>OY039076.1:10607500-15926755 GCA_955850985.1 Elophila nymphaeata | reverse complement strand
TGTTAAAGTTTATTACTTTGCTCCCATAATAATAAAATACATATGAACAAATCCCAAAAGTCCCGTGCAACAAAAATAAAACACAGGTTCTGATAATCAAGGTTGTTTATTAACAAACCACATCTGCCAATCCTTATAATGATCGAGAGATCTGAACAGCGTAATTCAGATATGGCACCAACAAGTGCAGCGCCATAGTAACAGACGTGGGAACTAAATTGACACAATACATAACATTTTAAAATTGCAAACTAAACTTGTTATTACAACTTAACAACATATTAAGCTAGATGACGAACGGAAAACATAAGTCAAGCATATTTTTCAAACCATTTTTTAAATATAGATAGAAAATATGTGAAATACCTACTGATATCATTCAGTAGGTATTTCACATATTTTCTATCGATTTTCTACGATATAACATTTTTTTATATTTAAGTACTTAAAAGTTTGTATTATTAGTAATTTTGACGAGGTTGTAATAAATACCACATCAGAAGTCGCACTTGTTTATACGCCTATAAATATATTTAAACAAATTAAATTATTAGTAACATTAAAATGACTGTACAGAATGTTTGGTACATGGTAGGTTTAGCAAGCGGGCACCTTATACGTGTTAACATTGTCACATAAAAATACTACAAATTTTTCACAAATAAAAATTTACGGGAATTGAAAAGTGTATGTCTACTAATATACTAAATAGACAAAAGCTAATGACATCAACTGTGATTGTTTTGGAAGATAATAATTTCCAAAAACAAAATGTTTCGATGAATATATTGTCTTTCTAGGTTTATTCGTCTAGTATTGTACTCGGCCTGATCATATCTGCCAAGTACACGGTTGTTACTCAGATAGCTGACCAATTTGTTTTTCAAATAGATTTTTCTCCATACTTCGGAAGGCACATTAAGCTGGTGGTTTCGACTGCTGTCGAAAGATAGTCGTTCCCAGTGAGGGTTGGTGTCATGCGCCTGCATGTAAGAATCTAGAGCTAAAACCTATAGCAGTAGACATTGTCAAAATCAAGACATACTGTACCTACCCCAAAAAAAGTCGGAGCAGAATTAGGAGGAAGAAGAAGACGAGAGTGATAGTATGCTCTTAACGTCATCTTGTGACCATCCGATGACCCAGGCTGCTATTACTGTTGATTCACCGGACACGCCGACTGCGGCGCCACTATACATTCGATATCCACTTCTACTGCGAGACGTGTGATAACCTACCGTTGTAATTTTTAATTTATAAAATATACGTATTCAAGTTCATGCGATTTATTCGTCAAAGTCGAATCTTTCAACAAGAAAAACTTCTAAATTCAAGTCGTAAACATGGTTAGATTTCTACGTGATTTGTACCGTACTTACCCGCTCTCGCTTATGCCTTGTTCATGAGTGCCAACGGCTAAACACAAAGGGAACCGCGATCGTTTGCGGCGCGGCCTCCATCGGTAAGGATGACATTCACAAAAACAATACCACGCGTAGTATACGTGAAAAAATATTATAAAACCACTCCTATCTCATAATGAACTTATTTTAAATGTTGCTATAATACTCGTAATCTAAATATATATAATCAAAGGTCACTGACATAGTGATCTATCAACGCACAGCTCAACCAAACCACTGGACGGATCGGGCTGAAATTTGGCATGCAGGTAGATGTTATGACGTAGGCATCCGCTAAGAAAGGATTTTTGGAAATTGCACCCCTAAGGGGGTAAAATGTCCACGCGGACGAAGTCGCGGGCGGAAGCTATTACCTACATAAGAATAATTATGAAATAAATAATTTTGATAATTATGTATTATCTTCATCAAAATGTAAGTTAATATTTTATGGCAAGTCTATCGTGTATACTCAGACCAAATATTTTTTATTTAGTTTGAGAGTGCATCTTGTTAAATGAACTTTAAGTATAACTGTATTAAAAAGTAGTCAGAAAATGTGTGTTTAAAATACAGATTCTATTACTTACATATTGATAAATAAAATATAAAGCTTTTTTTCCTACATAGTTTTGATATAAATAATGTTTTAAATACAGTAAATTATTTAATTCAATAATCCATAGAAACGATCTTGTAAATGTTATAAAAAAACAGCACATAATTAGGTAGATAACTACATAATGATATAAAAATTACAGTATACTTTATGAAATATATTTGATAAATATTCTGAAACTATTTAAAAATATTAAGTATTTTTCAAGTTGTTTTCAAATTAATAATATAATTATAGTAATTATGTTAGCGTAGGTAAGTCTGTTATTGGCTTAAGAGTCTTATATTGTAAACATAGCTCTTTACTCCAATTTGGATCGGTGCAGAACTTGACACTAATTTTGATACGTGACATGGTTTAGAGTTTATACCCCACTGAAATGCTGTACGGTCGTATTCGCCGTCGTGGTGGAGTGGTCAGTAACGGTGCCTACACATCGGGCGGTCCGGGTTCGAGTCCTGGTAGTGGCAAATGTTAGTGTTATGAACACTTATATTTGTTCATGAGTCATGGTTGTTTATATATTTATTTAAGTTTATTTATAAAAATATCTAGATTAATAAGTATATTTGTCCGTTATCTAGTATCCATAACACAAGTTCTTAAAGATACTTAATTTGGCCTAGATAATTGGTGTGAGCTTAGAAATATATTATTATTATTATTACTATATTTATTATTATAGAATAAGCTGTCGAGTTCCCAAATAAAATAAAATATAATGAAGTATTGTAACTTTGCACACCAATTACAAAAGTGTATAGTAGGGTATTATTGGGCATTCTGGCACACTTTTTTAGCACTCCATTGATCTCACTATCGTTCGATCAATTTCGTAAAAAAGTGTGCCAGGATGCCCAATAACAGTAGTGAAAATCACGAAGTGGTCTTAAGTTTTGCAGTTTTGCATCACATTGTTCTGTGTAGGTGATTTACTAAAAGGCTGATTTAAAATGCGAAGTGAATTAGACACTCCAATATTAAATTGAAAGCGTTTTTTGATTTAGCTGCTAAACCCCCCTTCATGATTATTGGCTGTTGGATAATTATCCTCTCTATAACTGCCGTGGTATGAATATAAAACCAGATATTTATAAATACATTCATTCTCTCTACCTACATCGATCTGTATGGATACTACCTACGATGAAATTTATTAAACAACCACTATCTTTGCAATTTCAAAAAATTTGCCCAGATGAGGTAGTATCTGTTCATCGACATGGAAAATTGCTACCTAATATGATTAGATGTCTTGTTTGTGGGCCGTCAAACTGTGGGAAAACAAACTTACTTATTGGCCTTCTACTACATGAAAATGGACTGCGGTTTAAAAATGTGTATTTATACTCTAAGACGCTATATCAATCCAAATATGTATACCTAGAAAAGGTTTTGAATTTAGTGCCAGAGGTATCATTCGCAAAATATCGAGATAATGACTTGATCGTGAGTCCACACGAGGCTAAACCACATTCAGTAATAATTTTCGATGATGTAGCATGTGAAAATCAATCCAACATGCGAGATTATTTTGCAATGGGTAGGCATAAATTTATTGACTGTTTTTACTTAAATCAAACTTACACTAAAGTTCCTAAACAGTTGGTAAGAGATAACGCCAACCTAATAATATTATTCAAACAAGACGATATCAACTTACGTCATGTATACGATGAACATGTTAGTACTGATATGTCGTGGCCAGAGTTTAAAGAATTGTCTTCGAAAATTTGGAAGATTCCGTATAATTATTTAGTAATTAATAAGGATTGTCCGAAAAATAAAGGTGGATACAGGATGAATTTTGATACTTTTGTTAAATTTGATTAATAAATAAAATGAGATTCATACCAGTTCAGATTCATTTCGCCTAAAAAACTATTAGACATAACACGTGAACTTCTACAGTTTATTAAATGGAACAGAAAATAAAAAATCAAGTGGTTGAAGCTTCAGAAGCTGTCAAAAAGAAAGTCAAAGAAATGCGTTTAATGGAAAGTGAAAATGAAAAAATGTTAGATACAGTTTTTAAACCCGTTACGACTTCACTCAATCAAATTATACAACATAAAAAACATTTACAGACATCAAAGCATTCTATGAATGATTCAGTGAGAGATTCCTTTCTCATGAAAGATGAGAATCTTTCTCTAGACTCCGAGGACTTTGAGAAAACCTTTAAGAATAAAAATAGCATTTGCAGTTCTCAAGATTCTGATGAAATGGATCAAAACTTAGATGGAAATGCTATTGACGAGTCTGATCCTAACAACACAAGTAATCTTTCGTTCAGAACAATAGACTCAATACCTAGTTTAGATGGAACTTCTTGGTCAATGTCTTCTGAAATATTTAGGGATGTTCCATTTGGTGTTAGAAGAGAACGAGGTAAATTAATGATGGGTACATCTCGTGTAGAAATGAATGATAAAAAAATATCAATAGCAGGTCATGAGTACAGAAAAACTCCTGGTTTGTGTGAGCTTTTATTTAAGAAAGTACCCAATTTAGAGCTGATAACGGAAAGCGATGGACAAGTGTATAAAGCAATACTGATAGAAACTAACGCTCACCGTCGAGATTATGATCCAAAGAAGCCAATCAAATCTAATAAAGGCAGAAAATATTTAAATATTATAAGACCACTATTTAAGTTACGTAAACCTTCAACATCTTCTGTTTCATCGAGTGTAAGTAATGTTAACTATGTTAGTGAGGGTGAAGGACTACGTGTGAAGAAAAATTATAGAAAAGATACTGATTATATTTACTGGGATGATCCTAACGAGCTTGTGGAGAGACTGAAATTACTAATTGCCTCTAAACATGCTGGAAATACTGGGCTAGATAATGAAATTATATCCATAATTGAGGAATTACGTGAAAGTGGTATTATAAATTAGATATTATAATTTTATTTTTCTATTATCACTCCACCATTTGCTCGGACTACTTCTCTGGACGAAAATGAATATTGATAAATTCGGACATTCTGTTCATAAAAGATTACGTTTCTCGGAAATATTAGATTTAACAGATAACTCTTTAGTAAAATCAGAAAGTGGTCATTATGATGCTAAGTCATCGCGATTAACTGGAATCAAAGAACCATTGGTACCTGATGATGCGGTAAACAAAAAGTATGTAGATGAAAAAGTTTTTGGTTTATGTACAAAAAAAGAAATTTCCATTTTTATGGTAACAATAAAAGAGGAAATCGCATCAAGCTTAAAGCAGTTAGAGAAAACATTTTGTACAAAAGACTACGTCGAAAAGTTAATTGCTAAGCGAAATAATGATCAAGCAGCAAGTAGTAAACGAAATCCATAGATCAGCACGTAAAAATTTCGACAGAAGATCTGTTATTTTAAAAGGAATAGATGATTTATGGCAAGCTGATTTAATTGATTTCCAGACCATAAAGAAGTATAATAAAGGTTTTGCTTATATTTTAGTCGTCATTGATTGTTTCACTAAATACGCTTGGGCAATTCCTTTAAAAACAAAGACAAAAAGAGCTGTCGTTGACGCGTTTTCGGCTATTTTGACGCAAAGTGGTCGTTGCCCTCGTAACTTACAAACTGACATGGGAACAGAATTTTACAACGATTCCTTTAAATCACTTGTGCAGTCACTGAAAATAAATCACTATTCATCATATTCAACTAAAAAGGCTTCAATTGTTGAAAGACTAATTCGAACATTAAAGAATAAAATTCATATGCTTTTTAGCTATAAAGGTAGTTATAAATGGATAGGGAAAACTTTGATCGACGTTTTGAATACCTACAATAATAATGTACACCGGATTACTAAATTTAAACCAGCGGATGTGAATTCTGAAAACGAAATAATTGTTAGGAATAATATCAAAAACAGTCAAACCAGACCAAATAAAAAGCAAAAGATTAATTTTAAAATAGGTGACTGTGTACGCATAAGTAAATATAAAAGTAGTTTTGATAAAGGGTATACCCCCAACTGGTCTACAGAGATATTTATAATTAAAAAGGTTAATAAAACTACTCCAGTTACATTTCACATTCAAGATCAGAGAAAGCAACAAATATTAGGCTCTTTTTATCAAGAGGAATTGCAGAAAACGAAATATCCTAATGTTTATTTAATTGAAAGGGTAATAAAAAAAATGGGACGCAAACTCCTTGTCAAGTGGTTGGGTCTTTCAGATACCGAAAATAGTTGGATTAATAGCAATTCAGTTGTACAATAATATAAGTGCAGCTTTATACATATCATTATCATTATATAAAAAGAAATGCTAGGAGGAGGACTTATAAACAATTTGATTAATAACTTACCTGTAGAACTTCACTTACCGGGATACAACTATTGTGGACCAGGAACAAAATTAAAAAAAAGATTGGCAAGAGGCGATAAAGGAATTAATCAGTTGGACGAAGCTTGTAAGCACCACGACATTGCATATACAAATTATACGGATTTACCTAACCGACACAAAGCAGACCTGCAACTGTTGGACATGGCTAAAAAACGCTTGCATTCAAAAGATGTGGGAAAAGGAGAAAAATTAGCTTCGTGGTTGGTTAGCAAAGTTATGAAAGCTAAAGTAAAAACAGGCTCTGGAGTTAAAAAGTTTAAATCAATGGTTTCGAAAATAAATTCAAAAATAAACAAAATGAAACCAAAAAGTCATACATCGTTAATCAATTATGCTTATAAAGCTGCTAAAAAAGTTATTCCAAAATGTGGAAATTTCCGACTTCCACGTGTCATACCGATTCCCAAAACTGGTGGGATATTACCTTTGATACCTATTTTCGCGGGTTTGTCTGCTCTTGGTGCTTTAGCTGGAGGTGCAGCTGGCGTAGCTAAAACAGTAAATGAGTATAAATCAGCTCAAAAGAACTTGAATGAGCTGGAGCGTCACAACAAAACAATGGAAGCAATTGCTATAGGAAAAGGTCTTTACATCAAACCGTATAAAAAAGGCAGCGGTCTATTTATAAACATTAAAAAAAACTAGTCCGTAGGCTACCCCGACGTGCTCTAACAAATATTGATATCATTAACCATTCTCATGATATACCATATTTCCGAGGAGTCTATATGAGAGATATGATGCCTCATAAAGCAAAACCGATCGAGTGTGGTATTGTTAACTTAGATAGTTATATGAACAATGGTAGTCATTGGGTAGCCTATGTAAAACTTAATAACTACTGTGAATATTTTGATAGTTTCGGTGATTTGAAGCCTCCTAAAGAAATAGTGGAGTATTTAGGTTCGAATAATATTTATTATAATTATGCTCGGTATCAGAATTTTAACAGTGTTAATTGTGGTCATTTGTGTATATTTTTTTTAAGGAATTTTTGGAATAAATATAGTATATAAACATTCATCCCTTGTTTCATTTCGTCATTTCCACGATGTCTTTTACTTTATCCATAACTGGTAAAAGTTCAATATTAACCACAAATTATTTACCAACTTTGGAACTGGATGGTGATTATGAGTGTTCTTTATTACATTTCTCCACCTTCAATTCTATACCAAATATTACAAAAAATAACAACAAATTTTATTATGGTAATGGTGAGGTTGTAGAAATTCCTGAAGGAACTTACGAGCTTCACGATATATATGACTTTATTAAGGCTAATATAAAAGGTTGTATGTTCAAATTATTTTGTAATAACAACACTCTTAAAACCACAATATACTGCACAAAGGATATTCATTTTGAAATGCAAAATTCTCTTGGAGATTTATTGGGCTATGGTAAAGTTCTTCTGAAAAGTAATAAATTACATGAGTCTCCCTTTCCTGTAAACATTTTATCAACAACAGTGGTACGCATCGAATGTGATATTGTTAGCGGTTCATATATCAACGGAAAATCAAGTCACATAATACATGAATTTGTTCCAAATGTGCCACCAGGTTATAGAATAATAGAAATACCAAAGAACACAATATACTTTCCAGTCAATAGACACTCTATTAATAGTATTAACATAAGGATTTTGGATAGCCTCAATAACCTTATCGATCTTCGTGGTGAAGAAGTACAATTGTATTTGCATATAAGAAAATATGATCGATTACAATAAAAACAGTATTCCACACATTCAAAAGATTAGTGGTTATCGTGCGATCCGAAAGAGAACACTTGCTTGTGGTAAAAGACAGAAATTATCTGAAGAGAATAAACAATTTTTGAAATTGATTGGGCTGTTGAAATGAATATCTTAAATATTACGAATACCCCTGTTTATGACAACTCGATAGAATGTATTGAAACTCATTCATACAAGCCTTACATAACAAGCTTCAACAGAAACGATGAAATAAGAATTCCAATAAACCAACAAGACTTATACATACTTCCAAGTGCAAGCACTTTGTATTTGGAAGGGATCGTCAATGTTTTCAAAAATGATAACAAGGATAGAGCGCCGTCATTTCATTTTACCAATAACTCACTTATGTATCTGTGTTCCAAGATATACGCTATGAATTGAACGGTGTTGAAATAGATAAAGTAAAGAATGCGGGCATTACTACTACTATGAAATCTTTATTATCTATGAATGACATCGAATCGAAGATATCTCAAGCATGGGGATGGGATATACAAGGCGTTAAAAATGATATTGGCGGTCATTTTTCTGCATCAATTCCACTTAGTCACATACTTGGATTTGCTGAAGACTATAAAAAAGTAATAGTAAATTGCAAACATGAGCTTGTTTTATTGCGAAGTAATACAGACCTTAACGCTTTAAAACTTAACACCGGTGAAACTGTGCGAAGTATTGAAATACATAAAATAATTTGGCGCATGCCTCATATTAAAGTATCAGACAGAGAAAAGGTTAAGTTACTTAAACTTCTTGAAAAAGATAGACCTATACAATTAGCGTTCAGAAATTGGGATATCTATGAATACCCATTACTTCCGAAGACTACGAAACATACTTGGTCTATAAAAACTTCAACACAAATTGAGAAGCCTCGATATGTGATTCTTGGACTACAAACTAACAGAAAAAATGACGTGTCTAAGGATATGTCCAGATTTGACCATTGCAACTTGCGTGACGTTAAAGTTTATTTAAATTCTACCTATTATCCGTACGAAAGCTATAATACAGATTTCGCAAAGCATTCTTTTGCTTTAATATACGAGCAGTTCGTAAATTTTCAACAGTCTTACTATGGTCGTAGATCTAGTTGTTTGTTAAGTGCTCAAGAATATAAAGACATTGCGCCATTATTCGTAATAGATTGTTCGAGACAAAACGATAACATAAAAACTGGACCCGTAATTAATATTCGCCTGGAGCTGGAGAGTCATAAAGAAATACCAGATCAGACGTCAGCATACTGTTTAATATTGAACGATTGTATCGTAGAATACAAACCTTTGAGTAATATTGTTCGCAAAATATCATGAGTTCAACTATTTTTGTTGACGTTCAAGGTTTTAAAGACTACCGTGGTAATTTCATAATAAAGGAGCTAGCGTTATCTACGAAGGAATTTACTCAAGTCTTTTTGATAAAGCCCCCATATCCGTATTCAAAGTTAACACCAGAAGAAAAAAGAAGAGTTAGGTGGATTGAAAGAAATAGAAATATTTATTGGAGCGAAGGAAATATTGACTACAGGGAATTCAAAAGATTAATTATTCCGATTTTACAAAATAAAACTATAGTAATGAAGGGGGTAGAAAAGCAGAAATGGATAAAAGACTTGTGTGATAACTGTATCTTGATAGACATCGAAGCTAAAGGCAGTCCTAATTTTGCAACGTTGTATGAAAATTATTGTAAATGTGCTTCTAGTTTTAATTGTTTAAACCATAATAATGTCTGTGCTCTCAGAAATGTTATATGTATTAAAAAGTGGTGCATTGAAAATAATATGTCAATTACAGATTTTTAAATAAATAAAGTATATTAAGTAAGTCTTTTATTTCTAACGATACCTCATAATGTGGGATAAAATCAAACAACAGTTTGCCTCAAAGTGTAGTATAATGAAATAAGAATAGGACACAGATATTTACAATTATCAAATGAGAATAAAGAATATTAAACATTTAAGACAAACTATTTACATCAGTACGCTCTTTTATTTACAATGTATCTCCGAAGGATTATATGTAACTAGAGAAGTTACACACAATTCCTACGCGAGAAATTTAATTTATGAAATTATAGATTATGATTATAGCCTTAGAAATTATAGCTATAACCACACAATGATTTGGAGATCTTATTAATCAAACCCTCCGTTTGGTCTAGTATAGGGTCCATATTCTCAGTGACCACGTATTGTGCAGACACCATTGAGTCCTCTAACATTTCATTAGATCTCTCCATATCTATTATTTCAATTTTGATTAAGCGCCGTCCTCGCGTAGGCGCACTCTTTACTATAAACGAGTGGCAATCTCTCAGGAAGGAGCTTCTTTTTTGTTTCCTCCTCCGAGTGATCCTCTTCATCGCCTTTAAAACTTTGCGTTGCAAAGGCGAATCAGGTCTGTCTTCACTCGAAGGCCTCCTCACGAACTCCTCCGTGAACCCTTCCAGAGGATCTTGAGCGTCTTGCCACATCGCTCGCTGTTCATTCGCAACAGAATTGTCATCGGGAATATAGGTGATTTGCGAAGAAGTGTTCTGAAATTAATTAGAATTATCGTGAGATACATTACTTATTACTTACAAACCCCCCATCTTCACTGTGGTAGGTAGACATATTTATTACTCACCATGATAACTGACGTTCACTTAGTTTCGTGTTTTCACAAGAATTAATTGTTGATGCAAATAAGCGATTATATATATACCAGTCATATTTTGCTGTAGGTGTGTGTATGTGTTTGCGTTTGTATTGACCTACATCTGTAATTTTGTCTGACATAGCAGAAAGACGAGTTAAATTACTAGGACTTCGGACTCATCAATAACATGTCGCGACTTGCTATTTTTGCATTACTCACAGTTCTAGGCATCACATTTCTTTTTGTCTGACATAGCAGAAAGACGAGTTAAATTACTAGGACTTCGGACTCATCAATAACATGTCGCGACTTGCTATTTTTGCATTACTCACAGTTCTAGGCATCACATTTCTTTTTGTCTGACATAGCAGAAAGACGAGTTAAATTACTAGGACTTCGGACTCATCAATAACATGTCGCGACTTGCTATTTTTGCATTACTCACAGTTCTAGGCATCACATTTCTTTTTGTCTGACATAGCAGAAAGACGAGTTAAATTACTAGGACTTCGGACTCATCAATAACATGTCGCGACTTGCTATTTTTGCATTACTCACAGTTCTAGGCATCACATTTCTGTTTATACAATTACAATTTGATGAGTGAGTTTACAATTTTATTAGGTTCAATGATAACTATAGAACAGTTAGGAAGATGTATTTAAAATAAAAATGCAGTTGTTAATGTATAAACGTTTATATTTATGTAATATTAAAATAATTCTGGGTACCGTTATTACATTCTAATCTTATTAAACTTATCTTAAATACAAATTACAAATTGACATTTGCGTAGAAAACATTACAATACAAAACATTACCTAAATTGAGAAATATGGAAACACAAACACTACAAAAACTATAGTACAATAGGTGGTCTTATTTCTAACACATTACATTATTTACTTATAACTCTATGTCTATTTTAATCCAGAAATCCGAAAAACGTAGATAAATGTCAACTTACTGGGTTTTCAGTAATAAAAACATTCATAACTTACAAGTGAAAATTGTGAGGTTTACAGTGAAAACAACATTCATAACTTCTAAGAAAATATAAATGGATGAATACTAAGATAAAGTATCCCTGTGACCCCATGATAAAGTTGAAATTTTATTTTTTAGTATGATACGTTTGTCGTCATTACCTGACAGGGCAATTTTGTTCTGTTCCTGTGTAAATATATCGTGTTTAAGGGACTTAAAAATTATATTCTTCTTTCGTAGAAAAGCATTTGTTTTTAATATGTTAGAGTAATCTTTAAAGTAAACTTTTTTTATTACTTGTTTCTGTATGCCTTTTGCTTTCTTTAATTCATCTTGCAGTGTTTTAATACAATATAATTTCGACCTTAAACCTACAAACTCTGAAATTAAATTTCCACCTAGTTCATCTTTAAACAAACCTGGTACTTTTTTGTTCTGATCTGGAATACCGTAAGAGTTATTTTCAGGATAATTACTAGTATCAAAATACTGAAGAAAATGTGATTTTAAATCTTTGTAAAAATCTTTGCTTTCTATAGAATAAAGAAAACTGTCTGTATCTGTATAGCAAAGCTTTATCTTTTCAGCATAAAAAGGTTTCATTACCGAGTAATGAAAATCAAACATATGGCTTTTCGATGTTTCCAAAACAGAAAAGCCTATGTATATAGGTTTGTCCAAAATAATTGATTCCGGTTTCATTTGAACTGCTACAAAATTTTCTGTAAAAATAGTAGCACTATGAAAGTTTGGTCGAGCTATCAGTTGCTCAGCTGATAAACTTTTCTTCGTTTTGTTTTCCTCATCACTCCACTTATTGACCAATTTTACAGTGACTCTCTTCTCAGTGTCCTCCAAGGTTTTTCCAAACATACTATTGTTTAGTAATTTGAAAAAATCTTGTTCAAAGGTAGAACTCGCTTGTTTTCGTAACTCTGTGTTCATGTCAATGTATTGCTTTAAATAAGGACTCTGATTGAATTGAATTACTCTATGTATTTTTTTTAACAATAACCCATGTTTCAAACATGTTTTTAGATGAACAAAATGGATAACATAAAAATATTTTTCGTATAAATTTGGAATTAATTTTGAAGTTTTTGAACCTGGCGGAGTAAATTTTTGAGCACAGAATGGAAAATCGTTATGATCATCATGCAAATACTCAGGATATTCCAAGTCAACTTCTAGTATATATCCAATGTCCCCGTCAGTTGGTACATTTCGAAAGTCAATTCTATCAATTTCTTGTTTATTCAATAATTTAAAATTTGAATGGGGCAAAGAGGCACACATCGCATAACCATACAGGTTATTACAATCAATGTAAACTAAGAAATTGTCTTTCTCTATTGGATTATAAGTTTGTAAATACTTATTATTGGCCTTTGAATATCTTGTAGAACATAAACATATACCACCACGTATACCTTTTTGAATCATTCTTAATATTTCCAAATTACTTATTAATTCTAATTTCACGTTTGTTTTTAAAAGCATAGCATCGAAACTTAGGCTAGGGGCTGTTACATAAAAGGCTGGATCTAATTTATAATTTGTCTTACATGTTTCTCGAAAACTTTCGAAGACATCCGCTAATAAGAGTACGTCCGACTTTAGATATAAATCAGTGTATTCTCCTAGATTTAATAATTTAAAAGATTTCCAAACTCTTTTTGCATGTTCATAATCTGTTTCGGATATATTACTATTAAATAATTTGTTGAAAAAACAGTCGTGTGGTGGTAGTTCTTGGTCTTCAAACGAACTCCAACTAGTCATATAATCGTAAGGATATACACCTTTACGTCGTAACAAGTCAAAATGCTTCTGAGATGGGAAAAATCGATGGAGGTGTTTGAAATCACTATCATTCAAGCTAGCAACCAGTTTCTCTAAGCTTGTCCCCAAAAATTTAAAAGAATCAACAAAACGAACAGGTACGATATCCTTGTCATTAATTTGAAAAAGTTTAGTAAACGATATATAATTTTCTTTAGTCTTTGCTATCACTTGTATTCTACCTGGTAACTCACCTAATTGTCGTATAAAAAGATGACTATCATAACCTGCCAAATTATGAAAGAATATAGGAATAAATTTTGGCAAACGGAACTTGATATTGCAATATGAATGAGCTGCACCGCGGTAACGTCCTGTAAGATGACAGTGATCTCTGACTTTATCGTCAAATAATATTTGATCGCAAAGAAAACATTTTGATGAGTTAGTAAAATGAACTTTGTCTTGATCTGTTAAAGACTTTGGTAGTGGCGACTGTAAAATATTATAAATAATAACTACATCCGCTAATAAATGTTCTAAGAACTTTTCTACACAGGAGGGACCGCGATAAGAAACGTACTTGTTGCGTGAGCTATCATAGGAACATACAATGTAGTATCCAAATGCAGCAGGCACATGTTTTTGCAACGACGATGTGCAGTCTCCATAGTTTGACTCAGATGGTATTAACAATGATTCGAAATCTGCGTAAATAACAAAAGGTATATTTTGCATTCGTTCGAAATGTTCAAATTGTAGTAGATTTCCCTTTTTTGGTAAAATTGTTGCTACACCACTACAAAGATGAGATTCTAATTTATCATTGTCATCAAAAAATAGCATACAATCTTCGCACAAATATATTTTAGAATGGTGTTTAGTCAATTGTTTGCGAAGTAATTTAGATAAATCTTTGATTAGACAGTAATGAGTACGTTTTCCATTCTCAAGAAAAAGCATGTTAACGTGGTGTTTTTTTCGAAATTCACTTTTGTATAGTGGTCCGACAACTTGACTGTTATTTTTGAGACCATAAATGTTAACACTAATACGAGGATTATTTTTTTCAAAAATTTTAATATCTGAAAACCCCACCGGAAACGAAATATCTCTAACATTGAGTACACTTTCAAAATGTGGATAGGCTGAAGTTCGCTGCGCATTATTTTTTACAGGAAAAAGTGAAGCCACGACACACCATAAAAAACAATAATCGTCAAAATTTTGAATATTGACGCATGCTTTTTTGTGTTTTATTGTCTTAGGTAAATCTATATAACTTGAGGCTCTCATAGGGTTGTATTTATTTATGTTTACTTCCAGGTATAGACTTTTCAAATAAGCCCAACCGCTATCTCTTTCTTCAAATTCTTCGACTTTTTTACACAACAAACTAGTTATATTTGAAAATAAATCAAGAAAGTCATAATTTTGGTGCAAAATAATGTTTTCGGTGGCAAAAGATTTAACGGCAACTGACTCATTTTTATGCAAAAAAAATTGACAAAACAACTCGAAATTCACTTTCAGATTAGTATGACTTTGAATTCGTGATGATAGTAACAGACTTACTCGTCCGCGCAAATGAGACAAAAATTCAACGGGTGTGTACACACGAACCGGTTGTTCAGGTACCTCGCTATTGCGAGCAACACCATCGCATCGAATTCGATATGACGCTATACGACTGCGGAAAGCGCTATGAACTTTTTCAATGCCTTCACTTTCAACAACCGAACTATTGTCTTTGTGTAAAATACTTTTTAAGTGAGCAGAGAAAGCCCTATTTTTAATGGATATGTTACACACTGAACAGAATATAGTCTTCGACATAATGAATTTGTTTTCACTGTGTTAGCCGATGAAGTGACTAATGTAGGTAAATACACCGTATATAAACTAATGGTAAACTAAGAAGTTAAGTATATGAAAAAAAGTAAAACGAATATTAATTGACCAAAATATAATTTACTGTGGAAGGAACATTAACTAGTTAGGTACCCAGCTTAATATAATCAATTACTTACATTTTCTTTTTGTGATTATAAAATGTTCCCTCCTCAGTAAATTTTGTTTTAGCAATTTTAACGAATTGCTTCAATGCAAGGAATTCCTCAGACTCCGAGTCACCCTGCAATCGTAACCAAACGATTGCCTTGTCGCACTTCTCCAAACCAGCAAGGTCGCGTACCTCTTCCGTGCTGTAGAGTCGTAACTCCGCCACCAACCCACCGTTGAGCTGCGCCGTGCGACGAGTCACGCCGCCAGGTACTCGACGCGTCAAGACGCTCTCGACTTTACTTGGGTTGCGGACTGGAACCTCTTCGTCCGACTCTGTGTCGAACAACCACTCGGAAGCTTCGGTCGAAGAGGAGGATGCCACCTGTTGCTTGGAAGGCACCGACTTCGTCTTACTTTTCTTCTTGGAGCTAGAGGAATTGAAAACATAATTTATAATTATTGTAGTTTAACATCTACATTTCGTAGACGTAAAATAGCGAACTAATAAGTAATAGAAAATTAAAGTCACCTTACGACTTCTTCGTCAGTGTCAAAGAAAAGGCTTGACTGGTTCTTAGCAGCGCGCTTGGTATACTTGGCTTCAGACCTGAAATGTGAAGAATACCAATACTGTATTAAGATAAGATTTTATGTGTGGAAAATAATTTCCTGGCAAACACAACATATTATAACAAACATTCAGCGAAGCAAGTTAAATTTAAACAAAGTGGAAAGACGATAAAAACTTACGAACATTGTTTGGGTCGATTTGTTTTTCCGATGTAGATTTGAATCTCGCTGGTTCTTCAGGTAGTAGTGGGTAGGTACTACGTTAGCACTATTATCGGTGAGTAGTGACTTAGAAAGCACCTTGGAGCACTGGTGAGGTGACTACCATTTTACCGCTTTTTATTACAAGTAAACTGCAAAACTAGCAATAATTGAACAGGAGTGACCAACCTTTCTTATTATTTATAATTATCCATTCTATATAAAACCGATTAGTATTATTAAAAACACTACTGTAAGTAATTTTGTGTTCATGTAAATAGACATGGAACGAGTATTTTTATTCACCATAATAGAAGTATGCATTTATATTATGTGCATCCGTTATATTTGCTGACAAAAGATGCCAATTAGCACTTATAATATTACAATATGTCATCAATTTTGTTTTGTTAAATTAATTATTAAAAATGACACCGAATGTGCTAATCTAATGCCTGTGAGCGTGTGAACGTGTGTCTAATTGCTGACTCTAAGCATCACATGCAACATAAAGACTATTTCATAAGAATGAAAATTATTTAATACTAGTTTTAGCCCATGACTTCGTATGCGTAGGATTAGTATAATTATAGCTTTTATGTTATTCTGATGTATGAGCTATGAGGTTATAATACATTCAGTAGTTTTTGCGTGAACGAGTAACAAACATACAAACTTTCTCGTTTATAAACGTTTATCAGCGATTCATAATAATCACAACAGCCTTGGGACACATGGTCTCTTCTTGTCAACAAAGGAGGTTTTTTAGATCATAGTCCGCCACGCTGCTTGCCCAATGCGGATTGGTGGATGGAGTATATGGTGATCAATACTCTTTGTTGATCAGAGTATTTGAAAGTTACAAACAATAAATAGGTTTGCTGTATTACCAAGATTACGGTATTAACAATGTATGTATAACATAACAATCAGGATGATTACCTATACATAAACTATGAGTTTATTTTCATAACAATTTATCTTGGAAGCCTATTAAATAACAATATCTTTATTCACATATTAAATCATAGTTATTATAACGTGAGTACGAAGCCTTATTATTTAAACTGAACTCGTAATCGGAGACCTGATCAATTTTATTAAATTTAATATAATTCATTTCATATTTGTTATTGCTGATAAGTGAATTTTCATGGGAATGCTTTGAAAACTGATTGGCTAAATAATATATAAAAGCCGTGATTATTTATCAGTAATTCAGAGCATGTCTTGACAGTGATCGAAAAACACAAGTGTTTTCCTCTGGCTCGAGGGTTCACGTTTGACGACGTTAGAGTGTATTTTGACACAGTTATTTAGCCGGGGATAAAGTCCTGGAAGCCAGGAAGCCCCAAGTTGTTAAGTTCTGTGATCATTATTGCGCTGCTATACCTAGTTAAATGCCTCCATAGCCTGAGATAGAAAACCTTGAAAATGTGTTTAGTAAATTGCAATCAAACATGCTAATGTATACCGCTTTCGGTCAAACCACACAAGTGTTTTCCTTTGGGTTGAGGATTCACGTTTGACAAGGTTAGAGTGTATATTGACACAGATACTTGGCCGGGGATAAAGTCCTGGAAGCTAGGGAGCCCCAAGTTGTTAAGTTCTGTGATCATTATTGCACTGCTATACCTAGTTAAATGCCTCAATAGCCCGAGGTTGAAGACCTTGAAAACGTGTTTAGTAGACCGAAATCAGGTATGCTAACTTATGAAGTTTGCGATCGAACCACACAAGTGTTTTCCTCTGCATTGGGGGCTTAAGTTTGACGAGGTTAGAGTGTATATTGACACAGATACTTAGCCGGGGATAAAGTCCTGATAGCCAGGGAGCCCCAAGATGTTAAGTTCTGTGATCATTATTGCACTGCTATACCGAGTTAAATGCCTCCATAGCCTGAGATAGAAAATCTTGAAAATGTGTTTAGTAAATTGCAATCAATCATGTTAATGTATACCGCTTTCGGTCAAACTACACAAGTGTTTTCCTTTGGGTTGAGGATTCACATTTATCGAGGTTAGAGTGTATATTGACACAGATAAATACTTAGCCGGGGATAAAGTCCTGGAAGCCAGGGAGCCCCAAGTTGTTAAGTTCTGTGATCATTATTGCACTGCTATACCTAGTTAAATGCCTCAATAGCCCGAGGTTGAAGACCTTGAAAACGTGTTTAGTAGACTGAAATCAGGTATGCTAACTTATGAAGTTTGCGATCGAACCACACAAGTGTTTTCCTCTGCACTGGGGGCTTAAGTTTGACGAGGTTAGAGTGTATATTGACACAGATACTTAGCCGGGATAAAGTCCTGATAGCCAGGGAGCCCCGAGATGTTAAGTTCTGTGATCATTATTGCACTGCTATACCGAGTTAAATGTCTCCATAGCCTGAGATAGAAAATCTTGAAAATGTGTTTAGTAAATTGCAATCAATCATGTTAATGTATACCGCTTTCGGTCAAACTACACAAGTGTTTTCCTTTGGGTTGAGGATTCACATTTATCGAGGTTAGAGTGTATATTGACACAGATAGATACTTAGCCGGGGATAAAGTCCTGGAAGCCAGGGAGCCCCAAGTTGTTAAGTTCTGTGATCATTATTGCACTGCTATACCTAGTTAAATGCCTCAATAGCCCGAGGTTGAAGACCTTGAAAACGTGTTTAGTAGACTGAAATCAGGTATGCTGACTTATGAAGTTTGCGATCGAACCACACAAGTGTTTTCCTCTGCATTGGGGGCTTAAGTTTGACGAGGTTAGAGTGTATATTGACACAGAAAGGTACTTAGCCGGGGATAAAGTCCTGAAAGCCAGGGAGCCTCAAGATGTTAAGTTCTGTGATCATTATTGCACTGCTATACCGAGTTAAATGCCTCCATAGCTTAGGATAGAAAATCTTGAAAATGTGTTTAGTAAATTGCAATCAAACATGTTAATGTACACCGCTTTCGGTCAAACCACACAAGTATTTTCCTTTGGGTTGAGGATTCACATTTATCGAGGTTAGAGTGTATATTGACACAGAAAGGTACTTAGCCGGGGATAAAGTCCTGAAAGCCAGGGAGCCTCAAGATGTTAAGTTCTGTGATCATTATTGCACTGCTATACCGAGTTAAATGCCTCCATAGCTTAGGATAGAAAATCTTGAAAATGTGTTTAGTAAATTGCAATCAAACATGTAAATGTACACCGCTTTCGGTCAAACCACACAAGTATTTTCCTTTGGGTTGAGGATTCACATTTATCGAGGTTAGAGTGTATATTGACACAGATAGGTACTTAGCCGGGGATAAAGTCCTGGAAGCCAGGGAGCCCCAAGTTGTTAAGTTCTGTGATCATTATTGCACTGCTATACCTAGTTAAATGCCTAATAGCCGGAGGTTGAAGACCATGAAAACGTGTTCAGTAGACTGAAATCAAGTATGCTAACTTAATGATGATCGAAACACACAATATTGTTGTCCTTCGATATAACAATTATGATTTATAGTTGATACCTAATGTTATAAAATACGACAAGCCACTTCGCAAAAATTAAAACTTCTTCATGATTTTCACTACTATTATTGGACATCCTGGCACACTTTTTTACGACATTGATCGATGATTTATAACTTTCAATTTAATATTTCATTGGAGTGTCTAATTCACTTCGCATTTTAAATCAGCCTTTTAGTAAATCACCTACACAGAACAATGTGATGCAAAACTGCAAAACTTAAGACCACTTCGTGATTTTCACTACTGTTATTGGGCATCCTGGCACACTTTTTTACGAAATTGATCGAACGATAGTGAGATCAATGGAGTGCTAAAAAAGTGTGCCAGAATGCCCAATAATACCCTACTGTTATTGTATTGTTGGTGAACAACCGCGCGATCTTTTGCCTAAATAAATTAATAATATACATTAATACAGATTTTCAGTTTCTTTCTTTATCAGACATTTGAATATAAAAGAAAATTAAATTTAAAAAATAAATCATCGTTGTGGTATTTCCAGTTCCGACTACGAAAGTCCCTAAAAATTTGGTTATCCTGCCTTGACTTACAACTGCTCCCTCCCACTATAAGCAAATTAACAACCTTGTCTGCACCAAACAAAGCGTAAAAGTAATACAATAAGCTAAACCACCCCTATTCCATACATCATCAAATTTCACTATGCTCTCGGCAAAATCAAAATTCCCCAAACGTTTCCGCAAAAGAAAACGTGACTTCTTTCAATCATACAACATGGCGGGTGCGAATTTTATATTTTCTTTATTAATCAGCGCTCCCTACTTTATTTTGGATGTAAAGGTCCCTTTGTGCAATGCCAGTGGGGCAAAGAAATATTGAATGTGTGCAAAACACGCGTGCTCGGCGTCGGGTATTGGGCGAGGTGTACTTAACTTAGCTACGTGTGTTACATTTAACTTTTTGAGTGCTACTTGTTACATATAAGT
This sequence comes from Elophila nymphaeata, assembly GCA_955850985.1. NCBI lineage: Eukaryota > Metazoa > Arthropoda > Insecta > Lepidoptera > Crambidae > Elophila > Elophila nymphaeata. The sequence goes on along the minus strand of OY039076.1, from coordinate 15,905,965 downwards.
AATTCGACTTTGGTCTCCACACGGAATATAAATATTAAGCTTTATATGTGGGTGTACTAGTTAAATATTCACAGTAACAGGAAAAATAGCAGCGGTCACTTGGCAATTAAACTCTGGTAGGGCGATCTCTAACTGAAAATTAAATATTGAAACCGGCCATTAGTAAGTTCTTTTGAATGTGAAGCAATCACAGAAGAGCGATTGGTTGCAAATTGTTGTGAAGATTACCTTCTATAATATTCTCTAGGGCCAGTGTAAAAAATCAAGGAACTTATCAGCTATGCCCCTTTCTTGATAACTACCTAGTATAAATATTTTAATCTCAAACATTGTAAATAATCAGATCGGCTTTTTTTGCAAGCTACCATTTGTAACTACCAGCTATATTTGTGTATACCTGCAAAAATAGAATAAATGATGGTAGCGAACAAATAAAAGTGAGAAAGACATTGTATGAAGAATGAAAGTACGAGTAGCAAAGCAGAGAGAACTGGAATGAAATGTATGGATATTCGATAACCCTTTGCATTTTGCATGGTAACTTACCTACTATATTCGGTTAGTTAGTTTGTCTGGAAGAGATCGCTATTAGCTGCAAGACCGCCAATTTTACAGTGGTACATACATGAAATAATCATAAATAGGTTTATTTTGAAATTAATATAATTACATTTTCAAAAAAATAGTATGTCATCCATTTGCGTTATAACTAACGGCCTTACCTACGGAAGTCAATTCGTATAACTTAAACTTTTATTGATAACATCCTTTGTTCGTTTTTTTACAATTAAGTCACGAGAGGTTAAAAGCACCTAAGAATACGCACTACCAAAGAATGAGCATTGTCATTGAGTTTGTAATATTTTGGAATTTAACTGATTATTGGTATGTATGAATGTAGTTGATAGCACCCCTATATACAATTGCTACATACATCATTTGAGCGACTATAACCTACTATCTGATAAAATTCCAAGCAATCAAAACATTTCAATGTGGCGTGCGCCTGATATTCCTAAACAATTGTCATGTCATTTCATTACCGTGCGTTCCCCACGCCTACTATGACAAGGTAAAACAAATGAACGGCGGCATCTTTGGCAAAAAAACTGGATTCTACCAGATAACACTAATAGTCCGCGAAGCCCTTGATTGATATCACATGCATGAATAGTCAAGTGTATGAGGTATAGGCGCACGTGGCTAAGTGATGGCACCAATTAATCTTGCACAATGTCTTATATCTAATTAGACTTGACTTTCTATGTGATTCAGGTATGAGGTAGTTAACATACTTACATATACTACCTACAGATCATCGTTGGCTCTCCACGACAGTTTTCCCTTGGCCGACCAATAGAAATCCCCACAGTAATGTTTTGGCTAGATGCACGAAAGTGTTCGTCGTCTTCAAAACTATAGACTATAATGTAAGTTGTAGGCTGCGTGTATGTCTGAGAACATAATAATAGAAATCAGTGCTATGTGAATAGGTTCCTTTACACACATATTTTTCAGCACTTGTGTTTTTACCTTGAAGCTATAATTATAAATAAAAATAATGTTGAAAAATGTACTGAAATATACATATAGAATGAAAAAGCACGGATCCGGCCTACTTATTTAATTGTATTTAAAAGTGCTTTAGCTATAAAAGAGATGCGTTAAAGAGTACATTAATTGTATTTATTTGCACTGCATTTAGCATATTCTGCATATTAATTTTAATTATTTTATTAATTTCATCATTATCTATAGGTATGACTCCTATGATTAGATTTTATTTTCACTTCATTTTTGGTTAGCCCACAAGTTTTGATTACATAACGCTCTCTATAAAATTGCTATTCTAAAATATACAAACTGTTACGGAATCAATTTAGAGAGCCTCTTAAAGAGTAAATTTGAAGTATTTCCGAAAATATTTACATTAGATTTCATTACGAGTCTCTAAATTGAAGCACCTATAGCTAGACTTTCTTGTGTACTTACATAACGAAAAGTTGTCTTATTTAGTAAAGCATAATCATTGGTAGTATCGTTAAAGTGTCGCTGACCGGTGCTAAAGTAAGTTAACGGACGACACGCCTAGTGCAAACATTTGTGTTGGGCATACCGTCGTAATTTGCGATTCAACTGAGCATTACTGTGCAAATTTCGGAAGCATTTCTCTAAGATTTTATGTAAGTGTTAATTTCTAACCACTGTACGTATGGAAGCTATGTGTATTTCCAACGGCTCATAATACTAATTTCAAAGATATAACCGTTATGGCGAATATTTGCCAAAGAATATTTAACTTCGGTCACATAGCTCGCAGAGGCCTGGATAACCTGGAAAAGCTGGTACTGGTGGGCAAGGATAAAAGGCCGTTCGGACGATCACGCACCCGCTGGTGAGACCAAGTTAAATCCATCACAGGCCTCCCTATTACTACCGCCATGAGACAGGCTGAAGATAGATGTGCAAGAAGAGTTTACTATCCAGTGTGTCGAAGGCAAGAGAGAAGAGTGGTCAGCGGGTCAGGTTCGAATCCAGGTATGGACAAATGTTTGTGTTATGAACACGAAATTTTTTCATAGTTGTTAAGAAGTTAAGTTTATAAGAAAAAAATATTATGTCCGTTATCTAGTATCCCTGGCACAAGTTCGTAATGATCGTAAGCGTAGAAATATTTTTATAAGTCGAAATTTCATGATTACCTTTAACTGTCGTTTTCGCTTAACTACCAGGTTATCGTAGCATACGAATAACAGAGGAAAATTGAGGTAAAATATTTGGGTAACCATTTATTATCCTACCAAATAAAGAACTTTTTCACTTCCTTTTTCCATGATCATTCCAATGTAATGAGTTATCAAAATCTGACATAAATAAATATATAGCTTCAATTTCTAGGAATAGCGATAATGTGTTTGTATTCAATTAGGTAGGAGTGCTGCGTTTTCGTATGTCCAATGATTCACCATAGGCGCCTCGAAAGCTATCGACGTATATACGCTGACGCACTCTTCGCACTCTATAATTCAAAGTCCTGACTAATTGACTGAGATATCAACGCACAGCCCAAACCGCTGAACCTAGAGACTTGAAATTTTGCACATAGATACCTTATACAGGAAACTTATACTATTTACAACACAATCCTTATTTTTTAGGGGTGGAATTTCCAAAAAGATTTTTGGAAATTCCACCCTAAGGGGGTAAAATGTCCACGCGGACGAAGTCGCGGGCGAAAGCTAGTATTATCGAAAATAATAAGATCTTCAACGTTAATTCCATTCAATAATGATGTTTAATGATTACTATTTTTAGACATTATTGTTCTTATTACTACTTTTGGTTTTTAGTCTAGGTAGGGCACAGCGGACAGCGAATTGGGAGCAGCCTGAACTAGGGTAATACCTCCACCTTGCAGAAGACCACAGTCAAATAACACAACAGAAACATAACACCACATTATTGTGGTGTTGTGTTTCTGTTGGTGAGTAAGGTCACCAGAGAACTTCAGAACTAGAATCAGAGAAAATTTTTATTTCTGTTTCTAGGTTTGAAGGCAGTTTTTTTATGTAATTTCTTTTTCTTTTTAGTGTTTTGAGTAAGTATAGAAATTTTCAGGAAACTCGAGATCTTTTATTACAAAAAAAAATAAATTTTATTACTTATGTGACATTTTTTATAATTATCTAATAAATGTGTCAAATTCTTCCTAATACACTGCTTCCAACATATTTGACGTCGGTGTTGTACGTCTTGACCGTCTATTCTTTTCTCACATCTTCTCACCTACTCGTTTTCCTTTCATATCATACAGCACACCATCCATTCATGTCTTTGTCTTTAGCTGGTTTTCCCTGCCCTCCATCATCATTCAAGTCCATCACGCTCCTAGTAATATACGATTGACTCCTTCGTATAGGACACTTTATCCATGCTCCATGCCCCCTAAAAGATTCCTTTTCAGTTTCTGGAGCTACTTTCAAACTCCCTTTCATAATTCTCATTTTTTCTAGTCTCGTCAAATCATACCTCCTTCTCCAATCTCAAAATCTAGCCCTCATGTAATAAAAATATGTTAATATAAACATATAGCTACGTATGTAGCAGGTACGAGTATAATAGATTGACCCGCTATTAATATTTAATGTTGCCATACCCCATTCTCTTACGTATAACTGTCAAAACCCAAGATATGGAATATAAACATAATGATTGATGAATCATTAGTCATAAATATTGAGGTATTTTTCCGTCAGCCTTAACTTGATTGCTACTGACGTAATATAAAAGAATTAATAATGAGACGCCACACTCATTGATGTGGGCTTTGTTTTTATAATTTCTATTATACATTTAGCGGTTGCTCCCCCGAGTCCTTCGTATCTCGTGACCAGAATTTTTAATAATTTTGTTTGCGTTACAGCTTTAAATGAAAACATTTTTATTAATATATATTTTTTTCTAATATAATTCATTTTATAATAAAACGTGTTGTAAGCTCTTTCTAAATTTGATTACTCATGGAAAATAAATTCAATAAAGAATAGATGAAAAATATTAAGTCAATGACTTTTTTACTTTAAAGAATTTTCGTAAATAGTAGATACCTTCCTATCGATTATATTACGCAGTTTAACTATAGTACGAGAGCCCACGACCAAAACCATGTCTCATAGCAATACGGCAAAAACCCTATAAAATCGTTAGATTGTATGATTCTGAACCCGACTAGGTGTGTAGTAACGGTCGAAAGTGTAGCAACTGCGTGGGAGGCCATTTCTGCTGTGTCAAAAAAAAAAGACAGTCGGTATTATAGCAATACGTCTGATAGTGAAAATGTACATAGATTTTATAATTGTATTACGAAAAAGTTTGTTTTCAGACATTTTGCTTGTAGCATATAGCCTGAGCGCATTTTTGAAAATGTCAACAAATTTAGCCGACCTGTATCATAGCAATACGGATAATTTTTTTTTCAACTTTTCGTATTGCTACCATGATTACCAAAAACCTGTTTTCAGACACTTTAAGTGTAGCATATACTCCCAACTTCAACTTCATCCCAGTTTCCTTTTGTGCGATTTATTTCAGTCCTTCAACTTCAATGTTACGGTTTCGGGTAAATTCTTTGTTAATTATCATCTAATAAATTCAGGGTCGCAACGTATTCATTGGTTTGTAACAGAAAATTCAAGATGCCTCAATACGATTTTTAAATGATATCTGAGTATCGAAAAGTTGTCTGATAGAGAAGGTGCTACACTTAATTTGTCTGATATAAATTTTTTGCACATGTGGACAACTTATTTTATCATGTCCAACAATTTTCAGACATATTGCTATGATACCGATCGGTAAAATTTGTTAACATTTTCAAAACGGTCTCAAAATTTAATGCGCTCACATTTCCGTCTGAAAATTGTTTTGTTCGCATCAAATAACCAAAATTTACTAATAAAAAAGATTTTCAGACGTATTGCTATGAGACATTTTTTTTGTCTCATTTTTAATTTTTTTAAGTGATTTTACGGGTTTGCGCTACACCACTAACGTCTGAAAAATATGTTTCCGGTATCTCGGAACTATTATTTAACTACAGTCTGCAAATCAGACATATTGCTACGATGCAGTTCGGTAAAATTCTTTGACAATTTTGAAAATTCGGTCAGATCAAACGCTACGCGGAAAATGTCTGATATTGGTATTTTCGAGTTCAGGATAATCGTATCTATCGATTTGATGCGGTTTTGGCCGTATTGCTATGAGACAAAAATTTTGGTCGTGGGCTCTCGTACTATATACTAGAGTACATTCACAAAATGCAAGCCTTTCTTTATAACAAAACTAGCGCTCCACCCGCGACTTCGTCCGCGTGTAGTTTTTTTTAAACAAATATAGCTTATAACCTTCCTCGTTATAGGACTATCCAACGCAAAAAGATTTTTCTATTTGAATCAGTAGTTCTTGAGATTAGCGCGTTCAACCAACCAAAGAAACAAATTCTTCAGATTATTTTAATATTCTAAAGAATATGTATTTTCTAATCGTTTCAATAGCCGCCACCCCTAGCAAAACGAACTGTTGATTGGATCCCATAACAAAAAAAAACAGTAAGATTTGTGGATCTAAATGTAATATACTTAGTAGCTATCCTTACCTTTGAAAATAGGGCGCTGTAAGGGAGTAATTATTTTTTATAATTTCAGACCTGGCCGTAAAATTATGAAACAAAAGGGTGCATGAATTATCCATAACGCTACGAGTGAGCGTACCTTCCGAGCTATAATTCGTACTTCGTTCCGGCTTCGTACATTTATAGCCAAAGATAACGCCTACAGATGGCGTTAGAGTTTTCCTACCCTTTTCACAGTACATAGATGCTGGAGTAAAATAACTTTATTGAGCACCTAAAATGTAAACAAGGTTTACAACCTTAGTGATGTATATTATTTCAGGGACCTATGAGTTAAATTATTTAATAATCAGACAAGTGGCACAAAAATAAAACACCAAAATGGCGTTGAGTGGCAGGCCCCTCCGAGGGTAGTATGAAAAATGCAACTAACATTCAGACATATTATGTCTGCCTGCCACTTAAGGGGGTAAATTAAGGATAGCCGATGGTATATACCGCCTATAGTATTAATGGTAGGTATATTTAAACGTGGTTAACAAGAATAGTCAATTAAACAACATGTGCTCCGAAGCAAGGCAGAGCTCGATTTTAAAAATCTTTTACAACCTATCCGGGACCGACCAAGGGTTGCTTAGTTTTAGAAATCGAAATTAGGGCGTATAAAACTTCATTACAACTCTTAAAAATATATGTATATTTTACACAATAGGGCATAGCGGATTTGCGCCCGAGTGATGGGGCAGTACCTCCAGTTTATAGAAGAGCGCAATCAAATAACATTTTCATAGTGTTGTGTTTTTGTCGGTGCCCTCTACAGGGTAAGGGATGGGGTTAGTGTTAGTTGAAATAATAATAAAAAAAGTAAAATTAAAATTAGTTTATTGCGCAACAATTTAAACAATCTAGTGTTGATACACCCCCAGAAAGTAATACAATACTTGCGTTAGTGTCAATTCGCTCATTGCCAAGACTTAACAAATGTTGAGTGCAATTTTTATTTTAGATTTTTTATAAATTTATAATTTAGTTTAGATTAAACTATAATGAAATATAACTAGTACTAATAAAATATAACTAATAATATAACAGATCCTGCAAACGCCGGCAGGCAGGGCTACTCAGCAACGACAAATTTGCATAACAGGTAACCTGAGTTTGTGACAACCCGACGCGCAGCCGTCTGTACAGAAACCAAAGTTAGAGTAATACATCAGTGTTTCAATCGTCTATAGGCTACGGTGACTGCTTACCATCAGGCGGGCCGTATGCTTGCCAGTTCCGTCTATAGTCGACACCTCATTACTGAGGACGGGATCACCACAGACATTCCTCACTATGTCTTAGGTCTAACTTGTGCTCTCCTCGGGGCAGGTTTGGATTTTCATTTTGGACTGATTAAACTGGATAATTGGACAGATAAAACTTATGAGATCTTAATAAGTTTTTCAAAACTCTCATTTCGTCTAGCCACGTGCCCGAAACTCCGAAGAATATAGAAGGACGCGCTGGATGCAAATTTTGGAGAGAAGAGTCCGTGTTTTCAGTTGGTCCAAAATCGATTCGTTAGTACAGCGTTTTGTCCCAAGCGTTTTATGCCAATACCACATATCGAATGAGTCTATTCTTGCCACAACTGTTACTCCCAGACTGCGTCACGTTTGTCAGCTGCACGTAGCATAAAAATCATTTACTTGCACATTGTCTGTGTATGCGTCAATATTTCGTCAATTCTTGGTGCCAGCACTGGTACACAGAGAGACAGTCATTACTCACCTGCGTTCGTGGGATAAAAATATTAAGCAATATACAGCAGAACCTTTCAACCTAAAAGATGAAATGTTATACCGTTAACATTTGCACCTACAAATACGTGACGAACACGCTAGAAATTCGATAGCGGCAACAAGCTACAGTTGCGCTACTGCTCACTCCTTTACGTTCCCCTAATACTTGTTGAGTTACGGTTTCCAATTTCCAGTCCTGCACTTCAGGTGTAGGGAGCGTCTCGCCGGCACTGTACGTGAGTTATCGGATAAATTTACCGGGATTCGCGGTGTTATATTGGTTTCAGCGGGCTTACATTGCAGCTCGCTTTAAATTTGTTTAACTTTTGCCGAGATAAAAATGATGTAAAAGTATGAGTGTAGAGTTTCGAGAACTTTATCTATGTTAAGTTCACGCGTTTTTATACATTTTATTACTATTGGTGGACATTCACGGAAGACAACGAAGCATAGAAGAGAGAAGAAGTATGCTTGAAGAAGGCGTCTTAGTGGTTTCAAATAAAGGATCTGCCTTGAAGAAGTAACTATCCACCTTATAGAAGAACTACATACATACGGACTATCATAAATAAATTTATCATAATCCAAAAAAGGTTGAACAGATCATTGGGTGACATTTAGTTACTCATAAAGTCACAACAGTATAAGCCATTTAGAGCCTGTAAACAGTGACAGGAATAAAAGTGAAAAAGAGTATGTTGCCGATAACTTTTATTAAATGTTATTTTTTTTAAGATATAGTCGCCTTTTAGCATAAAAGACTTTGAATATCTTTTTTCTAAGCTAAAAATTTCTGTCTTAAAAACTCTTTACCCTGAGCACCTAAAATCACGTACTGCAGCTACTTCTGCTTCATCATTTTCGAATCTCTGCCTTCTCAAAGACTTCATCATTCTTGGAAATAGACAGGAATCACTAGGAACAAGGTCGGGTGAATATGGACAAGTGTTTCGAAGCCAGCATCTCGAATTGTAGCCATAGTAACGGCGGACCTCCTGTGATCTGGGGCATTATCTTGCTGGAAGAAAACGAATTAATTCATTAAAATTAATTATTAAATCAATGAATAAACTATTGCATAACAAATGGAATTTAGTTGTGCAATATTTTATTTGTTCTGTGCACAAAGAGCCTGTAATGGTAGCTCTATGATCAAGATATTTTCTCATGAACACTCCTTTACTATGCCAGAAAATAGACGTCACTACCGTGACATCTCCCTAACGTCCACGCAGCCCGAGCTTGGTCATTTTTGGTGGATGTTCTTCCAAAAACTAAGTGGGTGACAAAAAAAAAACTAATAAGTGATTAGTCGCCCATTTAGTATTTTTAGTAGCTCATTCTGGATTTTTTAGAGGCTCGGTTTATTATGTAACATTCCAATTTTCTCTATTTTGGACAGCATGCTACGACAGACGGCAAACAAAAGAATTCCCTTTTTAAAAAACAGAAGATATTCAAATTATTTCTTTTTTAAATCTAATTAGTATTCCAGCTTTAATAGCCTGTATTAACTTTTTTCGGTTTCAAAGAGTTTGTACCTCCCGCCCTACGCCTTCAACCCAAAGTAACCAAACCTTAATTAAACCAACAAACAAAAGCGGACAGCAAGGACAGACGTTAAGAAAAAAAAAAGTGAGCCGTCGAGTCTGCCTGAATGTGAAACATCGAACTAATTTTGTGTAGGTAATATGCATAAAATGATAGTTTACGTATCGTTTAAAGACTATCCAATTGACTGCGCTTGCGGGGGCAATCATCTCGCCAAGCATACGCTAAAACGAGTATATCCGAAGATTTCAGCTTCAGTGTGTTTCTTGCTGCCGCGCGTATCACACAGTAAGGAAGGTATCGTTTATAGAGCCAAAATCCGTTAAAAATACCCAATTTATAAAAAAGACGTTTAGTACTTCGTGTTTACATACTATCATTATCGTGGCGACCGCTACTATAGATGTTTCACATCAAAAGTCACCCGATTTAATAAACCTTTTGAGCTTATTCTTTTTTTCAACTGAACAACAATCCACGTTTAATTTGGGCGCGATTAAAGCCAGCTTTAGTCACGGCTCAAAGAAATCAACACAGAATTATGACATCGGTGTACATAACGTGACGCAGCTCACGCGATGGCAAGTGCCTGTTTTTTGGTGATTTACGATATGACGTGAACCATGACTAATGCGGGTTTGTCTATAATATTTATAGTTACAAATACAGAACACGTAGTTTTGGAAACTAAATAAGGGTTTGTTTCAGGGCCACCGACCGGTGCGACAATGCTATGAAGTTATAAATTACGCATAAGCTATTTAATGAATTTTGTTTACCTATTTAGAAACGAAAAAGTCATACTTAATATTATGATATTGACGTTGTTTGGGGTGATATGAATATATGAATAGAAGCCTTAAAATACTGACTTAACATAATATACTCAGGTAAATAAATCTTTCGTTCTTCAATATGGTTGTCATCATTCAGAAAAATATTGACTGTTTGGTTAGTCTTTGTCTCCTTTTATTTAGAATCCTCTAAATTGGATACTTTACCTCATTCATCAACGTTCCGATCGCTAAGATCTTTTAGTGTATTTTTTATTATTTACAAACAATTACAAAATGATACTTAACTCAATACACAGAGATTTATTAATTTTGTAACCAAACACGTTATCCAAGAAACAATTTTGAAAGTGCAAATAACAATGTTGGCTTTCCCTTATCATCAGTACACAATCGGTTTAATTGTCTCTTTAGTGTATATTTGTGGTTAGCTTAATTTAATTTATTTATTTTGTATCTAGTTTTAGTAAGCTTTTTATATTTTTTAGTATAAATATTTATTTAGTATGTTTTTATGTCTTATTTAAGAGGATTTAAGTTAAATAAATGACATATTAAGTTGATTTTTATTACAAATTATATATAGTTTAGAATAAAAATAATTACATATCTCCGAATTTTCCATGAGTATTTTTTTGCCTTTAGATTGTTTGCTAAAAGATAACTAAGTACGAGTATAATAGGATTCGGATAGGATAAAAAAATGATTGACAACCGTTTAAAATTGCCTGTCTGCTTGTTTCAAATGAGTGTATGAGAAGGCTTTGGATCTAGATAAACAGTAATGCTTTTTGCCAATCAAAATTCAACCTTGTATCTTTTTCATGTCAATTCATAAGTCGCAATTTATTTTTTCTAGGTTTTATCACAGCCAGAAACCACAAAATTGTGCATTTATTATTTTTTAAATTTTATATATCTACGTATATAAAGTGTGATGAGTTGGCAGAGTAGAATAGCAGTGCCATGTGATGCCGGCAGAGTAGAATAGAATCACCCCATATCCTCCAATGGGTGTCGTAGAAGGCGACTAATGGATCAGCAAAAGCGTATTGATTATTACACTCCGTCCACCAATCCGCATTGGGCATGCATGGTGGGCTCCTTCGAAGACAAGGAGAGCCTTTTGTCCCAACAGTGGGTCGAATTATAAAGGCTGTGTTATGATTAATATATAAAGTAGCTTCTGTGGTTTAGTGTTTAAATTTTTTCAATTTCAGATGTCACGTTTAAAAACACCTACCCAGGCCAAATAAGAAGCATTACTTATTAATTTCATGAAAAAATATTGTAGGTTAGGAGTTTTATGGTCCTCATAGTTTTTAATTCGTAATAACGTAGGTTATGCGTATGATTTTTTGAATTACATTATCAGAACATTAATTAAATGAGTTGTTGCATTTAATCACTAAATATTATAAAAATGTAGAAATATAGACGTGCAAAATAATTATTCGAATAACCTTCAATTATTCGATTATAATTATGTTTAGATGAACGGCGAAAGTTAAATTAGAACACGACGCATAGAGAGTTCCTTATACAATATTTATATGAAACATGATTCAGCAATCACCGGTGATCACGTTTACAAATTATTAATGATGTTGAAAATTTAATTTACATATTAATACGCTGAATTATTGTCGTTCAAGTCGTTTAAGGCTCTTTGCAAACGTTGACGATGTTGCGAAGTACGTCAGTAAGGAGACGATAAATCGCAATTTTATTGCTCGGAATTATTGACACTACTTTTGTAAGATGCACTTCTTAAGTTTTTTAATAGTTTTTGAATAGCATAGATTTAAATAATTAACAAAAACATACTTTTTCCATTGCAGGCGAAGAAAGGAAAGCATGCTACGCCTGTCTTGTCCATCTCTCTATGACATAATTAGAACATTAGAAAAAGGATATATTTGTTTTTATTTATGTAACAAAATACGTTGAGGTGCTATAAATCATACACATACGTAAAATGAAAACGAATTTATTACTAAGGTTATGAAAGTAATAGACCAGAAAAAATCATCAAGCTCTGCCAAGTTTTAGGTTCGGATTTCATAAAGTTGTGGATTTTACTTATTCTTTAGGAAATGGAATTTTTATTTTCAGCCCCTTGTTGTTTTAATTTCCTCATCGATTCTGATCTACTTTTTTCATTGAATCATAACTTTCTAAGTGATTTTTAAAGTGAGATATTGTTACAAAAAAATCTGATACTGTTGAAGGACGCGCCATATTCGAGTGATGTTGTCGTCGTCTCAGTAGTAGAAGTAGTGACTGTTTGCGATTAATCTAAGTTACTTATTATGCTGTCGAGTGTGGTCTTATTACATTAGTCAGCAAAAAATTGCGCAACAATTACAAATTACTATGTTAATTTCAAGACTGAGATATTAAAGTGTAAGATTAATAACGGATATAAAATGAGCCAGAACTTAATGTCGCCGTTTATAAGAAACTAATTACGTAATTTGCCTTAGATACTGTGATAGTAATATATGCAAATATGAAGTTTAATTTAACGTATGGGGCAGTTAAAATTTTACTATAAAATTAATCTTGGCTTTGCCTTAATGAGACCCAAAAGTTTTAAGGGTGTATTTCATATCAGATCCCGAATTTATAGAACCCATATGTTACGTAAATTATGTTTGCGTTCTACGTATGATATTGGTCTGAATTTTGTGTAGCAATTGTTTTGTAAAGCAGAGAAGTGGTGCATATTGGAATGTTATTTAAAGTTTCGAATTACAGTATAAAAACTACCTTTTTTTTTGGAAGGTAGGTAGTAAAAACACGCAGTATAGGCAACGCGTGTGTGATGAAGACACCACTACGAATATGTAGTGATATTTAACTGCGGACTTCTATAAGGTGGACGGACGTACCTATTGCCTCAGTTTGGGCACTCCAAATTTGAGTGGCACTGTGCCCTACTTCTTTTAGTAGGAGGTTCTCAATTCGAATGTATGTTTTTTTATGCTTGTTACCTTATAACTCTTTACTTTACCAATTTTGAAGATTCTTTCGACCTTTGGAAGCTGGTGCTTGTCATGTGGTCCCATTTAAATTTGATGAACATCTGACGAGTAGTTTTTCAGTTATCCCTATTAATGCCTATTTAATTAGCATTGATAATATCGTAATCTTATCACTTGTGTCTAAAAGATCTCGAGATACTGAAAATTACCTGAAAATTTCTTTACTTAAAACACTAAAAAGCAAATAATAAATTATTTTTAAATAAAAAAAAACGACTTTAAAAATAAAAAATAAATGTGTTTCTATTATCTTATAATAACAATGTTGCAAGTTTAGATAAACGTATAAGTCATTTTCATCGCCACACACTAAAGCCTTCAGAGCCTGTTTCCCTAACCAGTGCCACAAAACAGAATTAGGCGGAGGGGGCTCTATCTGCGACCATATTTTTAAGTAAATTACAAATAGGTACGGAGCCGTGCTGTGCCATCGGTTGCCGTGCGTGTTATCGGCAGGGGGATCGCGAATACGTCCGCCATTGTACTGTACAGACTAGTAATACTGCCAGATCCGCCACAGACTAAGCAAATGAAGTATACAAAAAGATTTTTTTTTATTAAGAGTACAGGTTTTCAATACTTATATTATAACATAGGTACGTAAGAATATAATATTTAAGAACTTCGACCACGTAACGGGAAACGCAGCGATGGTAAGCCCCCCACAAGCTGGACTGGCGATCCCCTAAAGGTAGGGGGAACGCGGACGCGGGCAGGGCAGAGCAAGAAGGACCGATCAGTATTGAGATTCTTGGTAGAGGCCTATAGTGGGCTTCTCTCGACTGAAATGATGATGAAAATTCTTTAGTCTACTTTGCTTACCTGGTGTCTCAAGTCAATCCTATGTAAATGATGAATTACATCGGAGAACGCAGATAATTTATGAATGATCATCATATTATTTATATTATTCAAAGAAAGTTTATTCAGGCAGTAATCACTTTATGGAAATCCCGTTACATCCTGCTCAATGTTTTTTTCCAAACCTAAATATTTAGGTGACATATTGGTAGAACGTCAATACTCTAAGAAAATGAAACATTATGCATAACAACACATTGCAAAATTATAAAGTATCTAGTGTGTTGTCATCAACTTTATTAATACGAAGCTGGGATATTAGTAAATAATAACTGGCAGTATATAATTATATACCCAGACTGCTGAGATGAATTTGAGTGTGACATCTATTCTGGTTTTTGGCTTTTGCGTTTGATTGTTTACTGAAGATTGTTACATTTTGGGTTTGGTGCCCCTTTTATGTAGGCGACAGGCTGGCAACCTAATGGGAGGCACTGCATGGCTCATACTGTCAGATGTGGCTTTATGTGTAACAAAATGTTACCTAAGGCTCTGCTCAACCCCTCATGGGATTACGAGCGTGATCGTATTAATGTATCTTATTTTTAGCCACGAAGGGCAAAATGTTTCGCGCCCTATACGTATATGTAGGTTTGTGATATTTCGTTGTAAGTCCGGGTACCTACTTCTTCTGGCTTCCCTCTCTACAATGCGATGGACCCGACGTCCATACGGTGAATCCATGGACTAAGCTTTCGTCTCTTTGTTACTGTTGAGAAGGTTATCTTTGATTCGTCTCGGCGATCCAAGCAAATGTTCCAAGACTGGTCACGTCATAAATAAATCAAAATAGCAGATTTTAGATGCCACAATGTGTGCATCTTTAAAATACTTTTTCTTACTTCTATTTGACATTTTATATGTCATAAAATGCAGAGTTTTAAAAGGTGATTAGAAAAATATACACATATTATCTTTAAAAAAGAAATATTTAAATAAACCATTTAACTTTTACCTTGAAAACATAGAGTTCAATTTAAAATATTCGGTATTTGTTTTTCTCTTTTCAGTGTTTTTGCAGTCGTTTTTTCTTGCGTCTACTATTTCTTCTTCTTTTATGCTTCGTGTGTACTATTAAGCTGTGTGTGAAGTTAGCAGCTGCTCTGTGGCTGCAACGTTTATATAATCTCTTTGTAGTCTGTACGTACACAGAGCTGTCGGAAACGAATTTTTTCGTCTAGTCTCGGCGTGTTTCCAGACTTTCCATGCTGACGTTTTTGCCCCTCGACGATGATAACGTCGTTAGTAGCGTTCTTTGAGTTCCTGAAGGCGCGATAGTTTGACTTGATGGCGTTAATGGTTTTACACTCTCGCGTTCTCATTATATTCTCATTGAATATTTTTTTTGGATACTAACTTATTTAGCATTTTTGAATAGCTCATTTATTTTATGTATGTAACGGAAAAATTTTGTTCGATTTGAACGGAAACCTGCTTATGAAATTACAATTAAATTTTCTTATGTATATATAATACACAAAAAGAATCGAGATCTGTATGGGTGCCAAGTTCTGTGTTGATTCGGGATGTAATTCAAGCCCAAGATTTGACTTTTTTTACCGACAAACCAAATATGCAAACCTGATTGTATAAGTCCAGTACAAACAGAAAGTATACTAACTTGCAAATATAATATTGCCAGTAGGTACGTAGAAAATAGCCGAATCAAATCTTGAGCTTGAATCACATACCGAGTGAACACAGATTTTGGCAGCCATGTAGATCCCAATTCTTTTGCCGGTGAAGTCGAGAACAATGCATTATTCAATATTGAACTTGGCTCGTATTTTTCATTTATGTTTTGGTGGGATTATTACTACATGAACAGAATAAAAAAAAGTTGTCACTATGGTTGTAACATGAAATTTAAGTTCGAAACCTTCTGTTTAATAATAAATAAGCTCAGGTGTTCTACTTTTCCAACAGCACCACATGTGAAAGTTCCAAGAAGACAAACTTTCACTCAGATTTCCCCAGGGATTTGAAGTTGTCATTCCATACGTTGAAATAAAAATGGGAAGTAGAAAACGAACGAATCTTGTCCTTCGGGGAGAGAAGAACAACAACTCACATCTTACGATTGCATATGAATATTTGTGAATCTAAATATGAATTGAATCAAGATCGAACTGTTATTTGATGATTGAATTGTAGACATGCTTTTCCTGTTTTTTGTTATTTTCTTCTTGGAGTAGTGCTCGGTAAAGCTGCAGTCAAATTGAACCACACCTGGTTTGAATCCTGTCAGCGACTACGATACACTTTTTTTATATATAACTAGCGACCCGCCCCGGCTTCGCACGGGTGCAATGCTTATGTAAATATGCATGTATTATACATATAAACCTTCCTTAAGAATTACTCTATCTATTAAAAAAAACGCATCAAAATCCGTTGTGTAGTTTTAAAGATCTAAGCATACATAGGGACAGGCAGACGGCGGATAGCGACTTTGTTTTATAGTATGTAGTGACTAATTTCATTAGTTTATTAAGAATGTGCATTCTTTATTAAGCGTCCACAGCATACATCTTCAACGTTACACAGTTACAATGAACGTTACACACATGCTAAGATAGTTATATATAATATGGTTTTATATGTATTTTTTAATTATCATACTATTATTTATACAAAAACTTCGCACTAATTACTAAAGCTGAGTGTTGGTACTATACTTACCTACCTACTGTATTACAGGCTAAGACAGCTCTATTTAATTATTTATTTGGTTCACCAGTAATTGTTACGCTTATGAATGGATGTGTACAATATTTAGCAGTTCGATTCGAGTAGCGTTAACTACGCAGAGCCCGAGACCCCCTTAGCGCACCGAAAGTCAGGCCGGGGATGTATACATATATGTATTTAAACTCTAGGTAAAGTTTACAAAACAGAAAACTATACTAAGATTAATTAATCTGCTTAATATCTAATTAATGTGGCTGCCATTTAAGCTTACGTAGGGATGTGCTAAAGTTAAAAATCCGAGCTCCAATGTGTTGTAATCTTGTTGTATTTATGAAATAAAATATGAGACTTTTACTAATTTGGTTTTATTCACGACACGATGCACGTTACAATCAAAGAGTATAAACACAAAAAAAAAATGTTGCCACAGACAAAAGTGTTGCCAACTTTTAAACTAATATTTTATAAATGATGTATGTATTACATTGTATATTTTAACACCCCCGCTCAATGTAATACATTCATACTTATTCTAGTACCTAACATCAACTACATTATAACAGAGGCTTTACATTAGGCCACATTGAGTAACAAATTTTAACAAAAGATCTCTGTTTAAGGATTTAGTAAACATATCAGCTATTTGATCCTCAGTCTTAACATACATTAAACATATCTTACATTCCTTAATTAAATCTTTGACAAAATGATAGCGTATATCAATATGTTTAAGTCTTTTAATATTATTAGTATTTGCAACCATTATGGCGGACTGGTTATCACAGTATATAGGTACAGGACAAACATTTATATTATTAAAGTCTTTCAATAAGCTTGCTAGCCAACAAGACTCACTAGCCGCCATACTGACTGCAACATACGCAGCCTCTGTTGATGATAGGCTTACTGAACACTGTTTCTTAGAACACCACGATAAACAAATTTTAACAAAAGATCTCTGTTTAAGGATTTAGTAAACATATCAGCTATTTGATCCTCAGTCTTAACATACATTAAACATATCTTACATTCCTTAATTAAATCTTTGACAAAATGATAGCGTATATCAATATGTTTAAGTCTTTTAATATTATTAGTATTTGCAACCATTATGGCGGACTGGTTATCACAGTATATAGGTACAGGACAAACATTTATATTATTAAAGTCTTTCAATAAGCTTGCTAGCCAACAAGACTCACTAGCCGCCATACTGACTGCAACATACGCAGCCTCTGTTGATGATAGGCTTACTGAACACTGTTTCTTAGTTCGCAAACTTGAAACAGTAGCCAGTGGTAGACTTTCTATCACGTGTGTCACCACCCCAATCTGCATCACAATGTCCCACAAGCCCATCATCATTACATTTGAAAATCAACTTGTAATTTAATGTGTGTTTTACATATCTTAAAATTCTTTTTAAGTGAGTCAACAATACTTCACTTGCATTATTTTGGTACCTACTTAATATAGATACAGCCACACAAAGATCTGGCCTAGTGCCTGAGACTGCATACATTAAACTTCCAATAATTTTCCTACATGTGTTTTCAATATTCTTGTCAGAATTACATTCTTTGGATTCTAAAATTTTTACATTAAAATTTTGATCAATAGGGGTAGATATGGGTTTGCAATTTTCCATTTTAAACTTTTTTAATACATTTTCTAAATAAGATTTTTGACATAATTCAGTTACACCATCTTTAACATTCTGTTTAACACTAATACCTAGAAAGTTTGAAATTAACCCCAAATCTTTCATTTTAAACACATTATGTAATTGTAATTTGAGATCACATAATTCCTGTTCATTATTACTAAACATCAAAAGGTCATCGACATACAGTAAGACATAAGTTTGGTTTTCTCCATTACATTTAGTAAACAAACATGGATCATTCTTTGACTTTACATAGCCTGCCTTACTTATTACATGGTTAAACTTTTCATTCCAATATTTGGGAGATTTTTTTAGTCCATACAAAGATTTATTTAGTTTTACAATATTGTCACATCCATTATATGCCCCTTCTGGTAATTTAATATAAACATTTTCATTTATTTCCCCATATAAAAAGGCCCCAGTGACATCCATCTGATGTATTGGTAATTTTAATTTAGTAGCAATTGAAACAAACAATCTAAACGTTGACAACTTGGCAACAGGTGAGTAAATTTCATGCAAATCTAATGTATCATTCTGTTCAAAACCTCTTGCAACCAACCTAGCTTTATATTGAATAACATTATCTAATTTCTTTATTTTGAAAACCCACTTACTACTAATAATATTTTGTTTTTCAGGTACAGGGCACACTGTCCATGTATTGTTTGCCTTGAGTGTCTCCAGTTCTTGTTTGACAGCTTCTTCCCACTGACAAGCATCACTCCTCTGCATAGCTTCCTTATAGGTACCTGGTTCTGTTTCTGCAGTGTAGACATTTTGACAGGTATAGAATTGAGGTGCCTTTCTGACACGTCTGGTTCGACAAGGAGGTGTTGGCTGTAATGTACTATCACTCTCGCATTCACTATACTCATCACTTGTTTCTTCAGGTTCATATAAGCTGTGCTGCTCATCATCTGTCATCTGACTTGTAAGGTTTGAATCACTCACATCTTCTACTAACTCTTGTGGGTTATTGTCAGAAACTAAAGTTTCATTTTTTAGTACTTCTGTTACAGACTCTAGGTTTAATCTATTATTTTTGTTAATTACAGGCTCCAGAAAAATGACATCCCTCTTCACTAACACTTCATTTTTGTTGGGGTAAAAAATTCTATAACCTTTTACATTTTCTCCATACCCCACCATGATTCCTGTTTCTCCTTTAGAATCCCATTTTTTTCTTTTTTCTTTTGGAATATGGACAGATACCGCTGTGCCAAAGATATATAAGTTATTGAGATCAAACTGCTTATTTGTCCATAATTCATAGGGTGTTTTTCCTGGTTCATTACTTCTACTTGTTCTGTTGAGAACATAGGCTGCAGTGTTGACTGCTTCTGCCCATAATTTCTTTGGAAGGGTCTTGGCACATAGCATTGACCTGGCCGCTTCTGTCAGTGTTCTTATCTCCCTTTCTGCCTTGCCATTCTGTTGAGGCGTGTAAGGTACAGACGTTTGGTGTACTATGCCCCGGTCTGAGAACAAAGTTGACACAGCCTTATTGATGAATTCTAAACCATTGTCACTTCTAAAAGTAATTATTTTGTTAGCCGTTACATTTTCAGCTTTGTTTACAAAATCTTTGATACAATTTATCACTTCCTCCTTCTTTTTAATGAAATATACAGTTCTATAGCATGAGTAATCGTCTTTCAATATCAAGAAATACCTTGATCCTCCAACAGATACTGCCTCCATAGGTCCGCAAACGTCAGCTTGTATTAGCTCACATGTTTTCGTCGCCTTTGTATCACTAGTAATAAAGGGCAGCCGGTGTGCTTTACTCTCTAAACAGCCCGGACACTTCTCAATAGAATCCGTAGAAACTTTAATATTATTGTTCTCTAATATGTTTTTCACATACTGTATATTTTGATGCACAAATTTCTCATGCCACTCACTTAAACTTGATTTAACTGCAGAAACATTTGCAAAGCTATTTTTGTATTTATAACGAACATCCATGACAAACATATTTCCAACACGATTTGCTACAGCACATACTTTGTTATTCCGGAAAAACTTGGACATATTTTGATCTGTCAACATGACATAACCTTTGTCGGCCGCACAATTCACCGAGAACAGATTTATTTTGAGGTCCGGCACACAAAGGACATTATCTATGGTCGTCTCGACCCACCTTTGTCCATTGAATACTTCTAGTTTTACTTGTCCGCAGCCAATAACACTTATTTGAGTACCATCACCTATTATCACAGACTTTTGTGATGATAATGGCGAAAATGTCGAAAACAGATTTTTATCTTGGCACATATGTTCACTGGCACCTGTGTCCACCAACCACTTCCACTGATGATAAAGCTCTTGAGGTACTTGTTGTACTACAAACGCATTTTTCTCCTTTCCTTTTTTATACCAGCACTCACTTTTATTGTGTCCTACTTTGTTGCAATAAAAACACTTTTTCTCACTTCTGTTTGGAAAGTTACGATGGTTACTGTTCACATTACTCATACACTCAGATTGATAATGGCCCATCTTGTTACATTTAAAACACTTTATGTTTCTTTTATTTGGAGCATTCTTCTTTGCAATAAATGCAGATGATGAGGCAACTTCACCCTTTTCCTTTACTCTCTCCTCTTCCACTAACAATCGAGCGACAAGGTTATCATAGGTTTGTTTTTCGTCTGGTGCCGACTCCCATGCTGATACGAAATGTTTGTAGATATCTGGCAATGACATTAATACCTTCGTAATTATGAATTTTTCCGAAATTTCTTCACCCATTTGTTTTAGTTGATTTTGTAACTCTTGTATTTTTGACAGGAAGACTGACATCTCCATTCCTTCTTCGTATTTAAACTGAAAAAATCTTTGCTGGATTATGTGAATACTTGTTTCACTTTTTTGTTCAAAAATACTTGTTAACTTTCGCCACATCTCTGCTGCAGTAGTGCAGGATATTATATGCAACATCACTTCCTCGGTCATCCTGGTCACCAACATTGTTTGAGCCTTAGCATCCTGTGTCTCCCATGCTTTCCGTTCCTCGGCGCCGTGCCCTTTTGTTACTTTGCCTTCAACTACATTAGTTAGATTTTGACCCCGTAGTAAAACCATTGTTTGAAATTTCCAAACATTCCAGTTTTTTATTCCTTCCAGTTTGATAACTGTATTATTTCCGTCCATCGTGTCTTTTATCTTCTTCCTCACTAGTTTTCCTTCCTTGCAGCTCAAACGTAGCAAGTATTTTTCACCTTCCCGACAAAAATAACCTCCAACGTCACGCCAACACGTGTGACAATTTTTACCGGTATTTGTTTTTGACTAGTTTTACTGTAATTTTATGTTATATTTTAGGTATATGGCCTGGGCCCATAACCTGTTGTAATCTTGTTGTATTTATGAAATAAAATATGAGACTTTTACTAATTTGGTTTTATTCACGACACGATGCACGTTACAATCAAAGAGTATAAACACAAAAAAAAATGTTGCCACAGACAAAAGTGTTGCCAACTTTTAAACTAATATTTTATAAATGATGTATGTATTACATTGTATATTTTAACACAATGAATCGCTCTCTCTCCGTCCACTGTTGTGTATTAGCCATAGCGCACTTTAAGTGACCGCTTGATTTAAAACAAAAAAAGCTTACAAAAGTTAATGCGCGTTAACATTTTAAAGCCTTTTTTTGTTTTTTAGTGCGCATGCATACGGATTCTGAAGTAGAGCGCAAATAAATAATAAACAAGAGCAAGGGAAGTAATCCTACTACCGGTGCGGTAGTTGACCATTCACTGACCTCTAATGGCTGACAGACGTCCACCTACAAAAAAAAGGTTTAAATGTAATTTTAGGTTAACATTGAATTATAGATTGGAATATAAAAAAACTTATTGTATGTTCTTACAGATAAGTAGCCAAAAGTTGTTTTTATACTACCACAACGGGCATTAGTTTTGTCAAATGAAAATACGATAGCAAATTAAAATTTTGTATAAATAAAAAAATAAAAAAAACAGTTGCAAGATTTCACCCGGCATAAAAATACGTACATAAAAATATTGCAAGTTAAATAAAATTTTTAAATACTTACGTAACTTCCAAACATTACTCAAATCTTTTGAAAAAGTCGGAACTTTTCCAAAATCAACTTCCTTTTGCTTATCATGTCTACAATTCAGAAGTCGCAGTAGGTTCAACTTTCATAGAAAGTCGCATACTCTCCTGCATAAATAATGTTCCAATACAAACAAATTGCACTGACTTGCAGAAACATTTGCAGCGGCAAAAGCGACTCCCAGAGCGATTTCTGTTCGATGTCGTCTCGCCAAGGGCTCTCAGCTCGTCCGCTTTTCTGAATATGTTTGTTTGCTTTGCCCTGTTTGCACTGAGTCGAACCAACTGTTAGTATAAAACGGATCCAACACCGGGTGGTCTTTATCATATTTAATGTAAACATAGCAGCATAAACACAAACATATTATAATACTAAAATATTAAATCAACACTCACAAAAATTCAAATAGGTACCATTTCACACTGAGAAGTTAATGATGGATAAATGTTTGGAATCCTGTCTGTCGGTGGTCACCAATAAAATCATTTATTATTTTAGCAGCTCATAAAGCATGATTCACAAAGAGCCTTAAACGGAAGCTTTCGTTCATTTAATAATAAACATAAAGATAACTCAGTTTGTTTGCGTGAATCTTGACATTCAACTTGATAAAGCGTATAAAAGTGGCCCGTAATAAAATAATTAGTATTACATTGATAATTTTATAATTCTAATTTAGATACCTTTACTTATAAATCTTAAAGTATGCCTTTTATTGTTGTTGAGATAGTAGATGCATCGGACTATTTATGCGGCTATCAAACGATTGCGTATACCACAAGTTTAACGACATTTTGATAAACATCCGCATTTGGAGCCAACGATTGGTTATATTACAAATACTTGAGGTGTAATGGTCCATACAAACATGGTTTACTGTTTTACGGTACGTCAAGATAGAAATACGGTTCGATTGTTGGCCAACAAACAAGTATTTGTTTAGCGGTATGCTCAGCAATGGTAGCTTTGTAATAGTCGTCTAAAATATGCGTTTAAATATTTTTTGTTCGTTGTAAGAGTGGTATTGAAAAGGCCGAAGTCGCCGAGTTTTTGCTGCGCCCACTCTTTCATTACAAGATGACGGGTGGAGTGAATGCGTGCACAATTATTGCTCTTAAACTATCGCAAACGCTGCCAACAAGTGTTCTTTCTTTGCCTTTTATGAGGCATAAATTAAAGGCATAATTTAAAGGCTTGAACTATACGATCGCGCCGTAGCATGTCATATGTGAAGGGGCACAAGGGTCTGTCGGTACCTCAGTGGCGCGACACCCCGCTGAGAACACGGAGCGAAACCCGCGAGTCAATAACTCTTTAGTCAAGTGAAGCAACACCATTATATATAACCTGATGATGCATTGATGTATTGGCTCATTAAAATTCAAACCAGCTTAAAAAGTTAAAGGTTAAAGACTTCATAAAAAATGCACTTACTTAAGTTACCCGCTGCGATGCTGAGTTGAAATTTAAATGAAGCACGAACGGTAGAATAACAGAAGATGTACCCCAGGACTTTATAGATGTTGACTTTGTAAATACACATTGTGAGTTCAACGTCGGTCCGCGACATGCGTGAATGAGTCTTATACTTAATTTATCCAGTATTTGGTAGACCTGCGACCACACATTGACTTAACACAATATTAATCTTATAACTGTCAAATGCATTAGCATTCGTGTTATGCTAAACTAATGTTATTTAATTATATTTTTTATTACGGCAGTTGTCTGCAGCGTATTAAAAATTTGTACTATAAATACGTATATTTTCACTCTTTCTGCTAACTGTATTTTTAATAGTTTATGATTTCTCTATTGGGTATGAGATTTCGACAAATATCCTTAAAAATATATATAGCTAGAGAGCAAAATACTCCGTTGATAAGTCATAGCAACAACGCAACGTAAATGGCTTAATCATTACGTATTTTCCTCAAATATGAAATTGACAGAATCAAAATTAATTTACTTTTACAAAATGCTATATTAGTAATTGTTGCATTGTATAAAACTTATCTCATAGTTATTGATTTTAATTTCATATTCATGTACTTATTTAAGTTTATTTTATAAATACTTAAATAACAACTCAATTAACTTAAGTAAGTTTATTCATTAAGTACCTAGTAAGTATAGCTTAATTAAGTTTACTTAATTTGGACTAAGTACAAAATCGGTGTGAACTTTGTACATTTTTTCTATTATTGAACAGTAATGTAAATATAGTAAACAGCAATTTTATGAAATAAGCTAATTAAATGCAAAGGTTTTTCTTCACTCCTGTACAAATGTAGAGATCTACATAATCTTTAAAACATAAATGATAAGAAACTTTTTTATATTCCACATTGTCTCAAAATTATACCTTTTAATTACACATTACATTAAAACGTCTCTTATTTTTTAATCAGCAGGGATGTATGTTAAGATTAAAAACTAGCATCTTAATAAAATTTTAAATTTTTAAGCTGAGGTAGTGCAGTAATAAAATAATGAATTAAGAATGTCTGCAATTTTAATTTTAATGCAACTTTCTTGTTGCGTGACTAATTAAAAAGTGTTGTTGTTATTGTCAAAAGTAAACCTTAATGCTATTTATTTGCTTTGAAATTGGCATAAAATGTACTAAAAAGGAATTTAATACCTTGGAACTGCGCATACAGTAGAGTTCATGCATGTGTGTGATATTCGGACATTTTAC
This sequence comes from Elophila nymphaeata, assembly GCA_955850985.1. Classification (NCBI taxonomy): domain Eukaryota; kingdom Metazoa; phylum Arthropoda; class Insecta; order Lepidoptera; family Crambidae; genus Elophila; species Elophila nymphaeata. The sequence goes on along the minus strand of OY039076.1, from coordinate 15,880,632 downwards.
AGTTAGTGTTTTAGTTAAAAAAAAAGATTAAGTAAGTTTATTAAAAAGTATTTTGTAGTGTATTTGGGTATTACATTTTGTTATTGTAACGTGTCGTAACATTTTTAACGTCGTAACAGACGACTAAAGATGGTGATGAACTTCTCGTATCGTACTCACAATTTTATTTTGGGTAGATTGGATAACACCTCTTAAAGAGATACACTCTCCCTTGCAAAGTGTATCCCTGTTTATTTGTTATTTTATATTATTAAATGCAATGAAAAATCTTTACATTCATAACTACGGTCTCTTTAGTCACAATTTACAAAATCCGAGCTCACGGTGTCAATTGTAATATAAGTCACGAATGAAAAGAGCCAGGGTCGCTTTAAATTGCGGCGCCCGTGTTGAGGACGACTCTGAAGACTGAGTGACGTCATCTGATCCGACCGACGCTTTGGGCTACAGATACGTGGTTTTTTCCCTTATTTACCTTTTTATTTACATAAACAACGTGACGTGCACATAAAGGTAAATTCGGTTAAAGGATTTATGAATAATCCAATAATAAATAGGTAATAATTAATGAACAAGCGTCGGTGGCGTAGTGCGTAAGAGCGTCGTATCCCACCTGGGAGGCACAGGTTCGATCCCCGCCACGTACCAATGTGTTTTCAAATTTTGAATTCATATGTTACGTTTAATCAACGCTTTTACGGTGAAGGAAAACATCGTGAGGGAACCTGCACACACCTATGAAGAACTTCTTAGGTCGTGTCGCTGGCCAAGTGCGGGTTGGTCGACTTCAAGACCAACCCGCACTTGGCCAGCGTGGTTGACTAAGGCCTAATCGCCCCTAATATGGGGTAGGCTCGAGCCCCTCGGTGGGGACATTATATGAGCTGTTGATGATGATGATAAATAATTAATGTATAATATCACAATATTAAAATTTTCTTCCATAACTTGCTTATTTTCGAGAAAAATATCTTACTTCAAAATGACAACGCTTCCCAACACATTAGGACACTCCTTATAGTTCGTTTTTTCCTCTTCCATAAAAAGGACGGTGCTATTTCATTTTATCTTATGTGACACAAACAAGGCAGTTAACGTCTCCGCTGTGTCGGCTTTTGTGTTAAGTCTTCATATTCATAGATTCTTTTCATGCAGTTGTATTAGAAGTTATGTGGGTAAATAACTATTCATAATCATGTTATAATGTTCTTTCTATGTTATTCTGTAGCGTGATAAAAAACAAAGCAGCAAATTTTTTCGTCTTAGAATGAAACAATTAATGAAAATCAATTGACAACATATTTTTTTACTTGTCGCTCTAAGAATATTTGGCCCATGACAGATAATTCTTGAGACCCGCCTAACCGCCTAACAGAACGACATCGCACTTGTACGATGACTCTTTGAGTAGGTTGCTTATTTTTTTAATGACCAAGCGTAGTAGACTCTCACTAGATACTAATATTACCGCTTGATTTGGCCAGAGCCAGTCTCACAAAAGGGGAATCTTACACAAAAAGTTACGAAGCCTGGTTCACTGATACCAACCAACAAAAGCCGACAATTAGGACAGAATTTAGATTCCAAAACACTTTCTGAGCACTTATTATGTACTATCGAGCAAATGACCTGACCCTTGATAGAACTTTTTCTAAATCAAACTGACTTTAAAATGATTTAACAAAGACAGCAAATATATCATTCCTTTTATTGTGATTAGGCTCTACCATGTGTTGGGGACTCAGGATATTATTTGCTCGGTAGTTCTAAGAGAGGCAAATCAATTAATTATATTTGATTTGTTCCATCTCGAACGCTCTATAGATTAAACGGCGAAGAGACTCCTTCATATGGTAGAGGCTCGCCTTCTAGAAATCCGCATTAATATAATTATTTATTGGAAGAATAATTCGATTATCAATATCCTATAAAGGAAAATAATTATTTTACAGGCTTTAGAATCCACCAACAACCTTGCCTTCTTTAAACTCCACTAACGCTATGAAACCAATCGACGGCAATAATTTCTAAAATAGTAATCATTTCTCTTCGTTACGATTTCTCTAACTTCTGTTCATACTCGTCCTTATTTTTCATTCGTGTACTGATAATTTTCATTAGCACATCATTCCAATGCGCATTCAATTCAAATGTCAAAAAAGAGTTTTATTTATAAATTCTTAGTATAGAACATTAAAAGGCCTAGTAGCCAATCAAACCCCAGTTGTATTTTTATAGCACTCCCGACTGCCCTGGCGTGCGAGCCTTAAAACTGTCAGGATTAATTTAGCCTTATCTATTTATTAACACTATTTTGCAAAGTAACAAAAAAACCTTTTCAGTGCTATAAAGTTGTGTGTGTTGCATAAATATAAAAGGTCATAGATAAGTGTATAAATTAAGGAAAATTATCTCATATAATGCAAAAATATTTTTTAATCTTACTCTCTCAACAAATTTTCTACACTTCCTTTTACTTGAAAGTGTCTAAATTATGCCCGGTCAATTACATTGTGCTATAATTTTAATTATGTGTCTACATTTTTAAAACCAATGTTTAAAGTTACACTTTAATAATATCATTGATAATATTTTATATACTCGCACACCAATTCTGTCATCAAAATTAAGTATCACTTAAACTTATATAAATTAACAATATTAGATATTTTTGTCAGATACAATATAAAACATTTCATGGTAAACTTACGGCAATAAAAAAAAACATTTATTCGTTGTTTAAGGAATTACTATACTTATTTATTTACACATAAAAACTAATATATTTTAGAAATATTCGAAATCATATTTCTAGAAAGAGAAAGTCACATATCATTATAAACATTTCAATGAACATTTATTGCGATTGCGAAACTTTAATTTCCTTTCAAAGAATTTCAATTGTCTTTACTACTACGGTTTTGTAAGTTCAGAAGTTTCCCCACAAAAATAATTTGAAACCGAATATAATCTATTAGTAATACAGGTTTATAATATGGTTCTATTTAATTAAGGATTTGAAGTTTTATAAGCTCTATGTATTTAAATTACTTTTAAATACAAAGTTACTTGAAAATCTACAATTAATATTAATTGCAGGCTAGGCGACGTACAACTGGGCGGTACGTCATTATACATTTCACTCACGCTCTTTGACAATAGGAACCCAAGCGCTGTTTTTTATCCATTGTGTCCACCAGACAGCCCTAATTATCCATTCTCGATTAAAAATGACAGCACGAAAGCAGCCGACCGGCGGCTTAATATCAATAATTCATCGCGAAACTAAAAAGAACCCAGGGACTTTATTCCGAAATCGGTAGACTTCCGTTGTTTTAAATAACTTAATGGACGTATTTGCTTAAATTAAGATTTCGAGAAATATTATAATTGCCCTTGTATTTTATTGGATCACTGGTATCAGATAAAAAGGTCCCAGGATAGATTCTTAAGAGGATATTATTTTAACAGGAATATTTGATAAATCAGCAGTAGTCAGAGTGTATGACGCGAGAACTACATCTTCACTTTTTTGTCCTTCTGTAATGTAGAGAATACGTGGAGGCGAGGCGAAGAAAGAGTCGCCTAATTTCTAACGCAATGTAAAGAGTTCGTTGTGAATGTTGCAATTGATTAAAAGCTATAAATATTTAACTGATGTTATACACGTCCATCGCCAATATCTAAATAATAAAATCATGATCATAATTATTCTACTAGTGAGGAAATCCTTCCATATAGTTATTTAAACATGGCATCAGTGAAGATAAAAACACCAAAAAATCCTGAACATACGACGTGTTGTCATTTCTATCCCATCGTCTGACTTCAAATTTATTTTTCGCATATCTTTCAACGCATTCTCTCGATCGGAAACGATGCCACTTGACGAAAGATGAATCAAATTCCGCTTGAATATTATTTAAAAGATCTTTGACATTTTATTTACGTAAGAAATTTTATGACGATCACAAAAAGACATAGCTGTTTATTCTTATACGTTAATTTTTAAGAATATTGGTTTTATAAATCGGATAAATCGCAAATAATCATTAAGGTTTATTGCTGAATTGAGATACAAAAACAATAATCAATAGGAAATTAATAAAACTAAATAGAAGTAAAAAATAGTTTCATGAACACCTTCGAATAATAAAAGGTTAACGTAATTGTTAAAAGAATTTTGAACCTCAAGCAGTATACATACAGCAAGCGTGAATAACGAACATGCAGTAAAAAAATTTAAACTTGTTTTTTTTTTCTTTTTTTGCGTGGAAATATATAATTTCCACGCTCACACCAATTATCTAGCCCAAAGTAAGTATCATTAAGAACTTGTGTTATGTATACGAGATAACTTTATTGTACACATACGATACAAATGGCAGATTTTATGCCGTAAGGCATTCTCTACCAGTCAACCGGAAAGCTGGGTACAGAAATATCAATAGGCGGTGCACAAAGTGATACCATTTAATGTTAAACTGTCATCGCGGTCTGCCTCTAAACCAATTAGGCAAAAAAATATGAAAAAGTATTACAGGTAGCTGTTACTTCAAATTGAAGCATCTGTACTTAATTGTCGTCCATTCACAGAGGATCAGAAAATCAGACGGACGCACGTGCTGCCATGAAATTCTACCAATCTCAACTTGTAAAATCACCGAAACTCTGTGTCACACCACGCGAAGGTTATTTCTTTTCAAGGAGGAGGTGTTTCCCCAAGATAGGTATTTTTAATTCCAGTAGCTAGTCCACTGTGAACTATATATTATAATGCACAATTATAAATCTGCTTCTAATTGTTTTCTCTACCAGTTCACACATAACACCGCGGTCGAAGTTAATTAAAACGTCCCGAAAGAGTGCCATTAGTGCAGATGAAAAAGTGATTCCCCCTAGAGCAGATTTTAAAGGAATCGACGAGTCGCGAGCACATCTTAGTGAATCAGGGGGTGGCTTACGGACTCCTGAAAGGATTCTTTTATTGATTGCCTCCATTTATTGATGGGCGACAGTGGGGTCTTGATCGATGGTGGAACTTTTGTTGCAAATACTGTTTCTTTTACAGTGTTCCTCAATGTCAGTTTTTTATTCAACAGAGTAGATAAGTGTTGGGAAAAGGAGACGTTTACATTAAATGGAGTGTAGATTTTTATTTGCGGGATATTAATTCTTCTCTATCCGTCATTGTTTCCATTTGTCTACCGGAAACAGAAAAGGGTTGACACCTTATTAATGACTTTCTATTGGTACGTCTCTATCTAAATCTTTTGACGCTAAAAAAGTATTTAAAGAAAATAAACACATAAGTAGTACAAATTAGGAGTCAATCCAATTGGTTCATATCTCATTCGTGCAACTATTATCTACATGTTTACCTGATAGAAACGTATAAGAAGTCCGTAATCCAATCAAGTTGGTTAATGAGGGTTGGTGGGCAGAAACAATTGAGACCGAACTATTTAATGTGACTCCCAGGGAAGAGTTCGACGTAATACATTTGTAGACCCATCTTGGACAAAAATAAATAAGGCTTAACAAAATCCAGCTGATGTGATGTTTGGCTACGTTGCTCATCACTTAATTCCAAATTTTTCATAATTAAAACCATAACAAAATTTTCCTCATCAACGAGGAATAAGAGCGGAACTTTCGAACATTAATGCAAAATAACGACCAGATCGGCTTCCGTACCCGACCCGGGCCGAGGATGAAGGGGGAAAGTGGGGTAATCCCGAATATATCCACGGCTAATGGGAGTTGTAGCCAGTTTACCCGGGGTCACCCGATTATCGTTACTATAGTGAATTAGTGTCGAACGTCGGCTCTGTATTGGCACATTCGATCCTTTCGGTCCTTTTCAGAGCTCAAGGCTGTAAAAAGCTTTTATATGCAGGGTACTCACGAGCACCTTAGGAATAGCTAGCTATGGAGAATGTAAGTTCTCACCACCCACAGAAAAAATAATGATGTGTAACAATGCAGAGTGATATGATTATTAATATGTATGACAATTTTGAGACCAATAAAAGAAAAGTCTTCAAATTACTACTTGTTATTTATTCTAGGGGACAATTCAGTCAGCAAAATAAAATTCAAGAAAGTTTTCTCGAAGTTAGAAAACTCAAGTTACTAAAGTTAGAGATGACAGAATAAATCCTTATTTATATTCATTTAATAGAATTGCAACACACTTAAAATCGTGGAAGTTATGAACTAAATAGCGACAAATAAAAAAAATCTGCTATTTTATAAGTAAATGTTAGACTTAGTCCGAAGATCAGCGTTCAGTCATTCTTTAAATACCGTTTAAACATTCACAACAATATCATACAACGGACAATTTGGCCATAAATAGACGCAGACATCTGTGTGACCGCGAGGTCAGTGCTCACATTATCTAAGAAAGAGCCTATTGTTCTCATCCGGTCACCACATGTCACATATATCAGACTACAAAGTTGGATTTAAATCAATTATGTCATATTTGTTGGACAGGACCCTATCAATGAATACTAATTGCGCAATAAGGGTTTACTGATAGTCCATAATAAATATTGGCTATGAAATTGCACAGTGAAAGTTTTGAAGTCCTCAATAAAATCTGATTTTATATTGGAAAATTAAGATTATTAAGTTCACATTTCAAGCTTTATATTTAAATTAGATGATTTATTACTTCGTATGATAATTAAAATCAATCGAAAATCGTAATCAAACATTCCATTTTTAATGGGCATTTCTATAACTTACCAATTACTTAACAATCTGTATTGTATAGAAATGCCCACTAAAACTGGAATTTTGGCTAATGGTAGGGTACACCATGAAAGAAAAATATAAAATAAATGCTTTTTTGTGATAGATATTGCAAAAAATAAACGAGAAATATCGATATTTATTTATAAATACGCAATTTAAATTTTATAATTCAATTTCGAACAAAAAATCAACTTTTTTAATCTGTCCCTTAATTGATTTAAAACAGTTTTTAAAAAATGGTGTAATACCCTAATATAATTAACTGAATAGTTATTGAGACCTTTTTGATATATAAAGAAAGCAATAAAGAAATTTGAATTTGAATTTAATATTGTTTGATGCTTGATTTATTCGACTTTGAATGTATATTTGATTTGTACAGTTTAATTAATGTCACAAGTAGTTGGTAATTGTTGTTGTTTCTCATACAACCTACATTAAAACAGTTTCGTAATTAACAATTCCCTAACATAATTGATGTTATTTAGTTTGTAATACGAACTTTACTTTTCTATTTCAATATTTAGAATTTTTAATAAATAATATTAAAGAAGAACTTTTATACTACGTTTGTTATTTCACGAATGAGTTAATAAATTGAACGGTAATTTTAAAAGAATATTTTTTTACACAGTTGCCGGTTCGCTATGTAATTAGACTTGAATATGTGGATTATATCTCTTTCCAAATCAATACTGTGAAAACTGTAAAGGGAGGATAAAACTTGCTGAGTTTCTTGCCGGTTCGTCTCAGAACTAGGCCTCGTGGTAGACTCTTGAAGCGATTGCATCAAAATTGACTTTCGTAAGTGTACAAATTGTACCTAAATAAGTTAAGAAATTTAGAATTTTTTGATTTTTATAACTTCTATACATACATAGTATAAAATGAAGTTGCTATATTTTTATGTGCACTTACTACGCAATGGATTTCAAAGCAGTTTTCAGCAATAGAGTGCTTCAAGAGGAAGGTTAATATGTATAATACATGCATATTATAGCAGAGAAAAAACGAGAAATTCCGTTCGAAGCCGGGTCCCATTAGAATAGTAAAATAACAATATTTTAAGCTGTTTGAAATTATTTCCAAATTAAATGGACAATGAAAAACAAGGAATAAATCGAGTTGGGATTTTTCTTGCTTTTATTTTTCTATTTAGTTTGCTAAAATTTCCAAACTTTTCTAATTATGCCAAATAAAATTATAAACAAGTTTCATATTTTAAGCTTAATTTCATATCACACAAATCTGTCTTGTTATGCACATTTTTAATAAGACCCCAAGAAACATTCTAATCCAAGCTCAATTTATCAGAAGAATCCGTCGTGTTCCACCGACTTTTCTTTGCGATGAAAAATCGAGCTATTATGGCAGAGAGAAGCTCGTGCCTCTGCACTCGTATTTCAAAACAACACATTATTGTTTTCTTCCCGTTTTGTTATGGTTAAACCGGTTGTAAATTTGCAACGGGGTTGCTTCAATTTTTACGATTATTTTTGTGTGAAGAGCGTAGCTTTCAGCTTCAAAAATACGAGGAATAATTTTCAGTGAGATCACGTTTTTGTAATTATTCTTTTTAAGTTCACTTTAAAAGTCTGCCAACTATTATGCACTTTGTTTATTTTAGGTGTAGCCAGTTTCACGGATGAAGGTTGTATCACAATTATATATTTCATTTTTCTTTTGTTTCGGTTCTCTGGGGGAGTGCTGCAGATATTAATACCATCTTTGTTCTGCAAAAACGGGCTGTTAGAGCAATCTATCAACTAGGTCCGCGTGACTCCCTCAGAGAAAAGTTCAAGGAGATAAATATTCTAACTGTGTCATCACAATATATATTGGAAAACTTACTATATGTTAAGAAAAATATTATGAATTTTTCCGAGAAATGTCATACACACAATGTAAATACTAGGAAGAAACACGATTTGGTTGTATATTAAACTCGTCTCCACAGAATAAGCAATTCCTTTATGGGCCAATGTATACGTTTTTACAATAAGCTTCCGAAGAATATTAGAGACTTGCCTATTAATAAATTTAAAAAAACTGTAAAATCTAAATTATATAAAAAAGCTTATTACAAGTTAAATGATTATTTAAATGATCCAAATGCGTGGGAGTAAAATCTGCCCAAATTTACGCATTTAAAATTGTAATTTATTCATATTGATATATCTATGGACATGTAATGATGTTTTGAAATCATTACGAAATTGTAAGCTGCGGAGTTTCTTTCGCCATTTCTTCTCCGTCTCAGCATAATAATAATTATTTAAGTAAAATAATTATTTCGTCGAAATGGTGGTAGGGCTTTTGACGATTTAAAAGTACTTAGCAAAGTCCATTTAAATAAAGAGCTTTTTCATTTCATTTCATTTCATTCATTTTCATTTCATTTTCGAAGGCAGGTAAACTGGGCTTCCATCCAACTTCTGATGGATGATGGGACTCTAGTCTAAGTTTTAAATCTAGGCAGGGCACAGCTGCTCTAAATTACAGCATTCCATTGAGAAGAAGTAGCTTCATCGTACAGACAGAAGATCACAGTCAAATAATCTTTCTTATTGTTGTGTTTTGTCGTCAGCAAGGTTTCGGGAGCCGATAGGGTTTTGGGCTACAATAGGGTTTTGGGCTCTCATGCAAGCTTAGGTATGAGGTATGAACCCTCTTTGCAGAAAGTGTCTGGTTATGTTGTCATTGTTACGTCATATTATAAAAATAAATATACACAAGATTTTGAGCAAGATCTTAACAAATAAATGTTTTACTCTTTGCAGAAGTCCTCTGCAAAGAGTCTTCATACAGCTTTCAAATCCACTATGGTGACATGTTACAAACAGTCACGCTAACTATATAAAAAAAACATCAGCAGAACTCTTTAAACACTAACATCAAAGCTAAATTATACCCCAACATTTCAATTCTACTAAAGAGGTAAATGGAAGTAAACGCTGAATTATTTGTGAGGTAGGTACTTTTAAAAAATGTCTTGTCCGTGTTTTACTTTACCAAGTACCCTGTCTAACCTTATAAATATTTCCTGATATCGTGGCGACCCTCAGCGTGGCCACAAAATCAATAACGGTTCATGACTGTCCAGATAAGAGAACTGTAATTAATTATTTCGCTCATAAAGGTGAACAATGGAATGATTTAACGCTATTTACAATGTTATTAAATTATAAATGTGGACTAGTACAGAGGGTGGTCACCCATTCCTCCTACTTATTCTATATATGCAGTTGTATTATATCCGCAAACCTAGAATTGTTTTTTTTTATCAATAATGCGGCTCGCCTTGATAGCTAGACTTGTTTTAAGTCAGTCTAGTTAGCTACCAGTTTAGCTAAATCTAACCTTAGTTTATTGACGACTTTTTGACGCTTCAACCTTCAGCTTTATAGACATATCTTAGCAAAAGAAAATAGAAAGCATGCTTTATAGAGCGTATTTGACGCCGTCGGTCGTGCTGGAGTCACACTAACACATCAAGCGTATGATTCCTGGAGCGAATGTTTGAGTATTTTATACGTACGAACATTTGTTCACGAGTTATGGTCGTTTAGGTATTTATTTTAGTTTATTTATAAAAATATCTTAAATATCGCGCACATTTATCTGTTATTTAGTATCCGTAACACCAGTTCTTAATGATATTTAATTTGGGCTAGATGATTGGTGTTTTTTATGTTCAATGGACTAAGCGTTTGACCACAATCACACTTGATGGAAAGCGAAGCTGAGGCCTAAGATGTTACACGCTCTCCTAGAAGATGCTTGTTCACTCTGGTCTTAAAGAATTCCATAGTATAGATACTGATTATATGAAAACATACCTCGGCACCGACTTCCACTCCTAAGCTGTTCTCATAATGAAAGTGGAAGCAAATTGCTTCGTGCGGAAGGTATATCCACAACATAAGAGTGAATGCCTTCGCCGCGCCTGGTCGTCCGGTAGTGGAAAGGGGCAGAGGGATCATAAAAACAGAGAAGTAAGTGACAAGTCTTCGGTAGTCAAGGCTGTGGACTCTAGATCGGCAGTGGCCGATGAGTCTTCTCGCTCGGTGCTCCACCGAATCCAGTGCACCCAACTGTGTGGATCCAACGGTGTAGACGTGGAAATATTATTAAAGACACTTCTCGGTGGAGTGATAAGGAGAGACGTCCTTCCTAACGCGTATAACGATCCTCAAAGTAATATATTAAATAATAGTACTATTACGTATATTACACAAACGCGAGATAAATCCGTAAAAGTAGTTTTACTTAACATGTGAGGAGCTCGCGCAAATCAGATGTTGGTATTATAGAATGAGTCTCAAGAATCAACGCCGTACTAAGTCTCTATCTATTTGTGTTTGATAGAAAGTGACAAACGATTCTCAAGACATGATTAATTTCTGAGTGTCATTCTGTAATTTAACTTACGGGCCATAAACAAACAGTCTTTTATGACGAACTATATGTGATAGACACTTTTTAAACTAAAAACGGAGATTTTTTTTATAAAAATATAAATGCTTTTTTTTGGAGGTCGGTCCCAAATACAAGTGACCACGTTTATACCAAATATTGAGGTTGGCACCTACCTCAAAAAATATTAAGATTTTTAAAAACAATTTTTTAATTTCTTCGTTTTTAGTTTTGAAGGCGGTGTTTTTAATTAAAAATAATTTACTGTTTACTTTCTATTGTTTTAAGTATAAAAATTTTCAGGAAACTATCGCGAGATCTTTTAGACACATAAGTGATAAGATTACGATATCATCGATGTCAATTAAATAGGCATTATTAGGAATAACTCAAAAACTACTCGTTAGATGTCGATCAAATTTAAATGGGACCACATGCACCAGCTTCAAAAGGCCGAAAGAATCTCCAAAATCCTTCCAGTAAAGAGTTATGAGGTAAAAAACAATAAAAGAAACATACAGGCGAATTGAGAACCTCCTCCTTTTTTGTTGTCGGTTAAAATAGTGTAAAAAAAAAACTTTACAAAATGGTGAAGGTATGCATTAAGTTTGTATTAACTACGTTTTTTCCATGTTTCATCTATTTATCTATCGTTCGCTTCAGGATTAAAAAGCCACGTCAAAACGAAAATCCTTTCATTTCAGATGCTTTAATTTTACACGGTAATGTTTATTCTGGGCTTATCTCTTCTCTGGCAAGTTTAACGAAGTTTCGTCGGACGTCAGACCGGGATAACAGGGAAAATGAAGGCCCCCAGGGAAATTAACCATTAGCGGTCGCCTTAAATTCTATCTCGTCCTTTATTTAAAAAGAAATGGTCAAGCTGACAATGAATTAATAATTTAGAGTTAGTGATACTAAACTGTTTAGATCGTTATGGGAAAAATACTGGATTTGCTTTAAGTAGTTTGGTATTTTTTTTATTGTTTCGTATTAGTATTAGGAGTTATGAGAGATGTGTATGTACACCAGTCAAGCTATGGCATTTTGAGACAAAAACGAGTTGGTCTGAGAAAACGAGAATTTCTTGTTTTTAATTTTGGAATATGTAACAAAATATTGAAATTGGTAAATTTTTCATTAGTTATAAAACCAGGCAGGCAGATATCACCCATGGCAGATAATAATACTACTTTTATTAATCTACGTATAAAACCTCTATAAAAATAAAACTATGCTTGTAACAACCGTTTTGATATTCGCCTGAGGTTTTTATGTATTTTATATGCAATAAAGAGTATTATTACAATCATTAATATTAATATATTATTTTTGTGTTCTCCCAGTATTCTCTTAAGTTATTTCTTCTTTCAGTTTGTGTATAATGGTAGGTATTATATGCAAAAAAAGTCGAAAACAAAAGCTTAAGTAAATTTATTTAAGAAAATTAATCTATTTTTTTTACAATTTTTAATTCCATTTTTATTGCGCCCATTTTGCAATATATGTATTTACAAGTTGCATTCTACTTCAGCAGTAAATGAGTCGGACATTTTTATGTATCGCTTGTCACATTTGTAATAGTATATTATTACGATCGCACCTACTAGTGTCGAAGTTGAGATTAGCTTCGGTTGTAAATCGAACTATACGACTCCAATCAAAGTTACAAGCCGTAAAAGAAATAAAATTAAAACTGCGCCGTGTACAAATGAGGCGAGTAAAATTATTTTTACGATAGTCTCTCTCTCAATTAGGCCGGCCGCGACACTAAAATGTCAGTCTTATTAAAATTTACTGCCCCAATTAGAGTCGCCATCATCTGATGTGATGAAACTGTGGCGTCTGTAGCTTCCCTTATTAACAGTCCTATAATTAAAATTTAAAGTGTTTCCGACCGTTTGAAGCGAAGGTCCGGAGAAGCTACTGCCACATTATTGAGAATGTATATCATTGGTAATAGACTAGTCAGAGAAATTGGTTTGTCTATTATAATCGAATGGTATGCGTCGATTTTGTTCCTTATTGATTTGTGTTTTACGCTGTAATGTATAGTGGGGAGAATGCGTCTTATTAAAAAGTAAAAACATGCATTGAAATTATTGCAGTATAATCGAAATTCCATTAAGTAAACTATTTGTATGAAAAAGATATTATGTTTTCAAAGATTAAGGACTATTAGCCAATACTAAAAATTGAGTATTTAAAAGTAGGGCTTTTTTGACTAAAGAACTATTGATTGAAATTGTAGACAAAATGATTACAATCGTATGAAAGACAATTACAAATTCAAAATTTTAATATGTACCCGAGCTAAAATACTTTTAAAGTAGAAAAAATATTTTCGCGTTTGTAAACGCAAAAAATATTCCATAATGTAAGGTAGTTTCATCTTAATTGGGCGTCAAATATTTGCAAAAATATTTCGTTAGGATCTTAGAAGTCCAAATTTCATAGATTTGATGAAACAATGTTTATCATAAAAACATAAGCACCAAGCACTGACAAATTTCGACAGCGAAAGGAGTGCCCTGGTGGCGTAGTGGTTAACCTGGATTGCGGAAGATGCTGGGTTCGATTCCCGCCTGAGGCAGGTCAGTTTTTTTTATGTTGTAACGCAAAAAATTATTCCATAAAATACTTTTTTTATAAAATTAAATATTATGCTTTGTAAATGTCTATTTGGCTTTTTCTGACAAGCTAATACCAGTGTTATTCTTTAAAATGCATTTATAATAAAATGTAATTAAAAATCTGTACCTTGGCTGTCTTAGATTCAATTTGGTTCGTAAAAGTATAAATATTCCAGCTTAATTCCTTCCCTTGTGTAATATTATTCATAATTTGAAGTAATAAATTCCACCAATTGCGTAGTAAGTCTCAGAGACCTCATTAAGCTGCAGTATCTTTACTTTGGACTACTAACTAATGAATCCAGGTGAGCCCCTGACCATAGCGGATATTCGTTAATTACGACAATTTATATTTCAAGTCGCTCCCGGGGCACACAATATTGTATTGGACGCAGCTGTAATTTATCTCTAAGCCAATAAGGAATATTTATAACTTCATTACCAATTTTGGAGTTGATTTGGAACTTTCACTGAGATATAATAGAAAGCTTGTAAAATAAAAACAAAGTTTGATAAAAAAGACGAGACCATTGATTCTAGACGTCTAATAGAAAATAGAAAATTAAAAGGGAAAACATTATTTTCAAGCGATAAATCAGATTATTTAACATATTTCAACTATTGGAATAGGCATCTGACTAAGATTAAAGATTTTTTTTTATAGCAGGCAAAGATGAATGCGAATGATGTCTAATATTAAGCAATTGTTGTAGCCTATAGACCACAGAAACACAACAATAGATAAAGGCAGCGTAATTTGACAATGGTTTTCTATAAGATGGAGATAACTTCCGAGATTCCTTTTCGTTTCAATTTCTTGTGACTGATAAGGGTAGTCGGCTGTGCCATATTTAATTTAAAATAATATTTCATCAGGGTAAACGAATGAATCTGTCTCAACAATTTAAAGTTCCATGTTAACTTTAATGAAGATTTTATATTGTTGACAGAAAAATATTTTAATTCAAACTGTTTGTGTCCAAGGAAACCTGTTACTATTTCGATTATTATGACCAGCAAACAGCGTATAAAACAAGAAAATGTACAATAACTCAAACACAGATACGGTGGTAACATAAAAGCATTGTCTGGAGCAAACACACATATCTCATAAAGTTAGTTGGCGAGCAAAACATCTCGTTGGCATCTACAATGTAGCACATTTTGGCATTCGAGGCGAGAACAATCTGGGTAATAGAATAAACTTGTTTCTTTCGTCTTACCCGACGTCGGGCGTCGAGTCGGCGGCGAGTTTTGCTTTGATGAACAACTGAACTAGTCGTTTTCTTGTTCATGGTGGCAACGATGAATACCCCAAAGAAATATGTTGCATTAGGAGCTATTTACACGTCATTTAGAAGTTAGAGTTTCAAGTAGATATGAAGTACACTCAGTTATCCATTCTTATATTATAATGCAAAATAGAAATACGGATATAGCTTTAGGTAATATCTTAGCTTTTGTTTAAATTTTTTCAATACAAACATTGGACTCCTGTTTCATCTCCTTATAGGGGTGAATGATATTTCAAGTTCAAAATTGTTACGAGTAGTAGTTTGTGAGATTTGTAAATGATTGCTTTCGGATATTTAATTTAAGTATGCATTTATTAGAAACTTAGTTAAGATGTAGTAAGCATCTTGATAGTAGAAAATAAGTAACTTATTATTTATTAGTACAGTAACTTACCATGGTTTAATTCTATTGTATAAATTGATACACTTGACAAAACTTTTGTATATACAGTTCTAGACTATGTGTAACTGGTTGATGTACAATATAGTTGTATACTATTTTTTTCTAATTATATTAATTAAGTACTGACCTCGCGTTTGGCTGCGTGGATTTTAGGTTTTTTATATGCTCGTCTTTCTAATCTCTTGATACAAAGGGAAAAATTTCTAGATAGTATAAAAAGTATCTTACCTATAACATCCTTTCGGCCGAGTTATGAGGTATATAACTCATGATATGCCACTCATTATGAGAGAACTTCTGAGAGTCTGTTGATGTTGTCGTCCTGGCTTTGGATTTAAGCCAAATGTGTGAAGACGCACTGCAGACACTTCTATATTATAAGCGATAAAGTTTGTGTATGTTCGTACTCTGATGTGATGTATTGCTGCAGAATAATATTCAAAGTTGTTTCTGTTATGTAACACAAAATTAACAATCACGTAATAGCTCTCAAAGAATTGTTTAAATGAAACATGTTTTACTTTAGAATGATATGTATACATTAATTTCTTTTTATAGTGCAAAATTCCAATGTAGACCCTCATTGGGAATCTTTGTAAATATGTTATTCTTCTTCTTTACGGTATTTATTCATAAGGGCTTTGAATCATCTACTTCCTAAATATTTTTTTGGAAATAGTGGAAATGTCAAATTTATTAAAAATAAATCTTAATAACCTTTGCAGAATTAGTGATTAAGGAAAGAGACGCATCTATTAATTGCGCGGCAGTGTTCAATTTTAGATAAATATCAATAACTATTTTTAGTCAACTTACCATTGTGTTGCTAAAATATATTTCCCCGAAACACAATTTTACGATAATACTATATTGCTAACGTACGCACACGCACAATAATACTAGTCGTATGGTTTTTGTTTTTATTAGTAATCAGAAATAATAGTATTTTTAATATTATTGATATTACACGAGCTAAATTATTACATTTTTCTGGTCACTGTTAAGGGTTAATTTGTCACAAGCTGTCACGACGTATCTATTGCTTTAATTAATATTTTTTTATACTACGAGATGGCAAATAAGCTTGCGGCCCACCTGGTGTTAAGTGGTTACCGTCGTCTATAGACACTTGCAATATTGACGGTAAATCACATAACACTGCAAGTGCGCCATCCTGGGGACTAAGATGATATGCCATATAATTTATTGATAGATGATACTTAATAATAATATGCTAATTACTCAACACTGACTGCTAACGCCAACATTAAAGTCGTTTTATAACATTTTGTATTTAAATTTATTGTATTCCCTTTTACGTGTAGATGTCCAGTAAAATTGTTCTTTTTTTATTAGCGCGTAAATTTGTTCTGAATCAGTCGCAAATTAAAAGGCGGTACTCGTATATGACTGGCAATATTTTTCCGATGTAGCCAATTCAGATCACCAATACAGCTGACCTTTCCAATATCACCGTTCCACCATTCGTCCATGTAGACAATAAAAGCAAACCTTGTTAATCGAGGAGACCAGTCCTGGCGTAATTAACTTTGCAGCCAGAGCGCAGAGATTTACGTGAACACTGGGTACAATTAAATTTGCATAGGAAATTGCACGGAATAAGCCAAGAATAAGTAGATGGTGAAACTAAATTTTATGGCTCTCTTCCGAACGTAGCTCTTAAGAAGTCCTTGTAATTAATATCGCTATCTTGACGTTTGGAATAAAGCGTCTACGGTGATGAATTATTAGAGAGTAAAATAGTGAGTACTGTAGTTACTGTCTTTACAACAATTCTCATATAAAACTATCAACACTTTGCAAACTTTAAACTCGGTATCATCATCATCACAAAGGGCAATTACTTACCATTATATGAAGTACCAATTTCACACTGGATTTTAAAAATAACCCAGTGATTTCTTACGCTAATTTTCAATTGATCCTCACCTACAGTTTATATTCTGAAGTCTCAAAATATTTTACCTAGTAAAATGTACTTATCACCTTCAAGTCTGCAGTTCCCGGACTCCCATCTAGACTGGAACCCTGTAGAGACTAACGACAGTGATAGTTCTTCAAGTGAGATACCTGTCGACAGAAAAAAAAACCTCTATGGTAAATTAGTCATTCAGACATGTACAGGCTAGACAATGGACCAAGGTCGTGGTCTTCTTAAAAAGACTCCGGTGACGCAATGCAGATCAACTGCTGTCATCAGCTATAATCATTAAAAAGTATTTTCATGAAACATCGAACGCTTAAACTTGTTCATTCTTTCAATGTAATTAAAGAGGCAAATGCTTTCCATTCATCTTAATTAATTACCTGCAATTTGCAGCATTGTTAATAATGATTATGATTGAAAGAATAATTACCATAACAATTTGTTGAAGCGAATGCTCTATTTGTTTGCATGGAACCTCCACAGTATGATTAATGAACATGTATCTAGAAAACGCCCTCGACAATGCTGTTTAATGGGCTTTGTTTAAAGAACACTACAGATAAAAAGTTCATTAGCGGAGCGGACTAAAAAAAACAGTGGTTGTAAACGAAATGAACTATTATTAACGCGTTGTATTATTTTTAATAAGCTGTTTTGAATCCTATGAAGGGATAATCAAATTACTTTTATTTGTTAAAGGTGCATATTTGAAAAATTAATGCCGCAAACTTCCAACACGCTTAGCTTAAGGACCTCGAGAAAAGTTTTGTTTATCATAATGCCATATTCCTCGACTAAGGTAGATCGAGATAATATTGATACGAGAATGATAAAATAATGTAAAGAGTCAATAAAACACTCAGTTACTAGTACGAGGACCGATTTTCTCCACATTTGACTCATGAGTTGTAAGTTAGGACAGACATTATAGCCCTAGAGCTGATAGACATATTTGACTAGGTACTCGAGGCAAGCTCTCATATAGTTGTTTTCTTTTTGTTGCAAAAAATGCCCTTAAGACAAACTGAAACTTTTATAACTTAAAATTGAATATTCAATTAGTAAAAAAATAAATTAGCCAGTTAATTTAGGTGGTTCTTTAACTTTGCCAGATGATTGCAAAGCAATTTTTTTGCAACACCCACTGTAATTGCTACAGCAATGTGCAGCATTCCATAAACAAAGCAATCCATACGAAAGTCTGTAAGCTAGCAACATTCGAGGATGAGTCGAACTGTCAAATTGTGCTGACGACGCTGTTACAGAAGATATCTCTCAATCTACACCGGACTCGAGTCCCGTGCTTTGTGCTACGCATACAGTGTAAATAGAACTGGCTTAAGTAATTAGAATCGATTTTTTAATGATGTAATATCCGAAGTAATATTTTTCACCTATAATAAAAAAAGTTGCAGTTTTGTGGCAAGTATCAGCGGGCCGCGTGATGCCGGCAGAGTAGAATAGTATCACCCCATATCCTCCAACGGGTGTTGTAAAGTGTATCACCAAAGGAGTATTGATTACTTTATACTCCGTCCACCAATCCGCTTTGGGCAAGCGAGGTGGACTACTGCCTAAACCTCCTTCGATGACAAGGAGGGGCCTTATATCACAGCAGTGGGTCGAATTATAAAGGCTGTGATGATGATCAGCTGGATATTATCCATATTAGGTTATTATTTCATAATTGGTCATTTATTGACCAATTATGACATTGGATTTAGGATCCTATATAAGGAATACCAGCATTTCGGCTTCAATTAGATATTAGTCCTGCAAGAATAAAGATACTTTAGGCGTCTAAAATATATTTTAATTTATATTAGGTTATAATATACAAGTTATGAATTAATTATGAATCAATTGCCGAGTATGTATGAGGACTGTAAAGAGATGAAGCGAAAGTAATACATAGATGATCATTGCAAGTGGGAAGAAATGGTCTTTGCCTACCCCATGGGAGAGAAGTGCGACTTAATTTATGTATGCAAACAATCTTATTTATAATCGTTTATCATCAATTTACTATGGTATAAATAGCAAATTAAGAACACGCCTCAGAAGCTAGTTGTTAAACTAAAATATTCTAAGCAACAATACCTCAAGACTGCAACTTAAGAACGACGTGAAACTGTAAAAATATTACGCCTGAGAAATTCGCAGTTCGCTGTAAACACTGTGTTGGATGTTTCCCACAAGCGGCCGGCCGCAGTATAAGTTTTACTGCCGACTCGGTCGACGGACACTCGCGGATGTATTTTTCATATTTTACGATGCTCGGAATTTAAACAGCTCTTGAGCGACAGCGGGAAACTTCGAGAGTTCTGAACGCTGCATAATCCGATTCCACGTCCTCGTGTCAACTTTGAAATGGCACAAACATTTTGTTAGTCAAAGTGTACGCGGTAGTATCTTGTTAAAAATTGTTTGAAATTATTTTGTTTCGAGTTAAATTGCAATATATGTATATGTTCATTTACATACATATTCAGTTTGCCTGAATAAGTTGCTCGTAAAAAAGCCGTATGCTTGTTTGCTAACCACTTAAAAAAAATATATAGGTTCGTTCCTAAAATATACGTACCGAAAACTTACCTTAGGTCACATAAAGCATGTCACATTTAGTGAAATTTGCTGTGGCAATTTCCATATTTCGTCGGACAGTCGCGTTAGTGGAACGTCAGAAATAAAGTCACCTCAGTAATGCAAACTACAAATGTTACGCAAGAAATATTTGCAAAATGCAGTTACATAATTTGATGATTTTACCCAACAAATTATAAGGATTATTTTTAAATGAATATTCATGCTTAAAACTGAAGAGCTCTTTAGACATTATTTTAATTGCTTTAAAGATGTTGTATCGTGATCAAATGCAAGCAATGGAAAAATTAAACCTTGTTGGGGTAAGAACCACCCGTAAAAGAGTTCGTGAGTTGTCAGATTTAACATTATTTTGAAGAAAATATTCGAATAACACCTTTTGTGTAATTCGAATATTTTCTTAAATAACAACTCTACCAAAAGTATAGAATAGTTTTTTTTAATAGTTACTGCAAATAATTTTCTTTGGTTTTAGGGAAAACTTGAAAATTTTTGGTAGGCATTAATAATTTTTGACGCTGAGTAAGGCGATGATTTTAATACAAGCTCTTAATTTGTAAATGAAGCAAAATAAATTATGTTACCTTCCTAAGTTCCTGTTCAAAACCTAGATTGAAATTTAATATAAATTTACATTTTGCATGTCAAAGGAACATTACCTCCATTTTAAATTCTGATGGACGCCTTAAAATAATTTAAATAGTGCAAACTAAGCTGTATAATTATTTTAATAATAAAGATATAGGAGTATAAAAGTGTTAGTACGAAATTAAAACTTAAAACCGAGTAATAACAAAAGTTCATTCTAGAGAGGAAGTGAACCTTTTTAAGGTCGCGTTATCGAAGTAGTTACTGCAAACACGGCTTTTGTTATACAATTAACTTTTAATTTACAGCGAAAGCCTTATCTAGGCCTCGAGTCGACTCCATTATTTTCAGGAAGCGGAGCGTTAAAGGAAAATGTTCTCGATTTTCTGAGGCTCCGCGCTAGTTCAGTTGGCTCGCATTAATTTGAACTGTAATGAGCGATTGCGAACTAATTCTATAAGTAATAGCTCGATAAGATTGTTGTTTTATTAATTATATTTCACATAGAGCACTCAACTTTATTTTTACAACGTATAAATATATTACAGCCGTATGTTAGGAGCTGCGGTCACTTCGGATTTTATAAACTTAAGGATCATTATCAACATGACACCCGAGAAGCGCCCATTGTTGGACATAGGCTCAAGGATCTCCTACTTGACCGGTCCTGCGCTCCCTGCATTCAACGGCTACCATTTACCAGACGTCGTCGACCCGACTTACCGGAGGCCTACAAAAAGTATGATATCAATTATAAATAATATTTAATAGTTACATAAAAGGGCGCGATGCCTTCTAATCTATAACAATAATAACTCAATTATTTCTTGCCAAAATACTTTCTATATGAAAGAATGACATTTTATTATTAAAATATTTACATAACTCCTAACCTTACTCGTAAAGTTACTTAAACTTACTCCTAAATTAATTCATCATCATCATCATAAAAGCCTTTAAAATTCGACCCACTCCTGGGACAAATCACACAAGGCCTCTCCTTGTCATCCAAGGAGGTTTAGGCAGTAGTCCACCACGATTGCCCAATGCGGATTGGTGGACGGAGTGTAACGTGATCAATACTCCTTATATATGGGATGATGCTATTCTACTCTGACAGCATTACATGGCTGTTGCATAATTAAATTACATCTTTCTAACTGTTTTTCTATTGGTCTGCGGCAAAGTAATTTCACGTTAGGTATGGTGGCGAGGCAGCGACATATTTCACCGAAGAATAATTTAGTAATTTCACACGAACTGCACGTACTAATTGGGTCAACGAAATTCATAGCTTGTTCAGAAAATAATTTTTTACCTTCCATTTTTGATCGAATTGCCCAAAAAAACCCAAATTACGGTGTAAACGTTCGAAACAAAGATGTCATTTTGGTCTCTCGGTTCAAATGGGGGTCATTCAATTTGCATATAAAGCGAGAGAGGCGTCAATTGGACGTGTGGGCCGCTGGCCGCTCAGTCACGTGGTGTCCTGTCAGGGGAATGGAGGCACAATTTTGTATTGTTTGTTGATAAACGTAAGCATGTTTCAGAAATGAGAACACATTTACCAGATGAAATTGTACAGATGTAGCAGGCGGATCATATTACACGTTGTATTACAAAACGGCGCGGCGGATTGAAGCGCGTGAAAGTTATAATCGCTTGGTCAATAAAAAAAGATAATCTGAAACTGCTAATTATAAGCGATTTCCATTCGTTTAAACAGACTAATATTGATAGAATCTACTACGGATTTATTAGCAAACGGTTTTATTTGGTTAACTATTCTCATATCTACAATCCGCCGCGCTGTTTTGTAACACGGCGTGTTAAACGATCCGCCTACGGAATAGATATTACTATCTACAGCGAATTTATGCAAGCGACAGGGAATTAGCTAAAATTCAGCTCCCTAATATGTTAAGAGGCGCTGTACTGTATTTATCTGTAGTATGTGGTATATTATGTAATTAATAGATTATTTATTTTTATATATAACTGAACAGGAAATAATGTGATATAAAAATACTGTAGAATTGATATGAATGGTGTAGAATAACATGCGTGTGTTTACAAATCAACGATTGTAATGTCACTATCGAATGAAGCATAATGACTGTAGGGATGCTAAGTAGGTTAATTAATGATTAAAACAAGCAAGCGAAGAACAGAAAACAAGTTACGATACAGGGCTAAAGCTAGGCCAACGCGCCAAGATAAATAATAGAAACCGACTTTCAGGGATTCACTTAGAGTGAAATAAATAATCGGTAGGACTTGACGGAAAAACTGAAATCACACTCAAAGGTATAAACATAGTTCTTTGACGATATCATTGTGATTATTCATGTTCTATGACTAGCTAATCCAATTAACCGCCTCCGTGGTGAAGTGACTCGCTAGGTTCGATCTCCAAAGGAGTAGGCAAGCATAAATTTATGCTTGGTTTGGTTACTGGTAGGCCTTTATTGAAGCCCGCTTAGCTAGATACGACCATTTATCAAAGTGTATGTACGAGCAGGTCGCGGCAGTTGTAAGGCGCCGCTTCCCACAATCAAGGGAAAGGATGGCGGAGCAGGCTGGCCATTGCAGCAAGAATTGTTTTTAGGAAGGAGCTGATGATGATGATTTAAGGAACTTTTCCAGGGAGTATACCTGGCAGCAGCGAGGCAATAAGACCCAACACAGACGGTTGGAATCGGTTTATTGTTGCTATTGATTATGTTTAATTACATTAAATTGATATATTTTACACATAGACAGGTTTTTTGCATGTCTCTCATAGGGGTAATTACCTGACGGTACACGTAGCTGCTGATCCGTGAAATGTTGTTTGTTGTTGACCACGTAGCCGCAGAGTCCAATTTTCAGCTTGTGGCTCGAACAATTTGCCTCTATAGATACCAATAGTGTGAACAGCATTATTGCGTTCCGGCAGGTAATGTAAGAGAGTCGGCCGCTTTGTAGGGTTCCAGGTGAAGCTTAGTTCCACCACGCTCGTATCGTCTCTTACCATCCAAAGACTCCTAGGAGCTTTACCGTAAAGCCTAAAAATATGCATAAAAATAATCGTTAGGTACATATTCTTGATTTTAAGCAAAATGGTAACCCTATAATGGCGCCTGATTCAAAATGGGCATAACTCGTAAAAATGTCAAAGAGAGGAACCAATATTTTCCCATTGAGACTAGAACATCAAAAGCCGCATTCAAAGCAGACAGTCATAAATCTATCGGTGATAAAACTGGGATACCACGCCACGTGACTGCACCACCAAACGATAAGGTATAAACATTTACTGTTACATTTTACTTCTCCGGATAAACCTCTGTTTACGGTTTTCTTTAAAGCTATTATGTGTTTGTTCCATGTGTGACTTTTGCAATTGTACACTGTTCTATTTTTATCTTATGAATGCAGATCAGGTAAGACTGTGTGATATGAATGTGCATTGCCTCTGTGCGTTAATGCTTTTGTAAGTATGTAAGTTGTCCGTCAAAATTTGCAATCCATTTATCGACCATTTGTTGTATGCCAACAAATGGTCGATAAATGGATTGCAAATTTTGCATGAACGATAAATAAATCGATTGAGCTGAAATTTTGCATGCACGTTTAGTTTGGGTGACAAAGCATGCTTAGCTAAGTAACTCCATTATAAATCCAATATGTGATCGGCCCAAGAGGGTAGACTACTTGTTTTTAGCACTACCATAATATGGGTATCAAATGAAAGGGTTTGCTGAGATCATTACGAATTAACTGACTAATAAATAAAGTTCTGTAAAAAGCATTTTTAAAAACAAGCTTTTATCTAAATGGTCTTAAAAGAAGAAAATAAAATAAACTTTAAATCAAAATGTGCGCGAGATTTACTTGTGTATATTACAAATAGCGATAGAATCGGCAAAGAGGTGCAGTCAACAGCACGTCGGGCTATACAAAGCTGTCAAATTTCTCCAAACGATTTTCAACCTAAGATTATTCAATATAAAGTGCATAATCGATTGGGAAAATTTGACAGTTTGTGGTAGCCCAACGTGCTGTTTGCTGTACATAGTAAATAAACGATGATCGAAGTAAATCTCACGGCAAGCTTTTATAACATTTAAATTTAAAGTATAATTTTTAGAGCATTTAAATTAAAGTCTGTTTTTAATTTTTTTTTATAGAAATTTTTACTTTTTTTTAAATATTATCAATATCTTTGTTTGTATTTTAATGCTAACGTTTTAAGGAAATTATTAGGTTTATACCACAGCAAAGACGAGAGGAGATATTATGTAAATCATCAAGGATATAGATAACACAACGTCTACGTAACGAATGTTAAGCAACTAAAGGCGTGGTTGGTACTACGACGGGTGACCATTACTTTTATGTTTTTTTTTATTTATTTTTTTCTTAAAAAGGCAAGTTGTTCTATTTTATTCTTAATTAATAGCTTCGCGTCGCATTAAGCGTACGCATTTTGCCAATGTCTAGTGAAAATGTAACTAAAGTAACAAACATTGTACGGTTGATTTGGGTTAAAAATGGAGTCTCTCAACACGTGTTTTTACCACAAGAACTCGGGAGAAACTCCAGGCAAGTTGTTCTAGTGATCCTGGTTACTGTCAAAAGATATGTATGTTGTAATAGAAGGGCCAATTTTGTTTTAAATTATTTTGAGAATGAGTAAAGCTGCGGCGTCCCTTATATTATTAGGGAAAACAGCTAAGCAATGATGACTATGCGTTCTCCAAAGGTTTCCTTGTAATATTTTACATTGTCAGATTTGTGACTTAATGTTTTATCAGCGTCTAAGCTAAGCCAGTTACGATGGTAACATCGTTATCAATAATTGAATACATGAATGATCCCTGAATCCATATGATCTTATTTATATATTTTTTTTTTGAAATATTACAACACTGAATGATTAAATTCCACGTATATATGTAATTAATTATATATGACCTAATTTCAGTAAACTTTCTATTTGTATTTCAAAAGAAATCTGAATAAGAAAACCACTTGAGATTTTTCAGGAGTAATGGATCAATCTTAATAAAAAAATATACATTCTTGAGGATACACTATATCAAATAATAAAAACCTGTTACGGTAATAAATATGCAAGCTACATACTGTCTTTTTTAACGTCAGTTAAAATCACTTTAAAAGATTCTTCGTTATTGATACTCATACGTTATGAATTATGAATTTCATAACCGAAATTACAAAAGCGTGAAATTTTCCACCGTTGATTGTAAATTAACATTCCCGTTCAGGACCACAATAAATTTTCAGGCAGCTTTGCTACAGCCCTTAATTAATGAGGCCCAGACCTTAAATAATTACCCAATTACATTTGTTTATGACGCAAGAACATAATTATAATATATGCTCACGAGACGCAAATTAAGTAATTACTATAATATTAATTTAATAACCACTTAATTAAGGTCGTAAAATGTAGTACGCATATCGATATGACATAAAATTAAACGTTCATTGTAAAGTTGGTTGAAACACAAAGAATATTTAACTTTATTTAAGAAAGTAATTTCTAAAGCACAGTTGAAAGTGGACAGAAAATTCAATACTTCGTCGTTTGGAAACTAATTTAAGATTCTTTAGACTTTCTTGCGAACTGAAATGAAAATTTACGAAAATAAAACGCTCCAAAGCTTTCGTGTAAACAAAATAGCAGTCATAAAAGAAAATACAACAAAACGTATAGAGAAATAACGGAAAATGGTTGCATTTCTACTTGCGAGTTGAAAATTTATTCGGTAGAACGAAATCGTGCGGAAAATTTGCAATTTAGAAGTAAAAGGGGAATGCCAATAAGCCATCGATTATGTAGATGCAAGCCTTTTGTGCAGAACTGCAGAGTTATCTTTGCAGTCGGTTCGCCTTTTAAAAGCGATTTGTCAGGATATTTTCAATGGAATTTCTCTATTATTCAGTGTTGAAAGTTAAGATTGCTTTTATTTGAACAGTTTCTTGACTTCTCTATTGGAATCATACTATTCACGTTTCTTTGAATAGCTATGTTAATTTCAGTTTTTTATCACCATCCAAGCTCAAGTCGTTACTGTAAGCGGGATCAGGAAGATATTTTTGCTTCTGCTTTAATCCAATAACAGTTTTTAGTTCTTAGCTATAATTTTACATCGGGGGTTACTCAACTTTGACTTAACTTATTTTTTTTATTTTTTAGCAAATCGTTTTGTACCGGACCCCTGAGATGATTTAGGGTATTCTGTTCTGGTGATTTTCTTTCTTGGTTCAAAAAAGGTTTAGTTAACTTTTTGGGTTTGGTGGTTCTTTTATGTAGGTATACTGCTAGATATGTAACCAAATAATTTTCTAACATAAAGATCTGCTCAAGCCTTTAGGATTATTATTGTGATTATACATACCTATGTATGTAGGTAAAATGATTCTAATCTGCTACTTGTCATAAAGTCCGCGGTACTTACTCTTGATAATGACTGTGTGAAATATGAATACATTGCTGTCATTAGCGCTATTGTGACGTTGGATATTAAATTAAAATCTTTATGGGGAAACTTGAACCACTTAGCGCTCCAGATAACGTAGTATTCATAATATCTACGAATTAAAAAGATAACCTTTTATGTCATATCCTTTTTGAAACGGTTTTATTTAGTTTGAACTGTTTGTTGTTTTTTGTTTGTTTGGGTCAAATTTAAAATTGAAATTTCACCCACTTACTGTTGACAAATTGATCGGATATTTGGTACACAACTGATAACAATGCAATTTCATATATTCAGTATCATTGTAAATCCAAGATGGCCGCTGATACAAAATGGCGTATTACGCAACCAACAACAACAACCTCCTCATATGGATATCAAGTAAAAAAAAAGTAGACGAGATCGTCCCACGATTTTATTTTTTGTCTGATAAATGAACTAGATTGATGGGAAGAGTGATGTGATGAGTGGTAGCTAGGACCTACAAAATATTTTTTATAACCGTAAAAAAAATTAGTAAGTAGTTTTTTTTAAAACCGTTTAACTTATTTTTTTTTACTTGGTTTTTAAAGTGTACCACCAGGCGGGCTGTATGCTTGTTTGTCCACCGCATACGCACATAAATAAAAAATATACAAGTGTACAAGCAAAGAAAAAATAGAAAATACATAAAAATAGAATCTCAGTTTTTTTTTATGTTACGAGATGGCAAACAAGCTTGCGGCCCACCCTATGTTATGTGGTCACCGCCGGCTATAGACACTTGCAATATTAAGTGTATATCACTTAACACCGCAAGCGCGTTTGCCATCCTGGCAATTAAGATGATATGCCCTCCATGCCCAGTAATAACACTGGCCCAGTAATTACACTGGCTACCTTTCCCTTCAATCCGAAACACAGCGAACTGCATCAAGGCAGAAATAAGAAAGGCGGTGGTATCTACCCAGACGACCCTACATATGGATCTACCACCTAGTAAAAGTATTTAGGTGGTTCTTTAACTTGAAAAATGCACTGAAAAAAATCGACTTGCCTCAGGCGGGACTCGAACCCGCACTTTCCACAATCCGGGTGGACGCGTTGACCAATTTCGCCACCGAGCCACTGCTTTTCGCTGTCGAAATTTGTCAGTGCTTGGTGCTTATGTTTTTTATGGTGAACATCGTTTCATCAAATCTTTGAAATTTGCACTTCCAAGACCCGAACGAAATATTTTTGCAAATATTTGACGCCCAGCTAAGATGAAACTACCTTACATTATGGAATAATCTTATTTTTGCGTTTACAAACGCGTAAATATAATACTAGAAAAATGCACTGAAAAAAATCGACTTGCCTCAGGCGGGACTCGAACCCGCACCTTCCACAATCCGGGTGGACGCGTTGACCAATTTCGCCACCGAGGCACTGCTTTTCGCTGTCGAAATTTGTCAGTGCTTGGTGCTTATGTTTTTTATGGTGAACATACATACATGTTCTTTAACTTTTCTAAGCCAGCAACATTCGAGAATGAGTCGAACTGTCAAACTGTGCTGACGAGGCTGTTACAGAAGAGATGTCTCTCAATCTACACCGGACTCGAGTCCTGTGGTTTGTGCTACGCATACAGTGTAAATAGAACTGGCTTAAGTTATTAGAATAGATTTTTTAATGATCTAATATCCGTAGTAATATTTCATCTATACTAAAAAAAAGTTGCAAAAGTATAAAATCTACCTCTATAAAGAATGCCGTAACAAACGTAAAACTGTAACTGTAACCGATTATTTGTAATCAACTTACATAAATTCATTACAAATAATCGGTTACAGTAGCGATGACGTTGCAATAACTCAAGGCATTGTTCACGAAAACAAACCTACCACGAAAAAGGGAAGATATACCGAAGGCTTTATGGAACCGCTACGTTAGGATTTCCGGCGAACAGTTCCGCTTTCAGTGATACTGGATCACGCAATCCTACTTTTTGTTGATTGTAAGGAAAATAGTTGCCGGGAAGAAAAATAATAATGAGAATTTAGATGAATAGGCGAAGGAAAATGAGTTTGCCGAAGAACTTTCTTTTTGTTGTCGTTTTGATGCTACCCTACTCGCACGAACGAAAATATAAGTAGGTAAATATACTCTTTTATTGGTCTCTCGACTTGATTGAAGTTATAGAGCAAAGTAAACAATTGGAGAATATTATGTACAATATGTCCCCATATCGACAATCTGCTCAAGGATTTGGTATTCGATTTTTACGACCGGCCGTCCACCTGACACCAACCCTTGCGAATGACTGCTATCTTTCAACAGTACCCGGGACTAACCGCTTAACGTCCCTTCCAAAGCACGGAGGAAAATCGATTTGAATTTTTTTAAAACAATTATAAAAGCGAAATTCGTCTTCTGATAAATGAGTGTGTCAGTGCGTTTTAAAAATCAATTTGCAAAAATTAAATGAAATTTTATGTAAATCTGACTAAAATAATAAGATAGGCTGAGATTATAATGTTAGAAATACTATTCGATAATTGGTTACTTTCCTCAATTTGTTCACCACTTTTGTATATCCTATTTTGAGGATTCCAAATGTAAAGATGGCTAGATAGAAGTGTGTGAGAAGTGTAGTGTGTGAGAAGTGTAGTGTGTGAGAAGTGCAGCGTCGCACTAGCCTTGCCAACCTGAAAGGAGCTACTTCACGCTTCTTTTGAATACCCAATGATTATAAGAAAGAGGGAACACGCCATGTGCTGGCACAGTGAAGTCCATTTCTTGATGGTGCGACATACAAATCTGTTGACATTTTGAATTTCAGTATGATGCTTAAAAGGTCCTTTGGTACATTGAGATTTCAATAGTGCAAATCACGATGACGAACCAAATTTCTTACTTTAAGCTTGCGCTTTAACTTAACAATGGCGTAGTTTTAATAACGTTTTCCTTCTTGTCTTTTCATCAGTAGGTATTAATTATTTGAATATCCGGTTATAAGTTGTTAATAAAATAAGCGTGTCTAGTATTTAAATTAATATAATTAACTTTTCCAGTAAGCGATATAACTTCTCTTTTTCTTTGCAACAACTACTCATTGAATAATATGTCATTCTTAATGTACAGTGGACAATTTTGTTAGGGGCTTTGGATAATTTTCAAATATTTGACTTTAATTTTTTTCTGTTTTGTTACTACTCAAACGTTGATTACATCAGGTGTAACTACAGGCTTCAGGTACACAGTCTTTAATAATTACCTTGGCCCTTGAATTTGGGAAGAAAACATAGATTAGTTAAGTGCTCCCGATCCTATTACTTGAGTACACACTCTTGACACGGACACCGTCGTTATTTGAAGGTGTCTAGCACTTTTACCTGACTCTACTTTTCTTTTTTGATTTGACGTGTAAGGTCTTGTACATCTCCACTGGTAAGTGAGATAAGGAAGGTATGAGGTAATGTAGGTATAATATATTTCTACGCTCACACCAATTATCTAGCCCAAATTAAGTATCGTTATGGATACTAGATAACGGACAAATATACCTAATCATCTAGATATTTTTATAATTAAATATATAAACAACCATGTCTCATGAACAAATATTTGTGTTTATCACACTAACATTTGCCACTACCAGGCCTCGAACCCGGACCGCCCGATGTGTAGGCAGCGTTACTGACCACTCTACCACGGCGGCGTCAATGAATTATTGCCAGCTTATCACTAAGGTCTACTGTCCACGTAAACCGCACATCGTCTAAACCTGACCATTTCTTTCATCTTGCGTAGAAGCAAATGAAACAGTGTTCCGTTTGCCTATCGTCATGCGTTCGTCAAATGAGGAGCCGGCACAGGTGGATAGTGACTCTAAATTACAAACGTTTATACGTTGCATACAAATTCGAAAAAGTAACGATAAACCATATTTGTTTTGATATATTCCTAGTACAAACACTCTCGATCTATTCATGACCCCATAGCATATGTCGCTGTAACTCAACCCTGGCGGTGCTGGCGTCGTCCATGTTTACTCAGAAACCCAATATGGCGCATTAGACTTGTTTTCCCTCCATTATCCCAGCTTTGAAGCTGCCAACTAGACACGTGTTTCAGACTTAGAAGAATGATTATGGCTATTTTTGTGTATGACAATTATTAAAACTATTTTCTAAGATATTTAATGACAGTTTGGTAAAAATGCTGTAGCTATTTACGTAGTCCATCAATCTAAATACGTTTATTTTTGAAAGGAATTTGGATATATGATTAATTACAGATACTGTTTTGGTAGGTAGATAAAAATATTATCAGTATATAGTAACTTGAGTGATTAATATCTATTAATAAAAGTGGGCCACCATAATATTCATTATTATTATTGTGTAACTAGTTCTTAAATATGTGACGATTACAGGTGAAGTAAATTATCGCCTTTTTTTGAGATGAAAACCAAGCGCTACACCTATCGTAAAAAAATGTATTCCTTATATTATCTCCATCATTATCATCAATTTCAGCCGAGAGAGGCCCACTGTTGGACATGGGCTTGGACATGGGGCTCCCCTAAGGATCTCCAACTAGATTGGCCTACATCCAGCTTCCCGCTATCTTTAGCAGATCTCGGTCCACCTTGTGCCTAGGGGCCTACCAATGCTTCGTCTCCTAGTACGTCCTCTTGGCAATGTGCCCTGCCCACTGCATAAGCTTTACAATTTTTTGGGGCCATGCAGTGCCTCCAAATAGTGTCAGGTTGCCAGCCTGTCGGGGGCACCAAAAAAAAAGGCACCAAACCCAAAATGTAACAATCCGTCAGTAAGCAATCTAACGCAAAAGCCAACACCCAGAACAGATGTTACACTGAAAATCATCTCAGCAGTCCGGGTATTGAATGATTTAGTCTGGTAATCCGGCTCCGGCTTTCACTAATGATCGTTTATCAGTTCTAATTTAATAACATGCTGAGATCATGTGGAGAAGCTCTCATTATTATTCCTAACATACTTTGCAAATTACTAATGACACGGGAGTTTATCACAGAAGTACAATAATAGTCGTCGTAAAAGAACAACCAACATGGTCATTATAGTTATTAGTCTTGTCGAAATTGATCAACGAACGGTTTTCTATGATTGATAGACGTTTATCTTGTAATTAATGTTCATAAAATTCTCGCCATAATTTCCTTGAAAATTGAACCTTAACACGATCAATAAAACTGTAAGACAATGAGTCTTACGATTATTTGCAACGGCTGAGCTGTACTCTTTACATTTGCCTGCAACGCAAACGATTAAAGTTTTGGAGATCTTTGAAATTTATCGTAGATAATACGCATGTTTATAAAATTTTATTATAATGTCGTTGAAAGTATTCTTACTTATCAATATCAAAACTAAATATGTATAATTATGCAAGCATGTCCAAAATATCTCTCGGCTTTTCTAAACTACGTAAATTTTAATTATTCTTATCTATAAGACTTTTAAAAGCCACCAATATACCACTTATTACATTATTCAAAAATCATTTACATTGGCGGTGGATCGAAATTTAGTGCAAGTTAACTTGATGCAAACTTTTGAAATTGCAAGAGGAAATATTAATATTTTGGAGACATTGTTAAAAAATATACTTCAACATATCGCGTTCGGACATTGTTGAACACTTACGACTACCTGTCATGCAGGCACCCGACACGTAATGCTCATGACGCCGTTACTGGATAGTGGGTAGTGGCGGATTGCTTGCGATACCATGGTGCTCTCATACAAAACCAAAACATTAACAACGAGAATAAACAACTATTCATACAAATGAACATTTGTTTACATCCAGCTAGTTCAGGCCACAACTCAGTACCGCAACATATCGATATACCCTGACTGTTCATGCTTCGTAACAACGCATAAGGATACCGCCATGACAACGTGTATAATATAAAAAGGGAGTTTTAGAAGAAAATTGCGTGGCACACCATTAATCACGGCCACAATGCACGTCAGCCATGACGCGTGGCTTAAGGGGCCGTCCAAATTTCCTGTGTAATGGGGAAACGAATGAAAACCTTTTCCGCAACTGCCTCCACTCATTCCCGCGGTCCGCCGAGTGTCCTCAAGAGGGATTCTTATTTTTTTGTGCCACTCTTGCTTTATTCCTAACAATGACAACTCTGTTTTGTTGAGTTCGAGATAAGTAAACGTATACAATATTTCAAGGTATCTTGTTGCTGTTTCAACTTTCAGTTCGCAACGAGCACTCCAACTTTTCCATTTATAAGTTTGAGATTTCTTTCTTATCGCGTTGTCAGATAAGTTGAAGATATAAAATAAAGTCTAGTTTACATTTTTTTTAATTTTATTTTGTTTATCATGTATAATTACAATTTCCACTTGGAATGCAGCGCTTTCGCGCATTGCTTTGAACTTGTGGCCAAAATGTAGGTTCAAGAGGCCTTTTTATAATGCACCTGATTTCTTTCGTTGCCAAGCCATATTATGGTAGGATTCCATGAGAGCCGCGATCCATTACAGAATTAACGGATGTTCTAGACAAGCCAAAGTCTTTTAATGATGTAGGTAGGTATATGAAGATGTAACTGATATAGCCCTCACGCCGTGTTCACGCCTATGTCAAATGTGTATTATCAACGATGTAAATTTTCTTTTTTATTGTTTATTTTAATCGAGTATTTATTGGCCTTTGGGGTGTTCTTTTTCCATTGTACAGCCCCAGTCATGGTTATTTAGTACTTATGTAGTTACAACAATAACTCACATGTAACTTTTAATCTGTAAGAGACCGTTTCCGAAGAAATCGATCGATACGGCCGCTCACTGTAATTCTGTTTCTAATGATTAAGATATTCTTGCGTTGTAGTTTTTTGGCGTACCTACGTTAGGCCTGCGGTTGAAACGGCAGGGCCAGGCAAGTATTCATTCCAATGCTTTGGGACGCTTCGGCATGCTGAAGAGCCATTATATGCCGAAAGATTTCTTGGGATCGTCTGCAGATACCCACTATCTATAGTATAGAAAAAGCATGCCACACCTCTACAGTAAAATTCTATATGATAGAGGTATATGGCATGCTTTGTCATCTCATCCTGGAGTATAATTAGCTTTAAGGAATGTGAAAGCATGCGATTTCTAATCTTATTTAATAATTATAAGTTTCTCAGCCTTTAAACTGTACAAACGAACATTGTTGCATCTAAGCCATCTCTTTCCTGCTCAGTTCTCAGTTTTATTTGCGGTAATAATATGTTTCTTTCTTGTATACTTCTTGGTCAGTCGTCATCTTTATATTAACACTTTTATTTGTATATCATTTTTCACGCACAGTCTATCCATCTTTTCTTCGGTCTTCCTGATCTTCTATACCCATCATCATTACTTTAATTGCCACGCTAGTATAGTATCTCTCAAGCTTTCTCTACGCAACTTGTGCCACGTGCGTCTAGGTCCTACGATGATGATGATTGTCGACAGTAAAATAAAATTTAAAATGTTTTCTTCTTATAGAATAATTTTTGTGTTTACAAACGCGTAAATATTTTTAATACTAGAAAAATACACTGAAAAATACTGACCTGCCTCAGGCGGGAATCGAACCCAGCATCTTCCACAATCCAGGCGGCTGCGTTAACTACGCCACCGAGGCACTGCTTTCGCTGTCGAAAGTCACTGCTTGGTGCTTATGTTTTTATGGTAAACATTGTTTCATCAAATCTTTTTGCACTTCTAAGCTCCGATCGAAATATTTTTGCAAATATGACGCCCAGTTAAGATGAAACTAGCTTACATTATGAAATAATTTTTGCGTTTCAAACGCGTAAATATTTTTAATACTAGAAAAAATACACTGAAAAAAATCGCCTACCTCAGGCGGGAATCGAACCCAGCATCTTCCGCAATCCGGGCGGTGTTTTCTTCTTATTTTTTCTACATGATTTATTTGCTAGTTTATTGGCAGGATCAACTTTGTGATAGGGAATAGTTAAAGTCTATGTACTGTTTACCCTTCACTACTTTGAGGCACTGTATGGGCCACACTGCCAGCTGTGACTTTATGTGTAAGCAGATGTTACCTAAAGCGCTGCTCAACTCTTTTGGAATCATAAGCGTAATAGTATGTAGGTAGTAGTAGGGTCAATTTAAAAGAGTGGTAATATAAAATGTATGATTTGTGTTATAGTACCTATTTTGCAAAGAACACGGTTAAAAGCTACAAAACATTATTTATAGATAATGGAGTGCATTTCGCTTGACAATTACTTTATCTTATTTTTGCTTCATGCCCTCTCTCCCCCCGTATAAATAACATCCGAGCGGCGACTCCGCGTAATATATCAAACAAAACACCGGTAACAAAACTTTACGACTTCTAAAATGGGCTATTCCGATGGCACTCACCGAAAACAGTCGCATAATAAAGTAAATTAACGAATATCCACCGAAATGGCCGATATGGGGTGGATAGGGCTCAACGCTGTTATTTGGAGATTAATCGAATTTTTTATGATTATAGAAAATTAAGCTAATGGGTTTTACATAGAGGTGAAGAATCGACATTGTACAACGCTGTGTTCTACTCAGCTAACTATTATTTTACAAATCGCAGCCGTACGAAGAGCAGCAAAGCATGGTTTGTTTGGTTTTTCATTATAATCTAGCACGGCACAGCGCCGCATAGCTGAATGAGCCAGAATAGTATTAATGATACCAGTCAACGGTCTCATTAAGACTACTTTCAATCATATAGTTGTCAGCTAATATTAAAAGAATTTGACATTATAGTTTAGCGTGATTTCAAAGATAACCTACGTAATCCATAGTATTATTTTGAATGGATTAAAGTGTTATTTGTAAATATCTTTATAATCACTTTTCTTCTTTTTATCGAGTGTTTAGTATAGCAAAGTGATTTTATCGAGTGGTTTTAGCTTATTATAGCAAAGTGTCAGATGGCTTTCAGAAGTTACTATCTGTCTCTGACACGTTGGGAGTTTCCCATTAGGCAACTGGACTCCGTACCGCTGACTTGGGAGGACACCGACCGGGCCAATGAAACAGTATAGGATTTCATAGAATTATGCGTCCACCGATATCGGTGTATCGGTGTCTGTGGCAAGTCAGGTCAAACAATGAAGAAACCACTTATTTTTTAAAGACTTCACCTTTTGACAGCAGCCGGAATAACCCAACTTGAAGTACCTTCAGAAGCTAGGAGAAAAATACATACATACATATCACTCACAATCCCAAAAGGTTTGGTTACACATAAAGCTATATCATCTTTCACTATCTTTCAAGTAAACGAATATGAGATCAAAATTAAAAGTAACCAATATTAATTGGTTACTTTTATTTTTTTATCATTATCACGGTTGAAAATGACGTATATACTTATTTTTTTTTCTTACGTAAATATAAATTTATGTAAGTAATACTGTATCCTAGGTGAGTATGTATATGTAGAAAGAAGAAGAAGAAATATTTTATTTTATTTTAACACAGACATGGGACACTACATGCATCATTGTAAAGTATGGCAAAAAATAAAATAAAAAAACAAATAGCAAAATTAGTACCTACTTAAATATTTCTGTCCCACGACTGCGCCAAAAATAGGTGACCAATTCAGCATAATTGTCAGGTATTAAAAAAAGATACCTGACGCTGGTTTTCAATTGACCCCTTTAATTATTTTTTTGACAGCCGAATAGCTGAAAAGAGCCTAGTCACAAAACAAAAATATGTATAGGAGTGTGTGTATGTGTGTGTCTGTGCGTGCGTGTGTGTGTGTGTGTGTGCGTGCGTGCGGGTGTGTGCGTGCGTGCGTGCGTGTGTGTGTGTGTGTGTGTGCGTGCGTGCGTGTGTGTGCGTGCGTGTGTGTGTGTGCGTGCGTGCGTGCGTGCGTGCGTGCGTGCGTGCGTGCGTGCGTGTGTGTGTGTGTGTGTGTTTGTGGAATGTGCGAGTATTTTGTGTGTCTATTCTCTTGTATATTTTATTAGTTAAATAATTATATAGTTAAGATCGAACAAGTAAATATGTTAAAAGGTATTTTGTTAATGGTATGTCCACGAGAGCTACTGCCGATAAACTGTGTCACAGTTTGGCAGAAGTTAAGTTTTATAACTGGATGGATTATTATGTGTTGTAATCCTTCAGTAAACAAACCAACTAAGGACAGATATTGAGAAATTTGTGGTCACCCATCCTAGTACCAACAACGCTATTAGCGATTGAAACACTAACCTATTACATATTCATGAAAAAATGATAATCACAAAGTCTAGCAATTCAAGTATAACACCGCTACGCTCAATCACAATTTCCAATCGTTTCCAAATTCGCCAATATAAGCTTCGCAATTGATATTTACGGAACATTAAACGCTTTATATCGAAAAGAGTGATTTATTTTTATCAGCCAATTAGGTGGCTTTATTGTTTTCATTTTATCGTAGCTTTCATTTTATCTCCACATTACTCTTATATTAAGGGTGATAAGTGTCAAACTGAATGAAGTGTATGGTTAATTACGGATATCTGATATCATAATAACGGACTTAATTTAATTTATAATTTTATTCCTGTGGCTTAAAATGCTATTGTTATAATAAAATGGAGTACATTATTAATCGAAAGGATGTATGAATACAATGTTTTTAATAAATCATTGTTGATTCTATTTTATTTCAGATAACCACAGAACACAGATTATGTGATGCTGGCAGAGTAGAATAACATTACCCCATATCCTCCAATGGGTGTCGTAGAAGGCGACTAATGGATCACCAAAGGGGTATTGATCATCTTATACTCCGTCCAGCAATCCGCATTGGGCAAGCGTGGTGGACTACGGCCTTAACCTTTTTCGATGACAAGAAGAGGCATTGTGTCCCAGCAGTGGGTCAAATTACAAAGGCTGTTATGATGAAGATGAAAGGTTTCTCCGACTGCTGAGATGTTTTGGTTAACATCTGTCCTAGCTTTCGCCTTTTACATGCTAGTTCACTAAAAGTTTTTTTCTTGGTTGTTTGGTTCACGAAAGAGTTTCTTTTTGGGTTGAGTGCTCCATTTTTGTAGACAGGCTGGCTGTCACTATTTTGACTACTACGTGCCACATACCGCTAGATGTGGCTGTATATGTAAACAAATGTTTCCTAAATCTCTGCTAAACATCTTTTCAGATTATGAACGTGACAGTATGTGGGATAAAAAATGACAAACAAAACTATCAAGTCAGCAAGTAAGCTTTTAGTTATGAACTCTTTTCAAGGATAAAATGTTCTCATTATTTTAGTCTAACACCTGTAGAAGCTGCATTAAAATTTAAAACGCAAATTCGTGTAAAACACCAAAAATATTGAGGAATAGACCACTGTTGGGAACTGGGGAAAAGAGTGGTCTGTAAAGAAATAGAGATCTCAGAATAAAATACAAAAGGAAAAACTACTACAGACGGAACCTCAGAAATACCATAGTATGGCAACACCAACCATTATCTAATATTGACATGACAGGCGACGAAGTATAAACTTCATCGGCCTGATAGCCAGTTCGCAACCTCAAAAAAACTTAACACGTCTCTCTGAACTAATAAACATAAAACGGGCTCTAATAAAACCTTCCCTGAACTTTACACTAGTGAAGGTGTACAAATTAATAGCGACATAAATCAGAGTTAACCCTCCCAGGT
The DNA here is from genome assembly GCA_955850985.1 of Elophila nymphaeata. Classification (NCBI taxonomy): domain Eukaryota; kingdom Metazoa; phylum Arthropoda; class Insecta; order Lepidoptera; family Crambidae; genus Elophila; species Elophila nymphaeata. The sequence goes on along the minus strand of OY039076.1, from coordinate 15,841,802 downwards.
AAGAAATATTGGTAATAATGGATATTGTTTTGTGGGCACATTTATCAGACGCTAACTATCTCAAGCCTTGGCAATTGACAAATCTGCGGACTCTGAACGTTTTGTTAGCAATAGTTTAAGACAAGTTAGGCACCGAGGCATTACTCAGGCATGGCGAGCGCATTTAGCAGTGTCAACCGCGAATTTGTATTCTAACCTTTACTTTAGAGAAGCGAGGGTTGGAAATAATGTGCTGTAACGTAGAGGAAACAGGAGAGTAATAGCTGGCAAATGTTACGAGTATAGAACAACTATAATTAATAGTGATTATTTTTATCATAGGTACACTCAGAACAATAATAAAGTGAAGACGGAGCTCTAAAATAAAACTACACCTTGCCCGTCACCCGTGTACCTTCTAGATCAGTTGTTCCCAATTACTTTCTCCTACGTACCACTTCAAGAAAGACATGAAATTCGCGTACCCCTTATTGCAGGAGTGATAAATAGAAAAAAAATATCGGATTTTTGACGTATATTATTATCTAAATACCTATAAGTAGTTTAAAATAAGTTTATTGTGACAAATGTGCACTTTTTCTTTGCATAACTCTGAAAAATCTGGTTGCTCATTAGGTAGTTACAGCCTCTATGTTTCCATATTTACATTGATCGATTAAAAATAAATTTAGGTAACTTTTTTTCAATTAAATTATCTTTTTCAAGAGATTGCCGCGCGTACCCCTAGGGGTACCACTAATTGGGAACCACTGTTCTAGGTCGGCAGACTTCATTTAAGCGCTTTGTCTATGTGGGTGTCAACATTATGTAGGTATTTATGATCGCCGGACACGCATTTATATAAAAGTTGATGGAGGAGTAAAGGATTGATTTCCCAGAAAGTAGAAAAATGTATATGACGGCGGCGTCGTCATACGCCTTATTTTAAAATAAATCTTTAAGCGAACCGTCATTGTAAATGACGTAATATCCGCGCCACCAGGCGCTAGCCAATCAGCGCGCAGCGCGCGCTTTGTCGTTCCAGTTTTGCCACCACTCAAACTTGTTCCGCTACGGTATAAAAGAACGGACGGCGGCGCGACGAGTCAGTCTTGGCTCTGGCGTGACTCGGTGCACTTGTACCTTGCTCTTAGCTTATCCTAGACTCTTTTGGATAATTAATTTGTTAATCGAATTAATTATTATTATTAATTGTAAATCTGTCGTGAGATGATTTATAATTAACCAATTGATTTTTATTTGTAGTAAAAGTGTTTTTGCTACAAATAAATGAAGCTCAAATTGGGATTGTGTTCGAAATATCAGGGGTCTTGATATTTCTGGTCATTTTATTAATCATGTCGGCCTTATTCCGACATCAGAAGTGGGATCGGATCTACCCCACGTGTGAAACAAAGTGTTAAAAAAAAAGTTATTTTTTGTGCGAGGTAGATTGTGATGTCTAACTAAATATGTGGGTAGTTGTGGAATAGTTGAGTCAGTCGTGTTCCGACCAGACTTAGCGGACGTCTGTAAAGTGAATAATAGAGTAACTAAGTGTTATAGCATAATCTTCTCCGGACACTCCGGAGCTCACCACACAGTCGAAAAGAAACTGTAATAATTAATTTTGACTGCATTTCGTAATTCAAATGACTCACTAGCTTTAATGGCAGAGCGGTAGTAGTAATTTGTGGGTATCTTTATAATTCGTAAAGTCGTGGGACGACTTTAAATGAAAATAAAAATGTAGTTCGGTAGTTGCAATTACATTTTTTTTTGTTAACTGTTAGTTTGTGCGTGCGAATTAAGTTTTGTATTATCAAAAAAAAAATAGTGGAGAAAATTTTGCGGTCTACCCGACATAAGGAGATTAATAATTGGACGACCGGTATTCTATTCTACGTCTAGGCTTGAGGCGTAGTAGTATTTTGATAGGCCGTGTAATTTTCAATAGCTAACGGGTTTTGTGAAACTATGACTGCTAATTATTTTACCTACCTTTATGAGAAATAGGGTAGTAAATACGTGCAGTCTGTAAGAATTTTTGATTCTGTCGACACCGACCGATTGGGTGAAAGTGAAAAAGGACTGAGTTTCTGTTCTGCGTGGTTGGATACCAAAGGTCTTTGCTTCGTTTGTTAGCCGAAGGTCTGGTTTTATTAGTGATAAAACGTGTTTGCGTATGAGCTGTGAGTGTGCCTGTTATGTGTAGTGTCATGATTGATAGAGCAGGAGACAGTGGTAACTTGACGGTGAGTCTTATTTAATTATTTAACATGTAGTTTCTTATAGAGTCTCTTGGCGAGTCTCGTTTAAAGTCTAAAGTATGGCATTGAGATAAATTCCAGAAGGTCGTGTGCTACTCTGAAGTAGAGGTAAAGGAGAGTTTATTGCGGCCTAAGTAATAATGATTATCCTTAAGTGGTTGTGTAGACTTAAGTAGTGCTCTTATAATGGCCGTATAGTTGGTCGCAGTATGTAGTCAGTTAGTGATGCACATGTGCGCGCAGGGTTCCACGGTGCTGGACGCGCATGAGAGCGAGAGCGGTTGTGATCGCTGTTCGGCTGTGAACCGTGCCATTTCATTGAAATAGCGACGCTTGATATATGCCGTACAATTGGTACATGACTCTGGTTAATGTAATTTATTACGATGTCCAAGTTGCAACATGAGTGTAGAATGTAGATGCTTTAGACCACGTAATGATTTATGTAGAGATTTCTAATTTCTTTTTGGACAAAAGACTAGTGATACAACGCTTCACCGTCCGGTGCACTTTCTCATATATAGAGTCATATGTAGAGTCATATGTAGAGTCATATGTAGAGGCATATGTAGAGGCATATGTAGAGTCGTATGTAGAGTCATCATATGTAGAGTCATATGTAGAGACATATGTAGAGATTCACGTGTAGTCACATGTAGAGGTATATGTGAAGACGAGGAAGATTGGGAATGCAGCAGCACCGTCAAAATTTATATTTGCTGACTGTATTGAGTCGCCTACTGCGTTTATCCAAATTCTAAATAATTGTGGATACGATGACGTGACGGCGGGTTATGGTGATATTAATCATTGTAGGGACTAGTAGCCGGTCCAATGATAGAATTTGTAAGATGCTGAAAAAAAAGAATAAGATAAAAAAAAAAACAAAAAAAAGAATAAAAAAAAAATGAAAAAAGTAAGAAAAAAAAGACAGAAAAAAAATTAGAAAAAAAGATTAGAAAATAAAACAAAAAAAAATTTAAAAAAAGAGTAAAAAATAAAAGCAAAAAAAAAAATAAGAAAAAAATCTAAAAAGAAAAGAACAAAAAGAAACAAAAATAAAAATAAGAAGAATGAGTTTTGAAGGGCGGCCAGCCGGACCAAAACTGAAAATCTTCTGCAGGGTCAATGTGGACCGGTCCAGAAGTCATAGTTGGTAGTCAGCAGGGTTATTGATAACCGGTCCTGATTGTTGTTAGTCTGCAGGGTCAATGTGGACCGGTCCAGAAGTCAAAGTTATCAGTCAGCAGGGTTATTGATAACCGGTCCTGATTAGTGCTAGTCTGCAGGGTCAATGTGGACCGGTCCAGAAGTCATTTATCAGTCAGCGGGGTTAATGACAACCGGTCCTGATTAGTGTTAGTCTGCAGGGTCAGTGGTTCAGAAGTTAGTTTTCAATCAACAGGGTTATAATAAAAAAGTCAATGTGGACCTGTACGGATATAGTAAGGCTTGAGTTTTGCCAGGATGATCGAGCGATATTCTTGTTCGAGATGCTGAATTCTCAGCATCCGAGGACGTCCGCATGTCAGTATGGCCGTGACGGCGGCGTCGTCATACGCCTTATTTTAAAATAAATCTTTAAGCGAACCGTCATTGTAAATGACGTAATATCCGCGCCACCAGGCGCTAGCCAATCAGCGCGCAGCGCGCGCTTTGTCGTTCCAGTTTTGCCACCACTCAAACTTGTTCCGCTACGGTATAAAAGAACGGACGGCGGCGCGACGAGTCAGTCTTGGCTCTGGCGTGACTCGGTGCACTTGTACCTTGCTCTTAGCTTATCCTAGACTCTTTTGGATAATTAATTTGTTAATCGAATTAATTATTATTATTAATTGTAAATCTGTCGTGAGATGATTTATAATTAACCAATTGATTTTTATTTGTAGTAAAAGTGTTTTTGCTACAAATAAATGAAGCTCAAATTGGGATTGTGTTCGAAATATCAGGGGTCTTGATATTTCTGGTCATTTTATTAATCATGTCGGCCTTATTCCGACATATACTTACGTCGGATTGATTGACTGACGGGACGGTTATACAAACTGAACCAACAGGGCTCAGTTTGAATTGCTTCACTTTTTGTGCGCTTACTCGGTTTCTAGGTGTGTAATTCTAAGCCTTGTACTTACCTACATATTGCACGTGCACACATGTAACGCAACTACGTCTTGCCTTAGGTATACATAAAAGCACTGCTACTGGCACACGCCATACACAACTAAAAACAGGCCTCAGTGCTACGCAGCGATCTGTCTGCTCTATTTTATTTGGTTTGAGATCGTATATGAGTTAAAGGTATTTTTATAGAGACAATATTTGGATCGTGCAGGAGTAGTCTTTTAATAACAAGTTGTTACAATAATCACTGTTGTCAAAAGATAGTAGTCGTAAATAACATGTCACGTCAGAGGGCAAAAATGGTGACTATTAAAAACTGTGACACACAAGTTAACCACAAGATAAGAACAAAAAGAAGCCACAATACTAATGACAAAGGAATTATGAATAAGAATTTACGTTACTTCTTTGTTTGTCATTCTAAGGTGATAACATGAAAATTACACTATTTTTATTTGTGGTCTGAGTAAGAGATTGATATTTTGTGAATGTTATATTTAATAAATTATTATTTAATAAAACATTTAGTTATATTTTATGTATTCATTACAAGTTGTTCTTAATATTCTTCCTCAATTCGATTATAACTTACTGGATTTCGACATTTACTTACTGCAAATGCTTTAATTCCTGGTCTGAAACGTGAGTTGTGACATTCGATGTCAATTGCTTTAGCGCTTTTTTATGAAAAATCACTACTGTAACTGATGTCTACGCAAATTAAGAACAAGAGCGTAATACAAATAAAGTGAATTATGCAAGGAAGCATGAATCACGATTACAGGTATACATAGCAAAGAGTAGACTGGATAAAGAGAGAAACCATTAGTGGAGGTGAGTGTTGATGCATCATAAGGGCACCCTTAAGCCTATATCTGGGTCATACGTCCCAGGAAATGCTCCTGGCTCTCCCCTCTCTGCAACATGATGGATCTGGCACTCGCACGGTGATTACTTGCAATGCTAAGAGTTTTCTCGTCTTAAAACAAATTCGAAAGAACGTCCTGGAAAACTGATCTGGAGAGTTTCTTTTCGGTGATGATATTCTTATCTTTAGAGTGGTTGTACCTGGTTCAGGTTAGCCTGGTTTGGAGCTTTAGAAGTAGCTATTTTTGGCCTTTGACGTGACTTAATTACGACAGCTATTTTTCGACGGCAGCCGAAGCCACCAGCTTAACTTGCCTTTCGAAGAACGGAGGAAAATCGAGTTGAAAAATTTTCGGTCACATCCGAAAATTTACCGAGCACTTGGTTGCTTAGCTTTTATGATCGTTAAGTTAACCCATAGCTGCAACCATCGGCGTCTTCTTGTGACGATAAATACATAACATCTCTACCTACAGAAATTACCAAAGCTCGCTGTCAATAGCTCTAAATTAAGATCTTAGCAGGATAGCGACCTAAAGCAGGATATCTCTATAATCCCAGCAAAACATTTCAGGTATCGTTATTGGTACGATTAAATTTAACGTTTTAGAATCCGAAATAGAAGTATTAATGTAAATCGGTTTGTGGTATTAGATAAATTGGATCATTATTTCTAATGGTCCGAACAAATCTCTTTTAAGTGAAAGAGAAATATAAGGAACGACGCTGTTTCCATGGTTCGTCGTAATTGTTTTACACTTCGAGATTTATTGTGTACGATGTTATTGTTCAAAGGTAATTGTGAAAATTAATAATACTTAAGTAGCTTAGAATGTTACGGGGTTTTAGATTAACATAAAATAATAGATATTATTGGTTGTAGTATCTATAATAAACTTTTGTACCTTTATTTTAAAATATATTTGTATAATATTAGTAGATGATGATATAGATAGCACTGGTCCCATCATCATCAACTACAGCTCATACAATGTCCCCACCGAGGGGCTCGAGCCTACCCCACATTAGGGGCGGTTAGGCCTTAGTCAACCACGCTGGCCAAGTGCGGTTTGGTTGGACAGTATTATTTAATAATATACTCTCTGTTAGAGATCGCCCTACCAGAGTTTTGTTGCTAAATGTCCGTTGTTATTTTTAGTAATTAAACGACGATTACTAGACAACCAAACTTCAGTAAGCGAGCTTACTTTTACTAGCTGATAGAATATTGAAACCGGCCATTAATAAGTACAAGAGACGCCTTAAAGCAGCAATAGAAACAAAACAGTATGAAATGCTTTTCACAGGTTCTTGAGAGAAGGGTGAGCAGAGTTCATCTTAAGAGTGGAAAGAGCAGTATAGATACTGTTTTGCTAAGTGTTGAGGCAACGAATGATTTGTTAAAATAAAAGTTTATTCATTTGTGAGATGTTTATTGAGACCCGTATTACAAAGACATTACCATGAGGTCTCACAGCGCGCGTGGACGCAATCTATCATAGACACCTCTATATAATAAGTCAAAACCTATTCATAGACAATACTTAAGTGGGGATCGGCACTATGCGTACTTGAAAATGAACGCACAGCTAAGATAGCTAGCTAGCTATATTTCGCATCACACAGGTTGAGATGTCAAAAGCAACGTCCAGATATCAAAAGTTTAAAGTAATGAAACGTCAGTAAATCCAACGAAGTGAACGAGGTAAGTACGCAACAGAAACGAACCAATCACAGACCCCCTTGTCAACGCAATGCGTTTTCTTAGCCATGAGTCATTCGAGTAGAGTAGTTGTAGTTTATTTATATTACTGTTTATATAACCAATTTTTATAGTATATAATATTATTTAGGGTAAGTACTTATATAATAATGATATTTTTTCACAATTCATGCTATTCTACCACTTTAATGGGGTTTGTTATTGTCTCACTATTAATTTTAGTTTTACTGATTTAACTTATTTACAGGCTGGAAATACAACTTCCACAAACGTATTGGAAATATAAACTTGTTATATCACTGGATGTTATTAAAAATAAAATTTTATACTGGAGTTGAACAAATCGACTTTTTATTACGACGCGTCTTCTAGCACACTCCCTAGTAACAATAAATAAAATAAATTTGGTAAAATCTGAACAATAAAAATAATGAAGTCAGAAAAAAAAGCAGCAAAATCAAAACAAAATATTGACAGAACTAAATACAGCCAAACAGTTTTAGGACCAAAAACAAATGAATAACACTTAAAGCATAAAATATTCTCATTCCATCTGTTCAAAGCACCTGAAAGTTCATTACCTCGCTGTGACATTACAACAGACATCATTATGCCTTAAACGTATTTGTTTAGTTCAAGATTAACGACGTACGAAGCACGTGTTCCGGTTCGTTGTTAATTCAACCCGTCGATTAATCACCAATAGTAAAATTCGATCGTATTGGATTCATTTTCGAGACCGTAATTGGACCAACGAAGAAAGGTATTCGTTTTTACAGATCAGACAACAATTTTCTGTAATAAAACAGCTAAGAACGATGTTGTAGTCGACTAAGTTTTGGGCATTATTTTATATCCCGTTTTGTAAAATGTAAATAATAGTAATTTGGTTCTCATTAATATTGGTAGTAATTTATCATTATATAAAGCCTATGTATGTTAAATTTCTTTCAGTATTCTCTTATCCTTTCGACTCGTAAGGATTACAAGGATACGCAATACGGCCTTTTATATGGTATTTTTTTTAAATGGACTTTACTCGCTCAATCGTCGGGACCAACTGAATGCCACCTTCTGGGGCACTCAAAATATTGATTGTAAAATTAACTAAGAGAACTAAATTATATTCACCTTTCACCATTATTATTGATTGTATTATTTATTATCATCAGACGTCGTAGCCGTAGCGGTCAAAATAACTTTTATAATTACGTGTATCAGTAGATGCTTTATGGTTATTTTGTAATTATCAAGTTCAGGATCTCCTTACCTATCTGATTTATTTATAACGTAAGTAAGTTTCTCTCAGCTTTGTTGTGAAAAAATAAACATGAACCTACATTAATTATAAATTGATTAAAAGGACTTTTGACTCTTGTGAGTTTTAAACCTGTGGTACAGTTAGGTACTTTTTATCTCGTGTACCGTCTTTTTGCCATACTATATTATTGAAATATCTATAATAGGCTTATAAATTTTATTACCAAAAAACTAGTCGTGACGCGTCTCAGGGCTCCAGATAGACTGGTCGAAACAAACGGAAGGATCCTGTATTGTCGGAACGACACGTGCTGCTCCACACCTGTGTGGGAAGTCGAGACTGATGGGGCCGATTTGTTGCACCGTACCAACCCATTGTCATTACAATGACGTTTGATTGGTGAGCCTTTTACTGTCTTTTGTATTGTGCTTTTATTGTGCATTTTAATGTAGGTACAATAGGCAGCACGTCTAATGTGACAGAGAAAAAACCTTGCTAGTACTTTTGTGATAATTGGTAAATAGTGTTGTTCCTACAACATAATTTGACATAACCTCGTTAGTCTCGCATAGTTTTAATAAATAAATCATAAAATCCACGCAAGTTAAATCCATAAAAATATGTTTATCTAACACTAGTGACCGGCTACGGCCACTCCCGCGTGGATGTTGGTCAGCACACCAAAAATCATCTATCCAACTATTTCTATACCTAATTCGATTTAAATAGGTTCAAATATTTAAGCGTGAAGGAAAGATAACAGGCACACATATTTTATTTTTATAATATTACTATGGTGTAATGTAAGAGGAAATTGATATAACAATACAACTTTCAATGAAATTAAATTCTTTTTAACATTTATCTTAGTTCGTATTCGATCTAGTAGCTGCAACTAATATAATCACATACTTGAACAGTAATTAACAGATAACAATAAATAATAATGATAGACGCTGGATCCCAATAATAAAAGTAGATAATAATAACCATAAAATATAGTAGATGACGTAGACAAGAGACGCGGCATCCCGTCCGTGCACTCGTAAAATCCAACTTCTATAAGACGAGAAATCATAAAGACAGACCACATAGTAATAACCGTCATAATATCAATATCAATAGGCTGCCGTGATGATGGAGAGGTTAAAGATGCTGCCTTCACAAAAACCGGTCCGGGTTAGAATCCTGGTAGCGACAAATATTTGTGTGATGAAGACATAATATACGCACAACGGTGGTATAGACCGAGATGTCAATCATCGGAATAGCTCAGGATGTACGTAATGGCGGCAGATTACGGAGACAATATGTGACTCTTAGATTCTCCTTAAATTAAAAGGGAAAATCTATAAAACCATCATAAGGGTGAACTGATCATCTTGGAAAGGAACGCTTCTTTTTTTACTATGAACGATACGGAACTATGAATCGACCACTTTTTTACAGTAAAAAGAGTCGATACGGTTACGATCTGATAAATTCGCTACGACCTTTAGACCCGTCGTCCTGTATGGATCAGAAAGTTGGTAGGGATGGATGAAAATCGACGTATAACACGTAGCTGAGATGAGATACGCTACGATATGCTACGAGCTAATTAAAACGTTAAAATAAAAATTACATTAATTAACAAAAAAAATATATATAATTATTTTACAAAAAGTGACAAAACCATTTGACACATTCATACAATCTTCTCGCAATACCTTAAACATTCTGACAATATTTTTACCCATTCATCATCAAACACATCACATTCAGGATTAGAGTCCACAAGAGCATTAAGCGCTATGAGCGAACGTGGAATGGGAGAGTTTGAGAACAGTTCTACATGAAGGGGTACAAAATAATTTGTGCTTTCTGCTCATGTGGTAATTATTTACTAACTCCTCATGCAGATTAGGAGCATCTATTTTGCCTCGAATGATCTTGCACGTAGTGACCATTTGATCTTGCATACGCGTTACTTCTAATGAGTTGTAGTAAAATTCCCAACCAAAATTTTGTAGGATATAAAAAATGGTTAGTATCCATATTGGTGCTTATATAAATATCAATCGTTGTACGACTTGGCTGCGACATAATTATCGTCTGATACGATAGTATACAAAAGACCACCACCGTAAAATCTACTTCGTTACCCTAACGACCACGCACTAACAGTAACATTTCAACTATGTGCAACTCGAGCTCACAGCGAATCCGAAACTCCTCTAGAGAAAATATACTAGCTTAATATTAGCGGAACAAAGCATAATTACGGGCATCCATTCCCCATTAACGAACTCTCCTTGGGCGAGTAAGCTTTTATGATGGCGATGAGCAAAATACATTGCCTCTACCTAGCACAGTATTAAAGGTAAGTCTGCAGGACAATGTAGTTAGAACGATGTTCTATAATGCTCTCGTAATGATAATGACAGGAATAGTTAGCCTCGAAGATGGTGATGATTATGGACGTGGATGTAAGGAGGCGTAGCTTTACTTTGTGATTTGTTTTATGTCAACTAAGGGTGATTTTTTGGGCTTACTATTTTTTTTACATTTCGTTAATTTTATTTTTGTCATTAGATTTTTAGTGGGCTGCTTGCCTAAGACAGCAGCTCCCGGCCACCGCTTCACGTGCCTTCCAAAGCATGAAGGAAAATTAAATTTAAAAAAATTGGGTCACCCAATCGAGTACCTACTGACCGCACACTTGGTAAAAAATATTGAAATGAGGTACAAACTACATTTTTCTAAAAATAATACTCAACATTTTAAGCAATGTCTAAAGATAAGAAATGATATCCCCCCACCCTACACCCCACCTCTTGCTAAATTATCAGTTAATTAGAAAATAAGTACCTACACAAACAAAACATAAAAATAAATATTGAAAGAGCAATTTATTTAAATATGTGCATTTTCGTGTTGCTTTTCTGAGCATAGCTTCTCAAGAAGGGCGCAACGCAAGTTTGGAAATCGCCAATCTCGTCTCTTTCACACATTTATTTTCGACTGGCTCGCATCGCACGTCTAGCCATTCTATGTGGATCGCCTCACGAGACGCCCTGGAATATTGTCACACAGTTTGGGAAGCCCTGACTTAGATTTTAATCAACGGCTGATGCCACGAGCGCCGTACACAAACAAAGACCAGCAAATTGCCTACTCCTATTAAAACTTTATTTTCAAATTATACGGTCGAACTTTCCCACGCTCGATTGAAATATCAAATCGTATTTCTCGCAAATTGGTATCTACGTTCTTATTTGAAAATAAAATAAATATTTACTCCCAAATGTCAGAAATAAATGGAATATACCGAAAATTGCGAGCTAAGCTGTAATTTACCTTAGCGTCGACGCTAGCGAACCATAAATTAAACAGAAAAGTCCGCCGTGTGCGATAATCTTGTCTTGTCTTTGACGTTCGCGATTCTCATTTTGTTCTAAGAATTTCGGACACCTCCATTAAGTAAAGAGGACGGCGCTTAATTAAGTATTCTCTTCGAAATCTCTGGCAGTGCGCCACCCTCGGACAGAATCTCACCGATTGATTTTAAATGAGGCCCCACAAAGACGGGCTAAGTGGACACACGGCTTTGAACTCCGTATAAAAAACTTTGTGGCGAGCAAGAAGAGATTTGTAAGGAGACAATAATTGCGAGCTATTGTGGGAAACTTGTAGCATGTGAATCATTGTTTTTTCCGATTTATTTACGAGTTTAGTTCTGTCTGATGAAAAAGGTATACATTTTCTTACACCAACGTTTTGCTGAGTCTTTATGGTCTTGCTTCTTTTAATCCTATTAGAAAATGGTTATTGTTATTATTACCATAAATAATAACTTTCCTTCTTAACGTCTGATAAGCTTGTTTATAAAACATTGACTGTGAGAATTTTAAATATATGTAATATATTTATTACATGTGAGGTATAGTAGCTAATACTTGAAATAAACAATTCATATATTTTTGCCCTAAACTTATGTTTTTATTTAAAAAAGCAAATAATGTACGTGATTGTGATAATTGATGTCGTTAGATTGTAATGTAGCACGATTTAGAAGAAGTGAATTTATCAGAAATCGAACATGATCTTGAAGTAAGCAGAAATAGTTGTCAATGCAATTAAAATAAAAGATTGAAAATGTATTAATGAGATCATTTTAAAGTTGAAGCCACACCTAAAATATGTTTTAGTACAAGTAATTTCACGTCTTAAAAATTATTATTAAACTACTCTCATTAGTAAAAAACTTAATTAGAAAAATACGAATAAAATAAAAGTAGAATTAATAGTTTTATTACAGTCAATAAAGCAATGGAAAGAGTTGTAAAGCCATGTAAAACTTTTTATTGGGGGCACGATAAACTCAGATTGATTGATTAATAATATAGGTGTTCCTACGGTGATCAATAATATAGGTATTAACAAAGATCGTGCAAATTAAAGATTTCTTTTTGAGTTTGCATAATCTTTTTTTGATACTTTGCTTTATTAAATAATAATAATATTTTAAATTTACAAACATTTTTCACGACATTAGCACTTGGAGTCAGTAAGAAATTAAAAAATAAATATTTGGTATGGAAAGCACGATTTATAAGAAGACTGAGCAAGTATTTTACAGTTCCAATTTTGTTTTTGTTTGCGATTTTTTTAGTGACACATAAATACAATATAGTAGGTACTTGAATTAGATGCTCTCAATATGAGGCGACTTAAATAAACCGCAAAAAACATTATGTAGGTACACAAAATTTATTTAAAATTCTAACTCCATGTGCAAGTAATGCTGGTACGGCTAGTTTAATACATTTTATGGAAATAAGCCTCTAAGCAGCCGAATACCATCTCAGGGTTTACATTTTAAACTGTCATTTCGCCGACTGCATCGCCAAGAAAACTGCCACGTAAATAAGAAAACCAAGAATTTTGTCGTAAGTGAGAAAATATTACGGCAGCTTAATGTTACGAGGGCACCTTTGGAGCTTCGCTCGTTATACTGATTTATGATGCACCCCGAAAACGTACAAAGAAAGGCCTTATGAATTCCTACCGTAGAATTTACGTGGAGTTTCATTATGACTGTGTACATATTAAAGTGGCTGTTGATGTATGGAGGGGCTTCTGACCGATGCATAAGGGAATGGCCCGGAAAGGACAAGCTATAGTGGAGTGCTTATCTGTTTCTAAGTGGATCGAGTGAAACTGTATACAATATGTAGAGTGTTGAAAATCTGGCGCAGAAATATCTATTGATACTGTTTATTATTATTTATTTGCGTATAAAATAAGAGTTTTCGGTCATGTAGTCTGTGGTATTCCGTCTTTTGATTGTGCGACTGTCAGATATTGCTTGATAGACAGCCAAAAGTGCAGCGTTACGTTCTCAGACCAATAGATCATTGGTCTGAGGTTACGTTCATATGAAGTAGATGTGTGTCCCAATGTCAAGGGTCCGATTTCTCTACAAGGTTCCGAACAGATACCATATTTATTTTTCACAACACATGCTCACAAAGTTCGTCTTTATGTCGTTTATAGGCTGCATAAAACGGCTTTACATGTTCTAGAGCATAAAGTAAAATTTCCTTTTAATTAAGACACAAAGATTCTTAGGCCCAACAGCCACAGAATAACTTGCGATAATTGATTTATTTGCTTTAATTTATTCGTCTTGTGTTTTCTACCTCGAAAATCATGAAACCAGATAAAAATAGTAACCGGTTATTATTAAAACGCTCCGAATTATTTTTATTACTTGACAGAATGACATATGTACCTACCGTAGTGAAATAACGCCATGTAAAAAATAAATAAAATCGTCTCGGGCTACAATGACCCATTTTATGCCCTCGTTGTACAATCTACTATTTCTTTTACGGGGAAGTCTTCATCTCACCTGATGGCAAGTGGTGATAACGCTGAAGGTAGAAGCGAACTTCACCGGACCCCTTAATGACCGAGGGACTTCTTAGCTTATCATTAACTGTGGGAACACAATAACCACGACAGACTTTTTAAGATAGTTGGAGCCTGGAATTGTGGAGTCAAACCAAGTTCTACCACCAGGTATTTTTAGTCGTGGTAGAGTACAGCGGACAAGCCGTTCGAATTTGGAGCATGCGAACAGGGGTAGTACCTTCCACCTTACAGAAGACCAGAGTCAAAGTAACACTACAATTTTGTGTTGTTTCTGTTGGTGATATGTTTCCAGAGCTCCATGGAATAGGGAAGGAGACTAGGGTTGGCAGCGTGCGAGTATCACGTCAATGTTGCAAACATCTTTATGCTACAGTGACTGCGGCAGACCGTATCCTTGTCTGCTAACCAAATAACATTAAATATCAAAAAATATTTTATTTACATTCAAATATCATTAGATATTAGCTAGTGGTCAGAGTCTCCTTTTAAGCATATAAATACTTGTGACAGAAGACTCTGGTTTATGTAACGTAAATACGAACAAAGAAAATATACCTACTTAAATTATATATACTATACAATTAAGTAAAAGTCGAGTTATGATGAAAGTTTCTGCCTCTAGATAAATTTGTTACTTACATTATTCATGCGCATCAAAAACACGCGTCGCGTTGTTTGCTCGTTTGAAAAACGCAATGTGAATAGGGCATTACAATTATTTTTTAAATTATTATGACTCAATATAATCTGAATTAATATGAAGCGGTCAACTTATTTTTTTAAAATATAAAATGGAAACTGTTCTAGCAGACCAGCAAGTCTTTAACTCCACGGGATATCATGCTACTCTGAAATTAAATACGTAATTAAATATAGCCAGTTCTATAACTATTAAATTGTAGATATCATTATATAAAGTAATTTGCACTCTTCGCCTATTACTATAAGCCATAAATACGTACAAGAGAATAATTTATAAACATATTTTAACAGAGTAAAGTCACGAATAAAAGTAATAATGTAAATGAAGGTAACTTCACTACCTCATACTGCTGGCTCCCTTATACCTCCCGTGGATACAACATGGATTTACGTTATCTGTATGTGGCAAATAACTTTGGAACTGGATGTGGGCTTGTTTATATCGAATCAGATAAGAGAATTCATATCTTGCATCTAGCTTGTCCTTATGTGTCTTTGCGTTTAAAATAAAATTTCTAATAAACTGTGAAACATAGAGCCGCCATGTATGACATGTTTAATTGAAGGGAATTGAAATAAATTTATTTTTAATAAATAAATCTTGACTTTCCCCGGACTACTGAGGTGATTTAGTTAGAATGTAAAGGTCGTAGCACACTTGTCTGCTCGGAAAGGGAACGCCTTTTTTTACTGTGATCGCTACGGAACAACTTTGGACCGCAGAAAAAAAAACATTAATTAGGGATAACTCAAAAACTACTCGTCCGACAATCAAATTTAAATGGGACAACACAACAAGCACAAGCTTCCAATGTAAGTAGCTCTCTAAATGTACCTAGTTACTAGAATAAGAAAATAGAAGTAAGTATAGAAATATCTACTACGGTGTAATATTAAAAAAGAATATATTAAAAAACAAAGTATCCTTAAATAAAAAGGAGGGAGGATGTAGAAAGAACAAAAAAAATAAAACATTAAAAGAATGTTTAAAATCGGTACACCCAGTAAATAGTTATGAGGTAACACACATATAAAAACATACATTCGAATTAAGAACCTCCTCCGTTGCTTGAAGTCGGTTTAAAAGAGGTGATACGTGTGCGACCTTAAGTCTGTTTTCTACTTTTTGGGGTTGATGCTCATTTTATGAATGTAAATGTTGATTTCCCACAATGCTTAAAATATAATTACTTCTCGTTTATGCCCTAGCTAGCGCAACAGTGAGAACATAGTGAGAGCGTTGCTGTGTATAGCGGTTTGCGGTTAAGGTTTACGCTTCCGTACATTTTTTCGCATTAGCATATACTGTTGTGTGGTCACAAAAATAGTAGCCATTTCAATTATTTAACTGTACCGCAAAATATCTATCGGGTCATAAAAAACGAACCTACTGATTGAACGACCTTAAAAGTAATTTGGACTAGTTATTAGTCTTTACTGTAACATATGTGTATATGTCACGATTTAAATACAAATAATCTCATTACTCCCACATAGCGTAAGGAATAATAAAAGTGCAATAGTAAATAAGCCATATCCATACTCAAATTGTATTCTCTGTCCACATGTACAGTCATCAATGAGCCAAATTAATGTTAACCACGTTTTATGTTAATTCACTTTCCCCCGGCTAACGAAATAATAGAGTCGTCACCGGTCATAACTTCGTTTCACTTGCAAATGCCCAATCGAAACTAAACGGTACTGCGGGAAGTTGCCGCTGTGCTAAGAATAGCTAGTTTAGTTTTTAATGCTCGTTAAATGTGTCATTCCAAACTTTGTATTGTTTGCTAACAACAACTTTGTCTGTATTAACTTTGGAACTAAGGATGTTTTATGTGGACTTGGATCAAAGTTGAAATTGTTAAGCAAATTTCCAAATTTGTAACAGATAAATATTGGTATGTTAAATCTACATATAAAAATGAATCGCCGTAATGTATGTACGCGCATAACATCAAAACGACTGCACCAAATCGGATAAATCTTCCTTTGTTGTGTTTGTTACCATCAGTACAAGGTTTGTATAAAAGATAATTTTCAAAAAATTGTAGAGAGGGACGAAAAACATCATTATTTCTCTTTTCAGTCATTGTAAATCGCAATATGACTAATAGATGGCGCTATTGATAGATTGCCACTCATTTATATACGGAAGATTAACCTATGTCTCATTTTTTCATTAGCTGCAGACCCTGTTCGAAGTCGGGGTGGGCAGCTAGTGCTTCATAAAGTTTGATATATTTTAAGGTGTTCAACGAAAATTGTTTAAGAACACTAAAGTATTAACTTTCCTCATCCATCAGCTGTCATGCCATGATTAACAAGGTTCAGGCATAAAACAGAATACAAACTTTCTTATGACAGTAACTGAGTACCAAGATCACTACAATTTACAAGTACCCATATAGAGTTACTTCCTAAAGAAATGGAGATTCCAACATGACACCTTAAGACAGGCGCAAATTATTTTTGCTCAGAAAAATAAAACATTTACCCTTCTCACTGCATAATCATGTCTGAGGTCGCCACATCGCTTATGAAGTTACGAGCCGCTAAATATCTTCTTTAAAATAAAAACAAGACTGTAGAAATATTTAATGTCATTTTAATACTTTATAGCGATGAAGCTGAAAGGCCTACGTTGTAATAAGCAGCGTGCATAACTCAAATGTTTTATGAGCATCGGTGCCAAATAAATATCTCATAAGCTACGCGATGAGTTTAAAACTGGAGACAACATTTTTATAAAGGTAACTGTTTATCGTATTAAACGACATCGGAATAAACTTACGTACTTTAGTATTTTTTATTATTATTATTATATTTTCGTAATGTGCATTTACTCTCTTAATTATTATTATCACGGATAACCCAAGGCTGAAGGATGAAGAGACTAGACCGCCAAACCACAGGGAATCTTAGTGTGAGGACTAGAGGAAAATAGTATTCTGTTATAATTTTTTTTTATAACATGTTTTAGAAAATTATTTCATTCCTTCTTATAGTAAGCAGTAATGGAGTCCAAATGAAAATATAATGCAAGATATAATGTAAGCGCCGATAGCCACCCTCGCCTTCCCGACCTGCAAGGTACTTCTTCGCGCTTCTTTTAATGGCCCCAGGATTGTCAAGAGGGAACACATATGCGGGCAGTGAATTCCATTTCTTGATTGTACTGTACAACATAGAGTGCAACGTAGAGTTGCTAAATTTCTTAGTTCGCGTTGGAACACAGAGAGACCACAGTTTACATACAGAGCTACTGATTGGAAGCAGATGTTTCAACCTACATACACCAATGCTGACTCCGCTAGGCATGATTTCATCCCCGCGTTGTGGCCTGGGAACCTGTTCACAGACAAAAGCGGTGCGGCAGATAATGATCGCTCAAAATTCAAGCTAATCAGATGTGCTCAGCTTTTCTTGATGCGGAACCAATAAGCAGATATAGGAACGGCTTCTAAATTCTATTAGTGTTGTACTTCTGAACTAAACTACAGTATTGTTCTTGATTGGATACGTGAAGCGAGTTGATTATAGAACTGCTAACACTACGCTATTTTTAGGAACTAAAAGGTAGCATAATTTAGAATCTGGTCCAATATTGCTTACTCAGTGGCCAAATTGTGTGAATCATCGGGTATGTTAAGGTATTCTATTTTTTCTTATTCCTTTTCATATTATTTCTGAGAATGAGATAAGATACTACCCCTTAGTAGAAAACCCGCATAGACTTTTAAAAGGTTAAGTATGGAGCTTTTTCTTGTTCTTACCTTGTTTTACTAATAAGTCATTAAAGACTTTTATTTTGGTTTCCTTGATGTTAATGCTCCACCTGCGCCGTAACCCGTTACATTACACGTAATTACGTTACGTAGATGTAGCCAATATTTTAACGTCGTATTTTTGCAATGGCAATAGAAGTTAAGCGATAGCTCGGTGTCGGGTTTTTTGACACATCAAAGGGTTTAGTGCGTAGTTTACCTCGTGACAGCGTTGTGGTTGTGCCGTAAGTCTAGCCAAAGCGCATTTTTAATGCGTCAAATAACGTGTAGTTGGACATTAACAATAACACTAACTTAAACGCAGGTGGAGTAGTATCATGACAGTTGCTACTCAGTGAACTATTTTTGCATCTGTAAAATTCGCTTTAATTTGTTCTCAATTACATTGTTTTAAAAAAAGTTCAGTACAACCAATTTGCAATTACAGTTTCGTTTAATATGGAACCGGTTGAAATGACTTGAGGAGCTAAATGGAAACAATAATTAAACCTTCATGATAATTATTGGAATCGTATTGGCGGTAAGTGGAGGTAGTTGCAACAGTGTTTTCTTTTAAGAACCGTTGTTAAGCAAGACATAAATTGAAATGAAAATATGTGATGAAAACATTCGAGTGATATTTTTGGTAAAGAGTTTGCAAAGTTTAAAAAAGCAGAGCCTCTCAATTGGGTTGTGATTTATTTTTAAAGTAGCATTTGAGTGTTCTTGTATATCTACACAAACTCATGCGTTAGATACTTACTCAGCGCTTTTGAACGATAAAAAATAAATTTTCTAAATATGCAATGTCCATTAACAATAGAAGATTTACTCAAATAAATAAAATATACCTATAAATATCATATTCCGATAATCTTAATGAAAAAATTCCACCCGATTAAACAAATGGACGCAGACGTACTGTAATCTTTCCCCCATTCCTAATAACTCGCATTTTCTCTAATAGATATGTACGTTTCTGTTCCGAAATGGATTGAAATACCCCTGATACATTGTAACAATCCCGAATATTGGATCCCCCTCAACGATAATTTGGTTTGATGTCATACTTCTTGCGCATGAGTGCTTTCAAATAGATTTCCTATAAATACTCCTATATGACGCTATTGCAGATTTGCACAGTGACGCGTCTTTAGAATATATTTGTATATTCTTGACTCTTTTTTTGTCTTTATTTGAAATAAAATAAAGACAAAAAAAGAGTATAATTAAATTCAATGTATTCCTGATTAACTTAAATAATATTTATTTGAAAAATTAGGTAAATTTATCATAAATTAAATAGGACATTTGGTCATATTCAATTTATGAAAAATAAAACAAGACTAAAAACATAAACGTAATCAAAAAGTGGACCTAATCCTATTTATCCATAGTAATATTATAAATGCGTAAGTAACTCTGTCTATCTTATTTTTGCGCCTAAACTACTAAAACAATTCTCAAGATTATGATACAGAGATAAATAAGAGCTTAGAAAAGTATATAGGCTACTTTTTCTCGCAATAACTGATATCAACGCAAGTCACGAGCCACCGGTACTTAATATTATAAAAGCGAAAGTTTAGATGTTCAAATGTTTGCCCATCAATTGAATTTATTGAATTATGGTTCAATTTTTTTTTTGAGAAGTGTGAGTAAAATACTATATACTACTACACACATTTTGATACAATGTAGTATGCATAGGCTATATTTTTAAGCAAAATATATTTCAAGCTTTATCCAATTTAAAAAATATTTACTTGCTATTCCTCAACGCATCTTTATGGCGACATCAAACGGTTGTATTTCGCTCCAACAAAATAGAACCAGGGATGAAACAATGCGGCGTTTTTACTCGATTTAATCCTCTTTGTTAGGCGAGATACGTGAATTTATTATGGCTCGACAATTTTATCGAAAAACATGGTTAACTCTAACTTTGCTTGTACTCGTAACTACGATTATAATTAAAATATTTTTTGTGAAGAATCTAGAATTTAGGATTGTTTATTGTACCAAGAATGATGCATTAAAAATACATACATTTATATTGTATGGATTGAACCCGAAGTGCGGATACACCTAGTTTTAGCCGGTTAGAACTAGTTAGAAGAACAACTTCCACCAAGCTAACCAACCTTTATAGGTTACTCCTAGTAATAGCCACCACGGTTTTCTTGGATCTAGTTGTCCCTGGCATGATGCCGGCTAGACCTAGAAAAGTCAGTGGCTACACCTTGTTCTAACAGGCTAAAACTAGATGTAGGTTTCTAGCCGTAACATGTATAATATCCCACCCCTAATCACAAAAGGGGTTGATTAGAGATTTAGGTGTCTCTTGATTGCACTTAATGCTACATATTAGGACAATATAGTCATGTAGTGCCTAATTAAAATGACGGGTTGTCAGCCTGTCGTAAGAGGTAGCAAACAAGCTTGCGGCCCACCTGATTTTAAGTGGTTACCGTCGCCTATAATAGACACTTACAATATTAAGGGTAAATCGCTTAACACTGCAAGTGCAATGCGTTGCCATTCTGGGGACTAAGATGATATGCCTTCCATGCCCAATAATTACGTACACCAAAACAATTCACTTAGGTATACATTTATAAGTTTAGACCTATGATGAAATATGATCACGCCACGGTCGGTATCATAATTATATTGACATAAAATTAGAAATCTGAACAGATTTCCATTGAAAAAATTAAATTATATTTATGCCTACACGAGTAACTGTTGTTATGTTATGTAATTGTTGTAAAGTAATGTCATTATGTTATAAATAATTATTATTTATTTGTTTTACTCAGTTCATTTTGATATAATTAATTGCAACACCGTCAACCTCATTATTGTTCTTTTGCTGTTCCTTTTTATTCTAAGGTGTCTGAAAGAAATCGCTTTGTAGTGATAAGATTTAAGATACAACTTTCCTCAACTGGTTATAAATGCGAAAGTAAGTTTGTTTGTTCCGCTTGCACACCTAAACTACTCAACCGATTTTGATGAAATTTAGTACGGAGATAATTTAAGACCCTGAAAAGGACATAGGATACTTTTTAGCACGATAACCGATATTGAAGCGTGCGAAGCCGCGTGCGACCGCTAGTATTCATAGAAACTAAACGGGTATCGTTTGTACCATCGTTGCCTCATTGCCGATATATGCCGATATATACTATGTTATCAATTGTCATTAAATTTGAAATACCTAGATAGAAAACTTGTTGTGCTAGTTGTTATAATGATCATAGTTCCTAAAGCCGCTGCTAAATGCAAGGTTGTGACAGAAGCTGTCACGAGTCTGATAATTTGCGGTTGCCAGATGCCCATTGCCTTGAGATTTGTCAAATGGCTCACCGCAAACTCAGACCGAATACGTCTTTGAACTTCTTGTAACTTGGCTTGATATTTACGTAGGTATGCATATAAGTAATTATTTTATAATATATCGTGTTAATACCTTCATTCGGAAGCCGGTTTAGTAATTTGATTATTATAGGATTTTTTTCTTGTTTTGAATTTTCTACTTGTTTTGCTACAAAATTAAAAACATTTCAAATCACGCACATTAAAATTACAAACAAATTCAACAGGTAATAATCAAAGCGATGTTTAAATTATAAAGTGAGTTATTCTATTAATTCTAATTTACACATCGCTTTTTTTAAAACTGTTTTTGTTATGAATATAAAGTATTATTTTGCTCCACGTATTACCTACATTGTGATGGACGACATTTTAAAAATCGACTAGCGTTTTACGTTTACGTCCAACAAATCAAGTACCTATCTGCAATTCAAAACTACAAAATGGAAATATTTTTAACCCCCGATATAAATAATAATAATATATTTCTACGCTCACACCAATTACCTAGCCCCAATTAAGTATCATTAAGAACTTGTGTTATGAATAGTTAACGGATATTTTTTATATACTTACTTAATAAATTTTAGATATTTTTATAAATAAACATAAATAAATATATAAACAACAGATGTATAGTGGGTATGGAGGGAACGCCTATACCTCGAGTCCCACATATCCCCTGCGGTTGGCACCACCCCGCAGGGACGATTCGTAAAAGCATTTGACCTCCCCGACAACAAAGAAAAAAAGGTATACTGACCACTCTACCAAGACGGTGGCATAAATTTATCGCTAAGAACCATTTCGATTACGCCTGCTTTCAAACAAAAAATAACTGCATAAATAAACCGACTACCAAAATCGGCCCATTTGTTTAGGAGCTACGAGCCACAGACAGACACACGGATACACAGACACTTTAAACTTATAACACCCCTCTTTTTGTGTCTGCGGTTAAAAACAAAACTCAGATTCTCAAGTCCCTATTTTACGACGAATTCTATTTATTATAGGTACTCGGAAACTCGTCAATTTTCATAAAATTACAGCATTTTCCCATTTATAATTGCACTGTACACTCAAATCGTAGGCGACAGGGCGTGCCGATGTCAATCAATACGTAAGCCATAGAAGCAGGCTGTGCTATTATATTACTGACGTGTCCATTAATTAAAGTTATCCAGTCGTGTGTTACGACCCCTATGATAGCAGTCAGATGTTTGTAGTGTAAAACAAACATGGCAGAAGGATCGGTAATTATATTTAAAAAATACTAAAAATCTCGAACAATACCCCGTAATATGCTTAGAAAAGTTGTTCTAAGAACTGTTTTAACACGTGCACACCTACATACAATCTCGCTCATAATCTCAAAGAGGTTGAGCCTTAGAAAAAAGATTTGTTACATGGGCCATGCAGTGCCATGAATTAGTGACTGGCCGCTTCACAAAAAGGTCAACAAACCCAAAAAACTCTAAAATCTTCAGAGAACCAATCAATAAAAGCCTACAACCAGGACATAAATGTAACACTCTAATGTTCGTATTATAGAACGAGTCTCAAGAATCAACGCCGTACTTAGCGTCGTACGTCTCTATCTATTTGTGCTTGATAGAAAGTGACAAACGATTCTCAAGACGTGATTGATTTCTGAGTAGTCATCTCAGTAGTTCACTCGTAACGATTAAAAATTATTATTTTCAAAATTATATTTTTAAATGCTCTTCAGGAAGACTGTAAGTTTGCTACACATTATTTAACAATACTAAAATAATAAAAAAAATAAACCGACTTCAATATGGGAAAAGGGAGAAATATTTTATTAATATTTTAATCGATCTAAATGTCAATATGATAACTATTTTTTTGAGGTCGGTGCCAGGCCAGCCTCACGGTATTCCAGATTTCTTTTTATTGCCATACCTACTGTACACATACATAAATATACAGTAGCTTTACTCATCTAATTATTTTTTAGCACCAATCTCAAAAAAATTGTTATCATATTGACTTTTAGATCGATTAAAATACAAAACTTGTAGGAACCTATTCCTCCCTTTTCTATTGAGGTCGGTTTACTTTTTAAAATATTTTTCTTATTTCTTATTTCAGTTGTAATTGATACAACACTGACTTGTTTTGTTAGAATTACAGTGCCTCAAACTTAGCTGACTCAGCGGCAAAAATTTAAACTATTATTTGCCCATAGATTTTGACATTTCACAGTTCACCACTAGCAACACCACCAAAAAATTAAGTATGTCGTTTATCACGAACAAACGAACTATATTTAGAATCTTACCTACATAGTGTTCATATTTCTTAAAAAAAAATCATACAATATAGGCTTAATTATCAAGTATGTAGATGTGAAAATCGAAGTGAATCACCTTTGTCATATTATTAAGTGTCTGTTAAACGTTAACTAGTAGGCTTGTGGACTGAATATTACTTGCCTAAAGTGGTTAATCTACAACTATAAAGTTGGATTACGATTTGAATGATACTGACTTGCACAATGCCGCATGCTAAAATGATTGCCTTTTCATAGTAACAAACACTTTCTGCAAATACTGTTATAAATTCTGCCAATGGCTTACGTGATTCGTGAAGAAGAAAGTATCAGTAATTTTGTATAAGCTATTCAGAATGAAGCTTTTTTATTTTGTAGTGATAAGTTTGAAATTTTTAGTATTCAGATTCAATGGAACTATCCTAGAATACAATTAGTAGTTCTTACTATAATAGTTAAAAAGCAAAATAATCTTTCACATTTTAAAAAAGTAATTTTAGGTACCTACTTTTATCACATTTTATATTTAAAATTAGCTTGGCGATGCATTTATTAAATATTATTGTAAAAAGACTGCCTGTGATGTTATTGAGTAAGATTTGAATCAATGTGTCGTTAGATATGTTTTTTATTTATCTTCTTTTTACATAGTATTGTATTAGGGCGGGTCCAGATAT
The DNA here is from genome assembly GCA_955850985.1 of Elophila nymphaeata. Taxonomy (NCBI): domain Eukaryota; kingdom Metazoa; phylum Arthropoda; class Insecta; order Lepidoptera; family Crambidae; genus Elophila; species Elophila nymphaeata. Next base: position 15,816,839 of record OY039076.1, on the reverse strand, counting down.
GATCATTTGCCCAATCCGATCAGCGTATCCGTATCAGCGTATCACGTATCAAGCCCCGTATCAAGCTGTGGACGCCTCGATTTGCTCCGTATGACAACCGTATGAAACCGACATGACACGGTACGGGCCGTATCAAGATCGCGTATCATGATACGCGTTTCATCACCCGTCCACATATGCGATCATGATATGCGTCGGCGTTACGGATACGCTGATCGGATCGGGCAAATGATACATATTTGAACCCGGCTTTAGACACTCTAATTAGTATAATTTAATATTCACGAAACAAATGAAGTAAACGTGTCGACTGAGTGTCCCTCGGAAGAGATATTAAAAATTGAATTAAATTTAATGAACTAAGGGGTATCAGAAGTCGAGTGGAATCTTTTGTTGTGACTGCAGGGCTGGGGGATTCTTAATTAAGTGTCGGCGAAAGTCCTCCTCTACTTAATGCAATGAGTTCACGGCTCGTTTAGCATTCATAAAATTCTCTTGAGTTCAGCGATTTTTTCCTTAACTAGCGGAATGAAATTTGCATGTGGAATGCCTTTGTGGAAAGAGTGGATTACATTCTTTTAATCCTCTTACGATCGTAGCGTGTTTAAAAACAGTTTTTTTTGTTAAAGTGTCAAGGCATTTTTATATCTTTCTTTTCTCCGCGCAATTCATTGCTACGTATCAAAATTATTTAATAGATTTTTCAAAATCAAAATTGTTTAATATTTTTAAGAGTACATTCTTTATTATCTTTCACGGCGAAACATTTGGCCTTTATCTCACTTGATGGTTAATAATAAAACGCCCGAAGATGTAAGCCATTTCCGGAACCCGAAACTATTCATAGATTGACTAATTTATGATAATTTTTACACAACTATTGTTATGTGGATACATTTTGACAAGAGGGTGATAACTTGCCATATAGACCTAAAACAAATCCGTTCACCAACGAAACCGGGCTCAAATATATCGAAGAAGAAGAATCTGGATCTAATTCCAATGGGCGAACCACTAACAACATAGAACTTGTCTGATATATACATTTAGCTGTCTGACGCCCGCAGAGTAGAATAGCATCACCCTATACCCTCCAATGGGTGTCGTAGAATGCGACTAATGAACCAGCAAAGGGGTATTGATCACCTTATACTCCGTCCACCAATCCGCATTGGGAAAGCGTGGTGGACTACTGCCTAAACCTCCTTCGATGACAAGCAGAGGCCTTGTGTCCCAGCAGTGGGTCGAATTATAACGGCTGTTATATATGTATTTATTGTATAATTAAATATGTTACATTAAATGATTGAAATAAATACTTATTCAAAAATATATAGAATTAAATAAACAAATTGAAATATAAGATTGCTTAGACTTATTTCTAACCTTATTAAATTTCCTAGAAATATCAACTGCATTTGAATGCAAGAGAAAAATATTTATGCTCCAGTTTTCTTTGTAACATGGACAGACAGGGACACGGTCCGACATTGCCTTTAATATGATAACATCAATGAAAAATAAACTTACAGCTCTGTTTGAATAGGGTTTCGAAATTTAAAAATACAATTGTCACATTTAATTTTAGCACATAAATACCTCACATGTACAAAATGAATACAATACCTAGTTTTTATGTAAGTAAGACACAAGATTATGCTTATATACATCAGTTTTGCACCTCCTTGTTTAGTTTTAGTTTATATTTTGTGGCATTGAAATTTAAGTCTAAATTCTTGTGATCTTTGACAGGTTTCTTTGTTAGTGATTGCAATTTTGTATTTTTAGCCATTTTTCTTTTAATATTATATCAGTTAAAATAATTTTATCGTACATTTTTCATGAAATATAAGTAATTTTTTTCATTTGCTTCATTGATTATTTTCGTTAATATTTTTACTTGACATGAGTTGACTGAAAAAAAAAACCGTTTTGTCAAGTACTGGGACGGCAATCAAACCTCACACCAGGCGACTGCTTTTCGTGTTAATATTAGTTAACTGTGTGTGAATTATATTTACGGACATTTTCACATTTCATTATAGCTATAAATTCGAAATAATTCTAATCTAAGCAAAATCGTGCCCATAGTTATTGCAACTTTAATTGTCGGTAGCTTGGAAGTTTATGGGAAGTAATGGTTGGTGTTTTCCATAAATCCCAAACAAGATTATTTTAATAGCAAAGTCGGAACACACCACAGAAAATAAATTGATCGAAAAATATCAGGTGTTAAAATAATCGCTAACGGTAATCGAATACATTATTTTAATACATCGATAATTGTTGCTGCGCCCATAACTCTTCCCGTCCGCATTTTCATTACCTTTATTGCAGTCATAACAGAAAATTCGTTGCATGAAAAATCAGTTAAAAGCTGGGTGAGCTATCAATCAAAATTACGTACAATGGATGAAAATAATACATTATCCATTATGCTTTCACGGGAATATTGCCCTTATTTTGAAGGCATCACAGATGAAATTTGTAACACTTTAATCGCGTTACGAAATGCAGATCTGTGGCAGGCTGTACCTATTACCATCTGGATTATAGCCGGAAATTAACGTTCTACATGATAAAGTGAAATTATGTGTGGAATTTTAAAATAATATGAATAGTCTTGGTCTGACTTAATGAAAAGCGGCTTAGATTGCTTGAATAAGTTTTGATAGCTTTACCCTTAAAAGTGGTAATTATGAGAGTTTGTTCTTTGCTTTGTTATTTGATAGCCACCCCAAAATACATAATATATCACTTTGAGTCCACCAACCATCAACCTGATATACTCTTAATAATAATAATATAAATTATTTCCACGCTTACAACAATTATCTAGCCCTCATTAACTATCATTAAGAACTTGTGTTATGGGTACTAGATAACGGACAAATATGCATAATAATCTAGATATTTCATAAACAAGCTCAAATAAATATATGAACAACCATGACTCGTGAACAAATATTCGTGTTCATCACACTAACATTGCCACTACTAGGACTCGAACCCGGAGTGCCCGATGTGTAGGCAGTGTTACTGACCACTCCACCACGACGTTCCATACGACTCTTGATGCGGCTGTAAAGGGTTATTTCCTCAGATCATATATGATCTGATCGGTTATTTCCATCTTCGGCGTAACATCGTCTACCATCACGTGATGGGAAGTCCAAAAAAATTTAATATTTATTTAAACTTTTAAGAACAGAAAGAAACAAAAACTTTAAAATTAGGAGGGTGACTCAGAATATTCGAGTTCAAAATCATCACTTTCTAAGTCTAGCAGGACATCCATCCATAACCATCCATAACTATCAACTTGTCTTTGAATAGTATTCTAACTATTCAAATAATTAATACCAACCTCTTAGAGATGCCCTAATGCAGATTGCCAAAAATCAACCAGTAACCCCATTCTAAAATCATTATGAATACCTATTTTTTTCTACACAGGGGCTGTACCCTAATAGAGATCGATAGAGTATTATAATCTCCCTCTATATTTCGCATAATCCCATAATTGATATAAAATCCCGGTTGGCTTTTGGTTATAAAGACGACCCGCCCTAAGAATTACAACAACCGATTGTAGGATTTTAATGATTAATGATTTGAAGCACGAAATTCACTCGTCTAAATTTTGACGCAAAAATCTTTATTAATGTCGGTATTTACTTCGTTGATTTGAGAGAAATGAGGCGGGAATATTAAATTTTTAATGAAATTATAACAATATTTTGCTGCAGTCTTGTGCAAACACAATAAAAGTAAAATATTGTTGTCGTAAAGTTATGTTATTTTGTATACATAAAATTATAAATGACTCATATTTGGTACAATAAGTTAGTAAATTATACACTTTATCTCACATAGGAACTCTGAAGATATCCTGAAAAGACAAGGGCCAAATAATTGTGTCTTCGTATTTGAACATTTGTTATCATATTTAAATTTTGTGATTGTATACCACTACAAATAACTCATTAATTAACTTTGTGTAAGAATAATTTCTTGAAAAACTTAGTAATTTACATACTGTCAAATCCCCCCAAATAATTATCTTTGTATTAAAAAATCTTAATTTTGTGATTATATACCATGTCAAATTAAGATTGCCTTTTAGACATGGTCCATAAATAGAATCTCTTATCCCTTGATATCTTTACTCCCTAAATGAGCTGACACGAAACGACAATTTAGCTAAACCATTTTCACGACCACACACAAGTGTTCTGTAAATTGATACAAAGCAAACATACGTCGCATATTTGAGACGGAATTCACGGTGTCTTTTCTGTTGCAGAGTGGGATGGTTGCTTTGTGTTTGTGTTGTGCTGTCCTTTGCGCACGTATGAAAAATAAACGCGAGGGTAGTGTTGCGAGGGTGGACCGGGTCTAATCGACCCGCGTGATAAACAGCGGCGCGTGTACGCTGCGTTAGTTACGCGCTGTAATGAATCTGTGCCCGCGTTTTAGGGTTAACTTTGTTTCGGTACGTTTGCGACAATTACTTAATAGTTTCTTACGGCTTAAGTTGGAAATTTATAGTCAGAGATATTTGATTATTTTATTTTAATATTCAATAAAAAAATTACCGTATTATTATTTCGTAAATAAAATAAAAATGAGCAACAATATAATTTTGGTATTATTGAAGTATGAATTAGACGTGCGTATTCCATTAGCTTTTCGATATTCCATTGTTAATTAATTTCACATTACTGTTCTCTCTTGGAAGTTCATTCTTGCCGATTGGGCAACCCATTCTGTATTTGATTTTTAAGTGTCAGTTTGTATTTTTTGTTTTTGGAAAAAAATATCTACTAATCGATTTCTATATAAAGGGCGTTACTTAAAATGTTCCATTGAATACCTTACAACAACCACTAATTCTGAAGTAAATACCAAAAACGTAGGAATTTCACTTTTCGAAATTCCCAAATATAAGTTGATATATAGCAGCCGTCACTCGTTAATTAACAGCCGGCCAATTTTCTTTCCAAAATTACTTCATATGTCTGCGACGTGATAATTTCGCACATTTATCACGCACGTCAAAGTAAATAAAGAGATAGTAGCCACGTGACCCGGCGGGCGTGGTGCATGACCATAACCTTAAATCAGAGATGGGGTTCTAATTGCTCAGAAAACATTAACGGAGATGTAATTGTGGCTCGACTTAAAAGCTTTAGCGTGAAAATATACTATTTAAATGTAACACAAAAATCAAAGTAAAAATATTACTTTATAATAACACTATGAAAAAAAGTTAAAGGGTTGCTACACTTTATATTGTTTCTGGAAGCCGCCTGACTCTTTCAAAGTACAGAAAAGGGTTACTGAAATTTGTCCATAAATGTAATTACAGCGTTACCGATAAAAGAATAATTGAAATCGGTTCGGGTAGGACAAAAGCCCATAAACATAATAGGAATATCCTTTATTCTGTAATCATTTTAAAATGAAAAACATTTTACAGAAGATTAATTAAATCGTCATTAAAAGAAATATAAAGCATCAAAAATTTAAATGTTTTTGATCGTTTTAATATACCTATACGAACTTCAAATCGTATTACCAATTTATATTTCATCTAAGTCATTTTTATTAACTTTATTTTATTTATTTGTTTACCAACAAGTTATTTACTAATGGATACAAAAACAGTTTTAAAACAGTAAAGAGACTAAGTTCAAATTTAATTACAGGTAAACACAAGTCATTTACTTAGTTGCATCCAATTTAATTGGCAAACGTCCAGGGTTAGACTTAGACCAAAATAGACTTAACAATGACGTCGATTTCCACTGAACAAGAAAAAATTAACCAAATAATACAAAAGTAAAAAAACATTTGATACGTCTAATTAATGACTTAGACCATACAGGCAGTTTGGTCTTGCATTGGAAGTCTGCATCGCTGGAAAGGTACAGATAATTTTATTCCCCTCACTTGCGTTATACGTTTAGGGTCGCCAGGCCGAAGGGATGTTTAGTGTCTGTTTGTTGCGTAAACGATGCTGCCCCACACAATTCGATTGGTAATAAATTTTATTTCAATGTCAGCCCTTCGCATATTAGCAACTATGCCAATACGTAACGGTTTAAAATCAAAATGACCTCTTCTAACTGCAGTTGTTCATATTAAGTAAAAGTTTTGGGGTCCAACAGGGGAGCAACATAGGCCAATGTTACAAAATTGATTATTTTTGGTTAAGATTTAATAATAGTTCCCATGTAAATGACTATTAATGTTGATCAACAGCACCTTCCTTGACCCCCATATCGTATGAATTATAATATCTATATGAGATACAGTACAGGATTTACTAGTACAACTAGCACTATACGTACTTTGCCATAATTTCATCAACTTTACAAGCACAGAGAATTATAGGCTGAAATGCGTGTGGAATATGGCTTAGCATGAAAAGCTTAGCAAGAAAACCGTGCAGTGACGGTCTATAAGAATACCGTAGTCACTGCCCCTTCTCTTTCCCCTGGGTGTCGTAGGAGGCGACTAAGGGATTTATGAGCGACCATCCGCTCAACTGGTGGTAGGGCCTAACGCCCGCCTGGTTAGTTACCACCGTGCGCGTGGTGTAAAACCCGTGAAGTGCTCATTGAGCGCGTTTCGGGATCAGCCAGCGTACAACCAGAGCTTGAGTGGGCGTTACCGCGACATATTTCGGTCCAGGGGCGACATTGGTCGAGCCGATGCCGGGAGGAATGCGTCGATCCGCCGGCCAGGGAGACCCGTAGAAACGGTTATCCCGCTGGCCGCCCGTGGCATAGTGCAGGGGCCCAAGCGTGCCTAACCAGCTCGCGAGGCTGCCCTATCATGCCACGCATAATCTCGGGGTGGATCGTCGTGCCGGTTGGTGACCGGGATGTGGGGTCCCGGCGGCCACTCCCGGGGGGGTACGGGGGCCCTTCCGTCCGGCGGATCGATGAATATCCTTTTTAGGCAGTTCCACGGTGAAACCAGCCTCCCCACTTTGTCCGGAACTGTCGCGGTAACGCCCACTTGATTCACGTCTCTTTTTCCTTTTCCCATGGCAGCCAACAAAAAACAATCAGGTTTTACAGCGGTGCACAACCCCACTCCCTCCACACCGTTTGAGGTTGAGTTCTGCAACATACGCGGACTCCACAGTAACCTCAATGCTGTCCACCAACACCTTGAGTCAGCACGACCTGCATTGTTGTTTCTGACGGAGACGCAAATATTGCCGCCCGCTGACACAAGCTACTTGAATTATCCCGGCTACATGCTTGAAGAGTCCTTCAAAGCGAAAGCCGGAGTATGCTTGTATGTTCGGGCGGATGTTTGCTGTCGCCGTTTGAGCTGCCTGGAAGACCCATCCTTCTCCATGCTAGGGGTACGCGTCGACTCTGGCCCCTCGGCTAGAGTCTACGTGTGTCTTTACAGATCCCACACCGGAGACGCTGAGACAACTCGACTTTTTGAACATCTGAGTCGGGTGGCAGATGACGCGCAGGAGCAGTATCCCAATGCAGAACTGGTGTTTTTGGGGGACTTCAATGCTCACCACAGTTTGTGGTTAAGTTCCTCCAAAACTGACCATGCAGGGATCTCTGCTCATGCATTCGCTCTCACGCACGACTTGTCACAACTGGTTGATCAGCCCACCAAGATCCCAGACATTGCAAGTCAAGCGCCTTCTTTACTGGACCTTCTGCTCACGACCCATCCTGAGGGATATCAGGTAGAGGTCCGAGCCCCTCTAGGCTCATCTGACCACTGCCTGATATCCTCCAAAGTGCCGCAGGCCAAGCTTCCGCAACCAGCGGTTGCTAAACGCCGGCTCTGGCATTATGGGTCTGCAGATTGGGATGGTATGCGCGACTACTTTGCGTCCATCCCTTGGAAGCAACGCTGCTTCAGTGATAACGATACATCAGCTTGCGCCGCTGCCATTACTGAGGAGATTGTATTGGGTATGGAATATTACATTCCACATTCCGATCTCATCAGTAAGGGCAGACGTAACCTCTGGTTCAACCGCGATTGTGCTGTTGCTGTTTCACAGAAACAGGCGGCGTATCGCGCTTGGATCAGGGGTCGGGCTCTTAAAGCTCCTGATATCGAGTCACTGAAAGCAGCCTACAACAATGCTTCCAAGTCCTGTAAGAAGGCTTACATAAGAGCGGATGCCCAGCGCGTCGCACGCATTGGCCACGAATTGGTAACGCATCCTACGGGCTCCCGTAGTTACTGGCGTCTGGCCAAAGCCGTGCAAAGCAACTTCTGCCAGCCGTCGCTGCCACCCCTGAGATGTCCGGATGGGTCTTTAGCTCATAAGCCGCAGGAGAAAGCCGATCTTCTGGCAAGACTCTTTGCGGCTAATTCCCAAGTCGATGATTGCAATGCACAGCCACCGTCACTACCTCATTGTGGCTCCACGATGCCTGACATTAAAATCAGGCAACGTGATGTTCGTGCGGAACTGCAATCACTCGACGTCCGGAAAGCTATTGGACCCGATGGCATCCCGGGCGTTGTACTTAAGAAATGTGCAGCGGAGTTGTCTCCCGTACTCACGCGCCTTTACCAGATCTCTTACTCTTCTGGACATGTGCCGGAGGCTTGGAGAGAGGCTAATGTGCAGCCTGTTCCCAAAAAAGGGGACCGCTCAGACCCGGCCAACTATCGGCCAATAGCAGTCACCTCGGTACTTTGCAAAGTTATGGAAAGGATCCTTAACAACCACCTGGTCCGTTACCTAGAGGGTCACTCTCTGATCAACGATCGACAGTACGGCTTTAGGCCGAAACGATCGACGGGTGACCTTCTAGCGTACATGACGCATGTCTGGGGTGAAGCCATGGACAAGCGTGGCGAGTCATTGGCTGTCAGCCTTGATATCGCCAAAGCTTTTGATAGGGCCTGGCACAAAAGTCTTCTCTCCAAGCTTCCGACGTATGGTCTGCCTGCTCAGCTTTGTACCTGGGTGGCTGGCTTCCTGCATGAGCGAAGAATTCGTGTCCTCTGCGACGGATGCAGTTCGCGGTTCATGTCAGTGAATGCCGGTGTTCCCCAGGGTTCCGTTTTATCCCCTACACTGTTTCTTCTGCATATCAATGATATGATTCCGCTTGGGAACATCCATTGCTATGCAGACGACAGTACAGTGCATGCGGGCTACTTCGGACACGCAAAGGCTGGACGGGCAGAAACCGTAGAGAGTCGTGAGAATCTTGTCATTGAACTCAACCGAGAGCTCGACCTTGTTTCTCAATGGGGTACAGCAAATCTGGTTGAGTTCAATGCCAAGAAAACTCAGGTGTGCGCGTTTACGGCTAAAACGTCGCCATTCCTTTCCTTTCCCTCTCTCCAGAGCACAACACTAACGCTACAGAGCAGTATCACCTTGCTCGGTATGGAGGTTCGCAGCGACTTGAATCCGAAGGACTACATCGAAAGCGTGATAAAAACAGCTTCACGGAAACTCGGAGTCCTGAACAAGGTGCGGCGTTTCTTCACGCCAAATCAACTTTGCTTGCTATACAAGACGCAAGTACGGTCCTGCGTGGAGTATTGCTCGCACCTGTGGGATGGCTCCGCCAAGTACTTACTCGATGCTTTGGATAGGTTGCAGCGTCGCGCGGCCCGCATCATCGGCGACGAAGAGGTGACTAAAAACCTTGAGCCTCTCCAATTGCGTCGCAATGTTGCGTCATTGAGCGCTTTCTACCGTCTGTACCACGGCGAGTGCTCTGAGGAACTTTTTTCCCTGATCCCACCATCTCCCTTCCTTTTAAGGACTACGCGTGCTGGTCTACGTTGTCACCGACAAACTGTGGCTACCATTCCAACGCGAACTAAGAAATTTGGCAACTCGTTTCTTTGTCGCACAATCAAAAAATGGAATTCACTGCCAGCACACGTGTTCCCTCCTTCCTATAATCCTGGGTCATTCAAAAGAGGCGTGAAGAAGCACCTTGCAGGTCAGCAAGGCGTGGGTGGCTAGCGCGGCAGTTTATCTCTCGCGCCAGCTATCTTCGCATTTGGACTCTACTTCTGCTTACCATCAGGTGGAATAGAGTCATTTGCTTGACCTTTTTATAAAAAAAAAAAAAAAAAAAAAAAAAAAAAAAGCTTTTGGTCGCGAAGCATAATTAGGTACATTTTTTGGCAATACACTGAACGTGTTAAATGTTGCTCTAAGATATTACGACCCATAAATAGGCTTTACTCGTAAAATCTGTAATGCTCACATTAACTTCCAGAACGAATGTTTATTCGCCAGTTAAATTACGTACCAAACCGTAAACACGATTCCATTTTTTATTTGTGACCGTGTTAACGAGTTTCAACTCCAAAAACAAGGTGTAGTTAAAATAATATTTATCTTAATAATTAGTAAAAACTAGCCGAGCCGCGGTTCATTTGATAAAGGTGCGTGTAAACGGCCTGGCTTGCGTGATAGGCTCTCGGCGTATATAAATTAAAACATAATTGTGTTATCGTGACCTCGTGGTTTAATGCATTCCGCTCGACGTTGAAGGAATGAAACGCTCTAAAAGTAACTACAATTTTCAAACTCACTAATATTGTGAACTTTATTACCACCATTTGTATGACATAGTTTTAAGTTTCTATAAGGTTTCTTCCTAGGTATTGGTTCCGATCGCTGGTTCCAAGCCAATGGCTCCCTCTAAAGTTTTCGATGACCACTAACCATTTGCTCTACCATCATGATTAATTTCACTTATAATATGAAGTTACAAGTAGAGCCGGAAGAATTCCATAAATTTAAACAGGATTTTCCTAAAAAGACTGTCTTGGTGGCTACCTCAATACGTCAATATGTATCATCATATTGATGTATTGAAGTAGCCACCAACAATAATATTGACAAAAACTTGAGCTTAACGCCCGGCTATATAGTCTTATATTAATAAAAGGAGGAAGAAATGACAGCTCGCATCAGTTCACTGCTGGACTATCCCATAGCACGCCACTGAATTTCATCTGTCCCTCTCCAATCATTGTCCGCTGTCTTATGAACATCATCGCCCCAACTAGCTGCAAGATGCCCTATACTACGTTTGCCGAGACGTAATTTTCACTCAAGAACCAGTCTGCCCCAACGGCCATTAGTCCTGTGACATATGTGGCCTGCCTACTACCACTTTAGCTTGATAATCAACTGAGTTATGTCGCTAACTTTGCTTCTCTGACGAATGACTTCAACCCGAATTTGATCATAAATAATAAGACAATTATGAATCTTCAAAAGTGTTCGATCCTATTGGCCCAATACCAACCTAATAACTCTGTAAAGTGAAATGAAATGAAATGAAATGAAAATGAAATGAAAAAGCTCTTTATTTAAATGGACTTTGCTAAGTACTTTTAAATCGTCAAAAGCCCTACCACCATTTCGACGAAATAATTATTTTTCTTAAATAATTATTAGTATGCTGAGACGGAGAAGAAATGGCGAAAGAAACTCCGCAGCTTACAATTTCGTAATGATTTCAAAACATCATTACATGTCCATAGATATATCAATATGAATGAATAAATTACAATTTTAAATGCGTAAATTTGGGCAGATTTTACTCCCACGCATTTGGATCATTTAAATAATCATTTAACTTGTAATAAGCTTTTTTATATAATTTAGATTTTACAGTTTTTTTAAATTTATTAATAGGCAAGTCTCTAATATTCTTCGGAAGCTTATTGTAAAAACGTATACATTGGCCCATAAAGGAATTGCTTATTCTGTGGAGACGAGTTTTATATACAACCAAATCGTGTTTCTTCCTAGTATTTACATTGTGCGCATGACATTTCACGGAAAAATTCATAATATTTTTCTTTACATATAGTAAGTTTTCCAGTATATATTGTGATGACACAGTCAGAATATTTATCTCCTTGAACTTTTCTCTGAGGGAGTCACGCGGACCCAGTTGATAAATTGCTCTAACAGCCCGTTTTTGCAGCACAAAGATGGTATTAATATCTGCAGCACTCCCCCAGAGAAGAATTCCATATGACATTATGCTGTGAAAATAACTAAAATAAACTATTCTAGCGGTATCTACATCGGTAAGCCGCCTAATAGTTTTAACTGCGTATGCCGCAGAACTTAGTTTACCCGAAAGTTTTACAATATGTGGACCCCATTGTAGTTTGGAGTCTAACATTACTCCTAAGAAAGTTGTTGTTTCCACAGGTTTCAATTCAACTCCATTTATTTGTACATTAGTTTCTACACGTCTCACATTCGGCGTAGTAAACTTAACTACTTTGGTTTTTTTTTCATTAAGCAACAAGTTATTAACATTAAACCAATAAACTACTTTTGCAAGTGCATTGTTAACTTCGTCATAATTATCTAATTTTCTATTTATTTTGAAAATCAAAGATGTGTCATTCGCAAACAATACAATATCATGATTGTCCCTTATGTAGTAAGGCAAGTCATTTATGTACACTAGAAAAAGAAATGGACCAAGAATTGAGCCCTGCGGAACACCTATTGTGACTAGAGAACCTGGAGATCTTTTACCATTTATATCAACTTTCTGTATTCTATTGCTCAGGTATGAAGTCATAAGGTTGAGAGCCTTGTTCCTAATGCCGTAATGGTGTAATTTCCTGACCAGAGTATCATGATTAACACAGTCGAAAGCTTTAGATAAATCACAGAAAACACCAAGAGCGTCACGTGATACTTCCCAAGCAGCAAATACCTCCTTTAACAACTCAACTCCCGCATCAATGGTGGAGCGACCCCGAGTGAACCCGAATTGTTTCTGATGAAATATATTATATTTATTGAAATGCTTTAATAGTTGATTGAGCATTAATCTCTCAAAGATCTTACTTAAAGTTGGCAGAATAGAAACAGGCCGAAAATTAGTGGGATCTGAGGTTTCGCCAGATTTAAATAACGGTATTATTTTACTGTGTTTCATCAGGTCAGGAAACACACCAGAACCAATACAACTGTTAAATACGACAACTAAATAAGGAGCTATTATAGTTATAATGGATGAGATTGTTTTGACTGATAGTCCCCAAAGATCCATAGATTTCTTCAGGTCAATAGACTTAAAGGTATTTATAATATCTTTATAATTAACAGCTGTAAATTCGAAGTTACTGTCACAGGATGGTACATTTTGTTTAAGAAGCTGTTCAGCTGAGGTGGAAGACGACTGAAGTGATTTAGTAGCCAGTATGGGAACATCTGAGAAAAACTTTTCAAATTCCATAGCTACTTCCAAATCAGCTTTAACATTTACATTATTAATCTTTAAGTTAATATTGCGGCAGCGTGTTTGACTCCTGCCAGTTTCACTGTTAATAATATTCCAAGTTTCTTTAATTTTATTAGTAGAATTGTTAATTTTATTTTTTAAGTAAACTGACTTGGCAGTGGAACAGGCTCTTTTGAAAACTTTAGAGTAGTTTTTTACATAGTTAACAAATACTGGATCAAAATTATATGATTTTTTACTATACAAATCGTACAACTTATTCCTGCTATTGTAGATACCAGGCGTTGCCCATTCACTAAAAGTTAGACGATCACAGATCGTCTTTGTTTTTGGCACAAAAGTGTTGGTAAATTCAACATTTATTAGATTAAATAAAGAACTGTATAGCTTATCTGGACAATCATCATAAGGCAACCATGGCAGCTTCACACTTAAATTCGATTTAAACTTTTCAATTCGGCTTGCATTTATAGGAATAAAGCTTATTTTCGTTCTTCGCACTTCACCTTTTTTCCTAGGAAACGATGCTAATTGACCACAATGATCAGAGTGCAACATATTAATAATTGACTTTTGGCTAGGTGTTCGGTTGGTAAAAATATTGTCAATGCAAGTTGCACTTGTTTCAGTAATTCTTGTGGGTTCATAAAAAACGTAGTCCAAATCATACGACTTAAATAAATTTAAAAAATTACAAGTTATTGAATTTGTATCTAGTATGTTAATATTAAAGTCTCCACAGATAACAATTGTTTTAGGACATTTACTGATTTTAAATAGGACATCCTCCATAATTTTTAAAAATTGTTCAAAAGGGGCACATGGAGGTTTGTATACACTAATAACAATGAATTGTTCAAACTCTATACAAGCTATTTCAGTAACTCGCTCAACAGACATACTTACTAGGTCATTTCTTTCCTTACATATAATATTCCTTTTAGTAATTATTAATGAACCACCATGTAATATGTTTTTTCTGCTGAACGAGCTGACAACATGGTGATTACTAAAATTGAACATGAGCTGATGGCTTTTTAGCCAGTGTTCTGTAACACACAGTATATCAATATTATTAGTATTGGGTATTGGTATAAGTATTGGGTTCAGGGGTTTCAACTAAAGTAATATTGTAGGACCTATACACTAATATCAAGAACACTAGCGTAAACTAAACAGGCTCAAACTATACCGCATAACGCCAAAGTTGAAACTGTAAATTTCAATAGCGTGCAAAAGCCACAAATTTAGGGGCAACCAGTTTAAACCGGTTAAACTTAGACCAAGTTAGTGTTCTCACCGCAGGCACACAAAAGGCGGCTGACGTGCAATACAAAAGCTATTTAGCATATTGATTCGATTATATTGGGAATGTGTAATAATAGGTGTTTTAGAAACCAAATGGGCACCATCTTAGCAAGACGCCTTGTAGTCGAAGCCCATATAAAGTTGCCGCTCCGAGAAGCTCATAAAATGACAAATGTGCATTTATGAATTGAATGTTCATTTGCCATTTTTTCAAGGGCCAGTTGATGTAGGCCTAAATCATCAACTGGGCCTTGAAGTAATAAGCTCGCAACATTTGACCTAACCATACCTAACTAGTGAAATATGGGTGTACCCGTTTATAGCTATTTTCACCGCATCACTTTAGTCTTATTTTGCCATTAGCTCGACATTCTTCTTAGTAATAACGACAGTAAAATTTTAAATTACAATGAATATTGACTTTTTTTTTGTGCTTATTATTGAATATTCTAATTTGCTCAATAAAAATGATTGGCTTCAATAAAAAGTCAATTTTTGTACCTAAAACTATAGTTAAAATTTCACTTATTATTGTTATAAATTTGAATTTCAAATTTATTACATTGTCTGATCACATTGTCAACGATATCTTATTTCATGTTTTTCTTTGTATGCATGAGATAAATGGCAACAATTTGAAGCTTAAACATAATTAAAAATAGACGAAGTCTATATTCGTAATAGGGTGTGAGCTTTTTAGTCACAAAAAGTTACCCTCCTTTTATATTTTTAGTCGTTGCTTCCAGAAAATATTATAAAGTACTTACTCACCGGATATCTCCATTAACACAGATCAGCCCTAATACACCGCCATTGATTGTTTCAGATTAGATACACGTTATGTTTAACATTGTTCACACTTTATTAATACCATGTGTGTGCCTTTAAACACCTGAGATATATTTCGTGAAAGAGTATTAAGTGTTACAATAATAAGCGGAAAAGATAATTTGGAAAAAAATGTATCTTATTAATAATTATAGCGAAAAATATTTTGAATTATCTTACGTTATCAAGACACGATGCAGAGTCCATCCAGATGAAGAACTCGTGGAAGGTCCCCTATGCTTTGGACCGATGAAATCAAATCTACATTGGGCGGTCCCTTGGGTTGAGTGTACCAGGAACACGAAAAACAGATAAAGATGGAGGAACATCGGGAGGAGAGCAGGCGAGACAACGTGTGGCAAATATTAGCCCGCAAACTACCTACGTGCCGACCACGACCACTCTGGCAAAAGTGAAAGAGATGAGATTATCATATCATTAAACTATAGACTTTGCTTCGCCTTTGCGGCATAATGGATTGTATTCATTTCATTCGCCACCGTAATCTAGTTATTAATCCATCAGAATTAGACCCAGAGGGGATTACTTGTACTCGGTTTTGTTGGTTGTACTTTTTCAAGCCCGCCTGTCGAGCTACAACCGTCTTATCAAAATCTCGTCGTCATACTAATAATAGCGACAGATAACAGCATTATTCTTCCAACACACTGTCAGTTTTTTCAAGTTCAAAGGAGATTGCACAATTATGTATGGACTTTATGCCCACATTAAAAATGCTTGTGCCTCAACGATTTCAGTTTTAATTTGTAGAATAAGAACCACTCTAACAATATCAACCATTATTTTTCAGATTGATACCCGGATATATCTGCTATTTTCAGTTTCATTCACAATAATATTGAGGTTATTATTCTATAAATTGTAAGTTTTCTTGGGATATTTTCTACAAAATGAAAAGAAATTGAGACTTAATCATATTATTATACCTATTTTATATATAATCACGCCAAAAGGGGTAGAGAAGAGCAGAGCGTTTATTTCTAACATTTTTTCAAGGTGTGTTTGGCGCGCTATCATGGCATCGGGAAGATTTTTGTTCAAATAATTTAAAATCGATCGTATATAACTGGTCAGCAGATAAACCTAATCTAAACCTATTCAAATATTATGTGGACAACAAAACAATTATTAATGGGCAACAAAAATCATTAGTCGCGCCTATTTAGTACTTTTATTCGCTCATTCTGGATTCTTTAGTTGCTCGATTTATTATTTCCCATTTAAATAGTTTCGGAGTGGATTTTGTGCAGTGAATGTAATGTTGTTTATCAAAACATTTTATCATCAAAACATTTTGATGATAAGTTATTACGAATAATTGAAAAAATGTTTTTGTGGCTGTGTTGGCTAGATCCGTTTGCCTTCCATTATTAGGGAGAATTTGAAAAACATTTTTTTTTTCAATTTCTAGTTCATGGTCGAGCGGAAGTCAAAGTTTAAAATGGAGAAGTCTCATTAAATGTATTTTTAATCACCGGGTGTACAAAGTGTACACTACACTTTGTACACCCGGTGATATACATCAAAATAATTAAAAATATACATAATTATTTTTAGATAAAATTTCATTAAGGCACAAGCACAAATTAAAGTGGGCCTGGATTTGGGCAATCTCCTTTGTCAGTAAAATTCTAAAACAAGAATGTAATTCGAAATAAGAATATCTGTGAAATAAATCAATACAATAGTATTGATTTATTTCACAGTCATTCTTAAGGCACTCGCACTCATCATTTGGACTCCACTTCTGCTTACCATCAGGTGGAATGGAGCCATTTGCTTGACCTTTTTAAATAAATAAAAAAAAATCTACATTAGGTTATGTCATATTTCATTACTAGGTGGTAGACCCATATGTAGGGTTGTCAGGGTAGGTCCCACAGACTTCCTTATTTCTGCCGTGAAGCAGTTCGCTGTGTTTCGGATTGAAGAGAAAGGTTCAATACTCATTCAATTACGGGGCATGGAAGGCATATCATCTTAGTCCCCAAGATGGCAACGCACTTGCAGTGTTAAGTGATTTACCCTTAAGTGTCTATAGGCAACGGTAACCACTTCACACCAGGTGAGCCGCTAGCTTGTTTGCCTTCTCGTAATATAAAATAAAAATATCATTGTTGCCTGCCATGTTCCTAATTTTTTGGGGTCTAGATCATCGCCTTCTTGGCATCATGACTATCATCTCTTCCAGTTAGGTATATGTAGGATGTTCAGTTCTAAATCGGTAACTAACTTACCTAGTACTAGATTTATATTAGTCGAATCTTAGACACATAACTAAAACACGCATAATATACAATCTTTATATTTTCAATCACCTTGCACTCAGAAGCCTTGAATGCTAAGGTGAAAAACGTATTGAGTTCTAAAGATTTTAGATTTTTACTTTCTCGTATACGTAGTATTCGAGGAAGTTTTGTAATTGTCAAAAATTTTTGACGAGATTTTGACGAATTTACACGTTTTGGCCCATCAACGAATGTTTGTTTCTTAAAATGGAAGTGTTTTGACAGAATATTTAGCGACCCTCGCTTAATATTCTATCAAAATAAAAATAAATACTGAACCTACCGAATAAATTTTTCAGAAAACTTTTGGAGTCTAAAAATATTTTTTTCGGAATTGTGTCTGTGTGTGTGTGTCTGTGCGTTAGCAAGATAACTCGAGTAGGTATGCTTTAATTTATTTGCAACCAAATTTAACATGCATGTATGACATCAAAATATAAGGTTTCTATCAACTTTTGAGTCGTCGATCACGAAAGATAAGCAACCAAGTGCGTGTTCGGTACTCGGAGGGTGACGAAAATTTAACATGCATGTATGACATCAAAATATAAGGTTTCTATCAACTTTTGAGTCGTTTCCGGTGTACAAGAAAGTCAAGGGGAGACCACTCCCGATTTTTTATTTTAAAAACAACACATTTATAATCCAATAATATCCAACGCCGTATCATGCAATTCTTCAGGCGCAGCTCGCCGTAACTTATGTTCACAAGTTGTCACATAACTCTTATTTGGCGACCATGTCGACGTACCAAAAATAGACGCCCTGAACTTTTTAATAGGTGGAGGGGCGCTTTGAGGAAGCCGAACAGTCGGCGCCTCGGTCTTCGAGACGACTTTTATGACTTTCAGCACAAATTGCTTCTCTTCATTTGAATATACTTCCGAGCGATCGAGTTTTTTATCGTCCCGCTCTATTTCATAGTGTGAGACGTCATATGAATCAGAATGCACGTGTGGCGGCAGCAATAAAGACGGTGCCTTGTCTTTTATGAGACTTTTTAAATATTTGGAAGCGCAAAGGAATTAGTATTTCTATTTTATGTATTTTATAGTCCTCCTGCTAAGTTTTATATGGAAATCTGAGTATATATAAATCGTAATGTGTTTTTAATAAATCATAAACGTTTTCCGATTTTTTGTTCGAATGTAAAATTGTTTTAATTGAATCCAGCAAGCCCATCAATATTACGAAGACTAGGCAACTATAACTAACTTTGCATTAAACTTTACCTGCAAGTTGAACCGAGTTGGATAACTTAGTCCTATCGGGCGCTAAGTCAGGCGGACTCTGAACTGAACGTTTTGGAACTTTAAACTTGAAGTTAATCCTGGAGACAGTTAACTTTATAATCTTATATTATTCTATCGATTTCAAAATTATTATAAGTACCTGCTCCATTGGTAAAACTAAAAAACTTGTTAATAGCCCATGCTCTATCTGTTATGATTCCTAAAAAATATCGCTTTAACAGTTTTTAATTAAGTGGCAACAATATCACAGTCTTGGCACATCTGTAATCAAATAGTTTTATGTCACTAGTGAAGAACAATAGATATAAACTTGTTCAATCAATAAAAGACATATTGGTTACTCTCTCCTTTAAATTAATTGTCATATTTGAATGAAATCTCTAAATTATTATACAACCATTATATTTAATATAAAATAAATTCAGTAGAGATATAATATTACTAGTCTTATTTACCGTAAAATAAATTACCATCGTAATGCTTATTTAATGAAGCTTGCGAAAGGTAACCAATCCTTTTTCCCTTTGATCTTCATCCGTTTTATAATGATGTTGAAATTTTGTTTAAACGAACTCAGACTTGTGTTTATATTATTTGTAAGAAGTTTGCGGTTCTATTAATTAATCAAGAAAAGTAAAACTCTAAAGTTCGATATTTATCTAGTTATAATGTACAACTTATGAAAATCTAATTTGATGCCAGGGGTTCACGAGACACAGAAAGTATATCTAGATTTTTCATAATATTAATTAGGAAAGAATCATGTCAATATTAGAAGTTCAGTAAACACTGGCAAATTAACTAAAGAACTATCCAAGAAATACATACTATTTTTATGATGCATCTTCAGGTGCACTTTCGGTTTCACAAGTAATTCCTCCTAGGCTGCTTGCAATTTATTTGGGTTCGGTGGAGTATGAATTATTATTGACATACTGCTGTAGGCTGTCAGCCAGGCGCTGGGCTGACACCAATACTCCTTGGGTAAGCCACTTGCAGCAATAGCTGCAAGTGGCTTACTCGCCACCTCGCGAGTGATTGATCTGCACCGGATTTCGATGATCTGCACAAGGTTCAGAATGCTGTTAGTCACATTTCAGACAGTCACTAAAGGAAAATGAGGTAGTCCAAATCAAGACCTCGTCTCGTTTTATGGTCACGTCATGTTTTTATTACGTTTTGGCTTCTTCATTTTATAAAATTTGATTCATTTTCTACATATTCCGAACTGGGATTGTCACCCGTATTGAAGTGGCTCAAAGAAAACCTCAGGTGTACAAGAACAATATTTACGAGTATGATATCAAAATTCATAAACAACTGAGTCCTCAGTGTTCATACTTCTGGCTGGGAAGTTGCTCGTATCGGGTGCTAAGTCAAGCCGGCTACTGAATTGAGCGTTTTACGGCAAACTTTAAGCGAGTTAATCCAGTTGTAAGACCCAGGTGCTGCAAGTGCATGTTGGGTTAGTACAGCTCTATTATTTTAACGTTAAACTCCAGTTTAGATAAGACAAGCTCTGTTCTTGCTGTTCGAAGCTGTTTTCAATATGAATAAAATATACCTAGTATTCACACTGAAGACGAGATCAGATTGAAAAACAAATGCAGTATATAAACAGGGACTTACCTATATGTGCTTTAAGCTTTATTAGTGGTAGAACTTTGTTTTAAGTTCGCCTAGCTAGCTATCATAATCTTAAATGGCCATGATCCATGTTTGACTGGGAAACTGTTCCTATTCCCCAGGAACACGGAACCTATCTAATTCCTCTGGGCGAAACACTAGACCACGGGGGTTACATATTGCGTAAATCAACTGCCAGAACCATAGTTCGAATTGTTGTGTTCTGGCATTCAGAATCAGATAATCAGTTCTTCAGTTAGTTGAGAACCCGGGGTGAAAACATATCTTTTTTCAGCGCTCTTCAAAATTTTAGGTAGAATGAGAGCAAGTGAACAATTTAAAACGAGTTTTATGAAGTCTTTTTAACCGACTTCAAAAAAGGAGGAAGTTCTCAATTCAACTGTATTTTTTTATGAGTTTTTTTACGTTTTGGAAGCTAAATTTGATCGACATCTGACGAGTAGTTTTTGAGTTATCCCTAACAATACTTATTTATGGAATAATTTTATTTTTTGCGTTTACAAACGCGTAAATATAATACTAGAAAAATGCACTGAAAAAAATCGACTTGCCTCAGGCGGGACTCGAACCCGCACCTTCCACAATCCGGGTGGACGCGTTGACCAATTTCGCCACCGAGGCACTGCTTTTCGCTGTCGAAATTTGTCAGTGCTTGGTGCTTATGTTTTTATGGTAAACATCGTTTCATCAAATCTTTGAAATTTGCACTTCCAAGACCCGAACGAAATATTTTTGCAAATATTTGACGCCCAGCTAAGATGAAACTACCTTACATTATGGAATAATTTTATTTTTTGCGTTTACAAACGCGTAAATATAATACTAGAAAAATGCACTGAAAAAAATCGACTTGCCTCAGGCGGGACTCGAACCCGCACCTTCCACAATCCGGGTGGACGCGTTGACCAATTTCGCCACCGAGGCACTGCTTTTCGCTGTCGAAATTTGTCAGTGCTTGGTGCTTATGTTTTTATGGTAAACATCGTTTCATCAAATCTTTGAAATTTGCACTTCCAAGACCCGAACGAAATATTTTTGCAAATATTTGACGCCCAGCTAAGATGAAACTACCTTACATTATGGAATAATTTTATTTTTTGCGTTTACAAACGCGTAAATATAATACTAGAAAAATGCACTGAAAAAAATCGACTTGCCTCAGGCGGGACTCGAACCCGCACCTTCCACAATCCGGGTGGACGCGTTGACCAATTTCGCCACCGAGGCACTGCTTTTCGCTGTCGAAATTTGTCAGTGCTTGGTGCTTATGTTTTTATGGTAAACATCGTTTCATCAAATCTTTGAAATTTGCACTTCCAAGACCCGAACGAAATATTTTTGCAAATATTTGACGCCCAGCTAAGATGAAACTACCTTACATTATGGAATAATTTTATTTTTTGCGTTTACAAACGCGTAAATATAATACTAGAAAAATGCACTGAAAAAAATCGACTTGCCTCAGGCGGGACTCGAACCCGCACCTTCCACAATCCGGGTGGACGCGTTGACCAATTTCGCCACCGAGGCACTGCTTTTCGCTGTCGAAATTTGTCAGTGCTTGGTGCTTATGTTTTTATGGTAAACATCGTTTCATCAAATCTTTGAAATTTGCACTTCCAAGACCCGAACGAAATATTTTTGCAAATATTTGACGCCCAGCTAAGATGAAACTACCTTACATTATGGAATAATTTTATTTTTTGCGTTTACAAACGCGTAAATATAATACTAGAAAAATGCACTGAAAAAAATTCGACTTGCCTCAGGCGGGACTCGAACCCGCACCTTCCACAATCCGGGTGGACGCGTTGACCAATTTCGCCACCGAGGCACTGCTTTTCGCTGTCGAAATTTGTCAGTGCTTGGTGCTTATGTTTTTATGGTAAACATCGTTTCATCAAATCTTTGAAATTTGCACTTCCAAGACCCGAACGAAATATTTTTGCAAATATTTGACGCCCAGCTAAGATGAAACTACCTTACATTATGGAATAATTTTATTTTTTGCGTTTACAAACGCGTAAATATAATACTAGAAAAATGCACTGAAAAAAATCGACTTGCCTCAGGCGGGACTCGAACCCGCACCTTCCACAATCCGGGTGGACGCGTTGACCAATTTCGCCACCGAGGCACTGCTTTTCGCTGTCGAAATTTGTCAGTGCTTGGTGCTTATGTTTTTATGGTAAACATCGTTTCATCAAATCTTTGAAATTTGCACTTCCAAGACCCGAACGAAATATTTTTGCAAATATTTGACGCCCAGCTAAGATGAAACTACCTTACATTATGGAATAATTTTATTTTTTGCGTTTTTTTTCTAGTAATACTTATTTAATTGACATCAATGATAACGTAATCATTTTATTACTTGGTCTCGAGATAGTTTCCTGAAAATTTCTATACTTCAACTTTAAAAAGCATTTATAAATGAAAAAAACCGCCTTTAAAACTAAAAACAGAGAAATAAAAATTTTGTTGAAAAAAATCTAAATGATTTTTTGAAGTCGGTGGCAGCTTCAATAAACGTTGTCACTTGTATTTGGGACCACCTCAAAAAACATTTAGATTTATATAAACAAAATTTTTATTTATCCGTTTTTAGTTTCGAAGGCGGTTTTTTTATTTAAAATATATTTTTTTACTATTGTTTTCGATATTAAACCGGCAATTGGATTATCAACTTACGGCAATAGAACCTATTCTTCACTGTCTAATAGCATTATACGACGTAAACTCTAATATTTATATGAGATACTCAATATTTCAAAATTCCGCCCTCATTATAAAATTATCCTAATTTACACAACAATAAGATATAAATCTCAATTAAGAAACATAAACAGATTAAGGCAATAAACAACCTGTTCGACCCACTCCCGCGTTGATTCGGAACTAATGTCCACACATAATTGTAATCCCTCAGATAATGGAGCTGGACACGGTGACTAATGCATATTGATGGGACATTAAAGCCTTTCATCGTGGACTCATCTTTCATTACTTTAAAAGGGACACTGTTAAGGGTCGCGACTAAGTGAATTAGAAGTTTTCGATTTATCGATTCTGAAAGATTAATGGCTGATAGGAAATATTATGGCGACTTTTACTATTTGTTGACGTGCGTCCCTCACGAATACTGATTGGTTGAGGTGTGTTTTTGGTATTTTTCTATAGAAGAAGTGTAAATGTGAGCGGGGGAAGTAGAAAGGCGCACACCTGGCACAAGAAGCGCAAAGTATGAGTAGAATACCAGGAATTGTATACAAATAATTTAGAAAAAATGCATAATTCTGTACAATGAATGTAACATTGAAAAGACGCATTGACTTATTACTTTCTCGTATAGGTACGAAGTATAGAGGAATTCTTATAATCATCAAAAAATTTGACCTCG
Source organism: Elophila nymphaeata (assembly GCA_955850985.1). NCBI lineage: Eukaryota > Metazoa > Arthropoda > Insecta > Lepidoptera > Crambidae > Elophila > Elophila nymphaeata. Next base: position 15,792,826 of record OY039076.1, on the reverse strand, counting down.
AGATTTTGCCGGATTTACACGTTTTGGACCTCCCTGAGTCCAAAAATACCGATTTGGAATTGTCTGTATGTGTGTTTGTGTGTCTGTGCGTTATCACGATAACTCGAGTATGCTTTAACTTATTGCAACCTTAACATGCATGTATGACATCAAAATATAAGGTTTCTATCAACTTTTGAGTCGTTTCCGGTATACGAGAAAGTCAAGGGGAGACCACTCCCGATTTTTATATCTACCGAAGGGAAGATACACTCCTAATTCTATTTCTATTCTTAATTAATGGCGTCGCGATACATAGCGCTACGCATTTTGCCAATGTCAAGTGAAAATGTATCTAAAGTACCTAACTATAATTTGTACGGTAGATTGATATAAAAAACGGATTCTCTCAACACGTGTTATTACAACAGGAACTCGGCTATCTTTGCGATTGGACTTAACTTCTGCTTTCCATGAGGTGGAATGGAGTCATTTTCTAAACCATTTTTATAAAAAAAAAATCACCTTTTATTTCCAAACCTAGGTATAATATTTATATTATAAAACTTCTTATATAAGGTTACCAACTTGTGTTTGTTAGAACAAAACTATCGTATCGTTTGAGGCAAGCGAACGTAAGTGCGAAACAGATAACACAAAGGATAACTTATCCCTCGTTGCAAGTGTTATAGAACTACGAATATCGTTTTGTTTTCAAATACATGCACAACTAGTAACCTCGCTTGGAAGTTGCACGTTCTAACTCTAACACATGTTATTTCGTAGATACGAGTAGCTTGGTCTTCTTGAGTTACTGGGTATGGCTTTTAGGCTGTCTTCAAAATAAGTTTAATATTTTATTTTCGATAAAGATGTCGTAAACTTTACAAATATATTAGCAGCAGTTATTTTAAAGTAGGTGCTCTTAATACCGATACAAAACACATTACAGTATTCCATCTACGAAATATACAAATAATTTAAACCTCGTTAACATACAACCCTCTCGCTCTAGTATAATTCTATCCTGTTCAGATAAAGGATTAAGCACGGAATGTATGAGCGCTTAGTTCTAATTGCTTCTACGCCGACAATATACCTCCGGCAAGGTAAATAATTTGAGAATCTCTCTCATTTGCACACCGGTATTATTTCGTTGTTTGCTGTTTTAAATTATTTGTAAATATTTAGCACGAAGCTTCTGATGAAAATCTGATGCTGACTGTATTAAAATGATAATCTTCTTCTAAGGCCAATTGTCAATTGAAGCAAACATAAGATGCTTAATGACAAAGAAGTCTTAAATCATTCATGTACCAAATCTTAGCAGGAAATCTTACAGTGTCGCGCCTGCAGTCCTATGTATAGGATCTGGATCATGATGCATGTATTCATGTTTCCATTATATATGCAATGGGGATTGCAGGAAGTCATGCCCGCAGTCATATCATAAGATTAGGTGTATTATTCTGCAATTATTGTACGTATATGGATAATATGATATTTAAACAGATAATATTCACCCTGACTTCAGAGATCACTTAGAGTATAACATCTGTCGGTTGTTGGCTGTTTTTGTTGGTTCATCGAAAGTTTGCTAGTCTTCTTCTTATAAAATAAATCTATTGTTATATAATATTGGGGCCTCCTACCACAGGTATAAAAATAGTTTAAAATGCAAACTAATCAATTTTAGTCATTTTTACTTTAAAAGTTGTTGTGTGATGTCATTGTAGATTTCATAGATTTGTGTTTATAGCGTACCGTTTTTTAAAGAAAACTTTTTTACCATATCATAAAACTCAATTTAGGTTGTAAAATTGTCAATATTTTAATTATTTGTGGGTATATTTTTTGTCTAAATATTTTTTTCCATTGTAATGATTCAGAAGCCGATTCCAAGCAAATTAAGGGTGTGCATTATTTTTATTATACTTACTAGATAGAGAGGTAGATCTCGGTGATGTTTTTACAAGAATATTAATAATAATAATAATAATAAAACACTTTTATTGCACACAAAACATAAATTAATTAACAGGAAAAAATAGACATAAAGAAACAGCACAAAATAGGCGGCCTTATTGCTAACAAGCAATTTCTTCCAGGCAACCTTGAGGGGAAAGGACAAAAATAATAATTAAAACTGATGGTGGGTGCAAGAAAGAACTAGGAATTATCTTATAAGCTAATAAAATAAAAATAAAAACAAGTTATTGAGTATAAAAATAATAATAATAAAAAAAAAAAAAAACAAGAAGTTAAACTTTGAAAATTATCTTGTATATAGAAACAGCTAGTGACATGTGGACAGGAAATGACTCCAGACTTGACTTTTGAAGGAGCTCAATGTGCGAGCACTCCTAATACTTTCGGGTAAAGCGTTCCATAACCGAACTGCATGCACAGAAAAGGAAAAAGAAAGGAAATCAGAACAATGGGAAGGTACGTCAAGAGTGAGATTAAAGTTTGAACGTAGAGTACGGTTAGATAAAGAAGATCGGAAGGAAAATTTTGAACGGAGATACAGCGGAGCAGTGGGTAGGAACAGAACAGAATAAAGAAGTGAAAGAACGTGTAAGTCCCGACGCCGACGAATCGGGAGCCATTTAAGATGTGAACGATAGGAAGAAACATGGTCATATTTACGCAAGTTAAAGATAAACCTGATGCATAAATTCTGCAGGCGTTCGAGCTTGTCGAGCAGCTCCTCCGAAAGGTCTATATAGGAAATATCAGCATAATCAATGATGGAGAGTAAAAGTGATTGTGCCAGAGTGGTCTTAGTACTAATCGGAAGGAAGTTCCGCAAGCAATTCAGTGAGCTATACGCAGCAAAAACCTTCCTTCGAACGGTCTCAATTTGCAAACGCCACGTCAAGCACTGGTCGAAAACCACACCAAGATTTTTAACGCTTTGAGCGAATGGGATTACAGTGCCCCCGAAGTTTACAAATGGCAGCGAGCTATAATCAATCCTCGAAACAAAGTAATGACTGCCAATTATTATTGTCTGAGTTTTTTGAGGATTGATGACAAGACCATACGACTTACTCCAACTATCGATAGCCCCAAGATCACTATTTGTTATATTAACAGCATTACAGAAGTCAGGTAGTGGAGCCTGAACGTATATCTGCAGATCATCGGCATACAAGTGATAGGAACATGAAAGTGACTGAGTAATGGAATTGATAAATATTGAGAAAAGAAGAGGAGACAAAACGCCACCCTGAGGGACACCGGCACTGATATTGCACCACTCAGAGAAGGTATCTTCAATGCGTATGCGCTGCCGACGCCCTAACAGGTAACTTTGAAACCAATCAACTACAGCAGGAGATATGCCAAGAGAACTCAAAACACTAAGCAGAACATCAAAATCCACAGAGTTGAATGCGTTACTGAAGTCCAATAGGGTCAACAGTGTTAGATGGCGATTTTCCATACCCCGGCGAATATCATCAGTGATTTTAGTCAGAGCAGTAGTCGTGCTATGACCCACCCGGAAGCCGGATTGTAATGGATTTAGGAGATTATTCATGTTAAGGAATGCAATGAGTTGTCGGTAAACCAATTTTTCGAGGATCTTTGAAAGGAAAGGGAGAATTGATATAGGACGATATTCGGAGAACGTGGCGGGATTGGATTTCTTAGGAAGCGGAGTAACAAATGCATCTTTCCATAGGGAAGGAAAAACGCAAGTTAAGACTGAAGTATTGAGGATATGAGAGATTATTGGAGTAAGGATATCTAAAATGGGAAGGATCATGTCACGACTAATGGAATCACTGCCCACAGCGCCCGAGCTTATAGAAAGAATAGTTCTCTTAACATCACTATCCGTAAATTGATTTAAAGAGAAAGGAGGATAATCTGGTACTGGTGTTAGAGAAAGATTATTAATAGTTTCAATTTTGCGGTCACCATGGAAAGGCAACGAAGAAGTGAAATGTGAATTAAGACGGTTGATGTCGAGATTATTATTAATACCATTATTTTGTGATTTACCAATACCAAGAGATTTGAGAAATTTCCAAACTTTCGCTGGATCTTCATTTGCGACAGACTTGTGGATGTGGCGTCTTTGAGCGTCCCTTATCACAGTATTGCAACGATTCCTTGCGCGATTATACCTAACCTGATTTTTGACCGAAGGCACAAGTTTGTACCGACCCTTCAATCTATCCCTTTTAGACATTAACTGACGAATATCGTCAGTTAACCATGGTGAATATTGATGAAATATACTATTTTATTTTTGTTTTTTAGATCTTTGGGGAGACCAATAGCGTTTCTCGACTGAAGTGATGATTATAATAACTGAATTGCGGCAATACACGTCATCTATCAAGAAGCATCGGTGGCGTAGTGCTTAAAGGCGTTGTCTCCCACCCGGGAGAGACCGGTTCGAACCCCGCCACGTATCAATGTGTTTTTAAATTTTGAATTCATATGTACGTTTATTCGATGCTTTTGCGGTGAAGGAAAACATCGTGAGGAAACCTGTACACACCTATGAATAAATTCTTAGGTTATGTGTGAAGTCGACCAACCCGCACTTGGCCAGCGTGGTTGACTAAGGGCTAATCGCCCCTAATATGGGGTAGGCTCGAGCCCCTCGGTGGCCAAAGTACTTAATTGTGCATAAATGCTTTAGTCTAAATTCTCTTTCAAAACATGGAAATTGTAAATCTTCGCTCAGACGCGGTTCCTATTCATAGATTAAAATTGCGAAACATAATGTTAGGCACGTCCTTAATAAAAACAATGTTGTAATTGTTTTCCGTAACTCCGTATGTTTTCCTCCTCGTTATGTTACTAACGTTATTATTACCTAGTCAACTAAAATAACAACCAAAATGAAGATCGTTATTTCTCAACAAGCAACTATTTTCTCTCAATACTACGAAGCCAGCCACACAAAGAGATGATAGTTCCCAAGTGTTATTTTTAGCTGACCTTTCGGTGATCCGTATTGTTAAGTTAATGGCAATAAGCTTACTATGTTAATGTATGCAGTGGGTCTTACTTATTAGTCGAATGCTATATTGCCGGTACAGTCAAATGCAAGAGTGATCTCGATTGAACAGGTCCGGATTTCAAACTACATCGTGATTTTAAGAAAATTAACACTATGGAATAATAAGGAGGTTTTTCTAGTATTAAAATTAACACTGATTTGAAAGATTTAATTTCACTGTCTTTTAGTACACACTGGCGCACAGCACCTAGGTTTCAATTTGAGGTAGATAACTTTATAATGTTAATATTAGGATTTAAAATATGTTTATTTAATATTTAAATTGAAAATCATTATAAACTTCAATTGTTTTCCATAAAATAAAACACCAGCTGGTAATTATAGAAAAAAATTCATATGGATGCATATCGTTTTCTAAATAACTTAACTACCTACTTTGCGGGCGTCTTGCAAACTTTTTTCTGTTTGTGAATTTTGAAAATGTATATTTTTCTAACAGAGAATTTAGCACTCCTTTACTTTTGATCTTAACTGTACACTAACACATCGGCTAAAGCACAGGGTTAGAGTCTAGGTTTATTCCAATTAGCATTGTTTACTAGGAATTGTACTGAGAACAATTATCCTTAAATGAAAGCAGTTCACACCGTAAGTGTTTACATTATGTTGTAAATAAGACTTTACAGAACAACATATCATTTCATAGAGTAATAATAGCGGTTGCTCACGGCATCGCTCGCGTTAATGTCGGATACTATACAGCCTATATCCCTTATAGTCTACCTCGATAAATGGACTATCCAACACAAAAAAAAAATTCAATTTGTGTCAGTAGTTCCTGAGATTGGCGTGTTCAACCAAACAAACAAACTCTTAAAAAAGATTTTAATTTTATCCTTTTCCTAAAATAGAACTAACTGATTATAATAACTCCGCCGTGGTCTCAGGGTGAAGTGGTCAGTATAGCTGCCATTTTTTTGGTTTGGTTGTTTTTATTTTTGTTTTTCATTAAAGAAAAACCTAATCACATCAAGCAGTCCGCGGTTCAAATCGTAGTATCGGCCAATGTTTGTGTGACCAACACGAATTTCTGTTGACGGGTCATATATTTACTTAAATTTATTTATAAAAATATGTACTATTATCAACCGACTTCAAAAAAGAAGGAGGTTCTCTATTCGACTGTATGATTTTTTTTTTTTTTTTTTTTTTGTATGTATGTTCCGCGATTACTCCGTCAATTATGAATCGATTTTGAAGATTCTTTTTTCGTTATGAAGGACATACTCCAAAGGTGGTCCCGTATAAATTATACCGAAATTAGTTTAAATTTGTACGGTTGTCCTATTTTTTTGCTAAAAATATTTTTTATGTTCCTATATTAACATTTCTCCGTTATCTGGTATTCATAACACAAGTTCATAATACTACTTATTTAGGACTATATAATTAGTGAGAGCGTGGAAATATATTATATGGTATAATAGATATATTAATAGCAAACTGACAATGTTTTTGGAGAAGGGCATATTTCGCAATTAAGTTTAATAATTTTGTTGATGATCATAAATCGCAAGTACTGAATTGCATTTAAATCTACGTTACATTACTGACGACAACCTACGCCTAGTACTTTAGGATAAGGTCAACAGAACCAGTATCAATTTGAAATTCTGGTCTCTGTAGTTAAAGTTTGAGAATAATAATGCATGACTAATACAACGATGTTAATAATTTTAGTCTGCCAAGAATTCATCAAACCCATACAGTCACCAAAAACAAGGACAGGTGACCTCTATACTCTCTCTCTCTGCCGCTATTTCTTGGTTAATGCGCGTTTCATCCGTATAAGTAACTGCTCCGATATATCGGATTTACCGAAAAACTTAGGTGTGTGGTTTAAATCGTCTATTCTGACATTAAATTGATAGTGGCCAAGTTAGTTTAAAACAATACAATAATCTTATGATATTAAATGTAAAAATATTTCAATTTGTTACAGATCCCGAAGAATATAGCAGAATAGCTCACATTTATTACGTAGTGACACCGTGGCACCACCTACTTACGCTAAGACGACGTTGCAAATCAACTGCGTGGGTTCGATCCCGGCTCAGACACTTGCGTTTCTAGATTGTGTCGACTTGCAAAATATATATTATTAATGGTCTCTGTATATTTGACAAATCGACTTGTAAGGTAGCGGTTCAGAGTTATTGGGGATTTAATATTAAAGAGTGGGCACGTAATACGCTTGGTATTACTGTTGATTGTATGCAGGCTGTCTGTTTATAAAATACAGATAATAACAACCTAAACATTTTGTGAGAACAAAATATTATGACCAACATTCATCTTGGGTTAGAAATTCTTTCTACCAAAATACTTCGTATCTACTAACATTTAAAAAAGTTAATCCCAATCGTGAGCTTTAAAAGTATCATTAGTTTACACATGCATGTAACCTCAAAGCAAAATTTTTAAAAGCAAAAATAATACAATTAAACTCGTAAATTCAAAATAAATTATGAAACAATACGCGAAAAACCAAACCCTATAAATGCAAGCTCGACTTGCAACAAAGTGCATCTTTGTAAAATTTACCGTATAAAAGATATACCAATTACATTATTTTTATCTTGATCTTCATAGAAGTTGTTTGAATTTTGGTACACAATAGTATAGTTTAAGAATCAATCTAGATTGATCTTCATAGAAGTTGTTTGAATTTTGGTACACAATAGTATAGTTTAAGAATCAATCTAATAAATTGCGAATTCTACACTTACCCTAGATGTTTAGAGGCAGCCAATACGGTGTAAGGAATTCGTGGCCGCCTAATGCGTGAGCTCCCATACGTCATCATACTGGTTGCCAGCAGCTTGGTTTCGCCTCATGCATAGACTATGGCCTCATGTGACTACGCAGTAAATAATGACTAGCGTACGCGGGGTCTATAACATAACATAATTATTTCATCAAACTCCCTGGAAAGAAGTTGACAAATGCCATTATTAACAAAATTAGGAATTCTGGAAATTAAATTAATAAGGTGTGTACCTCGGTTTCATCAAAATGTTATTTACTACTGAACAATCAATTTACTCGAATAATGAAAGTTGCTTCATTAGGGATGCGTCCTTTCGAACGACCAATATTGTCCAAAGTTAAATACGTGGCCAATGAACCAAGTCCCGAGAGCCAAACTTAGTTACCTAAACAAACAAGGCGGGTCGCTAGTCAACAGAGACCCTGACGTTTTCGCGTTTATGTCACCATATTTAACTCCTCAACAATAACGCCTCCAACCTGATATAAAGTATAGTCAAGTAAATTATCAATATTCTTACTGATAAAGAAAACATATCGAGGGAATCAAAAATCAGCCTTTACTTTAAAAAAATACTATCTTGAGCTCTTCCGTGCTTGAAGGCATGACGAGTGCGTGGTCTCCTGAACTGTTATAATAATAAGTAAGCTTGTTACTTATTTCTACCATTTGAAAAGTCGGTTTCAAACGTGAAATAATTAAATTGTCTGATGACGATGATAACTCTCAACAGTAGTATATTAAACAACATCTTGTTCTTAACACCAGGTGGACCGCAAGCTTGTTTACCATCTCGTAACGTAAAAAAAATATTAAAAAAAATTAGGAAATTTGTCTACTACCTAGAGACAGTATATAATTTAATGATTTATCGTACACTAGCTTCTGCCCGCGACTTCATCTGTGCAGGATTAGTATAAATGATAGCATATATTTTTCTGAATATAAGCTATATTATTAAAAAGTTTATTCAAAATTCATTCAGTAGTTTTGCATAAAAGAGTAACAAACATCCACACGTACAAACTTCCGCATTTCTACCTAATACTAGCGCTCCGTGTGATGCCGACACAGTAGAATAGCATCACCCCATATCCTCCAATAGGTGTCGTAGAAAGAAAGAAAGAAGAAGAAAGAAAGAAAAGAAATTTATTGGCCTTCGCTTCAGCGCGCTATTACCTAATTATTAAAAAACTATAACAACACATACATATAGAAAAGAAACGATAACAAAGAATAATAACTAAAAGAAAACTAACAAATACACATATTATATACCTACTAACTATTTACAATAAATATACTAGGTACTGCAAGGAATGCCCTATGAAAAGCCAAAAGCTCAGCATATGCTCCCGAACCATGGTGACCCAGGAGCGCTGTTATTCTGGCAGGGCCTTTTGATGTAAAAGGCGACTAATGATCAACAAAGGGGTAATTGATCACCTTATACTCTATCCACCAATACGAATTGGGCAAACGTGGTGGACTAAACCTACTTCGTTATCAAATAATAATAATAAATTTATTGAAATTCAGTTACAGTTTACTTGTTACAGTGTGATAATTTTGGTAATAATAATTAAATGCCGTAATATATATTTAGAACTTCTCCATGTTCCTGTATCTTAGTCGGCAAGGAGAGGCCTTGTGTACCAGCAGTGGGTCGAATAAGAAAGGATGTAATAATGACTAGCGTTCCGTTCGCGACTCCTGTTCAGTTTTTTTTTTTCATAATCGTTCTTCAAAGCCTAAGATTTAATAATACTTTGGCCTAGATAATTAGTGTGAGCCTAGAAACATGCTATTATTACTCGTATAACAAATTCTAAACCATTTACAGAAAATATGCAAAAATAACAAGATTTTATTCTTATGTTGCAGAATACAGTGCATCAATATTCAATCGGAAGAGTGATTGAATATTGATGCACTGTATTCTGCAACATAAGAATAAAATCTTGTATATGCTTTGATGGCTTACCATCAAACCTTCAATCGATCTTCAAAAAGCTTTTAAAACACTAAAGTAATAAACTAAAAACAAGCTTTAAACACCCTCTTCAAGCAAAAATGTAAAAATGAACTTAACTTTTAGCCTCAAGGAAAACTGCTTAAGATTCTGTCCAATGCCTCGACAGTAACATGAGTGAGCCGACGCCGCTAGGTCCCATCAAATTTTATCATCCCTATCGACAGCATTTTGGCGAGCGACGTCAGTTCACGCCACCGCGTCGACGAGTTTCAATAAACAACGTAAGCCTCGTTTAACATTGACAACGGTAGTTAATGAAGCGACATTAGCGAGAATGCGTCTTTCGCCGTACAAGACAAACACGATATTTTTACGACAAAATTGATACTATTGTTGGGTACACCTGCTTATGAAATGTAAACAAAAAACATTACTCTTTGTTAGAAAGAATATTTGAGAGTCAAATTTAAATTTATTATGTTTTGTGCGATGGGATAGAATAAAGTTTTGGAATCATAAAGTATGTACAGATGCGGGAGCCAGTCTACTAGAAACTGACAATATTTTTAAAATAAATTTTAAACTTTATACCATAGTCATAAAGTTCCAATGTCTATAGAGAAAATTAGACAGTCTGAGGCAAAGTGATGAAAAGCCAACTGTAATTTAAAATGTTGCTGAATCTGAAACACAGATTTGGTCAAAAATATAGTGAACATATATTTCTTTTTATAAACAAAATCTTCGTTATGGTCCGGATAATAATGGCTACATTTTAACCGACATTAACAATAGGAAGAGTCGAGTTTACCATGTAAACCTCGATTTCACCTTTTTTCAGTACTTAAACGGGATACAGTTTTTTAAAATTTTTGCTTGTGTGTTATGGTAGAAAATAAAGGATTAAATTTTCAGTGACTTGTCATTTTGTCACGCATCAAAAACACACTGATATGGACTGCTAACCACATAAGTGGTTGAAATATTTGAAATATTTGCCTAAAAAAAGTCTTTTAAATATGACATAAAATTAATATAAGGTGCTGCCGTTTTATCAAACAGCTGAATATTTAAATAAATAAAAATTGAAAGTTAGAGTATAGGCACCTATTAAAAATCTAATAACATTATCTTGTATAAGTAGTTATTGCCAGGAGTTAATTAAATTTTAGTATGTCGAGAGTTCCCTACAATGAATCATACAAAAGAGAATCTTACACAAATTAAGATTCCCTTTAAGCTTTATTGTCTCTTCAAAACATTCGCTGTATATTGTGTCGTTATCATACTCCGTTCAGTTACTCCACGTAACACGGTAAATTAAACTTTATACTCATATACTAAAAGTTGAGTCTTCAACCTTGTTCATGTATAATCTCTCTAGCATAGGCTTCCAATTACAGGCGGCAACTACCAATATACTTATACGGCAAAACCTCAATATAAGCTGCGGTGAATTTCTTATTAAGATAGTAAATCCTCCTATATCACATCACACCAACAATAAATTGCAAACCCTTAATAGAACGTGCAAAAAACAAAATTGTCTATTACGATTGAATAAAATAAAACGGTTGTATCTTGAGCGTAATTTATAATGGAGTTCATTCTTTTTTCAAACTGGGAAATTATTGCAAGTATATATTAGACTTGGAGGTCGATGGCACCGCGGTCATGCGTTCTGCCTGACAATCATGAAAGTTAAGCTACCGAATGTGCGGTCCGAAATGAGGTGACCGAAAATTTTTCAAATCATTGTCCTCCGTGTTTTGGAAGGCACGTTAAGCTGGTGGAGCCTGCTGTCAAAAGAGAGCCAACGTTCCCAAGGAGGGGTGGTGTCAGGCAGACAGCCGGACGTGAACATCAAATGCCAAATCCTTTAGTAGCATGTCGTTAGCAAGACATACTGGGTAGGAGAAAGAACTATCTTGGATGTCGACCTTTGTTTGTTGTTTAAGTGAAGGTTTATTACTCTTTGGATTCGACGCCCCTTTTATGTAGGTGATAGACTGTCAAACTGTTCACTATATTGAGGCACTGCATAGCCAATACTGGGACTTTCTCCCGAGCTGTTCTTGTAAAAACACGTGTTGAGAGACTTATTTTTAACTCAATCTACCGTACAATAATTGTCTGTTACTATAAATACATTTTCACTTGACATTGGCGATGCGTAATCTTTATGTATCGCGATCGCCATTTATTAAGAAGAAGAAGAAGAATATAGCCAATACTGTCAGGTGTGGTTTCGTCGCCGGTAACTGGGGCTTTAACAAATATAATCCTACTAATATTATGAACGTGAAAGTTTGTATGGATGGGTGTATGTTTGTGACTCTTTTACGCAAAAACTACTGAATGGATTTTTATTAAAACTTTACAATAATATAGCTCATACATCAGAATAATATATAAGCTATAATTTAACCGACATTGTCGCGAGCGAAATCGCAGACGAACACTAATATTATTATATTTGTTTAAGCCGCTCTCCGCTTCCCGCGACGCGTATTGCCGCGTGGCTGTAGCCAGGAGGTGCCCAGGTAACCTACCCTAAATATCCAAATGGTATTAAAACATAGAGAAAACATTTCACATCACGTATTGACAAATATATTTTCTGTGAGTTTACCTAAACTATAATAACGTAGATATGCATTTTTTTACACGTACCGTTTTCCAAGGAACAAGCGACAAATTTCACGAAACGAACCTGCTGACAGAATATACGCAATAAAAATAATAATTGAAGAAACTGTATACCTGCTTCACAGGTGTCCATTAGAACGAATTATCGATAACAGCTTTAAAGTTGTCCCTTCAAGGTTCTATTTCACATACAGGGAATATCTCGGTATTACCAGCGGAGCTCGTCCAATAATACCATGCTGTATTAGCCATCTAATAAAGTAAGTTTACACCGAGCCCATGCCATAATCCCGTGTGAGTAACGGTGGCGTGTGTTCGCTTGGAGCTCATTAATTTGCCCCTCGCCGCCTCTTGCCATGGGATTTGTGGAATTACTATTGTTTATTCCAGCACCGACTTAAATAATTATTGCTCTACATTTGTAAACCTTGTTGTTTCAGCCGGTATTGTACAAAATCGATTAGGAACAAACCCGGTGCGTGTAATCCGTTCATAAATTTTAAGTTTATATTGGGTACAATTGACTGAGTTCCATTGTTAAGGATGTGTGGCAGCTTTGATTAATAAGTCTAAGTAAATAATTGTGAACGTATAATTTAACATTACTAATATAATGTGTAAGATTCTCAAAATACGAATACATATAACAAAAAATGCCCTTTAATTTGTGACAGGTAATGAACCAAAAGCAAAATGTTCAACATTATTTTGTTTACATTAAAATTATTTCACTACAATGAGTGCTGTGAACGATAAAAACTCGATGACACAAGACGAGCAACAATATAAGTAACTCGTAAAGTTGATTTTCAATTGTTTTTACAGGCCGTTTTACTTTGGTGTGTGGCGTTAGCTGTACTTGTAGGTATTCATACTTATTTAGGCTGTAGCACTTGACTATAGTATAGAATCCATTTAGATGAGAGGGAAAAATTCGTATTTTTGTAATAATAGAGTAAGATTTTGACAGATATTCCGCAATATTATGTCCAAATATATGTCTTCCAAAAGACAAAGCAGGCAGTAGAAAAGTTATTGAGACCCACCTAGTAACTTACAGAAACCAGTTACCTATCATATATTCGAGTTCAATTTTCTTGCTTTATTGATATTGTGAAACATTTTTGTTATTGAACTCTTTAATAACACCTATTCATGTTGGTCAATCATCGTATGCTTTTTTCAAAAATAATTGACGATAATTTTGAAAATAAATTGATATTCACTTAGCTATCAACAGGCTATCAATCTTAAATTGCTCTTAATACTATACGATTATATGAAATTTAAAATTGAAAGTGTTTTTCACATCTTCTTCTAGACTATTAACTTTATTAAATTTGTAATCACGCTCAACATGAAAGCGGCTTGTAGTTTTAAAATGTAGCCTACACTTATGTCCGTCATTATAGTGATAATAGTGCAATTACGTGAAAGCGATAATAAACACTCTGTGTTAAATAGAGTTTTTTGATATTTATTACATAAAATCGTTTAATATTTTTTTGACCATTTAGTAATAAAATCGTCGGTAGCGTAGTGCGTAAGAGCGTCGTCTCCCACCCGGGAGGCACTGGTTCGATCCCCGCCACGTACCAATTCAAATTTTGAATTCATATGTACGTTTAATCGACGCTTTTACGGTGAAGTAAAACATCGTGAGGAAACCTGCATACACCTATGAAGAAATTCTTAGGTTGTGTGTGAAGTCGACCAACCCGCACTTGGCCAGCGTGGTTGACTAATGCCTAATCGTCCCTAATGTGGGGTAGGCTCGAGCCCCTCGGTGGGGACATTATATGAGCTGTTGCATAGCATGAGCATATTATTATGATGATGAGTAATAAAATATTTTAAAGGTAAAGAATGTGATCTGATGTGTAAGTGTACTTCAACTTTTGTATTGACCTTAATTGCTTGTTGAATCAGCAGTGGAAGTACGGAACAGAGATATTTATTGACATATTCATCGATCGATAAATAGATTTTATAAACATAACTTTATGTATAAAACTAGCCTCGACGAAGATAAACTTTTTTTGAGTGAACGACAACGTTACACACGGAAACTCATCAGTTAGAGCCAAATACAAATCCACCACACAAGTCACTAATGGCCAGTTTCTCTGTTAAAGATCGCCCTACCAGAGTTTGGTTCCTAAGTGACCGCTGTTATTTTTAGTAATTTAACAATAATTGCTAGGCAATCAAACTTCAGTCAGTCTTTTACTCATGATATTAATCCGATTATTAAAAACCTTCCTTTGTCATCACAATTTTATAAAATAAAGTATTGAGATTCCTTAATTAACAATAATACTATGTATTAAAAAATTCAAAATTTAAATATTGAATGTCCAAAGAAAACAAATCTACATAACTATGTTACGCTGCGGCCCATACGAAAACAATTTAAACTTTTCCGATAAAATATCCAGTAATGAAATAAAGGAACTTAATTTTGTGGAAACACAGGGGATTTTCGAGCTAATCCAATTTTCGTGATGGAATTTTTATGTCACAATGTTGCCAATTTATGTTGGTTGTGGTTAGTTAGAGAGTAAAAAATTACGTGCATTATTTTCGCCGAAGGCTTAGAAAATTAAGTTAGTTAATGTGTTGTTTACTTTGTATAGAGAATTAATATTAATTATAATATTAAAAAAACATATTTTTTATAATTTCATGGATAAACTCCTGACCTTCATCTTACTTGATGATAAGTCTTTGTTGTCCTCGAGGTGAAAGCGAGCTTCAACCAAAATCCTGAACTACGGGACAGGGTATAGTAAAATAATAATAATATATTTGTATGCTCACAACAATTATCTAGCCAAAATTAAGTATCTTTAAGAACTTGTGTTTTGGATACTAGATAACGGACAAATATACTTAATAAACTAGATATTTTTATAAATAAACTTAAATAAATATATAAACAACCATGACTCATGAACAAAATGATCGTGTTAACTAACATTTGCCACGACCAGGACTCGAACCCGGACCGCCCGATGTGTAGCCAGCGTTACTGACCGCTCCACCACGGTAGTATCATTCATTATGGTGAAAACTTTAATAAGATAGTTGTAGGTTCCCAAGCCCTACTATAAACCAACAGAAGCACAAATGTGTAGTCCACTGGGGATCAAACCCCCGGATTACTGTTCACAGTAAGGTTAGATACACAGGACCCGTCCTTACTTAATTCCTGTGTGTGAACCACTGAATCAAGGCTAAAGGTCCTACCACACTTATCAGCTTGGAAAGATTACGCCTCTTTTTACTATGAAAAAGAGTGCTACGGATCATAGCCGTTCCGTAGCCGTCGATCCGTAGCTTTCATAGTAAAAAAACATATTTTAAATAAAAAAAAACCGCTTTGAAAACCAAAATCGGTGAAATAAAAATGCTGTTTAAAAATCTGTTTTTTTTTTTGAGGTAGGTAGAGAGGCAAATACAAGTGACAACGTTTATTCCAAATATTGAGATTGGCACTGACCTCAAAAAGCATTTTGATTTTTATAAACGAAATTTTTATTCCTCCGTTTTTAGTTTCGAAGGCAGTTTTTTTTATTTAAAAACTAGCGGACCCGACAGACTTCGTCCTGTCATTAGAAAACATTTGTATGGGAAAAAGAAAAGGGCTGTTTTTGTGGTTTTTCCGGCAATTATTCGAATTTTTCTCGCCGTAAAAACCATCCTTGAACTTCAACGAACATTTTAAAAAAAGAATTGGCCAAATTGGTCTAGGCGTTGTTGAGTTATGCGCTTACCAACACATTTTGCGATTCATTTTTATATTATAGATTATTAACTTTTTGCTTTTTAGTGTTTAAAGTATAGACATTTTCAGGAAACTATCTCGAGACAAACAAGGAATAGAACTATTACGAAAATGAAAATAAAATGAATGATGAAAAATCTCTTTATTTAAATGGAATTTGCAGTACTTTTAAATCGTCAAAAGCCCTACCACCACTTCGGGACAAATATTTATATGCTGAGATGGAGAGGAAATGGCGAAAGAAACGATATCATCGAAGTCAATTAAATAGGCATAACTGAAAACTACTCGTCAGATGTTGATCAAATTTAAATGGGTCCCATTTAAATTTGACAAGCACCAGCTTCCAAAGGTTGAAAGAATCTTAAAAATCGGTACACTCAGAGAAGAGTTATGAGGTAACAAACATAAAAAAAGCAGTCGAATTGAGAACCTCCTCCTTTTTTGAAGTCGGTTAAAAGGCGTCTCCAAACTGATCAATTTGCTACAACCTGCATTTTTGAAAAATTAAAAAAAAAAATGTTTTTTTTAAAGGATTTGCCGATTTTAACACAGTTATGAGACTTTATTTATTCATAAACTAGTGACCTGTCCCGGCATACCACGGATAAGTATTGTTTGTGAATACGGGCTTTAGAGTACTAACTTTAACCTGAACAAATTATACCTCTAAAGCTTCCTCTTGAATCACTCTATCTATTGTTAGCAACATGATAGGAGACAGGAGGCGCGCTACGAGGAGAGCAGAATCCCCACTCCTCGCTATCAGTGATGGACGGTGTGCTCAATATATATATTATATTAATTGTTAATAAGTTAAATATTTTAAGTTCCGAGATTTTATTATTAACATAATGATAACCGCATTGAAATCCGTTGCGTAGTTTAGAAGTTCTCAGCGTACAGACAGAAAGAGCAACTTTGTTATACATTGTGTATAACTGAAAATGCCATTTTCTAATGGCTAAAATTATTCTCTACAAAAAACGCTAAGAAATATTTGAATCTTTTTCTTAGCATTTTTCGTGCGACTTTATTATTACGGTCATTATTTTGTCTCTCATTTTCCACAGAAATTGACGACAGTTAATTTTTCAGAGTCTTTTGTAGGACCATATTAAAATATCTTTTCATATGTAGATGTGCTGAAATATTGCCACATTTTCACCAGCGTATTAGCATAAACATTTTTGCACGGCCCGAAATAATATGGAATGTAAAATAATTTGAATATTATGCAGTCGTGGTTCCTGCTTCTTCAAATATACAAAAGCATAAACTTAAACAGTGGACCCCTATAAAAGTATATTACATACGTTTTTTGTTACAAATAATGTGTATATTATATACATATCACGCGCATAGTCGGATGAATTAAGCAGTATCTTAGGGAACATTTGGTTACACATCTGGTAGTAGGTATGGGTCGTAACAGGCGGCCAGCCTATCGCGCCTACGTAAAGGGGGCATTAAATCCAGTAGCAAAAAAAATCATAAAATAACCGTGGAAGTTCGCTAGTTCGAAATTACTCCCTCCGTTGTCTACTGGTAACTGGAATTATATTTATAGGTTCCGGGAACTACTTTGTGTACGGTTTGGTTGTTACTTGGGCATGTTTGAAGCCCGCCTGGATACCATCGTCTTATCATCCTTTTTTACGATGAAAAGGTCAAGCAAATGACTCCATTCCACCTGATGGTAAGCAGAAGTGGATTCCAAATGCGAAGCCAGTACGAGAGAGAAACCGCCGCGCTAGCCACCCTTGCCGTGCTGACCGCAAGGTGCTTCTTAACGCGTCTTTTTACCGGTCACCGGCACCGCCCGGTCGCGATACGGTGTAGTGATTTCGGCCACGGACTTGAAGTCAGCGATGAGCAGGTGGCGCAATTCAATGGATAGATTCAAATGACACTGATCTTGAAGTTTGCCCCACTTTCGCCCCATTGTCATAAAAATAGTGTTTTAAAAGCTTTATTGTGTTCCGGCAGATTGATAAGATAGGATAGCCAGTCCCTCTGTGGTTGAGGGTTCCAGGTGCTCGATTTCACTCTCGAGCTCGATTCGATTCCATCTTCGGCCTTACCGTCACTTACCATCAGCTGAGATGAAAGCCAAGAGCTTCCCCTTAACGAATAAATAAATGATTCTAGAGCAGAACATTTAAAACACATTGATAACTTTAGGTTCTACAAAATTCAAGGTATTATTGATAACACATATTTGATTGGTTTTTTTTCTTTCGAACACTTCGTCGTTATTGTTTATTGTTCTTTCTGTCGCTGTTAACTGTTTGTTCACTGCACTTTTTCAAAGAATAAGTTATTTGTTCCACAAGTTACTTTTTGTTGCAAGTGCCGACTTTAAATCACGAAGTAGTGTAGTATTTAATCCTGAGCGTAGCTGGTGATTCATAATTATGGATTGCTGAGAGGAGAAAATGATTTTAAAGGCATGAGACAAAAAGTTTGTTCTCATGTGAAACATACAACTTTTCACCTCTACCAGTGATAAAATTGTTATAAGTGAGAAAAATAAGACAATATTTAAATACACGACTATTACGCTAAAAGTTGTTATTAAAATATACAAGGAATATTAATTACTGCAATTGTTTAAAATGAACGTTACGGTCTTGTTCGGAGCTTGCAGCAAAAAGCATTTTATGATTTGATATTTTACTATCCAAAAGAGCTTTTCTGGTGCTGGAGAGCTGAAATAAATATTTTACCATTTACAATCTCGTTATGAGCAATCAAAGCGTAAATTTTCCGTATAGTCCAGCAATACGCATTTACAACTTGCGACAGCAATTGAGGTTGCGTCGCGTCTATATGGCCTCTAGGGAAATTATCTTCGCCATGACCAAGGCGTGCAGTGCAGGCATAGTTACTGCATTACACGGTGGATATTAAAACCGTAATATTGTTCTGAGACCGAGATTCTTTTTTACGATGTCTTGGTAAACGCGACGCTGTTAAAGAATCTTTTACAATGTTTTTAAGCTTCAATACATACGCCAAGCAAATCAATTATATTTATTTTAGTAAAATAAATAAATAAGGAAAGAAAAGAAACAGTATGCACACTTATGAATAAACAATTAAGTAAAATTATATAAAGGTACATATTTTAATGCATTATTATTTATTATTACATCGTCATAATCATCATAACAGCCTTTATAATTCGACCCACTACTGGGACACAAAGTCTCTCGTTGTCATCAAAGGAGTTTTAAGTAGTCCACCACGCTTGCTCAATGCGTATTGGTGGACGGAATATAAGGTGATCAATACCCCTTTGCTGATCCATTAGTCGCCTTCTACGACACCCATTGGAGGATACGGGGCGATGCTATTCTACTCTGCCGGCATCACACGGCCAATTATTATTAGATTTTATCATGGTTCTTAGTACTCTTGGATGTTAAAACTGTGTATATATTGAGAACTCGATTCTACATTAATTATAGCATAATTAGATTATTAAAAAACAGAACTCCTAAATTTATGAAAAGAAAAGTCATTCCTAAAATAATTAAATCATTAAAATCACTTTCATCAACATTCATGTAATGCATTATTATTTACGTATTCCGTAACACCCGGAACTTTACTTTTATCAATTTTATTTTGATTTTGATCGTCAACTTTTTCTGTAGACTTTACCATGGAAGCACAAATAAAACCATTATAAAATCAGACCGTCCAATTGGTGGCCGGTGAGAAATTGCCTTTTAATTCTGGAAAATTTCAGACAGTTCTATCTAATAGTGGTGTAAAGGAATTTATTTCGAACCTTTATCGGGAAGCGCGAGCCACGTTAAAAATGCAGAGCAGTCGGGACCGGGTTTATCCGAACGCAAATAAATCTGTCAATTTCACTCAGCCCGTCGTCCTCCATTCACTAGTTTGTTGTTTTCTGCGTACTATTCTGTGATCTAGTCGAATATTTTGTTTGGTTTAGACTGGCTTGGGCATCAAGCCAGCCAGACATGTCGAGAGGGATTGGTTACATTGTTGTGGAATGAAAACGTTTCTTTAAATAGTAAGCGATTGTCATAACATTTGCTGGTGATCTCGAAGAATTCTATAAATCTCAAAGGCATGTGTTCATTTAAACTCAATTCTAATTATAATCGCTCTTTTTAGGGTACAGTACCTCAAAAGGAAAAAACGGAACCCTTATAGGATCACTTTGTTGTCCGTCTGTCTGTGAAGACCCCATATCTCGGGAACAAGCGGAGGTATCGAGTGGAAATTAAAATCATTTACTCGCGACCGTAGACCTGCAAGTCTACGGTCCCTTGAAGCTGTGAAAAAATCAAACTTCTTAGTTAATGCCAAAAAAAGATACGGCCGTTTATGCCGCCAAAAACGTAAATTTCGACACTCTCAAGGCAATCAAAATCCATAGGGTACTTAAGGAATATTTTTATTTTTGCGTTTACAAAGGGTACTTACCGTTGACCTAGAAAATTGGCAAGTAATATCGTAAACCATAGGTACAGGAAAAACTCTTGAAAATAAAAACCATAAATTTGTAATTAAATCATAAAAAATATAGTCTTTATTTAAAGTACGTAATCAATCATCGAGGTTTGCCTTTATCTCGGGAACGCGAAGAGGTATTGTGTTCAAATTAAAACCATATACTCAAGTCTACAGTCCCTTGAAGCTGTGAAAAATCAAACTTCTAAGTTAACGCAAAAAAAGTACGGCCGTTTATGCCGCAAAAAATACAAATTTGTACGGAACCCTCGGTGGGCGAGCCTGACTTGCAATTGTCCAGTTTTTTTCTCCTACCCTGCTCCCAATTTATTTGGGGTCGGTGCGGTATGTCTTGATATCGATAATTAGATATCGATTAGGATTTGGCATTCGATTTTTACGGCCAGCCGTGTACCTGACACCAACTTTCCTTGGGAACGACTGCTACATGTTTCGAGAGCTGCCAGGACCACCAGCTTAACGTGCCTTCCAAAGCACGGAGGAAAATCGAATTGAAGAATTTTCGGTCACCCATCTGAGTACAGACCACGCACCTGGTAGCTTAACTTTCGTGATCGGTACGAAGAACGTACGACCGCGGCGCCATCGATCTCCTCTAATGAGAATCGCTATTTCGGTAAAAATGAAAGCTTTGAGGAGCCTAGACAATAGCCATATAAGAGAATGAGTAGAGTGGATTGAAAGAAGTTTTAGCAAAAACTATACTTTTTGTGGGAGTTTCTCCTGAGTTCTTGTTATAAAAACACGTGTTGAGGGACTCCATTTTTAACCCAAATCAACCGTACAATTTTTGTTACTTTAGTTACATTTTCACTTGACATTGGCAAAATGCGTACGTTTAATGCGTCGCGACGCAATTAATTAAGAATAGAATAGTATACTTTTTGTGTATTCAAAAGTGAGCCTGTATATTATATACCTACTTACTACGCATAACGAAAAGGTTCTTCTTAACAGCGCCCTTCTTTGTTTTCAAAACTTTTTCATTATTATAAATGTACCAAATATGTAAGTCGTTTTAAAAGGATTCAAATAGATCTATCATCTAGAGTTTTAGGGATAAGTACGCTAGCCTTTCCTGTTTAATGTACTACCAAAATAGATACTTATTCACAGTTTAAAAATACTTATAACTTACTTAGCATCATTATATACCACGCCATTGTAATTCACAATGAACCTTAACGACACCTTAATAATATGTCATTATCATACTCTACTTCTCGTAAAGAGTTTAAAATAAAAAGATTCTAGAAATCATTTCTTGAGTAATTTTACGACTTTGTCTCTTCAATTGTTTTCTTTTGCTCGTAATCTTCTATTTAGCAAGTGACATTTTACTCGTAGTCACGAATCGAGTCCGCTTGAACAGATACCTGAATGTCGGGTGACTATAATTTTAAAATGGAAAAATCTGCGATTAAATACTTAGCGTTATATAGTTTCTTTACAAGGTCCAACGCATGTCTCAGAGAGGAACCTAAGGAACCATAATATACAGGGTCATTTGTAAAACACCAACTGCCTTCAAACCATTTGAAGATCTCATAAATATTAACAACTTTTTCTATGGAAGTAAAACTGGAATCGCGAAGAAAAATCTACGAATTCGTATGGAACAGCTTAAATATTGTTCGCTATTTCAGAGTTGCTTCCATACTAAGAGTTGTCTTTATTGATTAGATCTTCAAATGGTTTGAAGGTGGTTGGTGTTTTACAAATTACCCTGTATAAGGCTCCCTTTTCGTGCACAAACATATAAATATTCGCGTTAAGCAGTATCCAGAGTATTCACTCAAGTTTGGATGAAGCCAGAACACTGAAGATATAATTTGTTATTTCTTATCTCACGAACGCTGGTGAGCCATGGTTGTGTAGATATACATGTACAATGTATCTGTGGCATTGAGCTCTCCCCACTGCCACCCACAGAGATGTATAATTTTTTTTTGCGTCAGAAATTTGGAGCATGTGGGGCCACCCCATAGTTATGTGGGTATACCCACTAAAAAATAACGTGTTTCTCTAGGTCGTGGCTTTAACGAAGACAGGCTACTTGGTGCAATCACTGTGTGCGGTACCTGTACATGTATACCTACTCACTCGTATCCAGCTCAGGACCGAGATCCTTGGGGGAGGTCTATGGCCATCAGTGGGTGTCTCTCGGCTGATATCACGCTCATTATACCAAAAAAGATTGAGCACATCTGGCAGTATGGGCCACGTAGTGCACTACATGGCCCATACTGGGTCATGGCCTGTGGTCTACATAAAAGGGGCACCAAGCCCAAACAGTAACAGGCCTTCAGTTAACCAACAAACATAATGCAACAACTTGGACAGATGTTACACTCTAATTCATCTCAGCAGGTAACCCGCATTCACTAGACAAAATATTATATTAGAATAGAATATATCTTTATTGTATAAACCATTTCAAAGACGAATACAAAGTAGGTAATTAAAATTATTTGTACAAAGGGCGATCTTTTCGCCACAGAGTTAGAAATAAACCCTTTATTATAGCTACGAGCGATCTCGTCCAGATAACCTTAGAATGGATCTTGGGATATTAATTGTATTTATTTATTGATATATTTAAAATCACAATTATTGTTTTCGTAATGAAACATTTTTCAAGACAATAATGTATGCGATTCCAACTGTGTATTCAAACAGTATAATAGAAGCTCGTCTCATATCCACGTACACGATGGAGTTCACCCAATCGTATCGAGCATGATAATGGATCCGACCGATGTACCTAGATATTTTGTTGAACTGATGAACTTTTTTTTACCTTTACGTTATTGGAAGTATGTGTTGGTCTTTTGTTTCAGAATTACAAAAGAAACAAAAAAGTGAGTTGGGCGTCAGTCAGATATTTTTTTCAATGATTCCGAAATTGTTTCAGAGTGGATTTTGTCCAGTGAAAGTATTATTATTCTGATGAACAGACATCCGTGTGGATGATTTATTATTTTTAGTCTATATATTTTACAGAAAACTTACAGCTATGTTACGTGGTAAGATACTAATACTAATATAACTAAATATATATATAGGTATATTAATATTATGTACTGAAGGCCATTTACAAGTTTCCACATGTAGGTAAAATTATTGTTGAAGATTAGTAATTTGCGCGAGGCCCAACCTTGTATCCAACAGGCGGCATCTCTCGGCTGAAATGATTAAATGAAAGGTAATAAAACTGTTGAGCGTGTATGATGTGGAGAATTTTACAGTAGTTTCGCCACTTCATCATTCGATGTCATGAAGTCTATTGTATGGCGTAGTTCTCGCCAAGCACTTCCTAGACGCATTAAAATTGGAGACACCTATAATAAAAACTCGAAGAAAGAAAAAACATCACTAAAGGCTTAGCTGTATGGCCTAGATTCCACCTTTTACTTCATAAAACTAGTGTGAGTTGTTTAGGAAATATCGCCGTTATGAAAAGTTTATTGGTCTGTCAATGCCACATTATTCCTGATTGATATAGATTGATGATTAAAAAACTCCACGTGGAAGGAGTTGCGAGCGGAGCGCTAGTATTTCGGCTATTGCCGCGTTTTTAACACTGAGCGATATACTGTATTTTGATTCAAAAGTTTGTTATTTCTATATGTTTGGGAAACAATCGAGACGTATATAATAATTATAGCTCTACTAAGTTGGCTGTTGTCGAAAGACAGCAGTCGTAAAAATAAGTCACGTCGGAGTCCAGAAATAGCGACTTATAAAAGTACAGCAGGCTGACCTGTACCATGTTAACCACTGGAAAGTAGAAGACAAAGTTTACTTACTCAATTTACTCAAGGAATATTCAACTAAAATATCTTCTTATTTGCTTTAAACATTGTTGAAAAGACACCTGGTAACCAGGGTTGCCAGATGTTCGGTATTCTACCGAACCGTTCGGTATTTTTGCACTAATAAACAAATCGACCGTCAAATTTTACGCAACCGGCATCGATGTTGCGTAGTATCCCTCCTTATAGGCCAGTCACACTCGATGTGTGAAGAAGACGAGAAAGGAGGCAGAGACGTAGTATGGCAACCTTACTCGTCATGCCGCACGTCATGCTCCTCTTCCTGCCTAGCGCACCCTATTTTGTCCGTTTTATGTGCGCGAGTGAAAGGATCGGCAATACGACAAGTAAGGAACTTTTTTTGCTCACTGTTCGGTATTTTTTGGAAAAGACCTGGCAACCCTGCTGGTAATCTGCACAATTGTTTAAAATAAATTTAAAATACCCAGGATAACTTCAGAATTCGCACAGAAATCGTTAACACAATAGCCTTCTAAGCTGTTCAGAATTCAAATACCGTTCCGCGATTGTCTGGATGCCGATTGCTTCCCGTTTGCCGTATCGATATATTTTATATCGATATGACATTGATATGTTTTATAGCTTGCAATATTTCGGAATAGAACATCCCGGATTAGATATGGAGATCGCGTAGAGATTGCCGCGCACATATCGATATTTGATTGGCTTCGGAACCACGACATGTTTGTTGTTTGAATACGAGCGAATAAATCATTCGGAATACAAGTAAATACAATTCCACACTGGTGGGGTTGGAATGAATGTATTTGGTTTATTCCCAGCGGTCCACGTGTCTATTGTTTAGAAATATTGTTACTTCATGATAATAACATAGATAAGCAATTAATGAATTAACTCAAGAACAAGGGTTGTTTAAATAATAAAATTACCGTTAGTTAAAATATCATCTCTACACAAGCCTACCTATTGTAAATTGCTATCATTAGAATTCAATGGGTTCAAAAGTTGTAAAATTTTCGTATTGTGACTAAAGTTTCAATTAGAATTTAATAATTTGCTAATAATAAATAATTAACAATTTATATTAGTTCATATTATTATTCATTCATATTAGTTATTTATATTAGTTCACTTATTAAAAAATTAATAATTTTCGAATACTAAAATTCGAATGTTGATAAAAACGCGTGCAGTCTTTTTCATGTTGCATTTGCATGATACAAACAAAGCGCTTTAAGTCTGCCTTCATTTGATTTTATGCATTGGTTTTATTTCGATATTTTTTTTAGTCAGGCAATGCTTTATCCTGTATGCAAAAAAAAAACTTCTTCAACTATCTCAGTACAATGCCACTATGTAACAAAGTTCTTAAGCACTTAAAATGTTTACGTTTTTAATACAAAATTTATAGATCATAAAACACAGACCGGTCACGAGGCAACTATAAAAAGATGCTGAGGAGGTCAGGAACTTTATAGTCCGACTACTGTGCTAGTGTTTTACTACAAAGTTCAGATAACGGAAGCTGAAAATAGTATATAGCGGCAGCGAGTGGATTGAGGAGCTTTTTACTTTAGTTTAAATGTACGCATGAAACAACTCAACGTGGTAAGGTTCAGCAGGGTCAAACATTTCAACAACTTAGCTAAAGAATGGGTGGACCACAGAACATAGATATAAGAGGTTAGAAGGCGTAAGTGGGCGGGGTAGGAGCGTCGCACAGAAGAGCGAACGCTCTTCTGAACCCATTTGCATGTTTTGACACTTCTCAGTCACGATTTGACGTTCGCCTCGCGCTGTAGGTGTGATTTTATTTAAAAATTGTGACAAAAATGCCTTCCTGTGCCATTTTGAGTTGCAAAAGGCAAAGTAAAAAGTGTAATCTTTCTCGTGACAACATTTCTTTTCACCGGTAAGTAGATATTTACTGTTAAAATCGAAAAAATCATGAAGACGTCCTATAAATATACATTGCTTGCTGAATACGTCACCTATGTGTGTGACATAGTGTCCAGCTTGCAATCTTTAATGTTTCGTGCAGAACAGTGACTGTTCTTAAAACAAAGTGTTGTACTAAGTCAGAATCATAATTAATATATCGATAAACCTCCATTTGGAAAATCTATTGCAGTAACAGTATCAAACACAAAAAACATGATAAAAATTTGCATTTAAATAAATAATGTTCATTTAAAATAATTATAACTCGGAAGTAACTTTTATACAAAAATATTGTTTGAATAGGTATATTTATATTATAATAACAAATAGTTATTATAACTTGTTTCTTTAGCTTTCCCTCGGAACTGAGTACAAAATAAACCTGGATAAATGCGACAGGTCGCATAGATTGGGTACCTACTAAACTAAGTACTGTGTTTTCCATTCATTTTGAGCAAAATATGTTTCTAATAAAAAAGGCTGGAAAACGTCTTTTAAGACCGGGGCAGTCCCAACTAAAGAAATCATACGCCTGATTTCTGAACCTTCACAGGTTCGTATTTTATGATAAATATTTTTATGTGAATAAGCAATTCTCATTTGATTCCTATTACTTACTATATTATTATACTATCAAAGTAAACACATAAATGTATTGATGCAAAAACGTATTTTCAGACAACAACGTCGATTCAATCGCCACCTCTAAATCCGCCGTCATCAAAAAGTCTAAGTAACATGTACTTTTTCGATCTTTTATGCGATTTTTATTTATTAATTTAGTTTATTTGTTTTATAAATATAATAAAAGGGGTGTAAGGGGTTCCGAACAACATCTGACGGAACCCAAGTCAACCTCACCTGCACGCGGTACACCCTGCCGAACAACAGACGAGGCTCTGGCACTCCCCACCAACCCGCACTGGCCCAGCGTGGTGGGAGAAGAGGCTCCGCCCTGAAGCCATCCAGATCCGAAACCCCGAGCGCTTTCAACTCGAACTGCAAAATCGCTTCGAATGCCTGGAGGACTGCATAGATGTGGACACTTACAATGACAGGTTCGTGGAAGCTGTTCTTACGGTGGGTTCAAAACTCTTCAAACCCAGCCGTACAAAAAAAGCGAAGAAAATCTCAGAGCCCACATTAAAGCTGATGGAGGAAAGACGAGGGATGGTTCTGCAGTCTTCTGAAGATGCTCGTCGGCGTCGGCAGCTCAACAAACATATCTCCAAGTTCAAATTCGCGACATAGGCCAATTTAATATAGAACGTATTAAAGAGGCCATTGAGCGGAACAAAGGCTCCAAAGTGTTCCCTAGAGATTTGTCGCTTCGAGAGAGCTTGCTGACGAAGCTGAAGACAGAGGACGGCAGAATCATTACATCACGACCTGAGCTTTTGGCCGAGATTGAAAACTTTTACGAACAGCTTTACGCGACATCACACACACCTGTCATTCAGGCCACTGATCCAAGAGCCAAATTAACCCGACACTATACCGAAGATATCCCGGACGTCAGCCTGTACGAGATTAGTGTAGCTCTTTAACAGCTTAAGAACAACAAGGCGCCGGGTGATGACGGAGTTACAGCGGTGCTTCTGAAAGCAGGTGGACGACCGGTCCTGAAAGCTCTTCAGAGGCTGTTCAACTCCGTCATACTCGAGGGCAAAACGCCAGAGGCATGGCATGGCGGCGTGTTGAGACTCTTCTTCAAAAAGGACGGCAGGGCCCAATTGAAGAACTATAGACCAATCACGCTGCTGAGTCATGTTTACAAGCTGTTTTCAAGAGTTATAACGAATGGTCTCGCGCGCAGGTTTGACGACTTCCAGCCTCCCGAACAAGCCGGATTCCGAAAAGGCTTCAGTACCATAGATCACATACATACGTTGCGGCAGGTTATATAGAAGATCGAGGAGTATAACCTGCCATTATGCTTAGCGTTCGTGGACTATGAGAAAGCCTTCGATTCTGTCGAGACCTGGGCAGTGCTCCAGTCACTCCAGAGGTGCCACATAGACTACCGATACATCCAAGTGTTGCGGTCACTGTACGAAAACGCCACTATGTCAGTTCGCCTTCAGGACCAGAATTCAAAACCCATACAGCTCCAGCGAGGCGTGAGACAGGGTGATGTTATATCACCGAAACTGTTCACAGCTGCGTTGGAGGACGCGTTTAAGCTTCTGAACTGGAGAGAACTTGGCATCAACATAAATGGCGAGTACATGACTCACCTTCGCTTTGCAGATGATATCGTGGTTATGGATGAGACTTTGGAAGACCTGGGCACAATGCTCGACGATCTCTATAGAGTCTCCCAACAAGTGGGTCTTAAAATGAACATGGATAAGACGAAAATCTTGTCTAATATCCATGTCGCACCCACTCCTGTAAAGGTTGGAAACTCTACACTGGAAGTTGTCGACGATTATGTTTACCTGGGACAAACAGTCCAACTGGGTAAGTCCAACTTCCAGAAAGAGGTCAATCGACGAATCCAACTCGGCTGGGCAGCGTTCGGGATCCCGTTTCGGGACGCGGCATATTCTCGGCCCATCTACCGCAGTGTCTCAAGACGAAAGTCTTTAATTCGTGTGTGTTGCCAGTGATGACTTATGGAACCGAAACGTGGCCGCTTACAATGGGCCTCATAAGAAGGCTCAAGGTCACCCAAAGGGCGAGAATCATATCAGAAATGTTGAGATCCGCAGGAGAACCAAGGTCACCGACATAGGTCAAAGAATTGCGAACCTCAAGTGGCAGTGGGCAGGGCACATTGCGAGGAGGACTGACGGCCGTTGGGGCGTAAAGGTCCTCGAGTGGCGACCACGTACCGGGAAACGCAGCGTTGGTAGGCCCCCCACAAGGTGGACTGACGATCTAGTAAGGGTCGCGGGAAGCCGCTGGATGCGGGCAGCGCAGGACCGACCGGTTTGGAGATCCTTGGGGGAGGCCTATGTCTCACGGCTGAAATGATGATGATGACGATGATGTTTTATAAATAATATTTTAACATTCATCTGACGCGTAAGTGAGGAAAACGAAAACAAAAAACATTGAACTTTTGTTTAGTAATAAAAATGGAACCAGCTGGGTTTGCAGATCCTGTAAATAATTTGTGTTGCTTAGACTTTTTTGACGAGTGTAGTTTTGATTATGAAGGACACGCTTTATATCGTTATTCAACAATAACCGCTGGAAAGCGCCAAAGCTGAAGTAATTTGTGTACCTTGAAATTGTGTTCTCTTGTTTCGCAGACAGAAAATTTATAGAATTTCGTTTCACAGTAAATGTCCCATAGAATGTTTAGTTTTAAACCAAGTTAAAAATTTCAATAGTGTATCATTTAGAGCAGTAGCATGTCTTTCAAAATTGTTCATTCGTATGAAAATGTGCAACGAAGCTAAGGACATAAATATTATAAGAAGCAATAAATTTATTTTTGATAAGTCATAGTGTTTTTTCTTATTTAACCCTACTATATTATTTATTATTAGGATTATATATAAATATAATAAAGAAATAAAGAGACTATTAATTAAAATGTCTCATTTTAGTTTCAGACATTGGTTAGTAAATCGTCCTTTTTAATTCTATCGACATTATTGATAATATCTTGATATTTTACCCCATCCCTAAGTGTGCATGATTTGAATGTTGTCATCACTCATCACAAAATACCCTTAAATTTAATTTGCAAGATAAATTAAATTTAAAGGTTTTTTATGATGACAGGTAATTCATTTTTCTTAGATTTGTTTATGAATATAATTATTAGTTTATATTTTAATATCTTTACCTGTAACTTGTTTGAACTTTATAAGAATGGAAATAGCTTTGTAATTATAACTTTCAAAAAGTTATATATTGTTGATTTGTAAATAATACTTCGTTTTAGTTATTTTTCGCACATATTAAAATTATCACAATGAACAAAATCTATTTACATTATAATGAAAACAAACAATAATATGTCGCTGAATTAT
Source organism: Elophila nymphaeata (assembly GCA_955850985.1). Taxonomy (NCBI): domain Eukaryota; kingdom Metazoa; phylum Arthropoda; class Insecta; order Lepidoptera; family Crambidae; genus Elophila; species Elophila nymphaeata. The sequence goes on along the minus strand of OY039076.1, from coordinate 15,762,383 downwards.
TGTGATAGTCTAAATATTATCATTGTACTAGTTAAAATGTGACAAAATTTCTGACTAGTTTTAGTATTAGTGAGTGTAACATTTTGAAGGCGACTGATGGGCAACAGATTCTTTTTGTAATTGATTGATTGTAGATATGTTCATTACCATCGGGAAGCGTCAGTGGCGTAGTGCGTAAGAGCGTCGTCTCCCACCCGGGAGGCACTGTTTCGATCCCCGCCACGTACCAATGTGTTTTCAAATTTTGAATTCATATGTACGTTTAATCGATGCTTTTACGGTGAAGGAAAACATCGTGAGGAAACCTGCACACACCTATGAAGAAATTCTTATAGGCCCTCCAGACTCACGCGAGAAGTCTCGCCGAGACTTGACCCGAGAAACGAGATGGTATCTTCACTCACGCGAACTTCTCACTTGCGTTCTCGACCGTTATGCGAAATGGATGACTTTGACAGTGCGACGGCTTTGGTATTTACAGTAAACCATAGCAGTTTGTAGGATCGAAAAAGCGAAGGAGTGATATAAAATTTAGTACAACCTAACATTATAATTATATCATCCGTTTGGATGATATTATAATGTTTACTAGGATATTGGTTGTTTTAATGTTGGCATAAACTGTTTAGAATGTTTTATAAAGGATACCAAATTAAATAGAAAATTAAAAACATGGAAAAAAATCCTATCATGGATAAGTGCTGAGACGGGACTTAACCTGAACGAATTGCTATAAATTTCGATCATAACTAAACATGCCATATAAAAATTACAAACAAAATCAATTTTTAAATAGAAGATTAAAAGCATGAGTGTAGATAAAATTAATTATTTAGACAGGCCCTGGTTCAAAGCTCAGATTAATGAAATAATAAATGCAAAGCACACACATGCGAAGGAAATCACTTCCTACATCACAGTGAGGCCGAACGAGAATGTGATACGGTTCTCTTTTCTCGCCCATAAAACCCTTTGAAGCGGGTGAAAAAACCGACACCGCGCGGAGAACAGGCGAGCCCGAAAACGAGAACGCGAGAAACTAATCACATTCACGCTTCTCGGGGGTTCTCGGCGTGAGTCTGGAGGGCGCATGAGGTTGTGCGTGAAGTCGACCAACCCGCACTTGGCCAGCGTGGTTGACTAAGGCCTAATCGCCCCTAATGTGTGGTAGGCTTGAGCCCCTCGGTGGGGACATTATGTGAGCTGTTGATGATGATGAGGTTCATTACCAATATTTAAATGTGGCACTAAATAATTATAATTTGAATTACATTACAACAAAATCTGTAACACAAAGTACGAACCTATTAATGGCTACATAATTATATTTGAACAATTTTATATAGTGTTTTATCTTGGCTTTTAGTTTTCCAAACTTAAATAAATAAATAAATTACATTATTATTTTACTCATAAAAATATCGAACAATTATATTTTTTGTTATAGAAAAGGGGACAAATGATTGTCATGTCATATTTAATTTACATAATTATTGAAACGTCGTGCAGATTTTTGTTCTTTCTGGCAGCCCCGTAGACAGGCTTGTTCGAATTCCGTAAGCGTTGTGCACAGTCACATAGTAAACTAAACCTAAACTATTTGAAATAAGGTATGTATTTGAATATAATAATTTTTCACTTAGTACCTATTTTTTAAAGTTTTTCTGTAACGAATCGCTGGGCGATGCTTTATGTAGTCACAATATGAACAAAATGTGTCTTTGTGTGCGAGAGGCGACACCGGTCCCCGTACAAAACTGACATCATTATACTTCTAACCTCTTATATCTATGTTCTGTGGGGTGGACAGTCCACTGATAGAGGCAGTGAGTGACAAAATGTACTCCGTTTTCATCTTCTAAAATACAGAGCATGTATTGTATTGTATTTCTTCATTCATAAAATCAAGTGAATTTATTAGAGATTTACAAATTGTTTGTCTCTGTCAGTCTGGCACGAGATAAATGAGACAAAACACTTTTTAACAAGGTAATAACTATAATAGGTTTATTAAGTGTTTATGAATAAGTCTGTAATTAAATAATATTATATTATAATATATATACTCTTTTTATCTCACAAATGCTGTTGAGCTATGATACATAATCGTGGCTCAATCAAATGGTGCACATTAGCACATCTCGAATACTTCAAACCAGTTAATTTAGATCCCCGTAAAAAGCACAATGTTTATTCATTATTACCTTTACTGTTAATTTTTTTGCAAGTAATAAAGTAGGAAGCTTTTAATACTAAAGCATTAACGTTGAAACCGCCACCAGTTGCCGCCCACACAGCAGTTGGCAGGACTCCAAATTATTTTAAAGAAACCCCTAATGTAGGACCTCCCAATACAAATTTTGTAGGATTAATTATTTTATTGGTGATATGGAAACGCTCGAAATAATGTAATACATTTTGTTCACAATTAATAATAATAATATATCATTTATTCTCTCGCCACAATAATCAGTACAGGTTCTTATAACTATGCTATATTTATGTATGATACTGCCCAAAATCTCACTTATTTATAGGACCCATTGACAAAAACCATATAAAAGGTGATAATATGTGACTGCAGTGATTTATAAGTTGGAAGATTCTCAGAAAGCACCCCTCTTTGTCGTATTTTTTGATGATGAAATAATGCTGGAATCCCCTTGGTACGCATTTGCGGAATTTGCATGATACCCACGTATACCCCCGATTGTAAAAAGAAGATGGCAGAATAAGCTCATGTAGCACACTCACCGAAATACAATCTGTAAAATACCGATAGGCTGACTATTTTGCAAGTATGCATATTAACAAACAAATTTCGCGATAGGAACAAAATGTATACATTAACTTAAGCCGTCGTTAAATCACTTGGCCAATCGTATCCCTAAGTTGTTAGCGACAGCTATGACACTATAGATAATCAATCAATATGGCCTATGATGAAATTTTTATATGTTATCATTATGAAACCATTGCCACTTGTCAAAGCCGTCTCGTCGCCCAATTATTGAAAATTGAAGGCAATAAAGTGAAATCGATTGATGACGTTAGTTCAGTTTTGCCTTTGCCTTGTAACGTTTATTTTCCCATACCTATCCAACTTTACTGGCAATATTAAAAAAAAAGGATATATTTCAAACAAATTCTAAATTATCCTTTACGTTTGGTTCGGTTTCGCGCTTTTCTTTCATTCTATTGCTGACTTTGTGACTGTACACAAAAATGCGAAATTACCGGGGTCTTGCTCTGGACACCCGCCCATAGCTTGGGCTATAAATAATAATACCTTGTTATAAAATACCTAAAATTATCCCAAGACACTAATAAAATTGTAAGTACCTAGTACCTTTTTATAAGTCTTTTCATATTCTTTTCAGAGTGCCTTACCTGCTTTAATAAAAAGTGACGTAATCGATGCCTTTTTTCTTGGACCCATCCCTATGATGTTTGTACCCCATTCAGCACCTAACGTTACAGGTTTAAGCTAATTGTTGTTAATGTGGTAAGAAAACCAAGTCTATGAAAAATTGTGGAAAGGTGCATTTCATTACAACACCGTATAATATTGTTCTGTTTCTTTGTTCTCGTACCTAGTCTGTAATTATTTTGTTATTTTGGAGGTTGGTACGGAACTGTCCGGCCACGTATAATAGATAATAATGTTTTAATTTCCATTCCATTTCGCTTTCAAAAACCTTTTTCTCGATAACGTTAACAGTGCCATTGTGTTTAGTTACAGTATATTCTTTTTTCAAATAGAAAGAAACGCAATTTTGACTGAATAATTTAAATAAAGGTTACATTTATTTATTCCGAATCGTAAACTACAGCGCTACTAACTATTATGTGTATTTTTTATACTTCGAGATGGAAAACAAACTTCTTTATGACTGCAAGTGCGTTGCCATCCTGTGGACTAAGATAACATAGAACATTGATTGAAAATAAACCATAGATATAATATTCTATTCTATTAACAATCAGGATGATTGGTACACGGTACCTATAACGAGCTAGCACATATACCCATGCTAACATCTTTTGTGGCAATGATTTAAGTATTTTTTCTTTTTGTTTATATGATTAATCCAACTTAGACTAAAGGATAGTTTTTATTTTGATAAGTAGTCCTCAATTTTTTAATCCTGAAGTTTCTAAGTCATGCAGTTCATGTCACAGCCCTATAAATAATGAGCTGTTTTCATAAATTCAATATTGTAAAATTAGCTTTGACATAGCGGTCGCCACCAAAATGTTGTTCAGCTTTCCTATGAGCTAAAAGACAGCTTTAACTGTCTCGTGTAGATAATAGACTTACAAACGCTCCCAGCATAAACTTAGCCATAAGACACTCGAGCAGTGTAACTGGTGTAACTGTAACACGTAATGGCGCTAATAGGGCTAAACACAGCCTACTTACAAAGCAAAATCGTCTGAAACTGTCTTGTAAATTACATAATTGCGTATTACGGAATGTCGAAATGGTGTAAAAGCTAAGCACGAGGAATGCTTCTGACCCACTTATCTCGCTTATTATGGTAAACACAACCAACGCGATATAATTATCCAGTAATTTATTGTGTACACAAAACACGTATACGGCCGCTTTGAATATTTTTTATATCAACTTTTCACGCGAACGTTTCCCTTTTACGTTTTGGTAACGTAGTCGGATCTCGCTAAGACACTCACATCGAATTTACATGTCAAACACAATAAGTTTCTTTTTACTTACATAAAAAAATCAATAAGACACTCTAAAATGGATCTAACTGTGATATATTTAAGTTTCTGATGGTTTTGCTTCTACCGTTCTTATAGCGTGTAATTAAGGGGATTTCAGAAATTACTTTTGCTATATTGTACTATTTTACAATGTTTATACTCAACCACTGGGGAACTGGTTATCTTATGAATAACTTGAATGGTTAAATTAAATTGCTCTGCCTTTTATATCCTTTGTTATAATTGTGTTAACACGAAAAAACTGAGATATATTTTAGAGAAACCAAGTCTTGAAATGTTTTGTTCCTTTAACAACCGCTTTGTTATCCGAGAAAAAATAACAAATTTCAACGGTCCGTTGATGTAATGCCTTGTTTTTGTGAGGAGAACGCGATAATCCTTTAAATGTACACAGTTATTAAAGGGCCAGGGAAATCGCGTGTTTGTTTTTCAATTTTGCACATTCTTTTAATAATCAGTTTGTAATATAAAATTTTATTAAGTATTTCAGTAAAATTTGTAAAGAGAGGATTTATAGCTTAGTAGCTTAATAGATCACACTATTTTGGAAGGAGGACAAATCAAATCAAAAACTTCTATATTAAATGGACTTTCCTTAGTATATTTAAATCGTCAAAAACCGTACCACCGTTTCCGGACGAAATGCTAATATGGAGAAGAAAATGCGAAAGAAACTCCACAACTTACATATTCGTAATGATTTCAAAACATCATTACAGGTAGATTTATCAATATATTAAAATAGATATATCAATATATTAAAATTACAGTTTTCGATGGTAAATTTTGGGAAGGTTTTAATCCCATTCATTTCAATCATTTATCTTGCAAAAAAAGACTTTTTATGTAATTCAAATAACTAAATGAACTTAGTAATTTAACTTTCAACAGAAACACAATACCGCGAACTTGTTTGCGCGGTATATACCCTCGCGGAAGAAACCTGTAGACTATAAACCCTCTACGGGTAATCCTCTCTACCGGCTAGAGGTCCAACCTCAGACCATGTAAGTAAAGGGTGCCACCAAGATCCTCGCAAAATCTCCTGTGCAATGCTGTAAAGACCGTATGCCGCCAACAGCGAAAACACGAATTTGTTTCGAATAATTCTATATAATTAAGGAACTATTAGTTTCGAAAGTAGAAGGCTTACATTCTATTTTCAAATAAATGATATACAAGAGATTTGACGTGCAATGTCACCTCCTTTCAAGGAAGTGTAGATCTTGGGGATTCTCAAACTTTGAAGTCATAACACCTCGAAATCTCGTTAATGGTAAATAATTATTAAGACAAGTGTCACCCAGTAATTTATGAAACAGTAGCGCAATAAAAGTCAAGGAATCATCTTTAGCAGCGGAAACGATTCATAAAAGATTTTTTTCACATTTTGTAATTGTTGTTTAAGTCAAGTCAAGGAGTCATCTTTAGCAGCGTGGAAACGATTCATATTTTTTTTACATTTTGTGGGGTATTACTATATTTTTATATTCATCATTTTTCAATTCATACATAATTTTAAATTATTAATACTCATTTTCTCAAATCTCATGGCTCTACACTTGGAAGGCGTGAGTCGGGTAAACGCTAGCTTGCAAAACGTCACCGAATGATTGACGGAGGTTATGAATATATGATTAATGGGGCTCCGTGTTATGAGACCTCAGCTTTTTCGGCAATATTATGTGTCTTTCACAGCCTGCTCTGTGACTACGAAATAAATTGAAGACGCCCGCAGTAGGGCTTTTGAAAATAATTGATTTCGGAGAATAGCAACCAATTTATTATGAGCGCAGTCAAGAAAGTTATGTCTTTGTAAACCCTACATTTTAATGATTAATGTTTAGAGACATTAGACATAATGTTTTTTTTTTTTTTAGCTGAAGACGCTATTTAATAAAAATAAAGACTCTGCTTGACTAAGGCCTAATTGCCCCTAATGTGGTGTAGACTCGAGCCCCATTATATGAGCAGTTGATGATGATGAAAGACCGACTGAAGGATAAAAATTGGAAGACGAGTATTTCGGCAGACGGCCAACAGCATTTGTGTGTCAAATCCAGTCAAATGGTTGTGTGCAGCATAAAACAAAAGCTAATAAACAGAACAGTTTTATTTAATACTACTAGATGGCAAACAAGCTTGCGGCCCACCTGGTGTTAAATGGTTACCGTCACCTATAGACTCTTGCAATATTAAGGGTAAATCATTTACTGCAAGTGCGTTGCCTTCCTGGGGACTAAGAAGATATGCTTTCCGTGCCCAGTAATTACACTGGCTACCTTTTCCTTCAATCCAAAATATAGCGAACTGCTTCACGGCAGAATTAAGAAAGGCGGTGGTACCTACCCAAACGACCCTGCATATGGGTCTACCACCTAGTTGTACTCTGTCTCAGTAGTCCGGGTTACACATAAAGCCACTAGCTGTATCGGCCACACAGTACAGTACACAAAATAGTTACAAGTTGCCAGCCTATATATAAATATTGCTAAAGTAAACCCTTTATTTGAAAAATGATCTTTATTATAGACACGCAAGGTAGTGTGAACTTGCTCCTGATCGTTTGTTATCATTCTACTAGCTATATCATCGACCACTTTCAACTTTGCCTACAGGTAGAATGGCCCGAAGAGGTCAATGATCATTATTATTCATATTTTACGATGGCGTTCGTGCCCTTACGCAGTCTGCTCACGACTTAAACTTTTTCAATAAAACACCCCTCGTGTAGTACAGGAGACCAGTGTCTATTTAGTTACATTTTGAACAAAAAATAAATGTTTAATTAGGAATTTTTGTAATACCTGCAATACAAATTTAATATTCAAAATACAAAAAATATATACCATTTGTTCGATATTTCGCGTATTAATTGTCTACTTACTTATAATATAAAAATACATAACTATGATAAAAATTAAAATACTGTAATTATATCGATTAAAGAAGATAAGTATTTCTGTGGGGAGTAGAATATATGCTTTTGTTTACTAATTAATATGGAAATTTCGCTTATATTTTTATCCAAATATATATTAAATTAATTGACATCCATAAACAAGGTCCTGATGCTGCTTGATTTTAGTTAAATAAATTTTATATTTTTTTAGTTTTCTAGTGGAAAGATATATTGTAATTATTTGAAAGGTATTATTATAATTACACTTTTTTGTATGAAAGTTCTAAAATAAAAATTTAGATTTTTCATGGTATTAAACAGTATAATGTTTGAACACTATCCCTTAGTCAATATGATAGCACCCGCGCCGCGCTCGGAAGTGCGGTCACGCAGTGAGGAAAGCGATTTTATAACTTTATCACAGTAAGGGAAAACCGATACCTGCCGTACATAGGATCTAAAGAAAGTTACGCCGTTAAACCGTACTGTTTCAATAATAATACTAAAGAGGGGAGAAATTATTTGAACTGTTTGATATTCAAGTCGGGTTTTCCGAAGATTGGGCAAAGCTTAAAATTACAATATAAAGCTTTATAGCTTTCTTCGTATATAGGAACTTTATGATGTTGCTTCCGTATTCAGGAACCGCAGAAGTGAAGACTTATTTTAAAGATACGATAAATTGCAAATAGCATTATAAATAAAACAACTTTTACGGAGTTAACTCGCGTGTAATTAGATTTTACATGTTGTTATTATTGCCCGAATCATAGCCTAAGCCATACTGTGTATAGGAAAGCAACTCATACAGACAGATACCTCAATGGTGACTCTCACCACCATCCTAGCCAGCTTGCTACTGTAGGGAAATCTTTGTTTCAGAGAGCACACAGCATCTGTGACAACAAACATCTTTCTGGCGAGCTTACTCATGTTAAGCATGTACCACAAGCAAATAAACTGCAAGTAACAAGGCCACGTCACCCACGCCGAGTAAAAGCAGCCACAGTTGAGCGTCAACCTGCAGTCTTACCATACATGAAAGGATTCACAGGCAGGATTGAGATTTTAAGCCGCTAAAGAAGATTAACCAATAACCACCTTGTGTATAATACTTGGATTAATTGACTATTTGGACTGTGCATAAAATAGGTAAAGCTAGAATTGTCATTTCGCAAATTTACAAAATAAGTCCAGAATAGATTTCCTAGAACTTGTATACAATTCCTGATACTCACAAATTTTATATAACATATATAAGAAAATATTTAATCTTCACAGTGTATGTAAAATTTTCATCCACGTTATTTATCCGTGCTACTGACCGTAATTCTTCAGTCCAATCAGATATTCCAAATTTATTACCGTTGGCATGCGAACGAGTGTTGTCAGCATTATGGTGAATGAGCCCCCAATAATGGATAATAGCCGGGTCATTATTCTGACAGAAAATCAATATTGACAATTGACATTCATTTGTAGTAACGAGAGTGCATGCAATTGACTGGAAATATCGCAATTTATTGAGTGAAATGCTATTTTAGAATTCGAAGATATTTCTTGCTGTGATATGTGCCTTGTATTTTTGAACACGCTTATGATTAAAGTTGTTTACCATCTTCAAATTTATTAAGGAAACTTAACATATAAAATACAACATGTAAATAAAATAACCAACACCCTGAATACAGGTGGTTTGGGATCGGCTTCTGAGTTGATTTAAATTTTTTTTTTTTTAAAAAACAAAAAAAAAAAAACAAAGTACCCAGAAAATGTTGTACAATATTTTCTGGGTACTTTTTGTTTGTGTTCTTTAAAAAAAAATATTGAAATCAATTCAGAAGCCGATCCCAAACCACCTGTATTCAGGGTGTTGGTTATTTAATTTACATGTTGTATAGTTGTATGCCACAATAACAATGTCAAAGTATGACCCAATAACTGAAGATGATTAAGAAATGACTTATTGATGTTCACAAATCTGAAGACAGTAGACAAGTTAAAACACACGTAATGTAGAAAAGTAAAAAAAAATGATAATATCTTTATGTCCCCTGGTTTGAACAGTCAGATATCCCGGGTTCGAAACCTGATAGGTGGAAATGTTTATATTTGTGTTGATAAACACGAACATTTTGTTCATTGATTGGCTGTTAAAATCGTAGATTTATAATTACTGACGTTTATAGATTAGCAATGGCTATCTATCTCGCTCTAATATACACGTTAGTTTGATCTTTCTCTTTCATATTGCCGATCTACAGTTTACTATATTTAAAATATATTTACTTAAATTAATAAAATGTGTTTACGGTTTAAATATTAAGTACTTACTTTTGGCTAAGTAATTGGTGTGAAGTCTTTATTTATGAATCCAATATATTAGATAATTTTAGACGTTAATATGGTGTTGTATAGTATATTCTGTACTACTCAACACACTCCTTCTTATTAGTGATTATTTACATCATAATTGTTGCACACGCGTAACAAAATGTTAATTAAAGTTGTATTACCGGTGCTATTCGTCACAGGCGCTTCCTAGAGAGCATTCCATCTGTCAGCGCTTGACATAGAATTGTCAGAGAATAAGCCACGCCCACTAGATCTCACGGATAAGACGTAAATATTTATAAGTGTAATAACGCCTTAATACCTATTCATACAGCGAAAATTACTATGCAAATAACAAAGGGGCGGGCAGTAAATCTACTCTATGTTCAGCATTTAGAGAGTGACATTGAGTACTAAAGTCAGGAGGCGTGAGGTGTGGAGGCTTGTTTCTGTCAACACAGTGTTGGTAGTATAGAATAGAATATTATTTATGGAATAATTTTATTTTTGCGTTTACAAACGCGTAAATATTAATAGTAGAAAAATGCACTAAAAAAAATCGACTTGCCTCAGGCGGGACTCGAACCTGCATCTTCCACAATCCGGGCGTTCCAATTGTGGAAGATGCGGGTTCGAGTCCCGCCTGAGGCAAGTCGATTTTTTTCAGTGCATTTTTCTAGAATATTATTTATTGATCAACCAATTCAAGTATAAATTACAGAGTGATTAAAATTATTTGATATCTTAGCATTCAAAAGTAATGTATATCGCATTTCATAATATGTTGTTCATTTAACTCATTCGGATAATATTTATTTGTTCAACAAGTGAGCAAAGTTATTTTTTGCTGCAAGTGCCGATATTAAATCACGAACCAGCGAAGTAGTCTACAATTTTCTTCATTTCATAGTGATTTAAGGGCACGAGACAAAAAAAATTACCCTCGTGTGAAACATACAACTTTTCACCTCTCCAGCAAGAAAATTGTTTTGGATGAGAAAAACAAGGCAACACTTTAATACATGTTTATTAAGTTAAAAATAAATATTGAAAATTAAAAGTAAGATTACTAAAATAATATAGATTGAACGTTACAGTCTTGTTCAAAACTTGCAGTAAAAAGCGGGTTTTCCTTCGAGATTTTGCGAAACAAAAGAGGTCTTTTAGTGCTGGAGAGGTAAAAAAAAATTTGCTTAATCACGGACGACAGCGACGCAAAAACACGTATACTTTGCTCGTTTCAGACCCTATGGAGCTTCCCTTGCTTTCTTGCCATAAAAATCGTTCATGTCTATCGATAACTCGCTCATGGCGTCCGTCTACAATACAAATGATTGTATGTAAGTGCGACGTTGAATTGTGGTAGCATTTGCATAACTAGCCACCTAGTCTGCGCTGTATGATTTAGTGTTGCGTTATTGCGGATTCTGAACGCATTGTAAACAGGATTGATAAGTCAGATCGACTTGTTTAACTTGTCCCAGTACAACGAATAAGAGCCTACTGAACCGGCTCATGAAATTCGTAGTTATTAGGAAATTTCAGCTTTTAGTCATTTAAGCATTGCAGTGTAACATTACACACGTTGACCTAATGCCACTGAATACGAATTGTGTCAAATTAGACTTTCACAAGTGTACAAATTGTACCTAAATGAATAAAGAAATTTTGACTTCACTTTGAGTATTTTTTGATGTTCACTGTAAAGTTGATCTTTGAGAAAACTGATCTTTAAAGGTTATTACTGAGAATAAACAATAACGTATGTGAAATATATTATGAGGGTACATTTAAAAAAATTTGTTTTATTGAACTCAAGTTTTTTTTATTGGTTACATTGCTAACATTTTTAACCTCCATTGTCAATGCCTCAAAATCTCAAATTAATATTCTCCAAAAATAATAAAGGATACTTAACAGAAACATTTAAAACATTTGTACAAACTTCTCACTTCATTTCGAACATTCTGTCAATATCTTTACCCATCTATCTTCCAACACATCATATTCAGGATTAATGAAATGAAAAATCTCTTTATTTAAATGCACTTTGCTAAGTACTTTTAAATCGTCAAAACCCTACCACCATTTCGGGACTAAATACTTATTATTATGCTGAGATGGAGAAGAAATGGCGAAAGAAACTCCACAGCTTACAATTTCAAAACATCATTACAGGTCAATAGATAATAAAAAATATAATTAAAATTACAGTTTTACATGCGTAAATTTTGGGCAGTTATTATTCCCACTCATTTGGCTCATTTATAATAATAATTTATCTTGTAAAAGCTTTTCTATATAATTCAGTTAATCACATTAATGAACTAATTAATTTAACCTTTGATACCCACCATCATTTTGTGTTACAGTCTAAAAGAGCATTAAGCGCTGTAAGCGAACGTAGTGTATGGTCCTTTATAAAATAAATCTACCTCAAAATAATGAGTGTATACCAACTTAAAGTCATTAATTAAGGAATTATCTCCGTCCTACGCACAAACCACGCACACGCGAGTAAATTAAAGAAAAATATATCGAAAAGATAAAGAACGTGAAATCAGAAAGAAAATAAATAAAACCCAATCGGCCGTAATAAATACCATATCTCGTCATTACGACACGGAAATTAAATATTCATTTTAATAAACAACGGAAAGGTAAAGCCGTGTGAATTATGACCGGCGACGGGCATTTTGATGATTTGTTATGGTTGGTTAACATTATTAACTTATTTCCCTTCTTCACACCTAATGGAGCGCACATAAAGCCAATGAATGTTACTTAAACAATAAGCAAAGCCGTCCATTTTATAAGTTTCTTTTTGACGCAGCGGTGATGCGGAGTCGAGTTTCATACTTCTTTTGTTTATCTAAAATACGTGTTCCAAAGTGTATACAATCGATACGATTTTTTATTTTTTTACATTTTGTTGGTATTGTTAACTCTCAATTACGATTTTCAAGTATTCTGTGACTGGTAAGGTACCAAATTACCAATGCACTGGAAGATGATGGAAGATGCATGCATATAGAGTTAGCGTATTCATCATTATACAAACTCTTTTCAAAGGCATGATCACAGACAACAACGTGATTGAAAGAATGACTTTCTTTTCAAAGGCATGATCACAGACAACAAAGTGATTGAAAGAATGACTGTCTGATTAATTATGCGACATTGTAAGTGCACAAGACTTGTCACCCAATTCAAAGAAAATATTAATTTCAATATAGGTTTCTTGAGTTGTAGGTCTTTTGGGTTTGGGCTTGCCGACCTGCTTCTTAAACTTGCAAGGTACTTGTTCACGCCCATAGATACCTATAGGAAACTGTAAATAGGCAATGTGAAAGAGAAATAGCGTATTAAAGCGTATATTAGATCGAGATAGATAGACGAGACCATTTCACGTCCACGCAGGCGGCCTAGGTCGGCCTGTCATTCACGTTCAAAAGACAGCAACTATCAGACTGCAGTACTATTCTTCACGCACACGTGCGCAAAACTCACACATTGGTGCATTTTTAGGCTCCCCCTAGTCGATTCGTTGTCAATCTATAAACGTCGGTAATTATAAATCTATGTTCACGCCTCTTTTGAATAACCTAGGATCGTAAGAAGGAGGGATTCAGTAAAAATGCACTGAAAAAAAATCGACTTGCCTCAAACAGGAATCGTAATTATTTCATAAGGAGGGATAAATTGCTATAGAAATAAAAAAAAACTAACTATGGATTTTGTAATTTTGGTGCAATAATGATGAAAGCCAAGGTACTAAATGCATATTGCATCTAAAAACACACCAGGACCACTTTAATAAATCAGGACATGCGAAGTAACACGATCAATTAGTCATTCATTGCTCATACGAGACACGTAGTAAATAGGGCGTTTAACATCGATAGGCATGTAAAGCATTGGCCGAGATGGTAATTATTGAAATTTGCATTTGATCAGCGGTAAAGCTGGATAGCTAGGAGTTGGCGCCAGGCCCGCCTACACTGGCGGCCCGCAACACCTACAGAGCTGTTGCTAATAAGAATGTGCATACAATAAATCTAATCACCTGATAACACAGGATTTGCTAGAACTTACGATTTGCCGATTGATTGCGTGCCTATATATTCGTACAGACATATTCACACACTCACAAACACATTAAATTTGCACGCATGCATAATTATCTTGTATTGTAGAAGCTCTGACTATAAAGCCATATGGTTCGGGTGAGGTTCCTGAAGTCCTGAAATACAGAAGTTTCCTAGTTTAGGCTCCAGTCCTCCCAAATATTATGTGTTTTCGCTTACCTAGTTTTAAGCATAATTTCTCTGTAATTTGTAGTTAATGAAGGCTGACAAGCATGTAATATTGAGGTGGAAAAATAAAGTTTTTTTATTTATTTATTATTATATATTGATATTTTTTTTTTGCAAAATACGTTTTAGTAATATTCATTCCTTATAATCCTGGGTCATTCAAAAGGGACTGAATTCTTTCTTATAGGTAAGGCGAGGGCTAGCGCGATGGTTATCTCTCGCGTTAGCTATCTTGGACTCCACTTCTGCTTACATTCTGAGCTATTTACTAGTCCTTTTTATTTTAAAAAATCCAGCCAAACAGCTTAATAAAATAAATATTCTTCCAATTTTTTTAAAATAAATAAATAAATGTGTGTTTATTTTAATATATCTAGGAAATATTGAACTGCATAATAATGATGTAAAACGTGGTGGTAAGATTACCAAGCTCATGCACACTGCAAAATATTTTCAGAAGTCATTTTTTCATCTTTACTCAACAGAGTTGCTTGTACATTATCAGAACCATATCACGAGCAAAGGGTCCACTTAAGCAATTTAGAATAATTACATATTAAAAAAATTACACATTCCCTAAAGACGTGTTGTCTTTAGGGAATGTTCAACTGTCACTTTTGTCCAATCATTGTAGAATATCCCACTATCAGCATTAGTATGCTAACTTTGATATCTTTCCTGGAATATCGCATAAACAATAGCGCACAAACTGTCCGCCCCGGCCAAGCACTAGCCTATTAAGAAAAGCCAGCCTCGGGGCAGCTCCCGTGTTCCTAGCCTGACACGGTGTATATTTAGATTTATGTTCATTTTCACTTTAGCTAAACCTGTAGATGCTAAATTATGGATGGACCATAAACTGAATTATCAATATTGGCGCTATTATACACAAATTATTGATAGGGATGTTGATAGGAAGATTGCCTTCATCAGTAAATCAATATTTTTAATCGCAAGTCTGCTATAAAAGCAATATTTTTAAACAATAAAATACAGCCATACTTTGACTGCTTTAACATTTAAAATAATTATTTATAGAATTTTCGATGCGATCGGTATTTGGGTTATCGACGATTTAAAAAATCTGGCTGATAAGGTCTCCTTTAAGGAACTTTAAGATATTAAAATTGCGAACTCTCCCTCTTCATAACTTTTCCATAATCCGTCGAGCTTATGTCATTCGAGATTTTGATACAACTGTCGAGCTCATGCTTTGTCGGTTTTATGGTTCTTCGGAGAACAGTTTTCGAGAATTTAATACTCGAGCAAAGGGCATTTGATTTCAAGTAGGAAATACATAAAGCCGTGCCTCAAAATAATGACAGGTTACCATCCTGTCTAGTACATGTTCTGAAATGGGAACTATCGTTTAAGCAAAGACTATTAAAAATTATTAAATTTAAATTATAAGAATATATTTTATTGCATTTCAACTCTCTGCGATTAAAATGCAAAGTAATGAAAATGCTATTAAAAAGCAATATGAAGTAATCTGATAGCGCTGATCACCATTGGAGTCATGAGATTACAACTTAAGCTAAGGCTTAACAGCTCGTGTAATACGTAGGACGAATTTTATAGCCTTTTAATTTCCTATAACGACAATAAACGCAAAGGTTATAGTAATACGTCGTAATACTTCGGCTTAGCGCTTCTGAAATGATATTTATACGTCGGACCCACGTCGTTTACTCTGCTTTCCCACAAAATTTGCATTTATTAAACTGGGCCAGGTGGGCGGTGAATGCTATTCGCTAAATGGTTTTACATATGTTTGACAGCTCGTATTAACTTCACTTTAGTGCGGGATGACGATGTTACGCGACCGTTGCCCTTTCGCAACATTTGTCGGGCGCCGTCATGTCACAAAAGGAACCAGTGCAGAAGGCTATTTAAGAGAGAGTAGACATTAGTCAACTGATTCGTAAATTGTAGCTTTATAATTCCTAAACATATTAGGTATAAAGTATTATAAGGCATTTTAACTTTAACATAGTAGCGATGTAGTGGACTACACCCGTATTCACAAACATTACTATGAGGTTTCTCGACTCTTGGATAAGTAAACGCATTGCATTGAATAGATCTCTGTGATTGGTTCGTTTCTATTGGCTAATTCACATCGTTGAATGGATTCTAGGTCTGAGTTTTGACCTGTGCGTTGTGTAATATAGCTAGCTATAGCTACCTAAGCTGTGCGTTCATTTTAAAGTACGCATAATTCCGATCCCTACTTAAGTAATGTCTATAATAATGTAAATATAAAGTATTGTTTTTACGACCCTGTGCGTCCACGCGCACTATGAGACTTCAAAATCCTTGCCATATCGCACCCACTGAGAAATGCCTTAAATTGCATAGCATTATTTTTTACTATGATAAGTATGGTTTGTGAATACGGGCGTTACTATTGTAGCCAGTGGAGAATAAATACTATCGTTTGTATAGAAAATACAAAGCTGCTATGGTCGAATTCAGAAGTATTTTAAAACTTTAGTATCTTGTCAATAATTCATACGTTGATATGACATGGGAACTGTAAATTACTACTACTACTGTCGTATAATTTAAAATTGCCGGTCCAATATTGGCAAGATCTTCGCAAGTCGCCCTTATTTATGCCGATGAAACCACTTTAAGCTTAAAGATCAAAAATGACTCCATTGAGCTAATATCTGCAGCTCGCAGAATTCCAGCTCGGACTGTCTTACAATAGTCAGTGATTCTGTGTCTGTACGAGGTGTATAAGGTTGGGGAAAAAGTCTTTTCGCATTATAATAGGTTGGGGAAAAAGTTTCTTCGCATTTTTTAAGAAAATTCAAAACATTTTTTAATATAGTTTATTTACATTTAACTAAAGTATGTAGGTACCATTTTGTTCGATAACTTTTTGCCATCTTGTAGGTAGGGCCTATGATTTTAAACTTTCAATGATACCAAAACCAGCCAGATACAAAGAGTATAGCCAAAGAGATTTTATTACAAGTTTATACATACTATAATGCGAAAAGACTTTTTCCCCAACCTAATAGTATGTATAAACTTGTAATAAAATCTCTTTGGCTATACTATTTGTATCTGGCTGGTTTTGGTATCATTGAAAGTTTAAATTTTAAAGAACATAATTCCAAATTCAAATTAGGAAAATGTGTGATTTTCATTTGTTTTTCGTACCGCCAAGATGAGTGAATCTAATGAAGAAATTCGATACATTTTAAAATTTTACTACAAAAAAGGTAAAAATGCAACGCAAGCCGCGAAAAAACATTTGCGATGTTTATGGACCTAGTGCAGTGTCTGTGAGAGTAGCACAAATTTGGTTTAAGCGTTTTCAATCCGGAAATTTTGATGTCAAAGATGCACGTCGCTCTGGTCGCCCTATTACAGATAAAATGGATGCCATTTTTGAAAAAGTGGAGCAAGATCGGCATGTCAGTAGTTACGACGTAGCTGAAGAACTGGGAATTGACCACAAAACAGTTTTGGCGCATTTGAAAAAAACTGGGTACACAAAAAAGCTCGACATTTGGGTACCTCACGAGAAACCTAATGAACCGTGTACTCATTTGTGATTCTTTATTACGACGTAATGAAACCGAACCATTTTTGAAGAAGCTGATAACTGGTGATGAAAAGTGGATCACGTACGACAAGAACGTGCGAAAAAGGTCGTGGTCAAAGGCCGGTCAGGCTTCACAGACTGTGGCGAAACCCGGGTTAACTCGCAACAAGGTGATGCTGTGTGTGTGGTGGGATTGGAAGGGCATTATTCATTATGAGCTGTTACCACCAGGCAGGACCATCGATTCTGAACTCTACTGCGTACAACTGATGAGATTAAAGCAAGAAGTTGAGAGAAAGCGGCCGGAATTAATCAACAGAAGGGGTGTGGTTTTTCATCATGATAACGCTAGACCTCACACATCTTTAGCCACTCAGCAAAAATTAAGAGAGTTTGGCTGGGAGGTGTTAATGCATCCGCCGTATAGTCCTGACCTTGCACCTTCAGATTTCCACCTGTTTCGGTCTCTTCAGAATTCTTTAGGCAGTGTCAGGTTAACATCACGAGTGGACTGCCAAAACCACTTGTCGCGGTATTTTGACCAGAAGTCCCAAAATTTCTATAGCAATGGGATCATGGGCCCTACCTACAAGATGGCAAAAAGTTATCGAACAAAATGGTACCTACATACTTTAGTTAAATGTAAATAAACTATAATAAAAAATGTTTTGAATTTTCTTAAAAAATGCGAAGTAACTTTTTCCCCAACCTATTAAGTGCGGCACTGACTTCCGTGCTCTGTTTAATTTGTGGTCATATATTTTGAGATATTGAGTAATTCGCAATAGTTTATGACGTTTTTTGTATAAGCTGCCATTGTGAGTCACGACAAAAATCTTGAAAAAGCACGTACAATATGACTTCGTGTGTATTTTTTAAACATCGTTAGAGAAATAAGTGTGGGAGAGACCTCTTTTGTCAATTGTAACTCGACGCCACTCATAAAGAACTCAAGCGATTAAACTTAACCGTTCCAGATCTAAAAATAAGGATCGTATTCTATCTGAATTTAATATCGGCTGCTCTGCTAAATCATGTCGACGTGAGTGATTAATCTTCGGAGGAGAACGCTTGTCGTTAGTCGAGCAATAAAGAGATAACAAAATAAATCAAAGAGCTATAAATATAGCCCAGATGAGCGATCAGTCCCAGAACTGTCCGCTCAGACAGAAATTTACGGAACTTTTATGTGAGTAACATTGGAACTAAACGTAGGATAAATAAATATAAAAACAGCGTTTGGTTGTAAATAACGTTTATTGCGTCTATGAAAGTCGGGTCGAGCTGTAACTTAGTTGCCAACTGGACGTGTCTTGGTTAAAGTTGGATACCGCAAATAAAGTGGAGGGGCCATGAAATTATTTCACATTTAGTACTGTGGTATTACCGGCTAATAAAAATATTATGATCAATCGAGTCCGTTTTACACTCTTGGGCTGTAAGAGAAAACATTACTACTGGTACCATAATTTATATATTATTATCGTAAAAGTTTATTAAAACCAGTATAATCAAATGACTGACATACCTGCTATATAATAATATGCGATATCATAGATTACTTTCGTTAATAGGCACGCAAGAAATAACTTTATCTTACCAGATCTTCTGTAAGGTGGAGGTATTTCCCTAAGGCATTCCAAATTGCGTCTAAGACCCTGTGCTCTCCATCCCGTAAAAAGTTCCAAAGTCAATAATTAAAAACTTTACGATTAAGAAAGAAAAAATCGCCCAGTGGCATATTGTAAGAGTTCAATACTATTCAAATTTCTCAATTATACTTATTAAGATTTTCATACTTTGGTTTTCATCAAACTAAAAATAAATAATCATAAAAATTAGGTACTAATGCTTCAAAAGAAATATGATAACAACACGGGGTTTTAAAGGCAAACTATTTTTCTAATGTTTTCATTTTAGTAAGTATTTAAAACTGTCTTTTTAAAGCTCTCAAAACATAACAATTTACAGATAAAGCGTACGTAGTAATATTTATTTCTATTATGATCTCTATCAGATACTCTACACGAGCTTGTTGTCTTGATGGATATAGATCCGTTCATCGTTTACACGGTTTTCAGATATTCGTTAGCAGAAACAGATTAGACGGATGCGGCAGTCTTCTTCGGTTATTATAAAGCATAATTTAAAGGGAATGCGGTGCAAAAGTGCAATATCCGAGACCGGAGCTATAACTGTCAACGGTAGAATGAATCAGTGGCACATAAATTGTGGGCAGGACAGCGATCGTGCTTCCCCGCGATCGCCGGCCGATTTTATTTTATTACAATAACCACAGTCGTGTTGCGCAGTATGACACAATTCCGCTGAAAAGTGGAATATACAGTAATAGCCGTATAACAATAATCTCATCCCTAATCTTTTACAAATACTCGTAAAATTCTCTTGCATCATTGATGACTGAAAAATCATGTGTAAAATTATACAATAGAGTGTAGATAGACTAGTCTGTTGGACAGTCGCTTACGATATGTATGTTATTACCTAGATTTTTTAACTTATTTATTTTTTATAGGAGCAGACGGTTCACGTAATGGTAAGTAATTACCGCCGCCCCTAAAGGTTTGCAACCACAGAGAAATTGCAAATTCGTTGCCGGCCTTTAAGGAAGGAATACGCTCTTTTGTTGATGATTTCGATGTCGTATCGGTTCGGGAACACCGCTGACGACAGTTGGTTCTACAGTCTTTTGGTTCGCGGCAGAAAATTGCACGGAAAACGCACGGTAGTAGACAACCAAGTACGATGGCGAAATGCAGCGGCAGGTATGTATAAGTCCGAATAACTCCTCAGAACACTCCCCGTGATACAAGCGATAGAAGATGCAGAGTGATGTCAATGATCAGAATGCGCTGGTTTGTCAACAATTGGAGCCGTCCTTCTCTGTATGCGGTCTAAGGGAAGAAACTGGTACAATGACAATACATTATCTACCAATTGCACAATTCAAACAAATTTAATTTCATATCAAACAAAATATAATTTATGGATCCTTCAAGCCTCGGAAGGCACATTAAGCCATTTCGTTATTTTTGGTATAGTCAGCATAGTGGTGTTGAACATGTTTAGACTAAAGGTTCCATATTTCCAACAGTGAGACGCCTATAAGTGGATCAGGTCATGACTCATGACCTGCATGACGCAGGCATCCGTGACACAGCAGCAACAACTATTTAGTTTTAGAAAAGAAAGGATTTTCCTTCGTTAGGGCGCGACATCACGTATTCGTACCATCTCAAGTCTTGTTTCCACAATTTTTTATGTTCTCTGAGCATGATCTTCAAACTTCCCCTAATATTTTCATTTTGAAAATTGTCTTTCATCTGACTGCCATTTTATGGCTACTATTTAATAAAAGGCACGTTGTTAATTCCATACTTAAGCTCTTCCTTTCCTCACGGTCTTTCAATACTGTAGAGGGGATTACGTACAGCACTTTTCTATTCATAATCCTTAATCAAAGTCATAATCTTGATCTCATAAGTTAAGCTACTGCAAGTTATTTTACTAAGCAATTCTTGCCGTAGAAATGCACCCGTCGATTTGTTTAGCTAAATTATTTTATGACCACTTGTTATCTAGTATTGTTTATGGGCAGGTGGATCTGTGGCGCCGCTGGGTTCCGCCGGGTTTCATTTAGATTGTATTGGATTAATCTAGGCACGTTTAATTCTGCTGGCGCTATGTTTAAATTATAGTGCCTGACTATTACTATCTTTACAGAGGGTGTAGGAGTACAGCTTAATTTAAACTATTGGTAGGTATTAAGGTGTGTTACAAATAAAATGGTCCATTTCATGATTTATAATCGGTATATTGATGAAGGCTGGCCGTAAAAATCTAATACCAAAACTTATAGCAGTATTATCAATATCTCGACATACTCAAAATAAATTGGGAGCACCGACTGCACCGACTCAAAATTAATTGGGAGCAGGGTAAGAAAAAGATATTGATAAAGAAGTTCAGTTTTCAAAGCAGAGCGATATTCACCATTGGTCACTTACCATTAGATAAAGACCAAGAGCTTTCAAATTTAAAAGACCTAAAAGTTTTCATAAAAGCAATAGTAGTATTAGTAGTTTATTTTATAGCAGTATTTTAAACATCAATTTGCAATAAAAAATGTTTACCCATTTTTTTAGACGATACCAATATTTTAGGACTCGAACAAACACAGAGACTGACAACAGGAAATCCATTTCAAAATCGGTCGTTTTGTTTGAGATAGTTCGTTAAAATACAATGCTATTACCACAGTCAATATTTATCAAGGACAAATAAGAAACAAAAAAAATATTAACGTAATAAAAGCAACCGTTAGCAAAATCGAATCTTTATTTCATGTTACCCAAGCATTCGCCACAATGCAGAACTTTGCCATTTATTGAAAGAAAACATGCAAGCAATAAACTTTTATAAACGTTAACATTCACCACACAACTGACTCGCAAGCTGATTCTGATAAAATACCAGAACACAAGAAGTTATGAACATAGACAGGGATAAATTTGTCTTAGTCTCAAAGCCAATCCCTATAAAATATCGAGTGCCTTTCAACGAGTTGATATATCGCCGATATCCTCTAACCAGTTTCTGTTCTATTGACTCAATCTTGGTCGCCAAAAGAATCAGCAAGTACGGCAATTAATCAGCTGGCTTACGACAGTTACTTTCGACGGACTTCAAGGATGTTTCCAGAAAACTTGTCTAATTTTCTGACACTCGTCAAGAGTCTTATTCAAAAGTGTCAAGGTTCATTATTCAAGTTGAAGATTTGTTTTCGAGTATTGTAAGTCTATTCCGGGTATCGGACCACCCAGTGCGGACGTGTTATTTTAGGTGCGCACATAATTGAGCCGTGGCAGTGAACTGTCGCCGACATGCATATTATGCTGTTTTACATTTCTTTACGGTTCTCCTTGAACCGGATAATGTTAGTTTGATTATGCTCAGCTGCATTATTTTGTTGCTTTAAAAAACGTTTTTAAAGCTTCAGACATTTATTTATTACTATTTACTTTTAAGGTTCTATTTATGACTTCCACCTCTTTTGGTTGGAGTATTTTTACTGCAACACCAAACAACAGTATTTTCAAATTTCTGTGTCGCACAATCCATCCAAATTTATAACTGGATAGGGACAAAATTAAATGTTCGATGTAAGTACACAATGGTATTAATACTGTTCACGATTCTAAATATTTTTTCAGTTCTTATACATTTAGGACTCTTTTGGCTAAAGTTATATTTTTTTATATATATATTTGCGCAGGTCAATAAAAGTTTTATTTGATTCATTAATAAAAAAAACACAATCGTCCTTTCGCCATAAAAGAAACGATACTCCTCCACACACTATTCGTATTTATTTATGCACATAGAATTTACTTAAATTGGCAGTAAATCCAATCCTATCGTCACTAGCACGCGACATACGTTCCGTGAAATGGCGCCAAACGTTTCCCTAGGATAATGGTAAGCCTTCCTTTATGTTGTCCCCTCATGAAGAAATGTATTGTGAAAATGATTAATAGTATAAAGCAGTCATATTAATGACATACGACTTTTTGTATGTCATCTGACATTCTGAAATCAGGTCAAAGCGATAAAAAAATGTCAGCGAAGTCTGTTCTTTGTGTGTCCATACATGCATACGCAATGTGTTATTTTTTCTTGGTTATTAAGCTCTCTTTTGTGTTCCATGAGGAATAGTCAGAATAGTAAATTATTTAACGTGAATATCTCTTGGAAATATAGACAGGTAGTAGGTATTTCAAATCTGGGACAACACGAGTGAGCGATGCTCTAATGCATAAACATAACAACACTTGAAGCTATTAATAATACCTCGACATTTAATGAACTTTATATCAGTCGGTGTTAGGGATAATAAATCTTATAGCAAAATCATAAATGCTACATTTGCAAATTAGAAAATTTCAAAGTTTCGTAGATGTAGAGTTTCTTGAAAATTAAGACGTTAAGAAAATTACTTATTTTGCTGACTCCAGAAGCCTCAAATGCGCAAATAAGTCGGAGTTATTATAACCTCGTAAGCTCGAGTTATAAAACTTTCAAAGCTGTTGTATATTCATTTGCCAGTACAGTCAGATGGTTATTACCAGCGTTGAAATAACGCGCTTAATAAGAACGTGTTATGGTGTATCTTTATTGGTACAGTTAATTAGTGCTCAACTGGATTTTATAATTTGCTGCACTATTTTCTCAGTGGCTAGTGATAATGAAATGGCTTGGGACTGCGAAAAAGACAGCTAGAAAACCTTACAGAAAAAACCGTTGAAGTTAGCACTATTGTAAGATATGAAAACATTGTCGTTATCTAGTCCTGTTTATGTGTTTATCGACTGAACAGTTTTTGCTTTTAAGTGCGTATTTCCATTCCGAAAGTGTACAATGAAATTGCTGACTATCTGTGTATGTTAATGAATATCTTTTTGTAAGGACTTGTAAAGTTCATAAAACCGCCATACCTATTAAGGAGTGTATACCTTTTGAAGATACTAAAATACAATCTTATTAATTAGGTAGGTAATTATAATGAAAATTGTCTATGTTTATTTACTAAATTTATTAATCCGCAATATTTTAACATAGGACATTTTATAGAACAGCCAATAAAATAGGAAGTAATTTATAGCATCATCGGAAGAAATAAAAATTCATTCGATGTAAAAGTAACCAGAGCTCGGAAGCACTATAAACCTGAACCAAGCTAATAAAAATGAATACTAAAAATGCAGTAATTGCTTGATACGATGCAAGTCAATACAATTTGGTGGAGTATTAACCTATTATCCCAGTTTCATTGCACTGCCATTACAATCGCACATGTCTGGGTTCCTACGATACAAAAATATTCATTTATCAATAGTGCTGTTTTTATTCTGATTAAAGTTTTATAATAGAGAGACATAAACTGTCTAGAGGCCAGTACCTAACAGCGAATACCTAACCTAAAGCTACTTATAAACCGTTTTAATATTATTGCAAGCGTTTTTAGAAGCAGGCACTACTATTTCGCTCCATGGGCTTTAAGAGTATTTCCTAAGAACTACTCAAAAAAATTTCTTCCTTAAAATATTTTGATAAACATGGTACTTTACACCATCTTGAATTTTCCATTTTATCCTCAATATTAGATTAGATGCTTAAGACTTGACTCGCCATAATATTTAATTTCCTTTTGTGAGAAACTTACCCTTTCCATTAAGGCATCTCACGCTCTACCAAAGCCATTCCATTTTTATCCCGTGACACAATGGCCACTTACAAAAATTAACATGCACTACGCTAAGAGCCAAGCTGTGCTCTATTGGTGTCTGTTGAGTCTCGTACAATTTTCATTGGCTCCGTGCCTGAATTGACTGTTAGTATTTCGACGAGAACTCTTGTATACGAGGACTTTACGGTGTCGCAATATATAGAAAGCTTGCAATATTCTTGAGGGAAATAAAAATATATATTTTTTCGAGTTGGAGTTATTAATTTCTCGTAAAAATGTGTAAATATTAGACCGATGTGGAAGAATGTGGAGCCCTTATGTTGTTCACAAATACATTTTGGTAATAAAATAATTTTCAATCGACGAAATTTTTTGAGTATTATGAGATTCTAATAAAAAAAATCTGAAGTATATTACTTGAATTTATGTATAGTAGTAGGAGTTAATTTGTAGCTTTCGGTACAGTAAGTTCTCACTACTTCTTTTCAACACTTAACAATTATGATTATCATAACTTCGTCTGGTGGTCGTCGTGGTGGACTAGTTAGTAACGTTGCCTATAGACGAATATCAGTAGGAACAAATTATTGTGTGATTAACACAAACACTCGTTTACGTGTCATGCATAATAATATCAATTTAAGTTTATTTACAAAAAATCAAGTATCCATAAAACAAGATCTTATTACACTTAATTTGGGGCAGATAATACTAACGATAGAAAAACGACTGTATGATACTTATTGCCGGAATATTGCAAATGTAAACGACACCGACAGCTGTATTTATAAACTTTATTCTGTATTCTAAAAAACAATACAAAAGTGTTAAGTGCGAACCGGCCATTAGTGTAAGCGCAAAGGATTGGAGCTTCACTCGCTATGCGTTTTATTGGCTCAATTATTGTGCAGCCACGAGATTTTGCGCCAATACTAAAGTGTACCGTAGTACTACAGCTTTGTAACGACTTGACCGAAAGTGCCGTTCAATGTTTCAGTTCGGGGATTTGTAACTTTCTTTTTCTATTTTCTTTTACAAAATTACTTCCTCGAATTCGACAATAGACTGTACTCCTTTGAGAATAACGTTTGCTGTGAACTAAGCAATTTAAATTTTCGCTAGTCCCAATTTATTTGGAATCAGTGAAATACTTAAATGGGTATGTGCTCGATATATAACGTACCATAGATATCTTTAGGAGCATGTGATATAATAGAAGGGTAGTATTCAATTTAATATTCATTTCTTTTTAAGAATAATATTAATGTGCTGCTAACACATTAATATTATTCCCTTAACTGTAGCCAGCTAATATAAAGAGGCATAGCAACACTAGAAGATAGATAAAATATGTAACTAAGACCGTAATCTAATAGGAAAGAAGAACATTTTTTTAAGCTTAATAAGTACCTTCTGTAATAGCATATATGAACAAAAAGGCACAATAAAATGATAAAAGCTCATAAAAAGAGCGGCGGCCGAGGATTGATCTCCGTTCACACAGAAATCGAGTCCACCTGCAAGCGCGTTCGGCTACCGACGCTTAAATTTTGGATATGACACAAAAATATTTTCTTACCTTCTACTAGTATTATTACTAGTCTCTAGTTCATGCATCTGACTTCTGTTTATCGTGGCTTAAAGCACATATTTCCTATCATTCATCCGCTTGTACTGTTTCCAATTATGTTTGGGGTCAGTGTCATACATTGTCTTTATCCATACATCTCACCCGTCATTTCAGCATAACTCCTTTTATCTTCATATTCTCACACAACATATCCATTTTTCTTTGAACTTCCTCTCCCTATATGGCTATCTACATTTATGTTCATTCCCTTCTTAATAACATGATTATCGTATTTTTTCATTACATGTCCATACCATGTTAGTCGTTTGCTACTGAATGTTGAATTGTTGAGGTCACCTATCCAAGCCGCAGTGTAGTTTGTATTTTGTTACCAATGCTTAGAATTTACGGCCGCTTATGACATCGTCATTAGAAATTGTAAAATTTATTCTATTTGTAGTCTTTCACCAACGAAATAATGATATAGTTTAAAATGACAGTATATATAAAACACATTAAACTTGCGAACTACAGAGCGTGTTCCTGTTTACAAAATTGACAGAACAACATAATGTACACACGGTAAATGCGCCGTAAATGTTTACAATCTGAATTGAAATGTTTCCGTCGGGCTAATTGCGCGACGTTATTGATATTAAAATTTATTTATGAATACGGCGGCAAGTGATAAAATGACACTTCGCCAGCCGTGGCGCGTTTGACGACAGATTTCTGCGAATGACTCCAATTAATTATGAGCGATGTCGGACGGAGATGGTCGGCTACAGTCTTTTGTTTTTGCGCTCTCCCAGAACAATGCACCGAGCTTTATCTTAGCAAAGTCTTGCCTTTTTGTTAGTCCATGCTATGCGGCGATCCTCTTCGTTATTTTGTGGAGGCTATCCCGGAACGTTATGAGACGTAATAGCATTTTATTGAACGGAGTTCGGGGGCGTGCTTTTATTTTCGCGGCCACGTTCGTGGGAAGGTTGTTTTAATGTCACTGTAACAACGAGTAATATTGATTGTTGAACTCAATAGGTATTAGAATGGTTCTTAAATATCGGATAATCACCCACGTATAGTCGACTGCTATTAAAGTAAAGTACGTCCTGGAGCTTAAAGAAAAACAGTCAAATATTTTGTGGAGGTATGACCTATAATAGAAATACCTACTCTTTCTACCGCCTTGTCATCTGCGCCATACCTTTATCTCTCTCCGCTTGCTCGACTCGACAGCTTTGCGATACGCCCATTTGTGTAAGTATAGTTAATTAATAAACAATATTTTTCTTAAATAGCTGTTGAAATTTATATAAAATAACACTATTATCTTGTAATGTTTGTTAACCACACGTATTATTTATGTATTTTTTAATATGAAAAGTAGGTACGATTGAACAGATGTGTACTGAATCCGTTTCAAGTCCAGCTACAACACATAAAATCCAACAACAAATTCGAGAAGTTTGTTTCCAAGTCAATGCAATAAAAATAAACTCGCACTTAAAAACTATCGGGTATCGAAAGAAAACATTCCTTAAGCAATCACCTAGCAACTTTGTTTGAATAATACGTCCGCAGGATTGACTCATTACGCTGCTTTTATTAGTTATATTTATAGTTGTGCCTAATGGAAAGATCAAAGTGTTCTGCAGTTAATTTTAATGTCTCAGTGTAAACGGGAGTTGGTGCCGTTAGATATAATTAGAGGGATCAGTAATGATGGTCTTTGCATTCGTCGCTGCTCGTATTTTGACGCTACTGACATTTATTGTATCAGACACATTGGTGTGATAGTTACAAAGGATCGAAGATTTATGAAGTGTAGAAGCCTAAGAAGAAAACGTGACCAAATAAATAACCTAAAACTCACAATGCCATCAAACATTAAACAAGTTAGCAACCAAAGTTGCACATAGCAAATGGCGATATTAGCTTAGGTTTTTTTATATCAAATGATCTAGCAAATGTAGTAGGCAGAAATGGAGTTCGAAAGCTGAGATATCTAGTGCAACAGAGAGTAAACACGTCGCACAGCCACCCTCGTCTTGCTGACCTGCAAGGTGCTTTAAAACTAGGTAAGTATTACAGGGAAGAGAAGAACAATAGTACATATTTGTAAAGAGATGTCCTCACTTGCATACATACAACATATATGTATACAATACTTTATTACTAATGCAATAGAGTAGAACACAATTTTTTAGACGTGAGGCCAGAAGAGAAACGATGAGAGGTTTTTCACAACTTCATGTTGAATTTACATTTTATCAAAACGGATCTTTACACGATGGTAACATTAAAAATATTTGCTATAAGCCTAATTATTTATTGTAGCCTTTAGCATTATTTTTAAGAAAGATTTGAATGACAAGTTTTAAGCGCTTTTGGACTTCTGAAATAGGTACAATTAAGAACGTCTTTTATAATAAGCTCTGTTTAGTCCTTCTCAGTCAAGTTGTATACTTTGGGTACTATATCAGTTATAGAGAGATAAAATGCTAAGACTTCTAAATTGAACGGCGCATTAAAGAAGTGTCCTGTCGCCAGCTTGCGAAGCGAGGCAGTGAGGCGAAGCGAGGGCGCGAGCTCTCATCAACTTTAATGAGCCTTTACCGCTACGAGGGGATTCGAGTCATTTTCGGAACTCACGCCACGTATAATTATTTCACAGAGCGCGTCAATAACGCGACCACAGTACATTTATGCCACCGGACCTAATATGTAGTCGTAAAATTGGAATAAAACAATAGGACGGCGAAACGCGACAGCCATTTCACAATGGCACATGTTTGGGTTATTTCCTGAAAGCATATAAAATTGTAAGGCTATACCGCCAATTTATCGCTGCCAAATCGACAAAAAAATCACCTCACCAAGATAAGGTCTAAAAATTCAACACAAGGCATGGTCACATTTCGCGCGAAAAAATACTCTCCATTATGAGTCGCTGTAATGAATGAATTTATGTAGACATCCAAGCGGCCCAGTGAATTATTATCGGCACAAAAGCGCAGACAGGGGTAAATGCTTACTGAAATGGAACGTAACAAGTCTGAAATAATTCACAGACGATTCGACACGGACATTCGCAGTGGGCGAGTGCGGCTTGTCTCCGTGTCGGCAACTACCGCGGTTATTTCTAACCCGTATCACGTCGACTGTCGACCGGATCGTCCGTACGCTTTGATGTCGCATTCTCTTTTTGCAAACGGCATTTCAGTCGGTGGTTGGATAGCGAGCTGAATATTTTCGGGTACATCTAACGATTCGCTGTAGACATTCTTATTACCTTTGTTATATTGTGGTTTTAATTACAATAGGACGCTTTTCTTTTATAGAGTTCCGGTGAATTTCACTTCATGACGGTTGAAGTGAGATTTACCTGGAACTCCCAACCGGCTTCTATCATCACTTACCATCCGGTGATGAGTATGCCAGTAACCATAAAAAAGTTGCTTTGTGAAATGAAAACTTGATCAGGCAGCACTTCGGATAATTCACATTACGGTGCCGAACATCTTGCTTGAATTTTATGCAGAAGTGCTTATCTTGTTCCCCCCTCTTGAGGAATGGCATCGTTGAAAAATTTCGAAGTCAATGTCGTGAAGTGAGGGGTTGTTTGAGCAGTTTATTTTCAGTGCCAATGTTGCAACAGATAATAGAGGAGCGTAAAACTCGGTCCCGTGTGGGCGTCGCGCAGATAACAGGGCGGCTGTTCGGTATCTCTCAAAGTGGTAATTTGTTGCCATTCTTGCTGCGGCGCATTTGTGATAACGAGAATAAAAAATATCGATACGTCGTCTAGAAAATTCCGACGAATTAATTCTTTATGCATTCAACTTGTTATACATACTACAAACTTCTTTCTTTAATGCTGGCTTTCACGACTTATCTATCTACAGTTTTGCTTAGTAGGCATAAGATTTTGACAAATATATCAAAATTCTACCGCTACCAACAATCTAAATATATATAACTCAAAAGGTGACTGACATAGTGATCTATCAACGCACAGCCCAAACCACTGGACGGATCTGGCTGAAATTTGGCATGCAGGTAGATGTTATGACGTAGGCATCCGCTAAGAAAGGGTTTTTGGAAATTCCACCCCTAAGGAGGTAAAATGTCCACGCAGACGAAGTCGCGGGCGGAAGCTAGTGATTTATATATACAAACACGAGCTACCAAGAGAAACAGTCGGTGGTTATGTTATTAAAACGAGTCGTATCAAAACTTTATTCAATTTTATGTAAATAAAACTACATATTGATATGCACTATTTTAAAATTGTATCCAGTATGTCGCAAAGTCCATTTACTATAAAACCACTTGCAAACTTTTATTAAACAATACTTCCTTTACATGTTTTCCAGATTTCGCTTGAGGCGAGAAAAACTCTTATATCGAATAGAATAAAAGTTCCAAGTGGAAACACTAAGACAAAGGCTACTATTTGCCAAGCCGAAACAGTCTTAATGCGAGGACTATACGAATCTTTTTATCTTGTTACATTGGGTTAGATGATTTTTACATTCGCTTATGTATTTTCTTGTGTTATTTGATTGGTAGACAAGCATATGGCCTGGTAGCAGCGGTAAGCAGGCACCATAGCATATAGACGCTTTAAAATACTGATGTGACATTCGCGCGTTGCGAACCATAGTCCCCTTCCCTTCCCCGTGGAGCTCTGGCTCTGCCTTACTCACCAACAGAAATACAACACCAAAAAAACATGTCAAGTGCAAGTCCAACTCGCGCACGAAGGGTTCCGTATTAGACTTACTTATCAACAGAAATACATCATGCCTGTTGTATGGGAGCCCCACTTAAATGTTTATTTAATTTTAATTTATTTTTAAAGTGAATATACAACTTAATATTATTGTTTATTTTATTATTGTTTAGTACATGACTATTAGGTCCATATTATGTATGAGTAATTAAACCAATACGTATTTTTCTTTAAAAGAATATTTACAGGTCCAACTGTACTGAAATTTAGTTCAACAAACATATGTATAAAATTATTTAAAATACGAAACGACTTATTTTTACAACCCAAATGAAATACATTTAACTGTCAGTATTAAGAAAATCGAAGCATTCGTGCTAATAAAAAACTCTACAACATAATGGGCTGTCGTCAACTGGCTTTGTATATAAGTCACACGACTGACAGTTGAGAGGCCTAAGTTTTATGACGTCTTCGCAAGGGGAAAACAAATGGAAATAAAGGGGAAGAAATTCTGTCACGACGTTAAAACGCGATGAACGTCTCCTACGAAATTAAAATGCAATGATTTATTACGAGGCGACGCTTTTCGGAGTAATGTCTTCTCGTTGTGACTTTCAGAAGTTCTTAAAACACAGGATTTTGTTTTGGCAAAGAGTAAAGTACTACCACTTTTATATTAATGCTTAAATAACCTTTTATATAAAAGCAGTATTCAGTATTCAGTATTCTTTATTGCATTTTCATGTTGTACATTCAGATGTTACATTTACTTATCAACAGAAGCCTAACTTAGTAAAGGTTTAAGCATTTTAAATTGTACAGGCAGCAAAACAGTGTGTAATTCATTTACACACTGTTTTGCTGCCTGTCTAATCTTTACCCCAATTTTGGTGTAATAATTTTTATGTATAACGTATATTAAACGATATAGCTCTTTTCTTCAATAAGTAATTTTTAGTTATACCTAATTATTTATAAATGACCCTCCCAACCCTTTGAATGGATTTATTCCCAAAACACAGCGAGATAGTTAAAAACCATTATAGTATCTGTTAATATTCGGTATTTTATTGTTTATATTTTTATTCGGGCTGAAATTTTTGGCTAACATTATTACCTACCTCAAAAAAATATGTGTGACAGATAAACATTAAGCATTTTTATAATATACAGTTGGAAAAACGGTAGTTCGAGAGAAATTTCCTCTGATTCGTAGCGTACTACAGTAACCAAATACAATAAAGTGATGTGAACTACTAATATTTTATCTGTGTAGACTTATGTATTAGGGTAGTAATACTATACATAAATAATTATATAAAAAATATTTGAATTAAGAGCTATGCTATTATTTGAAAATAAAGGAATCATTCCTTTTAGGAAAATTAAGAGCGGTTTCTCTCAAATACCGTGTTATTTAAAAAAAAACTATATACAATGTTAAGTTTCAAACTCTTTAGCGGTCTTTAATTCCTAGACGTTGATCCTTTGACCTACTTAGTAGAGAAATGAAAAAGGTAGAGCTGTCAAAACAAAAAGAAAATAAAAGCCACTGCGAAAATTCCGCACAAGCACTTGGAGAGTTCTTAGGAAACAAGTTGATCAAAGAATAAATTAAGCTAAACAGCGCGAAGTAAATTATTAAGTTTTTACATTTATAAAGTGCTTTATGAAAGGGAAAACTCTCAGTTTTTTCTTTATTTAATAATAGATATCTCATTACGCAGACGAGAAGTCGCTAGAATACGCGTCGGTCGGTTTAGACCTTGTCCAGAAGAGCGAATTCGCCGCGAAACACTACGCGCGATGGCGAGTTACTGGGGCTAAATACATTGCGTCCACAAGCTTCGCGCGAGTTTCAAATCCGCGCGTTGAGCCTCAGTATGTGTTCGCGCGTAAATATTCGCGGCAAATTCTCCCTTCTGAACAAGGTCTAACTGAATGGGGACACAGTAAGTGAAGTGTGTGACGGTAGCAAAAGAAACTGTGAGTAGATGAGTATGATGGATTTTATTGACATAATATTATTTGTATGTGTAGTATTGACGTATAATTGACATGAATGTTAGATTTACTTTGCTTATAATGTATTTAATTTAATTTAAGTAAGATATTCTATTGTTTTATAAATTAATCTTATAAGCGCTTTGGATAATTGTTTCTGTAAGCTTTTAAGACAAATTGAATATATAAATAAATAAATAAATGAATCTACCTCATATGCGTAGTGAAGACATCGCTGCTCTCCAGTCCGGCTGTGACCCCAGTCGGTGTAACCCGACTGAAACGACAGGCATTTAAAAAGTAATCTAATCGCGTTAATTTTTACCCATTTTTACTAATGGAATATTATTGGTTAATTAATTCACAAATAAGTATGATGAGATGACACAACATATCTCTGCGTGAATGAAATGAAAAAGTGTTTATTCAGATTTCTATACAAAATTTCATAAATTTTACTTCTGCCAAACTGCTCAGCATTTGGTTGGCAGACGTAGCTCCCATTGTTATCTTAAATAAAGTAAAATCATTGTTACACTTTCTCATGTAAAATAAAGTAATGACTCTAATAACAATTTTGTATATTTTTAAGATCTGATTTTGACAATGCAGAGGAATAAGCTATTGCCTGCTCCTTAAAAAATACGGGTGCGATATAGTTATTATCTTAATATGTATAAATCACGCGTCACGCTGCTTGTCCGCGATGGACTCCTAGACCACTTAAGCGACTTCAATCAAATTTGTACACCGTGTGCAGCTTGATCCAACTTGAGAGACAGGATAGTCTCTATCTTGATAAGTAGTCATATTTTTTACTGCAGATACAATGCTATAGATCAATAGTATGAAATTACCACAGCAACGCATGGCCGGGACAGCTAGTACCTTTATGTATATGTCATGATTTGACTGATTATTTTGTTGTTTTATATCTTAAAGACCTTTTTGAAGTAGAAGCACTTTCTATATCTATGGGTAGCGTGTGACGGGGCGCCACAGGCCAAGCCCTAACTTTATGATTAGATCTTTACTAATCTGCGAACACCTATTATATAAAGAGGAAAGATTTGATAGTTTTTAGACCTTTTAGAGATATTTTGAGACCGTGGGAAGCACTTAGGAAACTTTTTGGCGCGATAGCCGAGTTGACGGCGACCGCTAGTGGTATACAAAATAGTGTTCTCGATAGTCAGATATTTTTTTTATCTTGTCTATACATGTTCTCATCTTAAAACCCTTAACAATCAACTGCTATTCACGTAATAACTGCCCACACTAAATCGCTTCCCCAGGGATTATTAAACGGCAATTTCGTCTTTAATCTATCATTAATATTGTTCAAATTACAGTCTTTTATAGAAGAATCCAGGCGTAGCAAATTGCTCTATCAATCAGTATTACGTGTGGTGTTTATGTAAATATAAATTTGTTGCTATAATTTAACGGATAATAAAAGGTGGGCAGTCTATTTTTATGGCTCAGCGATCATTTTTGTTGTAATTGGTCGTAATTAAATGTCGCTCTTAATCACCTGTTTTAGTTATTGATTAACAATTTGGTGTAATTTGTTTCCAATAAACACTGTCTGCTATTAAAAATAACGACATTGATTGGTTTTTAGTGCGTTGAGTATCACTAACGAACATATGAACTATTACGCTCGCTTATAGACATATTAATTTTTCGGTCCAGGTGTTTTAACTTGTAACGAACGAGAGTCATATTAGCTCATAACACTAAAAAGTGCTAACAGATTTATCGATATAAAAAGAGCACATTTGAAATTGGTCCTTTGCTTTTGATATTTTTTAAAATTTTTGGCTGTCAAACCTCCACGAGGTTGCGAAGGGAAATAGAAGGGGTTGGCAGCGCAAGTGTCACGTCAGTGCTACAAGGATCTATATGCTACGGTGACTTCTTACCACCAGTACCGTGTTTAGTGTTAGTTTTTTAGTATAAATTAAGCAACTATTGTAGTTGTGATAGAGCTTAATTTGTATGGGAACCACCATTAGCACTTCTTTCCGCTAGGGGTGCTATTCAAGTTTCCTATACAAATCACGCAACTACAATAGCTACGTATTTTAAACGAAAAAACTTATACTACGGGTACAGGCAGGCCGTATGCGTCTGCCAACCAATAAAATTTAACCTTCGTACACTCGCGCACAAATGCATTACACCCTGAGATTACACCTAACTCACGCACGGTGTCTCAGACCGAAAAATCCAAAATTCGTTATTATCACGAAAAATATTATATTCTTTATTGTACACACATAAAACAGTTATAAAAATTAATACGTGAATAACATGTACAAAGGTGAGCTTATCTCTAACAGAGATCTCTTCCAGCCAACCCTAGCTTTCGTGAGACAATTATATGAGACAATATCAACACCATGAGTTGCGGTACAAAATAAAAATCAATAATATTTAAAACTAATATTTTTTATTATTATTGTTTTTAATTTAAACATAAAAAACATGTTATGATTGAATAAAAAAACCTTAAAAAATTATAATAGGTTTTAGTAGTAGTAGTAGACGTATGAGTAGGTAAGCTACCAAAAACCGCAAAATTTATAGTTTTTATAGTTTTCGAGATAATATCGAATTTTTGATTTGTCGGTCTGAGAGACCAACGCGCGAGTAAGCATAGGAAGGTTAAAAAGAGTTTGAAATTGTATGTAATCAAATCCTCAGGTCAGGTCAGGTCAAATCCAGAGGTCCACAGTTTTCATAAAAATAATTTAGCTACTTTTGGTGGTTGGTAGGGCGTAATTCATTTGACTTGCTACTACCAACTGAACTTTATCACTTGAACAAGAGTGTTGAGAGAATTTTTATGTTCCAACACCTAGTAATAAAATAGCCAGTTGAAAAAAAAAATACTCCATTAAGTTTTCATGGGACTATATATCCATAGAGAGAGATAGAATGGAAGAAAAAAGAAAAATGGGATTATTGAGAAGCAATTCTAGTAGAAGTTAGAGAAAGAACAAGAGATTCGACTATAAAGAACTCATCTTTTTCAGAAGGCACTTAATATACCTACCTACTGGTGCAAATATGCCTTTTAAAATTCTTTTTAATTTTGATAGATTGTATTTTTCACGTTTGGTTGGTATAAAACATTATACGAATTTGCTGTCCATTTTACCTACGGTTTCTTTCATTTGCTAGGTCTTTCTTCCATATTTCCGGCGCCATTTCTAGTTCTCCGACAGTGAAACATAGAAATCGGGTAATGTATATGACAGGCGTAGGCGTCAAAATAATATTCAATGACAAACATTTAAGTGAGCCCCACAATGTAAACCCAGCTTAGAAGAAAATAAAAAATACGTTTTATTTGACGTAGAATATCTTTGCTCGTTTCTTTTATTATTACAGCAGTCTGGAAAATATGTAAATATTTATAAACATTCAAAGTCTAGCTCATAGAGGGCTATACAACTTTAATCTGATTGGAAGGGTTCAATCGAGTACTTGATCAGACGTATAATATTTCAGTGTAACAAACCCTTATCCTGCACTTGATATGATAGTACTTAACCTTTGTTACGCCTACACTGGCGGCTCGCCGCCGCCGCCTAACAATTTAGTTGACGATAATACTAATATCGAGTTACAGACAGCCCTAGCTCGAAGCAGGTGTATGCCATATAGCAAAAGCGATAGCGGCTTATACTGTTCATTAAATTAAAAAAAAAACGGACAAAACATACCTCGTTTTTTTATTATTATTTTTAGTAACAAATCCACTATTACTACAATACATAATATTGTTCCGAGTGGACATCATCCAGAATTTGTAATGCTCACAGTTTGGGTTAATGCTATTAACTTTTGAATTATCGTTTAATTTAGAAAATGATTCTATTTATTACAATAATTTAATAATTAACGAACAATACATCAATAATTATTGACGATAAACCACTAATTCTAATATGTGTTGAAAGAAAAATTTCCACACATTTAAGTCTACACACCAAAGCTACGGGCTTAGCTGCATAGTCTACTAGGCTAGTGCTGGTAGGTTAACTCGACGATCCACTAAAGTGTCAACTCTAAACACTGTTGAATATAAAGCACTTTATAAATGTAAAAACTTAATAATTTACTTCGGCTGTTAAGCTTTATTTATTCTTTGATCAACTTGTTTCTCTTAGTTGTTTCTTAAGAACTCTCCGAGTGCTCGTGCGGAATTTTCGCAGTGGCTTTTATTTTCTTTTTGTTTTGACAGCTCCACCTTTTTCATTTCTCTACTAAGTAGGTCAAAGGATCGACGTCTAGGTATTATAGACTGCTAAAGAGTTTGAAACTTAACGTTATATTTAGATTTTTTTTTTAAATAACACGGTATTTGA
This sequence comes from Elophila nymphaeata, assembly GCA_955850985.1. NCBI lineage: Eukaryota > Metazoa > Arthropoda > Insecta > Lepidoptera > Crambidae > Elophila > Elophila nymphaeata. Next base: position 15,724,559 of record OY039076.1, on the reverse strand, counting down.
GAGAATCGGCTCTTAATTTTACTAAAAGGAATGATTCCTTTATTTTCAAATAATAGCATAGCTGTTAATTTAAATATTTTTTATATAATTATGTATGTATAGTATAACTACCCTAATACATAAGTCTACACAGATACAATATTAGTAGTTCACATCACATCAACAGCTCATATAATGTCCCCACCGAGGGGCTCGAGACTACCCCACATTAGGGGCGATTAGGCCTTAGTCAACCACGCTGGCCAAGTGCGGCTTGGTCGACTTTACACACAACTTAAGAATTTCTTCATAGGCGAGTGCAGGTTTCCTCACGATGTTTTCGTTCACTGTAAAAGCGTCGATTAAACGTACATATGAATTCAAAATTTGAAAACACATTGGTACATGGCGGGGATCGAACCAGTGCTTCCCGAGTGGGAGACGACGCTCTTACGCGCTACGCCACCGACGTTGTATACATATAGTTATAGTTAATATGCGTGGGTGTAGTCTTTTGGCATGATTATTTTAAAACGCGAAATGCTCAAATCGCCTTTAAACTGACTTTTGTCTTTGTTTAAATAAGTAAAAGAAAGAAGGCATCTACGTTCCAGTTCACTAAATTCAAAAATATAATCGAACATCGCTATCCTTAATGCACTTAGTCCCATCCCTCTCACGAATCCCATGAAAGACAAGGGGAGGTGAAGCCGGATGGTTACCGTGAATTTCGTAATTAAACGGCTCGTCTAATTGGGACCTTCGGCCGAGGCTTTACACTCGGGTACATTGTCTTTGTCTTAACTGTTACGCAAGATTGCGTTGTTTCGGCTCAATCCAAGCTTTGACTTCATACTTCAATGGATGAACAACCCGAATTATTGACCCATAACGCAAAAATAGCAAAGAGTGTGTCGTCGAAGTTGGTAGGTTTCTGTCTATTTCAAATGGAATTTGTATCATGTAGGTAGTATTTAATAGCAGTGAGATATGGCAAAAAATAGTGTTCATGAAAGAAGAGCAACAAAAACAAGAAAGTAAATTACTCATCCATCCATAGAACCCATCGCTCCACTCTGGACTCAAAATACCGCCCATGTCGTAAAAATATAATTTTGCTACCTTGTGATACAATCTGTTTTTATGTTTATACATGAAAATAATTGTAAATAAAACAACTTTTTTCGGATTTAACTCGTGTGTAATTATTATTTACTTTTTTTTATTATTACGCGACGTTTCGTAACACTTTGCAGAGTTCGTGGAAAAGTGTTTGTGGGAAAATGTTACGAAACGTCGAGCAATAATAACAAAATGTAAAATCTAATCAACGCGAGTTAAATCCGTAAAAGTTGTTTTATTTACAATGTATAGTGCTCGCGCAATTCTAGGAGAACATTAACATAAAAATAACTTTCAAATTAATATAACTTCTTCGTAATTCGTCGTTTGTTATGGAAATAAAAATCTTTTTATTCTATTCTATTCTAATTATAGTTGCTTAATATAGAAAGTAGAAGTTTTTACGTAAGCTTCTGTTACTATGTATTACATATTATTACTTGGTACAGTATAACTTTTTTGGTTTAAGATTTCAGTACAATCAATGCCATTAATAAGAAGTTTCACCACGAAAATGTTACCTAAAGTTGTGCGTAATAATTTTGCGACTATAAGAGTGATATTAAGTATGAATAAAAACCTATATCACAAAAAGAAAATGTTATGACCGTTTTACAATACCAACACGGAACTCTAAAAAAGGCGTTTTCACGTAATGCCGCTAACATTTTCCGAGAAGTTAAAACGATTCTTTATTTTGTGGAGCGTGTTATCAACGCAGTATTAAAAGCTTCGTGATAAATTACCACACTAATTCAAATTTCCCGTAACAAAATTACGCTTTTGAATTTCAGGTAAAGTGTACCCGCTGAGGCGACAGAAAACGTTCTTATATTCTTAATTATAAAACGTCGCAATTTCTTTTTTATTATGCTCTACTCTACCTGAAGACGAGTGTTAAATAAAGTAAAATTGACATTTTAATTTTATTAACACAAATGCTAGAGAAGAACTTTTGTACGTTTTTTAACGTAGTAACGACGGGACGACGATACTTTTTAAGATTAGAAGCATTATATAATATTTATTGTTTTAATTTATAAGTTCTAGTACATAAAATAATAATAATAATATGTCCAATATTGTATTGAACAAAGTCGTTGGCCTTGCATGACCCATCTCACTCTGTCAATATCTGAATTATGCAAGAGACATACTTAGTACTCGTTTGTTAAATAAACAGACTATATAGAGTCTATAGATTGGACAATATATTATTATTGGTTGTTGAATTAGCCATCTGATGCTGGCAGAGTAGAATCACCCATATCCTCCAATGGGTGTCGTAGAAGGCAACTAATGGATCAGCAAAGGGGTATTGATCACCTTATACTCCGTCTACCAATTTACAATGAAAAGCAAGCGTGGTGGACTACTGCCTAAACCTCCTTCGATGAGGAGAGGCCTTGTGTCACAGCAGTGAGGGATTAAATAGGTACTGCTATTTTTGGAAATTGTAAAAGCTGAAAAATAAAACTTTCTTCTTCTTTGCTCTCAGTGACAATGTAATATAAAAAAGTAACAAAATACAAACAATAAAACCATAGAAAAACAATAGACAATATAAAAGAGTATATAATGCATGTTGCCAGCGTAGTCAACAGCTATGAGTATTAAATTATTCTTCCTTTCCCCTGCTCCCAATTTATTTGGGGTCGGCGTAGTATGTCACGGTATCGACAGTAGTGTTATATATACATTTTTGTAATATCATTGAAAAATAGGGAAGAGCATGAAGTAAACGTAATATATGATATCGATGATCTTTTAAAACTCATTTGTGCATCATCACGAACACTCTAATGTGTTATGTATTTATACGATAAGGAATATTAATAAATAAAACGCAAATACATACTCGTAATGTTTAATCACACTTTGCGGAGAAATCTAAACAATAATTATAATATCGTTATTATTTTGCGTTGTGTGATGTGTGAAAAGATCATCGATATCATAAATTACATTTACCCTATTTTTCAATGTGCGCTTCGAGGACTAAAATTTCAATACTTTAAATTGTGAAGCGCCCCTTTTATTAGCAGTTATTAAAAGGAGCGCTTCAAGGAATAGTTTTGGGGCGCTTCGGAGAAAAATCGATTTGAAAAAATTTCGCTTACCCATCAGAGTAAGTTGGTATGTGCAAGTGGTAGCTTACCTAATCGTGATCGTTACCAAAAACGCACGACAGTGGCGCCATTGACCTCCTTGGTTATTGTTTTATTCGTTTAACACAATTTCACTTTCATGAATTGATTGTCGTGTGACAAAACTCCTCTTAATTCCATTATTAGGTTATTTTTAACTTGTGATGAAAACTGTTGAAAAGCGATTTCCCGCAAGAAACAAATACTTAAAATGAGAGTGAGTAAATTTCTTGTATTATGTAAATATTTAAAAGCGGTCAGGACTCAAAATGTGTAATACCTTTTCGAATCCGGCTCCATTTTAAGCCAAGCTACAGACGTCTGAATCACTTGTCCGACTAGATATTTACGTGCAAGAGAAGGTTTAATTCGATAATTAGTACTTTGAGTTACGAGCATACCTCTACAAATACGTAACTACAGGAAGGTACAAAGCCAGGAATGAAGGCGTTTATGCAAATTGCTTCCGCTCGGATTTTCCCAAGATTTATGCCTCGACGTCAAGAACAATTAAATTTGGACTACGATTCCTCGCTCCGAATACATTAACTGAGTTAAATCACGATAAAGTCGGCTAGAATTACGAAGTTACCAGTCTCTGAAGTTTCAATAGGGTTTCCGATATATACCCTATGTATGTATCTACTACAACTATATAGCAATCAGCATCTGTAGAGGCTTTCGTTGAATGTAGTGTTCGCTTAAACGCTTTAATTTATTTTTCATCTCATGTATGGCATTAAATATTGGGAAGTTAGAGAGCCAAAATTGTTTCAGTCGTAAGATAGATAAAATTGTTGTATTTGCTGGATTTCATCGATACCGATGAAGTGAGCAATGTGATGGTACAAAAACGATGCATACCTACATCAGAATTCCCTCAAAGGTAGGCTCCACTTTGTCATAAAGAAATAATTCGACTGACTCTCTCGAACACTATTCATAATGACTGGTCAACAACATAATGATGACTCGGTGTCTCAATTTTCCTGTAATAAATATCTCGTAAGCTATAGATGATTCTTTCACTAAATAACAATTTTTACTTGTCTGAGCTTGACCACAATATTTTCTATTCTAACTTGAAAATATTTCCTAGCAGCCCAAACAAACAGTACCCCAGGGTTGGGGTGAGAGCTCTATAATACCTGTTTGAATGTTTTTATTGGCACGATGATATTAACTTTTCATGTAAGGCTAATGGATTAATGCAGTTGCAAGGGAGCTGCAATGGTTAGGTTACATTAAATGCATCTGCTACTAGGTTGCTTTTGAGAGTTTCCAAGCATCATTTCATTATATTTTGATTACATGGTATAATTTTAATAATAATCACTTTTTATGAGATTAAAATGCTTTCAAAAAGCATTCGACCATAGCAATACATCAGATTGTGCATCAAAACATCACCAGTTTCACTACACAAAATCCACTGAGAAACAATTTTTGAATAATTGAAATAAATATATTATAGGCCCTTACATCCCAACCACTATTTTTTCACAAATTGTTCAAGGCATATTATTCAAACTTCTCCGAAGCGAACATAGATATACATAAAATATAGGCTCAGAATACAAAATATTTAGATGAATAATGAAATTGTTTTCGAGAGAACCATAAACATTTGATATTTGCATTTAGGCTTACTTACGATCAGCATCCCTTGATAAATGCTTTCTCCGTGAAAACAGTCCGGTAACCGTGTATTAGCATAAATTTTAATAACAAATTAATTCCAGCCTCTAATTCCGAAGGTGCGTTTATATCCCATGTAAACGTAACAAGGAACAGTGATAACCACAGATTTAATAATACAAGGAGATAGGCCGAGCCGGCGTTTAACTTGTGACAAGTATATGCCCAGTGCGCATACATTGCCGCCAGTTCGCCGTCCGATAATGTCGAGTGAATACGTACGTATGTCAGAAAGAAATATCCGTTTTTCTTTCAAAATGCCGTCCTGTTCCACTGTAACATGCAATCATTGCAATGAATCAGTTATTTATCAAGTAATGGAATAACTTTTAATACGTAAGAACCGAAAAACTTAGATTTATATTTAAAAACAATATTTAAATAAATAGTCAGACTTTTATTCATAAAAACACAATCGCTTTAAATTATGCGTTACTATCTTACAATTTGTTTTATATTGCGGCTGTGCTTAACTTTCATTGCTTCGCAGTCCTTAATACGCGCGCAATCAATAGTGTATATTACGACATGCTCAACTAGAACCATTTTATGTAGTACGGCCGCTGAACGCATCACACGGTCTTCATATGAACTCGGCCATTCGACCAATCTCCTTAGATTGATATATCTGTGGTGATAACCATCAACCTCTCTTGCACAGTCGATCAAGATTCCACGTTAGACCGTTTTAACTTCTTTAATTCCAAAGATAATTTAAAACCTTTAATGACCATTATAACATCGGTCTGACTCATTATATTACAGTTAATTTTCTTAAATCGGCAACCTGTCACTATATGCAGGTACTGCATGGCCCATATTGCCGGATATGGCTGTATGTGTAACAAAGTGTTACCTAAGGCTCTGCTCAACCCCTCATGGAATTGCAAGCGTGATCATATATATGTATGTATGTATTTTTCTTAAAAAATAACATACGGCAAAACGGGAAGGCAAAGGGATCTAACCCAAAAAGAAAAATTGAGAAAAGCTCTTGTTTTGGAAAACATAATATTACTCATTGTTTAAAATGCACATTACTTAGTATTAACACACTTGTGGACACTATTAAAAAAAACTCGTCAAGGCTTTTTGACCTCCCGTTCGTGTTTTTATAACTATTAGTGCCAGTTACATGAACTAATAATACACGTACTAATACAGGTACCTACTTATACAGTTTTCATGGATGCCGGTTTTGCCGTATTTCATTAATTTGAAGTGATACCTTTCCGTATATACGTTTCCATGAAACATAAAAATTATGGCCATTTTATTATTACCAGACGTTTCTAGCATCACCATAAAACAACAGTCACTCTTATCCCATAAATGCACTCGAATTTGATGCTCATAAAAGTAACACTAGTTTTAGTGTCTGAATAAATAATTCATGGTTATTTTTATTTACACAGCACAGCGAGCTCGACATAAATTCAACATTTTAATGTTTCACTTATTTCTTATAATTTCATGATTCAGAGAGAATTTCTGTATACTTACTTAATTATAACTAGCTATCATATTTAAATTTATCCTGTATAACATATACACTTTGGCAGTTTGTATTTAAACTAAACTAAAATATGGAAAATGCCTGATCATTTTGATGTATAAGCATGATTATCTTTAATCATCTCTTCTTGTTTTATTTTACAATTCAAAATTATTTTCATTTCAATTCACATAATTACATCATCATAATCATTTCAGCCGACGTCCACTATAAGACATAGGTTCCCCCAAGAATCTCCAAATCGGTCGTTCCTGCGCTGCCCGCATCCAGCGATTTCTCGCAACCCTCACCAGATCGTCACTCGTTTCATATAATGTATTTTATTGAAACTGCTATTTTAAATGATAGTGTATTATTGAATGTAACCATGTAACAAAGACATTGTGTTTGTTATAATAATACTTACATACGTACTCACAAATTCCATAATGATGTGCGTAGATTTTCAAGATCCTCGACTATTTCGCTTGAAGTATAATACTAAGTCACAAACTAAATAATATGATGCAGTAACTCCTTTGACGAACAGTCGACCATAAACGGAGTGGCCTCTTTAATTCCTACAGGCACAATCGCCATAGCATTCACTGCATTACAATTTCTTCTAAAAGTAGCATTAACGCCCTAAAAACCTAAACCTATTATGCAAATAACAGTGGCTACTTACTTATGCATTTGCTTCAAAGTTGTGCCAACGCCGATACCGTAGTCTGAGTGTTTAGAAGAAACACCTCAAGAAAGCTGGTCCATTGTATTACTTTTTTAGCAAACCAGTCAAAGCCTTACGACAATGTTGCTTGAATTATTTGTAAGCTGTAAATAGGCGTTGTTCTATACTGGACTTGTCTTGCGGAGTTTTTACCCATTTTTTGACACTTAAAGCTATACTCGGAACTGTACAAAAAAGCGGACGCTCTCCTTCCTTTCGTAATTTCCGACCGCATATGTCTGCGAATACCGCATAAAAGGTAGGCAATTTATTAAATTAAAGTGTTGAAGCGTTAGGAATCTCATAATGAATTGGCCTGGTGCCAACACTGGAAATTGTTATTTCATTGCGGTGTTTACTTGGCACCAAATATTTTAATTAATCCCTTGTATAATATCCTTCCTTTTTGTTCAGTGCTTATGGCGAATTTTCTCGCTTGACAAACAATTAACAGTGAAACTCTAATAAGAAATTCAAACAATATACAGCATGTTCTTCTAATGGACAACAATCTCTCTATCTCTCTCTAATTGAGACTTTATTTTGGAGAATTTTTAATGAATCTTTAGCGTTTGCTAAATTAATACAGTCAACAGCAAAATGTGATGCTTAAAATCAAAACTTCATTTAGTAAAAGAGAGTTCAAAAATAATAATCAGTCACAACAAGAAGATGAATATTTAACATTTCTGCACTTATCGTTTGTTTAACGAGTTAAGGACTTCTGCTGCTGACTATCATGGTTTTCAATTAGGACACTAATGCAAAACATCATAAGTCACAAAATTTCTGTTCCTTATTATAGGAAATATTTCCTCGTACATTGTCAGACGTTTACGGTAACGCACCAAAGCAGTCTTGGACGCAATATTGTTACTCTTGCTACGTTTAAAACGCAACACTATTTAAAGTGAAGATAATTAGAAGAGATCTCCGAAGCGTGCATAGAATTTCCCACAAATGGTGCGGGAGGTAATTTGAATCGAATGGCCCTTTGTTTCAACCAAAACTCACTGATAGAGAAAATCTCATTTTCTTACAGGAAAGGTGGCTATAAATGTGACCGATACGTAAGCAAGACAGGAATAAATTGGGCTTCACGATTTATAGCCAAATGCTCTTAACCCGTAGCTTGCTTCAGAAAATGAGATTTTTCATTTTGTTTCACCTAAATCCGGTAATAGATTATCTTGATGAATAGTTACAGTTTATTTCAAAGAAAGTATTTATGCTACTCGGATATTTTAATGAAACCGACCGCTTTTATTACAACGTTTTGGCGTCGTAAACGCTTGTTAGACACACGTCAAAATACTTAATTAAAGTTAATATAAAATTATACAGGTTGACTATATAATGTTCTAGAAAAATGCACTGAAAAAAATCGACTTGCCTCAGGCGGTCCCGGTTTTTTCAGTGCATTTTTCTAGTATTAATATTTACGCAGTTGTAAACGCAAAAATAAAATTATACCATTATATAATGTTCTCTTAGATTTGCGCGAGCACTACACATATATAAAACACAGGTTTTACATTTTGTTATTATTGCCCGTAATTTATTATGTAAAATCTAATTACACGCGAGTTAAATCCATAAAGGTTGTTTTATTTACAAGGTTGACTGTTATTCAATCCTTAAATTTGGAATGTTATATATTAAAAATGATCGTTCATCGGTCGGTCTATCACCCACTTAATAAAGAGATTCTTCACTGACGTAGGTTATGTACTTTAAGTACACCGTTTTTAAGTTCGTGAAAATACTCGGCTCGACGTGTCGGTGATATATGTGAAACTTGCTCACACTATATTGCGATTTCGTCGACAGAGGAAGCCTTATTTATTTCGGCATTATATCATATCACATTTTAAAAACTAATAATAGGATACGAAACCGGCGTATATAGGTAAAGCCCTAGATTACGTAAAGAGAGCGTTTATCACATATTTTAGTAAGACTAATTTTTTTTTAATTTCTTTAACAGTGCCCAGCTCTTACAGATTCTTTTTTCTTGATATTAGCAACACGTGGAGGCAACGAAATGGACGCTCGCCTCGAAGTTTCGAGCAAAATTTCAACATATCGAATCGCCAATGAACTTACTCGGCGGTTTTGAAAATCAAAACTTTCAAATGGGCAAATTTGACAGTTTTGGGTAATCTGATCTGTTGATATTTTATTCCATTGTAACTATGATTCAATAAATACCTTCAGTACACCCTTTAGTGTGATATCAAATGAAATAGTCGAACATCAACATCGTTTACTGATAAGAAACGAGAACATTCAAGCATCGTTAGCTAAATCGTTAGTAGAACAAGCTACTGAATTAACCTATAGTAAGTGTATATTACTAGAGTTGTATTGACGCAATAAAGCCTTTTGTAGCGAGCGGTATTGGTTAACTACAGCTTATTGAGTTAACGACAACACAAAGCGGTGTAAGCCCCAGGTAATGGCGTGCTTAGTTATAAGCGAGACTATTATTTATTTCAGCTTTTATAATTTTAATAGCACTATAAAGTTGTCGAGTCTAAAGCGCAAGTGTTGTTAGGTATCTCGCGACATTTTATGTACTCTGAATTCAGTTTGAAGAATTTATATCTCGCTCGTACATACTCGTACCCTTGGAAATATAAGAGATAACATCGCTTTATTTTAATGGGTGCTAAACATTTGGAATATAAACTCATAAATATGAACGACATCATGTTGCCAATGTGAAAATATCAACTGTTTTACACAAATTTATGTATGTTTTGAGTGACACATGTTTTTTAATTCAATGAAAGCCCATTAGGAATGCGATTTATATTTATTTACTTTAATGTCCATAAATTAAATGTGCGCTTGGTGCAATTAGTGACTAACAACCATCTCAGCCGTTAGAGTCAGCAGAGAGATGTTTATGTGTAAATTCAAAGAAGATGAACCCATGAATCTTGAATTTAGAGACTTTATAAGAAATAAATTATTATTTGTACTAGCGTTTTTGAAATTTCAAACACGGAAATGAAATAGGAGATGGAAGCCCAAACAAATATATCTATGTTTACTATACGTATATTGGAAATATGTCTGTGATTAGTAAAAAAATAAGGACCAAAAATTAAAATGCTGCTCAAAGTAACTATTCCACGGAGACGAAGTTGCCAGCAAAAGCTAGTCAATAATAATCAAGTAAAGTCAATAAATTATATGATTTTTACTTTCACGTATACGTAGTATAGAGGACGTCATGTAATCGTCAAAAAATTCGACCTCGAGATTTTGACGGATTTGCACGTTTTGGACCTCCCTGAGTACAAAAATATTTTTTTTGGAATTATGTCTGTGCGTTAGCACGATAACTCGAGTATGCTTTAACCTATTGAAACCAAATTTAACATGCATGTATAACATCAAAATTTAAGGTTTCTATCAACTTTTGAGTCCTCGATCACGAAAGTTAAGCAACCAAGTGCGTGGTCGGTACTCGGATGGGTGACCAAAATTTAACATGCATGTATGACATCAAAATATAAGGTTTCTATCAACTTTTTTTTTAGAAACCTAACTATATGAAAGTAAGAATAAAATGTCGGTGGGGTGGTTAGAATGGATTAGTGTTCTCAATTCGTGTTAATGTTCCGGGTTATGCAACTCAAGCGAGTAGCTTCAGTTGTTAATGTAATCATATCTAATGACCAACCGAGAAACGATGATGTTATGATTAGTATAACATATATAAGCACTCCAAGTATTTCTACGGTGAAGTACGTCCCATCAATCTTACTACCAACCAAACAGTGCACGAATGTGTTCTCCCCTAGGAATCTAACCCGGTCTTCTGGATCTAATTCCCGTGGGCAAACTACTAGAGCATAGATGCGGTTGTTTCTTCACTGACACTTAACATCTGTTAATACAAATTTACTATTAATACCTTCACATTATAATGCATCGCCCCATATCCTCCAATGGGTGTAGTAGTAGGCGACTAATGAATCAGCAAAAGGGTATTGATTATATCTTATACTCCGTTCATCAATCCGCATTAGGCAAGCGTGGTAGTAACATTCTGTAACTGGAACGTTGTCACCCCTTGGTGCTTGGAGCCTGTGGCGACTGCGTCTATGTCCAACTGTGGGGCGTCTCTTGGCTAATGTTTATTTTTATATTACGAGATGGCCAACAAGCTTGCGGCTAAACTGGTGTTTGGTTACCGTCACCTATAGAAACTTGGTAAATCATTTAACACTGCAAGTGCGTTGCCATCCTGGGGACTAAGATGATAGGGCATACCTGTCATCTTAGTCCATGCCCTGTAATTGCATTGGCTACCTTTACCGTCAATCCGAAACACAGCAAACTGCTTCACGGCAGAAATAAGAAAGGCGGTGGTACCTACCCAGATGACCCCAAGATGTGATGATTAATAGTCGGCTTAATTGGTTTCGGGCTATTTGGCTAACTACCATCTTCTTATTAAAGTTTGTCGCCATAATAACAGTCTTAACAGCATTACAGTTTATAGAAAGTTTAGGTCCAATAATGCTGATTTTCAATAGCTTATACTAGGTACACTGCTTGCAGGGATATGATTTTGACAGATATCCCATACAAAATTATGTCGAAACTCTACTGTTACCAAGCGAAACTGTCGGCATTTAAGGCATTGAAACCTTCGGAGTCACTAAAATATTAATTACGTATCATAAACATGTATTACAACATTAAGAAAAATTAAATTCATAATAATACAAAAACATCAAAATATTTATATTCTGATTAACAATAGCCATTGATTCTATCTTGTTCCTAACAACATTAACTACACTGTTATAGCATTCTCTTTGTAAGTGACCCTTAATACTCCTTCCTCATAGCCTGCCGCTATTAACAGCAATAATGTAAAGTATGAAGAAATACACATTTAGTATCTACTAGCACAACAACATGTAATATTTTCTCATTATTAATATAGCTGTTACTGAGATATTCACAGATATTCTTATATATTCTTAGCGTAGTAAAACTCGAATTTAATGTTACATTTGATGAGGTTGATGACCTTTGATATGCGTTTTATACATTATTAATACGTTAGGTTTAACGACGAACTTGAGTTTGTGAAGTTTGCCCCATAAATCACTGAGCAATAATTATTGATTTAAGAAATTCCTGTGTAGTTAAGAATGTATGTAAAACCAATATTATCGTTACCTATTAAAATATTCATTAACAGGCCTGCCAACAATGATTAAAGAAGTGTCCAGAACAAGTAAAAAAGTGTCTATTTATATATATACCGAGCTGAGTAAGTCCATGAATAATATTTTAAGTGGCTCTGAGTCAGACTACCCAAAACTGTATTTTTTTTCAATACATATATAGAAGACCACAGAAAAATAACACTACATTTTTGTGGTATTGTCATTCTGTTGAGAAGCAAGGTAGCTAGAGCTCCACGGAGTAGGGAAGGGGACTAGGGTGACTGCTTACCACAGGTACGCCATATGCTTGTCTGCCAACCAAATAACATAAGAAAAAAACATTTTAAACCTTATTTTATAATCGTATGGTCCAAAATCTATAAAATTTCACAGCTCATTGTAACGTAACGAGCAGCCGTCGTTCTACCTACTGAGCCAAGGTGCGAGCTCGTAGAAGCATCCACAAGTTTGCCAGTACCTTTCGACTCGAACCCTGTAGAGACACTAGAGGAAAATGAGACGCCGAGACCTCGCGAAAAATACACAGATATCTCCCATAAGACTAAGAATTTCTATGGGAGTTTCAGGTCTATCAAAACACACAAATTTCTTTAAAAAAATCTCCGGATAAACTGCAATTGTAATAGCATATTTTTTATAATAGTCAATAAAAGAAGACCTGTTGGTACTTTTTAAATCAACGAAAACTACAAATTAGCCACGCAATGTGAAAAGCACTGTCAGACTTGAAACTTTAAGAGAATGCAGACTATACAAATAGCAATACTATTTCGCCTTTAAAGTGGAAGATAAAAATATTCCAGCGCTTTACAGTGACTTGAAAATTTAACTACTTTGAAAAGTAAATTGCAATCGTAACTGGTCGGGGACGGAAATAAAAGTTTTTCACTTAATAAACTTGCTATATTTCAGGGATTTCAACACAATCGGGTCTCAAAATCTAAAGTACAAATTCATTACAAATGCTTTGCGAAGATATCGTGATTGAAAGTTAAAAGTTGAGGAAATATTGCTGATTCTTATTTCTATTGTTTTATTGCCGTATCATTAGTTCAAAGAGAGTTTGCATCTTTTCTTCAATATGAATAAATCAAATTTATTTAAGTCTCAAGTAGATGAAAATAAAAAGTCTTAATTAAATGTCACATCAGAAACTTTCTTTGAAGTAATGATATTAAAATAGAATTACGTTAATTTCTAATACACAAATTTAATATAAATATCACAGTCAAAGTTTATAACTAACAAAGTAATTCTAAACAGATATTAATTATATTAATTATGGCAGTGAAATGCATGGCTGTTAAAATCTACGTTACAATTGAGATGACAACCTTGAGTTCTGTGGTATACATAATTTATAAATACGAAGAAATCTTTCAAATAATGTGTCTATCAAATTGTAAAACTAGTCTTATACATCGTGACTAGAATATCAATAGGAATAAGTTACGATTATCAAAAGTTCAGTACCTACGACGTGTTACAAGCACTACAACTGCATTCTACGACGATTACATTATCTGGGATACTAACATTATCTACAGAATCGAATACCATTTTAATGTCTTTTGAAACTACATTAAAAAAATATACAAATTAGAAAAATGCCTATTTTGAGTAGGTAAGTTATTGCTCCGTCATGTTTTGACTTAAAGCGTTCCGCCTCAGACGTTTTTATTTTCGGGACTCTGCAAAGAAGAATTTTGTATTACATTCAAAACTTCATAGTCAACGGAAAACAACAGGCGTGATTTTTAAAGTCACTTCAATTTACCTCATACGGGGGCGGCGGCAGTATATCACATAGATTTATTTGACAGCCTTGCTCGGACCTCGCTACATTCGAATGTCTGCCCGTCTGTATGGGAATTTTGAAACTGTTCTCTCTGCCTAGCCAATGCCATTGCGGATAGTCATATTCTAAATCACTCGCGGGGCACACTTTACTTTTGTCCTGTCTGCTTCTCGATCCGGATCTATTCGTGTGACAAGATGCACAATCGTCCTCTAAAACATTAATGTCGTTATGTACTTCGTGTCGCGGCTCTCTGTAATCCTTCGTGGACCTACTCGATGTGCTATGACAACATGTGGAACATTCCCCATTCGAGTACTGAATGCTTCCGTTGCACGATCGAACAATGCTATTGTTATGTGAGCGCCGGTCCTGGCAATTCCTCATATCTCCGATTTCGTTGTTGTCCTATATGAAAGTTGACACGTATTAGCGACATGAGAATTCTGAGCTGTATCGTGATAGTGTATGGTTAGCAAATCAGACAAGTAATCTTATCTTGAGTCAATAATAAAATTCTCATAACTCTTATCATAACATACCTTGAAATTGAGTTCGGTGTAAATAGCGCTGGACGCGTAGGGCTCAGGAGGTCCCCGTCTCAGCCTATCGACGCTTGACGCATCTAATCCTTGTATTGAGTTTTGAGGCAAGCTATATTCAGGTTCTACGCTAAGAATGCTCGTTGATTGTCCTCCTAGGATTAAAACAAAAAGGGATACTTGGATTACTGGATATGTATTTGAATTTTACATATGTTTAGTTTAGAACTTTAACAAAATAATAAATCGACCCAGTATGATATTTTACACTACCACATAATGTAAAATTCTAAATTGTTTACATTACAATTAATTAGCTAAGTAATTTCGCCCTAGTAGGTCCTGTTAAGTAATAATTTGAAAGGTAGTCTTAATAATTAAATAGAAAACTTATAATGGCGCTCATATATCATCATCGTAGAGGTCAATTGCGAAGGCACAAAATAATACTCACCATGTAAGAGACTCTGATGACAGCTGCCAACATCTATAGTGGGATCATTGGCAGCGAACACGGGTCGGTCCCGGAGCCATATTGTGTCTTTATTCAACAAACATTGCTGAGCCGTCACGATCGACTGACCTGCAATTGGACTCGATGTTTCAATTATGAATAGAAATAAACGTCACATGCTCAATGGAGATAGATGAATAGCGTCCACAACAAAATGATTAAAACAAATTTTGTTTGAAGCAAAGGTTTTTAAATCGTATATGGTTCTTTTAATCGATTGAATAATCTCAAGTCATTCTCTGTCGTTGTGAGCAACCAACGAGTAAACTTACCAGCAGATTTCTTTCTTTGAGTCCCATTCCGCCGCCTTATGTAATAAATGCTGAATAATCCAATAACAATTACGGAGAACAATGTCAGACCAAGAGCAAGGAGCCATGTTTCTTGAAATATGTGTGATATGTTGGAATCATTCGGTGGTTCCGTCCTACAAAGATAATTTTTTATCAGTACCTGTTGCTGGTTTTGTTAGTTTTAAATAAATATTTGCATACTCCGGAACACATAAACGTTACGCAATTTCAGTTTAAATTGTGTAGGTATTTTTTACAGGAAATAATAATATTAGTCAAAGCAATGTGAAAGCGAAAGTAAAATGGAAGTTGGGGAAGGGTTGGAATATGAAATAATTTGAAGAGTAATTTTTATTCAAAGTGTGTTTTTTTTTAAATATATTCTGTTATCATCAAGTTTAATAATACGTTTCTACATTTTTATATATCAGTTTTACCTCATTAAAAAATCTACGCTCAAGAAGACTTTTTTTTTTCATCACAAGTTTTTTTTACCAAAAGAGTACAAACAACGAAAGTGAATTAAATATGCATTTAAAAGTAGAATATCGAAACCTGTCCT
This sequence comes from Elophila nymphaeata, assembly GCA_955850985.1. NCBI lineage: Eukaryota > Metazoa > Arthropoda > Insecta > Lepidoptera > Crambidae > Elophila > Elophila nymphaeata. The sequence continues at coordinate 15,708,460 of OY039076.1, read as the reverse complement.
AAAACCCCACATAATTAATACTACTACTTACTGTACATAATGCCGTTGCGACTGCGTAGGTAACATGTGTATTTGCACTGGGTTGCTGAAAGGCCCGTGTCCTTTCTTGGTGACGGCCGCTGCGCGTGCGCTGTACCTGCCGCCTGCGCGGAGAGAGCTCGCTGCTGCAGCTCTAGTACGAGCACCTAGTGACATTTGACCTACAACTCGTCCACCACCGCTACCACTTACGCGGATTTCAATCTACAACAAAATATTTTATAGTGAATAAATTATATCGCAAATATAATCGTCGTAGAATTAATTTGTTAACTAAAAGAATCATACATACAGTCTTATCTCTAAGAGAACTGGATCAATATTTTATTCCAGAACATAAAAATATATAATTTTGCGGCCCATAAAACGACTAAGACTAAGTGTGTGAAACATCATACCAAACTTGGTAGTCGCTTTGCTCTCACTTTACTTAAAGAATAATATATTTTTTATTTTCTAACAATAAATATAATATGGCTCTTATTTCGAAAATTTTTACGAAGGCTGACAAAGTTTTGCTATATTCCTTACTTTCCTTTAATGGAAACATTAACATGATAAGCACTGCTGCATTCAATTTCTACTATTAACTGTCTCATATTTTAGTTTGAAACAACAAAAAGTCATAAGGAACAGTCTATAGCATTTGGCTTACTGCCATCGAACTCTCTGTAGCACATATGACATTTGAGCTATTTTCAGGATCTAGCACAGGCTCATCTATCCTAGATAAATCCATCTCTGTCATTTCACTTTATTACGCTTAGAATAAAATTCACCTAAATACATATTAGAATGCAAGTTGATTATAAAAGCTAAATAATTACACTGCGGCCCTCAACAAACACTTCTAGCTTAAATAGATAATAACATAATTATCAAAACGGAAACATTTACCAAGTAACCCGTGATTTCTCCGTTCCAAGTATTCACAGGTGGAGGTTCCCATCGTATCCAGGCTGAAGTTGCATTAATTACACCCGCGGTCACACTTTGGGGTGGCGCTGAGGGTACTGCAATAATCATCAAACGTAAATTCCCTACAATTCGAAACTTAATACTTAGTAATTTTCAGAGAAATACCTACCATCTTCATTGGTATAACCAATCATCAAATTAGAAGGTTTTCCAAGCAACATTTTATAAAATGGCATTAGAAAAATGTCGTATTGTGTATACGCCATTAAACCCGATAAGATAAAACTTGATGATCCTGTATTGTCAACATTGGTTAATGACCCATTTGAGCACAAAGTAGCACCAGTGTGAGATGAATTTAATACTGCACTTTCTTCATTACCAGCAAAGCGCCAATTTAAAGTAGTACCATTATACCAAATTTTGACTCCTTCTAAGTATTCATTGTAATCCGTTAATACCTAGAAAAACAATAATATATGGTCAATAAATCTCGGCTATCTTTGTAAAGAAGTAGTTCAAGTTACATAAACATAGAAACATACATCCCAAACGACTTTCAAAGATGTAGATGACAACGCTTCTACCCTTCGCATAACTAAAACATTCTGCTGCAAATATTTCCGCGCTTGAACAAGTTCATATTGAGTCATATGTTCTTCTCTCTCATACAAAACAGTTAAGTCTTGAGACAAGGAGGGTTCCTTTAATTCATTATTCCCCTTCTTAAGAATAGTAAGATAAGCCTCTTGCATAATACTGCCGGCCGCATTAACCGCGGTGCAAATTACTCTCCCGCTGTGCTCGGGCTTAGCTCCATCTAAGTACAATAAACTCGAATTGCTTTTCATACATTCAGGGAAAAGCAACGAGTCCTGATTCCCTTCTAATATCCAAAATGTTGTTGGAGTTGGTAATCCTTTGGCTTCACAGGGTATCGATACCACATCTCCTTCCCATGCGGTCAAATTTGATGGTATCTGCGTGAAGTGTGGTAAAGCTAAAACAGATGGCTGTATTAAAATAAACAGTTATTATAAGTGCAATAAAATTTATCACGCCAGAGTCGTTACTTACAGTAAACAGTGAGCGCTGCGCTTGTGATACTTGATCCAGTTTGGCTGTCAGCTCGGCAGGAATAAATGCCTGCATCAGATGCAGACACATGTTCTAACCGCAATAGTCCACGAATAATTGTAGCGTGCGATGGCAACGAACCATCCTCTTTGACCCAGGTTATTTTTACATTAGTATCGTAACTCTAAAATAACATAAACACAGATAAGAGTAGCGCTCGTAAAATATATTTATAAACATCCCTTTGACTGAACGAGTAATATATACCTGGCAATTAAATTCAACAGTTTGACCAACTAATGCTGTAATATTATTTGGTTTAACAACAAAATGTGGTCGTCTTAAGATTATTAGTCCTGCAGCCCTAGATTGTCTTTCTCCAGCAATGTTTGAAGCTACGCAACGAAATAACCCACTGTCTGTTGGTAATGTTTCAAGTATTTTTAGATTTCCTGTATCTGTTACTGTTACCCTGCAATGAGATGGAATAAATAAATAATATTATTATTTTTAAATATCGATTTTACGTTCTTAATTTTACTATGTATTTACCTGCCGTTCACTTCTACATCGTAAGGTTGTCCATCTTTGAGCCAATGCACCGATGGTTCCGGTACACCACGAGGTGGTGAACATTCTAATATAGCGAGTTCACCAGCAGCCACAACTACATCCCTAGGTTCAGCTCTAAAGTCATCACGAAGCACTAAAATAGATATTTTGTTAGCTTCTGCATTTTTATCTGATTTTAATGTAGTAAAGACTGGTAATACTCACTGGCAACATTTAACGAAGCATTGTGACTAACCGCTTCCCCAGCAATATTTCGGGCTACGCACCAGTAAACACCTTCGTCGCTTTCCTTCTTACCACGATTTACCCTGTGAAGAAAAGGAATGATGACACCGTGGAAATTTTTCGTAAGGACAGACCTTTGAAAGTAATAATCCAAAAACTCAAAAAGCCCAAATGAAAACCTTACCTCAAAAAAAGCAAGCCATCTTCCAACAAAACCCTATGACCGTCTTCGGCAGGTGGCAAAGGAGAACCGTCTTTGAACCATTGCACATTTGGTTTTGGTCTACCTTCGACTACACACCGCAAGGTAGCAGGCTCGCTGCGGCCTGATACTGTGTTTGAGGGATGTTCTTTGATGCGTGGTGCTCGGTTTTGCGCTGCAAAATTGAAAATGTTATTGCAGAAATGGATTTCGTCTTAAAAATATTGGGTATTGCTGACTGTGGCTCAAATTTGGAACCAACCTGAGGAAATAAACAACGTACTAGAGTCAGTCAAAAACACTAAATTTGTTTAGTGTTAGTTTAATGTCAATGTGTAAGGTAGAGAGATTTATAACCTAAGAATTTGAGTCAGATGTCTCAATGTCTGAATGGAAACCTGTTTTAAGGTAAGGTTGCTCTAAATTAATTAAAGACTTTAAATATTTTAGACATTATATTTTCAATTACACGAAGCACTAATGTTTCCGTAACCCTTTAGATAACAAAAAAACTGTATTGAGAACCGGTTGTTTATTTTTTATTTCTACAACTAATAACTACATTGCGATGTAGATATTCAAAGCGGTAGGTCCACCATTAGGGATCTTACAGCAGATATGCGAAACTCTACTATTAGCTATAACAGCATTGAGCTATCAACATTTATGAAACGTGGGTAATTAACATACTATCGAGGACTACTCGGGAAGCGTTGTTATTACAATGTCAGTTTGATTATCAACAATATACATTTTCACGTAAGAATGTTTTGCATACAAATTGCGGTGTAATCCAGATATGTAAGTATATCGCTCGACGTTTGCTAAGAATGTATAATTATGTTATTATTATTTTTGCTTGGAATAAGTTACATTATCGAGAGGTGTAATTGAGTACCTACCGACCCAACCATTTAGGAACGCCCCAATAGAAACAGTTACCATCACCTTAGAGAATTGCGCCGTTCGTGGAGGAGTGGTCAGTAACGCTGCCTACACATCAAGCGGTCCGGGATCGAGTCCTGGTAGGAGCAAATTTTTGAGTGGTGGCAACGAACATTTCTTCATCTTAACGATACTTCATTTGGGCTAGATAGTTCGTGTGAGCATGGAAATATATTATTATGACCCTTTATATTCCTTTATATCCTTTATATCCCTTCATAGTTTAGTGTTATTGCCGGTGAGTTAAGGTCTTGGCACACTTATCAGTTTGGAACCGTATCGCCTCTTTCTACTGTGAAAAACAGGTGATGCGCTACGGTCCGCAGCCGGTGTTCTGTAGCGTTAAAAAATAATATTTTAAAAGAAAACTAAAAAAAACACGCTTTTTAGTAAAAGTTTTGCTTCTATAGTAAAAGTTGTTTGTGTTGATGAGATCTTCAAATGGTTTGAATGTTTTTGGTGTAAAAATAACCCTGTATAAGCGTGTTAAAAAGAGGCGTTCCCTTTCCGAGTTTATAAGTGTGCTACGGACCTTAGGGCTCCCAGAAATTCGTTAACCTAGCAGCGCGGGAGTGACACATCAGTGACACAATCGTCTGTAGACTCCGGTGGCTGCTTACCATTAGGCGTGCGGTAAGTATGTTTGCCAGTCAGCATAAAAATATTATCAAAATCATTTTAGATTTAAATGGTCAGCACCTTATGGAAACCTTATGGAATAATATTTATTTTTGCGTTTACAAACGCGTAAATATTTTTAATATTGAAAAAGGCACTGAAAAAAATCGACTTGCCTCAGGCGCCACCCACCTGAGGCAAGTCGATTTTTTTCAGTGCCTTTTTCAATATTAGCCTAAACCTATGCAAATGCTAAGAGGGCGACAAAAAAAATCATTAGTGGGCGACTAACAAATAATTAGTTAGTTCTTTTAGTATTTTTAGTTGCTCATTCTGGATTTTTTAGTTGCTCGCTTTATTATTTCCCTTTTTTAAAGATTACTTAAAGTTGCACGAAATCTATTTTTGAGTATATAGGAAGAACACAAAAGAAATGGATGAAATGTGTGATGAAAAATTATTTATTGAATAGTTACAGTTTACATAAGTCATAGTATAATTTTTGTCAAACTGTAAAACAGTTTGTCGGCAGAGTTCCCGTAGTTACATAGAGTATATTGTATAAACTATACGAAAATAAGAAATTAGACTCAGTAACAGTAAAATAAATTTGAAATAATTATAAGTGTAAGCTATATAAACACTATCTAATAAAAATAATAGTAAAATGAGATAACTGATGAAAATGAAGATATTAAAGAAAACATACACTGAGAAGAGACGCAATATTCTCAATTTGCACCAAAACCGCAATATCTATATAAAACACACACCACGGTGAGGAACATTCCGCCATAATATGGGCCATAATCATATATTTTTATGGTGTGTAAATTTGTCACTGTTCCTTTATGATTTCTTAACATTACATTTCTACGAAAAATACTGCAATGCAACGTTCTTTAGCGTAAAAGAACTGAATTATTTTAATTTTCTTTCTTGTTTACTAAAAGAGTTGTAAGCGTCGGTGGCGTAGTGCGTATATAATACGTCGTCTCCCACCCGGGAGACACTGGTTCGAACCCCGCCACGTACCAATATGTTTTCAAAATTTGAATTAATATGTACGTTTAATCGACGCTTTTACGGTGAGGGAAAACATCGTGAGGAAACCTGCACAGACCTATGAAGAAATTCTTAGGTTTTGTGTGAAGTCGACCAACCCCCACTTGGCCAGCGTGGTTGGCTAAGACCCAATCGCCCCTAATGTGGGGTAGGCTCGATCCCCTCGATGGGGACATTATATGAGCTGATGATGATGATGAAAAGAGCCGTGAGCCCTATGCATGGAGTTGTATTACACGAAAGAATCCTTCATTAGCCCTTGGATTTTCTGCTTTGCTTAATTAAGCAAACAATAATGCTCACTTAGGTAATTTACGCACGTAATGTACGCACAAATAAATTTTTCTCATTGCTGTTAAAAATTACACAAAATAGCTAGAAAGTAAGAATGACTGTAGGTTATGGTAGCGAGTATTAATATGTGAGTATTATTCACACTTATTGTGTTTAAAAAAGTCAGCATAATTATAAAATTTAAATACAAAAATAGCTCAAACATATATTATAATCCACTTATAACATCCAAAAATTCAAATATAATCATTAAATATCCACTATTCACGCCTACTCAAAGATTAGAGAGCACGTTTAATAAATTGAAACGAAAATAAATAAATAAAAAGAGCTCTTCTTTATAACCATGCATTTGTCCTGTCCCGCCGCCGCGGTTAGATCAACACACAGATAACACGACAAGCGGCATATTGTAATAATTCCGATTTATTAGAGTTCCATATTTAAAAGTTGAGCCGTTTTTGTTCGGTCAGATCAGGCGTGGTAAACTTTAAAAGAAAAAAAAGACATTGACAAATCAAAGTCAAATTACTTATCTAAATTCAATTTTATTGTGGTACTTCTGTTATGCCTTGATATTGCAAAGAAGCAAAAGAGAAATAAATCTCTTTTAAGCTGGTGAAAAGTATGTTTGTGAATTGTATTTAAAGCTTACCCAGCTTTTTCCACTTTAAATTCGGTAATGAGGCTGACATAATGAATTTAGAGTGAACTTAAAGATCGTTAAAAAAATTATATGATTTATAAAATCGGTTTTCTACCTTGACTGTGACTTTTCGGGTTAATGGCGTTTTTACCCAGTTGCAATTTCACCTGAAAATGTACAAAGGCGTTCAAAACTCTTACGAAAGAATGTATTATTTATAATCAGACTGACAACGAGTTAACCCCTTGTGTGTCGGGCGGCCTCCTGGAGGTCGCTGTCAAAAAGCCTTTTTAATCTTTTCATTCGGATGAAATCGCAACTACATTTAATATTTCTTTTTCGGCTGAAATTGCTACTGGGTAAAACCGCCACTAATTAGACTTTTCCTACATGAAGGATAAGATAATTTATTGTGCTTTATCTTGATGAAACTTGTCACAATTTCTTAATGTAAATTGAAGCCACAGAACACTGGATTAAAGCTGTTTGAATATTACGCTAATTTAAATCCAAATGAAAAAAAAAGCTTTTTTTTGCTTAGAGTAAACGCTTTTTAAGTCTCATAATTTAAACTTTGCTAATATTTAATATTTTCGTAGTACAAGTAACTTAAAAATGATAAATATATTAAATTGTGTATAATCAAATATTAACCATTAAAAAGAAACTTAAATATCTGTATAAAATTAAGCATATACTTATGTTAAATCGAGACGTTATTCAAATATTTTGTTCCTTAAATAGCGTAAATATTATAGCTGCTTAATTTTTAGTTTCTACACTTAGGAGTTTACTAAAATAAGCCGAAAGTTTTCATATTATGTTTATTATTATTACTTACCTAAATAGTTAAGAATCATTATTAAACTCCATTGCTAATTTTAAAGCCTTTTAAAATTCAATAGGTAACATAAAACTTTATTATTACTCTAATAAATACTTTTATATCGGAAAATTTTCAACCACGGCTTTTACTTACTGTAAGTACCTAGTAAAATACACCATAAAAAATTTCAAGCTTGTCAGTTTTGGGTAATATCTAGTAAAACTTTAATTTAAATGGATTTCAAGTAATAAAGAGCTACTAACACTAAACAGTCAATACATTGAGAAATTTAGGTATTCGAAATTACGGGTTAAATATCTTTCGTCATTGTGACGTATTGCCAGTTTTTTTAAATTATTATTAAACGTTATCTAATTATTATTAAACGCAACAATTATAATTATCTAAATATTCAATATTAGGTACAAATGTCACTACTAGGTACCTATTCCTAAAAACATTTTGGTTTTTTTTTATAATGTACCTAACTGTTTACCATAAACATATTTTTCCGTATGAATGCAGCCCATATGACAAACCTGTTCGCGTGCATTGTATTTACGAATTTATCAGTGACAGAGACATGCACAAGTTGCGTCAAAAAAACAATAAGTGTCAGACGCATGCATGGGAGGGTTCCTTATCGGGTGTATATTGAATGATAAAATATTTGTTACGGATTTAATACAATATTTTTGTAAAGTCTACACAGCCACTAAATGGGCGAGAAGTTTCTCAAATAAAATCTATACTAATAATAAAGCTGAAGAGTTTGTTTGTTTTCCACCACTCTTGCCCAATGCGGATTGGGTGTAGTAAAAAAAAGGGGAGTTCCCTCGGGCTGATAAGTGTGCTACGACCTCATAACTCGATGACAAGAAGAGCTCTGATATCCCAGCAGTGGGTCGAATTATATAAGGCTGTTATGATAAATATAGCTTCCCAATAAATGTTAGTAAAATCCTGATTTAGACTGAGATTTTATTTTGTATGCTTTTAGAAAGTTACTTTATACGATAGCGTTATGGATCCTTCAAATAGTGTCGTACTTGAAGCACTGTTTAATGGTCATAGAAATTTAGGTAAAACAATAGGTATAAGTAATACTTTGTCCTATATTGACACTGTTTTGGTCACCTATCCGTATACGAACCCCGAACTTAGTTGCTGAACTTTTATGAGCGTTTCAATGAGCACATTGTCTTTTATGAAATGGAGTGAAATGAAATTAATAAGCTCTTTATTTAAATGGACTTTTCTAAGTACCTAGGTACTTTTAAATCGTCAAAAGCCCTATCACCATTTCGAGACCAAATAATTATTTTACTTAAATAATTATTAATATGCTGAGATGGAGAAGGAATAGCGAAAGAAACTCCACAGCTTAAAATTTCGTATTGATTTCAAAACATCATTACAGGTCAATAGATATTATTAAGTATATCAATATGAATAAATTTCAATTTTAAATGCGTAAATTTTGGTCAGATTTTACTCCCAAGCATTTGGATCATTTAAATAATAATTTATCTTGTAATAAGCTTTTTTTATACAATTTAGATTTTACAGTTTTTTTCTAAATTTATTTATAGGCAAATTCTTCGGAAGCCTATTGTAAAAACTTATTATAGGTACATCGGCTCCCAAACAAATTGTTTATTCTGTGGCGACGAGGTTTATATACAACTAGATCGAGTTTCTTCCTAGTATTAACATTACGCGTTTGACATTTCCCATAAAAATGCATAATATTTTTCTTTACGTACAGTAAGTTTTCCAGTACCTATATATTGTGCTGACATAGTCAGAATATTTATCTCCTTGAACTTTTCTCTGAGGGAGTCACGCGGAACCAGTTGATGATAAATTGCTCTAACAGTCTGTTTTAGCAAAACGAAGATGGTATAAATATCTGCAGCACTCCCCCAGAGAAGAATTCCAAAAGATATTATGCTGTGAAAATAACTAAAATAAACCATTCTATGAAATGAAATGAAATGAAATGAAATGAAAATGAAATGAAAAAGCTCTTTATTTAAATGGACTTTGCTAAGTACTTTTAAATCGTCAAAAGCCCTACCACCATTTCGACGAAATAATTATTTTACTTAAATAATTATTATTATGCTGAGACGGAGAAGAAATGGCGAAAGAAACTCCGCAGCTTACAATTTCGTAATGATTTCAAAACATCATTACATGTCCATAGATATATCAATATGAATAAATTACAATTTTAAATGCGTAAATTTGGGTAGATTTTACTCCCACGCATTTGGATCATTTAAATAATCATTTAACTTGTAATAAGCTTTTTTATATAATTTAGATTTTACAGTTTTTTTAAATTTATTAATAGGCAAGTCTCTAATATTCTTCGGAAGCTTATTGTAAAAACGTATACATTGGCCCATAAAGGAATTGCTTATTCTGTGGAGACGAGTTTTATATACAACCAAATCGTGTTTCTTCCTAGTATTTACATTGTGCGTATGACATTTCTCGGAAAAATTCATAATATTTTTCTTTACATATAGTAAGTTTTCCAGTATATATTGTGATGACACAGTTAGAATATTTATCTCCTTGAACCTTTCTCTGAGGGAGTCACGCGGACCTAGTTGATAGATTGCTCTAACAGCCCGTTTTTGCAGAACAAATATGGTATTAATATCTGCAGCACTCCCCCAGAGAAGAATTCCATAAGACATTATGCTGTGAAAATAACTGAAATAAACCATTCTAGCAGTATCTATATCAGTTAGCCGCCTAATAGTTTTAACTGCATATGCCGCAGAACTTAGTTTACCCGAAAGTTTTACAATATGTGGACCCCATTGCAATTTAGAGTCTAACATTACTCCTAAGAAAGTTGTTGTTTCTACAGGTTTCAATTCTACTCCATTTATTTGTACATTAGTTTCTACACATCTCACATTCGGTGTAGTAAACTTAACTAATTTGGTTTTTTTTTCATTCAGCAACAAGTTATTAATATCAAACCAATAAACTACTTTCGCAAGTGCATTGTTCACTTCGTCATAATTATCTAATTTTCTATTTATTTTGAAAATCAAAGAAGTGTCATCCGCAAACAACACAATGTCATGATTGTCCCTTATGTAGTAAGGCAAGTCATTTATGTACACTAGAAAGAGAAATGGACCAAGAATTGAGCCCTGCGGAACACCTATTGTGACTAGAGAACCTGGAGATCTTTTACCATTTATATCAACTTTCTGTATTCTATTGCTCAGGTATGAAGTCATAAGGTTGAGAGCCTTGTTCCTAACGCCGTAATGGTGTAATTTCCTGACCAGAGTATCATGATTAACACAGTCGAAAGCTTTAGATAAATCACAGAAAACCCCAAGGGCGTCGCGTGATTCTTCCCAAGCAGCAAATACCTCCTTTAACAACTCAACTCCCGCATCAATGGTGGAGCGACCCCGAGTGAACCCGAATTGCTTTTGATGAAATATGTTGTATTTATTGAAATGCTTTAATAGTTGATTGAGCATTAGTCTTTCAAAGATCTTACTTAAAGTCGGTAGAATAGAAACAGGCCGAAAATTGGTGGGATCTGAGGTTTCGCCAGATTTAAATAACGGTATAATTTTACTATGTTTCATCAAGTCAGGAAATACACCAGAGTCAATACAATTGTTAAATACGACTACTAAATAAGGAGCTATTATAGTTATAATGGATGAGATTGTCCTGACTGACAGTCCCCAAAGATCCATAGATTTTTTCAGGTCTAGAGTTTTAAACGTATTTATAATATCTTTATAATTAACAGCTGTAAATTCAAAGTTACTATCACATGATGATACATTTTGTTTAAGCAGCTGTTCAGCTGAGGTGGAAGACGACTGAAGTGATTTAGTAGTCTGTATGGGAACATCTGAGAAAAACCTTTCAAATTCCATCGCTACTTCCAAATCAGCTTTAACATTTACATTATTAATCTTTAAGTTAATATTACGGAAGCGTGTTTGACTCCTACCAGTTTCACTGTTAATAATATTCCAGGTTTCTTTAATCTTATTTGTAGAATTCTTAATTTTGTTTTTTAAGTAAACTGACTTGGCAGTGGAACAGGCTCTTTTGAAAACTTTGGAGTAGTCTCTTACATAATTAACAAATACTGGATCAAAATTAAATGATTTTTGACCATACAAATCGTACAACTTATTCCTGCTATTGTAGATACCAGGCGTTGCCCATTCACTAAAGGTTAGATGATCACAGATCGTCTTTACTTTTGGCACAAAAGTGTTGGTAAATTCATCATTTATTAAATTAAATAAAGAACTGTATAGCTTATCCGGACAATCATTATAAGGCAAACATGGTAGCTTCACAATTAATTTCGATTTAAATTTTTCAATTCGGCTTGCATTTATAGGAATAAAACTTATTTTCGTTCTTTGCACTTTAACTTTTTTTCTAGGAAACGATGCTAATTGACCACAATGATCAGAGTGCAACATATTAATAATTGACTTTTGGCTAGGTTTTCGGTTAGTAAAAATATTGTCAATGCAAGTTGCACTTGTTTCAGTAATTCTTGTGGGTTCATAAAAAACGTAGTCCAAATCATAGGACTTAAATAAATTTAAAAAATTACAAGTGATTGAGTTTGTCTCTAATATGTTAATATTAAAGTCTCCACAGATAACAATTATTTTACGACATTTACTGATTTTAAATAGGACATCTTCCATAATTTTTAAAAATTGTTCAAAAGGGGCACATGGTGGTTTGTATACACTAATAACAATGAATTGTTCAAACTCTATACAAGCTATTTCAGTAACTCGCTCAACAGACATACTAACGAGGTCATTTCTTTCCTTACATATAATATTCTTTTTAGTAATTATTAATGATCTAGCCGTATCTACATAAGTTAGCCGCCTAATAGTTTTAACTGGGTATGCCACAGAACTTAATTTACCCGAAAGTTTTACAATATGCCCATTGCAATCTGAAGTCAAACATTACTTCTAAGAAAATTGTTGTTTCCACAGGTTTCAATTCTACTCCATTCACTTGTACATTAGTTTCTACACGTCACACATTCGGTGTAGTAAACTTAAATAATTTGTTTTTTTTTCATCAAACAATCAGTTATTAATATTAAACCAAGAAACTACTTTTGAAAGTGCATTGCTAACTTCGACATAATTATCTAATTTTCTATTTATTTTGAAAATCAAAGAAGTGCCATCCGCAAACAACACAATATCTTGATTGTCCCCTATGTAGTAAGCCAAGTCATTTATGTACGCTAGAAACAGAATTGGACCATGAATTAAGCCCTGCCGAACACCTATTGTGATTAGAGAACCTGGAGATCTTTTACCAATTATATCAACTTTCTGTTGATATAATTGGTAAAGAATGTCTGAAGTCATTAGTTGAAGAGCCTTGTTCCTAACGCGTAATGGTGTAAATTGTCGTAATGGTAAAATTGGTTTTAATTCTCGTGTTATTAAAAAACGAGGTTTTGTAATACATATTTCTTGCTCCCAGAAAGGCTTAAAATGTATACCGAATTGTCTTTGATATTGACACAAATAAAATCAGTAAAATTTATTTTCTGTAAATGTAGTTAATAATTAAGAAAACATTAAAGGTAAAATTAACTCGACACACTTATTATGACCACAACGTTGTTCATGTAGAAGAGTACACTGTTCGATACAGTCTTAATTTTAATTCCGATAAGCCCCGGCAATGCCAAGTAGATGGTATCTCACCATTTTATTCCCCAACGGTAGTACTCCTTTATTTTAAAGTCATGTCCCTGACGCTGATAACCCGTACAATGCTGCTATCTTGACATGTTTGTCTTTTTGTACGCACGCGCAACGGGCGGATAAAGTTAACTTATTTCTTTTTTCCTCGGGCGGTTTATATTGTAATTACATATTTCACTTATCTTTTTATACAAACTTAAGGTATCTTTTAAGATGTATCTTAAGATTAAAATTGAAATTAAGACTTATTCTTGTCATAACTATCTCAAATTGAATGTCATTCCGCCTTGCCGACCCTAAAGTAGTATGAATAATATGAGATGCTAGAATTATGTTCGTATTATAGAATAAGTTTCAAGAATGAACGCCGACTTGAGCGTCCTACGTCTCTATCACTTGGTGCGTGATAGAAAGTGACAGACGATTCTCAAGACATGTTTGACTTCTGAGTGTCATTCTGTAACATTAACCCAAGAGAAATAACCCTCTACCTCAAATTACTGAATATCGCAGTTATCGTCAATACCTCGTAATTATGAGTTAAAGTCTTAAAGATATTTATGTTATAAATGAAAAACCCTGCCATCGCTTCGGGAATAATAATTCTCATAATCATTTTATGCTGGTGATGAAGAAGCGTTATTCGCAAGAAACTTTAAACACTTACTATTTGGCAATAACAAACGTTTGAGATAGATAAACATTTGTAAATGATGATTTTATTGACGTTTTGAACTTATGCCAAAATTTGAATCGAAAGTAAAGCTTAAACACAAATCGATGTCAATGACAGATAGCCTAGAGCTCACCTTATCATCATTATGATAACAAACGCAAACAAAATATCTGATTGTCGGTACAAATTATTTCTCAATGGGTCCAGCTTAACAGTTTTAAATTTGCATTAGATCAGCTGGTCCTAGTAGGTCCAGACAATTAAAGAACCTTTTAACAACATTATGACCATTAATTATCTTTGAAAATTTTTATTTTATTTAATTTTCTGTTGTGGTTTTGTCATCTAATATAAGTTGGTCATTCAAAATAATTAGAAATATTTATTGAGCTCAATAGGATTATCGATAAATTTAATTTTATTTGGTAGTGGTAGGGCTTTTGACGATTTAAAAGTTTACCAAAGTTCATTCAAATAAAGAACTTTACTATTTTTCTAAGATTCTGATAATAGGTACTTTTCTAAGACAATATACGAAATACGGCGTGTGCTAGAAAAGTCCGTAGTAACTTCATAGTTGTAAGTATTTGGAAAAACAATCCAAATTTACACAAGATTTATTTATGTATCCGAGGTAAAAATATCTTCCTATACCACAATTACAAAATTCTCACTTAAGTCTTTTTAATATGAAATGTAATTTAAACAAAAATGATGTATTGTACATTTAAAACTAATGAGTTTTAAATGTACAATACATCATTTTTGTTTAAATTATATATACTATATAGACTATCGAAGTTTTCTGAAAACTAAACATGAAAAAGATGTTGGAAACGTTTTGTAAAGCAAACGTGTAAAGAAAGTTTTTAATATTATTATTATTATTACACATAATAAAAAAAACCTTTAGTAAAGTTGCTTGTCTAATCATAACGATGTTACTATTTTATTAATAAAATTTATGAGCTCACTGAATATTTTACCGTTGTTACCATTTATTTACCATAAATTTTCTAAATTTTCAGTCAACGGAAACATTTAATTTCTCTCCAATGACCTAAAAAGTAACAATTTTTAAAGTCAATTATCATAAAATGAAATTACAAAACCATTCTTTATTATTAGGGTTCCTAAACAAACTCCAATTAAAGAAGACTTAAAATGTAGGATCGTTCCATTATAGTGGTAATAGAATAACATTTTGTTAATTGGGTTTATGTAAGTTTAATTACTGGTTAGCTTCCGAAAAAAGTACTATAGTTAATGGACAAATTAAAAGAAGTGCTTTCAATTGTATACTCTCTCGAATAATTGGATAGTTAAATGGAAACGCGCTGTGTAGATAATACTTAGAAATGTATCAAGACATATAGGCAAACAAAGAATAAGCTTTATGTATGACAATAAAAAATAATGCACGTACACCAACACCGAAATTGATTTGAAATCATAAACTATGCATTCACTTCGACGTACAACTTCGTAACATAATAAAAAGGATACTAAGTAACAAAGTTTCCAAGTGGTAAGTTATAAAAAGCTTTCAAGAGAAAAAAGAAACAAATTTGCTTCAGAGAAATTTAAAAATAAAGTAATTACCATTGGTTCCGTTCAGTCCAATAAGAAGTAAATGCACAAGCACGAGACACACAAATTGGTTCCTTCCATTTATGGTGTTATTCCACTCATTAACACCAACATCCACCATACTGCCACCGAATTAAGCTCAATTTTCACAACATCGACAATTTACATGTTTACAACTTTGTTTACTGTCACTTATGTTTATTTACACGGCCCACAAAATCGCACTGGCGCGAAATTCGTTCATTTGTCTTTCAGAGAGCATAGAGCGAACGTTGTTCGATTTATTTTTTATTCGAATCTCATTCGTGGAACCAAAGTTCGAACCCAAAAAGTTCGGCAAACAAACGCGGCATCGCGCCCGGGGACCGGCCGTCACTAGTCGCACGACCAACCGGTTTCGAGTCTTACGTCGTACTATCGCGCCTCCCTCCTCATCCATGTTTACTCTCGCCCAAACCGAAATAGGGGGATATAAAGGCGCCTCGCCGGTCTTTGGTACATTGTAAACAAATGTACCAATTGTAAGATATGTGTATGGAGATATGATACTGACGAAGTGCCAGCGTGCGAGTTTCTAGATAGACACTCAAATTGATTTACGACATTGTCTGTATCCTGTACGTAAAAACTAGAATTTGAAAGCTTGTTTTATACATTGGCTTAGTAAATTTTATAGCATATTGAATACAGGTATTCGTATTACACAATTTATGAATGTTCTGCTTATCGAAACATATAAAAAGCTTTTACCTTGTAAATGAAATTGCTTTATTAGTACAATATTATTCTTCAATAGAAAGGCTCAAATTATAATTATTAAAACACAAAACATCCACAAGCTTACAACAGAACTAAAACGAAACACGTGTGCCCTTCATAACTACAAGCACCCAAGCCGAAATCAATAATAAGTTTTTTTTTATCTAACCCTCTAAAATCTGAGGGCTGAGTAAAAAGGAAAGGAAACAAAATACGGCTTATTTCATTTGACGCATTTGTCGAGTTAGCGCGCGCGCGCACCGGGCGGGCGCCGACAAAAGTTCTGCGCAAGGGTAACCAACCATGCTAGAATACTTTAAGACAAATATTGTTGTAACTGCTTTTTTGTATAAACGCGTTGGTCACGGTTGCTATTGCAACCATTATAAGATAGTATCAGCTATTGAGCGCAAGAAGAGATTTTACAAATTTATGACTAAGACAATTGTTAATCACGAGACGTAATTTGTACTTCAGTATAATATAACAAATACATCACAATGGTGATAAAGAAAATAAACTTTTACTGAGTGTGAATGACGCCCTGGAGCTTCAAAAAAGGAGATGTTCGATATTAGTACTTGAAAACCCCCCACGATAAATTATATATTATACGAAAGCTTATGCTCAAAAGATTTTGTACCGGACTTTCGAGTGATTTAGAAAAGTGCACACACCCTTTCGAGTGATTTAGAAAAGTGTGCGTAAGAAAAACTAATCTTATTCTATATTAAATTACGTAATATTTATTAGAAAGAAAAAATATTAATCCTACAACTATGATACTATTGGTAACCCGACTCCCTTTTCAAAAAAACGTTCTAAATTCAAACCGGTTGCCCCTCGCACGCGCATCCCCAATATTATCCAGAAGAGGTCATTCACAGTTCGCACAATACCAATCGTTCACGGTTCAAATGATAATTGCCTAGGTAAAGCCCTTTTAAACTTTTCAGAAATGTTCAAAGTTTAAAATCTTTGTTCTCACAACCCTTTTATAAAGTTTTTTATAAAGTCGGATTGTATCCGAGTAAAGTTGTTTAAAATGTAGATTCGTGTTGAGTCCTTAGCCCCTTTTAAGGAATTACCTGCATTTTGTAATAGTTGCCAACACTGGCTATGGCTACCAGAAGTTCCGTTAGTATACGCTAGAGGCAAACGGATGATGATAAATGCACAAAAAAGATCTATTTATAATGCAAACTAAAAACTTTTACAAGTCTCTACATTGCGCACACAATCTTGTCTGCGTAAACTTAGGAATATCCCGTTGGGACATTTACCTGATGGTCTTCTCACAATCTTTAATATTGCTCAACTATTTGACTGAGCAATTAAAATGCGCCCAATTAATATTGCAGGATTTAATAAAGTACATCCAATGGTATTTATAATAGTAGCAGTACATTAGATTTTGAAAACAGGGTATTTTGGTTGATCGAAGAGGATTCACAATTAAGTAACTCTTCCGTATTTTTTACTCACCAATATGGAATAAACTCAGTGAAGTTATTTAATGGCACTAGGTTCGTTCTACCCACGGAGCACAGTGCTCCGTTTCTACCATTAGGCAGACTTGTGCCAAGTATAGGTAAGGATATAATCTACTAAACAGGCGGATGAAAACATTTAATAAGGACCGCTGGTTAAGAGACTTCATTGCGTAGAATAGACATATGAATCATGACTTTTCTATAATATACTTTTCTATAAAAACAAGCACACAGTAAAATTTCAATTGAAACTAGATATTGGATGTAAGCGTGAGATGATGTAATTTATACGAAAGGTGTTTATAACAAAAACAGAATTTATTGTTCGTAATTTATTTTGATTTCAAATAAGAACTTGAAGACAGCTAAATGTTGCTAGAACATTTAGCTGTCTTCAAGACTTCAACTAACTTGGTTATTTCATAATTACCTTGTATAACTGTTATCTTAACTTGTCGGGCTACTAAGTTTAAAAGTGAAGTAATAACAGAAATTGGATACGTTTTCATAAGATATTCAATACTGTTAACATTAACATTTTGAAAAGATACGGAGATCTGAGCAAATCAAAAGATAAGTACTTTAAGAAATATCAATGCTTTAAAGGAAGGCAAATTAAGGCATGCTAATGGAATGGATGCAATCTCAAGATGTCTCTTTAATTAAGTGTATCTTAATTGTACTGGTTTTGAAATGTACAGCATAATGAAGGTACTTGGGATATTATGCAAACATTCTGATACGTCGCAGTCGATGTATTTGACAAAATTATCAGAGAGCAATGAATTTCGACATAGTGACATGTTAATTAAGGTTCATAAACCCTGTTATTGCGGACATAAAATCGAAGCCACTGCAGTATTTATTGATATTGAAATTACAACAAAGTAATGCACACGTTTCAGCGTTTTCCACAATGTACATACTTGTTCTCGTACTAAAATCAGTTCACGAACTCTATTTCAATTTTATTTCTGAGTTTAGTGAAGACTAAATTCAGTGCATTTGTAATCCGAAGCAAACGGTAGCCATACGGATGTCGCCTACGCTCTACGTGTCTGTACTCCGAATTGGGATGCAACCCTCATATCACCAGTTACAATAGGTCCCTCGTTGTTATGAATATGTAGCTCACTGCCCTGTTAGGCTGTCGTATCAGGGATCATTTTATAATGAAAATAATAAATTTTATTACAACCAACACAACTCCTTAAAGTGGACTGAGTTAGCATAAGTAAACAGTATCAAACAAGAGTTTTGAGTCATTTCGATACTCAAATCAGAACGTTGTCCACACATTACATTTATTTTCGAATGTAAGTAAGTATCACCCTAATTTCTAGTCACATAAAATTTATTTATGATCTGGCACAAGCTGCACACATTAAAAATAAATTACGTTCACTTGAAAGACAAGAGAAGGTTTTTATTATTAACGTAATAGGTAATTATTTTAGTTTTAGGCGCTACGGAAGAACATACAAAAATACAAACGGACATACATAGACTGCTAAAATCATAACCCTTCCTCTTGCCTTCGCGTAATCGGGTAAAAACAAATTCAGCATTGTTGAAGAAAACTGGACAATAACAAAATAAACAGGTTCCTATTAGATACTAGGAAGGAACATTGTGAAGGTGGTCTCTGCCGTCACTCGTTAATCGACCGTACAACGGACAGACACTTCACTGTTCCCAATACGAGTGCCCGTCACCATTCCAGATCTTGACTTTGATACCGAGAAAGATATATGAGGCATTCGCAGAATCGGTTTTGTCAACACGGATTTTTAGTCGAAAGCAATGTTAGAGGCTGAGTAAGATTGATTTCAGAATTGTAACTTATTACAGACTGTGTGAACGACTGTGGGAACAATTTTTAGTAAATATTCACTTACAAATTAAAATTGGACTAAGTAGAAGATTTTTCGGAGACACGTTATGTTAGCTAAGTCATCGTACGTCATCTATCATAAGAAGGCCGTAGTCAAATCACTCCATTTTTTCGAATTTTTATGTTTACGATATGTTCCGTTTCTGCAGACCATTCCGTACGCTGGCATCGTACAAAATAAATTCTGATTTTGTAATTCTGAAAAGTACGGTGACCACTTACCGTCAGACAGACGCCCTAGGCTTATTTACAAACCGTATGAATTGTATAATATCAACTCAAGACAAAGGGCTGTCTTTATCTTGAGGCGGGTATCGATTCCATGACCTCGAATTAATCAAAATCCGCACAATTTCTTCACCAACGAGAACAAGGCAAAGTCTATTGATTTTTAAAGCTAAGCGTAGTATCTTTAAGTTAGAAATTTAAACTGTTTTAACAAAAAATTTGATACTAAAGCAAATCTATAAAAGGAATTAATTTAGAGGCATTGCACAAAACGATATCCCATGCGATAATAAAATATCATTAACGACACTTCGTAATAAATCTCTTCTATGTCATGTCTACCCAAAAGGGTTTTAATTAAACAAAAAATGTGATTGAATGGAGGCACCGGCTCGTTTCTTACTCTGGTTACGACACTTTGCACTGGCAGTTCGAGAAAATTGTTACAAAGTATCTTAAGTTCGAGAAGGATATACGTATCAAATAAAGAAATTTCAGAATCGGCATGACTTATGCTAATGCCAAAAACATTTGAGGAAAATAAAAATATCATAGGATTTCCTTGGGGATCAAAATTTGAAAAATTGATTAATTTTAAATTTGCATTTAAGAAAATACAAATTATATAGCTTACTTGAATGAGAACAGATATCTAAAGATCGTATTGTTAATAGGCAAGGTATCAAATAAAATTCAATTATTTTACTTTAAAGGCTTATATAGTTTTATATATTAAATCAATTAATTATAATACGATAGTAGTATGTTATTGGGCATTCTAACTCACTTTCGTTCATCGC
Source organism: Elophila nymphaeata (assembly GCA_955850985.1). NCBI lineage: Eukaryota > Metazoa > Arthropoda > Insecta > Lepidoptera > Crambidae > Elophila > Elophila nymphaeata. The sequence continues at coordinate 15,687,824 of OY039076.1, read as the reverse complement.
AGACGCGATCTCACTCTCGAGAGTTAGAACCCCCCAATAACATTCGTGAGTGGAATGTCTAATATGGTTTTTTGGGTTATTGGTTCAAAGTTATACTGTAAAGATGATGTACATTTAAAAAGCTTTGGCGTTCAAATTAATGTTCATTTACTCGTTACTCGTGATAGATAACGGTTAAGTAATAGTAGGTGAAATGAAATTTGTTAAACAAAAAAAATCACTCAAATTAGAATGCATCTGTCCTATATCATTCAATCAACCAAAACGTCATGGGGAGCTATTACCGAATACGATACGCTGTATTGTTTGTGGTCCTTCAAATTGTGGTAAAACGAATTTAGTGATAAGTTTACTGTTGAACAAAGATGGACCACGTTTTCAAAATCTATATGTTTATTCAAAATCTCTATACCTACCTAAATACGTGTATCTCGAGAAGGTTCTTAATATGGTGTCTGGAATATCGTATAACAAATATAACCATAACAGTGAAATTTTGAGCCCGCATGAAGCTATGTCAGATTCTATTATTATTTTTGATGATGTTGCTTGTGAAAATCAAAATATCATCTAAATTTGATAACAACTTTAGAAGATAAAGTTGGAAATTTTCATTTCAAGTCTACGTATTTTTACGATTCTATAAAAACTACTGAACCAATTCATGAAAAAAATTATGATACCATTTGGAAAGTATACCCTATCAAACAAAGATTTTTCAAAATAGCTTCAGGCGTCTTCGAGTAATCGGTGAACAAACCTAAAAATATATATGTAAATTTTAATACGAATTGAAAACCTCCTTTTTTTGAAGTCGGTTAAAAACAATTATTTTGAATTCAATTAGTTATGTGTAAAATGTTCAATAAAATTTCCATTGCGAAAATGTTAATTAACTGTCAGCACATTCCTGAGGCCGAAGTACGCGCCAGCCTCGCCGCGTGCAGCGGATGTAAGATGTCGCAATTACAAACAACATACCTAAAAGTGACTATTTGTCGCCTAATTTGATTTGTTAAATATGAAATAAATAAATCATATGCGGTATGATATAATAATAAAGATAAGTCTAGAGTGACAACGCTAATAAATAGGCACTGTTATCTGTTGAACCGATTTTGATGAAATCTAGTTCAACTTAATGTTACTTTAAACACATAATTTAAAGATTTAAATATCCCCAACATAAAAAATAAATGCGAATTATCGTAGAATTTATTAACATACATACTTACAGACATATAATCACGTACACAATTACAAAGGGAGTTGAGCAGAGCTTTAGGTAATGCTATGTCTGACAGTGTGGACCATACAGTACCCTAAAACAGTAACAAGTGGCTAGCCTCTCTCCTACCCAAAAGGAGCACCAAACCCAAAAATCAACAATACTTCAACATACAAACTAACCAAAGCCAGCAAACTGAGCAGATAATTATCATACTTGATGGCCTTATTTGACAGCCGTTTGGTGCAACGGTAGTTACCTCTACCTTCAGCGCCAAAGGTTCCGGGTTCGAATCCCGGTAGGGGCATGTGTTTGTGTGATGAATACAAGCATTTGTTCCCGAGTCATGGTAGTTTATATCTGTATTTATGTATTCTATACGTTATTTAGTACCCATAGTACAAGCTCTGCTTAGTGTGGGACTAAATAATTGTTGTGATTTGTGAGGATAAAAAAAATGATATTATTTACTTATTTAAATTGATACTCAATATTATCTCTGCAGTCCCGGTTTAACTTTCACGTTTATTATTAGCTAGTAGGAAGCTTGGTAAAAAATTATTAATACAATACTAATGGCTGCCCAGGGCTTTGGTCGCGGTATTATCGGATAAACCCACACAAAAATTTCATCAAAATCGATCTAGCCGTGTGGACTAAATTGTGAATCTAAACCATTTTTGAATCCTCTTGACCCCACACAAAAAATTTCATCAAAATCGATCCCCCTTTTAGGACAAGTTCAGTGACATACACACGGACAGAAGAAATATTATATATATATTAAGATAACTAGACTATAGTTTAGGTGGGTTATTTGCGTCGTGCTGTATCCATAGTTGGTAGCCTGTCGCTTACATAAAAAATGAACCCTAAACTTCGAAAACCCAGACAGATGGTACATTCAAAATCATCTCAATAGTAAACTGAACAGTTTAGTTTCTTTATATTTTAGTCCTAAATTAAACCTAAAAATAACTATTTTAAAAAATTATGACAGCAAATGATAACTATTCCGCATCGAACAAAAAAAGAATCACGCGAATCGGATCAGAAATCTCAAAAAAAAAAAAACATACCGACCAAATTGAGAACCTCATCATTTTGAAGTCAGTTAAAAACGTTCAATGTAATTTATTATTTTTCTTCGTTAATATTTAAGTATACTTATTTTGATTAAAAATACGTGATGTAAGTAACATCAAGTATTTAAATAAATAAATAAATAAATATCCAACAACATCACATACATTGATCTGATTCCGAGATAAGTAGCTAAAGCACTTGTGTTACGGATATCAGAATCAACAGTGGTATTACAAATATATAATTAAATTAAATATTTACACCCAGACACGGAACAAACACAAATGTTCATCACATGAATGTTTGTTCGGGGTGGGAATCGAACCCATGACCTTTAGCGCATAAGGCAAGGTCCACTACCAATGCGCCAACGAGCCCGTCAAAAAAACTGAACTTTTTTATTTGGAAAAAATACTTCAAAAACCTACCTACAGTATTTTAAATCTCAATTTTATTTTTATGATCTCTATATGAAAACCTTTTATAATTATTATTTTAATATGGTAATGAAAATATTCGTAAATATTTGTTCATGGAAAATTTTTAGACATGCAATTGCCGAAAGTTGCATTATTAAAAAATGCTTGCTTGCAATGCAGCAGGGTTGTCACCAGTTTAGTTTCTACGGCTTTGAACAAACCCAATACAACAAACAAAGAAATCTGTTATGATACTTATTGAGGTTTGATTAATATTTTAGGTGAAACAATTATTAAGATAAAAATATATTAACACAAAAATGTTTGTTTGTTATATCTATGTATCTGTCTAGTCTGTCTTTACGCTTTCACGTTAAAGTTACTAAACCGATTTTAATGAAAATTAGCACAGAGATAGACTAGACCTTTGCGAAGAATATAGGGTATGTAGAATATAAAACTTAGATTAATGACCAACATCTACACGCTGGGAGCGGTTACTCGTCTATACTATTATACCATGATTTGATTGTTTGTCTGCATTGAATAGGCTCGAAAACTACTAAACAGATTTTGAACATCATTTTTGTGTTAGATAGTGTATTAATCTACAATAATCGACATCAACGCGAGAAAAGCCATGGGCAGAGTATTATGATAAAACTAGGTGTAGCCGCTCGGTTTTTATATGTAAGTATTATAATATAGACATTATTGACAAAGATACTTATTGTTAAAATTATATACTTTACAACAAGTAAAATTACTTTATATTTTTTTTACAACATTGTATAAAATTTATGCTTAAATATATTTATAAGTACATACAATTTAAATACCGATACGCATTTTTTACATTACCTATGTTATAGTGTTGTGACAACCCTAACATATTTTACGACATCATCAATAATTTCCGATAAAATTAGGAACTTTTCAACTGATGCTTCATTCCATGCTTCAAAGTGCTTCGAGTGTGAAAACCCAGCAGTGAAGTAATTCTGCTTGAGGAGTCTGCCTCTCTCACGTAACCTTCACGTTCTTCAGCAACAACTTTATTGTGAGTGTTCACCATGTGAGTAAATTTAAAATTATCGTAGAATTGTACAAACCTGTGAATCGAGTTTAAAAACTTGAACATTTTGCGAGTATCTTTCTACTTACCCTAATTGACTTCTGTGTTATGATCATCATAATTTTAATAGTCTGTAGTATTTAATAGACTTTATGATTTCTACTCGTATAAATACAATATACTAATATCGTTACAGTAGTGATAGCAAATTCCAGTGTACTTAGTTCTAGCCTCATGGTGATAATAAAACTTAATTGAAATTTTACTTTGTTTACAGGTCTGATTCAGAATTCGAAGTGTTCGAGCCTGTAGCTGCGCAGAAATCAAAGCCTAAAAGAAAAGCATCCTCCCATAATACCATCAGGTAAGTCTTGCTCTTGTCTGACATCATAATATCTCAGACCAAATAAAAAATATAGACTGAACTCCGCGTAGAAAGAACTGAGGCAACTTTGGTATGTATGTGTGGTGAGCCGGTATTGGTGATTATTGCACTTAATCACGAGGTCGCGCTCCGCTCGCCTCGTGATTGGTAAAGGTAGGTGTAGTTTCGTTACATGTGTGCGTGCGTCACTGTGCATGTACATGGGTGGGTGTAGTTGAACTCGTGTCAGTTCTTTCTTCGCAGAGTTCAGTCTATACTTTTTATTTGGTCTGAGCATAATATTGTGTAAGTGATGTCATACAGTTCACTTATAGTGATCCTGTAGTGTTATATAGGTATGTATTAAGCAAACAAGTAGGTAATTATATATTTAGATTGTTACGTGCTTTGGTTTTATTTGAGGTCTGATTTGTTTCATACAAATGATTCTTTGTTTAATAAAATGGTTTAAACTCATAATATAACGTTTAAATACCTAAGTATTTTTTTAAAGCCAGATATTAAGTATCTGTTAAAGTAACTCAAATGACGAGATTACTATTTTTTATTCAGAATCTAACAGACTTTTTTTATTTCAGATCTACTAGTTCTTCGAAGAAGTCGAAAGCTAGCAAAAAAGAAGTTTACGACGTGTTCGGTTTGCTGTCTGATGAAGAGGAAGACGTAGCAGCCCAGAACTCAATCCCTGATTCTGCTAGTGGCAAGAGACTCGTCAATAGCATCAGCAGCAAAGTAGCTGGCGGAGCTGTGATACGGCGGGCCTCTCTGAACGGCTGCTACTACGTAGAGACACGCGTCTACCTCGCTGAGGAAGCCTTAGCAACACCACCTGAATCACGTTACACCAAAGCGCTCGTCACGCTCAAGGTGCAGCTAGATCCTGAGCAGCCTGAGTGGGAACACTTGCAACGGTTTTTGAAGAAAACCAAATCATTATTTAATGATAGCAAACCTATGTTCTATAGTAATAAAATAAATATAAAATAATAAACTAAGTTACTTACCTACTCCTATATTATAAATTACTATAAATTTTATGTTTAATTTTATTAACCCTTATTGTCCTAGTAAAGGTAAAGTGAAGGTTTGTAATAGAGGTATATTTGAAAGGTACGTACAGCATAATATATATTTTCAAAGCCTGGTATCAACTTAGGTATTCTAGTTTTAGCAGATAAGATATAATTTAAATTTTATAAGAAATATAAGTAGATAGTCTTATAAGTATACCTAAGTAGATACCAAGTTTGAGAATTTTATTTATAAGTAAGTGAATTAAATTAGTCTTAAATTAAATTTTTTCATACTTATTTTATAAAAAATGCCATTTTGTACTGAGTGTTGTATCCAAGTAGGAAGTAGGCAGTGGGTGGGCCACCTGAGGAGCACCGCACACAAGAGTAAGAGCGATGCGCCGCGGATGAGCGACAGCGATGGCGTTGTCGAACTCGCGACTGCTTTCCGCGGCCGCATTGCTTCATATAGAATCACTGCTACAGATGAGTATGAACACTCTTTGCCTGATTTGTTTTTACAGAGTTTATTCTCTAAAATAAATAACATTTTGCAGCTCTCTTTGAAAAAGCACATAAGCGTAAAAATTAATTTTGAATATTTCGCTATATTTGTTTTACTTAAAAATGAAGTAAGCGAGAAAAAGTCGTTCGCTACTAAAAACTTTATTGTATATCGCAATTTTAATTCTAAAAATTTATTTGAAAACTTAGTTAGTAGTATTAAGAAAAAAATTGTTGAATTTCAAGATCAGGATAGTGGATGGACTTTTTTAAATAATGTTTGTCTAGAAATTAACATAAATAAGTATGATCCTTTGAGAGGATCTGGCTCTACTTATATTGAACTACCATTAGCAATTAAAAGCAAAAGAGCTTGTATTAATATACAGAATAAGGACCAATATTGTTTTTTGTGGAGTATTGTCGCGTGTCTATATCCGGCTAAAAAGAACAGTGAACGTATTACGTCTTACCCACACTTTCAGAAAGTTCTCAACATAAAAGACATGTCCTTTCCCGTTACATTTAATGATATTTTAATTTTCGAAAAGAATAATCCTCATTTGTGTATAAACGTATACTCATTAAAAAACAACCGTACTGTAGTAGGCCCCATATACAGATCAGAATTCAAATCAAAGACTAGAACTAGAATTAATTTACTTTTAGTGGAAAATAATGTTCAAGGCCATTATGTTTTGATAAAAAACTTATCGCGACTTGTAAGATCTCAAATTACTAGACATCATGGTAAATTATATTTTTGTGATGATTGCTTGTTATTTTTCACTACTGAAATTAGTCTTGATACTCATACGTGCAGCGGTGTTAGTACAGTACTACCCGATAAGGGAACGTATTTACAATTTAAAAATTTCGATAGAAAGCAAGATGTTCCTTTTGTCGTGTACGCGGATTTCGAGACGATTCTACAACCATTTCAAAGCTGTGAACCTAATCCATCTTCGAGTTATACCTCCGCGCTTCATAGACATATTCCTGCAGCCTTTGCATATCAAATAGTCTGTTCATATGATAGTAATCTGAATCGTTTCGTACAATATCGTGCGGCTGACTGTGTAGAGAAATTTCTCGATACACTTTATAATGATATCAAAAAGATTTACCAGATTTTGAATACTGAAGTTACAATGGATTTTAATGAACACGATGCAGAGGCTTATGCACTTGCTAATGTTTGTCATATTTGTGAGGAATTATTAATTTTCGATAAAGTAAGAGATCACTGTCACCTGACAGGACGCTATCGAGGTGCAGCGCATCAATATTGCAATCTAAGATACAGTGTTCCTAAATTAGTCCCGGTCTTTTTCCATAACTTAGCTGGCTATGACTGTCATTTATTTATAAAAGAATTAGCTGAAAGTTCAGGATCTGTAAAAGTTATACCAAAAAATAAAGAAAATTACGTATCTTTTACTAAATTTTTGAAGCTCAATGATGAACAATATGCTCAAATACGATTCGTTGACTCTTTTCAATTTTTAGGAACCAGTTTGGAAAAATTAGCAAAGGGCTTGAATCACTCAGATTTTAAACATTTAAAAAAGAATTTTCCGATTGAAAAAGAATTTAAATTGTTGACTCGTAAAGGAATTTATCCCTACGAGAACATGAAGCATTGGAAATCTTTTTCTGAAAGACAGCTTCCACAGAAAAAATGTTTTTATAATTCATTGACCGATGAACATATCAGCGATGTTGAATATGCTCATGCTCAAGAAGTTTGGTCCACATTTAAAATTAAAGATATGGGAGCATACACAGATCTCTACCTTAAAACAGACGTATTGCTTTTGACTGATATATTTGAAAATTTTAGAGAAGTTTGCAAATCAAACTATAAATTAGATCCTGCATTTTATCTAACAGCCCCGAGCTTATCTTTTGATGCAATGTTACTTAAAACTGGTGTTAAGTTAGAATTATTAACTGACTTAGAAATTATCCGTTTTATACAAAAAGGAATACGTGGGGGTATATGTTTGTGTTCGACGAGATATGCCCAAGCTAATAATAAATATATGCCTGACCATGATCCCAGCAAGCCGGATTCTTTTTTGGTTTACATTGATTGTAATAATTTGTATGGATATAGCATGTCCCAATACTTACCTGTTTCAGATTTTAGATTTTTGGATCAGAATGAAATAGATCAGTTAAATATCATGAATATTACGGATGAGTCAGACTTTGGTTACATTCTTGAAGTGGACTTAACATATCCCGAGGAGTTACATTATAACCATAACGATTACCCATTTTGTCCTGAAAAATTTATACCACCAGGTGGTAAAACATCTAAGCTAATTCCAAACTTATATTCTAAATATCAATACGTAATTCATTATGTTTATTTAAAAACATGTATTGAGAATGGGCTTATTTTAGACAAAATTCATCGCGTCTTAACTTTCAGGCAAAGTCCATTTTTAGGAAAATATATTAATTTAAACACAGAATTGAGAAAAAAAGCTGTAACTTCTTTTCAACAAGACTTTTTTAAATTGTTAAATAATTCAGTATTCGGAAAAACATTAGAAGATAGCGAGAAAAGAGTTGATGTTAGATTAGTTAATAAATGGAGCGATAAATCAAACAAAACGAAGAAGTCTCTTTCAGCAGATAAATTAATTGCACGACCGAATTTTCATAGCGCAACAATTTTTTCAGAAAATTTGGTTGCTGTTCAGATGAAACCAGAAAGAGTAATTTTAAATAAACCCATTTACATTGGGTTTGCGGTATTAGAACTATCTAAAAGCCATATGTTTGAATTCCATTACTCTGTTATAAAACCTCACTACGGAGATAAAATACAATTATGCTATACTGATACCGATAGTTTTGTGTATAAAATTGAAACTAATGATTTTTATCACGACTTAAAGGAAATTTTTATAAATTACTTTGATACTAGTAACTATAACTCTAACAATATATATGGTTTACCTTTAAAAAACAATAAAGTACCGGGATTATTTAAAGACGAGTTAGGAGGAGAAATTATGACTGAATTTATAGGACTCCGGTCTAAATTATACTGTATAAAAACTGCAAAGGCATTCATAAAAAAGGCAAAGGGTGTTAAGAAAAATGTAGTTAGAGATTTGTCTTCATCTGAATATATGTCTGCTTTATTGAATGATAAAATAATAAGGAAAAAAAATATTTTATTTCGATGTATAAAACATGAAATTTTTACACAGAGCGTTAATAAAATAGCTTTGTCAAATTCAGATGATAAACGTTTTATTTTATCAGATAAAATTTCTACCTTAGCATGGGGTCATAATAAATTATTTTAAAATTTGTGTAATTAAGGTTTTTTATGTAGTTAAGGTTGTTAGTGTTAAATTATATTGTATGTGTATTATATCTACTTTGTAAATGTTGTTAATATTAATTAAATAATAATTAATGTTGTTTTATTGTAATTATGATACAAACCTATTTGCCTAATAAAATTATAAAAACATACTTAGCTGGTTTTAATTTTTACTTTCCATAGCCCGTTTAACTATGTCTGATTATTTATCTATGGAACATGGCAAGGTAATGAATACTAAAGAATATAAACATAATTAATGTTGAAACAGCACTAATCAAATGTGTTGTAACGAGGTTACTTGTTATGAAATGCAAATTATGCAATTTTCTTAATTAGGTTTTTCAAGTCACTATTTTTCAGCAATTATTATTTCATTCATTGTTTAGCTGTTCCAACGAACAGACACTTGGAAATTTTGTATCACTATCCTTGTAAGTATAATGTCTAATTTTTTATTTTTTAGAAATATCCTTTGATTTTTTTTCTAATCTGTATTTTTTTAACAGGTAATGTCTAATTCATCGGATATCCTGTTTTCACAATATGCGCAAGATCCGTTAGAAGGTTTTACTCAAGAATTCCAGGAAATACGTCAAAGGCATATCAATGAATCAAAACAGAAGGAGAAAAAATCTAGACAGAGAAAAGATACTTCGAGAAAAAGAGTTCGAATACCTACTAAATCGTTTGTGATCACAAAAGAGCAGAAAGGAATGAAACTTATAAAAATAACAGTTTTGGATTTGCTAAGTTCGAGTGAGGATTATTTAATCACATCAGCTCCTAGCTCAAACATTGACAGCATTGATGAAAATGTGATGCTCAGCGCGCAGTACGTGGTTCAGGAGCCAGTGGACGAGATCATGGATCTCACGGAAACCATTGTTAGAAAAATTTCAAAAAAACTTTGCGGTGATAGTTTGTAGTTATTATGTTATCTTAAGTTGTGAAATAGTAAGAATAATTTATTATGTGTTACTTAATTATAAAAACTTTAAATAAACCTTTTGATAAGAGATTCAGGTTTTTTCTTTTTTCTTATTTAGTAATTAGATACCTAAATATTTTCTTTCCATTTATTCGTAAAAATAATTTTGAAAATAAAATCAATGTTTTCTTAAAATTGCTTGGACGGTGTCATCTAACATAGATAATTTGTACTATCTATTTGCTTTAGAGATACTTGCTACTACTCAAGCGTTTGATACTTAGCGCCTGTTTCATAATGTACAAGTAGGCACTATTCATTGAATAATTATAAAAAAGGAACAGAATTCGTATGAACTAATCATCAGAGTTAGTTACTCGGAACTTACTCGTCGTTGGTGAAACAGGCCCTGAGTTTAGCAATTAAATAAACAGTTCTGTTGTACTGAACTCGATCAAGCCAACGCATCTATGGATTGTGTTGCTACACAATATAAATATGACGTTGGCTTGATTCTATGAACCTATCATCACCATCTGTCAATTACTTATACGCTACTGAGATGAGTAATAAAAAAGCAAGTGAACTGTAATAGATTTATTTGAAAGAATTTTACATTCTACTTTTTTATTAAAAATCAAACAACACTTTATTTTCTACACACCATTTTTTCATACATAAAACATTTTTTAAAGCACATATGTTTCTATGAGTAAAACAATTGTATATAGTTATATTTTTACAATAAAGATCATTAAGAGCATTTAAATTTGGAACACCTAAATAACTTATATCTATGATATTATTATGTCCGCATAAATCTTGAACCCATTTAATCTTCTCAACACCTTTTACTATAATTTTTCTCTCTTTTAAATAAGGTTTGATAATTCTACGAAATTCTCTGTAATCGATATATCCTTCGCTCCAACGATAGCCTCTATTTTGTTCTATCCAACGCACATGATTTCTCTCTTCTTGAGTGAGAGCAGTGAACGGGTATGGGGGTTTTATTAAAAATATATGAGTATGGTCTAGAGTAGCTATAGCTAATTCTTTTACTATAAAATCATTTTCCTTATTTTTAAATCCTTGAAGATCTAAAATTATTGTATGATTCATGATATTTTCTTTACAATATTACTCAAAGGTTTATATTCAAATATGCAATCGTTCAGTATTAGACAATATGCAGCGGTGTGATCAGGTATCTCTTGATCGGCTTCGATTTCAACTCGGACGTCGATCGATCCTTTTAGCGTTTCGTGCTGGCGGGAACAGTCAATAACAAATAAGGGAGCGATTTCTTTGAATTCTTTTAAGCTCAACAAGGGTTCAGCTCGACGACTGTGATAAGACTGTTGAAACCTTGTGTACTGTTCATATATTAATGAATACTTGTTGTTGGAGAAATCTATGTTCAGACTTTCATATGGATAATAGGACGAATTTAGAAATACTCTTATATCGCGTATATGACAATGATCGAACTCTGCCATTGACATTACCGCATTATGTTTACGGTTAGTTTGTAAAGCAATAATAACAAAACGTGGTTTTTCGATCTGTGAAGAGGTTTTAATAGACCAATTATGCTTACGAGTTTTTGGTAATAGCGGATACTCATATAAATCCCAATTACGAAATGCTAATGTTATAGCACGATCTTTTTCTAAGTGCTTTAATAAATTAATTCTTTCTCGGTCTGATACTTTAACGTGAGGAACTCTCCAGGCTATTTTATTTATCATGATGTCTTCCACAATTTCTCCTGTAGCTAACTTTAAAGCATTGAGATTTGTGTTGCTTCTCAATAGTACTAATTCATGTTTACAGTTCATTATAATTTTTTCATAATCTTCTGCAAAACCTAATACTTTATTCAGGGGTATAGAAACAGAAAATAATCCTCCGTTAACAGTGCTCGTGCCTGTAAGAGACCAACCCCAAACGTTTGCACATTTCGATTCATTGTCATTTAACGAAAGATAAGATTTCATTGTTGTAGTGACCCCCGCATTTTTTATTCTATCTATTTCTACACCATTTAGTTCATATCGAATGTCTTGAAATAAAAATAATGCAGGATTATTTACAAAATGTACATTTGGTATTCGTTCTTTTTCTTTAGAAGTGCTATTAAGCTTATAAACATCAACTCTGCCCTCAATATACAAACTGCTGAGTGCGGGTAAAACGTACAGGTCTTGCTGATTAATCGGTATCCGTATTTCATCATTCTTGTTGAAACTTGTCACGTAAGGTTTATACGAATGATATTCAAAACTTTCAATGCTGTTATCGTATGACGTTGGTTGGGATATATTTAAAATATTCATTTTAGTAAGCCTAGTAGCTTTAAAAATTCTTTATTCTTTTTGGTGAGTTTCTTTTTCAAGCGAAGCGGTGTTTCTCTATGAGCAGATCTTTTAGAACTGAGTGGATCAGGGAAAGTAGGTAGGTTTTTATTGAAATTTAACATTTTTTAAAGTGTAAATATAATTGTACTTCTTCACCTCGCAAATTGATTTCTCGGTTTTCAGCATCCAAAATTCTTATATTTATACTGCTTATGGAATTTTGGTTAACGGGAAAATAAATCAAATTTTTCGGTATTTCAATGATTCTATAACCAGGTGGTACGTTTGGTACAAATTCGTAAATTATATGACTTGCTTTTCCATTCACAAATGATCCACTGATAACATCACATTCGATGCGCACGATAGTTGTTGATAAAATGCTAACAGGATACCGGGACTCGGTGGTTATATTTGCATTTACTGCTTCCGATCCAAAACCTAAAACTTTCCCGATGGAATTATTTTTATCGAAGTGAACATTTTGAGAACAGAACAAATGTGTTTTTAATGTGTTGTTATTGCAAGTCAGGTTCAACGTGGCATTTTTTATATTACTCTTAAGATAATCACAAATATCTTGAAATTCATACGACCCTTCAGGTATTTCGATAACTTCATTATTACCGTAGTGAAATTTGTTGTTTCGTTCATCTATATTAGGAATAGAATTAAATGTAGAAAAATACAAAAGACCACACTCGTAGTTTCCGATTAATTGTAGACTGGGGGAATAATTTGTTAATAAAGAATCTCCTTGGCCTGTTATTGATACAGTGAAAGACATTTTTATACTGATCAAAATGTTTATTGCATTCTTATTATAAATGATTATTCCAATAATCTTTTAAAAAACTTAGACAAAGATGACCACAGTTTATAGTGCCAAACTTTTGATATTGTGCATAATTATAATGTATCGTCATATTTCTTAAATAATTTATCAACTCTAATGGTGGTCCTAAATTACCAAAGCTATCAAAATATTCACAATAGTCATTTTGTTTAACATAGGCTACCCAATGAGTTCCGGGATTGTTAGAACTATCAAGATTTACTATACCACATTCTATTTTTTTAGGTTTTAATGGTAGTGTATCTCTCATGTAAACGCCTCGAAAGTATGGTATATCAGAAGCATTCTCCAATATGTTATAATTAGTGAGAGGACGTTTGGGTAGCCGATTTGTTAGTTTTTTGGAAAATTCAAATATAAACCAGCTCCTTTTTTATGAGGTTTAATATACATTCCTTTCCCAAGTGCAACAGCTTCCATCATCTTGTTATGTCTTTCAGATTCTTGCAAGTTTTTCTGAGCAACTCTATAATCGTTGACAGCTTTGGCTATACCTGCAGCACCACCAGCAAGTGAGCCCAGAGCAGATAACCCAGCAAAAATTGGAACGAGAGGCAAGAAACCTCCGCTTTTAGGTATAGGAATACATCGTGGTAATCTTATTCCCTTTTTATTGGAAAACAATTTTTTTGCTGTTGCGTAAGCGCGTTTTATAGCAGAGTGATTATTTTTGCATTTTGATTTTCTTAACTGTGATTGTATTTTTTTTACTATTGACATAAAAGGCCTGACTCCAGCACCGGCTTTGAGCTTTGCTTTCATCGCATTTTTTACAATCCATGAGGCAACTTTTTCTCCTCTTCCTGCATCTTTTGATTTTAACCTGTTTTTAGCCATATCTAAAAGATCTAAATCAGCCTTATGTCTAGCCTTCAAATCTCTATTATTATATGCAATATCGTGATACATACAAGCTTCATCCAATTTATTTATACCGCGATCACCTCTCAGTAACCGTTTTTGCAGTTTTGTTCCGGGACCACAAAATTGATATCCAGGTAAATGTAATTCAAACGGTAAACGGTTTATTAATTCGTTGATAACACCACTTCCCCGCTTCATTGATATTTTCGAAATGCCGATATTAAAGGTAACCAGTATAATTTATATCAGAAAACTAGTGCTTTCTTATCTATCCAACTATTTTCGTTATCACCTAGACCTAACCATTTAACAAAAAGCTTATTTCCTTTTCTTTTCAAAACTTTTTCAATCAGATAAATATCAGGGAATTTTGTTTTTTGTAATTCATACTCATAAAATGATCCTAAAATTCTTTGTTTATACTTATCCTCTAAAAGATAAGTATTTGGTTTCGTTTTATTTACTTTAACAATAACAAACAATTCAGTCGACCAGTTTGGTGTATAGCCTTTATAAAAATCTTTCTTAAACTTACTAACTCGAACATGATCTCCAACTTGAAATTTCGGTTTCTTATCTGTGTGACACGACTTTGATTTAAAAATATTTGACCGAACAATAATCTCGTTTGCTTTATCAACATCAATTGGCTTATATTTTGTTATACGGTGCACAGTACTGTTATAATTTTCTACAACGGACTCTATGTTCTTTCTAAACCATTTGTAAGAGCCTTGCAAACTAAAAATTTTGTAAAGTTGGCTTTTTATTGTTCGTATTACGCGTTCTACTATGGAAGCTTTTTTTACAGAGTAAGTGGAATAATGATTTATGCTGTATTTGTCTAATATTCCTTTGAATGTATCATTATAAAACTCTTTACCTAAATCTGTTTGTAAATGATTAGGTATTCGTGATGACTTTATGAATATCTCCTGCATAGCGTTCGTAACACACTTTTTTTCTTTTGATTTTAAAGGGCACGTCCATACATATTTCGATAAGGTATCGATTACCACTAAAATGTATTTATAGTTTTTATTATATTTTGAATACTTCTGTAAATCAATCAGGTCAGCTTGCCATAAATCGTCTATTCCTTTAATTATAGTAGTTTGACGTGGGAAATTTCTTCTTGCTGCTTTATGGAGTTCATCGATTATGTCTTTTTTACTCATTTTTTGTTTAATTTGTCTTCGAACAATTTGTCTATTTCTGTTTTGCTGTAATATAAAGTACTGAAGCGGTTTACTGTCACTTTTTCCAAGTTATTTAGATAATTTTTAACGTCACTTTGGACCTTCTTTATTTCTTTTCTTAGTTCCTGAAATGCTTTGTCTACATAAGCTTTATTCACTGCTTCATCATCTTCAATTGGGATTGATAAGCCTTTTAATTTCGAAGACTTTAAATCAAAGTGCCCCGTTTCCGATTTCACCAGGTAATGGTTACAGGTATCAATATATTCTGTTAGTCGCAAACGCTTGTGAACGTGGTGCCCAAACTTGTCTACATTCATTGCAGTCTCGGTGCTTTGTTGAGGGTATTTGCTAGTGCACTGGTCAATTCTCCTGATACCCCACGCTTTTTATATTCTTTGAAGTTTATACAAATACCAGCCTCGTGTAATTCCTCTACAATTGAAATTATTTCATTATCGACTGCAGTGTTACCTGCTATTTTCGATGCTAGAAGTAATTGTAATCGTTCGACTAATTCGTTTGGATCATCCCAATAAATATAGTCAGTATTTTTTTTAACTTTCTTCATAATTTTAAAGCCTTCTCCTTGTGCTAAACTCTCTGTGCTTGTTGTAGGATTTCTAGTCAATCTAAACAAAGGTTTGATAATATTTATGTATCTAAACCCCTTATTGCTGTTTATCGGTTTCGATGGATCGCA
The DNA here is from genome assembly GCA_955850985.1 of Elophila nymphaeata. NCBI lineage: Eukaryota > Metazoa > Arthropoda > Insecta > Lepidoptera > Crambidae > Elophila > Elophila nymphaeata. The sequence continues at coordinate 15,671,852 of OY039076.1, read as the reverse complement.
ATTGCGTCGGTGAGCATTGGTTTCTAAGAGCAGTAATTTATAGTTTTGTAAATCATCATTCGTGATAATATCTAAATTTGGTTTCTTTTGATACAAAAGTTCTTTTAAGCCTTCTGTAATTTCCAATTTACGTGTTCCTACTGTAAGAAACATACCATCATCATGAATGCGGGTTTTTCCAAGCATCAGTTTCCCGCGTACATTTTTTATTCCGAAAGGTACACCAGAAAATACTTCTGAAGATGTGGACCACGACAATGACTGGTTTTTTGGGTTAGGTGATGACTGGATAGACTTAAACGATGTTTCGCTAACATTCTGATCTTCAAAAGGAGATGATATGAGAGTTTTGTTATTATATAACTCCCGCCCTATCAGTTCTTCATCTTCTTCACTTTCAACTTCATTGGAATCATTACTAGACAATGACGACGTTTCACTTCCTTTATAGGTGTTTTTAACTTTTTTTGGTAATTGACTATATTGATCATTTTCCTCCGAGTTTCGTTCATCGTTCTTATTTGCTATCCTTTTAAGCGGGTCAACTATAGGTTTCAATATTTTTTCGAAAACCATATTATCATTATTCTTTGCATCCCTTATCATTTCTACTTTTCTTTTTACAGCTGCAGCAGATTTAACAATTTGTTCTTTAAGATTTTTCTCCATTTTAAAGAATATAGGTAAGATCTCGTTCTGAATCACGAATGAGAGTGATCAATTCGTAACATAACATGCTATTATGTACTTTAGTCCACTATCACAAATGTATCAAATGCTAATCTATAACAACCCTTATTTTTTTCACAGTCCTTATTTATTACAAGATAGCTGTAAGGCTTACTCCAAACAGCAGAGCACATATCGCGAAACTTTGACCACGACATATCTGAGCCTACATGTTCTTCGTAAACATGTCTTAAATTAATGTCGTCTTGCTTAAAAAGAACTATTAAGTTTGCATTGTCTCTTACAAGCTGCTTCGGTATTTTAGTATAAGTTTGATTTATATAAAAACAATCGATATTTTTATGACGTCCCATAGCAAAGTAATCTCTAATGCTATTTTGATTTTCACAAGCAACATCATCAAAAATAATAATAGAATCTGACATAGCTTCATGCGGGCTCAAAATTTCACTGTTATGGTTATATTTGTTATACGATATTCCAGACACCATATTAAGAACCTTCTCGAGATACACGTATTTAGGTTGGTATAGAGATTTTGAATAAACATATAGATTTTGAAAACGTGGTCCATCTTTGTTCAACAGTAAACTTATCACTAAATTCGTTTTACCACAATTTGAAGGACCACAAACAATACAGCGTATCGTATTCGGTAATAGCTCCCCATGACGTTTTGGTTGATTGAATGATATAGGACAGATGCATTCTAATTTGAGTGATTTTTTTTGTTTAACAAATTTCATTTCACCTACTATTACTTAACCGTTATCTATCACGAGTAACGAGTAAATGAACATTAATTTGAACGCCAAAGCTTTTTAAATGTACATCATCTTTACAGTATAACTTTGAACCAATAACCCAAAAAACCATATTAGACATTCCACTCACGAATGTTATTGGAGGGTTCTAACTCTCGAGAGTGAGATCGCGTCTGCGATGAACGAAAGTGAGTTAGAATGCCCAATAACATACTACTTACGATTCGTAATAGATACATCGATAAACAATTATTTAAAATAATATAAGCTACTTAACATCAGTCATATCACCTAAAACAAAGAAAGCTCTTTAATGCAATTTTAAGGAAACGAACTTCTGATAAGGCTAAGTTCAAAGGAATGGTTGGCCAGTAAATTAGTAAAGACTAGTATAAAGTGGAGATCCATACAAACATAAGAAACCATAAAGTCAAAAGGCTCGTTTTGTATGGGCAATATTAACCACTTTAATTTTATTTGATGCGTGATCCGTCGTTCTAAAGCTATTCTTCAAAGATGAGATTCTGCATGCATACGCGTCGACACCCGAGCGTCTTTCTTCTAAGTTCGAAGCTTGATTGATGAGCGGACAACTGCCGTGTTTTGCATTCAGCTATTTACGGGCATTTCCTCCGCTTAACCCGTCCGCTACCAGGTGATTAATGACGGCCACCGTTGCTGCCACTGGCGTCTATTACGCTGGATGTACGCTCCAATGGGTGTGGAAGCGGCTTAGTGGCTGCTTAAATTGTTAGCGGAAATCTGGCATTTATACACGTGACATCAACATGTTGGGATGATCCTTCAAATTTACCGTGGATTATTTGAATAATGTTAGCCGTAAATAGTCGTTTTAAAAATGATTTTTTACTATTTTAACCATATTAATGTATTGAAATAGCCGTCTAGTATTTTAATTTATGACGACCTCGTGGTTGACACCCACGGATTGAGAAGGGTCAACCCTATTCTTGGCCGGGATTTAACATTACACGTAAAAAATATTTAAAAATACAATGCGATACCAAAGCATAATAACTAAGAGTTATTCTTTTGAAGGTAAAAAATAAGAATATTACAGCCATATTATAAAATCATCCAAGAATGAACCTCACGTCTTACCAGTATTTGCATCAACTTAAACCATAAACAAAACAAAATTACCAAGTCTACAAATTGCGAGCGTACTTCCTACGAAACGTGTCCATCGCCACGCTACAATTATTTCCTAATTAAAGTTCAAGATGGCGGGCAGAGGTAAAGCGGCGCGTAGGCACTGGCGCCTGCGCCCACGCATGCCGCAAGTTATTTGCAACCTGCTAATAGCTTTCGTAAAACTCCAATCTCCAACTTGGCGTGAATCATACACCATTATGATTTATATCAAAGGTTTTGTCTAAGCACGACGTTCGTGGTGTAAAATTATGAACCTATTTAAAAAAACTAAATCTTTTATGTAATGTTGGAACAGAACATGCGCAGTGTATTCAAGATACAAATCTTGATAACGTGACAACGTTTGTCGTAAAACTTGGTCAAAACTTTGAAAAGACTAAGTATCTAATGTCCGGTAACAAGAACAAGAAAATTGCATTGTCATAGTTATAATAATTAAATATTTAGAAAATTTTGTGAATATCCTTTTTTTCGGTAATAGTGAACGGTTCGATTAGAGATGTGGAAAATCATTATTGTACTTGCCATGCAACAGGGACTCTTCTTTGTTTACAATATATTTAATTTAAATTTTATACTACTAATCATATTTAAATTTTAATTTGATTGGGTAGTATTGATAAAAAAGATGAAATCTTTCATAGACTCTTTATAAATTTTGCAATTAAGTAACTCAGTGGTAGTTCGTTTTGGCGCCAGTCTTTTTTTTATGTGCTGATTATTATATTAAGATTTCTTTATTTAATTCTAATAACTATGCTCTCCGCACGCATACAAACTAAAGCCTCGCGTAATTTGCAAGTTGCGCAAATACCTACCTACTCTCCATGTTCACTAGCAAATTGTTAAAATATTTTTTACATTTTACGGTAAGTACCGAGATTGCGATCGGAATAAAAATGTATAAACCTTAAGAAGTTATGCGATGAAAAACTAACTAAAAGATTCGTTAATATAAAAATATTTGGATTTTGAAAGAGGCTTGTGTCGTGATTGACCCAACAATACCTAAAGGTAAGTGGAACTAGGTAAGGAATGAACTGAATTAAAATCAAAAATAAATTTGGTAATTTAATACCTGCTTTAAAAAATCTTTAAGAGATGTTTACAACTGTCCTGCTGGTCGGTCAGTTTAGTGTCTTAGGTTATAGGCTGCAGTGACCACTTACCCTCAGGAGGACCGTATAAAAGCCATCAATGTGGGATAAAATATCTATGTATGTAAACACTCTTGTACCCTTGAACTTTGCTAAAAAGCGCCAGTGACAATATTCGAAAACCACTGCTTGTCGAAAAGGCAATCTAGTAAATACTTAAAGAGACAACTACCTTACTTATTTCTAAAAATGTCTAAATAAATTTCACGTGGCCAGCTCTAGATGGAAATAAATTCCAATCACGTTCAAACGCAGAGTTGCACGGATATAATACTTTCCTTATCTCACTGTTTCTTTAGCTGCAAAGTAAATGTTACACCATTTCGCTGTAGTTCGTATATCTTTTATGAACATCAATATGAAATAAAGATACTTAGAGATTGTAAATATAGATTAAGAAGAGTTGCTAAAGAATGCTTTGGGGAGAAAATATCTTCCAAGTTATAGTTAAGTATGTTGTTTAGAATAAAGAATTGAGTTTAATATTTTACACAATTTTAGAGACTAGAAAAATAACTTTGTTGTGATTGAAACACGTTTCGACATTGTACGTTTCGTTCTCTGACTTTGTAAAATTATACTATATGGAAGTGTGTCTATGACTATGTTGACTATGTTGCAGATTGTGATATTATTACTCTTAGATTTCGCTTTGTAGTATTCTTCATAAAGTAACCAAGTGTTTCAATTACCTACCAAAATTACATTTATATTAATTGACATATTTCTTATATCAATATATCATTTTTAATACAATAATTATCATCTCGTTACTGTGAGATAGATCAGACTACCCAAAACGCGGATTCTTTCAAGAACTAAAATTTCTTGACTTTTGAGAGTTTGAGCTAGTCTTATATACAGCTGTATGTTCAATCTCAATTATGAGACCACATTGGCGACAACTAGTTTCATAATTTTCTACCACAGCTATCTTCCACAGAATGTTTCTTTTGTTTACTCATCTGGGTTCCAACTGCGCACTTAAGAGAGATATATACTGTTTTGGAAGGTATAGAAAATATTTCTGAATTGCTTCCATGTTGTCTTGAGAAAGCGATTTGAGTGACGGTTATTAACATGGACCTTAGTTGTTTAACTTTAAATTGAAGTAGAATACACGAACGCTATAGGCCCCGTCGTATAGTTTTCACGAGAATACGCAAACGCCTTCGGAAAATCCATTAAATGATCTCAGTTTAAAACACTTATTTGTAACTTATCAGTATTATTTCATACACTAACGCGACAGCTATTGACTTCTGCTAAACTATTAAATTTTAATATTATCACATCAAACGTGGTCGTATTATGGAACGGTGTTTTATAGTTATCGTTTTCATCAACTTCCGAGTATGAGTTATTTTGATACAAAGTTAAACCTGCAAATTAGATAAACCGGATGGCTACTTAACACTTTACGATCACCTTTGATACGTCCGCTGTGTCGCCAACTTTGTAGCGAGGTGAGCGTGGGTCGAACTTAATAAGTTTTGGAGTCGTCTCCAATATAATGTGCAACAATATTCGTATTACAATTTACAACGCCAATGACATTGATAAAGTACATTTTGAGAAGATGTTTTAATAGGGTTCAGAGTTTAATGTGTTTTTTATTGTGACCCACCACATGGTAGATATATTCGTCACTTTCACCAATGATTTGACACGATTTCAGTGTCATTATTAGTTTGTTGCATGATACCACTTGATGCCCACCTGTAGGCCTCTTCGCTAACTTACTTTGACAGATGAAAGTGACAATCACCGAGTGAATTACACATCCATTGCTGTTTTACACGACACGCTATTAAGGAACTTGTATATCGGCGATTATCACTCCCATCTCTCAAAAAGTTAGCGAATAGTCCCCCTGGTGTAAATTTGGTTTCGGTCGCCTATAGACACTTGCAATATTAAGGGTAAATCACTTAACACTGCAAGTGCGTTGCCATCCTGGGGACTAAGATGATAGGCCTTCCATGCCCAGTAATTACACTGGCTACCTTTTCCTACAATCCGAAGCACCCGGTGGTACCTCCACAGACGACTCTACATATTGGTCTACCACCTTTTTTTTATCGGAGTATAATCCGCTAATGGACGATACCCTAAACCGCTGGCTTAGTGGACCAGTGGACCGTCGGCTAGACGTGGGCCTGTGCAGGTGTCGCCCAGCACCTGATCACCACGTACTGGGAATACCTGCTAAACCACTCCGGTTTTCCCCATGCCCTTACTGGAGACGATCCGGGGCTTGCCAAAGCATTTCACCAAGCCACCTCCGGGCATGGGTCTAGCATATAAAAACATAGGTTAAATCTAAAAAAACTCGCCTGCATAAAAAGACAATTACTCAACTGAAAAGAAGGAAAGAAGATCAAATATTAAAGCATACTTAAAACATATTGATGGTAGTTTTTAGAACTTTTGTTCAACATAGTAACGTGAAGTCGGAGGCATGAATGATTTGACTTATTATTAAATAGTATGCCTCCGACTGCATGCCCTTTAATTTGATACCCATATTGCGGAATTATAAAGAAAAAAATTGTTTTACCTTACCGTGACACGACCGCGCTTGAATACTGCAAACCAGTTATAAATAGTCGTCTTGCATGGTGCTTCATCGCCAAAAGCAGATTGAAGCCGAGCGATGCTCTGTTGAGCTGTCAAATTACGCTTCAAATCGTAGAAAATCATATTACGAAAATTTTCCCGAGTTAAGTCCATGTTAATGTAGACGCGCAATTTTTAAAATGGCGTCACGATGTAAAAACAATTGACAGTCAGATGAAACAAACTGCATTCTAACCATAGAATTCCATTTTCAAATGTTGTAATTACTTTTAAAATATTGTATAATGTAATTGGCCAGTTCCGGAAACTTTTAGTGTGACCTACGTATGAATTCACAAAAAAGGGAACCACAATAAATTGCATTTTTGCCTAACTCTAACATATTTCAACAAAGAAGTAAAAAAAAGTAATATAAAACTCCAATTCTGTGAAAAGTATTTAAATCAAAACCACTTTAGTAACTTCTTTCGGAACTTTGGCGCAACAATACTTCTTGTTGCTCAAATAAAAAGGAAACAAAGGTGTTAGCAAGTTTCCGTATTTTTTGTGGAGTTTCGTCTGGAACAAAACCGTCTGGCAATACGTTGAGTTGTCGGAAGGTTTTTATGAGACTCAAGTACCTCGCAGACGTACTAAACTTGGGAACAAGTTTAAAGCTTTATTTTAATTTTCCCAGCACACGCTGCCCTGAGTTTTCGCTAAAAAATGCTTAACTACTTGGCACGTGCATGAAATAAAATGTTGCACTTACAGCCGTTCCCTTAAAATGAATCCGGTAGACTATTTTTCTGGGCAGTATCTTAATGGGTTAACAATCCCTTTCCGAATTAATTTGTGCCTGAGTTCACGCAGTAATTTTATATAATCATATCCGAAGAATTTATAGCTGAATTAAATTGTTAAGCAGGCTGCCAAATAAGGTAAGTACGTAAAATTAATTTTCACTTCGGCACGCTTTATCGCTTTTACTGTCTCGCAATAAAGTGGGTTTTATAGTACACGTCGTTGCAGAGTGATAGCTATTGTCTTTGCTTGACTAAAATACGATTGTATTTTAGTCTATGTTTATTCTCTTTTTTCTTAATATTATAGCTATGGATTTAAAAAGACTTAAATAGACTAGTCGCCGATTAGTTGATAATAGTGCCAACTATTTCAACCGACTTCAAAAAGGAGGAGGTTATCAATTCGACTGTATGTTTTTTTTTAATGTTTGTTACCTCATAACTCTTTACTGGGTGTACCGATTTTGAAGATTCTTTCGACCTTTGGAAGCAGGTGCTTGTCATTTGGTCCCATTTAATCGACATCTGACGAGTAGTTTTAAAATTATCCCTAATAATGCCTATATAATTGACATCGATGATATCGTAATCTTATCACTTGTGTCTTGAACATCTCGGGATCGTTTCCTGAAAATTTACATACTTAAAACACTAAAAAGCGAAAAATAAAAATGTTTTTAAATAAAAAAAAAACCGCCTTCAAAACTAAAAACGAAGAAATAAAAATTCTCTTTATAAAAATCTAAATGGTTTTTTGAGGTCGGTGCCAACCTCAATATTTGGATTAAACGTTATTACTTGTATTTGGGACCGACCTCAAAAAAACATTTAGATTTTTATAAACAGAATTTTTATTTCTTCGTTTTTAGTTTTGAAGGCGGTTTTTTTATTTAAAAATAATTTTTATTCAATCAAATTTTTTTGTAACACACACTATCTCCTCTATCACTTCTTCATATGAACTTTAATTATGTTAAATCTCGCACTCCGCCGTGCGCGCAATATGCTGAAATAGCGATACAAAGTTTTTTCTTCGCGTAAGTATATGCAGTTTTCTTTTGTCTACCGAGTAATTTGTACTACGACTGGGCGTTCAGTGGGAGGATATCTGTAGGATGAATAGGACACGATTTCATTAAGGACATCCAGAAACTAAATTGCTGCACTTACCCTCATTGAAATAAGGTTCTGATTGGTTTATCGCTGATCGCGTGAAAGTTACCACTAAATTACTGATTTAGCACGATCGCCATCTGTTTTGGTTTATTTACGAGTGAAGCTTGTCTCGCGGACTATTATTACCTAAAGCAGATAACTGCAGAGTAATTACTTCGAGCCGTACGGAATTTCGTATCTGGCTTAGACGAATGGACAATTTTGTTGTCTACTTAATTTTACTTACGCAAGATTTATTTGTTCAAAAGTGCTTGGTTTCTGTTCTAACTCTCTTTGTAATTGGGGTGCTTATGGTGGATCTTACGGCGCGAGCAATTTATTAAACCAGTTATTATGGCGTTTCGTGAGTGAGGATGGTGTTTGCTTTTAATGGTGTAGATTCATTTTGCTAAAGTTATCCTGAAAGTTGTAAAAAAATCCTAATTGCCAGTCAAATTAATTCCTACAGTAAATGTGTTTATTTAATGAAAGCTATTTTAGATTTTTTTATCTTGTTAGTCATTTAGGACACTCTATTACAATCCTATTTAAATGTTTAATAGAATATAAAAAATAAATACACACGCCAAAAGCAAGCATACTTCGCCTCAGAATCGGGTGAGTTTGTATTATTTCTGCTACAGAGTGGGCTGAATCTCTTCCGTTGACTTTTATTATTATTATATATTTTGTAATATAACCAAAAGCATCTCTAAAAAAAAACCACAATCCACTTTCTTTCAAACAACTCAACTTATTTTGCGATTCATTTCGTGTCACTATTGATTCCTGTATATTTTGTGTTTCATTCACGTGACAAGAAATAAAACATGACTAAGTCATTATACTATTAATGCGACATTAAAAACCATCTTTTAATTATTTTTTATGTCTATCAGGAATATTGAGGCTAAATACTATTTAGCCTCAATATTAAATAGGATACTTAAAAATACTAGAAAAAATACAAAGTAACTACTTACCTAGTACTAAAATTCAACATAATTAGATATAAGTAATCAAAAGTTCTACAAATAATTCCGATCATAAATATTCCAAGGCAGGTGGGTATAAGGATAACAATACGTTTACCGGAACAATGCTAGACATAGTTAGGAAACAATGGCCAGCAAAGAGCAAGTTGTTGGAGTGCTATTTATTAACCCTGAATATGGACTTGAGCCTTACATTTCTAACATACACGCTAGACATAGTGGACACATACCAGTGTGCAAAGAGCTCGTGGACTTGGGGTTTGGCTCAAGTGGTATGCCATTCTTAGATGACTTGGCCCAACCGGTTGCACAGTTTACAAGCAGAACGGACCGCCTGTCTTGCAGACCAGCACCTACCGACCACAAGGCTCCCCTGGCCCTGAAAAGGGCCTTTCCCGGGTAACAGTAGTGCGACGGACGGCTTGAATGAAACTCAGCGCGGTTTAAGCCATGTGTCTATGCACTGTGTATAGATACATGGCCTCCTACCTAATACCGTAGTCATCCGGAGTACCGGCTTCCATTGAGAAATGCTCAACGGGGTTCGGTCAACGTGTAGGCACCAGGCGCTAGCATCGACAAGGCGGCGCTACCCTCTGGGACACTACCGTGGAAAACCAACACAAAGCGGTCACATCCACGCCACCTCTGAGAATAGAAGTGTGTAGGACTGACCAACCACCCATGTCCGTTCAAGGCCCACTAGCCTATCGGCCGGCTAACCCACGACCCAAAGGTCCGCTAGCCCTGAAAAGTGCTCTCCCGCGTCAGATGTCAGCCGTCTGTCCGCCACAGACGTTGCCAAGGGTGCACCGCGAGGAGGTCTCGGACATAGTACTCCATAAATACAAATACCGCAGGCATCCATAGACTTTTAGAAGTTAACCTACCCCTTAAGCTTGATTGTCACATCTTCCGTTACAAAAACGTTGTCCTATAAATCACATACCCTAGGTATGTACAAAAAGTTTATTATTTACATAGTCATACTGAAAGGTAATTTTACTATCTTGCTTTTTGTTCTTTTGACCTTTTACTGGAATCAATACTGATGCGATAGCCAAAAAAGAGTATTTTATTATTGTGAAATATAAGGCAAGTTATATCCTCCAATCCATTGTAACTTTCAAACCACCAAAGTAAAACACGCAACCAATGCTAAACAAGACATTTCACGACCTACTTTTTCTAATTATCACGATCGTAAGTACTAACGTTAGTAGTTCTACTAAAACACTTTAAAAGGAATTAAAAAATGTCTGTAATTAATTAGAATTTTTTTCACCAAAAAATAAATATTAATATTTGAAACGGTGTATTTGAAAGACTAGGAAGTACAATCAGCTTAAAATAGAACTATAAAAGATTTTTAAACTGTTTATTTATCACTATAATTTTCTTAGTTCTACACTATAAAAATAAACTAAACAGTAAGGAACAACTATCTGCGGTTCTATTTTCTTCTACCGAGAAGAAAATATTAACACAATATAGAGATCTATACAGTACTTTGACTCCATATAGTGACAAATCGGCGCAAGCACACATACAAACGTCGTTTACACGGCCGCTAAGCATGCTCTGACTGAACGGCAAAACGGCAAAAACGGCCGTGTAAACGACGTTTGTATGTGTGCGTACGCGCCGATTCGTCACTATATATGGAGTCAAAGTACTGTATCGTTCTCTATATTGTGATATTAGAGTGACAAAAGTGACTAACAACATTGTGTAATTAGCAGCACTTACGAAGATGTAAGAAATAAGCTTTCTGCATCATTATGAAGTTTGTCATAATTGAGTGCCTAATTTAAATCAGTCGCTATCTCATGACAGATATTATTATCTATACCTACCGACACAGTTTTGTCTTGGTCTTTCCACTCTAAAGATTGTACGTGTTCTTATGTATAAAAATTAAGTACCATGAAGCTACGAACAATCCATGAAAAAATACCAAAGAACTGTTTAACAAAACAAAACCATTATTCATTTATGTTTTAACATTTTTATCACAATGTATTGTACTCAAATTTTACATAAAATACAGCATTACATAAACAAAAGCCATTCACGCGCCTACTTAGTCGGTATCATGGCTTTAATCGTCTTTCAGCGAAAAAAGTGTATCGTAAACCCAAATTTTAATATCGGCTTAACATCTCAGCGTAACATGAAAAACGAATTTCTGTGGAAAAACTTTACCCGCTATATCATGGACTAGGGTCACCCTGCTTCATACTGAAAAGAGGATAAATACTTTTTAGTAAGCTTTCCAAGTTTCGTAAGTTGCAAAGTCTTTCACTCTTTAATTATAGCCAGTGCCTCAGTAGCTCAGGAGTTCTGAGTGAAGCTCATTTCCACCATTAGCCTTATGGTACAATTTATTTATTTATAATGGGTGGACAAACAGGTCACCATTATTACAAGATAGAAATAAGTACTTATACCATAAACAATTCAAGACAGTAATCTAGACTACACAACATGCAAATAATTAAACGGATTTTTTTCACAATAATTAAATGATTAAAATAAACACAATAAAATAAAATTAACATCAATTTAACATTATCGTGTCAGAATATAGACAAAATTACAGTTTGTAGAGCAAGTTATCACTTATTAATTTTGAAACCTTCTTTTTGTGCAGCGAGAACCTGATATCGAATACATCAATGTATTTGTTACCATTAGTCAGTCAATTATAACTCCGACACATTCTTACTATGGGGTTATAGTAGGAATTGTTGTTTTTGTATACCTGAATATTTAAGGTGTGGGGACGGCGTAATTTAAATCGAGTGTTAATATTCAAAGGAGATAGTAAATCAGGTGCATCGACGACGGAGTGCAAAATCTTATGGAGGTAAAGCAACTCATATCTATCACGACGCGTATGCAAGGGTATAATACCAAAGTGAGATAATCTAGCTTTATAATCCCTCAAGGACCGACCTATTGCCATTGTCAATGCAAATTAAAAACTCAAGGTATTTTAAATCGCCGCAACTCTTTTAGTCTAATTCAATCGCCAACCCCAAGGAGCTGTGAAAACGTTAAGTTGTTATTTTTCATTTCGTTTCACCTATGAGGTGGAAGTGACTTCCCGAGTGCGGACGCCCTAGATTCAAAAAGCTACTTCGATGTCCCTTACTCAATTTATTATGCACCAATAAATAATAATTACTAATCTAATGCAATTAATATTATTGGGTAGTCGTAGTCGTTATAAATTTTAGTGTCATTAATATAACTTTTCCTTTTTGGAATCTTTCGAACAATATCCTCATTACCATCCTACTTTATAGTGACCCTACTCCGCCTGCATACTAAGCCGGATTTGCAACTCGGCTTGGTTCTTCCGACTTTTCTTTTTAATTAAACCTACTTTATAGACTCCAGAGACTTCAAATTAATTATCTTAGACGCGTGACTCTAACTTTGAAATAGGTAAAATGTGCCATTTGAGAGATCGTACGGCAAGTTGCACCGAGTTTTACGTTTACGTTTTACGTTTACGTTTTACGTTTACGTTTACGTAAAAAAGTAACGTAAAAGTCAACTTGATTCATTTTTAAATATAAGTTCCATTTTTAAATATATGTTAATTTTTTACGAAATTGTAAAAAGTGTGTTTGTACTTGATGCAACCGTTTAATATTAGATTTTGTGAGTAAAGTAAGCTGCGAGCACATATTGTTCACAGGTAATAAGCCATTAATCGTGAATAAAATCAAATATGCACAAATCACCCTGTTATAAGAATAAATAGTTCCATATATGGCTAAATTTATAAAGAAAAGAACTTTTTTATTTTAATTTAACGAGACACCGTCTGAAATCATTCTGACAATTCCATTATGCTGCGGACGAACGATTTCAACTTCAGATAATACCAATTATTAACAAAAAACAAACAAACATAACTATAGTGTTGTTGCGATTATGAATCATCGAAACATTAATAAATATTCAGGTCACATTCATTCGTTATCCAGACACCGACTACAAAACAACATTTGAATTATTTTCAACAGCTTTTTTATTTAAAAAATGAACGAAATGGAATCGTTTTAACGGAATTCAATGGCTTTTGTTATTTCCCAAATTGATTCGTGTTTCATTCGATTGTTGAGGATTCTTATCGCATAACGTCGGTAATAATGGAAGCTCTCCCCAGATGGGACAATGAGCCAGGACGGGATGGGACGAATCGTAAATGGGACGTGATACTATAACAATAGCCAAACGTATTTAGAGAAAAGGTAATGGTCAGTTCTAGAATAATACGCTTTCGGTTTCAAACACATCTAAGTATACTATACATATATTATTAAAAAACAAAGTCCCTCTTTCTGTCGCTAATAACTTTTATACTACGCAATGTATTTCAAATTTTCATTACAGTTATTATTAATAGATAGAGTGATTCAAGAGAAAGTTAAGAAATATAAATTGGAATAATTTTTGCGTTTACAAACGCTTTTTTTTTGTTGTCGCGGAGGTCAAATGCATTTATGCATCGTCCCTGCGGGGTGGTTACATCCGCAGGGGATATGTGGGACTCGAGGTAAAGGCGTTCCCTCCATACCCACTAAACATCCTCCCCGGCTTGACCTCCAGTGCGCTATTGCGGGACGGCTCGGGATCTGCGCAGATGAGCGCAACTACAACGAGACCGTCCCAACGCTGCCCGTCTAGGCACTCCTTGTGCACCAATTGGTGGCCAGCATCCCACAGGGGCTACCGACTAACGCCAACCCCTGTGGGCTTGCGTTTACAAACCTGCAGGTCGATTTTTTCAATGTATTTTTTCTAGTATTAAGTATATTTTTTTAAAGTTTAAGTAAGTAATCTAAGTACCGCGTGAAGCCGGGGTGGTCGATAGTTTATTATAAATGTGTAATTTATAATTTTAATACAAGTAAGTATATTTTCATACGTAACCGAATTACGTTAAATTCCCACCATCATCAACTTATCAATAGTACGGTCGGTTATTTTACTCCAAAGTAGATTAACAGTTTAATACCTTGCCGACGTATATTTTAATAAAAACACAGTTCACGTAATATTATCATGCAAACTCACTCAAAAATGAATGATTGAATATTCTAAGTCTTAAGAATTATATCATAAAAACAGAAATAATACGAATAAACGAAATACGTAAGGCATTGATCATTATATCGGGGAGCAATAAATTTTCATTAATTAAGGTATTTAGGTAAGTAATATATTATTTGCCCCGTCGAAGATAAGAAAAAGCGAACCCGGAGAAGGAAAGGTCGGATTAATTTAGTTGGATAACAGCAGTCAGGGGAATGTTGTGAAAATTGTGCCAACTATATAAAATGAAAGAAATTTAATATTTTCGTGAATCTTTAAATTGAAGCGACGGTGGTGTAGTGCGTAAGAGCGTTGTTTCCCACCCGGGCGGCACCGGTTCGAACCCCGCCACGTACCAATGTGTTTTCATATTTTGAATCCATATGTACGTTTAATCGACGCTTCTACGGTGAAGGAAAACATCGCGAGGAAACCTGCACACACCTATGAAGAAATTCTTAGGTAGTGTGTGAAGTCGAACCGCACTTGGCCAGCGTGGTTGACCAAGGCCTAATCGCCCCTAATGTGGGGTAGGCTCGAGCCCCTCGGTGGGGAAATTATATGAGATGTTGATGATGAATCTTCAAATTAATAATGATAAATGATGAGACTATGAGTGTAATTAAAATAGAATAATTATAATAAGCTCAATTATGTAATTGTAAATAAGAAATAATAAATCAATGTAATAATAGTAAGTAAGTAAATCGTCCATTGGAAATTGTAAACAATAAATAAATAACACAATGTAATTGTAAAGAACAAGATATCGTAAGCATAATATTGTAAGAAATATATAACATGTACCGTATAGTACCGTGTGATGCCGGCAGAGTAGAATAGCATCATCCCATATCCTCCAATGGATGTCGTAGAAGGCGACTAATGGATCAGCGAAGGGGTATTGATCATCTTATACTCCGTACACCAATCCGCATTGGACAAGCGTGGTGGACTACTGCCTAAATCTCCTTCGATAACAAGGAAAGTCCTTGTAGTGGGCCGAATTAAAATGTGCGTGCGTGCTTGCGTGCATGCGTACGTGTGTGCGTGCGTGTGTGTGTGTGCGTGCGTGTGTGTGTGTGTGTGTGTGTGTGTGTGTGTGTGTGTGTTATAAGATCTAAGAAATAGAATAATAAAAATACCGTCGCAATTAAAGTTCATTCACCCCAATAAATAATTAAATAAGTACTTAGCATAGAAACATGATGGTAGCAGCAAATATACGTTCAAAAGGCGATGGATGAAAGAAAGAAATAGTACGAATAATTTATTTATTTAATCATTTATTGTACACGAGAATTACAAAAATAGGAAAAGTTACAAATTAATAATAGTACAAAAGGTGTGGCTTATTTCTAAAAGAAACCTCTTCCAACCCACCTGAGTTAGGAGATAATCGCGCGTACTTGTAAAATAAATACGTATATTATGTACTAATACAATACTTACAATGTTAGTACGGGAAGTAGTAAATCGGAGAACTTGAATGAATGGTGCAGTCATAACGGAACATACAATGCTGTTAACACTATTATTATAGCGACAGATTTTGATAATATGGTCTTAGCTATTTAGGCGGACTTAATACAAGCCCTACCATCAACCAAACAAAGCACTTTGCACTGTCTTAGGATCGAACCCGATACCTTTGGAACTTATTCCGATATGAGATCGACTAGACCAGTTAAAGGTAGTTTAAGATCCTCTTCTTTTTAATTAATGGCATTACGCATTTCGCCAATGTCAAGTGAAAATGTACTAACGGACAGTTGTACGGTAGACTGAGTTAAGAATGGTGTCTGTCAACACGTGTTTTTGCAACAAGAACTCGGGAGAAACTCTAGTTAAAGTTGAATTTTTAATAGTAGTCGGGTATCATAGCGACTTGCACGATCTGAGGACAAGTGGCAAACGATACAACGCTATACAAGTCTATCGCACGAATTACAATTTGACTACTACTCAATCGACTCCTTAGATATAGGAAACTGTAGATCGGCAATGTGAAAGAGAAAGAGCATACTAACGCGTATATTCGAGCGAGATGGATAGAAAAGACCATTAAGCGTACACACAAGTCGGCCTGTCAGTTACGTAGAAAAGACAGGAACTGTCAGATTGCAGTGCTATTTTTGACGCACACATGCGCATTACTCACACATTGATTAATTTTTTGGTCTCGCTCTAGTTGATTCATTGCCAATCTTTATACGTCAGTAATTATATATCTACGATCTACTTATTTATTTGAGCTATGGAGCTTTCTCAGTAATACCCAGTTTCATAAATTATATTTATTTCGATAAACGATTTTCGATTTAAGACGACTAGGCGCTCTGGTATTTTATTAAACACATAGGCGTTTTGCCGACTATCGCCTCCTATGAAACATGCAGATTATTTGTTTCATCTTTTCAGTCCATTTGGTACTTTCTATCCACCACTACTGTTATCATTACGATCACAGCAACTATACTTATATATTTTAACTATAATAAAGTCCGTGGATAAACAAATAATAATAAAATTTAATTTAATCAATATTAAAGAAACACGTTTTAAATTTATCCCAGCGTATATAGAGAATGAATAAACTGCATTTCATGCGATTGCAATATACTTAAACTCTCTCATTTCGTTTTATAGTATTTGATTTTCTAAAACTCCGACCGTACGGTTTCCTTTCGGTAAAAAGCTGGCACCGGTGAATTTTAAAGCCTCAAAGTTCCACCCGAATACCTTATAATCAAATGGAAATGTTCAGAAGTAGAGGATATCAGTACCGGCGATCTCACTCGCTAGATTGCATGAAAATTCTAATACAAGCTAAGGTCCTCCAACAAGGCTAGTTTCATATTCATGGGATCAAAAAACATGCATATTAATCTACCTATTAAAAAGCTGTTATGCTTGCCAGGTATACAAGGTATTAGATTACATTTACATTGTATGGACAGGTGTAATTAATCGTAGCGTAGTATGTGTAAACAACGTCTTTGTAACCATTTCCTGATGAGTTGCCCAAAATTTATAACGTCGAGGTTTTTCGTGCTTTAGAAGGCACATTTCGGTTGAAACCGTTCTTGTGGACCTACAAGGTCATCTTACGTTTCCATCATCTGGAAAGGTCCGTACCAAATCGTATATTGATTGAAGATTATTGTCTAAAGGAAATGATAATTGTACATTTAGATTCTACTGTAATGGTTGCACGCAGCTTCACTCACATGAATATCGTTTTGGGATTCTTATTTTGTTTACTGTTAGAATTCCATGGCATTATAAATGACAAGGTCAGGTATAGATTTGGGCAATAAAACAATTGAAATAAATTTAATTAACTAAGCACGTTAAAGTTAATTTGCAGTATGTTGAAGCGTTAACCCAGGACGTGGAAACTTGATACTATTTATATGTATAGCAACACAAAAGCAATACTGTACACCCGCCCTAATATCAGCACGTAAAAGTTCGGACCGTAACAAACTAGACGGGGAAAAATCGCCCAAATATGTGACCTGACTTGATTCCCCCTGGACTCCCGTGATATTCACCACGCACGATTAATGCTCCCAATAAATCCCTGGTTTAACAGCGTCTCGTTTAGGCGTGTCACATGAACAATGTCACGGTATTACTCTGTTTTTGCTGAACCTTGGCTGAACCATCTTCGCTGTAATAAATTACAGTTTTTCTGGGCGCGGCAGAGTACGTTTCTACTCGAAACTACATAGGTTACTCGTACACGAAGCCGATTAAATGCTCCTAGTAGCACCATCCATTCACAAATAAAAGCATTTATTCGGTTTGTTCCTATTTTACACGCAGATACTGCCGTTTCAAACAATTATATTTTTTATTGTTAAAAACTTAATGCATCCTTTTGTGGTTATTTGTTATTAATTAATATGTAACTACTTCTTTATCTTTACATAGTACAAAACAAAGTCGTTTCGACTATCTGTACGCTTTTTAAACTATGCACCAGATTTTAATACGGTTTTTATCAATGGGTTCTGCTGTTTCAAAAAATTATATTTTTATTGTTAAATCTTAACGTTCGTCAATGCATCCTTAAGTGGGTTTCCGTTGATAATAAATATTTCACTAAGCACCTCTTTATATCTAGATATAGAGTAAAACAGAGTTGTTACGACTGTCTGTACGCTTAGACCTTTAAGCTACGCACCAAATTTTATGCGGCTTTTATCAATAGACAGAGTATTCAAGTGGAAGGTTTAGTTAAATATTGCACCTGTGCAAAGTCGGGGCGCGTCGCTATAGTTAATATGTATTTACAGTGATTTTGCAATATCCTAAAACTCAAACTTAAACTCAAGCAATTATTGCATCCATGTGGTATTATGGGTGTACAATTAAGGTTTACAGGTCCTAAATAATAAAACGTTCATTAATTTATACTTATCAAGAATATTTAGGTATTCCGATAATATATGTTTCACCTCTCCAGCACCAAAAGACCTCGTTTGCTTCGTGAAATCTCAAAGGAAAAACGCTTTTTGCTGTGAGCTCTGAACAAGACTGTAACATTCAATCTAAATTATTTTAGTACCTAATCTTACTTTTAATTTTTAATAATTATTCTTAAGATAAAAAACATGTATTAAAATATTGTCTTGATTTTTTCACCTTTAACAATTTTCTCGCCGGTCGAGGTGAAAAGTTGTATGTTTCACACGAGAGCAAATTTTTTTAGTCTCGTGCCTTTAAATCACTCACTGCGCTCAGTAGTCTATTTATGATCAATTCTAGACTACTTTGCTGGTTTGTGATTTAATATCGGCACTCGCAACAAAAAATAACTTTGCTCACTTGTTGAACAAATAACTATTTTCAAATTGTAGATGCACAAAATAAAACCTTGCACTTAGAAGCATTGTTTGCTCTAAAAATGTCAAAAACAACAACAGACTTCTTTTCAGTAGCTTTAATAATTTATGAAGCATACGTGCGCTAAAAATTCAAATACATTTTGTTCTCTTGTATTTCCGTGTCTTAGGCCAGTATTACAGAATGACACTCAGAAATCAATCATGTCTTGAGAATCGTTTGTCACTTTCTATCAAGCACAAAGTGATAGAGTCGTACGACGCTCAAATTGGCGTTGATTCTTGAGACTGATTCTATATTCTATAATACGTGCCTTACTTAACGGTTTTACATTTTGTTATTTTACCCGACGTAATAACGAACACGATTTAAATATGAGTGAGTATATCTAAAACAACGAATTGAAATGGATAAACTTTCTTAAGCTTACCCGTGGTGAGTGTAGTTAGTGTTTAAGAAAGAATAAAACGTTTTAAGTGAGCTAGCAACTACCCCCACTTTATCTTACCGGAGCTAAGAAAATCAATGGTCTCCGTCAGTAATAGATCAAATTGATAGGCGGTTTTTAATATTCCCCAGGGATATATTAATTTGCCCGCAGAAGGTGGAACCGCAGTCTCCTGGCGCTACGATGTATTTATAGTGCCCTAAGGATGGTAATTTGTGGTACGGATTTCAAATACAAATAAGTATTTATTGTCATTGGTAATATTCTGAGAATAATTATTACTTATGCCTTATTAGAAATACAATTACGGGCTAGAATTTTGTAAGGCAATACTTAGGTTTGCATAAATATTTTAAAGCTAAATTAGAAAGTGGGTAGACTTCTAAGTGAAAACACATAAATTTTATCTCTCTCGGTTTTTATTTAATTAAATATATAAAAACTTACATGTTTTAAAAATCAGTTTGGTCAGTGTATAGGTTGAATATAACTAACTTTCACACATATTTTCCACCACTAAATCACATCACATCACCTTACAATGGAATCTTCAACTGGACAACAGCTGTTAAAAAGTATGGAAGAGCTATCCTCTGCATTTAACTTGCGTATGTCGGAGTTTGAAAAAAATCTTCCTCAATCAAGTGCGAAGGACTCCAGCACAACGGTCAAGTCTCTGGCGGCTGAATATACATCATTCAAAACTTTTGTGTGGAAATGTCTCAGCTGTCTGAAATCACAAGTGGAGCTTTTAGTATTGAACTGTGACCGCATGGAGACACATTCACGTAGAAAAGTTCTACTTCTTCACGGCATCGGAGAGGAGAAAGATGAGGATGTGCAGAAGAAAGTGCTGGATTTGATTGACAAACAAATGCACATATCCTCCTTTAACATGGATGCAATTGAATCTTGTCACAGACTGGGTCCAAAGAAAACAAATGACCGTCCTGTGCTGGTTCGATTTGTGTCGATGCATCATCGTATGTTGGTGTGGAGAGCTAAAACTGCGTTAAAAGGATCCAAGGTGACCGTCAGTGAGTTCCTCACGAAGACACGGCAAGAAGTGTTTGTCGCGGCCCGTGGTCACTTTGGCGTCAGGAGTTGCTGGTCAATGGAGGGTTCTGTGGTAGTTCTTCTCCCGGACAAAACACGCAAGAAGATCGTTACCATGACTGAATTGCAAATGCTAATTACTCAGCATCCATCGCGTACGAAGTCGTCCAGTAATTAGTCATGTCTTTCGTGAGTTCTAGATTTCCTTTTTTAGTTTCTATACCTTTTGTGTTTGTAAAAATGTAAGGTATATGAATTCTTTTATTATTATCAATTTCTTTACTTTTTCTTGTAGTTGATTAGTTGTCAGTTGTTTTCATCAATGTTTTATCTGTCATGTCATACATATTTTTAAATTCTCCCTATTACAGAAAGGCAAAGGAATTTGGCCCATACAGCTATGTCTTCAGTTCAACAAAGTTTTCTTTTTAATTCAATGGATAATGTTTGTACAGCCGAGCTTACGTTTTTCATAATGTTTTTCTCCTTTTTTTTCCAATGTTGATTCCAGGATTCTCTGTATAAGGTTGATTCCAATATTTGTTGTTAAGATGAATTTATTTTCTTTTTAATGGTTTATGTGGTACCTTTAATCTTTTTTTGTCAACCTATGCATGCTTTAAATTAAGTATTTTTTTTGTAATAAATTTTAGATTAAGGTATTTATTTTAGTTTATATAATTATTATATATTATTTTTATTTATCTATTATTGTATTAATATGCTTGTAAATGATGATTTTTTTTCCTGCTCGTCGGATGAGTATGAAAGTGCTCAAAGTAGTGACGCATCGGAATATGATCTTTTGGACCAAAAACTTTTGTCTATTTTTGATAATAGTTCCAAATTCTTGTCCATTGTGCACATTAACGCCCAAAGTATCCCTGCGCATTACAGTGATCTAGTGACATCCTTTGGCAATGGCGTAGTCGATTGTATCCTTGTCTCCGAAACGTGGTTAAAACCTTCACTGCAATCTACCAGTTGTTCCCTTCCTGGCTACAAACTTTTCCGCAACGACCGCACTGGCATGGGGGGTGGCGGAGTAGGTATTTACCTCCGAGGTCACATTCCTGCCAGTGTCGTCAAGTGCTCAACTTCCCATAATACTGGCTCTCTCGAATTCATTTTTCTAGAAGTTCATATACACCACAAAAAAATACTTCTGGGTTGTGCATACAGTCCAAGTGACAAGGTGGATTATTTTAACACCTTGGAGAGCATATTAGAAAATCTTACCCCCTTTTTTGACCATACCATTTTAATGGGGGATCTAAACACATGCTTACTTAAAGCCGACTCCAGAGCAACCAAACTATCGAGTATACTTTCATCATTGGATTTACATATCCTCACTGGATCATCTCCCACTCATTACTTCCCTCACTGCAAACCATCGCTTATCGATTTGTTAATTGTTTCCGATCCTAATCTGGTTGGATCCTATGGCCAAATGGCGGCACCTTTCTCCTACCACGACTTACTTTTTCTTACTTTAAAAGTACGACCTCCTAAGATCAAACGTAAAGTACTTCTACAGCGCAATTTCCGGCATTTGGACTTAGACCGCTTGAGAGATGATATAAGGCGCGTAGATTGGTCACCTTTACTCAAATCTAAAAACATAGACGATATGGTTGAGATATTTACAACAAAACTTATCGGATTATACGATATTCATGCGCCAGTTCGCCCTGTACGTGTCAGGCATGTGCCTGCGCCTTGGTTGACACCATACATAAGGAAAGCTATGGCTTTGCGTGACAAAGCTAAAAAACGCAATAAAATAAATCCGAACCAGATTAATCTCGATGCCTATAGAATATTGCGCAATCGTTGCAATAGATTATGCAGGGACGCAAAACGCAAATATATTCACGATAAAATTAATAACATGGACACTAACCTGACCTGGAAATTTTTAAGATCTTTTGGAGTGGGCAAGCCCACAGTTTCAACCCAATGTACTGTGGATCTGAATACTTTAAATAAGCACTTTTCTTCACCACCTGTAACTCTAGATACGCCCTCTAAATTGGCTTCACTTTCCCGTCTCTCAAGCCTTGTCCCACCAGACTGCTCTTCTTTCACTTTTCGTCCTGTTACTGAGGACACCGTAGCGAAGAATATTAGGAACATCACCACCAAGGCCATCGGCAGTGACGGCCTCAGTCTTGACATGGTTCTTCCCGTGTTGGATGACATTGTCTCAATCATTACTCACATCATTAACTTCTCATTGACGAACAATGTCTTCCCAACATCGTGGAAGAAGGCCACTGTTATTCCTTTGCCAAAATCCTCGAATCCCGCATCCTCGTCTGATTATCGTCCCATCTCCATTTTGCCTCTCCTCTCCAAAGTCCTCGAGTCCTGTGTACATCATCAATTATATTCCTTCTTTACGTCCAATTCTTTACTATGTCCCCTCCAGTCCGGCTTTCGGCCCTCGCATAATACAGTTGGTGCGTTGCTGAATGTGACAGAAGATATCCGTTTTGCCATGGATAATACTGAACTCACCGTTATATGTCTTCTAGATTTCAGTAGCGCATTCAACTCAGTCGATTTCGACATACTTCTTGCTATTCTTCGCTCGGTTAATATCTCTCCTTCTACTATAAAATGGTTTCATTCGTACCTTTTTGGCCGCCTACAGTGTGTGAAAATAGACGACGCTACGTCTAATTGGTGTCACCTGACTGCTGGTGTGCCTCAAGGTGGCGTACTTTCTCCTTTACTATTCTCCATCTTTATCAACGGAATATCTAGTGCCATCTCTTCCTCGTTCCATTTATACGCTGACGATTTGCAAATCTATAGGCATTCGGGATTAACTGAGGTACCAGAATGTATTACTGCCTTGAACAGAGATTTATTAAGCATTAAATCATGGGCTAAATCTTTTGGCTTACTCGTCAACCCAGTAAAATCACAAGCCATGATTGTCGGTAGTAGTAGACTTCGAAATAAACTTGATGTCAATACCTTGCCTTCACTTATTTACGACGGAACTGTCATTACTTACTGTGACAAAATAAAAAACCTAGGCATCGTGATGGACTGTACAATGTCGTGGATACCTCAAATTAATGAGGTCAGTAGGCGTATGCATTTTTCTTATCACTCTCTCAAGCGACTTCAATACTTTCTCCCTTTCAAAACCAAAATAATGCTGGCGCAATCCCTCCTTCTTCCTTTTCTCGACTACGCTGATGTTTGTTATTTGGATGTGACTGAAGAATTACTTAATAAGCTCGAGCGTTTACAGAATCTAGCCATCCGATTTATTTATGGCCTGCGAAAGTACGACCATGTATCTGCATATCGCTCTGAACTAAAGTGGCTTTCGATTAGAGATCGGCGTAATGTGCACATCCTTTCCACCCTTTACAAAATCCTACATGACCCCAATGCCCCCTCCTACCTCCGTTCCCGATTCCAGTTGTTTGAACCTACCACTCGCTCAAGACGCCCATGTTTGACTAAAATGTTGGAGCTTCCAAAGGGCAACACCAACTTTTTCGTACACTCATTCTCCTTTCGCGCTGCACAACTGTGGAACAACATTCCTACCTTCATCCAAGATAGTCCGTCCATCGCCAGTTTTAAATATAGATTAAAGCAGCACTATTTGTCACAAGTTTCCAGATAGTCTTTGCAAGTTTATGTTTTTTCCAATGATAAATATGTATATAATATAAATTATATTTATTGTATTTATCATTATATATTGTATATATATATATATATAAATATTTATCTATTTATATAACTATTGCGTGTATGTATGTTATACATTATAGTATTTATATGTTATATACTAGGTAGATAGTTTTTTTTTACACTTTATTTGCATTTTTTAGTCACCTACACCACATTAAGTTTAAACTAGCATTCATAGGTTGACTGGAAGAGATCTCTTTTAGAGATAAGTCCGCCCTTGCAAACTATTTATTCTGTTTTTGTGCATTTAATGTATTTTTAATTGCAATAAAGAGTATTATTATTAATCCAGAGCTCCACGGGTAGGGTAATAAGTATTGCAGGCGTTTTCACATAAGGATACAGTGACAAATTATGATCAAGCGAGTTGAATGCTGTCAGTTGCTTAGAAATAAGACACTTTTACTTACACTGATAGTCGTGTTGACTATCAGTGTAAGTCTTACTAATGGCAAAAAAACTAGCATTTTCAATTTTATTTATTTTTATTGGATTTTCATTGCATTTCCACATATATTTTTTTTTAATTAGGAACGGGGATGTTAGTCTCTCAGCCACTGATGCGTTGCTAAAGATATCTCATATTTTTATGTCAATAATAAATTCACATTATTTCCTAAGCATACTTCTAACCGAACCCAGTACCTAATATTGATGACTAAACAAAAGCGCTTTCGAGATCATTATAGATGAGACAATTTCCCTGATCAGGAATCCTTTCAAGTTATGTTTCCTAAATGCATTCTACTCAAAATGTTCAGCTCTAAAATCACAAGTACACCATACGTAAATCTATCTACCAAATAGATCCAAATGATTAGGCAATTGGAATGATATCTCTATCACAGAGACAATAAAATTCAAAACCCCTTTTACGAGCGCACCAAAATTGGCTTTTTGACATAAAAAATTGTCCAAGTTTTACGGTACCGAATTAACATAACGGGTGGGTGACGGGTAGGAAACTTTTAATATATTTTTATGAAAGGCATTTCCTCGTGAACGTGATTAATGGTCAACCCTTGAAGAAATCTGCTAAGCTAATTATGAAAGTTCCTCACTTCTTTCTTCTTATAATTAAGCTAAAAGTGTTAGCGAAATTTACAACCCTTTCCGCTCGTGCATTTTGTTATTAAAGCAAAATAATCAGAAGAAAACACTTTAACAAAGTTATCAGGGGAAAGAAAAGTTGTAAGGTATCGTTAATTTTCAAGTAGCGAAATAAAACGTCTGGCAGAGAGCAAGCGTTCAACAATTTAATCAGTTGCAATTTCTTTCTGCATATATTAAAGGACTAATTTTAAAAACTATTCAATAAATTAATGAAAACAATATATGAAAATATTTGTCTCTGAATGTTATATACTTAGGTAAATTAATCAACATTATATTAATGAAATATAGTTTAATTTAAAGTCCTCAGCGCAAGTGTCTTTGCTGTCTAAAAGATCTTGATAATCTTGAGAACATACAACGAATTTGTATGTTGTTTCCACTCTAAAATATATCTTTGTTTTGCAGAGCGATTATTGTTAATTAAAATTTACTAACAAATCGGTAGTAATTAATTTAAATAAGATACTTTTATATTTTATGTTATTTCTACATTTCAAAAACTCTACCCACTAAATAACGTGAACACAGCCTTTATTGAGAGTGAAAAAGGCAAGAATGAGATTGTTGTCTTGAGATAGCGAATTATTTGGGTGTGGTGTGTGACACCTGATACAATATCTTTACAAAAGTACAAATATACACAGCATGTTTGATACATGGTATTGAGTACGTAGTGATATACGCACTTATAAGGTTAAAAGTGCACAGTGCTAACAAAAAAAAATATTTTTGAAATTTTTTATATTATATTTTGTTTGTTTTACTAACAGAATTTTTAATAAGAACATAGTATCACTATGTTATACCAAGTACCTGGCATGTACCGAGCAACCTGTATATTATCACAATAGTGAAATAGATATTACAGAGTTCATAACGAAATTACCTGAATAACACACTACAACTAATGTAACATTGTTATGTTGCATCAAAAGATCAAACAACAGTAACATGAATGCATAAAAAATATTCCTACAGCGCTTATCGAGGCCGTAATTCAAATTCCAATTTGTTCAGAATCCGATTTCAGTGAGAATTTATTCGAAATTCCATTAGTTGTGGTGCTTATGATTTATCTGTTGGTCACATTGATTTAGCGCATAGGTATATTGTAGTGCAGAAATATACGCATTGCGAATGAACGAAGCTTGTTTTGGTAACAGATCAAATTAACTTTCGAAAAGCTTCAATATTGATAACATTTTAATTCAAGAGGTGAGGTACAGCGAATGAGTAACAAAAAATTGTGTTGGAAATTGTAAGTGTTACTATTATTAGAGCCTTCTAATCTGATTACAGGCACATGTCACAAATAATAAGGAAAAAAATTTAATTCTTATTAGTTGTTCTAAAGTAAAAATATTCCCGTGAACATTGAACATTATTACAGTATTAATTTCTTCGATCATCGGTTGTAGATGATCGAAGATTAATTTATTTATTTCCTGTTATTATAGTTATAATAATAATTATGACTTCAACATGTGAATTATGACTCTTTCCAAATCAAAACTATAGAAACTGTAAAGGGAGGATAAAACTTGTTGAGTTTCTTGCCGGTTCTTCTCCGAACAAGGCCTCCTGGTAGACTCTTGAGCCGATGGCATCAAAATTGACTTTCATAAGTGTACAATTTGTACCTAAATGAATAAAGAAATGTTGATTTTGACTTTGCTCGCCATCAGTCATCATGCTGTATGCTTCTTGGCTACTCATGCAGAATAAAAAAAATCTTTTGCGATGTTCACGCAATATTTTTCTATGAGGATTCCTAATTGTAAACATCGTTTAGAAATGGCCATAATTATTATGAGCCAGGTTTGCTTTCACTTTCACTCTATGGAAGATAAAAATGTCATCATTATTTCCAAAATATATTCCTTTAACAACAATTATATTTTATAAATACGTAATATGATTCAGTTTCAAACATTTGATTTATAACTTCTTTGTGTAGAGCCAACATTTTTCCTTCGTAACCCCTAACTGTATCTTCTTGGCTTCGTTTAAGAATTACCATAATAGGAAACAATATTTTCTGACAATCATGCTTACTTGCCATTCCTGTCCCTATATTATAAACACAGCCCCTTCCATTTAATTCAACTCCACTTTATCTCAATGTACCTATTTATTCAGTTCACTGCAACACGTTTAATAGATAGTAATAATGCGTATGATAAACCAGATACATTAATGTGGGTGTTTTTACTACACTTTAATCATTGCTATCCAGAGATAAACTTATATCTAGGTCCAACATTTCACTCGCCTGGTAATAAAATTTATATTGGCTTCACACTGCAGCCGTCGGCAAATTGATAATAAGTTAGTTATCAAACATCTTTTTCTGAGTAATCAATTTGCAGATCTAAGCGTAATGAGCCTCGATCGAGCACAGCTGCCGTTTATGGTGCCCTTATAAACCAAATTGTGCCCTTAGGATTCAAATCTCATCAGAGCCTTCGTTCGCCATCTTTTAAATTTCAATAAGGATAAAAAGTATATAATCGCACTACCTGTTCAAAATAAGCGTGTAGACACCATCCGCTTGGCTTGTGATAGGATAATGAAGTGCGAATGAAATCTTGTGTTTAACGCGAGCACCTCACGACTTTAAAAAGACTGCTCACGCTACAAGTAGTAATTATTTATTTAAGAGATTGGACACGAAAATTGGAAAGGAGTTGTTGGCGCCTGATATCTTTCGATACTCGATATTTGATAAAACAAAAGTTTTTGATGTTATTTTTTTACGTTGACGAAATACAGTCCGCTGAAGGGCAATTTGAGGAAGTTTTGAGTTTTGAGAGGAAGACAAAACAATTTCACCATGATTTCTATATCTATTTTTCATGGAATATCTTTTAACGTTTTACCAATAATTACCACAAATTTTTCGAGGTAAGTTATTGCAAGCATTAGTCAACCTTTCAAGCAATGTTTCACGAGTATTGGGTGCACCAGAAACTCTTGTAACGCAGAGTATCAGTCAACCAACTTAGCTTTGCTCTCTAAATGATCGCGGAAGTGAACGTCGCTCGATATGCCAAACGCCAAAGATTCCCATACTGGCTGAGGCTGTTAGGGGAGCGTTTTCAAACTGAGAGGATACGACAAAAGATATTTTTTTACTCAAATTTGTGTCTTCGTTGGGTTAAGCTTGACCAAATTAAGTTTACACCAATCCGAAACTCTGCTTAGGCAGGTCTCGATTTCGGACACAAGTTTGTTTCGGCACTCGATGACGTTTTCCCGAGAAATATTGATAACCGGAATATAAGGCATCACCCGTATCTGCATAGCAATGAATGTTGCTTACTTGCAACATATATAAAAATGCAATGATAAAATAAACGTAAAGGGCTACCCGATGAAAACTGAAAATTTTGTATTGACAATAAACGTTAGGGTAGAATATATTGGTACTGCTGCGTGCAGCGGAGTTCGGAATCATACCTTTATTGTGTTTCGATAGATACCTAATTATAAGATAACCCACCAGTGGTTGATAATTCGGGGTAAATTGCTTGCTTTCATCATCGTCCATAGTATATCACATATTCAGATGAGATGAACTAAAGAGACGAGGCTCTTTATTCACCTGAATATGTCAGTCTAGGTAAAAAATATTGCTATTATTTTTATCAATAGGCTATCTACATAATATACAATATTATTATCAATGCATGAAGCTAAATACAGAGATAATATTGCCTCGCTATTTGGTTTATTCTTAAACTTTTACAGCCTTATTCATAAACACTCAAAAAACCTATTTTAGTTATTACCTTGTTAAAAAGTGTTTTGTCTCATTCATCTCGTGCCAGAGTGACAGTGACAAACAATTTATAAATCTAATAAATTCACTTGTTTTTATGAATAAGGGAGTTAAAATACATTTATCACTGCCATGATCCCTACACACAACCACAGACAGTAAAACGGTCTATAGATAGTAACAAAGGCCAGCCTATCGCTGAAAAATCTCTTTCAACTTTACCTCGGACTGACTTCTTGTGAATAAATTAGGGGGAAGTTGAAGACATGACATGTGAATAAGTGGCTATTTTTGTGCTTAAACATCGTTACTGGTAACTTATGTTAAAATATGTAGCAGACATCATTATGACGTTCCATAAATGGTCACGATCGCAAAGGGGGTTGAACAGAGCTTTAGGTATACCATTTGGTTAAACATAAAGCCAATATGGATCATGAAGTGCCACAAACGCTTTGTAAAAAAATTGTCTGCCTGTCGCTTACATAAAAGGAACACTAAACCTTAAAAGTAACTAAACCTTCAGTAAACCAAGAAATAAAAGCCGACAAGTGACAGTTGTTACCACGGAACAGAAAGAGGTTTCTGTGGTTGTTACACTCTAATGCTGATTATGGATATCCTGAATCCCCAGCTGAGATGCCCTCAGGTTCACCGCTCACTTCCGATTCCGCCTTTTTGAGATAGAGAAGCCTAAGCCTAGATGCGATAAGGGGTCGCAGGTTATGAGGGACTTTCTGGGACTTCAGAATACCCACTAAAAACTTTTGGCGTTCTCTAGACTCCGTTGTAGGTATGCTTTGTGGTGAAGCCTGTATACGTCCGCAAGGACACCTGCGTCTGGCCTCATCAGGTGCCTATGTGGGTCGGATAACATACCGAGGACGCTTGGTATGTTCTATCAGCTTCTAGTCGTGCAATGATCCCAATACCCATCACTCACTTTTCTCTCAATCGAGTGGATGTCAGATAAGGAATATCTGACATCCACTCGATGATAGATAGATAGATAGATGGACTCTGCTGCCTAGCCTGTTCCACAGCATTCTTCCGAACCGAGAATCTAGAAGACAAAGAGACCTCTGCATGACATTCAACTTGAATTCCACTACAGGAAGATTAGACAAAATAAAAACAAAATCAACGAGGTTAATTTTAATTCAACATTTGCTTTTATTCTAATTTCATTTCAGTGCCCGAATTTCTCAGACATTTATAATTGTGATAAACTTCCTTAAGAGAGAAAAACAAAAAATGCATTGAAATTGTCTTGGAAGCTGTGCCCAGAACAGGAAATGACCGCCGTTCTCCAGACGGATATGATTGGCGCCGACTTGTTTCCTCGCTGGCGTGCAACGTGCCAAATGTCCAACATTTATCCAAATGTGACAAAAGGCTTTCTTTTATGTATCTTGCTGAGAAATCATAATAGTTTATTGTTGCACTCAAAAGATAAATACGTAAGACAAACTGACATATATACTACACACACTATACCGAACATTCTCTAATGCTTAGCTTCAACAACATACCGACTGACAATTTGACTAATTACAGCGTTATGATTTTGTCATACTCTTGTACAGGATATCTGCCAAAATCTTATACCTAGAAGGCAAATGTGTTAAGATCGGTAACCTACATATCAACAGAACTACGATGCCGCGCGAAAAAGTCACTTTTTAAGTATTAATTTTGCATGCAGAATTTTGACGTGCGAAATAAAATTTGCTCCATAAAACAAACCTCACGAACCACGTAGTCAATAAAAAAACAAAATAAATAGTATGAATCAGTATAAAATACCATTGATTCGAACTGCTTCGGACGTTCTATTCGCTTGAGGAAATTACCTCCATTATACTTGGTACGTGCGATAGAGACTCATTTCCCAAACTGAACTCGTGAGAGAATATAATATTGGCACTATTCTATTGAATAAACCGAAGGAACTTGGATAAAATAAAGTATTGAATGCTTTTGCTGTGCTATTTTTGTTTATATTCCTATTTGGAATGATTTAAAAAGAGGTAGGATAACTTACAGATGATCCGATTAATCACTTGACATACTTAGTGTTGAGTCGGTGGGGTGCATCCTGGGCATCGTCTGGTGCCTCTACAGACGGCTGACGTTGGAACACGGAAGAGCTGAAGAGGGTCAGCAGACCTTTGGGTCGTGTGGTGGCCAGCCGATAGGCTGGTCGGCCGCCTTAAGCGAAACTATGAGGTCGGTTGCTCCTGGCATGCCTCTGTTCTCAGAGGTGGCGTTTGGATGCAACGTCCGGTTTGGTTTTCTGTAGTTGTGTCATGTTCGTCTCAAAATTTTACTAAAATTATAAACGTGAAAGTTTGTATGGATGTATGTGTGTTTGTTACTCTTTCACGCAAAAACTACTAAACTAATTTTAATGAAACTATACAATCATATATCTAATACATCAGATTAACATATAAGCTATAATTCAACCGACATTGACACGAGCGAAGCCGCGGGCGACACGATTAATATATGTCATCAACTTTCCAGTCTCTAGATGGCTCGTGTACTTAAGTGAACTTTATAGTAAGAGCCTTACATAGTATCACTATAGTATTATATTATTTGTGGTATCACTAAAGCCGAGTCAAGATATGATCATTTGCCGAGCGTATCCGTATCAGCGTATCACGTATCAAACCCCGTATCAAGTTGTGGACGCCTCGATTTGCTCCGTATGACAACCGTATGAAACCGACATGACATGGGACGGGCCGTATCATAACAGCGTATCAACACACGTCCATATATGCGATCATGATACGCGTTGGCGATACGGATACGCTGATCGGATCGGGCCAATGATACATATCTAGACCTGGCTTTAAGCGCTGTAAGTTTCGTCCCGACTATGCTGTACCATTACCGATCACTAGTTGATATCCAATGTGTCAAAGAGCACGTGGTAAGAGAAACGCCGTTCTAGCTCTGGTAACCTTAAAAACAATACTACTATATACTGCTACGGTCTGAATAAAAAAATTCTTTTCACCATTTCTTCTAGTGATAAGAAATCACTAGAGGAAATTTTGACGTCCGATATTAAACTCGCATTTGGCAAATTGGACCCCCCAGGCCAATTTACCAAAACAACAAGTTCTCGCTAAATTCAATCGTACTAAATTTCTAGTTTAAAATCACAAAATAATGAGTACACAAAAGGCAAACTCGCGAGTATGCACATCACTTTTAATGCCTAAGCTTAATAGTACTGCTAAGGGTTGATTAAAGGTCGTAGCACACTTAACAACTTGGAAAGGGAACGCATCATTTTTACTATGAACGCTACGAAACAGCGGCTACGAAACGACTACGGACCGTATCGCCTGTTTTAACCATGAAAAAGAGGTTTTATACTACACCTGATCGGAACAGTAGCTATTATTCCCTCAAATTGAAAATAGAAAGTTGATCATTTCACCGACCTAGATATGCGGGAGGAAAAGTTGTATGAAATCCATTTCTATCGTGTTTAGCGGGAGGAAAAGTTGTATCAAAATCGATTTCTAACGCGACGCCGCCGCCGCCAGCGGGGTGCGAGCGTGGCGGCGGTGGTGCTCGACAGCAGGACGCGCGCCGCGACAACGACCGGCTATTGGTTCGCCATTGGTTGGCCGGTGTTTCGCAGAACATCTGCAATTAGTGTTGCATAATCATAATCTCTTTATAATTTTATTATAGGTACTTCTTATTTCCATTTAACAAGCCTTTGAATGTTCCTCACAGGTGAAGTATAAAGCACTATGTAACACTTGGGAGAAAGTACGATTCGCAACTCGGGAGTATTGTGTAACTGCTCCCTCGTTGGTGATCTGTCACTTCCGTCCCCCGGTGAACTATGTACTATTATTTCATTACAAATATAGAAAATTTTAAGCACTATAATGGTATCAATACCGTCTTTATTTCATAAAGCTAGTTTCAATATTTTGGAAGTCATTGAGGTTTTTGTTTCTTGCGAACCAGTGTAATTTTCCTTACTGTATACAGTTTTATTAACATAATTCACTTCTTCGGTTAAATACTTGTAAACTAATAAAGAATAAGAAAAGAACCAATTTTAAAATTTAACACAAAAGTATTCTATTACGTCACTATCGTCTACTATGAAACGGTAGTAGGGTGTATGACGATATTAAAGTACGATTTAAGCAAATAACTTTTTTCTTTAATTTCGGAAGACGTCGAGTGGCGACCGCGTACCGAGAGATGCGGCGATGGTAGGCCCCCTCAAGGTTTGGGAAAGCCGTCCCGTAATAGGGCACTGAAGGTCAGGCCGGGGAGGATGTTAAGTGGGTATGGAGGGAAAGCCTTTACCTCGAGTCCCACATATGCCCTGCGGTTGGCACCACCCCGCAGGGACGATGCGTAAATGCATTTGACCTCCCCGTCAACAAAAAAAAGGCCCCCTCAAGGTGGACCGACGATCTGGTCAAGGTTATGACAAGCCACTGGGGCAGCGCAGGACAGATCTGGTTGGAGAACCTTAGGGGAGAACTATGTCCAACAGTAGGTGGCACTCTGCTAACAGGATCATGATGATGATGCACAAAAACCGTGATACATGTGTGCTTTCATAGAGTTTAGCTTCTGAGCTATCGTTAATTTGTGTGTCGATCTTCCAGCATGAGTACGGAAGCGCTTACTCAAGATGAAGTTGCCATAAAACTGTTCAACGGCAGGTGCTCTCGATGCTTGCTACGTGACGTGTTCGGCTGACGTATGAAATCTTAATATTTTATCAAAGTTCCCGAACACCGTCTATATGAGTAAGTATAATTTGAACACATTATTTAGGAAAAAGTAGCTGATATTAAACCTTTTTTTGTACCAGTAATATCACTGTAACACTCTATTTTATGAACTGAGTCGGATTAAAATGGCGGAATGTTATTTATTAGCGATGTTGTAGACTTGTTTGTTGCCCTAACCTGTGGAGAATAATATTGGTAGCTCTACACAATGTAAATAATTTGTTTTTAAAATGAATTAGTTTTTTAAAACCTAATTGACTTAACTTAAGTAGGTAATAGATGCTACTGCATACTTAAATTTAAATATAAATACTACATACATACTTCATAAAAGTATAAAAAGAAACTTATAAAATTTAATTTTAAGTGTGTGGCAAAATATACCTTCTAATTAACACCAACGGAAACCTATAAACCTTTATAATCGCTCTGATATAAACCGTTGCTTAATTAGATCAAGAGGGATCATTGTATTGAGAATTTGGCACCATAAGCCTTTAAATCAACGCCAGATAAACAAGGTGGATTTATCTTGTTTACCGCAGAAACAAAACAATATACGTTAGTATGACTTTTCTGCGTAATGGAAGTCGTTCCTTAAATGCCATAATTATGTTCAGTCTGAATATATCACTAATGCCTCTCTTAGGGATAATTCCACGATAAACAAAATAACCTCCTTATTAAAATCTTGGGTAATTAAAAAGCTGACAGAAGAAGCACTTTAAAGGTCAGTGAGGGAATGGTTCGGTGCTTATAATCGGTATTATTTATTTATTTTAACTTTATTGTAAAGAAAAGGAAACATATTGCGAACTTAATGCCGTAAGGCATACTCTGCCAGTCCACCGGAAAGCTGGGTACGGAAATATCAATAAACTGTGCAAAAACTGAATGCCGTTATGTAAATGTTGATAAACAATACAAGCCAAAACAAAGTCACGAAACAAAATTATGATTACTTACTTACATAATATAAATATACGTAGGTTATTAATAATCATACACATATAATAAATATATACACACATATAATTATAATATATATACGAAATATATATTAATATTAATATCAGATGATTATAATGAAATTTATGTAGGAGATTCCTAATAGTGATTGCGAACCACATGTTTAAATACATGTTTATTTTTGCTTTTTGAATATGAGGTGGGAGTGCGTTCTATGGTCGTATTGCTTGTAGACTGAAGGAGTGAGAAATAAAACCAGTACGGTGAAAAGGCGTAGACTGAGTGAGTTTGCTGACTGATCGAAGAATACGATTACCTACCAATAAGTTCAAAATTTAAAAATAACACTAATTCTTCTCTTAGTTGATAACTTCTCGATAGTCCTCCCTCTAATCCTAGATCAATCAAAAGAAGCGAGAAGGAGCACTTTGGAGGTCAACAAGGCGAGGGCGGGTCGTGCGACGCTTATATTAACTCTCGCACTAACTATCTTTGATGTGGACGTACTTTGGACTCTACTTCTGCTTATCATCAGCTATGAAAGGAGGATAAATAACTCCATAATTTACTAGACATTTTCATAAAAAATATAAAAGAAAATGTCTGATAAAATCTGACAAAACAATAATCTATGCATACATAGTTATTATTTATTGTCATTATCAGTCAAATCTCAAGAAAGTAGCTTTATGCTTAGGAGGACAATAATAGACAATGCATAATGGGGGAAGAAATACAATTCCCAGGCTTATAAAAGTGCTTCCGAAAGTAACCATTAATGAGCTAGAAAAAGTCCTAATTGCAGTCTACCGATTGTCTTCGCTCGATAAGGCCCTGTAATGGCCGATTTGCCAGTAAAAACGACTGGAGAAAACCAAGTAAAAAAGCAAGGGAAGTCGATAAGGCCAGTGTGAGCCCTCGTTATCTGGGGTCATAAATTACCCCGGCACCCTCGGGGTGTCTACCTGGCCCCCGTGAGGGGTACTTGGAAATAGTATGAGGATTCCGGGAAATGAAGTGACTACGTGATCCAATTGTAATTTAAGGTGCATTCGGATCGTGTGAGGATACATGCCACCTCAAGACGTGGATAAAGATTTGGTTTATTGTGATTTATTTTTGACCAGAATGTAAAAACAAAAAACGACATTACTTTTTATAGAAATCTTGTACGCACCTTTCTAACTCTCTCCTGGACTCTTTTCATTGTAACCTAATGGAAGTTGGGATCCAATATGGTTTATGTATAAACTTGAGCCATAAATCTGAGTTTCCGACGTGTTTGACAGCCTTTGCGTATTGATATCATATCTACGGTAGGATCAAACACTTTCTATTAAGTACCGTATCGGTCAATAAATACCCGATTTTTTTGCTACAAAAATAAGGTTGCAGTTTCTACGAAAACATTTTGGGGAGCAGCAGACGTTAAATTGTTTTATACGAATTTTGAGTATTATTTACAAGGTGATGGCTCTCGTTCAAAAGAACGCAATTTCCTAGCAATAGAGTTCAATTTGCTATGGTGTGTGTGCAATATATGGTTGTTTTATGTGAGTTTTGACTAATATCTGCAGGTGACGTGTGTGCGGTTTCCCCAGCGGATGCTACTGACATATAGCTCTGATAGCGGTTTCGGTGTAGCATGCGGGTGCTATGCTATAAATTATAAACAACTATAGGAATTCGTAATGCCCAATATAAATTGTTTGAAATATGAACACCGTTTGATAGATGCGTGAATATTTAGTGGTCACGCTATTTGGGAATGTAATTGAGTTGTTTCATGGTCCGACTTTATTATCATAAATACAAATTTAGTATTAAAATTCATACCGTGTCCGAGATATGTCAAAAATGTATTAATT
This sequence comes from Elophila nymphaeata, assembly GCA_955850985.1. NCBI lineage: Eukaryota > Metazoa > Arthropoda > Insecta > Lepidoptera > Crambidae > Elophila > Elophila nymphaeata. The sequence continues at coordinate 15,634,827 of OY039076.1, read as the reverse complement.
TATTAACGCTTTACGAAGTTGATGTTAATCATAATATTATTAACTTCAACTATCAAGTTATATCATGAAAATGCAATTAGATTATGCAATCGTGTTGGTATTGTAATAAATAATATAGCTAATAACAATATATGACTTATCTATTATAAAATTCAAAGTTCTGTCTGAGATATCAACGCACAGTTGACCCACTGAACCTACAGACTTAAAATTTTACACACAGATACCTTATACAGTGTTACAGTGTATGTAGGCATCCACTAAGAAAGGATTTTTGGAAATTCCACCCCTAAGGGGTTAAAGAGTCCACGCGGACGAAGTCGCAGGCGGAAGCTAGTTACTTTTAAAAAACTTACCTATCTAATAAACTCGGCCTTCTTTTCAACATTAGGAAAATATTAAATTTTTTGTATGCCTATCTCTTGTTCTTTCCAACGATAATGATGATATACCTACGTATACATGCCACGATTCTTAGAAAAAATATTTTAAGTGAAGGTTTGAAAAATTAAATTATATGGATGCGATTATTTTTCAAACAGCTTTGGTGTAACTTTAAAATTTAACATGTACAAGACTCAGAACGCATTTAAATTTCGCTATATAACTTTTAACATTATCCAGAGGTCCGTCGTATTAAAGTTTCAAGACAACAAGAGCATTTTTAAATATGAAGACTTCGTTATTTTAATAGAGTACAACCAATTCATACCACGCCTCAAACAAAACGACATAAACATAAGATTGAAAAAATTTCTTCACCCTATTTGACTTTTGCTCTTTCCTCTTCGCCAACCATACCATTTGTTTCATGGGACTAATGATAACTGACAGTCGTAATAAGGGTCCGGCCGTCACAGACCTGCTTTCGCAATTACTGATATTAATAATAGCTTTTTCTTATTATAAGACACGCCTGAACGGCGACAGTTTTGTAACTTTTGGTCGCAGAGCTTATAATTTCAGGGGACGTGCAGCTCGACACTTTGAACGTTGGGACTTAAGTTTTAGTAAGAAAGATATTTAAGCACAATTTCCACAGTGTTTCTTTAGTATTATAGCTTAGTACAATGAAGATTGAGTTTTAATGCTGATAGCTTCGCCACAGTTGCTGACTAGACATTCAAATATAAACCTTAAGTCTTGCACTCGTCGTATGGTCGTATGGCACTATCTAAAGTTGTAAACCGCTGTTTCTTGGGTTCAAAACCTTATAGTGACAGATATTGATCAAGCATTTGGTATTTAAGTAAACTTTGCTAAGTGCTTTCAAAAACCTTACCACGTTTCGAGACGAAAATAATTATTTTATTTTTCATAGTGCTTATCTTAATATATGTAAATTACGTGTCAGGTTGTTTGTCCGCGATGGACTCCTAAACTACTTAACCGATTTTAATCAAATTTGTACACCGTGTGCAGTTTGATCCAACTTGAAAGATAGAACAGTTTTTATCTTGATAAGTAGTCCTTTTTTAAACTGCAATTTTAATGTTATAGTCAGAAGTATGAAATTACAACAGCAACGCGTGCCCGGGACAGTTAGTGTTTGATAAATTTTAATTATTTCTTCTTACATGTACATCACTTGATTAAGATTAGAGCTAAGAAGCTATTTAAAGGTTGTGATTTTTTCTTTCTTTCGGAAAAACTTTCGGGCTGAGAAGTTGCCCAAACAATGAACAACCTCGCGGCACCAATCCGCTTTGGACCTGAATAGACCTATTATTGGTATCGACTCTAAAGCAAGACCTGTGTCTAGCCTTTAGATTGTAGATATAATAGGCTATTGATAGTATATTATTATGAGCTCATGCATATGAACTGGAGCTCAGTTTTGAATATCGATTAGGTACCTATATAAATCTATAATAAAGTACAGCTATCCTGCAAGTTTTATAGCGATAACATTAATACCAGAAAAAGTACTACGATACATTCTTGTAATATCATCTTGTAATCAATAACCTGCCGTATCTATTCCTTTCCTAATTAAATCTGATATCAGACGAGACAGGACGAGTCGGCAACGCGACCCTACGTACAAAATAATTGAATTTTCCCTGATCAAATTACCGAGTCCGCGTATACATTCCTTTTTGTAATTTAGCAAAAATGTCTGGGAGTATTAACGGTTAATATTGGGTCTTTGGGGCGTGAAATTATCCCTACTTATATTATAAATGCGAAAGTAACTCTGTCTGCCTGTCTATCTGTCAGTTACTATTTCACTGAACAGAGTTTGATAAAATTTGGTACAAATATTGACTAGACGTTAGGAAAGGACATAGGCTACATTTTATCGCGAAAAAAGGTTTGAATGAGTTGAAATAAGGGATGAAAGTTTGTATGTAAGTTCGTCATTGTTGAAAATAAAACTATGAAACTTGGAATTCCGGCACTTTTTTTATGTTACGAGATGGCAAACAAGCTTGCGGCCCACTTGATGTTAAGTGGTCACCGCCGCCTGTAGACAGTGTAAATCACTTAACACCGCAAGTGCGTTTGCCATCCTAGGGACTAAGATGATATACCCTCCATGCCCAGTAATTACACCTTTCCCTTCAATCCGAAACACAGCGAACTGCTTCACGGCAGAAATAAGAAAGGCGGAGGTACCTACCCAGACGACCCTACATATGGGTCTACCACCTAGTAAACTTGATAACAAATAAATAAATATTGATTCTAGCGTTTTTGAAATTTCAACCAATGAAACAGAGGATGAACAGGGGACGAAAGGTTGTCTGAAAATCCAAAGTCCACAAAATAACTATTCTACTACGAAGTCACGCGCAGAAGCTAGTATTTTTGTAATAATTCTTTTATCGGACAATAGCCAGAAGATAATGAAAATGCTATTACAGCATCATTCTGGCGATAACCATAACATACATACGATCACGCTCGTAATCCCATGATGGTTGAGCAGAGCCTTAGGCAACATTTTGCTACACATAAAGCTACGTCTGGCAGTATGGGCCATGAAGTGCCTCCAAATAATGACAGGATGCCCGGCTGTCGCCTACATAAAAGGGACACCGAACCCAAAAATTAACTATCCTTTCATCAACTCGTGGAGTCTGTTTGAACCTTTTTTGTTCAGTTCAAGATAATCAAGTAAATCAAAGTTCAGGGTAATCAAGAAAAAAACGAAAATCTAGAAACATGAACATCTGTTGTGATCTGTGTTACTGAGACGAGCGAGACCATGAAAATCAGAACAGGAGTAATTTCGTTCGGTAGGTACAGTCGACCAAATTGAATCATGACCCACCTTAAGATCATTTTCCTACAGTCACTCTATATTACAAAGTAGGATGAAATTCGCTTGAACGTACATTTCTAAGTAACGACCCTGTTATCAATTTGTTAGACACTGACAGTGTCAAATAAATATGGCTTTTTAAAATTTGTTCAGACTACTACTTGACATCTGACACATAACGTCATTTTATTTTTAAAAATATAATAGTTATTCCATTTTCTCAGTAGTGAAAAGAGTTTAGATTATGAACGACATCTTATTTAAAATTCCAATTGAGACTTTAGTGCAGTGATAAGAAAGATTAAAATTGCATAGATCTCTGACCCGTAATGACGCATTTTTATTCATAATTAAAACGTACTAAGTGCAACACGCATGATAGCGAATAAAACCTAACTAAATTTATGATTTTAAAGGAATGATCGGCCAAGTGGGTCATGATTCAGTTGGTTCGACTGTACATACTATTACAAATTTCAAATATCTCTTCCAACGTTTAACTACTAGGTGAGGCCCCGCAAAAAAGGCATTTCTTAAGTTTTATGCTACATTTTATAGATATAAGAAATCGACTATATTATTAAGACTGTTTCCCCTCTTTATGGATAACCGAACTAATCCACAATTATTAAGAATAATGGGAAACTAATGAAGAACTTTCGGCCTTATCTCATGGTCGTAAATATTGCGAACAGGGTTCGCGGCTCGGAGAAAATAAAGTATAACAAAGTTTGTTACAAATAATATTTTCTTTCATAATATTTTAATGCTTATTTATCCTTATGAAAATAAATAGCTTCTTCTTGTGAGTATGAATAATCGCAACTTATAATTGTACTTAATTAATAAATTATATAAGTTTGCGTTTGAGAGTTAAGGCACAAGAATTACGAACATCTTCTTATAACCTAGACTATTTTTAGAACTCTGTCACCGGATTATAAATAAGGTAAAAACCTTGAGCCTGCAAAGCGAAATTTCTGTAGAGGGTTGTAGTAAGAGACTCACTGTCTCTTAGGATATTCGAGCCAGAAAAGAGACTAAAATATAAAGTCATTTGTGTTTATTAGTATGTTTAATCAGTGGTAATATTAATGGCGTAATGGCTCTAGAGATAAAATCGATGTAGATAATGCAACATGGAGAAATAAATGCCATTTTTGCACCCCCTTAAAATATTCAAATTTTTTAGATCCCACAATGAAGAACTCAATCATCGTGTAATGATATTTATGGTTCAATGTCATTCGGTCACCACAGAACGCCTGCATGCGACACTTCAAACTCTCAATGTTCCGTCCAAAATGTATCAATGTATAAAAGCAATAAACTAAATATTGTCTATCACCCCTAGCAACAGTAGCAGAAGGTGTCAAGTCAAGAGCACTACTTGACGCTGCTTTTATTACGTCAAAGTAATAACTTTAATGTAGCCAGAGAGCGGATAAATTGTTTACGCGGTTTACGACTTGTTGAACTTTTATGAAGCTGTTATTTCGCTGTATAGTTTCCTTATAGGTTCCACACAATATGTTACTCGACAAATTCTAGCTTGTTCAAATTTATGGCTATGCCGTGGTGAATTAAACAAACACTCATTTTAATATTAACATGGTTTCGGCACATGGTAATAAACTTTTATGAATTTCTATAAAAAGTAAAATCATCAAAAGTCATGTTACCATTGTTATAAATGAAAAGATGTATAGACAATAAATTGTAACTTAACCACGGTTTGGAAGAAATTCTGCGCTTCTTATTCCAGAAAAAATTATGTTTCTCGTGGAACAGATTTTTGTTGTCTCTATTAAGAGGCACTTGCGTAGCCCATACTGACATCGATAAGTGAGGCAAAGGCTTTCCCCTTACTACCAACTAAACATCCTCTCCGAGCATCCTGCCAAGGCACTCTACACCTCTGATCGTGAACTTTCGTCACTTTCCCCGGTAAGCACTGCAAATTCACCCACCACGGATCGGCTTCTTCAAACAAAAAAACCTACCAAAACACTTTCTCCTAAATCGAAAATAATATGGTGACAACAATAATCCTAAAGCAAGGAAAAGGCCAGTTTCCACATGGGTAGTGTTTTATATTACCCCGTACTAACAAAATTTTCCCGCTTGCAGTCGTATCGACCTGAGCATCAAATGGAAGGACATTGTTCGTTATCACCCTCCCTCGTTTTGTTTCCTGACTCGTCTGTCTGGCTCGATAATAATAGGAAAGCATCACACTGTACGTTCATAAGTTTGTTTCTACGTTGGTACACATGAGAGCATAACAAGAGTATCATTACTACCGCAAAAAAAGCTTCTTTATACATATTACGAGATGGCAAACAAGCTTGCGGCCCACCTAATGTTAAGTAATCATTTGCCTATAGGCACTTGCAATATTAAGGGTAAATCACTTAACACTGCAAGAGCGTTGCCATCCTAGGGACTAAGATGATATGCCTTCCATGCCCAGTAATTACAAAGACCTTTCCCTTCAATCCGAAACACAGCGATCTGCTTAACGGCAGAAATAAGAAAGGCGGTGGGTCTATCACCAAGTAAAAAAAGCTCTTTGGAAAAGGTGCAAATTATTAGTGTTTTCTAAGACTACATAACTTACTCAAAAAAACACTATTTTAATTTATCACTCTTAACTAAATAAATAATCGTAATCGCATGTTTGAGGACTGTAATGATAATAAAAAACATGTAAAGATCGTACCAAGTGGACTGAAGGTGATGTCCGGCAACCCCTTTAAGAGAAAGGCGTGACATTACATAATAAAAGCATAAATACTAAAAGAAAGATAATATTTAGTCAGTTAAAAATATGTTAATGTTGCTCAAATATAAAATGGCCTATATACTGTCCACCAAATGACTTCCTTTTTTATAATCTGGAAAAAAGTCATTTATAGAACAGCACATAAACAGCATGTAAAAACACGTGTTGAGAGACTCCATTTTTAACCAAAATCAACCGTACAATTTTTGTTACTTTAGTTACATTCTCACTTGACATTGGCAAAATGCGTACGTTTAATGCGACGCGACTCCATTAATTAAGAATTGAATAGAATAGAAGACATTTAATGTTTGAGCAACATTACCATATTTTTAACTTACTAATTATTATCTTTCTTTTAGTATGTAGGATTTCATTCTGTATATTACATATAAAGTCACGCCTTTATGAAAAACGTTTTTCATGCCGTAAAACATTCGACCATATCGTTTCCTATTATTTTTTATATATTAAGGACTATTACTTAAATCTAATTGTCAAAACCTGTAGCATTCGTTCATATGCCGATAGCAAGACTGTACCAACCTCAAACAAAGAGGAAACAGGTAAGGAAAAAGAAGAATAAGGACTACTACTTTCTGACGCATTGTTTATAATAAATATAACATTGGTTATCGGGGAGGGATGGAATTAGGTACTTATGCAGATTTCTATATTTTCTTATTTATACAATTCATAATTCTTCTTAATTGATATACATAGCCTCTTTTCATTGTTCCTTTGAAACAATGCTGTCAATTAATCATCCGAACAAAAGACGATAAACTGGTATTAGCAGCTAGCCAAATGAAATTAGCAATAAATAAAGGCGAGCTCACACCTGCGCGAAGCCCGCCACAAAGGGGGTGACCAGCCATAACTCAGCGTAACAGTGCCCGGAGGCGAGCATAACGTAAACAATAATGCTAACCCTTGTATGAAATAAAATGTTGGGACCGTATAACAAACAACTGAAAATATGTATTGAATTATGGTGCCCCAGAGCGGTTTCCGTGGGCAAATTTTATCTAGATACTTGTGTTTACGTCGGGTCCGGCGTCTGGTGGTTGTAAGGATATCACATTTTATGGCACCCTTATGACAAATGTATATTTTTTAGAAATGGGATGGCTAAAATGTTTGCGAAATATGCTATTATGGACAACCATGACGCAGGAGTAAGCGTTCGTGTTCATCTCGTAAACATTTGGTGCCAACAAAATTTTTAATCTGATGTGCAGCATTATTGATTAGGGACTATTTTGATGTTTGTGACTTGATAGAGTGATAATTGCAGCAATTATAGAAATAATACATAGCGCGACGAAATGAGTATTGAGATAGTTTATGAACTGGTGACTTCGCGCCATTCTAAAATTTGTCCTTCCCACTAATCCACTGATAGCTTAGGAACTAATATACATATAAGATCAAAATTTATTCCGGTGTAACAGTTTCTTACGTGTCACTAGAATATATTTTCCCCATGGTGAGATAATTTAATACCTACATTGGTATTATCAATAAAATTCCAACATCTACGCTACTTTCAGAGATGAAAAACGCATCCTTTAAAAGTGAGGCATCGATTATTTAATTTGGCATAAACATAAACTTAATCCATAAGATAAGAGATGTAAAGCCACAGAATTCTCTTGCTCTGCGGGTAGGGCCACTGCAAAAAGGCAGCGTTGACCGCAGTTTTCTGTACGGTGGAGAAAACTTCCCCAGTGCCCCATTTATAGTGGCTAATTTTCTGTACCCTATCTCCCTTAAAACTTTTTACATTACATCCAAACTCACTGCAATGTCATTCTCATAGTCAAAAACTCTAGGCTACGACCCTAACAGGTACTTTCTTAGAATTTTTGCTTTACCTCTCAATGCACTTGTGTACGCCGTGATTTTTAAACCGTTCTAATTACTTCAAGGCGTGAAAGTGCAACTCTTAAACGGGACTAACATCGAAATCACGAAAAAAAGAGCTGTTCCATACATTTCGGTTGCGTGGATGTTGCACTTTTGTATATAGCTGTTATTTTTCCGTGATTTCGCTGTTTGTTGGACTTTCACACCTTTAAGTAATTAAAACAGTTAAAAAATCATGGCGTATAGCCGTGATTCAGAATTGGCCGGATAATTACATATATTATACTACAATTTTATTAACTCCTCAAAATTCAGTTGTTTTGGGAATCATCGCTAATGAAAAGAAGAATCTAGTACAACCGTAAGTTAGTTTCACAACACGTAGATGAGTGGGCCATGTGTTTTAGTATTAGGATGAATGGGGATTGAATCGCTTTTGGAGCGATTGGGCGTGATGCAACTGATTAAAGTTTTTTAATAATAAAATAAATTATTTATTTTTACTATATTACTCCAGAATAAGGCAGATAGCTTAAAGAAACAATAATAAACGTAGCAATACCTATTATTTTCCCAACATACCAACATATTCAGGGCACATAATCTAAAAGTCGTTGAGTCTGTCTTCCATGACATTTCCCTGATATATCGAGCAATATTTTTTCTTGAGCCAACCTTAGCCATAATGCTACTGTCGACGCGGCAATATCAGGTAATTTTACCGGGATAATACCTCCGTCAAGGGTTTGGCAAATATTTGAACAAATCAGCGTGTTTATTCAGTTTCATTATGATGTTCCTGTATACCGAGCTTTCATTCTAAATTGTACAAAAGTGTTTAATATGTTACAAAATTACTTTTATATATTTTGTTATAAAAAATGAATGTTACATTCGTTGCCAAATTAATCACTTTTTATTCTTTATAACAATGGAATTATATACGAATAAAAAATAGGTTCAAAATATTTTAAAATTATTATGTGGGTACTAATTTAACTATTTCATTTCATATTACATTGATATTAATTGAAAGAGATAAATTGAGTTTGCGAGCAATTTTTATTTTCATCACAATAATATTATTTTGAAAGATTTTTTCATAGTGCTTGCATTTTATATGGAATTCTATAAATATATATCCCAGGTTATTTTCTTTAACTGTAGTGAAATAAATCACAAATAACTAAGACTACACACTTTTTACAGATTTTGAACGACGTACACTGGAGAACTGGTGGTAAAACTCTTAAAAGAAACTTCATCAACTAACTTTTTATTGACTGTATTTCCTAAACGTAACAATACAATTAACAGTATCAAAAACAAAACGAGTATCAAAACATAAAAATTAAACAGATATACGAAATGTATCAATCGGCATTTTAGATTGGTACAAATATTTGCCAGACAGAACCAAACGTGAGGAAAGTAGATTCACTCCTGCTATTTGTCAAGCAATACAGAGAAAGCTTTACGTACATTGAGTAAATGGAAAAAACCCTTACATTACCAACTTCTCGCTGACAGAGGAAAAATGCGGGATTCCTTTCGATTCCCGGGATTTGGGTCGATCGTTAGTTTCCGAATGTGTTGTTATAACTTGCTGTTATTATATGGCACACTATTGTTCATTTTCATGGCTTTGTTATTTCTGTGTTTTCCTTTATCAAATAAACCACTAGAAATAAAAAAAAAGTATTGAGATCTATTATTGTCTTTGTTAAAGGTAATCGTTGAGTTCTTACACATGCAGTTTAAGAGAAAAACGGTCCACAACATTTATTAAACTCAGCAAAACAATATTAGAACGAAGTACAACATAACCTAAAACAAAAAACAATAATAATAATAGCATCGATTAATGATTACAAATAAACATAATTATTATCTAACAGCAAGTGAATAATAAACGAGAATCGTATTTTGAGATACATTATCATTATGACTTGTCGATTAATATCGAAAGTTTTCGATGTCCATTAGCAGTACAAAACTTTCCACTTTCGAAGGAATCATTATACTTAGGTACCCCATAATATATGTACCACAGAAACTTATTACTACTGAATTAATTAGGTTTAGGTAAACATTTATATATTATGTAAAGCAATAATTAGTAGATAATGAAATCAATTGTAATGACACAGGTTTTGAAGTTTGACGTAAATACGTAACGTTATTTTTTTTCAAAAATTTTCGTGTCTAGATCATTGTAATGCTTAGAAATAGAACGAAAAAAAAAAATTTTATGCGATTCTTGACCACACCCAACCTCATGCTAAGCGATTGCATACATCTTACTCACCTAGGAACCAACATTATACAGTTATTTCACTTCGATGTCCTCTCTTTTACTTTGCCAAAGTGGGCACTCAAAACACGAGCCAGTAATCCATTGTGGTCTCTTGAAAACTGAATCAGCTGAAATAAATCGTTAACTCCGAACCAAATAAAACTAGATTACGTATCACATCAAGCCCTAAAACACAGATTTACTTTTAAATACGTCGAATCATATTGCAAGACGAGACTTTGTGATCATAACATGCCTTACTCATGATTATAGGTATTTTTAATATCACACTCACCAAACAGACAGCACAAAAGCTGTTTATATAAAGCATTATTAACTTCTCCAGACGAGGCCCCGGATTATTGCAAGTCTAGCAATAAAGGGGGAATATGACGACACCTGGCAAATATTAAGAGGGGAAGGTTATGTACGAGACAAATAAAGATACGCTTAGTATTTTTCATGCTTAATGAAACGTTTTATATAACCTTATATTATAGTATAGAAATCTGCAATGATGAATATCTAACAAAGTAAAAAACTATTCGTCATACATAACGCAAGTAAAGCAAGTAAAGACCTTTCACTGTCGATAAATCTCAGAGAAGCTCAAATTAGACATTAGTCCTATCGTCCTATCGCAATTGCAGCTTGCAGACGTTTTAGTATAGAGGAAGTCTTGTAATCGTGAAAAAATTCGACCTTGAGATTTTGACGGATTTACACGTTTTGGACCTCCCTGAGTCTAAAAATAGCGTTTTTGGAATTATGTCTGTGTGTGTGTCTGTGCGTTAGCACGATAACTCGAGTATGCTTTAACTTATTGCAACCAAATTTAACATGCATGTATGACATCAAAATATAAGCTTTCTATCAACTTTTGAGCCGTCGATCACGAAAGTTAAACAAAAAAGTGCGCGGTCGGTACTCGGATGGGTGACCAAAATTTAACATGCATGTATGACTCCCGATTTTTTTTATTCTTGATATTTTGGGGGGGTCGAGCTTACTTAAATCAGAGTTTTATCGCCCAGCGTAGGTTTTAAAAGTAAAGATAAAACAAGAATTTCTCTATTGTAAAAGAGAAACTAATGAACCGATACAAAATAAGGGAGATTTTGTAACTTACGGTTCATTAGTTTCTTACTTTTTTTGTACACTGGATTTTTTGTCTAGATCTGTTCGTGAGTTTTAAAGTGTATCGTTGAGTTTATTTAGTAATTTTGTATTGATGGACACCGGACTTTTTAATGAGTCAATAAATTTTATGACCCTTTTTAACCTTCACTTTTAATAACACAGAATACTTTCTAGGCGATAGTTATCTTTCACTATGTTCCATTTTAGCTCGAAACCCATGGATACTAGGCAACAGTGAGACAGTCACAATGGGAAACAACTGGTTGACTAGAAATCCCGTAGGGCAGGGTTTCTTAAAGTGGGGTCCGTAGCTGTGTATCAGGGGTCCGTAGTAGGTCAGTCTGTAAACATATTTACTAGGAAAGTGTGTAGTAAACTCGACCAGATGAATTGTCGTTATAGGGTAGCGAATTCAATACTAGCACGGGCTAAAACCGCTACCCCGCCCAACAACCCACGTCACCGCACACTGGTAATAAAAGAAAAGTATTTTTAGTAATATAAATAAGGTTTTTTCATTTCTAAAACCTTGCTGTAGGGTAAATCAACTCAAGCCTTTTTTAATGGTGACGCTTAAAAGTGCCGAAATTTTCGATTTCTCGAGGAATTTATTTAACGGATCCATAAGGAAGTGCTGTATTCGACACACAATTTTATGACACTCACATTATCCTTATAAAACTCTTTATGTCTTTACTAGGATAAAATGGGTTATTCACTATGACGTGAAGAAGTACCTTGGAGGTCAGCAAGGCGAGGATGGCTTGTTTTTAACCGACTTCCAAAAAGGAGGAGGATATTCGTCTGTATGTATTTTTTTTACATTATCTCTTGCAATAGCTAGCTTTGCATTTGGACTCCACTTCTACTTACCATCAGGTAGAATGGGGGCGTATGCTAGGCCTTTTTGTAAAAAAACAACGAACGCATAAAATCTCATTTGGTTTATCGTTGATAGGTGAATAGGTACATCGATAACTCGATTAACTCTGCTCGCATCCATTAAATCCATTGCAAGATTTACGTCGCGAACATCGGAAGTATCTAATAACAGCAAATTTTCATAGCAATTGATCACAATCGCTGGTGCACGGCATTTCCGAGGTAGTTATGCAAATATTACGCATCAGGATGTGCGAGCAATCAAAGAAATCGCTCACGAAATTGACGTCATTATAACCCCTACTATAACTTTACGATTATGGTGCAAATACTTAATACGTTAAGGGAATCTTACATTTCTATGTATGATTCTATATTTGTTATATTCAACAAGAATATTACGATTCCGTAGTTAGTTGAAATCTTAAGAAATTATTTACATTAATTTATTCATTAGAATTTTTTTAACGTAACTTAGTTTACGATAGCCAACTTATCTGTTTAAGAGATCTCTTGCAGCAAAACCAATCAGAGCGTGCGAAAAACTACAAAAATACCCCGATGGCTTGAAAACTTCAATACCTAATTAGAAATTATAATATTAATAATTAACATTTAACCACCTAACTAGATGAAAAACGTAGGTGAACCACGGGCAATAAAGGAAATAAAGTGCTTTTTTTTTAATTTTAGGGCTATATTGTTGGATAATGAAAAGTTCATTTGAAAACAATTAAAATCCCAGCTGCAAAACACTGTTTTATGTGGTTTTTACAATGAAAGTAATTGGTTCAAAAATGTCTAGTAATACACTGTTTTCAGATAAGCCATTTTTTAATAAAAAGACGAAATGCTTTGCAGCAAAAGCTTTAAAAATTCAGTTGTTTATCATATCACCATGGGTTTCTTCAAGGCAAGAGCTAGTACTCAAAATTCCAACGCCTGCAAAATTACATGCAAATTGTCAAACGTGTATAGGTAGCTGTACAATGCGAATTTAATTTTATCATATAGTAGGGGTTCAGATCTAACCAACACTGCGTTTTGTAATTCGCTGAACCGTTCCAGAGTTGGGAAGAGTCAACGAGGTCGTAACGTCATACTTTCACCCCGCTGCCGGGATTAGATTGAAATTGAATGGTGCTCTTAACTGGAATTGGGATGCGGGAAGATCGAAACTTCGCTTTAGAAAATATAATTGGGAAGTTTTCTTACTTAAAGATCGTAAAGACAGAATTATCGACTCTTCCAGTAGTAATAGCAACAAATTGAGATGTTTCTTTTCTAAGACTTGTATTTGTCTATACCAATTATTTAATTTTATAAAGCAGAAGTGTTTGTTTGGTTGAACCCGCTAATCTCCGGAACTACTACTGATTTAAATAAAAAAAACTTTTTTGTTGTATAGTCCATTTATCGCTATAGGCTATAAATAATAACCGACAAAAAATACTTGAGTAAATAAAGTTATTAACAAGTCTATGACTTAGTTGTGAAGCGTCGATGGGCGTAGTGCGGAAGAACGTCGTCTCCCACCCGGGAGGCACTGGTGCGATCCCCGCCACGTACCAATGTGTTTTCAAATTTTGAACTCATATGTACGTTTAATCGACGCTTTTACGGTGAAGGAAAACATCGTGAGGAAACCTGCACACACATATGAAGAAATTCTTAGGTTGTGTGTGAAGTCGACCAACCCGCACTTGGCCAGCGTGGTTGACTAAGGCCTAATCGCCTCTAATGTGGGGTAGGCTCGAGCCCCTCGGTGGGGACATTATATGAGCTGTTGATGATGACTTAGTTTGGTAATTACTTTGCAAAGTAATTAACTCTTTGTAAATACGGGTGTAAGAATATGTTGAAAGAAAAATAGACTGTAATCCAAAGTCTGTGTTATTATTACCACACAAAAAAACATATATAAACGTTAAATAATTATCGTTTACTTATGTTTTGTTAGAATTTATAAATTACCAGCGGTGATAGCTCACGGCTCCGCCCTCGTGTGTGTCGGTTAGCCTGCCAAAAAATAGCATATTATTTATTATGTCCTTCCCAGTGTCTTAAACTATCTCCATTTCATCTAAATCGGTTGAACAGTGATAGGCACATAGACAGGCTAAGCATAAAATTAGTATAAAAAGCAGCACTTTCATTCTATAATAACACTTCCAGTGAAATAATGTATGTAAACGCGATATAGAGATTGATGCTGACAGTACTTTTGTGAGTGATCGAAGCGCGCTGCCAAGTTCGTGTCTAGCAGACTTCTGCATCAACTGAATGACCAATGACTGTAGCAAATTTGAGTGAGTTACATCTGTACACGTTCAGTTTTAGATTAGACGATCTCTACCTATTGAGTGTGTTACATCTGTACACTGATTGTGCATGTAAGAATAAGTCAATGCAGGGGCGTCAGTTTTAGATTAGACGATTTCTACCTATGTTCTTTATCGGAGATATGAGTGACTACTTGAGAAAAGTTTTTTTTTTATATTGACTGACAGTTTTATGACCGGCGGTGGTCTACCAAACATCACCTCTCCTTGTGTTGGTCTACCATACGGAGTGTCCAATGACGACCGGTAGTGTTGCATCAGGTCAAAATTCACGTATTCGCTTTTTCCACCCATGAATAGAGTGATAGCATTCTTTTTGGCAGGTACCATATGACATCACAATAAGTATAATGGCAATGGTAAAAATAAAGAATAAAGTAGTAAATGAAGTTATATTTAATAAAAGCTGCAAGTATATTATAATAATATTTTCACCTCTCGAGAAATAAAGGCCTCTTTTGCTTCGTAAAATCTCAAAGGAAAAATGGTTTTTGCTGCGAGTTTTGAACAAGATTGTAACGTTCAATCTAAATTATTTTAGTAATCTTACTTTTAATTTTTAATAATTATTTTTAAGATTATAAACATGTATTAAAGTATTGCCTTGTTTTTCTCATCTAAAACAATTTTCTTGCTGGAGAGGTGAAAACTTGTATGTTTCACAAGAGAGCAAATTTTTTCACTCGCAGCAAAAAATAACTTTGCTCACTTGTTGAACAAATAACTATTAGGCCGCGACCTTGTCTTTGAGCATATGCGCTCATAAAACTGTACATCCTCTTATTCATTTGCACAACAAGAAAAATGGTAATACGTTTTGGGCGAGAAAATTTTATTACTAAGGCAATATTGAAGGAAAAAATACGACATCCGAGTTATATACCAAATTAAAATATTACTCCCTAAGAAGCTACATTGTACAAGGCTCAGACGGATAAACAAAAATTTAATCTGTTGCCTGTCAGGAGTCCACACTTCCTGTTAATTTTGAAGACTTTCTTATTTGCAAAGAAAATTCTCTTAAATTGTAGAAAAATCCTCATGCAAGAAAACATTTGAAAAAATGTATGGTATGAGAAGCACGCCTGACGGTAACCTTTAGTGATTTATTTTAATGGAGTTTCGTGGAGTTTTTTTCGCCGTTTTTTCTAAACCATCATAAAAAATAGTTATTTATATGAAAATAATTACTTTCATCCTGAAACGTTTGTGACTATTTTAAAATACTTATCAGATTCCATTTAAATAAAGAACCTTTTTTACAAAATTACGGCGCTTATACGACATAATGTCACGCGCTACCAACCCTATCACTGTACACTGCCCCATGGGTCTATGTATTGAAGATATCTTTCATTACACACATAAAACAGTTACAAAAGTAAATAAAGAAAACATGTACAAAACTGAGTTTGTATATTACAGAGATCTCTTCTAGCCAACCCCAGCTTAATATTATTAAAGAAAACTAATACAAACGGTATATACTTCATCATCAACAGCTCATATAATGTCACCACCAAAGGGCTCGAGCCTACCTCACATTAGGGGCGATTAGGCCTTAGTCACGCTGGCCAATGCGGGTTGGTCGACTCACACACAACCGAAGAATTTCTTCATAGGTGTGTGCAGATTTCCACATTTACATATGAATTCAAAATTTGAAAACACATTGGTACGTGGCGGGGTTCGAACCAGTGCCTCCCGGGCGGAAGACGACGTTCTTACGCACTACGCCACCGACGCTTATATACTTATCAATTTCTAATTAGATATAATCTTAGTCTTATGTATCTACACATAACAACCGAACAAACTATTAACTGCTATGTACGACATACAATGTCTCTACTTGATTAGCCTAACATCAACTTGAAATCATGGCTTCCCTACTCCCTACACTTGGCCAGTCTCGACGCATCATAAAGAGGAAATTGCCTTCCTAGTTGAATTCATGCTGAACCCGAGTCAGTGCCTACCCTCATAACATTTTAGCTTCCTCGAAAATTTTAGTGTTGTGTGGACCAAACCTAAAAATGCCGTTAATTATGTGGTGACAACTTTGTGACATCGATTTGATTTTTATAGAACAACATTTAACACCTGACAACAGTAAAAACAAATCGTTATTTACATGAATACACAAGTATGGTTGCGTGTTTTGAATAGGCTCAAAGACTATTGAACTGATTCAAAAAAACAACTTCACTTGTACTTTGCTACATTATCTCTTAACTTTTTCTGCTTTCTCCTACCCAGCTCCCAATTTCACCATATCTGGCAGTATGGGACATGCAGCGCCTCCAAATATTGATAGCTTGCCAGTATGTCGTCTACATAAAGGGGCACCAAATCCAAAAATAGCAATCCTTCAGTAAACAATCTAACGCAAAAGTCAACAACCAAGACAGATGTTACACTCAAAATCATCAGTGCGGGAAAGTAGCCAACTTAAATATACTTAACATTTTTATTTCGATGTAAGTACACCTACAGTAATAAGCATAGGAACATCAATAGCTTCTTATTTGTAGTGAAATATATCCCGTCATAAAGCTCTGCTGTTACTGACACTAGCTGAGAATAAGAGAGCTAAACAGACTTTTTAGTATGTTCACAGTGATCTTACTTTAATAATACACCCAGGTAGAACTATGTAGTTCATTTATTTCTTAAATCTTCTCTAAACGAAGTCGCTAGTGCTCCGTCCTTTCTATTTCTTGAGTAACAGGATTCTCATTTAGAAGCAGAAGTCACGAATACTAGAAATCTAATCTATTTATAACATAAACATTTTAATTACGTAGTAAAAACATTAATATATTATATGTCGACATACCAAAATTCAAGTAGACAATTATTATCTAATTTATTTTCTAGATGCTTCGATTCAGCCACTATAAAATGCGTGTTTTAACACGAAATAATTGTCAAGTTGAATAATGCCACTTGAAAGTTTGAATTATAAGATAATTATGCATAAGTATTATCTACTTATTTGAATTTTTTACTATACGTATGCAATGCATACATAAAACTTTGTTTCTCTCGTACAACTAGCACTCAGTTTACCTCTATATTTTGAATTGAAACAAATCCGATTCGCTAGCGAATCCCGACCGATCTTTAGTCCCGACAAGGCGTCGCTGGAAATCCAAGAAGCTCTATCTGAAAAATGCTGGTATACCTTGATTTATTTTTCCGTATTAGGCTCAATGTTATCGGTACTGTGATTTCAAATTATTACTCGATGAAATATTTAAGTAACTAACTAGTTCTCCACGAATGAAAAGGAAAATTAAAAAGTCAAGTTCGACATGATTGTCGATACATGAAAAATGTAGCAAATGATAATAAGATTTTGAAACAAATCGTCTTGTAAAGTTCCGCAGGTTCGACTTTCCGACTTCAAATTCTCTCGCCCTAACCAAAATCTAACAGCATTGTATGCCGACAGAGCCGCGGATACACTAGAGCGTGACGTTGCTGGATATAACCGCCAATTTGAAATTTTATTGAAACTGCGAACATGTATAGCTTACACATGTTCGCAGTTTCAATAAAGTTTCTAGATGGCGGGTATATGCAATGATTTTTGACAGTTCTAAGCGATAAATGGATATATCATATCGTGTTTCGGTGGTCAGGCTAAGCGGGCTGGACTTCGTTCGGCCGTCAGCGTTGCTACTGACATGAGTCGCGCGATGTCGCCAGATATGTCAAGCGAAATCACTTTACTTCGCTTGACAAATCGCCCACACGTATCGCGGAAAATTTGTCCCTTATTGTATTCGTGGCTTAAGACTGGAGACGCCTTTCAGTGGTCTCTGGGTGAAAGTCGCTTCTACCACAGACCTTATCTAGCAACCTTAAAATAGTGGCAGGCTGTCAACCGGTCGCCTTCATAAAAAAGCGTCAAGCCCTAAAAGAGAAATAGACTTTCAGTAAACCAAGAAACAAAAACCGACAACCAGGACAGACACTGAAATATCTCAGCAGTCCGGATTCTTAATCTAACTAACGGAATTCCTATTGCTCAATCAATAAAAATCTTAAATTGCCGTTCAATTTCTAATTATATAGCGTAGACATAAGGACGATACAAAGTGCACAATTTAAACTTCGATTTGATTGTATGTATTAGGTACATCCGTAGGTTTTGCTCGGAATCAATTACCCTCTCCGTGGCTTACTGTCATAATTACTAAATTACTACATCAATAGTCAAATTCACCAAAACAGATTATGCACTAAGTGATAATCAAACATGATTTTGGTAAATTTTCCTATATGTAAAATGTTGTAATTTGCATTGGCATGGGGTATTGAAACCCCATGCCAATGCAAATTACAACATTTTACTGACTACTACTACTTTGACTGAAATATTACCTACCAAAAAATCCTAAAAAGTGAAATTGAAATTTTTCGAGTACCAATGCAAGCATACGGTCTGCCCAAAGACTACTCCGAGGGTACGCCTGATTGTACTTCGCACCGTAGCCTTAAAGACAATTACATCAGTAGAGTGTTTTTCCAGTGTGTCAAAATACTCCAACCTGATCGCTCAAACTGTGAAGCCCTGGAAATCACAATAAATACCCCACTTACGTAGAAATAAAATAAAAAATCTCTCGGCCTTTAAGAACCTATTAATATTTTTAATCCATACTTTAGCATTATCAATATTCTTTTTATTTGAATTTTGGTTTAACTTTATTTACTTAGCTCTCTACCCCAACGACGCAGCGACATTCATCTTAAAAATATTAATAGGTTAAAAGGCCGAGAGATTTTTTTTGTCATTTAATTTTTATTTTATTTCATTCTGTTTAAATTACTCATGGACCCTAATTCCGATAAATAGCTAGATTTTCATGAGCTGTAGCTAAGAACCATCTTTTTTTTTTTTTTTTTTTTTTTTATAAAAAGGTCAAGCAAATGACTCTATTCCACCTGATGGTAAGCAGAAGTAGAGTCCAAATGCGAAGATAGCTGGCGCGAGAGATAAACTGCCGCGCTAGCCACCCACGCCTTGCTGACCTGCAAGGTGCTTCTTCACGCCTCTTTTGAATGACCCAGGATTATAGGAAGGAGGGAACACGTGTGCTGGCAGTGAATTCCATTTTTTGATTGTGCGACAAAGAAACGAGTTGCCAAATTTCTTAGTTCGCGTTGGAATGGTAGCCACAGTTTGTCGGTGACAACGTAGACCAGCACGCGTAGTCCTTAAAAGGAAGGGAGATGGTGGGATCAGGGAAAAAAGTTCCTCAGAGCACTCGCCGTGGTACAGACGGTAAAAAGCGCTCAATGACGCAACATTGCGACGCAATTGGAGAGGCTCAAGGTTTTTAGTTACCTCTTCGTCGCCGATAATGCGGGCCGCGCGACGCTGCAACCTATCCAAAGCATCGAGTAAGTACTTGGCGGAGCCATCCCACAGGTGCGAGCAATACTCCACGCAGGACCGTACTTGCGTCTTGTATAGCAAGCAAAGTTGATTTGGCGTGAAGAAACGCCGCACCTTGTTCAGGACTCCGAGTTTCCGTGAAGCTGTTTTTATCACGCTTTCGATGTAGTCCTTCGGATTCAAGTCGCTGCGAACCTCCATACCGAGCAAGGTGATACTGCTCTGTAGCGTTAGTGTTGTGCTCTGGAGAGAGGGAAAGGAAAGGAATGGCGACGTCTTAGCCGTAAACGCGCACACCTGAGTTTTCTTGGCATTGAACTCAACCAGATTTGCTGTACCCCATTGAGAAACAAGGTCGAGCTCTCGGTTGAGTTCAATGACAAGATTCTCACGACTCTCTACGGTTTCTGCCCGTCCAGCCTTTGTGTGTCCGAAGTAGCCCGCATGCACTGTACTGTCGTCTGCATAGCAATGGATGTTCCCAAGCGGAATCATATCATTGATATGCAGAAGAAACAGTGTAGGGGATAAAACGGAACCCTGGGGAACACCGGCATTCACTGACATGAACCGCGAACTGCATCCGTCGCAGAGGACACGAATTCTTCGCTCATGCAGGAAGCCAGCCACCCAGGTACAAAGCTGAGCAGACAGACCATACGTCGGAAGCTTGGAGAGAAGACTTTTGTGCCAGACCCTATCAAAAGCTTTGGCGATATCAAGGCTGACAGCCAATGACTCGCCACGCTTGTCCATGGCTTCACCCCAGACATGTGTCATGTACGCTAGAAGGTCACCCGTCGATCGTTTCGGCCTAAAGCCGTACTGTCGATCGTTGATCAGAGAGTGACCCTCTAGGTAACGGACCAGGTGGTTGTTGAGGATCCTTTCCATAACTTTGCAAAGTACCGAGGTGACTGCTATTGGCCGATAGTTGGCCGGGTCTGAGCGGTCCCCTTTTTTGGGAACAGGCTGCACATTAGCCTCTCTCCAAGCCTCCGGCACATGTCCAGAAGAGTAAGAGATCTGGTAAAGGCGCGTGAGTACGGGAGACAACTCCGCTGCACATTTCTTAAGTACAACGCCCGGGATGCCATCGGGTCCACTAGCTTTCCGGACGTCGAGTGATTGCAGTTCCGCACGAACATCACGCTGCCTGATTTTAATGTCAGGCATCGTGGAGCCACAATGAGGTAGTGACGGTGGCTGTGCATTGCAATCATCGACTTGGGAATTAGCCGCAAAGAGTCTTGCCAGAAGATCGGCTTTCTCCTGCGGCTTATGAGCTAAAGACCCATCCGGACATCTCAGGGGTGGCAGCGAGGGCTGGCAGAAGTTGCTTTGCACGGCTTTGGCCAGACGCCAGTAACTACGGGAGCCCGTAGGATGCGTTACCAATTCGTGGCCAATGCGTGCGACGCGCTGGGCATCCGCTCTTATGTAAGCCTTCTTACAGGACTTGGAAGCATTGTTGTAGGCTGCTTTCAGTGACTCGATATCAGGAGCTTTAAGAGCCCGACCCCTGATCCAAGCGCGATACGCCGCCTGTTTCTGTGAAACAGCAACAGCACAATCGCGGTTGAACCAGAGGTTACGTCTGCCCTTACTGATGAGATCGGAATGTGGAATGTAATATTCCATACCCAATACAATCTCCTCAGTAATGGCAGCGGCGCAAGCTGATGTATCGTTATCACTGAAGCAGCGTTGCTTCCAAGGGATGGGGACGCAAAGTAGTCGCGCATACCATCCCAATCTGCAGACCCATAATGCCAGAGCCGGCGTTTAGCAACCGCCGGTTGCGGAAGCTTGGCCTGCGGCACTTTGGAGGATATCAGGCAGTGGTCAGATGAGCCTAGAGGGGCTCGGACCTCTACCTGATATCCCTCAGGATGGGTCGTGAGCAGAAGGTCCAGTAAAGAAGGCGCTTGACTTGCAATGTCTGGGATCCTGGTGGGCTGATCAACCAGTTGTGACAAGTCGTGCGTGAGAGCGAATGCATGAGCAGAGATCCCTGCATGGTCAGTTTTGGAGGAACTTAACCACAAACTGTGGTGAGCATTGAAGTCCCCCAAAAACACCAGTTCTGCATTGGGATACTGCTCCTGCGCGTCATCTGCCACCCGACTCAGATGTTCAAAAAGTCGAGTTGTCTCAGCGTCTCCGGTGTGGGATCTGTAAAGACACACGTAGACTTTAGCCGAGGGGCCAGAGTCGACGTGTACCCCTAGCATGGAGAAGGATGGGTCTTCCAGGCAGCACAAACGGCGACAGCAAACATCCGCCCGAACATACAAGCATACTCCGGCTTTCGCTTTGAAGGACTCTTCAAGCATGTAGCCGGGATAATTCAAGTAGCTTGTGTCAGCGGGCGGCAATATTTGCGTCTCCGTCAGAAACAACAATGCAGGTCGTGCTGACTCAAGGTGTTGGTGGACAGCATTGAGGTTACTGTGGAGTCCGCGTATGTTGCAGAACTCAACCTCAAACGGTGTGGAGGGAGTGGGGTTGTGCACCGCTGTAAAACCTGATTGTTTTTTGTTGGCTGCCATGGGAAAAGGAAAAAGAGACGTGAATCAAGTGGGCGTTACCGCGACAGTTCCGGACAAAGTGGGGAGGCTGGTTTCACCGTGGAACTGACTAAAAAGGATATTCATCGATCCGCCGGACGGAAGGGCCCCCGTACCCCCCCGGGAGTGGCCGCCGGGACCCCACATCCCGGTCACCAACCGGCACGACGATCCACCCCGAGATTATGCGTGGCATGATAGGGCAGCCTCGCGAGCTGGTTAGGCACGCTTGGGCCCCTGCACTATGCCACGGGCGGCCAGCGGGATAACCGTTTCTACGGGTCTCCCTGGCCGGCGGATCGACGCATTCCTCCCGGCATCGGCTCGACCAATGTCGCCCCTGGACCGAAATATGTCGCGGTAACGCCCACTCAAGCTCTGGTTGTACGCTGGCTGATCCCGAAACGCGCTCAATGAGCACTTCACGGGTTTTACACCACGCGTACGGTGGTAACTAACCAGGCGGGCGTCAGGCCCTACCACCAGTTGAGCGGATGGTCGCTCATAAATCCCTTAGTCGCCTCCTACGACACCCAGGGGAAAGAGAAGGGGCAGTGACTACGGTATTCTTATAGACCGTCACTGCACGGTAAAATCGATTACGTCAGCTTTCGAACAAAAAAACCGTATCAAAATCGGTCTATTTGTTTAATAGTTATGATACCACAGACAGACACAGATACACACAGACACACTGATACATAGACACGTCGAACTTTACACCCCTCTTTTTGCGTCGAGGGTTAAAAATAAAATTAACTAGTACGGAAAAAAATATTTTTATTTTATCTTACGAACACTGGTGAATCATGTCTTTGTGTAGACATAACTACATGCACATTGGCGTGGCACATTACAATATGCATATTTATACGCAAACGGTCGTTATTTTTATTATTATAATAATACTATTAATGGTATTATCATTCTTGAATCGTTCCATAGCAAATACTACTGTCGTAATATAAGTAATGAAATTACGTTTTACGTCTACATAATTACGATGACAATCGATTCATGAATATATTAAATCTTTATTGGTATAAGACAGATATCAATCGACGTTGATAGCGTACGATCCGATAGTTAGTGTCAATTAAAATGTATAAAAGCTTAATCTTTTTACGTTCACCTCAACGTGTAACATAGAGTACCGATTATGAAACGACTAAAATCGCCAGGTGTGCACAGTCGAATGGCTTAAGTGAAGCGCCACCACAGGGCGCCACTAGTGACAAAGAACCCCTATTGATTAACATCGGACCACTAACGAATTAATAGAAGCTAGTAATTTATTACACGTTGGTCAAAATTTACATAAAACGAAAATGTAGTGTTTCTTGTTTGCATATTATTGTCCAAATATTTAAAGTTTAACACGCTAGTCTATAAAAGCACTTACCTTAGTTTACGGTTTACGCAAAGGTATTTTTTATAAGATTTTGATTTTCCGTACTTCTGAGTCTGACATATTTTACAGTGAAACAAGTGACCGGTTTGTCGACTTTTATGTACAACTGACCTGGTTTTATGTAGGCGACAGACTAGCAACCTATTTTTAGGCACAGCCTGGCCCATACTACCAGATGTGGTTTAATGTGTTACCAAATGCTACCTAGAGCTCTACTCAATCCCTATTTAGATTTTAAGTGTGATCGTATGTATGTGTGTGTTTGAAACCTATGGTTAAAACAAAAATTGAAATGTCTATGGAATAAGAATACAGTATAAAAAAAAATGTTGACTTTGTGCAGCTCAGATCGCTCAGATGGAAATTGTCTTCAGTACAAGAATTATTTAATTCGTTTATTACTTTCTCGTATAGAGAAAGTCTTGTAATTGTCAAAAAATTCGACCTCGAGATTTTGACGGATTTACACGTTTTGGACCTCCCTGAGTCCAAAAATACCGTTTTGGGAATTATGTCTGTGCGTGTGTGTGTGTGTCTGTGCGTTAGCACGATAACTCGAATATGCTTTAACTTATTGCAACCAAATTTAAAATGCATGTATGACATCAAAATATAAGGTTTCTATCAACTGAGTTGAGTTGAGTTTGAGTCGTTTCCGGTATACGAAAAAGTCAAGGGAAGAACACTCCTGTTTTTTTTAAAGTAGTAACATGTTAAAATATAGGAAAGTTTAACCCGCATGCTTTGAAATAACGAAGTAAGCCACTTGAATTACCTTGAATCTCTCTTATTCACGGAATATTTCACATTGTGTAGGTATAGAAAAATGTGTTCGTAAAATAAATACCGTACGCGAACAATGAAATAAATAGGAAACGTAGTACAACGTCGAACTCCAAACATAATTCAGTTGCACAACGAACCACATGTGGAGCACACATTGAATTGATTTTAAAAATCCAGCTTCCCACTTTTAAAAGTACGTAGAGTTTAAAATATCGATTTTGGTAAGAAATAATAAGCTTATAACATCTTACTTAAATCTGTTATTGAGTTTTCTATCTATTTAGTTGTATAATCGACTTTATAGTTGAAAGATCAGTCAAAAGCTCATATCAATAATTTATCTAGCTCAAATTAATCATCATTAAGAACTTGTGTTTAGACACACATAAAGTAGATAAATGTAGATCAAATTTTAAATATTTTAAATAAAAAAAATACATTTGTCCCTATCAGGCTTCCAACCTGGACTGCTTAAGTAGGCAGCGTTACTGATCGCTCCACCACAATAGTGTCATTTGACTGGTTACTAAACCTGCTTTTCAATAAAATTTATGTATGGATGTTCAATTGTAGTTTATAAAAGAAAAGCTGAATAATATTTTTAGTAAATTATATTCCATGTATACGTATCGCTATACGTAACGTACATGAATATATTACCAACAAAACCGTCACAAAGATAGCATCTAAGTTAAACTTTAACAAAACAATTCGTGAGCGCGACCACACAAAATGTGAGGGTTTTTTTAATAAAATAAGATAAACATTCAAAAGCCCACAACGGCTGCCGGAACAATATGTTAAATAAACAATAATGCACCGGTGTGCCAATACGGACAGAAACTTATGGTTCTAGATATCCATCCGTTGAAAAAACAGATTGAATCGGGCCCCGAATATAAAATGGTCGTGTAAACTCCAGCCGCGCTGCACAAAGCTTAAAAAGAATGAAAAATTTCGACTGTCACATCGCCATGGTCTGTTTCCGTCCGATATCCGTCGCCGTGATTGTTTGGGGCTACGTCTCTCTTACTGCTAAAGATATTTTCGCGTAAAATATTCGTTGCAATATTTTTTGTTGGGTGTCGCTTCCTATCTATTTTGCAAGAACTTGTTCACAAATATCGACAGTGTGCTTGGTATTACACTATTATTTAAATGTAATGCAATTAAAGAGAGAGAAAGGGAGATTTTCAGCTAGAATAAAACTTTAATTGTACATGTTTCGCACTGAAGCAATAAACTGAATTTTCACACACAACAACTTGTGTGTGATAATTCTGTGAATTCAGATTTATATTGTAAGGTCAACATATCTCTTCCAACAATTTGGTTTGCTGATATAAGCTAGCCAAGTCAAATCTTGAGCCTCTATTTATTCCATGTTATTTTCAATGTGTCCATAACTCGACTTTAAAACTAACTACCGAACTTGGCACCTTAGATTATCTGTATAATCTAAGCCTGGCACCCATTTAGATCTCAATTCTTTTTTTGGCAAAGTTTACTTTTTATGTTTAATTCTCTTGCAGTTTCACATTTATTTTTGATGGGATAGGATAATATAGGACTAATTTTGAAAACAATTAGTACATAATGTACTAAATTATAATTACACTATTGAGCTGCCTGGCCAAATTAGCAAAGAAGCAGTTAAAGTTGAATAGACGAATGTATATTACACGAACATTTTGAAAAGTTTCCTAACAAGAATCTAGTAATTTCATCGAGATAATAAACTGCAATATCCTGCTATATCAATTTTATTTAAACGGAAAATAAATGACATTTAGCAACCATGTTTAAGCTATATCAATATCTACAATCATGATCACAGATTAATATTCAAATGAGAACTACGATCGATTAAACTTGATCATTAAAATAGAACAGTGTTGTCGCATGTCGACAGCCCATTCAGGTGCATAAAGTAATTTTGTAGGATACTTTACGGGCGTCTGGCACTGTGACAGCTAAGCATCGACACACGCATAGGATTGTAAGCACATTGTCGACACAGGTTGCCATGTTTTACTTATGAAACATCTAAAACCATTGTCTCATTCGTTGCCGGTGTGGACTGAACTTTACGGCGGAATCGGTGAATTTCCCTTGAGTGTAGTAAAAAACTGTCTGTCAGGCGACACTCTATTGGCAGTTTGGTTGGGAGTTGATGTCTCTGGACGTACCTACAATGCAGCTAGACGTGTTATTTTGTTATAGTATTGGAAATGGGAGATAGAAGATATTTTGCAATTCTAAAAGTAACTTCAGTTATTCTGCCTAAGTCCGTTCCCTCCTAAAAGCTACCCAGGAAAATGATCTCATTCCGAAATATTCTCATTACTTTCCTTGAATCTTTTTTTTTTCTTTACGACGCAGCTCCCCTTTCTTGTTCGGTCAAGTATTGCGAAGTTTTCTCTCTCTCTCATTGCTACCGAAAGAAAACGACTAATAAGAACGTCAATGATAGCATCTAGTAGCACCCGGGGTTCTGACGCTTTAATTAAACTGCAGATGAAAACTTGGAACTTGTTTCACAAGTGTGACTTTTTTATAAATTGGCTATAATCTTGCTTGAAAGAATACCATTGGATGTACAAAATAAAAAGACAACAGATAGATTTGTCTATCAAATTTTAAACCATATTTCTTTGAAGTAAAATAAAACAGAACATTGGAACATTTCTAATAAAAACATTACACGACCTGTTGACAGGATAACTACGATACTTTCAACATCTTGATTTAAAAAAACTAATATAGACCATCACCTTTCCCGAAACGTAAAAAACTAGTCACACTTTCGTTTCTTTTTTATCTTTGTATAGGCAATAAATATACTGGCCGCCCTCGCCCGCGTTTCTAAAAAAATTCCGAGCCAACTTCTAGGTTATAAATTGAAAAGATTAATGATGGATTCAAAATTTATTTACTTAAGTACCTGCGCCATGAAATGTAACCTGTCGTAGCAACAATTAATCTTGCACACACATTTTAATGGACTTTAATGGTTCGTTTGTTTTTTAATAAAATATAGAATTACTGATAGTGTAAGGGAAAATCTAAGATACCTTTTTCTTTGTGTGCCTCGTTTGTTAGCTTATCAATTGAGCCATATGCAAGTAAAACTAAGAACCCTCTAAGCAAAGTAAGACCGTTAGGAGCCACGTGGGACCCAGGTCCCCTACCCCTTGGGACACCATAACGCGTGGTTCTGCTGCACATTTTTACTTTAGCCACTAATTGGTGCATTTCGGGGGATGATTTGAAACCCCAACGGGTCTCTAGGGAAAATACGATGCAAACACAGCTTTTTCAATGTCAATTTATTTGTACGAATGAATGCTACCGTAACTTAATATCTGTGAGTAATGAATTTGTTGGATTACCTTTGGATACGGTAATCAAGCTATCCAATAGGAGAGGATATTTTTATAATTTGGTACAATTTTTAAGATTTCTGATAGCTTCATTCTGTTACTCTCCATTTTTGTCTGTTATTATGCCTTATTCGTATCTTTTTCTTGTTCTATAATAATAATAATAATAAGTCATTTATTTGCTGAATATGATGACAAAGGTAGCTGTTAACAATAAGTAGGTTCATTCCAACATATTCTGTATTTTACGACGTGCATTTTTTTATATTACTGATTTTAAATTAAATTAAATGACAAATAACTTTAAATCAAAAATAAATACAATATTATGTATCATGTCAAATAATAATTAAGAAAATTTTCAATAGCCAAGAAAAAAATATCAAATTAATGTATTTTAAATTACATACATTGTCATTTTATGAACAATGCCAATTATTTTACATTTACAATTTCTCTGGCTTTAATAATCATTTTGTCATTTGAATATTTGTCAACAATAATTTAATACATAAAACATATAAAAATACAGTACCTATTATGATAACATGCCAAAAAAAATAAGAATGTATTCAAGTAATTATTTAAAAGATTTTTTCCTGATAGACTCATCATAATAGTCTTTATGATCCGATCCATTGCTGGCCCAAGGACTCTCCTTGTGATTGTAGGGGATTTGGGCAGTTCTCCACCACGCTTGCCCAATGCTTTGGTGGACGGAGAATAAGGTGATCAATACCCCTTTGCTGATCCATTAGTAGACTTCTACGAGACCCATTGGAAGATATAGGGTGATTATATTCTACTCTGCCGGCATCACATGGCTGAGAGATTAATGAAAGTTAATACATGTTTATCAAATTTAATACCTTTTTTTGAACTTTATATTATATTTTTGAATTTTCTTCCTTCTCCTATCTAGCTCCCAATTTATTTGGGGCTCGGAACAGTACCTACCTTCCAGCAGATTTCATTGTATGTCTTGCTATCGACATACTATATTTTTACATTAGAAAATACACTTAAATCCGGGCGGATGCATCAACCACTACGCTATCAGGACACTGCTTTCGTTGTCGAAATTTGTCAGTGTTTTGAGCTTATGTTTTCATGGTAAACATTATTTCATCAAATCTTTGCAATTTACACTTCTAAGATCGGAACGTAATAGTTTTGCAAATATTGGACATCCAGTTGAGATGAAACTACCTCATATTATGTAATTATTATTGCGTTTACAAACGCTTAAATATTTTTAAAATTAGAAAATACACTGAAAAAAGTTGACCTGCCCAAGGCGGGAATTGAACCTAGCATCTTCGGCAATCCGGGCGGCTGCGTCAACCACTACGCTACCGGGACACTGTTTTCGCCGTCGAAATTTGCCAGTGCTTAGTGCTTATGTTTTCATGGTAAACATTGTTTCATCAAATCTGTAATCATTTATTGGTTGTTTACAAGCAGTGTCCCGGTAGCGTAGTGGTTGACGCAGCCGCCCGGATTGCGGAAGATACTGGGTGCGATTCCCGCCTGGGGCAGGTCGATTTTTTTTAGTATTTTAATTTTTTACGTATTTTGTAATTTTAAAAATATGTACGCGCTTTTAAACGCAAATACAATTCCACGACATACTATATGTTTTGGGATTAAATTTTACGGTCGGCCGGAGGAAAATCGAGTTGAATTTTTTTCGGCCACCCTGAGGACCGACCGCGCACTTAGTAGCTTAACTTTTGTGATCGTTACAAAGAAGCCACGACCGCGGCGCTTTCGAATCTCCTTACTTCATATTTTCAAATTTAAGTAATTTTCGTACATAAACAAATAATAGCATGCCTAGTAATCTGCAAAATCAACTTAATACACTTTGCAATTTTCTTTGGATAATACTCGTCTAGCATGAAAGCCATAATTACTTTACTTCCTGATGCTATGGCAAACGACCAACAATAAACGATAAAGTGTAATTATTGGCACCACTATGCGGTAGTTTTATTTGCCATGTTCTTTAATGAGTTCAAGCGTATGAACCTTATAGAAGGCCTTATTTACATAAGAATGTAGGTATATCTCACTCTATAAAAGCCGGATGATCCTTAGCCATTGCTCGATCTGCAAAATTTCACACATCCTATATACTAATATGAGTATGGACGTCAGTCACGTATTAAGGACGTTAAATTTATTTAGTCAGTAATTGAATGTCATCGAAAGTCAAACTACCTAATAGAAAGTACAATTTAATCATTTATTTGTTTGTTTACAACATTTTGATGGAATCTGAAAGCTTATGAACCAACTTCAAAAAGGAGGAGGCTTCTCAATTCGTAATTATCTTTTTTTTGTAGGTTCCCCGATTACTCGAAGACGCCTTAGGGCCTAGAATGGCCAATCGCGTCGAACGCTTAAAAAAAAGTATATTATATATGACACTGACATAATACTGAGAAGAAGCCATGGCGACCGTCATGTCAAATATAAGAGATTACGTTGTTACTAGTAGAAACAATTTGTATAGTTAGCCATTTGGACGGATTTGGAAAATTCTTTTTTTTTTGCAAGGGTCTTTTCACATAGTCCCATATAAAATTTACATGAATCGTGTTTAGTAGTTTTTTAAAGTATTGAAAATACGCAGTCGAAAAATTATTATTTACAAATTTTCCTACTTTATACACAGATATCTTGGAAAGTTGTTGCCCAATTTCGATGATTTTTGTCTTAAAGATCAAAGTCTCGAGGTTTCTAAGAAAATTTCCAAGAAATTATTTCGAGATCTATCTCTACCAGTGTTCAGAACTGTAGAAGTATATACGTGCACCACTAAAAATCAACAAATTAATTGTTTTTAAGTAAAAAACAATGAAGAAATCAAAACGTTATGTTTAAGAAAATGTAAAATTGCCAACTATGTTTTTTTGATGTCGATGCCAACCTCAATATATTTGAATAAACGTTGTCACAGTCTTCGGCAACGACCTCAAAAATACTTGACAGCTAGATTTTTTTTTATTTCTCCATTTTTAGTTTTTTAATTTCGATATTACTTCAATGTTTCTTCAGTAAATTCACATCTTTAATCAGTGATAC
Organism: Elophila nymphaeata; assembly: GCA_955850985.1. Classification (NCBI taxonomy): domain Eukaryota; kingdom Metazoa; phylum Arthropoda; class Insecta; order Lepidoptera; family Crambidae; genus Elophila; species Elophila nymphaeata. Next base: position 15,603,595 of record OY039076.1, on the reverse strand, counting down.
AATTCATTGCTAAACATTGAACTCTAATTCACCATCTGTTCCACTTGTTCACTTTTTTGCTATTTCTAGACATGGGACATATTCCAATGACAGGGTTTTAGTTATGACAATGAAAATGGTGAAGAGTGTGAGAGAGAGGGAAAATTTTAAGTAATATACATCTGTCTCCACGATTACCAATTATGAACTCTTGTGATCATTAAGCGCGTAACATGTTCCATAAAATTTTTAAGCACTGTAAAACATCGTTGAGAAAATTTTCAAGCGTTCCTTAGTGCAGCCCTGGCTGCGGTACTTATCAACCCTCCTCTCACCACTCGCAGGCGATAAAGGCCTCCCACTATATCATATTGGCACTTTCCAACCAAGAGCCGGCAATATTTCTTGAGGCTTAGGGATAACGGGAAATTCACTTAGCACCAGCAAAGAAAAAATGGATGGTCAGTAGTCACGACCTTATAGAGTAAGGGACTAGGGTAAGCAATATAACACTTATATAGAAGATTATTCAATTATTAGTTTGCAGTAATATTTTTCGATCTTTCTCTTCATTTTAAGAGAGGTTTTTAAGATATTCTACCGCCTCCGTAGTTTAGTCTAGTGGTTCGCCAGCCGTAATTGACTCCCATGGTCCCGTATTCGATTCCCAGGGCAATACACATTTGTGTTCGCATTGGTTAGTGGTAGGACTAGCTGCTAGCTCCCTGCATCTTGTCAAAGTCTGTCGTCATAATAATAATGTTAACAGTGTTATTATGCCCGGACTGCTGAGAGAATTTTGTCTTTTATATTTAATAAATATTAATAAATAAGGATAATATTCTTACTCTGTCCTTAATACCTGGATATTTTATGTGTTTCAGGAGGAAGATGCTTTAACCGGTCCCATCGGGCAACGACTATTAATTACAGTAAAATTAAGTTTAAGTAATTTTAAAGACGCCGATCGAAATATGATTTTAAATCTGTTTTTTTTACTTTCTTTTTATAACTAAATTGAAGTACAGTCTATAAGACAACCCAATAACCGGTTTCCCAAATTGCTGACGTGTAAATGTAAACAAAACAATGAGTTGCTAATTCCCGTCGCGCCCCCGCCAACGTGACCTCACTGAGGTGTGGCTTCAAAACACCACAGTAAAACCTCAATAATTCAAATATACACAACAATGAAAAAATATGAAAAGACGGCTTAGAGGAAAGTGAGATCTTAGTAGAATTCTGCTGGCTACGCTGGTAGTTAGCGGTCTCCTAAAAAGTAAGAATAAACGCAACACTCGAATCAATAGATCAAGCGTAGGCTTATCTACTTTTCATCGTCGCCTTGTATCGCATTGTCGCTTAATATACTTACAATTACGTAGGAAAGAATTTAGAAAACTACTAGGTGGTAGACCCGCATATAGGGTCGTCTGGATAGATACCACCGGCTTACTTATTTCAGCCGTGAAACAGTTGGCTGTATTTCGGATTGAAGGGAAAAGCAGCCAGTATAATTACCGGGCATAGAAGGTATTTCATCTTAGGCCTTAGGACGCACCTACGATACCATGTGTTTATAAGCGACGGTATCCAAATACCACCAGGTGGGCCACAGAAGTGGGCCGTAAGCTTGTTTTTCGTCTAGTTATATTAAAAAAAAGTTAAAAAATGCCGAGATAATTTATATGACGTTACATAACAAACAAATTTTTAAAATTGACAAGAATTAAAATTTCTTGACAATTTTTGAAAGTTAACTTTTTGTTATACACTAGATCCGTCTAACTTTTTGTTATACCACTAGCGACCCTCAGTATTGCATGTGCGTTTTCATCCTGAGGAAGCATAATATATTATGCTTCAAAGCCCAATCCTCAAATCTGTCACAGTGGCAAATATTTTAAGCTTAAACAAAGTCCTTAGCCGCGTGTATCTCTCTCGTGATTTTGTTGATAGTTTGAGTTGGTGGCAAATGAATTTAGAAGCAGCGTTAATGACAATTCCAACTAACTCTCTATCTCGCTGACTTACGTTATAATTGTTTTCTAAATGAGATAAATAAATTAATAACGTTTATTTGCCAGATATCTTTAGCACATAATCATGTAACGTCATATTAAATATCTCGGCAATTTGTTACCTTATTTATTTTTTAATTTTCTTGTACCTTATCTGACAACATCTCAAAATTAAGGTTCTGCGCCACTTTTTACAATGTCCTGAAAGATCCTTGTAATTTCAATAATACTGAGAACAAAGGAACGGAATGACTTTGGAGATAAACAAAGCTCTGATAAGGTTACAAATGAAGCAAATACTCTAAACACAATGTCGAGGAAAATTCGAGAAGGGATAGGGTAAGATTAATGAAAAGATACTGGGATGTTGCGAACAGAATTGAAAAAAAAAATAATTGTACGTACAGTATTGTTCAAAATAGAATTAAGTAAAAATAGAAATAAAACTTACGGTATTGTGTTTTCTTCGTTCGGTGTGTGATGTTTCCAAATATTTTCCAAAGCTCATATAGGGGTTTTGGTTAGCAAGAAATGAAAGACACCGATATAGATTACGTTTGCAGCTGGCCATCACTTCACAGAACCCCGTCAGTAGGCATATTTCGTATATTATTTTATTTCTTAATTTAATCATTACTTTTTTTGACATATTATGAGCCATTTCGTTAGGACGTCGAACATATCGACGTTGCTGGATACCATCTATTATTTCAGCAAGCCCAACCTTTCTCGGTGCTGATATTGATGAAAACATCCTGGATTGCAAAGAGGGCTACGCGGTACCTAGGGTCAATTGTCAATCAATATTCCATTTGTTTCAAAAATACATTTTCAAAGTCATTGAAAATGTATTTTTGAAACAAATGGAATTGCTAACTGTGTCCTTAAAATTACAATAGCGGTAGGTATACTTTCAATTTCTATTATCGTTTCTAAGTTTAACATTAGGCATATACCCATAATAAATTTTACGTTTTATTTATGAAGCTTCTTTTTATTTCACTTTAACATGGTTTACGAAAATTGATGACGATGCCAAGAATTTTAATTAGGAATCCACTGAGCCATTTCGCGTTCTTTACATTGTATAGTAGTCGTTTCTGTGACGCATTTTTTTTCCCTGAAAATTTTCTTTTTTATAACTATTCTGTTTGTCTTTTTATACCTACCTAATTTCAATTTATAATCTCAGGTTTTATTTTTGCGTTAACGAACGTAAATAATAATCTAAAAGTTTGTGGGAATCACTTAAGCAAGCATGCGTTAGAAATAATTTCCATAACAGTTTGACATCAGCAACACACTCTTAAAAAATTCAGACTTCTGTCTATCCTTTATGGGTGGCGAGCATACAGTTCGCCATACAGTTTCTTTGTCGCACAATCAAGAAATGGAATTCATTGCCCGCACACGTGTTCCCTCCTTCCTAAAATCCTGGGTCATTCAGCAGAGGCGTGAAACACCTTACAGATCTGTTAGGTGAGGGTGGCTGGCGCGGCGGTTTATCTCTCGCGCCAGCTATCTTCGCATTTGGACTCCACTTCTGCTTACCATCAGGCGGAATGGAGTCATTTGCTTGACCATTATTATAAAAAAAATTGGGAGTGGTCTCCCCTTGACTTTCTCGTATGCCAGTAACGACTCGAAAGTTAATAAAAACCTTATATTTTTATGTCATGCATGCATGTTAAATTTTGGTCACCCATCCGTGTACCAACCGCGCCCTTGGTTGCTTAACTTTCGTGATCGACGACTCAAAAATTTATAGAAATCTTATATTTATATGTCATACATGCATATTAAATTTGGTTGCAATAAGTTAAAGCATACTTGAGTTATCGTGCTAGACACACAGACATACAGACACTCACACAGACATAATTCCAAAAACAGTATTTTTGGTCTCAGGGAGGTCCAAAACGTGTAAATCAGTCAAAATCTAGAGGTCGAATTTATTGACGATTACAAGACTTCCTCTATACTACGTATACGAGAAAGTAAAAAAACGACAGATATGTGTGTGCTCAGTGGTTGCAGCATTATAAACTCCGGTTGCCACTTACTTTTAGGCCGGGCGAAAGTATATAACTTAACTAACGTAAGTTTAGTTCAGTTATTTTGAAAAAACCTTCAATAAACAATTACTGTAAGTAAAACGAAATTTTTCCACAATCGCGTGTTGTCCTGTCAGCTTTGCCGTGATCGCCATTAAACCGGTACTTCGCGTGTCGTTTTATTTTAATACTATTTTATAACAAAGCCGTAATGCTCTTACAATAGGCTTAAACCAAGCTGAAATACACGTCATGAAATAAGTGCGTCGCCCGACAGTATAATATCATTTAACAACTGCTGTTTTGCCGGTGATTTATTTTTAACATTATAAGCTCCATTTTAGCCTTTTCATTTGGACAGAACTGTCTGTATTTAACGGGATTAAATGGATTCGAAAAAACATTTCATTTTTACATAGTATTTTCCTGAACGGAAATACGTTTACCGATTTTACTCGTATGTAGTTCTGCTGCCCGAAGCCGTGTGTAACAATTTGGCTTGTTCCAGAAAGATCATTTTGACTTATAAAACTACTCGTTCCGAAGTTATTATCTCTACGGGGATCAAACCATCACATAAAACTTGTTTGGGCGATTCTAAATCTATAATTAATTTCATGGAAATCATCCTTATTTCATATTTGTATTTAATATTGTTGCATATCACTTCGTAACTGCTCATGTGTTATCAATACTACAAACTATTCTACATCAGAAACGTACAGTGATCTTAACACCAATACGATGTGGAACTCAGTCTTATGAAATTTATCCTTATGGAGGTTTTTGTCTATAGATATTTTAATCCCATCATACCCTTTCTCAACAAAGCATAAACATCAAAAAAAAGCCACTCCCACCAAGCCACATAAAACCTAATTACTTGTCAATTACAACTATAATACTACTACTTACATTTTTAGTAACACATCGATATAATAGATATAGTTTAATTTTGAAATAAAAAGCTTTAAGTTCAACTTCTTTAAGCAACTTTTCTAGGAAATAATGTTTGTTTGCAGATATTAAAAATTTTACGTTTTCCTAGTACTACTTCGCAACATTGATTAATTTTCGACGGGTGCAATACATTTTTATAACTTACCAGATTTTGCAGAAATTTAATAAAACGCGTTACCTTTTTTTTTAATACAAAATAAAGGTGGCTAATATTAAATTTTGGCAACGATTAAAAATCTGCGGCCCACGCAATATTTCATCCCGTGTACGTGATTCACGGTAATTACTACTTGCCGAGCTGAGCCTAGGACACTGTTATAGTTACGTTAAAATATTGATTACCATTGCACCCGTTCTTTATAGTTCGTTAAAATGAAACACTGCTCGCTACGTAATTAGGGTATAATTTACAGTGGTCACCTCGTATCGCCAACACGTAGTTTTATTGAAAATAAAATTTCCTACCTTCCGTGCTCGCGTTGGCCACGCAACGCAACAATAAATATAGTCTTTATTGCTTTATGGGTTGTCAAATTAAAGATGGTATATGTTACAAGAGTGATTGAAGTTTTCAAACCAAAATAGTGGATATTTGATTCAAAACAGTCAACTTAAAATTGTGGCTATATAGCACGCGGATGGATGACAATCGGTTACATGTGACTGAGATGAGAATTCTACGATAGATGTTTGGAGTAACATAATTGAACAAATTTAGTACATTAAAGAAAGTTTGAAAGTAGCACCAGTGACAGACAGACTGAGAGGTAACAGATTGACATTGTATGGGCATATAATGAGAAGATGATGACCATGTAACAAAGAAAGTGAATGAATGTGGATAGATAAAGAGGGAGTGGAAGACCGGAGAAAAGATGGTTAGAGTCTGTGAAAGTTGATGTGGCAAAGAAGGGTGTTAATGTTGAGAAGACGGCTGATCGAGGAGTGGAAAAGAAACATATTACGAACAATGATAACATCATCATAACAGCCGTTATAATTCGACCCACTGCTGGGACACAAGGCCTCTCCTTGACATCGAAGGAGGTTTAGGCAGTAGTCCACCACGCTTGCCCAATGCGGATTGGTGGACGGAGTATAAGGTGATCAATACCCCTTTGCTGATCCATTAGTCGCCTTCTACGACACCCATTGCAGGATATGGGGTGATGCTGTTCTACTCAGCTGGCATCACACGGCTAGTAATATAATGATAACACTCTTGAGCTAAGATGTCAACTTAGTATTTTTTACGGGTGGTGTAGAAAAAAAAAATATTGTAACCTATTCACTCCACATAATCGTTACCTAGAATTAATAATATAAGGTCTTAATTAATGCTAGACATTAGATGTGATTCTTCTTCTGTATGTCCAGTGCTCAATTTTATTTGGGATTCACGAAACATCTTTTGTTCTTTCATTACTTCTCGATCAGCCATTATCTCAACATTGACACTTTCTTATTTCTGCCGTGAAGCAGTTCGCTGTGTTTCAGATTGAAGGAAAATTTAGCCAGTGTAATTACTGGGCATGGAAGGCATATCATCTTAGTCCCCATGATAGCAACGCACTTGCAGTGTTAAGTGATTTACCCATAATATTGCAATGTCAATAGGCGACGGTAAACACTTAACAGCAGATGGGACGCAAGCTTGTTTGCCATCTCGTAATATAAAAAAGACTTATCTACGCCATGCACGCAGTTGATCCACCTGTTCTTCGGCCTTCCTAACCCTTTATACATTAGATACCTACTTTACGAGATTCAAATACAAAAAATACAAAAATCTTTATTTCGGTAACTTATTAGTCTAGTACAATATTAAGTGGTTGGAGCTGCCTTTAAAGCAAAAGTTTTACTTGTGCTAGGTAGCTCGAACGAACGAGATTCAAAGATTATAATCAAGTATCGCCTATTGGTAATAGCATTACACAAGTTCATTCATACATACTAATTCCATTTAATATGCACATTACAGAATATTGCATCATTAGTGTCGCGCTTATTTTGTTCTATGACTAATATTTTAATCCTTCGGTATTGTAAATTACATGCTCTATGCACCAATTCGGTGGCCGCAAGCCAGTCATAATGGCAGTCGATTGCCAGCATTTAGTGAGCAGTAAGCAGTAATATCGTAAAATAATACGACTCTATTTGAGCCCTGGGTAACATTTTCGAGCGTACTGCTAATACGGTGCGGTCAGTTTACATAAAGGTAATGCTATAGCGAACTATTTTCATATCGATCGGTACTAGTGATGTGACTAGCAAAGCAGCGATTGTAGACCGTAGACTAGATCGTTAAATACCATAGATTTATAATTACTAAAGTTTATAGATTGGCAATGAACGACTAGGGCGAGACCAAAAAATGTACCAATGTGTGAGTAATGCGCACGTGTGCATGAAAAATAGTACTGAAGTCTGACAATTTCTGTCTTCTCTTCGTGACTGACAGGCCGACTTAGGCCACCTGCGTTCGTCTATCTATCTCGCTCTAACATACGCGATAGTATGCTCTTTCTCTTTCACCTTGCCGATCTACAATTTCCTACATGTATGGTAAATACAAATTTTCAGTTACAGTATAGAAATAAGTATTTGGAATATGATGATGGAAGAAAAGAAAATAATAGAAAGTTGGATCGTAAAACCATTATTCTTTCTTGATTCTTTTGTTCCTATTTTTCCAATAACCTTGAACCTTGTTTAGTAAATTAAAAATGTAGGTATTTCACAAAATATTTTGTTTATTAACATTTAAAAAGTATATATATGAAAGACGGATCAGTTGTGCAGTCCTCAAACAATTCTTAGATCAATAATAATTTCCATTATCTACTTAATGATAATGAAAATTATTATTGATCTAATTCGTAAGGATTTGATTTAAAATAAAGATATCGTGTTCAAAAATTGCTTATAATATATGAGCATTTAATATATATGAGCGTTCATTATTCAGTGTTGCTTTGTTGTTAATGTGTTATTTCATCGATTGATAGTCAGGAACTAGGGGAATGGTCATTGTTATATCAAACCAAACGTTTAAAAGTTTTTATAGGTACTACCTAGTGTCCATATTTTTAATGAATAATTTTAATTAGGTACGTTATTAATTTTAATATGGCGTTGATGCGTTTTATCATCTGTCACTGCTATAAACAGTAGCTTATAAACTGATAGTACAAACGTAAAACTTAAAAATAACCGATGACAGACATTACATGATTTTATTTTGTAACAAGTGAGGGGTGGCATACTCAATCTTCACTATAGATAACACACGTCAAGTTTTTTCTCGTCAAATAGATACAAAACCTGTCGGTCTGTTTGATAATGCAGCTACAGGCCGATTACTTCAAACAATGAGTGACGCCAGGAAATACAATTAACTATGTACGTATCGGGAAGAGGAAATATCAATTCGCTTTGAGAGGGGACTGAGCTATCCGTCGCATTTGGCTCAATTATGCTTATATCAATAAAGCATGAACGGGGGTAATTGAGATGGCGCTTAGACTACATAGGATAGGAGCTTAATATGTATGTACAGAGTGTGTTAAATTATAGGTAGGTACTTATCTTACTAATATTATGTATTGACGCTTCTTGATATCGCTGTTGTTGCAGGAGTGTCGTCTTCGCTGGTATGGTCACGATTTGAGAAGGCTGGCAACCTACGTTGGCAACAAATGTCTTGCCATGCCACTTCAGCCAAGTGCCAGTAAAAGAGGCAGGCCCAAGAAATGCTGGCTTGATGAGAATTTAACCAAGAATGCCGAAGACCGCGTGAAGTGGACTAGGAAGATAAGCACAGCGGACTCCAAGCCGTCACGCAAAATCGTTTAGGATTCAACAGTGAAAACGCAAAGATGATGACGTTGACAGTAACATTACCTTCACATCAAGCTGTCTGGGTTCGAAGCATGGTAGGGACAAAGCTAGGTGTAATGAAGGCCACTTTTCAGGGCCACGACTGCGCCCGAAGTCCCCCGGGTGCGGTCCGATGGCTGCTCCCAGTGTCCTCGTCAGGAGGTCGCGCCAGGTCGAGCAGTCGTCGGTGGAGGAGTGGCTGCTGGCCTCCAATTGGTGCAAGGAGTGCCTAGACGGGCAGCGTTGGGACGATCTTGGTGTAGTTGCGCTCACGCGCGCAGATCCCAAGCCGTCCCGTAATAGCGCACTGAAGGCAGGCTGGGGAGGATGTTTAGTGAGTATGGAGGGAACGCCTTTATCTCGAATCCCACATGTTCCCTGCGGTTGGCACCACCCCGCAGGAACGATGCGTTAATTCATTTGACCTCCCCGTCAAAAAAAAGTGTTATGAAGGCCAAGCGCTTACCTGTCAAAGTTAAAAAAAGTTGCAGTATATTCCTCTTAAACAATTGTATATGCACAAATAAAAATATTTTTTTAGAAACCTTTATCACAGAATTTAAGTGACACAGAAATAAATAAAACGGTAAAAGAGCACAAATCCAAATTTACAGTCTCGCAATAAAGTTTTAAATTTAAAGCTACTATAAAATGCTTTTCAGTTAAATAATTCCACGCAATACTTTTATGACTGACATTTTTTTCTTCAAAGTCATCAACGCAAATGTACCTATATAAGTTAAGGTAAGATATAAAAAACAGTACCACGGTACCTATCCCATTACCTTAAAGTCGGAAAATAAAAATGAGTAAAATTCCGAGTAAAGTTCCACCCGTCTTGTTATCTCGAAAATATTAAGCAAAACACACACGTCTAAGTTATTCAACGTGAACCATACGGAATCCTCCTTGACTTTCAGTCGTTTCGTAAATCTCTCCTATTTTCCTTGCCAACATTTCACTGAGGATATTCTAGAAAATCTGCTCCAACTTCAGAAAATCTCCGTCAATTTATCCGATACATATCCGCAATTTATCGTATATCTCGTCTCGCAGTGACGAGCAGCGGTCTATTGTGTTGGCTGAATCATGTCAAATGGACGTCCCAAAATACATTTATCCAAGCACCGTATTCAATCTTATGTATCGGCCCAAAAGATTTAATGTCGTATGAAATTCAAAATGTAAGTGAGCAGCCAACTATGCATTTTAGTCGCTTTTACATTCCGATTCCGCCCCGATAGAGATATTGAGTTCGGAAATAGCTCTGTGCACGCTAGTTATGTATGTAAATGCCGTACATGGAGGTAGTTACGCTCGCATGACCGAAAATAAATAAATTAACTTGCATGGTTAACAGCTCAATGATTCGGTTTAATGCACTATAGTTTCATTACGGGCAATACAAATGCATTCTGCACTGCGTTAAGGTAAAAGCAATCAAGGAATACGCTAGTATACAACATTTGCATGTCGATTTGTTCAAATAGCTCCATTATGTAGAAGTACAACTTAATTATTGTATAGTTTTATTTGTGTCATAGAGTTTGAGAACTATTAATAACGTGTTTGCATAAAACAGTATTTACGTAAATAAAACTGGGTGACATTGTTATATCAGAATGTTAAAGACGTCAAAGTTAAGAATGGCATGCCGATAATTATTTACGTTAAAAGAAGAATCTTTCTTTTCAAATATGACTTTTTCCATTCGGTATAACATCAAAGTGTACAACTCATCATAATAATTATTATCACAAACATTAAAAAACTTTGCAGGAAAACCACTCAGCAAAGTAAATTCAACTTTAACTGCCCTTACAATAATCCGCAAACAGACTTCGACGGATGATCTCACTAATGAAGTGTGCACATTTAAAATGCGAAAACATCGTGTTCTTTGATAAAATCAAAAAAGATCCTGCGATCCTGTTTGAGTTATTTGTCGTCGCATTAAACGAGTGCTCGGCAAAAAGTCGAGGGAAGATCAAAGGATGACGTGGCGAGTGAGTCTGAAATAACACCCAAGCGGCTCAGGGTTGACACCGCTCATTTAAATTTGACACCCGAAAAATCTGCAAATATTAAAGACAAGCGTATTTTTACAAGGCTTGTGGTGATACTTGCGAACAAAGTGCGGAGAAAATAGGATTACATTTTGTGTGAGAAATTTGCGTACCCAATGCCAACGATTTGCGGATTCGTTAGGTTCAATGACTTGTTCTTTTCATTGTGTGATTATCCTTGTCCCAGCAGTGGGTCGAATCATAAAGGAATAAATAAAAATGATGATGATGAAGCTTGTACAGATTAGCTTGCTGTCAGAGTTTTTGCAAGTCGCCATTTTTTTCGACTGTGACTTGTTTTTTCGACTGCTATTTTTCGAGAGCAGCTGGGACAACCAACTTGACGTGTAAAAATCAAGTTAAAAATTTTTGATTATCCGGGAGTCAACCGCACCCTTAGCTCGTAGTTTAGCTTAAGCAAGCGTTATGAAGAACACACGAACGCGAACGCGGAGCCTTCAATCTCCTCGTTTAGGTTACTTATATATATAGATAGATATTAAACCTACTTCTCTAAATCAGAATTATATGATTTGTCTTAAACATAAAAATGTTGCAAACCAAAATACTGTAACAAAAGTGACAACACAGCATTTCCCAAATTATAATACTCAGCTGTAAATATCCACGTAATAAGCCTGTAGCCTGTTGACATTAACAAATGCAGACTAATAATTACCAACCCTATCGTTAGGACATGTTCGCAGATATACAATACCGCAAGCCGCTAACGATATTTGCTCCCGGCTCTCTGTTCGGTATACAACGTCGGACTATCCACCGAATATACCTTGCTACTACATGCAACCGGCTCAATGTAATGTGAAATTTGAACTAAAGCTCTTTAAAATTTACCATATAGAAATTTCACGGAAAAGTAAGAAAAGGCTTTACAATTGTACATTTATTGAACTTTGAATATACTACCGAGCAAACAGAATCCTGGCCCATAGTCAAACTATTTTTATACCACATTGGTGTCATCAGCAACACCTCATATGTCCCCGCCGAGGGGCTCGAGCCTACCCCACATAGGGACGATAAGGCCTAAGTTAACCACGCTGGCCAAGTGCGGGTTGGTCAACTTCACACACAGAAGAATTTCCTCATAGGTGCGTGCAGGTTTCCTCACGACGTTTTCCTTCACCGTAAAAGCGTCGATAAAACGTACATATGAATTCAAAATTTACAACGCCCTTACGGACTACGCCACCGACGCTTTTGTACACATCGGTGTACCAACAAGCATACTGTCCGCCTGATAGTAAGCAGTGACCACAGCCTATGGACACTTGCAATACCATGGGCATTGCTGGCCTAGGAGAAACTGTTTTGCGCCTATCTTGAATTTATCCCTTAGGGAAAACCTATCGACAGGGATTTCATTCCACAACCGAAGCGTACGCGGAAGAAAATTTCTTCTAAAACGCACAATGACAAGTGAATTGATAACACTTTCAACTTTATTATATTAAATGAAATGACTTCTAGTTCTCTTTCTGAAAGCCTGTCGCCTACATAAAAAGGGCACCAAACCCAAAAAGTAACAATACTTCAGTAAACAAACAAACTTTAATCATCCTAGCAGTCCACAATGGTAAGTATATTTTGTTTAGGTAGTTAGTAATATTGTTAACAGATAGCAAAAACAATATCAGAAAGATAGCCTTATAGGTATGTCACTTATAGCAACAAATGAACTGAGCACTTGTCTATATTAATATTTTTTAATGAATACCCTCACTAAAGAGCTGCGTCTGTCAGGAATTCGTCAAGAGCTTCGTCGAAACTGTCGTCAATACAAAGCAAACATCGTTCAGCACGGCACAGTGAATTAGCCGCTCGAAATTGAAGCACGGATTACAGCTCCCAGCGGAAGAAACTACCTCCACTAGACAGAAGACCGCAACGGAATTCGTAATATAGGGTTTGTGACAATAAATAATCTTTCGTTATATAAAAAAATCTAGCTAATGACTCCATCCCACCTGATGATAACCAGATGAGGAGTCAAAATGCAAAGATAAATAGGGCGAGAGATAATAATTTATTATGCGCAGAGCTAGCCAACCTGTCCTTGCCGACTTGTAAGGCACTTCTTCACGCATCTTTTAAATGACGCGCATTGCAAGAACTGAACTTATTTATATGTTGTTGGCACATGGTGTTCCCCACCATGTGTTTGTATCGTGGAATTTCTAGGACTCTGCGATGTTGGGTTAGCGTAGCGTTCGAAGTGCCTTAAAGTTCCAAGCGCCCATAGGCTGCGATGACCACTTACCATTAGGCGGACCGTTATGCTTGTTTTCTATTAGTACAAAAAAAGTCTAAAATTGTGAACAAAAAGATCAATGTACAATTCTCCCTACCAAAATCTTTTAATATAACGCGCCAGCCAAGAATAACGATGGTCATAGGGTTACCATAAATATGGAGACAATGCGCAGTTAACATGTGAAAGTGCCGAGTCATATTGCATTCTTAGGCTGGCCGTATGTGCCATTACTACAAAACAGCACTCAAAGTTCATTAAATTTAAATTGAAAATCGTTTATCATTGTTCTCTGCCTTCTGAGTAATTAAGATATCTGACAGTGGCTGTTTATGACACAACAGAAGCAATGGATATCAAATAGTTGACAATGATTTTATTAACGGTATTTGCTACATTAATTAAGCGCGGTAAAGCTTTACTCGTCCAGTAATTTGTCTCCAGACTCGAGTGTTATTTACTATTTTAGAATGCTTTGTATTGGTTAATTGTGATTGTTTAAAGAAATATAGATACTGGTTACCGATAGTCGGCAAAAATAATGACTCTTTTATCTAATCAAATTGATTGTAATTTATAAAAATTTTATACATTTCTACATTTTTCAAAATGTCTACATTTTTAAATAAACTTTCTACACTTTCTCTCTATATGAACTATAATAACGCCATATCGTCATTATTAAAGCCAACTGTGATTTGGGTAAATGCAGTATTTCGTTCCACACAATCACAGAAATAATAATAAATTATTATGGAAATATTTTTGCGTTTACAAACGCGTAAATAGTTATTAAACTAGAAAAACTACACAGAAAAAAATTGACCTGCCCCAGGTGGGAATCGAACTCAGCATCTTCCTAACGCAGCCACCCGGATTGCGGAAGATGCTGGGTTCCATTCCCGCCTGGGGCAGGTCGATTTTTTTCAGTGTATTTTTTCTAATAAATTATTATTTCTTTAGTTTCGTGGTATTTTCCAATGGTGGCTTTCGACTATCTCAAGCCTTTATTATTCGAATACCTAAAGAATACCCCAACTACTGATATAAGATAAATTCTTCTCATTTAAATTACGATTAGGTAATCTTTCATTTCGGTTTCTCTTAGTCTCTCTCTCTTTTCTAGTTCAGATTTAATTTATTACGTAAATACTTTGTTTATTTATTCATAATATAACTGCCTCCAATATTTTTTATTATTTACAAGATTTAGGTAGTCAATGACTATAACCGTAAAATTTATCTGTTTAGTGTAACTTCTGAGATTTATATTCCTTATTTGAAACGTATAGGTGCTCAATACAACCTTAAACTGGCATTGCTTTCGTAAATCTCTTGCGTCCGGTATGTCCATAAAATCATTACATATGCAGTCCTACAAAATAAGATGACTCCAAAACAGTTTACTACGGGTAATTTAAATTCCTAATCTAATAAATGTAGATAAGATTACATCAGCATCCAAGAATTAAGCCGTAACGCCGCTAATAAAGGTAATTACATTTGTCTAATTATAATGAAAATAGCTTGAAAAGCTGATAATGATTCCGGATTCCAGTATTTTATTATTATATCTGATGTTAATCTCCAATGTAGGTGGTGCTGCGCAACTGTCGGTTGTAATCGTGGTCATAGATTAGTATCCCGTGGATTATGAAGTGATAAGCAGTTACAGAAGTCACCAAAAATACTTTATTATAATTTTATTTTTAATCGTGAATTATTCGACGCCGTCATGGTGGAGTGGTCAGTATAGCTGCCTACACATCAAGCGGTCCTGGTAGCAGCAAACATTTGTGTGACGATTACGAATATTTTTTTGCGAATCATTGTTGTTTATATATTTAGTTTATTTATAAAAGTTGATATTTTATAATGAAAGGGAATTTGCAGACGAATCTACAGGTGTTTAAGATAACGGCTTTTTGCAGTAGTAAAGTACGTTAATATGTGTATATAGAGAGATGATAAACTACTACGTAATTTTTTAGAGATGACACCGGTAGATAATAGGATGATGGGTATAGTGTGGATTTTATCAACTCGCCGCTGTATTTTTATTTCTTTGCCAAGATCTACGTATTTGCTTGGTTGGGTATAGAGACGTCTATTAAGTAAAATGTTTTATATTGTTTGACGTGCAATGTTATATCTGCTCTATTGCATTAATATTTATTATTATTTGACATAGATATTATAACTGTTAACTGCATCCAGCGAAGAGCAGCTCGAATCATCAACAATCAAGCGTATTCTGACCAGCTAGACGCCATATGGACTTGCGTAGAGATCTGACTTCTCTTTGCATTTTCTACCGTATATATCACGGGAAGTGTTCAAAAGAATTTCCTAGATCAATCCGTAATAAATTCTAATTCCGTCCCTACCATCTAGGAAACTGGAAATCCTCCTATACTTTCTCACGTAACTTTCTGCCCCTCACAACCAAATTATGGTATCAGCATGTACTAAAAGCCTTTCCGAGAGGTTTAAATTTAAATACCTTAAAAAGAGCCTATTCCTTTGTTACACATGCAAGAAAAGACACAGCAACCGCAATTAATAGTGTTGTGGTTAATCATAGGCGACGTTGGTCCCTTACCACCAGGTGACCTGTAAGCCAGTTTCTCTGTCTATAACTATCACAAAAACTATACCGGATATTGATCAATGTAGCAAAAATATATATTTATAAATATACAGGGTACTTGATACATGATGTAACAAGCGAGAGCCTCATACTAACATAGTCATATAAATACTATCTATGGTGTTATCAAAAGTTATAATGTGTCTGGACAAATTAATTTTATAATTTTCTGTAAATTTTGTTTTTCTGGCAACACTATTTATAGAGATACTAGATGACCCGGTGTACTTCGTATCACCTATTCTCGGAGTACTAAACGTCTTTACACCTATCCTAACGACATTAAAACTCTCCCTTCGCTAAAATGGCGAACGTCAAATGTTTGACAGGAACGTAGGTAGAAAAGTTTATATGGGAAATTGAAATTGTTGTTTTTACTATCTTTCTCGCAATTTTTACATAATTTCTCACCGTTTAAACCTTTCCTGGACTACGACACACATTTCAAAACCAAAATTAGCTAAATCGGCCCAGCCGTTCTCGAGTTTTAGCGAGACTAACGAACCACGATTGATTTTTTTATATCTTAATATAAGGTCAAGGTGGCTAAATCCGTCTAGGGGGCGTCACCGTCTGCTTCGATTTACTTTTGACGGAATAATCCTATGCTTTTTTTATATAACGTCGGTAAAACAGGATAATATCATCGTTCAAATTATGCCAGACAGATGGCGAAAGTTGACATAGACATGAATCAAACGTCGTTAGAAGTTCAGTTGAGTTTCGAAAGTGCCAAGTGAGTAAGACGTGTCACCTTTTATCGAAGGTAAATATAATATTATGACATTTTTAGTAATAAAAGAGTAATACATTTATAGTTCAAAGCCTGCTCAAACGATTATGTGTTATTGCTTTACAATAAAACGTTTAATAAGTTACTAATCGTATCTGAAATATTTCTAACCACAAAATCGTGAAGTGGCGAATCCCGTCTATATTTAACGGGGCAATTTCGTCATGTGCCGGAATTTCCCTATTTCAGATATTGTAAACCTTTTTTTACTAATCGTAATCTTTTGAGTATTATAGGTTATTTTATAAGTAAGTCAAGACTAATGTAGATTCAACCAGGCGCTTGAAATCTCATTGATATATAATAAATGACTTAAAATTAAAATGTAAAGTTGATTTATTCCACTTCGTACATCGCATAAAGTAGGTTTACTACCCCTGGCTTTGTAAGTATGCCGGAATAGCCCCCAAAAAATGTTTATGCGTTTAAAATGATATCTAGACTCTATTTTGACCTGTGTAGGACACATTATAGACTGTCGTTCACCAACAAATAATCAACTTGGTGTAATATTAAAATTGCTTGGAAATTCATAGAAATATCGCTACATGACGGACTTGCCCCCGAGATGCGGGAAAATCCGTCTAGTGAGAAGGTTTTTAAAAAATGGCATTTATTTCAAAATCTTAATAGAGATTCAGATAAATTATACTTTGATAAAAAGTCACTTAAAATCCAATCTTGATAGCCACATAATATTTGGCATCTATTTTAAGGTTTCTTTATTATGCTTGATCAACTTCAGATTTAAATAAAGTATGCCGGAATTAGCCACCTCGACCTTATATAAATCTCGTGTTACAATGTTTGTCCTCAATGGACTCCTAAACCACTTAACCGATTTCAATAAAATTTGTACACCGTGGGCAGTTTGATCCAACTTGAGAGATAGGATAGTTTTTATCTTGATAAGTAGTCATTTTTTTTTACTGCAGATACAATGTTCCAGGTCAGTAGTATGAAATTACCACAGCAACGCGTGGCCGGGCAGCAAATTATTTTTCCAATTTTTCTGATATTACCACAGTATTTAATTATGACCATGTTAAAATGGGTAGGTACCCGCTTGAACCAAACCACCTGGACCAAGTCCCGAGTTTGATTCCAGAGGCGTCCTAAGGGTTTGATTGGTGGTAGGGATTGCTGACGTCGTTTTGGTGTAATGGCGCACACTGATGCGCCGATCCCAAAACGCCCCCATAAGGGCTTAGGAGGGTACCGGTCGGTTTTAGCGGAATAGGACCTGCGCCGTTCCGCGCCGGTGAGTCCCACACACGCCGTACGCCTAGCCAGTGTGCGGTATGGCCCGTAAATGGACTGGCCATCGTCATCAAAAAAAAAGGGATTGTAGACGTAGCGTAGGTGGTAGGGTTTTTGACGTTCAAGGCTTGCTAGCTACCACAATCTTAGCAAAATCTGAAATAGCGTTAATCAATGTAATTTTTTATAGACAGTTATTATTAACAAAATCCTTATTTTATGTACTCTATTCATTTGACTTCTCGTATGCAGTCTTATTTTTTTTTAGAAATATACTTACCAAAAAATATTTTGACTTAATTACATCGAAACCTTACTAACTCAGACAAAGAATCCTTTGTCTGAGCCTGTTAAGATACGTTTTGACAGCCGAATGAATTGAATTTGATACTTCAATTAACTTCAAAAACGACTTAGGTTACAATTTAGGCTGTTTACAAAACTTTTAAAACGTCAAATACTATTGGAAACTATTACACAAAGTTTTAAATTAGGCCAGTCACTTAGCCAGTTGAGTAAAATGTTAATTTATGACGTCATTCCAGTAATCTTACAAGACAAGATTGCTAACAAGTTGTGTCCCTGTTTTCTGTTTATTACAAACATAAGTCACTTGACGCCGATATTTGCTTTCCGCGTGGGAAGTTTAGCAATATATCTTTTCAATGAACAATTTAAATGCCAAATTCACTTGTTAAAAGCGCGCTTAAGAAATCTGACTTAGACAAATTAATTACTACAAACCATGAGCGTAAAAGGTTCTTCGATTGTAGTAAATGGAATAACGAAATATTTTATCTTGACAAACGATTCTTTTGTGCTTCATCCAAATAAAAAGCCTTTTATTGAAGCCACAGCTATCGTCAGATTTTTGTCAAGGACTTTTTGCACAATTATTTCTAATGATGTCCTTTAAAAAACAAACAAAATCGTTTAAAATGTATTTTATTAATTTTCTTTTCTATCCTTGAAAGGGTAGTTAAATCCATCGACGATTATTAATATCCAGACACAATTGATTTTAATTGTGTTCTCGCGCTCCTGAGCGCGAACGGGGCTTAACGAGTTAAGGCCAAAATTAGTCACTGTCACCTTCAACCGCTAAAAGACTGGCTATCTTTCTACTATCTGTTAGAAGCTAGGCCAGGCTGACTTAAATAAAATGTACTTTTACAAATTATACTGCCCTGGAGATCGAAGACCTCTGGATCGTCAAATTCATCCCCACAGTGTGGTTGCCTGATTGTCCACAAACGACTGCAATTTTCACGAAACAAAAAGGGCTCGCTTCGAACGAAAACATTTTAGACTGTAAAGATTACGAAGACCCTGATGGTATACACCTAACCACCATATTTTAGAAGTTTGCTTACCGGTACTACAGAGGCATTAGGCCTGTTGCCCAAGAGAGTAAGTACAAAAGTATGCTCATTTATTGGTGAAAGGTGATAGCAGTCGTTTTAAATAGTCCTGGCTAATAGCTATCACCTTTTATCAATCTTTGTTCCAACAGTTAGCGAATTAAGATTTCCAGTCCCCTTGTAGTAAAGGGTTTCGGGTGCATCTCGCTTTATCTTTGGCCTTATGTACTGACTATGAGGCAAGACATAGGCTTCCTAGTCAAGATTTAATACATCAAAAAATTATATAGAAACACAATAAAATTTCATGCAACTACAGTTGATGTAAGTAGGTACGTATCTAATATTCTTTTTTGCAGTCATCTCGATTCGCACCCATTCGTATCCCACTTAATCAATTTTAGCGATTTGTCTGCTTAGCTCTGTTTAAACTGAGGGTGGGCTGCTAATGGAGACACACGCATTAAACGGGGCCGCGTGCTGCGACAACATTGACACAAGCCGGGGGGCCTAATTAGTTTAGACCTGTGGGTAGGCGCCCTGGAGATGTCAATGCCTCGATAAACTTGCAAGAAGAGTCACCCAATTATAAAAAAGTTAATCCCCAAAAAAGTTCTTCTATTAACTACGAAGTGTTTTGGCACATACGTCGTATAACACGCTCGTCGTATAGACACCTAACCATATAAAAAATATAAATTGTAAAATATTTTTTTATTTTCCCATACCTACGCACATTTTATTGTGGGTACTAAGAGAAAATTAGGATTAAGAATTTTGTTTTACAATATATAATAATAAGCCAAAAATCCAAACAATATTCCAACAATTAGTGTCAACAAATTATACTTAAAACTTAGTATCTAACTAATTTTAAACAAATTTTGGAATTATTTTTGCGTTCACGGACGCGCAAATATTTTTAAAATCAGAAAATAAATTTATTTAGCAATTTTAAACAGAAATTTATTTAGACTGGTATTTTCTAAATTTAAAAATATTTGCTCGTGAGTTAACGCAAAAATTATTCCAAAATAGTAGTTTCATCTTATCTGGACGTCAACTATTTGTAAAAACATTTCGTTCGGATCTTAGAACTGCAAACTTCGAAGATTTGATGAAACAGTGTGATGCAACAATAAAATCATAAGTACCAAGCACCGACAAATTTCGACGGCGAAAGTAATGTCTCGGTAGCGTAGTGGTTGACGCAGCTGCCCGTACTGCAAGAGATACTTGGTTCGATTCCCGCTCTGGACAGTCGATTTTTGACGTGATAACGTCTCATAAATCGATGAACGCCTGCCGCACGCACGAAAAAGCATGACTCATTGTCACGTTTACTGAGCCGAGCATACATATGAGAGCGCTGAACGTGAGATAGAGAGGCACGATCGGCCTAAGCGTTCGGCTTGTTAATGACGTTATCACGTAAAATTATCGTTCGAGAACCAAATTTTGTCCGTGTATTTTCTAATTTTGAACATTTCATTATTTCCATCATTTCACGGTTCACTTTATTAATACGGTTTTTGTCACATTTATATGAATGACTTTAAATGCTACGCAAACCTATAATAATATAACGATAATTATATTTTCAAATTGAAAGTCAAAGGTTTATTGCATTCATTCCTTAAGTACAGAAGGTGTTTCAAAAATGTTTGATCATATAAGGGACCTTTCCGATAAAATAATGCAACAATTACAGACCACTTCTAGTGAACAACTTAATCTTTGGCAGGGTCCAGTGGGGCGCCGCCCATGAAGCTTTAAAATTTTATCCGGGGATCAAAAAGTACGCTTATTACAATTCCATCGTATAAAATTAATACGAGTACATACGACAGAAATTTAATTTGTGTCCGTTGGTGGTTTCCGAGTTTTAATTAATTAACATCGTTTAATAAATTTATTAAACGATGTTAATTATAATTGAATTCACCACATCTGTAGGGATTTTTATTGTAGCTTGTTGCGGTATTCTTTGAAAATCTTATAATATTATGTTTAATATTATTGGCTGGTTTGCCTCAATTTGCGGTGATAAATTTAATTAAGAGAAATTGGTACATGAAAAATTGACACCATTTTACTATTAAACATTCAATTTAAGGCTTGATTGTACTAATACCCTCTGTATTTAAAGTAACGTAAAAATATAACTGTGGAATGCATTGCCTAATGATATCAGACAGGCACAATCCTCGAGTGTTTTCAGGAAGCTGGTTAAGGAGTACTATCTGTCACTATAATAATATATCAAGTTATATTATTTATGTATGTAGGTTTATATCATGTATATTTGTATGTATGTACGTATGTATGTATTTATTGTATCTTTATCGTTTTTCAGTATATTTTGTTAGTTATGATGAGTTGCTGCATCGCTATCTTCCCTCTATTGTTATTCTATCAAATCCTGTCCATCCTAAGGTTGCCTGGAAGAGATCGGTCTTAGCGATAAGTCCGCCCATTGTACATTTAATTGTTAACAATTTTTTGTTGTATGTGATCTAAATCATTTATATTCTGTAGATGTGCAATAAAGTTTTTATTATAATATATTCTAACGACTAACGATATTTAGCGTGGTTGCTAAATAGTTTGCACTGATGCTTTCCGCTTATGTTGCTGTTCTGAAGAGTTGCAAAAAAAATAATGAGGCTAATTTCGATCCCCTGTACACTAGCTTTTGTCCAGCGTCAATGTTCGACGAGGCGTTGTTTCGGCGTTTTCTTTACAGTAAATTAAACGCTGCGCTAGCATCGCGGATGCGCGGTGCAAACGCCACGTTACTGTGGCACCATTTACAATATTGTGACGTCTACGCTGCGCTAGTACAGCGTACAATTACTACGCGTTTGCATTGCTTCAAACGCGCATATACGCGCTTCATGCGTGCGTTTTTATCATCAATATAAACGCAACAATCAGCATCTACGTCGCCAAAAACGCGCCTACCTAAAGCACGCCTCGTCGGTGCACTTAAAATGCGTCGTGTGCTATCGCTCTTAGTAAGCAAAACTGTCGGTAGATAAGTGAAAGCCAGCATTTTTTCAGCATAAAGTTTAAATAATAGGGCTAAACTTGGGCGGTTAATATTATTGTGATGTCTAACTAAATATGTGGGTAGTTGTGGAATAGACAATAAAGGTATATGTCGTAATGGCGGTGACGGCTCGGATGAGTCAGTCGTGTTCCGACCGCCGGACCGAGCGGACGTTTGCCACCACAGTGTACAGTGAATCATAGAGTGACTTAGTGTTATAGCACAACCCCCTCCGGACACTCCGGAGGACACCACAAATGGCGACGAGGATAAAAAGTGAGTGAAATACTTGCACACAAAAAGTGAAATAAATTAAAAAAATTGTTTCGTACGACTACCTACAATGTTACCTGGAATCATCAGAAAAGTTGAAATTTACATTGTCGTATTTTAGTTAGCATAAAAATCTCAATTTTACAAAAGAAGGTGGAATAAGTGTAGATGAAACACGCCTGCCTTTGTAAATAAAACAACTTTTACGATTTAAACTTGCATGTAAGTAATTAGTTCCACGTGGTAAATCTAAGAGAACATTCCATGTTTAACTATTATTATATTATATCCATATCCTTGGTGATCGATTATAATTTCAATGGTGACCTACTTAGAGAAAAAAAAAAACCTAATTTGGACAATATGTGTTGCGAAATAAAAAACTGAGCAGATTTGAGATGAGAAAGCGTTCAATATAATTCTACGGAAAAACTTAATTAATTAATTGACAACTTCATTTTTGATGTCTCATATTACAAGAAAAATAAAAAAACTTATGAGGTTTTAACAATCACAACTATTTAAAATAAAGAGTTTCAACATCCTCTGCACCTAAAAGATGGGTGACCAACAGAAAAGGGCGCTAGGAGATTCCTAGACGAGTTGGTGGCCTACTCTCTCTACCACTCCGTGTCCTCAACACATCTCTAGTACCTGAAGACAATTCTAACTTGTATAACTTTTGCACCGGTCTAATTTTCGTTCCTGTAGTTGTTTTTAACTTTACTACTCTATCTACTCCATCCCTACCTTTCCAAATTTCTGTAACTAGACCCAATGGCCACTTCAACCTTTTATCTGCGGTTTCTACAATTACTACATCCCCCACTTTAACTCCATCGGTCTTATGTTGTCCTTTTTGAAGAAGACAAGTTAAATATTCCGCGCGAAACCTCTGCCTAAAATCATCGCGTAGCTTTTGTAAGTATCTCAACCTACGATTCAAACTTGTCTTATCAACCTGATCACAATCTTCAACGTCGCTTGAAGGTAATGGATGTAAAAAACACATTGGCGTGAGAGGTTCCAGAGACGATGTTTTATCATCTTCTACGTATGTTAATGGCCGTCCATTCATTGTTGCTTCACAATCGCATATAATTGTTCGCATCTCATCGAATTTCACTGACCTTCTTCCTAGAACTTTTCGTAAAAGATCTTTTAGGATCTTAATTAGCCGTTCCCAATACCCTCCCCACCAGGCAGCTGTGGGAACATTAAATTTCCATTTTATACGTACAATGTTCGAATATCTCTGTACTTCATTCCAGTCGATCTGTTTAAATAAATTGTTGGCTCCGACGAAATTCGTGCCGTTGTCCGACATCAGCACCTTCACTCTGCCTCGACGCGCCACAAATCTACGAAAGGTCATCAAAAATTCTTCTGTGGATAGACTCCTAACCAGCTCCAAGTGCACTGCTCTATATACCGCACAAGTATATAAGACAACCCAACATTTTTCACCGCCACGTAGATACAGTGGGCCTGCCAGATCTACTCCTGTTACCTCAAATGTTGCTGAACAATTAATACGGTCTATTGGTAGAGGCGCTACTGAAGTTTCTAAACGCCTGGCATTAAATCTTCTACACACAACACATTTTGATATTATTGATTTAGTCGCTAGTCTTATGCCTATAACCCAGAATCTTTTCCTTATATCTGCAATGACAATGTTCACACCTGCATGCTGAAGCCTTCGATGACACTCTTCAATCATGCGAGTCACAATAAAATTCTTTGCTGGTACTACAAAAGGTTTCTTTGTACATTCAGAAAAATCTCCCAAGGTAAGTTTTGTCTCTATTCTCATTAAACCCTCTGTATCAATTATAACCTTTAAGTTTGTACATCTTTTCTCTAAAAATTCTATATTATCTTTTTGTACTAATAAAATAATTTTCTTTTCAGCTTTTTCATATTCTTCATATTGTAACTCTCCTTCTATTTTCTTATTTACGTCTTTTGCATTATGAATAAATCTCATTATCCATCCTAATGTGCGTATTATTTTAGTATAGGTAGAAAAGTACTTAAGTTGATCTAAAAAATTCTCAGTACTACACACATTAACAGTACAAGTCCTTTTTTTCAGTTCTTTCGCTGCTTCATCTTCATCCACATT
Source organism: Elophila nymphaeata (assembly GCA_955850985.1). Lineage (NCBI taxonomy): Eukaryota > Metazoa > Arthropoda > Insecta > Lepidoptera > Crambidae > Elophila > Elophila nymphaeata. The sequence continues at coordinate 15,578,844 of OY039076.1, read as the reverse complement.
TACTCCTGACCTTGGCCAAAATTCCGAACTGTATTGTAACCACGGAGGTCCCTCAAACCATCGTAGGTCAAACAGTTGTTTCGCATCACAGCCCCTGGAAGCAATATCAGCCCAATTTTGGTCTCCTGGTATATGATACCAATTTTGTGGATTAGAACTTGCTCTGATTTCCTTTACGCGATTCGCTACAAATGTGTTCCAAGATAAATCTTTTTTAATCCAACACAATACCACGTTAGAATCAGTCCAAAAATATTCATCAAAGACTACTAACTCCAACCATTTTTTAGTTTCACTAGCAAGTCTAGTTGCAATTAATGCTGCCATTAATTCAAGACGGGGTATAGTCATTTTTTGCGTCGGTGCTACTCTTGATTTCGCAGACAATAACTGTACAGATACAGTACCATTACTATCGGCTCTCAAGAAGACGCATGCAGCATAACCGTCTTTACAGGCGTCGCAAAATGTATGGAAACTAAGTTGACAATCCTTTAAACTATCCTTTGTTATTCTTCTCGGTATTCTACAGTCTTTAATATAAGTAATATTTTCATACCATTTTAAGAATTTCTTATAGATATCCCCAGGCACTTCTTCATCCCATCCGGTTTTACGCATCCATAATTCTTGAATAATAATTCTTGGCACTAAAGTCACTGCGCACATAAATCCTATGGGATCGAATATTTTTTGGGTTAATGATAAAATATTTCTTTTCGTAAACTTATTTATTTTTCCTATTTCAGGTAAATTAATATTGCAGTATAATTCATCTGATTCTATATCCCACATTATACCTAATACTGACATTTCTTTTTTACCTGTCTCATTTATTATATTAAGTGACATGGCCCATTGCCTTAGCCCAAAATTTACCCACTTCATTATCTCCTTAGCCTCGGTCATGAATTTCATTGCATCACTCTCAGAATCTACACTTGTAATACAATTATCAACATAAAATGATTTGATCATTTCATTCGCACAGTTTTTATATTCGCCAGTAACATTTTCTAGATGGTGAAGTAAGGTAGCCGAGAGTATAAACGGACTACACGATAAACCAAATACTAAACGACAGTGTCGGTATGTCACTAACTCACGTGCCAACTCATCTTTCCACCAAAGGAATTTTAAATAATTTCTATCCTTTGGTCTAATCGAAATTTGCAAAAACGCTTTTTCTATATCTGAAATAATTCCAATAGTGCCTTTTCTGAACCTAAGAAGTAATTTAGGAATATTTTCTATAAGGTTAAGCCCTTTTTCCAGACATACGTTTAAGGATTTTTGATTTTTATCTTTGGCTGATGCATTAAAAACTGGCCTTATTTTTGTTGTAAGTCTATTCTCGTTGATAATCGCGTGATGTGACAAGTAATGCCCTGAATAGATATCTTCATCTGATTCTGATAAAGTTTCAATTATATTTAACTCATGCCATTCTTTAAATACTTTATTATAATCATCTAACTTACCGCATAAGTGAAGACGTTTGGTTGTACTTAACAATCGAGCTTTTGCCAAATCATAATTACTGAGTAAACCTTGACAATCCACTTTCCACGGCAATGGTACTTCATACCTCTGTTGTTCGTTGATGAATATATTATTTCTGAAGTCTTCTAAAATTTGTGCATCCTTTTCTGCTACCGTTTTTTCCAATAACGGATCTCGAATGCCTAGAGTCTCAAGTGACCAAAATGTACTTATATCTGTTGAACAAAATAGAGTATTAATATTGCATGCTAAGCCTGCCTGTTTACCTATTATTGTCCAACCTAATTTTGTATTTATTGCAACTAATCCGTCATACAAACTTAAAATCTCATTTGTCATAAAAAATCCGGCATAATCCGCGCCTATTAATAAACCTATTTCTGGATTATCCATGCCCTTGTCTGTTAGTGATACATTGTTAGATTTTAATAATTTTAACAAATTGTTGTCTCTTAAATTAACACTAGGTAAATCACCACAAATACGACTTTGAGCTAAAACACAAAAATTGGTAAATTTAAATGACTTATCTAGATTTTCAATGGAAATATTAAACACGTCATGTTCTTCCGTCTTCGTTTGTATGCCACTAAACAAGAAATGACTCAATAGTTCCTTACTTACAGGTTTTAGTCCCAAACTTTCAACGATTGACTTCTTAATGTAAGAGCGCTGTGCTCCTGTATCAAATAATGCTCTTACTTTTATTTTCTTGTCGCCGTTCATCACAGTAACTATAAGTGTCTGCAAAAGAGTTACGCTTTGTACCTGTGTTGAGTTATTATTGACCGTGTCATTATTACTCGTTGACGGACCTGCTGTCGAGTCTTCAATTTTTCCTGGGCACAATATAACGGAATGACGTTTCAAACAAATACAACATCTAGTGTATGCTTTGCAGAATTTGACGAAATGTCCTATTTTCAAACACAGAGAGCATGCCTTCTTCTTCTTTATAATCTCTTTTCTTTGCTCTGTATTCATTTTCTGCAGTTTATAACATTCTACACTAGCATGTGACGTTTTTTCGCAAAATAAGCATTGTTTAGTGTCAGTCTTCTTAACATTAGCTACTAAACACTCTGCAGTAGGCGGTTCAGGGTTTCTATTTTCTTTATCCAGAAAAGTAGAACGTGCCATATTTACTCTTTGTTCGCTATCTACTTCTCGTTTTAAAAATAGTAACAAATTGTTTAATTCTTTGTCTGTACTGTCCGCTGTTAGTATCTCTGGTCGATTCCTCTCCCAAATTTTTAATATATCGCTAGGTAATGCTGACTCTATCATGGGGTAAATAAATCCTGAATATCTTTCTTTCGTAAAGCCTAGTGCTTCTAAGGATCTAATATGTGCGCTCAGCTGATCGTATAGCGCAGTCAATGACAAGCGATTACCTTCCTTTGCTTGAAGCAGTATTAGAGCCAATAGTTCTCGTACATACACTACGACCAGTAAGTCGTTACGAGCAAAACGAGATTTTAATTGTTCTAATGCATGCCGATAACTTTTACCTGATGGCGGAAAGCTTTCTATAATTTCTCGTACATTGGTACCCAATTCCATCGACTGCAATAGATATTGGTGTAGTGTGTGACGCGCCTCTCCTGACATAGCAATAAGTTAGATTAAGTTATAGTTGTAATTAGCATTAAGTATTGAGTAATAAATCAGACATTATACAGAACACTCGTCGTTTTATTGTGTTCTCCCGGGTCCCACATTGCATGGCGACCCTGCCAGTGCTGCCTCGTGGCAGCGCTGCGCAGATGGGACGGACGAATTGTTTTAATTGTCGTGCGTAACTTTTCATAACAATTAAATGGACTGATTTTTTTTTTTCATCGACATGGACGAGTATATAAATTAAAATAAAATAGTGTATAATTAGTGTAACAATAAATATGTGCTCGCAAGAATCGGAAACTGAATCAAAATTAATAAAGAAAAATAAAATTTGGCGAAGATAAATAATAATTTAAAGCTAGAAAGAAAACTGGAAAGTAGTATGAAACGAAGATATAAGAATAAATAATTATGATGATGATAATTATTGAAGAATCACGAGTATTCTTCATAAAGGATGGCTGATTAAGAGAAACGGGATAATAAAAATATAAATGAGAGATGGTGAATAGATTAGATGGAAATGGAGAATAAATAAGGATGATGATTCGGAACTAATGCTGGGAGCCGGGAGATGTTCGTGTCTGATGAGTGTGATATGCTGGGCGCCGGGAGATGATGGAGTCAGATGTGGGTGTGATCCTGGGCGCTGGGAGTTGAACGAGTCAGATGTGGACACCTCTAGACTGGAATGCGTTTCGATAACGGAAAATAAGTTCGGAAAACCCTCTATTGTTTCGGTGGTATTTAAAATTTAATTTATTGTTATTTTCGGAGCATAGTAGGTATATAAGTTTTATTAGTAATTAAATAATTGTTTATTTTTAATATTTTCTGTAGTTTAGGTACACTGTTGGCAAATTTCCCGTAAAAGTTTTAGAAATGGTTAGAAAAGGTTTTTAATTTGTTTTTTGTATGTTGATATTTTTAACTTTAAAGTAAAAGCGACTCTGGAAATTCGACGACAATTCTAATGACATAATAACTATATTTTTCTGTGTAATCTTTTTTTTTACGTTACTAATAGTATATTGTTTTCTGTTTTTAAGAAACTGTGTGTCAAAAATGCACTGCGTAAAGGTAAGTTGCATGCTTTCTTTAGATCACTTCCAGAATGATAATATATTTTAATTTGGACATAATATCAGTTAAAAAGAAATAATTTTAAAATTATTATTAAGAAGTACTAAATTTTTACACATTATTTAAATGAAAGTTTAATCGGATTTTTTCTTAAACAAAAAGAGCATTTATAAATAGTGCAAATTATTTTGAATTGAGTACTATTTTTTTTTACATAATTCTGGGAGCGATAATTTTTTTTTTCCTAATGATAATGATAAATCCTATTTTATTTTCGACTGTAATGTTGTGTTTTATATTTTGTGTCTTCTCTTCAAACGATTTTTTTTCGCTTTACACCTTATGTTATATAGAAATTATTTACATTTAAATATTATTTTTTGGGTCAAGTATAAAAATGATTTTATTTACCACGATAGGAATTAAATTATTTCTAAGTACTTATTTCACTAGTATTTTTTTCGTTACTTTTTCACAATACGTGTCAACACGTTTTGGTTTTTTTGTTAACATAAATAATTAATGTAAAACAAATGGATTTGCCATTTAAAGTAGCCAATTTTAAGTACCTATACGACATTATATAATTCATTTGGATATTGTTTTTCTCAGTTTATATTTTATTTCTTAAAAAAAAAAAATATTATTCGATAGGTAACATTTGAAAAGAAAAGAAAATTAGATTTTCACATACTTTGATAACATTAAGTAAGTATTTTAATAGAGTTTTCAAATTAGTTATTCATTCAAAATTATAGATATTTAATTTTAGCTTTTGTTTTATTCGAAGCAATAAATAAGGTTCTATAAATTTTTGAGAGTAATGTGTAGTTTCATGATTTTGGTGTTTTTAATCAATTCCAGAGTAAAGACAAAGTTTTAAATTGGTATTTTTGCGTTAAATTAAGTGTCTTTTAAATTTAAAATAGCAAGATAACATTGCAAATAGATAATTTGACTTTTTGATATGAATAGAACAGATTAATTTTAGATCATTATTAGGTAATCATTTTCCTATTTTTTATTGTTTGTATTTTGCTGTAATCTTTCTTTTGTTATACCTTTACACATTTTACAGATTTATTTTCGAGTATTTAAATATAAATTTAAAATGGTTATTTCCTACACGTGTTATCGAAATAATTTGTTATATTGCGAAATTAGAACGCAACAAAAATTCGATGCAAACTTTAGACTTCAATGCACAAATTGCAAGTTCAACATTTTACAGCATATCGGTTGCTAACCATACCAGACATGCTGAGTATGATTTTTATCGTGGGATAGTTTTAAATAGCATTTGATAAGGAAGACTAGAGTCACTTGAAAGTTAATTTATAACTATAAAATTTGTTTATTTTGATATAGATAGAACTATTTTCGTATTTTGCACTAATTTAAGTATTTTTTTTTTCCGAAAAGTTTTATGTTTGTTGGTATTATTTGTAAAATATTATTTTAAAATTAAAATATTATTATTTTAAACTATAGTATATAACTTTGTAGAATTCAGAGCATGGTAACATAACCATAAGTGGATAGATTGTTTATTTATAAAATTCTTCTCGAAGTTTTCAATAACAATGTGTCAGGTAAATTAGTTAGATAGGTGGTCGTATTATGAGTAAGTTAAAATTACATGCCGCGTATGGAGTTGTTGTCGTCGAATATTCTCAGAAGTCATAAGATACATTTGAAACTATAACAATGTTCAATAAGATATTCTATTTCATTTATGTGATAAAAATAGATTCGTCATAATAATGATTAACAACTTTCGTAAAAATAGTTTGTTGATATAAAGTATTGTTTATTTGAAAGTAAAATATATTTATTGTTTTTGAAGGTTCTCGTCAATATTTTTACATTTTATATTTTTGAAAATTTTGAATAAAATACATAGAAGTACATAAAAGAAAGATACTTACATACTTCAACAGAAAATGAAATTATTATAAATAGTTGAAAAATAAGTGAAAGAAAGTATTACTTACATACAATAATATTTTTGAAGCTTCTCGTCGCGAGTTAATTTTCTTATGGAAAGTTTTAAAGGAAATAGATAGGAGCATAGAAAAGTAAAAAGAAAGGATAAAGTAAGTGAAATGATGAAATTAGAGTAGAAATATAGGAAATGAATGTAGAATAGATAGACTGAGTAGATAGTATTAAATATCTTTTTGTAACTTATAATTGATTACAATTAGTTACTATCTTCTCAATATGGCAAAGTAAGTTAGGATATTTGTTTGTGTTTTAACAGTAGGTTTTGAATAGAGTTATAGTAATTTTATAGAAGTAGGCTGATAATTTGGTAATTACGACATCGATATGCGATTGGACTGATCACCCAAAAGCAAGTCTAAGATCATATTAACCAAATTAATCAAAATAATGGAATGTAGAATAAATGAAATTGTTTTGGAATGAAAGGATTTTAAGAGATGTATACGTATATTGTACACAAATAAAGGGGTACTATAGGGATCAGGTCCTTCAGAATAAATTGCGATGCGACCGAGAGTCCACGCTGAAAGCTGTTGGAGACCAAAAAGTTGTCTTAAATTATGACCCTATTAATAAAGTATGGTACAAATATGGTACGTGGAGGGTCAGATCCTTCTATCGATCATGGTGTGAACGAGCTTTCCTCTGTGAGATAAGTTGGAGTCCAAAAGAGGCTTAAAACATATGACCCCCAATTAGTTAATAAGGGCATGCGCATGACCCATGAAAGGCACTGGGATGCCAAATTATATAATATAATAAAAAATATGAGTCGACTATAAATAAAATGTGTACCAAATGATATATGTATATGAAAATAAAACGGCTGGCCAGACCGTATGATGATAATTATAATAAAAGTACCTAGTTGTGGAAGAATTATGTAGTCAAGTGTACCGATACGTAATAAAATGAATGTATTAAATAATGTATGAATAGAGTTTTGAAAGTGAGGTGATAAGTTGATTAATGATGAGTTCATTTGATGAAATAATGATAAATGAGTAGAAATAATAACGAAGAAGTTAGTTAAATAAAATGAGATAAGAGATATTTGATAAAGTTGATTTAATAAATAAAGTTAGAAAGGAAGCTTAAAGTTATCCTTGAAATGAAATTAATAAATTTTGCTAAGGTTTTGTGGCTAACTAGTAAGTAATTATAAATATTTTAAATATAATTTTGACGAGAACCAGTCGATTTTTTTGAGAACCATAAGATATTTCTTTTGTCTATTACTAATTGTTTTTTTTTATACGGATATATTATTATACAAATTAGAAAACAGTAGCAAGTATTGTACAATTATGCAAATATAACTATTTTTTTGTTCGAAAACTGTTGTCCAATTATAAGTACAAGAATCAGTAAGTACAGAGTTTATTTAAAGTGTTTAATGTTTCAAATCATTGCAAATTGATAAAATAAATGTACTTAATTAGATTTTTTTTCTTTAAAAATTAATTGAATATATAACTATAAAATTTTATTATTATTATTAAATACTTGTACATATATATATTTTTATACACAATTATGAACAAAAATTTGTTGCAATAAGGCATTAAGTAGGTATATTATTTGACATTGATATTCTGAATTTATATTATGAAAAATAAAGAAATTGTTTCGTTGACATGAAGAAATAAATGTATAACAAATAATAAGATTGTTAAATGCAGTTCGTATATTATAAAGATTACAAGAAAAATGTTTTACATACAAATACGATTTCTTTTGTTTTAAATATTATATAGGCACTTTATATTCTCCATAAATAACACGTTTAAGTAAAATAATTTTTATAAGAAAGTTTTAAATTTGTATTGCCAACAGTGCCTTTGTTTTTGTGTGGAATAAGTAATTGTAATTTTACAAAAGAAAATGTAGTGTAACTTTAATTTCTTAAAATTTTTAATTGTTAATTTTAAAATATTACGAAAAAAAGGAATATAAATTTAATATAAAGTAAAAAAAATTAAAATTTTAGAGTTAATTTTTTTTTTCTAAAAAACGGGGGAGGTGTAGTGTGTGACGCGCCTCTCCTGACATAGCAATAAGTTAGATTAAGTTATAGTTGTAATTAGCATTAAGTATTGAGTAATAAATCAGACATTATACAGAACACTCGTCGTTTTATTGTGTTCTCCCGGGTCCCACATTGCATTGGTACTTATCATCATCGTCTATTTCCTCATCCTCATCAATCTTACGGAATTGACCCCAAAAAGACAGCCAGTTCTTTATATTCCCGTCGAACTTTTTTAGTTCTATTTTTGGTAAGTTGTATTTTCTATTTTGTCTGTTATTATAGTTTTCTTTATCATTACAACTTTTTATTGAACCATATGTAGAATTTCCGTGATTTACAACCGCTGAATTTTCTAATGGATAGACTTTCTTTTCTACCTTTTTCTTCATGACTATCCATTTCATACGGTAACTATCCGCTTGGTCAATCTCACTATCAATCTCACTTTCATCCGTCTTATTTTGAACAAGTAATTGATAAATACGCTCATCCAATTCAAACATTGCTTGCACTCTTACCTCCAGCACTTCTGTTGTAGCGGCAATGTCATCGACATCTGATTCCTCATTTTCTACGAGTTTTATAATTTCACTGTATTTTCTCGTAAAAATTCGGCGGAGATTGGCCCGCTCTCTTTTTATTTCTTCTATTACGGTCGCCATTTGTTGCGAAATAAAAAACTGAGCAGATTTGAGATGAGAAAGCGTTCAATATAATTCTACGGAAAAACTTAATTAATTAATTGACAACTTCATTTTTGATGTCTCATATTACAAGAAAAATAAAAAAACTTATGAGGTTTTAACAATCACAACTATTTAAAATAAAGAGTTTCAACAATATGATTTTTCTTTTAAAGGCGTCATATTCTCATGTAGCCTGTAACATCCGTTCATACTGATAACGAAAGGTAACCAAGACGTAGTCGCAATCGCATTAATATATACATATTAAACCATTCCATTGTTAGTGGCCAGTTATTGGCCAGGTTATAGGTGAAAATAAAACAAGACACTATAAGTACATGTTTATCAAGAAAAAAATAATTTCATTACAAATGAAAATTATAATTTTGTCATTATGTAAATTGAACATCACACTTGGCTTGGAGCTCATAATTAGGTAAGTAGGTGGAATTATATGTAGCAAGCAGCAATGTTGTTTACCTACCTTACCTATGCATGATATAGAGAGTAAGTGTACACAAATTAATAAATCTAGTACCTAGCTAAATCTGCTAATTTCTGACTATCCATACAACAATATACTGTGCCTGTATCAATGGCCTGTATATATTAGTCAAATCGGGGGGGTGTTTTGACCCGACCGAGTAAAGTATACCGTACAATAGGCGAATGAGTGAAAACTCATCAAGGTTACCTACATGGATGGGCATTTTGAACGTGTAAGGTACTAGCACCTTTGAAATGTTTGTTTATGCAATTGGGTAGTAACATGGCCCAATATAAGGTCGTAAATTTGTTAACATATATGGGCGGCTTTGCTTAAATTAATGACCAGAAGTAATGAACAATTACTTCTTTACAACACAGAACACATGGATTCAACCCATAATGCCAAATATGTATGAAATCACATATTCTTGGAAAAATTGTATATTATATACATTATACTAGAAAATTAAAATGTATATGCGATTTTATGTAGTTACATAAATGTAGTAAGTAGTAAATTGACGACGTCAATTGGTACTAAGAAAATATATAAAGTTTATTATGAATTTATGTTCATAATATAGTAGCAAATTGACAACGTCAATGGTGCTAGAGAAATATAATATATGATGCGTATTTATGTACATACATAGTAGTAAGTTGACAAAGTCAATTGGTACTAAGGAAATATAAAAAGTTTAATATGAATTTATGTTCATAATATAGTAGCAAATTGACAACGTCAATCGGTGCTAGAAAAATATAATATATGATATGAATTTATGTACATACATAGTAGTAAATTGACAACGTCAATTGGTACTAAGAAAACATAAAAAGTTTAATGTGAATTTTTGTTCATAATATAGTAGTAAATTGACATCGTTAGTAGGTAATAGTAGAAAATATACCTATATACATATAAATATATATTTAGAGCAAACCGAGTATGTCAGTTGGTACTAGCAAAGTCAATTATCGTATTCAATAGTAGTAAACTGGACTGTACTAGTACATATTATAATGGAAGCAAACTCTCTCAAGACAGTCGTCAGGTGGCTAAGACGCTGAATTTCAAGGTAATCAAACCTCGAGGCAAACACAATTGGATTGTGATTGGAACTAGACAATATATTAGTATTGACCAATATCTAAAATGCTAAACGAGGCAAGCTGTGAATTGTCAATCGGAATCTGGTATTATGGTGGTTTAACGTCTTAATTGCCGAAAGTTAATAATCAACTATGATAAAATTCGTAACGATTTCTTATAGCTTTATATAGTATAGATATATAGTAATATAATGATTAAATTAACTTATAACAATACCTAGCCACATAAGTAAAATCTATGATAATGTGATACATACAAACATGCCTTGAGTTTTTAAGTTGGTACAAATGTACCGTGGTTGAATGGGTACAAATGTCCCATGGTTGAATTGGTACAAATGTACCGTGGGTGAATGGGTACAAATGTCCTATGGTTGAGTTGGCACAATTGTACCGCGAAAAAAAAAAGTGCTGAAAGGTGCAGTGCTGAAAATTGGGTGTGCTAACCTATGTCATAGTAAATTGACTTCACTGGTAGGAATAGCACCAAAGGATTAACCATGTAACAAAATTAAAGTTATCTCCACGTGAAATCAAGGTGCTGGCAAAAGAGACAACAACTGCAATATGCCAATGTTATGGTACACTGTACAGTAGTAATGCAGTATACTTATAAAACAAATAAGAACAGGAATTAACGGATTCCTTCCTTTAGTACAATATATAAAGCGATTCCCACACTAACACCAATTACTCATTAAGGTACGTACCTATTAGCCTACTTCATAAAACTGGGCTCGTGTACCTACCGAGTAGTAGAGTACCTAGTGAAAGTTACCAACACGGACTAGCAACGGTAACACTTATTTAATTTTGTTTACATACATATATACATGCTCGTTGTCCCAAAAGGGGTTGAGCAGAGCTTTGGGTGACACATGGTTGCACATGAAGCCGTATTCGGCGGTGTGGACCATGCAGTGCCTCCAATAGTGACAGAATATTGTTTATGTATATTTGTGAGTACCTATGTACCTATTTGTTAATAACTTGAATATTTACCTATTCATTTAAATCATTTGTTCCTATCCTGGTGACATACTGTTACCATATTATTGTTCTTCACGAATATTCGACTAATTTAGGTGTTATTACGATATAGTCAAACCTACTTGTTGTCCAAATATCGGACGACAATACAGACAAATACAGAGAATTGGTTCTAGGGGCTGGTTATAGCTTTATATTCCATTGAACCACAATTATATAACTCTTCAAAAGATATAATTAGTAAATGGAGACTGATAAAGATATTTACTTAGCGGAAATATTTTAAAGATGACTATAGGCATTAATGAATCAAGTATTACCTACTGCTAGTGTATGTACCTAATTTGCAACAACCGTATAAGTACATATTTTATGGTCATGAATCCAAAACATTCTGATTTCGCAGGCTTAGGAATCAGATTTTAATATCACGTTGTAATCGATGAATTCCCGTGAATGAGAGGTTAATATAACTCCTCCAGGTTAATATATTGAAGATTAGAGTTTCCTTAACTAGGTAAGCTGTAGTAGCTAAGGTACTATCACATACTAACGTGTAAAGCGCAAGTAACCCCATCACGTTAGATATAATAGAAAATGTGAGAAAATTGCAATGATTATTTTCTCATTTTACAATTATTATTATTGTAATTTATCTATGATTTAGCATACCTAGTGATGCGGGAATGACACAAATAGACCAGATAAAAGGAGCTAACTTTTATTAACACTCATTGTGTAAATTATATGACTATGGTGTCCAGCATCCTAAGCGGGTTTTTTTGTAAAAGTAATTGTCAACAAAAGTACAAGGCTACAAGGAAGCCGTGTCGTTAGGAGCTCCTAGGCGAGGAAGTTAAGTGGAACGGTCTTGTTTGTGAATATATCATTCGTATTAAATAATGGAAGGAGGCAGTTATGACGCTGCCTAAAACAATCAAACAATAGAACGCTGCTGCGTTTAGGAATTACTTTATGCTCACGAAAGAGTCTTTAAATTTGTGTGTGTGCAAATTGAAGGCAGGGGTGAAGCTTCTAAAAAGTGGCAAGGGTGATTTCGGAAGCTCCCAAGAAGCTCATATTTTGCTATATCTCCGTGGAAGCAACAGATGATTATTGGTTGTCAAAATGTTGAATAGCAATCTCTATGCATCAAAATACTATTGGTAAGTATCGCTGTTTGTTTCATCGGATTTTCAAATCACAACGGTGTTATGGAAGTTTGAAAAAATAAAAAAAAATAAAAAATAAAAAAAAAAAAATAGTATGGCATAATTTTAGTAATTACCATAACCCAATATTTATTTATTTTGTTGTCCTAATATGTTTTGTTACTTAAATAGCTGTAAGTAATAATAATATGGACTATTAGCAAGTGACTCACTTGTTGATCTTGCAAAGAAAGATCATTGAAAATTGAAAAACATCATGTATATGCTTACCTAATTCTTACCTAAGTGTGACTTTTGTCATAAGTTGAAAGTTGCAAGTTGTTATAGATTTTATCTAAAAAAAAATATATATATATGTATGAAAAAAGGGGGATATCGGTAAGACCAGTGACCTGTTGATCCAGAGTCACAGAAAGTTATCTTTAAAAAGACTTAAATAAGTAAGTTAGTTAATTATTGCTTATTTTAATATTGTATCCAATGAGATCACAAAGTTATGAATTAAATCAAATCAAATCAAAATAAATTTATTTGGTTTCAACAGACAATTAATACATATTCCTTGTTTAAAAAAAAACGACAAAACAAAAAAAAATATACACATAAGAATAATTTAAACCAAAAAGGCCGCCACTCAGCATTATGTTGCAGCATGCACAACACCTGCAATGCTGGTATTCTAGTAACTACAATAATTATTCGTTGACATATTTAATATTCATGTCATGTGAAATAAAATGAGACATTGAATATTTTCCTACTATTAAGTGGATGTAACAAATACATCAAATTATAAAAAAAGGAAGAGATGTGATGTCTAACTAAATATGTGGGTAGTTGTGGAATAGACAATAAAGGTATATGTCGTAATGGCGGTGACGGCTCGGATGAGTCAGTCGTGTTCCGACCGCCGGACCGAGCGGACGTTTGCCACCACAGTGTACAGTGAATCATAGAGTGACTTAGTGTTATAGCACAACCCCCTCCGGACACTCCGGAGGACACCACAATTATTATCATCTCTCAAGGATCTCCAATCTCTGCCTGCACTGATTCAACTCGACCAAACGGAACAAATATTTTACCTCAATTTTCTGAAAGTACTTATATAATTTATATTAAAGTAAATGTTAAATTGTAACCCAAAGTAAACTGAAATTAGTGTCTTCTATTACAACATCATATCAACGCCTTCGTAACCCTTTCTCCATTTTGACAACCAACGGCAGCCACTACAGACACATGTAACAATCGACCCTACAAAGTTTCATTTTCATAAACGCAAGCATTTCTCTTCCAAGTAGCACTTTAATAAGCAAAAAGTAAATATACGCAGTGAAAAGTCTAACACGGAAAAGCGAGAGGCGAATTCGACACTAATGCAGCCACTCCAGACTCAGACGAATAAATAAAACATGGTCGCGTAATGCAGCCGGAGCTTACCGGCCGGAATATTGCGGGCTTGCGCATCAAATATTTACCTGTTTTGATATTACTCTCCCTCTTCAGCTTGCCACTCAAATACTAGTTTACTTCTTAAAAGGACTCTTCTAGAGTTATCGCTTTAAAGACTTTTGAATGTGATGACCTTGTACCTATTTATTCAAATTAGCTGGACTCTCTTAACAGAGTGGTCATGGTTTGTTTGCGGTCTGCAATGTTACCACATTTAGCTGGAATCTTTGAGATTCGTATTCGGATGACGTCAAAACTTAAGCGACGCTTTCTTGGACCTGACCAGTAATAAAATGCTAAAAGATTATCTAGGTCCAGGTGAATCTAATAGATAATAATAGAATATTTTACATAAAAGGATTAAAAGGGTACCGAATCAAACTCTTCATTCGCTACAATTAGTCTACTCAATAAGAAATTAGTGCGGTTTCACTACCCCTATTTCTTATCCGATCTTTATATTTTAGAATGGTTTTAGATAGTAAAAAACCATGAAATTTTTTGAATTTTGAAAAAGGGAATCGTACAGAACGTTTCTCTTTTTTTATGTTTTAAATTGTATGTCGAATTTTGAAAAAAGAAATTTGTACAGGCATACGTACTTTTTTTCAAGTTTTTGTTAAACATATTCTAATATATCTTAAAGATCGGTCTTAAAGTAGGTACTAAGCTATTCGTAGATTAAGGATACTATGCGAAAAGCGGCCAAGATACATGGCGAGCATATTCTTCGCTTATCTTTTTAATCATTTAAATTTTAAATAAAATGTTTGATAATATAATTTCCCGCTTTGGTTGCCATCGTTTAAAATACAACGCTCATTCTATTTTTAAATAGCACAGCAGATTAGACTATTCATAGCTGTCGTGCTAATTGTAAATTTAGTCGCCTTTCTAAAGATTCAGATATGAATTTTCATACTTACTTTGCCGGCCGCTGTTCGCGTGTATACCAGTACTATACATTTTGATTTCATTCCAAGACGTTAACAATAGAGTTTTCAAGTATACCTTAGAACATTATTTCCATTCTCTTTAATTAAGCTTTAGCGAAAGAAGCTGAAGGCTCAATTTATAGCAGCACCATTAAATAAATAGTTGAAACGATTAAAGCTTGTCATAAATTCATGCCTAATCATGTTAGGCCAATGGAGCATTAAATGTTTACAATTTATAAAACGCCATGTTATCCTGGATTATAATGAAATGATCCTTATTTCAGTCATTATTTTAATTAATTGCGTACATTAAGCATAAAAACAGGGAAACGTCCCCAGTTTTGTGACAATTTCACGGTGCTTACCTTAAAATGAAAATGAAGATAAAACTTAATGTAAAAATACAGCTACGATGAGAATTTAAACAATTAATAAATTTATATAATACAAACAATATATCTGGGAATAACAAGAACTAAATATTTTGATATTTTTATATATTACTATTTTGTTAGTACTCTTAGCACTTTTACGCACACAGACTTTGATTAGGCGGTAGTAGATATAGAGACAATCGGCTTCAAACACAAAAGCACAAAATGTTACGCCCCGGAGATCGAATCCGGGACAAATCATTCTGTCAATTTACAAAATGATTGTTATTGTATTAATTTGATTTGCTTAAGTGTATATCCAATATAACATCCATAATAATTTACATATTATAAGTAATAAGATATTACACAGCTTATTATAGTATATACTAGCCAGCTTAATACTAGCCCGACTTCTCCTAGCCATCGCTAAAAGTCGTCTTATTATTTTCACTGGCAAAGCTTCCTAGAAGTTAACCAGCCCGCTGATCACGTATCTGACAATCGAAACCAAATCTTTAACGTTTTAATGTGTTTTAACAGCTGTTAAGCTGTTGTTAAAATATATGAAAACGGTAAGTTTTTGAATACGGTTGATACGTTGTAAATAGCGCGATCAGGGGGCAGCTTTTATAAATATCTCTATGTCTATAATGGACCTAGAACATTATTAGGGTAAGTGTCTTTACCAACATGGCACTGACGTCATCACATTAATCAAATATTTAAATATCGAAATGAACAAATGCCATATGATTGAAAGTGTTAAACTTCAGTGAGAACAAATAGTCAAACAAAGCCCCCTGTTCCTATAAACAAAGCAAAGAAAAAGTATACCCTCATGTGTCCACAAGTTTCACAACAACCAAAGAAAAATAAATTCAAGCTGACGTTGCCCCCAAATTCATTTTTGATATGTTACCATCAAAAGCTCATTTCCCGTGAAAACAAAAGTAGAAAGAAAACTTCTAATTCTTACCAATCTAAATCCAATTAGTTACACCCCTATTGCTTGCAGGAAAACTGTTCTAGTTATATATAATCCTGTCAAGTTGTATATTATTTAACCATAAAGGGAGGGTGCAACTAGTGGTCTACGTAAATAACCAGGATTATATTATTAAAGGAATCGTCACGCGAATGGTTGCTTTTCTTTGCTGGCTTATCTAAGTTATTATTATGAATTACAAATGGTAATTTTTAGCCGAAGTTAACTGTTAAGTTTTCCAAGAATGAAGAAAGTTTTCCTACTAAGAAAGGCAAGCATTCTACCTCGGAACAATTTAAACAATGCTAACCCTCCGCCATTTGTGGTTGGCTGGTTGCTTAGTTCGAGATAAGTTATTCGACTGGAACGATTAATTATATGTATAACTAACATTATTAATTAGGACGTGCTTAAAATAGAAAAAAGCTTTATATATGTAAAATAAAATGTTGAAATAAGTTTTTTTTATCAACAATTTATTGTTATTTGATTTTCCGGGTTTGTGGTTTAGTGGTGCTTACACTGGACCCAGAGATTCCTACTTCGATCCAACTTTCTGCTCGTTTTGGTTGAAGGTAGGGTTTGTTTCAAGTCCACCTGACTAGCTGGAGCTAGACCACTGTGGTATGTTCAATTTATTAGACATCAGTTTGACACATTTTAAATATCGTAAACTTTTGAAGATCCAGTACCCTTAGTATGAGTTTTGATAGTTTTCGAGCTCGATCAAACGTATCGTCTCATTTCATACATAGCCCACTGTTTCTGATAGTTTACGCTAGAGATGCTAGTGGGCAATGTATGAAAAGAGACAATACGTTTGATCGCGCCCGAAAACTAACAAACTCATACTAGGGGTACAGATCCCTATGTTGTTTGTGTTGCCTAATATTGCCCTTTCAAACTCAAAATCAAGAAGTTCTATTTAAATGAACTTTGCTGTGTATTTTTAAATTGTCAAAAACCCTTCCACCCTATCTCTACCACAATGTATCCGAATAACTCCCCATGCCAATACAATACATCTTTATTTTAATACATACATACTTAGTCCGAAATTTGTAATGTTTTCAAGTTGAGACGGGACGGGACTAGTTCATGATAAGATTATCTTGTGTTTTGAGTTCTATTTACTATGGTAAAATATTCAAATATATTAGTTCGAAGAATCCCAAATAAAATTGTAAATTAATTAATAGCGATCAATCTAGCTTCACGATGTCTTTTCCGTCACTTGACATTGGAAAAAATTGTTGTTCCTCCCTAAAGACGACCGATTCCACACATAAAACCTGAAGTTGGAATACGATTTTCAACCATACGTAAAGTTAACCTTTAAGTACTATTTTATACTATTTTCATTTCCTCTTTCTATAAACCTCTAGCTGCTGGCATGGCTATTTAAAAATTCAATGCAAGAAGTTTTTTTAGCGTAAAAATCTTTAATAAATGCTTTATACCCTCAATTTTCCTTCCATCGATATAAAAAGGGAATTCCTTGCTCAAGTCTATAATTAACGAGTATAAATTACAGTGAACTAAAACAATTTTCACGAGCACTAAGTCACAATAAACGTGCAATTATTCAACGCGTCAAACAGAGCGAATTGCGTAGTCTAAGCCTTAATTACTACTACTTCTATACTGAATCAGTTACTGTCTAGCTTCCCTGTAATTGTGGCTAGACTGTCTGATTTGGCTACTTTATTGTGCAAAGGATTCCTTGCGAAATGTGCACCGTAAAGGAAAATCAACTTAGACTAACTAGCAAGAGGAAACAAGAAAGTGTTAGGGTTTATCTACCAAGATGGATAATAATGAAATACTTATACACAGTTACTTTGTTTTATTTCCTTCAATCACAATTTTAAGAAGCACTCCTAATAGTAGGGAATAAATACTTTTTGCGTTAGGATCTTAATTTGTTTGGGAAACATGATTTGCGCTTCTGTCCGCTAGGGGCGCTATTCGCGTTACCTATACAAATTAAGCTCTTAACGCAACTACAAAAGTTACGTTTTTTATACGAAAAAACTTACACTACGGGTACTCATATAGGAAGAAATAGTTTGTTGTTGTATGTACCTTTAACCTACCGTCTAGAATAGAATAGATTTTTTATCTACACTCATGTCATAATGTCAGGTCAATATTCGAATTACGATCTCAAAGGTGTAGGTACATACAAAATGACATACATTTAAAAAACTCACTAAGGCTCGTTTTTGAAACTCTAACTAGTGTTTTAATAATTATGTGTGTGACAGTTTCATAAACTACTAGGTATTTTTATTAAGTGGCTATTACAATATTATAGTTATACAAGTTAAGGGAATGACTTATCTATAAATACGCAAAACACTGCAGGATGTTTATTAATTGAATTTTTAATAACACCTAATAATATTTGTCTTTACTTTTTTGGTTCACTAAAGGTTCTCTTCTTTAGGATTTATGCCTCATTTATGTAGGCGATAGGCTGGCAACCTGTCACTGTTGTTGAGGAATTGTAAAGCCCATACTGCCAGATGTGGCTTTATGTGTAACAAAATGTTACCTAAAGATCTGCTTAACCCCTTTTGGGATTACGAGCGTGATTAAATGTATATACATAAAAATTACTAACATATTACTACGACCAATAAATTTCTTCTTTTTACTTACTTAGCTTTTTCACTTTCCCACACATATACTATGAAAAGCTACATAATAGATAATTTAAGTTTTTTTTTTATTTCAGCACCACCATAAAATTCTGAATGTTTCAACCAAAAACTATACTGTCTGTTTATAATTAAATCTACGAAGCTAAGTTGTGATAGGAACAAACAAATCTCAATTTATAACTTTATTAGTGAACTATTATAATTTATGAGATCTGGATTTATGTCGCAGTAAATTAGTAACCCCTTTTTAGCAGTCAAAAATAAAATAAGGACAGGTAATTTAAAATGTTTGTAAATAAAAATATTATCTTTAATTCGTATAACAAGGCTCACTCGAGTGCTCAAAGTATTGTACATGTATGCGCCAAAATGCACTGTACCACACTAAACATAAACATCAGTTTAACTTGTATCCTATCGGACACAATAAACAAGCTATTCTCAACAGAAATTTCTTTCGTGTCCGTGATCGCAAACCCATTTAATTGGCTCATTTGTTTACATTCTTTCAACAAGCACCTTTACTAAGGGTCGCTTACGTGTAGCTACAGTTAACTTTATTTATACGATAACATTATAATTACTGTCCATTAGCTAAGATTTGCTATGATAATTAGACGACATTTCGCGGTGCAGTAAGCAGTTAATGTCGTTTGCATATAAATTATAAACATAATTATCTGGGTACCTCTATTTATTGGGCAATAAATTCCTCAGGTTCCGTGGGTTTTGAATTATGCATATTAGTAATAATTATTTTTATTACGACAATGGCAGGTGCATATCAGCAGTAATATTTTATTATATCGAGCTGGACTAACTAAGCCACATTTTATTTATTCATTAGGTTGTGATTTATCTTTATAAATATTTAGCTTCATATTATTAATATTCTTTTTATCTTACGATATCTCTACAGATACGAGCGTGAGACTTAAGGGTGCCTCTAAATCTAAAAGCATCGGCTTAGGTGTGCCGTGACGTATAGGAATTGGGGTGTACCCAGGCACATAAAATTTGTCTATATACCAGAAAAAACCGACGCGTGTGAACCGAGTATTCGCACCCATCTGCGGGTGCCTTGTAGTGTGTAGCCGATCACTACACTAATGCTCTTAATAAATAAGGAAACTAGCTACTGCCGCCAAGAACAAACAAACATTATTAATCATTAATTAACCACTATCAATAAAAAACATCAACCCACAAAGTTGAGATTGATAGCTTCAGTGATAACGGAAAAATTATTACCAACACTAATTCATTTTCGTTTCTTGATGTGCATTTGTTTTAATGGAATTCTAAAAAGACTATTGTATTGTGATTTATTATCCCAAATTGCCCTCTTGTAACCCCCGAGTCTGATAACAAAACTAATAGAAGCAGCGACGTTATAAAATGAAAGTCAAGTTAATTTTTTATCAATAAATACCGATTAACTTAAAGACCCCTTTTTATAGTCAAAGAAGTTAATGTTGCGCTAGTATTTATGAGCTTGATAAGAGTATTATATATTGTGAGCTTTGACATTTTACGCTGCCACACAAGATTGTTGTTAACGTAAATTTAAAACGAGTAAAGCTGCATTTCAGTATTTTATATCACTGCGATTCTATTTGTTAGAATTTAAGAGTAAATTTTGAGAAGACTCTTTTGAAAGCCCTGATCTCAGCTATTGCCGTAGTGACAGTCATTTTCAACTGTAAAATACTCGTACAATCTCAAACTCAAAATATATCCATCATCACATCATCATCAGGACACTCCCGTCCACTGCTGGACATGGACTTCTCCTATGACCTCAACTCCATGATCTTTATTCAGTTAGACTCAATTTCACTAAGTAGGTAGGAATGTGTACTCAGAGAAAACTTATTGAAAAAAAAATTAGATTTATTTTAATTCCAGTTATTATATTGGTATTATTATTGTAATTATTTGTAGTAAACAATAAAATGTAGCTTACTCTAAACTTGTTTACATATAGTTTACCTACTATACAACTATATATATATATATATATATATAGCTTTTTTTCTTAATTATTCCAAAAATTATACATGTTTATTTTAAACCAATACTGTAAAAAAAAGCATTAATTATTCCTACAGTGTTGTATGCGACATGTAAATTCAAAATAACAAAGACACC
The DNA here is from genome assembly GCA_955850985.1 of Elophila nymphaeata. NCBI lineage: Eukaryota > Metazoa > Arthropoda > Insecta > Lepidoptera > Crambidae > Elophila > Elophila nymphaeata. The sequence continues at coordinate 15,557,574 of OY039076.1, read as the reverse complement.
GCTTCTTATTAAGTTTTCGAATATGTAAAAAGGTAAAGTAATTACAGCAGTGAGGAAACATTATTGACACCTCACGTTACAAAAATAAATCGTCGAATGCACCGTGGCGTAATGAATCACGTGCACACCCCCGCACTTCCTTGCATTCACACGGGCTAGGGTTACCTTTAGCTTGTGAAATTTATTTTTAATTTTATTATAATTAGTATGTTATACCACTAAAACATGTCTTAAATATTTCCTTCGGCAGATTAGACAAAGAACTACTGATACCTACAGTAAAATAATGTTTGAGAACCCTATTTTGGGAAGAGAACCAGGTTCTGCTCAGAGTAGAAATTTCACATTTCACTCATTTTTATTTTTCTTAATGTACTATCGGGGTCTTGCTAAACTTTACCGTTTAAAAATTTTTCGTTTGAAGCGAACCCTTTCTGTTGACCCCGCCTTCTATTACTGTTGACCAATAGAATACCCTCTTTTGTTCTGTAAAGCATCTGGTTGGCAATTCATATAAAAAGCTATTGTTTTAACAAATTGCAACCAGATGTCTTTACGGCAATATTTGCTAGGGCAATTGTATTGCATCACTCTGGGATCTTCACTCAGAATACTATTGGTCAACCGGCTAAGGGTAGCCGTCGACAGTGTTATACAAAAACGACCCTTAAAGTGCAAGATTACGGAGACCGCGATAGTACATTAAGAAGAAGGCAAAGTCCCGTCAAACGGGACGTTGCGGTGTGACGTCTTCGACGTTTCCTTATTACAACGCTCAGCGTCACGCATACGTTAACGTCAACGGCCAGTCCCGTCCCCGATGTGAGGTCAGCTTAAATCTTTCCAGAGGCAGATGGACAAAATGGCGGCAGTACTGTTTCATTACCACCCCATTTGCTGCCCAAACTCCAACGTCTAGAGCAAAAATTCGCATCGCGATTTTAGTGTCTTCTATAGTTTATCATAATTAATTATTATAATTAAATTAACTTTTAACAGCCCTAGTGCAGATCGCTAATTAAACGCAGCACACAGCGGACGCACGTCACTCTCGCCATAAAACTTCGGGTACCCGCCTCCGATGACGCACAGACAGCTTAATGTTATAGAGACGAATGCTGGGATACGCATCCTTAAATGAAAGTGAAACATGCCACCGATATGAAGCAATAAAACGAAGTGAAATAGGATTTGACGTAATCCAAATTTATGAGCACACCTTTAAACTTATTTCTGGTATCATCATCGATTTGACTTTGAATAAATTGTTGAAGTTTCTAAACTTTCCTAAACCGTATCTTAAATGAAGTTGCTTGTATAGGAAAGTGCAGCTGTAAATTAATATTCTTTAGTAAGGAAGATCTTCTATCTACTCTGAAAAATTCACTTACCAACAGAACCACAACACAGTCCTAATCAAAGCTAGATTAATTGACTGCGGTCTTTTGTACTGAGGTACCGGCACAAGACCTGCAATCACAAGCAGCCAATCTCTCCCTTCTCTCATTTGATAGACAATAGGATATTAGAATAAATATTTAAATGGTTTTAATTCATAAATCAGTGACGCTAATCGCGTTTTAATAAATAACTTTACTTAGCTAACAGTTTTCCTTGACACGACGTTATCACTTTAAAGGTTTTCAACACGCACCTACTAACACCATAGAAAGACTCGCGTGGGTGCATGAATCACTAAGTGGTACTCCAAACATCGTCAAAGACACAATTGCCAACGTTTGCGTAATGCCTAGTGTGAAAGTCGAAATCTTGTATACCGATAACTTAGTAGTTACTTCTTAAAAGCTGAGATAAAACTCAAGCTGAATTAGGCAACGTACCCAATCGAAAGATAACTGCGCTGACGCAATGTTATTTTCTTTATCTCGTATGAGAGATGCTTATACGTAGAAATCTTTACAATGGAGTCAATTCTGTAGTCCACGACTGTCTAAATTTTATTAAAATTTGTATTTTTACAAGCTTTTATTTAACTTGCCCTGTTCGTATGTATTGTACGTACATAATTGTAGGTATGTAAGTTTTCCGTGGTCATTTGCAAACCATTTTTCGACCACCGACATTTTTTGGTATTCGATTGAGCTGAAATTTTGCATATACCTATCTACGAGTATTAGGGGTTTAAGTTTGAAATTGCCGTTTACAGAATTTTACGAAAATTTATTTTTTCCATACTAATATATTTGCGATTTTTTAAGGAACCACTTACCTAAATTTTGTGTAATTTTGTGGATATATTGAGACAACATTAAGCTATAGGATACTTAGAGAAAAAAAATGAGAATTGATACCTGTAAAAAAATATTCATATTTTTATAACGGAGACGGACACCTCTTACAACTTAGCTGTTTTTGAATATTTATTTCTAATGATTAAATAAAGTGAGTGTAAAATTTTATACATAAATATAACGTCCATGTAATGAAGTTTATAATAAAAAAAGAACAATGGACTAGCTATTGTATTATTACACTAATGAATAAGGAGGAAAAAATCGGCAATTTCATACTTTAACCCCTATTATATACGTTCAGTTTGGATGACAATGGATGCTAAGCTAAGTGGCGTCATTCTAAATCCGATATGGCGGACGACCCAAGATGGCGGACTAGTAATTTTTGTGCACTCGGTTATGGGTATGAAATAAAATGGTTTGCTGAGAAAAATACGAATAAACTGACTAAAAATAAATTTCTATAAAAGATTTTTTTTAAATTCATGCTTATATTATGCTATAAAAAGAAAAAAAATCGATAAACTTTCAATTTAAATGCTTAAATTATAAAAGCTTGACGCAAGATTCAGTTATGTAGATAAACAGCCATGAAGCTATAGGTAAAAACAGCGATAGAATAGACAAAGAGTTTGATAGTATTAATCGACGATCGAAGTAAATCTCGCGACAACCTTTTAATACATTTAAATTTAAAGGTTTTTTTATTTTCTTCTTTTTAGAGCATGTTTAAATAAAAGCTTGTTTTTAAAAATGTTTTTTTTTTCTTCCTTGTATAAGTTTCACAAGAGCAGAAGTGAAAGTCTGATTAGTGTCATACAAATTTCCTTGAAACTGGGAGACTCAATTTATGTCTTATTGTTGAAACAGATATTATTGAGATACAGATATCTATTGCGATACAAACAAGACTGCTTCATCGTTTTCTCCAACCCCGTTATTGCAATAACATTGATATTATACTAGCCCTAAACAAAACAATACAATTAGTGTCGTGGGAAAACGGTTAATGATAGTCGTTTGGTGCACAACTTTTCATTTTAGACCCCCACACGGACAGACAAAACCCATTAGACTGGTGATAATGCACTTCGCACAGGTATTGTTTAATGTTGCCAGCGAGGGGCTTGACTAGGGAATCGGTAGTAATGTTTCTGATACAATTGTAACCCGTCATTGCCGTTGGAGTAGATATTCTTTAAGTTGGTAGTAGATATTAATTTACAATAAGTATTAAATTTAATATTTTTTAATAATTTTGGCCGTGTGATGCCGGCAGAGTAGAATAGCATCACCCTATATCCTCTAATGGGTGTCGTAGAAGGCGACTAATCGATCAGCAAAGAGGTATTGATCACCTTATACTCCGTCCACCAATCCGCATTGGGCAAGCGTGGTGGACTACTGCCTAAACCTCCGCCGATTACAAGGAGAGGCCTTGTGTCCCAGCAGTGGGTCGAGTTATAAAGGCTGTTATAATGATGATGATTAAATTTAATATAAATCCGGGCTACTTAGAATATCTCAAGACATGATTGATTTCTGAGTGGAAAATAACAAACTATAATTAGAGTTTCTCCCGAGTTCTTGTTGCAAAAACACGTGTTGAGAGACTCGATTTTAAACTCAATCTACCGTACAATTGTCAGTTACTTTAAGTACATTTTCACTTGATATTGGCGCAATGCGTAATCTTTATCTGTCGCGAGCGCCATTTATTTTCAATAGAAGAAGAAATTATAATTAGCATTGAAACGACTAAATGTAACGTGAAGTGTGAGAGCCGTTCAAAACCTACACAACTTTTTCACTGTAATCATTTCAAAATTCTCAAAATATACCGTTTTTAGTGAGGTTTTTGCTGTCATAACTAACAAATCCTCAAAGTGAATGGTAAATAAAACTTTGTCTTATTTCCAAAACTAATTGTAATAATATTTTAAGTTTTATAAAAACCATATTATTTACCACGGAAAACTGTTTTTTTTTTGTTCTCCCTATACGGGAACGGGAAGGCAAAGGGATATAGCAAGTTACCTTTCTAATGAAAAAAAAATACTAAAACATTCATCGCTTTGCATGTAGGTTTAAAAATTCTTCGCGTTATAAGTTAGATAAAATAATAGAGCTTAATTATAAATTTTATACTTACTCGCTATTTAAATTTTTTAACTAAGAACATCCGTTAGTTAGAATAACTACTAGAAAAACACAACTGCCATCTCTACGGTGAACTTCCATTATAAAAAATCGAATAACTAGATTAGTTTTACACATAAAACAATAATATAAAATTAATAAAGTAGGGTTCCTTATGTAGAAATTTTAGTTAACAAAAAAGAAAAAAAGATAAGTATATTTTTCTTTCCTAATAAGTACAATTTCTATTATTACATCCGTTAGGTAGGTACTCAACATCGTAAAATATAATTTTGTATAAATAGACTTAAGTGTAATTAAAAACTTCCTTTGACGAAGTAAAAGCTTCTTACCTCTGCATATATCATCATTAAGTGAGCTGATACACGAGATTTCAACACATAATAACATTTGCATAACTCTACTAATTCAAGAATACGAGCCCAAGTATTGTTAGTTACCAGAATGAACAAAGCCGGGTTCCCGTCTCATCTGCGCACCTATTACGATCCATTGTCGAGGCTGCTTGTAGGAAATTAAAATGCAGCATTGTCTGCCCTCGCATACCTCGGCTAAAGGGTATTGTTCTATGTGGATGATACGGACGTCTTAGAAAGTTCTATTTACTATTTGTTAGTGTACTACGTTACTTAAGGTTTTGCCTAGATTTGTTTTTAATGACTACTACGATTTTTTGGATAATAAGCATGGTCCGGAATCACGGATGGGTCTTTGATTGGGGGCCGCGTTCCAGGAGACACCGCGTTGGTGCAAAAATAAGCAAGATTTTATGAGAGACTCCTAAAAGTGTAGACTTTTTCTCTCATAAAATCTTGCTTCGGCTTTGCTTCTCATAAAATCTCCAAATCATCAACCACAACACGAGATTTGACAAGAGATATAAATTAAACGGTTACACTGTTTAAGTAAAAGTATACTCGATTATCCTAGACTAGCAACTAAGTGTGCTTCGCGACGTACTGCTAAACACCAAAGCCAGTTTTAGTAACATACCAACTTTGTCATTACTAATAATCGTTAAACAGAAGCGTTGACTTACTTTGTCATAGATTGAAGCATAAATACTAAACAAATTCATCTCCTTCCCTGCAGGAGTACGAAATTAGCTACATGATTCAGTAACTTTCTCACCCCACTGAAGTTACCCCGTGTAATTTTCCTCTAGGCCAACTTATAAAGCAACTTATAAAATGTGGGCTCCTTGCTCGCGAAGTTTAAATTGTTGCCTTCTTTTTTCACTATCTTCGTACTGCACTCACTTTTTCTTATTTAAAACTTTCCCGGTTTATTTTTAACAAAGCCTCCTTGACTACAGTTTCTTGTCGGCCAGTAATTGCTCTCTTATTTTCTTTGCAATAATAACTACAATTGCGTGAAGGTACACTTGTGCATCTTAATTCTAGAGCTGTGAAATAAATCTTGGGTGTGCAAAAAATACTCACAGGCAACACACGCTTAGATATTACTTTTTACGAGAAAAGTCCATGGACTTTTTATCTCAACAGTATACTAGAAAAATAAAACCTTAGTCTCGAATAAAAATAAACATTTAATTTAGACCTATTCACATGAAAAATTAAAAAAATACCGTAGCCACTATTCCAATGGCCCTCGACATTTATAGTTGTGTAATCTTACCAACAGTATGAGAATGGCGATGCAATAGTAAAAAAACAGTTTGTTTATTATCAAACCGCTGCTCACCAAACCACCTAAGGCATAAATAAACGACTATCTACTTTAAACCTCGCCAAGAAGCATTTCGATTGGTCTTACTTTAGTCGAGAGTACTCGAATTAAGCGGTTAAGAATCGAACACATTACCGTCGAGTTAAAGCTGTTCGCTGCTCGCGAATCGTTCCCGTTAATCTTTTTGTCCCCCAACAGCATGCACTTCTTAGAAAGACAATCCAGATAAGTATTTATGGTGACTGTGCGTTCCCTTGAAATAAAATTAACATAAAGACTCGTACTTAGTCAAAACAAACGTGGTCGTCATTTGTTACCAAGTAAATGGTCGCGACACCTCGCGTAAGTATATTACGCCGGCAAGAATAAAATTTTAAATAAACATTCATAATTTTTAACCCTTCTGACCCCAACGAGCTACGCACGTTTTGGGACCATAAAGTATACGTCTGTTCCCAACACGTGTCACTTGAATAGAGGCTATCTCCATATCTCAGCAAGAGATACCGCCCGCCGTATGTGCGAATTCCGTCTGTTCTGTACCGAGTTGTACCGCAATTTATAAACACACCTCCGCCGTCAAAATTCACCGTAGTCATGGCAACACCCTCTGTGGTTGAACAGTTTTATTTGGCATTGTTTTGTAATTTTGACAGAACCTTTCTGTTTAATTTCATTTTATCGCCATTAAACAATATTGTTTTGTTAACTATACTTGTAAATTACAATGTTAATGTTCTCTCTGACAATGGAATAAGTTTGATGTATCAAACGTATAGCCTAATAATAATTGCACATCAGAATTCAGATCACAATTCATGAGTAAAACCTTAATTTTGTTTACCAGTTTCTAGTGTCTACCAAATCGATATGCCTGATTATCTTTTTTTACGCAGTAAACATGTTTTTTTGAGAGTGAAGTAAAAAAGACGTTAACTCTGAAACATAAAGTACTAGGACTACATAGTTATTATGTTTTTGCTTACTACATTACTCCTAAAGGCTTTTAATCTAACCTGTGGTGTACCAGGACAGCATAAGCAGAGAGGTGATATAGGAAACAAGGGACGGTAATTGCTCGTTAAAGTTCATGGGCCGTGACGCGATGGGTGGTACTCGAAAATATACCACATACCCTTGTACGGCAATACGCATCAACTGAATTGTTATTGATATGCGACTGAAATATGAAGTCGAAATCCGCACAACAAGCTGCATAGAATTGTAGTGAACCGCATTAGATTAAAAGGACAAAATAAAAGTATCATCGGAAGTCAAAATATTGTGATTATCTTGTAATTAATTGCACGTCACCACAGGATATTTCGATTGAAATGAAAAATAAGTATTTTAGTCTAATCAATTTTTTTTATTAATTATAGACAGGTACTCTAAAAAGATTTTAAAATATCGGCTATGCAACTGGTTTCCTAAATAGATAGTTGTTATTCTTAAGATATGGGTAGGAAGGGTACTATAGATTCAGAATTTATATCTAAATGAAACGTACAATTTTATAATAAAAGAAAAGTGTTAGAAATAAAAAATAAATATTTTTTTCCTCATTCGATATTTTTTATTGCTTCCACTCAATTTTCGAAAAAGAATTTGTACTTCAGAATAGAATTTCCAGTGTGTTACGTAGAGCGCAGGTTTTATAGCCTCCTAAATCCAGCTGCAGCCCTATAAAGTCCAAAAATCTATATCTGTGTATGAGTGACATCGTAAAAGCCAGCAATCGTACAGTGCATGAGAGGGACGCGCTAAATTTCATGACGCATGCACCATCGCGATCCCATAAGAATAGCGTTGTAAAATATAGTGTATGAAATAATAAACAGCTCGGAACATGATATCCTTTTTAACATTTTCACTTCGAACACTTCACTTCTTTCAGTAGAGAAAATATTTTACAGCTACAACTATTTTTGCAGTGAATTGAACTTTTCTCGCAGCCAACTTAGACTGATTTTCACATAGGATTAAAATTAGAAACTTTTATTTGTCATTGAATTCGCGAAATTAATCCTTTAACCGGTGATTCTCAAATCTTAAATAAAGTTTTCTTATTTATTTCAATATTAGTTTGTCGTCATAGCATCAGTGCTGCTAACTGCCGAGTTGATTTTGAGTGTAACATGGCGGTTAGATTTTGTTTACTGAAGGATTGCTGCTTTTTGGGTTTGGTGGCCCTCAAATCAAATCAGCAAGCATTATTGTTTTAACGGTGTCTCATCTATTTTTATAACCTAATGTTTAAAGCTTCTAGCTCACTCCAAATGAGGAATCCAGGAATCTAAGAAGCCAAGGGTATTAATGCCTTCATGCTTTAGTAATATGTATAGCACATTTTCCTTCTGAACCAAACACATTGAGCAAAATTCATAAACATTTGTTTAAATTAATAGCGTGTTGGTAGTAGAAATATTTCTGATGAATGAAGATCTGTTAGTTTTTCTGAAGTATTATAAAACCTGGGATCAAAAATGCCATAGTTAGGTCATCACATCAGCCTTTATAATTCGACCCACCGCTGGGACACAAACAAGGACTCTCGTTGTCATCGAAAGAGGTTTAGGCAGTAGTCCACTACGCTTGCCTAAATAGTGGACGGAATATAAGCTGATCAATTACCCCATTGCTGATCCATTAGTCGATTTCTACGACACCCATTGGAGGATATGGGGTGATGCTATTCTACGCTTAGTGATTGATCAATCAGAAATGCTCAGAACCTCATATATTTAAACTGATATATTTAAAATAACCTCTATAATCATTCACAAAGCTATCAATTTATGATAGCTTTTATAAACACAGTAGTATGAAATAGGGTTGATACTAACATGAAAAGTGAATAGGTAGGTATATTTTATAAAAACTTTTGAATATTAAAGTTTAATTTAAAAAAACCCTTAAATTTTTGAAAAATGTAAGTTAAATACCTACCGAAATTAGACTCAGGGCTCTCGAGTTCAATACTTCAGTACTTAAATTACATTTTTCTTGAATATTATTCAAGAGAGAGCTGATGACCTTGAAACGCCTGAATAGATTTCATGCATTGTAGCTAAGAACCATCCCGGTCACGTCAGCTTTCGAAAGAACAAACCGCATCAAAATCTTTCCCTTCGTTTAAAAGCCGCCATGCCACAGACAGACACACAGACCTACAGACACAGAGATACTTATATCACCCCTTTTTTTGCGTCGGGGGTTAAAAACAAGTCACGTCAGAGTCCAGAAATGGCGACTGACCTGTACCAGGTTAATAACTCGAAGAATAAGAAGAAGACCATAGGGTTAACAGCATCATTGTGTTCCGGCAATTAATGATAAAGTAAAGTCAAGATGTTCGGTCTTATCATCACTTACCATCAGTTAATAAGGCCAAAAGCTTCCCCTTCAAAGACAAAAAAAAATATGTAAGTAGATAAGAATAATTAAACTTTAAGAAAAAGTATTCTTAAATTGCTGTATTATAAATGGTGCAAAGTTTGCAGCTATACAATCACTTGTTATTTCTTTGTACGTAAGTAAGCGAGTACTTACAGGCTTTCATTTGTCAACACGAGAATCGGTTATAAGAACAAAACACAACCACCCTTTGAAATACTTTGAATTACTGGCAACCCTGCTCTCAACGAAGTCGAGAGCAAGTCTCAAGAGGCGAGCAGCTGTGACGCCAGCTGTGCCTCGTCACAAATCACTAGAAGAAATATACAGAGAACAAACATAAATGTCTCTAATATATGCATTGTTTAGGCTCTGGAGTTTGCCTTGTATCGACAAATATTTGACCAAGGGCTTTGATGAATGGGCATTCAAAATTTCGGTGATGTCTCTTGTTTATTATTGTGAGTATGCTTTTCTTTGCTTTTGTTTTCTTTTGGAGCGTGTGTAATGTTTTAGGTGTTGTCGATAACTATGTTTGATGATATTGTCCAACTTGCTTTAGGCAAGACTGGGTCTGTCAATTGTTTGTTTAGAAATGACCTTGAGAGCAACCCTGTTTCTGTTTTATTATTAGGTCCGTATTTATATATCGCACTCAAATATTCACTATATCGGAGACAACGTGGAACTAATGTTATTATTTTCTATATTAACCCAAACAGTACCTTTCTTGCTCATTTCATCTTTAAAATGAAGCGCGTGACTAAGGCACGTATTATAGAAGGAGTCTCAAGAATCAACGCCGACTTGAGCATCGTACGTCTTTATCAGTTTGTGCTTGATAGAAAATGACAACCGATTCTCAAGACATTGATTTCTGAGTGTCATACTGTAATACGGGCCTAAGTGAGATACTATTGCCTCTGATAGTTAATTGCAAATATTAAAATAAGACTGTTTATCTTATTGCTTAATTCACATATTATCTAAGTTTCTCTAGTTACATTAACAACGGGTTTCGTGGTAAAATAAGGCGGTATAGAGCAGGTATATAGTAAAATAGGAAATAAAAGTTAGTAGGTACCTATATACGTGTAGGCCCCACAGGTCAAGATTTCGAAAAATAATCTTGTCAAGTGCCTGAATTCTAAGTTTCATGGTTTTATCTTCACAAATCACGAACTTCCATTCAAACATTCATCGCATCTACCACTTATTGCCTTTTTCACAATAAGAGTAGCATAATATGTTCTTTCTCAACGTCTAATCAATATTTGTACCAAATTTTATCAAAATCAGTCTAGTAGTTTTTGAGTTTCCAGCCTTTATAATTCGTCTCACTTCTGGGAAACTAGGCCTCTCCTTGCCATCGGAAGAGGATAGGCAGTAGTCCACCACGCTCGCCAATGCCCAATGCGGATTGGCGGACGGAGTATAAGGTGATCATTACCATTAGTCACCTTCTACAACACCCATTGGAGGATATGGGGTGATGCTATTATACTCTGTTATGTTTTTGTACTGTGCGGTTTTTGAGCTTATTCGTTACAAACATACAAAATTTTCCAATTATAAAAATGAAAGACTTGTACGTGTGTAATGAATTTTCCAATAATAAAAATGAACGTGTGTAATGAATAAAGTCCAAAACTACGGGAATGGGACCGATTTTGATCATATAACAAATATTGATTAGACTTTTGGAAAGGACAAGTCTACCTTTTATTGCGAAAAAAGGCGAAGTGGTTGAAATAAGGGATTTAAGTTTGTATGGGAGTTCGTCATTTGTGAACATAAAACCATGAAACTTGAATTTAGGTACTTGATAGAAGTTAAATATTCGTTTTAGCGTTTTTATTGTGATCGAAGCGAAGGGTAAAATATTAAAGTGTGATTCAAAAGTGGGATCCAACGAAAATAAATCTTTAATATTACAGCTATAATAGAACATAATCCGAATAAAAGAAACAACTGAACAAGGTTCTTATTTTCTATGTTCTTATTTTCTCTCAGGGTTCTTAATTTCGGTTCGTCTGCATCTGTATTTATTTCCAATAAATACAGATGCAGACGAACCGAAATTCACGGAGACGACAAAACAATAAAAATCTCTACAGTCTACGGTTAATACGATACGACACAATCCCCTTTTATGATATCCAATTAATTACAAATCATATATCACTCAAAAATTCAAACAGAACACAAAAACGACCGTAATACGCTATGGCATGCGTACCACGATAAAGAAACATGTGTGTATAGCTCAAACAAATGATGAACATTTGATAATTACAATAGAGGCTCGTGTAAGCAAATATCACGAGCGTATGGCTAATGTCAAATGTTTATCGAAATACATGACCCTACGTTTTCACCCTAATTTTGAGTGCAATAAGTTAATAAGTAATGTAGGTACCTACATTTATATCGTCAATGGATATCGTCAATTCTACGGAATTGGGTTCAGTAAACATCGATGTGGATGAATAATGAAGAAACGGAATTCACAGCCAGCACACGTGTTCCTTCCTACAATCCTGGGTCATTCAAAAGAGGCGTGAAGAAGCACTTTGCAGTTCGGCAAGGCGAGGGTAGCTAGCGCGGCAGTTTATCTCTTGCACTAGCTATCTTCGCATGTGGGCTCCACTTCTGCTTACCATGAGGTGGAATGGAGTCATTTGCTTGACCTTTTTATAAAAAAATATATTGACCAAAAGCTTTCGTGAGTTGATACCTCTAATTCGAAATTATTACCTTTACGGAACGCAGACCTTCTTGACTCACTGTGGTAAGTAAGTATGTACCTATATTGCCCTACCTACTAAGAAATGAGTAGTTACAGTGTTTAACTTTATAACAAAAATATGAGCATTTTCACTATTATGATATACTATACATATATTATTTGAAAACTGTTGCTCACAATCTAATAAATCTCTAAAATGCTATTTTTTACATTATGGGACTAACTAGAACTATTCGGCTCTGTTCGGGTTTGCTCCATAGAAAACAATGATTTTATATGAGACGCGTACGCGTCCGTTCAACTGCGGAAAGCTGAAAAAGGCCGAACTTCCATAAGCGTGGTAAGTCTTTAATCCAATTACCACAATCGTCAGATATTGCTTCATCAGTATCGTTTTGCGATAGTAAATTAAAAAAAAAATTAAAAAGTAACGTACCTATAATCCAAAATTTAAGTGTAAAATATTTGTAATACAATGTTAACTGCGTTCTGAGTCATATCCAGTAACTAATGGCAGTTAATAAGAATCAACAGATCCAATATTTCATACAATCTCTCTTACATTTTATACTAACTTAAACCCATTGATTCTCTCTCAATATCTGGACCTCATAAAATAATAAAAGACTTACAAGGAATTTATTTGAAAGTTATTAATGTCATTATGTCGTTCTGCGGTAGGTTGGACAAATGTCAACACAGCTACTTACCGTTTTCAATCGGTGATTTCACTGCAATTTGATCTTTATTTAAAAAGCCGATAACGTTTGTAATGGTGTGTGAAATTTGATAAGTTGGTGTAGTGCCTCCTTGCGGGTGAGAACAAATCGGAGATCGTTCTGTGAAGTGCTAATCCAAAACATATGGGACAAAACAAATAAAAATAAGGGTCATTTTCGAGAATACGGCTTGCAGCACATTCATCCAGCTATAAAAAGCGCTGGATCAACGCACGGATTGACAATGACAAGCGTTTAAGACCGCTGTTTATTTATTCGTACAAGTATTTCCTTTTAGTGACTAGCTGTAAGACAAAACAAGGAATCTCTAGATAAGTGTTGTTCCCCGCTTTGAGACAAGACGCTATATTGTGGTAATAACTTTAAGTTGGGTTGAGGCGCCCTTTGCATCCTGGTTGCTGTAGGTACTATTATTATTATACTCTTTATTGCACTTGAAAATATTATGACAATTTATACATTGATACATAGTTTGCAAGAGCGGACGTATCCCTAAAAGAGATCAGGTACGTGGTGTATAAAATTAGAATTTTATTGAAATGACATATTAGTAAAGAATTGGTACTGTTCAAGCCATGACGCAATCTTTACTTTTTACAATTTAGTGTTTAAAACATGTAAGCGAATCTCTTATGTCACTTCTGGATCACTTCGTTGTCCGTTTATATGTCTTTCTATCAAGACACTTGTCACCAAAAATGCACGGATGTATATCAAGTTTATATATAAACATGCATACATACACAGTTTTATGCAATCGGAACTGTTAAAAAATTATGCTTTTAGGTCAAAGCAATCAAACGATACAAACGTTTTTGATGCATGTTTTTACTCTGGTATGGAATGATGGGACCCTAGAATCATGTTTGGCAAGAAGCACAAGTAAGGAAAAAGTCCGATAACGAAACTCTCGGTGTTACTTGAGCTTGATCGATTTTGTTTTTATTTTTGTTAACTTCTTGGTATTTAGAGTGATCAGTATCTCTGCAAACAATATTTTATCCCTATACCAATCCAAACAAGAAATTCATTAATTAAGTACATTGTTTAAAAAATATATAAGTATCGACATTGAACTATTATTACTAGTACTTGTACTTATAACTCAATGTATATTGATAATAATATAGCGCTCCGCCCGCGACTAAGTAAGACCGCGTGGAGTTTTTTAAAGTCAAATATAATTTATGTCAATAGTGTAATGTAGCATTCTAATGGAGGAAGAATTTTCGAAATTGGTCCAGTAGTTTTTGAGTTTATTCGTTACATACAAATATTAATTTTATGTAATATTAGTATAGATACACATTTAAACAACAGATAATTTCTTCTTGGTATTCACCAAGAAGAAATTTATCACAACATTCACTTTATCTTCTAGAAAGAAGTTTTTGAGAATTGTCCCAAACAATATCTTCTAAAATTAAATTCAATGGCCCTCCATTGAGCCCATCATTATGCGAAAAGGACAGACAATTAATTTGAATATTGAAATGTCGATAGCACGTGCAATTTTGAATTTTAAATGAGATGCAAAATCATGGCGACGTTATAAGTTTGAAGTGTACGCTATCGAACCTTTCTTAATTATTACGGGGGAAAAGGGTTTATTTTTAATCATAGATTACTTCCGAAGGGATTGAATATCTCCTAAATCACCTCCATAGGAGGTATTCCGTGTTTTTAATGATATGTGATTGACAAACATGCTGTGTGTAAGCAGCTCAAAAACTTTTCACCGAGTGAGACTTTTCACAAACAGAGTAGATTCGTGTGAATCTTCCACACAGAACATAGATATTGTATATCTATGTTCTGTGATCTTCCACAATACGTCACATTTTGAACCATTCAATTGTTTGAGAGTAGTACAATGAAATTATAGACCTTTTTTATACGGTTATTATGAACAAAAATATAGGTACCTACACTTTTTTATATCCGCAACGGCAAACAAAAACGAAGTGTTCAAATGACAAATAGTTCGTCGTCCCCATAAAATCGAATAGTTTTCAAATCGCCCTGCCACTACCACAAAAACTATCGAATGTGTAATTGAGTCGTTGTGAGTCACTCGCACATCTGCTGCAGAATGTGTCTTGGGGTCATGAGGTATGATACTGCTGCATATAATTGTTCAGTTAATTTTATAGCTGGTGTGAATGGTATCAGGATAAATAAGCATACAGTGCTTGTACATATACTGCTTCGTTAGTTACTATAGGTACCTAAGCTAGCATAATAGTATTTTATTGCAAATACATACCCAATTTTGTTAGCATAATAAAAAAATATAATTATAGCTTATCGTTGATAAGCTATAATTATATTTTTTATATAAGTAAGTATGTCAAGAGTCTCACTACGAAAACAGGATATGATTAAGTGCTCTATTCACTATGTATCTGTGTTTGGTTAGTTAGGGCATAGGGTAGGGTATAAGCCACAGATATATCACTTGTATTATTAAATCTGTGGTGTAAGCCAAGGGGGCGTAGGTTGGTTTGGTTAGACCTATGACTAAAACAAAGCGAATCATAGTGAGCGAATCATTCATGCCGCTGAAGCTGCTAGAACATAACTTCTACATACTTCTTACATACTTCGTACATAACTTATTTTAGTTCCGATGCATAGTTTTCGAGATATACAGTTTTAGTAAAAAAAAATACGAATTTGATTGTCCAAGCCCCTGCTGAATAACAAAAAGGCAGAATTTTTCAAATAAAAAAAACCTAACATAACTTCATTATTGCCTTGTCTAATTTTAAACGTGTGTGTTTTAAATGAACTTAAGTATAGAGATAATATTTAGAATCTTACTTTAAAATTAAATGAAGTTTCAAAAGGATAATGATATACATCACCACAACATGTACCTAGTTCTATATTTCGCACGAATTAAAGCATAAAATTTTGCCTATCATAAGCCAAACTAACTTTACAGGCCGATAAAAGTTTAAACCACAATCACAAAGTTTAATTATTTTCGTATGCCCCAGCTACATACAACAGGGCGACCCCACAACTCCCTAAGGCCCAATGCGCGGTTTAGTTCCGGTACTATACCAGCCTTTGTTTTGCCCCACTAATAGCTCCGCTTGTATTATTTAGCCAAAACCAGGGGACTTCTTTAATGGACTCCACAAAACTAGAAAGCGAGGGGTGGAAAAGATTAGATTTCTTATCGGCAAAAAACTGCATGTGTGTGGATGTTAATTGAATACACGTAGTATACACTAGGCCGCAAAAAAGGGTGCCGGTACCAAAAACCTCAATAAGATCCAAAATATTGGAATGAGCTTTATGAAATAAGCTCTGTATTAAAGGCACTTTTAAATAGTTTTACTTCTTATTATATTCGTAAGGAAATAAACTGAAAGAATTGCTTAAATATTTTAAAAGTTATCACATTTTTATAACAGACCCGCTTTGTGTATGTTGGTAGAAATAATACAGAAAAATTATATTCCGACAAAATATCATGTTATTGATAACGTAGCTGCATGTAGCGGTTTGCTTACTCTGGTTCAGATTTTTTTTTTAAGAGCAGGAAGTGCTTTCTACCTGACTGTAAGGAAAGGGTTATGTTTTTCTAAATCAGAAACCGAGCAAGCATGCAGCCAAAGAAAATCACAGTCAAAACAGTTCATTCTTTTGAGCATGTAAACACACGTGAATGTCCAAAATATAAGCGATATAATCTAATAAATATTCATATAGAAAATACAGGTGAAGGTGATATGTGATGACGGTACTTGTATATTATATATTGATTAAAAACAGTACTTAACTATAATAAATGAAAAATATTTTTTCTTTATTAACTAATTACCATTACACGTAGGAAATAATGATATGTACCTAATCAGTAAAATTTTACGTACGCTGCTTATTTATCATCTCATCTATTGGTAGAGAAGTTTTACACTATTTGTAAAAATACTAATGCCAGTATAATAATATAATACATGTACTAACCGTCGTTAGTTATAAGAATAAGTTAGTAAAACAACATGTTTTAAGTTCCCCTACCCAATAGATATTTAATTACCGAAAGAATAATACCCTCGTGTCCTTATAGCACTTCTATCAATTCTTAATGTATTAAATTACTATTTGAATGTTTATTATTTGATCCTTATTATAGTTTAAAGGACAATCAATGAAGAGTATTACTGTCATTTAACCGAATACTATGAGAATATTGTTTGAAGGCCATTGATATATGAGTACCATTATTCATTAAGGGATGACTTACTTCATTAACAACAATAAGCTTACAATCAGGTCACCCTAATATCGTAAATCTTGTGCCAGTAGACAAAACAATAATAAACTTCTATTATATTTTATATGGACTGAACTAACGTTAGTAATAATTTGTCTTTTATGTTTCAGAATATAATTTTTGATACCGTTTTATTTTCTTGGCAAACAAGCTTGCGGCCCACCTGGTATTAAGTGGTTACCGTCACCTACAGACACTTGCAATATTAAGGGTAAATCACTTAACACTGCAAGTGCGTTGCCATCCTGGGGACTAAGATGATATGACTTCCATGCCCAGTAACTGTGGTGGTATCTATATACCCAGACAACCCTACATATGGGTCTACCACCTAGTAAAAGTTGGTGGAGTGCATGGTTATTATGGTGATGGTGCACAATGGCAACACATCTTGTTCGCTAGCTGGCCAATCTTGACAGACTCCAGGGTGCCGTTGGGAGACTTCCAGCGTCCCAACCTCCGACGTAAAACAAGCGCAGGAATCATAGAGTTACGTACACGACCTCCAACTAATTCTAAAAAAGACGAACCAGGTCTGCACTGAAACACTCCTATTATTCACGTCCACGTATCTACCGAATCTATATATACTATCTATACTCTAATATATACTATCTATCGAATTTATACACGCTAATTAAAATCTCTACTAACCTTCACTTTTAAAAATAAAAGTAATAGTTTCCATGACACATGGGGTAAGGAACATATATTATAAAACACAACACACAACTTAATTATTTAGAAAGCATTTTTCACCGCAATAAAAATTAAGCAATTACTTAATACCGATACATCATAAATAACAAAGCACACTAAAGGAAACAAAGAAACTTGTAAATCAAGCAAGTTCTATGGTCCAACACCCCTAAACCAGCAGAACGCTCGCAAAAATGACATCGTCCATTACTAAAGTGTATGCGGGTGCCTGGGTGCGGTAATTAACGCCTTGTCCACTCACGCAAGGGCCTTGTGTGAGGCCAGTGCAGTATTTGTAAGCTTAATTGAGTTACCCAAGTGTTTTGAATAGAACAGGGTCTTCTATCCGGGCATGTTGAAGCAATTTCGGATATAATGGACGGTTGTAAGTAAGCAGAATTTGCCACACGTCCTGCTACCAGCAGGTACCTACTATTACACACATAAATATTTTACTTTTTAACCGACTTCAAAAAAAGGAGGACGTTCTCAATTCGAGTGTGTGCGTTTCTTTTTATGTGTACCGACTTTAAAGATTCTTAGAAACTGGTGCTTGTTATGTGGTCCCATTTAAATTTAATCGATATCTGACAAGACATTTTGAGTTATCACTAATAATGCCTACTTATTTAATTGACATCGATGATATTGATAAAATCTTATTACCTACTTGTTTGAAAAAAAGATCTCGAGATAGTTTCCTGAAAATTTCTATCCTACCTAAAACCACTAAAAAACCAAAAAATGCCTTCAAAACTAAAAACGGAGAAATAAAAATTTTGTTCCAAAAAATCTAAATGTTTTTTGAGGTCGGAGCCAACCTCAATATTTGGAATAAACGTTGTTAGGTACTTGAATTTGGGACCAACCTCAAAAACAAATACAGATATTTTGAAAAAAAAATATCTCTCCGTTTTATCCGTTATCGACATACTGAGCATGTAAATTACTCTGTCGGCTTAATCTAAGTCTCTTGGGCGTTCGGCTCTGAAAGGAATGGCATACTTGAGTGTGCCTCTAAGTGCTTTTGTATTTGTCGTGACCAATCACGCACTAAATAGCCAATAGAATCGAATTCGTAGCCTATCCTCTATGAATTACATTAGCCCCTTCCCGTGAATTGTTGTACCTACATATATATATAAACTAGCTGTCTCGGCCACGCGTTGCTGTGGTAATTTCATACTACTGACCTGTAACATTGTATCTGCAGTAAAAAAAAAATGACTACTTATCAAGATAAAAACTATCCTATCTCTCAAGTTGGATCAAACTGCACACGGTGTACAAATTTGATTGAAATCGGTTAAGTGGTTTAGGAGTCCATCGGGGACAAACAACGTGACACATAATTTATATATTATACTAGCTGTCCCGGCCACGCGTTGCTGTGATAATTTCATACTACTGACCTGTAACATTGTATCTGCAGTTAAAAATAAAAAATATGACCCTACTTATCATGATAAAAACTATCCAACCTAATATTAAAAATTAACGTAATTTATATATATTGAGATTAAGATAACAACTTTTCTGATCTAACTATTCAACTGTACCCAACATCTGTGTGGTCCTAACGTTACCAATCAAACTATAACATTGCGAATATATTACTTATACTTTGATTATGTCGAAACAAATCAAACTTTATATAAATTTACTGCTGTTATAATTTATACAGACAATATATGAACCGAGCGCAAATAATGACAATATTCATTAAGTACCCAACTAATGAGATACGGGTGTCGTGACCAAACCACACCCATCTACAGAACTAATATAATTCTTGACGCCTGCTTCCTTATATGGATACGCTTAATGACTTATTGTTTATACAAAATTACCCCACGTTTTTAAGCTGAATTTAAAAGTAATATACATTTTGATGATGGAAAAGGAATAAACGTCTGCTAACGAAACAATGGAAGGCTGAAATGCCGAAAGATGGCAAAAATAGTGGAATGACAGACACAACTTGCATCATCTGGTGAAGACCTAGGCCACTTCTTGAATACCTACGCAAAGTTTGTAACAATAAGAAACAATTACCATAATTGAAAGTTGGTGGCTATCAATTATTTTATTACCTGACATACCAACTTACATATTTTTATACACGTTCGAGCAAATACAATCCTGAATTTTTGTCCCAAGGTAACCTTGTCTTAATCAAACTGACTATTATTGGCTTGATAAAGACAACAAAAATATCATTCCACTTACTGCGATAAGGTTCTACTCCAGGTTAGTATTTGCTCGATAGAAAATCATCATCATTTTCCTACCCTGCTCGCTATTTATTTGGGGTCGGTGCAGTATGCCTTGATATCGACAATACTGCTTAAGGATTTACCATTAGATTTTTTACGGCCGTGTCCCTGACACCAACCCTCCTTGTGAACGACTGCCATCTTTCGACAGCACCCGGGACCACCAGCTTTACGTGCCTTCCGAAGCACGGAGGAAAATCGATTTGAAAATTTGTCGGTCACCCATCCGAGTACCGACCACGCACTTGGTTGCTTAACTTTCGTGATCGTTACTAAGAACCTACGACCGCGGCACCATCGACCTCCTCTTGCTCGACAGAACATGATAGATAATAAATTTTGCCGATATAATAATATAGCGCACTCTTTTGTAGTCCATCTTCGGTAGATGTTCTTTTTTTATACTACGAGATGGCAACTAAGCTTGTGGCCCACCTGGTGTTAAGTGGTTGCCGTCGCCTATAGACACTTGCAATATTAAGGGTAAATTACTCAACAGTGCAAGTGCGTTGCCATTCTGAGGACTGAGATGATATTATGCTTTCCATGCCCAGTAATCACACTGGCTACCTTTCCCTTCAATCCGAAGCACAGCGAACTGCTTCACGGTAGAAATAAGAAGGGCGGTGGTGCCTACCCAGATGACCCTACATATGGGTCTACCACCTAGTAAAGTGGTCCTTGCATTTAAGAAAAGCTGACCGTAAATTATATTATACCGTACTGTGAGTAGTTTTCATTATAAGAGAGTCATAGAGACTGTTCGAAATCTGAAAATAAAATTCTCTGCTTCTCTCTTAGCATGTAACATATGAAACGGTAACAAAATACAATCGTAATAACCATAGGAAAACAAAAGGGAATATAAAAAAAGTATATGATGTAAGTTACCAGCTTTACATAGTCAACAGAGATATTTGAATTTTTTGGCCATATCACAAAATTACAACACGATTTCTCCATCACACCACCAAAATACCCAAGCTGAAATTAGAAAAAAACATTGCTTCGTTTCAAAGAAAAAAAAAGTTAACGGTTCGTGATAAAAAGTCCGCAAAAACATTTCAACAAAGGAGTCAAGATTGACACTGATAAGGCCGCTACGTGCAAACAACATCCATCCAGAAAAAAAACTACCACATGGGATCTATTCCCGGCCCATAAAACCCGTAAATCCCTAAAGAGTAAATTATAGCCTGCTCTGATAAAGATCTCGGGTCCTTAGAGCCCGCACAACTGTCCCCCAAATGTGACAGAATGAGCAAACGCCACTATTTTTAAAGCAAAAATTGAATTAGCACAACCACTAGTCATTTTAACTAATAGAGGAAGCGATACATTAACATTTAGGGACAGCCCTCACTGTTGATAAATTGATCCAATTTAAACTTTTAATGGATTTAGAACTAGGAATAACCGTGCTAATCCAATAATTCAACTCGTTAGTGTGAATGATGTAATAAAAACATTTATTATGATGTTACTTCGGCTAATAAAGACTTTTTTACCATAGTGGTATTTAATATTACGACAATAATAACACATGTAAGAAGTTTCTTAAATAACAGACGAGTTCGTTTGTAAATTTGTATGGAACATCTTAAATATTTTTCGCGATTTCAGAGTTGCTTCGGTAGTAAAGTTGTTTTTATAGTAAAGTCACGGTAATGTTATGGTAAAGTTGTTTGTATTTGTAAGTTGTTGATATTTTACAAATAATCCTGTAAAATTATTTATAACAACACAACAATATTAACACATTTGCTCGTAAAGGGTCTCTTATTTCACCAACTTCAATATCGTAATATCTCATTACGCACTTGTGCGATAATGTAAAGTAAAACGCACGGTTTATCAAGAGGCTCCGTCTAAAAACGAACGGTACTTTTTTAAATCTTAGCAAAGAGTTTTATGTCGGAAAAGTGGTCAACATTTTATGAATAAAATTAACTTTGGGAGATAAAATATATCAAATAAACATTTAATTTTAATTTAATTAATTTTCACAATAAATTACAACCATTTATCTGTAACAAAAACACATAAATATTAATTTACTTTATCAGTAATACTGGCTGTTTTTTGTGCCTTTGCCTAAAAAAAGCGCTGATGCGCGCGCATCGCTAATAAATTTGTGAACAAGTAAAAATAATTCCGCGCGCTTTTTCTTTTCGCTGTATTGTTTTTATTTGAAAATGTCGTCAAGTAGTGATGAATTTATTAATTATTTCCTCGCAAATATGTTATAAAACGCCGTATGACATACGTGCGCTTTAATAATTACAGCCTCTGCTTTCTTGTAGCCCTCGCCTACGGCTCAGTTGGGCTCAGGCTAGCAATATCGCCTCGGCTGTAATTTTCAACTTACCGAACTTATATCATAATTAAATGTACCTACTATTATAGCATAGTTTTATTATGACTCAAAGTTCAGCACGTTCAGTGAAAAGATGTGTATAATAACATTAATAACAATATTAAAATAATATTTATTCCAATTTTCAGGATTAATACATTAAACAAGAGAAAAACAATTATTATAAAATAAACTTCGCGAAACACTAACCATAAACAAGAAAGAATGAAGCGCCAAACAGTTTATCCGAAGCGACCATAAAGAAATAGAAGGAGGATAACAATGATGGCGGACGTCCCAGGACGTTCCCACCAAGTTTATTTTACTGTTTCCACTAAAATGTCCCGTAAAACCCACCCACACGATATAATGCTCATGATATTGTGACCTCTGCCCTCAAATAAAGAAACGGCCCATAACAAGATGCGTTGCCAAAGGTTTTATTGTTGCCGACGTCGTGTACTCCAATCATTTAATTATTATTTAGTTTGTGCGATGTTGAATCGAAATGCTTGGAAACAATAAAAGGTTTCAATTAGTATCTACAATATAAAAATATGAAATGCTTCTGAATTGCTCATGAATTTTTCTGCGTGACCCATATTATGTATAGCATTATACTAATAATTTTTCCTGTCTAATAATGGAAACATGAATAAAGTATGTACTAAATTTAATAATGATTTTTTTATAATTATATTTGGCATGATTTAAAATGTTTGAAGTTAACCCAATCAAATAGAAAACTAAAAATAAAAAATCTAGCTCTTCAGCAATGGGTCATGCATGACATAATTATATTCCTTCTTGTTTTTCACTTTTTATTTAATTTGGTAAAGTTTTCAAAATATACTTAATTTACATAATTCTAATGTATTCGTGTCTAAGCGATCATAGGATTATTTGTAAAAATTGCTGACTCATTTAATTACAGAAATATTTGTTTAAAAGCATCGCAGTGCCTTGGAATTTTTTAAAAGAATACCGATTCGAAGTATTATAAGACTCATATTTGTTGGACATAATTTTCATTTTTTAATCAAAATTTTTTATATGAACTATTCCGCCTGCAATGCACCAATCGTATAAGCTGGCCTTAGTCCAAGGTCCGAGATTGTTTTAGAAATTATCCTGGCATCTCCAGGAGCTTAGTCTAGGATCACGGCGTTTATCGCAAGAAACGTTTGACTGCGCAAATACTATTTTAAGAATTCATTCCGTGTCTGCGTTTGAGACTTGAAAAAGGAAAATAAATTGAAACGGGAACGAAACGAAAGTGCATAATAAAAACGATCGCCGTCACAATAAAGTAGTGACTTTAAGTTCAATTTCTCACCAATCTGATCTCAGCGTGTACTTAGTTCAGAACAATAATTCAAACGCGAACGATGTAACTCGACTGAAATTTATTACAAACGTGTCTGTTTATATCCATTAGTTGGGTTACATATGGTAAATCGTCATTACTCATCGCACGTTATTGCCACTTTGTTTCTTTCCAACAATAAGAAGTTTTAAAGTAGTCAGTGATATCAAATTAGGGTTGCCTTGTTTAAAAAAAAAGCTTAGAATGCTGTATCATAAGCTTATCAGATAGTCATCATTTTCCTTCTGTGCATGTTCCTTACCACCATCTATATAAAAAAAAACAATTAAATTCCACACGGTTGAGTGTAGGTTCGTAAACTGAATCGTATTATATCGTACCATCATCTTCAACAAATTTTATTTAGTCGTTATTTATATAAATCGAATGTAGTAAACGGCGAGGATTAGAAAAGTCCAGCTATCAAAATAATGCTTCAATTAGCGAGACCGACAGAAGATATTTAAATTAAGGGCTTAGGGATCCTCAAAGGGCAACCCTACATACATTGGTGTATCTTGGGACGAAAAGTTTATTGGCCCAAGTCGTTTAACTTGTTTAGTTTTATTGGCCTTAGCCATTTATCGTATTAAGACAGCCCTGTTGTTACATTATCATGGTTTACGTGGGGCGTTTTGATAAACTGTTCAGTTTTCAATGCTGATGTTTTGACGTTTCCCCTCCATAGTGAAGTGCAGTGGAGAGGAGTATAAGAAATGCTACGCGGCACCACCCTAGCACGGATATCTCGATGAACAAAATTTTCCACTAAAATCCGAGATAATCAACAAAAATAGATCGCGTTGTCCGTTAAAACTTTATGACAAGGTAGTAAAATGTACCTTTCTTACTTGGTAGGTATACTAAGAAGGTAAATCTCTAATATGGCTACTTGATAACTTCTTGTCGTATGTCGGTTAAGGGTGTGTGCAGGCCATTATAAGCTCATTTTGTCCGCTAACAGGTTGATGCGGGTTTAATTAAAATTCAGCACCATCCATCACTGCTTTATTGATTTTGTGTCACATGCATTTGGGATACGACGTGCTCGTCCGTTATCAATTAGCTTTTGATCGCTTGACAGCAGCGTGCCTGCTGAATAAACAATATCTCGTGTGAGATTTTAAACACTTGTTATAGAAAATAACGATTAGCAAGAAATAAAGTTCGCTTTAAAATCGTTGCGATTTTTAAAACTTGGGAAAAAAATCTTAACTCCGCATACGAGTACGTAATCTTTCAGATAATTAGCAGTAGCTTTCGGCAAAGAGATAAAAAAAAACCGAAAGTAAAGGGTGAATTTACTCCAAGCATTTTCTAACAATCTACCTAATACAACTAATAGCTTTATTGATCTTCATCAACCCATCTTCAATAACGGATATAGCGCTCAAAACTTGGCTAGTAACTATGACCGTTTAATAGTTTACACTCCACAAGTACCTGCTAGGATATTAATGCGGCTGTAAAGCAAACTTTGATAACTACGTGATTTTAGATAAGCCATGGTTATAGTTTAAGTACCTACCGACAGGTTATTGTTACTTAAATAAAATTTAACTATGTATTTACTAGTTCAAGATTTTTTCGTTTCAGGTTCTTTAGTAGATACAGTATCAGTTAATTTAATTGAAGGATATAAATATTTTAGTATTTTTTAAATACATATAATTTAAAGTATTATAGTAATACGCGTTGTTTATTAAACTTCTTATTCTATTATAACTTCCGTAATTCGAAATATGTGTACCTATATAGCAATTCTATTAATCAAAATAATTTAGATAATATTATATTTCTATTAGATTTTTTTTTTTTTTTTTTATTTATTGGTTTACCAACAACTTATGTACTAAAGCATACAAAAAAAAATTAGAACAGTAAATAGACTAAGTACTAAGTTAATTATAGGTAAACACAGCATGCTTCTAGAAAATTATGGTAAACAAGTAATTAGAAGAAAAAAAAAACAAAACAAAGAAAAAATTGCAAAGGAAATTAAAACATTTACAACGTTTCCAGAATATTCCTGCGAAATGTTCGCAGGGAGACATGGTTGACATCGGTTACATCACTAATCTGATTATACAGTTTGGACATTCTGCAAAGAGGCGATTGTGATCCCAACACCGAGCGGCGTAACGGAGGACAGAGGAGTGTAATAGGTTTTCGTGGTATACGTGCAGGAACTCTAAAATTAACTTTCTGCAACAGTTCGGTACAGTCTACAGCACCACGCAGCAACTTAAACAGAAATAGAAGGTCCAACATATCTCTTCGTTTGGAAAGCTTGTGCATATTAAAATGTTTTAAACGGGTCTCGTAACTGACACGTCCACCGCGCAAACCCGCTGAATAATATAAATGCCGAAGAAATCGCTTCTGGATCCGCTCCATCCTCAGCGAGTGGACCGCATAGTGTGGACGCCAGACAACACTGCCGTACTCCAATATACTTCTCACCAGGCTGTTGAAAAGAATCATTTTCGTCTTAGCCTCGCGAAACTCTTTACCATTTCTAATGACAAAGCCAAGCATTCTCGAAGCCCTTGCAATAATATGTTCCATGTGGGGTATAAAAGTGAGTTTCCTGTCAATTAAAACGCCTAAGTCTCGTACGACTTCAGTTTCACACAAAGCGGAACCTTCTATTATGTAGGAAGAGCACATGATGTTCAGTTTTCTAGTGAACTTTATGTGTGAACATTTTTCGCGTTTAGTTGCAGCCCGTTTTGTGTGCACCAATAATTAAGGGCATCTAGGTCCCGCTGTAGCATTCTGACATCATTCTCGTTTTTAATTACTTTGGAAAGTTTTAGATCATCAGCAAACATATATGGAGAGGAGTGTAGAAAACATTCTGGCAGATCGTTGATAAAGATGTTAAATAAAATGGGGCCTAAATGAACCCTAATTATAGTTATATCTAATCCTAGTGTTTCTAACGTTAAGAATGTTTTCTTAAAATGTACCCCTTTTTTGGGCTAACTGAATTGTTCCTTCGTTCCTTCTGAATTCAAATGGTAATTTACATGCATTTTTTCATCTCAATGTCTGTAGCTAAGTATAAGCTAGGAAGTCAAGAATGGATTACTATAGCAATATTACTCGCACATACATTTATAATACAGATTCACAAACAAGTTCCGATACATTAGCAGTGGAGTCGCTGAGAATTTTTTAATAACTTTAATGTGGAAATTTTTGAAAACCTCCATACAAAATGGTACTTGTATAATTAAAGCTCAGACCAATAAACATTGTTCTGAGAATTAAAGGAAACAAGGAATAGAGCCAATTTCGAATAGAATATAATAAATAGATAGCAGTATTTAAATTATGATATACACAAAGGACAATTTTGCGGGTCAAGACTTAACATTAGGTGTATAATTAAAGGGAACAAAGAAAGGAGTCCATTATGAATATAGAATATAATAAAGAGATATTTTAATTATGATATAAAAAAGATAACGCTATACTAACTTGTGTTGTGAACTTGTGAGCACGTTTCTCCAACCAAGCTAACATAACATCAAAACATGGCCGAGATTGAATCCCGCAGCCTCGGGCAGTTGATATCCGAGCGAACGGGAGCGAGAAATTAGATTTCTCATTTATCGTTCGAGATAACGTGTCGTTTGTCACTGCGTAGGTGACACTTCATCATGTCACCGGCCAGGTTCCTTTGAGAGTTTATTGGACTATGAAACGTGACACGAAAGATGCCGAACTTTTGAGCCCCCCAATTATGATCCTGTCAACCGGAATGAGGGATGGCCAACGATCGAAGCAAAGGAGTTTCAAACACGGAAGCCGTTACGTCAATTTAAACTGGCTTTGAAGAGGTGCAGTTATATTGCAGAGCTATGATTGACGTAATCCGATTTTAGCCAGTGAATCTTAGCGCTGCTAATTTAAGATTCACTGTTGTTGACAACATTTTGTATCAAGTGTAAGTTTTAAGTATAAAAAACGCAACTACATTAATTGCGTTAAGAGCTCCTAGCGGAAAGAAGCGTAAATCATGTTTCCTATACAAGTTGAGCTCTTAACGCAACAATTATCGTTGCGTTTTGTATACTAAAAAACTTACACTACGGGTACTGAACAGATCTACGTCCGTACTACACAGTATTAAATTATCTGTGGTACTACTCAGTATAGTATACACTATGTTTCACATTATGCAGCTACCACTAAATTAATAACAATAATAAGATGAGAGAAGAGACCTTATGAAACAATAACAGCCATCAATAATCTCAATTTAGTCTTTTACAACTTTGAAGTCAGACGAATGACTTTAAGTATTAGGGATACGCAAAAAATGCTCGAAAACGTATTTGTGGATCTATTACATTAATAAAATATATTACATTAATAAAATTACTTTGTGAATTCATTATTTCCCTCATATTATGTCCTCTAACGAATTTTTCCAGCCATGTTTTATCCTGTTTTAATGGCTTTAAAAACCCAACATGATAAATGAATAAAATTTCTTCGGCCTGCGACTTCGTCTGCGCAGTATCATATAAATAATCCTATATGTTATTCTGATGTATGAGCTATTTATTGTAAAGTTTCATTAAAATCCATTAGGTAAGTAGGTAGTTTTTGCGTGAAAGAGTTACAAACACACTTTCAGACGTCTATGCATACCTCTATACATCCATTCAAACTTTCGCGATTATAATATTAATATGATTCTTGTCGTACCTATATGTAAAACATTTGTGTGTCCAAATAATGTCGAAGATTATTGATTTAACGAGTGACTCTACTTCTGTCCGTATAGCGGCGATAACCTCAAAAACCTATTAACGGATTTTTAATTTTACTGTCATAATCTACACTTTCCAGGAGATTTTTGCGTAGGTAATAATAATTTCTAAGCAATATATGGATTAATGTTGCCTTATTCTTCGTACGATTGAATTGGTCATTTTTCATTACGGACACATACCTACATAAAAACTTTTAAAAATTTTCTATTTCATACTACCCAACTAGATACTTGAATGTATGTATACTGAACCCTCCACTAATTAAAGTTTATTGTGACAATTTTTTCAAGCATCTCCGCTTGTTCATGTTTGGTTTACGAGTGAACCACATGGGCTGAGGGCGTTATTAACTTACTCACTAATGTAAGTTTTACGAGTAATTTCACGGTTATATACATTCACCAGTTGCGGGGGTTTCGGGCCTATCGTGTGTAATAATAATGAATACTCACAATATTCGAGATTATCGTAACTCTGTCTCTGCAAGCTCAGATTGCCAAACCAACCCCAAGTGTCAAATTACACATTTTAATGATAGGTAAATGTAATACGAAATTGCTGAACATGACTAAGCAAATTAAGTATTAGGTCTTTACCTATGAAATTGTTATGTGCTAAAGTTTTTAAGTATCCATACTAATTTTTTTTCTCACTATCTTTTGCCCGCAATCGTCTGCGTGGAACTTTGGGCAAGCATTTAATTTTTTATGGTAGGGACCTACTTAACTTTTTACTAATCATACACATGTTTATTTTATTTATTTCTTATCAAGCGCCAAAATTCAAAGTTTCATGGTTTAATCTTTGATAATAACGAAAAAATACTCTGGTTGATTTTCAAATTTAGGTTCAAATTTGTGAAGTTTCGAAAAAAACAGTCTCACTAATCTTTTTTCCCCATACGAAAAATCCGGCCTCAGCCCCTTATCGGTGCATTTCCCCGTCACAAATAGGACTACCCCTTGTCATCTCGTAGATGTTGAAAAAGCCAACTGAGTGGCACTTAGAACCTCGTGGAGAACATCACTCCAATGGGTCACTAGCGCGGTGACTATTAAACACCCCACAACAGCAGGCATTCCGAAGGAGCACAGAAATAATAAGGAGTCCTCTTTATTATTATTTCTGTGCTAAGGAGTGTTCGAGACAGGCAGGCAGCCGGCCATTAAACTATGCGTAGCAATGTGGTAACATATAAATTGGGATTAGAGTGAAAGAAGTCAAATGTCAAAAAAATGCCCCCACAAGATGGACCGAATTTTGTAAAGGTTGCGGGAAGCCGCTGGATGCGGGCAGCGCGTTTTAGACCCTTGGGGGAGGCCTATGGCCAAAAGTGACCCTCTCGGCTGACATGACGATGAATACCCAGACATTGGCCCAGACTATACCTAACATTTGATTCACGCTAAGATTCATGATTATTTTAATGATCGAATCTAAGAACTAACATTTGATTAATGCTAAGATTCATGATTATTTTAACGACCGAATCTAAGAACTATAAATCGCCTTCGAACCAACTTCGAATGTTTTTCACCGTTCGTACAAACAAAAATTTTAAATATAAAGTTCTCCTATGATGTATGATTTACAATGGCAGGTGAGTTGCCGTGTAAACATAGGTGTAGAAACTTGATAGCTCATGTATTCATAACTTCCATCGGCGAACACCGCCATAAACGGCCATTGTTCAGAAATATGATTATAATAAAGTAACTTTATCGAAACGCTCGGAAGTTTCTCAAACTTTGGATTAGAACAAGTGTTACCTACGTATAATTTGGTTTGAGAGTACAAGTATTTAAATTGCGAGTAAGTCTGTGTTACAGATCATTACCTACTGAGGTAGATTTCATAGTATGTTTGGGTTATTACCTTTGTACTCAACGTTTTGGAGTAGAAAACTACCTATACATAATCCCAAAAGGTGGTTGAGCAGAGCTTTAGTTAATATTTGATTACACATAAAGCCACATTTGGCAGTATGGAGTATGGGTCATCATGTAGTGCCAACGACAGGTTGGCATCAAACTCTAGCAACTGAATCTTCAGTAAACCAACCAACAGAAGCCAAATACCAGGACAGATTTTGCATTCTAGAACAACTTAGCAGTCCGGGTATCTTACCGTACCTTTACACAAATAGAATAGCTTTTTTTTGTCGGGGAGTTCAAATGCATTTACGCATCGTCCCTGCGGGGCGATGCGCCAGCCCCTGCCCCTGCCCCTAACGCCAGCCCCTGCCCCTGCCCCTAACGCCAGCCCCTGCCCCTGCCGGCGTCGGCCAGCCCCGCTGGCCGACGCCGGCCTTATAGGCCGCCTCCTCAACCTGGCGCGTCCTCCGGACGAGGACACCAGCAGCAGCCATCAGACCGCACCCGGGGGACTTCGGGCGCGGTCGTGACCCTGAAAAGGGCCGTCCGGAACTAGCCTTGGTGGGAAAACAAAAACGACTTGACGATGGCATGTGACTTCGAATGCCAAGGCGACACACTTGACATCAAAAGCCACACACCCGCCGAGAAAGTTTCCCCACCACGTTACCAGGGTCCGCCACGAGGAGGCTTCCGGACGTGGACCTCACACAAAAAGAATACCGACGGAAAAATTGCCATAAGTTCTTACTAATAATAAACTAACTCAAATATTTTTGGTTTAAAATTTACTATAGACAAAACATTCATTGAAAATCTCGATATATCCCGAGTCCCAGGGTTAGATCCTCACAAAAGCACAAATTTGATGGCTCACTTTGGTCGGTGGCATGTTTAAGTCGGCGGCGAGGTTGAAAATAAGTTGAAAATTCTCCATATATGTTGTCGAATCCAGAATCTATGTTTTCTCTTCGAATCCAAAAAAGTCGCAACAGTCATAACTGAGCAATTCCAAAAGTATGCTCCGCTCCGCTCCACTCCACTCCGCTCCGCTTCATTACTCCGCTCTGCTCCACCTCAGTGGAAACACTCACCACTTTTCACCGCTCTTCTCAGCTCCTCTCCGCCTAGCTCCGCGTCAATAGAAACCCAGTCTTTGTATGGGAAACGTGAATAACGCAACTAAAATGGTGACATTTTTTACAGTAAAAGTAAAAAAAATACACTAACGCCACTTGCTCCAAGTTTTACAATTTTACAAAAAGTTACTTATAAATTAACATAGTTCATAGAGGAACCATTTCTTTAAATATCGTTCCATTTTTAAATATTTTTTTATTTTTTCTGGTTCTTTTGTCCCTAACTGGACGGGCAAAGGATATCAAGTCCATACAGCCCTGTCTGTATTTATGTCTTTTTTCTTGATGTTTGCATTAAAATATGGGCGTCACACATTTAAATACATCTAGGGAGTGCTTGGAAAGAAATGCATGGCAACAGACCTCATGACTGTGACTGATGAGAATTGTATAGTGGGATTTCCAACCACTATACAATTCTCAACTCCACATACCCAAAACCTTTATTTCAATCATCATCATCATCATCAGCTCATATAATGTCCCCACCGAGGGACTCGAGCCTACCCCACATTAGGGGCGATTAGGCTAAGGCCTAATCGCAGAATCGGCCAGCGTGGTTGACTAAGGTCAACCAC
This sequence comes from Elophila nymphaeata, assembly GCA_955850985.1. NCBI lineage: Eukaryota > Metazoa > Arthropoda > Insecta > Lepidoptera > Crambidae > Elophila > Elophila nymphaeata. The sequence goes on along the minus strand of OY039076.1, from coordinate 15,525,216 downwards.
GCTGGCCAAGTGCGGGTTGGTATGGTTGGTTTTATTTCAATGATTCCTCATAACTGTTCGTCAACACGGATGCTTATGCAACGAAACGACACCGAAATCGTCAATACAGTTATAAATTGTTTCACATTTTCTATCCTTAAACTTTGAGAATCCAGATATAGAATATATAGCTAGCTACTCTATTGTACAAATAAAATACTTAATCTAGGTAACAAAACTGCATGGCTGTATACAATATTAAGGCCGTTTGGCACGAACACGTCTCAAGTTAGTAAGTACCTTTAAAATATAACATGTATAGACAATACACAGGAAAGCCTGCACCACCAGCACGTTACCATTAAAATAAAGCAACTATTTAGACACTCTTTCATTTTCTAATCTATATTAAAATATACGGAAGTCGGTAGCGTCGTCAGCCATGTATTCCAACGTTATTATTGAATTAAATAGGACCACTATTCCATGTAGCCATCAAAATAAGACAGCCATAAACTGTGTCAAATTAAAAAACCCTTTGAACTTGCCGTAAACATAATCGTAATACGAAAATAAAAAGATCGTTTCGAATGGAAGACATGTGTCCACATGCTAAGAGAAGAACCGTGTATAATACGATAAAGTGTGAACACCGCTCGCCGCAATACATTTTTTAAAGCAGAAACTTGTTTCTAATTTTAATTCATTTTATATCTTGAATGTGCAATTGTGCATCCTCATGATGCACATAGGTACGCTGTGCATCCTCATACCCAGAACAGACACAATTTCAACCGTTGCGAAGAGATTTTCACCATTTGTTTATTTTTATTAATTAATTTACAAAATAAATGTTCTTTTGTAGTGAAAAAATTCATTTCAAACAATACCATAATTATATCGATGCAATGCTCTGCTTGCATACAACGCTAGACGATTAGTCAGAGCTGAAAATTACAAGAACAATATGATTACAGAAGGTACTTACCTACTATACAAATTGTAAGGCTAATCGATGTAAGAATCAAAAATCTATAGTTAATTGGTGGATAATTTCCGCGATTCTTCCGTTGACGCAACTGACAAATACGGCGTTCAGCTAACAGACCGAGACAGCGCTATAGCTACCTACTCAATTTTAGTGCTATTGGTAGCTCAGGTGATAGGATAAGAAATAGGGGGTAGTGAAACGTTTTCTCCATTTTTATGCAAACGTTGCTCGCCGTACTATCCTCATAAGGTTCATTGCGAAAGTATTATTAACTCGGCTGTTTCTTCTTCGTTTTAGTGTCTACGCGAATGAAAATTATCAATGCGACTTATTTCTTGTGTCTTCCTGTAAACTCTTTTTTCCAAAAAAGCATCCGAGTTACTGCGTCCCCATATATAGTGCACATCAGATGACAAACTCCTTAATTATTGCCATGAAAGCGAGAGTTGTATTTTTAAACGGTCTCAGGGCGCTGAGTGTTCCTTGCAGTCGTGATTGTGTTCTTAATAGTGTATTCTTTTTCTTCTATTACTTAAAGTTTTGTTATCACATATGACGCTGTACTATAATTAGTTGCCCCGTGGCACGCTAAGTCATTAATATTTAAGAAAATATCTTGTCAAAACTGAGATAAGGGTCATGTGAATAGGTCCTCCTTTGTGTTTTTGGAACTCGGTGAATACGAAAAAAAAGTGAAAGAGAAAACAAAGACAGGACTTTTTAAATTTTAAATTAATTAAAGACTTCTTTCTAATCTTCGTCTTGTTTTTGTTCTTAATCTTTGATTGTTTTTCGTAGACTTAAGGTAGCTGTTGATCTCTTACCAAAATATGAAATTAATATTTTACACGATATTATATTACCTAAGCTAATAACTTCGATGACTCTGCACATATTGCAAATTTTATGTTTTCGGCGATATTCTTTTAACTTTTGAGAACACCATGTTGAAAATGTATTTTTATGTCAGATGAAACACAGCTTTAATAGTGAGTTGTCAGATTTTGCCCCCTTTGACCTAAAATTGTAATTTTGCCCCTTATCATGGTACCCACACGCCCCTTGACACGAGGTGAAATTTTTTTTAATACTTATTTTTAAAGTACCCATTCGCCCCTTGTAATATTTAAGTCAAAAACCAGTATGACTGATTAAAATCAACTACGTTTTGAAAAAAATGAAGTAATAATCATAATGTTTACATGCAGGTAGCAATCAAATGAAGATGCTATCACAAAATTCAACAGCTACTTCGTTGAACAGTGGTTTCAAAATCGAATTATGATAGGAAGATTAGTGTTCCAACCTAAACTACTAAAGTTCCCACCAGGCTACCATAAGCATATAAGAGGTTACTTATTATTATAAAAGATTATTTAATCCAATTATGTATTATTATTATTATGAATGCTAGTTAGCTATGATTATGAATGAAGTATGCTAATACATAGTCATGGTAGCCTGGTAACCGCTCCCGGACCAGATGGAATACATGGGCGTGTTCTGGGGATTGCGCTGGACCATCTGGGAGGTACCGTACGATCTCTGTTCGATAAGGCGATTACCTACTGAAAGACAATTCCCCAAAAACTGGAAACAAGGGAGACTTCGCAAGCCCGGCAGGCCTGAGGATTTCCCAAGTGGATACAGGCCCATCGTATTACTAGACGAAGTGGCGAAGATTTTCGACAGGATCCTGGCGGGTCGTCTCAACCAACACCTTACAAATCACGAGAACGGTCTCTCAAATGCCCAATTCGGGTTCAGAGAGCACCGGTCCACTGTTGATGCGGTTTTAGAACTCAAACCAGAACCGCACGTTCTGGAAGCACGTCAGAAGGGAGAAGTACTAGTAGCTGTGTCCTTGGACATCGCGAATGATTTTAATACTCTTCCTTTTTCCACAGTTATCGAAGCGCTCCGCTTCTTTGGCGTGCCAGCATATCTTAGAAATATTGTTGAGGATTACCTCACTGCACGACAGGTTTTGTATGTGGGCCGAAGTGCCGTTCTACAAAAACGCCGTATGATGTGCGGTGTTCCACAGGGGTCGGTCTTGGGACCACTCCTGTGGAATATCGGACATGACTGGGCCCTCAGGGGGTCCGTCCTGGCCGGGGTGGGAGTTATCTGCTACACCGATGATACACTCATCAAGGCCAAAGACAAGAGTCCACAAAGAGCTGCAGCATTGGCGACAGCTGCTACCAGCCTCATTGTAGGCTGAATTAAGAGTCTGGGGTTGCAGGTTGCTGCGCACAAAACCGAAGCGATTTCATTCAGGCTCCCACGTACGAAACGAGTTTCTGGACTGACGATTGAGGCGGAGCGAACGCGGATTGAGGTCAGCTCCACCCTTAAATATCTAAGGCTTATCCTAGACGATACCCCTAATTTTGAAGAGCATTTCCGCCAGCTTAAAAAGAAGCTGATCAGCGCCGCCGGACCTCTCGCGAGGCTTCTGCCCAATATAGGAGGTCCCAACGGCACTTGCCGCAAGTTATACGCCGGAGTCCTTCGCTCAATTACGTTGTATTTATTTATTTATTTATTTATTTATGGCACAATTACAGACAACAGATAGAAAAGTTATAAAAGTAACATAAAATTAATACAATTTATATATCTGTGCCCAATGACAAAAGTGCACAGCATTTTCCTTAAACTTAGGTTACTTAACATAAAAATATAGAAAAAAGAATAACTCAATTACCAAATCAATGATTCGTGGTTAAACCTAACTGGTATGCAACATCTCTTTTAGTAAACGTTTAAAAGCAGGGACGGTACAGTTAAAGAGATCACAATCAGAACAAACTTCATTAAAACTTAAACACATTCTATGGATAGGATTGTTTTGGGACACGTTATTCCTTGATGATGGCACACAAAATACCCGTGGAATGCGCACAGACCGATTCGGCACTCTGAACATCAGCATCTGGAGCAAACCGCTATCACATAATCCATTAGCTATTTTATGGAGTGTACGCAAGTCATACATCCACCTACGGTTCTCTAAGCTAGTCATATCAAAGTAATGGAGCCGTTCGGAGTAGTCACTGATCCTACGACGCAAGCCACACTTAGTGCATAAAGCGCGTAAAAACCTACGTTGAATAGCTTCAATTCTATCGGTGTGGTTTTGATAAATTGGAGACCAGATCGATGAACAGTACTCAAGGATACTTCTGACTAGGGATGTGTACAAAATTATCCATGAATTTATGTTTTTAAATGGTTTTGCTTGTCGTAGCACGAAAAACAACATTTGGTTGGCTTTATTGCAGATGTAGTCGTAATGAGGTCTAAATGAAAGCACCGAGTCATAATACACTCCCAGATCGCGAACGGTCACAACACGAGCAAGACTATGACCACATATGTTATAATTATGTTTCAATGGATCTTTGTTTTTGGTGAACGAGATCACTTGACATTTCCGAACATTTAATGACATGTGATTAACGTTACACCAGTGGTTAATAGTATCCAATGAACTCTGCAATGCCTCGCAATCCCTGACATTCATAACACAATTGAAAATCTTTATATCGTCTGCGAAAGCAAGACATTCGCTATTTATTTTATTCAGGAGATCGTTTATGAATATCAGAAACAGCAGTGGACCTAAATTTGAGCCTTGCGGTACTCCCGAAACTGACTCAAATGGAGAAGAATCATAGCCACTCACAGTTACAAGTTGTGAACGATTAAGAAGGTAAGAAGTAAGCCAACGTAATAAATTTCCATGTATGCCTAGATGTTCTGCCTTTACCAAAAAAATTGAGTGATTCACACGATCAAACGCCTTGGCAAAGTCCGTATAGATGGCATCCACCTGCACTCTTCTGTCGAACGAGTCACACAAAAATGTGGTGAAATTTAAAAGATTGGAATTGGTTGACCTCCCTGTGACAAAACCGTGTTGTTTCGGACTAAGCATGGGACTGACGTGGTTATATAAATGCTGGTAGACAAGAGACTCAAAGATTTTAGCAAACCAATTCAGAATACTTATGGGGCGATAGTTAGTGATATCTTTTTTATCTCCAGATTTATAAATGGGTGTAATTTTAGCTATCTTCCATAATGTGGGAAAAGTACCTTCGTTAAGTGACTTGTTATAAATTAAAGTTAAAGGATCGACCAGAGCCGAGGCGCACATACGAATGAGTACAGGCGGAATACCATCCGGACCTGCACCCTTGGATATGTCTACGTTCTTTAACATAGTCAATACGGAATCACTATCTATTTGCAGCTGACCAACGGTGAGGTTATAACTGGGAAAATCTGGCGTGTACGACATAGAAGGACCACTCACATAAACAGAAGAGAAAAATTCCGCGAAGAAGTTAACGATATCATCACCCGATGTAGCTATCTGACCGTGAAGATACATTCGTTTAGGTATACTATTCGTAACTCTCTTGTTTTTAGTATATCGCCAAAAGGCTTTTATATTATGGGTTAAGTCACTTTCGATATTGGAAACGTAATCTCTAAAACACTTCTCTAACAACATTTTTGCTCGTTGCCTCATAGCGGAATAGGCATCCCAATCTCTAGGATTTTTAAAACGTTTGTATTTGCTATGGTATTTCGACTTTTGTTTAAGGATCAACTTTAGCCCTGAGGAAAACCATATAGGACAGTTAAAACCGCGGACCCTGGTTTTTGGGGTGTGTTCATTAACTATGAGACTTAGTTGGTTGTAAAAAAAATGCACCAAATCATTACAATCAAATGTACTAGCGTAGTAAGTCCAATTTATTTCTCTGAGCCTCACAGCGCATGCCTCAAAATTTGTTTTATGAAAACATAGCCGCTCAAAAAGAGTGTTCGAACGAAGCGGAGCTTCATGTCGGTTATAAACAAGTTCGAATGGAGGGTGGTGCGCGTCAAGACGACTAATCGCAGCGGCCGGAAACAGAGAAAAGGAATCTGGGCAATTGGTGATAGCCAGATCTAAGATTCTATCGTTCTGATTTGTATTAAAATTCAACTGATTGAGAAACGTTAATTGAAATAAGCTAAACACGGCTTCAGATTTTGGGCAATTACCTTTTAATGGGGTCTTTGTTTCAATTGACCATGCCAGATCTCCTAAATTGAAGTCGCCAATAACACAAGACACCTGTTTGGGGTGCGATGATATTATAGTCGAGCAATTGTTTATAAAGGTTGTAAAATCACTTATGGGCAAATAATCTGGAAGGTACACGATACACAAATTCAATATAAGGTTCTGATTAATAGTTAGCTGTATCCACAAATCTTCAACATAGTCCGACTGCCAATCGCTTCTTATAACAACGTCAAGTCTTCTAGATATTGCTATCAAAACCCCCCCACCATGATGCTTTTGGAAACGCTTTAGGAACTTAGCATCCCGGTCTCTGCGCACAACCACATATCTATCGTCAAACAATTCGGACGAAAGAACAGTCTCATCAAGCCACGTTTCACACAGACAAATAATATCATAATTATTACATAAAATAGAATTAAATATTTCGGAAGTCTTGCTTTTCATACCGCGTATGTTTTGGTAATACAAACTAATACCCGTCATGAATAATTATGTAGATTATAGATTATAATAATATTACAAGTTTTACTGTATTAAATCAAGGCTTCCGATATTCTTAATATGGATGTGTGGCGAATCGACAGATTTTCTAGCAAAAATTCGTCCATTGCGAACCCAAATGAACTGATACTTGAGTTCCTTGACTTTCTTTCTTGCCGCTGCGTGTAGCGATTTGTTCGAGGGAGACAGATGCTCAGAGACATATACCGGCTTTTTTTCCCCTGCGAGTCCAAGTAGCGCTGTATTGAGCTTATCATTTTTATTAGCTTTGTTGTAGCGATGGACTGCTGAGAAAAACTCATCACGGCGCGCAACATTCCTGAACTTTGCTATTATTGTGCGTGGATGAATACTGTCTCTATTTAGCTTCGCGACTCTCACACAGCTTATAATGTCTTCATCCATCATCGTACAGCCAATCACAGAAGAACAGTGCTTGACAAGACTGCTCAAGCTTTCGTTGCGATGTTCAGGTACTCCGTGAAGCTCTAAATTGTTCTCCCTAAGGTACTGTTCAGTGTTGTTAAGGCGTTCAGTAAGATCCCTCACAGATGAACCCAATTGTAAACAATCGGTCTTTAGGGTGCTGTTTTCATTCCTCAACGAGTCCAGTTCATTTTTCATCTCTTCGAACTTGGTATTGAAAAAATCAAGAGATACTCGAAAGTCATGGAGCTCCTTCTGGATAGGTAACAATTCTTGTTTCAGCGTCCTGGTCAACAGTCAAGGCAGTTCGTTCTTTATAGACTTGAGCACTTTTTCACTAATTGCACAGACAATGTCCGCATCACGGCCGGAGAGTGCGTCATCCACATTAACTCGGGTTTGATGAGATTTTCGAATAGTGACGTTATCAAAATCAGTACTAGCCTCCTCTTCCACATATTGAGGTTGAGTCCCAGTAAAAATAGTTTGAAGAGCTCGAACTGGCGTGTTAGTATTGCTAACCTTTGGCAGTTTGCTTTTACATTCACAACAAACCCATTGACTTTTGTTAGTTTTTGTCATGGAATTTCGAAAACAATGAACAGTTATATTTGCACATTCAAGGTCGTAAATCTTTGTGCATTGAGCACATTTCAAGTTGTCATTCGCAGTACATTTTTTATGACATCCACCACAAGTGAACTGAACTGGCGCCATTTCAGAAAAAAAACAAATCAATTAAAAACAAAATTAACACTGCTGACCTCTCGGAGAAAACTATGGTACGCTGCAATGCGCTGTCTCGTCTGTGGTGCCTTATCAATGACCGATGACGTGCCGGTTCATTCAAGATGACCTGTATTACTACGCGCAAGGCAATGTAGTACTTAAACCACAGACGTAATCCCTGAATTCGCTTGTCCGGAGCCGCAGCTATTGAATATCGATGTGAAGTAATTTTCGACGTACCCCCGTAAGCTCCAATAGTTCACAGGCAAACTTTCTTGTTGCGATGATTAAATGACGCAAACAAAACACAAATCACAAATATAGCAACCAAATTAATGATAATTAACTCGCATATCTTTAAGATATGGACTAAAACAATTTTTAAACAAAAATTTTAGAGCAGGTTGGTTAAGTAGACCTTTACTGTACGGTATCAAAGATGAGATATTGAAAATGGAGGAAATGGAGGCGGAAGTGCTCTCCAAAATCTACACAAGAAGAACCGAGACACCAATCGATATTGAGCGAGTTCGTCGGGCGGCAGCTAAACGGCTTATTGTCTGTTGGGCGGAGACACTCTCAGCTGCTACTTATGGCAGACGAACTATAGAGGCTCTCCATCCAATCCCATATAAATGGGTGAAGAGGAAACATGACTCTCTCACCTATCACATGGTGCAGTTACTCTCAAATCATGGTTGCTTTGGGAGCTACTTGCACCGAATAGGTAGGGAAGTGACCCGTGCGTGCGCCCAATGTGGGCATGAAGAGGATAATGCTCAACATAAGTTCGAGCACTATCCATTCTTTGACAGGCAGCACAATGAATTGGTGCATATGATAGGGCATGACCTCTCGCTGCCGAGTGTAGTTCATTGCATGCTCAGTGGCGACAGGTCGTGGGACGCAGTGGCAGCCTTCTCTGAGGCTGTAATCGCGGAGAAGGAAGCCTTGGAACGGATCAGGGAGGATGATCCTCTCTCTGATCCTCGTCGACGTCGCCGCGGTGGGCGAAGGAGACGCCTGTTCCAAAGACAGGTGTCACCCTAGACTGGACCAAGCAGAAATCAGGACGGGGGTCTCGATATCTGCATTAACTGGTCCAGCCGATTGACGATCACCCCTTGCTCAGGCGGTCGTCAGTACCCTGTATGGTTGTAGAAAAGAGAGAGGCCCTTTACACCCGTCTCCAATAGGAGGAGTCTGAGAGAACAGCGCCTTCCGTGTCAGGATGCACAGATAAGTTCCCTGCCTGCCTAGCATGACCACCGAAACACGATATGATATAGCCATTTATCTCGTTGAACTGTCAAAAATTATTGGATATAATCGCCAACTTGGAATTTTATCGAACATTTATAAGGCTTATACATGTTCGCAGTTTCGATAAATTTTCTAGATTGTTGTTATATCCAATAATTTTTGACAGTTCAACGCGATAAATGGCTATATCATATCGTGTTTCGGTGGTCATGCTAGGCGGGCTGATCGGAGTAAAGGTGGTAGCGGAGCAACCTGTGTTTTAGTCGGTTCAGGTCCGACATAACCTTGTTATCCCCCCGGATAACAGGTATGCGTGGGCAACTGGGCATTTCACAGGTATAAAAAAAAAGCCTGGTACTTCAGGTTGGAAACATACCTACACACTGAAAATTCACAATCCCCCATTGATGGGACAATTCGATGGGGATTAGTGGCCATATACTGTTTATCTTAAATAAAAAGCATTTGTCAACTATTTGTAATTTGCTAGAATATTTACAAATAAAAAAAAAATTTTAAATAGGATTTTTGGTATAAGTATTTTGATATAACTGTATTTGGACATATTTTTGGCTAAGGGCCGATCAGAGCTACCTTAGCTTTCAAGGGAGGAAAAGGTTCGGTTTAGCTATAAGGGGCGTAACATAAGGGGCGAACGGGTGCGAGACCCTATTGTTTTACGTCGCGAAGATACTATTATAGATTTACAAACAATATTGATGATATTAGCTCTAGGGGCCTCTAAGCTAAAAAAAGCCTCTAAAAAGGCTATCTAACGGACTTTTTCAGCCAACAGAATTTTTCAGTCATCATCTCTATTAAGATGGATGTGCTAGAATTTTTATTTTTTATATTATAATCAATTTACAACCCATGCACGACAAATAGGTATGCAAAGCAAATCAAAGATAAAATAAAAATCCACTCACAGAAAAACGGAAATCCAGTCATATTATATTATTGATGGATACGGAGGTGTGTTTACACTGATGCGTCTGGTGATTTTAGGGTTGTCATGCGACATTTCCTTTTATTTTGTTACACTTTGTCCTTGTAAAGTTATTGTCGTCTAACTTACAATAAACCCAAATAAAAATAGGTACAGTCAACAGCACGTCAGGCTATACAAAACTGTCAAATTTCTCCAAACGATTTTCAACCTAAGACTATTTAATATAAAGTGCATAATCGATTGGGAAAATTTTACAGTTTGTGGTAACCCAACGTGCTGTTATCTGTACCTATGTTTTAGAACGAAAACTTTGTTGAAAATTAAGTTATAAGTTCTTATCTAAATTGTTATCCATTAAATAGGATCAAAAGCAACTGAACCGATGTTATTTTTAGTGACCAGATTTATTTTATGGAATAATTTTTGCGTTTACAAACGCGTAAATATTATTAAAACAAAAAAAAACACTAAAAAAACGATCTTCCCGCCTGGGGGTCTTTCTAGTTTAATTTTATTTTCAAAAAATAACTGGTGCATTTATTTTGCTTGTAATTTTGATTTGGCATTATTAGTTGTAGGTAAATTAAATAAGAAACGAACGCACGGATTGAGCTATCGATCAATCTTCATGTTTACACGCTTCAATCGCGTTGAACAATGACGTCAATGAGCAATATTGAAGCAATTCCACTTTCAATGGAATTGCTTCAATATTGTTCGTTCGGTAAATTTCAGGTTTCAATGGGATTGGGCAATGGCCCTAAAAGGTAAGTATTTGCACGTCTCAATGACATTGAAGCAATGTAATTGAAAACAATACGCCGTCGTGGTAGAGTGGTCAGTATAGCTGGCTTCACATCAAGCGGTCCGGGTTCGAATCCTGGTAGCGGCAAATGTTTGTGTGACGAACACGAATGTTTGTTTGCGAGTCATGGTTGTTTATACATTTATTTAAGTTTATTTATAAAAATATCTAAAATTATTATGTATATTAAAAAAAAATCCGTTATCTAGTATCCGTAACACAAGTTCTTAATGATACTTACTTCGGGTTAGATAATTGGTGTGAGCGTGGAAATATATTATTATTATTATTATAATATTGAACCATGTAATTTCGGCTTTATGAATGAATTTTGTTTATTGAAATAGGTATAAGTATCTATGCAGTAACAACCCTAGCAAGACGCCTGCACTGAGATAACGCCGCCGTTCAACTTGGACTCTCAAGTGGAGTGCTATCCCACGGCCGAGACACGAGCTCCTGGGTATCTGTGTCAATATTTTTTGTACATATTCTCGGAGCCCACACTGTTTTCTTACGAATAAGCCATATTAACGAACTTACAATACGGACGTGGCTGGCAACGTTTCGACAATGGTGACGTGAATATCGATATCGTCATTTGCTGTAACCCTAAAAAAGTGATATCTATAGGTACTTATATTGATTCCTTTTACACGGAGTAGTTATAAAGTCTTTGCTTTTACCCGTGTTAAGCGCTCTCCTTTTCATTTCGAAGAAAAGTAAATAGTAGATTGCTTGACAAGAGTGAAATGGAATCAATTCCCATTTATGAGGACGTAGTTAGACACCCGAGCGCGTCGTTCGGTATTTTAGCACTGTGTTCTGTGTTTGGTATGGCAAAAATACCGAAGTATAGGATTTTTTCTCCCTAATTAACGAATAGACAGTCAAAAGCGCAATCGGCATCGATGATGCGTAGTATTCCTACTTATGGGCCAGCTACACACTGGGGAAAGGTTATTTAAAGCATCGATAAGGTGCCGAATAGTGCCGATCGAGAAAACGAGATAGAGTGACCACTTAGGTACTCATGGAACTTACGAAGCGTCTACTTAATAAGTAGTTCCGTGGTCGCGTCACAGCCGCTGACCGGGGTGTTGCCTGTCAAGTCGGTTGAGATACCTTTTATTAGCTGTTAAAACATAATTATTCTTTTATAGATTTTGTATGGCATCTTATTGTCAACTGTCTGAATATAAAATGATTTTGATATACCTACTTACTCATAAAAATCAATATCTTGAGATGATTTGAAACGATGTAACAAAACAAATAGATAATATTATAGAATAATTTTTGCGTTTACAAACGCGTAAATATTTTTAATACTAGAAAAATACACTGAAAAAATCGTATTGCCTCAGGCACGAATCAGCCTCGGTTGCGTAGTGGTTAACGCAGCCGCTCGGATTGCGGAAGATGCTGAGTTCGATTCCCGCCTGAGGCAAGTAATTTTTTTTTAGATTTTTATAGTATTAAAAATATTTACGCGTTTGTAAACGCAAAAATTATTCCATAATGTAAGTTAGTTTCCATAACTGGGCATCAAATATTTGCAAAAATATTTTTCATCCCACCACCTCGGAAAGTGTAATTTTGCGCTTCGAAATCTGGCTGGAAAATTCTATTTTATTCGCTTGAGTGGCAAAGTAGATTTGAATTTAGAACATCACATATAATGAGTACTCAATATAATTGTAAATTCAAAACGTCATTAAACCTATTTAATGTAACCTCTATGGTGCCAAATTTATGATTAGAACTTTTTAAATTGTGAAAAAATTCTTTTTCATTTTGTCATTTCCTCGCTGAGGTGGGATGAAAAGTTACGTATTGCACTCGAGTGGAAAGATTTTTCACCTTGTGCTCGTTTGTTTCCCTCGCTGACGCTCAGGATTCTAATTTAGAATCACTCGCTGCGCTCGTGATTCAACTTTAGAATCCTTCGCTTGCTCGGTCATCCAAATCGAGCACGCGGTTAAAAAGGAACTTTCCACTCTTGTATAATAAATAACTATTGTTCGGATCTTAGAAGAGCAAATTTCAAAGATTTGATGAAACAATGTTTACCATAAAAACTTAAGTATCAAGCACTGCAAATTTCGACAGCGACAGCAGTGCCCTGGTGGCGTAGTGGTTAACGCAGCCGCCCGGATTGCGGAAGATGCTGGGTTCGATTCCCACCTGGGGCAGGTCGATTTTCTTTCAGTGTATTTCTATTTTTAAAACTGTTTACGCGTTTGAAAACGCAAAAGTTATTCCATAATGATACCTGGCAAGAGATTGCATATATGTATACAGAGTGGATTTTTGAGATGGGATTTGAAGGGCAGGTACGTAAACTATTATAGTTCCAAGAAAACTTTGTTAAACAACCATCCATAACTTTTTAAGATTTTCTGATCTGCATTCACAGATTTTGGAAAAAAGTTACAGTCCGCAGCAAAAAAAGCAAACAGCAAAAAAAATGCCAATATAGCAAAAAAAAAATTTTATGCCTACCTATCGATCCTGTTTTATGCAGGGATCAAAAGACTCTATAGCGCCATTTAAGGTATTAGTACTAGAAATGACAGAAATCGCCAAAAACTTTTCTCATACATTTTGTATGGAAAATCCTCAGATCCTATTTCTTACGGTGATCTCTCTATGAATCCCATTTTATGCTTTTAGGGGAACTGTAATTTAAATAAAAAACGAAATTAAATAATGCTAACATCTATTTCCAAGGCAACCCATTATTAACCCAAGTTAAAGGTAGGTATTTTGGACGTGAATTTGATTCTCGAGGGGAGAGTCTTCACCATTATTATATAAAATAAGTAATTACTTATTTTATTTATTAATAAAATAATTTGTAGAGGATATTATAAAGGTGGGCGCACATTAAGCCGTATGTAAAATTAATTGTCTTTTTTTTACATGATGCACTGAAAATGCAACCCGCGCGGCAAACGGCCGTCTAGTCGCGCTGATTTAGATATGCAGGTGCTTGATAGGATGATGAAGATATGGCTAGAAAATGGGACACCAAGCCAAAAACCCTAATAAAAAAAGTAAATTGTTTTAATTAAAGAAAAAAGGTAAAATGGAAGCCACACTATCAATAAAAAAGTGAAGCCAACTTTTTTGAAACCAAGTAACCTTTGAATGTTTTCGTTTCCTACCTGTCTCTTTCGAACTCTCTAAGTAATATGATGACGTATGACGTATTAGATGGTCACATACACGAAGTTATATTAAGAATGGAGTCATTAGACAAATTAACAAAGTGAGGGCAAAAATTTTGACAACACTTGACATTTCTAGAGAGGCCCTGTCTCTTTCTAGAAATTGTCGTCATCTCTTTCTAAACACGACTACCTAGAAACAAGATTTCCCCAGTATTTCGCCATCTTTCTAAAACAAAAATAGAAAAGTAGCTAAAAACTTAACATATAATACAATATGTTAAGTTTTTAGCTACTTTTCTATTTACATATTGTATTCAATTTGTAACAATTTTTGTTACCACCGGTTAGGTCAGGGCTTCGCACAAGACTCAATCAATTAACTTTCTTTTACCCAGGGCGCCTTTATTTTATTTATATTCAGTATTCTAGGGATATAGAAAGGAAACTACTTATGACACACACTATACAAGATATTTTATTCAATTAAAATATATCAATATAAAGAAACCTTATAAAAAAATCTAGTACTTAATAATAACCTATGTAAATTGCTAAAATTAAAATACACTGTTTTAATACAAATAATATAGAACTTTTACTTTATTGATTAACTTATAATTACTGACAAGAATTTTATTTACTGTATTTCACATTAGATATACTTATTCCAGGTTACATTCACCTCATTTGTAACTTAGTAAACATTTGTTATTAAGAAGTAACATTAATAAAGATACATTCTCTAGACTTTGTATTGTCTTTTTACAAGTTTTATTAAGGATTAATTAAATTCTCAATTCAAACTACAACAAAACATTTAGGGAATGCACTGAGTAAGCAGGGGCACAAAATTATGGGAGGATTACTTAACTTCAAGACTTGGTAGCAGAAAGTCTCCCTTGCTTTCTTTTGTCCTGGTGACCTCGGAAGTTTTCCTTCTGACTTTCCTTACTGATTCCTCAAGATCAGAATGGATGACACTTCATGATGTCTTCACATTCAATCATTCTCCCCTAGCTTCTCAGTCTTACTACAGAGATATAACTATTGTCTAGTGAAGAACCGACAACAATGGGACCACAGTCCAAGGAACTCTAGAAATGCAATACATAACCTAAGAATTTGTAAAATTTACTCAACACCTATACCTATCCAAATGATTATAATCTACATTACTTACCCTTTTAACGCAGGGGAATAATAATAATAATAATAATAAACGCTTTTAATGCACACAAAAAGATAAATAGAAAAAAAAAAGAACAATACAGGTAAACACAAATGTATGTACAAGGTAGGCGGCCTTATTGCTAATAAGCAATAAGGGAACTCACTTTCCACTTTATTATTACCAACTTAGTTAGTGGTTTGAGCAATTCTCCTTATCAAGATACTTTCAGGAAATTATTCAATATACCTAGATGGTATTCAAGAAGTCAAGTACACAAATGCATGATCTCCACGCCCCAAGTACTGATATTTATAGACTCCCTCCCTACCTCTAAGCTTGCGATCAGAACTCCAAATCACTACCATATTTGGTAATCAATTTGCTGGCGGAAGTTTTGATTATTATTTACTCTTTTACATATTCTAGTATAATGATTAAAGCGACAAACAT
This sequence comes from Elophila nymphaeata, assembly GCA_955850985.1. Lineage (NCBI taxonomy): Eukaryota > Metazoa > Arthropoda > Insecta > Lepidoptera > Crambidae > Elophila > Elophila nymphaeata. The sequence continues at coordinate 15,509,678 of OY039076.1, read as the reverse complement.
TTGGGTGGTGAGTAGCCAAACTAACTGAATCGACCTCTTCTATATAACTAGCGACCTCTATCCTACTTCCCTGAATCTTCATCATTTATGTCCCCCTTGTTGTGCTACCATAAGCAATATCTATTTAGCAACAACCTTCTTACTTGGTGTGACATAATAACGATAGATGGCTCCACCCCTCTATTATCAATCTTATAGATGATAATTTTGATTTATTTTTACTACACAAAAAAAATGATGTTACAAATTATCAGTATTTATTACCAATGAAAGAAATAAATATAGTATATTTACTTTTAATGTTTAGGTTTGCATTTTATTTTGAGAATCATCATTGTGATTCTTTCTATAACTTATGGGAAATGAAAGGATTTATGTAATGGCAGCACTCTCTTCATGTGTCAATGTCCCGAAATCTCAACATGACATCAATTGTCGTAATTGACGTATTCATAAATATCGACTCGCGATTTTGGTACGGCTTTTTACTTTAAAATAAGGATAAATAGTGCAAAATGGTGAATAAATAGTTATTTCGTGCTGGTAGAAGTGAGTAGTATTGAGGATGCAGTGTGAATTTCACTGGTAAGTGTCTTAATTGCATATAATATTGTTCAATCTATAAATTTCATTTTTCACTCGTAATTCCAGATTATTAGCGTTATTTTGCAAAACTCCATAAGAGGGAGAAATTTCTGATACTCGCATTTAATCCTATCTTAGAACTTAATGAATTTTTATACATAATTTACTTATTCAAATATTTGTAAACAAATGACTAGGGTGACTAGGATTTCCGGAGTTATAAGGAAATAATATCCCTTTCTATCCATTCCTTTTATAAATGGCAATCAAAATTGATAGATTATTTTATTTGATTCTTTGAAATAACTGTTACATAGATAAAATACATAAATAGTTTTACCCATTTTTAGTTGGAAATGTTTAATTACAAATAAAATATGTAATTTATTTAAAGTAAATTATTTATAAATATAACAACTTTTACGGATTTAACTCGCGTGTAATTAGATTTTACATGATGTTATTATTGCCCGACGTTTCGTAACACTTCAGCGTTCGTGGTCACGGGATGACATCCGTAAAAGTTGTTTTATTTATAATGTGTAGTGCTCGCGCAAATCTAAGAGAACATTAAGTAAATTATTTTCTGCAAATAGCATATTAAAATCTATCAAATGATAGTTTTTAATATGCTATTTGATTAAAAGTTAAAAGTGTCTGTATACATAAAATTTTCTTTTCTTTTTAGATTTCCGAAGCGACTGACCATATGGTTGTCTATTATGTGCATTTAAAAACAAAAATTTATGAAAGTTCGAAAATATGTAGCTTGCACTTTCAAGACACCGACACTTTCAAGGCAACTGCTTACGTCAAAATTCAAGCCCTTTTTTCAATAAAATCACTGGCATCCCTTGAAATGGCTAGTAAAATTTTTCTTGATAATATTTATGAGTTGACATGACATTAGATAAGCTTCAGTATAATAAACTGTAAGAATGCCTCTTAAAACCGAGAGTCACAGAAGCGATAAATCCTCGAATTTCTGCTGATGATTTTTTCCTGGGAGCCTAAAATAGATAACATTACCGTGCTAAAAGGCACCCAGGAAAAAAAAGTTTAAAGTAATTATTGAATTTTAATTCTTTGTCATGGAAAACTCAAAACTCAAATTATTTTCAACTTGTGGTTTTATTAATGTTCGCGACAACCTAGGTTCCCTTAGTGTTTACAAATGACCTAAGTTATTATTGTTAGGTCCCATAATAATGTATAAGTATTCCTCTTATCTCGTTAGTGTGAAATTTATAAGTTAGATATAAGATCTTGTTAATTTGTTTACTTAATTAATTACTTGTGTGTTTTTACTTGTTTAATGTTTATGTTTAATATGTTTTATTTGTGTTTTGATTTATTTGTAATGTTTGTTTGTGTAATAAAATATATGAAATGCCTAAGTTTCATTGAAGCGAGAGGGATAGGAATAGGCCATTTCGGTCGCACATAGCGCCGCACCAATAGGCACGCGCATCGTGTCAGGGACGGCGCTAATTGCGACACGAAACAAATGGATATATACAGTGACCTAATTTCAGTAGGCACTCTGGCTCCGAACTAATTACTACTACTACTAAGAAGAAAGAAATTTCCCTCTCACTCCAAGCGCGGCGGCGGCATTATTCTCCAACAAGCTTCTTCTTTGATTGTACCAGCCCTCTACACTCCTGCAACGAAAACTAATGTGGGTACCAGCACCCCACATTTTCTGGTCCTTCTGAAGCCGAATAAAAGAACAATCGAAGAAAAATGCCTGTCACGAGAAGCATGAAGTCCTACTCCGTGGACAACAACGCTGCGGCCTCCGCTACGGCCTCCGCTCCCACGTCAACAGAAGCCACACCTTCGGAACATACGAGGTCCACCTACGCCACACGAACTACCGGAGCAACCACAGAAACTGACGCAACGCCGCGGACAACCGCAATAGAAGAAACCAACGTTGCCACCGTCTCCAACGAAGCACCGGTAGCCTCGACCTCTCGACCACGTACCACGCCGAAGACTACGAAGACGGTTTCTGCGAAGAGCAAGCGGAAGGACCTAACAAAAGCCAGAGAAGAACTACTCGCCCTGCAAGTGAAACTCGCCGCCGCCAGAGTCGCCGCGCTTGAAGAAGACGACACAGACATTGAGGAAGATTTCGAAGAGAGCACAGTTCGGGAAGAAAGAACGACAGAGTGGATAAGGAAGAGCACCATGGCATTGACGTTGGAACCACATCACGAAGCCGCCGATATAGATACGAAGAGGGAATGCCCAAGAGATCGTGCCGAACAACTGGCGCCGCCGCAGCCGTGCAACGCCGACGTTCAGCGACCTCCACCCACTTCAAATGTGATGAAGCCGATCAACCAACAAGAAATAGCAATGCCACCGGAGCCCACAGAAGAGAATCACGCCGCCGTGCCGTATTACGGACGTGAAACGAACACGTTCGACTACAACAAGCTGGCCAGCGCGATCACCCTAGCAGCAAGAGCTGTCCAGCCGAACATAACGAACAGACATCAAGAGTTACCAGCGTTCAACGGATCATCGAGCGACTGGCTGCCGTTCAAGACGGCATTCGAAGAATCTGCCCCCCTACTCTCCGAACAAGAAAACTTAGCAAGACTAAGAAGAACTTTGAGGGGCGCAGCGAAAGAAGCGGTTCAATGCCTATTCGTCGGGGCGACATCGGCCTACGAAGTCATGCGTTTACTAGAGTCAAGATTTGGAAGACCGGACGCACTAGCACTAGCGGAGCTCAACAAACTTCGCCACCTACCCGGACTCACCGAGAACCCGAAAGATATATGCACCTTCGCATCGAAGATTATCAACGTCACAGCAACCGTGAAGGCCTTGAAGAAAAACCACTATCTCTACAACGCGGAGATAGTAAGAAGCATCGTCGAGAAACTACCGTCTGCACTGCGTTATCGATACTACGACTACGCCGCCGAACAGCCTGAAGATACTCCAGACCTCATGGTCTTGTCCGCGTTCATGGAACGCACCGCCATGCGCTGTGGAAACTTCGCCCCCGCTGAGAACATTGCCTCTGAAGACCGGCGGGAGTATGCCACAAGAAAACCACTGAGAAGCTATCACGCGCAAGAACCAAGAGCTACGAGCACCAAGCCGACGTGCGCCGTATGCAAGAGGGAGGGTCACGCCACAACAGACTGTTACAAAATGAAGGAAGCAGACGTACCTACAAGATGGGAAATAGCGAAAAAACACCGCCTATGCTTTAGGTGTCTACGCACGCGCAAGTTGCAACACTTTTGCAAACCGAAGAAATGCGATATCAACGGCTGCGAATATCTACATCACGAATTACTACATGGGAATACGCCGTCGCCGCCGCCGCCGAAGAAAGAGACAGAGATATCGCACACCGTAGCATCAACGAAAGAGACGGAGCTATCGCACATCGTAGCTTCAGCGAAAGAGAGAAAAAACACCACAGCCTTATTGAAGATTCTACCAGTGGAAGTCGAAGGTCCGGAGGGTACTTGCTCAACGTATGCTCTCCTCGACGACGGGTCCACCTGCAGCCTCATCGAAAACGAAATAGCGAAGAAAATCGGCGCCACGGGTTCTCCAGACCCCTTCTATATCGAAGGCGTCGCCGGTGCACGCATCGACGCTCAAGACTCAAGACGCGTGAAGATTCTTCTACGAGGGGCCGACAGGAAAGCTCACCACATCACCGCGCGCACGATGAAGAGCCTCCAGCTAGCATCACAAGCAGTAACGCGCGATGTCATGGAAAACTGCGAACACCTACGCGACCTCGAAGACTGCCTCACATACAAAGAAGCCTCGCCGAAGATACTGCTCGGTCAAGACAACTGGGCACTACTACTTGCACACGACCTTCGAATGGGGAAGAAGAATCAACCGATAGCATCGCTCACAGACCTAGGCTGGGTTCTACACGGTGTCCGAGAAACAAGAAGAAAGCTATATCACCGAGTACATCATGCCACCATCATAGATGAAGATGAAGAAGAATCTATAGAAGCTATGATGAAGCAACACTTCAGTCTCGAGTCATTGGCCATCACACCGCGACGCAGCTACAACGATGACGAACGACGCGCGCTACAAACATTAGAAGAAAACACTCGTCGTCTACCGGCGGGAGGATACGAAACTGGTCTGCTGTGGCGTCAAGACAACCCTGCCGTGCCCGACAGTTATGGCATGGCACTGAGAAGATTAGAACTCGTCGAAAAGAAGCTCAACAAGAATGAAAATCTCAAGAAAAAATACGAAGAACAATTGAAGACGCTGCTATCAAACGACTACGCTGAACTAGCGACCCCCTTAACGAGTGCATGAAAATGGTACTTACCGCACTTTGGAGTCATCAATCCGCAGAAACCAGAGAAGCTACGCATAGTACACGACGCTGCCGCCAAGTCAAGAGGAGTGAGCCTCAACGATATGCTGCTACCGGGGCCAGACTTGCTACAATCACTGCCGGGGGTACTGATGAGATTTCGACAACGACCGATCGCCGTGTCAGCGGACATCAAAGATATGTTCATGCGAGTAACAATAAGGGAGGAAGATCGAGACATGCAACGATTCCTGTGGAGAAACGGGGAAACAGACAGAACCCCAACAGAATATAGAATGAAGAGCGTGATCTTCGGTGCCACTTCATCACCATGCACTGCCATCTACGTGAAGAACAAGAACGCCGAGAAGTTCAAAGAAGAATACCCGGAAGCCGCAGCAGCCATTGTCGACAACCACTACGTCGACGACTACCTAGCCAGCTTCGACACCGTGGAGGAAGCAGTCAGAATCTCAACACAAGTCACGAAGATTCATGAAGAAGCCAACTACTTCCTACAACGCTGGGCATCGAACTCGACGGCGGTCCTCGACAACATGGCGCCGGGCACCAAAGGCGACGTCTTACACTTAGACGGCGCAAAAATACTGGGCATGGTGTGGCAGCCATCCGAAGACACCCTGACCTTCAACGTCAACGAGCAGCGAATACCAGCCGACGTACTTGATGGCAAGAAGACACCAACGAAGCGCGAAGCACTCCGAACGGTCATGTCAATATTTGACCCTCTCGGCATCGCCACGCCTATAACAATACAAGCGAAGAGAATAATGCAAGATGTATGGCGATCGGGAATCGAATGGGACACCGACCTACAAGAAGAGCAAGCGGCAGACTGGCGACAGTGGCTACATGAAGCGAGACGTCTCTCAACGCTCACCGTGCCACGCTGCTACAACAAACTATCGAACGCGCGCAACATACAACTTCATACATTCGTCGACGCGAGTTCATCGGCATACGCAGCTATCTCTTACTGGCGCGTGGAAGACAGAGACGGCGATATATGGGTGTCGCTGGTGGCCGCCAAGGGGAAGGTGGCACCATTGAAAGTCGTGTCCATACCACGACTCGAACTCCAAGCGGCAGTGGTGGGCAGCAGGCTGGCGGAAACCATCGTGGAAGAACATCAATTCAAGCCTGCGAGCCGTCACTTCTGGTCAGACTCGCGTACTGTACTCACTTGGGTACGCAACGGGCCGCGGCAGTACAAACCCTTCGTCGCGCATCGCTTGGCTGAGATAGGCGAACACACGAAGACCAAGGAATGGCGATGGGTACCGACCAAGCTGAACCCGGCCGACGACGCGACTCGTTCAGTACCCCACGACTTCAACGCAGAACATCGATGGTACCAGGGGCCGGCCTTCCTATACTACGACAAGAGCGAATGGCCCCGAGAAAACATCGACGACGGCGAGCAGATCGACGAAGTTGAGGAAGAACGCGTACACGTCGTAAACCAAACAACGTGTCTATTGGAAGCCCTGCCCGATGTGCGACGTTTCTCAAGTTGGACTCGCCTTATTAGAGCGACCGCTCGAGTTTTACAATTCGTCAGAAGCCTACGACGCAACAAACAACAGTGTACAGCGGTCACCAAAAGAAACAAAGCCAACGCCGACGCCGTCCCTACGTGGCGTAAGAACAAAGAAAAAAACAAGACGCCGGTTGCCATGGAAACGAAGAAACAAGTACATCGAAATTACGTAAATATAGAAGCTGAAGACTTGCGCGCGGCTGAAATACTGTGGGTGCGCGCTCAACAAGAGGAAGTCTTTCACGAAGAAATGAACATACTGAAAAAGGGGACAAGCCCCCTGGCCGCGTCAGGCCGCCTCGCAAAATTAGCAGTACTACTGGACGACAGCGGAGTTATACGACTGCGATCAAGAATAGCAGCGGCGGCTAACATAACTGAAGAACAGAAATCACCGGCCGTGTTGGACGGCGATCACCCATGGACGCGCCTATACATCGCCTGGGTCCATAGACAGACGCACCATGGAGGCTTCGCAATCACGACGAACGAGATACGCCAACAATATTGGTTGTTGAGGCTACGTGTCGCAGTACGTGGGGTGTTGAAAAAGTGCCCTCTATGCCGCATACGACGAAGTACCCCGCCACAACCGTCTACAGGCGATCACCCTAGAAGTCGCCTCGCCCATCATCAACGACCCTTCACCTTCACCGGCCTTGACTACTTCGGGCCGTTGCAAGTCACCGTGGGACGAGGAAGACAGAAGAGGTACGGCGTGATATTCACCTGCCTTACGACGAGGGCGGTACACGTCGAGCTAGCCGGAGACCTCAGCACCGACGCCGCCATCATGGCCCTCAGGCGCTTCATAGCGCGCCGGGGGTGCCCCACCGAGCTATGGTCTGACCAGGGCACCAACCTGAAGGGTGCCGACGGAGAACTGCAGGCCGCCGCGACCGAAGCCCTACAACGAGACGCCTCCGCCCGCTGGATCACGTGGCGGTACATACCACCCAGTGCTCCCTTCATGGGTGGAGCCTGGGAGCGCCTAGTACGAAGCGTCAAGACGGCCCTACACGCGGTTCTGCACGAGCGAGCACCAAGAGAAGAAGTCCTCTCCACACTGCTGGTGGAGGCTGAACACACTCTCAACAGTCGGCCGCTCACGCATGTCTCCACCTCACCTGACGACGAAGAAGCCCTGACCCCGAACCACCTGCTGTTGGGTGGGCCTTCCCGCGTGCCCCTGCCCGGAGCATTCACCGAAGATGACGACAACTGCAAGAAGATGTGGCGGACCAGTCAACGCCTCGCAGACATGTTCTGGTCACGCTGGATGCGAGAATACCTACCGGAGCTCCAACACCGGCGGGAGCCCAGGGCGAGCAACGGTTCCCTACAACTTGGGGACCTAGTGTTCATCGCCGACGGCACTCTACCGCGCAACTGTTGGCCGCGGGGAGTCATCACCGCCACTTACCCTGGGCCAGATGGTGAAGTACGAGCAGTCGACGTCAGGACTACCAAGGGGGTGCTCCGACGACCTACGAAGAAATTGGTGGTCATCATGTCATCGGGAACGCGCGAACCCTAGGACTTCAGCTACGAGCTGCGGCGGGAGATATGTTCGCGACAACCTAGGTTCCCTTAGTGTTTACAAATGACCTAAGTTATTATTGTTAGGTCCCATAATAATGTATAAGTATTCCTCTTATCTCGTTAGTGTGAAATTTATAAGTTAGATATAAGATCTTGTTAATTTGTTTACTTAATTAATTACTTGTGTGTTTTTACTTGTTTAATGTTTAATGTTTATGTTTAATATGTTTTATTTGTGTTTTGATTTATTTGTAATGTTTGTTTGTGTAATAAAATATATGAAATGCCTAAGTTTCATTGAAGCGAGAGGGATAGGAATAGGCCATTTCGGTCGCACATAGCGCCGCACCAATAGGCACGCGCATCGTGTCAGGGACGGCGCTAATTGCGACACGAAACAAATGGATATATACAGTGACCTAATTTCAGTAGGCACTCTGGCTCCGAACTAATTACTACTACTACTAAGAAGAAAGAAATTTCCCTCTCACTCCAAGCGCGGCGGCGGCATTATTCTCCAACAAGCTTCTTCTTTGATTGTACCAGCCCTCTACACTCCTGCAACGAAAACTAATGTGGGTACCAGCACCCCACAATTAACTTAACGAAGTCCAAGTGTAACGTTACACGTACATATTTTACCGACTTACATACATAATTTTAAATTAAATCAGAATAATTACACTATTTATAAATATTACATAAATTAAGATATAAAGGAAGCTCATCTAATTGAAATATTTCTTTAGAGTTCGCTTTCTAAATTTATCAACACGTTTAAGCGCTCCATATCAACGTTAATATGCTACATGATAGTGACCATACGACTGTTGTGGGCAATCTCCGATAGATTGCGCCTGCGTCGCCGAACAGTCTCGATCTTGTCAGGAATCGCACACAAAGACTTGGTGATTCGGTCTTGCGCTTGCGTGGTTCGCTAAGTAAATTGAGCACCGACAAGACCGACCTAATACTAATTAACTAATTTGATAATCGTGTGCATAATAGTTATTTATTTAATGTGTTTAACCCCTAATTGGGGTCCAAGATTAGGCTAAGGTAGCCGCTGTCGCCTCCACTGCTTCACTTCCGCCCAGAGGCTTTAGACAACATGCATTTCGACAATCGCTCTCGCTATCGCTAAGTAAAAAAATGTATGGGATTGACATAAGCAATCGATCACTTTTCGATTGCTTATGTCAATCCCATACATTTTTTTACTTAGCGATAGCGAGAGCGATTGTCGAAATGCATGTTGTCTAAAGGCTCTGGGCTGGACTTAAAGTGAGCAGCAGTACAAGCCGCCCTAACTCGTCCCACCGAGCGACCCTCACCGAGACCATCTCGGGCTACCACCAGGGGAGTACACGCTATTGGGCATTATAGAACCGTTCGTAGTACCGACTTCCACCATTTAATAAATTGTTCTGCACGGATCTCTCGTGTCTCATTTAACTCCCTATATCTTAGGACCGTGGGAGCACGTGAGACCTTACCCGTGGCACAAGACTGTCCGTGATTAATTTGTGCTACAGGCACCCTACTAGAAAGAGACAGGGCCTCTCTAGAAATGTCAAGAAATGTCAAGTGTTGTCAAAACTTTTGCCCTCACTTTGTTCATTTGTCTAATGACTCCATTCTATAGGTAAAATATAAGCTCCTTGGTCACATAACATACTCTAGTGGTTAGAAAGAAACAAATGGATAATAAGAAGTTTCAAATTTTTTGTTTTCACTTTTTCTTCGAGCAGTGACTTTCACCTATTTTCTAGTTTTAATTTATCCCTATATAAGGCAAAGAAATTATGTCCATACAGCCAAGTCTAGTGAATATTTTTATTTTTTCTTCAAACTAACACATGATTCGAAAGTGTCCTTGACGATAACTATAGGACAAAAGACATCATTGTGGTGACTACCAGTGGCGGCGCTAGGCGTCAGCGACGTCAGCCACCGCCGACGGCCTCGCGCCTGAGGGGGCCTGGCAATTTTTTTACGAACGAACGAAAAAAAGTTACGAATATAGGTACTGATGAACCAGTTGAATCTCCTGAAATGCAGTTCAGAGTGAACTTTTTTTTTATTCTACGTGATGGCAAAAACAAGGTTGCGGCCTGGTGTTAAATAGTTACCGTCGCCAATAGACACTTACTATTTAATAAGGGTACCTAAACAATACCTAAATCACTTAACACTGCAAGTGCGTTGCCATCTTGGGGACTAAGGTGATATGCATTCCATACCCAGTAATTACACTGGCTACCTTTCTCTTCAATCCGAAACACAGCAAACTGCTTCACGGTAGAAATAAGGAAGGCGGTGGTACCTAACTACCTACCCAAGCGACCTACGATAAGGGTCTGGGAAAAAATTCAATGAGGCTAAAAATCGAAAAGTTCGACTATTTCAATAAAATTTCTATGTGTGTAATTATTTTCTGTCATCATTTGATTATCAACAATAAAACTCGGTTACTCATACATTATTTTTAGTTTGGATCACTTAATTTAACGGTTTTTTTATTGCGAAGTAAAAAGGGCCTCGCGAACTTCATGTCGCCGACGTCCACATGGTCTAGCGTAGTCGTGGCAAAAATGAATCACTACTGAGATTGGAACATTTGAATCTGGAACAGTACAAAGTTCCGGATCAGTGATATGTTTCATTTGGAACATTCATATCATTGAAATAGAGTAACATAATTAGCTAGCGCCTCGCGCAGAGATTTGTATCTGTTTCAACGTCGTTATTTTATTATTAAATCCTTAATAATATTATAAATGCGAAAGTAACTCTGTTTTTTTAATGTTTATGTGTAGGTATAATATTCATAATGCATTATTTGTTATAAGATGTTAATACATATATAGGTAGTATCCGAAGCGTCTTTTTTTATTTGTGATTTTAAACTTTATGACCATAGTAACAGACTTATTTTGTGTAAAGCAACGGCGGTGGTCGGGGTATACCTGTACTGTACACAGACTCTGAGTCACAGTGAGCGCTGGGCGCATATTCACTTCTCTCTCACTCGCATCGTTCTGTCCGTCGTTCGTCGCGTCGGTTGAGGTGATCGAGTTCCAAATCAAACATTTTATGCCGGGCAACTGTTCCGAATCATTTGGTTTACATTACTGTTTCGGAACACTGAGTCGCACTCAAAATATTTTGACTTGATAAAAATGTAACTGAAACGTTGTGAAAGCACACCAAATCCTTCTTTAATTTTTTTTTACTACAGTGGTGGCGCTCTTCTAGGCAAGCATGCAGTCCACTACTTATCGCTATCATTGGGGCAAACATTTATAGAACGTTTGCCTAAAAAAAATAATGTCAGGTTGCAAAGTTGACGTTAAAACTTGACACTGACAGTGAGTGACGTTTGATTATCAGCTTAACAGCTGTATTGGCTGGATGAAGTCGAGAGTGCGGGGCTATTTAAACTTATAAATATCTATGCATACTGTTTCTAAAATATTAAAACATGAATAATGTTTGGAGACGCTTAGTGACTCCTCTATTTTGTAGAAAATTAATAACAGGCTTTATCAACAGACCATTGCATAAGTGTTCCACCAACATAACCTCGACTGTAGTCAAAGTTCCTGTAACCATTCAATTTAATTCTGTAAGACTGAAATCTAAAAAGGTTAGTACATTTGTAGCCTATATTATTTTAGTTAGCAATTATTTCTTATCATCTTCGCTGATATTTAGAAGTGACAAAAAGAGTAGGAGGTACTTACCTACATATTTTAATCTTCTTTATTTACTTTTGTAAAGCAAATTTATTAATATTTTAATGAGTAATAAGTTTTGAAAACAAATTAAAGAAGAGTAGGTAGGTACTTGTAATGTTCAACTAGTTTTGAAGATTGTGCAAGCATTGCATAGAGGTAAAATACATACATTTAGATTAATTTTCTGTAGAAACAATAGCACTGTGTTAACGTCCGAGTATATACTTAACATACACAAAAACTAAAATTCTTTTTAATTAAAGTACTTAATCAAAATCTTCATTCTAAATTAGCCTCTAAGTAAGCCTTAAAGTTTTGTTGTAATACAGCTAAAAAATATAAGTAGGTCACTATAGTTTGCTGTTTAGCTTTGCTACACCAGTTTTATCAGAAAAAGACAAATCTTCAGCTCTACTTTTTATAACTTTAATATACATATTGTTCTAGCAAACAGATGTAGATTCTGATGATGAGGTAACTTTTGAAGATGACTCTTCTTTGTCACGAGATTCCAAAGTAATGAAGTTCAGTACAACTTCAATGAGACTAGACATGATTCTGAAATCTGCACTTGGTGTTGCAAGAAAGTAAGTTATTAGTCTAGGTGCCTAGAATAAGTTTTCTATAATTACTTAGTTATTTATTTTTTTCATGAAGATTTTAAAAATAGCTTCTAAACCATTCTAATTAACACAACAATAAAGAATGTAAGACTTAATTCTTCAATAATAAACTATAGAGAAGAAAATAAAATCTAGATATACTTATTTTTTCATCTTTGGGGAAGCCTGTCTTCCATTTCACTTGAAGATGATAATAATAATAACTGTTTGAACAAGGTCAAAGTCAAAGTCAAAGTCAAAATTACTTTATTCATTTAGGTACAATTTGTACACTTATGAAAGTCAATTTTGATGCCATCGGTTCGAGAGTCTACCAGGAGGCCTTGTTCTGAGAAGAACCGGCAAGAAACTCAACAAGTTTTATCCTCCCTTTACAGTTTTCATAGTATTGATTTGGAAAGAGTCATAATTCACATTGTCAAGTCTTTAATAATTAATCATAATAATATAATAAAATAAAGACTCATAATTAAACTTCAATAAATAAATATATATAAAAAATGTGATTTAAGACATCCTTCCTTACAATATTGTCAATTAGAGAATTAAAATTTTACACATTGATATCTCACTAGATTAAAATGGAGAATCGAGCACATTTGGATGTGTCCACACATTTTTGTCGTCTATATATTCCTGAACTTTATAATACGCTTTCTTAATTAAAATTTGTTTAATGTGAAGCTTAAATTTATGTGACGGAAGTTCAGTTACATGATGTGGGAGTTTATTATATATTTGTATACATTTCCCCATGAATGAGTGACTAGTTTTATGAAGTCTGAAGCTTGGTACAGAAAGTTTATTTCTATATCTTGTGTTTAAATTGTGATAATCACTTTTCTTCACAAATGTATGTAAATTTTTATGAACATACATAATGTTGTCATATATATATATTGGGAAGCAACCGTCAATATATTGATTTCTTTAAATAACTCTCTAAGCGAGTCACGAGGTCTTAGTTTATAAATGGCGCGTACGGCTCTCTTTTGTAATACAAAAATGTCTTGAATATCAGCTGCTGATCCCCACAGCAATATACCATATGACATAACACTATGGAAGTAACTGAAATATACAAGTCTTGCCGTCTCAACATCAGACAGTAATCTAATCTTTTTAACAGCAAAAGCAGCAGAGCTAAGTCTTCCTGATAGGGTAGTAATATGAGGATTCCATTGTAGACGTGAATCTAAAGTTATTCCTAAAAATACTGTTGAGTCAACACATTGTATAATTTCTTCGTTAATTTTAATATTTGTACTGACCTGCTTGACATTTGGTAACAAAAATTTGATACATTTAGTTTTATTTGAATTTAGTAACAAGTTATTATTAGTAAACCAACACATTACTTTGGAAAGGGCATTATTCACATCGTCAACATTTTCTGTTTGTCTATTTAGTTTGAAAATAAGGGAAGTATCATCTGCAAATAATACCGTCTCACATAAGTTGCTTACATAGTAAGGCAGGTCATTTACATAAATCAAAAAAAGTAACGGACCTAATATCGAACCCTGCGGCACGCCCATGAGCATAGGGGCCCCTGAAGACTTCGCTATATTTATAACTACTGTTTGTAATCGGTCACTTAGGTATGATTCAATTATTTTTATTGAGTTCATTGAGACGCCATAATGTTGTAATTTGGCCAATAAGGTTTTATGTTCTACACAGTCGAAGGCTTTGGACAAGTCACAAAAGACACCTAGAGCATCTTGTTTGTTTTGGGGACTGGTATTTCAAGACTGTTAAAAAACAATAACATTTTTGTTATGGTGACGGACTATGCTAAGATGGTTACTGACCAGGTGAACTTATGAACGGTCTTATATTAACAGTCTTACCATCAACCAAATGACACCCAAATTGTAAGGATTCCTAATGAACAATCGGCAAACCCTCTGGATCTAATTCTCATGGCTAAACCACCATGGAGGTAGTAAATTTATTAATAAACTACATGACCCGGTGTACTTCGTATCACCTATTCACAGAGTACTAAACGTCTTTGCATCTATCCTAACGACATTAAAACTCTCCCTTCGCTAAAATGGCGGAACGTCAAATGTTTGACAGGAAAGTAGGCAGAACAGTTTATATGGGAAAATGAAATTGTTGTTTTTACTATCTTCCTCGCAATTTTTCCATATTTTCTCACCTTTTAAACCTTCCCTGGACTACGACAAACATTTCAAAACCAAAATCAGCTAAATCGGCCCAGCCGTTCTCGAGTTTTAGCGAGACTAACAAACAGCAATTCATTTTTATATATATATAGATAAATAGATAAATGATAACTACATCTCAGAGGTGTCAAAATTTAATATCAAATATCATACATACCATAAGATATTTTTGTGATTATGTATACAAGGCTATTTTAAGATACTCATTAATATTTAATTTGAATTTCAGCAAAATTGAGCAGGTGTTTTATGAAAGTAAAATTAGATTAAATGGTAAAAAGGTTTTAAAAAAAAGTATATCTGTAAGTATATTTATCATAATCCTAATTTAAATAAAATATTAAGCAAAGTCGATGAAAACCTAGTATTTTTATTATTTGCAGGTAAGAGTAGGTGACGAAATAGATGTAATTAAATCAGTCAGTCCTAAAAACCCAGATCATCTACATATTTCAAGAGTAGAAATATTGAATGTAATAGCCAAAGAACAGAGCATATCAGTGACGGCCAGAAGATTTAAGAATCTATTAATAGAAAATTATGAAATAGATCCTTTCAAGGGTCATGCTAACCCCGACGAATAGTTGCATTATTTTGTAAGTACTTGTAAATAAAAAAAAGATATATATGTTCAACAATATGTTTAATTTGATCGTAACACAGAGAATTTTTAATTCATGATTACATTAACTTAAATATCTAAATCAATATCACAGTCTGAGCCCTCAAACATGGAAATTTGGGAACTGGGTACTCCTGACTTAGGCAAACTCACACTGCTGTAGCTGTGACTTTCATTTTCCAACTTAACAACAACCTTGTTTGGAGAAATCTTCTCACACTTTTCCTCATAAAATTTACTAAGATCATGTTTTTCAACAAATTGAAATTGTTTTAATTTATCTAACGTCTTTATCTTTTCACTGTTGTTGAGTTTGCCTTGAGGAGTATTGGGTTTAATATCATTACATTCAATGACGTCATCTACATTTTTAGTAATTTTCTCAGTGACATCATAATCATGTATTTCAGTACTTTCAAACTTAAAATCTATTCCTAGATCTGTAAAGACGTCATTTACACTAGGTACAGCATTTAAAATTATACTAGTTTCAGCTATGCCATTGCCATCGTCACTGTCACTTGAATTAGTATCTTTGCTATTATTTAAACTTTCTAATTCTTTAGTTTTCTTCTGCTTTTTTATTTTCTTAATTTTAACTGTGGTTTCTTTTCGTTTTCGTTTTCTCATATCCTTTTGTTTACAATTGATTGGAGGTTTCCTTTCATCTTTATTCAATGAAGAATGCTTTTTCAATGTTGCTGCTAATTTTGCATTTACTTTTTTGTCCTCAACATTAGAATTGTTTTCATTTTCTTTATTTTTAAAATCATCAATTTCTTGGTTTTTCTCAATTTTCTTTTTATTGAAATATGAACTTGTCACTAATGATGCAGATAATGGTATGTTATCATCTGACACATCATCAAATTTAGTAAAACAATTGTAATCTCCTGCATTTACACTATTTTCTAAAGTTTTATGATCAATTTGTAATAGTTTACCATAGTATAATAATTCTTTTTGCCATGTTTCATATAGGTTCAGTTTTGTGAGTAATTTTTTTGCTGTATATAGGTACTCAAAGTCGGGGTACTTCGAAAATGTTGAATGAAGGGCATCAACAGTATCACTTAAAGTACAATCCTGCATTGATAGATCAACCAGTGATACTGCAATTATGGCATCCATCGGTAGTATTGTAGTACGGTACATTAATCGGCAGTGAGCTTGAGATAGTCTGAAATTAGATTTTTTTTTTTATAATATGATCCTATTCTTATCATTACATTGAAGTCCACTTGGTAAGTTTAGGGCCTAATCATGTGGCTCAGGCTGTCTGGACAAATCTTCAAAATAGCTTACATTTAAGTAGGTCAATAGGGCATTTTATGTGACGGCTAACCACCCTTACTTCAGAAGAGGTGACGCTACAGAATCTTAGATAATCGATCGAAAACGTGTCCAGCCAGCTTGAAAAACCACTTTTCGCTGGTCTCTCAATCTCGGTAACGGAAGAGATTTTGACGACTTTTTGCATGTCAACGGGCGTCACATAAATTTGTGACGGGCATCGAGCTAAAAGTTTCGTGATACGTACAGCGGTTTATTAGAAAAATGCAAAAATCTGTGTCCAGCCAGCTTGAATTTACGTATAAAACTTCTGGCTGGCACTTCTGAATCTCGATAACGGGAGCGTTTTCGAATATGGTTCCTCTACTAACAAAATGTGACGCAAGTTGTGACGGTAATAACGTTTGATTTATGGCATTACGTGTAAGGGTTTTCGAGAAATCAATTAAAAACTAGTGTCCAGCCAGCTTGAAGTTCAAGCTGGCTGGACACCTGTATCTCCGCAGCCTGATGGTCTACGGCCTTCGAAATATGTTCAAGTTTTTGTGACGGGGACGATAATGATAATCTGAAGTTGTGACGGAGAAAGTTTACGTAGTTTCAAAGATATTAATCATTTAATTTTTTCCATACAAACATCTATTAATAATGTTAGGTGACCATAATTTTACACAAATAAAGGATTTCTTTTTAATCGACTTATCGGCCGATTGTGGCCACACCTGCATTGTATTTGATTTTTCCGTGAGAATAGGTTTTCCCGCAGTAAAAAAAATTAAATAAAAAAAAACCGCCTTCAAAACTAAAAACGGGAGACATAAAAGTTTTGTTTATAAAAATCTAAATGTTTTTAGAGGTCGGTCCCGAATACAAGTGACAACGTTTATTACAAATATTGAGGTTGGCACCGATCTCAAAAAACAATTAGATTTTTATAAACAACATTTTTATTTTTCCCGTTTTTAGTTTTGAAGGCGGTTTTTTTTCTGCTTTTTAGTGTTTTAAGTATAGAAATTTTCAGGAAACTACTTCAAGATCTTTTAGACACACAAGTGATAAAATTACGACATCATCAATGTCAATTAAATAGGCATTATTAGGGATAACTCAAAAACTACTTGTCAGATGTCGATAAAATTTAAATGGGACTTCATGACAAGCACTAGCTTCCAAAGGTCAAAAGAATCTTCAAAATCGGTCCACTCAGTAACGAGTTATGGGGTAACAAACACTAAAAAAAAACATACAGTCGAATTAATAACCTCCTCCTTTTTTGAATTCGGTTAAAAAAGCGTAAATATGTGTTAATTCAAAATAATAATTGACTACCAGCGCTGCCTAAAAAGAGCCCCCACTTATTATTTTGTGTTACTTTTTGCCCATCATTGGTTTTTACGAGTTGAATAGTCAGATTGTCAGAATAGTTTTCTTTCCTAATTAAGTCTACCATTTGTATATGTACTGGTAAGAAATTCGCCTTTTTTGGAGGTAGAGGAGGGTGGGGGGAAGGGAGGAAGGGGGGTGGAAGTCGCCCCCCGTAAATTTCGAATGCCGGAAATGATTACTTTTTTTTATAAAAAATTAACCTCAAAATGTATGGAAAAACCCTAACTTACCTATCACCTAGCCATGTCGGTGCATAAAACACTAGACACGAAAACTCGAAAGCAACCAACGGAATGACGCAATTTAACGCTGTCAGAAATGTCAAAACTATTATCAAAATAGTGGATTGGCGTTTCGTTTCACGCGTTTTAGTACTTCAATAGTTTTAAAATCTTATCATAACCTAAAAAAGTATAGAAATTAGGTTTTGTTTCACGCAATCACAATACACTATATACGAATTTTAAAAATTAATTAAAAATATTTAAAGGCCTCTCCGGCAGCCGAAATTGTTTTAGGGTGATCTTACGGAGCTTCCTTAAGCCCCCTACCCATTCAGTTTCCTCAGATTCAGGCGACTCGTTTCGGAGTCTGACCCTATCTACTTACTCTCCGATTAGGGGCCAGGCTTCCAAGTGAAAGCTTTCGAAATGCAACTGGGATATTCGCTAGGATGAAGATTTGTACCCACATCTACTATTTTTTGTGCAATAAGGAATAAATAAGGTATGTACCTACCTAATTAAAATAAATGCTTTACCGTCGTTAATTTGTTTTCTTTTTTCCCACCTCAATGAGAAAATATTAACTATAATTTTTTTGAGAAAACTCAGAGTAAGTACCTAGTCGTAGGGCGCGCCATAATCGGTATAGCATGCGGGTGATGAAACAGTCTGATTCAGAGGAAGAGAACATAATTATGATTTGAACAGTTGTCCTAGTAGTACCAACTTTAAGCAACAGATGGCGACACCAACATCAACTACCTACCTATTGAACCCGAGTCGGTCTGCGGCAGCGTATGAGCACGTTCAGAAATTGTTCAGTATCTTTTCGTGACCAAGATATTTCCTAAAAAAAATATTTACAGTAAAATATAACTAAATATACTTAAAATATTTTTGACTCTCTTTGCCGGAAAGTATTTACTTTTAATAGAATTTTTAGAAGAAAAAAGAAACCATTGTATCCTGTGTTGCTATAGCATTATTTATGCAATAGCATTAATTATTTTTGCTTACCATGAAAAACACCAATACTTACCCACTAAAAAGAGTAGTTATCTGCACGTAAATAATCAATAACGCAAAAAATTACCCCCTTTCAACACCTCTACGCTTTTGTCTTCTATCGATTAAAATATCTAGGTACTGTAAATGTAGGTTAGTAGGTAGGTATTAATATCACCAATACACGGATTTTCGTTCATTAAAGCCTTAAAATAATAAACTTGTTTCTACATAAAACCTACAATATTGGTAACCCTACTGCAGTGTTTGTATGAAAATAATTTAATGATCAATATCTTTGAAACTACGTAAACTTTCTCCGTCACAACATCAGATTATCATTATCGTCCCCGTCACAAAAACTTGAACATATTTCGAAGGCCGTAGACCATCAGGCAGCGGAGATACAGGTGTCCAGCCAGCTTGAACTTCAAGCTGGCTGGACACTAGTTTTTAATTGATTTCTCGTAAACCCTTACACGTAACGCCATAAATCAAACGTTATTACCGTCACAACTTGCGTCACATTTTGTTAGTAGAGGAACCATATTCGAAAACGCTCCCGTTATCGAGATTCAGAAGTGCCAGCCAGAAGTTTTATACGTAAATTCAAGCTGGCTGGACACAGATTTTTGCATTTTTCTAATAAACCGCTGTACGTATCACAAAACTTTTAGCTCGATGCCCGTCACAAATTTATGTGACGCCCGTTGATATGCAAAAAGTCATCAAAATCACTTCCGTTACCGAGATTGAGAGACCAGCGAAAAGTGGTTTTTCAAGCTGGCTGGACACGGTTTTGATCGATTATCTAAGATTCTGTAGCGTCAACTATTCTGAAATAAGGGTGGTTAGCCGTCACATAAAATGCCCTATTCACCTACTTAAATGTAAGCTATTTTGAAGATTTGTCCAGACAGCCTGAGCCACATGCCTAATCTGGCCATTAGCGAGCGAGTTCAAAGTGAGGCGAACACGAGCTTGCTGCCACTCACTCCTTTATCAATACGCAAAAAAAGCAATTTTATCTGCGTTTCCTGCGTCTTCGTAGTAACAAAGCTAACAACAATGTTTCCTCATCAAAATTCATTTTGTTACTAATTTTTCAAAGCCCGGATCAGCGTCTTCGCAGCGAGCTCGTTGCGATGTCGTTGGGAACTAACTGCGCACTCTCCTCGCTTTGAACTCGATCGCAAATCGCCAGTGTCATAAGTCCCTTCTACTGCAGGTAGGAACACAACAATGCTTTTAACACTATTGTTTCAAAGTCAAAGTTAAAATTTCTTTATTCATTTAGGTACAATTTGTACACTTATGAAAGTCAATTTAGATGCCATTGGTTCAAGTCTACCAGGAGGCCTTGTTCTAAGAACCGGCAAGAAACTCAACAAGTTTTATTCTCCATTTACAGTTTTTATAGTTTTGATTTGGAAGGAGTCATAATTCACATGTTAAGTCATAATAATAATTAATCATAAAAATTGAAGTTATAAAATAAAGAGTAATAATTAAACTTATAATAAAAAAATGTGATTTAAGACGTCTTTCCTTACAAAATTGGCTTTTCTTACAGTTTTGACAACAGGCTTTGATAAAGTAGTAGTAGCTAGCTAGACAAACAAAGAAGAGCTCAAATTTGCACCTGTGGATAGAAATCAAACCTATTAAACCTTTTTTATCATACATACCTGACAAGACTATCCAACATTCTAACAGTTGTACGAGAAGGATCTCTAATTTGAGATTTTCTTTGCATCATATAGTAGGACTGAAGAATGATATTTGCCGACTTCGTCATGCTTGTTGGTTGTGGCCCCACTAGACTAATATAAAGCTGTAAATAAATACCATTTGTAATTAAATAATACAAAAATAAATATTTTAAAAAATGGGTCGGTGGCATAGTGCATAAGGGCGTCGTCTCCCACCCAGGTGGCACCGGTTCAATCCCCGCCACGTACCAATTTGTTTTCAAATTTTGAATTCATATGCACGTTTAATCCACGCATCTTGAGGAAACCTGCACACACCTACGAATAAATTCTTAGATTGTTTGGGAAGTCAACCAACACGCACTTGGCCAGCATGGTTGACTAAGGCCTAATCGCCCCTAATGTGGGGTAGGCTCGAGCCCCTCGGTGGAGTCATTGTATTAGCTGTTGATGATTAGTGTAATTAAACAAAAAATAGTAAGTATGTATTCCTTTAGCTATGAAATTCACCTGTAACTTCTCAATGTCCCATTGCTTTTTAGACTCCGACCCGGAATCACCAAACAAAATATATGACGAAACAAGCTTGTCCCATGCCTTATTCTTTGCATCTAGCAGAATAAAAATCAAGTCAAACCTGTAAATTAAATTGAAATTCATTTTCTATTACCTGTGGTGCCTTACTATATGAAACTGTAGATTAATATTCTTATTACCTACTTAACAAAGGTGTCCCTAGTGACACGTTAGTACTTAGTGGTTCATCAGTTTGATAATGACCTTTGGGATTGCATGCAGCGATGACGGCGCAACGAGTATTCAACTTGCATACTATGCCTGCCTGTAACAGAAAATAATAGCATAAATATTTCTATTTACATTTGTTATCGATCAAGTGTAACAAAATATACAATTGTATTACTAAGCCGAGTCTCCTGCGACACTGTTTTGTGTTTTATAACACCGAACATCAAACATCTAACAAAATACGATAACATGTTTATCGCGACAAACAGATAACATCCCGCGTGATCGCCTGCGGGGATTTTTGTCATTTCAGTGCTACTCGCGAACATTGAGGGCGTCTTGTCTGCTTATGACTTTCATATTATGTTCTAGTTCTATAATAAGGGAATACGTTGTTTTTATTTATTTAATATGCCAGTACGCGATTTGGGATGTATGTCATTGTCGGAACACCGTGAATGAGATTTTATTCCAAATCGATATTCCACTTGTAGGTAATTCTGCATAAGTAGGTACGTAACTGTAGATACGTATGTAAAATAACTTCCAAATTTTTTTTATAGTAACAGTTTGTTTGTTCGTGTTTACAAGTCACAGGAGACTGTAGATAAAAATCGGATAGCATTGTCAGAGCGTCCGTGCATCCGAGCGTGCTCCGGAAGACTGGCGATCCGGATCCTCCTGATACGGAGTTGTGTGAACAGATTCGTACAAATCGAATGTAACAGATTATTTCTTCGTCTCTGCCGTGTAAGAAAGGCATACCTTAGCAATAGAAATGGTCTGTTGTTCCATAGCCTCGTGAATAGCGGTGCGATCGTGTTCCCGAAGCTGGGAAATCTCATCGATACAACACACCCCACCGTCAGACAGAACCAAAGCGCCGGCTTCTAGCTGCCATTCACCGTCTTCCTGTTATCAAAGAAAGCAAAACAAAGATATGAAGATGCAAGAATGGACGGAGAGAGCATATTGCGTTTCCAATTAAAATTAGGAAATGTGCCGGCAGAAGAATTTTCGAATTATAGGAACAGTTTTTTCTCTACATACGACTATGTATAGAACAGCTTTTTTTAGCGAATTCAGAGTTGCTTTTATAGTAAAAGTTGTTTGTATTAATAAGATATTCAAATGGTTTTTAAGGTTATTAGCCCCTTCAGACTTGAATTAGTATTTCACTGCAAAAAAATATTTCATAAATATTTTGGGGGAGGTTATTTACATCATTTTCGAAAAATAATTTGATTGAATATTTCGCGCTTACACATTTTGCTTAGATATTGTTTGATATAACTTAAGTTTAAGAATGTACCGAATGGCAAACAGTTTATCTTAATATATATATCATTCGTCTCATAAGCTTGGTTGAGAGTGCGCGTGTTACTAGATTAATAGTTAAATTTTAAATACAAGAATACCATTTTCGTTCATGAACGTTTGTAATAATAGCTAAAATCGGATACAGTGGTTCTTACTAAACTTGTGAGTGCAACCTAGTGAAATTATTGCCATCTTATTCTGGCATCGCTGCCCGAGAACGTAGCAGCGGAGGGACATACTTCACGCCCGGAGGCTAAGAGACAGTTTATATATTTTTTTCTCATTTCCACCCGTTGAACGCATAGCAAGATGTCTATTCAGCGTACACCGCCGAAGTTCTCTTCCAACCCAGATTTACGTACAACTACTTGTACAGGGGCTGAGGATGATTCATTTATAAATTTGCGCAAACGTAAACAACCCGACGATGATATGGACCGTCGTATGATACTATTGGAAGAAAAAAATGACAGTCAAATGACGGCACTTACTAGCAAGATCGATCAGGTGATTTCTGACTCAATCGCTAATGCTGTAAAATCATCAATGACCTCAGAATTTTCTAGCATATCCAACGCACTAGATGCCATAAGCGACTCGGTTAGGGAATTGCGCAACGACAATACCTCGTTCAAAAAATCGCTTAAGGACATAGATAGCCGTTTGACAGAAATGGAGAGATCAATAAATGCCTGTCACACACGCCAGGATGCATTTGATATGGAACTTCAAACACTAAAAAAACAAATTCAACCAGCATGTAACCTTACAGATCACGTCCAAACTCTTGAGTATAAATTAGCTGTAATGCAACAGCAAGCAAGGGAATGTAACGTCGAGATTAGTAACGTACCGGAGAAACGCAATGAGAATTTGGTCAGTATAGTAACAAATCTGGGGACAGCTGTTAAGCAGCAGATATTGGTGACGGATATTGTGGCGGTTCATCGTGTCCCTCATGCGGACCAGAAGGATACAAGGCCCAAGAATATTGTTGTAAAATTTACTACGAGGATAACCAGAGATAACATTGTGGCGGCATGCCGTGCTACGAGGAATCTTAGTACGGAACAGCTGGGACTACCAGGGACTGCTCAAAGATTGTATGTAAACGAGCATTTAACCATTCAGAACAAGCACTTATTTCGTGAGTGTCGCAACAAAGCCAAATCCTGTGACTACAAATATGTATGGGTCAAGCACGGTGTCATACTTACACGTAAAACGGATACCTCTCCTGTGGTGGCTATACGCTCACAAAATGACCTTGCCAAAATCAAGAAATAGATGCTATGATCAGTATCGATGCTATTGTAAGATTGGTCCAACTTTCTATAAGAAATTCCCTATTACGCTATTGTTTTTATCCCATGTTACATGTAAAACAACAAAACTTATCTCAATGTGTAAGTCTCTAACAAATAAAGTTATTATTAGCAAATACATCAAAGATCTTAACATCACAAACATGATTACTGAGTATTTAAATCATAAAAATATTGTTTCAATAACTTGTTGGTATACTGTGTTCATAAGGTATCTTATACCCATTAAATATTTAATAATAATGTTTTCTGGATACTGTCTCGTTGGTATGTCTATGCTAAATGTCAATGCAATAACTCCAATTTTTTATTATTCTATAAATACTCAAACTGTTTTTTTTTTTATTTACATTCTACTGCATCAAATTTATTCTTAGTTTAGTCAGAAATTACTCGTTCAACATATTAGAGGTTTATATATCATGTATTTGGAAAAGTAAAATTGTAAAGAACAATATCTCCTACATACACAATATTACTTACTTAAGTTATAGCAAATATATAAAAATGCATAACCAAACAAAAGTAACACTATGTGTGTCACTGACGTTCATGTTTCATATGGTGTGTCAAAATATCTATTGTTTGAATCAATACCACTTAGTAATATCTGTATATTTTAACAACAAAAGGTTATAACATAAGTATTTACTATCAAAACTGTCGTGGTTTGAGAACAAAACTTCACACGTTGTACATGAACATTCTGCTACACTCATACGACGTTATAGTGTTAACTGAAACATGGCTGCACACTGACATTCTTAATAACGAATACATTGACTCTCGATATATTGTATATCGTTGTGATAGGAACCGTGTAAGCACCGGTCGCCGCGACGGCGGCGGCGTACTGATTGCAGTGCTACGGTCACTCGGTGCTATTATATCTCCGTTGTCTACTGCGCGTACGGCTAATACACCCCACCATACACCTGCCCTCCCAGACCATATTGTAGATTATCTGCTTATAGAAATTCGCATAGGAATGGAATGTTATATTGTTAGTGCTGTGTACATACCGCCGCAACAAAGAGTGGATACATATATTTCCTTCCTAGACTATTTACAACATTTTATTTTAGCTTTGAAACACCCAAATCTGTGTTTGATTGGTGACTTTAATATACCGTCATTAGATTGGATAACCTCTAATAATAACACAATGGAAGTTAGTAATAGTTTAAAAGCCTGCATATGTGGTAAATATTTAATAAATTTTATGTTGTCGTTAAATTGTGCCCAATTTAACTGTGTGATAAATAATAACAGTAAAATATTAGACCTATTTATTAGTAACCAATCGAGTATCATAATAACACCGGTACAAGTCCCACTGTTGCCGGTTGATGAACATCACCCACCATTTTGCGCTGTTATGTCTACGTGTAACTATATAAAACAAATGCCCAATAAACCACAGACGCGTATTTGCTTTCAAAGCGCAGATTATACTAATATAAATAAAGAACTTTCCAGTGTGGATTGGGTCAACATTTTTAAAAATCGATCAATTGAGGTAGCCATAGACATTTTTTACGAAACCTTATACGGTATCATACGCAGATGTATTCCTACTAGATTAACAAAACAAATGAAATACCCTATTTGGTTTAGCACTTCACTAATACATATATACAAAAATAAAAATAAAGCCTGGATTAATTGGAAAAAATACCGTAATATATCAGATTATAATGAATATTCTATGTATCGTAAGCGTTTTAAAAAGGAATTGTGGATTTGTTATAATACTTATATAGAAAATGTAGAAAGCAGTATCTCAAAGAATATAAAGTATTTTTGGAAATATGTCTCTGGTCGCAGGGAAGTGGTTGATATTCCCGCAAACGTGTATTACGGAAGTCAGCTGGCTGATGACCCCAAAAAGGCGTGTGATTTGTTCTCAAACTTCTTTCAAACAGTTTTTGAACCTTCAACCATATCGGATGGTTTTGATATAAATAATTTTGACTTACAAATGAATACTAGTTCTGACTTAATTATCAGTGACATCTCCATTCCTACCGAAAGTATTATTAAAGCACTTAAAAACTTAGATATTACCAAAGGCCCAGGCCTTGATAACATTCCACCGATCTTTTATAAGTCAACTGTAGAATCAATACATAAGCCTGTATGCTATCTGTTTAATAAGTGCATACAAAATGGTTATTTTCCCAATGTTTGGAAAGCAGCAAGAATAGTACCAGTTTATAAATCTGGAGATAAAAGTGATATCGAAAACTATCGCCCAATTTCTATCTTGCCAACCCTGTCGAAGCTTTTCGAGAGGCTGGTACACGATGCACTTTATCCGTGTCTTCATAGATATATCATAAAGGAACAGCATGGCTTTGTGCAACAGCGATCAACAGTAACCAATCTATTAGTTTATGTCTCATCGTTATTCGAAAATTTAGACTGTAACGTACAAACTGACAGCGTGTACACAGATTTTCGAAAAGCATTCGACAGGGTAGATCATAAATTGCTTTTAGAGAAAATAGCATTTAATGGAATACGAGGCAACCTATGGAGATGGTTTAAGTCCTATATTTCAAATCGTACACAAAAAGTGGTTATCAACGGTTTTGAATCAGATTTTATATTAATTAGTTCTGGCGTACCGCAAGGATCAATATTAGGGCCCCTTCTCTTTATACTATTTTTAAACGACGTTGGCGATTGTTTCAAGTTTTGCAAATTTATACTATATGCCGATGATCTAAAGATATATCACGCCATTCGCAGTTACGATGACCACATAAAATTCCAACAGGACTTGGAGAGGTTCACTGACTACTGCTATCGCAACAAACTTAGTTTAAATTTGAGTAAATGTAAATCTATTTCATTTACTAGAAAGAGATCAACTAGGAACTTTATATATACCTTATGTGGACATAACTTGGAAAGGGTAACACATATTAGAGATCTCGGTGTAATACTGGACCAAAAATTGAATCTGGACATACATATTGACACTATAATTAATAAAGCTTTCAAAATGTATGGTTTTGTTATGCGCTCCTGCACACATTTTAAGAAAACAACCTCCTATTTATATTTATTTAAGGCTTTAGTTAGATCACAATTAGAATATTCAGTGTGCATATGGAATCCATATTATAATAAATATACAGCGAACCTCGAGATGGTACAGAAAAAGTTTCTGAGAAGCATGCAATACAGGTGCAGTCGTGTTCGTTTGCCATATCAACAGTTATTGAAACAATACAAACTAACAGACTTGAAGACCCGGCGTCAACAACTTGAAGCTATGGTCTTATACGATATATGTCACAGCGGATACGACTGCACACAATTAGTAAATAAAATAAGTTATGTAGTACCTAAGCGGGCGCAGTCGAGATCCTTGCGAAAACATCAACTGTTTGCAACTTCTACATGTCGTACAAATGCAGGAAAGCGATCTCCTTTGCACCGCATAGTGACATTATATAATAACATCTTAAATGAGATAGACATATTTTCTGTTAATAAAGTTAAGTTTAAAAGATTAGTATTGGAAAAATTAAGGACAAAGTAAGATATTTAATATTTATATAATAAAATTAAGAGCTATAGTATAACATGTTTGTAACTCTCAACTAATATTACATTAAGTAACTTGTGGTTAACGGTGTTGGTTTTATAATTACCAAATATTTTTATCTTATATTAAGTAACAAAACATATTGTAAAACTGTTTGTTGATCCCAATAAACTAAAAAAAAAAAAAAAAAAAAAAATATAAATCTCGTGTCACAATGTTTGTCCTCAATGGACTCCTAAACCACTTAACCGATTTCAATCAAATTTGTACACCGTGTGCAGTTTGATCCAACTTGAGAGATAGGATAGTTTTTATCTTGATAAGTAGTCATTTTTTTTTTACTGCAGATACAATGTTACAGGTCAGTAGTATGAAATTACCACAGCAACGCGTGGCCGGGCAGCTAGTATTTCAATAAAATAGACAAAAGGTCCGAAGGGGTTAATGTTGTATTACCAGTTACCCTCTATAACTATAGGCCGCCAAGCAGTATTTGGCGGGTTATATTATGCTCTTAAGCCACAATTAATGCTACAAAACTAATATTCTTGCTAGCGTTAAAATACTTCTAACTTTTTTATCCTTGACAAGGTGTCTTGACCTACCTCCCACCTGATTTTAAGTGATGATAAGGCCGGATGAATACAATAATACCGGTAGAGCTCGTGCCAAACTTCTAGTTCACTTTGAAGTTGTTTCCGCATCTTTCGCAAAGCCGTAATACTTAAGGTTCAATTTCGCTACTGCTCAGGTAATCGCCTCGTGTTCAGAGCGAACTAATGTTTGTCGCGAGCTATAACACTATTATTATGGCGACACTCTCCTTACCCTTAGAGCCGCACAAGTGAGTCCCGCTCGAGTACTGCCCGCTCCAGACGTGAATACGGAACGCGCAGTTAAGTCCGCACCAGCTCTCAGTAACTGCGACTTGCCAGTCCCTGTGGATATACATTCCACGTAGAGTTTCTCAGCTCCACTGTACTATGTGATTTTTTATTCGTTTTCAAGCCATGTTAGAGTGCGTTCCAAAACCAGGGGAAGCCAAGTAGACAGCATAAGAAAACTTTCTAATTGGTGTAAATCCTTACTAATCCTTACTAATATTATATCCTTACTAATATTATAAATGCGAAAGTAACTCTTGTCTGTCTGTCTGTATGTCTGTTAAGCTTTCACGTCTAAACCACTGAACCGATTTTGATGAAAATTGGTACAAATATAGATTAGATCTCGGGGAAGGACATAGGCTACTTTTTATCGCGAAAAAAAGGTTGTATGGGTTGAAAAAGGGGATTAAAGTTTGTATGGAAGTTCGTCATTTTTGAAGATAGAACCATGAAACTTTGAATTTAGGCACTTAATAAGACAAAAAGAAATATTTGTTCTAAGATTTTTTAAATTTTGACCTGTATGGGGGTGAAATAGTGGATGAAAGTTTGTATGGGACTTCGTCATTGTTAAAGATATAACCATGATACTTTGAAATTAAGGACTTCATAAGAAAGAAAGAAATATTAGTTCTAGGATTTTTGAAATTTAGACCCGTGTGGGGATGAAATTGGGGATGAAAGTTTGTATGGAAGTTCGTCATTGTTAAAGATAAAACCATGAAACTTTGAATTTAGACACTTGATAAGAAATAAAGATCCAATCCAAGATGACGGTTGTGACTTTTTAATATAATATCGATATGGGTATCACTTTTGTGGTTTTCGGAGGTCCCGATTAGATCCAAGATGGCGGACGCGACTTTTTGACAAAATGTCAATATGGGTATCGTTTTCGTAGTTTTTGGGGGTCCGGATTACGAATAAAGCATCTATAATGAGATCCAATATGGCGGACATGACGTTTTGACAAGATGTCAATACGGGTATCATTTTCGTGGTTTTCGGAGGTCCCGATTCCTAATACACCATCCATTTTGAGATCCAAGATGACGGACGCGAATTTTTAACATAATGTCAATATGGGTATCGTTTTCGTGGTTTTTGGGGGTCCGGATTACGAATAAAACATCTATTTCGAGATCCAAGATGGCGGACGCGACTTTTTGACAAAATGTCAATATGGGTGTCATTTACGTGGTTTTCGGGGGTCCCGATTCCGAATACGACATCTATTTCGAGATTCAAGATGGCGGTTGAGACTTTTTAATGTAAAATCGATATGGGTATCATTTTCGAGATTTTTGGGGGTTCTGACTCCGAATAAAACATCGATTTTGAGATCTAAGATGGCGGACGCGAATTTTTAACATTATGTCAATATGGGTATCGTTTTCGTGGTTTTTGGGGGTCCGGATTAGGAATAAAACATCTATTTCGAGATCCAAGATGGCGGACGCGACTTTTTGACAAAATGTCAATATGGGTGTCATTTTCGTGGTTTTCGGGGGTCCCGATTCCGAATACGACATCTATTTCGAGATCCAAGATGGCGGTTGAAACTTTTTAATGTAAAATCGATATGGGTATCATTTTCAAGATTTTTGGGGGTTCTGACTCCGAATAAAACATCGATTTTGAGATCCAAGATGGCGGACGCGAATTTTTAACATAATGTCAATATGGGTATCGTTTTCGTGGTTTTTGGGGGTCCGGATTACGAATAAAACATCTGTTTCGAGATCCAAGATGGCGGACGCGACTTTTTGACAAATTGTCAATATGGGTATCATTTTCGTGGTTTTCGGGGGTCCCGATTCCGAATACGACATCTATTTCGAGATCCAAGATGGCGGTTGCGACTATTTAATGTAAAATCGATATAGGTCTCATTTTCGAGATTTTTGGGGGTTCTGACTCCGAATAAAACATCGATTTTGAGATCCAAGATGGCAGACGTGACTTTTTAACTTAATAGGAATATGGTTATCATTTTCGAGGTTTTTGGGGGTCCTGATTCCAAATACATCATCTATGTCGAGATCCAAGATGGCAGATGGGATTTTTTATCATCTACGTCGAGGTCCAAGATGGCAGATGGGACTTTTTAACATAAAAGCGATTTGGGTATCAATTTCGTAGTTTTCGGGGGTCGTGATTCCAAATACGTCATCAATTTCTAGATCCAAGTCCTACTCCTACTATACAAATCCTACTTAACTTATTATTAATATGGATATCACTTTCGTGGTTTACAGGGTTCCATTTTGATATCCAAGATGGCGGACGCGAATTTTAAACTTGATATGGGTATCAGTTTTGTAGTTTTCGGAGGTCTCAAAATGTGTTCGACCAAATATTTTTGTATGTCAGTTTGTACATCACTCATTCTCTTCTCTCATGTCATGTCTCTCATAATATATACCTTGTAGCATATTTCCTCTGTGTTTTCTCTTAAATACCAATAGGTTATGGGCCCAGAGTGCATAAATAATATAGCTACAATGGAGAGTTCTACAAGCCGTATGACTGAAATGACCGTAAGTCAAAATTCGTTCCAAAAATTGGACGGACGATCAAATTATAAAGTTTGGAGCTTTATCATGAAAATGAAGCTCATCGACGAGGATCTTTGGGAGCTGGTATCGGAACCTTCATCATGTGCGGCTAAACTCACCCATGAAGAGTTTGAGCGCCGCGACCTAAGAGCGAGGGCAAAAATATGTGTTCATCTATACGAGCCCGTCTACCCTATCGTCATGGAGTGTGACACTGCCGAAAGCACTTGGAATGTTCTAAGGAAGACCTATGCGCAAAGCAGTGTCCATACAATGCCTCCAGATCATCATCGCAGCAACACCGCGGTCGACAGCAGCAACGTTCCTTCCACGTCGAGTAGTGTTTGTACCTACTGCAAGAAGACTGGACACCGTGTGTCAAAGTGCCGGCAACGTTTTCGCGATTATAAAAGGCAAAAGAGCATCGGTGACACGAAAGTAAATTATATATCTGACACTACATCATCTTTCACTTCATTTACAGGCCAACACTCCACTTCTTCATCCCAGGATTGGTTTATAGACTCAGGAGCCACAGGGCACATGAGCTGTTATAAGGACTGGTTTATTGATTTCAAACCTCTCCGACAACCAGTCACTGTTGCAAACAAAGAAGTTGTATATAGTGAAGGCACTGTTTCTGTAAATATTAATGATAGTGTAGTTAAGATTTCTAATGTTTTATATGTGCCTCAACTTTCGACGAATTTATTATCTGTTAGGGAATTAGTTAGTAAGGGTTTTGTAGTTATTTTTTCATCTAAAGGTGCAACGATTTTGTGGCAGAAAGACTGTAAGGTGTCTGGTACACTAGTGGGTACTGCTTCTAATTTTGGAGGCATGTACAAATTAAATAATTTACCCCCTACCAATCAGGCATACACAGCTCATAATAACGAGCCCATTTTTCTCTGGCACCGTCGTTTAGGTCATTTAAACTACAAATACCTCCAAATTCTAAAAAGTAAACAAATTGGCATTAATTTCACTGACAGACTAAATCAAAGTCAAAGTTGCGTTCCGTGTCTACAAGGTAAATTGTCTAAAAAGCCTTTCAAAAGTTCAGAAAGTAGGTCTAATCACAAATTAGAGCTGATTCACACTGACCTCTGTGGACCAATGAGTTCACAATCATGGGGCGGTTGTCTATACCTACTTACATTTACCGATGACTTCTCTCGTAAAACTTTTGGCTATTTATTAAAAACCAAGAGCGAAGTTTTTACGAAGTTTGTGGAATTTAAGCACCTCGTTGAAAATCAAACAGGCTTAAAAATAAAGGCACTCCGATTGGACAACGGTCGTGAATTTGTTAACAAAGAGATGACAACGTTTCTCAAGGAAAATGGCATCATACACCAATTATCTGTACCTTACAATCCTCAACAAAACGGTGTATCGGAAAGGGTCAACCGAACCGTTATTGAGAAGGCAAGGTGTACGTTACAGGATGCCAATCTTCCTAAGGCTTATTGGGCCGAAGCTGTTAATACAGCGATTTATTTAAAAAACCGCACGCCTACACAAGGTTTGAATTTTAAAATTCCGGATGAAGTTTGGACTGGGAAACCAGTCAACCTCTCTCATTTAAAAGTTTTTGGGTGTGAGGCCCATGCGCTAGTCCCCAAAGAGAAGAGGACTAAGCTAGAACCTAAAACACAGCCATGCATTTTTGTAGGCTACTCAGACGACTGCAAGGGTTATAGATTAGTTGACCCGAACAACCCAAGGAAAATTATTATAGCTCGGGATGTAGTTTCTATTGAAAATAAGGTTGTCGAAAATTGTGAGTCATCAGAACCCACAATTCTTGTAGACCAACCAACGACTACAATCCAGATTTCCACACCCGATCTTCCTTCCGATTCCGTTGCTTCTCCTACAACAGTTATTGATGAGATACCGGAGTCCCAGCCGTCTGACCCACCATCTTCTGAACCTATCGAAATTGACCCACCCTCTCCTGAACCCATTGAAATTGCCCCTGAACCTTCTCCAATTCCAGATCAAGACGTCAACCAGCCCCGCTATCCTCGCCGCGTGCATAAGCCGCCAGAACGGTATGACGCAGGCGCCTACCTTGTGTCTCCTGATACCGAGCCTGAAAGCTTCAAACAGGTAATGGATGACATACACAAGGAGGACTGGCTCAATGCTATGCAGTCGGAATACGACTCATTAATCAAGCATGGCACCTGGGTCCTGGTTGACAAACCTAATGACAGGAAGCCTGTCAAATGTAAGTGGGTGTACAAAATTAAGAAAAATACCAATGGGGAGATCGTCAAATATAAAGCCAGACTTGTGGCTAAAGGATTCACACAAGTCTATGGCGTAGACTACGGAGAAACCTTTTCTCCTGTTGCGCGGTTGTCCTCCATTAGACTTCTTCTAGCATTCGCCGCTAAGTTGAATCTAAGTGTTGAGCATTTGGACGTCGAAACAGCGGTCCTTAACGGCGATCTAGAAGAAGAGATCTATATGGAGCAACCTGAAGGTTTCGTTACCGATAACAATAAAGTCTGCTTTCTCAAAAAGGCTCTGTACGGACTTAAGCAAGCACCTAGACAATGGAACTTAAAAGTCTGCGAAGCTATGGCAAAGTTATCACTGACTCGAGCAGAATCTGAACATTGTATCTATTACAGCCGTCAAAACGACAAACTCTTGGTAGTAGCCGTCTTTGTCGACGACTTTTTTATATTTAGTAATTGTCACGTAATGGCGAACTCTTTCAAAACAGGCCTAAAGCAAACATTTTCGGTCAAAGATTTAGGACCTGTGAAAGACTGTTTGGGTATGCGAGTCACCAAGAGTGCAGATGGCAGCATTAGTCTCGACCAAACCAAGTATATAGAGACACTGGTTGATAAATTTAATTTAAGAGACGCCATTCCAGTGACAACACCTTTGGAGCCTGGACTTAAGTTGGTATTACCTGAGAAAGATGATGAGCAACCGGACTTACCTTATCAGCAGCTCATCGGTTCTCTAACGTACATCTCCATTGGCACAAGACCTGATATAGCACACGCTGTGTCGGTCTTGAGCCAATTCAATGCACATTACGGGGAAGTACACTGGAGAGCTGCTAAACGGGTGCTCAGGTACCTTAAGTCCACCAAGCACAAAAAGCTCGTATACTCCAAAGGTAGTGACAACATAATAGGCTACGCTGACGCCGACTATGGGTCTAATCTGATAGACCGCAAATCATACACAGGGTATGTTTTTACTTTAAGTGGCTCCGCCATATCCTGGGAGTCGCGCAAACAACGCACTGTCGCTCTCTCGACCACCGAAGCTGAATATATGGCCCTTGGTGAAGCCACTAAGGAAGCCATATATTTGAAGTTTCTGGTGCGAGATGTCTTTGATTGTGACTATCCAATCTTATTGTACAGCGACAATCAAAGTGCATTACAACTCACAAAAAACAACACTCATCATTCACGCACAAAACACATCGACATCAGACATCATTTCATTCGAAGTTCCATCGCCAGTCATGACATCTCTATTAAATATATTCCCACTGGTAGCATGGTCGCCGATGTCCTTACTAAAGCCTTGCCAAACATAAAGCACACTAAATGTGTAAATAGTTTAGGTTTAGCATAATTATATAAGTAGGGATATTAGGCTAGTTATGTTTTTCGAGTGTTAGATTTAAGATGTGTGTATAGTGTGTTTGTTTTTACTTTTATATGAATTTGTTTTTGTTATGTTGTCTTGTATATAGTATGTACATATATACAGGGTGTTTATATTACGGGGAGGTGTTCGACCAAACCTTTTTTTTTGTATCTATTTAATATTAACACCCTGGCCGTCTTTTGACATACATTTAAATTTTATAAATATTATATTTTTGTATGTCAGTTTGTACATCACTCATTCTCTTCTCTCATGTCATGTCTCTCATAATATATACCTTGTAGCATATTTCCTCTGTGTTTTCTCTTAAATACCAATAAAATGGATGCTGTATTCGGAGTCAGGATTCAGAATACAGCATCCATTTTGAGATCCAAGATGGTGGACGTGACTTTTTAGCTTAATCGCTTTCACGCCTAACACCTGAACCGAATTTATTGAAATTTGGTACAAAAATAGACGAAACCTCGAAATGGAATAAAAGCTACTTAACTTTTTTGTGAAAAAGGGAATGAAGGGGTTGAAATATGAGATGAAAATTTTTATGCGATTCCTCATTACCGAAGATAAAACCATGAAACGCAAATACTGTTCTAGCGTTTTTGAAATATTGATGTGGGGATGAAAGGTTGCGAGTAAGTAGCAAAGGATGGAGAAACATAAAATGGTAGATTGTAAAAATGTCATTTACTGTAGTGCACTGCAGTTTGTATGTGTTTTTTGCATAATAAGTACCTACACAAAAAAATGCTGCCTAAAGTAATTATTCTACGCGGACGAAGTCGCGGGCAAAAGCTAGTTAACTATAGTTTAACAAAACTAACCAATGGTGAAAGCGTTTCTTAATAACGACCAATAGTGAGCTACAATTTACTCTACCCAGAGTAAATTGAGATCGTTTTGGAACGCACCCTTAGTTGAGAACTCGCCTCGCACGCTCAGTCAAGCACCTGTCTCCCACAATGGTGTTTTTTTTATTTAAATCTAAATGATCTTACATCAGTATTTAGTTCTATTAGGAAAGAATTTTGAACAAATTATTTAAAAAATGTTATCCACTAGTGGTCGACCGCTGCTTCGCTCGCGTAAGGTCGGTTAAATTATAGCCTGTTTGTTAATCTGATGAGCTACATTACTGTAAAGTTTCGTTCAGTAGTTTTTGCGATAAAGAGTAACAAACACACATTCAGACATCCATTCATACTTCTATACATCCATACAAACTTTCACGTTTATAAGTAATATTAGTAGGATTTTTTTGATTTTGATCCATTTTATCAAAATAAAGCTTTAATGTTACATAAAATTATGGCCTAAATATTGCTTCCCCTAAAGAAAAAAATCATATTATGGGAGTCATGTATCGCTTAAACATGCTGTGCCCTTTAAGATCTTAATTGCTTGTAACATTATGGATTGCAATAAATACTTGAATACATACATACGGGCCCCGTAAAATTTAGGTGACGTTTTGAAATCGACATTAGTTATATAAATAAAAGCAATAGATAAGGGAAGTCATTTTACTAACCAGGATCACCAACCAACAGCAGATGACATTGTCCTCTAACTCTGGTTGTATGTTTGTCATCTTCGGAACCCTTTGCTTCTTCATCTGCAGCCATATGATTTGAGCCAGTTATGACTGTTAGCAAAACTGCCAGTTTCACCAAGTATAAACCGTAGACCTACAAATATCGAGGTTAATAAATTACAGGAAAAAATCGGGAGTGGTCTCCCTTGACTTTCTCGTTTACCGAAAACGACTCAAAAGTTGATAGTAACCTTATATTTTGATGTCATACATGCATGTTAAATTTGGTTGCAATAAGTTGAAGCATACTCGAATTATCGTACTAACGCACAGACACACAGGCACACACAGACATAATTCCAAAAACATATTTTTGGACTCAGGGAGGTCCAAAACGTGTAAATCCGTCAAAATCTCGAGTTATAATTTTTTGACAATTACAAGACTTCCTCTCTACGTATACGAGAAAGTAAAAATTTCATCCACTAAAACAAAGTAAAATAAATTTATATGTGATTGACTAAAGACAGATGCCACTAGGCAAGACTTGTATGCAATGTATGACGTCAAGTTGCAAATTACATACAACTTGAACAAACCTGCATACAAGCTACAACTTGTATGAGATAGTTTCAACTTTTACACTTTTTATTCAAGTGACGTGCAAATTGGACGCTCAAACATTAATTGCACAGGTGAATCCAGTTTCGAACCCACTGAACAGACCGTAGATGATCCTTCTTTTTTTATTCAATCGGGTAATATATTATTATATCAGAAATGACTAGAACACAGCAGCAAGTCTTCCAACCATGATGTCCTACTCAGCTGTTGACCATCTTGTATGCAAGTAAAACCTGCATGCGATTTGCACACTCTGGAAAAAATTGTTTCCATTGCAAGTCATACCAAAATGTGACAGCATACTTGCATACAAGACTTGCCCAATGGAATCGCACCCTTAGGGCTGGTTTCACAGGTTGTGATTAGGGTTGGCCAGCCGATAGGCTGGTGGGCCACCTTGAACGGATCAGGATATGCGGCCGCTCCTAACACGCCTGTCTTCACAGGTAGTGGGTGGATGCAACCTCTGGTTTGGTTTTCCATTGTGGTGGGGTAGCGCCGCCCTGTCAAAGCTAGTGCCTGATCCCTACACGTCACAACCGAACTCAAAATTATTATTATTATTACATATTACTTAACATTTATACCTGGGGGCATACGGATGTCAAAATCTGATCTCTTCCTTTCAAAGGGCAGGCATCATATTTGGCCCAAAATTCACTGAAACAGTCCTTAATATCTGGTGCAGAGGCTACAACTTCAGATCTCTGCGAGTTACACACCTCTACATAATTAGCCTGCAACACTAGTTCTACTTCTGACTTTTTATTAAGCGCTGTAGGTCGCCATCTGCGACGCACCGTTCCACTGTAATTAAGATAAATACCTAGTCATTTCTACTTTTTTAACGCCTGATATCTGTCGATCGGCCTTCTGACCAACTGCGTGTATACCAATATGCGTGTATTCAATGTACATAGGAACACTACTCTAATTCACACATATCATCACTGAGATAATTAGTAATGTCTGGAAGTAATTCTGGGATCTTGAACTTTAAAATATAATTAAGCTAAACCTCATGGTAGATTTATAAAGAGATGCCTAATATTGTACTTTCATAAGCATAAATAGCTGTGTGATGCCGACAGAGTAGAATAACATCACCCCATATCCTCCAATGGGTGTTGTAGAAGGCGACTAATGGACCAGCAAAGGGGTATTGATTGATAACCTTATGCTCCACCAATCCGTATTGAGTAAGCGTGGTGGACTACTGCCTAAACCTCCTTCGAAGACAAGGAGAGGCCTTGTGTCCCACTGCTGGGACACAAGGCCTCTCCGAGTCGCCGAGTCGAAGGGCAGTTAAATTGTGACAACTCTATGTTATTGCGCGTACTTGCGCCGCTGCATAACGCCACAGTATACCAAGAACAGTAATAAATCTTCATACAAACGGGGCGCTATTCATTAGAATGTGTGCGTGCGTACTCGGCGCCGTGTATGAACGCACTGTGACGCACACATGACATAAAAATATGGGGGCATAAGGTGGTCTCGGTGTGATCGCGCGTTTTTATGTCATTGCATATTCGCTCGCCACTCGTTCCCGCCCGGCACATTTACGATAGCCCTAGCGCTCTACGCAAGGTAGGCTAATAACTCGCCGACAGCCCGCAGATAAACTACTGTTCTTGGTATACTGTGATAATGCACACAGTAAACAATGAGCATATAATATCTACACACATGGCTCACCCACATGTGTGAGATATAAATACTTTACCAAAATGTTAACAATCTTTGATGGTTGATAACAATCTGGCAAACAGCCTGGATATTCCATAGGGAACAAAAGGTAAAGAAAAAATATTTGTATTGTACACACCAAATATTGACATCGTCTCCTGGCTTACAGCTATCAACAAGATCATTTTCCAGGACCACCCACATTGATCCTGGTATTGTTCCTATACTTAATTTATTTACTTGCTCCTGAAATGACATGAATTAAATAATGAAATTCAGTAATAGTTTCAGTAAAACAGATAATTAAAATTGACAACTTTTACAGACCAAATTATTGCCTTTTGCTTTACAAAAGTTTATAAGTATAATTGTAATAGACTGTAACTCCTAATTAAGTATAAATAACTGAGGAAGAGTTGATGGCACCATGGTTGTGTTTTTTCATAACAATCAAGAAAGTTAAACTATGAATTGTGCAGTTGGTACCTACTTGGATGGGTGCCAAAAATTTTAACTAACTGACTGTAAGAGTGCGTTCCAAAACCAGGTGAAGCCAAGTAGACAGTGTAAGAAAGCTTTCTAATTGGTGTAAAATAACTATAGTTTAACAAAACTAACCAATGGTGTAAGCGCTTCTTAATAATGACCAATAGTGAGCTATACTTTACTCTACCCTGAGTAAATTTAAATCGTTTTGGAACGCACCCTTATTGAAGCTATAGTTTAACTTGTGTTTCTATAAACCATTTGTATTTTCAATCATTCCCATTATTGGAACACAAAGCTATCACTTGTTGATTATAGTTATAGAAGACTTGTCCTAATCTTACCTGTATCTTAATTTCTTGATAATCCTTGCAATGCTCTCTTGATACTAAATGCAATTGTGAGAATGTTGCACATCTACATGATTCTACATTAGTACATTTCAATGGGGCCTTCAATATATATCTATTTTCAAAGTCTGCTTCAACAATATTTTCATATTTACACTTCATACAAACATAATTTCTCTGGTATTCTAACATTTTTGCTTGTGTTACTCTGACAACTGTGCCTATAAAATTATATTTAGTAAACTTAATTTACATAAATGTATAGCAGCTTTTGTTAAACAGCCATGGGTTTACATATTAGTAAATCCTATGTCTGGACAACAGTTTATGAATGTATATTCAATTGTGTTTAGCCTCACATCGGTTAACTATTCTATTTTTTTAATGTGTAGTATATTATGACAGACATATTAAGAGGATAGTACTACATTAAAATAAAGTAATAGTTGTTGTATATTGACATATTATATAATGCAAATGGAGAAAATGTTTACCTACTCCTAATTCTTATCAGATCATGACTTTAAATATAATTGTTGAATTTAGAAAGGAAAACATACAGACAGTTATTTTCTTTTTATTAGAAACATTCCAATAGGACATAAAGATCGGATAAGAAATAGGGGTTGGAAAACATGTGCTCCTCTTAAAAACTTATATATGGACCATAGATTATTATAAAAAAAACTCAGAACCTCAGATGTTTAGGCAACATACTTGACACTCTACCAAAGCATTATTTGAATTGAGTCAGAAGATAAGGTTTTTATCATGAATCAGGGTTCTATTGGCTTGATAAAATATCATAACTCACCAGTCACTTTCAAAAAACATCCCTGATCAACATTTTTTGGAAACACAGTTCTATGGAGTTCTGGACAGACAGGCAACCCAAAAAACCTTGCATGCACATTTCTTTTTAAAGAAACGTAATTACATTTTTTTATACTTGTTTGATATTCTTCTTCTTCTAATAATTTCTGCTGAGCCTTGACTATGTCCCTACTACAAGCCGGTAGACTTTCAATTGGTCTGCAAAGCACTTTATCGCCTACATCAGGATTAGTCTCGAATAACTTCAGAAAACTGAAAGGGACTTTCAAAATAAGTAACACCGTTTACTTAGATATATAGTTCACCTTCATCTGGTAGGTAGGTACTTACTCAATTTTTATGCTAAAATACCCCAAGTTGTCCTCATCTCCAAGGATATCTAAACAATTTTGGACATGATACCGTAAAATATATTCTAAAATCATGATAGAATTAACACAAGACTAATCTGTATTTACAATAAGTTTCAGTTAGAAATTAGCTAACAAAATTGGGCAAAGTTTTTTGCCCTTCCTGCCGATTCACGTCATCACAGATTAGAGAGTATATGTCTAAAGACACGTCATTTTTAATTTGTTTACAATTTTCTATTTTTTTTTTGTTAAATTTTCCCTGTTACGGGACGGCAAAGGGATCTAGCCCATACAGCCAAGTCTTCAGTTTCATTTTTTTTCTTGATTTTTGCATTAAAATGTGGGTGCCACACTTTTTAATGCATCTAGGGAGTGCTTAGCGAGAAATGCATGGTACAGACCTCATGATGGTGACTGATGAGAATTGTATAGTGGGATTTCCAACTACTATACAATTCTCAACGCCACATACACAAAACCTTTATTTCAATCATTCCTCATAACTGTTCGTCAACACGAATGCTTATGCAACGAAACGACACCACTTTCACTGCACAAAATCCACTCCGAAGCAATTTTGAATTATCGAAATAAAGATCGACATCCAGACGCCATGTTTTCCCGCCAAACACCCCTTTTTTTTTGTTTTTTTTTTTGGTAATATTTTCCCTGTTACGGGACGGCAAAGGGATCTAGCCCATACAGCCAAGTCTTCAGTTTCATCTTCTTTCTTGATTTTTGCATTAAAATGTGGGTGCCACACTTTTTAATGCATCTAGGGAGTGCTTGGCGAGAAATGCATGGTACAGACCTCATGATGGTGACTGATGAGACTTGTATAGTGGGATTTCCAACCACTATACAATTCTCAACGCCACATACACAAAACCTTTATTTCAATGATTCCTCATAACTGTTCGTCAACACGGATGCTTATGCAACAAAACGACACCACTTTCACTGCACAAAATCCACTCCGAAGCAATTTTGAATTATCGAAATAAAGATCGACATCCAGACGCCATGGTTTCCCACCAAACACCTTTTTTTTTGTTTCTTTTGTCCCTAACGGGACGGGCAAAGGATATTAAGTCCATACAGCCTTGTCTGTATTTATGTCTTCTTTCTTGATGTTTGCATTAAAATATGTTCGTCGCACATTTTAATGCATCTAGGGAGTGCTTGGAAAGAAATGCATGGCAACAGACCTCATGACTGTGACTGATGAGAATTGTATAGTGGGATTTCCAACCACTATACAATTCTCAACGCCACATACACAAAACCTTTATTTCAATGATTCCTCATAACTGTTCGTCAACACGGATGCTTATGCAACGAAACGACACCACTTTCACGGCACAAAATCCACCCTGAAGCAATTTTGAATTATCGAAATAAAGATCGACATCCAAACGCCATTGTTTCCCGCCAAACCAAACACTCTTTTCTTTTTTTTTCTTAAATTTTCTCTATCATGGGACCGCAAAGGGATCTAGCCCATACAGCCAAGTCTTCAGTTTTATTATCTTCTTCTTTCTTGATGTTTGCATTAAAATATGGGCATCACACATTTTAATGCATCTAGGGAGTGCTTGGAAAGAAATGCATGGCAACAGACTTATGAACACGGTTGGTATGCAATCGACGTGATACGTGAAGCTAGCTTACAGTCAGCAATTTGGCAGTCGAAGTTATAGATTTCTAGGTAAGCAGGTAACACTGTAGGTCACATCTTCGCTACACTACCACTACTTCGCTAGATCAGGTGAGAGTGTAGCCA
The DNA here is from genome assembly GCA_955850985.1 of Elophila nymphaeata. Taxonomy (NCBI): domain Eukaryota; kingdom Metazoa; phylum Arthropoda; class Insecta; order Lepidoptera; family Crambidae; genus Elophila; species Elophila nymphaeata. The sequence continues at coordinate 15,467,151 of OY039076.1, read as the reverse complement.
AATGCTTTCTTATAGTCACTAAAAAAAAAGATAAGTTAAGTATGTTACTAACGGTCGGACCTATGTATCCTTGGTTCAAGGTCGGAGTGCATTTGAAATGGCATCTGTCTAGACCTAGAGCCTAAATCGCGGATTACGGGCGCGACTTATTATTACGAGTAAAGTACCTATCTGGAAAATGAAAGTATTAGATACACTCAAGAAAATAGGTAAAACTGGAAGCCACACTTCGAATAAAAAGTGAAGTCAAAAAATTTGACCTCGAAACCGCTTATTTGTCTCTTTCTAACCACTAGAGCACGTGTCACGTGACCGTCTAATACGTCACTTTTTTAACTGAACAGCGCAAACTTTCGGACGTAACCTTGAGCTTCTGGACGACCAACAGAAATCCGGCAAGTGACTGTGTAGGTACCTAACCTACACATAATATACTTAACCGTGACTAATAGTTTGTTTGTTTCCAGTTCCACACCCATATTTTAATGCAAACTTCGAAGGAGGACGAAAATTACTGACGACAATCCATTAATCTATATGGGCTAGATCACTTTAGGGACACGAGTGAATGGAGATTTTTAAACCAATAGTTTATACTAGACTTGTCTTTATATACTTATATATCGTTTTGGATCTCGTAGCTTTCAAGGATAAAAAGCTATAAAGACAGCAGTCTAGTAGCAACTATTGGTTTAAAAAAACTCCATTCACTTGCACAGTTTGTGCAGGCACAGGTTTGTTCTCATTGGTTAGATGACCAGCCATTCTGATATCAGAATGGCCAGTCACCCTAAAATGTAGTTATTTTTTAAATCAGGGGTAGCAGCTATCTAACGATTAGCACTTAGATTAAGAACATACAGATACCGTATCCGGGCACTCAATTTGGTGCAACCAATATTAGGCCTTATTTGGCACCATACGGAAACTCTATGCGTAGTCCTCGAGGTCAACGCACTCCGTACGCATCTCCAACAAATTATTAAAAAAATGACGATTTGTGCTATTAAATGGTGTAATAATCGATCTGAAAAAAATAAAAAGAGTGAGAATATTACTTTTCACACGTAAGATTTTAATATTTTATTGTATTTTCACTTTATAAGCAATAAAAACCAAATATTTTATTTTGTATTTTTTTTTTTTTTTTTTTTTTAATTTATTTTACGGCACTGGGTTCAAGCCCTTTCTTGCCAATCTTCATAAAATATTACAAAGGTTTAAAGAAAGAAAGTTATTAAAGTTCCTTTACAGAATTCACTATAAAATTATATAAAGGTCTGAAATATTTTTCACTATTTAACAATGTAACTAAATCACTTCCACACACACTCTCTAATCTGTGACACACATTTCCATCGTTTCCGTTGTCATTGTCACTGTCACAACAAACTTCACCGGCCAAAATCAGTCTTTGAAAATTAAATTCAGGGCATTTCAATACAATGTGGCTTAAGTCCCCAGTATCCTCTTCACAGAAGTTACATTTTGGAATATCTACAATTCCCAATCTATACAAATGAGCTGGCGTTTTGCAATGACCAAATCTCATACGGCACAACGTGGTAATGAAGTTCCTTTGGTCAATCCTCATGTTCTTAGGGTGATACCACGGACGAGCGGGCAACGTCTTCTGTATGCCGTGGTACCACTTGCCTTTTTCTTCTGTACTTGCACTCCAGTAAGAAGACCATAATAGTCTATGAGACTCCAACAGACTGGCATAATAATCGGTATACGGAACTTTGCACACAGCAGTATGGTCCTCATGAATACCACTGCGAGTGGCTCGATCAGCTACTTCATTCCCAATTATTCCTCTATGCGATGGTACCCATAACAATTTGACACTTTTGCCTCTAGTGAACAATTTGTACAGTAATTGCCTTATATACAAAATGAAATAATTAACATTATGTTTTATATTACAATTATTCAAACTACTTAGAAGACTTTGTGAATCTGTAATGATAATGAAATGTGTAAAATTTACAATATTTTCTATATATAACAATGCATTATATACTGCATAACATTCAGCAGTAAATATACTACAGTTAGAATCAATTTTATAACATTTACTAACATTAACTTGAGGATCATAGAATGCTGATGACACTATAGAGCCTTTCGATCCATCTGTATATAATTTATAATGTTGGGGATATTCATCAATGAGGGCCAAAAAATCTATTTGGCCACTTATTCTAGACTCTAATATATTTACAGTAGTATTTACATGTTCATTAAAATTAGTTTTAAAAATACTTAAGATTTTGCTAGTGAATATATTTACAGTTTTCTGCCTTATTTCTAGGAAAATTCGTAGCAACTCAGGGAAAAAACCTGACAAAAGTTGTCTAGGACTCACATAAGGACCAATTGGAAGTGGTTGACAAGGTAAAATTGAATTAAGTATAGATTCATTTTCAGTAGCTAATAACTTTAAACAATATTTTTCTGCTATTTTTAACCTATGTAGTCTTAGAGGTGGAATGCAGGTCTCACATTCCATAGAGTTAATGGGAGTTGAGCACATAGCACCAGTGATTATCCTTAGAGCCTTATTTTGCAAAACATCAAGTTTCTTGAGAAGAGTAAATTTTGTATTCATATAGGCTAAGCAGCTGTAATCTAAGTGACTTCTAACAATGCTTTTATACAACATAGATAGTGTTATTGGGTCTGCTCCCCAATGGACACCTGCCAATGACCTCATTATATTGAGTCCCCTACTCGCATTTCTGACTATGTAGTTAATATGCTGTTCGAAAGACAATTTTGGATCTAAAAATATACCTAGGAACTTTTTCTCTCTTAACCACTGCAAATATTGGTTGTAATACATGACATGGCTATTAGTGAAATCATGTTTTTTGCTAAAAATCATTGCACCACTTTTACTTATATTGATTTTAAGTTTTAGGACCTTTTCATAGTAATTATGTAACTGTACAAGTCCAAGGTTCAAATCATTAACAGCTATGTCTATATTTCTATTTACAGTATATAAAACTAAATCATCTGCAAATTGCAGGAATTTTACATTAATATTAGTTAAATATTTACATAACTGGCTAGTATATATATTATATAGTAACGGGGATATTGTTGCACCTTGCATAGTACCCAGATAAACGGAATTAGGTCCATGTAAGAAGTTATTATATTTCACGAACATTGTCCTATTGTACAAAAAATTGTATATCCAATTACAGACTTTTCCTGGAAAACCAATTTCTGCCAAGATGTTAACCAGAATGGAGGGGACCACATTGTCAAAAGCGCCTTGTATATCCAAGAAGACACAAGCGGTGAGGGAATTGCTAAAAAAGGATCTTTTAATATCTGTAATTAAAGTAACAAAATTGTCAGTAGCACTTCTACCCTTTCTAAAACCAAATTGTTGTACAGGTAACAAATTATTTGCTTCTAAGTACCACTCTAGCCTAACTTTTAACATAAATTCAAAAATCTTGCCTATACAAGAGGATAGTGCAATGGGTCTGTAGGAGTTATAATCATTATGTGGCTTATCTGGTTTTAATATGGGGATCACACATTGTGTTTTCCAAGATACAGGAATGTATAAGCCATTCCACAGTAAATTGTATAAGTGTAATAACAGTTTTTGAGCAGTACAGTGCATGTTAGATAGAACCTCATAAGTGACATTATCTAAGCCTGGAGTAGTATTTTTCCTGCTTTTTAAGGCTGATTGCAGTTCATGCCAAGTAAAGTTATTTGAAAGAAAATAGCTATTAGGGTTTACATTTTGGTTGAAATTATTTAATAAGCTATTATTATTTACCTCTAAATCAAAAGAAGGTGGGGCATACTTGTTAATAAACTCTGGAATCCATTCGTCACTTTTATATTTATTATTTATACCAATATACTTAAAACGCCTTATGTAATTCCAAATAGTGCTTACTGGAGTATATCTATTAAAAGAGTCACATAATTTTTTCCAACTGACTCTCTTTTTGTCTCTCAATAAAAGCTTCTTTTGAGCATCTAACTTTTTATAACTAATGTAGCTTTCAATAGTACCATCTGACCTATACTTATTTAAAGCATCTTTGCTTTTCTTGACTGCTTTTAAACAATCATCATCCCACCAAGGAACTGGTTTCTTAGATATGTAACAGCTATTTCTTTGAAATTTGGGTATACATTTATTCATGATCTCTATAAGTTTACAATAAAATTCATCGTACATATTTAATGGGTGTGAGTTTGTAAAAGAAAATTCAGAAAAAACTCTTTCAGTTTCAGATGTAAAGAAAGTCCAGTCTGCTTTGTGAAACAAGTACCGGTCACAGGGCTCTCCGATTGTGTACTTCTCTAAGGATAACTTCAAGTTGACAATAGTAGGGTAGTGATAACTGCCCATGGCATCGTTATGCACAGACCAATCACAGTAGGGAGCTAAGGAAGGACTGATACACATAATATCAATTGCTGACTGCCTATGATGAATAGAACCAACAGTGGTGGGATCACCTGAATTTAGAAGACATAAATTTACATCATCTAGAAGATTATAAACCTCATTGCCTCTGGAATTATTTGTATGGCAACCAAAGGAAACGTGATGTGCATTGAGGTCACCTGCAAGCATTAATGGCCTAGGCAAATTACTTATTATACGTTTTAAGACATTAATTCTAAAACGATTACCCCCTGGAGGGGTGTAGGCAGATAATAGTGTTAAATCGCCTAAATTTGTACTTATAGTAATAGCAACTGTTTGTAAATAATTATAATACGGTGTCTGAATAGTGTTGTATTTACAGGTATTATTAATAAGTATGCCAACACCACCACGACCGTTTGGGCCATGCTGATATATAAAATTGTAATTAGGAATTTTAAAACTATTTCCTTCCTTTAGCCACGTCTCATTGAGTAGACAAATATCTATATTACTATTATTAAGAAAATTGAAAGGTAGAGGTTTTTTACTGTTCACACTTTGTACATTAAAATGACATATATTGATGGAATCCTTATCCATTTTTAAGATGCTTTATTAGTACTTCCTTAACATATGCCGAGGTCAACTTCTTGTTATCATTTCCGAGAGTTACTAATGTACCTACAAGTCCCTTAAGTATAATGTCACTATTTAAAACTTCATTAATTAATTTTTGAGGAGAAATAACTTCATTAGTTGCAGCTGCAGGCTGTACTATCTTGGGAACTTTTAAAGAAGGGAATTTAGTATCATAATTTTTCATTATATTAAGATTTTCAGTTTTTGAAATAGCATTTGCATATGAAACTTTGTTTATTTTATCCATAATTTTAGCTTTTTTAACTGGACATTCTCTTGAAATGGCAAGATGTTGACCTCCACAATTCGCACACTTTTTAATATCTTCATTTTCACATTTAGTAAAGTGGTGTTCACCAGCACATATCGAACATTTCTGAATACTGTTACATATTTTAGCCCCATGGTTAAACTTTAAACATTTATAACACTGTAATAAAGGCGCAATATATTCATGAACCTTATATCTAAAAATATCTAAATATACATATTCAGGCAAAGTATTGGTAAGAAATGTAACACTTACAGAAGTGAGAGGCTTTAGGGTACCATCAACTCTTTTGAGGAACCTTCGGATACTAATAATTTCATAAGAGGAAGACAGTTTTTTAAATAACTCTTCGTTGGAGATGTTTGTGGGCACAAAACGAAGTACACCAATTTTCTCTATTGCTCTTGCTGGTATATAAGCTTGGTAATTGTGCTTTTGTAAGAAATTGTCGTTGATTAAAAAGTTATTGGCATTGTTGGCCTGGGAGAATGTTACTCCAACTTTATTTGCATTAATTCGTCTGATATTTGTAACTCCTTTTATTTCATTTTTAAATAAACCTGCTAACATAAGTGGATTTTTATTGCCAATTTTTTCAGCTTCCACAAATACACAGAATTCATTTCCTGCAGCATTGTCCGGAAAAACTCTCTTGTAACCCGCCTTGGAAAAGGGCTTGTATTGATTCAAATCAACAGGAGAAAGTTCCTCACCATCGTCGATATAATTCTCACGAAGCCTTTTTTGAGGACGATAGGAATCGACCCCGGGGTCGTCACCCCCCGGGGTTTTCGACATGTTGAATTATATTTACACAAGCGTATATGTTATTATCATCAACTATTTACAAAATAAACTTATTTACAATTTAGTAAGGAAAAAATTTTAAGAACTTTGAAATTTTCCGCCCTTCTTGTTCAAAAGCCCGCCAAAAAAAAAAAAAAAAAAAAACTTTGTATTTTTTGTATTTTTTAAATACTGAGTGCTGCCAGTTACAGAAATTATTTTACCTATTTTAGTTGTTTAGAATTTAGTCGAATGCAATTATTTAATCATATTAATTGTTCTATAAAAAATACTAAGGACATAAAAAAAATTTTTTTGATGATTAGATTGTTTTGACTTAACGTATGGACATTTTTAACCGCCGTAAGAAAAGGCGGAGGTTTTCAAGTCGCCTTAATCTTCTTTTTTATGTATGTTTCTACGCCTAGACCGGTTTTAAATAGTAGATTGTATGATAAGGGTGCTATTTTGCTCCCTTATCATACAATCTACTTTTACGTCGAGGGCGCTACTTTGATTCAAGAAGGAAGCAAAGGAATTCAAAGTAAATAATAACACAAGTTCTTAATGATACTTAATTTGGGCTAGATAATTGGTGTGAGCGTAGAAATAATTATCCCTACTAATATTATAAAAAGCTTTCACGTCTAAAGCACTGAACCGATTTTGATGAAATTTGGTACAAATATAGATCTCGGGGTGGGGACATAGGCTACTTTTTATCGCGAATAAAAGGTTGAATGGGTTGAAATAGGGGATGAAAGTTTGTATGGATGTTCGACATGGCGGACGCGACTTTTTGATATAATATCAATATGGGTATTGTTCGAGCCACAATCCGGCTCGAAGGACCATTATGTACGAGCAGGTCGCGGCGGTTGTAAGGCGCCGCTTCCCACAAGTACATGGAAAGGATGCTGAGCCAGGGTGTAAGGCTGGCCAGCAAGGATATGATAATAGGTAGGAGCTGCCCCAGGGAGTAGCCCTGGCAGGCAGCATGACGGTGATAGGAACTGCCCCAGGGAGTAGCCCTGGCAGACAGCAGCGGGGAGGTAGTGAGACCCAACACGGACGGTTGAGATCTGTTTATTGTAGCTAATGATTAAGTTTATATATTACATTGTTCTAATGTACACATTGATAGGTTTTTGTATGTCTCTCATAGGTGTAAGTAGCCGACGGTGCAAGTAGTTGCTGATCCGCGGAAAGTTGTTTGTTGCCTCGCTGCTGACCACGCAGCCGCAGAGTCCAATGTTCAGGTTGTGGCTCGAACAGTTATCATTTTCATGGTTTTCGGGGGTCCTGATTACGAATACAACATCTTTTTTGAAATCCAAGATGGCGGACGTGACTTTTTGATATAATATCAATATGGGTATCATTTTCGTGGTTTTCGGAGGTCCCGATTCCGAATTCAACATCCATTTTGAGATCCAAGATGGCGGATACAACTTTTTAATAAAATATCAATATGGGTATCATTTTCGTGGTTTTCGGCGGCCCAGATTCCAAATACAACATCTATTTTGAGATCTAAGATGGCGGACACAACTTTTTTAAAATAATATCAATATGGGTATCATTTTCGTGGTTTTCGGAGGTCCCGATTCCTAATACACCATCCATTTTGAGATCCAAGATGGCGGACGCGACTTTTTAACATAATGTAAATATGGGTATGGTTTTCGTGGTTTTTGGGGGGTCCGGATTACGAATAAGACATCTACTTCGAGATCCAAAATGGCGGACGTAACTTTTTGATAATTTGTCAATATAGGTATCATTTTCGTGGTTTTCGGGGGTCCCGATTCCGAATGTGACATTTATTTCTAGATCCAAGATGGTGTTTGCGACTTTTTAATACAAAATCGACATAGGTATCATTTTCGACGTGTTCGTCCACGAAAACCACGAAAATGATACCCATATTGATATTTTATCAAAAAGTCACGTCCGCCATCTTGGATATCAAAAAAGATGTCGTATTCGTAATCAGGACCCCCTAATACCACAAAAATGATACCCATATTGATATTTTATCAAAAAGTTGTATCCGCCATATCGGATCTCAAAAAAGTTGTTGTTCGCAATTGGAGCCCCCGAAAACCACAAAAATGATACCCATATTGATATTTTATTAAAAAGTTGTGTCCGCCATCTTGGATCTCAAAATGGGTGTTGTATTTGCAATCGGGACCACCGAAAACCACGAAAATGATACCCATATTGATAATATATTAAAAAGTTGTGTCCACCATCTTGGATCTCAAAATAGATGTTGTATTTGGAATCTGGGCCGCCGAAAATCACGAAAATGATACCCATATTGATATTATATTAAAAAGTCACGTCCGCCATCTTGGATCTCAAAATAGATGTTGTATTTGGAATCGGGACCTCCGAAAACCACGAAAATGATACCCATATTGATATTATATCAAAAAGTCACGTCCGCCATCTTGGATTTCAAAAAGGATGTTGTATTCGTAATCGGGACCCCCGAAAACCATGAAATTGATACCCATATTGATATTTTGTCAAAAAGTCACGTCCGCCATCTTGGATTTCAAAAAAGATATTGTATTCGTAATCAGGACCCCCGAAAACCACGAAAATGATACCCATATTGATATTATATCAAAAAGTCACGTCCGCCATCTTGGATTTCAAAAAGGATGTTGTATTCGTAATCGGGACCCCCGAAAACCATGAAATTGATACCCATATTGATATTTTGTCAAAAAGTCACGTCCGCCATCTTGGATTTCAAAAAAGATGTTGTATTCGTAATCAGGACCCCCGAAAATGATACCCATATTGATATTATATCAAAAAGTCGCGTCCGCCATCTTGGATCTCAAAAAAGATGTTGTTTTCGTAATTGGGACCCCCGAAAACCACGAAAATGATACCCATATTGATATTTTATTAAAAAGTTGTGTCCGCCATCTTGGATCTCAAAATGGATGTTGAATTCGGAATTGCGACCCCCGAAAACCACGAAAATGATACCCATATTGATATTATATTAAAAAGTCACGTCCGCCATCTTGGATCTCAATATATATATTTTTTTAATCGGGACCCCTGAAAACCACCAAAATGGTACCCTGATATTTTATTTAAAACTATCCGTCAAAAACTTTGGTGTGGCTTTTCCGTTTCATCGAATTTACAAATTACGATGTATAGATCTATCGTATAAAAAGAAGTTTCACTTCAAAATCAGAAGTAGTATTCATGTTTTATTTAAATTACCTGGTTTTGGGGTGACGAGGTTTTAGTGACCACACCAATTTTTAGTAGTGTGCGTGTATCTGTGTGTAAGCGTCAGCACACATAACAAATTTTTTGCGTCAGTTTTGAAGCGGCATATTGTATGGAACTATCCTTCTAGTATGTTCTTATTCTAAGGATTAGCACAACTTTCCATGATTATTTTGATGTGAGAATCGAGTGACTGTCCATCCTGACGTTCACGGAAAAAGCATTGTGATTGACGCACATTATTTTTAATACATATAAGGTGAACGCACATTTATCCAAATTCCAAACCGAACGCGCTGAACTAGTCGAATGAAACTAGTTGCTCAATTATAAATACCGGACCGTTTTCAAAAATACTTTCACCATTAGAATGCTACATTATTCTAAGTGAAGCAGGCCATACTTATTTGATTTAAAAAAGACTACGCGGGCGAAGTCGCGGGCGGAGTGCTAGTAGTGAATAAAATAAAACAAACAAATTAATGCAAATTTTTATTATCTGGTTGTACTATATTCAACACATCTGGAAGGGTCCGTGGGAAAGTATTCCTGGCATTTAGTCATAAGTCTCTTCAAGGCTTGTATGTATTTTCTTTGTGTTTCATCGTTCATCACATGCGCTACATTTTTGGAGAAAATCTTTTCACGACCAGTACGAGCGTGAATGCCAACCATAGTTACACCAATAGGCCATGGCGCATTACCGATAGCCATTTGAAGATAAGCATCGCTTGCCTGTTAACAAAAGAATCCAAAATCATTACAATAGTATTTACAGAAATTCCATCGACATTATTGCAATATTTAGTTTTTCTTCTTTCTCCTACCCTACTCGGAATTTATTTAGGGTCGGTGCAGCAGGGTTTGAAATTATCAAGATAAATATGCCCTTCGATAATTATCGCGTTAATTATCATGACAATTCTGAGATAATTATGAGATAATTATCATAATAATTATCAGATATATAAGCCCTATTTCGTGGCATTACGTAATGTTAACGATACAATCTATTCTATATTTTTGTACACAACTCAAGTTACGCAAAATATTAGAAAACTAACTTCAATTTTTCTTTTTCGGCCACACAGAAAACAAATGCATGAAGAAAATAATGAATAAGTGACAGTTCAGATACGAATTGCGAAAACCTGACGACACGGGGAATCCCCGCTATTGACGTCAAGTGGCGCGTTCCGATACACGAAGTCGTTGAATGCGACAAATAACAAGTGGTAAACATTTTCAATTATACTTATCAATTATCAATGATAATTATTACTTCAAACCCTGGGGTGCATTATGTCTTTATATCGACAATACTGCTATAGGTATCGGCATTTGATTTTTACGGCCGGTCGCCTGCTTGACAGCAACTTTCCTTGGAAACTTTCCGCTGACAGCAGCCGGGGCCACCGTCTTAACGTGCCTTCCGAAACACGGAGGAAAATCGACTTGAAAATGTTTTACTTGGCTTTCGGGATTGTCACGAAACCATCGAGCACATACCCAAAGAACGCACGATCGCGGAGCCATCGACCTCTTTCTATATCCGACTAAACCGTATCACACACAACGAAGATACTATGTATAAAATATATGTGACGTATCGCTCACTATACTATTCAACGGACCACCACACACAATGAATATAATATATATTTTACTTTACAGTAACTTCAGATACCGGGCAATATGCGAGAGACATCTTAACATTCCAACAAATATATGTTAAGATATGGAAATATAATATTAAGATAGTCGACTAAACACTCTGTATACGGAACGAATCAGGCGACTTACAAGACGGCTTTCGGTATAATACCGTAGTTGCGATATATTACAGTATCTTACTTGTGTGTGGTCGTTAAGATAATATATCTTGTCAACGCTTATGGCTCCATCTGTTGACGAGCAAGAATAAGAAATCCAAATAAACGGCTGCAAAAAGCCTGTGTTAGAAGCCGAAGAGAAGTCCCGCGCATTCGAATCAACGAACTTAGAAACATACGATTTCCACAATTAATTGATTTTATTGTATTGTAGGAACCTGACTGTATCGCCATAATATATATTATATTCGCTGTGTGTGACTCGCTTTAAGGTCGTATAATTATAATAATCATTACTTGGTTCCCACAAAACCATCGAGCAACAAAATATTTAAAGATAATGTAAGAGTGAGTAGCAAGTCAAAATGTTGTAAAGTACCATGATGTAATTTCTTTCCAACAAATGTTTAGTGATTTCCATGAGGCTGTCACATATATCTTCTGGTAGGGTCTTCTTTTTTAATTTTCTCATTAAAGGCCGTAAGTAGACCTGTGTTTGTGTGTATGTAGCCCGGGTCATTTTATGTTTCACTGCTGTCTTCTCCGCTGCTGTTGCAGAGTTGAGTTGCTGTCCCCACATGTTTAAAAGAAACTGCAATCAAAACACATAAAAATATCTTTATTTATATGTATATTTATTAATACGATATTTTTACTCTTGTGTGTTGTGTGTGACGCTCTCTGATGATATTCTATATATTATACAGATTGTAGGTCACAGAGAGTACTAGCGCGTGCATTGTTGTCTGACGTAACACCCTCGCCTTCCGGAATTATAGCAAGCAATTATTACAATAAATAAATAGAATATCTGCAAATTCTTTTTAACTCTTTTCAGGGTTTAAAATTATCAAGATAAATATGCCCTTTGATAATTATCGCGATAATTATCATGATAGTTATCAGATAATTATCAAACAGATATAAGCCCTATTTCTTATCATAACGTACTATTGAGGAAACAATCTATTACATTTTAGTACACAACTCAAGTTACGCTAATGCTGGGGCCGCACTTGCGCCTATCGTCCCGAAGTAATGCGTGGCGATACTTCGTACGATACACGCAAGTGCGGCCCGAGCAAAGTTATCGCGATAAAGCATGTGGCATTTCTTTATTTGCACGAATTATCGTGCAATAATCCAAGATGGCCGAAATCATTTCCAGACGTGTAAATTGCGTAGTATTATTATCCTTCTTTGCGTTTAACTATGCATAATCACTTTCTTTACTTCTAAATTGTGTGCTAATAATTACGTAATGCATTTATTATAAAAAATAACTCAGCTGTATCGTATACTTAGTCACCCGTACGCGTCTGAACTAATGGAGAACAACCTTCGAAATGAACAACGCATGTCTGACCACGCAGCGCGATAGGTTAGCGCGCTAAAACCCTGACGTACCGCCTCCCGGCCGATAACGCACAAGCAACCCGAATATTCGTGACGATAGCCGATAATGGCCGGTCACATCTGCGTGTATCGTGTCCTAGCACGAAGCTTCGTGACGATAGGCGCAAGTGCGGCCCCAGCATTAGAATTAAAAATTCAACTTCAATTTCTTTATTTGGGCCACCCATAAGAAAAAGAATGAAGAAGATAATGGATAAGTGACAGTTCAGATACGAAAACCCAACGACGCGGGGAATGCCCGTTATTGACGTTAAGTGGCGGATTCTGATACATGCAGTCGTTAAATGCGACAAGTAGGTAACAAGAGGCAAATATTTTCGATTATACTTATAAAGATAATTTATCTTGATAATTATCTCCACATATAATTGTCAATGATAATTATCACTTTAATCCCTGACTCTTTTTAATGTAAACTTTTCAAAGTAGGCAAAGGGAACTAACTCATACAGCCTGATGACTATATGAGAAAAGCAAAGAGAAGAAAACTGCTGTAAAATTCTGAGTCATTCATAGCATAAAACTTTTATGGTATGATTCCTCATATTTATTGTTACTAAAAAGCAACACTGATGCTTGTGAGTATATTATAAAACACCAAATTCACGAAATTACCTCAGAAAATTGCTTGAGATTATATTTATAAAGGTAAAGTTGTTAAAAATAAAAGAATAACATACCTGCAGTAAAGCCATTATTACATTCATGTCATGATTTCTATCGCCCTGCCCCATGGTCTTGGCCATCTCTTGTATGTATTCATATGTAACCGAATCATCTAAAGCTTCTTCCTTTGCAGATTTTTCAGCATCACTCTAAAAATATATTATTGATAAAAATTAATAGCAATACTTACCTAAATTTTGCTTGTATACAGGATGTAAAAGACATGAACAGACAACCATTCTGCTCACCATCATAATTTTTTTTTGCCTTTAGTTAAGACTATACCCGGGAAATTGATAGTTACGATTTTATTGAAGGTCAAAGTCATATTTTTTTATGAAAACATATTTTAAACATTATTTCTTAATTATTGTCCAAAGAAACATTATAATTATTTTTTATTAGTATTTCATAACATAAAATGGCTTTAAAACGTTGAGTAGCTCACTCGATGCGCACGAACACAAACGAACGGGGACGCCCCGTCTATCTGGCAAAATTAACGCGGTTTTGCGAGTTACGTGCGCGTTGAACGCTGTACATTGCGCGGTACAATTTGTATTTTTTTTAACACCATAAAATAAAAAATATTTCCCAGCAATTATTTGTTGAAATGTTTCTTATTTTGATGTATAGAATACATGGTTCTCGTTTGACTGTTCATGTCTTTTACATCCTGTATTTCTACTATTGCTATCTTGTAGTTCAGCATGGCTAATAGTTCTTTACCGAACACATTTTCACTGACTTTGAATGGATGGGAAAAAATCAAAATTATCAAAACATACTTGTGTGCCGAGAGCTAATATTTCATCAAGATATGCCTGGTCAACTTGCTCCATAGCTTCTTGGAAGTCATTACGTAGACCCTGAAAAATAACAAGAAATTATTGCAGCAAATTGATTGAAAATATAAGTAACAGCTTTTGCCTGCGACTTGGTCTGCGTGGAATAGTTATTTTGGGTAGCACTTTTATTTTTAGGGTACTTATTTTGAAAGTAATACACATATAAACTACTGTAGATTACTGTAAATAACTTATTTTAATACGTGTTTTGTTTTTCCATCCTTTGCTAACTTCCATATGACTTTTCATTCCCTATTTCATCCCCACACGGGTTTCAAAATTTCAAAAACGCTTCAAAATTTTTTTTACTTCTTATCACGTGCTTAAATACAAGAAAAAATCCCATACAAACTTTCAACCCTTATTTCAACCCCTTCGTGCCATTTTTACAACAAAATTCAGCTTACATTCTAAAGGTATAGTCTATTTTTGTACAAAATTTCATCAAAATTGGTTCAGGTGTTAAGCGTGAAAGCGTGACTTTGTTTGGACGTCTATACGACCTTTCATCTCCTATTACCCACACGCGCCAAAATTTCAGTAAGGCTAGAAAATATATTTATTTACCTCTTATTAAGTGCTTATAGATATACAAAGTTTCATGGTTTTATCTTCGGTATTGAGGAATTGCATACAAACTATCATCCCTTATTTCAACCCCTTTATTATCTTTTACAAAAAAGGTAGCTTATGTCTTATCTCAATGATCTCAAGATCTAGTCTATTTTCGTGACCAATTTCATCAAAATAAGTTCAAGTGTTATGCGCTCTTTGTTTGGAATTTTTTACGACATTCCCTATATCATCCCCACATGGGTCAATGTTTCAAAAACGCTAGAACAAATAATTATTTATTTCGGATCACAGAGTACATTTGTATAATACTTAAACCGACCGATCACAACACGCGAGGCCATGCCGTGCTGTATGGCCTCGCGTCCGCATGTCAGATGGGGTCCATATTGAAAACCAGCGCTGTGCTGTGCCTGGTCGTAGTATAGCAATAAGCTGAGTGTGCACCTCATTGCCATGACCTTTGACATGCGATCACAATAATTTTATAATACCCTACTCTTACCTATTTACCCTATATTTTACTGTTAGTTTAGTTCTTTCTTTGTTTTATTTATTTGCCTATATTGTTGCGTGTTGTGTGTGCTTTGGCAATAAATGTGATTCTATTCTATTCTATCAAGTGCCTAAATTCAAAGCTTCATGGTTTTATCTTTAACAATGACGAACTTGCATACAAACTTTCATCCCCTATTTCAACCCCTTCAAGCCTATTTTTCGCGATAAAGTCTATATTTGTACTTAATTTGATCAAAATCGGTTCAGTGGTTTATACGTGAAAGCTTAACAGACAGGCAGAGTTACTTTCGCATTTATAATATTAGTAGGGAAGTAGGGATAACATGTACAGCAACTTTTTATAGGCTTTTCTTGAAAAACAATAATACTCACTCTGTTAGCTTCTGGCTCTTGAATTTCTATCCGCCTCAGCCGTCTAAATGATTGTGCTTCATTCTCACCAAAGACAAGTATTGGATGACCTCTCTCCCTTAATCTTTTGATTACCTCTGCTCTTGGTAAGGTGACTAATTCGGATTGCTCTGCCTCATTCTGTTCTGACTTTGTACCTAAAGATCAATAAGGCAAATAAAATATACTTGCAAAATAATTACTGGAGTGAATCTCACTTTATCCATGCTCAGACCAAACTTTTTATTTGGTCTGAGTATCCATGGATGGATACAGGTAAACAATTGATTCTGTGGGACAAGTTTTTTTTCGTGGGATTAGAGAGATTTGTGGGACAAGAGAAATTAAAAAGGGATTCAAAAAAATATAAATTGGCAAATTTTAAAGACGATTTTTAAAATGTTTTTAAAAGTAAACTCATTTGATATATTTATTTTATTAAAATACATTGAAGTGGCTGTGTACTAAATATTACCTATAATATAAGAAAACTTACTTTTTCACTATAATCGGTGATATGCTTAATAATAATTACAAGTATATTCGCCCATATAATGCTAGACATAATAATGATATGATAACATTTTTAAATTCACTCAGATATTTTTAATAATTATTTGTAAAATTGTCTAATTCCGAGCTCGAAAGTAATTCAAGAATATTACTGGACATTATATTAACATACATACATATAATCACGCTTGTAATCCCACTAGGTGGTGAGTATGTGATGTTAAATAGCCTATAGCCTTTCTAGATAAATGGACAATCCAACACAAAAAGAATTTTTCAATTTAAATCAGTAGTTCCTGAGATTAGCGCGTTCAAACAAACAAACAAACTTTTCAGCTTTATTTAAGTTTATCTTTAATTAATATACTCACTATCACTAATCAAAAAATTAGCTTAATTCACAAACATCCAATAAAATGACAAGGCTCATAACACCTATGCCATTACTTTTACAGTAACCATTGTTTTTGTGTAGTTACAGAAAATAATAATTCAAAAATTTTATCATGAAAATGAAAACGAGTATATGCTAAACAGATTGACAGCTGTCAGGTAAATTTTACCGGTTTTCAGACACCGATAAAAATTGCCCCTGTAGCATAAATTTTACTCTCCCCAAAGTTGTTCCAAAATACTCCAGCAACTGTCAGAGTAAATGTTCGTTTATCTTCGGTTTCACTTGGGTTTGTTTTGGAACGGCTTAGAGTAAAATTCACTCTACCCCGAGTAAATTAACATCGTTTTGGAATGCACCCTTAGTAAATAGATAGTGTGATGAAATGTCAATTTTCAATCATGTAATTTTAAAGTTTTAAATTATACATAAATGACTCAATCTCACCTTTATCTGATTTATCTTCAATAGGTTTATCATTTTCTGTATCATTAACCTGTGGTCCATATCGTTTTAAATACTCCTCTTGTTCTTTAGCTAGCAGGTCACCACGTTTGAAGTATTTTTTGTTTTGATTCTGCGGATGCAGGTAATGTTTATATCAACCATTGCTGCATAAAAATACATTTTATATTTTTTATTAATATTATTTACATACCAAAATGTTTTTTTCCTCCAGAAGCTTTCGCTTTTTTGCAATTTCTGCTTTTAAAATATCCATTTCTTTAAAAATCGTACGACCTTTGATTTAGAATATAGTGTTGTTGTAGAAATAATACTTTAGGCAAACATTCCCTAAAATTCTAAGTTTCACACTTTGTTACTACTACTAAAAGGTATTCTTAATTTATTCCTCCCTCACAATCTGAATACTATAATCACATTCTTCACATTCTATTTAATAATCATGAAATTCAAGTAAAGAGTAAAATTCACAAAAAGAAACCTTCAAAAAACAAAAACCACAGATTAGAGAGTATATGTCTAACTAAAGACAAAAAACCACAGACTAATTAGAGATACTTGCTTATACTCAAGGAGCTTATATTTTACCTATAGAATGTCGATCTTTATTTTGATAATTTAAAATTGCTTCGGAGTGGATTTTGTGTAGTGAAAGTGGTGTCGTTTCGTTGCATAAGCATCCAGTTTTGACGAACAGTTATGAGGAATCATTGAAATAAAGGTATTGTGTATATGACGTTGAGAATTATTGTATAGTGGTTGGAAATCCCACTATACAATTTCTCATCAGTCACCATCATGAAGTCTGTACCATGTATTTCTCGCCAAGCACTCTCTAGATGCATTAAAATGTGTGGCACCCACATTTTATTGCAAAAATCAAGAAAGAAGAAACTGAAGACTTGGCTGTATGGGCTAGATCCCTTTGCTGTCCCGTGCCCGTAACAGGGAAAATTTAAGAAAAAAAATTTGTGGTGTTTGGCGGGAAATCATGGCGTCTGGATGTCGAACTTTACCTCTATAATTCAAAATTGCTTCGGAGTGGATTTTGTGCAGTGAAAGTGGTGTCGTTTTGTTGCATAAGCATCCGTGTTGACGAACAGTTATGAGGAATCATTGAAATAAAGGTTTTGTGTATGTAGCGTTGAGAATTGTATAGTGGTAGGAAGTCCCACTATACAATTCTCATCAGTCACCATCATGAGGTCTGTACCATGCATTTCTCGCCAAGCACTCCCTAGATGCATTAAAAAGTGTGGCGCCCACATTTTAATGCAAAAATCAACAAAGAAGATGAAACTGAAGACTTGGCTGTATGGGCTAGATCCTTTTGCCATCCCGTAACAGGGAAAATTTTACCAAAAAAAAAAGTTAAGTATTTGGCGGGTAATCATGGCGTCTGGATGTCGATCTTTATTTCGATAATTCAAAATTGCTTCGGAGTGGATTTGTGCAGTGAAAGTGGTGTCATTTTGTTGCATAAGCATCCGTGTTGACCTTAGAGTATATATTACAGTAGTATAGAGCGCGCGCAACGAAGTGGGAACAGTAGGCACAGGTGAGAACATGGCGACGTTCTCACCGCGAGCGCTTCTAGTCGTTGTCGGGTGCTGTCAGTGTGCGTTGCTCTACATTTTATTTATACTTACGTGTCAAAATGGTCGAATGTGCAATTCGTTCATGCAAAAACGATACTAGGAAAAACACAAAAACGAAATCCTATATCACATTTCATCGGTACGTCGTATTTTTATTTATTTTAATGAAAATAAGTCTCACATCGCGGGGGTGAAGGCGACGTGTGGGGCGGACATATTCCGCGCTCTGCACTCCCCTCAACTCCCCTCTCGAGACTGGTAGTGATGGGACGCAATCAACGTTGCAGTCGATATTTGCAAAAATATTTCGTTCGGATCTTAGAAGTGCAAATTTCAAAGATTTGATGATACAATGTTTACCATAAAAACATAAGCACCAAGTACTGACAAATTTCGACAGCGAAGAGCAGTGTCTCGGTGGCGTAATTGGTCAACGCAGCCGCCCGGATTTCGGAAGATGCAGGTTCAAGTCCCGCCTAATGCATGTCGATTTTTTTCAGTGCATTTTTCTAGAAATAGTTTGTTGTCAGAAAATTAAAAAACCATACAAATATGAAAAATAATAAAAAGGAATTGTTTTGGAAACCTTAAAATTCGCCATTTTTTCTTTTTATTCATAGATGAGTGAAAATAAAGTAGTGTATGTACTGCACATAGCTAGGTACATTTATAAAAACACTTGCGGGATATTACTTAACCCCTCTCGTGTTTCAATAACCCCTTTTATGTGCAAGTTTCGTAAACTAATCTAGTAGAATAACATATTATATTCAAAAGTTTAACTTACACTTTAATTCAAAATCTTTTAATCATTTACCAAAAGTATTATAGCCTAACCGTAAATAATGGAATCCTGCTGCTAGTTAACAGTTAAGACTTGATTTAATATTTTTACGAATTTTAGTACATACATATGGAATATAGTAAAAATAAATAAAACACGAACATTTCTCGTGTAGAAAATAATACGTTGAACATAAAAAGTGCTCAACAAACATTTATTTAAATAAATATATTTATATAATTTATCAAAATTATATGAATAAATTATATTAACATAATTTATCGATAGCTCTTTGCCGATCCGCACGTAATAGATACATCCCTATCTGTCATACACTCGTCTATTATCTATAGCTCATTTGCCTACGATACGTACTAAGTAATTTGTGCAATATGCGCGCTCTATACTACTGTAATATATACTCTAAGGTGTTGACGAACAGTTATGAGGAATCATTGAAATAAAGGTTTTGTGTATGTGGCGTTGAGAATTGTATAGTGGTTGGAAATCCCATTATACAATTCTTATCAGTCACCATCATGAGGTCTGTACCATGCATTTCTCGCCAAGCACTCCCTAGATGCATTAAAAAGTGTGGCACCCACATTTTAATGCAAAAATCAAGAAAGAAAATGAAACTAAAGACTTGGCTGTATGGGCTAGATCCCTTTGCCGTCCCGTAACAGGGAAAATTTAACAAAAAAAAAAGTTGTTTCGCGCGATTCTATTTTATTTAAAAAGTCCGGTGGCGGGCAGAATTTAGTTTATTTAATTGCTTAGACTTTTAGTTGTATAAAAACCAACTTTAAGTAAAGAAATTTATTCACATTAGTGCAGAAAAATAATAGAATACCATCTTTATTTATATCTACCAATTTTTAAAATGATAAGATAAGTAAATTGTAAAAATTTAAAATAAGGAAAGTAACTTTTTTTAACTGTTCTCGATACATTACCTAAATAAATAGCTCAAAAAAGTATGTATGTGCATACCTATAGTTTTTTTTGGGCGCTAGGTTCTTTGTACAGTGTAGCACATACTGCTGTGCACTTACAATCTAAATGGTGAGTACCTATGGTATTTTATTTACTTTTCATTCGGCACGGTTGACTAAATTAGGTTACTGAATTTTTATCAATATTTTGGTTGGTTGGTTGGTTTGGTTGAAGAATGATCATTATGGTTTTAAATGGTATGAGAAATATTTTCGGACCTCCAATGATAGGAATTGAAAAGTTATGTAAGAAAATGCGCACTCGTGATAGACTTTTATTAGTGACACGTAATACTTTTTTGCACTACATTACTTTCTAAGTGGTATAGTTTTAGACACACCATACCACCAGTGGTATGGCCGGTGGTATGGTGGGTCCGCAGCGATTCCGAGTAACAAGAGGGTTCATAGGGTCTCGCTATCGCTACTCTCGTCGAATAAAATCTGTTCATCAGCGTATTCTTCAGCACATTCACATGCCTTGTCTAATACTTTCAGTCACTGTCTGTAACTCAACCACAGTTGCTTTGGACGTTGTTATAATTCGATTGTAAAAAGAAAAAAATATTTTACTATTTTAACCTAAGTATTAGAAATATGATAATTATTATACTATTTCTAATACTTAGGTACCTACCTACCTAATCAGAGCAAAGGGGGTCTATTGACTCTGATTACCCCAATGACCGTTTTTCAATAGAATCTGAAATACTGTATATCCTTAAAAACACAGAAGAACAATTAAATGAACTGATTTTCTCTAACTTTACTAACTATACCACACCATGACAATAAATAAACAACGAAAATCATAAATGTTAATACTCATGATGCAGTTTAAAGTTCCGTAATTATTACATTGATAATAACCAAATCACTCATGTGTCGCTCCAGATGGCGCGAGAGTTTTAGCGGTCAAGAGTGTGGTGGTGTGAGAAGGGTACAAACGTAAGGACCATGCCACACAATTATATTTAGAATCGCACTTTGTTTCCGTCATATTGAAGTGACTCTTATTATTACTACCCGCAGACTCTCATTCCCCCCGTCTCCCCTACACCATTTTGATCAATAAATATTTTTAATTTATCTATTTTATTTTTTTGTACACGTCGTAGTCGTTATATAAGTAAAATAATAATTTAAAATAAAATCATAACTTTAAAATCAGCTTTTGGCTATTCCTATAATCTTATCACAATCAACGTACCTATCTATATTATGCCGATTAAACGAATGAACTGATTAATTACTCGTTGCAAGAACATGATAACATAAAATCACAAGCTATTTATTTATTATGAAACAACAAGTATGAAGGATGCATTTGACTACAATTATTTTGTTAGCGTTAATATTTAGTGCGGCAACAAGAGGTAGGCAATGGGAACTAATTTGTCTATTGATTTCCAATTTCAGTAAATTTATGTTTAGATTGACAATTTTAATTTAATGTTGTGGTTATTTACGTTATCGTCATGTGACTGACATTCTGTGTTTTCATTTCAGCGGCCGAGAACCGTTTGGTTGGTGGTCATGAAGCACCTATACACTTTGGATCTTCGCACGCGTCTCTTCAAAATCTCGCAGGAGACCACGTATGTGGAGGTGCCGTAATTTCAAGATATCATGTTATAACTGCTGCACATTGTGTTGAAGGGTAAGTTGGTATAATAAGTAGGTACCAACAGAGATAATTTGAGGATTTCTCAAAATTTTACCCTTAACGCTTAAGGGTAGAATTTAGAGAAATCCTCAAATAATTATGACATTCTTAATTTTTTACCAAAATGCCATATTCCTATTTTTATGGATTTTTCTGGGGATGGAAGTTTATATGCGAATCCATCATTTTTAACGTCAAGTTCATAAAAATTAGTACTTCAATGGCTTTTCGATAAAAAAATTAAGAGGTATTTTAGAATTTCCATAAATTTACCCATAAGGGTGTAAAATAGGGGATAATACTTAATTGACATTGGTTTCATCAACGTAGGTATTTTTGCATTGTTTATCGGGTCGCTGACTATACGAACACAACATCGATTTTAAAATCCAACGTGGCGGACGTGAAATGCCATCACCCTCTACAATGATTCTGACTGAGTGACTGACTGATACAATATCAACGTACGGCCCAAACCGCTGGGTCTATAGATTCCAAATTTGGCACTTAGTAGATTCCTTACGAGGTTTAAGGGTGCACTAAGTAAATATTTTCCAAAATTCACTCCTTATGGTTGTAAAACGGTATCCAAACTTTGTATGGGGAAACAAGATCAGTTAGACTATTTTATTCGAAGCTTCATAGAAGTAGATACCTACTCCTACCGATAAATAAGTAGGCACATCAAACAAGTAAGTAT
The DNA here is from genome assembly GCA_955850985.1 of Elophila nymphaeata. NCBI lineage: Eukaryota > Metazoa > Arthropoda > Insecta > Lepidoptera > Crambidae > Elophila > Elophila nymphaeata. Next base: position 15,444,409 of record OY039076.1, on the reverse strand, counting down.
TTCAAGTTTTTTAAGTATTCAACCCAACTAAGTCAAGTGAGAAAATCTCATGTCAATCATGTTAATTTTTACATGGGTATTTATGCATCATTATTAAATATGCACGAAAACTTTGAATTTAGGAAGTCCCTAAGAAATAAATAAGTACATGTTCTAGCGTTTTGGAAATTTCGACCCACATGGGGATGAAAAAAAAACGTATACGAGAAGAAAAAAATTAAATCAAAATTCATGAAAATAAGCTTTAAACTCAAAAAATATACCGTATGGGGTAATTGAGATCAGTCTACTGGTAAAATAGGAACGATATGGAGTAGTTGCTCTGAGATTGGGGATCTTCAATTTCATATCTCGGTGTGGTTTTTCTTTTGTAATGTTGAGGTATCTAAAACAATTTCTAATGTTAGAACATTTTTACAGGATTAATCAATTCATAGGGGTAATTAGGAACGTTCACATGTAGCCTCCCTGTTATAGATCCTAATTATTTTCGCAGGTGTTTTTAGGCGAAGGCTCACCAGTCAGCTTGTATAAAAACTTTAAAAAAATTTGCGAAACCAAATGGCTACACCTTAGGGCACCACTTATAAACAAGAACGACAAGAAACTCCTGCTCATCATATAATTAACAAAAAGAGGTGTCTTATTCTTATCTAATCTAGACCACACTCCTTAGATAGGTTAATAATTATGTAATAATTTTATTTTTGCGTTTACAAACGCGTAAATATTAATACTAGAAAAATGCACTGAAAAAAATCGAGGTAAACATTGTTTCATCAAATCTTTGTTTACCATAAAAACATAAGCACCAAGCACTGACAAATTTCGACAGCGAAAAGCAGTGTCTCGGTGGCGTAATTGGTCAACGCATCCGCCCGGATTGTGGAAGATGCGGGTTCGAGTCCCGCCTGAGGCAAGTCGATTTTTTTCAGTGCATTTCTCTAGTAGGTTAATAATCTTAGAAATCTAGCCTAACTCATGCCACAGGGCAGTCACCTAGCGAGTACTATTTTAGAAAATCCGCATTTTTGTTAAGTCTATACAGCACCTATGAGGGGTGATCGACCACATACCCCGGCGGTATGTGTGGTTCCACCATGAGGTAGAAAATTTATTGAAGTGGGATATTAGCATTCTTACTATTGATTACAGAGCAAACCCCCAGTTCATCAAAGTAGTTGTGGGGACTACAAACTTGGACGTGGGAGGGAAGCAGTATGACGTTGTGAATATCAATATTCACAAAGACTACAATACTACTCTCAGAAGCAATGATATAGCAGCTATAAAAATAAAAGGACCATTTGATTTGAATTGCGTGGAAATATTGAAAATTTACGAAAAGGAATTGTTAGAAGGAGACGAGCTTATTTTAACTGGATTCGGAGCAGATGTAGTAAGTGTGATTATTTATATCAGTAAATTTATATATTTACCTCAGAATACAGAACTAACTCTGTATTCTGAGATATCTACGTAGATGGGAGGCTATAATTTTTGTCGAAAAATATACTACATAGAAAATACACACATACGATCACGCTCGTAATCCCATGCGGGATTAGCATAGCTTTAGAAATCATTTCTTTCACAAAAAGCCACATTTGTCAGTATGTGACCCATACTGACAAATGTGGCTTTATGTAGCAGTGCCTCCAATAGTGATAAAGTGTATACACAAAATTAAACTTTAAGGATATTTTAACCTAAGTACATCCTAGAAAACGATAAACAGTATTTAAGGTCACAGCACACTTACCGTTTTGCGATGCGATATACTCGGAACATATTATTTTCATTGAAAAAATAATAATTTTGTGTTTAAAAAAGCTAAATTTTTTTTGGGTCGGTCCCAAAGATAAAGATAAGTGACAACGTTTATTCCAAATATTGAGGTTAGCGCCGATCTCTAATTCATTTATAATTTTTAAACATATTTTTTGAAAAGGCGGTTTCTTTTTCAAAATAGTTACTTTTTGCTTTTTAATGTTGTAAGTATAGACATTTTCAGAAAGCTATCTCGAGATATTTTAGATAAAGAAGTAATAAAATGAGAACGATTATATCATCAATGTCAATTAAATATATACTCATAATTAAGGATAACTCAAAAACTACTCGTCAGATATCGCTCAAATTTAAATGGGACCACATAACATTCCATACGTAAGAAGAATCATAAAATCGGTACACCCAGTAAACAGTTATGAGGCAACACACAAAAAAAAACATGCAGTAGAATTGAGAACCTCCTCCTTTTTAACAAGCTTTTATAAGCTTCACCTATATGTTTGCTTGCTTGCATGTTTGTAACAGACTCCTTTGTACGCAATTTTGACCCACTTTAAACGGTCAGATTTTATTTATACTTTATAGACCTTTCAAAGACCGATGACAAGACAGTAATTCGATAAGAATATCCCTTGAATATCCCATTATTCTGATTAGAATCGCCAGGACCAATAAATTAAACGGTTGTGATGTTAGTTCAGTTAGACATCACTAGATGGCTTTGTCATTGTTATGAATTATTCTAGCTGGCGAGTTTTGCTTAATAATTTATGTACTTTCATCGACGGTAATAAATCGCAGTAAAAAGTAGAAAATAAATAACAGTTCAAAACAAAAACTAAAAAAAAACACACTTTTATGATAAATCGGTGATAAAAAAAAATAGTATATGTACACAGAAACAAAATGGCGAACGAAAAGTATAGGTAATTATTATTTATAGAAAATCGTAGGGTGTAATTTAATTGTACCGATCGAATATCTGATGTTATTGAGCGCACTCCATGCTTTTATCCTGATCCTGTAACTTTTAATTTCTGCCTGCTATATAGGTATTCTTGTTTCGCGTAGCGATTAAATACATGAGTGCACTCGTGTATAAAGTAGGTATACACGAGTGCACTCATGTATTTATGTAGTATATTTTTGTCGAAAAATATACTACATAGAAAATACACACATACGATCACGCTCGTAGTCCCATGCGGGATTAGCATAGCTTTGGAAAACATTTCCTTACACATGGGTCATGCAGTGCCTCCAATAGTGATAAAGTGTGTACACAAAATTAAACTTTAAGGATATTTTAACCTAAGTACATCCTAGAAAACGATAAACAGTATTTAAGGTCACAGCACACTTACCAACTCGGAACATATTATTTTCATTGAAAAAATAATAATTTTGTGTTTAAAAAAGCTAAATGTTTTTTTGAGTCGGTCCCAAAGATATAGATAAGTGACAACGTTTATTCCAAATATTGAGATTAGCACCAATCTCTAATTCATTTATAATTTTTTAAACATATTTTTTTGAAAAGGCGTTTTTTTTTTCAAAATAGTTTATTTTTGGCTTTTTAGTGTTGTAAGTATAGACATTTTCAGAAAGCTATCTCGAGGTATTTTAGATAAACAAGTAATAAAATGAGAACGAGGAACCGATCGAATATCTGATGTTATTGAGCGCACTCCATGCTTTTATCCTGATCCTGTAACTTTTAATTTCTGCCTGCTATATAGGTATTCTTGTTTCGCGTAGCGATTAAATACATGAGTGCACTCGTGTATACCTACTTTATCATGTCATAAAATAGTCTCAGGCAAACCTATTTTTCAGCCAAACGGAGCATCTAGCCGTGTAATGTACAAGTTACAACTACCAGTTTTCAGTCAAGACACATGCCGTTTTGCGATGCGATATACAAGAGAAGTCTTTGACACAATGTTTTGTACGTTTACACGTGCTGGTGAAGGTACTTGTTATGTAAGTTTGGTATTTTATGTTTGATTTTTCCGTGTTTAAACGTATAAATTAAGGTACGAATATTTTAAATATACAGGGTGACTGAGTAAGTATACTCATGATTCCAAGTGTTTATTCCAAATCTGGTGCAAATCAATTGACCTGAAAATATGCTATTCCATACAAAAATGCAACACACATGTCATTAGAAATTTATCAATGTCAATGGAATTAAATGTATTTTAATTTTACATTTCAATTCCATTGACTTTGATAAATTTCTATTTAATGACAAGTTACCATTTATACTATTATGGATTTTTTCTGAAATAAACGATTTTTTTTTATTATTCTATGCAACTAAAATGTATGGAACAGCCGATTTTTTTAGTCATTCTGTATACTCAAAAGTATATAGGTCGGTACTTGTGTTCGTTTTGATCTCTAAGCATAGGTGACTGCCTCACTATCTTAGTTACTTAGTATGACAAGGGTAAATAAGCATACAACCGTCTGAGTGTCATCAATTCATACCACGCGTGCTGCCAGCGCAGCGCTGACTATCTCCTTTTCCATACATAAATGAAAGTACTCAGACAGATGGCGTTCCAACTGAGTGCAATCAATCTGCTGTTTTTTATAATGAATTTTCAGCTGGAATCTGGAGCGTCGCTAACCTGGGGAAGTACACTATGCAATTGATAACACTGCCACCAAATAGATTTTTTACAGTTTTGTGTTTTCTATCAGTGTGTATTTGTGTGTGTGGTGTTTGTAATATTTCCAGAACTTCAAGGGGGGTAAGAGCTAGGATCAGAGTAATGGTAACACGCGTGTGATACCCTCGAATTTACAAACTTGGGCGTGCCTGTATTGTATTATTTATTATCTGGGGACTGACACAGCGTGGGCTTGTTTATCGCGCTTGATGTAAGTAGGTACAGACAACAGCACATCAGGCTACCACTAGCTATAGCACATAGATTTTGCGATTTATATAAAATAGATATAGGTTGAATTTTGATTGACGATATTTGATTTAACGTTTTGTTCTTGAAAAAATTACAGGGTGACTCTGGAGGACCACTAATGAAAGACAACCAACTGGCGGGATTAGTGTCGTGGGGTATACCATGTGCTATTGGGTTCCCCGATGTGCACACACGGATTACTCCGTACATAACCTGGATACAAGAAGAAATAAACTATTTAGAGGATTATTAAGAATGAAAAGTAATCAGTTTTATAGTCTGTAATATAGTATAGATAATTTCAAATAATGATTGACAAGAAACAGTCACGTTTTTTTTTGGAATAAGATAAGAATTTATAATGAAAAATAAAATACAAAATAGCTTCATAACTAATTGTTTTAAGGATTTGATGAAACTTCAACATAATTTTAAGGATTTAATGAAGGTTTAAAGCTTTTATATTAAATATCATAAATATCGTATTTCAACAATTTTCTTCTTTCTCTATACTTGTAGTTTTTGGTCTATTTTGTTAAACTATTAAATAAATAAAAATAAACTACACTGAATATACTTAACCTTTATTTTTTATTTTTACACAAATTCATCTCAAAATTGTTTAAGCTTAGCGGGATTGATCTAGAAAGGAAAAAAATTAAAGCATTAGTATGAAGTATATAGATAAATAGTTGCGGACTTGAAAACAATTTACCTACAAGTGGTAGATACTTAGGTGTACCGGGACTTATTTTTTTTTTGTTTCAGTCCATTTTTAAGGAGAGCTCGACAAAGCCTTGCTAAAATTGCAACAGGAAACAAAGTCGCTGCCAGGAATAAAGTCTGTTATGAAACACAATCTAATTGCGACAAACCAATAGGTATATCTTAAAAAAATCTATTCGTTAATGACGATTATGACTTATCTACTTGGGTGTGTATTAAAAACGCCGTATATCCATTTAGCATAATCTTTAATTTTTAACTAAAATAAACTATTTTATCAATGACGGCCACAAAACTCATGATGAAGCAAAAAATAAACGATTAAGCTTAATGGAAATAAGCGTAGGTACACAATACGAATCAGGTATATTGAAATCGTGCATTAGCTGATAATGAGAATTGATTACTTGGTATTTCCGAGATTCTGACTTAAAATCCATTATTATGGCCATCACTGGTCGTCCATGTGCACATTGGAACGGCGTTTTACACGTTGAGAGTGTTAAAATGAGATCCATGCAATCTTTTTTGGAAAGAATATCTCCAAATTTAATTGCATTTCTGCAGGCCTGTAATTAATAATGAATGAAAACTATTGCTCAGTTAAAAAGCGCAGTTTGGCTACGCTTACGACACAACGCTGTCACCAGCTGAGCCCTTTTGATGTGTCAAATAAGCCCAAATCAGTGATTAATAAACATTTAACACTGAAAATTAGTCTTTATTATTTTTCTAACTACTCTCTTACCTCACTAGAAACTAAATTCATTATTGCTTTTGGGTAAAGGGATACGCATCCTTTCTGAGAGGTTATGTTGATGATTTCTTCTAATATCAAATTTTTTACTGCCCTTATTATCTTGTCAACCTGAGAATAATTTTGATATTTATATGATCTTAAAATAATATAATTAGGTACACAATGTTCCAATAGTGTCGTCCAACTTACGTCTCTAGAATTTTGGCCAAGTATAGCAGCAGGTATTGAATGTATTCTTATTTCGTGATTATCAAAAATAGTCCAATTTAATCCGAATCGTTGAAATTTTTCTTTATAATTATGTAAATATAAAATTTCATCTTCAGATAACTTCAAAAACATACCATCCAATTCTATGCTTTTCCATTCGTTATCATTAAGGTAACCTTAATAATGAACATTTTTTTTAAAATTGACCGTAAGTTATATGAAACCTATCTACAATTATCACGTAATTTCAGTGAAAGTATTTGTATATTGTGTTAAAAGACGGACTGCAAAATAAGCAATCGATAATTTTTCCGTGCAGATGGCACTTCTATTGTTTGATTCGGGAGAGGAACTCTACTAAGTATCTGCGACTTGCAACTCAGGTGAAGTTTTAAAAGGTGGCCTTTTTGAATGAACGATCGCCTCCATTTTTTTCGTACTGTTCTCTGTTTAGCCAAATTTAGTAAGTATCTACTAGAATGCCGCTTTAGATATTCGTCCCGTACCGAGCCTTTGTAAGTTCTAGATAATCCAAGTTTTTTGAAGGCTGTAGATAAAACGAAATATGCAGAAGAACGATATCAGAAACTGGAAGAAATACACGAACCTGCCACATTATTTTCTAAAGTAATTCTTTCATGTACTGCATGTTGATCAAATAAAACTAAATAATTCATATCTTCTGATTTTCCTTTCATCAATGTTGCAATAAACTTACTGTCAACTTGTCCAAAAACCTGTTATATTTTTGATAGATAAATTTATAATATAATTATGTAGCTTAGATATTAGCATAAAACATTATATACAAAGCAATTAACTTTACTAACTATAGCTTCTTTTAAAGAGTCTTTAGAAAAAGTTAAAGATGAATTATCCTTTTCCAGGCGGTTATTAACTTTTTCAATAGCTCTTGTAGTTGCTTCTTTCGTCTTTTGTACATTAGCTTCATAAACTTCAGTATTTGCATGCACATCATTAATGAAATTGTTATAAAGGTCCTAAAATCAATACTGATTAGAAAGGCAATGATCAGCAGATATGCATGCTATAATTTTGTTGCGCTGATGTCATGTGAAAACGTACTTTTTCAAAATAGTTTCTTTCCCTAATTGCATCAAATGTGGTTTTAGTTTTGCAAATTTCAAATATAGGTGACAAACCTGTAAAAAGAATAGTTAAAGTTATAAAAGCTAAGATTCTAACCTCATTCATAATGGCTATTTGTGAAGTAAGTAACATACCTTTTGGTATAAAACGAAATCGATTTTTTATATAAAAATCGTTTGTACCTAAATAACTTGTCTTCGGTGCTGATTCCGGAGAGAAAAAATTACTTTGAAATATGTTCTCTTCATTTCTTTCAATAGCCAACATAATTTCTTCTCCTACGTTTTGATTTTCAAAACCACATTTTGCTTCTTCTCCTTCAATGTGGTTATTAAATTCAAGACCTAGTGGTCTTGACTTTTTACTATCCTGTATTGCGAGAGATGCGCCATGATTTAATCCATTTATATGATTTTCTTTATTAACGTTTTTAAGACATGGTGGAAGTGAGACGTCATTCAAAAAACTAAGTTCGTCGTTGTTCATCATGTTACTATCGTTCATTATAGTTTGACATACATTCAGAGGATCAATGTTTGGTCCAGTATTTTGGTCATCATATGAAGCATGTGGAGACTTTGTATCAATATTACTGACATCTTTAGTATCTATAAACTCTCGACGCTCCTTTGGATAATTTCCGTTTGTTTTGAGAGATAAACTGTGTTTAAAATTCGGTAAGTTCAATTGTTGTGACTTTTTGGCATTATTAGTTCCTATTGAAATAAAATCACAGGAATAATCCATTAACTTGCCATTTTCCAAACATATTCGACTATTATTGTGCAATAAATTAAAGTTTTTCGCTTCAGTGTTAGAAAAAATAATTGTCTCTATCGAAGCACTTGTATTCTGGAAGTTTGATAAAAATACTATATGTCTAGGATTCGTGTTATTAGTCTCTAAATTATTTTCAAAATTTATACTATTATTGTAGGTAATATGGCTACTGTCCATTATGTCGTTATTGATATTCGCTGTAAAATTTGATGATTTTATAGTATAAGTATGACTTATATTTTCCGTATTTTTTTCTCGTTCACTGTACATTTTCTTTTTTCCCTTTTCATATACTGAGTAGCATTTTTTACTTTTCACACTTTTAGGGTCTTCAATCGTGTATTCAGATATATTGCTGGTATTATAATATTTTAACCACTTAGATTTTACTTCGTTTTGATGAAATTTATGAGCAAGTTTAATTTTCTTCTTTTTGATGTCTGTATACAACATAGAATTGTAATTTCTAGGAACTTTGAAGTTTTCTTTAGATTGTTCGCCTATAAAATGATTCATTTTACCATTTTTATGTACATTTATATTTGTGAATTCCTCGACGGATTTGTCAATGTTCCTGTAATAACTCTTCGTAATCCTGTTATTAACATAATCATTTTTAATAACATCATTATTATAATGATGACTTTGAAATGTCACTGTGGTAAGTATTTCATCATAATTATGTTTTGTTGGCGGTGATAGACGTCTATAGTTAAAATTTTGGAAGGCAGTTAAAATAGGTAGTTTTGGTGAAACAACTTTCTGTGTGCCTAAAATTGTCGTTAACAAATCATGAGACGTGTAAAATGGATTTTTACTATATTTATTATTTCTATTTTCAATAGCATGTGACTTATTTTTTTTTGAGGGAGGGATTATGTCATTAAATAAGCTTAATCTTGCCCTTGTCCGTAAATCTCTATTGTTAATTTCGTTAACGTTTAACAATATTGTACTATTATCTCTTTGTACTGTTTCGTGATTTTCAAACGCTGGTTTAGTATGTATATCTATTTGCTCATCTTTTTTCCAAGTATCTAATAATTTTGTTTTTCGATGATTCTTTTTCTTTTTGTATTCTTTATATTTCTCCATTGGTTTTTTGCATAACTTAATGTTTTCTATCATATCATCTCGATTTTCGTTTGTTATACTTTTCTTTATATGTTGTATTTTGTTTTTGACTTTTTTCGATGTTGGCTTACTGGTTTTACTTATTTTAGGTGTAAATTTATCTCCTGGGTAAAAGTTATTATGGCTAGTTTGTCTATCAGGTAAAACTTTAGATTTTATGTTGTTGAGTGGCTTTTTATTTTTCCTTTTCATTAACTTCCCTGAAAAAATATTTTAACATGGGACATGAAAAATCCTATTTAAACTAAGTATGTGTAAAAAATATACCATACCTCTAACTCCTTTTTGCATTTGCGATACTCCAACTTTTCTAGAACTATTGCCTAATATTTTATGAATTATTTTCCTCACTTGATCTCTACTATCTGTTTGTGGTGGATTAAATTTTTCGTGATTATTTACATCAATTTCTTTCAATTTAATATCTCCAACATAAAATTTTATCAATTTTTCAATAAGTTTTTCTATTGGTTTCCAATTTTTAAACTCCACAGTCTGTTTGGATGCCTTATTTATATCATAATCATAGTAAGGACATGTTAAAAATATAACATAAAAGGGGATAACATTTTTCATTGCCTCATGATCTTCAATACTTGCCGAATTCTGCAAAATTATAATCGTAAACTTAAAACAGTATCTCAAATAATCAATTAGAGACTCGTTAACCATAATTACCTTTGATATAATTTTTTTCAAACCTTGATGCAAATGGTTAGAAAAATTGTTCCAGATTATTTTATAAAGTTTGCAGTTGTTGTCCATAAATCTTTTATTTAAAAATATCCAATGATAGGAACTACAATCAAAAGTTTTTCCTATGAAGGCAAAAGCCTTATATTCATTTTTCTCTACTATCAGCTCTTGTATATTTTCTTTATCCACATTGAAAAGCAATGTTAACACTTTATACATATCCTTGCTTTTGTGCATTTTAAAGATTATTTCGTTTTTACTGTCATCTCTTAAGCTCAGTGATACGCCATTGTGAACCAGGGACATTTTTTTGAGGAAGGTTTTTATGGCAGTTATTTCTTGAATCTCATTTATTGATTTATGTTGAATGGTAAGGTTGTAAAGAAAACCATTTATTTCAACCTGTAAAGACAAGTTTGATGAGGACATGTATGTATGAGCGAACCTTTTAAATAAAACTGAAGATGTGTTCTTTCTTTCATACTTACAGTGGTACCCTTCGATGGTCTTGTAGTAGTTTTCACTAAATCAAAGTGCTTTCCATGGCGGTAAACCTTGGTCCACGTTGTATCCCCATTTTCTGATCTAGAAGTTATCTTCACGTCTTTTGACACTTCCACAATGCTAGCTAATGATTGGCCACAAAAGCCATATGTGCTTGGGGCCAATTTAAAATTAGTAATATCAACATATTTACTTGTAGCATATCTTTCTCCAAGCAGCTTAAAATCTTTTTCAGGTATACCACATCCATTATCAATAACTTGAATTTTATTCTGCTCTATATGTACTCTAATAGCAATAGATGTTGCTTTTGCATCTAAGGAGTTATATACCTGGGAAAGATAACAAGAATTGAATAGAAAATTCATACCTTAAAATCTTAGGTAAAAGTGTAACTACGGAATATTTACCAGTTCTTCTATCACGTTTTTGTAACTCGTTAAGTTACCAGAACAAAATAAAGATTTTATTTCATCTGAAAGCTTTTTTAAAGACATATTTATAATTATCTTTGTCTAAGTTATAATTTGACTTGGTAAATGAAACATAAAACGTCAAGTTGTTCAATCAATCAAATTGCAGTCATAAACAACGCAAGACATACGACCTCTTTTATTAATTTCGTTCGACTTTTAATTTTCAGTGCATTATTTCAAAGAGGTCATAATACTCAGACTCAGACAAAGAATGAGTAACTCGGACGAATAATATGTGAGATATTATTAGTGAATTGCAATATGATCTTAATGATATTATAAATAAAATATATTTAGTGAACTGTTTCTATGTAGTTAAATATCTTTAGGTTTCATATGCCAAGCATATCGTAATGTAATGCAATTTTTTCTCAGGTTTAATAGGTACCTAACTCCCATTAGATAATTACAGTCATAACTAATATTATAAATGTGAAAGTGAGTTTTTTTGTTTGTTACACTTTCACGCCTAAACCACTGGACCGATTGTGATATAATTTGGTATGGACATAGTTTGAGACCCTAGGAAGGACATAGGATATTTTTGGCGCGATAAGCGAGCGAAGTCGCGGACAATCTCTAGGCTGTTAATAAATTAAACCCTACCATAAAGAGCGATCTCGATAGACGTTGAAAGACGAAGGTTATTATAAAAAAAATATTAAATTCATCAAGCTGTCCGGGTTTGAATCGGTAGGGACAAATTATTATGAGATGGACACGCACATTTGTCGTGGTTTTTCGCATGTTTATTTTATTTTATTCATAATATATTTAAGTTATTTTTTTTATTTTGGTAATATTTCAGTTCATATTGGTAATCAGATTATTTACGCAAAATATTAAGCATCTAATAAATTCATAATACTAACTCATTTACTTACTAGGGACTTGTATTTAAAGTTTAAGTTTCTATTAGAATATTGATATTCAAAGGCTAGGTGGCAAGTAATGATTGGAATCGATTTGTATCTAACCCTGAACTTATTTATTTTCTATCATGGACAGGCAGTAATCGAATAGCCACATGACCCACCGTGTGGGACGATCGAGGGTTTGAATCGATAGAGAATAATGGACACCACAGTCGATGGAAAACTTAAATTAATATCATTCTTAATATGCACGTGACCTCATAACACATATCGAAGGGTCGAATTGTAGAATACTGCTAAGAATACTTTGATATTAGTTATTTAAAAACTTTTTAAGCTATGAGTGAACGTTTACAGGAAGAGATAAGGTTGTTCCTGGAATACGTGAAGCGGTAAGTGTTTTAAAAAGTTTTTAAAGATATCTTTTCCCAGAAAAATTATCAGTTACTCATTGCTCTTTGTGTTTTACTTACACTACATTTTTACATTTTATTAATTAACGTCAATTTAAAGAGACTAAGTTGTATATAAGTACATCATTATTAATATGTACCTAGGTGTTATTATGGTTGGTAGGTATTATAAGGAAAAGTAGAACTTTCTTCACAATTTTATAGCTCAATTTGTGAGTCTGCGTCGCACGGTAGCGCAAATTTAGAGCGACAAGTACTTACGCACACCACGTCAGTCGTTGCCGCCGCCGCGCCGCTGCGCTGCTGTATACATAGAACTGCCATGCTATTCTATAAAGAACTCGCTTCTCACTCCGATGCTCACTTCCAATCCAACTTGTCTGTCAAACGCTAACGCATAGGAAAGCTCAATAATAAATAGGTAATTTTAACACAAAATAAATATTTTTACTCGATATGATTAGGGGCCATTCATTTACTTAAGGCGATTTTTGCTCGTTTTGACCCTCTCCCCAAACCCGTGTTTGGTACATGGGGTATCAAGCCGGTACCACGTAGCAGGCTAACATAGTCATATAAATACTACATAATATTCAAAACTCAAAATTGTAAAAAAATATTTTGTAATTTTTTATACATTTGGTTTTTCTAACCGAAGTATTTGTATAGAGAAATAATCTTTTTACTTTTTAAAAATTGTGATATCACCAAATAGTACCCAATGTATTGAACATCATGTAAGAAAAAATCAGGAGTGATCTCCCCTTGACTTTCTCGTATACCGGAAACGACTCAAAAGTTGATAGAAACCTTATATTTTGATGTCATATATGCATGTTAAATTTTGGTCACCCATCCAACTACCGACCACGCACTTGGTTGCTTAACTTTCGTGATCGACGACTCAAAAGTTGATAGAAATCTTATATTTTGATGTTATACATGCATGTTAAATTTGGTTGCAATAAGTTAAAGGTGAGTTAAAGCCTGCTCGAGTTATCGTGCTAACGCACAGACACACACACAGACACTCACATAGACATAATTCCAAAAACGGTATTTTTATTTTTACGGCCGACCTAAAAAATACCAGTTGGATTTTTTAAACAAAATTTTTATTTCTTCGTTTTGAAATATTTTTCATAATAGAAGGTTTCTATCAACTTTTGAGTCGTCTATCACGAAAGTTAAGCAACTAAGTGCGCGGTCTTTACTCGGATGGGTGAGCAAAATTTAACATGCATGACATCAAAATATAAGGTTTCTATCAACTATTGACTATTGAGGGGGGGAGTAAGGGGGAGAACGGCTTTAAGATCTTTGCTGGCCCCAATTGTCAACCTCACCTGCACGCGTCGGCAGTTCGTATGAATAGCTGACGGCGTCGATCATCTTGAACGGCGCGGTGCCCCCTGCTAGATAACGGACGAGGCTCTGGCGACCGAGCAATGGCGGTATAACCATACCCCCGGCCAGGCAACTGGCTGGATGAGGCTTCAGCAGCCTTGAGGTATAAATAACCTCTAAAAGGCCTGGTGCAGAAGGCAACGGGAAACCACTGCACTACATTCCCTAGTAGTTAGCTTATAATGAAAAAGTCAAATATAGCCACGGCCCCGAGTGCCCGGCGTCCCTTAAATGGGACAGGGGTGCTAAGAATCCCCGGGTGGAAAACCCTCAGAATAGGAACATGGAATGTTAGAAGTTTAAAACAGGACGGTAAGTTCACTAATGTTATAAAGGAAATTAAACGGTTGCAAGTGGACATTCTTGGCATCAGTGACACTAAATGGCCAGGTCAAGACAAATATTTCACACCTGATGACTATGTCCTTTATTATTCAGGGAGCGACCAACAATCAGAACGATATGGTGTGGGTATTCTTCTCACAAAAGAAATCTCCAAGTCAGTCATAAATTTTGTCCCTCTATCAAACAGAGTCATGCTGATCAAACTGGAGGCTAAACCATACAACATCAATGTAATACAAATATATGCACCTACGGGAGAGAAACCATCATCAGAAATTGAGGAATTGTATGGGGATGTTGACACCTTGCTGAAAACCACAAAAAACCATGAAATTGTCATCGTAATGGGCGACATGAATGCGAAGGTTGGTTCGTCCATCGTTCCTGGTGTTACAGGTGCTTATGGCCTTGGACTTCGAAATGACAGAGGTGATACACTAATAGAATTTTGTCAAGATAATGATCTTGTAATCACGAATACCCTCTTTAAACTACCACCGCGCCGTTTGTATACATGGACTTCGCCAATGCACACAGCTGACCACGTAGTACGTAACCAAATTGACTACGTGTTGATCAACAGACGATACCGAAACTGTGTCAAGAAAGCGCAAACCTACCCTGGAGCAGATATAGGGTCCGATCATAACCCAGTAGTGGTGGACGTAAAATGTAGGCTGAAGAGAGTACAGCGAAAGAGAATGGACAAGAGGCCAAACGTACGAATGCTTGCTAAGCCCGACACAAGAGCAAATGTGCACAACGCCATCAATCAGTGGATCGTTGAATATCGCACGGAAACATCTAATTATGACCTTAACACATGGTCAAGTCTTAAGCAAGGTGTTAATGATATATGCTGCAAATACCTGCATTCAACACAACAGGTTAAGAAACAGGATTGGATGACGGACTCAATTTTGCAACTAATGGAGGACCGTAGGCAGTTTAAGGTTACAAACCCAGACCGGTATAGAGAGATTGATAACACCATTCGAAAAGAGATCGTGAAGGCCAAGAACAATTATTACAGTGATAAATGTGCACACTTAGAAGATCTTCTTCGCAGGCATGACAGTTTCAACGCGCATAAGTACATTAAGGAAATGGTGGGTCAAAGACGAAGACCTTTTTAACAACTTGACAGATGCCAATGGGAATCTTATCTTAGACTCTGACCGAAAGAGAAAATTATGGTATGATTATGTTTCGGAGATGTATATGGATCCATCAAGGAATATCGCAATGACGATTGACGACACGGGCCCTTCTATTTTAAAATCCGAGGTTCTACGGGCATTGAAGTCTGCCAAATCAGGAAAATCGCCAGGACAAGACCAAGTGCCCGTTGAAATCCTTAAAATGTTAGAAGAAGACCAATTGGATGTGTTAACACAGTTCTTCAACTACATATATGAAACTGGAAATCTTCCAAGAGACTGGCTTAAATCTACGTTTATTACAATACCCAAAAAGCAAAACGCTAAAAAATGCGGAGAATATCGTATGATTAGTCTAATGAGCCATGTACTTAAAGTATTCTTGAACATCATACAGAACAGAATAAGACCGAAATGTGATGAACATCTGGGAGATAGCCAATTTGGGTTTCGGTCCGGTGTAGGCACTCGGGAAGCTCTATTCGCACTCAATGTTCTCGTACAGAAATGCAGAGATATGCGAACTGACGTCCTGCTATGCTTTATCGATTACGAAAAAGCATTCGATCGAGTAAAACATGAACAACTTCTGAGCCTTTTAAGTGACATTGGACTTGATGGTAAAGATGTCAGGATTATTCGCAATCTCTACGGGAATCAAGTGGCTACTGTGAGGGTTGGAGATGAGGAAACCGACGAAATTGAAATCAGTCGAGGGGTTCGGCAAGGCTGTGTTCTTTCTCCCTTGCTTTTTAATGTTTACTCCGAAGCTGTAATGGCAAATGCCCTAGCGGATATGGAAGCGGGCGTGAAAGTCAACGGTACGGTCGTCAATAACTTGCGTTATGCCGATGACACTGTTCTCATTGCAGCCTCAGAACGCGATCTGCAGGAAATAGTAAACAAAGTCAACGAACACAGCGAAAGAGCCGGGTTGTCCATCAACATCAGTAAGACCAAGTTGATGGTAGTCTCCAGAAATGCAGAGTTGAATCCTAGCATATCAGTAGCTGGAAAACAACTAGAGCGAGTACGACAATACAAGTACCTTGGTGCTTGGGTTAATGAAGAATGGGTATCTGACCAAGAAATCAAGACCCGGATAGAAATTGCTCGAGCCACTTTCAACAGTATGAGGAAGGTTCTGTGTTGCCGTAAAATTAACATAAAGCTCCGAGTCAGGCTACTTCTGTGTTACATTTGGCCTGTCGTCATGTACGGTTGCGAAGCATGGACTTTGAAAGAAGACACTACGCGACGCCTACGGGCATTTGAGATGTGGTGTTACCGTCGCATGCTGCGCATAAGTTGGACGCACAAGATCAAAAATGAAACTGTGCTTCAGCGCGTACACGAGTCCCGAAACATAATGCGAACTATCAAAAGACGCAAAGTCGAGTACCTCGGCCACGTGCTCAGACACGATAGATATAGACTGCTTCAGTTGATAATGATGGGCAGGGTGGAGGGAAAGAGACGCGCTGGGAGACGACGAAAATCGTGGCTGCGAAACATTAGGGAGTGGACCGGCATTACCTCTGTTGAACAACTGTTTCGGCTTGCGACTAACAGAGAAGAATACCATAAGCTGACGGCCAACCTTCAGGATTGAAGAGGCACTAGAAGAAGAAGAAGATCAACTATTGAGTCGTTTCCGGTATACGAGAAAGTCGAGGGTAGACCACTCCCTCTTTTTAACGGTAATTGCGGCACTGTAAATTTTACTTCAATAAATATTATGATTCCGAGATTGGCAACTTGTCACTATTGGAGTCACTGTATGCCCCGCATACTGTCTAATGTATGTACTTACCTATGTGTTACTAAATGCTACCTAAAACTTTGCTCAATCGCTTTTGGAAACACGAGTGCGATTATATGTAGAATTGTAAATATAATTTATGATTCCGAACGATATGATATGCGTTGCCGTACAACCCTTATGATAATGATTGTTGCCAGCTATTCGAGGTTAAATATTCATAGCTATCGATTCAATGATCGTTTTTTAAGCGAAGTGACCCCGTAACTCACCTGCTCCATTTTACTGTTATGCATCAAATTTTCAATAGACATAATTTGATTTAATGTTTAGAAGGTGCAGTGAATGCGTTCACTGAGAAGGTGATGGTAATAATGTGTAATGATTATGCATTTTTTTATAACTTACAACTAACCCAAATAACTTTAATAGTAATTAGTGAATTACTTTAAGTAATTTGTAAATACAAATTGAAAGAAAAAGTATAGCGATGACTAGTGCAAGAAAATTCTTGCACTAGTCATCGCTATACTTTTTCTTTACTGTCCTTCCATGTGTTGCTAGTAATTGAAATAGGTTTGCAGGCGCAATCACGCCAAACTCCGGTCGCGATCTTCGGCATAGTATGCTAAGACACTTAGGAATAAATATTCTCATTATCATATCATTATCATCTTCTATACATCTATACATACATACATATAAATAAAATTGGAGTGACTGTTTGTAATATTGAAATAACCGTTTTTTATTACATGCATATGAATATACAACATGTAAACTAAATAACCAACACCCTGAATACAGGTGGCTTGGGATCGGCTTCCGAGTTGATTTCAATAATTTTTTTTTGAAAAAAAAAACGTTTTTTTTTTATAAAAAAAAAACAAAAAGTACCCAGAAAATGTTGTACAATATTTTCTGGCCACCTGTATTCAGGGTGTTGGTTATTTAGTTTACATGTTGTATATAAGGTACATACACCAAAATAACATTTTTTTTCAATTTTTGTCTGTCTGTTTGTTCCGGCTAATCTCTGAAACGGCTGGACCGATTTTGACGCGACTTTTTTTGGCAGGTAGCTGGTGTAATAAGGAGTAATTTAAGCTACTTTTTTTTTCTTTTGGTAAATTCTACGGCAGTCGCGGGCACAGCTAGTATCATATATACTTGTAGAAATATATAACTCTATCCTATACATAACAAATAGAAGGTATAATATGTAAATCTATTTCAATATTCCTGATAACCTTACGATGGCCACGGATCGTAACTCTAACTACCTAAGGACCTATTCTAAGGAATTTTACTTTAGACCTACGAAGAATACATCACCATTAACAAAAAAACTGATTAAAATAAATTTGAAACTTATTGCATAAACAAACAACCGTACTTAGTTCATTGTTTTTTTTTGTAAAATGTTATGAAGTCAGCCAAAATGAGAAATATGTAAAAAAAATCAATTAAGATTGGTGGAATTCCAACGTTTTGACGAATCTTCGTTAGGATAATAGGATGCCTTGACTATTATTGCCAAAACAAAGCAAGGAGATAACATTGAAAAGGGATGCTTGTAGTCCGAAAGGGCACAGATATAAATAACAATAACAGGGATGATTCTGCACCAGTGTTTGTAAGGTAGTGGCAGAGAAAAGTCAGCAGGGAACCATTAAACGTAAGTAATTTTTACGTCTTTTATTATAAAATGTAATAAGTATTTACAAAATTGTGTTAATTTTAAGAAATATGGAACAAGTTTCAATAATTAATGTAATGTAGATTAATCCTCAAAATCAACATGCATCATTTTTTACTTTTTCATACATGTTTTACAAACTTCAGTGCAACAAAGTTTAAGATGCAACATTAACGACCGGTTGCACCAAGATTTACTTTTTATAATTTCGTAAATATTAACATATTTTTAAAAATGGAACAATCCATTCATATGAATCAAGTTGACTTTTACGTTACTTTTTGCAAAATTGTAAAACGTGAAATTTGGTGCAACTGGCCGAATTATTCAGTCGAATGTAGTTTTTGCCAATAACTGAACCAATAATATTAATTTGTACATATTTAAACTGTGACAATGTATGTGATTAATTAAATTTATTTCTCTTTTAGATGTTGAAAACAACGCTTATCTTGCTTGTATCTATTACTGCAATCGCAGCTGAAGTATCATCTTCCTATGCGTTGTTAGAGAAACATTCATCGTTTTTGAAAACGGAACCAGTTGATAAGTCACTAAAAGAGGATAACTTGGAATTAGAACGTCACCCAATATACAAGCCAGAAGAACATGAAAGGCGTGCAAAGATTGAACCAGTACGACCTATAGGACCCGTCGTAAAGCACGATCGAATGTTATCTGATCAACCTGGAGATCTAACAACTGAAATTAATCGAGTGGTAAGAAGAGTATAGATATTCGCTGATGATGATGATAATAGGTTATTTTATACGATGATTTCGAGATGTATACATTATTTCATTGCTTACTTATTAATAATTTGTCGCATCTTTGAATTAATTGTATTTAGGGGTCTTGAATTCATGTTCTAAAATACGTATTACAGGACAAACTAACTGTTCCTGGTTATGGATATATGCCCGCTCCCGTAGAAGTTGCATATCCTGATATTGCTTACGCACCCGGTTACGGCTATGACAATGGGTATTCTGGATCCCATGGGTAATGAATAGGATTTAATTTATTCGGTTGATATTTTCTTATATGTAGATGACAAGATATTAATTGATTTTGTATTAAATTTTCAGTTACGATAATTATGAAAATAGCCCAAGCTCATATTATATTGAACCAGAAACATCAGCGTACAGTTTATTGTGGAGCCAGGTTCCAGATTCTAGAGTATGTATTTAACGGGATTCTCAACTTGGTGAAAACTCAACTTTTTCTTTTGATTAACTGTTTAGTGAATAACAATCTCAATTATATTCCAGACCATTGTGAGTTACGTCGGTAGGACCATATCTTGGTTCTTCGGAAGTATTTTTGTTATCCTTATTGGTTCACTGCTGACTGTTGGAGTGTGCTCATATACTAATCTCTGCACAATCACATTTAATGGCGTTGGCCCCATTCACGAAGAAATGAGGTCAATCATTACTCCTGAGAGGTTGGAAAAAATAGGCAACGCCGCTAATTTTGTTAAGACTGCCATTGATAAATACCAGAAGATTCAATCCGTGGATGATAAACACGCCGTTAGGAGACGTCGTAACGCTATATTGTATTAGAATATATCAGCATTTGTGAAGTTATCATTTGATTGAAATTTTAAATATAAGAAATTAAAATGAACCCCTGACAATTTTATTTATAGCCTAAATATTTAAATTGATCCTATTCTTCAAAGAAAATTTCTGAAATAAAACGCAGATGTCGAATAAATAATTTATTTCTTAATACAAAGCATATCTAGTAGAATTAAAATTACATATCATGGTATTTATAGTATGATTCTTCAAATATCTCTTCTAGATGATTCAGATAAGGAACATGGAAATTATGTAAATGTGAAATGACGGATGGGTCGATAATTAGGGTGCAAAAAGGAGTGAAACTACAAATGGCGACAGTAAGAGCAACTCCGATGATAATGAATATAGAATTTGATAATAACCAGCTTGTAAACGATAACGCACAGGAAGCCATTCGAGCAAGGAGCATCTGTGAAACAAATAAAGAAGTTTGAGAATCTAAAAAAGATATCAAAAAACAATGCGTTTCTTCAAAATATGCACTTACAATAGGAGCAGGTAAACTAATTGTGTCCAGGAGAGATACAGAATTCATTGTATCGTACTCAGTTACAGCGAATTCATCACTGGGTATTATATGATACCTGAAATGTGAACAAAGCATTGAAAAAACAAAGGTTTTCTAACAACAAAAGTCAATCCAAATAACATAATAGACAGTGCAGAATACTATAGGATAGGAATTAACTTACTCATAATCACTTGAAGACAATTCGGATGCAGAGTTTTGGTTAATTGTTTTTCTTGGTATTTCGCTTAATACTGTCTCAGGAACGATGTAGCTAATATGGGACATAGGACCTGCTAATATTGGCCCGATGAATAATATGCAAGTGGCAATAATTTCTAATATGTGAACCATCTGAAATATAAATAAATTATTGAAATGGGGATAAAAGGCTTTAAAGGAATAAATTTTGGGTATGGACATACAGTTTCTTTAAAACGATAATTTTCAAGAAACTGTAGGTATATCCATACTCGAAGTTAAAACCATTAATTTATATTTTTATACACACATTTAAAAAGTAGATGGATGGATTACATGTGATGGAATGATACCAGAAATCGTGTAAAATATCTAAGTTGCAACTTTTTAAGGTCCCGTACCTCAAAACGAAAAAACGGAACTCTTATAGGATCACTTTGTTTTCCGTCCGTCTGTCTGTCAGTCTGTCAAGAGTCTTTAATCTTGGGAAGGCGTGGAGGTTGAAATTGAAACTCTGGTCTACTAAACGTACTACTAGACTACCGTTTTTGTCGCCTAAAACGTACATTTCGACTCTGTCAAGGGAATCAAAATTTATAGAGTACTTTCCGTAGACCTAGAACTATGAAATTTGGCAAGTAATATCGTCTTATAATTCAAGTACAGTAAAAAAATCTGAAAACTATATACATACTTATGTAATTAAATCATAAAAAAATATAATCTTTATTTAAAGTTTATAATAGGTATGTAACGCGGAAGCCTCGGTGGGCGACTCCCACTCACACTTCTTTGGTTTTTGTTACTTACGTCTTTATTTTGTAGTTTCACTTAAACAAAATCAACGATTTGCTAGTATAGTAGTCTCCTTTGAACTAACTCTCCCTAACATTGATTTTACCTTAATATACTATGAGTAATCACCACATTAGTTAATGACTATTTAAAGTCTTGTAAAGTTAAAAAAAAGGCAAATTAATATAATTCTTTAAAATGTTTTGGATAATTATTATACGATATATTTTACAAATTAATTGATATAATTACTCTCATCAATGAGAGTAATTATATCAATTTTTTATGCAACTAGATGACGAACAAGCTGACGGCCCACCTGGTGGTAAGTGGATACCGTCACATTAACACCTGAAATAACAAGGAAAAAAATCACTTGGTTTTGCAGGTGCGTTGTCATCCTGACTTGATTACACTGGCTACCTTACCCTTCAATTCGAAAAACAGCAAACTGTTTCACGGCTGGAATAAGAAAACTGAATTAATAGGAAACGAAAAAGGAGTGGTCTCAGGGTGGACTTTCTCGTATACCAGAAATGACTCAAAAGTTGATAGAAACCTTATATTTTGATATCATACATGCATGATAAATTTTCGGTAACCCATCCGAGTACCAACCGCGCGCTTGGTTGCTTAACTTTCGTGACCGACGACTGAAAAGATGAAAGAAATCTTATATTTTGATGTCATACATGTATGTTATATTTAGTTGCAATAAGTTAAAGAAAACTCGAGTTATCATGTTAACGCACAGACACACACACAGACATATTCCAAAACTATTATAATTTAATTTTTTTGACAACAAGACTCCCTCTATACTACGTATACGAGAAAGTAAAAATAGGAAATAGAAAAATAGTAAAAAACTGTATTAGGAGTTGGCATTAAATGTATTTTTTTTACTGACGAATGCTAGCCAGCATCTTGTTGTCGAGCCAACCAAGCTAGATGGTATTTACAGCATGAAAGGTGTTTTTAAGACGGCTTAGACGAATAAGAGACTTCCAGGAGGATTTCTAGTCGGCCGAGGATCTCCGCAGGGAGCCGCTATGCCGATTTCTGAAGTATTCGAGCTGAAAAAGATCGCGGTACGTCTTAGATCCGGCAAAGAACGTTTGAGGGCGCCTCTAAAGGCTCTTAATATGGATATGTTTCTGTGAAAGCTCGTAGTATGCTAAACCTTAAGTTTATCCAGTAAATCCTAAGATTTAGTCTAAGTCCTAAGACTTTTGAGTAAATTTACTTTAAACATTTATAAACTTTTAATGGCAAAAGCCCGAATTTCAGTGATCATCGTTCATTTCGAAATTTTAACATCATTAATAGATACTTGGCATAATTATGGTGGTTCACAGAAATAAATTACAAATGATTAATGACATTAATTTGTGGTACTGCGTCAAAAATTCATGAGGGATTATGCTACCGGATGTAAACCCAGACCTAATACTATATCAGGACCGTAATTTTAGATATAGGAAATAAAAGATCAACAGAATGAAAGGAATTTCTTCTTTTTTCTCGTTAACAATAATGCAACATTACTTGAATATACTATTAGACAATTAATAGCCTGTCATTAAATAATTACAAAAATTGTCCCGTAAGTTATAAATAAGCTTTTACTACAAATATGTACTTACAGTATCATTTGTTATTGCTTATCTTGAAGACATATTTGAGCAATAAAAATACTATAAGGTAAGAATTAATCGAAGGGATTATTTGTTTTATTATGTCTCAAACAATTGTTATTGTATTAAAGATTTTCATACTTATTTACAATTTCAGATGTTGAAATCAGTATTAATAGCAACTTTCTATATCGCGGTTGTTTCGGCAACTTACAGAGATGATTTTAGCAATTTTATAGAATATTACGATGAAGTTCCATTGCCGGTACGTATTTTATATTTCCATACTATTTTATAATGCTTACACAATTTAAGTAACTAGTTAGAAGTACCTATATATTTATTTACTTACTACGAAATCTTAATGATTCATCATTCGGTGATTCATCCGTTTCAGCAATTACAGCCTTATGCACACCAAGAAAATACTCTCCACTATGGCCAAGTGTTAACAGCAAAGCCCGTTATCTATACATCTAATTTCGAACACGTACATAATGTACCTGCAGTAGCTGTGGCAGAAGTAAGAGAGACGTCGCAAAGTGTTTATGTAAGTACCTAAACCTTAATAATTCTTATCTACATTTTGGAATTTAATCGTAATAATAGTGTATCAGAAATGTTTATCCATAACAAAGAAAATCAGAATCAGGTTTATTTTAATTTTTACTTTATGTAATAAATGGGATCGCTACATCTGTCATGGAGCTAATACTCAAGAGCTAAAATAAGTTGTGGGAAATACTGATTCTGTGGCAGCTGTAGCCATATCGTAGGTGCGTGTTTTTATTTAAACAACCATTACTTTGGAAATAGCGTTAAATTTAGTATATTTAAAATATTGAACTAAAAATTTATTATTCAATCACTACGTTTCGTTCGTAAATTAAAATTAAAAGCTGAAATCGCGTAAAAACTTTCAGTCATATTCGTTATACGTTTATTTTTCTTTTTTATTTTAAATTTATGATATAATATCGTAAGACATGAAATTTAATCTAGTTTCTAAAAACACATAATATGAATTGAATATTTCTAATAATAGTATTAAAAGATATCCTTGAAAACAAGAAATGTTTCTCGACGCTCAAAGACTTTTTCATTGCTTTTGGACTATCGCCGAGAGGTTGTACGTATTTTATTATAGTGAAAATATTTTTTTGTTACAGCATGACCGTCCTGCTTTCGGCTTGGGAAAGTCATTTTTATTCTCCATCATAAAAAAAGCTCCAGCGCTCATTTTCGGATTCCTGGCTGTTATTGGTGTTTGTACTTTTACTCCAATCTGTTCAAATATAACCAAAGTGCATTACTTAAGTGACGTCCCCTCTGGTCTCATTGCGTTGGTGACACCTGAAAGATTGAACGTCGCAACGGATTTTGTCAAAGATGCACTAAGAAAGTATAGTTCTCTTCAAAAAAGCTAATACAATGTTAGCTATTTTTATGTGATATTTAGATTTAATTCGTGTTCTATTTGTTATTATAAGATTTTGACAATTTAAACTAAATGTTTATTTTCATTTTGTTTATTTTATTTACCTGAAACTTCGATATGCATGATATAACTTAAATTGCACAATATTAAAAGTAAAAAAAGTGAGAATGAGTTTTGTTTTTTTATTTTTATATCATTGCAATAAGAGATTATAAAATATTTTTGATGTTGTAACACGTTTTTGACTTATGTAATTGATTTCGTCTTTATTCAGAGGTACTACCTAATGTAAAATAAAGTAAATTGTGGATAATGGTATTGATCACACATTTAAAAAAAACCTATATGATACTAGTAGTTAGCAGCATGTAATTGATAAATAATGAAAAAAAAAGAGATTGATGTAATAGAAATTCTATGCCGAGGGATAAAACATTTGACATAATCTTCAAACCCTTTTATGATCCCTCATGATGGTCTAATGGCGGTCATCGTATCTTTCAGATACTATTAGTACCTACGTGTAAATGGCAAAATGTTACAGAACAATTTAAAATTTTCGTAAACTTAACAATTATTAAATTTGAATCAATCATTCAAAAAGTACTTTATCTAATAGAACTCACTATTAATTTAAATCGTCACAAATCCCACCACTGTTTTGGGATGAAATAACTATTTCACTTTTATTTTAGTAAGATAGACAAGAAACGGCGAAAGAAACTCCACAGCTTACAATTTCGTAATGATTTCAAATCATCAATACAGGTCAATAGATCGATCGATATTTTTCAGAAAGACAAAACTAAAAAAAAAAAAAACTAAAATGGCCGCTATTCCAAAAAGAGGGGGGGTTGACCACCCTTATGGGTGTTTTTGTCGATAATATTAGGTAAATTTGACGCCCCTAAATTATCGCTAGTCCATGACCAGACACACTGTATAATGAAATACTAGCGGCTTCGGCACGTCTCGGCTTCGCACAGGTGGATAATTTTATTGTATCAACATTTTTTTGAATGATTTGATTGTTTGCAACGAGTAAACTCAAAAACTACTGGACCTATTTTGATAAAATGTTGATTAGACGTTTGGAAATGACAAAGGCTGCCTTTTATTGCAAAAACGGCTTTTTGACGATGGGATATCCACTTACGGACCATACCGCACACTGGCTAGGCGTACGGCGTGTGTGAGACTCACCGGCGCGGAAGAACGCCGTTCCTACTCCGCTAAAGCCCTCCTAAGCCCTTGTGGGGGCGTTTTGGGATCGGCGCACCAGTGTGCGCCCCTACACCAAAATGGCCTATGTGGTTCCCTAACATTACATTTGCACCAAATTTCATCAAAATCGGTTTAGTAGTTTTTGAGTTTATTCGTTACAAACATACAAATCTTTCCTCTCTGGGGCATGAAGGTAGTCTATGTGGTTTCCTAGCATTAACCTATATTTGTAGCACATTTCACCAAAATCGGTCTAGTACTTCAAGTAACAGACATACAAATCTTTCTTCTTTGCAATACTGGTAGAGATAATACGTAAATTTTGGGAAAGTTTTACCCTCACGCATTTGAATCACTTTCTTATTTCTGCCGTGAAGCAGTTCGCTGTGTTTCGGATTGAAGGGAGAGGTAGCCAGTGTAATTACTGGGCATGGAGGGCATATCATCTTAGTCCCCAGGATGGCAATCGCACTTGCGGTGTTAAGTGATTTACACTTAATATTGCAAGTGTCTATAGGCGGCGGTGACCACTTAACATCAGGTGGGCCGCAAGCTTGTTTGCCATCTCGTAACATAAAAAAAAGAATCATTTATATCTAAATTTGAATAAATCGTGACAAATTAAAATCGCTTACCAATTCTCAATACTGTCTGCTTCATTATACTCGTATCTTCAAACCATACTTTAAGACCAATGTAATGAGCCCAAGCACGATACCTCACCTGTAATTCCGCGACCGCGAAGAGTTGAGTATGGTACAGATTCCAGCATCAGAAAAGTTACTTGCATACATATAATCACGCTCATGTACCCAAATGGGGTCGAGCAGAGCTTCAGGTAACATTCGGTGACACACAAAGCCACATCTGGCAGTATGGGCCATATACAGTACCCCAAAATGATGACGGGCCTGTCGCCTATATGTATAACCTTTACAGTATACTAAAATTTCCTTGGAAGTTACTTAGATTCCTTCCTCAACTATAATAGAGTTGATGATCTTCAAACGGCTTAACAGATATTCCATGGTAGTAGCTAGCGAGGAGGACTTAAAACAAACCCTACTCCCAACCAAACTGTACACAAATACGCACTCCTCTGTGTCTCGAACCCTGGATTTCTAGATCATCCTGTGGATGAACCACTGGACCTTTAAGCAGGTAAACAAGCGCCTATGGATCGTCTAACGAATAGCGGCCACTGTAGCCTATAGGCGTTTGCATCAAAGTGTTTTAATTGCTGCCCGTATTAGCCCACTTCCTAACCCGTGAGCTCTGTAAACCTTTCTCACAAAAGCAACAGAACGTAAAGATTTTTGTTCGGTATTATGTTACATGAACTGTACTTCTCATATTGTTTTATCTATTATTACTGTTTGTTTGTGTTATATGTTTGCTGGTATTTCTCGTTCATTGTGTAAATATCTAAAATGCAACCCTTTTCTCCTTTATAAAGCACGCTCATTCATTACGAAATACCACTCAATCAAAAAATTAAACGGTGAGCTAATGATAGCGGCTTTTAGTAGTGAAATGAAATATCAAATTTTGTGGAGATTTTTTGTCTTTACATATTCGCTGTTTCATTTCACTAGTAAAAATTATTATAGTTATTATACTAGTTCTTCTGACTCGGATCTTAATTTTATAACGGAGCGATAAGAGGTATGGGAAGTTTGTCTTCCGTACTTCTCGATCTTAAAATTGACATTGTTCTGTGTAATAAATAATAATTATTATGTAAATACCATGACAGTCTGTTATCCGTCTATATTTTTTTCATTGATGCCAAATTCAAACTTTCCATATAACACTTCTCACTTTCGAGTTTGATTTTCAACTCTTAATTTTATCATAGTTACTATCTACATATTATATATTTTACTACTGATGTTGTCTATTGTAATTTAAAGAACATTTCACAAGTAAAGTTTTGTTTTCTCATTACGTTTTTACTATATAATAATTAGGAGAATATTTATTAATTATAATTATATTATAATAATTATGCAAAGTGCTTCATTAAGACAATCGAACATTGTTCTAAAATGTGTCATTGGGAGGAACGAAAATTTTAATGTGGGTTTAATTACGATTATTAGCAAATAAACTCTGCAACATTGTATAATTTGACTAATGTTTGTATATAAATGAGGATCACAGAAAATTTCTTTGCTCATTGTACATCGGGAACATAGTGAGATACCAGAATCCAGTGAAAACATATAATCAAGGTAAACACACATAACTTCCTCATATTATCTTATTACGATCGTTTGTGTTATTACTTATTTGCTTCTGTTCTATGTTATTTCAAATTATTTGAGTAAATTGTATATTTAGTTCTGATTGGTATTATATTAAAATATACTTACACGTTTTAAACGAATTCAAGAATGGGTGAAATAAATCACAAGAACATGAGCATAATAAACGTTGAGAAGCTTTTAATTTTCACCTCATTTGATAGTAAGTGATTGATAAGGCAAAGAGTGGAAAAGCCAGATTTACCCACATAACTACATTCATAGCAATAGTGTAAACAGGATTATTGTGTTTCAACAGTGATGATAAGATATTTTCTTGAAAACAATTCTAATATAGGCAGAACCTGGTGAAGCTTGTTTTCCTTTCCAGCCTTATTTTAACTTACTCAAAAACTTAAAAAAGAAAACGTATACTAACTTGTGTAAAAATTTTAATATGAGATTATTATTTGGCGAGGCTTTAATTCTTTGAAAACTATTGATAAATTTCATTTTCAGATGTTACGAGCTTGTGTGGTACTAAGCTTTATCTTGGCTATAGCGTTGGCTGATCCTATACCCAAATTAGATACTCAACCTGATGTAAGTTTTATATAAAAATGTTTGGTAGAAGCAGTAATTTACTTTTTCAATACGCTATTATTATTCTGTTTGTCTGTGTCTCGCATTATTTATTTGTAAATCTCTGTCTGAGAAACTTTCTTTGTTCGCTGTTTGAAGTGGAATTATAAATAATCCTTTCAATATTTATTTTAATATTATATTCAGTAATTCCAATTTTCTTCTTATGTGCTAAAAATAATCTAAGACAATGTTCACAAATACTGGAATAATATTCGTACTAGTTTTGAATATATCTATAATTCTATTTACAGGCTTCAAAAACTTTAATAGATGCCACCGAAGAAAACGTAGGCAAAAGACTAACACGCCAAGTTCAAGAAACGAGGTCATTCATGTATGAATTTGCTAGTGTTTGGCTTCAACGTTATGTTGTAAGTATAAACTTAGGTATAAAAGTACTACAATTCTAGAATTCTATGAGTGAACGTTCTCAATCTAGTTAATTTTCCGTTTGCAGTAATGTTCGAGTAGGTAATAATAGTTATTAGTTCAAAAGAGACCAAAATTATTTTTTGGTGCGAGACCTACGAACTAGTCTAAATATACTACTAAGCGCAGTGAGTAATACAGTGTGTCCCTGGGTAAAGTGCAATCCTGGAAGCGGGTGAAACTAGATCATAAATTATCGACAAAAAACATAGAAAGAAAATTAGAAAAAATATTGCAATTTTTTATTATTAATTTATTCAGATATTTCTTACTTTCTGTAGACTCTATGTACAGTCAACAGCACGTCAGGCTATACAAAACTGTCAAATTTCTCCAAACGATTTTCAACCTAAGACTATTCAATATAAAGTGCATAATCGATTGGGAAAATTTGACAGTTTGTGGTCACCCAACGTGCTGTTGTCTGTACAAAAAACTCGATTCTTAAAAAGTAGTGGTTTTATTTATGTAAAATAAAAACAATAATAATGTCAAATACCTTGTGTATATGATAAAATAACAAATAGGGTCACAAATCACTAAATATCAGGTCATAAATTTTATTTTTTGTACAAAAAATGCACTTTTATAAGCTATTTTTTTCAATAAAACTTATTTTTTTTTAAATAAATTAAGCTCCTATTACCAAAAAATTTTATGAGTTATTATTATTTTCTATCATATTGGCTTTGAAATAAAAAAAAATCTAGACCCTTAACTTCAAGAACAACCTGGATACGTACACATTTTTAAAGTTAGTAGTTAACTTTGTCACCAATTAGTAGGTAACTTTGAAAGCTCTTAGCTAGTACGTTTTTAAAGTATTTAGATTTTTTCTTTATTTGAAAGCTAATATGATAGAAAATAATAATAACTCATAAAATTTTATGGTAATCGGGGCATAATTTTAAGAAATTTTATTTTATTAAAAAACAGCTTCAAAACTGACTCTTTTGTACAAACTATAAAATTTATGACCCGATATCCAGTGTTTTGTGGGTTATTTGTTATTTTATCGTGAACAAAAATTATTTGACATAATTGTTGTTTTTATTTTACGGAAATATAATCACTATTTTTTTAAGAATCGAGTTTTTAGTAGAAAAGTAAAACTACCTACTACAATTATTTTGATTGAACATGATATATTAAATCATAGCTCGTAGAAAAAAGCATTCTTACTTCAAGATTTTAAAAACGAGACAAGAGCTCTCTTTTTGCTGGAAAGGTGAAATAGTACATTCATTAACTAGGGCGGTAGAACAATGTCTCAGATCGTAGGTGTTCGGCGCCCGAGTTAAAGACTGGGATAATTAATATGCGATCTGAGACTTTCTTTTTTAGCGCGCGAGGTAATACAAAATTTTGTCACCCCCTGACCAGGAAGAAGTTTAAGTGCATAGGGCATTAGACTTTCCCACTAATAGTCCACTCCGCTTGGTCATAAAAATATAACCCTGTACCTACTATCACTCCTGACTACTTTTTATGATATGCTGAGGCATTTCATGATCTGGCTGAATACTACTTACGCCTGTATGCTTCGGAGGTGAAGGTTTCACGATGGTAATTTTGGAATTTTCTTTTTTTTCAGGATGTAAATTATATTGCGAGGTGTGCCCTGAACTGGGTCGTGTCCAACGCTATAACTATCATCTTTGGAGCTATCGCCGCACTTGGCTTCTGTAGTATCACCAACAAATGTTCTCTGAACTATGAGACCTATATACCAGCATCAAAACTACCCACTTTAATTACACCTGATTCTTTAGACTCAGCGGAACGATTTCTTCTGAAGGCTTTAGACGTTTATCAGAAAAGATGAGCGGCATCATCAGTCTTAATTTAGTATAGTTTTATGTAGTATAAATAAAATATTTATTAATGAATATTTAGTTTTTTTGATTCCCTACAATTTTATTTGATTTCTTTCTTTGTTAATTCTTGTCTTCAAAGGTAAAAGTCCTCGCTTTCTTTAATATCTCCGGTGATGCTGCACAAGCTGTCTGCAGCCAACTAATTATGGTATTCTGGGGAACATAGATTTATCCATAGAATTTTTCGATTAAATTGGGCTTCGGACAAATTAATAACACTTTTCTATTAAATGCAATGCAGTGTAAAGATTTGCAGCCAATCCGTCTACATTTAGATAACTTAAGGAAGCTGATTTTTTATTGTAGGTATGTACTCTTTATTGGACTTAAAATACATAAGACCATTGACAATAATATAAATTGCAAAGCGAAGCACGTCTAAAAGAGATCTCTTACGTAGGCGTGTGAATAAAAATTGTCATGAAAAAGTGTCAAGAAGAGAGTGAGACTCCATTTTTAACCCAAATCAAACGTACAATTTTTGTTACTTTAGTTACATTTTCAATTGAAAATGCGTACGTTTAATGGGTCGCGACGCTATTAATTAAGAATAGAATAGAGAGTGTCAAGAAAAATACCCAATCATAAGGTAATACCTAAGATTAGTGTATTTTGGTCGGTATGAAAATATATTTTTTATAAGTAATTTTTGCCTTTGAAAATTTTCAAAGCGGGAACTAAATTGTAAAACCTTGAAACACTAATAACTTAACACCATCGATGTTGTAAACACAACATAAATTACAATGTTATTTTCTTTACATAATTTGACCGTGGTTCGACCCACATAATTGAGCCTTGCGTTTTGTCACATCGCGTGATATGAAGTTACTACGGAATCGATTTTACTTTTTACTTCTAAAATATATCCGACCTTGGAGGACCATCAACTAAGTCATGCAATAAATGTGTCCAATTTTATTTATTACTATTATACATTTCGGTAAAACCAATTCTCTACTGTTATTTACCTACATCGCTTTTTCATGTTACTAGCGTGCAATCAGAAGGCGAAACAGCTAATCAATCAATTTACGATGTTCTTTATTATCTCATCATCATCACAACGCCATTATGTAATAATTCGATCCACTACGGGGACACAAGGCCTCTCCTTGCCATCCAAGGAGGTTTAGGCAGTAGTCCACCACGCTTGCCCAATGCGGATTGGTGGACGGAGTATAAGGTGACCATTACCCCTTTTCTGATCCATTAGTCGCCTTCTACGACACCCATCGGAGGATATGGGGTGATGCTATTTTACTTTGCCGGCATTATACGGCTAATTATGAACGAAATCAAATTTAAAAGTGAGAAGTTTTATGTGTATGTACTGATATTTGATACGGCAAATCCCACCTAAGATAAAAGTTAACCATCGGATAAATTATTAACTTCGTTATTCTCTTACCCTGCCCACAATTTATGTAGGGGTCGGTAAAGTATGTCTCGCTATCGACATGCAGGTTTTGGCATTACATTTTAAGGTCGTCTCAAACTTTCGACCATTATTTTAATTCACCACTGGCCCAAGTTTATTAACACCCAGCAACGACTTAGAAATCGTTTGCAACATACACAAAATAAATAAAACCAACTACACAGATATCATTAAAAAAGAAGAAACTACAAACACCTTTTATAAACCATTATAAACAATAAAGTAAACAACCTTAAAAAAATTAACAATACGTAAAACACAATATCAATAGTAACATATCAACAATAGGAACATAAGTTAATAATAAAGCTAAAATAAAACAAATAACATAATAAACCAAAATCAAAAACTTAACAGCCAATAAAAATCAACGCTCCCGTTATATTAGCGTGATCCAATAGCGCTAATATTATTGCGGATAACAAAAAAGCCACTATGTATAAAAAAAGACACCAACCCTCCATGGAGATGTCAGAATTTTAAAAGTCGTCATTTCTGTCCTCCGTGACTTGTTTACGACTGTAATTTTTCGACAGCAACCAGGACCACCAGCTGAACGTGCCTTCCGAAGCACGGAGGAATAAAGAGTCTGAGTAACGATCGCGTACTTGAAAGCTTAACTTTTGTGATCGATACGGAGAATGGACTCGGCCTATACATTATTAACAGTATTTATTATTAATTGCAAACAAGACAAGAAATGACAAACAGTCAACATAATTTTTTATTTAATATGTTTATTAGTGTACGTGTAGATACCTTTCCGTTACCGACTAATCCACATAAATGGTTTTTAAAATATAATTTTCATTTTTAACGTTTTCTATTAAAGCCTTATTCTGTGTATATAAACCTTCATCAACAGCTCATATAATGTCCCACCGACAGGCTCGAGCCTACCGCATATTAGGGGCGATTAGGCCTTAGTTAACCACGCTGGCTAAGTGCGGGTTGGTCAACTTCACACAAAACCTAAGAATTTCTTCATAGGTGTGTGCAGGTTTCCTCATGATGTTTTCCTTCACCGTAAAAATAAACGTAAACCTTCTTATTTAACAATAAAGTAAGAAAAACATTTACAGTGTAAAATAATAATAATCGTTTATTGACAAAGATAACAAAGATACACAACGATATTTGCAAACAAATCAAAAATGAAAACATAATTAACTTAAATAAAAAATATTAATATTAGTTATGAATGAATGAATAGACTAAAAATATAATACTTATGAAATTATTTTGAGTTATTGTTCAGTATCGAGTTGAAGTAAACTAGCTACATTATTGTGGTTCAATATCAGAAAACCAATAAAAACTCATCCGTCCGTACAATTAAACGTGATGAACTGCTGTGTTTGTTGAGTGAAGTCATTACTTCTTAGTCATTTGGCCTTCATTTACTTCTGGTTATTATAGCTTGTAATCATGGTGGAGGAAGGTCGCCTTAATATTTGTTTATTTTTATTTTTTAATCTAAGCTGCTCTGAGAAAAACTGGAAAACAAGAAAAACCATTTCCTCCTTTTCTATTAGCCGAGTGAAATTGACCTAATTTTAGTGATAATTTTTATTTATATACTAGCTGACCCGGCGAACTTCGTACCGCCTAACGATTCTTTAATTTTTTATTATTTTTTAATCTAGATCTAGAATAGTAGAATAAGTAAGTAATTCTGCTATTCTAGACCCGGTGTCCCGAATAGCAGAAAGAAGAAAGTTAATAAGTCAACAATTACAATATACAATTAAATAACTTTTTCAATTTTCAAATTTTTCTCTCCGTAAGAACCATCCTCGTACTTCAAGGAATATTATAAAAAATAAATTAGCAAAATCGGTTCAGCTGCTCTCGAGATTTGCGCTTAGTAACACATTCAGAGATTAATTTTTATAGTATAAATTATGGTAAACATTCCTATTTACTAACATAAAATGCAAGAGGAGTTTATATATTAATTATGATTTTTTTAATATATTACCGCCATATAAACTGATTACACACCAAAATTGATAATGGACACCAAAATTAGTTTAGAAAATTAGTTATAAGGGAAAAATAATGTTGGTTAGCATTGGCTGAGAGTCGTTCAGAGTCGCTGTTTGTTTCTGTCTGAGGCGGCGTGGAGGGCATCGTACTACAGCTTGGTGTCGACAGTGGTGTGGATCTGATTAGAACTACACATTATTGTGCCCTCTTGGTATTTTAATGTAGGATAGGTTCAGTGTTCAGCCTTATGTTAATCCCTTCCTGAAACTGAAAGGTAGGTGTTTTGGACACCCGTACAACTCCATGGTAGTTATATAAGGCTGTAATAGTGCGATAAGGTGGCGTGATACTCTCACCTCCGACAAGACCCAAGAAAAACAGAGCTAGTTGTCGAAAGTCTTGTTCTAGTTAATGAAGCACAATATGGCCGGCATGTAAAATTCATACGACTTCTCATAGTCTGATATTAAAAATCTGTTCCCTAAACATTCTATAGAACAGCTCCAGAGGAATTTGTAAGTCAATGAAACTGCGAATTCTGGCATTAATTATCTGAAGAGGAATCTCGCTGCCTTGGGAGATTAAAGCAAGAGTGTCGCATCTGCTAGTTGAGGCCTTTTTGTGAAGTAATAATAGATTCCGACCAGTCTTTTGAGTCATGTTGCCAGATGTGGTGGCAGATCGAATGCATTATGTCAATACCCTTGTCGCCCAGAGCTTTCAGAATCGTAGATGTGTTTATTTGGCGGTGACCTCAAACAATTACGAAAAAAAGAACGAGAGAGCTTTCTTTTCTTCGTTCTTGATAAATACAGAATCTGTGAGGAAGTTTGACCATGTTTCCTACTTCCGCTCCAAACTTAATTGGCGGCCTGTTCGTCGGTGCAGAGACATTCACGTATTTTATCTTCTGTGCACTATAATTTTCTTATCTACTTCTCTTTCCTATTTCACGAAAACTTCGTCTAACACACCATATTTTATTCTGCTGCAGGTTGCTTGGAAGATATTGCTGCTTAGCAATAAGGCCGACTATTTTACTGTCCTGTGTGTAAACTTGTTTAGTAATATGTTTTGTTAAGTATGCCATATAGAATATTTGTATTGTATGTATCCACATTTGAATTGAGATCTCGTTGGCTTGTTCAATAAAAAAATCTCAGCTCCATTGCTTGAAAAATACGCTTGAGAAATTCACTCAGCTGATCTAAGAAAGGGCATTAGTTGTTTTTTTCCTTTCATGGAATATTATGGAAATTTCGTATTCGCCCATCCATATTTTACTATAAGTTCTTTATTATTATTATTTAGCAGCGAAATGGAGCATATATAAAAATAATATTTTCATTTTTAATTTGCTCAATTGCACTAGGGGTTTCATTTATTTCTTAGTTACTGGAAAATTTGCGACGGATCTTTACAAAAATGCTGCTTTATGAAATCAACTGCGCAATAATTAATGTAGGTAATAATGCTTGTAATATTAGGTAATTTTATGTCCGGCTTACATTATTTCAGTCCAGCGATCAAACTCAGCGCTAGATTACAACTGGAATAATGCACTGAAATAAACCAGGCATTATGCTTGATTACTTACAATAATTATTTTTATTAATTGATCTACTGGTGAAATACATTCTTCTTTAAAACTTGGCCTGCCGTATTTTTTGGCGTATTATTGGCGGTGTATTTAACGTTGTTTCGGTTGTTGTCAATACACAATTATTTGAGCAGACTACAAACTAAGCAGCCGTAGTTATATTCCGTTTTTGAAGACCTCTCAAAAATTAAGATGGTAATCACATTTATGTGTCAGATAGTTCCATATGTCACCAATTCGTATAGGAATAAATTATTAGTAGGTACCTACTACCTTCGTCATTGTGTAGGACTAGCGAGTCCTTGACTTTTTAATAAATATTTTATCATTTTGGCAAACCGTTATCAAGAGACAATTTAGTCTCTAAAGCTTATTGCTTTATGATAAACATGGCTTCCAATAACTTTCAGCATACAATTTTTATAAGTATTATAAACGATGTTAATATTAAAGCATAGAAGACGGTCTTTATTAAAACAATACAGCACAGTTTAAACAGCTGGATGGATAACAAAGAAATGATGTCATTCATTGAGAATGCTATGCTTTTCTGGGAAACTATGTTTTTAGTAACGTTTCTTTCAACGCTTGGTTAACTATGAGCAGCATTGTCCTTTATTGTATTTAATTCATGTATGCAATGTATAAACAAGTACACTGTTAAAAACAACCACATCAGACGAATTCAATTTAAATAAAACGTTAATTAGGAGCTACGACTTTCCGCGATGAATACTTTTGGCTTATGACATCACTGTTTACATACCTATAAGCATGATTGACCCGACTTTGTGAATATTATAATATAGCACGCCCGTATAGAATGCAGTGTGACGAACTTGTATCCGGTCAATGTAACATTCAAAGGGGCAAATGTGTCATTGTCGCCTTATCATGTAGGTGCCTGCATTTATATGTTTAGACCGACAATCTTCACGCCAGTTGTTATTTCGCTTTCTCTGACGCTAGTTTATCAGTGGTGTTATCAGGCGTTATTGTTGTTTGAATTTGTAAGCAGAGCTGTCAGATAATCTTGTTGTTAGCGTATTGTCAGTTCCATGTGAGCTTCGCAACAAAATGGGCAACTCTAAGAGCAAGAAAATGAAAATAAGTCAAGGTGAAGTGGCGGGTAATGACGAGGACGGAGGAAGGATAAGTTCTTTGAAGACTGATATATCTGACACTGTTACTACAGTGAAAAAGGAAGAAGACACCGAACACAAGGATATGGATAACGCGAGTAGTGCTTCAACAGTGGAAGTGCTGGATGATAAGTAAAGTTAAGTGTGAAAAACTACGTAACTATAATTTAAATCTGCCATAGATGTCTAGTGTGGAGAGTGAACTCTTAATGATGTAGGTTTTATAAAAAATATTTAAGAACATGTGCTAGCCAAACTCGTATACTAGTCGTATATTAAAATATCGTTTTTTAATCTCAGTGAACAATTGTTTTATTTTATTTGAAATATTATTAATTTGTGGAATATTATGATGAGTGCCATCTTTAATTGAATTACTTGAATTACTACAAAATAAAAAAAATATCTTAAGGTTTAATTAAGGATGAACGAGAGACAAAGTAAAAGTATATAAATTATAAAAATGTTGTAATTTAGTGCTACAGTTCTTTAGAAAAAATCTTATTTATTCAGATGTATACTTCTTTAAAGTTTTTAGTTATTTATCAAGGAATTTAAGAATTAAGGAATCACAGAGAACGTAGTAACAAAGTTGTTACAGACCCATAAAACAATAAATAAATGACCAATGAGAATGTATTCAATTTAAGAATTTAATGTACAGATACACCCTCTATGTTTATAATTAATTTTAGCAAAACTTTATTAATTGCAGAATAAATTATTTAAGGATAAAATTTAGAAATCCAATACATGTTTCAAAACAGGCAATTAAACATGTTATTTTAATGCGAGTAGGAAACAATAATGTGCTATTTTGATGCTACAAAACGAGCATATTTATGAAAAAGATTTATGGTGCTTTCAGTTATTCATGTGAAAGTAATTTGGGAGATATAAGTAAGTGATATATACCTACTTTATAACGTATGAATCATTTTCATAGACAAACTAAGGAGGCAAGTCGTCAGTGCTATTAATATACTCCTAGATTGTGTAGATGAGTAAAAACAAAACAATTATGCATAACCTTGTATAACAGAAACTCGCCGGCCTATCGCGTATGTTTGTTATTGTGGTAAAATAATATTTTGTCTTTCATTATATCTCAATGTTTTCATCAAGGGAGTTTTATTGAAGTTTATCTAAATTTAAAACAATTTAACGTTGAGATGATTAACATCATCTACAGAATAAATTGTTGTTTGATGTGATGACACATCGTAAGTATTACATTGCTCCCTCATTTATGATCACTCAAAAAATATACCATCTGCAGTTTTGACTCATCGCATTTATATGGAGTGATATAGCAATGTAGCAAAACGGTCGGTCACAGAAGTTGATTCATCTTTTCATTATAGCATGTTGACTTTAACGCTTCATGGCTTCTGAAAAGCTGTCTTTGCCGTAATGTGATAAGGTACTAAAGGACCATTGACAAACAAATAATATATACGCGATGTGGGTAACGTTATTTATAGGTATAAGGATAAACCCCGACTGCTGAGATAATTTTGAGTGTAACATCCTGGTCGATGGCTTTAGTTGGTTTGTCTACTGAAGGATTGTTTTTTTGGGTTTGGTGCTCCTTTTGTGTAGGCGACAGGCTGGCAACCTGTCACTATTTTGGGGGTACTGTATGGCCCATACTGCCAGATGTGACTTTGTGTGTAACGGAATGTTACCTGAAGCTCTGCTCGACCCCTTTTGGAATTGAGAGCGTGATTATATGTATATGTATAAGAATGTAGTTGATAAAAGGGTTAAGCGAATGGAAATGTTTTGTAATTACAATTACATGCTCAAATTCTTTATTTTAAAGTTCAAATTATGTGTAAGTATATAAAGTGTAACAGAAATCTTTTTAGGATGCCAAACATTTGTAAATTTACCATGGGTATTTACAATTTAATTTTAAGGAAATGTTAAAACATGACGTAAAAGGTCCTCTCGAGTACTTGATGACGCCGCCGTCTTGGTGGAGTGGTCAGTATAGCTGCCTACACATCAAGTGGTCCGGGTTGGAGTCCTGGTGGCGGCAAATGTTTGTGTGATGAACACGAGTATTTGTTGACGAGTCCTGGTTGCTTATATATTTATTTATGTCTATTTATAAAATTATCTAAAAATATTATGTAAATTAAAAATGTCCGTTATCTAGTATCCATAACACAATACTTTGGGCTAGATAATTGGTGTGAGCGCGTAAATATATTATATTACATTATAGCACATAGTTATATTTTTTAATATTACAACGTCTGTCGGGCCGCTAGTAAAAATAAAATAAACTCCATGATAAACGTAACAATTTAGAATTGTTACGTTCGATCTTTACGTTCTTGAGCTGCACGCATTAAAATACACAGTGATGGCTTAGTAAGATTATTAGATAAGCGACTGGTTAAACAAAATTCTAATACATACGTAGGACTATCACGTACACACTACTCTGAGGTTTGAGCAGAATTTTAGATGACATTTGGGTACGCATAAATACAGGAAAGAGAAAGCAATTGGCTATGACCGCAAGTCTTGTCTGTTGGGGTTTATGGATGCCGACGAGAGACGCTCGGAATAGGTAATTTAAATTTATTTTGATAATGAGGCAGGTGTGAGGCAACTGTAAAGCAACTGGACCAGATCAAATCCCAGCGGAGGTATGGAAACTACTCGGTGACCGTGGCATCGAGTGGTTAACGGGCTTATTCAACAATATTCTACTAGAAGGTCAAATGCCCCAATCTTGGCGAAACAGCACACTGGTTCCCTTCTATAAGAACAAAGGAGACGTGCAGCTATGCGGAAATTTTCGAGGCATTAAACTCACCTCGCACACTTTAAAGATCTGGGAGAGGGTCCTGAACGAGCGTCTCCTCCGACTTGTTTCAATCACGGAGAACCAATACGGTTTTATGCCAGGGAAAGGAACGATGGATGCGATTCATGCTGTCAGAACGGTTATGGAAAAAGCGAAACGAAAAAGAGTTAACAAACAGACTCTGTGGATTGTTTTTATTGATCTGGAAAAGGCATTTGACAGAGTTCCAAGGCCCCTAATATGGCAAGCTCTGAGGGCAAATAACATACCCGAACACTTTGTGAGACTTATCCAGGATACGTACAGCGGGAGTCTCAAACAGTTTTGACGTCAAAGTCGGTGTTCACCAAGGCAGCGCTCTTAGCCCGCTACTTTTCAACATAGTCATGAACTATCTAACCGCATCTATACAGAAGCCCGTACCCTGGAACATGCTGTATGCTGATGATGTGGTCCTTTTATCTGAAGATAAACAAGAAATCCAAAAAATCTGGATCAGTGGAGGGAAGTTTTGGAAGGAAGTGGTTTGAGAATTAGCAGAAGCAAAACTGAATATATGGTCTGCCACTTCGGTCAGTCGCAGCCCCCGGACACACACATTACGCTGGATAACATAAAACTGCCACAGGTTCACAAATTCAAGTATTTGGGCTCTATGATAGCAGACAATGGCAGCATAGATGCGGACGTCACACATAGAGTAACCACTGCCTGGAGCAAATGGCGTTCACTTACTGGAGTTTTGTGTGATGCCAGAATACCGGTGAGAACCAAAGGAAGGGTATATAAGACTGCCGTCAGACCTGCCATACTATATGGTAGTGAAACGTGGGCAGCTAAAAGAGCCCACACACATAAACTTCACGTCACCGAAATGCGAATGTTGCGATGGTCTGCGGGCGTTACAAGGAAAGACAAAGTACGCAATGAATACATCAGGGGAAGCTTGAAGATTGCGCCAATAGCGGATAAAATGGTCGAGTCTAGGCTGAGATGGTACGGACACGTGATGCGCCGCCCTGACGATTACGTGGTTAAGAAGTGTTTATCCTGCGCAACACAAAAACGACAAAGAGGAAGACCCTTGGCGACATGGTTCACGACTGTCCAAAAGGACATGAAGAATTTCTCCCTCACAATGGCGGATACTGAAGACCGAGTAAAGTGGCGCCACATGATTAAGAAAGCCGACCCCGTGTAAAGGGAAATGGCGAGGACAAAGAAGAAGAAGAATGAGGCAGGTGTGTTTATAGCGCGGTATTTTGCCAGAGTATGCACTAATACAGAGGGAATTATAATTGTCTAAACTCAGGCTTAAGAACAAAGAATTATTGTTTAATACTGAAGTAAACTGCGAGAAAGTAAATACTACTTGTGGTTAAGAGGGACACGAATTTATTTAAGTAAATTCCAACAATGTCCAGCCCTGATAGCCTCGAACCCTAGCGCAATCTGCTAACAACGCATCACCCAGCTCACTGTTGGGCCGGGCCAGACCATATACCAATGCAGTCGGAGGGCCAGACTGGGGATGGTTTTAGTGCCAATGTGCACGTTCGTACGCCGATCCCGAAACGCCCCCACAAAGTACTTAAGAGGGTACTAGTGGTTTTTTGTGTGTAGAACCGGCGTCATAGTCAATGCGTGAGGAGTCTGGACTTTTCCCGTACTAAAAAATCGGGAGTGGTCTCCCCATGACTTTCTCGTATACCGGAAACGACTTAAAAGTTGATAAAAACCTTTATTTTGATGGTATACATGCATGTTAAATTTTGGTCACCCATCCGAGTACCGACCGCTCGCTTAACTTTCGTGATCGACGACTCAAAAGTTGATAGAAACCTTATATTTTGATATCGTACATGTATGTTAAATTTGGTTGCAATAAGTTGTAGTTATCGTGCTAACGCACAGACACACAGACATACAGACACACAGACATAATTCAAAAAACTAAAAACTAAATCTGTCAAAATCTCGAGGTCGAATTTTTTGACGATTGCAAGACTTCCTCTTTACTACGTATACGAGAAAGTAAAAATGGTAACAATATTACAAAGCCACATCTGGCATTATGGGCCATGCAGTGCCTCAAAGTAGTAACAGTATAACCCTTTGTGTAAGGTTTGTTTAAAAACGTGACTTGCACTTCTTTCTGCGAATAATAAAATACTTACTAAGTTCTGTTTTCACAAGCTTTCTAATAACTTGCAATGTATGTAGGTACCTATGTTATGCAACTGAATTTTAAATTCTCAACCGATGGAAATGTAAAGTATAACGTCATATAAATTGTGTAATGTTATAATTTGATGGTTTGATTTCATTTTTAAGTTTATTTTCTTTTCATATAAAAGCATTTAAATAAAAACTGGTTTAAAAAAAAACCGCCTTCAATATTGAAAACGGAGGAATAAAAGTACATACTTATATAAAAATCTAAATGCTTTTTGAGGTCGGTCCCAAATACAAGTGACAACGTTTATTCCAAATATTGAGGTTGGCACCGACCTCAAAAAAACGTTTAAATTTTTATAAGCAAAATTTTTATTTCTCAGTTTTCAGATTAGAAGGCGGTTTTTTTAGTTAAAAATATTCTTTTTTGCTTTTTAGTGGTTTAATTATAGAAGTTTTCAGGAAACTATCTAGAGACACACAAGTGATAAGATTACTGCTCGTCAGATATCGATCAAATTTAAATGGCACCACATGACAGGCACCAGCTTCCAAGGCTCGAAGGAGTCTTTAAAATCGGTACACCCAGTAAAGAGTTACGAGGTAACAAACATAAAAAAAAATACTGTCGAATTGAAAGCCTCCTCCTTTTTTGAAGTCGGTTAAAAATATATGTTAAGTTAATTTATTTATACAAAAAACTTACACTACGGGTACATCGTCAGCCCTGTCGTCTAAAATTTTATAGGTAAGTCATACTTACTTGATACATTATTTTACTACAAATTTACCTCCACTGTATTTCTATTTTTCTATTTTAAAAACTACCTACATATTGTACAGTGTACGTGTTTAAAAAATATTTTCATCACATTCTTATCTTTGTTGCATT
This sequence comes from Elophila nymphaeata, assembly GCA_955850985.1. Classification (NCBI taxonomy): domain Eukaryota; kingdom Metazoa; phylum Arthropoda; class Insecta; order Lepidoptera; family Crambidae; genus Elophila; species Elophila nymphaeata. The sequence goes on along the minus strand of OY039076.1, from coordinate 15,400,967 downwards.
CAAGTTTTAATGATGGTAAAAAGGTGACCTTGAAAACTATTGTGTGTGTCATGTAACTAGAAAAACATGATGCTAACTAAATGTAGGCTGTGTACTATGTTTAACTGAACTTAATGATATGGTATTATTAAATCAGTTGCTTACTAATATGACGTGATGCAGGTATTATTCTGTTGTAATGAATCCGTAGCAACTATGATTAGAGATGACAGTATCAAATTGCATACGGTTGTTTTGTTAGTTTAGGTGGTTTTAAACAAATGCCATGTTTTTTGTCATCATCAGTTTATTATTCTTTGCTAATAGACACAAATTTTCCTACAAGAGTTTTGAAATGAAATTATATTTATTGGATATAAGTTAAATGATTCAATTATTTGAGCCACTAAATACAGTTACATATAACCAACTCAGCATCTGCTGCAACCTGGGCGATCACAGCGCTGCGCTGGTCTTACGTAGCGCCAATCGCGCGTGCAACACTCGCTTACAGTCATATTCAAGACGTTTGAATCTCAAATAAACGTGAATTAAAGACAAAAATACAATTTATGTGGCAATAGTAATAAGATAAAATAAATATCAATAATCAATAATAATCAAAGCCTACCCATTTCCCTTTTTTGTGGTAAGTATAAAATGTTATCTTCTTCCATACATCTTGATGAGCCGTCTTCTCAAAATTAACATCTTTATTTGACATACTCGTATTATTTATCCAGTGTAGCCATCTTTTCTTCCGTTCCTCTTCCTCTATACCCATATCCACTTCTTGTTTAATACTTTTTTCGTCATAATATGCTCATAATTTCTCCTCATGTCCGTTTTCCTTTCTCTCTATAAACTATAACACGATTTTCTACCATGAGGAATTTAAGCCACACTACTACATCAAAGCAACCTAATGTTCGTATTATAGAATAAGTTTCAAGAATGAACGCCGACTTGAGCGTCACTTTGTGCGTGATAGAAAGTGACAGATTCTGTAATACGGGCCTTAGAGTGTTCCGATTTTATAAGATGGACAAGAAAATAGTTGACTTTCATCTCACCTGAATAGAATAGACTTTATTTTCCAAGTGGTACCTACATAAACAAGATTACAACATTAATCAAAAGTGCAGAACACATTCATCCATTTTGAGGCAAGCAAAAACATACATTTACGTAATTAGAGTCCCACTAGAATAATACAAATTAGAATCGCAAACTTAGTAATGTCAGTTTACAACTGACGAGGAACGTCACAAAAACGAGGAAATAGATCTGGATTATTCCTGATGATCATACTCATCTCATAGATATATAAACAAAGGTGTAGATATAAGGGTACAGTTAAAATATTACGTTCTTTGAATAGAGGTCTACATGAAACCAAATTTTCCACATTAAAAGTAGCACGAGTACATGCTTTTTGGGCAATGAGAACCATACTGATGGTAATAATAATACTAAGACCGAAGGTGGAAACAAAGAAATTAAACAGGAAACTTCAACCACTAAGGCACTATTTTATCGTCACTAACTGTAGTAATTGTTTGGGCTACAAACTTTGATAACATGGTGGTAGCTACCCAGGCCGTCATAAAGCAAGCCAAAGAACCAGCCAAACTGCTCCTCTCTTGGGATCGAAGAAGCTATTTTGAATAAACTACCGGTAGCCGAACCACTAGACTTTTGGGTAAGCGTCAGAACCCCTGGACTAATAGAGATATGTGATGTTTAGAAACAGAGTTGTCATTTTGCGTACCTACATCATACTTATTCTGCATTACAAAGACATCAGTAACAAAACAAGGAAACTATGATACATAATACCAATTTTCGTTTCCTCAAACTCGTTATGTAGCGGAATCACTGTTTTGGAACAAATAATGAGACCATCTGGTTTCAGTTTTCTTGAAATTCTTCAGAGGTACATTAAAGAGAGAAAAAACATTGCTCAGTTTTTAGAACTTGTCGCCATAATAATAATGGTCTTACCACACTTAACAGATCGGAACCGTATGCCCCTTTTTACTTTCTCGTATACGTAGCATAGAGGAAGTCTTGTAATCGTCAAAAAATTCGACTTCGAGGTTTTGAAGGATTTACACATTTTGGACCTTCCCGAGTCCAAAAATACCGTTTTTGGAATTATGTGTGTGTGAGTCTGTGTGTGTGTGTGTGTGTGTGTGTGTGTGTGTGTGTGTGTGTGTGTGTGTGTTGTGTGTGTGTGTCTGTGTCTGTGCGTTAGCACGATAACGCGAGTATGCTTTATGTATACTTATTGCAACCAAATTTAACATGCATGTATGACACCAAATTATAAGGTTTCTAGCAACATTTTAGCCGTCGATCACGAAAGTGAAGCAACCAAGTGCGCGGTCGCACTCGGATGGGTGACCGAAAAATTAACATGCATGTATGACATCAAATATAAGGTTTCTTTCAACTTTTGAGACGTTTCCGGTATACGAGAAAGTCAAGGGGAGACCACTCCCGATTTTTACTATGAAAAAGGAGTCGTAGTATCCGTAGTCGTTTCGTAGCCGCCATTCCGTAGCGTAATAGTAAAAAAAGAGACGTTACATTTCCGAGCTGATAAGTGATAGCCAGTCCCTAGGCGGTTGAGGGTTCTCGGATTTGAAGCTTATTCTATCATTGCTCCATCCACCATCAGGTGAGATAAAGGCGACTCAGCATCTGCTGCAACGAAAGATCTTCCTCGACAAACCCAATAAAAATATAAATTAAAATTGATAACAATAACAGTGTTATCTACTCATTACTTTGTTAAAAAGAAGTCTGTATAATTAATAGCTTTACCTCTGATATAAAATATCTGTTTACATAAAGGTGACCTAATGATTAGTGGAAATTTTCAACATCTATATCATACTTGTTTACTCGTAATTTAGTTAAACTACATTTCAGTGTATATGACATAAGCCATGATTTTGCGATCTACAGTCTTTAATGGAATAACAGTGGTCTAGCATGGTCTTTAGTATCTAGAATTCATAGAGCATGGCTAATTATACTGCAGTTTTCCAACATTATGCTATACTATGTCAAGCGAGTTAAAGCGTTTCAAACAAAACATCGTTCTTAGTTTTCGTCCCATCTGGAGGTTAGTGATAATTAAGGAGGTTAAGATGGTTAAGGTTAAGGCTTCACCCCGAACCCTCACGAAATGAAAAAAGACTATCGTATCGTAAACTCTCGGAAAACAAAAAAAAAAACCTTACCGATCGGCAAGGCGAGTTAGAGTAATTCACAGACAACAGACACCTCTACAATCTGTCTAGCTCATTCAAATAATGATAATGTGATAAGGAAAATTACGTATTTATAGGAATCTGCTTCATAGGTCCACTCAGCTTAGACTTGTGCTACAAGAACATAATTTTGCTCGATGTCTAATGAAGGCCCTCAGGCAAAACATACAACATACAGTGTGGCAATACGTCACCAAAATTATTTTGTTCTTTAGTTGGAACATTTCGTTTGACTTATGGGTGGGTTGGAATCATTTGCTGGGCTTTTTATAATCAGTATGATTTTTTTTATAGCCAAGTGTGTTTCAATATATATAAAAATTGCATTCGACCGAATTATTTCAATTTGTAAAGAAATAAAAAAATACAATCCGTTCCTTACAAAAATAAGTCATATTACTAGAGGATTCTTGTATTTTAATTACAAAGCAGAGGTAGACAGTAATTATAGTAAGACAACATGCAAAATGAGAACGTTTGTAGTTTTAAAATAGAAGTAGTATTTAATTATAGTCTGACACAAAATGCAAATGGCATGCTTCAGAATTTTAAAGCCAAAGAAGACAGTAATTTGTCTGAAGCAAGTAATGAAATTTATAGTTTTATTCGCGCAAGCATCAATACAATGATGCCTCTATAGGCTACCGTGACTGCTTACCACCGGGCAGGCCGTATGCTTGTCTGACAACCAAATCGCATAAAAAAGGCGCAGATAAGTATTATATATAGGCGTTTAGAAATGGTGATAAGTAGATATTTAAGTATTAATTATTATGAATTTTTACTGTGATCTTTTGATTTATTATCTTATATATAAAATTCTCGTGTCACAATGTTCGTTCCCGTACTCCTCCGAAACGGCTTGACCGATTCTCATGAAATTTTGTGAGCATATTGAGTAGGTCTGAGAATCGGCTAACATCTATTTTTCATACCCCTTAGTGATAAGGGTTGTCCACCCTTAACTTTTTTTTAATTTATAAGGCAAAACAACGTTTGCGGGGTCAGCTAGTTAAACAGTAAAATTCGCTCACGCATTTAGTAAAGCGTGTTTTTTTTTGCTAGATATTCTTTACCAATTGTATCTATTTTAGAGTTGAAGTTTCATATCGGATTCAATTCGATTCACTTTCCAGTTTTTTTTCGAACCGCGGCTTTTTGCAATCAGAGTGGTTAGTGTAAGTTTTTTAGTATACAAAACGCACCAATTCTAGTTGCGTTAAGAGCTCAATTTGTATGGGAAACATGATTTGCGCTTCTCTCCGTTTCCTATACAAATTGAGCTCTTAACGCAACTAGAATCGGTGCGTTTTGTATACTAAAAAACTTACACTAACCACTCTGGGCAGCAAAGCAACAAAAGGTTTACTTGTTTATTACTTAAATTTATCTCTTGTCTATTATACAGGGTGTAAAAGACATGAGCAGTCAAACGAAAACCATGTATTCTGCTCACCGTCATAACATTTTTCTTCCTTTAAACTATACCTGGGAAATTGATAGTTACGATTTTATTGAAGGTCAAAGTCATAATTTTTTTTTTCATTTTTTTATGAAAACGTATTCTATACGTTATTTCTTAATTATTGTGCAAAGAAACATTATCATTTTTTTTAGTATTTCATAACAAAAAATGGCTTCAAAACGTTAGCGTTCAATGTATCTCACTCGATGCGCACGGACACTAACGAACGGGGCCGCCGTCAAGCAAAATTATCGCGGTATTGCGAGTTGCGTGCGAGTTGAGCCCTTTACATTGCGCGGTACAATTTGCAATTTTTTGTAACACCAAAAAATAAAAATCATTTCCCAGCAATATTTTTTTTGAAATATGTCTTATTTTGATGTATAGAATACGTGGTTTTCGTTTGACTGTTCATGTCTTTTACACCCAGTATAAAAATATCTGTTTGTAGCTTTTGTGCGTAGCTTCAACAGTAGAAGTAGCCCTCTAGGTAATATGATTGCTCTGTCATAATGACTTGGGCTTCTGCTGGTCCCGCCCAGCGAGCGTTACCATGGCCACCAGTTCCATAACATGCTATCACACACATACTTGCTGTTATAAATCAGATTTCACTCAGTTCACAGCACGTATACTGTAAAGTGAAGTTTGTAAACTTTTTAAGAAAATAAGATTGTATTTCTGGTATAAAGTTATAAAGAGTTTTTTAAAGATAAATTTATTTATGTGCTGGGTGTTTTGTTGCCAAGCTGGGTCAATGTATGGACAAAACTGTTGTGGAAAAAATTCAGGCTTCTAAGTGAGTTTCATCTAACGCACAAATTATTCCAGGGAACTTAATAAGTTAGTTATGTACTACGGTAAATCTAAATAATTAAAGAGAACTTTTTTCTGTGTTAACTTTGTAAATTAATAAAAATAATCTGTGTGTAACGTACGTATTAGATTTGAGAACAAAAAGATATTGGAACAAAAACATTACTTGTTTTCTCCACTGAATAATTTGTAAAGAAACAATAGTGGTTTTTATCTTCAATTTATTTTTCTGTATTACAAAAGTATGTTTTCCAATCATCAAAAAGTGTAGGATTTTCTAATTTTTATTGAGTACACGATTGTTCCATTAGTTTTCAACCACAGATTATGAAAATGAAGCTAATTATGAAATAATTTATGCGTTTACAAACGCGTAAATAAAGTTTTAAAACTAGAAAAAATACACTAAATAAAATCGTCATGCCCCAGGCGGGAATCGAACCCAGCATCTTCCGCAATCCAAAATATAGCTAATTAATTTTGTTTAAATATTTTTTCCAGATTCATAAGTAATGTCTAAATAATATTTAAGTAATACCAGTAGAGTAGCATTATATTAGAAATTGTAGAAGTTAGTAGAGAGGAAGAGACTTATATCCTAGACAAGGAAGAGATCCATATCATACATATACAGGATGAATTTTTCAGGTGGGCCTTCAGGGCCAAATTCCAAAACTATAAGGAATATCGAAAAATGCTCAATGAAGTCGCGAGCCCTATATTGATGAAAACAAAATCTGCATCGTTGGATTGATTGATAAAATAATGATCATCGCTTTGATTATCGCTTCAACCAAGGTGGAACAAGAAACATTTTATTCAAATTTAACATTTAGCAACCGATCCATTAACAACACCATCGAATGGTGTAATAAGATAGGCTGTGTTTTTTGTCAAAATTATTGGGTTCGATATCCAATCATGCAGTTTTTGTTTTCATCAAAATCGGGCTCGCGACGCCTTTGAGCATTTTTCGATATTCCTTATAGTTTAGGATTTGCCCAGAAGGCCCGCTTGAACAATTCAAGCGGTATAAGTGTTCTTATTATATCAGTGACAAGTGGTAACAAGCATGTAGGTATAGGTGCGGTGGCTGCTTGTCATCTATTATCAGTCGTGCTGTATATCACCTTGTCCGAAATCAACAAAATACTCCAAGCAATCAATTCAGTTCATTTAAAAAAATAACATGTAATAACTTATTGTTTATTTTTATTGTCAGATTGTAATAGCGAAACCAGTGAAATATATATTTGACTGTCATCAAAATGAAAGCGCTAACGACATTTATATCAATACTGATATTAGTAAATAATTTAGGGTGAGTCGTAATTGTGTTGTGGTGGCGATTAAAGGGAAACTAACCAATAACATTCTTAAAACAATTGCTTTCATCACCTGCAAGGTTTTGGGCGGCAAAGTTTCTAGGACTCTGCACAAGCGATAGCAAAACATTTGTTTTCAAAGAAATAAGTACCATTAAGTTTCCTCAATAGTTTATATTAATACTGATATAAGTAAATAATTTAGGGTGAGTCGTAATTGTATTGTGGTGGGAGGATTAAAGGGAAACTAACTAATAACATTCTTAAAACAATTGCTTTCATTACCGGTTTTGGGCGGCAAAGTTTCTAGGACTCTGCACAAGCGATAGCAAAACATGTTTTTAAAGAAATAAGTAATGTTCCTTTATAAAAAAAAAAGATTCAGAACGTCAGGACCAACTTATCTATTCGACTTATAAAAAGTTCATCATCCTAAGATTAAACTATGACAAAATATCTAAATATTGGATTTTTTTTCATTCATGTCTGTTGACCAATAAATTTTGTTGGTAAATAAATTGTTACTAAAATATTTTTTATTGGTAGTAGATTATTTATTCTGTTTGTAAAATATATTTCTGAAAAACCGTAGTCCCTTTTAAAAAACATGGTTTTAAAAAAATATTTAATATGTACCTAATTCCATTGGTCCCATGGGTGTTTTAGTCTATAGAGGAAATTTGATGACTGTATTGTAAATTGAAACTGTCTTTGCCTACTTTATTGAATAATAATAACGTTTGAGTTCACCAACACATAAATGGCCAGCCCATCTTTAGTTGAGGGTTTCTGGGCATTGCCGGTTTTAGCCAGCCCCAGATCTACATTCAAAAAAAGGGGGGCAGAGTGCCATTTTGCCGCGTTTAGCTAAAAATATTCAACAATAAAATCACTAATAAGAGTTAGAACACACTTGCACAAAAACATAATGTTTTTCGCGCATATATGTACCTATCTCACACACTGTGTGTATGGAGAGGGTGAGCCTCTCCTGGAGAGGATAGCTTTAGACATGTTTTTGTACTTGTACTGACTGGCGATTTATGCGCGTCTGACTGCCCGCCCAGGGCAAGTGCCCTCGCCGGCTGCGCCCCTTTGTATCGCCGGGATCCTTAACGTCGCTACAGGTTTTATCTGAAGCTCGATTCCAACAACCAGGAGCTTCGCTGTCCTGAAAAAAAAATACCCATGCAGTCCGGTGAAAATTCGGTTTTGGGCTTAAAATAATGCTTAACATAATATATGTAAATATACGTCGCACATGCATTGATTTGGTTCTTAACATTATACGATTTGGTGGTGGTACTTTCAACTTAAACTCTGAATCGCTTGCAATAATTATTTTTGTCTTCCAGCAACGCTGTTGCTCGCTCCCGAAGCAGCAGCAAAATGCCAGCGGCTCCCATCAAGATATATTATCTTCCTCCTTCGCCACCATGTCGCGCGGTGATGATGACCGCTAGGATACTGGGTTTGGAGTTGAATTTCAACCTGACTAACCTAATGACAGGGGACCATATGAAGCCCGAATATATCAAGGTAAGAAAGTTTTTTTTTAATGAAAAAACCCTAAGTTATTCTATTCCACATATAAGCTGTGAAGTCCTATAGATACCTAGTGCGAGTATCTCGCACTTGCTATCTTGTGGATATATCGTGATGTTAAAAATATATCGAGGGTGGTCAAAACGGCGTTTACATTATGATGCTGACACGACCCAACTAGCGCCGCTAGTATATTTATTTCTTCTAACTCCTAAATCAGATCAAATTATCAACACCACAAAAAAAAAACAGCTATCATACTTAGTATTGTTACGTCACTGGTTGCCGACCTGCAAAGTTTGGGATAGCCAAAATAAAATTAGAATTTTCCTCAACATTTTTTAAGTTGCAAGCAACTGCAAGCCATATGATAAATCTCCGACATCATGCAAATCAATAGTAAAATAAATTACATATGACATAAAAGAACAGCAAACTGCTGGTATTTAATAGACACTTTAACTACCTACCTACTAATAAAAAAATATTTAATTACAGATGAATCCTCAGCATACAATACCTACGATAGATGACAACGGATTTATTCTGTACGAAAGGTAAAAAGTAATTATTATATATAAAATTCAAAGTCCTTGTCCTAGTTATTAACTATAATAGTAGGATATCTCATAAACGGAATTCGAAACTGAAGTACTGGCTGAACTTAAATGTTTTTCTCACTATCATGATGTCTCCGGGCAGAGTTGAGTGTATGACAATTTGTTCACACTCATAAACTATCGGAATGCTATTAGGTATAAGAAAGGAAAATATAAAATAATAAAAAAAAACAGTAAATACTTATTAAATCCACGATTATCGCAATATCATGTGATCTCTATACAAGTCATGAACTTATTCACCTTATCATGAAGTTAGCCTTAGTTAAAATAAATAATTACATGAGTAACTACTGTATATTTACAGAAGGTATGAAAATAAAAAGAAACCTAGAATAACTCGAGGCTGGTACGGATCTCAAAAAATAGTTATCATAACATTTTGACTTTTAGATCATTTCAAACATAAAACTTTTATTTCTTTTATTTTCCTTTTCATCAGTCTTGAAGTTGATTTAATTCTTTAGAAAGATAATCTGAGTTAAATATTGCTCACTCGTTCTAAGGGGAAATGTCATCAATTTTGAAATACAACGACCGAGTGCCGAGACCGAGTGAGTCAAAATGACGCATGAGTGATTTTTAAGATTCATAAAAAAGTTGTATGAGACATTTTGAATATAACTGTACGTTCTTATTTTTTTATTATATGTTTATTATAGAAAATACTAGCTCCTTTTACTATGTAAAAACCGCTAGTTGATAAAAAAGAAAATACAGAAAAATGCACTGAAAAAATCGACTTGCCTCAGGCCAGTCGATTTTTTTCTGTGCATTTTTCTAGTATTAATATTTACGCGTTTGTCAACGAAAAATAAAATTATTCCATAAAGAAAATACATTCAAAATTGTTGATATTTGCTGAAGTTTTAAGTTCTATTTTTTCTATATCTTATAAATTATAATAATAACATTAATTGTGGTATTTATTATATGTTTAGTATGAAAACCTAATAACGGTATTGTTTATTCAAATCAGTTTATAAAACATCGCACTACAACTACTTAAAACTCGCGCGTCACTACGTTTTACGCATGATTAACTTATATTAGGGTTAAATTATTTTTTTTATGTTCAATGTTTACATTAGTATGTACCTATATCATCAGATAGTAAAGCAATAATATATTTTAAGCATTATTTGTTAGATCATTTAGCAAAGGTGCAGTTTACCTTTATCACTAGTTATTGTAAATATTTCTGATATTAGTTAATTTTAATATTTCTAATATTAGTTAAAAATTTACTGTAGTTGACACCATCGCACAGTCGATGCAGCTCATCCCATCCTGAATCTCATTACCTTATCTAGCGTCTCATCAGAAATATTTGTAGTGATCAAGAGCAGAGCAGTACATTCCATCTTCCTGTACTCCGCTATAAGTAAATTGAAATTCTGTCATAGCCATCTTCGTCAACTCCAGTAACAGCTGGTCTCTTAGGCGCTTTTGACGCACCTTGAGCAATCTTTATCACACCCAATCCACATGGTAGTGTTTCAATTTGGTATTCCCAATGAATACAATTATTCCCGTCAAGTTTCGTAATTTGAATTCTACTCAGTTCTATTTTGTTAATCAGCCGTTATTCTGGGCCCCCTGTTAGATCATTTAGCAGAGGTTTAGTTTACCTATATTGATAGCTAATGTAGATATTTCTAATATTAATAATACTCTCTGACCCATACTGCCAGATGTGGCTTTATGTGTAACCGAATGACACCTGAAGCTCTGCTCGACCCCTTTTTTGGATTGCGAGTGCGAGAAAAAACAAAAGTATGTTTCTAAAGTGACTGACAACAATAGTTCCTATCTTGCTTGAGCCCATATACCGATAGAAAGAAGATTGGTTTCGTAAATTGACCTTAACAATATAAATACTTTATTCTGTTTCCAGCCGAGCCATTTTGGCTTACCTAGTGAACGCATACGGCCGAGATGACTCGTTGTATCCTAAGGACCCTCGACACAGAGCTTTGGTTGACCAACGCCTGTACTTTGACGTTGGAACTTTATACAGCCGATACATAACACTTTATGTAAGTTTTTCATAAAATATTACGTCAATGCATTCATCATAATAACTTCAGCAGAGAAACGCCCACTGTTTGTCATAAGACCTCCCCCAAGGATGTCCAACCCGATCAGTCCATAACATGACGTGGACATGATGCGAATAAAGTCAAAATTTATGATAAATTGCAGCCACTCACTCCATTCTGCAATGCGTTTTATATGTCTACCCCGCGCTGATTGAGTTGAGACACGTGACTCATAGTAACTACAGTCGTCTAACTTTACTGATTTAACTCTATTCCTGCATTGTTTTATATGTTACAGCCATAGTGATTAAGTAGTTATTATGCATTATGGCTGGTTATTATATACAGGGTGTCCCAAAAATAGTGTGGAGCTGAAGCCCAGAGATAGAGCAGCCCTAGAAAAACCCGAATAAAAAACTCGAAAAACCCCTATGTATGCTCTACGATTTTTTGCAGTTTTCGAGTTATGATTTTTTAAAGTTTTTTTTAGTAGTTTCTCACTTTCAAGACATTTTTGTGTTTTATGAAGTTGTAAACATAGATGCAGTCTAGATTTTTTTCTCATATAGCTGAATATATGACTAGTCAAACAAAATCAACAACTTTCTCTTCAGATGTAAATACAGTGCAACAAAATATATTAACCCCTCAAAACAAACAAAAAAGCGTTTATGAATAATTTAGTTGAAAAAAAAAATAATAATAAAAGAAACATCTAGACAACAAGCACACATGCTTTTTGTCTAGACCTGATGGTACACACTTAGTACCACGACCGGTCGCGAATGTTACCGAGTGTGTGCCGAACTCGATTCACGTGGGCGTGTTTCACGTTCCGACCATTTGTATGAAGATATAATACTGCCCGCTTAGCACGACCACCGAAACACGATATGATATGATATGATATAGCCATTTATCGCGTTGAACTGTCAAAAATTATTGGATATAACCGCATTTCTACTTTTCAGGGTCCCATGTTGTTCAAAGGCGCTCCAATGGATGACGAACTAGCAGATAAACTTAATGAAGCTATTGGTTGGCTAGATATTATGCTGGAAGGAAACAATTTCGTTGCTGGAAATACTCTAACCATTGCTGATATCTCCATGATTGTCACTTTTACTAACTTGGATGTAAGTACTTTCTAGTTGTTAAACGAACCGTACAATAACTACATATCTATACTTCTAACAGATACAAAGTATTATTTACCAATTAAGTGTACAAATAAGTTAAGCCACTAATTGTGTGACCAGAATTTATTTCTAGTCGAATTTACTAAACTGATGGCCAATTTACAAAAGAAAAAGAAATTTTACTTTTATTTGTTTTAGGACAGATCAAAGATATTAAAAATATTGTTTTAAATGCAATTTTTTTTCTCTTTTTTCAGGCCTTCGAGTATGATTTCAGTAAATTTGAGAATGTTTCGAAATGGTTCAAAAGAACGAAGAAAGCTTTGATGCCTCATGGTTACGACGAAATCGACCAAGTTGGAGCCGATCTATTAGCGAAATTTTTGAAGAGTCATATGTAGTTTATATTATTTCTGTTAAAAAATGTATAGCTCAGGATTTTAATGTTGTTTATGTCATGATGAATAATAAATATATCATAGATACCAAACTGTTGAGTTCATGTATTTCTATTATCCCTCCAACATTTCGCCGATACCAATAATGCTCCCGGTTGATTGCTTATCAAAATATCCTTCATTGCTCTTATCCTTAAATTCAATGAGAAGTGTACAATCACGTATGTAGTGATTGTACATTAGACGTTAAAATTGTTTGTAAAACAAAGTCCTCCGCCGAATCCGTCAGTCTGTCTGTTTGCGATAAACTCAAAAACTACTGGACGGATTTTCACGGGGTTTCCACTAATAGAAACCAATGATTGCTTAATGCTTTTTTCGATAGTAAAGGCCAAGGCGATTGTGATTGTAGAAATAGAACGGAAACAATATGTGTGCTTTTTGTCTAGTCCTGATGTACGAACGGTGTGAATTGTTTAACTGCATAAACATGCGATTTGTATTGTGAATATTTGATTGAATTAAGTAGATACCTACATAATTCAAAATGGCAAAGTGCAATATTTTTTTATGTACCTAACAAAAAAATAAATAAATCTATATTTTTTTTTTATTAAATATTACCTACCTAAAAAAAACATGTATTTTATTGAACACTTCCTATTTCATTCACAACATTTTTTTTACATATAAAATAAAATATTTTCAATCATAAAACAAGAAATGTAGAAATTAAATATAAAGTAAATGGTAGGTATATAATGTGCGTATATACAGGATGTAAAAGACATGAACAGTCAAACGAAAACCATGTAATCTGCTCACCATCATAACATTTTTTTGCCTGCAGACTATACCTGGGAAATTGATAGTTGCGATTTTATTGAAGGTCAAAGTCATAATTTTTTTTGTCCTTTTTTTTTGAAAACGTATTTTATACGTTATTTCTTAATTATTGTCCAAAGAAACATTATCATTTTTTTTAGTATTTCATAACAAAAAATGGCTTCAAAACGTTAGCGTTCAATGTAGCTCACTCGATGGACAGGGACACTAACGAACGGGGCCGCCGTCAAGCAAAAATATCGCGGTTTTACGAGTTGCGTGCGAGTTGAGCCCTTTACATTGCGCAGTAAAATTTGCAATTTTTTTTAACACCAAAAAATAAAAATCATTTCCCAGCAATATTTTTTTTTAAATATGTCTTATTTTGATGTATAAAATACATGGTTCTCGTTTGACTGTTCATGTCTTTTACACCCAGTATGTTAGTTTTTGTTAATGTTTCTTTTCTTTATGTATGTGTTGTTATAGTTTTTTAATAATTAGGTAATATCGTGCTCTGTGAAGGCCAATAAATTTATTTTCTTTCTTTCAAATTAAAATACTGTAAGCGGGCAGCTCTTCCGCGTGTTTACGCCCCGCTCGGTCGTAGCCAGTTATTTCAAGGACAGGGCGGAGTCACAATACTGTATGATAATATTACCGTGCCTGATGGTACACACTAGCCATAAGAAGGTTTAGGTGTAATTTGTCGAGGTTTCGTGTATATTGGTTACAATTCAAACCATCAAAAGCTTGTGAGCTTTCATTGAGAACCAGTGATCGGAATTGGTGAGTATATTTACCTACAGTTTGTAGAACAGAGATGAAAATCGGAGACTTCCCTATAATATTTTTTTACCGATAAATTTACCGGACTGTAATTACGTGAGTTTAATTATTAATATTTACACTAAAAAAGCTTTTCGTTTTGACACGACTGCTTATAAAAGAAGTGCAATGTTTTCATTGTTCCGACCATGTTTATTTCCATAATCTGTTATAACTTAATATACCTAAGGAAGAATATCTACGCCATAGAACTTTCTATTAATATAATTTGATTTTTGAATTGACATAGTTGAAATTCAAATAAATTACCATAGTGGAAATTCAAATAAATTACCGGTAAGGTAAAAAAATAGTTTTAAGTAAGTCTCCGTTTTTTATCTCTCTTCTACAAGCTGTAGGTCAATATACTCACACAATTCCGATCACTGTTGATAAGACTGCCTAACTTACTTAATATACCCATATTCTATCTTCTAAAAAAATTGTCACGTACGTACAATCTCAGACCAATAAAAAAGTCTGAGCGTACAATGCGGTGATTGGAAAGCTATTCAGACAGTTATAGTTTTATTCCTTATCAACTTAAATACGTAAGTATTTCATGCATATTATTATAATCCTTTACATCATTTAACTTAAATTAATACCAAGTAGTTGTAGCAAAAAATTTACGCAAGCGAGAATAAATTTAAACGCGCTTCTCGCACCGTTGGCGGAACTCCCTTGATGCGTTTAAACAAAATATCAGGCAAAAGTTATCAATGTCGTATAAAGAAATATTATAAACTGTTTTTAAGTTTATAATATCTACCCATACAGCTCCAACGAGTTGTGCGATAGGATGAGGCTGGGAGAGAGGACTTGTAAGCAATATATAGTCAGTGAATGGCGAGTAAAGGAAGAGAAACTCTAGAACAAATATTTATTTATTTCTCATCAAGTGCCTAAATTCAAAGTTTCACCCCTTCAAGCCGCAAGGGTCTCAGAAAATCTCTATACCAAATTTCATCAAAATCCATTTCATGCAAATAAACAAACAGTCAAATATTTCCTCTTTATATTATTAGTTAGTACCGGTCAATATTAGTAATTATTTTATTTATTGGAGAAAAATTATCTAAAGTAATTATATTCAGTGTTATCAAGGTTAGTCTATAGTCAGGTTTTTCTGTGTACCCCTCAAGTGTACCCTGGCTAGGACCACCAGGTACGAGTAGCTGACGTGTAGACTTCAAACGGACTGTACACCCGACCTGCGACGAAGCTCTGTAGACTGGACGTCGGTGTCGTGGCGTCCAGCCTCCTTGCGAGATAAACGTGACTATAGACTAACTTTGAAAACACTGACAGACCTTCGAAAATACATATATGACATTTGACGACTGGGACGACCACGAAAACTCTAGTTTTGGGTAAATAAAAGCTGAATAATTACGCTCCAGGAAGTTTTTATTAAAAGACAGACACGTACAAGATCGTACAGTAATCCTAAACCTGTGTCTCCTGCTAATGTTTTTTCGAAACATTACACAGAAAACATGAATCAAAAACATTGGTTTTCGTACACAAACTGTCTCCTGCTAGACAAATGTTTGTGGTTAAAACAAAACATTAATCATGAGTTCCGACGAGGAAGACGTGCTCTCCGTTTTAGCGATTATAGATGGAATATCAAGGAGAACACACAGATTTCGAGTTAGACCATATTTACTGCCTCCCAAATAACGGGTCTCTTCCGAATTATATTTAAAAAGTAGAGAATATTATCTTTACACCAATCCATCACAGTTAATTAGTGATTAAGCAAACTGACCTGTTGTGAAGTTCAATCACAATTATACGAGGAATTCGTCTGAAGATATTAGTATTACACTCGTAGTATCGCTTCCATTTGTTACCACTTAGCACATTATTTTAGAGTCCTTCCTCCAGAAAAAATAAGTACTATTTTTCTATTACTTCCTTCCTTATCCGTATAGCTGTCACCAAACTGTCATCCCCACTTCCGGTCGCCGTCACTTCGCTCTACCGAGTGGTTCCAACATTCATTTAGTTTGGAGAACCAAAATAATATTTATTTAAACAATGATATTTCATAAAGCGGGTAGTTATTGCTATTAGCAAATAACTGCAGGATGGGCGGGAGTATACTAATATCTTCGGACCAATCCCTCGTATAATTGTGATTGAACTTCACAACAGGTAAGTTCGTTAAATCACTAATTCGGGATTCGTCCTCGATATTAGTATCATCAATGTGATTAATTGAATTATATATTTTCTATAGCTTTTGCAACATAAATTATTATTGTAAATGAACCAAATGCGTGGGAGTAATAACTGCCTAAAATTTACGCATGTAAAACTGTAATTTTAATAATATTGTTATTGTCTATTGACCTATAATGATGTTTTGAAATCATTACCAAATTGTAAGCTGTGAAGTTTTTTTTCGCTATTTCTTCTCCATCTCAGCATTATAATAATTATTTCATCCCGAAATGGTGGTAGGGTTTTGACGATTTAAAAGTACTTAGAAAAGTCCATTTAAATAAAGAGCTTTTTCATTTCATTTCATTTCAGATGCATATCTAACCTGCGTCAGAAATTCTGTTCGGCGGTAGATCACCCGATTCTACGATTGGGTGGCGTAGTCGGCTGCCGGGTCGATTGCTGTAGGTAGCTCGTGGACCTCTGGGAATAAACCTCCAAATCATTTTATCAGTCCGGGCTTTCTCTGTAAATTTATTTCTATATTTCACTGTATTTTATGATTTTTTCTATATATTTTACTAACTACGCATCAAAAATTATTTCAACGTATACGTGTACGCCTTGTATACGTGTAAACAATATTGTCATAATATTCGTATCTTTATTTCAATATGGTAAAAAGGGACCTTGAAATCTATTGTGTGTGTCGTGTAACTTGAAAAACATGATGCTAACTAAACGTAGGGCGTGTACTATTTTTAACTGAACTTAATGACAGGGTATTATCAAATTAGTTGCTTACTAATATATAGTGATGTAGGCATTATTTGGTTGTAATGAATCCATAGCACCTATGATTAGAGATGACAGTACCAAATTGCATAGTTGAAAATTACCAAGTTGTTTTGTAAGTTTCGGTGGTTAAAAACAAATAACACATTTTTTTGTTACCCTCAGCTTATTATTAAATATCTGTACAAGAGTTTTGAAATGGAATGATACTTATTGGTTATAAAGAGTGGGGTGTGAGAAACTTTGGGCAAAGTGCAGTCCTGCAAGGGGGTGAAACTGGATCATAAATTATCGACAAAACATAGTTTTTTTTTATTAACTTATTAAAATATTTATTACTTTCTGTGGACTCTATGTACAAAAACTCGATCCTTAAAAAAGTAGTGGTTCTATTTCTGTAAAATAAAAACAATAATTATGTCAAATACTTTGAGTTCATGATAAATCACAAATAACCCACAAAACACTAAATATCGGGTCATATATTTCATTGTTTGTACAAAAATTCAGGTTTTAAGCTTTTTTTTCAATAAAACTAAAATTTCTTAAAATTATGCTCTTATTACAATAAAATTTTAGGGGTTATTTTTTATTATTATTTTAGCTTTCAAATAAAGAAACTTCTAAATTCTTACATTAAAAACGCACTAGCTAAGAGCTTTCAAAGTTGACTACTAATTTAGTGCCAAAGTTAGTTTTTATTTTAAAGCTTATGTGATAGAAAATAATAATAATTCATAAATTTCAAGGTGAAATGGGCTTAATTTTAAATTATATTGAAAAAAAAAGGCATAAAAAGTCCATTATTTGAACAAAAAATATTTTTTTTTGACCTGATCCACCTATTTGTTATTTTATCATATACACAAGGTATTTGACATTATTATTGTTTTATTTTACACAAATAGAACCGCTACTTTTTTAAGAATCGAGTATTTTTGGACATAGAGTCTACAGAAAGTAATAAATATCTGAAAAAAATAATAAATATTTGCAATAATTTAAATTTTTTTTTTCTAAGTTTTTTGACGATAATTAATGATCTAAGTAGTTTCACCCCCTTCCAGGATTGTACTTTACCTAGGGCCACACTGTATAAATAAATGATACTATTATTTAAGTGACTAAATAAGTACTATAAACAAATAGTCACCACCTGGTCGCCACACAGCATCTGCTCCAACCAAGAGCCCAAATTATCTCATAAGCTTCATATAAAAAAATCTGTCTGTAACTTGTGTTTGTAGCTTCAACAGTGGAAGTACAGCCCTCTGGGTAATATTATTGCTCTGTCATAATGACTTAGGCTTCTGCTGGTCCCGCCCGATGCACATATATTTGCTGTTATAAATAAGATTTCATTCAGTACACAGCACGTTTACTTACTGTTAAGTGCTGTTTTTAAACTTATAAACAAAATAAGACTGTACTCCTGGTAATAAGTTATATAGATTTTATATAAAAAAAATATTTATGTGCGGGGTATTTTGTTGTCAAGCCGGGTCAATTTATTGACAAAAGTGTTGTTGGAAAAATTCAGGTTTCTAAGTGAGTTTCATCTAACGCACAAATTAGTTTAGAGAACTTGATAATTTAGACACTACAGTAAATCTAAATAATACTTTTATTATTTAGATTTACTGTAGTGTCTGAAGTCTGAAATATCATGAGATGGTAATTTGTACAATATTTTGGGTTTTAGTTATGTTTTTTCTATCATCTAAAAGTGTAGGATTTTATTGCAATTAAAAATTAAATTTTAAGGGACCCTTATGTTTTCAGAAACGAACTTCGAATTTTCAAAGAATTTCTGATATCCGAAAATATAAAATTAATATTCGGATATAAGATATGCATAAAATATTATCTATTTTTTTAATTTTTACTGAGTACTTGAATTTGTTCATTATTTTCAAAATTTTGTCATCTAAAGCTTAATTTCAGATGCAAAAGTAATGTCTACATAACATTTAAGTAACACCAGTAGGTATTAGAGTTTTGTAATTGTGATTTTCCTACTTGTATGAGTTAAGTATTAGAAATTGTAGAAGTAGTTAAGTAGATAGGAACATCACAGAGCATTTGCCGCTCAAATTTGAAGAGGGAACTGAATAACTCATCAGCCTAGACAAGTAACAGATCCATATATATTATTATAATGTTCATATTATATCAGTAGAAGTTTCGCAAATTGCAATTTTATTATGGTAACAAGCATGAATGGTTGCGGTGGCTGCTCGTCTTCTATCATCAGGCAGGCTGTATGTCACCTTGTCCAAAATCAACAAAATACTGAAAGTAATCACATTAGTTCTTAGAAAAGAATATCACGTAATAACTTATTGTTTAATTTTATTGTCAGATTGTAACAGCGAAACCAGAATTGACTTCAAACAAAAGCCAAAATGAAAGCGATAACGTCATTAATTTCAATACTGATATTAGTAAATAATTTAGGGTGAGTCGTAATTGTATTGTGGTGGAAGGTTAAAGGAAACTAATCATTAACATTCTTAAAACATTTGTTTTAATATCACCTGCAAGGTATTGGGCGGCAAAGTTTCTAGGACTCTGCACAAGCGACAGCAAAACATGTTTAATAATATGTCGAAGCGGGCGGCTCTCGAAAGCCTTCAGAAGGGTTCATGTTTATGAAAAGTTCTCGTAGGCGATAGAGGTAAACGCGCGAGTTAATTTCAAGACTATAACGTTAAAATAATTTTACACACTTAAAAACAATTCCAAAAAGAAATCACTAACACTAACTTAATAATCTCTTAATTAGACTGGTTCTATAAGAGGAACGAATAAAAAATCCGTGGGTATCCCCTAAGACCAGGATCATTCTTCCTCACATTACATTCGCCCAAACTTTCAGTCTGTTATTGTAAACAACTTTTACAAACCATAGTTACGTTCGGTGACATAGCGATGATGTCACCTTCGTTCCCATGAAACAATCACGCACTTCCCGCGCGATAAGCTTGCAAGCATAAACAAAACTCTCCTGAGAACCAAGGTTCATGTTGTTATTGCGGGCCCCATCGGGCGCCGACATAATATATATTATAAAAATGAAATTCTTTAAAATTTAAAACAAAAAATCATATTTTCAGTGCCAACTTTTTTGTATATTCGACTTATGAAAAGTTCATGTTTATCAACGATGACTAAAAATCAAAATATCGCAAATATTTTCTTTAATTTCTGTTGAAAATCCCTTGGGGTTATTCTCTCAGACCAAATAAATTTATTGGTCTGAGGTTATTATTTCTGTTTGTTAATCATATTTTTCAAAAACTCAGTGGCTCTTAATAAAATCTTTAATAATTTCATGTGTCCAATGAGTGTGAAATTTTGTCTGTTGAGGAAACTTGTTGCTGCTGGTTTTGTAAATTGCAACCGTCTTTTATCGATTTGATTTCACCAACATGTAAATAGCCAGACTCTCTCTCTGGTAGAGGATTCCAGATAGTGCCGGTTTTAGCTCTACCAGCGCCCTGGGTGAGCATTTTTACAGTATATTCATAATTTATGGAGGAATGGAATAAGTTGTGGCGCCCGCGGCGCTCCTTTGTATCACCGGCATCATTTTGCATCGCCGCGCTGCGCCAGAGCCTTTTGCGGTCGATCAACTGCGCCTTACCCTAACGCTACTGGTACCAGGTGAAGCTCGATTCCAACTTCGGCCTTATTATCACTTACCATCAGGTCAAGGCTAAGGGCTTCCCATATCGAGAATAAACCTAATTCCCATGCAGTAAGGAGAAAATACAGTTTTGCCTTTATTTATTTTCAACCGACTTCAAAAAAGGAGGAGGTTCTCTATTCGACTGTATGTTTTTTTTTTTTTTTTTTTTTTTTTTTTTGTATGTATGTTCCGCGATTACTCCGTCAATTATGAATCGATTTTGAAGATTCTTTTTTCGTTAGGACGGACAATCTCCAAAGGTGGTCCCGTATAAATTATACCGAAATTGGTTCAGTACTTTTTTGTTAAAATGATAATTTCATTGGGGATGAAATAATAATATCGTCCACGAACACAAAAATAATGTAAATTTTTTTTTTGAACTTGCTATTTCCTAATATGCAATAGTGAAATTTTGGTTAGTAGGTCCAATAGTCAACACATAAACTATGACAAATTATTTTATGAACTTAAGTTAAATAACTAGGTTCATAGTTCATTAACTTACCATTCATTTTAAATGAATGGCAGGCATTTGTAATGAGCTATAGGTCTGAGACGTGATATTATTTGTTAACCGACTTAAAAAAAAGAGGAAGTTCTCTATCCGACTGTTTTTTTTTGTGTTTGTTACCTGATTACTTCGTCAATTATGAGTATTACGACTCGGATTTTAATGATTCTTTTTTAGGTACGTCAAGATCAGAGATGGCCCGTATAAATTGTATCGATATAAATTCGATCCTTTTTGAACAAATCAGTAATAACAAAAAAAAAACGTTTTAGTTAAAGTTTCCATTAAGTTTTAATGAGCGCCTAGTAGGCCTATCCGTTTTCAATAAAATATACTTTATTTCCACTAAAAATAATAAAATAAAATATTTTTAGCAAAAAAATAGGACAACCGACTTCAATGCGTACAAATTTAAACTAAAAAGTAAGAAATAAATAATATTTTTATGAAGTAGTTGAAAAGAGCGTCATAGAAAACCAAGGAAAGTATTGATACACATTTATAATTCTTTATTTATAATTCATACTCCGATATATTTGGAGTCGGTGCCAGCCTAAGCAAAATAAACTTACCTAATAGATACGAGCTTGATTAATCCATTAACTATACATAATAATGAATGATGAAGATAAGAAATAATCCGCTGCTCCGTGAAGTTCGAAAATTGGAAACACTATCCTCCTTGGCTAGCTGGCACCGGTTCCAAATATATCGGAGTATGAATTATAAATAAAGAATTATAAATGTGTATCAATACTTTCCTTGGTTTTCTATGACGCTCTTTTCAACTACTTCATAAAAATATTATTTATTTCTTACTTTTTAGTTTAAATTTGTACGCATTGAAGTCGGTTGTCCTATTTTTTTGCTAAAAATATTTTATTAACGCCTATAACTAAACGTCGCAACATGCATTAATTTGTTTTGGTAATTAACATTCTAACTAGGCTTGCTTCATTTCTAGCTCTCTTTAAAATATGGTGGTGGTTCTTTCAACGTCAATTTTGAATCGCTTCCAATAACTATTTTTGTCTTCCAGCAATGTTGTTGCTCGCTCCCAAAGTAGCAACAAAATGCCAGCGGTTCCCATCAAGATATACTATATTCCTGCTTCGCCGCCATGTCGCGCGGTGATGATGACCGCCAGGATACTGGGTTTGGAGTTGAATTTCAACCTGACTAACCCAATGACAAGGGACCATATGAAGCCCGAATATCTCAAGGTAAGAAAGTTTTTTTTTAATAAAAAGGTCTCGCGAATTTCTATGCACCTTATGATAAGCTTTAAAGTTCAAATGCAAATGCGAGAGATCACTTCTTGGGTCGGCAGACTAAAACAAATAAATCAATATGGGTTCCATAATGACTTGTGTGCTTTAGTACGTAACTATATCCACCTTAATTTTACCAATAGTTTTTTAAGGAGATCATAATATGGCCGGGGCCAGTGAACGCATATTATAAAACATGGAAGTATCTTTGACGCTCTGAAATGGCCCTACGTAAAAGTATGCCAAATGCTTACAAAGTATGCCAAAATGGGCGGTGCATAAAAAGCTAATTATAAAGTTTATTTTGATTTTGGCAAGTCAATCATTGTTGATCAGGGCCCCAAGTCTGCTATTTAACGTAATTTTTCATAATGACAACAATACAACTACAATTCCATTACCATTGTCGCAAAAGTTCGTAATCTGCTAAATTCACAATGGCATGTCAATTGTGTTATGATTGGATGGTGATGGAATTCTAATTGTTGAAAAACTACTACTTTAAAAAGACCTAATTTAGGACGTTATTTTATTTTCTAAGTTTATTTTATGCAAAGTTTTGTTTATTTAATGTTTTTTAGAATTGTTTATTTGCGTTAAGAAGTATCTGCGGTGAAAATCCAAAAATACTATAAAAGTGTGAAGACGTGCAAGAGACGTGCAAATAGAAAACGTCAAAATTAGTTTTGTTGACATTTGACTTCCTGACTAAGAAATCTTTAGACTATATAATTTGTGTTGAGAAAGTTGCAGTTGTTATTTTAAGTTCAAAGCAATCTTTCGGATTCGGCTTTGCGTGTAGGTACCTACCTACGTACTAGTTAAAAAATATATTGCCGGAGCAAATTGCGGCACTGCTCGATTTTTTAGAGGGCCAGCCGGAGCTAGCGCTGGGCCACTGCAGCCGCACCAGTGAAGGGAGCAGTCCGTCGAAACGGCGTTGGTTAGAATGCGTTAGTTTTCTAACCTTCATCTGTACCGATACACCGTCGTTTCGACGTGGTTTAGGTATATGGGGAATGAGCTCTTGCACTAAGCCCCGTACAGCCTCCTTCCCAAGTCGAAATGTTTTTATAAATTCATCCTCAGAAATAATCTGAAAACGATCTATACTGCGTCTTAACAAAAGACGGGCACGACGGCGGCTTGCCCGCACCGCAAGACGGTGTCGTCTAGAATGTACTGCGTCCGCTAATTGCAATATATTCCACCACAATGAAAACATTTTATTAGCAATTATTTTAAAATACAACAATAAAGCTATGACTGTTCAATGGCGTGTCACTGGTCCAAAGAACTGTCAAAATAATTAGTAGATTACCGGACAGTCATGCTAATGTCAGGTCATTGACTTGTAAGTATGTACGAGAAGAGATTACCAAATACGAAAACTCTTCCAATGGAGTGTGAGTTGTAGTGCAGTGGTCGGCCATCGGAAAACCATTGATTTAGTAGATTAGCAAAACTGTCAAATCTTACAATTTTGCGGTCAATGATTGACCATTTTGACGCAATTACAATAGCAGACTTGGGCCCCAGTTGTCAAACGATTATTTGTCTGCGTCTGCTATGTGTGTAATTCATATTTGTGTGACATTTGGCGTCAATTTTTAATCGAATTTAGTATGAAAGGGCTGTTTCCATGTTTTATATGCGTTCACTGGCCGGGCCCCGTGGCATTTGCTAGCCATAGTTACGCCACTGCTTGCCGGCCTGCAAAGTTTGCGGTATCTGAATTTTCCTCAACATTTTTTAAGGCAAATTTAATTATTGCTCCCTGCAGCTTTCGAAAGTTGCACGCCATAATCTCCGATATAATTCAAAGCAATTAATAAAGTAAATTACATAAGTTAATAAGTAAAGTAATACGTAAGTAATAAGTAAGTACTAACAAAAAATATTTTATTTCAGATGAATCCTCAACATACAGTGCCTACGATAGATGACAACGGATTTATTTTGTACGAAAGGTAAAATGTAATTATAAAGTATAATTGTAAGATAACACTATGAACATCTTATTATGTATTGATTCTATTTATTGTAATTGGAATATTTCAATAAATAGTACCCACAAAAGGAATTCCAAAGTTTGAAATGAGGCGATGTCGAATAAATTTTATTCTGTCATCGAACTTACATGGTTTTTTTCATTATCATGATTTTCTATGATGGCTGATTTTGTGCGTATGACAAATTGTTCTAACTCATAAAAGATTAGAATGCTATTAAGTAGGTATAGAAAAAAGGGAAATATTCTTTTGTGCAGTATCTATCGTATTTTCGTTTCGAGAGGCGAAGTTGGGACTGTGGCAATTCTATTATGGTTTTAACTTTAACACCAAGTAGGTACTTTAGTCATATTTTCAGTGTTCAATGTTTAAATTGGAAATGTACTCTATATCATGAGATAGTGAATCAACAATATTTTTAACCGACTTCAAAAAACGAGGAGGTTCTCAATTCAACAGTTTTTTATGTTTGTTACCTCATAACTCTTTACTGGGTGTACCAATTTTGGAGGCTTTTTCAACCATTGGAAGCTGATGCTTGTCATGTGGTTATATTTAATTTTGAGCGACATCTGACGAGTACTTTTTGAATTATCCTTAATAATGCCTATTTAATTGATATCGTGATCTTATATGATCACTTGTGTGTCTAAAAGATCTCGAGTTAATTGCCCGAAAATATTTATACTTAAACACTAAACAACAAAAATAAATTATTTCAAATATTATAAAAAGAACCGCTTACAAAACTAAAAACAGAAATAAAAATTTTGTTTAAAAAATTTAAAAGTTTATTTAACTGACATCAAAAAAGGAGGAGGTTCTCAATTAGACTGTATGTTTTTGAGGTCGGTGTGAACCTCAATATTTGGAATAACAGTTATCATTTACATTTGAGACCGATCTAAAAAAAATTAATTTGATAAACAATATTTTTATTTCTCCGTTTTTAGTTTTGAAGGCGCTTTTTTATTTCAAAATAATTAGGCAATACAAATACTTTATTCTGTTTCCAGCCGAGCCATTATGGCTTACCTAGTGAACGCGTACGGTCGAGATGACTCGTTGTATCCTAAGGACCCTCGGCACAGAGCTTTGGTTGATCATCGCCTATACTTTGACATTGGAACTTTATACAGCCGATACTTAACGCTTTATGTAAGTTTTCCATAAAATATTACTTCATCGCATTCATCATCATCATCATTTCAGCCGAGACACGCCCACTGTTTGACAAAAGGCCTCCCCCAAGGATCTCTAATCCAACCGGTCCTTCGTCATCGCATTACTTAAAATAAATTGTTATTTTTTACGATAAATTGCAGCCACTTATTCAATTCAGGTATGAGATGAGGGTCAATGTGTTTTAAATATCTACCCAGCTCTGATTGAGACACGTGACTCATAGTAACTACAGTCGTCTAAGTCTACTGATTAAACTCTATTCCTGCCCGCCTAGCATGAGCACCGAAACACGATATGATATAGCCATTTATCGCTTTGAACTGCCAAAAGTCAGTAGATATAACCACAATCTTGAAACATTATCGATACTGCGAACATGTATAAGCCTTAAACAAGTTCGCAGTTTCGATAAAATTTCAAGTTGGCGGTTATATCCAATTTTTTTGAGTAATGTCCTCATACATTATCCACTTCCATGTCGAGATGTGTCGAGGTCGGGGCTTATACCTGTATGACCTTCAATGAATACCGTTTGGTGATACTGAGTATAAGGTACGCCACCCTATTTGAAACACTTCCGATCAGATCGTCGTCCTCCCGGAAATATAGTAGGTTGCCGGATTTTAGAATCACCGTGTTCTCGCCCTGTCTTCAGATAATTCAACTATACTCCAGCGAATCCTACTCAATTCGTTCTCCAGTTCCAGCACTTTCTCCTCGGTTCGCAGTGTGCGTGTGTTATAAGTTGCCAGGGCCACAGTCACAGACGGGAGGTCATCACCGCCCGGGGATTCTTGGCACCTGGGGCCTAGACAAATGGCAAACGATACAATGTTTCTATCGAACGAAATAATAATAGCCCCCCCAATCAGTTCGTGTGAATGGTGACAAAAGGATTGTTTTCCTCTAGGACTGGCGAGGAATGATAAAGTCGCAGGAAAATATGTAGAGATGACATTTAGTTAGTGGCATCAACGTTTTTATTTATCCCTACGATGTATCTCTACAGTTCATCTATGAGGACAAGTCATACGAAATAAGTGCTAGTGGATGGGAGGCTAATTTTTGACTACGGTCGCCATAGAGCTTTCTCACTAACACGTCAGTTTCATACATTATTATCATTTTCGTTAGACGTTCAACGCAATCGACTGGTCACTTGGCTAGGCCCTCTGGTCTCGGCACCTCGCCAACGTCCGTCACCGCTGGCACGACCTCCGGTACCGCCGGGTACTTGGTTCCTTGCGTTGGGTTTGAATTTCATTGGGGGTGTTTGGGCCTTCGCCTACCACGCTGGCCCAGTGCGGGTTGGTGGGGAGCGCCAGAGCCTCGTCTGTTGTTTGGCAGGGTGTACCGCGTGCAGGTGAGGTTGGCATGGGTTTCATCAGATCAGATATTCGGAAGCCCTTACACCTCCTCGTTTCATTAAACATTTATGATCAAAATTTCGAAATAAAATAATTAGTATATGTTTATATTTCTACTTTGTAGGGTCCCATGTTGATGAAAGGTGCTCCAATGGATGACGAACTAGCAGATAAACTTAATGAGGCTATTGGTTGGCTAGATATTATGCTGGAAGGAAACAATTTCGTTGCTGGAAATACTCTAACCATTGCTGATATCTCCATGATTGTCACTTTTACTAACTTGGATGTAAGTACTTCTTAAAAGAATTTCACAATACCAAATTTTTTATAATTCAATTCAAATACGAAGTGCCATGTATAATTATTATTAACCAATTAAGTATACAAATGAAAGTTATGCAACTAAGTGCGAGTTGGTAGTCATGGTCTATGGGGGACCAAAATTTATTTCTAATCGAATTTATGGGCCAATTTAAAAGAACGAAAACTTACCGCTTATTAAAATTGCTTTTAAAAAAAATGTGTTTAGATGCAAATATTTTTCTCTTTTTCAGGCCAGCGAGTATGATTTCAGTCAATTTGAGAATGTTTCGAAATGGTTCAAAAGAACGAAGAAAGCTTTAAAACCACATGGTTACGAAGAAATCGACCAAAATGGAGCAGACCTATTGGCGAACTTTTTGAAGAGCCAAGTGTAGTTTATGCTATTTCCGTTATAAAGATGTATTAAATCCTATTAAATCAGAATTTTAATGTTGTTTATGTCACGATCAATAAATAAATATATCTTAGACTAGCTGTGCCCGCTATTGCGTTCGTGTGGATTTCTCGATTTTGCAAAATTTTTATTGATGCTTAGCTCCTATAGTCATAGCGTGATGTTATGGAGGTGTAGTCTTTATCGTGGTTTCTCAAACAGCGCGTTGCGACGCCCTGGGGAGTCGCGGCACTTGTGAGGCGATCCAAATAGAGTGACTGTATGTTTGTTGTGAGCTAGTCGAGCGAAAATAAATGTAGAGAAAGAGATGAGCGTCGCGATTTCAAAACTTATTTTGAGAAGCTATGTTTTTGTTTTTGTAGGTACTAAACTTGGCTATAACTACGTGAGGCGCTCTAAAAGATTCCAGAATGAATAAGAAAAAAAAATACTATTAAGTGTCAAAAATTTATTTATACCCTTTTTCATTCGATTTAACAAATTTTGAAAACTTTTGTGCCACTCTTCCGTGGTGACCTCAGAAAGGTGTTTTTCATTCTCTTAGGCGCTGCCTCCACGGGCGAGAGAATCGCGGCGATATTATCGTCGTGCCACGTATTTCTTATGGAGCCGTCTCCACACGGCGATATTATCGCGGCGATGCGACGAGTGGCAACGAGGGCGCGATACGTCATTACATCGCCACGAGCCCGTCGCGACTAGCAGCGGGCCCGCCGCGCGCTCGTGGCGCTCTCGCAACCAGCGCGCAGCGGGCGCACTGTCAAACGCAGCGTCATTTCAGCGTTGCCTCTCGTCAAGCAAGGACATTTCGACAAGTTTTTTAAACAATAGTACAATGTTTGACATTGAAAAGTTTATACTTGAAGTGAGAGAGAGACCTGCCCTTTACGATGTTCAGTTGGCTGAGTATCGAAACAGAGAAATTAAAGCAAAGTATTGGTATGATGTGGGAAGGGCTATGTTCACAGAGTGGGATGATCTAACCTCTAAAGAAAAAAAAGAAAAAGGTAAGCGTACAATTTTATTTATTTTTAGGTAATTTTTGTTGTTATAATTGTTAGTTTTTATTGTCTATGGTGTAACAAAATAAAATACATTCGTCGGTACGAAACCGTTGTTTCAACAATAATTATTATTATAAGAAAGATAATTTTCATTAAATGATGTAGTCTTTTTGCCAAGGAACCGCGCCCACTGTGTTAAAATAATCTTTAAATAAGTTTCGAATATGCAACCCCGAATTCCTTGTCCTTTGAAGTACGGGTGTCATATTTTGTTGATTGGATATGTCTTCATTTTCCCCGTCAGTGGCATTTAATGCTCGACGCTTTATGAAGTTGTGCAAAACGCAAGCTGCTTTTATTACAAGAATTGAACTGTCTGGTTGAAGATTTATTGTATTATGAAATATGCGAAATTTTGAGGTGATTTGTCCAAAGACACATTCCACGTAACGTCTTGCACGAGACAGTCTGTAGTTGAAAATTTTTTTATCCGTAGGAAGACATCGACCTGGATACGGTCGCATTAAATTTCGATGAATGCCGAAGGCCTCATCAGCTACAATCACATATGGCATTTTGGGTCCGCCAAATACCAGTTCTTCTTCTTCCGGCAAATCAAGAGCTTCTTCATTTAGCTTCTGGCCTAGAATTGAAGATTGAAATATGGTAGAATCATTTTCACGACCATAAGAACCTACGTCAATCACAGTAAATAAATAATTCGAATCCACCAAAGCCAATAAAACGATTGAGTTGTACTTTTTATAATTAAAGTATAGAGAGCCGGAATTCCGGGGGCACTGAATTCGAATGTGTTTGCCGTCTAGCGCTCCCAAGCAATGTGGGAAATTCGCGTTGTCTTTAAATCCCTCTGAGATTCTTCTCCATGATTCTTTGTTCGGGGCTGCCATTTCTGTAGGTGCTAGCACTTTCCATATAATTCCACATGTTTCTTTTATTAATTTTGTCAACGTTTTTTTCGAAATTCTGTACTTATTCTGAAGGCGTTTATAACTTGTTCCAGAAGCGAGATATCTGGAAAATGACATTATATTTTAAAAATATACTTTATCATATATTTTTTTTTATATAGAATAGGCTCGCGTTTGTTTGCAATCACACCTGACGGAAAGTTTATTTTTAAATGGGATGAAAAACGAAGACTCCATCAAAGCGTTCGGATTTATTAATCTGTGTTGTTTTTTTATTAAAATACATAATAGTTAATTAATATATGTATACTTATATATACTTATAATATTTAAATTAAAAGTTATTTCTTTGCTTCAGGACTTGAGTTAATGACAAAATGGAAATCTTTAAGGGATCAATTTCGTAAGGAGTTAAAGTTGCAGCAATGTTCAAAATCCGGTCAAGCTGCCTCAAAACGACGAAAGTATATTCATTATGATGCATTACTTTTTTTAAAGAAACACACAGAACACGCTTCAACATCGTCAAACATGCTCAATGAGGATAGTCAAGATGTTTTTGAGGACGACGACAGTTCGGTTAATACCACCCCCAGTGTCACGGAACCATCCACGTCTAATAAAAAGAAAACATTAGTACAAATGTTTCTGGAATCTAATAAAGAGATATCGAATGTTATGCGCGAAAGTATAGATATACAAAGAAATAATGTTCAACCACAGTATCGTGACGAGCGTGGAAATGAGGCATTTTTCCGTTCGTTGGTACCACTTATGGACAAAATAAAAGAAGACTGTTTAATTGATGCCAGAACTGAGATTATGGCCGTAATTAAGAAATACACACCATCATCACATACACTGCTAGACTCTTATTCTCGTACATCCACACCAACAAGCGAGGACGATATTGCTCAAATGTTAGAACACTTTGATGAAATGTAAACTATAAGTTTTGATTTTATGTAAGCGTTTAAGTAAAATAAATCTGCTTTAAACTTACTGTAGTGTTACTGCTAATCTTTCACATGGCCCGATACTTTTCCTCATATTAGTATCTTGCTTTGATAAGTGTCTTGATAGTAAACTTAACAGTTCATCGAAAACAGGAATTGGCATTAAATATTCATCTTCAAACCATTCTGGATGATTTCGATATTCTTCATAATTCACATGGAAATGTCCATGACTTTCACGACGTAGCAACATGGGATGTGTCCACCAACGGCGCTTTTTTTTCCTTCTTAACAATAACAATAACTGCATATTCACTAGCGTACTTGCAGAAGCACCCCACAACACTATATCCATAATAAAGAATTATTTTATTGACTGAGACACTACTTATTTCGCTCTCGTCTGGCACATAACTGAATTCTTTCTTTCACAACGCGTCGTCAAGGAAACGCGACGATTCCGTTACGAGTCGTTGCGGAAACGCGACGATTCCGGTATACGAGTCGCGACGATACGTGGCGTAATTATCGCTCGTTCGTGGAGATTCTCCGACGATAAAAGCGCGGACTCGTCGCGATTCTCTCGCCCGTGGAGGCAGCGCCTTAGACAGCCTCTTCTCGATGACCGCGTAATTGGTTCTTAATTTTGGGAACGGTCATGTACCAGTCAATATTCACGGTACAACGACCTAGGTGGGTCCTCAAGCTTTTAAGTCGAATCACCACAGGGTGGACTCCTAACCGGTGCGCATCTCCCTTCGGGATTAGGGTCTCTAAGGCGTTCGAGTCGCATGGGGTCAGCAGTTCACCCCACTCTTCAGTTTTAAAATATTAAGTGAAGACGCGTGCGTAATAGATACTTGATCATTATTTTGTTGCGTAGTTATTTTAAACCTATGATATCTCTTAAGCTTAAGATATTCATTGAAATCAAAAGACGTCAAGAACAATGTTATTTAAAATAAAATACTGTGATACCTAAATAATGTACTTACTTCTATTTATGTTGATAAGGAATAATGTCATGTTTACAAAAACACCAAAACACCATCGCAGCTAATGCACAATAAACATTTTTTTTTGTAATCAAATTTCTTTTAAAATAATGGATTAGCTGTCGCGGACTTTTCAAAATCCGTCATATTTCTCCCTAACTTCCCTAATCGCTTACGCAGCGCACGCAGCGAAAGCTTTGAAAAGGAATATTATTTCCCGTTTTTGCAACATTTTTCATGGATGCTCAGCTCCTATGGGTCGTAGCTTGATGTTATTAGCCTTCCTCAATTAATGGACTATCCAACACAAAAAATATTTTTCAATTTGAATCAGTAGTTGCTGAGATCTCGAGGGTCAACCAAACAAACAAACTCTTCAGCTTTGTTATACACTAGCTGTGCCCGCGACTTTGTTCGCGTGTTTTGATGTTATATAGCCTATATCCTTGTCGATAAATAGACTATTCAACACAAAAAGAATTTTTCAATTTGAATCAGTAGTTCCTGAGATTAGCGCGTTAAAAAAAACAAACTCTTCAGCTTTTGTAATAATAATATCGATATAAATATAATAAATCGTCAAACTCATACAAAATGTTTTCGATGTTGGCGGGGATGGGTGATAAGGAAAGGGGAAGCACAAAAGATCCCATAGGGTCGAGGTGCTCTGCGACACAGCGTTAGCCCCTTGCATAAGAATAAAAATAAGAAAATATAATAAAAAGAAATCATAGATAGCAGAATGATAAAATCATGTATTTCTATTATCCCTAAAACTTTTCGCTTCAATAATGATCTCGGTTGAAAACTGTTTTTTATGGCTAATTATTCGATTATAATTAGCCATAAAAACAGTTATCAACTTAAAGACTAAAACCTTTAAGGGCGACTAACTATTTTGTTAATAAAAATAACTTGCAAAATGCAAGGATTTATAAAAACTTAATAATTTTAATAAACTTTAAGGTAACTACTTAACTTCAATTATAAAATAGTGTTTTTTGTCATTTATGTGTAGAACAACAGAACAACATTCTACAAGTGATTAAAGTTACCTAGTATCAGTGCAAGCGTGCTTAATGCTTCTTCATAATAGTTATTTCGTCAAGCTAATTGATAATGATAACAAAGGATGGTACTAAGGTGTTACGACCAGCGTCCGGTCGCACGAGAACGTGTGGGTATTGAATTGAGTTAGGCATTTTGATCGCACAACAATGCGCCAGCGCACGGCGACTAGTCGCGCGGACCGTA
This sequence comes from Elophila nymphaeata, assembly GCA_955850985.1. Classification (NCBI taxonomy): domain Eukaryota; kingdom Metazoa; phylum Arthropoda; class Insecta; order Lepidoptera; family Crambidae; genus Elophila; species Elophila nymphaeata. The sequence goes on along the minus strand of OY039076.1, from coordinate 15,367,835 downwards.
ACACGTTTTCAAAACATAATCCGCTTTCAATTGTTACGATTTGAAAAATCCACCACAAAACGACCAAACAGTTGGCAGTATTCACAAACAGTGCAGCATCGTCATCATTTACACAGTAGGAGAACACTGTAGTGGTTAAACGTGATTTTGTTAAAGATGTAGTAGTGAGGTGTGCCGATTGTGTTGAAATTTGCATATGGACAGTTCCTGAATAACAATGTCGATCTTTGTAGGTATTTTATACATACTTTTTAAATAATTTCATTAAAATAAAGTAGCATTATTCCTTTTCTTAAACTTACATTGATTTTAAATTAACTGATACTAGTAAAGTATCCGTCAATTAATATAAAAATGAGTAAGGCATCCATGCATTTTTAAGATAGTGACTACATCTTGTTGCTTAGGTAATGCATCGTTTACCTATAAAGTTTTGCAACTAAGACTAAAGATAACACTTGAAATGATAATAGTAGTATATACAATAATAGAAAAATTATTGGAGACTTTTCGTGATTTATTGGACCGTGTTTCACATTATTGCAATCGATGGAAACATTGTTGCAAGAAAACTAGCGATAAAGTTGCCAATCATACCGTTGTATTTACGGGTTCAGTTTGGTAAACGATAACATACAACGAGTAGGTGCTAGGGTAATACAATTAGGACATTGGGATAAGGAATTTAATGACTTCGTGTTCAACGACCCTTGCCTGGCTCGTTAGAAGCGTTTTAAATAGGTACAGGTAATTATAAACGCGTTACTATATCTGTGTTTGTTGGAAAATCATCATCAACAGCTCATATAATGTCCCCACCGAGGAGCTCGAGCCTATCCCACATTAGGCCTTCGTCAACCACGCTGACCAAGTGTGGGTTGGTCGACTTAACACACAACCTAAGATTTTTTTCATGGGTGTGTGCAGGTTTCCTCACGATGTTTTCCTTCACCGTAAAAGCGTCGATTAAACATACATATGAATTCAAAATTTGAAAACACATTGGTACGTGGCGGGGTACCAATTAAAATAATGTACTGTCTCTCAGTGCGAACACGGAACTATCGATAAACAAAATTTGACAATAAAAGTCGACTTATCGAGAAAAATAAACTAATTTTTATTTGATTGATATTCTTAAAGAGAGAAAAGGATAGATGTGTTTGTCGATTGATATAATATCCATCGAAAACTTCATGCCCGCACCGGCTTCACGTCTTCACGAATGATTTTTTACACTTAACTCATTATTTCGATATGTATTATACAGTTTTGTTAATTTATTCTTTTTTATATTCATTTTAAACTGTTCAGTAGAAAGTGAGCGGTATTACATCCTTTAAAATTTTACTGTAAATAAGCTGTAGTAGAAACATTTCTAAATATGCTTATCTCGAACTTTATTAGGTTTAAGTTATTCTTTACTGACTATATAATCAAAGGTATAATATTGCTAGGTCAGGATGTAGTCATTATTTTACTGCGTTTAGACTATTGTTAAATGGTACACGCGACACAGGATCTGATGTAGTGCATCATTGTTCCGTTCCTTATCACACCACTGGATCAAGAATATTATAATCACATTCTTGCATCCTGTCTTCAATGAATCTTGTTCAAAGTTTACTTCAGACTATATTAATTATGTTACAAGTCTAGTTGCTATTACAAATTAACATTTTGTTATTTATTCAGATAGTAATATGTGATAATAATTTGTGTAAATTCGTAATGAAAGTATTAAGTTTTTCAACTAATTGGAAATTTTGGAATCTTGACTTTCTTATTACCTGTACCCTAACGGCCAGTGGCACCAAGTTTAACGTTTTCCAATTTTTCAAAAAGTAACGTTAAAGAAGTCGACTTAATTCACGAGGTAAAATATACCTAAGCTTCTTGACCTAATTCATAGGAATGGATTGTTCCATTTTCAAATATTATGACTGTTATTTTTTTACGAAATTATAAAAAGTATAACATGGTACAACCGGCCGAGTGTAAAGTTTTTAGTCTAAAATCATTACTATTTTAGTTGCGTTAAGAGCTTAATTGCTATGGAAAAAGTCATAAGCGGAAAAGCTTTTTTCTTCGAGTGACTGCTGCAGGTTTGTCGCTGATGACCTTTCCTGCGTCACCGATGTTGTAAAAAGGCGAAGACCTTGGAGGGTCCTCAAGCCTGTAAGTCGAACGTTCCTAGGGGATTACTGGGCGACAGAGCATCTCCCTCTCGGGAGTCTCAAACGCCTGGTCTCCCTACGGTATCCAAGTAGGAAGAGAAAGCGTAAAAGTGCAAATCACACTTCTCATGCACATTAAGCTCATATTGCAACTAAAATACCTAATCATATCAACCGAGAGACGTCCACTGTTGGGCTAAGGCCTCTCCAACCCGATTGGTCCTCCGCTGCTCGCATCCAGCAGCTTATCGCGACCTTTACAGGATCTTCGGTCCACCACATAGATGCGCAGTTTACATGGAATCCTCACAGATTGCGAATATGTCTAATGCCGTCATGCTTAAGTAAAATGTAGGTAGCTAGCTAACTCCATAATGAAATAGATCAATATTACCTGATTTACGGGTAATTTGTTTTAAATATATCTTTGTACTAAGGCTGATATCCTGGTATTTCTTAGGGATTAATGTCCTGTTATGTAGGCAACAAGCTAGTAACCTGTAACTATTTTGATGTGGCTTTATGTCCAAATGTGACCTAAAGCTTTGCCTAACTCTTTTAGGACTATAATAATAAGTATTATGTATGTATGTTGTTGCGAAAATTTCAGCAGTTAGCATTCATCGTTCCAATGGTGGTGGTGGTAGTTGCAGTTCAATTCCAAGTAAATCCTACATCAGCAATGTCAGCGGATGAAAAAAGTTTCTCAAAAGACAACAAAACAATGGAACAATCAGACGAAAGCGGTCATGAAGTAGAAACAGACTTAGAAGAGAAAGATAAAAGATTTCTAGATGACGCAATGAAAACGATACTAGATCCAAACTCTGTAATACTAAAAAATTCTGAAATTGACAAATTTAAAATGAAATTGGACGAAGTAGACCAAGAAAATATGACCCTCGAAGTTTTCATGGAAGAAATGGACAAATTGAGTTTAGACGTATGTAAAACGTCCCAGCAGGCATTATGGTCTTATGTAACGGATATTAATAATGAGAATAAGAAAAATAGAATGGTAAGGAAACACCCCATTGTCATATTCTACGCGTAAGAACTACTATTTTATTTTATTAGTTTATAGGGTTCCGTACCTCAAAAGGAAAACACGGAACCCTTATAGGATCACTTTGTTGTCCGTATGTCCGTCTGTCTGTCAAGACCCTTTATCTCGGGAACGAGCGGAGGTATCGAGTTAAAATTAAAACCATATACTCATATCTATGGTCCCTTGAAGCTGTGAAAAAATCAATCTTCTTAGTTAAAGCAAAAAAAAGATACAGCCGTTTATGTTGCAAAAAACGTATATTTCGACACTCTCAAGGGAATCAAAATTCATAGGGTACTTCCCGTTGACCTAGAACTATGAAATTTGGCAAGTAATATCGTCTTATACCACAGATACAGAAAAAACTCTAAATCTATACATTTGTAATTATATCATATAAAATATAGTCTTTATTAAAAATACGTAATCGATCATCAAGGTATGCGCTTATCTCATGAACGAGTGGAAGTATCGAGTTGAAATTAAAACCATGTACTCAAGTCTACAGTTCCTTAAAGCTGTAAAAAAATCAAACTTCCAAGTTAACGCAAAAAAAAAGATTATGCCGCAAATTATATTTCGATACTCATAAGGTTAGGTTCGCAACGTCGCTAATAGATGGCGCTGAACCGAAACAGACAATCTACATGGTACTTTGATGGACAGTGCGATTGATATTTATTCTTTTTTCAGTCTCTACTTACAAATCTGGTCTCAATTTGATATTTAAAACAACTTTAATTAGGTTACTTAAGTAATTTAGGTATGAACTATTACTATAACAACAAGAAATTTGTAGTTACAACATATTATAATATAGTGTAACTACAAATTTCTACGGAACCCTCGGTGGGAGAGTCCGACTCGCACTTGTCCTTTTTTTTAATAATCCACACGATTTGCTTAGTAAATAATTTATATATGGTTTGTTTTATATAGGTAAGAATAGCGGCTGTAGAGGACGAAATTAAAAAGCAATATTGGAATATTTTAAAAAGAAAATATTTGGAAAGAGAAAATGCAGAGAATGATCCTCAGCTGGTTAGGAAGTTGAGAATAATAAAGGAACGTGGAACAAACGTGCAAATGCCACAAAGCAAGGTACCTATTTACTATATAATTAAATGTGTGCTTATCAACGTAAACTTTAGTTTGTAAATTGTTAAAATTTTATGTGTTTTAAGTTTAATTTAATTTAGTAATTCTTGCGTATTAAATTAAGGTTGCTTTAAATGATGAATCATATTTTCAGCAAAGAGAAGAAATTGATACAATGCAGCGTATTTGGAGTCGAGTGACATTATGTGCGTATAACATCACGGAATGTAATTCAGAAGACTCAATAAGGACAATGAGTGGTAAGAATTCATGTTGTATTTCTATAGTTTAAATGTGTTTCTACAACCTAGCTGATCCATAATGATAAATAATTAACAATCTAAAAATAGTAAGTATTACATTCTGAATGGATATTATTATACTTAAAAATTTTAACGGGGACAAGTAAAGCAGTCCAATTACATATGTATTATTTATACTACGTCATACCGATCGGCTCTTGCTTAAAGCCTACATAAAGTATATTTGAATGTATATGGAAATGTCCGTCAGTTTTAATAAACTTGCATGCAAAACCGTCCGAAAGTAAGTCATAGGAATGGTTAACATTATTTTAAGTTTTTTTTATTACATCGTATAGTTTATATCTTCTATGCTCGTTAAGGTCTTCCTTTACGACCTTGTCTACTTAGATACATAAAAACGTACATAGGTTACACAGGTATATGATATTAAGTTGTAAATGCTTTAAGTGCATTAGTTAAGAATAAATTTAAATATTTAATAATCTTGGGAATCTATACAAAACCACAATGTAAGTTACCTACTCCATAGTTTTGTTGTCTAGATCTTTGGTAATAAACTTTAAATTTTATTGTGTTATGTGTATCCATATGAATTAATTGTCCTTGTATTGTAATCTAGCTTCTGTCCGCGACTTCGTCGGTGCGGTATCAGTATAAAGCTTATATGTTATTCTTATGTATGAGCTATATTCTTGTAAAAAACTATTCGTAGCTTTTTCTCTATCATATTCACATCTATACAAAATTTCGCGTTTATAATATTAGTAGGATAAGAATAAGTACTAAGCCTTTTAAAAAGCCTAGACATTTCAAAAGTCTGAGCTGTTGTTTAGATATGATATCGAATAAACGTACATCCGGTTTGGGAAAAATTCAAAAATACGACTGTATATAGTAAAAGAAAGAATGAATAAGACGAAATTCGACTGTGTGATGGTAAAGTGAAATGTATCTTTCTCTTGTTAAGCTGGATGTTTATTAGGTCTGTCAAATTTATTAAGAATAAGTATCTCTATCTCTCAGTACACATGCAAGTCGCGTAGTCTGCCAAGGGATCTTAAGAAGTCTTCTCCTATCTATCTGTATTTACACACTTTTATGTGATTTGAGTGGATTGTTTTGTATTTATAGAAAATTAGTAATTAATTGGTAGATTTAATACCTAACTCATGGTGTAATTTAATGTGATTGTTCTTGTTTAAATAATCATATCTGATTAGTTATCGGGTCTTTAATGTACATCTCCATCTGTACAAGGCCTGATATCGCTCACGCGGTTTCTTACCTTTCCCAATTTAATGCACATTACGGGGGGGTACACTGGAAGGCCGCTAAGCGTGTACTTCGGTACCTCAAAGGTACTAAAGATGAAGCTTCAGTTCTCGTCGACAGGCCAGGGGGCCTAAAAAGGCCGAGTTACGCAATATTGCTAAAAGCAATTCATTTCCAGAATTCTTCGCAGATCCTAAGCAATTCCTCTAATTTTCGTAAAATGGTGCCATAATTAAGCAGAATTGCATCAATTCAATTCATTAGCAGATTCATATTTTGTGGTTATGTTGCCACACGCGAATAATAAAAACCGTACTTGATCGAAATTTACCGGTTGTTCTATCCAACTGGGTATGCTGATGCCGATTACGGCAATAATTTAATCGATCGCCGATCCTATACAGGATTTGCTTTTAAGATGAGCGGAGCACCTGTGTCTTGGGAAGCTCGCAAGCAACGCACAGTAGCTTTATCGACCACCGAGGCCGAGTACATGGCACTGGCCGAAGCTTGCAAGGAGGGCATTTATCTCAAAACACTCATCGAACAAGTCTTCGGTATCACTGATACTCTCATCATTCATTCAGATAATCAAAGTTCCATCAAACTCAGTCAAAACAACACATACCTATCATGCGCGCACCAAACATATAGACATCAGACACCACTTCATACGAGAATCACTATCACACCACAACTTACACATCAAATACATTCACACAAATGACATGATTGCAGACATTCTCACTTAACCGTTGCCGAAACTGAAACACTACAAGTGTTCTAACAGTTTAGGGTTAGGTTAGAATTAAGTCATTTTGTATTTGTCTTTATAATTATTGTGTCATAAGTTGTAAAGGTGTATATAGTTAGTGATAGGTAGGTGTGTATATATTTTGATGTTTATTATAGTTTCCTTGTGTGTGTTAATGTTAGTGTTGTACAGTGAACTTTGGTATATCTATTTTTTATACTTGTATATAATTTTATATACAGGATGTTCCCATTGCGGGGGGGTGTTAAAACTCTATGGGGTTTCAATAGTAACACCCTGTACCCTTAGTATGAGTTTTTGCAACACCAAACGAGTGATCGTCTTCGTCAAGACTATGAAACTATAGGTTTACTTAATACGTCGTAGTATAAGATTTAAATTTGGCTAATAGTCTTCACGATATCGCCTACTCGATCACTCGATTATACGAACTTCACACTGTTTAGTTTTGTCTCTTTCATTTCATATTAACAAGAAAGAGACAACATGTTCATTCGTTCCATTCACTCCAATTCATAGTATCTCTAACTAGTCTGTGCTCGATGAAAACAAACAAAATGTCTGCGTCACAGTGAGAGTCGTATTGATATTATTTATAAATTATTACTAAAATAGATAATAAGTAATAGGTTTTGATACATAAATTTTTGATGTGATCTATACCCAATTGTACTAAGGTGTTTTAACGGAAAAATAAAATGAAAATGTGCAAAACAAGTGCGTCGCAGTTTGAACAAATAGTGAATTTCATTGATTGGTGTGTTTAAAAGGATATTATACAGAAAAATACTAATGTGCAATGCTTTTGGAAAAAATAATGATCTCGTGTCTGACGGCAAACGAGATTTAGAGCTGCAAGAAAGGGAAATTGAACTCAAGCGAGCTTGCCTAGTGACAAACAAACTCTATTCGTCATATTTATTTAGAAAAGAAAATAAAATAAAATAATGTTATGTATTAATTAAACAATGTGTTTTATTTCCTTATTATACTACACTGTGATAGTGTCCTATTGTTTAAATTCTAGCTAAGACGACTAAAGCGTAGATAATTATTAAAGCGTCGGTCGTCTCTGTGACGAGTGAATATCCACACGGTAATATTATCGCCCGTCACGACAATACCTACGCCGTGTGGAGACACTCAAATAATTCGCATATAAGTAGGTAAATAAACACAGACATTATTGCTTGAGACTTATAAAGTAAGCTATATGCTTATAATTTATCAAGGCGCCACTGCTGCATAACCTCCCGACGTTCCTGTGTACGTTGGTGGGCTTCATTAACCTCTTCAGCGACCATAATAAATTAAAATTATGGCGATAACATTGTAATAATTGTTAAAAAATTCATTCGTTTACCTACTCACGGAATTTCTTTCATCGAGTGACGACACGATCATACGTAATAGTATACTTACGACGACTTGTCAAAGTAACGACTCGTACTGCCAAAATGTATTCGTGAGGCGAAATCTATCAAAGTTTTCGTGTTACGTCAACTCGATACAACTTATACTGCCGATTTTTGTTTTTGATAGTTCACGCTAGAGGCGCTAGTGGGCAATGTATGAAAAGAGACGATACGTTTGATCGAGCTCGAAAACTATCAAAACTCATACTAAGGGTACTGGCCGTATTTTGATAGACGTTTTATATATTTTGAATTGTTTTTTTTATGAAGAAATGTCTGTCATTCCCTTCATCTACTGTGACATGAATACACTGAGTATCGAGTAAAACTCTCTTTTATTAGTCGGCCTGTATCTCAAAATAGCACAGGTTTAAACCTTAGTGGTTTGTAGTTGCTATTATTTTTTTTTTTTTTGTAAAATCTATACTAATAATAAAGCTGAAGAGTTTGTTTGTTTGTTTGTTTGTTTGTTTGGTTGAACCCTAAGATCTCAGCAACTACTGACTCAAATTGAAAAATTCTTTTTCCGTTGGATAGTCCATTTATTTAGGAAGGCTATAGGCTATATAACATTACGGTAAGTCCAATAGGAGCTGAGCATTAATGAAGAATGTTGCAAAAACGGGAGAAAAATATTTCATTTCAAAGCTTTCCCTGCGTGCGCTGCGTAAACGGTTAAAGTTACGGAAAAATTATGTATGACAAAATTATGCTCCATTAAATTTTCTAAAAAAAAGTCCGCGATAGCATATGTTTATCTTTTATGGTTGGCTCACTATAACCATTCTTTTTGGTAATCAAATTTTTTTTTTATCAAAAGTTTATCTGCGATGGTGTTTTTGTATGCATGATATTATTCCTTATCAAAATAAATACATTATTTATCACAAGCATTTAATTTTGAACAAAATTGTTACTGACCTCATTTGATTTCAATGAATATCTTAAGAGATATCATAGTTTGAAATAAACGGAAAATAATAAATTTTGATTTTCAGAGCTTTTGTTGCGTGCGCTGGGTAAACGGTTAAAGTTACGCAAAAATCATGTACCACGGAATTTAATCATGTGTATCGTCTCACGACGCCCGCCCCCGGGATAGAACCGCGACACCCCAGGGCGACGCACAGTTTAGGAAACCGTGATATAGGCTTATATACCTCCATAACATCACTCTACGACTAATAGGAGTTGAGCATCAATGAAAAATGTTGCAAAAACGGGAAATCCACGCGGACGAAGTCGCGCGGGCACAGCTAGTAAATAATAAAGAAGTGAAAATCCTTCCAGATGTGATAGCAGTCTTCAAAACCAGCAACGACTCCAAAGAATTAGCTTACTATTGGAAGTCTTATAGAGATTCTACTGGGAGAAAAATCCGACCCATATTCAAAGATTACGTGATGAGAATGAACAACGTTGCGGAATCAGAAAATTTCACTGACGCAGGAGATATGTGGCGATTTGCCTTTGAAGATGATCATTTTGTACACACAGTGGGCGTAATTTGGCAAGAAATCAAACCGTTTTACAATTTATTACACAACTATGTTAGAAACAAATTGAAAGCTTTCTACAAAGAAGATTTACAAGACGAAAATAATTTAATACCTGCACATATTTTAGGTAGGTATCATTTATAATTTTTTGCAGTAAATAAATCTAATAGGTATTTCCTTAAAACTTTAAAAAAAGGCATACCTGTATTTCTTGTTATAAATATCTTTGCTATTGTTTCAGCATTGTTTGATTCACAGTACTTGCTCGCCTTATTTACAAATTGCAAAAATATAAGTAATTTGTAATACTGCCTACTGCTCTAAATGCTAATGCACTAATGGCTAGATTTTAGGGAGACCTATAAATTGAAGTCATGAAATTTTAAAAACATTGAATTTTAGTTTCTAATTTTATCTGGAATGATTTGAAATGTGTTTTATTTTAACAGTCATTATGGATCCCATATTAATATGATTCACATATTGACTTATGTGCTTTAGTCTGCTGACCCAAGAATTATTGTTTTGATAAATAGGTTTTAAAGTATTAAAATCTATTTTGCAGATACGTAGTGTCATATATATAATATTGTTAGCAAATCAGGCTCAAGTAAACATTGCTGGTTTTCAGGTAATCTTTGGGCGCAAGACTGGCAAACTATTTACCCCAAGGTTGCAGCATATCCAGAGCACATTCATCCAGATCTCCTTGCTAATGAAAGCATACATTCAAAACTCCTTTTTGATGCTGTTGATGATTTCCATGTTTCTCTCGGCTTTGACAGTGCAAAAGATTCTTATGAGAATATAAGAGAAACGATGGCAACAGCCAATTGCTTGCCATCTAGTCATGACATGTGTGATGGAATTCACTATAAGTAAGTATATTTGATTAAAAATTAACGTAGATATCTCTTACCAAGAAATTTTATTTCTTGAGCTGCGTTACATAAAATTCATAAGCCGATTTGAGAATCGTTCGTGTTGTTTTGATTGTAATATTTTATGAGGAGTCGTAATACCTGTCTATAACCACAAGGAATGCTTCTTCTCAGATTCTGAATTAGTTCTCAGATTTAATAACTCACGTTGAGACTTCTAGGCCTGAGACGGGAATAGAACCATCAGCCATTCGCTATTCAAAACGCATGTCTAACTTAACTGATATAATATTTGTTGTATTTGTAAAAATACCTCATCGGATGTTGAAGATGTAATATCTTTATGGCAGGCTTGTGACCCAATCAGAGATGAAGAATTTGAATAAATTCGGCATGATGTCACAGCCCTCTAGGCTTAGACAAAATCACATTCTATGTGCGGGTTCTATAATAGAAAACGTAAAAAGTATACGCAACTGACACTTACGCTGGATATGGCACGTAACTCTATTAAGCTAAAAGAAAAGTGGTAGCCAAGATGCTGTCTACTAGGATTCTATTCTTTAGTAATAGAAAATTTGGCGTTTTCTATCTAGACAGTAGATTGTTGTTAGAAAAGTAGCAGTTTTTGACGTAGTAAATCGAAACGGTTCTATTACTAGTCGTCAACTAAACGATTGCTCATGTCCAACAGAAAAGCAAAGTCGATTTAGTTTGTTGTGTGTACAAAGTATCATTCGCTAAGGCTTTTGTGGACAGCGGAAAATGATGAAATTTGGATTAGACGAAGGACGAGAGTTATAAATCGTAGGACACTAGAAAAAATCAGTGATGTGCCCGAAAATTTGTTTGTAGATTATTTCCGATTAAACAAAGCAGAATACGGCACACGAATGTTGAAACAGACAGGCATGTGACCTACCATGAGATTCGCGCATCCTTAGACATAGGTTTGAGTCAACTACTTTTTGAATCCTACAAGCATTTGGGTGTGAGAATGCTGTGCTCGCGGTGGATCCCACACAATTTGACCGAGGCTCAAAAAACAGACGACTCCCGATTTTTCGTCTAGGCCTGCTGGGCCTGTAGATAAAGTAACAAATAGAAACGATAACGATGTTCGATAAGAACAAAATGTATGAGATTGTCTTAAGCCGTCGATAAATCACGTGTCGAATCGTAGCTCTAAGTAAGTTAAAGGTCGCAAGTCCGAGTCTCAGGCACTTCTAATGACAGATTATTTTCTTTTTTTTCGTTTCTTATTTAATTTGGTATAAATTTAAAATATTTCAAACTTGGCAAATAAAGATAATTAGATAAAAAAATCGGGACTGGTCTCCCCTTGACTTTTTCGTATACCGGAAACGATAGTTGTTGATAGAAACCTTATATTTTGATGACATACGTTGCAATAAGTTAAAGCATACTAGAGTTATCGTGCTAACGCACAGACAAAAGACACACACACTGACATAATTCCAAAAATGGTATTTTTGGACTCAGGGAGGTCCAAAACGTGTAAATCCGTCAGAATCTCGAGGTCGAATTTTTTGACGATTACAAGACTTACTCTATACTACGTATATGAGAAAAGTAAAAACACTACGTATGCACTTTTTTAGTCTGACTATTTCTGTAAATAATTCGTAAATTCTGCTGTCACTTTCTAGAATTAAGTGGTGTGGTGAAAAAGTGACAGATGTCGTACTCGGACTCTCAAGAGCAGCTCGACTTCTTGGGCACGTGCAGTATTTCAAGCACTATCGACACCAGCCTCCATTGTACAGAGATGGACCTAACCCAGGTAACACCTATATTTTCCATTCAAATGCCACATTTGGTATTTTTTTTAGTCATTTATTATGTATTGCAAACGAATAAGTACCATTTTTTTCAATAAAACTGATCCCAAAAACAATCCAGTGCAGTCAGTGAAAATGTTTTAAGTTGCCATTATCGTTATTTTATTTATACAAAATTATTAAAATGAGGTGTCATGAAAAAAATATATTTTCGTCTATGTTGTAGGTAAATAAAACCTTTTTTCCGGGATAAAACGTAGCTTACATGCTAAGCCAGGCATAACCTATCTCCTATCTAATTGGCAAATTTCATCCATCAACTGTTCTGGCGTAATAGAGTAACAAACACCTATTCATTCAAACTTTTGCAAATATATTAGTAGTAAGATGGTTTATTCGTGAACCTAATAATCTATCCATTTCCAATCAAGATAAATATCCTACTAATAATATAGACGCGAAAGTTTGTATGAATATATGGATTGATGGACGTCTGGAAGTGTGTTTCTTACTCTTTCACGCAAAAACTACTGAATGGATTTTAATGAAACTTTACAATAATATAGCTCTCACATCAAAATAACATAATGGGCAGAGGCTAGTTTTTTTATAAGTCGAGAAAATTTAGTTTAACTCGGAGATAGGAATGTCGTGTGATATTATTAGATATTACTTTAATATTATTGTACGTAGGGTTATTACACAAACATTAGAGGTCGCGTAGAAGTCTTTCTTGACATGCAACCTCGACTGAGCTTATATAAATGAATACTTTTAAGGTACCTATATATAATTATGTCACTTTCGCAGTTCGGCTCGACGTAAAATACTATATTTAAAAGCCATATTTGTTAACTTGAAACCGAATAAGTTAATACATTATTTTTACAATTGAGAGTGAAGTCAATTTAATGTATTGGCTTTGATTCAAAATATAATTTTACTTCATTTTATGATGTATGTAACAAGAAAAGATGGTTAGAAGTTTCTAGTCTTAAGACTACCTCTCTCTACGTCTTATGCGACTTTAGTCTGACAGACGTGTGTTTCATTTTAAACTTTTCAGAAAATTTATGTTATAATAACACAAGCACAGTCAGTTTTACAGTCTCTGCGATATACTGACATACTATTTCCCAGTGATCTAGTAGGTAGGTTTTTGTATAAATAATTTTCAGGTTCGTTGGGCCGCGATTGATCAAAGCTTTCAAACTTTCTTGACCTTCATAATGATTGTATTTCTCACCGAGAATAATTTAATGGAAACATTGTCAACATCAGTATGCTAATGAATTCCTCAGAAATTTCTCAATCTAATCGCCGTTGTGTAATAAAGTTCATTTAATTATATTCTCATCATCAACAGCTCATATAATGTCCCCACTGAAGGGCTCAAGCCTACCCCACATTAGGAGCGATTAGGCCTTAGTCAACCACGCTGGCCAAGTGCGGGTTGGTTGACTTCACACACAACCCATGAATTTCTTCATAGGTTTAAACGTACATATGAATTCCAAATATGAAAACACAAAATTTTTGAAGAGTCGTAGGCGTAGAGCGTTGTCTTCCACTCGGGAGGAACTGGTTCGAACCCCGCCACGTACCAATGTATTTTCAATTTATATTTTATTCTATGATAATTTAGAATTATGTTAGAAATAGCTTTTAGCAATAAGGCCGCCCAATGTGGTGCATTACACTGAAATTTTGTCACTTTGTGCCTATGTATAATGAAGTTAATTTCTATTCTATTCTTTGTTTTCACAGCTTTCCACGATGCCATCTCAGACATTGTAGCAGTTCAAATAACGGCCCCAGATCGTTTAAAAACATTGAATTTAGTCAACACCGACGTAGGACCAGAAGTTACAATAAATCATCTTCTTTGGGTGGCTTTAGAGAAATTTCCCTTAATGGCGTACGCGTATGTCCTTGACAATTGGAGATGGGATGTGTTTAGAAATAGCAGCTTGGAAAATTGGAATGAACACTGGTGGAACTTAAGGTTAGTATACTGGGTGTAAAATACATGAGCAGTCAAACGAAAACCACGTATTCTTTACATCAAAATAAGACATATTTCAAAAAAAATATTGCTGGGAAATGATTTTTATTTTTTGGTGTTACAAAAAATTGCAAATTGTACCGCGCAATGTAAAGGGCTCAACTCGCACGCAACTCGCAAAACCGCGATATTTTTGCTTGACGGCGGCCCCGTTCGTTAGTGTCCGTGCGCATCGAGTGAGCTACATTGAACGCTAACGTTTTAAAGCCATTTTTTGTTATGAAATACTAAAAAAAATGATAATGTTTCTTTAGATAATAATTAAGAAATAACGTATAGAATACGTTTTCATAAAAAAATTTAAAAAAAAATTATGACTTTGACCTTAAATAAAATCGTAACTATCAATTTCCCAGGTATAGTCTAAAGGAAGAAAAATGTTATGACGGTGAGCAGAATACATGGTTCTCGTTTGACTGCTCATGTCTTTTACACCCTGTATAAAAGTTAAGTTGATATATAAAAGATCATAAATATGGGATTAGTATATTGAAATGCACCTATTTTAAGAGCGGTGAGGCACAGTGATCATTATGAAATAATTTTTGCGTTTACAAACGCGTAAATATTTTTAATACTAGAAAAAATACACTGAAAAAAATCGACCTGCCTCAGGGGACACAGACCCCTGCCTCAGGAGACAGTGATCATTATTCCAGCTGGCAGATGGTCACTGTTTGACATCGGCCACCAAGAATCACCAATCCAATTGGTCCTGCATCCCCTCATCCAGCGGCTTCCCGCTACATTTACCAGAACGTCGGTTAACCTTGTGGGGGCCTACCAACGCTGCGGCCACCACTCGAGGATCTTTCCGTTACAATAGCCGTCAGGACTCCTAGTAATAATGTAAAAACTTCTGGAAATTGTTGGTCAAAGTAAGATCAATACCCCTTTGCTGGTCCTTTAGTCGGCTTTTAAGATACACATTGGAGGATATGGGATAATGCTATTCTACTCTGCCGGCACCAATGGTAACGGGCATCATATGGCTATACAATATAGTATTTCTACCAGTTAATGAGGCTTGCAGAGCTCCCAGGGTAGGTAATTAGGCTGAACTAAGACCTTGTCCAGAAGAGCGAATTCGCCGCGAATCTCTACGCGCAAACACAAAACGCGCGTTGAGCTTCAGTACGGCGTGTTATGTATTCGCGCGCAAAGATTACCGGCGAATTCGCTGTTCTGGACAAGGTCTAACACATTATACTGGCAGCAACACAGTGTCCTTGCTGCTGACTCTGAGCTGCCAGCATCTTTACTTCACGGCGCCTGTTTACCATCCAGTGCGTCGTGTGCTTGTCACTCTTGTGATTGTAATAAAAACCACCATAGTATTCCATATTGTTAAAGTTTCATTGTAGCTTTAGTAATTTTGATTTAGGTGAAAGAAAACTTCAAAATGTTGTTTTATGCAACTCGTTTTATGTTACTACGTAAATTGTAAAGTACCACGGATAATTTATTACAATACTAAATTAGCCCTTAGTATCACTTTCATTTGTTACCATGGTTACCACTTCGCACAATTTTTAGAGTGCTCCAAAAATAAGTAGTATTATGCAGTTACTTCTTCCCGTATCTGTTACCATTACTGGATCCTCTCCCATAAAGATTACGAATTTTATTAGACATTAAAGATTATGAATAGGCTGTAATGAATATAAAATCGATGCAATCTTATGAAAAAATATTTTTTTACTCGTTGAGGTGTTGCGCTACGGTGGACAAGGTCGAGGGCATTTATAGGAATTATTTTGTTAGTAACAAATAATTTTAGCCACGTATTTAAATGATCATTTTAATTTTGCGAAACAGTATACAAAAAAAATCTAATCGTATATCTTTTTATGATTGATAATTTTTCTCTGAGACAAATAAAATATTGTTATACTCGGTTTACATACATTTTTCAATCTAACTAAAACTTTACTTCTGTGTCTTAAAATTAACCTAGAACCTTCGATACTCCAAGAAAGATCAATAATAAAAAAAAATCTGAAAAAATTCAACTGTCTCCACAAGTAATGAAAAGAGAAAAATATTCGTTTAATTTTAACTAAGACTGATACCTACAGTTATGTATCATTTAAATTACTATTATCACTTGCTTTTATTTAGTGAACTTAAGTTAAAATTCGATCATATCATATCGCACTTTTGCTGTTGACCTGGCCCAGTTCAAGGGCTGCAAATTCAAACGGCTAATCTGCAAAGCCATACCTCTCTGGCTTGCTACCTTTGTAACGACATTAAAGGAAGTAGAAGCGACGGCAAAATCCTTATTTCTAAGCATTACCCTCCCTCAAAGTTCGGCCTCGCTTGGTTATAAAAAAAATAAAGCTGAACCTACCGAATCATACAAATAGTCATTTTACCCACAAATATCTTTTAATTCCAAAGGTTATTGAATATTTTAAAGCAGTAGTCACTGTCCTACTACAAGCATTTTATTCTCTACAGTATCCAATTAACTCATTCCTATACCCAATTTATGTCTGACTGGTCAAACCCCGATTTCGTCAATTTGAGATTCTTTGATTTGAGACCATGGTAGTCTATTCTAGGATTAGTCGAAAATTCGATAGTCAAAGGTTATTAGTTTGTACTATGACTATAAGGCTCTATACTGAAGTTTGACTATAAACCTAAGTATATTTATTGTACTTTTTTAGAATATTTTACATCTCACAATGAATTATACATTAATTTAGCTGAGTAATAAAATAAGATACTAAATATTAATAACGTCAGTTGTTTTTCAATACAATACAGTTATTATAGGAAATCTTGTCGCCAAATTATAAGTGCCTTGATCTTTGGCCTTGTATTGCAATTTTATACCGATTGGGTTTGATAAAGCAGACCTTGTGAACTCATCGACTATATCCTGCTTATCTCCTTTGTTTTAGACGCTAGTTAACATTTCTTGATTAAATATTAAGGATATATATGTTACGGTAAATCTGATTAATATGGTTATTATTAAAAATAGGTAGGTAATTATTAATATTTACCTCGTGATTTGGTAAATGTGATGAAA
The DNA here is from genome assembly GCA_955850985.1 of Elophila nymphaeata. NCBI lineage: Eukaryota > Metazoa > Arthropoda > Insecta > Lepidoptera > Crambidae > Elophila > Elophila nymphaeata. Next base: position 15,350,494 of record OY039076.1, on the reverse strand, counting down.
ACTTTGGTGTGGTGTGGTAGGTGTATAAAACACTACTCTCCCAAAAACATTGCAGTCCGCCTGGTCAAACAAAAATAACCTTAACTTACCCATAACTCAGCCACAGGGATCGAAAGGATAAATCAATAAAGTTTGATAATTATTAATAATAACCGGTAAAAGTAAATAATAAATTACTTTTGCCTTCAATTTTGGTAATTATTAATAGTTACCGGTAATTATTAATAATTTTCAATTAATCACAATTACCATAACATATATACTAATATTGTAAAGCTTAAGAGTTTGTTTGTTTGTTTGAACGCGCTAATCTCAGGAACTAATCTAATGTTATTTGACCGTGGTCTTCTGTAAGGTGGGGAGGAACTACGCCAGTTTGGGCTGCTCCTAATTCACGCGGGAAGTCAGCTGTGCCCTACCTTAAGTTTTTTTTTATGTAAAGTGGTTGGCAGACAAGCATCCTGGTGGTCAGCAGCCACTGTAAACTCTATAGGTTACAGTGGCTGCTTACCACTAAGTCCGCACCGAGTCAGTCACATCAGTATTGCGAGCATATTACTGATGTGGGACTCTTGTGCTGCCAACCCTAGTCACCTTCCCTACCCCTGGTTGATCAATAATGGTATAGGGCTTAACTACCCTCTAAAACAGCCCTTAGAGCTCTTTCTTCTATGTTCCAATAAGAGTTCTTCACAGTTTCTATTCTATTCTATTCTTAATTAATATCGTCGCGATTCATTAAAGTTACGCATTTTGCCAATGTCAAGTGAAAATGAAATTATGTAAAAAAGTTAAAATTGTACAGTAGATTTGAGTTAAAATGGAGTCTCTCAACACATGTTTTTACCACAGGTTTTTACAATAAAAATTCAAAAGAAACTCTTCACAGTATGGACTGTGAAGAGTTTCTTTCGAATTTTTATTACTTTAAAATAGTAATTTTCCATTAGTGGTCCCAATCTTTCCTGGGAACATTTCGATGATAAGGCTTGCATAAGTACGCTTATACGAGAGGGTGGGACCGGTGTCAATGTCAACGTGTCCTACACACGCCGCGTCGTCTAGCTAAAGTTGCGGTATAAATGTTCAATTCGTGTCATTAACAATTACAATTAGTGTAAAAATTAAAAATTTTAATACAAATTGTCCGTCTGATCGAACTAGTTTCATTAGCCTCTAGTTAGAGAAACCAGTGATATCACACATTGCACAGCGAATTAAGATACGTATCTTAGCTGTCTGTTAACAGATTAGGTAGTTACTTAATACATATACAACGTGTAATAGAAATAATGCACACCCTGAAAGTAGTTTGTAGCTAAGCAAATTAATCAATTTCAATAATTTTTATTTCCATATACGTTGTTGTGTAATTCCCTTGTAGATTTTTGTATATGTCGTCGTCGATCCTATACCATATCATATCGCCCCTATCGTATGCCACATCGTAATATACCCGGATACAACGTGATACACCGCAATTATTTCGTAGACCAATCGTAGAACTGGGCCGATCGGGATCTGTCTGAACCTAGCGATCACACAGATATGTAGGGGCATAATTAGACTTTCTCACAAACAGTCCACTCCGTTTGGTCATAAAAAATAACCCTGAACCTACTGAACACTTTTTATGATATGCCCAGGCATTTCATGATCTGGCCAATTATACGATTGGCCCACGTCAATAAGGGGCCACTTGAAAAATACAGAATGAACTTTTCAAGTGGTCCTTCAGGTCCAAATCCTAAACTATGAGGAATATCGAAAAATGCTCAAAGGGGAAAAATAATGATCATCACTTTGATTATCGCTTCAACCAAGGTGGAACAAGAAATATTTTATTGAAATTTAACATTTTCCATTAGTTTCCCGTATATTATAACTTCCCAGAAATAGATCCTTATTAACAACACTATCGAATGGTGTAGTAATACAGGCTGTTTTTTCAAACTCATTGGGTTCGATTCCGGCTAGGATTATTGATTTTTCAAAAATTCAATAAGGCCGTTTTTTTTAGCATTTTTGGATATTCCTTATATTTTAGGATTTGACCCTGAAGGCCCACTTGAAAAATTCATATAAACGTAAAAATTCCTGTATATTATACTTACCGATTTTATAAAGGTGAAGATATCTTAATAATTTAGATTAAATTTTTGCCCAAATTATATTTTTTCATTGTAAGAATTCAGAAGCCGATTCCAAGCAAACTACTTTCAGGGTGTTCGTTATTTCTGTTACACATTGTATACAGCAAATACTTCCTCGATGAGAGGATGGCCTTACGCTGCGCAAAAATTATCAACAAAAAAGGATTGTTTGCAAATGTTACACCAACAAAAGGTCAAGGTCTTTTATCAGCTGGATTGTTACTAAGAGTCAACATTATTATTTATACATTACACGCGGGTTATACTTTTATATTATTTTATAAGCTATTAGTCCAACAAGTAAAATAAACAACTACGAAGGACTATTGAAGAAACAAATTGATGTTTGACAAACTGTCGCTTCCACTAGATACAATGCGAACTGAGAAATTTCACAACAATTTTTTTCGCACAATCAAGAATTGTTATTCTCTGTCTTTAGACAATACATATTCTGGTTAGGGTGTCGCAAACGGTGCAGGACTTAGGTTAGACTTCTTTTTCTGACGGTGGGAAATCCTCTTACAGACCGCACACTGGCTAGGCGTACGGCGTGTGCGGGACTCACCGGCGCGGAACAGCGCCAGTCCTACTCCGCTAAAACCCACCGGTACCCTCCTAAGCCCTTGTAGGGGGCGTTTTGAGATCGTCGCACCAGTGTGCGACATTACACCAAAACGCCGCCAGGGCCGGCTCGGTCTAACGGTGGACCAGGAGGTTAGACTTGTGACCTATACGCGTGAGTCGAGCGAGCGTAGCGAGCGTGTTCCCAGTTCCATACTAATCTTATCTTACCTAAGTTCTGCACCTCGTTTGCGACTCCTGGACCCATATTCTTTCTAATATGTGATTCGCTGCCAGTCTCATGTTCCTCACTTCTTACACTACTGGATTTGGGAAGCAGGTCAGCAAGGCGAGGGTGGTGGTGGTGCGGTCCTTACATTATTTTTCGCAATTTACCTATCTTTGTATGTGGACTCCACTTCTGCTTACCATAAGGTGGAATGGTATTTACTTAACCTTTTTAGAAAGAAAATCGTTCTCCAGTACTACTACAATAGGCATACTACACCACCACCTTGGTTGAAATAATAATCAAAGCGATGATTATAATTTTTTTCAAAAATACGATGATGCAGTTTTTGATATCATCAAAATCGGGCTCGCGATTCTTTTGAGCATTTTTCGATATTCCATATAGTTTAGGATTTAGCCCTGAAGGCCCACTTGAAAAAATCACCCTGTATATGTACCCAAAAAAAATGTAAACAGAAAACTAAGAGAAATTTGAAAATAACAAACATCAATTTATCGTAAATTATATAAAAAAAAGTTAATGTGCATACAGAGATAGGATATGCCGTTATCTACTAATTATAAGTTTTAATATAACCATCTGATGACTGTTATTAATAAATATTATTAAATAAAATAAAATAAATACATTATATTAGGTAGAATAAATCAGTTGTATTTCATGCTATTATAACAGTGACTGCTCTATATGAGAAATTGACGATTTAATTACTGACACCCACAATAAGCTTCCATGAGTCTATAAACGTTAATTCTTTTAGTTAGGTTTTTACATACGTTTTTAAAATTGTAGACTACGAAACATTTCAAGGAGGAGGTCGATGGCGCTATAGTCTTGCATTTTTCGTAATGATCACGAAAGATAAGCTAGGTACTAAGTGCGCTGTCGGTAATCAGATGGGTGACCAAAAATTTATCAACTCGATTTTCTTCCGCGTTTTGGAAGGCACGTTAAGTAGTGCGTGGTCCCGGCTGTTGTCGAAAGATAACCCACGGGTTGCTTTCACAGAACAAATATCTCTTTTATCTGTTCTGTGGTTGCTGTTAGATAGGCGACCGGCCGTAAAAATCTAAATGCCAAATTAATATTGATAATATCGCAATATTATCAATATCAAGACATACTGCACCGACCCCAAATAAATTGAGAGCAGGGTAGGAGAAAAAAAATACATATACTTATACAAAAATCACAAAAAAAATATTTAACTTTTATTTTATTTTTCAGAATAAGGGAGACTGGTGTGTCTCCTCCCGTGGCAAGAAACGAAAGTGATTTAGACCCAGCCGCCAAATATCACGTCGTGTCACATGTGCAATATATTACGTAAGTACGATATATTATTGGTGTCGATTAAAAAAATATGAAACAGATATAATATACGGAGATATATAAACAAGCAAAAAAGTTTAAAAAACTGTAACCCGACTACGGAAATAATGTATCTGCCTACTCCATGGTGTTTAACATTTGTTGCGGTTGCTAAGCAACGAAAAAAAAAAAAAAAACAGCTTAGCAACCACAACAAGAGTTTGTGTACAAACTTCAAAGGAATGAAATCGTTTAAAATTGGGGTTACAGGGAGAAATTCTCTAACTCTTCTTATTTTTAAAGTCGGTTAAAATGTAGCCTTTTTGCCCGGGCCATAATAAAAATCTATTGGCACCTCATTCACCAAAATCGAATATACAGTTTAGGCGCTACGGGCGAACATACGTAAATAGTGTTAAGTGATTTACCCTTAATATTGCAAGTGTCTATAGGCGATGGCAACTCATATTATAAAAAAATAAATAAATACAAACGTACATACATACATTAACTACTAAAATCATTACCTTTCCTTTACAGCGTACCTAGTAATAAGGTGCCCTATTACGAGTATGCTGCTAATATAATCGTTTTTTCTGTTACAGTTACTTAGTGTCTCACATCCTTGAGTTCCAAATACTGCGATCTATATGCAGGCATAACTACACGGGTCCTCTGCACGAATGCTCCATATATGGCGCCAAGGAAGCAGGAAAACTTCTCAGGTAAACATCTTTGGGTCTCATACAAAAATCGCGGCAGGCTGTATAGCGTCGCGTTGTCACATGAGGTGTGAATATTACTAGGCTAGGGCCTGTTTTAAAGGTTTTTTTTAACAGAAACCAAAGTCTGACTTGCAACGTTAGTTTGTAATGTATCATTCGCAGCGAGCACCTTGAGCCTGCGAGCCCTGTCGTTTTTTCGCGCACCTCTTTCAGTGTTACATTACAAGTCAGTCAGTGCAGGTCGCTACTAATACAGCTTTTCTCAAATGTGTATCTTGCTTTCCCACTAATGACCAAATTAAATTAATGAGTCAATCAAAATCTGTCGACGATATTCCTACACAATTTCTTTACTGACCAGTAAACTCTTGGTTTCTAAGAATATTAATTAAATTCGTAACCATTTTCGTTTCTTCTTTGGTACAAATTGGATATACAATAAGATCCAATATCGTTTTGTTCTTTTTCAAATAAGAATAACTTAGTAAAATTAATGAAGTATATACAACCTCTGCGTCTGACATTATGAGTAAAAATAGAGCACACTTGAGCCAAGAGCCTTACATTACAATTCAGTCTGTGACGCCTATTATAACAAGATCGCCTCGAATGATACATTACCAATAAACGGTACAATTCAGTCTCTACCTTTATGTTCACGTGCCTTAAAAGTACGGGAAATTTGAATTATCTATTAGATATTATATATTAGGGACCCAATAAAATTGTAATGTTAACAACACTTTAATAATGGTGTGCGTTCTCAAAAAAATGCCAATGCCAATTGGTACTTATGTATGTTTAATTCCTATAAGACATAAAAAATAAATATACCTACAATATATTTCTTACATTACCTATTTCTCAAATAGGAATATTTTTTCCGCCAAGGTTTGGGAAACAAATTATTCGTTATATGTAGGAAGGTACACACAGGTGCAGACAGTAGGATATACGATGATAATTGTAAAATTCTATGTGCAGTCTTCAATCAAGGATGTCATGTCTGTTTCCCTTGTTTAAATTGTCATAAGATAGGTCTTGCTAGTCGAGCTAAGAAAGATAGAATTACAGGGAAAATGTCATAAAGGCAGACCCTATTATCCATTTAACTCTCATTAACAGATTGTGAAGAACGAGGTTACACATAATATTATTCTATTTTAAATATGTAATTGAAAGGACTTGTATAGCAACTACTTGCCTTTGACGTAAGCTGTAACGTATAAAAATGTTAGAAGTAAAAAATGTACCTAGACAGATTTCTTTAGTTGTGCATACATGACTTAGTAGAAAAAACACGATGGTTTTTTGACTTCAATGTCTGAGACAAAAAGAGGAGTCGCTAAGGATAAATTAAACATTAAAAAGTGCTTAGTTCTTCTTTACTGAGTATATATATTGATGTCTTTCAAACATCAATATGTAAATGTAAATTAATATTTATTTTGTAACCTACTTCACAGTGATGGAATGTCCATGGGTGCCAGTGAGAATTGGAGAAGAGTACTTGAAGTAATGACAGGGGAAACTGAACTCTCAACAGCTGGTATCTTAGAATATTTTTCGCCCCTCAAAGAATTTCTCGAGGCGGAAAATTCAAAGCTTCTGAAAGCTGAAGACGATATGGATCAGAGTGCACCAATAATAGTTGGTTGTGTCGTTGCTTTATTGACTCTTATAATTATTGTGCTATATTGCGTAAAGAAACATAATGTGGGGAGCAGAGTTCTTTCGGTTTGCGGATTGAGTAAAAACGGATCATTGGACATAGTAACTAATGAATTACCCCGCGGTAAAAATAGTGAGCTTGGAGGTATAAGTGAAGATAAAGTTTAAAACCTACTTTAAATTTTTATGTGTTTATTTTGTACTAATTTAATGTGACTGTATCAAATAAGAAGAATATTCTAATGGACTTATAAAGTAGTTTGTATGTGTACATGTGCTAGGTAAGTCTGATTAAGGAAATTCACAATTCACCAAAAATATTATTATTAAGTATTAAATTGATGCCAGTTATAAATGATATAATTTTATACTACTTAATTAGGTAAACAATATTGTGTTACTAATAGCCACTTAAAATATATACAATAAATAAAAATATTAATATATTGCTCTCAAGTGTCAATAAATTTCGTTAGCCATATTATCGTAAGTAAGTTAAATGTTAATCTTAAAAAAGAAACATTTGCAAAATGTTGTTTTAAAAGAAACGTGTAGGTAACCTTTGAAACGATTAAGTTAAAAATATTAAAAGGGATTTTTTTGTACATGATATTAAAATTGTTTTGATTGCAATTGTGTTTACCTACTCATGAGTGACGTTGGTCGTTGGAATAAAATACTGTCTTTTGATTTTATTATTCTTATGTTCTATTTAATATTCCTTACATCCAGTTCCTTACATCCTCGACGACGTCGTGGTGGAGTAGTCAGGTATTGCTGCCTACACATCAAGCTGTCCGGGTTTGAGTTTGTGTGATAAACACGAACATTTGTTCACGAGTCGTGGTTGTTTTATGTATTTATTTAAGTTTATTTATAAAAAAATCTATATTAATATGTATATTAAATTTGTCAGGTGTTATTATTGCCCGACGTTTCGTAACACTTTTCAGCGTTCGTGGTCACGGGATGACAATAATAACATCATGGAAAAACTAATTACACGAGAGTTAAATCAGTAAAAGTTGTTTTATTTATAATGTGTAGTGCTCGCGCAAATCTAAGAGAACATTAAGTTTCTAAATTCAAAGTTTCATGGTTTTATCTTTAACAATGACGAACTCCCATACAAACTTTTATCCACTTATTTCACCCCCATACAGGTCAAAATTTAAACAAAGTCTCAGAACAACTATTCCTTTCTTTCTTATTAAGTGCCTAAATTCAAAGTTTCATGGTTTTATCTTCAAAAATGACGAACTTCCATACAAACTTTCATCCACTGTTTCGACCCATTTAACCTTTATTTCGCAATAAAAAAACCTATGTCCTTCCCCGAGATCTAATCTATATTTGTACCAATTTTTATTAAAATCGGTTCAGTGGTTTAGACGTGAAAGCTTAACAGACAGACAGACAGAGTTACTTTCGCATTTATAATATTAGAAGGGAAGTAGGGATTTTGTCTCATAACAGTAACCTACATTTCCATAGCGTGACGTACAGTGTTTCCTTATCAAGCAATGATTTGCTTTCAAAAATGGGTAAACTTTATCAGTTTTTTAGGTTTTTATAGATAAATGACGATTTAAGGAAAAGGAAATTCTTTTGTGTTTTTCAGTTTTACTTTGCACTGTGTTTTTATTGAGTTACTTGGTTGGACATATTAGCCCCACGAATTCTAAGATGGGGGCTATTTCAACCAAAATGACACGCCGTAATAGCCCTATTATTTTAGTACGACGTTGAAGAAAGTCAGTGATGTCCTTGTGTCGATAATATAACGATGAATGTTTATATGAAACCCATACCATGATGTATTGTTATTTAATATTGCATATTCTGATATGTATGGTACAAATTAATGTATTTTTTGACAAAAGGTTGATGGTGATTATGACGATGATAGATATTTCAAAATACGATAAGCTGTTTAATTAACACATTTAGCGATAACCCTACAATTTCAAGGTGATTAAAGGAGATGTTCGAAAAATGTATTGAAGCTGGTATTGGAAAATCCTCCAACATAAAAGTTATACAGCAAGAAAGAGCTTAAAATTAAATATTCATGTTTACGGCTCAAAAAAATCTAAATCCTTGAAACGACGTCTTTCTTGACGGCTCTGATGCGTCAAAGTAGCATAGCGTCTTTTCCTTCAGAACCATTTTTGGCTTCGTTACGCATTATTCGAAAAGGGGTTAGGTTAGTTTATTCAACTACAATTATAAAAATCTATCGTAAGACCTGAAAAAGGATGGAAAGTGCATTCTCTGCTTAGCTATGTACAGTCAACAGCACGTCGGGCTATACAAAACTGTCAAATTTCTCCAAACGATTTTCAACCTAAGACTATTCAATATAAAGTGCATAATCGATTGGGAAAATTTGACAGTTTGTGGTAACCCAACGTGCTGTTGTCTGTACTATAATATCTATTTTTTTAAATTCTGGCGTGAGTAAATGTCGGAGCAACAATTTTAAAGTTAGGTTTTGGCAACTTGTTCTCAAAAAAAAAACTGTAAGAAAGCTCTTATTGTAAGCTTTTATTTAATGTATAATTTGAGGCTGTCAGCGCAAAAGTGGCCTAACCCTCAATTTTTCATATTGTGATTCATCTTCTACAATTAAATAAAAATGTGTTAAAATTTAATTTAAAATCGGCCTATCTCTTGTTTCACCAAGCGTCAATAGATGGCGTTGCAAAAGTTCTTTTTGCATTGATTTTTTTCTCTCAACGTAAACTTCATAAGTGGCCTAAGCCGCTTAGGCTATAAATTGAGGGTTAGGCCACTTTTGCGCTGACAGCCTCATTTATCGTGGAGGATTTCCCAATACCAATTTTGAACATATCTTTTGTCGAATTATTCGGCACAGGTACATCACTAGCATGTATGGAGGCTCGGCGTAATAGCCCAACAATTTATTAAAAATGATTTTAAAGGAATTTAAAACCTCCTAGCTTATTTTAAAGCTTAGAATAGTATGTATCCCTCAGTAAATTTTGACCACTACGAACCTTCTAAATAGATGGCAGATATAAAACCAAAAGTCGGAATAGCCCCGCAGCAGGGTTTTTCCGCCGTTTTCCAGAATTTTTAATAAAATTTCTTAGTTGTTACATAAAATATTGAATATCCACAGAAGTAATACAGCGTAACCATTAACAAATAAATGGTTTTTACGATCCATTTACTTATTTGTTGTTATTGCTTGCTGTAGCGTAATAGCAATAAACATTTGAATTTCATACGTCACTTTTTTTAGGCGGAATAGCCCCACACGAGCTTTAAAATGCTGATGAAAATATCAATCAACGAGCAGAAAATATTTACAGATTTAAATGCAATTTTCTATTGCAAATGTTATTAAATATTCAGCCTTTTATCCAATTTAGTATCTCATGGGTTATGAATAAATATCATAAATAAAATGCAATCTCTTTACGAATTATCAGAATTCTGGTCAATGTCGAATATTCGTCATATTTTGTTTGTTTTCATTCTTTTTCTAACGTTTATTTTATTTTTCGGTATATAAATCATCAATGCAATTAAATACTACATACGTTTTTTCTCTTCTTTAAGGATATATTGCTCACAATTACGCAATCATCTGCTACGACACTGCTGAGTCTCAATTAAAATTTTATTTATCTCCTTTAGTTTAAACTATTTAAAATAATATAATATTGATGATACTTTTTTATTTCGGTTGCGTTTTATTTTGTTACCTTGGGTTGTCAATCTCTGATAACATCAATTCAAAAGCATTTAGGGAGGTCGTCCTCTAGCGATAATCGCTGAGATATTTTGTTATCGAATATAAATAATCAGTTTTCAATACTGAAATGTCTAGTTTCTACAAAAAGTTGCTCATCATTAAAGTGGCTATGCGTCCCGGGCGAAGCGATTGTCGCTGTTAGAAGGAACGAGTGGAAATTAATTTCCTAACAAAATTGCTCACAAAATCGCTGACCTAAGTTGCCATAAAAATTCGTTGTAACGGCGTGTTCCTTTGGAAAATTTTCCGTCTGAAAATTATAACTGAATTAAAAATTAATAAATCGCAAAAATTCCAATTTAATGAAAAATCTGTAAAGGCCCTTAATCTATCTAATTTTCTTATCTATGGAATAATCTATGTAAGTGAAGTATTTACGAGTACTCTGAACGCGTACGCGTACATATAAAAGATAATTTTACCGTGTATATGTTATTGAAGATTTATGGTAAGAAGAAATATAAGACTGGTTGTTTGTGTACAATATTTAGATAACTTTAAATGCAAAGATATAATTGAAACTTTGACCCTAAGATGTATTTGACCACTTTGCCATCTCATATCATTATGAAGCTGACTGTACAAGTGAGTATTTGGTACAAAAAGTTACTGACCTTTTTAAACACAGAACACAGATATTAGAAAGACGATCATACATCGTTTGTTCGAGAACCGCTGTAGCCGGTTTAGCGCTCACTTTCTTTTCTTGCACGAATAGAGATAAGTTCGCCCTGTCGTGCAGCATCAAACACAGCCAATCAAGAGAACGCGAAATCGAAATAAATCTATCACGACGCTCACTCAACAGGCACACACATCCATGGTTTCACAAACTTATCTTAGCCGGTGGCTAAAACTAAAACTACAATTTACCCATAGACATTTTTACATTTCTATGATACATTTGTTCACCACTAGTGAGACCACCACCGGGTTAGATAAGTTTGTGGCACTGTACATTAATATGGTGATTGACAATGACCTACAAGGAATAGTTATCGATATTCAATATTGAAAGCATTTTAATACTAGAAAAATGCACTGAAAAAAATCGACTAGAAAAATTCCATAATGTAAGGTAGTTTCATCTTAACTGAGCGTCAAATATTTGCAAAAATATTTCGTTCGGGTCAAATTTCAAAAATTTGATGAAACAATGTTTACCATAAAAACATAAGCACCAAGCACTGTCAAATTTCGACAGCGAAAAGCAGTGTCTCGGTGGCGTAATGGTCAACGCGTCCGCCCGGATTGTGGAAGATGCGGGTTCGAGTCCCGCCTGAGGCAAGTCGATTTTTTTTTCAGTGCATTTTTCTAGTATTAATATTTACGCGTTTGTAAACGCAAAAATAAAATTATTCCAGCAATTTTAATATTTGAAATATTTTGAAAACTTTAAAAAAATAAATTTTCCTTTCATATAAGTACTTATAAAATTCAAAGTTCTGACTAATTGACTAACACCCATATTCACAAACATTACTATGAGATCACTAGAACTAAAACTAAACGAACCAATCACAGAGGTCTATTCAACGCAATGGCCTTGAATAGAGCTCTGTGATTATTTCGTTTCTTTTCCAAGTGTTGAGTGATCTCATAGTAATGTTTGTGAATACGGGTGTAAGATATCAACGCACAGCCCAAACCGCTGAACCTTCAGACTTGAAATTTGCACATGGGTACCTTATACTGTGTAGGCATCCACTAAGAAAGATTTTTTGGAAATTCCACCCCTAAGGGGGTAAAATGTCCACACGGACGAAGTCGCCGGCGGAAGCTAGTCATAGATACAATTTTAATGTATTATGCATAAACGTAATAATTATTTTATTTTTAATACTAGAAAAAATACACTGGAAAAAATCGACCTGCCTCAGGTAGGAACGCCACCGAGCTACTGCTTTCGCTGTCGAAATTTGTCAGTGCTTGGTGCTTATGTTTTTATGGTAAACATTGTTTCATCAAATCTTTGAAATTTGCACTTCTAAGATCCAAACGAAATTTCTTATTTTTTTACATCTTACATTATGAAATAATATTTGCGTTTACAAATACGTAAACATTTTTAATACTAGAAAAATACACTAATTTTTTTTTATATGATATTAAAAATATTGCAAAATTAATCTAGAATTACCCTATACATTATGCTTTACTAACCGTACTATTTGTATGGAGAAAATTGAAATTATTTTACAATTTTGATTTACAATACAGTACTTTTATAATACCGTAGGACTTATGTGAATATGGTCGAAAAAAATAGACGTACTCTGGATAAACTTTGTGCTACACAATCTGTCTATATATAGTAATCCCTACTAATATTATAAATACGAAAGTAACTCTGTCTGTCTATAAAGCTTTCATGTCTAAGCTGATTTTGGTGAAATTTGGTACAAATACAGACTAGAGCTCGGAAAAGGACAAATGCTAGAAGGGGTTGAAATAGGCGATGAAAGTCTGTATGGGATTCCTCAGCATCGAAAATAAAACCATGATACTTTATATTTAGGCACTTGATAAGAAAGAAATAAACATTTGTTCGAGCGTTTTTGTAATATTGACCCATATGGGGATGAAAGGTCGTAAAAAAGTCCGAAAAAGTAAATAAATATCTATTCTAGCGTTTTTGAAGTATTGATCCACGTGGGAATGGAACGTGTCCGAAAATAATAATATTGTATGAAACTGACGTTTTAGTGGGAAAGCTCTATGGCGACCTTAGTGCCCCCCATCCACTAGCGTTTATTTCGTACGACTTGTCCTCATAGATGAACTGTAGAGAAACATCGTAGGGATAAATAAAACATCTCTACATGTTTTCCTGCGACTTTATCATTCCTCGCCAGTCTGAGAGGTAAAACAATCCTTTTGTCACCATACACATCAACTGATACTTTCCTGCCATTTTTGTTTCTCGTTAAACTAAAGGATTTCGCGCCAGTGGATGATTAACATCCTGTTGTTTTGTAAAGAATGTTGCCCTGTTATGGGAACACCGGTCATTTTGTGTTATCTTTATGGAATACTTTCATTTTAAAATCAACATGTGTACCTGTGAGCGAAATATTGCAATTTCTATGAGTTTATTGACTGCGAATACATAAATAAACATAAAAGAAGGCAGAGTTTGGATAAAATGGGAAATATATAAAGCCATTTGCTTGTTAAATGCTTGTTAAAAAAAATCATATCCAGCGAGATATCAACAATGAAGTCTGAGCTTCGCAAAGCCATTACGGACGCAATTTCCATGGAACTAAAACCGCTAATATCAGGGAATCAATGACTTTTATCAACAATCAACATGAACTGACATCAAAAAGAGTTATCAATCTTGAAAAAGAAGTTAAGTCCCTTTCAGGTGTCAAAACCGAAGTAGGAGCGATCAAAGAGTCACTTTGTAGTGCCGAACTAGAATCTAATAAGCCAGGCGTTCAAATGTGGAAATCTTCGGTATCCCGGAGCGAAAAGGAGAAGATCTTATGAAGGTTTTAAAAGATATTTCTAATCGCGCACAGTTTCCATTAGAACCTGCCATCGGTGTCGATTTTATAACACGGGTGGCACCTAAACACAGTGACAGCAAGAAAACAAAACCAGTTGTTGTACGCTTTTTGGCACGCTGGAGGAAAGATGAGATTTTAGCGGCTACGTAGAAACTTCGTCTTAAAAGTAGCGACATTGGCTTCTCGAGCGACTCGTTCATAAACCTAAATGATCATTTAACTAGTGCAAACAAATTGCTTTTGCAGCGTTTTAAATCTGTTTTTAAAGAAAAGGCTTACAAGTATGTTTGGGTAAAAAATTGCTCGATTAAGGTGCGACGTTCTGATACTTCCCTTGTATTACATATTGCGACTGAATTGGATTTAAACAAAATCAAATAGGATCATACTTTTATCGTTATAAATGTTCTTTAACTATTATTTTTCTATTGCATAAAATGCGTGAACTGTCCGAGTGTGCCCATCGAGATCTTGTTGACATTGTTGACAATATAATAATTTTATTTGGTTATTTACTAATTATTTTTGATTGCTTTCTGACATTTTATTTTTCTACATTAATATCGTATACATATATTATTACATTAATGTTATTTTTGCTGGATAATTTACCGCGAAATTCATAGACTTAGCTGACATTTTTGACAATTTATTAATTTTATTTGACATTCTATTAATTTTATTCGGTTATTCAATAATTATTTTTGATTCCCGAATGACATTTATTTTTCTGCATTATTATCATATTTATATATTATTTTATTGTTGTTATTTTTACTAATAGATAATTTGTCGCAACTTTCTCTGACGACTACTATTATTTTAAGTACTATAACTAACTCTTTGTTATGAAATGGCTTTAAATAGAAATATTTCTGTCTATTACCAAAATGTTCGTGGTCCGCGAACAAAGACGAATTGTTTTTATCGTAATATGATGCACGCAGATTTTGACATTATCTGTTTGACCGAGACATGGCTCATTGCCGGGATTTACAATGCTGAACTTTTTGACTCGCGTTACAACGTATATAGATGCGATCGTGATTACGATTCACGGGGTGGGCGTCTTGGTGGTGGTGTCCTAATAGCGGTGCGCCGGCATATCTCCGTAAGGTCTTCTAAAATATATAGTTTTCCTGGCTCTGCTGCTGAGGTAGTTGAGATCACGATTAATTTTCATTCGCGTTCCAAAACTGATTCACTACACGTTTATTGTGGCTACTTCCCCCATTGCCCCTTACATCACGATTGTTTATGTAACTTTTTCGAAATTATATCTGATATGGTTTGGAATTATATTATGATTATGATTTCAATATATCTTCAGCACGGTGGTCTTCTACTGGATCAGCTTTTAATGTTATTAATTGTGGCAACAACGGTGATATTTTCGTACAGGCTCTCCACAGCTTCTTGAATTTTACCGATCTTAAGCAATTTAATAATATTCACAATCTAATGATAGACTGTTGGACCTCGTCATTGGCGGATGCGGCTGTACTGTCTCCAGATGTAAGGAACCTTTAGTCACAGAGGATGGCCATCATCCAGCGCTGGACGTGTATGTGCGCTCATTGTGGCCTGGCGTACTTCGCTCGGTACCACGTACGGTGCGATTATATCGAACTGCGGATTATCAATTAATTAATAACGAAATTGCAACCATCAATTGGCAAAACCTCCACGACTGCGATGATATAGACGAAGCAGTTGCTTTATTTTATAATTCTATAAACGAGATAATCCTAAAGTATGTCCCTGTTAGAACATTTAAATATGATACTCGCTATCCGCCATGGTTTACTCCTGCTCTTATAAAAATAATTAATGAAAAGTTAAAGTACCATAAAAAGTGGAAAAGGTATAGCATGCAAAGTAATTATGATACCTTTAATCTTTTCAAATTGTTGCTGTGCTACTGCTACGTTCGGCCTATAACCAAATTGCGATACGTTTGGTCTATATCCGAGAGGCTGTGGTCTAGGCTGATTGAAAACCGGTCGATATTTGTTGGGAGTGATTATTTATCTGCGGACGATAGCCAAATTTAGACTGGATAAATTGAGGCATTTTATTTTGTTGGGGAATACCAAAATTAAATTTTTGACCATTATTATAAAAATGCGGTGGGGCTGGCATAAACTTATTTTGTTGGAAACTTCCAAATTTAAATCCCTGATTTTCTGCCGGTTTAGACGGATTACTATTACCTAAACTTCGATTACGCATTTTGTACTGCTCGTGGAAATTAACCTCTTCAAGCACTACCTTCAACGCGTCTTCTAATGTATTAGGCGAACGTAGTCGCACTATCCGTACCATTTTCTCAGGTAAATTCTAAAGAAATACTTTTAAGGACATATTATTATAGATAGTAATTTTAACACTTTTTAAATTTACGTCTGCTAATAAATTTAAAAGTGATCTAACACTTTGAATCCTATTGCAAAAATTTAAGTAATCTTCCCCATGTTTAATTATCAATGATTCCAATTCGATACTAATACATTGTTCGCTACGCGGATCCCCAAAATGTTGTTCCAGTAACTCTCGTAACTCCGACCAAGACAAGATATCCTCTCGCTCCGATAAGAGCGCAGCTGCGTTATCGATAAGCCGGCTAGTTACCGCGTGATAAACGTATAAATTTTGTACTTCCGTTCCTCTATATTGGGATATAACGTATTCACTTTTTCTTAAAAATAAATTTAATTGGCGTTTGTCTCCGCCATACAACGCAATGAGACGTAATATTTCATTTGGAATAGGCATAATGTCTTCCATGATAATTGCAGCTGTCTCTTTTATGAAGCACAGTAATTACTGGCACGTAAAACACTTGAAAATTTTAAATTTTAAAAATATTTTATGTGTCAATAGTGTTATGGACAATTAGACACAAAATTCTTATAACTATTTTTCCTAACTGTTATTTAGATGCAACTGAAGAGCTGCTTAACAAGCTGGAACGCCTACAGAACCTGGCGATTCTTTTCATTTTCGGGCTACGGAAGTTTGACCATGTCTCAGAATTTCGGGCAAAATTAAAGTGGCTCCCTATTCGACTTCGCAGAAATATGCACATCTTCTGTTTATTATATAAAATCCTTCACAACCCACAACATCCGTATTATTTGCGATCCCGTTTCTCTTTCCTGCCTTCTGGCTCCCGTCCTAAGCGTTCCTGTTTTACTAAATCCCTTGTCCGACCTCCAACTAAATCAAAATTTTTTGGTAAGTCTTTAACTGTGCAGGCTGCACAACTTTGGAATAAACTGCCCACAGAAATTCGGGAGAGTGTGTCAATCACTACATTCAAACACAAGTTAAAAGAGCACTATCTCTCCACCTTATCTTAGATAAAAATATTTATCTATATGTGTATGTATAGGATTATAATATGTATTTAATATTAGGATATTTATATTATATATGTATGGTATGTAGTTTTATATTATTATTGCTATACATATAATTATTGTATTAATCGCTACTTGTTGTATACACTAGGTATAATATCCCAGCATACAAATATTACACAATCGCAAGGGTTGAATGGAAGAGATCTCTGCGAGAGATAAGCTCACCTTTGTATATGCCCTTTCTTGTTTATGTTTTGTCAATTTTTGTGTGTACAATAAAGAATTTAAATATAACACCTTATAGATAATAATAGTTATTTATTGAGTATTAATTAATCAAACTCGTTAGTAGATGTCATGTTTTCTATCTACTAGAGGTATTATAGATACGATTTTAAATTGTAATCTTTATTTTTTGACAGTTTAATAAATTTGCGATCGTAACTTTTTCTTGCTTGAGTTGTTCTCTAAGAAAAGTTGCTATCAGCTTCTCCAAGGAGCTTATTTCTATAGGTAAAATATAAGCTCCTTGAGCTTCTCGTTTATGTGATCGTTGGTCGTCAAATGCATTCGACTTCTTTGACGAAACTTATTAATTTAGTACAGATCGATTAGTCAATGCCAGTTTCAGCAGGAGGTGCAGATCAAACGTAACTTTTGCATTTCGAACGGTGCCTAACAATCTACACACAGAGATAGCCTTGAAGTGAAGGTCCTTATTCAGTTAGTAAATAAATTACATAATTATATGCAGGCGAACACTCATTAGTGGTGATCGAAAGAGTTCATCTCGATTAAGATTTGTCAGATATGAAAGACGTTAATTAAGCTGCTATAACTTTGCAACAGTTTTAATATAAATTAAGATCAGAAATATAACAGGTTTTTACTAGTATAGTATTATATCGATACCTCCCGCGTATATTGTTGTAAGCAACAAAATAGCATTTTCTGTTTTTTAACATAAAGAGGTACAACTATATGTATTTTATTGATTACTTGTAACAGATTTTAAAAAATGACAATTTTACCAGGAGTTATGAGAAGTAAATTGTTATATGTTTCAAATGTGCCCCACGTAGCGTGTTGCAAAATGCAATACAACAAAGTACGTGGTGCGGGAAGCGGCGCGCGCGGCGCAGAGAGCCATTGCATGTGATACATGCAACAGTTCACGCCGGGCGCTTCAACCGCATGCACGAAAAACTGATACAGTAGGTTATTATTGCAGAAAATACTAAATCGTTTTTTTATCACATTCTTTTACAATTAGTCGTTAAAAAATTCAAACAAGAGCTCAAAAACTATATGATTTGGCCAATTCTAGTGCCGTAAGAAGAGATGAAAATGATGAATCAATTGAAATATATCACAACCAGCAAGTTCTCGCAAAGGAACAAGCCAGTTTCGATAACATTAGTGATATTAATAATAGAAGTACGCAAGGTAAGTAGTATTGAAATCAGTAGTGTATTTTATAAGATTTTTTACATCCAAGTCGACCAAGAATGTTGTATGTAATATATGCAACATTTTACATGGGAAAATCTAGTGTTAATTGGTATTGTAAGTTGACATACAACAAGATACGTCGGAAGACTAATCATAAAATAATGTTAAGTAGTACATGTAGTATTTTACATCGGAATTGAAAAAAACAAAGTTTGTCTTAAAAATACATACAACATTTTACGTCACGAATACTTAAAACTTACAATATTTTACGTTAAAATTGCTCACAAAGTTCAAAGTTTTAGATACTTATTCTGTTATAAAATAACGTATTCACATTTTTTACGACTACGTCATAATATTGTTGGAGCAAAACATAATTGGGTATTGGCTAATCTTACTTAATCTACGTTTTTTTATGGAGCACTGACCATTGATTGGCTCTATCTTAACAAGCGATAGTTGATGATGAGGGTGAAGATGTTGCTCGTTGCAAGTGATGCAAAAATTAAACTAGCATTAAGCGGATTTTGAAAATAATGTATAATTTGTATTCTCAAAGTAGTTTGTATAATATCAATTTAATTGAGTATTTTATTGTTGTTACAGAATCTCTATTTCCAATCGTTTTTAAATAATCCGAGATTAACGAACTTGCAAAATTAAATGAAGATGACGTTTTTGAGAGTTCTGAAGCTTTCTGTACCCACGAAATAAGCAAGAATTATCCCACTCCTAGTATTCCGAGTACATCTCATCCTTCCCCATACTGCAGTATAAACCATTTAGATTATGATTGCAATAATTACTTGCACCCGTATTATATCGGAAAAGAAAATGAGTTGCCTTTTGAAGCTGCAACTTCTACCAATACTCCTGCATTTCAATCGGAGTATTCAACTCCTCAAGCAAACACTCCACTACCTTGATTTTCAAATGATAGCCCTCAGCCTTAATCTATAATACGTTCCAGAAAAGACAAGGGTAACGTTAGAAAGTGGCATGTAAAAGACTGGCTAGATGTCAAAAGGAAAACTCCCAGAAATTTGGGTAAGGAATATGTAACCAGAAAAGAGATTGTCAAAGCAAAAAGAGAAATGGGCCCGCCGTGTTCTTGCCACATGAAGTGTTTCGATAAACTCAGTCAAGAACAAACAGAGATTTTTTTTTTGACAAGTTTTGGAGTTTAGGCAACCTACACAAACTATGACTAGTCTCAACATAATATTTGACTAATCTAGCCACGAGAAAAATAAAGCCAAGAACGTTTACACATTTTATATCAAGGCGAAAATTTACACTTAAATACAGATTGCCAACTTCTTCTGATGATTAAATAATTAATTGTTTTAATGTGTGTAAGAGGAATTTTATAAATGACGCATAATGATTTTTTTGAGTTTCGCTCAATTTTAGCTGACCAGAATAGGACGAAAAATATTAAGGTGGAAAATGTTCACTGAAATAAAATAAAAGAAGTACGAGTTTGCGTCGGCGATCCATCTCAAACACTGAAACTGCTAAAACAGGTAAAAGTGAGCGATACTAAAAAAAATCACTATGCGTCATGGTATTTTAAAAAATCTTTTTACACACATTAACGCAATTAATGATTTTATCCTCAGAAGAAGTTGACAATCTGTATTTAAGTGTAAATTTGCGCCTTGATATAAAATGTGTAAACGTTTTTCGCTTTATTTTTCTCGTGACTAGATTAGTCAAATATGTTGAGATAAGTCATAGTCTGTGTCGGTTGCCAAAACTCTAAAACTTGTCGAAAATTTTCTGTCTTTGTTCTTCACCGAGTTTATCGAAACACTACATGCGGCAATAACACGGCGGGTCCATTTCTCTGTTTGCTTAAATATCAGCTTCTTGGCTTTGATAATCTCTTTTCTGGTTACATATTCCTTACCCAAATTTCTGAGAGTTTTCCTTTTGCCATCTAGCCAGTCTTTTACATGCCACTTTGTAACGTTACCCTTGTCTTTTCTGGAACGTATTATAGATTAAGGCTGAGGGCTCTCATATGAAAAACAAGGCAGTGGAGTGTTTGCTTGAGGAGTTGAACACTCCGATTGAAATGCAGGAGTATTGGTTGAAGTTGCAGCTTCGAAAGGCAACTCATTTTCTTTTCCAATATAATACGGGCGCAAGTACTTATTTCAATTAACGATAGAGAAGTTTAAGCCAAACCGTTCAGCAGGAACTCAGTGCTATAGATGTCAAAATTTTGGACATTCTTCAAAAAACTGCAACATGCCTCCTCGTTGCGTCAAGTGCACAGATGAACACTCTACTAACGATTGTCCAAAAAAGGATCGTAAAGATCCAGCTCATTGCTGCAATTGTGGAAAAGATCATCCGGCTAACTATCGTGAATGTAAGGCTAGAGTGGCTTATATCGAAAGCCTACGCAAGAGACTACAAGAGCGTAAACAGATGACTATAACATCAAGGATACCTAATAGAGAAATGTATAGTATTTCGTCAACAACTGAGTTTCCAATCCCATCGTATTCTCGGCAATTCTGCCGTGGCATAACTAAAATGCCGTTATCTACCAAAACCTAGTTTTGAGTAAAACGCAAAAAACGCGGTAAAAATTATAAAACGTTGTTTCTTCATGAAGACAACACGTTTTTGAGACTTAGAGGTACCGAAAAATAAGTCAAAAAATGTTCTTTCAAATGATTTTTCTATCATATTTTAAATCGAATTTTATATTATAAAAAAATCTACTTATATGTTTTAGTTTAACATGGGCGATACTTATACGTCATCGAACGTTCACTAAAATGCCGCTTCGTAAAGCGTAACGGCATTTTAGTGAATCATATTTATAGAAAAATATTGACACAAAAAATGCTAAAAAAATTTATTAATAATGATAAACTTAAATGCCGTTAAGGTACATAACGTTGTTTTAGCTTATCATCGAGGTTACTAAAGCTGACTCTTGTTAGACTTCAGTGCGGTTAATGACACTTTACTGCCTTTTAGTCTAATAATGTTTAACTTTAAAGCAAAAACTAGAGTGACTGCTACGCTTAAATGCCGTTAAACTGAAAACCTTATTTCATAACGGCATTATAGCATATTAATATCATGTTTACATAAGTAAACATATCGCATAAAATGAAGTTTACCACAGTAGTAAAAGGCATATTTTTTATCGATATCTTTTTATTCGCCAGTGGCAATTATTTATTTTCGCTTTTTAAATATAATTAAAGGAATTAAAGATCACATTTTTTTCTGATAAGTACATTTATTATGATGTTAATAATTTAATTATTAATCATGGTAATTAAAGCAATCAATTCAATTAAAAAGTATTTTAAGTGACCACACAACTGTTGTAGGTCCTATGTAATGTTTTAATAAAAAAATACTATCGGAGTCGAAAAGAACCGAAAAGAGCTTTGGACTTAAACTACAAAATGGCAATAGAGTCGAAGTATGCAACATGTATATTTTCTTACTACTCTAGGGTACGTAGAAACTAATGACGGATTTCTACATACATCTATCAAACTTTTATTTCTCCCTTTTCAGTTACCTATAAAGTCGGTTAAAATTTAAATAACTTTTCTTACAAGAACAATTTTAACATGTAGTAATTTTTTTCTAAACTATTAATTTATGTGGGGAAATGTGCTTAACTCGCGACATGCGCCACGCATTTAATACAGAACGTATTAAAGAGGCTATCGAGCGCAAAGGCTCCAAAGTGTTCGCTAGAGATTTGTCGCTTGGAGACAGCTTGCTGACGAAGCTGAAGACGACAGAATCGTTACATCACGACCTGAGCTTTTGGCCGAGATGAAAAACTTTTACGAACAGCTTTATGCGAACACACCTGTCATTCAGAATCCAAGAGCCAAATTAACTCGACACTATACCGAAGATATCCTGGACGTCAGTCTGTACGAGATTAGTGTAGCTCTCAAACAGCTCAAGAGCAACATGGCGCCGGGTGATGACGGAGTTACAGCGGAACTTCAGATGCTATTCAACTTCGTTATACTCGAGGGAAAAACGCCAGAGGCATAGTATGGTGGCGTGGTGAGACCTTTCTTCAAAAAGGGCGATAGGGCCCTAATGAAGAACTATAGACCCATCATGCTCCTGTGTCTTGTTTATAAGCTGTTTTCGAAGGTTATGACGAATCGTCTCGCGCAGGTTTGACGATTTCCGGCCTCCCGAACAAGCCAGATTCCGAAAAGGCTTCAGTACCATAGTTCACATACATACGCTGCGGCAGGTTATACAGACGTCCGAAGAGTGTAATCTGCCATTATGCTTAGCGTTTGTGGACTATCACAAAGCCTTCTATTCTGTCGAGACCTGGACCGTGTTCCACTCACTCCAGAGGAGCCACATAGACTATCGATACATCCAAGTGTTGCGGTCACTGTACGAAAACGCCACTATGTCAATCCGCCTTCAGGACCAAAATTCCAAACCCATACAGCTCCAGCGAGACGTGAGACAGGGTGATGTTATATCGCCAAAACTGTTCACAGCTGCGTTGGAGTACGCGTTTAAGCTTCTGGACTGGAGAGGACTTTGCAGATGATTTCGTAGTTATGGCTGAGACCATGGAAGACCTGGGCACAATGCTCGATGATCTCTGTAGAGTCTCCCAAAACAAGTGGATCTTAAAATGAACATGGATAAGACGAAAATCATGTCGAATTTCCATGTCTCACCTACACCTGTAAAGGTTACTTACTCCTGTAAAGGTTGGAAGCTCTACACTGGAAGTTGTCGACGATTATGT
The DNA here is from genome assembly GCA_955850985.1 of Elophila nymphaeata. Classification (NCBI taxonomy): domain Eukaryota; kingdom Metazoa; phylum Arthropoda; class Insecta; order Lepidoptera; family Crambidae; genus Elophila; species Elophila nymphaeata. The sequence continues at coordinate 15,326,915 of OY039076.1, read as the reverse complement.
TTACCTGGGACAAACAGTAAAACTGGGTAAGTCAAAATTCCAGAAAGAGGTCAACCGACGAATACAACTCGGCTGGGTAGCGTTCGGGAAGCGACGCAGCATGTTCTCGGCCCATCTACCGCAGTGTCTCAAGTCGAAAGTCGTTTATTCGTGTGTGTTGCCAGTGATGACCGATGGAACCGAAACCGAAACGTGGCCGCTTATATTGGGCCTCATAAGAAGGCTTAAGCTCACCCAAAGGGCAATGGAGAGGGCTATGCTTGGAGTTTCCCTGCGTGATCATATCAGAAATGATGAGATCCGGAGGAGAACCAAGGTCAACTACATAGCCCAAAGAATTGCGAACCTTAAGTGACGGAGGCGGAAAAGTTCTCGAGTGGCGACCACGTACCGGGAAACGCAGCGTTGGTACCCCACGAGGTGGACTGTCGATCTAGTAAAGGTCGCAGGAAGCCGCTGGATGCGGGCAGCACATGACCGACTGGTTTGGAGATCCTTGGGGGAGGCCTATGCCCAACAGTGGGCGTCTCTCGGCTGATCCTATGATCCTATGCCTTTTGGTTTTGATCTAAATTCAAAGTTCATTATTTCTATTAAAAATGGCTTCGCAATAAGCATTTAGCCAATGTAGAGTGAAAATAGTTATTCGTTACTAAATTATACGGTAGACTGAATTAACAGTGGAGACTCTCAACACGTGTTTTATTAACAAGAACTCGGGAGAAACTCAGTTCACTATTTGAGGGGTTTTAAAATATTACTTGAAAACCCCTGCAAATGTATTTCTCATCAAAATCGTTCTCATATGTGAGATCATGGCTGTTGCGAGTAAAAGAAACCTCAACCATATTCTTCACGTAGGGGTGTTTTAAGCAGCATGTGTGTCATAATTCCTGCGTCCGTCAAACGTAAATAAGTAAAAACTCAATTTTACTTACCTAATTTGGCGCTCCGACATCAAAGCACACAGCATATGACAAGTCCTTTATGTTAGGCGCATGCGCCACAGTAAATACACCCCCATCCGTGACGTGCATCGTCCGTGGTGTGTACCTCTACCTCCCTCCGCGAGAGAAGATAGCGGCATTATAGCGTACTAATGTTGGATAGCAGCACTTAAGAGTAACAGCAAAGGATTTTTTTTCTTTACTTAATTTTGTAAACGCCGTTAAGGGCTTTTAATGACACGTACAGTCAAAAAATTATTATAACTTATTTTAAGCTATAATGCCGTTAAGCGCCTATAACCACATTTATGTCTACCTTTGTCAGTTAACGACGTTGTAGCTTAACATAAATACACAAATAATATAATAATTAGAATAACAACAAAACAGTTAAAGTATCTTTGTGGCATTATAGCGTACTAAAATTAGTTAACCACATTCTAGCGAAACATGAGGATGAAACATTTTTGACAAAAATCTGAGTTATAGTACTTTAACGGCAATTTAGACAAATAATGTTACTTAATCGCCTTTTAGTTAAATATCCATATCAAAACAAGTAATTTAACGGCATTATTGTAAAATGTATTTTAAAAACTATTTAACTTACAATTATACGGATTAGACAGATCGATAGAGAATTTAATTCTTATTAATACTCCATCAAAAAGTAAAAATCGACCAGATGTCGGATAACGGCATTTTAGTTATGCCACGGCAGAATTTGCAACCTCACATGTCCCCAACACCTGGCCGACCCAGCTGAAAGAACCACCCAAACATACTTCAAAAGAATCGCATCCTGTTATCACCCTCAACAATGAAATTGGCGGCAATACGAAGTCGAACACGGATCCCGTAACAAAAGAAATCCTCGAAATCATGGGGACTATTAAGAAGATTAGAATTCAATTCCAAACTTGTACTACCATGTTTGACAAAGTAATGTTAATTCTTCAATATCTAGGACAATATGTGTAGTTACAATCAACTAAGACTACTTTCATGGAACGCTGATGGAATACGAAACAAAACTCATGAGCTACTTGACCTTGCGGTAAGTGACTTACTTGTCGATGTGATTGCACTGTGCGAGACTAAGCTAAATAAAAATATTACTATTAATACCCCGGGATTTGCTTGCTACCGTAAAGATAAACATCAAAATGGTCGTGGCCAAGGACTCGCAATTTTAATTAAAAATAACATTAATCACACTCCTGTTCATATTTCAAATATGATTAATTTGGAGGCTGTAGGTGTAAAAGTTAGTGCTTCTGGTAGGGACATAATAATTGTATCGGCATATCAGTCTCCGAACCTGCCCCTCCACTGCTCTGATATAGATAGTCTTTTTCAATTAGGCACAACTGTCGTAGTTTGCGGTGACTTCAATGCCAACCACAAGTATTGGAACAGTAGTTATTGTAACACTAGGGGTAGATGTCTCTTCAGACACATGCTTGCTAATGACTATTTAATATGTGCACCGCTGACTCCAACTCAGTTAAACTATCGTACCGATTTAAATCCCACTACTCCTGATCTCATTCTAACATCCAATGCAACATTAATAGACGATCTTTACGCAGTTACGGCACTGTCATCCAATCATTTGCCAATATATTGTTGCATTAAAGGTTCACCTTCCATAAACCATAAAACTAAATTATACCGATATGACAAAACAAATTGGAAAAAATTTCGCAATACCATAGATGAAAATATTGTTCTTGATGCCAAACCTTTTTCCACTAAATACGAAGTAGATAATGCTTTGGAACAACTTATTAGTAGTGTCATGGCAGCTAGAGATACACAGGTTCCTACATACACACGAAATGATAAACCTTGAAAGCTTCCAAATTATTTAAAGAAACTAATTCGTTATAAAAACTCAGTCCGTCGTGCCATGCAAAAATTACCTTCTGGTGCACAGAAGAGGTTTTTACGCTCCATTATCAATCAGTTGCAAGCTGACATACGCTGCTCCTTAGTTAGGCACCAAGATAACGTCTGGAATAACAAACTATCGAAAATTGATAATGCTAAAACTGACTTATGGCATATCACTAGATCATTAAAACCTAAATCTACTCTTATTCCACCTCTTATACGTTCCGACGGAACCTTCGCTTCCTCGCCTCTTGACCAAGCTGACGAACTTGCCCGTGCCTTTCATGCTAATATGTGTCTAACTTTAAACTGGCGAAGCGACGACTCTGTTGAAGGTGAGGTCCTTAAATCAATGGAAAAACTCAATAATGTTGAAATTAGTAGCAATAGCGAACGCCTTCATCTAGTTACACCCAAAGAACTACGTAATGTTATAAAAAATCTTAAGAACCGTAAGTCACCAGGTGACGATGGAATTCACAACATCATGATAAAAAATCTTTCCCAAAAGGCATTGGTTCTTCTTGTAAAAATATTTAATGGTTGTTTGGCACTCAGCTACTTTCCAGAATGCTGGAAGATCGCGAAAGTGATAGCCTTAAAAAAGCCTGGCAAGGATGACACCATACCTAGTAACTTTAGACCAATTAGCTTACTTCCCTCGACTGGTAAACTTTTTGAGAAGATAATTTATAAGCGAATTTTATTGCATACTGAATCACTTATTTTGAATGAGCAATTTGGTTTCCGCGCTTCTCATTCAACGGTACACCAATTAGCTCGAGTGTCGGAACACATCACACATCACCTAAACTTAGGCCAATCTACGGGAATGTTCCTGCTAGATATGGAAAAGGCCTTCGATACAGTATGGCATGAAGGACTTATGCATAAGCTAGTTAATTACGGCATTCCACGGAATCTGGTCAAACTCATTCAATCTTATTTAGTAAATCGGCAATTTAAGGTACATATTGGTCAAATCACATCATCATTATTTCCAATACCTGCTGGAATACCCCAAGGTTCCATTCTTGGTCCGTATTTGTTCTTACTTTATGTGAACGATATGCCAATACAACCTCGGACTAAACTTGCTTGCTTCGCAGATGACACTGCCTCATTCACTTCCTCCAAAGATGTTGACCTTATAGTTGATCGTCTACAGCTTTCTTTGAATATGTTACATACACATTTTACCAATTGGAAATTAAAGCTAAACGATTCCAAAACAGAGGCCATTATGTTTACTCGCCATCGCAAACCTCCAACACGAAGTTTAAAAATAAATAACCATCCAATACCCTGGAGTAGCTCCGTTCGGTACCTGGGTATTACACTTGATACCAAGTTGAATTGGACTAAACATGTTGCTAACGTTCGCGTAAAAGGTGCTCAGGTATTGGGCTCACTTGGTCCGATTTTAAATCGTAAAAGCAAATTGAGTCCAGCCACAAAAATACTTATGTACACCGCCCTTGTAAGACCTTGCTTAACATATGCGTGTCCTGTATGGAGCAGTACGTGTTTAACAAATTATGATCTTCTACAGACTATCCAAAATAAAGCCCTCAAAATCGCGTATAATACTCCATTTAAAACTAACTTAAAAACATTGCATTCTCTTTTAAAATTCCCTCCCATTAAAGAATTCATTCTGAAATTAACTAAAAAATTTTATTCCAAAAACAAACTTAGCACTAATGAACTAATTGCCAATATATGTAAGACAACAGTCTCCGACTTGCAGTACATCGACAGGTATAAAACTTATCGCTTGCCCCATCATTATCTTTTGTTTCCGCCGGACCAGTCATGCGAGCTCGACTAGTGGGCGCGTTGTCCCCGCGTTCGTCCTCTTATGGTACGACCGCGGGGGGCAGGGCGGCTCGCGTCGCGGCTCCGTATACTGGACATCACGATAGCCTTTTGTTGCGATATATTTACCTTTTTTGTAAGAATTTGCGTAGATTTTTTACTTCTACCATCTTCATTAATTGTTAAGATGCAAAAAGCAAATGTTATAACAAAACTTTGCATTGTTCATGTACGTTATACCTATATTTAATTAATTTCATGTTATAATAACTTAAAGACTGTATTTAATTGAAATAATTTTTGTAGGCGCTTAAGCCTGGTAAAATTAACATTTCCTTTATGTTGGTTTGTTGCATGTTTGGTAATAATTGTGTAACATTGTAATTTATTTATGAAAATAAAGACTTTTAAAAACAAAACAAACTTATTTCAATTATAATCTAAATGGTTTATACTGCAGTATGGGGAAGGATGAGATGTACTCGGAATACTAGGAGTGGGATTATTCTTGCTTATTTCGTGGTTACAGAAAGCTTCAGAACTCGTTAATGTGTCAAATAATATTTTATAAAATACCTACGCTGCTGATTTATAGTGACTGTGTTAATTATATGAAAATAAAAGAATTTATATTGTTAATTTTAAGGAGAATCTCTATTTTTTGTTATCTATCTTTAAAGTTTTTAATACTAAAGTTGCCTCCAAAAATGTGACCAGTATTCATATTTTATTTAACTAGCTACACATTAAGTATTAAAATAAATTTGATTTTTAAAGTAAAACAGCTATTTCATTTATTTTTGTTCTGATATCGTAGACATACAATAATTTTTGTCCATTTACAACCACGTAAATTATAGTATGTAGTAGATACAATAGAATCTTCCTTTGTCAGTCCAACATAAAATGTTGTAAAGCACACATAACATAGTAGGCGTTCATATTATTCCTTGATAAAGTGTTGTATGTTGATAAAGTATGTAATATCTCAAAAACTAGCTATAATATAATTTAATAAAATCTTTAATATAGGATTAATACGAAAATAATTGTAAGCCTTCAAAGGAAATTTCATTTAAATACAATTATAGTTGTAGACTTTATTCATAACTACAACTTTGAATCTCTCTCCTGTAAAGTCCTAGTTTTGAACATACAATAGTATAATATTATCTGTGGCGATACCTAAGAGCAAATCTTAGGGCGATACTGAGTCGTTGACGTAAGGAGTGCTAAAAACTTACTTCTGGAGCTTTACTCGTACGAGTAATTGAAATATGTGCTGTATGTTGTGTAATTATTATGCTCAATTCGAACACGTTCAACAATCACAAACTCGCATTAAAATCTATTCAGATTATAAATATGTGCTATGTATGAATATGTTAAAACTTAAAAAAAAACAAGTTTAAAAATAATATTTTATTGAAAAAAGAGCCCTCAAAACTAAAAACGGAAAAATAATAATTTTGTTTATAAAAATCTAAATGCTTTTTTGAGGTCGGTCCTTAGTCGGTCGGATTTATAGTTTTATAAACAAAATTTTTATTTCTCCGTTTTCAGTTGGAAGGCGGTGTTTTTAGTGTTTTAAGTAAATAATTTTTGAAGAAGCTATCTCGAGATCGTTTGGACAAACAAGAAAAAGAACTATTACGATATCATCGACGTCAATTAAATAGACATTATTAGGTATAACTAAAAACTATTCGCCAGATGTTAATCAAAATGGAAGCTGGTGCTTGTCATGTGGTCCCAGGTTGAAAGAATCTTCAAAGTCGGTACACCCCGTAAAGAGTTACGAGGTAAAAAACATAAAAAATACAGTCGAATTGAGAACCTCCTCCTTTTTTGAAGTCGGTTAAAAACGTGTTACTGATATACAGGATGTGGTTGTACATGGGGTATCTAGCGGGCATCTACCCATGCCAACATGGTCGTATAATAATTACTATAGTGATATAAAAAATTTGAAATTGTTTAAAAAGCATATTTTCTTCATACAAATACACTCGTCCGCAAAAAAAGGGTTACCTCATATTTTTCAAATAACTTTAAAACTACACATGCTATCTCTTTGAATTAAAAAGAATCTGACAGTAATTTTAATAACTCGTAAATTATACCACAGTTTATTAAAAATAACCTTTTATTTATTTAAAAATGAAAGATAACTAAAATTAAGGAACTTCTTTCAAACAAAATAATTCACTTTTTGTAATTTTTTTATAAAATGACATGACCACCTCATTATTTTAGTACCTTGCGTTTCCTCCACGGACTCTTCTCAAGGTTTGTATTAAAAACCAAGTTCCTCAAGCCGTATTGAGGTATATTCTCCCACTCTTCAATAAGGGCCTGTTTTAAGGCTGCAAGTGTCAGCGGTGGTGGGCTTCCCTTCCTGAGTAGCCTTCCGAGCTCGTCCAATGCATGCTCTATGAGATTCATGTTCGGACTCCTCGCTGGCCAGGCTATGGGATCTGTACTATTGTATTATGTTGTAATATTGTATTGTACAATAATACAAAATCTTATGCTAGTAATATAAATGAGACGCAAATTGCACAATCAGTGATGATACAGTAAGAAGACGCCTGGCAGAATCTAACCTGACAACGTACAGATCAGCCCAGGGTCCAAAACTCGAACGTCATCATAAAATTGCAAGATTGTGTTTTGCGGCGCAACACTCTACTTGGAGGTGACTTGGAGCAAAGAAGATTGGGCACGTGTATTGTTTACGGACAAATCGAGATTCGCGTTATACGTCAACGATAGAAGGGACAGGCAGGGTGTATCGACGACCTGGAGTACGTTTTTTTCAAGCATGTTTTAAAGAAACGGTCTCCTATGGCGCGGGTCCCTCCACGTATCGGCCGGCATTTGTTCAGAAGGACGAACAGTCCTTCTTTTCATTGAAAATGGCAACCTAACTGCGGAAAGGTACATAATGGAAAACCTGAATGAACATGCAGGTCCTTTCCTTACAAATATGGGCGATAATTCACTTCTTATGCACGATATTGCTCGCCCTCATACAGCATTATCTGTGAGACGATACATTCAAAAAGTCGGTATCGATCTCATAGCCAGGCCAGCGAGGAGTCCTGACATGAATCCCATAAAGCATGCATGGGACGAGCTCGGAAGGCTACTCAGGAAGGGAAACCCACCACCTCTGACACTTGCAGCCTTAAAACAGGCTCTTATTGAAGAGTAGAAGAATATACCTCAATACCGCTTGAGGAACTTGGTTTTCAGTATGCCTGATCGCATACAAACCTTGAGAAGAGTCCGTAGAGAAAACAGAAGGTACTAACATAATGAGGTGGTCATGTCCTTTTTTTAAAAAAAATTAAAAAAGTGAATTATTTTGTTCGAAAGAAGTTCCGTTATCTTTTAACTTTCGAATAAATAAAAGGTCATTTTTAATAAACTGTGGTTTATTTTACGAGTTATTAAAATTGCTTTCAGATTCATTTTAATTCAAAGAGATAAATAACTTTAAAACTACACAAAGAGATAACATGTGTAGGTTTAAAGTTATTGAAAAAAATGAGGTGACCCTTTATTTTTGCGGGCGAGTGTAGTTCGGTAAGAAAAACAAAATGTATTAAAAATTACAAAAATTTAAACCCATCCTCACGATTGAAATTTTTGGGGGTACTCGAATTTTGATTCTATATCAGTGATTCACATTGGCTGATTTCATATCTGTGAAACATAATCCCAAATATGAATCACTGATAAAGAAACAAACGTTGAGTACCCCCAACTATGAAAACTCATTTCCAAGTTAAATGTTGGTCAACAAGTCTGACTCGAGCTTATCGGAAGCTGCATATCAATACTTGAAAAGGGTTTGAATTTCGCCATTACTCCAAAGCGGATTTCCTACGAAGAAGTAATTGGAGCTGTTGAAGAAGGTATTAGACGCAACAAAGTTCCAGCTGTCGATGCGGATATTCTAAGGCTTCTTCTAGTTATCTAAGTTAGCGGCACTAAATGAGCTCCGGAAGAATGAAGAGATTATGGTGCTGAAAGCTGATAAGGGGAATACGATTATAATATTAAATACCGCAGAATATGACAGTAAAATCTTACAGTTACTCAGTGATGATAGCACATATAAGAAAGCGAACTTTAATCCCACAGCGAGAACAGATCGGAGCACTCGTGCACTAATAAAGGAACATTCAGAAGCTATAAATGGCGATGTACAGAAGTTGTTTGTGCGACCTAGAACCGTACATCTACCTAAATTTTATGGGCTAAACACAAGAATTTTAATCGTGAGCATGGGTTTAAATTGTCGAGTGCCTGGAATCCAGTGATAATATTATGTGGAACCGGAGTAAATAAAAATTGTGCCTGACGCGTCCGTATACTATAAGTGTAGTGTGTAGGCAGCAGTTTCGAGTGAAAAGTGGGAATGAGGACAGTGGTACGGGTGCCGAGCGCAATAAAAGACTTAGAAACAGGGTAGACAGATTTATCTGCCAAGAAACATCAACACTCATAGACTTTAGTTCATCTGTGACCATGGCGCATGCAATTTCAAATTCACAACACAGAGGTACGTGGTATAAATGCACTTAATTAATTAAATTTTTGTTTGTCGGCACTATAACTATATCAAAATTTTTGCTTGTCGTAACTATAACTATATAATACCGCTTTAAGAGGACAAAATTGGAATAGCTTGTGTCAGTATATAAAATTACCATGATATTAATTGTAATTGAAACAACAAGCCAAAAAAGGTTAGTAAAATGGAAAAAAATTGCATTTACAAACGCGTAAATATTATGGAATAATAAAATTTTATTTTTGCGTTTACAAATTAATTTCTAGTATTAATATTTCGCGTAAATATTTTTACACTTGAAAAAATACACTGAAAAAAATCGATTTGCTTCAGGTGGGATTCGAACCCAGCATCTTCTGCAATCCGCAATAACGCAGCCGTCCGGATTGCAGAAGATCCTGGGTTCGATTCCCGCCAGAGGCAGGTAGTTTTTTTTTTAGTGTAAAATACACTGTAAGGTTAGTAAAATATTGTATTTTTTGGTTGGGCAAACTATTGAAACGGTAATCGTATATTCCGTTATTTTTATAGTAAAATCCATAGATACTTTAGGATTTCTCGAAATTCAACCCCTAAGGGGAGAAAATAGAGAATGAAAAGTTGTTTAAGAAATCCGTCACTTTTGAAGTAAAATCGATAAAAAATAGTAAGTAGGTATATGGCCTTTCGGTTAAAAATATTGTGTCTGTGCGTTTTAGGTAACCATAGTTACTGAAAATAACTGAGCTGTCTGTGAATCGTTTTACCAATGTCGTGTACCTTTTTATATCCGTATTAAATTCTTATTTATTTTATCCCGTGTTTCCCTACTGGACCTTCCACTCACACACTAACCCTCACAAAGGTTATGGGCCCAGATGTGCGTCGTCTAGAGGAACATAGGTAAAATTTCGAAATGAGAATTTTGTTGGAGAAACTGAATAGTATCGAGGGCTGGCAAGAAAGGTACGTAAATAGAGATGTCGAGTCTGAGTAGCGTACGGATTGAGTTGCTGGGTCGGGATAACTATGATAGTTGGAGAATCCAGGTACAAGCGTTGCTAATAAAGAACCATGTATGGTGTTTTGTGGATGGAAGTCGGCCGAGGCCTTCGGATCCTAATGAACGTAAGGATTCGGATCGTTATAGTGAGAAGGCGAGAGCAGAGTTGATACTCGCGATCAGTCCGGGCGAGGTGAGGCATACAAGGGGGTCCGCTACCGCCCGTGACCTCTGGGTGAAGCTTGAGTCGATATTCGCTTCAAAGGGACCTGCGAAGAAGGCGACTCTATTGAAACAGTTGACACTGAAGCAGATGGACGAGGGTGGCGATAATCGTGTGCACATGGCGGAGTTCTTCGATGCAGTGGACAAGCTAGGAGACATGGGAGTCGATATCAACGGCGATCTATTGTCGATTATCTTGCTATACAGTCTGCCGCAGAGTTTTGAAAACTTTAGATGCGCGATAGAAACGCGAGATGAGTTGCCGAGCGTCGATGTGCTAAAAATAAAAATTATGGAAGAACATTGCTCCAGAAGGCATATGAGTACAGATCATGATGAGGAAGCGTTGTTCGTGAAAAATAAGAGACATCAGAAGACAAGAAAGAGTCAAAATGGCGCCGAAAAGCGAGGTTTTAAGTTTAAATGCTATAAATGTCATACTATAGGTACGACCCGGTAAATTACATATAGAGTGTAGATGAAATGATGAAGAGAGCGTGAAAGAAGGAGTGTGTTTGTGTAGACAGAGGTGAGTTCGAGTAGTTGTTGGTTGAATTGTATGCTGACAACTAGGGAGCGATATTGCTGATCTGACATACACGTATTTCACGCGGAATCATTGCTTAAGAGATGTACGGCAAATGGGTACGTCTCGTGGTAGAACTAAAGCACGAATTGTGTGTAGTTGGGCTTGGGTCGCTCTACTAGTGCTTGTGATTAGTTTAATGTGTTTTAGGGGTTACCTAAAAAGGGAGCGTATTGTGTCTATGCGTTTTAGGTAACCATAGTTACTGAAAATAACTGAGCTGTCTGTGAATCGTTTTACCAATGTCGTGTATCTTTTTATATCCGTATTAAATTCTTATATTTTTTAATCCGTGTTTCCCTACTGGACCTTCCACTCACACACTAACCCTCACAAAGGTTATGGGCCCAGATGTGCGTCGTCTAGAGGAACATAGGTAAAATTTCGAAATGAGAATTTTGTTGGAGAAACTGAATAGTATCGAGGGCTGGCAAGAAAGGTACGTAAATAGAGATGTCGAGTCTGAGTAGCGTACGGATTGAGTTGCTGGGTCGGGATAACTATGATAGTTGGAGAATCCAGGTACAAGCGTTGCTAATAAAGAACCATGTATGGTGTTTTGTGGATGGAAGTCGGCCGAGGCCTTCGGATCCTAATGAACGTAAGGATTCGGATCGTTATAGTGAGAAGGCGAGAGCAGAGTTGATACTCGCGATCAGTCCGGGCGAGGTGAGGCATACAAGGGGGTCCGCTACCGCCCGTGACCTCTGGGTGAAGCTTGAGTCGATATTCGCTTCAAAGGGACCTGCGAAGAAGGCGACTCTATTGAAACAGTTGACACTGAAGCAGATGGACGAGGGTGGCGATAATCGTGTGCACATGGCGGAGTTCTTCGATGCAGTGGACAAGCTAGGAGACATGGGAGTCGATATCAACGGCGATCTATTGTCGATTATCTTGCTATACAGTCTGCCGCAGAGTTTTGAAAACTTTAGATGCGCGATAGAAACGCGAGATGAGTTGCCGAGCGTCGATGTGCTAAAAATAAAAATTATGGAAGAACATTGCTCCAGAAGGCATATGAGTACAGATCATGATGAGGAAGCGTTGTTCGTGAAAAATAAGAGACATCAGAAGACAAGAAAGAGTCAAAATGGCGCCGAAAAGCGAGGTTTTAAGTTTAAATGCTATAAATGTCATACTATAGGTACGACCCGGTAAATTACATATAGAGTGTAGATGAAATGATGAAGAGAGCGTGAAAGAAGGAGTGTGTTTGTGTAGACAGAGGTGAGTTCGAGTAGTTGTTGGTTGAATTGTATGCTGACAACTAGGGAGCGATATTGCTGATCTGACATACACGTATTTCACGCGGAATCATTGCTTAAGAGATGTACGGCAAATGGGTACGTCTCGTGGTAGAACTAAAGCACGAATTGTGTGTAGTTGGGCTTGGGTCGCTCTACTAGTGCTTGTGATTAGTTTAATGTGTTTTAGGGGTTACCTAAAAAGGGAGCGTATTGTGTCTATGCGTTTTAGGTAACCATAGTTACTGAAAATAACTGAGCTGTCTGTGAATCGTTTTACCAATGTCGTGTATCTTTTTATATCCGTATTAAATTCTTATATTTTTTAATCCGTGTTTCCCTACTGGACCTTCCACTCACACACTAACCCTCACAAAAAATTAAAAAAGGGGTATTATAGTATAATCTGGAAATTCAACCCCTAAGGGGAGAAAATAGAGGATGAAAATTTGTATGGGAATTCCATTGTTTTTATAGTGAAATCCATAAAAAATGGTATATGACTTTTTGGTTAAAAATAAAGATGATGTAGGTATCTTAGGTTTTTCGAAATTTATTTAAGGGGGTGAAATAGCCAATGAAAAATTTGTATAGGAAATCCGTCATTATTATATAAAATTTGTTACATAAATGGCACATCGGCTAAAAATTAAGAATTATGTATGTTATGATTTTTCGAAGTTAAGCCCCTAAGGGCGTTAAATAAAAGATGAAAGTTTGAATGAAAAAAAAAAATAAGTACCAAAAATTAAAATGCTGCTCAAAGTAACTATTCCACGGGGACGAAGTCGGGAGCAAAAGCTAGTTTAAATATATACATGAAAAATGAGCAACTTGTTAAAAAAAATCAATAGTTTTTTTTCGTTTTCTCATTGTTTAATGCAGGTGCTCCACTTAGTATGGCCAAGGTCGCCAGTCGAATATCATTGCCGCCGTGTGTCCTATACGTGTTATTATACGCGACTCCATACTTCTGTTTTGTTGCCTATATCTTTGTAGCTTAATAATAAAGAGGCATTATAGGGATATTATATAGAGCAGGTAAACAGTTTATATTCGTCACCACCTTAATGAACCTACCAGAAGGCTCTCCGGGACTCAGCGGACGCTACCACGAGCCTACGTTCTACGTTGTAGGAATTCGCAAAAAGTAACTTATTAGGAAATAATACACCAAAAGTAAACTTAGTTTATATAGAAATGGGGCGTTCCAATTTTAAAATTATGTTTTTTTTACGAAACTTAAAAATGTATAACTTGGGGCAACCGGTCGTTAATGTGGATTAGGGAATTTGGTATGAGCTTCAAAATAATTATAATAAGTATCAATATTAATTACTTATCTCAAAAACTAGTTTCCAAAATTTAGCTAGGGATAAATGGTTGAAATCCACGAGATCACTTTTTTTATTTATTTATTTTTAATTATATATCCCGGGCGAATATTACAATAATGTAGTCATTATTTGACCTGTGCTGCCATTTTGTTAATCATTAGATAATTGAGGTTACAAATAGAGATCCCTTTGCTCTAACACTTAAAGCTTAAAGCGATAATACATTATCTTATTCGATATCAGTAGTCTTGACATTCAAGACAAATGTATGAAATTTGACAGACCGTTATCCAATATCGGGCCGGGCAGTGTGAAAGGTGGGTACATAATATTTCACACAGTTTATTTGCTCTTGATATCGTATCGGCTGCCAATACAGTAATTTAATGTGGAATCACTCTTTAAATTTTAATATAATAAGGAGTAATGTTTGTAAGTTTGTAATGATTAAGTTCAAAAAACTACTGGATCGATTTCAAAATTTCTTTCACCGTTTGAAAACTTCTCATTTTTTTTCTGAGTGACGGCTATATTTGATTTAAAAAGGAAACTACGCGGACGAAATTGCGGTCAGAGCGCTAGTGATAAAACATAAGTTTTAATTTTAGTTATTATGAAATATTATATTAACCTGAATCTATGTGCTACTATTAAATTCGTAAAGTTATTGTTATTATTAATAAAATTCTATTATTACTCTTTGTTTTAGCTAAATAACGTCACGATAGTCAATTAATATTGCAACTACCTAACCTTAATACCTACATGAGGAGATTTGTAAATGACATTGGTTAACTTACATTTTTATTGTAATTGATGATAATTGACCGTAAATCTTTCAACAACCAAATAAAATAAAAAAACAGTATCGGTCAATGTTAAAAAGTTAATGTTAATAAATAAATATCCGTAATCAATGAACCAACCCGTTTAATTAAATGCCTACACGATATGACTTTATAATAGTGATTGATAAAATTTTGTATGCTCATTTCGAATTTTCAATTAACAGTCATTCATGTTTGATTGAAATTACCATGGAACAATGTAGTTAATACTTCTTAATATTACGAGAAACTATAGTAAGGTGACTGGTGAGAAACGACGATGACATACTGCGATAACTATTGTGACTAGGTAAAGTTGATTCCGTAGAACCGTCAGCGACGATTACTCTTAAGTACGTATCCATTAATGAAATGTATACACCATCTGGTTTACAGTGCATTTACTAATCAAAGGTACAAAAGCACATTGAGCGAAATATGAAAATTTCAACAGTTGACATGCGGAAAGTCAAATCATAATTTATAATTGGGTACAGTACCCGTAGTGTAAGTTTTCAAGTATAAAATACGTAACTATTGTAGTCGCGTTAAGAGCTCAATTTGTATGGGAAACATGATTTACGCATCTTTCTGCTAGGGGCGCTATTCACGTTTTCTATACAAATCGAACTTTTAACGCAACTACTATAGTTCCGTATTTTACACGAAAAAACTGATACTACGGATACTGGCTTACAAAACTTAGTATGTGAATATTCATCATATTATTTTATCCATTCCAGATACATATGAAGACGCTATGACGACTGACGATAAGAATATAGAAAATAACAAAACAGCCGAAAAGGTTTTAAATGGCAACGACTTAAATGGAATGAACGTAATTAAAAATAATTTGAAAGACAAAATTAATCATGTAGAAGAAAAAATAGAAAAATACAACAATGAAGACAGTTGGAAAGGGTTAGACATCTGCCAGAAAACAAGGCGGATATTTTCAATGATAACAGTAGAACCAATACTAGCATGTTATGTTATGCCATCTGTTCTGGCAGGTTTAGCAACAAAAAATTTATATTTAGAAAAAGCATGTCGAGTAAACTTAAAATTTGATCATGATGTATGTGATGCTTTAACGATGAGAGAAACTGCAAACTTTACGTATGAAGAGGAAGCTGTTCAGAAACTAGTTGCTTCAGTGGCTGGATGGAAGACAGTATTGCAGTCCTTCTTGCCTTGTGTCATTTTAATATTTTTGGGAGCATACAGTGACAGAGTTGGAAAGAGAAAATTTTGTATGCTCTTACCGCTAGTTGGAGAATTTTTAACAAGCATAGGTCTGATTGCTAACACATACTTCTTCTATCAATTACCAGTAGAAGCTGCGGCTGTAACAGAGGCTATATTTCCCGCATTAACAGGAGGTTGGTGCACATTGTTCATGGGAGTGTTTAGCTATATCGCTGATGTAACTACTGAAGAACAGAGGACATTGAGAATAGGCATTGTAAACCTTTTTTATTCACTGGGTGTGCCGGTTGGATCTGCTTTGAGTGGGATACTGGTGCGAAAAATTGGTTTATACGGTGTATTCTCCTTAAGTGCATCGCTGTACATGCTGGGCTTCTTCTATGGATTTTATAGGATCAAGGAAGTGAAACGACCTGATTTGAATACGGTAAGTAAGCTTAACCTTGCAGTGGTCACGCGCATTGTGGCTCATTACTTATCAATATTTGCTAAGGAAATCAATTTGTTTTTAATTATATCTATTTATAACTAAAAGGTGACACCTTAGCAAGATGGCGTAATTAAATGGTTCATTGAACTAAATAACTGACGGTCTTTATTGTCATTACTGGATCAATAAGATGACAATTCAAAAATTGCATCTGATAGATTATGACAGTGGTGCTAAAACAGTGGTGTTTTTATGCAATAAATAAGTGTAATACAGACGAGTATTTAAACAACCTATTTGTTGCAATTCATTATTAATTTTAGGTTTATTAAGATTGCTTTAAATAAATAGGTAAGTACTTAAAAATACATATTTAAATAAAACTAAAGTATACTTTAACTTATAAATATCAAATCAACACAAAACAATCAGTAATACCAAATGAATATAATATATTCCGGAAGTCAATAAGTTTCAATAAACTTTTCCCATATTCTGGCCCGAGAATACGTACCGGGTGAAAATATTTCATACTAGCTTTTGCCCGTGAAATAGTTACTTTAGGCGGCATTTTATTTTTTTGTGTAGGTACTTATTTTGCAAAAAATACACATAAAAGCTGCCGTGTACTATACTGTATATGGCATTTTTACAATCTACCATTTTACGTTTTCCCATCCTTTGCTAACTTACATGCAACCTTTCATCCCCATATGGGTCTGTAGGCACTCAGTTTGATACCATACTTTTTATTCCTCTATGGCCGGTTGGCAAGAATACATCATCCGTGATTGACATAAACGTCACTGGATTTTTCTCTTGAGTTTTGCCTTCTTGTTCTTTGTATTGTGAAATAAATAGTATTGTGAATTTTTATTGCGTGTTAATAGTCTCCGCTAATCTTTGTCGCTATATTTCTCCTTCTCAACTATCTACGTGCTACGTGACACTAAATTGGTGACCCCGAAAAGAACACTGAGTACTGAACTAAGTAACATAATGAGCGACAGCGGTGAGTCTGCACATACCAATTCCGATACAAAAGACAACGTTACAAAGCGATTGCGACGTCATAAAAAAGTGCATGTTTCCAATGACAACGTCCGTCACGACGAAAAGAGAAGGAGAAGAGGCGTTATGAGAAGATCAAGAGTGAGCTGATTCGAAGACTTTCTGCGTCTCATGAGAAGAAAGTGAAGCAGTTAATCACCCATGAGGAGCTAGGAGACAGAAAGCCGTCCCAGTTTTTGAGACACCTTCGAGATTTGGCTGGACCTTCGATTCCTAATGACTTTATCCGATCTATATGGAGCAGCCGTCTACCTCAGAGCATACAACCTGTCCTGGCGTCACAACCTACCCATTCATTGGAGCAGCTGGCTGATTTGGCTGACCGCATTCACGAGCTTACGGCACCGTGTAACGTTGCAGCCATGGCCTCAACCCCAGCTCAAGACTGTTCTTCGCCGTTGAATGAGATCGCTGAGCTCAAGAAGATGGTAGAACGTCTGGAGAAGAAATTGGACGACCAAGCTCGATTTGTTTACCGTCCCGAGCAGCGTTCCAGACCACGTCGTCGTTCTTCAACACGTAGCCCCCGAAGACGGTCAAGTTCCAACTATAGCAAGCATCCCCTCTGCTGGTACCACGCAAGATTCGGTGAGCAAGCCCACAGATGTCAGCAGCCCTGTGACTACAAGAAGGCGGGAAACGTCACGGGCAGTCGCTAATGGCGACTGACGTTTGCCCTGCCTCTTCTGGTCGCCTCTTCGTTACTGACCGCAATTCGAGTACCCAATTCTTGGTGGACACAGGTAGTGACCTTTGTGTGTTCCCTCCTAATGCGCTTCGGGAGCGTCGAGCTGCTACTGACTTTAAGCTTTGTGCCGCGAACGGAACTACCATAGACACGTTTGTTTACGTAGAATTTAAGTTCAATTTAGGCTTAAGACGCGACTTTCCTTGGCGTTTTATAGTAGCTAATATCACAAAAGCAATTATTGGCGTTGACTTTCTTAATCATTATAATTTAATTGTAGATTGCCGTAATCAAAGGCTCGTTGATAACACAACATCGTTGTCATCTATTGCGTCTAATGCTAACTTTACTAATGTATTTTCTGTTAAGCTTGCGACTGGCGATACGCGTTATCACAAAATTTTAAATAACTTTCCTCAAATTACACGCCGTTCAGGCACACCTATTACCCCAAGGCACAACACTGTTCATTACATCAGGACTACACCTGGAGCTCCAATTTCATCGACTCCTCGTAGGCTGGCTCCTGATAAGATGAAGATTGCAAACAGGGAATTTTAACTGATGCTGAACAACGGCACGGCACGTCCTTCAGACAGTCCCTGGGCCTCTCCTCTCCACCTCGCTCCCAAAAAGAATAACGATTGGCGTCCCTGTGGTGACTACCGCCAACTTAACGCGCGTACAATACCCGATCGTTATCCTTTGAGGCACATCCATGATTTCTCAAATAACATAGTTGGATGCAAGGTATTTTCCACCATCGATCTGACGAAAGCCTATAATCAGATCCCTATTCATCCGGATGACATAGCGAAGACAGCCATTACTACACCTTTTGGCCTGTATGAATTCCCCTTCATGACCTTTGGGTTACAAAATGCAGGCCAAACATTTCAACGGTTTATCGACGAAATGACCCGGGGCTTGGAATTTGTTTTTCCTTATGTGGATGACATTCTCGTATTTTCTGAGAATAAGAGGGAGCACGAGCGCCATCTAGAACACCTCTTCACTCGTATGGAGGAATATGGTGTTCTGATTAACACAGGCAAATGCGTTTTTGGTGCAAGTGAGGTCACATTTCTGGGTTATTCGATATCCGCTGCCGGTACCAAACCCCTAGAAACCAAAATTCAGGCCATAAAAGAGTTCCCAGTACCTAAGACAGTTCGTCAGCTTAGAAGGTTTTTAGGGATGATGAACTTTTATAGGCAATTTTTACCTCAATCCGCAAAAATACAAGCCCCACTAAACGCCCTATTAACTGGTTCGTTAAAAGCATCCCACCCAGTTGACATCTCTGGTGATTCTTAACAGATTTCGACCAGTGTAAAGGAAGCCTTTCAAATGCTGCACTACTTGCACACCCGGACTGCCAAGCTCAACTTGCTCTGGTAACAGATGCGTCTGACACAGCCATGGGTGCAGTACTGCAGCAGTTGAAAGATGGAGCCTGGCAACCACTCGCTTTCTTCTCGAAGAAGCTTAACCCCGCGCAAACTAATATTCGCCTTATGACCGCGAACTCTTGGCCATATACGAAAGCATAAAATACTTTCGTCATATGCTTGAAGCTAGACATTTTGTGGTATACACTGACCATAAGCCCCTCTGTTACGCATTTCGAGAACGAAAAGCCAACAGTTCGCCTCGTCAGTACCGTCACCTAGACTTCATCTCGCAATTCACAACTGATATTCGTCATATTTCGGGCAGGGACAACGTTGTCGCTGACACATTATCCCGTATCGATGAGTTGCAGATGCCAGTCGACTTGACCAAGCTTGCTTCAGCTCAAAATGCCGATCAAGAGTTAGCTGATCTTCTCAGAAGTGAAAACTCGCTTCGCATTATTAAAACTTCGTTACCCAACTCACAGATAGATTTGTACTGTGACATTAGTAACCCATCTCCACGACCATTTGTCCCAAAAATTTTTCGGAAGCAAATTTTTAATAGCCTCCCCAGTTTTAGCCACCCAGGTGCCAATGCAACCGCAAAATTAGCTGCAGAGCGGTTTGTCTGGCCTGAAACGTACGCAAAGACTGCAGGGAATGGTCGCGAAGTTGTCTAGCTTATCAGCGTGCGAAGGTGCATGGTCACGTATCTTCACCATTAGGCACGTTCAACTTACCCCACGCGCGATTTTCTTTTATCCATACAGATATTGTAGGACCATTACCACCATCTCAAGGCTACCGCTATTGTTTTACGGCTGCGGACCGTTTCACGCGTTGGCCCGAGGTTATCCCAATGGTCGACATGACGGCCGAAACAGTAGGGAAGGCGTTAATATAAACAAGTGAGTAAACAACATAAAAGGCACAAGAAGAGTCCGGATAAATAAATAGAGATCTTAATTGAGAATAAGAAAAATAAGGATATAAACATGCCTATCTCTGTTATAACACGAGATATTCCATATACTATACCTGAAACCAGCGATGTCAGATCGGAAGACGCATCACCAGAAGATCAAGATAATTTTGACGATCGATCTGAAACTACGGCTGATCTTCCCGTAGCGACCGAAAGGCAGAAAAGAAATTTAAAACAACCAGCTTGGATGAACAACTATGTCATTGGAGGAGATTCAGATGAATGTCATTTTGTTTCTGAAATGGCTTATTTATCTAGTAGATCAAAACGACGAAGACTGGAGCGAAGCCATACGATGAGTATGAAATGAAATCGCATATTAAAAATGGAAAATGGAAAACAGTAAAGAAGGAAGAAGGAATGAAAGTCATAGATTATAAAATGGTTTTAAAAAAGAAAGTTAGTCCTGACGATACAATAACTAAGCAAGAGCAAAAAGCAAGAGGTTTCTCACAACGACCAGGCATTGACTACAATGAGACTTATGCCCCCATAGCCAAAATAAGCTCAATAAGAACAATTTTCGGTATTGCCATTGAAGAAGGTCTGCATCTAAATCAAATGGCTGAATGAGCAGATCTATATGAAAATGCCTGACTAAATATAAAAGTATGTTAGAGAGATACTCGTTTCAGAACTTGAATCCGATGATTTGACTTATACAATAAAGCGAGAGACATTTTATCAGATTTCAAAAATATAGAAGGCGAAAAAGTAATGTTGCTCCAAAAATCTCTTTATGGCCTTAAGCAGGCAGGGAGGCAGTGGTACATCAAACTGGATACCGAACTAAAGAATATTGGTTTTCAAGCTTCTAAAGGAGATCCCTGTATATACATATACACGAAAGGAGGAGTAAGAGCCATTATCGGTATCTACGTGGATGACATTTTACTGGCCTGCTCATGCCAAAAGAAATTAAAAGAAATCAAAGAATGTTAAGTGAAAAGTTTGATATGAAGGACCTTGGTAAGCCAAAGCTGATTCTAGGTATGGAAGTAAAGATAAATGAAAAGGAAATAATACTAAAGCAAACAAAGAAAATAGATGAAGCTTTAAGAAAATTTAATATGGTTGAATGCAAAACTGCAACGACACCTATGGAACCTGGTATCACATTGGAGCCAGGGGGAAAAGGCGCAAACGATCTGCCCTACAAAAATTTGATTGGGACTTTAATGTTCCTAGCCGTAGCTACTCGGCCAGACATCGCCTTTGCCGTAAGCTATCTGTCACAATTTAATGACTGCCCAAATCAAACTCACTTCAAGAGTGCAAAGCGAGTTCTAAGATATTTAAAAGGAACCAGAGACGTTGAATTGCTTTTCCAGAAGACAGGAAAAGATCTTTATGGTTTGGCTGACGCTGATTGGGGTTCCTGTAAACTGAACTGGAAGTCCTTCTCAAGATACGTGTTTAAGTATGCTGGATCAGCTATTAGCTGGGCATGCAGGAAGCAAAGGTGCATTGCATTATCTACAGCGGAGGCTGAATATGTTGCCTTGACCGAAGCAGTAAAAGAAGCTATCCACTTACGAAATTTGCTTAAAGACCTGAACGTAAGCCAAGAGAAGACCCTTATACTGAATGATAATCAGTCAGTGATAAAACTTACCCAAAATAGTGTCATCTAAGACTAAACATATGGACTTGAAGATGCACCACATAAGAGATTGTGTTAGAGATGGAGTATTAGAAGTCCAATATATGCCTACAGAGAATATGGAGGCAGACATCCTAACAAAGGCGCTGTCTAGTCCAAGGCTGACACACTTAAGGAAGGACATGAGACTTCGATAAGCACGTGAGGAGGAGTGATGAAATGAGGTTGTAAGGCACGTTGCTATCTCTATTGCCTTTAGGCAGTGTCCTCGCCTTGGAGATGAATTTTGTTATTCGGTTTGAAAAAAAGATTATGTCAGTTATGTTTAAATTTTATTTTGTACTTTAGAAGGAATATATTTTAGTTTATCTCTTTATACGACGATTTTATTTCCAACTCACACATGGCCTCATCAGATACTACTTATTAGGTCTTCCTTATTTTGATCACCAAAGTTCCTTTCAACAGTCGATATATAAATATGAAATATATACAATGCAGGTAGATAGTGCTATCTTCACTTTATTGGATTCTTTGACAAATATCTTTATCGGGTGTAGGTATTTAAATTTTGTTTTTATAAAAAGGTTAAGCAAATGACTCCATTTCACCTGGTGGTAAGTAGAAATGGAGTTCAAATAAAGGCTATATGAATTGATAATACGTCACCTGGTAAGGTAATGATCTTCAAGTAGTTACCCACCCAATTACCTCTATACCGCCAGGTAACGGTACCTACACCTACTTTATTGTCATTTCATTACTTTCCAATATAGATTGTTTATTTTATTTTTTGTGTTTTTCATTTTCAGAAACCAACCAAAAATTGTTGCAAGTGGCTTCGGACGTTCTTTGACACTCGATATGCGAAGGAGACTCTAATGGTCGCTTTTAAACGTGGCCCAAACAATAGACGGCAGCGAGCTATCATGCTGGTGGTCGTGCTGTGTGTCCTGATTGGTCCTATTTATGGTAAATATAGCTATTGTTTTCATTTTTACTGTTTTTAAATTTCTCTTTAATTTATTATATTAATAGTCATAAACCTTGACAAATGATTTTTGTTAGGTCGGTACTAAAGTAATCACACTTGAAGCAGAGTCAAAGCGCCAATTTACATCTCATTGCCACTTCAGCGTGCTAATCGTTTAGTCTATGTCTAAAAATGTCTCCTATGATGAATATACTCATATACTGATTAAGGACTTAGTCTGTAGACTTTATGCTAGGGATGACCTAAGGTTCGGGGAAGTTTTGATAAAATGGAGTACGTGAAGTACGTACGCCGATCTCAAAACACCCCCAGAAGGGCTTAGGAGATACCAGTGGTTTTTAGTGGTTAGGATCGGCGTTGTTGTTGACACACTCGTATGCCCAGCCAGCATAGGGTATAGTCATCTCAATGGATTATCCATCGTCATAATAGCTTAGCATAGCTTAGCTTGTCAGTAGCTCTTAATTATTACTTACATTTGTTTTTTACATTGTTAATGAAAATGAAAATGAAAATGATCTCTCTTTATTTAAATGGACTTTGCTAAGTACTTTTATTAAGTTAGATATTAGCTATCCGAAGAAAATAAAAAAGGGATACCTAGGTAAGGTGGTGTATTTGTTACAAGCCGACTAGGTCAGCTTTACGCGCTAAATATTAATGATCGCATCGTAAACTCGGTCGCACGAGATTGCTCTTATAACTTTGGTTGGACGCATAGTGCAGTGCGTTCACGAATAATTTTGCCGTTGTCGGTCCTGGATGACATAAAAAATCAAAAGGTTCATGCTTGGGAAGTCACGGTAAGGTGTTTTTTCCGGTTGTTATGACTACAATTCGCACTCACCATTTTTTTTTTAATGACTACTGCAGTTTGCCGCTGATGGCATTCACTGATTTACCGGGTTTTTAAGAAGGCGAAAAGCCGTTTTTGCAAAAAGTGTAACAACTAGTGTGAAGTGTTGTTGTGAGGCGGTAACGGAGCGTTTGCGCTCGTGATCGGAGGACATTTTTGGGACGGCGCGAGGCGCGCGCGACATCTCTATTTGTACGGTAACTAGAGGCTTTGACTAGGAGAGGGTTAGGGTGGTGAGGAGCCTTGTCGAAGTAGCGCCTAGACCCTTCCTTCATAAATGAGGCTATGGACGGGAGATCGAAATCTCTATGGAGATCTACATTGCGTATGTACCAGGGGTAGCCTGATGCAATGCGCAGGAAACGGTTTTGAATAACCTGAAGTTTTTTGATGTTGGTGGGAGCCGCGTGTGCAAAGACAACGCTAGCATAGGTTATGATAGGTCGTACACTAGCTTTGTAAAGCGTTCTCTTATTTCTAAGAGACATTTTACTTCGCTTTCGTATAAGGTGGTATAGACGACCTAGGACGAAGTAGTTTTATTGCATCTGGACATTATGTAGTAGTAATGTTGTCTAAAAGATAGCTTAGAATATAGATTCTAAGCTATCTATTTATAGCTATATTAGCTATCTATTTGGATAGCCAAATACCCAGATCTTTAACTGCAGTTTCACGTTTGAGTTCAATTCATTTGAGAGCATTTGTTGACATTAAGTACCATGTTATTATTGTGACACCAATCTGATAGCATATTAATGCCATCTTGTAGTTCTAAGCAATCCCCATAACCTGCAATTTTACTGAAAAAATTAATGTCATCAGCATATGCAAGACACTGACACTTTATCCTTACCAAAAAATCGTGAATAAATATAATGAACAGTAATGGACCCAGATTAGATCCCTGTGGAACACCTGAAGAAGGAACAAAACTAAATGAATTATATCCGTATACTGTCACTAACTGAGTTTTGTTCATTAGATAAGATTCTAGCCAACGCAACAAATTACCATGGATTCCCAAGTGATACGTCTTCCGACACAGTATACTATTATCAACGCGATCAAACGCCTTTGTGAAATCTGTATACAATGAGTCAACCTGTTTTCCGTCTTCAAGGGCTACATTAACAAAATTAACATATGTCAGCAAGTTAGAAGATCGATTCTTAATGAAACCATAACTTATATGATGTTTTACATGGCTGTAAATGTACGTATACAGCAAACCCTCTAAGACCTTGGCAAAGCAGTTGAGAACACAGACTCCTCTGTAATTTGTGACATCCATTCTGTTACCGGACTTAAAAATTTGTACAATTTTAGCATGTTTCCAGAGGTCTGGAAAACAACCCTGAGAAATACTCATGTTAAAAATTATCGTTAATGGTTTTGTTAGACCTCGGGCACAAAGACGAACGAACGCCGGCGCCACACCATCAGGTCCTGCACCCTTATTCACATTCAACGCTAATAATGCAGATTGCACCTCTTTTTCCGATATTACTACGTTAGATATAGATTGACTAACTTCAGGAAAATCAGGAATGTAATTAGGGGCCTCAGCCGTACCGTACACCGAGGAAAAGTACTTAGCAAACATGTCCGCAATACTTTTGCCATTACTTGCTGAATTGCCACCCATATAGTAAACATTGAGTGTGTTTTGTTTCTGTACTTATATTATTGAATTGCAGGAGAGATGGCGGTTATGTACTTGTTCACGAGGTACCGCTTCAACTGGAATGAAGTGGACTACAGTATATTCTCTACTTACGCTGTGTGTACTACATTAGTAGGTAATAAAACTCTAATTTTAGCGTTACCTTTTGATTTTAATTTATGTTCTTATTCGCCCTCATATTTCATTCTTTATTAGTTTTCAAATAAATTCACGGTCATCAAGAAATTCAAATTCCACCTATGAAGTTCGTTCAGATTTAAAACTGGGTTTTATTTAATTACTTATATTATTTTGCTCACTTGCTAAAATGTGACTTCGATTGCACCCACCTATAATTGTTTAGGAGAAGCAGTAGTCCGTAATTTTGTCAAGGTAGCGGACTCGACAAAATTACGGACTAACATTATTCAAGTAGGAGAATCATTTAGATTAAAAACTATTTTTTGTTAAATATTCATTAGCGCTTAGCGTTAGCGTTATTATTCATTAGCGTTTATTTACAGGAACTTTATTCGCTGTGGGAGTTTTTAGCCACCTGCTAAAATTTGAAGACGCCATTATTGGCGTAATATCTTGTACGAGCAAAATCTTAGGTAGCTTTATGTACGCGTTTGCTACAAAAACTTGGCAGATTTACTTAGGTAATAATTTAACTGAGAATGTTTAAGTATTTTAAATAGATTAATTATTTGAGTTTTTATAATCACTGTTTTATATTTATTTTTCAGCTCCTACGATAGAAATATTTCATGGAGCATGTTCTATTACAGTGAGGTCTATGATCTCTAAGTTGGTAGATAAAGATGAACTGGGTAAGTTGGTTTGTATTCTGAAGGGTGGGAATAAATAATAAATAAGATAAGAGATAAATATTAGGTGGTTATATTTTTTCTTTGCCACAGCCTTCCAAATGAAATTTAACACAGGGTGCTTGATACTTTTCGGTACGCATTAATTTATGCCTATAGTATATTTTCAATATTACAGGGAAAGTGAATTCTTTCTTCGGTGTTTTCGAAGCTATGATGCCTTTGGTATATACTCCTATGTATACCTCAGTGTACACTGCCACTATAAATACATTCCCTGGAGCAGTCTTCTTGCTTGGAGGAGGACTAACTGTACCAGCGTTGTTAATATTTTTGTAAGTACCATTTCCTCAGGTAATTATAATTTGTGCAATAATACATTATTTTGAAGTTTGCTCTGTTTAGTCACTTATTTGAATAAAACAAGTAGTACCCATCTATTCACTCCAACCGAGGTTTAGTGAATAATATATTTCATCATCATCATCCTCAGCCCGTTATCGCCCACTGCTGAGCATAGGCCTCTCTTCGCGTACGCCACTCGTCCCGATCCTGCGCTAATCTCATCCAATTATGACCCGCGATCCTTCGAATGTCGTCAACCCATCTTGCGGCCGGTCGTCCGACGCTTCTTTTATCTTTAATAGGCCACCAATCCGTCAACACTTTGGTCCATCTGCCATCACTCTGCCTAGCAACATGTCCGGCCCAATTCCATTTAAGAGAAGTTATTGCTCTTCCGACGTCCCTGACCTTCGTGCGACGTCGAATTTCAGCATTCCTTACACGATCTTTTAACTTGATGCCGAGCATGGCTCGCTCCATGGCTCTCTGTGCAACTTGGATCTTGTGCATAGTCTCATTCGTGAGCGTCCATGTCTCAGCACCATATGTCATGGTAGGCAGAACACATTGGTTATAGAGGCGAGTCTTCAAGCATTGTGGAACGTCGTCAGACTTGAGGATGTCATCAAACTTGCCGAATGCCGCCCATCCTAGTTGGATTCTCCTATCTATCTCCCCTTTCCAACGTTCCTTGTCAAAAGACAGAATATGTCCAAGATACAAATATCGGTCTACCATCTCTAGTTTCTCATTTCCAACCACTATAGATGAATTAGAGGCACCAGAGAAACCATCCATAACTTTGGTCTTGGACATATTCATCCTAAGACCTATCTTCAGAGAGGCGTCGAAAAGGTTTTGAAGCATACTTTGGAGATCAGACAAGGTCTCGGCAAATAATACAAGGTCGTCGGCAAATCTGAGGTGCGACAAGAAGACACCATTGATCTTTATTCCTATTTTCTCCCATTCAAGCGTTTTTATGACGTCTTCTAAAACTGCCGTAAAAAGCTTAGGTGAAATAGTGTCTCCTTGCCGCACCCCCCTCTTGATAGGAATAGGGTCGCTAAGATTGTGTAGCCGTACCTGCATTGTTGCCGTGCTGTATAACTCCTGAAGCAAGTCCACGTAGCGAGCATCAATAGAACAGCGATGGAGAGAGTCAAACACCGCCCAGTGCTCGACACTGTCGAAGGCCTTCTCGTAATCGACGAAGGCCATGCACAGGGGCCGGTTGTACTCGTGGCTTTTCTCCATCAACTGTTTTACCGCTTGGATGTGGTCGATGGTCGAAAATCCACTTCTGAAGCCAGCCTGCTCGGATGGTTGGCATTCATCAAGGATTCGGGTGAGGCGATTGCATAAAACTTTTGCGAAAAGTTTATATGTATGCGAAAGGAGGCTTATGGGGCGATAATTAGTTAATTTTGATATATCCCCCTTTTTATGGAGTATAGTGACTATTGCAGTTTTCCAAGATTCTGGAGTACGTTTATTCCGCAAAACCTGGTTGAAAAGTCCTACAAGGATATGAGTGACAGGGTCACCACCAGCACGGAGTAGGTCTGTTGTAACTCCATCTTCGCCAGGGGATTTCCCAGATTTCATACTATGCAAGGCCTTCTTGATTTCGTCAACTGTTATCAGTGGTATGTTATCTACATCTATAAATGGATTAGGTGGTGCTCTTTTGTCGTTTAACAACGGCTCTGGCTTAGCAGCTTTTGAGGCATACATTCTTCCGTAGAAGTTCTCGACAAGTTTTACGATTTGGTCCCGATCCGTAACCAGAGTACCATCATCGTCTTTAAGTTTCACTATCTCATTATTTCCTGTCTTTAGTCTCTTTTTAAATACTTTTGGGCCTCTAAACTTTTCAATTGTGCTAACTATTATTTCTGTTTTGTATTTTCTCAGATCTTTTCTAATAGATTTACTAATTTTCTTACTCATTTCTTCAATTTGTTTCTGATCAGCTGCAGTATTGTGTCTCATTTTCCTTCTTTTCTCTACCAAAGCTAACGTTTCAGATGACAGCTTTTCTTTCTTTCTCTGTAGTTTGCCTAGATGTTTTTTAGCAGTCTCTGATACGACCTGGCACAAGAAGTTATTAATCTTATCAACATCTAGATTTTGTTCTGCCAGCCCTTCAAACTGGTTTTGAAGGTCTACCTGGAATTCTTCCTTAAGTAGAGCGGTATCTTCCTTGTAGTACCTCTTGGAAGCGATAACCATTTTAGCGCGCTCTTTTTGAAGGTTAAACCTAAGAGTTGACCTCACTAGTCTGTGATCGCTTCCGGCTCTGAAGCTTTTAAGAACGGTTACGTCCATGACTATATCTTTACGTGAACTTATGATATAGTCAATTTCGTTCTTTGTATTGCCATCAAAGCCAGCCCACGTCCATTTTCTTGACGCACGCTTTTGGAAAAAGGTATTCATTGCGTAAAGGTGTTTTCGCTCAAGGAAATTTACGAGGGTTTGTCCGCGGTTGTTTCGAAGACCCAGACCGAATTTACCAACAGATTTCTCATTCGATAGCTGTAGTCCAATCTTGGCATTAAAATCGCCAGTTATAACGTAGTATTGGCATGGACATTCTTCCAGGGCTCTTTCTATATCGTCGTAGAAAGCTTCCACTTCTTCATCGGGGTGTTCTTTGGTGGGAGCGTACACTTGAATTATCTTAATGGAATATCGATTGTTAAGTTTAAGTACTACATAACACACTCGTGGCGAGATACATTTGATGTTTTTGACTGCTGAAGTGATGTTCTTGTGCAGTAAAAATCCAACGCCCCCGTAGGTGGAGTCTTCATGACCTCGGTAGTAAAATAAATCGCCGGAATCCAGTCTAATGAGTTCTTCTCCTTTCCGTCTGACCTCCGACAACCCAATGACGTCCCACTTGATCTTGTCTAATGCCATTTGTACTTGAAGTAATCGGTCGTCCGTGCGCATCGTCCTGGCGTTATAACACGCCAGGGTCAGGGTCGTGCTGTTAGAGTGGCAGCCGGATCTCTTCCAGGGATTCTTAGCTCCCTCCGCCCCGCCGTTACCAGGACCGCTGCCGGAGTCAGGAATAGCGGGGCTGCTGGGGACTGAGGGGCCGGGCTATTTGCGTACTTATCATTTGAAGAGGTTTGTAGCCATAAAACGCCACGCTGGCCAGTGCGTCTTGGCGAGTTTTTCTTCCTGCCACGTTGGCCTGGGATTGATGGAACAATAAGAGCTACAAGCTTGCTGTTCCATCACTCCCAGTTGACGGAGGGGACCGCGTGGAGGTGTGGACCAGGAATTGGCAACCATAATGCGCAGGATGTGGATTATCGATCCCTGACGATTATTTTGTCACCAATTCAGTAGGTAGTTACATATTATTTCGTTCATTTCTTAAAATAATTGTATTCGTTACCAATTTATTACATCAATTTATAATTTTAAAGAAAAAAAATTGAACAATCCGGCCAGAAAAGAAAAAGGGGGCGGTCTTCAAAATCTAAACTAGCACTGATTATTCAGTGATTATTATTTTTAACAATAAATATTGAATATTTTGGCTTTAATTAAGTGTTTTATTTGCTAGCCTGTTAGAAATTTTATTTAAATATCCTTTTATTTATTTTATTTATTTATTTGGTTCAGGTACAAACAGTCATATACAAGAACTATATGTAGTGCAAATTGTTACAAACAGACCTAAAATACCAATAATTATATCTAACAAATAAGGTATTGATATGCAATAAGTGACGGATACATTTACTTATTTCTTTTTTTAGCATAACAATTTTGATATGTTTACAACAAATATTATAATCATTCTTAACGTTAAAAAAATAATTTGCTTACTTTACTTTTGAAAATATTTAATGAATTTGAAAAAATATCCACTTCAGATAGTGACTTATTATAAAAAGAGCAGGAACGTCTAAAAAAGGTATTACGTGCATAATTAGTGTGACAACTTGAAATATAGAAGGTATCCTTAGAACGTGAGGAGACTTGAGGAACTTTGAACTTAACTTTTTGCAATAAATCCGAGGAATCAATATGATTGTTTATTAATTTGTACAAAAATATGGTGTCTAACAATTGACGTCTATGGAGTAACGACTGTACGTTATGTCTCTTGGCACTCTCTTCGTAGTTAGTATAATAACCGCCGGTGCAGTAATCTAAGGACTTTAAGAATTTGTTTTGTACGCGTTCTATCCTATTTTTATGAACAGTATACTGGGGGCTCCTCACTACACTACCAAACTCCCAAATACTGCGAACATAAGCATTGTACAAAAACTCTTAGTTGTAACGGAACGTTCTTGGAGTAGATAATTTTATTTGAATTTACAAAATTATACTACATGAATACAATTACAAAACTTAACTTAATTTAAACTTCATATTTTTACTTGTGTTTACTAAAAACAAGTATTATAACTAGCAATCAACCTAAGTACCGAGCTATACGTACACCTGTGGTGTTTTATTATAACAAGACGTTTGACGGGTGGCTACGTCACGCACGGCGAACAAAAGGATAGGACCGGCTGCGTGAATGCGAGAGGTGTCGCTCGATTGACTTAACCGCCGACCGCTGATAGCTAACAGCAATCTCAAATACTGCTCGAGATTTTAAATCTAATTTAATAATTGCTACCATTTTTTGATAATACAATTAAGGAGTGAATTATCGAAATACTGCTATAATATTTATTACTTAGTTGGTGAATTGTGTTGACCCCAATACGGGGTTCCACTCTACGGATAAATCTGACAAAGGCTACTGATATCCAGGATAATTATACTGACGGAATTAGAGGACTGTATGCGGCTGTCAACGCGCACCTGAAGAGCACGTGGCAGATAAGTGGTTTTCCATAAGGACAGTGTTAAGTGGAAGTGGCTCAATAGAATCATAGACTCACCCCCAGTGTTTAGTATTAATAAAGCTGTTTGTTATTACTGTTCACTTGCTTTACTTACTGAGCTAACCTTTCCTACGTACTATACTTAAAACCCTAAACGTTACAATGGCGCCTGATCAATAGGAATTTCACTGAGCCGTTTTCGCTTGCATTGCTTCCTTGCATTTTGTAGTTATCCTTGGTGCTTGGTTTATCTTTGTAATTTGTAAACTAGCATTTATTTTTATTTAATTTAGTCTTTTAAATTGTGTTTACTACTGATTCTATACAATCTATTAACGCGTCTATACACAATAAAAAAAAAATCGATGAAATTCTATTACTAAGATATTATATTTATCATTTTATTAAATTAATATTAATTATTATTTTACCGAGAATGATTTTTTATTAATTATTATTTTACAATTTTATATACACAATTTGAAAGTCTATTGTTATTAGTCTGTAGTTGTAGTTTTTAATCGCTTCTCGCTTATTTTTTTATGTAGTTTACCTGCTGTTGATTTGTATATTGCAACACACATCCATTGCGGTACTAAGCACAATGTCATATCAAATCAAATATCTATCATTGCAAAAAAATGAGCTAGAGTATGAGGTTGGTGTTAGAGGTGGTTCTACGGGAGAATCAGTACAAGATCTTAGGAAACAAATTGTTAAATTAGGTCCACTGTTACCTCCCGAAGATATCTTAGAATCGCATTTAGAACCAACTATTGATATAGCTCAGGTACAAGAAACTTTGGTCAAAATAAAAGATAATTTAGAAAACTTAAAAATAAAATTTGATAAAAATGTCTACTCTAGAACGGAAACTTTACTTCACCACATTTACTTTAGACTAATTAGAATAAATAGAACAGTTGATATAAATGCCAGGTATATGGAATGTTCACAACTTTATAAACAATATTATAATGAATTAAAAAAATTAAAAATTGAACCTGCTCAAATTCCAACAAATTCAGAACCCATTTCTGATTTGATTACTGTTACTTGCGAAAAAAAAGTTGTTTCTGAAGTTGTAGGAAAACTTAAATATTCTGGTAAAACATGCGTTAGATCATTTATTCAAAAGGCAGAGGAATTGGCTTTATCTCGGGGAATGTCTAATGACAAGCTGCTGACATTTGCTTTTGAAATTTTTACCGACGATGCTTTACACTGGTTTAGATGCATTCAAGACAAAGTTCACTCCTGGGATGATCTCGTAATACTTCTCAAGCAAGATTTCAGCCATAGTGATTATGACTACCGTCTATTGTCTGAAATTAGAACGCGTACTCAGGGTGAACAAGAGAATATAGCAATATACATTTCTATAATGCACGGGATGTTTTCTCGCCTTACTAAGCAGTTATCAGAGGAGGACAAACTGGAAATTCTCTTACATAATATTAGACCTATATATGCTAGTACTTTGGCAGCTTCACCTAATATTTCTAGTATTGATGCTCTCAAGGACTTGTGTCGTAGTTATGAAAATATTCAGTCGCGTACTGCACGTTTTCACGAACCTCCGAAGGTAAATTCTGAGACACTTGCCAAGGAATTTGCTTACAATCGCCAATCTCCTTGTACATCATTCAATAAATATTATAGTTATAATACACATACTATTGATTCGTCTAGGAATAATTTTAATAAATTTAAATATAGTAAAAATTATCAAAATAATTATAACAATCAGAAACCTGGTGAACATTCGAAACAATATAATTTAAATACTCTTAGTACTTCTAATAACTTATATAATAAGCGTTTGTATTGCCCAAGATGTCGTGTTAATACTCATTCCCTTGGCCAATGTCAGCAACCTCATTTTCCGATTTGCTTCAAATGTGGAAAAGAAGGTGTTCGATATCCAGACTGTTTGGACTGCAAACCTAAATCAAAAAAACTAACTAATGTGGATTGTAGTAACAGTAAATGTGAGAGTTTAGTTAAGAGATTTGATCGATCGGATTGGTCAAACTGGCTTAAATTTATCTCAAATTTCTTTTCTTGCTACTCTGTTTCTTCAATCCACAACTCAGTAACACACTATCCACGTCCTTATGTCTCTGTCGAATTGCATGATAAGATTTTAGTAGGTTTATTAGATACTGGGTCTTCCGTATCTATCTTAGGTAACAATAGTCATAAATATTTTATAGACATAGGTTTTACGTTGCAAAATATTGACCCCTTACAATTTATAGCTGCCGGTGGTCAGAAGCTAAAAAGTATTGGTCTCATTCATCTACCCGTGAAATTTTTAGACCAACTTCATATTTTGGATATATACGTTGTCCCAGAAATTCAAAATTCCTTAATTCTTGGTATGGACTTTTGGAAATACTTCGATTTGTTCCCAAAAAAAATTGATTCTGTAGTTTTAAGTTCAGAGTCAGATATCACGCTTAACGATTTAGCGCTGGCTAAAAATACTAATCTTTGTGGATATAACCATTTAACTGAAGATCAGAAAATCACAGCTGACCATATTATTTCCCAGTTTCGTAATATCTCATACGAAGTACGTGGCTTGGGAAGAACTTCTTTAATTACCCATTCGATTGACACTGGAGATGCTGCCCCCATTCGTCAACGTTACTATAGGATGCCGTTGGAAAAGCAACGAGTTTTAGTTCAACAGCTTGATGACATGCTCAAAGAAGATGTTGTTGAACCATGCGAGAGTGAATGGTCTTCCCCAGTACTACTCACGCCTAAGAAAAATGGCGAACTAAGATTTTGTTTGGATAGCCGTAAGCTAAATTCGGTTACCAAAAAAGACGCCTATAGCCTACCATATATTGCCGAAATTTTGGATAACCTTCGCGATGCCAAGTATCTTACAAGTTTAGATTTATCTAAAAGTTTTTGGCAAATTTTAATAAAAAAGGAAGACAGATGTAAGACAGCTTTTTATATTCCAACGCGTGGTACATATCAATTTAAGTCCATGGCCTTTGGCTTGACAAATGCCCCAGCTACCCAACAACGGTTGGTGGATAAGTTGTTCTACGGCCCTGAATTCGAGCATAGAGTTTTTGTTTTCATTGATGATATCATTATAGTTTCGTCCACTTTTGATCAACATATTTCACTTCTCGTGCGCGTAATGGAAAAACTGATATCGGCTAACCTCACTATCAACTTTGAAAAAAGTCAATTTTTTAGAAATCAGTTAAAATACTTAGGATATGTCGTAGATTCTAAGGGACTGCACGCTGATCCTGAAAAAATTTAAGCTATTGTAAATTATCCCACACCTAAAAATCGTAAAGAAGTTCGGAGATTTTTAGGAACAGCATCCTGGTACCGTAGGTTTATACCTAATTTTAGTGCTCTAGCTTCACCATTAAATAAATTAACATCTCAGGCTAAAAACGCACCTCCGTTTAAGTGGTCTACGCAAGCAGATGAGGCATTTAAAGCACTAAAAAAATGTCTTATTTCTACCCCTGTATTATCATGTCCTGACTATTCCAAACCTTTTCAAGTACATACTGATGCTAGTGATGTTGGTATTGGTGCTGTATTAACTCAAACGCTAGACGGCTCTGAAAGAGTAATCGCATACATGAGCAAATCTTTGTCTAAGCAAGAACAAAACTACAGCGCTACAGAACGCGAAGCATTAGCTGTACTGACCGCAATCGAACACTGGCGATGTTATCTCGAGAATGGCCAAAAATTCATCGTCTATACGGATCATTCGGCACTAAAATGGTTTTTAAATTTAAATAACCCTACAGGCCGTTTAGCTCGATGGGGTGTTAGACTTTCCGCCTTCGATTGCGAGATTAGACATCGTCGTGGCTCAGATAATGTGGTTCCTGATAGTCTCTCGCGTATAAATAATTCTGCGATTTCAGCTTTAAATAGTTTTCCTATTACTACATCTCAAAATATAAATGACAGTTGGTATTTAAATATTTTTAATGGTTGTCAAAATAGTCCTCAATCATTTCTAGACTACCAAGTAAAAAACAACAAACTATATCGTTTTAAAAAGAGTTTAAATCCTCTTGCTAAGGAGTTTGAGTGGAAGGAGGTTATTCCCAGCGAAAATAGATCACGGGTCATTGAGAATAATCATTCGTGTCCTACCGCGGGTCATTTTGGTATTTTAAAAACTTATAGACGTGTTGCACTTAAATATTTTTGGCCAAATATGCACCGGGATGTGGCAGACTTTGTGGCTAATTGTGATATCTGTAAATCTTATAAGCATTCTAATCACAGTACGCTAGGTACTATGGGTCGTCCTAAGGATTGTAGTCGACCTTTCCAAATGATTAGCATGGATTTGGTTGGTCCATTGCCACCAAGCAGACAGCAAAATACTTTTCTGTTTGTGATAACTTGTTGTTTCTCCAAGTACTGCCTTTTATTTCCCGTAAGACGCGCAACTGCTGAAATCCTGTCAAAAATTATTGAAGAAAAAGTTTTCCTTGTTCACGGTATTCCTAGTACAGTTATCATGGATAACGGTAGACAATTTACTAGCAACACTCTCAAACAATTGTTTCAGAAATATAATATACCTAATGTTCAATATACTCCTAAATATACTCCACAAGTAAATACAGTAGAACGCTACAACAAAACTATTGTGACAGCTATTTCTTCTTTCATCGAAAATGACGATCATAGATCTTGGGATGCAAATGTTCCAAAAATTCAGTTTGCTATTAATTCTTCTACAAACGACGTGACTGGTTTCACGCCGTCATTATTAGTTTACGGTCGTGAACTAGTTACCTGTGGTTCTCATTATTGTGACGTAGATACCACTAGTGACCTAATATTTTCACCTAGAGACGAATACGCAGAAAATCTCGGCGTTCTACGTAAAACATTTGATCAAGTACAATCTTCACTAATGAAAGCTCATTCTAGAAATAGTTACAATTACAATCTGCGCAGAAAGAATGTTGAATTTAATTTGGGAGATTATGTTTGGAAGCGTACATATTACCAAAGTGACAAAGATAACAAATTTGCTAAAAAACTAGCTCCAAAGTTTATTAAATGTCGTGTAATGGGAAAGAAATCGCCACTAGTTTATATTCTTGAAGATATGCAGGGTAATAATATTGGTGAATGGCATATAAAAGATATAAAATTAACTAATTACAAAATATAACTTAAAACTACATAATTATTAAAAAAAAGGGTTGTGGTAAATTTTTACATGATTGCTACGCATTTTCTACCAGAAGTTGTTATATCTAGAGTACTACCTACTAAAGATAGCAAATTCTAATTTCATTTTCGTTTTACTTGTCCCTATTTAAACAAAATAACATCCATCTTTAGCTATTTTGAGTAAGTTGCAGAGCAAGCAAATACTCTATTTGTCTGAGGCTGTCTCACAAAGGTTATATGTGACTAGCAAATATGATTGTAAATTATGAGTGTGTGATGTATGATAGTAATGATTGAATTTAAATGTTGCAAATAGCTATCGAGTGTATTTAAACTGTAGAGAATTTTACTTAGGCAAAATTCTAACCAAAAAAGGGGGGTATGTAACGGAACGTTCTTGGAGTAGATAATTTTATTTGAATTTACAAAATTATACTACATGAATACAATTACAAAACTTAACTTAATTTAAACTTCATATTTTTACTTGTGTTTACTAAAAACAAGTATTATAACTAGCAATCAACCTAAGTACCGAGCTATACGTACACCTGTGGTGTTTTATTATAACAAGACGTTTGACGGGTGGCTACGTCACGCACGGCGAACAAAAGGATAGGACCGGCTGCGTGAATGCGAGAGGTGTCGCTCGATTGACTTAACCGCCGACCGCTGATAGCTAACAGCAATCTCAAATACTGCTCGAGATTTTAAATCTAATTTAATAATTGCTACCATTTTTTGATAATACAATTAAGGAGTGAATTATCGAAATACTGCTATAATATTTATTACTTAGTTGGTGAATTGTGTTGACCCCAATACGGGGTTCCACTCTACGGATAAATCTGACAAAGGCTACTGATATCCAGGATAATTATACTGACGGAATTAGAGGACTGTATGCGGCTGTCAACGCGCACCTGAAGAGCACGTGGCAGATAAGTGGTTTTCCATAAGGACAGTGTTAAGTGGAAGTGGCTCAATAGAATCATAGACTCACCCCCAGTGTTTAGTATTAATAAAGCTGTTTGTTATTACTGTTCACTTGCTTTACTTACTGAGCTAACCTTTCCTACGTACTATACTTAAAACCCCAAACGTTACATAGTGAACGGCCTTCCCAATCGAAGGATTAGTCCTAACTGCTTATGTGCCTTAGCCACTATGTTATCAATATGTACAGTCGAACCAACTGAATCATGACCCACTTGGCCGATCATTCCTTTAGAATCATAAATTTAGTTAGGTTTTCTTCGCTATCATTCGTGTTGCACTTAGTACGTTTTAAATATGAATAAAAATGCGTCATTACGGGTCAGAGATCTATGCAATTTTAATCTTTCTTATCACTGCACTAAAGTCTCAATTGGAATTTTAAATAAGATGTCGTTCGTAATCTAAACTCTTTTCACTACTGAGAAAATGGAATAACTATTATATTTTTAAAAATAAAATGACGTTATGTGTCAGATGTCTGGTCTGAACACATTTTAAAAACCCATATTTATTTGAAACTGTCAGTGTCTAACAAATTGATAACAGGTTCGTTACTTAGAAATGTACGTTCAAGCGAATGTCATCCTACTTTGTATAGAGTGACTGTACGAAAATGATCTCAAGGTGGGTCATGATTCAATTTGGTCGACTGTACGTACGTTTATATCTAATCCTATCTACTTATATTATATCTAGCTTCCCTGGGGGACTTGAACTTTATAAAGTTTTCTAGTGACATAATATATGATCTATTGGCGATCTCTTTAAATTAGTTAGCTTAGATACTCATTAGAACAAATGTTTTATAATACCAAAAACATTTATTTAGTACAAGACCATATATCTCCATCATTTTAGATGATTTATTGCGGAATTGATAGTATATTGTGTTAGTAACTACATTTTGGTGACATATCTACTATTTTGCGGGCAAACTCTATTATTTAAGAAACACAAACTAATTAAATTGGCTATAACTTAAATGATACCCCATAAAGATTACGCATATTTCTCCAATGTCAAGCGAAAATGTACTTAAAGTAATAGAAAATTGTATGGTAGAATGAGTTAAAAATTTAGTCTCTCAACACATGCTTTTACAACAAGAACTCGGGAGAAACTCCCACTTCTCACCTCACATCTCAATTCAAATTTAGCTGTCAAATGCAACTTATTCATTTGCGTTTGAATATAGTTATTTCACAATAAAAGAAATCTTTTTAATCAATTTGATTTCTAAATTAGATTTAATATCGATATACCTACATAACTAAGGATTTTCAATAAAAGTTGACAGCTAAATGAGATGTGAGGTAAGAAGTGAGATCTTTACAGAATCGCACGGTAGCGGTTTGTTCATTAAAATGTACCTACCTGCATATTTACAAACTGGAGTAAAGCGATTAAACTTTGTTAATTTAAAGTTAACAACGATAAAGTAATGCGACACCAATTCTTGCATAAGTTTTCATCGTTAACCTATTTCCACAAACCAACATAAGTAATCTGGGGCCTAATTACCCTTAATGTGGGGTAGGCTCGAGCCTATCGGTGGGGACATTATAGGAGCTGTTGATGGTGATTCACTTTAATCAAACTTATACCTACATTTTAATTTTCAGATGGTTATATTTAGCCAATAAGAAACATTCTGCGGAAAACAACAAAAAAGAAGTTAAGAATATTGATAATAAAACTAGTCAAATAGGTGTTGAAAACAAAGCCTTTGAAACTGACGAGAAGAAATCTACTGATAACTCTAAGAGTTCAAGTTAAGAAAGATAATGCGAAATCAGAGGATATAAATCAATCACAGATAGAAATGGGTTTTACAGAAAGCATGTTGTGTACAAGTAAATTGTAAGTCGGATATTTTGTAACTCTGAATAGAAATAAGCTGGTAATTGACGCCGTCGTGGTGGAGTGGTCAGTATAGCTGGCTACACATCAAGCGGTCCGGGTTCGAATCCTGGTAGCGGCAAATGTTTGTGTGACGAACACGAATATTTGTTTGCGAGTCATGGTTGTTTATATATTTAATAAAGTTTATTTATAAAAATATCTAAAACTATTATGTATATTAAAAAAAAAATGTCTGTTATCTAGTATCCGTAACACAAGTTCTTAATGATACTTACTTCGGGCTAGATAATTGGTGTGAGAACTATTATGTATATTAAAAAAAATGTCTGTTATCTAGTATCCGTAACACATGTTCTTAATGATACTTACTTCGGGCTAGATAATTGGTGTGAGATTATTATTATTATGTTATATTCGTGTTCGTTCGTATTATTATGTTATATTCGTTAGACACCTTCGTGGTGGAGTGGTCAGTATAGCTGGCTACACATCAAGTGGTCCGGGTTCGAATCCTGGTAGCGGCAAATTTTTGTGTGACGAACACGAATGTTTGTTTGCGAGTAGGGTTGTTTATACGGGGTGTAAAAGACATGAACAGTCAAACGAGAACCATGTATTCTGCTCACCATCGTAACATTTTTTTTCCTTGAAACTATACCTGGGAAATTGATAGTTACGATTTTATTGAAGGTCAAAGTCATAATTTATTTTCATTTTTTTATGAAAACGTATTCTTTACGTTATTTCTTAATTATTGTCCAAAGAAACATTATCATTTTTTTTAAGCATTTCATAACAAAAAATGGCTTCAAAACGTTAGCGTTCAATGTAGCTCACTCGATGCGCACGGACACTAACGAACGGGGCCGCCGCGCCGTCTGTCAAAATTATCGCGGTTTTGCGAGTTGCGTGCGAATTGAGCCCTTTACATAGCGCGGTACAATTTGCAATTTTTTTTAACACCAAAAAATAAAAGTCATTTCCCAGCAATATTTTTTTTGAAATATCTCTTATTTTGATGTATAGAATACATGGTTCTCGTTTGACTGTTCATGTCTTTTACACCCAGTATATTTAATTAAGTTTATTTATAAAAATATCTAAAATTATTATGTATATTAAAAAAAAAATGTCCGTTATGTAGTATCCGTAACACAAGTTTTTAATGATACTTACTTCGGGCTAGATAATTGGTGTGAGCGTGAAAATATATTATTATTATTATTATATTAATGTTGCAACCCTACTAGTAAAAAATGGTTGAAAGGTTGAACTAGTGCATTCTTAAATAAGTAGATAGTTCATCTTTAAATAAAGATATTTGAATGTAAAACTTCTAAGATTAATATTTTGAACTCTTTATATTGCTATACATAGTTATTCATGTTTATTTTTAAGACAAGCGGTGTAGACCTTTGCGAGAGTCGAATATTTTTTATTCATCAAAAGTTGTTTATATTCAATTAGACAGAGTTCTTTCATTTTCCATTAGTTAAATAAATGCAACATGAGATTTTAAGTTTTGGGCTTTATTTAATTAATGTGACTTGCATATTACTGACAAAAAATGCACTGGAGAACTAAACAGTTTTACTAGTGGAGAATGAAAGGGATATAAAATCGTTTAGGATTAAGCAAACTAAAGAATTTTGAGCCTCGACTCTCTTATGTTTGACGTAGAAACCTATAATATTGTCGTTTATAAAAAAATATAAATATGTCCTAATCGTAATACACAATATTCGAGTCGCTTTTGTGTACATGGAACTTTAATGTTGAACTGTATTACAAGAGTATCTACAAGTTCTACTTTCATTAAAGTTTCAAAAATATTAAGGTTGACGACAGTAGAATTTAAAGCTGTGATATTTGTATAGTAATTATTTATATACCTACCTAGTTTTTGGTTATACAAAATTGTTTCTGTTGAAACTTACTTTTAAAAATGAACGTTATCCTGACCTGCGTAGATGTTAAGTAATAGAAGTGCTATGTATAGTGTTTATTAGAAAGTTAGTTGTGAAAGTACTTAGGTGTGATAAAATAAAGAAAATATTTTAATTTTATTGTTTTATCATTTTACCACAATGGAATAATAGTTTCGTTATATGAAGCCACGCATTAATAGGTGTAAATTATATGGATACTCAGTTCGACCGATTATGCTTAGTTAAAAAAGAGCCTACCTACATATATACTATCATCCCATTTATAATCCCAGAAGATTAGATGAGCTTTAAGTAAACATTTAGTAAAAAAAAGTAAAGTAAACATTTTTTTTTAACATTTTTTATTTAAAGCAATATCGGCTTAGCAGTACCTCAAAATAATGACAACAGGTTTCCATTTTATCGCCTAAAATTTCTCCAATATTGGAAGGGCATGCATTTTGGCGTATCTGAGATTAAGGTTTACAAAAAAAAATCCTCTATATTTTACTCATACCAATAAAAAAGTCAAGACGTAGCTAACCGCGGTCAAAAGTGAGGCAAGTAATATAAAGACGATCTGGCAATATGAAGACGGCCGCTCGTCAGTCTGCCACGACGCACGACATGAGTAACACAATGTTGACAAATATTTTGAAATAAAAAATGGCGTAATTATGCCTTCATGTGTCTTATACTGCTGCAAAAACAACTCATGTATTAGAAATAAGTCATCAGGGTGTACAGTTTGTACACCTTTAAGATGATGTTGTTGGAGTGCAGAGAAATAATCAGCCGAGGTATAAGTTACGTTTATTGACTGCGTTACAGAACAATAATCTGGCCGATCCTTACTCTTTGTTAGTTGTTTACACTCTAAGTAATTAATTAATTTAATATTAAAAGAAAACTATGCAATACGCAACCGACCGAATGAATGTCGATATGTCAGCAAAATATAAATATGCAGTGTAAGACTGTACATCTTAGCACCGCCAAAAACTCTAAATATTATATAATAAAAGAGTAAGAAAATGCCATAACAATAATATAAAAATTCAAATCGAAAATAACTTTTCTTGTATCGGTAGCGAAGCTTCGGCGTGATGTCTCTCGTCGTGGCTCCACGGAAACAGCCTCGCTTGATAATGTTGTATCGTTTCGTTGTATTGGCTTCAGTTTTATATCTTCATACTGCGGCTTTGATTGTCTTTCTGTTCCTTTGTTGACAATAAGGCAACGTCGAAGACAATATCTCCTCACAACCACCACGATGGCTGTTAGGGATGCCCTCAGGGGATGCCGAATTAAAATAGCCGGGATAATTCAAGTAGCTTGTGTCAGCGGGCGGCAATATTTGCGTCTCCGTCAGAAACAACAATGCAGGTCGTGCTGACTCAAGGTGTTGGTGGACAGCATTAAGGGTACTGTGGAGTCCGCGTATGTTGCAGAACTCAACCTCAAACGGTGTAGAGGGAGTGGGGTTGTGCACCGCTGTAAAACCTGATTGTTTTTTGTTGGCTGCCATGGGAAAAGGAAAAAGAGACGTGAATCGAGTGGGCGTTACCGCGACAGTTCCGGACAAAGTGGGGAGGCTGGTTTCACCGTGGAACTGCCTAAAAAGAATATTCATGGATCCGCCGTACGGAAGGGCCCCCGTACCCCCCCGGGAGTAGCCGCCGGGACCCCACATCCCGGTCACCAACCGGCACGACGGTCCACCCCGAGATTATGCGTGGCATGATAGGGCAGCCTCGCGAGCTGGTTAGGCACGCTTGGGCCACTGCACTATGCCACGGGTGGCCAGCGGGATAACCGTTTCTACAGGTCTCCCTGGCCGGCGGATCGACGCATTCCTCCCGGCATCGGCTCGACCAATGTCGCCCCTGGACCGAACTATGTCGCGGTAACGCCCACTCAAGCTCTGGTTGTACGCTGGCTGATTCCGAAACGCGCTCAATGAGCACTTCACGGGTTTTACACCACGCGTACGGTGGTAACTAACCAGGCGGGCGTCAGGCCCTACCATCAGTTGAGCGGATGGTCGCTCATAAATCCCTTAGTAGCTTCCTACGACACCCAGGTGAAATAGAAGGGGCAGTGACAACGGTATTCTTATAGACCGTCACTGCACGGTCAAAATTATCGGCTTATCTGCGAAGCAAATAAGATAACATAAAAATTATCCAGGAATTAAAACATGCTCTATCACCACTCTAACTGAGAACAGGGATACCTTGTTCTCCGTTTGAAAATGGAACCAGGGGCCTCTGGTTCTAAGAGCGATGTGTGACCCACAAGACTACAGACGCTAACTAGATTAATATCACCAATTTTCATTGTGTCAGTATGCTAGTTGACTCACCAAGTAATTCTTACTAAGATTAAAAATACAAATTTCCGTTTGTTACACTTTCATGACTAAACTACTATAAACTGTGCATATACTTATACATTTTTCTTTGCCTCTAGGATCTCGTGTTACTCTACTAGATAAATAAGTTTAATTTTCAATATGAATTACGTAGATTCTGAACTTACCCGTGAGTTACTGTTTTGTTGGTAAGTCTAATGCTCCGCGCAAATGGACCAGCGACAACCGCCACGCACCACGTCTTTTGGTACCGCGCAAACGAAGGTAGTTAGGGACCGCTGCTGGTGGTCGATGGTCGCCACCGGTTGCTGACACTGCTGAAGCGCGTGGCCGCATTTTTTTGGTAACTACTAAGTTTAGATCCCCTTGTCCGATTTTATTTTCTTTAAGAATAATGCTTCTATATAGGATCCTTTCAAAAACAAGAGGATTTATTGAGGATATATTGAAGTAACCCCTGAAATAAATACAAAATAATTTGGATATTCCTATGAATAAGCTCAGTTATATAGATAAACGACTATGACTCGTGAAAAAATTTTCGTGTTCATCACACAAACATTGTCTCTACCAGGAATCGAATCCGCTTGAAGTGTAGGCAGCGTTATTGATCACTCCACCTCGACGGCGTCTGAATCACTCAATCCATCATCATGAAATTTTGTACAAAAATTGTCAAGGGTAAGTATAGAAAATGACATAGTTAAGTTATCATGCATCCAGAAAACAGGAGTGCTATTGAGGGTGGAAAATATTTTGACAAAATCTATGCGAGTGAAGGCGCAGGTAAATGCTAGTTGTTCGTATTACAAAGAATCTTTATAAGTTAATATCGTTTACATTCTAAAGAAAATGTGCATTATTTGGAGCAAAGCTGTGTTTACATACTACATTTACCCATTTAACATAATATGTACACAGTTTACACATCAAGATATAATAGGTATTAAACACGTCGTATTTCATGCTATTACTGTTACTTAGAGTGACTAGGGTACTATTGTGTTGTATATGTGACATTGCCGATTTTATTTCGGACACCTAAATAAGCTTCCATGAATTATAAACATTGTTAAATTCTTTTAGTTATATTTTTACATAAGCATAATTATTAGGTATAATTTTGAAATCTCTCTCTCTCT
Source organism: Elophila nymphaeata (assembly GCA_955850985.1). Classification (NCBI taxonomy): domain Eukaryota; kingdom Metazoa; phylum Arthropoda; class Insecta; order Lepidoptera; family Crambidae; genus Elophila; species Elophila nymphaeata. The sequence continues at coordinate 15,282,012 of OY039076.1, read as the reverse complement.
GTTAAACATTATAGTTGCTTGATAAATCGCATAATCGCGTTAATTCCTGTTTCATCTTATGTTAATGCTTCAAAAATGTACTAAATAAAATTGTAAAGACAGAACTCATTCCAAGGAGAAGGTCGATGTCGCCTTCTTCGTAACGGTCACGAAAGCTAAGCTACAAGTGCGTGGTCGGTACGTGGATGGTGACCGAAAAATTTTCATCCGTACTTCGAAAGACACGTTAAGATGGCGGTCCCAGCCGCTTTTGTCGAAAGATGTTAGTCGTTCCCAAGGAGGGTTAGTGTCAGGAAGGTGTCAGGCAGGTATGTAAGTACACGGCCGTAAATATGTAACTCCAAATTTTTTTTAATCTATGCTAATAAAGCTGAAGAGTTTGTTTGTTTGTTTGTTTGGTTGATACCTAAGATCTCAGCAACTACTGACTCAAATTGAAAAATTCTTTGATTGTCTATTTATCGAGGAACACTATAGGCCAGGGCTTATCAAACTTATTTTCATAGTGTCGCCCTTAGGAATTTTCCAATTTCTACAAGCCCTCCCCCCGTTATAGTTACAGCCAAGTTAAGTACCTAAAAAAACAAAAACATAGCTTATTTGGAATTTTTTAGGCGTTAATGAATATTTTAAAATTAGAAAGTAGACTGAAAAAATGTTACCAATAAAACATAAGTAGCATCGACAAATTTCGACGGCGAAAGCAATGTCCCGGTAGCGTAAAGGTTGACGGAGCCGCCCGGATTGCGGAAGATGCTGTGTTCGATTTTTTCGCACAGTTTGGGAAATCCTGATATAGGCTCCATAACATCACTCTACGACTAATAGGAGTTGAGCATCAATGAAAAATGTTGCATTAACGGAAAATACACGCGGACGAAGTCGCGGGCACAGCTAGTATACTATAAGATAGCAAACAAGCTTTCGGCCACCTGTTGTTAAGTGTTTACCGTCGCCTATAAACACTTGAAATATTAAGGGTAAATCACTTGATACTGTAATTGCGTTGCCATCCTGGGGACTAAGATAATATGCCTTCCATGCCCAGTAATTACACTGGCTACCTTTCTCTTCAATCCGCAACACAGCGAACTGCTTCACGGCAGAAATATTGTATAGCAGTATTGTCGATAGCAAGATATACTGCACCGACACCAGATAATATTGGAGCAGGATAGAAAGAGAGAAACCATTCCACTCGTGAACAGAGGGCCTAGCCAAGTCACCAATAGATTACGTTGAACACTCAGACCAATAGAGTCATTGGTCTGAGGTTGAACGTCTGACGAAAATATTATTATGTATGAAACTAACGTATTACTGAGCAAGCTCTATGGTGACTGTCGTGTCAAATGTATTGATGAGAAATAATCACCAATGGAGTGACTTTTGCGCATCATAACTCTGAAACGCAACCACTGATAGCCGACAGACCAACTTTTTTCATCCATACTTTGAATATGTACCAAAACTACCCATTTCTATAATAATTTTTTTTGCAACGATGAAGCCTCTTGTAAGCTGTATAACTCGAAGTTGCAACCACTGAGAGCAGGCAGACCGACATAATTCACATTAGGGGACTACTCTACAAACTATAAAAGTATATCCAACCGTAAACATAATCGTTATGAAAAATCCCGTGACCTCTTAGACTATAATCAAAAATTGTTATTTCGTTCGATAGAAACGTTGTATCACAGATAATATAATACTATACTAGTAGTTGTATGTTGAATCGTTTTCCACTTGTTAGGCCCTCAGTTATGCTACACAGGATTCCCAAAGCACAATGAATTCATTGCCTATAGTTTCCTATTACGTCACTAGATTATCTAATTTTCTCTTTTCAAATTTTATTTATTTTATTTTGGTACATATTATAATCAGACTTAATACAAAAAATGGTTGAGCAGACCTGTAGATACACATAAGATGAGGATTTATGTGTAACACTCGGTTACACATAAATCCACATCTGGTAGTATAGACCACGTATCTGTGTGTTAGTTAGAATAATTTTTGCGTTTACAATCGTGTAAATAGTTTTAAAACTTAGTTACATTGATACAAATAATTTTATTTTAAGAAGGTTTAGTGATCATGTAGTGTAAAATACTATTTCTATCATGTAGGTTCCTTTTCGATTCGGCTCCATTTAATGTTATTACTAATTTGCAGACTCTTTTTTTACCTACGCATAAAAAACAACAACAACAACAGATTACACAAGATCCATTCTTTCTACATACTACCACCGAAATTGCACCACCCGTTCTATCATATGAAATCATCAACAGTCCATTTTACTTTCAAGTTATCAACAAGACATCACTAAGGTAGTGTTGAAAGGAATTGAGTTAATATACGACAACAGTCCGAGCCGGTCGGGTGGTGTGATTTCAGTGCTGTGAAGTGGAATAATAGACAAATTCCGTGGCAGTTATCATGGATAACATATTTCTTATACGAGCCTCTACACAAAACGGAAAGAACAACAGGTAATTTTGTATGAAACCCGTATACACCTTGTAGCATGTATTCGCCAGTTTTTAGTTTGTTATTCCAGAAAATGAAAGACAATATATCTAGCCCATGCTCCGTATCAGGAGACGATTACCGCCGTAATTAGCTCTTACCTTAATCATGGCTCGGTAATAGGGAAAATCGACTTTTGAATATCTCTCTCTTTTTTATTACTTAGTGGTACTTAGTGGCACATCTTCACAATTGAGGTACAGTTTACAATTTAAAAACAAACATCAATAGTAAAAAGGCCAGTTCATTTATCCTTTATGACTTATATTGACAATGTCCGCGTCTATGAATATCCGCTGTCGACTTGTCGAAATGGTTAAGAGCGAAGCCGTTGCGGCCTAAGCGACAATCACGCAAACGTCCTAGGCAAGCGCGCGCGCATCCACTCTCGCGCAGCACGCGCACACCCGGTACAAGTTGAATGAGAACCACCGTACTTGTTTACGAGACGATTGTGTGAGTGATGAACCAAAGGTTGTGAATAAGTTCTTAATATAAATAAGGGTGAGTATCACATTGTCAAAAAGTTTTAATTACGTAATAAATATTTTTCTTAAATGATAGAATTAAAAACAGTACCTTAATAATAGAAAAACATGCAGGTACTGTTTTTAAATCTAAAGACTAAGAATAGAATATAAAATAGAGTAGCTAAGGGTAAACTTTTATTTCTGAATACATAACACTAGAAAAATAGATAATATAGTTGGGTAATTAATAAAGACGTTCTCGTAAAATTATTGAAAGCAGACCTTGTTCAAATTATAGAACTCTATTAATCACAAAATGCGGAAAATTATATAAAATAATTATATGTATATTTTATAAATAAACAGTTCGAGATAACCGCATCGAGGCTGGATCTAATATTGATAAAATTATTAATTGTTATTTTTTTATCGATTCAAAATGGAAGGTTCAAAAGTTAGGTAAATCTCGTTATTAAGTCCTGTAAAACTTGGATCTTTTTAGAGTTACTTGGTCTATTTAATAGATGACTTTCAGTAGTCTTCAATTATACGACATTTAAAAAATCTCGAAAAAAAAGTTTTTGAATCGAGTCATTTAGTCATAATTTCACCTGTGATCACTGCCAATACCTGCTTTGAATATAAATTTAAACAATGCTATGCAAATTACAAGTACTGACGTACCTACAGCAGGAGAAAGTTAATACCGTAATTGATACAAACTATGTTATGTATTCGAAATTTATTAATTCCAGGCTATGTCCGTATTAGTTAAAGTTTATTGCTTCTAACTTGTTTCAATATAAATGATCTTAAGCCGAACAAGTCTAGATTTAGATGCTTTTAATTAAATGCCTGTTATACCAGTATGTAATCGTCCATTCCTTAAAAATCAATACTTGTTAACTAAATTATCTTATTGACGTGTTCGTCTCCTTATGAAAAAATGTTTAATAATTATTAAATTAAGTACCTACGTAAAGATGTTATTTATGTTAAAGACAGTTGCACTTTGTTCATTAAATCAAATCAAATACGTTTATTCAGATTTGGTACAATGTGTACACTTATGAACGTCAATTTATACAAAGAAAAAAATATCAATAATACTAACTTAAACTAACAAAATATTAAAAATAAACTTAAAAATATTAAAGTAAGTCTTTTAACTTACTACTACAATATACTCGAAAAATTGGAATAAAGACAGACTCTAATATAATTTAAAAACAGAACATGGAAAATAATGAAAGTGATAAATAACAATATTCTAGATTAAAATCTCAAAGCCAAGCGTTTTTGTCATCCAAATAATCTTTGATTATATTGTAGTATTAGTCTCTGAACACTACGAACAATTAACTAATACTTACTGACGTACGTTTTTAAAAAAATGCAAAGATAGTCTTTATTTCATTAGCTTAAAAGATACAAATTGGTAAGACAACTAGGAGGAAGTCAGATGTTGAGTGTGCAAATAAATTCAAATTAGACCCAATAGGACTTAATTTTCCTAATTTCTATGTCAAACAGTTTCCCTGATATTGATGATAATATTTTTAATTGTGTCTCATAACAGTAACCTACATTTCCATAGCGTGACGTACAGTGTTTCCTTCAAGCAATGATTTCTGTAAGACTCGTCTGTACCTAAAAATGCGTGGAGATATATACATACTCAATACACACATACATTTACCTACAAAAATGTGTATTTGTTTGGAAGAGCTAATAAATTCTTATGATTTTCGTCTATGAATACTTTGCAGAATCATTAATATTACGTACCTGTATACTTGTCGATTGATAACCTCCCTTTTTTGAAGTAGTTTATGAGACACAGCTTTGGACACACTTAGTTTTGCGCTAAGTTTGCGCTTGTCATTCTTATCACTAAACCGATCAATTAAAATAGCACCGCATAGCATAAAAAAATAGTTAAAACACCAGTCTAGTCTGTCCCAAATAAGTCAGGGAACCTGATTGAATATTTAAATTGTATATCTTGTTTGAAAATAAAAACTAGTTGGCTTAACCAGGTCGTTTGAAAGATAATAAAGTCTCTCTGTACTTAATGCATTGAAATACATTATACAGGCTTTTTAAAATGACTAGTGGCTAATAAACTTGTAACAAATATAAATATACTTGATATAACATTACCAGTCCATTTTTCTTCAATATTAATTGTAAAAAATATTTATGTATTTTTTTACAATTAATATTGATGTGATCAGAATAAGAAACTACAGTTAAAGAACATAATTTCCTTGCCAGTGACATTGGTGGGTAATCTTTGACATCAGGGCCAGAATAGCTTATGACTGGTTAAACTAACGCGTGTAAAGATTTACTTATGAAATGAAAATGAAATGAAAAAACCTCTTTATTTAAATGGACTTTACTAAGTATTTTTAAATCGTCAAAAGCCCTACCACCATTCCGGGAGGAAATCATTATTTCACTTAAATACTTATGGTTATGCTGAGATGGAGAATAAATGGCGAAAGAAACTCCGCAGCTTACAATTTGGTTAGAAAATAAATAATGTTCTTCATGTCAACAAATGATATATTTTTTAACCGACTTCAAAAAAGGAGGAGGTTATCAATTCGACTGTATGTTTTTTTTTTTTTTTTTTTTTTTTTAATGTTTGTTACCTCATAACTCGTTACTGGGTGGACCGATTTTTAAGATTCTGATGACCTTTGGAAGCTAGTGCTTGTCATGGGGTCCCATTTAAATTTTATCGACATCGGACAAGTAGTTTTTGAGTTATCCCTAATAATGCCTATTTAATTGACATTGACGATATCGTAATTTTATCACTTGTGTGTCTAAAAGATCTTGAGGTAGTTTCCTGAAAATTTCTATACTTAGAACACTAAAAAGCAGAAGAAAAAAAAATTTTAAATAAAAAAAAACCGCCTTCAAAAAACGGGAGAAATAAAAATTTTGTTTATAAAAATCTAAATGTTTTTTGAGGTCGGTCCCAACCTCAATATTTGTAATAAACGTTGTCACTTGTATTTGGGACCGACCTCAAAAAACATTTAGATTTTTATAAACAAAATTTTTATTTCTCCCGTTTTTTGAAGGCGGTTTTTTTTTATTTAAAATTTTTTAAACTTAATATGATAAAAAAATATAATTTGGACAACACTTTGATGAATTATTGATATCGACAGTTTATAAGCAAAGAAATAATTTTAAGGAGTACTTATTATTTCATTAGTTGTATCTCGTGTTTTTAATAAAGCTTTTAAGCTAAAAAGGTCATAAACTTTTTGTACAGTCAGCTTCATAAAGATCGTAGTGTGAAGGCTGATCAAAATTATCTAACATAAGCAAATTCAACATTATATGCGCTAAACAACACAATTCCTATATTATATATTCGCGAATAACTATCCAATGGTATCTAAGCACTCAAAGTTATCAAAAATATCTTTGGTAGTAAAGAAAATTAAACGCTAATCTGGGTCGGTCCGTATAGGTCCGTATACTCCCCTCCTGAAAAAAGGTAAACATACCGGAGCTGTCAAAATATGACAAATACAGGCAGGGGCTCTAAATCTAAAGTACCTATTAATTTTACTGAATTCTGCAAATATATTTATTAATTTATATACCAGCTTTAAAATGCTGATGAAAATATCAATCAACGAGAAGAAAATATTTACAGATTTAAATGTAATTTTCTATTGCAACTTAGAATGTTTTTGGATAAAAGGCTGCATATAATTATTTAGTATCTCATGGGTTATGATAAATATCATAAATAAAATGCAATCTCTTTACGAATTATCAGAATCCCTGGTCGATGTTGACTATGACAACTTTTTCTAACTATCTTCTTTTAGGATATATTGCTCACAATTACGCAATCATCTGCTACGACACTGCTGAGTCTCAATTAAAATATTATCTCTTCTTTAGTTTAAAATATTTAAAATAATATTGATGATACTTTTTTATTTCGGTTGCGTTTTATTTTGTTACTTTGGGTTTTCAGTCTCTGATAACATCAATTCAAAAACGTTTAGGGAGTTCGTCCTCTAGCGATAATCGCTGAGCTAATTTGGTATCGAATATAAAATAATCTAAGTTCAATACTGAAACGTCTAGTTGCTACAAAAAGTTGCTCATCATTAAAGTTGCTCGTAGCGATTGTCGCTGTAAGAAGGAACGAGTGGAAATTAACTTCCTAACCAAATTGCTCACAAAATCGCTGACCAAAGTTGCCATAAAAATTCGTTGTAACCGTGGGCGAGTTCCTTTGGAAATTTTTCCGTCTGAAAATTACAACTAAATTAAAACTTAACAAATCGCAAAAATACTAATTTAATGAAAAATCTGTGAAGGCCCTTAATGTCTAACTTTCAATCTATTGAAAATGGAATAATCTATGTAAGTTAAGTATTTATGAGTACTCTGAACGCTTAAATACCAATTAACAGTTACGAAGCGTACATACAGAAGATCATTTTTATCGTATATATGTAATTGGAGATTTATGGTATGAAGAAATATAAGACTGGCTGTTTGTGTACAATATTTAGATAACTTTAAATGCAAAGATAAAATTGAAAGTTTGCCCCTAAAATGTATTTGACCACCTTGCTATCTCATATCATTATGAAGGTGACTGTACAAGTGAGTATCTGGCACAAAAACTGACCTTTTAAAACACAGAATACAGAATGAGGCTAGAAAGACGATCATACATCGTTTGTACAAGAACCACTGTAGCCGGTTTTGCGCACACTTGTTTTTTTTTGCACCAATAGAGATAAGTTCGCCGTGTCGTGCAGCATCAAACACAGCCAATCAAGAGAACGCGAAATCGAAATGAATCAATCACAACGCTCACTCAACAGGCACACACTTCCATGGTTCCACAAACTTATCTTAGCCAGTGGCTAAAACTAGAACTACAATTTACCCATGGACATTTTGACATTTCTAAGTAAGCGTCAGTGGCGTAGTGCGTAAGAGCGTCGTCTCCCACCCGGGGGGCACTGGTTCGATCCCCGCCACGTACCAATGTGTCTTCAAATTTTGAATTCATATGTACGTTTAATCGACGCTTTTACGGTGAAGGAAAACATCGTGAGGAAACCTGCACGCACCTATGAAGAAATTCTTAGGTTGTGTGTGAAGTCGACCAACCCGCACTTGGCCAGCGTGGTTGACTAAGGCCTAATCGCCCCCAATGTGGGGTAGGCTCAAGCCCCTCGGTGGGGACATTATATGAGTTGTTGATGATGATGATACATTTGTTCACCACTAGTGACACCACCATCGGGTTAGATAAGTTTGTGGCACTCAGTCTGAGTACATTAATAAAGTGACATTGACAATGACCTACAAGGAATAGTTAGAAGGGGTGGAAATAGGTGAAGAAAGTTTGTATGGGATTCCTCAGTATCGAAGATAAAACAATGATACTTTGTATTTAGGCACTTGATAAGAAAGAAATAAACATTTGTTCGAGCATTTTTGTAATATTTACCCATGTGGGGATGAAATAGGGAATGAAAGGTCGTAAGGAAGTCCAAAAAAGTCACGGTTTTACGCCTAACACCGGAACCGATTATGTTGAAATTTGGGCACTTGATATTAAGAAGTAAATAAATATCTGTTCTAGCGTTTTTGAAGTTTTGATCCACGTGGGAATGGAACAGAGGGCCTAGACACATGTCCGAAAATAATAATATTGTATGAAACTGACGTTTTAGTGGGAAAGCTCTATGGCGACCTTAGTGCCCCCCATCCACTAGCGTTTATTTCGTACGACTTGTCCTCATAGATGAACTGTAGAGAAACATCGTAGGGCTAAATAAAACATCTCTACATGTTTTCCTGCGACTTTATCATTCCTCGCCAGTCTGAGAGGTAAAACAATCCTTTTGTCACCATACACATCAGCTGATACTTTCCTGCCATTTTTGTTGATTTCGCGCCAGTGGATGAATAATATCCTGTTGTTTTATAAAGATTGTTGCCCTGTTATGGGAACACCGGTCATTTTGTGTTATCTTTATGGAATACTTTCATTATAAAATCAACATGTGTACCCGTGAACAAAATATTGTAATTTCTATGAGTTTATTGACTGCGAATACATAAATAAACATAAATGAAGGCAGAGTTTGGATAAAACGGGAAATATATATAGCCATTTGCTTTTTAAATAATAGTATGTAGCTACCTACTTTAAAAAAAAATACAAAAGCTAATGTTTTTAAATTATCTACTCAAGCAATTTTAAAAAGTCGAAAGATTCATGTATAGTATTTTTACCTCAGGAACGCGGGTGAGTCATGTTTGTTTGTGTAAATGTACATGCACATTATTTATGTGTGCGTCGGTGCCAGCACGGAACGCTGCTGCTAAAATTTATAATAACTCATTAGCGTTCGTTAGATAAAAATATTGATTCCTGTATTTAATTCATACGTGCAAAAAAATACGAAATAATCGTACATCTGATAATACTGACGAACGATAATAGCGAAATGACATGAGAACAAAACCGATATGCAAAACCGACAGAAAACAAAAAGCCACTAACTAAGTCCCTGGTAGTCGCGTCGTCGTGTAGGCGCGACGGAGGGGACGAAGAGATTTTAACACCGTCATTCTATCGCACTTTGCCCATCCTCTAAAATTCATTCCTTAAAAATTAGACATTCCGGCAGGAATAAACTCTAGTGGATGGGGGACTATTATCATTTCGTTCGATGGAATCGTTGTATCGTTTGCCACTTGTCTAGGCTCTCAGGGAATGAAAGGTCGTAAAGAAGTGCAAACAAAAATCACACTTTCACGCCTAATGCCCAAACCGAATTAGATGAAATTTGGTACAAAAATATTAGACCTTGAGATCGAATATAAGCTAAATTTTATTGTTAAAAAAACCGCGTTCAAAACTAAAAACGGAGAAAATGTATTTAGGCACGTGATAAGAAGTTAAAAAAAAATGTTTTATTGTTAAGTAATAGTGTAGTTGTAGTGTAAGCGTAAATTTTGAAATAGGGAATGAAAGGTCGTATGGAAGTTAGCAAAGGATAAAAAACAAATAACATGGTTTATAAAAATGTATTAAAATAAGCTATTTACAATAATCTACAGCCGTTTGTATGTGTATTTTGTTCAAAAAAGTATCATAAAATATAAAAAAAACCTACCCAAATTAACTATTCTACGCAGAAATAGGCGCGGGCAAAAACCAGTAAGAATATAATGTAGCATTTTAACTGACACAAATAAGCTTTTGTTTACTTTTACTTTATACAAATATTAGTTAAATATATATTTATCGATATAACGCAATGCGTGCCTTTTTTGGTAAGCAGGACGTGAGCAGGACACTAAAGGGCTTGTCATTGGTCTGAGGCTTGTACGGTCACCATCAAAAGTAGATGATTACTTTAGTACCTTGATATAATAATAATTCATACATAATTGTCGCAACTACTACTGCACAAATGCTAGCTTTGCTATGACATGGTACTAAAGTGATCATCTACTTCTGAAGCTGACTGTACTACGTTGGTGCTCATTGTCAAAATGCGTCAAATGTACTATACAACGAATTTTACTAATATTATGAAGAGGAAATATTTTTATGTTTGTAACGAATAAAATCAAAACAACTGTACTGATTTCGAAAATTCTTTCTTAATAAGATCGCTACATTGTTTTTGAGTGACATAGGCTATATTTCAATTTAAAAAATCTTCACGGCCGTAGCGCTAGTAGTTTTGTTCAAGTTTGATTTTGGGGCGGCAACCTCGTCAACATAGAGGAATCGCCACTGACACGGCCAATGTATCTTGAAAGACGCTACTGTAGTAAAATATAATTTCAAAATCACTCAAAATTGAAACAGTTGCTGATTTATCTTTTTTAGTTTATATTTAAATAAATATATTTTAAAAAAAGGTCATTTCTGGAAATCTTGCAGAGACGTCAGCGCAGTTTAATGATCTTGTTTACTTATATTTGTTTGAGTCAAGGCATCATTGCAATTTTAAGTAAGTTCAAGTACGAATTATTATTACTCGTAATATTAATGATCGTATAGCGAACAAGACATCGTAAGGTGGAGTTTACGAATTACTTTATGTGACAAAGACACATGTTTACATAAATATTTATTAAAATTTTGTTAACACACATTATGACTGAATTAGATAATAATACTTTTGCTCTTCGGAGCGATTTAATAGTTCGTTTGCCGTGATCGAAGCTGAGTCTGGTTGGGATAGATTTACTCATAATTTTTTATTGGTTTCATCTGTCAAAGTATTGTTACGTCGGTGACTAAAAAGAGTTAAAGCGCCTATTTACACAATCTTAAATACAATATGAAGATAATTATATCCACTTCTTTTTAGACTTTTATGAACTCATTGTACATCCTTCATCAGTCTGAAGTCGTTCTTTTTAGAGAAAAAAGAAAGAATATTTTAATATCATATTCTAATTTGGGGTACTTACATAATTGACATGAGCGTCAAAGTATTCTATGATTATTTTACCAACACGCAATACATACTTTGTTAATAAATGGTAGCTAGCCATACTTATAAACTTATGCAAAACTCTTCGCAATTTGTGACCAACCTTTGGAAAACTATGTCGATTGAAAAATAATTGACTAGCACAAAAAGTGTGTGAAAAAGTCAAATTTTATCATCAAGTATTTTGCTTTGTTATAAATAATATTGTGTCATCTCATTGCCAAGTACTAAAAAATTGCGGTGGATTTATTACGTCGAATTTATTTTTATTTGTTAATTTGGGGCTATTTGCCATGGGGGCCTTCTAAACAAATTTATAGTGACTAGCCTTCACGTAAGTCCTATTTGATGCCTTACATGTACTCCTTTGGCTAGGCATTATCTAAAAACAATAAGATATAGCCAGCTTGGACTGTTTTGATGTCATCCCGGAATGGCTCTCCTAATATTGGTTTCTTTTGTAAATGAGAGGTTCACAAAACATAGGAGGTACATTGGTGTTGCACTCTGCAGTCACCAGAATCTGCAAGCATCAGTCTCTTATGAAACATGAATATACTTCTTTACAACGTAAGACTACGTTGTAAAGAAGTATATTCATGTTCAGCTTGCAATAGGCAGAACCTTAATCATCGTGCTCATGTGGCCCTGTTGAGCTTCAGTAGTTCGTTAGTGCTATTATGAGAGTTTTTTATGTTGGCAATCTTACTCACCAACAGAACATTACATTTTAGCGTTGTTATGTTTCTGTTTTTTTTTGTTTGACTGTGGGTTTCGGCAAGGGGAGCATCGCTCTAAACTTGAGTGCCTAGTCCGTTGCGCTCTACCTCGACTATGGTTTGATTAGTGTTTTAAGTGTGTTAACCCAGGCATTCTTTAGCAGATTTATTTTGAGTTTTTATTGCTATTGATGCACGTAAACTACATAACTACTATGTAATTTAATATTAGAAGAAGTAAAATAGTTGTTGAAGGGATTTGAGTAACTTCCACAGTTCCACCGCATTTTACAATTTTGCAAAAAGTAATGGAAAAGTTCATAGGAATGGTTTGTTCCATTAAATTCGAAATTTGGTATGCTTCGTTGATATTGCTGATGCTTTTGCATCACCTGAAATCTACACAGTATACAACCCCCCACCAAAGAACTGCAGAAGTTTCGTTTTAGTGCTCATTGGATTGGTCTTACGACCGGTTTTCAAAACTAAAAACGGGAGAAATAAAAATTTTGATTATAAAAATCTAAATGTTTTTTGAGGTCGGTGCCAACCTCAATATTTGTAATAAATGTTGTCATTTGTATTTGGGACTGACCTCAAAAAACATTTAGATTTTTATAAACAAAATTTTTATTTCTACCGTTTTTAGTTTTAAAGGCGGTTTTTTTTAATTTAATTTTTTTTTGATATAACCGGTCACTTATTCTTTGTGAAGTCGGTGTATGTTATCGAATTCATTGTTAAGTCTGAAGATTTAAACAGATCGGAACATTAAAATTATAATTTACGTAGTATTGTGTTTCTGTCTGGTAGAAATATCACCTAGAACTCAACACGAGTGACTATATTCAAGCGTCTTTATGATGGCATTCGCTTGCCTGCAAGTGACCTTGCTTGCTTCTCTGTAAAAAAAAATCTATGTGCTCTTCTTAGTAATGATAAATTGTGGTAAAAAGGTGAAGGACGGCTGCTGTCCTTCACCGCAGTAATTTGTTGTCCTACTTTAAACCCTATTCGTAGCAGACCGAAACAGGATTCTAGTTTCTTTCTTTTTGTAGAACTTGTGTCATTATTGTAGTCTTAAAATAACTTATTTGACTTCCTGGTAACCGTTGCAACTTGATTTAGTCGTGGCGTGTAATTCTTATTTGGAGGAGGAATAATCGGTTGCCTAAGTCACCTTTAGCCAACGCGGTTTTATTAGGCTCTTTTAGTCAATATATTTTTTCTGACATCGACTGAGATATCAAAATCGGTTACATGAAAAAATCGGGAGTAGTCTCCCCTGGACTTTCTCATAAACCGGAAACGACTCAAAAGACGACAGAAACCTTATATTTTGATGTCATACATGCATGTTAAATTTTGGTCACCCATGCGAGTACCGACCGCGCACTTGGTTGCTTAACTTTCGTGATCGACGACTGAAAATCTGATAGAAACCTTATATTTTAATGTCATACCCGTATGTTAAAATTGGTTGCTATAAATTAAAGCATACTCGAGTTATCGTGCTAACGCAAGACACACAGACATACAGACACACACACACACACATACATAATTCCAAAAACGGTATTTTTGGACTCAGGGAGGTCTAGATCCGTCAATATCTCGAGGTCGAATTTTTTGATGATTACAAGACTTCCTCTATGCTACTTATACGAGAAAGTAATAATAAGGCATCCAGAACTAAAAGGTACTACCTATCACCCGTATGATAATATGTTCATTAGCATTAGACTGTTAGTTTAATATTATGTTGGATTGATACTTTGTATAACTCTAAGAATGAGATTTTTTTTAAACTTAAGAATATCCATTTGAGTTGTTTACGTATTTCGTTACCTTTGTTTTAACATTCAAGTTAAAAAGCTTAATGGTTAATTTCAGTCTATTAGTGAAGTTATGGAATTGTTCTCACTAATGAAATATATGCCTATGCCTTCATAATAAAACCTTATAGATAATAATAGTTTTTTATTGGGTATTAATTAATCAAACTCGTCAGTAGATGTCATGTTTTGTATTTACTAGAGGTATTGTAGATAGGATGTTAACTTGTAATCTTTATTTTTTTACAGTTTAATAAATATGCCGTCGTAACTTTTTCTTGCTTCAGTTGTTCTCTAAGAAAAGCTGCTATCAGCTTCCCGCTCTGGTCATCTGATTATTATCCCTGGGTTCAAGACTTCTTCAAATACATCTAAGTCGTCAAATGTATTCGACTTCTTTGACGAAACTTATTACACTAGTACAGATCGATTAGTCAATGCCAGTTTCAGCAGGAGGTGCAGATCAAACGTAACCTTTGCATTTCGAACGGTGCCTAACAATCTACACACAGAGACAGCCTTGAAGTGAAGGTCCTTATTCAGTTAGTAAATAAATTACATAATTATATGCAGGCGAACACTCATTAAGTGGTGATCGAAAGAGTTCATCTCAATTAAGATTTGTCAGATATGAAAGACGTTAATTAAGCTGCTATAAATTTGAAACAGTTTTATTATAATTAAGATCAGAAATATAACAGGTTTTAGCGGCACTGAGTCGTTGACGTAAGGAGTGCTAAAAACCTACTTCTGGAGCTTTATTCGCATGAGTAGTATGTACCTGTATATGTGCTTTATATTGTGTAATTATTATGCTCACTTCGAACACGTTCAACAATCACAGAACTCGCATTAAACATCTATTCAGATTACAAATATGTGCTATATATGAAGATGTTAAAACTGAAAAAAAAAAGTTTAAAAATACCCTAATTTAAAAATAAATTATTTTTAAATACAAAAAACAAAAAACTATTTTTAAAATCAAAACTAAAACGGAGAAATAAAACTATAGTTTATAAAAATCTAAATGATTTTTTTTTAGGTTGGTCCCAAATACAAGTGACAACGTTTATTCCAAATATTAAAATTGGCAAAAAAAACATTTAGATTTTTATATAAAAAAAATATTTCTCCATTTTTAGTTATGAAGGAGTTTTTTTGCACATACTCTTTATTGTAATTGAAAAATACATTAAATAATACATAGTTTGCAAGGGTAGACTTATACCTAAAAGAGATATCTTCCAGTCAACCCATGAATGTTTGTAATAACTTAATTTTAATGTCGGTGAGTAACAAAATGCAGATAAAAGTAAAAAACAAATACGTTATATAAATACTTAAATGTTACATCAATTAATATTATAAGTAAATAGATTCATAAACTATACACAAATTACGAATAAATCCAAAATTATATTTACATTAAATAAATATTATAATTACATACATACAAAAGTTAGGATAAACATACGATGATTAACTTGAGACAAGTAGTGCTTTAATCTATATTTGAAACTGGTGATGGACGGACTATTTTGGACGGCGGTAGGAAGATTGTTCCACAGTAGTGCAGCGCGAAAGGAAAAGGAGTGGAGGAAAAAGTTGGTGTTGCCCTTAGGAAGCTATAGTGCTACAGTTACACATGGGCGTCTTGAGCGAGTTGGAGGTTAACACAGCTGGAATCGGATCCAAGGTAGGATCATGCAGGATATTGTAGAGAGTAGAAAGGATTTGTACATTACGGCGCTCCCGAATCGGAAGCCCATAGAACATAGAAAGTCTATGTTCTGTGCGGAAGCCATTGTAGTTCAGTGCGATAAGCAAACTGACGGTCATACTTGTGCCAGTCATAAATGAATGTAATGGCCAGATGCTGCAACCGTTCGAGCTTATTAAGTAATTCTTGAGTCACATCCAAATAACGTCAGCGTAGTAGAGAATAGGAAGAAGGAGAGATTTCGCGACCATTATTTTGGTTTTAAATGGGAGAAAGTATTGAAGTCGTTTGAGAGAGTGATATGGGTAATGCATACGCCTACTGACCTCGTTGACTTGAGGTATCCAAGACATGGTAGAGTCCATTGCTATAGCAAGATTTTAAATTTTGTCACAGTTAGTGATGGCAGTTCTCTCATAAACGAGTGAAGGCAATGAACTAACGTCAAGTCGACCCCTAAGTCTACTACTACCAACATTCATGGCTTGTGATTTAGCCGGGTTGACAAGTAAGTCAAAAAACTTCGACCATGATTGAATCTCTGATAAATCTGTTCAAGGAAGTAATACATTCTGGTACTTCAGTCAGTCAAATTGTAGGTCATCGGCATATAGATGGAAGGAAGAAGAGATGACACTAGATATCCTATTAATAAAAATGGTATTATGGTATTTTAGTGTTAGTAAAGAAATTTTCAGGAAACTATCTCGAGATGTTTTAGACAAACAAGAAATAGAACTATTACTATAACATGGACGTCAATTAAATAGGCATGATTAGGTATAACTCAAAAACTACTCGTCAGATGTCAATCAAAATGGAACCACATGACAAGCACCAGCTTCCAAAGGTTGAAAGAATCTTCAAAGCCGGTACACCCCGTAAAAAGTTACGGGGTAACAAACATAAAAACAATACAGTCATTTTTGAGAACCTCCTCCTTTTTTGAAGTCGGTTAAAAAACGTGTTACTGATATACATGGATGTTAGGTACATGGGGTATCTAGCGGGCACCTACCCATGCCAATATGGTAGTATAAATACTACTTATATGGATATCAAAATTTTTAAATTCGTAAAAAAAAAACAATATTTCTTCATACAAATAGTTCGTTCAGAAAAACGAAATGTATTAAAAATTACAAAAATTTAAACCAATCCTCACTATTGAAATTTTTGTGCTTCATAATTAGTTGGGGGTACTCGAGTTTTGATTCTTTATCAGTGATTCATATTAGCTGATTTTAAATCCTATTTCATATCTGTGAAACAAAATCGCAAAGATGAATCACTGATAAAGAAACAAAAGTCGAGTATCCCCAACTACGAAAACTCATTTCCAAGTTGAACGGTGGTCAACAAGTCTGACTCGAGCTTATCGGAAGCTGCACATCAATACTTGAAAAGGGTTTGAATTTCGCCATTACTCCAAAGCGAATCTCCTACGAAGAAGTAATTGGACCTGTTGAAGAAGGTATTAGACGCAACAAAGTTGCGGTTGATGCGGATATTCTAAGGTTTCTTCTGAGTAAGCGGCACTAAATGAGCTCCGGAAGAATGAAGAGATTATGTTGCTGAAAGCTGATAAGAGGAATACGACTATATTATTAAATACGGCAGAATATGACAGTAAAATCTTACAGTTACTGAGTGATGATAGCACATATAAGAAGGTGAAATACAATCCCACAGCGAGAACAGATCGGAGCACTCGTGCATTAATAAAGGAGCGTTCAGAAGCTATAAATGACGATGTACAGAAGGTGTTTTTGCGACCTAGAACTGTACATCCACCTAAACTTTATGGGCGGCCGAAGGCACATAAAGAAAATTTGGCACTACGGCCGATTGTAAGCTAGATTGGATCACCTACACGTGAACTGGCGAAGTACGTAGCGAGCATATTGCAGACAACAGACGTCGTCGTATGTGAAAGACTCCCGCCATTTCATAAACATTCTGCGTGAGAACATTGAAAATGAGTTGATGGTCTGACATAGATTTACAACCCTCAGGTCATCACGACAGAACGAGATTACCGAGATTGGTTAGGGAAGCCGTTGAAATTAAGAAACACAAAAAATATAATCGTGAGGATGGGTAAATTGTCGAGTGCCTGGAATCCAGTGATAACATTATGTGGAACCGGAGTAAATAAAAGTTGTGCCGTGACGCGTCCGGATAGGTAAGTGTGGTGAGTAAGCAGCAGTTTCAAGTGAATAGTGGGAATGAGGACAGTGGTACGGGTGCCAAGCGTAATAAAAGACTTAGAAAGAGGGTAGACAGATTTGTCTGCCAATAAACATCAACACTCATAGACTTTAGTTCATCCGTGACCATGGCGCATGCAATTTCAAATTCACAAAACAGAGGTACGTGGTATAAATCCACTTAATTAATCAAATTTTTGTTTGACGGAACTATAACTATATAATACCGTTTTAAGAGGATGTACAAAATTGGTATAGCTAGTCAGTACATAAAATTACCATGATTTAATGGTATAATAATGTAACTGAAACAACGGTTAGTAAAGTATGTAAGGTTGTAAAATATTGTATTATTTGGTTGTGCAAAATATTGAAACGGTAATCTTATCGTATGAAAAAAAAATATGTAACAAAAATTTAAATGCTGCACAAAGTTTAAAACTTGTTAAGAAAAATCAATAGTTTTTTTCGTTTTCTGATTGTTTAATGCAGGTGCCAGATGCTCCACTCAGTATGGCCAAGGTCGCTAGTCGTATATCATTGCCGCTAATACTTATTAAGATTGCAAGATTTGTAATTTCGAAATGTAAGGAAGATTTCGGCATGACAAATATTTGGAACGCACCTTAATGAGTTAGATCTGGTTATTTTTGCACTATCCACCAGCCTACATTAGTTGGCCAATATACGGCCCAAAACTCCTCATGTACTGTAACTAGCATCGGCACGTATTTCGGCTCAAATTAGACTTTCATTTAAAAAAAGCTAATTGAGTTTATACCGGTTAAAAAGAAATCGTAAATATTCATAAAGAACAGTTTTTCAGCAGCTCGAGAAGCAGATGAGAAATGTGTCGGTCTCAATTGGCAACTCATCTGTAAAGTTTGTACTTAGCACACTTATCATCTCGGAACCGTAACGCCTTTTTTAATATGAAAAAGTGAGGATACCACAGAAATAATAGTAAGGATTATTTCTGTGGGTGATGCGCTACCGTAGAGAAAATCCAAGAAAAACGATCGTCGTTAAAGTTATGTCGACTTTGGACATTATAATTATCACGAATTAATTATTTGCCAAGCTTTTTTTTCCCGTATCAATATTTTCTCGATCTATGCCCGAGAAAAATCATTTTATGATATCATAGACAAAACTTGTCCCGAAGTCCTTAAGGTACGCGGGCTACAGTTGCAAAATATAATAGAGACTGTGGGCAAATGGAAACGTGATTGTGATACGTACATTGTTATAGTGTACATTAAAGAAGTATTCTATGGGATGCCGCGCCATAGAGTTGATGGTATCTGTTTAATAGTCCTGCGACGGCCTTGTGAGGCTTGTCATTCTATTGTTGCCCAACTTAACATACCCATCAAGTAATTGCCAACCGCATTGTGTCCTAAGTATTTATTATACGAGACTCCATACTTCTGTTTTGTTGGCTATGTCTTTGTAGATTAATAATAAAGAGGCATTATAGGGAAATTATATAGAGCTGGTAAACAGTTTATATTCGTCACCACCTTGCTCGAGCGGTCAATACCACCATTATCTGTGATGATAACACATACCAGTTGTACCACGAGCCACGATCTACGTTTTACAAATTTGCGATCTACGTTTTACAAATTTGCAAAAAGTAACATGGGTTGTTCCATTTTTAAAGTTCTAACTAATGTCTAACTTTTGCAACCGGTCGTTAATGTGGATTAGGGAATTTGGTATGAGCTTCAAAATAACTATAATAAGTATTAATATTAATTAGTTATTTCAAAAATGATTTTGCCAAAATTAGCCAGAGATAAATGGTTGAAATCGACGAGATCACTAACCTTATTCATCAGCTTAGTCATTCTGCATATAGGAGAATAGGATCCCATTTTACTTAACAAACGCGCTACTGATTTATTTATTTATTCACGTTGAAATGTAGATGTAATTTTAGGTACAAGAAATATTTACCGAGTGCAAGTGATGTGACGAAAGGCCTCCTAATTAGGATATAAATTCATTGAATTGGCTATTCAACGAGTTTCCCTTCATACCGTTATGGTATATGGTATACGGCTAAGGATACTTGCAGCATTATCGTTAACACTCGTCAAACCTGATTATGAGACTTGTATCCTTATAAACTGCATTCAAACTCAAACTCAGAATTACTTTATTCATTTAGGTGCAATTTGAGAGCTTATGAAAGTGAAATTAGATGCCTTCCGTTCCTGAGGCTACCAGGATTCCTAATGTAATTCAACAGATGTATTCTTTATTTCTTAATTGGATGATTTTAAGTTATGACAAAATCAACATATATTAAAAATTTAAATGTAAGCCAGTAGATACTTTTTAATCGATAAATTGGTACCGCAGACGCTACGGCTTTATTGACTAGTGAGTAAGAGGTACCGCAATTATAAATTTTTAATCCTAATTAATGATTATAAATGCGAAATTGAGTTTGTTTGTTTGTCACGCTTTCACGCCTAAACCACTACACCGATTTAAAAAAAAATCACCAAAAAAAGCTACTTTATCAGGAATTAACATAGGCTGTATTTATTTATTTTTAATTAGATATCCCGCGCAAATATTATAATTACGACTACATTAGTCATTATTTGACGTGTGCTGCCATTTTGTTACTTGTTAGACCTTGTTAGACAATTGAAGTTACTATAGAGATCCCTTTGCTTTGACACTTAAAGCGGTTCTACATTATCCTATCCGATATCAGTACCGAAAGCGAATGTCAAGACAAATGTATGAAATTTGACAGACCGTTATCCGATATAGGGCCGGGCAGTGTGAATGGTGGGTACATAATATTTCATACAGTTCCTTTGCTCATGATATCGTATCGGCTGCCAATACCGATATCGGATCGGATAATGTGGAATCGCTCTTTACATTTTAATATAATAAAGCTCAAAAAACTACTGGATCGATTTCAAAAATTCTTTCACCGTTTTGATTTAAAAAACATAAAAAAAACATACAGTCGAATTGATAACCTCCTCCTTTTTTGAAGTCGGTTAAAAAGAAACTACGCGGACGAAATCTCGGTCAGAGCGCTAGTGATAAAACATAAGTTTAATTTTAATTATTATGAAATATTATATTAATCTAAATCTATGTGCTACTATTAAGTTCGTAAAGTTATTGTTATTATTAATACAATTCAATTATTACTCTTTGTTTTAGCTTAAAGTCACGTTAGTCAATTAATATTGCAACTAACCTTAATACCTACATGAGGAGATTTGTAAATGACATTGGTTAACTTACATTTTTATTGTAATTGTTGATAAAAAAATCTTTCAACAACCAAATAAAATAAAAAAAACAGTATCGGTAAATGTTAAAAAAGTAATGTTAAATACTTATATCAAAAAATTTAACACTACATCATCAAACATTTAAATATATAATAGTATAAGCAATATAACATTTTCCAAATCCTATTGTAATAGAAGCAGCAGGTACTTCAAAATTATCTCCAAAATTGTAGTTTATGCAATTGAACGGAGTACCACTTCATTGATACAGATTGTATTCAAGTGTCTTGTTGCAACATTAAACAGTGCAACGTGCTTGTATTAAAATGTTTTCAAAACACACTACTCTTTGTCTCCTCTGTCCTAATGAACACGTTTGATAACGATTACAATCGCGATTTAATTCAAGCATTCCTGTCGGTATAACACCATAAATCCATATGTTTTTATATACAGTGTTCGGTACATACAGGATGTAAAAGACATGAACAGTCAAACGAGAACCATGTATTCTATACATCAAAATAAGAAACATTTCAAAAAATAATTGCTGGGAAATGATTTTTATTTTTTGGTGTTAAAAAATATAATAGTACAAATTGTACTGCGCAACGTAAAGTGCGCAACTCGCAAAACCGGGATATTTTTGCCAGACGGCAGGCGCGGCGCGGCGCCGGCGGCGGCCCCGTTCGTTTGTGTCCGTGCGCATCGAGTGAGATACATTGAACGCTAACGTTTTGAAGCCATTTGTTGTTATAAAATACTAAAAAAAATTATAATATTTCTTTGGACAATAATTAAGGAATGATGTTTAGAATATGTTTTCATAAAAATATGAAAATAAAAATTATGACTTTGACCTTCAATAAAATCGTAACTATCAATTTCCCAGGTATAGTCTAAAGGAAGAAAAATGTTATGATGGTGAGCAGAATACATGGTTTTCGTTTGACTGTTTATGTCTTTTACACTCGATATAAGCCTACCCATGCTAATATGCTATTCAAAATATGATAAATATTCAATTATAATTATCTCTCGCAATAGCAATGATGGCGGTATGTTGATGAAGGAATCATTTGCTAGAGCGTTTTATATAAAAAAAATCGGCCAAGTGCGAGTCGGACTCGCACACCGAGGGTTCCTCGGTATAAACTGCTGTATCTTTTGATCGCGTTAACTTAGAAGTTTGATTTTTTCACTGCTTAATCCATCGACGATTATTAATATCCAGACACAATTGATTTTAATTGTGTTCTCGCGCTCCTGAGCGCGAACGGGGCTTAACGAGTTAAAGGGACAATAGACCTAGGTATTTGGTATAAATTTCAATTTGATACCTTTATTCGTTCGTGAGAAATAAAGTAGTAAGTTTCATTTTATTAAAATATTTTTATTATATTATATAACTAAAAAAATGTGATTTTCGCAATTTTTCCTATATTTGCATTATATGACAATGCTTCATGCCAAGTTTCAAGATTCTGAATTTACGGGAAGTATCCTGTAGGTTTTGATTCCTTTGCGAGTGTCGGAAATTTGTTGAAAATATCGACATAATCGGCTGTATCTTTTGATTGGCTTGGCTTAGAAGTTTGATATTTTCACAGCTTAAAGGGACAATAGACCTGAGTATTTCATGTGAATTTCAGCTTGATACGTCCACGCGTTCTTGAGATAAAGGGTCTTGACAGACAGACAGACAGACAGACGGACAACAAAGTGATCCTATAAGGGTTCCGTTTTTTCCTTTTGAGGTACGGAACTCTAAAAAACATGCTATCTGTACCGTATTCCGATCTACCTCCGATACTCTATTTATCTACTCAAAGAAATTATGAAAAAGTTAAAGGAATATCTGTAAGTACCTATCAAACAATAACATAAAATGGTGTTCTGTGGTGGTGGGTATCAAAATTTAAATTGCTTAATAATATGATTAATTGAATTATATAGAAAAGCTTTTCACAAGATAAATAATCCAAATGCGTGGGAGTAATAACTACCCAAAATTTACGCATGTTAAAATGTAACTTAAATTATATTGATAATTATTTATTGACTTGTATTGATGTTTTGAAATCATTACGAAATTGTCAGCTGTGGAGTTTCTTTCGCTATTTCTTCTCCATCACAGGATAATAATAATTATTCGTCCCGAAATGGTGGTAGGGCTTTTGACGATTAAAAGTACTTAGCAAAGTCCATTTAAATAAAGAGCTTTTTCATTTGGTAAGATTTTATAACGTTTATGGAATAATTATTGTGATTACAAACGCGTAAATATTTTTAAAAATAGAAAAAATGGACTGAAGAAATCGACCTGCCGCCGAATATAACGCAGCCGTCCGGATTGCGGAGAATGCTGGGCTCGATTCCCGCCTGGGGCAGGTCGATTTTTTTCAGTGCATTTTTTCTAGTTTTAATCTTTTAACGGTACTAGCTAACCCGTCACACGTTGTAGTGGTTAATTTGAAAAAATATTGAACACTGCTTTTTATCGGGGTGCGTAACGACGTACGCGTTTTCTACGCACGTGGGTTCCGCGCGGATTGAGCACGTTCGGACCCCACCAGTTAATGTAATGTGGGTTCTATATCTTTTTTTTGAGTTAGTGCTGTTTTTTGGGTTTTTTGTTTTTTATTGGACTCAAGTCTAGCTGCCTAATGTCTGTGGCCTGCATGTATCTCAGGGCTAATTACTACACCTTATGACAACACGTAGACCAGATGTTTTACAATGTTGTATTTAATACTAACAATGTTATATTAAAGCAGTTCCTCAGGCTGCTAGTATTTAGGTTCTATTACATTGCATAAAACATTTTTTTTCACAAACACCGCGTAAGCGCAGTATCCGCGTTGGCACCGTTCAATCTACATTCAAATTAAAAATGTTATTTTTACAATTTTACTAGCAATTTAACAGACTTCAAAAAAAAGGAGGAGGTTCTCAATGCGACTGTATATTTTTTTATGTCTGTTACCTTATAACTCTTTACTGGGTGTACCGATTTTGAAGATTTTTTTTTTTTTTTTTTTTTTTTATAAAAAGTCGAGCAGATGACTCCATTCCACCTGATGTTAAGCAGAAGTGGAGTCCACATGCGAAGATAGCTGGTGCGAAAGATAAACCGCCGCGCTAGCCACCTTCGCCTTGCCGACCTGCAAGGTGCTTCTTCACGTCTCGTTTGAATGACCCAGGATTGTAGGAAGGAGGGAACACATGTGCTGGAAGTGAATTCCATTTCTTGATTGTGCGACAAATAAACGAGTTGCCAAATTTCTTAGTACGCGTTGGAATGGTAGCCACAGTTTGTCGGTGACAACGTAGACCAGCACGCGTAGTCCTTAGGAGGAAAGGAGATGGTGGGATTAGGGAAAAAATCTCCTCAGAGCACTCGCCGTGGTACAGACGATAGAAGGCGCTCAATGACGCAACATTGCGACGCAATTGGAGAGGCTCAAGGTGTTTAGTCACCTCTTCGTCGCCGATGATGCGGGCCGCGCGACGCTGCAACCTATCCAAAGCATCGAGTAAGTACTTTGCAGAGCCATCCCACAGGTGCGAGCAATACTCCACGCAGGACCGTACTTGCGTCTTGTAAAGCAAGCACAATTGATTTGGCGTGAAAAAACGCCGCACCTTGTTCAGGACTCCAAGTTTTCGTGAAGCTGTTTTTATCACGCTTTCGATGTAGTCCTTCGGATTCAAGTCACAGCGAACCTCCATACCGAGCAAGGTGATACTACTCTGTAGCGTTAGTGTTGTGCCCTGGAGAGAGGGAAGGGAAAGGAATGGGGACGTTTTAGCCGTAAACGCGCACACCTGAGTTTTCTTGGCATTGAACTCAACCAGATTTGCTGAACCCCATTTTGAAACAAAGTCGAGCTCTCGGTTGAGCTCAATGACAAGATTCTCACGACTCTCCACGGTTTCTGCTCGCCCAGCCCCTGCGTGTCCGAAATAGCCCGCATGCACTGTACTGTCGTCTGCATAGCAATGGATGTTCCCGAGAGGAATCATATCATTGATATGCAGAAGAAAAAGAAGAAGAAAGAAGATTCTTTTAACGTTTGGAAGATGTGGTCTTATTTATATTTCATAATGCCATTTAATTTACGTTATGATATCGTAATAGTTTTATTTATTTGTCTAAAATATCTCAAGATAGTTGTCTGAAAATTTCTATACTTAAAACGCTAAAAAGCATAAAATAAATTATTTTTAAATAAAAAAACCCGACTTCAAAACTTATAAAAATATTGTTTATAAAAAAAAACTAAATATTTTTTGGAGAAATATCTTCAATATTTGGAATAAACATTGTCACTTGCATTTGTGCCCGATCTCAAAAATACATTTAGATTTTTAAACAAAATTTAGATAATAGGCATATGGCAGACCCATTTTCTTGATTTCTTATTTGAGTGTAGTCTTTGAAGTAGCCTTTAAAATGACTAATTAATACTTATAGGTCAAGTACTAATAATGTTTTCAGACAAGTAGCATCCACTACAAAAGTAAGATAATACAACAGTAAGTGGTCATTCCAATGTCGTCTGACAAATTGCTTGTTTGTATTGTTTGAAATTTATTTCTTTGATCATTAATTTACTTTCTATTTTTATTGAAACATATACTTAAATAATAGTGCTATAAAATATACTGCTGCAAGATAATAATTATAAATTCCATACATAGGTTGACGCGTAAGCTTATTTACTATATAGTATTTTACTACGTTTTGCTACGAGTGCGCAAGGGATTTCATCTCATGGGTGCCCAAGCACGTGTATCCTTACTACCTATCGAAAGTTTTTGAGCGCTGTAAAATATTTCAAATGACTTGAAATTTTACCTTGTTTTATGGCAGTTAATCGAAGATGTCATTAGATTTAATTTGAGGATATCAGCAAAGCTAATTATTGGCGCGTGCTAAGTGAATAATAATAAGGTATTATGCTGATCAGGGATAATAGATTAACTTTCGTTATTGTCAAGGAGTTCCTTTTGTTTACAAAATATACGAAACGAAATAATATATTTGCGTAATATTTACAAAACTTATTTAAATATGTGTGTTTAAAAATAAATTATAAAAATGGATATTCAAAAGTCAAAAGACACCACACCCGCTCCATTTTCGAGGGTCTTGCCTAGCGCCCTAGAGACTAATCGGTGAGTAGAGACTCTAGACAGGCTTTATGGCAGACGACAGCTTGTGACGGAGTGTTGAATAAGTTCGTTTTGAGATTATGACGAACTTATTCAAGTCTTTCTCACAGTCCTGTGTAGCTCAGAGGAAAAGCACTCGAGTCCCGTCTCAGGCATTTATCTTGGTAGGATATTTTTTTGTCTTTTTATTTTAATAGGTTTGGTATACATTTAAAATCATGCCAAATAATAAAATAAAATGGTACATACGCAATGTCGATCTCCATAGAGATTTCGATCTCCCAACCATATCCTCTTTCATGAAGGAAGCGTCTAGGCGCTACTTCGACAAAGCTCCACACCATCCAAACCCACTCGTAGTCAAATCCTCTAGTTACTGTGCTAATAGAGATGCCGCGCGCGCCTCGCGCCGTCCAAAAAACGTCCTACTGGACGCCGACGACTCAATCACGAGCGCAAATGCCTCGTTACCGCCTCACAACAACACTTCACACTCACGCACTAGTGTCACACCTTTTAATCACCGCACTCGTCGAACAAGGGTGCGTCGACCCGGTCTACACACGACGCGCTATACCCGGTACAGATATGTGCCGGGGCGCTTCTCGCCGTGTCCCCCACAACCCGATGCGCCCGAGCCGAGGTCCGAGCCTTTAGAGGCACCCTCGGGCGTGTCGCTCTCTTCCGATCCGGGCGACCTAGGGACGCTAGGCGGTCGAGAGACTCCCCATGGGGGAGATGCTCGGTCGCCCAGTAATCCCCTAGGAACGTCCGCCCTACAGGCTTGAGGACCCCCCAAGGTTTTCGCCTTCTCAAAAAATCCGGTGGAGCAGTGAATGCCATCAGCGGCAAACTGCAGTAGTCATTCAAAAAAAAAAAAAAAAAAAAAAAAAAAAAAAAAAAAAAAAAAAAAAAAAAAAAAAAAAAAAAAACGCACTGTGGCCGGTTTTATATGTAGTGTGTAAGCTGATGTTTTAAAGTATGAGGCAAGGCATAGTTTGTGGATTTAACTGTCTAAGTAGGTACACGGACGGGTTAGGCGTAGTTTTATTTTACCAGCCTCAGTGCGTTTTTTGCAGAACTCCGTCTACCTACACTTTTTTATTTGGTTTCAGCATTATTTTACTATAGTACTCGTATGTATTTTATCTCATTAATGACGATGAGTCAATAC
Organism: Elophila nymphaeata; assembly: GCA_955850985.1. Taxonomy (NCBI): domain Eukaryota; kingdom Metazoa; phylum Arthropoda; class Insecta; order Lepidoptera; family Crambidae; genus Elophila; species Elophila nymphaeata. The sequence goes on along the minus strand of OY039076.1, from coordinate 15,254,359 downwards.
TGTTTGGTTACAATGCACATTATCTCTTTCTGAATAATTTACAAGTACGACTCTATCGCACGTTCTCAGGAGCGTACAGGATTGTACGCGTGAAAGACTGCACGCTCAATCATGCGTGATTATTTTTTACCAGTTTGTTTAAGCACACGTTTTTTTGCGCGTGATTACTCGTGTTTGTTTCTGACAACGTTTCCGTTGTCAGAAACAAACACGAGCAGCCGCGTAAATCTCTTCCGACTCGGACGCCCTATGGACGCTAGACGGCCGAGGGACTCCCGAGAGGGAGATGCTTGGTCGCCCAGTAATCCCCTAGGAACGTTCGACCTACAGACTTGAGGACCCTCCAAGGTCTTCACTTTCTTAAAAATCCGGTGACGCAGAACATGTCATTAGAGACAATCTGCAGTAGTCAATAAAAAATTTCGGAAGTGGTCTCCCCTTGACTTTTTCGTATACCGGCAAGAACTCAAAAGTTGATAGATTATTTGACCTTATCTTTTGATGTCATACATGCATGTTAAATTTTGGTCACCCATCCGAGTACCGACCGCGCACATGGTTGCTTACCTTTTGTGATCGACGGCTCAAAAGTTGATAGAAACCTTATATTTTGATGTCATACATACATGTAAAATTTGGTTGCAATAAGTTAAAGCATACTCTAGTTATCGTGCTAACGCACAGACACACACACAGGCATAATTCCAAAAACTGTATTTTTGGACTCAAGGAGGTCCAAAACGCGTAAATCCGTCAAAATCTCGTAGTCGAATTTTTTGACGATTACAAGGCTTCCTCTCATCAAAATATAAGGTTTCTATCAACCCTTGAGTCGTTTCCGGTATACCAGAAAGTCAAGGGGAGACCACTCCCGATTTTTATATCGCAAAACCGGGTGGGGTTCTTGAGAAACAAAAACTGTCACTAAACACCAAACAAGGCGCATTTGTTTGTGTGACGAACATGAATGTTTGTTCTCCAGTTAGTAATCTGGGCTGGTGACCTTGGCCATACTAAATGAAGCCCCGCGCTTGCGTAAAGCACACAAAAATCAACTATTAAACTGTTGATTTTCCTAATAAGGTACTACTAATATTTAGATATTATCACTGAAAGCCATGTGATGCCAGCAGAGTAGAACAGCATCAAAGAAGTATTAAAAGGTAAAAAAAAGATGACTACGAATGGATAACCTCCATCTTTTTTAAAGTCGTTAAAGAGAAGGATATTGCAAACTTATATGTATCAAAACATTATTTTGTGACAAAACAATTCTCATTTTTAAAAAAAATTCACGTTGTCTAATGATGAGGCAAAACTTTTTTGTCTTCCTCAATGTCATGATCTCCGATTAAAAATAAGGTTTGTTGTGTTCCGGTCTGAAGGATTAGATGCGCCTGCGTTAGCATGATTACGTGAGCTGTATCAAATCTACAATTTAATCTTCCTTTCCTTTAAAAAAAAAAAATAATAATAACAAACTTTACAACATTTTATGTAAACAAAATCAACTCAGTCGTGGTTAAATAAAATATTTACACCCCTGCAATAACCACAGGCTGTAAAATACCTATATACGATCACTCTCGTAGTCATATTAGGTAACATTTTGTTACACATAAAGTCATGTCTGGCAGTATGGGCTATATACTGCTTCCAAATAGAGACAGGTTGCCAGCCTAATTACCCACATAAAAGGGGCACAAAACCCAAAAAGTAAAAATCCTTCAGTAAACAATAACATTTCGTTACACATAAAGTCATATCTGGCAGTATGGGCTATACAGTGCTTCTAAATAGAGATAGGTCGCTAGCCTTATCGAAGTACCACCTAGATGCTTCTATGAATTTTTCTATCTTGGGAAATCAAAGTCCTTGTGAAGGTCTATGTTAAGATGTTTTATGATAAAGCTACAATTTGTTTTATACTTTTTTAATGCTCATTTTGATGCCAATAGAACTATTATTGATTTACGATTCTATGACCTATTGTGATATAATCTATGTAGGCAATCTTTGTTGTTTTAAGTTTTAGCAAATATTTGTGACAAGGTTGTTCTTTTATAGCATGCTGCAAGTGAACGGGCTTGTGGTTTGTTTCATACTTACCGAAGCCAGTTAGGTGTAATAGATTTGTCCGTGTCTTCTTGTTATTATGAGATAAACCTACTTGATTGCGCATGCATTATTATACGAGTAGGTATTGCAAGTGTTATAAAAATGATTTCACGGACGAGGCTTCAACTAATTGTGTCCTCTAAATGTGTTCAAAGTGTCTGATTCAGCAAGATCTAGATGATTATTTATCATAGTAGGTAGTTTTTGGTACAATTATATTTTTTATTGATGTTTTTTATTTGCAGTTGCTTTTCGTAAATATTTCTATTACTGTTAAAGGCCACTAAGAAAATTTTGAACTGACGTGTGACTTTTGACTCTAATATTATTTTCCTTGAAATATATAAAGATACAATAAGCTATTGATTAACACAATCACGCTTACAGTCCCAAAAGGTGTTGAGCAGAGACTATAGGCAACATTTGGTTACAGATAAAATCTTATTTATATTATTAGGGCCATGTTTCATCATCATAATAATAACAGCTCTTAAAATTGGACCCATTGCTGGGACACAAGGCCTCTTCTTGTCAGTGAAGGAGGATTAGGCAGTAGTCCACCACGCTTGCCCAATGCGGATTGGTGGACGGAGTATAAAGGTGATCAATACCCCTTTGCCTTGCCAATCCATTAGTCGCCTTCTACGACACACATTGCAGGATATGGGGTGATGCTATTCTACTCTGCCGGCATCACAAGGTTAAGTTTACATACAAAAGAATTTAAAAAAAAGCTGCATCTAGTGACAAATTTTGTAAATAAAAAAATACCCTGATATTGTAAACCACCAAAGAGAATTATGCTCAAAATGATGGCTATTAGTGGAGTAAAGAAGCAGTGGTTTTCGTTTTAAATACTGGTTCGTGGATTTCGGACTAGTATTTGTAATTTAAAATGAAATCAGAAGAAAAAGTTTTTTCGAAACATTTATAACACCATGCAAATTAACAACATGTTCTTTGAACAAAAATGAGGAATTGATAAATTTTCTACGAATTGATTCTTATAAGCGTGACGTTAATTGTGGTTTGTGTTATGTATTTATCGAGTTTGGTACAGTATCTAGGAGTGATTTTTTTGTTTTATAAGTACGCAGAATAATGATAAAAACTATTGCTTATACGTGCCGATGACATTGTAAGTATCACGTAATAAAGATTAGAGAGAATAAGTAATGTAAAAAGAACAAGTGAGCGTTAACAATAGATTTTTTACATATTTATTTCTTTATATCATTTAAAACACAGAGCGTCATTACAATTTGACATCATACTGTAATAATACTAGCGCAGGATAAGTATAAATTACTCCCAAATAATATTCGAAGCCTACCTATTAATAAATTCAAAACTGCTATTAAAAATAAACTGTATACTAAAGCATACTATAAGGTGTCTGATTACATAAATGATTCTAACGCATGGGGGTGAATTTGTTCGAGGTCCATGCATTTTAAATATGTTTATTAATTATGCATATAATCTATAATGTGTCTTATAGTTGACTCGGAAGCATAACTTTAGTTTAAATTTGTTTTAGTTAATAATCAAGAAGCATGTGTATGTCATTCTCACTAAAGAGGTCTTGTGGCGGTGTCGTCTTGCGTCGGGTCGTTACGCTCCCTAAAATATGGTTGAGCGAAGCGATGGCTGATTCTTGCGTCATGCCTGTGAACAGGTGCCGCCAGCGGGACCTGGTCATCTCATGTTTTCTTGATTGATGTAAACGTAGGTCTTATAATTAGTTGTTATCTTTAGATGGACAATTGTATGACACATGCAATAATAATATGTAATAATTGTTTTTTTTTTTGTACAATGTGTGGACATTGTATTCTTATAACATTGTTAACCGGATCTTAAATGTATGCTTACCACTTATATTGAAAGGAATATCTGTAAGTACCTAACTAACAATAACATAAAATGGTGGTGGGTATCAAAATTTAAATTGCTTAGTTCAATAATATGATTAATTAAATTATATAGAAAAGCTTTTCACAAGATAAATAATCCAAATGCGTGGGAGTAATAACTACCCAAACTTTACGCATGTTAAAATGTAACTTAAATTATATTGATAATTATTTATTGACTTGTATTGATGTTTTGAAATCATTACGAAATTGTAAGCTGTGGAGTTTCTTTCGCCATTTCTTCTCCATATCAGCATAATAATAATTATTCGTCCCGAAATGGTGGTAGGGTTTTGACGATTTAAAAGTACTTAGCAAAGTCCATTTAAATAAAGAGCTTTTTCATTTTCATTTTCATTATTCTTATGTAAGAGATCTTATTACAAAGTTACATTAAAATCCATTCAGTAATTTTTGCATGAAAGTAATAACAACCCACACATACATCCATACAAACATTCGCATTTACAATAATAGCTGGATACAATATTCCATGGTATATACATAGTTCACACCTCATTCCCGGGATCGAACCCGAGATCTATCCCAGGGAGTAAATAAATTGTGCTCGATTTGAATGTGTTTGAAGCGCGCCAGCCATTTTATAAAAGTTTTTCGCCATAACAATAGTATTAAGAGCCAGTTCTTCAGTGATTAACGATTCTGGTTAAAGCTGGCTTCCACGTTCCGCCTTCATCACTTACCATCTCTGGTGAGACGAGTACGTACAGAATTAGTTCGCTATGAAAATAAAAACATCCTTATTTATCTAATAAAAACAGATTCACGGAATCTCGGCATCCTGAACAAGTTTCTGCGTTGTTTCACGCCCGATCAACCGTGCTTGCTTTACAAGACGCAAGTAGGATATTGCTCGCACCTCTGGGATGGCATCGCCAAGTAATTACTGGATGCATGGATAGGTTGCAGCATCCTCGACGCGCATCATCGGCAACGTATAGGTGACCAACCACCTTGAGCCTCTCCAATTGCGTCGCGATGTTGCGTCATTGGGCGCAGAGCTATCTCTGAGGAGATTTTTTTTCCCTGATCCCACCATCTCACTTCGTTTTAAGGACTACGCATGCTGGTTTACGGTAGGTAGAATAGAACTATGAAATTGGGCAACTCATTTCTTTGTCGCACAATCAAGAAATGGAATTCACTGCCAGCACACGTGTTCCCTCCCTCCTACAATCCTGGGTCATTCAAAAGAGGCGGGAAGAAGTACCTTGCAGGTCAGCAAAGCGAGAGTAGCTAGCGCGGCAGTTTATCTCTCACACTAGCCATCTTCGCATTTGGACTCCAATTCTGCTTACCATCAGATACAATGGAGTTATTTGCTAGAACTATATGAAAAAAATTAAATCTAAATGATCAAGAGTTCTTGGAATTCATTACAGAATTAATCTTATAACATTAGTAACACGTATACTTTAAACTAAACATCTTTCTTGAGGGTAAAATTATTTTTTAAATAAAAAAACGCTTTTACATCTATCAATTTAGAAATAAAAAGTTTAGTGTGTAAGAAAATATAAAAGAAGACTATGTTTTTTTATTCCAAATATTGAGGTTGGCATTGACCTCAAAAATATAGTGTTAAACCATATTTATGAATTTGAAAAATACATATTTTTCAACATAAATTTATGTTATTATGCAGCCGCCCGGATTGCGGAAGATATTGGGTTCGATTCCCGCCTTGGACAGTCGATTTTTCAGTGTATAGTATTTTCTAATTTTAAAAATATTTGCGCGTTTTTTAACACAAAAATAATTCCAAAATAGTATAAGGGAGTTTTATCCTAAATGGACGTCAAATATTTGAAAAAATACGGATCTTGGAAGTACAAACTTCGAAGATTTGATGAAACAATTTACCATAGAAACCAAGCACGGACAAAATTTCGACAATAAAAGAATTTTTTAAATCAGTCCAATTTTTCGATATTAGGTACTACATACCTAAAAAAGACGAATACGAATTGTGAAACTCCTCCTTTTTGAAGTCGGTTAAAAACGTGCAACAGTCTTAACAATAGATGTATGTTTTTGTGAATAATGTAGTATTTATATTTTGTTTTTATAGGAGGATAAAAATCCCCATTTTTTGTACTCAGTACTAATGTTCATGACAGGCGAGCTTTATGTGTACTTTTTGTGAGATATTCTAGACAATGTTTGTTTACATTACGTCACAAGGAGTAATAAGTTTTTGGAATAGTACTATGCACGAGAGCACTTTTCTGTGTTGGTATTTTTAACCGACTTCAAAAAAAAGTGGTTGTCAATACGACTTTATTTTTTTATGTGTGTTACCTCATAACTACTTACTGGGTGTACTGATTTTGAATATAGATCTCAAGATACTTTCCTGAAAATACACAAACACTAAAACGCAAGAAAACCTGACTTTAAAATCAAAAACGTACAAATAAAAACTTTGTAAAAATCCAAATGTTTTTGAAGGCGTTGCCAACCGCAGTATTTGGAATAAACGTTGTAAATTGTATTTGGGACCGCCTCAAAAAAAAATTAAATCTTTTTTTTCTGCTTTTTGTTTTGAAGGGAGTTTTTTTATTTATATTCATTTTTTTCCTTCAAGAACCATAATTTGCGTTACTAAAAATTAGATACGTATTGAGAGCAATTTTAGAAAAAGGTAAATAACTAACTTTTTATATAACGGATATGGATCACTTCAAAAAATGTATTAAAAGATATATTCACAACACATGACACGGGAAAGAAAAAAGCATATATAAGTTTATTCCTCAATGCGTTAATTATTATGTGCGTTTAGAAAATTCTGAAATACTGAAGACAAACGACGATCGTGTAAAATAAATGTGAGTGCCCGCGCCAGGCGCCACAGATTAAAAATATAGAGCGTTAAATAATAGAAGCCTAATAGCTTCATCTTCGCTTAGTTAGGTCATAGACTACCTAATCTATGGCTAAGGTAGTCAATAACATGCATTTTGGTTGGTGTTTTTCAAATTATTAAGTAAACAAATTCTTTAATTATTATGAACTGAACATTTACATCTTACTTTTAGGTAATATTAAATACGTACGATCAAATTAGGCCGTTTATCTTATAGGCCTAATATTCCTAACACCTCGATAAACGAATAATACTTTCATTAAATACTTCAGGCAAATATAAATAGGTATCTGATGCATGATTTTGTAAATGTATTGTCATTATAAGAGTAAAACTAAAGGTAGAGAAAAATAATACTATTATATAAGTATGTACAATTGTACAGTACACGCGTTTAAGTCTTTTTGCCATACAAAACCATAACTTTTGGAATAAACATAAATATAATACCATAAATATTTAAATGTACTTGTTTATAGATTTTTTAAAGGATTTCGGTTTGGCTAGAACTTCAGTAGATAAGTTCTGGTATTGGAACGCGTATCTAAAGTGACTCTCGCGGAATCGTATTAAATATGTCTGGGAAGAGACAGACGCCAGGACGTGCTTGTTGATGCATAATAAGGGAACTTGCCTACCCCTGAGTCACAAGTCCCAGGCATTGCTCCTAACTCTCTTCTCAGCAAAACTATCTGACATCCAAGCGATAAATGCAGTAAGGATATTTTTTTTTTTTCGTGAATAATAATAACGATAAGGTTATCTCTAGTAGAGTATTTAGCACAGCTACTACGTACTTCAGTAAACTACTTTATAATTAAATATTAAATAATTAACTTTATTTGTCGTACTCGTAAACATGGTATTGGTATGATAGATATTAGTGAAATGAGTTAATCATAGATTCGGAATTGACAAAACGAGGCGTTTCCGAATCTATTATAAACTCATTTCACGAAAAAAAATATCCTTACTGCATTTATCGCTTGGACGGCAGCGATTTACCCAGCACCTACACGGTGAATCCGTGAGAGTAAAAACAACTTTTTAAAAAAAAAGTCCAACCGACTTCAAAAAGTATAAAAATAAAAAATTATTAAAATGTGTGCTAGGTATCTGCTGTACTGTTTGAACTCGGTGCCAAGCCATGCCAATCGTTCAGCACCTCGAGCCCCTCATCACCTAAGCTGGCGCGTTCGGTCTGTCGCAATCGCGGGATGGTGTGATCAATGAATGTGATGTGGCAGGCGGACCTATAGAATACCTAGTTGGCTTGGCACCGACTTCAAACAGTACAGCAGGTACCTAGCACACATTTTAATAATTTGTTATTTTTATACTTTTTGAAGTCGGTTGGACTTTTTTTTTTAAAAGTTGTTTATTTTTCTATTTTTAGTGTTTTATGTGGAATATTTGTTGGTTTTTTTATATATATATTACGAGATGGCCAACAAACTTGCGGCCCACTCGGTGTTAAGTGGTTCCGTCGCTTATAGACACTTGCAATATTAACCATAAATCACTTAACATTAGAAGTGTTGCCATTCGGCGGATTACTTTTTGGGTTTTGTGCCCCTTTTATGTCGGCGACAGGCTGGCAACCTCTCTCTTTGGAGGCACTGCATGGTCCATACTGCCAGAGGTGGTTTTATGTGTGAGAAAATGGTACAGTTTTGTACAAGTTTAACATCCAAATACTAACTATTACGGTGCTTTGTCTTCCAACATCAGCTCACCTAACAAGCTGAAAGAATACAACTTTCGGTCTTTACTATTTAAAGATAACTTAGGTACCTTTAATATTTAAAGAATTATCATCCAACTCTTAATCGTTATGGAGTTTCTCCTTCCATCATCAGCTCACCTGAATAGCCTGAAAGAATACAACTATCGCTCTTTAGGTACCTTTAATATTTAAAGAATTATCGCACAACTCCTAAACATTAAGGAGTTTTACCTTTTATCATCAGCTCACCTCAATAACCTGAAAAAATACAACTATCGTTCTTTAGGTACTTTTTATATTTAAATAATCATCAACCAACTCCTAACAGTTAAGGAGTTATTCCTTCCATCATCGGCTCACCTGATTATCTTGAAAAAATACAACTAGCGGTCTTTACGTGCCTATAATCTTTAATGAATTATCATCCAACTCCTAACCGTTAAGGAGTTTTTCCTTCCATGATCAGCTCACCTGAATAACTTGAAAGAATACAACTATCGCTCTTTGGGTACCTTTAATATTTAAAGAATTATCATCCAATTCCTAACCATTAAGGATTTTTTTGTTTCATCATCAGCTCACCTAAATTACCTGAAAGAACACAACTATCGGTCTTTAGGTACCTTTAATATTTAAATAATCAACAACCAACTCCTAACAATTAAGGAGTTTTACCATCTATCATCAGCTCATCAACATGCGATGACTACCACACGCAATCATACTAGAATTGCTTTATAAAAAATATGAATAACCCTCCCTCTCCGTTGTTTTTCGAGGGTTGCCCTCGATTTTCCTAGCTTTGCATCATCAGATCCTGACTTAGTGACACTGGGACCACCTCAGGAGTATACACTATCGAATAAAAAAAGAATTTTGAAAATCGGTCCACAAATGACAGAGATATCGGTGAACATACATTTACCTTCCATCATCAGCTCATCAACATGAGATGGTGACTACCAGACGCAAAATGCTAGTATAGCTTTAGAAAAAATATGAAAAACATTGTACATGCCTATAAAATTTGAGGGTTGCCCTCGATTTCCCTGGCTTCCCATCATCAGATCCTGACTTGGTGACAATGGGACCACCTCAGGAGTAAACACTATCGAATAGAAAAAGAATTTTGAAAATCGGTCCAGAAATGACGGAGATATCGGTGAACATACATAAAAAAAAAAAATACATACAGACGAATACAGAACCTCCTCCTGTTGGGAAGTTGGTTAAAAATCACAGAATATGGATATATATTCCGTTGTAAAAACAAAGTCTGAGTTTTCGTCTGTTTCCGAATGAAAATGACAGACACGTGACAGTGATAAATAAATTTAACATACTTTATGTTTTTCTTTACAGCTATTGATTTTTCTCTATTTTTAGATACAATAATTAATTGAGATCACGCATTCTCACGGAACACAGTTATGGAACGATCGGTAGTCAAAGAAAATTATATTAATATAAGTGAGTGTGGTGAATGATTTAAACTTCAGTTGTTGCGCATTAGATTTTTTCAATAATTAATCACGGCAATTTGTATTATCTGCAATAGACTTGCGGCATAATTAGTATGTAAAGGCCTTTCCTAGAAAGTTGATTATTATCTTTTAAAAAATTGAGGGTTTTTGAGTCCAAAAAGTTTTAAAGTGAATAACAAACTGAAATCGTATGTCACCATTAAAATTTTTCATGGTCAGACAGTCAGACATGATAAATTACTGGAGCAATTGTATTTCGGATAAATCGGAACTTCGGATTACACTACAGTCTAACTAAAGTATACTTAGTTTCGAATAAAAATTGGACATCATAAAGAGCTGCAATAAAGAAAATACCGAAAAAAGTAAAAATCTGGTAAAGACGCGTTATAAAAAATGGGCAACTGCTCTTCAAACTCTTCCAATTTTCTCTCTTTAAATTTCTCAAATTCTATTACTATTTACTTGTCATATCCTGAAATGCTGTTTTATCGTCGAAGATGTCGAAGTTTTTTCCAAATGCTACATTCTAAATTATTTAGTAATCTGGGCACAGGAATAAGATACTCTGTGGTCTGGGTATACCTTACTACATAAATACGATCTTGCTAGTAATCCCATGAGGGGTTGAGCAGAGCCTTAGCCAACATTTTTGTTACATAGAAAGCCACATCTGTCAGTATGGGTCATGCAGTGCGTCCAAATAGTGACAAGTTGTCAACCTGTCGGCACCAGACCCAAAAATATACAATCCTAAACACAAAAGCGTCGGTGGCGTAGTGCGTAAGAGCGTCGTCTCCCATCCGGGAGGCACTGGTTCGATCCGCGCCACGTACCAATGTGTTTTCAAATTTTGAATTCATATGTACGTTTAATCGACGCTTCTACGGTGAAGGAAAACATCGTGAGGAAACCTGCACACACCAATGAAGAAATTCTTAGGTTCTGTGTGAAGTCGACGGCATAATAGGCTCGAGCCCCTCGGTGGGGACATTATATGAGCTGATGATGATGATGATGATGATGAAACACACAGACTAAAGCCAGATGTTACTCTCAAAATCATCTCAGCAGTCCGTGTGGACTACTTATTTGGATTACTATACTTTACTTACATCTTAGGGTTATTTAGCTAATGTCTTCTGTGCCTGCAATTTCTGTAAGCTCTTACTTACTTCCCCAACACTAATTTTTGTAGCAACCCACACCGCTTTGCCACTTTCAAAACGTACGTCGTCTTTGATATCTGTTGAAGCTTACCACTTATCGACCTTGATAGGTAATGCGGAATCAAAACAAGGTCAATATGATGATACTGCGTTAGTTGACGGTATCATATGTATTGTGTAAATCAGTGGCGTCACCTGACGCATGTCCGTTGTCGGCAGACCGGAATCTGTGGATCGTTTGATGCGAAGTCATTGTGGTGCTAAAATATGTTTTTGTAGTCGTATCTTAGTACTTATCAAGTACACGTTGTTCTCTTTCTCCTAAGAAAGAGAACAACTTGTAGTGGTGTGAGTTGTCACTTAAACTGTAGCGCTAGTGTTGGGGAAGTAAGTAGGTCTGCAGAATTTGCAGGCACAGAATACATTAGCAAAATAACCCTTAAATAGTGTTGTTTTTCTGTCTTTGTTTTAGCAGGGTAGGCTCTGCTCCCAAATTATTTTATGTCTTGATATTGACAATACTGTATTAGATTTTATCGACCGGCAGACAACTTGACACCAACCCTGCTTGGGAATGACTGCTATATATCGAAACCAGCCGGGACCACCAGTTTAACGTGCCTTTCGGAGCACGGCGGAATATATAATTTAAAAAATCGGTCACCCATCCGAGTACTGATCACACTTTTAGTAGCTTACGTTTTGTGATCGTTACGAAGAACGTACGATTGCACCGCTATCGACCTCCTCGTTATTGTACGTGATACTATGGGTATTAATTTTACACGAAAGTTTGGCAAACAGTAACCACTCACCATCGATCGTCGCAGAACGCAATTACTGTATCAACTCATGAGAGTTCTGTAAACCATAATGAACACTACAAACATAACGCTACGAAATTATTTGACAGGTGGTAGATGGGCGCTTATTTCACGGAGTAAACCACTTGGCAATAGTCGCAAGACACCGAAACCTCTTCTGAAATATTTCGTAATAAAAATGAAATAATTTTTAAAAGTAATTTGAATTGTGGATTATTTTTTAAATGTTATAAAGGCTTAAAAAATGTCAGTCACACAAGCTGGTCGAACGATTTTGTCTATCTGCTATTTCAAAAAGTTCTCTTCTTATCCCAGAGGGATAGAAGCTTTGCATGATCTATTTTTTATTAGACTTATTATTAACTTCATAGTATTCAGTTACAAAGGCTGTTATGATAACAATGATGTGTGATGACTGTTTATAAAGGGTGAGTTTTTTTTTCGGGTCAGTATGGAGAATTTCTAAACTATAAGAGATAGAGAAAAACTCTCTTAGCAACCTGATCTTAATTTTAAATAAAATAAAAATGGTATTTAAAAATAAAATTCAAATCTTAATAGATTTGGAGATATTGGATTTTTTGAAAAAAAAAAAAACTATTACAAAATAATAGACATTCCTCCTAAGGGTATGATATATACTCGTATAATAAGTGTTTATCATAACACTTATTATAAGAGTATATATCATACCCTTAGGAGGAATGTCTATTATTTTGTTATGGTTATGTTTGTAAAAACAGTCAATTATTCTTCGTCTGCAATCGTCAATATTACCAAAAAATACATCTGTCAATACTTCTTTAAATAGGTATTTCTTGTTAACGAAGTAGGTATTCGCACTAATAAAACATCGGTTCCAATTTACGATTTGTTGAAATCATATTGGCAGTGAACACCGTTATCGCACAGTTTTCATTTCAATTTCCTTTCGTCGATCTTGTAACGCGGCTGTTGAAAAGAAAACATTTCTTTGTTGACAACCTTTACTCTGCACTCAATATATGTATGAGGAAAATGTAAGTCCTTATTTTTCAAAGATCATGCAGGTATTGTAGATAACTAAACTCTATGTAACTAGATACTATTCACAAAATTAATTTGTATAGAAGCACAATTCAATTGTTGTCGCTGAGTAATTTCCGTAATCAATGAACCAACCCGTTTAATTAAATGCCTACTTGACATGAATTTATTATAGTGATTGCTATTTAGTTTCGTAGAGAACCAAATTTTGTATGCTCATTTCGAATTTTCAATTAAAAGTCATTCATGTTTGATTGAAATTACTATGGATAGTTAATAATTCTTAATATTACGAGAAACTATAGTAACGTGACTGGTGAGAAACGACGATGGCATACCGCGATAACTATTGTGACTAGGTAAAGTTGATTCCGTAGAACCGACAGCGACGATTACTCTTAAGTACGTATCCAATAATGAAATGATTACAGCGTCCGGTTTACAGTGCATTTACTAATCAAAGGTACAAAAGCACATTGAGCGAAATATGAAAATTTCAACAGTTGACATGCGGAAAGTCAAATCATAATTTATAATTGGGTACAGTACCCGTAGTGTAAGTTTTTAAGTATAAATACGCAACTATTGTAGTTGCGTTAAGAGCTCAATTTGTATGGGAAACACGATTTACGCTTCTTTCCGCTAAGGGCGCTATTCACATTTCCTATACAAATCGACCTCTTAACGCATAACAACAGTTCCGTATTTTATACGAAAAATCTGTCACTACGATTACTGATTTACAAAACTTAGTATGTGAATATTCATTATATTATTTTATCTATTCCAGATACATATGAAGACGCTATGACGACTGACGTTAAGAATATAGAAAATAACAAAACAGCCGAAAAGGTTTTAAATGGCAACGACTTAAATGGAATGAACGTAATTAAAAATAATTTTAAGAAAGACAAAATTAATCATGTAGAAGAAAAAATAGAAAAATACAACAATGAAGACAGTTGGAAAGGGTTAGACTTTTGCCAGAAAACAAGGCGGATGTTTTCGATGATAACAGTAGAACCAATACTAGCATGTTATGTTATGCCATCTGTGCTGGCAGCTTTAGCAACACAAAATTTATATTTAGAAAAAGCATGTCGAGTAAATTTAAAATTTGATCATCATGTATGTGATGCTTTAACGAGGAGAGAAACTGCAAACTTTACGTATGAAGAGGAAGCTGTTCAGAAATTAGTTGCTTCAGTGGCTGGATGGAAGACAGTATTGCAGTCCTTCTTGCCTTGTGGCATTTTAATATTTTTGGGAGCATATAGTGACAGAGTTGGACAGAGAAAATTTTGTATGCTCTTACCGATAGTTGGAGAATTTTTAACAAGCATAGGTCTGATTGCTAACACATATTTCTTCCATCAATTACCAGTAGAAGTTGCGGCTGTAACAGAGGCTATATTTCCCGCATTAACAGGAGGTTGGTTCACAATGTTCATGGGAGTGTTTAGCTATATCGCTGATGTAACTACTGAAGAACAGAGGACATTGAGAATAGGTGTTGTAAACCTTTTTTATTCACTCGGTGTGCCGATTGGTGCTGCTTTGAGTGGGATACTGGTGCGAAAAATTGGTTTATACGGTGTATTCTCCTTAAGTGCATCGCTGTACATACTGAGCTTCTTCTATGGATTTTATAGGATCAAGGAAGTGAAGCGACCTGATTTGAATACGGTAAGTAAGCTTGACCTTACTGTGGTCACGCGCATTGTGGCTCATTCCTTATCAATATTTGCTAAGGACATCAATTTGTTTTTAATTATATCTATTTATAACTAAAAGGTGACACCTTAGCAAGATGGCGTAATTAAACGGTTCATTGAACTAAATAACTGACGGTCTTTATAGTCATTACTGGATCAATAAGATGACAGTTACGGTCCAATTCAAACATTGCATCTGATAGATTATGACAGTGATGCTAAAACAGTGGTGTTTTTATGCAATAAATAAGTGTTGCAATAATACAGATGAGTATTTAAAGAACCTATATGTTGCAATTCATTATTAATTTTAGGTTTAACTACTATTGATTGTAATAAATAGGTAGGTACTTAAAAGTACATATTTTAAATACTCTTTATTGCACTTGAATATAACAACAAAACTTATGGTTAAATACAAAGTTTGCAAGGGTAGACTTATCTCTAAGAGGGATCTCTTCCAGTCAACCCATGAGTGTTAGAGATACTGTTCATAGTAATGTAGGTGACCAACTAAATGCAAAATATAAAAAAAATAGATCTGCTTGTTATCTTAAAATTAAATAGCATAAACAAAACATACACACCATAAATTAATTATTTATACTATTTAAAAATAATATATACATATTATATTAATTAAAAAATATATCAATTAACAATATACCTAATATGAAAATAATATATACATATAAAATATATAAATAAAATACAAGTAAAATAAATATAAGATGATAACCTTGCAAATATTATTAGAGAACTTGTGTTAAGTAGTGCTTCTTAAGTCTGGTCTTAAAACAGGTGATGGACGGACTATTTTGGATGACTGTTGGGAGGCTGTTCCAAAGGAGTGCAGCACGAAAGGAAAATGAATGTAGGTGAAAGTTGGTATTGCCGTTAGGAAGCTCCAGAGTTTTTGTGACACATGGGCGTCTGGAACGTATGGGAGGTGGACACAGCTGGAATCGGGAAATGAGGTACGAAGGGGCATTAGGATCGTGTAGGATTTTGTAGAGAGAGGAAAGGATGTGCACATTACGGACGTTCCGAATCGGAAGACATTTCAGTTCAGTGCGAAAAGCGAATACGTGATCGTACTTGCGCAGACCAAAAATGAACCGAATGGCAAAATTTTGCAGTTGCTCAAGCTTGTTAAGCGATTCTTCAGTAACATCCAAATAACAAACATCAGCGTAGACAAGAAGAGGAAGAAGGAGAGTTTGCGCAAGCAATATTTAAAAATAAAGCTAAAGTATACTTTAACTTATAAACATCAAATTAACACAAAACAATCAGTAATACCAAATTACTATAATATATTCCGGACGTTAATAAGTTTAAATAAAGTTTTCTCATATTCTGGCCCAAGAATGCATACCGGGTGAAAATATTTCATATAGGTATGTTGTTGTTGCATAGCGTAAATATTTTAACTCACAATAAATGTTATGAATTCTTTTCCATTCAGCATAGTTGTGGCAGATAAAAAAAAAAATCTTAAGTGAGATGTGGTTCGCGTAATAGTCACAACATCCTATGCATATAGGTAATGATAATACTTTTTTTTTCGATGTCTAATAATACAACATGTATGTATATTAGTAATAACTGTGCGTGCATGTATGTCTTTCGATTTCAAAAAATAACGGGTTTGGTAAAAAACATACGTCGCTAATATTAAGGATTTTTTGAAACCTAAATCTTGGACTGATTAATGCCTAGCTTACATTGTTTTTAAAATTAGATTATAATGTATTAAGTATGTTGAGTAAACCTCTTTATTTTCGAAATTTATATCAAATTAAATAGAAAACGAAAAAAATGGAATAAAATCTTGTCACGGATGAGTACTGAGACGGAACTTTTCGACAATGCAAGAGACAGTGAACTACTTATTAATTTATCTTTTAATATTACTCGATTGAAAAATAACACATTCATAAATTCTTTATCATAACGAATGGAGTTGCGGTTGGTGCATATTTATAAACGTGCATTTTATAAGTATAAAGTGATTGTGAACACTCTGGTACAATGTCACGTAGTAATGGTTTCTTTGTTACGTTAAAAAGTCTAAAGAGGAAAAGGCATACTTAATGCAGAAGAAATAAAAATATAAAGCAAACAAAAACTGATCGTAAGTAAATTGGATTAAGACGCTATTAATAGACCTTTAAAGGTTTTGTTTGATTTATTAATGTTTTATGTATGTTAACTGTTAAGGAGAGTCAGCTAATGAAAACTTAGGTAATGAGAAATATATTATTTAAGTAGATAATATAAACAACGCATGCAAAAGTGCAAAAAATACAGGAATATAAGATTAAAGGCGTTTAAAAAAGACGACGTTGGTAATACAAAAATAATTATTAAAATGTATGTCATAAAAACGTAGTAGGTACTTATAAGGTACTTATACTACATTGGCGTTTTAAATAAATTAAGGATAAAAAATGGCAGGTTATTAAACTTTTTCAGAATAATGTCAATGAAAACAGAATCCAATAGTATACGTAGCCATAGAGTATGTAGTGTATCAATGTAACAATAATTATTAGCAAAAGAAAAAATACCCATAATAAATTAGTTGAAATATTTGCTTTTCGGGTTCATTGTGAATTCCTTACTTATAGCAATAAATAAAAATAAAATGAGGACTTTATATAAGTATCTACACAATATTTCCGCAATAAAACGCCTTGCCCTCCAATTGGCAATATTTGACACACAAAAGCCTAACTCACAATTGACTAAGGGCGTTGGCACACAGTGCGTTGTAGCGCCACGTCGTACTGATTTGTCGGATTTTTTAATAGACAGGTGGCATTGTGTATTGATTTTATAGACAACAATGGTGGTGCAAGAGCGATTTAAGGTCGTTGCACACTTATCAATTCGGAAATAGATATAGGATATTATAAATCGAGCCGTAATTTTTTTTTGGACACGGCAACCAACCTTAAAATTAATAATTAAGCCACGGGAAAATGAACAGGCTTCTAATAAAATAATTCGCCTTCTTTAGAATGCCGTCTAAATATTTTCAATAGATTTTAGTTAACCGTATCGACTTTCGCCTTGCTGTCTATAAGGCGTCAAATTAACGTAAGCACGTAATCAAATCGGATCAGCAGCGACTCGGCTACGGTTAGGAAACGCCGCGGAGACGTTAATCCCTGGACGATTATTAATATCCAGACACAATTGATTTTAATTGTGTTCTCGCGCTCCTGAGCGCGAACGGGGCTTAACGAGTTAAATCAGTTTCAAACCTACAAATTTAATACAACTCGCGCGTAACACGACTGTAAGTTGTCTTGTTTATGTAAGCACGTTCGGTAACAGTAGTGTGCTACAGGCAGGGCAAGCGAGGGGTGAGAGGGGCAAGCGTGGACGAAGAGACGTAGGCTCGCGTACAGAAAGACGTAAGCGCGTGGACGACTAGCCGTAAGCGCGGAAACTGCAATGTAAGTTGACCACTCACCACACCATCGTTTGTGAGCTTATAATATGCTTTATTGTACACACATAAAACAGTTATAAAAATTAATACGTGAATAACATGTACAAAGGTGAGCTTACCTCTAACAGAGATCTCTTCCAGCTAACCCTAGCTTTCGTGAGACAATTATATGCGGGAACAATGTGTACCTACTGATAGATACAAAATAAAATATCTACACAAAAATATAATTATTCCCGAGGCGAGGCGATGTCGTTTACGTTGCTGATTAGAGTGCTTTACAGTATGCAGTTTCACACAAAGAATACTAAACGGCTCGAGTTGAGGCGATTTTGATACGTTTCCGAGTTGATAGTGCTAGCCGTAGTTAACTTCGACCAAACCTAAACTTATGACAAACTGATTTTTATTTTTTATCGTTAACTAACCAAACGTTCTGCAGTGGTAGGTACGATATATTGATACGACACCAAATATTAGTTTGGATTAGGTTACATTTGAGTCGTGTACTTTGACAGAACAAATGAGTCAAACAAACAAAATCAATGTAAGTATAACTGTTGTAAATTTAGTAGCGTGGATGTTATTTAATTTCAAATCAAATTTCAAAACTTCATAAAATAAAGTATGTAATTGAATTTCTCAAATAATTAATAAGATTGAAAATATAAAAAATATGACTATTTTTATATAAGCTATTGACTTAATTAATTTTCATTACTATCTATCAGAGGTGTCAAATAAGCACAGTATGAGTTTGTTAGTTTTCGAGCTCGATCAAACGTATCGTCTCTTTTCATACATTGTCCACTAGCGCCTCTAGCGTAAACTATCAGAAACAGTGGGTAATGTATGAAAAGAGACGATACGTTTGATTGATCTCGAAAACTATCATAACTCATACTAAGGGTACAGATGTAAGCTGTCATTATACCGTACACACGCTTGCAACGAGAGTACATTCCATGCACTTAAGAAGGGACTAGGGAAAAGTACACCATAGACCTTTGGACAATGGACACCATTCACCACGTTTGAGCTATGAAATTAGTCACCGTAATAATTTAAGCGTGCGGCTCTATTGTAGTTTCGCGTTAGACGGCATCTACGCAGTGACGTCGTAAAGCGTCGTCTGCCATCGCCCTAAAGCGACAATTTCTTTGATTATGTAATGGGCTTCAAGTTCAATGAATATTGTTGACCGATGGCAGTTACTTGAGCGTGACAACAAAAAAAGGCCATCAACTTAACCTAGATCGGTGTCATACTCGGTTGAGAGGATTGAGAGCCTCCTGGTTCCGTATTTGAAGGATGGTGAAAAATCACGTTTTGGGCTGTATATGTCTTTTTTATTACTAGCGTAGCGCTATTGGAACTTTTCGGTGTGTTCTCTGAAATTCAATTTTGGTTTTTATCATATATACATTATTATTACGCACATAATCCCAAAAGAGGTTGAGCAGAGCTTTAGGTAATATTTGGTTACACATGAACATAATGATTAATAGTACAAAATAGTGACAGGTTGCCAGACCAGCCTGCACAAAGGAGGCATCTAATCCAAAAGCAACCAATCCGTAATTGAACCAAAATACAAAAGCCAATTTCCAGAACAGGTGTTACAATCTAAACTACTCAGCAGTCTCGGTAACTACAGCTCGCATCCGTACTCAGAGGTTGGTACTTGCGGTTTTTATGATAGTATAACCTGTAATTGGTTGCTGCTAGAAACGTACCAACTTGAGATAAATTCCAATACAAAATACTATACCTACTTCGAGGTGAAAGGAAACATATTTAAGTACTTTTTATCTTCTTATATATAAAATTTCCATGTCACAATGTTAGTTACCGCACTCCTCCGAAACGGCTTGACCGATTTTCATGCAACTTTGTATGCGTATTCAGTAGGTCTGCGAATCGGTTACTATCTATTTTCCATACCCCTAAGTGATAAGGGTTGTTCACCCTTATTTTTTTAATATTTTGGACGAAATTTTTTGGTTTTTATTTTTTTATTATGTGGCATCAAAAAATACATATAACCCTAAATTTTTACTTTTTTATCACCAACCCCTATTTTTTTATAGCCATTTTAGAAATTTAATCATTTTTGTATGGCAAAATAACGTTTGCCGGGTCGGATAGTTTTTTTCTAATAATAACAGAACTTTGCACAGAAAAAAATCTACTTGCCTCAGGCGGGACTCGAACCCGCATCTTCCACAATCCGGAGGGATGCGTTGACCAATTACGCCACCGAGACACTACTTTTTGCTGTCGAAAGTTGTCAGTGCTTGGTGCTTATGTTTTTTCAGTGCATTTTTCTAGTATTAATATTTATGCGTTTGTAAACGCAACAATAAAATTATTCCATATTGTAAGGTAGTTTCATCTTAGCTGGGCGTCAAATATTTGCAAAAATATTTCGTTCGGGTCTTGGAAGTGCAAATTTCAAAGATTTGATGAAACGATGTTTACCATAAAAACATAAGCACCAAGCACTGACAAATTTCGACAGCGAAAAGCAGTGTCTCGGTGGCGTAATTGGTCGACGCATCCGCCCGGATTGTGGAAGATGCGGGTTCGAGTCCCGCCTGAGGCAAGTCGATTTTTTTCAGTGCATTTTTCTAGTATTAATATTTACGCGTTTGTAAACGCAAAAATAAAATTATTCCATAATGTAAGGTAGTTTCATCTTAGCTGGGCGTCAAATATTTCTTTCGGGTCTTGGAAGTGCAAATTTCAAAGATTTGATGAAACGATGTTTACCATAAAAACATAAGCACCAAGCACTGACAAATTTCGACAGCGAAAAGCAGTGTCTCGGTGGCGTAATTGGTCAACGCATCCGCCCGGATTGTTGAATATGCGGGTTCGAGTCCCGCCTGAGGCAAGTCGATTTTTTTTTCAGTGCATTTTTCTAGTATTAATATTTACGCGTTTGTAAACGCAAAAATAAAATTATTCCATAATAACAAAACTTTGCAAATAGTTCGCGATGTTTACGATGCATTAGCTTATGCAAAACGGCTCTCGCGGAATCGCACCAATTATGGCTGGGTAGAAAGAGAGAGGTAGAGAGATAGAAAGAGAGAAGTCAGGGTAATGGAGATGATTGTTGATGCATCATAAAGGATCCTTAAAGGTCTAAGGCACACATATCAACTCGGAAACGGATTAGCGTCACCTCAACTCGAGTCGTTTAGTATTCTTCATATGAAACTCCATACCGTTAAAACACAAATCAGCACCGTAACGACATCTTCTCGCCTTGGGGCATGCTCACGAACTGCGATGCGGTGCGTGATCAACTTGCAGTTACCGCGCATACGTCTCTTCGTCCACGCTTGCCTCACTCCTCCTGCGGCCGATCGTGCTGTAAATAAATAAATAGATATCTCCTGTATTGTGCCTGGCCGTAGCTGAGTCAGCCTATAGGGGAATCGGGGCTGCTGATCCGCTTTGGTTGCGTGCTTACGCTAAGTTGACGCATGGTTGGCGGCGAGGCGAAAGGCGATGCTGTGACGATCCCTTTCAGAGTTGCTAAGTGTGCTATGACGTTAAAATTACACTTGAGTCACAGGTCCCTGGCAACCCACTCGGAGAACGATACACTCGGACCCACACGGTGAATCCATGGAATCCTAAAAGTTTTCGTCTCTGAAAGAGGTGACGTCGAGGTCAGACACTTTAGGGAGATTTTACTTACTATGCGTGTTAGTGATACTGTGTTAATATGTCCAATCGTTAAGAAATTATCAGTTTCCAAATAAAAAATGCTAAATTTGGCACTCATTGACATATATTACTCGGTAGCTGTTTTCTTGCAATCTTTGTGATAATTGGGTATGAACAACTACTGTATAGATACTACTTCTTAGGTCTTTCTTATTTTGATCACCAAAGTTCCTTTCAACAGTCGATATAAAAATATGAAATATATATAAAACGCAGGTAGCTATGCTAGTAATGCTATCTTCCCTTTATTGGATTCTTTGACAAATATCTTTATCGAGTGTATTTAAATTTTGTTTTTATAAAAAGTACCCGATGGTAAGCAGAAGTGGAGTTCAAATATAGGCTATACGGATTGATAAAAGGTACTCTGATAAGCTAATGATCTTCAACTAGTCTTCGTTGCCCACCCAATTACCTATATACCGCTAGGGAACGGTGCCTATACCTACTTTATTGTCATTTCATTACTATTTTTTTGTGTTCTTCATTTTCAGAAACCACCCAAAAATTGTTGCGAGTGGCTACGCACGTTCTTTGACACTCGATATGTGAAGGAGACTCTAATGGTCGCTTTTAAACGTGGCCCAAACAATAGACGGCTGCGAGTTATCATGCTGGTGGTCGTGCTGTGTGTCGTGATTGGTCCTATTTATGGTAAATATGGCAATTGTTTTTATTTTTACTATTTTTAAATTACTATAAGTATTATTAGTTATTAACCTTGACAAGTGACTTTTGTTAGATTGGTACTAAAGAAATCACACTTGACGCAGAGTGAAAGCATCAATTTACATCCCATGGCCACTTCAACGTGCTAAACCTTTAGTTTATACTATAGGTACCTAATACGTATACAAGAAAGTAAGAACTAGTTCTTTTCGAATAGACATGATAAAAAAATATTTTAAAATAAACTAGACCAAAGCGTCTAGTTTATTTGAAATATTTTTATCCATTATTACCTAATTAGTATTTTTTTGGCTGTCTTCTGCTGTGCTGTGCTGAAAATCTCTCTTATTACCCTCAAGTCGTATGTATTGTATGTAATGTATCTAATATCACAGTCTATAGAAGTGCAAGTCTTTCTCAGAATTGCACTGTCTTTGATTTTTATGCTTGGTTTGACATACCTTCTTAATATTGCACATAAGTAATAGCTTGCATAATTCTATTGATGACCCATCTTGAACCAACCAATTCCACTAAAGCAATCTTAAACCGTAAAATACCAATTCAAATGGTACTTACATATGTTTTAAAATTAATACTTATTAGAAGATTACACTTAAGTTTTGTAAACACTATAAAATTTTATGTTTCATTAGACCCTAATACCAATAGTGCAAGCTTAAAACGTAATACCTATTCAAATGGTATATCGATTTTAAAATATTATCTACCTAATAGGAAATTAAATACTTACGTGTATGTTTTGTCAACACTATCTAATGTTTTATTACGAGAGCCAAGGTTTTAATTTTATTTGTTAGGCGTGGCCTTTGACATAGAGTAGTATATCCAATATGGTTAGGTGTCTGTTGCGGAGCTACCACTTTCTATCGAAGTTTCACTTTCTATGACTCTTACAAGATAACTAGTTGTGTCAACTAACCAAGTGTGGTCGTTCTTTATATACATATGTCGTGGCCCGATCGTATAATTGGCCAGATCATGAAATGTGCGGCATATAATGAAATGCTACTGGACCATAAAAATCTCGACCACTGGTCGAGTAGACCCTTATCTAAAAATTATAGTGGTCAGGAGTGATCAGTATTCTTATTATTCTTCTTATTTAAGGGGCTGAGGCTGTGTCTCAGAGCACTTCGACCCTATGGGATCTTTTGTGCATCCCCTTTCCTTATGAACCATCCCCGCCAACATCGAAAACATTTTGTATGAGTTTTACGATGCTGGCGGGAATAAGGTCTATAAAGTCCTCTGGTTTAGGGTAACCTAGACCCAGGACCTTTAGTCGCCTATTAGCTAGTGCATCGCAGTCACATAGTATGTGCTCCATGCTTTCTTCCTCCTCATCACACATTCTACAGATGGGGTCTTCAGCTTTGCCTATTGTAC
Organism: Elophila nymphaeata; assembly: GCA_955850985.1. Lineage (NCBI taxonomy): Eukaryota > Metazoa > Arthropoda > Insecta > Lepidoptera > Crambidae > Elophila > Elophila nymphaeata. The sequence continues at coordinate 15,230,205 of OY039076.1, read as the reverse complement.
ACAGGTGTCGTTTAGTGGCAAAGTGGCCAGTGAGAGCACCTGTGAGGCAGCGGATTTGGGTCCTGCTGATTCCTCCTATTCTTTTAAGGTAGCCTGTGTGTGAGGATCCTAAAAATTTCTTTGAGTGTGTCAGTCGGGGAGTGGACAACCATTCCCGTGATCAGTAGGTTCAAGGTTATTTTTTTTATGACCAAGTGGAGTGGACTGTTTGTGGGAGAGTCTAATCTACGTATCTGTGTGATCGGTAGGTAGACGATATGCCCAAGCATTTCATGATCTAGCCAATTATACGATTGGGCCACGACATATAGATAGCTTTCATAGAAAAAATAAACTCATAAGGTTGCAATGAGTGATTTCTAATAAAATTCATTAAACGTTTATGAGTTTTTTTTTTCATATAAAAACGGATAGTAAGCTGCACAGTTATCATTCCACGCCCGATCCTAAGCTAAAGTGGGGTCCAAATGTGAAAAAAACCTACTTTTAAGTGCTTAAGTGGTTCATAACTTGAATTTTTGAAGGACTTACAGGCAAGGAAAATCTGGCATTAGATCTAAAAAGCAATTGAAATATTTTATTGTTCTCTTTATTTGTCACAACTGAGCCATTCGTGGTTTTACCTCCATTCATACACTCATATAGTAAACATTGAGTGTGTTTTGTTTCTGTACTTGTATTATTGAATTGCAGGCGAGATGTCGGTGATGTACTTGTTCACGAGGTACCGCTTCAACTGGAATGAAGTGGACTTCAGCATGTTCTCTACTTACGCTATGTGTACTTCATTAGTAGGTAATACAACTCTATTTTACCGTTATCCTTTGATTTTAATATATGCTCTTATCCGCCCTCATATTTCATTCTTTATTAATTTTTTTTTTAAATAAATTCACCGTCATCAAGAAATTAAAATTCCACCTATTAAGTTCATTCAGATTTAAAAGTGGGTTTTATTTAATTACTTATATTATTGTGCTCACTTGCTAAAAGCTGACTTCGATTGCACCCACCTACCTATAAATTTTAAGGAAAAGCAGTAGTCCGTAATTTTGTCAAGTAAGCCGACTCGACAAAATTACGGACTTATATTATTCAATTAGGATTAGGAAATAAAAAAATATTTTTTGTTAAATATTCATTAGCGTTTAACAGCTAAATGTAATGTATAAAATTAAATATAATGTATTAAATATTTTTTTTATAGGAACTTTATTCTCCGTGGGAGTCTTTAGCCACCTGCTGAAATTTGACGACGCCATTATTGGCGTAATATCTTGTTCGAGCAAAATCTTAGCCGGCTTTATGTACGCGTTTGCTACAAAAACTTGGCAGATTTACATAGGTAATAATGGAACTGAGATTATTTAAGTATTTTATATATTTTTGATTAATTACTTGAGTTTTTTTACTCACTGTTTTATATTTATTTTTTAGCTCCTCTGATAGAAATATTTAATGGAACATCCTTTATTGCAATGAGGTCTATGGTCTCTAAGTTGGTAGATAAAGATGAACTGGGTAAGTTGGTTCGTATTCTGTATATTGGAAGGATGGAAGATGTTTTTAGTTTGGACATAGAATTCACTCTACGCTACCGAATTTTCTCCGTGGGATTTATAGCTTATGTATTAATTTAAAAAAACTGGTCTGGAAAGTGTTAAGTAATAAATAAGATAAGAAACAAGAATGTATTAGGTACTTATAATTTTTTCTTTGCCACAGTATCTATGGAAAAAAACAACGCATTATGTCAATCCCAAATGAAATTGAACACAGGCTGCTTGATACTTTTCGGTACGAATTAATTAATGCCTATAGTATATTTTCAATATTACAGGGAAAGTGAATTCTTTCTTCGGTGTTGCCGAAGCTATGATGCCTTTGGTATATGCTCCTATGTATACCTCAGTGTACACTGCCACGATAAAGACATTCCCTGGAGCATTCTTCTTGCTTGGAGGAGGACTAACTGTACCAGCGGTGTTGATATTTTTGTAAGTACTATTTTCTCAGGTAGGTAATTAGAATGTTTGCAATAATACATTATTTTGAAGTTTGCTCTGTTTAGTCACTTATTTGAATAAAACAAATAGTAGGTACCCATCGATTCACTCAAACCGAGGTTTAGTGGTTAATATATTTATAGGAGTTGAAATATATACCTACCTATAAATATTTAGTTTTGTAGCTTTCCTTTGTGGAATTGCATGTTCGCTCACTTGTTCGCTGATACAGCTTACCAGGTTGGTCAAACTAATTAAAATTACTAGTTATTACTAGTTGCTACAATAGCATTAGATGGCAGTAACGTACTAGGTATATGTAGGGTCGTCTGGGTAGGTACCACCGCCTTTCTTATTTCTGCCGTGAAGCAGTTCGCTGTGTTTCGGATTGAAGGGAAAGGTAGCCAGTGTAATTACTGGGCATGGAAGGCATATCATCTTAGTCCCCAGGATGGCAAACGCACTTGCGGTGTTAAGTGATTTATCCTTAATATTGCAAGTCTCTATAGGCGGCGGTGACCACATAACATCAGGTGGGCCGCAAGCTTGTTTACCACCTCGTAACATTAAAAAAAAAAAACCGAATATTCGGTATGAGTCCATTAAAGTCGTTGTCTTCGTCATGACGAAATCCTTTGCCAATGTTGTTATATCACCTGGTATGAAATGAGCAATAATTTTTATGTTTTTAATAATATTATATTTTATAAATGAATTATTTATTTTGTAATTTTTATTCTCTTTAATACGTCGGTGGCGTAGAGCGTAAGAGCGTTGTCTTCCACCCGGGAGGCACCGGTTCGAACCCCGCCACGTACCAATGTGTTTTCAAATTTTGAATTAATAATGTACATTTAATCGACGCTTTAACGGTGATGGAATACATTGTGAAGAAACCTGCACACACCTATGAAGAAAATCTTAGGTTGTGTGTAAACTCGACCAACCCGCACTTGGCCAGCGTGGTTGACTAAGGCCTAATCGCCCTTAATGTGGGGTAGGCTCGAGCCTATCGGTGGGGACATTATAGGAGCTGTTGATGACGATTCACTTTAATCAAACTTATACCTACATTTTAATTTTCAGATGGTTATATTTAGCGAATAAGAAACATTGTGCAGAAAACAACAAAAATGAAGTTAAGAATATTGATAATAAAACTGGTCAAATAGGTGTTGACAACAAAGCCTTTGAAACTGACGAGAAGAAATCTACTGATAACTCTAAGAGTTCAAACGATAATAAAGATAATGCGAAATCAGAGGATATAAATCAATCACAGATAGAAATGGGTTTTACAGAAAGCATGTTGTGTACAAGTAAATTGTAAGTCGGATATTTTGTAACTCTGAATAGAAATAAGCTGGTAATGTTGCAACCATACTAGTAAAAAAATGGTTGAAAGGTTGAACTAGTGCATTCTTATATAAGTAGATAGTTCACCTTTAAATAAAGATATTTAAATGTTAAACTTCTAAGATTAATATTTTGAACTCTTTATATTGATATACATAGATGTTTATTTTTAAGACAAGCGGAGACCTTTGCGAGAGTCGAATATTTTTTTTTCATCAAAAGTTGTTTATATTCAATTAGGCAGACGTCTTTAATTTTCCCTTATTTAAATAAATGCAACATTAGATTTTAAGTTTTGGGCTTCTTGCACATTACTGACAAAAAATGCACTATTTCAACTGGAGAACTAAACAGTTTTACTAGTGAAGAATGAAAGGGATATAGAATTCCCATAAACTTAGGTTAGGCAAACTAAATAATTTTGAGCCTCGACTCTCCATGTTTGACGTAGAAGCCTATAATATTATGTCGTTTATAAAAAAATGTGAACATGTCCTAATCGTAATACACAATATTCGAGTCGCTTTTGTGTACATGAACTCTAATGTTGAACTGTATGACAAGAGTATCTACATGTTCTGCTTTCACTAAAGTTTCAAAAATATTAAGGTTGACGACAGTATAATTTAAAGCTGTGATATTTGTATAGTAATTATTTATATACTTAGTTTTTGGTTATACATAATTGTTCCTGTTGAAAGTTACTTTTAAAAATGAACGTTATCCTGACCTGTGTAGTTTAAGTTAACTAGTACTTAAGATGTTAAGCAATAGAAGTGCTACGTATACTGTTTATTAGAAAGTTAGTTCTGAAAGTACTTAGGTGTTTGATAAAATAAAGAAAATATTTTAATTTTATTGTTTTATCATTTTACCATAATGGAATAATAGTTTCGTTACATGAAGCCACGCAGGTGTAAATTATATGGTAACTCAGTTCGGCAGATTATGCTTAATTCAAAATACATAGATACTTTGAATTAAACATAATCTACATAGATACTATCACCCCCTATAATCCCACAAGATTAGATGAGCTTTAAGTAAACGTTTAGTTACTAAACCACATTAAGCAACATCGGCTTAGCAGTACCTCAAAATAATGACAACAGGTTTCCAGCGTATCGCCAAAAATTTCTCCAATCTATGGTATATTGGAAGGGCATTCATTTTGGCGTATCCGAGATTCCGGTTTACACTAAGAGCAAATATTTGCTCTTAGGGTTTACAGAAAAAATCCTCTATAATTTAATAAGAAATTTTATTTATCCTCTGAAAATTGATCAAAGAGGTCGATGACTGAGTGATAATATGTTTTAGTATTATACTATTTTCTTGTTGAATTTCATAGGACTTCATATAAATAATTCTAAAATTCGTTTCATTCGGCACGTTCGGTTCAGGTACCACCTTAAATCTGAAGAATGTTCTCCTTAAGTTATGAGTATTCAAAATGTGTTCATATTGTAAAATGTAAAGTAAAAACGTTAATCAGGAGGAAACAAAAAAATATACAGGCAGAATCATTAATATGTACCTATACAATGTCAATTGAAAATTTATAGCTATAACTGCTTACTAATTTAAGTAGCATCTTAGGTAGGTACATTTTTTCTAATTAAATAACCACAGAAATAATAATACTTATCATTTCTTTTTTTTTTTCAGTGCATTTTTCTAGTATTAATATTTACGCGTTTGTAAATAACATACCAGACTACCAGACTACATAAAGCTTAATAGTTCGTGCTAATAATACAAGTAATACGACCGCGATGTATAGGTACACATTCCTGAATGTGACTGTAGGTACACAAAAACTTTTATACAACAGTTATTTTATTAAATACATAAATTATATAAAAATAGTAATTACTTCAACATTCGAAACGGAGGTATACAGAAAAATCCTTACTACTATAACAATCTATTGGTAATATAAATATCAACAAAAGATTAACTTACACATTCTAGAAAAATAAGCTCGTACCTAGTGGAAAAATGTTGCTTCGCTCTAGTCGAAAAATATTATGAAAATGCAGAGATTACAAACACAGTAAATGGTTAAATATTATAACATTACACCGAACACAGAACTTCGTAGACGCGGTGAGGTACTTCGTTGCCTCCAAACGACAAATACAACGTTTGGTGACTGGGGTGGATCTGAAAAATATATAAAAGAAATAATAGTTGTGACGTCATGAGATATAATAATTAATTACTTAAGTTACAGGGAAGTTGTTATAGTTTTACGGCACTGACATGTGATGAGACGAGATGGTGACTGTAAGAAAGTGATATGCAATATAGGTATATGATAGTAAATATAGATATGCATATGTAAATACTAGGAGTCCTCCTGTCGACGATAAAAAATATTACAATAGCCAGGAGAACAAAGAAAAGTTATTTTTTCACAAATGCACGCGTATCTTAGGGATGTCAAAAATGTTTTTTCTACGTTACAATGTCATTTTTCTCGGACATAGATCAAATAATTAAATTCGTGAATTAATGCTAATATAGAGAGAGAGATTTGCATTAGATATTTAATTTGAATTTGACTTGCAAGTTCCGAACACGACAAAAGGTTTTTAATTAATTACAAAACTTGCATAATATCTCTTAATTTAAACTTAGTGTGTATAGAGTATAATAAAATTCCTAATAATGTTCAACAATTATTTTTATAAAAAAAAAGTCATTTTATATAGTATTTAGGTCAGTCAGTATCATCTAATACATTTATAAAGAAGTCTCACCTTGCCCGGGGTCAATGCACCCTGTTCTTTAGCCCTGCCGATGTAAAGGGGCTCGCCAGCGGCTGTACGGCCTCCAGGGATGGCGGTCGGAGGAATGGAGCCATTTGAACTCTCTATCCATCTCACACGGTCAGCGGGAGCACAGCATACCTGCAAATTAAAATTATTCATCTTAATTCAAATGTATTTTGTGAAAGGATTAAAGGGTTAGTAAAATGTTTCAGATAAAATTACAATATTACCTACTGTAATTTACAAATGTATTTTTTAAAAATTGGGAGTGGTCTCCCCTTGACTTTCTCGTATACCGGAAACGATTCAAAAGTTGATAGAAACCTTATATTTTGATGTCATACATGCATGTTAAATTTTCAGTCTCCCATCCGAGTACCGACCGCGCACTTGGTTGCTCAACTTTCGTGATCGACGGCTCAAAAGTTGATATAAACCTTATATTTTGATGTCATAAATGCAATTTAAATTTGGTTGCAATAAGTTAAAGTAAACTTGAGTTATCGTGCTAATGCACAGACACACATAAAATCTCGAGGTCGAATTTTTTGACGACTGCAAGACTTTCCTCTATACTATGTGTATACGAGAAAGTAAAAATTGCAGTAGGTAAGCATTACCTTATATCGAAGCAAGTTACAAAAAGTTGTTAGCTTGGAGTAAAAATAAGAATATAAAGGGACAAATATTGGATAACAACTTTATAGTAAATTTGAGTCAACTTTGATAATTTACATTGTAGAACAAATCACTAAGGGCCTGTTTCACAGATTCGAAGTAAGTTCCTATTAAATTAACGTTTTTGGCAGATGGTAATCTAAACAAAGCCTATGAATCAGACTTTAAACCTTATATTAAAACCGTTTTACCCGAGGGAGTATCTAAACCGGTTTTCGAGTATGGGCAAAGCAGTTTCTTTTGGGTACGTTCAGCAACACGGTCTATTAGGCACAAAATATTTATAGATTATGTTAATTTAAACATAACCATAAAGATGAAACTAACAAAATCAACAGTAACAGTAATGTAGGTACTAAACACTTTGTTCCTACAAAATATATTAACTACTTACTCTATTGAAAAATAATACCGCAATAATAAACGATTGGGAATTATTTGGACTTTGTATGCTTTTGTTTGTTACTTTTCGTAACATAGACAATGACCGAACAATGGATTCATGATGTCATTTAGTAGGATATAATTTATTACTAGCCGTCTATAATATTTTTATAAATGCAACAGAGAAAATGAGTTGTCTTTATTTGTTTGCGTTGGAATGGTACAGTAAAAGCATGATCCTAAAATGGAAAGTAATGGCAATAAGGGAAAAAATATCATCAAAACACTCACCGTGATACTGTATAGACGGTATACTTTACGTCCATGCTTGGCTGCAATTTGTAACGGCTAATTGACCCACTGCGCTTCGCAGTGTCATTAATAAAAAGTTAAATAGCAACTTTGTTAGCCAGTATTCTCGCCAACTGCATGCTCAGGAGCGCTCTTCTCTCAATGCTCTCGCTTTTGAAGATTATGGTTTAAAGGCCGACAGTGTGTATCGGTGTCGGCATTGGAAATTGGACGGTGATTGGTCGCAATGTTTACAAAATACATTGTGATCAAATATTGATCCGCTACTCAATAGTGTATTGGCTTAATTACATAAGTGCAAATACGAGCAATGTGAGACTGCGGCGTAATAAAGTACTTAACATTTTCAATCACAAACCTCAAAGTTGACCAGTTTATTTTCTACGCCTCCCCACGGCACATAAGCAGCCTTGTGTTTGATAGCCAGCTTGCCAGGTATAATATCACCCTCAAAGTTGCCGCGGATCACCCACAATGGACTTCCATCATAGCCTTCATATCCACCAACCACGGCTCTGTGGGTGAGGGCATCTGCAGAAGCGTACGTAGCTGGTACCCACTCTACGGTTTCTGTAATGATAATTAATACAGATGCAATAAAATTTGCTGTGAAGACTTTTTCTATAATGACATTCAATGATAGCTAAACAAAATGTATGAATGAATGAATGAATATGAATGAATGAATGAATGAATGAATAAGCTTTATTGTACACCAAAATTAAAGTAAATAATACAGACATAGTTCAATAAAATAAATTGTACAATGGGCGGCCTTATCACTAAAAGCGATTTCTTCCAGGCAACCTTTGGATGGAAAGAAATAGCAAGAAGAACAAAAAAGGGGTTGATGGTGCATCAATTAATTAATTATACCGTTATAAATATTATGACAAAATGACATTACTTACTTACTAAAAATATCCTACATAATATATAACTTAAGTACAAACATATACAAATAAAACAGAAATACAACATATACCTACCTACATATATACAAATATACACATAAATACAACATATACATACATTTATACAAATAATATATACTATGAATAAATATATAAATACATATAAAAGAACAGACTAACATATACATGGATTTACATCACAATGAGAGATAGTAATCCTTAACTAATCCTTTAAATGTATGCAAGGATTGCGCTTTCCTTATTGTTAATGGCAAAGCATTCCATAAACGTGCCGACTGCACCGAAAAAGATTTGCCAAGAAAAGCAGTGGAATGTTTTGGGATCACCAAACTCAAGTTCTCCGAAGATCTCAACAACCGGGGATGAGATTCATGAAGGAATTGGAACCGATCTTTGAGGTAGGATGGATAAGTGGGATTAAAGAGGATATTATACAGGAGGGACACAATATGAGCATTCCGGCGAAGGCGAATTGGCAACCATTTGAGTTTAAGGCGAAATTCAGATACATGATCATATTTGCGTAGTCCAAATATGAATCTAATACAAACATTTTGGAGCCGCTCTAGTTTATTAAGTTGCTCTTCAGTGACGTCTAAGTAGCAAGTATCGGCATAATCAAGGATAGGCAGGAGAGGGGATTGAGCCAGCGCAATTTTAGTGGCGATGGGAAGAAAGTTACGTAGCCTCCTTAGAGAACCGAAGGAAGCGAATAATTTGCGACTGACCTCCTGCAATTGACAACTCCAAGATAGGGTTGAGTCAATCAAAAGGCCCAGATTTTTGACATGGTCACTAACTGGTAGAATAACCCCATCGAAGCATATATTTGGAATATTCGACCAATCAATTTTGGATATAGTCCTACTACTACCGACAACAATTACCTGGGTCTTGGATGGGTTCACCATGAGTCCGTACGAATTACTCCATTGGCATTTAGAAGCTAAATCTATGTTTAAAGTATTAACAGCGTCAACCAGATTCTCAACGGGAGCTTGAACATAAACTTGGAGATCATCTGCGTAAAGGTGGTAGGATGAAACAAGTTGACTAGAGATTGAATTAATGAAAATAGCAAATAACAGAGGAGATAATACGCCGCCCTGAGGCACCCCAGCAGAAGAATTGCACCAAGAAGAATAACTATCTTCAATGCGGATCCGCTGGCGGCGATCAAACAGGTAATTACGAAAGAAGTCAATGGCCGTAGGAGATATGTTAAGAGAGCGTAAAATACCGAGCAATATGTCAAAGTCAACTGTATTGAATGCGTTGCTGAAATCGAGCAACGACAAAAGTGTAACTTTACCAGACTCCATACCACATCTGATATCATCAGTTATCTTAATTAATGCAGTGGTAGTGCTATGACCGGAACGAAAACCAGATTGAAAAGGATTTAACAGCTTATTAGTGCGAAGGAAAGAATTAATTTGGGTATGGACCAGACGTTCAAGGACTTTGGATAAAAAAGGAAGGATGGAGATGGGGCGAAATTCAGAAAAGGATTTAGGATGTGATTTCTTGGGTAAAGGAGTAATAAGGGAGTCTTTCCATGCCGTTGGGAATACACCACAGGAAATAGTAAAGTTAAGTATGTGGGATATAGCAGGGAGGATTTCGTCAAGGACAAGTATTATCATTTTTCGGCTGATAGAGTCACAGCCCACTGCATTTGAAGTATTCGATAAAATACTGCTCTTAACATCACTATCGGAAAATTTACTGAAGAAAAATAATGAGGTACTAGGAACTGGACGAGATGAAAGAATATTTAAAGTATTCAATTTAATATTGCCGTCAAAAGTAGGTGACGACGTGAAATGTTGATTGAGAGCGTTAATGTCTAGATTATTAGGAAGAGAGGATTGTCGCAACTTTCCAATTCCCATAGATCTTAGAAATTTCCACACTTTGGAGGAATCTTCATTTTCGACTGAATTATGGATATAGCGGCGTTGAGCGTTCCTACAAACCTTGTTGCAGTGATTCCGGATGACTACATATTTGTAGTCTTCATCCAACAAAATAAAAGGTAGGGGCTGACACCACCTAACAGCTTTCCTGTTAGGATGAACCGTATTAGCTATATTATCTGAGGTGAACCCTATGAACTTGAAGCATTGTTTTTGAGTGTCATTAATAGAGGCTTTGAGAGAGAATATTAGTTCAATGCTGTAAAGAAGTAGTTTCATTAAAATATTTATTTCTTATAAGTGGGTAAACACACGGTTACACACGACGATGACTGTTTCGCCTAAAGAGAAATTCTGAGTCATATACCTACCTACATAATGTTCTATTATAAGTATTATTTTTCAATAATAAGTCAGTAATCAAGTAGGTAACACAAGAGAAATATTTTTGTCATTACTCACGTACATACATGTATACGAATGATTTTAACAGAATTAAATATATATTTAAAGGTAGGTACCATCTGCTGTAGATCGTTTCTATGAAACATGACCTTGGTGTCAAACATATGACGAATTTGTTTTATAGTACCTATTTATAAAATGTGTATTTAAAATGAATATTACCCGTTTAATTTTAAACATAGTCACGCATTTCTCACACAGGGTTTGGCAAAGGTCACTTTTTTCTATTTGCTACGACGCTACGAACCACATTAATTTCAGTCGAATCACGATCACGAAGAACAGTGATAAGAATACCATTATTCTTATCACAGTTCTAAGTGATCGTTTTGCCTATTTTAATGTTTTTTTTTCTTTCTATTTAAAGTAAGTTTAAAAAATGTAAGTTTACATTTTGCTGGCACTAAATAACCATTTGAAGCTTTTTATTGAATGGGCCTCGCGCCTCGTATAAATTAGTTTGGTGTCAGTATTTTACCTACCATTTCTGATTCGTTATTTTTACGTCTGCTATAATTTAATTAAGTTGTAGGTAGGTACGATGAATTCGATTTTTGTGTATTTTTAATTGCAATAACTAGTAAAATATCCTTTATGTATAGGTACTTTATTAAAACAAAATTAGTCTGTTAGTTATCACTAAATTATTGAATATAGGTATTAGGTAGGTATTATATTTTATTCTATTTTTGGATAAAAGCTTAGTTCTTATTTTAATTAAGTTTGGTAATTATAGAAGCTCTAATTGGAGGGCCCTTTCTGGGTCATTATTTGGAAGAGCTAAGTAAGTCAGATACTGCCTTTTCCTAGTTTTATGTTTTAGTATGTAATGTTTCTGCCCTCTATCGCGCTTTTTAGCGCGTCTGACCAAATCTAACGCTTTTTTTCATATTATATGACAAACAAAAGCTTCACTTGACAGCTCAATTGTCAAAACATGGGTATTGATTGAATGGTCAGTTTGAGATTAAGCAGGAGTTTCTCCCGAGTTCGTGTTGCAAAAACACATGTTGGGAGTCTCCATTTTAAGCTCAATCTACTGTACAATTATCCTTTACTTTAAGTACATTTTCACTTGATATTGGCGCAATGCGTTATCTTTATGTGTCGCGATCGCCATTTATATAAAAGAAGAAGAAGAAAGGTATTGATTGGAGCGTCAATTTGGTTTTGGTTTCTTCGATTGTTAATAACGCGATATGGCCCTTGATTTCAACGGGGAGGGGTCACTGTGTAAGTGACACATTATAGCAAGCATAATTATTTAGAAATCGTAGATCAGTACCCGTAGTGTAAGTTTTTTAGTATAAAAAACGCAACTACTTTAGTAGCGTTAAGAGCTCAATTTGTATAGGAAACGCGAACAGCGCCCACTAGCGGAGAGAAGCGCAAATCATGTTTCCCATACAAATTGAGCTCTTAACGCAACTAGAATCGGTGCGTTTTGTATACTAAAAAACTTACACTAAGGGTACGGTTATGAAACAGAGAAAGAGCATTCTAACACGCATTAGAGCGATATAGATAGACGAGGCCATTTCACACGCTGGCGGCCTAGGGTCCTGTTGGTCAGTTTGAAAAGACAGCCACTGTCAGGCTGTGCATAGTGCAGTACTGGCAGTTCTATTTGTCACGCACACATGCGCATTACTCTTGAAGTGGTCAGTATAGCTGCCTACACATCAAGCGGTCCGGTTTCGAATCCTGGTAGCAGCAAATATTTGTGTGACGAACACTATTTGTACAATATTTGTTTGCGAGTCACGGTTGTTCATATATTTAAGTTTATTTATGAAAATATCAAAAAATAATATATACTTATTAAAAATGTCCGACAAGTTCTTAATGATACTTACTTTGGGCTAGAGCTAGATAATTGGTGTGAGCGAGGAAAATTTTATTAAAGTACCTACGTATTATTATTTATTATTGGTGCATTTGTTTTTTGGTATCGCCTGATTAATTTCAATGCTAGTCTATAAACGTAAGTAATTAACATCTATGGTAGCAATTAATTAACTACAGATTACCATTAGGCATTTTTCACTCTCACTTATCATTACTATTATTACTATTAGTAGCACATTTTTAAATTGCAGAGCGGTGACGTGAAACAGTACCTAAAATTACAATGACTGGTTTAAGTATTTCGCAAAAAACTAGTCTCGCGATTCAGCGAGCTACCTACCTGCAACCAGTGTTGCTGTTATAGACTTTTTGTTACAGAGGACCTTGTTTAAACAATTAATTTGTTACGTTAGTAGTTTGTATTTAGTTAGTAGGTAACTAATGTTATTTCTTTTTTCGTTAGATTCATATTAATATTATGTAATGAAAATGTCAATAAAAGAGCTTAATGTGTAAAATGCATTAGGTGTTAGTCGAGGTAGCAAAGCGCATAGGGACTATTCCAGTCCCTCGAATTTGGAACGCCCGAACTGGTGTAGTAGGGACCTACAGAGGGCCTAGACAAGTAGAAAACGATACAACGTTTCTATCGAACGAATTGATAATAGCCCCCCATCCACTAGCGTTTATACACGAATATCCATTATTTAAATAATTTAAAAACATCGGCTCTTGTGATATTTTTTTAAGTATGTAATTGCAGGTAATTTTTTGTGATATTTTTTAAATTATAGAGGTACATAATATTATTTAACAAGCTAATCGCTATACATATTTAACGTTTTATCCAAACTCTACCTTCTTTTACGTTTAAATAAACATAAAAAACTTATAGAAATTGCAATATTTTGTTCACGGGTACACATGTTGATTTTTAAATGAAAGTATTCCACAAAGATAACGCAAAATGAACAGTATTCCCTTAATAGGACAACAAACCAACAGGAATTGTTTTTATTTGCACGCTCACTCCAATTATATAGCCCGAAGTAAGTATCATTAAGAACTTGTGTTACGGATACTAGATAACGGATTTTTTTAATATACATAAAATTTTTAGATATTTTAAACGAATATATATAATATAATTTATTTTCAGACAAAAGAGGTAGTCCAATATATAAACAACCATGATTCGTACCCGGAACGTTTGATATGTAGGCAGACCATTCCACCACGATGGCGTCGATATTAACCATCCACTGGAGCGCAATCTTTTAAATTAACGAGAAAACTAAAAATGCAGGAAAGTATCACTTCGTGTGTATAGTGACAAAAGGATTGTTTTTCCGCTATGGCGAGGAATGATAAAGTCGCAGGAAAACATGTAGAGATGGCATTTAGTGGCCTCAACGATTTTATTTATCCCTACGATGTTTCTCTACAGTTCATCTTGAGGACAAGTTGTACGAAATAAACTCTAGTGGATGGGAGGTTAATTTTTGACTACGGTCGCCATAGAGCTTTCTCATTTAAACGTCAGTTTTACACATTATTATTATTTTCGTTAGATGTTCAACCCAATCGACTGGTCACTTGGCTAGGCCCTCAGCAAGATAACCACAAAATGACGAATTTCTCTAATTGTATTCTAAAGTGCAATATTTATTGACATAATCTAATCCCCACCTGCCTGCCCCAGGCAGGTCGATTTTCTTTTCAGTGTATTTTTTCTAGTTTTAAAAATATTTACGAGTTTGTAAACGCAAATATTATTCCATAATTACATTTTTGTGTTTCTGTAGGTGAGTTAGGTTGCCGGAGATCCACGGGGTCAGCTTCATAGACTAGTACTTAGAATAGGCACGTAGGTAAAGGTACTTAGGTATGGTGACTCCTTACCACCAGACAGCATACGACCTTGTCCGCTAACATAAAAAAATTAGAAGTAATTAACACTTACGTCCACCGTATGCTGGAAAGCTGTTAAACGATCCAGGTGGGTAGGCAACAGGAGCTGATGGTGGGCCATATCCAGGCTGTCCGGGTTGTCCAGGTTGCACAAAGGGAACTTGGGGATACAATCCTGGCATCCCAGGTTGTTGCATCCCAGGCTGTGGCATCCCAGGCTGTGGCATCCCAGGCTGTGGCATACCAGGCTGTGGCATACCAGGCTGTGGTTGACCCGGGTACCCTTGTCCGGGATATCCTTGAGGTGGAGCATATTGTGGGTTTGTGTTATATGGAGGGTCTGCAAAGAAAATGTTTCATGTTTAGATATATTTTAATCATAAAAAAGCTTAAATTAATTAATTTTTAATTGCATCACACTTTAATATTTTTCGTGAGTCATGGAAAACCCCAGCAAAGTCTTGTTACAAATCAATTATTTTGTTTAAATTACTAGGTATTTTATTTGCTGGTGGAGAAGAAAGTCATTCTGTTATCGACTAGTTTAGATTAGTACCTACAAGGGTTCTTGTCAAATCACCGAAAATGGCTGTTTTTCAGTTTACAGCCCAAATATTAACATTTTTTAACTTAATTATACATAAAAGTATACTCTACTAAGTATGCACTTATTGCCTATTTAACAAATGTTTGGAGGAAAATCGTTAAAAAAATGTTGAGTAGGCGGGATAGCAAAACCCAAAGATAAAATTAGAACGCGACGATTCGATCATAGTAAGTACGTAACCGCCTGTTTATACAACAGCGAATTTATGATTACGCAATTGAATTCCCGCGACTGTTAAAAGTTTAGAAAAATAGAAGAGTTATTACGACAATTACGTCATTATTACAATTATTTAAATTAAATACAAACTTCTATAGTGTGGCACTAAGATAATCTAAATTGTTCTTAATTGTACCACAGTATTCTGCAGAAGTATGATTTCGCTATAACAATACCTATCACGAACGGTTTGGAAAGTCAATCCATTTTCCTTTTCACGCATCTGATAAAAAAGTCATTTACCAACAGTTGCTTTATTCCGATGTTCATAGAATTCAAAGTCTACTGAGAAATTGGACGTCACGTGACGTCAGTTAAACAGATAGAAGAGAATGAAATGTTCACGAAAATTAAATGAAGCACTATTCATCTATTGACATAATTATGTCATTCGTATAAATATCTTCAAGATCATTAACTAGTATCTAAGTACTATTGTATAAATAAACATACGAAAACCTACGTAGATGAAAATAATTTGTAGATAGTACTGCACAGGGTTGCTAGGTCTTTTCCAAAAAAATACCGAACAGTGAGCAAAAAAAAAAAAGCTCCTCACTTGCCGTACTTATTGCCTCGCGCCTATCCTAGGGTGTATTTGTCATACCGAACACCTGGCAACCCTGGTACTGCACTGGTGACGGCTAGGGAAAATTACATTATTTACCACAAAACGGCTAATGGCTTAACGAATCTCAGCGCTATGAAAGTGAATAACAGGTCGATATATACAAATTACGTACGAGTTTCTTCCTTCATTTTGTTCTCTGTAGAAGAACTGGCGCTATTGCATACCATTGAATTTATACCTTGGTTTTAGAAATTATTAATACCGTACTATTAAAAGGTAGGTAGGTAGTATAAATTTCGTAACTACATCCTCATTTCAAACGAATAACATTTGTAATAAGTAGTAATTAGCAGAATTTAACAGTTAAACTTGTTTAGGTATTTGCTTTTAGATAATGTTTACATTAAAACATGTGGTGATAATTATGTATTTACATTTTGTTCTAACGCTCGCCTCGAGATAAAAAGTAGGCGTTAGTGCTAGGCAACGTAATCGTATAAGTACAATAATAACATTTTTTATTAAACTATACAATCTATGCAATAAAAGGTTATTATCAAAAATTTTAGTCTAAAAATATTATACGAAGTATCTATTAATTACTAAGATACGGAAAAAATCAATTTTAAAACAAAATCCCTTTCACTAATAAAGCAATGAGACGAACGTTCGCTCAACAAACAAAAGATAGCGGGGCCCGGCCGGTAGTCACGCACATAATCAACTTTTCAAAATAGACTTACCATCTTTGTAGCTACCAAAATAGCGTAGTATGTAATGCGTAGTTGTAATGTAAAACTGGCGAAATATGAAAATACATGTATTGATACTTACAGCCAGACATTGTTGTGGACGCACAGAGATTGAATCGGACGTGAATTTGGGTTGGCACTCGACTCGCGACTGGCTTGCTATGGTTGAAAACACCGGTCGAGCGGCGACGACGCGACGCCAGACGCTAGAATTAACACAATAATATAGTCTACGAACGACTTCTCTCCGGGCTTTGCGGCACGTCAAGTCTCGTTGCAGTTACTGCGCAATGTTTACTGAGCCATCCTAGGATAGTTCTAACTTATTTCACTGTATTAGTGTTGTTGCGATAGCGATAGTTGATCTTGAAAATCAGTCATACTATCGATAGTCCTATCAAAAATATCGAGGCACTCAATACTATCGATAGTATCAATAGTGAAAATTAGGCAATACTATTTTTCGGGACTCCGTTAGTATTGTCTTTTATTTTGTTAAGATTGACAACGTCACTTGTAAATAAACCACTTCTTGAAAACATTTTATTTTATTCAAGATTTTTAATTTACATTGTGAAACCAATAACCGATTTCATAAAACCACGGTTTTATCCCCAACAACTATTGAACTTTTTCAATACTATCGATTCTATCGATATTATCGCGCCAATAATGTCGATACTATCTGATCTATCGACGCGTATCGATAGTTTTGCTTTAGTAACTATTGAGATATTTTCGATACTATCGATTGGAAATAAAACGAAAAGTAGGTTTCGATACTATTGATTTTTTGCAACAGTATTACTTATTTGTATTAATCGATACTATCGATAGTATAAATTATTTTCGAGGTCACGATAGTATTACGATACTATCGAAAGACTATCGCTATCGCAATAAAACTACACTGTATTACGGGTAGGGCAGTAACGCTGTCTACACACGAAGTGATCCTGGTTCAAATCCGTATAAGTAATGTTTGTGTGATGAACACCTACACATGTATCTTGAACCCGAACCCTGAGGCAAGTCGTTTTTTTTCACTGCATTTTTTTAGTATTAAAAATATTTACGCATTTGTAAACCCAAAAATAAAATTATTCCATAATGTAAGGTAGTTTCATCTTAACTAGGCGTCAAATATTTGCAAAAATATTTCGTTCGGGTCTTATAAGAGCAAATTTCAAAGATTTGATGAAACAATCTTTACCATAAAAACATAAGCACCAAGAACTGCAAATTTTGACAACGAAAGCAGTGGCTCGGTAGCGTAATGGTCAACGCAGCCGCCCGGATTGCCAAAGATGCGGGTTCGATTCCCGCCTGAGGCAAGTCCATTTTTTCAGTGCATTTTTCTATCAAACTTCTAAGTCAACGCAAAAAAACTTTCAAAAAAACTTCGGTGGTCGAGTCCGACACGCACTGTTCCGTTATTTTTACTAATAATGCCCATTTAAAAATCACAAAAAGCGTACAACACAACTTAAAGCACTTATCACAGGAGGCACAGAATTATACAGGTACTTTTTATTTAAATATATTCAGAAAATAGAGTGCAATTAGCCCATTAACGCCCAAATTAAAACCACCTTTATTTTTTTTGTTTTAATGATATTTGTTGTATTATTAGGGACAAAAGAAAAGGTATTTAAAGAAAAATAGAACAAAAAAGAAATATGTATTGAAATATAGGTATGTACTCGGCCGGGTACACTGGGCGGATTAATAGTGAAATTGTCCGAAGCAAGGTCTTTCTACATATAATGTTTTCACACATTTTTTAGACACATTCACACATTTTTTAGTTCTATTTACTCTTATTTTGCCTGTAGCTCTGAAGCCTAAGGACCGGAGGTCAATAAATAACTGATATTTTGTGAAAAAATTGTCAAAATATACGATATGTTCACTAGGAATTACGGTCATTTTGTCCAGAAGAGATTTCACAACTCTTGCGCCTAGAGGATTATCAGCTACTTCGTTAGTCTTGCCACAATACACATCGAACGCATAACAGTATCCATCTGAAGTTTGGCTGCCCAATTCCGATATCCGAATCGTACAGGTTTACCCATTATAAATTGTTTTTCGGGGTGACGGCCGATATATTTATCATGGATTCATCTATACTGTATAAAGTTCTATAGATATATTCTCATGAAAAATTCCCGATTGGCAAGAGTTTTTCTGTATTTCTTCACACAAAGGTCTCATCTTGAAAAACTTATCGGTGGAACCTTCAGCTAATGAGTTATCTACGAAAAGAAGATTACGTTTTATCTCCAAGAATCGATTCCGTGACATGCAATTTGATACTATAGGAACTCCAAGGTCTTCATACAAACTCCAATAAGCACATTCAGTTGGTAGTACAGGAGTGCAGGCTTTCAATTTTTCTACGACCACTTTTTGCCGGATATATTAGCAGGATATACTGGCTTCATCTTCCTCCGCATAGGTTTATTTGATTGAATATTTCTGGATCGTTTCGAAGGCCTTACATAATTTGACAAAGCTCATCGTCACTATCGGACCAGTCTGAAACATCATGATTGGGACAGCGTGGTATGACTTCTACAGTTCGTGGAATTTCTCTAGGAAGATTAGAAGAAACCAAATCATCATCGTTCCCTTCTTCTTCGCAACTTACAATAGCAGCTTCCGGAGGCCCCAGTAGGACATCATATTCCGAATCATCATTTTCATCTGCAAATATAGATTCGATGGCTTCCTCCAGCTTAGCATATCTATTTTGGCTTGTGAAGACACGACGGTTCGCCATTGTTGAATAATGAAAATAGCTGATAAAAATATAATTTTGTTATACATATGTGACTATTGTACTCAACCGAGTACAGTGGAATAAAGGGAATCAAAACGTAAAAATATCGAAATGAAATTCATCAAAAACAAGAGATAATAACAAAATAAAGAGTAACAAACTATTTGTATCAAATTTCTGTTAAAAAAAGTTCTATTTTGTAATAAAAATTCATTGTTGAAACTTACCATATAAATTTTCTTTGCAACCCATATTTGACAGTGGCAAAAGTGACATTTATTTTCGCGCTACACTAAACTTTTTTATTTTATCAGACGGGTTAACCATCTAGTTATGAAATAATGAATTATTTGAATGGCCACCATAGATCATAAAAACTAAATAATACTTTTTGTAGTTGTACTCGCGCGAGTACAGAGGGCGTTAATGGGTTAGTGTAATAAATTAAGATAACTAATAGTGTACAAAAGTAAACGAGTGGTATACTCTATACTCCAATACCACCCCATAAAATATAAACACAATGTTTTCTCTCATTTTAATTTTATACGAATAAAATGTTTTCGATGTTTTCACATAATTTAAAATCAGATTTCAGAATTACATAATAATGTACTTCGGTATGTACTATAAATATTATTCTACATAAGGCCTCACATTAATAGAAATCGTCACACATCATAATGATTGCAAATGAGTCACCAGTCCTGCAGAGTTGGTAAACGTCCGCTGATATTGTGCAACTCTGGTATGAACTACGTGGTTAGTTTGAGTGAAGCCACGTCATAAACCTGAATGACGTAAAACCTCAGGTTTACTATCTAGTAAATGTCTACGTAACAGCAGTTAAACGAGATGCTAACGAACTCAAGTAATATTCTGGAAAGGTCTTCTGTGATGTCACTTGTTATTTTATGGAAAAATATCTGGTTATTGTTGAGTATATTGGAAACGAAATAAGCTATTTACCTCGCAGAGCTCTTCGATACACCTGCGGAAAGTATGTCATTTCTTCACAAGTCCCGGTTTGTTGACCCAAGCCGAAGGCGCGGGAGGGACGAGTGAAAATGACGACTCCGCACGGGCATCGAACGACGTTTTTTAATATATTTGTGAAAACAATACAACAACAAAATACCTCAAAATTTGTAATAAACATAGTCACTTGTATTTGGGACTGAACTCAAAAAGATTTAGATTATAGACATAAACTTTTTATTTCTCCGTTTTTAGTTTTGAAGGCGGTTTTTTGAATGAAAAATAATTTGAATACGTGAATTAATATTGAAATAAGGGATGAAAGTTTGTAAGAGAATTCGTCATTATCGAAGATAAAACCACGAACCTTTTGAATTTAGACACTTGATAGAAAAAATGTTGTTTTAGCGTTTTTGAAACTTTTACATGTATGGGAATGAAATAGGCAATGATAGATCGCATGGAAGGTCAAAAATTCTGCCCAAAGTAACTATTCCACGCGAATGAAGCCGCAGGAAAAATTTAGGATATATGATAATGGATAAAACATACAATTTTATAAGAAAAATATAAATAGTAATTTACTATACTATCTTAACTGTTTCTGTCTGAGTAATGTTTATTCAGATGTCAAGTATTCAATTAAATTTAACAACACTTAAGTACCTATTATTCAAATTGTCATTACACATTCTCGTATTATCTATTGATAAACTTGTTACTTTATAGCAAGAGACTACTTACTTATAAGGGAGATGATATAAAATGTGCCCCGCGTACTCAAAATATATTTTGTTCGTTAGGCGCCATACATTTTATCTTCACTGCACCGGCCGCTTCTAATAGGTTGGGGAAAAAGTTTCTTCGCATTTTTTAAGAAAATTCAAAACGTTTTTTAATATAGTTTATTTACATTTAACTAAAGTATGTAGGTACCATTTTGTTCGATAACTTTTTGCCATCTTGTAGGTCCCTACCTACAAGATGGCAAAATGATCCCATTGCTATAGAAATTTTGGAACTTCTGGTCAAAATACCGCGACAAGTGGTTTTGGCAGTCCTCTCGTGATGTTAACCTGACACTGCCTAAAGAATTCTGAAGAGACCGAAACAGGTGGAAATCTGAAGGTGCAAGGTCAGGACTATACGGCGGATGCATTAACACCTCCCAGTCAAACTTATCATGATGAAAAACCACACCCCTTCTGTTGATTAATTCCGGCCGCTTTCTCTCAACTTCTTGCTTTAATCTCATCAGTTGTTCGCAGTAGAGTTCAGAATCGATGGTCCTGCCTGGTGGTAACAGCTCATAATGAATAATGCCCTTCCAATCCCACCACACACACAGCATCACCTTGTTGCGAGTTAACCCGGGTTTCGACACAGTCTGTGAAGCCTGACCGGCCTTTGACCACGACCTTTTTCGCACGTTCTTGTCGTACGTGATCCACTTTTCATCACCAGTTATCAGCTTCTTCAAAAATGGTTCGGTTTCATTACGTCGTAATAAAGAATCACAAATGAGTACACGGTTCATTAGGTTTATTTCAGTGAGCTCGTGAGGTACCCAAATGTCGAGCTTTTTTGTGTACCCAGTTTTTTTCAAATGCGCCAAAACTGTTTTGTGGTCAATTCCCAGTTCTTCAGCTACGTCTTAACTACTGACATGCCGATCTTGCTCCACTTTTTCAAAAATGGCATCCATTTTATCTGTAATAGGGCGACCAGAGCGACGTGCATCTTTGACATCAAAATTTCCGGATTGAAAACGCTGAAACCAAATTTGTGCTACTCTCACAGACACTGCACTAGGTCCATAAACATCGCAAATTTTTTTCGCGGCTTGCGTTGCATTTTTACCTTTTTTTTAGTAAAATTTTAATATGTATCGAATTTCTTCATTAGATTCACTCATCTTGGCGGTACGAAAAACAAATGAAAATCACACATTTTCCTAATTTGAATTTGGAATTATGTTCTTTAAAATTTAAACTTTCAATGATACCAAAACCAGCCAGATACAAATAGTATAGCCAAAGAGATTTTATTACAAGTTTATACATACTATAATGCGAAAAGACTTTTTCCCCAACCTAATATATCCTCTCCCTAAAGATTTTGGTACAGTCACGAGTAATGAAATGTATATATGGACAGAATTACAAAAAAAATTTCAAAAACAACTCATCACTATAGCATACAATACTTACAGGCCGTCCTGCGGCTATGGTACATGGAGGGAATGTTTTTTTTAAATATTGTAGATAGAAAATTTTACTGAAAGAAGACTTCATTTATATTAAAAAAATTAACTACATTCCAAGACTTTTGGATCAATCGTAAGCATTATCTTTTTCCAAATAAAAAGCATCAGAAATAAAAGGAAGGCCATGAAATTTTACATTTAACTATAGTACATTATTGCAAAGGCCGCGAAATAAGCAATTGCAGGTCGAGTATGAGTTTGAAGGCCGAGCCGCAGGCGAAGACTTCACTATATAATACGAGACAGGCAATTGCCATTTCGGCCGAGGCATATATAGTGCTTTTCTCAAAAGAATGCAGGGAAATAAAACATACTTTACCTTTGTCGCTAAATATATATCATCTGGAGCTTAAGATAAAAATTTCTTTATGTTTTTGCCTTTGAATCCGGTCGATTGTCGTTTAAATCTGGTGGAGTACAATCAATCTCTATTTCACTCTCTGAACCATCAGAACTCATTTTAATTATTAAATTTATAAATACATTAAGTATGCAAATAACAAAGCAAGACGAATTTACAGCTTTGCCGCCAATTTTCTATAGCCAGCATTTTATACAGCCGCGTGAACGCAATTTGTACCAAGCAAAGAGCCTTTAGTATGCCAATATTAATAAAAAAAGATCCAATCAAAGAGTATTTTATAAGTCCAGCACGCCATTTCATACAACATTGCTGGAGCGTTGTAATGTTCCAAATTCAAAAAACGCTCCAGCAATAGATTTGGTTTTCTTTGTCCGCAAATTCGATACTTCGCGTGTTCTTTTTTCGAAATTAATGGCAATATTTCCATGCATGTTTGAAAATAGTAGTTTATGCAACTGTCGTATAATGAAGGGTATTAAAACACGAGTGTGAGTTTATGAAACGAGCGCAGCGAGTTTCATAATAGTAACGAGTGTTGATATCGTAATTCGAATACATGAGTGTAGATAAAAATAATTACGTCTTCATTACTTACAATTAACATAGGTAATAATTACCTATTAGTAATTATTTTCAAAAGATGAAATCAGTTGTTGGAAACACGGACAAGTCAAAGAAAAGGCTATTTATTAATTCTCTTGAAATAAGAATCTAAAAATTCATGGTTTTCAAAAAATAATCTTAACGATTGAGCCTTTCAATCGGTATCGTGAAATTCGATTCCGGTTTCAGACAGACAATTGCTCAAAAATCTTATAATGTAGTTTAAATTGTTAAAAAAAAACTTTTTCAGTAAACTTTTCTATCTACAATATTTGCTTTCCCTCTATGTGGCATAGTCGTTGATCGCCGTGTATACCCACCAGAGTACGAAACAATAAAGTAGGTAACACATTTTTGCCAAAAATATTTACACACTTAGATTTCAGACATTTGTATTGTATACACTTTTACATGAAAAATTTATGAAGAAAATAGTAATATAAGTCAACCATGTAATTTTCCAAAAATGTTAACAATGCAATTTAAATAATATAAGTAAAATATTATTATTATATAAACAATTATGACTGTGATGTTTATCATTCATAAGTATACACTTTTAAAACTGTAGCAGTTTTAACTTTTACTTATATGATCTGAGAGTTTGAACTATTCTGACAAGTGTGTATAAATTTCAATAAACATGTAGGTACACAATTACACACACGTAGTTTGCAATATATCTAATGTAAACATTCATTTTTACAGGCTTTTGTTCAACTTGCAATGTTTGTATGTATGTTCGGATCAAATCTTGCAACTGAATTTTAAAGCAGTTATTCTCAACCAAATGTGATGAAAGGAGATATTCGATATTGGTACTTGAAAACCCCCCACGATAAATTATTTAAACGAAATCTTATGCTGAGAGGATTTTTTTAAAATTTAAACTAAATTTTGAGAGTGTAGAGATCAGCGAAAATGCAAAGACGACAAAATACCATTACGAACTAGTAAATATACCCACTGAGTACTATATGGACGGATAATGCATTGGGTTTCATACTAGAAGATTTATGATGCTATGGAACTTATAAGTAATACTAAACGACCTATCATGCATTGAGGCGCGTACTACGTACCTACGCTATTATTTTGACCTCATATTAGACGAATTAGTATTACTGGGCCGCCTATCATGATTATCTTGACATAAACATAGCGCTGTGTATATAACATCATACTTTATTCAATATTATTTTTTATCCTTTATATCACACATAAAAATGTCTACAGTTATCATTAGAACATTAGTTAGTAGCTAGAATAGGAGGGAGGTCATTTCGATTAGTATATTAACCTTTTGATCTCAACTAAAATTGTAATAGGTACCTTACCTACCTACATATCTACATAAGGCAATTGAAGTCACTAAATCTAGAATACAGCACTTTCGCAAATGTAACCGATGAAAAGAAATAACGTGTCTAGCGGTCCCATACCAATCTACGACCTCCGAAAAAAAAAAAAAAATTTTAAACTTATGTACCACAGTCATGATTATAATTTGTAATTAATATTGCAACAGTAATAATAATAAAATAACTCTGCCGTGCGTTAACTAAAAAGGCGCAAAGCCACAAAATCTAAATTTGAGTTATGAGCGAAAAACGCGCGAAAACTTTAAAAAATATGCCACTTGAAAACTATTGGTCGTAGAAAAAATAAATAAACATCCAAATATAGCTTGTTACATTGACTAGTAAATAGTGATAGTTTTGATTAAAAATAACTACTTTTAAGTAAAAAAAATAGCTTTTTTGCTTTTTAGCAGTGCATATTTTGGTGAATTGAATTTAAAAACTATACTAAAAAGTCGCTAAGTACCCCTTAGCGACCTTATAGTTTATGATTCCATCGTAAATAAAATTTATTTTTTTTGTGTATAAAAATTATTCGAAATTGCTTAACTAAAATGGCGTTAAGGTACTTAACGGCTTTAAAGTTATGTATTGCTAATTTCCATTTATTATTAAACCTTCACTATATAAACACAACAGTCTGTTAGTGTCTTTTTAGGCAAGCATTTGAATTTAGTGTCTTTTTTTGTTTTATTAGGAGTGTTTTAACACACCATTACTACACTTTAAAGCTGTTAAGCTTTGAATCTTTGACAATAAACGACTATTTAGTTATGTATTTGGGATTAAATATTCCCAAAGAAAAAACGAAATGAATCAATAAACTCATAAAAAAAATAAAAACACAAGAGGAACTTTTGTAAAACAACTAAAACTTTGTTTGGGAACGTGAACAACAACATATAATAAATAACATGAACTTTAAATAAAACTTTTAAAAAGTTATTACACCTACGACATAAAACAAAAAAAACTGCAAACGCATTATGGACCTTTCTGAAATAACCACAGAATTAATAATACAAGGAGATAGGCCAAGCCGGCGTTTAACTTGTGACAAGTCTATGCCCAGTAGGCATACATTGCCGCCAGTTCACCGTCCTATAAAGTCGAGTGAATACGTACGTATGACAGAAAGAAATATCCGTTTTTCTTTCAAAATGCCATCCTGTTCAACTGCAACATGCAATCATTGCAGTGAATCAGTTATTTATCAAGTAATGGAATAACTTTTCACACGTAAGAACCGTAGAACTTAGATTTATATTTAAAAAACAATGTTAATTACATTGCGGCTGTGCTTAACTTCCATTGCTTTGCAGTCCTTAATATGCGCGCAATCGTATATTACGTATATTACGGCATGCTCAACTAGAACCATGTTATGTAGTACGGCCGCTGATCACGACACTCGGTCTTCCTATGAACTCGGCGATTTGACCGATCTCCTTAGATTGATATATCTGTGGAAATAACTAAAACTTTGTTTGTGAACATGAACAACAACTTTATGAGCACGAACTTTAAATAACATTTTTAAAAATATTTTTAGCAAAAAAATAGGACAACCGACTTCAATGCGTACAAATTTAAACTAAAAAGTAAGAAATAAATAATATTTTTATGAAGTAGTTGAAAAGAGCGTCATAGAAAACCAAGGAAAGTATTGATACACATTTATAATTCTTTATTTATAATTCATACTCCGATATATTTGGAGCCGGTGCCAGCTAGCCAAGGAGGATAGTGTTTCCAATTTTCGAACTTCACGGAGCGGCGGATTATTTCTTATCTTCATCATTCATTATTTTGTATAGTTAATGGATTAATCAAGCTCGTATCTATTAGGTAAGTTTATTTTGCTTAGGCTGGCACCGACTCCAAATATATCGGAGTATGAATTATAAATAAAGAATTATAAATGTGTATCAATACTTTCCTTGGTTTTCTATGACGCTCTTTTCAACTACTTCATAAAAATATTATTTATTTCTTACTTTTTAGTTTAAATTTGTACGCATTGAAGTCGGTTGTCCTATTTTTTTGCTAAAAATATTTTATTTGATTATTTTTAGTGGAAATAAAGTATATTTTATTGAAAACGGATAGGCCTACTAGGCGCTCATTAAAACTTAATGGAAACTTTAACTAAAACGTTTTTTTTGTTATTACTGATTTGTTCAAAAAGGATCGAATTTATATCGATACAATTTATACGGGCCATCTCTGATCTTGACGTACCTAAAAAAGAATCATTAAAATCCGAGTCGTAATACTCATAATTGACGAAGTAATCAGGTAACAAACACAAAAAAACAGTCGGATAGAGAACTTCCTCTTTTTTTTAAGTCGGTTAACAAATAATATCACGTCTCAGACCTATAGCTCATTACAAATGCCTGCCATTCATTCAAAATGAATGGTAAGTTAATGAACTATGAACCTAGTTATTTAACTTAAGTTCATAAAATAATTTGTCATAGTTTATGTGTTGACTATTGGACCTACTAACCAAAATTTCACTATTGCATATTAGGTAATAGCAAGTTAAAAAAAAAAAAACACATTATTTTTGTGTTCGTGGACGATAGTATTATTTCATGCCCAATGAAATTATCATTTTAACAAAAAAGTACTGAACCAATTTCGGTAAAATTTATACGGGACCACCTTTGGAGTATGTCCGTTCTAACGAAAAAAGAATCTTCAAAATCGATTCATAATTGACGGAGTAATCGCGGAACATACATACAAAAAAAAAAAAAAAAAAAAAAAAAAAAAAACATACAGTCGAATAGAGAACCTCCTCCTTTTTTGAAGTCGGTTGAAAAGGTATTACAACGAAGACATAAAAAAACACTTAGTTTAGTAATTAATTAACTAGTTTGGTATCTATAGAACTCGTTTTGGCCCTTTACTTGAACATTTAAATGTCTTAGACAGAAATAAGTACTAAATTATATTTCGGTTCGGTGTGCCCCAGGGATCCGTTTTATCCCCTGCACTGTTTCTTCTGCATATCAATGATATGATTCCTCTTCGTAACATCCATTGCTAATTGCAGACGACAGTACAGTGCATGCGGGCTACTTCGGACACGCAAAGGCTGGATGAGCGGAAACCGTGGAGAGTCATGAGAATCTTGTCATTGAACTCAACCTAGAGCTCGACCTTGTTTCTTAATGAGGTACGGCAAATCTGGTTGACTTCAATGCTAAGAAAGCTCAGTTGTGCGCGTTTAGGGCTAAAACTCGCCATTCCCTTCCTTTCACTCTGTCCAGGGCACAACACTAACGCTACAGAGAAGTATCACTTTGCTCGGCATGGAGGTTCGCAGCGACTTGAATCCGAAGAACTACATCGAAAGGCTGATAAAAACAGCTTCACGGAAACTTGGAGCCCTGAACAAGGTGCGGCGTTTTTTCACGCCAAATCAACCTGTGCTTGCTTTACAAGACGCAAGTACGGTCCTGCGTGGAGTATTGCTCGCACCTATGGGATGGCTCTGCCAAGTACTTACTCGATGCTTTGGATAGGTTGCAGCGTCGCGCGGCCGGCATCATCGGCGACGAAGAGGTGACTGAACATCTTGAGCCCCTCCAATCGCGTCGCAATGTTGCGTCATTGAGTGCATTCTAGCGTCTGTACCACGGCGAGTGCTCAGAGGAGCTTTTTTCCCTAATCCCACCATCCTTCCTTTTAAGGACTACGCGTGCTGGTCTACGTTGAACTACGTACGTCACCGACAAACTGTGGCTACGGTTCCAACGCGAACTAAAAATATGGCAAATTATCGTTTATTTTGTTATTTGTTGGACTATGCCCAATTGCCCATTATTAAGTTCACATAGTTGCTGTTTTTCAGGTACAGATGGCATTTCTTCGTAACAAGTCAAATCCTGGACTTCAAGCGCAGGTGTTGGTGTTGATTGTGTTTGGGAAGGTGACCGTTCGCAAGTGGTTATATAAAGTGATATACCTATAAGGGAAACGTCTCGTCCAAATGTTTTATCATGAAAGTGGCGCCAACTTTATTTGGTTTGTGTTTCACAAAATTTCATAAACACCGATGATGTATGGCCATATTGGCCATGCGTAAAGTTTGACGGCATGATATCGTTCTGTCCGAGTAACAAGCGGTTAATTTCCTCTTGTACTATTGAATTCACTAATTTTTTAGTTTTTTCATTACTTGTTTTCGGGATTGAAGGAAAAAATAAAACATGTCGACTGTCGGTTCAGTAAAGCATGGTCAATTGGTCAGTACCAACATATGATGACATGAAGCAAGCAATAAAATTGTCATAATTAAATAATTCAAACAAAATAATTTTAGAAACGGGTTATTAGTTTAAGCCATTCGTCCATAATACAAAGAAACGTGCATAATTTCACCTCAATAATACGTACAGATATATTATTTAGTGGTCTACCTAGGCGTTTTGTCAGCCATTGTAAAGTTTTGGCGGGTTCCTTCCGCTTTACGGTGTGTGTCCTCCTACGACGACAGCCTACGCGCTATTATATTAGGCTTCAAACATATACGAGTACTTAGTTACTCTCTCTGTGGCAACTAGGGTCGCTCCCCAGTGCGCTGGGGCGGAAGGAGAGGCGAGAGCAGATTGCGTCTTTTTAGCTAAGTATTGTAGCTTAACGTCCTTCTAACGGAGGATTCGTACCATAATCTGAGTAGCTAAAGGCGGTATAATATTTGTGAAAAGTATTCCTTGATTTAAACTTTACGAATCCTACGCTAAAAAGGTGTTAACAGATTTTAACGTCCTTCTAATGTACTATTTTCAGAAAACGCCTTTTTAGCCTAGGATTTTAATGTAAATTACAAGACTAAATCTTAGGTTAAAAGTAATTAAAGTATCTTTACGACTTTCTTGTGTAATACTATTAAAAAACGTCTTTTTTGCTAAGCACCGCTTTAAAAATATTTAAAATATTAAAGCATTAAGGGCTGCATGTGACCTTTTAGTTAGGCATCGATGGTTAACGTACTTTCAGTTGTGTAAACTGTTATCTTTTTCGTGTTTAACGACTTATTTGCTAAAACTATTTCAAAAACTATAAACGTTACAAAGATGATTCCTAGACAGATCGATAAAGATTTTTTTCCTACATACGATGGCATTAAAATCTCAAAATCGACCCCCTGAGGGTTAACGCCCTTCTAGTTAACGGACGGCAGAACTGTGGTAATTTATTACACTCAGAGCGTATTGAAAAATATGTTCATAGCGCCATCTATTCAAAATGCTTAGAACTTCTTGAAAGTACTTGTGCTTTGGAGTGCCTACTGCTATTTCAGAGCAAGTGGTAAGATGTGTTTATATCAAGTTTTAATAGATGGCAAGGCTTGCTAAATAATACAACTAAAATTACGAGAAAAACAGTTTTTTCATTCTCGTGCATTGTGTTAACGATTGCACTAATCGAAACGCATATATATGCTGCCTTTTACATTTTTTTTTGTAATAACACCATACTTGTGTGACAGAATCCAGAGTTTTTTTTCAAAGCACCCACATCATTATCTCCACAGAACATAGATACCTCTTATATCTATGTTCTGTGATTATCTCCAAGGAGGGTTGGTGTCATATCAGGGAGGCGGCCGGCCATCAAACTGCTACTAAATTAGTTAGCAATACAAATTACATGTATTTTTACTTCTGGTTAAACTTTACATTTACATTTAGTCAAAAATTCTCAACACTCTTAACCAAAATCCAAAAAATTATCACTCGTAAAGAAGGAAGATAGAGTCCGATATGTGGATAATTTCTGATAGCACAAAAGCGCTACGCGCTAATTCTCGGTAATTAATATCTCAGTGGAGGAAAGTTATACTTATACCAAAAATGTGGACACAATTTGTCACAAAAAGTTGTCAAAAAGCCAAAAATACTAGGAGGTATTTCCAGGAATCTATGACTGTTCCAATGAATCCCTCAATTCATAACACATTTGAACTACCTATAGGTTATAAGTGTTACACTTATAAGTGTTCAATAGCTAGAAGGAAATTCACATTCTTTTCATTTTCAGGATAGGATCAAAAATGCTTTAAAGAAACCGATAAAAAGTTTTAAAGAAGTTACTTATTTTACTTAAAAACAACTTCTTTTTAATAATCAAAAAGAAAATATTATATTTAATTATAAGTACAAATAATTTTTCACTGCGTGATTTAGTTCTTAAAAAATATAAAAAATCCTCGCGAAAGTTACGGTCATGTGTTAGAAGAACTAGTGAATGCATATAAAACAACTAGAACATTCTTTTTTCACTTAAATTTTTGATGCATCAGCAAATTTTCTATTTCGCGTAGCAATTCTAGTCGAAACGCTGCTAAAATGTCACCTCTAGAATAATAAAAAAGTAATCTAGCGCTATGGTACACAATGTTGCATTCATTTCTTATATGCGAGAATTGTGAGACCACTTCATATTTTGCACTGGATTTCATTCCACCCAGGGGAAATATCGGGACACTGAGCTAACCCAGCTTGAGAGAAAGATTAAAAAGAAGAATGAAACTTAAGTTATTCTGACACTTCTTGCGAAGACTCTCGGTAATTTAAAATACTATTTAGCTTTGGATTTTACTCTTGAACAACATATTTTAATTTTGACTAATTTTGTTTATACTTTACGTACTAAGGCCACCTTTAGATGCCGTCCAGTTTCCCCATTTAATTTAAATAAATAAATTTGAAAACTTTACATAATATATATCCCTTTATCTCGGTAAATAAGACGACCTCTTTATTTTTATTTATTTTGTATTTTTAATTTTTCTATTTATTTTACTGGACGGCATGTAATGGCGCACCCGGCACGGTGAAAAAAAAACTTTGTACCCCTTTTTAAGCGTATTGCGCGCATGGAGTAGGTAATGGTATTTCAGGCATCCATTTTTTGGCATCACAATTAAATTTTGTGTCTAATTTTATTTCGTAAGATTTAAAATCTTTATCATGACATGATTTTCTATCGTCTTTCGTTTTCTTATTTAATTTGGTGTAAAGTTCAAACATCAAAATTAAAGTTCACACAGCGTAGAAGTGCAGAAAAACGAAATTTTTGTATATTGTTTCGTTTAGTGTTTCAATAAATTAAATACCAATGATTGTACTAAATTGGCGACTAATTTGTAATAAATGTGTGAAGCACTTGTTATTTACAAAACACGATTTCACCATAAGGTTTAAAAGCAATACAATTAAAAAGAAATGAAATATGAATACAGCGAAAAAAGCTTCACTGAATTACTTGCCTAGATTATAATTAAGACCCAATTTTACGAGCATGATTGTTGTGATCGAGTCAGGATCGTGTAGTTGCTTAGGCTAATTAAATTGCCGCTTCTAAGTTTTTTAGGTGTCTATCAAAGTAATCTTAGTGAGTAGGCGAGTAAGTCCCGGACTCCACCACAGCGGAGATATGCGGAGATATTCGAAGCGGAGACAAGAAGAGATGCTTTTCAGCAAAGGTCTATCTACCAAAGCTGAGCGGAGATGCGTACTGACTAGAATGTGGCGGATATTTGTGCGGTTTTTGTTTAGTTCGATCTGACAAGAAATCCACCGCTAGCAGTGCCGCTCACTACACGCCACTCAAATCTCTTCTCGTCTCCGCTGCGTGTAGTTGGCCGGCGCTAGCTTGCGAAGCGCATCTCACATGTCCGCTAGCTCGATATACAAATTATGATTCATTTCCGCTCGGTGGTAACCACTGAAGCTGAGAGAAGATGAGATGTGTGAAAAACGAATTTCTATTGGTTATTTAAAACACAGCTCTTCTCTTCTCATCTCCGCTTTGGTGGAGTCCGGGCCTTAG
Source organism: Elophila nymphaeata (assembly GCA_955850985.1). Lineage (NCBI taxonomy): Eukaryota > Metazoa > Arthropoda > Insecta > Lepidoptera > Crambidae > Elophila > Elophila nymphaeata. The sequence continues at coordinate 15,197,257 of OY039076.1, read as the reverse complement.
CAGTAACAAATTATGAAAATTCTATTTTGTATTTGGGACTATTGCTAATGGCTGAAGATGGCCTTTACAGTGTTTTCGGGATTTTAAAGGAGGCGAGTCCGACTTTGGTGGACTCTCTACTCTATAAGGCGAGTTGCCTGGAGGTACCTGATAATGTTACACCTACCTACACCAGTTAATTTTTGCATTGTAAATAAAACTAAAAGAACATTATTTTTTACATTATTTCAGTGTTGTAGTGTGTGGCAAGCTCTGAATCCAATTTCGAAAACAAGCAACATTCTGGAATAGTTTTGGCGTTTACAAACGCAAATATTATTTTTTAGCCACTCGGATTGCGGAAGATGCAGGGTTCGATTCCCGCCTGGGGCAGGTAGATTTTTTCAGTGTAATTTTTCAAGCATCATACTCTTACGGCATTCTAAGATAGAACTACAAGGGACATTACTAACAATGTTACTCTTACAATAATTAATTTTTAAGTGTGAGGCAGGATCTGGATTTAATATCGAAAATAAGCAACATTCTCCTTTGTCAGTATAATATGCTATATAATAAGGGACACCAAAAAACAGGAGCTTTAGAGCTTGTCAAATGCTAACGAATAAATTTTAAAAATCAATATGACTATCTGAATTAAATTTGCCATTGTAGAATAAAATAGCTAAAACCTCGTTTCTAATTCTATAAAACCTTTTTCTTAAAAAAGTTGTCATGTGAAATCGAAGTAAGAAGTGATTTCGATAACGAATAGCACTGTTAAACTCCCCTATGATTTTGGAATACGTAGGAAAACTTAGCAATAGGACATAATAATGCACAGGTTGATAATGAATGAAATAATAAGTAATTTTTGAATTCAGAAAGAATTTTCAAAGGGAACGTTGCTTTTTTTGTACTGTTTAACTCACGGAACACAAAACTTCAACTGAACTATAACACAGAGTTATAAATAAACCTATAATAATCGTGTCTATTGATTTTTCTGTTTCATCGCTTAACGCTTCTAAAATATTAACAACAATTTCATAAATTTTCAAACAGAATAAACATGACAGTGGTTGGTTCTAATGCTATTTATTAACGAAGCATTCACAATAAAAATAAAGTTCACTCTCTTATAACACTACTTCAGGAACATGTGGATGTAGAAATATTGTATCATTAGGACGGCGTAAGACACAGCACGCCCTGAGAAATTCAGCACTGTGCGCACGTCCACTGTGAACACGTTGCCAGTTATCTCCAACTTTCTAGTTTCCACCAAATCTATCATAGTTTGCAATTGTTCGCAGTACTCGTTATCTGTGCGTAAAATTTGGAATATCTAATTAAGTTTTAAAATTACTACAGAATGAAAAAAACAAAATTGAGCGTAGACATTTTTTAAAAGAGATCTATTTCTAGTTATAAAAATCACTGCAAATGTTCAATGTCAAGAAACAATTTTATTAAGAAAGTACTGAGAGAAAGTATTAAAAAATAAAAAAAAACAAATCTAATACCTACAACATCATGACTAGTTTTGTTCGTAGAACCTCCACCTTACTAAAGCGACATGGACCTCATTAACCTTATTGTTCATTATGATCTCCCTAATTTTTACTGTACTACTTTTTATATAAAAACTTAATTGAGAGCAGTAAAAACCATAAACGCTTCGAGTTATCACTTGTATTTTATGTTGTACTTAGTAAAATATGAATTTAACATATGGCAGGACTTACAAGTCGCATCAATATATACTGTTAGCTCGATTTAGTTGACATGATAAGGGTTCGATAAATTTTGTACATACAAAAATCTGGAAAGAACAGACATCTTAGCATAGATCTTAATGAAAAAATGTATATTACCCAAATCTCCTCGCACTAGATGGTTTACTAATATCGTCAAAGTCTTCTGCCTTTCTGTAATGAATGATTGGCACATTTTTGTGAGGAACAAAGGGCGGCTGTTTATTGATAAATACATTATCAAATCATTGGCGATAACTTCAGAATGCTGCAGAAAATAAACAAGTAAATATCTTTTGTGAATGCCGCTTTTCCAACAAATACACAAAAGGTACCTTAACTGTTGGGGATAAAGTTCTGCAAACAACCAACAAAGTACACTGTAACCAGTTGATGAACATGATGAAAACCTGTAGAATGGAAATTCTTTTTGTTACTAATACAACAACGAGATCCAACAGAATATTAAGTAGTTACCTGACAAGAATATATTTTATTGAAAACGTAGATACAGTCCGAAAGCTTATCATAAATCTGCATAAGCTCTAGCCAACTATAGCGACGTGTGTTATTTTCAATATAAAGAGGTTCTCTTAGCAAATGCTGAAAAAGATTATTGTTATTTATAAAAATAAAATATAGTCATAAATAATGCAATCTACAAAAAACTTACAGTAAGAATAACGTTGAATATAGATTTTTTAAAAAGAACGCTTTTGTGATCAGGTATGCTTTCTCGTGTCTTAACGATAAGCAAGTGATTCAACATTATATGCTTTAAATAAATATTCAACAAGAAGAAAACAATGAAAGAACCTTGCAACAAAATCAAAAAGAAAGTGAAGTGAACTGATAAGTTACTAATATTGAACTTTACAAGGAAAAATGTGTACGATGTCTGAATAATAGGCCCTGTGACCAGAAATAGACTAAGTATCCTTTTAATCCAAAATATTTTTTTTGATGTGCCAAAATGAACATCAACGCGTTGCATGCTTTTAAACAGTTCAACGTAATGGTGGCTGTTACAAAAACATGTAATAAAGATGACGTATAAAACTTCGCCTGTATGTATGGTGCTGTAGGCTTTAGTCAAAATGTTTAGAGGAATATCATTTGCAGTATAACGCCAGCTCTGCGGCTTTATCTTAACTATAATAGAAAAAAGAGTGATAATTATTAATAGGTTGTAAAGTTTGCTATAAAATTGAGCTTTGAATATATTCTTCTTCGAATATCTAATCATTATTAAACCAAAAATTGATCCAAAGTAAGTCAACGGTTTAGCTGCATTGGCTGTCGAAAATCGGGATATTCCGGATTGCTCCTGCTTATTTTCATTTAAAATAATACTGAAAACTTGTTCGCGTTGTTCACTTATATTATTGTGTCGATACATTTCTGGTCAGGAAATTATGTGTGTGATCACTGCGGTATTTTGAATCAGACTGATATTATGGCTATGCTACATTCTACAGTAATTTAACCTGCGGGTGTAATAATGAATATCAAAGTTGAACATGGTTTCGTCATATCAATTATTACGACGAATAATGATGGTTTCAACTTTCCGTCAAATTAATTAACTTTAATATTTTTATTGTTTTTTTTTTGAGATCGCTGCATTGACATTTAGGCGTGGCAATGGCAACTGGTGGTGGTATGGTACTAGGTGGTAGACCCATATGTAGGGTCGTCTGAGTAGGTACCACCGCCTTTCTTATTTCTGCCGTGAAGTAGTTCGCTGTGTTTCGGATTGAAGGGAAAGGTAGCCAATGTAATTACTGGGCATGGAGGGCATATCATCTTAGTCCCCAGGATGGCAAACGCACTTGCGGTATTAAGTGATTTACTCTTAATATTGCAAGTGTCTATAGGCGGCGGTGACCACATAACATCAGGTGGGCCGCAAGCTTGTTTGCCATCTCGAAACATAAAAAAACTGATACTTACAATGTGCGATTACAAGCGCTGGTACCTCTCACCGACTACTAACATAAATGTTCAGGATTGTCGCAGATGTGTGGCTGTAGCTATAGTTGACTGAGCCGAAAAATTACCGTTCATCTGAAAGAGTACCAAATTGTAAATTCCCGAGTTGTTATAACGATGGATTCTAAGGTTGGAAATTACTATTTAGACAAAAAATCATAAATAATCTTCTGTGTTTTAAAATTTTCTACACATAGTTTTATAATTACTGACGTAATTCACGTAGTTAATATAAGATGGCGCTACTGATTATTATCACTATTAAAATATGTTTTATTTGACAAACAACGCCGCACACGCAACTATGGAAAAGAAAAATCTTAGCAATTAAATTAAAAAACTACATAAATCCGTGGACTTATGGTCTGCCCTACTAGGTTCAATGCTAGGGAAACGTCCTCGGTAAGATTGCTTAAAAGTTTGTCTTACTAGAAATAGTGTTGATAATAAATTGCGTTCCATCAGTCAGTAATAAGATAGAGAGTCATTCGGTGATTGTAGATTTCGAGTGAAGCTTGACTCCACCTTAGCACAGATGGTTCGTGGGTAGCGCGCTGGCGGCTACGGGCGAATCAAAAATTCCTCAGTAACAATGTTTACGTGAATGTATCCTTTAGATTATACGGGGACTACTTACCTGTAACTTTGCCAAGAAATCTGAATAAAAAGTAACGATTTCACACTTCTTCGTCTTTATACCATATACAGCATCCATTGAATTAAATAACCCATGTAATTACATGCAAAAATTATTTAACGTTAGTAGCTATGTAATTGTACGCCCACGTAATCAACCACACGAGAACAATCACAGTGATGACTAATAATATTAAAGATGCTATTTGACACAACAGGCTACACACACAGCTGCAAAAAAAAAAAACGTTTTTAAACAATATCTGTCTAAATGCACTTACGAATTGATATGGCTCGTGTTGATATTTCCTGAGAGGTGAGTTTCGTTTATATTAGACCACAATATCACAAAAGGGTAACGTAATTTCACTGTCATCTTCTGTAAGATGCATACTATATCCGGACTAATTTCGAATGGCTAATTCGCTGTATCATGCGTCAAACTCTAAAGTAGGGATAAAGTAGGTACATGGGTAAATTTATTGCTTACTTACCACATTTTAGCTAGGTACTTGCTAAATAAGGTTTATTTATAAGAAGATTTCATACACAATTATAACTGTTAGCTATTAGCATTCCTTAATATTCAAATAGCCATGTCACCTGAATAATAACAGAAAGGAAATAAAAATACAAAATGACACGAAAAAGCTCTTAATTTATATTGACTTTGCTAAGTACTTTTAAATTGTCAAAACCTTTTTCAAATGGTCAATACCACCAGTTCGGGACGAAATAATTATTTTATTTAAATAATTATTATTATGCTGAGTTGGAGAAGAACTCATGAAAGAAACTCCGTAGCTTACAATTTAATAATTATTGCAAAACATCATTTTTTTTATGTGACGAGATGGCAAACAAGCTTGCGGCCCACCTGATGTTAAGTGGTCACCGCCGCCTATAGAGACTTGCAATATTAAGTGTAAATCACTTAACACCGGAAGTGCGTTTGCCATCCTGGGGACTATGATGATATGCCCTCCATGCCCAGTAATTATACTGGCTACCTTTCCCTTCAATCCGAAACACAGCAAACTGCTTCACGGCAGAAATAAGAAAGGCGGTGGTACCTACCCAGACGACCCTACATATGGGTCTACCACCTAGTCAATACATAGTAACAATAATTATAATTCAAATTACAGATATACATGCGTAAATTTTGGGCAGTTATTACTCCCACGCATTTGTATCATTTATATAATAATTAATCTTGTAAAAGCTTTTCTATATATAATTCCATTAATCACATTAATGAACTAAGTAATTTACTTTTGATACCCACCACCATTTTGTGTGAATGTCAGATAGATTCCTTACAATTTAGGTGTTAAGCATACATTTATCTCTTGCTAACAAATATGTACTCTTGTTAACAAATATGTAACAATGTGTGGTATACAAAAATAAACCCAATAATACATTAGTTACTTACACAATATTAGGTATACACAAACAAAATTACCCTATTACCAACGAATTTCTAATTCGTTGCCTATTACATGTGTCATACAATCATTCATCTAAGAATAAACAACTACAGTGTCTATATTTATATCAAATAAAAATATAAAATTGAAAACAAAAAATTAGAGATGACCAGGCCCGAAGAAAGAGGAAGAATTTATATCCTTTCATATAAGAATAAAGTACAAACTATTTGAGATTTATACCAAATTAAATAGAAATCGAAAGAGAAGAAAAAAAACTTGTCATGATAGAACCGAGACAGAACTTGAACCTACGACCTTTCGCGATCCGGGCGACTATTCTTTCATCTAAGCTGCACAGGACTGAATCAGCTGCTGAATCAGGACGTTTGTTCAAGCCTGACGTTTTCATTGTTTTTTTTTTGTATGACTACTGCAGTTTGCCGCTGATGGCATTTACTGCTTCACCGGGTTTATAAGAAGGCGAAAACCTTGGAGGGTCCTCAAGCCTATAGGTCGGACGTTCCTAGGGGATTACTGGGCGACCGAGCATCGCCCCCATACGTTTTCATTGGTAAGTATAAACAACAAACGAGTAGAGCAAAGATTGATTTCTCGTGGAAGACGCTCACCTTTTTTTTGCGGCTGGTTGCTAGTTAATATTATACACAATTGACGAAAAGTTCATTGTATTAACTAAAAAAGTTTGATTTTATTCCACTGCAATGTAAATTGAGCCTTTAGACAAATGTTCGAGAGTTATATTATTTGTTTTAATTACCTCGTTATAATTAATTTGCTTTACATATTATCCACGAAATATTAAAACTATCTGTAGCAATAATTCTTTTTACTCTTTTATTTAATCGCAATTAGTCGATTTTAATAAGGAAACTACAATAATTCTTCTAATTCCATAAATGTAGTATTGTAATTGTCAAAGACAGCACAGATAAACAACTACCACATATTTTAGCCACTTGTCAATCTTGACTGTGTAAACGTCAGTAATAATTCTAAAATCTATGGGATTAAAGCAATGACGTAGGAATTCCTATGTCATTGGATTAAAGTATCCTACGTCATTGTTGAGTATAGCGATGACTTCTTAACCCTCAACTGTACTTAAAATAGTTCTACAAGATTAACTTTTTTTTGAAATTTTTGAGTTTTAAGACTGACCTAGCCTCACTTCCCAGCCAGCTCTGCAGCTCTGTTTTAAGGTCATAGATTTATTATTACACTGGTTAGGGTATTATAGGAGAGTTTTCAGCTTGTCTCAAGTACCCACTCAAATATGTCTATCAGCTTCCAGGCTAGAAGTACTATAGCAGCTTCACGAAAGCAGCAACATTCCAAATGCAATGCTGTAAGATAGCAACATTGCTGTAGCATTTATAGAAAGCGTTGGAACAACAATTTTGCTTAGGTATTCATTTTAGCTCTCGAACTATTAAAGAGGTGATTTTTTGGAAGATTAAAGAAATAAAGTTAGCAGAAATGCCTATTTCACATTTTTTTATGACATTCTATCCTGTTTCTAATACTGATTTATAATTACTGACGTTTATGAGACCAACTCAGGTCGGAGAACTATAAAATAAACACGAAAGACCATAGAAACTTTCGGGAAGTCAGTTAAAAAGTCAGAAATTGAATTTTCTAGTCGAACCCGGACCACCCGATGGCAGCATTAGGTACTAACCACTCACCACAACGCTGTCAAAAGTATATGAACTTTATTAGAAACTAGTGGGTACCCGCGACTTCGCTGGCGTCAATGTCGGTTAAATTATAGTCTATATGTTATTTTGACGTATGAGCTATATTATTGTAAAGTTTCATTAAAATCCGTTCAGCAGTTTTACCGGGGTAGTACAACCACCTTACAAAAGACCACAGCCAAATAACACCACATTTTTTTTGGTGTTGTGTTTCTGTTGGTAAGGTCACCAGACCTCCACTGGGTTAGGTTAGGAAGTAGTGGGTTAAGAAATTAAACAATTATTTAATCAAGTGACAAATTTCAAATTTATTTCAATAACGTAAAAATTAAAACGTATAAAATATCATCTGGTTTCATGTATGTACTGGTTTCATGTACGTAATATACAGAGTGTAAAAGACATGAACAGTCAAACGAGAACCATGTATTCTATACATCAAAATAAGACACATTTCAAAAAATAATTGCTGGGAAATGATTTTATTTTTTGGTTTTAAAAAATATTGCAAATTGTACTGCGCAACGTAAAGCGCTCAACTCGCACGCAACTCCCAAATCTGTGATATTTTTGCCAGACGGCGGCCCCGTTCGTTTGTGTCCGTGCGCATCGAGTGAGCTACATTGAACGCTAACGTTTTGAAGCCATTTTTTGTTATGAAATACTAAAAAAAATGATAATGTTTCTTTAGACAATAATTAAGAAATAATGTTTAGAATATGTTTTCATAAAAAAAAAAAAAAACTATGACTTTGACCTGCAATAAAATCGTAACTATCAATTTCCCAGGTATAGTCTAAAGGAAGAAAAATGTTATGATGGTGAGTAGAATACATGGTTTTCGTTTGACTGTTCATGTCTTTTACACCCGTTATCTATGTAAATAGTAAATGTTCTATCACATTTATTTATTAAAGACTGTTATCGCGCCAAAAAGTACCGTATTGCCTTCACAGGGTCTCAAAATATCTCCATAACAAATTTCATAAAAAACGGTAGTTTCGGAGCCTATTCAATATCAACAAACAATCAGATCTTTCCTCTTTGTAATATTAGTATAGATTTGAAGATTAATTAACATTGAAACGCTTCCCGCTCCGCTAGATCTGAGAGGAGTTTGTAGTGGTTCGTAAGCAAAGAATTTCGTACGCGACAAGTGCAGCTAGGCGTATTACACATTATTATTATAATGTATTTTTATACAGGCTTTGGTTGACTTACAAGCAAAGGGACGCTGCAACTCACAACAAATTATTATTTTGCATATGCAATTATGATAATCGCATTTAAAATAATATTTTAAATGCGAATATCATAATTGCATACATTGCTTTTACATCACCTACTATCGTGAAATTATAGTTAGTACTGAGGCAGTTGGAACGAAGAGTTCATTACAAAAATACATAAGGCTTATGTAAACCTTACTCCATAAGCAGTTTTCTTTAACGGTAGTGTAAATTAGCGACTTATGAGATTAATATAATATATACCTTTATACATGTAGAGCCGATCGGATTGAAGATCCTTGAGGAAGGCCTATGTCTAACAGTGACCGTCTCTCGGCTGATATGATGATGATGATCCCTATACATCTAACTCCAAATTAATTATAACAGCTGGTATGAAAAGTTAACTAGAAAAACAAATAACGCCATTTTCTGTGAATGCCCACAGAATCACAAGTATCAAAACTATCACTAATAGCGCCGATAATATGCCGATGATGATCTTCCAAGTGAGACTAAGCGCGCCACTGGAAAAAAGGAGAGTTTGAGCAAATATGGTTTATCGTAAAAAATAGGTAATTAGGTAGGTCCCAGTCATCACAGCACTCTCTTTCTCTCTCACTTCTCAATCAATTTAGTGCTGATCAATGCCCTATGATCAGACACAATAATAAATTCGTTCTATTTAATACTATAAAACTTTTTTGCTTTCAGTACAATAAAGTTCGATTTAAAGAGATTTATTTTAACTCATAAAAAATATTACATTTCACTTACTGAGCTAAAGCATGCATTTATACTAATTTGAATGTTGCGGCGAGCAAGGACAACAACATATTGATCAGTTAAAGTTACAAAGTTTAACTTATCGTTGTATTTATTTTTAATAACGCCGTTTAACTTTTTTACTCATTTTATTATTAAGTTTTTTTGTAGAGCCTTTTCATTTGATATTTATTACCCTATTAAAGGTATTGAAACAATTATGAAATCCGCCATTTTGTAGTAGCGGTCATCTTGAATGTTTTTTTATGATGTAGGTATATACTTTGTTTCATGTTTAAGTAAATATACCTAACTTCTAGTAAATTTCAGTGACGGAGGAATGTTTTGAATTTGGGTTACATTAGACCGTTAACTGGACTATAAGGACTACAAGATAAAAAAAAATCTGCTAGGTCGGCAACGCATGGGTGATACTCCTGGTATTGCAAGTGTTCATAGACTTCACTGACCCCTTTCCTTCAGGCGGATCGTATGCTTGTTTGCCACCAATGTGGTATAAATATCTCTTTGGATATTTATATCAAGATATTTATATATATAAAAAATATATTTTTGATAAGTTAAAGATATTTTTTTTACAACTATGACAAACAAGCTGGCGGCTCACCTGGGGCCTATTTAATAAACGCGACAATCCGACAATTTTGTCACTTTTTGACAAATAAGTCGGATTCTGCGACAATTGTAGGTAAAATGACAGGTCAAATGTTGACATAATTGTCAGACTAAAATCCTGTTTAATAAAGGCGACAATTGTCAGATTTCACCTGTTGCATTTTGAAATAATTGTCAGTTTTATTAAACGAACATATGTCATATTCTTTGACATATTTGTCAAAAAGTGACAAATTTGTCGATGGCAATTGACAAATTTGTCACTTTTTTGAAATATTTGTCATATCACGATTTCGAAGTATGCTTATGAGGAATATCAGGGAAATTTTATAAATATAACAATTTTACTTTTGTGTGTGCTGATTCAACAGTAGTTCGAAAGAAAAGTTAATTCTTGGTTTAAATGTACTTCGTTGTACAATTTGCACCAAATATCCATTATCACTACTACTACTATCTGTCTATGAAGTTAAAACCATTTATTCAAATTATTAGGTTACAGTCAAATTGTCTTGACATTGGGTATGGGTGCTTGTCGCAAATTTCTGACAATTCGACAAATATGTCCGTCCACCTGTCATGACAATTTAGTGTTTAATAAAACAAATTATACAAGTTTTTCCTGACAAATTGTCACCTGTCGCCTGTCAAGACAAATTGTTTATTATACAGAAATTTACAAATATGTCACGACAAGTCGACATATTTGTAGATTTCCCACTGTGACAAATTTGTCAGTAATAATCTTTATTAAACAACAAATTGTCAAATTGTCACCTGTCGCCTGTCGCCTGTCATTGTCGCGCTTATTAAACAGGCCCCTGGTGGTAAATGAATACCGTCGCCTATACCCGCAATAACAAGGAAAACAACACTTGGTTTTGCAGGTGCGTTGTCATCCTGAGGCCTAAGATGAAATGCCTTCCATGCCTTTCCCTTCAATCAGAAATACAGCAAACTGTTTCACGGCTGGAATAAGAAAGGCGGTGGTACCTACCCAGACGACTCTATATACAGGCCTACCACCTCGTGATCGGATAATAAGAATAGAGGTAGTAGGTAAAACATTTTCTCCGTTTGTATGCCAATGGTGCTCGATGCACTATCTCATCACTCTAAGACATAGGTAAAATTAGTAAGTTACTTACCACATTTTAGCTAGATACTTGCTAGCGTAGCTTTAATTTATAATAAGGTGTTCTTTACACAATAATAGTTATAAGCTGTTTAGTTGCCTTATAATTCCAAAAGCATCTCACCTGGAGAGTAACAAAAGTAATTCAGATTTGTTACACGTAAATATTATATTGTAGTATATTTTTCTCACGTTGGTGAAGCAAATATACATGCACATAACTCTCTGTAAGCTAAGCTCCCAAGTGTCGGTACCTACTCGGATAGTGGCCGAAAAATTTTTCGACTCGATTTTACTTCCTGCTTCGGAAGGCACGTTAAGCTGATGGTGTCAGCTGTACATAGCAGTCGTTCTCGAGGAGGGTCGGTGTCAGGCAGGCGGCTTTCCGTAAAATAGCCCAAACATTATGATATAACGGGATATGTAGCATAGATTTATAATTACTGGACACGCAGCTTTAGGTACACATCACACGTTAAAAACTTAACTTATCAAAGCTATAGTGACAAAAACTGCAAGGGTGTCTTAATAAAATAATTTACAAATTCAACAGTAAGAAATAATACCAAAATATATAAAACGGCAGAATAAAAACTTTAAACAATTGTGGAATTCAAGAGTGGAATATAAATTTCTTTAAATTACCTCTTAGTACCAAATTAATATGTAACAATAAAATTATTAAAATTGTGAATTCTCGTAAGTATATTTCTTCTTTTATTTGCAACGTAACTTCACAAAAATGGTATATTGTTATCGTAAACCTTAAACAAATCGTTTGTTTACTTAGATGTTATAATTGACAATGACAGTACTATTTGACAAGCGCAGCTGAAGATATTTTATACAGCAAAAAGTATATTATCGGAGTTTCTCCCGAGTTCTTGTTGTAAAAACACAGTCATGTTGAGAGACTCCATTTTCAACTCAATTTACCGTACACACGAAGATAGTTCTATAAATAAATTTAAGCTTCTTGACCATACAATTGTTTGTTACTAAGTACATTTTCACTCAACATTGGCAAAATGCGTAATCTTCATGTGTCGCGAACGCCATTATTTTAAAAGAAGAAAAAGAAGTATCTAATTATCAGCTCGTACAGAATTAATTCTATTTCACTAGAGCTCCTTCACTAACGTTCTTTGTTCAGCGTAGGTGTTCGTTAGCGTAGCGTAGGCGCCGCGATAACATGACATCTGCGTCGCATTCCTTATGTAGCAAATTTAACGCTGCGCTAGCATCGCGGTTGCGCGACGCAGACGCTGCGTTATTTACAACAGTGTAACGTCTGCGCCGCGCTAGCACAGCGTTCGATAACTGCAGAAGAAACGCCAGATCAACGCTACGCAGACCACGTGCGCTCGGGATCTGCGCACGTGAGCGCAACTACACCGAGACCGTCCCAACGCTGCCCGTCTAGGCACTCCTTGAGCACCAATTGGTGGCCAACAGCCCACAGGGGCTACCGACTAACGCCAGCCCCTATGGGCCACTATAAGGCCGGCGTCGGCCGACGCCGGCCTTATAGGCCGCCTCCTCACCGACGGCTGCTCGACCTGGCGCCTCCTCCTGACGAGATCACCGGGAGCAGTCATCGGACCGCACCCGGGGGACTTCGAGCGCGGTCGTGGCCCTGAAAAGGGCCGTCTGGAACTAGCCGTAGTGGGAAAACAAAAACAACTCGACGATGGCATGTGACTTCGAATGCCAAGGGGATACCCTTGACATCAAAAGCCACACACCCGCCAAGAAGTTTCCCCACCACGTTACCAGGGTCCGCTACGAGGAGGCTTCTGGACGTGGATCCCATGTTGCATATTAATAAGTGGATCATGAAAATAACTAAACATCGCATAGTTCTTCGGAAAATATTGTTTAATAAAACATATTCAATCTTACATTATATTTAACGTAATTAATTTTTATGTTACAATTTTTTTTAAGTATTATTACACTGTCATGATAAATTAATTATTATAAAGTATCATAGGTAACATTAAAATAATATTTTAAAGTACACACCAATCATTTACACAATATTAAATGAAGCTTGTGTCATGGATGCAACCGCCATATTTATAAGGGGTTTGCAATGGTTCGTACGGCACCAAGGCCAACAAGACTTCGGTATTATACACAATTATTATTGCATTTTATACAGGCTTTGGTACTTGGGTTACAGAACGCCGCAACCCACAACAAATTATTATTGTGCATTAATTTGCAATTATGACATTCGCACAGACATTTTATGAAAGTTTTGTTTAAAATATTATAATGTTTATATTGCTATCGTCAAATTACAGCTGGTACTGTGGCAGTTGGAACGAAGAGTTAATTACAAAAATAAATAAAGCTTATGTCTGTAAAATCTTACACAACAAACGCCTAAGACTTCATTTTCTTATACCATTATGTAAATTAATTAGTCATCGTAATATTATATTATGTATTTTAATCTTTAATATGTAGGTATATTTTAATATGTACATGATAAGTAAATACAGTACATGATAAATAAATAATGATATTGATCCCTTTACTTAAATTGCTATTTTCAAATTACAGTTTTCAATGTGGCAGCTGGCACAGTCACGAGCATAAGTATCTATATTTCGCAGTTAGTAACTCAATTGTGTAGGAAATAATGATGCTGAAATTTCAAAATTGTATACATATTATTGCTCGTAATTGTATAGTAAATAGCAGAATTAGATGACCAGAAACAATAATTCTTAATTTATGAATAGCATTGGTACCTAGAGAAATGTAAAATGCCTCCAAGTTTATTTATCTTGTGTGTAAGTCATTTGGATAATAAATAATTTCTAGAATCCATAGTTTTCATTTAGTGAACTTAATTCTTTTTTATTTTCGAGCATCTACTGTTGCTGCTGACTGTTGAAAAAGCTAACTACTAAAATAAATATATCTTATTTCTGTATTCCTTACAAAATAAACGTGTTGCTTAGTCTTCTTTTACGAAAATGATTTGCGTTCCCCACAGAATGAGAAGTATCACTGCTATCAGGAATAGCAGCGAGAATATGCCACTGATGATCTTGCACAAGAGATTACACACGCAACTGGAAGAAAGGAGAGCTTTGTGTTAGTATGCTATGTCTTATTGTAAAATTATAAAACAAAAAAAACGACAAACCGGTCCAAAAACTACAAGTTTTGCTATTAGTAGAAGATCCGAACCTAAAACGACCTTCACCGAGCTGATACTTAATAGAATGAAAAATATTTTATAACAAATTTTGTATATCAGAAAAATGGTTAGCTAAAAAATCATGGACAGACTATTTTTAATTATTCCAATAAATAAATTTTAATTAAATGTTGCAGCACCAAGATGAATTTTTTTTTACCCTGACATAAAGTATCAAACGTATAGAATGTGCAGCCGTTGGGTTGCCTATTATTTACTTGGACAAACTACTCGGTTGTCAGGGTATAAATAGGAGTGCTAGTATATAAAGATCGAATAACAAAATAGGAGTAGAGAAACGTTTTCTCCGTTTGTATGGAGACGTGCTCGCCGTACTATCTTCTTATGGAGTAAATGGCAATAAGGCACTTATCTGTCTCGTTCCACAACGGAAAGCAACAGCTTTTTTTTCCTTTCGAAGCAAAGTTGAGCTCAAGATTAATTTTATTGGTGGTAAGTCATCAATTTCAAGATCAATGGTAAAGCGAAAATCATCCTCGTTATCTATGCAGTACTGCAAGTATGCAGTAACATAGTAATGTTACCGAACTCCTAATTACTAAAGCTAACAAGAAGGGAGATGAAGTAAGAAATCGGTGTTAACTATATCCATGTATATGTCGCAGGTGGATAGTAAAACATTGGATTGTAGTCTTTCAGAATTATTAACTAAATAAAACCATTTTGTTGATAAATCCGTAGTAAATTCTATCAATATGAGTCCGTCCATGGAATGGAGATCTCTTGGAATTGGTAGGTTAAGGTTATTTTTTTTATGACCAAGCGGAGTGGGATTCTTGTCACTACTACTGACTACAATCCACCTCTCCGTTTAGTAGAACGGCGTGTTTTACTCGCCTGCGACATATATACTATGAGTACCCACTATTGAGAAAATGCCTCTCTGGGATTTCTTTTACTTGGGTCGGGAGTGAGTTCCCAATAATATAGTATCATAGATAACAGCATTTCAACTAATAGTAGTTTCTTTTACTAGTAGGAGATACCTGTTGACTAGAAAATTCTCAATGGTACATTTCCGAAGACTAAAAGGCTCTTTTACACAATCTTCACTGATCAACAATAATTATCTTTAAGTTGCTGTATTTAATTTTAGTACCTAACTGAAAAATCGCATTGGTGTTTTTTATCGAAAACAATCCGCCTGATATGGGAAATATTATTTTTTACAACTTAAATTCTGAGTCATTTTTATCTATTTCCTTCATTCTTAATCGTATTAGCGTAGCACGTCACTAGCATATTACCGACCATTTTTTTTTGTTGACAGGGAGATCAAATGAATTTACGCATCGTCCCTGCGGGGTGGTGCCAACCGCAGAGGATATGTGGTATTCGTCTTGGATGCACACAGTGATTGAGCCAAGTACTCTGTGTGCGTTAAAGCCACGGCCTAGAGGAACACGTCAGTTTTTAGTGGGTATGCCCTGACAGGGTGAGTCCCACATAACTTTGGGGTGGCCCCATCTGCCCCAAAGTATGCGTAAAGCATTTTCTGATACAAAAAGGGGGGATATGTGGGACTCGAGGTAAAGACGTTCTCTCCATACCCGCTAAATCTTCCCCGGCCTGACCTTCAGTGCGCTATTAGGACTGGTGGTATATTTACCGACAACAGTCACCAAGTTGTTGTAGAGTATCTTTATTATTTAGGAAGTTGTTTTGGAATTAACAACGCAATTAAAAACGTAACAACTCAAAGTGGTCTATGTGAACATCCAGAGGTATCGGTGAGAATTTCCCTACACTTAGAAATTTACTTTTCAAATTGAGTTTAACTCTCCGATTTAGAAACACGTTTTTGAAGGTGATGAATGCGGCTAAAATAATAGTATTAAGTTAAAGGAAAGCGAAACAAGAAAACAGGGCGAGGGTGTTAGGATTTGGCTAATGCCGGCACTTCATGTGGCCGTATTTGTAAATTTTTGCTGCACACAACATATTTGTGCTGCATCTCTATCATAGTATTATACAGAATGGAAGAGATGCAACATAAATGTTTTGCAAATACGGCCATGGGAAGTGCCAGCATAATAAAGGAAGTTTTTGTGTAGGTATTTGACACAGCACACGCACACACACACGCGCGAACACACACACACACACACACACACACAAACACACAGTGAATTACGCCCACAATCACAAAGGGCTCAAGCGGAGCTATCTAGCAGCTTAGCCTAATGTTCTGCCTTAATGACAATAATGTTACCTAAGGCTCTGCTTGATCTCTTTTGGGATTTTTGGCGTAATTGAATATATTTGGCAACATCAACCAAGCAGGCCTCCAAAAAAAAAATAACTGTCGATTGCCAGCATTGCACCGCCATGTGTTTTTCAACGTTATAATATTATTCTGACAAAAACTACTCATGGCTAAAAGCATCTACTAGCAATTATATGTAGGTAACTGAACTAATGAAGCGAAAGGATATTGGCAATGTTTAAAAGAGAATTCCATTGAAATCTATCTAGTGCTCGAACTGTACGCAATCGGAATATTATTTTGACTTTTATTTAAATTGGAAACCTAACGTAAGGTTCGTAATTTTCACAATATATTGTTAGAAACGTTGTGCATTAAAATATTAGGTTGGGGAAAAAGTCTTTTCGCATTATAGTATGTATAAACTTGTAATAAAATCTCTTTGGCTATACTATTTGTATCTGGCTGGTTTTGGTATCATTGAAAGTTTAAATTTTAAAGAACATAATTCCAAATTCAAATTAGGAAAATGTGTGATTTTCATTTGTTTTTCGTACCGCCAAGATGAGTGAATCTAATGAAGAAATTCGATACATTTTAAAATTTTACTACAAAAAAGGTAAAAATGCAACGTAAGCCGCGAAAAAAATTTTCGATGTTTATGGACCTAGTGCAGTGTCTGTGAGAGTAGCACAAATTTGGTTTAAGCGTTTTCAATCCGGAAATTTTGATGTCAAAGATGCACGTCGCTCTGGTCGCCCTATTACAGATAAAATGGATGCCATTTTTGAAAAAGTGGAGCAAGATCGGCATGTCAGTAGTTACGACGTAGCTGAAGAACTGGGAATTGACCACAAAACAGTTTTGGCGCATTTGAAAAAAACTGGGTACACAAAAAAGCTCGACATTTGGGTACCTCACGAGCTTACTGAAAGAAACCTAATGAACCGTGTACTCATTTGTGATTCTTTATTACGACGTAATGAAACCGAACCATTTTTGAAGAAGCTGATAACTGGTGATGAAAAGTGAATCACGTACGACAAGAATGTGCGAAAAAGGTCGTGGTCAAAGGCCGGTCAGGCTTCACAGACTGTGGCGAAACCCGGGTTAACTCGCAACAAGGTGATGCTGTGTGTGTGGTGGGATTGGAAGGGCATTATTCATTATGAGCTGTTACCACCAGGCAGGACCATCGATTCTGAACTCTACTGCGAACAACTGATGAGATTAAAGCAAGAAGTTGAGAGAAAGCGGCCGTAATTAATCAACAGAAGGGGTGTGGTTTTTCATCATGATAACGCTAGACCTCACACATCTTTAGCCACTCAGCAAAAATTAAGAGAGTTTGGCTGGGAGGTGTTAATGCATCCGCCGTATAGTCCTGACCTTGCACCTTCAGATTTCCACCTGTTTCGGTCTCTTCAGAATTCTTTAGGCAGTGTCAGGTTAACATCACGAGAGGACTGCCAAAACCACTTGTCGCGGTATTTTGACCAGAAGTCCCAAAATTTCTATAGCAATGGGATCATGTCCCTACCTACAAGATGGCAAAAAGTTATCGAACAAAATGGTACCTACATACTTTAGTTAAATGTAAATAAAATATATTAAAAAATGTTTTGAATTTTCTTAAAAAATGCGAAGAAACTTTTTCCTCAACCTATTATTATTATATTTTATAATGCATCCAGTCACCAATTTCACTTCGACACGACATCTAAAATATCATTGAAATATTTTGTGAAATATAATGATACTAGCTTTTGCCCGCGACTTCGTCCGCGTGGAATAGTTAAATCAAATCAAATATCTATATCACTTGCTTTCTTACGAATAGTTACTTTAGGCAGCATTTTATTTCTTTGTGTACGTACTTATTTTGCAAAAAATACACATAAAAACTGCCGTGTACTATACTGTATATGGCATTTTTACAATCTATCATTTTATGTTTTCCCATCCTTTGCTAACTTACATGCAACCTTTCATCCCCACATGGGTCAATATTTCAAAAACGCTAGAACAAATATTTGCTTATTTCTTATCCCGTGCTATTAAAAATTTCATGGTTTTATCTTTGGTAATGAGGAATCTCATAAAAGATTTCATCTCATATTTCAGCCCTTCATTCCCTCTTTTACAAAAAAGCTTTTATTCCATTTCGACGTTTAGTCTATTTTTGTACCAAACATCAAAATCGGTTCAGGTATGGGCGTGAAAGTCATTAAGTTAAAAAGTCGCGTCCGCCATCTTGGATCTCAAAATGGATAATCCGTACCCTGTAAACCACGAAAATGATATCCTTTTTAATAATAAGTTAAAAAGTAGCGTCCGCAATCTTGGATCTAGAAATTGATGATGTATTTGGAATCGACCCCCGAAAACTATGAAAATGATACCCATTTCGATTTTATGTTAAAAAGTCGCATCTGCCATCTTGGATCTCGACATAGATGATGTATTTGGAATCAGGACCCCCGAAAACCTCGAAAATTATAACCATATTCCTATTAAGTCAAATAGTCACATCACGCCATCTTGGATCTCAAAGTCGATGTTTTATTCGGAGTCAGAACCCCCCAAAAACCACGAAAACGATACCCATATTGATATTTTGTTAAAAAGTCGCGTCCGCCATCTTGGATCAGAAAATGGATCGTGTATTAGTAATCGGGACCTCCGAAAACCACGAAAATGATACCCATATCGATTTTATATTAAGAAGTCCCAACCGCCATCTTGGATCTCGAAATAGATGTCGTATTCGGAATCGGGACCCCAGAAAACCACGAAAATTATACGCATATCGAGGTTATGTTAAAAAGTCACGTCCGCCATCTTGAATCTCAAAATGGATAGTGTATTCGGAATTGGGACCCCCAAAAACCATGAAAACGATATCCATATTGACATTTTGTCAAAAAGTCGCGTCCGCCATCTTGGATCTAGAAAAAGATGTTTTATTCGTAATCCGGACCCCCAAAAACCACGAAAACGATACACATATTGACATTATGTTAAAAAGTCACGTCCGCCATCTTGGATCTCAAAATGGATGGTGTATTAGTAATCGGGACCTCCAAAAACTAAGAAAATGATACCCATATCGACGTTATGTTAAAAAGTTACGTCCGCCATCTTGGATCTCAAAATGGATAGTGTATTCGGAATCAGGACCCCCAAAAACCACGAAAGCGATATCCATATTGACATTTTGTCAAAAAGTCGCGTCCGCCATCTTGGATCTAGAAAAAGATGTTTTATTCGTAATCCGGACCCCCAAAAACCACGAAAACGATACCCATATTGACATTATGTTAAAAAGTCGCGTCCGCCATCTTGGATCTCAAAATGGATGGTGTATTAGTAATCGGGACCTCTAAAAACCAAGAAAATGATACCCATATCGACGTTATGTTAAAAAGTCACGTCCGCCATCTTGGATCTCAAAATGGATAGTGTATTCGGAATCAGGACCCCCAAAAACCACGAAAACGATATCCATATTGACATTTTGTCAAAAAGTCGCGTCCGCCATCTTGGATCTAGAAAAAGATGTTTTATTCGTAATCCGGACCCCCAAAAACCACGAAAACGATACCCATATTGACATTATGTTAAAAAGTCGCGTCCGCCATCTTGGATCTCAAAATGGATGGTGTATAAGTAATCGGGACCTCCAAAAACCAAGAAAATGATACCCATATCGATTTTATATTAAGAAGTCCCAACCGCTATCTTGGATCTTGAAATAGATGTCGTATTCGGAATCGGAACCCCCGAAAACCACGAAAATGATACCCATATTGACATTATGTTAAAAAGTCACGTCCGCCATCTTGGATCTCAAAATAGATGGTGTATTCGGAATCGGGACCCCCGATAACCACGAAAATGATACCCGTAAGGACATTTTCTCAAAACGTCACGTCCGCCATCTTGGATCTCGATATAGATGTTTTATTCGTAATCCGGACCCCCAAAAACCACGAAAACGATACCCATATCCTTACTAATATTATAAATGCGAAAGTAACTCTGTCTGTCTGTCTGTCTGTCTGTCTGTCTGTCTGTCTGTCTGTCTGTCTGTCTGTTAAGCTTTCACGTCTAAACCACTGAACCGATTTTGATGAAAATTGGTACAAATATAGATTAGATCTCTGGGAAGGACATAGGCTACTTTTTATCGCGAAAAAAAGGTTGTATGGGTTTGTAATAGGGGATGAAAGTTTGTATGGAAGTTCGTCATTTTTGAAGATAGAACTATGAAACTTTGAATTTAGGCACTTAATAAGACAAAAAGAAATATTTGTTCTAAGATTTTTGAAATTTTGACCTGTATGGGGGTGAAATAGTGGATGAAAGTTTGTATGGGACTTCGTCATTGTTAAAGATAAAACCATGATACTTTGAAATTAGGGACTTAATAAGAAAGAAAGAAATATTAGTTCTAGGATTTTTGAAATTTAGACCCGTGTGGGGATGAAATTGGGGATGAAAATTTGTATGGAAGTTCGTCATGGTTAAAGATAAGACCATGAAACTTTGAATTTAGACACTTGATAAGAAATAAAGATCCAATCCAAGATGGCGGTTGTGACTTTTTTATATATTATCGATATGGGTATCACTTTTGTGGTTTTCGGAGGTCCCGATTAGATCCAAGATGGCGGACGCGACTTTTTGACAAAATGTCAATATGGGTATCATTTTCGTGGTTTTCGGGGGTCCCGATTTCGAATACGACATCTATTTCTAGATCCAAGATGACGGTTGCTACTTTTTAATATAAATTCGATAAGGGTATAATTTTCGTGGTTTTCGGAGGTCGCGATTCCCAATACAACAACCATTTTTAAAAAGACCCAAGATGGCGGACGCGACTTTTTAACATAATGACAATATGGGTATCGTTTTCGTGGTTTTTGGGGGTCCGGATTACGAATAAAGCATCTATATCGAGATCCAATATGGCGGACGTGACTTTTGACAAGATGTCAATACGGGTATCATTTTCGTGGTTTTCGGAGGTACCGATTCCTAATACACCATCCATTTTGAGATCCAAGATGGCGGACGCGACTTTTTAACATAATGTCAATATGAGTATCGTTTTCGTGGTTTTTAGGGGTCCGGATTACGAATAAAACATCTATTTCGAGATCCAAGATGGCGGATGCGACTTTTTGACAAAATGTCAATATGGGTATCATTTTCGTGGTTTTTGTGGGTCCCGATTCCAAATACGACATCTATTTCGAGATCCAAGATGGCGGTCGCGACTTTTTAATATATAAACGAAATGGGTGTCATTTTTGTGGTTTTCTGAGGTCCCGATTCCTTATACACCATCCATTTTGAGATCCAAGATGGCGGACGCGAATTTTTAACATAATGTCAATATGGGTATCGTTTTCGTGGTTTTTGGGGGTCCGGATTACGAATAAAACATCTATTTCGAGATCCAAGATGGCGGACGCGACTTTTTGACAAAATGTCAATATGGGTGTCATTTTTGTGGTTTTCGGGGGTCCCGATTCCGAATACGACATCTATTTCGAGATCCAAAATGGGGGTTGCGACTATTTAATGTAAAATCGATATGGGTATCATTTTCGAGTTTTTTGGGGGTTCTGACTCCGAATAAAACATCGATTTTGAGATCAAAGATGGCGGACGTGACTTTTTAACTTAATAGGAATATGGGTATCATTTTCGAGGTTTTCGGGGGTCCTGATTCCAAATACATCATCTAAGTCGAGATCCAAGATGGCAGATGGGACTTTTTATCATCTACGTCGATGTCCAAGATGGCAGATGGGACTTTCTAACATAAAAGCGATTTGGGTATCAATTTCGTAGTTTTCGGGGGTCGCGATTCCAAATACGTCATCAATTTCTAGATCCTAGATGGTGGACGCTACTTAACTTATTATTAATATGGATATCATTTTCGTGGTTTACAGGGTTCCATTTTGAGATCCAAGATGGCGGACGCAAATTTTAAACTTGATTTGGGTATCAGTTTTGTAGTTTTCGGAGGTCTCAAAATGGATGCTGTATTCGGAGTCAGGATTCAGAATACAGCATTCATTTTGAGATCCAAGATGGTAGACGTGACTTTTTAGCTTAATCGCTTTCACGCCTAACACCTGAACCGAATTTATTGAAATTTGGTACAAAAATAGACTAAACCTCGAAATATATGCGATTCCTCATTACCGAAGATAAAACCATGAAACGCAAATATTGTTCTAGCGTTTTTGAAATATTGACCCATGTGGGGATGAAAGGTTGCGTGTAAGTAGCAAAGGATGGAAAACCATAAAATGGTAGATTGTAAAAATGCCATTTACTGTAGTGCACTGCAGTTTGTATGTGTGCTTTTTGCATAATAAGTACCTACACAAAAAAATCCTGCTTAAGTAATTATTCCACGCGGACGAAGTCGCGGGCAAAAGCTAGTTGACAATATGTTAAAAAGTCGCGTCCGCCATCTTGGATGTATTTTCGTACTGGGGGTTCTTACGACCTTTCATCCCCTATTTCATGCCCACGTGGGTCAATATTTCAAAAACGCTAGAAGAAATATTTCTTTCTTTCTTATTAAGTCCCTAATTTCAAAGTATCATGGTTTTATCTTTAACAATGACGAAGTCCCATACAAACTTTCATCCACTATTTCACCCCCATACAGGACAAAATTTCAAAAATCTTAGAACAAATATTTCTTTCTGTCTTATTAAGTGCCTAAATTCAAAGTTTCATGGTTCTATCTTCAAAAATAACGAACTTCCATACAAACTTTCATCCCGTATTTCAACCCATACAACCTTTTTTTCGCGATAAAAAGTAGCCTATGTCCTTCCCCGAGATCTAATCTATAGTTGTACCAATTTTCTTCAAAATCGGGTCAGCGGTTTAAACGTGAAAGCTTAACAGACAGACAGACAGACAGACAGAGTTACTTTCGCATTTATAATATTAGTAAGGATTGACTATGTTAATTTTCAGTTGTGTCAATAAATATTATCGCAAGAGTCTTTTAAACGCAAAAATAAAAGATACTGGCTTGAAACGAAAAAAAAAAACGACTAACTATTCGATTTCTAGTACAAAAGCTACATACATTCTGAATTTTGAAAAGAACGAAAACATAAACTTTTCCTCGTATATAAAGAAAAATAATAATTACCACATTTTTCTGTTTTTGGAATTCCAAGTCCGTGTTTAAAACAAAAAATAAATGGTTTTGCACACACAAACAGTTTCTGTGAACACAGGTTATTTGGAACTGAGTATCATATTGGAGCGATAAGGTATTGAGCGCTATCTTTTGTTATCATTGATAAACTCATTACAATCATTGCCTATCGCAGATAACAGTGTGAGTCAACACTTGGCTCACAATGCTTGTATATAAGTAAGGTAAATATTCTAAATTATTCTCAATAATCTTTACAATAAGTTGAGAATTCAATAAAATAAAGTCATGAAATTTGAATATTATAAGCTAAACAAAACCGGAAACTAAGACTGAAGTAAAAAACTCAAGTGTAGAAACTTGAATTCATGTTACTCCAGGAAAACCTTGTAAAGGAATAATACATTCCAAAGTTCATAGTTACATCGATAATATCAGTAACAATTTAAATAGTTGAATATTATAACTATACCTTATTACTTGACCCGGTAAACTTTGTTTTGCTATATATATTTTTTCTTTTTAGCGGTTGGAAGATCTTTGTCGACCTGTTCTCATACCTACCATAAATAAACATAAAAAAGTCATAAAAATCGGTCGAGTTATTTCGGAGGAGTGTGAATACAATCACCATGACATAAGATTTTTATACAATATACAACATGTAAATTAAATAACCAACACCCTGAATACAGGTGGCTTAGGATCGGCTTCTGAGTTGATTCTAAAAATTTAAGAAAAATAAATAGATTTTTTAAAAAAAAAAACAAAAGTACCCAGAAAATGTTGTACAATATTTTCTGGGTACTTTTTGTTTTGTTTTTCAAAAAAAAATCGTTTTTTTTTAAATATTGAAATCAACTCAGAAGCCGATCCCAAACCACCTGTATTCAGGGTGTTGGTTATTTAATTTACATGTTGTATAAGTACTCGAAATTGCCGAACATGTATGAGCAGAGGACTGTGATGGGAGTAGACGAAGCAAATTTAATTATGCAAATATTGTAGCAAGTGTATAATTATGATATCTGCATACCTACCTCTGTGAGGGAACGGCGTGACTTCATGTATGTATTAATGCTTTACTTTTACGACGTTGCAACGCGAAAACAATATGCCAATAGGCATATACAAGCAAATTATGCAAGAGCCGAACGATTTATTGAATTTTTGTTCGCCGATGACTGGTCCACCGAAAAAACCATAGTAGGTTCTGTCAATATTAACCCTTTTCGTACTAGGTGACTAAAAGTCACGTCCCATACTAGGTGGGGTTTGACATACCTCAAAATATAAAAATTGTTAAAAATGTAGGATTATCTTTTTTTAGAAGAAATTAAGTATTTAGTAATTATAAATACAAAGTAATCATAAAATTTAACTAAAAATGTAAATAAATTTGAAATGAAAGTACACGAAAGTACGTAAATGAAATGAAAGTAAATATGTTTAAAAACATGTTCATTGAAAATAGAAAACCAACAAGTTGTAGCGTATGCGTTCATTTCTACATAAGAGACATTAATCACATAAAATATTAATTGTAATAAGTTTTATTCCATTTAAAATGCTTGACACACATAAAACCTTCCAATATAAATGAAGAGAAATTTCTATGAACGCGTCGTTCATGGTGGGATATGTGATGCCCACGAGCGCTTATTGTCCTAGGTAGGTAGAGTAGTCTTGGTGAAATGGCACACACTATGAGCGCCGATCTTAAAACGCCGCCATAAGGGCTTGGGAGGGTACCGGTGGGTTTTAGCGGTGTACGTCCGGCGCTGTTCCGCGTCGGTGAGTCCCGCACACGCCGTACGCCCAGCCAGCGTGCGGTATGGTCCGTAAATGGATTTCCCATCGTCATAAAAAAGGTAGGTCTGACTTAGCAACACTGATCGGAGCAGCAATATAATTATTCCAGCTACTGAGAATTCCAACTTCGGCTTTTTCACAGTTTTAAAAAAAATACAGGGAGGGTTAATATGAATACTCAATTAAAACCAGGAATCGAATGGAGATACCTAACTATGGGTGGGTTACTTTTGGAGAGTTATGACGAATTTGTAAAACTGACAATGTAATTTTCGACGAATCGCTTATCGATGAATATTAGATAAGATCCATGAAATAATTGGTTATTACCAAACGAAGGAATTTCCGTAAGAAGGTAGATAGGAAAACGACGCTTTTGATGCGATCGAATCAAATTACCTTTATTGGTTTTTATTTAGTGCAACAAAATAGCAGACTTTTAATGTTTGTTTACACGAATGAACTAATTTAAGAAAAGAAACACGATGTGGCTCTACTAAATTGGAATAAATTATAAGCGTTATGTACGCTATAAATTCTAGGACGCTGGGAGACTTTTTGGAAGATTTGGGTTCGCCGTCTGGTGAGAAACAGGCGCAAAAGTCGAGTTGCAGAAACAGCCCCCATAAAGAAGATAGCTACGCTTATTGAAGGTGACATGTATATTGTTCTAGTTAACGACAACTACAAATGCAGTTTTCAAAGTACCTTTATCTACAATCTACGTATCTACCTTTGTCTTACCGAGATAAAAGTAACAGTTAGGGGTTTCCTATTGTTAAAAGATCATAAATCTCAGTAACAACTTAAAATTCTTATACATACTCCAAATCCACTTCATTTTAATCAATTACATTGATATAAAGTGGCGAATAAGATCTACATTCAGTCATAAGTGCTTATTTTTGATAAGAAGTAATACCGATAAAAGGGAATATAATCTTGTCCTTATCCCACCGACGTCGATGTGATTTATTTTTAAGTTCATTAATAAATAATTAAAAACGTTTTTAATTGTTTATTTTTAATTAATGTTTTTTATTATTTTATTTTATCTAGGTATGCACTTAATTATATTTTGATTTGATTATGTACTTACCTTAAATATCTATAATAGCGATACTATCTATTTCATGAACATTAATTTATTATAAGTACCACATTTCACTATATATATATATATATATATATATATATATATATATATATATATATATATATATATACTTTTTTTCCTTTTGTGAGTATGGCTCTTTTCAGCTATTCGGCTCTCAGAAAAAAAATAATTAAAGGTGTCAATTAAGAAGCTTATATTGAAAACCAGCGCCAGGTATATTTTTTAATACCTGAGGGCCTAGACAAGTGGCAAACGATACAGACGTATCTATCGAACGAAATGATAATAGCCCCCCATCCACTAGAGTTTATTCCTGCCGGAATGTTCAATTTTTAAATTCTGGAGGATGGACAAAGCACTAAACAATGACGGTGTTAAAACCTCTTCGTCCCCTCCGTCGCGCCTACATGACGACGCGGCAACCAGGGACTTAGTTAGTGGCTTATTGTTTTCTGTCGGTTTTGCATATCGGTTTTGTTCTCATGTCCTTTCGCTGTTATCGCTTGGCAGTAATGTCAGATGTACGATGATGTCGTATTTTTTTGCACGTATAAATTAAAGATATTGCTCATACAATATTTTTATGTCACGAACGCGAGTGAGATATTATAAATGTTAGTGGCAGCGTTCTGTGCCGGCACTGACGCATACATCATAAATAATGTGCATGTACATTTACACAAAGAAACATGGGTCACCCGCGTTCCTGAGGTAAAAATACTATACGTGAATCATTCGACTTTTTAAAATTACTCGAGTAGATAATTTGAAAACATTGGCTTTTGTAATTTTTTTTTAAAGTAGGTAGGTACATACTAAAATTCAACAAGCAAATCGCTATACATATTTCGCGTTTTATACAAACTCTGCCTTCTTTTACGTTTAATTATGTATTCGCAATCAATAAACTCCTAGAAATTGCAATATTTTGCTCACGGATACACATGTTAATTTTAAATGAAAGTATTCCATAAAGATAACACAAAATGACCGGTATTCCCTTCACAAACAAGCTTATTAAAAATAGACGACCGGCTGTCAACCCGTCAATATTTTGGGGGTACTGTATGCCCATACTACCAGATGTGGCTTTATATGTAACCATAATGTTACTTAAAGCTCTGCTCCACCCCTTTTTTGATTATGAGCGTGATTATACAGGATGTAAAAGACATGAACAGTGAAACGAGAACAATGTAATTTATACATCAAAATAAGAAAATTTTCAAAAAATAATTGCTGATAATTGATGTTTATTTTTTGGTGTTAAAAAAAATTTATTGTACCGCGCAATGTAAAGCGATCAATTTGCACGTAACTCGCAAAACCGCGATAATTTTGCCAGACGGTGCGTCGGTCCCATTGGTTTGTGTCCGTGCGCATCGAGTGAGCTACATTGAACGCTAACGTTTTGAAGCCATTTTTTGTTATGAAATACTTAAAAAAAAATAATAATGTTTCCTTGGACAATAATTAAGAAATAATGTTTAGAATATGTTTTCATAAAAAATGAAAATAATTACCACTTTAACCTTCAATAAAATCGTAACTATCAATTTCCCAGGCGAGTAGAATACATGGTTCTCGTTTGAGTTTTCATGTCTTTTACACCCTGTATGTATGTATGTTAATTAAAAAGCTGAGCCGATATTTAAAACTGTTACCGAAACTGATAAAGCTCTTTCTTTGGCGTTCTTACTACGCTCTACAATAAATACTGCATTGTCACTAGCAGTTCAAACTATCTTACGACACAGAAAAATTAAGAAGTATTCAAAATTGTAAAACTACGCGATAAACCATGCCAGGAAAGCATTGTATGTTTGACTATCTCTCCGACTGAAACGAGGTGAACTGAACTAAAACTTACCTAGATTGAATTCATGAAGTCCACAACGGTGCAACAATCTAGCAATATCCACAGCGTCTACGACAATCCAGCAGGGCTGGTAATAAAAAAGTTTTGTATATTTTTTTAACTTTTTCCATTAGAACGGATTCCCCGGAGTGAAGGCGGTTGGTGGCGTGAGAATGAGCAATTTCCTCTGCACCGCCACGATTTCGATCTGACTTCCTGTCTGGGCAGCGATTTTAAAATTTATAGAATCGCTTTACATGAAATTGAAAATAAAAACAAAACACGGCTACGCGCTAAACCGGCGATGAAGCGATATTTCTTCTGTGGGTGGGAACTAGCAAGATTTATATGGCAGCACTGATTTCGCTTGTCTAGTCGAGATAGTTTTAATTAAATTTGAATTTCTCGTGAATTTGTTGAGATTACCGTTCGCAAACTCCTTTACCCTCATTTTGTATATCTACCGAATCAAAAAGGTCTTCTGTAAACTGATGGTCTAAAGACATTTATCCTTTGTTACTTAAGCAACTAAAACTTTCGTATTTGAAACTTAAGACAAATCTTCTGCTTCTCATCTTGTTTAATACTATTTCTCAGTGGACTAACAAATTGTGATTAATTAAATTAGAAGTAAGAAATAATACCTACTGGTGATGTAATAGTATCGGTGGGGTTCATAGACTGATCTAAAGTCAAGATCTAATAAAAAAGGCTTTTAATAAATATTTTATCGAAAAAATTAATTTTTGATTTCATGAAAATGATCTCAACCCAAGATCATTTTCATGAAATTTATTTTAAGATTTTCCAGGTTTATTCGTTGTATTCTAAGCTCTTTAATCTCGGCACGATCGCGAATCGGCGCCGTAAGTCTCCATTGCGCTCACAATGTGCTCAGAATAACGAACTCAATTGTGTTAAGTCGGTTGCACCTGACGATGCTTCACTTTTACGCTTTTCATTGGGAAATGAAGAAGGCCACTGAATCGTTACTCCATTCTTTTCTTTCGAAATATTGATATAAAATTGAAAATTAAAGTATATTCCATTAACCGCTTGTAGAATTCGATTAAAAATGTATTAGATAATATCATGTGTTTATCCTAAAAATTGTTTGTGTATTTTGAAAAAGTGTTTTAGACTGGCATAAATGAATTAATAAACATATGCTGACTAAACAAAATATTATGCAGGCTGGCAGATTGAGAACATAACAAAAATATGGTATTTTATTATTATATACAATTTAGATAGATTTTAATGATTTATGATTAGTTATGTAACTAGTTAATTATTTATCTTAGACTAGACAATGTTACGGCAGCGTATAGTCCCTAGCTACGACAATGATAGCTATATATATTACTTTAAAATATTTTTCAGCTTCATTTTCCTCCGTGTTAAGAACTTGTGAAGGCACATTAACCTGGTCATCCTGGTTATTATCGCAAGATGCGATCCTCAAAAAGAGTTTAAAAAACAGTAGTAGACATGGTGACTTGTTAAAACATCAAACCAGTCTGCATTTACTTGACCATACGAGAAAATTTGTTTGTATTAATCTGTATATAACAATGAAAATAAAATTCTTAGATAAGTAAATAAGAATAGTGAACTAATTAAATCCCAGTAGTGCAAGCTGAAAGAATTTTTTTTTTGCTGATTATATAATAGTTTTAGGATTGTCAGCCAGAATAAAGCATTAACAGTCATGCCTTTTTTTCAGTATTAACCTATAAATACTGACGTGAGGCCTGTCCTGTGAGACCATGGCGGGTTGATAAGTTTTTAGATTTACCCATTCCCCTTGCAGGACAGACCTATGCTCCTCAGTAGCTGCGAGCTTAGGAGCGCCGACGCCTTTTAGGGTCGTAGTAATGCCCCGCAAATATAATTTTTGGTAAGTTATGACTGTTTTAAATTAGGATGGGGCCTCTGAGGCCCAACGTTGGTTCTAACGTGAGTTTTTTGTCTGAGCTGGTAATTTGAAGAATGGATGTATGGAGGAGCTTCAGGCGGTTCACCTAAGTTAAATAGAAAATTCATATATCACTGTTTCTCTTGTAAATACTATGTGTATTTACAGTGCGCTAAACAATAATGTTCTCAAATTTTGAATAAGTTTGTTGTTGGACATTTTTTTATATAAAATTACCAGAATTGTTTTGATATTAAATATAACCCATAAGTTAAAAAAAGTATATTTCATGATTTCTAAGCAGTGATATTTTTTTTTCTATTAGTTATATTACGTCAAGTGAAATTTTTCAGTTGCTAAATGGGGCCCTAAATTAAATGTCCTATAATTACAAATTTTAATGAAGTTGATTACTAATTATCATCAATTTCATTTGCAGATCCCAAATTAACAAAATAAACTATATTGTAATTTTTAAAGTACGTATTTTCTGTAAAACTCAGTGTTTTTTATGGGACCTCTCAAGCCCCACATCGGTACTAGTGTAACAAAAACCAACTCGGTAGCTAAAGGTAAAATTTTGTTTATACTCAGTCCATAGTAAGTTTCATCATCATCATCATCAACAGCTCATATAATGTCCCCACCGAGGGGCTCGAGCCTACTCCACATTAGGGGCGATTAGGCCTTAGTCTACCACGCTGGCCAAGTGCGTGTTGGTCGACTTCACACACAACCTAAGAATTTCTTCATAGGTGTGTGCAGGTTTCCTCACGATGTTTCCCTTCACCGTAAAAGCGTCGATTAAACGTACATATGATTTCAAAATTTGAAAACACATTGGTACGTGGCGGGGATCGAACCAGTGCCTTCCGGGTGGGAGTCGACGCTCTTCCACACTACGCCACCGACGCTTTTTAATAGCGATAGTAAGTTTAAACAGATTAATTCCTCTACTATTTTATTCGTCTCTCATACGAAGTAACATATTATTCAATTAACATACCTACTTACATAAAGACGTGGAGGCCCAGACAGCTAAGATTGCAAACACGAAGCACGCAAGGCGTACAAAAGTTAAGCAAGCAAGCAATTATTTGTATATGAGTTTCGTCAGGAAACTTTGCTTCTACAGTTCTTCACTGCGCTCTTGAGATACAAAACCGTCTAGACAATACTATTACATTCAGTTCATGCATAATTCTTGCAGAATTTTGCTCATACCGCCCTTTGATGCCGGCAGAATAGAATAGGATCACCCCATATTCTCCAATGGGTGTCGTAGAAGGCGACTAATGGATCAGCCAAAGGGTATTGATCACGTTATACTCCGTCCACCAATCCGCTTTGGGCAAGCGTTGTGGACTACTGCTTAAACCTCCTTCAATGACAAGAGGAAGCCCTGTGTCCCATCCGTGGGTCAAATTATAAGGGCTGTAATCATGTTGACGCAAGACAGTTATTTATTCTTTACTCCGCACAGTGTTTTATTTCACCTCAAAATTACCAACCCCTTGATTATACCTGATTAAGATAAAGCTCTTTACTAAAACTCCTACCACGAGACTAAAACTCCCACGAATATAAATAGAATAGTTTTGAAGAAATCCTGTATTACATTTTTGTCCCGTATTTGGGTAAAAAATAAAAAAATAATAATTGTGTCTAGACTATTAAAGTAGTTTGATTTTTTATATTGCCTACTAAAAAGTCTTATTGTTAACCATATTATGAGTCCTTTATGGCTGCGCTAAAGCTCGTAGAAACCGAAATAATTGCTATTTTGTGATTATCGTTTTAATTTTTTTGTGCCCACG
This sequence comes from Elophila nymphaeata, assembly GCA_955850985.1. Classification (NCBI taxonomy): domain Eukaryota; kingdom Metazoa; phylum Arthropoda; class Insecta; order Lepidoptera; family Crambidae; genus Elophila; species Elophila nymphaeata. The sequence goes on along the minus strand of OY039076.1, from coordinate 15,164,798 downwards.
TTATGTAATATTAAAGCGTTTAATTTGCTTCAAAATCTAGTTAATAATGTTGACTACCAACACACAAAATTACAAGCTTTAGTTCCGTGGAATCTCGAATATATTAAGAATTTAAATTTACGGGACAATTTGTCCCGCAATTTTTTGAAGACTTGTAATTTTGCTATTTTAATTCTCGATAATAACATGCAATAATTTATTTGGTAGCCATTAATTCGGAATTACCAATAAACGCCAAAAAAGTTGGTACTGTTTGTAAAAAAATCTGGCTCATAAATACGTTGAAACCTACAATTGGTACCCTAGGACTACTACCATTCACAAAATCTTAATCACAGAGAGAAGAGTATAGAAAATAAATTATTTCATGTTATTATTGAGAATTAAAATAGCAAAATTACAAGTCTTCAAAAAATTGCGGGACAAATTGTCCCGTAAATTTAAATTCTCAATATATTCGAGATTCCACGGAACTAAAGCTTGTAATTTTTTGTGTTGGTAGTCAACATTATTAACTAGATTTTAAAGCAAATTAGACGCTTTAATATTGCATAATATGAGCACAAAAAAATTAAAACGATAATCACAAAATGGCAATTATTTTGGTTTCAACGAGCTTTAGCGCAGCCATAGAGGACTCATAATATGGTTAACAATAAGACCTTTTAGTAGGCAATATAAAAAATAAAACTACTTTAATAGTCTAGACACAATTATTATTTTTTTATTTTTTACCCAAACACGGGACAAAAATGTAATACAGGATTTCTCCAAAACTATTCTACTTAGATTCGTGGGAGTTTTAGTCTCGTGTTATTAATAAAGAGCTTTATCTTAATCAGGTATAATCAAGGGGTTGGTAATTTTGAGGTGAAATAAAACACTGTGCTCCGGTATGTATTTCCGAATCTTTATTCAAAATGGAATACTATGAAATAGGTCTAGGGAATTTCTGGCTTGTTCGAACCTTCAAACCGGAAACTACTCTTCTAACTAATCTACCCAAAACTTTGAAGAAACCACTGAATTAGTTCTCAGGCTGAATATGTCTTCATTGACACGAGAGGTTGTGGTTTTGGATCGTGTCCCGGGGCAAGTATGTTTAAATATGTTTAACAATAAATTGATCTTTATTAAAACTATTTTGAAACAATTAATAGTTCTAGAATATTCCCGAAGCTTTAGATACAATTATTACTTTTAATTAAAAGTTTTAGATTCACATCCAGCTGCTAAACTTTGTTGTGGCTCAATATTAATAATACTGGGTGTAAAAGACATGAACAGTCAAACTAGTACCATGTATTCTTATAAAAATATGACTTTGACCTTCAATAAAATCGTAAATATCAATTTCCCAGGTATAGTCTAAAGGAAAAAAAAATATGTTATGATGGTGAGCAGAATACATGGTTTTCGTTTGACTGTTCATGTCTTTTACACCCTGTATACTTAGGAGTGTAAATAATGACCTAATAGTATTATTTCTGCCGCATATCATAGCAGGGCTCTCTAAGAAATTATTACCTACAGCTAAACAGGTACAGTGAGCATCAAATGTAGATTACACACAGGATAAAAAAAAACCACTTTAGTACCTTGTCATAATAATCATTTTTACACAATAGTGGCAACTGTTATTGCACAAGCGCTAGCGTTAATATGACATGTTACTAAAGTGTTAATCAACTTCTGACCGTACCAGCTACGCCTGGTCAGAGGCGCCTGGACAAAGCAAATCAAACATAATATTTTCAATACAGATGTAACGGATAGCTCACTGTGATGAACCTGTAGGAGGAAGAAACAGCTGCTCCCATTCTGCTCACCAGAGTTTTAAGAAGGCGAAGATCTTGGGGATCTTCAAGCCTGGAGTATGGAAGTATAGAGAACCTCCCTAGGAGGTTATTAAGCGATTGAGCATCTCCATCGTCTCTCGTACGAATAGCAGCCCTAGCAAGTTAGAGCCGGAAGGGCTCGGTATACTCTTCGCCATTGGTATAATGCAATGATATATTTCAAGTAAATGACACTTGATACACACACAAAAATTGTGGGCAGATTTAATAATAATAATTGACGCCGCCGTGGTGGAGTGGTCAGTAACGCTGCCTACACATCGGGCGGTCCCGGTTCGAGTCCTGGTAGTGGCAAACGTTAGTGTGATAAACACGATTATTTGTTCATGAGTCATGGTTGTTTATATATTTATTTAAGTTTATTTATTAAAAATATTTAAAATTATTATGTATATAAAAAAATCCGTTATCTAGTATCCATAACACATATTCTTAATGATACTTACTTTGGGCTAGATAATTGGTGTGAGCATGGAAATGTATTATTATAGATTAAATAAAATATAATCAATGCCCTACATAAATATTTCACCTACGCTACGAACTTGCTGTTGATCTTTCAAATTACGTATTTCTGATATTAAAAATGCTTTTTTAATAATTTTCTTTAAAACTTTTAAGCCTTTATAAGTGAGAGGTCCGGCTACAATTTTCTAAAACTAATATTGATACTAAGAAAACTTAGAACACTTAGAGGTAAAAATGTGTAGCCCTTTTATATTAATTTCCTTCTAAACTTTTCATTTTTATTGAATTTACGTCTGGTAGTTAGTAGCAAATTCAATCGCCTTGAAAAGTTTCAAAATTTCATCAAAGTCTCGAAATGAAGATAAAACCTCTCCACGGGTCACAAGTTGGACTGGCAGATAGAAAAGTTGGAACTTGTTGCGATCGAACCGAGTTCTTGATTGCACCCCGCCTTGGAAAATTTAGATCAAATACTTGTACAATATACTTCTGGTAAATCTCAAATAATTGGAACCGGATTTTCTATTTGTCTTGATTGAAATTTCAATGAAATGATAATTCTGTCTATGTTTGAGACGATTAAGATATTTAATATTAATTAAATTTTACGGTTGTGTTCTAAGGGGTAACTTCATTAAGGTAGATGTAATAATAATATCATGTAATAAAAATCGTGGCTGTAGTAAAAAGATTTAAAATCAGAAACTAGATTTTTTTTTCTATTGCTATTGAAGTATTAGCTCTGTACTTTCTTATAAATACATCTGAGAATTTATATAGCTGAGTGCCTAGACAAGTGACCAATCTATTTGAACGCTTTACGAATAGACTTATAATGTATGAAACTTACAAAACATTATAGCCAAATATTGATTTGTTGTTCGCAGATACGGTTTGTAGCGTTTGCCACTTATATTATGTATGCCATTGTCTTGTCGATATCATTATGTAGATACAAATTCGCAATAAATTCCAAGAAAACAAAATTTTGGATCCGTAAGTATTCAAGAAGTCTGACTGTTTTATTTTATAGAATTCCTCTAGTAGAAACAATCTTTGCCAGGTAAGAATACTAAGTGAGTCAGAAAAGTCTAATGAAGAATTTAGCTACCTACTGGTATCAATTATACTTAATTCTACATTACTGTGACAGCTCGAACTAAAAATTCGGAAGATTTGCCAAGTAGGTAATGATATAATTCTAAATCGTACTGTGATTATCTACTACTGTAATATGTATATCATCGTTAAGTTGATTTTATGATATTATGAAATATCTACTCGTAGGTAGTAATTATCAACTTCAGCATTCAGTTCCACGGTCATTTGGAGAGCAAGGCTAAGTTGGTCTCTATGAAGCTTGGTGTCCTCAACACATTAATGCGGTATTTCAAAGCGGCCCATCGCCTACTATTGTACAAGGCGCAAAGTCGGCCCCACATGGAATACTGCTCTCTGTGGGCAGGGACACCACAGTACCAACTTCTTCCCTTACAAAAGAGAGTGGCTTGAGTCGTTAACGAACCGGCCTTTTCTGATCGGCTTGACATTTTAGCGTTATGTAGAGATGTGGCATCAATCACTCTGCTTCTATCGCTTGTATCACACGGGAAAAAATCGGAGTTGTTCGGGCTTATACCTGTCGCTGCATTCTGCCATTGTTCCTCGCGAATTCAAATCTATCCCCACAGTCTGCTTGCCTGGTTTTCCACAACGCTGCATTTTTCGCCAATTTTTTCTGCCGCGAACTACAAAACTGTGGAAACAACTGTCACCAACGGTGTTTCCGAACCGATAAGATCTCGAAATTTTCAAAAAAGGATTGTATTCCTTCCTCTAAAGCTGGGTTTTGCATTTGCGATTCTTCTAGTGTTGCAGATGCCCATGGGCGACGGTTATTACTTATACTCTGCTCGTTTGTACCCTTTCCCACTAAAAAATATTTTTTTAGCGAAAGTAAGTTTCATATTTTTCCGCTTAGTCATAAAAGTAACCATAAACCTACTGATGATGATTGATGAAATATCGACTTTAATAATATAAAAAGTTTATCACAGTTCATTTGACTACAAAATTCAGAACTTTATGTTTTTGATTAACTTTAAATATTCACTGTATTTAAAGAATTCAATTCGTATAAAATTTATATAATATTAGCAAAAAGTGTAAAACACTGTAACCCAATTACAGTAAAACGAATGAAATGAAAGTTACAAGTTAAAATCAACTACAAAACATTCGATTTAAATAGAAATATAGAAATCTATAGAAATCGACAATCGAACATCATTTTGACATGACAGTCGGTCGTAGTTCCAATTTTGGCCATTTTACATTGCTTAGCAACCACAACAAGATTTTGTGGACAAACCTCAAAGGAATTTAATTAAAATCGGTTACAACGAAAAAATCTCAAACTCCTCCTCTAGTTGAATATGGTTAAAATGTAGCTTAGGTTGATCCAATCATAATAACGAATTGATTGACACCGCATTCATCAAAATCAGATGAATATATTAGGGTAGAACATACGTAAATATAGACGTACATACATATACACGTACACTGCTAATTACCCTTCCTTTGCCGTAGTTAGGTAAAACTGACCACGGTAACAATGCCGGAGGAAGAAAGCATGGAGCACAACTTTATGATTGCGATGCACTAGCCAATAGGCGACTAAAGGTCCTGGGATAGGGGTTACCCTAAACCAGAAAAAATTATAGACCTTATTCCCGCCAAAATCGAGAAACTCATACAAAATGTTTTCGATGTCGGCGGGGATGGGTGATAAGGAAAGGGGAAGCACAAAAGATCCCATAGGGTCGAAGTGCTCTGAGACACGGCCTCAGCCCCTTGCATAAGAATAATAATAATAAACAATGCCGGTAATAGATTTCTTTTAGGAACAAATCACACTTCGGACTTCTGCTATTAGATTTTAACAAAGTTTGAATTTTGGCCCAGACGTAGTGACTGTAGTATACGTGTATACAGAGCAAAGATTAGTGTTTCGAGATCCTAATTCTAACATCGCTTATCCTTGAACCACAAGTCATCTAGTAACAGCGTATTTGTCTTTGAATGGAGTTAGGGAACATACTGCTTTAAACTTATCCCAATTAATATTTGCTAAAGGTACTTTGGTAGTTCTAGAACTTGGGTGCAAGAAACTTATGCTGGAGCTGGTAAATTTGAAATTGCAGTAAGGTGTAATTGAATACTGCTTATTTATTATACACGCACACCACCTGCACCTGCACCCAAATAAAGCTTCTCTGATGAGAAAATTTATGACAGAATAAAGACATTACTTGCTACTATTTTCACGCTAAAGGAAAGGTCCATGACGTAAGCATTTTTTTTCTGCAGCAGAACTATCTGTTAAGGAATATCGATAGTACGTTTGTATTTATTTATTTATTTACACTTTATTGTACACCAACAAATATACCACTGTTTATCACTGTTACCTACTCCTAACATTTACCTTTTTTAAAACAACAGAAGTAAGGTGAACGGAATTTAGTAGAGTTGTACGTGGGACGTACTAAGAGTTATGCGTAAATATTTTTACATATTGTTTTGCAGTGTACCCCTTTTCAATCTTTCATCGCGCGATGAAAGCGCATCATGTCATCTAACGATCTTTGCAAATTAGAACAAAGCCTTATAGGTACTTTTTAAAACTTTTACGTTCGAAATTAAACACTATGACCCAGCTCGCGTGGAATAAATATTTCGAGGAAATATTTTTCTATATCACAATTTCATTAGTTTCGACTATGGATTAAGCCAAGCGTTAATTGGTTGAGCCTAGTGATGCCCGTGGTACACTTCCCTACTTTTTTTTCCTCCACTTCGCAAGATCTTCGGCATCCTGGTTGGTGAGAGCATTAGTACGCATACCCTTCCCGACAACATTAAGCCAGTACCTTCCGGGTCTTACTCGCTTACCGGGGCTCAGCGGAAGCGGCATGGCCAGAAATTCGTTCCCCACATAGACAGGTGATTGTAGCAAAACGTTGCCGCACCACCGAAGGCGACGCTCTTGGAACTTATCTGCAATGTCACGGACACGAAGGCTCGATCGAGCCAATCAATATCGGCGATAATGATAAGTTTGACAAAGAATTAGTTCGTGAAATATGTCAATGGCAGGACGAGCCGTACGTAATTTTTCTTTACTACATACTAGCTAGAGTATCTCGTACTGTAGAGAAAATAGTTTTCCTTTCTCGGCTTTGAGAAAACCAAATCTACCTTAGAGAACGAGTCGCGCTGTCAAAGTATGTTTTACATATCGACATGGCTTTATTATGACAAAGATAACTTTCTCGATCTACACCCGACTCGAGTCCCGAGCCTTCTGCTACGGGAGTTTAAGTTTCTGTGTGTCCAATATACTAGCTCAGAGACAGTCGTGTGTCGTGTTAGGATTCTAATTAGATACTCGTACTCCTAGTGTATCATGGCATGGCGAATGCTAGTCTGATCTGACTTGAATATTTCAGATCAAATTAATAATGATGAACATGGATTGTATTATTAGCGTAACTGTTAATTTTTCAATAACAATTTTACCGCTAGTTTAAGAATGCATTCGAAATTCGAACAGTGCTGTGTTCTCTCTGAGTCCAATTCGTGAAGAGAAATCTTTGCACCCATTTTTAAGCGGGCTTACTGTTCATTATTAAATATCATGTGGCCGATGGTTGATACACCAAAGTCATTTGTTGGAAAATCCTGACTGCCGAACCTCCAAAGCATCGATGTACCTTCGTAGAATGAGAATAAAATACAGCACAAATTAAACACAAGGAGAATATATCACAACTATGTCTAATAAATCTGCAATTATGTTTTTAAATTGTATAATTAATATTATAAATTGTAAATACAACAAATTAATTCCATACAATTTTTATATTCAAGAATAAATTGAATATTTTCGTGGTTTCGACACGTCTAATCAGTAGACATTCGAAGCATAGAACTATCGTTGACTTTTCGGGGAAAGGACGTGGTACAATGATGGTTTGGAATTTCGGCAATCCGGACGTTTGAGCTAATGACTTCGTTCGGTGCATTTGCCAACGGTTATATTATATTTGACATGAGCAGTAAACCCCTTTTAAGAAAATTGCGTGCACGGAGTAGTGTCAGATTTGGTATAATTAAAATTCATATAAAGATAAAGCGCAGAAAAATAAAATTTACGTATAATAGGTATTACAACGACAATAAGCGGCGAAACTTAATAGTAATCTTCGACTAGTAGACAATAATGTGAATACTTTGTGACTTATTAAAACAAAAACCGAATCCTTGACAGTTTGTTTACATGAGAAAAATCTGGACTCCTCGTCTCCCAAAAATTTAAAATATGAATGACTAACAAAATGTATATAGAAACAACACAGTGAAAACGTTAATTATATCCCTCGAGAATATTCGAGAAGTATACTTCGGGGAGAAGTGGAGCTTCGTGATAATTTCAATCAGAATTATACCGAAAAATTAGAAAAGAGGCTTAGCGCAAACCACATTGAAGTCGAACTTAAATAATTACTTAGGAAATGCGAAAACGTTTCATAGCGCGATTGTTTGGAATCCGCTTAATGTTCCCCCTTCGCGAATGCTGTACGCCCGTTCTTGCCCCCTGCTCATCTAGTTACAGACTGCGGTGTTTCCATTGCGCATTGATTTTAAATTAAGCCGCTTTGCACTGCTTTTGGTCTAATGGTTATCAGAACCAGAGGCTCCGAGTTCGATCCCGATTGGTTACAGAGTTTTATTTAATACCACAAGCTGATTAGCTTGTGGTGTATAGTTAATTTTTAAAAGGAAATATGACCACCATTTTATCAAAGTCTGCTGCCATAAATAATATTAACAACATTTGGTGACAGTCAGTGATAGAAAGTCCGTTCCTTCATGGTTCGGAGTTCCAGAATAGGTTCACTTCCAGGCAGACTATGATAGCCAATCAGGCGGATTCAAAATAAGCCCTACCAATAACCAATAATATTAAAGCTGATAAGGGGGTAACCTACTGAAAAACTATAAAGTCTGTTCTATTGACTTTCGCTTAACTAGTATGGTTTATGTTATTATTACAATATTAATACAATATGTGATTGTAACAATATTCACTTGGCAGCGTTTCTTTTATAGCACGTTTTTACCTCGGAGTGTTTCTTATTATGTTAATGCTATGACTAATTCAGATAAAATTTATTATTCTGATAGTTCGTAAAATCAGTTAAAATAATGAGTCATATCTTCAATTGATAATTTCTTCTTTCTTGATTTTTGCATTTTAGTAGTCACATATTTTTATGTATCCAAGAAATGCTTGGCGAGAAATTCATGGCAATAGACCCCATGATGGTGACTGATAAGGTGGATATCCCAATAGATTTACTGCAATAAATCCACTCCAAAACAATTTTGAATCATCGAAACAAAAATCTACATAGAGAACATGGATTCCTACCACACACTCTACACAATGTATTGTTAGATTAGTGCTTATATTGGATATACTTACATGTCATTAATTTAAAGATTCGAGTCAGACTTGCAGGCCTCTTTGAGCTCAATAAGCTCAAAGTCTCGGGTCTAGTGTTGAGTACGACCTCTCTGAGCATGAGCAACGACTCGAGCTTTCAAAAGAGTTTGAGTCTTAAAATGAACGTAGGCCTTAAAAAAAACTCGACACTCATCAAGGACTTGAGGCAACATTTTAGATGAAATTTTGTTATTCAATTGTACACGAAATTTCTTTTATCTAAGTATATTAAAGAACTCGTCATAACAAAATATTAAAGCGCACAAAAAGACACTAGCGTAAACTATGACTCTAGCGCTTAAGTTCGTAGTCGTCAAGGTGTCTGTAAAAGACTAGACTATAAACAACTCCAGCTCGAATCTGTCGCCTATTAGGGTTACAAGGTTATTGATAAAACACCAATAACCTTCAAAAAATTTGAAGATCTCAACACAATAGTACATTATTGCAAAGGCTGCGAAATAGAGGTCGAGTATTGAGTCACTAATACGAGACAGGCAATTGCCATTTCGGCCGAGGCATATATAGTGCTTTTCTCAAAAGAATGCAGGGAAATAAAATATACTTAACCTTTGTCGCTAAATATATATCATCTGGGGCTTTGCTTTACGTTTTTGCCAGTAAAAATCTTAGATTTTTTGCTTTTTAATCCGGTCGATTATCGTTTAAATTTTGTGGAGTACAATCAATCTCCATTTCACTCTCTGAACCGTCAGACCTCATTTTAATTATTAAATTTATAAATATATCAAGACGAATTTTTATTAATCACCTGTGCCGAAAGACAAACGCATTTATGACTATACAGCCACGTGAACGCTATTTGTACAGACAACAGCACGTTGGGTTACCACAAACTGTCAAATTTTCCCAATCGATTATGCACTTTATATTTAATAGCCTTAGGTCGAAAATCGTCTGGAGAAATTTAACAGTTTTGTATAGCCCGACGTGCAGTTGACTGTACTAAGCAAAGTGACTTCGGTATGCCCTGGGTATGCCAAGATTGATAAATAGAAAAGATCCAACCAAAGAGTATTTAATAACTCCAGCACGCCGTTTCATACAACATTGCTGGAACGTTGTAATGTTCCAAATTCAAAAAACGCTCCAGCAATGGATTTGGTTTTCTTTGTCCGTAAATTCCACGTAAATTCGATACCTTGCGTGTTCTTTTTTCGAAAATAATGACAATATTTCCATGCATGTTTGAGAAAACAACTTTTACTATGGAATTTTACTGTTTCATACATTTTGGTTCGTAGGTGTTGCACTTTTGTAGTGTTGTATGGAACAGCTGATTTTATTGCGACTTCACAGTTGCTTCTATAGTAAAAGTTGTTTGTGTTGGATCTTCAAATGGCTTGAAAGTTGTTGGTGTTGTACCAATAACTCTGTAAAGGCGACAGGCTGGCAGCATGTCATTATTTTCAGGTACTACATATTGCAAGATGTGACTTTATTTGTAACCAAATGTTACCAAAGGCTCTCTTCAACGCTTTTAAGGATTATGGGTGTGATTATAATATGTACGTTGTTGGCTAATGAACTGCGGGATACTAGCTACCACTGCATAAATCATTACGTTCACTGTTAAAATCGGCAGCTTTTCAAAAAGAGTTCCATCATCATCAGCTGAGATGTTCACTATTGGAAATAGATCCAAAAAGAGTTAAGTGTATTAAAATTGTCTTAGCCGAGGGAATTGTTTTGTCCCAAGCAGTTCCTAGGCGAGAATCTTTGCCTTTAGTTTTTCTTTTCTGGTTATACTTATGCATGTTTTCTTTATGAAAAATTTTCAACATTCGTCACCATCAAACATTTAAAACAATTTTTACTTAATAAATGCTATTACGACATAAATGAATTCCTAACTGATAAATTTATTAATTTCCGATAAATACAATAAATCCTGCCATGTTTGATATAATGTTGTATGTTTTGCTATGTAATTAATTAAACCAATTCCATTAGAAATGCGTCCTCTTCTCTTCTACATTGCGTGCCCGACTGGGTCCATAATGATCTTATAAATATTATCTACCTTTACCACCTTATTGTACATTATGGTTTGCAATAAAGATATTGAATTGAATTGAATTGAATAATCATACCATCAAACCCAAAAATAAAAAAAAAAACCGCCATCAAAATCGGTCCACCCAGTAACGAGTTATAAGGTAACAAACATTAAAAAAATAACATACAGTCGAATTGATAACCTCCTTGTTGTTTTACTGGAAGTTTGTCACTTTTTAACTGACTTCAAAAAAGGTGAAGTCAGTTAAAAAGTGACAAACTTCCAGTAAAACAACACCCAGGACAATCAAAGTCAGGGGTCCACGTCCGGAAGCCTCCTCGTGGCGGACCCTGCATGGTAACGTGGTGGGGAAACTTTCTCGGCGGGTGTGTGGCTTTTGATGTCAAGTGTGTCCGCTAGGCATTCGAAGTCACATGCCATCGTCGAGTTGTTTTTCATTTCCCAACACGGCTAGTTCTGGACGGCCCTATATATTATTAAGTTACATGTTGTGGACGTGGGAATTATACAATTATGCACACTTGACTGATAATTATATATTTTATTTCAGATCTGACTTACTGACTACAAAACAAACAGAAATCCAGTACCCTTGTAAGGGAACGGAACAGGAAACCAGCTATCTGCTGAGTGTTGGTGTTGATTTGTGATTACGTTATGACAATTTTAGGCACGTATTATAGAATGAGTCCCAAGAATCGACGCCAACTTTGACTTGAGCCGTCGTATGTCTCTTTCACTTTGTACTTGATAGAAAATGACAAACGATTCTCAAGACTTTATTGAATAGACGCGACTAAGGCCCATATTACAGTATGACAATCAACATACTGTAATACGGGCCTTAGTCGCGTTTCTTAAATTTCATCACTATGTGTTTGTGATGTATTTTTGCCTCGGTACACTATACTATAAAGTATCTCACCAGTCCAGAATATTACACAAAATAAAATAATCTGTGAAAATGACCGTAACGGTACCATCTCGTCATTTTACACGGAAAAATAGCTGTACATTGTACAAGTGCAGTGGAAACGCAGTTTTAGCCTTCATACCCCTCCCCCCGCGTCCGGCTTCCGACGGAAACGATCCTTCGGCACCGGCGAACGGAACCATCTGATAGCGACATCACCAACTGCTGCCAATTAGCGTTTTTGATCATTTCTAATACAATCTAACGTAGCGATATTGAGAAGCGTCGGTGGCGTAGTGCGTAAGGGCGTTGTCTCCCAACCGGAGGCACTGGTTCGAACCCCACGAAGGAAAACATCGTGAGGAAACCTGCACACATCTATGAAGAAATTCTTAGGTTATGTGTGAAGTCGACCAACACGCACTTGGCCAGTGTGGTTGACTAAGGCCTAATCGCCCCTAATGTGGGGTAAGGCTCGAGCCCCACGGTGGGGACATTATATGAGCTGTTGGTGATGATGATGTAGTGATATTAGCTGTTGACCAAAGGCCAGAATAGGAAGACCATAATTTAAAATCTTCCCTGGCAATATAGAATAATTTTTGCGTTTACAAACGTGTAATTTTTTTTTATTACGAGAAAAAAACATAAGCCCCAAGCACTGAAAAATTTCGACAACGAAAGCAAAGCCTCTGTGGCGTAGTGGTTAACGCAGCTGCCCGGATTGCGGAAGATGCAGGGTTCGATTCCCGCCTGAGGCAGGTCGATTTTTTTCAGTGTATTTTGACTTTAGATTAAATTTTATTACAGATTTACACAAATTAAACCATTCAAATTCAAATATTTTTTTATTTTTTAAAATAGGTACATAAAAATACATGAACTGTGGCTGGAGCCTCCTTTTAAGCACCACATAGCTTGTGTAAGGAAGGTCAGGAGGCACTGCTGTTCCATATCTATACATACTGAAGTAATTTATTTTACCTATGTATAGTGCACAAAAAACTAAAAGAAACAAAAATACAAATAAATCAAATAAAAACAGAAACTAATTTTATGAAAGTTTTTAAGCAAACAAGTACAAATAAATTAAAAATTTAACTAAACTAAATATTCCAAGTGTAAGATTACAATGTCAGATAATAAAATTCATTGAAACTAAGGCCATGTAAACCACTTGTCACACGAACACCATCGTGAAGTTTACTAGCGTCTTGTGTAGAAACAATAAACTGTGTCTACGGGGCGGCAACGTCCAGTTTGCCTGTCATCATGCATTCGTCAAATGACGCGCCGCCGTGGACACTGACTCAAGGTTTACGTACAATTGTAAATTGAAAATTAATTTATATAATGTATTACCAACATCAATAACGGTGTTTCCATTACAATAAAACAGTTAACTCAAATCATTGTAAGTCACATTCACAATTGAGGTAATTGTTCTTATATTAATAGGTACTTAACCACAGCATGCATATCTAGTTATTAAATAACACTTTAATGTAAGAGGACGAAATACGAGACAAACAACTTAATATCAATTTTATCAGTATTAAAATAATATTTGTTTTAGTAACAAACAAAAAATAAGACTTTCATATTTTGTGTGATAGATACAAATATCATATAGATGCACTGAGAGGCAACTCAATACATTTCATAGTCTCGAGGAACTTGGAAAGGCTAAAAAATAATAATCTCAGAAACACACACAAAGGCACTAATAATCAATACATTATACGTATGCTATTTACTAAGAAATCCAGTGAGCGTAGAGCCTTTATATCAAGATAATTTAAATTGTGGAATATGGAAAGCCATGATATTATTTTTGAGATTTTATGAAACATAAGTACAACATTCTTCTCCCAATGGTTTCCCGAAACTTTACGTATCGATCCAATTCGTAAGAGGAGTTTCCGAAAGTTCACCAAGAAATGAGATAGATTTCAAGCAACTGTGGGTACATTGTAAAGAGAAGTTGGAAAACGTATTCCCGAAAGTTGCTAACAACGAAACTACCAGTACTAGAGAGACAGTGTTGCAAGATAATGAATTCAATGTCAAACACACCCCGGCATTGTTCAAACTGTGCCGATAGTAACTATGTTGTAGCAGTGCCAACTTGATTGAGATAAGTAACAATTCGGCACAGAGATCTCGAAAACATAATTCAAGCGAGAGTTTACCTACTAAAGAGCACAATGTTGCTACTTTTAATTTGTTTATAATGCAACTGTCTTGTTATTACAAAACTACAACAGTATTAGTTTTGTAATAACAAGAGCGGTAAAAGTTATCGGACAGATTTTTTCTTCAATAACTAGTATTTCAGCATCTTGAATAACAGTACTTTTATCTCTAACTAGCTTTCGCCTGCAACTTCGTCCGCGTGGAAATTTCACCCCTTTAGGGGCGGAATTTCCAAAAATCCTTTCTTATCGGATGCCTATGTCATAACATCTACCTGCATGCCAAATTTCAGCCCGATCTGTCCAGTAGTTTGGGCTGTGCGTTGATGTCAGTCGGTCAGTCACCTTTGACTTATATATATTTAGATTAATTAACACATTCATTCATTTGATTAGATTATAATTATTACCGCTTTCCCGAGACAAGTTTTCAGTCTCATGGGCTTAGATAAAAATGGTTCCCGAGTTAGTAATTATCTCAAAAACCAAGTCTGCAAATAAAACCTTTGCTAATTGTGTGATCTTTTTCTTATTGCATTTTATGAATTTCAAACGAACGTCACATATCACCTAAGAAAATGGAAATTTCCTGCAAGCCGCTCACCAATCATATTTGCGTTGTCGTCGATGCAAAGAAGAATTTATGGTCACCATCCATATTGCTTCCAGGTTCCCGCTCCCTGTGAGGACATTTAACATGCTACGTCAAATTTATTTTAAGATATAAGATTTTTTTATTTTGCTTCCTTTTACTTACCGAGGTTCTTCAAGTTCCATTTCTGTAGCAAATCATTAGGTTCAATTCGAGGAAACGAATAAACGTTAACAAAAAGTAATAAACTATGGCTTAAATATTATTTGTACCTTAAGCAGGCCACCCACGCTCAGGTTTACATGACAGGTTTAACTGTTCAGATAAAACTGTCATGTAAACCTGAGCTGTATAGTGACCATACACGTAGCGGTAAACCTGAACAAACTCTCAGTTGAAACCATGACCCCGGCGGCACTTGTTCTCGACACCGTAGCGTTATTAAGTTTATTTTATTAAACAAAAGGAAATTTAGTTACTAGCGGTCATAGGTGACAGACTAGCAATCTGTCACTAGTTTGGGGCTCTGCATGGCGTGGTCCATACTGCCTGATGTGGCTTTATGTTTAACCAAATCTACACCTTTTGGGAATATGAGTGTGATTATATATGTATATGTATGTATTGGCTGTGACTTCCTTGAATTAAAATAATGAGAAAAGCTATGTCGCCTCATGAATGACTATAATGAATGCCTCAAATATTTTGCCATAATATCATTATTAATAATTCATTTGATCTTTCATAAACATGGGTGGGTATGTTGATTAAACCACCGTTTATCGGGTTTAAATAACATTATATTTGTATTACCTACTCAAAAATGCAATATTATATTTTTTATTGATAATTTGCGTCTCAATTACATTCTATTGACGTATTTATCTGTCAAAAAGGACTTCGTAATTGGAACAGAGTATACGAAGTCCTTTTTTAAAGTTTTTTTTTTCAATTTTACAGTAGAGCGCCGTGCGTCCTTCCTCTCTAGAAATCATCGGATAACTGACGCCTGCGCGGCGACCGGCATACACGCTCAGTTTTACCTGAACAGTTATAACTGTTCAGGTATACAATATCAAAATTCATATTTTTTCGCTCGCCTGAACAGGTGTGGAAAACTGCGCAGTTGTGCGCCATACGCGCTCATGTTTACCTGAACAGTTCACCTGAACTGTTCAGGTAAACATGAAACCTGTCAGGTAAACCTGAGCGTGGATGGCCTGCTTTAATCATTGGTCTGAGTTTGTACCTATGTGGAAATTCCACCATTACGTCAGCCTGTCGGTTATCGATGACAGTAGCTTATAGTTACTATACATATAATAATAATAATAATAATATTTATTTATTGCTTTACAAGGAATACATAAACTAACTTAATAATATTACATAAAAACTCACTAACAATACGTCTTATAAGTTAACGTCGGCAGCCGTAGTAGTATGAACTGTGTTACAGCTGCTAGCGTCTTCCACTCTGAGCACCAGGAACTATTGTCTAGTACCTACTACAAATAATTTCAAATATAATATTAAGTTTAGAACAAACAAAAATTAAAAACTAAAAATAAGAAGGTACCTACATAATTCGAACTAAATAGGGCGCGAATATATTCTATACGACGCTTGTAATACAAGGGTGTAATTCGCAAGTCGGCATTTCTGACCCTTCTGCCTCATTATCATTACAGTCGAGAGACGCACACTGTAGGACATAGCCAATATTCAAAATCAAATACAACATTATTAGTTGAAATGCGTTTGAAGTGCCGTTTTGATAAAAATAATTTAAATCATTATCATAAAATTTACTAGATTACAAAATTCCTACAAAATCTAATTATGGTTACCATAAGAAAATTTATGACAAAATTATATTTCATTTGTATCTATATAATGTTATTTTACATTGAATAGAAAAAGGAATATATTCAGACAACACAGTAACTTAGGGACAGCGAAAAGCATTATGGAAAACTTTGCCAAATTAAGATCAATGGCGGTTGGTCCGATAATATTTTTTCCGGACTTTACGTCGCACGACTTGTTTGTGTGTGAATTGTAAGAATGTAGGTAACTAATAATTTTAGATATGTATAATGTATATTATACATATATCATTGCGGGGAGCTTTTAATGATTATTATGGCTTCTACGGGACTTTTGTTATCGCTGTAATTATTAGGTTTCCAAAATATGGCTCAATACCCAAAAAGTGTCCTAACCATAGATTTATATTTACTGAGGCGTTTATAGATTGGCATTGAATTGACTAGCGCGAGACCAAAATCGAAACGCACCAAGCCGCTGAGGAATGCGCCTATAAGTTTGTTTGCTACTTCCTTAGACACACTAGCACCTTTGTCAAATAAGAAAATATCGATACCTGTATAAAAAAGTTATCGATAGGTGTCAATCTTTACAGAAGTGGGGTCAGAAATAGGAGGAATTTCACGTATTTGTTTTTAGCTTAAATATAATTCCTATGCATTTAAAACGTAAATATACTGAAATATCGTAAAATTTCTCTATAATTTGTGTTTAAAAATTATCTAACAGCTTTTAAATTACTGCATAGAAACAGCTAAATATTGCAGTCGCACTTACCTGTGGAATGAATATTTATGAGGATATTGATCTCTAAATGAATTACATCCAGGCACTGCACATGTAACCATATTGAATTGAGTTCCATTCACAACTATTTCCATACCCGTAAACTTAGTTTTTACAATAATAAGCAAAAATATTATTTATTTCACAGCTGTCTTTTGAATTTACAGTATCCTGCGTGCACGTCAATGGTCTCGTTTATATATCGCTCTCTAATATACGCGTTAGGATAGCTGCGACCTGCGACTTTCGGTTGCGGGACATATTGTTAAAGTCGTTATAAATGTACTCTATGTTACCCAGAACATAATGACAAATCTATCAATTGACCTTATTCATCAAATTTGGATGAATAACTTAGGCGCTAGGGAGGAACATAATATACATAATTAGACTGCTGAAACATTGACTGACTCATTACCCTTCCTTTTGGATTCGCGTTGTCGGATAAAAACAAGTTTGGTTCACTTGCGTTATTTAATATCGCTCTACATTATTTAACCCTAGATAGCTAACCTTCTGGTGTACCCTATTTAAGCTAACCATCCGCCGAAACGACGGGCAATAGAAAAAAGTTACATTTTCATAAGATATATACTTGATAGAGCTTTTGATCTCTATTATAGTTATTTAAAAGGCTTACCAATAAAAAAATATTATTTTATAAATCCACTTTATTTATTACCTTATAAAATGAACTTTACAGAGACAATATTCAGTATTTTGACGATACGTGGCAAATTAAAATACAAAAATGTAATTACAATATAAATTAAACTACTTTTTTTAGCGCCAGTACAAAATATATACTGGCACTAAAACTGACGATAAAGCTAACCATCCGTCGAAACGACGGGCAACATCTACGTATTCCAAAAACCATAACACTTACCTTTTCTGTTTACGACAACGACCTCACCAGCAACTGAGTTGACCAGCCAAACCACGTCATTCGGACGCATCGTTAAAAAGATACACTATATGCTTTACGCTACCCGTCGATACGACGGAGGTTAGCTATCTAGGGTTAAGAAGCTAGCCGAATGATGTCTAATTTCAAATTACAATCCTTTATTAGCCGGTTTGAGATAGTCTTAATAAATACGTCGAACTTCTGGACGAAGCCTTAATTAAGATAATGTCCTTGGTGGTGGGGAATTCGTCGGTACCCTATCGAGGGAGCTTGAAGTTTAACAGTTTGCTGTTTGTCTTAAGCAACTTGGACAGCAAAGTCACTACTCAAACAAACGAGGCTAGAGCCTGGTTGAGATTTAAACCAGCTTAACAACAAAATTGTGTGCTTCAACATGTTCAATTTTGTGTAGGTTTTTATTAAGTTGAAAATCAATATGAAATTCTCCTTGAATCAAAACCTCAAATACTTATTTATTAACAGAAGTACGTTAGTAGAAAACAAGATATTCTCAATAATGATATGTATATTTTTGCTTAAAATTGAGAATGTCGTGCATTATAATGCGGTATTTTAATGAGGATATTTAAGAAGAGGTTGGTTTCGACGTAATTGTATATTAAGACTGACCAAATCATAAAAGGAATTTCATACCTGCTATTATTTTTAAACACTTTATGGCCCATAGTTCCAGTTGTAGTTTTATGTGGGAGCAAATGCCTAAAGCTATACTTAACCTCTTTGGGATTAGCGTGATAGTATATGTAATGTATGTATGGAGGGCATATGTAACGATATTTTGTATAAATCATCATTTGCCTGCCCTGCTCCCAAGTTTATCTGGGGTCGGCATAATATGTTTTTTCTTTTCCATATATCGGTTAGCCGTCAAAGCAACATTAACTCCTTTCTTTGCCATATCATCTCTCACACAATCTATCCATCACTTCTTCGGATTTTTTTTGTATAAATGTACCTGTTTAATATGTTTCAATGTATAAATTCAAAAACTCTACGTAATATCTATATATGAAGCGCTTTAATATAAACGAGTAAACAATCCAGCTCGAAATAATTACACACGTATTTGTTCATTAATTGTTCTAGATGTAATTATTTTCTAATGTTGACTGCAAATATTTGTATTCTTGATTAATGAGTTCGCTGTTGTAGAGCGAATATTTCTTTAGAATAATTTGAAATAATGCTGTGTTTTTTCACGTCAGAAGATTATTGAACTACTTGCTACAAACCTTATAAGCTGGCTTCAACTTGTCAAACATTTGTGCAATCATGATATCTATTTGGGATATGGTGTAAGTGGCCTGTTAAATTGCTTATGTTTTATGACAAAATTTTCAAACTGATTAAAATTTATTTATGTTGCCACGCTCTGGCCGTGGGCAGCGCGGCCAGATGTGCAGAATATAGAGAAATATAAGAGTGGTTAACTTTAACACTATTTATTTGCTCAGGGTGTGGGTAATAGGTCCTAGCTCGGTGGTTCTTAGATTACATTAGTTCTTGAAAATATTCGATCGGTACAATTAAATTGAGCACCCCTCGCTTTTCTCTAAATAGTAATTATACTTTTCGTTCATCATTTAGTTTCTATACTAAAAAGTTATTTTTCACTTTTTAGTCCGATAACATAAAAAGTGTTTTTTTTTTAACTATTATTTTATTTTCCACTTTTAGTGCGAATTATAAATGCCGATCAAAGTATTTACTTAATGACAACGCCATCTAGTGACGTATAGCTGAACTAACATTCCAAACGTTTAATTTATTATTCCTGGCGAGTCTAATCAGGATAAAGGGATATTCTTATCGAATTATTGTGATGTCATCGGTCTTTGATAAGTCTGTAAAGTTTAAATGAAATCTGACCGTTTAAAGTGGGTCAAAATCGAGTCCAAACGAGTCAGTTACATACATACAAATAAAACAACATACAGGTGAAACTAATATAAGCGTTATAAAAAAAAGGACTTAGTTTCGACGGTTAGCGTAGGAAGCAGCAGGAACACGACACGTCGACTATCAGCGTGGTCGGCGTGGGATCAGCTTCGGCCGGTAGCGTGGCATGAAGCACAGCAACGGAGCAGCAGGGTAGACGGCTGCCCGTAGATAGAATCCCCTAGTTTGGGGATCGCGCACAAAAGATTATAATGATAAACAGCAGCGAAGGATCAGCGACAGTTGGCGAAAATGGATGAGGGCCACTTTCTCCGGGCTACTGCTTAAATAGAAAGATTCTTCTCGAATCTTCTACCAAAATTACAGTAGGAGATACGATATTATGAATCATGCAGCTATAATTAAAAGGAGGGTTAATATATGTACTAGTATAGTATTATATTATCTGTGATATATGGTATACTAGCTTTTGCCCGCGACTTCGTCCGCGTGGAATAGTTAAATCAAATCAAATATCTTTATTGCGTATCACTTGCTTTCTTGCGAATAGTTACTTAAGGCAGCATTTTATTTCTTTGTGTACGTACTTATTTTGCAAAAAATACACATAAAAACTGCCGTGTACTATACTGTATATGGCATTTTTACAATCTATCATTTTATGTTTTCCCATCCTTTGCTAACTTACATGCAACCTTTCATCCCCACATGGGTCAATATTTCAAAAACGCTAGAACAAATATTTGCTTATTTCTTATCCCGTGCTATTAAAAATTTCATGGTTTTATCTTTGGTAATGAGGAATCTCATAAAAAATTTCATCTCATATTTCAAGCCCTTCATTCCCTCTTTTACAAAAAAGCTTTTATTCCATTTCGACGTTTAGTCTATTTTTGTACCAAACATCAAAATCGGTTCAGGTATGGGCGTGAAATTCATTAAGTTAAAAAGTCGCGTCCGCCATCTTGGATCTCAAAATGGAAATCCCTGTAAACCACGAAAATGATATCCTTTTTAATAATAAGTTAAAAAGTAGCGTCCGCAATCTTGGATCTAGAAATTGATGATGTATTTGGAATCGGTTCCCGAAAACTATGAAAATGATACCCATTTCGATTTTATGTTAAAAAGTCGCATCTGCCATCTTGGATCTCGACATAGATGATGTATTTGGAATCAGGACCCCTGAAAACCTCGAAAATTATACCCATATTCCTATTAAGTTAAATAGTCACGTCACGCCATCTTGGATCTCAAAGTCGATGTTTTATTCGGAGTCAGAACCCACCAAAAACCACGAAAACGATACCCATATTGATATTTTGTTAAAAAGTCGCGTCTGCCATCTTAGATCTGAAAATGGATCGTGTATTAGTAATCGGGACCTCCGAAAACTACGAAAATGATACCCATATCGATTTTATATTAAGAAGTCCCAACCGCCATCTTGGATCTCGAAATAGATGTCGTATTCGGAATCGGGACCCCAGAAAACCACGAAAATGATACCCATATCGACGTTATGTTAAAAAGTCACGTCCACCATCTTGGATCTCAAAATGGATAGTGTATTCGGAATTAGGACCCCCAAATACCACGAAAACGATATCCATATTGACATTTTGTCAAAAAGTCGCGTCCGCCATCTTGGATCTAGAAAAAGATGTTTTATTCGTAATCCGGACCCCCAAAAACCACGAAAACGATACCCATATTGACATTATGTTAAAAAGTCGCGTCCGCCATCTTGGATCTCAAAATGGATGGTGTATTAGTAATCGGGACCTCCAAAAACCAAGAAAATGATACCCATATCGACGTTATGTTAAAAAGTCACGTCCGCCATCTTGGATCTCAAAATGGATGGTGTATTCGGAATTAGGACCCCCAAAAACCACGAAAACGATATCCATATTGACATTTTGTCAAAAAGTCGCGTCCGCCATCTTGGATTTAGAAAAAGATGTTTTATTCGTAATCCGGACCCCCAAAAACCACGAAAACAATACCCATATTGACATTATGTTAAAAAGTCGCGTCCGCCCTCTTGGATCTCAAAATGGATGGTGTATTAGTAATCGGGACCTCCAAAAACCAAGAAAATGATACCCATATCGACGTTATGTTAAAAAGTCACGTCCGCCATCTTGGATCTCAAAATGGATAGTGTATTCGGAATTAGGACCCCCAAAAACCACGAAAACGATATCCATATTGACATTTTGTCAAAAAGTCGCGTCCGCCATCTTGGATCTAGAAAAAGATGTTTTATTCGTAATCCGGACCCCCAAAAACCACGAAAACGATACCCATATTGACATTATGTTAAAAAGTCGCGTCCGCCGTTTTGGATCTCAAAATGGATGGTGTATTAGTAATCGGGAGCTCCAAAAATCAAGAAAATGATACCCATATCGACGTTATGTTAAAAAGTCACGTCCGCCATCTTGGATCTCAAAATGGATGGTGTATTCGGAATTAGGACCCCCAAAAACCACGAAAACGATATCCATATTGACATTTTGTCAAAAAGTCGCGTCCGCCATCTTGGATCTAGAAAAAGATGTTTTATTCGTAATCCGGACCCCCAAAAACCACGAAAACGATACCCATATTGACATTATGTTAAAAAGTCGCGTCCGCCATCTTGGATCTCAAAATGGATGGTGTATTAGTAATCGGGACCTCCAAAAACCAAGAAAATGATACCCATATCGACGTTATGTTAAAAGTCACGTCCGCCATCTTGGATCTCAAAATGGATAGTGTATTCGGAATTAGGACCCCCAAAAACCACGAAAACGATATCCATATTGACATTTTGTCAAAAAGTCGCGTCCGCCATCTTGTATCTAGAAAAAGATGTTTTATTCGTAATCCGGACCCCCAAAAACCACGAAAACGATACCCATATTGACAATATGTTAAAAAGTCGCGTCCGCCATCTTGGATGTATTTTTGTACTGGGGGTTCTTACGACCTTTCATCCCCTATTTCATCCCCACGTGGGTCAATATTTCAAAAACGCTAGATAAAATATTTCTTTCTTTCTTATTAAGTCCCTAATTTCAAAGTATCATGGTTTTATCTTTAACAATGACGAAGTCCCATACAAACTTCCATCCACTATTTCACCCCCATACAGGTCAAAATTTCAAAAATCTTAGAACAAATATTTCTTTCTGTCTTATTAAGTGCCTAAATTCAAAGTTTCATGGTTCTATCTTCAAAAATGACGAACTTCCATACAAACTTTCATCCCGTATTTCAACCCATACAACCTTTTTTTCGCGATAAAAAGTAGCCTATGTCCTTCCCCGAGATCCAATCTATAGTTGTACCAATTTTCATCAAAATCGGTTCAGTGGTTTAGACGTGAAAGCTTAACAGACAGACAGACAGACAGACAGACAGACAGACAGAGTTACTTTCGCATTTATAATATTAGTAAGGATCTCTATGGCCGAAAAGAGCAGTAAAATCTGATAAAATAATTTAAAATGTTCATCAGAATATTCTACGTAATCTATTATGGCAGAAAATACAAGTTTAACTATAGTAATTAATGAATATACTTTATGGATTAACATAGGTTGGCAAAAAGGCTTGTGTCCAAGTTCGAATAATTTTAAAATGGAGGGTATTCAGGATGTGTTAAATTGTCTAAGAGGAATAAATTATTTAATTTAGAAGTAGGTACCGACGTTAACCGATACGTTAACTGTCATTAGTAGATAGATCAAAATAAGTTTATTCACGGAGTTTCTCCAGAGTTCTTGTTGCAAGAACACGTGTTGAGAGACTCCATTTTAAGCTCATTCTACTGTACAATTGCCGGGTACTTTTATTACACTTTTCACTTGATATTGGCGCAATGCGTAATCTTTATGTGTCGCGGTCGCTATTAATTTAAAAGAAGAAGTTTATTCACAACTAGTGGACCCGAAAGACTTCGTCCTGTCATAAAGAAATTATTCCGATTTTTCTCGCCGTAAAAACCATCCTTGAACTTCAACGAACATTTTAAAAAAAGAATTGGCCAAATTGGTCTAGGCGTTGTTGAGTTATGCGCTTACCAACACATTTTGCGATTCATTTTTATATTATAGATAACAATTGCTGTGTGTATATTTGTATTAAAACAAGTAAAAGTAAATATTAGTAAAGAATATTTAATTATTATATTTGATATTTATATAATGCTTTGTTTTGAATGGATTTTTTTATTAAAAATCAACGTAAGTATATTGGAAGCCGGCTTTAGAACCGTGACAATGAGATCACTGATGCAATGTTTGCTGGTATTTACGAGTACATGGAGTCATCGCCTCTATGATGAAAATGAATGTCATGTGCTAAATAAAATGAGCAAGTAAAATTTCAGTAACACAAATCTCTAATATACTCGTACTTATTTAACGAGACTTAATTAGTCCCAACTAATACCATCAGTTTACTTTATAAATACTAGTATTCTTCTAATCAAAAAGCAGTGGCTAAGCAATATCTTTACAAAGGTAGTTGGAAGATTGGCTTTTAAGCAAAGATTTGAATCCTAATGGATTGCTACACAAGAAAGAGCCTTCTTCAAGTCGCTTAGCACGTAGTATTGTGTCGCTAAAGTCTAGTTTAGTGAGAATTGCTAGAACGTCGACGTTTATAGCAAATGCATATGATAAGCGATTAAAAAGCGCTCTAAAAATGTGTAAAAAGGACAAAGAAACGTTTAATGAACGCTGCTGATTGTCAAATTGCAATATAGAAAAATTCAGTAGAAATGTAAAATGTATTTGATAACATACGTGAAAGTAATGTAATGATCCTTGCTCACATGAAGTTAAATACGACGCCTTGATAATACAAAGCTTTACAATAATAAAATTATGCTTTGGTTTAAAAAAACAAGGGCACTGGGAAGGTTTCTTATTCCTTATATGAATTCATTGTGCGAACATGATCAATATTTGAAATACAACTAATGGTATGTAAGTTTACACTTATTGTTTATTTATCTAATAATAATAAGTGTAACAATCAAGACTAATAATAATAAATTTATTTTCCAATAGTTATGTTACAGAAACATGTTAGAGTACAATACATAATTATTTTACAGTATAATGCTTTTTTATTTCACTTTGATTCGAAGACCTAAGAAACACCAATGCAGTCCACTACTACAGCAGTGAATTTCTTAGAATTCTGAATTTGTTGCTGCAATCATAGAGACTTTCAATTTAAATTAAATAATTAATAAGCTCATAAAGAAAATGAAGTTCAATGCCCCACTCATTTCATCACATCTTGGCAATTATAAATTCGCATTTCATCTACAGAGAGCGGTTTAAACAAAACAGCCCGAGGCTTTGAGAAATTAATGAATATGTTCTAACAAAGAGATAGACGAACCGTTTCATTACTTATTTCCCCAGAAAGTCTTAATCCGAAGGCTCAAAATCTGTTCAAGTTTGCTGGCTTGCCAAAATTAAGATGACGTATATGGGCGGATAATTAATATTTTATAAAAGTTTACGAGTTCCGGAGCATTTTAGCAATTTAAAATTATTTTAGAAAATTCAAGTTTTAACTAACTAATATATCAATAATTGAATATTATCGTCTACTAGATATAATACCGTGACGATAGATCCAATAGATAAAGAGTAATAGAGTTAAAGATAAAGTAATATTAGTTTTTAATACATAAAAGTGTGATGTAGATAATGTATTCTTACTATAAAAACTAACAAATGGATCAATAACAACTAGAGTAAATTTAATACCGAATCTGAATAATCTATCCAGAAATTTTGTAAGAAATATCAAAATCTGTTAAGCAAAATATCAATGTAGGTATATTATTTCAGCGCTGAAGCAATTCGTTGTGTTTCGGATTGAAGGGAAAGGTAGCCAGTGTAATTACTGGGCATGGAGGGCATATCATCTTAGTCCCCAGGATGGCAAACGCACTTGCGGTGTTAAGTGATTTACACTTAATATTGCAAGTGTCTATAGGCGGCGGTGACCACATAACATCAGGTGGGCCGCAAGCTTGTTTGCCAATTCGTAATATAAAAAAAAATTTGACTGCGTCCTCTGTAAGTTGTTGGGCACGCTCAAACTCAAATTACTACCTTGTCAAAATAATATTTAATACAATATTTTGGCAACTCTACACAACCGGTGGCGTTGCTATGACAAGGAGTGTTCATTTACTTTAGATGCCGACCGGAACTACGGATTTCAATTCAACACGCTTATCTAAATAGTACATCCGAGAAAACTGCACATGACTAAATCCCAGCAACGTTAACAACAGAAGGCTTTATTTATATTAATGACAATAAAATTAAAATAACTGTTTATAACCGTTGACCAATACCAAATAACAAATAAAGATTATTTAATATGTAGAATTACTAGCACTCCTATTTTAGACACTAAGTTTAATTATTTTGCTAGAACGGAGACTTTCATTAGGGCGAATGTTTTGTATTCTAAGCAAATTACTAGAACTTTTCCCCATGCGAATAACAAACACAGGTGAAGTTATTGCTAAAGTTGTTCAATACAGATAGTGGGGTAATGCATACGCCGTGTAAAGTTAAATTTATGTGGCTTACAGGAGCAGAAGCTAATTTTAATTTCAAAAAATTTAATGTAAAGTAAATGTATGGACGCGGGGATAGCGGTTTAAAACGACAATTTATTATGTATGCAAATTGTGTTGGCTTGGTAAAATATTACGTTTAATAGTGTACAATCGGTGAGGCGGACAGACGTTGATAACATTAATAAAGTGCACAGCGAATACGTCATATTGGCCAGTGATGCCATTTCGGATAGTGATGGAGATGTATTTATAACAATATACGCCATACAAACAACAGAGGAATAATGAGACTATACTCAGTGGACTATTGTAATAATTATTATCTTATGTGTAAGCTACAGACCCGCTCCAGCTTCCCACAGGTAGTACTTAGAGTATACTTACTTTGACCTAAAGCAATTATACTTCTAAGCCTTCCTCTTGAATCATTCTATCTTTTCAGGGGAACCGCATTGAAATCCGTTGCGTAGTTTAAATGTTCTAATTTTACAGACAGAAAGAGCAAATTCGTTTTATACTATGCAGAGATGAGTTAAGACAGGTAAGAGAAAAAAATAAATAAAAAACAAAAATCAGGTTATATGCAGCCACGAGCTATTATAAACATCCACCATTGACTATTACCTAATGTGTAGGAAATTTATAGATCATGCTCTGCCATACGAGGTAACATAACCATGGTATCACACCATATATTATGCCCAAGGAAGGTTGACGTTTGGTACATCCAATACTTGGATCGTTGTAGGGTCCGTTCTTTTCTAATCATTTTGTTTTTTAAAGTTGATATATTAGTCCTGAAAAATATGCGTAAGCATTTTAGTAATGGTGTCTAAAAGGAAATCCGCTACTGTCGTAATGATGTGCAAATCCGCCGCTGTTCATCGTCATAACAGCCTATATAATTCGACCCACTGCTCGGACACAAGGCCTCTCCTTGTCATCAAAGGAGGTTTAGGCAGTACACCCCCACAATTTGTCCAATGTGGATTGGTGGACGTAGTACAAGGTGATCAATACCCTTTTGCTGGTCCATTAGTCGCCTTCTAAGAGACCCATTGGAGGATATGATGCTATTCTACTCTGCCGACATCACACGACTATCGCCGCCGTCCGTATGTAGATCATATAAACAGCGGATTTGCTTTTAGACCCAAACTCAGCGTCTTTTTAAAATAACTGCAGCCGCAGGTTTACTTAAAAAGGACGCTCACTATAAAGTTAGGTGCATACTAACATCATGTTAACAAAATAATAATAAATGTAGGCAGAAGCCTACATTTATTTTGATTTAGAACGATTGAAGAAGTATTTTTATAATTATAATATTGTAAAATTGCTTATCGATTTTAATAATTCATTGTATGAGATGTCACATCAGGAATAAAGTCGTCACCAATATTATTTTTATACAGGAAAATGTTACAGGATATTTCCAGAAAAAATTCACCCACTCCACTTACGTGGAATCAATCTATAGCAGTCAGGTTTTTCTTTTGCTCAGCAATATTCAAATGCGGTCCACAGCGGAAATATTGCCACGTAGCCTATATGCAAATTCTATTTGAAATGCGGAAAGTTTCCACAAGAGCGGCGAACCTTCAATCGCGAACGCAAACAGTTTCTATAAGATTAGTCGCAAGATGCTTCTCGGTGTCAATATTGACTCAGCTGGAGCGCAGTTCGTCCCATAGACTTAGTATTTGCTATGAAAGTCCTGAAATCGTTGAAAGACGTGTTTCTTTCAATGTTCTTGTACCTCTAACAGTGAATCTGTTGTCCTTGTAGGTTTTGTGTATTTATATCTTATATATGTATAGGTATTTCTTATACGTTGAAAAACAAGCTTACACCAATTTTTATTTTTTGCTTGATAAAAGTCGTTAGTTTTTAGCTGTTGCAAAATCAGATTAACATTTTCAAGAAGCGCCAATAGCTGAGAATAACTAACAAAATAAAAAAAAAAAACTTCTTCATTTATATAAACTTTTATTAAATGTAAAAAAAATAAAAATCATTTGCAAGCACTGAATAATTGCAATAGCAATAGTTCAAGATAAATATTTTTTTTTTCATTTAGTTTTCATTGAAAATTTTAATTGTGAATATAGTAAATTTAAGAGTGAAAATTGAAATAACAATTAAATACTCTGTAATCACAGTCAGAATATGTAGATACTTTTAATTAGGTACCTATTAAATAAATAAACTTGGAATGTTTAAGAGAAAAAAATTCTTAAGCTTATCTAAAATTCCAAGCTTTTGGTATTTACAATAATATTGTAAAGCAAAGGAGCTTCTAACGGTAGATGCCCTGATAATAATATGAGGTAAGTTGTTATAACAAAGAGAGCAAAAGAGATTCTTGTTACGCTTACAATTACAGGTAGCTAACGATGTTTTTCTAGCGTTTAGCTAACGAGAACAGAAAAGTATCAAGTGTGAGGGCAAAAACTAAGAATAGGACAGTTTAGTTGAATGAGGTTAGCAAAATTAAGTACCTATCTATCCAACTACGTTTTGATAGACTTTATTTTTTAAAAATCTGAGTCATAACTGTCTTTCACTAGTTTGGTCATTTATCTTAACGTATCGTGAAAGGTCAGACAAAGTTATTTACTCATTCCTCGAAGTGAACCAACTTTGTAGCGTAATATCAAAAGTATTCCTCGAAAAAGCTATTCTGGTACTCTAACAAAATTAATTTAAAACATTATAATTTTATTCCTCGAAAAGCACAAAAGTTCAAAGTTTTCCAGGCTCGAATGGCGGCCGCGTACCGGGAGACTCAGCGTTGGTACGTGGACCGACGATCTGGCAAAGGTCGCGGGAGGTCGCTGGATACACTGGACCAATCGGGTTGGAGATCCTTGGGGGAGACCTATGTCCAACAGGGGGCGACTCTCGACTGATATGATGATGATAAGGTTCGAGGAACACCACCAGACATTAACGATAGTGTTATATATAATACTCAGATTTAATAGGAAAGTAAGCGACGTCAAATTTGACACCCAGTAGAAAAAGGAAGCGACCAATTTTGAAAACAAAGAAGTGAAGAAAGCCGAAGATAATGTATGATAACGGAGAACATTAATAAACGTATTTTCTTGTTGCAGTTCTCGTGAAAGAAAAATAACTCAATACTGTCTGTATTAAATGTTTAGAACAATGTACGTGGGCGCGCGTAAACAATTTCACAAGATTAATCGTAAGATGTTCACACAGTCAATATTAGCGCGGCAGAGAAGGCCGCGTTCGGTCCGCGTCCATTTGCGTCGGGTTATTTGCTTTCTTTTGAAACGTGTACGTTGTTCGCTTACTGACTTATTGTCTAGTGGACGTTGAAATGTTTGCACTGGATATTGCATTCTTGTACAGCTCGTAGTTTTATTGTTCGTAACGCGTAGTTACATTTTAGTTTGCTTTTTTACAGTATCTCGTTTCGCAACATTTTTTATTCCTCCGAGTGCCCCAAGAAACTCTGTTCGACATAGAGACTCCCTACCGGGAGAGACTCGTCAACCAGGAGCTTTCTAGGGAGGTTCGTGTATCGTACAAGTGGATCCACCAAATTCTCGTCAATAAACTGATGACGACGTGAAGGCCATTGGCGATTTGCGAAAACTTATTTAACCGTCTTTGATAATAAGACTATTTAAATTTTTAATATTTTTAATATAGATGTACCTATGTTATATCATGTAGAGGCAGTGCGTTTCTGCACTTGTCTAACGTTGATTATATAAACAACTTGTGGTAACCATTCCAACGCGATCTAAGAAATTTGGCAACTTTTGCATAATTTTTGATTTTGTAATGGAATTCAGTGCCATCACACGTGTGCAATCCTGGGTCATTCAAAAAAGGCATCGAGGCGCACCTTGCAGGTTGGCAAGGCAAGTGTGGCTAGCACGGCTGTTTATCTCTCGCAATTGAAAGTAATAAATTCGACGTTAACATAAAATGGTAGTCGGAACCGAAAATTACAAAACCTTATTTGATTACAAATTGAATGATTACAAAGTTAATGATAACATTAATTATGTAAGTTGAGTATCTAATTATTATTTCGTCCGAAGCGGTGGTGGTAGGATTTTGACTATACAAAAGCAAAGTCCAACTTTTTGATTTTGTAATCTTAAAGTACAGTAGTTATAAATGAAGCGAAGTCTTCAGGGGCCCCTATGATCATGGGCGTGCCGCAGGGTTCGATATTAGGTCCGTTACTTTTTTTGATTTATGTAAATGACCTGCCTTACTATGTAAGCAACTTATGTGAGACGGTATTATTTGCAGATGATACTTCCCTTATTTTCAAACTAAATAGACAAACAGAAAATGTTGACGATGTGAATAATGCCCTTTCCAAAGTAATGTGTTGGTTTACTAATAATAACTTGTTACTAAATTCAAATAAAACTAAATGTATCAAATTTTCGTTACCAAATGTCAAGCAGGTCAGTACAAATATTAAAATTAACGAAGAAATTATACAATGTGTTGACTCAACAGTATTTTTAGGAATAACTTTAGATTCACGTCTACAATGGAATCCTCATATTACTACCCTATCAGGAAGACTTAGCTCTGCTGCTTTTGCTGTTAAAAAGATTAGATTACTGTCTGATGTTGAGACGGCAAGACTTGTATATTTCAGTTACTTCCATAGTGTTATGTCATATGGTATATTGCTGTGGGGATCAGCAGCTGATATTCAAGACATTTTTGTATTACAAAAGAGAGCCGTACGTGCCATTTATAAATTAAGACCTCGTGACTCGCTTAGAGAGTTATTTAAAGAAATAAATATTTTCACGGTTGCTTCCCAATATATATATGACAACATTATGTATGTTCATAAAAATTTACATACATTTTTGAAGAAAAGTGATTATCACAATTTAAACACAAGAGGTAGAAATAAACTTGCTGTTCCAAGTTTCAGACTTCATAAAACTAGTCACTCATTCATGGGGAAATGTATACAAATATATAATAAACTCCCACATCATGTAACTGAACTTCCGTCACATAAATTTAAGCTTCATATTAAACAAATTTTAATGAAGAAAGCGTATTATAAAGTTCAGGAATATATAGATGATAAAAATGTGTGGACACATCCAAATGTGCTCGATTCTCCATTGTAATCTAGTGAGATATCAATATGTGTCAAAATTTAATTTTCTAATTGACAAGATTGTAAGGAAAGATGTCTTAAATCACATTTTTTATATATGTATATATATATATTTTATTTTTTTTTATTTTATTTTAAGTTTAATTATTAGTCTTTATTTTAATAAATTATTATGATTAATTATTAAAGACTTGACAATGTGAATTATGACTCTTTCCAAATCAATACTATAAAAACTGTAAAGGGAGGATAAAACTTGTTGAGTTTCTTGCCGGTTCTTCTCAGAACAAGGCCTCCTGGTAGACTCTCGAACCGATGGCATCAAAATTGACTTTCATAAGTGTACAAATTGTACCTAAATGAATAAAGTAATTTTGACTTTGACTTTGACTTTGACTATACCGTGAGTATTTTTAATTTCACGAAATACCTACAATCATTTCATGAAACGATCTGCCACAAAATGAAGTAATCAATTCTAAGACCGGCTACAACATAGTATAAAAATATTATTTCAAAGTTTTTCAGTATTGTTTTTTAACGTATTTTTATTTAAATATTAAATTAAAGATTCTTTAACGATCAACGTTTTTACGAATCATTGAAATTTTTTAATTCATAATACATTGTCATTGCCGTTGCCTAATAAAATACATTAGGGTTCGGCAATATATTTTCTTTTTCCTTTCTCCTCGAACATATTGCATAGGATTTAGAAAGACATATTTTATGGACCTTCTATCGCCTATCTGACGTCAATTTATTCTTCGTGGTTGCTTATTACCATCATTATATGAGTGACTTATACTATCACACTTTTCATTGAAATTATGAATTATTTATCAATGTTCATATTTTTAGCTTTTTTAGCCTTAAAAAGCATTTTTAGGTATACCAAAGTTTTCTGTTATTTCCTTCAAAGCCTACCGATTATACATAAAAACATCTCTCACTCATTAATATAACGGCTGAGTATACAATTAGCATGGTCTTCCAACAGCAGTTGGATAACGAAGCACGCCTCCACTTATAACATGCAACTTGACTTCAGTCGAATCGCATTATTACAAATTATACTTTAAGCCTTTAAATTGGCCATTGAAATAGCAACTGTATTTTGAGGAGAGACAGCCGTTTTTTATTTGAATAACGTCGTGTGACAAGGCTGACTTCATGTTGACGGGAAATTCGTGGATGTTCTCCGCACCGCACGATAGTGGATACAGAGAAGAGCTCTCGAGTTTTGAGTACCAGCGAAATAGGAAAAATTTCATGGCTTACCATGATTCGGGGTTTGCGCAAGCTGGCCAGTTTAAATTTTTAATACAGTCTGCCTTATCCGCTTGCAGTTTTGATACTTAAGTAAAACATGATCTTATTTGTAGCGTGAAGTACCAGTTTATTAGGGACATTGACTGATTTTTGTATTTTGATATTTTGTTGCGGTTGTTCGGTATTAGTGAAATAAATTTACTAGGTGGTAGACCCATAAGTAGGGTCGTCTGGGTAGGTACCACCGCCTTTTTTATTTCTGCTGTGAAGCAGTTAGCTGTGTTTCGGATTGAAGGGAAAGGTAGCCAGTGTAATTACTGAGCATGGAAGGCATATCATCTTAGTCCCCAGGATGGAACGCACTACATTATTAAGTGATATTAGTATTGTGAGCCCTTAGTATTGCAAGTGTCTATAGGCGACGGTAACCACTTAACACCAGGTGGGCCGCAAGCTTGTTTGCCACCTCGTAATATAAAAAATAGTTTCCTCATTTACTTTCTCGTACGTAGTATAGAGGAAGTCTTGTAATCGTAAAAAAATTCGATCTCGAGATTTTGACGGATTTACACGCTTTGGACCTCCCTGAGTCCAAAAATATTTTTTTTGGATTTATGTCTGTGTGTATGTCTGTGCGTTACACGATAACTCGAGCATGCTTTAACTTATTGCAACCAAATTTAACATACATGTATAACATCAAAAAATAAGGTTTCTATCAAATTTTGAGCCGTCGACCACGAAAGTTAAGCAACCAAGTGCGCCGTCGGTACTCGGATGGGTGACCAAAATTTAATATGAATGTATGACATCAAAATATAAGGTTTCTATCAACCTTTGAGTCGTTTCCGGTATACGAGAAAGTCAAGGGGAGACCACTCCCGATTTTTTATATTGTGTACGGAAAACCTAGTTATTGCCAGCATGAATTGGCCAAATAAAAAAGTCGTTCGAAATTGGGGAAATGCCTTACATTGGGCATAATGAAATAATACTACCCCTTCCTAGCGTTTCAAAAATTCAATGGGCTACGATTAGAGTTCGACTCAGATGCATTTAGCGTAGACTGGAAAGCGAATATCGAAACGTCTTTATCTCTGTAATGTTGTACAAGAGGTGCTCATAGTATATGTGGTTGTTCACCATTTTGTTTTAGGTTATAACATTAGGCCACACCGTGAAATATTATCGTAGGTTCACGTGCTTGAGCTCCCAAAAGGCCAAAATCGCTTGCACACATTTTTACACAATCACGTCGCCTATTAGCATTATACAAAGGCTGATAAATATGAAAAAAACTTTATTTTTATTGGTCATAATAAAGCACTTAAGCTAACAATGACAAGTCGACATCGCATTAATTTTACGAGCTAAAGAAATGTTTTTGCATCGCCACGGAAGACCATAGTAGTACCTCACCCCAGTACTGCGCAAACTAATGGAACTGAGGAAAACTGTCTTTTTAGTTGGTAGGCTTTACTACAGAATCCCACATAATCTAACTGTGGATCTCATTACACAAGTTGGATAAAAAAGGAATGGCGTTGCAAATGTTTGGAGGCTCCGGTGAGTGCTGACCATCTTGTCATTATATTTATATAAATGTACTGGAAATCTAGATCTATTACTTTGTGATAGTGATGTATTCACTTAAAAACAAAGAGTTTCCTTAAAACGGATGGACGCTCAGATATTTCTTCATACGGCTCATATTCACTTTTTAAGGAAATTCTTACCGAGTCGAGCCACGTTAGAGTCCCATCACAAAGGCGCTGCACCGTCGGTCGCCGCATTTTAATGCAAATTTCATTGAAATGCTCTCCATTGTTATCACTTCCAGTCTCCAGAAACACTTGGTATTCGTATATCTGCGTTCTTTTATAATAGCATCCACGATGTTATTAAAAAAGATACAGCGTACATGGCGTCTTGTTTCGACTGGAATTTTTGACTGGACTTTCACAATGTCTGAGAGGGAAGGTTTAATAAAAACGTGCATTGTTTGGATGTTACAGTCTAAGTTTAAGTATTCTGAGCAACTATTTTATTCGACAAAAGTCCATTTTTATGTATATATAAGGAGTCTGCCTCAAAGGGATCAATTCTAATGGAAATGGAATGGAAAGGATTATTTTCATAACAGGAATGAGACCAGAATCCATCGTTCTGGGATCAAAGAGGACGGATCTATGGGTTATGATTCCATTAGTGGAGCAAGCTACGTAATTGTATCGGAAACGCATTGAATTGCGGCTTGAACTATATAACATTATAACCTCCGGATATTAAGATTGAGGCTGAATGATGACGATTTGTTTTTGGTATATTGTCCCTACAGTAAATATTTATGTGCTCTCCTGCATTGCCTATGTCTGATATTGAACCAAGAAGTTGATAGCTTTTGTGATCGTGTAATTAATAAGATATGTTCGTCGTATTTCCTTTCCATAAGCCATTCGAGTGCTCGCAGATAGGATCTTTTCTTTCCGCAGAGAAAGAAATGATGTATACGTTAATTAAAAGTTGAACTTTGAAAGGAAAAAATAAATAGGTCAACAGTGACTTTAAACAATACGATGAAAACAACAGGCGGGATAAGGCTAGATTGTTTTATAATTGTTTTCGTTTTTATCTTGTTGGCGTTTGTAATGTTTAATCTTGGACGTTCCCTCTTGGACAGTCCGTCCAAATATTACATAGTCAAAATTACTTAATTTTTAATTTGTTTGGCTATGGCATGGGATTAAGTGTAGGTTTTTTATTTATTTATTGCAATAAAATATAATTTACGGGTAATAAATATTTACAAAAAAAATAGTTAGGTACTATAGTCAAATCAAATATATTCCGATAACGTCAGTACAAATACTATGTTTTACTATGTAAAGATACATAGAATAGCAGCCAAGTCCTCTTAAGAAGAGTATTTTCATTACAAGGACAATAACATCGTTGACGAGTTAGTAGAACTGTTATTAAGTCCCCTTAGGGTCACTAATTATGGGGCTGAGAGTTTCATTATAGTTGTTTGGCTTCCTAGCGTGAAGGGACGAGTATTATTGTACCGAATACTTTCTTCATATCACACGAATCTCGTTACTATAATCTACTTTGGTAGTTTTTAATTACAATTTACTTTTGTAGAATTGACATGTTTTACACTGTGATTAAATTATATAAAAAAATCTGAAAACATTAATTGCTCAATACTGTGTTGTACCAAATACTTTTTTTTGTAACAATATATAACTGAACAGTGATCTGCCTACCTCACTGAGAAATAGGCTTATCTTTGTATGTATGTACGTACATAATTATTACAAGTAATTAATAATAACGTTGTATATATTTTTGTCTAAAGTAAAGCTGTTTTAATTGGTTTAATGTCATTAATTTAACACACCGGCACCAAACTCCCATAGAAAGAGTTTTCATAATATTTTCGAGCTAATTTTTGGGTGTCGCAAAACGGTCAAATGCGAATTTATAGTATGACGTCTTTCTTTGTTGATTATTTTTAAACCTTCGTGTTCTATCCTGATTTAGGTATCATGTTTTTAGAAGTACGAGTGGAAACTTTACAAGTAAATTAAGCAGTGTTTCAAACCACCCATTACAATTTGAAATGTTTTTACTACGAAATAAAAGTATTAAACAATTAATGCCTGACCTACACGTAAACTTTCATTTCTACGTTCGATGCAAACTAATACATAATATGAGTACCTAGACAAAAGCGCTTAGCATTGCATTCATTTTTTTATCATATATGAATTTACCTCTCAATACGTAAGCAATTGTACCCCAACTTGTTATGCTAACAAATATTATAGATACGAAAGTGAGTTTGTTTGTTTGTTACGCTTTCACGCCTAAACCACTTAGCCGATTCAGATGAAATTTGGTATCGAGATTGCTTAAAGGCCCGTAAAGGACATATGATACTTTTTGGCGCGATAACCGACATTAACGTGAGCAATGCCACGGGCGACTGCTAGTAACACCTATATATATTTATTATTGATTATTTGAAAGGTGAGTAGAGGGACGTGGTTTATAGCCTCACATTAAATCAAGTTTACCTATTTAGATAAATACATAATGAACTACGGCGTCCAAGTTTATCGAACCCGCCCATTAATGTAAATGATAAATCTTCGTAACGACTCTTTTAAACAATATTCGCGACGGTAATGGTGTACAATCACCGACACGCATTCTTCGTGATAGAAGTAATTGCGGCCTAATGTTTGTTTCTTTTCATAAAATTAAAAGAGCACGCGAGTTTAATCCTGCTTCGACAGTTAGTCGTATATTTGCCCTTTTCCTTTTCAGGTGAGAATTTAATATTGCAGTCACGTAATTAAATGGCGAGGAGCTAGTAGGTTTGGTAATACCAAATTTTTATATTTTTTCTATACTTATCGGACTTCTGAAATGTTCCAGAGTGTGATACTGTTCTAGTTGATATTTTTTATGTTATTTGGTTGGCAGGCAAATTTACAGTCTACCTGGTGGTAAGTAGTCACCGCAGTAAACGAAGGAATTATTATTGGTCATCATTTGGATTATGTTTTAGCAATAAGATTCAAAGTTTTGCATAATATCGATAACATATCTTTTGAGGTATTCAAGTATGTGAGGCGCCTTCCCTTACTAAGCATAAGTTAGTAAAGCATTATTTGTAATTAGAAAAAAAGTTGATTAGTAATAAACTAGACATTATATTCAACACTAGTCGTTTCATTAAGCTAATCGCGGTCCCCACATTGCATTATAAAAATATAATTATGTGTATTTATTCAACACGGTTATTGTAGCCCATTTGAAATTTTTAATTTTCATTTGTAATCTAACTGTATTCCAAACTACAGAGAGCAGAAATCTTAGTAACTACAATGAACTTGCTAAGAGCTTAGTTTGAAAGAAATGACATAAATAGAAACAGCAAAAAAGTCCACGTAGGAGTACTTTTTAAAGCCAAATTTTATGGTGTATCGGCTCTTCCTTTCATATAACGCTTTAGCTGACTTCGATCGGGTCACTTCCGCAATGCGGGTCGTTTGCTGCTACCCGTCCTCTCATATTGCGATAATATGTCCTGTAAATAAATAACCCTGTTTAATTAAAA
Source organism: Elophila nymphaeata (assembly GCA_955850985.1). Lineage (NCBI taxonomy): Eukaryota > Metazoa > Arthropoda > Insecta > Lepidoptera > Crambidae > Elophila > Elophila nymphaeata. Next base: position 15,126,551 of record OY039076.1, on the reverse strand, counting down.
TCCAGGTTCGGAGCAAATGGAAAACGGAATTAGTAATCATGATTCCACTTTAAAAAAGTCCAATTTCAATTATTGTATTATAAACAGTTTTTCCTAAGACACGAACTTTGTTAATTGAACTAAGGTTCGCATTTTCAAAAATTAAGGAAGGTTAATTTCGTTATATTAAAATAAGAATTATTCCCGAAATTACTGGTACATATCATGTCATAATAATATGTCTATAATAATGCCTATTTTGAACTGTGTTTTCCTGTGTATTCTTTGTGAGCATAAAATTATTATTAATAATAAATTTGATAACGTTTTTATAAAACTATAAGTTGTGTCTTAAATTCATAAAGTTTCTTTTTGTAGTCTCTTCTGATCCTTTTTTTATTCCAAAACATCGTTGTGGTTTTGCTGTGATCAGTAACGTTGTAAATTAATGGTCCCGGGTTCGGGTTCATTCTCGCGTTATGGGGTTTTATTTAATTATAATTTGGGCTTAATAAATAAACATAATATTGTTACCCAAACCTACCTAAAATTGGGTCACGAGCTCCAGGTACTGCTCTTGGCTCTCTTACAACACTTAGGTTCATAGTGTTGGAGAGGAGTAAACCAAATATATCAACATAATACTATAAGGGCTTGCAAATGCCAAAAAAAATATCCAGTAAGTATGTAGAAACAAATCGAGTCAAATTTTGAGATTAAATTACATCCTGAGCGAACACAGAACTTGACACCCATATAGATCTAGATTCTTTTGTCGGTGAAGTTGAGAACGACGCATATTCAATATTGAACTCGGTTCTTATTTCACATTTCTTTTTTCGATAGGATACAGTTTATAAGGGAAAATTGTTTCTATATATAAAAGAGATTCAAAACTCTTTCAACCTGCCCAAAACGTGAGTGAGATATCATGTTATTACGTGACACAAAACACTTTCGATACCAAAGATTAATCATAAAAAATTAATTAAAATCCGGCTTGAAACAAGTAGATAAAGCTTGTAATCATAGTTCCATTTATAATGTTTCAATTCGTATCTGAAATAGAAGGAACTAGACGGCGTTTATTTGTTGTTTCTTCCAAAAATAGCATTGAGTGCTTAGTTCTAAAGTTAACTCAAAGCTAAAGTCTGAAATGGTTTTAATTTATACGTATTTTAAGAAATATAAATAAAATTGGTGTGGGTATAATTCGTTTACTTGTCCGTCTTGAATAAGGTCTAAGGTCCTGTATTTAAGGGTTTCTACACCCTATGTACATCATTGCATCCGGGGGTCACTGTAGTAGAGGTTGCGTGTAATCAACCTACAATCCTAACTTTAATATTATAAATGCGAAAGTGAGTTTGTTTGTTTGTTTCGCCTTCAACAGTTAACTACCAAACCTATTTTTAAAACTCTTTCACCAAAAGAAATCTATTTTATCAGGGAATAAAATAGCATATATTAATTTATTTTTTTAATTAGATATCCCTACGCAAATTACAATAATGTAGTCATTATTTGACGTGCGCTGCCATTTTGTTATTTGTAAGACAATTTAGGCTACTATGGAGATCATTTTGACACTTTATTTGACGAGCGCTGCACTTTTGTTATTTTTTAGAAAATTAAGATTACTATGCAGCTTAGCTATGGAACTATATTTGCTTTGACATTAGAGTCGTTCCAAATTGTCCAATCCATAGATATAGGAAACTAAATAAATCTATGCTCCAATCTGATATCGGTATCGGAATCTAATTTCAAGACAAATCTATGAAATTTTACAGTCCGATATCCGATATCTATCGGGCCGGGCAATGTGAAAGGCGGGTACATATTTTATACATTTTAATTGCTTCCGATATCGTATCGGCTATCAATACTGAATCGGATCGGATAATGTGGACCGCTCTTAACATTATAAAATTATAAAGAGTATTTGTTTCTGTTTGTAACGAATAAGCTCAAAACGTACTAAAACGATTTGAAAAATTCTTTCATGAAATGAAATTTAAAATTCAGTTGAACCATATTTTTTCTTTCAGATATGTTGTTTATTTTTTTAAATAAATCCCTATTTACCTGTAGCTATGAATTCTAACATATAATGAATGCGAAGGTAAGTTTGTTAGTTTGTTACGCTTACACGTCTAAACCACTGAACTGATTTTAAAAATATTTCCACCAATAGAAAGCTACGTTATTAGCGAGTCACATAGGCTATTTGAATGAGCGATCAACGCGAGCAAAGATGCGAGTAAGAGCTAGTAGCATAATGAAGGAGGGTTGGTGTCACATCGGCCATCAAATCCAATGCAAAAACACGTTTCACGCCTACTAATGTGAAGAAGCCACAGGCTTCATGATGGTGATTGATGAAATGGTAAAAAATATTATCAACGCCATACCTACCATAAAACACACTTTTTGTGAAAGGCCACCAATCCACCCCTCAAACAAGTGAGTAGATATTGATTGCGCAAATACATGATGGAATGAAAAATAATGGAATTGAATCTTGTAATGAATAAGACCAATAAGAGCATTTATTCTGGAGGCAACTTATTTTATACTAGCGCTTCATCTGCGACTTCGTTCGTGTGGAGTTTTTTTTGATCAAATGTGATTTGAAATAGTTTTTGGAATCGGTACAGTAGTTCTTGAGTTTATTTGTTACAAACATACAAAAATACAAATCTTTCCTCTATAACATAGATAATCATATCATTGTTACTTGTGTAAATAACAAAGAGCCTTGCTCGTGTTACAGAGAAAAAGTCACACTTGGCACTTTTCACAATTATGCCACTTAGGTATTTGATAACCATTAATTTGAACATAAGCAGAGTAGAATAGCATCATCCCATATCCTCCAATGGGTGTCGTAGAAGGTGACTAATGGATCATCAAAGTGTTATATCCATCACTTTATACTCCGTCCAGCAATCCGCATTGGGCAAGCGTGGTGGACTACTGCCTAAACCTCCTTCGATGACAAGGAGAGGCCTTGTGTTCCAGCAGTGGGTCGAATTAGCGAGGCTGTTATGGCGTGCGAATTAAACAATTTTCTCTACAAAATTAACTAGTTAGTAAAGAATATTATGCTATAAAACAAAAAATAATTTGAACTCAAAGATATGTCATTAAATAAAATTAGAAATATATTTTTTTTTATAAAAATTTTGGTACCGGTAACTGAAAGATTCAATAAAAGAATGGCTCTCATAGTTATAAATTTCGACACTTGATTAAATTTTTGTTATGATGTATTTGAAATGTAATTAATAAAGAATTAATACAAGAGATATTCGTGGAACATAAAATTTTACAACTCATTATTGTTACTGGCTGTATACAACAGATTTATAAGTGAACCTCGACCCCAAATCGTAATCTAGAAATGTAATTCAAATGTGATTCTGTCACTTTATGGTTTCCAAGGGAATGAGATGTTCGGGGCATTTACAAATATAGAACCTCGTGTCTTCGTCAGAGGGACTATATTTATACGATTAACCTTTGTAAATGTTTATTAGGGTTAAGACAATCAAATTCCAAGATAAGACTGGTACAGGCATACCTAATTCAGTCTTAGATATATCAATACAATTTATTCGAGGAATGATCGTCAAATTGGTACAATCAAATAATTACTTTACCCCGAATTTAACGCAAGCGAAGGCGCGGGCAAAAGCTAGTATTAATATTTTTAAACCGCTATAACAAGTTCCACAATTTTATAATAAAATGTACTCGTATAAATACTTCTACGTAAAGATCATTATTTAAAATTGTAGAAGTAAGTTTTTTAAAGATTTTAAAATAATATCAATACTTAGACATGCCAGACGCCGCCGCGGTTGTTCAAAAAAAGAGTTTAATTATCGTAAGCTCTTTTCTTGATAATGCTTTGTAAAATTAAAATAAAATAAAATGAGATAGCTAAAGTAAGAATATTCAGCGTTTAAAATAAAGCCGTTTATTACTTATAATCATAACAAAATATATTTAGCCTATCTCATTTTCCGTTCGAGTTATTACTCCCTTTGATGTAATGCTTCCTAACTTTACAGTAAAACCTCACCTCAAAGGTGCCGGGAAATTGACAGGAATACCAACGAAATAATACAAAGCAAAGCGGTGTTGGAATTCTCAAAAGTTTTGGATGTTAATGTAAAATTATGTAAAGGCAGTTTGCGTTTTGTGAGGTGCAACTAGATGGGCTGTGGAATAATGGGAATGTAGATAGAACGAAACTTTATAAAGAAACAAAAGTTTCCCGGAATCTTCATCATTTCAAAAGTTTTGATCGAGGTGTTCGTTAGAATCACTTGTTCTTACAATAAGGAAGGAAAAGGTATCATAAATTAAATATACCTAAACTTCTTTATTTGTGAATATTTTATCGCATACCTATCAATTATTGAAATCACATTATCATCTTATGTGAAAAAAATAACTAATGCAATGCTGAAATGTCTCGGCGACAAATATGTCGATCGGAATATCTCAATTTTTTGTCTCCTTCGTTGTTAATATGACAACATTCACTGAGGAAAATATTTTTTTCTACTCTTTAGTTTCATAGTACAATGTAACATTGATAAAAATGCAACAATATAAAAATAAAAATATTTGGATACTGTTGTTGACAATACTCTGTCTATAGTCCGTATAATAATACAAAAGACGGAGCTACTCACGAAATATATAGACCCTCTATTCCTGTTTCCTGTATAGGGTATTCGCTCAGGATCGGGACACAAATATTTGTGCAGATAACAAGAAATATGTTGAGAAAGTGTCAAGTTCCCGAAGGCAATGTATTTCGATACAGTCCATCAGGCAGGGAGGCGCGCATAAATAAACGCCAAATGTGGGCTCACGGAAAAGCCTTTATTTTTATATTGTTTTTGTTTTGGGTGACTGTGGCTTTGAGCATCAAAACATAGGATTGTTACGTAAACAAATCAGTTTGTCGGGAAGCTGTGTTATTTTGGTATAATTTTTTTGGCAATTTTTCTGCTGGGCGCAGATAACCTTTATCGAAGGACGTTTATAGTTTTCTAATCCGTAGGCATTTTTTAAATCTTATTACTATTTGGATAGGGTTTATTTTAACAGGAAACAAATGTTTTAATCAAGAAGAAGTAAGACAAATTAAGTCTTATTTTCTCAGAGTCAGAGTTATCCAACAGCGCTGCTGTAAATTGTTCCAACTCAGCCTTAAGTCTTAAAACTTGAACACACACGTACGTTCTTCCCTCAGTCAGTTTTATTTAAGGGAAAACTTCAAGTTCTTGGATTTGGATTTGAGTTGTAATAAAGTATTTTTAAACATAGAACCTCCTAGCATTTGAGTTTAATAAAGTTGAAACCCATTATTAATTAACTTTCATTTCCATTATAAAATTAATTATGGTATAATTATTTTGTACAATGTCAAGACTTTTTTACTGTTTAATCTAGGTCTTCATTAATCGATGCCGTCTCGAAATCTCTAAATTTATAGATTAAACACAAATAAAGCGCTCCGCAGGTAACAGGACGTGCGGTATTTTTGACCGCTAAACAATAAAGACCGCGTCTGTCCGGCAATGCCCGTGGCTGGCTTTTAGTCTGTCTTATCCACTGAGTGCATTGGCAATATCAATTACCTGTGTCCTATCGCTTGAGGCCAAACTGTCCGGCCTGCCCCGCCCTGTCGTCTGTAACGCGCCTTGGTGTAATATATTTATACAAACTGTTTTTGAGCTACTGCGGACAATTACGGTCATGGTGAGGTCTTTTTGCCCGCTGCCCGCATATCCAGTATAGAATGCCCTTTGTTTTATAGTTCGCGGCGAAATTTTCCGGCCAGCCCCACTCCGTTGTTTGTCAAGCGACTTACTAACGGACTCTCGTGGCAACTTTGCAATGAAAGCCCGATCGACAAGTAAATCATACATCGCAGGTGTAGCTAGATTGGATAAACTCTAAGTATCGTTATAACATACTGGCGTAAATCCTAGAATGGCATTCCCCAAAGTCGCTCCAAAGTGACCGTCCAAAGCGGGCCTGGCGGCGGATTTGTATTCAAGTAGCGAAGGCTATTGGAATGACCTTTGCCTCTGCAAACTCGGCAACGTCTGGTGTCTCTACAGACGGCTAACATGGAAACACAGAAGGACCCTTTTAAGGGCCAACGGACCTTTGGGTCGTAGGTTGGCCAGCCGATAGGCTGGTGGGCCGCCTTGAGCGGAATTGGGAGGTCAGGCACTCCTAACATGTCTCTGCTTTCAGAGGCGAAGGTGGCGGATAGATGCGACATCTGGTTTGGTTTTCCGCGGTGGTGTCATGGGAGGCAGGGCCACTCTGTCAAAGCCAGTGCCTGGTGCCTACATGACATAGCTGGACCCAATTGAGTCTGCGCTCTCCTGCGGGACCGGCGGGAAAAGACCCTTGTCAGGGCCGGTGGAGCCTTGTGCTCGGTCTGGCGGTATGTTGTCCCGCTGGACATAATTGAACTATGCACCGGTTGGAAAAGGTGGGCACTGATGACTTCCCGGTGAAAATCCAACTATCGCGATCCCGGGGTGCTGTCGTAGTGTGCCTTGGCAGGATGCCTGAAGAGGATGTTTAGTGGCTAGAAGAGGAACGTCTGTACCTTCTCCTACATAACCCTGCAGTTGCATCGTACTTCAGGAATGATGCATAAATGCATTTGAGCTCACCGATAAAAAAGGTACTACTTAGGGCAGTCTACATCATCGTGCATTGAAAACAAGTAATATAATAAAATAAAAATGCCTATTTTAACTGTGAGTATTGTAATTTACATCCAAATATAGCTAGTTGTCATTCAATACTTTTTGTTTGTATTGGCACGCGACCCTAATATCGCTTAATACCGAGAGCTTGAATATAGTCACGAATCGTAGGCTTTCAATATTGACGACTGAAGCCATTTAAAACTACTATAAGTAGGCACGTGAAAAAAAAAAAAACAACAGCTAACTCATATTCAAATGAAAGAAAACGGGATTTGTACCATGTACCTCTGATTTTTGGTTTAGATCCCGTTTTTATCCGACTATGGCAAAGCCATATAAGAATTTTAATGATTTTAGCCAATGATATTAAATATCATTGATTTTAGTAGTCTATGTACGTATGTTTGTATGTAGATGTGTACGTTTGTATTTACCTATGTTCCACACTAGCGCCTAAACTATTCATCTGATTTTGATGAATGTGGTGTCAATCAATTCGTTATTATGATCTGAGCAACATAGGCACCAATCCACACTTGCCCAGCGTGGTTGACTAAGGCCTAAGGGTCGGGACATTATATGAGCTGTTGATGATGATGATGATGAACATAGACTACATTTTAACTGACTGTAACAAGAGGAGGAGTTTGAGAATTTTTACTTGCAACCTATTTTAATTAAATTCCTTTGAAGTTTGTACACAATCGTATTCACAAACATTACTATGAGATCACTCGAAACTTGGATAAGAAAAAAACCAATCACAGAGCTCTATTCAATGCAATGGCCTTGAAAAGAGCTCTGATTGGTTCGTTTCTTATCCAAGTGTTGAGTGATCTCATAGTAATGTTTGTGAATACGGGTGAAAATCTTGTTGCGGTTGCTAAGAAATGTGAAATTGCCAAAAATGGAACTACGACTGTCGAAACTCAATCTACCGTACAATTGTCAATTACTTTAATAAAGTTTTTTCTTGATATTGGCGCAATGCGTAATCTTTTTACGTGTCGCCATCGCCATTCGTTTAAAACAAGAAGAACTACGACTGTCATGTCAAAATGATGTTCGATTATCGATTTCTATTGAAATCGAGTGCCGTTTATTCCGTAGTCGGATAACAGTGTTTTACACTTTTTTCTTGTTGCATTTAAATGATAGTGACCACGTTAGTACAATATAGAGAACGATACAGTACTTTGACTCCATATATAGTGACGAATGGTAAAATATCAGTAACATGTTTGAGTTGAAGAGTGAGCGAAGGGCAGTGATGAGTATCCACATTGGACGGTTTGTGGTTGTGGATGCATATCATTGCTCTATAAGCTCATTTTAATTCTTAAAATGTATTAAGTCAAGATAGTTAATCAGTAGTATTAAATTAATATACTTATTATAGAAACAAAAAAATGTTGCTCAGTTTTGTTAATATTAGAGGCACACATGACTCTGGTCAAAGTTCAAACTATACCAGTTTGAACTTTGCCCAGAGTCATGTATGTATTTTTAACTTATTTTATAATTGTAACCATGTTATGTGTTTAAACTAATAAAAAAAATCTTCCATAGACTCATTATCATCATACTTAGATCTAGATTTAAAATATCTTTAAAATTAGGATAAGTTTCTATGCAAATAATGTTGCCTTGAGTCTGAACTAATTTTGATTGACTGTATGCACACCTGCCATACTTATTTTTAAAAATATTACAGACACTATCAATCTCGACGCAACTAGAGCTCCATAATATGTAATCTGTCATACTTTTCTGTTATGAACTATTATTAAAATACATCCATCATCTCTTACTACCAAACTTTATGATTACTTGTAAATAAAGAGTACTCAAAAAATTATGATGAAGCTGTAGAACTTAGGAGTCTGTTAAAATTTTTAAAGTTAAGTAGATCTTGGTGTTATTATTTAGCTATAATCTTTAGATTCTGATACAGTATTCGTACTCATTTATGCGTTGAAGCTGTTGCAGTTACATCTATACAATAGTATTAGTTACTTATTTCACACAAAACAGGTACTTCAAAATTTTTCAAAATTTCGGAAGCCTCCTCCTCGTTAGTCTAAGTAAACACGCGGTAAGTCGTACAGCGCTGTACCACGCAGTTATGTGAAGTTACCCTTATTATAAGCCGTTGCTGTAAACAATTGCCGTAGCGACTAATATAAGCACTTTGAAGAGAATTGTGTGAGCTACAAGCTGTATGTATATTCAACTGCTCATACAAAGATAAATTCTTCATTTCAATACATTCGTCGATGCTGTAAAGGATACTTAAAAGTGATTACTTTTTGATATTTAAGGTGGCTAATTTAGTACGCATCCGCTCTCTATTTATGTTAACAAGTTTTAATGGGTGCAACCCTACAAATACTTAGTAACAAACTACCTAGATGTCAGTAATGGCTTAAGAATGGGATAACACCATTAATTTTCTAAGAGAGACGCGCCCAAAAAACTTACCAAAGACATATATCCACGTTAATTGGATTTGTTCTGAAATTTTCCTGTTTATTGATCAAGTAGAATGTTATATAATTGGCAGCTTTGTATCTCAACGGTTAAACTTCGATGAGGTGAAAGTTGGGGGCTGAATAATCCCCTTTATACACTTTGTTATTTTCATTATGGCGCGCCTGTCTTAAATTGTTGGAATGTGGAGTGTGTAGAAAGTTTCTAATTTTCGGCTATCTACGGCGCAAATTGGATTTAATATAAGTAGGTTTTATCTCGCAATGTTTAAATGGTAAAGGAATATTAAAATTAATCAACAAATACCTAAGCGGAGCAGTTGATTAAGTACGTTGAAATTAGTATGATAGTCGTACAAATTATTAGCTACTCAAAGGTACTATATGAAATTTCCACTTAATTTGATTCCCAACTCTATCACGGTAAATGTTATTTAATTAACTTTATTTGAAATTTTGCGAAAAGTCGTCAGAATTTCCTAAGGAGCCTCCTCCTTTGGAGATTCTTGATAACGAAAAACATTACGAATCTATTATATGTAATCGCAATCATATAATCCTATAACCTTTTTAACGGAGACGTCAAATGCATTTACGCAAATACCGGACAGCGGGCCATCGGTCTTGGAGACCCCACCCAGTTCTAAGCTCCGCTGGCCCTTAAAATTTGGCATTTTCGCGCGCAACTCATAGTGGTGCCAAGGACGGCTTGGGTGTAACTCAGCACAGATTGAGCCCTACTACGACATCTGTCCCCCTACCTAAAGCCGCAGCCATCCGTCATTCTAGTCCCACACGAGTGAGTAGCTGTGTCATTTAGGCACCAGGCCCTGACTTCAACAAGGCGACGCTAAGTCCCATGACATCAGCGCGGAAAACTAAACCAGAGGTCACATCCATCCGCCACCTCTGAGAGTAGAGTCGTCTCAGGAGCTACCAACCACCTAGTTGCGCTCAAGGCAGTTGAGCAGCCAATATAAAACAATAAATAATTGCACTCCGCTTGGTCATAAAAAATAACCCTAACCTATTTTTTTTTCCTTTAGACTTGGGAAATATACCTGGGAAATTGATAGTTACGATTTTATTGAATGTCAAAGTTATAATATTTTTTTAATTTTTTTATGGAAGCATATTCTAAACACCAAATCTTAATTATTGTCCAAAGAAACCTTATCAATTTTTTTTAGTATTTCATAACAAAAAATGGCTTCAAAACGTTAGCGTTCAATGTAGCTCACTCGATGCGCAAGGACACAAACGAACGGGACCGCCACCCGCCGGCCTTCTGGCAAAATTATCGCGGTTTTGCGAGTTGAGTGCTTTACATTGCGCGGTACAACTTGCAATTTTTTTTAACACTAAAAAATAAAAATCACTTCCCAGCAATTTATATACAGGGTGTGGCGTAAATAGTGGTCCAAAGCCAAGGGTTCGGCGTACTAGGTATTCAACTATAACATACCACTATTTTTACCCAATTTTACCCAAGGGTTTATAGAAAAACATATTTAAACCTTTTTTATAATTTTTTTTACCCTTTTTCATAAAAATAGATGCAGTTTTCACAATAAACGTTCTTTTCTTATTCCGTTTTCTGTTTCTTACTGCTGGATACATTAGCTATCTTAAAAAAATACTATCTTTGATGTAAATTTTAAGATTTTAATGCAAAAATAGCTTATTTTTAATTTTTAACCCAAACTTTAACTTATCATGGATAATCAGACGCGATTTTTGCAAAAAAAATGTACCACACGCTTAGTGCCCATAAACTTTAAAACATGCCTACTAAATACCGATTTCAAAATGGTATTACAATAGTGGATCCTAATAATAAAAAAAAAGTTATTCGTAATAAAGAAGAAGTTCATCAAAATACTATGGAAATTTAGTTACGTTAATATTAAAGCATTATTTGAAAAAAATGTACTATACTGGCAATGGCAATGCATTCAAAAATATCCTTACAAGATACACATTTTAAAATGCTACAATATTGCTAGGTTTACTAAATAAAATTTTTATTTAGTAAACCTAGCAATAGTTATGGCTATTTAATTCGAAAATAACAACCAAGTTGTAGTGATTGAGACCTAACTTAATTGAAATAATAAATAAAAAACATAATGGCGATGTCATTATTTTTATTTATTTATTTATTTATTCAAATAAAACATTACAGTAGTGATTTCTTAAATTAGTTGTAAACATAAACTTATTCAAGTTTTACCGTACACCAGAGTCGTCGATACGCTTAGCATTACACATTAATAGGATCGTGTTGTATAATATTTATGATGTTACTTTAAAGAATACTTTACTTATCGCTAATACTTAATTAATTGCTACATTTAGAAATAGTAAGAGTACATAACAATTTTAAACAACCATTAATAATTTGTGAAATAAAGCCGAAAATAGCAATAAATGTAGTTACATTAATAACAATCAATGTTTTTGACATAATGTTAACAAATTACACCAAATGTTCAAAGTGTCCTCCATGCGCAGCTATACACGCTCTGCATCGACGGATAAATGATCTTTTGATTTGACGAGCAAACCCGCTTTCTTCGATTTCTCGTGCTGCTGTCTGGATTCTAGTCCTCAGTTGCTCGAAACTCGTTATTTCTTCTTTATACACCTTTTCTTTTAGACAACCCCAATAAAAGAAATCCAGTGGATTTAGGTCTGGTGAGCGTGGTGGCCACAATATTGGACCTAAGCGCCCTATCCATCTATTAGGATAATTTGAGTTGAGGTGCTCTCGAACACTAAGAGCATAATGAGCGGGACAGCCATCGTTCTGCAACCACATGTTCTGTCGAACTTCTGGAGCAATATATTCCATCAGTGAATGTAAGTCATTCTGCAAAAAACTTAAGTACCTTTCTGCGTTTAAGGTGTCTGGCAGTTCATGTGGACCGACTATTTGTCCGTTAATTATTCCGGTCCACAGGTTTATTTTAAATTGGTATTGCGACCTATCTTGCCTTATGAGATGCGGGTTCTGCAGCTGCCAGCTATGCAGATTGTGCAGGTTAAGGTATCCATCTTTTTTGCAGGATGACTCGTCGCTCCATAATATTTTATTAAAAAATTGTGGGTTCTCTCTAATCCTACGCAGCATTTCTCTACAAAACCTTTCTCGTAGCGGATAATCTCTTGGCAGCAACGACTGTACTCTTGCGCTCAGACGCAACAATGAGTTTTTTATTAATAGTAAGTAGAGGTACCAATTGACCTTTTTTTTACCTGAGACATGTTTTACAAAGTCAGTTAGTAACTTAAATCACATTTTATGAGTGCTTAAAACATTTCACATGAATATTAACGTAACAAAATTTCCATAGTATTTTGATGAACTTCTTCTTTATTACGAATAACTTTTTTTTTATTATTAGGATCCACTATTGTAATACCATTTTGAAATCGTTATTTAGTAGGCATGTTTTAAAGTTTATGGGCACTAAGCGTGTAGTACATTTTTTTTGCAAAAATCGCGTCTGATTATCCATGATAAGTTAAAGTTTGGGTTAAAAATTAAGAATAAGCTATTTTTGCATTAAAATCTTAAAATTTACATCAAAGATAGTATTTTTTTAAGATAGCTAATGTATCCAGCAGTAAGAAACAGAAAACGGAATAAGAAAAGAACGTTTATTGTGAAAACTGCATCTATTTTTATGAAAAAGGGTAAAAAAAAGTATAAAAAAGGTTTAAATATGTTTTTCTATAAACCCTTGGGTAAAATTGGGTAAAAATAGTGGTATGTTATAGTTGAATACCTAGTACGCCGAACCCTTGGCTTTGGACCACTATTTACGCCACACCCTGTATATAATATATTATTTTTGAACTGTTTCTTATTTTGATGTAAAGAATACATGGTTTTCGTTTGACTGTTCATGTCTTTTACACCCGTTATATATAAAATTGCAAAAACGGCGCTAACAAATTTTTATAACTTCTGACGTCGTCGTTCCTAAGATGCACTATTTTATATAGTCCACGACTGAGCCCGAAGGGTGCTTAGAATGCAACTTTGTTTGATTCGAAGTTAAGCGTCCAAGTTTAAGACATGCGAGTGCAGAATTGAAGAGAAAATGCTGGTCACGCGTAAAACTTCGTGTGGAGTATCCGCAGAGTGCTCTATCTGGATGTCAAGTGATCCTAGGACCTTCACATGTCTGTGTAACTGCAACTTTACCCGAGATGGGAAAATTTGTAGCTGAAATAGAAAATATATTTCCAGCCCAGTCAAGAAAACTAGGTACTTAAATGCATTCGTGAGTGCCATGGATGAGTGGGTTGCACTATGAAATGCTTGTTTGAGGTTTTTCCAAAGATAAATATAGTTACTCAGTTCTCATTATATTGCATTATTTTTTTTTTTTTTTTTTTTTATACTATTGCAGATTGTCTCTGATGACATTTTCTGCGTCACCGGGTATTAAGAAGGCGAAGACCTTGGGGGGTCCTCAAGCCTGTAGGTCGGACGTTCCTAGGGGATTACTGGGCGACCGAGCATCTCCCCCGTGGGGAGTCTCTCGACCGCCTAGCGTCCCTAGGGCGTCCGTGTCGGTAGGGAGCGACATGCCCGAGGGTGCCTCTAAAGGCTCGGACCTCGGCTCGGGCACATCGTGTCGTGGTGGAGGCGGGGAAAAGCGCCCCGGTACATGTCTGTACCGGGTATAGCGCGTCGTATGTAGACCGGGTCTTCGCACCCTTGTTCGACGAGTGCGGTGTATGGCAAAAGTGTGTCTAGTGCTTGAGTGTGTAGTGTTTAACTGAGAGTTACTCGAACGGGTCGGAGTGAACGGAGCGTTTGCGCTCGAAATTGGATCGTCTGGGTCCAAGAGAATGTTTTTGGGACGGCGTTGTTTACGTGCGACATTCCTACTAGCGCAGTAATCGGAAGCTATTGCATAATAGCAGTTGTGATGTGCAGACTTTGTTTTAAGAGTAGTCTTATTAATCTTGTTCCTTTACCATTTCAACTTTTAAATACATTTATTACAGGCATTTTCTTACACAATACTATTTAAAAGTTGAAAAACATGAATAATTAGGTTTTTCTAATTTGTATACTTCCTCAATAATTTACTTCATCACAAAATCAGCGAGATTCCTTGCATTTCAGATATTATCGATTATTAAACCCACTATATGGGTCTGCGTAGGATGGAGTACTGAAGTTGTCAACCTGATTCTATATAATCTCTTAAAATAAATTTATAATAATTCCAGCCATGAATTTATAATAAACCGCCAGTCTGAATATTTTACGTTACCAAAACGTTACTGCAATCTATTAGTTCCTGCACGTTCCATATATTTTGGATATAATAAATAAAATAAGCCTGATACACAAATTAAAAACTCCAATTTGTAGGAGGAACGGCAATATCTTTTCCCATGCCTCCGATTGAGCATCTTGCGGCGGCGATACCAAAGGGGTTAACCCCTTTGGTATCGAAGCCATTTTGTAACATTTCGCGCAATATTTTGTAACATTTGACAGCGACCTTCTGGAGGCCGCGCGACATACAAAGGGGATAATCATTGTACATGATAGTGTTGGGTAAAATTATTATTTGTTGATATATTAATCTGTTCACTTTAATCACTTTATTCAATTATCTAAACACAGATTAGTTTAATTTGATAATAAACTTCCATTGTTAACTGAATTATAATAAAAAAGAAACTGTGCATAGCATTTACAGACATTATTTTTTTTATAAAAAGGTCAAACAAATGATTCTATTCCACCTGATGGTAAGCAGAAGTGAAGTCCAAACTCGAAGATAGCTAGTGCGAGAGATAAATTGCCGTGCTAGCTACCCTCGGCTTGCCGACCTGCAAGGAGCTTCTTCACGCCTCTTTTGAAGACATAATTTTTATAAGAATCACAAACTATAAGAATAACAATTTTATTGAATCCTGGTCGGTTTTGGTTTGCAACACCGTACAAACAATTACTTAGAAAGCTGGCACAAAACAATGAATATAAGAATAATTACGAAGGCACCAAGACCAAGTCTTCTTCACTTGTTGCAAATTTTGAAAGACGACGCTTTGTTTCAAACACCCACAATGAGAGGATAAGACGAAAGAGCACATAATGCACGATGAATTTTTAATAAATAGTCAAATTTTGATTGGCACTCTTGAAATAAGCATAGAATATTATTTAGTAAGAGTAAAAATTAATGACGTTTTATTTTTGTCTTCCATTGACTGTCGTCATCAGTCGTCATCATAATTGACGCGGAAAATCGGTCAAAAATACAGTAAATGGTCTTGACTGTACTTTTGGATAAAAAACTAAGTGATAAAAGGAAAATTCTTTCAATCAGAGGCATGGGAAAAAGTATTCCCGCTCCTCCTACCAATGGAAATTCTGAAAATGAAATGAAAAAGCTCTTTATTAAATGGACTTTGCTAAGTACTTTCAAATCGTCCAAAGCCCCACCACCATTTCGGATTAGGACACCTCTGAATGAAGGAGTGGGAATAACGCTACAAACGTCACCCAAAATTAATTTATGGTAATTTTAAACACAATGTATGAACATACTCGTAATTAAATAAAAGAAAATCATTAAATCTCCCTTCCAAACCAAATTTAGTTGTTACCTAGAAACTAGGTCGTCAAGTCTAACGAGATGTAAGATTGTGATTGGAACATCGGGTCTTATCATTCCCCCAGGGCTAATAAATTGTCCCTAAACTATAATGTATGTTTTGGTATCTGAGTGTTCATGCGTTGGACACTTATTTATTTATAGAGGGCGTCGCGAGAGCGGTATTCAATGGCGGTCGTTCACTTGAGTGGGGTCAAGAGTGTTATTTTCCGTAAGGATTCTTTCACGGGGCTTGTATTTCTTGTTTGATAAATTATATTTTTTTATAATTTTTGAAGACATATTTTCGTCTGGTCGCTTTGTTAAGCTTTGGCTAATATTTTTATAAAATATTCCTCGTATTTCATTCTGTGAAAAACAGCACGTCAGGCTCAGACCTCAGGTTACCATAAACACATCATACCGAACTATCTTTTGCCAGCGGCTTCGCTCGCGTTAAATTCGGGGTTTCACCATACAATCTTTGCACTCCCGTTTCATCTCCTTAAATTGGATGAACTTTGGAAAATCCTTTCTTAGCGGATGCCCACGTAATAATAGCTATAGTCACTCAGAGTAACAAATTACAGCGCAATTCGTTCAGTTGTTTTGAGCTGCGTGTTGATTGATCAGTCAGTAACGGTTGATTTTTATATAATATAAAGTTAAAGTTGAAAGTTAGCTAGACTAACATAAGTGTATGAAGAGAGAAACAGATTGAACTCAAAGCTTAAAGGCCCGACCACCCGCGGTAATAAATAATAATTTTGTCGGTAGCCTCTAACTTGCAGCGGGTCAAGCAGCACGTTTACTGCAAAATTGTCTACATTAGTCACCTGAGAGCACATTGTCGACGTTTTCAATAGCCAATTCCAGTCGCTATTGCCCAAAACAGCCTGGCGAGATACATATTTTTGTAATAATATGCAGCACTTTAAAAATATCCGTTGACATATAAGTAATATAAAAGTTATACGATGTTATATGAATGATGTATCGATCAAATATACTTTTTAACAAGTATAGAAAATAATATTATCTGACTCCCTATCACGCTATCTCACGGCAAGGCGACAATATGGTGCGGCGCCTATTATTTCTCGTACTAGCATTTTACCCTTGCGTTTGGAAAATTCTGATACCAGGTTAAGAACAGAATAAAAAGAAGTGAATAGTTATGTAATTTTTTGGTTGACTCTATGTAGCTAGATTTGGTCCTGCCCTCAGGTCTTGCCTCATTAAGCTTTATTTCAATTGTCACTAGATATTTGTTAAACGTATTTCATTTTCTATCACGTTTACCGATTCAATCAAATTTCAATTTGCCGTTAATCGATTTGGTTTTAATGAAATTGGTTCGTGCGTTAAGCGGAATGTCGATCCTATGTTGTGTAATTATCTTTATTTCCCAATTTTTATCAGCTTAATAGAAATATCCTGTATTTTTTTTCCATCAAATGATATTGGATCTGTTATTTTATGTAGGTAAATTTATTTGAAAGATTATTTCAAGAGAGTCCCTGCAGTTTTCTTGACATCATCCTTCTTTCGCATCTGTGGTCTTCCTCTAGGTCATGTCTCACCCCAAGGCCTCCATTCCAAGACCGCCTTTCCCCACGAGTCAAGTTTACGGGCATTTGTCTCGCCCACTTCCATTTCAAACTTGCTTTGCTCTATAAGCCAGGTGTCTTGCGGTCTCGCGGTATAATCCCTACCTATTACTTTTCTTTCCAGTTTCCTATGGGCGACTTGTATCTTGTAAATACTCTCCTTTGTCAGGACCCAGGTTTCAACTCCATAGGAAAGTACCAGTACAATACACTGATCGAACCACCTGGCTTTCTGTATAGCTGTTGAATATAACAGCGATAGAGATTTTGAGATAAAACAATGAACATTTTTTTCATTTATTCTGATATTTGTTGTTTTAAATACCATCTGATAATAAAAGGATATTTGTTTTGCATTACGTTAAAGGGTTCCAATGAAATGCACCAGCAGCAAAATTACACGGTTCTCCGATCACAAATGTTTTTATTGGAACACGCACGAGGCAAATTGAGCCTGTTTATTTTTATAGGCAAAGTGTGGGTCGTGATTTTTTAGTACTCTAAGAATATGAGAGTACATTCTTTTATATTGTTATGACGGAATGCCATCTGCGGCCGTTATTTGAACATTATGTATCGAACTCAATATCGAGACAGATTTTTAATAGAATTTCATCATACCTACGCTATGCTTTTCGAATTTATGTATACAGAGGTAGAGATTACCTGATTAGACGCCTGAATCAGAAATCTATCATGGGAAAATATCTTCACCTTACAGGAGGCCCTACATTATTGACAAGATGAGTTACTGATAATGGCGTCGCAGTGTCGCACAGTTTTGGTGTGCTTTCGCAATAAAGTATAGTGAATTAATAAATTAATATCGTTTTATAGGTAAATTAATAACACAGCGATTGTACCATACTGATACTCGGATATGTCTGGGATCTAACATAATGAGTATTTGCCTCGTGTGACTTGAGCTAAGGCGCGGTAGATTGCCTGTATTCACTACCAGAACAGTGCAAAATAAATGAATGCATTTTTATATATTTCATAGTTGATTGTATGTTAGTCCATAAGGTATTTATTCATGGGTCATTAATACCTGAAAATAAAGATTATTAGTATTATAAGGCAGTCCACTATTTGTTTGCGTCTATCGTTAAAATTTTTGCAAAGTATAAATAATGATTCCTTTTATACTCTACTTTGAACACAGTTACGCTTGATATAAAACTCAAACGCTACTCTCAAATCAACAGCGTCGACCGCCAACTAGTTCCCTTTAAAATTCTGGAATAGTACTTCAAACTCGGATGAAAAATAGCAAGAATAAATCTTCAACTACAGGACGAGTCGCATGGTATCAACATTAGCTTTTGTTATTAATGCGCTTGGCTGAGCGTGGATACGCAAACGATGCACATGGAGATCGTGAATCATTCTGTATGCATTGGATATTTTGGCTTTCGTCTGGTGAATCTATATCACTTAAAAGCAATATTTCCTGAGTATTGAACTGTCTGTGGGTTATAAAATCTTAATAGAGATGCTACGATTCTTTTGTTATCGGAATATTGTGGCGTAGTGAATGTGTTTTGCAACTTTTGCCCATTAGGAAAAGGAGTCATCAATAAATTTATTTTTGGTCTTTGGAAGTTATGTTAAGAGGTTAATTTTTGGCTTTTTCTGTCATTGTTTGTATCTTTCAATTCGCAGTGGACCAGCATGACGAAGGGTACAATAATAATGATGTTGATAACATTTTATGATTGTTTAAGTTTATTTGCAAATGTTAGTATAGAAAACTTCGGTGCTATTTGATACTGTTCATGTTCAGTCAACACTGCGGTGAAAGAAAAGAATAGCGTGTAAAGTGTGTTTGTTACATTAGAAGAAAAATATATTTTGATAAAATTTTAATAACTTCATACAAATAATCTGTATCTTGATACTAAATAAAAGGGCGACCGGATGTTCATCCTAATGATTACTATAGATGAAAAGTAGCATAAAAAATGACATCATAATATAAATACGAAATTGATATGATAATCTGATAAATTTTAATTGCTTAAATTTATAAGAAGAATACGTTTGATATTTTATCGGGATTTACTGATAAAATTACAGATAAATGAAAATGATATAATTAAGTGTAATAGTGAGTAATCGTTTCTGACTTTCTTAATATAAACAGGTTTGAACATTCATGACGATTTTACGATAGGCATTCATCCTTGCATGGGTATATCACATGATAATCCGCTCATATTTAGAGCACACATCTCGAGGAAGCACGTCACTATAAAGAACCCTGTAGTCAAATAACAATAGCTTTTTAAGGTGTTATGATTCTGTTGTTTGGTTTCCAAAGCTCCACGTTATTGGGTTACGGTCAGAGATGGCAGCGCGCGATTGTCGGTTGAAATAGTCAAAGCTGTAATCTCTTTGGCTGTAATAAATTTATTAAAAAGTAAAATGTACACTTGGTCATGTAACCATAGATAACTCTCTCTTGTCTGCCTGCTCTCCAAGGAGCTTATCTCGAACTGATCACACTGTGTATATCTCAATTACAATAAATACTGCTTTGAACCTCAAGTTCAGTGTTTAAATTATACAACCCAACAAACACCATGGTGTTAGAAGCTTAACTTTTTTTAAAGATCTTTCTTTATATTTTTTGGAATTTGTCTCGTTATTGTGGCATTTGATAGTCATATATATTTAGGTCATATCCTCTTTTGGACTCTTAGCATGGCTTTTAACAAGAAACTGCCTTGAATAAGTGTGATAAAGTCGATGCACTAAAGATATAGCAGCCTAGGCTGCTCCTTAGCTTAATGCAGTACTGAGTTCAGATATAAAAGTTATAAATATAAAATGCCGCTACAACATTATAGCATAGTTTGACGTCAGTTACCTCATCAGCTACCTTACTATCATCGTTTATCGCGATCCAATTTAAGACCTAAACTGAATAAAATCGTCAATTCGTACTATGACGCTATCTACGCGCCTCAGTTTTGGCGCTACTTTCAACAGCGATTCATTTCAGATTGACACGCTGATCTGTCATTTTAAGCGTTTCGTTTTATTCTTAAATATAAAATGAAGCTTGTAAAAGCGTGTTGAAAAATTTTGTTCAAATAAACTAAAGTATTCTTAAAACATAAATGAAAATAATATTGCAATAAAATAAATAAAAAGGTTATTGAAAAAAAAACTAAGGAAGAGGCTGTATGTGCTTTTGTTCTCCTTGCCTTCCCTAAAAATAGGGGAATTAAAAAAACAGACCAGTGACAACTTTCTTTTATTCTTTCGATCCAAACACGAATCAGTAATATGAAGATGATGGTATGGAATAATATGATTCAGTTTACGAATCTATACTTAACCGTGTAGAATTTGAATCGCCATAATATAGTCAACACTTCAGTGGTAAAGAGTATTCTAGGTGAAGCTAGTTTTCACCTTGCACTTACCGTGAGACAACTCTAATGTTCGTATTATAGAATAAGTTTCAAGAATGGACGCCGACTTGAGCGTCCTACGTCTTTGTCACTTTGTGCGTGATAGAAAGTGACAGACGATTCTCAAGACATGTTTAACTTCTGAGTGTCATTCTGTAATACGGGCCTAAATGGGATGACAAAATATGCGACTAGCGTATTAAAAAGTAAAAAAAAAAATTGGTTGTCTGTAAAGTCGGTTTACTGACGATAGTTGAACGTGGCAACGTCTTTTCAAAAGAAAAAAATAATTTCATTTGTTTAATAGATTTTTGCTTGCACTTCAAGCCTTACATGGAACGCCTCAGAGCGAGGTAACGCCGCATGCGTCATGTTTTTTCGTGCATGCAGCCGGCTCTATCGAATTATAAGACGTTGTCACGTCAAAATGTATTGTTCATGAACTACACAAACATGCTCGTACATAATACATACTCTCACGCTCATAATTCAAAAATTGGTGAACAAAGCTTCGGATAACATTTAGTTACACTTAAGGCCACATCTGGCAGTGGGAGCCATGAAGTGACATGGTTAAGTTGATAGTGACAGGTTGCCAGTCTAGCGCCTATTACTATATGAGACTCATTTCAGAATCCTTCATTTGTTTTTGCTTTGCTATTGCATGCTCTACGCCATTCCCAAAATTAGTTAAAGATCAAATTTTGCTACTGTATTCCATTACGTTGTTTACCGTCAGTCGCGCTTTGCAGTTTCTGTTCCGAAGTTGCAATTAATGTGCTTTGCAAGGCGCGCACGAAACAGTGGATCATTCTATATGCATTGGTTATTTCGTACACTTAGTTTAGACGAAAAGGCCGGGAAAGTAAAGGTGAAAATCCGCAGACTGTTGCATTTCGCGAAATTTACCGTTCAACATCAACATGTATACTTACTTTCTTTGTACAAGTTTATTCAGTCGAGTTGCAAGAGCTTTCGTAGTTGTTTAATTTCGGGGTATATTAAGGGTGATTTAGATTTTTTAGAATGTAATTTTATCTTGAAACAAAGAACTTTAAAAATATTAGTGTATTATTTGATGTTGCTTCGTTGTTATTAGTTCAAAAGAAGACTTTTTGTTTTTGTATGTCACAAGCGAGGCAATAGTCATTAGTATGAACTACTATCTAACGAAGTCCGTTTAACTCTAGTAGTAGTGACGTATACAAATAATCGTGCACGTGTGTCTAAAGTGTCGATACTGAGCACTCCTAAATTTACGCACACTAACACAATGCAACTATATGCATTATGCACGCCTGACAACATTCATAGCCAAACGGACTTCGCGAAATAACATAAGCGTTGCAATAAAACTACGTCTAGTAAAGAACACTGGCCGTTTTCATTTTCAATACGACAATTTACATACGGCCATTCCATTTGCTAACTGTAATAAAACGATAAACTTTAGTCTCTGTAACAACTTGATACTTTGTGTGTACTCTCCACCACATTTGCTTAAAGCATGAAGCTGATTGCAAATAATAAGAAAGCAACAGAGAAAACCTTGATAGTAAAAGAACTGCAATAAAAGGCTAAAATTATGAACAACGTATTTCAGCTAGATGTACCGTATATTCGCTATTACATACCTAAGGCGGTTGTATATGATATCGCTAACCGGGACATATCCTAAACGAGCCACCTAACCTCATCACATTAGTCAGGGGTGAAAGAATACACCCACCGAGTTTCCTTGCGTTTCTCCAGTAAATTTAGCACCTTGTTTACGTACAAGAAAATCACAGGACGAGAACATTTATTTCTTTCGTGGAAGATGCTATCATAGAATTTTATTTAATTATAACTTATATTGTCCTGATGTCTCGTAAGCTTGATTAATGTATTCACGATATTAATATAATCAATCAAAGTGCCGCAAATGGAGGCATCTACTATACAATCTGGAGGGATTATACTCTTAGGTATACCTACATCTCTAAAAGGTTTTGGAATGGAATCCCTAAGGCAAAATATAACGTGTCTGTAGCAAAGATTCGCCAGATGGCGCATTTAACAATCAATAATGAGTGACCTTGGCTGTCACTGTGAGGGCTTGTGCGGCATGCAAACACTTTTATAATATAGTATATTTACTATAGTAGCTATTTTCGCCAGATTTTTGCTTTTAAACTTAATCTTAGATAGGGTGGATTCACCTTCAAGTCCTTTTTACTTTCTACTATACGTAATATGGAGGAAGTCTTGTAATCGTCAAAAAATTCGTCCTCGAGATTTTGACGGATTTACACGTGTTGGACCTCCCCGAGTTCAAAAATACCGTTTTTGGAATTATGCTTATGTCTGTGTTTGTGCGCTAGCACGATAAATCGAGGAATGCTTTAACTTATTGCAACCAAATTTAACATGCATGTATGACATCAAAATATAAGGTTTCTATCAACTTTTGTGTCGTTTTCGGTATACGAGAAAGTCAAGGGGAGACCACTCCCGATTTTTATACTTTGTTCTTTAAACATAAACCCCCTTATTACAAAACGTAGACTAAAGTTAGTCGTGGGTTAAAACTGATGCTAATTCTGTTTTTTATTCAGCGAATAAGAGTGACAGCATAGGTTTTAAGCCATAACTAACTTTAGTCCATGTTTTATAATAAGGGGAAACAGTTCACTATGGAATACCTTATCAAGTAGGTAAGTCGAATTACTATTCCATTATACGGTTTAAACTTTTTCTGTTTGTTTGGACAATAAGACGAATTCTTTTAACATTCTATGGCTTAACCGTGCGGGTGTCGGTTCCATAGCGTCGCAAAGAGAGGAGCTAGGAGCAGTGACTGAGACTAATGGCAGTATACTGACTTGTATTGTATACTGCCATATTCCTACAGCAGTGGGGACTACCACTTTAACGAGCATTCGGATGGGACGAGAAATCAAAATGAAATATTTTAAGGTTACCCAACCTACTACCAACCTCAAAAATACTTGTAACTGTTTTGTACTCGTTATATGAAACGTGCCCCACTGCGCATCTCATCGTTCTTTCAATAAAGCTTTTGAATAATACCAGTTGCAAAAATATATACCTACCTATCTGAGCTTAACTTACTGTATGTTTTTCAATATATCAGGGAAACAGAACGTAAAACGCAATAAATCTGCCATAAAGGAAATTTATAAAAGGGAATAAATGTTTATTTAAAGGAACGCTGATAAAATTGAATGTGAGTAATATTGATATGGGTATAGAATATAGCTTTGTGACATTTCCCAATTGCCAATAAAAATATTTTTTGTGTCGAATATTTAAAAGAAATAAAGTAATACCTAATATTTATATAAATATAAATGCTATCGATTAGCCGTGTGATGCTGGCAGAGTAGAATAGCATAACCGCATATCCTCCCATGGGTGTCGTAGAAGGCGACTAATGGATCTGAAAAAGGGGTATCGATCACCTTAAACTTCGTCCACCAATCCACATTGGGCAAGCGTGGTGGACTACTGCCTAAACCTCCTTTGATAACAAGGAGAGGCCTTGTGTCTCAGCAGTGTGTCAAGTTATAAAGGCTGTTATGATGGCTATGATGAAATGCCATTGTGATTTTCTTAAATTGGTATCTACCTCAAAGGGCAATAGAGAGAGCTATGCTCAGTTTCTCTGCGTGGTGAACCAAGGTCACCGACATAGGCCAAAGAATTGCGGCCGAGTACCGGGAGACGCGCCGCACGTCACAAGGTGGACCGACGATCTGGTAAAGGTCGCGGGAAGCCGCTGGATGCGGCAGCTCAGGACCGTTCGGGTTGGATATCCTTGGGGACGCTTATGTCCAACAGTGGAAGTCTCTCGGCTGATATGATGATGATGATAAGTTACCTACGTAATGTCATTATTAAGTGGCCAGCCACTAGACATGATAATTTATTTAATATATTTAAACATGTAAGGAAATGTAAATTAGCTATTGAACGAATGAATACAAAAATATGCCATTAATTGGTATCATGATAATTTAGATAATACTTTACTAGTCTACTATTAAAATTACACATTTATTAATGACTAGCTTCTGCCCGGGACTTCGTCTGCGCAGGATAAAATATAAACTATATAGCCTTTGTTATGTTATTCTGATGCATGAGCTATATGTTGTAAAGACTCACTTTTATACACTCAGTTGTTTATGAGTGAAAGAGTAACAAATATCTTTAAAAACTTTCGCATTAATAGTATTAGTAGGATCATTGAGCAAGAAAAGTAGTATGAGCATATCGAGAAATACTCACATACTTTTCTTAAATTGCACCCAAACATGCACTCTTTTTACTACAGTTTACAGTAATACAGTTTAAACAGTTATGAAATTATCAATTTGATAACTGTTTAAATTTGATTTGATTCTGCTGAGCATCTTGTATAATAGAAGTATTGTAAAACGCGCAAAACTTGTGGGTTTATAGATCAATAAACATTTGAACAAATCAGAATATGCGCTGTGAAAAACCGAAGTGCCATAAACTAATTATATTCTGTTATTAATGTGTTCAGTCTGAGGGGTAGCTATAACAGAGCATGCTACGACGTGAATCATTTTACAGGCATTGGTTATTCCGCAGCGCACTGTGAACCAACAAAAAGGTTTGAAACTGGAAGATAAAAGGCTGTTCTGCAGAGAAGGGAGGAGAATGTTATGCACAGTGCATTTCCCTGTAGATTTGTTTTTTCAGTCATTAAGCCTTCCACCCATTTGTATGTCTGAATGCGTCATATATTTACACATTACACCAATGTTGATGAGATCTTTTCAGTAATACAACAAAAAATAACTAACAATGAAAAATGAAACATCAATCTATCCTGCACTAACAGTGCGAGTTTTCGAGTTTTTTCTTTAAATTTTATCTTTACTTTGTCACCGGCAGCCTGTGGCTATGATTCCAATGCAAACTTTGTCGCAAAATCAAGAGATGGAAATCTTGTGCGTGTGCTAGCAGAGAATTCCATTTCTTTATTTCATCCTTCTTTTCATTCCTTCCTCCTTACAACCCTGGGTCGTTCGAAAGAGGCGCGAAGAAGCACTATGGAGGTCTGCAATGTGTACATATATATATGTATAATAAACTATATAAATTAACTCATAATTGTGGTCAATAAGACTATGTCTTATGTTTATATAAAAATGTGAAGCAAATAACTCCATCCCAATTGACGGTAAACAAAAGTGGAGTTTAAACGCAAAGAAAGCTATAACTAAAACTAGATATCTTCAGTGGCATAATGTTCTCTAGTTTATGAATTATAAAGACCATTAAGGAATACGAATTACATAAGATGTAGCTTATATCTAAAAAAACACTTACAACTTGCAATATGGGCTCAAAAACGCTATTCAATAAAAGACAGTTTCCCAAAAGCCGGTATAATTGTTAGATATATTCCATTTGTGAGAAAGCGCGAGGAATCATACGAATACGTTGATCGAAGCAATTTCATCGCGGATTCACGACAAATGATGTGATGTGGAAATATCGTAGCATATAAAGCATGTGAGACTTTTCCCAATACCGATGCTGAGTTACCAATAATAGGAGAAATGACATCTTTGATATATTGGTAAGTATTGACGTGAAAAATAAAAGAAATACAGGATTTTTATTAGATACCAACGCTATCATTAGAGTATGCATAAGCTGTAGTCCTATTACTGGTGTAAGCGTATAAGTGTGTGTATTAGATGGAGTGAATATTCAAATCCAGTGAAATTAACTGGGAGGAAAAATTAGGCAGAGTTTACAAATAGACTTCTCCCATCTAGTTGATGTATTTCTTTGGGATGACTCACAATGATAAATTTCATTTTGATATTTTCGAGTTGCCTTTTGGGACCTAAGCCGAATTTTTGAGAAAGCCTATATAGGCTTGAATATTCAAGTAATCATATTTTTTAAATTCCTACACGAGGACCATAATAATTTTATGAATGAAAAATCATTATGTATATTATTATGCTACTCATTACAAAACATAAAAGACACCTAGGAAAATCATAGTACTTACTTAAATCTAGCTATTTAAAGGTATATGTGTAACTTATAACAGCTGTTAAATTGCATTTCGCATAAAAATACGACATATTTTCATTATCATCATCAACAGCTCATATCATGTTCCCACCCAGGGGCTCGATCCTACCCCACATTTAGATCTAGCGATTAGGGCTTAGTATACCACGCTGACCAAGTGTGGGTTGGTCGACTTCAAAAACAACCTAAGAATTTCTTCACCGTAAAAGCGTCGGTTCAACGTACATAAAAATTCAAAATTTGAATTTATATGTATTTACACATTAGTACGTGGCGGGGATCGAACCAGTGCCGCCCGGGAGGGAGACAACAACGCCCTTATGCGCTACGTCAGCGACGCTTACTTACGATTACGACATACTTAATGAAAATCAAATAGTGATTAAAAGTCACCTTATGCAGTAACTACGTTTCTTACTCCTATTAGAAACAAAAAGTAAGTTAGTGGGTCGACGCCACACGTCGCGGTGTGAGGTCTTCGACGTTTCTGGTACTACAACGCTCAGCAGCGTCCGCAGACGTCGACGTGTCGTACCGTCCACGGTATCAGCTTTACACTTAGGAAGCGCGTGGCTACTTGAGAGAGCAAAAAGTAACGCAGATACAGTTTCGATGTCATTTAAATCTATCTCAACGCATAGTGTAGAAGCGAGACAGATATCTCACCGAAATACTGAAACAGTTTATGTCTTGCTCTTTTCACTTTTAGATGAACTTTAGTTGCTCGTATACGTATTGTATGAACCCTTCCCCCTTTATGTTTTATTTTTATCATTTGTGGGTTATAATTCCCCACCGAGGGGCTCGAGCCTACCCCACATTAGGGGCGATTAGGCCTTAGTCAACCACGCTGACCAAGTGCGGGTTGGTCGACTTCACTCGCAACATAAGAATTTCTTCATAGGTGTGTGCAGGGTATAGTATTATATTATCTGTGGTGCAGGTTTCCTTACGATGTTTTCTTTCACCGTAAAAGCGTCGATAAAACGTACATATCAATTCAAAATTTGAAAACACATTGGTACGTGGCGGGGTTCGAACTGGTCCCGGGTGGCAGACAAGTTATAATTTACTGTAATTGAAATGACTATAATTAACATGTTGGACTTTCGATGAATTGATACAGCGGGTGTTAAAAGCGTCCATAAAATAAGGCATCATTAAACCGAATAGGCGATCAAGGGTGGTGGATACAATGAAAATAAATCACTTGACTTTCGAATTTACGTAGGAAACCCAGTAAATGGGCTATTTCAATAATTGCGGTATTTATTTTGCAAAAGACATCTAATCGATGTAGCCGTATTAGAAATTAATGTATTACTTTGGCTACCCTCATTTTTCTTGATACAATTAATGAAATTAACCACGTATTCCTTTCTCATTGGATCTTGATAAATGTAAGGTCTTGTTTCGGGTTTACCTGCTCGCACGTTTGATAAATGGCGTGTGCCTGAATTGTATTGTTACGTTGTTTTGTGGTCCTTCAGAAGATTGCATTGAATAGTATTGGTTTATCCTCTTTGATAGGTATAATGTGTTATATTAAATAAATATTCAATTTTATTTCAATAAAAAGAAAGAGGGCGTGATAATATTTTGTTTTATTACTAAGCAAGTGTAAAATGGATTAAATAAATGACGAAACCAAAAAATGCTACATCCCTGTTTACTTAATTCTGGTCAATGGAACCCATTCCTCTATTCTACGTAACAATTGTAAATGTTAAGCTACTAAATTCGTTGTTTGTTCTCTGATGGGTATATATGTATGTATAACCATAATTAGTTATTTGAACTCGATTTCGCTCCGTGCTTCAAAACGCAAGCTGAGCAGTCGTAAAAACCAAGTCAGATCAGAGGTTTGAAATGGCGACTAGCAAAACTTGGATAGGTAGGTACGGTCAGCATCGGAAGTAGATTAATAATAATAAGATATTTCCACGCTCACACCAATTATTATCCAGCCCAAATTAAGTATCGTTAAGAACTTGTGCTATGGATACTAGATAACGGACAAATCATAATAAGCTAGATATTTCATAAATTAACTTTAATAAGTATTTAAACAACCATGACTCGTGAACAAAATTATTCGTGTTCATCACACTAACATTTGCCACTAGCAGGATTCGAACCCGGACCGCCCGATGTGTAGGCAGCGTTACTGACCACTCCACCAAGACGGGGCTTCAATTAATATTTTAGTACTTTGTCTTAATAATCATTTATACTTAATACATTCTTTTTACTTTCTCGCATACGTAGTATAGAGGAAGTATTGTAATCTTCAATAAATTCGACCTCAAAATTTTGACGGATTTACATATTTTGGACCTCCTTGAGTCCAAAAATATATTTTTTGGAATTATGTCTGTGTGTGTGTCTGTGCGTTAGCACGATAACTCGAGCATGCTTTAACTTATTCTAACCGAACTTAACATGCGTGTATGACATCAAAATATAAGGTTTCTGTCAAATTTTGAGCCGTCGATCACGAAAGTTAAGCACCCATCCGAGTACCGACCGCGCACTTGGTTAAGTGCGCGGTCGGTACTCGGATGGGTGACCAAAATTTAACATGCATGTACGTCATCAAAATATAAGGTTTTCTATCCACTTTTGAGTCGTTTCCGGTATACGAGAAAGTCAACTACATAACGATAACCGGCTTCGTTATGTAGTGGTTCGTCCACATACATATGATCACGCTCGTAATTCCATGAGGAGTTGAGCAGAGCCTTAGTTAAAATTTTGTCTCAAAATTTGCTCGTATTACAGGTTACCACACGATAAGAAAAATATTTGACAAAGGTATATACTTGATGTAAATTAGTTTCGCTTTTACAGTCTTCATTTTGTCCACTCAATATATTTAGCCGCGTGCCGGGACAAATGAAAAACGTTCAAAAGAAACTTCGGAAAATAGTGATTTTGATTGAAAATTGGTAAAATGACACTTATGTTAAATAATAATTCGTGTGTCTAAAATATGACAAACAATTCTCGAAAGTCGTCGGTCAAACGTTTTCGGACAAATGAAATCCGGACTTCATTTGGGACAAGTAATTTTCCAATTGCCATTGCCCGGCAGAGTAGAATGGCATCACCCCTTATCATCCTATGTGTCGTAGAAGGCGACTTATCGATCAGCAGGGGTATTGATCACTTTATAATCTGTCCATTAATCCGCATTGGGCAAGTGTGGTGGACTACTGCCTGAGCCTCCCTCTATGACAATAGAGGCCTTGTTTTCCGAGTGTGGGTCGATTATAAAGACTGCTGATGATGAAGTAATTTTTCACGTCTATTATCTAATATTTTTGCCTTTAGAGCTTTGTCCAAACCTGTCTGGACAGAGCTTAGTGGTGAACGTTTCAATTTTAAATATTTAATAAATCTTCGAATGTATAAATACTTAATTTAGTAGCAAAATCCAATTTTAGCATAGCCGAGGGACAGAAAACTTTTAATTATGTGCTCTACCGTCCAAATAGGCGAAACAGACATTTAGTATTCTGCAACATCGTAACCAAAAATGAATGAAAGTATGTACAGAGGTTTCCATTTACATTTAGACAAGTCTGAGAATTTACCGAATTGAAAAGCGGGATTTTCTATGAGCAAGGCTTAAATTCGTTTAAAGAGTTTTAGCGCAACCTGTCTTGTTGAAGAATAATTTAGCTGTTTTGAACATAGAAAATTAGATTTGGATTTCATATTCTAATTTTTATCTACTTCAAACTGCAATTAAATTGGAAACTAATAGCTATGATAATCAAGCGAAATTTTTGATACACTTATCCAGTTTTCAATGAATTGTTTTAATTCGTTTATGTTATTTGGTTGGCAGACAAGCATACGGCCTGCCTGATGGTAAACAGTCAATTTAGCTTATAATTAGTTACGCTTGCAATACTGACATGAACACTGACACTCACAATACTAGTCCCAATCACTAACCTGTGAAGCTCTGGCGATCTTGATCACCAACAGAAACGGAACGCCCCAAAAGTTTTGTAGTCTTCTCTAAGGTCCAGTGGCTAGCTGTGGCCTAGCTCGAAAATACATGTGGTATTGCAGTAATATAATACACCTAGTTTTATTAAAATATTGGTGTACTAGTATAGTATTATATTATCTGTGATATTGGTAAATCACGTCTTTATTTGCGTTATTAATTTTGTCAATGAAATATTTTAAACTCGCAGCATAAAAAGTTTACGATGACGCTTACTTGACCGTTAAATCTTTTTTTCGTTTTTACGTATAAAATTTATTTTAAAATTAAGCAAATTATGTGATGAGTGAGATTCCCTCATCACATTAATACTGTGTGAATCGCCGACCATTATAAATTTATACTTGGTTTGGTTGGTAGTATGGCTTCTCTTACATAGGTAAGTCTGGCTTAGAATTATTATCTGTAATCTGTGATCTGGATATCAACCACCATTTTACTAAAGTCACAATAACAATAGTGTTAACAGCACGCAACACAATAAAAAGCTGACAAGTCTCTCAGTGATTGAGTATTCTAGCCGAAGCCCGCTTACAGGTGGAAGAATTCAGTTTCGCTTTTTGTAAAAAAAATTAACACACATGTGACTTAAGCAGCGTGGTTGACGTCGTATATTTAAGATTGAATTATGTAAGACTAAAATGCATCAGCAGGGGTGTAAGGGGTTCCAAACAACAGCTGACGGAACCCAAGTCAACCTCACCTGCACGCGGTACACCCTGCCGAACAACAGACGAGGCTCTGGCGCTCCCCACCAACCCGCACTGGGCCAGCGTGGTGGGAAAAGGCCCAAACCCCCCCAAAATGGTATACAAACCCAACACAAGGCCCCAAGTGCCCGGCGGTACCGGAGGCCGTGCCAGCGGTGACGGACGTTGGCGAGGTGCCGGGACCAGGGGTGCCAAGAATCCCCGGGCGGCGATGATCTCCCGTCATACGACTTTGGCCCTGGCAACATATAACACACGCACACTGCGGACCGAGGAGAAGCTGCTGGAACTAGAGGAAGAATTGAGTAGGATTCGCTGGAGTATAGTGGGATTATCCGAAGTCCGAAGACAGGGCGAGGACACGGTGATTCTTAAATCCGGCAACCTACTCTATTTCCGGGAGGGCGAAGATCTGTCCCAAGGTGGTGTCGGGTTTATTGTCCACAAGTCTCTCGTGAACAACATTGTACAGATCGAAAGTGTGTCGAATAGGGTGGCGTACCTTATACTCAGAATCACCAAACGGTATTCGTTGAAGGTCATACAGGTATACGCCCCGACCTCGACACACCCCGACGAGGAAGTGGAAGTAATGTATGAGGACATTTCTCGGGCAATACATGCTTCCAGGACCCACTACACTGTTGTAATGGGAGACTTCAACGCAAGGCTAGGCAAACGTGGCGATGATGAGTTGAAAGTGGGGCAATTTGGAACTGGAATCCGGAACTACCGTGGACAAATGCTAGCCGAATATATGGAGAGAGAGGGACTCTATATGATGAACTCTTTCTTCAAGAAACGGCTGCATCGGAAATGGACCTGGGAAAGTCCGGATGGTACAACAAAAAATGAGATTGACTTCATCATGTCGACTAAGACTCGGATATTCAATGATGTCTCTGTGATCAATTCGTTTAACACGGGAAGCGATCACCGAATGGTAAGAGGCACATTGAATCTCAACGTCAAATCCGAACGGTATCGACTGATGAAGTCTACGCTCCGCCCTGAAGCCATCCAGATCCAAAACCCCGAGCGCTTTCAACTCGAACTGCAAAATCGCTTCGAATGCCTGGAGGACTGCATAGATGTGGACACTTACAATGACAGGTTCGTGGAAGCTGTTCTTACGGTGGTTTCAAAACTTTTCAAACCCAGCCGTACAAAAAAAAGCGAAGAAAATCTCAGAGCCCACATTAAAGCTGATGGAGGAAAGACGAGGGATGGTTCTGCAGTCTCCTGAAGATGCTCGTAGGCGGCGGCAGCTCAACAAACATATCTCCAAGTGCTTAACTCGCGACATACGCCAATTTAATACAGAACGTATTAAAGAGGCCATCGAGCAGAACAAAGGCTCCAAAGTGTTCGCTAGAGATTTGTCGCTTGGAGAGAGCTTGCTGACGAAGCTGAAGACAGAGGACGGCAGAACCATCACATCACGACCTGAGCTTTTGGCCGAGATTGAAAACTTTTATGGACAGCTTTACGCGACATCACACCCACCTGTCATTCAGGCCACCGATCCAAGAGCCAAATTAACCCGACACTATACCGAAGATATCCCGGACGTCAGCCTGTACGAGATTAGTGTAGCTCTTAAACAGCTTAAGAACAACAAGGCGCCGGGTGATGACGGAGTGACAGCGGAGCTTCTGAAAGCAGGTGGACGACCGGTCCTGAAAGCTCTTCAGAGGCTATTTAACTCCGTTATACTCGAGGGCAAAACGCCAGAGGCATGGCATGGCGGCGTGGTGAGACTCTTCTTCAAAAAGGGCGACAGGGCCCAATTGAAGAACTATAGACCCATCACGCTGCTGAGTCATGTTTACAAGCTGTTTTCAAGAGTTATAACGAATCGTCTCGCGCGCAGGTTTGACGACTTCCAGCCTCCCGAACAAGCCGGATTCCGAAAAGGCTTCAGTACCATAGATCACATACATACGCTGCGGCAGGTTATACAGAAGACCGAAGAGTATAACCTGCCATTATGCTTAGCGTTCGTAGACTATGAGAAAGCCTTCGATTCTGTCGAGACCTGGGCAGTGCTCCAGTCACTCCAGAGGTGCCACATAGATTACCGATACATCCAAGTGTTGCGGTCACTGTACGAAAACGCCACTATGTCAGTTCGCCTTCAGGACCAGAATTCAAAACCCATACAGCTCCAGCGAGGCGTGAGACAGGGTGATGTTATATCGCCGAAACTGTTCACAGCTGCGTTGGAGGACGCGTTTAAGCTTCTGGACTGGAGAGGGCTTGGCATCAACATAAATGGCGAGTACATGACTCACCTTCGCTTTGCAGATGATATCGTGGTTATGGCTGAGACCTTGGAAGACCTGGGCGCAATGCTCGACGATCTCTGTAGAGTCTCCCAACAAGTGGGTCTTAAAATGAACATGGATAAGACGAAAATCATGTCTAATATCCATGTTGCACCCACTCCTGTAAAGGTTGGAAGCTCTACACTGGAAGTTGTCGACGATTATGTTTACCTGGGACAAACAGTCCAACTGGGTAAGTCCAACTTCCAGAAAGAGGTCAATCGACGAATCCAACTCGGCTGGGCAGCGTTCGGGAAGCTACGCGGCATATTCTCGGCCCATCTACCGCAGTGTCTCAAGACGAAAGTCTTTAATTCGTGTGTGTTGCCAGTGATGACTTACGGAACCGAAACGTGGCCGCTTACAATGGGCCTCATAAGAAGGCTCAAGGTCACCCAAAGGGCAATGGAGAGGGCTATGCTCGGAGTTTCTCTGCGTGATCATATCAGAAATGATGAGATCCGCAGGAGAACCAAGGTCACCGACATAGGCCAAAGAATTGCGAACCTCAAGTGGCAGTGGGCAGGGCACATTGCGAGAAGGACTGACGGCCGTTGGGGCGGAAAGGTCCTCGAGTGGCGACCACGTACCGGAAAACGCAGCGTTGGTAGGCCCCCCACAAGGTGGACTGACGATCTAGTTAAGGTCGCGGGAAGCCGCTGGATGCGGGCAGCGCAGGACCGACCGGTTTGGAGATCCTTGGGGGAGGCCTATGTCCAACAGTGGGCGTCTCTCGGCTGAAATGATGATGATGATGATGATGAAAATGCATCAAATCTGAATAATGTTCTCCTCTTCAATAGAAAATAAACGTTTAATTACAGTTTTATAAAAACTTTCTATTAATAAGAACCTAACTATATTATATATAAAAAACAAAATCTTAAAGTTCTGTAATTTAATTAACTCATATATGGGATTATGTTTTAATTAACCATTTTTCCCTTTCACCTCTTCATCTTGAATCAGTAAATATAATTTCAATATTGATTTAATCTGGAGAAGTGACGGAAGAAACTGCCTCAGCGTGTCAAAATTAGCAATAAAATTTACAAGATATTGTAATTAGAAAGTATTTTGAATGTATCAGTTATCCATACAGAAAAAAATAAACTTTTATTAAGAAGCTAAGCTGCAATAATAGTTATAACTTATTAATAGATAGGTAAGT
This sequence comes from Elophila nymphaeata, assembly GCA_955850985.1. NCBI lineage: Eukaryota > Metazoa > Arthropoda > Insecta > Lepidoptera > Crambidae > Elophila > Elophila nymphaeata. The sequence continues at coordinate 15,091,342 of OY039076.1, read as the reverse complement.
AATATTGTCTGGTACTTTGTTAATGAGGAGTATATATTGTTACCTAAAAAAAGCTTATTCTGTAGAGACGATTAGTATGTATCACAAAATATGTGTATTCAGGAGATTATTATAATGAAATGGTCTTCTTTAAGCAGATAATTATATCTTTTCGAAGTGTTGATTGTTGGTTTGTAAGTGAGATTTCCAGAGCTGCACGACATATAAATGATTCGGTTGGCTTGTTTGCCTAAAATCTATAAAGTGAACAGTGGTCATGGTCACGATTCAATGGATTATTTGGAACAACAACTAGAATGAATTTCCTAGGGATAACGAGTGGACAGGATGGATACAAATGATTCTCAAGAATGTGTACCTACTGTTAAGAATAATATGGAAAGGTGAAGCTAAAAGTCACGAATTCATCGATCTTTCCAGACATAAAGGAATGCAATTTACTTTATTCTTTTATCTAACTTCAAACGAAAGCAGACAACTTCTGATATATCATGAAAGTTTCATGTTTTACTGCTGCAATAATACGTGTTGGAGAAGCACTTAAATTAAAACACTTTTATTGGGGCTTATGTTAGAAGAAAGTTTCGCAGTGATAATATTAGTAAAGTGGTAAACTATAAGAGTTAATCGACTATACGGCCTAATCATAGCAATAAACCAGCAGAGTGAGGTTGGCTAGTGTGCAGCTGAGCTCACCGAGGCTAAGACATAAACGTAAACTGGCCGGGTTACCACACGCTTTACTTTAATCCCATATGCGGCCAATCTCCGAGGCTTTGCTGCGGGATTAAAAGAGGTCATTCTGAAGCGTAGCGATATTTTGCGCGGGCTAATCATTGGCTTTTGCTGCAAAAACTTTCTGTTATTGCAGAGTTTTTGAACTGCAACCTTTGGCTTGATTATAATTATGATTGAACTTTTAGCATACCTATTTGTCTGCATATTTTACGTGTTTCTTATATTATTTAGTTTGCAGACAAGCATACGGAATGCCGGGTGGCAAGCAGTAACCGTAGCCTATAGACGATTGCAACACTGACGATACACTTACGGGATGCGAACCCTAGTCAACTTTCCTACCCTGTGGAGACCTCTCATAGTCTAGTCTAGTTTTAATTATTTAGTATTTTAGCTCACGTACGCGGATGAGCCATGACCTGGAGGAAATTTGCATATGTGTACACATACTACACAAACAGCTATAAAAATACTAATATGTGATTGTACCATACAATTTCTCATGACGTATTCCGAATGCCAGAGAATGTGAAAAATGTATTAAAACCAATTTATATTCGTATGGTATATCTTTCACTAGAATTCTCAAAATACTAGAGGATAAATAAACTGTCGCCAATTCTAAACGTGCCTACTTAAAGATTCCAGTGTACAGTGTTCGGTCACACGCCCGTAAATCTAGCTTTAATCCTACCGTGTTCAGTACGTCGGCGTAAATGGAGAAGCTTCTACTGTGTAGTCATAATCGTAAATTGGCCGGGTAGCAGGGACTGGTTGAGCTTAATACTATCAGGCTCAACAAGACAGAGAGCGATATTTTCTTAGAAAAGTCGGTTATAGAATATGATGCATGACGTGGTTCTTTTGTTACACACCTGTATCGGTTTCCTACCCTTGCGTATAAAAATAAATTGCTATATTGAATGTAGCTCTTATTGTGAGTAAGTACGATAGATAGTAATTGCTTATTTTATTTGCTTTGGTCTCCGTATTTATTTGACAATTTTGTTTCCTTTATAAGATTGTTTACCTATATATTTTATGGTCTTTTTGGGAAAATCTGGACTCTTCTGCTTATAAATACGTATTGAGTGAGCTCCAGTCAGATCAGTGCTAGTGTGCCTTGGGTTGGTGTGAAAACCTACACGTCATTATATACTTGTCTGAAATAAATTTAAAATTACTTTGACTTTCATATAATTAAAAAGGTTGACCGCGTACTTTCTTAGACACATATCGTATGGGTAATATATATTTCTATCTCAACTGTACTACAAAAATGCACGCGTAACTTATCAGATTCCAATACTTATGTAGATAAGCATAAAAATATTAACTTTAATTACTGCACGATGTTTGAAACAAAGGTCATAAGGAGTATCCTTAGAGTTACGTCAATTCATATTTCACACACACACACACACACACACACACACACACACACACACACACACAAACACACACAGATGTGTTTTAATACTCCGGCAGCAGCTGTCCTCCCAGCAACCACTTTGAATTGATACTCATATCATCGTGCGCTTAAGAAATAAGTAATCCATCATCTTAGTTGGATTTGATATAAAATGACTGCATGACAAATTTCAACTCTATCAGTTGAAAACAACTGCTTAATTCAAATCCAAGATTTGATCTAAACAAACATACAAATTAAATAAAAGTTTTAAAAACATGGAAGGTTCAAATTGAGATATTCAAATGTTGATGAAAAAAGTTCTTTTTCCTAAACACTATATTTGTAAAATATTTTGTATACAATCGCAATAATAATGATATTACAAAGGCCATAGAATGTTCGAGAAGTAATTACGGAACACAAACAATGACGAGACATTTCGGGCACATCAATCAACCAGTACAAGATGATGTATGGGTATCATATCCGAAGCTCCTTTACAGGAGATACGTTTAATAAATAACTACCTTCTTTTATATACTTACAAGAACAATGTGTATGTATTGATAATCAATCTTCTGGGTTTTGTTATGTTTCTTTCTTATGCGTTATTAAAATCTGAATCAGCAAAAGATATAACATGTGTTTTCTGTTATATGCTCATCGCTTGATGTAATTCGAAAGAGACGTTGATTTAAATCGCACTTTTCACACAAACTAGCACGCCGCCAGCTCAGCTGTGCTGTGATGTGGAATGCGAGAAGAAACGCAGGTTTATGGGTGCATGCTAAAACGAGCTTATACGAGCGCGCACAGAAGAAAAATCTAGTCTGACACTGCTGGTCACCTCAACATTACGGTTGAACGTTTACATTAAAATTAAAACATACATTACAAAAGTATGTGATTGGTCCTCATTCCTCATTTTGTTTTTAACATAAGAATTTGGTAACTTCATTAACTATATTAACTAACTGTTTACAATTAGATTAAAAATTTAAATGAAGCATCGACTAATTAAATTTTTTTTTTAATTATCCGCAGCTCGTCTGGGTAGGTACCACCGCTTTTCTTATTTCTGCGGTGAAGCAGTTCGCTGTGTTTCGTATTGAAGACAAAGGCAGCAGTGTATTTGCTGGGCATAGAAGGCATATCAACTTAGTCCCCATGATAGCAACGTACTTTGCAACGCAATTGGTACAGACTAGTAATTATAAAAACACCAAAAACAAAATATGTGGATACTATGGTTTTGTGAGCGCTCTGTTCCAGATAATCTTTGGAAGCAAAAGAAAGACGTAGAAACCATTTAATAAGTTTTCTGTTATCAATTATTCACATTGAAATCGAGGCGTCGTTATGACATTAATATTTGAAAAATCCTTTGTTTTATTATTTTGTTAATATACCCAATAATTATTAATTGGTATTAACAATATAATACAAAGGATTAAGAAAGTTCCGTTGAGGATTTTGTCTACTATACTAACCAGGACTTAGGTTTGAATTACAGAAACTTGTCGAACGTAGTCTATTCTTGGGAATAGTCAACACAAAAACGACAGTCACTCTATAACGTCGAAACTACGACTGCGACCTAAAATAAATGCAAATAGTATCCAAAGAAATGAGTACCCGAGTAGATATTATATGGCAAATGTATTTTAGACATAACCTTACCGAACAACGTACGAAATATGAGAGTTCGATATAATAGCTGGAACAGAAAGACATTCATACGAAAAGGTCGGCAGTCCTTGGGGATACATCGAGACGATTCCAATTTGTAATAAAGTTGATCGTAACAAATCTGTAATATTAGAAGGCATTGTAAATTGGATCACGTTTTACGCCAAAAAATCTTTCGGGATTTACGTTCCATTACTGTATTAAGAGCATAACTTGGCTTGGGAGAAATTTAATTTCTGCACAGTCATTCTGTGAGTAACTGAGCCGTAAAACGCTGCAATGAGGCCTAAAACAGCGCCTAGGGCTCATAAAGAAACAGTAAATAACATAAAAATTGGGTGTTGATAGCTGAGAGTTGTTGATCGTATAAGAATCGCAGACATAACATCTAATCTCGAAATGCTAATCTAATTTCATGCTTGGTACATATCTACACCAACAATCGGGTCCCAAGAAAAAAATATCAGTTGGAACCCAAACAAATTTCGATGCGACTTTACGGGGGTTGGAACGACGATCTCTATCGACTTATTATACAAATGGCCTATAGCTGGCTAAGAGTAACAATATCTTACCATGAAAGATTACGGGCCAATAGTGTTGCGGCCTATCTTGGCTACGTTTTGCAATAAAAACGGTGCCTCATAGACTATGCTTCTGCGTTGGGTATATTTAAGAGAAGAAAACTAATTTCGCAGATAACTTTACCTGCAGAACTACGATGTAATTTAATATAAGGGCATTTGAAATCGGCAATCGGATCCATTATTTTGATTAGAAAGAATCAACCGAGCCAAAATGAACCGTTTTATTTACATCAAAAACTGGGCAACCCTTTTACCGCTACAGACTTAAAACCAATCAACGTAAAAAGCGTTTTCAAAGAGATCTATTCAGGGCCCTACTTATCAATTAATAGCGTAACGAAAGCGATGACTGAGCATAGCTTAATCTCCTTTTGCCGTCTCACTGGCCGGCTATTAGCCTAATGGAGCGAATTACCAACCAAATCAATGTACTTATTCGCTTCTTTCAGTACTAAAACAAAAGCAAGTTGTAAACAAAAGTAAATTTGCAGCTTTAAGAATGAATTTCAATAGGCGCGTTCTTTATAAAGTTATGTAAATACCTAGTAGTTTCATGGTAATGTTACATCAAATATGAGCTAGGTATTACTATTATTAGTTATTGACTCTATAGCAAAGAATGAAAAGATTATAATCATGTGGAACACAATAGAATAGAAAGAACAGTTGAAATGGAATCGAATATAGTGACACTTTATTTCACATCAACCAGTTAACCTTTAACCACCTGCCATACGTCTCACAGACCTTGTTGCATATAAAATTATAAATATATTTATAAAATTACGAAAACAAAGGAAACAAATACAAAAGCAACTAATTACGTAAATGTTCACAAGAATATTTTAAAAGTAAAAATTATTATTTTACATTTCATTTTCATGTTGTTGTAAAGAGTAAAGAAAAGACCTTTTGCATAAAGATAAATTGAAACATCGATAAGTTTTTATGTTACGAACTATAAAATTACATAACTGGAATAATATAATAAAGCGCTCCGGCGTGCATGAAACTTCGTACGTTCGAATTTTAAATCACTTTTATAAGTTATCTTGATTGAAAAAGGGCTGTAATATTACCGGGAACATTTCTGGCATGTGCAACGCTTTTCTGAAAACTTTTAATTCATTTCACATTAAATGTTACTTCAATAAATGTAATTTAAACCGTATACGTTTTATATACTTGATCTTCTTCTGTCATAAACGCGTAATGAATTAATAGAAATTGTATTGAGCTTTGACCGCGTGATGCCGGCAAAGTAGAAAAGCATCACCCCATATCCTCCATTGGGTGTCGTAGAAGGCGACTAATGGATCAGCAAAGGGGTATTGATCACCTTATACTCCGTCCACCAATCCGCATTGGGCAAGCGTGGTGGACTACTGCCTAAACCTCCTTCGATTGCAAGGAGAGGCCTTGTGTCCCAGCAGTGGGTCGAATTATAAAGGCTGTTGTGATGTATTGAGCTTCAGGAGTTGGCGCGTACTCGTGTCATTCTCGATATTAACAATCAACTACATTGAAAATTATTTAGACTTAAGGTGGTACGATTTTCATACTTAAAACAATCGACATTAGTTCGAAATAGAATGAATGCTTAAATAGGTGTGAATTGAACATCTTAGCAGTTTTATTTGGGCAAAATTAATAAAAAAAAAAATATTTTGACAGAAATTCCGTTTAAATCGACGGGTAAATTATATTAATTTACGTATGCGTGGGGGAAAATATTCGTGTAAATACGTAAGTTGCGACGTTGCCATTCCATGCGTTGGACCGTTGCCGCTATTACAGATGTTTTATTTCATGAAGCTTGACAAATTGTTTAGAGTCTAACAAACTGTCATAGTTGTTGGCTTTTGTTGGTTGGTTCAATTTTTCTTCTTCTTCGGTTTGATGTCCCTTTTATGGAGGCGAGAGGCTGGCAACCTGTCACTATTTCGCATGGCCCGTAATACCTGATGTGACTTCATGTGGTTACACATGAATCCACAAATTTTACCTAAAGCTCTGCTCAAAACCTTATGGGTTTGTGAGCGTGATTGCATATTTGCATGTAATTTTAACCTCAGACGCAAAAGAAGAGTAAGTTTAACGTGTGCACCTGTATAATGTGTCTCTGTATCCCGATCAAAATACATTTCAAACAACAATAAAATAATAATTCAAAAGCGGGTCATTTGATTGGGAACTACCAATCGGATGAACCGCTTTTGAATTATTATTTTATTGTATTTTGATCGGGAGTATTTTTATTCGAGAATATCTGTTAAGCCGTTTGACGACCATCAGCTATTTTATTGCTGTTAAAAGGATCTGAGTAACTACTGCAAATCTGATTAAAAATGTTGTATTGTCACTTTAATGACATTCCTGATGCTTCAGCAGCACTGCACCTGGCATACCCTACTTATGGGTCTACCACCTAGTTATTTTGAATCATTATTGTTAGTGGTTTAATGTTTAAGTTATCAATTTTCATCTACAGAAACTTTATTTTGCGCCAGTTGATTTTCCCGTAAAAGCTTTTTTTGCGACAATTCAAAGCCATGTATTATAAAAGGCTTATCTCATCATACCAAGGGATTTTCGCTACCTTGCAAAGTCAGCACCGACGCACTTTGAGGGGCACGTGACCGCTCCACCCTCTGGGAAAGTAACCCATTACATACAGCTGTCTAAGTTACTATCACTTATACCACAGAGACGGCGAAAATATGAGCTTGGGGAAATTATGCTCAGTGAAACGTGGCGTTGCGAATGAAATCTATAATAGATGATACATTTACGCAGAACTGGAGATGCGAGACCATTTTTTGATGAAGGCGAAAAGAGAGTCTCGTTCGCAACGAGACTCCGTTTTGAATTCGATGTATCAAATGTCACAACGCTTAGTAAAAATAATTTCATGTCACATTTTTTTTTCTTGATTGACTTTGTTATGCTCACTGAGAAACCGTCTTTTCAGGTCATAACCCGCTTACTAGACTTTCACAAAATCGTTGTCAGAAACTCTTACGAAACATTTACTAAATCATGTAGATTTTCGAAATGATTTCAACAAGGTATTCAATACTCACAGACACAAACAATTCATTCATAAAATGTTTCAAAAACCGTTTTGTCATAAAATTATTTCAAATTATGAATGCACGAAATAAGCTACAGATTTTTCGGTTCCTTTTTGCCGTAAATAATTACATCAAATTGCCTGCTTCTGTTACAGTACCAACCACAATGCCGGATTTGACTTGCGCGAACCTTTGGGTCATGAAACATGCACGATTCGCGGCCCCCGCGAACATGAACACAATGGGATTTGCCAAATCCCTCCGCAAACACACGCTCACCGAATGTAAATTGGTACAATGTTTGTCACAAACAATTAGTATAAGCCTCTCCTCGCAAGAGAGTTAATATAATTTACAATTTCTCATGTTTGTTGGCGAAATTTGATGTGCGAGTGAGCTGCCTGAATTGTCTTTACATTTTTATTTTAGGCAGGGCGATGATTGTGTCAAATAAAAAAGTGATATTACATACATACCTACATACATATGTATAATCACACTCATAATCCCAAAGGGTTGAGCAGAGTCTTATGCAACACATTTGATTAGACATAGAGCGACATCTGGCAGTATGGGCCATACATAACCACAAAATAGTAATAGGATGCCAGATTTGTCACCTAGTAACATCATCATCATCATAACAGCCTTTACAGCTCGACCCACTGCTGGGACACAAGGCCTCTCCATGTCATCGAAGGAAGTTTAGGCAGTAATCCACCACGCTTGCCCAATGCGGATTGGTGGACGGAGTATAAGGTGATCAATACCCTTTTTATGGTCCATTAATCGCCTTCTACGACACCCAGGGTGGATGGAGGATATGGGGTGATGCTATTCTACTCTGCCGGCATCACACGGCTATCCTAGAAATAATCCTTCCTAACCAAGTAACAATCCTTCAGTAAATAACCAAATGAAAGCCAGCTGCCAGTACATAATATATTACACTAAAATCATCTCAGCAGTGTGGGTAAAAAAATTATATTGGTAATAATATTCAGTCTATCAACATTTTAATTACACTTTTTATTTAAATTTCGTAATAGTAGTACTGATAACATAACATAATGTATTCCAAAACATAACCTAAGTAAATACGAACCTTACGCGAGGCAAAATCTGACCCTGTTAAATTTTGTGTTACAACAATAATAATTTATGTTGCCGCGAGCAGATAAACGTTTTTAACATTAAACCTATTTTTGTATTTACTTTGCTTAAAAACGTTTTGATATTCTTAACAAAATAGGTGAATATTTTTCATTGTTTTAGTAACATTAAGTAGCGATAAGATTGTTTAGAGTTGTTAGTTGGGTTATAAATTCTTCATCTTGACGTTAGACAAACCTAATTTTGGTGGTCGTACAGCACCAACGCGCGAGCAAGTTTCAAGAGAATTGAAATCAAACAGCACAAATATTGGTTTATTGATAGTATGTTAGGGTAATTGTCAAAAATTGTTATGTAACAAGTTAAAAACAAGTCAATTTACATAACTAAAATGCATTAACGCTAGCATATTTGCTGGCCAAAACGAACTAACTGAATAATACTGATAGTTTGGTTACTACTAACACTATAAAATCTTTCAACATCAAGTTCCCAATTATAAAAAGAAGAATTCAAATGGAAGATTACAAAAACGAGTTCGTAGTTTCAGTCGTTACCTTAAACAGAGGTATCTGTAGCATTCGTTACCAACCATGTTTTTCGCTGTATAAATCTGCATTCAAATATGTTTCGGATTGTTTTCACAAAGTTCGCGAGTGTCCCCACCAAACTACTCCCCACTATCCTCTTTCAGATGCAAATAATTTTGGAAAGTTTTCTTCTTACAGTGGCTTTGTGAATAACAAAATGTAACCTCATTATAGACGACTTTAAACTCTCTCTATATACTCAAAAGAAGATCATCGTGTTTACAAGACGTTGAGTGAGGGTTCAAGCGGAAAAAATGTAAATAACGTCATGTTTGGTGTGAGCCTTGGGCCATAGTATAATGGCTGTTAAATATTTTGTGCCGTATAATAACATTTTCTTATCAGAAATAAAATCCGGCTCCCAATTTTATTTGGGGTCGGCGTAATACGTTTTTCTCTTCCATACATCTCCGTCAGCCGTCATCTTAGGGTGTCCTTTCTTTCCCATATCATCTCACACACAATCTATCAATCTTTTCTTCGGTCTTCCTCTACCTCTATACCCGTCCAAATTAATATTCATCACCTTCTTTATCACATGATTATCATCCCTTCTCATTACATGCCTATACCATGCTAATCCTTTACCTCTCAATTACCTCAGGAACTACTGATTCAAATTGAAAAATTTGTTTGTGTTCGATAGTCAATTTATTGAGAAAAGCTACATGAGTAGCTCTTGTTTTGCACAAAAATAAAATGCAGGTTTCCAATTAACTTGAGGTTTATTTGCACTGATATTTAATTAATTACATTTGAGACACTTATCGCTACTGTGTACAATGGATGAGAGAGCATTACCAACATACGATTTTAATTAACAGAAAATAATATAAGATTGGTGGCTGTGTTGCCAACACTATACTATAACGAACATTAAGGCGAGCCAAGCCGCGAGCGACCACTGGCGTTTTTATAAATGTGCTCAAATAGATATCTTACAAAAACCACTAAAAAAACCATGGTTCGTGAACAAATGTTCGTGTTCATCACACAAACATTCTAACCCAGACTTGCTTGATGATAAAAAGCGTTACTGACCACTCCACCCCGACGGCGTGCTCTCATGTACAGTAGCGACAGTAATAAGGGTTACAAGAAATTTGATTACGTTGACTTTGGTTCCTAAATATTTAGAAATTTTAAATTTCACTGAATATAATGATGATTTTATACGTACTTCACTTTTAAAACTGTCGCTGGGCTGGGTTGTCAACTTTGACTTACATAAAGCTTCATTGATCCAAAATCAACAATACCTAGTCCTTCGACGCGATGTCTGTAGAACACGGCTGTCCCAATGGACTGATTTGAGATTCACTGTGATTCTGTGTCCGTGATAGTCCATGTGTGCTTTGCTCGACCGTGTAATGTATGAAGTTACTTTTCAGCAATTCAATTACATAATATGTCAAAAGTTGGGCGTAAACCAAAATTAAAATTTACCGTTTATTTTACACTAACAGTCGCGAGCTGAAACTCTCGCCTGCCAAACTACAGCGCTAAACATTCTCATGGCATTAACATTACCATAACAAGAATGGCGTGTCGGTAATAAAATTACAAATGTAGCCGTCGGACGTCATTACGTATTCGAGATCACGTCCGAACGGACGCTGAATTGCGTAAATTGTTGACTGCTACAAAACTCCTGCCCGTGCGTGTACTAATTTATTACTTTCACTAATTACAAAAGTCAGAGATTGCTATTTTAATCAACAGTCGATTTCAATGCTTTCGTGAAAATCATAAATTGAAGCATGACTAACTAATCGTTGAGTTGATTTGTCATTGTTTAGAAATATTAAGTTGATTACTACGTAAGGCGTATCTCTGCTAGATATATGTTATTTTGTAATACTTTTTTGGTTCATAAAATTCGCGTAACATAAAGTTACGGTAGCAGTTAGTAAACGATTGCGCCGATTAATTTTCTTATTGGATTCACTTGTAATTTTTCAAAAATCTTCTCTCTCCTATTTCCTAAAGTCCTGTAAAACCTCCTACTGTTTGTTTAATAATAAAGCAGCTGTACGTTTCACGTGCCTATTTTGTTTGAAAAATATCAGAGAATACAATTACCTGTTTGCCTTGCCCCGATTTCGCCCTTTGTACAGCGTATTCTACGTAAACATTTTGTATCTGTGTTATAAATTACCTCTTCGCAGAATATTATTATACGCGTAGTCTTGCTCATATTTGAATAAAGAAGGATTATAATGTAACATTCGTACACCTAAGGATTGAGTCTGTTGTTTCTGAGAATTCTAAACTTTGTACAATGTTAGGAATTACGAGGGAAACGTAACGAGAAAATACAAATTAATTAAATATTAAAAGCTTTGTCGTTATGAGAATCATTAGAATTTCTGATATTGATGCCTAGGTCGAGCATAGCGAGAAAACCTGTATTCCAATCTTGATACTTATGGAAAAACATAATGATTTATTCACGAATAGGTCTGGACTAGGTGTAGGTACCACCCATGTAAGGTCGTTTGGGTAGGTACCACCACCTTTCTTATTTCTGCCGTGAAGCAGTTTGCTGTGTTTCGGATTGAAGGGAAAGGTAGCCAGTGTAATTACTAGACATGGAAGGAATATCAGTCCCAAGGATGGCAACACACTTGCAGTGATAAGTGATTTACACTTAATATTGCAAGTGTTTATCATCATAACAGCCTTTATAATTCGACCCACTGCTGGGACACAAGGCCTCTCCTTGTAATCGAAGGAGGTTTAGGTAGTAGTCCACCACGCTTGCCCAATGCGGATTGGTGGACGGAGTATAAGGTGATCAATACCCCTTTGCTGGTGCATTAGTCGCCTTCTACGACACCCGTTGGAGGATATGGGGTGATGCTGTTCTACTCTGCCAGCATCACATGGCTAATCGTGTCTATAGGCGACAGTAACCACTTGAGCCGCAAGCTTGTTTGCCATCTCGTAATACAAAAATGAATAATAAATTTAAATTAATTGTAACGGTGGCTTACAATTTATTGAAATTTATTATTCTTGCCTTGAGCCAAGCGTTATTAATTTCATTTAAAATGTGTGCACAGGGATCTAATTCTAAATGTCTTACAAACTATGGGGCTGCTCGAATATTTCAGCATTACCGTGTACGTGTTACGAAGACAAATTGTACTAAGTGTCCCCTTATAATTGTCTTTGAATGTACGTTAATTATAAAATAAAAAAAATATGTTCGAATTTGTGCTCCAAACATTTTTCATTTTCACAATCCTCTAACATGTATTCTGAGTTGTGTTCCGATATTTACATTAACTTTTACTCACGCTCACGTTGATAACAACACGTACACGAGTGAAAAACACAACAGTACCAAAAGATAAACACTGCTGATCAAATTTACTTACACAGGACGCGTTTGCTAACACGTGTCGTTGTCATTGTTGCTGTTAGATAGGTACTCACTCAAAATGAGTAAATGTTCCATTTAAGTTACTTTTATAAGAAAAATAAGTAAAGCAACTGTTTAGAAAAGGGTGTGACATAGCTAAAAAAATATTTCATCTATATCTACTGAATGTAGAATAATGAAGTAGCCAGTACCGTGTGATGGCGGCAGAATAGAAAAGCATCACTCCCTATCCTCCAATGGGTGTCGTAGAAGGGGACTAAAGGGGTATTGATCACCTTATATTCCGTCCACCAACCCGCGTTGGGCGAGCGTGGTCGAATACTGCTTAATCCTCCTTCGATGACAAGGAGAGGCCTTGTGTCCCAGCAGTGGGTCGAATTATAAAGGCTGTTATGATGACTATGCAGCTTAAGCAATGGTTTTACTGGCATAGGTACTTGTTTTATATTTAGTTATTGTACATTATAATTTTCATGAATTTTTTGTGTATATTTGGTAGTTATGAAAGTAGTCCGTAAAGTTATATTTCATGCCTATATACATAAAATTCAAAGTCCTGACTGAGATATCAACGCACAACCCAAACCGCTGAACCTAGAGACATAAATTTTGCACATAGATACCTTATACAGTGTAGGCATCCACTAAGAAAGTATTTTTAGAAATTCCACCCCTAAGGGGAAAAATGTCCACGAGGACGAATTCGCGGGAGCTAGTAATATTTATGACAGAATAAAGTTTGCCAGGTCAGCTAGTATTAAAATATAAATCTCCTAGGATACCTACACCTGAACCCTGAAAGGCGCCGTCAGTTCAGTCTCTTTCTACCACCTCAAGTGCCCTGGAAAACCCAAGCGTGTCGAAATATTTTTCTACACGATGTATTCTCTTACCTCATGATTGTTACTTCAATGGTTGTTACTGCATATTTTTTTTGCATATCAATCTGCAATTTGTGGTGTTACGGCTCTCAACTCATCATGTGTGTATCTTTAGTTAATTATTTGTAGTTGAGATTAGTAAAAAAAATGTGTTTTGATCTCAAGCGTGTATATGTTATCACAGGTAATTTTCTTGAAGACTCTTTGAGTGAAACAAATAAATATGGATAGAATTTTCCGTTTACTTTGGAAAATTATAATTAAAAGTAAATATCGCACCTTCAAAATAAAAGTGGCATTATAAAAAATCTATCTTGTAACTAACATTTCAGTCTTGTGACTCACATTAGAAAAAGAAAATGTAATGAAATATTATTCAAAATACGTTATTTTTTTACGGAGAGGTCCAATGCATTTACGAATCTCTGCAGGACGAATGAACTCAGGGATATGTGGGATTAAGAGTTAAAAGCGTTCCCCTACCCGTGAAACATCATCTCCAGGTACCTCGCCAAAACAACAGCAAATCAATCTATCAGTCTTTCAAAGATAAGGTAATACAAACATTCGAAATTAGAAATATTATATGTAAATATATCAATGCTTAGAATACGCTTTCATAATTTAAAAACCTATTATAGTCTAAGATCCGAACCTAAATCGACCTTCACCGAGCTGATAATAGAATGAAACATATTTTATTATTAATTTAGTATATTAGAAAATATATTAAAAATGGGTTGTCTAAAAAAATCCTGGACAGACTATTTTTAATTATTTTTTGAAAAATGATTTTTAATAAAATATTGCAACATCAAGATAATAAGAAAATTTTGTCGCGCGCTTATGATGATATAAATTTTTTTCTATTATCCAATCGAGTGAAAGTAACTGATATCGACATACCTGTTCATACCTGACAACCCAGTAGTTCGCGCAGGTAAATAATAGACAACCCAATGCCTGCACATTCTATACGGTTTCTACTATCAGTCAGGACAAAATTTTCTTATTATCTTGATGTTGCAATATTTTTTTAATTTTTTTTAAAAAATCATTTTTCAAAAAATAATTAAAAATAGTCTGTCCAGGATTTTTTTAGACAACCCATTTTTAATATATTTTCTAATATACTAAATTAATAATAAAATATGTTTCATTCTATTATCAGCTCGGTGAAGGTCGATATAGGTTCGGATCTTCTACTATTAATACATTTCCAGTTTTATCAAACGTTTCAAAAGCGTTCAACTATTTTATTTGGCTTAAAACTCTGTATCACGAGCAGAGCATTACTCTTTTTGCTAACATAAATCATTCTGTTGCGAATATTCGTAATTAAAATTAGTTGCATAGTTTTTGGTCTAACTTTCGAGTTTCATTTTCAGTTTGCACCGACTTTAATTCAATTTGCTTGAAAATGAATAGGTGCTGCTGTTATTTGAAAGTTTGAAGAACCTTTTTTGAGTGCTAAAAGAAATCTAATTATTTATAAGTTTTAGGTAGAGCTTGTTTCAAGTCTACTAGGCATGCCTTTTAAGTTCTGTCGTTTCCATATTTCCCGGCAATTTTGAATTTGGAACTGTACTATATTCAAATGTGTTTAAATTTAGAATCTCAAAACAATTAAAAGTATTAGGATTATTGCTATTGTTTAGTCACAGCGTCGATTGGAATCTGTCAGGTTACGTACGAAAATTAATCTTTCTAAGGAATATGTTCGTGCAATAATTTTCTATAACTTTGGAAGACGCCTGACACGGCTTCAGTATTTTGAAGAGCTTACATCTGTGTTCAGTGATGAAGCCCCATGTCTGCGGACTGTCGAACGCTGGTACATAGAATTCCAGCGTAGACATACTAGTGTTAGTGACAAATCTCGCGAAGGACGCCCAAAATCCGCCTTCACTGAAGATAACGTCATTGCTGTGAGACAACGAATTGTCGAAGATCGTTATGTGACGTATCGAGAGATAGAGGTTCTATTAGGCATCTCAGGGACAACCATTCAGAAGATCTTGCATGAAGCGCTTGGTGTGAGTAAGCTAGTTTGCCGTTGGATACCGCATCTGCTTTCCGACGATCACAAGGCGGCCCGCGTCAGATGGTGTAAGAAAACTCTGCAAAGGTTCAACCGAGGAGAGTCAAATCGCGTCTACGACATCATCAGTGGTGACGAATCTTGGATCTATGCCAACGATCCTGATTCCAAACAACAATCTACAATCGGGTCGTCCAAGACAAGCCAAAGCCGACTAAAGTTGTTCGTTGTCGAAGCACTTTCAAGGAAGATGGTTGCCACATTCGTTGGAAAAACCGGCCATGTTGCGACTATTGCACTTCAAGATCGTAGAACGGTTAACGCAGAATGGTATACCACAATTTGTTTACCACAAGTCATCGCCGAACTTCGAAAATCTAACTCAAAGCGACGCATCATCCTGCACCACGACAACGCAAGCTCACAAAGCGCTTGTCAAACGATTGAGTATTTGAAGCAGGAAAAAGTAGAAATTCTTGACCATGCTCCATACAGTCCTGACCTAAGCCCTAACGATTTCTTTACATTTCCTAAAATTAAGAAAAGTCTTCGTGGTCAAAGGTTCCAGTCCGGTGAAGGAGCATTCGACGCTTTCAAGTTAGTCATTTTGAACACCCCCACTTTAGAGTGGAATAAAGGTTATAATAACTGGTTTGAGCGAATGGAAAAGTGTATTAAGCTACGTGGTGAATACTATGAAAAACAATAAAAAGCACTATAAGGTTCTAGTTGTGTTTTTTTCTTCAAACGACAAAACTTAAAAGGCATGCCACGCCTAGCTAGTTGCCATTATATTATTAAAATCGGTCGCCGTAATGAAAGTGTTAGAATATAAAGCGGGTTTTACACGTACACTCTATTAGACATGAAAGATTAAATCATACACGAAAGAGCGTTTCTGTTAAGCCTGACTACTTTTAGCCTGACTACTAACTTTACACAAGGTAAGTAACACGTCAGTGCTGACGCTGTGAACTGACCACACGGTTTACATGCAGTCAGTTAAGGCCTTCACGCACAGCGCTCGATCCGTGCCATCGATACAATTCTAGAACGCATCTTAGAACGTATCGTTGGATCGGAACGCAAGAACCTTTGAACTGGCTCCGATCCGTTCTACCATATTCGATACATTTCCATTCAATGTACTTCAAGATTGTGTTTGAGATGGTCGAGTGCAAAAATTTACAACAGGGATGTTCGAAAAGAAAACAACAAGAGTACCGATGAGCAAAGTGGAACATGTTTAGATGAAGAGCGAAGATAAGAAGAAGTAATACTACTATGGTTTTGCTGAAAAGAAAAAGATATATCCGTTCCATGATATGAACAATAAAAACTTCAGTAAAATTATTCGCCACCATAAAATCGTTCTGTTGGCAAGGTGATCACTCGTTCTATGTCAACGGAGGCAGATCGCATGAGTGGCGTGCGATTACCTGAATGCGTTGCATTCTACCGTAGGCAGTGGGAAAGCATATGTCGCATAACACGCTGTATTACAAAACGACGCGGCAGATTGTAGTGTGTGAGAGTGATGAGTGACAATATTTCCACTCCATTTGGTCATAAAAAAATACCCCGAACCCACCAATAACAAGCGATCTCCATTCGATTATACAGACTAATATTGATAGAATCTACTACGGATTTATCAACAAAAGGTTTTATTTGGTTAACAATTCTCAGAGACTTCAATTCGCCGCGCTGTTTTGTAATACGGCGTGTTATACGATCCGTCTGCGACACATACACGAGCGGCTATTGGTTACAGGCTCTCACGTGACAGCGCTGTACTGACTTCAAATAATTTTACTCTAGGTAAGTACTAAGCCAGCATTGGCTTTCCTCGAATTTGAAGTCAGTTACTTATACTGTGTAAATCAGCCTTAAAGGATATTGATTTGGAAATGAAAGAGCATACGGCGCGTTCGACGGTAGAGCACGGCGCGTACGCGCAATCGTATCGGTATCGGACTACATCGAAAGCGTGATAAAAACAGCTTCACGGAAACTCGGAGTCCTGAACAAGGTGCGGCGTTTTTTCACGCCAAATCAACTGTGCTTGCTATACAAGACGCAAGTACGGTCCTGCGTGGAGTATTGCTCGCACCTGTGGGATGGCTCTGCCAAGTACTTACACGATGCTTTGTATAGGTTGCAACGTCGTGCGTCCCGCATCATCGGCGACGAAGAGGTGACTAAACATCTTGAACCTCTCCAATTGCGTCGCAATGTTGCGTCATTGAGCGCTTTCTACCGTATGTACCACGGCGAGTGCTCCGAGGAACTTTTCACGCTAATCCCACCGTCTCCCTTCCTTTTAAGGACTACGCGTGTGTTAGATTATACTTACAGAAATACGTTGAAAGAACAGGTAGAGAGAATTATGTCTTACTTCTTACCCAAAAGTAAAGAGTACTTATATTTTATCCAGAAAATAGGTACTCAGAATCAGATAACACTGACAGGAGGCAGAGTAGTGTTCACTGTGACGGCTCGAAAGAGAATGCCGCTACCACGCGGAAGCGGGTCGTTTTATGTGAACAAGCCACCCTACTCCGCCTCGCCTCTGACTACCGGTAACGCTTGTACCAAAGCGTCGTAATAAATATAGTTTTATTATATAAAACTATTTGTAAATTCATGATTAATCAATTATTAAATAAAAATGATATTATTATTATTTTACCAAACTATTCCAACATAAATAGATTCTCAACGTCCTATAACCGAAACATTTATGTCGGTCACCACGACAACTACTTTTTATCATAGAAATCTATTTCTAATTCATAACAAATCATTATTATCATTGTATAAGTTAACAAATATTATTAGAATAATTATTATCGTGGGCTTAATGTACAAATTAGTGCCCAATATCTCACACGGCCATTCTGCAGAGCACTTCGTTCTCGAAGTGATTTCTGGTTACTCGTCAAGTAGGTGTCTAACTAATCATCTGTTAAATCGTATTTGGATAATTCTAGAATAAAATATTGATTTATCAAGATCTAACTAATAAGCCATTATCTAACCAATAACCATGTTCAACTGTCGTGCTTTGTCCCACCACGTGCTGCATCATGATGTCCAGACATTACACCAGTTTAACAATCAGCAGCTATCATACTAAATCTCATCGGGCTGTCGTGATCAATCCCATTACATACTGCCTTGTAATGTCCAGACTTTTTCACCAGGCCGATCAAGCAGTAACAACTATGTCCAACTGTCGTGCTTTGTCCCACCACGTGCTGCATCGTGATGTCCAGACATTACACCAGTTTAACAATCAGCAGCAATTGAACTATCTCACACGGCCTTCCATACCTGTCGTCATAGATTAGTCATATTATGTCAGGCAATCACTATTTGCCAAGCGTTTCTATCTTTAAAACATGATAACCATAAAAACATACATATTTTTATCACATATTCAATTGTTAAAGCATCTTCTAATTAAGTCAATCATTGTTATAAACATTAAAACTATACCTACATAATAGTTCGCTATAACATCTTCTAAGACAATATTCTCATGTATCATTTCTCAAGGTCAAAATCGCATATTTTTTTTTGCGATTACCATATTCCGTAAATTACCTTTTTGACAGAAAGCCAGTAGACTTTCGAATATACGTTCGGCCAATCTGACCAGAAATTTGACGAAAACTATTTTTAATGCCGACTCAATGACTTGACATTTGAAGCTATCGTCAACTTATTAGTTCTCATAATGTATTAGTTTCTTATTGTCGAGAATTGCAGCCAATGGAACATTAAAGCGTTATTTATCTTACTTAAACTACGTAAAAGGTGTAGGCATCGCCATCTAGCGAAAGTTGCCCAAACTACCTAAAGTTGTCAGCAAACTTAGTATATAAAATTTCCCAATTTATCATCATCATCAACAGCTCACAATGTCCCCACCGAGGGGCCCGAGCCCACCCCACACTAGGGGCGATTAGGCCTTAGTCAACCACGCTGGCCAAGTGCGGGTTGGTTGACTTCACACACATCCTATTTCTTCATAGGTGTGTGCAGGTTTCCTCACGATGTTTTCCTTCACCGTAAAAAGTCGATCAAACCACATATGAATCCAAAATCTGAAAACACATTGGTAGGCGGCGGGGCTCGAACCGGTGCCTCCCGGGCAGAAGACAACGCCCCCACGCACCACGCCGCCGACGCTTTTATACATCCCAATTTATACAATAACCGAAATAGATTTAACCAATCATATTCAGTTACACAAATATGTTTACTTTTACCTTTTTTTTTGTAATACAAAAATGTATTAACCCTTTTTTTTTTGCTTCATACATCAATCTAAAGAAAGCTATAAAAAGGTAGCTAGCAAAATTGACATTTTTCTAAATGAAGGTGGCAGGACACTTTCGTTACTCATGTAACTTACTGTCGATTTTACTACATCTCGAAAGATAAAATACATAATTTTCATTGTATTTCATCAATGGAACCATTAAGTTAGTATAAAACATCGGGTAGACATAAAATCTCAAAGTGCTATCCATCTGGTTTTTTTTTTGCCAGTTCAAATAAAAGAAATAAAATTGTAATAATTTGATTTCTTACTTCTTACTTAGTTCACTCACCTCTAAAATAACAACCACTTGAAAACAATATAACTAATAATTATTATCAATTACAAAATGTAATTGCAACTACCAAACTCCCATTTTAAAACTGTGAGAATTTTCAATAAAAGGAAACCATAAATACATAAAATCTCCGTAGATCAGTATTAGGTTCTGTTCACCACAGGTTTGTGTTGTGGCTAGCCAATGAACAACGGATCTGCCGTCAAAGCAATCCAGTTATTTGAATAACGGGTATGCTGTTACAATTAACAATTACAATGTTATTAGAACACTCACCAAAGAGATTCAATGCTTCGAACTCTATATCTAGAGTACACATATCTCAATTTTTCTGGAACGGGATAAAAACTTAAATATCTCTAAAACGGTGCTTCGTAGCCCAAAAATAATGAATTTTTCGCCCCCGTAGACCCCAATCGGCGACGTGGTACATCCAATGCATTAAAAAATTTTGGACTACCCTCATTAATAAAAAAGTTACTCTAAAATTAATTCAAATAGTTGATGCTCATCTTTATCTTTAAAACTGTGCTTCGTAGTCCAAAAATAATGAATTTTTCACCCCCGTAGACCCCAAACGGCCACAAGGTACATCTAATGCAGTAAAAATTTTCGGACTACCCTCATTAACAAAAATATACTCTGAAATTAATTCAAACTCCCCCGTAGACCCCAATTGGCATCGTGGTACATCCAATGCAATAAAAATGTTTGCACTACCCACATTAACTGCACTAATAAAATTTAACGAACGACAGAATTAAATCAAATGAAAAACACAGAATTACCTTGTTTTATTCCTTCAAGTTGAATTGTAAGAATCCTTCATTTTTATAATATGTTACTTCTAATTCTTACAAAATGGTTGGTAACAAATAATACAAATCACTGGTAATTCCACCGTACACTGAGACAGTCAACAAAAAGTGACTCGATCCGGCAACATGCCTCGCTTTAGTTTATTCGAACTTCCGGCGTTGCCAGTAAAAATATTTAATTCAATTGGAAACCGATAATTAATTCCAAATATCATCAAACCTTACAATTATCATAAAAAGTATGATACCATCTAAAAAAACTTTATCAAGCACTATAAAAAATGAGTTTTTTTTTAAATATAAATCACAATAAATTGTACGGTAGTTCAAGTCAAAAATGAAATCTCTCAACAAACGCTTCCGTAACAAGAACTCTGGAGAAACTCTTTTTATAAAAGAGTTGTAGGCAGAATAAAATTGTTAATTTGTCAAGCTGGTTTTTACAGACCCATAGTTACAGCTGCAAGATATTTGTGATGGCGGTAGATCGAGAAAAATTTGCGCGTTTTTTTTTATCGTAATACCTTATATTGTTAGATACTAATTTATTCTCCACGTACGTTCACTAGCTCACATGTAAAATTTCTCAGCAAGTGAATCCCTATGTAATCTAATGATTTCTCATTCTTTAATTATAATAAACACACCAACGCTCGAAGAGAACCAAAGTGCTTCAAACTCAAATCTTTTTAGTAGGCTTCAATATTATAATCATATATTTTATCGGCGTCAGTCGTCACATTTCAATGCTATCGGAGAGTAGCCCCGATCCAACATCGAAATGCTCGGTCTAACTACGAAACATATATTTCACTACACAATAATAAATAGTCTGCGTTAGTCGACACATCTCAATGCTATCGGAGAGTAGCCCCGATCGAACATCGAAATGCCAGTCCAACTACGAAACATATATTTCACTACACAACAATAAATAGTCTGCGTTAGTCGACACATCTCAATGCTATCGGAGAGTAGCCCCGATCGAACATCGAAATGCCAGTCCAACTACGAAACATATATTTCACTACACAATAATAAATAATCTGCGTTAGTCGACACATATCAATGCTATCGGAGGGTAGCCCCGATCGAACATCGAAATGCCAGTCTAACTACGGAAAATATGTTTTACTATTATATTACACAATAAGCGAAACATATCATCAACCCCCAATCCAACAGGAATTAACACCATCAGAGAGTAGCCCTGACGTGGCACTAGGCCCATTGAACTAGTAGGTATATAACGAAAAAAAAATTTTTTTTTTACATGAAAATGAATAACCCACACATCTCATTGTCAGGGAGTCGCCCTGACCAAATGCAATGCACAGATCAGCCATAATCATATATCAATATGTTTCTTTACACAACCAAACTTAAAATTTGAGATCTTAGCACTTTTGATTCGAAAATATTTCACTTGTACATACCCTTTTATTAGGACGATCCCACTTCTGATGTTAGATTATACTTACAGAAATACGTTGAAAGAACAGGTAGAGAGAATTATGTCTTACTTCTTACCCAAAAGTAAAGAGTACTTATATTTTATCCAGAAAATAGGTACTCAGAATCAGATAACACTGACAGGAGGCAGAGTAGTGTTCACTGTGACGGCTCGAAAGAGAATGCCGCTACCACGCGGAAGCGGGTCGTTTTATGTGAACAAGCCACCCTACTCCGCCTCGCCTCTGACTACCGGTAACGCTTGTACCAAAGCGTCGTAATAAATATAGTTTTATTATATAAAACTATTTGTAAATTCATGATTAATCAATTATTAAATAAAAATGATATTATTATTATTTTACCAAACTATTCCAACATAAATAGATTCTCAACGTCCTATAACCGAAACATTTATGTCGGTCACCACGACAACTACTTTTTATCATAGAAATCTATTTCTAATTCATAACAAATCATTATTATCATTGTATAAGTTAACAAATATTATTAGAATAATTATTATCGTGGGCTTAATGTACAAATTAGTGCCCAATATCTCACACGTGCTGGTCTACGTTGTCACCGACAAACTGTGGCTACCATTCCAACGCGAACTAAGAAATTGGCAACTCGTTTCTTTGTCGCACAATCAAGAAATGGAATTCACTGCTTCTTCCTACAATCCTGGGTCATTCAAAAGAGGCACCTTGCAGGTCAGTAAGGCAAGGGTGGCTAGCGCGGCAGTGTATCTCTCGCACCAGCTACCTTCGCATTTGGACTCCACTTCTGCTTACCATCAGGTGGAATGGAGTCATTTGCTTGAACTTTGTATAAAAAAAAAAACTCCAAAGGTAACGGTTACATAAGAAATTCTTGCCTTGAATCTTGCGGGCAGCGGGGCGGCGGCGGCACAGGAGGGGCAGGATCTTATGCGTAAAATTAAATGCATCTACTCTCGAAAACAGCGGCACGGGAGAGGGCGACGAGCGGTGCACTCCAGTCAAGCGGTGACGCTTCCGCGCCGCCGCCGCCGCAAAATTCGAGGCAGAGGTCTTACGCCAGTTCTTTTTCGCACTATGTTACATCAGAGAACTGTGCGAAATGAACACACTTCAACAGGCGCTAGTTTCGCGCGATGTACCGAGTGTTATTAGCTTTTAAGGTAGTAGAAAATATATCGGCGCGGAAAGGGAACATCTTTTATTTCACTATATGAACGCTACGAAATGGCTACGCAACGTAGCGTAGTGGATCGCCTGTTTTTCTTAGTAAGAAGAGGCATGCTACAAAATTCACACTGTCCAAAAATACCGTTTTTGGAATTATGTCTGTGTGTGTGTCTGTGCGTTAGCATGATAACTCGAGTATGCTTTAACTTATTGCAACCAAATTTAACACGCATGTATAACCCCAAGATATAAGGTTTCTATCAACTTTTGAGATGTCAATCACGAAAGTTAAGCAACCAAGTGCGCGGTCGGTACTCGGATGGGTGACCAAAATTTAACATGCATTTATGACATCAAAATATAAGGTTTCTATCCACTTTTGAGTCGTTTCCGGTATACGAGAAAGTCAAGGGGGGACCACTCCCGATTTCCAGTCTCCTTAGCCACCATTCGTATCACTGTCAACGTTGAACATTATTAACAAACAAATATGCAAATCTAAACCATATAACTTGGAAGGCTGGTATTCTAATATAAAGAATACTAATCAAATCAATTTCAAACAAAAACTTACCTATCTAGGTACAAAAATAAATGCGCATAATATTAAAATTGAGATACATTTTCATCATGAACATTGTACAGTTTTGATTGTGTGTTAGAAATAAGGGTTCATGTGTGTTACTCGTATCTTAAGGCTTCAATTGGATACGGAGACCAGGAGGGTTACCAAAATCTTAAAACCTGACCTTTAGCTTGAGAAATACATTTAAGCAATGGCCAGGTCGTTACTTAAATTACTCCCGCTCATCAACCTTCATTGGTCCTTTTTAATAATGTTGTGAAGCTAGTTCATCCTGTGTTTATAACTTATATACAACTTGATTGAATAAATGATTTTGGTATTTAGTTTTTAGTAAAGACAGAAAATACTACGCACATCTTGAAGATCAGTGCCGTGTTGAAACTCACAATACGATTGACTCGAGATAGTAATATTTTAATACTTTTTCCTTTCTTTTTTCCTCAACATCGTTGATGTATAAAACATTTTCTCTTATTCCCAAAAGATCATCTCATTTTGAGTCAATGCTTAAAAAGACGCTTCAGTTGCTTAGTCACGTTTGCGAATCACGCTCTGACAAATCCAAAAGCATCTAAAACCTTGAACTAATACGGAGAAATTTCCATTGCGTCACAAGTCGTTCCTTTGCCTTAAAATCGTAACGAGGCACAGACTCCGGACAAATTTGAGAGTGGAACGCACCCAGGTGAAACATTGCGTCCATTAAGCGAATGAGATCCTCCAGAATTAGGCCGATCGAACTGCCTCCCAGACGAATTATCTAGAGTCGATTTCCCGATTCGTAAATTCCGACACTCAAACTGCTGCTCTCAAAGAATTCTGGCAACATTTCCGTACCCAAAACTAAGACTGATGTAATTTGTGTGAAGCAACTAAGTTAACTTTGCCGAGAATTAATGGCGCGAGATCTTCTAATGCCAGCAAAATTCGACAATTTCCTTTTTTGAATACGTGCCTTCGACTCGTTAGGGGCTATTTTGGGGAGAATCATGAAAAGTTCGTGAAACAACAAAATTAACATTTGGCCATAAGTTCGTTTTTATTAAGATTGATGGAAGTTTAAATTTCTTTCACAGCTCAATATTATAAGGTTTTCTTCCTTTTTAATTTGGATTTATGACTCCAATGCTGAAAACCTGAGTATTACAAATTCAGGAATTCTGATATCTCTTTAAAATATAATCAAAATAGTGGCAATCTGAACAATTTAAGCAATTAGATTTAAAAATGCGATAAAACAGATAATCTTTCTCTATAATTTGGCAGCGCTTGAATTCAAAACTTATATTACATTTATTTTTAAATTTAATGGGGAAACTCTTAATAGTATTTGATGGTAAGTAATGAAGCAAGCTTCTTTCAGAACCCCCTCCACTGGAAGA
Organism: Elophila nymphaeata; assembly: GCA_955850985.1. Classification (NCBI taxonomy): domain Eukaryota; kingdom Metazoa; phylum Arthropoda; class Insecta; order Lepidoptera; family Crambidae; genus Elophila; species Elophila nymphaeata. The sequence continues at coordinate 15,065,789 of OY039076.1, read as the reverse complement.
ATAGCTATCTTATCATTAACTTTTGGAACAAATAATGCAGTTTACACTATATTATGATTTGAACTCGTACCTAATCAGATGGACCTAAAAGAAGCCTTTCCAACAACCAACCAACCGAGTACAAATTTGCACCACCTCAAATCTGGGAGCCCCTCGATTTTGATATCTACCGGCGGGTGGTAGTTATCACTAGAATTTGAATTGCCGATGATATTATCAACAAAACTTTCAAGCATGCCATTTGAATTGATCATCTGATTGAAATTGGTGAAAAAAATATGGCATTTGAAATTATGATAATATTGATTTATACATTGATATTTTTACATTAAATACGTTTATTTGAATAAAAATACATCTAGGAAATTATCAACTAAAACTCAAATTTTACTTTATATAAAATCAGCCCCAATCACTTAAAGTAACAATATCAACTTTTGCGTTTTAAGAACTGAACTGAATAAAGTTGCTGGAAGTTTTAACAGTATTTTCTTACAAACGAGAACGGCAGCACAATGATGAGGAAACCGGATATCGGGTTAAGCTGGTACAAACAGACGAAGCTATACTGGTCTTTATTTACTTTTCTGATTGGATTTCTGTTATGAAACAATGTTGGTGTACGTTGTAAATGGGCTTGTATTTATGTTTCAATGAAATCAACTATTTACAAAGTTTTTTTATGATAAATAGTTATGAGAGATGAATTGTAAAATTTGAGGTACAATATATTATTTCACGAACGCGAGCGAGCCCTCACTGTTTGTGTAGTTTTGTCTTTGTGTGGAGCGCTAATGTCAGCACTGACACACACAAAGATAATGTGTAATCATTTACTCACAACCTTACAATACAAATTTACTATGTGGTAGACCCATATGAAGGGTCGACTGGGTAGGGACCACCGCCGCGAAGCAGTTTGCTGTGTTACGGTATGGTGTCTTCGACGTTTCCTATATTCGACGTCGACAAGCAGTCCCGTCTGCAGTATGGCGTCAGCTTAACATTGGTCAGGTGATTATATCTAGGGGTGTATGTAATGTAAATCTAAAGCTAGACCCCGAAACTGTAAAATATTTCTAAGCGAATAAATTGCTTTGATATTATTCACCAGAATGGGGCCTATGTCCCTGCAAAATGATCACTGCAGGAGGTATTAGAAAATGTAATAGTTATTTACTTTGTGGTAACAGTTACAATAGGGATAATTTACTTTTAAAATGATTGTATATGATTCTCTAGTTTGAAAATCTGAATTATCATTTTACTAGGTGGTAGACCCATATGTAGGGTCGTCTGGGTAGGTACCACCGCCTTTCTTATTTCTGCCGTGAAGCAGTTCGCTGTGTTTCGGATTGAAGGGAAAGGTAGCCAGTGTAATTATTGGGCATGGAGGGCATATCATCTTAGTCCCCAGGATGGCAAACGCACTTGCGGTCTAAAGTGATTTACACTTAATATTGCAAGTGTCTATAGGCGGCGGTGACCACTTAACATCAGGAGGGCCGCAAGCTTGTTTGCCATTTCGTAACATAATAAAAAAAAAAAAAAAATCATTAACAATGCAGTTTCATGGACAATAGGGTGTCCCGTCAATGTATGAGAAAATACTTTTCTCAAGCTACGCTAACGCAAGAGGCATCAAAATTTGCGTAATTTCACACACTTTATGCAGAAAGTAATAAAAAATGAATTATGTGTCATCTTTAGGGTTCTACCACACTTTGAAGTTTTGTAAATTTTACGTTTTTACAGACTTAAACCATTGTGCCTAAAATAATACAAAATCAAGTTTTATTGTTGAAATTAATGAAACTAAGCACAGGAAATAAAAACATATAAAATATAGCTTTTAATCAATTACAAATTAATTAAATTTTAAACTTATTTTGTATTAAATATTCGATATTTTTGATGATTGTCACCTATTTCTCTCTAAAAGAAGCTTCAGTTTGTATGGGCTCTGTTACGACTTTATCACTAGTTTAACCTTATGGTCCCCGCTCAGTCAATACCTCGGATACCTCGGTAGATATCCACATATTAATCTGTAGATGATTAATAATATCCAAAACAATTGATTTTAATTTTCTCGCGGTAGATATCTACCGAGCGGGTTGATCAAAAGGTTAGATCTACTTTCCTATCTTTACTACCTACCTATACTTTTCCTAAATTGTATGTAACAAGGAAAGTCACCAACTTCCAATGTCTTATCTTTGATATTGTTTGAAGGTCCTTATTGGAATTGTATTGATGAACTATAAACTGACAATCGTGCCACAATAATCTTAGTATTATTTCTAACAGAAAAGTTATTTTTATTGGTGTTGATTAATATAAGTGGTTTGTTTATCTTTCCTTGGTTAACACTACTTTTCACTTTAATAACTTAATCGTCATAATTCCAGCTCCCTAGTGTAAAACTTATTAGCAATAAGGTTTTACTAGTGCACAAAAAATAATTTCGTTCGTAAACAGAATTAACAGTGTTGTATTGATGTGGATTCTATTGTCTCGGATTAAGACTATATAATTAGTTGAAAAATATATCTGACTCCGTCAGACTCTTCTTAACATTCGTATTTTCCTTAAGGAAAGAACCAACTTTTCGGTAAGTTATTCAAATTACCAGTCACCGCCCACCGTAAATCTGTTTTCGTAACCAGCTAACTCTTTTCTAATATTTCTGGAATATTCTCTAGTATAGTTGCTCTTCGGGCAGCCATATTAGTTCAAGAATAAATAACGAAAGGGTAACTCATTGGAATGAAGCATATTAATCCACCAATAGATTGTAACAGTCTTTCCAAATACCCTTTAACTCACTGGAATGAAGGAAACCAATCCATCAATAGATTGTAACAGTATTTCCAAATACCCTTTACTAAAATCCTTTATTATCTATTATATTATGCCAATTAAAGAAACTGGTATTAGTTGCAGTTCCATCACATCTGTAGAGTACGTAATTTTATTTCCAACCCAAACCCTAAGTCCTCTAAGAAAATTGTAAGAATATCTTCACAGTGCCATAATTCCTTGACGTTTCCATATCGCAAGTAAATTGATCCAGCTTATATTGCAATGGATATTATTATCTTAAATTAATGATAAATCGCCACACCCCAAAGAAATTTTAGAAGGGAATTATAAATAATAAATAATTCGTTCAACAACGTAAAAGCCTTTTATAACAGTACCTTCTTGAAGCATCTGGCCGGACTTTAGAGACAATTTTGTTGATCATGTTTTTATCAACAATCAGAGTTAAATATTTGGTAGAAACTCTCAGCCCTCGCCAACTATTTAGGCTCTACTTGGGTTTCTTGTCTAAAACCAAACAAAGCAGCAGTGGCAGATCATAATGATACTCCGCAAATAAGTATCGCAGATCTTAGCAAGTGACAGCATTGGCAATGTATTCCAGATGGCGGTTGAAGTCGATAGTGTTTCTGTAGAGAGCGTGTTTTTCAGGAATTCATTTATAATCAAAATCAGATACGTTTTGAGGAAATATTCACGCACCGAAACTTCATAACAATTTGATGAGACAGAATCCATTTTTAGAGTAGAACATGACTCTTTTGATACAATTATTGACTTTTCCAGGTTAGAACTTGATGTTATTTTCAGGTTGAATAAACACGAACTCGATGGTGTTTCTGCATGCTAATCAAAATATCGCTTGAGTAAAACCAGAATACACCAAAAAATTCAATTTTTTTAAATATTTAAGGTCAGTAGGCGAAATGAGGAATAGCGATAAAAATGTCAAATTTTCAAAACTTTGAAGCCTGGTAGAGCCCTAAAGATATAGTTTTATTTTGATTTAAATATTATTTCGGTAATCTACAGTCAATTACGCAAATTTTGAGAGGTCTTGCGTTATGAAAAGCCAAAAAAAAATTTCTCGGGACACCCTAATGGACAAGTTTTTCAAAAATAATATTTAAAGTGATGAATTTACTAAAATTGAAACAAGAAACAGCCATATAACTTGTCAGCCTTACTTAATACTGAATATTGTTAATTACGAAATAAGTAATCAACCTTCGAACATTATTACAATAAACCCTTAATCTTTCGATCAACTAATAAATTTCGGGTTCTCGTCTAATTATTTTTATCGTTTACTGTCGACAGATTTAAAAACTTAATTTTCGGTTCTTTTGTTACTTTATTGAGGCAGAAGTCGAATTAGCTTTCTTCGAGTGAGGTAAACGCTAAAATTATCGTTTCAATTTCAGCTAGCGTTAAAGAGTGTTATTAAATTCAAAAGGGAGTGCCAGATTAATTACGTGACGGACCCGAGAAAAAGGTTAAAACGAATATTTTAATACGGAATATGAAGTGGTTACAGATAATGCGCTTTGGTAGAGAGGGGCTTTGAGCTTTGAAACAAAAATAAAACGTATATTTTTTTCTATGACTCATTTTTCTTGTATTTTGTAATTAACAAAAGCCGGTTTTAAGGTTTATATTTTAAGATAAAATATTTTTCATACAGTGTAAAGGTACACAGTATCAAGCTAAAAATCTCAAAAGGGGTTGAGCGGAGTTCTTAGTAACATATTATGGTTACGCACAAAGCCAATTCTGTTAGTATGGTCCTAGGACTGCCTCCAAATAGTGACAGGCTCCCAGTCTATTGACTACATAAAAGCCAAGCAACCAGGACAGATGTTACACTCAAAATGAGTTCAGCAGTCCGAATTATAAACAGAGTTACCTTGATCATAATGTATGTAAGTAACATATGGTTAAATACAAAGTAAATTCTTGTAGTATGGGCAGAGCTTCACCAACATAAACACCAACTATAACCAGAATAAAACAGATGTCAACCGTCAGTGTGGGCACGTGTCACTACCTCTCACTTCTGTATGCCAGTTCTACTCTCTGGGGCAGTCAATATATTCTTGCTAGGATTTTTAGGCAAGTGCCTAAAAATCCTAATACAGCAACCTCTACCAGGTATTTTACACACACCTTTAGTTGGTATTATGGGCATCAGACAAAGAATAAAATATAAGACACAGAAAAATATTCAGACTAGACAAACACACATCAATTTGCACAAATTTTTGTCTTCTCCGGGATTGAACTGGCGCCACTTGGGGTTCACGTTTGGTATTCAGAAAGCCCTGATTAACGGGCTTGTTATATAATATTTTTCAATTAATAAAAACTTCATGAGCTTGGCAAAAGAAATTATTATTAAATGTAGCCGTACTCTTCGTTCGGTTCTTCACCTATTCCAAAAGCTTCGTAGCGAGCTTTTTGAGCACATTAGCGCTAAATTAATCATTAAGTAGCAGCGAATACAATTAGCATGTATCAACGAGCCTGACTAATGAGTCGTTCTACGACGGAGAATGTGAAATTTTAATGACACAGTGAGCAAAGAGGTGTAATTACCACCTTCCACTTGCTTGGTTTCAGTAACAGGCACTCAAGACTTAATTAGCCTTGAATTATTATGCAATGTCTTGCGTAGAGTTAGAAGAAGGATATGGCGTGAACATGGTTTGTGTCGCTACTTATGTTATTTCGTATGGAGCGTAATCATAAAGTAAGTTTAATGGTAATGTAGCTGTAATGGATTTTGAAAGTATGAGGTTAAGAAATGTTTCATACGAATTAAAAAAAATTGAATAATAAGTTTGGATTTCCATATTAAAATAAAAAAGAAAAGGTGCTAAATATTACCATTGTGAATATGATCTCATACCATTTAAGAGTAGAACATACTTAAAAAGCGGGACTCCCCTTGACTTTCTCGTATACCGGAAACGACGCAAAAGTTGATAGAAACCTTAAATTTTGTTGTCATACATGCATGTTAAAGTTTCGGTTACCCATCCTAGTACCGACCGCGCACTTGGTTGCTTAACTTTCGTGATCGACGACTCAAAAGTTGATAGAAACCTTTATTTTGATGTCATATATGCATGTTAAATTTGGTTGCAATAACTTAAAGCATACTCGAGTTATCGTGCTAACGCACAGACACACACCAAGACATAATTTCAAAAACGGGGACTCGGGGAGGTCCAAAACGTGTAAATCCGTCAAAATCTCGAGTTCGAATTTTTTGACGATTACAAGACTTCCTCTTTACTACGTATACGAGAAAGTAAAGAGATATTGCAAGACAGTTTTTGGTGGTGTCGTGTTTCTGTTGGTGAGTAAGGTTCCAGAGTTCTATGGTAGGGGACGTGTTGGCAGAAGACCACGGCCTTCCTGGTGGTCTGCTTGTCGTATGCTTGTCTGTCATCCAGTTAACATAAAAACTAGAATGTTTTTTTCAAGAGGGCGTGGATGCCCAATTCCGAAGCTATGAGGAATAGCAAAAAGTACTCAAAGGAGTCTCAGGCCCGGTTTTGATGTAAACTAAAACTGCATCATTGGATTTTTGAAAAATCAATGTTACTAGCCAGGAATAGAACCCGATTCAAATCGATTTTGACAAAAAAAAAACACAGTCTGTATTATTACACAATTCAATATTGTCGCTAATAAGGAACAAATTCTGGAAAGTAATGACATGCCTACGACAAAATTTTTAACAAAATACTTTTTATTTTTCTTACTTTACCATTATACCTTATTCAATTAACTATCCAATGGTGCAGTTTTATTTTTCATCCAAATCGGGCCCGAGACATCTTTGAGTATTTTTTCGTTATTCCTCATATTTTCGGATTTGGCCATCCACGCCCACTTGAAAAATGCACCCTGTATATTTCAGTAAAATAATAATTAACAGTAGAGTGTAGCAGTTCAAAATGAAATATACGAAACCCAGAGCAAAGGCCCAGCAAGGGCAATACAAATTCTTGGCCTTATGCCATTTTTTTCTTTAGGTCTTTTTCTACAGTGTCTAGCCAAATGTTGCAATGTAATTTGCGGGTTAAGATCGAGATCCATAATAAAATAATAATTTTGTTCAAATGTGTCTGGGGCGGTGCGTTAAACCATTAAATAGTTTAGATACTGATTGAACTATATTGCAAATATAAGGGGACTGTGACCCCATTAATATTTTATTAACTTCTCTAGCCCACTAACCACACAGGCAGTGTTAGTTGTTAGCGGACTTTTGATAAAAGAAAATACTTTACCAGGCTTGGGTTTATCACTCGTACGTTACATCCCTGACTGTGTCCCCTACTCCTTGAAACTTTACAAACCTGTTCATCGATAGAAATAACACTATGAAAGGGCAGTGATCGACTACGGTCTACTGTAAGATGCAGATACCGTTCTTCTATGAACGCTCCTAATTTTAAGTGGCTACAGATTTCCTAACCTCTCTTGTCTTGTATTTTCAATTCAGAATAGTACATTAATATTTACTATCGTGTACATATTCCCGAAATTATTGAGATTTACGTAACTTTACCTATTCTCTGGTATGGAGACCCAGAGCAACACGAGGACGGGGCCGCCCATAAACCGCTGGGTGGACGACATCAGTCGACACAGAGGTCTTGATTGGATGAGACGGGCTCAAGATCGCCGGGAATGAAGAGACACATATTCAAGAATGTATCACGAGGAGACCGACAGGATGATGAAAGCCATTCCTGTCAGCTCAAATTAGTGACACATTGCCAGCCTGTCTCCTATATGAAACGAAATCAAACCCATTAAGTAACCTTACCTTCAGTGAAAAATTTAATGCAACCGATTTGTTACGAATATGACATTCTTATTAGTCGGTATCGTAATTGAATCTTACTTTCAAAAACAATACATCAAAACGAGACTGAATCTGAATAAATTACTCTAGTGTAAACATGCCAAATTTATCACGCGTCCAAAATTAATAGCAGTTATTTGAGCATTATTTATTCGAAAATTTTTCGGGATTGATACAAAATTTTATCATTTGATAAGTGATCACTTTTTTGTTTGCGGCATCAAAATTTGTCACAAGCAAAATTTGTACAAAATAAAACGAAAAATTTGATTTTGTCAGTTAATTTCGCTCAAACATACAGCTTTTTTTATAATTAAAAAAGAGAGAAACAGTCTTTATATTTTAAGGAACTTTCTGGTTTTGTGGTTTTACAGAACCACCAGTCATTGGAGGCGGTTAAGGGCCAATGATATCATTTGTTATCGTTGACTTTAATCACACTTTTTTATTCAAGCCCGATTGAATAAGACGTATAAAAATAAAAAAAATACTGTCTTTCAATACACCCAACAAACTGAAGAGATTTTAAATATAAAAAACTCGAATTTCATCTGAGTTCTTATCGTAAAAACACGTGCTGTAATAATATATTACCGTAAAATATTTTGATACTTTAAATAAATTGCGTAAAATATAAACGTGAAAGCCATTACTTAAGGATAGAATATAAAAAACTTTATAATTCTATAAAGTCTAAAAGAGATCTTGCAATTTACTATAACTTCTTCGGTGTAGGTCACAAATATATCAATCTAAGGAGATCGGTCGAATCGTCGAGTTCATAGGAAGACCGAGTGTCGCAATCAGCGGCCGTACTACATAACATGCTCTAGTGGAGCATGCAGTAATATACACTATTCATTGCGCACGTCTTAAGGACTGCGAAGCGATGAAAGTTAAGCACAGCCGCAAAGGAGATCGGTCAAATCGCTGAGTTACGTATTCACTTGACTTTATCGAAAGGCGAAGTGGCGGAAATGTATGCCCACAGAGCATACACTTGTCGCAAGTTAAACGCCGGCTTGGCCTATATCCTTGTATTATTAAATCTGTGGTGTAGGTGATCTCTAAGCGCAGGTAATAAGATTGTTAATTTGAGTTACCTACTACTTAGAAGTAGCAACATTAGAGCAAAAACTTTGGCTCTGCTAAAATATAGTCCAACAAATACTTAGCATAAGTACCTTGAGGTAACTTAAGAACCCCGTGTTGCATGTACCAGTTACGATTTGCAAGGGCCTTCATAGAACTTTGCCTTCTTACTTGAGTAGGATGAGTATGGCTTTGGTACGATTTGGGATTAATCTACTTTTTACTTTCTCGCATACGTAGTATATAGGAAGCCTTAAAATCTTAAAAAAATTCATCCTCGAGATTTTGACGGATTTACACGTTTTGGACCTCCCTGAGTCCAATTTTTTTTATTTATATCTGTGTGTTTGTCTGTGTATCTGTATGTCTGTGTCAGACTGTGCGTTAGCACGATAACTCGAGCATGCTTTTACTTATTGCAACCAAATTTAACATACGTGTATGACATCAAAATATATGGTTTCTATCAAACTTTGAGTCGTTTCGGGTATACGAGAAAGACAATGGGAGACCACTCCCGATTTTTTATTTTTCTTAGCGCCAATTTCAAATATAGCTTTCCATAACATATAATAATAATTTATTTGAACCAAAAGCTTAAACAGATTTATTGCTTATACCAATTTCAACTAAACAATTGATGCAGTGCCTCTAATAGTAACAGGTTGCAATCCTATTGCCTACACAAATGGGACACTTAACCCAAAAAAGGAGCAATCTTTCGGTAATCCATCAAATACCATCAACCGGGATAGATATTCTAAGTATCGCTGCAGTCCGGTAAGGTCTGGTAATTTATTAGGTGGTAGAGTCATATGTAGGGTCGTCTGGGTAGGTACCACCGTTTTTCTTATTTCTGCCGTGAAGCAGTTCGCTGTGTTTCGGCCTGAAGTTAAAAATAACCCCTGTAATTACTGGGCATGGAAGGCATATCATCGTAGTCATGCAGGCACACCATCCGGGATGGCAACACACTTGCAGTGTTAAGTGATTTAAGGGTATAATATTATAAGTGTCTATAGGCGACGGTAACCACTTAACACCAGGTGGGCCACAAGCTGTTTTGGCATCTCGTAGTATAAAAAAGGTCCTATTTTTATAATGTAAGAAGAACTAATGCTCAGAGTTACCTTTATATCCAGTAATTTTGATAAAAATGTTACGTCCATACCCTCATATGAAATAAACGATTCATGTTATTTTGATTGTCAAAGCTTATTTTCAAAAATATATGTGTTGTCACCCTGTTCTAGTTAATGAAGTTGGGCTATTGTAATTTAGCCTCGGCTAGAGTTAGTGTTTGCTAATGTCCTAAAGTTGAAAAGATAATTACCAACATGAAAATGCAATTTCGAAGTATAATTACGTTGCTCGATAAACTCAATCTTACCATTTAATTACTTAGTCCAGCTTTTACTCGTGATTTTCATCGTATTTTCTTCGTAGCCTATTACAACTTATTTTCTTTAGAACTGGAATCTACTTGTTAAGTATGTTGAGCTTAAGATTTTTCTTAGCTTTATACGTTATCTCCCAAAACTAATTGCTAACGATATATAATCTCGATCCAGGTATAATAGGATTCCTAAATACACGAATCAGGGTTTCTTTTCAAAATCAAAGTTATTACATTTCAAAGTCCCTCTTACCCATACTCAATCAGAAGAGCGTATACTTCTTATGTCAACAATTTTCTTTATAAATCTAGATACACGTCTGATATCTTAGTAAAAATTTAATATTTATGACATAAATGAAACATTTTTATGATTTAAAACGTTATAAAATTACCGTAGACTTGGAAATCTTTTTGGTCCTGTATTAATAAAATACTAGTGGCCTCCAGTGACTCCACCCATGTGAATGATGATTACCGCGCCAAAAAAAAATAGTATTGAATATACCTCCATACTAAATTGAATCTACCCGTAAATCAGTTTTGTGGTTTGGTCGTGAAAAAGTAACAGACCGACACAATTACTTTCGCATTTACAATAATAATAACGATAAACTTTAAATGATAACTGTCAGCCTGATGACTTTATGTTTTTATTAATGTTACATATGTCAGGGTTGAATTCCGCTTGGTATTGGAATGGATATAGCAAATATATTTTTCATTCCCTGATTTTGTAAGATAAAAAATGATAGATACATATTTCATCAGCTTCTTTACAAGCTACAATGTAGCTACATACTTCACGTTTTCTATATGTAACCTAACGTAGCTCATCAAATATTTACTACGACAGGTGGATAGGGAAAAGAAATCCGAATATCTTCGCAATATGTGTAAAGACCATTTTCTTTCGGACTTCATTAGATAGTGTATACGTACACAAACTGAGCGTGAGCTAATAATATAATTTATACCTTTATATTCTAATTTTATTCAGGTATATGTTATTATTGCATATAATCATATAGAAATCATAATATAAATGCTAGTTGTGAGTAAAGACATAAGACTTTAGATGCATTTTAAATCGCCAATTAACTCTCCGCTCATTTATTACATTTTCAAAGTCAGCATCATAACACTCAATTTTGATTCTTCTTCAGAACAACCAAGGAAAAGGTTGTTTCAAAATCGCATTGCAATCACATCAATTATGACGGGCTGGCGGTGCAATATAATATTGCGTGTGTTAGATTTTATTTTGTTTTTTAATCCAACATTCTTGTTAAATCCAACATTCTTTAATTTTATAACGTTAGTTTAGTATTTACTTCAACCTTTTATTATCTGTGTTAGCACCATTCCCTTATTTGCATAAATTGAAGAAGACTTAATGTTAAAATAACTTGCGTCATGAAAAGAGGCGAGCCAGGGGTAGTGCCTGGTACTTGTGACCCCAGGTGTAGGTTTACCGGGCCCATTTACATTCGAACAACGCTCACCGTTCACTACCCCAGCTTCTCTTTCCACCTAGCTATAACTTTCTGTAATACAGCGTAATTGACTACAAAACGTTTTGTCCGTCCGCTCTTACATAGTTATTGAACCATACATTATTCCGATTATACATTACTATATTTGACGCTATATACTACAAAGTATATAGCGTTATATATTATACAAGAAATCACAAAGTATATAAGTCATGGATGGGTACCAACATAACAACCTAAGTACTAACGAAAATAGTCGTACCTTGTTCTCTGATGCTTACACCTCGCCGGCCCAAACGTAACTGAGCTGTCGCTTCGCAGCGGCTATCTTTTATACAACCGACCACGTGGCGTGGCTTAGCCACGTGCAATTTTAACTACAACTTTTATTGTGTTAAACCATTAATTATTATTATTTTGTAATAATAATCTAATTGAATATGATAAATACATATCGATACTAATAATATAAAGAGGAAAGATTTGTATGTCTGTGACGAATAAACTCTAAAACTACTAGACCGATTCTAAAAATTCTTTCAGCATTAGAATGGGACATTATTCCTGATTAAAATACTATTTTCAAATCCATACAAATAATAAATGTCTCAAATTAGAACAAATAAGTTAACAAGGTTCACTTCCTGTTTATCAGTTACAAAATGTAAGTAAAATCAATACATTTCCCAAATAATACAACTACCATAATTAAATGGATGCAAAATCATTCGAAGAAGGCTTAATATAAAAAATAATAATTCAATAATATTACGACCTATAATCATATTTCACACGTGTGTCAATAGAACGAATGAATTTTTTACTTCCCTTTATTTATGTGGGGTTTTGCAAGGTAAATAAATCACGTAATAAGCATTGAATATTCTATCGCCAAATTTCTTATCCTTATATTAAAAACTTCTGTAGTTTCCTTAACAATCCAATATTTTTTGGTACGGAAAGTTTTTCTCAAAACGAAGTTATTGTCGCAATAAGTTCTTACCTTCAAGGAACATACAAAGTTGGTTTATGGAAGGAGGAGCACTGAATAATACAATAAAAAAGTAATACCAGTAGTGTGAAGGCACTGATATTTTAGTAGTTCCTAGAGTGCGCGCCCTGGGAAATAAGATGAAGTAGTTACGTAATAATATATATAGATATTGCTATAGGGATAGGCCTTCCCAAACTTATTTTTATTGTTATGCCCTTAGAGATTTGACATTTGATACAACACGAATAATTTCAAATCTGTCTAATTATTTCACGGTGTAATTATTGGAGTTAACAACGGAATTTTATGAGCTTTTATATCGAAATATTCGTAATATAACTGAATCAACAAAAATATAGTGCTTTATATTACAGTGAAACTTGGTTAAGTGGGACCTGGATAAGTGAGAAACCTCCATAACTGGAACTCATGCTGAGGTCCCAACACTTTGGCACTGAATTACCTCTGTTAGTGGGACGAGGTAAACCTCTATATCTGGGATTTGTTCTTTCGATTTATTGATGATAAATCGAATCGAATCATCATAGTTACCTCTATAACTGAGACAGCGAGTAAATTTTATATGCATAAACCTCTGTAACTGAGATAACATTGTTTGTTTACTCATTCTTATTTTACTCACAAATTCCACACGTTATTCCAAGTACGTAAGTACAAATTTTGAGCTTCAATTACCTTCAGTTTTAGTTTCGCTTTACTATCATACAGATGTTTATTTGAAAAATGTCAAAACGAAAGCTACAATCGTTATCATTACGTGAAAAACTGAAGTTAATATCCGTTTATGAAAGTGGGAAGACACGCGAAAAAGTTTGTGCCGAATTAATGTGCCAAAATCTACTCTTTGTAGAATAATTCAGAGTAAACATAAAATTGAATCACAATGTTCTGAAGGACAAGGAAAACTAAAACGTGTACGTTTATCAGAATATCCTGATTTTTTTTTTATTAAAACTCATTTACATACATACTTAACACGTTATTTTATTTAATGATCGCACCTGTATAACTGAAATAACCTGTATTCTCACCTTTATTAATGGAACCCTCTGTAAATGAGACAGATATTTATTTATACCTGTATATCTGAGACACTGGGTAAGTGGAATACCTCTATAAGTGAAACGACATTGCAGGTCCCTTGAAGTCTCACTTAACCAGGTTTCACTGTATATATATACGCTAAAAAATTCAAGGACTGTCACGTAACAAGGCTTTTAGGGGTTATTTTTCAATCAACTTTAACAATTGACTATAATGTATAACAAGTAAGCTAGCAACGTCTCCCTTCACGGCTTCATTGTCAAACATCTATTTTATATGTAGTGAAATATTTCTTGTGAAATTTGACTTTAAAACAATATAACAAACTGAAACTAACCTGGAAACAAATAATAGATATTGAAATGTTGATCTATCACTATTTTGATGAAACACATAAATAATGGAAATTAATAAAGATGAGATAAGTTTGTTTGTAAGCACTTTACGAGAAAATTCACATGCGACGCTATTTATCAATATTCTATGCATGTTAAATATTGACTAAAAAGATCTGTGATTAAATGGGATAAAATAGTCGAATCCCGTGTTGATGCAAATGTATAATTCCTTTATAAAACAAATTGTTTATTTATTACTTGTTTAATTATTCAATTTCAGTTCTAGCTACGTAAAATACTTACTCACTAATTCTTAGTAAAGAACCTTTGGCGACAGGTTTCATATTCAATCTGAGACTGTGATTAAATCTAAGGTCAACCCTCGTTCAATTAGCCCATGAATGCGTTGAAAGGTCGTCTTGATTACGTCTACTCCCTGTGAATCAAATCGCATTTTAAGTAGAAAATTGTCTTCAATGTAGGAGTAATAAAATTTTCTTTCAAATTATAATGTCGAAATGCAATAACACCGATTTAATGAGAGAGTAATTTCTCTTCCTTATAAAACTCTTTTGCCAGGTTGAAGGGTGTCAGTTTTTGAGTTTGACTATATATTATTAGAGGCAAAATTTGTGAGTTTGTTTGTAACAAGTAACTGTGGGAGTTTCTCCTCATTTGTAAATACACGTCTTGAGAGACTCCAGTTTTAACTCAAATGTACCGTACAATTTTTGTTACTTTAGTTACATTTTCACTTGACATTGTCAATGTCTCGTACGCCGTACGTGTTATCGCGATGCCATTAATTAAGAATAGGATAGAAGTAACTGTACAGTACTGAACTGATTTTGCAAATTCTTTCAGTAATATTTAAAATGGACTTTCGGGGTGGACATAGGATACCTTTTATCCTGGTACAGATTGAAACTTACCTCATCTTTATTAATTTCCATAATACCATTGGGAACGTGAGTCACGCGGGTGAAACCGCGTGCATGTTATCACTATTTTAAAATACGTGTGAGAAAAATGTAATTACTCATTTTGTCTTACCTAACCTAACAACACTTTCCATATATTCTTTCTTATTTCTGGCGTGAAGCAGTTCGCTGTGTTTCGGATTGAAGGGAAAGGTTAGCCAGTGTAATTACGGGGCATAGAGGGCATATTATCTTAGTCCCCATATGGCAAACGCACTTGTGGTGTTTAGTTATTTACACTTAATACTGCAAGTGTCCATAGGCGGCGGTGACCATTTAACATCAGGTGGGCCGCAAGCTTGTTTGCCATCTCATAACATAAAAAAAATATTAATTTATTACGACAGGGTTTTTCCTGGAATATAGAAAAAATACCCACATTAAACAAAAATCTGATATTTTTTGTTTGCAATTAAAAATATAATAATAATCGTCTATTATAATAGTCCTTTTAGTACACTATTGAACTAATTGAAATTGAACTACACATTACTCATTACAGTCCTCATGCACGCTTTAACTTTTTTAGAATGTTTTCGAGCTAGTTAAACGTACATCATTCATACAATGTATAATATAAATTTACAAACCAGATTATGAATTGGCTCAAACAAATACACATGAACTAGAAACTTATAAAAACTTTATCACAATTATAACGGACGCGAAATTATTAATGATCACAGTAATAACTAGATTATTTTGTCTAAGGTCTTTCCAAGTATTAAATCCAGCGTGTATTATTTTAAGTTTTCTCATTAATTAAGCCTAGTAGTACCTAAAGCTAACATATCTTTATTCATAGAATATCTTATGAAGTAGGTATCTGAATAATATAAGTAGTGGTATAATAAAAAAGATTTAGGGTTGATTTTATTTCCTATTTTTTATTTGGCATGTTTAGTTATGATTGAATAGAAAACGAAAAACATGAAAAAGATCGGTCCCGCCCGGATTGTTTTTCACTGCGCAGTTTTACGAAAATGCTGTTCGGAGGTATCTTTCAGAAGAAATTAATCATTATAATGGCAGTCAATACTTTGCGAAAATTGTTTTCCAATAGAAAATAAAAAATTGAAATAACATATTATAAAGGTATACCAAAATAATTATAAATAAGTAAATTTTAATGAGAATTTTCGCAATGTTTTGTAAATTATACTTATTTAACATACTCACTATATTGTAATACATATAATGGTAGACAAGATAACGATATTATAACATTGTCAAATGGTCTAAATTTGAGCTCGCGGTCACTTTTCGATCATGCGAGCAATGTATATGTGTGCATGGGGTCACATAGTCACATGTTTCTAACACCATTACAGCGAAAAAAATTATTGATACTTCGTTAAATACATGTTCATAAGAACTTGTGGTATATTCGCCGCTGCCAGGATTTGAACCAGTGCATTTTGCAGCCTATACTGACCACTCCACCATGACGGCGTCAAGACGCTATTTTTCTTATACGAATATTTAAATAATGAAATTATTTAGGAGATGAATAAACTTTTATGAAAATAGCTCACGTAGTTTCAGAGTTATGTATTTGTTTTATTATAGTAAGGCCTATTTTCAAGATTTTTTTTAAGGCACTAAAATGTACAAATTTCAGGTGACGCCGAACAGTCTGTTATTATGTGAATCTAATGCTTGTGCCATTTCGCTGTCATTCAGAGCATTGTTAATTAATTTGACGAGACATAACTGCAATACACCCGGATCTGTCTTATATCATCAGTATGTATAAAGTTGTGGGGACCGCCCTATTGTCTGCACGTTCAGGCAAGCTTACGTGTGGGATTAATCGCTGTCAATACTAGGCTGTCTACAAATTTAAACGTAAAGTTTAAATTTGTAGATAGCCTGCCGCTTTTCTAAGAAATACAAAGAAATAGATTGAAAGGTATCTCTAATTTTTTTCTAGAAGTAATTGGGCGTCAAAGTCTCACACATTCTAAACACTTTTCGAAGGGTAGTGTTATTAGCCTATGGCCTTCTTTTAGGCGGATAGTTTTCTTCAGTATAGGCGCTGTGAATTAGGCTTATCTGAAGGGTTCTGGCGTAACGTTGTCAGAGTTCCTAACACGATCTCGACATGAGGCCTTCATGGCTGCTCGAGATCGCTTCGGCGTCAACAAGTGTTGGACCAAGGACGGATGCGTTTTCGTCATTGGCCCCGATGGTTCTCGTCATCGTCTCGTCAGTGTCGCCGAGGTAAACAAGATAGCGCAGGAACCGGTGAAGGCGGTAGCAGCAACGAAGCCCAAAACAAAACGTCTAGTTGTTGTTAAAAAGTAAGATCTCTTCCAGGTCCCTTTGTGTGTTGTAAGTGCAGTTCCTGTATTCCTTAGATTAATTCTCATTTTAGTTTGTCATAGAAGTGATAATAAACTAGGCAATCACTCGTAGCTATAGTATTTGTGGTACCCTCTTGGTAGTTATCTGGTTTTCGCTGTTTACCTTACTATCTATTTACTTAATTTTGTTAATTTTTTGTTATTAACCCTCAATTTATATAATTTTGTGTTTTACAATTTTACTTAATTTGACAGTGACATTGACTACTACAAGTTCTTTTTTTTTTTTTTTTTTTTTTCTTAAATGTCCCCTATTACGATATGGCAAAGGAATCTAGCCCATACAGCCATATCTTTAGTTTTCTATCTTCTTTTTGATTTTTGCTTTGGAATAAGGGTATTATGTGGTATCACACAGTTCAGTAAATTATTTAATTCATATACATACTTCTTTTATCATTTTTTTTTTTATTATTATTTTTTTAATTATTTATTGTATTTTAGTGAGTGATTGCAAATTCTTTTACATTCTTTTAATGATTTTTTTTTTTGTATTATTATAATCTAAACTGGCGGGTGGACTGCGTATTGCGTGATTTCACTGTTTTTAGTTTATAGTTTTTCTTTTTTTTTTAATACTATTAATTTATCTTTATTCTATATTTATTTATCATTATTTATAGTATCTATTATATAATATATTGTTATATGGATGATGATTCAGGAGATTTCTTGTCACTTAGTGATGATAGTGCCGACAGTTTTGTTAGCATTCCGACCATGAAAGACTCACTGGAGGCTCATTTCTCTGACGTTCCCAATAATTTCAATGTCGTTCATATTAATGCCCAAAGCATTCCGGCTCATTTTTCTGACCTACTGTCTACTTTTGACTGTAAGAACATCCATGCCATTCTTATTTCCGAATCCTGGCTAAAGCCTATCCTTCCTTCTACATCGTACTCCCTTCCTGGATTTATCTTAGTTAGAAATGATCGCATAGCTGGCGCCGGTGGTGGTGTTGCCATATATCTTCGTGCTAATATTCCGTACTCCGTTATAAGTATGTCACCACAGCCACCGTCTTCAAATGCTGGCGAACATATCTTTTTAGAGATCACATTACTCCGAACTAAGCTTCTACTAGGTGCCTATTACATCCCATCCTGTCGTATAGACTTCTTTTCTTCCCTTGAAACTATCCTTGTAAACCTCACTCCTTCTGACAGTCATACAATAATCATGGGTGATTTCAATACCTGCCTCCTGAAAAATGATATCCGCTCCTCAACTTTCCTTTCCGTTCTACGATCCACCAACTTATTTATTCCTCCCTTGAATGCTACCCATCACTTTCCAAATTGTATCCCTTCTCTCCTTGATTTGATTCTTGTTTCATCTCTTGACCATATTGCTTCCCATGGCCAATGTCCGGCCGATTTCTTTTCCTATCATGACGCGATATTCATGTCCTATAAAATCCGCCCACCTAAGATTAAACCCAAAATCCTTCAGCTTCGTAATTTTGGTAGAATGGACATCGACAAACTTCGTGATGATGCTTACAACATTGACTGGTCTTCGATTCTTGCATGCGCATCAGTTGATGTGAAAATTGATGAATTTACCAACAAACTAATCGATTTATATGACAGACATGCTCCGGTTCGTAACATAAAAATGAAACATGCACCTTCTCCATGGCTTTCAGAAGAGATCAAGCTTCTGTTAAACAAAAAATCTGCTGCTAAAACTAAATATAAGCATCGTCCAACTACTGTAAATTGGGATAAGTATGTCACAATTAGAAATCACTGTAATAAGGTGTGTAGGAATGCCCAGCGCCACTACTTCCATAATTCTGTCGAAAACGGAGACCCAGCAAAAGTCTGGAAATTTCTCCGATCTGTGGGAATTGGGAAATCTCGCCAAGTGACTACGCCTGGCAGTCTCGATTTGAATGCTTTAAATGTACATTTCTCAGCAACCTCTGATTTTGATATATCTACAAAATCTTTTACTTTAAATTCTCTGTCAACGACTCCCATCCCTAATCATCCTTCATTTTTCTTTCGTCAATTGTCGGATTGTGATGTTAAAAAGAGCATTCTCTCAATTACATCGTCTGCAGTGGGCTGTGACTTGTTAAGCCGTAAAATGATAGTACCCATTCTTGATGAAATCCTTCCTGTGATCTCCCATATTCTTAATTATTCAACACAAAGCGGTGTCTTTCCTACAGCTTGGAAAGATGCGAAAATTACTCCTTTACCTAAGATACCTAACCCAATATCCTTTTCCGATTATCGTCCTATTTCCATCCTTCCATTTCTCTCCAAAGTTTTGGAACGTTTAGTTTACGACCAACTTAGTTCTTTCCTATCCCTTAACCAGCTCCTTAATCCCTTCCAGTCCGGTTTCCGCTCAGGTCACAGCACCACCACTACACTTATAAAAGTTACTGACGATATTAGATGGGGCATGGATTCTGGCTCCCTAACGGTACTTTGTCTATTAGACTTTAGTAATGCCTTCAATACCGTAGATTTTGATGTGCTTCTTGCCATTCTACGATCTATTAACATATCTCCAACGGCAATTGACTGGTTTCACAGTTACCTGTTTGGACGCCGGCAGAGAATTTGCATTGAAGATACTATGTCTTCATGGTGCCAAACATCGGCCGGAGTTCCACAGGGTGGCGTCTTATCTCCCTTACTCTTTGCAATTTTAATAAATACTATCTCTAAACAACTAACTTCTTCCTACCACCTTTACGCAGATGATTTACAAATTTATTTTCAAACACCACCAGATCGATTGCCAGAGGCGATTAACGTAATTAACGTGGACTTAGATCGCATTTGTCAGTGGAGTACCTATTATGGTCTTAAAGTTAATCCTTCCAAAACGCAGGTAATTGTAATAGGTAGTTCGCGCATGACTTCCAAAATTGATTGGTTGGCGATGCCCAAGGTTATGTTGGATGGAACGCATATTACCCTAAGCAGCACTGTGAAAAACTTAGGCATTTACATGGACTCTAACTTATCTTGGACATATCATTTGCAGGAGCTTAGTCGAAAGCTATTCGCTTCAGCGGGATATCTCAGAAGACTTCGTAACTTTCTTATCGTATCGTCTTGATGGATGAAGTGTCTGCGACCTACATCAAGAGTAAGGGGTATGCGCTGCATACCGGAGTGGACAGGAGCATTTTCAAGCTTCTGGACAGTGGGGTGAGGCTGGGGGATGCTCCTGAAGACTCCAAAGGGGGGGAAACGGGCGCTACCATAGTGCCCAACATAGGGGCGGCACCGTCGAGGGCGCCCAGCATGGCATCTGAAGGCCCCGAGGAGATGATGGCCATATCAGATATGGAGGCTGTCTCTTCACCGGGGACGGAGGATGACGTTCTGGGAGCCCTCGACGGTCTCCTACTTGGAACGCCAACAAGGCTCGACCCCATTACTGAGGACGAGACAGAAGTCGAGGGGGGCGGGGAACAAATTTAAAAAAAAAAAAAAAAAAAAAAAAAAAAAAAAAAAAAAAAAAAAAAAAAAAACACTACAAGTACAACAACAATGGCGGGTGTAAGGTACGTACAAATTAACTTACATCACAGTAAAGCAGCCACTGCCATTCTGGCACGTGAACTGAAAAAAGGAAAATTTGATATTGCTCTAATTCAGGAACCATATACAGGGTGAAATTGAAAACGTTGGCATCCTTTTAAAATAAGATTCTACCCATGGTTAATAGTGCATACACCGCATATTAGCAAAATCAAAAGAAGTAAAATTTCAATATCAAAAACCTAGAAAAACCATTTTAGTTTCTTAAGAATAGCTTAATAGTGCAAATAAACAATAAAAATATTAATAAAATAAATAAATATTAATATGCTGTTATCCAAACAATTTCAAAAATATCAAGTTGAATAGGTCCGCTTGAAACGACGCGACACTCTGCCGCTCGGCGCGTGCGTATTTTCCCACTACGAATTCATTCATAAAACCAAAAAACTTATTCGTAAATCATTAAAGGAAGACCGCGCGCGCAGCCGTCCTTTGTACCCCTTTGACATCGCGCCGCCACCGCGCACCGTCACCTTTCGGCTTGCGCCGACGACGCCTCTCGCCGCCCGCCGCTCGCCCCGCCCGCTTCAGTCGGCGCAAGCGCAAAATACTATGTACCTATTTTATTTATTAGTACGGCTTTACGCTTATTTGTTTATGCACGTATTACTTTGCTCGGTCTCGGGAACTTGTCGTCGCACACGTGTTAAGGATTGCAGTGGCTGTTTTATGGTAGTATTGTTATCGTATCGTAATGCCTCGACCACGTAATGTGCAAGGACGGTACACAAACCAACAGTACATACAAACAAATTAACATGTGTGAACTCGCGTAAATCAAATCCCGTAATCAAACCGGTTTTATGGCACGCACAATATCATGCCATCCGAGTAATCGTATGAGAGTGAAAGTGAAACGAGAGACGAACTCAAAAACAAAATAATCTTAGCCTTTGAAGCTGTAAAATTGCAAGGCTCTGTATTGAACAGAGTGAAAGACAATCATATTAAACAATTGTTAAAATATTTGTGAGCAAAAGTGATAGGTAATAAGTAAATCATGATTTGAAAATTCTTATTAACGTGAATACTTTAATTTCGCCTTTTGAAATACGCCAAAAACTTTAAAAGTGTTAATTGTGTGTTATGTTATTCATGAGTTTGTTCTTATTTCATCTGCCTGTTGCCGAAGTTTTAATCGTCCTAAGCTGGAAAAAATAGGTATGAAGTTTAGCGTTCATTATCCATTGTTATTGTACCTACAAGGTAGATCAGCTGTTCTCGCGGATCGCGAGAGAGCGACGCCCCCGACTACGTGTAGGTATCGACGCTTCGCTGTGTCGCACTAAGCATGTTGCTATCTCGAAAGAAAATGATACTTTATCAATTTCTCATTTATTTTGTAGTTTCTTTAAAGTTGATTTTTTTTTATTCGGATACGCATAAAAATAATCCCTAATTTAAGTACAATGGTAGACTGAATTGATGCCAATGACTTCAAATTCACCCTGTATATATAGGGGCCAAATTAGGGGTCTGGGTGGAACTAATGGCAATTTGTATTACAACTGTTCTACTAACGATATGAGAACCTGCGTTTACGTCAGAAACGGCCTAAACGTGGTGGCTTTATCACAATTCTGTTACAGGGACTTAACAACAGTCAAAGTTTACTCACAAGAGGCAGGGGTACGGCGCACACTAATTACAGCGTCAGCTTACCTCCCTTATGAAGATGCGGATCCAGCATCGGAGCAACTCCGTGACCTGATCAGCTATGGCAGCCAGCAAAATGTAGAGATGATTATCGGCTGCGACGCAAATGCACATCATGTTGTCTGGGGCAGCTCAGACATCAACAGGAGAGGAGAGAAGTTACTGGAATTTCTGGTAAGTTCACCCATACAAATACTTAACAGAGGAAATAAACCGACTTTCTTCAACGCCCGTAGGGCAGAGGTGATTGACATAACTTTAGCCACAAATAGGGCAGCTAGGGATATCACAAACTGGCATGTTTCTAATGAGGTCTCCTTATCTGACCACAATTATATATGTTTTAGCTATCGAAATATATGTAAACCAGAAACTGTACAACGTAAAAATCCTAGGCACACTGACTGGGACAACTACAAAAGGGACCTTAAAATAGAACTAGGGAAACCAAGCAGCAGTCTCAACTCTATACTAGATGTGGAATTTGAGGCTGATAGGATAACCGACGCCCTGCAGACAGCGTGGCACACTAACTGCCCCGACAGCAAGGTAACCACAAAAAGGCTACCCTGGTGGACACAGGAGATAGCAAAACTAAGAAAAGAAACAAGGCAGGCTTTCAATATTGCAAAAGTCAGGGAAGACTTCAGCGAGTACAGTAAAATGCTAACGCGATACAATACTGCTGTGAGGAAAGCCAAAAGGCAAGCCTGGAGAACCCACTGCAAGGACATAAACACACTTCCAGAGGGGATGAGGCTAGCCAAGGCAATCGCCACAACAAAAACAAATCCAATTGGCCTAGTAAAGAACAATGAGGGTAAAAGCACAGAGTCTGGGAAGGAAACCTTAAAAATTTTGTTTGACACCCATTTCCCAGGATCACACGTCATAACAGAAGAGCAAGACCCAATTGATTTGGAGGAACAGCGACAACGCACCACCAAATTGGATTGGAGCATTGCTAAAAGAGTAGTAGACGAGGAAAAGATAAGATGGGCAGTAGGAGGCTTCAAGCCCTTTAAGTCTCCGGGGCCTGACGGTATCTATCCAATACTACTCCAAAAAAGTGAACCTCTTCTCAACACACATCTTTGCAGACTATACAGAGCCTGTATAGCCTTTGGACATATACCAAAATCATGGAGAAGAGTCAAAGTAATCTACATACCAAAACCTGGTAAACCGGATTACGAGGAACCTAAGGCCTTTAGACCAATTAGTCTCCAATCATTTATTTTAAAGACATTGGAGAGAATGGTGGACCATCACATCAGGGATGGACCTCTTAAGAAGTTACCGCTACATGGTCTACAATGTGCGTACCAACCTGGAAGGTCCACGGAAACTGCCTTACACTATGTGGTAAATAGGGCAGAAAAGGCTATAGAAAATAGGGAAGTGTGCATAGGCGCCTTTGTAGATATTGAAGGTGCTTTTGACCGCACGACCTATGAGTCAATAAGAAAAGCTGCCAAGGAGCACGGTATCCCATTCACCCTTTGCAGATGGATAGAATGCATGCTTAAAGGCAGAATTATCTCTTCTGACTTGTTAGGTGACAGACTACTAGCAAAAACTACCCGGGGCTGCCCACAGGGAGGTGTCCTATCCCCGTTACTGTGGAGCCTAGTAGTTAACTCAATAATAGTCGAACTGAACAAAGGACCACTATATACGGTGGGCTATGCCGATGACCTCGTCATCATGGCGAACGGGAAATTCCCAGGCACAGTATCGGAACTCATGCAGGAAGCACTGGACAAGCTGGAGGGATGGTGTAGCGCCAATCACCTCTCAGTAAACCCCGACAAAACCTCTTTAGTACCGTTTACAAGACAAAGGAACCTCACAAGACTCAAAACGCTACATCTTTATGGAGTCGAACTACCATGGTCCAGAGAGGTAAAATATCTAGGAATGACCCTGGACAAGGAACTAACCTGGAAATCCCACATGGAAAAAAGTGTAGCAAAAAGTCTAAGGATCTTTGGAATGTGTCGATCCACCTATGGAAAGACATGGGGTCTAAAACCCAAAATCATTAAATGGTTCTACAACGCCATGGTAAAACCATCTCTTACGTATGGCAGCATTGTGTGGTGGCCAAGAGTAAGGTTGAAAACCTGCAAAGACATGCTCTGCAAGTTGCAGCGGACAGCATGCTTGGCAATCACCGGTGCGTTTAGGACCACACCAACGGCAGCAATGGAGATTCTTCTAGATCTGCCACCACTGCACATAGTCATTGAAACTGAGGCAAGGAAGGCCCATTATAGACTGAGAATATCTGGTCTATGGGAGCCTACGCAATTTCAGACAAAGCATACTAAGTATAGCGAAATACCCGAATTAGATAGTTACATGAACATGAGGAGCGATAAAATACACCCTAAGATCATGTTTCACAGGGAATTCAGAATTAAGATTCCAACTAGGGAGCAGTGGAGAAACCACCCACCGACCCCGGAAAGGGACAGCCTAATTTGGTTTACTGATGGATCCAAAATGGATTCTGGTACTGGAGCAGGTATCTGTTGCAACGATCTCGAAATATATCAAAGCATGGGAAAACTTGCAACGGTCTTCCAATCGGAGATCTATGCAATAATCCTTTGCGCATTAAAGATCATAGAACAACGTGTTAAAAACAAAGTTGTCTATATCCTAAGTGACAGTCAAGCAGCACTCAAGGCCCTCTTGAACCCCCGCGTCGACTCAGGTATAGTACTCAATGCGGTCCAAACCCTAAACAGGGTCGGTAAATTCAATAAGGTACAAATAATCTGGGTCCCAGGACATGAGGGGATCCGAGGCAATGAGAAAGCTGATGAACTGGCAAGGAAAGGATCAGAAACCCCATTAGTAGGCCCTGAACCATTCATCCCCCTATCCAAATGCTACATCAGCAAAGCCATTAGAGACCACGTCTTCAAAAGACACTGTATGGAATGGAAACTGTCACCTGGTATGAAACACTCCAAATCCTTCTTAGGAGAATGCCCAAGAGGATGGAGTAAATCCATATTTGGAGGCAACAGACAACAGGCCCGCCTAATCTTGGGTGGACTCACAGGGCACTACGCCACAAACCACATGCTCAACAAAATGCAAATTTCGACAACACCAAATTGCAGAGCATGTGGGCATAACCAGGAATCCATGGAACACCTACTATGTGACTGTGATTCCATTGCCAGGACTAGATTAAATATCCTGGGATTGGCTTACCCAAAGCCAGAAGACTACAGGCTCTTCAAGCCCATGGATATAGTTAGACTAATGGCTTGCTTATTCAAGGAGCGACAAGAGTGAACGAGACTGGGGAGACACAAAAGATCCCATTGGGTCGAAGTGCACCGTGGGGAAACTCACGGCCCCTACATAAGATAAGATAAGATAAGATAAAAAAACTTTCTTCCAACCACTACCAAAATTGCGCTTGCTAAATCCCTACTTCTTCCGATCCTTGATTATGCTGACTGCAGTTTCCTTAATCTAACCGAAGAGCAACTAAATAAACTTGAGCGACTTCAAAATTTTTGCATACGGTTTATATTTGGTTTACGAAAATATGACCACGTTTCAGAATTTCGTCATAAGCTCAAGTGGTTGCCAATTCGCCTTCGCCGGAATGCCCATATTCTCTCCCTCCTTTATGCCATCCTATTTCACCCCAACACTCCTCTTTATCTAAAGGAACGTTTTAAGTTTCTCCACAATACTCACTCACGAGTATTAAGATCATCAGAGAATTTGAGGTTAGAGACTCCGGTACATTTCTCAAAATTCTATAACAATTCTTTTACTGTTCAAGCTGTTTTGTTGTGGAATGCTTTACCTGCAAATATAAGGAAAGCTCAAACTCAAGGAACTTTTAAGAAACAAGTAGAGGCTCATTATTTGTCACTATAATCATCCATTAGTATCTATAGTATATGATAGTATATATTTTATGTTATTACAGTATATATTTTAAATATTGTATGTATGTGTGTATTAATATTTAAGTATTTATATTTATGTAATTATTATTTGGTATTTATAATTAGTATGTAATAAGTAGATTTACGTCGCCATCTTCCCTCATAGTTACTTTTTACTTTGCAATCCTGTCCATCCTAAGGTTACCTGGAAGAGATCGCTTTTAGCGATAAGGTCGCCCTTTGTACAACTATTTTTATATATTAATATACTATTGTTAATCTGGTTGATGTATGTACAATAAAGTCATATTCTATTCTATTCTATTCTATTCTTATCTAAACGATGTAAAAAAACAATGTTCATTTCATTAAACACTTTAACGATATGGCATTAAGGTTGGGACTGCCTAGTAAGCATTACAAGATACTTATGGCAGGCAGTCTCGCTCTTTCATAGCACTTACTTACATGTATTGTAAATTAACAAATTAAATACTTAGAAGTATTATATAAAAGTCACGCAGTTAGGCACTTATTATTTTTACTTAATACAAGAAATTCTAATAAAATAATGACATAAAATACAGTCATCTCACAACTTGAGTGCTGTGTGAACTTTCTAGTACCACGACCTAGAAAAGTAAAGTGTAATTTCAGTTCAAATATCTGTGATCCCTTAGGTGATTACCTTGATGTGTACGCCACTGACCTCTCTCATATCTCATCCTATCCGGTTTAGGTGGACTCCGCAACCCTTTTACATAACCCCGACAAATACCTGATAAACTTGCCGAGTCATATATTTACTGGAAGCCTTTGGAACAGGTAGCATTTTTCGATCAACATTCCACATATCTTGTTATTATGTAATAGTTCAGAATTTTGACCAACACTTTTATAATTGTGATGAAACAATAAAAATTTGCTTGATTTATTTATCATCATCATCATTAAAAACGAGATTAAATAGTTGAATCTCGTTTTTCGATCGTATTGACTGTGTTCTGTGGTATTGAATATTTCATGACTTACAATAGAACGATTAGATGGGCATGAGTTGTTGTGATTAGCTGAAAACCATTTAAAAATCATTTTTACTTTCTCGTTTACGCAGTATAGAGGAAGTCAGGTAAACGTCAAAAAATTCCTGAGTCCAAAAATATTTTTTTTTTAATTATGTCTGTGTGTGTGTCTGTGCGTTATCACGATAACTCGAGCATCGAAAAGTGTCACGAAACATCAGAGAGCTAAGCTGACGTTGCAACTGCTAAAATCTCTTTTAAGTTAAGTCAAGACACGATTTTCCTCGCAAACAAAATAATCTGAAGCAGCATGTACATAGCATTAGTAAGTATCTCGTGCCGGTAAGACGAATCGACTCAATTTACCCACCGAGTTCGCTGATCATTTCAACTCGTGAAACTTGAGCAAGGTATTAAGGTATTTCATCCATGTTAATGCGTTCGAAAATTTCGGTATTCGATAAATCGTTGTTAGACTAATTCATTTTGATACCTCCACTAGACGTGAGATCATTGGTGTATCTGTGAAATGTAAGCTCTCAGTCGGCATGTTAAGGACAGACTAAGTGCTAAGTGAAATACTTGCTTACATTAATCTGACTTTAGATTATTGACGAAAATATTTGTAGTATCGAAAGTTATAAATATACAAAGTACGTTCTATTGTAGGTATCGTTAAATAGATAATACACCACACGATAACACGTAGCAGATAATTATTATCTTGTAAAGATTTGTCTGTTGTCAGATTTCTTAGGCTTCAAATGTGACTCTATTGCTTAGACAGTCATCTTCCAAGAGCAAAAGAAACTAACATGTACGTCTACAATTGGAAGAAAATCCCGTCTTTCCAAAAACTTTTATTCACCAATCAGGATACTTATCACGCATGTATGTTTCATATTCGAGCTCCTAATTAGCTGTACCCTCCCTTTCAGGTGACAGCTCTGTTAACTGAACTAAATAGTATTACAAAAAGTAAATTGTTAAAATAACCACAATCCAATAGAATATAACAAAGCTTTGCATAATCATTTAATAACGCAAATGCTAAGTACATAATGAAGTTCGTATGATCTGAATTAATTTAAGCCAGTTTCCGTAGCATCTGGCTAATAACTCCTTTGCTTGCATGCAAACGACACTTTATGAATGCATCATGCCATCATGTGCCAGACCGGTTCGTAGATTCTATTATAAGTGAAACTAGATCAGTTAATGGTATACTTACGTAAGCCAATTTTAAGTTACACTTCATACCAACAACCTCAAAGCAAAAATATTTGGTACACAACAATACACTTCTTAAAAGTAGGATGCTTTAGTATCCAAATCAAAAAGAAACCAAATAAAACTAGAAGGAAATCATTAAATATGTTCTTTACAGATTTATGTTGATAAATGTGAATTATTATCTAATATTATCAAATAAAAAAAATATATTTTGAAGGTTACATGGGACTAAAGTTCATAATAGCGCAGCTTCACTTGAACAAGAAAACCCAAAACTATTTAAACATTCAAATTCACTCTGGGTACAAGTCTAAACGCAATTGGCAATTTAAAATGCGAAATATCTCCGTGGTTCGAATTCCGTTAGACAGAGGTGACGGCGTTTATCAGGAAATGTATGGTAATTTCCATGACGGATCCAATTCAGAGCGAGTGATGGACGAGGGCTTCGTCGACTGCAAGTGCTGGATTTCATGAATTAAAACGATTCGTCTTGACGGTAATACACTGCGCAGGTAAGCTTTCCAACTATGTTAACTGTAAGAAGTTAGTTTTGATCTCAGATAATATATGATCTGAGGTTTTGGTAAATTATAGACAAGTGAGTTCAGCATTCCAAAGCGACTTTCTTTGAAGAATTAGAATACAAACGTAGAAATGGACATTGCGAAAACAATGCGTTTAAGATCTTACAAGAGCGTGTCTTACTTGCAAGATCAAGATCATAACATCTTGATGTTAAACTATAGTGTGATCTCGGCAATTCTGTATATGTGTATCTATTTATTAACATGTTGTGCTTGCTTATAGTTCCCTGAAGTCATTAGCTCTAGCGTCTGAATTCCCGATATTCCAAAACATCGATGTACTGATTGTTTTGTTTTGCGATATCTATTGACTAGACATGCCAACAAATCTTTCAAGTAGTTTTGGTAGGTAAAAAGTTATATTTTATGATCACACTGAGGTAAAATAGGCACAACTGCCACGTCAAGCCAGTAGTTCGGATAGGTTTATCGTTGCCATGACTTTTCAACGTGACAGACTCTCCAACTAATGGCTGGTCGAAACTGTCGTGGTACACTGATTCTGTGGAATATCAGCAATTCGGTCGCTGGAGCTAACAAATTCGTGGAATTAGCCATCAGGTACATGATTTGAAATCAAGCAGTAAACTCATTTAAACAATGCTATATAGGCAGACTCCGTAAACCAATACTGGTCTGGAAACATTTTGCTAAGAGACTAAGACAATGCTAGATAATGACTGCAAATTAAAACTAAATTAGCGGAAAGTAGAAAATATCGGATCTCTCGAAAAATATCAGCTCTGTATTTCCTCTTATCAAACGAAACTGTTATTCTTCATTGACTAGTACATATAATGATTCCTCAAGAGTACAACTAGGGTCCCATCGTGATGTTGATAGTTAGACCATCAAAATGTCATTATTTTACGAATTCCATACTTGGTACACCAGGTATGGAATTCCCATTTCGTTAAAATAAATATTAAATATCACACTATATAAAGGTAATTATCATATTTCTGATTGATGTATGGATGGATTACGAAACGGTAGTGTACCCATTGAGAAGATAGTGGATTAATAAAGTAGAATATTTGACTATGATCTTCTTCAGTGGAGGTGATTCCCCAAGGCGTGCGCCCATATTTCGTGCAACCTACTGGCTACGGACTAACATTTTCCCTATTTCTTAGAAACCTGCAAGTTGAAATATGTGTCCATGACGTATTATAACACTCAAAATGTTCCCGAGGTAGTTTTTGGAGTAATAGTTGCTCTATATGGCTACCTATTTGAATTCTGAAAGTGTAAAACGTTGCTAGTGGCTGTCATTGATAGATGTGCGTCACGGGCGCTACGAGCCTTACGGTATTCAGCTTTGAAATATTAAGGTTTTCCTAGAAAAATCTACTTTATTGATGATTGTATTCCAAAACTTACTAAATGAATTTCTATTTATGTATTGTTTTAAGCTAACGTGGTCACTATCATTTGAATGAAAGAAAACGGGATTTAAACCACGTACCTTTGATTTTAGGTTAATCTGATATTCCAGCACAGTTACATGCGCCATGATCACGGATGAACTGAATTTCTCTTACAGCAAAGGTCAATTCATTTGAATGAATGTCTATTACAGCAAAGGTCAATTCAATTATTGACTTCTGATAACCGAGAAGTAAATGAATACTTTTTCCTTATATGTTACCTTACATTAACAAAAATGGAGCATATGCAAGAGTCGCTGACGAGTCTTAAGGATTTGTTCATTACAAGAATGGCTAAATTTGAAACGGAACTAAAGACACCAGCGGGTTCCAGTAGCTCCACTTCCTCACTCAGTGCAGAGTTTGCAACATTCAAGACATTTGTTCTTGAGTCATTAAACAACCTTCAAAGGCAATTAGAACTGGTGGCTCTGACTGTGGATCGTCTGGAAATGCAGGGACGTCGTAAGCTTCTGCTCATCCATGGTGTTCCGGAACAGAAAGCAGAGGACACTTCAATAGTTGTTGCGGATGTTTTGAGAGAGAAGTTAAAAATGCCTGACTTCAATTGTAACCAAATCAAGCGATGTCATAGAATGGGGCGTTCAGCAGATGCTGCCAAGCCACGACCTATTCTAGTGAAGTTTGCTGAGTTGTTGGTGCGGGACACAGTGTGGTCAGCTAAGACTCAACTCAAAGGTACTGCCATAACATTGTCAGAATTCTTGACACAAGCCCGACATCAAGCTTTCATGGCATGTCGTGAACGGTTTGGCGTCAACAAATGCTGGACTAGGTACGGATGTGTCTATGTTATAGCACCTGATGGGTCACGTCATCGAGTTGTAACACTTAGCGATGTGAACAAGATCGAGACCGAAACACCAAAACCAGCTGCAGCATCGAAGCCTCCTGCGAAGACTAAACGGGCAGTTTCATCTAAAAAGTGAGATTTGACTTTGCTTTTCTCCTCCAAAATTAGTTCGCTTATCATCCGATTTTTTTTCTTCGAAATTATTCATTGTAGATTCTGACGGTGACAAGCAAATTACTTCTTGACACATTTCTTTGATCTTTTTCATTTTTGCTGTACACTGTAGTTCATATACTTTTAATTGAATACTTAGTTGAATCTAATAATAATTCTTTTTTGTTTAACCTCCAACTTAATTTAATTTTAGCTTCAAATGTCAATTGTTTTTTTTTGTTATTGTTTTAAATTCTCCCTTGTCAAAAAAGGCAAAGGGATCTGGTACGCACAGCCATTTTTCTTTCGAAGACTGTATTTCAGATGTGACATATTTTAATAATATTATTTTCATAGTGTCTCGTTAGTAATGTTGTGATTATTTAAGTCATTTGATAAATATTGTTGGCAATTGGCGGGTGAACAGTAGTTGCTGTAATTAATTTGTAAATTTTTGAGTTAGTAATACTTATTTATCTATTTAGTTGTAATTGAATTTAGTGTTTAAATATTTATTTTCTTTATTACATTATTTTAGTTTATTTTTATTATATAAGCATATTTATTTATTATTATGAATATTAGTATTGATACAGATGATTTTCATTCAATAAGTGATAGCAGTATCGATAGTTTTGCCAGTATTCCGTCGTTGCGCGATATGCTTGAAGCTCAACTTTCGGAGCATCGGCTCCTGGTAATTTTAATGTGGTTCATATTAATGCCCAAAGCATCCCGGCTCACTTTCCTGATTTATTGACTAATTTTGACTGTAAGAATATCCATGCGATCCTTATATCAGAGTCCTGGCTTAAGCCTATGCTTCCATCCGCTTCCTATTCCATTCCTGGTTTCTGTCTAATAAGAAATGATCGCGCGGTTGGCGGTGGTGGTGGTGTTGCCATATACTTACGTTCATCCATTCCTTACTCAGTTGTTAGTATATCGCCGCAACCTCCGCCGTCAAATGCCGGTGAGCATCTCTTTTTAGAAGTTACTCTCCATCACTCCAAACTCCTGTTAGGAGTCTACTATTCTCCTTCTAATCGTATAGACTTCTTTTCCTCGTTCGAAAAAATCCTAGAAAACCTTATTCCCTCTTACAGTCATACAATTATCATGGGTGATTTTAACACCTGTCTTCTCAAGAATGATACTCGTTCTCTCTCTTTTCTATCTGTTTTACATTCCATTAACTTAGTTATTCCTCCGTTAAACGCCACGCATCATTTTCCAAATTGCACTCCCTCGCTTCTTGACCTTATTTTCGTCTCCTCACTCAGCCACGTTGCCTGCCATGGTCAGTTTCCTGCCGATTCCTTCTCATACCACGACGCCATATTCCTCTCATACAAAATCCGTCCACCTAAGCCTAAACCTAAGATCCTGCAATTGCGCAATTTTGGTGGTATGGATTTTGACAGTCTTCGAGAGGATGCCAGTAAAATTGATTGGACTACACTATACTCCTCTGAGACTATTGATGCAAAAGTAGACCAATTCAATATTAATATTATTAATTTGTATGACGTCCATGCACCAATTCGAAAAGTTAAAGTGAAACATTTTCCCTCACCATGGCTAACTGACGAAATTAAACAATTAATTACAAAAAAAGGTGCTTATAAAACAAAGTACAATCGTCGACCCACTTCTTATAATTGGGACAAGTATATAACCATCCGCAATCACTGTAATAAGGTGTGTAGAAACGCTCAACGCCATTACTTTCACAGTTCCGTAGAAAACGGTGATCCAGCGAAAGTCTGGAAATTTCTTCGTACAATGGGGATCGGGAAATCCCGAACAGCTGAGATGTCTAGTAATTTAGACATCAATTCCTTAAATTTGCATTTCACAGCTACTTCTAATTTTAATTCTAATACGAAAAGTAGTACTTTAAACTACTTATCTTCGCTTCCATTCCCCGATCATCCTTTATTTTTCTTTAGTCGATTTACGGATTGTGATGTTAAAAAGAGTACTTTATCCATAACATCGAACGCAGTGGGCTGTGACACACTTAGCCGGAAAATGATCCATCCCATCCTAGACCAAATTCTGCCAATCCTCTCCCATATCCTCAACCACTCGGTTGCAAGCGGCACTTTCCCTACAACGTGGAAAGATGCACATATAATACCCGTACCTAAAACCCGTAATCCTGAGTCCTTTTCAGAATATCGTCCCATCTCTATCCTCCCATTTTTGTCCAAGATTCTGGAGCGTCTTGTTTATGACCAGCTTAATCTGTTCCTGTGCAAAAACCATCTCCTGAATCCCTTCCAGTCTGGTTTCCGGTCCGGCCATAGTACCACAACTGCTCTAATAAAAGTAACTGATGATATCAGGCAAGGTTTAGAAAACAGTTCCATTACAATATTAGCTCTGCTTGACTTCAGCAATGCTTTTAACACTGTGGATTTTGATTTACTTTTAAGCACGCTTAGCTCTATTAACATATCTCCAACGGCAATCGACTGGTTTCGAAGTTACCTGTCTGGGCGCCGGCAGTGGATTTGCATCGATGATTCATTTTCATCCTGGTGTGACACATCTGCTGGTGTTCCGCAGGGTGGCGTTTTATCTCCATTACTTTTCGCAATATTTATAAATGCAATTTCAAGTCTTAATTTATCTTCATCCTACCACCTTTATGCAGATGATTTGCAAATTTACTTGCAGACGCCTTTGGAACAGTTGACTGAATCCGTGACCGCGGTAAACAAAGACCTAGCCTCCATCTGTAAATGGAGCGATTCATTTGGACTAAAAGTCAACCCATTGAAGACACAAGCAATACTCATCGGGAGCCAACGGATGATGTCAAAAATTCAGTGGGCAGAGGTGCCACGCGTAATGTTTGACGGAACCCACATACCATTTAGTCAGACGGTTAAAAATCTTGGTGTCTTAATTAATACAAATTTGTCTTGGGGTCCTCACTTACAAGAAGTCAGCAGGAAATTATTTGCATCTGCTGGATCTCTCCGAAGAGTTCGTAACTTTCTACCCACTGCTACCAAAATTGCGCTAGCTCAATCCCTCCTTCTACCTATCCTTGATTATGCTGATTCCTGCTATCCTGACCTTACTGAAGAGCAACTAAATAAACTTGAGCGCCTTCAAAACGTCTGTATAAGATTCATTTTTGGTTTACGTAAATTTGATCATGTCTCCGAATTTCGCTTAAAACTCAAGTGGTTGCCAATTCGTCTTCGCCGGGATGCTCGTATTCTTTCCCTCCTATATACCATTCTGTTCCATCCAAATACTCCCTTTTATCTTAAAGACCGATTTAAATACCTCCATGATACCCATTCACGTGTCCTAAGGTCATCGGAAAATCTTAGCTTAGCGACGCCAATGCATTTCACGAAATTCTATAGGAATTCGTTCACTACTAAGGCTGTGCGATTATGGAATGCTTTGCCAATTGAAATCAGACGGGCACAATCGCTCAGTGTTTTCGGAAGGCAGGTAAAGGAGCACTATCTATCACTGCAAAATTGTGATTCTTACGGTAAATAGTGTATCAAGTATGTATATATATTTATATAAGTATAAATTTATAATTACATATTTTATGGTAATTATTTTTATTAATTATATACATATATTTATATTTTATATTTATTTAATGTTTATGTACTTATTATATTTATTTATTACGTATTTTATACATGTATGCAATGTAGGTATTTAGTGTAGTTATGTATCATTATTTGTTACGTTTAGCTATTATTGAATTGTAGCATCGCCATCTTCCCTCTGTTTATTTGTTTTAATCCTGTCCATCCAAAGGTTGCCTGGAAGAGATCGCGCCTAGCGATAAGGCCGCCCATTGTGCATTGTACTGTAAATGTTTACTGTAATCTTTTTATATTTATGTCGATGTGCAATAAAGATTATTTCTATTCTATTCTATTCTATTCTAGTTTTTGCCCGCGACTTCGTCCGCGTAGAATAGTTTCTTCGGGCAGCATTTAAATTTTCTTATTATTTCTTCTAACCCAAGCGCCATATACCGATTTTCATGGTTTTTTCTTTAAAAAATGACGGATTTTTATAAAAACTTCCATCCCTTATTTTACCCCTTAGGGATTGAATTTTCAAAAATCCTGGCTCTTCCATCAACATCCTCTTATGTATCTAGTTAAACTTTCGTTCTATTTTCACGCTACCGTCAATCAAAATAAACGAGTCATCAGGTTTTTTTTAACACAACCGCGTTCTGATTTGATATATTTCGCTATCGCTAATAGCTTAAAACCGAATGAAAATACAATTTCGACGGTCGAATGCGCAGTTTGATTGCGTATATTTTACTTTTGATAGCAATTTGGTTGATTTATAAAAGCGATATTACTCAGATTCGCACGTAGTAGAGCATTTTTTACAAGTGTGCATAGATGCGTAAATTATCAACAATTTGAAAAGATTGATTTGATTGCTCAGAAATAGAGACTAGTATTTGCACTTCGACTTTGCTCGCGTTCATTTAGATTTAACTTTTTGTGAAAAGTACCCTATATCCTCTTCGGCACCCCATAATAATGTGTACAAAATTTCATGATGATGGTTTAGTAGGTTCTTCTTGAAGGAGTAATTATATTTTTGAACAAATGCATTGTTTACAAATATAAGCAACATTAGTCAGGATAAAATAAGATACTGTCTTTAATTTAAACCTTTCAGAAAACGCTGTTTGGATGCCATTTGCCATTAGGTTGGTCGGAGTCAGTTGCAAGACCTTTCTATAAAAAATATGTTCTGAGTGGATACAATCATTACTTTTGGCAGAACGGTTGATGATCCTTAAGTAATTATACATGGTCCTTTTAAGACGGCGCGTAATTTCCCTTTGCTCTAGGATCTTTACAGTTTGAAATACTTTACCTAAACACACACGCATATATATATAGAACACAAGCACACATATGCGCATGCACACATTCCATGGGCTTGTATATACACCCACGCTCGCTGAATTATAAAAAAGAGAGACAATGATTAAAATGATTTTGTTTTAGTATTGTGGTTTTGTATTTTACGTTAAGTATTTGCACATTTGCCAGTTTATTGAGCACCCGTGCGTTCAATACTCAAAATGTATATTTTATTAAACAAACCCTGTTCCAATGTTTGATAATTTAATTAAATACTCATTATACGAAAACCATATTGTTGGAATAACGAACTAAATGTAATGTACATTTCAATTAGTATTAGTACAGTTAATTTACATCGTGTGTCTAATGCCCGTTTATTTAGAATAGGCATGTTACATAAATGTTACCAACAAATTTCACTCCTATTTTGCTATTTGGGTAACGTTAATGCTTATTTCATGTAAGCAATGTCTATAAGCCCCTATTTGAATAAACGTCTAGGGTAGTTGTAAGTGTTTGTGACAGAGCTTATGCAATGTTTGTGGTAATATTGTTACTTATTATCGTTCTATAAATACAAGCTTTTGCTCAATGCTTCGCTTGCGTGGATGATTTTTTTCCTATAAACGATAAATTCACCCAATAGGAGCATATGACAGGGAAAAAGTTCGTTATCCTATATATCAATCCAGGCTTTGGACCTGTATACCAAATTTCATCCGAAGCCGACGAACTGTTGCCGTGTGATTGACGGACATACATCCAAACATCTAAACTTTCACATTTTTAATATTAGTAGAAGGCTAGCTTTTTTATGCATATAAAGAAAAATATTAATGTGCCGCTAACATATACAGGTGAATTTTTTTCGGGTCAGTATGGGGAAATTCTAAACTATAAGAGATAGAAAAAAAACTCTCTTAGGAACCGTGATCGTAATTTAAGATAAAATAAAAATGGTATTTAAAAAAAGTTAAAAATCTTAACAGATTTGGAGAAATCGTTTTTTTTTTTGTTATTATGTTTGTATATCATTATATAAACCAAAAATTTAATGAAGACTATAGGTCTAAAGTTGCTAGAAGTTGTTGAAATGGTTTATCAAATCAGCTATCTTAAGCCGGGTCCAACGTGTGTCCCAGACGTGTGTAGCACGTTATGTAATACATCCTGTAACGTAACGGGAATTTAGCGTATGGACGGCACTACAATCGACTACAGTCCTTTTAGGCTGTTATTATAGGAAATGCCCAAGGTGCGCGGACGGTACGCAGAGAAAATAAAATGTATGGCCGTTGGCCGTGCAAGGAACGAAATGTACTTAGCCTTGCAGGCGCGTGCACACACGCCATACATTTTTCCGGCGTGCTCGTTCAATGATAACAGCGTAAGTGTCATCCACACACTGATTTCGTATCTGTTTTGTTAGTGTCTTATCACGTTCAATAAACAAATAGCGTCTCTATTTACTTTTTACTCCGTAGTTCCAATGCAAAATTATCTGCATGTTTAATTAATTACTGTAACCACAGCAAAGCGAGCCTGGGTTAGCTTGTTAAACAATTAATAAACCTTCCCTCTCTCTATTACACTAGAAAATACCCACATTATGCATATACCTTAGGTACTTAATACTCGTTAATTTTTTTGTTTGCAGATAATGAAAATTAAAATCTCAAAAGAATACTTCATCGAATTATTTTCTCATATTAATCAGAGTCAGTCAACACTAATCACCAGCATTTGAATAGGATATTTTATTGAAATGTGCTAATGAAGATTGAAAGTTCTACCCGCTGCGCCATAGAGAGAAGAGGGTAAAGAAACCACAATGAATCTTGATTAAGGCCTGGCAACAAGTTAAAAGATTTTAGCTGAGATTGTAGACTGTTAAAACACGAAGTCTGAATTGGATTAATTTCAATTTGTTTTCAATTTTATTCTTGTCAAGACGTCCATCTCGCGAGGGATGTTCTCAAAATCTTCCCAATGGATTTTACAACTTAACAATAAATCTAAATTAAACTGAGGAGTTTTAGGTAATAAAGAATATTAATCTTAATTGTATTACTAAATGTTATTACAAAATTGTTCGCTAAATTGATCAAAAACTTTCAGGGAATAATCTTAAAGTTGCTACACTAATTATTACAAAACAATTTAAGG
This sequence comes from Elophila nymphaeata, assembly GCA_955850985.1. Lineage (NCBI taxonomy): Eukaryota > Metazoa > Arthropoda > Insecta > Lepidoptera > Crambidae > Elophila > Elophila nymphaeata. Next base: position 15,026,897 of record OY039076.1, on the reverse strand, counting down.
AGTTATAATGAAGAAAGCAAAATGAAAACTAATATTGCTGTGATTGCTTCGTTGTGATCCTTGATGTTGTCATAATTTTATTATATTTCCAAAAATACTTACGTTTGTTGTTTGAGTACATTTGATGTAATCGGTCATTCATATTTTTTATTTTGTTTTGCACAAAAAGAAACAGTCCAATATAATTACTTGGTAACCGTAGAAAGAAATGGATTTTCGTTTTTAAAAACAACCTTTCTGACGCGCAGAAATGTTAACTAGTAAGAGTAAATTATGTCCGGGTTTTTATTTTATTTCACAGCGAGTTTTTGCGAAGTATTTTACTACTGGTGATGTTAGGTTTAAAAAATATCGCAAATGGAACTGAAAATACGAGCTGTGTAAACGCATTGGATTAAAAAATCAATTAATTCCAATGGTGGAAACTGTGGATTTTTTTAGCACCAAAAAGTTTAAACACGTCCCTATATCAGACGAATTCAATTAAAATACGGCACCGTTTAATGTTTGCGCCCATAGGCAGACATTCCATAGTGAAAATAAATCTTTAAAGCTATCCAAACTCCATTACTAGGGTTTACTTTAGCCTAATGGGAAAGGATCCTTTGTTGAGAGTTCATTTCGCTTGTTTGTGTTTGGTGATCGAATACCACTGACAAATTAATTTGACAGCGTGACTTTGTTATCGAGTGACTGCGAGGCAATCGAAAAGTGTCTTCATTTTCTACGGATTCTCTGAAAATATAGCTCTGGATCATCTAAAAGGATCAAAAAGGAGACCTATGTTCAAGCTTATTGACAAAAACTTTCAGAGCGCTAGATAAAATATTATGATGGATAGTAATTTTTTTGTACTACGAGATTGCAAACAAGCTTGCAGCCCACCTGGTGTTAAATGGTTACCGTCGCCTATAGACTTGATAATCAATAAGCTATCAATTGAAATAAAGGCCAGAAGTTTCTTGTCATGTATTAAAAATGACATTGAAAATAACCGTTTAATTTATTCTTTTTTATTGTCATAAATATTATTTTAGTGTCGGTGGCGTAGTGTGTATATAAGAGCGTCGTCTCCCACCCGGGAGGCACTGGTTCGATCCCCGCCACGTACCAATGTGTTTTTAAATTTTGAATTCATATGTACGTTTAATCGACGCTTTTACGGTGAAGGAAAACATCGTGAGGAAACCTGCACACACCTATGAAGAAATTCTTAGGTTGTGAGTGAAGTCGACGAACCCGCACTTGGCCAGCGTGGTTGACTAACGCCTAATCGCCCCTAATGTGGGGTAGGCTCGAGCCCCTCGGTGGGGACATTATATGAGCTGTTGTTGATGAAATATTATTTTTGGATGTTTAGTTGTTAATAAATAATCAAAATAGGAGTTCATTGTTACCGCCTCTTCCCCAAGGAAGCTTTTTACATTTGCTAGATATTTTTTTCACATGCCCAGTACCAACTATTCCTAGTTCTACCAGACTCAGGCAATAATAATTTTGTATCATCAAACATAAGAGCTAACCCATAAGCTATGAAAAGCGCCAGCAAAGTGGAAGAGACGAAAAACAAATGAAAAGAGCTCTAATTGGCAGGAAAGGTTCCCTCTGTCTGCATCATATAAGCTCAGTGTCTCCGAAAAACTACTCAGCGTATAGGTCAGTTGTCTACGTTCCCTTGTAGAAACTATTAATGAAAAATTAACACTTATGCAAATTCAGAAAAGTTAAGCCGCTGATTCGTTTATGCTACTTGTTTCGATCCCTTATAATTTTGGAAGGAATAACGTTAAGCTTATGGTACTGTCATAAGATGGCAGTGATAAAAAAAGTTGCGTTGGAGGCCTGCCATGGTGACTTATGAAATTCTTACACCTGTGTCAATTACTCTTACAACTACTGGCAAATTGCAGATATTGAAAATGTTATTTTACGTACTTTTAATAAAGCCTTGAAAAGTGTCAGCAATCTAAACGTAGAGATAAATTTCTGTGTGAATAGAAAGATCTATATCACGAAATTATATGATCAAACTGTTTCAAAATGTTGGATAATTTTGTAGTGGCATTAGGTTGGTTATCTCAAGTTCTAACTGCTGTCAAAAGCAATGACCGTAAGTGGTTCAAAATGGACGTTATTTATTACTGTCTTGACCCTTCTATTTAGACAATGCTCAGACCTTCCAGCGTAAAATGAACAAGATAATTTGAATAATCCTATTAAATTTCCATGACCTTTAGCCAAAATTAATTTATTCCAAGTTGTGTTATTGTTGTTGTTGCGGACTGGCAACTTTTTATTCCATAGTTGTATTTTTACTTTTTCGTATGCGTAGTATAGAGGAAGTCTTGTAATCGTCAAAAAATTCGACCTCGAGATTTTGACGGATTTACACGTTTTAAACCTCCCTGAGCCCAAAAATCCATTTTTGGAATTATGTCTGTGTGTGTGTGTCTGTGCGTTAGCACGATAACTCGAGTATGTTTTGGCTTATTGCAACTAAATTTATCATGCATGTATGGCATGAAAATATAAGGTTTCACTAAAGTTAAGCAACCAAGTGCGCGGTCGGTACTGCGATAGTTGACACATATATAAGGTTTCTATCAACTTTTGAGTCGTTTCCGGTATACGAGAAAGTCAAGGGGAGACCACTCCCGATTTTTTATAACGTCTATATTTTGTCATTTATGTTTTTATGTCAGTCTTATACTCCCTCTACAAATAGTTTGTTTATGTTACGGTAAGTGTGATTAATTGAAAATTATTAATAATTACCAAAGTTGAAGGCAAAAGTAATTAATTACTTACTTTTACCGGTTATTATTAATTATCAAACTTTATTGATTTATAATTAAACAACTTTTACGGATTTAACTCGCGTGTAATTAGATTTTACATGATGTTATTATTGCCCGACGTTTCGTAACACTTTTCAGCGTTCGTGGTCACGGGATGACTAAAGATGTAGGTTGTCAAATTTTATGAAATAGTTAAATCTACCGTCACTTTAATTATTAATTTGGAGTGTTCCGTTTCACGCAAACGGAGCTCACGGTGTCATTAGGTCTTGCTGTGTGGTGGTTTGCCTGAGTTTTAATAATTTTAATTACTGGATCCCAAGCAGGTGGTACGGCCCAACCATCTTCTCTACTGAAATTTGTGTGTTTCTTTATTTCAATAGCCTCGCGCAACATCCTTGGGATGTATCGACGTTCCTTGGCGAGAATGTGTGGTTTATAGAACCTTATATAATGGTTGGGCCCTACTTGCGTATGTTCACACACTGCAGACTTCGTTTCGCGCCTATGTTTTATGTCAGCTATATGCTCCTTCACCCGGGTGCCTATGCTTCTCTTTGTTTGACCTATATACGAGAGCCCGCAGTCGCAGTCCAACTTGTATATACCTGCATCTTGAAAGGGTATATTACACTTGACGGGTCGTAGAAATTGGTTAATCTTCTTTAGCGGCTTAAAGTAAGTCTTAATCGAAGCTCGCTTCAAGATGTTCCCAATCTTCTCCGTGACTCCTTTCATGTATGGTAAGACTGCAGGTTGACGCTCAACTGTGGCTGCTTTTACTCGGCGTGGGTGACGTGGCCTTGGTACGTAGCATAGGCACCCGGGTGAAGGAGCATATAGCTGACATAAAACATAGGCGCGAAACGAAGTCTGCAGTGTGTCAACATACGCAAGAAGGGCCCAACCATTATATAAGGTTCGATAAACCACACATTCTCGCCAAGGAACGTCGATACATCCCAAGGATGTTGCGCGAGGCTATTGAAATAAAGAAACACCCAAATTTCAATAGAGAAGATGGTTGGGCCGTACCACCTGCTTGGGATCCAGTAATTAAAATTATTAAAACTCAGGCAAACCACCACACAGCAAGACCTAATGACACCGTGACCTCCGTTTGCGTGAAACGGAACACTCCAAATTAATAATTAAGGTGACGGTAGATTTAACTATTTCATAAAATGGACGTAGTTATGCAAAAACGTTCCAATCCACAAAGTTGTCAAAATTGAGTATCTGTGCCCAAGCTAGGTATTTCGGGTCGTTCTATCAAGTGCTCAAGACATTGACTCTCTTAAGACAAAAATCTTCGAAATAATAAATAGGTCTAAGTGATGAAACGAACCAAACAACCTAATCATATTTTAATACAGTGCCAATTATCTTGGATCGTACTGTTTTAATTCATTTTATACCCAAAAAAATGAAAAGAATGGCTCAGTCATCTTGAAACATTTTGAAAAAAAACTGTCCTTTACCCAAAAAAATCAAAATAATGACTCAATCATCTTGGAACATTTTGAAAAAAAACTGTCATTTGAAATATCTATTTCTTCAAAACGTTCCATGTTATTTGTAATGTTTAAGATAGGTCATAGCGGCAAATATAAATGATTCAAATCGCATATAGTTGCGGGAATATAAATTTATCTATTCCTGAAACGATCCATCACTTTTTTTTTGTTCTCAACAAGGTAAGATTTGACATCAATACAACATATTATTTAATTTAGTAGGTAACAAAATGCTTAGGCATCTTGAAATAAATAATTTATTAGCTAGCTATCACCTTTAAGCTAATATTAGAGCCAGTATAAATAAATCTACTTACAAAATTCGAGGAAATGTCTTTTTGCATAAGAAATTATAATATCTTAGTTAATGTTAATGAAATAAATTACTAAATATAGACACTGATAGTACCAAAAGATTCACAAAAATGTTATTATCATCATACACATGTGTGGTCAGAAAACAATATTACACTTTGTTTGGTTTAATGTAACTTCTTTTCAATGTTCCAATTATATTTGAGCCGATTATTGAATAACAAACTTATTAAAATGTATAATGTTATGAAGTCTGGAACGTTCTAACAACAATAATGTAGTAAAAATAATGTCCTTGTGTTAATGTAGTAAATGTTCCATTACATTTGAAAAGATTAACGAATAAAGATTATACAGCTTACCTTGTGACTCATGACTAGTGGAACATTATTAAAAAAATAAATTTATTGATTATTATTTCTCTTATGTGCTCCAAGTTCCTTTGAACTATTTTATCGGTAAGTAAAATATAAAGTTTGAAAAAGCTAAGTTATATTTGATTTTTTGAGAAGATCTTTTGATGAGGATTTTATGGAAGTTAACTTTAAAAGGATAAGAAAAGGAGTAATTTTACCAATAAATAAATCTGATTTTCAGCACTTGTGGCGTAACGGAAAACCAATTGCTCCAGCTAAATTGGCTGATTTATAATCCATCTATAAATTTATCCCAGTTTTTATAAAAAAAATGAAAGCGTCTGAAGAAGTCACAATTACGAAGCTGATGGATTTTGTGGGGGGATGTATTTTGTTCAGGATAATGAACTATGACGATATTCAAGCATAACCCGGCGTCATTGAGGCAGGGTCAATATGACCCTGCACGTTTTGGATTTGAAATATTTTTATGAAACAATTATTGCACACTGTCGTGAATCTCAGTAGATGGAGGTAAGGATCACCCCGCCTCATTGCACACCTGGCTTGAGTTGCCCGATACTCGTGTAACAAGTAAAACTTGCGCAAACCTGCAACAGGGTCAATATAATCCTGCTCAACGACGCCGTTGCTAGTTTGTGCCACAAATTATTTTTATTACCTAGTTTTTAGTTATTTGAATGACCTAGTAAGATATAAAATGGCTGCTTATGCAGATCTATTGAATTTACGGGAGAAACATCTAGAAACACAGAGGGTTTCTTAAACATATCTGGAAGGCAAAAAAGATCCAAGACTGTCCTTATACCTAAAAGACAGGAATATTAGTCATATTTTTAAGGCTTGTCATAAGTTTGTATGTAGCGAACATCTAATTTCCTATTGTAATAACTGTAGTGAAAACCCTAAAAAAACAACTGATTATAAGAAAGTTGTTATTTTACATAATGTTGCTATTATTTAATTTCAAAAGTTCCTTATTAAAGATTAAAATTAGCATATCTTAGATTTAAAAAATTAAATTGCATTGACGTTTTTTTTTAAGTTTAAGAATATGACAAATTGTTGTTACTAACTTAAACTTCGTTTAGATTTGAATAAAACTGAATAAATATGAAATACATTGTTTTAATTTCAAACTATTCTATTGGTAGGTTTAAAAATCCTAAACAATTATTCATATGAAATAAATATTTTCTGTTATATCAGGTAAAATCATTACATGGTCGTAATGACCCTCCTCAACGATCATGTATGTACCTTTTTACCGCCACAATGACGCCGGGTTAAAACATGTTTTGATTAAAAAATATGTTACAATTCTTTTTGGTAATATTGTTTCATTTTTTAATATACGTATTTTTAAAATAAATGTTACAATTTCTCAAAATACACCAACTTTGACATTGTGGATCGTTTCTGCAAATTAAGATATGAGACACCTTCATACAAAAAAGCTTTTTTTTAAAACGTTCCAAGTACAATTCCCGAAAAATTGTATGATTATTATTATTAAATGTAAATGAAATATATGTAATAAAATAATATTTAAATCAATAGTTTAAGTTGTCCATACTACTCAGCTCAACTCGTTACAACAAAAAAGCGTACCGCTAAAACACATAAATGCGTTTTTCTCAGCTTGACCTATGCGTGGGTTGGAACGTTTTTGCATAACTACGTCCAAATTTGACAACCTACATCTTTAGTCATCCCGTGACCACGAACGCTGAAAAGTGTTACGAAACGTCGGGCAATAATAACATCATGTAAAATCTAATTACACGCGAGTTAAATCCGTAAAAGTTGTTTTATTTATAATGTGTAGTGCTCGCGCAAATCTAAGAGAACTTTATTGATTTATCTTTTCGAACCCTGCAGCTGAGTGATGGGTAGAATTTTCAAATCACAACGGTGCTAAGTAACTTTCACTTCAAAAATCTATTATCTTGGTTGCTGAAAAACATCACGCCTGGGGCTAGAAATAGCAAATACAATAGACTTATATATTTTTTTACCTTAAGCTAAATACGACGAATATAACCATGACTCGTGAAAAAATATTTGAGTTCAATTACACAAACATTTTATTCTTATGAGGATTTAAGTCTGGATAGCTGCAGCGAAAAAGGGAACGGAACAGTAAATAGAGGCGATGCGATACGTTTTGTGGCCGTTCTGTAGCGTTCCTACGTCCCCTTTCCGATGTGATAAGTGACCTTTACTGAATGGAGTGGCAAGTAACGTTGTCTTCCTATCCAATATGGCGGCATCAATTAATACATTATTTAATAGTTAGAAGTGACCTAAATTGATGATGATATCCGCACGACAACCAAGGTCACCGACATAGCCCAAAGAATTACGAACCTTCAGTGGCAGTATGCAGGGCACAATGTGAGGAAGACTGACGGCCGCTGCGGCGGAAAGGTCCTCGAGTGGCGACCACGGACCGGGAAACGCAGCGTTTGTAGGCCCCCCACAAGGTGGACTGACAATCTGGTAAAGGTCGCGGGAAGCCGCTGGATGCGGGCAGCGCAGGACCGACCGGTTTGGAGATCCATGGGGGAGGCCTATGTCCAACAATGGGCGTCTCTCGGCTGAAATGATGATGATGAATGATGACCTAAATCGTAGGATACTTATTTAGTCTCAACAGACTCTATATTGACTACTTTTTTTTTTAATTGACTACCTTTTTATTAATAATAATTAATGTTTATGTTTTCTGTAAGTATATTAATTTAATCTTTTTTTTTAATTAATTCATTGAAATTTAAATATAAATCAGTACCTAACTTTTATTATATAATATTTTGTTATTTTGACTCTAGTCTATATTAACATGTCTGTAATAATTTATTAGTGGAAACTTTATTGATAAATGTACTATTTTCTATTTTTTTTTAATTGTAATTGTGTAAAAATATTGTTTGTTTCCCAAATATAATAAATAAATAAAATAAACAGAGATCGAAATAAAAGAGACCAGATAGGCTATTCGCAACTGCTACAGTCGGCAGGCTTTCAATGAATGATTGTCACAGAAATGCCTGTGATAACGATAGATATTATTAATACTACCAAATATCTGTGACACGCTGTATATCCAATATACATAACATGCTATTTGTAATGAAACGTATTTGATATTATAATATACGAGGCAGATAGGTATGTTAACATTCTGTATGCGAGGTATGTAATGCCTTCCAAGCAGATTATATCAGAATATTCTGAATATATTTCAAATTAGCTAACTCAAGGTGTTTCTTTAATTTTCTTTTACCATCATAGGAATTTTAGCTGATTTGGTATTTAAAATATTAATCCGTTATACAGATTCTGACATGACTTGTATAATCAAAGATTTTTGCCAGGATCAAAGGTATGACGTACTTTTTTTACTTAGAGTATTTTCTAAAAATTACTCACCGTTCCTTTTACAATGAACTTCAATATTGTGAAATTAAGATAAGAGCAATTAAAAACTTTACTCGTGTTTAACATTTAAATAATATCTTATTGAAAGTTGAAGATGCAATTTACTTTGACTATGTCTGACTAGAAATAATATATTAACTACAACAAATTCGAATAGTTTGCTCAAATCTGTTCAGCGATTAATAGCGAGTTATTGCAGATGAGAACCCAACTTGAAAGATTTTTTCTTCGTCTAACTCATAGATTAATATAAGTACTTACGTAAAATACTTTTTGCTCAAAAAATAAATTGATTATAATCTAAAATAAAAGAGATTTTATATGTCATAGCCAGATTACATGTCTGTGTTACACGTATTTCTCTAAGTTAACGTAATATACAAATTTGTTAAGTTGACCATGCAAGTATCTATAGAACCTATAGGACTGACGAGTCTAGATAAAATTTCTGAAGGAGATGATATTTAATTTTCCCGCTCGATACCAACATAATTGGAGTTTGTAATGAAATTATCCAGACACCGTTTTCGACACTATGTCAATAACAGCTTGTATTTCAATCAGAAATAGTAATTATTTGGTCCAGCCATAATAGCTTTTCGGTAATAAATCTTGTCTGCTATTAATTGCAGTGTAGAACAAAAATGTGTCCCGAGCAGACTCTATCTTAACGAACAAAGTGATAGTCAATTTATCTTACAACCCCATCAAATCAAGCGATTGCTCGTAATGGTATGAACAAATCGAAAAACAGAAGACGAATGCTTTCTTAAAGCCCTATAGGACTATAGAATATTATTGTTAGATATCAAATATCTTCCATAACTTGTGTAATAGAAAATTTAAAGACCATTACCCACTCGAAAGAATGGTCTTCGACGATTTAAAAGTACTACATTACATTAAGAAAATTTTGATTTTAAAATATTGCGCCCGTTATGGCGAAGTCATTCCGTTTTAAAGAAGACCATAGATTTGTGTTTCTAACCATGAGCAAGGTTGCCAGTACCCCACACTGGAAAACTTTAGATCATACGCTACCCTGTAGAGTAATTATCATTCAATCTGTAGAGTCATTAACGTTAATTTAGTGGTTGATAGGCCATTTATGCACTGGGACTTCTAGAATCTTCGTTTTCGTCATCGCTGCATATGCGAGCTCTGTCTATTCTGTAAAGGCTGGCATTTAGCGTATGCATCAACAATGCATGGCGATTGTATCGTGTTTACATAGTTTTCAAAAGTCGAAGTCTGTAAATGCTCAGAGGATTGGTAACGTATTAGTGATACCTTATTATTGGAAACGACTATGAGCTTTAATGACATACGAGTAATCTACCTATTAAAAATAAGTACCTAGCCAGTCTTACTTTTTTAAACGCATCTTTTATACCTGCTATTCTCGAGATCCACGCATCAAATTTGCATGTGAATTTTATTGTTATCATCTGCGATTCTCCAGAAAAGTTAAAATATTTTAGTACATTTGAACTTTTCTCTCTCGGTATTTAGGGCTGAGAGATTTATTTTCAGTTTCCGGGAGAAACTAATTAAAGTACGTACGTACGGACTTTTTAAAAATATTAGTTTCGTTTCGTCCTAAATATTATCCATCTCAAATATAAGATCATTGCGGCTGGTGACCAATAAACTGCTGAAAGACAAGCTGTTCTATCCAATCGTGCGCGTTCTTAATTATAAGTAATTGTTTTTATTTTTAGCATAAGGAAGATTCAAAAACTTGTTAAATTGAAATAAGCAGTACCTATAATAAAATTATAAAGCGATTATGATTATGCAACACTAGTGTCAGATGTTCTGCGAAACACCGGCCAACCAATGGCGAACCAATGGCCTGTAGTTATGTCGCAGCGCGCGACCTGCTACCGCGCACCGCGCGCACCCCGCCGGCGCCGCTGCGCGCTTCGGCGAACGTTAAGTTAGAAATAGATTTTGATACAACTTTTCCTCCCGCTAAACACGTTAGAAATGGAACTTCATACAAGTTTTCCTCCCACATATTTAGGTTGAACAAAAGATCAACTTTCTCTTTTCAATTTGAGGGAATAATAGCTACTGTTCCAATCAGGTGTAGTATAAAAAATATTAGGCGAAACGAAGGAGTCCGCCAAAGTACGTAAAAAAATATAATAGCGCTGAAAACTCTTTGTAAAATAAAAGTACCCAAATGAGAGCAAGTTTCAGAAGCGAACTCGAAGGCATTTCTAAGCCCACTTTTCAAACCGTGTAGTCGAACAAACCAGAATAAAGGCCTGAAATTGCCAAGTCTTATTACTTAACGTAACAGCTGACCCGGCTGATGAGAGTGTAAGAACAGGGGCGGTATTTTTAGGGCATCGCTGGCACTCTCAAACAAAGCTTTCTAATTTACTCAATTTGTAGGTACGCTGTCAGCTATTTTATTCAATCTGTAGAATTTTCTTTTGTTAGTCAGTGTATTTAAGTGATATTGGAACAAAACCTTTGAGTAAATTCGTAGAAAATCTCTTAAAAATATGGATCCAAATTTTATCGTTTTGTTTTTTGATCTTGGTATAATTAGGTGCAGTTATTAATTGGTTCAGAGTAATAGTTTAAAGCTGTATTTGTTTTCAATCCAACTCTATTAACATTTCATTTACTGTCTTTTTCTTATGTTCCTCGCGCATAAGATATAATATTGCTATATCATACGTTTAAGATGGATCAGCTCTTGTATATTCCTGAAAAGCTCTGTTTTGCTTTGAAATTTCAATGTGATAATTTATATTGCGATCTTACGCCGGGATATGACCTTCCGTGAATCAATAAACAAAAGCCAACAACCGGACAGATTTTACAATCGAAATTACTCAGCAATTTGGGTTTATTATTCTGACAGATAGGTATTACTTACAAAATATTATGTCTTATTCCTACCATTAGCAAAGGAAAGTTAAGGCCTGTTCAGATATAGTTGAAATTTGCTACCGCCGTGGGTAGCGAAAAATATCAAGTGATATTCGGCCTGGAATTTGTATAAAGTTTCGCGGTTAGCGCGAAAGTGGATTCTCTGTCTTTATCGCCGGGTAGGCGGTATCGTTTCGCTTGATTTGCGAAACGGTGCGGGAGTGTGTCATAATGCCTCTTCTTTATCGCTAACCAATACAAAAATAAGACTTTATACTTCACAGATCACGCACGATACGCAAAATGTTTCCCTACCCAATTTGCTTAGGTTTGAACAGTGAGAATACAACATACTGTAGCGTTATTTGCTACCCACAGTGATAGAGAATATCGCTGTAATGCAAATAGGTCCACATGCAATCATCTTTATTTGTAGTTAATGACATAATCATTTGACTTTCTAAGCTCATAATATGAGTTAATAAAGAAAGAAAAATACAAAATTAGTTACATTTTTAAACACATTACTAAAACACATTATAATTTATTTAAGTACGTAACACATCTCTTTACGTGGTCTGAAATCATAGTAAAATAGTAACACATTAAAATTTAAATTGATAATTATTTGATAGAATTACAAGTTAAATGTCTTGCATATTTAACCTATACTTGACTGGGTTAGCGCCGACTTATTGCGTTAATTCATAATCAAATCACAAGGGCAACTAATCTAAGCCTCTGCGAAATTTTTAATAAATGAGAATTGTTAAAGAAAGTGCTAAAGCTGTCTCTAGGCGAAGTTACATAACTGTTTTAGTCTTAGTTTCAATATTTCTTTCGAGTGTAAATTCAAATGTATATTACATGCCGTACTATTATAGAAAATAGTTTTTTAATGGTGTGCAAACCCTATTTTAGCAAAATCAAAGAGTAAACTATGCAGAATGTTTATGTTCATTTTAACCTTATATCCGCGGAACGACCGTCTATTAGAATAACATTATAGGCTATAATTTATACTAATCGTTCCCATACGAAGTCACGGCTGGTTTATTATATTTTCACAGGTTATTTTGTAACAGGTATCTTATATTTTTTATATTAAAAATACAAAAAGGATATAAACCTAATCTTAATTCTCTTTATTAGTTTTTTTATCTCTCTTTGTAAAGAATACGAAAATTCTTTCAAAATACTTGTAGTTCTGGGGTGGTGATTTTCATCTATTATCTGATGAGATCTATTTGAAGTACATACCTAATGTAATATGCTGCCATTAAAGGAGATTGCCTTTTATTTTATTGGAGTCACTATGGCGAATACAAAGTTTACCTTAAACAGTAGAGTAGGTACCTTTTGTTATTTCAAATGATACAATTTTATTTTTTGTAATTCTCATTATAATGCCTTGCGGTCCGATAAAAGTCGATAACTAAAATAGTGTAGTAATCTGTGTATGGGTAGTATATCTACACTCTCAGTATCTCATTTATTTATTTATTTACATAGTTACACATGCTGGCTTACAAAGCAGGGCTTCCAACACACCAGTATGCTAGTTTACAATATATTGCGATCACTTGGCGATCACATACATAAATACAAATTATTTATACTTATATAAATAAGAAAAAACAATCTCATAAAAGGTATAATTTTTTATTTTTTTATTCCACGTTCACACACATTATCTAGCCCAAATTAATTATCTATCATTAAAAACTTTTCTTATGGATACTTGATAACGGACAAATATACTTAATAAACTAGACATACTCACTTTTCAATAAAAAAAATGTCTAGAAAATTACTCCATCACACCCTAATAATAACCAAAAATGGAGTGTAAACAATAAAAAAATCAAAACAGACCATTCGTTTAGGAGCTACTACGATGCTACAGACAGACACACGTCAAACTGAAAGCGCCGTCTTTTTATGCTATGTAGAGTCAAAGTTATAACTCAAAAATTACACAGTATTATAAATATTATTACAGTGAAAAGTTTTTGTATTCCAAAACTTAGGTTTAATAATTAAAACATAACCAATAAAACGGCGAAACGCCCACAAAAGCTGTAAATTTTCATCAAAACTTGTGTTTTTTTCGTCAAATAATTATCCCGCCTATTTGTCAACAGATTGTAGGAGGTAATCCCAAGTTTTTAGAATAACAGTTCGATTTATTTTGTTTGTAAGCTAATAAATTTGTACGGAATCACCTAAGCGTAAATCTATCATGTAACTTCCCATTTTTGGGAGTCTTCCCCATGGTTAGGTAATTTGAATAATATACCTATCGATTACGATCGTTACCCTGATCGGAATTTCGTTTACAGCTTTTGTTCCGAAACAAGTTGGGAAATTACATGATGGAAGTAATGGTGCCTAAAAGTATAAGAAAGAAGTTCCAAAGTATGATACTTTAGATAACTTCTAAGGCGAATAATGTTTCCCCATTCAATAATATTAAAAATATACTGTTACGTACTATGAGTTAGTGGTACGTCTTTTGAATTTAAAAGCAACTAGATAATTTTAATCGTAAAGAAACACTTTAAGGCAAATAAGTATATGACAGTCTGTTTGTAATCACCAGCTTATATAGGTATTCCAAATCCTAGGCGCAGACTTTCCTATAATTTGGAAGAAACGCATTCAATGAGGAGTAAAGAACCGTAAAATTACCTCGCTGCCTTTTTCCACTGTTTATACCGAACCGCTAGAAACATTCGCAGTGTAACGGTAAAATTGTTGGCGGACTGACCCAACAAGAACTTTCGTTTTAAAATCCAAATTAGTGTACACCAAGCACCTCCTGGTTGTATGACATCTTGTGTATCTGTGTTTTGTTTAAACATATCTTGACAGTGGTCTTACGCGATGTTGGTAAATTTCTTTTTTACTTAGCTTCTGCTACATAATGTGCACGACTCAGCGGAGAGCGTGGCGAAAGTTTAAAATGGCTCAATCGATTCTTACTACTATTTTGACACCTTACTATCATAGAGTAATTATAAACCTGTTTTTAACAGTAATTATCTAAAGTCACAAATGGCTTCTGTATCAATGAGTTTGCTTGACTTTGCATTTTTCCTCGAAATATTACAAACGTTTGAATATAAAATAATAACATTATTATAGTCAGACAATATTTTCACCTAGTGGGCTGAGCAAAACGACCACTGACATGTCCATGAACGTTTGTCCGTACACAAATGAAATATCCGAGGGGAAGTTTCCCGTGACTAACATGTCACGTGTCGTATATGACAAGTAAGAGCGACGCAACGTCAGCAAGAATGCGATGCAGTGATGTCAGGAGTGACAGTGCTGCTATATCGACACGGAATTACGGAAGCTTTGAAGAGGCATACAAAATTAGTCACAAACTCGCAATAGGCATCGCTTTGCTGTTTACGACATATTCGATGATCTTTTTTTCGAATTATTATTAAACTCAAAAGTATTAATTATAGAGTTTATCTCCTTTAGTATTTTCCGGCTCTCCAGATTCCGTATTTTTTTTTTGAATACTCTTTTTGTTTATAGTACCTACCGGTCCAGTCTACCGATCCACCTATGATATTTTTTGAAGTGAAAATTTATCGACATAAGGGAGAAATTTTAAAGCAATGTTAAAAAAATCGTCACATTCTCAGACGATATATTAAAAAAACGCCACATTTTCTGACACTTTTGAGCGTCACGGCGCCATGTGTGTTTACCAAAATTAGCAGTATGCTTGTCTGCTAACCTTTTAACATAAAACAGGCTAAAGAATACTCGTTTAAACCAGTAGGTATCTTTTATTTTTATTGCTTCAATAAGTTGTAACTCTGTCTAGACCTTTGATTTAGTTCCCTGGGGAGCGCAGACTTGCCTTTGAATTGGTTAGTGGTAAGCCCTATTTTTAAATCGACCTAATCGAACACCATCTTTTCAAAGTCTATCGCCATTATAACAGTGTTAACAGTACTTATTAACTGGTTCTGACAGCCAATGATGAGATAGCTGGTCCCTCAGTACAAGAGGGTACCAAGTAAAGCTCGTTTCCACTTTCAGCATTATCATTACTTACTTGTGAATACAGTAGAGCTTCTCTGTCAATAATACAGGAGGCATTCGTGAATGTATCCTACATTTTCATTGAAATACAAAAAGTAAATTGTGGTACAAGCATTTTTTCCTAATTATATCCCATTATTTTCATGACTATTAATCGAAAATAGTAAAAAGTATTTCCACAACACATTATTATTATGGGGCACTAAAGTACCATGGGTACGCCCCAGTGGAGTAGCGGCTTAACATCCACTGCAACCTACGAACAGGCTACGCATGAAATAACGTCATTGATACACGCGTGTACTGATCGGATATGTCACCCACACAGCTCAACGCTGCGCACGCTACACACGCACACACAGAGGTTATGCACGGTAGCTGCATGGGTCCATCCAGCGATGCATATGACACACGCTCACGGCTACGAGGAGTGTACAGCCCGATCGTGTGCCACGTGCAGATCGTGTGCAACGTTGGATACGTGGACAGTTCATACATGTGTTTGTGGCGTCATCCGTGAATTACGCGGCCGTGGGTGGCTACGTATTTCCTCAATTGTAGAAACATCAACGTACGTGGACTAACAAGCGGACACACGCAGCTAACGTTGGTGTGGACATCGTGTACTGCAATGGAGCGGCGTTAGGTATCACATATTATTACCATTTTCATACATTCATACACACGTACGTAGCGTCTCCGTGCGCCGCAGTAGAGCAGCAGCTTAACTGTTCATACTAGCTACCAGCTTGTATGAATAGTGAAGCCGCTGAAGTACTACCAAGAAATTTTGCCAAATGACAAAACAAAATACTTTAATTTCTTTCATATGATGACGAGACGACACTATAGTGCAATAAAACAGTGTCACCGATATTACCAATTAAATTAAGGAGCTGATACAGAGTTCCTATGTGCACGTCGACTTAAAATCCGCGAGCGACAAAGGCCTCGCGAAACCGCAATGGACATATTGGGACTTATTGATCCCAGTATTGTATCCCCCCTTTATATGGGTCCAGCACTTTATTAATAACCTTGTTGTTCTGACTCTTGTGTAAGTATATTTCCCATGACACCGCCTCACGAAGTAGCAGTCCTCAGAAAAAGATATATTTCACTTCTTTCGACGTACTTTCATAATTTATTAATGCTACTTTCCTCATGAGAAATCAGTGACATTTGAAATAATAATATTGTTATTTTTATTTAGCTGAAAATCTGTTTACTTTATTAAAGTTTGTCGTGTCTCGAGAAGTTTCCCATTTGTATTATGCTAGAGAAATTCGTGGTACAAGAAATTCTTAATAAGTGGGAAGTTAATATGCCCATGGGACAAGGAGCATTCTTGGAAATAAATCGAAGAAATTCATTTATTTTGCATTTATATTAATGAATGACAGTGCCAGTGACTTTGTACACGTAGATTTTAAATCCATAATTTTTGAGGACTTCGTTAAAGAACTCGACCATTGATTAGGCACCGATAAAGTAACGAGCCGTCCTGTAATAGCGCACTGAAGGTCAGCCCGGGGAGGATGTTTATGGGTATGGAAGGAACGCCTTTACCTCGAGTCTCACATATCCCCTGTGGTTGGCACCACCCCGCAGGGACGATGCGTAAATGCATTTGACACCCCGTCAAAAAAAAAAGGGTTGTAAGGATGGAACATGTGGGCTGGCAGGCATGTGTTCATGTTTTCCGAAAGTCGTTATGGTACAATTTTATTTATCAATAACAGCTTTATTGCTTCAACATCATCATTTCATCATCAGAGCCGCCCATTGTCGGTCATAGGTCTCCCCGAAGGATCTCTAACCCAAACGGTCCCATTGAATCGTTAGATAATTATGTGAGTTTGATGATTTCATTATATTGCCACACTGGACTAAGTATTCGCACACCGGAATTAGATGGGAGAGTACAGATTTGTGCATGGTTTGGATCAGTTTGGATAGTACTTGTTTTAAGTAAGCCTGACCAGTTTTGAACACTTTTTTGCAAAAAAAAATCTAGTTTTTATGGCAGCCGTTTCATGATAAAGAGTTTCATCATCTAGACAATTACCTACACAACAGTACGATAACAACTGGATAACATTAACTAAGCAAAATGTACGTAAGACTTGTTTTAAGATACATACTTAGAAAAAGATAGTAATAAATTTTTAGCTGCTATCCGAAATCTGTCTATCTTTCCGCACATTCCTCTCATTTCAATGTAATCTAGCAGATAGATCTGGCTTTGAATTTAAAATTAAAAAAGCGCCTCGTTGTTTAACAGTGGCTTATCTGCCATCACCTTAATTGGATTAGGAAAAGGGACTGTTCTGCTTAACATTTTTCCTTTAGTCGCTAGAGTTTTTAACATTTGTAACTTTTATTTGAAAATTTTACGGCTTATATAATTTGAGCTATGCAGCAATGGATTCCTATAAAGATCCCTTCTTAATTAGAGGATAATAATGTTATATCTAGAATAGGAATGAAACAAATGAAGTATGTGACTACACTGGTAGAGGAAGGGACACGTTTGGTAGCACGAGAGTATCACGTCGCGTTGCAAGTGTCTAAAGGCGAAGAGTTAACTGCCTGACTCTTATGATCATGTAAAATAACATTAGATTTTCATAGTTTTGTGTTCTGTCTTAATGAAGAGTAAGATCTGGAATTTCAATGCGCAAGTTTTACTTAGCTCTTAGAAGTCTCTGCAGATTGTATGATAAATTCTTTGAGAACTTACTGATGAAGGTCGTATAGAAATGTATTGCATAGCTTAGACCTCCGAAAGAGGTATTTACCTCTTTTGTTTCTATAGGGTCTTTGTTGTAGTGGAGAGTACCCAATAAGTGACGGGTTCTTAATATTTACCGGCTTTATAATAAAAAAAATCACTATCAGTGTCTAAACACGGCGGAGCGTCATTAGCGCTGTAGTATACTCGCTTTATGGACTAGCCAGTAAAGAGCAATGCTTTCGTTTGCTAGGAAGTACAAACTGTTTACAAATTCTCGGTAGCAATTGAACAATAATATTTTTCGATATTTCTGTGCATTTACAGCCCTATCAACATATTGCCCTGCTAAACCTTTGCTAGTTATTTTTCTTTTACTACGCTCGAAATTTAATCAGACTGTTTGTAATTCCCAAAAGGAAGGTAACATTTCATTTTAGTAATATTCTGTAAGTGGTTAACTAGCATGACAAAAGCGTCGAATATATTCATATTACTTTTCCATGCAAATCGTAGGCGATAACGATCATTCTGTGAAAAACAAAAAGGTACAGTGTGCCACTTGTAACATAAACCAATACTTTTCTCAGATTGCATATTTCATGAACATTATTTAGCTCTTTGTTAACTATACTATTCTTAGATTTATAAATGACAGAATTTATTCATAGGGCATTATTTGGCATGTTAGAATAATGTAATAGATTAAGCAGGTATTAATTAAAAAATCTCGAGAAGAACAATAGTTTCAGTTTATTTTTATTATCCTTTTAATAAAAAGTTTTTACCAACTTTATTATTTGCGATCGCTTCAAAACATTATTTGAAAGATCACTGGATAAACTAAATATCGAATAGAATTAATAACATGACCCAAAACTCAATTTTTTTTGTACAACAGGTCTATCAAACAAGGTGCAGCCCATTTGGACGAATGGTGGACGAGGGAAGGACACGGTCGCCTGGCGTTGGAGCATCGTTTCACGTATTTTCATATTCCGATTCACACCGCGAACTACAGTGCTAATCTATGTTGCAGTGAAGCTAATTTGTTCAGCTCAATTTAGTCCCTAAATTAAAGTAAAATAAATATTACGACGAGCTCTTAACTTAAATCTTAATCATCATAACAGCCTTTATTATTCGACTCACTCGCTGGGATACAAGGCCTCTATTTTTCATCGAAGGAGGTATAGGCCACCACGCTTGCCCAATGCGGATTGGTGGACGGAGTATTAGGTGCTCATACCCCTTTGCTGATCCATTAGTCGCATTCTAAGACACCTAGTGGAGGATATAGGGTGATGCTATTCTACTCTGCGGGCATCATATGGCTATATCTTAATGTTAATCTTAAATATGGCTTCACAATAAACATTTAGCCAGAGTGAAAATAGTTATTCTACACTAAATTGTATAGATTGAATTAAAAACGGAGTCTCTCAACACGTGTTTTTACAACAAGAACTCCGGAGAAACTCATGCTAAGATAAATATTGGCACAGCTTCTAAATGTCACATTGTAGTCTGTTGAGAAATTTGTAAGGAGTGAGTTTGTAAAACTAAGTATTCAATAAGCACCTAATTTAATGAAAAACTTCCTAAACTACACATGATTTGCAAGACTTAACTATTTTGAACCTGTAACTACTAAGCTTGAATTAGCAAAGATTTCTTACACAACTATTTGACACTAGGTTCATTTCATTTTTCATTTTCATTTTATGAGCTACTTTATTATTGTAAAGTTTCATTAAAATCCATTCAGTAGTATTTTCGTGATAAAGTAACAAACATACATCCATTCATCCAGACAACAGTACAAACTTTCGCGTTTATAATATATTTTAGTAGAATTATCTGGATTAGCTACCTACGTAAAATTTCGAAAACTTACTAATTTCATTTCTAGGGAAGGCTTGATTGTGCTTTATTACTGGGTTTGCAAAGTTATCCTATCTTCAGGTACGTGTTGTACGTGAGATTATTATTAATATGTTCAAAAACTACTAATAAAAAGCTTTTCTTCATTAGCTTTACGTTGAAAGGAGAAGCCCCAGTGAAATAATTTTTTAAGCTAGATGATAAAAATATCCGACCTTTGTTTAAAACTGATCATCGTTATTAAATATAAATTCTTAAAATAAATATAATATTTAATGCTATAAGATTTAAGGGCGTTGGTATTACACGAATCTTGCCGATTTCGTAGAAACTTCTTCGGGCCTTTCCTGAAGAAACCTGCGAACATTGGAGGAGTTTTTAACATAACCTATAAGCGTATATAAAGGTATATTTTTAGGAAAGAAAGACATTTCTTCTTAAATGTACAGTAGGCGACCAATCTGATCCCAATGTTGTGAGGATGAATACCATGTTGATGTCTGTGCGGTGGCAGAGAACGGTAAATATAATGTATGATAATTTATATTGCAGGACTGTGAATATAATCTATGGAAATTTATTTTGCTGACCCGGTGTAAAACTTTCTATTTCCCTAACTGGTACCCGAATAGATCACCAAATATTCCACATACAATGATAGATGTTGGTTAATGCTAGCAATTCTTTCATGTCGAAATAAAACTGAATAAACTGCCCATCCATTTGCTCCGCGTTTTTCTCTATTTGATTTATAAATTGCTACCGAACATATCCGAACTCAATACGAAGTATAAGCTAAAGTAAAATTTTATAAATTTCCCCGTTTTGGAATTTAAAGTCGAGTAGGAAGGTGCTTTATCACCAATCATTCGTTTCCAATCATTTAAAATTTCGCTAAGGCTTAAATTTGAAATACGCTAATTGGTTGGCGCGTTGGCGCTAAGCCAATCAAAGGTGTATGGCATTTTAAAGTTTAGTGTAATATCTTATGTTGAAATTCAATGCACTTTTAATTGAGAATTAGAATTAATACCTATCTATTTGATAGCAAATAAGTAGGTAAGTATTAATTTTAATTAAATCAACTTTTTAACCATGGGTTATTTATTAATCATCATAACAGCCTTTATAATTCGACCCACTGCTGGGACACAAGGCCGCTCCTTGTCATCGAAGGAGGTTTAGGCAGTAGCCCACCACGCTTGCCCAATGCGGATTAATGGAAGGCGTATAAGGTGATCAATACCCTTTTGTTGATCCATTAGTCTCCTTTTACGACACCCATTGGAGGATATGGGGTGATGCTATTCTACTCTGCCGGCATCACATGGCTTAAAACATAAAAGTTATTTATTAATAATATTACCTATTACCAAAAAAAAAACTTTCGGTTTGGTTTTCAAAAAATGTAACGGTATCTACCTTTTTTTTTTTTTGTCGCTGGGTTTTTTATATAGGTAATTTAAGTATTTATTTATTTGTAATGATTAAGTATGTTTGAATATTGTTTAGTAGCATGTAAATTGTTATTTTAAATATTGTTAGTTTTTTTTTTATCTTGTCACTCTTGCATTTTGTATCACCTGCATTCGGTTTATTCTCTAACATCCATGGGTTGACTGGAAGAGATCTCTTTTAGGGATAAGTCCGCCCTTGCAAACTATGTAATATTATGTAAATTGTTTATATATGTTTTCAAGTGCAATAAAGAGTATAATAAAAAATGCATTACGCATGCCCTCCCGTCGGGGGACGGGAGGGATATGTGGGACTCCCCGGGGCTGAACCCCGGGTCTACCCACTAAAACAACCCAGCGGCACTCCCTCTTCGCCATAAATAGTGGAGGATGTATCTACCTAGGGTAGGTACTCTAAGGCCCGAATTACAGAATGACACTCAGAAAGTAGTCAGGCCTTGAGAATCGTTTTTTCCATCAAGCACAAATAGAAACGTACGACGCTCAATATGGCGTTGATTCTTGAGACTCATTATACAGGTGAATTTTTCAAATTTAATTTTCAGGGCCAAATCCTAAACTATAAGGAATATCAAAAATGCTCATAGAAGTTGCCAGCCCGATTTTGATAAAAACAAAAACTGCATCATTGGATTTTTGAAAAATCAATAATCCTACCCAGGAATCGAACCAAATGTTAATGAAAAAAACACAGTCTGTATCATTACACCATTCGATAGTGTTGTTAATAAGGATCGATTTCTGGGAAGTAATGACATACGGAAAACTAATGTAAAATGTTAAATTTTAATAATATATTTCTTGTTCCACCGCGGTTGAAGCGATAGTCAAAGCGATGATCATTAATTTATCAATCAATCCAATGATGCAGTTTTTGTTTTCATCAAAATCGGGCTCGCGACTGCGTTGAGCGTTTTTCGATATTCCTTATAGCTTAGGATTTGGCCCTGAAGGCCCTCTTGAAAAATTCACTGTGTATAATATGAACATAAAAGTTTTGCTCTACTGGCACATAGACATTTGAAATTGGAATGTTATAGATTTTGAACATAATAATTATAGAAAATCATTTACTACTAACAAGACTGATTGGAAAGTTGTCATTTGTTTTTTTATCACAATTTCAAGTTTGCAGTCCGACACAAAAATGGAACTGACGCGAAAAGATTTTAGGGCGATGACTTTTTTTGGTTTGATAAGTTCTCTTTTTCCGTGTAATCTTGCACTGCTCGTCTTCAAAATGCTTTTGGGGTTGAAGCACCACCTAAGCATCGTTAGGCGCTGGTACGATGAATTGAACGTAGCCGTGTTTCTCTCCATGATGAGTTTCGTGAAGGTCGGCTATCAACTGCGATCACTGAAGACAATTTGGCTATTCATATATCAGGAGGTTTGAGGACATTTAGGGATTGGTATGAGCCATATGCAAAAGATTTTACTCCAACATTTAAAAGTTGGAAAACTTTGCTGTCGCTGGATGGCTACATAACGAGGAGGCATATAGGCCGTTGGGGCAAAAAGCTCCTCGAGTAGCAACCGCGTACCTGCAGACATAGGCTGATGGACAAGGTGGAGCGGCAGTGTTAGATCAGTTTGGATATCTTTGGCGAACCCTTTATCCAACAGTGGACATCTCTCAGCTGAATAGATGATGATTATGAACGTAAAACAGACCACATAATTTTACAATTTATAGTCGACAAACTTCCCGCTGTTCCATTTAGTAAACAGAATCCCACCTACTTTTTACTCTGGCCAATAGAATATAAACGTAATAAAACCAATATGGCGCAGCGTTTTCACTCCGTTTCCGCAGGTTGCGTAGTAAACGAAATTGTCTACTGTTATTGGCTCAAACCGATTGCCAGTAGACCTCTCAAAAAGGCGGGAGGAGCAAGTTGCCTGTCAATCAGACTCGTCACCTCGTCGGTGCCACATGATTATCGCTTCATGTGGTACACCAAGAAGTTTGTCGATTGTTCATGAGGTGTTCAATATTAGAGTAATAGGGAAATAAGTCTCTTAGATCTTCTCTGTCCTTCGTTTAAATGATTTGATTTCATACTATGTCAATTTGTTAGCATAATAGTCTTCTAGATGTGTTATATCGGGATATAACCAAAGCATGATGGCTATAAACAAAAATATCATAAAATCAATTCCATAATTAAGCATCACCAAACATTTTATCGAAGTACATATTTTTTTCTTAATTAATGTTCTTTTTTTAAACCTTAAACAATATAAATATGAGATGAATTTCATGCCTTTTCTGTTATTAACTATAATAGATACTTTAAACCCCACCAATAATTTACGTTTGTATTATTAAAGCTCTTAACTATAGTATAAATACAGTAGCTTTATTAAAATGTTATAGGATGGAGGTACTGATTTTTAATTAACGAGAATTCAATAGAAAGCTAATTAGTCTCGGTATTCAAGCGTATTCAACATTCCGAATGGTTGGCAAAATTATATGGATACCCTTAAAATGTCTCTGATATTCTTTGAAATTCTTTGAAAATAATCAACTGACATATACAAATACATTTTAGATACGAATTTAATAAATTAAATTATTTTATAAAATAATTGGCATACAACTCATACAGTTGGCATACAGCGTAACACCAACAGTGGGTTATGACTTTAAGTTTCAATGTACGGTTATATACTGTTTCTGATAATAATTCTTTGGGATTTGATTTTTTATATTGTAATTTTTTATGTTAGCATTTATTCTTTTAATCTCTAAAGTTGTTTAGCTTTTATTGCAATAATTTAAAGATTTGTATATATATTTTTTCCAACTTTCGTATTGACAAGTATCGCACTTGCTTTTTTAGTAATTATGATATTATTATGTCGAAATTTCATACTTCTCTACCGTTAAGTATACCGTACTCGTTTACTGTTGAACTGGCGTACATCGTACCTATATAGTTCCGAACTAACGTACATAGTTACATCGAATTTTATACGTTGTGATTCAGTAGCGGAGTCAACTTATAAGACTTTATTCATTTGTAGATAGTTTGTCCTGTTCATGGAATGTTTCTAGACTATAAAAATCGCGACCACTGGTCGAGTAGCCCATTATCTTAAAATGGTAGTGGTCAGGAGTGATCAGTGTTCAAGTTAATGTTTTTTTAATTACCAAGCGGAGTGGACTGTTTGTGGGAGAGTCTAATCTACGTATCTGTGTGATCGGTAGGTAGACGATATGCCGATATTTCATGATCTAGCCAATTATACGATCAGACCACGACACTGATACTCCATTAGAAGTCAATTTATCATTTTTTTTTTGTGTCAATTTAAACGGTCTCTGTATTAACAGAGTTCTTTCTGTAATGACGCGTACTTGAATGCTTCATTTAAAACTCTGTACTTTCACTTGACTGACATAAGCTAAATGCGTAATTATTGCGAAGCTGATTAATAAAAATAATTAATGAAACTGCTGCTGTAGCCTATTGATGTGGCTATTGATATCAGATCCAGAAGTTTTAATGTTATTTTATGTGGGCAATAAAGGATTTATTTTTTACGTTACCTTATGGACCTGAGATATAAAAAAAAATATTTAACAACAATTTTAAACTTGTTTATTTATTTATAATTTTCGTATTTTTTTCTTGTTATTCATCTACTTTATTTTGAAACTTACGCGTAATTAAATAGAAACCAAAATAACCTTATAACTTCTTGGTGGTCAGGGGTTTTTAATACTTTTTCCTTTACGTGTCTACGGCAGGATCCCGGGAATTAGCTGTAACAATCAGTGCTCAATAAGTGGGGATTAGCGAAGGCTCCATTTGTCTCAGTGACAGCGCCTGCTCCGAGCCAGGGCCCACAAGATAAAGGACCGCAAGTTAGTGAATCGACTTTGTCTGTTCGAATCTGGAAACAACATATTATCTTGGAATCGTTGAGAATGATCGCAGGTTGAATTAGGTTAAGATTGGATATTTGTTGTAAGAAGTCTTTTTATTCTCTCTTATTGAAAGAAGTCTTACATTAAAATTGTTACAGTGTAAGGTACTAGCTGTTCCAGCCACGCGCTGTTGTGATAATTTCATACTACTCTCCTGTGACAAACATTAAATTTGAACTAAAAAATATCAAGCTCAATAATCGATATAGAACCTATTCTATAATCTAAATTTGACCAAGCAAATATTTACAAAATTTCATTAAAATCGGGTCAGTAGTTTCGGATATTAACGCGGACGAACTTCGTGATAAGAGGTTTTTATATATCATAAAGAAATATATGATATTCCTGTCTATTAGCTACTTGCTTCAAAATATCAAAATATATCAACAATATTTATAGCTTTGTTAGTTGCTAATGTGTTGAAATTATTTTAAGGCGGTAATAAACATGATACTCTTGCAATATTTACTCAACCATGAAAAAAGAGCCCTCTCTATCACAAATTTAATAAAGTAACGAGATCACATTGGGAAATTTAGAAAGTGTGACTCATTTGTGTGTATCATGATGCCGTTGTGGTGGAGTGATCAGAATAGCTGCCTACACATCAAGCGGTACGGGTTGAAATCCTGGTAGCGGCAAATATTTGTGTGATGAACACGAATATTTGCTAGCGAGTCATGGTTGTTTATATGTTGATTTAAGTTTATTTATAAAAATATCTAAAATTATTATGACCATACCTACTCGTATATTAAAAATGTTTGTTATCTACTATCCATAACATAAGTTCTTTATGATACTTACTTTGAGCTAGATTAAATTGGTGTGAGTATAAATAAAAAAATAACTACCTATTAATTAATAATTGTATCAATAGAGTATTTTTATTTATATTTTTATTGTGATTGTGTTTAATTTTATTCTGCGTTTCAAATTTATGAAATGTAAATATTTTAAGTCTTATTTATTGCAAAGTGTTTTCGTCAATATTTTTGCTCGAATAACAACATAAATCAGTATATATTTTTTTAAGTTAACTGTCAAGTGACCCAAATAGTGGGTCATGATGAAACTTAATGACCAGACTCACCGTTTGGGTCACAGGGTGAATATGGGTCATTGGAAACCCCACTGAAAAACAGTGGAAAACTGTTTTGTTTCTAATAACATATCTATTTATTAGGACCATAAAAATACTTCAATATTTTAGGATATAATATATGTCCTAAGTGTATGTATTGTACTCCTGGGTTGTTCTATAGCTTTTGTATTTTTCATCAATTTTATTCATAAATTAATATCTAATACATTATATTTTTAATACTGAATCTTTACGACGCACCCACTAGCTTTTGCAGATAAAATTATTACAGTCGTACATTAAGTTCGTCTGAAGTACCCATTAGTATATTTCGATTAAAATTATGCACATTAAAGTGCCATAAATTATATTTTGCGAACGCTTAAATGAATACGCTAAACGATTTCGGCGAAGCGAAAACTATTGTACCGCAGAGATAACGTGCTCTACGCGGAAAGTTGTACCTTTGTACCGAAGGTAACTCGTGAACTAACTTTGGAACCCTTGTTTCAACTTTTGACAACAACAATGGTGTTGAAAATGTTGCTTAATTTGTGTTCCGCCAGCTACTGAGCTCGTTTGCTTTTGAGCGCTGGTTACGATTGTTAGATGTGATTACCTCAGCTGTACTGCTTGACAAGTTTGATTTTTGAAAAGCAATTTAAAATTTGGTGCTTATTATGAAATTGTAAAATGAAAAGTTTAGGTTTTATAATTATGTGATCAAGATATACCTATAAGAAAGAAACTGTTGTAGCAACATTTTTTTCTGTTATTTTTTTTGGGCAAAAACAATATAAGTTTCTGAGACTATACCACTTGTCTTTCCTCGTTTAAAATTTGTTATAATGTTATTTATCTATTTCAATAATCATAACACTAATAGCCATCGATGCATCATAAACCTGAGTGTATTATGATTTGACTGTAACATATGAATAAATCAACGCGATTTTCAATAATATATCCTCATATCCATTTTGGCTTACAAATATGACGAGCTAAATCTAAAAATGACAAAGTAATAAAAAAATATGAAATACAAAATGCCTGTATACCAGAAATCAATGGATCTCTTATTGTGACTGCGAATCTATAGCCCAGACTCGAATAATCTCCTGGGAATGGCGTATCTAAGGTTCGAATACTATATTTTTAGGTTATTTTCCGGCAGATAACTACAATTTCCAATAACTGCACTAATCAAATACGCATAAAGAATAGAGTCGCCTATATAAACCCTGTGTAGGTCGAAATTGCAAAAACGCTAGAACAAATAGGTACTTTTTATTTAACCGATAAAAGGAGGAGATTCTCAATTCGCATTCATCTTTTTTTTTTTTTCTTGTTGTTGCCTAAGTTCAAAGCCAATTTTTATTTTCGATTTTGACAAAAAAATCCCCATGTTGATTTTTAAACTTTATTACAACCTTTTCCCCTTTCAGGTGTTGAATTCTGAAAAAACCTAAAACACTTGTTTACTCATTTAACGATAGGAGTACTCCCGTGAATAAAATAGTCTGACTATTCTTGTTTTCCCAATACAAACATTTCCCATTCACTTTAGAGGGTCAATTTTGAGATATCCTTTCTTATTGAGCCCCTAGATCTCATAAGGAACCTACGTACCAAATTTGGAATCTCTTGAACCAGCGGCTGTGCGTTGATATGTCAGTAAGTCACTCAGTCAGTTTCTTCTGTTATAATATATATTTAGAAGAAGATCATAAGATACGATCTTTAATATCATGAAGAATCCAGGTATACAATTACCAACTAAATTATGACAAAAAATCCTTTGTAGTCCGGTACCGGACAGAACAACGGAGCTGCTAAGACGTGACGCAAATTTATTCAACGTATAAACTGAAAACAGCAACAAGCAGCCAAAATGATTACTACGTGAAAAAGTTTTCCGTAGAGTTTCACGCCGCAGTTTTACGCAGCAGTAAGTGAATGCCGGAGGCATATTGATTGAAAACAATCACCGTAGTCGGAATTGAAACTGTTTTGTTTTGAATTCAAATCAATGCCGCCCCGAACGCTCTGCACCGCAATCAGCTATCAACAACAAAGGTTCCCATTTATCATGGGAAATTAATTATTTTGTACCCATTAGCCCTCGGGGTAAGGCGTAAATGGTTTTTCTTCTAATTAATAAGCCTGCTGGAATAATTAGTCATGTATTTGGGTAGCTTGATTCTATTTTTGGTATTCCAACTATCTGCAAATATCTTCTATATTAAAAACGATCAGATGCAATCAATTATTTCATTATCTGACCTGCTCGGCAAGATACACGTAAATAAAAATATATTAGTTCAAAAACACAGCTTTAAAGCTTAACTTGAACGTATAACATGGAGCCGAAAACTCGTTTTAATACATGGTACGAGTTTTCGGATCTGTCTTCCCTTCTTAATACAATCCGGTGCAGAAGTAAGTTGTAAAGTTTTTTTGCCCGTCATACTACTAATTAACCGATAATGCGATGATACTCATTCTGAGATAGGTAAAGATAAAAGTAGAGACGGTGTATTTTTAGGAACTTCGAGTACTTCTGATAGACTTTCGGTATTAATAGTTTATAAATCCCGATATTAAACAACTTGTTTGTACTGCTGCCATCAAAGCACTTTCTCTATGTGTGAAGCTTTTTACTTATGTATCTGAATATTTGTATATCGGTGTTATATATCATATATATATTATAATAGCTTCCGCCCGCGACTTCGTCCGCGTGCTTAGGGGTGGAATTTCAAAAATCCTTTCTTGGATTTTAGGAAATTCCACCCGTCATAACATCTACCTGCATGCCAAATTTCAGCCCGATCCATCCAGTGGTTTGGGCTGTGCGTTGATAGATCACTATGTCAGTCAGTCAGTCACCTTTGAGTTATATATATTTAGATACCCGGCTTTCGGTAGTAATATTACCAAAAGTAATTATTTTTATTATATAAATACTGGTTAAATATTACTTGAGTATGATGCTAAAATTTCAACGCAATTGGTTGTATTGTGAACACGAAAGCACAGACCGCATTTCATTGAACTAGCTGCCCTTGATATGCTCACGAGTGCTTTTCAGACTTGAAAACTGCTCATTTTTAAATTTCTGGAACAGTGTACGTAGAGTTTATTTAAATAAGGTTATCCGAGTGTAAAACGTGTTGGTTTTTCATATCATGTTATGGATGCTATTTTGCGAGTTCGAATATCGGCAGAAGATAATGATTAGAATACGACGATTTTTCTGGGATTGATGTTATTTCTGTTTACTTATCTAAAAGATAAAATCTAAAAATATTAAATTGAGCTAAATTAGAACGTATTATATATTGGCCATGCAGTACCTCAAATTAGTGACATGTTGCTAGCCACCTATTTCTATTTCTACTAGTGCTTCCATGATGACGAGAAACGAAATAAAACATCGTCTACACCAATAAAAGAACAGAGAGAGTGAAGAAAAATTCCATCCTCAAGACGTTTAAAGACAACCATCCGGTTTAAAGTTAATTACAAAAAGACGGTTCAGCCGCTCGTGAGCACTCGGAGTCATTACGTGCCGCAGTGACAACGGGCGACGTTGCGAGATGGCTAATTGCGCTCCCAATTGTGGTCGCGTAATTATACCACCGCTCTATGGCACTCACGTTGCAAATAAGTAAGGCCAGTGGAGCGTTATAACGAAACGTCGCTACATTTTGTCGCGTTAATGTCACCGGTCGTTCAGTAAATTCCGATGTAGTAAGTAGCTGTCTGACTGTTGGTGCAGGGTAGAATTTATTTGCGTTATAAGGTACCGTCAAATTCTGTAATTTTGTGACTATAATATGTCATTACGAGCTGATTTATCCTTCCTTAGATATTTTGTTATTCTCCAGATATACACGAAACAGGCAAATTCAAATTTCGTGTCTTGTATTTGTATTATTTGCTTTTGTTAGGTTAATAATCTAACCGAATGTTTACTTATATTATGCTGTTTGAAAAGTTTGCCCTTTTTATTTCTATGGCAATTTAAGTTTTAGTAGTGTGGGAGTTTCATTAAGGCAACAACAACAATTACGTGCGCCAACTGAAATGTTCGTCCACCCGGAACTCTCAACCAGGCACTGGTTATCTAATTAATATCTAGGTAACTGTAACAACACACTGTAACATAATTTAACAAGATGTTGGTAGTTAGCCAAACAATAGTTATTTATTATACAAGAGTGGAAAGTTCCTTTTTAACCGCGTGCTCGATTTGGATGACCGAGCAAGCGAAGGATTCTAAAGTTGAATCACGAGCGCAGCGAGTGATTCTTAATTAGAATCCTGAGCGTCAGCGAGGGAAACAAACGAGCACAAGGTGAAAAATCTTTCCACTCGAGTGCAATACGTAACTTTTCATCCCACCTCAGCGAGGAAATGACAAAATAATCTTCATTCTAATCATAAATTTGGCACCATAGAGGTTACATTAAATAGGTTTAATGACGTTTTGAATTTACAATTATATTGAGTACTCATTATATGTGATGTTCTAAATTCAAATCTCCTTTGCCGCTCAAGCGAATAAAATAGAATTTTCCAGCCAGATTTCGAAGCGCAAAATTACACTTTCCGAGGTGGTGGGATGAAAAAAAAAATGACGCTCTAAAACCAATCTGAGCACATATTGACTTCTCCTATACTCATCGATGGAAGTACATCATCATCATCATCATCAACAGCTCATATAATGTCCCCACCGAGGAGCTCGAGCCTACTCCACATTAGGGGCGATTAGGCCTTAGTCAACCACGCTGGCCAAGTGCGGGTTGGTCGACTTCACACACAACTTAAGAATTTCTTCATAGGTCTGTGCAGGTTTCCTCACGATTTTTTCCTACACCGTAAAAGCGTCAATTAAACGTACATATGAATTCAAAATTTGAAAACACATTGGTACGTGGCGGGGATCGAACCAGTGCCTCCCGGGTGGGAGACGACGCTCTTACGCACTACGCCACCGACGCTTTTTTCGAAGGAAGTACGATGGAAAAAGAACTGTCCGATGGAATAAAAACTGCAACAAACAAGAACATAAGCTGGCATAAAAACAATAAAAAAGCTTAAGAGGAAGTGAAAATGGTAAAAAATAGTCATGGAATGGTTCACAAATGACAAGAAGAGAAAATGACATCAAAGCCATAGCAGGTGGTACGTAGACAAGAGGAGTAATGATAGAGAGAAATAGCGACAGCTGGAGGAGGCCTTTGTCAATTAGTGACAGACAGAGGAGTCGATGCATGATAAGTGTTAGAAGTGTGAAGCGTAAAGTTATTCATCATAAACTTTTTACACTTCTTACAATTTTTAATTATGGTGTTTATAATTATAGTGTTAATGGAATGTAAAATACTGTCTAAATAAAGAGTATTACTCTGGTAGTTAGACCATAGGGGTGAAAACTCTACTTTCCAAAAAGGGCCATTTAAATTCAAGTAGGTAGCTATCATCCGTGCTCCAGACTTTCCAGTCTCTTGCATGCATGTTTCCACGACATACTGCGTGCTTGTAGCTTGGAGACAACTAAGCGCCACCACTTAGGCCATCTCCTCCTGCCTTAAACTAAAGCTGTCCTTTGAGTCCAATTCCTGCTCCATTTTCAACATTTCTTCTAGAAATTAAAAGAGTAAGGGAAGGAGGTAAAAGTCAAAAAATTATACTATTTATTCGGGGAAAGGCTATATCTGGTGCTCCTAGTATGGGGGGGACAAGTAAATTTCCAAAACCAGAGGGAGATAAAAGGAAATAAAGAAGAAGAATCCGCTGTGCTAAACTTCTGTTTTTAGTAAAAATTATAACGTGTGATATACGTAACAATAAACTGTAGCTAACAATGGCGATTTTGTTTTAAAGTCAAGGAAAGTGAAGTCCCATTTCATTTATCATATTTTATACACAAAAATCTTTCTGAAATAAAACTCGTTATTCTACATAATAAGTAGTAAGTTTGCTCTGCGAACTTTATTATCTGAGAAATAACAAGCAAACTCATTACGAATTTTGATTAAAATGGAAAATTGCTCATCTAAATGTTCCCAGAAAATATTAAACTTGTCTCTGTCAGAGATTGTCAATGAGCACGTATAATAAAATCTTTATTATCCTTTGCAAGAGAAAACTCAAGAGAACAAATACGGAGTTTTATAAAATCGCGTAGGTTTTATGATGTACAAACTTTCTTAGACACGAAAGTGTGTATAATTGGGTGCCTGTGGCTTGACAAAACTCATTTAACAAAAATTTTAAATTCATAAATATATCATTAGTTTAGCACCCGTATTCACAAACAATACTTTTCATAAAAAGCGTCATAGAAAACCAAGGAAAGTATTGATACACATTTATAATTCTTTATTTATAATTCATACTCCGATATATTTGGAGCCGGTGCCGATATATTTGTGTCTCCACCTTGCAGAAGACCGCTGTGAAATAACATAAAATTTATGTGGTGTTGTGTTTCTATTTTCAAGAAAGATTGCCACAGCTCCACGAGTATGGATGGTGACTAGAGATAACAGCGCGTGAGTGTCACGCGTATTGCGAACTTCTATTGTCAAAGTGATTGCTTACCACCAGGCACGCCGTATGCTTGCCTGCTAACCAAATAAAAAAAAACTTAGAATAATAGGTACCTATAATTTTGGACAAAGTTAAAATTTATCACAAAAGGCCGTATAGCTCCGGTCTTCAATAGGACTGCCTTTTTCCATCTCGTGGTGGGTGTCGTGAAATGCTTCTAAAAGTGTTTCTGAACCCTGTGCATTGAGCAAGTCATATAACCCGGGCGTCACTCGCGGTGAACCGCCTACAAATTTAATACTTACCTAATGAATGGTTTCAGGCCATCGATGGCTTCGCAATTAAAATGTCTTCGTGGCGGCTCGAAGCTCAAAAATATCACCATATTTAAATTAATATAAAAACAGTCACTGTGAGTTAGATTGTGTGTTGAATGCCGACTATTTTGTGGTTTTGTGGTGGTCGCAGTTCTAACCTAACTGAACACAATTTGGTGATCATTTACTGATATTTTTTGGTATTTAGTATATTTTTTGTCTTCAAAATACTTTTTGGTGGTCAAAATATTTTAGGTGACATGCTGGCAACCTGTCACTATTTGGGGGGACTGCATGACCCAAACTAGAAGATGTGGCTTTTTTGTGTAACGAAATGTTACCTGAGGCTCTGCTCAACCCCTCTTGGGAGCGACGAGCGAGATCGTAGATAAGTATGTATGTAAAATATTTGTATAGCTAATTTATTTTAAAAATTAGTTTAGGTACTTCGTCGCTTCACATCCATGAGGACTTCTCAAATCTAGTATGTATTTAATAAAAGCACATCAATCCAAAAACAAACTCCAAACCCTTCAAAACTTTCCGGCATTTCCAGAATACGCGGAAGACATAATCTGACGGACACCGACTAAACATGTCTGGTTAATAGTTTACCAGTTCGAAACTGAAATTCAGTCTAAAGTTGAATATCAACTGAGCCTGTGGTATGAGCGGTTATGTTAGGACGGAGAGTTAGTTTTCACTCTTCATACCAGACTGATTTAATATCTGTTCGTCAAACTAATTTTAAATAAATCATGAAGTTATTTAAGTTTTCGCTATAAGCACCAACTTTACTTGAGCCAATTCGATAAAGAATACCAAACAAAGCAAATGGAATTTTGTTTAAGTAACCTTTCATGCTCATCAATCATTCAAAAATGACATCGGTTTGTTTACAATTTTATTGTACATTGAATTTGACTCAAGTATAGTTAAGGTTCTTCTCAATCTCATTTGGGATTATTTGTGTGATTATCATGTCTAAGTGTGTATGTATGTATATAAAGCTGGACAGGACGTTGACGGCACGTCTGCGTCACGCAGACGTTGTTCCGTCCCACCAGCGACGTGGCGACAGCTTAAGTATACCTTCCATGATTTGAATAGCATGATTTTAATTATATTTATGTCAACAATAGAGGCTCCAAGAAAGAAGAGATAGAAGAAGACAAATACTCTGGAAACGTGTTTTTAGTTTTTGTGTGATCCAAAGAAAATAGCTTTGGATATTATATAGTGGACTCAACATACAACCAATACTTCCGTTTTTCAACGGTAGTTGGTTCAATAGGGGTATTACCGCCTTGCTTTCTGTAAAGACCACTGCGGACGGGACGTTGTAATATAAGAAACGTCGAGAATGTCACGCCGTCCCGCTACATTCGCCACGCACAGGTAGACGTTAACGGCCCGTAACGTACGCGACGCAATATCAGCTTTACATGCTCAGTGCTCATTTTGAATTTAGCTGACAAACGGTAAAAAAAAATCTTGAAAATGAAATCAAAATGATTTTTTAATTAGACCTAGATGTCGCTACAGAATACCACAATCACTGGCTTCGTTTTTAGTTAACCCACTAAAACTGGATAGTTTCCTCTACAATTTCACTTAAAATTTTGGTGAAATCGAAGTGAGAAGTGACGTATGTATAGAATAGTGTGACTGAACTTGGCCTGCTCAAGAACGGAAGTGCATCGCTGTCGCTCATATGGACAACAAAAAATCAGCCGCCATCTTTCATGATTTGTAAGTAATATCTTCTTAGCAACCATCAGCGAAAACAAAACAAACGAATTAACGGGAAATTGGTACAGAAGCAGGAAAATTTGTTTAATAAACAGGTAAACATTTCTTAAATTACGGTTTTTATTATCTTATATTATTTTGTTGACTACAACTTCTTTTGTAATCTTAATATTTCAATTTCAATTGACCACAACCAATTTCCTTTATAGAACTAATAGAATTTTATTACGAATAAAGTTATCTTAATTAAAAACATCTGGCTTCCGAAAACAGAAGAAAGTAATTTGGGAAATGGCCACCAATTGTATATAATTTGTGCTTTCCACCGAGTACACGTCGTGTATCAAATTTAAATGACATTTATTGCTTCTGTGATATAGCACGTGACTGGATGAGAGATGAACGTCACAGTTTCTGGAACTGCCCCATTAAAAGTAGGTAATTTGTCTATCTTAACATGTAAACTTATGAATTGAATTTGACTATGTAGTGTTGTTAAACTTTTATAAATTATTTTCAAATGCTAATCTATATTTTTGAAGCCACTTTGTTTAAAACAAAGTCGATCTTTCTGTATGTACTCTTAGAACTTTTAGGCTAGTATTATAGAAAGAATCTCAAGAATCAACACCATACTGAGCGTCGTACACTCAGCGTACATCTCTATCACTTTGTGCTTGATAGAAAGTGGCAAACGATTCTTAAGACAAGATTATTATTTAAGTGTCATTCTATAATAATCGCCCCTTAAACTACGCTAAGGATTTCAATGCGGTATTTATCAATAGAGTAATTCAAGCGGAAGATTTAGAAGCATAAATTGTAAGTACTCTAAGCATTACCCAAGCGAAGCCGGGCTGGGTACTAAAATATAAATTGTATCATATCGTTAATTGTTCACAATAACAAATTTCAATTTTCTATAGCAATTAAAAAAATTCTGATTCGTCGAACTATTTCTATGGAATTATATTTAGATGCTTGTCCATCCGCAATCACGGTTCATTGGATTTTAATGTAATTTAATATATACATAACTCGTATTAAAAGATTGCATGCATTCACTGCTTTATTTGAAAATTATTGAAAATTACATCCAAGCGGCTGAAGCCACGGGGAAAAACTAGTGTTTTGTTAACTTTGTCTACAACTCATTCCTAATGCTACTACATAACAAAATGCCTTAACTAATAATCCTAACTCTGGTAAAATAAGTTTCAAATTCACATTCCTTTTGTCCAACGTTCGAAATAACATTCGCGGTGGATTTAATTAAAATAGAAATATTTTAACACAAGAGTCCGTTTCTTATCAGTGCCAGAAGTGAATCATTCGGCGTCACAGCACAATTCCAGTCACCTGGCCAGCTCTCTACCGCGGTAAATCAGCACTATGCGACAGTTATTTCAGCCGGCGAGATCCGGAACGGCCCTCCAGTGAATAAGCTGCCCGTAAAATGTGATCTTCACATAGTTTCAGCAAACAGTTCACATTCGAGTAGCAGCTGGACTTTCTCTTATTTTATTTTTTGCTGGATTAAGGATTTTCCGAGCGATAACTGATAAAGGAAAATGAGCTTTGCTGAGTTGGTACACGATTTTATTAAATGATAATTGATTCTATTAAGCTACGGTCTATTCTTGCAATTTTAGTATGAGTAGTAATTAAAAATAATAATAGCCATTACTTGTAATTAGTTAATCACGAACTTGGTGGAGTACTCCAAAAACTTTGGGTTCGAGTGTTGTTAGCTGCGTAGATTTTCCCTGTCCTGTGGAAAATACGAACAATAGAATAGAATAGAATAAATATTTAATCAGCACTCAAATGTAGATACAATTATTAGAATAAAAATTATTTAAGATACAAATAGTTTATAATCTATTGTAATGCTGAATTGGAAACAACTCAGCATATGCTGGGCGTCATGAACGCCACGACGCTGGTCTTCCGTGGATACCATATGCGTGGGAGAATGACTGTACGCTACGTCGCACCGTATTTATACAAAAGATGACAATAATAATACAGTTGGAACATAAAATAAAAAGAAATAGCTACTTTTATATTCATTATCATTATCACTTTTATATTAAAAAGAACAAAATAATCTACTAGGTGGTAGACCCATATGTAGGATCGTCAGGGTAGGTACCACCGCCTTTCTTCTTCTTACTATTTCTGCCGTGAAGCAGTTCGCTGTGTTTCGGATTGAAGGGAAAGGTAGCCAGTGTAATTACTGGGCATGGAGGGCATATCATCGTAGTCCCCAGGATGGCAAACGCAATTGCGGTGTTAAGTGATTTACACTTAATATTGCAAGTGTCTGTAGGCGGCGGTGACCACTTAACATCAGGTGGGCCGCAAGCTTGTTTGCCATCTTGTAACATAAAAAAATAATCTTACAATATAACAATACAAGAAGAACACTTTACTGTTCTTCGCAATAGCTCCACACCATAAGACACATAAATAGAATACCTTGGTTACACACGTTTTCTTGAGATACCTAATGTGAAATTAATTAATACGGATCTTATAATTTAGTGTCCGAACCAAGCAGTCGTATTTAGCCAAGCGTGTATTTGTTAATTTGCTTTTGCTAGGAAACGGTAAATTCTTTGTTTGTCTCACTACTCATTTCAGTAATCAGTAGCTTTTCCAGGATTTGCGTATACCTCTGTTTCCTTTGCCGTCTGATCATTTAGTGATATTATTTCGTCGAGATATTTTCCTGTCAAAATATTATTCTGGTTTAACATATATTTCGATTCTATTCTTATATAATGACTTCACAACACATAAAGATTACGCATTTTGCCAATGCCAAGAGAAAAAGTAATTTATGGCACACCTGCAAAAGTGGTGGAGTAGAAAGTCCTGAAAAAAAAACACGTGTTGTTAAGACTCTATTTTTATCTCACTCTACCGTACAATTTATTGTTTCTTTATAGTAAATTTATTGAATAGGATGGTAGAAAAGAATGTCTCAGATATTTGACGCCCAAGCTGAAGGCGAGGGCAATTAAAATGCGACCTGATCCTCTCTTTTCCACAATTTCGAGTCTCACAACACAAATGTTATATTACAACAAAAACTCGGGAGTAACTTCAACATAATTAGGCAACAGGCTGGCAACTGTCACTATTTTGAGGAACACATGCTGCTAGATGTGACTTTATGTGTAATCAAATGTCAACAATGGCTCCGTTCAACCCGTTTTGGGATTATTAGCGTGATTTTATGTATTTATGTATGTATGTCAACACACTGATTCCAGTACGTTGTTGTCAATACATTGTATAAAGTATTCTGTTTAGTTTGTCATGTTTATGACGATTAAAACTTTTAACGTTTGCAAAATTCATGTCATCGTCATCAGAAATAAAACAGGACATCATTTATCTAAATAATTGCAGTCGTTATAAACTTACATGTAAGTATATAGGCGAGATAAAACGTTTTAATATGGAAACTTCCCTTACTTCGCCCAATTGATGTGAAAAGTTTAGCAATATTTTTGTAGCAAGCATAGTATGATAAACATTTGGAGTCATAAAAGAAAATAAGTTCTTTTTCCACATGAGCTTTCGTGTTGGTTAAACAATATTCATTTTGAAAAAATAATTGGCAAACCTAACGTTTTATGAGAAATTTAATAAAAGGCACCTTAATTACGCGATAGGCTAGTGACCAGTTATTACGAAGCACTGCATAGCTCATACAGATAATAATGGTTTGTTGTAACCAAAAATTTTACATAAAGATCTACTCAGCCAATTTTGGGAGCGTGATTATATTATGTATTATTCTTTGGGGGTCTGGTCGATGAACCTTCTTCTTTGGGGGTCTCAACAGTAACCTCTTCTTTTGGGATTAGCGGTAGTCTTAACTTTAGCCTTCTTCTTTTGGGGTCTATCAAACCTTTTTTTCTCTTACTCTGCCTCCCCTGTCACTGGTGTTAGTTTCAAACTTCATTGAATGTGCCCATTCCTCAATTGTCGAATATTATTCTTCTTCTTATTTATGGCTTCGCTTCAGCATTTAGCCAATTACTAATAGAGTCTCTCAACACGTGTTATTACAGCAAGAACTCGGAAGAAAGTCCTCCATTGTTGTTCTATTCCATTCTTAATTAATGGCATTCGCAAATCTTAAAGTTACAACAAGAACTCGGGAGAAATTCCTCCATTGTTGTTACTACAAATCAACTACAAATCATTTGATAGAAGCTGTCAGTGCTAAATAATATTTATAATTACTTTTTAGAACGATAGGATTACGATGGGGAAGGAAAATGCGGATTTTAAAAACAGAAATGTAATTAAGAAAACGGTGTTAAGAAAGTTAAAGAGAATGGAATAACAGTGTTATTTGACTCCGGTTGTCAAGGGCGTGTCCACATTTTTTTTTTACTTAACTAGAAAGTTCTTGATCTTTATATCATCTGATGGTAAGTTACGATAGGACATAACGTTTCCACCTCCAACCCGAACCCTTAACAGCTAAGACCAAAATCCAAGAGTCAAAGATAAAAAATATACAAAAGGCCTCTCTTAACATTAGGCGCGATTATTGTGACAATAGCTTATACAAAAATATTTTACCAAGATACCACATTCATCAAAAGCTTTGTGAGGATTATTTTTAGGAAAATTTGCTTAGCGGTAAGCAAAACATGAAGAGTGAACCATTAATCTTGCAATGCAAAAATATTTATATACAACAACGCCAAATTCAACGCTATTCGTGTGAAATATTATTTTAATATCTAATTCATGTGTTTTTTACTTTAAAACAAGTCCTAAATATGAATTTAATTTAAATTGGCTAATTGTTCTGTAATAAAGTAGTAACAGTATTAAAGAATTTGATTTAGGTGTTAGTGTAATGTGGTCTTTGTATTTTTTATTACTAAATTGAAATATTAAAAAACTTTTTTCTAATTGAAAGCCAAATGCTTAGATTATTTTTAGTAGTATGTAGTGAGCGTGGACAATTGGACATATCAGTGTAAGTAAAGTATTATTTCGTTTCTTTTGTTCTCAATAGTTCTTCAAAGTTACTCAAATATTAGTTTTTTACTGAAGGATTGCAACTTTTTAGGTTTGCTTTTTAGGTTTTTTAGGTTTGAAAGCGTCGGTGGCGTAGTGCGTAAGCGCGTCGTCTCCCCACCCGGGAGGCACTGATTCGATCCTCGCCACGTACCAATGTGTTTTCAAATTTTGAATTCATTATGTACGTTTAATCGACGCTTTTACGGTGAAGGAAAACATTGTGAGGAAACCTGCACACACCTATGAAGAAATTCTTGGGTTGTATGTGAAGTCGACCAACCCGCACTTGGCCAGCGTGGTTGACTAAGGCCTAATCGCCCCTAATGTGGGGTAGGCTCGAGCCCCTCGGTGGGGATATTATATGAGCTGTTGATGATGATGATGACAGTCTGTCACTATTCAGAAGCACTGCATGGCCCATACAGCCAGATGTGGTTTTATAAATATGTAACGAAATTTTATATTCGGCTCTGCTCAACTCCTTTTGCGACCACGAGCGTGACCGTATGTATGTATGTTCTTCAAAATCACACTGTAATATTTTACACGTACATTTACCACCCTTTTTTTTTTTTTTTTTTGATGTCGATGGGGAACCAATTGACTGGCCATACCGCACGCTGGCTAGGCGTGCGACGTGTGCAGGGATCACCGACGCGGAACAGCGCCAGTACTACCTGCTAAACCCCACCGGTACCCTCCTAAGCCCTCATAGGGGCGCTTTGGGATCGACGCACTATACGTGCGCCATTTCACCAAAGCGTCCCCGGACATTTACCACCCTAGATTTTGTATGCCGGCGAAAATCACCAACAGTTTCTAAGCGTTCGTCAAGTACAAGTACATTACAGCAGTTCGCCGGCTTCATGTTAACATTCAACAAAGCTCGATGTGTTTGCTAACGAGCCATAACTTAACAATTTTCCCAGTTTAACAGTTCGACGTTCTTTGTTTGTTTAAAATTACTCCGCAGTTGGGCACGTGCTTAATTATTAATTTAATGATAACAACAAACAGTTTGGTGTTTGAATTGGTCTGTTGGATGCTGTTGAAATAGTGAAAGTTTCACACAGCAAATATTTAGCGGACCCTTTGGCTTGGTTATTTAGTACGTGGAGCGCACTAAAAGTTTCCGGAATGAACAAGAAAAAAATACTATCAAAGGTCAAAAATTAATTTATTATTTGTCAAAATATTCTCCCTTTGCGTAAATGCACTTTTTCATTCGATATTAAACCAATTTCGAAAATTTTTGTGCCACTCCTCCGTGGTGACATAAACGTGTTTGATACTATTCGACAGCCTCTTCTGGTGATGAAAATCGTTGACCGCGTAATTGGAGAGATCTCTGTTA
The DNA here is from genome assembly GCA_955850985.1 of Elophila nymphaeata. Taxonomy (NCBI): domain Eukaryota; kingdom Metazoa; phylum Arthropoda; class Insecta; order Lepidoptera; family Crambidae; genus Elophila; species Elophila nymphaeata. The sequence continues at coordinate 14,985,318 of OY039076.1, read as the reverse complement.
GAGATAAGCTCACCTTTGTACATGTTCTTCACGTATTAATTTTTATAACTGTAATAAAGGAAAAATTGGTTCTTAATTTTTGGGAACAGAAAAAGTTCTGCGTTATTCACCTTCAAAGATTCGTTTGTCTGTCTGGCCGTGGGAACTAGCATTGTCGTGGTGCAAGATGATACGGGGTTATTTTTACGGAGTTCGTCAATAATTTCCGGTAAACAAATGGTCGTTTCGTCGATTCTCTAAAGCAACGTGTCCAATTTTATTAAAAAAAGAAGCAATCATTCGCTTTTCATGCGCGCCGATTTTCGGTTCATCTTGAAATACCCATACGCTCGATTGCTGTTATGTTTTAGGATCATAGCAATAAATCCATGTTTCGTCACCTGTTACTATGTCCCACAGCAAATTTGACGCACCTTTGTTGAATCTGGTAAACATGGCACTGCACCAAGTGACGCGGTCCGTATTTTGAGCCTCGGTCAAATTGTGTGGGATCTACCGCGAGCACAGCTTTCTCACACCCAAATGTTTGTGCAACATTGATTGTATTTGACTCATGCCTATGTCTAAGTACGCGCGAATCTCGTGGTAGGCCAAAGGACGCGCTAGTCTCATGGTCGATCACATGCCTGTCTGTTTCAATCATAGCTACGGCCCACAACATCGATGTTTTTGTTGTTCACCGCGATGGACGGGCGACCATCGCGATATTCGCCACTGAGGTTGACACGACCGCGCTTGCATTCTGCAAACTAGCTATAAATAGTCGTCTTGCATGGTGCTTCATCGCCAAAAGCAGATTGAAGCCGAGTGATGCTCTGTTGAGCTATCAAATTACCTATAAATTCGTAGAAAATCATACTACGAAAATTTTTACGAGTTAAATCCATGTTAATGTAGACACGCAATTTTTAAAATGGCGCCACAATGTAAAAACAATTGACCGTCAGATTTTGTAATTACTTTTTAAATATTGTTTATGTAAGCGCTTTTAGTGTGACCTATGTAATACTTCTTAAGTACTTCAAAACTTATGCCATTATATTATGAAACATAATTTATTTGTGTTGTGTTACGTGTTTTCTTAAAATTATAGGTAAGTATTTGTCCACTCTTTCACCTGATCTGAAGAGCAGATTGGGACTGCAATATTATATGCTAAACTAGATGTCGCCTATTCACTCTTGTCTTGAAGGTACCCAAATTAAAATTTTCAAGAAATACAAAACACATCAGCAGGCAACGAGTTCCATTCGTCAGATGTTCAACGTAATTTCGACATTCGCTTTACATGTTGATTCTTAACATTTATTAAGAATAAATGTACAGAATACAAATTACCGAAAGAAATAGGCATTCCAAGAGGACTATAGTTAACAGTCAAGTATTATATCAGAAGGGTCGTATGTTTACTCACCACCATTTTTTATAGAAATGTTCTAATTCTGACATATAACTTGCACTTGCAATTGTTTACGAATGTTATCCTTTGAAGCGAGTAACAAATCTCTAATTAAATTGGCACTAAGTTATACATGTGTTGTTGGAATCCATTTCCGTGTAACACAGTGGTTTAATATTAGATTGGTCTAGGGTAATATTGCTGGGATTGCTTATTCAGTGCGCTCTCTCTCTCTCTGGGGAATGACAGAGAGCAATTCTGTTCCCTTAAAAATAGATGATGGCGATCACGGTACCAATTAGATAAATAATCGAATACTATTTCAATAGACGTGAAAGGTTAAATGTTTCATTTTTAAAAGTAACACACGGATGAATCATATCACATTTAATATTTTTCATTCATTGTACAGTCAACAGCACACCAGACCATACAAAACTGTTACTCCATCCAATTTTCAACCTAAATTACGAAATTAAATTATTCTCTAAAGTACAAAATTAATTAAGAAAATTTTAAAGTTTGTTGTTACCCGATGTGCTGTTGTCTGTACCTAATGTGAATGTTTTCAATGTGTGAGAATTCCAAAATGCGTGAATCAATAGTGATGCACTCTTCGAGTTTAGGCAGTTATCACGCTACACCTCGCTTTGTCGCCTAGGGCAAGGCTGCAAAATTTTATATTGCATTATGAAAGAAAATCAGTTTTTATAGAAAAACATCTGCTCCACATATTGAAAAGTCGACAAGTCGCGTCATACTAGCATATTTTGCGAGGCGTGAAGGCACTCTAAATTCTAACAGGGGCTTAGCAGAATATTTAAACATTAAGAAACATTTGGTTACCAAAAAGCCTCATCTGTTAGTATTGGCCATAGACTACTGCTAGATAGTGGCCTAAAGTTGAAATTGTTTGAACATTATCTCAGTTGTCTGCATTTGATTCTGCAGCACGTGTTATTTTGGGGACCTCTCGTTAAGTTTCATACCTAACTTGTTTAAAAATGACAAAGATAATTTAAAACCAATATTGTCCACACTATAATAACCGGATTTTATTGAAGAGACATTTGTTAAACGTTTGCGCAGTATTATAAATAGTATCTCATTATCTTGTATTGCTCCCATTGAAAATATGCAACTCATAAAAACGGAATAAAATTTCCACAGCTTTTAATAATCTTCGCGTAATCTACGGAAGCCAACCGGGTTTGTTGTTTCGGGGCCTGACTGATGAATAATTTCATTCGTTGCTGCCAAAAATATTGCCCGCACGAAACGAGAGTTTTTTGAGCAGTCGCCACGATTTTTCAAGCTTTAATGATAGCTGAGCGTTTGGTTGGAGGCTTATACAAAAAGGTCTCGTGAATTTATTTATATCGACGTGTACGTTTGTCCGTTCAGATTACAAATGGCAAAGATGACTTTGTTAATCAGAAATCGCTGAAATTCTCAATTTAATTACCATCATCAATCATGCGCTGCGAAATAAGGCTGTTCAGTCATCAATCAAATCATATGATAAAGGTAAATCTAATTAACGAAAATAAAACTCATCATTTTGAAAAAAATAAATGAGACTTACGTGTTCAGTATCAATAATAAAATAAAATATGTTTATGAATAAATTTTTCAAAACTCGTTACACTCATTTTAATAAGTGCTGGTTACTTAGAAACTTGTTTTTATTTTTTTGTTTGGCAAGTTTAGTTATGATTGAAATTGATACCAAATTAAATAGAAAACGAAAAACATGGAAAAAAATCCTGTCATGGATAAGTGCTGAGACGGGACTTATTCAAATTTCCGAGTCACTAAATAACCAACCCATTATTCTTTTTGTTTACACTGTTTATTAAATAAAAAACAGATGATATTCCTCTAATTAACATAATGTATGAAATGATAAATTAAAATAATAATGTTCATCTTAGTGGAAAATTAAAATTAAGTTCTAGCCCTATAAAGTATGATCTAGGTTGAAACAATGAATACTAATTTATTTCCCAATTTCAAATTAGACAATTGGGTCTTCATATAATAAATTTATTATGTAATGTGGAAATACGTAATAACTGTGTTGAATATACATGTTGAATTGTACTTTGTAACAACAGTAAATTCTGGTTTGTATTTTATTTCTTAGTCAAGAACCAATGACAGATTAGTTTTGATGGTAGGCACAACACGCTTATAACTCGCGACATCAATGACGAAAAATCTTTGATGTAAAAATACATATAATGTCCTGTTATGGAATAATTTTATTTTTGCGTTTACAAACGCGTAAATATAATACTAGAAAAATGCACTGAAAAAAATCGACTTGCCTCAGGCGGGACTCGAACCCGCACCTTCCACAATCCGGGTGGAAGGTGCGGGTTCGAGTCCCGCCTGAGGCAAGTCGATTTTGTTCAGTGCATTTTTCTAGTAACATATAATGTCCTGTTAATTTAACACTAAAATAAAACTTAAAGTTAGCACGTAACAAAAGCAAATTCTAAATATAGTACTTAAACATTTAATTATTTTGGAGACCACTGACAAAATTATGACTTGTAAGCTTGCAGCTTCAGCCCCAACTGCATTACTGGCTTTTTTATTATCTTCTTTTATGTTTAGTAAAAATATTATTTAATTGCTTCGTTTTTTGTAGTTAATTAATTAGTCCTTCTCCATGCCAGGAACCTCCAAACAGCAAACGTGGTATGCAAGTTTTTGCAAGACATTGATAACGCAGGAAACACGCTGCACCTTATGACAGCTCAAAGTTTTCACAGTAGTCGACGCCTAGAAATGTGATCTACACTTGATAGAAATTAACCACGAAGCCTCTCTGACAACATGCGGAGAAACAGTTCTTCACTACCTACATTTCAGGTTATCGTATATATTCACATCTCAGCTTTATTCAAGTTTCTAATCTTATCTAATAAATAAATGATCTAAGAAAGCTACATCTTTTGCAACAAAACCTCTATACTGTAATCCTGAGGAAAATGCATTACGCTGGTGTTCATGGAAGATCAGCGTCGAAGCGTCTTACGGTCGTTCCGATACTGTGCTGAGACGGATACCTTTCCACAACCGCTTTTTTAAAGATGTTGTTAAATTGAACCTGTAACTCTAGCTTAAAGTGGTGTGAATAAATGCTTTCTATTATATTCTAACACTGCATAATGATTAATAGAAGCTTATAAGACACATATCTTACGAAGGACGCCGTACATTATAATGCTTAGTTTTTAAGCTATTTGTGAGTTTAATTTCATTAAATTTAGTTTGGCTGTACAGAGTAAAAGCACATGATTAGAAGTGTCCTATGTTGCCGTTGCATGCAATTAAATCATTCAAACTATATATTGCATTTAGATAAGGGGTGCAGACTATGCATTTAGTACTTATATTCAAGCATTTACATTGTATGAAAATAGAAAAAAATATATTAATATATCTATATTAAAAAATCACCATTTGAAGGGTTTGATTATCAGAAAAAAGTGATATGACTGCAAGAAGGCCGTGCATATTCTAATTCTTATAAATCAAGTTTCTCAGCAAAATACAGGTTGTAAAAGACATGAACAGTCAAACGAGAACCGTGTATTCTGCTCACCATCATAACATTTTTCTTCCTTTGGACTATACCTGGGAAATTGATAGTTACGATTTTATTGAAGGTCAAAGTCATAATTTTTTTTTCATTTTTTTATGAAAACGTATTCTATACGTTATTTCTTAATTATTGTTCAAAGAAACAATATATATTTTTTTAGTATTTCATAACAAAAAATGACTTCAAAACGTTAGCGTTCAATGTAGCTCACTCGATGCGCACGGACACTAAGGAACGGGGCCGTTCGTCTGGCAAAATTATCGCGGTTTTGCGAGTTGAGCCCTTTACATTGCGCGGTACGATTTGAAATTTTTTTTAACACCAAAAAATAAAAATCATTTCCCAGCAATATTTTTTTTGCAATATGTCTTATTTTGATGTATAGAATACATGGTTCTCGTTTGACTGTTCATGTCTTTTACACCCAGTATAAAAGAACCAAATAAAAATAATCTATATTAAATAAATAATTCGGATTGGATTTTTTCGCAACAAAACCTCCATACAGTAATGTAAACGAAACGCTGGCATCCGTTAATATGGTTGTTTGATCGGAACTCTGATTACAAAACGCTTTGTTAAAACGTAGTATACATTACTGGGGCTTGTTAATCTTTATCAAATTAACATTTTGTTGGAATTCAATGCGAGTATAAAAGAGGGAAGACACGCCGAATTTTTTCGTCGTTCCGCATTCATTTGACTGTAAGGTTTTAATTTTACCAGAAAGAATAGAGGAAGTGACGTCAGAGTACGAAATCGTGCTACAAATTATAGTAGAGTTTATTATAATGTAGATTGATTTATGTGGAATTTCAAGAATAAGATTTTATAGCCTATATATGTATATACAAATAAAGATTGATCTAATTTATCAATCATGTGTCTGTCAAAAAATCTTTCAGTGCATCAATTTTCCTCAAATGTGTAATAAATCATATCATATTTCAGCTAAATCCCTATAAATAACTATTAATTATTTAAAGACCTCGTTTTATCTAGAAAATTTCATAAGTTCTGTACTGGAACGCGTGTCTAAAGCGGCTGTCATGAAATCGTATCAAATACGGCTAGGCAGAGAGTTTCTCCCGGGTTCTTGAGGCAAAAACACGTGTTAAGAGACTCCGTTTTAAACTCAATGTACCGTACAATTGTCGGTTACTTTAAGTACATTTTCACTTGATATTGGCTCAATGCGTACCTAATCTTTATGTGTCACGATCGCGATTAACGTAAAAGAAGAAGAAGAACATAGCTAGGCAGAGAGAGAGAGAAAGAGAGAAGCTAGGGCAGTGAATGGGAGTGCCGGTGTACTAACAGAAGACCCCCTACACCTGGGTCACAAGTCCTAGGCAATGTTTCTGGCTCGCCTCTGCAACGCGATGGACAGTGAATCCATGAAATGCTCGTCTAATTATGGCATGGAAACACACACCCACCTCATATTACGAGCGAACTCTGAAACCTTTCTCACCCGCAGAATGGATGGCAACAAATATTAATAGATGGCAGTCTTCTGTTAGGCGGAGGTTTCCCCAGAAAGGGCATTTCAAATTCAAACTGACACAGGTCAAGATTTATCTACGATTGAACTACTTTAAGATAGGGCACACAGCTGCAATAGGGCTTATAAGCTTTCGCGTTGCATAATTATTTCTTTTCCCACCATTCTCGTCCACAAAATCTAAGACGACTAAATCGATTAGCTAAACCGACCAGTAAATTTAAAATATTTCGAAGTGACCCTTTGATAATGTCGGTGAAAGTATCGTAATCGTAATCGTTAGTAAAAAAGTGGAAGTAATCCATTTAAAAACTTACACACGGGTGTAATAAATGCGCAATCGATCAAGGATTTACACGATATCATTGATATAAGTATTTATAATTACGTAGGAAACTTATTATTTTTAGAATTATCTAAGAATGATTTATTTTGTATACCTATGCCCTTAATAATTTATTTAAAACTGTAAGACGGAAATACTTTTAGCAAAATATCTGGTGGATTAAAGATAAGCTACCTGACAATATTAAAGAAGTAAAGAATATTAATAAATTTCGATTATTATTAAAAAGTTATCTCACTGATAAATGTTATTATTCGTTACAGGAGTTTTATGATGATGTAAAATAATAATAATAATAAAGCCTCTTTATTTCCATGACCAATATACAGTTAATTTGTTATATTTAAAAAATTAAGATTATATTAATTCAATCTAAGTCACTTAATTTTCAATAATTAATAAATTTGATGATGTATAACCATATCTTTAAATGTTATGTCTTACTAGAATTAATTATTTTAAAACAATATTGTAATTTTATGATTGCTGTGCCTTTGCATGGTTCATGTTGTGGACTGTATTCGAATTTGGTTGTGAAGTGAAGCTAGGTTGTAGGAAGGTTCTTGTTGTTGCTTTGGAAGTAAAAGTCTCATCGGTAGTTCACTTAATTTATTTTTTTTTTTTTTTTTTTTTTTTTTTTTTTTTCCTTCCGGACTAACGAGGGAAGGAGGAGGTGAATCCTCATGGATACCCTAAGGGCCGGCCCCTAGGGTTATGTCAGACTCTTACTGACTAAACACCCCCATATGCCTATTGCTAAGTAGCTATAAGGCTATCGGAAGCAGCCTCCCCCTCTAGAGAGAGAGAGTTGCGCACGCTGCCCAGGTCATAAGACTAGGGCGTAACGCGTGGAAGTGCGGGCGGACCCCCTAGTGGGGCCGAACGCATATGTGTGAGGGAATTTTGACGCAGTGGCGAAAGGCCACGCGAAAAATCTGGGTAGCCAGAGGGGCTGAAATTTAATCTGAGCAGACGCCCCCCCCCAAAGTGGGGGGGGGGTGTTTTTCGGCGCTACCCTAGGTGAAACCACTTAGGTATTAGCACCAAAATAACAAACGAACGGACGCCAAAGTGGGCCGAACGTAACGGGCATGGCCTATTGCCGAGCATACGGAAGGTAGCTCCACAACTGAGGGGGGGGGCGACGGCGCTGATGCCGCCGCCAGCAGGGCCATTGGGGTCCTGCTAACGAGAGTTGAATACGAAACGTCTGTGAAGACAGGTCGGACTTGCGGTACCTATGCCGGGAGGGTGGGGGGCGTGAAGCGCCACCCCTTAAGCGAGGGCTTCGATTATGCTTGAGTGCTCAGCGAGCACAACAAAGCGTTCTATTGGAGAGGAGCATTGTTTGTATTTCTGAATGAGAGCGGAAAGCTCTTTTAAGTTAATATTGGGAGAGAAGAGGCCGCCAAGGGCGTCTTTGTCGGATTGGGATTGGGCGGGTGCCGCCTTGGGGGGCGGTGTAGCCCGTTTTGAGCCCCACGCGGGGGGCGCAGTTGAGGGGGTTTCCTGCGCGGTCCCACGCAAACCCGGGAATTCGGATTGTGTGTAGGACGGCGCAGGGGGTCGGACAGGGCGGGAGGGGGTCGCGGTGGGCCCCTTGTTAATAAGGCGAGGGCGCGGGGCCCTTGGGCAGCCTTTGTAATTTGCTGTGTGGCCTGTTTGGCCGCACAGTACGCAGGCTGGTGGCGTGGGGGAATCAGGGGTGCGAGAGCACTCACTGGTGTGATGAGGTATGAGGCACTTAACGCACCTTGGAGGAGCCGTGCAGAATGACGCCGCATGGCCATATAACTGGCAGCGGTGACACTGCCCGGGCAAGCTCTTTGGGCGGGGCGCCTCAATTACCATTTTTGATAAGCCGCAGACGACTAGGTCTTTGGCTTGGAAAATCTCACGGGCCCCAGGGGCCAGGGTGAGCATACAGAGTGGAAAGATTTTCCCCAAGCGATTGCCCATTCTGTGGACAGCCTCTACGGGGTAACCTTGTGAGACTAGATCCGATCGGATTTCGTCCGTCGAAAACTCTGCGGGAATGTTGCGGAGGACTGCGCGGATTTTGCGCTCCTCCGGCAACGCGTACGTGTGGTACGGTAAGTTGTTAGAATTTAGGAGTCTTATAAGGCTCCTATAAGAGTCTGCATTAGCAGTGAAAACTTTTATGGCCGTACCTGAGTTTTGGGCCTTTGTATATGAGACGTTATGCTGTTTGCACAAGTCTGACAGTATACGGAAGGCGTGCGCTGTGCGCACGAAGATTGGAGGAGGTGGCTTGACCTTTACCGGCTTGGTGCCAGTAGAAGGCTCGCCTGACGTGAGTGTGGGAGCCGGGGTCGTGTCCATAGGGGACGACGACGGGGCGGCGGACTGAGCGACTGGGCTCTTTGGAGCACATAGGCTCGCTTGAGCAGCTGGGCTCTCGGAGACGGAGGGTGAGAGGGCACGCCTCTTGTTTTTGGGCTTTTTCTTTTTCTTTGAAATGACGGGGGTGAAACTTTCCTCTGATCCTCCGTCGGAGGAGGCCGAGATCATCGTTTCTTCCCCAGAGGACCCTGACGGGGAGGTGGATGGAGAGGACGACCTTTCGGAGGCCGTCCTTTTGACCGCGACCGGGGCGGCAGGAGGGGGCGCCGGGGATGGCGACATTGGAGAAGCTCGTGGAGTAGAGCTTAGTAGGATGGTGATAGCTTGGGTAAGCTTAGGGTTTGGCTCGTAGCCGAGTGAGGTGAAGAGGGCAGTAAAGGCCTCGATGTGGGACTCCATGATGGGGTCAGAGGTGGATGAAGAAGGAAGGAAGGAACTGGATGGACGGCGGGCGAGCACACAGGCCCGAACACTGTCTTCACAGACGTAGAACGGTGGCTGCCTCCCTGCCGAGGCAGGGGGGGAGAGAGCAAGAGGACAACCCTCCCTGCCGGGCGACAGGGAGGTGTGTGTACCTAGTGTGGTGAGTGATGTGGAATTCCGTCTCCCTTGGGCTAATCCCAAGTGCAATGGGTTCGGGACTTCGGTATTGTCGGACCTGAAGGGCCCGGTGACGTTACCGGTCGACGTCTGGCTAGTTGCCTAGCCCAAAAGCGGTAGGAAGACTTTTACCCACTTAAGCGCCTTAAAAAAGGCACTGTCGGTGAGTCAAAGAATTCGGAACGCTGCGCGCTCGGCGAAGGTCGTACCGAGCGCGAAATGGGGCACTTACAGTGCGAGCGATGAGCTGTGAAGCACGACGGAGCGAGAGCGCGAGAGCGAGCGAGATGGCAACACAAGAGTGTTGCCAAAACGAACGCGAGAGCGGGGGGGGATGTTAATTTATTTCAAAACACATTGGCTATATACATTTTATACCTATTGCACTTATCACTAGTCTCAACGATCGATTCCAAGATTCAACCTTGAGTTTCAAAAACGGGAGGGTATATCGGACGGAGGTATTGCAGTTAGTGACTGGTAGACCGATCGCGGCGCGCTGTCCTCTACAGTTCATGTTTGTGTCTTTAAAAATGTAACATCTGAATGTACAACATGAAAATGCTATAAAGAATACTGAAATACTGTTATTAAATTACCTTTTAAATGCCTGACGTTTCAGCCGGGTTACACCGACCGTGGTCAGGCAGGACTCCGCCTGTGACCACGGGCGGTGCTACCCGGCTATAACAATAGGGCTCTCTCATAATCTCTCCGTATACATAGAAATTAGTGATGCAACGGAAGTGTCTTAACGGAAGCGGAAACGGAAACAGATGTCAAAAGTAAATCTTAGCGAAAGCGGAAGCGGAAACGGAAGCGGAAGCAGAAGTGTTAATACTATGAAGAAAAAGCACAAAAAAAACAATCATTTTTTTTAATGTTTGATAGGCTGAGCGTTTGTCCACAACCTCACCTGATGGAAAGCGATGATGAGGCCTAAGATGGTACACGCTCACCTAGAAGATGCTTGTTCACTCTGGCCTTGAATATCCATAGATCCGGAAAAACAGACCTTAGCAACGAGTTCCACTCCATAGATGTTTGCTTAGCGAAATAGGAAGCAAAGCGTTTCGCGCCGATGGGAGGTATATCCACAACCGTGAAAGCCTTCACCGCGTCTGGTGGAAAGGGGCTGGAGGGATCAAATTATGAAGAACCTCCACACACTTCGAAATACAACCGATAAAAGACCGAGAGGCAAGCAAGCTACACTGGAGATTAGCCTCAGCGAGTGCCTCACTGCCAATGAGTCTCCTCGCTGTGCTCCATCGAATCCAGTACGTCCAACTGATAACGTGCAGATTCGTCCCAAAGGTGACAACACGCTCCTGCATGGAGATGCAGTATGCAGCATGGAGAGCGTACTTGGGCTCGATAAAGGCTTAGGAGCTGCTCAGATGTAAAATACCGTTTCACCTTTGAATGAATGCTAAGTTTTTTGACTGCGTTTTTAGCAATGGAGTTGTATCATCATCATCATCATCAAAACAGCCTTTATAAATCGACCCACTGCTGGGACACAAGGCCTCTCCTTGTTATCGAAGGAGGTTTAGGCAGTAGTCCACCACGCTTTCCCAATGCGGATTCGAGGATAAGGTGATCAAATACCCCTTTGCTGATCGATTAGTCGCCTTGTACGACACTCATGGAGGATATGGGGTGATGCTATTCTCTGCCGGCATCACTTGGCTCTTTTTGTTAAATTGAACTTATTAAATGAATTTGTAATTCAGAAAATAAGATAACCCTTATCTTATTTTCTGAATTTAGCAATTTTTAAGTGTTTTTATATGGAACTTCAACTAACATAATTTCAAAAAAATAAATGAAGTACAAAAACGCTATTATTTAAAAAACGGTGCATGGGAGCTAAAAATAGATAACGAAATTTTTGATCCCCTTCCACACATTACATGATTTATTTTGAGGAGTCAGTTTCCAGTATATGTGTATGCACAAAAAACCAAATAATTCTGAAACCATTATGAAACAATACATTATAGAGCCCTGTTACTACAAAGTAATCACTCTGTGCCTGTTACTGTGCTTTATTACCTGTCAATCATAGTGTAAGTGAAAATTCTTAACACACTTGGCTTATTAAAGGTATCGCAACTGGCCCGGCATATTTTATGACGACAGCCCTTACCATCCTACACGAGTAGGCTATTATAGCTCGCGCAGGGTCTCAGTCGGCGTACTTGTTTACTTATACTATGGGACACTATCCAGTCATCCACGCACCCTCCACCCCCGGGCTCCTTGCTGTAATCTCCGTTTAGAGTTCTGTTAAAAATTTTGCGGAAGCAGAAACGGAAACGGAAGTGAAAAAACTTGCGGAACTTCTGCAGAAGCGGAAGTGGAAGCAGAGTTCTGTTGCAACACTAATAGAAATGAATGAAAATTTGACTTAACGCTTAGTTAACAATGAATTTGTCAATATTTACAGACTTGTAAATAATAACAATTAGACAGTCAGGTAATTTAAGAGAAAGTATCTATGTTTGAAATATTAAACAATAATTTAACTCTTAGATTTGCGCGAGCACTACACATTATAAAAAAAAGCAACTTTTACGGATTTAACTCGCGTGAAATTATATTTTACATGTTGTTATTATCGCCCGACGTTTCGTAACACTTTTCCGCGTTCATGGTCACGGGATGACTAAAGATGTAGGTTGTCATATTTTATGAATCCAATTACACGCGAGTTAAATCTGTAAAAAATGTTTTATTTATAGTGTTTTCTAGATAGATAACTACTTTATTTAAGAACAATAATTATTTATAATATAAAATTCGGAATAGATGAGTGGATGGATTTTATTGGATGCGGGCAGCGCAGGACCGGTCGGATTCGAAATCCCGTGAGGAGGCCTATGGTGATGATTTATAGTATTATGGAGGCTATAAGTTTGTAGATCTACAATGTCATAGGCCTATAGAAATATGTCCGTACAATCAAGAATATTGACGCCGTCATGGTGGAGTGGTCAGTAACGCTGCCTATACATCGATTGGTCCCGGTTCGAGTCCTGGTAGAGGCAAATGTTTGTGTCATGGTTGTTTATATTAGGTTGGGGAAAAAGTCTTTTCGCATTATAGTATGTATAAACTTGTAATAAAATCTCTTTGGCTATACTATTTGTATCTGGCTGGTTTTGGTATCATTGAAAGTTTAAATTTTAAAGAACATAATTCCAAATTCAAATTAGGAAAATGTGTGATTTTCATTTGTTTTTCGTACCGCCAAGATGAGTGAATCTAATGAAGAAATTCGATACATTTTAAAATTTTACTACAAAAAAGGTAAAAATGCAACGCAAGCCGCGAAAAAAATTTGCGATGTTTATGGACCTAGTGCAGTGTCTGTGATAGTAGCACAAATTTGGTTTAAGCGTTTTCAATCCGGAAATTTTGATGTCAAAGATGCACGTCGCTCTGGTCGCCCTATTACAGATAAAATGGATGCCATTTTTGAAAAAGTGGAGCAAGATCGGCATGTCAGTAGTTACGACGTAGCTGAAGAACTGGGAATTGACCACAAAACAGTTTTGGCGCATTTGAAAAAAACTGGGTACACAAAAAAGCTCGACATTTGGGTACCTCACGAGCTCACTGAAAGAAACCTAATGAACCGTGTACTCATTTGTGATTCTTTATTACGACGTAATGAAACCGAACCATTTTTGAAGAAGCTGATAACTGGTGATGAAAAGTGGATCACGTACGACAAGAACGTGCGAAAAAGGTCGTGGTCAAAGGTCGGTCAGGCTTCACAGACTGTGGCGAAACCCGGGTTAACTCGCAACAAGGTGATGCTGTGTGTGTGGTGGGATTGGAAGGGCATTATTCATTATGAGCTGTTACCACCAGGCAGGACCATCGATTCTGAACTCTACTGCGAACAACTGATGAGATTAAAGCAAGAAGTTGAGAGAAAACGGCCGGAATTAATCAACAGAAGGGGTGTGGTTTTTCATCATGATAACGCTAGACCTCACACATCTTTAGCCACTCAGCAAAAATTAAAAGAGTTTGGCTGGGAGGTGTTAATGCATCCGCCGTATAGTCCTGACCTTGCACCTTCAGATTTCCACCTGTTTCGGTCTCTTCAGAATTCTTTAGGCAGTGTCAGGTTAACATCACGAGAGGACTGCCAAAACCACTTGTCGCGGTATTTTGACCAGAAGTCCCAAAATTTCTATAGTATTGGGATCATGTCCCTACCTACAAGATGGCAAAAAGTTATCGAACAAAATGGTACCTACATACTTTAGTTAAATGTAAATAAACTATATTAAAAAATGTTTGGAATTTTCTTAAAAAATGCGAAGAAACTTTTTCCCCGACCTATTATATTAATTTAAGTTTATTAAATATCTAGATTTTTATAAATATTTGTCCGTCATCTAGTATCCATAGCACAAGTTCTTAATGATACTAGAAAAATGCACTGAAAAAAATCGACTTGCCTCAGGCGGGACTCGAACCCGCATCTTCCACAATCCGCCCGGATTGTGGAAGATGCGGGTTCGAGTCCTGCCTGAGGCAAGTCAATTTTTTTTCAGTGCATTTTTCTAGTATTGATATTTACGCGTTTGTAAACGCAAAAATAAAATTATTCCATAATTCTTAATGATACTTAATTTGGTCTAAATAATTGGTGTGAGCGTGAAAATATATTATTATTCAATTAAATAATACTATTTAGGACTACTAACTGCCTTAAAATTCCATTGTACTTCCGTCTGTGTCTTATCCAATTTCCAATCAATTAAATTTGCACGCACCCTCTTAAATACATACTATTATTAATGTGAGATCACAGGATATTGATTGGACCGGATTTCGCATTGATCATTCAAAGGGAATGAAACACTTTGAGTCGGAGACTCATTAGAGGAGCTTTGATATTTCCTGTTATTTGAGCTACCTATGTTGATTTTAGCTTTGTAATCTTGTATTAATAAAGCCCAAGCTGAGAGGATAGCTCATATAATATTTAGTCTAATCTTATCAAATACATACATACTAAGGCCCGCCTTTCTCCCATAGAAGTAGACATAGATCCCTTCATTCCAATTGCTACGAACTTAACAATTTCTTCTACCTACTTCTAACATATTGTCTAATAATAACTAGTATCAAATAAGCGGAATAAGAGCATCGACTCATCACCACGCGCCGTCACTGTGGAATGACACGGTGCCGTGCCACGTTGCGGTAGTACGTACTGTACGTGTATTTTTGTCTCAATACGAACTATGAAAGATGTATCTTCTCTTATTGTTACAAATTAAAATCATTATCGCAGTCATCTTTTATTATGCACACATGTGAAATTAGCGGCACGAAACCACTGTCGAGTGACACGCCGCGGAATGGAGATGATTTCATGGCCTGCAGGAAATATTACAAAAGTTAAAAGACGTAAAATCATTGTTTCTGACGGATAGTGATGGGAAAGCCAGTCCCTCAGTGGTTGAGGGTTCCGGGACACTTATCAGTTGAACACAATAATGTGGTTAACAGCAACAATTAGTATTATGCCGACACACTTTAATAAGCTGGTAGTAGGTAGCCATGAGTGTGGAGCTGATGAAGAAACTGCGATGCACATGCTGTTGACCTGTCCAGCGTGGTCCCAGCAGCGCAATGTCGTCGTGGCAATTTGTGGTAATGACCTTTCACTGTCAACCATTATCAAGGCTATGGTCGACAGTGCACCGTCCTAGGAGCTAGTTGCCTCCTTCTGTGAGCGAGTTAGGCTTCAGAAGGAGGCCGTGGAACGGGCGCGGGAGGATGGCCCTTTTGCGGCGCCAAACCGCCGGAGGCGTACGGGAAGGCAGAGAAGAATGTACGCAACACTCCAGCTACCGTAGTTGGGGCGGCGAGCGATGCGAAAGGGCTCCAACGCTTGCTAGTATGCCCTTGGCGACTAAGAGGACATTAAAGATCTCTGGAATGTCCTCTCTACCTCATTGGGGGAAGTAGTGACCTATGAGTCAACTGCAGATGGTAAGAGCGGATGAATGTATGCTCCAGCGCAACCATTGACATGCGGAGAGAAGGGATTCGACAGTTTTAAGTGGGTATGCCAGCTGGTGACTCCTACATAACCCTGACGTGGCCCTATTCGTATAAAACGTTTTCTGTCAAAAGAAAAAAGGTAGCCAGATACTCCTAAAACAACATTACCAACAACTACACCGTGCATAAAGTACTCTTCTGGGATCAAACCCGGAATCTGTAGATCTTATACCGGTGGGTGAACTATGAAATCACGGAGTTTGTTTAAACATACCAACCTAACTTTCTTCCTTGAAACTGCTTTCTGAAAGCAAACACTTATGAAATAAGTCTCTTTTATGAGAATAAAGAATAAAACGAACAATTAATGGATAATGAGTTTTACCACCATTTAATTCTGGGGCTACCTTTTCATCACGGGACAAAAGCTTGCCAGTGACGGCTCAAAGGACCAGAATATTATCACTGTAATGAATAGGCGAGATGTCGTAAGACGTGTAAGCGTTAATTTGTTTCTTTCAGAAGTTCTTTTTCTTAAGCGTAATTGTTGAATTCAGTCGCAAAATGCGAGGTCATTAAAGAAAGACGCTGTGAAGTCATGGGGAGGTGGAAAATATTTCTTTGTTGCGCCCTTTCATCTCATGAACGCTTTTAATTTTTGGCTTTTGTTATGTCTTTTAATCTTTTGTATCTAAAAGATCCAATCGCAACTCCATTATTGAAGATATAACAATGCCAGTCGTTCCTTCTGACAGAAGATACTACTTTTCTTATTTTATCCAACATTATAATCATAATACCTCCAACCGAGAACAATAATTAAGATACAAAAAAATATTGCTAGTAACATTAACGCTCCTTAGTAACAAAAATTGGTAAGTACATTTTATAATCACGAATGTAACATCTAAGGCCCTAAGAGATATCGTTATCTATGTGATTTTTATTCTGTCCTAGGAATTAAAAATATAAATTATTTACAACCATGATTTGACATTGATTTATATCCGGACTGCTGAGATTGAGGCTGAGATGATTTTGAGTATAACATCTGTCCGCTTCAGTTGGTTTGTTTACTGAAGGATTGGTAATTTTTGGGTTTGATACTCCTTTTGTGTAGGCGACAGGCTGGCAAACTGTCACTATTTTGAGGGCACTGTATGACCTTTACTGCCAGATGTGGCTTACAGTGTAACTGAGTGTTACCTGAAGATCTGCTCGACCCCTTTTGAGATTGTGAGCGTGATTATATGTATGTATGATTTAAACAGTTAACTGAAAGGTTGCTCAGAAATCCCTTAAGCAGCCCCTAGACTTTTCTATCCTATCCTAATATCGGATGAAATCGGATATGTCCAGTTATAATCACTGAAATCGGATATGCAGTGATTATAACTGGAACTCATTTAAGGCTTCAAGAAATCGCTGTAATCAAATGGTAAGAGCTGCTAAACGCCGTTACATCCATCAGAATATATTAGATTCGTCACCTGCCGGAACATGGAGATTTTTACGCACATTGGGCATCGGTAAATCAGCTGTAGTCACTACGCCCTCTTTTTCACTCGATGCGCTTAATAGCCATTTTACCGCTGTCAAGGCAATACTTCCACGTGTCAAGTCTCAAACTTTCTCCGTTATTAGCTCTTTGACTGTCTCCAGTGTCCTAAATCAGCTTATGTTCACCACTGTCACTGAGGATGAAGTACGTAAAATCATCCAATCCATTAAATCCAAAGCTGTTGGTTGTGATAAAGTGAGCAGGTCTATGGTACTTCTTATCCTAGATTGTATTCTCCCTATTCTTGTTTTCATTATTAACCGTTCCCTTACCTCTGGTGCTTTTCCATCTTTATGGGGCAAAGCACACACAATCCCGATTCCTAAAACACCTAATCCCACCTCCCTTACACATTTCCGACCTATATCCATACTCCCTTTTTTCTCCAAGATCCTGGAAGCTGTCGTTCACAAGCAGCTTTCGTCCTATGTCTTCGCCAACAAACTGTTCAGTCCATTTCAATCAGGGTTCAGACCCGGGCATAGCACGACAACGGCACTAACCAAGGTTTTAGAAGACATTCGTGATGGCATGGATAAGTCAATGATTACCGTCCTTGTCTTAATTGACTTTTCTAACGCTTTTAACGCGGTCGACCATGACATCCTCCTTGCCATTCTGTCCTCTTCAAACTTTTCATCCTCAGTGCAGAAATGGTTCTCCTCATATCTTCAGGGACGTCAGCAAGCTGTTCGTGTGGATAAAACAGTATCAAACTGGTGCAATCTAACTGCTGGTGTCCCTCAAGGCGGAATACTTTCACCACTTCTATTTTCTTTATTTATAAATTCTCTTACATCTCAACTTCAATGCTCTTACCATTTATATGCTGACGATCTACAGATATACACTCAAAGTAAAAGTACAAATCTGAGTGAGGCGATTTCATCAGTCAATGATGACCTAAGTAAAATATTTGCATGGTCAATAAATTATGGAATCGAGGTCAATCCCTGTAAATGCCAAGCCATTATCTTGGGCAGTTCACGGCAACTTGCTATTATGAACTACGATTCTATGTCACCTCTGCACTACAACGGTACTGTAATACCTTTCCAACGTCATGTGAAGAATTTGGGTGTTTTTATTGATGGTTCACTCAGTTGGGATGAGCATGTAAAAGAGACTAGCCGGAAAGTGCACAACAGTCTTAGAGTTCTTTACAATTTAAAACACTTCCTGCCACCTAAGACTAAGATTATGTTAGTGCAATCTGTTGTTCTCCCTATTATTGACTATGCAGATGTGTGTTTATCCGATGCCAATCAACAGCTTCTTGATAAGTTGGATCGTCTAATCAATTCTTGCATCCGTTTCATCTATGGCCTTCGTAAATACGACCATATTTCTAGCTATCGCAATCAACTCAAATGGCTTCCTATTCGTGAGCGAAGAAATCTAAGAGTTGTTTGTTTCCTGTTCAACATATTGTTCGATCCACGGGCCCCTGATTATTTGTAATCCAGGTTTCAATATCTGGGGTCATCTCATAACCTCAATCTTCGCTCCAGTAATACCCTTAGGCTTCATACACCGGTACACCACACTACTTTTGCCTCCAAGTCTTTCACCCTTACCGCTATTCGCCTTTGGAATGCACTACCACCGTCCGTACAAAGTGCTCTTAATAAGGTCTCCTTTAATAGGTTAGTACGACATCACTATCTAAAATTGACATAAAATATATATCTGACAACAAAGAATATTTGTTTTAACATTAATAATTATATTATATATGTAGGTAGTATATATTATGTGTGTATATTATATTAGGTATATGTAGGTATCTATTTGTATGTATTATATGTATATGGAAAAGGTATTTATGTATGAATTGTATAATCGTATATTTATTTATCTAAATATTTATTCACATTTTTATTAAATATCCTGCCTTCAACACTCTTTCTCACGCACCTTACTGGTTGACTGGTAGAGAATGCTGTCTAGCATTAAGTCCGCCATTTGTACTTTCTTTTGTGCAACAAGTTTTTAAATAAATAAATAAATAAATATGTTTGACAAAAATCCTAAATTACCAAATCAGAACTCCAGCCGTCATTCCCTAAATTGGGATCCTCAATCGGACGAGGTATAATTGTCGGACACACAAATTCACACTTATTAGCGCAAAAGCGTACAACACGAGTAGGTATTTGATATTGCTACTGCTATTGGTACTTTTTATATCTTTGACGACATAGGAGCCATGGCAAACACGATACAAGTCTACCTAAACTGCGTCACTACTGCTCTAAATCTGATTTTAGGAATCACTTATCGGAAAGTGTGGAGAGATCTGGTCCGATTTAGGATTTCCGACAAATCGGGTAGGATAGGAACGTCTGGAGGCGGCTTAACTTGCATTCTACGACACCAGCAGGCCTAGCACGGGGCGTGGACAAAATCTCTCTCCACCATTTGACAGGAGACAAAATTTGTTTCTCCACGGGAGTTAGCATGGCATTTGGGGACAAAATAGTTTTTTCCCTTTTTGACATAATAAAGGGACTGTTTCTCCACTTCTCTAGCACGGCGTCACTTATAAGGAGGACATATTTCCATTATTGACATTTCAAGAAGAGAAATTTGTCACCGAGATATTTAGGTGGCGACAAAGTTGAATCTTTGTGATTTCCTTTATGATGAATCTATAGGTAGTTCTCTATTTATCTAGAAGTGTCAACTTTATAAGTTAATTGGCTATCATGTCCCGAGGCTATTTTAATTTATTACTTTCTCAAGAAGTTGATCACTCGGTCGAAGTAATACGAAATTCGTCAAATTCCTTTGAGTTGCCGAGAGTGAGTTCCTCCACAACTAAGAGTTGGCAAGGAAATGGCTCTACAAAAAAAAAATTAAAAATGCAGAAAAATAAAAAAATGCAAAATCTCTGGAAATGGCAGTGCTTCTAAATCTTATGAAAAAATAAAATAATATAAAACACATGAATATACTCCAAGTAGAATGGCATAATGTTTAGAGAAATTCGTAATTCATGTCTGTAACAAAATTCAAAATGATGTAATATGAAACTTTCATTTACATGAACTGATCAAGGTTGCGTTCCAAAACCAGGTGAAGCCAGTAGACAGCGTTAGAAAGCAAGGTTTTTTTCTAATTGTAAAATAACTATAGTTTAACAAAACTAACCAATGGTGAAAGCGCTTCTTATATAACGATCAATAGTGAGCCTTTTGGACGCTACCCCGAGTAAATTGAAATCGTTTTGGAACGCACCCCAAATAAATAAACACGTCAATTTTGTATTTATCTTAACAATTTTAAAAGTCAATAGATTCCACTCTATTAGGCCAGTTGCTATGTATTTCTATTTTGGTAGCGTTGTCGATGCAAAAGAACGAGTTCAATCATTCGCTCTATATTCCGCTTAGATTGGCAGCACTGCCGGGAGAATTTTGTCACTGGGGACAAATTAGTCTCTCCCTAATGCCATGCTAGCTCTAGGGAAAGACAAAGAGGGAGAGAGAAAAAATTTGTCTTCTCCCCGGGGAGATTTCTCCACGTCCCGTGCTAGGCCTGCAGCAGGCCTAGCACGGGGCGTGGACAAAATCTCTCTCCACCATTTGACAGGAGACAAAATTTGTTTCTCCACGGGAGTTAGCATGGCATTTGGGGACAAAATAGTCTTTTCCCTTTTTGACATAATAGGGGGACTTTTCTCCACTTCCCTAGCACGGTGTCACTTCTAAGGAGGACATATTTCCACTTTTGACATTTCAAGAAGAGAAATTTGTCTCCGAGATATTTAGGTGGGGACAAAGTTGAGTCTTTGTGATTTCATTTAAGATGAATCTTTAAGTAGTGCCTCTATTTATCTAGAAGTGTCAAATTTATAAGTTATTTGGCTATCGTGTACCGAGGCTATTTTAATTTATTACTTTCTCAAGTAGTTGAGGAAGATAAATCGTAAAATTAAACGAAATTCGTCAAATTCCTTTGAATTGCCCGAGAGTGAGTTCCTCCACAATAATTATGGAGTTAGCAAGGAAATGGCTCTGCAAAAAAACTAAAAATGCAGAAAAATAAAAAAAAAAATGCAAAATCTCTGGAAATGGCAGTGCTTATAACTATTATGAAAAAATAAAGTACCTAATATAAAATACATGAATATACTCCAAGTAGAATGGCATAATGTTTAGTGAAATTCGTAATTCATGTCTCTAACAAAATTCAAAATGATAGTACCTATTTGATTAGTAATATGAAACTTTCATTTACATGAACCGATCAAGGGTGAGTTCCAAAAGCAGGTGAAGCCAAGCAGACTGCGTTAGAAAGCAAGTTTTTTTTTCTAATTGGTGTAAAATAACTGTAGTTTAACAAAACTAACTAATGGCGAAAGCGCTTCTTAAATAACGACCAATAGTGAGAAATCGTTTTGGAACGCACCCCAAATAAATATCAACTGTCAACAAAACACGTCAAATTTGTATTTATCTTAACAATTTTAAAAGTCAATAGATTCCACTATATTAGGAGAGTTGCTATGTATTTCTATTTTGGTAGCGTTGTCGATGCTAAAGAACGAGTTCAATCATTCGCTCTTTATTCCGCTTGGATTGGCAGCACTGCCGGGAGAATTTTGTCACTGGGGACAAATTAGTCTCTCCCTATTGCCATGCTAGCTCTAGGGAAAGACAAGGAGGGAGAGAGAAAAAATTGTCTTCTCCCCCGGGGAGATTTCTCCACGTCCCGTGCTAGGCCTGCTGGAGGAAAGAGAGGGCAGTGACAACTGTAATCTTATACACCGTCACTAAACAGTGTAATTGGTGCCGCGAACACACCTACATAAAACGTATCAAATAATCAATACCTACATTGGTTTGATGTAACACAAGATCTCTATATTACCATCTTAATTAGCAGTATCTATTTCTAATGACGCAATCCCACTAGCAATGAAATTAACAAGTAAATACTGTGTTAAGAAGTGTTCGTTGATCTATTATCCGTGATCCGTATCAGTACAGCGTCACCTATAATTGGATCCTCTAGCACAATTACGAAGCAAGATTACTAAAGCCACCACTGATTGACACTGGGACCTAATCCCGAACGGTTTGTGTAGTGAGACAGCGCTTATTAGGATAGACAACAAATTTGAATATTTTTTTATATGTCGTGGGCCCATCGTATATTTGGGCAGTTCCAGTAACTGTGATACATTATATTCTTTGATATGTATGTAACAATCATTTTATTCCAAGCGGTGCGTCCGCTTTTTTACTTTCTCGTATACGTAGCATAGTAATATTTAGTTTAATTAGTACTAGTAAGTACTATTTGTATACATTATATTCTTTGATATGTATGTAACAATCATTTTATTCCAAGCGGTGCGTCCGCTTTTTTACTTTCTCGTATACGTAGCATAGTAATATTTAGTTTAATTAGTACTAGTAAGTACTATTTGTAGTTAGGTACTAATCAACTACTTATTTTAAAAAATGGGCTAGTTAACTAATTGGTGTGAGCGTGGGAATATATTACTATGACATTATTATTCCTTTCAATTTAGGTAAAAAGCATACATTTAGGATCCTCCGGTTAACAATTATTTAAGAATACAATATGTGGTTTATAAAAAAAAAACAAATATGCATTATTTACATAATATTTTACAAAAACAAAATCTAAGCTAGCAACCTGTCAATATTTTGAGGCACTGCATGGCCCATAATGCCAGATTTGCTATATGCGTACCAAATGTTAAGAGTTTCACCCACAGAACATAGTATATCTATGTTCTGTGGTTTCACCCAAGCTCAAGTTCTAAAAACACGTGAGACTCCTTTTTTTTATTAATCCTCCAAACAATCTTATATAGAACATTACTATTTTCACCTAGAAGGCTAAATGCGTAATAAGTAGCCATTATATTAAAAAAGATAAGACTGATAATATTACCAAAGTTGTACTCAACCCCTATAGGGATGAGCGCAATTGTTGTTTTATGAAACAACCTTTCATATCGTTGGAATAATGCAAAAGTATTTCCTTGTTATTTATAAAAATATACACGAAATAGTTTAAGGTTAATTAAGATTTAATAACTTTTTTTTAAGATCTTCGTTCTTGGCTTTCGGTTGGAGGCACATAGAGGTAATGTGTCACGTGTGACACGGCACTGATCACGTAAACAACTGGAGTTTGCATTGATCGTTAGCAGGTCTTGTACCTAATTACTAATTACCTGAATGTTTACTCTTACCGCTGCCACTAGGCATGTTATTAGTAAGCAAAATAGACAATTAAACGTAATACAACTAGATAATTAATTGAACATTTACATAAGTTCGTATCATCAACATCAACAGCTCATATAATGTCCCCACCGAGGGGCTCGAGCCTGCCCCACATTAGGAGCGATTAGGCCTTAGTCAACCACGCTGGCCAAGTGCGGGTTGGTCAACTTCACACACAACCTAAGAATTTCTTCATAGGTGTGTGCAGGTTTCCTCACGATGTTTTCCTTCACCTTCAAGTTCGTATAATATTTTAGAAATGTATGGGTCAAATAGTTGTTTGACCTGGTAGTAAACTTAGCATTTGGATTCCACGTTATTCCTAATAATAGAATTCCATTCGGTTATGTACTGGTATTAACTTCAAGCTGGTATAGCTAAATCGTAAAATTTATTAATATTAGATACATAATATTGTGATTGTGGTCCAGGTTCGAATCGCAATAAGAACTATTTAAATATGCTCATGTAGTTATTTGGTATTTATTATTATATAAAAATAAGCATAAAAAATATAACTAGGCATCAATAAGAGAGACATTAATGTTAATGAGCCATGGTTGGTTACATATTTCTCTAAATTCGTTTAAAGTGACTTTTGAATTATTATCTATGTATTATTGGAAATTATGAATTGAATCCCATATAGCACAAATTCTAAATAATACTTAACAAGTGTCCCGGCTTTGGACGGGTTGCAATAGATACGTTAACGGATTATACCTTTCTCTTGAATCAGTCTATTTATTGTTGAAAACCGCATGAAAATCCGTTCAGTAGTTTTTGAGTTTATCGCGAATAGATAGAGAGACGGGGCAGAAGTCTTTGTTTTATATTTATGTATTTTGACTAGATTACAAGGATGAAGCCATTCACATATGATAACAAAGTGTTAAATGCGTCAAAGACGACGAAAATTTCCTTCGCTTCAAATTATCTCTAAAAAATTAAAATCAAGTGACTGTAGAAACTTGCAGCAATTTCTAGTTCTCAATGTCGTAGTTTTGACAAATTAAAATAAAAAGTATATTACTGGCATGACAAGCAACATCCCTATTGGCGTGAGCATGAAATATTTTTTTATTATTGTTAAATCTTATCAGACTGAGTAATATTTTATTAAAATGGTGGTAACTATAATGAATTCGTACTTAAAAGATTATTTCACAAAAAGGCGACCAATATTTAGTACCTTCTTGACGAGCTAAAGTCAATCAACGAACTAGGACGAGATGTGGTGACACAAAAGCACTAATGAGGGTGAACGAACATAGTTACGTAGAAAAGATAGACTCTGACAAAAACACAAAAGATGCGTTTGTTCAAGTGACAATAGACTGAGCACGTAATCGAATAAACTATAGGAAAAGATTGGTTAAGGCTTATTGAATTACACACGTGCTGTTGCAATTGTAATTGAATGATGTTTACCTAACCACGATTTATAGTAAATGTAATAACTAACAATACTTCATACTGCCTATAAATAGTGATCGAACATTAAACCATATTTTGACGTGAAATTGTAAGATCCTTATAAAAAATAATATTTCAAACAAGTATTTTTCAACACAAAAATAGCGACTAACAAGTCACCAAAAAAATTAACCCTTTCTTTATTTTTTAAAGGGCAACCAACGAAACTTACATTAGACATACACAAAAGTAAATACCTGGGAACGAAGACTTAATCTAAGTTCAGTTCTACTTAAAGGTTGTCATAGCATGCATAGTGGACAACGTTATAGATTAATACAAATAATTAAATGAACCATATTTCACTTCCCGTCAAATTTATAAGAAAGAACATTACTAAATAAATAATTTAAAATATCGCTTATTCCATTTATTACGTATAGAATGTAAAAGATCGAGGACTTTCGTTTAATGATGAATCATAAATTTAAGGACTCGTAATATTATTAAAAGGTAACGTCTGTTTAATGATCAAGGGGATATACGCGAGCACTCAATTTTATACGCCAGAGATATCGACATTTTAGTACTCGTTTTAAATTTATGATTTTAAACGTATTCTGATGGTTGTGAATCTTTTAATTAAAAGTAGCCTTATTTCATTAATAGAATATGCCAAACAATTTTTTGTGCAGTTTCAGTTTATCTTCAAAAGTATTTTGTAGTTTTATTTATGTTAGACAGCTAATGAATTTAGGTGTTTTTTATTGTTAAAAATTACACTTCCAGAGTACTGTTTCAAAATATAACTTTTTAAATATACTCTTAAAGAAGCTCTTGAGCAGAGGTGGGTGCAAGCTTGCGAGAATATTCTTATATGATTTATACATAATGGTATAATATGTACACTTGAAATTCAATTTGAGTATAATATATTTGAAACTGCAGGTACAGTTGCATTGTATTTAAGGACGAAATAGGTATGCGTTTAAAAACCAAAACCACTCTCTTAAGTATCCCGAATAAAACATCACACTGAAGAGCAGACCAACATCTAGAAGTCGAATCTTTTGTAATAAAATTAAATCGCCTACGCTATAGCGTTCTGCACCATGTAGAACGTAGCCTGCAAAGCATACTGTGGAAATAGTAAAAGATGGCCGTATTTTATGTAAGCGGCCAACCGCGTTGTGGTCGCCCCGTTACAGGTGTGTCTCTGTTTTAATCTCCTAATGGTTCTGAACTTTGCCCCGTTACTATACAAGAGAAACTGGAAAAGACCGCAATAGAAAACAGTTTCTAAGAACTTGAAACTCAACATTTCGTAAAATGACTTTGCGAATGCAATGGAACTGAGCTCGGTTTTGAAGTGCAGGTAGGTACTATTAGTAGCAATACATTTCAATCTAGCTGCCTGGACGTATTGCACCTGAATTCCAGTCAGCTTGCGGTCAGAACAAAGAGCATAAAGATCTTTGTACCGTTGTACCGTTGCAAAGCTTAATAAGATTCTACGTAGATTAAACGTAGGAAAACATAACAGCAAAAATATAGCCTTATAATGTTAGAACAAAGACTTAAAATGTAAAATGATGATCTCTTTTTGTTCATAGGTAACTTAATTTAAATTTAATTTAATGGCATTATGTAGTACATGTACCTACTTTTTACTCATGATAATGTAAAATGATAACTTAATAAAAATGTACTGCGCTTTTCTAATCTCCCACCTAACAACTTAGTATCTCACTCACGTTTTTGGGTTAGCTGGAAGAGATCTCTTATAGAGATAAGCTCGGAAACTGCATCACTGTTTATTTGTTATTTTTATGTTATTGAGTAATAAAGAGTTAATAATTAATTTATCCCAAAATGATTACTTATACCTACTTATCTCTGCAAAAAATATTCCTTTCATCAAAAGTATAGCACACATTTTTTCTTTAAATAAAAAATAATAATATACGAGTATCACAACCACTTCTAGAATGCAAGTTAGTTTATCCACACCACGCAGGGCATCAAAAAAGGCATTGTTAATCCATTGCACTCCCAGGTACAGCGCTAAAACGTTTGTAATTAAAATGGAGAATGGGTGGTGCAGAATACAAAGAATAAGTCATCAAGACCTTTTCCATTATAATTTTATATCAAGATGCAGATAGGTACATCAAAGCTTCAATGTCTTGTCAACTAATGAATGTTAAATAAAAGTTAATGTTAAGGATATCATAATAAATATGCTCATGATCGTAAAGATATACAAAAATTTTGTCGAAACCTTTTTTATGTCATCTGAAATAAACTTGTTACAAAATGGGAATTAAAAAGCTATATGGCTGAAATATGAATAATGTGTTAATTGTGATGACTAAATAATGTCTTGTATGTTATATTGTTTTTATCGTAATTCAATTATAGCACTCTGTGAATAAACGTAAATAATTTGAACTGTATTGTGAAATATTGGACACGAAAATGTTGTTAAAAACGAAAAACAAATCTGTGATTGCAATTATGTAGAAACTATGCAGTTGGAAATAGTTTAGAAGTTTGTAAACCAGAAATAATATTATATGAAAGATTTTTGTTATGGCTGAATAAAACTGCAATTAATTATGTAAAGTAACTACGTATAAGATTAGAAACTGGCCCACAGCCAGAATTCTGTGACAGAGATAAACTTTATGAAATCTAAGCATTTGCTGAATCATCCCAATTTGTGATTTTATGCAAATTTCCATCTCACAAGGGCTTGGCTTCAGATTATTATTTTTTGCTGCACACAAAATTCAACTAAGTGACAAATTATCATGACCTAAATTAAGACCTAAAGGAAGGCTTTTAACGCCTTTCCGACAAGATGCAGCGCCAGCAGTCCTTTGTGTCACACCGTTTTGTACTCGTCCTTTGTCATTTTCCTTTGCGACAAATATTCCCAACCGATATTCCCAGAAACGTCTCGTCTTTAGTAATACCTGTTGTCAGGTGCTATTTATAAAATATACCATTATGGTAACATTTTTAGAGTTCAAATTAGTCTGTAACTTAGTATTTGCATACTGAATGCGATTTGCTATTGATGTTAGTAATACACAAAAAGTTATGACGTTTTCTCAACAATTCTCCTAATTGTCATGTCTAGCGGATAGTTGCTTATGACCGAGCTAACGATTGAAATATGCGTTAGTTTGAATATTACTATAACATTGAATGATTACCTCTATGATTTTATAGGCAAAATGTTTGTTTACATGATAATTCAAGGTAGGGAATGAAGTTGAAGTTGGCAGCAGTGTGAGTGACACGTCGATTTTGCAAACATGCTAAGGTTACGGCTGGCTACGATGACTGACCAAAAATATCATGAAGAATTGGCAATTGTCTTAAAACATATATAAACAAATTATACTGCAAAGCTTGTAACGACGTGAAATAGATTTAAAAATGTATAAATAACTTGTATAGTTGTACAGAAGCTTTCAATTCAAATAAGTCATCCGTGCGTGCCGTTCCCATGCTTTTCTTGTTTCTAGATTCTACCTCGTGGTCAGCAGGATAGCTTAACTTGATCAGCTATAGTACCCACCGGTCGGTCTCCGGACTTAAACGTTTCCTAACCGCTCCGCGACTTGGTGTCGAGCCAAACCGTTATTAATCGTCACCAGAATTTATTGTTTTGTGTAACGGTAGATAGTGAGCTAATTTATAGCGCGAACTGCGGACAATATAATTAGACGATGTAAATTTCTATTGACTTTGCAATGGTGTAAACATGGAAATAATAGCGACGTTAACAACGTTATCACGCACATTTGAATAGCATTAGCGCGCTTTGTATGTACCTCGTTAATTAGTTATTTTAATGTGAATGCGTGTGGTACGTAAATCCAAGTGACAACTAATGAAACGAGGTTTAGTTGAGTACTGTTAATTAATTAGTTCGCTATTTCGCATTGCGATTAAGGCTTTAGGAACTGTAACATTTAGAACTTATTTAGCGTAACCTTCGCGAATCGCGGATCACGTCGCGGACTGAAATAAAAACAAAAGAAAATCGAAATAGTGTTTTACTGCTTAAAATTATGTGGCATTTTACGGAGGTATTAATGCCGATGCGCCGTGATATAAGAGCTATAGATTTGCTGGTTTGGTGCCCCTTTTGTGAAGGTGACAGGCTGGTAACCTGTCCATTATTTTCGGAAACTTACTGTATGGCCCATACCGCTAGATATGACTTTGTGTGTAACCGAATGTTACCTGAAGCTCTGCCCGACCCCTTTTTGGATTGTGAGCGTGATTATATATATGTATGTATGTAGATTTATTTCATTTTTAATTATTCAGGATTGACTAGCAAATTCGAGGTCTAACGTTTGGAATTGAGATGGAAGTATACAGACCTCATCTATCTTCATAAGGTGATTCATTCCATTATTGATTCCCCTGAATTGCTAGAGTTAATAAATATTAATACATACGTCATCCACGCATCTTTGCTGTTCCCATTCTTAAAAACAAGACTTCTTTTTACAACCCCATCTTGCGTATATATCGCCTGTACAACGATCTAGCGGTGCAATGCGATGATCTTGATATTACGGATAGCAATCATAGGCATTTACTAAATTTTATAAGAAAAATACTATTTGAAACTAACCAGGGATCATTTCAAATTAAATACTAAAGTCGAATTTTTAATTAGACGAAGTAAACTGACAGCAGCTAATGTCACTTTGTGAAATAATGTTGCCATCTTCTATGTAATAGTGATGGGTTCAGTTTTCGTTCACTCTCAGGAATGAATGATGATATGAATGAGTACATTGTTAATCTTATCTTACTATACGAAAAAAAGAGACTATTTCTATTTTACTGTATAAAAGTAGGTCGATATCTGCTGGTATTTAATTATAATCACTTTTTTTACTACCTTCTAAAAAATAAGACAAAATCGGACGCTTCGGTCGCCATTTTGTCTGTGTCATGCGTCTTCTAACCTCTGGTCTGACTGCTCGAATATTTTCCCTGCGCATACGGTGTTTAATTGTTGTTTTTGTTAAGTTTTTTTTGGCTATAAATGCACCAGCGTGTGGACACGTCGCAAGCGCTTACCGCACGCTTCCTTTGATCTGTGTTAATAATAATAATAATTCTTTATTTCAGGCATCAAAATGTGTAAAATATAAAACATTAGGCCCATATTACATATACCTTAAAGACTAACATACATATAAATATTATAATTATCTAATTAACACTAGGCACTATCTTCTGCGTCTCATGACGTAACGGCGCAGTGCCCGGTAGTCGTCCTCTAAAGCGCCGAAAGACAACACCTTTCGGCCAAAAATCTTCCTTGAGGAACGTCTTAAGTGTTAAGAACCCGACACTAGTCCAGATCGGCGCAAGCCGAGCCAACCACAGCCAAACATCCCTGGCACTTGTGGAGGCTTGCGAAGCCTCGGCAAGCGTGTAAATGTAGCATTAGAGCACTCGGTAATGGTAAATGTAGGTACCTACTATACGCAGTCGTCGAAAAGTACGAAAACTCTTTCCTACCTACTTACATGGCACGACTAGGATTGGAACCCGGTACCCGATATCGGCAGCACGGCGTTCTAACCACTCACTAGGCTATTTTGTACATACATAATGTTCTCTTAGATTTGCGCGAGCACTACACATTATAAATAAAATTATTGTCCGACGTTTCGTAAGACTTTTCAGCGTTCGTGGTCACGGGATGACCGTCATCCCGTGACCTTGAACGCTGAAAAGTCTTACGAAACGTCGGGCAATAATAACAAAATGTAAAATCTAATTACACGCGAGTTAAATCCGTAAAAATTGATTTATTGATAATTGTACATACATACATGTTATTATTTCTTTACTTGCATAATGCATAATTGCATACATATGTCTTAATGCTATGTTTTACAAAACATTACCTACACATGTACCCTGTTAGGGCATAGCAAAGGATAAAATATAGAATTATAATTAAAATCGTTAATAGTTATAAATATGTATTAGTCATTATGAGAACAATTTTATACCGAGTTGCGATTTTTTCATTCATTCACTTTGTCACAACACTATTTTTGTTTTATCAAAACCTGACAACCCAGTAAACGTCACTTGACTTCGTCTAATTAAAAATACGACTTTAGTTTGTTTTTATTTTTGTTTGGGTTTAAGTGTCTGTTTTATTGTACTTTTATGTTATGGTTTATTTTGAATCAGTTTTATTATCTAATATATAAAATTCTCGTGTCGCAGTGTTTGTGGTTAAACTCCTCCGAAATGGCTTTCCCAATTCTCATGAAATTTTGTGTGCATATTGAGTAGGTCTGAGAATCGGACAACATCTATTTTTTATCCCCCTAAATGTTAAGGGTAATCCACCCCTAATTTTTTTTTTTAATGTTTGGACGAAATTTTTTGTTTATATTTTTTTATTATGTGGCATTAAAAAATACATACAACCCTAAATTTTTACTTTTTTATCACCAACCCCTATTTTTTTATAGCCATTTTAGTAATTTAATCGTTTTTGTAAGGCAAAATAACGTTTGCCGGGTCAGCTAGTAATAATATATTATCGTATGGCAATGCACTAGTTATGTAAAAACATTAAATTTTTACCATTTTTTCTTTTGGTTTTCGACTTTTCTGTCATTAATCATGATTAGGGCACGTGCTTAGGAATATAATTTAGTTTTAAGCATTGTTCTGTTTATTTTATTGTGATATGATTGGTTATATTCTGTTTCGTGTCTTTTATTCAATAAATAAATTATTACGTTATTTTAACAAATAACAATAAAACAAAGAAACAAAACTAGAAAAACGTTTATAAAAGCGTATATATTTAGGATAGAATTTGTACTAATACACTTTGAAAGTAGACGCCTAATCATGTAAAGTATAGCCTTTGCAGGCCTGAAAACGGGCGATTCCGTCTCGTATATCCAAGCAAGTCCGCTGCATTAGCTCAAATCCTCAGAGGCCCGTGGAGATCTCGCATCCGACTGTGCAAAGACAAAAAGTCTTACAAGAACTGGCATTTTTAATTAAATTCGTCTATAAGATTCATAGACTTTGCTTTTGAGGATTTGTGTAATCCATCAAACGATTTTTCTGTATAGTAAGGCAGAGGATTTCTTTTTTAAGTTTTTGGTGGTTTATGCTAAAATAATCTACGTGTTAGCTTCCTCTCCTGTGTTAATTTCATAATAATTAAAACAAGGGATATTGTTAAAACAATATTATAACTGTGGAACATTTTACAAGTAAATATTTTTTTAAATTGTTATATCAGTAACTCTTGTCTTCTTAGCGGTAATATTTTTTTCTTGCTTTTTCTTATAAGTTCATAATCTTTTTCTTATAATATCATTTTAAGTAACGTCGAAGTAAAATTTACAACCTTCACAATGTTAACAAAAGTTATTCAAAATATTGATTTAATTCTTAAAAATGGAGTTTCTCCCGAGTTCTTGTTGTAAAAACACGCGTTGAGAGACTCCATTTTTAACTTAGTCTATAGTAATTGTCTGTTACTGTAAGTACATTTTTACTTAACGCATTTCTTTGTATCGCGATCGCCATTTATCTAAAAGAAGAAGAAGAATTCTTAAAACAGTCAAGTATTTTCTGGGGTGCTCGATAGTTTGAATGAATGAATGAAAACTCTTTGTTGATTTTTAGGAATATTGTCTAAATAATTTATTTTTCTATGCAATATAATTATGACTGAAAGCCTTCTTTTATTAAACATACTTTTAGGGCACAGCATCGTTCATAAACTGTTGCTTAGCTAATGTTAGCACTTCTACTTATAACTGGCATCTTTTGGCACAATCTGTCTCTTCTAGATCATTGTATTGCGAATCCTTTGTCGTCTCTTCTCACTTAATACGAACACAATGCATGGTATTCTCAGCCGATTTATCCAGCCTCGTTACTGACACTAGATGTGCCAAGAGAAAACTTGGACCGTTTAGTGTACCCATTCTCCTCACGCCGAGTTTGAGTCGAGCCATTCATGAAATTTAACAAGGCGCTATCTTCGTAATGCGTGTAAGATATGTCTTTGTGTAAATTCAACGGACTGGCACGGTGTGGTTCAGGTGTTGGTACAATAATTTGATTACTCGAATTAATATCTGGCTTAATACGCGCAGACTTTCTATGTAAAACATTAAAATGGGAGTTTTATTTACGACATAATTTATTTCTCTGCAAAATTTTTAATGTAGTTAAGTGAAAAACATATATACCATTGTTGTTATTTGCTTAAGTTTTTTTTTCTTGCTATAATGCTCTGCTATGCTATTTATATCACATTGCTAGCTATCTAACATACTCAGTGACGTAAGCGGTTACGGTAATATCTGGACACTCGCGATTTCAGGGGTTGCTGACAATGTGAGAACTTTATCAAGTGTTAAAAAATACTGTTTTCATTTGTGTTGAGTTTTAGAGAGTCTTTTATTCATCGATTATGCACTCTGCATTCCAAATATTTGGTGTTTTCATTATTTATCTAATACCTTGTCACAACTGGTTGATCAGCCCACCAGGATCCCAGACATTGCAAGTCAAGCGCCTTCTTTACTGGACCTTCTGCTCACGACCCATCCTGAGGGATATCAGGTAGAGGTCCGAGCCCCTCTAGGCTCATCTGACCACTGCCTGATATCCTCCAAAGTGCCGCAGGCCAAGCTTCCGCAACTGGCGGTTGCTAAACGCCGGCTCTGGCATTATGGGTCTGCAGATTGGGATGGTATGCGCGACTACTTTGCGTCCATCCCTTGGAAGCAACGCTGCTTCAGTGATAACGATACATCAGCTTGCGCCGCTGCCATTACTGAGGAGATTGTATTGGGTATGGAATATTACATTCCACATTCCGATCTCATCAGTAGGGGCAGACGTAACCTCTGGTTCAACCGCGATTGTGCTGTTGCTGTTTCACAGAAACAGGCGGCGTATCGCGCTTGGATCAGGGGTCGGGCTCTTAAAGCTCCTGATATCGAGTCACTGAAAGCAGCCTACAACAATGCTTCCAAGTCCTGTAAGAAGGCTTACATAAGAGCGGATGCCCAGCGCGTCGCACGCATTGGCCACGAATTGGTAACGCATCCTACGGGCTCCCGTAGTTACTGGCGTCTGGCCAAAGCCGTGCAAAGCAACTTCTGCCAGCCCTCGCTGCCACCCCTGAGATGTCCGGATGGGTCTTTAGCTCATAAGCCGCAGGAGAAAGCCGATCTTCTGGCAAGACTCTTTGCGGCTAATTCCCAAGTCGATGATTGCAATGCACAGCCACCGTCACTACCTCATTGTGGCACCACGATGCCTGACATTAAAATCAGGCAGCGTGATGTTCGTGCGGAACTGCAATCACTCGATGTCCGGAAAGCTAGTGGACCCGATGGCATCCCGGGCGTTGTACTTAAGAAATGTGCAGCGGAGTTGTCTCCCGTACTCACGCGCCTATACCAGCTCTCTTACTCTTCTGGACATGTGCCGGAAGCTTGGAGAGAGGCTAATGTGCAGCCTGTTCCCAAAAAAGGGGACCGCTCAGACCCGGCCAACTATCGGCCAATAGCAGTCACCTCGGTACTTTGCAAAGTTATGGAAAGGATCCTCAACAACCACCTGGTCCGTTACCTAGAGGGTCACTCTCTGATCAACGATCGACAGTACGGCTTTAGGCCGAAACGATCGACGGGTGACCTTCTAGCGTACATGACTGGGGTGAAGCCATGGACAAACGTGGCGAGTCATTGGCTGTCAGCCTTGATATCGCCAAAGCTTTTGATAGGGTCTGGCACAAAAGTCTTCTCTCCAAGCTTCCGACGTATGGTCTGCCTGCTCAGCTCTGTACCTGGGTGGCCGGCTTCCTGCATGAGCGAAGAATTCGTGTCCACTCCGACGGATGCAGTTCGCGGTTCATGTCAGTGAATGCCGGTGTTCCCCAGGGTTCCGTTTTATCCCCTACACTGTTTCTTCTGCATATCAATGATATGATTCCTCTTGGGAACATCCATTGCTATGCAGACGACAGTACAGTGCATGCGGGCTACTTCGGACACGCAAGGGCTGGACGAGCAGAAACCGTGGAGAGTCGTGAGAATCTTGTCATTGAACTCAACCGAGAGCTCGACCTTGTTTCTCAATGGGGTACAGCAAATCTGGTTGAGTTCAATGCCAAGAAAACTCAGGTGTGCGCGTTTACGGCTAAAACGTCGCCATTCCTTTCCCTTCCCTCTCTCCAGAGCACAACACTTACGCTACAGAGCAGTATCACCTTGCTCGGTATGGAGGTTCGCAGCGACTTGAATCCGAAGGACTACATCGAAAGCGTGATAAAAACAGCTTCACGGAAACTCGGAGTCCTGAACAAGGTGCGGCGTTTCTTCACGCCAATTCAACTTTGCTTGCTATACAAGACGCAAGTACGGTCCTGCGTGGAGTATTGCTCGCACCTGTGGGATGGCTCTGCCAAGTACTTACTCGATGCTTTGGATAGGTTGCAGCGTCGCGCGGCCCGCATCATCGGCGACGAAGAGGTGACTAAACACCTTGAGCCTCTCCAATTGCGTCGCAATGTTGCGTCATTGAGCGCTTTCTACCGTCTGTACCACGGCGAGTGCTCTGAGGAACTTTTTTCCCTAATCCCACCATCTCCCTTCCTTTTGAGGACTACGCGTGCTGGTCTACGTTGTCACCGACAAACTGTGGCTACCATTCCAACGCGAACTAAGAAATTTGGCAACTCGTTTCTTTGTCGCACAATCAAGAAATGGAATTCACTGCCAGCACACGTGTTCCCTCCTTCCTATAATCCTGGGTCATTCAAAAGAGGCGTGAAGAAGCACCTTGCAGGTCAGCAAGGCGTGGGTGGCTAGCGCGGCAGTTTATCTCTCGCGCTAGCTATCTTCGCATTTGGACTCTACTTCTGCTTACCATCAGGTGGAATAGAGTCATTTGCTTGATCTTTTTATAAAAAAAAAAAAAAAAAAAAAAAAAAAATACCTATTATGCTGAAATGGTTTAAAGTGTAAAATTCGTTCTGGTTGTCGGGTTTTGTTAATTTACTTAAGGTTTAGTTACTTTTTTAGGTTTGACTCCCTTTTATTAAGACGTTCGAACAAATGAGAAAAAAAATATTATTTCAAAAACAAAAGAACAAAGGGTCCTTACTGTAACAAAACTCCTTCAATTAACTAACTTTGTATTCATCTTCTAGATTTTTTCTCTCCTTATTAATCAACAACTATAATATAGCACAGTACACTCGCAGTTGCTTCCAAGGCTGAGCAAGTAATGTCCCGCTCTTTACCCAAAGGATAAAACGGGACCCTATTACTAAGACTCCGCTGTCCGTCCGTCTGTCACATGACTGTATCATGAACAATGATGAGTATGATGCCGCTATAACAAAAATATAAACAAACATAATAAAATTAATATTTAAGGGGCGTTCCCATACAACAGATATGACTTTTTTGCCGTTTTTTATAGATAATTGTACGA
The DNA here is from genome assembly GCA_955850985.1 of Elophila nymphaeata. NCBI lineage: Eukaryota > Metazoa > Arthropoda > Insecta > Lepidoptera > Crambidae > Elophila > Elophila nymphaeata. Next base: position 14,948,654 of record OY039076.1, on the reverse strand, counting down.
AACCCCTTGTGCGCGAGTCCAACTAACACTTGACTAGTTTTTTTTTAATCCAGCTATCTATGAATTATATTGTTAACTAACGTTTTCACGTTTAACCCCATATAAGTTTAAATGATATAACAATGCTTTACTTTTAACCTCGTGGGATTATAAGCGTGATAAATTTACTTATTAACATGCTCATTACGATATTAATGAAGCATTAGTTGTTGAACCGCTATATGAATAAAACTTAGGACGGAAACGCTAATGACTTCACAAAGTTAAACGTTCTGCCTGCAGTATTCTCGAATTTAATAAACAGTCGGAATGTACAACGAAGAGACTTGTTTTGACGAGCTTCCATTCGAAAGGTAAACAGAAGCCGTGTACCAAATATAAATCTGGCCTTTTGTTTGCTTATTTTGTTAAATCCATTTTTGTTAAACTTTCCATTTATTTTTTTTAACTTAAAGCAGATGGAAAATTTTGGGCCTAAATGTAGTTGGGATTTATAGTCTAAAAAAAAATATTATATTTTTTATATAAAATACCAAAAATCTGCATAAATAAAAAATCCACCGGTTTTCTTCATAAATACTTAACTAATTATTATTTCTTACCTAAATTATTTTAAATTTAAATATTTCAAATATATGGCCATATTATCGTGCCTAATTTGTTCTTTGAAATGCAGAATTCTATCTGAGTTTATACTCATCATAAAATTTGTTATGATAAAAATAAAGTAAATACATCTTACTTTTACATTACACAACACTATGTTATTTCCTATATGTATGTAAATTGTCTGTGTGTGCATCGGATATGCTTGCTTTATGGAGCGTAAACAGATATATCGTGAAATGCGTCGGCAGTAATATACAACGTAAAAAGTTTTGATTTAAGAGAGAAACGGTTGGATAATTTAATAAAGTAAATAAGCGACGAGGTTGAATATTGGCATTATTTTAACCCGAACTTTCTTCGTCGCATAAATCTTCTCGCTGCAGTTGTGAAATAATAATCTTTACTTTGTTCGTTTATGGAAACAACTACTCTAATCCTCAATAAAATTTATATCTTTTAGAAGACATCGTATGTATTGTTTATTTAAATATATGTATTATATATAATATTATGTTAAACGGGTACACACACGTCTACCTATCACAATCTCTCTACCATATACGGGTCTGCTGGAAGATATTTCTTTTAAAAATAAGCAGTACCTTTGTACAATTATCTGTGATAAGTAATGTATTGTTTTAGTGTGTATGTACATGAAATGTTAAATAAATAAATAAGACATTAAACTAAATACTTTATTAAATTATTATGTATTTGGGAAACAAACAATATTTATGTAAAATTACAGTAAAATGAATTGAAATTAATACATTGACCAATTAAGTTTCCAAAAAAATACATTCAAATACATATTTTTGTCAAAATACAAGTAAAAGCAAAATTGCAATTACCTATCAAACCCTCAGCACCAGGGTAACATTTTTGGTATAACAAGTGTGTGAAAAAATTATAAACACTGAGACAGTTGTGACACTGAGAGTAAGTATAAACAAGAAAATCCACGCAATATATCAAATATAATTCGAATCCTTTGATAGTCAGCTATACATAAGCGAATACATAACTTTGATACGTAGTCAGGCTGTGCATTAGTCTTCGTATGTAGTACAAAGTATAAGAGTTACCTGCGTGAAATGAGGTGTGTAAGATACGCGAGGTGAGTAGAGTTTAGCAACAAATGTATCATTGAGTGCATACGAGACTAGAATGTAACATTGTCGTTAGCTCACATTATTGTAGAATAATAAAGAAACATCGTAAGTAATCAATAAGTTGCGCCATTCACTGTGCTCTAGACTTCGTAATTGTGAACTTTGCCCTAAAGTAATTTTTACCTATGTATTTCAATGCTTAGGATTTTGCAGCTCCAAAAGTTTTCCTTTATAGATGATTTCGCAAAAACAAATCATTCAAGAAACGTTACATCCGTTACTAAAAAAATGTTGGGTTCTCCAAATAAACTTCTGTCCCTATCAATCCCTGAAGGAATTCCTAAATATAACATTTTCAAAGTGGTTAAGCTGAGACTATCCAAACGAGTAAATTTTGCATCAATAATATTATTACGAACGTTGCTTGCCATAAAATTAGCTACCTACCTCAGCTACGTACGCTGGTATTTACCAATATTTTTAAAATATCTAAAAAGTCGATATTCTTACTATCTCCTTGTATTTACAGTTTCAAACAACAAAATAATATCAGAATCAGATATTATTTAGTTTTTTTTTATACTTAGTTTTGTTGTGCTGTGTTTCGCTTTTTAGTGCTTATATAAATATTTTATATCAATAACAAAATATCTATGATTTTTTCAAGCGATTTACTTGTATCATGTCCAATCAATGTGCGGATTTTCAGGTAGCGACATTTTTCGCAATTTGCATATTTCCAAACTCAGTTACGCGAAAACCTAACAGTGACACAATTACCCAACCTGAAGTTCTTTTTATTTATTGCCTGTGGCATTTTTGATAAAGGAAAATCTAGTTTAGGAACTAGAAAAAGCAGTAGCAACTTTTATAAACTAAAATCTTTAAAAAAATATCATGTTGTACTGCACGTTAGGCGCGGCTTGTTCAGAAGAGACATAGCGCGGACGTGTGTTTTTTTGTGACGGGGAGGTCAAATGCATTTACGCATCGTCCCTGCGGGGTGGTGCCAACCGCAGGGGGTATGTGGGGCTCGAGGTAAAGGCGTTCCCTCACTGCCCACTAAACATCCTCCCCGGCCTGACCTTCTTCGCGCTTTTACGGGGCGGCTCGGGATCTGCGCAAGCACAACTAGCACCGAGACCGCCCTAACGCCGCCGTCTAGGCACTCCTTGCACCAAGTGATGGCCAGCAGCCCACAGGGGCTACCGACTGACGCCAGCCCCTGTGGGCCGCGGGCCGAGGGGCTGTGACGGATACCTAGTCAAAGAGACACAATATGAATCTACCTAATAATACGTAGCATAGAGTCGTTTTTATCGTAAAGATAATTGCGGTCGCACGTCCAGGAGATACGTCGCGCCACTTCATGGTGTGCCACCGACACTTCTTGATGACGCGCACCGTCCCGGGGTGGTGCGCGTCTCTCGTCTTCCCCGCGTCTCCCGTCTTTCATGCTTTCGCTAAGAAATCCAACTATATATTGCCGCTGCCACTTCAATATACTTTAGGCCGCGACATGGCAAATGTCCACGCCAAGTCACACGCCACATGTATCTTCTGTATCTCATTTTACACAAAGTGTCAAATGTTCTCAATAGTCTTTGAACTCTACGGCTACCGAAAAAGGTTGATATTTTATTTAAAAATTTGACAGTTTTGGATAGCCTGACCTACCATCGTTAATATAATAAAGAGAGGAAAAGGAAAGGGTATCAATTTATTTTTAAAATAACGACGTTTGTTAATATTGATGACCGATTGAAACACATCTTTACAAGTATATTAGTAGTGGAAAAATTGACCCTGATAAAAACTTGCACTCTACTTAGTAATCATTACAGGTATATTAGAAGTCGAAACGTTGACCCACGTGGAGTGACATATGGACACACAGCAAACGTGGGCGTGGACATCGTGCAGCGGCACGACTGGCTGTCTATGACGGTGTGCTGGTCCCAACACTGTATGGAAGTGAAAATTGGGTATGACAGAAAAATCATGAAAACAGAATAAATGCGTTTGAAATGAGAGCCTTGAGGAGCATAGCAGGTGTAAAATTGAGTGACATAGAAAGAAAGAAGAAAATAGGTAAAATAATGACGAGGTAAGAGAAATGTGTGGTTTCAAAGAAGGTATAGTGGCAAGAACTGAGAAAGGGATGCTCAAATGTTTCGGTCATGTAGAAAGAACGTGTGATAGTAGATTGACGAAAAAGATATATGAATACTTACGATTCATAATATGCTTTTCTTCAATCTATCGTTAACTTTGGAGAAAATTCTGAAGCCTGATGTTCATTAAGATTCAAATCTATATCAGTAAATTGTTAATCAGTACAGTCATTATATACTTTCAGACAGAAAACGCCTGAGAAATCGTTGACCAGCATGATTTTTTTTTATTTATTGATGTTACGAGATGGCAAACAAGCTTGCGGCCCACCTGATGTTAAGTGGTCATCGCCGCCTATAGACACTTGCAATATTAAGTGTAAATCACTTACCACCGCAAGTGCGTTTGCCATCCTGGGAACTAAGATGATATGCCCTCCATGCCCAGTAATTACACTGGCTACCTTTCCCTTCAATCCGAAACACAGCGAACTGCTTCACGGCATAAATAAGAAAGGCGGTGGTACCTACGCAGACGACCCTACATATGGTACTACCACCTGATTAATCAGCATCAAATGTAAATACTGAGCCAAGTCACGACACAAAACGTCACAAAATGTAATGCAAGCCTAAATCACGCTTGCGAAGTGTCCTAGGTACATCAGTAATACAAGTTTCAACGTTGTTCAGTTGGGCTGCGGTCCCCAAGTGAACACCTAGATCGGCGGAAGATCTTCCCTTTTCGCTGAAGATTTGGCGAACCTAGCTACATCCAACAGTCCTAAGAAGTGTTCAACAGAACTTCAGGTAGCATTTCGTTACACGCAAATTAATCTACATCTGGCAGTATGGGCTAAATAGTGAAAGGTTGCAAGCCTATCGCTTACATAAAAGGACGACTGAATCCAAAAACTAACAATTCTTCTGTGAACAAACAGAATAAAAGCTAACAAATAGCCAGAAGTTACATTCAAAATTATCTTAGCAGTATTACTATTTTTTAGTATTATTTTAGGTTTAAGTACATTTTACACTAAAACAAAAAAAGTATTAAAGAATCGTCAGTCATATGGACAGAAAATAGCTTAGTATTCTGAAAAGAATTTATTATAGCGTCAATGGATATCGACACGGCAGATCTTTGTGTTAATTTGACTAACAATCCAATTACCCGACGCAGAAACAGCATACTAATTGCTTACGACAGCGATGTTTCTAGAATATAAAGTACCAAAAAAAATGTGGCAGTTCGTTACTCTAATGCCTATTATGTCTCTTTTTATTTGCTCAGGATAGATTGATTAAATGGTATTTGCTTCAATAACTAAAGAAATTTTTAGTTCTTTGTTAAAATTCTTCAGAATATCATTTAAGCACCTTAGTTTTGTATACACTCACTTTGTTTGGCTACTGAAACTTAACATTTGGTTTTGTGACTTCTTTTTCTTTAATCGGGCGGTTGACAAATCGACGACTGTTGCGTCTGTTTTGCGTCGGAGGGTGTGGGGTTGGTTCACTCCAGCCATCCTTATTCCTCCAGGAAGTCACCCAGCGCATTAACGTCACCAAATGCCTCCCGGACGCACCTGGAGATCCGAGGTATTTTTATATACTTTTGGTCAGGTTTGTTCTTTATATACCAGGTATACTGCATTCCAACAGGACGTGGGCGGCTGTCTCTTCTTGCACAAGTCAGGCTCTGCATAGTGGACTGTCCGTAAATACCTAGGTTAAAAAGGTGTCTGTTACAGTTGCTATGTCCAGTCAAGGCCCCTGTAATGAGTCGGATCTACTTAGCTGTAATAGAACTTACGAAATCTCTCCCAAGGATGGCGCTTGGGTAATGATTTTAATGATTGCACATGGGCGCTGCATGGGCTATAGACGCCTATGTCCTTCTGGCTAGTTCATCCGCAGCATCTTTCCTCGTGCACCACTGTGCCTTTTGATCTAATGCACGGTTATAGAGTTCGTTATTCCTACCGTGTTAACTCCCAAGTGGCATTCGTGAATGAGCCTTGAGCGTATCACGTTGCTGTTTAGGGCTTGTATATTTCGTAACGTAACTTTTTTTTCGTTACAAGGTACAACATTTTCATGTTGTACCTTGTAACGAAATGTCATAATGAAATCTGGTTTAGTTATATGACACTACACCAGTGAACGCGTTGCGTTCACAGCACTACACTTATACAGGAAAAAAAAGACCGTGGTTGAGTAAAAGGACTCTTAATATTGATGATGACATATTTTCTTGAAAGAAAATATTACTTTATTTTCAATAAATAATTAATTTTTTTTATAAATAATTAAAACTGCATTTAAAGATTTTTGAAAAATCACCTGCTCGAGCCGGGAATCGAACCGGTGAAATGTGAAAAGAAACCAACCTGTATTTTATGATACCAACCGAAAGAGTCATTCATATGGATCAATTTCTTTTAAACAACACAGTATCTCAAATTAAAGGAAGATCAAGAATAACGTGTTTTTTATTATAAAGCTTAGGTAGGTACTCACTATCTAATGAAAATAATTCACTTAACTTTTAAATTAAGTTACTTATTCAATAAACTTATGAATTAAGTCAAAGAATACGTCTACCAGCAATTCATAAATTAAGTGAATTATTTTCTTTTTTTTTATGCTTTACAATAAAAAAAATCTTGGTCTTTCTTTAATTTAAGATACTATGTTGTTTAAAGAAATTGATCCTTATGAATGACTCTTTTGGTTGGTATCTTAAAATACAGAAAGTTTTTTTTTTACATTTTACCGGCTCAAATAAAAACCTTTAGATGCATAATGTTCTCTTAGATTTGCGCGAGCACTACACATTATAAATAAAACAACTTTTACGGATTTAACTCGCGTGTAATTAGATTTTACATGATGATATTATTGCCCGACGTTTCGTAACACTTTCTTTTCTTCTGTTTAAAATTTCAATAGAGAAGATGGTTGGGCCGTACCACCTGCTTGGGATCCAGTAATTAAAATTATTAAAACTCAGGCAAACCACCACACAGCAAGACCTAATGACACCGTGAGCTCCGTTTGCGTGAAACGGAACACTCCAAATTAATAATTAAAGTGACGGTAGATTTAACTATTTCATAAAGTTTGACAACCTACATCTTTAGTCATCCCGTGACCACGAACGCTGAAAAGTGTTACGAAACGTCGGGCAATAATATCATCATGTAAAATCTAATTACACGCGAGTTAAATCCGTAAAAGTTGTTTTATTTATAACCTTTAGATGCAGTTTTAATTATTTTGCCATTATCAATATTAAGGGTAGGGTACTTTTCCTCGAACCACGGTCTTTTTTCCCCATCCTGTATAGTCTACCGTAAACGTTTCCCATTTCATATTGCATTGGATATCCAAAATTTATGCTAACAAAACCAAATTGCTATGATTGATATGCTATTAATGTAATTTATATATGATTAGTGTAAAGCGATAAACGACAAAACGATACCAATTGCGTACAACATTTAATTTTGTAGGCAATTTCGTCTACGTAGAGGATTCGAGCAATTAACTTAATACCCGTAACTCAATTCAAATTATTACAGTTCAAAATACTTAGCTTGTTAGCTACTTACACTACACAGTGGTTACCAAGTTGAATCCCCTCACTTACCTAATAAAGCCAATTTACTAAATAATGTTTGATGCTAGTTCAAAATTGTAGATCCAAATATTCTATATTATAATTGTCAATTTTAGTTAGGTACGTAATTATGTCGTCGCCCGGTCGTATAATTGGCCTTATTGTGAAATGCAGCATTTATGTCTTAGGCCAATAGTTGAACTGGACCAATCTAGATCTACCTGAACCTACTTGATCACACATATACATAATGTAGGTACATAACACATTAGACTCACCCAAAAACAGTCCACTCCGCTTGATCTTAAAAATACCCCTGAACCTACTATCACTCCTGATCACTTTTTATGATATGCCCATGCCATGCATTTCATGATCTGGCCAATTGACAACATTAAAAAAAAAAATAAGTTATGATAATTACGAAACCATTTGTAGCTTTGGTCGTCTATGTCTAGAACACTGTATATTTTTTTCAGAATTTATTACTTGCTTAAAATAGATTTTTAATAGAATAATGTACCAAAATGGATAGCGTAGGATCACTAACAGAAAATGTCTTTGCCGTACATCTGCTATCCATTTTTTTTTATTAGCCCAAACAAGGCCAAGCACTTCAAAACACTTAATAGATTTGACAGTTTTTCTTTTTTTTTTTTTTTTTTTGGTTTAGTTTTCCCTGTTACGGGACGGCAAAGGGATCTAGCCCATACAGCCAAGTCTTTAGTTTCGTCTTCTTTCTTGAGTTTAGCATTAAAATGTGGGTGCCACACTTTTTAATGCATCTAGGGAGTGCTTGGCGAGAAATGCATGGTACAGACCTCATGATTGTGACTGATGAGAATTGTATAGTGGGATTTCCAACCACTATACAATTCTCAACGCCACATACACAAAACCTTTATTTCAATGATTCCTCATAACTGTTCGTCAACACGGATGCTTATGCAACAAAACGACACCACTTTCACTGCACAAAATCCACTCCGAAGCAATTTTGAATTATCGAAATAAAGATCGACATCCAGACGCCATGATTTCCCGCCAAACACTCGTTTTTCTTTTTTTTTTTGTTTAATTTTCCTTGTTACGGGACGGCAAAGGGATCTAGCCCATACAGCCAAGTCTTCAGTTTCATCTTCTTTCTTGATTCTTGTATTAAAATGTGGGTGCCACACATTTTAATGCATCTAGGGAGTGCTTGGCGATAAATACATGGTACAGACCTTATGATGGTGACTGATGAGAATTGTATAGTGGGATTTCCAACCACTATACAACTCTCAACGCCACATACACAAAACCTTTATTTCAATGATTCCTTATAACTGTCCGTCAACACGGATGCTTATGCAACAAAACGACACCAATTTCACTGCACAAAATCCACTCCGAAGCAATTTTGAATTATCGAAATAAAGATCGACATCCAGACGCCATGATTTCCCGCCAAACACTCCTGACAGTTTTTCTTTTCCTCTTTTAATATTAATTTTCTTTTTTTATTTTGTAGAGCCCATGACATTAACCCACATAAATTCTACGTCGTTTAAGAATGAGTAAGTTTTGAAATTAAAATATTTAGAAGAAAAATGAAAGAAAAATAAAAAATACGTGTTGAGTCTTTTAATGTCTATTTTCCATCCATGTAATAAAATACTAATAAAAAATGTAATGTCACAGAGTAATAAATAAACCCCTCAATAAATCCTATATAATGTTGTCAATTAAATGAACGGTCGATGACGGTACAAGCACATCTCGATCGGCCCAGGTCACCGACGGACCTACGACATATACATACATAAATAATGTGTTAATACCATTTCCAACATTCCAAGTATTTTCTGATAAATTAAAATTGTTATGAATATTTCCAGAAAATATATTGAAATAATGCTTCGCTTTTTAGTGACTTTGACTGACCCGAGCCTTAATTTAATTTAATTTCGAGACAACTAATATTTTAAACAAAATCTTTGGATTGAGAAACAGCAACCACATTTTTCTACTTATTCATTGAGAAGATTTTCAATACCGCCAAAAATATTTTGTCTATCGAAATACACGAAATCACGTTGCTGTGTTAATAAATTAGTGCGTAGATAATAAACATGATTGAATTTAAGAAAAAGTAATCCACATTAGTTTATTACCCACAGGACCTACTAAACACAGCGTCGGAAACTTCTAGACTGTTCTAGTTTTATTGCTTAAGCATTGGAGATCCGAAGTAATATAAAACTTTACGGCGAGTTGTGGTATACTGAAACTATTACTGTATTATGTCTGCAATGTTTTTAAAGTTTGTGCGCAGTTTGTCTGCGGCTACTACGTTGGTAGACAATTTTTATAATTCTAGAGATTAAAGTCTTGCTGGAGATTAAAAGATAAAAGAAACTTTATTTTAGCGACTATAAATATTTTTTATAACACATTTGCTCGTAAAGGGTCTCTTATTTCACCAATTTCAATATCGTATTGTATCTCATTACGTACCTACTTGTGCGCTATTGTAAAGTAAAACGCACGGTTTATCAAGAAGCTCCGTCTACAAACGAACGGTACTTTTTTAAATCTTAGCAAAGAGTTTTTATGTCGGAAAAGTGGTCATCATTTTATGAATAAATTTAACTTTGGGATATAAAATATAATAAATAAATATTTAATTCTTTAATTTAATTAATTTTGACAATAAATTACAACCATTTATCTGTTCGCTGTGACTTCGTATGAGTGGAGTTCGTGGAGTATTGCTCGCACCTGTGGGATGGCTCTGCAAAGTACTTACTCGATGCTTTGGATAGGTTGCAGCGTCGCGCGGATCGCATCATCGGCGACGAAGAGGTGACCAAACACCTTGAGCCTCTCCAATTGCATCGCAATGTTGCGTCATTGAGCGCCTTCTACCGTCTGTACCACGGCGAGTGCTCTGAGGAGATTTTTTCCCTAATCCCACCATCTCCTTTCCTTCTAAGGACTACGCGTGCTGGCCTACGTTGTCACCGACAAACTGTGGCTACCATTCCAACGCGTACTAAGAAATTTGGCAACTCGTTTCTTTGTCGCACAATCAAGAAATGGAATTCACTACCAGCACATGTGTTCCCTCCTTCCTACAATCCTGGGTCATTCAAACGAGACGTGAAGAAGCACCTTGCAGGTCGGCAAGGCGAAGGTGGCTAGCGCGGCGGTTTATCTTTCGCACCAGCTATCTTCGCATGTGGACTCCACTTCTGCTTAACATCAGGTGGAATGGAGTCATTTGCTTGACTTTTTATAAAAAAAAAAAGTAACAAATACACAAAAATATTAATTTACTTTATTAGCAATACTGGCTTTTTTTGTGTCAATGCCTAAAAAAAGCACTGATGCGCGCGCATCGCTAATTTGTAAACAAGTAAAAATTATTTCGCGCGCTTTTTCTTTTCGCTGTATTGTTTTTATTTGAAAATGTCGTCAAGTAGTGATTAATTTATTAATTATTTCCTCGCAAATATGTTATAAAACGTCGTATGACATACGTGCGCTTTGACAATTACAGCCTCTGCTTTCTTGTAATATCGCATTGGCTGTAAACGTTATCGCATCAAATCACTTATTCTAACGCGTTTTGATAAGTTAATTATTGAACGTAACAAATGTAGTTTCGTATTGACTAGGATGTGGATTCTAACCCTGATAACTAATCTTCCGGTCAATCCCAAACAAAACCTCTACTAAAAACGCATTTATTTTGAAGATAATAAGGCTCCTATAGTATTTGAGTTGTTTATACCGCACTGCTCCCGCACATCAGAAAATGAGCATTCAAATATGAGTTTAGGCATGTACTACGTAGATACACTTTACGTTGACGGAATAAAATGGCAAACGGCGTGCAGTACGTGAGTTTGCCACAATCTAGTCACTGTAAAATGTATATACATCAAAAGAGCTTAAGTTCATATTTGCATACTAATTACGGCTAAATCGTAAGGTAGCCCACGTAGGTCGTGGTCCTGTTTCTGCGTGGTAAAATTTTGAAAGTCAACTTTCAAGCGGTCGTGTTTTCTAATATTTTTATTACTTTCGTGACAAACGCTACAAGCCTTCCATTAAAATGACAGTCTATAGTCGGTAATTTCGTTTAGAAATAACGCAATTTATGTGACCACCGTAATTCACTGTGAATATGACGTAGTAATATTTCTCTGTTGTAAGCAAGACACCACGCCACCAAGTTCATGAAATATTTTTTATTAAATTTATTCACTAAAATATATGATTGTGCTTATTAATTCTAAATTCCCACGTAGTCAGCATTAAAGTACCATGTCATTGCAACGCCACTGGCGTTGCAATGACACTGGCACAAGCACTGGCTTGTGCCAGTGTTAATAGTTACCACCATTGTAAATGAATGATTATTAGAACAAGGTACTAAAGTATTAAGGTCGTAGCACACTTATCAGCTCAAAAAAGGGAACGCCTCTTTTTTACGAAACGTCTCTTTACTATGATACTACGCTTTTTTCATAGTAAAAAGGCGTTACGGTTCCGATCTGTTAAGTGATTCTGATCCTGAATTGCTGACCGTAGCACTTTTATCTATCCGCCGCTAAATAAAGACTGGCCACTTATTTCCGTTGTCCTTACTCTTTGCGGCCACTCAATCCAATTCAGGCCACTAAAACAATAGACCCTAAATTTCAGACGCAGGAGCCGTTTACACTCAATAGAGTACTAAGGCCATAAATAAGGAAAGAGCGGGATAAAAACTGCATGTAAAGCCGGGGTCCGTAAAACCGGAACTCCGGCGTCGGCCGCATCCTGTCGTGTCCGTTGAAAGCCTTTTAGTTCAATTTAGCGTAAAAAAGAGACCAACCGCTCCGTTCCTGTGTTTTGTGCCATTCGGAAAATTGCGTCTTTCTCAGCTTTTGTAATAATGAGCTATTTGAACGTTTTAGTTGAAAGTTGGTGTCCTTAATTCCTTTGAAACGTTTTGAAGCTTTGATCGCGGGAAAGTACCTTGATCAGACTTGAGGAATTATTAGACTTTACTACTTTCCTCAAACTGATAACACTTTAAGAGCAATTTCTGATAGTTTGACAATCTTTCTTACTACCCTTTGCTGGCATAATTATTTGCTACCAGTTGTTACTCTCAGGACTAGGCACGTAAAATCACTATTCATTTTACCTGGTTTAACTACTAATATTTTTGTATGTTTCAGAGAATACTGTAAAAATTAATTAATAATATAATACACATTCCGGCGTCAGTAACACGAGCTAGAGAATTGAAGTCGATGCCAGTAGTAAATAAAATTAAAACTGAAACTGGGAGCTTTAATATGTCTAGCATGGAAAATGTAGTCCAGTATTGATTATTAAGTTTGACAAATTCTCTGAAATAAAAGTCAGCACTGAAACTTTAAGGCCTTGTCCAGAAGAGCGAATTTGCCGCGAATCTTTACGCGAGAACACATACTGAATCTCAAAGCGCGAATAAGATAGTCGCGCGAAGCTAGTGGACGCAATGTATTAAGACCTTGTCCAGAAAAGCGAATTCGCCGCGAATCTTTACTTCAAAAGCTAGCAAATATGCTTACTTTTATTCTCACAAATTTCGTCTCTAATAAGTAAGGTATTTTATAATAAATTCATTACACGCTATTCAGCTTACATGGAAATTACAGCTGCTAAAGACGTAGTACTCAATAAGCGAAAACTGTTCATAACTAACTATGAAATAATTAAATAATTACCTCCATAAAATTCCAATAATATATACCGCGTAAAGGATTGAAGTTAAAATTCTATAAAGTTTGTAAATTATTTATAATTTTTTTTTGTGAAAATCACTTTTACTACTAATTCACTTAACGAACAGCTCTCACACTGCACGCTATTGAGATACGGTTCGTATCGTTCACCAATTAATTGACACCAGACATGATAATGAAGTTTGTTTTACTTGGTTTAATCTATACAGCGCGTACGTTGTTAATTGCCAGAGTAAATAATCGTGTTTGTTTATGCTATGAACCAGGATAGTGTTATAATGCATTTCTAATTTTATATTTGGTGTTTAAATATGAAATAGCCGTTTTGTCTCATAGATTCGACATTTCGAACCTGTTTCTAAATCTGTAGAAAATTCTTAGCTTAGTGAAGCACATACGTATTAAAAAGTTATTAGTGAAAAACGCGTAATTTAAAAAAATATTAAGTAAACATGCCCAAAAATTTATCTCTTTTCGCTACTCCGCACATACCATCTAAATCTTTTGCGCGACAAAAATGCTCCCTTCTTTGACTAGCTCCCTTTTAGCTGATTATTTCACAAAAACTCTACAACCCTAAAGGACATATTTCCGAGTCAATTATTCAGTTCATAAATAAGCTAGCAATAACTAACAGATTTATAGCCGCAATATAGAAACATATTACCATTCAAACATAATACCTATTGTTTGGAGAAACGTAAACATAAAAATAATAGTTTCCGTGAGTAATAAAACAGCTAATCTTCTATTTACTACGGTTATTTGTGCCACGGACGTGATTGGGGTGTCCGAACAAAAGATACCATTGTAGGAAATACGGAAAATCTGCTCCTGATGAGATTCCCACGGGCATTATTATGATAATAATACTGATACCAATGACTAGTAACAATGGAAGTCGTGTTATTTCTTTTATTAAAGAAAATACGATAAAAGAAACTTTCACGCCTCTCCGCCGTAGGTAACTTTTATTTGCTTATAATAATATTAATGCATGGTTGGTGTGGTAGTGAATGAGAAAAATGTGTTTCGATTTTATGATTGTTAGAATGTTTCTAAATGATGTTAAAATACATTGCTTTGTTTTTCTCAGAGTTCGTTATGCTTAGAGTAAATCCAATTTCAATATTGCAGCGTAGTTTTGCCGTGAGAGATCTATAGTGGGTAAAATTTTATTTATTATTTTATTTTAGTTTTGTTTCGGGGTTTACAGATTACGTGGAGAAATAAATAAAAACAGCAATTATTTTGCAATGCTTTGGAAAGCATTCCTAACTGATGGTTCTAGTTTTATCAAATCCAAACAGCACGTATTTTATATAATTCTTAGAATAATAAAATGAAATTACATTTTCAATTACGTTTGTTTATACATCTTACGACTTTTACGGCATGTTGCGAGTAACAGCCAGTTTTTATTTATTCTCATTGTAAAATCGAGCATTAATTATGTTTGTTCTTTTAACATGAATAGCGGGACGTCTGTGTAATTAACTCCTTCAGCTGCATTATGATATTAAAACTGCAGGCGCTAGACATTCGCGTGCTTGCGTCTAATGTGATAATATCTGCGCTCTGAGGATATTACAAACCCATTAACAGTAAAGCATGCAATTGCATGCGAAGAGAACGTGTGGCTCCGGTAATTATTGGTGCAATATTCTAAAAGAAATATTGAGAGCGTCTTTGTTCGAAACGCGGGAACTATGTTGTTCGGCGTAAAGTCGCTTACAGTATTTCTGTTTCCATTTCATTTCTATTGGAAAGGAAATTTAAAAACTATTTTGCAGAAGTTCTAAGTTGCTGTGTAAAAACAAATGTTGTACCGGAGTCGCCTTATTTTCATATTTTACTTCGCCTGTGCCTCAGTATGCACTCAATTTAGTAGCTAACAACATTTGCGACGTTATTATACTTGGTGTTCGTTGGCGGCTGCGGAAATACATTTCTCACAGCTTTAAAAAAAACAAAATAATGTCATTTGAATTTTAA
This sequence comes from Elophila nymphaeata, assembly GCA_955850985.1. Lineage (NCBI taxonomy): Eukaryota > Metazoa > Arthropoda > Insecta > Lepidoptera > Crambidae > Elophila > Elophila nymphaeata. Next base: position 14,933,431 of record OY039076.1, on the reverse strand, counting down.
ACTGTAATATGAACAATTTTAGACGGTAATTTGAATGAGTCCGAGCAATTCTGAACTTGAACAAAACGTCGTCTGCACGCGCACGTGAGATACTTCGAATGGGTTTTATGCACCCTCATGCGATTCAAGCGAGGGAGCTGATCGCTTAAGCTGCTTTAAGCATAGTTATTCAGGATGTAGTTAGCTTTAAGTGGGGTGTTAAGTTCAGATGTCTGATAAAGCACAACGATTATTAGGAATATTTTTTTTTTCTTTACGGTAAGTCAAAACTATAGAGGCAATTAGAACAATTTTTTTTTCTATATTTTTAAAATTAAATATTACGAATACCTTATATTTAATTGATAATGCAATAATTTAAAATATAAATAGAAAAAAAACAGAACCAGACCTTTTTAGTTATATTTTTTCTATCTATTTATTTTTCTATTTATACATGGGTTTGTTTACGACACACTTAGATTAGATGGTTGCAACATCAATATGTCTCTAACGAACTTCCAGCTTGCCACCTCCATTCTAATCTGTGGATCTTGGATATCTTGTACGAAGATGGAACTGCAAAACCACAAAGGTTCTACTGTCCTGTCCATGGGTGGTCATCTCAAATTCAAACGGCTAAATCTGTAAGTTATCATATCATTTTTCTCATTTTATTTACTAATGTCTACTTTTTGTCTGCCAATAACATCAACTCACATATGACTTCAGTTTCATCCGTGATCATGGCGCATGTAACTGCGCCGAAATATCGGATTAAACAAAAATCAAAGGTACGTGGTTTAAATCCCGTTTTCTTTCATTTAAATAATGTCTAATTAATTAATTATGTTAAGAAAATAAAAATATTAAAGTTCTCTGCTTGTTACTCAACAGTTTTGTCATTAAGTATATTAGGTAAATATCTCATTTTAATTTTGTTCGTGAGTTTATTTTTTTTTTGTGAAAAGCAATTAAAATCGGTCGAAATATAAATTCGCTTTTCGTAACCACTGAGTAATTAAAATAGTATTTTTATAATTCTTGTTAGCAAGTTGTAACTCGTCACGAGTTATTCAATAAATACAAAGTAATTATTTAGCAAAATTTTGTATAAAAATTTGTGTTTGATAAACCTTTGTGTACTCTGTCATGTAGATTACAGAGATTAATTTTGTAGTGGTACGCGATTACCATAGCATAGCGAGGCTTCTTCTAAGGCTCACTTATTATAGGAGATGTCACTATCGTCTTTATAGTGACGTAAGAAGAGAATTCAAGTTAACTTATAGTATGACTCCTGGTGGGATGGTATATACCAATCTATTTTTTTTTTCTATTATTTTCTATCAGCTATCAACTCATCGGCTACATCTTTGATAATAATCAAGACCAAAATTAATAGCAATAACCTCAAAAAAGGGACTTGTTCGGGATGAATAATAATCATATACGGTTCGGTGCACGCGCACTCGTTAGACGTAAGTCATAGCTAATAGCGTTAAGTTCGTAAGATAGATAAGTTAATTTCAATTTCGTTTTATATCTCTTGGTTTTAATCCTTATGTGTCTTTTATGTTTTAATAGTTAGCTAGATAGGTTGTCTTTATTGTGTAATCGTTAAATTGATAGTATATAATGTGTTTTAATAAGATATAGCGATTTTAGTGCTCAGATAGGCTTAGTACATAGGTTATAGTTAGCTCGTAATAAGTGTCTTATATACTTGCATTTTTATGGTTTGTTTTGTTTATATTTTGTTTTATTAGATAGTTAGGCATCGAATGATGATAGTTAGGTCTCCTTAGGTAGTAATATAGTAATTTCAATGTTTTTATGTTTGTTAGAATAGTGTTTTTATAGTACATTTTTATTATGTCTCCTGTGTTCTACAGTCCATAACTTTCGAAGTATTATAGTTAGGTAGGGGATTTTGGTAATAAAATGTTCGTCTTGGCATTAGTTTCATTCCCTAACCACAAGAAAGGTCTAGGTCTTAAACTTAGACCTACAGAGACCTAAAAATAGGAAAAGTAGATATTGGAAAGTAGGGGTCTCTGACACTTATAATAGTGATATCTTTGTGACCAATAGGTCTATATAGGAGATATGTATATCATTTTAAAGGTCTCAAAAAGGCCTATCTAAGCATGTATATCGAATCTAGGTCTCAGTTATAGTCTAAGACTTAATTGTAAAAATATTACAAATTGATAATAAAAGTATATGGCTAAGTAGGGTACGGTGTCGGCTCTCTTTACAGTATAGCCTCGTTCGAGGGAGGTCGCGACTATTTGCCTCTCGCTCTAAAGGTCCCGCTCTCGCACGCTCTATAAATTTAGACGATTTGCGAGCTAGGGCATTCATTACGCTCCAGAACTCGATAGCAACAGGAAGAAATAGAAGAACTCTCTCCGCTGACACCCTGCCCTACTTGACCCTGGTTACCAACATAGAAGATTTGTTTTACTTCAAGATCCCAGCCCTCCGACCTCACGCAATCCCAGCATAGTTACATGTGCCCACGCCGTACAACCCGCACATTTATGGTCCTTCGAGCCGGATCGTCGTGAGCGAAGAGAAGAATATATTGTTGAAGATTTTGAAGAATTTGAAGAATAGAAAATGCCAGTAACCAGGAGTGTCAGTGGAAAGAGAGGGGGGCGTAATGAATCGGGGGCCGACAATACCGTTAGGGAAGATGTTCCAGCGGTGTCACGTAGCAACATTGTCCCCGCGAATGAAGATCGCATTATAGAAGACACGACGCCTACCGCCGCCGCCACGATGTCCGTCGCCGCCGCCGTACCGTCGCCGTCACCGTCAAGATCGTCGAGGTCGCCGCCGCCGTCGCAACCACGAACGATCGTCCCGCCAGCATCGAAGAAAAGCAGCACGCCTTCCCGCCGAGCACGTGTCGCGAAGGCTAAGGAAGAACTTTTGCGTCTGCAAGTGGAGCTGGCACAAGCACGCCTGTCAAGAATAGAAGCCGAAGACAGCGAAGAAGATGAAGAATATGAAGAATCGAAGATAAGCGACTCCGAAACTATTGATCGCGTCCAGTCCTGGCTCGACGAGAGCCGCCCGCCAGCGTTGGACAACGAGTCGCCCGCCGAAGCGTCGCCGACGTCACCGCCGCACGTCGCGCGACGTGACGGCGCCACCGCGAACGTATCGCAGCCGCCGCCAGTATTAGCGGCATACTTAGAAAAAGGAAGCAAGAAGCAACAAGCTCCTATTGAAGAGAATAATGAAGATAGAATTAAAGAAAAGAAAAGTGAAGAAAAGCAAGACTTCGTCAAGAATAGCAAGTCGCCACCAGTACAGAAGCAACAATGTACACCGAAGTCCGACATCGCGGAACTAGCAGCAGCAATCACTACAGCAGTCAAGTCATCGCAGCAACCATCGAGACACCTCACGGAGCTACCATACTTCGCCGGCGCACATCAAGAATGGTTATCGTTTAGAGCAGCATACTTCGAGACTGCGGGCCTTCTCACCGACATCGAAAACTCCGCCCGCCTACGTCGAGCACTGAAGGGGAAAGCACGCGAAGCCGTCGAGAACCTGCTGATCCACCACACCTGCCCGGGGGAGATAGTGAAGACGCTGGAAGCACGTTTTGGTCGTCCCGACAGCATAGCATCAACGGAACTCGAGCGCCTCAAGAATCTACCGAAGCCAGCCGACACGCCGAGGGACATCTGCATCTTCGCCAGCCGTGTCTCCAACATCGTCGCAGCACTCAAGGCGCTCAAGAAGATCCACTACCTGTACAGCCCGGAGACCTCGAGGATCACAATAGAGAAGCTGCCGCCTACGCTACGCTACAGATGGTTCGACTTCGCCGCCACGCAGCAAGATGGGGAGCCCGATCTACTTCGCATATCAAGATTTCTCAACAGAGAAGCGGAGATCTGCGGTCCGTATGCACAGCCGGAGGCCGTCTCGACATCGACGCCGTATGAAAGGAAGACAGAAAACAACACACGTCGTCCACAACGAGCCTTCACTACGACTGCACCGAAGATACACATGTGCCCGATCTGCGAAGCTGTACCTCATCACAAGCCAGAAGACTGCGCAAAGTTTAAGAAGAGCGACACCGAGAAGAGATGGGACTGGGCGAAGGAGTACAGGCTGTGCTTCCGATGCCTGCGGCCCAGGACGAAGGAACATCACTGCAAGACGACAGCGTGCGGTGAAGAAGGCTGCAAGTACACTCATCACCGACTGCTGCATCACAAGAGAGAAGCGCCCAAGAAGATAGAAGCAAGAATAGAAGAGAAAGAAGCCGTCGCCTCAACGTGGACATCGAGGAGGAGCAAGGCTTATCTCAAGATAGTTCCCGTGCGCGTCATTGGACCGGCGGGAGAAGAAGACACCTGGGCGCTGCTCGACGACGGGTCCACCGTAACATTGATCGACGCCGACCTCGCCAAGCAAGTCGGCGCCAAGGGCCCCGTAGATCCGCTGCACATCGAAGCCATATCGAACATGGAGCTGAAGGCCTACCAGTCTCGTCGAGTGACAATCACACTCCAGGGTGCCGAAGTATCACACAACATCAAGGCAAGAACAATGAACAACCTACAACTGTCGCCGCAGCGGGTCATCGAACAAGACATAGAAGAATGTGAACATCTGCAAGATTTGAAGAATCTACTAGCAACACAGAAGGCAGCTACACCGAAGATACTAATTGGGCAAGACAATTGGCAGCTGCTATTAGCCGAAGAAATAAGAAAGGGACGCCGCGACCAGCCGGTCGCATCGTACACGCCGCTGGGGTGGGTGCTACATGGGGCGCACACTCGTGCGCTGGGGCAACGCGTCAACTACATCGCGTACACGAAGAATGACGACAATATAGAAGAAATGATGAAGCAACATTTCGCCATCGACAGCCTCCTCATCCAACCGAAGCGCCCACACAACGATCCTGAGCAGCAAGCGGCAAGAATAATGGAAGAAAGTACACGCCGACGTGAAGACGGTCACTTCGAGACGGCGTTACTATGGAAGAAAAATAGTCCCGACATGCCAAACAACTACGAGAATTCACTACGAAGACTCCAGCTAGTAGAGAAGAAGTTAGAGAAGAATCCCGATATCAAGCAGAAGTACCACGAGCAGATGACGTCGCTAACAACGAAGGGACTCTCGCTACCTACAATAGAAGAAGAAGAATCATCGTGGCCCGCAGAGAAAATAATCGACAACATAGAAAATACGGGGGAAGAAAAATGTACCTACGCGCGTCATCAAACATACAAAATAGAAGAAGGCATCCCGAGTGCAACACGTTTCTCAAAGTGGGAAAGATTACTTCGAGCAACCGCAAGAGTGCTACAGTTCATCGAACTCTGTCGACCGCAGCGAACATACTACAAAAGAACAAAGAAGAACGAAGAAGAAGATCCGGAGTGGAATAAGAACAAAGAAGACATAAACCGGCTTCCAAAAAAGAAGAAAGAAGTGCAAGAAGACAAGTACAGAAAAATCGACGCCGCACTGCTACAAAAAGCAGAATTATTAATAGTTCGAGCAAGCCAGGAGAGGTCATTCAACGCCGACATCGAAAAACTACAACGGGGACACCCTGTATCAACGACGAGTCGACTCCGCACGCTACGAGTCAAGTACGTGGACGGGGTCATTGAACTCGACAGCCGCATCAACCTCGCCAACGACATAGAACAACGAAAAACTCCGCCAATACTCGACGGCAACGAAGAAAGCACGAAGCTGTGGATAGAATACACACATAGACAGCTGTTACACGCCGGCGTCGAAACCACGATCAACGAGTGCAGACAACACTACTGGGTACTGCGGCTGCGACCGGTGACGCGGGCAATAGTACACGCTTGCTTACCGTGTCGCATCAGAAGAAACACTCCACCAAGACCGTCGACGGGAAACCACCCAGCATGCCGCCTGGCTCACCACGAGCGGCCATTCAGTCACGTCGGGGTGGACTACTTCGGCCCACTGACGGTCACCGTGGGGCGAAGAAACGAAAAAAGATACGTGGCCATCTTCACGTGTCTCACCACCAGAGCCGTCCACCTGGAGCCAGCAGCCACCCTCAGTACAGACTCTGCAGTAATGGCACTCCGCCGGCTGATAGCCAGGCGTGGCTGTCCCACCGAGATCTGGTCCGACAACGGGACCAACCTACGCGGCGCGGACCGAGAATTAAGAAGATCGATCGACAACGCCACCGAAGACGAGGCCACCAAGAAGAAAATCCAGTGGCGGTACATACCACCAGGGGCGCCATTCATGGGAGGCGCATGGGAGCGCCTCGTCCGGGCGGTGAAAACCGCGCTCGCAGCCACCGAACAACCACGTCACCCCACAGACGAAGTCCTGCACACGCTACTCACAGAGGCCGAGTACACCGTCAACAGTCGACCCCTCACCCACGTCTCCGTGCATCACGACGACCTGGAGGCACTCACCCCGAACCACTTCCTTCTCGGGGGCACAGCACGCATACCCTCACCAGGCGTCTTCGACGACAAGGACCTCATCGGCCGCGCGCAGTGGCGCGCCTCACAGCGTCTCGCCGACATATTTTGGGCGAGATGGCTACGCGAGTACCTGCCCGAGCTACAACACCGGCGGGAGCCCTACGGACGGGGGCCCGCGCTCAAGACAGGCGACGTGGTACTCATCGTAGACAACACCCTACCACGCAACACATGGCCACGAGGTGTAGTAACGGCGACATACCCGGGACCAGACGGCATCGTACGAGCGGCGGACGTGCGGACCAAAGGCGGCATCCTACGGCGACCTACCAAGAAGCTCGTCATCATCACCACAGCGGCACCGAGCACCCTCACCGAAGAAGAATGCAACGTCTCGACTGCGGCGGCGAGTCGTTGCACGGCGGGAGAATGTTCGGGATGAATAATAATCATATACGGTTCGGTGCACGCGCACTCGTTAGACGTAAGTCATAGCTAATAGCGTTAAGTTCGTAAGATAGATAAGTTAATTTCAATTTCGTTTTATATCTCTTGGTTTTAATCCTTATGTGTCTTTTATGTTTTAATAGTTAGCTAGATAGGTTGTCTTTATTGTGTAATCGTTAAATTGATAGTATATAATGTGTTTTAATAAGATATAGCGATTTTAGTGCTCAGATAGGCTTAGTACATAGGTTATAGTTAGCTCGTAATAAGTGTCTTATATACTTGCATTTTTATGGTTTGTTTTGTTTATATTTTGTTTTATTAGATAGTTAGGCATCGAATGATGATAGTTAGGTCTCCTTAGGTAGTAATATAGTAATTTCAATGTTTTTATGTTTGTTAGAATAGTGTTTTTATAGTACATTTTTATTATGTCTCCTGTGTTCTACAGTCCATAACTTTCGAAGTATTATAGTTAGGTAGGGGATTTTGGTAATAAAATGTTCGTCTTGGCATTAGTTTCATTCCCTAACCACAAGAAAGGTCTAGGTCTTAAACTTAGACCTACAGAGACCTAAAAATAGGAAAAGTAGATATTGGAAAGTAGGGGTCTCTGACACTTATAATAGTGATATCTTTGTGACCAATAGGTCTATATAGGAGATATGTATATCATTTTAAAGGTCTCAAAAAGGCCTATCTAAGCATGTATATCGAATCTAGGTCTCAGTTATAGTCTAAGACTTAATTGTAAAAATATTACAAATTGATAATAAAAGTATATGGCTAAGTAGGGTACGGTGTCGGCTCTCTTTACAGTATAGCCTCGTTCGAGGGAGGTCGCGACTATTTGCCTCTCGCTCTAAAGGTCCCGCTCTCGCACGCTCTATAAATTTAGACGATTTGCGAGCTAGGGCATTCATTACGCTCCAGAACTCGATAGCAACAGGAAGAAATAGAAGAACTCTCTCCGCTGACACCCTGCCCTACTTGACCCTGGTTACCAACATAGAAGATTTGTTTTACTTCAAGATCCCAGCCCTCCGACCTCACGCAATCCCAGCATAGTTACATGTGCCCACGCCGTACAACCCGCACAGGACTGGTTTCTCTTTACGGCTAGAAAAATCTTCATAGTCCATTTTCACCCAATACCAAGTCTTGGTATTTAGAGTGAATCAAAAATAATATTATTGTAATCAAACCATTTAACGCTGTCATCGCCGTACGCTCCACCAACGGATGGATCGTAGCCAATGCGAGGCACGCCGGATCAATCTGCGCCGAATGAGTTGAACAGGCTACGCTACATACTCGTACATATTAGTAAAATTATATGTAATTGCGAGGTAGTCAAGGACAACAAGCCTGACGGGAAATATAATACTTGGGACCGTGTCAGTTTGGTTTTCTCTTTACAAGTTTGTTTCTATGCTTTCATGGATGAACAGCAGACGGGGACACCGACAGCCGGTACAGCTTGCTGGGCTTAAAAATGTATACATTTACGAGTAGGTGGCCATGTAAGTGTAAATTTATATTTTACATAATATTAGAACACTTTACATTTTAATTCTGAATTCACTGAACTTATATGAATATTAAATTTCAACAATTTGGAGGTCGTCTGCATGAGATCAATAAAAGCGTCTGCTGCCTTTTGTTTTATTCCCTTAAAATTGTATATTACATTCAACGAAATACTATTTTCTTGCAAAAATACGTTTGTTTTCACTTACGAAAATTGCACAAACAAAAGTGGTCTTTTTTATTCTTTAACTTAGAGCGAGTATAAGGTTCCCATGGGTACATTAAAGTATGTTGTGCCGATGGATGTTACTTGGCGTCTTTGAGGTAAACGCCGATTCCAAGTGTTGTGTCAATACCCAGGGAGCTCTCAGCGTGTCGCATTGCTGTTAAGTACAGCGCCGTACACCACCTTTGAATAAAACGCTTATTTGAAACACCTCCGATACAGATATCAAATGCGAATTCCATTACCAGATATCTGTTCGTTTGACTGCGTAGTGTCGAGTTGCTGTTTGATTTTTCAACAGTATTGATGTTGAGGTTGCTAGGCAACATAAGAAAATAACAGACTTGTCATGTTTTAATTTTATCTTGTGTGTTATAAATTTTGTGGAGTTACAAATACATTTTCTTTTTATGTAGCTACCATTTTTTATTTATTGAATTAGAGGGGCCATTTCGGATCATAACAATTAATTATGGAACCGGGTCCCCAACAAGTGGCGACCGTTGAAGGGAATGTAGAAGCTGCGAAAAAACAGCGATCTGTTCGGCGACGTGCATTGACTTTTATTATTAACAAAGTTACGAAGATTTTACACGATGTGGAGTCTGCCGAGGTTTCAAGACTAGAAAGTTTACTGAGTAGTCTTACCAGTGCTGGATTGGCATTAGGAAAAATTGATGAACACTTGCAGGAAATATTGTCTATTGCCGATGTTTCGGAAGAAGAAATGATGGATATTTTGGACCTGGAAGGTAGTTTAGAACGCCAGTTAGAGTACCAGCGCTTAGCGAATAAATTACAAGAAGTTTTAAAGGTACGTGTACACGATAAACAAACTTGCTCACGAGATTCTGTAGCTTCAAAGCGGAAGTTTAATTTACCAGTGATAGAGTTACGTCAATTTGATGGTAGAGTAGAGAACTGGATCGGGTTCTGGGGCCAGTTCCGTAAGATTCATGACGATGCGTCTATTTTTTACGATTTTTGTTTATTTTGTAATTGCTTTCTTTTTTTTGCGTCTCGGAGGATGTTGAGGTTGCTAGGCAACATAAGAAAATAACAGACTTGTCATGTTTTAATTTTATCTTGTGTGTTATAAATTTTGTGGAGTTACAAATACATTTTCTTTTTATGTAGCTACCATTTTTTATTTATTGAATTAGAGGGGCCATTTCGGATCATAACAATTAATTATGGAACCGGGTCCCCAACAATTTTAGTCTTCTTTGTAATGAGTTCACGAATGATCCTTCTGATTTATGACTTGCACAATATTATAATAAATTCACACACATAATACCATTTTTTTATTTCTCCGTTTTTAGTTTGAAGGTAATAATTTATTTTTGCTTTTTAGTACTGTAAGTATAGAAACTTTCTCGAGATAGTTCGAGATCTTTTAGACAAACAAGTAATAAAACGATAACGATATCATCGTTGTCAAAAAACTACTAGTTAGATGCCGCTTAAATTTAAATGGAACCAAAACTACTAGTTAGATGCCGCTTAAATTTGAATGAAAAGCAATAGCTTCCAAACGTTAAAAATCGGTACATCGAGTAAGATATAAGGGAACACACATCAAAACATACAGTCAAATTTAGAGCCTCCTCCTTTTTTTAAAGTTGGTTAAATAGTAATAGGTTGTTAGCCTATCGCCTACATAAAAGGGATATTTCACCGAAAAGTAAGAATTATACCAATTAATTAGGAATGTAATTCCTAAATGAATTAGGAATGTAATTAATTCATTGCGTTACACTCTAAATTATCTCAGCAGTTCGGTTTTCACAACATTGTTTAGAGAAATTTTTGGTTTGGAAAGATTTCTTTAAAATGACGAAGGAGCGTTTAGCCTTAATCTCACTTGATGTAAGCTGAAGGAAGTGAGACACCTGGAACTAGGTAACTGGATTTGTTTTTTATTTATTTATTAAAAATAAAATGAAAGTACTATTTTATTAGCACAGCAAAAATCACAGAGGTTTGTCTGCTTTCTCACTGCTTAAATTGTAGCTATTAAAATAAGATAGCAAAGAAGTCAAAAAGGTACCTCTTTCAAGGTACGTTGACTCTTAAACTTAACAAACCACTTTTCTTAGTATCAAAATCAAATAGTGCAAACGGTCAAAGCTTTAAAACTCTATTAAAGTGCTGTGTTGCCGACTTATCTATACAGGTGAATCGGAATAAAATCGGAACCAGTCGCCATTTTCTACCGTTATCCTGTTGTCAGTTCTGTCTATTTTTGTATTTTCTATGTCGTGTTCCATTTTAGGTATTATATTGTGAACAAAGGTGTGTAAACATTTCGATATTTGGTTCTAGATGAAAAATTGATGTGATGTGAATAACATCTCCTTCAAAGATGACTAATCTTTGCTTATTAGTGAATACTTATATTACTACCGTAGTTTAAAACAGATACTTGAAAGTGCTATTTATTTAAATGGAGGAGTTGGAATTTAGTTTTAATTAAATAAGCAATCCGTACACAGGATAGAATTTAAATCACAGTTATTTTACGAATTAAGCAGGTCGACCTCGTGACTAGCTACATATGTCCGGCGGATTTGTACTAAATTGGAGCACGACCCGCAAAACGTTCAGTATTTCCACTCAATTTAATGAGTCGATGGGACAGAAACGCAGGCAAGCAGATTTAATCACAAGACATTTCGGTTCGCCTTCCATGTGTAATTTCCCAATAGGGTCCATCCTATTATTCTCTCCCTCTTGTTTTGTTTCAGCTATATTCAATTTTCTTTAGGCTCGAGCAGTGTAATAGAATGCATTCGGTAAGCGAAATAGTCTATTTGCAACTTAATTGAAAAGCGAATCGACATTTTCGTTTGCAAAAAGAATGTTATAACATCTTGATGAAGGCTTGGTAACATTTAAATTACTTTCGCAGTGCCGTAACTATGTTTTGCGTAGAAACAAGAGCTCGTAATTATAGTCGAAAATACAAGTTAGCGCCTTGTATTTAAGATAAATTTGGATACGAAAAACAGGATGAGGATATAAAATCCATAAATACCAATAAGTGTAACGTGTTCCATAAGTGCCAATAAGTGTAACGTATTCCATAAGTACCAATAAGTGTAGCGTATTCCATAAGTACCATTAAGTGTAACGTAAAATCTTTCTGATTTACTTGAAGAGGGATTGAAGTAAGTATTAGAAGTCTGGACGACTATCAATATAAAACGTATTTAGATTAAATTTACTTTTCAAGCAATCTACATTTTGAGCAAATTAATAAATGCCGATCAATCTCGGTTTTTTGCACACCAACTTTTTAGCTCACAAAATGGTACGATACATTCCAAACAAACGAAAGAATAAAAATTTGTCCAGCAAAGAGCTTTTCCATTAAAAGACAAGAATACTTGAGATATGAAGTATCAAAGGAAGTTGGCTTTCATGTCACTTCAGCGTGACTACACTGTATTAGCATATACCAAAGGACTTCCATTTTTGTTTGATCCTCCATCTTCCTTGATTTCACCAATGGATAACGTTGTATGAAAGGCACGCCTGAGGTCATATTCGACTGGTTGCCTGTTAGTAGTTGTTCGTTAGCGGAGATCAGCGTCCGGTTTCCTTATCAAGGCGCATCCGGTTCTGAAGCCGTTTTGTTTCTTTGTAGAATGTACCGGATACTCGAGCGCTGTATTGGGCCGGATAGATCGTTATTGCGTACCCTAGTGCCTTTGATCAATGATAGTTCTTGATTTTACAGTGGCTACATTCGGTTGAATTAATTTTAGTAGAATCTGGTTCTAATAATGATAAATGAGTAAATTAGTGTTCACGATCGAGTATGAAAACTATAATAGCTTTTTAATCTGTTATTTAAGCAATTTTATATTTTCTACCACCCTTAATTCGTTACTATGAAAATAATTATTATTAAAATTAAAATTAGTTTGTTACAACATGGTTAAAATGCTACGCGTTGCGATATAAAAGCATTTGGAAACAAAAAATAAAACAGACTAGTCCTTTGAAAATGAATCTACAAATAATCGTGTAAAATTGATTTTTGATAATTCAGTTAGTAGTCATGCCGGAGCGATATGAGTGGAGCAGCTGCGAACTACGATCCTAATCTTAATAGTCACTCGAATGAATAACGCAAACTAAAAGAGAGTACGATATCACAGCAATACGTTGAACTGTAAATATAACTGAAAGGTTTATTATTCTTGCAATAGAATCAAAACACGGCAAAAGTAGACTAGAGATTATCACGACACGATTAGTATCACAAGGATGTTTTTACCTCCGAAACGTAAGTTGCAGCGTGGTTGCTGTCATCCTTTCCTATTATATCCGGTAAAGGGCTAACTTTGCAACAAACAGAATGTTTGAATACGCTTTGCAAGAACATACCTAATAGAACAGGAATATTATTTGAGTGCTATGTTGTTTGTCATGCTGAAATACGTCTGCACTCCGAAACTTATTACACCACCCTTATCAAACTATTGACTCACACACAATGAAATCCGAACGAAATACCAAAATAATTTTTTTAAATAAAATTTAGGAGTTTTATAAGCAAAGACCTAAGATGTAATATTATACGTATTTACACAACACAGACATTTTATGTACATGCAGATAGCTGCTGCACTGTGCCAAATTTAATACATTACGCTCGATATTACGGTCCTTTGTGAAAGGTGGTACATCTATTGCGAATTATGCAATAAATTTGTATCGCGGGTGCATCCGACAGTTTGCAATATTCCTCAATGTTCCAACAATAGCAACAGCAATATAAATTGGTAGAGCTATTCCCTGTTTCTATTAAGTTTGTTTACTAACTGCAGTACTCTAACAATAGTGCCACTTGATTCTACAAATATTGTAAACTAAACGAGTACTTAGGAAACGTTGGTCACAGCTTAAATGAGATAAGGAAGTTATTTTATACTACACCTGATTGGAACAGTAGCTATTATTTCCTCAAATTAAAAAGAGAAAGTTGATCTTTTCTTCGACCTTAATATGCGGGAGGAAAAGTTGTATGACAAATACATTTCTATAGTGTTCTAGCGGGAGGAAAAGTTGTATGAAAATCTGCGGTGCGGGGCGCGCGGCGCCAAGCTACAGACCATTGCTTTCGCAGATATCTGCAACTGGTGTTGCAGACTTCGGTGCAGACTTAACAGCAATCAAACACCACGGTGGTCGTGCTTCGTGGAGTAAGGTTATATTGAGGATTACATTGAGAACAAGAGATATGCATAATCCGTAACCAAATAACAGAGTCTTTTAATTATCAAGACCCTCAACCTTCTACGAGCGGGGCGGTTATGGGCTCTGTCCTACCAGTAATTATAAATAACAAGTGCAACACTTCAAGAATTCGGCTAAGTAGGACTCCGTGGCAGAGGGTTAGGGTATGCAACGCTCTGACGGGACGCTAGGATTCTTTGACGCGCGCTAAGTAGGCGTTTTGTTTGGCGAAATCTTAACACTCCTTTTCACACGCCAGGCACAGGTTGCCCCAGCTAGATAATTTTGCTTATTATTTGTTTAATATAAAATGTACAAACTATCTGCTTCCAATAGCTGTTGTTAGGGATCTTGAGAGTTCACTAATGACATGATGGGAGCACCGGCAGAAGGATGTGTGCACAGAGTGGATTTAGTGCCAGGGGGGTACGCTTATGTTCCGTGCGTGAGATCGCATAACTGTTTAACAATTGAATGAGGTTTGTAATTTTTCTTATTTTCCTATAATTATATTATGTTCGAATCACGATCACACATACCAATGCCGAGTCCATTAATCACAAAGAGGAAAACCAGAGTAGTGCCTGGGACTTGTGACCCAGTGTGTAGGTTTACCTAGGCCACATTTTACATTGCACCGGCATCACTTCTCTCTAACTATTATCACACAACCGTCGGACATAGCTTCCACAAGCATTCCTAATACAACCATAGAAACGTCGGCACTCAGCGACGCCTCGAACTAGACTGAGCTCTGTCGAGCGCGCATCGCTGCAACAAAGGCACGCCCCACCACTATTACGTCGCATCGTACGATAGATCGTGCGGCGCTGACGTCACCCACAATCCCATGTGGACTATTTCCAACGAAAATAACAAATTAAATTACAATTTAACCTAATAATGTCATAGCGCCGTCATACTTAAAACACATAAAAGCAAAAAAATAAATCATTTTTAAATAAAAAAAAAACCGGCACCGACTTCAAAACGTCTAGATTTTTATAAACCAAACTCCGTTTTTAGTTTTGATGACGGTTTTTTTGTGTATGTAAATGCCATAATTTTAACTGTATTTTGTTTGTTTTAGCTACTTATGAAATTAACAGATCAGAAAATCATATAACACATAATCATATATCACAGAATGGCTGTATGAATTAAACGATGGACCTAGTGGACACTACAAAATTGGCAGAGTAGTAAGTATGAAAACTACGATCCTTTTGGTTCCCCAGGAATGTGAAATACCACGAAACAAAACCAAGTTGCAAGATGCTATTACTGTGGTGGAACCAAAGATCGTTCTACCAAACACGCACACCAGAACTATTATAAACCAATTTGCAATGATAACAAATATTGTATATCCCAGTGTTTTAACCACATTTTAAATAATATCAATAAGAAGTCTAAAATCGCAAATTATTAGTTCTTATCACAGAACACAATGGTTCTTATGTTATTTTTCTAGATTTTTAGCAATGTTACAAGGAAATAAAATTGTTCAGTAGACTTAGGCTGATTTTTTATTATGCGCAATGTAAACTCAACGCTCGCGCTCAACACGGCGCCGGCGGGCGGCCGGCCCCATTCGGGTCCATGCGCATCGAGTGAGCTACATTGAACGCTAACGTTTTGAAGCGATTTTTACTTTCTCGTATACGTAGTATAGAGGAAGTCTTGTAATCGTCAAAAATTTCGACCGCGAGATTTTGACGGATTTACACGTTTTGGACCTCCCTGAGTCCAAACAACCCGTTTTTGGAATTATGTCTGTGTGTTTGTGCGTTAGCACGATAACTCGAGTATGCTTTAACTTATTGCAACCAAATTTAATATGCATTTACATCAAAATGTAAGGTTTCTATCAACTTTTGAGTAGTTTCCGGTATACGAGAAAGTCAAGGGGAGACCACTCCCGATTTTTTGTTATGAAATACTAAAAATACTAAATATGTTTCTTTGGACAATACTTATGTTTAGAATATGCTATCACAAAAAAAAAATATGACTTTGACCTTCAATAAAATCGTAACTATAAATTTTCCCGGTACCTATAGTATAAAGGAAAAAAAATGTTATGATGGTGAGCAGAATACATGGTTCTGGTTTGACTGTTCATGATCCTGTATAAGTGAATTTAGCACTGACATTCTTTTATTTTAACCAGATTAGTGTACGGTGGGTCGGTGACAGGTTCAAAGCGCCTCCCCACGTTGACACCCAGGCCTATTAGCTCAGTTGGGTGATCTGGTGGCGTGAAATAAACTGAAGACTGAATTTGATTACCACTGATTTATTCACTGACTGATTATTACAATAATAACACTGATTATTACACTGATTTGAATGAATAATTACTGACAAATATGGCGTCTCTTGCGCACGTAATTACAACAAGGTTGCGTTCCTGACCGTATCCCAACGGGAAGTGGATATAGACAATAGACGTAGACGGCGTATTCAGATACGCGGGCTTATTCTGATGTCAGTGTGTCTATGAAATTGAGAAGTAAAAACGGGCAAAGGAATACCCATGTTAATTCCATTAACAAATAGGTCGAGGTGTTCCGCTGCCTGCCGCGGCATCCTTCGGCATCCCTCGGCACGCCGTGAAATGTTGCGGCATCCCGAAGCGTACCGCGCCGCACCGTGTCGTCCCACGTGCGCCGTCAGTAGGTGCCGCGCCGGCCCTTAAGCAACACAGTCACGACGCTCCGTGAACTCGTCCGTGAATGAACGCTTATACATTTTAACGGGATACAAACAACACAGCATTTACATGTCACACGTCACGATAATATTATTGTTGTTTTTTAGAAAAACTCATCTCCATGTCACAGCGAGCGTCTCAGAATAAATATATTTTTCTTGGAAGGTTTTTCCTTTTAACTTTTATATTTGAGCTATTACATTAACGATTGTGTGTGTGTTGTGTATTCAGTCACGTTTTGAAGTGTATATTCCTATTTTTATTACAACATGCATACATATAATCACGCTCAAAATACCAAAAGTGGTCGAACAGAGCTTAAGGTAACATTCGGTTACACAAAAAAGCCCCATCTTTAAGTATGGGCCACACACTACCCCAAAAGTAACAGGTTGCTAGCCTCTTCGGTTTAAAGAATATTTTTATTGTCTCAAGAAATTTACATTTCACTTATTGGACAATATTTAGCTTAAGATAACTTATACAAAATATTAACAAAACAGTGAGCATGCAACTCAAAGATATCACAAAATATAATTATATGATATGAAAACTCAATAACTCACATTCACAAATACGATTACATATATATATAGCCATCAGTAAGTTCTGTAATTATTAATGTTCTACTAGATATAGTTTAAGTTTATTTTTGAAGCTATTAATACATTCACTCTCCTTAATATTTTTAGGTAATTTGTTGTATAGTTTTACGCCTTCATACATTAGATTTTGCGACCCGTACCTTGTTCTAGGAAACGGTAAGTTAATGTTATCAAAATTTCTAAGTTTTTTCTTTTGGAATTGACTATTTTTCTTAAAATTTATTTCTGAGTGAATACTACCATTTAGAATCTTATATATTAATATGCAAGTTTTAAATAAATGTATTTGTTTTATATTCATAAGTTTTGTGTTTTTATAAAGTTCTTCGGTTGGCGTTAAATAGTCATAGTGGAAAAGAACTTTTATAGCTTTATTTTGTGCTATTTGGAGATTTTTAAGGTTAGATGGAGCCGAATATCCCCATATTTCCACCAAGTATTCCAAATGTGGTTTGACAAGTACGTTATAAATATCAATACGTACTTTTCTCGGTAAGCAGGAAACAATGTTACGCAAGGCCCCTGTTAGAGCAGTAATTTTTGGTTTGATACACTAAATTTGACACACTTAAATTTAATACATTAAACAGTAATTCTTGCCTACACAAACGAGACACTAAAACCAAAAAATTAACAGTCCTTTAATAAACAACCCAACTAAAACCAACGATCAGGACAGATTCTACACTCAAAATCTTCTCAGCAGTCCGAGTAAATACCTACTCTATTATCTGTTACGTCTATTACAATACTGATAAAAAATTGTATTTGGTATAATTTTGTTTTCCAGAGTCAGCGCAACGTATGCCTGGTATCATTGACATTACATGCGTCCATACGTTGAAGAGGCCGCTTACCATCAGATGAGTTGTATGCTTCATCGATCTATGGTGACATAAATAATTCAAACATATTTATTTCTAAAGAACTTTGCGTCTTTTATATTATAGTAAAATGAATATTTTTTCTCTTCATCTCCTTAACATGTAGAAACCCTAGTAGAATCAACAATAAAAATAATTTTTTTTTTTGCACAAAATATAGAATGGCTTTGATTAAAAATTGAAAATTGAAAAATTACGCCCCTCTTATTGGTCATTGGTGTACCTACCGCTAATCAATGGTACTACGTCGTCTTTTACAAAAAAGAATCTTGCCACCATTTTAATTTTTCCATAAATTCAGTTTTATTTTTATTTTTATAAAAAGGTCAAGCAAATGACTCCATTCCACCTGATAGTAAGCAGAAGTGGTATCCAAATGGGAAAATAGCGCGAGAGATAAGCCGTCACGCTAGCCACCCTCGCCGTGCCGACCTGCAAGGTGCTTCTTCACGCCTCTTTTGAATGACCCAGGATTGCAATTTAATTTTCATAGTTCATTTCATAGTGTTTATAGATTTTTTTACCGGTCACACTTTACAAACCCTTTTTTACGACTGCCATCTTCTGGCAATAGGGGCCAAAAACGAAACTTGCCTTCCGAAATACTGAGAATAAATAAATATTATGTCTTATGTGAATAAATTTAGTCCCCTATCTCTATTCATACTGTGATAATGGCTTATCTTTTGCTATCTTTACGCGTGACACTACCCATTTCCTTATAAACAAAGACTAGCAAATCAAAGACTTTACGTTATTTGATATCTAAGAAACCTTTGAGACAAATCACGTGTCATAGAAATTGATGAACTCTGAAGAGGGTTTCCATGTAGATTTCAGGTAGAAATTGCCTTTTAAAACAGATCCGTATTAAGGGGCAGCCTCGAGGTACGTCACTCAAGTGTCTAGTGAAGGGATGTGAGCCTGATAAATAATTAAACGGCGAATGGAGTGAGGATTCGAGATACTTTCGTAATGTCACGCTAATGGGTACGATAGAGCTCCATTAGGAGCCGATTAAGGTAAAGTGACTGAAGTAATGTATTGAAATACTTCAGCAAAAAATCGGGAGTGGTCTCCCCTTGACTTTCTCGTATACCGGAAACGACTCAAAAGTTGATAGAA
Organism: Elophila nymphaeata; assembly: GCA_955850985.1. NCBI lineage: Eukaryota > Metazoa > Arthropoda > Insecta > Lepidoptera > Crambidae > Elophila > Elophila nymphaeata. Next base: position 14,914,187 of record OY039076.1, on the reverse strand, counting down.
ACCTTATATTTTGATGCATGCATGTAAAATTTTGGTCTCCCATCCGAGTACCGACCGCGCACTTGGTTACTTAACTTTCGTGATCGACGACTCAAAAGTTGATAAAAACCTTATATTTTGATGTCATACATGCATGTTAAATTTGGTTGCAATAAGTTAAAGTATACTCGAGTTATCGTGCTAACGCACAGACACAGAAAAATGGGTCTTGTGGACTCAGGGAGGTCCAAAACGTGTAAAACCGTCAAAATCGTCGATTTTTTTTACGATTACAAGGCTTCCTCTATACTACGTACTTATACGAGAAAGTAAAAATACCGTAACCACGTATTTGAGTGTAACAACATTATTGTAATGTCGGCTATTTAAATATTTTTATAAATATCTAATAAGAATGTAGTTGTGATTTTGTTAGACAGATCAGCCTGTAAATAAACACATCCTTGTTAATATGCGTCTCAATTAGCTCCCTGATAACTAACTAATCCCGGACTAATCCAGATATTTCTCAATTATCTATTACTAAAAATATACATTTCTGCGTAAAAACATGACAAAAGATATATCGCGAAAACTTTATGATTTAATGCAAACTCTTATTTTCTGCTTTAAACAGAACTTATTATAAATTTCACAAAAAAAGACTAACAATTATACAAAAACTGTGCAATTCAGACAATATTACATACATACATTTTGAAGTCGGTTAAAAAGATAAGGTCGATGACCTCTAACGTTACTAATTTTTAAGATTATCATTTGATAACCAGGACCACCAGCAAAACATGCCTTTCAAATTATGTAGGAACATCGAACTAAAACAAAATAACTTTACAAAAGCCACCCATATGAGTACCAATCGCAAACTTCGATTATTAATAAAGCTTTCTTATGTGCGCTTTAAATCTAAAGAGTGGAGAGTAAAACAGATACTGTTTCAGAAGATTTAGCAAATAATATCTAGTTTTACAAATAAAGAAAACTAAAACGCTATTTTCACATAATAATATTTTACTGCAGCGCGTAGCCGTCAGCGCGATACGCGCTGAATAACGCACTGCATTCAAATGAGAATATTATTTAGGATTCTATCTCGTTACAAATAAAGTTGGAAGTTTGATATCCTTTTCGTTACTTAGCACTCAGGTGCACGTGTTAACGATTAAAACGTTGCCATTTCATACCCTTTCTTCCCTTTAGGGCACAATACTGACGGTACAGAGCAGTATCACTTTGCTCAGTATGGATGTTAGCAGCTACCCAAATTTGAAAAATTACGTCGAAAACATGATAAAAGCACCTTCAGGTAAACTTGATATCCTGTACAAGGTGCAGCGTCTCTACACGCCTGGTTAACTGTAGAGTATTCCTCGCACTTATAAGATGGGTCCCTCCTTACTAGATGCTTTGTATAAGTTGGAGCGTTGCTCATAATAAAAAGAAGAAAATATCATTGTGGATTTTACAAATGCCCATTATAAGACTCTGCTTAGCTTCGTCATAAGAAATAACCTTGATCCGACCAATAGTTATCGCCACTCAATGATCGATACTAATGACGAGAGAATAGACAATGGCTTTCTCGGTGAAAAGTAAGCAATGCCTTTCAGCGCTGGTTACACTCTAATATTCTCTGACTACGGTTCTTATATTAGAAAATTCATATTAATCTTAAAGATGACAGCATTAATGGAATAAATCCGACATCGGGTTTTGCTAGTACGGCTTGCATCATAAGTAGATCAATACCTTAGTACCTGGACATAGTGGTCTTAATAACCTTTCGAACATAATATACTTCTGATGCTGACTGTACTTATCAAAAATTCGTGTTTATTATTCAAATATTGAAATGCTCAATTATTAAAACGCTTGTTAGTAATAAAAAAGAAATAACGGTATACCTGCTATTATTCCAATACAAATCGTCATTACTGATTCAAAACAATTAACTTTACGGCCACTAATTGCTATGTACGAGGGAATAATTATTTAAATATAGCAGTAGAATTAAAGCAATTCATCTTACAAGTAGGATTAAAATGAAATGTTAAAACGCAGTTCTAACACGCAAAATGTACCTAGTGATTTAATGAAAATAATTATGTTTGTTTAAAACAGGTAGCGTTCGTGTTTATAATATTATTTATAGTGCTGGAAAAACACTTTTAAAGCTCATACGATGGAAAATCAGCATACGTTTTTTATAACTATTGCTGTTGACCAAAGATAGCCTTACAGGATCACCGGAGATTTTTTTTAAGAAGGGGAGGATCCCTTACATATACAACGTATGTAAAGACTTTCTGCTGAACATGGTATCTTTTGTGATGGAGTTGTCTCACTGTCACAAAATAGTCTCTACAGGGTTTGGATCGAATGGAAACGGCATACCTGAAGGTACATTTAAAGGCTCGGATCTTGGCTCAGGTGTGCCGTGGCCTCACCCCAATGGTGAGGCGCCTAGTCACATGTCTGTATCTGAAAAACCACGTGTAGTGTAAGAATGAAAAATGTTGAAATTCGCACGAGTGTGAGAGACGTAGGAAAGAACATTACCTCTCTAAAATGGATCCGGGCCAGATATGGTGCAAAGAAGAGTGATGCTGAAACTTTGACGGATCGGTGGCCTGTTACAAACAAAAGTAGCGTTGGACGCCCGCAAGCACGATGGGTTGACAACATTCGGAAGATTGCAGGTCACGCCAGGATAAGGTTAGCACAGGATCGAGATAAGGGGCGAGCACAAAGAAAGGCTTATGCACAGTAGTTGACAATAACACAAATTCTGTAATACGGGTCTTCACACCAGTCTGCGGGCGCGGCGAGGTGTACGGCGATTGCGTGAGTGTAATGTTGTGTTGATCAAAGGACTATTTGGGATTATCCTAACGGTTATCAGTTATTGTAGCCTACACAGAGGTGATAGTCACTGCTGTCAACTCTGACCCTGTCTCCCGCAACAATAGAAAAACAACATCAATAAGAAGCAGTGTTATGTTTGACAGCGGTCCTAACGGCTAGTCCGCGTAGTAAAATAGGGCACCTTCCTTAATATTATTCTGTAAAATCAAATTTGTATTAATCAAATGGCAAACCAACTTGGAAAATTTGTATTGATAATTTAGTATCAGGGGATGGACAAAACAAATATCATAAACTCAAAACAAACCACGAGATACTTTTATTTATGGAAGGGTTGATGATGACAAATGACGTCCGCTTTGGAGTTAGGGACGACTGGGGAATAAGGGTAAAGTTAATTCAAACTGAGCATATCGTAACTTCATCATAATCAACAGACTTTATAATTCCACCCACTGCTGAGACACATTGATTTGGGTTCCTTGTCATCGGAGAAGGTTTAGGCAATAGTCCACCACGCTTGCCCAATTTGGATTGGTGGATGGAGTATAAGGTAATCAAAACCCCTTTGCTGATCCACTAGTCACCTTTTACGAAACCCATTGGAAGATATGTGGCTATTGTACTCTGCCGGCGTCACGTGGATTGTAATAGTCAACATAGTTGCCTTCCATCATAACTCAATTGATAAAAAATCTTGTATTAAATACATACTTAAAGTCACAACTTTCTCGCAAAGAGTTAGGCAGAGATTACTTATTTCCATGATCCTTGCATATTTATTTAGCTTCTTCTACTCCCATCACAGTCTTCATACGGCAAGTAAGGGTTCTTGTTCGATTACCTTAAAAAAACACCAAAAAATGGTACTTAAACGTCGTGTTAGTGTAGGAAGTTTCATAGTCTTAGATAGACACATAACGTCCAAACACATCCCTTTTGTACCAATTAGTTTCCCCCGTCAAAAGATTCCGCAACATCCATAAACTGCTTAATTTATGGAAACTTTTATTAGTACTGGTAAATTTCCTCACCCAAACTAAATTAACTCTTGAGGGGGAATTATCCTCGATGGTAATTGTTTCCTTTTGGCTTAACTAATCTCGGGTTAAGCTACTTATATGTTGTCTTCGAAGTTACTGTAACATTTTGAAAAAGCACGACTTATATATAATAGACAGCGATTTATTTACCCGCCTCAGGAGATCATATCTTAACATACACACAATATCACATTCATAATCCTCAAAGCGGCTTAACATTAAGTCAAAGGTAAAGCCACAATTGAACAGTTTTAAATAATGACTTTGTATTTGCTTAATTTAAATCGCAGACCAAATATTCTCTTTCCTCTAACATGCATTAGTCCGCACACGAAAATAGCATCATTCAAGCTCAGTGTTTGACTTCGATTTGAACTTTCATTTTTAGTCCTAAAAATTCGCAGTCGGAACAAAACTTTTTAATTGCCAGTATCAAAGTTAACTCAAACATTCAAGTAATAAAACGCGAGTACAGCATTGTGTTCGGTTTGCACTGGACCTTAGGACGCAATTGCGATGCGAGGCGCGGACGGACAACGCACAGCATCCAAATGAAGCTCATATTTGTTTGAGACGTGCTTCCGTTGTTTCTCTGTGTAAATGCAATACTGGGCGTCAGGATATGTATCGCAAATCGTATAATATGCTTATCGTTCAGCAATCTTCATGTTTCGGCTGTGGACGTATGATTCTGATAAGGGCCTCCCGTATAAAGTTTCATGAATGTTCGTAGAAGAGATAAGAATTTCAACCCATAAGGTAAGGGCGTGGACTTATTATCACGGCGCAGCGCCGTGTGACGTCGTCCTAATTTATATCGATTTTACGATGACACAATGTGTCTTTCATCGCGTGATGAAAGTAATGTTTTTGATCATTTACAGAAATCAGATCGCCTGATGCCTAGGCAGCGTTACTGATCACTACACCACGATGGCGTCATAATAATATCAACATGTATAATAGGGTGACAATACAACTACACAGTCATAATTTAGGAAATTATTAATCAATACTTTGCAAATTGTACACTGATAAATTAGAAAACCGAAATTAAGAGGAGTTCACGACAAATATCTCATTATCATCATCACAACAGCCTTTGTAATTTGACCCACTGCTGAGAAACAAGGCCTCTCCTTGTCAGTGAAGGAGGTTTAGGCAGTAATCCACCACGCTTGCTCAATGTAGTTTTGTAGATCCATTAGTCGCCTTCTACGACACCCTCTGAATCTACTTTAATCTATTCAAGTGATAGTTTATAAAATATAAAGTGATATATGATGTCTTTTTTACTTTCTCGTATACGTAGTACAGAGGAGGTCTTGTAATCGTCAAAAAACACGTTTTTGACCTCCCTGAGTTAAAAAATATTTTTTTGGAATTATATCTGTGTGTGTCAGTGTGTGTGTGCGTCTGTGTGTGTGTGTGTGTCTGTGCGTTAGCACGATAACTCGAGCATGCTTTCACTTATTGCAACCAAATTTAACATATAAATATAAGTTTCTATCATATTTTGAGCCGTCGATCACGAAAGTTAAGCAACCAAGTGCGCGATCGGTACTCGGATGGGTGACCAAAATTTAACATGCATCTATGACATCAAAATATAAAGTTTCTATCAACCTTTGAGTCGTTTCCAGTATATATGAGAAAGTCAAGGGGAGACACTCCCGATTTTTGGTATACGTAATTTAAATACTAGAAAAGATTAACAAAATGTCAGTGTGCTTAAACAATGATTAGTCATATTATTCATATGTAGGTAATATAAATAAGTCATGTTATCACTCTGGGAAAACAGTGAAAGAAATAACACGGTATTGATTTGAAGGTGCCATCGAAGCACGTAGATTTAATCTCGTAGGCCTACGCTCTATGGACGAAGCTAGTATTTACAGTCAAAGTTTTATGTGTGTCCCGTAACGGCTCTCGGACACATGGACACACTTTTCGGCCGGATCGGCACGAATGAACGATGTAGTGATTTGGCCGCTGCTTCTTACTATAGATAAGTATTTTTAAAAATATATACATTTTTTTTACTAAAAGGAGCTATTACACCTGAATTTAAGTGATGATTAGTCCGACAGAGGAAGCTCTTGAAAACATCTCAATCGAAATTTGCAAGAAAACCGAATGATATATTTTTAATAGTTTATTTTTATGTCTGATTGCAATAAAATACATTCCTGGACTGAAGTCACGTAACTCTGTATAGTATTGAAAAGAGGCAAAGTGCATTTGTTTCTGCTAAAAATTAATGATAGCGACAGTGGAGAGGACTTTTTTAAAATGGCGGGCGCTTATTGTGGGATAACTGAACTTATGAAAAGAAGTATATATCATACCGTTTGACAATACATCGTAAAAAGGCCACGTTGAAAAGCTACCTAAATTAAATAAATATAAAAAAGTGGACGTCGGACGCTTGCTTGGGCGTTATTATAATCATATGAAATAAATTATTTCAGAAAAGTAAAGAACACAATATTCTTTTTTTAAATAATGTGCTTTTAATTATCGAAAAGAGCACTTTAGTCAAAAAACAAATCTGAGTTGCAGACAAAACCAAAGGAAAAAGAATAGACATTTAAAAAACGCTAAATCCATCCGCCTTCAGGATGTGTCTTGATGCTTCGTTCCTTTTTTAACTCTAAGTAAAATCCCATGTTAAGGAGCAAAATCACGGATCGGAAAGAAACGTCTAGAAAAGCTGTGCTCGGAAAATCGAGCCGCACTAAAGCATTTTCCAATAACAAAAGGAAATAGCTCGGTGCGATATTAAACACTAAAATACATGTTCACGACTATTCTTACATCCACATAATGTCTACACAAAGCCATCGAGGTAAGAACAACGGCGATATGAGAATGGCTTTTATATCAGACTTATCGAAAAAGTTTTATACCACTTCGGTCCAATAATGTACACGCCTATGTTTCCGCGAAGTAACAAAAAAGATTATAATAGTACAAGTTTGGAGCACACGCGAAAACGTTGATTTAAAAAGTTTCCGTATTTAATCTGAAGAATACTTCTCGTAAGAATGTGTGCCGATGCTGTTTACGAACATACGTGGTTGTACTTTAGAAATACAATAAAACTTTTGTTTGTTATCTTTTGGATAGTTTACTTATGTTTTCCCAAATTTCAAATGCAATAATTTAGTTTGCCTTACTTTCATTAGAAATAACGTTTTATTTGCCATAGTTATCAAATAACATAAATTTCTTTTCATTAATTTCAGTGGTAATAATCAATCGAGTGTCATATGTTTTGCTCCATAATTTTATTTGCGATATACCTATATCATTTTTAAGAATGCTATTATCCATAACGGTTACTTTATTATTTTTTTTAATGTTGGAAAATGCATTAACGGGCCCTACCGTACGCTGGCTAGACGTACGGCGTGTGTGAGATTCAACCGGCAGCGCCAGTCCTACCCACTAAAGCCTACCGGTACCCTCCTAGGCCCTTCTGGGGGGTGTTTAACCTAACCAATAACTAGGTTTTCTTTACAGGTAAATATTCAATCTCATACATAAGTAGGTACATTTAGTACCTACTTACATTTAGTACCTACTTACATTTAGTACCTACTTACATTTAGTACCTACTTACATTAAGTACCTACTTACAATTTAAGTTCAAATAAGCCATTTTAATTAACTAATGGACCAGCAAAGGGGTATTGATCACGCCTAAATCTCCTCCGATGACAAGAAGAGGCCTTGTGTCCCAGCAGTGGGTCGAATTATAAAGGACGTAACGATGAAGCCATTATAGTTGCAAAAAATAATAGCTCAAATGTCGATGTGTCAAGTTGTCGCGCGATGATTGCATAATAGCGGTTACGTCGACACTGGTGGTGTGTGGCTTGATTATTGACGCTTCGCATTATGGGCTTAACAATTGAAATAATTATTTTGAATATTGAGGCTGTTATGATGACAATAGCGCGTATTCAATTGTTCTGAACGCATCCAGAGCTTCTCTAGTATATCGTTCGTTGTTAGATATACTTCAAACAAAATGGTAGTGAGTAATCACATAATGATTATTTGTATACTCTGTCGCAATTGTCTGGCGTAAAGGAGCCAATACTTAATCTTCTTTTTCTAATTCTTCCTCTTGTGTGAGATTTCAACAAGCCTCTAATTAAATTTTACCACACGCACATACAAGATCTATGACGTCACTTGAGAGAGTGACCACCATATGTACTGACTGTCCACACAATGATGGTATTGTTACAACATAATAGTCTATGATAATGATACCTAGCTAGGCGGACTAAACACGAGTGCTGCAACCAATCTAAGTGAACACAATTTTTGCCCCATAGGCGTCTAAATCTGATACCGGTACGAGAACTACTTATCACGAACAAAGTTAATTACCTACTCACTATGCTGTCATTATTGGTTTTATTGATTTTTAAAATATAATGTCTTGATCGTTTTTTTAGAAAAAAAAAAACAAACCAATACAAGTGTTTACAATGGAAATCAACTGCACTCAAATCTGCACATCAGCACAATAGAAATCGATAATCAAACATCATTTTAACATGACAGTCGTTTTGGCCATTTCACATTGCTTTACCACAACAAGATTTTGTGTACAAACTTCAAAGGTTAATTAAACTCCTCTTCGATTAAAGATGGCTAACCATCTTCTAAGGCTTCCTAAGAAGCCTTTGTTGCTTGAATCATAATAAAGAATTTATTCAAACCTCATTCACCAAAATCAGATTAATAGTTTAGGCGCTAGGGTGGAACATACGTACATACAAACATATATACATACATCTATAGACAGTTAAAATCATTACCCTTCCTTTTGGTTTCGCCGTAGTCGGGTAAAAACAAACTTTCTATTTAAATATACTTTAAAAATAAGAAAATATATAACCGATTCTATTGTGTTAATCTGCAGAAGTAAAACTCATGAGAAGCTTTTATTAAATTTAAATTTCAAGTTTATTTTGTATTGTTATTTTTAGAGAATATTTAAATAAAAATTGTATAAAAAAACTTTATTTAAAAAAATATTTTTAATCAGTTTATTCGTATTCTTCTCCACAAACCTCATATAATGCGAGTGCACAAAAAATTACTAGTCCACCATATTGGATTTAGAATTACATCATTTAGCATGCATTGTCATCCAACTAAAGTGTACTTATGCAAAATTTTTACTCAATCGAATACTAAGAAATGGTCTAAAAATGGTTTGCAAATTTTTACGGGCAACTTACATATGAACAGTACAAGTTAAATAAAAGGTTGTAATAAAACAAATTGCTTATAAAATTTAATCTGGAACTTATCAAGTTTCCCTCTGCGAACAATTAAAGTATTAAGTGTAGCTTGAACAGAGTAAAATTTCTCTTTATTGTAGTCGTTTTGAAGGACTATCCATTTCCATTACGTAAAATCCCATTTGCTGTATTTCGAAGAGTATAAAATTAAAAATGTAATATTAATTCTCGCTTATTTTAAAAGAACTGTACAAAAAGTTCACATTATTTGTTATTAACTGTAAAGTGGAGTGGTTTTAATAATGCGCTATCATTTTATAAGTATTAATGAATAATTATATTTGGTGAAAATGTTAATATTATAAAATAAATATTGGTATTTGAACAAAGCCGGTGTATGTCTGCTTACACAGAACCCGTACAAAATTATATCATTTGCGTCCACTAGCAAATCAAAATAGATAAAACTGCGTCAAGTATCATTTTGGACTATTTACAAATTGTATGTACTATGATCTTAAATAGGAATTTATTCAAAAAATATATAAAGTTCGTAGTAAATGTTAGCTGCCATAATCTGAGAAAATCAAACGTAGTCTTTGCAGCACATTCTACGAATTTCGTAGCTCTACTACGATACTACGTGCTACGACCTCGTAACGCATTCTACGACTAAGCTATTCTACTAAAACGTCAATTTCATACATTATTATTATTTTCGTTAGACGTTCAACGCAATCGACTGGCCACTTGTCTTGGCCCTCTGTGGTGTTAAAAAATATCCCTTTTTTACTCGACCAAGGCAAGGCCAAAATGAGGGGTTATGATTTTAGTAGTTTATGTATGTACGTTTGTATTGACGCATGTTCCTCCGTAGTGCCTAAACTACCTTTTTCATACGATTTGGATGAGTAAGGTTAATTAATTCGTTATTATGGTACAGGTAATAGAGTTGATTTTGCCTTTTAAACCCCAATTTTAACCAATTTTCATTGCTTTCTTTTTCCGTAGTAGGGTTACAGTTCTTTAAAGTTTTTGCTTGTTTTCAAATAATCGGTTATAAAATTTAGTTTAAAAAAATTAAAAGCAAACGTGAAAATATGTGAACGCTGTTCATCCGTGCAACAAAAGTGGTTGCGCCGCAGGCTTTTAGCATTCCACTAAAAGCCAGTAGACTTACAACAGTACGTCAATAAAACTCCACTGTAAAAATATTGTTCCTTTCATACTATGAAAGTGCACTTCGTCTTCATCAAAGTAGTTTACAAGCAAAGGGATCTTAACCTTAGACACTCTAAATTTTACTCTCATGTCTTTGAGAAACGTTCTTGTAATGTTGTTTTTAAATAATAAGTAATATACATTGGCATCAAAACAAAGGCATCAGAGAAAATTTTAGAGTCACGCAGGTAACTTAGAAAAGCTATGTAATGTTAAGAAGTTATTATAATAATAATAGTAATAATAGTCTGTGATAATATGTATACAAGTTATATAAGACTAAAGGTCGTTGCACATTTAGCTTTTTACTATGAAAAATAGGCGATGCTGTTTGTTTCAGTTTCGTAGTCACTGTTCAGTAGCGTTCATAGTAAAAAAGAGGAGTTTCCTTTCCTATAAAATTATTTTAATTGTTTGTATCAGAATCCGTCGAACTATCACGGTGAACAAACTAATGTCACATCGCCCACCGGGTTTGTTGTTATATTTGACGATTTTGAATTAGGTACTTGTGCCTACTCAGGAACGTTAGTAAAATCCATAAAAAATACTATTACATGATAAATGTTTGGTTTAAAAAATATATCTTGTTTAATCATTAACTAGTTTTTTTATGAAAATTAGTAACTGTGGTTTTCTGTTAGGTGGAGTTGTTTTCCTGATATACTATCGTTCGATACTTGAATCTAGGAATTGCATAATTTCATGATCCATTTGATTATGCAAAAAGATATAATATTATTAGAAAAAAGAAAACTCTACGCTAGCTGAAATATTTTTGCAATGGAGTAACAATGTTGTATTTTTTGCTATCTCAAATTTAAAAATGCAGAAAGGGCACGTTCGGATCAAATATAAAAAGAGGCCAAGATGACGTAGCGTGTTCTTGTTTATCAGAGGCGAAGCTGATTCAACAATAGCTCCGCATTGGGGTAAGTAATTGGAAAACAGACTTTTTCGTGTTGTTATTTGATTGAGTTTGATTGTTACTTTATATTTTTGAGTTTTCTGAAAATACAACCAACCAACCAATCTAAAAGCGCTTATATTAAAATAAGCTCTAGTGCCAAATAGAATAACGAATTTATGTAACAAGTCATCGTATCAAGACGGACTCTTCACGACGCGTAATAAAAATGTCATACTCCAATTTGTACACCACCATCTTATGAAAACCTGTAACCATAATATATACAGTTTTAACAGCATTGCTGAGTTCTGACACTAACCCTTGGATAGTAATACGGGTGACCCAACACCCACACCTACTAATCATGCACCGATATCTCGCTAGTGTTTAATTCTCTCGCTCTGAAATTTCGTGTATTCTCGTATCTTCAAACATTATCATCGGTGCCCATAGCGCAGTGCAGTGGTAAATTCGATGTTTCTAAGCTACAGGTAAGTCCCGTGGTGCCGTTTACGTGTGTATTTTTTGCGTATGCTCACGTCATTTCTTTTTTAGATTATCGGCTTTTCTTAGCGATCACGAGGTTGAAAACTATTTAAATGACAAAAAAGTAAAAATAATTTGCTCAAATTGTTGAAAACCCGTGTACCCTGAATATCGAAGAGAATTTTGTGAAACTTGCGTTTGACTCATTACAATTATTTTAATTATAATTATCTTAAAAAGCTGGTTGATCTCAAGAGAAACGTTCCTTTTGTTACTTTAATAAATAATGAGAGTCTATTTTCTATAAACCGTGGTTTAGTTTGTAAATTTCGTAGCAGGGGTAACACACTTGTTAAAAACCAAGTTCGAGTAAAATGTGTTACAATTCTAGGGTGAAATGAGAAGACAGAAGTCCTTCAATGTTCGAAGGTTCTGGGTGAAGCTTGCTTCCGTATTCAGCCTTATCAACACTCAACATCAGGTGAAATATAGATCAAGTTCGTCTTGTATAAAAAATATTTACTCATCAATTTTAATACAGCTATGGTGATTATGGAATAATGTTTGCGTTTACAAACGCGTACATAGTTTTAAAACTAGAAAAAATACACTGACAAAAATCGACCTGCCCCAGGCGGGAATCGAACCCAGCAATCTTCGCAATCCGGGCGGCTGCGTTAACCACTACACCACCAGGGCATTGCTTTCGCCGTCGAAATTTGTGAATGGTTGGTGCTTACTTTTTTATTATATACGTAAAGTGTTTACCATGAAAACATAAGCACCAAGCACTGATATATTTCGACAGTTAAGTTAAGGTAGTTTCATCTTAAATGGGCGCCAAATATTTGTAAAAATATTTCGTTCGTATCTTAGAAGTGCAAATTTCAAAGATTTTATGAAACAATGTTTACCATAAAAACATAAGCACCAAGCACTGAAATATGTTGACAGCGAAAGCAGCAGTTAACGCAGCCGCCAAGATTGCGGAAGATGCTGGGTTCGATTCCGGCCTGGGGCAGGTTGAATTTTTTCTAGTTTTAAAGCTATGGTAATTTTAGTAATATTACCATCCTTAAATCAAACGATAACCGACAGTTTTTATACGAAAACCAACATGATGCGCGCTCCTTAATGCCTCAACGATGATCATAACAATCGCTAATTGCCCCAACAGATGTTGTTCGCCAATATACGACCATACATCATGCTGTCTCCAACTGAGCCGAGATTGATGACTGGAGTCGTTAAAAGAGCTTCATTAACGTTCATAATTAATAGAAGTCACAAACCTTAATTGCGCGCTTCGACTGTAGAAATACGACCTTAAGTTCTATTAGACCGCTTGGTAATGATGCCGGAAAGCTTAAGTCATTATTTTGTCAATTAAAATTGTTTACTGTTATAATAGTCATTAGGGAAGGTAAACAGCATTTTGTTACATCGTTTTGGCCTGTTTGATAACAAACAAAACTTATTCTATCTGGTATAATAAGGTATTAAATATTGGACGAAAATTTGTAGAATGCTAGCAATGAACTTAATTAAAGCATCAACTTAAACAAATACATCTAGCACAATATGAAACTGTCTATTAACACACGGGTTTTGACACGGTTGACTGTAATCATGTTCACATCTCGTGTAAAAGTACCTACACACCCTCATTAAACCGCAGCCAAATAACACATTGCATGCACAATTCAATGTAATGTTCTAATGAACTTTGATGTATTTTAACGATTGCATATTTTGTATCATTGTGTAATCATTGTATTGATTTACCGTTTGAATGTAAGAAATGAAATGTTTTAATAATACATTTAATTTGAATACAATACCGATTATGCATAAACATATGTTTATGCAAAATCAGGTTACCTTTTCCACTAGCTGAGGTTAAAGTCCTAAATACCTCCCATGATGAGTATTATCAATAACTATGTTAATGGAATTAAAATAATGCGCATAATAATTGTGAAGCTTATTTATTAAATAGGTACTAGGAATTGCAAAAATGTTTAAATGAGTTCAGGCTTTACGCTACTTAAATATCGCATTTAATTATGAAACGCTAATTTGATACAGAGTAAAGTTTAAATTTCTATAATATACAGCACTTTTGCGCGTGACCTGATTAACTTCAAACTTGCGAGCTTATGAAGGCAGTTACATTTTACATGGTTGATTTGTATTTAAAAAAATGTAAAGTGAATGAACGGTATATTTTTCAGGTGCGATATATTCTTATTTTTTTTATGGATTAGGAAGGGTCGGTAGGGCCCAAAGTAAGCCTTATCACTAAGCAAGCATTCTGTTTTTCGCAGGGTTTCGAATCCGAGACCTCTGGGACTGCGACTGAACCACTAGATAACGGAGATGCTCCACACATATACCTTTTTACGTGGAGGTAAATGCATTTACGCATGGTCCCTGTGGGATGGTGCCAACCGCAGGGGATATGTGGGACTCGAGGTAAAGGCGTTCTCTCCATACGCACTAAACATCCTCCCGGACCTGACCTTCAGTGTGCTTTTACGGGACGGCTCGGGATCTGCGCACGCCAGTGCAACTACACCGAGACCGTCGCAACGCTGCCCGTCTAGACACTTCTTGCACCAATTGGTGGCCAGCAGTCACTCCTCCACCGACGGTTGCTCGATCTGGCGCGTCCTTCTGACGAGGACACCGGGAGCAGCCATCGGACCGCACCCGGGGGACTTCGGGCGCGGTCGTGGCCCTGAAAAGGGCCGTACGGAACTAGCCGTGGTGGGAAAACAAAAACAACTCGACGATGGCATGCGACTTCGAATGCCAATGGGACACAGTTGACATCAAAAGCCACACACCCGCCGAGAATGTTTCTTCACCACGTTACCAGCGTCCGCCACAAGGAGGCTCCCGGACGTGGACCCCATCCACACATAGACCTAGTTAAATAGGTTGTATGGTACATGCTTTAACAAGCATGCTAATTGCTAATGCATAGTCATTAAATGTCATGATGTTCACAAAAATGAAATAATAAAATAGTTTTGAAATTCCTCGTACTTTTTATATGGGAAATTAGGTACTATGTAGGCATATACAATACATATTGTCACGCCTTTTCCTATAAGGGTTGGCAGAGGTCACCTTGTTTCCACTTGCTATAATCCTTACATATTTCGCTTCAACTGCTTTCATCGCAGTCCTCATATATGGTCGGTAGTTTCGAGTACTTTTCACCTAACCCTTTTTAAAGACTTCTTCGATTTGATCGATAAACGTTCACCTAGATGACCTAGGTCTTTCTCGTGCCGCATCTTCGTTCACTTATGATTCATATAATCCTTTTCGTCAATCTACTATCACACAATCTTTCTACAAGACCAAACCATTTGAGCATCCCTTCTCAATTGTTGTCACTATATCTTCCTTCAAACCAAACATCTATCTTATCACGTAGGTATTAGAAAAAAAAATTAATCACTGTCCAATTTTGAATTTTTGATAACCCGCCCTAGTAATTAATAATTATGCTCCCTTGTTATACCATCTAACAAAAATCTTGTATACCAAGTCCTCAGAGAACTTAGTACATACACTATACATCTTCAAATACATGTTTTACTCTTTAACTTTATACTTTTAACAACTTCATTAAAAAATAAAGTCTTCGTGGAAAAGGCAAAACAAAGGCAAAGGTGTAGCATTGTAATATATTTATTTTAGGACTCCCTTCGTATCTTATACAGTAGTTTATATTATTACAAACACGAGGTAGGCTCTCTGATATAAAATTTAATAACTTTGCTTAAATTAAGGTCTAGCACACCCTCCCTAATAAAGTGCGTGTTGTGAGTTGGAATAAGTTTAGTCCGATACGCTCCAGATGTGGAAATAATGTTCATTCGAAATTGAACTTTCTCTTCAAGGTCTTAGAAACTGTTGTACCTATTTAACAAGACTTAATATCGCGTGAAATATAATTTAATAAATGCGATCTTTTATGTTGCATTCTATTTATTATAAATTCTAAGGGCTTGTAATATTTACTAGCGGTAAATGAGAAGGGTTACCTTTACTGGATATTATTTACCTTTAACAGGCATAATTATAAGAAAAGATTTTACAATCATAATATTGGAGTAAGCCGGGTATATGAGTTCGTAGAGTAAGCCTACGAAATAAGCGACCTTGTGTTCTTTACTGCTATGTGTTAGTTTACAAGGCAAAAAATGTTCCGGTAATATCTGTGCTAAATTCCCCATAAAAATATTATAGCTTGTATATCAAAGGTAACTCACATTAGGGGCGATTAGGCCTTAGTCAACCACGCTGGCCAAGTGCGGGTTGGTCGACTTCATACACAATCTAAGAATTTCTTCATAGGTGTTGGCAGGCTTCCTCGCGATGTTGTCCTTCATCGTAAAAGCGTCGATTAAACGTACATTATGAATTCAAAATTTGAAAACACATTGGTACGTGGCGGGAAGCGAACGCAACCGTCAACAACATGTGAACAATATTTTTTCTTGTCGGTGGAAAATCCGTTTACGGGCCGTACCGCAACGTGGGCTAGATCCCATAGCTCACCGAAGCCTTCAGCAACACTGCTCCTACCCACTAAAAACAACCGGCTTCTAAGCTCTTTGTCTAACCTACGCCTTGTCTCCGAAAATTTCATGTAGACCATTATGCTTAGTGACACTAGTGATTGATAGTGAGGAAGTTGATGGCGCCATGGTCGAACGTTCTTAGTAACGATCATGACTCTTAAGCTACCAAATGTGTGGTCGAAACACGAAAAAGTGACCACAATTTTTTTAAATTAATTTTCCTCCGTGCTTTTGAAGACATGTTAAGCTGGTGGTCCTGGGTGCCAAATCGATATCAAGGCGTACTGCACTGACTCCAAAATCATTGAGATCAGTGTAATAAAACTATGACTACATTTGATAGTTTTGATAGTTTTAATCGAAATTTAAAATATATTTTAATATGATCAAAATGTAAGGGAGGATTAATTTAAAAAAAAAAACAAACTGGACAAAAGGTTACCTACCATTTACTGCGTACTCACATTAATTAAATTCACGTAATGAATAATTAGTACAGTCAAAGTATGTTAATGGGAAAAGTTGATTCGAAATGAACCTCGCAGCTGTTCAGATTTGACGAATGAGTTCATCATCCCTCAGAGCAACCGTGTGGAAGGGAGCGCAACAACACTTATGGATAAACAATGTTTAATGAAGCAGAAAATGGATTAAGGGCGACCCTCCATGTACTTGTACATGGAAATTTACTTACTTCGGAAAGTTTAGAATTTTGTTTTAAATATTCATTTGACGTCATTTGTAACTGTTGTTCCATGCTTCTTGTGAACTCATATCATAATAATTGTTGCTGCTTACACAGTGCAAATGCGTAAGGAAATATCAGATTGACAAAACAGAGTTACGTGGTATAAAGCCCGTCTTCTGACATTTCAATGCGTAAGGTATCAAATGATCGTAAGGGGGCACAGTAAGTGCCTGACGCTTTTGCTCTAATCTAAACCCAAACTCATTGGTCTCAGATAATCTTACAATATCTGAAAAGTCATACAATGTTACTGAATGTAATATTATTTGACAGCAAAAATGTTTTATTGGTTATCATCCTCATTTAATGCTTAGTGAAGTTGAAAGCAATCTTCTCCCATAGCTATACCTATACTAGGTGGTAGACCCATATGTAGGGTCGACTGAGTAGGTACCACCGCCTTTCTTATTTCTGTCATTTATAATTTTTAGCAAAAATTAGTAAATATTTTGAAATAACGATTACTTTTATCCTAAAGTTATTTATTACAATTGTATCAGGCTTGTATTCAAAAACATGTGTAGGTACTCATCCGTGACACATTGTTCAATTTTCAAGGGATGTATGCATTTGAAGTTTCTGTTGATGACAGTTTTTCGATACGGGATATAAGTGATGACGCTCGCTTCAGTATTTGAATAAAGTTAGGTTAATATTTAGGACGTCCTTATATTTGCGACGTAAAAAGTAATATAATATGTTCCGATTTCATGCAATTATAATGACCCAACTCACATGAGTTGGTTCTCGATTACATCAATTAGGTTTATTTTAGTTTTAATTCATAATTACATACATTAATTAAGTAACGGAATTCCTCACTTGTAATTATTTATCAACATTGTTGAAGAAATAGGGAAGAAATAAAAGATATTGTCGGCTTCAAAATAATATTGATAGTATTATAAAGTAACAACATCAAAATTACAAGACAGTACTTTTGTAAATGGGCTATGAAAAGCGTTCTTAAATAGACAAACCGCCCTAGTATAACGGATTGAATGTGTGTAAGTTTTTATTTCAACAGTCGAACTCTAGGGACGTGTTGGCAAATAATGCACATTAATGTACAGGCAAAGAACGTCTATGCCAAGGAAGTTACGTGCAAGGTAAGCAGACTAGCTCTGGATACTCTCCAAATGACCAACGAAATGTCTAAGCTAGCTCAGTGACTGGAGAAATTGGATGTACAAGCAACTATTTAAACATTTAGGCTCTTAATCCTGTCAAGCTAAATATACGGATGGAGTGGAGACATTTATTTATATTTGTATCTTAGAACACAGAATAAGTCGTTGTGGCGTTTTAAAATATGTAATAATAAATGTATAATAGATGTTTGAATGCTACTGATTACTCAGTTTGGAACTTATGCTTTAATTTAGGTTATAATCCGGTACTATGACCGAAGCCTTTTTTTGTGGACATATTATGTTCGCTTAAGTCTTCGCCATTCCAAACCTCCACTTATTTCAAATATACTATCTTTGTTGTCAATCTTTGCACTCATATTTTCCACATGATAAACCATAGCATTCCTGTCTCAATAAAATTCTTATCATTGTATTTTTGGTAAAGCAATATTTTCTGCGCGCTTATAATTTGTTAGTACTCGTACATTGTTTTTACGTTCGCCACAATTTTTAAAGTTAGAAAAATTATTGCTTTTTTATGACAAAGATACGATAATTTCCTAAACGGTAAAGAGGATTTGAGGTCTGATTTAGTTTAGTGTTGTTTATTTTTAGCTTACATTATTTGTGATATGAGCTGAATTAAATATTCCACGCGCGGATTGCTCAAAAAAACGAAATTTATTTTAAACTTATTTAATAAAATTATTACAAAATTAATTATATCTAATTGGGCGACTTGACGTGATCGATGCTAGATCAGAAGTGGCCATGGTTGGTGGTCACGTAGGCCAGCAGCAAAGTCCATGCGACACGTATGCAGATTCAGCAGTTTACGTTGTTAACTGGAAATTTAGGGCGATTGCGCAGGCGGCTGCCTCGTGGTTCGTCTCAGCAGTTTCCGTAGAAGCGCATAATATAACAGCTGTTTCTTTTTATTAACCAACACAACGGTCTGAGTGTGATTTGAGTGGATTGAATAATAAAATAAAAAACTTCATTTAGTTTTCAATTGATACAATAAAATTATCGAGCCACACACTTTTATTGCTCTCAATTGCGAGTGAATGTATAATAACATTCAATAATAATTGTCATAATAACATTCAATAGCTCTATCAATCTTTGTAACAGTCTAGACTGTAGATGGGTAGCGAAGTTCCATATTCACATTTGGTGAGCGCAGTTTTAATTTTAACCCATAGCTGAATGCCTGCAATACAAAGGCGCGTCAACGTGCCAGTATACATAGTATTACAACAGTATCAAATAAACTAGATGTGGTATCTAATGCTATCATAAATGTTTTTATTCATAGTGGTTGCCTATTATTGCGCTAATAATTACACCCGAGTTCAGTCACTTTTTTCACTTTAGTTACGTTACCCATAGTATAAAATATTTTGGAAATTTTAAATAATCAACCAAGAAGAAAGTCAGTTTCTAACCTATGATCACTTTTTTCCAATATCGACAAAAATATGTCCACTAAATCCAACGGTGTAAATAATATTATTTATCATCACTAATCAGGTAAGAATATTATTATGCGTCATTTATTCTAATAATGGATGGTGCGGCGGATTGACAGTGTAGTGGTAGGCGCATCATTCCAAATTGTATATGTCAAAGTGTATTAAGTTCTTATTAGGTTCTTACGTCAAATTTCAATACACCTAGTTACGTTACGTCAAAAATATGTACTTACTCCTTTTTATAAGCTTAATTTTTTTTTTCAGATGTACCACAATTTACAAAAAAAAATAATTACTATTTCGACAGTTCTGCGACAAAAGCTTACATTGTAAGCGATTGGAGCTTTCGCGCACCTTCGGCTTTTTGACCAGCCATGGACCAGCGTCAGCTGCTGCCGCTTGCTTGTACGATTGTTTGCTGCTTAAATAAAAAGTTCGATGAAATTACTTCCATAGAAAGTTTGTTCGGTGAAATAATTAAATGTACCGTATGCAGACATCGGTCCAACAAACGGTACGATTAAAAGTAACAATTTATCCGTCACTGACTACAGTGTCGCAGTGCTGCACCTATTCAAGGTGTATTCGTTCGCTCGACCGACCTCAGTGTGGAGGATTTCCAGTCTTTAAGTTTGTTCAATCCCTTAGCGAGTATGAGCGTCATGGTATGTAGAAGTAGCAGCGTACGTATCGTGTAATACGATATAAAAGGAGCGCTGCATGTAAAACGTAATGCGGCTACCTTACGTTCAGCCGGATTACAATTTGGATGAAATAAAGTACGCCGTATTGTATGACCACTTCGTGTTTGTCAAAGCGGTGTACTAAGGTAAAATGGCGCCCAAATAAAAACGGGAGGATCGTCGATATGCCGCTTTGAAAGTTTTAGTTCCAATTATCACCGCAAGTAGCGCTGCATGATCGTAACAACAACAATGTCGTCACAATTCGGGAGACATTGATTCCACTACGCTTTTTAATTTTAAAAAATATCCTGAACCTACCAATAATAAGCGGTGATCTCCGTTCGATTATACATACAGACTAGAATTAAGACCGTTTGACGTTAAGTCCGTGGTGAATTCTAACAATATTAGTCTGGATATTCGAATAAAGATCGCTTATTATTCATGGTTGGTTCAGGTTTTTTTATGACCCAGCGGAGTCAAATTATTGTCACACACCACCCACATATACTACAACCCAGTGCGCAGTTTTGGACGCCGCTTTGTAGAACACATCGCGACCACAATCCGGCTGAACTTAAGTTAGCCGCATTACATAAAGGCGACGTCTTAAAATCCGGCACTCCTTTTTGAAATACCGCGTGTTACGCGATAAGGCTGTGCCATATAAACTTTGAGTAACGTATATAAGTTGCTAGTCTCTTCCAGCACATCTAAGTCAAAACAAAAATGCATGCGAGTACGTACTGTGTAATCATGGTTTCATCAAAAGAGCGGCACAGCGCAGCCATCAGAGCTCGTCACGGCGCCATTCACTCGCCCGCTGATGGTGCCCGCAATTATGTCGCAGGGTGGATGTACTTGCGACGACTATTTAGGTTTTGTTGATACGTGGGCTCGTTGGGGACTCACTCAAGAGGAGGAAAACACCTTAAGATTCATTACAAGACTGATATTCAGAACGAGAACGTTAATGTTTTAAGATAAGGTTTATTTTCACTTTACTTGTTTGTGACATTTGAGTTGTGGAAAATAAATTTAATGGTTGAGTAATAAAGAAAATTACATTATTGTACGATTAATCGCGACAAGTATGTTACTAAAAATATAATCTTATTTTCTCTAATAAAACATTTTGTAAAGAACAAATTGAACTTAAATGATTCTCAAATAGGTATACAATACGATTAAGGGAATATTAATATAACTAACCAAATCTGAAATGTATTGTACAATTCTTGAAATGCATACCAAATATAAAAAATTAAAGACAAGAAAAAATTCATATCATGATGAGATTTTATCATGCTAAATAAAATTGGACACAGAATTCATTGTGTAATTCTTGGTATTAGAAAATCGGCAACCAAAGAACTACAGGGATAAGCTATATCAGCGATACAAAAGATGTAAACAGTATGTGCGAAGCAATAGTTTGTATAGTTTCCGTCGCGCGCCAGATCTCTCATTCACACGCCCGCTCTGGTGGTGTGATCTGCGCTTAAAAATATTCGGACGATATGCTTGGCTACACTACAACTTAATTAAACTCACACCAACACGAGCACGAATTATCTAGCCCAAATTGGGTATCATCACAGACAATTTAATACTATGCTGGTAATATCATTAAGATTTTGTATCATGGATAAAAGATAACGCTACCAGGATTTGAACATAGCTTGATCACTCCACGAATTTATGCAAACTTTAACCACTTTAGCTATAAACACTAATAAATGTTCTAAATACTGTATCAAGCTACACGAATATATTTAATTAAACTACGCAAACTAATTATAACTCTAAGGTATTTCAGAGGTTACCAACGTTCAGATGATTTTATTAAATAATTTAGATTGCTTCAAAAAGGAACGTTCAAGAACAATTATATTTTAATTGATACAAGAAGTTTTCGAGCTCTAACATTGTAGGGTTTCCGAATCTATTGATTAATAGGAGTTTAGAGGCAACTTTACAACAACAAGAACTTGGGGTATTCAGAGGTTTCTAGATGTAATATTTACTGAGTGTTTTGTCCACGAACTACAATTTAAGAGACATGTTTTACAAATGAAATTGATTAAACGTTAAAAGTGTATTTCCAAAACATTTTGGAAGTGATTAGCCAGTCAAGTCAAAGTCATATTTTATTTCAGCTTTAGAAAGATATATATAATGTTTAGAATAATTATAATGTTTAGAATTTTATGTACTCAATAGAATGTAAAAATACGATTAATATGTTTACGTGCAACCGTAAATGTTAAAATATGTCCGCCATTGATTTATTGTATCCGCTATTGATTCATTATTTGAATGGTGGGGAGCTTCATAATGTATCGTATCTTATAATTGTCAAAGTCCAAAATTCCAGAGCTGAGAAGATATCTGGCTCCTAGGATTTGTCTGACTGATTTTTATATAGTTTTGAAATAGCGTAATTATTGTAAAAAAATTGACCTTAACCTTTAACGTCACGGGCGGGGTCTAACCAGTCCCCACGCCTACTTTTTAACTGTATTTTTTTATACTGAAAAAGTAAGATTGCGATTTTTTTTTTAATCTCAGTGTGCTGCAGAAGCACTCGACTGGCAGAAGTATGTCGCCCTTCAGTGAAGGTAATAATTGGGGATAACTGTGTAGACTCCACACATGCTGTTACGTAGTAACTTTTTTTTAATTTTTTTCATGTTTTTATTTATATCTTACTCCGAATTAGTGTTCTATAATTGTGAAAATAAGTTGCCAACTATAGTGCCATTGCACAAATTCTATAGGACATAATTAACTCTTAAAGCGAAGAGAAATAAAAGACACTCCACAGTATGAGTGCCATAATATAGGTGTACGATAGTAGCATTGATATGCTACGATTTTTTGTTAATTCTTATAATCACGTGTTTTTCATTCCTATTTTATTAGAAAATAATGATATGGTAGTCAGAAGATGACTCTTTTGTTAAATTTTAGTACATTAGTTACGTGCTTAAAACATTGTTAGTACAGTTGTTCAACTTTAATAAATACTTCTTACTGTAAAAACACTCATGGTTTGAAGAAAAGGAAATACCTTTCACAAATATTCATTTCTATTTTCTTATAATCTAAAATGATGTTTAAGATTTTTTCAAAAATACAAGATATAAATGTGAAATATATATGGGGATACTTATCGATAAAAACGCTTGTACTTAACCCTTAACTGTTATCGGTGTCAATTGACCCCAGGGGCTTATATTTTTTCTCTAAACTTTGTAGTTTAAGCACCTACTCTTTCTCTCAATAATTAAATATTACTAAATTATAAGATTATTTTCGTTTGTTTTATTATAATACAAATTCTATAAGGGTTTTTTTTTACCCCCAATACCAGATGTGATGCCTTTCTTAGCCATACCAGCTAAAGTGAAGTGAGTCCGAATTTTATTCACTTTAAGCACCTGTTAACTGTCAATTGGCCGATAAAGTCTTAATTTCAAATCGGACGATTAAATACGATTCACATAGTTACCACTGAAATAGTGTTATAGGTACGTAATACTGTAAATCTTAATATATTAATAAGATTATCGTACTTCAGTAAAGCAAAATAGGGTTTCTATTTCGTTGTAACACTAATGTTATTAGTTAAGTAATAATATGCCCTTTGTTATCATCATTAAAAAGACCTTCTAGAACAGCGTATAGCCTAATAACGACCTATATTTGAATTACCTTACTATTACTTAGCATGGACACGAAATGACCAGTTTGCCCTATAACAGGTCCCCTTTATCCGAAACTAACAACCATTACGCAATTAACCTTATATACAAGCAATAAGGTCAAGATTAATAGTACCCATAAGCATGTATTCACGACTTCCCAACTTTCCAGGCCTGCCTTTAACGCAATCGCTGGATCCCGAACAACAAAAGCTATTTCATCCTCACAAATGGGTATTAGTTGGATCAAATAGCAATTTGCCGCTATACGGCCAGTGGGTTCCGTACGAGGCATCTCTTGTTACGTGATTAACACCGGCGTCTACTTCATGACAATGCGGATATGCCGAACCTATATTGAAGACTTGGGGAAGTCACTTAGCGAATTAACATCAACATCACTTTTTGCACACCCCAACGAGTGTAATTCTTAGGGACACGGCCACGGAGGAGTTTTTAAATTTTTATGGTACTAATTCATGAAAAAATAGTAATTTCATGTACTTTCAAAGAAAAAATACGTACTCTTCTAGTTTTGACGTTCTGACATACCTTTTTTATATTACGAGATAGCAAATAAGCTTGCTGCCCACCTGGTGTTAAGAGATTACAGTCGCCTATAGACACTTGCAATATAAACGGGAAATCACTAAACACTGCAAGTGCGTTGCCATTCTGGAGACTAAGATAATATGCGTTCCATTCCCAGTAATTGCACTGGCTACCTCTTCCTTGAATCCGAAACACAGCGAGCTGCTTCACGGTAGAAATAAAAAACTAAAGTGGTTGTCCCCGGTAGTACCTTTCTGGCACGATCGTGCGTGATTTTTTAAATCGATTTAAGGATATTTATAGATACTAATTATAGAAAAATATAAGTATTCAACTTTATCAATCAATTGTATTATTCAGTCTTAGTTCTTTTGATAAGTTTAATTAGCTTCTAATGACATAATTATCTATAAGACGCACTGAATATGTGTTAGAAAAGAAATAGGAGAAATCGCAAACACTTTGAATAGTTTGATTTCATCTTTGTTAAAAGTAAACGTCTTTAACTAAAAAGAAATATTCCCAGTAAACAGAAAATTAAAGATTTAATTCCTTCATTACGTATAAAACTGCTGTTTTTAACATTTTTTGTGCTTTTTATGATTTTTTCGTTAGAGTTTCTGTTTTTTTTCATTATGTTACAGTTATTTAAATATTGAGAGGTTGCCAGCCTGTCGCCTACATAAAAGGGTGGTGCCCCTTTTATATAGGCCCACAAAGTAACAATCTTTCAGTATACAAAAGCCAACAAAAAGTACAGATGTTACACTCAAAATTATCTCAGCAGTTCCGGGTATAAAACGTTATCAGATCTCATGTTAAGCTAAGCTTCTAACTCTACAAGCCCTAACTTCACAAACTCTACACCGTAGTCAAAAGGTGTGGCTTGGTCGTTTCGTTGCTACAAGAACTATTGTATAACGGAAAAGTAATGAGCAGTAATGAACAGAACAATAAATTTATCACCTATGTGACCCGAGCGAAATATTTTTTTCACCTTACGCTATGTGACGATAGCAAAACGGCCACACATTTTGACTATGATAACAAGTTTGTGAAGTTAGGGCTCGTGGAGTTAGAAGCTTGGCTCAACATGATATCTGATAACATTTTGACAGTGCGAGTCAATAACATATAAGGTGTCGTCTTGGCAACATTTTAAATGAAAATATTTCTGTTGGGATGTACATTGTTTTGACTAGGGAACATTATTTAAATGTAAAAGCCTTGTCTATTCGCTTCTCTTTGTTACTACCTCTACTCTCCAGAGTCACGACCGTAAAATAATATGTGATTATTTTCATCCCGCAACTCTGAACAGCCTCGAGGGGCTTTTCCACAATAAGCTACAGCCTTTAGTGTTATTATAACACAGAGTACAGCGTGTTCCTAAATTTTTCTATTTACATTTTCACGTGGAAATTTTAGGTCATTCTGGGTAAGCTGGGAAATTTGCAATTTGCTTCTACTTGCTAGTAAGTTCTGTACACGATTAAGGTTGATTTTCAAATGCTATTTAGAAGGACATTGTGTATTTTCGGTTAATATATCTAATGTACATCTGTGTGGTTCTTAACTTACTCCGAATCTTTGCTGTATTAAATAGATTTGGTACCATGCTATCAAAATAATCAAATGCATTTTAAATATAAATTCCAGATCAACCTTTTTTCGGCGAAGCTTTGGGGCCATTATTTCGGACTAAGGGCAAAGATGGAAGCGAACTTTGCTTAGATCACAAGTAAGATAAGCTAAGATCTTATTGTCGGAACACAAAATTGCTGTTACATTATGATGGCTTATTACCAACCATTTGTACCATGCTGAGCATCAAACCCTGAACTTCTGCAACATACACCGGTGGACGAATCGGGGTATTTTCTTGTTATCGTTTTTTAAACTAAGCAATGGTTAGCGTTTATTTCACCAATCGAAGGAAAATGCGCGATTTTTATCTCCATAGAAAGGTGTGCATTAAGTTTTGGAGATAAGGGCCATAAGGGTCAATTTGTCATGTACATGTTTGCCTTGACTCTCACCTGCCGTCTTTTTCAAGTAAAATTATTCAAAAAGCAATGCTTACATAACATGACGATATCAACCTACTCCGACTTGAGACATTGATTATACGCGGTTAATCTGTAGGAGTATTTATTTTCTTATCTTGTCATTGGTATAATCTTATATAATTTGTTTTTTTTTTAATTTAAAAAGTCGATGTACTTACACACCTATCGTGAACATAAAAACAATGTAATGATATAACAGTCTGCTATCATACAGAATATAAATAGTCTTATGGATTTTATTGGAATGCATATGGTCACGCTTTCATAAACTAAAAGAAAAGGAGCCTGTGTAGGTAATATTTCAATGAAAATATTTTATGGATTCAATTGTAGACCAAAAATAGCAATAGCAGCGCAAAATCCGATCTTAAATGTAACAGAATAAGGGTGGTGAGGAGTTGCAAGGTGACGCTCTGTACACAACTTATATACCACGCAATATCACGCCAAAGGAATAAATAATAGTAGCAGTACCATTGTAATAATCTAGGGGAACGAATTGTTGCGAGTAAGCCGGTCCGAGACGTGAATATTAAAGCATTTTTTCTCAGCTCACGTTTCGAACCATACCCCATCAGTACTCATAAAATGGTCTAGCGAAGCGGACATAATGGGCGACAATTTCTTTTAACACCTGGGGTCGTTGATATTCCTTATGCGTATTTCTTGCATGTTTCTACTGTAGCCTTTACAAAAATTTTCTCAAAAAGGAAATGAAAGAGAAAGGTATGCTGGTTTCAGATCAAAATTCAGCACAGAATAGAACTAAATATGAAATTCAACAGTAGGTCCAAGAATAAATTAAAATTATTAATCCTTCTAATTTAATTCCATTGAATTGCATTTTCACTATGGCTGTAAGAAGAAAATACATCCCCAGAGGAGCGATCTGAATCCGAATAGCAAATGATGAATTTGGAGCGCTCCAACTAGGGTGACCAACCTTACAGAAGAGCACAGTCGTGTTGGTGAATAATATGCCAGAGCTCCACGGTGTATTGAAGGGGACTAGGGCCGACAGCACGCGAGTGCCTGCAGGATACGTTGACTGATTTACCACCAGGAACCGATGGCATCATAATTGACTTTCATAAGTGTACAAATTGTACCTAAATTAATAAAGTAATTTTTACTTTGACTTTGACTTTGACCAGGCAAGCCGTATGCTTGTCTGCCAACATTTATGTAACTTTCATATTACGCCAAATAATTTTGTTTTATTATAGCAACTGAACACGTGGATTCTAATCTGCATTATGTTTCGTTCACTTCAAAAATGAAGACTTTCATTCAGAAAGGCTTCAGAATGCTCAGTAAAAACGCTGTACCAATTTGCACTCTAGGTATATATTTATATAGACGAGACGAAATCTATTAGCATTCCATGGATTCACGATGGAGAGGGGAACCAGAAGCAGTGTTCGGACTTGTGACCGCAGCCGTAGATTAGGACCTCCGTGTGGTACACCGGCACTCCCCATCCACTACTCCGGCTTCTTTCTCTGCCTTTCTAGCCATATTCAATACGATGATAGGTGCCTACCTATAATGATTTTACACATCTTATAAGATAAAATATAAAATTATGTAAGCTCGCAAATGATAAATTGTTATTCGAAAACATTAAACTTTGTATTGCGGCTACGATATATGAACAAACGTGTGCCTAGAATATTTAGGGAGCTGCTTTCGCAAGCCTTAGCAACAGAATAAATTGTAGCACAATTTTCATTGTTCGAAGTTTGAGGTAACATTACTATGATGCCTTTCGCGTTTATTTCTATTGTTTATGACTCAAAGCGAAATGTTAAACGACTTATTCAAACATTGCAAAGTACTCACTTTGTGTTATAAATTATCTGTAATAACAAATTGGAAAGAATAGTTTCAGTTCCTTTGATATTTAAAATAGTCTCGTTCTCTTTTATTAGCATAAGAATTTTCGAATTCCATTCCGATTAAAAGCTTGCAAAGAATTTGTTGAATAAAAGAACTGATGGTTATTTTTTATACTACAAGTTCTGGAATAACATAATTATCTTAACAATGAATATCATAATTATCCTAATTTTAACTTAGGGCTAAGAAAATATTTTGTCGACCAAATTGAAACTATTATAAAATTGAGTATGAATGCAGACTACGATATGAGTAAAATGAAGCGAAATAACTGTTACCAAAGTGATCAATTGTTCCTAATTGCTTTGATCTTAGTTACGAGTTATTTATAATTAATAAAGTTATTTATGTACAGTATTTAGCTATCGAAAAACTAGATATTCATAATGCGCAAAAATCAGATTTTGAATAGGTACAAATATACATAGTCTATTATGTCATACACAATTGATGTTAATCTTTTTGATGCAGGGACCTCACTTGCATCCAAAGCGACTTTTCCTTTAAAATTCAGTTTATCATCATCAGCAACTGAGTTCCGTAGTTCTGAGTACGATATACTCAGCGCAGGTAACCTTATTGTGGCATACATCGTGGTGTATTTATTCTGCGATAAGGTCGGTAAATTAATATAAAAAACGAATAAAAAGCTCCTATTGCTAATTTCAAAGTTGAGAATATTTTTTAAGTACTAGCATGTTTGAACATGATGATTAATACTAACTCAAAAGTATGCTTACCACGTACCAGTAACTTACTACGTAATTCATTACTCTATTTACAAAAATATGAGGTGATGTATTCAACTAAAACGGACGACTGTTATGTATCCAAATTAATCAGATTTTACTTTTAAAAATGAACCTGTATGTTGTGTAGGACGTCCTTCAGCGAGATGAACAGAAGTCGAGAACAGATGGTTCTTCTGACGCCGCCCCGCATAAGCTACTTCGCATGGTAAATCTCTTCTCGTCCCTATTCCGTTCAATGTGAGGTTTTTGTATAGGTACCTCACATTTCTTCGCTGCTCTGCTCAACCATTTCCTCTAAAGCTTAGTCGAAACGATATAAGCAAATAACGAAACTCTACTGATCTCGTCACCTTTCATATCGTTTTCGCTTTGTTGAAAAACGGTCCTTAGATTTACTTAGATTTACTGGCCGTGGGAGCGCTCTAAATTTTAGTGGGTTATCCGCTTCGTCCAACCTCTCTTTATTGGAATCTCATATTCATAAAACAAATGAGAAAAACTTATATGAATGACCAAAACAGAGTTGGGTGGCCGTTGGGTCTTATTCGCACTTAAATATTTATAACTTTTAGACAGGATACCATTTTAATATTAAGAGGGGGTATAAAGCAAAATTACCAATCTTTGATTTGATTTTTACACCCCAAAATAAGCCACAAGCCACCCCATTTTTTTAAAATAGATATAACATTATATTTGAGAGATTTTAGTCTGGGAAAAAACATATAATGAAATATTTTTAAGCATGGAAAAATATCACGAACTTACCTTTAATTTCCAGCTTAAATCAGTTTATTTTCAATGCTATGCATATTACTGCGTCAATATTTTAATACATAATATAAAACTATATTACAAAGCAGCCCTACTAGGGATTTTAAAAAATAATGAATACTTTACGACTTATTTTCATAAAACCAATTTGTCGCTTATTACGTTCTTATTCCGCGCAAAACGCATCAGTCTATCGCGCTTCACCCGTGGTAACGGGCATGTTTTGTTTCATCAATCAGTCTTGACTGCTCCGTTGAGACGAGTGGGCTGTGTTTCTGTGTTCCGCCACCGGCTCGAGAAAATACTTCGACAAAAATATGGGAAATAAAAATAAAATGCGAAAACACTCTAAGAAAGAGTTTAGAAATTTAAAAATTCAACTCATGAATAATTGTCGGAGGTATGTACATTGCTTTTATTATATTATATAAGTAGTTTAACCAAAAAATATCGCAATTTGACGTTTTAGCTCACGGCACAATGTAACAATGTCGGCGCGGGTAGCAGTAAACGCAAAAAAATAGATGCTTTTGACTACTCATGAATTGGTGCAAAGTTTCAATTGTGTGGTGTGTGTAAAGTATTTTTAACCAACTACCAAAAAGGAGGAGATATTCGTCTGTATGTATTTTTTTATGTATGTACACGTACAGTCAGTTTCAGAAGTAGATGATCACTTTAGTACCATGTCATAGCAACGCCAGCATTTGTGCAGTAATAGTTGCTACAATTATGTATGAAATATTATTATGACAAGGTACTACAGTGTTCATCTACTTTTGATGGTGACCCGTACACCGATATCTCTGTCATTTGTGGACCGATTTTCAAAATTCTTTTTTTATTCGATAGTGTATACTCCTGAGGTCCCATTGTCACCAAGTCAGGATCTGATGATGGGAAGCCAGGGAAATCGAGGGCAACCCTCAAATTTTATACGCATATATAACGTTTTTCATATTTTTCCTAAACCAATTCTATTATTTGCACCGGGTAGTCATCATTTCATGTTTATGAGCTGATGATGGAAGGTAAATATCTGTTCACCGATATCTCTGCCATTTGTGGACCGTTTCTCAAATTTCTTTTTTTATTCGATAGTGTATGTATACTCCTGAGGTAGTCCCGTTCTCACCAAGCCAGGATCTGATGATGAGAAGGTAGAGAAATCGAGGGCAACCCTCGGAAAAGAACAGAAAGAGAGGGTTATTCATATATTTTATAAAGCTATTCTAGTATTTGCGTCTGGTTGTCATCTCGTGTTGATGAGCTGATGATGTATGGTAAAACTCCTTAACTATTAGGAGTTGGTTAGTGATAATTTAAGTATTAGAGGTACCTAAATACCGATAGTTGTATTCTTTTAGGTTTTTCAGGTGAGCCGATGATGGAATCATTGATGAGACTTCGTGAATGTGTAGCGACTATGCCCACAATATATTGTATTTTAGCCCAGAATGAGGAACTTTTTACTTTGACCACCAGATCTTTACTGCAAAATTTCCATGCATGTATAATACAAAAAAAAATGTACCTGTCATAAAATGTAAATATTTTTTTATGTAACCAAAGATCTTATATGTTAAAATACACTGATTTTGATAAAAATCCACAGAAAAATGTAATAAAGAATAATGGCCAATTTTACGAACATTGTCTTAGCTTTGGACAATCCAAAGTGGTATCTTGTCAGTTCTTGTCATAAATAACAAGAATGTGATATAGCATACCACTTGGTTTGAGCATGTCACATCAGATTGACATTAACATAATCAAAACTGAAAGTAACATTATATTTTATGAATAAATGATTTAATTACCAATAATTATTTTTTTGAAGAATGTGCATACCTGGTAATTATTCTGAGCGATTAGCATGATTTTATAAAAAAAATATAATTGATGTAAATAAAACTTTATTTATAGTTCATGTGTTGAGCTATATTTTACTTGTAAGTACCTACCTCATATCTTTGTAAACACACACAATGAATAAATTATTTGAATCTGAATTTATTATATTTATTTACCATCAGCGAAAAGTATTAAAAATCCACATGTCAAAGTATAGGTAATGGATAGATAGTCCGACTCGTGCTTAGCCAATTTTTTCTAGTTTTTCGCGTATACTATGTGCGATCACAAAAAAGAAAAATCATGAAGCGAGTGCCACCTTGCGGCTGCGAACTGCGATGTGCAAGAGGGGAAGGGTGAAACGCGCGGGTGAATTCTGATATTTTTCTTGGTTTATGCCCGCTCTTAAGTTAGCAGGGTACATGACACGTGACGGTTATTATTCTAAAGCTGGAAATAACAACTTATGTAGCCTGAGGTTAATCTTTTGTATACATAATAAACGAAGAGACCTGACTCTCAAGAAAATGTAAAACAACCTTCATATTTGAAATGTTTGAAAATAATACCACATTAAATAGAGAACCAAAACCAAGAAAAAAGTCCTGTGCTGATATAATACTATAATTTTCAAACGATTCAAATAATGCCAAATAAAATTGTCAACGATATTCAATGCCCTTTAGACTACAACAAATAGCGCGGTATTAAAATCGGAAAAAATAGTGAGCAGCGTATAATAATTTACGCTGATTGGTTAAAGTATTCTATATGTGGTCTTAAAAATAAATTCAACCTACCAGCCGTTGTAGATCATTCATTATGTAAGCAACACGCTCCAATCTTGGGAAACTCAATATTATTAATCTTATAATTTTACTGGGGAGAAGTAATGCTGAATAACTGACAAACTGTAAAATTGGGCAGAGATTGTACCTAGTGCAAGTGTTATAATGCGAGCTGGAATAACGCTCCCGTCCTTGTTAGGCATAAGTTAGGCTAAGTATTATGTTATTTGTAAGAGCAGTACTAAACTAGACGCTCAATACTAGTTTGTATAGTTATTCCCGGTCCCCATAAAGCTTACATAGTATAAAACAAAATCACTCAGTCTGTCTATACTTTACGGATCTTTTAAACTACGCAACGGATTTGAATGCCGTTTTGACCAGTAATTCGAAAGGAAGTTTTAAATGTAATTGTAGTTCAACATGTAGATATGTTGAACTACAATTACATTTAAAACTTTGCACCCGTGTAAAGGCAGTTGCTAGTGAATGATAAATATAATTTTCTTTCTGTGTGTATATAGGTCTTATTAAATACAAGTCTCCTGTGGTAGGTTTTACAAGCTGACCAATGATACTGATAAAAAAAAAACTATAATAACGAACGATATTAAATTTTTATTGAAAAAAAAACACTGAAATTGAACTTATGCTTTCTATTTACAGAGTTATCTATCAATATAGATAAACTTTATATGGAAATTGGGTACCTATATTTTATCTTAAATTATCTGGATCTATTTAATACTTACAGCATAAAATGTAGGCACAATAAACAGGGACTCCTATCTATCGTATCGTGACCGTCATATCTTTCCCGAAACCGGTGGAAAATATCGCCTGTATATTAATTAGGCCACCCATTGTCCCTTATTTTTATGTTTTCTTTTTCAAATATTTTTTGCTTGGAATAGAAAGAAAAACGTTCTATCTGTTTCAAGCAGCTACCTCATACTGATAAGTCAATTTATTGAAATAGTTATATAAAAGAATGGAAAAATCTTTGAATCGTTTTATTTTATTGCACTGAATATTCAAATTATTTTACTGTATTCAATTTTATGGGTAGAAGAAAAATGTTTACTTCTTAACCTGTCTCAAGACCATTATTTGCCATATCATCTGCTACATAATGATCTTTGCTTCAATTTTCTATCATTATAGTCATATTTGATACCTACCTGATCAAGTTATTTCCTTTGATTATTTAGCTCGAAACAACTCTATAAAAAATACTTTTTTGTCTACAAACAACTTAAAATACCAAAGTATTATTAGTTCGTAATTTAACAGCGGTTTCGTAAAACTAACATTCTTCCTGAAAACTAACTTACGTTGGCATCTTAATCATTTGGTTTCACGAAACGCCTCGTGTAACCTGGGGCCTGGTACACGATCCATTTTTTACCTTTACAAGATATGCTATAAAATATAGGTTCACTAACAAAGCAGCGTCACTTAAAGTAAAATTATTTATGTAAGCAATTTTTATTCGTCGCTTTGTTACATGGATAGCCTTGAAGATACAGTAATGCTAAGCCTTGAACGTAGCAATAAAATGAGCAAATGTCACTTTAACGATTCTTATTCGACTTGTCAATAAGACTTCTTTGTTACAGGATTCAAATTACGAATAGAATTTCCTTGTACCGATTCTTGAATGAAAAATATTCGATGTATTTTATTAATTTTATATTTCGAGCTTAAATTTTTCATGTATTCCAGCAAGCGTGGCGCTTTAATGGGCCAGGGGCAGCGTTGGCGAAATTTTATTTCTGCCGCAGCGCAGAATCACGTGAAACGGAACAAAAAGTTTGCAATGTCGCTGACAGCTTTTAAAAAGAGATAGGCGGCGGAGGCGATAGTTTTTTACAACAAACACGATGAAAATAAATTTACTATTATTACGCATATTACAGACCAGACTTTCAATGTTGTTTTAGACATTAAACAATCTAAAGCAATTTCTGGAACATTAAAAATTTTTAACAATAGTGAAACTATTAAATAAACAGTAATTTTACAGCATAGAAATTGAGACAGAAACATAATAAGATGGAGTCCTAAATAATGTGGGAAAGTATGGACTTTGCATGTGCCTTGCTCTAGACTAGAACATGTCTGTAAATATCATGTACAGTGAGCATCAGATGTAGATTAGCACTTTAGTACCTTGTTACAATAATTATCCCCACATAATGGTGGCAATTAATATAATAATAATAAACTTTATTTGTTTGCTACAAAACACACATACATAAAGCGAACACACAAATAAACAAAAGAAAAAACAAAGGGTAGAAAACATAACAATGCATGTGTGCGTGTGTGCAGCACCAGGCGAAATAGGCGACAGTTCAGGGAAATATTTGCTCGATCCATGAGCAAACCGCTGTTTTTAACTAATCTGGTCCTCACCAAAATGAGAATGAGAGTCTCCTCGCGAACTTAGATCACGGACAAGTGCAAGTAAAACATAGTAAGCAGTTATTTGTAGTTGAAAAATGTACTTTACTATTACTTTAATAAATAATAAAACTTACTGCATTGTTAAGGTCTACTTCTGTTGATGATTGTACCCAAGAGATTCTCTCCCCTCCCCGACTACGTGCGTACATTTACGCCAAGGGCCAAGATTTAACGGCACCTTCAGCTTACTGGTTCTTAACAGTTTGAGAGCCCTGGTGCCTTATACGATGGACTCCCTGTAGTAGGGGATGTCTAGTGGTTATAAATATCAAAGAATGGGATTGACAAAGTTTTTTACTGTCTTTAAACCTCGGCCACAGCAATAATAGAATAGAATAAAAAAATCTTTATTCTACAACAGTACTAATTATAAGCAATTGGAATTGACAATCCATAATAAGATTTAGCCCTTAAGAGGAGTTCAATATCACTGCGGTCGTGCGTTCTTAGTAATATGATCACGAAAGTTAAGATACCATGTGCGCGGTCGGTACTCAGATGGGTGACCGAAAATTTTTCTACTCAATTTTCCTCCGTGATTCGGAAAGCACGTTAAGCTGGTGGTCCTGGCTGCTCTCGAAAGATAGAGTCGTTCCCAAGGAGGGTTAGTGTTTGGCAGGCGACTGGCCGTAAAAATCTAATGCCAAATCGTTTGCAGTAATATCGATATCAAATCAAGACATGCTGTACCTACCCCAATTAATTTGGGGGCAGGGTAGAATAAAGAATAACATTTTGCCTACCACATTCTACAGCTGGACAAGGCCTCTTCTAAACCCTTGCCACTGACCCCTGTCTTATACCAGATTCTCAGCCCATCTACCGCAGTGTCTTAAGACGAATCTTTAATTCGTGCGTGTTGCCAGTGATGACCTATGGAACTGAAACTGAAACGTGGCCGCTTACAATGGGCCTCATAAGAAGGCTCAAGGTCAACCAAAAGGTAATGGAGAGGGCTATGCTCGGAGTTTCTCTGCATGATCATATCAGAAATAATGAGATCCGCAGGAAAACCAAGGTCACCGACATAGCCCAAAGAATTGCGAACCTTAAGTGACAGTGGGCAGGACACATTGCGAGGAGGACTGATAGTCGTTGGAGCGGAAAGATCGTAGAGTTGCAACCACGTACCGGGAAATGCAGCGTTGGTAGGCCCCTCACAAGGCGGACTGACTATCTAGTAAAGGTTGCGGTAAGCCGCTGGATGAGGGCAGCGCTGGACTACAATAATGCCTACATTTCCGAGAATATTTGAGAAAAATTATGTAACAGAAAATCAGAGTAACATAGACTTACAGAGCACTAATGATGCGTGAAACTATAGTAGTTTTTTATTAGTTAATGTACATAATAGAACGGCTATTTTCTTTCAGCAAAGCCTTACTATCAAAGCGTATTTTGGTATCGAAAAAAGTAATGGGTAGGAAACAATGTGAAATTCCATTCCAATCCTCCAGGAAACATAATAGAACCATCAAAGAAAGTAAATGAAGGGAAAATAATGTTATTTAGCCTTAATTTTGGTAAAAGCAAGTAAAAGACAGTCAACGCGGAAAACTTTCGTGAGCAACATTGTAGCATGGCATTTTTATGTTAAAAGTGGAAAATATTGCTTGCTTCATGATACGAGGTTATCATTAAGCAGGTTATGTACTTGTTTACTATGGAGATAATGTATGACAAAAAAGGCTTTATGTTGCTCCTGTTCTGTATATTAGACAACAAAATATTGTTATACTGTTTCGCCGTGTTAAATAAACGTCTCTAGATACTTATTATGCTTTTTGCTATCGGTTTTTTCTTGTCTATTTGATTTTGTCAATTGGAATCTGATACTACGTCATTGGCTTCTATTACTGTGATTGTTCTTGTTACTTATCTTTACATTAAGATTTGGGAAATATGGAATTGATTGATGATTGCCAAGGGCTTTTTTTTTGGTACACATTTTGTTTAAAATTAACAACATTCTAGAAAAACTTTGGAGTTTCAATCAGGGGGTGTATAATTGTTTACCAACAAACATACTAGATGACATAATAGATGTCTGGTTTCGGAGGTGAAGAGGCTGGTAATCTGTATACAGGGTCTGCTAGTACGGATACCAGTCTCTCACATAGAATATTAAAATGATATTGTACTTTAGGTCAAGCTCATTTGTAATTTTTCTGTGTGAGAGAAGAAAATAAAGATTATTATTACGCCTTCTTTGCATAGGGGTAGGCTGAGATTACTTATTTCGACGTGCTAGGATCCTGCCATATTTCTTTTGTTTCATCTACTTTTTTATATAAAAAGGTCAAGCAAAGGACTCCATTCCACCTGATGGTAAGCAGAAGGGAAGTAAAATACTAAGAAAGCTAGTACGACAGATAAACCGCCGCAGTAGCCACTCTCGCCTTGCCAACCTGCAAGGTGCTTCTTCACGCCTCTTTTGAATGACTTAGGATTGTAGGAAGGAAGGAACACACCTGCTGGCAGTAAATTCAATTTGTGCGACAAAGAAACGAGTTGCCAAATTTCTTAGTTCGCGTTGGAATGGTAGCCAGTTTGTCAGTGATAATGTAGACCAGCACACGCGTAGTCCTTAAAAGAAGGGAGATGGTGGGATTAGGGAAAAAAGGTCATCAGAGCACTCGCTCTGGTACGGATGGTTGAATGCGCTTAATGACGCAACATCGCGACGCAAATGAAGAGGCTCAAGATGTTTAGTCACCTCTCCGTCGCTGTTGATGCGGAAAGCGCGATGCTGCATTCTATCTAAAGCATCGAGCAAGTACTATATCCCACAAATGCGAACAATGCTCCACGAATGACCGTACTTGCGTCTTGTACAGCAAGCACAGTTGATCAGGCGTGTAAAACACCACACTTTGTTCAGGAATCCGAGTTTCCATGAAGCTGTTTTATCATGCTTTCGATGTACTCCTTCGGATTGAGGTCGCTGCGAACCTTCATACCGAGCAAGGTGATTTAACCAGTATGGTGACACATTGTATCGACTCCCATTTTAAGAAGACGGAGCTCTTACATGTATTATGCCAAAACTAGTACGCTCCCAATTTTAGAAGACTGAACTCTAATCTCTAATAACATAATTATATAAACGTAAATCTTCTTTGAAACAATAGTATAATTCGTTCTAAGCCTCTCTAATGAATAAAGAGCAAAATCACTTAATAATTCAGCGATTCAAAGGTAAACCTATAAATTTATGCAAAGGTAATTCAAATTTTAGGAATCTCTTACTGTTCGTACCAAAGAAAGTACACAACATTCTTTCATAATTCTTGGAAAATAAAGCGAACAAAGAAAACTTATCTCTACACCGAAAAATTCCAGCATCCTGTTGGTTTATTAATATATAAGTAAGGTATAAAGGAAAGAATCCCATAAACTTTACGTTCGCTGGTGGCAGATGTCTAAATCGTATTTCTATCAAATGGGGAGCCAATTTCACACTTGACAGGAATTCCAATTAACTTAATTTGATAGGAAACGGTCGCAGCCCTGGCATAATGCATATTGCTTTACTGACTACAGACGTATCTAACCCTATTACGTATATTGTACTCTAAACATTGTGTAAAGGTAATTTCGTGGACACAGTTGAAGACGTCGTGGCTTATATATTACGTACATAGCTGTTTCCAAATCTGGTTGCATCTTTAATAGTGGAATACGTTAATGTCTATGTACAGTTACGAATTTAACATAAGCATATATATTTGACAGAGGCTTAGGGTGCCTTTCCACCAGGGACGTGCTGAGACATCCGACATTTATCGACAATGAGACCACTAGTGACCATCGATAGCACGCATCATTCCATCCTTTCGTGGGCTTTTTCGCCGTCCGGCGTAGAGTTTGTAGTGGGCGCCTAGTCTAACTAGCACTTACACTAACTTTTACTCAAAGTCCTTTATTATTTAGTTATAATTTGTCGTTTACGAACAATAAATTCTAGGCCTCGTCCATCGTAAGTTCTGAGAGGAATGGGCAAGAAACTCGGTAAACTTGTTCCATCTTTTGCATCTTTAATAATAATCGTTTGAAGACTGTCATAATTCACAAAGGTAAATGGATTCCTTTGGATTTTACTGTAATGTTTGATTTTAGTTTCTTTTAATCCCATTGTAAATTACCGAATAAATAGAATCCATTTGAAAGAATTCACATAAATTAAATAAACTTTGCTTAGAGTATAACATTGTTGATTGGTTTTTGTTTGTTGGTTCACTGTAAGTTACATTTTAGGTTTGTTTTATGTAGGCAACAACCTGGCAGCTTGTCTCGATTTTGAGGTACTTCATAACCCATACTGTCAGACGTGGCTTGGTGTGTAAACAAATGTTAAATTGTTCTGCTCAAGCTTTAGGTTGACGTGATTTTTCATATGCAACAAAAGAAGTTTTCAGATCGATTTAAGTACTGTACTTAAATAGATCTGAAGGTTAAAAAATTACAACAAAAATGTCTGTTTTACTAATTGATTACAAGCTTTATTAATACGTGTAATTCAAAACAGCATTAGAGTTTTACGCAAATTGTAAACATACCAGTATTACTAGTATAGTTGAGTTAAATAACACCCTCTTATAAACCCCAAATTAAGATAACAATGTTGAATGTACTAAAATAATGTGAAAATCCCCTGAACAAGTTCTATAATGTATTATGCAGTGGCGTAAAAATTGCAACTGCAATTACAGAGTGACACATTCACATGCATAAAACATGAACGTTCGCAGCCAGCGGAAACATCAGATATTAGGTAGCACGTGCATTGTCAGCTTTCTAATAAAGATAGCTATTGAGTTGAATCTATTATATTGAAAAGGTGACACACAGTTATATTGGTAAAATTGTATTTTATTTTTATATGAAATTAGGAAAACAAATTACACAGATTACACAAATTGTCATCTTATTATCCCTATCAGTCAACCTTTGGATGGACAAGTTTGTAATAATGAATTTTGAAGGTAATTACTTCATTTGATTCATAAAATGTCAGAAATTTTATTCAGTCAAAAAATATCAAGAATTGGGAAATAAATCACGAAATTTCCTTTTATCCTATAGCCTATTTTTGCCAATCATCACAACATTTTTAAACGCATTTACTGGGATTAACTTCTGGCACAGCTTCTGGTTTCGCTGCGAATTATCTATATGTCCTCTATCGAAGGAAATGAGTTTACATCAGGAGAGTACGATGGTGTAAGTTTTTTTTAAAGTTATAGATATTCGTTAACAGTAATAATCTTTTGTGACGGTGCGTTATTGAGCAGCAAATCGATGAATTTTGGTTACCTGAAATCCATTTCCTACGAATATGATAGCCAAACGCCTCATAACATTTAGGAAGTATTCTTTGA
Organism: Elophila nymphaeata; assembly: GCA_955850985.1. Classification (NCBI taxonomy): domain Eukaryota; kingdom Metazoa; phylum Arthropoda; class Insecta; order Lepidoptera; family Crambidae; genus Elophila; species Elophila nymphaeata. Next base: position 14,873,504 of record OY039076.1, on the reverse strand, counting down.
CACGTTGTTGTCCTTAGTCAAAGAAAATAGTTGAAGATGCTGTCCGTCCAGAACAAACAAATCTTCAACCACACTTCGGCCTCTTTTGAAAGCCCTGTTACCACTCAAGCGCAAAAGCTTTTGATAAAGTTGATTTACCATTGCTTTTCTGTAACATCTCTCTCATCTCATTTTCATCGATTCGTCACAAAAAATTCTATTTGAGACAAGTAATGTGTTCCATCTTTTTATTCTATTAAAAAATCGCTGAGTACACTTGAGATGAACTGACAACAAAAAGCACTGTAAACAAACTAAGCGAGACTCAAACTCAGAGTCATTTCAGAAGACTTATACGTTATATCTACTTAGCGACCTTTTTGGTTTCGACAAACCCTTCAAGCAGGTTTTTGAAGTTCAATTCAAAAGTTTCATAATACCCGATATTTTTATCACAGGATTTTTTGCATTACGATTCTAATTAAACACTAGATGAACTAATATAAAAAACAAAATTATGACACAGCGTGCTTGTGCTATCTAGATGTTTTTATATCATTTCTTATGAGTTAAAATAAAAATCTCTTTAAACCGTAGATGTTGATAGTGTATATACGCTAAAACACACAATTTATACTATTAGAAGTCTGTATCTGCAGTCTTTTCATGTTTACCCAGAATAAATCAAGGGTCAAGAAAATTCTTGGGTTGGTCACAAGTCAAGAAAACATTCAATAATGGAACCCATATTGTCTTATGTGCTTTAGTGTGCCGACCCAAGAATTACTCCATTACACCTGATGGTAACCAGAACTGCAGATTAAATGCAAAAATAGCTTTTGCGAAAGATAAAGCCCCACGCTTATTATTATCCTCGCCTCGTCGACCGGCAAGTGCTTCTTCACTACTCTTTTGAGTAAATATCAAACAGCAGCTTATTTTTTTTCCTTTTTTCAATCGATTCGTCGCGTAAGGAAAAATATAAGCTCAATAATTTAAAAGTAGTTCTAACTTAGAACATTTATGTAAAGCATTTTTATATAATCGACTTATTATCAATTCCACAGCCCAGATAACTTCTTAGTTATTAATCATCATTTGCTTGCAGTGCTCCCAATTTTATTTTAAATTCTTAGTTATAAGTAATATTAGCAGCCTTTTCAAATCGACCCACTGCTGGGACACAAGACCTCTCCCTGTTATTGAAGGAGGTTTAGGCAGTAGTCCACCACGCTTGCCCCTATGCGGATTAGTGAACGGAGTATACGGTGATTACACTTAAAGTTAGCTTGCTGTGGCGGAAGGGGAGTCCGATGCTATTTCAGAATATTATTAGATTAAAAAAATACGTTACACTCACAAGAATATTTATTGTATAAGACATCTATCAAAACATAAACAAACAACTCATAGCTTCGTTGCCTAGCTACTAAATTTTTCTTAATAATTACCCCTTTGCTGATCCATTAGTCGCCTTCTAGGACACCCATTGGATGATATGAGGTGATGCTATTCTACTATGCCGGCATCACACGACCAAGTTTGTTATTATTACATTGTTATTATACTAAAAATGAGATTAAATCGACCCTACTTGCGGTGCTGAAATGCAGCTGCAATTACGGTGACATGTCCCGCATGCATTTTACATGAGTTTTCGCAGCCAGCCGGAAAAATCAGATAGGAGGTAATGTAACATGCAGGATGATACTACAACTTTCTTAAGAGCAGCGATTTATCACGCTGTGGAAATTCCACAACGTAAATGCTCAAGTGATTCTATGCAGGTTACAGCTGAATGACGAGCACACATGCTCCGAATGAGACGCCAGCTGCGCCAATATCGGCTATATGATATCTAATTCAATATACCCCACGAGGTTGCCAACTTGCTGTTATGTAGCATGTCTTTAGAGAATGACTTAATTTACATAACTAGCAGTTTTATTTACGAACAGGAGGAAATCGTCGGCTTTTGAAGTAAAAATCTATAATATGAGTATGGTAATTTAAAACGATTATTGTTGTTCATATTTTTATTTGGGGTGATGTACAATAATTGAACAAAGAACTAAATAAAATCAAGAAAAAAAATCTGTATTGTAATCAAGTACCGAGACTGAAAACCCGCAACCGTACAGTAGTATTTATTATTTATACCCGCAGTACAATATTGCTCGATCTATTTATACTGAGATTCTTTTCATTGAAAAATATAACACTTCTTTTGGTTAAAATTTTCAATATAGAAGGCAAGGAATATCTGTTATACTTCTTTAGGCGCGTTATGAAACCATGATGAGTAACATCACTGTAAAACAAAAGTCACAGGTTGAAGTCGTCAGATAGTGCTCCTTAACCAGCTTCCTGAAAACACTCAAGGATTGTGCCTGTCTGATATCAATAGGTAATGCATTCCACAGTCGCACAGCTTGTACCGTAAATGATTTGTTATAGAATTTTGTGCAAGATTTTTTTTTTTAAATCTTTATTATTGAAATATTATTGAATATTTAAAGAAATCTAAATAATTTATTTGCTGTGTGCAAAGAAGTATAACTTCTCACGCGCGTACAGAACCGTTCTTTTTCCTATTTGATATTTAGTGAAGGTAAGGCACAGCACACTAGCCACTTAAATTTAGGGCAACCCGAACTGGGGTAGTACCTCCACCGCACAGAACACCACGGTCAAACAACTTGTGGTGTTGTGTTGAAGTAGTGAGTAAGGTCGCCAGAGCTCCATGTGAACTAGAGTTGGCAGCGTGGGAGTGTCACGTCAGCGTTGCAAGCGACTAGGCTACGATGGCTGGTTACTACCAAGCAGGCCGTATGATTGTCTGGCAACCCCTTAGCATAAAAAAGAATATGATAACCATTGCATCTCGCGAGCAATTGTAAAACGATAAATAATAAAGAGGTGTGTACTGTCACGAAAAAAACGATCACAGCCTCAATTGGCGCTTCAAAAATACGGTCTACAATACGTCTTTTTCTTATTATGTGGTAAATCCTACTTCCAAAGTTTTACAAGTTGCCATTTGTGGCCTCTGACGTGAAGTGTTTTCTGACACGACTGTCATCTTTGAACAGCAACCGAGACGGTTTAAGTGCTTTCCGATGTACGAAGAAGACTCAAGTTGTCTCGAGTTAAATCTATTTTGGTCATCTGAGTAATGAACAAGCATGACCGCGGTGCCATCAACCGCTTCGTATTTAATTATTTTCTTATTTCGATTGTCTATCATATTTCTACTGTTTAATGTGAACACACATAAATATTTTAAATGAAAAATCAAGCGCGAAAAAAGATACCGAAGTTTATTTGTTGAAGAGCTTCTTGAGTTAAATTATTTGATCAATAACTAATTCCACGTAATCAATTTAAATCTTATTTTGTAATTGTCATTGTAATCAATGTTATTGTAATATAAAAAAGGATTTAAATTATTATTTTTTTAATTCTATATTTTTTTTTTAATATGAAAAATGCTAGAGAGAAGAATAATATAATTTTATATTTAAGTTGAGATATCCTACAAAGAACCAACGATATTCTAACCCGTCACACATTATAACTTCTTGGCTTAGTTTTCAGTGTGATAATGTAGAGTGTATTTCGCTGTAAGGATAGTGGTCTAGTTAGCGCGAATGTAAATTTATCTGGGACCTAATGCCTATAAAAATTTGCGAGCATCGATTCTGGCGTGAACGCGGCCCATAATCGTTGCTTGAGTCGCCTAAAAATCCGTTGAGATTCTACTCCTGTGCTATTTCCGTCCTCTTTACATTTAATAATAGTAAGAAACTTAGAGTTGAGGGTGCTCCTTAAAAGTTTTCACAAGAGACAGGGATAAAACCGAACCCCGCTGCTTCTGGCATAATTCCAGCCAGCATGCTAGTTACGACGACTTTTTAAATTATTTTATCACCCTGTGGCTATGAGGAAAATGTGTTGTTCTCCACTAGATTTCACTTGGCTTCTCGTAATATGACAGATAAGCTTATAAAGATTTGGAGAGTTACTCATCATGATTGCTACGGCTTCTTAGTTTGTGTGAAGTGATCATACATGTTATCTCGAAATTATTCGCCCTCTACAACAACCTTCATACATGATATGTCACTGAACGCTAAAATAAAGTATGTAAAATAACATTGCAAACGGGAAATATTATTTGACTTTTGACAAACTAAAATCGGAGGCTCCAACAGGGAGAGGCACGCCAAAAAAGTTCTACTCATTACATATTCGTCCCACAACTGTATGTAAAAGCGTCGACAGCGTAGTGCGCAAGAGCGTTGTCTCCCACCCGGGAGACACCGGTTCGATCACAGCCGCGTACCAATGTGTTTTCAAATTTTGAATTCATTATGTACGTTTAATGTACGCTTTTACAGTGAAGAAAAACATCGTGAGGAAATCTGCTCACACATATTAATAAATTTTTAGGCTGTGTGTGAAGTCGACCAACCCGCACTTGACCAGCGTGGTTGACTAGGTAAGGCCTAATCGCCCCTAATGAGAGGTAGGCTCGAGACCCTCTGTTTAGACATTACATGAGCTGTTAATGGTTAACTCTATGTAATATTGTTTAAAATATTCACATGTTTCCAAAGATGAAGAAGCCTAATATATACCGTATCCAAAAGCGTACTGACTTTTTCAATTGATACAAATTGTATTCAAGGATGCGTAACCACGTTAGCTTTACGTAAACTTTGTTCAAAACGTGTTCCTAATAATTTCTCTATGTAACGCCGTGGTCGTACAATATTGTAGGTAGCTGTCTCTTGAGCTTTACCAAGCCCGCATGCAACTGAAGTCTCTAAATTGAAGTGTGTGGGTTTAACAGGTACATAATGTTAGCAAACCTAGTTTAATTGAACAAGCTTTATTTGAGTTATACAACTTTCAAAACCCCTCCTTCTGTCCTGGCCTACAGCTTGTATTTTGAAAATCATATGCAGTAAATAATTTTTAAATCATGTAATTATCATCCTTACGTAATTCCTTACCTAAAGAATTTACAATTAATTACCTAAGACAGGGGTTCCCAAACTTATTTTTACTGCGACACCCTTAGGGATTTTCCAATTATTTGCGACTCCCCCCAATAGTACCCACAAAAACAAAACATAACAATAAATATGAAAAGAGGTATTTATTTATTTAAATATGTGCATGCTTTTCTAAGCAGAGCTTCTCAAAACGGGTCTCAAGTTTGGAAATTGCGTCTCCCATCTCTTTCTCTACATTTATTTCATTTATTTTCACCATCACACAGACAGCCAGTCTGTGTAGATCGCCTCACGACGCCCCTGGGTTAATGCCGCAACGCCCCAGAGCATCGCGACGCACAGTTTGGGAAACCCTGACCTAAGAAATACCTTTATATAAAGTTAAATTTTTCGCTTATTACAAGTTACGATTGTTATAATGACAGAAAAATATTATTTTTTATTGTTATAATATTATGCTCCTGGAAATATCCCACTATTCTTATAAATGCGAAAATTTGTATGAATGTCCGGATGTATGGAGGGATGGATCTGTGTTTGTTACTCCTTCACGCAAACATTACTGGATTTTAATGAAACTTCACAATAATATAACTTATACATAAGAATTTTCATTTTCATTTCAACATATATTATAAGCTATAATTTACACTAATCCTACGCAGACGAAGTCGCGGGAAGAGTCTAGTTAAAAATAGTATTAATAAATAACAAAATATATCAGAAATGATGAGATCCGCAGGAGAACCAAGGACACCGACATAGCCCAAAGAATTGCGAACCTTAAGTGGCAAAGGGCAGGGCACACATCGCGGCTGATATGATGATGATGAATAACAAAATACCATGTTGAAATCTTAAAGCCAAGCATTTTTGCCGTCTAAATATTTTTTTTATTGTACCTTTAGACATTAGAGCATATTTTAATTGCTTTTTATTTTGTTATAAATTTATTTCCAAGTCAAATAAAAGACAGGTAAATATTGTAACTAGGATTTTTTAAACATATTATTATGCTTCATTACTAGTTCTTGAGCTGGAAATACACCGACAAACAATTAACTTGTTGGAATAACGAAAATAAATGAACTCGATGAATTAACTAAATACCTATACAAAAACATCTTCAATGGGGCTTTTGATCAGCCAGATAATAGGTAGTAACTACCTTTTTATTTGTATTAAAAAAATTGGTTCCTTCTCATCTTATGACAATGGGTTTAGACGGACTGTCACGAGAGACAAACCTATTGTAATATTGTTATAAAAAGCTTTACATCGCAATTTCCTTCGATCTGTGTCTACAAAGGGGCTGTCTTTTGATCTAAGAACCTAAAGGAATCGTACGTGACCAATGGCGTTGTGAAACAATTCGTGACTAGTGAAGAAAGACTACATTACTATTCTTGCAAAGACAAAACTAAATGTTGTCCTACCTCCAACGTTAGCTGGTTATTTTTTACTTACATCAGTAAAGATATTTTAATGGGTATTTAACCCGGCGTGAATGATGTGAAAAATTGTTATACCAGCTGCTAATAGGTGGGTATGACATACCCTAATATAAAATTGTCGATTTGGATAGATGAAATGACTTTAGAATAATACTTATTACTGTAATATATTAATGAGCATTAGAGAAATGGGGAAAGATGATAAAATAACCCAGTTATAGTTATAAAAGTATTTATATTTCTTTCTTTTAAAGACAAAGTAGCCTAGATTCTGAACTGAGCAAAATTACAAACGTCTTTAAATCTATATCATAGGTAATCCCAGTTTTGGCAGCAATGAATTAGCAGCACTTTGACGATTTTAATATCCATCTAAAGCTTTAGGAATAAAATTTAATGTATGAAGGTCTTAGCACACTTATCAGCTCGGAAATGGGAACGTCTCTACGGCCAGTAGCGCATCGCCTCTTTTACATAGTTGAAAAATTCTATAAAAAAATCATTTTCTAAAAATGAGCTTTTTATAAAAACTCTAAAAAGATGAAAATTGGCTTGTTTTTTTTTTAAATGTATAGATTTTTTATTATTTATTTTTTAGTCAGTTTAATCATATATTCTTCTCAGCTAACCCTTTCATTTGATAAGTTATAATATAATAATTGCCTATATGTATTATGCTAAGACATTAGTCAATTTAACTGCTTATCAATATTACAAACGACCTATCGTTTGTAATATTAATAAAATATTATCTCAAGCGGTTAAGCAAAGCAATCCACTCTGAGTACGTACTTCCATTACTAAGCAAATCGTTTCTGGGTGCATACTCAATTGCATTCCTCTCGAAGTTTCGCATAGTTCTACACTCAATTGAATTTGCATGTTACGATAACAGTACCAATACTCAATGAGAACAGTCCGAGACACTGCGATATTGTCCGAATGTTTAACATTATTTCGCGCATTTGTATTCTAGGAAACTCGCAATGTGTAACATTATGCTACCCGTTTTTTAAGCTCCAAATCATTACGTAGTAAAATGTAAACGTGAAGAAACGTGAGGTGAATATTTAAAAAAATGTAACTTTATATTTAAAAAACAACAAAGAAATATTTTTGTGGTAACCTTTATTTGTTGATCAACTAAATGAAAAATGAAATGTCCGAATCACCTGAACCATTGTGTTACATGGATGGCAATTGCAGTAACTGTACCTATATTCAAATTCATGATTGAATGTGACAATGAATAAGCAAAGTAAAATATTAAATTTCGATGATTCGATATACGCGGTTGTCCCACGATAACCAATGCAAATACATAAGTAGACTAGACAGACACATGACGTCATTTGTAAGCTAAAATAGGCAAGCATTTATCCACAGCGATCTTATAATGTGAAAATGTGGACTACAGTATTACTTGCTTACGTAGAAGTAGCCTATTCATTTTTTCCTTGGAGGCACCTGAGTTATTATTTTCAGGTAACACATCAGCAGACAACAATTTCCGATTTTTGTCAGAAACAAAGTGACTTAACTCTCGTCTAAGTTAATTATTATCAATGACCATAATTGTAATATTGACAAATATTTCCACTAGGATCTTCCAAACATCTTCACTTGGCGCGTTTCGTATGACTAGACTGGTGGCAAAAGATATTCAGAAGGTAACAAGTAGGACAAAAGACATATTGGAAAATTAGTACAGATACTAGGAAATCTTCAATTCTTCTACACTCCGCACAAAGGAAATTCAAGTGAGATGTCGATGCACTTTATAGCTATTTATGGACTGAACAATTCGGAAAATTAATACAAATACTTCGAAATACTCAATAAAACTTTATCACTGGTTCCGTACAAAGGAAGTTAATGTCACACTCTATACCCTACGGCTATATACTCAACAATTTGCACAAAGATACATTACAGTATCGAAATAAATTCTCTCAGTGGAATTGGCAAAGATTATATCTGTGCAAAACATTTCACATACAGCGCGTGTTCTACGAATAGCTATCGGGGTTAAATTACGTTTTTACGTCAGCACATTTACATGGGATCACATTTAACAGTTGGGCGGGCGGCACAAGAGCAATTATCGACGTCAGTAAAACCAAATGACCTCTGATTTAATTCCTCGACAGTCAGTTTAACGAGGTCCTATTTTAATAAAAAATACTGGCTCCCTCTGCAACAATAAGCCGTTTTGACGCCCGTTTTATTTAAGTCGTCAAGAACTTTACTGTCGCACTTAATGGTATTTCGTAGCCTTATTTAAGACTGATTAAACTGTTTACCAGGTTTTGATTGTAATAGCCCAAAATCACAGACAGTAAACTGTACAGACGTCTTTATCGTCGAAATCTATTGACTTTAAATATAATTTATACTGCTTTGATCTGAGAGGCGATTAGCATCCAGCTCTGTTTATTTGGAAAACTTTATTGTTATTTTATTTAATGGTTTACTAACAACTTAAAAATATAATATCCAAAAGTCCGACGATTTTGATTTACAGAACGGCCTTAATAGAGGTATAATTTTCAGTTTTAATAATTCCGTATCCCTTACCAATAGTGATAAAAGAATACAAAAACCGACTTGAAGTTTGGACAAATATAAACCGAAAAGAACGAAATAATATTTTAATTACTCCAATGCAAAGAGATACACATTTATATCTATCTATTTACAATTTATTATCCGTCATAATGTGGAGTCGGTGCCCGCTAATTGTAATGGAAAATATGTATTTTGTTTAATATGCCACAAACAGACCGAAACCTTTTTTGTTATTAATGATTCTTTGAAAAAGCGATGAATGTATTTCGATAAAATTTATGTAGACTACCTTATGACCTGCCAAGCAGCAGCAGAAGTTCATCAAAATCAATTCATAATTGATGGAGTAATCGGATAACAAACACAAAAAGAACACACAGTCAAATAGAAAATCTCCTCCCTTTTTAAGTCGGTTAATAAGGGCACTGTATCCTTAAAGTGAAATATTAAAGTAAACCGCTTGGAGCAGGTGAGTTTTTGTGGTTTATACTTTTAGCTTTTACGTAGGTACAATCAGTAACACATCAAAAGGACACTTTCTAATTTGTAACGACCTTATCCAACCTTAATATGGTTGTTTTTACTGTCTAAAGTTACTGTAATGAGTACATGATTATCAAAGGTGCTGACACTTGTTTAAATAAACGGTAGTTTTCTTCTGTAGGGTAACGGTTGAAGCTTAGCAAATGTTTCGTGTAATGAAAAGGAACTATAATTATGGTATTAATGTTAAAATGTGATGTTTTTATATCCGTGACAGTGACGCAATTTGGTTTTTACTCTGTTAGTAATCTATGTTAAATATTGCCAGGCTTAAAGCCTTCGTTCTTTCTTTTTATTGTCTTTGTTGTAATTTTTGCTAATTAACAAAGAAAGAAAGGTGAGGCAGGACAAAACGTAACCAAATAATTAACGTTACACGATACTATACAGACAACCTTTTATAACATTGAATTTTAAAGTTTATTTTATTTATGTTTTGAATGGAAATTTTTATGAGATATAAAGCGTCTGAGGGAATTTATCGCCCACAGAAAAAGTCTGGCAATATTAAATATTTTTTTTTTTCATTCTGTTATACGGAATATTATGAAAAATAAATTTAAGAATTTTTCAAGTAGGCGTGGATGGCCAAATCCGAAATAACGAGGAATAGCGAAAAGCACTCTAAGGAGTATCTGGCCCGACTATGATGAAAACTAAATTCAATTAACTAATCAATAAAATTGAAACGAAAACAAATCAATCAAACATGACACTATCACGCATATCGATTATACGTTATAGTATAGTGTCTTCAGTTAGGTGGTCGCGAGTCCAGTGTTCCATTATGTCCAGTCCACGTCTAATCTCCCCGCGACTGTCCTTGGAGGCTGTTGCTACAACTGCATAATTGCATCATTGGTTTGTAACAATTAATAAGTTAAAATTAGTTAAGGTATAATGTGTCATTACTTTCCAGAATTTTTTCCTTATTAGCGACACTATTGAATGGTGTAATAATACAGGTTGTGTTATCAAATTAAATGAATAAAATAATGAACACGAGTTCATTCTTATGTTTCATATTTTTTTTTCTGATTTACTAATATTTAACTAGCCAAGATATATCACAAGGGTTAAAACATTAGCACTTGGCAGTCACTGACAAATTGGCAATTTCATATGAGACGACGTAATATCACAAACATGTTTAAACATAAAAGGCCATGAATGCTGAACAGATATAACGTTAAATATAACGATCCTAACACAAACCTCTGCTTCTGCTGAAACTCCAACACAAACAAAGACATTGTTAAGAAAACCAAAGTAACATAAACGCAATTTGCATGATTTAAGAAAATAGCAGACAACGAGTTCGCTCATACTTGATATTACTTAATGAGAAATTTCTTGGCTGGGGTGCTTATCACGTCATAGAAATGCCACAATCTTTTCTCTTATGCGTTCAAACAGGTGAGACTAGGTATAAGCGTCAAAATGGGCAGACTGAACCGCCACGTTCACGAAGGACGTATATTGTAATAATACATTATGATGTAAGTGCGGTAATTATCACGCTTTGATAATTACCATATTTCATTACGTATGTCATTACCCAATTACGTATGTCATACGACGTTTTATAACATATTTGCGAGGAAATAATTAATAAATTCATCACTACTTGAAGACATTTTCAAATAAAAACAATACATCGAAAAGAAAAAGAGCACGGAATAATTTTTACTTGTTCACAAATTAGCGATGCGCGTGCATCATTGCTTTTTTTAAGGCAAACGCACAAAAAACAGCCAGTATGACTAATAAAGTAAATTAACATTTTTGTGTTTTTGTTAGAGATAAATGGTTGTAATTTATTGTCAAAATTAATCAAGTTAAGAATTAAATGTTTATTTATTATGTTTTATCACCCAAAGTTAATTTTATTCATAAAATGTTGACCACTCTTCTGACATAAAAACCCTTTGCTAAGATTTAAAAAAGTACCGTTAATTTTTAGACGGAGCATCACTTGATAAACCGTGCGTTTTACTTTATTAAAAAAACTCGTGCATTTTACATTACAATAACGCACAAGTACGTAATGAGATACGATACGATATTGAAATTGTTGAAATAAAAGACCCTTTACGAGCAAGTATAATAGTAGTTTATGCAACTGTCATATAATGAAGGGTATTAAAACACGAGTGTGAGTTTATGAAACGAGCGCAGCGAGTTTCATAATAGTAACGAGTGTTTTAATACCCGTGTTATATGCAGTTGCATACACTACTTTATCTTCACTAATGCTTTTACTCTTGTTGTTTGATTAATTGCATTAGTGAAGATAAAGTAGTGGCGTCCGATTTTTCTGGCAACAAACTATTTGTTGTGGCTTTTTGCAAATTATTAGGAGTCAAATTTTTTGTATGGGTTAGATCCCTTTGCCTTCCCGAGTATTTAAGAAAAATAACTGTATCATAATGAGTCGAACCGGTGTTATAATGGTCATTATGTTACAGGTTGCTGTATCATAATGAGTCGAACCGGTGTTATAATGGTCATTATGTTACAGGTTGTTTTTTTTAATTTTAATTTTGATTATCTGTATTATAAAGTATGTCATTTTATGTTCACCTTTGATATCGTAATTCGAATATTATGCCATGAGTGTAGATAAAATTTTATACAATACCAAATGTTTGTATTACTTAATATTTTATAATAATAAGAAAATCAATTATCTACAAGTATTTTACGTAAGGTCTGTTTTTGTATGTCGAGAATGAGTTGGCAATTCCGGAGACTAATGGATTGTGAGGTAAGGGGGTGATGATACTGAGAAAAATTTAGGCATGAGTAGGTATTAGATATTTATTGCGGCTTCTAATAAATTAATAAGTGACTGTGTTACGACCAAATAATTGACTATAATAAGTTACTATTCAATAGGAAATGGTTATTGACAAGTTAATGTGTTTTAAAATTAGGCATTAAATTATTTTTCTTTCTTCTTTCTTTCCTTTAAAAATGAAATCGAGCTACGTTAGCAACTGTCAACCACTAAGGGACTGTATTACTATGACTATCACTTTCATAAGGTAGTGGTGAGTAGTCACCAAAATGCATCTTAAGAGTGTTTGTTAGGCGCGAAGCACACCAATCTGACGTCGGGCAAGGACGACGCGGACATCACTCCAATACTGTACTAAATACACGGCAATAAGGTCATTAATTGAACAAATTCAACGGCCCTCATGGACGCGCTATAGCACGCCATTTCGAAGTTGAATTTGTTCAATTAGGGACCTTATTGCCGTGTGTTTGGTACGGTATTTGAAAGAAACAGAATGATGTCCGCGCCCGACGCTCGATTGGTGTGCTTCACGCCTTCTAATTATAAAGTCACTTCTAATAGGTATGCTTCAGAGAGGACGTTGACCCCACCTGACATCAAGCAAGTCTGTAGCAATACATACTGGAGTAATTGTCTGGCGTAGGTGTATCTTATTTATTAAACAGACTTATAATACATAAGAGAGTGAACAAGGTTCCATCAATTTATATTCATTGAATCAGCAGCAACGTCACAAAACTGTTACGAAAAATAATATTAACTGAAGTTAGTTTTAGAAGAGGTGATAAACTCACGGGATTAACAGACGAGACTAACAGCTTAACAAATCTACTAAAACTCGGAATTGATCGAGATTATTGGTATTTGAGGGACCTTTAGTACGTTAGAAAATGACACTGTATCTAATTTGTAACTTATTTTAATTGAATATTTTAATTTTAATTTATTATTTTAATTCTAATTGCAATTTAATATGTTATAATTTATGTACCTAATAATTTAGAATTTTAATTTTATATGTTGTCATTTTATACAATAGCAATTATAGTATCGATTGTAATTTAATATGTAATTAATTTTGAATTTAAAATCGTGAAAATTATTTTTTTAATAATTATAATAATTGTACCCTCACAGGGTTCATGTCGGCTCTAGAAATTTTATGTAACACCTATAAAAATCCATGATACAATAAATATATTGAGTATTGATATTGTATCGAAGAAATTACATATTTCCAGCCTTAGTCAAGTCAATAAAAGATACTTTGAGTCTGTTATGCAAGGTTCTCTTATGAGTCATGAATCTTTATCTTTACTTATATTAAAAGCAGGAAAGATTTGTATGTTTATAACGAAAACACTCAACTGAACCGATTTAAAAAAAAAACCTCTACATAAGAATGGTATAATACTTACTACTGAAGTGACCGTCTAGGCTTTATTTGAAATACTTGCTAGTGGTACTTTATAGATGTATGTGATTTCTATAAAAATATATTTTTACTTTCTCGTACGTAGTATAGAGGAAGTCTCGTAATCGTAAACAAATTCGACGTCGAGATTTTGACGGATTTACACGTAAGTACAGACACACTGATTTCACGACCTCCCTGAGTCCAAAAATATTTTTTTTGGAATTCTGTCTACGTGTGTGTCAGTGCACGATAATTATAATAAGCACGATAACTCGAGCATGCTATAACTTATTGCAAACAAATTTAACATAGTGTATGTCATCAAAATATATTTCTTTCTATCAAATTTAGAGCCGTCGACACGAAAGTTAAGCAACCAAGTGCGCGGTCGGTACTCGGATGGGTGACCAAAATTTAACATGCATGTATGACATCAAAATATAAGGTTTCTATTAACCTTTGACTCGTTTCCGGTATATGAGAAAGTCAAGGGGAGACCACTCCCGATTTTTTTGTATCTATCTGAAAATAAATTACTTAATTAAAGCTGCTTAATATGTTTTCCGATCAATGTTTGCTATCGACGTGAAAAACAAGTGTACCTTGCATCTTTTTTCATTTAGTGTGTTTGCAAAATTGGGTACCAAATTGGATTTTCTTTATCCTTTCATTTCTTTCAGACGTAAATGTAAAAACAAAATTGTCAGTATCATCGAAATTTGATAAAATAAAATAATTTCGATAAGGCAATTCGTTGTGGACGCAAACATTTTCCAATTATCTCTGCGCGATTGTAATTGGTTTTCTTTTTTTTTTTTGTAGATTTGTACTGGAGACAAAAAAGATTTCCTTTATGAAAATATCGATACAATCGGCGACACTGTGGTGCAGTAAAGTAACTTGCATACTTTACGGCTAGGTTCGAATTGTGGTCGAAGAAAATGTTTGAATGGTAAACATGAGCATTCACAAGTTGTGGTTGCTTAAATGTATCTTGTGTTCTTTTTATATGGAATAATTTCTTTTTATATTTAACTAACGCTCTGTCCACGAGTTTGACCATACCCCATAATACCCCATAATGCTCATTGAAAAATTAGCAATCTTGCGGGGAAAGAATTTTTGGAAAAGAAATAATGGTTTAGTACTTTTTGGTCTTTGAGTTTCAGAACCGTCGGTGGCGTAGTGCGTAAGGACTTTGTCTCCCACCCGGGAGGCACTGGTTCGAACCCGAATACGTCACATTAAGTTTTTAAATTTTGAATTCATATGTACGTTTAATCGACGCTTTTACGTTGAATGAAAACATCGTGAGGAAAACTGCACAAACCCATGGAGACATTCTAAGAATGTGTGAACAAGCCGCACTGGCCAGCGTGGTTGACTAAGGCCTAATCGCCCCTAATTTGGGGTAGGCTCGAGCCCCTCGGTGGGGACATTATAATGAGCTGTTGATGATGATTAACACCGTCTAGGGATATTCTGATTTTCTCAATTTACTCATATTTGTTTTATGTAATACTAGATGACCCGGTGTACTTCGTATCACCTATTCACGGAGTACTAAACGTCTTTGCACCTATCCTAACGACATTAAAACTCTTCCTTCGCTAAAATGGTGGAACGTCAAATGTTTGACAGGAAAGTAGGCAGAACAGTTTATATGGGAAAATGAAATTGTTGTTTTTACTATCTTCCTCGCAATTTTTCCATATTTTCTCACCTTTTCAACCTTCCCTTTTTTTTTTTTTTTTACGTTGGGAAATGCATTACGCATACGTCATACCAGGGGTGGCATGAACGTTATGTGGGACTCTCCCTACTTACGATGTCCCTCACATGCACCTTGGCGCGAAAACATCAATGACCGACACTTCCTCCCCGTCATCGGACGAGGAGAATGCGTCGGCCGCGGATGTGTCGCTGCTGGACGGAACCATGGGAACCCTTACCTTCCCTGGACTACGACAAACATTTCAAGACCAAGATAAGATAAATCCGTTCAGCCGTTCTCGAGTTTTAGCGAGACTAACGAACAGCTATTCATTTTTATATATATATAAGAGAACACGATAAAAAAAATATAAATAATATTTCCTCTACGTAGTGCTGGAGTACGAAGCGCTCTGCAAGCATGGACGTTAGCTTCGTGCATTCTTGTCCTTACATTTTGGTCACTCACACACAAGCAACTGATGCTCTGACTGAAACCTTTTAACCAACTGCATGGCCGTAACATTTGGTTATCCTCTTGCAAAAATCGGTCCTGTCGTTGGGCATGAGACTTATGTTATCCGCCTGCGTAATTTCAGTTACTTCACCAGTAGCACGATGACGTAACCAAAACCTTGATATAACGTTTTTTCATAATCCAATCTCCTCAATACTCCATTGAGTAGCCTCAAAAAAAATATCAATAACTAGGACAGGTCAATTGAATTCTTCGAAAATTGCTACCAATGTTGCCGCGCGAATCTTTTGTTATGAATTACTTTTTTTAAAGTCAAATTTAGAATACTTGATTAATTCAATAAGGTCTACAAAATAAGTTTTCATTGAAAGATTTATAAACCGGCCAGTATTTTTCGAGTTTTAGATCCTTACACAAAATAACCGTAGACGGTTTTAATGTGTGTCACACCAGCCTTTATAATTCAACCCACTGCTGGGACACAAGGCCTCTCCTTGTCGTCAAATGAGGTTTAGGCAGTAGTCCACCACGCTTGCCCAATGCGGTTAATGTGTGTATTGTATACTTTCTAGTATCTATAGCACAATTCCTTAATTTATTTTACTTTTTTTAATTTTGATTATTGATGAGAACGTGTAAATACTGCTTTAGTTAATTTATTTTAAGATACGACAAAATCTTCGTAACTCATTCTATCTCTGATGAGATGACACAATGCGGTTTTCAATTGGAATCATTTCAAAAAATTAAATCTCATATTGTTCACATACATAATCTAATGAGGAACGAATAAATAGAAATATTAACTTTCTCACTTTACTAAAATTAAAACGCAATATTATATTATAGACACTTCTGATAGAAGCGTATGAGAAATATTCTAAAATATCAAACGACGTAGCGGTTTTTCCACTACCGCGAGCAAGTCTTAGCGACCATGTTATGGTCTATTGACTCGCTCGTGATGGTAACGCCTAATTTATCAAAATCATTATATTGGACTAGTTTGCCTATTTCAAGTCCCTTAAGTTCGCTATTTTCTTATATTTTTTAGCGGGATGACATATACTTTACGACCTCTTCTCATACCTACCTATTATACAGAAAAAAGATCTTAAAAATGGGTCGAGCTGTTTTGGGGGAGTTCGACAACAAACACCAGATTTTTATATTAATATAATTATAAGTTCTTATTTTATTTTTATATATTAGAGCATGTAATGCATCAGCACGTTCCCCTTTAAAATTTAACATTAGTAGCATAATAATTAAAGTGGACGTGCTAAACTAAACGTTTGAAAAACAATGTTTCTGTTGGCAAGTCGTGAAAGCGTCGCAGTTGTGAGGCTCGTCACGTAGAGAGCGCAGCAGCGCAAGGCGCGTCTGAAATTGAATTACACCATCAGACCACCCGCTAAACATCTTACCTTGGAGTCGAACATTCTAAATGAGGACGCCAGTTGTGTCTAGAACTCGCAACATTTATAATGAATACACCTCGATATTTTATCGAAGATAACTTATGTTGTCGACAGATGTGTAGGTAATTATTTCAAATCAGGAGAATATAGTTATTATCTACTTCTAGCTCATTCGGGATTTAGGCCCTGGCCTAGGTAGTCGCCATGATAGACTCAGTATTACCTTAATTAAACCACAATACTCTTGCTGTCGTGTTACTGAGGGTAAGCAAACTTTACTGTGGTTGAAAACTCCTTAGGTAATGATTACGATTAGATTGACAGCTCGCCTGTGCCACCCTGGGATCTAACTGGCGCGCTGTCAACTGGGATTGGAAAGTTTGGAGATTGTGGCAATCACTGTATTTTTGTTTTTGCCTCCCTAGTGATACAAAAATAATAATAACAAAGTTTTTCTTCAGTGTGTCACCACATGGAAACTCGAACTCACAGTAAACTTTGTTAAATATACAGCAATGTTTTATACAGATATAACCTTTATTTATAGTACTTTCAGGACATTGGATTAAGGATAAGGTTTGTATAATAGTAATTCGTTATATTTTCCATTTGAATAAATTTTCCAACAACTTCTTTACTGACGTTACTTTATAGTACAGTGGTACCTAGTTCCATTCCTGTCGACGAATTCTTATTTCCGTGGCATTGTACTGTCCATTATTCTTGCGGTTCTCAGTATTCACTTGTCTAAAATTAAAAAGGCAAACATAAAACATTCCATAAATATTTATACGACGTACGAATGAAATAGGAAGTATGGCCAAGTGCACTCGTTCCCTGGCATTCCCCGGGGAGAATGCGAATCACGTCCTGCCAGGAGAATTCCACCGTCTCGGCCGATCTCTCAAATTATCCAGCGAACAGAATGCACTATACTCGGATAATCCCAGGCACTCGAGAATTGTTCGTATGTTAGATCCTAATTTATGTCGTCTAAAACATATCTGGAGATCTTTCGATATTGAATGCCTGTGGTTGGTGCGAGTTTTGAGAGTATTCATGTTCGAATAATGTTTTTGTTATTTGCTCTACATTTGTAATTGACCGACCGAAGTCAAAATTTCTTTGTTAATTTAGGTACAATTTCTACAGTTATGAAAGTCAATTTTAATGCCATCGATTCAAGAGTCTACCAGGAGGACTTGTTCTGAGAAGAACCAGCAAGAAACTCAACAAGTTTTATCCTTGATACTTTTTGTATACCGAAACTCGAATTTCGTACATAAACTGTACGTGGCTAAATGCCGGCGTGGTTTGGGGCAGATGTTACTATTACACCCCTGAAACACCAACTTGATGTCGATATGTTTGCAGATATCTGGCATACTGTTCCTTCACCATGGTATTCCTTTACGGGTATAAGCATTGTATTATTAAATTTCAAATCAAAATAATAAAAAAATTATTCAAATTGTTAATGTTAATTTGATTTAATTCTTCTATGTTCTTTGGCATACAAGCAAATGGATATTTCTTGTCTGATAAACGGTCACCGTAGGCTATAGACGCTTCCATCACTGACGTGACACTCTCGCGTTACCGACCCTAATCCCCTGCCCTATCCTGTGGAGCTCTGGCCACTTTACTCGCCAACAGAAACACAACATCACAAAAGTAGTAGTAGTTATTAGATAGTGGTTTTCTATACGGTGAAGGTATTCTCCTCCTACACTAGCTCCAAATTCGAGGGGCTAGTCCATTGCAAAACCACTTAAGCCGGGTCCAGATATTATGATCATTTGCCGATCCGATCAACGTATCCGTATCAGCGTATCATGTATGAAGCCCCGTATCAAGTTGTGAACGCCTCGATTTGCTCCGTATGACAACCGTATGAAACCGACATGACATAGGAAGGCTGTATCATAGCGGCGTATCAAGATCGCGTATGATACGCCGTTATGATCGGGCAAATGATTCATATCTGGACCCGGCGTTACTTACGTATCTAGCTAGTTGAGATAGGGCTATCTCAACTAGCTAGATACATAAGTAAGTGGTTTTGCATCGATAAATACCTAGAAATAAATAAATAAGTAATAAATAAGTAGTAAGTGTACCTAAAAAAAGAAAAATAAATATAAGATTTGCAATTCGAAAATTATATGATCTAAATGAATTAATATTTGAATAATATTTTCATAAAAATACGCCTTTCTAGGCTAGTGGTTCGTTCACCAGAAACAGCACCAAGTTCGATCTCTAGGAAGGATAAATTTGTGAACGCTTCAATTGGTGGTAAAGCTTGTTTTAAGTCACAACATTATCTTAGTCTGTCACCATAACAAATTATTTTATTTATTATAAGCCTTCATCATTTACTATCAAACAATTGTACGATTTAACACACTAGCAGTTGGTGCTCAAGTCAGGACCTCTTAGGTGTTACACAGACCTATCCAGGAAAGTGATCATCAATAAAATTATTTACTCAATTACTAGCTTTTGTCAGCGGTTTCACTCACGTTTTTGGGGAGAAATAGTCTATAACAGGTCCATATAAGTATCTCTATACCCATCAAAATCGGTTATGTAACAAACAATCTATTCACTTTCGCATTTTAATAATATATTAGTTAAGATTGTTTCTTGGTATGTCAAATGAATGGGGCAGTATCGCTTCCATGTGTTACCACTTAGCACATTATTTTAGAGTCCTTCCTCTAGAAAAAATAAGCACTATTTTGCTATTACTTCCTTCCGTATCCGTATAGCTGTTATCCCCACTGCCGTTCACCCGTCACTTCGCTCTGCCGAGTGCTTCCAACATTCATTTAGTTTAGATAGTCCAGATTATACAGGTTTTTGTGGGAGGCCTATGTTCAGAAGTTCACAAGAAGACGTCATAAAACTGAAATGATGATGATGATGATTGCAAATAAATGAAATATAAATCAAATCAAATACTGCCAGATGTGGCTTTATTTGCAACCAAATGTTACCTAAAGCTTTGCTCAACCCTTTTTAGAATATTTTTGCTAAAAAGGTACTTGATGGCAAACAAACTTGCGGCCCACCTGGTGTTAAGTGGTTACCGTCGCTTATAAACACTTGCAATATTAAGGGTAAATTACTTAACACTGCAAGTGTGTTGGCATCCTGGGGACTAAGGTGATATGTCTTCCATGCCCAGCAATTACTCTGGCCACCTTTCCTTCCACCGGTTCAATCCAAAACACAGTGAATTGCTTCACTGCAGAAATAAGAAATTACTGTGCTGTCGCCTACATAAAAGAAGGACCCGGTCCAAAAACTAATCAAACTTTCAGTTAACCAAAAAACAAAAGCCGACAAACAGGATAGATGTCTTACTAAAATTAAAGATCTCCAGGCTTGTTAACTCGAACCGATAACTCAAAACGTGCTAATTGCCATTGTTAATATAAAATTTAAACTGTTTTATAAATTTATTCCATAAATCAACTGCGTGAGCTTCAATAAATTCTTTAATGACATTTAACAGGCGACCCTTCCTACATTTAATTTTTCGCCGTCACTTGAACGTGACTCCTCATGAATATTCGTGACTACACGCATACAATGACACTCCCTGTTGACAACAATGCAAACTGAACTTCGAACTCCCAACTGTGTCTGTGTATGCCAATTGAGGTTTATATTATATATTCATTCATGCTCAACTCCCTGCGGACAAAATTGAATGTTAAAACGAAATGATTACAATGAGTGAAGTCATTGTACACTTGCAATTAATAATATTTAGCTAACTTTTGGTGTTACTTTATTTTAATTTTAGTGATTTTGAATTATATTTAATTAAACCAGGAAATGCCTACCACGCGAAGCAGCATCTGAGTGAACCTTTAGCAGTTAGCAATCCTCCCGTTGTTAAAATATTCTTCGATATGAGTAAAGTTTAGTCGTACTGGTGGATATTGCAAGACTTTTACCCGATGCCCCTCAGTAGAGTCAGGTGGTCATCTTTACGTTCTCTACTTGATGGTAGAAAGGTCATGACCAATTTTTTGCTGCTCATCATCATCATTATAATTTCAGCCGAGAGACGCCCACTGTTGGACATAGACCAAACTGTTCAGTCCTGCGCTGCCCGCGTCCAGTGGCTTCCCGCGACCTCTCGGCGCTTACTACATAGATCGTCAGTCCACATTGAGGGGCCCTACCAACGCTGCGTTTCCCAGTACTCGGTCGCCACTCGAGGGATCTTTCCGCCCCAACGGCCGTCAGCCCACCTCGCAATATGCCCTGTCCACTGCCACTTAAGGCTCGCAATTCTTTGGGCTACATAATGTACTTTAATCGAATAGATTATGTGGTTTTTAAATTAAAAGGAATGTTAAGAAAAAGAATAAATTAAATCAATATAACTATTATCTTCTCTAGATAAGATGTTTGGTTCAGATGTAACTTTGAATCATAACGTATTTCCCCTATTGCACTAGAAATAACACTAAAATATCAAAGGCACAATACAGTTCTATATTTTGACGTTTGACAGTTCCAGTATACAAAATTTACCGAATTCGAAGTGCTTCCACAGCGTAAGAAACATTCAAATGTTGCTGATTTTCTAAAACCTTTTCATGCCTATCCTCAAAACCTTGCATACCCCTTGGGGAAAACCTCAGTAGAATTTATCTCAAGGAACACAAATACAAAGCAAAGGGGATTTTAAATCTAAAGCTACATTAAGTATACGATCTTATCGTGCTGCAATCACGGTATATGTATTCACGTGGCCAAAACCACATGGAGAGATAGATTAGAAATTACGTTGTTCAACGCTCCATTGAATATTAGCAGAGATTCCTTTCAAGTAGATAAACATCGCACAGATCCCTCAGGAGGCGAATATACTGAAGACATGCAGAACACATATTCTCCATTACAGTGACTGTGTAATGATGCTTCAATTCAAACTATTGATAATACACAATGCAGAGAGAGCATTTCTTTGTTGCAAACGTTACGAAAAGCATTAAATTATCATAGCATAGCAATACATAGCAATCTCCTATATTTTCATATTTTATTATGTATTGTATGTATAATCTGTGTATATATAACAGTTTACAGTTATCGCCGCGAATTTTATTTTTGGTATTTAAATATGTTTTTTTTTTCTGTACCAACGACAAACACGCTTATCAGCACGTCTATCATAGGCAGATGGGAAGAGACTACTTTTAGAAATAATCCACACCTTTTGTACATTTTTTATTTAAATGTAAGCTACATTTTTGTTTTTATGTGTGAAGTAAATTATAAAAAGCAAAAATAAGATTTTTTTTCAAACAAAATTTAAATTTAAAACTATGCATGCGTATTTAAAAAGGCGCTTAAATTGGTCGATAAGTCGGTTGTTATCCCGAACGCAGTACTTCCCGCATTCGAGATAACGACAAATGAAAATGGTCAGTCGATAATTCGATAGATATAAAGCATGCGGAGCTCATTTCCGTCAATTGATCCATCGCTAGTAAATCTGCTTATGCCAGGAACTCAACGTCAACTGCCAAACTGTACCGATCAGATTCCCTCGCACATCGCATGCGAGCGCTGATGGCCAATGAAAACGATTACTCGCATGCGGGCCCTATGGCATGCAGTACAGAAATAACTCGCACCGCGCATACACGGCTAATAAAAACGGTATCTCTATATATTTGACAAAAAACTATTTTTTTCATAGAATTTAATATTAGTTAAGAAAGTCCAATACCCCAGCTCCCAGTTTCATTCTACTACCAATACTCGCTTTGTTTGTACAACTCCAATTTGTTGGTATTATTGACATTAAGGAAATTACGATACGCATGTCAATGAATAAATAATGTATTGAAAGAACGACAGTAATTTCTTTAGCAAGCCATTTGTTTCGCTGGAACAAGTAATCATTACAATTTATTCATCATCAATCACATCGGTCTTTTTAAATAGAGAAGCAAGAATCGATTGTGGTAGTAAAAGACTGGCTCAAACCGGAACTGTTCCTCAATATGTCTTACAAGAACAAAGGTTGGTCGTAACCCTTTTGCGTTTAAGACTCAACAGCCGTAAAAGTATCGAACATCGTAAAATTGATCCCGTAATAAAATTACAGAGCGTGAAGGGTGAAAATGAAATATCGCTCCGCTATTACTGAGAAAAAATGCGAAATTTAATAGCTCGTGCGGAATTGACGTTTTTTATGCTTTCAGTTTCCACGGTAATACGTATCTCGATGTTGTTTCTACTGCAAGCCTGTTTTGTTCTATTCGTTTATTTTTTGAGAGATCGTTACGTCGGATATTGTGCCTATTACGTAAATACGGCTTAACTGTGAATTTAATGAAGCTATATTAGAAATGTCACTCGACTCTCCTTTGTTTCTATTTTTTTCCTGTTGACAATAATTATTTATGCATTACTGTCATTTTAAATTCGCTTTCATTTTACTGATTTTTTAAATACAACTTAGCCTTAGGTAACATTTCGTTACACATAAAGGCACATCTGCCAGTATGGACCGTGCAGTGCGTCCAAATAGTGACAGGATGCCAGCTTGTCGCCTACATAAAAGGGACACCAAACTCAAAGAGTAACAATCCTTGTAAAAAAAAATGTGTGCGTGTACTAGTGTACACATGTAAGAAGTGAAACTTCTTTATGGCCGAATCAAAGATGGCGCGTAACGGAAAAATGTGACGGTAAATTTTTTTCCAACGCCGATAAAGAAGTTTCACTTCAAAAAGAAGCAAAAGACAACAGGAAAAATGTTACACTCAAATTCATCTGAGCAGTCTGGGTAAAATAATTATGATAGCTTGTTAAGAGCCAAAGGTAACAATTTTGGTTACACATAACGGCCACTACTGGCATTATGGCCCATGTTGAACCCTGAAATAGTGACAGGACAGCCGGTCGCTTCTGAAAATATTGAACTGGACAAAAATTATTCTTTTTATGTTAAATGGTTGGAACACAAGCATATGACTTGCCTGGTGGTGAGCAGCCAGCGTAACCTATGGACGTTTGCAACACTCACGTGACATTCGTACTACCAACCCTAGACCCCTTCTTTACCACGTGGAGCTTGGGTAATCTTACTCACCAACAGAAACACAACACCTCAGAAATGTAGTGTTATTTGACTGTGGTCTTCTGTAAGCGCGAGGTACTATCCCAGTTCGAGCTTCTCCAGATTCGAGCGGGTACCCCTCTGTGCTCTACCTCGACTAAATACCCAATACCCAAAGAGTAACAAACATAGAATATTTTTTGCGTTTACAATCGCGTAAATATTTTTAAAAGTATAAAAAATACATTGAGAAAATTACCACCTGGCAGGTCGATTATTTTCAGTCTATTTTTTCTATGGAATAATTTTATTTTTGCGTTTACAAACGCGTAAATATAATACTAGAAAAATGCACTGAAAAAAATCGACTTGCCTCAGGCGGGACTCGAACCCGCACCTTCCACAATCCGGGTGGACGCGTTGACCAATTTCGCCACCAAGGCACTGCTTTACGCTGTCGAAATTTGTCAGTTGTGATTGTGGAAGGTGCGGGTTCGAGTCCCGCCTGAGGCAAGTCGATTTTTTTCAGTGCATTTTTCTACTATTTTTTCTACTTTTAAAAGTTACAAACATACATCTCGTATGTATCAGTACCGGCACTGAGAATTTTCACATTGACGCTACAGTAATTTTATCTCTATTTTTAAAAGCTTTTATTTTTTGTTCGGGTTGTATCTTGCTACTCAATTTTGAAAGGGATATCTTCATTTCGATTGAGTTGAAATTTTGTGTACACGTTCAGTTTGGATAACAATACACGATAAGCTGTGTGACGTCATTCAAAATTCAATATGGCGGACCATCCAAGATGGCGGAATAGTTATTTTTAATGCATTTCTACAATATGGGTATCAAATGAAAGGGCTTGTTGAGAGTAACTCGAAAAATAATGTGACGTCATTCTAAATCCAATATGGCGGAACATCCAAGATGGCGGAATAGTTATTTTTTATGCACTTCTGAAATGTGGGTATCAAATGAATAATTAGAAAAATATTCTGACATCACTCTTAATCAAATATGGCGAACTTTTAGAGTTTTCATGCTTAATAAATAAATATATGCTATGGATAATAAATGAAAAGGTTGGCTGAGAATAAAAAGGCAGGTTAAAAAAAAGATGGTGATTATACGCTCCGTTGCTCTAATCCACCTGTAGAGACCTCGATTGTTCATTTCTAGCAAAATACAGGGTGTAAAAGACATGAACAGTCAAACGAGAACCATGTATTCTGCTCACCATCATAACATTTTTTTCCCTTTAGACCTTTGAAATTGATAGTTACGATTTTATTGAAGGTCAAAGTCATATTTTTTTTTTAATTTTTTTATGAATACGTATTCTAAACATTATTTCTTCATTATTGTCCAAAGAAACATTATTATTTTTTTTGGCTTCAAAACGTTAGCGTTCAATGTAGCTCACGCGATGCGCACGGACACTAACGAACGGGGCTGCCGTCTGGCAAAAATATCGCGGTTTTGCAAGTTGCGTGAGAGTTGAGCCCTTTACATTGCGCGGTACAATTTGCATTTTTTTTAACACCAAAAAATAAAAATCATTTCTCAGCAATATTTTTTTTGAAATGTGTCTTATTTTGATGTATAGAATACATGGTTCTCGTTTGACTGTTCATGTCTTTTACACCCAGTATAGTCACGGAACCGCAGAACGAAGAATGCTGCCAATTGGATTATGCTGGGCTTGCACAATACATAAAATGCAGGGTAGTGTACTGTCGACTATGCCGTTGTTTACTTAGGCTCAAAGCTCTTTGCTGCTGGGCAAGCATACGTGGCCTTAAGTAGGGTAAAACCATTAGAAGGTCACCTTATTGAAGACCTATACTGTTTGAAATTTACCGGCAAACGACCTTGCAACTATGATGCGTTGAATGAGATGAACAGACTCAGAATCCTAGTCAGCGATAACTAAAAAGTAAAAAATAAATTAAAAACAAAAAAAAACTTTTTTAAAGAAAGCTTTTATTTAAATGCTCTTAAAAGAAGGAAATATAATTTTCCTTTAATATTTTAACTATAAGCTTATAACAAGTTTTTATGATTATATATATTGTGTATAATGAGGTTATAAGTTTAAAGTTAAAATTTTAAAGGAAAATTTTATTTTCTCCTTTTTAAAGCATTGAAATAAAAGCTTTTTTTAAAATGTTTTTTTTTTACTAATCCAGTAGTAATGACAGCGAAGTCATGAGTTTACTTGATTCATATGAACTCGATCCGCTTGGTTCATTGTTAATTTTATCAAAATAGATTTCAATAGCGGCAAGTCACATAATAGCCCGACTGCCAAAAGTTCAAAGCTATAAAGTTCTACCAACTATTTTTTCTTACCTTCCACAGAACACGGCTGTTAAGAACTCAATTTCTTTTCTCTCAGCGACTTTTATTTCTGATAGCTTGTTAAGAGCAAAGTCTAGATGAATCCGGAGGTCCGGATTTAAGCAAAGAAACTCTGCTGGGAATATTGTGACTTCTAGAAGGTTTTCACTTAAACTTTTTATACTTTTACATTTTACTAAAATAATTTGCCTTTTTACTTTAACCTTTTAAATTTAACCATTTTATTACTTTGAATTCTACTAACGAAATCTAGAGGATATAATATCCTATATTGAGATCCCAAATGAGTCACTAGGAAACATTTGGATACGACTTGATAAATTTGCTTTAACTATAAATTCCTTAGTTACCGTTAATATTAGATACATATTGGATTATTAATTTGATAGACTTTGTGTAGCTACCATAAATTCTCGACAAAATTTACAAGTTTGAACAAGAATATTCAAAACATAAGGTTGTAATGAGCTTTCCAAAGCCCTTGTCCGCTCCAAGTGTTTTTACATTTCCATTCCCAATTCAAGGCGAACAGTCAAAGACAATAGAATGTCCAAGCCACACAAATGTTTCAATTACACCAAACACCCCGGTACAAGTTTCAATTTGTGTAAGCTTGGGAAGAAAATCTCTTGTGTGAGGGCGAAATCACACAGAAGGCAGAATGATACAGGAAATGGTGATTTTATTGCATTTGTATAAATAGACACAGTTTTTCTTGTAAATTAGCGTAATAAAGATTTACTACATATTGGAACGCTTGAGGATAAACACGGATACGTTTACCTTGGAAAATAATGATAAAAAAATTGACTATGACTACTTAACTTTGTAAGCTAAATTTATAATTAAAGTAACCTGTGAGAACATACATTTTTACTAAGGTCATAAAATCTGTTACTGCGGTGTGTGATCTGCCTTATAACAAGATTCCGGCTCACATAAACCCAAGTGTAATGTGACAGAGTTCGCGACGGACCAGCTGCTACAGATAATGCGTCTCCTCTTTATACCACCGGGTTTATCTCCGGACCTTCTGGGCCCGACTAGACCCTGATTTATATATGAAAAGTCCAAATTTATCGTACTCCCCATACTAGTGGTTAATAGCCAAGGATATTCGAGGGCTAGCCACTCAAGTAAAATAATGAGAATGGGACAAAACAACTAAATGTGAGTGCGTGGTTTTTGTCAGCTTAAATTAGTCGCCCGTAGCTAACGTAGGGATTTAGACCTTGATGAAAAAGTTTTAGTGTCGTATTCCGTCTGTCAGGTTAGTTGGCATGGAGACAAAATTTTGGAAGGATTAGGCAAATGGTTGAATTTATAAAGATGAAATGCTATGATATTAAAAATGGTATTTGAAATTATGTAACTTGTAGACCAAAATAAGTAAAGAGAAAAGAGATAGATTTTCGCATTGCTTAAATGTTTTTCTTATACGATTCGGACTGACATCTACTCTATCGTGCGAAGCACGAAAAATGACATATTGACTTCGGGCCTCTCCAAAGTTGTTTACGATAAAATCGAGCATCGATGGAAAATAAACAAGACCCTTGTTAGAATAGAAAATATTTTAAAAAGTATGAGAGGGCAAATTTCAATTTGCGTCGCGGTTGCCTCGTGATCCGACTTGGAAGAAATGAAATATTATACGGCCTTGCCCTGACCCATGTCAAATCAGCATTCGCAGGTATGCCACGAATTATTTACGGCCAACTCACGGCTATGAAAATTTTTATCGCAACGATAAATCTTTATTAGCTAAGTTAGAATTTTTCCTGTGGGCGGATATTTTTTAGGATTTCCTTTCCCCTCAGCTGAATTACTGGTCGTAGTTTGAGTAGTCTGCTCTAAATTATATACGCTGTTCGATAACATTTATATGAATTTAATTTATGAAATAAATCATTATTAGTTAAGCTTGTGAAAATCAGATACAGTCTTTAATTACTTCCTTCCAAAGATAATCAGATATCAAAGCGTATAATCAAACAATATTATAGAAAGTTGATATACGAAAGCGAAGGAATTAAATTCAAGCGAAAGCAGGCGGAAGACAACGGACCATTTCACGCAAGCATTGTGCTCAGGCATAACTTAAGATACATCTGCATGATGTTTGTGGGACACGGAGTATATTGGGCAAATTGCCGCATTCTCAGCCCATGAATATTTCATGAGTAGGTATACTCTCGCACATTGATAGGCAGTGTATCCTTATCTAGCTAGACTTTAGGTTGAAAATGGAGTCAGTATTTTGTCTGCGTGTGACCACGGCGATAGCTTCATCATAACTCTGGGGGATAAGCAGCAACGTATAGCCCAGGCTATTTACATAGGATGGACTTCATTGTTTAAATTCACGTGTCATATTATTAGGGTAAACTACAGTAGTAAGCGAGAGTTAAACAACAAAGAAACAATAGTAAGTGATGTAAACGTATAATATCGCTTAAGTTTAGTTTTTTTTTATTTGGTGATTGTGGCCGAGGTAAAACTGAAGGAAGCAAGTTTCACCATGAGCACTTAAAAAATAAAATAAAATGTGTTTTATTTCAGTAAATCTTTTACAATTAAGTTTCCGGGGCTTCCCAGAAAGTAATCCGAAGATACTTGTGTTGGGAGAGCCTCGCTCTTCCTATGTTATAATATCAATTCAGATTTACATGATGGATAAACATAAATATAAAAGAAGCTAATACTTAGGTTAAAAACTAGCTTAAGTCTTTATCAAAGTAGGTTTTTGTTTTAATACCTTTGATAAAGACACATGAAAAAAAAAATAACAATCAAATAAAAATTAATTAAAAGGATTTTTCAAGAGAATTACCTACATAACTGATTGGATGTGTGTGTGTTGTGTCAGTGTGTCTGTGAGTGTGTGTGTGTGTGTGTGTGTAGCACTTACTAAGGACGAACTTATTATCAACTGTCAAAATACAATAATGATGTTAACATTATTGTTCAAGGAGCTTATATTATAAGCTCCTTGTTATTGTTACTGTAACAGTCTTATTAAAATGGTATTCAATCGATTGAGAAAAGAGTTTTTAATGTCTGAAAGACACGACACACTTCGCAAGATAAATTCAATATATGCTGCTATAATATAGCAGCATTTTTTCGTTAGTGACTTTAAAAGTATGTACTACTATATACTACTTATATACTTTTGAAGTCATAAAAAAATAAAATTTAAAGATGTTAAGTAATCCTGACAAAAAAACCTCTAAAAATATATTATATGTTTTTCTCTGCCTTTTAACTTCATTAAAATAACCTATTAATAATTTTTAAATGAGCGTTGCCGCGTCCGGGGACCGCTAAGTGAAGAAGTTATAATTTATTATTTTTAATACATTTGCTCAAAAAGTAGACTTTCCATATGCGCTTATCGTGCGGAGTTAAGAAACTTATAAATCTTCGGCGGAAAGTCATACTTTTCCGCACTAAGTGCTTTTTGTTTTCCTTCTGTATATAACATTCAAATGCATGAAGGAGGTAATCAAAACGTTTTCTACACAATTATTTCTTAGAAATGACTATTTTACAGCGTACATACCTACTGTTAATTGTAAAACTAAGTAAATTAATAACGCAATTTAAATTATTTTTATTGATAGCAAAACGTTTTATTAATAGGCTAAAACTGTCTTTCATTGATTTCCTTTAATTGTTTTATTTTTTTTTCACAAATGTATTAAACATCGTTCGATACACGTGCTATATTTGTTATTTCCACTCGTCCCTATTGGAGTCTTGAAGAAATTACATATTTTCGGCACTAGTATTCTTGTCATCTTTTTATTTAATTGGTGGTCCCGGGAAGTGGCCAGACTCATATAAATAGATTCATACAATTTTTTAATAAATTTAAAAGGCCGAAAAATTTTTGGTTATTAATTTTCAGATTTTTTTTATGTTGATTAATTTTTTTCATTTTATTTTTATTTATTTTTTTATTACTCGCGGACCCTAATTCCGATAAATAATTACTAACTGAAATTACATTTTTCTTAAACATTACTAAAATTGATGATGATGACCTTGAAAATCCTGAACAGTTTTTAATAGTTAATAACCATCTCGATCACATCAGCTTTCAGACAAAAAAACTGCATCATAGTCGGTCCATTCGTTTAGTAATTACGATACCAGAGACAGACAGACACACAGATACACAGAGACTCTTTTTGCATCGGGAGTTCAAAATATCAAACAGTGGCCGAATAATATTTTATTGTATTGCAAATCGAAAACATTCTTAAAATTCCACTACCGAAAATCCGAATAAAAGAAATACCCAGTAATTTTGCAGATAGATCCGAAAATAAACGGCATCGCCATTTAAGCTGTGAATTATGTTCCATCAATATATTGCATTATTCAAGTTTTCACAGTAAAAGATTTCGAAGACTGAACGAAATGTATTTCGGTAGAGTTTTATTTGCACTCTCGTAGGGAGGGAGTTTCACACACTCACATATAACTGCTAATTTTTCAAGTTAACAATACAAACATCTTGTAATGCTCTAAGTTTAAAGAGTATCTGTTTTGATACTTTAGATAGATCGGACCGGTCGAGTCGGTCGAACAACTTTGACTAATACTTTGTTTGGAATTTAGTAAGTATAAACATAAAGGAGAACGTCATTTATTAATATTCAATTTTTAACAAGTAATAAGATAACCAGTTTATATCATAAAAAGAAAGGATTTAAGCATTAGTATCAAAATGTATATTTAATTATAATTTAATAATTTAGTAATAGGTTAAGATATGGGTTAAGACTGAAACAAAACAATATTTTTAAAAAGGTTTCCAACTCCACAAAGTACACTCCAACTAGCACTTCCTAGATGCATTAAAATGTATGACACCCATTAATAATTGTAAATTTTCAAAAGTAAATTCAGAACTCTTCGAAAACTATTAAAAAAAACTGAGAATGCTGAATCAATCAGTTGTCTTCATTTTACAATTATATTTTACAGCACTAGTAGGCAAATTTAATGGCGGAGATAGTGTAATCCAAATTAAATTCTGTTTTTAAAACATATTGAAAAACCCTTAAAATATTCCGCATAATCTAGTTTATCGAGCTGACTGAAGTCTTATTGATCGATGTCTCTGTTGTTTTGCTTTTACTTTCTTGCGGTATGAAGCGGCCGCATCGTCTGATGCATCCTTTAAGCTCCAGTGAATACAATTTTGCTGTATATAGAATATGAAGTATAAATCTAAAGCGAATCATCTTTTTAGCGCCACCCGTAACAGTTTGAGAGGTTTTGCTAAAAGCAATATTTAACTTTAATTCTATAACAGATACATTAGTAATAATTAAGCGGAAAAAAGCCATTGCCAGTAAAAGATGTACCTACCTACTGACTGATATAAAAACAAAATGTTATAAAACATTGTCATGCAACATATTATAATTCGTAATCTCTTAAGGCCTGACTCTGTCGCAATTCACTCTTCTAAGTTTGACAGGACAATACGAGCAAAGTATTTTAACGCAAATTCCAAGTTACTTTATCGGTCTCCTCTTTATCTGTTTTATTTCAGGACTGCCTACTAAATCATGGTGGTCTCATTTTAAAAATGGGTTTAAAAACAAAAAAAAAACTGTACATTAAAAGTGACATGCGAAACAGTACTTTATCACATAACAATGAAAACCCAAAAAATGATAAACAAGCAAATAAAACACTCTGTGACATTCATATAATAACCACGATATAAGAGCCTGAAATGAATACTCAGGTTTCAAAAAGCCAGTTTTTCACGGTGGCTTCATAAATAACGCGACATTCATCTTCGTGACAGTTGAATAACACGCCGCACAGTGGGGCACGCTGGAACCCCATTAGCCTTTAAACGAAACAATAGGGCTGTGAAGAGTTCTTGATGTCTGTGTCCATTAGCAAAGGTCTCTTTAATGGGAAATTAGTTTTATAGCACTGACCTGACCGCGATGCCCCAGCATATGTTCTGAAGCATTGACAATGGGTGACTTAATATGCGAGAGTCAACAAGTAAACTATACAAAAGATTATGGTGCATTCACACTGTAGCACTTTTGTGAAGCAGCATTATGCAATACGATAACATTACTATATAGAACTTTTCTGGTTACTTATTACTATAATTTTGTAAATAGACGGGAGATGCAGCGCTGCCTAGTAGGACACCAACAAGGTGGCCTGACGCTCTGGTAAAAGTCGCGGTAAGTTATTGAACGTGAGCAGCATAGGACCGATTGGGTGGAGATAGTTTAGGGAGGCCTATGCCCAACTATGGGCGTGTCTTGACGTCATTGCGTTCATGTCGCCAATAACATAAAATAAGAAAGGGTAACTTTCAGCAACAAGTCTGTTGGACGACGTAAATTCACAGACTTCTGCAAGCCGTGTTGCGGTAGCAAAATTTTATCTTACTATATGTAGGCTATTTTAAAAGTTAGGCAACGGTAGCCACCAGGCAATACAACAAAGAATAACTTTTTAATATTGGATGTTGCATAATATCACTTAGAAACATTGCTATGAAAAAATAACTGTAGTTTGGATGCACCAATATGGAATAGTTAGTCATTTATAATATAATTGCACCTCTGATATGCGTACCTGCTTGACTTATTCTATTCTCCCATTCTTCTCGATCAACCATTATCTCAAAATTAAGATTTTACATTTTATCATCCATAGCACTTTCACGGAGTCTTCATCCTCTGTAGTCTAATTTACACGTTTTGGACCTCCCCTCATGTTTTTGGAATATGTCTGTGTGTCTGTGCGTTAGCACGATAACTCGAGTGTGCTGTAACTTTTTGCAACCAAATTAAACATGCATGTATAACATAAAAATATAAGGTTTCTATCAACTTTTGAGTCGTCTATCACGAAAGTTAAGCAACCAAGTGCGCGGTCTTTACTCGGATGGGTGACCAAAATTTAACATGCATATGTATGACATCAAAATATAAGGTTTCTATCAACTTTTGAGTCGTTTCTGGTATACGAGAAAGTCAAGAGGAGACCACTCACGATTTTTTTGTAACATGCTCGTTATTTCTTCTCTCTAAATATCTGTACCCCGCCACCTCTCAAATTATGTCACTTTTGCCACCTTCTAACCTCTCAAAATGTATTGCCACATAACTTGAATTATAAAAAATTGTAAAATAAGCCGATTATCAACCCATTAGATATATTAAATTTGGTTGCAAGGATCTATTATGTTACAGTTACCGTTTCCCACCAGATGAACTGTATGCCCGTTGAACACCGGATTTTACAACAATAAACTAAACTATGAATCTAACAATATGAACCTACAAAGTTAAAAATAAATCATTATCATGGATAGCTTTACGAACTACGGTTAATCCATCGGCTAATCGATAAAGATTCACAATGAAATAAAAGCTTGCTTTTCGACAGTAATGTACAGGATGTTTGGTACATGGGGCATCAAGCGGTTCCTACCCATGCTTACATAGTCATACAAATCCTATGACATATCAAAAATTTGAAATTGTAAAAAAAATATTTCTAAAACTGATTTTTCAAATAGTTTGTTCAGAAAATCAAATGTATCAAAATTGACAAATTTTAACATTTTTGACTTTTTATATCACTCTTTATTTTATATTATGTATTTTATGTGCAATAAAGAGTATTATATATGACTATGTTAGCATGGGTAGGTGCCCGCTTGATGGGGTCCACGTCCGGAAGCCTCTTCGTGGCGGACTCTGGTAACGTGGTGGGGAAAATTTCTCGGCGGGTGTGTGGTTTTTGATGTCACGTGTGTCGCCTTGGTATTCGAAGTCACATGCCATCGTCGAGTTGTTTTTGTTTTTCCACGACGGCTAGTTCCGGACGGCCCTTTTCAGGGCCACGAAGTCCCCCGGGTGCGGTCTTATGCTCCCAGATTCCTTGTCAGGAGGATGCGCCAGGTCGAGCAGCCGTCGCTGGAGGAGTGGCTGCTAGCCACCATTTGGTGCAAGGAGTGCCTAGACGGGCAGCGTTGGGACTTTTAGAAAATATTTTACACAACCTATTAGGTTGGGGGAAAAGTATTTTCGCATTATAGTATGTATAAACTTGTAATAAAATCTCTTTGGCTATACTATTTGTATCTGGCTGGTTTTGGTATCATTGAAAGTTTAAATTTTAAAGAACATAATTCCAAATTCAAATTAGGAAAATGTGTGATTTTCATTTGTTTTTCGTACCGCCAACATGAGTGAATCTAATGAAGAAATTCGATACATTTTAAAATTTTACTACAAAAAAGGTAAAAATGCAACGCAAGCCGCGAAAAAAATTTGCGATGTTTATGGACCTAGAGTGCAGTGTCTGTGAGAGTAGCACAAATTTGGTTTAAGCGTTTTCAATCCGGAAATTTTGATGTCAAAGATGCACGTCGCTCTGGTCGCCCTATTACAGATAAAATGGATGCCATTTTTGAAAAAGTGGAGCAAGATCGGCATGTCAGTAGTTACGACGTAGCTGAAGAACTGGGAATTGACCACAAAACAGTTTTGGCGCATTTGAAAAAAACTGGGTACACAAAAAAGCTCGACATTTCGGTACCTCACGACCTCACTGAAAGAAACCTAATGAACCGTGTACTCATTTGTGATTCTTTATTACGACGTAATGAAACCGAACCATTTTTAAAGAAGCTGATAACTGGTGATGAAAAGTGGATCACGTACGACAAGAACGTGCGAAAAAGGTCGTGGTCAAAGGCCGGTCAGGCTTCACAGACTGTGGCGAAACCCGGGTTATGTGGTGGGATTGGAAGGGCATTATTCATTATGAGCTGTTACCACCAGGCAGGACCATCGATTCTGAACTGTACTGCGAACAACTGATGAGATTAAAGCAAGAAGTTGAGAGAAAGCGGCCGGAATTAATCAACAGAAGGGGTGTGGTTTTTCATTATGATAACGCTAGACCTCACACATCTTTAGCCACTCAGCAAAAATTAAGAGAGTTTTGCTGGGAGGTGTTAATGCATCCGCCGTATAGTCCTGACCTTGCACCTTCAGATTTCCACCTGTTTCGGTCTCTTCAGAATTCTTTAGGCAGTGTCAGGTTAACATCACGAGAGGACTGCCAAAACCACTTTGACCAGAAGTCCCAAAATTTCTATAGCAATGGGATCATGTCCCTACCTACAAGATGGCAAAAAGTTAACGAACAAAATGGTACCTACATACTTTAGTTAAATGTAAATAAACTATATTAAAAAATGTTTTGAATTTTCTTAAAAAATGCGAAGAAACTTTTTCCCTAACCTATTATATTAACAATAAAATTATTTAATTTCAAACAAGAAACGAAACATACAATTTAAATAACAAAAGAGACAAACAAACTAGGCATGTGTAGAAACTATGCTTGTATTTGTAACTAGAATTAGCAATTGAAAAGGAAACGAAATATTATGTAATTTTAATTATGTATAACTAGCGGTCGCCTGTGGCAACACTTATGTCAATGTCGGTTATTGCGACAAAAAAATCTTTTATGTCATTCCCAGAGTATCACTATTTATTTCATCAAAATCGGTTGAGTGGTTTAAGTGTGAAAGCGTCACAAACAAACAAAGCCACTTTCGCATTTATAACTTACTTAGGATGTCCACAATTTTCAAATTAGGTTTAAAGATTTTTATTTCCATAAAGACTTAAATAAGCCACTTACATGAAAATGATATTTAAAAATAAGTTTAGATTGTACAATACTTTACAATAGTATAAAACAATATTAGGATTTTTTTAAAGGATAAAGCTCGTTATTTTCAATAATATAATGAGACAATTTGGACTTAAAGCTGTTATACACTTTAAAAAAATTATGTATTAAGGTAGATTACTAAAAAGTTGTGCTCCCTCAAAAGTGATGCTTTTTGCAATAAGTGTAATATACCTTATATAAACCAAAATATTATTACAATAAAGTGGATTACTGAGCACGA
Organism: Elophila nymphaeata; assembly: GCA_955850985.1. Lineage (NCBI taxonomy): Eukaryota > Metazoa > Arthropoda > Insecta > Lepidoptera > Crambidae > Elophila > Elophila nymphaeata. The sequence continues at coordinate 14,836,644 of OY039076.1, read as the reverse complement.
AGAAGTCGCAATCGCAAGAGCATTACAGATTATTTATTTCGGCTATAAAGTATCTCGAGGCCATGCCTTATCGAAAGCCCGCGAGCTTCAGCCTCGGCTGATGACCGCAATGATTTTTACGTTTGCAAACAATTCAGTTCTCATGAAGCTTATCACGCACGGTTTTTGCAGTCTCCTTGTTTAATGGCGTGGAAACCGTGATAAATTACGCCTTAATGCCTTTTTTCTTTCACGCGGCCTATGGCTGGTAGACTGTTTTATTGTCGGCAAATGCATAGGTGATTATGACCTATAAAATTCTTACGCCATCCACTTAGGGCCCATAATAGAATTTATCGCTCCTCTGCTTTCATCGTCTGTAACGATAATTGGGAGTAATTAGGTACTAGAATATTCCACGTAGAAGATTATTTTAGGAAATACAATCTTTTCACAAAAAATTTAATCTGTTTACGGAAGAATATACTATACAATAATAAAAGTGTTGTGCTTTTGTCGATATTTAAGTTTTCCAAAGCAACTCTTCAAATATAGTTATAGTTGTCGACGCCGCCGTTGTGGAAGGGTCAGTATCGCTGCTAAAGACATCGGGCGGTTCGGTTTCGAGTCCTGGTAGTGGCAAATTTCAGTGTGATGAACACGATCATTTGTTCTTAAAGATACTTAATTTGGGTTAGATAATTGGTGTGAGCGTAGAAATATATTATATTATAGTTGTCAGGTGAAATATGGTGAAACTTGCAAATGACTCTCTGGTGATACAAGATTATATATCAGCTTATCACCAGATGGTGTATGCTTGTTGAGCACCTGTGTTTTATAAAAATATACTAGGTACACCTATTTTAGCATAACACAACCAGTTTTACACATCTAAGTAAGTCTGCTACGTGTAACCACGTAAGATTCTTATTATTTTGTAAGTCAAAGTAATTCTGTTTCGCCAAACGAATAAGACGAACAACTTATTATAGGTACGCAGCATATTTTCGTCCCGTCTATCACAGGGTCTCAAGAAGAAAGTCTTTTATGTCATGTGCGTTGCCAGTGATGACCTATGGAGTCGAAAGTTTGCCCCTTACAACAGACCTCATAAGAAGACTCAATGAACGCAAAAGGCAATAGAGAAGGGTATGCTCGGTGTTTCTCTGCCCGATCATATCAGAAATGATGAGCTTTACCGAACAACTATGGAGAACATCGACATAGTCAAAAGAATTGCGAACCTTATATGTAGCAATGGGTTCTTACCCATTGCCACTTAAGGTTCGCAATTTCCGACCAAACAGCTCAGGCCTCCTCCTCTTTCCTAAGAGGAGAAGGCCTGACAGCTCTTGGGTTTGATAGGTCCTTTAGGGGCGGCTGCTAAGTGAGAGACGTAGCATTCGTAGGCCCCCACAAAATGAGCCAACAATCTGGTAAAGGTCGCGGGTAGCATCTTAAATCTATATATTTATTTATTTATTTAAACTTTATTGTACACAAAATAATATACAAATGGGGCATAAGGCATTCTCTACCAGTCAACCGTAAAGCTGGGCATAGAAATAATAATAGGCGGTACGGAAAGAGATTGACATTTTAGTAAAGATACATAACAAAAAAAACTTATAATATTAACATACATAGAAACACATACATACTTACATATATATAATATAATATATACATATACATACACATAGGTAGTCATAATGATACATATACTTACTTAAACAATACATATTATATACACAAGAATACTAATGTCAGATTATAATGAAATATGTGTAGGAGAGTCCAAATAGTGATTGCGAACCAGATGCTTAAACGCAAGTTTATTTTTTGCTCTTTGAATATGAGGCGGGAGTGCGTTCCAGAGTCGTATTGCATGAAGAGTGAAGGAGTTGGAAATAAAACCAGTACGGTGAAAAGGTGTTGAGAGAGTTAGTTTGTTGTCTGAATGAAGAATACGATTATGAGAAGCACCCAAATATTGAAATATATATATATATATAAAAGGCAAAGTCCTGACTCACTGTCTGACTGATCAACGTCCAGCCCATACCCTTGGACCTAGATAGCTGGAATTTTGCACAGAGGTTCCTTTTATGATGTAGGCAAGGGATAAATTTGGACTAGATAATAATTATTACGTCAAAATTAAATACCAAAAAGAATTTGAGTTATCCCATTATTGATATAAGCGTGGAAATAGGTTATTATTATGTTTCGAACATGTAACGTGCAAATAGTAAGGCACACAGAGTTGGATGAAACAACACATACCAGTAACAAAGGATTGATTAACCGATACTGCATGTCTTTGCACATGTAAATGCATGTACCAGCCGCAACGTGCGCCCCATCTCAAACGATACGGCCTGGCCCTTTCAACCTCCATAGAATATTCAAAGGCTGGTCCGTGAAAATATGGCTCAATTGGCGTCGCGATCCACGCGGGATTTCCACTTTAATATTCAGTCGATGAAAAATACCCCGTCATAAAAACCTGGACCATATGAGTTTTTAGAGTCCACGCATTTGAATATTGATGTTTATGGAAAGTAGGTACGGCGCGCCTTCGAAAAATATAAAAAGGGACTCTGCGGCCTGTCTCATAATAGCGTAACATAAATTTTGTATAATGGAACTATATAGATATGTTACGGTGCGAACGCGTGCCCCCGTTTCGTTATAATTATATCAGGGATATAAAGGCTGAATTATGTTATTACTCACCCGATTTATTCTTAATGTCCCTTTAATAATCGCTGGGCACGGCAGTGGCTCCGGCTGAATTGAGCGAACAGGGTTAACGTGCTGCATAAAAAATTAAATCTTATCGTTGAAGCATTAAATCACAATATCACTCTAATATACCGTTATTTTTATTTTCAGTGTTTACTTAAGGTACTTTGATAATAAAAAAAACGTTTGGTCAGGCATTTATTTAATTTTCTTATTTACAATGAATTTGCACTCGCACTACTGTTAGTGTAATTGACGACGCTAGCGTGAATTTCCCGAGTAATGGTGTAACGGTCCTTAAACTGCAAGACCTGGCATTCATCGTGAGCTAGAAACATATTATATATCATATATATACACAACCATATGTTAAAACAACCATGACTCATGTACATAAATGTTTGTATTCGTCAAACAAACATTTGCCCCTGTCAGGAAAGAACCCGAACCGCTTGATGTGTAGGCAACATTACCAACCATTCTGCCAAGACGGCGGCGTCAATCTTGTCACATATAACAAAATAATGGGAACTATAATACATCGTGTTTTTATTATTATACTTTTGGGAATTAGGTGAAATGTGGCGATTTTTATCTTTAAAAGTTTATTTTAAAATCAAGTCAAAACCCGCTCTACCGTAATTTATTAGTACTAGAATTGAGTGCTATTTACATATTTACAAATAGGTACTAAGCAGTAAATTTTGACCTGCTATATTTTACTAAAATACTCCCTCCAAATTTCTAATCTTGATAGGAAATTAAACTTTATTGTAACAAAGTTAATAACTCATTTACAACAACGTAAGTTCATTCATATCAATGATATTGTACGCATGAACTAAACTTTCCAAATAGGCACATAAATTAAATGAAGACAAGAGTAAGTCTATTTAATAATAAACATGTCGACAATCCGATACATTCCATAACTTGTTTATTACTTTGACTATGGTATGAATAGGAAGGAATTCTTGAATATTATATAGTATCATGGTATTATGTACATGTGCAGTGACCAACAAAAGTAGATGGTCAACATCAAAAATAGGTTCACTAAATGGTAGCTACGGATAGTAGAAATTTAAATGATGTAGGTATTCCTTTGTTACTACTACTTAAATCCTGTATAAATGTGGACTACGTGAGGACTTTACTTTGCTTTAAAATTGATAACACCATTTTTTCAAATAACAATTTAATTCTATTTAATTAGATTCCGTCGGTCACAGATTAGAAATACGTAAGTACTTATATTAATATATGATTAGAAAATTCAACATCATAGCGCGGTCCGAATCCCTATCTAGGGACTTGAAACTGAAGGTCCGAATCGCTGCTTAAACACACCCAGGAGATAATACAAATTAAAAAATTAAATATAACTATGTTTTGTTTCAGTTTCTCAATCGATTATGATATACAATATTGAACTTTTATGTAGACGGCAGGCTGGCAACCTATCACTGTACGGAGGCACTGCATGGCTCATACTGCCAGCAGGGGCTTTATGTGTAACAAAATGTTACCTAAGGCTTTTTTGAGATTATGCCCGTGATTGTATGTGAGTCGCATTGATACCAAATTTTGACTAGCTCCTATTGAGTACTTGTGTCAAGAGCTCCCACTCTTCTTCTTCTTCTTTAAATAAATGGCGTTCGCGATACTTAACGCATTTCGCCAATATCAATTAAAAATGTACTTAAAGTAACAGACAATTGTACGGTAAATTGAGGTTAAATATGGAGTCTCTCAACACGTGTTTTTACAACAAGCACTCGGGAGAAACTCCGCTACCACTCTTCTTAAAGTATAACACAACGGGTTAAAGATACAAGATGAATATACTTTTATGAATTTTACATTTCTGTAATTATTTTGCTTTTAACTATTTAAGATGTTTTGTTTTATCACCATCTGCTGCCGACTGTAGCAAGACTATAAGCGCATTATCATTAATTAAGTTGTTAGAAAAATATTATATTTTATCGACATTGTGTTTTGGAAACTGATATTACTACGAAAAGCTAATCTGCAGTAAAAGTCTAAAAGCAAAATCTAAAAGTATTTTATTTAACTCTGTCACATAATTTAGTTGTCTGCCTATTTTAAAATAATTGTATTTTATTTAAATCTGTTGAGTGCCTATTTTTTAATAAGTTACATAATTATAATGACCTGGTATCTGTGTGGTAGATAAATAGAACAAGGACTGTAAGGTGGGTCAATATGACCCAGATATTAAATCATGTTTATTTTCTACTGTTTATATAAAATTTAAGAAAATATCTTCTAAACAAGTCTGTTATATTTGCCTTTTGGGTTTAGTGAATAATAATAAAACATCAAGTTGTATTAGGTTAACATTTTTACTTTCTCGTATACGTAGTATAGTGGAACTCTTGTAATCGTCAAAAAATTCGATCTCGAGATTTTGACGGATTTACACGTTTTAGACCTCCCTGAGTTCATAAATACCGTTTTTGGAATTATGTATGTCTGTGCGTTAGCACGATAACTCGAGTATGCTTGAACTTATTGCAAAAATATTTAACATGCGTGTATGACATCAAAATATAAGGTTTCTATCAACTTTTGAGAAGTCGTTCACGAAAGTTAACAATAAAAGTTTACAATTTACAATAAACAAATAAATAGTTTACAATAAAATTTAATAAATAATTTTAATAAAATTCAAATAATTTATTTATTTAGTCAACAATTATTTCACTATTGTAAGAATTCAAATTACAAAAAGGCATTCAATTTATATCGAATAGCGTCGTTTTTACTCTTAGGTAAATAGTCCTACAAATTTCATTTGGAAAAAGGAAACGCTGTAATCTCCATTAAGCTACTGATCCTGACGTCCTTTATCAGAAGGCGGCCGATGACATGCAAGCTCACAGGCGGCTTTACTAGGCTCACTCTGAATCTAAGAGCTCCAAGCTCCTGTGAAATAGAGATTAAAAAAATACCTAACTAATATACGTTGTGATTTTTCTACAGGTAACGAATACATACAGAACACTACTACTATCATACAAAGCTCACACAAAGAGTATCATTAGGATATCGCGTCGCTAATTGCAGAGTTGAGTAATTGCGACAGGTCTCAGATTATTCTCCCCCAAGATTAAATTGTTGACGCGCAGTGGGTAATTTATTTCAATTAATTCAGCGAAGTGAAGCCCTGACAGATTCACTGAATCATTTTTCTCCTTGGCAATGCGAAGACATTGACAAATGAGGAAATTATTCGGTCACTTCACTATATGTATGTAGCTTTAGCCGATGTTGAAAAAAGGGAGCGTTGCGTTCTATTGATTTACCTACTTTTGGCAGCTTGTCAGCCTGATTCGGGATTTCTATAGCTACGGATAAATGACGATCTTTGGCATCGAATCAGAGTCTCATTTTACGGAATTTGATTTTGTTTTTACGCTCGTGAACGTTTTAAATTGTCTGTAGCCAACAAAATTTAGACAGATTTGTATACTCTAACAAATTCTAAATTCAAACTCATTTACCAGAATTGTATTGTTGAATGCTGCGAACACATATATGTGTTCGCAGATTGAATGCTGTTGCAAGCCAGTCTTTGTAGATGGTTTTATAAGAAACATAATTTTCGTAACTAGAGAAACGTTTTGAAAAATAAGAATAGGGAATAATTCATTTAAAACAAGGATCTTTAGAAATTGTTTTAATGGCTTTTATATTTATTGTTTTAAAAACTTTATTTTATTTATTGTTACTTATGATATAGGTCATGCTATCATCGGCAACGACCTTTAAAGTCCGTACATTTTTAATACTTTATTGTTTGTTTTTTGGAATATTTCTAATAAAATGTAAAAGTCTAATTTAGGTTTTGATTGAGTACCCTGTTTAGTCAACAATTTATAACCAAGCCACCTATCTAAGTTATTCCGGGGACATTTTATTGACAATTTCCGGGGACTGCCGGGGAAGGCGTAGTATTCTGAGTCACCAATATTTCACTTGAAAAATCACTGTCGATTTGTTCCAAGCTCCATAGGTAAAATTTACTGTTCTCAACGACTCTCTTACTACTCTCTCTGTTACCCGCGTATCTGTCATATATCACTGAGTAAATTTGATGTTGAAAGCAAAAAACGCGCAAAATATCGTGAGTGTAAAAACTACCACACTAAATAAGTTGGAAAAAGGTCGGCTATTTTTTTTATCAAATTATTGTTCACTTTTTGTGACATTATTTAGTTGTTTTTCAAATTATTTTGATATAATAGCCAAATAAAAATAAAAATTGCTTATTTCGTTATGTTACTTTACCATTCGCGGCTATAATGCTGTTTGTCAACGTTAAATTTGTGTCTTGAGCAATATTTTACAAAAATATAGTAAGTTTTCCTAATTATGAAGAATTGAATGAAGTGAAAATATCACACCTTTTTGTATGTTGTCAATTCGTATGATACACAATATTTTTTAACTAAGTGAAAAAAGTTTAGAAAAAAGAATTCTTTGGACTATGTCGGTTACCTTAGTTCTCCTGCGGATCTCATCATTTCTGATATGATCACACAGAGAAACTCCGAACATAGCAATGACATAGAGTATTTCTGGGATGATAGCCTAGACTTTTATGTGGTGTAAATTTATTGAATAAATTCTACCACAAAGCTTCGATTACTGTTCGATTTCATGCCTTAAATATTCAGATTTGCACAGAAATCACAGATTCAGAAATTTTATAACCTCTTTGTTCTATTGGTTTGCTCATTGGTATTACATCACGAGGTCCCGGGTTTGATCTACAGGAAGTGCAAATTTGTACTAGGTATTTTTTGGTGGCATCGCTTGATTTAAGTTCTATAACATTATAGGTATATCTAACACAACGCGAAACTTTACCACTTTTATCCCACGTCAAGAAGAAGGAAATCTCAACCTCGCACAACTCTATTTCCAACTAAGACACTGGAACGGGAAAAAAACCATCTGTAGCATCGGAGTGACAGACGGAAAGTTATAAAAGTACATTTTCCTATTGTGCCCTTGGCTAGAGAATTAAAAGTCACGAAATAGACTTTACCGAAACAACTAAATATGAAGTTCCACAGAAGTTTCTTTCAGTTAAGAAGCTCTTTCATTGGGAACAAAAAGTACTTTGCGAAGTGAGTTATTTTCGTAGTAAACGTACATAGGTTTACAGTTTCAAGTTACTACCCAAAACTGAAAAATTTCTGCAATTAGTTTTCAACTTTATCCCAAACTAAGAGAGTTCGAAGTCCAATAAGGAAAATATGTCAATTTAATAGAACACGGTCTGTTGTCGATTGCACAAAATTCTATGCTGAAATTTTGTAGACAATAGTTGCATAGGATTTTTGGTAAATTTGTTTTTTCTTACATATCCCCATAATAATAAATCTAAAGGCGTGTGATCTGGTGATCTCTCGGGCCATCTGTTTGTGCCGTTTTACCAATCCAGGTATTATGTGTATTATTTCTTTAATTTAATTTACCACGTTTGTAAGAGAGATTGGATCCCTCTGATTGGTCCTACCAATCGATGCCATAATAGTACAGAATGGTTTTTCGGATTTTAGCAAGCGAATTTGAATGCTGTTTTGTTTCTTATTAAAAATTAAGGAATGTTACCTTTGAGTACAATTCTGTATTTTCGGTATTTGGAGTACTTTCCCTCCAGGTGGCATTGAAAAATTCCATCCTGTATATGTAGTATTGTCAGAATTGCAGTTTTTACATAATTATGTTTGTCCATACCAGCTTCTAAACACATGTGTCAAATTTCATGAATGTATGTGTGTCTGTATGTTTATATAGCTGTATGTTTGTAAGTTTGTCCACGCATATCTCAAAAACTACATATCGTATTCCGAAATTTATTTTCTTGTTAGATTAGGTTTATTTATATAGGTATTTATAATAATAAAACTTTACGCGTGGTGCGCATTTTCTTACATAACTTTTCAATTCCTATCTTTGGAGGTCCGAAAATATTTCTCATACCATTTAAAACCATAATGATCATTCTTCATAACTTCATAAAACATAATCATTGAAATTTATAATATCATTAATCATGCATTTTTGGGCGAGTCTAGTGTTTTATGCACCTACATGGCTGGATGATGGGTAGGTTAGGGTTATTTTTTTTTATGACCAGGCGGAGTGCTTTGTTTTTGTAAGCAACAAGGTAGTAACAGTATTAATAAAAAAAATATGATCACTAACTGTTATGAGCTCCGTTGTTAGTAATAAAAATGTATAAATAAAAAAAATATGAATAGGATTTAGAATATTATTTGAGCCAATATGGACCCCTTTACCCACTTAACATAATTTTTGCATTCACGTCACCTACCATATCACCATACTAACACATATTCATGGATTGACTGGAAGAGATGTCTTCGAGAGATAAGTTCGCCCTAGCAAACTATGTTTTTGGCAACCTTTTCTTATGTATTTTAAGTGCAATAAAGAGTGTAATTAATTAAGGTTAGTTAGTCCAACTTAGAGATTTGTGCAAGTTTCAATAAAATCGTATCAGTAGTTTTTGGGATAGAAAGTTAGTGTGTCTCATTCACTAAGAAAACGAGTCGTTGGCTTAACAGCGTAATTCTAAAAAACATATTTCAATTACAACTAACATAAAAATAAGAAATTGAAATATCATTTAAAAAATTAAAACCGACTTCAAACTAAAAAGTGACAAATAAGAGTTTTATGTTTTAAACGATTTTATAAAGTCAATATGCCAATTATTTTTAAGGTCGGTGCTAGCCTTAGTTTAAAAGAAATAATTCATGAGTCACTACTGCACACAGCAGGGTAAGAAAATAAAAACCGGCCAAGTGCGAGTCGGACTCGCACACCGAGGGTTTCTCGGTATAAACTGCTGTATCTTTTGATCGCGTTAACTTAGAAGTTTGATTTTTTCACTGCTTAAAGGGACAATAGACCTAGGTATTTGGTATAAATTTCAATCTGATACCTTTATTCGTTCGTGAGAAATAAGGTAGTAAGTTTCATTTTATTAAAATATTTTTATTATATTATATAACTAAAAAAATGTGATTTTCGCAATTTTTCCTATATTTGCATTATATGACAATGCTTCATGCCAAATTTCAAGATACTGAGTTTACGGGAAGTATCTTGTAGGTTTTGATTCCTTTGCGAGTGTCGGAAATTTGTTGAAAATATCGACATAATCGGCTGTATCTTTTGATTGGCTTGGCTTAGAAGTTTGATATTTTCACAGCTTAAAGGGACAATAGACCTGAGTATTTCATGTGAATTTCAGCTTGATACGTCCACGCGTTCTTGAGATAAAGGGTCTTGACAGACAGACAGACGGACAACAAAGTGATCCTATAAGGGTTCCGTTTTTTTCTTTTGAGGTACGGAACCCTAAAAAGAAATCTATAATAACGTGAGGCTGGCACCGTTGTCAAATAAAAGTTGGTATATTGACTTATAGATCGTTTGAAACATAAAACTTTTATTTTCCCTTTTCAGTTTTGAAGTCAGTTTAATTTTTTATAATATTATTTTTTAGTTATTCTCATTTTTCTGTGACAAATTTGTTTAGATTTATAAATGTGACAAAATATACATTAAAGCTCTCTTACATTCAAAATATTCTTATCAAGCTGACGTTGTCGTGGTGGAGTGGTCAGTAACGTTGCCTATAGATTAATGGGTCCGGGTTCGAATCCTGGTAAGAGCAAATGTTTGTATGATGAATACGACTATTTGTTCACGAGTCATGGTTGTTATATATTTAGATTATTATAAGCCACTTACCTACTACTACTTAGCTATGTTGTTTTAAGCATATAACTGTATATTTTTAACCACGCTAGTACTGATTTACTTATTGAAGGAAGTCTCTATAGTACCTACGTTGATTATTTAACCATCCAAGGCTTCTCAAATTCATTTTCACGCGGAACATTAATTCGTTGTAGCTGACGAAAATCTCGTCACGAAATTGACTTTTTCTAATTTGGAAGTGTAATCTAGAGTTACTTACAGCCATCTGTGACAAATAAGGAGTATCGGGGAGATGATATTTTTTTTACCCGTGTAATTTCTTAATCAGCGCAAGGGGATCGGAACAGATTGCGTCAGCTGCTTCTGACAGGAGTGGTCATGGTATTTTCATATCAGCCTCCGTTTTATCGAAAGAGCTTTTTCTAAACGAACTCGATTCACTGCGTTCACTTTATTCGAAAGGTTTTATTGTTGAAATTCTTATCTGGAGTTCTTTTATTCGTTATTTATTTTCCAGCTTGGTGTTCGGTTAATTTCAAAATGTTGGACCTAGAAGATAGAGAATATTTAATTTAGCAGACTACTTTTATAAAGCACCAAGATTTTTTATTATATTCAGCAGAAATTTCACTAAACAGATATCGTTTTGTGTTACGATGTAATATAGTTACTAGGTACATGATTATTAAATTTTAGGAACATTTTTTGCCAGATACCATACAGTATACAGGTCATGAGGTTCTTAGAAAAATGAAATACTTGTAGAAATAATAATATTTTCCTTTTGTGTAAATATAATGATAAAATAGTATAAAGAAGATGAATACAGCGGATTCATCATCATCATTATCATCTTAAGCCTTATCGAATTTTGGTGTTAAGTCTCCTTTAACCTTCCTCTGTTTTGGGCTGTCAGTATCCATTTTTAGTGTGCTATTTTTCTGATCTCATCTTTCCATTTCATTTGCGCCCTACCAACTGGTGTTTTAAACCCCCACGGCCTCCGTTCCTATAGAACTTTGAACCACGAATCTTTTTTAAAGGCTATATGACCTGCCCTTTGCCACTGCAATTTGGCTATTTGCTTCACAACATCTGAAACTTCGCTATGTTTTCTAAGTCACGTTACACACAGTAAGTCCTGCGGTCTTTTAAAGTTACTCCTACCTACGTTCCATTCAGCGGATTAGCCAATCAAATTTGAGCTCTGGGGAAGTAGGACAGTCTAGCCAACATTGAATTAGCTTCTAATATTGTAACAGCCTTTTATTTCTTACCAAATGAAAGCATTACTCTTCATTGGATAGTAAATAAAGTTAGTCGACAACAACAACTAAAGCTGCGCCGTTTAATTCAAAAAGACCATTATCAAAGTTAGTACAATTTAAGAGCCAGTCCAACATTGACCACTGATACGATTTTGGAGTTTTTTGAAATAAAATCAAATAATTTTCAACAAAATAAAAAGAAACACCTTTATAATTATATATATAATTGTTTTTTTCTTTTCAATTAACTATTAATTTAATGGCCAGTTCGACGAGTTCACTTAGGTATTAATCATTACCAGATAACACATAAAAGCCTTTCGTAGACAAACTAATCGTCCATGTAATGCGATAGGGCAATCAATTAGGTAACACTATCAGCAAGTACTCTACAGTTCTAGGTTTCAATTACACTTTAGCACTGATATATTGAGCACCACCATATGGGTTTGACAGTCTTAATACATCGCAATAAGGGACATATTGAAATGGCGAGCTTGTGCATTCACAGTGCCAAATGTGGTAGTTTGTTCATGTCACGCATATACCTTGCTCGCTCACGCACCAGACGTTGATTGATGAAGCTGCACGTTTGTCCCGTTGAAGATCAGGCTTAGGGTTGATAATGTTCGTGTTGAGACGGAAGCTTACTTGTGTATTAATATTTCGTACAAAAGAAGTCTGAGATTTTTTCGTTGCCAAAATGCTAATCTGAACAAGATAAACAAATGCCTTCACCGTCAGCGACGGATTAACAAATTAAATAGGACTAACTTTTTTTCACAATAGTAGCAAATGAGTCTGCCTGCCTGATGGTAAACGTTTAAAGTAACGACGTACTGAACTCACCGGCGTGACAGTTAATTTTGAAACGGTGTTAATCGGATGCCCACACGGTTCCATACAAAAGTTTATTATATCGACTTACCTAAGTACTACGTAAAAAATTATGCGTCTCAAATAAAATATCGCATGGTAGAAAACTGTTTTGGTGATCTTGATTCAAAAGAGTCATTTTTAATAGATAAAATGGGGTGTTTTAATAGATAATATATTGCTCCCCAAATGAGAAATTAAGTTCAATCTAATTAATATAACTACGCTGAATTATACAATTAACAGCAATTATGCGAACAACAATTTTTATCACTCCCTAAAGTGAGGGAAGTTTTAGGTTAGGAAAGAATTTCGGCCAAATAGAAATAAAATTACGGTTAAACTTTGTAACTCAATTTTTATTGCTTCCGAAGTTAAAATATCATTTCATTCTCGATACTCGATAGCGTGGCTTAAAAAGTCACTCCAATTTCATGTACGAGTCCGGCTCAAAGTTTAATTAACAACTTTTTATTTGTTTTTTTGGTTTCGCCTTGCCCTGATTTCTAGTGGAGGCCAAGGAAAATTTAGATTTGAAACGTATATTTCATGCAATTAAGCCAAGAACAAGAGAAAATATTGAACGATCTGGGTTTTGACTCCGAAAACAAAACGACTTTGAACGTTGATTGAGGACGGGTTTTCATAAATTTATAATTTATATTGTGCCGATTTTCAAAAGGAAATTTGATACGTTGGTGATTGCATAGGTACTCTTCGTATCTATCTATCGCATTAGTACTACAGACTACATAGGATAATTCCATTCGTTAAATGAGGTAGGTGTTTGCTATGCAGATGACAATAATAATAACAATATATTTTTTCCACTCTCCATTATCTAGCCCAAATTAAGTATCATTAAGAACTTGTGTTATGGATGCTAGATAACGAACAAATGTAAAATACATAATAGTAAAGATATTTTTATGAATAAACTTAAATAAATACATAAACAACCATGACTCGTGAACAAATGTTCGTGTTCATCGCACAAACATTTCCTCCTACCAGGACTCGAATCCGGACCGCTTGATGTGTAGCAACGTTACTGACCACTCCACCACGAGGGCGTCAATAAAGTGCAGTATTTTGGACACATATCGGCTGGACGTGCGGAAAACGTGGACAGTCGTGAGAATCTCATTGAACTGAACCGAGACCGCGTTGCGTTTGCGTTGACTTCAATGCCAAGAAAACTCAGGTGTGCGGGTTTACGGCTAAAATGTCGCCATTCCTTTTCCTCCATCCCCATCTCTTTAGGGCACAAAACTGACGCTACAAAAAAGTATCACCATGCTCGGTGTGGAGATTAACAGCGACTTAAGTCCGAAGGATTATATTAAAAGGGTGATAAAAATAGATTTACGGAAACTCGGCGTCCTGACCGGTGCAGCGATTTTTCACACCCATCAACTGTGCTTGCTATACAAGACGTTAGTACGGTCTTGCGTAGAATATTGCTCGCACCTCTGGGATAGTTCCGCCAATTGAAATTGGTAACCACCATCGACTCTACATAATTGTCATACAACAATATTGCTGTGTTTGGATTTTTTTTTTAAATTAACATAATGATCCTCATGTTCGGTTGTCAGGGGAAGACCTCATTACTTTACAGAACTCTGGTCCTTATAAGTAAACGGCTTCAATTTGTTCCTTTACAGCCATTATCCTAATCCCCTGGCCTTACATAATTTGGAATATGGCCCATTTTGAAAGGTCAAGACAATGGCAGTCAGCTTGTCTTTATCGTGCCCTTAAGTCAGCGTAATTGACAATAACTAATATTGGCCCGCATACATTCTGACATCTTAAATTATAAATTTCCATTTATATGGGTACGGAGGAGAAATTTCCATTATTTTTCCTATAATATTTTTTATAACACCTATCTCTTCTTATCATACTGTTAAAATTGTATCTTTTTAATAAATTGGGGATAAGCTTTTATACCATGTACCAATTTAAAATTTAGTTTTCTTTTTAAAGTTGTCTGAAACCACTCGTTTTTTAATTGTATCGATTACCAAATTTCTACCAAATTAATAAATATTCTGGGCTATTCTTATAATCTACATCCGACGACATCCGACCCTCAAAGATGCCGAATTTCTATGGGCGTCGAATATTCGCAAATTTTTTTTTTATTATTTAATTATTCATGTTAACACGGATCTCAAATAATAATACATACATTTGATTAGCAGCAAGAGAAACCGTAAAAGGTTTATGTATTGCTGCCATCACTCACTGACACACTGATAAATAAAATTTTTTTTAGTGTCCTTTTACATTTTCCCGGGTCATCCAAGATTTTATCAACTAAGCCCGTTTGCAGCTCGTTTAATAATGCCGGTAGCAAATAACTCGAGCTTCTTTTACCATATGTGTTGTTGTATGTTGTATGAGGGCAGCACATACCTAGGTAAGTATGATTTCGTTCGTATCTTAGAAGTGCAAATTTCAAAGATTTGATGAAACAATGTTTACCATAAAAACATAAGCACCAGGCACTGACAAATTTTGCCAAGTATACCAAGTATGCCAAACTGCCAGTATACTATTTCTTAATTTTTTTGTGCTACTACTTAATATGATTGAGTTCAAAGGATTTTAATGATTAGCAGCCCTCTTCAATTGGAAATTTAAAAAATATATTTTTTTCGTTGGTTACTGGGAGTACTTTACTGTTGATCGTATTTCTGTGTTAAATTTTCCTTACAAAATCTACCAGCGATATCAACATTTTCCTTATTTTTATTATATTTCCAAGTTTTTACTTTAATTACTTTTCCTAGTATTAGTTAATTAAGCTGAATGATTTTTGCTAATCAAACTTAGTTTTATTGAATATATCTCGAACTGCTGAGATGATGAATACATGAACACAAAAGTCCTAGCTGTCGGATTTTTTTGTTGGTTCACAAAGGCTGCTATTATAGAAAGCGCCCCGGTCGCGCAGCCAGAGCGCAATAAAGATAAAATGTATGACCGCCTAACGAACTAAATATGCTTTGCTTCGCGGGCGCGCGCCTACGCACCACACTATTTCACCGCACACCCTGAGCGCATTCTATAATAACATCCTAAATGTTTAGTTACTTTTTTTACTATTTTTAGCACTGCCTGGCCCATACTGCCAGATGTGGCGTAGTGGGGTAGTGTGAGGTAGTGCCAGATTTTATTCATCCAAATTTTACTTAATTCTCTGCTCAACCCCTTTTACAATTATGAGTGTCACACGCTGTATATAAAGTAAAGTAAACTATTTTATAAGAATAAAGCATGATTCATGGTACACCGTGTTGCGACCATACCGGAACACTGACAAGCATCTATAGCATACTTTTTGTCACCGAGACCCGGTCTCGGCCGAGGCACGGTCAAGCTTGAATCACTTCATAAATATAGATGTTTGACCGAGACCCGGCTGACGCCCGGTACGGTCGCGCGTGACACGGTGTAACGTGAATCCTGCTGCGTGAAGTCTACATATTTCCGCGTCAGGGCTATCCGAGTTCCGATTTGTCCGTTTCCGTGTCCCCATCAGGGGAGTGCCATCCGTCACCCGTGTACAGATATATCCCGGAAATGAATGTCAGAGTCGTCTGTTTCCTAAATAATCGCCTTCATTCGAAAAATTGTTTTTAGTGCCCATTAGTGGAATGAAAAACTTCGCAATTTATACTCATCATGTGTCAAAATTATCATAAAAACGGCCCGACTGTAAATAAATATCGGATAGCTCTGACAGAGCTTCCGTGCATCCGAGCGTGCTCCAGGACACTGATGATCTGGTTCCACCAGATACGAAGATGTGTGAACAAATTCGTACAAATCATATCTAACCGATTATTTCATCGTCCCTGCCGTGTTCCATCAGTGACGGAAACACGTATATGTGTGGACAGAACCTAATATAATATAATTTTCTCAGGCGCAGTATCACCCCATAACTTACTGTACAAACATTGTAATAATTTATGTGTCCACATAGCTGCTAGATCAAACAGTCATATCTAATGGGCAGGAAAATACTACTGCTCCTCTTAGATTTAGTACGTGAATTTGTGAATTAGTAACTACTATATAAGGTAAATGCGACATTTATATCGATTATCGACATACCTCCATTAGGCACAAAGTCACGTCTAAATAGTTACATCGAATATTCAATTTTATGTATAATAATAACTATGTACATAGTTTGCTTCTTACACAAAATGTTAAAACTAACAAGAGTACTAGGCGATATCACTAATCTCCGTTAAATAGTTACCAAATAAAAGAAAACGAAAGTTAAATAAAATATCTCATAGGAATAATGTTACTATGTTAAGAGAGTGCCCAGTTTAGGTAAGATTGGTCAATCAGTGAACAGTACATATGCTGTCGTCTGCTTAATGTAATTAGTATGCTTTCATTCCAAAAGGTACTAAGGGACTACGATTTGAAGAGCTGACAAAGATTTTCATTCCTCAACTATAAAAAAAATTTATGTGATGTGTGTGTCTTGATATCGACAATACTGCTAAAGGGTTAGGTATTACATTTTAATGGCCGGCCGCCTGCCTGTTACTAGCCCTCCTTATGAACGACTGATATCTTTTGACAACAGCCATATTAGTATTCACCATAAAACTTCAATACTTACATCTTTTAGTTTCAAAATTTAACATCGTAGGGTGTATATTCCAAGTTGATAAAAACCGACACTTAAACGTGAAGACATAAAGTGTTAAATTTAACGCGACACGAACCTTCATGCCACAGTTTTAAACAGTAATGAGGTGGTCGATATTGAATCGGTAATTTGTTCAGTCACAAAAACAAAGCAACGAAGTTTCATTATTTTTAAATTATTATACATTTGCTACTTATTTCTAAATCTATTGTGAAAATAAAATAGGCGAATAATTACTCAGGTAGATGGCCCAATTTAATTTATTCATACCAGAGCTCCATGGGGCAGAGTTGGCGCGGAAGTGTCACGTCAGCGTTGCAAACGCCTATATAGACTGCTTACCACCAGGTAGGCCGTATATTATCTGCTATACAAATGAGATAAAAAATATTTATATTTTTCATCCACTTAAACTGATAAGATGAATATAACTATGTATTAGAAGCAGTACGAAATTAGTCTTGCAACGAAAATTCAGGCTAAAGATCAGGAGACTAAGTCTAAAGGAAGTAAATAAACGATATGCTAACTAATATGTCGTAAATCTCTTGAAGTTAAAGATGGCATCCAATAAGTGATCAGGAAATTTCATTAAAGTTATAACGCGATATATATGCCTAACTTAGAGCGTACAGTACGAAACAACGTGTACGTGATTTGGAATTGAATTTAGTGATATATTGACAATACTGTGACAGTATCGATAAACCTATCGACGCTATCGACGCTGTTAACATAAGTTTCAATTTAAGATACATTGTCAACTAGTGTCATTGCCTAGGCGTTTTGCGTTCGTCAAAATACAGATGAACGGATAAATTGTTTAACAATTTGAGGTTCGAGTTTCTTCCGAGTGCTTGTTGTAAAAACATGTGTTGAGGGACTCCATTTTTTAACCAAAATCTACCATACAATTTTTTGTAATTATAATTAAATTTTCACTTAATATTGGCAAAATGCATAATCTTTAATATTTGCGGATGCCATTAATTAAGATTAGAATAGAAATTGTTTAACGGTACATCGTACCTTAACGACAACAAATCTCTTGAAAAGAAAAATACGAATAAAAACGTAACGTTAATTATAATGTAATAATGTTATTATTTTTGCAGACATTCCTCGTGTTATGGCTTAGCTTCACGCACATGAGAACAGATGTGTGGGAATCTTACGGACGTAAACGTATTGGTAGTTAAATCAATTTCATATTCAATAAAAAAGAACTAATTTCATCTGTGACGAGAAGCTTTCATCTCACATGATGATAAGTGATGATAAGGCTTCTGCCTTGGGCAGAAGCTTGGTTAAGCGTCCCAGATGAAACTCGCTTCAGGATTCTTCCTGAAGCGAGTTTCATCTGGGACGCTCAACCACGGAAGGTCTAGCTATCTTATCACAGAATACAATAATGCTGTTACCACTATTATACAGGTTAAATTTTTCAAGTGGGCCTTCAGTGCCAGACTATAAGGAATATCGAAAAAAGCTCAAAGGAGTCGCGAGCCCGATTTTGATGAAAACAAAAACTGCATCATTGGATTTTTGAACAAATAATGACCATCGCTTTGATTAACCCTTCAACCAAGGTCGAACAAGAAATATTTTATTGAAATTTAACATTTTCCATTAGTTTCCCGTATATCATTACTTCCCACAAATCGATTCTTATTTACAACACTATCGAGTGTTGTAATAATAAAGGCTGTGGTTTTTTTTCTTCAATATAATTAGGTTCGATTTCCGGCTAGTTTTATTGATTTTTCATAAATCCAATGATGCAGTTTTTGTTTTCATCAAAATCGGGCTCAGACTCCTTTGAGAATTTTTCGCTATTCCTTGTAGTTTAGGATTTGGCTCTGAGACCCACTTGAAAAATTCAGCCTGTATAGCGTCAGATTGTGTTAAGATGGTGGTAGCTAGCCAAGCAGACTTACAACAAGCTTTACCACCAAGCGAAGCTAACAGATTTTTTTAAGTACCAGCTACTTCTGGATTTAATTCTGTTGAGTAAACCAGTACCTAGACCACGGAGGCAGTTAAAATTAATTCTTCAAAAGAAAAGAGAAAAAAAATAATTCCCGTAATTTATCTAGAAAATGTGTAATTAACTATTTCGATCAGGTACCTACTACGTAAAAGTCGAAAGAAAAACAATTGTCGAATTTTGTACACTGCAGCCTTTGGAATATTTTTTTTTTTTCATATCAAATGTAAAATTTATAAATATCTGTGTTCTGATTAATTCAACAAATTTTATTCAACCCTTTCCTTCAAAGGTATAAACTAAAGATATATTAATTACATAGAAAATAGAAAACAGACATAAATGTACTGATCTTTCCACCGTAGGTCTGCGGTTCATGTGGTTACCTTTGAAGCTCTTTTGTGCGTATTATTTAGAAGGTAAAACCCTAAGTAGAACTTAAAATTTTAATGGCTTAAAACATTAACAACAGATTAGTGAAAGCAAAAGTAAGAACTGTTTTGATTCATTACATAAAATATGGGAAGTAAAATAATAATAGGATGGGAAAAGCATTTAAAATGTTTGATACTTTTCTTTTGTGATAAAATAGTTAGATGTTGTTTGAATATTTAATTTAATCATATTCATGGGAGTTTAAACCCAAAACTTAACATGCTAGGCTAATGCTGATTGGTGACTTGAAACAGCTCGGGATCAACGGCTAAGCGATTTTCCAAAGCAAATTATTAAATTTAATATTTTAAGGATCGTATTTAACTGTTTAAAAGGTGTGAAAATACTAAGTTGGCAGTAAAAAAAATATAGCGAGTGACTAACAAATGGTTAGTCGCCGATTTAGTATTTTAGTGGCTCATTCTGGATTTTTTAGCTGCTCGGTTTGTTATTTCCGATATTTTACCTATTCCGAAATTGAGTGCTCGTCTGATTCCAATGTTTTCACTTATTTAGACGCTGCCGTAGTGGAGTGGTCAGTAACCTCAGCATATAAATAATCTCAGCATATAAATATTCGTCCCGAAATGGTGGTAGGGCTTTTGACGATTTAAAAGTACTTAGCAAAGTCCATTTAAATAAAGATATTTTTCATTTCATTTCATTTCAACAGTGCCCACACATCAAGCTATCCGGATTCGAGTTCTGGCAAATATTTGTATGATGAACACGAACATTTGTTCACGAGTCATGGTTACTTATGTATTTTAGTTTATTTATACAAATATCTTTACTATTATGTATATTAAATTTGTCCGTTATCTAGTATCCATAACACCACATAATTTGGGCTATATAATTGATGTGAACGTGGAAATATATTATTATTATTTATTACATGCTGAAATATTTTAGAGTGTAACAACTCGTTTTTTATGTTAAATGGTTGGCAGACGAGCATATGACCTGCCTGGTGGTATGCAGTAACCGTAGCCTATAGACACTTGCAAGACTGACGTGACACTCACACTCTGCCCTGTAATCCCATTCCCTACCTCCAGAGCTCTGGTTTTACACACCAACAGAACAAACAGAAACGCAACACCATCATAATAATAATAATATATTTCTACGCTCACACCAATTATCTAGCCCAAATTAAGTATCATTAAGAACTTGTGCTATGTATACTAGATAACGGACAAATATACATAATAATCTAGATATTTCATAAATAAACTTAAATAAATATTATACACACAACCATGACTCATGAACAAATATTCGTGTTCATCACACTAACAATTGCCACTACCAGAACTCGAATCCGGACCGCCCGATGTGTAGGTAGCGTTACTGACCACTCCACCACGATGGCGTCAATGTATTGCTATTTGACTGTGATCTTCTCTAAGATGGAGGTACTGAACTAAGGTAGCTGCTCCCAATTCTAGAGGCTGGTCCACTGTGCCCTATCTCGACTTACATTTAGTTACTTTGGAATTAATGCCCTTATTATGCAGACAACAGGCTAGCAACCAGTCCCTGTCTTGAGGCACTGCATAGCTCATACTGCCAGATCTGGCTTTATGTTTAACCAAATGCTATGCACAAACCACCAACTGTGATAGTATACATTATCTTTACTAAAACCTCGCTCTACAAAGAGTTGAGTAATGTAACTCTGATGCTGGGTTGCAATAACTAAACTATTCGCAGTTTTGCATGCTAGCAATATTCTATTCTATTCTATTCTTAATTAATGGCATCGCGTCGCATTAAGCGTACGCATTTTGCCAATGTCAAGTGAAAATTTAACTATAAAGTAACAAAAATTGTACGGTTGATTGAGGTTAAAAATGGAGTCTCTCAACACGTGTTTTTACAACAAGAACTCGGGAGAAACTCGCTAGCTAGCAACATAGATTTTGACATTTTTCATATGGCAAATGTGCCACCAAATCTTGTGCCTAGTAAGCAAAATAAGTGGTTAACAAATTACTGAAAGCCAGCATAAGTGGCAAATATAATTAAATTAATATATCAATTTCTATGAGGACTATGAACTTGATTCCTTAGACACAATTCACTTTAGGACCAATTTGCAAACAGCTCTAACATTAATCATCCTAAAAAATTAGTTAATTCTATTGTTAATTCAATAGGTACAGCAAACTAAAATTAAATGATTTAGACAGATGTTATCGACAGCTCAGGAGAAATAAAAATGAGCCGAGTATAAATAGAAGCCTAGCAAATAAACTCTAACAACTTTGACAACAAATCGACTTACCTATATTATTTTTAACAATAGGTAAAACGTCAGAAAGTCTATCTATCGAACTAAAAAATAACATATAAAAGACCGATTTGCTAACAGCAGATACATTAGGAATTTTTAATAATCAACAAAACATCGTAGACTAAAAACTTTCAGTTTCCAGTGATTACAAAACAATGATTGAGCGAAATCCGGGAAAATGTGCGCTGTATCGACGCGCAGTCTGATGTAAACGTAGTTATAATTTCCGTGACACTTTGGACGCGGTCAGCGGTAAATATATCGGGAGGGTGTTCCCACCCGTGCCCGAACCAATGCATATTTCATGAGGCGGCTCCGATCACCGCATACCTACCGAACCTTTACCTAATTGTGGGACGCCCTAACCGAAATAGCTATTTTGGTAGTTTTGTCGACCCGTAATGACAGCTCGGGTGATATAATTGAAAATAAAGTTTGCGAAAAAGCGAGAAATACTATATAGGCAGTTCTATAGTTATTACAAGTGTTTTCTACTTACTGAAATACCAATACCTTCTTAATGATGAATGAAAAATGTTCAATATTGTCTTTTTTAATCAACTGCAAAAAGGAGGAGGTTCTTAATTGAAATCTATTTTTTTATGAAAAGGAAAAACAAAAATTAGAACATAACGGTTTAAAATGCGACTATTTTCTTCTTGTCCTTTACTTAAGAAGTATCCCCCCTCATCCAGTAGGTGTCATAAGAATCAACTGAGGGAGATTCTGAACTCCGTACATCGAAGCAAGGCTTACTCTCACAGTGGCGATTAAACCACCATTCCACACATCAACTACAACAGCATTTCTAGGGATGGTGTCAGGCAGGCGGCCGGCCAGAAAACTGTGTGAATAACAGTATGGTAACATGTTGCACCGACCCCTAAGAAATTGAGACCAGGGTAGGAAAAGAAGAAGAGTTATTAAAGGACATGGATATTGGAATAAAAGCGTCGGTGGCGTAAAAAGCGTCGCGGGCGTAGTGCGTAAGGGCGTTGTCTCCCACCCGGGAGGCACCGGTTTGAACCCATCCACATACCAATGTGTTTTCAAATTTTGAATTTATATTGAAGGCAAGTTTATTCAACGCTTTTACGGTAAAGGAAAACATGAGGAAACCTGCACACACTTATGAATAAATTGTTAAGCTGTGTGTGAATTCGACCAACCTGCACTCGACCAGCGTGGTACACTAAGGCCTAATCGCTCCTAATGTAGGGTAGGCTCGAGTCCCTCGGTGAGGAAATTATATGAGCTGTTGATGATGGAAATAGGAACGGATGGATGCGGAATACAACGGTGGATAATGTGAAAAGAAGTTTTTAGTCTTTTGTTATCATAATGTGAACGGGACATCTAACTACGCGTATATGCATTTTTCCCATCTAATACGAGAGTAGAGTTGTATTATTGTATTGTTCAAAATGAAACCGAGTAAAACGAGTTGGCATAGTGAAAGATAAGCGACGTTATACATTTTCTCGTTTATTGTACAAATAAATATAAAGAAATTGCCTGATGAAATTACAGCCTTTATAATTCGTCCCACTGCGGGTACACAAGGCTTCTCCTCATTATCGAAGGAGGTTTAGGCAGAAGTCCACCACGCTTGCCCAATGTGGATAGGCAGATGTCAAAGGCGGTTTTATGCAGGCAGTTCACTTCCATATTTTTACTTTCTCGTATACGTAGTATAGGGGAAGTCTTGTAATCGTCAAAAAACTCGACTTCGAGATTTTGACGGATTTATTACACGTTGTGGAACTCCCTGAGTCCTAAAATACCGTTTTTGGAATTATGTCTGTGTGTGTGTCTGTGCGGCACGATAACTCGAGTATGCTTTAACTTATTGCAACCAAATTTAACATGCATGTATGACATGAAAATATAAGGTTTTAATCAACTTTTGAGCCGTCGATCACGAAAGTTAAGCAACCAAGTGCGCGGTCGGTACTCGGATGGGTGACAAATATAAGGTTTCTATTAACTTTTGAGTCGTTTACGGTATAAGAGAAAGTCAAAGGGAGACCACTCCCTATTTTTTCGGAACGTGTTGTGTCAGTTGTCAATTCAAATACAGCCCATTAATGGATTTAATACTTTCCCCCGCGAAAACAGCTACTAAGGCCCTTATTACAGAATGACGCTCAGAAGTCAAACACGTTTCGAGAAACGTCTGTCACTTTCTATCACGCACAAAGTGATAGAGACGTAGGACGCTCAAGTCGGCGTTCATTCTTGAAACTTATTTTATAATACAAACATAAGACAATTAATATACCTAAAGTACAAAATAAGTGACAAAAATAAGAAAAGAAAAGTCAATATTAATCCTTATTCTATGTACAGATGACTTATTATCAGGTAACTAAAAATCGTATTTGAATTCAATTAATGCATAATAACGGACCTATACCGGAATACAAATGAACGTTCCCCTAGCTGAAGTGCATACAAGCCGCCGCTTGTTCGCTGGCGTTCATCACAGGGCTGACCGTAGTGGCTGCACCTCTTAAGTCAGTATTGTAGCAGAGGGATCAAGAGGGAGATGCCACTGTGAGATGGCGTAAGATCACCCAGGTAGATCACCCAGGCAGTGGGCCATCACCCGAAGCCCGAACCTAGCTCAAAATACCTTGAACCACAATAAAGTGACAATTATAGCAATCCCTAATCCCAATGCTTTAAAATTAATATTAAAATATTTATCCCGAATATATTTCAACAACATAACTTAGACAGAAGGTGAAGAGTAAATCGCATGGAAATGTACGATAATTAATGCTGAACGCGCTCCGTGTCATATGTTGAGCTTCGGCTTACTGCATAGTCTTCACTATGCAGATGACGTGGTAGCATTCGCGGCACGTTGCGGGGTCGTTGTCGCTTATCCCGCGAGGTTCCCGGGATGAGGTTCGATCGGCTATATACTGTAGCTCAGGGGACTTCACGTAGCATTCGTTCATTATGATTGAGGCGGAATATTTTATTAGTATATGAAATTTCGTTTTATGATAAGTTGTGATCTCTCAAGTTTTTGATTTCATAAACCATTTGCCATATTTGGATTACATTCAAAATAAATTGATAGCTTATAAATTGTAAAAAGAGAAGAAATAGGCTTGATGCTGTTGTAGGAAAATAAAAGAAAAACATTTTTGCCTTTTGTTTGATGATATTTATTGTGAAAAATAAACTAGATATAATTTAACATAATCAAGGTATATTTTATTTTTGTGAAATATAAAATAATTATATTTGTCAGTTAAAACACTGTCATTGCAGATATTTTTGTTGATTACCTCTATTCCAAATCAATCCAACCTTGATATTTCATGGTATTCCTAGGTGACCCTCACGTCAGTTTTCTAAAATAGCATGTTAATTACAAATCTAAAACGAAAGAATATAATAATGCCAAACAATTTTAATCACTAACTTATTATAGTAATACGATTGAAATAAACCGGCGCAGTAACATTCCTGTCACGTTGTCAGTTCGTTGTCGCTTATCCCACAGGAATCTCATCTCGGGTGATTTCGATCGCGTGCCTATACGTATAAATTGCACTGTAGATTAGAATCTCTTTGACAATTTTCACGTCCCCACTAGCTACTATTAATTCGCTGAGTGCTTGAACTTTTGACTTTGATTTGGTTGAAATGTCCACCATTTCACATTGTTAACAAAAGGTTTTGGGTGTATTGTTTTGTACCTACGACCTTGTTTATAAAAAAACGGAATTCTGGATTTCCGGAATTATAATACAATAATACCCCTTTCCATCCAATTCTATTAGAAATGGCAATCAAAATTGATACACATATGTTATTTGTGTAATATAAATCTCTTTCATTGAGAAAAATATAAAAATATAACGAGAGGATTCATTGAATTTCACCAGTGTAAAACTCCTACAGCGTAATAAGTTAAGAATTTTTGTGATTCCGTAAATATTACAATTATATTATTTTAAATATTATTGAAACTTTACTACAGATGAGTTATTTCAAACGAAAAAAATAGCTGGTCTCTTATGTTAGCCTTATTTTGAATAAATTGATAAAGTAATTGCTTTTATTACTTGTTAATTTTAAGTTGAAAGTGAACTTTAACTCTGCTTATATAATGCTTTAATATTTTCATCATTAACATTAAAGGTTTACATTAATAAATTAGAACAATAAAATCAAAAATAAACACACATTCACTCTGCAAAAACAGAGAATAAATTGTAATATACTAACGAAATTTTCAATCACGACACGTGGATATAGATCTAAATTTCAGTTGTCTTCTATTTACAATAACATTTCGTTTAATAACAGGAAATTTAATTGCTGCCCATATTAATGGAAAAGAATCGAATTTAACTGTTGAATTATCTGACTGTGAGCTGGAACGTGCTACGAATACTGGCATTGTTTAAATTCCCGGCCGCTTCAATAAAGAAGAACTTATCTCACAAAATATCTGGAACCATTTGGCCGAGTAATGAAAATGTCATCTTGGGCAGCGATCGCCGACTCGATATCTCAAAAGAGTAAAGTATGTTTTTGTTTACTTGAAATAACATGTCCTAGTTTGATTTCTGACAGAGATTGTTTTGGGAAGCTACAGTTATTTAAATTAAAATATTTTTCTCTCGTTAGGAAATTTATCGATGCATATAATATGGTTTATTCCTAAATTTTATTATTGATGACACTGTTGGCTCTGATACACCACCACAAAGATACCATGTCCAGGGTAAAAATATATTAATTTTCTTATAATATTGATAAATAAACTATTGTAATAAGTTAAAAATACAGTAATTAATATTGAATAACGTTTTAAATATTCTAATGACTTCAATTACTAGTCTTTCTCGGATAGTTTTAGTTGACAATAAATAAAACCTGGACTGCTGAATTTTTCATTTCCAATTCATTTGTTTCATACAAACCCGTACGCATACGCACGGACGATCCCAAATCACCGAGTACTAAGGTGTCCACTGCATGTGAACTACTCGTGCGTAATAGTGTTCGTGTCACCGTTACACTCATACGTACACATACGAGCGAACGATCCCAAATGACCGAGTACTAAGGTTGTAACGTCCTGCCTGCCGTTCCAATATCTTATTTATGTAATATTCATATTTTATCATATATTTTAAATATTTTATGTATTTTATAAGTATTTTCTCGGTAGCCTCCTCTTTATATATTTATTTTACTTCTTATTATGTAGTTTATTTTTGTCTCATTTGTGCTTTTAATTTTGTAAATATCTTCATTATAAATCATTCATTATTTTATTTATCTTCGGACTATGCATGTTTAAATGTTTTATTTTTCATTCGTAGTCTGCTATCCTCACCTTTTCAAAATAGTATTCCATCCCTCTTTATTCTATAGCTACCGAGTGAATACACCTTTCTATTCTTTCATAATTTATTTACTCTTATGTTTTTCGTTCTTCCATCAAACCGATGACATGTGACAGCCATATATAAGGGGCTGTCGCGTGTTATCGGGGGTCATTCTCATATTATTTTCCGTCCTGATCATTTCTTATTATTCTTCTGTCTTGTTCACATCATCTCTACGCTGTACCTCTGCCCGTTTCCGTGCCGCCTGGGAGGCGCGGGGACCATACCTACATGAAGACGCGATGAAGACTCCGAAGCTGCTGCCCTTGCACCAGCACTCTGTCTGCTGAGGATGTTCCGAACAACGTGAAGACCGGTGCCGCTTGGCGGCTAGCCTGCGGGACTCAACAGGCGACGGCGAGTGTCGCCGCGGCCCACATCGAGCCGTCGCGTGTCTCCGCGGGCGGCTGCGAGTATGGCCCGGCCGCTTCGTCTGTGCTTCGGAGCTTCACGAAGATACTTCCATCGCGAGCTCTCTCTCTCATCCTCTCGTCCCTCTCCACTACGTTCCTCTCACTCTATCCATCCTCTCATCCCCATTCCCTCTCGCGCGCGTCGCTCCCCGTCGCGTTTTCTTATCAATATTTACAATATTTTTATATCAATATTTTACTTGTATTTTATATTTAATTAAATGTGTTATTTTCATTCTTCTTATTTTCAACTTTCGCGTGTCTCCGCGGGCGGCTGCAAGTATGGCCCCGGCCGCTTCGTCTGCGCTTCGGAGCACCATGAAGATCTATTCCCTCGCGAGTGCACTCGTCGGTCCACTCATCCTCTCGTACCTCTCCACTACGTTCCTCTCACTCTATCCATCCTCTCATCCTCATTCCCTCTCGCGCGCGTCGCTCCCCGTCGCGCGTTTCCTATTATTTTTTACAATGTTTTTATATTAATATTTTACTTGTATTTTTCTATAAATTAAATATGTTATTTTCATTCTTCTTATTTTTAACTTGCAGTTCTAGAACCTCCGCGAACTCTCTCTCTCTCTCACTAGTTTCTCTTCAAACTGTTTCGTTACAGTTTGGCGCCCAACGTTCTTTTGTTTTTCGTGGAAGTTCTAGAACACTCTTGCATATTTTGTGTGTTTTATTTCTTGTACTAATTTATTTTTTCTTTTTCTAGTTTATGCTGGTATATTGGGATGGCAGTCACTATTGGTATTTATTTTTATTTTATTTTCTCGCGGTTTAGTCTTTTTTGTCTTGTAAAACTTGTATATACTTTGTACAGCTGTAAATATTGAGCTAGGGGTTCGGGGAGTAGGCTAAGCTCTCCGAACCAGATGATTATTAAGTAATTCTCTCTCGTGGGTTCTCTCTCTTATTCCTTGGTGGGAATCTTAATACTTGTTGAGCGGCTGACTACTCGTTAAATAAGCCCTAGGTCACTTTAACTTGTAAATATTTTTATTTTTTTTGTTTTTGCTGGGGTTTTCTTAAACAAAGGAGCGGTTGACAACTCCTATTGTAAAAAAAATATGCCTCTGTCACCTTTCGGAGTACACGTTCTGGAGTATGAGCCATTGAATGTGAGCCATATCCCCTTTCGATTTACGAGGTCGTGTACTCCAGCAAAATTTACCTTAAGGGTAAATTTTTCTCTTGTGGGGGGGAATAATGTAACGTCCTGCCTGCCGTTCCAATATCTTATTTATGTAATATTCATATTTTATCATATATTTTAAATATTTTATGTATTTTATAAGTATTTTCTCGGTAGCCTCCTCTTTATATATTTATTTTACTTCTTATTATGTAGTTTATTTTTGTCTCATTTGTGCTTTTAATTTTGTAAATATCTTCATTATAAATCATTCATTATTTTATTTATCTTCGGACTATGCATGTTTAAATGTTTTATTTTTCATTCGTAGTCTGCTATCCTCACCTTTTCAAAATAGTATTCCATCCCTCTTTATTCTATAGCTACCGAGTGAATACACCTTTCTATTCTTTCATAATTTATTTACTCTTATGTTTTTCGTTCTTCCATCAAACCGATGACATGTGACAGCCATATATAAGGGGCTGTCGCGTGTTATCGGGGGTCATTCTCATATTATTTTCCGTCCTGATCATTTCTTATTATTCTTCTGTCTTGTTCACATCATCTCTACGCTGTACCTCTGCCCGTTTCTGTGCCGCCTGGGAGGCGCGGGGACCATACCTACATGAAGACACGATGAAGACTCCGAAGCTGCTGCCCTTGCACCAGCACTCTGTCTGCTGAGGATGTTCCGAACAACGTGAAGACCGGTGCCGCTTGGCGGCTAGCCTGCGGGACTCAACAGGCGACGGCGAGTGTCGCCGCGGCCCACATCGAGCCGTCGCGTGTCTCCGCGGGCGGCTGCGAGTATGGCCCGGCCGCTTCGTCTGTGCTTCGGAGCTTCACGAAGATACTTCCATCGCGAGCTCTCTCTCTCATCCTCTCGTCCCTCTCCACTACGTTCCTCTCACTCTATCCATCCTCTCATCCCCATTCCCTCTCGCGCGCGTCGCTCCCCGTCGCGTTTTCTTATCAATATTTACAATATTTTTATATCAATATTTTACTTGTATTTTATATTTAATTAAATGTGTTATTTTCATTCTTCTTATTTTCAACTTTCGCGTGTCTCCGCGGGCGGCTGCAAGTATGGCCCCAGCCGCTTCGTCTGCGCTTCGGAGCACCATGAGGATCTATTCCCTCGCGAGTGCACTCTCATCATCCTCTCGTCCCTCTCCACTACGTTCCTCTCACTCTCTCCATCCTCTCGTCCCCATTCCCTCCCGCGCGCGCCGCTCCCCGTCGCGCGTTTCCTATTACTTTTTTTACAATGTTTTTATAGTGATATTTTACTTGTATTTTTCTATAAATTAAATATGTTATTTTCATTCTTCTTATTTTTAACTTGCAGTTCTAGAACCTCCGCGAACTCTCTCTCTCTCTCACTAGTTTCTCTTCAAACTGTTTCGTTACAAGGTGCCCACTGTATGTGAACTACTCGCGCGTAATAGTGTGCGTGGCACCGTTATAGGTACTCATACGTACGCATACGCGCGAACGATCACAAATCACTGAGTACTAAAGTGCCCACTCTATGTGAACTACTCGTGAGTAATAGTGTGCGTGGCAGCGTTATACTCAGTGAGTCAGGATCGTGCGAGCTGTTCGTACAAGTCATATTCGTACGAAAACGCATCCAATGTGCGATTGTCCTTGGCGAAATTTGGAATCTCTAGACCCAGCGGTTTGGGCTAGGCTTTGTTACGTCAGTCAGTTTTTTCTTTTATATATTTATAATATTAAGGATGTACATATTATATTAAAACCTTATTACAGTTGACCTGTGGTGTAGCGCTTAAATAATGTTGTCTCCCTCCCTAATGTAGCAGTACTTTGTGAGAAGTCCGCAGTCATATAAGACAAGATTTTTATAAAATTCCTAAATGGATTCCCAAGGAACCATAAACTCTTTATAATAAACTAGCGACCCGCCCCGGCTTCGCACGGGTACAATGCTTATGTAAATATGCATGTATTATACATATAAACCTTTCTGAAGAATCACTCTATCTATTAAAAAAAACCGCATCAAAATCCGTTGCGTAGTTTTAAAGATCTAAGCACACATAGGGACAGACAGACTTTGTTTTATACTATGTAGTGATTATGGTTGTATCGGTATTTAAATATTTTAACACCTAAAACTCAACATACATAGAGTCTGTTCCTGCCTTTTATTTATAATAATTATTTGTAGAACAGTGTAGCTTTTAATTTACTTTAATTCATTTCTGTGCATATAAGTAAAATTTATTACCGACTCCGTACGGTCCACTTTCGGATAATGGACTTAATAATATTTTACAGGCGAGATAAATTAAATAAGGATGATAATTCAAGTTTAACTTATTAATGTTAACCATTAAAACGGTTTCCCGTCGGGCCACCCAATTATGAGGCACAAATCAACGAAGTTAATCTTTGTGGTTTACTTATACAGTACATAATTATGTTTATCGCGAGGATCTTGAATCCACCGCGGTTGTGCGTTCTATAGGACGATTGCAAAAATTAAGTATCTAAGTTCGTGGTTGCAATTGGGGTGGTTATCAATATATTTTACCTCGGTTTTCTAACAGGCACGTTGATCTAATTAATCTAGTGGTCTTTCTTATTCTTATCCTGCTACCAATTTATTTGGGGTTGGTATAATGGCTTGTTTTCCACTTTTCTTTATCATCATTCATCACTTACTATATTTCATTCATATAATTCTTTACACAAGCTAGCCATTTATTCAGAAATATTTTTTTTGTTTCCTCTCCTAAATATTCAAATTCATCACTCTACTCGCGTTCCTACCTTCGCATAACGTGTTATATACCAAGCCAAACACCTTTTAAAGTTCTTTCTAGACGTATTCTTTATTTCTCTAATTCCCAGCTAATCTTGACCAAAATAACCTGACGAAAGAGGAAGAAAAATTATCCTTATTTTAAAAGTCATTTTTAATAAAATAAACAAAGTAGTTTGAGTATTAACGTAATCTTTGACGTAATTATATCAAAACCTGTTAATTTGGCAGCTCATTACTAACGGCACAGCGAATAAGTGGAAATGTTAATTAGAGGAACACAATTATGAGGTTGTTTGATTAAACTTTATTTAGAAATTCAGAGAATTCAACATACTCTAAACTACGGTAGCAGTGGAGTGCGGTCAACCAGATCCGGTTGAGGTAAGGGTTCTTAGGTCTAAGTGAATTGTTTCAAGAGGCTGTTGTTAAGGAGTGGACATTGTAGCTAACAATGAATAGCTATTGTATAACTGACGGTATACAAATCGAAGAAAAAACAATTTTAACCGCTCTGGGACTCTTTGTACAGATTATCGCACGGGACAAGCATCATCGTCGACGTAAATGTCTCCAACAATCTTGAGCCTCTTCAATTGCGACAAAATCATTCAGCGCGTTCTGCCGTCTATACCACAGCGACAAATTATGGCTACCATTTCAACGGGAGCTAGGAACTAGACAATTTGACAATTTATTTCTATGTTAGACAAATAAGAAACAAACCGAATTGTTCATTCAATCTATTTTTGAAATTATAGAAGAGAAAATATTTCATTTATTGCTTTTAGCAATGGCAACTGGCTTTCACTATTACTTCTATTAGAGGGGTTACATGGTAATAATTATACAGACTTTACTAATAAAAGGTTTGCAATATTTCACCAACTTGATATTATCAAAAAAAAAATATTAAGAAACCTTATATTAACGTTTATTACTCACCTACCTTATATGCATGACAAGTTCTTAATGGTTCTTAATTGGTGTAGCAAAAAGAATATTATTTATGTTAAGTTTTGTGCAAACGTTTTAGTTGAATGCTCAAAATATACAGAGCAAAAATCTTTTGCCTGATAACGACATAACGCTCGTGCAAAAATAGCGGTCAATTTTCATGTTTTTACAACATACGAGGAGTGACTGTTGGTTTTAGCTTAAGTAAAAAGTTTGTTTTGTAAAAATGGAGTTGAATGGATTTGTTTTAAATAAAAAAGCCGATCCAACGGGCTACTCCCAATAAAAATAAATGTGTTATGGCACTTGTATTAACAACAATCCTGTTCATCTATCGTAATTTTGAATCGTATAAATATACCGATTCATATTAATTTTAACATCATAATATAGGTAATATGGGCTTATTTACATGTACCTAAGTAATATTTAGACATTCTATGTATAGATTTTTTATTTTATTTTTTAACTTGACGACGTGACGTTTAATATGTTCAACTAAAATAAACGTGTATTGTTTTAAACTTACGTGGTCACTATCAATTAAATGTGAGAAAACGGGATTTATACCACGTAGCTCTGATATTGATCACGTAATGTCGTGATATGACGATTGATACAGGTAAGTTTAAAACAGAGATACGTTGTAGAAATCCAGTTTTCTCACGTTTAACTAAAATAAATGTGTTTGATTTTGATATTTAGTAAGTATATAATTTGGCTATGAATACTCTAATTACGGTAACAACTTCCAAAGGTGTTCACAATTTAATATGGAGTAAAGATTAAAAGCTAAATAATGTTAGCAGAAAAATGGATAACACGTCTTGTTTCATTAAAATGGATTATGAGTAACAATGTAAAAAATAATAAAGCCAACAACCTGCAAGAATTTACCTTCTAAGACTTAATATTGTAAATAAGCAAAAATGTTGCCGCCATATTAAATGTGTATAACGAATACTTGTATATTATACTTTCAACAAAGGGACATGAGACACGGTTTCCACCCTCACCCCAGCTCATATAAGGTTTCATACAAAGCTCTTTGTGTGGGGATACACTTTAACAATAGAACAAAAGTATTTTAATATACTTATAATTTTAGAAAGCGCGTTGTCCTCAAATACCTGTATTAAAAGGTTAAGTTTTAGAACTTATTCAGTGAGTAAGCTCTCTTGCAAGCTTCAAGGCTAAAAATAGTCAATAATGTATATTTTAGGAGTTTCTCCCGAGTTCTTCTTGTAAAAACACGTGTTGAGAGACTCCATTTTTAACCTAAATCTACCGTACAATTGTTTGTTACTCTAAATACATTTTTACTTGACATTGGCGAATATATTATATATCACGAACGCCATTTATTTAAAGAAGAAGAAAAAAGAATATTTTAAAATTAAGGTTGAACACAAATAAATGATTAATGAGCAAAATAAATAGATCACACCAGTTTGTCCTACACCAAATTGGTTTTTATATGTATGTATATCTTTATACCTATTTAGCATCAAAAAAAATTGGTATTAAAGTACACGCGGCATAATACGCAAATAAGTTATACCTTTTATACTGTCTATAATTTTGTGCTTTTCTCGTACTATAATTTTGTGGTGTCATTTTGACAATTTATTCTTAGCTAGCGATCATTCACGATTTAGTCCAAGTAAGTATTAGTTATTGCGCCCATATTGTTCTCCGATTTTCAAACTATATTTATAAATTTATATACATATTTAAAATCTACATCTGCCTATAAAATTGCGTTGCCATCTTGGGGAGTGAGATGATGTGCCTTCCATGCCCAGTATTTACACTGGCTACCTTTTCCTTCAATCCGGAACACAGCCAACTGCTTCACGGTAGAAAAGAGTGGTACCTACCCAGACAACCCTAGAATTATGGGTCTACCACCTAGTAATGATTACAGATGTGATAGTCTAAATTAATCAGCAGTTCACGAAAACGTTAGGCATTCAAAATTTTCCATTCAACTCATGTATTAAAACTTACCCACATTTAGAGTATATAACCGCTCGACTTAATGTTCATCGATAGTCTACGAATTGACGGCGACCTTGGCTGATACCAGTCGAGGCTGGTCGTTCAACTATCTCCCTCCATCTTCGAGGGCTGTTAAGGAAGAGGGTTGCAGTAACATTACCCATTAGTGCTAGGTCGGTGCGGATGCTGAAAGTGAGTTGCTGTTTTATTCTCGTCGTTATATAAGGCAGCGATTGCCCTAGGATATCTATCTCCAGTTCAACAGATGCTAGCAAACCATTACGACCTATGGTGTTACCTAATTTAATACTGGGTAGAATCTACGAACCTTATTGCTAGGTTTAGCGCCCACACTTGTCTATTTTTTTTGTTAAGACGGCTTTCTCTTGGCCAAACTTTTTATACCGGTTATTGGGATGGACCATGGGAAACAAACTTGTCCAAAATTAGCCTAGAGCCTTATATTCATAAATAATAATAATAATTGAACATTTTATTGAAGCGTCGGTGGCGTAGTGCGTAAGAGCGTCGTCTCCCACCCGGGAGGCACTGCTTCGATCCCCGCCACGTACCAATGTGTTTTCAAATTTTGAATTCATGTGGACGTTTAATCGACGCTTCTACGGTGAAGGAAAACATCGTGAGGAAACCTGCACACACCTATGAAGAAATTCTTAGGTTGTGTGTTAAGTCGACCAACCCGCACTTGGCCAGCGTGGTTGACTAAGGCCTAATCGCCCCTAATGAGGTACCCCTCCTTAGGGGCGATTAGGCTTTAGTCAACCACGCGATTAGGTCTTAGTCAACAACCGAGGGGGGGAGATTATATGAGCTGTTGTTGAGACTTTTATTGAACATAAAATACACAATACAAATAGACAAATATATTAAACGCCACCGCGCACGCCGTTGGCCGATAGTTTGATCGATCACGGAATCAGTATGGAGATATGTGGCAGCAAGTGCATTAGCGATTGCGCGGTGGCACTAAAGTTTTAGTTACTTTTTTTAGGCAACAGGCTTGAAACCGATTACTATTTTGAGGCACTGCTTGGCCCATACTGTCAAATATGGCTTTATATGTAACCAAATGCTACCAAAGGCTCTGCTTAATCACTTTTGAGATTATGAGCGTGAAAATTCGCATTAGACGTATTTAGGGTGCAAAAGTGAAATTATTCATTTTTAAAATATGCAATCATCCAAGACCATTTTAAAAATACTAGTATTTACGTATATGTAGTCGTATTATTGAAAATGGTCTTAGATGAATTTTATCTAATAATTAAAAATATATACTTTATTTTATGCATTACAATGAGAATTTTCTTCACAGTGGCAACATGTTCTAAAATATCGAAAGAAATGAAATGAGGTTCTTTCATAATAACACGTATTGAGAGACTATTTTTAACTCAATCTACAGAACAATTTATTGTTAGAAAATACATTTTTTACTTGACATTTGCCTAAATACGTAGTCCCGCGAAAGCCATCAATGATGAAGAAATCAAAAGAAAATATAGCGTACATTTGAAAATAAATTCAGAACTGAATAAGGCAATAACAATGATCGACAAACAATACTTAACTGACGTCAGAAGGGCTTTATTACTTTTAAGACTACTCAAAGAACAGACTTATTCTATTTTAAGCGCTTATTGTGATATGAATTGAAACGGCTTTGCCAGCTATATACACAGCTGTATCATCATTTCAAGTCAAGTAACTAAGCTCTGTAAATATACAGCTCAATATCTTCATGAGAGAGGTATTATGGTTTTCTTCCAACTGAACGTAGATATATCCTGACTGCTGAGATGCTTTTGAGTGTAACATCTGTGCTGGTCGTTAGTTTTAATTGGTTAGTTTAACGAAGATAAAATTTTGGGTCTGGTGCCATTTTTTTGTAGGCAAAGGCTGGGAACCTGTCACTTTTTTGAGGTACTCTATCGCCCATACTGCTAGCGGTAGCTTTGTGTGTAACCAAATGTTAACTGAAGATCTGCTCCACCCCTTTTAGGAATCACCAAATCCTCCAAAAATGCTATGAAGCACGACCTAAATATCCAATACTGGATTTTTAATTGTAAATCAATAAGTGTTATTAGGCAGGTCAAGACGTTCTTACTGCATTTGCTTGATCAATTTCCTTTAACTGAACTCTTTATATCGACTCATATTTTTTATCTTACAAACACTGCGAACCTATCATTTTTTTTTGTAGGGATGTGTTTAAAAACTTTTCTGTGCTTTACTAACCTTTCTTTCACTTATTTATAATTATAATGTCCCTAAATAGTAACTATCTTCATCTTATCAGCATCTATAATTCGACGCTTTTTTCGCAACAGAAACACAACACCGCAAAAATTTAGTGCTAAGCCACTGTGGTCTTCTGTGATATTAAGGTACTACCTCAGTTGGGGCGCTCCATATTCGAGTAGCTAGTCCACTAGGTCCTACCTTGATTTATTTCAAGCAATGTCCCTCTACTATATA
Organism: Elophila nymphaeata; assembly: GCA_955850985.1. Lineage (NCBI taxonomy): Eukaryota > Metazoa > Arthropoda > Insecta > Lepidoptera > Crambidae > Elophila > Elophila nymphaeata. The sequence continues at coordinate 14,799,340 of OY039076.1, read as the reverse complement.
CAAACCTTTACGTCTTTGGCGTCTTGTGCGCGCCTCTCGTCGTCTCATCTGCGGGTCTAAATTCTATGCCTATCATATCATGCACAGGTATGGAGCTTCGCTTGTGCTCGAATATCATTGGAAGGGCCATCAAAATTTAAATATTATCACAGTGAAAAAGTACCTATGCTAAAATCTTATCTGTAGTATCATCCAAATCAATACACAGTCCAACTTACTATCTTAACGGACACAATAAGACGCAATATTCTAGCTTTAGACTCCTACTGCAATACAAACTGCTTCCTATTGAGTTTTTGCCACTAGGGAATCCACTCCATATGCCGCATTCACATAACGATTCTACTCAGATTGATTGATTCTACGACGTAAAGTTATATACTATATTTTGTTAGACCCTTTCATATATAAAAAACTTAAAATTACTAGAATATCAAATATTTGGATGGATAAAAGAAGACAAATATTATGTTTGTAAAGTATACGTTTTATTTAAGCTGCTGTTTACAACTCTTAACAACATACAGTTTCCATGAAACTTAAATGGTTGTGTTTAAATATTTACATCAAATACAGACCAAGAAGATTACAACTTGATCATATCCAATAAGAGATGTTTCCACAAACTTCTTTGAAGTAGGCGTCAAAAAAGTGTTTTATATTAATTTTTACACAAAACAATAAATTCATGTGAATACTTTCTACAATACAGTTTACAAATAATAAAATATTCTTATTCTAATTTTTACACGATAAAACATTTTCGTACAAATTTCACATAGGTAAGTTATTACCCAAAAAAATCTTATTATTACATTTTTTTACTACCTAACAACATAAATGTTATTTAATGCAGCAAACCAGCAATTCTTTAAAAGTTACTTGTTAACATCGAAACTGATTAACATGGGATACTACATCGGAGAAGTCAGTCTTTATCTCACTAAATTATAGAGATGCATACGAACTAAACATGACTGTGTGTGAACGTATTAACTGTGTTGAGATTTGACCATTCGGGTATCTTTGAAAAAGAAATGTTCGGCGGCAACTTGGCCTTATGCCTGGACGCGCTGAACTTCGTACGTGATTCATTACTTCTCTTGTCGGCTGACAGAATAGCTAAAATTTTATTCCAAAAATCTCCCTCACCCCACACTACTGACGTACGCATATCCCTTTGCTCTCTCAGGAAAGCGTATATTGAATTTTCGGGGCCGACATCGGCGAAAACATAAACTGTGTTTTCCGCCTTTAGCATTTCACCGTGGATTTTCTTTATATTCACGTGACTGTAAGCTGACGTTAAGTAGTTCGGGGAAAACACGACAACTGTTGTGTACTTGTGTGCATTATCGACACACATTTTCAAATTCTTCATAAATTGCTTGTTTCTTGGCTGGCTGATTGGATTCATATGGATTTTTATTTCCTTCTGACTCTTCAAGCCGGGTATAACTTCTTTTAATATGAATTCTTCATCTTGTTCACAGTATTTAACCATTACGTCTGTTTTGTTTAACTGTAGGCAGCTGCTTCTGTTCTTTCTCTGGCAAAGCTTTCTCTTTATTAATGAGTTCACTTGTTTTCTGTATGCCACGAATAGTATGAAGACTACAATGTATAAAGATACTAAGGCTGTAATTAGTGATGCTAATAGAATAAATCTTATATGACACGTTTCTTTAGACCATATGGGGCATTGAAAAGCGTCCATATCCACCACCTAAAATAAATGAATAAAATTAATTAAAGTTGAATATAATATTTTATTTTACTGGATAATTTAAAACTACAATTTTACCTTCGTTTTTGAATTTTCAACAAGATACTCAAGAAATTTAAAATTTTGACATTCACAGATTATAGGATTTTGTGAAATCCATACTCGTTTCAAACGTTTTTTCATTAAAACTTTATAACTCGGCGTAAGTTTGGTTTCCGTATCTGACATTTCATCATCCTGAAAAGAAAAATAATGTTAAATTGCTCTAGGTCACGAATGGGATAATTATTTTTTGTATATTCGTATAAATTCTGACTGTGAAGTTCGTGTGGAATAATTTATAAAAATAATCTCTTACCCATAAAGTTTGGATATTGTTGAAGCTAATGTCCAAGTTATCGTGTCCATGTATCCACCAATCATTAAACGACGTTTGAAAGTCATTATGACTCAGATTCAATAGCCTTAAGTTGTATGTATGTGCAAAAGGTGAGATTTTATTCACAACCCACGAGTTGTTCTGCAATTCTTTATGTTCGAAATTGAGTTTATTGTAAGCTAGTGATATAGACATCTTTTGTTTGTTGTTGCTGAATAAATAAGAAGTTATTGCTTTGAGTTGATTGTGTTCCATATTCAGGTGAATGAGGCTTAGTAGTGATGAAAATGTAGACCTGAAAAGATATTTTAATATATATATATAAAAATAACTTTGTTTAATAGTACTCATAAATCATTAAAATAACAGTTCCTCACCCCTTAATTTCCACTAGGTAATTATAACACAGATCAAGCTTTTCCAGTTTTACTAATGAGCTGAACAATTTCGGCTCCAACCTCTGCAGCTTATTATGACTTAAATCTAACTCAAGTAGATTAATTTGATCATTGAACACTGCTTCTGGCAACACTTCGATATCATTGTAAGCAAATGATATGTTTGTTATAGACGGTGAATCCGCAAAGACATCGTGCGGAACAACTTCAAGTCCACATCTTTGGATGTAAATGAGTTTCAAATTTGGCAGATTACCAAACAGATACTTCGGGAGTTGTTGTAATTTAACGTCATTGTTCAGAATGACGACAGTTTCTAATTCATTGCTGTTCTGAAACAAATTCTGTGGCAGCGTCAAGAACTTGTTTGAGAATAAAGTTAGCTTCTTTAATTTCCTGAGCGGTTTGAATATTGATCCCGGCAGTTCATTAAGTCCATTCGAACTTAAATCTAACTCTTCAAGAACATTGACTCCAGTGAAAAAGTCTTTAGAGAACCACGTCACATTACTCTGCCATAACGAAAGCTTTCTTAAGAAAGACAAATGTGAAAATAAGTTAGATGATATATTGGTCATGTGATTGTGACTTATTTCTAAAGTTTCTAGTTTTTCGAGAGGCTTAAATAACTCTTCGGATAGGTTGATACCATTTGACCTGATGTTTAACCATGTCAACTTATTTATATCTTGGAACAAGTTGTCTGGCAAATGTTTCACTCCTTTTATGGACAGTAAAAGTTTCGTGAGATCTTGTAACCCCGCGAAATGCTTTCGATCGAAATAGCCAGATAAATTTTTCGCATTCTGGAATATCAGGGCCATAGTTTTAGACACTCCCATATTTGTCAAAACTTCCTTGAACGATGTCGATGGTAGTGGACAGTCTTTGAAGCTTACTGATTTGAATGAATCCGTAACATTGGCACATTTTGGCAATTTTCTGTAGTCTAGAGCTGTTGAGTTCTCGCATTTAATGTTTATGTATGTATTGGGTAATAGATTGATTTTTACTAATCGTCCTGAAAACAAAATTTTAAATTAAGAATACATTTTATGAAACGCTTATTCGAAAATTGAAGCATTGTTAAAAACGTTCTGGTTTTTTTAATGGTCCTGCCTACCTTAAAATGAATTGGTTCGAATTGTCATCGGAAAATTGCTATAAAAGATATTGTGAAACGCTAAAATTTAAGTGCACTCACCGTCGATGTTGCAATTGAGTTCGACAGCGAGCGTGCCGCCACAAACGCAGTTAGGGTCACTTGGACACATCAGCCTCGACGCTCGAATTATTTGGAGCACCAACGCTGTGGTCAGCGCGTATACAAATTTGCAGCCCATCTCTAATCCTTTTACGTTTCCCTGTGCGCTATTGGTTTTATTTGATAGTTTCTAGTTGAATTTATACGTGTCTCTTTTCTCGCTTTCATCTTTAGTCATTGTACCTGTGAACAAAAAAATATTTCAAAATCAGTGTGGACTATTTTTATGTTTTATCCCACTAATATTATAAACATAAAAGTTTGTATGGATGTGTGTTTGTTACTCTTTCACGCGAAAACTACTGAACGGATATTAATGAATCTTTACAATAAAATAGCTCATACATAAGAATAATATATAGGCTATAATTAAACTGACATTAAAGCAAGCGGAGCCGCGGGCGACAACTAGTTTAGAAATTAATTGCAAGAGCAGATCTAACTCAAATACAAATATTTAGTTTCTTTCTATTCATTTACACGGTGACGGTTTTTAGTAATTCTTCTTTAAACTCATAATATATAATATGTTTTAATATAAAATTTCTTGCACTGTACACTAAAAATAAGTAAATGCCTGTACACTCCAAACTAACTTTGGAACGTTATACCCTATATAAGTATCATATGACACAGCCATGATATTATGTGTATGTCGTAGGCTGATCGTATAGTTGGGCAAATCATATTGTGAAACGCTACTGGACCAATTAAATCCCAGATTAATCCATTTTCTACATAAAGTAATGGTCAGGAGTTATCAGTAGGTTCAGGGTAATTTTTTATGACCAAGCTGGATGGTTCGCGTAACTCAGCTAGTGCTTGAGATTTTTAATGGTCCAATAAGTACCTTTTCACGATATGGCGGCATATCACGATTTGTCCCACTATACGATTGGGAGACGACATAATATAAAGACACTTGAACGGTCACTTCGATTTCAAAATTTAGGGAAATTTTAGGCAGTAAAATTTTAGGGAAACTAAGTTAACCATGGCATTATGTAACTCGAAAAATCATACTGATTACTGAAATATTGTTTTGTAAAATATTAGCTAGGTATCGTTTGAAACTTTAATTTGAAGTAAGCGTCGAAATAATAACAGAATACTTACAGAATAGCTTGGCATCTGTAATTTAAACGATATTGAAGAGTCTACAATAAGTTGAAATAATGGAAATCGGAAACCCGCTGCCAAATGACGCGCATAACGAATGTAAATAATAACAAAATACGTCATATCTATTTCTGAGGGACATTAAAGGCACCATTAAAATTTTTGCGTAAATTTATGATAGCATAAATCATATTTCCGTCCCTACCAACTGAGAGTCGAAACAGAGATGTATAGCCAGACTATTGTTCGCAAAATAGCCATTGTATTCAGCCAAGTCAGCGTCCAGTGATAGGAATCTCTTTTAACTAAAGAGTCTAGATTACCTTTGTTAATTTATAAAACAAAAGAACAGCACTTGAAATGTGAGATATCAATCTGTATTTGCGTTCGGGAAAATTTAACGCCGTAAACAGAACTTGAATTGGTGTTCTCAACTTCCGCATTTAAAAATGTACAACTTTTGAACAATAGACAGGCTATATCATAGATTTATGATTACTGAGGAATTATGCAAGGCGTGTTTTTTAGCTGCATGAGAAGTTTCGATGATTGTGTCTATGGTTTGATATTTGATAGTTAACTGCATTGACATTTCTGAACAGACGCCAAGCCTTACTGAACAGTAAGGCTTGGCAATTCATCATAAATCGTATAACGCCAGAACAACGCTTCCAAATTGTGGAAATTTACTTTGAAAAAAAAATCGGTTCGCAAAGTTCATAGAGCATTTCGTCGATTTTACCGTCCTAGTGAGCAAGCAATTCGTCCAGTTATTTGTCGTTTTCGCATTAATTTTACTCTTCTCGATTCAAAACCAACAAGTCAAAGAAATGTACGAACCGAAGAAAATATGCTGCTGTAGGGCGGGTGTTAAAGAATACGCCGAAATGTCGATTCGTCGCCGATCTCAACTTCTTGGCCTTTGTCCTTCGATTACGTGGAAAATTTTACGTGAGGATCTTGGCTTACGTGCCTATAAAATACAGTTCGAGCAAGAATTAAAGCCAAATGACCATCGTATGTTTTTGCTGATTGGGCTAACACTGGGCTGGTGACAACTTTATTTCCAGAAGTTGTCCTGTTAACTGGCCCCCTCGTTCTTGAGACTCAACGCCTCTCGATTATTTATGGGGCTATGATAAGTTATTGGTTTGTGCCAGCAACTCTTGAAGCATTAGAATGCCACCATTGACGTCATACGACCAGTTTTATTGGAAAAATTAGTGAAAAGTCGGACCTATCGAATGGGTTATATAACTCGTAGCTGCGGCGGATATATGCCGGAAATCAGATTTAAAAATAAATAACATGAAATTATCTACCAGATTATAATAATAGAAAGTTCATTCCAACAATATTTCTGTCTTGTACTATTCAAAATTCTCAAGCTCTTAAAAAAACACCCTATACATACATACACACATTCACAGTCCCAAAAGAGGTCGAGCAGAGCATCAGGTTACATTTGGTTAAACATAAAGCCACATCTGGCAGTATGGGCCATACAGTACTCAAAATAGTAACAGGTTGCCAGCCTGTCATCTACATTAAAGGGACATCAAATATAAAATAAAAATCCTAAAGTAAACCACCCAACTAATACTAACAACCAGGACAGATGTTACACTCAAAATCATCTCAGCAGTCCAGTACCCGTAGTGTAAGTTTTTTAGTATACAAAACGCACCGATTGTAGTTGCGTTACGAGCTCAATTTGTATGGGAAATATGATTTGCGCTTCTCTCCGCTAGGGGCGCTGTTCACGTTTCCTATACAAATTGAGCTCTTAACGCAACTAAAGTAGTTGCGTTTATTACACTAAAAAACTTACACTACGGGTACAGATGCAAATATTGCTTACGCCGGCGAAACGTAATTCTAGATCGATACGATATGACGTGAGTTTCGATGAAGGTAAGTTTCGAAATTTTCGTTTAAACTTGTTATGAAAATTACTTGTACTTAATAATTATTTTCATTTTTACTTCAAAAATTATTAATTTTACATTTATACCTGCATCACTTAGATCACATTAATTTACTACTAATACAATAAATACCCTTATCGATCGCAATATAAGGGTTGGAATTGATTGCACTATTCATAATTTATGGGCAATATGACAAAATGCGAAACGAGATAAATTGCTGTGATACCGTACACGTATAATGGAATCTCCGGCAGACCGATAGCCAGTTATATCGGTCCACTGAATGCGGACATTTCCAGATATTAATATTTTATTTCAATGGACCACGGACTATACTAAGCGTGTAATGGAAGGTATGGGCAAAACGATGAAATTGTAAGACTTGTCAAGGAAATAGCAATACAAAATTTTGAAATTGCTGATTTTATAAACGGTGTGTCTGTCCCCACCAACTTTGCCTCATACCAGAAAGTATTTGAGAGTTATATCATATCATTAAAATGTGACTTTAAATATGAATGATGCGATAGATTTATGATTTTTCAAAGTGACTTATAGAAAAAAAGTTCATAGCAATGCACTTGTATATACCTAATTCAGGAAAAATAATAAAATTATGACACATTTCTAAGAGCCACACTATGGAGACAGCTTTTTTAAGAATTATTCTTGCACTAATCGTACACAATAATCTAAAATTAGTATCAACTGAAATTCCAACAACTTCTCTCTCATCTTCTCTCTCTTTATGAATAATATTTTTAGATGTATGTTACCTGTGGTAAAAATGGGGTGTTGAATGTCTAACGAAACATATTAGGCAATTTTGAAATTTGCGTGCATTGACCACTCTGTCGCGTCTTTCTAAGAGATCGTTTATATATCAACAGGACTGCCCACTATACATTTTCTTTGTTAGTGCTTTCTTTTAGTATTAACCATTAACTAGTGTTACTCTATCAAGAATATTCTATTTGTGTGGTATACAGGGTGGAATTTCGTAATGCCACCTGAAGGGAAAGTACTCTTAATACTGGAGATAGAAAACTTTACTCAAAGGAAACATTCCTTTATATTTGAAAAGAAAGAAAACTGCTTTCAAAGGTTTTCGAAAATTCGCTTGCCACACCCGGGAGTCGAACCCACTAAAATCTGTAAAAATTACAACCTGTACTTTTATTGCATCGATCGTTAGGGTCAATTATTAAGACGAAATCTCTGTATAAATCTTGATAAATTAAATGAAAGGAAAGCCATGAAACCCTTAATTATTTTATTTATTTACATAAAATGGTAAACTAACTAATTAGTTGCTCGAAATGGGCTCCATTCTCTTGAATACACAAATTTATTCTTCTAACAAATTCATTCATTTTAATGTACTTATAAATGACGTCAATGATAATTATTAACTACTAACATGGATAGCAGATGGATATTTGAGTAAAAGTGATTTAACTTGACCCATTAAATTTATAAGTCTTTTTTCATGGCTTTCCTTTCATTTCAATTATCAAGTTTGTTGGAGAGATTTCGTCTTTATAAATGACCCTAACGATCGATGCAATAAAAGTACATAGTGTAATTTTTACAGATTTTAGTTGGTTCAATTCCCGGGTGTGGCGAGCGAATTTTCGGAAAATTTTGAATGCAGGTTTCTTTCTTTTCAAAAATAAAGGAATGTTTCCTTTGAGTAAAATTTTTTGTCTACAGTATTAAGAATACTTTCCCTTCAGGTGGCATTACAAAATTCCACCCGGTATACTCTATAATGGACTATAGTGAATACTAGCTTCAACACATCAATATACGTGCTACGTTATGGTTCTCTACCTAAACAACAACATATAATGCATCGTTATCATAACAAAGCATCTATTCTAAGCTTTGACCTTATAAGTCGAAAACTTGCTACATAAATTTGTTGTCACAAGTAACAAAACTTTTTCTATGTAACATATCTTGCGGGAAGCATTGCCAACTTTGAAAAGTGGATAGAAAGCGTTTACTCCTCATGTGTCTGACATTTGAGATAAATGACCACAATATTACATAACTTTTATATTAAAGCCGCCTGTCAAAGTGAGCACGTTTTGTTTTAAACAATACTTTAGACTGTATATCACATTGTAGTATTAAGGATTTCTAGAGAACTAAAATAATATATTAGTGGACAGCGAGCAGCCGCGCCTTATGTTCCTGACGTACAAGATGAATGGCCATTGCATTAAACAAAGCTGTTTTTAAAATTATTTCGTGCTCAAACATTAAACTGACGCAATTTTAATTCAAAATCATAAGCTGAGAGTTCGTTTTAAAATAAGTTCTGCTATATGTATATTTTTTTAGCTCTATGTTTCCTGTGGTGAACATGGGGTATTGAATAGCTAACTAAACATATTAGGCAATTTTGAAAATTGCGTGCATTGACCACTCCGTCACTAAGGGTGGTATTTTTTTTATAGATCTTTTCTACTTATAAAACGCTTGACTTGTAACAAAAACATTTTTCACAGTCTAGGTTTGTCTCGAATGACTAAATACTTGCAATCGTGATCCCATAGTACAAAGATTGATTTTCTCTTGCCTTTCGTTGTGTTCTGAATAGTCAAATGAACATAAAATAAACTTTATTAGTAAATGGAGACTATTCCGCTCACAATCCCAAATGGGTTGAGTAGAGTATTTACATTCATCACTATAACATAATTCGACCCACTGCTTAGACACAAGGTCTCTCCTTGTTATCGAAGGAGGTAGGCAGTAGTCCACCACGCTTGCCCAATGCGGACTGGTCGACGGAGTATAATGTCATCAATACCCCTTTGATGATCCATTAGCCGCTTTCTGCGGCAGCCATTGGAGATATGGGGGGATGCTATTCTACTCTACCGTTATTACACTGTTAATATTTTTTTAAGCATTGGTTACATATTGCCCATAATGCCATATCTGGCAGTATTCTACAAGTAGTGCATCAAAATGGCGACACGCTGCTAGCCAGTCGCCTCCATAAAACCCAAACACTAACTATCCAACAAACAAAAGCTGACAACCAGGATATATTTTACACTCTAATGACGGCTTTCCACTGCGAATGGAGTAGGTTTGGATTACGTAGCTGTTTTTTCTTTGCAACAGCAGATGTTCTTGCATATTACCAACCATTGTAAGTCAAATGGAGTCAATACAGAATCCGCTCCGCTCGCAGTGCAAGGTTTATTTAAATTAAATTATGACCAGTTCTTCGCGATATCGCATCTAAATGTTAGAAAGATACGCTTTCAGTTTTTATCAATGTTAATACTTTAGTATGCGGCAGTGATGCACGCGTCTGGCTTTCGTGATATATACCATACATCACTTTTATATAGGCTTACATAACTTACTATACATAAACATTTATACTAGTCACTGAAAGATGACAGTACGTTAGATAGTTTTATACGGCGCCGTAAAATAAAATAAAAAATATAAATATTACTCTCAAATTTCTTTTGTGTTATTTTTGAGGCCAAAAATAAAGAATTAGTCTAGAAAGATTCACAAGCTCATACGGCAAAAAGGTCAGCCAATCTGAAACGGTGTTCCTAAAAGGAATACTTTGTAAGTCTAATAATTTTTCTATATCAAACCTTCTATATTCAACTTTGTTTCTGTTACCTATTTTCGTCCAGTCATATTCGCATTAACTAAGAACGTTAATTTTATGTTTAACGCGTCTGATCCTTTTTATATTGTATAATTAAACAAAATGTTTCCTCATATTATTTTTTAAAACAATAGAAATATTTTCAAAATATTTCATTTTGATTGCCGTCGTAGTGGAGTGTTTTTGTTAGTAATCAGAACACTATTCTTAAAATATATTCCATTGAAATTAATTATCATGCAGTGCTGAAAATCCATTAATTGCTGAGGTGTTCAGCAAAGACAAAACAATTTGTACACTTTGCAAGTGAATAGTCGAAATTCGTATTTCCCTACGCGCTCACACTGTTTGTAAGTCTTCGGATTAGAGGCTTCGGAGCCAGGTGTTGCATTGCAAACTGAGCCTTAATAGTTCGAAGGGTACAAACTACTTGTTAGTTTGGAAGCTGTTTCGAAACATGACTGTTAATTAACATAATTAAAGCGGAAACTCGTTGTTATAATGAACTTCAAAGGTGTCGGGTCTTTTAATTAGTACCCAATGCAGGTGGCATCACATTTAATTCTTCTTCTTTCATTATCAATTATTTGTAATTTAAACGTAATATCGTGAACAACTTAAATTAAAGGGAATGATTCTTAAATTAAAGGTCTGTGCAGAAGAGGGATAAATCCACCACCTTCTTATGTCCTGACGCAATCTTACGGCTAACACACTGAATCACGGGAGAGTGCGCTGTGCACTTAAATCTTCCAAACAAATTGTTAATTTTTCTCTCTCCTTGTCCCTATGGTTCATCTCCCTTTTCCGGGCGTCTTTGGTGCCTTTCACGGTGTCCGAGCCCACCTGAAGTGGCACCATTATCTAGCTTCATTGCCCAGTCTTCTGCCTTTTCTACGGCGTTTTCAATTTCCACCTCTCTAGCCCACTCCTAATTTTGTGCCATCATTGCGCGAAAACCCGTATCTGCTTGACCTTCGTTGCTACGAGGTAAACCTGCGAGGTAACCCCACCTTAATAGTCTTTTGACAAAGTATTCGTTTTTAATATGAAACAAAGCAAATTATTATTTGCAAATTGATTTTAGCCTAAAAATATTTGACAAACATTGGGACTTTAAAAAAGTAATAGAACAAGAAAAAAAACAGTTTATAATAATTTTGAATACCACAAGCTGATTCATTCAGCATTTAGATATTTATAGTCTGCTCAACATTTTTTATCTTCTCTGTTCAGAGTTCTCTGAACTTAGGAACTGACATGAATATGATGGACGATGAAGTATCTACATTTTATTTTACTTTGCTACATAAACTAGTGAAAATATGTATACATAGATCCATTATTCTATTTATTAAGAAAGGGTATTATTTTTTCATGTCTATTCGACTTTCGAGTACAGAATGGAATTGACGCATTTCAATAATTTTTAAGAAAAATATTTTCTTTATTCTTGAATAGTTTTCGTGATATAAAATAAAAGTGAAATAATTTTTTAAACTAATTACGTAACATTGATAGTTTCAGCCAAATAATAAGTGGCCAATCGATTGCATCGAACGTATTACTGAGAAAATACCATGCCGCCATAGTGACCGTCGTCGTGTCAAATGCCAGAGTTGGCGATGTTTTTCGTAGAAACATTGTGTAGCGTTTTCCACTTGTCTTGGCTCGCTGGAACGTCAAAACATGAAGTATATGAAAAAATAATAAGAAGGAATCGTGTATAGTAGGTACTTTATTTTGTAGTATTTGCGGTGAAGTAACGATTATACGATTTCGGTGTATTGAAATTCGTACAAAAAATAGAATTTGCAATGAAACTTGGTATTACTTCAGATCACTTATTTAAAAAAAAATACAAAAACCAACTACAATGTTTTTGCTACAATCTTCTTTAAAATAGTGATATTTCCCCATTTCGGCCTTTCTAATTTCAAGTCGCAAGTTCTATACAATGTTAACCCCTCTTAAAATAGTTGTAACGTCATGAATATAATATTTTACTACATACGATGTGTGTAATAAAGTCTCTGCTGTAAAAGTTTTAGCTCAACCTGCTAGTAAAACTTGTACAGTTTAATTTATATGTCAGCTGGCATCAAATGGAGATGTTTGCTCTTATGAGACGGCGCTCGCACCATCGCTTCACGAAGGATTTTAGAGAGAAGATAAATTTTAGAGATTTAATCGTTACTCTGTTACAGTCTGCACTCTAAACTATATAAGGAAGATTTTTAAAGGGTGAAAGGACAGAATTTAGATTTACACCTATTACGAGGAAGCTAAGCGATTTGGCGAAGGTGGAAAAACATTTCAGTAACAGCACTTTTAAGGAAAGCTTGTAGGAGTTTTTAAACTTTATATTTGCTCAGAAAAACCGAAAGAAAAATCGATATTAAAATATACATGGCTTCTATATATATATACTACCCGCAGATTAAAGTAAGCTAACTGAAGCTTTGTTGCCTTGCATTATTATTATAAAAAAATAACTGTTACTTGGCAACAAAACTCATATAGAGCGACCTGTATCTGTAGAGTGAACATTGAAACCGGCCGTAAGAAATCTTGTTGAATTTTTATTTATTAATTAAAATATAACGCTTCATATTTTTTAAGAGAAAGTTATAACAGATTTTAATTAGACTAATCATATTTTTATTTATGAAAAAAAAATCAAAACATCGTGCAGTTGAAGACAATGTTTTCATACAGCAAACAGTACTAGGAAACGGCCTTAGATATTTAATAACATGGTACTAAATTAAAAACCGCAACTAAGAATGATTGCACTCGATTATTTGAACTTGCAAATTGTCTTATCGTTAACAGTGATGCTTTCAAACCTACTATATAACTAACGTGATTTACAGACGATACAATACGTAGAACTAATGAACTATATTTTTGCTCCACTAAGAAAGTTTCCCAATTACATTTGAAGTCCCTTATGATTTAGATATCTCTTTTATAGGCATAAAATATATATTTTTTGGACTACTTTTCATGTTCTTCTTCTCAAGATAATAATTACAAATAATCCGAATAAGTGGTAGTAAAAATTGCCCAAAATTTACACTTGTAAAAATATAAATTAAATTTTGTTGAAATATGCATTGACCTATAACTGATTTCCATGTTGTAAAATGTGAAGTTTCATTTGCCCTTTCTTCTCTATCAAGGTTAAAACTGAAACGGTGGTAGGGTTTTTAACCGACTTCAAAAAAGGAGGAGGTTATCAATTCGACTGTATGTTTTTTTTTTTTTAATGTTTGTTACCTAATAACTCGTTACTGGGTGGACCGATTTTTAAGATTCTTTTGACCTTTGGAAGCTAGTGCTTGTCATGGGGTCCCATTTAAATTTTATCGACATCTGACAAGTAGTTTTTGAGTTATCCCTAATAATGCCTATTTAATTGACTTTGATGATATCGTAATTTTATCATTTGTGCGTCTAAAAGATCTTGAGGTAGTTTCCTGAAAATTTCTATACTTAAAACACTAAAAAGTAGAAAAAAAACATTTGAAATAAAAAAAAACCGCCTTCAAAAAACGGGAGAAATAAAAATTTTGTTTATAAAAATCTAAATGTTTTTTGAGGTCGGTCCCAACCTCAATATTTGTAATAAACGTTGTCACTTGTATTTGGGACCGACCTCAAAAAACATTTAGATTTTTATAAACAAAATTTTTATTTCTCCCGTTTTTTGAAGGCGGTTTTTTTTTATTTAAAATTTTTAACGATTTGAAAGTACTTACTCGTAGCAAAATCTATTTATATGCAGAACTTTTGCATTTTTAATTTTTGACATGTACTATATTTTATGGGAATAATTTTTGCGTTTTTTTAAAGGCGTAAATATTTTTAATACTAGGAAAATACACTGAAAAAAAGGACCCTGCATATTCCGCAATCGGGGCGGCTGCATTAACCACTAGTTTTTTAGTGTATATTTTTAGTTTGAAAAATATGTACTATACTTTTGATTATTACTTTATGCTATTTTAATATACACAATAATATAAATGTTTAAAAATAGTTTCAACATAAACTACGGAAAATTGTAATTGGAAATGGAGTGACTTTAGAAAAAAAGACACAGCATTTCATTTAACAAATCATTTTAATGAGTATTAAATCTCAGAGCCAGCAAAACTACGTCAGGTAAATTACTGGCATGCAAAGACTGTAGTGCAAAATAAAATTTTACAGCGCGTTTATTAAACGGCTGTTAGCTTTTCCACTCGGCTTGTGACGAGACAGCGATCTTACGAGCGAATGTTTTACTGCTTTTTAGGTTCAATTTGCATTCAAACTCACTCTTGCTTACAGGTTTTCTCTCTTAACTGCAATAATAATGCATCGGGAGGCAATTCAGTGTTCCTCTGAATTATAACTCTTATTGCATGGTTTATTTATTTGCTCAGAATATGCAACTGAATTAATAAGATGTAACAATAACTAACTTTCGTGTTTGAATCGAAATAATAAATAAAGGTATGGGAATAAAATGTTTCCAAAACTAAGCAAATGCATATTAATTTATCTTTTTTTCGAAATATAATTAATTTGTTTTTCTTTTAAAGTTTTCGTAGCCAATTGTAATTATATTTTCTTTACATATCAGTTTTAAATCACTCTTTTAAATTTACACGAATAATTTATGAAGAAGGATACTATATTGTAAATCAAACAACTTTTACAGATTCCACTCGCGTATAAATAGATTTTACATTTTGTTATTATTGCCCGACGTTTCGTAACACTTTGCAGCGTTTATGTCATCCCGTGACCACAAACTAGTGGGCTCTAGTGTAGTAGTAGTGATCGCGCAAATGTAAGAGTTAAGGTATTTATCGATATTTCAAATGAAGTTTCGATTAATATATATACTAAATTAACCTTTGAAATATAGACTAGACTTTTTTTAAATAGAAAATATTTATGAACAGACTGACAGTATCGTTAATAAAGAACTCTAGACTTAGGTTAGACGTTCAGATATTCTTGGACACCGGAAAATAGAAGCTTTTTTCCTTTCTCGCATACGTAGGATAGAGAAAGTCTTGTAATCGTCAAAAAATTCGACCTCGAGATTTTGACGGATTTACACGTTTTGGACCTCCCTGAATCCAAAAATACCGTTTTTGGAATTATGTTTGTGCGTTAGAACGATAACTTGAGTATGCTTTAACTTATTGCAACCAAATTTAGCATACATGTATGACATCAAAATATAAGGTTTCTATCAACTTTTGAGTCGTTTCCGGTATACGAGAAAGTCAAGGCGAGAGCACTCCCGATTTTTTTTACGAGACTTTAGTCGCAAAATATCTTTAGCTGACATTCCAAATTTATAATTGTGTTCCTATAACATCTTTTTCAAACCTTTAGATACAACAAACTTATGTCCTCAATGGTGGGATCACTAAACCACCAAGGACTTTAGAATCCGATGATAAATACAAACTTAAACTTACTTGTGCATCGTTTTGGTGAATGTATCAGATAAGTAATGATGATGAATTATTCACACACAGAAAAGTTCTGGATCGAAAACCTGATAAGGTAAGTGCGTGGAAAAAAAAAGGTAGTGCGTGGAACACAACCTCATATTTATAAAAATATATTCATCATTCATTACTGTATATGTATGTATTACGTAATACCAAGAGGTCTTGATAATAATTAATTTGGGATAGATAATTAATGTGAGCATAGAAACATTACAAGTGCGTAGTAATGTGTATAAGGTTCAATAATCTTTGAATTTCTCACAGTTAAAATTATTAACTATTAAATAACTAAATAAACTTAATTTTAAACTAAATTTAAAACTTAATCATAAACTAATTTTACGAACACATTAGCAAAATGTCTTCGTAAAAAAATAGTTTATAATTTAATTTGGCATAATGTGAAAATTGTACAAAAAAAACCAAAAACAAGAAAAAATCCCAACTCAACACTTGTCTTGATCATGATACGGTTTTGTCTTGCTTTTTTTCTATTAAATTTCCTACAATTTTCAAATATATATTCCAAGTTAAAAATAAAAACCGATGATAAGCAATATTTTAATAAAAGAATAAAAAACGCAGAACAAATATTTTAATAAACGCAAAAGGACACAAGCCGTTTTGAAAGCGTCTAGAAACGAGAGCAGCTGTCACGGTATGTGTCTGGGAAACTCCTGAAAACGAGGTCATGAAAAAAAGAAGCAGGAGGCTATTGTTTGGCGAAGACCCCGCGAGTGCCGGCGGCGTCATCAAAGGGCCTAATTAATTAACACAAGCACTCGTTATGCCGTTACAATGTGCCCCAAGGGTGAGTATGAATAAGTAAACAATGGATACTCGTTTCCGCGGAAAGATGGAAATAATTGAGCAGAGGGTGTGTTTGCAGTTAGAGAATTGTGTTTATTTGAGTGCTGCTTTATTAGACCAGAGCTTAAAATGTTGATCAAAATTCACCGAAAATCGTTAATTTTAATTGGATGATTTGCCACCTCCACCTGTAAGATAAATTTGTGATTTCGACAGTACGATTGTAAGCGCCAATAACTTTATCGACTGGTGTCAGGAGAGTATTGAATACTTTCTGAGAATAAATTAGTATGCCTCTACTGAGCGTCGATTTCGTTACATTTCAAGGAGGCAATTTCGTCTCAATTTTCCATTGTTCACAGCTAACCAACAAGCGTAAGAGGGTTTAGATATGTACTCGTGTTTGATTGAAAAGAGAGTTGAGTTTCATTTATCTTACAAGAAGCCTGTGTAGAAAACAATTGTCAAATTGCCGTTTTGAATCTACAAGCAATTTCTTTTAATTATGACATATTATGCCTGACGTAGGCATATGTCTACGTCATACGTCATACGAGGTCTATCATAGGCACACGTCACATATATATCAGGATATCTTCAGAAGACATGTCTCTGTCTGGTAGTGGCAGATATATTGCCACCATGTTTTGAACTTTATACCTATGTGATAAGGTTGAAAAGCAATGAAAAAAAAATTTTTTCTTGACTATGACTAGCCTTGAATTTAACCGGCCGTAAAAATCTGATACTAAAACCTATAGCGGTATTAGTGATATCAAGACATATGCCTGATGTAGTATCCTGCCAAAACATAAGATACATTATAATATTATTGGTTGTACAGACACAAAGCAACAGGTTATTTAAATTGTTAGGTACTGAAGTTTCACCGCCCTATCATTGGTATAAAATTTTCAATCGGTTGAGAGTATTTGAAAGGTTGTCTGTCCGATTCCGATTCAATTGATTGTGCCATGATATTATATGAATATCAACATACTCTATTATCATTACTGAAATAAAGATAATTTCTCAAAATATAAAAGAGTAAAATATCTGCAAATATCATTAACGCACGGCGTCGGTGTGTGAATGCGAAAAATGGCAGTAAAATTTTAAATTGAAAAGTTTTATGCATCATTTAATTACGGCACTATAAACACGACGCGGCATATACTAAGGCAATGCATGGTAATAAAACCTACGAAATTAAATATTAAAGCATGGTGTGTCTATAACTAGTAGTTTCTGTCGCGGAATTCTAATAAAGAGGATTATTACCATAGGTATAGTAAACTGTAGGTCGGCAATGTGAAAGAGAAAGAGCATACTATCGCGTATATTAGAGCGAGATAGACGAGACGATTTTACGTACACGCAGGCGATTTAGGTTGGCCTGCCAATCACGTAGAGAAGACAGCAACTGTCATACTGTAGCACTATTTTTCACGCACACATGCGCATTAGTCACACATTGGTGTATTTTGGTCTTGCCCTAGCCGATTCATTGCTAATCTATAAACGTCAGTAATTATAAGTGTATGGTTGTAACACATAAATTATCTGTATTTCATAAAGTATTATATAGTCAATTGAACGCCAATGCGCGTTAGCCACGACAAACCGTATAGGTTCTTATACTATCGTGTTATTTTATATGGACCAACCATCGATCGCTGTCGATCATACTGTCATTGACCTTCAATATATTTTTTTTAGGATTTCAGTATGAACTCGTTAGTACTCAGGTACGGGCCTTCCGCCATAACATAATGATAAAGAAACATATTAGAAGTTTAGTAGTGCACACTGCAACTATTGTCCAATGTGTGATGGACAGAAAAATTTGTTCACCAGTCATTGTCGCTTATGTTTAATTGAAGTTAAAAGACTTCATCTCATTGCATCTTAGTATGTCAATAATATATTTTTAGATTTTTTATTAGATTTTATATTTTTCGTTTATTATGCGTTTTATTTTTAGTTAAACATGTTCGGGCTGTCCCGAAACAGAGGATAAAATGATAAGACGGTATGTCAAATCAAAATATTAGGTTGGGGAAAAAGTCTTTTCGTATTATAGTATGTATAAACTTGTAATAAAATCTCTTTGGCTATACTATTTGTATCTGGCTGGTTTTGGTATCATTGAAAGTTTAAATTTTAAAGAACATAATTCCAAATTCAAATTAGGAAAATGTGTGATTTTCATTTGTTTTTCGTACCGCCAAGATGAGTGAATCTAATGAAGAAATTCGATACATTTTAAAATTTTACTACAAAAAAGGTAAAAATGCAACGCAAGCCGCGAAAACAATTTGCGATGTTTATGGACCTAGTGCAGTGTCTGTGAGAGTAGCACAAATTTGGTTTAAGCGTTTTCAATCCGGAAATTTTGATGTCAAAGATGCACGTCGCTCTGGTCGCCCTATTACAGATAAAATGGATGCCATTTTTGAAAAAGTGGAGCAAGATCGGCATGTCAGTAGTTACGACGTAGCTGAAGAACCGGGAATTGACCACAAAACAGTTTTGGCGCATTTGAAAAAAACTGGGTACACAAAAAAGCTAGACATTTGGGTACCTCACGAGCTCACTGAAAGAAACCTAATGAACCGTGTACTCATTTGTGATTCTTTATTACGACGTAATGAAACCGAACCATTTTTGAAGAAGCTGATAACTGGTGATGAAAAGTGGATCACGTACGACAAGAACGTGCGAAAAAGGTCGTGGTCAAAGGCCGGTCAGGCTTTACAGACTGTGGCGAAACCCGGGTTAACTCGCAACAAGGTGATGCTGTGTGTGTGGTGGGATTGTAAGGGCATTATTCATTATGAGCTGTTATCACCAGGCAGGACCATCGATTCTGAACTCTACTGCGAACAACTGATGAGATTAAAGCAAGAAGTTGAGAGAAAGCGGCCGGAATTAATCAACAGAAGGGGTGTGGTTTTTCATCATGATAACGCTAGACCTCACACATCTTTAGCCACTCAGCAAAAATTAAGTGAGTTTGGCTGGGAGGTGTTAATGCATCCGCCGTATAGTCCTGACCTTGCACCTTCAGATTTCCACCTGTTTCGGTCTCTTCAGAATTCTTTAGGCAGTGTCAGGTTAACATCACGAGAGGACTGCCAAAACCACTTGTCGCGGTATTTTGACCAAAAGTCCCAAAATTTCTATAGCAATGGGATCATGTCCCTACCTTCAAGATATCGAACAAAATGGTACCTACATACTTAAGTTAAATGTAAATAAACTATATTAAAAAATGTTTTGAATTTTCTTAAAAAATGCGAAGAAACTTTTACCCCAACCTATTAGTATATTAGATAGAAATTAACTCTAAATTTCTATGCTAATGAATGTGAAAACGCGCAGCGCTCTTGATGGCTGATTTCGCACTAAAGTAGAAAATTAAATTATTGTAAGAATTGACTAACGGGGTCAATTATAAAATGCTTACTAGGAAATTGTACGACACTAGCTCGTACAAAACAAAAAACGAAAATGTTTTGTACGTTTATTCATTCCAATATGGCGTTGAATTATAACTATGTAATAACTTCGAGAAAGTATAAAATAGTATAAAGATATATAACTGTACTGAATAAAAAACTAATTTCTAATTTACAGCAACAAGTCAGCAGGAGTAGGAGACAGTAAATTTTCATTAAAACAAATTAAAAACGTGTTCTTTTTTTCTCATTATTCTAACTTTCAGAAGTTTAATGACAATTTTGTGTTTTCCCCTTCTAATGAGCGGCACGAGTGAGAATCGAGAGACATTTTTTGTGACCAGGTTTTAACTGTACTTTTTGTTTATTACTCAGTTAAATGATGTGTTAGGGTGAATTCACATAGTTCGCCAGCCTGACTGACATTTCATGCCACGGGGCGTCTTCTCTAGTGGTTTGTGGTCAGGCCACCGGACCTTACCTTTTATAGGTTATTCAATTTTTCTTGAAGGAAGTGGTAACATAATTTATTTTATATTAGAGATCGTGAGATAAGCTACCTATAAATATGTAGATAGATTTAGTTTTAATCTGCGAAAATTTTATATACCATAACGCCACAATCACAACTTTCTTGTTGCATGATTAACAAAAGTAAAATCGGGTTGCACCAACAGTGGTCACAGGAGGACGGACGGCCTGTAAACACGATCTAACGAAACGTCAAGCAATTATAAGGTAGTCGTATTCCCAATTCTTCACACTAATTGTCAATTGCTTGCAGTTATTGAAGCTCTGTGTACTCTTAAAAGTGTGTGATTTCTTTGGGGACTTTTTTCTATTAAGTTTAGTGTAGTAGAGTTTTAATATAGCAACACAACATTGTTCTAAGCAAGTAAAAATTTTATTTAACTGCAAGTAACCTAAAATATATTGCTGCTTAGCATTAAGGCCGCCTATTGTCCTTTGTGTAAAGTTTGTTTCTGTGGATATCAATTTAAGTGCACATTGAAATTAAGTATATTTTTATGGTAAATTAGAGATTTACAATACAAATACAAATTGTTCACTTTTAAAATCTCCCTCTCTTATTAATAAAGATCCTTAGAAAGAAAGAGTGTAACATGTGTCGTGTTTGTCATGTTTTATTTAAAGGTTCACTGAAGGTTAGGTAACTTTTTGGGTTTCCTGTTTTTATGTTGGCTGGCAAGATAGGTTGGTAACTATTTGAGGCTCTATATGTCCCATACGCTAAGCTGTGGTTTGATTTTAAATAGTTACCTAAAGCTCGTCAACCCTTTGGAGACTATTAGCGTGACCGACCGTATTCGTATTTTAGATATCAAATATCATATTTTTGTAATATAATAATTATATAAAAGTTATTTTACATCATTGTCATCTTAGAGTATTTTTATTTTTACAATCATAGTTATAAAAATATGCCTTAGTATAAACGATTCATTGTTATTATTTCCACTGCAGCCACTTACTCTAACTTAGATCAAATTAATTGAAGTTGTATTTCAGTTAGAAAACCAATTATATCGTTTGTTATCTTTTACGCGCAATATTGTTCTCGTTCAATTAAGATTACGCTTCACCGGGGACCCGTTCCGAATGCTTGATCAGTGTAATTGGAACCAAATGTAATCAGTTACAAATCAGGAGTTGCGGAGATGAATTCTATTAGACGCCGAATATTTATACAGAATCGCTGTTATATAGATTTAATAGGAAAGTATGGCAAATGCCGTCTGTATACAAAAGGAGGAGATCTCTTACTATTTCTTATCCGATTTTATGATATTTTAGAAACTTTATAAAAACTATGTCCATACTTTTTCCCTATTTAAAAATTCAAAATAACTCTGAATGTCCTACGACAAACATTCAGAGTTATTTTGAATTTTTATTTTTATTTTTTATTTTGAATACAGAAAAAAGGCAACCCTATATGTATGTAAGGTTGCTTTTTACTTTCTCGTATGCGTAGTTTATAGGAAGTCTTGTAATCGTCAAAAAATTGGACCTCGAGATTTTGACGGATTTACACGTTTTGGACCTCCCTGAATGCAAAAATATTTTTTTTGGAATCATGTCTGTGTGTGTGTCTGTGCGTTAGCACGATAACTCGAGTATGCTTTAACGTATTGCAACCAAATTTAACATGCATGTATAACATCAAAATATGAGGTTTCTATCAACTTTTGAGTCGTCGATCACGAAAGCTAAGCAACCAAGTGCGTGGTCGGTACTCGGATGGGTGACCAAAATTTAACATGAATGTATGACATCAAAATATAAGGTTTCTATTAACTTTTGAGTCGTTTCCGGTGTACGAGAAAGTCAAGGGGAGATCACTCCCGGTTTTGTCTTTTTACGTTTATTTATTTTTGTTTGAAACATTCTAATATAACCTTATCGCAAAGATTAGATATAGCTCACCTGATTAGCCGCTCGAATTTGGACCAAATTTTCTTACATATAATTTTACATTACATATAGGTACGAGTACTTTAATTTCACATTCTTAACATGTAATTAAATGGTACGTATTTAATTAACAGTATCTTTTTTGTGAACATACGTTTGTCTCTTATCTAGTAATTATTAGCCATTACTATTAGTCTGTAATTATAATTAATATGAGCTTAATTACTCGCGTAGAAATATAATAATTATCTACTCTGTTCGCGTTTCATTTGCGAAATAGTGTGAGTAATGTGCTGCCTACATTTAAGTTATTGGTTTTTGGTAAATCATTGCAATACCCGATGTTACGTAATTAAAAAGATTACAGTATGTTTATTTTTTTGCAAATTACTCTTTCCGCACTGTTATCTATATATATAAAATTCAAAGTCCTGACTGAGATATCAACGCACAGACCAAACCGCTGAACCTAGAGACTTGAAACTTGCACATAGATACCTTATACAGTGTAGGCATCCACTAAGAAAGGATTTTTGGAAATTCCACCCCTAAGGGGGCAAAATGTCCACCCGGATGAAGTCGCGGGCGGAAGCTAGTGCTTACTAAATCTTGTCCATCTTAGGGTTGCATGGAAGAGATCGCTCTCAGCAATGAGACCGCCCACTGTTCAGTTACATAAATTTACAAACTGTGCTACAACTACAATAAGGCTTTTATACATTTTCCAAAAATACTTGTATATATGTTAAGCAACAGAAAACTCATCTATAAACATGTTTAGCTAATAAGGTTTTTTCTTTATTTTGTTTTGTACTATTCTCTAAGAATGTGAAGCAGAGAGAGGTTTACATGTAAACCTACTTTACTCTTAGCGCAACCTTTATTCACTTGAAATACAAATATATTTAAATTATGTTTAAAGTTCAAGTAATCTATAGTATAGTATAAATATTTATTACTATTTTATCCGTAGATTTACACGTTACTATTTGTCTTTTTTTATATATTCAACCGCAGCTTCAAGCTATTACTAATACTGACAAAAAGAAAACAGAATCCCGTAGAATTTTCCAACAAACCTGAATAATAAGAAATAAATTATCAACGCAAAGCCCCCAAATGTACTTTAAGCGTTGATTTAGGTTGTTATCGCATTTGTAATTCAACATTAAGCCTTCGTGCTGGTATACTAGTCCAAATTTTCATGTATTTATTTAACATAAAAGAGCTTTATTGGTATTGTATGTCAAAAAGGCTTATTTCTTTTTTTATTGTGTAAGGATTTTTTTTTATCTGATCTTACTACTCTAGACTATGTGTCTTTCAGGTGAGTAAAAATCAATGAAATATAAAAGAAAAATAAAAACAAATATTGCGTATTTAGTATGCACAAATATTTTTAAATAAAAGCTTTTCTTGTCGTCCATTAGAACCATTTATATTAGAACTAAACTAAAATAGTAGAAATCATGAATGATAAATGATCAAAAGTACTTTGGAAATATCAATGACTCACCTTTTGTAATTGTCCATACGTGCACTAGTTGGAAACGACGCAAATTTTAACCACTTACAACGATCTACTACAAATTACAGTATAAGTCCATTCGTTCATTAATATTCAAGTTTAGCAACAACCGTCAGTACGTCGATATCGTAGCGCGTAGACGTGCTACGGTGGGAGCGTAGCGACTACCGCTACGGCATGTAGCCAACTGCAAATAAAGATGGTTCGGTGAACTTCGGTATCGCTCGGCGATCGACGGGGAAACCCGAGCGCGACAGAAAGTTATTTAAGTCCGGCTCCAGACTGGCTCATTTTCGGTCGCGCTAATTACGCCACTCAAAATTACGTTGAGATGACTTGTCTCCCGCTGATAATGACCCAGTTGTCTGGAAAAGTTTATTTGCAGATTTATTCTTTTATGTTATTAAAAAACAGCGTCGTCGGCTGGGACACTTGTTGATTTTGTTTTTGTTATTAAATTCGCTTAGTTTTGTTATTAGGGGTGTTAGTGCACAGCTATTAATATATTTTAGAAAGAGATTTTAATAAGTGTTCAATTTTTTTTTTATAATTTATAATATTTGATAGCGCCCTTTTAAGCAGTGCAGTTACTTAATATCAAACGTAAATATCATTAGAATATGATACAACAGAGGACCTTCCAAAATCCATTCTTATAAAAAAATACACAAACACACACACACAAATTGTACGTCCACAAAATAAAATTGGATATAAAGGAAGGGTCACTTTATAATATGTACTATAAAGTTATTTTGTACCAGCAGCCATATTAGTAAGTTCCAGTTGTACAATAATAACGTTAACTATTTCTATGCAAATGAAGAGGTCGTTGGCGCTGCGGTCGTGCGTTTTTAGTAACGATTACGAAAGTTAAGCAACCAAGTGCTCGGTCAGAACTCAGATGGGCGACCGAAAATTTTTCAAATCGATTTTCCTCCGTGCTCCGGCAGGCACGTTAAGCTGGTGGTCCCAGGTGTTGTCGAAAGATAGTAGTCGTCCCCAATGAGTATTATTATTATATGGCACATTGTCTGACGTTTCACATATTGCCATTTGTATCAGACCAGTAGGTATTACGTCGATCGACCGCTTATGGAACGATACACGTGTAGTCGTGTAGGTGTCAGAATCATCAATTATGCCGCGCTAATGGTCTACTCCATATTGTTATTTTGCTTAACATAACATCACACCCACATCGCACCTACAGTCGAGTGCGAAGAGCTGGCTAACACACGGCGCGCTTACTGGTACCAGTAGCAGGTACAGATATGCGCCTGGACGCTTCTCCCTGATTCCCCCTCGTCACGACACGACCTGAGTTGAAGATCGAGCCATTACAACATCCTTAGGTTGTTGTCAGAATGCTTTTGACCCACAACTTGCGAGTAAGGGACTATAGATGACAGGTCTGTCCCTCTTGGCAGATACCTGCCGACTAGAAATCCCCTGCGAAAGGTTCGCCTAAAAGTTTGCCTATGATTGACGTCAAACGTCCTGTCGATCTGGACGTCGCTGTGTACCGTCTTTCATATAGTATCTTGTATTACAACTCTCAATGTCACGCAGATGTTCCGTCCCGTTCGCGGTGGTTTCGCGGGGACAGCTTAAAGTCTAAAAGACCCACCACGGTAAAAAAAACTTTAAAAAATTCCAGCGACGTTGAATATCTGCAGCCAACAACAATTATAGCCCGTCATGAATATAGTAAAGATATTTAAGTACATTTTTATCGCATTCAAGGTTAGTCAGTCGCCAGAACGCCTTTGCCACTTCTATCCGAAAGCATGACTACGGCATCCCGTGCTAATCTGGTGTTGTATGTATTGTAATGTACAAACTAGATAGTCATCGTAAATGCGTTGCGGGCCTAAGGTTTCGAGGTCGTATCAGTTCTGTAAGCGTCGGTGGCGTAGATAAGCGTGGGTGGCGTAGATAAGCGTCAGTGGCGTAGTGCGTAAGAACGTCGTCTCCCACCCGGGAGACACTGGTTCGATCCCCGCCACGTACCAATGTGTTTTCAAATTTTGAATTCATATGTACGTTTAATCGACGCTTTTACGGTGAAGGAAAAACATCGTGAGGAAACCTGCACGCACCTATGAAGAAATTCTTAAGTTGTGTGTGAAGTCGACGAACCCGCACTTGGCCAGCGTGGTTGACTAAAGCCTAATCGCCCCTAATGTGGGGTAGGCTCGAGCCCCTCGGTGGGGACATTATATGAGCTGTTGATGTGGTGTGATCAGTTCGGTAACACAAGTGGCGACAGTTAGTTCCAGAATATTATGGTTTGCAGCAGAAAATCGCACGGATGTGGACAAGCACGCATCCAGGCTGTGGGATGAATTTGACGTCGCGTGGAACGATGGCGGAATGCAGCGACAGGTATAAGTCCGAACAACTTCTCAGGACACTCCCTGTGACACAAGCGATAGAAGATGCAGAGTGATGCTACATCTCTATGCAATGCCAAAGTGTCTAGCCAATCAGAAAGCGCTAGTTCGTCAACGATTCGAGCCGCTATCCTCTTTATGTGGTCTAGGGAAGAAGCTGGTACTGGGGTGCCCCACCCGCAGAATCAGATGAGAGCAGTATTCCATGTGGGCCCAAATTTGGGCCTTATACAGTTGTAGGCGATGGGCTTGAAATACTAATGTTCTGTTCTCTGTTCTACAAGCCGTAAACGATAGAAAGACTGGTTTGTATTATATTCCAAATATGACAACGATTTAACGAGAGTGCGATGCCTAATTGGTAGACTTCCTGTCTAAGTAGATTTCAGTGAAGTTATTTAATTATAGTAAGATAGAAAATGTTTAATTTTATTTTGTTTTTATTTGTTTCATATTCATCATTAAGAAAGCCTATTTTTAAAGCAAATAAATGACAATAACTATTCGCACTATCTTTGTTCCTAATGCGTCTCTTTTATACGATATACGTAAGATAAGGATAGAAATATTAATTTGGGTCACTTACACTGGAGTGTTTCTAATGAACAGGTTTAATATAGCCACCCAGGGCAAGGTAGATAGCAGGTTTGTTTACAAAGGAATATAATTAAGTCGGTTTCCTTATTATGTTTCTTTGTCTTTGTTACCTTCTCTCGATCAAGGACCGGAAAATCCCTTTTTATAATTAAGCATATTTTAAGGAAAGCCTATTAAAGGGATACCGAAACAATAGAGTTACTCAATAGACTGTGTTACCGTATCGTCTTGGTAACCATTTGAAAGACAAGGGGGCAATAAGGAGTATTGCTTTGCTATTGAGTTGCGATTTTCCAACGATCATAAAGCGTTCACAGAAACGGTAAATATTAAAAACATATAACTATGGAACTAGACTATTTACACAACAGATTAAGTGGGAATATTTCAAAAGTTTTGTACGTTATTGTTCTACTAAAATAGAAATTTGCAAACAGGTCTTACCGAAAGCAAAATGTGACAGAAGATACTAGAGCCATTTTCCTACAACTTCAGTCGTTTTGTTTTTATCAATTTGATTGTTTTTGATATATTGATATTAGAAAAAGTAGCGTCTTGTGAAGAAAAATCAAATAGTATTTTCGTTTTCTGTGTGTAATGGAACAGAAGGTTATCAATTCGACCAAAATGTAAGTAATATTGTCAGAATTTTTTCATATATTATAAATATAGTCTTTACCAGGTTCAAAACACGGGTGCCATCATTTCGTGAGTGTATGTATGTCGTATGTCTTATGTTTGTATTATTATCCACGTGTATATCAAAAACTATAAGTTAGGTTGCAAAAAATGGTTTTTTAGACTAGACTAGGTTTAGTCCAACTTATCGATAAGTGCAAATTTCATCAAAATCGTTAAATGTCTATCAGTCGCTAAGAAAACGAGTCAGTGGCTTTACAGCGTACAGTGCCACAAACTTATCCTGACCGTTGTTGGTATCGCTAGTGGTGATCTGTCAAATGTCAAAATGTATGGGTAAATTTTAGTTCTATTTATTCCGCTGGGTCAGTTAAGATTGTGGTACTGTAATTCTAATAACACTAAAATACAAAATGGAGAAATAAAAAAATTATAAAAAAAGTTTAAACCGTCTTAAACTGATGAAAAGAGAGAAATAATAGTTTTGTGTTTTAAACGATCTAAAAGTCAATTATGATAACATTTTTTTGAGGTTGGTGCCAGCCTTAATTGAAAAGAAATAATTTGTATAATGTTTACAGAAGGTATAAAAATAAAAACAAATCTGGAATACCATGAGGCTGGCAGCGACTTTTAAATCGTTTAAAACATCAAACTTGAATTTCTCCCTTTTTATCAGTTTTGAAGTCGGATATTTTTTTTTAATTCTTGTTTATTAGGTTAACTGAAGATTGAAATAGTTGTAGTTGACATGATAAAAACCTGTCACTATTTGGGGTACTTAATGGCGCATACTGCCATATGTCGGTTTATACAACAACTGTTTTTTTTTTCGCGATTTCGATGTTGGCCGCATAGCAAGAGTTTTTTGTATGTAATGTAGGAAGCATCTTTAAAATTATCCGGGGTGATAAAAAAGGAACTTTCTATATTATTTACTTTACGCTGTTCCAAGATTGTAGCTGTGAAACAGTCATTTGGAAATTTTGCATAACTTGTAAAAATAATCCCCACTGTCCACATCAACCTCGATTTAATCTCCGTCCGCTTTATCGCATTCGCGCTTGGATATAACACGATCACAAAACGATAAAATCAAAGCTAAATACATCGTTATATTTTTTGGTCCCGGCTGAATTGGCGGTGCCGTTTTTTATTGGACTCGATTCTTTTATGATACAATCGGGCTCAGATGTGCCCTTTACCTGCATGTAAGAAATAATGAATCTGATATTGTGCAGTTAATTAAATATTATTAATAGAAAGTAATACGATGATGTGAAAAATATTATATAGGTACTGGTATTTGAATATGAAAGGGAAAGAACATTAACGTTTATGATATAATATTATCTTAAAATTTTACATGTTAAGTATTATTTATTTACCGGCATTATTTTATATTATACAAAAAAGCTATCTGATGTCATTTGAATTTGGTTAAATAAATAAACCTCGTCGTAGGCATCACGTAAAAATGTTTTCGTTTTTAAATAAGATCAAAGACAGTGGAAACTCGCTGTGCTTGTGAAAAATGTTGTGTCTGTAAGGTTCGAAAGAGACTTCTTTCGAACTTTAACAGGAACAACATTTTCTATTTATTGTATTGTCTGCAATCACTTAATAAATTTATTGAGTATTCTGGTAAAATATTGCCGCACCTAAATACATTATTATACCTTTGCTAGCTGACCCCGAAAACATTGTTTTGCCTTATAAATAAAAAAAAATTAAGGGTGGACGGACAACCCTTATCACTAAGGGGTATGAAAAATAGATATTAGCCGATTCTCAGACCTACTCAATATGCTCACAAAATTTCATGAGAATCGGTCAAGCCGTTTCGGAGGAGTACGGGAACGAACATTGTGACACGAGAATTTTATATATAAGATATTTCTATATACTAGAATTTTCCTGCTCATAATTCATCACAAACAATAATGTGTACCAATTACTATGGTGATAGTGCCTCAGCAACTACAGCAAAGTTCTAAGTGAACAGCTCACCCTGTTGTGTTTTTTTCCCTCTCTGAGTCTTTCCATATCTTCATCTCACCGGTTACTGTCAATTTAATCCTGCAGTGTTCTGTCCGACGGGAATATTGCGAATTCAATACTATTCGTAGCTCCACGCACTAAACCGATTGTTGGGAATAACTGGGAATCCGATAATCTGTTTTTGTTCCCGGGAAACCTCCCAAACAGATCGGGGCTACTATAAATCATTTTCGAATGTTTTGCGGTTTTATGTGGATTTTCGCAACGGCCCAGTTTATCTTGTTATACTTTAGGATTCGGTTACGGACGATATTGTGATTTATAGGTCGCTCTATAAGGCCGCAATAGCAATGGAAATAGCCGAAGCTTGGAGATGATAGGGATGTAACTTACGCCATAAAACGCTGCATAAAGTTATTTGGGCCAAAGTAAAAGGCAGTAAATATTTGATGACCCAATATTTGGTGAAATGTAAGGACACATTGAAGGCTTGATATAATTTAATTTTAGTAATATGTTTGTGGTAGCAACAAACGTAAGTAAAGCAAACTAGGTAATATACTATTGATTAGAAGCTATCTGTAAAACCGTGTTGATACTTTGTAACTTATATTTACAAAAGATTTAAAAAATATAAAAGTAGAATTAATATTTACACATGAGTATACTATATAAAAATATACTATCATCATCATCATAACAGCCTTTATAAGTCAACTCACTGTTGGGACACAAGGCCTCTCCTTGTCATCTAAGTAGGTTTAGGCAGAAGTCCACCACGCTTGTCGAATGCCGATTGATGGACGGAGTATAAGGTGATCAATACCTATATAATGCTGATCCATCAGTCGCCTTCTACGATACCCATTGGAGGACATCGGGTGAAGCTATTCTACTCTGCCGGCATCACACGGCTACTGGAAAAATATACTATACAAGATGGAAAATTTCAATTCTGAATGAAACTTTTTTAAATATTATTTTACACAATAGAAAAATTCATTTATTTTTAAAGTTTTTTTACAAAATATACACTTTGCTATATAATGCCACAAGTCCATTGATCCAAGACTACTAAAGATAAAAAAGAATTTTCAGTGAACAATATTAGATCTTTCACTCGTCTGTCGTACAAGATATCAATCAAATCTAATACTTATAGTACCTAGGTACTCAACAATACCTAGACGAAAACTGTTCACCGTTAACAAGTAAAAGACTCCTTTTAAGTATTTTATAACTCTAAACTCCAAAGTTATTTTATAATAAGATGTAGCCAAACAGGCTAAATTTTTTTTGTCGTGAATGGTGAAAAATTTAGCGAACAAGGAAATTTCAAAAAACGCTTAGAACGCTCATCGTGGAGCCACAAAATTTCAGATTTTGAGAGCTGCTCAAGGGATAAGCATCAGCCAGTATACGAGTTACTTAGTATTTTGAAATAGTACCTATAAATACAAATGTTTTCGTGATGGACGATTAGAGCAGAACTTAGAGCAAGAACGAGTTCGTCAAAAAAGATTAGTGGTATGTCAGAATATGTATTCAAATAGAAAAACCCTGAAATCTAAATAGTATAGCCTGATTAACCAAACTTTAGTAATGATGGTTTAAAACAGTCGTAACAATCATTTTGGGTCCCGTCTAAATCCATTCCGTGTCCGCAAAACAAACAATCTGATTTTTCTTCGTTTCCTTTTGAATTAGACAGAAGCAATGTTTTTCTATGTACCTTTCTATAATGTTAACTTGTTTCAAGTCATAATTGATGATAACATAAAATGTATAAGACTGATTTTATACTAAATATTGATCCTATCAATTAAAAGAATAAGATAACGAGAGTTTAATTTTCGAATGTTTAGCTGGTTCGATTTGCGGGAGAGGCAAGCGGTTTTTAACATTCGAATACTTTTATAATTTTTTTTTACTCCTGAGAATGTATACAAAATTTCATGAGGTTGGGTTGAGCAGCTTAGTCGTGAAAGCGTGACAAAGAAACTCATATTTATATTTGTAATATTACTTAGTTATAATAGAGAACGACACATCAAAGGAGAACAGATGTGACCGTTCCCATGGTTCAGTTAAATTCAACTTAGAATACATTAAACAAAAATATAGATACTCTTTCACAATGGTTAAAGTGGGTATGTTTAATTTACATTTTATAATTTACAATTAATGATCGAAACTTTAAAGGTGTAATTATAAGTCAGTTAATTTTAAAGAATTAATCAATGAGTATTAGACGAATATAGCAAATGATTTTCCTTTGTATTTTCACATAGCAGGCAACAACAGGCATTTCGATTTTTGTTGGACTAAAATTTCCAATTACAGCATAATCGAGTTTTTAAAGAGCTTGTAGGTTTTCTAGATTCGGTCTACCATAACCAACCCGCACTTGGCCAGCGTGGTTGACTAAGGCATAAACGCCCCTAATGTGGGGTAGGCTCGAGCCCCTCGGTGGGGATATTATATGAACTGGTGTTTTTGGGGGACTTCAATGCTCACCACAGTTTGTGGTTAAGTTCCTCCAAAACTGACCATGCAGGGATCTCTGCTCATGCATTCGCTCTCACGCACGACTTGTCACAACTGGTTGATCAGCCCACCAGGATCCCAGACATTGCAAGTCAAGTGCCTTCTTTACTGGACCTTCTGCTCACGACCCATCCTGAGGGATATCAGGTAGAGGTCCGAGCCCCTCTAGGCTCATCTGACCACTGCCTGATATCCTCCAAAGTGCCGCAGGCCAAGCTTCCGCAACCGGCGGTTGCTAAACGCCGGCTCTGGCATTATGGGTCTGCAGATTGGGATAGTATGCGCGACTACTTTGCGTCCATCCCTTGGAAGCAACGCTGCTTCAGTGATAACGATACATCAGCTTGCGCCGCTGCCATTACTGAGGAGATTGTATTGGGTATGGAATATTACATTCCACATTCCGATCTCATCAGTAAGGGCAGACGTAACCTCTGGTTCAACCGCGATTGTGCTGTTGCTGTTTCACAGAAACAGGCGGCGTATCGCGCTTGGATCAGGGGTCGGGCTCTTAAAGCTCCTGATATCGAGTCACTGAAAGCAGCCTACAACAATGCTTCCAAGTCCTGTAAGAAGGCTTACATAAGAGCGGATGCCCAGCGCGTCGCACGCATTGGCCACGAATTGGTAACGCATCCTACGGGCTCCCGTAGTTACTAGCGTCTGGCCAAAGCCGTGCAAAGCAACTTCTGCCAGCCCTCGCTGCCACCCCTGAGATGTCCGGATGGGTCTTTAGCTCATAAGCCGCAGGAGAAAGCCGATCTTCTGGCAAGACTCTTTGCGGCTAATTCCCAAGTCGATGATTGCAATGCACAGCCACCGTCACTACCTCATTGTGGCTCCACGATGCCTGACATTAAAATCAGGCAACGTGATGTTCGTGCGGAACTGCAATCACTCGACGTCCGGAAAGCTAGTGGACCCGATGGCATCCCGGGCGTTGTACTTAAGAAATGTGCAGCGGAGTTGTCTCCCGTACTCACGCGCCTTTACCAGATCTCTTACTCTTCTGGACATGTGCCGGAAGCTTGGAGAGAGGCTAATGTGCAGCCTGTTCCCAAAAAAGGGGACCGCTCAGACCCGGCCAACTATCGGCCAATAGCAGTCACCTCGGTACTTTGCAAAGTTATGGAAAGGATCCTCAACAACCACCTGGTCCGTTACCTAGAGGGTCACTCTCTGATCAACGATCGACAGTACGGCTTTAGGCCGAAACGATCGACGGGTGACCTTCTAGCGTACATGACGCATGTCTGGGGTGAAGCCATGGACAAGCGTGGCGAGTCATTGGCTGTCAGCCTTGATATCGCCAAAGCTTTTGATAGGGTCTGGCACAAAAGTCTTCTCTCCAAGCTTCCGACGTATGGTCTGCCTGCTCAGCTTTGTACCTGGGTGGCTGGCTTCCTGCATGAGCGAAGAATTCGTGTCCTCTGCGACGGATGCAGTTCGCGGTTCATGTCAGTGAATGCCGGTGTTCCCCAGGGTTCCGTTTTATCCCCTACACTGTTTCTTCTGCATATCAATGATATGATTCCGCTTGGGAACATCCATTGCTATGCAGACGACAGTACAGTGCATGCGGGCTACTTCGGACACGCAAAGGCTGGACGGGCAGAAACCGTAGAGAGTCGTGAGAATCTTGTCATTGAACTCAACCGAGAGCTCGACCTTGTTTCTCAATGGGGTACAGCAAATCTGGTTGAGTTCAATGCCAAGAAAACTCAGGTGTGCGCGTTTACGGCTAAAACGTCGCCATTCCTTTCCTTTCCCTCTCTCCAGAGCACAACACTAACGCTACAGAGCAGTATCACCTTGCTCGGTATGGAGGTTCGCAGCGACTTGAATCCGAAGGACTACATCGAAAGCGTGATAAAAACAGCTTCACGGAAACTCGGAGTCCTGAACAAGGTGCGGCGTTTCTTCACGCCAAATCAATTTTGCTTGCTATACAAGACGCAAGTACGGTCCTGCGTGGAGTATTGCTCGCACCTGTGGGATGGCTCCGCCAAGTACTTACTCGATGCTTTGGATAGGTTGCAGCGTCGCGCGGCCCGCATCATCGGCGACGAAGAGGTGACTAAAAACCTTGAGCCTCTCCAATTGCGTCGCAATGTTGCGTCATTGAGCGCTTTCTACCGTCTGTACCACGGCGAGTGCTCTGAGGAACTTTTTTCCCTGATCCCACCATCTCCCTTCCTTTTAAGGACTACGCGTGCTGGTCTACGTTGTCACCGACAAACTGTGGCTACCATTCCAACGCGAACTAAGAAATTTGGCAACTCGTTTCTTTGTCGCACAATCAAAAAATGGAATTCACTGCCAGCACACGTGTTCCCTCCTTCCTACAATCCTGGGTCATTCAAAAGAGGCGTGAAGAAGCACCTTGCAGGTCAGCAAGGCGTGGGTGGCTAGCGCGGCAGTTTATCTCTCGCGCCAGCTATCTTCGCATTTGGACTCTACTTCTGCTTACCATCAGGTGGAATAGAGTCATTTGCTTGACCTTTTTATAAAAAAAAAAAAAAAAAAAAAGAGCTGTTGATGATGATGGTCTACCACTAAAGGATCAGAATCACCAAATATTGTGTTCCAAATGTTTCTCATACAGTTCTTTATTATTCTGATTTTATGCCTAGGCCAAACACATCGCTATTTCGCAAATGTTACCAAAATGCCAATACGTTTTTTTTTCTATCTATTCTACTCTATTCTTAATTATTGGCATCGCGTCGCATTAAACGTACGCATTTTGCCAATGTCAAGTAAAAATGAAAGTAACAAAAATTTTACGGTTGATTTGGGTTTAAAATGGAGTCTCTCAACGCTTGTTTCTACAACAAGAGCTCGGGAGAAACTCCTCCGTTTTTTTCTTATTATAGTACCTACATATTTTTAAGACAAAAGCCCAAAAAAAACAGTATTCGACTATTTCAATACCGTATAATATGAAAATGAGTAATGAGAAAATGTTAGACTTTAGTTACACATCTTACAACCGCATCTTGTGTATGTATCGCTTATACAATGTACAGTCGAACCAACTGAATCATGACTGACTTGGCCGATCATTCCTTTAGAATCATAAATTTAAACTCAGTACGTTTTTGCAAAAATGCGTCATTTACTTGCGATCTATGCAATTTCAATATTTGATGTCACTGCACTAATGTCTCAATTGGTCAAAAATTCAAAATTGTTTTATGGCTTTTTAAAAATTTAATAAGCCATAAAACAATTTTGAATTTTTTAATTAAAATCTTAGACAATACTAAAAACAAATCGTAAGTATAAGGGCCAATTTGGTAGAACAAAGAGCGCGGCTTGTAGTGCTCAATTCGTACAAACTTTTTCATGCAATACTCAAATACTCCGATCTATTTATTATAGCGATCATAGCCTTGTCAGTGACTGTCAGTGTCTAATAAATTGATAACAGGTTCGTTACTTAAGATAATTATGTATGTTCAAGCGAATTTCAACCTACTTTTTATTGAATAACTGTAGGAAAATGATCTTAAGGTGGGTCATGATTCAATTTGGTCGACTGTACAACGATCTAGCGGAGCAGTATGAATATAAGTGCGATGTGACCTCCGATAAACGTGTGTTTATTGATAAAAAATAGGTATACTTGATGCCTTTAAACTATCGCAACCTCATGACCAGACATACCGTTTTGACTAAATAGACTGTTTGGTACATACATACTTATTGAAATACTTTGGTGACACCAAAATTAAACTGTAAAAAACCTGTTATCTACATATAAATAGTTCGGTCAGAAAAACAACGTATGAAAAATAATCAAACTATTTCTACCATTTCGAATTCTTAATATCGCCGTAGTATTTATATGACTATGTTAACATGGGTAGGTGCCCGCTTGGTACTCCATGTACCGAACACCCTGTGTAATTTATGCTGAACCGATCCTGTTCTAAAACTGATGCCCAACCTCTGTATATTTCCACTCGCTAGCAGAAATAGACAACACCATTGTAACGTATTAATTGCTTTTAGTTGAAAGAAGCTTAGACTTGTTATATAAGTTTACACAGGCGAAAATGAATTTAGGATAATTCTATTAATTGCTCAGCCCCTGCTCGCTCAGCTCAAACATAAATTTGTTTTTATTTACATTTCTCCGGGACGTGACTAGACAAACAAACGGAATGTTAAAAGGGTCCTGGTTAATGCTCTTACACCGTGCAGGGTCTTACACACGAAAAGCTTACGAGGACTGTTTTCCTTCACTAAAGAACCTTTTACCAAGCGCAACACTGTTAGCTTTGTCGCATTAATATTATGGTATCCGTGATTTAATACCTTTGGTTATGTAGCTACGTCACAGCGCGACATAGACAGTTAACATCGAGAACGAGAAATGGTTGATCAGCAAAAAGTACAAATGTAAACACGGAGCCAAGATACGATACAGAAACGTCACAATACGTAATGCAAGCCTAAATCGCGCTTACGAAGTTTCCGAGGGACATCAGTATATATACAAATTCCAACGATGTACAGTCGGGCCTCGGTCCCCGAGCCAACACCTAGCTTGGCGGAAGATCTTCCCTTTTCGCTGAAGACGTGGCGAACCCAGCCATATCCTACAGTTATAAATTGTTATACGCACATAGGTTTTTTTTCATGTCAAGTAGTTGGCAGACAAGCATACGGCCTGTCTGGTGGTTAACAGCCTATAGCGGCTTACAATACTGACGTGAGACTCGTGCGCTGCCTACCCTAGTCACCTTAACCACCCCGTGGAGCGACCTTACTCACCTACAGAAACATGACACAACGAAAAGGTAGTGTTGTTATGTCATGTCACGTTTGACTGTATCTGTAAGTTGGAGGTACTACCCCTATTCGGGCTGCTCCAGATTCGACGGCACGACTAAAGTTAATTCGAGGCATTCATTAAGTATATCAAGTATAGCCGTCTGATGCCGGCAGAGTAGAATAGCATCAGCCCATATCCTCCAATGCGTATCATAGAAGGCGATTAATGGTCCATAAAAAGGGTTATTGATCATCTTATACTCCGTCCACCAATCCGCATTGGGCAAGCGTGGTGGACTACTGCGTAAACCTCCTTCGATGACAAGGAGAGGAGTTGCCCCAGCAGTGGGTCGAGTTATAATCTAATTCTGGGAAAGCATACAGCTACAATAAATATTAAATGCGAAAATAAAAATAACGGTTTTTGATAATACGCTATTGGTGTCGTTATTTGATAATACGCTATTGGGGTCAAGGTTACGGTGTAGGAACACTTGAGAGATTTAAGGACGTACATCAACAACATTCTGCTAAATACAGTTGAAGCCAACATTCTACCCAATACGGATTTCTGGATAAAATAGCAGGCAGTTACAGTAGCAAACCGGACCAACGGATTTATGTGACTTCGGAAGCACAATAGCTCCATATTACAATATTTTTAACAGCCACTTTATATCAACGATGCAAGTATTTTTGAACTCAAAAAGAGCGAGTAATACAGAGCTCTTAAATCGATAATTAATCCTGGGGTATAAAAAATATAAAGAAACTCAAAATTACGCATAAAGGTACAAATATCAAATCGGAAAGAAATAGTACCCACATGTCTTCCACCTCGCCATCAGATGTCCAATTTACGTAACTACGTAACGAAAGCGGATCAGTAGCTCCCGTTAGTCGATTCGGCTACGGTGAAGTAACCGAGTTTCGTGAGCTTGTCCCGAGGCGAGGGGATGTCGTTACGTTGCTGATTAGTGTACCTTACAGTATAGAGTTTCATACAAAGAATACCTAATAAATGGCTCGAGTTGAGGCAAATCTGATCCGTTTCCGAGTTGCTGCTAAAAACTGCGTCTAGACTTGCGAACGGTAAAAATTTTACTAAGTGGTAGACACATAATTATGTAGGGTCGGCGTTTCTTATTTCTGCCGTGAAGCAGTTCCCTGTGTTTCAGATTGAAGGGAAAGGTAGCCAGTGTAATTACTAAGCATTGAAGGCTATATCTTAGCCCCCAGAATGGCAACGCATTTGCAGTGTTAACTGAATTATCCTTGTGTGTAGAGGCGACGGTAACTACTTAACACCAGGTGGGCCGCAAGCTTATTTGTCATCCCGTTATATAAAAAAAAACATATGTAGCGCATTCGCCAGATCGGGTCGCAGCTTTACATACTACATAATTTTATTAACATGTCAGTAAAGCTTTGTTCTTCATATGTTGGTGATGCCGAGGATAAGACGGAATAAATAAAATGAATAAATACATTTGTTCATCTTGGTGATCAAATTCGAGAACTCTGATAGTAGTCAGCCAACAACTAAAGGACAGAAGCAGTTCAAGATATTTATACGAAGCGTAAGTTGTGGTTGCCCTTATTAGAATAAATTCTCACCTCCGCTATAATTCCCGTATTTGTAATTGACTTTAGAAACACGACGCCACCTCTTAAAATCGTGTAACTCCGGTATATTTGCATAAGTTATTTGGGAACTGACGCTCGACATATTACTCTGAATATTTAAACATGAACACTCCGCCAAAAATATTTCTCAGTAGCATACGGCGCACTATCCAGTCAACTATGTGTGGAATAAAAATTTCTTATACGCGTGTAATATTTGCTGTAAGGTTACTGAGATGCTTTTAGTGGAATCACTTTATCGCGTGCGCTATAAACATTAGTGCGGATATTATTAATAGGGGCTCTTCGTAATACAAATTGTCTGATCGTTACTAAAAGCCTTTGAACCTCATACTATATGTATTTCCATTTAAGTTTCCTGAACAACAAAATGTTCTAAACATTGCTGTTTCCTGGTTTATCACTTCAGATTTAAATTGAAATTCAAAATGAACATTTCTTTATTAATTAACCGACTTCAAAATAAAAAAGGAGGTTATCAATTCGACTTTTATGTATGTAATATTGTCAGAAATGCACAGTTTTTGCATATGTTGGCTCATAGCAGCTTATAAAAGACATGAATGTATGTCTGATATTTGTCCACGGATATCTTAAATACTATAAATTGGATTTCCAAAATTCTTTTTTGTTAGACTTAGTCCAACTTAGAGATCTGTGCAAGTTTCATCAAGATCAGTTTAGTAAAACCGGCTTCAAAACTGAAAAGAGACAAAAGTTTTGTTTTAAACGTTCTAAAAGTCAAAATGCCGTCTCATTGTCTAAGCTGTCAGTGCAGGCCTTAGCTTAAAATTCATGATTAACTACTGCATATTTACACTGCAGGTATGAAAATAAAAAGAAACCTGGAATACCATGAGGCTGGCGCCGACCTCAAAAAATAGTGGGTTAATTAACTTTTAGTTCTTTTAAAATA
The DNA here is from genome assembly GCA_955850985.1 of Elophila nymphaeata. Classification (NCBI taxonomy): domain Eukaryota; kingdom Metazoa; phylum Arthropoda; class Insecta; order Lepidoptera; family Crambidae; genus Elophila; species Elophila nymphaeata. Next base: position 14,759,589 of record OY039076.1, on the reverse strand, counting down.
TGAAACTTTTGTGTGTCCCGTTTTAGTTTAAAAGACGGTTTAATTTTTTTGTCAACTTTCGTAAATGCATATCATAGTTTATCTTAACTTACATAATGTTTTAAGCTCTCACCTTTTTATAAAGTACTAGCTGTCCCGGCCCGGGGTGGTAATTTCATAATACTGATCTATAACATTGAATCTGTAGTAAAAAAATGAGGACTATGTAAGTATCAAGATAAAAACTATCCTATCTCTCAAGTTGGAATAAAAATCACATTTAAGAAGAAGTTTAAATCGGATAGTTAGTTTCGGAGTTCATCCCGGACAAACATCATGACACGAGAATATATTTGTATTATAAATATAGATATATCAATATTATAAAAAATCTTGGTTCCTGCGGATAGGTATCTGAATACTTGATTTAATATAAACGAAATGCTGAAATATATTTTTTTGCTTTTGGCTGGCGTAATTACGCACTTTGGGTGCGTAGTTACAATAAAGAGCTACTTGAAATATACTTCTTTTATTTCTCGATCGGAGTATTCTGAAAGGCAATGAAATTCAAATTATACAGGGTGTAAAAGACATAAGCAGTCAAACGAGAACCATGTATTCTGCTCACCATCATAACATTTTTCTTCCTTCAGACTATACCTGGGAAATTGATAGTTGCGATTTTATTGAAGGTCAAAGTCATAATTTTTTTTTTTCATTTTTTTTTGAAAACGTATTCTATACGTTATTTCTTAATTACTGTCCAAAGAAACATTATCATTTTTTTAGTATTTCATAACAAAAAATGGCTTCAAAACGTTAGCGTTCAATGTAGCTCACTCGATGCGCACGCACACTAACGAACGGGGCCGCCGTCAAGCAAAATTATCGCGGTTTTGCGAGTTGCGTGCGAGTTGAGCCCTTTATATTGCGCGGTACAATTTGCAATTTTTTGTAACACCAAAAAATAAAAATAATTTCCCAGCAATATTTTTTTTGAAATATGTCTTATTTTGATGTATAGAATACGTGGTTTTCGTTTGACTGTTCATGTCTTTTACACCCAGTATATTGGACGTTCTTTGAAATTATATGAATGTATTAGAAGCTGCTTAGAAGTAGCTTCTTTTTTCTAATTTGATAATTGCGGATTTTTGCCCTACTTTTTGTACGTATTGAACTGCCTGTTTCCTTCACAATATAAATTATAATATAATATAATATATTTTCACGCTCACACCAATTATCTAGCCCAAAGTAAGTATCATTAAGAACTTGTGTTATGGATACTAGATAACGGACATTTTTAATATACATACTTAACAGATTTAGATATTTTTATAAATAAACTTAAAAAAATATAGAAACAACCATATGACTCGCAAACAAATCCGTGTTCGTCACACAAATATTTGCCGCTACCAGGATTCGAACCCGGACCGCTTGATGTGTAGCTGTACTGACCACTCCACCACATCGCGTCATATGAATTAACCTTAAAATAATGAAGTAACCTTGATTTTTTTAATATGCTTGACAGGGAAGCTCTTGGCCTTCTTGTCACCTGATGCTAAGTGACAATTAGGTCGAAAATGGAATCCACCTTAACCAGGAACCCTCAACCACAGAGAGACTGGCTATCTTATCATTAATTGTCGGAACACAATACTGCTGTTAACATTATTAATATGGCGACAGATTTTGATAATATGGTGGTAGCCAGACAGGCGGACTTGAAAATAGTCCTACCACCAACCAAACCGAGTACAAGTATTCCGTGGGAATCGAACCGGGGACCTCTGGATCTAATTCCCATGGGCGAAACACTAGTGTTAATGGAATTAACATGGGTGGGTATTCCTTTGCCCGTTTTACTTCTTAATTTCATAGACACACTGACATCAGAATCAGCCTTGTTACAACAAGGTTGTTTTTCACAATTACGTGAGCAAGAGACGCCATATATGTCCATTCAAATCAGTGTAATAATCAGTGTTATTATTTTATTAATCAGTGCTAATCAAATTCAGTCTTCAGTTTATTTCACGCCACCAGATCACCCAACTGAGCTAATAGGCCCGGGTGTCAACGTGGGGAGGCGCTTCGAACCCGCCACCGACCCACGATACCGTACAACTAGACCGATAAGTATGTTAAATGAAATTGTTTAATGGATGTTGTTTACGTTATGCTACTGCTCCATCTACACTGTAACGCGTTACACTTTACTATAGGCCCTAAATAACGATGTTAAAATATCAACATATTAAAGTCGTTATTCCACCAAAGCGGAGATGAGACGAGGGGAGAGGAGCTGTGTTTTAAACAACCAATAGAAATTGGTTATTCACATATCTTGTCTCCGCTCAGCTTCAGTGGATACCACCGAGCTGAGATGAATCATATTTGTATGGCACGATCGAGCTAGCGGAGATGTGAGCTGTGCAACGTAAACTGGCGCCGGCCGACTGAACGCAGCGGAGACGAGAAGAGATGTGAGCGGCGTGTAGTGAGTGGTGCCACTAGCCCCGGCTTTCGTGTCAGATCGAACTGAACTGGCAATCTTAATAAACATGGCACACATGTCCGCTACGGTCTAGTCAGTACTCATCTCCGCTCAGCTTTGGTAGATACACCTTTGTTGAAAAACATCTCTTCTTATCTCCACTTTGGTGGAGTCCGGGCCTAACGGAATTACTAATGGCATGAAAATGAAATTGAAAACTCTCTTTATTCAAATGGACTTTACTAAGTACTTTTAAATCGTCAAAAGCCCTACCACCATTTCGGGACGATTATTTATATGCTGAGATGGAGAAGAAATGGCCAAAGAAACTCCACAGCTTACAATTTCTTAATGATGTCAAAACACCACTAACAGACGTTATGACGTTAAGCTATAGCTCGGGTGTTGGTTTTTTTAACACACCAAAGGGTTTTACCGGGTAGCTTAAGCTTAAGTGTAATCAAAGCGCATTTTAATGCGTAACGTAACGCGTAGTTGGACATTAACATTAACACTTACGTCAACGCGAGTGGAGCAGTAGCATTATGATAGCATTACCAAGACTAGTCTAATAGCCTAACTAGCTTTACAATAGTTAAACAGCACTATCGTATGTTTACTACTAAAAACTTGAAATTCTCTTTTGTCAATAAGGTTATGCTAGTGACACTTGAACGTAAATCCCCAAACACACAGCTCGTAGTGGTTCTTTATGTCAAACCGAATTCAATTCCTGCGAAGTGGGCCGCCTAATGTACCCATTGTAGAGGTGCGGACATACATCATCTTGGAAGTACCTGCCCGAATTTGGGGAGGATTTGAATAGATACCCCATATCATTGCGTCGTGAATTGTTCATAAATCTTCGTACATGCCGTCTTTTGTTTAGCAGCAAAACGTATATGCCTCCGAGCTTAGGCGGAATCGGCTCGAGCATTTACTCTGATATTGATGTTTAGAGAACTGTACATATGGTTGTGGCTTTTGATACAGGATAATGAATTTGCTCTCAGAGTTGATTGTTTGCACCAAGTTTACTTAAGATTGAATGCAAACAGGGTTGGGCTAAGACCCCTTCATTTTACGTTCAACGGATAATAATTTTGTTTACTTGAAGCTTCTCTTGAAAAATTAAAATTTGAAAATTCAGTTGTTTACGCTCCAGTCTGGTCTGGTCCATATTACTGCCGCATACTAATGAAATTTAAAAGTGCATTTTGAGTTCAGTCTCTACTAACTAACACAATTATCGTTGAAAAGAGTGTAGTGAATAACAATTTATTTTTGGGAGCACAGGAATTAAAAACAGTCTTCAAAACTATAAATGGAGTTGGAAAGTAGTTGGAATTCAGATTTTGTTAAACATATATTTTTTCAGTGTATTTTTTATAGTATTTCTTAAACATATTTTTTTTCTCCGTTGTAAGTTTCAAATGCGGTTATTGTTTTATTTAAAAATAAAAAAGTATAATTTTTAGGAAATCGTCTGCAGATTCTTAACATTAGGACAAAAAAGATTCATCGAACAACTTTCGAAGATATCGACGTATAATGTTAGCAAAGTTTGAAAAATTCATAACGCAACTGAATTCACCATTTAAAAAAAGTGCTGCATCGATTAATTTTTCATGCGAACATTTCTAAAGTATACAACTTCTATGTAAGTATATAAAAAGCGTCTTCAAGATTTTTTTTTTACTACAAGATGGCAAACAAGCTTGCGGCCCACCTGGTGTTAAGTGGTTACCGTCGCCTATTGACACTTGCAATATAAAGAGTAAATCACTTAACACTGCAAGTGGCGTTGCCATCCTGGGGACTAAGATGATATCCCTTCCATGCCCAGTAATTACACTGGCTACCTTTCCTTTCAATCCGAAATACAGCGAACTGCTTACGGCAAAAATAAGAAAGGCGGTGGTACCTACCGTCTGGGTAGGTACCACCCTACATATGGGTCTGCCACCTGGTATAACATACCTAAAAAAACAAGATTAATACAAATCGAGAATCTTCTCCTATTTTAAATCGGTTAAAAATATCCTAAGGGTACTAATATTTCTAAGATTTGCTAAGTTCATTTTTTTTCATTTTTTTCAAGTTTGCTTTACCCATTGAGATTTTATGAAATTTAGAATTGGATGGTTTCTTAACATATTAAATTATCATTTGGTGTATTTTACTATTATTTAAAGTCGTACAAAATCCAATTATATTAACAATACACAATTTATTTGGCAGTCAAGCACTGTGTAAATGTTATATAAGATTTATATAGGTATAGAACTCAAACGTAATGCTTACTAAATGTATTATTACTAAATGTAGTATATCTAAAGTGCTACCCTTTTCTTATTCAAGAGAGGTATCTAAATTAATTTAGCTAGAACGCTTAACTCGGGGCGTCAGACCGCACGAATCCGCACTTCTACACAACTCCTAATTTATGAAAGCCGCGCAAGACGGATGAAGTTAGTATAAAATTATTATCATAATTTCTCACCAAAAACTTCCGAGTGAGTTTGTGCTATGAATATGCAAAGAGAAAGTTCACCCGGTGCCAACTTTTTATGGGGCCTGTCAGAATTCTTGTCCTATTGTTGTAATTTGCATTTTTATTCGCTCCGGCCTTCTAGACATTTCATTACTTTCTTAGATGTAATATTCATAATTTATTCATTGTAAACGCCTTTGAAGGGACTACATAGAAAGGATTTTACTGTTTTAGTGCATTTGCATATCTTAACTCGCTTAGGTAATTGATTTTTAAATGGTCTAAGAAGAAACTGTAATCTTTTTTTTGCATGTTGTTTAATATTTTCAACCATTGCTAACCTTTTTCCATCACTACTTGTTTAACATTATTCTAGCTCCTTTCAGATGACAAGCAGACAAGATGTCTCACAATATTCTTTACTAATCCTAATAAAAAAAAATTGTGTGCGTGTAACCTTTACGCGCGATTGAAGTAAAACTTCTTTGACGTAGATCACTGAAATGATTAAATTATATACTTTGCTATTCACAATGGATCTGTTCAATAATATTGGAAATAAATAATCCTAATTGATTATGATCTTTGCCACTAGCTGGCGTATAAGTCGAGAAGCACGGAGTATATGACAGATACTTACGACCAATCGAAATTACTATTTTTAAATAGCGGAAACTACACAGACTATAGAATACTGAGCGTTACTTCCGTTAGAAAAATCTGAGTTACCCCCTAGTCGCGCCTAAAGAAGTTTTACTTCAAAAATTAATACTAGACTTTTACATTATTACCTACCATTTTACGATATTGTATAACATGTTACAGTCAAGATAGGTATACAATTTCAATTATTCGACTCTACTGCACAAAATCCTCTCTACTTAATCATTAGAAATAACCACAATCTTAATAACACATAATTAGTGGTTTTGAGTGGCCAAAAGTATGAGCATAAAGATCGTTATGAGTTTTGAACACATAAAAAATGTCGCATGATCGCTCAGCACGTCTAAGTGGTCTGCAGTAGTGGAATCATAATAATAAAGAGTCTAAAGCGTCATAAACTCAAAACACCGCTAGTTTACCATCCCTCTTTTAAAGTACGTGAAATAAGATTAATGAACTATAATACCAAGATTCGATTATTGTTGGGAACACAAGAGCAGAAAACTGCGACCTGCAAAATTTTATAGTCTAGGAAAGGTTCAAAATGCAACCTTGGCTTCGGGATATTTTAGATTAGATTTAGTAGGAAACGTGATAACTCGCACTGGCGCCGTCATAAATAGGTTAAGACATTTTAGCAATAAAAATATCTGATTTTTTGATAGACTTAAAACTTTCAAACATAAAGTTGAACATTGAGTGTAGTCATTTGACAGTATAAACGACTGGAAAATCCGAAAAGTAACTTAATCTTCAGTGAACTAACAAACATAAGCCCACATCCACGACAGATTTAATACACTCCATATCGCTGGTAGTTCTTTCTTCAAAATTATAAAATGTAGTGAAAAATTTGCAGTATTTAACATACCGATTTCGTATCGCAAACTTATAATAACATAATTTCATTTCATTTCATATATTAGTTGCAAGTCACAGGTATACAAAAGGTGTTATATAATTTATAGGAACAGTACAATTATGTTAAATTAATTATCAGCTTACATATATAATAGCTTGAATCGGAAATTAAATCTATTTTCTAGAAATTTTAATGATTGTAAAAAAGTACTTAATAATTTTTTACTCAAATTGAGTTACGACGAGACCGAAAATCTTATGAATGTAGTCACATAGCAAACACAGATACATATAACACACACATACACACACACACACACACACACACACACACACACACACACAGACAGACACACAAACCCACGGCTTTATTTTTGTAATTAATAGGAACTTTCACGTATTTTAAGTTTATTGTTATGTTAGTTTACAGTTAGTTAGTTTATTGTATGTATTTTCATAACTTTTATATCTTAGTGAAATGAAATATGGTGAGAGCGAGATAGCCCCAACACAAGTACTATTACTTACTGGGGCGTCTCAAAACCTGTAAACAAAGAAATGCAAGAAATAAAAGTATTTTTGATTTTTGATTTTTTGAATTATATGTTTATGCTATATATTATTGCGCCATGTGATGCCAACAAAGTACAATAGCATCACTCTATATCAGCCAAGGTATGTCATAGAAGTAAACTAATGGATCGGCAAAGGGGTATTAATAACTTTATACTCCGTCTACCAATCCGCATTGGGCACAAGCGTGGTGAAATACTGCCTAAACCTCACCGCAGGAGAGGCTTTGTTCCCAGCAGTGGGTCAAATTTTAAAGTCTGTTGATGATTATTTAAATTAAATTGAAGTTTAATCTAATTTATTTATCTAATTTAATTCAGCCATGAAACAGTTTCTTGTGTTTTGGATTAAATGGGAAAGGTATCCAATGTAATTACTGGCAATGGATAGTATTTTATCTAAGCCATCAGGATAATAATAGTAATAATATAATATATTTCCACGTTCACACCAATTATCTAGCCCAAAGTAAGTATCATTAAGTACTTGTGTTATGGGCACTAGATAACGAATATTTTTTAACGTTAGTACCTACATAATAATTTTAGATATTTTTATAATTAAAGTTAATTCTAAAAAATAAAATATATATTATAAATAAAACAACTTTTACGGATTTAACTCGCGTGTAATTAGATTTAGGGACAGGATATCTTTTTTTGCAATTATTATTTGTATCAAAAATTAAAGTTGTTATTAGTTTGGAGCTAAATGGTTACGAACATAAAAATCTTCTAATTTTATTGGACCCATTTTGATACAATTTGGTACAAATATTCATTTAATGAATGAATCTATATTTTTACCAAATGTTATCAAAATCGGTCAAATTTATTTGTTACAAATATCATATTATAAATTAAAATAGATATAGGCCTTCTATGTATGATATAAGCGTTTGCTTTGATGCTGAGCAGTCATCGTAGCATATAGATTATTTGCCCCTCGCGCGATCTCAACCTTGAAATTGGCTTCATTCCCTGCTCCGTGAAGGTGTCTAAGTCTTACTCTCCGATAGAAACACAATATTACAAGGAGGTTATGTTATTTGGCTGTGATCTTAAGTAAGGTCTAGACGCTTTCCCAGGATGGGCGGTTGAATTCCAAGCATCTATCAAGGTGTTGGTGTTTTGTCCCTAATAGGCCTAGAAATGTGTGAACAGTCTATGCCAGCACTCAAAAGTTTAACGTGTCTATACAGGCACTAGTAAACATTTGCTAACTAAGTAAACTACGTATAAAATCAAATAGCGGAACATTATTTAAATAGCAGATGTAAACAACTGCTGACAATAAATAAGCAATGCGATTCCGTCCATTACAAAGCTTAATGATATCGTTACAGCAGCAAACGTTCAGTTCTAGTCGTTTGTTCGATAATCGAAAGCATAAATCACAATAAAACTCGCAGCAGGTCGACGCCATCTCCTAATTTATGGGTCTGATGTATCCAACCTCCACTGTGGCAACTAAATTGCGAAAATATGTCCTCGCAGACTGAATTAATCAGTTAATAAAGCCCAAATCCTCCAAACCTAAGTGTGTAATTCTTTTCAATTTACCCTCAAAGTCTGTATCTGTTAACAATGGCACAGCTTGCTTGATTTTAAAGATGCCAACTTGAATTTTTGAAAATAATACCAAACCAACTTTTGTCCCGCGTCTGTGCTCGCGTTATATTCGGTGTAACGTATTTGTTTCTTCATTCAAACTTTGAACTCCCGTTTCATCCTCTTAGGGCATAAATTTTCTAAAATCCCTTCTCAGTGAATGCCTTCGTCATTATTTGCATACCAAATTTCAGCGCAATTCGTTCAATAGTTTGAACCGTTGTCGACCGATTTTCAAAATTCTTTTTATGTAGGTATACATATTAAATAGAAAACAAAAAAAAAACTGTCATAAATAAGCGCTGAGTTCAACCTCAGACGTTACAAGGTCACCATGACAGGATTCTATTAAATTTGGTACAATTTTTACATTGTAAATAAATAAAATGTTACTAAATTTGTAAGCCTATAAATTATTCTTTCGTTAATCTCATAAATCGTCTGAAAAATAAGACGTGATAATTGGCTTCATTACGCTATGGTGCCTAATTGAAAGATGGCAAGGCATTATATTACAAGGATGAAATTACAAAGTATTTTTTTCGGGAAAAGTTGCCATAAATTATTTTGTTACATAATTTTTGTTAGATTGGTAGGAAAGAAAGCTAATAAACTTTTTCGACGATTGTAAATTAGAATAAGAATTGGTGTAAGAAAAGGCGCTATGGCTATTATTGTGTTATAATAATAATATCTATTTTTATTACGCTAAAAAAATCTCAACACTAAAGTAAAATACGTTTTATATTAAAAATGTATGAGCATAAAAAAATAATATTATTTTCAAAGTTGAAGAAATGCTCCAAATAGACTTTCTAGTACAGACGTTTTATTAAATTAATAAAGGGATAATTGAATTTTGAGAAAATCTTAAAAAACCTTGAAGTAAAAGGCCCTGTTGCGGTTATCGTCATCATCGCAAAAGTGCGTAATGGATGCCATGAAGAAGCTAAAAACGGTGGAGTAAAGGCTTCCTTATGAGCAAGTATGTTAAAAATATATACATGAGTATTTTCGTATTCGAATGATAAATATTAATAAGGCTAGAAAGTATTATTGCAAAGGTAAATTTGTTCTTTTAAACCTTTAAACAACGCTTAATATGTAAGCCTTTGATGCCTGAAGTATCAAACGAAACTCATTCCTTCCCAGGATAATGATGTTTATTTTCTTCGTCGCCTAATTCTTTCAACCTTTATAAAGTGGTTTCTAATTTGCCTCATTATGTATAAATTTTATGGGTATCGCTTCGTCTTTTAATGACGATACTTAAATAAAATAATTATAATATTATGTCGCACCTTTGTTTCGATAGCTATATTTAGTTTTTTTAACTCGTTTAACTTTTTTTAACTACTTTCTTCGGCCTTAAGAAGGTACTATTAATCTCGGCGGCTATATAAGAATGGTAGTCTTAAAAAGAAGTCACTCAGAAGCCAGAAACGGTAGTTTTAGACACCAAACACTTTGATACCAGTCAAATATAAATATGACTAAGGTTCATCACCTTATAAGAAGAAAACGATTAATTGAAGACCAATAACTATATTACTAGATCTATACTACTAAAATTAATTAAAAGATTTGTCAGTTGCTCAATCACATGAAATCGTTTAAAAGTGTTTGATCCGATTTTCGCAAATTTATTCCGGAGCCTGAATTGTCAAATAGAAAACTTGTATTTGCGTTGTATTCCCTCGGAGCTCAAGTACTTTATTTGGTCACTTTTATAAAAAGGTTGAACTAACATTGCTATGTAGAATTGGACATTTTTTTCATTGCGTTAAAGAAATACTATTTCGTCCAATTTCCAAGCTAGTGCAGGCGAAGTTGGCGTTAAGTTCTTAATTGAACACGAATTCGAGCGTATTTCGAACAAAATCTCACTGTCGTATCATATAAGTCGATGAGAAACGCCGTAATGTGAATGTTTATTCCATCCGGTTACTTCAAAATTACACGTCACTGAAAGCGTATTCATGCATCTTTAGTGTAGGAATTCATAATGAATTCAAAGTTTAAATTGCATGCCGGGAGCTACAACTCATCAGCGTTAAAAAGTTACGCTGAAAGTAACGCGTAGCTTTATGTGACATACGGCCCGATGCGGCTCACAATTTGTTTAATTAGAATACCGGGCTCCAATCCCAAAAGTCATCTATTTTTAATGACCTCAATGACAAACTTAGGAAAGTTGAATTGAGGTCTTTTGCTCCACAAAAAGTTGACGCCTTCGAGTAAAAGCTGTCGAGCTTAATAAGCCAGAGTCGACTCTAAATGCAGGGGACAAAATTAAATATCGCACGATATTTAACCCGGATAAAACGCGTACGACGTTTTGTCACCCGTTTCAATATTGAATTACATTACTAAACATAAAACTTGGAACTCATTTAAAGTTGGAAAACTGTATCCGTGCTGAAGTTACGCTCACGTAGCGAACTTGAATTAATTTTTAAGTTTTCAGAAAACATTTCTTGGGTCTTGAATAAAATAGATTGTTTAAAAATGAAGAAGGTATTAGTTACGTTTGATTTGCTATAGTAATTCGAGCACATTATTGCTACAAAGTATATTTTTAATCTGAAACTTATTTATACCACACCTCTGACATAAAACTTTATACGGGCGGTAAAAAAGAAAGTTTCAGATCGCATATTTAGTTAATAATTTATTGTACTATTTTATCACATCTAACTAGATTGTTCTACGTTAACAAGGACTAAAATAGCATTTTATTCCATAGGGACTAAACGTGATTTGAATTAGAAATGTGCATATTGTTAGTAAAAGACATCCAGTGACACCGCGCGCGTCGCGTGCGAAATAGTTTTCTGAGATTAAATCTAATTACCAAGTTATGAATAAATCCACAACTGTAACGGTAAATAAAATTATTACGATGTACTTCCATCATTGTTCCATCATCATCATCATCATCAACAGCTCATATAATGTCCCCACCGAGGGGCTTGAGCCTACCCCACATTAGGGGCGATTAGGCCTTAGTCAACCACGCTGGCGAAGTGCGGGTTGGTCCAAGCGTTTATATACTGTTATCGCATGTCAAGAGACGATATGTTTGCCTGTTTGCTAACCTTAAAGTACATATACAACTGTAAGACCAGGGGAATCATAAGACCTTAAGGACCTGCAGTAAGGAAAATGTTTATAAAAGTAATCAATGAAAAGATCAGTCTGCCTAGCTAGCCATATTTGTATTGTTAACAACAATATAATATTACAATACTAGCCATATTAATATTGGTAACAACAATATGATATCCCGATAAACAATAAAAATATAGACAATGCCAGTGGTCAAGGGGTCCTGATGAAGCTTCTACTTTCAATCTGGAAAAGGAGGAAAAGGTAAGACCGAAATTTCTACCCTTTCAAAACGATAACTAAATTAACCTACTTAAATTCTTTACCAAATATTAAATTGAAAAGTTTTAAGAAAGCGTAAATTCTCAGATACCTCGCACTTCATGTAGCTTCAAAATTGCTGTAGGACTTTTTAATTCAGCTACTTATTCAGCAAAGTTCGTTATACTGCGACGTTATTAATAATTCATAAGCGTAAGCGACCAGTAGTTTGCCATTAATAAGGCATCTCAGTTATTGGCGGGCCAGTGGTCGGTTCTCATGCCGATTGTGTTTAACTTAATAGCTCTATTACTTTAATGAAAGTCTCTATGGCCTGTTGAAGTAGTTCGAGATCAGCGATTTTCAATTTTATTGCAGTGTTACATACAGTACTAAATGTCGTGAACGATGAAAAGTAGTGCAGAATTTAATACCAGCGTTTAGCATGATAAAAATGTATTTCCCACTTTTTAAATGCTTTCATCATTTGGTTGATTAGGAATATTATTTTGTTGCTACTTTTTAGAATTTGTAACGTCTGCAAATTCGTAAACTTAAATTCCAATTGCTTATAATAAGTTTAACACTTCATTATTTAACAGAATGTAAGTACTGCTGTTCTATTGTAACTTTGGGATGACGGTAGATTTTGAATTCTTTAAAATTTATAGATAAGAAGCAACGGAGTCTAGAAAATATAAAGATTTATGTAATCCTACATTATAACTCAATCTTAATAATTAACTTCTTCAATCTGTGGAATGCGAGATAGATTATTATTCTACGCGTATTTCTATACGCGTAGAATAATAATCAAAATAAAAGTAAATTATTAATTTTTTTAATGATTTTCGATCACATGAGATGTTATTTTTAGAATAATAATAATAATAATAATAATAAATCATTTATTTCTCTGACACAATGCTTTCAAACAACTTACATGCATGTCATAGTTAGATAGATACACAAAGTTTTACAATTCTTCATTGCAAGTATGCGAGCAGCAATTGTGAGAGAGCAGAACCTGTGCTAGGATACCCTGTGTTACAGAGTTCTGGCCCCCCACCTTGGACATTGTAATTTAAGTATACAGATGCAAGCAAGCCAGAATAGTTATACGCATATTATACATTTTATAAAACAATTTAGGTATAATTGTATTTATTTTTGATTGATTTAGTACGATAAGTATGGTTCAATTTAATAAATCATAATGAAAACTCAAATAATTAATTTTATCTTTGCTTTGTTTTATATTTGTTATTGATGTTTACATAATAATATGTCATACAGACATGGAAACAAGCTCACACTTAGATACATCTAATCAAGCTCACAATCCCATAAGGGGTTGAGTAGAACTTTAGGTAGATAGCAATTGGTTCCACATTAATTTACTATGGGCCATGATGTACCCCACAACAGTGAGTTGCCAACCTGTCGCCTAAACAGAAGCAAAACAGGAAAAAAAGCTCTTTGATTGATAAGTCAAAACTTGCATAAATAAAGACTGCTTTATTCTTTATAATTTTCGTAAAACATTAGAAGCAAAAGAACACATGTAACTAGTTTTCTTCAAAGTTCACAAATAAAGTCGGAAATGTCTCCGTTTGTTCGGCTCGAAGCGCGAGGTTTTAGTGCACTAAAGCAGCCATAGATCAAAGTGTAAAAGTATCCATCGCATTACTCTTTCTCCGTCAGTGCCACTACTGGGATTCCACAATGCATGTGGGCTCGTACGGGAGCCCACTCAATTTCACTTCTTACTGACATTTTGCCCTGCAACAGTCGCTTTTCCATGTTGCTGAAATGGTGATATAGTGTTATGGACCGCGCAGACATGTTTATTGTGCGACCATTAGGTACTTCGGATCATGATTCCGAATGAGGTCGGGGGTTTTAATTATTTTATCGTGCCAGTTTATAATTCTGAGACTTATTATATTCTCCTAAAGGTTGACCCTCTTGATCCAAAGGATAGATTATTTACGTGTCTTAGTAAACGTCATTCATGAATAGAATGTGGTGTGGTATGTTTAATGTTTTGTTTCGCCGTGAATATCAAGAATTTATCATCATGACTCTAGATGTTCTTTAGTATTAACCGATACGGGGCGCTGGAATTTACTTACCTCCCAAAGATACATAATTAGTTTGTACCCTACGCAAATATAGACATGAAGTTAAAGGCGTGCACAGACATGTTTTTACAATCAGAATCGCAAAAAGTTTGATAATTGTGCAATAACGCTTTCTGTTTGTACTTCCGACGAAAGCTGCTCTTAATACGAGTTCACAAAATAATCTCAGAAAAGATCAAGCTAATTTACTTAATGAATTTAATGGAACGGCTTAAAGCTCTTTCCCGTAAAGTAATTTCCAAACTCAATTACGAAAACCTGGTATGACAAATGAGGGCAGGAACTAGTCCATTTGTAAGTTCGCTCCCTCCACAGGGTTCCTTAAGACGGTCCTTATTGCCTCCTTTCACGAAACTGAACGCTGCAAAGTCGTACCTCCTGAAATATATGACTGGAAGCTTTTACCGAAATGTGAAAATGCAGCTTGTCCTGCAATTTTATGACTAGCCCAGGTAATCCATTGAAAGAGATATCCACATGAAATGAAAAGGGTCTGCAACAAAAAAGTTGTCGGATTTCAAATATGGATAAAATCCAGCTGAAAATGTTTTTAGCTGTTAGTATCTTTTTTTATACAATAGACGTACATTCCAAAATTTGTTATTTTATTCAAAACACTCTTTGTAATTGGAAAGCCTTTTCCAATTTTTGTTTTCAATTTTGTTCACACCCGACACATAAAGAGATACGTAATAAGTATATACACGATGGAAACTTACCAATTTATTGATTTGAATAAAAGGCCATACTTAATGCTTGTCCTCGGTAACTTGGTTTATATTTATGTAAGTTTATTTACAAATGTTTCAAAATTATTATGTGTATTTTATACTGTTATCTCGTACTCATAATAGCTGTTCTTAAAGATACTTTATTTCGGCTAAATAATTGAGTTTTCGTAAACATTATATGAACTTAGCACTATTGGAATTCAATAATTTCGTTTTAGTTAACTAGTATTTAAAATCGCAAATGTAATTCAGTCATCGTTGGACGCCCGTTCTATCGACACGTTCACCCTACCGTCATAATGTCAATGTGCGAAAAGTGTAAGAAAAACATATCTAAATCGCGCCCAGGTGTGGAGTGTATTAGATGTGAAAAAATTGTGCATAATACAAGTGAATGCTCTGGATTAACGACTAAACAGCGGGTTGCACTTCGGGCTAACGATAACCTAGGATGGACATGCGAAGAGTGTCAACAGGAATCGCCAAGACGTCGTTCGGTTGTTCAGCCGGACGAGGACTATGACGAAGACCGCAGAGAAGCCCTTGCAACATCCTCATTCGATATCAAGAAGCTGCTTCGAGACATATCGGGTGAGGTGGAGAAGGCGATGAGGCGTGAAATCCAAGACATAACTAAATCCTTGCAATTTCATACAGATAAGATGGATGAGATCCTGGAGAGCATGGAATCTTTTAAGATAACTGTTCAAGATCTTAAAAAGAAGAACATCGAACTGACAAATAAAAATAACCATCTTCAAACGCGGGTAGGCGCTCTTGAACAACGCATACAAGAAATCGAGCAGCAACAATTAACTAAAACCCTTATTATTTCAAACGTGCCATACGAAGAACGAGAAACACCCTCTACACTGGTGGAAAAAATAGCAGTTAGGCTTGATGTTTCCTCAGGTGACATAACAGAAGTAAAGCGCTTGTCTGGTAGGAACGATTTGCCTGGACCATTGCAAGTACAACTAAACGGAGAAATCGCACAATCTAATTGGCTACAAATTGCGAAACAAACTAAGATTTCCGTAGGAGATATCATGCCTAAAGCTACAAACACAGTTGCACAAACTCCTATCTACATACGAGAGGCGCTAACGCCCTACACCAAAAAGTTATTATGGCATGCGAAACAACAATTAAAGGATAAATATAAGTACGTCTGGTGTAAGAAAGGTGTGATTAGAGCAAGAAAGGAAGACAAGGAAAAATCTATTGTCATAAGATCGGAAGAAGACATTAAAAATATATTATTGTTAAAGTGAATAGGTACCCAAATCATGATTATATTATTACCCTTTGTATATGTACACGACACACTACTACACATGAAAAATGAATACATCTCTAGACGATATAACAGAAATAACTAATTGCATAAATATTAATTCTTTTATTGAATATATTCCAACTAATTATAACACAACTAACCTCTTGTGCTTGCATATTAATATAAGATCTTTGATTAAAAACTTTTCCACATTAGAGCAATACATAATAACATGTAAATCAAGTGTAGATGTTGTTATAATCACCGAAGTCAATATTTCTGATTCTATAAAAAGCCTATATAACCTGAACGGCTACCAAATGCACACGGAGCTACGAAACAATCGTAGGGGTGGAGGTATAATCGTATATGTACTTAATAAACACAAATTCACGGTAATAAAATCTAATACACAGAATTTCGAATCTATTTTGTTTCAAATAACGACACCAACACGATATTCCGCCGCCCTGTGTGCAGTTTACCGTCCCCCTCACTATAGTAAACACTTATTCATTGATGAACTAAAAACTTTAATAAAAAAAGTAAACCATAAATATGACCTACTTATGCTCGGTGACGTGAATATTAACCTATCGGTAAACACTCCTATAAAACATAAATATAACTGCATGCTTAGCAGTCACGGTCTTGCATGTGGCATCTCGGAATATACGCGAGTTGAGTTATGTAATAACAAAATAAGCAAATCGTGTATTGACCACATTTATGTGAGATCCCGCACACAAGACGTGTACACTGCAGCGTTGTCGACCGTACTGGCGGACCACCGGGCTACGGTAGTAGCATGCGTCGGATCACAATCACAAGTAGCTCACACACAGGCTGCTCCATTATATAAATATTGTTATGATTATAATACATTAAATAAATATGTAAAGGAAATAAACTGGAACATGGTAGATGATATGAACTGTCCTAATAAAATTTATGACTTTATATGCGACAGTCTAAATTCATGCTATAAAATGTCTGAAGTTAGAAAAAAGATAAATATGAACCCCAAGCGTATTAATAATTTATGGATTAATAAAAAAATAAAAAATGCGTGCAATTATAGGGACACATTATTTAATGAATGGATAAAGGATACAAAAAATATGATACTGAAACTAAAATATAACAAAGCCCGTAATTTCGCGAATAAATTAATAGAAAATGCTAAAAATAAAGAAACAATCAAAGAAATCAATGACAATAGAAATAATCCCCAAAAATTATGGTATTTGCTAAATAGTCTGACAGGTAAAGTTAAAAAGTCTGTTGACATGGTAGTCCTCAATGCCTTTCAAAATGATAACGTCAAATCAGCAGATATAGCAAACAACTTCGCCAAGGTATTTAAGAACAGTGTAATCAACATCTTACCCAAATGTGATAAATTATTGTTAAACAAAAACAAATATGTATCACCAGTAAATGTTTCCATGCACTTTCAAAAAGCTGACACGAATAGAATTCGCAATGTAATCAAAACATTAAACCCAAACAAAGCGCCAGGCATTGATGGCATACGTGCAATAGATATAAAAAATATAGGTGATGCGATAGCCTCATCCATAGCTAAATTAATTAATTCTAGTATACAAAAAAGCATATACCCGGCAAATTTAAAAGTAGGAATTGTAAGGCCTATTTTTAAAAAAGGCAGTAAAACTGATTATAACAACTATAGACCTATAACAATCCTCCCTACAATTGATAAAATAATAGAAAGGTATATAAGTAACCAAATATATACGTTTTTTAGTAAAAATGAAATACTTAGTAAAAGTCAATATGGTTTTCAACCCCGTAAAAATACTACACAGCTTCTTTCCACTTTTACTGATGTCATCAACGATCAACTCAATAATAAAAAACACGTGTTCATAGCATATATAGATTACAGTAAGGCATTCGATATGCTGCAACATAATGTCCTGTTGGAACGACTAGATGAAGCTGGAATAAGAGGCCCACTACTTAGTTGGTGTCAAAATTATCTCAATAATCGTTCCTTCCTTGTCAAAGTAGATAATGTCTGCAGTGATCAAGTGCCTGTATCTGTGGGTACGGCTCAAGGGTCGGTCTTAGGACCTTTACACTACCTTACCTACGTCAATAACATTAAAAAAATAATAAAATTCTGTGAAATCTTTCAATTTGCTGACGACACTTGCTTAATGGCAGCTCATTGTGATGTAAATGTAGCAATAACACAATTACAACACGACTTTGATAACCTAGTTACATGGTCACATGATGCAGGACTGGTCCTAAATGCTAACAAAACCAAACTTATGTATGTGAGCTCGAGTCAAAACAGAAGACACCAGGAACTGAATATTGTTGCCCACGACCACTCGTGCTTACATTCCAAAAAAAATTGGCGTGATGCATGTAGGTGCCCCTCAATAGAAGTCGTAGATAAACAGCTTTATCTAGGTCTTGTAATGGATAAACGACTCAAATGGACAGATCACATTGACACCGTGTGTGACAAGCTTAGAGCAATTCTTTCAAAGTTTTCAATAATTAAATATAAAACACCATACCCAATATTGTTAACATTATACAAATCACTTGGAGAATCAATTATAGAATACGGACTAAGCAGCTATGGACTGACAAGTAAAAGTCATTTAAATAGAATTTATCAACTCCAACTACGCATACTAAAGACTATCGTACCGCAAAAAATTAAATGCAAATTCAAAGACGATTATAACGGACTGTTCCATTATTGCCAAATATTACCTATACATGATAAAATAAAATATGCACTACTAGCAGAACAATTTTTTAACACTAGTATACAATTTATTCGCAGCTATGGAGAAAGATCTCGTCGCAATATCGACCCTAAACTATCCATACCTTCCTATAACAATTTGTATGGTAAAAATCTATTATTATATAAAATACCAACATTAATAAATGAATTACCATATGATCTTAAAAAGGAAATAAATACCGAGAATATTAAATATAAACTAAAAAAATATTTTTTAACTAAACTAATTGAACCAAAATTAAATAAAAAATAATATATTACTAAATTAGGGAACATTTAAAAAAGCGTCATCATAAATCTACTTTTTTTTAGTTATTAATCTATACTTAATCTTATAAAGAGAAAACATTTGTATGTTTGTAATGAATGAGCTCAAAAACTACTAAACCTGTATTAAAACTCCTTCACCGTTGTAATGAAAATTTCTCACTGATTAAATTAAGCTATATAAATAAATAAATATATTTAAAAACATATTGTGTACTAGAAAAATGCACTGAAAAAAAAATCGACTTGCCTCAGGCGGGACTCGAACCCGCATCTTCCACAATCCGGGCGGATAATATTTACGCGTTTGTAAACGCAAAAATAAAATTATTCCATAACATATTGTGTGTATTTTTAAATATATTTAAAAACATAATGTGCATGCAATAAAAATAGTCGCCGCAGTATTTTGCTAACACGCTGTATATTACATGATTATTGTGGCGGTGGCAGCGGTAACGCACACATCTACACTCGTTACATTACATCGCTACCTTTGTCTTTGTTAATCGTGACCCTCGCTATTCACACAAATAACACATTATAATTTTTTTTTTTTTGTCATGTACCCACATATATGCACATATTTGTATGTATCTACCTTAATATTTATATATATATATTTTTTGTCAAACTGGTGTCTATCGACGATCTACGGTATATAGAAAAACTTAAGTGTAGTTTATAATATACTGTACTGTGTAAAATTCATTGTAATTTAATAGACAAATAAAATAAATAAAAAATAAAAAAAAATAAAATTACTAAAGTTAAATTCAAAATAAATCCAAATTATTGGAATGACTTTTTCAAGGATCTGTTTCCTTCTAATTGGTTTGGGATGCTTCATGTTGACAGGAACTTAGATGGCGACCTCACCGTAAGATATTTAATAGTGTTATTGTACTAGCTTGAGTTCATCGGTAGGTTTACCTAAATTTAAATTGAAAATACGAGTAAATATTAATTATAAATCTTGTAGGCGCCTAGAATTAACCAGTCGGTTAATTCTAGGCGCCTACAATATTTAATATTCAAAAACAGGTAAGTTTTAAGACCCTCGCTGCATTCTATAAAGCTCATTATAATATTGAGTATGTTGTTTGCGTTAAGTGCTACGCTACAAATTACTGCTGAATAAAATTTTGTTTACTTTGTATGGGAACTAATTATTGCAGCTTAACATATCGTGTCGCATACAAGCTCTCACACACACCTATACTTTGTAATATGAAGAGTGAAGTAAACGTTTGATTAAGAATGGCACAATTAAAAATAATTGACAAACACCTCATTAAATTTTTTTTATAAACATTTTTTATTCAAACCACTGTTTTTTCTGTTTATTTTAGAGAACGCTCTTAGTAGTTATTATTTATCTAACAAACACAGTCATGACTGTTTGTGTAATACATAGTTTTTGATATAAAAAAGGTCAATCAAATGACTCCATTCCACCTGATGGTAAGCAGAAGTGGAGTCCAAATGCGAAGATAGCTGGTGCGAGAGATAAACCGCTGCGCTAGCCACGCTCGCCTTACCGATTTGCAAGGTACTTCTTCATGCCCCTTTTAGTAGTGCCAAATAAAAACACTAAACATTACATAAAATTATTACAGTTTACAGTAAACATATTACAGTTTACATAAAAGTTAACTTTTACTCAAAATATCTTCAGTCTGTAGAAGACCAGCAGAAGACGTGCGAAGACCAGCGTGGCGTATCGTGTGTTCGAGTATTTTATCATAATTAAAAAAACATCTACCAAAATATTGGTATTATACGAACAATTGACTGACCACTCCACCACGACGGATTTGTGGTGGAGTGGTTAGTCAAAAACCGCTTGATGTGTAGGCAGCGTTACTGACCACAGTAACGCTGCCTACACATCAAGTGGTCCGGGTTCGAGGCCTGGTAGGAACAAATGTTTGTGTGATGAACACGAACATTTGTTCACGAGTCATGGTTGTTTATGTATTTATTTAAGTTTATTTATAAAATATCTATAGCATTATGTATATTAAATTTGTCCGCTATCTAGTAACCATAACAAAAGTTCTTAATGATACTTAATTTGGGCTAGTTAATTGGTGTGAGAGTGGAAATATTTTATTATTATTTCTAATTTATTGTTAAATAACACACAAATTTTTCATTGAGGGCAATAAAAAAAATCTGAAAATAAAAACACTGCTTTTCCTTTCTGAACAAAATACAGCCGTCTAAAAATCTTTAGAAAGAATAATATAAAAATAAGAATTCAAGTACAAAAAGCAAGTTGCCAGCTTAGCGTAGTCAACAGAGTGATTATTCAAGGTATTGTTAGTATTCCATCCAGAATTATAAAAAAACGCCTTCAAAACCAGAGAAATAAAAATTGTATGGTCAACCTCAATATTTGCAATAAACGTAGACACTTGTCTTTCTCGGTTTTTAGTTTTGAAAGCGGTTTTTTTATTTAATAATTATGTTATATTTTGCTTTTTAGTGTTGTAAGTAAAGAAATTTTTAGGAAACTATTTCAAAAATTTTGGACAAACAAGTAATCAAATGAGAACCATATCATTAATGTCAATTAAATACGCATTATCAGCGATAACTAAAAACTACTAGTTAGATGTCACTCAAATTTAAATGTGGCATGACAAGCACCAACTTCCAAATGTAAACAGAATCACAAAACTCGGTACACATAGTAAAGAGTTATGAGGTAAAACGCTTAAATAAAACATAATCCAATTGAGAACCTCCTGCTTTTTTTGAAGTCGGTTAAAAAGGCAAGCTTTAATTTAGTTTATCAACGGCAGTCAAACGTAATCAGACATCCAATATCTGGTACTGGTCTCGGCAGTTTATTCAGTAGGCTTACGGCTACGTCCAGTGTTCATTGAACAGGAAAAGCCAACGCGTTGTGACATTGAGAAAATGAGACAATACATTTCAACTATCAACGCTGGATTAGCTCAGAACTATACCTTGAATGCTTAAGTAGATCGAGCGGAGCGAATAAAGCTCAATCGACAAGCCATTACGTGTTCTGTATTACGAATTAACCCTCTGCGACTGACGTGGTAGTCTGACAAAAAGAAATCCTGTTGATCTCCGTTAATTTTCAATTTTTACTGTTGCCTCTCTCAGTACCTTACTGTAGTGAGTGTGCGCGGGGAACTTGCATCAAGCATAGGTGTTGTTTAGCGGTAGAAGGTGTCCACGAGTTTACCACGTCAGTATTAATGGATGTGTCTTTCAAATTACCACTTCAGTAAAATGGTTATATTTTCATAGTGTCTAAACAACCACGCCAGTAGAAGCCTTGTTTACCTTACAATTAGGCTTTTGTTAAAGTTTGATGTTACTTTTAGCATTTTATTTTATATTGACATTATATTAAACATAATTTACAAGACAAAGTTTATTTGTTTTGATGGTTGACTACTACGCTTAGTACAGTCGACCAAATTGAATCATGACCCACCTTAAGATCATTTTCCTACAGTCACTCTATACAAAGTAGGATGAAATTCGCTTGAACGGACATTTCAAAGTAACGAACCTGTTATCAATTTGTTAGACACTGACAGTGTCAAATAAATATGGCTTTTTAAAATTTGTTCAGACTACTACTTGACATCTGACACATAGCGTCATTTTATTTTTAAAAATATAATAGTTATTCCATTTTCTCAGTAGTGAAAAGAGTTTAGATTATGGACTACATCTTATTTAAAATTCCAATTGACACTTTAGTGCAGTAACAAGAAAGATTAAAATTGCATAGATCTCTGACCCGTAATGACGCATTTTTATTCATATTTAAAACGTACTAAGTGCAACACGCATGATAGCGAAGAAAACCTAACTAAATTTATGATTCTAAAGGAATGATAGGCCAAGTGGGTCATGATTCAGTTGGTTCGACTGTACGTCAGAGAATGGCGGCTGGAATTTATCAAAGTTATGAAGAGCAAAATGAAAGTGATTGGAAGATAAAAGAGAGCACGTATTCAGTAGCATTAATGATTAAGATGGAGATCCGATATTTAAGCCAGAAACCATACCTACAGCAGGAAGAAGACGTCATCTCAATTGAATAAGTTTCAGAGCCTCATATAGGAGTGCGATAAGAACCCGCTACTGAGGGATATGCCAGCGATGTACAGACGAGTCACAATAATGCGGTATTTTTTTAAATCATGAGAATACACGTATCGGAAATATTGCCAAGAGATATGCGCATGACCATCAGCAGGGTTAAGACCCTTACAATTACAACTATTACAATTCTACTGACGTAGTAGTTACCACTTCAGTAGAATTGTAGCAATTGAGTCACGTCAGTCGCGTACGGTTAATTTTCTTTTATGGTATTCATCTAAGTAATGACAGATGATATTCGTCGATAATGTAATCGCAGATAATGGAAAAGGCAGTTGTAAAAGGTGTCCCATCGTAAGCCGCTTTGAAAGCCTCTCTAGAAGGGATCTTGAGGAATTTAACTTTTGGAAGGAAAGGGTACTAAGATTTTCAAATATTCGGTCACAATTCTTGAGTCGGCAGACTAAACGGCACATAATTAAATTAGGGCTCATAATTACTTATGTGCTTAAGTCTGCCGATCAAATAATTATTTAAACTATTTTGAGATTGAAAAGTGTATTATGACTAATGTTTTTTTTTTATATTTTACTGATAAGTCAGATAAGTTTCAGATAAGTTTTCTGGTAAGTAGCATAATACTTATATTAGCATAGACATGACGAGCTGGCGTTGTGCAACAAGTCACCGCTGCTTGCGCTTCGTTTACTTCGTCGTGACAATTTCTCGATGTCCTTGTACCTGTGAGTTAGTACTCATCAATTTTATTTATTATTTTTATATCCTCATCTGTGACTTCGCTAATTAGTACGCACACTGTAGGTTAGTATTTATTTTGAAAGAACTTATCACCATCTCTAAGTAACCATCCTCCGCAATCTACAACAAAGCCACTCGGCAACGCAGCCGTTTGGGTTGTGAAGTATGCTGGGTTCGATTCCCGCATGGGGCAGGTCGATTTTTCAGTGTATTTTTTTGTAGCGTTTTCTTTGACTTTGACCTTAACGATGTTCAGATTATACGGATTCGGGAAAACAGACATCGGAGAAAAGATCCACGCCTTAGCAAGTCACAAAAGCGAAAGCAAATCGCTTCATGCGATAAGAGGAATATAAACAACATAAGTTTTCGCCTTTAATTGTAACTGCCACACGTACAAAGTGAGAATCTGTAATTGGCATTAAGTTTTAAATGTAAATTGTAAAGTACTGTTTTAAAGTGTTGTAGATTCAATGTTCAATAAAATAAATAAATAAGTCGGTGGCGTAGTGCGTAAGAGCGTCGTCTCCCACCCGGGAGGCACTGGTTGGATCCCCGCCACGTACCAATGTGTTTTCAAATTTTGAATTCATATGTACGTTTCATCGACGCCTTTACGGTGAAGGAAAACATCGTGAGGAAACCTGCAACACACTTATGAAGAAATTCTTAGGTTGTGTGTGAAGTCGACGAACCCGCACTTGGCCAGCGTGGTTGACTAAGGCCTAATCGCCCCTAATGTGGGGTAGGCTCGAGCCCCTCGGTGGGGATATTATATGAGCTGTTGATAGAAGGGTGCCCTCGCCTGGTCGTCCGGAGGGATCAACGTAAAACTTCCACGCACTCTCTGAAATGTAAATAATATGAAGCCGAGAGGCAAGCCACAAGACTTTGGTGGTCAAGGTTCTGTAGATTAGCCTCAGCGAGTGCGTCTCTGCCAATGGATCTCTTCGTACGATTTCGTACTCTTCGTATTTCGGTTCGATAAAGGCGATATCAGTAACATGCACTGGTAAATAACTCCGGCATCACTTTACCAAACAGCTGAGTTATGCAATAAAAAAAGTAAAATATTTTTGTCACGCAATCTGTTGCCTAATGGGGAAAAGCATAAAAGAAAATTATTTTCTGGAACGTTGGTTTATAAAAAGCAATTTATAAATTCTTATTGCTATGATGAAAGGTGAAATACAGAACGATTATAGCATTGAATATTGGCATAAAAAAAATATATTCAACAAAAATAACTTTTTACTTAAAAAAATAATTTTATTTGAGGTTTCCAGAGAATCGGAATTAAGCGTGTTTATAATGATTTCATAAATATTTTTATAAGCTTATTAATGTGATATGTGTTGATTTATAATTAAAATCGTGTTTAGTGAATGATTTTTGAATATTGAATGCAAGTGGAATGGGTATTTTTACAAGAAGATAAAACACCGTTTCCATTTTTAAATCGAATTTTAACAGCAATAATAATTAATAAATCAGCAGTACCCAACCAGGAGGAGTATCAATAACAGCAGGAGAGTTGGTAGGACGTGGCTGACCATAAAAATGTATTTTTTTTCCACGCACACATTATACGTACGTACATAGTACGCACACAGCATAACCTAGCCCAAAGTGAGGATCATTAAGAACTTGTGTTATGGATACTAGTTAACGAATTTTTTAACATTTTTTTTTTCTATTTATTTTACTTTTTTTTCTATTTATTTTACTGGACGGTAGCGCCCGTGGTAGTTAAGAGGTTAAAGGTACGTATGAATTCAAAATTTGAACAGATTGATACGTGGCGGGGATCGAACCAGTGCCTCCCGGGTGGGAGACGACGCTCTTACGCACTACCCCACAGACGCTTCTTTCTTTATGTAACATTTAAGTATTTATGTAATGTATTTTTTTTACTTTTATTTGTTAAGTTATTACAAACATTCATGGGTTGATTGGAAGAGATCTCTTTTAGGGATAAGTCCGCCCTTGCAAACTATGTATTATTTTTAAGATTTTCAATGTATTTATCAATTGCAATAAAGAGTATTGAAAATATCGACCTGCCGCAGGTGGGAATCGAACCCACCATCCTCCGCAATGTACAACAAAGCAACTCCTCAACGCAGCCGCCCGGACAGCGCGATTCCCGCTTGGGGCAGATCGATTTTTTTTTCAGTGTATTTTTTCTAGTGTTTTCTATTATTTCTAGTTTTACACATACATACTTATAATCCCAAAATGGGCTTAGCAGAGTTTTAGGTAACATTTATTCAGTTACATATAAATGCACATCTGGCATTATGTGCCATTCAGTACTCACCAAAATAGTGGCTGGTTGCCAGCCTATCGCCTGAGTAGCATCAAACATAAAATAACTTTACCTTCAGTGAACCTACAACTAAAAACTAACTACCAGAACAAATTTTACACTGTAAATTATTACTTAGCATTCTGGGATTCATCATCAAAAGGTTATATAATGTCCCCACCGAGGGGCTCGAGCCTACCCCACGTTAGGGGCATCACTCAAGTGCGGGTTGGTCGACTTCAAACACAACCTAAGAATTTTTTCGTAGGTGTGTGCAGGTTTCCTCTCGATGTTTTTCTTCACCATAAAAGCGTCGAATAAACGTACATATGGATTCAAAATTTGAAAACACATTGGTACGTGGCGGGATTCGAACCGTTGCCTCCCGGGTGGGAGACAATGCCCTAATGCACTACGCCACCGACGCTTCCTACGCCACCGAGCATTCCTGGATTACTAGTACGCATAGCTAACTTGTATTATGGGTATTAGGAAACGGATTAATAAAATACCTTTTTTTGTAATATTCTCACCACAAAATTGATGTCGTGTTGCTACGAGTTATTATATGTTTTATTTTAGAAGCCTTCGATGAGGATTGCGTAGTAAAAAATAAACAGAATCGCAAAAATATACTACGAAGAATACAGCGCGATTTGGCAACGAATCATTCCATCTAATTGGCTTCTTACTCGAATTAAATCTTTCATAGGTTTTTTGCAAATAAATAATAATGAAACTGATATTTTGTTTGATAAAAAAATACCACGATCAAAATATACTGAAATATATTTGCATACTTTCAGTATTACTTCATTAATATTGTTAATTAATGTGCGTATTGTTCGTTACATTTAATTTTTAAGTGTAAATAATGCTGTGTTCGCCTATGATTGGATTTCGGCATAAAAATCAGAGCGATTTGTTTAACATTAGTTATACCTTCCAAAGAATTTTTGACAGTAGAATTTGTGGAGAGCTCATGGATTGGCTGTATAAATAATATCAGAACTCAGGATCCCTCAATAAATAGAATGGATCAATTATTCAAAAACACGATTACA
The DNA here is from genome assembly GCA_955850985.1 of Elophila nymphaeata. Taxonomy (NCBI): domain Eukaryota; kingdom Metazoa; phylum Arthropoda; class Insecta; order Lepidoptera; family Crambidae; genus Elophila; species Elophila nymphaeata. The sequence goes on along the minus strand of OY039076.1, from coordinate 14,732,081 downwards.
ATGGATGGTCAGTTTCAATATTCTACTCGCTATCAAAATAAGCTTACTGAAGTTTGGTTGCCTAGCAATTATTTTAGCAATTATTATAACAGCGGTCACTAGCAACAAAACCCTGGAACTGAATATTAAAACGGGCTATAAGAAAGTTGGGGCTTTCGAAAATTCCGATATACGTATCTATTATAGTTTGTCTGATTACAGTACTACAAAAATTCAATCGTGACCTTTTGTAATGAATTTCCATAAAAAAATCGGGAGGTGTATACCGGAAATGACTCAAAAGTTGATAGAAACCTTATATTTTGATGTCATACATGCATGTTAAATTTGGTTGCAATTAGTTAAAGCATACGCACAGACACATACACAGACATAATTCTAAAACGGTATTTTTGGACTCAGGTAGGTCCAAAAAGTGTAAATCCGTCAAAATCTCGAGGTTGGATTTTTTGACGATTTCAAGACTTCCTATAAACTGCGTATACGAGAAAGTAAAAATAACAGTGACTCATAGATAAACGTCATTGAACAGAGTTATAATATTGACGTAGTTCACAAATAATTACAAAGTTTCAAATGGCAAAATGAGTTAAGCGTATCAAAATCATTTATTAATCACTCAGTTGATTATAGCAACTTGTGACGTCGCGAGTTAATCGCGTGCATGGAGTCATTAGTCAAAATAACAAAGTGAGGGCAAAAATTTTGACAATACTTGACATTTCAAATTACACATCTCTCTTTCTAGAAATTGTCGTCATCTCTTTCTAAACACGACTACATAGAAACAAGATTTCCCCAGTATTTCGCCATCTTTCTAAAACAAAAGTAGAAAAGTAGCTAAAAACTTAACATATTGTATTCAATTATCAGTATTTATTATCAATGAAAGAAATAAATATAATATATTTACTTTTAATGTTTAGGTTTGTATTTTATTTTGAAAATCATCACTGTGATTCTTTCTATAACTTATGGGAAATGAAAGGATTTATGTAATGGCAGCACTTTCTTCATGTGTCAATGTCCCGAAATCTCAACATGACATAAATTGTCGAAATTGACGTATTCATAAATATCGACTCGCGATTTTGGTACGGCTTTTTAGTTTAAAATAAGGATAAATAGTGCAAAATTATACATATATAGTTATTTCGTGCTGGTAGAAGTGAGTAGTATTGAAGATGCAGTGTGAATTTCACTTGTAAGTGTCATAATTGCATATAATATTGTTCAATCTATAAATTTCATTTTTCACCCGTAATTCCAGATTATTAGCGTTATTTTGCAAAACTCCATAAGAGGGAGAAATTTCTGATACTCGTATTTAATCCTATCTTAGAATTTAATGAATTTTTGTACATAATTTACTTATTCAAATATTTGTAAACAAATGACTAGGGTGACTAGGATTTCCGGAATTATAAGGAAATAATATCCCTTTCTATCCATTCCTTTTATAAATGGTAATCAAAATTGATAGATTATTTTATTTAATTCTTTGAAATAACTATTACATAGATAAAATACATAAATAGTTTTACCCATTTTTAGTTCGAAATGTTTATTTACAAATAAAATATGTAATTTGTGTAATGTAAATTATTTTATTTGAGAAAAAGATAATGAGAGTATTGATTGGATTGTACTAGTGTAATAATGTTTATCATTCACATTTGCATGTACTAACATGCAACGCAGATACATTGCACACAGACAGACAGTATTAATAAAATTGTGGCTGCGCTCTTCTGCACTTGTAATCAAATAGCATATTAAAATCTTTCAAATGATAGTTTTTAATATGCTATTTGATTACAAGTTAAAAGTGTACATAAATATTTATATACACTTTTAACTTGTATACATAAAATTTTCTTTTCTTTTTAGATTTCCGAAGCGACGGACCATATGGTTGTCTATTGTGTCTTTAAAAACAAAATTTTAATGAATTTGAAAATATGTAGCTTCCACTTTCAAGACACCGACACTTTCAAGGCAACTGCTTATGTCAAACTTCAAGCCCTTTTTTCAATAAAACCACTACTCAATCACTTTTCAAAGGCAACCCTTGAATTGGTTAGTACAAATTTTCTTGATAATATAGGTACAGTTAATACAGAGAGCTAAAATGTTTGGGGAAATAATTTTAAGGGCATCAGGCATCATCAATTATTGAATATACAATGACTCAATTGAATTTTAACATTCTGTATAGTCACCAAAATGCCGTATGACGCAAAAATGAGAAACCAGGATTTCCGAAGTAATTAGTCTATTGTCACCAACACTTCATTTATCGATGTTTAGAGTAGGTTAAATAAAGCGTAAGAAATATACATTCGAATTAAGTTAATATAGTATGAATAATTTCTAATCTAGTCCGTTACACTTTTATCTTGATTATGCTATGCCCAAATGGGCACCATGATGTGCTGGTGTTGTTTGTGAACATCTGTTATTTACATTCATGAATGCATTAAATTATTTGATTTGATTTGAATTATATTTACAAGTTTTGTTTGCCTAATCTTCTTTTTATATACCGATAAATGTCGAATCGAAACCGACGAGTTGGGTCGATTTTTTGCACGTAAGTGTAGATAACGGTCATTTTTTCAATATAAATTAATAGCTTTAGATATTTTTATAAATAAACTTAAATAAATATATAATAACCGTGACTCGCAAACAAATATTCGTGTTCGCCGCACAAATATTTGCCGGCACCAGGATTCAAACCCGAAAGGCTTCATGTGTAGGTAGCTATACTGACCACTCCACCATGACGGCGTCAAAAAGTTGTTTATATTGATGGCCTAAAACACCCCAAATATTACATATAATGCAGGCTGTAACATGTAGGGTACCATGTTTAAGTACCCTTCATGTTACAGCCTGTATTATACTAAAAACCAAGTGCTACTAAACTTACTTTTTTGTAGCCAGTAGCTGTTACTTATGTAACTAATTCACGGAAAGTTACTAGAGCTAACAATTTCTTCTGTTGTATAAAAAACCGCACTTCGGCTTTCAGCCGTAATATCTATCAATATAAAGAAAGTCTGGTAGTAAGTTGGTAAGTTGCGCATCATTACGGCCCTATTATCATTACTCAAGAACGGCTAGATCGGTATACCACACAATGTATTTTTATAGCATTGCTAACCGGAAAACCTTAAATGTATGCTTAGCACCTAAAAAACAAGAATAATTTAATGTCTATGAGTTGACGTGACATGAGATAAGCTATATAATAAACTGTAACGTGCCTCTTAAAATCAAGAGTCACAGAAGCGATAAATCCTCGTATTTCGGTTGCTGATTTTTTTCCTGGGAGCCGAAAATAGATAACATTACCGTGCTAAAAGGCACTCAGGAAAAAAAGTTTAAAGTAATTATTATGAATTTTGATTCTTTGTCATGGAAAACTCAAAACTCAAATTATTTTCAACTTGTGGTTTTATTAACGTAACGAAGTTCAAGTGTAACGTTACACATACATATTTTACCGACCTACATACATAATTTTTTTTTAATTAAATCAGATTACACTATTTATAAATATTACATAAATTAAGATATAAAGGAAGCTCATCTAATTGAAATATTTCTTTAAAGTTCGCCTCCTAAATTTATCAATAGGTTTTAGCGCTCCATATTAACGTTGATAAGCTACATTTTAGTGACCGTACGACTGTTGCGGGCAATCTCCGATAGATTGCGCCTGCGTCGCCGGGCAGTCTCGATCGAGTCAGGAATCGCAAACAAAGGCTTGGTGATTCGGTTTTGCGCTTGCGTGGTTCGCTAAGTAAATTGAGCACCGACAAGACCTACCTAATACTAATTAACTAATTTGATAATCGTGTGCAATAATAGTTATTTATTTAATGTGTTTAACCCCTAATTGGGGTCCAAGATTAGGCTAAGGTAGCCGCTGTCGCCTCAGCTATTTCACTTCCGCCCAGGGCTGGACTTACAGTGAGCAGCAGTACAAGCCGCCCTAACTCGTCCCACCGAGCGACCCTCACCGAGACCATCTCCGGCTACCACCAGGGGAGTACACGCTATTGGGCATTATACCACCATTTAATAAATTGTTCTGCACGGATCTCTCGTGTCTCATTTAACTCCCTATATCTTAGGACCGTGGGAGCACGTGAGACCTTACCCGTGGCACAAGACTGTCCGTGATTAATTTATGCTACAGGCACCTTACTAGAAAGAGACAGGGCCTCTCTAGCAATGTCAAGAAATGTCATGAAATGTCAAGGGTTGTCAAAATTTTTGCCCTCACTTTTTTCATTTGACTAATGACTCCATTCTTAATTCTATCTTCATGATCGCGTGCTTAAAAATTAGAATTTTGACAACTAATCAAAATATCTCAACTCAGTTCACCGGCACCATCCTTAAAATCGATAAACAAAGCACGAGAACAAAAATAATTCAGTAACTTTTAGTTCTAAGCCCAGTATAGCAAAACCTCAACGGTATTTATCAATTTCACTTAACCTGTTTCATTTTCAGCGAATTACTTCGATAAAAGCGGCTCTGTGGTGAAAATTATTCACGGAGAACAAAAGCGACACCCACCTTTTTGGGCAGGTGTCTGAAATTCAGAATTCATTGCGTCGTAAACAAAAGGACGAGTTTTAAAGCTTCGCCGCGAAGTGGGATGTGTTCCGGGTTCCGTGCCGAATGTGGGCCATTTGATTTGAATGCTAAAGTTCGATTTTATATTTCAGATCATAATTTAAAATTTTCTCTTTGTTTTTCCTTCAACGGAGCTTTAAACCCTTTCTCCCCATATAGCTACTAATTCTACTACCAGTAGTAATATTGTTCTCCTTTCTTAATATGTATCTGCAGTATTAAGTTGTTAGAAGGGTAATCACAATATTCCCTTTATATTAGTGTTTTCTTAGGGTTTCGTCCCGAAATGGTGATAGAGTTTTGACGATTTTAAAATACTTATCAAAGTCCATTTAAATAAAGAGCTTTTACATTTTATTTCATAGTGTAGGAGTAACACAGCAGTGCTACAAGCGTCTAAAGACTGCGATGACAAGAAACAATATTATTTAGCAATAGTATATTTACATTTATGCGTAAATCGTAACTTTACGTTATTGTTGTGACCCCACAATACCAATGATATTTGATTCTCCTGGCGTGGAAAGTCATTTTAGTGACATTTGCTTCACAAACAAATAAATATTGTATACCCATATCACCGGCCTACTTGCCTACTTGGACCTGTTCACCCGTCAAACTGTCTAACTCATAATACAGGTACGCGCCGACAACTTTATTTATTACGCAGAGCCAAACTTTATTAATATAGCATAAGAGTTAATATTGCTTGACTTATATAAATATGCGTCGTTCGTCAGCTGTCTAGCCCGTATTATTACTGACATGTCCAATTGTAGGATGGCAGAGGGACATATATCGCTTTGTTATTGAAGATTCCTACTGAAAAACCCATTAAATAAAAATAAGCTGTGAGCAACACATTAATAAACAGAAATTGGTTACTTATACATCTCCATACAAAGTGTTTGGTTTCTTTTATGCTACGTAACATGTGACTTTAGTGGAGAGTCCTTGATTTAGGGTAAAGTACACTTGAGAATTTTGAGTTAATTAATCTATTCCGCTGACTTAAAGCTGATTGGTGGATGCTAATGACAGATCTTACTACGCAACTGGGAAACGCGTATTTCAAAGTGCGGTTCTACAGAACAGCTATATAAACTTCTCTGTCCCTGTGGAATTTAGTTAATCTGACTCTTAATCAAAAATAAACAAAAGAGTGGTTTATGTAAATTTCATTTACAATTACAAGATTCTCACGTAATTGTTTTCGTGAAAATAAGCTTAAAAGTGAAGGCAGATTTGTCACAATTTTTCCCAATTTCGTTTTCGTTAAACTTTATCCTCAAGCACCAAGCAATGTTTACACAATGAACAACAAAAATATTGTCAAAAACTCCCCACTGTAATATTTTAACCCTGACAGCTTAATTTAATCATAAAAATGTTATTTATGAAAATTATAATTTTGAGTGACAAAAATATTACCAAGCTCTCGGAAAACACGCTCGATTCAACTTTTTGATTTATTAACTAATAAATAAGAGCTACAGAAGGTCGGTCTAGAATCGTCACTTGTTCGGTTCGACATAGGTCACTGAAACTTTTATAATTTCGAACACGCCCCTGCTTAGAAAGCCATGTTAAGCCCTTAATCTGGGTTGTTAATACAATTGTATCTACCCACTGATCCGCACTGGGTCCTCATGATGGTATTATGGCCCTTAGGCGCGGTTTATGAAGAAGAGACATGTGGCGTGCGTCGTGTGGCGTGTAACATGGCGTGGAGATTTGTCACGTCTTCGCGGCACAAATTATACTGCAGTGGCGCGCGATGCGATGCCGTGGCATTGTACAGTTTGATTTCTTTGGGAAAGCATCGACGTCCTACTAGTGCGACGACTAGCTTAAGATTAGACGGGAGGCATGGCGATGGCGGGGTGGCGTGTCACCTGGTGGCGATGGCGCGCCATCAATTGGCGCGACGTGTCTGCTAGAGGCACGGCCGCAATTCTCTTTACAACAAAAACGACTCTATACGTATTATTTGTTTTATATTGTGTTTTTTGATCATTCGCCACCGCCACACGTCCGCGCCACATCTCTTCTGTGTAAACAGCACCTTAGATTCCCACGTGTTTCTACTTACAGGACTGAGCCCAGAAATGGTACTTATTTAGAGTGGCGATCATGACTATTTACATGTTTATCTATAGCTACAAAATATTATAAATAGGTAAAGTTTATGAGTTTGTTTGTGGGAAGCAATCTCTGGAACTACTGAACCGATTTTGAAAACTCTTTCAACAGTAAAAAGTTACATTATTCCTGAGTGATATATCATCAGGAATATTTTATTATATTTTTCATTTGAAATAGCAATATTTGTAAAAATGTCTGAGGCCTAGCGAAGTGGGCACGAGACAGCTAATAACCTATAAGTTAATTTGATACTCCACTGATTAATAACCTCATAAATGGTGTGTGATATTAAAAAATAGCTTCTAATGCTTATAGGTTATTAGGGCGACGTGGAGAAGGCCAACAAACTAGAGAATCTAGGATTTCGTCAAAATGTTGCGTTTGTTCTATAGTCTATTCCACGATGACTGTTCTGAAGAGATCTAACCTATCCAACCATATCCAATCCAACTTCTTTCCTGCTTAAAAGCATGCCTGGATTGTCGTTAAATTACTGTATAAATTGCAACGCGAACAAAAAAACGTAGGAAAAAGTTTTTCTGTCACACAATTGTAACTTTCTGCCAAAGACTGGTTTAGTGCTTTCTGCCAGTACATTTGCTTCTTCCTTCTTACAACTAGGGATCGCATAAGAGATGCGTAAAAGGCACTTTGCTCAGCAAGGTGGAGTGGCTAGTACGAGCTCTAACGTGTGTACTCTTGCCTGTATAGATTCCCATTTGAACTGTAAATTCGCTCAAAATCAAGTGGGATGTAAGTACTTAGTCATAGCAAGGCAATTTTATCAAAAGTGAACTAGATAAAATACTTATTTAATACAACAGACTGGATTTGAAAGTTTGTTAAGCTCCCTTTCTCATTAAATCAAAACCAGACTTCCAACAGCAGTCACAACTTTTATAATCAACCCTTGTCTGCCATAAAATCACAGCTCAGATCTATAATAAATATTATTTTGATCATTAATTTCGGCCTTGAGACAGCTTTGTAACCCTATAAACATAAAGTGAGACGTGACTGAATCCGAGCACTGAACTATAGCTGAAATGAAGAATACATTTATGTACTGAGTGAACTTTTACCTAGCGACGAATAAAATTGATTTATGCTCGAGTAAGTATATAAAATATTATCTGTAAATCTATTGAGCTGGAATACTGAAAAATATAGACTACTTAAACTGGAAAAAGAAATCTGTAAAGTAATGAAGCCATGCTCTTAAAAGATCAGTAATATTTCTTGTATTATTTATTTTCTAATATTTCTTTTCCTGCACACACCTACGAAGAAATTCTTAGGTTGTGTGTGAAGTTAATCAACCCGCACTTGGCCAGCGTGGTTGACTAAGGCCTAATCGCCCCTAATGTGGGGTAGGCTCGAGCCCCTCGGTGGGGACATTATATGAGCTGTTGATGATGATGATGAATATTTCTTGATTAATAAATGGTGTATTTGTTTATATCTAATGCTTTATTATCCCTTTGGCATACATGGTTTACCAAATTGATTGGATATAATTTATGTTATGTACCTTATTTGGTATTAATTTAGTTATAGCATGGATAGTTAAAATAGGTACGTAAGGATGTCTACAATAGAATAGAATAGAATAGAATATAACTTTATTGTACATCAACCAGTTAACATAAAAGTACATAAAATTAAAACAAAAACAGATTTGTACAAAGGGCGACCTTATCGCTAAGAGCGATCTCTTCCAGGTAACCTTAGGATGGACAGGATTTAAAAAAAAAAATAGAACCCGAGGGAAGATGGCGATGTATTATTCGACAGATATACTAACTATACTAAATATATAGTAAGATATACTAAATATATAAATTTCATAAAATATACACAAATATTTATATACATACTAATATATACAATACATATATAAATACATATAGTATGGGTATACATATACATACATACTTAAATATACATACTTATTCATGAATGAGTTATTGCAGTGCCAAGTAGTACTCTTCCACCTGCTTTTTAAAACTGCTCAAGGACTGTGCTTGTCGTATGCGAATAGGCAAGGCGTTCCACAGAATAACAGCCTGAACAGTAAACGACTTATTATAGAACCTGGTGAAGTGTACCGGCGTTTCTAACCTAAGATTCTCTGACGATCTCAAAACTTGTGGGTGTGTGTTACGAAGGAATTTGAATTTATCTTTCAGGTAAAAGGGAGTGTTGGGATGAAATAGGACAGTATAAAGAAGTGAAACAATATGTGCATTCCGGCGAAGGCGAATGGGCAACCACTTGAGTTTAGTACGAAATTCAGAAACGTGGTCATATTTGCGCAAGCCAAATATGAACCGTATGCAGAAGTTTTGAAGTCGCTCAAGTTTATTCAGTTGTTCTTCAGTTATGTTGGTAAAACTGGAGTCAGCATAATCAAGGATTGGAAGAAGGAGAGATTGAGCAAGCGCAATTTTAGTAGAAGTGGGCAGGAAATTACGAAGTCTTCGAAGAGACCTCGCTGAAGCAAAAACCTTTCTGCTGAGCTCTTGCAGGTGTGAAGACCAAGACAAATTCACATCAAAATGTAGTCCTAAATTCTTAACCGTATTACTAAAAGGTATGTGGGCATCATTGAAAACAACTTTAGGCGCTACAGACCAGTCTATTCTTGATGTCATTCGAGGACTACCAACTACAATGACTTGTGTTTTAGTGGGGTTGACAAGGAGGCCGTAACGTTTACTCCACTGACAAATAAGAGCTAGATCTCTATTTAATTTCATGATTGCTTCCGCAAATTTATCCGGAGGCGCTTGACAATAAATTTGCAAATCATCTGCATAAAGGTGGTAGGAAGAAGAAAGTTGTTTAGAAATAGAATTTATAAAAATAGAGAAGAGTAAAGGGGATAAAACGCCACCCTGAGGAACACCAGCGGACGTACAGCACCAAGAAGATACTGAGTCTTCGGTGAAAATTCTCTGCCGGCGTCCAAACAGGTAACTATGAAACCAGTCAATTGCCGTTGGAGATATGTTAATAGAGCGTAAAATACCCAGAAGCACATCAAAATCTACGGTATTAAAAGCATTGCTAAAATCAAGGAGAGCGAGTATTGTTAACAAGCCTTTCTCCATGCCCCATCTTATATCGTCACTGATTTTGATGAGAGCAGTGGTAGTGCTGTGACCCGAACGGAAACCGGATTGGAAGGGATTGAGGAGGTGGTTACGGCATAGGAATGTGGTAAGTTGATCGTGGACTAACCGCTCTAGAACTTTTGACAGAAATGGAAGGATAGAAATAGGGCGGTAGTCGGAAAAGGAAACAGGATTAGATTTCTTAGGTAAGGGAGTAATTTGAGCATCTTTCCAAGCAGATGGAAAAACACCACTTTCTACGGAAAAATTAAGGACATGGGAAATAACAGGAAGGATGTCATCTAGGATGGGTATTATCATCTTTCGACTTAACGAGTCACAGCCCACTGCAGACGATGTGATGGACAATATGCTCTTTTTAACATCACAATCCGGGAATTGACTAAAGAAAAATGAAGAGTGAGTTGGGGTGGGAAGTGATAGCAAATAATTTAATGAAGCGGTTTTTGTAGATTTATCAAAATCAGATGTTGCAGTAAAATGTACATTTAAAGAATTAAAATCAAGGCCGCCTGGCGTTGCCGCTTGGCGAGACTTCCCAATACCCATAGAACGAAGAAATTTCCACACCTTGGCTGGATCTCCGTTCTCGACAGAACTGTGAAAGTATTGGCGTTGTGCGTTCCTACACACCTTATTGCAGTGATTACGGATTGTTACATATTTTTCCCAATTGGCGACAGTAGGTCGATGTTTATACCTAGTCTTTGAAACTGCTTTATTTTCTATTAAAGCCTTAATCTCTTCTGTTAGCCACGGTGACGGTGTGTGTTTTATTTTCACTTTCCGAACAGGAGCGTGTAAATCGTACAATTCGGTAATTTTCTTGGTAAGTTGGTCCACTTTATCATCAACTGACGCACAAGTAAGTAGCGAAGACCAATCAATGTTGATGGCATCCTCGCGAAGTCTATCGATGTCCATACTACTAAAATTGCGGAGCTGTAGGATTTTAGGCTTGATCTTAGGAGGACGGATCTTATAAGACATATATATCGCATCGTGATAAGAGAAGGAGTCTGCGGGACATTGACCATGGCTAACGACATGATCAAGAGAAGAGACAATAATTAAGTCAAGAAGAGAAGGAGAACAGTTAGGGAAATGATGGGTAGCGTTTAATGGGAGAAGAAATAGGTTTGTGGCATGGAGGATAGAGTGGAGAGATAAGGATCGGGAATCGTCTTTGAGAAGACAGGTATTGAAATCTCCCATGATTATAGTGTGACTGTAAGAAGGAATAAGGTTTTCTAGGATGGTTTCGAAAGAGGAAAAGAAATCTACACGGCAAGAAGGCGAGTAATACACACCAAGCAAAATTTTAGTGCAATGCAGTGAGATCTCCAGAAAGAGATGCTCGCCGGCATTTGACGGAGGCGGCTGTGTTGACATATCTACAATGGAAAACGGAAGATGAGCTCTAAGATATATAGCAACACCACCACCGCCACCAACCGAACGATCATTTCTAACCAGAACAAATCCAGGAAGGGAATAAGAAGTTGAGGGAAGGACAGGTTTAAACCAGGATTCGGAAATGAGAATGGCATGGATATTCTTACAGTCAAAGGTAGACAACATATCAGAGTAATGTGCCGGAATGCTTTGGGCATTAATATGGACCACGTTAAAACTTTTGGAACCGTCAGAAAAATTTGCCGCGAGTGTATCCCTCAAAGTAGGAATACTAACGAAACTACCATCAGTACTAGTACTACTCCCACTAATTGATAAAAAATCGCTTAAGTTATCATTTTCACTCATAATAATAGACACGTAACAAATAATAAATAATACTTAAATAAATAAATAAAAAAAAACAATAATACTACTAAAATAAACTTAAATATAAATAGATAGCAATAAAATAAAATAAAAATAAAAACTTTTACAAAATAGATAACTAAAATTGAATTAAAACTACTACAGAACAACTGCCCACCCGCCAGTTGTTAAAAATAAACAAATAAATTAATATCACAAACCAATTAGTTCAATCACTATTTCACTAATGATAAAACACACTAGAACAGTTTTTACTTAACAAAGAAAAATAAATTAATTGAACCCTTAAAAATTTGCCTATACAATTACATTTCTGCTTAAAAGATGAACCTTAAACTAAATTTATATAATGCTCAATGGCTGAATGAATCAGTATGCCTTTGCCTTGACTTGGTAGAATTTAAAAGTTAAAATGTCATAAAATTTTGTTTTACATTTTTTGTTGGTAAAATTTTTGTCATAGGAAAAATACAAATTGATTGAGGGTTATTAGAGATTAATAATAGGCAAACCGAGAACAAAAAGCATCATTGATTTTTATGGGCCACAACCCATAAACATATAAAATATATAAACACGTTGGGTTCCAATTACAGCCACAGGTGTAAAAAACTTTTTATCTGATGCAAAGTATAGTATGTTTACAAAGTAATTATCCAAGGTGAATTTTTCTAGTGGGCGTGGATATCTAAATCCGAAAATATGACGAATAGCGAAAAGTATTCAAATGAGTCACAGGCCCGATTTTGATGAGAACTAAAACTGTATTTTTGAGTTTTTGAAAAATCAACAATTAATAAGTTAATGTATAATGGTAACGTAAGAAAAATAAAAAGTATTGTGTTAAAAATTTGTTTTGTCGTATGCATGTCGTATTTCATTGCAGAATTTGTTCCTTATTAGTGACACTATTGAATGGTGAAATAATACAGATTGTTTGTTTTTCTAAACCAACGGATTCGATTCTTGCTAGGAATATTGATTTTTCAAAAATCCTATGATGCAGTTTTAGCTTACATCAAAATCGGGCCCGACACTCCCTAAAGTTTTTTTCGCTATTCTTCATAGCGTCGGATTTGGCCATCCAGGCCCACTTAAAAATTCAGCCTCTATAAATAATATAACAGGGAATTGGTGGTATCGCCAATACTTTTAATGTTCCGATCGATGAATCGAACTAGTGGTAGTATAGTAATAAGAGAATTTTGAAAACTAAATTAAGTATTTAATAGTGAAATGTGGCACATATAAATATTTTTTTTCATAATTGATGGTGTTAAGTGTCATTTTGCTCATTCATCACGTAAATTACTGGTACCCAATTTATCATGAAATAGTAAAGTAACTACAATTTTACAAAATCGATTTTGTCAGGCGTCATTTGTTTTGTGTTCATTCATCACGTCAAGAAGTGAGCATGGCAGCGAGTTAAATGTATGGATCACTTATTTCCATGGAGGTTATTTGTATAATATCTAGAGACGGCTAGCGACTCCGGCGGCGCCCTTATCACGCAAATAAGGTAGCTTACGTCGTTCTCCTTGATCTAATATATTATGTTTGTACCACAGATATATCAATCTAAGGAAATCGGTCCAATAGCCGAGTTCATAGGAAGACCGAGTTTCGCGAAAAGCGTCCGTACTACATAACATGGTTCTAGCTGAGCATGCCGTAATATACACTATTCATTGCGTCTTAAGGACTGCGAAGCGATGAAAGTTAAGCACAGCCGCAAAGGAGATCGGTCAAATCGCTGAGTTACGTATTCACTTGACGTTATCGGCAGCCGAAGCGGCGGAAATGTATGCCCACAGGGCATACACTTGTCGCAAGTTAAACGCCGGCTTGGCCTATCTCCTTGTATTATTAAATCTGTGGTCTATACAAAATTAGTATAATGGTGAAGATAAGTTTATTTATTTCTTTATATTTTTTACATTTGGTTACACATAAAACCACGTCAATATAGGTCATACAGTACCTAAAAAAAGTTTGCCAGTCGTCAAAGCATCGACAACCAGGACATTTCTTGCACTCTAAAAGTTAGAAGTCGATGGCGTCTCGTTGGTACGTTCTTAATAACGATCGCAGCAGTTCGCGGTTGATACTGCGGGTGAACAAAAATGTAGCAACTCTATTTTTCTCCAAGCCGGGCTACCGGCTGCTGTAAATAGATAGCAGTAGTAAAAACTAGTCACATCAGAGGTTACAAGAGGTGACTTTTAAAACTCTGACACTGTACCAGGTTAACCACACGTTAAGGAGAAAAAACGCTCCAACAAAACTCAGCAGTCAATATTATAAAAAATCAAGCGCAAAAATACCCTAACCGTTCGAATTACAAACGAATCTTTCGCATGTTCCTTTGAACGTTGACCACATTAACTCCGAGTCATTAACGTCTGCGAAACAACCCGGGGTGATATTTATTCAAAGTTACGTCGCCCGTCATTTACGTAATGGCTTAATTGGAAAGTTTCGTTGAGTCAGTCAATTTTCGTGCTTGGGGAGTGACGCAAACGGAGCGTTTTCTCGCGTGCCAATCGTGTTTCACGCCCTATGAAAATAACCACGATTTTTAAAGCATAACTAATTACGCCCATGTTACCTATATGTAAACCTTTCGCAAACGGTTATGCCAATAACATGTTTTGATGCCTGCATAAGCAATGAGTTTCAAACCGTATTTTTATCTAATTATACCACGAAAACAGGAGACTGTTTTACCGTATTTTCTTACTTGTTATGTACCAACAATAGTTACGACACGAATAGGATATAATAATATGTAATGCAATAGATAAAACACAGTTACTTTTAAAATTAGAAAATACATTGAAAAAAGTCGATTTGTCCAAGGCGGGAACCTTTTCTAGAATTTTCGGTAAATTTCGGGAATATTTTCTAGAGTATTTTCTAATTTTAAAAATATTTGCGCGTTTTTTAAGGCTATTTGGTTGGCAGACAAGCATACAGCCTGCCTGGTAGTATGTAGTCACCGTAGCCTTTAAATCTATATGTATAAAATTCAAAGTCCTGACTGAGATATCAACGCACAGCCCAAACCGCTGAACCTAGAGACTTGAAATTTTGCACATTGATACCTTATACAGTGTAGGCATCCACTTAGAAAGAATTTTTGGACATTCCACCCCTAAGGGGGTAAAATATCCACGCGGATTAAGTCGCGGGCGGAAGCTAGTTACCTTAAAACGCTTGCAACATTGACGTGACACTCGCGCACTGCCGACCGTAATCTTGAAGCTCTGGCAACTACTCACCAAAGAAATATCTCACCACAAAAAATGTGTTATTTAACTGTAGTCTTTAGTAAACTGGAGGTACTTCTCTAATTCGGGCGCCCAAAATTCGATCAGTCAGTCCACTAAAATTTCAACACCTTTAAACGAATTTTGCATAAAAGTGATAATGCTTGACAGCTGTCAAATGCATTACATGATACCATGTTGAACTTGGTTTTTTATTTTCCTGATTACAATAAATTTTTCATAATATTTGACTTGTGTAGCGGATTCTGATTTTGACACTGAATTCTATGATGCTGTTGTATTATAACACAACACAACATTGCCTCTATAGCTTCAATTTTCATTAAGAATGAACCAAATACAAGCTTCATAACCACACCATCTACTCGTAAACGGAATGTGCTAACTCACAAAGCAACACGAAGTGCTACTAACAGTTGCCTAACAAAATTTACTGCTGCAGAAGCCAGATAAATTAGATTTGAATACAAAAAGGGTCTGCGATAATGAGTGAACCGAGATCGAGTAAAGCAGGCGTCGCCCGCACAGGCAAACTAAAGTTCTTAATTAATTAATATCGATCCTCAGGAAAGTTAGGTAATTAATAGAAACGTGGTCCCCAAAACTTAGATAACCCTTTGAGAAGTTCACGTATTAATCTACAAGGAGACAATGAAAACTTCATCTGAACAAAAGTTGAGCGCTTGTCTATCGAGCTGCGAAGTTACAATCTTAAACGTGAGCTTAGGTCGCACTTTTTGCTTGACACTCCAGCTTCATTAAGAGGGTACGATAAAGTAAAAAGGACGCTGGACACTTCTCTCAGAGTTGACTCTTAAATACCATGACATTAAAGTAACGGACAGACTGTTATCTTGCTCGTTTTATTTATGAACATTTATTATTAAGGCTCTCTTTTACTTTTTTTTATCTGGTATGCACGAGTTACTCGGGAAAGTATTATTTGTCTGTATGGCTTATTGGCCTTCAGGAATAAACGTAATGGTAAATGATTGGCGTTTCTGAAGACTTTTTCCAATTATATTTCTTAAAGTACTACCAGGAAACCAGGGATGCAAACAAATGTACAGCCTGCCCAATAGTAAGGTCCACCACATACTACCAACCTTAAACCTACCCGTGGAGTCCTGAAAACCTATTTCCATAGATTTTTAAGGTTCATCGACCAAAATCAGGATTAGCGATCCCGGATTCGATCCCAAAATTGGGTATAACATTGTGCTCGGTTTAGTAATAGTATTACTTGTTTTAAGTCCCCTCAATCGACTACCACTATCCTATCAAAGTCTGTCGCCATATTAATGATGTTAAGAACATTGATGTTTTCCGACAGTCCGTGATAAGACAACCAGTCCTTCAGTGGTTGACTTCCGTGTATCCATGCGAATCCATGCTCGGTCTTATAATCACTTACCATTTAGTAGATACCGTTAAGCCAATAGTTTCCTTATCAAGTTGAGAAGAATTAATCGTCTACAGAAACGCACTAGGAATTTGTTGTGATTTTTTAATTACGCGTAAGGTGGAACACTCTAAGATTGAATCGTAAAAAATTCATAACAGCCATAATCGACAATCTTCTGATTACTGGATTTTATATTAAAAAGCCAGAAAAAGGTCTTCCACAAAGTTGAAAAAATAATTTCATTAAATATAATAGTATATGAGGAACATCTACTTTGCAATTCTCTGTTTACACTAAACTCATTCGGGACAAACTGAGATTAGTCTCGCCGTGTTACACCTCTGTAGGATTTACTGAACAGTATTATATGCATCGTTGGGTATTCATCAAGCGCTGGAAAATTTTAAATTGAACAACTTTAGTTGACAATTCCGAGTACACGGGTGGTCCGCTCCCCGAATTTGTCCAAATCAAAACAGACAACTGAAATAATTGAGAAACGATTTCCCGGAAACGGTTGTCAAAAACAGCGCAACGGAAGTAATGAGACGACTAGGAGTGAGATTGACGTGATTTTGAATTTTCAAGCGAAATTGCATTTTATAAACTTAGAAGTTTTATTTAACAAACAAAGAATGGTCCAATAATCCCAAAATAATCCCATTATAGAAAGATAGATAAAAGTAGAACATTTCGTAATATAATTGTCTGAACGATTTAGATTAAGCGTAAATCGATTAGAAAAATAAATGATTTAGCGTAAATCGAGTGCTGTGTAGTAGTAACCATTAGCATTAACCTCTGCGACGATTAACTTATAAAACAGTAGTTTGCTCTCAAACATAATATTAAGTCTAAATATTATTAAAAACTATTAAAAGTCGAGTTACGTCGCGGTACAAAGACAAAATTCTCCCTTTTGCTTAAAAGTTACGTATTACAAATTGAACACTTACCTCGGCAGAAAATTCCATCATCCTTTGTTCTGTATCCACGTTGAAACATACTTTACGAGACAAAATACTCGAGCACCCTTGGCATTGTTCTCCACACAATCAAAACCAGCGCTGCACTGTGTCAAAGTATGTAATCCCAGGCGTCTAGTTTGACGAAGCGCTGTGGAAACTTTTTGGACATTGTACGCGTAAACAAGTGCTACAAATTGCTGCGGTGAATACCACCTTATCGCTTGGGTTATATGATAAAATTTGCAATGGATCAACGCAACTGATTACGCTTTCGCCCCTTCATGGGTTCGGACCGGACGCTTACTATGGCCTCGTTAGCCTCAGTACGTCTTCAATTATTGCCAGCTTTGTGTCTAATCCGAGTATATTGGACATACGTCTTTAGTAGACACAAGAAACGTAATGTCAGTCGACATGAATAGAATAATTTGAAGAACTGTTGTCGCTTTCCCTCTTGTAATCATAGTTTTAAGGCTCTATATTCAATTACTAATATTATCTGCTTTTAAATGTACGTATCTTATTTTAAAAATAATAAATATGATGCATCAAGTTCTGTATTTTTATATTCATCCCATTATAATATTATGATTTAATTTTCTTCAACACTCTCGCTCGCTTTGTCTCAATATATAAATAAGTATAATAAATGCTATAAGCAGTATAATAAAGGACGAAATGTTAAAGTTTCGAAACTAAAACTTCATTTTCATGTTATTAAATACCTACTGATTGTGTGCCTTATATTTTTAATACATATTGCTTACTTAATACTTGGAGTAATAACAAACAACCTAAGTTATAATATGGTTTATAAATTGCCGGTTCTTCAGAAAAGTCTTAGCGCGACGACCGTAGACCGAAAGGGGCAGCGTGGGTAGACTAAAGCCTTCAAGGTGGGCTAACGGCTTACTAAAGGTCGTGGAACTTAGCTTGTGACGGAGTTCATTAATAGAACAGAAGAGCAACTTAAATTACGTGCTCAAGCAAAGCAAATGAATGTAGGTATATATCTCTCACGCTTAAAGAATCCACATGCTGCTCTCGACTCTGTAATATCGTAGAACGTAGAGTATAAGACGTCCCCATTCTCCAACAGATTTGAAACATACTCTATAGAATCTTCAAGTAGATTTTTTCAGTATAGTGGTTATTTTACTTTAAACAAATTGTTCATCTTTCATGCTCTCCTCGTGGAGTGATCCATAAGACAGTATATTTATTAAAGTTTCTTAAATATATAGAAAAAAACTTAATTATTATTGAATATTTCTCCGTTGTATATTGCAATATTTATCAACACAAGCCAATATAGTCAACAGAAACTTGAAGTGGCTTCATTTTTATACCTTAACAATGTTATGTGTGTGTGTGAGAGTTTTTTTGATATAAACAAAAACAAAGAATAATTCATTATTCAGTAAAAGCAGGATGCTCCTTACAAAAGCCTCCATGGTCCTTTATTTTCAATCATACGCAACCGGTTGCACCAAGGTAAACTTTTTGCAATTTTGTATAAAATGTACATACATGGAACAACCTTTGAGTTAAGTTATGAATTAAGTTGACTATTAAGTTATTTTTTTAAAAATTAAAACTTGGTGCAACTGGGTTTTACTCGATAATTTATTAAATTGTAAAAATGTTTCAACATTGCTCATTTAACGATAATAGCAATACATTTGCTATGCAATTGACTTTGTTATCATATCATTTTGCATAACTAAATTTTGAATAACAATTATTTACATAATAAATTGAATGCAGACAATGAAGTAATACTAGTATAGTATTATATTATCTGTGACAAAATGTTCGTTATCGAATAAAATATATTCAACATTATTAATGTATCATTAGTAAGTCTTATTGTAAGGAAGCCTTCTTATGTTCTTAAATATGTGAATGTATATTCTTATGAGAATATTTTTTTCTGCCGTTCTTCTTCCTCCTACCTTGCTCCACATTTATTTGGGATCGGTGCAATATGTCTTGCTATCGACTACTGCTATAGATTTCTGCATTAGAATTTACAGTCGGCTGCCTGCCGAACACTAACCATCAACGTCTTACTACGTCTACTTACAGGTTTTTTCAGTAATGAAACAATTTCCGAAGTAGCTGAAGAAAAGGCTATTCCATCTATCTTGTTTATGGCACAAACTCGCCTGTCGTTCTATTTTTATACAATAACTTTTATGGTTGATATAAAAGACACAATCAAATTATGTTGAACACCTGAGGTTTTATAATAAAACTCAACAGAGTCATAAACATACCACACCTAAAAGATAGTAAGTTCGCTCAGTAAAGTTCTTTATTAATTTCGAAAACAATCCCATTCATTTTCTCAGTGAGATTTTGATTTGGAATGCCCTTGTACAAGTATATCAATTACTAATTAATGAAATGGGGCGGTATTAAGCCAATCAAGTCTAAGTTAAAGGCATATGACATCGGAACATCAGATCTCTATCATATAGATTGGTCTGAGATATAGCTATTAATTTAAGTTCTACCGGTAAAGTATGTACCTTCATTTCTAAGTAAGTATCTACAGTTCAAAAATAAGTGTAGTATACGAATATTAGTTTATTAGTTACAACGGGAAAAATCCTATAAATTATGATTGCCTTTTTCTTAATCTAGTTTAATTAGGTGCTTTTGTCACGAAGTGACATGTCAGCCCCATCGAATCTTAATCTATATACACATACAACTTAACCTAATTTTTTATATAAGAGTTAATGATGCGACACCATATCCACTATTAATTTTGCAGCTTCGCTAGTGGGTTCTGCAAGAATGCTTAAAAATGCTACGATAGTACTTATTAATACGAAACATTCGCATCATAAACTCCCTTTCATTTTTAAATTTCAAACATTCTACAAGAATGTGTTGTACATCATCAGTCTTGCCACATCAATTGCAATTGGGAGAGTCAACCTTCTTCATCATTGATTGCCTTGAGAGTGTCGAAAAATACTTTTCTGCGGCATAAACGAAAGTATCTTTTTTTACATTAACTTAAAAGTTTGGTTTTTTCACAGCTTCAAGGGACTGTAGACTTAAGTATATGGTTAAAATTTCAACTCGATACCTCCATGCGTTCCCGAGATAAAGTATCTTGACAGACAAACGGACGGATGGACGGACAACAAAGTGAACCTATAAGGGTTCCGATTTTTCCTTTTGAGGTACGGAACCCTAAAAACACCTCATCGAAGATCACTCCCTGTTCAATTATCGTCAGTAACTTGCCGTAGTAGATTTAAATCGAAACATTCGTCGGGTGATCTTGTAACATACGTGACCTATCTCGGAGATGAACATCGTCAAAGCTTTTGACAGGGTTCACTGTTCAGTATCCGTAAGTTTGTTAATAGCGCTCCAATCCGGAAGCCGGTAGTAGTAAACGATGTAGTTATTAGATATTGACAATATTTAAAATATTTATTATTATTAAATTAATTTGAAGGAGTCTTCTTCTTTTCGTAAGGGTAGTTTTTCTTATTGCATGTTTTTTGTTCAAGGACTCAAAAGTGTTTAATTTTAACTTTAATTTTTTTAATGTTCCCTTGAATTTGAGCCCAGTAACTTCTATTCCCGTCTCCAAAAGACAGCCTTTATACCAAAGAGCCACGGTGATCGTGTGACCTAATCTTTTATCTAAAGCCATTCTCATGAGCATTGAGTCGAGTAACACAATTCAGCTCAGAACCTAATTTGAATCAAAATTGCCTTGGGAATGGAGCGCAATATTGGGTTCAGTTCTCAGTATTGCGATATTGGTAATAGCAATTTCATGTAATTAGAAACAGGTATCAAAATTATTGATTGCATCAGTATTGCATTGAATAATATCAATAAAAATAGAGTTCATTGCTCGTATTTGTATGGTTTTAAATGCAACTACGTTTATTGAATTAAACGAAAGTGCTTTATTTTATTTATAGTATATTAGATAAAAACCAATGAGGTTTTAGGAGAAGTCATTCAGCTATTGATCTAAGGATTTCAACTCTGTTAACCATGATACACTTGTCAGAAAAATGCATCATTATGGCAATGGGATATGGGCTAAAAGAATCATATTGGCGAGCCTTTTTGACTTTTTCTTCAATTATAAGTGCATCGGGAAACTGAAATTGTATTATGCAACTGCCGAATCACACATTTTCTACTCATAATAAATCTTGTTTCGTATGATTAATGTTTATTGTTTATAATCCAGAACTGATATTTGCTAATCATGGTATTGAAATCGTTTATAAACTTGATCGGGGCCCAAATTAACTACAAGATTAATTATTGCCTTATTATTAATTAGCTTCCTCTGTTTGATGGCAGGGTTATTAAATTTCCCAATATTGAGCTGGCTTGATGTGTCCCGCTAAAGTGTTATACATATTTGCTTTAAATTTTCATTACGTAATTGATAATGCAAAATGGAATCGGGGTTTTATGCATTTATGTACATTTTAAGTTTGGAACATGGCCCAAAAATTAACAAAGTGAATTGATAACATTTAAAAAAAATACAAAACTATTTGGAGCTTTGGTCATCTTGAACTCATATTATTTTTTCCAGAATTTATTACTTGCTAAATTAAGAGATTATGGAAAATTATTTCGGAATAATTTTTTATGGAATAATTTCTAAATTAAGAGACATTTAAACTAAATGTACCAAAAATGGATAGCACAGGATTACTAACACATAATATCTTTGTCATCCATCTTTTTTTTATTTATGGCCAACATAACCAATCCTAATCTCAAACATTTAATGCGCCCTCCACACTCTGGCCGAGAACACCCGAGAAGCGTGCGTGTGAATAGTTTCTCGCGTTCTCGTTCTCGGGCTCGCCTGTTCTCCGCTCGGTGTCGGTTTTTTGGCCCGCTTCAAAGGGTTTCTCGGGCGAGAAACGAGAACCGTTTCACATTCTCGTTCACAGTAAATACCAAAGCCGCTGCACTGTCAAAGTCATCCATTTCGCATAATGGTCGAGAATGCAAGTGAGAAGTTCGCGTGAGTGTAGAAACCATTTCGTTCCTCGGGTCAAGTCTCGGCGAGACTTCTCGCCGAGACTTCTCGCGAGAGTCTGGGGGCCTATAACAATTGTGATGTATTATTTTTTAACTTTGTAGGGCCCATGACATTTACCCACATAAATCCTACAGTTGCACTTACGGCGTTTTAGAATAAGTAGGAAGTTTTGAAATATTAAATTAAAATACTTAAAATCAAAATTAACGAAAATTAAAACTTTTTACTTATTACTTTTAATTATACTTTTAATTATCTATTTTCCATTCATATAGTAAAAACTACTATTAAAAATGTAAAATAAGTTCACATTTGCTAAAGTTGACAACTTTAGCAAATGTGAACTTATTTTACTGAGTAATGATTAGAACCTTAATTTTCCGGATATGTAAGTTAAAACTAACAATATGATTAGTATGCTGCATCAAATGCTTTCCATGTGATTGCATTTTTGGATATTTCGTATGTTTACCCTCCGTGAACCACGTGGGGTTTAATAGACCCCAATCACACAAACGCTTTCGAAGGTTTGAGTAGCTGGAGATGCAACGTTACCATACCACTCGGTGGCAGTGGTTGCGTAATCACATCGCCGATAGAACAAACAGACGTGCCCACAGTGCGTTCGTGTGTTCGGGGTTCGGGGCGTCGTCTGAATCACTCCTATAACTTTATGTAGTAATTTCATTATGACGTAAAATATTTCTAGAATACTTATATTTATTTCCAATTGTTTATCATTTATTAATAAACTAGCGACCCGCCTCAGCTTCGCACGGGTGTAATGCTTATGTAAATATGCATGTATTATACATAATAAACCTTCCTTAAGAATCACTCTATCTATTTAAAAATACCGCATCAAAATCCGTTGCGTAGTTTTAAAGATCTAAGCATACATAGGGACAGACAGACGGCGGGTAGCGACTTTGTTTTACACTATGTAGTGATACAAAGACTTGTGAAAGTCATTTTTTTTATTGTAGAAATCAGGCCAAAGATGATGCTGGGGTCCACGTTCGGTAGCCGTCTCGTGGCAGACCCTGGTAACCTGGTGGGGAAACTTTCTCGGCGGGTGTGTGGCTTTTGATGTCAAGTGTGTTCCCTTGGCATTCGAAGTCACATGCCATAGTCGAGTTGTTTTTGTCTTCCCATCGTCAGTGGAAGAGTGGCTGCTGGCCACCAATTGGTGTAAGGAGTGCCTAGACGGCAGCGTTGGTACGGTCTCGGTGTTGTTGCGCTCACGTGCGCAGATCCCGAGCCGTCCCGTAATAGCGCACTGAAGTTCAGGCCGGGGAGGATGTTTAGTGGGTATGGATGGAACGCCTTTACCTCGAGTCCCACATATTCACTGCGGTTAGCACTATCCCCCAGAAACGATGCGTAAATGCATTTGACCTCGCCGTCAATAAAAAAAAGGCCAACATTGATGCTATACCTTGGTTTGTTCCTTTGTTCTAGAAAATTAAAATGTTGATTACTTTACATGGTTTTGCTTTATTAATACTCCTATATATAAAAACAGTATCTTTAAACAAAGTAAGCTAATGTAACTATTTACACTTTCCTTGGCCTGATTATTCCTGGAATCTAAGAAACCCCTCATGGTTTACGGCGTAACTTTTACGCACGTGGTGCACGGAGGAATAAAGCAACCAAAATTGAAGGAAGAACATCTTAGGATTAATCTCCCAAATATGAGTAATTTTATGAAACATCAGACTAACTTTGATGCATTTACAAAATCTATCTTCATTAATACTAATGTGCCCACCGTTAAACTATCCGGTACTAAATCAAGAAGTGTGGAAAAAAATTATAAGTGTAATGAATAATGAGTGCAAATTTAACGACACGTATTATCCATGTGGTTTAAATAAAGGATGTTTAATGATCGAAATTACTTTTATTTGTGGCTTAGAACGCACTAGTTACATGAAAAATGAAATATCTATTTTAAGCTTTATAGATATGACAAAAAAACTGTAGGTAATGAATGAAAATGCATCATACAAAGCTATTGTCAACCGAAAAGAAATTCATTGAATTACGTTAGAAATTGGGAATCCGCATTCAATTTATTCTGGTTAATTGAACGTAAGAATTAATTCTGTTTATTTAAGCTCTTGTAAATTATCATGAATAAAACCGACTGTTCTGATTGAGTCAAGGCTTATATAAGTACGCCTGTAATCATCTTTAGAATGAGGTATCCAGCAAAGCAAAAGGAATAATTAATAGACTTGGCATCTGTAAATTCCATTCCATTATGTAACGGGAACTGGAAACAGTCTTTATTGACATAAGCATAATATTGTCGTAGATATAATGCGAATGCTATGTAACTAGTATTCCATTTGTTCAAACAGATATAATGACTATGAGATATAAGAACGTAAGACGGCAGCTTTTAATAATGGCTTGGTAATGATATTGCAACAAGAAGTGAGGTAAGGTTACTGCTTCAAATTAGAGTGCCTATTCTGGGAAAACCAAATACATAAAACTAAAAAAGCACTCTTTCTTGATATTGTGATGTTTATAAGGTTCCAAATTTCCAAGTTTTGAAGACAAGATTAGTGCTGGATTCATGCGAGTAGTGCCCAAATGCGAATTCAATGTTGCTGCGTGGAGTATTACTCGTACCTATGCACGGAGTATTGCATAGTATTTGGATAAGGATACGGAGATAGTATTTGCATCTATGGGATGGTACTTACTCGATGCTTCGGATAGTTTAATAACTAATTGGCTATACAATATAATAATACAAAAAAATTTTTTTTTTTTTAAACCGCCTTTAATACTATATTTGGAGAAATAAAAATTTAAATGTTGTTTTGAGGTCGGTCCCAAATACAAGTGACAACGTTTATTCCAAATATTGAAGTTAGCACCGACCTCAAAAAATCATTTAGATTTTTATAAGCAACAAATTTATTTCTCCATTTTTAGTTTTAAATGCGGCTTTATTTTTATTTAAAACAATTTTTGAATTATTATACTTATTGTAAAGTTAATTAATTGAATCCGATTTGAAAGCGATGTGAGCAGACTTTGCAAAGAAATTATATATTATAGGAAGATTAATTCTTGATTAAAACCGCTATAGAGAGATATTTTACTTTATACTTATAAATAGTTCTGTAAAGCGATGAGAAAGTTATGGCGTAGTTTTCCAAAAATACAGTTTGGAGCTATATTTCAGATGAAATACAAGCATTATAATGGCAACCAATACTTTACGAAAATTTATTTTACAACTGAAAATACACTATTTTACACCACCATAGAGCCTAATGAGTATGACTTAGAAGAGAATAAAATTGGAGTTGTCATATTAAAAAGAGATACCAAAAAAAGTGGTAAATTTTAATGACGATTTTTATAATGTATTTGAAATTAAATTCTTTTTATATACTTATTATATTAAAATACATATAATGCTAGACATAATTATTATAATATTTTTAAAGTCACTGAGATATTTTTAATAATTATTTGAAAAATGAATTAAATCTGAGCTCGCTGCCATTTATCGATGGTACATCCCGGGTCTTTCCACTAATGAACCTATCGCTATGCGAGCAATGACTATGTATGTAAGGTATCACAAAGACCATGTAT
Source organism: Elophila nymphaeata (assembly GCA_955850985.1). Taxonomy (NCBI): domain Eukaryota; kingdom Metazoa; phylum Arthropoda; class Insecta; order Lepidoptera; family Crambidae; genus Elophila; species Elophila nymphaeata. The sequence goes on along the minus strand of OY039076.1, from coordinate 14,706,012 downwards.
ATCTAACAATAATACAGCGAAAAAAATGTTATTGGTACTTCGCACGCTCTTAAGTAGAGTTGGATACCTAGTTATAAAAATCAGTGCACAACAGCTCAATGTTATTAATAATTAAAGTTAAGACAGGATTTTAGCCGTTATTTTTCAGAATAACAAAAAAACCTCAAGGTCTAACGCTATATATTTTCAAGACACTATTTTGAGACTTCGATCTTTAAAAAAAAAAAGAATAATTGAAACTGGTTAGAAGATATCGACGCATAAAGTTGGAACACTTGAAAAAAAATCATAATTGTGGCTGCGTATTTTCACCATTCTAAATACAGTACTGAACTGATTCATCAAACATTTTATGGGATCAAATGGCAGCTATTTCGCTTCGAACAAACAAAGAATCACTTAAATCGGACCGAAAAAAAAACATACCAACCGAATTAAGAACCTCCTCCTTTTTGAAGTCGGTTTAAAATGTATACTTTTCTAAACTAATTAGTAACGATATCTCTCAGATAAAAATATTTATTCGTAAATAAACTCGTATCTACAAAACTTCTTCCCCTCATGTTTCTCCTAAATGCTCGTGAAAGTTTTGAGTGAAAAATTACTGTAATAATTTTTGTTGAACTGCAAACGTCTGCCGCGTCTTTGTAATTAGATCCTGTAGAGAACTTGAGTTTCCAACGGTTGTTTTCTTAATTGCTTTGTTAGTTAAGTTCCGATAAATGTTTAAAATTCTCAAAATTTTCTTTGAAATATGTTTTAATAAAAAATAGTTGCCACATGGTTGCCATTGAAATGAAAAAAGGCGTCATAAAACTGGTAATTGGTGTGGACACCTGTGTGGATAAATTTGCAAAATGGCAATACACAAGCTGTTTTCTTATGTAAACTTTCTACTTGTATAAACTATAGAATTTGAACATAATTTTATTTTACATCATTTGAAATGGGTGTTAAAGTAAAGAAATTCGTTTTTTATTTAATAATTTCAAGTATAATCATTAAAACTTTTAGTTCAATAATATATATGTATTTGAATGAACTAAATTTTTAACAACAAGTTTCATCCATATTTGTGTTTTAATTTATATAATGATTTGTAATTATTTCTGCATACCGAGATTTGTTTTGTTAATAAATGACTAAGCCAAAAATTAAACGTTTAGTTTCATAAAGTGCTTTTAAAATTCATCGTATTTTCACACCGTGTTAATGAATAAACGATACTAATTAAATAAAGTGCGAAGCAAAATTGTTGCCGCCAAATTGTATTTGCGAAGTTTCTGTTATCTGTGCAATAAATCCTACGATCCGGGTACATCATGGCAGATTAATGACCGAAATTTGTTAGAAAAACAAACAAACTTGCTTTATTAGTATTTGGCCTTATCTGCGTGTTCGTTACTTCGCAGCGGGTACCGTAATTGAATTTCTGATCAAATATTTGTAGCTAAGATTTTCCATCCTTCGTAATAGTTAAAAGAATTCATAATTTGATTTGAGAAAAGCTATCCAATTTTTCTTTTCTAAGGATACTGATGTTGACACGGTATTAGCGCTCATTGTTTTTGATGAAAATTATTACGAAGATGTGTTTTGTTTTTCAAAAAATGAGAGAGGGATATAAATTGTGTATATATTTATAATATATATTATAGGTGCGTATCACTGCATTTTCCTCTTCCTCTCTTCCACTTAACAACATTTTTTTTCTATAACTAGTTATATTATATGTATATGAATTAATAAATTGTGCATATTCATAAATATAGCACTTCCTGTTCCTATCTCTCTCTCTCTCTCTCTCGCTCTTAGAGAGAGAGATCTCTCTTCCACTCGCCTATGCTGTGTCCACCGAGGTTCATAATTGATCTTAAGTCGGCCATTGCCATCTTATATCTGCACCTTGTTATGTAATTACAGTGACAATATATTTTTCGTGCCATACTCAATAATTGTATATTTTTGGCATCAAAATTTATAATAAAACACCAAATGATATCAAAATTACGAATAATATGACAAGATTAAAGAACAATAGGAGAGGTTTATTACTATACTATTGAATTGACGAGGTTTTAAATTAAGCGAGTAATCAGAATAGATTATTAATTTACACACCTCAAAGGTAAAATATGGAGAACCATGTTACTGATACAAAATAAAGAGATTTCATTTTATTTCTTTTATAAATCTAGTTTATTTTTCTTCCTTGTTTAAAAAGTTTTTATTTTCCTATGTCGGTACCAAACAGCCATGTTGCAATGTTTGTTTCCAATTTCAACTGTACAACCAAACAGCGAATAAAACACGAAAGAGCAAACTGCTGTTTCTGTATGAAAGAATCCAATGCAATCACGGAACTAGGCAGTATTAATTTTTGTTGGCTAAAAAATGTCTAGTGAAAATGCTAGATTATTATATTATGAAGTTGAATAAGTTTATTAGGTACTACTATCTCTTTTAGAGATTAGTCCATCCTTGCAAATATTTATTAATACAGCACAAGTATGGCTTTTTAAAACTAATACTACATAAAATTACAAGTTGCTAAAAAGTATAATAACTTACCTCTGTGGCTTCTAATTTATTTAAAAATATGATTATTGTAATTCAAATTTCTGATAACTATTCCTGCATAATTAACAATTACATTTATTTTACAAGAGAAACGTCTGCAGCACCAGTACTTGCGGGCTTATTTGACTATTTTGAGATTTTGTACAGACGACAAGAGATCGATCTTTTAGGACGGACATTTAGGACATTATTCCATAATCATAGAGTATAAACTTTAATGCAGAAATTTTACAGTTTCCGCTAGTCTGATCGGCTAAGGCACAGAATGTCCAATTTGCAAAATGTCCAACGGTCGCATAATGTACAGTTCGTAGAATTTCCCGTTCACATAATGTCTAGTTCGCAGAATGTCCAATTCGCAGAATGTCCAGTTCGCAAAATGTCCAATATTAATCGTAACGTAATATTCCCTTTCAGTGACAGTGTAACTAAGGTTAACGAGGAGCGAAGTGACGAGCGGGTTAGGTCGACATAAACATAGCGCACGAGCCGAGCGAGCGAAGCGAGCGTGCCGCGGCTGCGGCTGGCGACTGTCAGAAGTGATTTTAGGGCGTTTCTCACATTAATATGCATCACAGAAACACAAGAAAGTGTTTAGTAAATTAATCACGTTACGATAAATATTGGACATTTTGCGAAATTGACAGTTTGCAAACTGGACTTTCCGCGAACTGGACAATCTGCGAACTGGTCATTTTGGGACCAGTGGACATTTTGCGAATGGGACATTCTGTGCCTAAACGGCAGAGAAGAATAGCATTACCCAAAATCCTCCAATGGGTGTCGTAGATGACAACTAATGGATCAGCAAAGGGGTATTGATCACCTTATACTCCGTCAACCAATCCGCATTGGGCAAGCGTGGTGGACTACTGCCTAAACCTCCTTCGATGACAAGGAAAGGCCTTGCGTCCCAGCACTCGAATTATAAAGGCTGTTAAGATGAAAGGGGCTAGGTCCTTGAAAAGAGAAATTTTTATTCATCGAAAGTACCTACTCCTTTTTACCAGCATACAAAGTAATACTCTTTCCAAGATTTAAAGCACTGTTGGCAAGACTATGCAGTCGTTTTAAACTCGGCTCCTTTTCTAGAATAAATTACACAATAATTGTCAATGTGTAGCTACAAAAGAGATATAGGTACCCTTTATAATACGATTATTCACAACACAATTTTATCTACTCTAAAATATTTTAACAACTGACTTTTTCATGTAGTGCGTTGTAATAAATGATAAATTGATTAAGGAATTGTTACGTTAGTATTTTTTTAAGCTGTTATTTTAAAAATGTTATGTTAACTGTTATTGTTACATTCATTAACTTCACATCGTAACTTTTAAGTGTATCTCATGTGGTTATTTTATAATACGTTAATTGACTTTCGTGAGCCTTATTTTGAGAGCCAAATTCCTTAAATTGAGAGTGTCAAACGTGAGCGCGTTTTATTTGCATTTTATCGACATAAATTTATGAATGTGTTCTTAAGAGCGTACATTCATCGAAATAATATTTTTTACGTTGTATTGTTGTTAGACACACATATCTATGTGACCCCATACACACATACACATTGCTCGCAGAGCAATAAGTCCACTAGCTGGGAAGGCCCAGGGTGTACGATCAAAAAAGGCCCGAGAGCTCGAATTTAGACCATTTTTCATTAAATTACTAAAAATATCTGATTGCATTTAACAATACTATAATATAATTATTGTGTGTAGCATTATTTGGTTTTTTTATATGAAGAAATTATTTTTTTATATGAAATGAGTTTAATTTCAAATACGTTGTTAAAATCTTCATTAAAATTTACCAATTTATAAATATCTTTGGTATCCTTTTTTAATATGTTATCTAAATTTTTTACTTATTTGAGCTCTATAGTGGTTCAGAATAGTATATTTTCTATTGAAAAAACAATTTTTGAAAAGTATTGTTTGCCGGTATTTCATCTGAAGAATAGCTCCAAACTGCATTTTCGTAAAACATCGCTTCAAAATTAGGTCTGAAAAATCAACAAAATGTGACAATTTTGACGCAAATCGAGTGTACGCCCTTAAACATCCATCTTCCAACCATCTTTAATCAAATCCCTATAGCTATAAAGTTTAGTAGGTGAAAAATACAGACGTTCTGTTAAATTTTATCAAAAAATTTAAATCACATTATATCGAGCATGTCTGCATCACATGAACGAAGTTTCCAGAATATAGTTGCACATGAGACAGACAGATACCCACCTGATGGTACGCAAGTGAACTCCAAGTGGAAAGATAGCTAGTGCGAGAGAAATATTGTGCAAAGTGCTTGTTCACTTGCCTCTTTTGAATAACCCATGATTATAAAAATAATATTTTGTATAATATTTTCGTTTCTAACAAACTCCATGAAAAGAAACGTCAGTCAAAGCTGCGAATTGTTCAAAAATAAGCCATTTGGCTCACCAACTCCCAAACACGATATTCGTTTAGCACATGACGTACGTACTTTCGAACAAAACAGACGTGTCGCACATTTCGGTCACGTCCCAACTGATCGTGAAATCCAATTTGCAGCGCAAAATAATACAATTTTACGTCGCCGAGCATGGTATCGATTTAAACAGAAAATTAGATTGTAACCTGCTTTAAATGAATTATATCGCCACGTCACGGTGTGTGCTTTCGATACCTTGTATCAATATTTTCGCAGTGAATTTTAATGTCAAATATGAACGGGTGACGGTGATATCGATGATTACAAAAGGTTCGGCTCAAAAACTTTGGCAGCATTGATGTTTTCGGTGAAATGGGTGTTGTTTGAAATGTTAATTTAATTAAAGTTGCCTACTTATAAAACTGATCAATTAACTCGATATGAAACATCAACCTAATAATAGTCGAACGTCTAATAAAATCAATATCAAAGAGATCTTTATTAATACATACATTCAAAGCATTTCTCCCGTAGGGCTAGGCAGAGATAACTTCTTTGCAGTTGCTACACTTCTTACATATTTATTTCGCTTCATCTACTTCAATTCTACTTCAAACTCTTCTTTAAAAAATAAAGCCGGCGATGGAAGCGTGCTGGTCTACGTTGTCACCGACAAACTGTGGCTACCAATCCAACGCGAACTAAGAAATTTGGCAACTCGTTTCTTTGTCGCACATTCAAAAAATGGAATTCACTGCCAGCACACGTGTTCCCTCCTTCCTATAATCCTGGGTCATTCAAAAGAGGCGTGAAGAAGCACCTTGCAGGTCAGCAAGGCGTGGGTGGCTAGCGCGGCAGTTTATCTCTCGCGCCAGCTATCTCCGCATTTGGACTCTACTTCTGCTTACCATCAGGTGGAATAGAGTCATTTGCTTGACCTTTTTAAAAAAAAAAAAAGCGCGCTTCATCAGGGGAATTCGATATCTTACATTAACAATTTTAGAATTATTTAATACTTAGTTAAGATGGTAATAGCTTACACACCATACTTAAAACAAGCCTATTAGGCAAACTATTAGACCTCAGCTACGTTTAACCCGGTGAGAATGTAGAGGGGTTAAATGACCCTGCTCATTTTTAAACGTCTGCAGTTTTTTGTCATGGGGCCGTACGTTTCAGTAGCTGTCACTAATAGTCCCTTAACAAAGTCTTGCATAAATAAATGTATTCTGTAATAACGAGAAAGACTTTATTGTTTACCTCTTCGAGAGCTGAACATCAATTGGTGAGATTTACTTAAGTCATATACGAGATGAATCATTACATTGATCTTGTATTATGACTTTTGTAACTCTCAATTAGAAATAGAAAAAAATTCTCTGTAGAGTTTTTATTGCCTGAGGCAAAATATGTCTAGATTTGATTATTTTGCCAGGGTTTAGCAAAATGCAAATTTATACATTAGTGGATGTTTTATTTATGAATAAAAAACATTCTTATAATAGCTTACTTACCTAAATAATATACACACAATATTTTATAAAATTAATATAATAGATAAAGATAAAAAACTAATTTAAATTCAGGGTCAAAATGACCGTCCACAACTTCCACGTCACTTTTTCACCACATTTTCGTCGCCGGGTTAAAGATAATTTTAGCCATTACAAATAGGTTACTGTGTATATAAACGGTAACCGTTACCGAATGATCTATTAACACACAACCCAAACAATTGAACGGATCGCACTGAAATTTGGCACGCATATAGTTATCTATTATTTCAGACAAGGATTTTCCAAAATTCACCCTTAAGGAGATGAAGCGGTGGTCCAAAATTTGTTTGGACCACGCGGACAAAGTCACAAGGCAAAGTTAGTCGTAAGTATAAAAGCATATAATAATGGAATAAACTCAAAACAAAATTACTTTCGAAAACAAAAAACTCACATGGGACTCGTTTATATTTCCTAAGTAACATATTAACTGAATTCCGGAACAACACTTTAACAGCAAAGCTGAGCCGCCATAAAAACTGCCACATTGCCATTTTTTATAAACTTCCCTATAATTTATCTCCTGGGACTGTTACGTTTCTCAAACCAGAAACAGGGCGAATAAAATTTCCTTTTTGACAACCATAAAACAAGAGTCGTTTAACTTTTCGTATTAGCGTCGTGATTCGAGATGCGGTCTTCGTATCCACTGACCAGTGATGTACTAAGGAAAAACTATAAAAATACCGTAGATATTGATTACACGTGTAATATAAAATATTCTGTATAATGTAACTATGCTCTTTTCACTAGCGATTGTATATTTAATCCTAGAAGAGACAATGTAGATTGTAGACAATCAATCAGTAGGTTCGTTGTTTGTCTAAGCGGAATGCGTTATGGGAGTAGAGAGTCAAATTATTAATTTTAAATATATATTTAAATTGTATAGATTTCAGAGCTAACGAATGACGAATAATAATACATTGTCATGAAACCCGTAAAATCAGTATCTATACTACCTATATTCAAAAGTTACTAATAGGGTAAAGTCTTAGAATTAAGCACCAGTACCAATATGAAACCTGCTAGGATGCAGCAATTTTTACTTGTTAAATAAATAACAATAATATTACAATAAAAACTAAAAATTGCAATATTACTACAATTAGATGTCTTCATTAATAATAAATACATTTCTAGTCAAATATTTAGAGTACTGGGAGCACTGGGAGGCTAAAAAGCAAGAGCTTGTTCGAAGAAGTAAGAGCTCGCTTGCGTCCTCCACGGTTATGGGTGAGCTGTTTTATTTTCAACTCATGAGACCGCGGATTTTTCCGCAGCCATTGCGGAACGGCCCGCAATCGTGGTGGCAGATAATAGCTACTAAGCTTGCGCTTGACAACGCCCTGCATTATTCTGCAGACGTTGCGGACACCACGAGCAACCGTGCCGCAAAACGCATCGCAAAAATGCTTCAAATTTTACTGCATTGCAAGAAGCCGCTGGCTTGCAACCTTTTTTATTAAGACTGTTGCAGTTGGCCTCAGACGGCTTTTACAACGTCGTTGGATATTTTTAAGGAGGCGAGGACCTTGATCCTCTCCGAGACTATATGGTGAAGTTTACCATATAGCGTCGGATACCAGCCGAATAAAAGCCCTCTATGGAAGTTCCATAGAGGGCATTTTCCGCGAGATACCAGCCGAATAGTCTGTCTCATTGCCGTCTAGTCTAGAGTATTTCCAAAGTTGGTCAGTTTAGTCGAAAGGTAGCAGTAGACGTGAGTCGCGGTAAATACAAGCCCTTACAAGCACCCTTCTAAGGGCTCGTGGCTACTCTGGTGTGCGTGTAGGGACACAAGCCGGATGAGTGACGTAGTAAATGGAGGGATCGAGAATAAGCAGATGGAGAATCAGGTACAAGTCTGTACCTTTAAAAAATATGTCTATACCACTGGCGTGGCACAGAGGAAAATTGGTTAAAATTGGTACAGTGGAGTGTATTAATGTTGTCAATCCGCAGTTTATCTACACTTTTCCAGTATTTCTCACAGTAGTCTTTCTCAATAGAATCAGAAATAATTTTATTAACATGTTATTTTGTCGATAGAAGCCGTACTTTTGTTTTCATTGTTATGACTCTGAACGTTTTAGCGTGGTTTTGAAATGTTCGCTCCCCGAGAACTGAAGTCACAATACCAATTCTAAAAGCTCCCTCATAATGTAATGTAATGTCAATAAACTCTCTCTGTTTTAACTGTAAATTATAAACTCTGCACTCTGTATTCTCGTTGTCTCTTGTAATGGCTTGTAAATCAACACTTGTTAGTCTTGCTCATAGTCCATGGTTCACTCGCGTTGAAATACACGTTATAATTTTATTTGTAATTTGTAATTTTTATTATGTAAACTTGAAAAAACAACTTCCGACAAAAATTAGTAACATAGCATCATTAATTAATTTAGGCAAAAAGAGAAACACCTTAAATACCATATTTTTCAATATTTTATAAAATATGTTGGAAATTACATATTTTTAATAAAAACCCCAAATGAACTTGGGGGCGCAACTAAGCATAGTTTAAAAATCATAAATTTAACTTAGCTGATTGACATGAATTTGAGAAATAATCTTTAAAAAAATGTCATTTTATGTGAAATTTATAAGTCCTTTAATTGCCTTCCACTTATATAAAGAAAATAATATAGAGAAAAATACAAAATTTTACGTACTTAATCCCACTAGGACCTAAATCCGTCCCTGTCGCTGACATCATGAACATTGCTAGACGCAGCACTATTTGTCTCAACGGTCTTTGTCCTGCATCTACGTACAAAACCATTTCCTCCGTCCATTTTTCAACGAAGATACATGCCCATTTTACATGCACGAGCTACGCAGGAAATAAATGGTGAAGGAATCCGACAGAAAAATAGCTTAAGGTTATATTATTATAATTCTTGTAGATAAAATATATTTCTTGTACCTACGACTGTTATCGAAAAACGTCCTCGAAAGTTATAGGCGTTATCTCGAGAAATTTTCCTTCAGTGTGTGTGCACAACAAAGGGCCTATTGAGTGAACGTATATATATTTGTTACTGAATCAAACTTATGCTGTTTAATTACGAATTCTTTTTTTAGCAGTTTGAAAATTTTTGCATTTTTTTCGAAATACTTATAGATGAACTCTGATATTTTTAATATCCTACTCGTATATGATCAATAACATTGCAAAAATAACGGGCATCTCCCAATGCTCTAATAATATCCATACTCTTAAATTTATTCATCTTAACCTCAGCAAACGGTTATAACATAGCGCTAGTGAGATACTAAACTACTAGAATACAACTTTTAATACACACCTCCAGCATCCCCAGCGGGATTTTCACGTAGCAGGAATAATCCCGGATGAAGAACTTTCTAATAACCGCTCTACTTAGATTCATTGCACCTAGCAGAAAAATTTTACAACTTTCCCGGCGACTTACGGGATGTTTGTGAAACTTTTAGAATGACATTAATCCCCCGTAATTTCTCGCCCGATTTTAAAATTAAAAGTTCTTTCCCGTGGTGCTTCCAAGATTGTGATATTAATCTCCCGCGAAGTAATATTACGAACTCTTTTTAATATTACCACATCCCGAATGCTTCTTAAAAGGGATTTGGTAAGTGATTTTTTAAGTACTGCTTTACTTTTGAAATAAGATTATACTTTTATGAAAGACGCATTTAGAATAACTTGATAATATAAATAAAGCTGTATTAAATATTACAGTAGAATATACAATATGAAACGAAGCTTTCAATATAAGAAGCAATATAATATTCTATTACACGTAATATCGAAGTGGAGTTGCATGTAATTTCTTAAAAACATAAACTAAACGCAAGAGATAATATTTACTGTTGTAGATACGCACCCGAGGCTAAGTGATGTGTAGACGATATTAAATAAAGATATACGGGATAAAGATGGTACTTACTTCAGGATTAAAACAAAAGCAATGAAGTAATTTATTTAATATAATATATTTTTCTCAGACTATAACCAAACCATCACCGAGACAGTCTTATCTACGTAAAGAAGGTTTTAAGACAAATTTTAGGGTACCAAAATAAAGGTTTATACAAGCTTATAGCTGACTATCACCACTTCCGAGATACTTGCCCTATTTTGACTAATATGACTGGACTAAAGAGTTTTTTGACGACAAAAGGAAGAGATGATACTCTCACATAAACAACATCCTACTAATATTTTTTGTGTGGTAAGCTTACAATAACCCTTTCTTTTAATAATAATATGGTTTATTTTGTGTTCCAATATTGTGTTCAATGTGTAATATAAAGTTCAACTTAACATAAAACTTATGTCTGTTAGACCATTTAAATAATGCAAAACATACTATTATTAATTCTAAATAAAAAACTAATTGTGATAGTCTTATAATTATTATTGTAGTGGGGTTCGGGTACAAACAAGGTTCACGTGTGGTCTGTAAACTGTATAACATCTTATTTGCCTCATGAAACCATTAGCGATTTGATTTGATGAATGAATAATGCAACCTTAAATGAGGGAAGTCTACCAAGGTCACTTTGTTTTCGAAATCTAATATATACTGTTTAATCTCTCGCACCAGCTATCTTCGCAATTGGACTCCACTTCTGCTTACCATCAGGTGGAATAGAGTCATTTGCTTTACTCACGACCCTCAGATCAAGAGTCTCATGCTCTACCGACTGAGATAGCCGGGCCCTTGAACTTTTAATCCAAGAGCCCGGTTAGCTCAGTCGGTAAAGCATGAGACTCTTGATCTCAGGGTCGTGGGTGGATTTTTATATAAAAAATGTTCGACCGAGTGCTTAAATGCATACAATTGAAATTACTTCTTTATACTGGCAGGGGCCCAATGGCCCCTTACAACGGGCCTCATAAGAAGGCTCAACGTCACCCAAAGGGCAATGTAGAGGGCTATGCTTGGAGTTTCTCTGCGTGATCATATCAGAAATGATGTGATCCGCAGGAGAACCAAGGTCACTGACATAGGCCAAAGAATTGCGAACCTTAAGTGGCAGTGGGCAGGGCACATTGCGAGGAGGACTGGTGGCAGTTGAGGCGGAAAGGTCCTCGAGAGGCGACCATGTACCGGGAAACGCAGCGTTGGTAGGCCCCCCACAAGGTGGACTGACTATCTAGTAAAGGTCGCGGGAAGCCGCTGGATGCGGGCAACGCAGGACCGACCGGTTTGGAGATCCTTGGGGGAGGCCTATGTCCAACAGTGGGCGTCTCTCGGCTGAAACGATGATGATTATGATGATTGGCAGGGGTGCTCTCATCGTCTCACCTGATTGTAAGTGATGATAAGGCCGTGGAAGCGAGCTCCACCTGGAACCTTCAACTCGCTATCTTATCATTGACTGTCAAAACGCAATAATGCTGATAAACATTATTGTTAAGGCGACCAACTTTGATGAGACGGTAGTAGTTACCACGAACCAAACCAAGCACTTTATATTTCACTGTGGGCCAAACTCTGGACCACTAGACCACGGAGCGGATTGGAAATTCAAGTTATTTGTTACCCCTGAGCTCAAAACTAGCTACTTATTCCTTCGACTGAAATCATTGAAAACGCCTTTAAAAGATAATACCCAATCAACCTAGCCCGCAGCGTAAACTGTAGACAGTTTCCAATACAAGCGCTGATTGGCTGCTTAACCTAAGCCAGTTATACTTGAGGAAAGTTTGCAAAAACTTTTCAAGTTTCTTGACCTAATTCGACAAAGTTGAGTTGCTTGTTGTTTTGGGCTATGTTCTTCGTTTTTTGGTACTTATATGATAGTTACCATCCGGACGTTATTATGGAAGTGTACACGAACGAACGTTGTGTAGTGCTTAACAAAGGTGCGCGCGAGAATTTAACAAATCTGCCTACAGAAGACCGCAGTCCAATAAGTATGTTTTTGTAATGTTTTGCTTTTGTCTTGTAGTAGTATTGTTCGCACAGCTTCACGGGAGAGTAGATCAGGGAATGCGTACCTTAGTACGCTGACCCCGAAACGCCCCCACAAATGACTTAGGAAGGTACCGGTGGGTTTGCAAGGTGATCATGGAAAATAGGATATTATTAATAGAACAGGAGTGACACCTCAGTGTTTCCATAGTCTTTCAGCTACGATTACTATCTAAGGAATAAAAAACTTTGTTTCCAAGAAAAATAAAGCAGTGAATATACCTCCGAATCTTCAGCGTCGCGAGTCTGCCTTCCAAGTCTCCTAATGAACTTATGACGAAGTACTTCACTCTCAAGAATTTCATTCGGAGTAAGCCGAAATTCCTAAGTAAATGTTTTGATTTAATAAAGCCAGTGGGCCGTGAAAAAACAACGTTTGCTGGGTACGTTTGGTCTGTAGATGCAAATTGTATTCATGGTAAAAGTTGAAGGTTTCTTAGTTTGGAAACGGGCTAAGGGTAAAAATAATAACGCAATATGAAATATTATTTTTGTTCATAGTAGTTCAATACTTCAGTTGAAATTAATTGTTTGTCTGTGTAGATCAATGATATTATATTCAAAAAGAGCTAGATGGTTACCTTCATACTAATTCAAAGTCAAACATGGTCCAAAATGTCATTGTGTATACCTACTTACATTTATAGGCGCCTAAAGTCTACGATTTCATGTTGTCGTATGTGGCGAGTTAACATGGCCGTATTGTAAGTTGTGAGTAAGACAGCATGATATCTAGCAATAGAGTAAACGAGAAAGATATATGTTGTGCTATGCTCGGGTGTGCTAATTAGCTTACTTTTAGGGTGCCAATTTTGGCAAGCAAGTAACCTATCTACCTCTTTTTTAAATATAATATCATTGGTGTAGATGCACACATTGTTTCTGTAAAAATTCGTGCGGGAGTGCTCAATGCCGGCACTAACGTGCGATCAGCATCAGAAGTAGATTAACATTTTAGTACCTTTATTAGGCTCGGATATTATTTATTTTAAAATAAAAAATTACTTTTCAGCTTACAGAAACTCAAATAATTTATTTTCTCAATAAAAATTTACAAGTCAAAATAAAGACAATAATTTTAAAATATTAGGAAGTACCGAAAAGTTTGTATAGCTATCTACTACATTACCCTATTTTTCTGCCGTATATTGTATATAAGTACTCACTGGTTCGATCAAAAAGAGACTGTTTAAGAATCCGGTCGGTCGGGTCACCAATTATTCGGCTCGGATATTATCAATTTATTAATTTTAAATAAAAAGTTTACTTTTCAGTTTTCAGAAACTCTAATCATTTATTTTCACAATCAAAATCGTCAAGTCAAAATTTTAAAGACAAAAATTTTAAAATAAGTACCAATAAGTTTGTATAGTTATCTACTACACCTTGTCGTAACAATTATTCCTACATAATGGTTTCAACTACCTATGACTAGCGTTGCTATGACATGGTACTAAAGTGTTAATCAACTTCTGATGCTGACTGTACAAAGATACAATGTGGATGTACAGACAACAGCACGTTGGGTTACCACAAACTGTCAAATTTTCCCAATCGATTATGCACTTTATATTGAGCTTAGGTTGAAAATCGTTTGGAGAAATTTGACAGTTTTGTATAGCCCGATGTGCTATTGACTGTACATATCTACAAAAACTGGCACGGCTCACACGTGTTCGTGAGATAATTATATTATAGCAACAGTAATAGGCATACAAATAAGGAGTACATTACAGGCGAGGACTTCACTAATACGAGACAGGCAATTGCCATTTCGGCCGAGGCATATATAGTGCTTTTCTCAAAAGAATGCAGGGAAATAAAACATACTTTACCTTTGTCGCTAAATATATATCATCTGGGGCTTTAATTAAAAATTGCTTTATGTTTTTGCCTTTGAATCCGGTCGATTGTCGTTTAAATCTGGTGGAGTACAATCAATCTTCATTTCACCCTCTGAACCTCTCTGAACTGTCGGAACTCATTTTAATTATTAAATTTATAAATATATTATGTATGTAAATAACAAATCAAGACGAATTTTCAGCTTTGCCGCCAATTATTTATTTAACACCTGTGCCGAAAGACAAACGCATGTATGACTATACAGCCACGTGAACGCAATTTGTACTAAGCAAAGAGACTTTAGTATGCCAAGATTGATAAAAGAGATCCAATCAAAGAGTATTTAAAACTCCAGCACGCCGTTTCATACAACATTGCTGGAGCGTCGTAATGTTCCAAATACAAAAAACGCTCCAGCAATGGATTTGATTTTCTTTGTCCGTAAATTCAAAACTTCGCGTGTTCTTTTTTCGAAAATAATGACAATATTTCTATGCTTGTTTGAGAAAAATATCTTCTCATTTACTAGTTCTCTCATGTCAACTAAAATCCCTGCCTAATATATTTTAAAAATAAGCGTTATCGTTTCACTATGAAAAATATGTGAATGTCTCATTTCGTTGATTTCTTGCCCCTGATTCCTTAAATAAATTACTTGGAAAGCAGACGGCGTGCCTGAGTTATGTGGGGGTCAGTGTAGACAAATCTTCAGGTTTCACGCCACACATATACGGAATAACGTCAGGAATACGTACAAAATGCATTGACAACGTTCGCTTGCTCCAGAAGCTCAGAGGAATTTTCTTCATTCCTAATATTTATGTAAAGGCATCTGTATAGAGAAAACATTGACTCTTATTGTCAGACTTGCTAAGTTTTTATTTTTAAAAAAAACCTATTAAGATCATAACTTTTAGAATTGAATCGTAATAAAACATTTTAAATTGTTTAGTTTCCGAATGGAACTAATTAGTCTAGTTTTAATCTGTGATCTGGGAACAGCTTTCATAGCGTTCGTGGTCAACAAAAGATTACAAACAAGGGCACTATCTCAGTCTTATACCGATTCTGTGATATTTATATTTCAATGCTCATGCTAACTTAAAGTCCAATTCAAATGCTAGCAGTTTTAAATTATTAAAATAACTAGCGGATCCGAATGATGACCTTTGAAAAACAAAACAACAAATCATTTTATAATATCGATTCGAATTTTGAATCCTCTCGAAATCGAATCGAAATCGTAACAGGTGACTTAAAGTCACGCCCCGTCCCCATGGAGAGTGACTTACCCCAAAATATAAAAGTAACACAAACTGCAGATTATCTTGTTTTAGAGGAAATCAAGTATTTAATAATTATAAATACACAGCAATAATTAAGATTAAGTTAAATTTTGAAATGAAAGCATGTATTTAAATATTTTTGCTAATCAAAACAAAGAAAAACGATTTGTTGGGTATGTGTTCATTATATTATCTTCATTTGAGACATTAATCATATGAAATATTAATGGAAATGAGTATTATTCCATTTAAAATGCTTGATACACATAAATTAAAATAAAAACTTCAAATACAAATCAAAAATTTCTATGAATGCGCCGTTCGAGGTGGGATATGATGCCCATAGTCCTAACTGACTTAGCTAAACTGATCGGAGCAGCAACATTGTAATTCCAGCTACTGAGAAATCCAAGTTCGGCGCTTTCACAGTTTTAAAATTATTGCGTTTTCCGTCGGACTGGGGTATGTCACACCCCACTTGGTACAAGGGGGTTAAACTATTGTCCACGTAAACTATGTCAAAACCCACAGAAATGTCCGTGTGATTTTGATGAAAATCACACGGACAGAATAATATTATATAGATTTAGCTCAGCCACTATGCTATGCATGAACTAAAAGAAACTATGTACTAAAAGAATATATATTATATTATTAATGTTTAGTTTAAACAAACTAAATTCAATTAAATCTAGATAATTACAACGTGTTTGTAAGTTAAAGACGAAGAGGACTAATTTACGCAAGTATTTGATGTAAGGTACTCGTAAACAATTCCTCGGTGATATTTGCTTTCGTACGCCTTCGATTCAATGTCTAACTTACGTTTGTAGAAGTCTCACAAGCTCAAATACTCCGAAGAGGCACCTTTCAGCAAATGATGTTTATTTCAGCTCTAATTAACGCTTCATCGTAGTACTCTTCGGATTCATCATTGGATAGATTTCGAAAAAGATTGTTTATACAACATTTTATGTACTACACAGTACACATAGATACTATCCATGGGCGGCGGTAATCACTTACCATCAGGTGAACAGTCTGCTCGTTGTCCCCTTTTGCATAAAAAAACACATCCTCGAAAGCGGAGCTGAGATAATTTATCCATTTCATTGTTCTTTTAATTATTTCACAAATATCTAACTTTAAATACTATGTTATCGTCAGTAAGTTAATGAAAGTTGGAAGCTTTTAGAATATAAATAAATATAGCTTAAAGATTCGACGAATCTTGGCTTTTCGTTTTGACATTCATTTCAGCTGACGGTAAGTGTGGTGATAAGTCCGCGAATCTAATACTAAAACCTATTGCAGTATTATCGATATTAGATATTACATACTGCACCGACTCCAAATAAATTAATAATAATAAAATATTCCCACGCTCACACCAATTGTCTAGCCCAAATTAAGTATCATTAAGAACTTGCGGTATGGATACTAGATAACGGACAAATACCTATACGTAGCAATCTAGATATTTCATAAAATAAGTGGTAGCCCTACCATTTATTTTATGAAATATTTTTTGACGATTTAAAAGTACTTAGCAAAGTCCATTTAAATAAAGAGCTTTTTCATTTTCATTTTCAAAAAATTTAAAAATAATATATAAACAACCATGACTCGTGAACAAATATTCGTGTTCATCACACTAACATCTGCCACTACCAGGACTCGAACCCGGACCGCTCGATGTGTAGGCAGCGGTACTGACGACTCCACCACGACGGCAACAAGCATATAGCAAATTGGAAGCATGATAGAAGTAAGAGAAGGCCAAAAATGAATGCGAGCAGCACCCGGAATTATTAACCGCTGAGGAACAGACCTTATAGTTATTAAACTATCGGAAAAATTTGCTATTGAGACTCGTCTATGGCAACAAACTTTTAATGAATGGTGGCTAAACAGGACTTAGCCAGCCCTCCATCTAACAATCCAAGCTCAAACTGCCTCTGATCCGCCGTGATCTGCATGACCCACCCGAATTAGATTCAGAAGCCGTCGGTTTAAAGTCCAAGGGAGTACAAATTGGTACTCGGTATGATTCTGACAATGTTACATACATACATACAGGTCGAATTGATAACCTTTTTTTTTAAAGTCGGTCAAAAAAGTAATTTCAAGCCCAGAAACTTCTTCTTAAAGATAAGTCTATTGAAAAAATTTGAAAAACTGACCCATTTTCTGTTAAGTGGCTGTATTTACTCACAACAGGCGCTCCGCTTTCAATAGTCTAATCCACTGTGCCCTACCTTTTTCATTTAAATCTTAATTTTACTTAAAATTTAAGGTATGGTAATATGCAAAATGGTCATGGTTATATTTAAATCAGTCATTGGATATATCTAAACATTGAAATGATAAAATATTTTTAGCTACAACCTAGTTCGGAAGTTCTTTTTACAAATAGTTTTTGTGCCATTCAGTTCTATTTGGATCATCCTTTTTAGTCCTACGAATTGGCTTTTTCCGGAGTCCAGTAACCGTGACTCAAAATTAAGTTTCCCTTTTCCCTAAATTAAAATTATAATCATATAGCCGTTTGATATTTCTAAGCGTAGTTTTCGCAAAACAATTTGCAAATTTTAATTAAAATTTTAAAAGAATTTATTGTCCTTTTATAAGTTTCTTCGTCTTTTTGTTCACTGTTCAGAACATCGGCCTCACATTCGCCAAATCGCCACCAGGGGAACCGTATTCTTGTTTACCAGCAATGTAGCATAAAAACTCTTTCATTGTGTTATGCGTATATATCTAGGAGGAAATCGATAGCACCGCAGTCTTTCGTTCTTCGTCACGATTACAAAAGCTATGGTACCAAGTGCGCGGTCGGTACTTGGATGAGTGACCGAATTTTTTTTAACTCGAATTTCCTCCGTGCTTCGGAAGGCACGTTATGTTTCGGCTGCTGTCGACAGTCCTTCCCAAAAAGATTGGTATCCAGGCAGGAAGCCAGCCGTATAACTCAAATGCCAAAGCCTCTTAGTAACAGTCTTCAGAAATCATACAATGGTGGGTTTTCTGCACTGATTCTTTCAGTTATTTATTATTTACAATTTACAAATATAACTTTTAAAGTAATATTTGTAAATTGTTTTTTATTGTTATTAATTTGTTTACTATTATATTTATAAATATTGATCATACTTATATAATATTTTATTATAAACAATTATATCACATAATTTTAAAAATATTATCTTATCCGTAATATCTGTGCATCCTCCTCTGATCGTCATTCATTATTGATTAAAGTAATAGAAGTAAAATCCGTCATTGGCTGGAAGATTAGATATTAAAATTTTGTAAGCTTCAAAATTCACAGCTCTTAGTAATCTAAAGAGCTGTGAATTTTGTGTTAAATAAATAAACAGTATTGTCGATACCAAGCAGTGAACGTGATTCGTTCACTGACACTAAGACATACAGGTGTATCGTGGAATCTTGATACACAAAATATCTATGAATGCTAAAGCGATGTTACAATACTGCGATGCACGTAACCGCGAAAAATCTTCAACGAGAGACCACAAGACTTCGATTTTTAACAGTACTGTAACTTCGCGGTAACGTACATCGCAGTAAAGACCTTTAGGGGTAATGCATCGAAATAGAGATCTTTCGCGATAACGTGCATCGCAGTATTGTAATATCGCAGTAACGTGCATAGAAGTAACGATCTTTCGCGGTAACGTACATCGCAGTATTGTAACTTCGCGGTAACGTGCATCGAAGTAAACATCTTTCGAAGTAACGTGCATCGCAGTATTGTAATGTCGTGGTAACGTGCATAGCAGTAAAGATCTTTCGCGTTAACGCGCTTCGCAGTATTATAACATCGCTTTAGCATTCATCGACATTTTGTGCATCGAGATTCCGTGATACACCCAAGACAAACTCCGCGGAACTTAAATAAATTGGGTACATGGTAGGAGAAAGAAAATGTGTCTATACCTAATAACCTTTGTGATTCATCAGCGTTAGGACTATTTTGTGTATTAGGTACAACCATAACACCATATCTTTTGGAAAAACAGTTTCCTTTGGATACAAACAAATAGACCATGGAGCGGTTTTCCATAAATCCCACTTACTTTCCTGCTATCCAACGATTTAGAACTAACTCGTAGTTATAAATTTTCGGATACGCTACTGAAAATAGCTCTGCGGCATGGCCTGGTCTGCAGCCAAACAGATGAAATGTTGCCCCGACGCTCCATTAGGAATTAATGGGCCGATTCCAGAAATGTCATCTTCCGGTAAATACTTGCTATAATTCATTCGGCGCTGACAGCCACCCGACTCAAGGATTCGGTTTCTACCGATTCCCCACAAAAACAACGAACAAGCATCGCCTGCGAATGAAAGCTATTCATTCCACAAATTAACCTCGGAAAAGACGGCTTTTTGTAACTCAGTCTCTTACTGTGTTTGTGAAATTTAATTTGGACACAAGAAAAAACCCAATGTCATTATTTGCGTAGCGAATTGCTTGAATGAAAAGAAATCTATTGTAAGCTTACGTAAGCTTACTACGAGTAAGAATCCTAAAATCTTATTAGTGCTCAGAAAATATTTTTCTCAGAATTTTCTTAGAATACTTCTACGTATTTACACACTTCCCAATGCTCTTTATTTTTACATTATCATTTTTTATTAATATTGTTGCCGAGGGATCGCTCAAACTTGAAATGTGAAAAAGGATTACATTATAAAAAAATATAGAATTAATAATAGACGAGGTCGTTGGCTACCAAGTTCGCAGACGGTACTAAGATGGGTGACCGAACATTTTTCAACTCGATTTTACTTCGTACTTCGGAAGGCACGTTAATCTGGTGGTCCCGGATGCTGTCGAAATATAGTAGTCGTTCCTAAGGATTGTTAGTGTCAGATAGGCAGCTGGCCGTAAATAAAATTGGGACTGGTCTCTCCTTGACTTTCTCGTATACTGAAAACGACTCAAAAGTTGATAGAAACCTTATATTTTGATGTCATACGTGCATGTTAAATTTGGTTGTAATAAGTTAAACCACCAACCAGCGTCGGTGGCGTAGTGCGTAAGAGCGTTGTCTCCCACCCGGGAGGCACTGGTTCGATCCCCGCCACGTACTAATGTGTTTTCAAATTTTGAATTCATATGTACGTTTAATCGATGCTTTTACGGTGAAGGAAAACATCGTGAGGAAACCTGCACACACCTAAGAAGAAATTCTTAGGTCGACCAACCCGCACTTGGCGAGCGTGGTTGAATAAGGCCTAATCATCCCTAATGTGGGGTAGGCTCGAGCCCCTCGGTGGGGACATTATATGAGCTGTTGATGATGAAGTTAAACCATACTCGAGTTATCACGCTAACGCACAGACACACACACAAACAAAAATGGTATTTTTGGACTCAGGGAGTTCCAAAACGTGTAAATCTGTCAAAATCTCGAAGACGAATTTTTTGACGATTACAAGACTTCCTCTATACGAGAAAGTAAAATAATGTAATGTCAAATCGCATAGTAACATTGTCAATATCAAGAACGAAGTGAAGTTATGGGCCGCCTCCTCACTGACGGCTGCTCGACCTGGCGCGTCCTCCTGACGAGGATACCGGGAGCGGCCATCGGACCGACCTAATAATCGGTAATGTAATAAAAAACTAAACTTCTATTCAAGGCATATGTAAATCCACTGGAATTACATTCTGGGTTCAATCCTCGATTTGGATGATGGTAAGTCTTGCTTTCTGTCTGTCAGTCTGGGTAGCAACCAACATCATATTATAGCTTGTCCACCACAACAGAACACCTTCCACCCATTTTCTACTTAATTGTATATAAAAAACTTGCATGTAATTTGCACACTCTCGAAAACATATTCGCAATGCAAGAAACTAGTCCGCAAGTTTGACGTCATACTTGCATGCAAGAATCGCTTAATAAAATTGCGCCATTATTTTATAAATGTTTTTGTGTGCAAGGAAAAATCTACCCTACTTTTGTAACCAGTCTTCAAATTAGATGCAATTTCTTCCTTTGCAATACCTTACCAAATTAGGAAACTAAGAACTTTGGCATCTAAATTCACAATTAATTGAAAATATTAGTCACGCTTCTCAGATTAATAAAATAGTAACGAAGATTAATGGAAGACTACATTATTTTACACACCAAAACGGTTTCATTAAACCCATTTAATTAAAGTAATAAATTCCCGAGACAAAGACAATTTTCTCTTTACCAAACCCTGCGATTATTCTGACTGTACCTACTGAATTTGCTGCAAATGCAATTTAGAAGATAAAAGAATAAAGCGAGGTAACTCTTAGTAAAGGTGTCAAGACCACGTTATCAAATTCACTTTTATGCAAAGTTTTTCGACGTACCTAATCCCGTTGTTTAACGGATTCCGTTAGTCGTGCTGACTGTACCTTAGGAAACGAACATCCCCAATGTCCACGCTATAAAAACCATTAAATACTTTGATTTAGGACAAAAAAATGGCTACTATGATATTTATGTATTTCAATAGATTTTTATAGAACTCACGCACATTTTTACACACTTTTTGAGTGAGGCGAATTTCCTCCATTTACTTGAAACACTTTTGGTTAACATATAAGTAGACTTTTTGTAAGTCAAACGATCTTTCATAGAAGCGCCTCGACGAATACGATATAATAATCACACATATCACAGCGTCGAGACTACTCAACCTTGAAGGACGTAATTACACTAATGAAATTAAAAGATGTATATAGGTACCTAATTATTATGTTCCTATTACACGATAATTACGTGAGTTCTAAAGGTAAATGTAACAGTAACAAGACACGATATCGCAGGTAAAATAAAAATATATAAAACAGAAAGTAAATTTTCTAAACAAGAGTATTATGTCTGCTGTCGCTTCCTGATTTGAGTGAATTTTAAGTGATTTAACACCATTTTATCAATTATTCTTCTTTTTCCTACTCTGCTCCCAATTTATTTGGGGTAGGTGCAGTGTGTCTTGGGGTCCACGTCTGGAAGCCTCCTCATGGCGGACCCTGGTAACGTGGTGGTGGGAAACTTTCTCGGCGGGTGTGTGGCTTTTGATGTCAAGTGTGTCCCCTTGGCGTTCGAAGTCACATGCCATCGTAGAGTTGTTTTTGTTTTCCCACCACGGCTAGTGAAATGAAATGGGCCGTTCAGAACGGCCCTTTTCATGGCCACGACCGCGCCTGAAGACCCCGGGTCGGTCCGATGGCCGCTCCCAGTATCCTCGTCAGGAGGACGCGCCAGGTCGAGCAGCCGTCGGTGAGGAGGCGGCCTATAACTTCACTTCATTCTTGATATTGACAATGTTACTATGCGATTTGACATTACATTATTTTACTTTCTCGTATAGAGGAAGTCTTGTAATCGTCAAAAAATTCGACCTCGAGATTTTGACGGATTTACACGTTTTGGAACTCCCTGAGTCCAAAAATACCATTTTTGTTTGTGTGTGTGTGTGTCTGTGCGTTAGCATGATAACTCGAGTATGGTTAACTTCATCATAAACAGCTCATATAATGTCCCCACCGAGGGGCTCGAGCCTACCCCACATTAGGGGTGATTAGGCCTTATTCAACCACGCTCGCCAAGTGCGGGTTGGTCGACTTTACACACAACCTAAGAATTTCTTCTTAGGTGTGTGCAGGTTTCCTCACGATGTTTTCCTTCACCGTAAAAGCATCGATTAAACGTACGTATAAATTCAAAATTTGAAAACACATTAGTACGTGGCGGGGATCGAACCAGTGCCTCCCGGGTGGTAGACAACGCTCTTACGTACTACGCCACCGACGCTGGTTCGTGGTTTAACTTATTACAACCAAATTTAACATGCATGTATGACATCAAAATATAAGGTTTCTATCAACTTTTGAGTCGTTTTCAGTATACGAGAAAGTCAAGGAGAGACCAGTCCCAATTTTATTTACGGCCAGCTGCCTATCTGACACTAACACTCCTTAGGAACGACTACTATATTTCGACAGCATCCGGGACCACCAGATTAACGTGCCTTCCGAAGTACGAAGTAAAATCGAGTTGAAAAATGTTCGGTCACCCATCTTAGTACCGTCCGCGAACTTGGTAGCCATCGACCTCATCTATTATTAATTCTATATTTTTTTATAATGTTATCCTTTTTCACATTTCAAGTTTGAGCGATCCCTCGGCAACAATATTAATAAAAAATGATAATGTAAAAATAGAGAGAATACGTTACCTAAAATTCAATATTTTATTGCTAAGTATTGGACTTTCCAATAAATAGACTCCTTGGGGATATATTTCTGAACAAATCCAACATAAAAGCTAAAATAACCTACATTTTACGCACCTGTTTTATTAGGTATTCGTATTCATCATCATTATTACGATTATTAAATATCAAGGGACTCTCAATACCAGCCTCTCTTTCAAATCTATTGTTGTTTGGTCTCCACCAAATCCTTTAAAATTAAAGCCGTACCTATCACTGTGGGTATTGAAAATGGATTCCCTACATAAATAACATTCCATAGTTCCATTTTAATCACAGCTGTAACTCCCGAAGACAATAGCCATAAAGTGAATCCGGTGGAAACTAACGTACGAATCCAATCTGAAAACTAAAAGTTTTTAGAACAAAAGGCTGATGTGAGAATAAAAGAATGGATGAGTCGGAACTCCACCCGTGAAACATTGGCGCGTCGGTAGCCGTGACAGCCTTTCCTTCACCGCGCACTCCAATATCAATTTCACAGATTGAACTTTGGATAGATGAGTCGCGTATTTCTAACAGCGCAGGTATGTAGACTTTATAGGGGCGAGATGAAAATACGTTTAGATGTGCACTAAATTGGAATTTCGTAATCGCATGCATACCTCGTGACCTAATCATGTTCTTCGTAAATAAAATTTGTAGCTACCAATTCTCAAGGTTGTTTATAAGGTTTATTAATTGGATAAAAGGTAAATTAGTTGTTAGCTAGTTATATTGTCATATTTGTGCTAGCAGTGTGGTGTGGTTAAAAGAATCTACAAAAGGTACCTAAACAGTTCTATGTTTTTAGACAACAGGTTTGCAACCTGGCATTATTTTGAGACTCAACCTGGCACATACTGCTGGATGTTGCTTTAATGTGTGACCAAGTGTTACCTAAGGATTTGTTCAATCCCTTTTGGAATTATGAGTGTGATGAAAATGAAAATGATGTACCTTAAATTATGTTATTTCTGTATAATAGAATTTTTGAACGAGATCCTTAAATAGTGTTGGAATTAATCAACCCAAGTATTCCAGGTACATACGTCGTTATACAAAGGTTTAATTTTCCGTAAGTGACCTAAATACGTATTATGTTTTAAGACTTAGCCCGCCCCTGTTTTAATCCCGATAATTTTGAGAAATTTACTCAGAATCTTATTCTCACCCCTTACCTAAGCGGTCGCTGTGAAGCGTATGGAGCGAATACAAAATCAACGGCCCGTACTCTAAGACGGGTCTGATCAACAAATAAATACCTTGAAATATACAAATCTCATCAACCAATTTAGTCTTTGAAACGGATATTCGAAATGACTGTGATAATAAGTGGTCATTCAATACTGTAAAGATACTTTGTTGTTATTTAATTTGCAAGAGGTTTCTCGAAATTATGTAAAGTTTATGATTAAGGTGATACTGATGGACATTTTTAAATATTCTACAAACTCAGTAATTTAGAATAAAAATTGGACTTCGGACAACAATTTAAATTAGGACGTATTCAAGAATGAAATATTTTGCGGATCAGTTGCCACCTTAAATTCAAAACTAAAAACGAAGAAATAGCAAATTTATCATTTTTTTAGGTCGACCTCTAATACAAGTGCCTATTTTTTTCTTCTTAGCGCTGTAGGTATAGAATTTTTCAGGAAACTATCTCAAGATCGCTTAGATTAAATATGCATTATTAGGGATAGCTCAAAAACTACTCGTCAGATGTCGCTCAAATTTGAATGGGACCACATGACAAGCACCAGCATTCAAGTGTAAAATCATCCAAATCGGTACACCTAGTAAACAGTGATGAGTTAACACGGATAAAAATATAAAGATAAATTTAGAACATCCTCCTGTTTTGAAGTTGGTTATGAAGGGTGAAGTTTCAACCGTGGATGAAATATTTTACGGATGAGTAATTCTTCCGTATTGTCTCTAAGTTCAGATGGAATTAAAAACGGTCTAAGTACAACATTATTTTTAAATAATAAAAAAAAACGAATTTAAAACTAAAAACGGAGAAATAAAAATATTGTTTATAAAAATCTAAAGATTTTTTTAGGTTGGTCCCAAATACAAGTGACAATGTTTAGATTTTTATAAACAAAATTTGATTTCTTCGTTTTTAGTTTTGAAGGTGGTTTATTTTATTAACCGACTTCAAACAAAAAAAGGAGGAGGTTCTCTATTCGACTGTATGTTTTTTTTTGTATGTATGTTCCGCGATTACTCCGTCAATTATGAATCGATTTTGATGATTCTTTTTTCGTTAGGAAGGTCATACTTCAAAGGTAGTGCCGTATAAATTATACCGAAATTGGTTCAGTACTTTTTTGTTGAAATGATAATTTCATTGGGGATGAATTAATGATATCGTCCACGAACACAAAAATTATGACTTTTTTTTTGAACTTGCCATTACCTAATATGCAATAGTGAAATTTTGGTTAGTAGGTCCAACACATAAACTATGACAAATTATTTTATGAACTTAAGTTAAATAAATAACTAGTTTCTCTTCAAGTTTTAATGCTTCATAGTTCATTAACTTACCATTAAAACTATACCATTCATTCTGAATGAATGGTAGGCATTTGTAGTGAGCTATAGGTCTGAGACGTGATATTATTTGTTAACCGACTTGAAAAAAAGAGGAAGTTCTCTATCCGACTGTTTTTTTGTGTTTGTTACCTGATTACTCCGTCAATTATGAGTATTACGACTCGATTTTAGTGATTCTTTTTTTAGGTACGTCAAGATCAGAGATGGCCCGTATAAATTGTATCGATATAAATTCGACCCTTTATGAACAAATCATTAATAACAAAAAAAAAGTTTTAGTTAAAATTTCCATTAAGTTTTAATGAGCGCCTATCCATTTATCCAGTAGGCCTATCCATTTTCAATAAAATATACTTAATTTCCACTAAAAATAATAAAATAAAATATTTCTAGCAAAATATAGAAAAACCGACTTCAATGCGTACAAATTTAAACTAAAAAGTAAGAAATAAATAATATTTTTATGAAGTAGTTGAAAAGAGCGTTATAGAAAACCAAGGAAAGTATTGATACACATTTGTAATTCTTTATTTATAATTCATACTCCGATATATTTGGAGTCGGTGCCAGCCTAAGCAAAATAAACTTACCTAATAGATACGAACTTGATTAATCCATTAACTATACATAATAATGACTGCATAATAAAGATGAGAAATAATCCGCCGCTCCGTGAAGTTCGGAAATTGTAAACACTATCCTCCTTGGCTAGCTGGCACCGGCTCCAAATACATCGGAGTATGAATTATAAATAAAGAATTATAAATGTGTATCAATACTTTCCTTGGTTTTCTATGACGCTCTTTTCAACTACTTCATAAAAATATTATTTATTTCTTACTTTTTAGTTTAAATTTGTACGCATTGAAGTCGGTTTTTCTATTTTTTTGCTAAAAATATTTTATTTAAAAATAATTTATTTTTTGCTTTTGAGTGTTTTAAGTATAAAAATTTTCAGGAAACTGTTTCGAGATCTTTTAGACACACAAGTGATAAGATTACGATATCATCAATGTCAATCAAATAGGCATCATTAGGGATAACTCAAAACACACTCGTCAGATGTCGATCATATTAACATAGGAACTAGCTTCCAAAGGTCGAAAGAACCTTCAAAATCGGTACACCCAGTTAAAAGCTATGAGGTAACAATCTCAAAGAAAAACAGACAGTCGAATTGGGAACCTCCTCCTTTTTTGAAGTCGGTTAAAATATCTAATTAACAAAGACATAATCTCATCACTTCATACCATAAAAAGAAGCAATCACGTTAATTTCATTTTAAACTGATTATTATATTTTAAATCGAGTTGTGACATCAGAACCGCAAGAACAAGTTTTGTTGCGCACAAATTTCAAGTCCGCAATATGGATTAGGTCAATTTAAAGCGATTACCATAATTTCTTATTAAAAACTTTCGAGAGAGTTCTATCATGAATATTCAGTTGATTATATTTTGGCTGTTCCGTGGCCTTTTACGCTTAAATACTGGTGAAATGGGGATTAGTTCCGTATAATAAAA
This sequence comes from Elophila nymphaeata, assembly GCA_955850985.1. Classification (NCBI taxonomy): domain Eukaryota; kingdom Metazoa; phylum Arthropoda; class Insecta; order Lepidoptera; family Crambidae; genus Elophila; species Elophila nymphaeata. Next base: position 14,678,002 of record OY039076.1, on the reverse strand, counting down.
TATGATTGCATTAATTATTAAAGGAAAATCTTTTAGAACTCATAAGTTTAATGGTGCCTCTTTTGGGTGAGAAAATATAGTGCTAACGGTTTTAACACTGCAAGTGCGTTGCCATCCTGGGGACTAAGATGATTTGCCTTCCATGCCCAATAATTACACTGGCTACCCTTCAATTAGAAACAAAGCGAACTGATTCGCGGCAGAAATAAAAAAGGCGGTGTACTAATTAAATTAAAAATACAAAAAAGCATAAGAGTGTTTACGAGTTTTGATTGAAAATCGTACTTTTTAACTGCTTGACTTTCATGAGCTCTTGTTCTACAAAAAACTTCTAGGTAATATTTTTGTACAAATAATTGTAAGATAAAATGATTTGACGCTGTAGATAGTATAATATGAATATATATTTTTGAAGTGAAACTTCTTTATCGGCGTTGGAAAAAAATTTACCGTCACATTTTTCGGTTACGCGCCATCTTTTTTGAAGTGAAACTTCAAAATAGATGGCGCGTATGTATTCATGTCTATGTAAGGCCATAAAGAAGTTTCACTTCTTACGTGTGTACACTAGTACACGCACACATTTTTTTATTATATAAAAATATAGAACAATATCCCAATTAAATTATTACTAAAAGATTATAATCTCATTAAATTATTAATGATTTGTCGGGTAAGCGACAGAAAGCCTGCTGGGCTCAATTCGAGAAACGAATTGAAAATGAAAACTTACTTCGTTATCGTTTTTGAATTTGTTACTTTATCTAGGCCCAATAGTATTCTTTGCCGTCTTTAAGGGTAGTTTGGAGAATCGTACTGATTAAAAACGAATCTTCTTTTTGTGAAATATTCGTTAGACCGAAGCGAAGTGCGAAGTAAGTTCTTTAAACAATAGTACGGCTTAGACAACTGCGCTGAGTTTCATCCGAGCCACAATTGGCCTGTATTATTTAAAAGAAAAATAATATTTATGTCTTGTTAGCAGCACATATACATATACTTATCCTCCTACTAAGCTAATGCGTTTGTGCCAGCACCCTTAGTGTAAGTTTATGTATTTTAAATACGTAACTGTTGTAGTTGCGTTAAGAGCACGATTTAGGAACACATAGGAAACGTGAATAGTAGCGCCCCTAGCGGAGAAAAGCGTCAATCTTGTTTCCCATACAAATTAATAGTTACGTATTTTATACTAAATAACTTCTATACGGGAATAGGAGTGGGTTCAAGTCAATAGTCTAACGTTGGTCGGAGATCGATCTCCGTTCACACAGAAACCGAGTCCATCTGCCTGAGCGCTCAGCTACCGGCGCTTCCTGTGAGCTTTACAAATATCTCAAGGACATGCTTTATATAAAAAATGTTTCTGTAGTAGTTCAAAAAATCATAATCGTAAACATCCACACACGTTCAGATACAAAAATATGGAATACAATTTTAATGAGTTTTATTATTAGCGAGCCCTTAAAACTGACACGAGCACTCGCGCGTAGAGTATTCTGCTCACGTTTTATAAATCGCCAAAAAGTATAGATAACAGCACGTTGGGTTACCACAAACTGTCAAATTTTCCCAATCGATTAAGCACTTTCCGTTGAACAGTCTTAAGTTGAAAATCGTTTGGAGAAATTTGACAGTTTTGTATAGCTCGACGTGCTGGTGGCTGTACATAAATTACCTATAGCAAACCTTTTAACCTTGTTACATTATATAATAAGACAACCGTGTAAAATCAAATCAAACATTTATGTTTAGTATAAAGCATTTGTTATACTATAATAAGTACAGGAACGAAATTTACATTTCTAAAATGTACCTTTGGAATAAACTACAAAAAAAATACTGTAATTAAAAAAATACGGAATGCATATATATTTCATCATATACACGAGCTTAACATATGTCACACATAGTAAAAGCATGTACTGTACATATTTTTTACATGTAATTCATGTCTTTTGTCTTACGATTTTTCCACCCCGAATATATGTTTATGAAAATAAAAAAAATGCTTAAACCCAGTCAATGCAGTAGAAAATCCTGCGGATACTTATATGGAAAGTATGAACAACAAACAACAACTTTAAAATATTATGTATCGACCAAGCTCAATATTCAGGCGTTATTATTTATTGCTGAACATTGAACAGAAAGTTTGCCTCTGTGCCAGCATAAAATTTTGTTGTACATTCAGGAAAGCCTCGAGCTAAATACCCCTAGGGTTGTGTACAAGGTGCGAAGATCGTATCACAGGAACAAGTACCTTGTTTTTGTACTTTGAGCGAAAACGCAAAGTTTGTATGGATGTATGGGATTGGATGGATGTCTGGACAGCAAGAAGTTGAATAGGTCATACAAAACTGTTGGTTAGATTTCAAAGACGAAATGTATTTGCATCGATTTATCACGACCGTCACTGCATACTACATGTACGCAATACAGCCAAATAGTAAATGTCTCAATAATAATAAAAAATATCCTTCTATTAACCCCTTGATCGCGTGTATTTTCCCATGGAGGTTTTTCCACCTGGGTGGGAATTTTCCCGTTTGAGGTATATTTTAGGGCATCCGATGCGTTAAGGGTACCCGCGTAGACGTCCGCGCGGCGTTCATGCAAATTCATAGTGCAGCGCTGCATGCGGCAGGTCACCTGTCATCCACCACGCGGGTAATGGGCATGCTGGCGTATACACGCAAGCGTAACGCTTTTTTTATATCAACCACAAACCAATCGCCGCGGGCTATCTGCGACGTGTTAAAGTTGTCCGCGACAGACGTCCGGCGCGGGTGCTTAAACGATTTGAAATTATGAGGAGCTTAAGTTCAGACAACGATGAGAAAACATATTAGGGGCTAGCAATGAAAATTTAGAAAACTGTTATGAAATTTAGAGGTAACTTTTAAAATCAATTGACAAACAACTCCGAATGTCATTATTATAATTTACTACATAATCATTAATTAGTCCATTTGGAAATGGTTATGGAAACTTCAAATGTATATTTTATGATATCGCATTGGTTATACCCCAAATTTTAATTATAAAATTGTAATGCGCCGCAACATTTCACACAAACCACTGATGATCGCAGATTAACCGTAAATTATTACCATTCGAATAGCACGTATGGATGACGTGTAACTGTGATTGTTGCTCTGCAAAAAACACCTCAATTGCTACAGAATGACGTGATCGAAGAAAAAAGTTTAAGACTTATTATTACCTATATTTTATTATTTTCGTAATTAGTATTCTTTCCATGCGTTTCTTCTAAAATGTCGTGGTAAAAGTTCTTTAAAAGTCGGCAACGCAAGTGTGATATCTATCCCTGGTAATAAGTGTCCATAGACTGCAGTGACCACTTACCATAAAAAAAAACAAAATTGAAAATTTTAAGGAATCCCTGACATAAATTTATAGATAAGAACCATCTCACGTCAGCTCTTGAACGAAAAAAACCGCATCTTGGTCCATTCGTTTAGGAGTTACGATGCCACAGACAGACACACAGACAGATCAAAATGGACTATAATAATTATTCTTGTTTGGCATAAATATGGCAAGAACAATTGTCATGAAGCGAGGAAATAATACAGAATGGAGCGAAAACCAATTTGGAGGGGACCTAAGCGAAGAAATAATACAGAGCTGAACTGAGCAAAGAAATAATACGGAGCAGAGCTGAGCGAAGAAATAATATGGAGCTGATCTGAGCGAAGAAATAATATGGAGCGGAGCTGAGCAAAGAAATAATAAAGAGCAGAGATGAGCAAAGAAATAATACGGAGCGGAGCTGAGCGAAGAAATAATACGGAGCGGAGCTGAGCAAAGAAATAATACGGAGCAGAGCTGAGCGAAGAAATAATATGGAGCTGATCTGAGCGAAGAAATAATATGGAACGGAGCTGAGCAAAGCAATAATACGGAGCGGAGCTGAGCAAAGAAATAATACGGAGCGGAGCTGAGCGAAGAAATAATACGGAGCGGAGCTGAGCAAAGAAATAATACTTAGCAAAGCTGAGCGAAGACATAATATGAGCTGATCTGAGCGAAGAAATAATACGGAGCGAAGCTGAGCAAAGAAATAATACGGAGCGGAGCTGAACAAAGAAATAATACGGAGCGGAGCTAAGCAAAGAAATAATACGGAGCAGACCTGAGCAAAGAAATAATACGGAGCAGAGCTGAGCAAAGAAATAATACGGTGCAGAGCTGATCGAAGAAATAATGAGCTGATCTGAGCGAAGAAATAATACGGAGCGGAGCTGAGCGAAGAAATAATACGGAATGGAGCTGAGCAAAGAAATAATACGGAGCAGAGCTGAGCCATGAAATAATATGGAGTGGAGCTGAGCAAAGAAATAATACGGAGCGGAGCTGAGCGAAGAAATAATATAAAGCGGAGCTGAGTGAAGAAATAATACGGAGCGGGATTGAAAGCTGTGTTTGCCCTTTGACGCGAAGTTCCTTACTATTAACCAAACCTCCGTTTCCTCACTTTGTTTTCGCGCTTCGCATTTGAAATATATGAATCTTTGAACTAGTTCCTAATTATGGAATCGAACGAAGCATTCTCCCCAATCCGGGCAGCTGCGTTAACCACTACGCTACCGGGTCACTGCTTACGCCATGAAAATTTGTCAGTGCTTGGTGCATATGTTTTTATGGCAAACATTGTTTCATCAAATCTTTGAAATTTGCACTTCTAAGACCCGAACGAAATATTTTTGCAAATATTTGACGTCCAGTTAAGATGAAACTACCTTATATTATGGAATAATTTTTGCGTGAACAAACGCGTAAATATTTTTAAAACTAGAAAAAATACACATGCTGGGTTCGGGGTTGGATCTTTTTCAGTGTATTTTTTCTAGTCCCTAATTCCTGTCTACTGGCGAAAGAGGAAATTTTAAGCAATCCTATTGGTTAATATTGAGACAGCTTTACTGCACTCTTCTTTTCTACATTTTAGTGGATAGACTGCATTATTTATTAGCCGTTACACCGGCCGTGGTTACGAGCAGACTACTACCGGCGCCGCCTGTCATGATCTTTTCGAAGTTTCTCCATCTAACCACGAACTTTTGATTCATTTTTAACAGTACATTCAGTCCCAGACACACACGAGAAACACAAGAACATATAATTAAGTAATAGCTAAATATTCCCTAATGGACTATCGACACACATCAGGGACGTATCCGGGACGTGGCAAAGCCGTGTCGGGTGGACGCTCAGGGCTATGAAGCTCCGTCGCCAGCCCGGACACAGATGTGTAAGAATCGAGCTTTGTAATAAAGATTGTTTTAAAATGCAAAATAAATAAAATCATAAGTTACTATTTTATTTTATTTTCTTACATCGTAAAGGATGAAATCACACTTAAAATTGTTCTGCGAACGGTTAATTATGTGACTGACTATACTGTGTATTGCTATGAAGGAAATGTTAATAATTGTAGGTTTTTTCACTCGTACCAAACCAAATATTTTGCCTGATTTTTTCTGTTTTCTAAAGCTGACGCCACACCGCGGACGGGTCGGGACACGTCGCGGACATGTCGACGTGTGCATGACGCTGTGCGTTGTACGAGTAATATGGGAAATGTCGAAGACAGCGTTAATATCAAGTCACACCGCAACGTCCCTCTCGACGGGACGTTGCGGTACATTCGCCACGCACACGTTGACATCCCGTCCTGTCCACGGTGTGGCATCAGCTTTATAACGACGAGATTTGTGTTTCAGCTTAGACTTCTCATCACAAGGTGGATGGTGACAAAAAATGTTTAACATAAAAATATTAATTAACATTTAATCCTCGAATTAAGTTCAAGCTGCTGTCTTCGTGGTAGGCGTATTTAAAATGTCACGAAAATATACTTCAAGAAGTAAAGAAGCTTTCTTTTACGATAAAGCTTCTAAATAACATCAGTTACTTTAAATTCAAAGTGGATCTTTGTCGTTCCGCTACGCTTCGGATCGTGACCCTATTTACGTGTCCTTTTGTGTAGTTTACATACCTTCCTTATACTAAGAGGGAAGATGTGTTTCGAAAAAGTAAATTGTGCCAACCCTATTCTGGAAACAACTTTTCCATTTCACACTTTTGTCGACTTTCCGAGTCGATCACACAGTCATTTGTCTTAATTATTTTATAGTGACAAAGTGGCACTCAATATAGTGTGTTAGTAGCAAGAATATTTATTACGTAAATGGAATGTAAGATAAGTCCAGATTTAATAATATTTCATGCGCATGTGATGCCGGCAGAGTAGAATAGTATCACCCCATATCTTCCTATGGGTGTCGTAGAAGGCGAGTAATGGATCAGCAAAGGGGTATTGATCACCTTATACTCTATCCACCAATCCACATTGGGCAAGCGTGGTGGACTGCTGCCTATAGGTACCTCTTCGATGACAAGGAGAGGCTTTGTGTCCCAGCAGTGGGTCGAATTGTAAAGGCTACTATGATGACTTAACATTTATTAAAATACGTAAAATGAGTTTAAGACATAAAGTCTGTTCTTGACAACCTTTATTATGTAACAGATTATGCCCGCGGCTTCGCTCGCGCTATAATTGTGATTCGTGTCATCCCCTTAGGGGGTGAATTGTAGAAAATCATTTCTACCTTTGCCTACGTCAAAATAACTATCTGCGTGCCGATTTTCAGTGGTTTGAGCTGTAGATTTGTTGATGGAGCAGTGAAAAACGGTGGCATTTTAAAGTATCTGTGATAATACTCGCTGCTTTGCTTGCGTCAACGTCGGTTATTGCACAAAAAAATATTCTATGTCATTTCAACGGTCCCAAACTATCGTCATACCTTTTATTAAAATGGAGTTTCTCCCGAGTTCTTGTTGTAAAAACACGTGTTGAGAGACTTAATTTTTAACCTCAATCAACCGTACAATTTTTGTTACTTTAATTACATTTTCACTTGACATTGGTAAAATGCGTACACGTAATGCGACGCGACGCCATTAATTAAGAATAGTATAGTAGTTTTATTAAAATTGGTTCAGTACTTTAGGCATGAAAACGTAACAAACAAACTCACTTTCACATTTATAATATAAAGTTAGGATTTACTTTTACAGATTTTAAGTGTATAAATAGTATAAAACATAAAAAATATTTTTGAATGACATTTTTTTAATGAAATGGATTGTACCCTAACGGAAAGCCGTGTGCTTCTCGATAATTCCATATGCGACATTTTGCAACAAGACAAAGGAATGAGTTGCGTAATTTCTTTATATTTTGAAGATTAAACATTTTATATTTGTACGTCTACGCAAAACAATCGGTGATTTCGTTTGATATTATTTAAAGTAAACATGTATGTATGTATTGTCGATATCCAGATCTTAAAATATATTTATTCTTGTTGTTGACTGAAGTGCACAAATAAACAACTCTTTATAATAGCAAAAATACGTCTCTGTGAATCTAGTTTCAAACCCTGAATCTGTTTGCGTCACTATGAAAAAGTCACTTGTCTGGTATGACGTGAAGAAACAGAATAGAATCCTTAATCATAAGCATTTTATTTATTTGGCAAAAATAACAAATTCATCAAATCCAGATAGCAAGAACAGTTTTAAAAATCTCAGTGGTAGTAAGTTTGAAAAAACGCTTTGCGCTAATGCAGACATCTGCACGAGAACTTGAAAGTGTAATTGTAAAACTTCACTAAGTCAGCGCCAAATAGCCTATTTTAATTAAAAAGAACCGTCGAGCCTGCGGTGGATAACAATTTAATGTAATGGCGACACTCAAAGAACTCTTTTATGGGGCTGTGTGGACCTGCTTAATTAATGAGGCTTACTCTTTTACTACGAACTGATTTAGTAAATTAAGTTTTCCAACTAGCTTGCAGAATTTGTCGTGACACTTTTCCATTTATAAAGATGAAACCATCTAGCCTTTCCACTCTTACATAAGCTAAGATTGCGATCTTACGAATACAAAGTTATTTATTCAGAGCACACATAACCCTATTTACATACGATTCCGAGTTTTTTACCTCTTGTTTACTAGTACAAAGGAAGCAAGAGATACCTGCACAATATACGTTACAGAGTCCTCTACGAGGCCAATTTGTGCGGGTTCCAAATTTGCCTAAACCCTAAAAGAACGGGACAAAGACAAAAGGTCGAGTTGGTTGAGATTTATGAAGATTGCGGCCCAAGTACAGGCGTGTACGTGGACTCCGCGAATGAAAAAGTTGCGGAATTTCACGCAATTTATTAGAGCGGAGTCAGCTAATGAAATCGTGCTGTCTGCACGATGACAGGAGAAAAGTAAATTTACAGCGCGTTCCTCATTGTTGCATCAAAATAAAATTTTGTTGCCTCAGATTATATTACGGAATAAACTTTGAACTTCTCCGTCGTGGGCGATTTTACAGATAACGTTCAAGTAGTTATGTACCTATATTTAATTTTTACTAATACCACAGATTATATAATACTATAATAGTAGGTATATAAAACCAACATCATATTCATTATCTTTATAGTAATTATGTATTTACGAACTTTTGCTTTTTAAAACGTTTTTGTAATTAAATTATTTTATAAACTGCCTGTGTCTGGCCACGGCTGATGTAGCCCAGTTGAAACATGGAGTAAAAAAGTTAATCTCACTCTAATGACGCGCTACACTTTCAATTAATATTCTTATAAAGAATATTATATTCAAATTTATCAAAGTAGATAGTATTTTCCATATTTATATGAATAAATTAGTTTGACAAGAAATTGATACAAAATAAAATATAAAATAAGCAAACTATAGAAATCAAAATAATTAATTCCTAAGTACATGTCATTATAAGACACAAGATTCCAATCATTCAGCGCCCATTGTAAGAAAAATATCCAGTAATAGTTTTGTATATAATTATTTCCTAACTTATTTAAAGTGTTTTAAATAATTACTTTTCCGTGCTTTCTTGATTTTTGACACATAATAGTTTTTTCCTCGCAACTACGGCAATACATTCGCTAGCGACTAGTTTGAAATTTTCTGGCTTTGCTGGCAGGTAAGACTCAATTATCGATGGAGTTTCTGGCCATGAATATTAATAGAAATATTTGCATACTCAACGTGAAGTCGAACGATGCAAGGAAAAATAACGAGGTTGATACGGATACTGTGGCCTTTACATGCACACAGGATGTTGGTTTTATTACTGCCTTCACAGATTATGAAGCAGTGTAATATGTCCAATGGCTTTGTAGTCAAAATGTGACAATCTATAGGGCTCAGCTTTTTTTACACATTAATCCACGCCCACACACATTATCTAGCCCAAATTAAATATCATTAAGAACTTGTGTCATGGATAATTAAGTTACATTTTACTAGGTGGTAGACCCATATGTAGGATCGTCTGAGTAGGTACCACCGCCTTTCTTATTTCTGCCGTGAAGCAGTTCGCTGTGTTTCGGATTGAAGGGAAAGGTAGCCTGTATAATTACTGGGCATGAAAGGCATATCATCTTAGTCCCCAGGATAGCAACGCACTTGCAGTGTGAAGTGATTTACTCTTAATATTGCAAGTGTCTATATGCGACGGTAACCACTTAACACCACGTGGGCCATCTTGTAGTATAAACTAAATAAATATTATATGTACATACAATATTTGCGACCTATGTATGTATGTTTGTGTTTACGTATATTCCAACGTAGTGCTTAACTATTCATCGAATTTTGATAAATAAAGTGTTAATGAATCATTTTATAAGATACGGACAACAAAGGCTACATTTTAACCGATTTTTACAAGAGGAGGAGTTAGAGAATTTTCCTCGTAACCTCGATTTTAAGCGATTTAATTGTTTAATGCGACAAATGCGACCTATTTTAATATTTAGCAATATTTTTTTATAATTGGGCTCGTGCTATAGTCTATTTTTTTAAAGAAACGAGTACCGAAAATTGTGTTTGCGTTGCTATTGGTCCACGTAATCAACATAAAGTCTGTTTCACGCAAACGCCACAAAAGACCGGCTTGTGTGATAATGTGCAATAAACAAATATTGTTAGAGCAGTTTATTATTCACGTGTCTTCAAAAAGTTTATCCGAGGAAGTGACGACGATACTTTTTAAGATTACAAGAATTATATATATAATAATTATTTGATTTATAAGTTCTAGTATATAAAATATTAATACTATAATATCCAATATCCAAAATAGTTTTGAACATAGGCGTCGGCCCCGCCTCTAACATGATCCATCTCACTTTGTCAATATCGAAAATATGCGAGAGACATACTCAGTACTCGTTTGTTAAAAAAACAGACTATAGGACTTTTATCAAGTCCACCTGACTAGCTTCTATCACCTTATCAAAATCTGTCGCCATAATAATAATGTTGATAGCATTATTGTATTCCCACAATTAATTAAGATAGCCAGCCCCCCTCTGTGATTGAGGGTTCAGGTGAAGCTCCATTCCATTTTCAACTTTATCATCACATACCATTAGGTTAAATGCCCAACATTAGCCACTCTCCCGTATAATATTCAATGGATCCATTTAGCACAAACTCTTCCTTTTAATAGCTTTTTGTGCAAGAATAAAGAGAAATGCGAATTTAAAGACGAAAAGCTTAGGGATCGCGTCGCCATGAATAAGGTATAAGATTTTTCATAACAAAAGTCATTACAAACCGCAATCGTTTGCCAAACAAGAGAATGAATTTTCCGCGAAATACATGAGACATCTCGACGCGAATTACTTCCATCACGGCGTCGGTGGAATAAACTGATTTTCTTATTATGAAAATTATATTATGCGACCGACAAGATTACGTAGTCGCAAGTGGAAATAAGTATTCGTTTCATGCATAATTTGCCCGTTCCCTTTAATAAAGGCATTTATATTGCTGGCGATGATTCGTATTATGCGACGAAAGTGGGTGTGAAGATTATGAAAGTTTAATCCATAATTCTGCGCACATAGCTCAGAAACTTTTTGCAAAGTATTCAATTTTACTCCTTGACCCTGTTATTATAAAGTTACTTTTGAAAAGTATTATAACTTATATTAACCTAATAATGATTTTTAAACAAGTGCTATTACGTCGTAGAAGTGACCACGCTTCTTTATGAGTGTATCGTAATCGTTTGGACCACTAGTTCGGAGATGCCATTAATATGCTTATTTGTAGATATAACACTTATACCTCGCCTAAATTTCTTTACCAACGAAAGATACGACGGACAACAGCTTTCCTAACAATTTTAAAGAAAATACTCAAATGTTTATTAAATGCTCGCTTGAGCTCATTACATCTCGCTTTCCCGTATTAGACCGTTAAAGACATCAAAGCTAATTTTGTTTGGGACTCCATTGCATATCAAATTAACTTTTAATGTGAAGTGAAGAAAATGCAGTTCACTAAGAACCGTAAGAAGATGAGAAGCGTCGGTGGCGTAGTGCGTAAGGGCGTTGTCTCCCACCCGGAAAGTACCGGCTCGAACCCCGCCACGTACGAATGTGTTTTCAAATTTTGAATTCATATGTACGCTTACTCGACGCTTTTATGGTGAAGGAAAACAACGTTAGGAAACCTGCACACGCCTATGAAGCAATTCTTAGGTTGTGTGTGAAGTCGACCAACCCGCACTTGGCCTATTCGTCCCTAATGTGGGTTAGGGTCGAGCCCCTCGGTGGGGACATTATGTGAGATGATGAAGATCCTCAGACTATAATGCAACCAGATATAGGTACGTATGGATACATCCATTCATGCTTAATTAAGAATAGAATAGATTAATCTTTATTTGACACCTCAGCAAAGAAACAACAATAAAACCATAGTAATAATCCAATGTACAAAGGGTGGTCTTATCGTTATTTGAGCTATCTCTTTTAGACAAGTATCATTAAGAGCTAATGTATTTTTACAGATTAACTTAAATAAACACATAACTTAAACTCGTTATCAAATGGTCGCATTCAACACAAATATTTGCCTCCACCAGGATTCGATCGCTCGGTGGGTAGTCAACGTTACTGACCAGTCTGACCACTCCACAAAAATAGTGGCAAGTACAAAGGATCCTGTCATTTTATCATTTAGTAATTAATATAGGATTATAATTAAATATTACCCTGTCATAAACTATGCATCAGGCGGGTTAAAGCTTATATGGAATTAAAACAATTAAAATGCATAAGCACGAACTCGTCGGGCTCTGAAGGGTTTTTATAGTTTCAAACTAGATATAAACTTTGATGATATGCTTGTTTTTCAAGTTCCGTTGTCATCAAAGCGTAAAGCTTTTAAAGAACCAACACTTACGCTTTAACGACACTTCAAAGTTGAATGGAATTTATTTCTCTAGTCTGTAATAACTTTTGTAGGTCGAGGATAGTTGTCATATTGAAATTGCTTTAAAGTTTTGCGTCGAAAAGCCTATGATCGAGCAAATAATCCACGAAGTTGTGGTATAACCTTACCTTAATCAAACCGACTTTTACTGAATTGACAAAGAAAGCAAATAATATTATGTCATTTCCTTTATTGTGATAAAGGTGCTACTAGTACCTAGTATGGGTCAGGATTATATTTGCTCAATAAAATTAGTTAGGCTTCATGTGAACTGCTCCTTTTTGTAGGCTAGAGGCTGGTTAAATGCCAGTTAGAACCATTTTACTCGGTTCAAAGACGAGCTATGATAATCGTCAACAATCCAATGTTCAAACCGTATCTCTTAGTATTGAGAGATATACCTATTTTGTCTCTTTACACGTTTTCTACTGGTTGTATAACGATTAAAATTCAGGAACTATTTGACGTAATGACAACAGCTTCTTTCTATCGTCGCATCGCTCATCAACATATTCATCCCATCTATTATTAGAACCAGTTTCATTGCGTACTGTACGTTTCCAAATAATTTCTTTCGTGCTTTGTGAAATGAACTCCATATTATTATAGAGATATATGGCGACGTCTTCAAAAAGGCGTAAAAAGATATATATATACAAGGCCGGCAACGCGCACGCGATAATTATAAATTAAAATGTCCATAGGTTGCGGTTACCCCTTATCACCAGGTGAACCATATGATTGATTGTAATAACGATTACTCATCAAACAACTGTGTTTGCAACTGCAATGCAACGAATTATGAATCCAGGCAACTGCCTGGATCCATTATTCGTTACTAATTTATCATATAGTATAAAAATACAACATATAACATTATTTTTCTTTAAATATAATAAAGAAAATATTTTTTTTTAATATTCTATTCATTTCGTTCCTAAGATTTCGTTCACGCAAATTCGCTTCTAATGCTTTTGCGAAAATATTGTTTAGGTGTCTACGTACGTACGTGACATATGAACGAAATTGTTAATGTGATGTGAGCATGAAGATGAAAAGGATTTAATATGAACCTACAAGTGAAACGTAATAAAAAGCAATCCTTTGTTACACATTGAATACACATCTCAAAAAACGTTATTTACTTTATGTAGCCACGAGTATAGCACAATGTCTATAGAAATAAATGATATTAACTTGTTTGCGGCACCTGAGCTCGGTGACTTGACGTGGGCTTAATACAATAATCTGTAAGAAATGAGCTTTATTATGTTAGAGAATAATAAAGGAGCTGATATTAAGGCTAAGTGTTAACAGTAAACACCGCCTTGAAATAAAGAAATCCTTTCGATATCGGTGCGGTGACAGTAAGAAAACAAAGTTGAAGCTTTCAACGACTAATAATTATAATTATTATTCACCGATGAAAGTATATTTAACGACCATGAAAGAGGTAGAAACAATATGAACAAAAGTATTAACAGTGTAGTACTATATAATTAGGGATAGCTTAACCAACTCCATCCATATAAATGTTACAGGCCAAACCCGATTTTAGTTCCCTAACCAGTTCACTAACCTACCCATCACTCAGCCATGTAGGAGCATAAAACACAAGACTCTCCCAAAAAAACCTGGTCATATAAAAAATAACCCTAACCTACTCATCATTCAGCCATGGTAGGTGTTAAATCGCATAAAGGACTAATTGGTTTGTGCTAGGAAAAACTAGTTCGTCCTAAATTCGAGTTTGGCCGGTAACATAAATATGGTATGTTTATGTAAGCTGTTTTTATTTCATAAACGCGGGTGAGCCATGACTGTACTGTTGATATTACATGCACATTGCTTTGTGTGGAGTGCGCTTAGTACTAGCAGTATGCTATAGTCTTCTTCTTCGTCGTTTTCTCTTGGCAGAGTAGTCGTGGTTATCGGAATCGCAACACGGCCCTCTTCGCTGTCTCCCGCCATCTCTTTCTTTCCGACGCATTTCACACACACAAATTTAGGGGCGACTTTGTGAGATCTTTTATTTGGTCAATTTTATTTGCCAACGGTAACCGAAAGTCTTTGCGCGACCTTCAGCTCTAGGAGAATAGAAATGTTAGTGCAGCGCAGAGTCCATATTCTTCTCCAATATCACATTTCCAAGGTTTCCGATCCGATCTCTTTCACCGTCCACGTTTCCGAACTATAGAGCAATACCTGGAACACCTAGGGATCTTTACAAATCGAGTCTTTGTTGCTTTTGTACTACTACGGTCTCTCCAGATCTTCCCCAATCTGTCCATTGTTGACCTAGTTGTGGTTATGCGTCGCTTGATTTCATCTTCCGTCCCTCCGCTTTTGGGACCAGGGACCCCAAGGATATGTATGTACGACGGTACCTGAGTTTTTAAACGTTGTTGGCGTATTGTTGCTGTTACGGTCCACTTCCATCATCTTAGTATTCAGTCTGTTGATCTTCTAACCAAATTTGAGACTGTTTTATTACGACGCAATATCACTGCAAATATGTGTTATAGTACTGGAATCTAATTATTTAATGGGTTTTTACGCGGGCTAATTAATTTCATAGGAGAGAAAAAGTGTTTGTAAAAGTACGCCCAAAGACAAGATTTTCGAGCTTCGTCATTAGTATCAGCCAGTATATTAGGTCATTCAAGCCTAAGTGCATGGTAGATACATTGACTACTGCAGATTGTCTCTGATGACATTTTCTGCATCTCCGGTGTTGTGTGAAGGTGAAGACCTTGGAGGGTCCTCAAGCCTGTAGGTCGAAAGTTCCTAGGGGATTACTGGGCGACCGATCCTCTCCCTCTCGGGAGTCTCTCTCGGATGGGAGTCTATTATTAAAAGTTAATCAACAGTTAGTAGTCCTAATTTTTTTTTGCTTATTGATTGTTTATACAGAGTGAAGAATAAATTTACCACAGCAGCCCGTCGTCGGGTCAGCTAGTAAGTATAATCATAAATAATATAATTATTTTACAGGCTTAGAGTATTCGGATTTTTTTTCATATTTCTCGAAGTAATCATTAATATTCGATATTACGTTATACAAATCTCGAAAATTTCTATAGTACCAACAACTGTTCCATTTCAATATAATAGAAAAGTTGGACGTGCTCTTTATAGATTCAGACGTGACATAATTACTTATCCAGATGAACTGAATAAAAAGATGCAAGATTTTTCTCTGTATAATGAAATTGGTGAAATTTTATGAATAAATTTCAAAATTTTCCATTTGATTATTGAAGGCCTCAATTGGAAAATGAGCTTGGGGAATACTATAAATTATAGAATAAAACAAAAGTTTCGTTCACCTCAAACCATATTTAAATGAACAACGTGCTCCATTCCAGTGTACTTTTTATGTACGTTCATGATTATTCCGCCATTATGTGCATCAGTTGTGATAATTTTTTATAGAGCTTTGTATTTCGAAATAACTTTTGTGAAAATACACACACATTATATTTAGAAAAAGCCAACAAATGTAGAGATATTTTATTTGTTGGCTCTAAAAACTCGATGTACAATCCTTATTAAAAATTATGCGTGGAAAAAAGGCGCTTTATAAATCCGTATCCCTTATAAGTAATATTACATAACATATTGGGTCCATAATGTGGAGCTAAATTCTGCTTATGGGTCTAGGGTAATGCATAAGATTAATAAAAAATACCCAAGGTGTAAAAGACATGAACAGTCAAACGAGAACCATGTATTCTATACATCAAAATAAGTAACATTTCAAAAAATAATTGCTGGGAAATGATTTTTATTTTTTGGTGTTAAAAAAAATTGCAAATTGTACCGCGCAATGTAAAGCGCTCAACTCGTACGCATCGTAAAATCGCGATAATTTTGCCAGACGGCCACGAAGTTCACAATGTAGGTTGACATAAATGTAATCTAGCTACTTAGGTACTTACCTACTGTTCATTAATTTTCATCTACGATAGGCCTTCCGAAAGGGTGAGGTGTGGTTCAAACTGGCGACCTTCGACGTGTAGACACATGCGCGCTCGATACCTACAGCGTATTTTAATTCGTGATCTCGCCAGGATTCCCTCTCGTAGTGACCGATGCTTATGTTCGTCGAATACGTCAATGATTTTTTGACGCAACTCGACAGCCGTTTCGCAAGGGCGGTCAAAAACTCTGTCCCTAACGAACCTCTTACAAAAAAAATCTAGAGGGGTTATCTGGCGATCGTGCATAGGCCCATACCGCCCAATCCCTTGGTCACCGAACAGCTCCGTCAGCCGCTTCCGAAGGGGTCTCACAATGTGTGTTTGGGGGTGTCGCCGTCGTGCTGGTACTCGCAGCTGAGTTAGTGGCATGTTGTACAGAGCGTCTGAAATGTACCCGTTTAACAGATCCAGGTAAGCCCGCCCATCCATTTTTTGCGGCAAGAAAACGGGACCAAGTATAACAGTAAACCATGTTCACATATTCGCGGGCGTTATAAACATGCCCGGGATCTTGTTTCTAACACTCACTAAATCACCACGATCACAACACAAACTGCACTGAAAATTGCGCTGAAGCCTTAGAACCGCTTATTACTCGGACAGCACGATATTATACCATAAAACCGGTTTGATTACGCAACCTCATTTACGCGAGTTCGAAAGCATTCGCTCATAAGCGCGCTACTACCGTGGCGATACGCTAGCGACTAGCGGTAGCGAAGTAGGTAGAGAACTTCCAAATAAATCACGCGGAGTGTTGCCAGCTACTGATATAAAAATTCCGCAACCAAACATGCTTATTTTTAGTACTACAATACATTTTAATTATCTGAATTTATCTGAAAATAAAATAGTACCAACCAAAAAAAGGAACTAAAATAAACACACTTGTGATAGACAATCTTGAAAAACTTTCCAATACTTTAACCACAATGTATGAGCTAATTGTCGTTAAAAATCTACTAATCCCATCGTCATGACGGTGACCTTAGACCATTTAACACGGGATGTGGCATAGCGCAGATTTAGTACAGAAAACATTCTGCCGTTTTTTGCGGGGGGTGAGGCAAACACGCATAGCACACATTTACTCACTAGTGCACACTGTTGCAAAAATTATAATCGCTATTATGAGCGCACACTCGGCGTACCACCATATCGCCTAACGTTGTTATATCGTTGTTTCTGTCGCAAATTTGTAGATGACAAATTGTATTGTTATGTGAAACAGTAGTTGATGTGAATAGAAAATTACTTTCGTATGATAAGCAACTCCGTTTTAGGATAACTTTAATGTTTCTGGTGGTCGTTTACAAGAAAACACTCCGCAACCAATAATTTTTACGAGGCCCGCTTAGCGACAGATACGAATTCAATATGGCGGTCGGTCGTCGCGGCGAACTATTTTTTATAAACTGACATGAACGTTTATTCATGTACTTTGGCAGTTTTTAATGTAAAAGAAACCAATCTGCTATTTCGACCTTTATAACAAAAAATAATTGTCGTAATCGTTTCAGATTTGGCGCAGATACAATAAATAACTCAACTTAGGTATGTAAAAAAAAAACTTTTAACCAAATAAATCAATCGCTATCAGAGTGCCAATTTACCAGTGATGGTGTGTGTAGTACACTTGCCATATCTCACCAGTAATTACTGATTTAATAATTATTGATTAACAAATCGTGTTAATTCCTGTTTTAACATTACCGTTTATTCATGCAACGCGAAGTAAAAAGTAATTACTGCTTTGGTGCTCGGTTATGACGTTAAACAGTAAACATTGAATTAAATTACCGCAAACAACACAATGAACAAAAAAAAAATTTACTAGGTTTAGAGCAAACACTAAGTTGGCAACATTGTATGCAAGCGCAGTTCGTAGGTAATTCTTTTGAGCTCGCGCCGCCCGCGCCGGCCGCCGCCGGCCAAAGCGCCTGCCGCGACACGAGTTTCCCGCGCGTTGCTAGGTTACGAAGCAATGCTTGATTGAATGTAGGTATTTTATTTTCTGTACCTTTCTTCCTTGTTATTAAATTTTATAACAAGTGTAAAATAAGTAATCATGCCTTAATTCATTTAAAGCTTTCTTCAAAATGTTATCGTCTCTGTAACTTGAAGAAATTGTCAGTCCTTACTAACATACCTACACATCTACGTAGGAACTAAAGTCAAAGCGTAAATTCTTACATTATTATGGAATAAATTTGGAATTGTGGGTCCTATCCTATCTGGATATTATTATGTTTTCTCGCTATCCTTAAAGTCATAAGTTTATATCAAATTGAACGTAAAAGAATACTCATTTTTTTACAGGCACTGTGATTTTAAAAATGTAAAAGAATGAGAAGTAACTTTTTTGATGTGTATGAAATTGCAATCACCGTTTTATGTAGGTAGTTATTCAATACCTATCTGTTACTTGTATGGTAAATCAACAAAGTACGTAATTCTTTATCAGTGATAAAAGACTTAATAAGCAGGTAATGTAGATGCTTACTACTTGGCGGTCTGAGCTTGACGGCAGGTTATTGGATGGTTGATCGTTTATTACTTTGTTCAACCAGGTACCTAGTAGGTACCTAGGTAGATCTAATAATTTATTAGTCAGCTGACTGCGGGTCCAATACTTAAATAAATTAAGTTTTAACACGTTGATTAGGTAATTTAATCATTAACTCATCAGCTGATCATTATTTTGCCTACCCTGCTCCAAATTTATAAATTTTCGGTCACCCATCCGAGTGCCGACCGCGCACTTGGTAGCTTAACTTTCGTGATTATTACTAATAATGCACGACTGCGGCGCTATCGATCTCATTCTCCTCATAATCAACTGCTAAAGGGTAATAAATGTTAGTCGCCCGCGTGGTAATTTTTTGCACTCAGCATGCACGCGCACGGAGTTCAATGGCCCCGTTCGTTAGTGTCCGCGCGGATCGAGTGATCTACGTTGAACGCTAACGCTTTGAAGCCATTTTTTATTATGAAATACTAAAAAAATGATAATGTTTCTTTGGACAAAAATTAAGAAATAATGTTTAGAACATGTTTTCATAAAAAAATGAAAAAAAAAATTATGACTTTGACCTTCAATAAAATCGTAACTATCAATTTCCCAGGTATAGTCTGAAAGAAAAAAAATGTTATGATGGTGAGTAGAATACATGGTTTTCGTTTGACTGCTCATGTCTTTTACACCCGTTATATTAAAAATATTAATCAACACCAGTATGTGTGTATTCTTTTTAGAAGACATATAAGTTCTTAGCTACCAGGAAAACAACATGTAAGTATGTCTTCTCAAAAAGTTTATTAACACTTAAGTGCTACATAATACAACATCAACAGCGTTTAAGCAAAATGCACGAACGTTACTCGAAAATGTACTAAATCGTGAATCAAATTTCGGGCCCAACCGTACATATGAATTACGCGACTCAATGCTGCCTACTAAATCTTTCATCAGGCTGATGTAAGTAGACGTATGACGAGAAGGGTTATAAAACAGACGTCGGACATAAAACCAGCGTACGCTTTTAGTGCCGTCGGGTTTTGTCCGATTTAACAATTTACCGGATCTTGCCAGACAAGTTAGGGTGGCTTCACGTGCACCTAAATGTACCTAAATTTCTCGTTGTGTTCCAGCTTGTTTCTAGTTTAAGACACGCCGTCGGAGAAGTTGAGTTAGCAATGGATTAATCTGTACCTAATTAGGTGTTTAATTGTAATGTTGAAGTTTTAATACTAAATGGAATTGTTGAAACTAAGTTAGGCTACCCATTAGTATTCGTTTTAGTCATTTGGAGAGATAAGAATTGGAAAAAACAAATGGGTCTTTATTTGAACTTCTTCACGTACTGTGTGCGTGTAAAACGTTTTTTTAGGTAGCGAATAAATGCTCTTCTATATGTTTTACTGTTGGCGTCTTTCGATGAAATTTGGTGCGCTTAATTTACTGTGTTTCAAAGTTGATGCATTTCCAGGAATACCCTAAATCAAAGATGCGTTGCGTCATAAGCTACCATCCGAGAATTCCAGACACAAATTCGCGGACGGTTAATTTTTATTTTAAAGATTAACCAACCCAGTGCAAAGATATGCCATGTGCTCGCTTTGTTTGTGACAATGCATTGTCTTCGAATTAGTCCGTGTGCTCCAAGCCAGTATGTGGAATGCACTACGCCCGCCGGAAAGCCTCCTTAAAGCTGTTAGTTCGACCAAGTGATGTATGAGAAAAGTGGCTTACAGTTACAACTTAGGCGAGCCAATATTGGGCAGTCTCCTAATTAAATTCAATTATAAAATAAATTGCACTAGCCTTGTATTTTCTAAAATATTGTCTCTTTGACTATTAAATCTTTAAAAAGTAGGAACAAAACTGTGAAGCATTAGTAACGCCATTAGTAGACTCGCTTTTTGTACTAGCCAGTGTTTCAATCCAAATCAAAAATGTTTTAATTTACTACACACAGTCCTTAGAATGTGTGGGCCTCTTCTTTTAAGTTTAATACGTTTGGTAAAAATAGAAAGCTGGTACATTATAGGAGCCAGTCTAATATGGCTGCCTACTCCTAAGTTTCTTTAAATTTTAATTTTAATAAAAGAGAATAAGTTTCAGAAACACGTAAGTATACTCTCATTTTACTCATTGATGCCTAGTGGCTAAATCTTATAACAATGTTTTTAAATGTGAATATTTTTCTGTTACAGTCATTTCTCACTAGACGTGACGATGCTTAACGAGCCCAGTAGTTTCACGTTGCAGTGGGCCCCTCGAGACGCTTCGCAACTCACATCAACAAACAGTATATGTAACTTTCTATACTATACAAAAATATACACGGTATAAAATTCTTCAAGGCAAAATATTCTACTTTTAGTAGATAAATTTAAATATTGCAAAGATACGTGCCTTGTCGCATCTTGGTGTAAACTGACCTATAGTGTGTAATGAAAGAGTATGTTATTATTATTAACTAGCAATCCACCCCGGCTTCGCAAGTATAATACTTAGAATAATTACTTTTAGAGGCAGAAAGAGTGACTTTGTTTTATAATATGTATACTTTTTTTTACGATCAAAAAGCCAATCCCACTTTGAATGACAATCAGTCGCTAAAACATGTATACACAGTTTCACAAATATACTAAATATGAGATCCACCACTGACCCTTCCGCTAGAACTAGCTACAAAAACGTACAATTTCAACAAACATTTTCAAGCATAAAAGTCAACAAAAGACGCTAAAAGCATTATAAAACTCGCTGTAACTATCCCCAGCCATTTCCACAGGTTGACAACAGTTGTAACTCTCTCTACGCGGAGATAATCCCTACATTGTCGCGCTCAACACGGCTCTCTGTCCGACGAAGCGGACGGAGATGACGTTATCGATATGAATATCGAGCTACGATAAAAACTCGGTACAGACTCCTATTTATAAAGTAGAAACCTTTGTGAGTGGCTACGATTTAGCGGAAAGTTTTTTGATATCAATTCTCGAGTTTCCCTTCTCACGTTTTAGCGATTCAGAGAGCTGTTTGGAGACATGTAATATAATAGATAATATATTTTCACGCTCACACCAATTATCCAGCTCAAATTAAGTTTCGTAAAGAACATGTTTTATGGACAATAGATAATGTACAAATTAATATACCTACTGTTATATAATCAATTAGATATTCTTATAAATACGTAAATGAAATTACGCTCGTAGTCCCAATAGGAGTTGATGCGTCATTTCGTCACACATAAAGGCACAACTGGCAGTATGGGCTATGAAGCACCTTTAAATAGTCACAGTTTGCCAGCCTGTCGCCTACAAGGGCGGATCCAGGGGGGGGGGTCATGGGGGTCATGACCCCCCCCTGGGCTGGGTCCAGGACCTAGGTGGACCACTAATTAAAATAATGTTTTTATATATATATTTTTTATTATTCATTAAGTAAGTACTTTCAATATTTAAATAATTTAATATAATACTTTGACGGCAAACGCATTATTCGGGAAAATTTGAATTAACCGCGCCATGGCCGCCATGCACCTTCGTGTTTTTCTTGATCTGAGGTTTTTCCTGAGGGTTTTTTGCCATGTTTCGACAAGGTTTCGACTAACGTCTAGCTAGACCTAACTTCAACCGGTACGACTAAACTTTAGTAATAATGTACTAAGTTAAAACATTTTAAAATTTCAATCTGTAATAGTGTTCTTAAAAATTGTTGCCACAAATGCACGTGTTATCTATTTTCATCCATTCGCTTTAATGCCAAACTTTCTGATCCATGCAGGACGACAGATCTCAAGATGCTTTTATAGATTTTGAGGTTATCAAGGGCAGTGACATCATCATTTCAGCCCAGAGACGCCCACTGTTGGACATAGGCCTCCCCCAAGGATCTCCAAACCGGTTGGTCCTGCGCTGCTCGTATCCAGCGGCTTCCCGCGACCTTTACCAGATCGTCGGTCCACCTTGTGGGGAGCCTACCAATGCTGCGTTTTCCGGTACGTGGTCGCCACTCGAGGACCTTTCCAGCCCAACGGCCGTCAATCGGGCTATGTCGGTGACCTTGACCTCCTGCGGACCTCATCATTTCTGATATGATCACGCAGAGGAACTCCAAGCATAGCCCTCTCCATTGCCGTATGTAAGCGGCCCATTGAGGCCGCTTACATACTCCCATTGAGGGGCCTCAATGGGGCGGCAGGTTACGGGGATAATATGGATCCCCATATTATCCCCCTAACCTGCCTGAGTAAGCTCAGGAGCTTACTCGATGATTGACATCTCGGTCTATAATATATTACCGTTGTGCTGTATGTATAGCCCAGGTATCGGAATTCAGAACAGACTGATACAAGCACTCCGTCGAGAGAACCGGCTCAGAATATTTTGGTTCTACTGATAAAAGTGGCTTTTATCAATAGAACCAAAAAAAAAATTTATTATTTCGTTGTTTCGGGGCGATTTCCATCACTGCTGGTTAGTGCGCTTACGGGAGTATGGTTCGATTTTGAATGTGTTGACCCAGGCGTTCTTTGCCAGTCCGCTTTTGCCTCTCAGAGGAGGTGGGTTTTTAAGTATTTCATAGCCTGGTTCTTTGGAATACGACAGAAAGGCTCTGGGCCAAATTGTAGTCCTTGAGGCCCAGGCCTTGCTAGCTTATTGACCTTTTCGCTACCGATGACCCACTCTTACGGCTCATACCAAAAATTATTTTTATTGGTCTGAGTCTTATGGTTACCGAATTACTATAAAGTTGTTGTGCCCAGTCCACCCTTTTAATCAGTTCCAATGGTACTTCTTGTGGAAGTTAAACTCTGGAAGCAAGACATCTGATGTCATTGCGAGAGCGTGGACATTCAAACACTTTTTGAAGTAAATCACTTATTTCTTTACATCAAAAAGTGTTTATCATGCAAATCTAGAATTTAATATAAAAGAAAAAAATATTCCTATTTTTTTCAATTTAAATGAAAATCGGAAAAATCGGTTTTCTAAAATAATCCGGTTTTTGAATCGTAGGTACTTTTATATACCATGTGGGGCCCATGGCAAATTCATATACCCCCCCCCCCCCCCCCCCCCCCGTGGCACTTTGCCACCCATGCCACCCTATAGTTACGCCACTGGACTTGACCGCGACTATGTGACCCCCCCTGGCGTTAAAGCTGGATCCGCCCTTGGTCGCCTACATGAAAGTAGTACCTAACCGAAAAATTACAATCCTTCAGCAAACAAACGAACAAAGGTCAACAACAATGACAACTGTTATACTTAAAATCACCTGAGCAGTTCGGGTAAATAAGCTTCAATAAATATATCAACAGTCATGAATGACTCGTGAACAAATTAATAGTCATGTTCAGCACATAAAAATTTGTCCCAGACAGAATTCAGCATGGTGGGTAGACATCGTTGGGTAGACATCGTTACTGACCACGTAACCAAGACGGTTTCAAAAATGGGCACAGAACATTCTACTGATTGGGTCATGGAATTTTTAAGACCAAGCCAAAACTAAATGATTGAAAAAGAATCAAGGTCATATAACTTAATTTATTTTTAAGTTATTTCACGAATTTTAATTATTCGACTCTATCAAAAAAAGGTCCCCGCTTCATTATAAAAAATATCATTTTAAATTGATGCAGTGGCTATAAAACAGTACTAGTCTAATACTTTTTAGATAAAAACAACATTAGCTACGAACAACGCTCGCGATGGAGTTCTAGATAATGCTCCAGTGCTTCCGATGTAAACACTTTATGCTGCGGTAAAAACTCAATCGAGTTTCCATCGATTTCTCATGATGTCGGTGAAATGTCGATTTTATAATATTCAAGATATTCGTAAATTACATGCAGAGATTAAACTCGAGAAGACTATCTCAAGATGCATGATATGATTCCTAAATAAAATTATATTTTATCATCAGCGTCATAGATTAGTCTTTCCACTATAAATCTTCATGCAAACAGGCTTTGATCTGTGTACTACCACCAGGCATATTTGGTTGGCAAACAAGCATACGACCTACTGCTTGATGATAAGCAGTTACCGTAGCCTACAGATGATTGTACTGTGGGTGAGTACCACGGGTTAAGGAACTAACACGGACTAGGGTTGGCAGCGCAATGTGTTTTCAAATTTCGTATTCATATGTACGTTTAATCGACGCTTCTACGGTTAAGGAAAACATCGTGAGGAAACCTGCACACACGGAGAAATTCTTAGGTTGTGTGTGAAGTCGACCAACCCGCACTTGGCCAGCGTGGTTGACTAAGGCCTAATCGCCCCTAATGTGGGGTAGGCTCGAGCCCCTCGGTGGGGACATTATATGAGCTGTTGATAATGATGATAATGAAATTCTAATTTATTTTATATCAAACGCGCAAGTTTTTCATTCTACTTATTATTGCCATAATTATTTAAATTCATGACTTTGCGGTCATCACTTTATGTACTTGAAAATGTAAGACCATGATTTTGTTTAATTGGAGAGTTGAAAATCATCTTGGAGCGTTTACACCACTTATCGATATTTACAACGGGAAGCAAAGCGAACCGAAGTCACCACTAGTGAGAAGTACAAGGATTGCAAAAGTGCAGATTTTCAATAAAAACGTGTTAACGCTTAAGCCCGCATTGTGTATGGTATTAATATGCTATATAGCAAGTGGTATGTAATATTGCAGTTGGTATGGTATTTAATGAATAACAATTCTATAATGACATCAACGTATACAATGTTTACTTTTAACTAGTAAAAATTAACTGCATTTATTCTTTGTCACAAAGATCAATTTACAACTATCAAGTTTACACAACAATGTATAAATTTGAAGGGTTATGTTTCTTATTATTTTTATTTAATGGTTTCAAAAAGTTTTTAATATTGTACTCAAACTTAATATAGTCACATGATGCTAGGTATTTTACACAATAGGAGATTGAAACAATTATGGAATAGTATCATTAATTAGGATTACAAGCCTATCCCTTTTTTTATTTCAACTTGTGTAACATTTGATAAATGTTAATAAATACTACTATAAAGGGTGTAAGTTGATGAGTGATAATGAGAACATGGACATATTTATTAGACAAAATGCAGGTATTTAATATTAAGGGATGGTATTCCAGAAATTGGTAACTTTTCTCTATTCAAAATTGTGAAAAACTGAAATTTAAAAATATTTTAAGACCCCGCAGAAAGAAGTACCCCAAAATAAGCAACTAATTAAATTTGATTATTCCTCATTTCTATTAAATTCAATTTCAGGTTATATTATTAAAGGTATATTAAAAACGAGAGCTCTATTCAAGACATTTTGTAGACCTAAATGAAACGCAAAACAGCTTCATATTTACATATTATCTCTAAGTGCTTGTCGACAGCTGAGTTATCTTTGTCGGGATTCTGAAACTGCTAACTGCCCAAGTTGCTGCCATCTAAGCTTAATCCATTTATCTAGGGGTTTTCTAGAGACTAAATGTACTAGATTATTTCAGCACAATTAAATTCCCTTTTCTCTGTTCGCTAAAATAAAAGAAGCGGGTCTTAAGAAATTGCAGAAATTAAATATTCATGCAAACGGATTCATATCGTTCCTTTTTCGTAGTTAGAATTTCTTTCTGCTTTAATTTCAAGGAAAAGGTGGTAATGTAAAACATTTTCTTAGCACATCTATGTAAAGTATGCGCACGAAAAAATAAATGAATAATGAATATGTATCTGTTTTTTAGCGTATGTTGCTTTAAAATGTATAAAATGTTCTTTTTGTTATCATGAGGTTAGCTTAGTGTCAAAGTTTTACAAGGTAAGTTACTATTGCGTATTATAAGTTATTTTAGAACATTACAATTAATCCTTCTCTTGAAAATAATGTACGACAAATATTAAAAGAAGGAACCTGTTTTTAATATTGTAAAAATAACTATTTTTATTGGATTCTTCCGTAAGCTTCACACAGAACCCTCTGAGGGATAGACTATCTTATCATGAACTTTTGAAACACAATAATGCTTTTAATACTATTCATTGTTGTTGTGGCGACTGACTTTGATAAGATCTGAGGGTGGTAGGTAGCCAAGCGGACTCCAAACAAGCCATACCTTTTTTTTATTGGAGAGGTCTAATGAATTTACGCATCATCCCTCTAGTACAATGACACTGCAGGGCTATGTGTGACTCAGAACTAACGGCGTACCCCTCACCACCCACTAAACATCCTCTCCGGGCACCCCACTACGTGCCGTCTCGGGGTCAAGCAATGCATCGTTCAATCACGTCCGATGTCCGGCATAAATACCGGACAGCGGACCCCGGATCCCCTACAGTTGTGCTAAGGGCGGCTTGGAGACATAATACTGGGTGTAAAAGACATAAACAGTCAAACGAGAACCATGTATTCTATACATCAAAATAAGACATATTTCAAAAAAAATTGCAAATTGTACCGCGCAATGTAAAGGGCTCAACTCGCACGCAACTCGCAAAACCGCGATAATTTTTCCAGACGGCGGCCCCGTTCGTTAGTGTCCGTGCGCATCGAGTGAGCTACATTGAACGCTAACGTTTTGAAGCCATTTTTTGTTATGAAACCCTAAAAAAAATGATAATTTTTCTTTATACAAGAATTAAGAAATAACGTATAGAATACGTTTTCATAAAAAAATGAAGAAAAAAAATTATGACTTTGACCTTCAACAAAATCGTAACTATCAATTTCCCAGGTATAGTCTAAAGGAAAAAAATGTTATGATGGTGAGCAGAATACATGGTTCTCGTTTGACTGTTCACGTCTTTTACACCCTGTATATAAGGCACACGTAGGGTCGGCGATGTGTAGTGCAACTAATTAGGGAGCCGTCCTCGAAAACATTGAAAAACGATTCCTTCCGGCCAGAACTCCTCTGCGTGAGGTCTGGATGAAGCGTAACCAGGCGCTAGCTTCGACAGAACGGCACTCTCCTTCATGACACCATCACGAAAAAGAAAACCAACGGTCACATCCATCCTCCTCTCCTCTGAAAGCAGAGGCATGTCAGGAGCAACCGACCTGGATGGTCCGTCGCTTTGCTCAAGGCGGTCCACTAGCCCTTCGAACGGCCAACCCACGAACCGAAGGTCAAAGCCCTCCCATGTTCCGACGTCAGCTTGCTCGCACCAGACCTTGAATCTCCATATATCCTTATTATATTATTCGAACTAGTTTCAAGATTGTAACTTGAACATAACTGAGGCCTTAGTATGAGTTTTGATAGTTTTCGAGCTCGATCAAACGTATCGTCTTTCTTCATACATTGGCCACTGTTTCTGATAGTTTACGCTAGGGGCGCTAGTGGGCAATGTATGAAAAGAGACGATACGTTTGATCGAGCTCGAAAACTAACAAACTCGTACTAAGGCCTCTGTAAAACCAGTTATTAGTCTGTACATCGAAATTTACTATTTGATATATGGACAATGTGGCCTGCCTGTACATAGCACAATAATTTAACGCAGTTGCATTACTGACCCAACTAACCGTACTGTGCATTGTTTCGAAACACTGGCAATCACTTTGTGGTGACACAACGTCAATGGCATCACGCAAGTTGACTGCAAACAAAAGTGTTAAACAAAATATTTGGCTATTTGATTCTGGATTTATGACGGTGGAATAGCAAAACCAAATATCGACTTTCATGAACGGTCATATTTGAATAATAATTATTAAGTATGTCGCGTAAAAAGTGGAAAGGAAAAATAACCAGTGTAAATACTGGGCATGAAAGGCATTTCATCTAAGGCCTCAGGATGACAACGCACCTTCAATACCGAGATGATGAGATTTGACCATTTCCTTGTGGTTGCAGGTGTTTATAGGCGACGGTATCCACTTACCACCAGGAGGACCGTTAGCTTATTTATCAGCTAGTAGTAAAAAACTATCGATTTAAATTATTATCAACAGCTATATAATGTCCGCACCGAGGGGCTCGAGCCTACCCCACATTAGGGGCGATTAGGCCTCAGTCAACCAATTGCGGGTTGGTCGACTTCACACACAACCTAAGAATTTCTTCATAGGTGCGTGCAGGTTTCCTCGAGATGTTTTCCTTCATCGTAAAAGCGTCGAACAAACTTATATATGAATTCAAATTGGTACATGGCGGGGTTCGAACCAGTGCCTCCGGGTGGGAGACAACGCCCTTACGCATTACGCTACCGACGCTTCTCCCATTCAAATCTTCGCTTCTCCTTCGCTTCTTTGATTTAAATCGGACACCATTTAATGGCCGATAACAGTTAAAATCCCGCGTAACATTTTAAGCCGATTCAGTCAACTGATCTTAATAAAACGTTTGCGTTATTTTGAATATGGTAAATTGAAAGATTGAGAAAGTCGATGGCACCGCGGTCGTGCGTTCTTAGTAACGATCACGAAAGTTCGCGTATTCAAATCGATTTTCCTCCGTACTTCGGAAGGCACGCTAATCTGGTGGTTCCGGGTAGAAAGATAGCAGTCGTTCCCAAGGAGGGTTGGTGTCAGGCACACGGCCATAAAAGTCGAATGCCAAATCCTGCAGTATTTTCAACGTCAGGGCATACTGCACCAACCTCAAATGAATTGGGAGCAAGGTAGACAAATGATGGTAAATTGAAAATGCACTACCTTAAAAAGATAAGAAAAAAGTGCTGAGATGGGACTCGATCTTACATTCCTCTGTAGCTCACTGTAAAAGAATCGCTGGATTGCGAAAGGTTGCGGGTTCAAGTCCCAGCTATGTAGCTGTAGTGTAAGTTTTTTTGTATAAAAAATGTAACTATGGTAGTTGCGTTAAGAGCTCAATTTGTATGGGAAACATGGTTTGGAAAACATTTTTTTCCGCTAGGGGCGCTATTCACGTTTCCTGTACTTCAGCTCTATAATAGTCACGGTTTTTATACGCCAAAACGTACACTGCGGGTATAGCTCAGAACTTGATTACGACATGATTTTCCTCTTGTCTTCTTTTCCTTCGTGTAAATAAAAACATATACAAATTGAATGTTTTATCGTAAAATTTTATCTTTGCCAACTATTGTCTAAAAGAGTCATAAATATCTGTGTTTTAAATTAGGTACTTATCATAAGTAAAGATTACAGCAGATCAAACTACCCAAAACTGTCAAATTTCTCTAATTGATTTTCAACCTTAAACGCGTGTTTTATAAAGCGCAAAATCGATTGGACTTACAGTTATGACCTGATGTGATGTTGACTGTACCTACTGCATTCCTTCACTTAGTAAGGTCACTACAGTTCGTAGAGATAACATTCAGTACATGGATTACCTAAATTACCTAAATAGGGAATGCTTCAGCCCGTAATTATGCAAGTGGCCTATTTGTATGTAACTGCTAACAAATAGATAGGCCACATACGATAACAGCTGTTCTAGTTTCCTCCACTAATAACGACAATGTCCCACAATAGATAAATTATCAATGCAGTTTGGAACAATTAATAGTAGAGACTTATCTCACTACTATATGACAGAATGAGCAACAAACTTATATGAGATATACCTGTTGGATTAGCTACATTATTTTCGGTAGGTTTCTTAGGTAGCTTTAATTAATTATAAGTACTACACCGATTCATGGCAGCCAAACATGGACCTTATCTCAAAACATGACTAGCAAACTTGCAACATGTCAATACACAATGGAAAGAAGCATGATGAATGTGAAAAAGTCAGACTGACTGAGAAACCATAAAATATGAAGCAAAACAAAGGTTATAGACATAACGTGCAAAATTAGAAGGCTTAAATGGCGGTGGGCAGGCCATATTATAAGAGGAAAAGACAAATGCAGCAAAATTGTGACGCGATGGTATCCTAGAGAAGGTAAAAGGAAAAGTGGTAGACCGCAAAAAAGATGGGATGGTGACATAAGACAAGTGGCAGGCGTCACGTGGAACACAGTGGCTCATGCAAGACATGAGTAGAAATGGTCGGAGGAGGCCTTTGCCGACTGGCAACAGATCTACAGAAAATAAGTAACATTCAAATAAGAGACTAGATTAAGATTTACAATAAATTTAAGATTGCTATGAATTTTCTCTCTCTCTCTCTCTCTCGACTACACAAGGCATATTGGTGATTGCTTACTATCACGTAACACTATGGTGCTTTATGCGAATAAAAAAGTCTTGCAACGTGAAGGTAAATAGAATTAAAATACCGTACGTTTGGAAAGCTGTTTGTTAGTCTTAGAATAGGTTACTGAAATTTACAATTGAGAGAGGTTTTTATGTATATAAATGTTTTGTCAAGTCCTCGAGTATGTAAATTGGGACGTAGCCAAAACAAAAGAAATGTACTCATCGTTTAGGACTGTTAAAAATTAAGCTAGTTACGATCACCCAACTCCACTTCATATTAAAGTTTGGATATGAATTTTAATCATGATTTTTGAATTTATTCATTACCATAACCGAATCATATTTTGTATGTAGCTTTTTAGAATCCCGTTTAATCTAAATACTCTTAGCAAGTATAATGTCTTAAAGAACAATTTTGCACTCTATTTTGTATTTAGACGTATTTCTTATATCTGTCAAAATGTGTGGCCCAGTAACCAAAGCCGTCGCAGGTAAGTTATTGAAAGCGACACTGTGGTCACTTACGATCTGCAAGACTTTTTTATGCAGAATACCCAGCGAGGATGTTTATTGTGTAATGGCGGAACGCCTTAACCTGTCCCACACATTCCTACATGTAGGAGTCTGTGGGAGAGGTTAAGGCGTTGCACATACTCCCTTCTCAACTCTCCGAGAAAAAAGGTGCACTTTAGCGTGGAGATATCGGTGTAAAACACCCAGGCACATGCAAATATTTGTAGAGTACCTAGAATAGCGCAACAGCAAATGGTGTATGGCGAGTACTTGCGAGTGAGGTTGCGACTTTAATATTAATTACGTTAGTAAAATGCTCTCCTCTGTGAAATATCTGAGAGAATCTTTTTGAAATGGTAAGGGTCACCTCCTATACTATACTTGCCAGTACAAACAAGACTACGGAATAAGATGACAAGTGCAGACTACCCAGAACTAACTGAGTAATTACAAAGTAGGGCTTGGAACAACAGTAAACCTAGCTGAAGTCTGATAAAATCAAATCAATCAGTTATTGATTAAAATTGATTTTAGTAACCACTTTTATTTATTTATTTTATTTAGAAAACCAACAGCGATTTCTGTAATTATTAAACATAAATCTGATAAACTAATATAAGGCCAATAACAGGCTTAACCTGTCAAATTTCGTATGCAGCTATTGGGCCAGTCGACTGCGGAAATTGAAAAAGAAAACGATTTAATAGTTGTTGTAATAATAATTCTTAATAAAGTAATGAAAAGAAAAAAAACATGCATCGATATATTCTCATTACGAAAGTAGCGTCTTTTGAAAATGTATACAAAAGATTTACCTTTCGCATAAACTAGAGAACAATTCAGAAACCGCAACGTCCGAATGCCGTCGCTCGGGAAATAAAAATAAATAAGAAAGAAGCAGGCCTTTCCTTCTTTTCTTGGCAATTTCCGTCCACTGAGATAGGAAGCAGGGACACGTGAAATCAGGAGTTAACCCTCTATATCTATGTGAGACAGTCTGATTTAGTGGCTTAATCGAACCGGGCTGCGGATTTATTTTGAGGGAGACGGTTGCGTTGAAAACAGTCGTTAAAACTTGTCAATCATTGACGCTACGAGTTCAATAACTTACCTGCGACGGCTTTGGTTACTGGGCCACACATTTTGACAGATATAAGAAATACGTCCAAATACGAAATAGAGTGCAAAATTGTTCAAGACATTATACTTGCTAAGAGTATTTAGATTAAACAGGATTCTAAAAAGCAACATACAAAATATGATTCGGTTATGGTAATGAATAAATTCAAAAATCATGATTAAAATTCATATCAAAACTTTAATATTAAGTGGAGTTGGGTGATCGTAACTAGCCTAATTTTTAACAGTCCTAAACGATGATTATATTTCTTTTGTTTTGGCTACGTCCCATTTTACATACTCGAGGACTTGACAAAACATTTATATACATAAAAACCTGTCTCAATTGTAAATTTCAGTAACCTATTCTAAGACTTACAAACAGCTTTCCAAACGTACGGTATTTTAATCCTATTTACCTTCACGTTCCACGATATGGCAAGGTAGAAACGACGGCTCATAAATAATACCCATTCACACAACAAAGATTAATCTTATGTACAGGCCCGCCACAAGCTTGAGGTACCAGGTTAATTATAACCGTTCCTAGACATAACACTGTGACATTATCTCGGAACATGACATGAGACAGAAAGGTACTCGCTCTGAAATTTAAAGGTAACATTTGAAAATGAGTATTGTATTTTCGAGTTTCCATACGCAGAAGAATATTAGTACCTAAGTATAAGAAAAGTTTTAAAATTGTAAATAGAAAAAAATAGAAAAAATGTGGTGCAGGTAATTTGAAATCATGCCTAATAAAATATTCATCAAATTCAATGTCTTTTTAACAACTTTAAAGGAAAACCCGCAGACAATTATTAATTTCCTTTTATTAAAAACGTTCTAATATAGGTATCATGAAGAGTTTCACCCTAGTTCTTGTTGTGAAAACGCGTGTTGTGTGACTCAAATTTTAACATAATCTACCGTACAATTACAAGCCGCTGGATGCGGGCAGCGCAGGACCGAACGGTTTGGAGATCCTTGGGGGAGGCCTATGTCCTACAGTGGGCGTCTCTCGGCTAAAATGATGATGATAATGACAATTTATTTGATATTTTATGCACACACAAACAATTACAAAGAACAAAACAATAGACAGAAAAATTTACAAAGCTACTGCTTAGTCCTATTAGAAATCTCTTCCAGCAGCCCCACATATGACAGAGATATTTTAATGGTAAAGTGTGTACTGTGACGACCGCCGGGATCGTCAAGGGCGTAGCTCAAATAAAATACTTGGTTTCCTAATATACTTATATTCTTTTATAGCAAACTCAACTATTAACAATGGTACAGCGCGGCGGTCGTGCATCTAATGGGAATCTGTCAACTCCTATTCTCTGACGTCACCCCGCGGATCGCGTTCCCAAATCAAATATCTACGATTTATTAATTATAAATCGGCTAACAACGTGCCAGTGGCGAAGGAGTATCGACTCCGCCAACAAAATGAAGAAAAATTATAAAATAAAATAAACATAAATATTTATATTTATTGTTACTATAAATACATTTTCACTTGACACGGGCTAAATGCTTAGGCAAATCCATTAATTAAGAATTAGAATAAGTGAATTGGAACAAACGTTTTCGCCATTTGTGTAGAGAAGTGCTCGCGCTAGTATCCTCTTAAAACAATTTTATTATGTAAGTGCCTACATTAAATGGCACTCTAATACGTATTATCACTTCAAGGTATTCTCATTCACTTTAGTTATTTAATGTAAGCTTTGATACTGCCTTATCTTGTTAGTACTCCTTACTCCCTAATATTCCTAATGTCCTGTAATATTTTGGAACAATGTAAATTGGAGTGTTGAGGGAATAAGATCAAATAGAATGTTATTTATAATTCAACGTGAAAAAGGTTCTCGTACGAAGAGGTACATAAAATATGTGTACAAAGAAAAGTATGACGTCGTTATACGGGACAAAATAAAATATTTTGGTATTCTTTTGTTTTTTTACACTGCCGCCGTCACCCTAAATACCAAAATTGGAATGCATAGATATTTTCCCTTATAACTACTCCTTAGAATATTACCGAGGAACTGACTTCCTCAAGTCTCAAAGCCCTTGATACACAAAAAAGCCGGAACCTTTCCTTAGTTGTTAAATATCGAAAAATCAGGAATTATCTCTAGTCTCCTTAAAAAAAGAAACCACAAAAGGCGTAGATCAGTGAGTCAGGAGTTTTTTCTTTATATTTAAGATTAAAGGTCCCGTCTCAGACTTTATCATGACAGTTTTTTTATTGTCTTTCTTTATCTATTTAATTTGGTATAAATTTAAAATCTTATATAATCTTTACAACACTATTCGCACCGTCCATCTAGCTGACACTGCAAAGTATATAGGTACCATTAAAGTTCGACGCACGGCTATAATAACAGAACTTTGCGACACCTGTGTCTTGACTGTATGTATATTACAATGCATCTAGGTGAACGCTCTAAGATTAATTGGGCGAATTCAAAATTGTTTTGACGCGATAGCCAGGTTTAGTAAGCAGCGTAATAAGTGAGGCCGTGCGCTTTTTATATATGAAACAAATCAAATAATCTACTTCACAAAAGGTATTATATAACTTATTCGTCGAAGTGGTAGTAGGGCTAATAGGGAAGATGCATATAAGCAGTAGTTTTAAACTTATTATAGTAAAAAATTAATACATGATGACTATTTTTTTTGATAAATATTTATAAATACCTCACTTAGAACCACATAAAGTCGCGTATTATTTTCACAATTAAACATAATAATCAAAACTCAAAAGTAAACATACCATAAAAAATAATTATAATTAAGTATCTTTATGTTTTTATTACTTTAACTTTTTTAAAGATTTTAATTTAAATAAAAAACTTTTTGATTATGTATATTCGTATACACTCAAGTAAGTACTGTTTTATGCCATTTAAAGCCTCTATAAACAAACAAACTTTCGCATCCAGCTGTACAAAGGTCTTATATTTGGTTTCATCGCAATTTTCAGTGTGTCTATAAAATACAAAGTTCTGACATGAGTAATAGGACATACCCTAGTTCGCTAAGAGTTCTTTTGTGCCACACAAAAGCCTGTTGGACTTGTGGCTTAAGTCTTCCTCCGCGCTCCGCTTAAGAAATTTTAATGTACCGGTTGAAGTTCCCCTTTTAGACGCAGTTTTCTTAAGTTTTACTTATAACACTTTAAAAATAATAGCATGTAATCTCCGCTCAAGTGGATGAAACTCGTTAAGGTGGTTTTCGCTCTCTCCTTTTTGGACTTGAAAAAATCTTGTTATAACATCTTATTTTGAATAAGCATTACTAGTATTATTCTTAATAATGCTTATAGAAACACCTATAATATTTGCGGAATAATTGTAGGTACATTGTTTTGTGTTCCGTCGTTTATTGATATAACAGGCTACCGCCAAAACTGGTCACTTTTTAACGGGTTTTGTGAGTAGGTACTACAGAGCTGCAAGTAGTGTACAGTGGTTTAATTAATATTATGGATATTTACCTTAGGGGCCAATTACTGAAACTGATTTGATTTAGTGGTAATAAATTGGAATCTATTCATAAAATTTCAAACGAAGAATGTAACTTGTCACTGAGACCTACTGAAAGAATTTCTCCATAATTTAAATCATCATCACAGCCTTTATAATTTGACCCACTGCTGGGTCATAAGGCCTCTCCTTGTCATCGACGGAGGTTTCGTCAGTAGTCTGCCACGCTTACCCAATGCAGATTGGTGGACGGAGTATCAAGTGGTCAAAACCCCTTTGCTGATCCATTATTGCTATTCTACTCTGCCGGCATCACACGGCAAATAAATAATTTAAATATTAGTATTAAATCAAACGACACTAAAACACTAAACAGCTATAAGCAAAATAGAACTATAGCTAAATAATTTTTGTCTTTTTTCAAATCTGTTAATAAAGCTAATAAAAATTGGAGACATCTAAGTTACTAACATAGGCTAAGTCTTTTATTTTATTTTACTTTTGTACAAACATCTATGGACCAATTTTAGTTGTCTGAAATGAAAAACTTTTTTATTTTTTATTTTATTATTAGAGACGAAGCGCTAGTAAGACGAAGTTATAAAGCATTCGCATAGTCAAATGGTTGCTGACACTCATTCTGTTCAGTAAAGATCCAACACTATAATAGTCTGGCTTTTTATTGTCTTGCAGAAGGTGAGGAAACTAAAGTAGACATACTCGGTGGTAAAAGTAACGACTTTTATCTCTATTTTATATTATATAGAGCTAACGAACAAAACAAAGCTTCTGAGTGATCACAAACTTTTTTATGGCATGCGATGCAAGCGAAGTCATCACAAATTGTCGAAACATAACAATGCTGTTATAGCAACAGGCTTCAATAAGATGGTAATAACTGACTAGGCGGACTTAAAATAAGCTACATCATTAACAACACTGATTACAAATTTCTGCTACCCTGAAAATCAAATCCGGGACCTCTGTACCTGATTCCGGTTGGCTAGCCACGAGACCACAGAGTCGGTTTATTACTCTCTATAATATCTTATTTTTTATTTATTTACATCGGCATATACAGACCCACGGCTATTAACAGTTCCTGAAATATTGCGGATACGAAATTTTGCTGAAAGTAGATTTAAATTTTTAGTCCACCAATCCGCATTGGGCAAGCGTGGCGGACTACTGCCCAGTGGGTCGTATTATAAAGGCGTTCGAGACTTCATTTTGATAAAAAAAAGTTTCCTTCCTAGGTATTGCAAAAAGACAGCAGTTGTAAAAAAGAAGTCACATCGGAGACTCAAAATGGCCAATTGTGAAACTATATCTCTTATTATGACGTGAAACTGTATTCGGTAATGACATCTTAAGAAGAATATAAGACTGCATTGATTTACTATTAAGCCGGGTCCAGATTATTTGCAATGCAACACGAGTATAATGAGTTTGGGCAGCCTTCGCGCATGCTGGGTGACCGACTGACCGTCCGTTGCTGACAGGTTTGAGCGCGCACGCCCGGAAGCCGTGGAATTCGTGGCGCGTTTTGGTTATTCGCAACAGCGAATAGCCGTCCAAATCACACGGCGCGCACACCAATCGTAGTTGAAAGACCGACAATCGGCGAGAACTTCCGCACGCGCTACACAATTGCACGCAGCGTGCGTGCAGTGGCTCTGAGTGGGCGCGTAGTGTCATAGATAACATTACCTTGGTAGTGTGCACGCGAACGCGAAATGTATGAAAAATATTGCATTGCATGTTTTGTTGCAAAAGGTTGCAAATAATGTGCACTGGGCTTAAGACGTAAGTTTCGTTTTCCTCATAGTCACAAGATATTAATTTATTAAGCAACTCATTTAGTCCCCAAGCCTGCCCTGTTCCCAATTTTATTTGGGGTTGGCGTAATTAATGTTTTATTAGACTTGGTCAGCCGTCATCTCAGCATTAACTTGACTCTTATCTATATCATCACAATTATTGTAGAACTCATTTAATTTAAAAAGGTTTCAAAACGCTAGAATTTAATATTCCTTTTTTATAAAAGGTAAGTGACTCGAGGGAACCATAAAGATTGTTACGCGAACGTCGACCTCACTCGAAACGTACCTATATAAACACATAAATTGACTGTCCACAGTTCGTTCACTTTACAAACACCTCTACATTTTGACTATTTCTATTGAATTTATAATTTAGTTTAGCAAATTTTAAACACAAAATAGAATTGCTATGAGGTCCTGATGCTATGCGGCGATCTCTTCGTAGACAAGGCTTACTAAATGAGAGTTGTTTGTGGTCCTTCGAGCCAAATATAAACTAGCGACCTATGGATACAATGCTTATGCAGACATCATTTTACTTGTACAGGCGCGGCCTTCTTTAAAGTGGATGTAATTTTAAATAATCAACTTCTTCTGGGTGCAACTTAGAAAGCTACATGATATATTTATCAAATCACGTTGAGACAGTAACCTTACTCACGACCAGACAGTACACAACAAAAGAGTAGTTGTCTGCTAAATAGGGTATTTCTTAAGTGGGCAGCTAATTTTTGTTAGTAAGTACAGTAAGAGCGCTGAATTTCCCAATCTGTAAGTACTCCATGTTCAAAACTTTTCTAAAGTACTTTACAACTGAGACAAAAACTAAACAAAAGCTCTTTATTTTATTCTCAAATTGGTAGACGACAAAGATAATACTGTCGTACTCTACAAAGTCACACTTGTTAAAGTTTTTTTCACGCTGAAATAAAATACAAGTGACAGAGTGATTTGTGCAGCGGAAACTGTAGTTCCGGCGGTAGTACGATGCGGAAACGTACCGCGACCGCGTCGGCCATGTTTGGCTTACTACAGTGCCCTCTATCGTACAGAAATGTTAATAACCTTCCGCCCTCTTAAGTGGGTTAACGCCACGTGAACAGATCTTCTAATGTAAAAGTCGCATGGCGAATTTTGAGTTGTTTAATTGTTTAATCTTGGTTTTGGTATTAAAGATGTTTTCCGTTGTTTTTTAAAAGATACTGACGTTAGGTACTCGGTGTTATTATTGCGGTTAATGCATTCAATAGCAGCAGCCGCGAAAGTTGATTATGAGCAAAAAACAAATTAGGCTCTTCGGCAAGATTTTTCAAGTTCAGATCTTTTAGATTTTAGAAAACCACCTTCAAACGGTTGTATTATATTCTTGTTGGAATGTTTACCACAGTTTACCGGCGACAACATAAGTCAGCACGCGTGATCCTAAGAAGAAAGGCAGAATGTGGGATTAGGGTAGAAGCTCCAAAGTCACGGTGTGGAGAGACACGGTTATAGTTATGGGGTTAGTGCACAAGTGTTTAGTGTTAGTGCACAACACCTTGGTGTTCCAAGCGTCTTTAGGCTACGAAGACAGTTCACCATCAGATGGTGAACTGCTTTTTTGCCAACCTTATAGCATATAAAACCACTCGTTGATATACTCTTCTTAATAGGATTCATAAATAAATAATGTGACCAGAGCATGTTAGCTTCTAACTCCTTATTTTTATTCGACTTTACGAGCCATTAAAAGTCACATATAAAAAGTTTTATTGCTAAGAGCATTTAACTTCTTAACGTTCCCACGTTTATGCAGTATCTAATAAAACTTAAGTACGTAAATCGTCCCCAATAATTCTCAGCCAATTGAGCTCTTAATCTTAAATAAGTTTCGTAATAATTGTACGAGAACACACTTCCTTCTCGAATAAAGTGATCTCACATTTATTAAACTTACATTGTGAAAGTTTAAATTAAAATTGAGTTTTTTGTCGGCGACATGAAATAAAATTCCGTTTTGTGAGTAGTTAACAAACCAGTGATTGCTTTAATTAAAAAGTATGAAATGAGAAGTCAAGTGTAATTGGACGTTGTTATGCATTAGAAGACCAAGTCACATTATTATTTTTGCACCAAAATTAAGTAGGCATTGTTAAAAACCCGGACTGTTGAGATGATTTTAGTGTAACATCTGTCCTGGTTGGCTTTTGTTTTCTTGTTTACTGTAGGATTGTTACTTTTTGGGTTTAGTACGCCTTTCGTGTAGGTGAAGGCTGGCAACCTGTTACTATTTTGGGGTATTACAGGACCGCACTGCCACGTGGCTTTATGTGTAACCAAATCTTAACTAAACTCTGCTCAACCCTTTTCTTAAATGATCTGAGGCTCGAGCCATTTTGGGATTATGGGTGTTTTTTAAGCTTCCAGTCGCCTGATAGTATGGTCATGGTAAGGCCGAAATTAGAAGAGAGTTTCATAGGAACCCTCAACAACTGGCACTGGCTTATCTCATCACTAACTGTTGGAACATAAAAACTTTGGTTGTGGATACAAATTTCAATAAGTTAGTCTTCTTTGATCCTGCCATTACGGCATCTCAGCAGTACCACAGAAAAGTCATTTGTGTTTATGAGGCACCGTATTGAAACTGC
This sequence comes from Elophila nymphaeata, assembly GCA_955850985.1. Taxonomy (NCBI): domain Eukaryota; kingdom Metazoa; phylum Arthropoda; class Insecta; order Lepidoptera; family Crambidae; genus Elophila; species Elophila nymphaeata. Next base: position 14,637,419 of record OY039076.1, on the reverse strand, counting down.
AAATTTTAATGTAATATTGTTTGTAATAAATAAATAAAAAAACATCAAAATGAGTATCATCATTAAAATATTTATGATTTACGTACTGACAGTCAAAGCTATTTGAGAACGTGTTCAGGATGATGTTGGATACTTTTGATCTCGAAGTCTTCATCATCACGCACAGACACATACAGGTCACACTCCGTAGTTATCACACTGTGCCATCAGGTTCTAATAAATGAAAAAGTAACTCACGTAATTAAAAATGTTCACGTCCGTCACACCAAGACTACCATCAAATTGTAACTAACTTTAATTAATCATTCTCTACCATTTACTTGATAAAATCTTAATTAAGACTTGTTTTGTAACTATTACCAGTCCTGATAGTGTATTAATTAAAACTTTATTTTAATCTTAAAGCTTTATCTTAGTGAAGTAGAAATAATTTAGAGAAATATTTTTTGAAAAGTTGAAAACAGGAGGTCTGTGGCCAAGGTCGTGAATTCTTTGTAAGGTACACAAAAACTATGGTACCAAGTTTGCGATCAGTACCTACTCGGATGGATGACCGAAAAACTTTAAATTTGTTTTTCCTCCGTGATTCAGAAAGCACGTAAGCTGGTCCCAGCTGCTGTTAAAAGATGGCAGTCGTTCCCAAGGATGGTTGGTGTCAGGTCAGGTCAGCCGTGAAAATCTAAAGCCAAAACCGTAGTCGATATCAAGGCATACTGCGTTAACCCTAAATAAATTTGAAAGCGGGGTAGAAAAGTTCAAGTTTATAAAACCGACGCGGTATATTTACCATATACCTGATGAAGAAAACAAATATATTTGAAAACTAAAACCTAACTTAATAATTTACGTGCTAATATTGTTTAAAATTCTGAGTATATGTATCTACAACATGTAAAATTAAATAACCAACACCCTGAATACAGGTGGTTAGGGATCGGCTTCTGAGTTGATTTCTAAAAAAAAATAAAAAAACAGTTTTTTTTTTAAATATAAATAAACAAAATACCCAGTACCCAGAAAATATTGTACAATATTTTCTGGATACTTTTTGTGTTTTTTTTTTATAAAATAAATTAAATCAATTCAGAAACCGATCCCTAACCACCTGTATTCAGTATGTTGGTTATTTAATTTACATGTTGTATATGTATGTCGCAGGCGGATCGTAAAACACGCCATTTTACAAAACGGTTCGACGGATTGTAGTGTACTTAGAGTATATATTATACTACTGTAATATATACTCTAATGTAGTGTATGAGAGTGATGAGTGACAATAATTCCAATCCGCTTGGTCATAAGACAAAAATAAACTGGACCTATAAGCAACACCGATCCGATTATACAGACTAATATTGATAGAATCTATTACGGATTTAACAACAAACGATTTTATTTGGTTAATAATTGTCACACACGGCCGCGCCGTTTTGTATTACGGTGTGTTATACGATCCGCCTCCGAGATACATATAATCAGAATTTTGAACAATATTAGCACGTACATTATTTAGTTAGTTAAATTATTTTGGTAGTTTTCAAATATATTTTTTTCTACATCTAAAGGGAAAAATAATTTTACTTTTTGTTCCAGTTTATATTGAGTTCTATGTACGCCGTTAATATGATATGTATCAGAACTGTTGTTTTTTTCTTTAATTTTAATTCAGTTCGTGGAATATTTATCATCCAAAAGGGGGTTTAGCAGAGCTTTAGGGAACATTTAGTTACACACAAAAGCCATTTAAGTGGCAATTGGGCAAAATGTGGCAGCTCCTCCTGTAGCAGTGACAGTTTACCATCCTGACACCTACACAAATGGGACACCTTTTTTCGATAGTAAATCCTTTATGGACCGTACCGCACTGTGGGCTAGACAGTGCGGCGTGTGTGGGGCTCTACCGGGGGTTCCCGGGAATACCCACTTTTAACCATCGGTACCCTCATAGCCACCCGCCTACTTCAACCAACCGTCTACGCCGAGTGTGAGCGGTTAGAGGATCACTCTCCCGCTCCCTCTCCGCGGTCTCCTTCTGCGAAATCACCGTCTCCCAGAAGGAGGACCAAATGAGACCTAAACCAAGCCATTCTTAATTAATCCAAAAAAACTATCAACAACCATGACCATTCCACTCTAAAGCATCTTTGCAGTCTGGGTAATCTATTTATCAACGAAGGATAAATAGTGGACGAGAACACACAGCAGTGATGCATAGGAAGCTCTGCAAGTGACAGCCCATCATCGCCTCATTCTCTCACAAAAGCGGCACGAACCGTATAATAGAAAAAATGGTCAAGTTCCTGGCACATTTGAAGACAGCTTGAGTTCAGTACAATTCAGTAAGAAAGTTATTTAGTCATAATTTAATGCTTGGGAATACAAGAAGAAATATTTAAAAAAAAAATGTACAGAAGTTATTATACTCGAAGTGACTATTGTTAAAAGAAATTTTTTGACGTGTTTAAAATTACTTCATTTTGAATTCCACGTTACTCTGCGTTTGTGTCTTCTGTAAAATATATTATAAACTAATTTTACCGTATCTGCTTTCCTCATTAATAAACATGCGAAATTTACTTCAACAACTTTAATACAGGCAAGCAGTGATAAAGTTGGTATTCAAATATATATTTTTTTAACATTTTTTAAGAACGATTCGAATGTAACATTACAAATAATTACATAAAAAATGTATATTTGTTTGGAGCACTTATTGATTACCAAAATCAAAATATTTTGTAGTATTATAGTTCCAATAATGTTACATACATACGTTTCAAGTAGATCGATTGAATTGATGTGTGCGGGTTGCTACGGCGTGGGCACATATAACTATGCTGGGATTGCGTGAGGTCGGAGGGCTGGGATCTTGAAGTAAAACAAATCTTCTATGTTGGTAACCAGGGTCAAGTAGGGCAGGGTGTCAGCGGAGAGAGTTCTTCCTGTTCCTATTTCTTCTATGTTCCGGAGCGTAATGAATGCCCTAGCTCGCAAATCGTCTAAATTTATAGAGCGTGCGAGAGCGGGACCTTTAGAGCGAGAGGCAAATAGTCGCGACCTCCCTCGAACGAGGCTATACTGTAAGGAGAGCCGACACCGTACCCTACTTAGCCGTATACTTTTATTATCAATTTGTAATATTTTTACAATTAAGTCTTAGACTATAATTGAGACCTAGATTCGATATACATGCTTAGATAGGTCTTTTTGAGACCTTTAAAATGGTATACATTTCTCCTATATAGACCTATTGGTCACAAAGATATCACTATTATAAATGTCAGAGACCCCTACTTTCCAATATCTACTTTTCCTATTTTTAGGTCTCTGTAGGTCTAGGTTTAAGACCTAGACCTTTCTTGTGGTTAGGGAATGAAACTAATGCCAAGACGAACATTTTATTACCAAAATCCCCTACCTAACTATAATACTTCGAAAGTTATGGACTGTAGAACACAAGAGACATAATAAAAATGTACTATAAAAACACTATTCTAACAAACATAAAAACATTGAAATTACTATATTACTACCTAAGGAGACCTAACTATCATTATTCGATGCCTAACTATCTAATAAAACAAAATATAAACAAAACAAACCATAAAAATGCAAGTATATAAGACACTTATTACGAGCTAACTATAACCTATGTACTAAGCCTATCTGAGCACTAAAATCGCTATATCTTATTAAAACACATTATATACTATCAATTTAACGATTACACAATAAAGACAACCTATCTAGCTAACTATTAAAACATAAAAGACACATAAGGATTAAAACCAAGAGATATAAAACGAAATTGAAATTAACTTATCTATCTTACGAACTTAACGCTATTAGCTATGACTTACGTCTAACGAGTGCGCGTGCACCGAACCGTGTATGATTATTCATCCCGAACATTCTCCCGCCGTGCAACGACTCGCCGCCGCAGTCGAGACGTTGCATTCTTCTTCGGTGAGGGTGCTCGGTGCCGCTGTGGTGATGATGACGAGCTTCTTGGTAGGTCGCCGTAGGATGCCGCCTTTGGTCCGCACGTCCGCCGCTCGTACGATGCCGTCTGGTCCCGGGTATGTCGCCGTTACTACACCTCGTGGCCATGTGTTGCGTGGTAGGGTGTTGTCTACGATGAGTACCACGTCGCCTGTCTTGAGCGCGGGCCCCCGTCCGTAGGGCTCCCGCCGGTGTTGTAGCTCGGGCAGGTACTCGCGTAGCCATCTCGCCCAAAATATGTCGGCGAGACGCTGTGAGGCGCGCCACTGCGCGCGGCCGATGAGGTCCTTGTCGTCGAAGACGCCTGGTGAGGGTATGCGTGCTGTGCCCCCGAGAAGGAAGTGGTTCGGGGTGAGTGCCTCCAGGTCGTCGTGATGCACGGAGACGTGGGTGAGGGGCCGACTGTTGACGGTGTACTCGGCCTCTGTGAGTAGCGTGTGCAGGACTTCGTCTGTGGGGTGACGTGGTTGTTCGGTGGCTGCGAGCGCGGTTTTCACCGCCCGGACGAGGCGCTCCCATGCGCCTCCCATGAATGGCGCCCCTGGTGGTATGTACCGCCACTGGATTTTCTTCTTGGTGGCCTCGTCTTCGGTGGCGTTGTCGATCGATCTTCTTAATTCTCGGTCCGCGCCGCGCAGGTTGGTCCCGTTGTCGGACCAGATCTCGGTGGGACAGCCACGCCTGGCTATCAGCCGGCGGAGTGCCATTACTGCAGAGTCTGTACTGAGGGTGGCTGCTGGCTCCAGGTGGACGGCTCTGGTGGTGAGACACGTGAAGATGGCCACGTATCTTTTTTCATTTCTTCGCCCCACGGTGACCGTCAGTGGGCCGAAGTAGTCCACCCCGACGTAGCTGAAGGGCCGCTCGTGGTGAGCTAGGCGGCACGCTGGGTGGTTTCCCGTCGAAGGTCTTGGTGGAGTGTTTCTTCTGATGCGACACGGTAAGCAGGCGTGTACTATTGCCCGCGTCACCGGTCGCAGCCGCAGTACCCAGTAGTGTTGTCTGCACTCGTTGATCGTTGTTTCGACGCCGGCGTGTAACAGCTGTCTATGTGTGTATTCTACCCACAGCTTCGTGCTTTCTTCGTTGCCGTCGAGTATTGGCGGAGTTTTTCGTTGTTCTATGTTGTTGGCGAGGTTGATGCGGCTGTCGAGTTCAATGACCCCGTCCACGTACTTGACTCGTAGCGTGCGGAGTCGACTCGTCGTTGATACAGGGTGTCCCCGTTGTAGTTTTTCGATGTCGGCGTTGAATGACCTCTCCTGGCTTGCTCGAACTATTAATAATTCTGCTTTTTGTATTCGTCGATTTTTCTGTACTTGTCTTCTTGTACTTCTTTCTTCTTTTTTGGAAGCCGGTTTATGTCTTCTTTGTTCTTATTCCACTCCGGATCTTCTTCTTCGTTCTTCTTTGTTCTTTTGTAGTATGTTCGCTGCGATCGACAGAGTTCGATGAACTGTAGCACTCTTGCGGTTGCTCGAAGTAATCTTTCCCACTTTGAGAAACGTGTTGCACCCGGGATGCCTTCTTCTATTTTGTATGTTTGATGACGCGCGTAGGTACATTTTTCTTCCCCCGTATTTTCTATGTTGTCGATTATTTTCTCTGCGGGCCACGATGATTCTTCTTCGTACAGGAAGTCCGGACCGGTGTACTGTAACTGAACCCCCCTTTCAAACAATATATTTTATTATATGAATACTCATATAAATTATACAAGACAGAATATAAGTAATTTGTTTTCAGGAATTAAGAATTTCCTAAGGCCAATATCGTCTAGTACCCATGTTGTGAAGTAGTAACCAAAATTCTTTTAGAATATAGAGAATGAAATATGGACAGCATAAGAGAACTTATAACGTGGAAATTTAATAACGTTCTTTAGTGATTGCATAAAAAAATAAATAAGGAAGTTGAAGCTCCATCCTCGCTTCAATCGGTGAGTGACAAGGCCAATGTCAATCCACTCCCCCCTTCCAAAACCACAGGAAGTTCCTCATTAAGAAAACCTAAATTATAAATATAGAAACGCTTGCCAACACTTTGCCATGGATTGTGAATGTGGTGTGATTTTAAACCAAAATGTAAGGTTGCAATTGATTAAGATTGAGTTCACCAAACTTCTGACATCCTAAGTTTGAATGAAAATTATTCCAACCAAGAATATTTAAATTCTGAAAAGGAACTGAGTTGTGAATTCAGTCAGCGCTATTCGCAATGTATTGTTTGTGTTGCAATACATCCCTTCCTTAATCTAAATAGTTCCGTTTTTTTGTTTGAATTAGATCCATTCTGATCGTGTCGCGATCACCGTAATGTATCGTTCAGAGAACTCGCACAAAATAATCACTCGCTTAATTTTGGAGCATGTGGAGTGTATTTAGTCATAGTCTCAGCTGCGTGTAGAGTATGGGTTTTATTTTGGTACGCAAAGTCGTTCATTTAAACTGACTTATTTAACCTATGCCCAAACTAAAACCAGGTGTATATCCATAACGAAATGTCTCCAAACTGTCCCCATACTTACAATGTTATTAAAGAAAATATAAAATTACATAGTTTAATTTCGATAGTTATAATTTCTTAAAATTTGAGTTTATTTTAAAGTTGTTCTTCATAAGAATATTAAAGAATTTATAACTAACTATCATGAAGCACAGTCATAAAACAAATTCTCGAATGATCTGAAATTCATAGTAGATAAATTGGGTAATAATAGTTTAAGTATAGTTTTTAGAATAATCTGGAATTGACAGTAGGTAAATTGAGTTATAAAGGTTGAAGTATAGTTTTTAGAATAATCTGGAATTCACAGTAGGTAAATTGAGATATAAAGGTTTAAGTATAGTTTTTAGATTATAGTTTAGATTATTTCAATAATAAAATAGTATAAGTTTTGGTGTAAATTCAAGTTAACAAGTTCTACTTTATTTTATTACAGGGTTAATGTAGTCACAATTAATATCTAATTATATTTTATGCCGTTTAGATTTACCCTAACCATGTTGTCCTTTTACGCGTAACGAATACTATCTTCCTACACCCTAAACCAAATAAAATATTGATATTAAAGTTCGGTATGAAATAAACTCAAAACGTGAACCAACTGAACCGAGTAACTTTTTGTTGGTTTATCACGACAGTACACATACGCCCATAAAACTACAAAACATCACATATTACGAAATTTATCGAATAATCCGGACTAACAAGACGAAAAAGAAACACATAATACATAAAAGCAAAAGACACGTCGAAACAAACAAAGCAAAGAAAAGCAATTAAAGTAAAAGAAAAATAAAAACAAATAGTCATTTTAAATTGAGTAATTATATATTTACTACGTCATAAAACAAAACTCAAAATCACTCAATTTTGAAATGACCTGACTTGCTTGGTTCCGAATATATATTTTATATTACTGTATATTTTCAAATGACAATCATAATTGTCAATATAAATATGAAATAATAGAACTGCAATGTTTCAGACCAAACTAGTCTAAATAAAAGGCACAAACCTACGTAGTCTTCTCGATCTTGGGTCTCCAGCTATGTCTGAAAGAAAATAGCTAGATAAATACACCCCCCCAATTTAACTACCTAATAACCCATAAGCATGGAGACCCCAGATCTATCTGGATCATCGGGAACATTTCCTTGAATCTGTAAGAAGCATAATTATTTCCCGCCACCTTTCCTAACGTTTACGATTAAATTTACTTATAACTAAGTCTAATCGCGAAATGGTATGAAGTGGTATTAAGGGTTACCGGATCACAAGTGATTGGTGCTTCTAATTAGTAAATTTTCCTTAACCTAAGTTAATACTTAAAATTACACGTAGAGCTGAAAGAAAATAAAATTAGTTTTTTTTTTTAGTACTTAAAATTACACCAATCTCACCGGCACGCCACCCCAACCACAATTGATTTATCTTTTTTTGTCCATACCATTTTTAATTCACACAAATAAATAAAGGACTACTTAGCCGCTACTTGACGGTATATACATATATATTTTAAAATAGACTATCCCTCAATTCCCCTTGAGTTTTGCCTTTCGCTAAACTAAAGTAGCCTTCATTAAATGTGTTTTAATAGTTTCGAGCAAAATTTTAAAATCGAAATAAACCAAAATGGCAAGTCGCGAACTGTACTTTTCAAAGAAAAGTTTAATAAAATGAAATAAATACTAAAATAGGCTTCCAACACAAAAAACAGCCTTAACATTTAAGAAGTGCCATCTTTCTTGCAGAGATAGTATTATTTTATAAATTTATAATCCTGTCTCTGTTAGCCCATAGTTACATTTTTGTAACTTGCAATGTTTTTTTTTTACAGTTTTATTATTATTACTATTTAATATATATATTTTTTTAAATTAAACTACGCTTCAAAGTACAGCACCTAATTTTTGAGTGTTCCCAATCTTAACTAACTTATTTCCAATATAATACTCATTTTTATCTTAATACTAATGTGTTGCCTATGTGTTTTGCAAAGGTGACTAAGAGGTTAAAACCTCAGCTATTTGGATAGATTCTCCTAACACTTAAAACTAAAATCTTGAGATTACTCTACAATTTCATCTCGGAACTATTGAATAAATCCAAATGCTACAAAATTTACAGTGTCATGTATGTGTTATATACCCCAATATATATATAATATAACTTAATATCTAATTAACTATAACTAATGGGTTCTTTCCTTGGTGTAATGATTTACGTTATCCTCCTTTTGAGTAATAAATCATTAATTTATACCTAGCCTTAATATCTATAAAATATACGAAGTTCAATCCACTACTCTTACACAATTTAAGTAAAAATAATTACAATAAACTAATTTATGTCAAATGACTTGCTAATGAAAACCTAACAAAACAAAATAATATTAATTTCCACGAGATTTGAACCGTGGTGGCTTTGAAATAAAAGAATAGGCAAAGTAATTTCGCGGACTGAACAAATATACCGCCACCCTTAAATCTAAGCCCAATGATAAATGAGTATTATATTTGGAATAACACAGAACATAAAACACAATAAACAACAAATACAAGAAAAGAAAGAAAAATTTAAATAAAATGTCAATAATTGATCCATTTCAAATTTAGTTGAATTTCCTAACCAAATTGAAAATAGATCAGTCATTAACAAGCAAATATTAAAAAAAAACAAACAAAAAAAATAAAAAAAAATATAAAAATGTTTAATTGAAAAGAATTAATAAAAGAATATTTAAATTTGAAGAAAACTATTTTTTAAAAAAGTTACTGATGTGCAAATAAAACCTTTAAAATAATCCACTAAAATTTGTGATAAATTATTTAAACGAGATATATTATTCAACTGAAAAGAATTTATAAAAGTATTATTTAATTCAATGAAAACTATAATTTTAAAGAACCGTGTTTATATCAAATTAAAGTAATTCTCTAAATTTTCTAATAAACTATTTAAATAAATTAAATTTAAGTTAATCATTAATTGCAAGAAATTTTACTCAACATTAAAATATACTAAAGAAACCAAGATATTTAATTCTCCGCAAAATAAAACACATTTAATAATTTATGCAAGAAACAAACAGAAAAGTGAAAAGTAAAAATGACTTACCGATGCTGGCCGCTACCTTGACACCGACCACTACACTCAAAATTTCTTCCAAGACTGCCCCAGCGCACGCGGCTCTCGCTTTCACATCGTCCTAACCCCCCTCACCCCTTTACCTTAATTATGGGCGTATGCATACTTCATAATCTACAATTATAAACCTTAATGCTTGTTAAAACGAGAGAAATTTGCTAATCACATTCCTACTTACCTCAAACAAACACACAAAAAATTACCACGCGGGGTTTTTCCCAAAAAAATATTAACCATTGCACATTCGTTCCTTACGTTCAACAATTTAAGGTTCATTTCTATTTAATCTGGCCTGAGACTGAATTCCATGGGAACAGAGCAATAAACTGCGATCTATTCTATTGTCCGTTTTTTTTTTGTGGAATCTTCCAGATATTATTCTGTAGCCTACTGCACTATCGAAATGAATTTAAAATATTATTTTCCTTATACTTGTTAATTTACTTAATATTATGATTTTTATATGCATACAGTATTGTCTAATTGATTAATTTGATTATAACTACTCATAGAGGCTTGTCCGTTACAATCACCCCCAAAATTTTTGTTTGGTGAAAGCGAATGATTTCAGCCAAATAAAATTTTTCCTTATATACATCGTTACAAGTAAAATATAACAGTAAAATAAAATAATGGTCTTACTGATTCCAGAATATATATGTTAAGAGAGAAAATATATCATCGTTCACTTATACATGCCATGGACAAATTTGAATAAACTATATAGAATACAAAGTATTCCTAAACTCACAGTGAACCTAATTACTAATTACTACATTTTATACGAATTAACGTTATTTGTTTTTTTCCTAAACAGCTGCCCACCTCCAAGGAGACATGACAAATATAATACTGAATATGATGATTCGATCATTTCGATTGAAACGTTGAGCAAAAATAACAATATGTCAAACACGCGAGTTAAATCTGTAAAAGTCGTTTTATTGACAATGACAATTCAACTTTATTTAATTATAAAAATATGTATTTAGTAAGTTAAAAGAACATATTTCAGAATTTGCTATCACTCATTATTTGCTACTAATTTAATCATAAACCTCACCCCCGATTCTCTTAGCCGCCCAATTAATTTCACTCTCCTAAATTCTCTCCATTTCACGGACAACAAATTGTAGGCCATTCAAGCCTACTGTGTTAATATATTATTATATTCTGTCTTTACTAATTTTTTATTTTATTATATTCATCCTGGTCACTACGGCACCAAATTGTAACTGAACCCCCCTTTCAAACAATATATTTTATTATATGAATACTCATATAAATTATACAAGACAGAATATAAGTAATTTGTTTTCAGGAATTAAGAATTTCCTAAGGCCAATATCGTCTAGTACCCATGTTGTGAAGTAGTAACCAAAATTCTTTTAGAATATAGAGAATGAAATATGGACAGCATAAGAGAACTTATAACGTGGAAATTTAATAACGTTCTTTAGTGATTGCATAAAAAAATAAATAAGGAAGTTGAAGCTCCATCCTCGCTTCAATCGGTGAGTGACAAGGCCAATGTCAATCCACTCCCCCCTTCCAAAACCACAGGAAGTTCCTCATTAAGAAAACCTAAATTATAAATATAGAAACGCTTGCCAACACTTTGCCATGGATTGTGAATGTGGTGTGATTTTAAACCAAAATGTAAGGTTGCAATTGATTAAGATTGAGTTCACCAAACTTCTGACATCCTAAGTTTGAATGAAAATTATTCCAACCAAGAATATTTAAATTCTGAAAAGGAACTGAGTTGTGAATTCAGTCAGCGCTATTCGCAATGTATTGTTTGTGTTGCAATACATCCCTTCCTTAATCTAAATAGTTCCGTTTTTTTGTTTGAATTAGATCCATTCTGATCGTGTCGCGATCACCGTAATGTATCGTTCAGAGAACTCGCACAAAATAATCACTCGCTTAATTTTGGAGCATGTGGAGTGTATTTAGTCATAGTCTCAGCTGCGTGTAGAGTATTGGTTTTATTTTGGTACGCAAAGTCGTTCATTTAAACTGACTTATTTAACCTATGCCCAAACTAAAACCAGGTGTATATCCATAACGAAATGTCTCCAAACTGTCCCCATACTTACAATGTTATTAAAGAAAATATAAAATTACATAGTTTAATTTCGATAGTTATAATTTCTTAAAATTTGAGTTTATTTTAAAGTTGTTCTTCATAAGAATATTAAAGAATTTATAACTAACTATCATGAAGCACAGTCATAAAACAAATTCTCGAATGATCTGAAATTCATAGTAGATAAATTGGGTAATAATAGTTTAAGTATAGTTTTTAGAATAATCTGGAATTGACAGTAGGTAAATTGAGTTATAAAGGTTGAAGTATAGTTTTTAGAATAATCTGGAATTCACAGTAGGTAAATTGAGATATAAAGGTTTAAGTATAGTTTTTAGATTATAGTTTAGATTATTTCAATAATAAAATAGTATAAGTTTTGGTGTAAATTCAAGTTAACAAGTTCTACTTTATTTTATTACAGGGTTAATGTAGTCACAATTAATATCTAATTATATTTTATGCCGTTTAGATTTACCCTAACCATGTTGTCCTTTTACGCGTAACGAATACTATCTTCCTACACCCTAAACCAAATAAAATATTGATATTAAAGTTCGGTATGAAATAAACTCAAAACGTGAACCAACTGAACCGAGTAACTTTTTGTTGGTTTATCACGACAGTACACATACGCCCATAAAACTACAAAACATCACATATTACGAAATTTATCGAATAATCCGGACTAACAAGACGAAAAAGAAACACATAATACATAAAAGCAAAAGACACGTCGAAACAAACAAAGCAAAGAAAAGCAATTAAAGTAAAAGAAAAATAAAAACAAATAGTCATTTTAAATTGAGTAATTATATATTTACTACGTCATAAAACAAAACTCAAAATCACTCAATTTTGAAATGACCTGACTTGCTTGGTTCCGAATATATATTTTATATTACTGTATATTTTCAAATGACAATCATAATTGTCAATATAAATATGAAATAATAGAACTGCAATGTTTCAGACCAAACTAGTCTAAATAAAAGGCACAAACCTACGTAGTCTTCTCGATCTTGGGTCTCCAGCTATGTCTGAAAGAAAATAGCTAGATAAATACACCCCCCCAATTTAACTACCTAATAACCCATAAGCATGGAGACCCCAGATCTATCTGGATCATCGGGAACATTTCCTTGAATCTGTAAGAAGCATAATTATTTCCCGCCACCTTTCCTAACGTTTACGATTAAATTTACTTATAACTAAGTCTAATCGCGAAATGGTATGAAGTGGTATTAAGGGTTACCGGATCACAAGTGATTGGTGCTTCTAATTAGTAAATTTTCCTTAACCTAAGTTAATACTTAAAATTACACGTAGAGCTGAAAGAAAATAAAATTAGTTTTTTTTTTTAGTACTTAAAATTACACCAATCTCACCGGCACGCCACCCCAACCACAATTGATTTATCTTTTTTTGTCCATACCATTTTTAATTCACACAAATAAATAAAGGACTACTTAGCCGCTACTTGACGGTATATACATATATATTTTAAAATAGACTATCCCTCAATTCCCCTTGAGTTTTGCCTTTCGCTAAACTAAAGTAGCCTTCATTAAATGTGTTTTAATAGTTTCGAGCAAAATTTTAAAATCGAAATAAACCAAAATGGCAAGTCGCGAACTGTACTTTTCAAAGAAAAGTTTAATAAAATGAAATAAATACTAAAATAGGCTTCCAACACAAAAAACAGCCTTAACATTTAAGAAGTGCCATCTTTCTTGCAGAGATAGTATTATTTTATAAATTTATAATCCTGTCTCTGTTAGCCCATAGTTACATTTTTGTAACTTGCAATGTTTTTTTTTTACAGTTTTATTATTATTACTATTTAATATATATATTTTTTTAAATTAAACTACGCTTCAAAGTACAGCACCTAATTTTTGAGTGTTCCCAATCTTAACTAACTTATTTCCAATATAATACTCATTTTTATCTTAATACTAATGTGTTGCCTATGTGTTTTGCAAAGGTGACTAAGAGGTTAAAACCTCAGCTATTTGGATAGATTCTCCTAACACTTAAAACTAAAATCTTGAGATTACTCTACAATTTCATCTCGGAACTATTGAATAAATCCAAATGCTACAAAATTTACAGTGTCATGTATGTGTTATATACCCCAATATATATATAATATAACTTAATATCTAATTAACTATAACTAATGGGTTCTTTCCTTGGTGTAATGATTTACGTTATCCTCCTTTTGAGTAATAAATCATTAATTTATACCTAGCCTTAATATCTATAAAATATACGAAGTTCAATCCACTACTCTTACACAATTTAAGTAAAAATAATTACAATAAACTAATTTATGTCAAATGACTTGCTAATGAAAACCTAACAAAACAAAATAATATTAATTTCCACGAGATTTGAACCGTGGTGGCTTTGAAATAAAAGAATAGGCAAAGTAATTTCGCGGACTGAACAAATATACCGCCACCCTTAAATCTAAGCCCAATGATAAATGAGTATTATATTTGGAATAACACAGAACATAAAACACAATAAACAACAAATACAAGAAAAGAAAGAAAAATTTAAATAAAATGTCAATAATTGATCCATTTCAAATTTAGTTGAATTTCGTAACCAAATTGAAAATAGATCAGTCATTAACAAGCAAATATTAAAAAAAAACAAACAAAAAAAATAAAAAAAAATATAAAAATGTTTAATTGAAAAGAATTAATAAAAGAATATTTAAATTTGAAGAAAACTATTTTTTAAAAAAGTTACTGATGTGCAAATAAAACCTTTAAAATAATCCACTAAAATTTGTGATAAATTATTTAAACGAGATATATTATTCAACTGAAAAGAATTTATAAAAGTATTATTTAATTCAATGAAAACTATAATTTTAAAGAACCGTGTTTATATCAAATTAAAGTAATTCTCTAAATTTTCTAATAAACTATTTAAATAAATTAAATTTAAGTTAATCATTAATTGCAAGAAATTTTACTCAACATTAAAATATACTAAAGAAACCAAGATATTTAATTCTCCGCAAAATAAAACACATTTAATAATTTATGCAAGAAACAAACAGAAAAGTGAAAAGTAAAAATGACTTACCGATGCTGGCCGCTACCTTGACACCGACCACTACACTCAAAATTTCTTCCAAGACTGCCCCAGCGCACGCGGCTCTCGCTTTCACATCGTCCTAACCCCCCTCACCCCTTTACCTTAATTATGGGCGTATGCATACTTCATAATCTACAATTATAAACCTTAATGCTTGTTAAAACGAGAGAAATTTGCTAATCACATTCCTACTTACCTCAAACAAACACACAAAAAATTACCACGCGGGGTTTTTCCCAAAAAAATATTAACCATTGCACATTCGTTCCTTACGTTCAACAATTTAAGGTTCATTTCTATTTAATCTGGCCTGAGACTGAATTCCATGGGAACAGAGCAATAAACTGCGATCTATTCTATTGTCCGTTTTTTTTTTGTGGAATCTTCCAGATATTATTCTGTAGCCTACTGCACTATCGAAATGAATTTAAAATATTATTTTCCTTATACTTGTTAATTTACTTAATATTATGATTTTTATATGCATACAGTATTGTCTAATTGATTAATTTGATTATAACTACTCATAGAGGCTTGTCCGTTACAATCACCCCCAAAATTTTTGTTTGGTGAAAGCGAATGATTTCAGCCAAATAAAATTTTTCCTTATATACATCGTTACAAGTAAAATATAACAGTAAAATAAAATAATGGTCTTACTGATTCCAGAATATATATGTTAAGAGAGAAAATATATCATCGTTCACTTATACATGCCATGGACAAATTTGAATAAACTATATAGAATACAAAGTATTCCTAAACTCACAGTGAACCTAATTACTAATTACTACATTTTATACGAATTAACGTTATTTGTTTTTTTCCTAAACAGCTGCCCACCTCCAAGGAGACATGACAAATATAATACTGAATATGATGATTCGATCATTTCGATTGAAACGTTGAGCAAAAATAACAATATGTCAAACACGCGAGTTAAATCTGTAAAAGTCGTTTTATTGACAATGACAATTCAACTTTATTTAATTATAAAAATATGTATTTAGTAAGTTAAAAGAACATATTTCAGAATTTGCTATCACTCATTATTTGCTACTAATTTAATCATAAACCTCACCCCCGATTCTCTTAGCCGCCCAATTAATTTCACTCTCCTAAATTCTCTCCATTTCACGGACAACAAATTGTAGGCCATTCAAGCCTACTGTGTTAATATATTATTATATTCTGTCTTTACTAATTTTTTATTTTATTATATTCATCCTGGTCACTACGGCACCAAATTGTAACTGAACCCCCCTTTCAAACAATATATTTTATTATATGAATACTCATATAAATTATACAAGACAGAATATAAGTAATTTGTTTTCAGGAATTAAGAATTTCCTAAGGCCAATATCGTCTAGTACCCATGTTGTGAAGTAGTAACCAAAATTCTTTTAGAATATAGAGAATGAAATATGGACAGCATAAGAGAACTTATAACGTGGAAATTTAATAACGTTCTTTAGTGATTGCATAAAAAAATAAATAAGGAAGTTGAAGCTCCATCCTCGCTTCAATCGGTGAGTGACAAGGCCAATGTCAATCCACTCCCCCCTTCCAAAACCACAGGAAGTTCCTCATTAAGAAAACCTAAATTATAAATATAGAAACGCTTGCCAACACTTTGCCATGGATTGTGAATGTGGTGTGATTTTAAACCAAAATGTAAGGTTGCAATTGATTAAGATTGAGTTCACCAAACTTCTGACATCCTAAGTTTGAATGAAAATTATTCCAACCAAGAATATTTAAATTCTGAAAAGGAACTGAGTTGTGAATTCAGTCAGCGCTATTCGCAATGTATTGTTTGTGTTGCAATACATCCCTTCCTTAATCTAAATAGTTCCGTTTTTTTGTTTGAATTAGATCCATTCTGATCGTGTCGCGATCACCGTAATGTATCGTTCAGAGAACTCGCACAAAATAATCACTCGCTTAATTTTGGAGCATGTGGAGTGTATTTAGTCATAGTCTCAGCTGCGTGTAGAGTATTGGTTTTATTTTGGTACGCAAAGTCGTTCATTTAAACTGACTTATTTAACCTATGCCCAAACTAAAACCAGGTGTATATCCATAACGAAATGTCTCCAAACTGTCCCCATACTTACAATGTTATTAAAGAAAATATAAAATTACATAGTTTAATTTCGATAGTTATAATTTCTTAAAATTTGAGTTTATTTTAAAGTTGTTCTTCATAAGAATATTAAAGAATTTATAACTAACTATCATGAAGCACAGTCATAAAACAAATTCTCGAATGATCTGAAATTCATAGTAGATAAATTGGGTAATAATAGTTTAAGTATAGTTTTTAGAATAATCTGGAATTGACAGTAGGTAAATTGAGTTATAAAGGTTGAAGTATAGTTTTTAGAATAATCTGGAATTCACAGTAGGTAAATTGAGATATAAAGGTTTAAGTATAGTTTTTAGATTATAGTTTAGATTATTTCAATAATAAAATAGTATAAGTTTTGGTGTAAATTCAAGTTAACAAGTTCTACTTTATTTTATTACAGGGTTAATGTAGTCACAATTAATATCTAATTATATTTTATGCCGTTTAGATTTACCCTAACCATGTTGTCCTTTTACGCGTAACGAATACTATCTTCCTACACCCTAAACCAAATAAAATATTGATATTAAAGTTCGGTATGAAATAAACTCAAAACGTGAACCAACTGAACCGAGTAACTTTTTGTTGGTTTATCACGACAGTACACATACGCCCATAAAACTACAAAACATCACATATTACGAAATTTATCGAATAATCCGGACTAACAAGACGAAAAAGAAACACATAATACATAAAAGCAAAAGACACGTCGAAACAAACAAAGCAAAGAAAAGCAATTAAAGTAAAAGAAAAATAAAAACAAATAGTCATTTTAAATTGAGTAATTATATATTTACTACGTCATAAAACAAAACTCAAAATCACTCAATTTTGAAATGACCTGACTTGCTTGGTTCCGAATATATATTTTATATTACTGTATATTTTCAAATGACAATCATAATTGTCAATATAAATATGAAATAATAGAACTGCAATGTTTCAGACCAAACTAGTCTAAATAAAAGGCACAAACCTACGTAGTCTTCTCGATCTTGGGTCTCCAGCTATGTCTGAAAGAAAATAGCTAGATAAATACACCCCCCCAATTTAACTACCTAATAACCCATAAGCATGGAGACCCCAGATCTATCTGGATCATCGGGAACATTTCCTTGAATCTGTAAGAAGCATAATTATTTCCCGCCACCTTTCCTAACGTTTACGATTAAATTTACTTATAACTAAGTCTAATCGCGAAATGGTATGAAGTGGTATTAAGGGTTACCGGATCACAAGTGATTGGTGCTTCTAATTAGTAAATTTTCCTTAACCTAAGTTAATACTTAAAATTACACGTAGAGCTGAAAGAAAATAAAATTAGTTTTTTTTTTTAGTACTTAAAATTACACCAATCTCACCGGCACGCCACCCCAACCACAATTGATTTATCTTTTTTTGTCCATACCATTTTTAATTCACACAAATAAATAAAGGACTACTTAGCCGCTACTTGACGGTATATACATATATATTTTAAAATAGACTATCCCTCAATTCCCCTTGAGTTTTGCCTTTCGCTAAACTAAAGTAGCCTTCATTAAATGTGTTTTAATAGTTTCGAGCAAAATTTTAAAATCGAAATAAACCAAAATGGCAAGTCGCGAACTGTACTTTTCAAAGAAAAGTTTAATAAAATGAAATAAATACTAAAATAGGCTTCCAACACAAAAAACAGCCTTAACATTTAAGAAGTGCCATCTTTCTTGCAGAGATAGTATTATTTTATAAATTTATAATCCTGTCTCTGTTAGCCCATAGTTACATTTTTGTAACTTGCAATGTTTTTTTTTTACAGTTTTATTATTATTACTATTTAATATATATATTTTTTTAAATTAAACTACGCTTCAAAGTACAGCACCTAATTTTTGAGTGTTCCCAATCTTAACTAACTTATTTCCAATATAATACTCATTTTTATCTTAATACTAATGTGTTGCCTATGTGTTTTGCAAAGGTGACTAAGAGGTTAAAACCTCAGCTATTTGGATAGATTCTCCTAACACTTAAAACTAAAATCTTGAGATTACTCTACAATTTCATCTCGGAACTATTGAATAAATCCAAATGCTACAAAATTTACAGTGTCATGTATGTGTTATATACCCCAATATATATATAATATAACTTAATATCTAATTAACTATAACTAATGGGTTCTTTCCTTGGTGTAATGATTTACGTTATCCTCCTTTTGAGTAATAAATCATTAATTTATACCTAGCCTTAATATCTATAAAATATACGAAGTTCAATCCACTACTCTTACACAATTTAAGTAAAAATAATTACAATAAACTAATTTATGTCAAATGACTTGCTAATGAAAACCTAACAAAACAAAATAATATTAATTTCCACGAGATTTGAACCGTGGTGGCTTTGAAATAAAAGAATAGGCAAAGTAATTTCGCGGACTGAACAAATATACCGCCACCCTTAAATCTAAGCCCAATGATAAATGAGTATTATATTTGGAATAACACAGAACATAAAACACAATAAACAACAAATACAAGAAAAGAAAGAAAAATTTAAATAAAATGTCAATAATTGATCCATTTCAAATTTAGTTGAATTTCGTAACCAAATTGAAAATAGATCAGTCATTAACAAGCAAATATTAAAAAAAAACAAACAAAAAAAATAAAAAAAAATATAAAAATGTTTAATTGAAAAGAATTAATAAAAGAATATTTAAATTTGAAGAAAACTATTTTTTAAAAAAGTTACTGATGTGCAAATAAAACCTTTAAAATAATCCACTAAAATTTGTGATAAATTATTTAAACGAGATATATTATTCAACTGAAAAGAATTTATAAAAGTATTATTTAATTCAATGAAAACTATAATTTTAAAGAACCGTGTTTATATCAAATTAAAGTAATTCTCTAAATTTTCTAATAAACTATTTAAATAAATTAAATTTAAGTTAATCATTAATTGCAAGAAATTTTACTCAACATTAAAATATACTAAAGAAACCAAGATATTTAATTCTCCGCAAAATAAAACACATTTAATAATTTATGCAAGAAACAAACAGAAAAGTGAAAAGTAAAAATGACTTACCGATGCTGGCCGCTACCTTGACACCGACCACTACACTCAAAATTTCTTCCAAGACTGCCCCAGCGCACGCGGCTCTCGCTTTCACATCGTCCTAACCCCCCTCACCCCTTTACCTTAATTATGGGCGTATGCATACTTCATAATCTACAATTATAAACCTTAATGCTTGTTAAAACGAGAGAAATTTGCTAATCACATTCCTACTTACCTCAAACAAACACACAAAAAATTACCACGCGGGGTTTTTCCCAAAAAAATATTAACCATTGCACATTCGTTCCTTACGTTCAACAATTTAAGGTTCATTTCTATTTAATCTGGCCTGAGACTGAATTCCATGGGAACAGAGCAATAAACTGCGATCTATTCTATTGTCCGTTTTTTTTTTGTGGAATCTTCCAGATATTATTCTGTAGCCTACTGCACTATCGAAATGAATTTAAAATATTATTTTCCTTATACTTGTTAATTTACTTAATATTATGATTTTTATATGCATACAGTATTGTCTAATTGATTAATTTGATTATAACTACTCATAGAGGCTTGTCCGTTACAGTACCATCTATGTGTGCTGCCGAAGTTGTTGGGAACGTCGCGCGTCGCGTCGTCTGCCACGTTCATTTTCGTTGGCACCCATCGCCATTCGTTCACGGAGTCGTTTTCTTCGATGGCGGCGATGCGGTGGGCGACGAATGGCTTGTACGATCGCGACCCTGTCTTCAGCCAGGCGAGCACCGTCTTGCTGTCGGTCCAAAATGTTTTCGAGTCTGGTTTCCTGTCGTGTTCTTCGATGACAGCTGCTGCCATGCGGCTGCCCATGACGGCCGCTTGGAGTTCGAGGCGTGGTATCGATGTAAGCTTCAGTGGGGCGACTCTCGCCTTCGCCGTGATGAGGGTGACGCTCACGCGTCCGTCTGTGGTGACCGCGCGCCAGTATAGTGCCGCGGTGTATGCAGCTTCGCTTGCGTCGACGAACGTGTGTAGTTGTAGGTTGACCGCGTCGCTGTAGTGAAGGTAGCACCGTGGCAACGCGACGTCTCGTAGGTTCTTCAGGTGCGTCATCCATTCCCTCCAGCTGGCGGCGAGATCTTCGTCTATGGCGTCGTCCCAATCAGTTCCCCTGCGCCATACTTCTTGTAGCAGCTGTTTCGCTCGTACTGTGACCGGCGAAGCTAGACCGAGCGGGTCATACAATGACATGACTATCTTCAAGGCTTCTCGATTGGTGGGCGCGTCGCGTCGCAGTATTTCTTCAGGTATTCTTGTCAGGTCCAGATTGAACCTCAGCTCGTCTGCGCGTGACCTCCACGCCAGTCCTAGCAGTCGCTCCCCCTGCGTGTCTTCATTCAGTAGCTTCGTCGTCGTGTTTTCGGTTTCTTCGATGGCTTGCAGTACGGCGCACGAATTTGACCCCCATTTCTTCAACTCGAAGTGAGCTTCTTTGTGTATGTCGCGAACTTCTTTTGCTATCTTGATGGCGTCCTCTTCTGTTTTGTAGCTGTCGATGTAGTCATCTACGTAGTGGTTTCGTATGATGGCGGCTACGGCATCCGGGTGTGTTTGTTCATATCTTCTCACGTTCTTGTTCTTCACGTATATTGCGATGGACGGCGAACATGTTGCACCGAAGATTAGTGACGTCATTCTATATTGTTTCGGCGTTTCGTTACTGTCTTCTCTCCATATGTAACGAAGGGCGTCCCGATCCTCTTCACGAATTTTTATCTGCATGAACATTTCACCGATGTCTGCAGTGACGGCAATCGGGTGTCGCCTGAAGCGCATAAGTACCCCCGGAAGGCTCTGTAGTAGGTCCGGGCCGGTCAGCAGCTGATCGTTGAGCGAGGTCCCCCCAGTCTTGGCGGCTGCGTCGTGGACGATGCGTACTTTGTCCGGCTTCATGGCGTTGAAGAGTGCGGGAGGTACCAGGTTCTTCTTTCTTCTATTGTAGTCGGTGCGGGTTCTGCGTAACCCTTCGCTGTTAGTGACGTCATCTGCTCGTGGTACTTCTGCTTGATGTCGGGATTCTTCTCTAACTTCTTCTCTACTAGCTGGAGTCTTCGTAGTGAATTCTCGTAGTTGTTTGGCATGTCGGGACTATTTTTCTTCCATAGTAACGCCGTCTCGAAGTGACCGTCTTCACGTCGGCGTGTACTTTCTTCCATTATTCTTGCCGCTTGTTGCTCAGGATCGTTGTGTGGGCGCTTCGGTTGGATGAGGAGGCTGTCGATGGCGAAATGTTGCTTCATCATTTCTTCTATATTGTCGTCATTCTTCGTGTACGCGATGTAGTTGACGCGTTGCCCCAGCGCACGAGTGTGCGCCCCATGTAGCACCCACCCCAGCGGCGTGTACGATGCGACCGGCTGGTCGCGGCGTCCCTTTCTTATTTCTTCGGCTAACAGCAGCTGCCAATTGTCTTGCCCAATTAGTATCTTCGGTGTAGCTGCCTTCTGTGTTGCTAGTAGATTCTTCAAATCTTGCAGATGTTCACATTCTTCTATGTCTTGTTCGATGACCCGCTGCGGCGACAGTTGTAGGTTGTTCATCGTTCTTGCCTTGATGTTGTGTGATACTTCGGCCCCCTGGAGTGTGATTGTCACTCGACGAGACTGGTAGGCCTTCAGCTCCATGTTCGATATGGCTTCGATGTGCAGCGGATCTACGGGGCCCTTGGCGCCGACTTGCTTGGCGAGGTCGGCGTCGATCAATGTTACGGTGGACCCGTCGTCGAGCAGCGCCCAGGTGTCTTCTTCTCCCGCCGGTCCAATGACGCGCACGGGAACTATCTTGAGATAAGCTTTGCTCCTCCTCGATGTCCACGTCGAGGCGACGGCTTCTTTCTCTTCTATTCTTGCTTCTATCTTCTTGGGCGCTTCTCTCTTGTGATGCAGCAGTCGGTGATGAGTGTACTTGCAACCTTCTTCACCACACGCTGTCTTCCTGCAGTGATGTTCCTTCATCCTGGGCCGCAGGCATCGGAAGCACAGCCTGTACTCCTTCGCCCAGTCCCATCTCTTCTCAGTGTCGCTCTTCTTGAACTTTGCGCAGTCTTCTGGCTTGTGATGAGGTACAGCTTCGCAGATCGGGCACATGTGTATCTTCGGTGCAGTCGTAGTGAAGGCTCGTTGTGGACGACGTGTGTTGTTTTCTGTCTTCCTTTCATTCGGCGTCGATGTCGAGACGGCCTCCGGCTGTGCATACGGACCGCAGATCTCCGCTTCTCTGTTGAGAAATCTTGATATGCGAAGTAGATCGGGCTCCCCATCTGGCTGCGTGGCGGCGAAGTCGAACCATCTGTAGCGTAGCGTAGGCGGCAGCTTCTCTATTGTAGTGGATCTTCTTGAGCGCCTTTAGTGCTGCGACGATGTTGGAGACACGGCTGGCGAAGATGCAGATGTCCCTCGGCGTGTCGGCTGGCTTCGGTAGATTCTTGAGGCGCTCGAGTTCCGTTGATGCTATGCTGTCGGGACGACCAAAACGTGCTTCCAGCGTCTTCACTATCTCCCCCGGGCAGGTGTGGTGGATCAGCAGGTTCTCGACGGCTTCGCGTGCTTTCCCCTTCAGTGCTCGACGTAGGCGGGCGGAGTTTTCGATGTCGGTGAGAAGGCCCGCAGTCTCGAAGTATGCTGCTCTAAACGATAACCATTCTTGATGTGCGCCGGCGAAGTATGGTAACTCCGTGAGGTGTCTCGATGGTTGCTGCGATGACTTGACTGCTGTAGTGATTGCTGCTGCTAGTTCCGCGATGTCAGACTTCGGTGTACATTGTTGCTTCTGTACTGGTGGCGACTTGCTATTCTTGACGAAGTCTTGCTTTTCTTCACTTTTCTTTTCTTTAATTCTATCTTCATTATTCTCTTCAATAGGAGCTTGTTGCTTCTTGCTTCTTTTTTCTAAGTATGCCGCTAATACTGGCGGCGGCTGCGATACGTTCGCGGTGGCGCCGTCGCGTCGCGCGACGTGCGGCGGTGACGTCGGCGACGCTTCGGCGGGCGACTCGTTGTCCAACGCTGGCGGGCGGCTCTCGTCGAGCCAGGACTGGACGCGATCAATAGTTTCGGAGTCGCTTATCTTCGATTCTTCATATTCTTCATCTTCTTCGCTGTCTTCGGCTTCTATTCTTGACAGGCGTGCTTGTGCCAGCTCCACTTGCAGACGCAAAAGTTCTTCCTTAGCCTTCGCGACACGTGCTCGGCGGGAAGGCGTGCTGCTTTTCTTCGATGCTGGCGGGACGATCGTCCGTGGTTGCGACGGCGGCGGCGACCTGGACGATCGTGACGGTGACGGCGACGGTACGGCGGCGGCGACGGACATCGTGGCGGCGGCAGGCGTCGTGTCTTCTATAATGCGATCTTCATTCGCGGGGACAATGTTGCTACGTGACACCGCTGGAACATCTTCCCTAACGGTATTGTCGGCCCCCGATTCATTACGCCCCCCTCTCTTTCCACTGACACTCCTGGTTACTGGCATTTTCTATTCTTCAAATTCTTCAAAATCTTCAACAATATATTCTTCTCTTCGCTCACGACTATCCGGCTCGAAGGACCATAAATGTGCGGGTTGCTACGGCGTGGGCACATATAACTATGCTGGGATTGCGTGAGGTCGGAGGGCTGGGATCTTGAAGTAAAACAAATCTTCTATGTTGGTAACCAGGGTCAAGTAGGGCAGGGTGTCAGCGGAGAGAGTTCTTCCTGTTCCTATTTCTTCTATGTTCCGGAGCGTAATGAATGCCCTAGCTCGCAAATCGTCTAAATTTATAGAGCGTGCGAGAGCGGGACCTTTAGAGCGAGAGGCAAATAGTCGCGACCTCCCTCGAACGAGGCTATACTGTAAGGAGAGCCGACACCGTACCCTACTTAGCCGTATACTTTTATTATCAATTTGTAATATTTTTACAATTAAGTCTTAGACTATAATTGAGACCTAGATTCGATATACATGCTTAGATAGGTCTTTTTGAGACCTTTAAAATGGTATACATTTCTCCTATATAGACCTATTGGTCACAAAGATATCACTATTATAAATGTCAGAGACCCCTACTTTCCAATATCTACTTTTCCTATTTTTAGGTCTCTGTAGGTCTAGGTTTAAGACCTAGACCTTTCTTGTGGTTAGGGAATGAAACTAATGCCAAGACGAACATTTTATTACCAAAATCCCCTACCTAACTATAATACTTCGAAAGTTATGGACTGTAGAACACAAGAGACATAATAAAAATGTACTATAAAAACACTATTCTAACAAACATAAAAACATTGAAATTACTATATTACTACCTAAGGAGACCTAACTATCATTATTCGATGCCTAACTATCTAATAAAACAAAATATAAACAAAACAAACCATAAAAATGCAAGTATATAAGACACTTATTACGAGCTAACTATAACCTATGTACTAAGCCTATCTGAGCACTAAAATCGCTATATCTTATTAAAACACATTATATACTATCAATTTAACGATTACACAATAAAGACAACCTATCTAGCTAACTATTAAAACATAAAAGACACATAAGGATTAAAACCAAGAGATATAAAACGAAATTGAAATTAACTTATCTATCTTACGAACTTAACGCTATTAGCTATGACTTACGTCTAACGAGTGCGCGTGCACCGAACCGTGTATGATTATTCATCCCGAACATGATGAATTAGGGAGGTTCCTTTTTTCCGCAGGTTCCGTTTTTGCACAGATTTTATTTGCAAACAAGTTCAAAATTTAAATAAATCTTTTAATGTAGCGGCTAATCGCTAATATCTTATAATCCTGCAGACTTCTGTACTTTTCGTGTATTTAGGTCGTAAGAAGTCATTAAGTCTTTTTTGTATTATATTTAGCACAGATTTTATTTACAAGTTCAAAATATAAATTTATTTTATTTTATTAAAAGACTTAAAATACAAATCCTCGGTGGTCAAAAAAAAGTGTGTCTGCAAATGCAATTCACACACCGCTGAAGTGAAACCTCAGAAAAGGAGCAAAAGTGATTTCAGAAGCAACAGATGTTTAATATTGGTTGTCAAAATGTTGAACTAAAACTGCGTCAAAAACATTTTGGTATCGCTTTTTCGTTTCATCGTGTTTTCAAATAGTTCATAATGATAATTAATTTTAAAGAAATTTTACTTCAATAAATCCATAGAGTTGAATGCACAGGGGAAAAATTATTCTACCCCTTATCTACCCAAAATAACACGTTTCAGTAACTACACATAATTGAAATATATTTTCGAATTGAAGCAAAAACGCTGTAGACACACTGACATGGTGAATTGCAAACTGAATTTGGTTTCATATTTAACAACGGATCTCCAGAAAGGGTATGGCACTCACCTCAAATAATAATTTACGCCCGACTCCAACGCGGCTTTGCATGTCGTATAAAGTACGATTTTATCGCGTTCACTCCACAACAACTGTATTTGGTGGGCGGGCTCAGGTGTGAAGGGGATTTAAAGTTCATTGCACAGTTTGAGGGCGGCACCTACGATCGTATATCTCGGGAATGTTCTGATAAACCTCTACAACAATGTGCCCCTGAGGAGACGAATTTAATCTTGAAGAAGTTATCAGAGTAGTTTTGCAAGTTCTAATTTAGACTGCTTTTGTTCTTAACACTTAATTGCTGAGACAAGACCAGAGATGTATCTTGTTGACTTGATTAAGGGACGGGTATGGAAATTAACATTCTTCTTCTTGTTCTTTTAAATGAATGACGATCGCGACACACAAAGATTACGCACTGCGCCAATATCAAGTGAAAATTTTATTAAAGTAACCGACAATTGTAGGTAGATTGAGTTTAAAATGGATACTCAACACGTGTTTTTGCAACAAGAACTCGGGAGAAACTAAAAAATTAACATTATACAATCAGACCTTAATTTGGTTGTTGCCAGTGATGACAAATGGAACCAAAACGTGGCCGCTTACAATGGGCCTTCAAAGAAGGTTCAAGGTCGCTCAAAAGGTAATGGAGACGG
This sequence comes from Elophila nymphaeata, assembly GCA_955850985.1. NCBI lineage: Eukaryota > Metazoa > Arthropoda > Insecta > Lepidoptera > Crambidae > Elophila > Elophila nymphaeata. Next base: position 14,610,329 of record OY039076.1, on the reverse strand, counting down.
CTGAGCTCGGAGCTTCTTTGCGTGATCATATCAGAAATGATGTGATGCGCAGGAGAACCAAGGTCATCGACATAGGCCAAAGAATTGCGAACCTTAACTGGCAATGGGCAGGGCACAAAGATGACTGACGGCCGTTGTGGCTCGGGTGGCGACCACGTAACGGGAGACACAGCGTTGGTAGGGCCCCACAAAGTGGACTGACGATCTCGTGAAGGTCGGGGAAGCCGCTGAATGCGGGCAGCGCAGGACCGACCGTTTGGAGATCCTTGGGGAGGCCTTTGTCCAGTGGGCGTCACTCGTCTGAAATGATGATCAGACGGTAGAAACACAATGAGATATTTATAACTTTTAAATAAGTATACCCTCCTCAATGTGAATTTCTGTATAGAAATAGTTGCAGTGGAAGTACCAAAGCGGTTATTCTAACTTCGAATGCAGTGAAAAGCTAGCACCTGTTAAGACGCAAGTTGTTTCGTTTTTAATCGGAATCAGAATACACAACGTTATCGAGTTGAAAGTTAACGTTGTCATATATTTTTTAGCCCAAAATATTTATTTATTGAGATCAAAAACACGTTACTTTTGCGCAATATAACAGTCCTCTTTGCTGCCATAGCTTTAAGATTATTTTTTTCTTTTCAATGTGTGTGAAGTTTTTAATATTTTTCCCCTTTCTCCGTATTATTACATCTCAGATAATTGGTTTTAAAGTCCATATTTTATTTATTAACCTTTCGCTCATTCCACTGAGTTTATGCAGCCTTGTTGGAAGTGATTATGCAGTCAAATGTGATTACCGTTTTACCCATTTATTTTTGTGGAAAATCAAATTATTATCGCAAATTCATTCGTTTAGCTATGTTGAAATACTGTAATGATCGTGTTTAATGTAGCATTTCCATGCAACCGTGGCTAGCTAGTATTGAAATTCCAAATGCTTTACAAGCACTGAAGTTTCATTATGGAAATTGCTTGCAACTTTCTCTTTGCATACAATAATGGTTTATGGCTATAAACTTCGCATGACTTAGTTGCACATTCCGAAATCTATGAATAACGAAAACTCGAATTACGGCGAGAGTATTCTGTTCTTCATGAATATGCCAAGTAATCTTGGTTGCTAATAATGTTATTTTGGCAAGACGTGAAAAATATTATTGTATTTTGGCTGGTGCACTCGGTATCTTCACATTTGATCTTCAATTTCGTTTACTATGAACAATGGATAATTAGCGGGTCTTTTATAAATAAAAATAACAATTGACTAAGTTTCTCATCACAAATCCAGATAGACTTAGGTACTCAAAGAATAATACTGAATACTTACATTTGCGTGGTAATTATAAAGCAATATGTACAGTTAGCGTCAGAAGTAGATAAACAATTTAAAACGGTGTTAAAAATTATCATTCATGTATAATGGAGTTTCTCCCGAGTTCTTGTTGTAAAAACAGGTGTTGAGAGACTCCATTTTTAACCTAAATCAACGGTACAATTTTTGTTACTTTAGTTACATTTTCACTTGACATTGGCAAAATGCGTACGCTTAATGCGACGCGACGCCATTAATTAAGAATAGTATAGTATAGTATTCATGTATAATGGTTGCAACTCTTACTGCCCAAGGGCTGGCTGGCTTTGCTATGACATGGTACGAAAGTGTAATGTGATAGTACTTCCGATGCTGACTCTACCAAGAGCCTGCCTTAACGCATTTTCTATTTAGAGACAACAACTAAATAATCGAAACGTTTCATCTATCTATTCTTAATTAATGGCAACGCGTCGCAGTAAGCGTACTCATTTTGCCAATGTCAAGTGAAAATGTAATTTTCAACACCATTGCTCGTAATTGGTATGTCTACACCAATTTTAGTTTCACAATGTATCATATTACCAACTTATAATATCTTTCGAATTTCAAATTCGATTACCGCACAGTTTGGTAATCAAAAGTTAATAGTTTCGTAAAGAAAAGTCACGCTTTTATTTATAAGAAAGAAAAATAGGAACCAAAGAGAATTTATATGCAAAATGCTGAAACATTTTTGTAAATTAAATAAGTTTGACGTTTAGAAACACTCTGTTTAAAGATATACAATTATAAAAACCTTATTTAAAATTACAACTATTAAATAGAAGTCATACATAAACATTAAAAGAATATATTTATTTTGTAAAAATTATATAATTTGCTGTTTTGGCTATATAAGCGTTGGTACCTTAGTCTTTCGCGCACAAAGCCGTCAATGAAAAATTAAAAGCGCGCCATTTTTCAATTTTCAGTAGGTACTATTTTGCAAGTAGATATTTTGCATTATGTATTAATTACTCGCGATGGTGTTGAAAAACGTCGTATAACACTCGTGAGCAGTTAAAAATTACATTTTCGGCTGAATATTAAGCACTCGCTGCGCTCGTGCTCAATGTCAGCCTCGAACATAATTTTCAACATTACTCACTTGTATTATAATGTACCATAAAGTAACAAAAATTGTTCAGTTGATTTTGGTTAAAAATGGAGTCTCTCAACACGTGTTTTTACAACAAGAACACCGGAGAAACTCCCAATCGAAACGTTATTTGGTTATGTTTCAACATCAGACAGCTGTCAAGCTCTTGCAAAAAGGTATGAAAACGGAAGCGTTTTGGATTTGGTTAATGCATGATTAATAGCAGGAATATGCTCCGGATATCTTTAAATTTTTAAATCAATCACTCAAAGAAGGAAATTATTCGTTTGGTAAAAATAAGGAATGAGGTGTAAACTCGAGGCTGAAATGGCAATTCTCTTTATTTAAAAGTTTATTTATTTATAAAGATTCACCAGCGAGTGTATACGTAGTAACATCAAGTATATAAATTAAGTTTTAATAATTATGCTACATGTAACAATCATTGTAGGTGAATACAGCATGCAGAAATAAAGACTTATTACTAAACTATACCTAACCCATAGTTACTGAAGTAATGTTATATTTAAATTATTAAAAACAAACCCGTGAGAAAAACCGTGACGTTAAAAAATCCCAAAATCCGCTGTTATAAACTGTCACCAACTAGTTTTTTTTTCGATGGACAATCCTTTACGGCCCGTATCGCATTGTGGGCTGGACAGAGTAATACGTAGCCTAGAAAAGTAACAATTTTTGGAAAGGGCTCAGAAGATTACGCGCTGGAAAGTCTTGTACATCCACCTCATGATTTTAATAAAGAGGACCAGCAGACAATAGGTACTATTGTAATTCCCGTATATTCGAAATCAAGGAAGACCACAGACAAACTCTACCTCATTTTTCTTTAAGCAAATGACTGCTTATTTCTGTAAGGTCTAGAGAGATAGCACTGCAATCGTCTATAGGCCATGGTGACCACTTACGACCAGCCTTGGCAATGCTTGCCTCATTCGAATAGCTCAAGTCACATAATATGTAGCTATAAAATTATAACACTTATTTATTTCCCGTAGTAAACATTCCATCGCCTCTGTAATTCTTATAGTATTAGGAAAGTGACGGAATTTTGTAATCTGTGGTATTTTTATTTATTACGTCACGCACAACACACGCACAAAATTTTTCACTCATAAAAATATATCGTGATTCCGTGCATCACGCCGCAACGGACTGCCGTGTCGTAGAATGTCACAATAGGTCATGGTTCCAACTGTTTTTATAAAACAAATATTCTCATTTTTAGATTAATTAATTAAGAAAGAAAACCGTTCATAATACGTCGCAGGCAATTAATATGATTCCGCATTTTACAAAATGCCTCAGTATAAGTATCATAAAACGCCTTAATGGCTACTGGGCTTTAAAAATCTCATTATTTAAAAATGGTAGTATTCTGGTGTGATCCGATTGGTGTAGACTGTTTGTGGCCGAGTCTTATGAACTTTCATTTTGTATTCGGCACATTGCGCAATGCGAGTTTTACAAGTGGATAACGGCTTATATGCGGAATCATACAAACCTGCGACATATAGCACAATTTTTAATGATATGTGATAGCCTGCTAAGTTGCCCAAACACAAATATTTAAAAGATTAGCTTAGGTTTTTTTTTTATTACATATTTATGTTGACACGGATCTCAAATAATAATACATACATTTGATTGGTGTTGAGAATATTTAAAAAAGTCAGATATATTATGTAAATATGTGCTGTAAGCGTCGGTGGTGTAGTGAAGTGTCAGCGGCGTAGTGCGTAGTCGATCCCCGCCAAGTACCAATGTGTTTTCAAATATTGAATTCATATGAAGGTACGTTTAATCTATGTTTTTACGGTGAAGGAAAACATCGTGAGGTAACCTGCACATAACTATGAAGAAATTCTTAGGTTTTGTGTGAAGTCGACCAACCCGCACTTGGCCAGCGTGGTTGACTAAGGCCTAATCGCCGCTAATTTGGGTTGGCTCGAGCCCTTTGGTGGGGACATTATATGAGCAGTTGATTGATTGTTGATTGATGTGCTGTAAAGTCGGTTGAGATCTGGCTGAGATGCTTTTTATTAGCTGTCAAAACATATTTTTTCTGACGTATGATATTAAGAACTGGTGACTTCATAAGTTCTTACCTATAGAAACGGAGGGCCAGCACACGTGGCTGCCATTGAATTTTATTTCTTCAACATAGAAATGAGTTGCCAAATTACACGTTGTCTGATTTTAAATTGTTTCTATTCCATAATGTAACATAACATTGCTATCTCCAAATCTGTCAGTTCACATTCACTCAAGAGAAATGATTCCGCGAATGATTTATAAGCGTCGCGGCTGTGTAGTGGAATTGTGCTGACAGGGCAATCTCATTAAGCTAACAATGGAAGCGGACTATAAATCAATGTATTGTGTGTAACTATTGGTTGGCTTGTACCGTGGCGCCTCATTATAGTCCAGCAATTATGTCGTGCAAACATGATGTATCACTGCCGTTTCCTCGGCGACGTACGAATAAATATTGTCGACATACTAAACACAAAACATGCCGCGAATTAACTAAGTAGTGACAAGCAGTGTCTGATTTTATTAAACTAACATTTCAGAGAGTTACTGGGGTTACTACGCTTGTTCAAATATGGACGTCGTACTAACACTTTTGGATGAAAGCTTTCTTCGATTGATCACGAGATCGACCAAACAATCTTTAGTAAAAATAAATATTTGACATAATGAACAATCACACAACTGAGTTTAGCACAAACTTACATCCGATTGCGTAATCGATGAGCTTTAAGGTGTTCGCACAATGGGGGTGGGAACAGTATCTGAAAAAAATCCAAATATAGCATTTCAACTTAAAATATGACATTTTTTCTGTAGCGCTTCAAATACTTTCACAATATATTTTAAAGCTTCGTAATAATCTCCGCGCGCTAATTGTATATTACAATTATACATGTGTAGGTATACTACGAGTATTTTGAGGGTCCAGGAGGAGGTGGATGGCTATGCCTTGCCCTGAACTCGTGTATGTAAACAAAACGCTTACGAATTCACGGATAAAAATATACTTTAAATTAGAGCATACAGAACTTATAAAAAACACAAAAAACTTACTTCAGTCTATATCTGACAAACTAAAATTTTCGTACTTTTTCCTAACACGTCAATTCAAATTCAAATTAAACCGCACATACAAAAAAATCGGGAGTGGTCTCCCCTTGACTTTCTCGTTTACTGGAAAGGACTCAAAAGTTAATGGAAACCCTATATTTTGATGTCAAACATGCATGTTAAATTTTGGTCACCCATCCGACTACCGACCGCGCACTTGGTTGCTTAACTTTCGTGATCGACGGCTCAAAATTTGATAGAAACCTTATATTTTGACGTCATATAACTTATTCATTTTAAATTTGGTTGCAATAAGTTATAGGATACTTGAGTTATCGTGCTAACGCACAGACACACACACAGTCATAATTCCAAAAACTGTATTTTTGGACTCAGGGAGGTCCAAAACGTGTAAATCCGTCAAAATCTTGAGATCGAATTCTTTTAAGATTACAAGACTTCCTCTATACTACGTACGAGAAAGTAAAAAAGGTCGCCGACAGCGGTAGTTCGTTCTTCGTAAGAAAACACAACAACTTAACGGTCCGGTCACCCATCCCAGTACCGACCTACTAGTATCCGAGTTTCGTTAAACTAGTGGTCCTGGCTGCTGTCAAAAGACAAGGAGTCGTGCCCAAGTGGAGGGTTGGTGTCAAGCCGGTCGTAAATATCTAATGGCAAATCCTATTAGTAGTAGGTTGTTGAAATCAAGACCAACACTAACGCCAAATAAATTAGGATTGGGGTTACGAAGAAAAAGACTATTTTAGGGTATAGGTTCATTTCCTTTGTTTAATATTCATAATGCAGTCAGTGCAGAATGATCAATATTCACCAAACCAAAAGAACTCTAATTAAACACCTGGCTATAATTATGCCAATTTCAAAACACGTGCACGTTTTGTATAAATTCATTAAAACGTGATCGAGCGTATAAAGTCTATAAGAGAGTGTTTTAAAAGACGTATAAACTCAATTCACGTCTCTCTCCCACCTAAATACATGGCAGTCAAAAAGAAAAATCAGATCCTACAGCGGAGCTCAGCAATATACGCTCCACAGCAACCTTTCTGTTCTTCGAATTAAGATTACTGAAATTGTTTCACCTTTTTTTGCTTTCTGATATAAATTATGGATAATATTTCCAAATATAATACCACTCGAAACAATTCTTGAGAGGCACTCTAAATATTAGTGAATACTAATGTTAAGAATGCCACTCTATCTTCATTAGGATAGGTCTAAATAATATTCTTTATTTAGACTAACTATTACGAATCGGTTACAAAACTTTAACATTTTCTGGAAGAAATAAAATTAGGTTACTAATTATGCTATTTTACGTCGGTCAGACTTCGGAGATCGATGGTACCGCAGTTGTACGTTCTTCGTATTGATCACGAAAGCTAAGCTACTGAGTGAGCGGTCAGTACTCGGATCCGAAATATTCCAACACGATTTTCCTCTGTGCTTCGGAAGGCAAGTTAAGCTGGTGGTTTTTCTGCTGTTGAAAGATAGCAATTGTTCCCAAGGAGGATTATCAGGTAGGCGACCGGCTTTAAGAATCTAATGGCAATAGCTGTAGCAGTAAATGTCGATATCAAGACATACTGCGCAGATTCCAAAATAAAAATAAAAAACAATTTTCGGACACAAAACTTTATTAGATAATGCTGTCCTGTCTATTAGAGGATAGTCATTAACAAGCTATCAAAGTACATTATTAAAACTAAGGGTGAATGAATCAACAAAACCTCTTATTTGTGCATTTGGGAATGTTTTGCGTACCTACCCATTGAAAAATCAGCCCATACCAACATTTCTGCACGACTTCTCCAGGCTTCTCTAAATAAAATCATCATCTCAGCATAGAGACGCCTACTGTTGGATATAGGCCTCCTCCAAGGATTTCTAACTCGATCGCTCTTGCGCTGCCCGCATCTAGCGACTTCCCGCGACTTTTACGTGATCGTCGGTCCACCTTTTGGGGAACTACCAATGCTGCGTCTCCCGGTACGTGGCCGCCATTCAATGACTTTCCCGCCCCAACGGCCGTCAGTTCTCCTCGAAATGTGCCCTGCCTACTGCTACTTAAGATTCGCAATTCTTTGGGATTTGTCGATGGCACACGTTACTATGCGGATACCTTGATTTCTGATAGGATCGCGCAGCAAAACCCCTAGCCCTTTGAGTGACCTTCTTATGAGACCTTTAGCGGCCACGTATGAAATAATACATATTAAAATTCGACGTTTAAAAAAAGAACGCAATGTTCGTCAGTAGTTTTGCCGATTCAATCTTAAAATTATTACCTTGAAAGCCATTTCATTCGATCAAAATATAGAATTTCATTTGAGCGAACAGACTACCTAGAGCACCGTGGAAATATATGACAAGGGATAGACCTCTGTCTGTTTCACGTCAAATTTGAGAACCCAATAAAGCAAAAATTCTTCGAAACGGTTTTAGGACTTGCACACGTCAATCGTATTCACTTAAATCGGGGAGAAAAAGCTTGTGACAGCGGAAAACCCTATCCGACAAATTTTCTTAGTATGAAGTTCATTTTTATATTGAAGGCACAGAGTACCTAATTGAATTGAATACAATTTTGAAATCAACGGATATTCTCTAGACTTTAGTGACTATACCGTGTTCCTGAGATTAACATTTCAAAATGTTTCAAAAAGTGTAATGTTACATGAAGTTCTGCTCAACGATTTTTGAGTTAGAACAACGAATAGCGCCGGGAATTATAAGTAAGAATACTAAAAAGCTACGGTGGCGTAGTGCGTAAGAGCGTCGTCTTCCACCCGGGAGGCACTGGTTCGAACCCCGCCACGTACCAATGTGTTTTCAAATTTTTTAATTCATATGTACGTTTAATCGACGCTCTTACGGTGAAGGCAAACATCGTGAGGAGTGCCTAAGGAGCGAAAAAGTTCCGAAGCAGTTAAAATCTAAGTTAAAAAATAAACCTAAGTTAAAGTTATGATTAATCTGTGATTTTACCCAATAATTAATTGATTATATTGCGAGCCAATGCAAACCAATACATACAAGAACTCGTTTCCTTATGTTTTTTTAAATACATATGTATAATAATTTTCATAAATCATCATTGCGCACTACGCCATCGATGCTTTTGTGGCGCAAGACCGTTGTCTCCCACCTAGGAGTCACCGGTTCGATCTCCGCCACGTACCAATGTATTTTCAAATTTGAATTCATATGTACGTTTAATCGAATCTTTTACGATGAAGGAAAACATCGTGCAAACCTGCACACACCTATGAAGAAATTCTTAGGTTATGTGTGAAGTTGACCAATCCGCACTTGGCCAGCGTTGACTAAGGCCTAATCGCCCCTAATGTGGGGTAGGCTCGAGCCCCTCGGTGGGAACATTATATCAGCTGATTGATGATGATGATGACTGAAAAACTATATTAATTATCTAATGTTGCCTAAGATCCGTGTCTATAATAAATATTAATCACTCACTGATACTTTTCTCTTTATGTACGTCATATCTTTATGACGTACATAAAGATATGACGTACATAAAAAGTAACGTCAAAAGAAAACGTTATGCCCAAAATGCCAACTAACTGTAGAGCCAGCCACTGTCGCGAAACGTGGCCTGTAAAATTATATCTGCTTCAGCCACGCAAGGCGATTACTGTAGTTTCTGTTGTATATGTGATGATAACCTGATGATAACTAAACAAAGTCTCACATCTGTTAAGAGATCGGACTTTACTGAGTTGAGATTGAAATTCTGAGCAGTTCTGTGCTATCAACATTGTTGATACACACGTCAAAAAGGACCGCAGCCCGGTAGTCGCCTCCGCCACCCCTTATAGCGACCCCTTTCCACTCAACATTACTGAGCTATTATTCTGAGTATGTCCCCGTCTGGACCTGAACAATTTATCTGAGTCTTAAAACTGAGAACCACCTGAGAACACATAATTATCACCATATTGTGTGTTGAGTTATAACACTGAGATAACGGTAGGTAGGTATGTATTTATCGACCGATAAATTCACCTTAGGTATATGCAATGCAAAAACATAGAATTAAAGTACATTCGCAAAACACTAAATTGTATAAACTCACGGTTCCTTGAAATGCACCGTTCGTCTCGGTTAATCGACTGTGTCTGCGATACGAACGCAAAAAAGTCCGCTCGCACCGTTGACGGCTACCGCCAATCGAAAGTAATATTTCTACAGATTATAAAACTTCGCGGTATTCGCGACACTCCCCACGAGAAGTAACTTATGTTGAGTAATTATAAAATAGGAAACATCATCATGTCATAAGGATATATTGGGTATTAACTGAATAATCTAGTTTACAAAAATCATAATGAAGAAAACACTTACAGCTAGTTAGTTAAAAATACTAATTAGCTGATCTGTACATTGCCGAACCTTCTCGTGCGCTTTCTAAGCCGATGTTCGCTTTGCTTCTCGAAGATCACTGACTAGTCGGCTCAATGGAAAGAAAATTTGGAAGCTTCGTTTATCTCGTGACCCGTCTGAGTCAGTAGACAGCTGATTCTTTGAATTGGTTGGTGTATTAGTATGTCTCGCTCGATGTCTCAGTGCCCATAACACCCGATTCACGCGGTTCTTGAATCTCTATAAATAGAAAAATCTCTATAAAATCACACAGACCTAGTATATTTTTAGTCACCCACTTTCACCTTTAAAACACAGGTTTTCTCATCCTGCCTTCAATAAGAGCTGATATCTGCACTACCTTCCAGTAGTTCCTATTCCTTGATTCCCCCTTTGATTTGACTACATGACTGGTAGCTGACGGGAACGGCGATCACAATCGCTCTCACTCTTACCCGCGTCCAACACTGTGGAACCCTGCGCACGTGTGCATCATCCACTGACTACACACTACGGTCAACTACGACCATTAGAGCACTACTTGAGTCCACACAACAACTGAAGCTTACTCATTAGTTATCACTTGGTCCACAATAGACTTCGACGTCAACTTCCGACTGGTACACAACCTTCTGGCATTTGCCTCAACGCTCTCTACATTACCCTACAAGCGACTTCCAAGAAACTCTCAAGAGACCAGCAAGAGACCCTCATGAGACCCACAAGAGACCCTCATGAGACTCACAAGAGACTCCCATGAGACCCACAAGAGACCCTCCAGGGACTCCACGAGAGACTCCACTAATGGGATTCTACGCATGAGACTCCACTCACCAGTCTCCACAGATGAGACTCCACACATGACTTCACATCACGATTGTGAAATAATACCAACCGTCAAGTTCCCACCATATTTGCTAGAACGGGTAACGTTCTAGCAAATATGACTCTTATCACACATAGGCCCACTTACGGCACACACTCAAACATTTCTTATCAACTCTGCCATTTCCTTATAATCCTTAGAAGCCCTCCCGGCCGAAAAAAAAAAGAACCTCTTCGTAATTAACTTTATGTTTGGGTGGCCCAAGCATCAAATGATCAATTGCAAGAACATCACCAAAATTACCTCCTGGTCACAGCATTTTTATTGACTTCAATGTTTACTTTAGTGACATTCATCATTTTCAACCACTCTTTTGGTTCCAACTGCTGTACATAAAAAGAGATCCCCATTGAATTGACATTGCAAATTTGTAAGCTCTTTTTTTAAAAAATAAAAGCATAGCAGCATAGTATGAGTAAACGTCGTGTATCAGTGCTTGTTTACAACCTTCAAAAAGGTTTTTTAAGGTAGAACACTTTTATACGTTTAATAGAAAATCACATAAATCGAATTTTGCATTTTTTAAATATCAAAAACTAGACATCATTAAAATAAAGAGCAAGTTATTGACTAACTTGGCATGTATTAAAATTTCTGAATATTAAACAAATTAAATAGAAAACGAAAAATAACCTCCCGTCATGACAAGTGGTGAGACGGGACCCGCACCGGCGACTCGCCGCAATCCGTGCGTGTGGTTTGCCAAATGGACACAGGACTATGAGATCATGCACGACAAATGATTCGAATATTATTCAAACCATTCAATTCAGACTGCGTCACAAGCCGTAATTGTTTTTCTTTTTAAATATTCTTTTATTAAAACACTCCTTTGACGTTGCTTCAAGTTTGCAACGATAGTTGTTCCCTCTAGAAACTTTTCTCACAACTGTATAGACATAATTATCTAAACACAAACTATTTCACGTGCTCAGAGATTATCACATACAATTCTTCCTTTTTATTGCAGAAATTAGTAGTTGTAGAATCTACAGATGTCCTATATTGCTTGTTATCTGAATTTGAAATCGAAAACCCTTTCTTTGACATCTTTCACATATGTGTGAGGGCCTAAGTATTGAGTAGGTACACATTTTTATTAGAAGCTGAAAAAGTATGTAGTAAACACTACATTGCTGTAAATCTCTCATTCAGAGTTTTGCTTAATGGCCAATAGAGTTTTCTGAGCTGTACTTTTTTTTTACATTACGAGATAGCAAACAAGCTTGTGGCCCACCTGGTGTGAAGTGGTTACTGTCACCAATCTATAGACAGAGTTGCAAAATTAAGGGTAAATCACTTAACACTGCGTTGCCATCCTGAGGACTGAGATAAAATGTTTTCCATGCCCAGCAATCACAGTGGCCACCTTTCCTCTCAATCCGAAACACAGCGAACCGCTTCACGGCAGAAACAAGCAAGGGGATGGTACCCACCCAGACTACCCCACAAGTGGATCTACCACTTGTGAGACTTTCGACATTTTCTATAAGCCATAAGCAGGTTCAGACTATTTCTTCCATGTTAAAGAAAAGTACACTTACCCTTTGCATAATATAATATTCCAATTATACTAAAATATACTGAGACACAATCGAATCAAACAACTCCGTTGATTCCGACTGCAACAATTAGACAATGTACCTATGTTGCCCTAGGACAATAGGTATTACTAAATAGGTAGGTACTACTTATCTAGTTGATAAAAGGTTGATAAAATTCTAAGCAATCTGTTTAAGAACAACTCAAAAATCTCTTATGGGTTCATCTCTCTGACTATGACTATATACAAACTATATATATCATAATAATAATGGTCTGTCATTGGTAACAAAACATTATAGGGATTAGTCACAGAATATTCCTCTGAGCAATACATCACATCATTAGGTATCAAGACTAAAGAATTTCTTTAAATTGTGTAAAACCTCAATTCACTTGATATGTAAAATATCTGAGATTTGCAAGTCCACCCTTGCTCGCTCACGTATTGTGCTTAGGTATCTTATGACAAATGTTGTTTCAAGCGCAGTAATGAGTAGATACTAGATACCTAATGTCTTTCACAAATATTCATGAAGCAAGTTCTTCAAAATTTCAAATTGTTGTACTTACACCTAAATAACGCTTCTCAAAAGCATTATTTATTTCCGTTTGCTTGTAAACTTCTGAAAAAGAAAGACACCTAAGATGTTTTTTATCTATTTTTCTATATTGTCCTGAGAATAACATCTTCTATAAACAAACACAGTGCATGGGGTTTCTTTTTTTTATGTGTAACATTAAATTGTAGTATCTGTACGGTCATGTCATGGTCAGATAAACATAACGGTAGAGTATATCTAATTGCACCATTGATATTACTAAAAATGGTCTGAGCAAGCTGTTCCTCTAGTGGGCACATTTATAATTATGTAAATTTAAATTACTTATATTTCTTTAAAAGATCTCTAAACAATACAGTATTTTGTTTATTTTCAAGCATGTTTACATTAAAGTCACCAGCAACTATAATTCTCTTTTTAGAGTAAAAAAAAAACATGTATATAAAAGCATGTCCATTTTTTCAAAGAAATTATCAATGTGTCTTTTTATAGTGGATTTCTTTGTTATAAATTTTCTGTACTTACTTTCATTGGTCTGAGGGTCACGTCAAAAAGATGCAAAGACTAAAAGGTCAAAAATATGGAAAATTAGACCATAAGGCACTCGCAATAAGGTGGAGTTACTTAGGCATCTGTTCTTTTTTTAAATTAGGTACTTATTATATCATTCAAGATATGCAACAGCACATCAACATAAAGATGAAAATCTGAAATCATCGTTATCTCCATAACATAAAGACTTTTATTCTAAATCTGAAAACGCTTTAACATTGTAACTAGGCACTGCGCCGCCGCCGGCGCCGCCGCGGCCAGACTGGTTGGCGCGCCGTTCTGGCGCCTGCGCCGACGTTGTCTCGTATCGCATCAATGCACAAATTATTATTTCAACAAAATTACACATTTTTTTTTCTTTTCACTTTTGTTTCACATTAATAAACCTTATGTAAAGGGAATAACACCATCCCAGCACCTCCACCATATCGCGAAACGTGGCCTGTAAAATTATATCTGCTTCAGCCACGCAAGGCGATTACTGTAGTTTCTGTTGTATATGTGATGATAACCTGATGATAACTAAACAAAGTCTCACATCTGTTAAGAGATCGGACTTTACTGAGTTGAGATTGAAATTCTGAGCAGTTCTGTGCTATCAACATTGTTGATACACACGTCAAAAAGGACCGCAGCCCGGTAGTCGCCTCCGCCACCCCTTATAGCGACCCCTTTCCACTCAACATTACTGAGCTATTATTCTGAGTATGTCCCCGTCTGGACCTGAACAATTTATCTGAGTCTTAAAACTGAGAACCACCTGAGAACACATAATTATCACCATATTGTGTGTTGAGTTATAACACTGAGATAACGGTAGGTAGGTATGTATTTATCGACCGATAAATTCACCTTAGGTATATGCAATGCAAAAACATAGAATTAAAGTACATTCGCAAAACACTAAATTGTATAAACTCACGGTTCCTTGAAATGTACCGTTCGTCTCGGTTAATCGACTGTGTCTGCGATACGAACGCAAAAAAGTCCGCTCGCACCGTTGACGGCTACCGCCAATCGAAAGTAATATTTCTACAGATTATAAAACTTCGCGGTATTCGCGACAGCCACCACATACAATAACAAATATTTTTAAGTATAAATTTCTCATACACATAGAACTCAAAAAGCCGTCTTTTACAAATTAATTTTATAACTAAATATCCAATACGTATAACAAATATAAAATGGGAAATAAATATTGCAGGTCATCACCATTATCAACCGCTATCAGTCAATGCTTATACCTTCCCCCAAGGAAACCACTCACACCTTATCTCAGACCTCGGCACTCTCTCCCTTCGTTCGTTGAATCGATATATACTTTAGAAGTGGATATTTAGCATTACGTATTCAAGAACGAGTTAACAATGATGAAGTTGTCACTACTATTTGGTCCAGAGATCCAAATTCTAAAAGGGTAACAATTTTAAACGATGGTTTTATAAAAATAATTGAATACGAGTATTACATGGTCTCTTTTGGTGTTTGGTGAATCACAAGTGTACAGAAAGTATGCAATAATTATATTTTTATTATCCATACTAAAACATTCTAAAAATTCACGATGTCTCGAGTGTAGTCACGTAAAACAAGTGTTGTCTAAAGGTCAATCTTATTTTTTAAATCTGTACATGAAAATAATCAACATTAATATCACAAATTACAGCCTAAACCTTACGTTAGTGAACTTAATTATTGAAAAACGCTATAAGAAAATAAAGAGCACCCATCAACGCAACAGCATTTGGGATCCATTTAAATTCAAGGAGCGCGTAATAAAATTTACGGCGTCTGCAATATCTGCATCAAGTGATTTATGAATTTCATTTCAGATGGAACAACTGCTTCCTTTTTTAAGAACTAAATGGAGGTAACGAGCATCTCGTTTAATAACGAAAACCGGGAACGAGGAAACTTAAAGCTTGCATACCAAATACCAGTGGAAATTGATAGTGCCGCAAACTTTTTCAACTCCATTTGAATTTTTCGCAACAATGAAGCAGTTGTCGATGCGAATGACAAAGAATTTTTCAGTGAATTATTTATCGTATAATAGTTCTGTAAGACTTTTTAAATTATAATTTATTGTTCTTCTTTGAAAGATCTTAAAAGTTTAAATTGGAATCAAATATTTAATCGGAATATTTCATCAATAGTTATAATGTAATTTCAAGATTATAAAATTTTAGAATTTGTTGCCTGCCTTTCTGAACTTTGGTGTAAAGTTAGATTACTATTCTTCATTTGTGTGACATAACATAGTACCTTATAAAGACAAAAAAGTATTTATACTTGTGAGATAATGTATTTAATTTTGTCAGAAACATTACCCTTTTCGAATTCCAACCTACTTAAGCGGGTCGTATCTTGTAATTGAATCAGAGGTATTGCTTTATTGCAATTTAAATCCTTTATCAGTCAGGAGGGAAAGATTTATCCCATAAAAAGGGATCCCCAACAGTAAATTGGCAGTCGTAAAATTTTTAACCTTTTTGTCGTAGGATATGAAAACATTCGGGATGCCATGACATAAAATTTGGGTACAAAGTTGAAAAATGTTGCAGTAAAATTTTGACGACAACCGTGTTTATGATTTTATTGAACGTGTTATTGGAGAGTTCAAGCTACGTGAGGAAATGATCCGTTCAACAAAGATTGAAATCACGAACAAACATAGATACATTTAAAATAATGTATGTTATTTATTTTATAAATAAACGAAATAAAGGAAAAATAAGTAAATAAATATATAAACCTCCATGATCAACAGAGTAATCAACACAATAAATCAGCTAAAAATCAGTTCATTACAATAAAAAATTGTCCTTACCAGAAATGCGATCCTTTGGTGAATTTGTAGCTATTCTACTCCTCATAGATCAGTTAGGCTTATACAATCTTATAAAACGTATATAGTGGCCATTATATTGTAAAGTTCCTGTTTTCTAATATAGATCAGGAAAATACAAAAAACTCGCGGTAGCTATAGTAATACTCGAGCTAACTAATCTATAGTATAGCGTAACACAATATATTCTATACCTTCGTACAAATGAGTTATCGATTTATGTTATTGAAGTCATTCATGGGCTGCAGTGAGCCAAAGGTTCACACTTTATCAAATAAAACAAATTTGCATATTTTCCTAACTAATTCCCAGTTAACTGCTCCTCAAATTTGGTGACACGCTTTCACTTCTTTGCAAATTTACCTTAACGTTCCATTCTATAAACATAAATTATTTCATAAGACTTCGTTACTTGATTTGCATTCACCCGTGAAAATTCCAGAACTCAACACTAAAATGAGGGACAAAGTGGAAAATTCAATTTGACGATCGACGGTGACACAGTCTGTTTCAAGTTTCTCTTGCTGATTTAGCTGAGAAGGATTTCAAGCACGACATTGTAAAATTTTATACTTTACATAAAACCGGGCTTCGTGAAATATGCGGATAGGAATCCTCTGTAGCTTATAGATGAGGTATGAAATCCTCCTTTCACAAACCTCACATACATAAATGGAATTAAAATATAAAAAGACGTAGCGGCTTAGCGGTTTCTGCTTGACAGGGCGTACCATAGATTATAATTACTGACCTTGGGCATATTAACTTATTCGTGAATATTCCAGCGTGCACTACTGGTGCTGGCTTAACTGACTTGTCCAAGCAGAACGAACATCCCCATATACCATGATATAAACACCAAAAAATATTTTGATTGAATAAATGTATTAACGAAAAAATCGGGAGTGACTTTTGACACTTTACTTTCTCGTATACCAGAAACGACTCAAAAGTTGGTGAAAACCTTATATTTTGATATCATACATGAATGTTAAATTTGGTTGCAATAAGTTAAAGCATACTCAAGTCAAAAATAGCTACATCTCCTTGGTACATAGTTAAGGTACGAACAAAGGGTATTATCAGCTAAATATCTTTAAACATTATCTTAATGGAAAGCTCAATAGAAATTTCTCAATATTTAAACAACGCTATAATAAAAAATAAAAATTCACGTTCACCATTTTATATGCTGTAAAATTTTTATGTTTTAAGTTTATTGACCACATTCAAACATGTCTTATATTCATAATAACACTCCACAAGCACTTTCCCCGACGATATTGTCTTTAATAAAAGTTCAACAACTTTTGTAAAGTTATCTGCATGAATGTTTAAGACATAAATGCTTGTACATTCTGCTGTATTTCTCAAATGCTAAAGTTATTTTAAAGTGTACTAATTTTTAAAGAAAAAAAGGTTAATTCGTTTCTGGAAAACGGTTATTTCAAAAGAAAAGTTAATTGCAATGCCGTGCATTAGCACCAAGTGCTACGTGCTTTATCGTTCCATAATATCTTTCCTTCACCAGAAACACAACCGGTACATCCACATCAATTACCTATAATGTAAACTTTTGTAACAAATAGTCTTTTTTCAAAGACATGTTTTTGATGTTAGCTGGCAAGTTAGTTATTAATGATAGTTCTAGTTATAATAGCTATATATTTAGAAAAAAAATATAATAATGTTGCTTCAAGATATTTTAATTATCAAATATATTTAAAAGTATTAATAGTAGGTTTATCTTAATATATATAAATTACGTGTAACGTTTTTGGCCCCGATGGACTCCTAAACTACTTAACCGATTTTAATCAAATTTGTACACCGTGTGCAGTTTGATCCAAATTGAGAGATAGGATAGTTTTTATCTTGGTAAGTAGTCATATTTTTTTACTGCAGATACAATGTTATAGGTCAGCAGTATGAAATTACCACAGCAACGAGTCGCCCGGACAGCTAGTATATTATATATATGAAAATATTATCGCTAACTATTGGTAGTAACGATGGCATTGTAAAGTTATTGTTATCTATCCTTCATTCATGGCATCTCAAACAAGAAACTCCAATACATTTCACAATATGTTTAACCGACTTCAAAATCAAAAAGGCCAGTTCATCAACAAAATCTCTTTCTTTCTCCTACCCTGCTCCTTATTTATTTAGAGTCGGTGTCGTATGTCTTGATATCAACAATACTGCTTAACGATTTGGCATTAGATTTTTACGCCCGGCCGTCAAACCTCTATGCTATCTTTCGACGTAAGCCGTGACCATCAGCTTAACGTGCATTCCTAAGCACGGAGCAAAATAGAGTTGAAAATTTTTCGGTCACCCATCCGAGTACCGACCGCGCACTTGGAAGCTTAACGCACGACTACGGCGCCATCGACCTCCTCCTTGAGTTCATCAACAGAATCTATGCTGTTATTGTTATGCTGGTATTTATTGCCGAAGGAGAATTCATCTTTTCTCTTCGAAGGTGAAGTTTTCTAGTCCTACAGAATCTTTTCTCTTCCATCATTGTCCTGCGCGTTTTATTTATTGTACTTATTAAGTATGTTTTTGCAGCTCTATGAATTTTTATGAACCAGACAGTATAAAAATTTACTGACGGTTAAAAAAAGCTATATACTAGACGTAATATGTAGTGAAAAATGATAAATATGTTTCAAACGACCACCCAAAAGAAGAAGCACCTTGGGGCTCAACAATCTTTGGACATAGTTCAATCTGAGCACAACGCCACAATTACGCCCAGCTGTTTCTAAAATTCAAATTTCGTTATTGATAACTCGATAACCGACCTCCGATAGAAGATTGTATACTGAGGAGAAGATGTGCGTTTAATTGAATATATTTAATAATATTCTAAGTTAGTATTTTATGTTCTTACATCTTAAACAATAATTTGCAAATACTACAAATCCCACCATGGTCTAGTAGTCGTGTTTATCAGTCTTTACTTACATTAAAAGGGAGACAATCTTTTCATGGAAGATTTCGATGTAATGTAACATTTCGATGTAAAGCATACTATAAGTTTTGCCTTCTTATTACCATTACTTCATTGTAAGAATAAAAATATTTTGAAATAAAAAAATATCTCATCATATTTCTTTTTAATTATTTTAATTTTATAGGTTGATTTAAAATAAAGTTTAGATAAGCTATACTGAGACAATTATTATATGCTTATATAGGTACATATTAACCACTATTAAGCCAACGGTCACCGAGTAATCCGCAATAAATTACTTCAAATGAAGTGGTACTTGAATCGATCCCAAAGGGCTCTTAAGATAACCCTTTACAAATTAAGACTTACATCCTAGTTTCAGTTTACGCAATTTTGATGGTTTTGAAACTAGCTCAAATAACACTAATTTTTGGACTACCGCAATTTTAAGGCTCCCAGACTTCTATAGGGTAGGTACTTGGCAAGAGTTTATAAACTATGTCTTACCGTCAAGCAGACCGTATGCTTATCTGCCAATAATCTAATATTAGTCACAAAAAAGCTCAACCCAGCACTCAAACAATCCACTATACCTAATTATAAACATAAGATTCTCTCTCAGACGTAAATCCTTACGTCCTTTACGCTTAACGTAAGGATTTAAGTTACATGTTAAAAATCAAATATCATAATTGCAGACGATTTCGTCTATTATAACTAGACCAATTTTATCAGCGTATTGCAGCTTTTGAAAATAGTATTTTCTAGAGTTTTACAAACAAAGTTTTGTTTTGTTCATATAAAAAGTAAACTTCTTTTAAATCCTTTAAAAAGCTTAATTTTGTGAATTTATTTGTATATTTAAACGTACCTATCTCCTTATAAATTTTGTCCACTTTCAAGTTGGAAGCGTTCCATATGATACAATCTGCACGTAAAGATGTCAGGTGAGAATTCGTCTGGAGCAAAATTTGCTTAACACAATTTTAATATAATATGTGATAGATTTAATGCTTTGACAGAGCTGAAATTATTTGCGCACTATCAAATTGAAGTTGGATCCAATATAGCAAATAAAACACACTTTAAAAAATTAGGAGTGATTGATTATGTCCTACAGTATATTTTAAACCGAACATAGTAATAAAGGTAACGGAGAACGTATTTACGGATTATTGTTATAATATCATTTCATTTTACAAAAGTCATATTGACGCCGTCGTGATGCAGTAGCCAGTAACGCTGTCTACACATCAAGTTGTCCGGTTCACGAGTCGGTTGTTTACATATTTAATTTAAGTTTATTTACAAAAATAAATATAAATTGTTATGTATATTTGTCCGTTATCTAGTATGCATAATAATAGTTCTTAATGATATTTAATTTGGTCTAGATAATGTGTGCGAGCGTAGAAAATTATTATTATACTAGCGGCAGTTCCCGGCTTCGGGTGCAATTAAATTTTTAAATCTTTCATTTTTGTAGTTGGAAAGATGTGTATGTTTATAACGAATAAACTCAAAAACTAATAAAGCGATTTTGATAAAATTTTGTACAAATATTGATTAAAACTTAAAAAAGGACATAGGTTACCTTTTATGAGAATGCTAGTTTCCACAGGGCCAGACAGACAATTTTTGAAGGTGAAAAACGTAGAACTTATGAGCCATCCTGCATACAGTCCCGACCACCGACGACTACGACCGGCACCTTGTGACTTTTTTCTGTTCCCAAAAATTAAGAACTACATTAATCACGCGCGCGGTCAACGATTTTCATCACCAGAAGAGGCCGTCAAAGAGTATGAAAAACACGTTTCTGAGGTCGGCGGACGGCGGAGTGGCACAAAGGTTTTCAAAATTGGTTTAATCGAATGAAAAAGTGCATTTACGCAAAGGGAAGACTTTATTTTGAGAAACAATCAATTATTTTTTGACTTATAATAGTATTTTTTTTCTTATTCATTCCGGAAACTTTTAGTGCGCCCCACATATTACTATATTTTAGAACTAAAATAATAACTTTTTTCTAATGCGAAAATAGATTCGAAAACGAAGGATACACTGTCGATGTCACATTGTCCATTTCAATTTGTCTCTTTTAAGTGTTTTATTTGTTTTGCCCATTCCCATTTGCGTCCTAAATGGCATTTAGGTACACCCCTTCACATTTCATTTTTTCTTTTGTTTAGTACTACTTACTAAAATTGTTGATATTTTAAAAGGTTTTCGTTGGCAATAAAAACCTTTTACGACATCCAATATCATTTTGCTTTTTTATTGTTTATTAAGATTGTCGTTGTTTTTCTGTAAAACAGTCACGTGTGCGATAAGGGACGAAGATCTGCAAAATTGTTCTTACATTTCATTTTAGTGAGTTCGTGCCCTTATTTACTATATTTACATAAAATGTTTTGTAATTTATTTTATTTTAATTTTACTAGCTGTCCCGGCCACGCGTTGCTGTGGCAATTTCATACTACTGACCTATTGAACTACTGAACATTGAATTTGCAGTAAAAAAAAATGAGGACTACTAATCAAGTTAATATATACCTCTCAAGTTTGATCAAAACACACATTTTAAAAAAAAGTTATACTATCGGATTTTTAGTTACGGAGTTCATCCCGGACTAACATCGTGACACGGCAATTATATTTAATAGATATCGATATCTAACTAATTATGAATGAAAAAACTTTACGTAAATAATGTAGGTATATTTTTAAAGTTTTTATTGATAAATCAGTTAGAACAGCCATTTTTATGATCTCGTCGTTAATTTATCATTGTATGAAGAATCTTGCATCACCAAATCCTACCATGATTCTTTCAGACTTCAGAGCATAGTCACACAAACACGGTGCGTTCGATACGCCTCCGTGTACGGTCAGTATCAGTAGTACCATATCATAATGTCAATAGGGTCCTACCACCATAAGTGTGAGTCCGAGGAATGAGACAGCCTGTGTTCTGTGGAGGCACTGATTACTTGACTATATTTTTATGGGAACAAATTTAGCGCTCGCCAATAAAATAGTA
The DNA here is from genome assembly GCA_955850985.1 of Elophila nymphaeata. NCBI lineage: Eukaryota > Metazoa > Arthropoda > Insecta > Lepidoptera > Crambidae > Elophila > Elophila nymphaeata. Next base: position 14,587,962 of record OY039076.1, on the reverse strand, counting down.
CAGTGCTCGCTCACCAAAATGGATGTGTTTGCCACCAAAAACAACTTTTGGTGAAAATTTACACTTTTTTGGTGAGCATTTATCCTTTTTTGTAGGTTCGGTTAGGTTAGTATGGTGTTAATTTAAATACAAGCCTATTTTTATTCTTTAATAAAAGGTGGTAATAAAAGGCACTCCGAAAAGAATATAAAAACATACTGTAAACTATACGCAAATATAAAAACGCTTATAAAATAAAGTAAAAATACGATTAGTTATCTAATGCCTTGAGACAATGATAGGTTTTATTACTATGTGCTATTAATAGTCCACGCTATGGGCGGGTGTCCAGAAGGAGACCCTAGTAATTTGACAAATCGTGCGCAGAGTCACATGGTCAGCAATAGAATGAGTCATTTGCGGGAAACCGAACCAAACGTCGAGGATAATTTTTAATTATGAGATTTACTTTTCAAAATATTGCCGCTAAAGTTCGATATGGGAACAGGGGTTTACAAAATCACAAATACTAAATATTTGATGAATTTTCTGGGAGTCCCTTCACACTACAAGTTCGCCATAAAATAGTTCACAAGTTGTATCTATTAAAATAGCAACATTTATTAGGGTTAGCCGGTATTTATCTTATAACTCTGATTTAGTTATCTATAATTTAATATACGGCCGCAATTAAGATTAGGTCAGAACATAAACTCCAACAAACAATAACTAAGTTTGACACTCTAGCGCTATTGACCAGGGAGTTTATCATCGCCGCTTATAACTCTACTCAAATAATGTATAAGCTCTTTCATTATGAAGTTTGACTTGAAATATATGAATACTTACGTCTCTGTAAACGCTGTTGTATATTTAAAGGCAAGACTCTAAACTATCGAATTTAGTATTTAATTTACAGCCACAGATGTTCTACCATAGTTGCTTTTTGTTTGAATATAAGCATCATTAATGTAATCTATGACTTATTGCCATTTCCTTGAAATGTCTTCCACTATGATTTTTGTATAGGTATGTTTAAAATTAATAACCTTTCAAAAGACTATTACACTAGGCATGTGATGTCGGCAGAGTAGAAAAACATCACCCCATATCCCCCAATGGGTGTCGTAGAAGGCAACTTATGGAGCAGCAAAGGGTTTTTGATCACCTTATACTCCGTCCACCAATCCGCATTGGGCAAGCGTGGTAGACTACAGCCTCAGTTTCATTCGATGACAAGGAGAAACCTTGTGTCCCAGCAGTGGGTCGAATTATAAGGGTTGTTATGATGATGAAAAGACTATTGTTGATTCCAAAATCTATAAATCTTTGAACTTTTTACATAGTTACTTATTGATTTTTATTTTTAACGGTTACTGCTTACCATCAATAGCAGCTCGCTCGCATGTTTAAGCACGTACCTATGCTTGTATTACTAAACATATTATTAAGTAGGCACTATGTTAATCAACAATACATGAATATGATAATCGGCATGTAACTCGTAATCGACGTGGGAATTTACATTAAAATTTGCACTAATATTCAGAAATTTCATCCCGTCATAAAACATTTAACAAAATGTGAACTTCTACATAATATGCTTATATACAATGGAGTAAGCCCAATGGCCTCGTTCCTAACCTAACTATCCGAATTAGTTACGTCAGATTAGCCTACGCTCAGTTTCCGTTTATTACTCTGTCACCACAGTCCCAGCGGAAATGGAGAACGCACAGCGTTACGCTTTGGTAGCCTGAAAATGTATACGTTACGTAAATTATCTGTACACACAACGACAAACTCAGTGGCAGTAGTATATTGCGCGCCCTGCTTTCGATTATGAAAAAGTCTCTAACGTGGCCAAACTTCGTAATCTTGAGCGTCTTCTTGCGCCAGAAGACACATAAAGCATATTTTATAAAATATTGTTTATTTTAGTAGGTTCTTCATTAATGATCCTAATGTTCATTATAGATGCATCGCCATACCCTCTTTTTCATGTTTTTTAGGGTTCCGTACCTCAAAAGGAAAAAACGGAACCCTTATAGGATCACTTTGTTGTCCGTCTGTCTGTCTGTCTGTCTGTCAAGACCCTTTATCTCAAGAACGCATGGACGTATCAAGCTGAAATTCACACGAAATACTCAGGTCTATTGTCCCTTTAAGCTGTGAAAATATTAAACTTCTAAGCCAAGCCAATCAAAAGATATAGCCGATTATGTCGATATTTTCAACAAATTTCCGACACTCGCAAAGGAATCAAAACCTACAGGATACTTCCAGTAAACTCAGAATCTTGAAATTTGGCATGAAGCATTGTCATATAATTCAAATATAGGAAAAATTGCGAAAATCACATTTTTTTAGTTATATAATATAATAAAAATATTTTAATAAAATGAAACTTACTACCTTATTTCTCACGAACGAATAAAGGTATCAAATTGAAATTTATACCAAATACCTAGGTCTATTGTCCCTTTAAGCAGTGAAAAAATCAAACTTCTAAGTTAACGCAATCAAAAGATACAGCAGTTTATACCGACACCTTAGACGAATTTCCGTCACACGCTAGGGAATGCTACGTTTGTACGGCGGAACCCTCGATGTGCGAGTCCGACTCGCACTTGGCCGGTTTTTTTCCTGTCCATTCAAAGGGTTGTCAGGAAGAGATCGATAAGACCGCTCATTGTATAATCTTAAACATAATGTCATTAGCTTTAACTTCAAATTGTTGATGCACAATAAAGTATATATTCTATTCTTTAGAGCAGTTACTTTTAGATGATTACAAACACACCAATCTCCACTGGACTGTATAGACTGCAGCAAATGCAACCCGTCTTCCAGCTTGAGTCTGAGATTTTAATAGAAACTCCCCTATTTGGGGCATGCAGGTTTTTAATAAATCATCCACTAGTGTTTCGTCTGCTGAACTGACTTTGGTTACTTTTATTAATTTCTATTAACTATTAACGGTTCTTAACCTAAATATGATCTAATGGTACGTTACGTACGATGAAGCCGAAGGAGAAAGCAAGATTCACGTTGAACCCGCAATCACTACCTGTGGGATCAGAAAATTGTTCTTCACACTAGTAATCCAATCAACGAACACATTTGTTGTATAGAGACTTCCAAAAATTCCTCCCTCGCTGAAATTTGGCATGCGATGAATTTAGGTAACACAAATTGTAGATGACTATAATCCAACATTTTTTTATACGATAAGTTAGTGATTTTTACCTAAATACGAAAATTGCTCAGAAATGTCTACCTTCAAAAGGACCAAACACGGTGCTAGTCCAACCGCGGTCTACTTTTGGACACAGACATTCTTTTTTGTTTTCGTTTTTATTAAATATTTGCTTTTTTATTTTTTTTATTTAAAAAACATACTTCAACAGTAAAATAAAAAAGTACATAGAACATGTAAAGTAAAAAAAATATACAAACGTTTTAGGCTATTTTTCACTTTTTTGTGTTTTACGTATTTTTTATTTTACTTTTGTCTTTTAATAAAAAAAAGTGTGTGCCAAAAGCGGGCCGTTGTTGGGCCAGCACGGGGTTTAGTGTTATTGACAAATATAAGGTAGACTTTTAAGAGCAATCTCCATGTTTAAGTAAAAATACCTAACTGTTAGAAATTTTATGTTGGAAAATACCTAACTTTTAGAAATTTTATGTTGGATTATTGGACATCTCTAATGTGTATTACCTAAGTTCATTATATGAGAAATTTCAGCGACGGAAGAATTTTTTGGGTTACTGACTGAGAACTAGCAGAGACCACTAGAATACGGAGGAGGTTAATATTCCTTCAAGTCATGTAGACATGATGATATGTATCCAAACTAGCTTGCACGCTCTTTATCCTTTGTCTAAGTTGTATTCCAAGATAGTTGACACAGGGTGACGTATGACGGAACGGCACGCGATTTAATATCGTACTGAAATATAGGATGGCGCCCGTAACACACATAATATGCATGACGCGCCACACGCGTCAGTGCTCAGAAGTCGTATAATGAAATTAATATTGTTTAAAAACCCTTGTTGGCATGCGTACATCATGCATACTTACAGGAGCACATTGCGAGGAGAACCAATGGCCGTAGGGGTGGAAAGGTCCTCGAATGGCGGCCGCGTACCGGGAGACACAGCGTTGGTAGGCTCCCAAAAGGTGAACTGAGGATCTTGTAAAGGTCGCGGAAGCCGCTGGATGCAGGCAGCGTAGGACCAATTGAGCTGGAGATCCTTGGGGCAGGCCAATATCGAAAAGTGGACGTCTCTCAGCTGATAATACTAATATGATGATGATGCCTATTTACAGTATTTTTATCTCACAAATGCGAATGATGACTGATTAAGTAGATATACATGCATTGCCTCGGTGTATGCCCCGCATTGACACATATATACGCTGGCCAAGTGCGGGTTAGTCGACTTCACTCACAACCTAAGAATTTCTTCATAGGTGTGTGTCGGGTCAGATAGTTTTTTATAATAATGTATTTGAATGGTTATCGCATGTATGTCTGTACACCGTTATTTGTATCTTAAATTAAATTATTGCATTTTCTTTGACACCTACATTTAACGTTTCAAATTACTTCTATGAGTTTACTGGAAGATATTTCTTTAAAAGTAAGTCATATCTTGCAAACTACTCTGTAAATATCACTATTTATCATGTGCAATACAGGGTAATTATTAGAAAAAATCGAAAAAACAATCAATCTTGTTATGTAACAAGATTTATTGATTTTAGACATTTACCGATTTCCTAGAAACTTCGAGGCTTAACGGCTAGCAGTTACGAGCGGTCAAAATTCGTTAAACACCCTTATATATAATTCAGTGGAGCGGTGGGTTACAGCCATAACTTACAATACTTGGGCGCGTTCTCCCGGCGCAAGCAATGAATCCCGGCTGCAAACCAATAACTCATCTCCGCAATAAAGTTTGAAAAATAAAGCACTTTTAAAGCCATCTTGGTGCACATATTGCGCTGAGTGGGAATCGCGCTAGCTGCATGTTAATATATTCGCGATTTTTGCTTTTTCCCTTACAACGCGTAATTTCAACTTTAATTATGATGTTTATATCAGCTACTCGCTACACCGCGCTCTCAGAAGATTAAACGAGCATGAAACCATGTACGATACATAAACAGTATATATAATTATACCAGGTAAACATACAATATTCTTCTTCATCGTATTGTTAAATTCGTTTAAAGTTTTTTGATATTTTATGGTTTTCTAATGTCTTGTCAATATTATAAATATAATTGTAAAATAAATACCAAACGTACGACGATTCTCTTACTCGCTATCCAATAAATTATAATTTACCAAGAAATATGAACAACCGAAAACCAAACCAGACGGCGCATTGTTATTGTGGACTGTCTTGGAGCGAGAGGTGTTTAATTTCATTAATACTTTTCGGCTTTTGTAAGATTTTTTTTGTCATCAAGGCAACAAGATTGACAGTTGAAAACATTGTAAATACACCAAATATTCGAGAGAACGGATGTTTTTACTCAATCTCCGAACAATTATTAGAAATACAAATAACAATATAACCCATTCAAGCAAACCACATCCAAACAGACGGCGTAATAGCAAGGCATCTCTCCACATTCCAATTTATTTTGATTAATTAATTTAACACTTAAATTATAATGTTACCACACTTATAGGGGTGTTGGCCTTTGACATAGATATATGGCTGGCGGCCTGCTAAAAAAGTTCTAATAATTATTCTAAATAAAGAAAAAAAAGAAAAATAAATTAAATAATTAATTAAATTATTTTTAATTTTAATTTGAATTCATTTTAATTTTTGACACCAAATCTTGGGAATGTGGGTGGCTTACTCTCCATCGCGCGAGTAACCCATTGGTACGATGGTCTCCGCAGAGTTCAAAAAATCCCTCAGACTTTCACGACACCCAAGGGATAGTCCCTAGGTCCTTAATTTTTTTTATATTATTAGTGGAGATTTCGCAATGTAATAGACTTAGATCTTTTTACTACCCCAAATAAGAATTAAATCGTGAAAAAAGCAAGTAATAAAGTAAGATACGTTACATAGTCCCCGTTTTATGAGTAGTGTAAAGTTTACGACGTCTGCCGGCGTTGACGCAAATACCTATTGATTAAAATGTAATCAAACTATGTTACTCCAGGGAAGTTCTATTCGACAATAGATAATTGCCTCTGAGACATTTCACACATCGTAAACTTGGAGAACTTCAATATAATAGGTATGGGTTTATTAGTATTACGCCAATAAAGGAGCTTTGATGACCGAGTAGTGTGGTCTGCAACTTCATATATTAAACCAGAGTCTAAAGACCGAATTGAATTCTATACATACCGTCATATACTATACACAGTGTTAATGCAAATCCTTAAAATTGTAAAATAATTATGCTTGCACTAAGCTTATCTTACAAAGGAAGTAGTTACTTTTAATTTAATTTGATTGTACAATGTAAACGTGACTATATCTGTGCTATATTCAAGTCGAGTGTAATCAAATCATTCAAACTGCTTATTCTATTTCATTAATGGCCAGTTTCAATATTGTATCTGCTAGTATGAGAAAGCTTACTGAAGTTTAGTTGCCAAGCAATTATTGTTAAATTACTAGAAATAACAGTGGTCGCTTAGCAACTAAACTCTTTTATAGCGATGGCCAGCGTAGTTGACTAAGGCCTTATATGGGGTAGGCTCGAGCCCCTCAGTCGGGACATTAAATGAGCTGTTGATGATGATGAATGATAACATCCCACCAGAATGAAATAAGCTGATAGAAAGAGATCGATAGGACATTAGTGCGTTCTAAATAACCGCGAATACGGGATCAATTTATCGTAATTAATAACATCGATTTTCATTTAACTCAACACTGTTCGCAGAACTTATTACTTAGTAACAACTGCACAATATTGAAAACCCGGACTGTTGAGATGATTTACAATGTGTTGGTTACAATAGTTGGTTTTTGGTTCTTACTTTTTGGGTTAATAGCCCTTTTTATAGGCACAATATTGCTGAGGTAGGGCACAGCGGACTAACCGGTCGAATTTGGAGAGCCCCGACTGGAGTAGTACCTCCACCTTACAGAAGACCACACTCAAATCACACAACATTTTTGTGTTTCTTTTGGTGAGTAAGTTTGCCAGAGGGGCGGTTAGGATGTCGCAAAGGGGTGCAGGACTTAGGTTAGGTTAGACTTGCGACCTATATTACTGTGACCTATTACGCGCGAGCCGAAGAGAGCGTGCCGCGGCAGCGGCCGGCAAAGCGCCAGAAACGTTTTCTTTTCATTACAACAATTCCCAGTTCCATACTAAACTACATCGGAAACCTTTTCTTTTTTGACGCTGGGAAAAATGCCTTACGCAGTCCCACATACCCCACCCGTCGGGGGACGGGAGGAGTATGTGGGACTCCCCGGGAAAAGTTCCCGGGTATACCCACTAAAATAACCCAGTGGCACTCCCACATCGCCTTACTTAGTGGGGAGACTGGGAAACCGGCAGAACCGTTACATCCAGTCCCCCGCCGGCGATTGCCTGCCTGCGTCGCTGGCCCATCATATCGGAAACCTAACCTAACATAAGTCCTGCACCCCTTTGCGACACCCGAACTGACTGCTTACCACCAGGCAGGTCGTGTGCTTATCAAAAAGCATAAAAATGCTAGACGTAAGACAACATAACAGCCTTTTTAATTCGACCCACTGCTGGGACACAAGGCCTCTCCTTGTCATCGAAGGAGGCTTAGGTTGTAGTCCACCACGCTTGCCCAATACGGATTGGTAGACGGAATATAAGGTGATCAATACCCCTTTGCTGATCCATTAGTCACCTTCTACGACACCCATTGGAGGATATGGGGTGATGCTATTCTACTTTTCCGGCATCACATGGCTAGATGTAGCTTTATCTGGAACTAAATGTTACCTATGGCTTTGTTAAGTCCGTTTTGGAATTATGAGCGTCATTAAGTTTTTATATACAGAGGAGTTTTTACAGAGGAGTTAGGAACAACTGGAACTGCAGCAATCTTGCGAAGCACGGAGCAAAATCTATTTAAAAAATGTTCGGTAACCCATTCTGTTGCGTACTTCACTTGGTAATTTAGCTCTTTTGATCGTTACGAAGAACAAACGACCGTGGTGCCCTTGATCTGATCATCTCCTATTATAAAAATATGTTGCTTTTTTGTAATTTTTACTTTCTCGTATACGTAGTATAGAGGAAGTCTTGTAATCGTCAAAAAATTTGACCTCGAGATTTTGACGGATTTACACGTTTTGGACCTCCCTGAGTCCAAAAATGCCGTTTTTGGAATTATGTCTGTCTGTGTGTCTGTGCGTTAGCACAATAACTCGAGTATGCTTTAACTTATTGCAACCAAATTTAACATGCATGTATGACATCAAAATATAAGGTTTCTATCAACTTTTGAGTCGTCAATCACGAAAGTTAAGCAACCAAGTGCGCGGTCGGTACTTGGATGGGTGACAAATATAAGGTTTCTATCAACTTTTGAGTCGTTTCTGGTATACGAGAAAGTCAAGGGGAGACCACTTCCGTTTTTTTTAATGATATTTATACCTAAGTGCGTGATTGAGTGGATTCTATTTAGGTCGGTACATAAGTATCTAGATAGATAGATAGATCGTTTATTGCGTCATGTGGTACAAAAGATCTTAAAACTAGTACATGGAACAATCACATGAGCCCCGTTGAGGCATTGCAAAATATTAGCTTAAATTATAAAAATCTAAATTATAAAAATTATAAAATTATAAAAATTCTATTTAATTAATACAAGCACGCACATAAAAATATTCAACCTAAATATTCCTGAAGACAATAGGGACTTTTACAAATTAAATATTCCTTCAACATTGAGCAAAACAATGATTGTTTTTGAATTTCCTTTATATAATCGGGAAGTTTATTATAAATGACAATGGACATATAATAGGCGCTAGTTCTTACTATTTCTAGTTTACTAAGTGGCAATGCTAACACATTCTTGTTTTGCAACTTTCGTCGCGTTGAGTAAGGGTCTTTAGCTAGTACATACATTTCCATGTGTTCTCTTACAAATTTACATAATTCATAAATATAAATAGATGTTAAGGTCAATATTTTTTGTGAAATAAAATGTGGTCTACAACTCTACTCGTACTTATGCTAATTTTACACGCCCGTCGAGTACAATGTGACGCACTTAATTGTAATAAAATAGAATAATTACGTAATTTTAATTCGAGGAGGTTCATTGCGCAGTGATCGTGCGATCACGAAAGTTAAGCAACCAAGTGCTCGGTCGGTACTCGGATGGGTGACCGAAATTTTTTCAAATCGATTTTCCTCCGTGCTTCGTGGGTACGTTAAGCAGGTGGTACCGGGTGCTGTCCAAAGATAGCAGTCGTTCCCAAGGAGGGTTGGTGTCAGGCACACGGCCGTATAAATCTAATGCCAAATCTTTAAGCAGTAGGTATTGTTGATATCAAGGCATACTGCAACGATCCCAATCGCATTGGGAACTGAGTAGGAAAATGAAGAGTTAAGTTATTTTTATCTTCAAAAATGTTTATAAAAATAAATAAAACTTGAATTGGAGAGACTTTAGTTTTCTAGAATAAGTCTGGGTCTACGTCACGTTTTTTTATATAAAACGAGATGGCAAACAGGGCTTCCGGCCCAGTGGTTACCGTCGCTTAATATAGACACTTGAAATAATAAGGGCAAATCACTTAACACTGCAAGTGCGTTGCCATCCTGGGGACTAAGATGAAATGCCTTCCATGCCCAGTAATTACACTGGCTACCTTTCCCTTCAATCCGAAACACAGCGAAATGCTTCACGGCAGAAATAAGGCGGTGGTACCTAGCCAGACGAGCCTACATATGGGTCAACTACCTAGTGTAGATCGTTGTTTTGTTACTTTAAAATAACAAATTTATTTCTTATATCTCAATTTCAAACACATTAGCACTCTCTACGGCTCCACTTCCTAACTTCCATAGCGCGACAAAAGAAAACCTTATCTAGGTCACGACACGATTACTCCAACACATGTCCTTGTTGAAAGTGCTTCCCTTAATAAAAAGGTTGCATGCACCATAAACTCGGTACCTGAACATGGCAGTTCATAAATACTTACATATTTGAACAATTTTCTCGCACGTACGATATTTCCACGTTACTGTCAACACTGTTACCAGTAAATAGAATTTCGACGGAGTTTACGTATAAAGAAAGTAATAACTGTCAGGAGAGCGATACGTGCCCCTCGCACCATAGATCTTTTAGGCGATAACTTAACAATATTTATGCCTAACAGCCATTGTGCTTATCGCTTTCAATAATGTGAAATAAAGGTGAAAATTTCTATTGTGTGTTGTATTGTTAGCTTAACGGCGTATAACGGTTACTTACGTTGTTAGTAGGTTTTAATAGAATAATGGTCTCACGGTCTTACTCAGAAACAAAATTTTGTAATCAAACTTTATCGACGTATCTTATTCTCGCTTAACCCTAAACGACCCCGACTAAATTCCTTTTAAAAAAATAAATTATTTAAATTATTCGTTTGTCCCGCAACGCTCCTCTCTAATAGGCTGTACAAAAAAACGATGAACGCACCGTTTGACTCGGACAGTCAAACGGTAATCAAAGGTCGACTTTTTTATCCTTAATATTTATCTTCACTTATTTCCTGGAAGCATTTTTATAAGTGTAGTATTACCAAACTCGTACGCTCACACCAATTCCAATGAGCAGATTGTTATTCTATAAGAACGTGATATAGGACTTCAGCAAGGTGAACGAAATCAAACATCCTAATTCAATTAGGTACGTGACACACCGCACGGTACGGGGCGGTGTCGCAATAAAAATTCAAATGTGTGACTTCTGCAAATTCTATCTAGGTCATTTCAGGCATAACCAAATATAATTATGCCTGAAATGATGATTACTTAGATTTTACTATGTTATTTAGAGTAAGTTTAGAAGTAAATAAATTTTATCTTATCTTATCTTATCATTAATAATAATAATATATTCCAATGCTCACCCATTATCTAGCCCAAATTTAGTATCATTAAGAACTTCTATTATGGATACTAAATAACGGACAATATATGTATACTTAGGTAATATTATAGATATTTCATAAAAAACAGACATGACATGTGAACAAATGTTTGTGTTCATCACACAAACATTTGCCCATACCAGGACTTGAACCCGGTCCGCTTGAAGTGTAGTATTACTGACCATTCCAGCACGACGGCGGCGTCGAAATTGCTGTATACTTCAATTTGAACTTTCTAAATTAGATGTTAAAATTGAAAGTAATGTAACAATGATAATCATAAAGTAGCAATAATAAATTATAATATGTCTCCTATCTCATTCTTATCCAATATCTGTCCTGCGCCGTGAATACTTTCAGATTCTCTTCAGGTTAGGCTGACTACAGTCACTATTTGGAGACCTAAGGCTCTGCTCAACCCCTTTTGGGACTATGAGCATGATCGTATGTACATATGTATTTCTTGAGGTCTCCCTCAACAACTTCGCTCATTGAGCGACCCATGGCCTTTTCATATTATTCAATATCCATTCCGCAAATGGGGCCCGCCTATTCCTCCATCAGTATGCCAATTTTTACCCACATCAAATATTGGGTCCTTACCTATAAAGTTGCCGTTTTGAATGATAGTTTTTAAAGAAACGTACTTTCTATAGTAAATATATGTTTTTATTTCTTAGAGACTACAAATGCGAATGTCGTTAAACTAATTTGTAAGTCTAAAAAATATTCTTAGCTGCGTAAAATTAGTATTTCATGAAAAATGGGTCCTAATTTTTGAAGACTTAGTAGTAGTTTTCCACTTAGGAGCATGATATAAAAAGCGCCCCAGTCGCTGTCTGGATAAGTTGTATGGCGCGTAGGCGCGCGCTCGCCATGCCAATTATATTTCAATAAGTCCCTAATTAAAGCAGTTAAATCGATTAATTCAAAAATATGTCTTCTTTTTTCAAAGGGTTCGAAACCTTTTAGCTGTTAAATTATCAGAACTTGCGTCATTCAAACTATTGGAAAACGGTTAGTGTCAATTGTTTCAATGTACTTCAAAAAATTATTCAATTTCGAGAGGTAGTCTTAAATGGTTTTAAACATTCAAGAGCACCTTAAATATAATTAAATTAATTTAAGTATAATTTTACTCGAAAGTTGCGGTCACCTTTAAAGGTATTTCTATCGAAAAATATTAATTCATATTTGGTATTGAATAATAAAATTATAAACCAAGTAAGTATATAAAAATATTTTCGGAAAAAAGACTATTAATTAAGTTTACTAAAATTGAATAAATCTATTATTTAAAAATGTTGGCACCTTTGTTATATTAAATTGAATCTGAAGTGTCGATAGCCAGCGATATCAATGTAGACTTTTTTACCTTTGACGGTGAAACTCAAGCCCTTCATCTCATGTGATTGTAAGTGGTCATAAAGCAGAAAGAGGAAGCGAGCTTTTCTGGAATCCACATGAATTCCACTGCCAGTCTGGCTATACAGGTTGTTTGGTCTATGGAATATCAAGCGGTCACCTGCACATGCTAACATAGACATATAAATATGATGATGATATATCTAAATTTTGAAATTGTAATAAAAGGATTGCTCCGTACTTATTATTATTTTTAATTACTTTTACAATTTTGAATTTTTAATATCACCATAGTATGTATGTATATGACTGTTAGCAAGGATAGGCGCCGGTTGATACCCCATGTACCAAACATTCTGTATTTCTGTATATACCTACTATTGCACTTGAAGATAATTTGCATTTCAATTCCAGTCAACCCATGAATGTAAATCTACTGTCTCATAGGTCTTACTAAAGGAACACAAATATTGCTGCTACCATTAAGGCGACGGACTTTCTTAAAATATTGGGAGCTAGCCAGGCGGAGTTAACGCAATTCCTACCGAAAAAAATTATACTCCCTTGAAACCGTGATTTTGGGTAAAGGTCGATTCGATCTTTAGATTTATCCCTAACCATCAGGTGAGATGAATTCCTCCTAACGGCTTACTTGTCAAAGATTTTTATATTATTCTTACTTTGGTGCTTAGACCATTTAACACGTGGACGTGGCATAGCGCAGATTTAGTACTGAAAACATTCTGCCGTTTTTCGCGGGGGGTGAGGCAAACACGCATAGCACACAATTACTCACTCGTGCACACTGTTGCAAAAATTGTAATCGCTATTATGAGCGCACACTCGCGAGCTCGGCTAACCCGCGTACCACCATATCGCCTAACGTTGTTATATCGTTGTTTCTGTCGCAAAATTTGTAGATGAAAAATTATATTGATATGTGAAACAGTAGTTTATGAATAGAAAATTAGTTCCGTGTGATAAGCAACTCCGTTTTAGGATAACTTTAATGTTTCTGGTCGTCGGTTACAAGAAAACACTCCGCAACCAATAATTTTTACGAGGTCCGCTTAGCGACAGATACGACTTCAAGATGGCGGTTGGTCGTCGCGGCGAACTAGTTTTTATAAACTGGCATGAACGTTTGTTCATGTACGTTGGCAGAGGGGAACGCGTCCGCTTGCCACGTATTAAATTGTCTAAGCTTTGGTGATCCTTCTTCGTCACTCTTGACTGAGTGGCCGTGGTCGTCACATCTGGTGTGGTGGCAAGCTTCACAATCCGTCGCCATTCATCAGACGCTGCAGCCCTTCTCATTTATTCATGGAGTGGGCCATTGAGTACAATTTCGACTTGATCGGTCCAACGCATGGGCGACCGGCCGTTCTCGTGCCTTCATCTTTTCCCTGCACGACAAGTCGTTCCACAAATGTATCGTATCTATGTGGTCACGACGTTGGTGATACATCTATATCTTACGGTGACTCGCGGTCGTAAGCTTTTTACCGAACTTGACTGACAGCTCTACGTAAAGTACAATGGGATTTTCAAACCATATTCGATATTTACAAACCATTACGAAGCACTAAAAGTATTTGCCGTGTCACATTTGTGTTGAAGTACAGTGCGTAGGTACAGTCAAGACCAAAAATATGCAACCACTGTTGACAATTCACCACCTTTATAACCTACGCAATAAGAGTCACGAGCTGTCAAATGTGGATACATATTATTGCTCGTGAATATACGAAAAAAGGCATTTACTTTGAGCAAACGCAAAGATTTCGACGTCTATGAAAATTACATCACGTGTGTTGAATAAATCAATAAGAAAATACGCAACTGTGAGAGGTGCGATGAATGCGTGATCACCTGGAGTTGAAATTACCTGGATCGCTTCGGAAGCCGATTTGAAATGGAGCGCCGTAATAGAATGATACTGCTATCTTTATTGTTGTACACAAATCCTTCGCCAGCATTACGTTTTGTAATAAAGAAGCTCGCATTATTACCTACCACATGTACTAAAATTGACTTACGTTACGTTGCTTCATCATTATTAAGTTTTCATTGTAATTAAAATCTGTTTAGATATTTAGTTGGTAGGGTTGAGAGTCACCTATAATTTTTCATGATGTTAGAAAAAATTACCAAAAAAGTTACCCATATTTTGTGATCTCTTGTAGTAATAACACTTTTTGTTTTTTTTTTAATATCTCATAAATTAGCACGTAATAAATTCTGAAAAAATATACATTGTTCTAGATGAGCAAAGCTACAAATAGTTTCGTAATTGTCATTTTTTTAAATCTTGTTAATAACAAGACTTGGTAATAACAAGATTTAAAAAAAATTATAATTATATAACTATTTGTAACTTTGCTCATCTAGAACACTGTATATTTTTTCAGAATTTTTTACTTGCTCAGTTATGCCATATTAAAAAAAAACAAAATGTGTTATTACTAATTTACTACAAGAGATCACAAAATATGGGCAACTTTTTTGGTATTTTTTTCTAACATCATGAAAACCTAAAAAAAAACTATTTAGCTAACATATGCATGTTTTCTAATTCTTTAAGAACTAAACTTTAAGAAAACCTGAAATATACCTCTAATTAACGTTTTAGAACAAAAACAACAAAAAATTATTATCCTAACTAGAGCTTCTTTTTCTGACTGCCCGTCAATAGTTGGAAAGTGTTGTCAGACTTATGTTACCATAACCCGAATGCCTTCATATTTTACATTGAAATATTTACTTACAAGAAAATTTCAATATATCGAATTATTACAGAAATTCCGCCACCAGTTCGCCACAAACCGAATTCAGCAAAAGTAAAACCACACCGAAACCCAGCGCGAACGTAATGACGGTAGTCACAATATAGACCGGCTGTCTAAACTCAACCCTAAGTCCACAAGGATAATGTTCAATTTGACCCCATAAAGAACTCATTGACAATTCCTAAAGCGATGCCCCAATCAATAAACACAGCCAAAACTGACCTACGCTAGGTTCAAACCAGCTTGGTACAGCGACGCCTGACGGTCTGATTAAACTCATAAATTGGGCCGCCAGATGGCACGAGCCGCGCTGTAAATCTGCAACCGATACGACATTTGTCTCTATTCCCCCCGCCCTACAATCATTACAGCTTGTTAACTGTATTTCCATTCGACGATGAAACTGGTTCGCTCGTGCCTCGAATATTTTCTCGCTTTACTTTTTAAAGTATTTAAAAACGGGGTAATAACTCCTTCGTCTTTATGACTTAATTTTTTATATGTCTGTAAACTTTTTACGCCCAAAATTTTAAGCGTTATTAATTCTCTTTTTAGTCGTTTTTAGATTCAATAAAATTAATAGACAATACTCGTTGCAATATTAAGTAAAGAGGGAAAAGGCATCTGGTAAAAGGGAGATAAGCGTCTACATTATTTGATTTATGATTTGAAAAGAAAAGTTGGTAGCGATTCCCTAAAAAGTCTGGGTATCGCCTAAACATTTTATCTTCATGCTTTCTCGAGTTTAGGAGGCAAGATTTACCCTCGCATAAGATGCTACAAAAAGTTTGAAAGTAAAAGTCAGAAATATCGGTTTTTATTACAACATTCGCAGACAGAATTTTTAAGCTATCTTAGAGATTTATGAAGGCATACAAGTACATATCATCTCTTATAAATAAGTATGACAACTGTCTTGGGGGAACCGAATTCATCTGCTATAAATACCTTCATCAAGTTTATTTATAAGGAGACGAAGACACCGCAGTTATACGTTCTTCATAACGATCACTAAAAAGGACGCAAAGAGGACTGTAAGTTAAAGAAAAGGACGCGGAAAAATTGGTAACACTTTTACTTCGGTATAATTTACAAGACAATATAAAACTAGAAAAATAACCAAGGTAACTAGGCAACCGCCATCAACGTCAAACTCAATTTATAAAAGTATAGACAATGTGGCGGCCAGTCGCCAACATGCCCGACCCCTAGTGCGAGCACTACAATACTACTGTGGCGACTGACCGACAAGGGACGAAAGAAGAACAGGTATACATTGCTGGGCCTTCCGTGGCCTCTCGTCGAGTTCCTCGTAAGTCGTCGCCGCGGTGCTCAGTGATCAGACACTCTAGAGTATGTGAGTCGCCACCTTTTCGATGTCCTATCTCAGGAGTTTCGTCTTGAAACCATTCGGCAATCACAGGGTCGATCGAACTTCCACAAAGTTATGACATCATCGAATATGAGTATGTATGGTACCATCGACAAGAAACTGCGGTGAGGTTAGCGCCTTCGAGTAGCTGCTCGTGCTAAGTTGACGGTGGCATCTGCTTTCAAATAAAATGTCAGAGACTTCCAACTGTGTCGTGACGTAAACACCATGCGATTCTAACGCCTCGCCATCATGAAAATAAAGCGGCTTCCACTCCAAACGCTGCACAGATGAGTGGTAATGAAATAAGTGGCACACGTGCTCTCAACAGGAACGTTTCCAACAGTCAGTGGGTTTCAGGCTTGGCTTTCTTCCTTATGCACATCAAACATTTGTGGCAGATAATCGGATGACAGTTCTGCACCGCATGATCCAAAACTGCTGACGTAGTTCATGAAGGCCACCTTGAAAGGCATAGTAGCCAGCTCTCAAAATAAACATTCAAAAATGAGATGCATTACGGTGGCGGCCACATAAAATAACCAAAGGCTTGCACTCTCGCTTAGGTTATCTTGAAAGTGCATTGGCTCTAGCGCTGCTAGACGGCAGGTCTGCGGCAGAACCATAGACGTTTTCTGCAAATCATCTCAGAGCGAAAGCTATCTAACAGTGATTAACAAGAAAGTTTTCTTCTGCTTATAACGTTAAGTGCTAAGGAAAAAACATGTATTATACAAACTAATTACAACATTTTATAAAAATTATAAAACAAACAAAAGAATTCACGCGAGAACGCAAGAGTTAACAATGTCATTGTAGAATGCAATTAGCCGCTAAAATATATATACAGATAATTATAGGTGAATCTCAGGAGAGAAACTAAACAGAAAGGATGGGCTACGGTACCCTATACAAACATGATAAAAAAACATTCAAAAGTTTAACCTTATTATACACATTATAGTTGGTTGGTAACCAATACCTAAACGACAGTTATAAAAATACAAAATATGCAGGCGTTAAACCTTTAAGCGCTAAACAGACGGTTGTCGCTATTTAACAATATTACTCGAGAACTGTAATAGAATAAAGAAAGAGCTTCGAAAGAGCAATGATATAAACTTAAAATTATAACATTAAACAGAGAAAATAAAATCGAATTCTTTCCTACAAATAAAAACGAACAAAACAATTAATTATAACCAATGTGGAGCTGCAAAGGTTACATCGAACGTAAAGAAAACAATGCAAAACAAAAGATCAGTCCGCAAAGGTTTATACTTTACGTGGAGATAGTTCCCCCATTCCAAAAGATGTATACCATTCCACCATGGGTGTTCAATGACAATAGTAAATATTGCTCGTGGCACCAAAAGTAAACGATTCGATGCTTGGTGGAAGCACGAAATTGTAGTAGTCGTAAACATGCGTGACCCGGTATTTGTATGTAATTGTTTCGTCAATCTACTACGCTTATTGACGGTTGAGAGCGAGTTTGTCTCAAATTTCGACAAAATCCCCTGTGGGACGAATGACATGACCTGACGTACGACAGAAGTCCATACATAATTACTTACATCTGTATGACTTAAAAAATTCAAAGAATTGGACTTCTCTCTACCGGCCCCAAACATAGCCCCGCCTAATAAAGTCTTACGGGCGACTGGCTCAGACTGCTTACCCGCACGAGACTCTCTGCTAATTAACAGCGGCCAGTCGCATGCATCGATTAAGATTGTCGGTGTCGACTTGTGGTGAGCCATAACATCATTCCACTGACGAAGATGAGTGTAGTTTAAATCAGCCTTATTGATAGTCGGTGGTTTGAGATTCAATGACGTCATACTTCGAGCATTATACACGCCATGAGATACACCGGAATCTCTACCTGCTGCGTAATTCTTCAGCCTCGCTATCGTTAGCGGGCTCAACACAGTACTAAACAGCTCTGGGGAATATAAATATTCCTGCGGTTGTAAAAGCATCACGGTGGTAACGCAGTTGTACGATTTATAAGTAAATGTACTGAAACATTCTTTTAAACTTATCTGAGGAAAGATCCGTACTGCAGCAGCTTCATGAAGAACAATCTGCTCGGGGCGCGCGAAGCTCCTCTCCAAGGCACACATGATCTCATCAGGGTCCTCTGCAGTGTGGAGAAGTACCATAATGGCTTCGCGTGCGGCGCCGCGTACTGCATTTCGCAAACGACAAATGTTGTCTGTTAGAGAAAATAACAATTTAGTGTCGTTGTATTTTCCCTTAAAAAGCGGCCACTCTAAAGGGTTTCCAGTGAAGGTAAACAACTCAGAGTTTAGTTTGCGTGGCTGTGATGCTACTGTGTGAATAGTTACGGCGATTTGAGGAATAACGGGCGCTGAAGATTTATCTGCGTTGGTCAGGTTGACAAATGCCACGTTGTCACGTGGAAGGGCGACACTACGCGGCTGCAAGGACGTTCCCTCTTTGACGCAGGGTACAACCGGCGGAGTGTTCCACGCAACGGGTTGGCTATTCGGACATGTTGCGTCGCCAAGAAGCTTCGCGGTGTCTTCAACCCAACTATTAACTACATTAGCTTTAGCTAAGCTACGAGTACGCATGTGATAAATATCTGTGTCTCCAGCGTCGATGGCGGCCAGCTTTGCCTGCAGCTCCATCTCCTCAACTTCTCGCTCCAAACGTGACAGCTCACGGGCGCGCTCCAGCTCCCGGCGTTGAAACCGAACGTGCGCGGCCAGCTTGCGAGCCATGACCGTGGCCGCCGACCGCGACGTCTCGCTGCCGATGTGGGGCTGAGAGCGTCGAGCTTGTCGTTCCAAGTCTCCTGAAACTTGGACTTTCAACGGACTCGCAGAAGAGCCCGGTGCGACGTCGTATAATAAACGTGACGACGTGTGTCGCGCCGAACTCCTCCGGAGCACCAACATTAAGCGGTGCTCTGCGAGTTATCACCATCTTGCAAATTACAACACGAAAGAAAAGTGTTACGAGGTTCTGAAGGTAGAAGGACCAATGAAAAGGACGAGAAACGGACTATAACTTAAAGAAAAAGGACGCGGAAAAATTGGTAACACTTTTACTTCGGTATAATTTACAAGACAATATAAAACTAGAAAAATAACCAAGGTAACTAGGCAACCGCCATCAACGTCAAACTCAATTTATAAAAGTATAGACAATGTGGCGGCCAGTCGCCAACAATCACGAAAGAAAAGCTACCAAGTGCGCGGTCGGTACTCGGATGGGTGACCGCATTAATTTTCAAATCTATTTTCCTCCGTGCCTTGTTTTAGTGGTATCTATGTCTAAATTCTATAGATACAGAGTTGAGTTCTGATTTGTAACATGATTACTTAAAAAAACATGCCTTTTCACGCAGCTCTCTTTGACCGCTAAGAGAGCTGCGTAACTAATATGCTTAAAAAAACATGCAATCGAATTGAATTGAATGAAATGAAATTCAGAACATCCTCCTTTTTTGAAGTCGGTTAAATGTCATGAAAATTTTGACTTCGCAGACACGAACTTATGTTTCGTAAAACAAGTTAAAACGTACGCAACTCACAGCTAACTTCACTGGTAACTTTAATGAGCCCAATTTAAAGTTTTACTCACGAATTTCACGTACTGCAGATGTAAATTGTTCTATATTTACTTAGCTCGTTACCGAACTGCAGATGAAATTACTGTTCTTCTGTAGATGCAGGCAAAGGCGATGCAGGAAAACTAATTTTGAACTAGCTGACCCATAACACGTTGTTGTGGTTAATAAAAAAAAACAGAACTACTTATAAGTCAAGACAATCCTATAGTCGTAAGTCGGATCAAACAAAACACATTTACAAAATTTGACACCGGAAACAGCCATCGGACCGCACTCGGGGGACCCCGGGCGCGGTCGTGGCCCTGAAAAGGGCCGTCCGGAACTAGCCGTGGTGGGAAAACAAAATCAACTCGACGATGGCATGATTGTGACTTCAAATGCCAAGCGGATACACTTGACATCAAAAGCCATACACTCGCCGAGAAAGTTTTCCCACCACGTTACCAGGGTCCGCAACGAGGAGGCTTCCGAACGTGGACCCCACACTGATGTGACATGTCGGTTTAATGCAAATGCCAGTATGTATGTGATTTTTCTTTGGCATTCCCTATTAATTATTATGCTAAGATGATTGTGAGTGAAACATCTGTCCTGGCTGTTGGCTTTAGTTGATTTTTTTGCAAAAGGATTGTTAATTTTTGGGTTTAGTGCCTCTTTTGTGTAGGTGAAGGCTGGCAACCTGTCATTATTTTGAGGGTACTGTTTGACTCATACTTCCAGATGTGGCTTTTTGTGTAACTGAATGCAGTGGCGGATTTACAAATTTACCGCCAGTAGGCTAATACATTTTTGCGCCCTTTACTTACTTCTGGAATTCGATACCCTAGTTCTATTCGACACTTTATTTTGCTATATATCATTAGCTTTATTTCCCTTTATTAAAAAATAAAAGTTTTTGGGACTCGCATTCTCAAAATTTTGGCCAAATTTGCCGCTCCCTAAAATCTGCCTCCCTAGGCTCCAGCCTACTTAGCCTACTGGTAAATCCGCCACTGACTAAATGTTACCTGAAACTCTGCTCAACCCCATTTGGGAATGTGACTTTATGTAGATATTTATTCCCTGTTAAGATTTACAAGGATATATATTTTGTATTGTGAAAGAGAGCTTTATAATTAAAGTACCTACCAATGTCCAATGTGATTTGGTACTGTAATTATGCAGCCCTCTTGAGCTTAGGATGAATTAATATTTTATTTACATTACATTTTCTTCTTTGGCTAGTAGGAGAAAGAACTACCCCGCTTGCAATTATACGTTACAAGACTAACTTTCGTAGGCACTACACATAGGTTTAAAAAAATGCGTTCACTTGGATCGCAGCAGAAGTTTGTGTATTTTACATATTTTAAATTGGGATATTTTGTTTATTTTATTTTATCATTTATTTTAGTTTTAATTACATATTTTAAAAACATAAACCCACATTCTGATAAAAAAAAAACTTTAACATAAAAATGCGATTGCAATTTTTCTAGAGAACGCATTTTTATTTGTGCACTAAATTGTCTGGAAAAATGCAAAACATCAACCTAATTCTTTAAATACACCCAATAGGACCAAACCACGCAGCTCACCGTAGGGCCAGACCTTTGACGACCAGCCATGCGTAAAGAAGAGTACTAGTAGGCAGTTTATTTCACGACCTTGTCTTGGGAATGCCATTAAATGAACATTAAAAATTCCAGGCAGAATCGAGTAACTTGTCGTTTCAGGTTTAAGTTAGATATAAGTAAGTTGAAATAGTTTGCGAAATAAAATGGTTTTATTAATTAGAATATATAAAAAAATTCGACCGCTGCATAAAAAAATATACTTTAGAACATTTTGGAAGCAGTCGAGTATTCTCAAATGTATATCACACCGTAAGATTAGAAAATCTGAAACTATTAATCTGAAACTACTAAACTGGCAAATAACTTTATCCCATCTGAAATTGGAAGTAGAGTCCAAATCCGAAGATCTGAAGACAATTATAGTCAAAATGCAGGAAAAGATACGAGCTGCATTCTCTTGCCTTTCTCCTTGCTTCTTTTGAAGAACCTCGGTAATAAGGAGGAAACTCATTACTTGGTAACTAATTGTATTTCTTGATTATGCGATGACCAAAAGTATTTTTTATAGTATCTGAGATTGGGCTTATCTTGATTAACCGGCCCAGCCCGGCACAGACAACATCAACTTCGGTGAACGCTTCTATGAAATCATATGGTACGCTGGGCCGGGCTGGCCAATGAAATGAAATGAAATGAAATGAAATGAAAATGAAATGAAATGAAAAAGCTCTTTATTTAAATGAACTTTGCTAAGTACTTTTAAATCGTCAAAACCCTACCACCATTTCGGGACGATAATATTATTATGTAATAATATAATTAAACTTACAGTTTTAAATGCGTAAATTTTGGGCAGTTATTACTCCCACGTATTTGGGTCATTTATAATAATAATTTATGTTGTAAAAGCTTTTCTATATAATTCAACTAATCACAATTAATGAACTAATTAATTTAAGTCTTGATACCCACCACCATTTTTTGTTATTGTTAGATCGATTTTGCTCAATTTAGGTGCTAAGCATACATTTATGATCCTTTGGTTAATAAATATATCTATAAGAATACAATGTGTGCATCAATCATACATTAGTTATTTACACAATATCATAATACAAACAAAATTATCCTATTAATGGCATGTGTCATACAATTATCCATCTAAGAATAAAAAACTACATTGTCTAACATTTACATCAAATAAAAATAAAAAGTTCAAGAAAACATGAGATGACCAGGTCTCATTGGCGGCACCTGTTTACAGGCATGACGCAAGAATCAGCCATCGCTTCGCTCAACCATATTTTAGGGAACGTAACGACCTGACGCAAGACGACACCGCCACAAGACCTTTTTAGTGAGAATGACATACACATGCTTCTTGATTATAATCTAGAACAAATTTAAATTATGTTTCTTAGTTAACTATAAGACACAAGGTTGATAATCTGTGTAATTAATATATTTTGGATGCATAGATCATGAACAAATTCACCCCCAAGCGTTAGAATCATTTATGTCATTAGCTATTTTATAGTAAGCTTTATTATACAGTTTAGATTTAATAGCAGTTTTGAACTTATTAACAGGTAGATCTCGAATGAAGAAATGCCTGTTGTATTGTTGTGATTTAGGTTGGTAGGTAGAATGAGTTTATCGAGATCGTCAAGTCTTTGTACTTTTTCGTTCATGTGCATCATGATGCGACAGTATGTGCCACATTTTTGTGAATTTTCCATCCTCATTCTTCCACATGCATTTTGATTTAGTGTTTTATCCCACAATTCGTAGCAATTTTGAACGCTAAACTTCAATGTTACAGTGCTGAGATTGAGTTAAATCTTCCCTCTCCGATTTAGAATAATTTTCAGCACTTGCATCTATAAACTACGGCTAGGGGTAGTCTGACGACTATTTTAGGCAAGTTGTATTCAATAATTCTGCATCTACGAACAGATTTATATTACAACGTTCATTATTTATTAAAGCAATAGTGGGTCTCTATTCCCTCGAAATTATAACGCTATCAAACGTCAATTTCAGATTTCAGGCTATTGGACTGACAGCGTAATGACAGGTTTATTTAAGCTGGAAAGTTTTGGATGAATTTATTAATTTTTTTACGATTTAACAATAATAGTTTCAAAATACATTATTTAATGTTCTCCTATTTGTTCTATGGATTTGACATTTTCGACATGTTTTTCCATCTTATCTTACTAATATTTTTCGAAGAACAAACTGTACTGCCAATTAAGTACCAAAAAGGTTAGATATGGATAATATTGTTGAACTGGCAGCAAATTAATACCCAGTATACAATTGTCACATGGACAAAGATCACTAAATATTTATTTAAAAGCGAAATAATAGATTAAGAGTTTCTCCCGAGTTGTTGTTGTAAAAAACGTGTTGAGAGACACCATTTTTAAGCTCAATCTACCGTAGAATTGTCTGTTAATTTATAACTATTAGAACATAATCTTAGAACATATTGGAATAGAGGATACACCTCACTAGCTATACCTATGCCTAAACACGTGTAGAACAGAAAATACGTAATTAGATAATATTTCTTTAAGAAAAACAATAATTATTATGTCTGTAATGTAAATAGGGACATAATTAAGTGTCACAATGGATAAAAGTTCCGTAATAAACTTGTTTATCCCAAAGCCTTAACATATTCCTTGTGAATACAAAATAAGGCTCAATTTAACTTATTTCTGACTTTTGCCTTGGATCCCAATTGCGAGTGTAAAAAACAAGATACGAATGAACAACTCCGAACGAAGGTAACTTTGTGAAAAACTTTCACAAAAACATCACATATATTGTAAAACTTTTCAATTAGAAGTGCTTCGGATGTCAAAGAGTAGGTATCTACATCTAAAGACGAATTTTTACAGCAGTGTTTTGTTATAAAGTTGTTTGAAACAAAACAAAATAAAATAATTAAATAACTTAAATAATAATAATATAACACTGGTGTTTCGGCCGTTCGTTAAATTTGGGTCTATGATGGCCAGTGGCTCCAGTTATATGGAACACAAGAAGAAGGCAAGAATCTGCAGTTTGAATTTGCCGCAAAATACGCGAGCGCTGCTATCGAAAAGTCATTTCTAAAAATGGCTGTTTTAGTACGTTTCGTTATCGCTCCGCATATTTAATTTTGTTACCGCTAATAGAAGAAAAGGAACTGATTGTGAGTTCCAGCGACCAGTAGGCCTGTTCCCTAACTTTTTTTGACAGTTGAAAGTGATGATCACCGAGTGAATTACACATCCATTGCTGTTTTACACGACACGCTATTATGGCACTTGTCGCGTAAAACAGCAATGTATACGTAAATCGCTCAGTGATCATCACTTTCGACTGTGAAAAAAAGTTACCCAATAGCCCCCCAGATGTGGACGCAAGTGCTACTCTGAAGATGTCATCGTCAGGGCGCGCCCTACCTGATGCATTGATCCAGACAATTCATAGTAAGTGTTTTCTAATAACTTGGAGTCGTTGGTTTCTATGGAATCATTTTGCGAACAGTTGTTTTCCTACTTTTAGCTTAGATGTAGTCACGTAGTCCTTTTAATCTTTTTCTCAATTGCTCCCGAGGGATGTAAAAATAAGCGTTACGAAGGGCGCTTACAACTGGCTTTCCGTATACTATTTTCGTATTGAGTTAGCGCGGCTGGTTAGACAGTGGTATATGACACTCGCCAATGCGCCATGCGTCTCGGTGGTATACCGGACACAGTAAACCGGGATTTACTTCAAAGCCCTTCATAGCAACGTGTCGACACCTGCAAAGCGACTCACCGAAGCGCTCCTGGGTTACCAGGATAACTACTAACTGCACCTAAGGGCGACTGCATCTACGCGGCGGTTGAGTCGTAGTCATTTGCCAAACATTTAAAACGATGGTCATTAAGTAAGGTTTTTTATGATTTTAATAATTCAAATACATGTAATTATATAAAATACTCATTGCATTTTAATGATTCAAATATATAAATACGATTTGATATGAAATCTACATTTATTAAACTAACTGACGTGGTAATCAAAACAATGTTAAATTGTATTAGGTTGACAAACATAGACGTCGCTATCAACCTCGTGTGCTTACGAATTAAGTAAAGTTGTGGACCCATACTGCCAGATGTGGCTTTTTGTGTTAGTCGACTGTTATCTAAAGTACTTAAATCTTTTCTTACGTGGTGAGATCAAACGTGTAATAAAATAGAGAGACGTGTATACTCGAAGATATTGTATTGCAGAGTGTTCAGTCCATTTTGGGAGTATCAGCGTAATTATATACCGTGTTGCTGAGGATTAACTTTAGGAGCACATTAACTTTAAATAATACTTCTATAGCTCTTGTTAAACATATCGTACACAGGAAGTAGTAGTTTAAATAGCATAGTTTTTAAGTTATTGGTAATTTAAGTTTAACCAATTTAATTGTGTTATGCAGTGAGAAAGAGTCCTTATCTATGAGATGTTGCCACTTTGTGCAACCAAAACTATCAAACTGAATTTCAAGAAAAGTTTCGAAAAATTTATGTGGACCAAAGTTTAAATGCGACGTTGCCACCTGTAAAAAGTAATTTAGATAAATTACATGTAAGCATTTAGTTTGTATGAAAATAAAAAATGATAAAGAAATTGGAATTCATAAAAGTGTCCATAGTAAAGAATTATCAATTTAATAGTCCGAATAACATGCCGAAGTTAATGTATAACCTCAGGAACACGGTGTATGTATATAAGTAAGTAGGCCCACGACGCGGATCTCAGTTGAAATTCATAATTATCACTCATGCACATAAAGTCATTTACTAAAATTTGTTTATTTCGGCTGTAAAATAAAAAGATTTTAATAATGAAGTCATGTATAGATAAGAACTTTAATCTTCTTTTATGTGGTGAGTTCAAACATGTAATAAAATAGAGAGCCAACTTTACTTGTAGATACTGTATTGCAGAGTACCGATACCTATATCAATAATGAAATTCCCCGCCCGCAATATCTACGACTGACTAAGCAGAAGGTTTAGAATAGAGAGTCTAGACTTGGGCTCTCGAATTGGATTTGAATATTGTAATAATCTGACAGAAATGGGATAAAAGTTGTACGTACGAGTAACTTTGAGAATATATTGGGGGGAACTGAAGAAAAAACTTCTTACATGATTACTCAATTTAGATAAGTGGTTTACAATTGAATGAACGTGTTCTGGTTTTATACATGGGATGTTTTATTAAGTGTTCTTGAGATAAATAAAAGTAGAAAAAATATAAGGATGTTTCATCTTAACTGTGATTAGAGGTGAACATTTCAAAGATTTGATGAAACAATGTTTACCATAAAAACATAAGCACCAAGCACTGATAAATTTCGACGGCGAAAGTAGTGCCCTGGTAGCGTAGTGGTTAACGCAGCTGCCCGGATTGCGGAGGATGCTGGGTTCGATTCCCGCCTGGGGCAGGTTGATTTTTTTAGTGATTTTTTCTATTTTTAAAAATATTTACGCGTTACAAACGCAAGTATTATTCCATAAATAAAAGTAATTAGACAAACTATCATTTCCTAAACCACTTTTTTACTATATTTGTATAAGTGTAGTTGAGAGTTTTATTTTATTATTTAAACTGAATTAGCACCTAAAAATTTACTCAAACAACCTTTTTTGATTTTCGTTTTCACCTAACCTAACCTACAAAAAAGGATAAATGCTCACCAAAAAAGTGTAAAGTCTCACCAATAGTTGTTTTTGGTGAGCAAAATATCCATTTTGGTGAGCAATGTACTATTTTCAGGTGGGCACTAAATTGGTTCCCAAACTGTAGTAAACATACGGGTATTCTATATTCTATCTAATGAACAACAATAAAAAATAAAAATAAAATAAAATGACATGAGCATGTAATTCGCAATTAAAATAGAAAATTAATTAATGAATATTTATTTAACTAATATATTAATTTAATTTTATATTACAAGTATTTTGCAGTACCCTTTTAATAGGGTTCTTATTTTGGACCAATGACAACAAGAAGGCAAATAAATGAATATGAATATGAATATCTATAGATAGAATATTGAATACCTGGCACCCTTACGGCAAACCCAAAGAATGGTAAGTTATCGTCTCATGTGTAATCCAAAAGATATGACTTAAACCCTTACAAGTAGAATAAGCGACTAACCACACTTATTCAGCTCTGAAATTGTGACAGTGTGCATAGAAAAATATTTTTAGCAAAAAAAATAGGACAACCGACTTCAATGCGTACAAATTTAAACTAAAAAGTAAGAAATAAATAATATTTTTATGAATTAGTTGAAAAGAGCGTCATAGAAAACTAAGGAAAGTATTGATACACATTTATAATTCTTAATTTATAATTCATACTCCGATATATTTGCAGCCGGTGCCAGCTAGCCAAGGAGGATAGTGTTTGCAATTTTCGAACTTCACGGAGCGGCGGATTATTTCTTATCTTCATCATTCATTATTATGTATAGTTAATGGATTAATCAAGTTCGTATCTATTAAGTAAGTTTATTTTGCTTAGGCTGGCACCGACTCCAAATATATCGGAGTATGAATTATAAATAAAGAATTATAAATGTGTATCAATACTTTCCTTAGTTTTCTATGACGCTCTTTTCAACTAATTCATAAAAATATTATTTATTTCTTACTTTTTAGTTTAAATTTGTACGCATTGAAGTCGGTTGTCCTATTTTTTTTGCTAAAAATATTTTATTTTATTATTTTTAGTGGAATTAAAGTATATTTTATTGAAAACGGATAGGCCTACTAGGCGCTCATTAAAACTTAATGGAAACTTTAACTAAAACGATTTTTTTGCTATTACTGATTTGTTCAAAAAGGGTCGAATTTATATAGATAAAATTTATACGGGCCATCTATGATCTTGACGTACCTAAAAAAGAATCATTAAAATCGAGTCGTAATACTCATAATTGACGAATTAATCAGGTAACAAACACAAAAAAACAGTCGGATAGAGAACTTCCTCTTTTTTTTAAGTCGGTTAACAAATAATATCACGTCTCAGACCTATATCTCATTACAAATGCCTGCCATTCATTCAAAATGAATGGTAAGTTAATGAACTATGAACCTAGTTATTTAACTTAAGTTCATAAAATAATTTGTCATAGTTTATGTGTTGACTATTGGACCTACTAACCAAAATTTCACTATTGCATAATAGGTAATGGCAAGTTCAAAAAAAAAAATTGACATTATTTTTGTGTTCGTGGACGATATTATTATTTCATCCCCAATGAAATTATCATTTTAACAAAAAAGTACTGAACCAATTTCGGTATAATTTATACGGGACCACCTTTGGAGTATGTCCTTCCTAACGAAAAAAGAATCTTCAAAATCGATTCATAATTGACGGAGTAATCGCGGAACATACATACAAAAAAAAAAAAAAAAAAAAAAAAAAAAAAAAAACATACAGTCGAATAGAGAACCTCCTCCTTTTTTGAAGTCGGTTGAAAACAAGGATTTTGTATCGCATCTGTTCAGCTTTCCGCAACCGTACGGATGCGTACGCATCTCCATACAAAATACATAGCTGTTTTATATGGACAAAAGCTGAATAGAGCCGATTAGCGTGCTTAGTCGCTTACTTAATACTACATTTGGCCTGCGACTTTTCTGGCGAGAATGTAGATTTGAGTTTTATTTTCGGACACGATCTACCTTTCCACCAACTTTTAATTTAACTTTATTTTTTGTTTCATTAAACAAAACCGATCTTGTTAAATTTTGGTTTCAAAACTACCAGTGCACCATTGTGTACTTAACAAAGAAACAGCGTTCGCACAAAGTCAACAAAGAACTAGAATTCGAAATTTTGTTATCCAGTTAGGAGCTACCATCGTGAAAAATACATCAGCGCTACCTAAGATCGAAGTCAAGTCAAGAAGTGCTATTTGATTCTCATAATATTGTTTTTTTCTTTTTTTATCTTAAATGGTTGGCAGCAAAGCGTACGGCCTTTTTTTTTCGACAGAAAACGTTTTATACGTACCCGCAGCGGGAATAGGGCCCCACCGGGGTTATGTAGGAGTCGCCAACCCTAAAGGTTGGCATACCCACTAAAAACTGTCGGATCCCTACTCTCCGCATATCGGCGGTTGCGCGGGAACGTTTATTCATCCGCACGGACCGTCTGCGGTTGGCTCAACAGGCCTCTACTCCCACTCTTGGGGTAAAGAGGGAATTCTAGGGATCTTGAATGCCCTCTTACTCACGAGGGCATATTGGCAAGCTTTGGGGCCCTATCCCATCACCTGCCGCCCCGACTACGGTAGCTGGAGCGTCGTGAACAGCCTTCTCCGCTTTTCCGTACGCTTCCGGCGGTTTGGGGCTGCAAAAGGGTCACTCTCTCGCGCCCGTTCCGCTGCCTCCTTCTGGAGCATAACTTGCTCACAGAAGGTGGCCACTACCTCCCAGGATGGCGCACTGTCGATCATAACCTTTACAATGTTCGACAGTGAGAGGTCCGATCCACACACTGCAATGACGCTGCTGCGCTGCTGAGACCACTCTGGATAGGTTATCAGTGTGTGCAGCGTAACCGTAGCCTATAGACGCTTGCAACACTGATGTAACTCGCGCGCTGTCAACCGTAGACCCCTTTCCTACCTGCGTGGGAGTGATTGCCCAAAATTTATGCATTTAAAACTGTAACTTAAATTATATTGATAATTATTTATTGACTTGTACTGTTTTGAAATCATTACGAATTGTAAGCTAAGTACTTTTAAATTAGCTTTAAGAAACTCCACTTCTTTCGCCACTTCTGCACCTTCAGAATTATTTAGTCCCGAAATGGTGGTAGGCTTTTGACGATTTAAAAGTACTTAGCAAAGTCCATTTAAATAAAGAGCTTTTTCATTTTCTACCCCGTGGAGTTCTGGTGATGACCTCACTCACCAATAGAAACACAGCACCAGAAAAATTTAGAGTTATTTGGCTATGGTCTTCTGTAAGGTAAAGGGTACTACCCCAGTTCGGGCTGATCCAAATACGAGTGCCTAGTCCGCTGTAGCCTACCATGACTACACAGACTACCTCGGCTGTAGTAGTATTTATTTCTGATGGTCAATCAGCTTTTGCTAGGGACTAAGGGACAACTCTGGGGATTAAGGGAAAGTGTCAATCTTGTCGCATATAACGGCCGCTACGATAAACGCTTACTAACAGACAGGCGGTACACTTATTGTGAGAAAAAGGATGCATCAATTTGTCCTATAGCATTACAATACATTTGAAGTGTGTCTGTCTCAAATATTGTTTATATAAATACTTGAAACCCTAAAAAAGAATGTTCTCGAGAAGAAAACAAATTGTTACAAGCATGCCGCATGCCGCGGAGGATATTAAATTCTTTCTCTTTTGTTACTGTCGCTTCGTTTATTTTGTTTACAATTTTGTGGAAAATTTTCTGACGCAAGTCAACTTTTTGTCGAGTTAGCACGATTTTAAATTGCGAAAATGTTTGCCTTTGAATTTAAATTCGTGAAAACAGTCGGCGACTTTTAATGTGGCTCGAACGAAAACGTGGGGGCGGGCTTTTTTTATACAATTTAAGGGCTTTGTAAAAGAATTAAGAGAAGGGAATTAAGACAATGACCTTTCAAACAAATTTCGCTTTGAGTGCAGATATCAAAAGAAGTTTTTAACAAAAAGCGGCCTAAGTATTTCTCGTAATAATTCAATAAGTTTTGTATACTAATAATGTAAATATTTGTAATGTAATATCTCTATGGACACAAGTCTGAAATAAATGATTATTATTACTGTTCCCTTTATTACAATTTAAATACATACAAAACTATATTTCTAAATATTACTTTTTTAGAATGTATAACACAAAAAAAATACATTTAAAAATACAAAAACGCAGTTCCCAATCGGTAGCAAGATCAGTGTCTTGGCTACCGGTGGTTAAGGATCCTGAGACAGGAACCTCCTCACTATACGGGCCGTGTCTAGGACCCGTATTACAGAATGACACTCAGAAATCAACCATGTCTTGAGAATCGTTTGTCACTTTCTATCAAGCACAAAGTGATAGAGACGTATGACGCTCAAGTCGGCGTTGATTCTTGAGACTCATTCTGTAATACGTGCGTTATAATTTCTCCTATTATGCAGGATAGTAGAATAGAACTATTTTCTAATTAAGCTAGTTTTATAATATTAATAATAATTACAGATCTATCATTACAGACAGGACTATTGTAGCTAATAAGCCCAATATTGTATTGATAGATCGACACGGACGTCGTGCAGTAATTGTTGATGTCGCTGTTCCCTATCAGTATAGCTGTCTATATAGACCATATATATATATGGTCACTATAGCTGCTTACACATCAAGCGGTCCGGGTTCGAATCCCGGTAGCGGCAAATATTTGTGTGACGAATACGAATATTTGTTTGCAAGTCATGTTGTTTATATATATTTATATAAGTTTATTTATAAACATATCTAAAATTACTATGTATATTTAAAAAATCCATTATCCATAACACAAGTTCTTAATGATACTTACTTTGGGCTAGATAATTGATGTAAGCGAGGAAAAAAAAATATGGGATACTGCTATTAAACTCTACCCGCATCACATGGCTTTACAAAACTATACTTACTTTAAATTGAAATAGCTCATAAAAGTTTTTCTCCGTAAGTTGCTTCCAACCAGTGCTTCAACTGAATTTTCCAATACTAAAACAACACAAGTTTTCCTCATAAGCAGCAACCAAAAGGTAACTACAGAAAAACACGAATCCCATCCAAGCGAGAAATCTTTTGCTCGTCAAAATAGCATTTCGCTGGAATTTTTTTAGGAAAAAACCGACCATCATAACATTCATTACGTCCGTAGATTTCTGTATCCTGCTTTTATTTGTTTTAAACAAGTTCGTAATTTAATTTTAAGAGGGCTCGATGGAGCCGTGTTTTATATTCATAGTGATTGCAAAAAAGTACTTAGTTGCTTATAGGATATGGTCCAATTTCTATAGACACGTTGGCATTAGCAAACTTCATTAACTAATAGTAAGTGACAAATTCGATAATTCACGCCATTATTTGACGCCGCCGTGGTGGAGTGGTCAGTAACGCTGCATACACATCGGGCGGGTTCGAGTCCTGGTAGTGGCAAATGTTAATGTGATGAACACGAATATTTGTTCATGAGTCATGGTTGTTTATATATTTATTTAACTTTATTTAAAAAAATATCTAGATTATTAAGTATATACTTTGTCCGTTATCTAGTATCCATAATACAAGTTCTTAAAGATACTTAATTTGGGCTAGATAATTGGTGTGAGCGTAGAAATATATTATTATTAATTCAGATCATAAAATGAAAATTTATGAAGTTTTATAAAAATCTGAACTATCAAACAGTATGCATCCAAAGGTATGTCATCAAAATATTATATACCTATATATATTTATTTTTAAAGGTGCCATATAATTAATGTAAAATTCCCGGACTTTTGAGAAAATTTTGAGTGTAATATCTGCCCTGGTTGTTGGCTATTAAGTTAGATTGTTTACTGAAGGATTGTTACTTTTTGGGTTTGCGGTGATAGGCTGGCAATCGTCCCTGTTTGCACGTATTGCATGGTACATGCAGCCAGACATGACTTTATGTGTAACAAAATATTACCTAAGACTCTACTCAACCTCCCATGAGATTACGAGCGTGAATTTATTTTATATTTTAGTATCATTTCTTTTATTTCATTTAAAATACATACAAAATTATATTTATTTTATATTTCAGTATCATTATTATTATTTAGTTTCACATATTATTAGTATATTATCTGGACTGGCCCAGTGGATAAATGGGGGTTTGATACCTTAAAACTGTTTAAAAACCAAATAACATTGAATTGTGAAAAAAAAAACGGAATTTGTACCACGTACCTCAGTTTTGTTATTAATCAGATATTTTCCGTAAACCGAGGTACGTGGTACAAATCCTGTTTACTCACAATTTAATGTAAGCGATCATGTAAGTTTAAAACAATAAAACCAAATAGACAATATGAAATGCGTTTTGTTTTGAACAATAGGTTCATGTGTACTTAGTAATATTATGTATTAAAAAAATTGTATGTTATCTAGTATCCATAACACAAGTTCTTAATGATATTTACTTTGGGCTAGATAATTAGAGAGCGCGTTGAAAAAAAACTCTAAAAATGGCGTTGTCAGTGTAACAGTTGCCAAATGTAACGTAACTTTTTTTAGGTGGTTAGTATCCAAGGCAAAGTTCAAAAATAATATCAAATAACGCAAAGTTTTTATTTAACAATGTATTTAGAATAATAATTTTTCTTAATGTTCTAAATCCTTAATTAATTATGTAGATATTATTAAATGCTAAATAAGTAGCTGATTAAACAATTACCTACATAAGAACAAATTATAGTATCCAGGGATCATGGAGGTCTACTTTATCGATATTGGCAAACAGGTATGATTTTATATAAAATTAGTTAATGATAACTCAACCAAAAATTGAGTAATAGTTTGGGTTCTCCTATGATACCTCAAACAAGGGAAACGGTTGGTGACGGCTCTTAAGGCAGGCTGGTTTGCCGTTGAAAAAAAACTATGTATCTACGACGCAAATGGGAAACTGATAAGAGCGCGTGTGCACTATAGGAGCTGTCAAATATGCCCAATACAACGTCTAAAATTAAAAGTGCTTTGGAAGACTGTTGTAGGTAGTTGCCCGTGTATGAACCCCAGCAATGATTTGCACTGGATTCGAAAAACGCATTTACTCGCCTTTTGCAAAACCCACGGATTAAAAAGGGGTTGACACGGCACTCTTATATAAACACCATGATTTTTTAACCGTTTTAATTTATTCCAAGGGGTGAAAGTGCCCGACAGTACAAAAACCCTTGCTATGGGGGCAACATGGAAATCGAAACAAATTCAGCTAATTCATACAAAAGTGCACTACCTATGCACCCGTAATGTGTGGATCAGCTGATTTTTTTTTCGAGATTTCGATCCCATAACAAGAGTTTTTTTTTCTATTGACTGGCACATTCACGGTTAAAAAATCTGGATAAGTTAAAGCATGCTCGAGTTATCGTGCTAACGCAAGACACACACACACACACAGACATAATTCCAAAAAAAAATTTTTGGACTCAGAGAGGTCCAAAACGTGTAAATCCGTCAAAATCTCGAGGTCGAATTTTTTTTACGATTACAAGACTTCCTCTATACTATGTACGAGAAAGTAAAAACGGCTCAAAACTCACGGTGAATATTAGTAAAAACAGAGGTCATATAAGAAGCTAGAAATGGTGATTGGTAAATCTTTGACTCCAATCTAATCTATACCATATAAATCACGAGATGAGATTCAATTTTAAGACCTACGTTATAAGCTTTATAATTGAAAAAAAGTTTTGGCCCCGGTACAGTTTTGTTTAAGTGTTTTATAAGTTTGGCCCTGTTGGTTTTGCATAGTGCTTTAGGCAAGTGGTTACCGGCTTTCGTATGCAGAGCTGAATTTATTATACAAGTTTTCCACTCTCTTTTATACCGAAAAGTTATAAGTGTCCAAACGTGTTAAGGATGCATTAACTTTATGTTGACTTATGATGTTAGGGAAAGGAAAAAAACATATGACGTTGACTGTATGACGCAAAAGTAGCAAATTTTTAGTGCACTTTTTATGCCGGATATCGATAATATATTTTCCTACTTAGGAAGACTATTCATAAATTTTTACATAAAACAAAATTAATTATACACATTCCGTAATAATGTGTAGGTACAGACAAGTGCATAAATATGAATCCAAAAAAACATTTCATAAACATGTTATTAAAAACTGTTATTACAAATGCACAAATATAAACCGTTAGAAATCAGACATCAGTGTGGTTAGTGTAAGTTTTTTAGTATACAAAACGAAAAAAAGAGCTCAATTTGTATAGGAAACGCGAACAGCGCCCCTAGCGGAGAAAAGCGCAAATCATGTTTCCCATACAAATTGAGCTCTTAACGCAACTAGAATCGGTGCGTTTTGTA
The DNA here is from genome assembly GCA_955850985.1 of Elophila nymphaeata. NCBI lineage: Eukaryota > Metazoa > Arthropoda > Insecta > Lepidoptera > Crambidae > Elophila > Elophila nymphaeata. The sequence goes on along the minus strand of OY039076.1, from coordinate 14,552,010 downwards.
TACTAAAAACTTACACTAACCACACAGGTATATGTATATTATTAGTAACCAATATGTTTGTTATAGTACCTATAAAATTAAACTCCTATTCTATTCTATTCTTAATTAAGAACGTCTTTTAGAACAAGCACTCGGGAGAAACTCATTAAACTCCTTTGATTATAAAGAAGTGTATCCATAGGTACAAGTATCTTTTATCTGTGTTTTACTGTTGTCTGTGGTATAGTGAAAAGCTCTAACCGTGTGATTGTAATTCTGAATTCGTATTAAAGCTTGATCAGTATTAAACAGTATTTATTTCATTCATAACAAGACTATATTAAAATTTATAAAATATTAGCAACGACATATTAATGATGAAAAAACATATAAATTTTTCGTGATTTCGTTTACTACATATATAAAATTGAAATGTTAGGTATTTATTTACATATTTTTACACTTCACTGTACATAGATTCTGTAATGTCGACATGATATAGCAGATTTTAATAATACATCTGAGCCTGACAATTCTGGTTTATTTCACCGCGCATAAGGAACATGTCTTTTCACAATAGTATCGAATACAATGCTCCTTTTATTAGTAAAATAATATGTACGCAAGTTAAACACGGGACGCGTAATTCTAGTAGAATCCATTCTTTGTATTTCTCTTTGTGTGTAGCATAAACATAGGTGGTTTGTAGTCGACATTAAAAGCAAATATCATACGAGACTTGAACTTATAAAACTGAAAATCTAATGTAACTTAATAAAGTTTATCAGAGGTTAACCGTAGAAGATTTCGCAGTTTGGAAAACGTGTTGAAAGTTAGAGAGCATGAATGATTTATCTACATAATATCAACGATTCAGTACTTTGTATATTACTAGAAACCTTTGCTTTTGCAATCTACTTTTATTGTAAGCGCCCTTCGTAACGCTTTAGTTTACAGCCCTCGGGAGCAATTGAGAAAAACAAAAAAAGAGTATTACCTATGTGACTAAATTAAGGCTAAGAGTAGGAAAATGACCGTTCGCAATTTGACCCTGTAAAAACCACCACCTCAAAGCTATCAGAAAACACTTACTGGTAGGGTTGGCTGGATCAATGTATCAAGTAGGGTGCGCCCTGGATGTTCCCGTGGGTATATTGCACTTGCGTCCACTACTGGTCACTGGGAGTCACACTCAGTTCTCTTTCTTCTATTTCACCACGAAATTGTTCTTAAATATATTAACTATTAGCGGTATCAATATTAAGTGTGCGGAGCGATAACGAAACGTACTACAACACAGCCATCTTGCAAAGACACACGTTCGCACGACACTCGATGCCAGCGCCCTCTTCTGGTGTTTCTTGTTACTAGAGCCACTGGCTATTACAGACCCAAATTAAACGAACGGCTCAAACAATTATACATACACAAATAACGCTCATAATCACAAAAAAGGTTGAGCAGAGCTTTAGGTACCATTTGGCTACACAGTTACACATAATGCCTTCTGGCAGTATGGGTGATACAGTAGCCCAAAATGGTGACAAGTTACCAGCTTGTCGCTTACATAAAAAGGGACGTAAACCCAAATGAACCCATAGGAGCAAGGCGTGGGCGACGTGGGTGCGTGTTGGTCAAGAATCTTCCTTAGTTTTTTTTTGTTAAACATTCGATATCGGGAGGGGGGTGCAAAGGGTCTCGTGCGGTGTACCTTGCTCACGTCAAATTTAAATTGCACTTTACAATCTAAATTACCCAGCAGTCTACCAATTTATCTCCTAATATACTTATGTATATTGTTCATTTATTAAATACTAACCGGTAGAAATTATAAACCCAATAAAATATATGACGACAGATTTTTATAAAATTTAAGAGTAAAGAAAAAGATTAAAGTCTATTGTAATACTAATTTCATTTCTATAGGTCTACCTTTTTTCAACAATGAGGTTCAATGCATTTACACCAACTGCTGACAATTTCATGTAGGACCCAGGGTAGACCATCCACTAAACGTCCTCTCCAAGCATGCTGACAAGGCAACATTAGGGGATCGAGAGTATTTACCGGGGAGCTACCTGCGGATATAAATATAAACAACCAATCGTCATGATCACAAAACGTCACAAAACACACCAAACAAATACTATTACCGGAACTCGTTAGCTAACTTACATTACGCCTGTCAAACTGTGCGGTGATGTTAGATTATATTGAGACACTCGCTCGAATACTTTATGATCGATACGGCACTTACTTGCTGTTTGTTTTACTAAATTGCTCATGGAAAGCATTTAGTGCAAGAATTTCCAAGTGTAATTTAGATGGATCTAAATAAATTAATATTTATGCAGAAATAGAAATTATCATGTTGTGTATACCATGACTCATGATTAGAAAGTTTCTGTTTATGTGTATTACTTATTTATTGAGCGTCGGTGGCGTAGTGCGTAAGGGCGTAAGGGCTTTTGTAAGAAATCCTTACCTTTCATTTGGGTTCCCTACTAATTTTGATACAGGGCCCCTCCAAGGCACGCTACGCTACTGGATGAAATAGGTTCCTGTTTTATTTGTCATTATTAACATGGAAGCGTCGGTGGCGTAGTGCGTAAGAGCGTCATCTTCCGCCCGGGAGGCACCGTTTCGAACCCCACCACGTACTAACGTGTTTTCAAATTTTGAATTCATAATGTACGTTTAATCGACTCTATTACGGTGAAGGACAACACCGTGAAGAACAAACACCTATGAAGAAATTCTTAGGTTGTGTGTGAAGTCAACCAGCCCGCACTTGGCCAGCGTGGTTGACTAAGGCCTAATCGCCCCTAATGTGGGGTAGTCTCGAGCCGCTCGGTGGGGACATTATATTATGAGCTGTTGATGATGATAGTACTTATTTATTTGAAGCCAGTTTGGGACCGCCCGCGAACTTGAGCAAAACTGCCATTAAATCAAATCAAATTATTTATTTGCAATAGATAGAATATTACAAGATGTTACATTTTTTATGTGATCCTTAGTCTATTTCATTTTTCTCTCGCCCTGCTCCCAAATTATTTCTACTGGCAGTACTGATATAGACATTACATTATTTTGTCTCGGCAATACTGATATAATTAGTTGACATTACTAACATGGCCACAATTTTATTTAGTAGTATCGACGTTAAAAATTTTGTAAGTAGGCAATTAGGCATTGACATGTGATTTTGTTTTATTTTATTGTACTATTTTGATATGTAATTTCATTTTATTGGCATGATTTTTATTATTGATTTGGTAAAAGTTGTTATTGACACTAGCCTTTTTTTATCCTTTTACCTTTGACATTGTAATATTTACTGTTTACTAGCTGACCCGGCAAACGTTATTTTGCCTTACAAAAATGATTAAATTACTAAAATGGCTATAAAAAAATTGGGGTTGGTGATAAAAAAGTAAAAATTTAGGGTTGTATGTATTTTTTAATGCCACATAATAAAAAAATAAAAACAAAAAATTTCGTATAAAAATTTAAAAAAATTAAGGGTGAACAACCCTTATCACTTAGGGGTATGGAAAATAGATAGTAGCCGATTCGCAGACCTACTGAATACACATACAAAGTTTCATGAAAATCGGTCAAGCCGTTTCAGAGGAGTACGGTAACTAACATTGTGACATAGAAATTTTATATATAAGATAAAATTGTACTGATGATAATGTCATAATTATAATGATTTGATGTCTGATTTCTAAAATTTGTATACCAAAACCAGTTGAACTTACTGTTTCACCTTTGTTACACCTTTATATACGTACGTACGTAAATAAATAATTTGAAAAAGAAGTAAGTAAAAAAAAATCACGATTTATTGAAAAAAAATAAGATAATAATGATGTAGATAATGTACTAAAAGCTAAAAAATAATTCAGTGGGTCCTAAGTACCGTCATCAAACCACTCTCCTCATGAATCATTGAACTTTATTTATTTTTGAATTTTATTTGTTTATTGAACAGATAAAGAAATACAATCGTGGGGTGGGTGAATTATCTTTTTCAGAAATTGGGAGCAAGGTAGGATTATGATGATAATATGTATTTTATAAGTACAGAAACCGAATGCAGACTTAAATCGACTATTCTGTAATCGCGCTAAAACGCGTATTCACAATAGTTTTTAATCTCAAAGACTATCGGGCCCATTAAGAGAAATGTTTCCTATTGGAAAGCAATTTAAATAGAAATAGTAGGATAAAAGGTTCAGCTCGAAATTGTAATTAACTGACATTACTATTATCAGGATCGACCTATTCAGGGGAGGACTTCAACTATTCCAAGTGGTTAGGGCTATTTATTAAACAATGGCTTGTAAATTGTTTTGGTATTATATTCTAAGAAGAATCACTCCGCTCTGTCGCTTAAGCCGCTTAAGCCGCGTAGCCGAAAAGTAATTAATTCCTAATGAAAGTGAAATGGAAACATAATGAACGATTATTTGACGCCGTCGTGATGGAGTGGTCAGTGTAGCTGCCTAAACATCGATCGGTCCGGGTTTGAGTCCTGGTGGCGGCAAATATTTGTGTGACAAACATGAATATTTGTTTGCGAATCATGGTTGTTTGTATATTTGTTTTAGTTTATTTATAAAAATATCTAAAATTATTATGTATAAAAAAAATGTCCGTTATCTAGTATCCGTAACACAAGTTCTTAATGATACTTACTTCGGGCTAGATAATTAGTGTAAGTGTGAAAATATATTATATTCTTCATTGATCAGCCAGGCACGGCACCGATACCTGACATCCGACATCGATGGATGGATAATTCAATGAAATCGTATAGTAGGTACGCTGTCTCGTTGGCACGGTGCAAAACCGATATACCGGTGCCGGCATTTCGTAGAATTATGCTTCCACCGATGTCGGTGTCATTGTCGGTGCCGGGTCGGGCCGGCAAATGAAGAAACGCCCATTAATATGATAAAATTAATTGACATCGTAAATTACAAGACTACTGCCTATCTCTGAATAGTGTTAATAGTTATCCAACCCGTAATGGATGCCAGAAGTTCCAGTCTCGATCCCCGGAGGAATACAAATTAGTGTTTGGTGTGGTTAGCGGTAGGGCTTTTTTAAGTACACCTTTTTTATGAAATGAAAATGGCATTAAATTTATTTGCAGTAATTATGTTGACAGAGATATTAATAAAAAAAATTCGTCCTCACAATTAACCGTTTCCAGCATGCAAAATTTATACAATAATTATTGAGTACCTACGTCAGTTTACAGATTTTTTTATTCTCATAAAAAGACATACATGTCACTTACCTCGCGATACAGTAACTATAAGACAAAACATGGTAAAAAAGAAAAGAAAAATTATAAATATATCAGCAAATCATAAATAACAGTAAAATTTAAAATAATGGGTACAATCAATGTGATGTACTGGCTTTACAGCAAGCTACTGATATGTTAAAAATTTGTCAACATAACTTTATCAGCACTGTTATGTTTTAATATTTAGGAATAGGATAGCCAAACAGTGCCTAATCGGCACACCACGACTAAAGTTAAGGTTTTTGAAAAAGGCTTGCTTCTACTTTTGATCATAACGTTACAATATTCGTATTTTAGTCTCACGAACACATATGAGACATAACTATGTGTGAAGCTATCAAGCTAAATACGCATACTGCGCGCAATAACTCACACAAAGACAATGCGCACACAGTAATCAATGTGGCATTTGTGTGTTAAAAATATTGTACCGTCAGAAGCGATGAAGGCCAAGATTTTCACAGTAAAGTTATTCTATAAAAAAATTGAACCGTCTTCAAAACTGGAGTGAAAGGGAGAACAAAAGTTTTTTTTAAAACAATCTAAAAGTCAATATACTTAATGACATGTTGTTATAACAATTACAGTGCCACAAACTTATCTGACCCGGCGGCGGCAAAAATTACAATTACAATTAACCTTAGACAAAGAATCCTGTTCTTTGTCTAAGCAATTAACCCATAGATTTTGACGTTTGACAGTTCACCACTAACGACTTATAAATATGTCGGAGAATCGTTTTCTTATTGACTGATACCCATTTAATAATAATCATATATTTCTACACTCACACCAATTATCCAGCCCAAATTAAGTATCATTAAGAACTTGTGTTATGGATACTAGATAACGGACATTTTTTTATATACATAATAATTTTTACATATTTTTATAAATAAATATATAAACAACCATGACTCGTCAACAAATATTCGTATTCGTCACACAAACATTTGCCGCTACCAGGACTCGAACCCGGACCGCTTGATGTGTAGGCAGCTATACTGACCACTCCACTAGACGGCGTCAAACTCTCTCATCTCAAAAACTACTGGTTTTAACTAAAAGATAATTTACTTACATGTTAAGATACAAAACCTATGCAATTCTGACAATATTACATACATTGCAGGTTAAATTGATTACCACCTTTTTTTTCATTTCGAAGTCGGTCAAAACGAACGTTGTTTTATTTTCGATATCTAGAACTAAGTTGCGAACACATATCTGAGACATACTCCACCGAGCTGAATGTGAATTATGACTCTTTCCAAATCAATACTATGAAAACTGTAAAGGGAGGATAAATCTTGTTAAGTTTCTTGCCGGTTCTTCTCAGAACAAGGCCTCTTGACTTTCATAAGTGTACAAATTGTACCTAAATTAATAAAGTAATTTTGACTTTGAGCTCTACCAAAATAAAAAATAAAAGAAAACAAATAAATATAAGGAGTTTGAACTTGATACACGATTGTCGACGGATGGCAAGAAAATCTTTTTCCCAGCGAGTCCGGGTTTTTTATTTACCTATTCTAGAAACTTTGAGGTCCATCCGCCTGGGCAGCTGTTATTTTTGATCTTGAATCTAATAAAACTTGAAATCCGACTTTACCAAATTGTTTTTTCTATTCACCAAAAATAAAAACGTACCAACTCGACCGACAAGTTGTTTCCGTGCCTTTTCATGCCAAGTTCCTTAAAAGGAAATTTTGCATTATTTTGTATTGTAGCTATAAGGCACGTATTATAGCAAGAGTTTCATGAATCAACGCCGACTTGAAAGTATTGCGTCTCTATTACTTTGTGCTTGAAAGAAAGTGACAAAAATTTCTCAAGACGTGATTGATTTCTGAAAATTTAATGATTTCTGAAAATTTGAAATAATAATAATATATTTCTACGCTCACACCAATTATCTAGGCCAAATTAAGTATCATTAAGAACTTGTGTTATGGATACTAGATAACGGTCAATTTTTTATATACATATTAATTTTTAGATATTTTTATAAATAAATAATAAACAACCATGACTCGTCAACAAATATTCGTATTCATCACACAAACATTTGCCGCTACTAGGACTCGAACCCGAACCGCTTGATGTGTAGGCAGCTATACTGACCACTCCACCAAGACAGCGTCGTCAACGAAATTAACCAATTTACAATACCAATCTGAACACATCGCAAACTAGTTTAATTAAATCGATATTTTCAACGGCCCGTGTAATCAGATAAACCTTTTAGCACCTCATAAATATTAAAACGATTCTAAATTTAGGTTGTGTACCTACTTGTATGGGTATTGCAAGGGTATGGGCACCTACAGTTCTTTTTGACTCGATAGAACTCCTGTTAATTATAGTGTCGAATTTTGATGAATACTCATATCAGTTATAGATAACAATTTATATAAGATGATTTTTGATTAGTCTCCATCAAATCTATCAAGATTCCGACGCCATCATTGTGGAGTCATACTGTCTATACATAAAACGCTCCGAGTTCGAACCCCTTTTAACTTTTAGGAATGTTTGTGTAATGAACCCGAACATTTTGTTTACGAGTCATGGTTGTTTAAATTTATTTTAAAAATATCTAAAATATTACATATTTTTTTCAGTTGTCTAGTATCCACAAAAGAAGATACAATACTCACCAATAATTTATGGTCAGTAGGTATATAGTATCTTCCTTTTTTACATCATCATCAACAGCTCATATGATGTCCCCCCCGAGGGGCTCGAGCCTACCACACATTAGGGGCGATTAGGCCTTAGTCAATATATTTTTACATATTTAAATAATTTTGTAATTGTGTGTAACATGTTACTGTGTTAGTTATGTAAATGGGTGAAGTAGATTTATTTGACATGTAACTGTGTAACTAGATTTATTTGACATGATTTAAAAAGCAAGGGGTTAGGTAAATGAAAAATACGAGAGACAACGAAGCTTAAAATGTACACCCAATTTTTGTCAGGACAGAAATAACATAATTTCGTTGCCCATTTACCACACATGATTTCTACGAGGCTGGTAGATGTACAATATAAACGAAGGGTATGCAATATCCAAAATAATGATGACCCCCATTTCACCTCGGTCCAAAAGCATCTACTCTGATTTCGGTCATTTGTTACAGGTCATGCTGAAATGGTCGCGATCAGTTTGCGGCGACCAAAGAAAACTTTTGGTACTGTTTACCCTTATCGATCATACTACTTGTTCTCTCTGAAAGGATGCCAATAAATTGTGAACAAGGGGAATTTGGGACATGCCACGAATTTTTAAGTACCTGCGTCCGGGGGATTTTCTTCGATATTGAGTTTACAATACGGAGAACAACACGGTATAACTTTTACTCGCCTAATGCTATACTCGTAAGAGAAAATATTATGAGATGTGAAACTTCTACAGGTATAGAAGTGTGTTATATTTTTCAATTTCCTTTCCGGTTAAGAAACATTATATTGTTTAACTAATTACGATAACATAATATTTACTGTAGAAAAACAAAAAATGATTTTCAAAAATTTACATGTACACTCAAATAACTAGGAAAACAGATATATCATTCTAAGGAGATCGGTCGAATCGCTGAGTTTATATGAAGACCGAGTGTCACAATCAGCGGCCGTACTACATAACATGGTTCTAGTTGAGCATGCCGTAATATACACTATTCATTGCGCGCGTCTTAAGGACTGCGAAGCGATGAAAGTTAAGCACAGCCGCAAAGGAGATCGGTCAAATCGCTGAGTTACGTATTCACTTGACTTTATCGGAAGGCGAAGTGGCGGAAATGTATGCCCACAGGGCATACACTTGCCACAAGTTAAACGCCGGCTTGGCCTATCTCCTTGTATTATTAAATCTGTGGTGAGGACGCTGAGCGCAAGCGCAGCGAGTAATTATACATTTGCGGTCGCCGGGTGACTGATATTATGACTGGCGAACGTAACACAAACGCGTAAGTTTACACTCCTACAGTTACTTATACTACATATTATTACTTTATTAAGTGGGGAACTCACGGTCATTCCATTTCCATCAGTCGGCGCGATGTGGATGTCATCCAAAAATTGATCAAACACACGATCGCTACATTTGCGTCACTAATTTACTTTCATTCTTATCCTTATTATTATGCAAGGGGCTGAGGCTGTGTCTCAGAGCACTTCGACCCTATGGAATCTTTTGTGCTTCCTCTTTCCTTATCACCCATCCCCGCCAACATCGAAAACATTTTGTATGAGTTTTACGATGTTGGAGGGAATAAGGTCTATAAAGTCCTCTGGTTTAGGGTAACCTAGACCCAGGACCATTAGTCGCCTATTGGCTAGTGCATCGCAGTCACATAGTATGTGCTCCATGCTTTCTTTCTCCTCGCCACACATTCTACAGATAGGGTCTTCAGCTTTGCCTATTGTAAACAGGTGTCTTTTAGTGGCAAAGTGGCCAGTGAGAGCACCTGTGAGGCAGCGGATTTGGGTCCTGCTGATTCTTCCTATTCTTTTAAGGTAGCCTATGTGTGAGGATCCTAAAAAAATCTTTGAGTGTGTCAGTCGGCGAGTGGACAATAACCATTCCCTGAGGTGCCACTTTTGACAATACTCCTTTAGTGCCAATTTCATTCTACTTCTGACACGTCGCGAAATAGACGTGGGATCGGCAACACACGAGCGCGCTGATTTGGAGTTTGGAATGATGGATTTGCATACACGGGACGATTTTGCCTTATTTTGGAGTGATGGCCTGACGTGATGTGGCTTGGAGCAGTAGTTATAAATTTAATTAAAAATCACACCCATGCTTTGTAAATAATATATGGATGATTTGGAAACAGTGTGTTTATGGAAAAACTTATCGTCGTCCAATATTGCACACTTTGCAAACATTTCTACAGAGTAGATAACTTCTTATTGTACTTGGTACGGTAACCAAGAGGGCTTGAATAATAATTGTATAACTCTCTTTGTCATAAATTTTATTCGATATTTACATATTAGTTCCATGCAAAAGTTTTTCACTATCATAAGTGTAAGCGCCCTGAAATACCTACTTTATATATATTTTTTAAATGATATTACTAACTTAAAACGTGCAAACAGTATGTTATAGTTTAATTTCTTCTAAAACCTTCTAAATAGCTGAAGTACTCATCAACACTGCCATTGATTTAATTTAATTCACTTAAGTATGCAAATTGAAACATCGTAACAGTCTTTATTATGCAAAAGTAGGTTTACCCCTAAAGAAATATGAGCTCTAAGTAATAGACGCAAGGTCTGTTTATCCTTTGTTTCGTATGCGTATGTGAATTACTGGCCATTGTCCTGCGGTTGGCCATAAGTACAACCTACCCATTATGTGAATTGTCCTCAATAATGTCTGGGGCTAGGATATTTTTTGGCGAAATATTAACAATATGCTACCCGCTGCTCTTAGGAAGGCGTTCCGCATTATTACAAGAGATTTTCTTATATGGCCTCTAAGATAATAAACCTTTATCGTTGTTCAGAGTTTTTATAAAAAATATTAAGATAAATATTATGCTGAATGAATGTGGTCCGTACTACGTTATAACTATACGTTGTTTGTGTATTACACACATACTTGCGTAAAGGATACAGTGATAGGGAAACGGAAGTGTGAAGAGGTGTGAGTTTACTAATGTAAATATTAAAGGTGTAAAAGGAAAAATTAAGATAATTTTTTTATTTATTACAATACATACGGCAAATCAGCTTCCAATCCGCCTGATAATAAGGGGTCACCGTTTTCCATAGACGTTTGCAACGCCAAGGCCTAACTCACGCACCTCTATCTTCTACTCGGTGCAGTGTTATGTCGTAGGTTCTGTTAATGCTGAATAAAGATTCAAGGATAGATGAAAATATATCAACAAGCTATCGGTAGGTGCTCGTAGTCGTAACTGTTGTAACCTTGAAATAAGGAGATGTAAATGCTTCCTACTTAAGCTACATAACGTGGAGATTAAATACAAATGTTTAGTTCTGTCGGAATTCAATTAATATTTACATCCAGTATATACAGAGTTATATTCTTATTAAAAGAGTAAAAAATACGCCAGATTTCAATCTCCATTCATAAGGCACAATCAATGGCATATTTAATACACCACCCAAACTGCAAAAACCGCTCTTCACGCTACGTTATAAAGGCGATTAAGTTTTAATTTATCTAAAAAATATGTGAGCTAACCCGTTGCATCAATTTTAACGAACTTTTGATGAAAGCTGTAAAAACGAAAGCTATTTTCAGGGCGGCCATGAGTTATTAAAAATCTATTAAAAAATAATAGATAAAAGCGCGGGAACTGCGAAATGAGGCTTTGAAAAGGAGGTTAAATATTTTAGTATTATATTTTCATGAATTTTGTTTAGCTAGGGGATTAAGGTTGGCAGCGCACTAAGGTATTGTCAGTGTTGCAGGCGTCTATGGACTAGTGACTGGCTGTCAGGCAGGCCATGTGCTTGTCTAAATAACATAAAAAGAGCTTTTTTAATGAGAGGAATGTGAGCAGAATACGTTTTAGATCACTTATTGATGACCATAACGAATTAAAATTCGATTATTCTTGCAAAACACACTTTTCGTTCGATAAATTGATACATTTAAAATAAGTTTTGAAGCTAGCTACCGCCGAAACAGTATAGAAAATACTCCTTTGGGGATCGCACCCACGCATTTTGAATCTAATAAAGGTGGTCACAGCCATGTGATGCTGGCAGAGTAGAATAGCATCACCCCATATTCTCCAATGGGTGTCGTAGAAGGCGACTAATGGATCAGCAAAAGGGTATTGATCACCTTATACTTCGTCGACTAATCCGCATTGGGCAAGCGTGGTGGACTACTGCCTAAACCTCCTTCGATGACAAGGAGAGGCCTTGTGTCCCAGCAGTGGGTAGTATTATAAAGGCTGTTATGATGTGGAGATAACAAAATGTTTAGAAAGTCACAGAGAACTAACCACATACTTACTTGCTTAACTCTTGCGATCGTGCATAGAAGAATCGCAATGCTTTCGATTTCTACTGCAAAATAAACTTAATTATTGTGTGCCATTTTATTTTACTTACATTACCCGGAATGCTTGGTTTGTCATATGCTTTGGTCTTAAGTTCATTTTTAAGAACGTATTGCGTTCTTCGTTCTTCGCGACTCTCAAATTTGTATTTTTTTTGCGGCACTGCATGACTTTATATATTAGGGGTTTAAGCATGAAATTGCCGTTTTATATGAAGAATTTATCGAAAATTCATTTTTCCCAAAATCGCAAATATATATTTGCGATTTTTTAAGGAACCACAAATCTAAATTTTGTGTAATTTTGTGGATATATTTAGACAACATTAAGCTATAGGATACATAGAGAAAAATAATGAGAATTGATATCTGTAACAAAATATTCATATCTTTATAACGGAGACGGGCACCTCTTAGGACAGGCTGTTTTTGAAGATGTATTTCTAGTGAAAAAAATAAGAATAAGAATAAAATTTTATACATAAATATAAGTCGTTGTAATGAAGTTTAAAATAAAAAAAAAATAATGGACATAGCTATTGTATTAAAGGAATTATACACTAATGAATAATGAGGAAAAAATCGGCAATTTCATTCTTTAAACCCTATTATAAACAAAATGTTACCTAAAGATTAAGTGGTCCACCCTTTCGGGATTATAATGTAAATTTTAATAGTATATAACATAGTAAAAGTATAGGCGATCCCTAAGGTGGATTGGTGTCAGGCAGGCGGCCGGCCGAAAAATCTAATGCCAAGCAAGAACTATTGATTACGTCATGGTGGAGTAGCAGCGAGCCTACACATCAAGCGGTCCGGGTTCGAATCCTGGTAGTAGCAAACATTTCTGTGACGTACACGAATATTTGTTTGCGAGTCATGGTTTTTTATATGTTTATTTAAGTTTAGTTATAAACATATCTAAAATTATTATGTATATTAAAAATGTCCGTTATCTAGTATCCATAACACAAGTTCTTAATGATACTCCCTTTGGGCTAGATATAGGTATGAGCGTGGAAATATATTATATTACTAGTGGACGTTCGCAGCTTCGCTCGCGTTAATGTCTGTTATTATGTAGCTTATAGCCTTCCTCGATAAATGGACTATCCAACACAAAAATAATTTTTCAATTCGAACCAGTAGTTCTCGAACTCTTCAGCTTAATAATATTAAGTATAGATTATAGCAGTCGATAAGACATAATTAACCGACCCCAAATAAAATAGGAGCAGGATAGGAGAAAGAAGAAGAAGAAGCATGATAGTATGTTTGTATTATTTATTCGTAAAACTGAAAATAGCAACCTTAGAAATAACATAAACACAGTTGGCAAACTATTGAGCTACAGCGCTTATTTGCTCGGTACACAAGCAGGGCGATAGCCAGCAATGTTCATAGCTCAAACAAGCTGGTTCGATAAACTTAATTTTGCAGAACATTCAGTTTGAACCGCCCATTGTATTGCCTTAACCCTCCAATATTTGCTCTTTTGTGAATGACGTTTGCTTTCGCCCGTAATGTGCTATTAATGAATATTAAATCAGTTCACTGTTACCTATTTAACGCAATTATATCCGAATGAGCAATATTGTTGAATAGCTCTTAATTCAAGATAAATATTGAGATTACGTATATTGTTGGAGATACTTTTACAAATTGACGGTGAGAAAGCGCAGAAAATAAGGCTTCACACACAATCTAATATTCAAAGATTTTTGATATATAAAAAAAACAACATCCTTTTCTTTTCCCGATCAATCATTTTCGAATCGGACTCGAACTCCATACTTTTAGGACTCTGAGACTAGTGGGCGAACCTCTAGGTTGTCAGAAAAAAAACAGATAACTTTACATGTGTTTTTAAGATGTAGTTTACTTCTTAGCAATGCATATTTAACTAAAAAAATTAGCATACAAATATTAGTGGTAAATTATATTAAATCGTGGTATTAGTGCTTCTTCTGAGCTATCTTCCGCTACTAATTAATAAAAGAAACTAATCTAAGAGACGTCTAGCACGATTCACAATAACAATATTATAAGCTTTAAGTTTATATTTGGTATTTTTATCTCACGAACAGAGGTGAGCCGAACATTCGTCATTTGTTTCCATTTTCGATAAAATTAAGGACCGTTTACTTAAAATATAACTTCTGAATAGAATCAAACTTCGAATTGCTACAGGTAGGAGAATACGTTCCAGAAAGCTCTTTGTTAAATGTATTCACCGCGTCTAAAGTAGCCGGAACTCTGTTCACGACTTATATTGTTGAATCTTTCCGAGATGGAGGTGGTACCGTTTCCTCCGAACACGTATTCAAGTTACAATAACTTGGGAAGTAATGTCTCAAGCGCTGTCAACGAGTGAAAAGTTAAGATTTAGAGAGGTCTTTGAGTTTTGGATGTTCAGTCGGACTCCGCGTAGGGTTACCGTTAATTTAAGTATTTAAGGTCCCACAAGTTTTCCACTTTCGAACTTTTACTTTATAAAACATTTAGGTCTAACCCTTATCTTTTTGGCGTCTGATAAAAAAATGTCGTCAACATTTTCCGTTGAGAAAATACGTTCACATTTTTCGTACGAAAATCTCCGCTTTTAAGGAATTTCGCTGCAGCTAAATGGCTTTGTCGGCAGCCCTACACCTCCGGAGGTACTTGAGCAAGTTTTGACACCTCCATCGAGCCTTTAACATTATTTAGAAAACGGTCGAGCAACCGATTTCTCGGATATTCTATTACCAAGTTCTTGGAACTTTCCTTGCCCCATCAGGTAAGTAATCAGTTAAGCCCCGAGCGACCCGCGGATTCTTTTAGAATCCAATCAAAGTGGACTGCTTTGTCGTGTTGTTGAACGTTTTAATTCTAATCAAAGTTGCTTAATAACACTCCTTTACCGACTGTCCTAATTAAGAACTTTGTATAATTTAAATTGGATACATTTTTATTAAGTAATGTGATAATGCCGGTTTGTATGCAAATCAATGATATTATATTTTCTTTTTAAATATAATATAATTGATGCATATTATGAAAAAGTTTAAAGAAAAATATTAATTGCTCACTGCTCTTGGCTAGTTAAAGCGAGAGGCATTTGGAAAAGCTATCTGATTGAAAATGTTATTTTTTGTAAGGGATAAATTTATTAACAAAAATTGGAGTCAATTTCTATATATTGTTTTTATTTTTCAAAGTTAAACGTAAATAATAGACCTGCAATACTTACATAATCTTAGAAGTTGTTACGAAAACATCAGCAATTCTATAGAACCTAATATGTAACAGCCTATCTATACATTATAAATCACGTTGTAAAGTCCCAACAATGAAAATGGTTTTTCGCAAATCCTATAAGTATATAACAGAACTAACCGAATGTAGGCTATTTTAGTAAATAAAGAATAAAAAATACGCTTACTTAGTTCAAATAAGGTAACCGACCCAACTTTTATAAATACCCTATAAGGAAAAACATCGTGCGCAGATACCCATTGATAAAATCGCATTATAGCTACGAGTTTCAAAAGAATTTGTAAATAAGATACTTTTCGTTAGAAATCGTAAAAGGTAATATTACCAAAACGTTCCTAGAATTTTTTATTTTTTGGCGTTATTACGGGACTATTCACATGATGTTTAAACGAACAGATGACGTGAGTTTTTAGCGATAATGTTTTTAACCAAGACGCGTTGCTAATGAGGGCTGTGTAGTGATAAAAGGACTCGAGGTTTTTAAGCTCTTTAAAAGGAACTCGACTCAAATCATACGGTTAACAAATCAATGCGTCTTTAAGCCCTGAAGCCTAAGCCTTATTCGAATCCAAGACTGGGACTCGAGGCCTATTTTAAGACTGAGTCATTTTTAAATGACTCCGAGTTTTAAACGACTCAGTCTCAACGAAAAGGTTCGAACCCTTTTAAAACGATTCGGTTCGCGGGAGTCTTAAGTCACGCTCATACTCGTATACTATAGCTTAAAAAATTGCAATAATTTATAGCTTTCATTGATATTATACTATGTTATAATCTTGAATAAATTGATAAGCTGGTCGGCGTTTTAAATTTTCAATTTCTTTTGAAAAATTATTTTGTATTAATTTAGAATTACGATAATTATCTTTAAATTGTAATGTTAAAACTATCAAGTGATGCATAATTAGAATACTTAATAACAATGCAATGACCACGTACTGAAGTTTATTATTTTATTATAATCTCATGTTAAACAGCTCATGTCGCTAACGCGCCTTTGTATCGGTACATTCGCTACTACGGGCAACTTATAAGTAAGATCAAGTATGCTGTGTAATGTTAAAAACATTCTATAATGTATGTATGACCTATATCAGTCTATCCCTTAAAGGTAGTCTCCACTATGTCATAAATAAAATAATTCAACGCTCTCAGACTCTACCTATTCATAATGAGCTGTTCGCATTAATATTGCCCGGTCATCATTCATAATGACCGTATTTCTCAAGTTGTCCGTAAAGATAGAGACGCAAAAAATCTGCTTAAACATGCAAAGTACAAGGGGATCAAAAACGCGTCGTCTACTCTTTTGAAAAACGCCGTGTAAATAGGCCTTAAAGATTATCAAATTCAGATTTTGACAAGATCTCCAGCGTTCTTAGAAAAGCTGCTTTATTTAGGGTCTCGTTTTTAAGGCCAAGATATCGGCTTTTCCTTAATATTAACGAAACAAAACAAAGACTGGGCTAACGACCGTTTGCACCAAGTTATAATTTAAATAATTTTGTAAAAAAAATCAACGAATTAGTAATTATATCCTAATTCGTTGAAAAAAATTAACTTTAATATATTTAAAAATAGAACAAACCATTCCTATGTGTTAAGATATTTACGTTATTTTTTGCAAAATTGTAAAACGTAGAGCTTGGTGCAATTAGCCATAATTGAGTCTCAATCGTTAGATATGAACTGATTTTAAAATGCATTAAACACTTACTCAAATTTCGTTATGGACCTTTGCGTGAGTATCTACGACAGAACTTATAATAACATACTTAGAAGAAAAACAAAAAATATTCTGTCGAGCGAGTCATAAGTCATACATAACTACCTCCATTAATAGGTTTACCGCATGGATTCCATTGAAGAAAACCGGGCTCAAATAGTACTGCCCTTTGATAGTGTGCTTTTTGCCAATGGTTATTATATACCCATTGGTCAATGTAATATAACAAAGCGAAAAAGTTTACTTTATTAAAATAATTATTAATATATTTCCATGCTCACGCCGGCCGACTTTATCTAGCCCAAATTTAGTACCATTAAGGAGTTGAGGTATGTTTACTAGATAACGGGAAAATATACATGATAATCTAGATATTAAATCATCGTAATCATAGCAGCCTTTATAATTCGACCCTCTGCTGGGACACATGCCTCTCCTTGTCATCGAAGGAGTTTAGGCAGTAGTTCATCACGCTTGCCCAATACGGATTGGTGGACGGTGGATAAGGTGATCAATACCCTCTTCATACTAAGATTGTTAAATAAATGTTATTACGAAGTCTTTTGTACACTTAAATGTTTTGATAAAGCTTCTTTGATTTTCAAAAGAAAATATTAAATGTCAATAATATTTCTGATGAATATGGCTATTAAAATATTTTAGTACTACCTAATTTAACATAATAGGAAAATATTCCACGAGTCTCAATACATTTTTTATTCACAATAAAATCCAATCCATGTTCTTTCATACAGTAGTCAAACGAAGTTCAATGGAAAAACATTCAAATAACTTACATGGCTTTTCATGGAATTAATAATAACTGGTGATCGAAAATAATAATAATAAGTGTGTACCTACGCTTGTCAATAGTTCGTTTCATCGAACGATGAATGCAATTTTTTTGTGTAAAAGCAAGCAATTATTTAATTATGAAAGCAACTATTATTATGTAGAAATTGATGCAGACAACAATAGTGTTGTGGACTGTATGAATTTGGTTGTGAAGTGAAGCTAGGTTGTAGGAAGGTTCTTGTTGTTTCTTTTGGAAGTAAAAGTCTCATCGGTAGTTCACTTAATTTATTTTAAAACACATTGGCTATATACATTTTATAACTATTGCACTTATCGCTAGTCTCAACGATCGATTCCAAGATTCAACCTTGAGTTCCAAAAACGGGAGGGTATATCGGACGGAGGTATGGCAGTTAGTGACTGGTAGACCGATCGCGGCGCGCTGTCCTCTACAGCTCTCCCCCCGGCGTAGACTCGTCGCAGCCATCTTTTACTGGGAGGACGGCGAGCTTGGTGGTTGGACGTCGCAGGATCCCTCCTCGTGTGCGGACGTCGGCGGAGCGCACTCGGCCGTCGGGGCCTGGGTGCACCTCGATGACCTCTCCTCGGGGCCATACGTTTCGTGGCAGGTTGGGGTCGGCGATCACGACTAAGTCGCCTCGTTGGAGTTGCTTCTCTCCAGGTGTGGCGGCAGCTTGACGGGGCACGAGTGTAGGAAGGTACTCGCGCACCCATCTCCGCCAAAATTCGTTGGCAAGCGCTTGACTCGCTCGCCAGACGCGTCGATCGGCTGGGTCGCAGGGTCCCGTGTGTGGTAGGCCCATGGAGGTTCCCAACAGGAAATGGTTCGGTGTCAGCGCCTCCGGATCATGAGGATCGACGGAAACGTGGGTGAGGGGCCGAGCGTTGATACTGTGCTCGGCCTCGGTCAGTAGTGTTGCCAGCACTTCTTCGGTCGGTGTCTTTTCGTGCAGGACGCTGGTCAGCGCGACCTTCACTGACCGCACCAGGCGCTCCCAGGCTCCCCCCATATTAGGAGCCCCAGGAGGGATGAACCGCCAACTTGTGCGGTGTCGCTGGCCAAGGTCCTCCAAGGCGGGTGCCCACTCGGCGTAGGCAGCGCGTAGCTCGTTGTCAGCACCCCGGAAGTTGGTTGCGTTGTCGCTCATCATTTCGCGTGGCCAACCGCGGCGCGCTGCCATGCGACGCAGCGCCATCAGGGCGGAGTCGGTGGATAGCGAGCTCACTATCTCGATGTGTACGGCGCGTGTTGTCATACAGGTGAAGAGGGCGCCCCATCGCTTCTCGTGGCGTCGTCCGATCTTCACCATCATCGGCCCGAAGTAGTCTACGCCGCAGTACGTGAAAGGGCGGTAGTAGGCAGCTACTCGGGCTCGAGGTAGGTCCCCGAAGATAGGTGTTCGTGGTCTTGATTTTCTCAATTTGCACAGCCCGCATTCTCTTGCTATTGTGCGGACTGTGGGTCGCAGGCGTAGAATCCAGTAGCGCTGGCGGAGGTTGTTCACTACTGTTTCTCGATTGGCGTGGTGTGCTTGTCGGTGTTCCTTCATCACCAGCAGGCGCGTAAAAGGGTGCCTGCCGTCCAAGATCGTAGGCTCCTTCATGTCGCGAGGTACGTCAGCTACGTGTATGCGTCCGTTCAAGCGCAGCACGCCGTCCTGCAGGGTGGGGTCCAGCCTGTAAAGCGGGCTGGACCGGGTGATTCCCTTCCCGTCCTGTAGGCTTCGGATTTCCGCTTCGAAGCTGTCTCGCTGTGCCCTCTGGATCCACATCTTCTCGGCCCGTTCTAGGTGGTGAACTTGCAGCTTGTTTCCTCGCTTGCGGCAGCCATCGATGAATACCAGCACGAAGGCGGTCGCTCTTATAAGTCGTTCGTATGAAGAGAACCGCGCGACGTCCGGTAGGTAGGGCTCCGGGCTATCTGTTGTGTGCCCTACGAGTTCGCTGTCATCTTCTTCGACTTCCTCTTCTATTGGCCAAGTGTCCTCTGGTCCAAGCAGGAAGGCAGGCCCGTCGAACCACCTGTCGTTGGCGGCTATGGGCTTGCTCGATGTGCGCGTCGCGTCGTCAGCTACGTTGTGCAGGGTAGGCACCCATCGCCAGTGTTCGGGCTCGGTGCGTTCGGCTATCTCCCCCAGACGGTGCGCGACGAAAGGCGTGTAGCGTCGTGCGTTGCGTCGTATCCAGTGTAGCACCGTGCGGCTGTCAGTCCAGTAGACAGTGCGATTTGGTACCCACTCGTGCTCGGTGACGACAGCGTCGGCGAGGCGCGTTCCTATGACCGCCGCCTGTAGCTCTAGGCGGGGTATGCTTTGTGTTTTGATGGGGGCCACCTTGGCCTTGGCTGCGGCCAGGGTGACGTCGATGGTGCCGTCGATGCGTCGCATCCTCCAGTATGCAGCGGCGGCGTAGGCTTGCTCGCTTGCATCGCAGAAGACGTGCAGCTCTCTCTGTTCGGCGGCTCCGTACCAGCGCGGCAGGCGTAATTGCGCGACGCTGCCTCGTAGCGTTCGCAACCAGCATGCGAGGTCGTCAGCTTCGGCGTCAGGCAGGGGCTCGTCCCATCCAAGTTTGTGTCTCCATAGATCCTGCAGTGTGATCTTGGCTCGTATCGTGAAGTGGCTCAGCAGGCCCAGCGGGTCGTATAGCGACATGACCGCACATAGGGCTTCGCGCTTTGTTGGTGTGCGCTGTCGCCCGATGACCTCCTCTGGAACTCTGTGTAGCGTCGTGTTGAAAGCCAGCTGATCTAGCTTAGCGTCCCACAACAGGCCGAGTGTCTTGTCTGGTGCCGGCGCCAGGCAGGTGGGGTTGTTCGATCGGAGCCCCGTTTCGATGTGTTCTCTGACTGCGCGTGCATTGGAGTTCCACCCGCGCAGCTTGAACCCTGCTTGTGCGTGCACGAAGTTCACCTCGTCGATCGTGCGTATCGCTGTCTCGGCGTCGTTGAAGGACTCGACGTGGTCATCCATGTAATGGTTGCGTGTGACTGACTTGTACGCAGCGGGATGGGTGACCGCGAAGTCTTTTGCGTTCCGATCTCGAACGCTGTGTGCCAGGAACGGTGAGCTGGAGGCGCCGAAAATCATCGCCGTCATCTTGTACTTTTGCGGCGGCCGATGTCGGTCTTCTCTCCACAGAAACATTTGGGCTGGCTGGTCTTCTTCTCTGATGCCGACGCGCAGGAACATTTCCTCGATGTCGGCGGTGACTGCTACTGGGCCCTCTCGGAACCGGAACATGATGCCTTGCAGCGATCGCAGCAGGTCCGGCCCCTCGAGCAGTAGGTCGTTCAAGCAGATTCCGTGCGACTTGGCGGCGGCGTCGAATACCAGGCGCAGCTTCCCCGGTTTGTTTGGATTGAAAACCGTGAAGTGCGGTAGGTACCACTGCCTCTTGTTGCCCTCTTCGGTCCCGTCGCATGGTTTCGCGTACCCCTTCGTTAGCAGTGCCTCAACTTCGTGTTTGTATTGCGAAGCGAAGCCTGGCTCTCGTTCGAACTTCTTTTCGATCGATTGCAATCGCCTGAGTGCGGCGTTGTAGCTCGGTGGCGTAGCGGTATCGTCCTGGCGCCACGGTAGTCCCACCTCGAAACGGCCGTTGACTCGTCGGGCGGTAGCTTCGAAGTTCTCGACGGCTCGTCGTTCGGAGTCCGCGACCTTCTCGGCGAGTGATACCCCCAGCGCGTCGATCTTGAAGTGTTCTTCGACTAATCTTTCCAGTCGCTCATTTTCTTCGTCGCTGTGGTTCGGTGTGAACATGTGCAATATCGACGCGCAGTCTCTGCCATATAGAGACCGCGGTGCGGTGCCGTGGATTGTCCAACCGAGTTCGGTGAGAGAAGCGGCCGGTTCGTTCTTGCGGCCCATCTTCACTCGCCGTGATACGATGAGGTGCCAATTGTCGGCGCCTATCAGCAGTTGCGGCTTCGCCTTCCCGTAGCAGACTTCTTCTTTGTTCAAATCCTGGAGGTGCGCATGTTTCAGCAGCGTGGCCGGTACTGCTTGACTGTGCAGTACCAGTTGCTGTATGGTGCGCATCTTCACCCGGTGACTGTCGGCGCCTCTCTTGCTCTTGATCTCTGCCTCGATGAGCTGGCTGTTGACTTCTCGGCTGCTGGATGTCGCGCCGTGGATGTGAAGCGGTCGCGTCGGCCCCTTGAATCCCAGTCGTCTTGCCAGTTCCTCTTCCATCAGCGACACGGTAGAGCCTTCGTCCAGTAGCGCGTAGGTGTCCGCTTCCCCCTTCGGGCCTCCCACGGTGACTGGAACCACCTTCAGCAGCACCATGCTTCTGTCTTCGGCGGCGGCGACAGCTACTGACACGTTCTCTTCGGCGGCAGTGGCAGCGGCGTGTTCCGGCGTCCTGGACTCTTCTCTTCTTTCTTCGAAGTGTAGCAGGCGGTGGTGGGGGCGGCGGCACTCGTTCAGACCGCACGCTCCCCTGTTGCAGCGTTGACGTCGGTGGCGGCTCTCCAGACACTTGAAGCACACGCCGTTGTCCTTGACAATCTTCCATCTTTCGTCGACGCTGGCTGCTCGAAACTTCTTGCAGTTTGGCAGCAGATGTTCTTCGTTGCAGCTCGTACACACGTATTTTCTTTCTTGCGGCGGTGCTGTGGCGTCCGTCTTCTTCACAGGAAATGCGGTGTCTGCAGTAGTCGTATATATGTTGACCTTCTTCTTCACGGCGCCCGTCGGAGCCGATGTTGCTAGTCGGGACGTCTTCGGTATCGCAGCCGCAACCGGGTGCGACGAGTACGTAAACTGTAGCGCCAGGTCCGCTTCCTCCATCAGGAACTGTGACAGCAAGACGAGTTGTGGGTCGCTGCTGCGCATGCGTTGTTTCGCGTAGTCGCACCACCGGGCGCGCAAGTAGGGGCTCAGCTTCTCCAGTACCTCCCTCGGCAGCATCGGGTAGTGTAGATAGTCACGGCGATCTATGTTTTGTAGCACACATACGATGTTTTGGAGTTTTACTGCGAACGTGTTGATTTCGTTGGCGGAGCTCCCCAGGCGCGGCAGGCGGCGCAAGTCTTCCATCGCCTTGTCTATGATGAACTCTGGTCGACCGAAGCATTGTTCCAGTGTGCGCATTACTTGTGCGGGGGTTGATACGGTACACAGGAGACCGGCGACTGCTTCGCGAGCTTCCCCTCGTAGACAGTTTCGAAGGCGGGCCATGTTCTCGGTGGGCGCGAAATTGTAAGTGGCGGTGGATTCTATCATCGCCGCTTTGAAGGGTAGCCACTCGTTGACAGCGCCGGAGAATGTTGGCAACTCGGTGGCCTGCCGGGGCGCGGGGCGCACCCGGGACATCCTCTCGAACGCTTCTGTGAGTTGCTCGATCCCCTTCTGTCGTCGTGTTGGCGTCGGTGATCGCGGTCGGCGAGCGTCGTTCTCATCGAAGTGCACCCGTTCGTGGTGCCGCTGGGTTGCGTAAGTCGGTTGCTCCCCCCGTGCGGTCAACGGGGTCCGCAGCGCCTGCGTAGGGACGGCGTCGTCGGTTGTAGGCGCCTTGTGTCCCGGAGTAATTTTCTCCCCCCGTCGCACGGAGGGTATTTCGACGTTTTGTTGCAGCCAGCTATCGATGCGCTCGTTGATGTCGGCGACGCACGAACCTTCTACGTCGACTTCTTCTTCTCGAATGTTCTCGATGTCGACGGCTAACCTCTTCCTGATGAGACTTGTTTCAATTGCGAGTTCTTTCTTCCTTATTTCTGCTAGTCGCTCTTCCGCTTCCAATTGTGCGTTTCGTATGCGGGCCACGGCGCTGCTAGTCGATCTTCGTGATGCTCTGGACCTCGAAGGTGACGGGCGACGTGGTGACTCAGCGCGTTGAGCTTCGCTCGGACGAGAGAGACGCGAAAGGTGCGCAGAGGTGTGCAGCGCTTCGGCGCTATAGCCCCCCCCCTCGGCGCCCATGGCGACAGTCGCGTCTCTGTTGTAGTCCGCAGGTGCGTTGCTTGATGCCTCAAGTCGGTCGCGAAGAGTGGCGTCGATCAAACCACCCGAACGTGCCGCGCCTTGGCTTGCGTTTGCCGACGGAGAACGCGGAGGATCCGTAAATACGGTTTTTGGTACGGGTTCTTGAGAGCGTGTCCTCACCATTTTTTCTTGCATTTAAATATGGTGAGCGATGAAACCAGGAAACTGTTGTGTCCTGGCGCGGGTTTCTTCAATTAAGTTCTTAAAATCCGGCAATCGATGGACCAGGAAACTGTTGTGTCCTGGTGCGAGTTCTTAAAATCCGGCAATCGATGGACCAGGAAACTGTTGTGTCCTGGTGCGAGTTCTTAAAATCCGGCAATCGATGGACCAGGAAACTGTTGTGGACTGTATGAATTTGGTTGTGAAGTGAAGCTAGGTTGTAGGAAGGTTCTTGTTGTTTCTTTTGGAAGTAAAAGTCTCATCGGTAGTTCACTTAATTTATTTTAAAACACATTGGCTATATACATTTTATAACTATTGCACTTATCGCTAGTCTCAACGATCGATTCCAAGATTCAACCTTGAGTTCCAAAAACGGGAGGGTATATCGGACGGAGGTATGGCAGTTAGTGACTGGTAGACCGATCGCGGCGCGCTGTCCTCTACAAATAGGTAACATTACCGTGTCATTATGTAGTGTCGATTGTCCAAATTAGCGTGTGTATTTATTAAATAATTACTTTTTCATCAAGTTTTTCTTACTATAAATGTTTATTTTTTAGTATATTGTGTTATTTCATTATATTGAGAATTTTCTTGACTTATTTAATGACTTGAACGAAACTAAATAAGAAAAGAACTAAACAAGAAAACGTTAGAAAATTGCGTAGAAAAGTGAATTATTAGAAAATTTACTGAAATTATATGAGTGACACAAACAACCGTAGTAATACAAAATTTTAAATATAACATCATGCATTACATTGTAGTAATAGTAGCTGTGTTCTCATAATAATATATTACGCTTGGTCTGAATTAGTCTACATATACGATTGTATCTATCTTTAGAAGTAGTCCTGTTTTTTAGGGTTCCGTACCTCAAAAGGAAAAAACGGAACCCTTATAGGATCACTTTGTTGTCCGTCTGTCTGTCTGTCTGTCAAGACCATTTATCTCAAGAACGCGTGGACGTATCAAGCTGAAATTCACATGAAATCATCATCATCATCATCATCATCAGCTCATATGATGTCCCCACCGAGGGGCTCGAGCCTACCCCACATTAGAGGCGATTAGGCCTTAGTCAACCACGCTGGCCAAGTGCGGGTTGGTCGACTTCACACACAAACTAAGAATTTCTTCATAGGTGTGTGCAGGTTTCCTCACGATGTTTTCCTTCACCGTAAAAGCGTCGATTAAACGTACATATGAATTCAAAATTTGAAAACACATTGGTACGTGGCGGGGATCGAACCAGTGCCTCCCGGATGGGAGACGACGCTCTTACCCACTACGCCATCGACGCTTCTCACATGAAATACTCAGATCTATTGTTCCTTTAAGCTGTGAAAATATCAAACTTCTAAGCCAAGCCAATCAAAAGATACAGCCGATTATGTCGATATTTTCAACAAATTTCCGACACTCGCAAAGGAATCAAAACCTACAGGATACTTCCCGTAAACTCAGAATCTTGAAATTTGGCATGAAGCATTGTCATATAATGCAAATATAGGAAAAATTGCGAAAATCACATTTTTTTAGTTATATAATATAATAAAAATATTTTAATAAAATGAAACTTACTACCTTATTTCTCACGAACGAATAAAGGTATTAAATTGAAATTTATACCAAATACCTAGGTCTATTGTCCCTTTAAGCAGTGAAAAAATCAAACTTCTATGTTAACGCGATCAAAAGATACAGCAGTTTATACCGACACCTTAGACGAATTTCCGTCACACGCTAGGGAATCAAAACCTACAAGGTAACGATATCTAGTAAGTAATTTGATTTAATACGTCATAAATTGTAAACCGCTACGTTTGTACGGCGGAACCCTCAGTGTGCGAGTCCGACTCGCACTTGGCCGGTTTTTTACTTACGAGGTATACGTAGTGTAGAGGAAGTCTTGTTTTTCAAATTAACCGCAACCACGTGAGGCGTGTCACCTAATTAATTATAACGGTGTAAATTTTATTATTTATTCTAATAGGTTATTTTAATTACAATTAGTTTAAATAATAATATATTATACAAAGAATAAGAATATTATTGTGGTCGTTACAAGAAAGCTTGAAGTCGACAGTGAGCAATGGGCTTTGCTCGGTGTTTCTTTACGAATCAAATTAACAGTAAGTATAATCAATTCCGTAAAAAGACTAGTGGGCGCCATAGCTCGAAAAACGTGGCAGTGGACAGTTTATTAATGAAATTAAGTAGGAAACAAATTCGAGAACCTAGGTACTAAGGTGCTTAGTATACAATTCATGAAAAATTATATGCGATGTTTAAGAAGTAGTTACATATTGAGTATCTAGTTAATTACCTTAAATGTAAATTTTACGAAAACGACTATACTTATTCATAATTTAACATAGTATAAAATAAAATCTCTCTTTCTGTCTGAACGGTTAGAACTACGCAATGTATTTCAATGCGGTTTTCATCAATAGATAGATTGTTTCAAGATGAAGGTTTAGAATTATAATTCGTTAAGGTTAAAGATGATACTCTAAGTACTAACTGTGCGCAGTTTTCTACAAAACTTTAATAAGCCTCTAATAATTACAGTATTTTTGGAATAAGAGACTTTATTTCTAATGCATTACGTAATACGATAGAACGACCAATATTGCTTGCAGCGATAGAGTTGCATTTAATTCTAGAAGTTATAAGCTGTGTAAGCAACTAACATCACACATGTTATTATCGTTAGTATTTAGCTGATTCAGTCGGGGCTAGTTCATGAAGCTTGTTAGGGCCGGTGTAGTTACATTGTTCAAGTCCACTAACGAAGCTTACACTGCAACTAAATTATTATTACATGGCCAAAGGAGAAGAAACTTGTCTCTGCGTTGGTATAGGCTTTTGGTTACTATTTTATGTACAAGCAGGTAGGAGTGAGAGGTAGGAATCAATTAGGTATGATAAATTATGGTTATACAACTTTATTGGAATATACAAGTTGTTTGTATGTCTCTTTTATTAGGTGTAAGTTGCCGACGGTACACGTAGCTGCTGATCCGCGGAATGTGGTTGTAGTCTCACTGCTGACCACGCAGTCGCAGAGTTTAATGTTCAGCTGGAAGATCAAACATAGAATACCTAGATCGACCACGGATGTAACTATTATTATTGTTAATATTGTTGATTATTTTCTTATGTTCTTCTGTATCTTAACATAATTTCAAGCGTGTAACGTATTCTAGATACTTATAATTTTGCTGTATCAGACAGGGTCCATAATGATGTCTCTTTAACTTTAAGATTTTATTCCTTGTAGCATTATAGATTGCAATAAATAATTGAATTGAATTGACCACGGGTACAAAAAGTTAACCGTAGAACACCTAGGTGAACCACACAGTTAGATTACGGTTAATAAAGGCTCCCGACCGCGAAATTTGGTATGGTAGTGGTGGTATTTGGCTACTGAAGTTGATGATGTGGTTACTGATCAGACTCAGGAGTGTAGCTACTGCCGTTTCAGTCGTATCAAAGATACGGGACACCTAGGGTACATTGTCCCCAAATGTGGGAGCAAAAAATCGTGAAAGTTATGAACAATGAATTCCAGAAGTAGATTTAGGTAATAACAGCCCGATA
The DNA here is from genome assembly GCA_955850985.1 of Elophila nymphaeata. Classification (NCBI taxonomy): domain Eukaryota; kingdom Metazoa; phylum Arthropoda; class Insecta; order Lepidoptera; family Crambidae; genus Elophila; species Elophila nymphaeata. The sequence continues at coordinate 14,524,090 of OY039076.1, read as the reverse complement.
ATTATTAAAGTTAATAATCATTATCATATAGAAGTATATTTTTAATTTCATACAAAAATGCTGCAAGAAGCTAACAAATCGTCAGGTGTAAATGGTTCTTGAGGATTATTTTTAGTTATAATAGGCAAGTAATTACTTAAGTGAAGATGTGGGCTACCATGTTACATGCTTACCTAGAAGTAGCCTATTAACTATCGCATTGAAGGCACCCAATTTAATTTTCAGGGAACACATCAGCCGGCAACAATTAAGTTTTGATTAGTCAATCTGTCGTTTAACTCGTTTTTTTATCGAATTCAAAGCCAAAGCTAATATAGTCGTAGTATAGCTAATAGCATCCCGAAGATGCTATATATGGAGTATAGCATCTTGTGTGTTATACAAATGAAATGAAGTATTTACTCGCATGGCATGAAAGTATTGGCAGCACGTCACTATCCTTTCTAGTTTTCCAAAGGGATATTGGGTGACGTAATAGACGACTGGCGTGTTCGGATGTCTGCCAGCCACAACTGAAAGGGCGTTACTTATGCGTTGCTGATTCTACGGGCAGATGTTACTGGGTTTCGAAGCTATTGAGACAGACATAGTTTCTCAAACTTTCTACAGCTTAATTTTACTTAGATCTGTCGAGAATTAAAAACGGCTATTTCAATGCCCCTTTATTTTCTCTGGATCTTCTACCTGCCCCCCTGAAAGTCTCCAGCGCCCACAAGAGGGCGTTTTCGCCCACTTTGAGAACCTAGATCTTACTTAGCAAAATATAAAGAGAATATTGACCAGGTTTGATAGCAAAACTAAGTAAGAAATATCTTTAAATTGTTTACAGTAAATATAAGTACATACTTATAAGCGAAGTCGGTTAAATAGAAGGTGGTTAAATGTCAAAATATAAATTATAAGATATGTAAAGTATAATTAATTTCTTATGTAATTAAGGAATAATTAAAATTACGAAGAACGTTTGCTTCAAATGAAAATAAATACATTTATCTCTTGCTCTCACTACCTATTTAATATTTTCTCTATATCAATGTATCTCTGTCTTCATAAACTACCAAAGACTCTTACGAAAATACAGATTTCTGTGAAGAGTATTTACTCTTCACAGTTCACTTAAACCTCTGGTGAAATAAACTAAATCAAGTAGACATCATAACACGAAAATGATGCGAACTAAATTGTTATTTAGCTAAATGAAGAGCTTGCTACTTGTTATCTACTGGTGCAACGTCGATTATTCTTAGTTATTATGGTTACTACTTAGCACGATTGGGAGAAGCTAGTGCATGCAAATTGTTAGGGATGGTACACAGAGTACGTATATGGCTTAGATATGAACTAATGTGTATAAATTACAAAAACTTTTCGAGCTCTAGGATCTTAACCGTTTTTAATTTTACTAAAGTAAATGCAATAATTAGAAGCAAAAGCATTATGCTAATGATTATATTAAAATATTTTGATTTAAACGATTTGGATCTATATATTCTAACGACTGTTTCACCAAGAACAATATAATAATAATTATGTAATTGAGGATATGTTCAACAAAACTAGACTACTTTGATCTTCGAATGTTTCTCAGAATTAGAAGAAAAGTTTATTAATTAAGATTTAAAGAAATTAAGTCAGTCTACTAATAAAGCACTCTTCGTGAGGATATCGTTTCTATTGTGTAGTTTGTCGTTGTGTATACGTCTCCGCTACAACTGAAATAAAAAAGAACATATTGTTGATAATAGCGACTTTTCCTTAAATCGTTTAATTATACCAGAACCAAATTCAACTTTATACCAAGTTATTGTATAATAATTATGCGTTAAATTCAAATAATTACAGCAGATTAAAACGGAAATATTTAATACGGAAAACCCCAGCGTCTAAGCGATGTGCTGTCCGCTCGACCGGCATCTAAATCCAAGAAACAGGCTTCAGTTTTTAGCTCTTACGTTTTTCTTTTGTTTCAGCCTCTTCGCTTATGTATGTAGCCCTTAGTCTCGGCGACTAGTTGGCGCAGCGCCAGCCTCCAACGCATCTAGTGCCCACTTTACGAGCCCAGGCGACGGCGTGTGGGGGCCTTAACTACCGACTCACCGCAACGTAGCAGTATACAACGACAGTGTGTTACCACCTTAAGAATTTGCTACATATTAATCTATATTAATATTATTTTGTGCTGTATTGAAATATTGGTTCTGAGACTATACCTCTAGAATAAATGTTATAAAAACTATTTGACTATTATTAATTGTACACTACAATGCTTTCTCTTTGTGCTGCCGGCAGAGTAGAATAGCATCACCCCATATCCTCCAATGGGTGTCGTAGAAGGCGACTTACGGATCAGCAAAGGGGTATTGATCACCTTATACTCCGTCCACCAATCGGCATTGGGCAAGCGTGGTGGACTAGTGCCTAAACCTCCTTCGATGACAAGGAGAGGCCTTGTGGCCCAGCAGTGGGTCGAATTATAAAGGCTGTTAAGAAGAAGAAGATGCTTTCTCCTAAGAAAAGCAATAATAGTAAGCAAATATATTATGTTCATAGTCTAGGCGTTACAAGCGAAAATTTTGAAAGATATGAATAAAATAAGAATTAAAACGATTATATAGATATAACTAAAACTTCCTATATAATATCTATAATATAATATCTGTAATATATTATTATAGATATTATATAGGAAGTTTTAGTTATTTTACATTCAACTCAAATCATGAACTCAAACCCAACAGTGTACTTCCTGGGGATCGAAACCGCGACATCTAGATCTGATAAAAAAGAATGTCTCAGATCGCAGGTATTTGACACCCGAGCCACCCCCAGCTGAAGGCGAGGCGATTAATATGCGATCTGGGGCTTTTTTTAGCGCCCTAGGTAAGTACCCGCTTATGTCAGCCGCTGACCAGGAAGTCGGATTTGCCAGTGCCACTTTCTGGTTAGGTGTGGCATAAACAAAATTGACCCGGCAAACTTCGTACCGCCTACCTGTCGATTCTTTAGGTTTTTAATACTTATTCTGCTATTCTAGACCCGGTGTCCCGAATAGCAGAAAAAAGAAAGTTAATAAGTCAACAATTACATTATGTAATTAAATATTTTTTATTTTTTTCAATTTTTCTCTCCGTTAGAACCATCCTCGTACTTCAAGAAATATTATAAAAAAAGAATAAGCGAAATCAGTTCAGTTGCTCTCGTGATTTGCGCTTAGCAACACATTCAGCGATTCATTTTTACTTTGTCGTATACGTAGTATAGAGGAAGTCTTGTAATCGTAAAAAAAATTGACTTCGAGATTATGACAGATTTACACGTTTTGGTCCACCCTGAGTCCAAAAATACCGTATTTGGAATTATGTATGTGTGTGTGGCTGTGTGCCTAAGTGTCTGTGCGTCAGCACGATAACTCGAGTATGCTTTAACTTATTGCAACCAAATTTAACATGCATGTATAACATCGAAATATAAGGTTTCTATCAACTTTTGCGCCGTCAATCACGAAAGTTTAGCAACCAGGTGCGCGGTCTGTACTCGATGGGTGTCCAAAATTTTACATGCATGTATGACATCAAAATATAAGGTGTCTATCAACTTTTGAGTTTCCGGTATTTGAGAAAGTCAAGGGGAGACCACTCCCGATTTTTATATTATAGAGAAATGTATTACTTCAATAGTGGCATAATGCCGTGGTTAACAAAATTAATTATTATTCACAAACTAGGCATACCTAGACTTGAGCCTCCTTTTAATCATATCTAAATATAGCCTCTAGGTATTTATGTCAAATATGTATTACGTGTTTTCAACCAACAAAACAGTTCATATCTAAAACCACTTCCGTCGAGTAAAGGAAACACAATCTTGATTTAGTCTAAATCAGAGACAGTCTTGACAACAATATATTTGGGAACAATTCCACGTGCGAGAGAAATAGCTGGGACGAATTTCTGGTGGAACAGTTTAATTATTTAATACCTCCTTCATTTATTTTGGTTAGCCAAATGTCTACGAGAATAAATTACCACATTTCTGTGCAACGAAGAATACTTAAATATTTTTATTTCGTACGAAAAATATGTAGATAATTCTTACAAAGCTAATAAAATATACTAGCTGCGTACTACTGCTGCTAGCTGCATACAATATACATATAATATTTGTATGATAAAAATTCCTAATAAAAATAAAAAAACCTAACAAGCTCGCTTTTGTAAGCAGCTAGTTACTATATTGATCTTATACCGAAACGAGCGATGACTGTCTTATGGCACAAAAGGTCAATACTCTGTTTGACCCTGTACAAATAGTGCCCATTGTAAAGCACAATAGGAGATTTGTTAGCAATTAGATGGAAAGGGTTATTATTATAACGCCCGACACACATAATACCAGAAAACTAGGTATTTTTACTAACTACAATGGGGATGATGACTGTGATGGTAATATTGGTAATAATATTAGTCAGATAGCTTATCAAAAATCATTTTTCTAAAGAGGATAGTCAGCGCGCACGTCCCCATATAAACGTAGAAAACGTTTTCCTGTCCCCTATTTCTTAACTGATCTTTATGATGTTTTCATCATAACAACCTTTATATAATTCGACCCACCGCTGGTACACAAGGCCTCTCCTTGTCATCGAAGGAGGTTCAGCCAGTAGTCCACCACGCTTGCTTGGTTGGTGGACGGAGTATAAGGTGATCAATACCCCTTTACTGATCCATTAGTCACCTTCTACGACACCAGGAGGATATGGGGTGGTGCTATTCTACTCTGCCGGCATCAGATAGCTAATGTTTTTAATAAAAAGAAAAATCTATGTCTGTACGTTTTGCTTTTTTCAAAATTCGACATAATAATATATTTAAAGTTATTTTGACAAAAAATTTAATTTTGAAAAAAAAAGGTAACGGTCAGACATAGTTTTATAGCATGTTAAAAACATTCTCAAATATCATAAACATCGGATAAGAATTAGGGGTAGGAAAAAGTTTTCTCCATTTCTGTTATTTTGTATGAAGACACCCTACTATATCATCATCATCATCAACAGCTCATATAATGTCCCCACCGAGGGGCTCGAGCCTACCCCACATTAGGGGCGAATTGGCCTTAGTCAACCACGCTGGCCAAGTGCGGGTTGGTCGACTTCACACACAACCTAAGAATTTCTTCATAGGTGTGTGCAGGTTTTCTCACAATGTTTTCTTTCACCGTAAAAGCGTCGATTAAACGTACATATGATTTAAAAATTTGAAAACACATTGGTACGTGGCGAAGATCGAACCAGTGCCTCCCGGGTGGGAAACGACGCTCTTACGCACTACGCCACCGACGCTTCTGTATACCCTACCCTACTATATACTCTTAATCAAATATAAAGAGCATCTAACTTCAAGAGTGGAGGGCTTGTGTTGTCACTTCTCAGTAAAAAGTGTACGAAAGCGTGACGTCACACGACATTTCAACGCACTGTATCGTCGTCATTATTTGTAAACGTGGTAAAACAAAAATAAGTGTTCTTGTTCTAAAAACAGGTGTTGAGAGATTCCATTTTTAACCTCAATCAACCGTACAATATTTAATTACATTTTCACTTGACATTGGCAAAATGCGTACGCTTAATGCGACCCGACGCCATTAATTAAGAATAGAATAGAATATGTGTACGATATTTTTTCGAGTTCTATCCGATGGTCAAAAAATTATTTTAAGTCCTCATTCCTATTACCTGTTAATTAGCAATTCTTCCGACTCATGTTCTAATTACACTGTAAGTAATTACGCGTACACTAAAGAGTATATGGGTATTTATCTTTAAAAGTTCAATAACGAATATATATTACTGTGCAAAAATTTGGCATGGTCATCATGATGCAATGTCCGAAAATGACTAATGACTGACTTGGAAACGCAGTGACCCGAAACGAGTCGCTGATATGAAGACCAGTACTTCCATCTGCGTCAAATGACCCTCTAAATTTCTAATTTTAAGTGCAAATGTAGACAAATGTGACGGTGCGCCATAGAGTCGCATTAGTGAGCCTTTGCCTCTACTTGAAGTTATCTCTTTAAAATGGCCCGGGCTTAAGAAGGTATAGTATTTGAAATTATAATTTCAAATACTATACCTTGTTAAGTTCGCGTTACATAGTCACGTTTATTCGGTTAAAAAATGGCAGCGCAAGCCAAAATGCGTGAGACAAAGCAAAGGAGAATGTGAGAGTGGGTAAAAGGCCACACCTTTTTCAACAATATTATTATAATATTAAAGTAACACGTCTTAAGTTGAAATTAATTTAATACTTTTATATCTTTCAGTGGTTATTTCCAACAAACCTCAAACATTTATTAGGTTCTTTATTCTACTGTCTTTTGAATATTCTATTATTTCTACCATTATATCTGCAGTCCTCGCACGAAACGGCAAACATGGCAGGCTCGAGCACCTCGGAGACTCTAAACGTGTCGACTGTCGGTTAGAAGTCTTCTAAGCTACAGTATCACCAAGGTTTACTCCTATAACGATGTAAATTGTATGTGTCTACATACTCTATTTCGTCATCTGCCATCAACCATAGTCAGTCAAAATAATCTCTACTAACCGAAATATCTTTATCAATTTAAGTATACAACAATATTCACGAAAACAATAAACAGCTACGTAAACAAAATATCTTTTACTTGGATATTTTTATACCGGTCTTTAAACACACAGAATATACATCAAGATTTTAAAGCCGTAATTAATAAATAATACCCAACGTTAAGTAGGATTACCGCAAAGCTGAAATTCGTTTAAATTTTAATAGAGAGACGTGGATTATTTTCAATATTTCGTCAAGTACGCCTCTAAAGTAGAATTAAGTCAAGCCTCAGTGAGCGAAGCGTCGCTTCCGTGTATCTTGTTATTATTGGACTAATTAAGCAAGTGCTGGGTCGATGACAGTAGCTAATTTAATATCTCCAAAACATCTTAAGCCATTCTAGAATGTTGCTTATGAGGGAAGTACAGCGAGCACCGTCGGCATACAAACGGAAAAACTTTTATGTACTACCATATGCCGTATTAGATCTTAACTATGTCTGTACTTTTTCCTTTTTTCAAAATTGTGTGCCACCCTGGGGCCTGGTGTGTTGCCGCCATTTTGTAACGTTACGCACATGTGTCAATTACTTCCGGACTTCCTGTCGCAAATTTACCGCATGTAATAAAAAAAATACAAAATGTTTAAAATTTTGTAATATTTATTCAAATTCACTTCTGCATGTTTAAAAGGGGATTATTACCTGTATTCTCAGTAAGCCGAATATTGTGGCGAGTATCTGGTTGCTTTTACTGCTTCCGATATAAGGGTCCTGAACTAATTCTAAAATAAATAACTTTTATACTAATGTTTTCAGTACGATTGTCTTTGTAACGGTATTTCGCTAACTATACCTATAAGAGGAACTGCCCTTAATTCCCGAAGTGACTTTATATGTAACCAAAAAATGATACCTAAAACTCTACTCAACACATTTTAGGATCATGAGCCTGATAGTATTTACGTATAATTGTAATTAATAGTACCTCCTTTATTAAAACTGTTATCAATCGACTCCAAAAGTTATCAATCGACTCCAAAAGTTATCAATCGACTCCAAAAGTTATCAATCGACTCCAAAAAAAAAATACAAACTGTATATTTTTATGTTTGTTACCTTATAACTCTTTACTGGGTGTACCGATTTTAAAGATTCTTTCGACCTTTGGAAGCTGGAGCTTGTCATGTGGTCTCATTTAAATTTGATCGACATCTGACGAGTAGTTTTGAGTTATTTTTAATACTAGAAAAAATGCACTGAAAAAAATCTACTTGCCTCAGGCGGGAATCGAACCCGCATCTTCCGCAATCCGGGCGGCTGCGTTGACCATTAAAAATATTTACGCGTTTGTAAACGCAAAAATAAAATTATTCCGTAGTTTTGAGTTATCCCTAATAATGTCTATTTTAATTGACATCGATGATATCGTAATCATATCACTTGTGTGTCTAAAAGATCTCGAGATAGTTTCCTGAAAATTTCTATACTTAAAACCGCCTTCAAAACTAAAAACGGAGAAATAAAAACTTATGTTTTTCAATTTTTAAAAACATTTTTTATTTCTCCGTTTTTAGTTTTGAAAGCGGTTTTTTTTATTTAAAAATAGTATAATAAACATACTTAAAGACAGCTCCGTGAAAGTTAAAGACAGCTACATATAGAAAGTGGACATGATTTTGATTTTTTTTTTTCATATTTTTTTTTTTTTCATTTTTATACTAAATTTCAACGACGGAAGAGTCTGCGGAGAACTCTATAACAAACAAAATGTCCTCGTTGATTGGACTAAAAGTGCTATGTGCACCAGGAAAAGATGACGAAATCACTCTATTCTATGGTTTCTTATTGATGTTACAAAATTTCTAGATAAAATAAATATAGATTAAATTTGATTTTTGTCTTACTGACACACACACACATTGATAATGTTCATGTATATACACCCATTCATGGTTCACCCGTCTTCGTAAGATAGACATTTTTAAGGCCCGGTTTCCACCAAAGCTGGGAGCAGAGGAGACAAGAGGATATGTGCTGCGAAGCTGGCAGATTATTTCCACCAAAGCAGAGAGAATGTGAGCTGTGCGTAGCGGAGACGTGAGCTGTGAGACCTCGAAATCAATCAAGTGCTGTCTCCGAAAGGAAGACCGCCGGCCGAAGCCACCCAGCCATCCAACTACACATATCTCCGCTCTGCCGCGCCACTTGCTCGCTCGATCGCTCGCGGCTCAAAATTCTGTAGAAATAAATGAAATATCCTCTCCTCTCTGCTTGATCCATTTTCAGCGAAGCTAAGCGGAGAGGAAATAACGAAATCTGATTGGTCCAATTTGGTGGTTACAGGGCCTTCAACATTACCATCGCTCTTTATGAAAATAAAATAATTATTAATGGGTGTAAATGTAGTCACAGTGACTGGTTGTACATGAAAATGATTAGAAAAATAAAATTGTTATTCATGGGTAGCAGTAGCTGGTTATACATGAAAATGAATTGTAAGTCATCGTGTCTACTAAAATGAGGGGAAAATTATGCAACGTCAGCGCGCTTAGTCATGGGGAAGACCTGATGCTAATGATCCGTGAGGGAAAGATTTTTGTTTCAAACGACTTTTATTATTTTTACAATCGCTCTTCCAAGTCATAAAGTTATAATTTCTTTGGCGATAAAGGAAATTTTAGAAAATGATTCAAACCTCCCCTAAAAGACGCAATTCCGCAGGGAAATTCTTTAACGAATTTCTCATTGACTCTTTTGTTTAGTTTTACTTTGAGTAGTAAATTTATTCAATAAATTTAAATTCATAATATCACTGAAATAAAAAATTGAGATTACTTTCCACTTTTTAAATTATTTAAGTGGCTAAGCTCAGATAATTAATAAGAATACTGCTACGAAAAAAAAATATATCGAGTTATGATGCATATTTCTGTAGTCTTTGAACACTCACTATAAATGATGATGATAATGATGTATTTATGAATAACTTACACTTTAATCAGGGTCGACTCTACTCTTGTAGTGCTTACCCTAATTATGAGGCAAATGAATTTCATTGACAGAAAAAATAAAAAAAAATATATTTTATTCGCCCCCGACATAAATTTATAGCTAAGAACCATCTCGATCACGTCAGCTTTCAAACAAAATAAACGTATCAAAATAGGTCAATTCGTTTTGGAGCTACGATGTGGCATCGTAGACAGACACACAGATATACAGACACGTCAAACTTATTACACCCCTCTTTTTGTGTCGGGGGTTAAAAATCAGCTATTCCATACAAACATTCAATTGATTTGACTCATATTTGGATCAATCACTATTAATGAATGAACGAGTTAATATTTTAAAAGGATGAGTTCCCAGTCAACTTGTAGTGACAATATATGCAGACATTTTATTTATTTAGTTTTATTTCTAGATTAATATGTACAACATATTTTTTTATTCTACGAGATGGCAAACAAGCTTGCGGCCCACCTGGTGATAAGTGGTTCTTGCAATATTAAGGGTAAATCACTTAACACTGCAAGTGCTTTGCCATGAGGTTGCCATCCTGGGGACTAAGATGATATGCCTTCCATGTCCAGTAATTTCACTGGCTACCTTTCCCTTCAATCCGAAACACATCGAACTAGTTCACGGCAGTAAAAAGACAGGCGTTGGTACCTACCCAGACGACCCTACAAATGGGTCTACCACCTAGTAATATAGACTTTGTCTGTTTGGTGTACCTTAATCATCCACGCAACAGAGTAGTTATATTAGTCTTGCCAAACCAAAGAATGTATGCTGTTGTTCAGAATATTTAAAATTTTATTTTATTTTAAAAGTTCTTAGGGTGTCCATTAAACAGTGTCTGTCTAAAATGTACACATAATATTAATGTATATGTATATACATACATCACAATTTTTGTTTGTTCCAACCAGAAGTACTGAAAAAAAGGCAGAGTAATTGTAACGGAAAAAATTGCCTATCATCCAGCAGTCATTACTGGAATGTCCCACAATGTACGCGTGGGATTACTTGAATAACAGGCACATACATAAACAACGTCACGCGATATTTGATTGATTAAATTTTTTATTTTGTATTTTATTTTAATGTGGGTGTCATTCTGACGGATGGAAATTCTGCTTACATACCTTTACATAAATATCTGTCTCAACAATATAAAAAAGTGTAAACGGAGTTCTGCGTATTGGCGTATAACGAACTGTGGCCAAAAATATAATAAAACTAACCTCTCCCTTCACCCGTATACTTACAGTTTATTTACACGCATACACATATAACAAAACTCCGCCTTGCCTTATACAAAAAAATCGGGAGTGGTCTCCCCTTGACTTTCTCGTATACCGGAAACGACTCAAAAGTTGATAGAAACCTTATATTTATTTTGATGTCATACATGCATGTTAAATTTTGGTCACCCATCCGAGTACAACGCACTTGGTTGCTTAACTTTCGTGATCGACGACTCAAAAGTTGATAGAAACCTTATATTTTGATGCCTTACATGCATGTTAAATTTGGTTGCAATAACCAAATTTAACCAAACCAAAAAATTCGACCTCGAGATTTTGACGTGTAAATCCGTCAAAATCTCGAGGTTGAATTTTTTGACGATTACAAGACTTCCTCTATACTACGTATACGAGAAAGTAAAAAGTGTAAAGTCTCACTAAAAGTTATTTTTGTTGAGCACTGTACTGTTTTTTTTTTTGTTAATTCACTTAAAAATTATAATTTTCCTTGAAGATTTGGTCGGGGAATGTTTTCACGGTACAGTAAAGAGCTTATCTTCGGTAACACGCCCAGAAGGGACTGAAGCATCAAGCGGGATCACCAATTTCTTACTTGATCGAGCTTGCTGATGGCTTTCGCAACAAAGGACCCTATCGGGCTGGTAAAACACAAAATATAACCCAATTTATGTACGAGTAAGTATATTGTAGTTTTGGACGCAGTTACCGCTAGCACCTTAAAGGCTCTATAATAAGAATCAATTTTGTATTAAAAATCTTTTTGGCACACATTAGTTTATTGAAGCGACACCGTAACAATCTCAGATCTATTAAGATGTAGGAAAGTTGTACGAGTAGGTACATCTGTCTCATGATGCAGTATTTTTGCAATGGTCAAAATTTTTCGATTTTGAACACAAAAAGATTCCGGAACACTGGCATAGATAGCAGTTCAAATTCAATTTGTTTTATGTAGTTTCATCGACTCGGTGTCTATTAGAAAACCGTTAATAATACGATACTTACAGATGCATTTCAATGAATTATGCATTCAGGCACTAACGTAGTTACCACAATCTTCAATAAACACAGATGGCTATGGAGTGATGTTGACACAACAGTGGTAACCACAAACCAATTTATCCAGCATTATGGGTCGAAGGAGCGATGTCCTCAGATAATTTATTGCATGCTAATATATACAAATAGATGTCAAGTTGAGGAGGTCAATAGCGAAAGTTAAGCAACTAAGGTCCGTATTAATAACGTCACTCTGTTTTAGGAATCTTTGAAAAAAAAGGTTTCCATTTGTCAATCAGGTTTTCAAAAGATCCAGAAAGATAGTCGGTTACGCTGACAACATATCTCTTCTCATTAATATGCCCATTTATGTTATCTCTCAGTTTTTTTTTTTGTGGGAATCCCCTTCATGTGTTCGTCAAAAAACATAAAGTCTAGAATTAGCCGAACGCTCGGTGTGCGCACACCGCACACCGAGCTTTTGATCGAGGCTCGACAGTCCGTCTACACTACATGAACGAATTTGTGCTCCACTCGCTCTTAATTCGTTCTCCGCTCGTACCTTTATTTATAAAGGTTAAGGTGGTCTTCGCTACGCTTACAAAGATATTGTTCAACACTATCAAAGGTTTAGCTGTGCCTTGTTTTACTTACTTAAGATTAGTTTATTTTTTGTAACTTTTTTTTAGAATATAATTAGTTTTTAATTAAGGAAAATCAATCGCGACTGGGAGGATTCCAGTCCTATAGCGTAAGCAACGAATTAGGAATGATAATTCGTTGAGCGTAAGTCTGTGAAGAAGCTAAAGGAAAATAAATGAATTTTATTTTCCTTTAGCTTCTAAAGGCTAAAAGAAAATAAAATTCATTCCCTACTTTCGAATGAGCTAAAGCTTAGCTCATTCGAAAGTAGAAAGTTGTAAATGAATAGAAAAATCTTAGGATAGAAGTCACTAAGGAACGGTTGAGATAGACAGAGGAAAAATTAAACTAATATTTGGTTAGACAAACTATGCAGTTGTTACACCAACGGCGCCGAAATCATCTCTATCTATCGTATGGTATTTTAATTGAACAATAATCTTTTCCTTTTGTTTACCCTGTCGTTAGAAAAGTGAATTCACTTATTTCACCATGCATACATTTTAGCTGAAGGAACCTCCAGAACGTTTAAATTTTTGAACACATTCGAGGATTTATTTTTCAATGTTTGCAAAATACAGTAGCTGCCATAAACGATATTGCTTAGTTTGAAATCTATTGGAGAGTCAACAACTTAAAGCACCTTGTTTCAATTTGTGGTGTTTGCATTTGCTGTAACAGATTTTAATCAGATTAATACAGAAATGCGAAGTGGTTTTAGCTTTGTGTTGTTAGAAATCTCATGGTAGGTACAGACGACGGCAGATCACAAACTATTACATACCTTCATTGGACTTTGAACTTTATGTTTATGGAATAAGGTTGAAAATTTATAGAAGACATTTGATAGATTTGGGCTGCCTGATCAGTTGTCGCATGTACATGAAAGAAAATCATATTTTGTAATAAATTATAATGACACTTGCTCTTGTCCGTGGCGTGGTGTAACGGACAAGCCTCTATGAGTAGTTATAATCATATTAATAGTAGGTATAATCAAATTAATCAATTAGACAATACTGTATACGTATAAAAATCATAATATTAAGTAAATTAACAAGTTTAAGGAAAATAATATTTTAATTTCATTTCGATAGTGTAGTCGGCTACGAAATTATATCTGGAAGATTCCACAAAAAAAAAGACAATAAATCGGTGCGTTTATGACACTAATATTCCCACGAGAGATTTAGTCTCAGGCCAGGTTAAATAGAAATGAACCTTAAATTGTTGAACGTAAGGGACGAATATGCAATAATTAATAGCTTTTTTGGGAAAAACCTCCGTGTCGTTTTTTTTGTTGTTTTGTTTGAGGTAAGTAGGAATGTGATTAGCAAATTTCTCTCGTTTTAACAAGCATTAAGATTTATAATTGTAGATGATAATGTATGCATACGCCCATAAGTTAGGGAAATAGGGCGTTGGTTCGAGACGACGTAGAAACAAAAACTTGCGAACAGTGACAGTCAGTCTTGAATTTTTAAGTAAAGTGGTCAGGTGGCAAGGCGGGCACTGCGAGGAGTCTGGAGGAGATTTTTAAGTGGAGTGGATTAGTGATTTGGCGGCCGGCGTGGATTCAAGGAAATGTTCCGAATGATCCAGATAGATCTGGGGTCTCCATGCTTATGGGTTATTAGGTAGTTAAATTGGGGGTGTATTTTATAGCTATTTTCTTCCAGAAATAGCTGGAGACCCAAGATCGAGAAGACTACGTAGGTTTGTGCTTTTTGTTTAGACTAGCTTGGTTTGATATATTGCAGTCCTATTATTTCATAATTGTATTGACAATTTTGTTTGTCATTTGAAAATATACATAAATATAAAGTATATATATTCGGAACCAAGCAAGTCAGGTCATTTCAAAATTGAGTGATTTAGTGTTTTGATATAATTTAGGACAAAGTAAATAATGTAATTACTCAATTTAAAATGACAAGGTGGTGGTTGTTATGGGTTTGACTTTTTTTTCCTTTTCAATTTCATTACTTTGTTTTGTGTTTTGTTTTGTTTTGATATACTATGTATTTCTTGTTATGTTATTACGGATTATTCGATAAATTTCGTGACAAGTGACGTTTTGTAGTTTTATGGGCGTATGTATACCGACGTGATAAACCAACAAAGGGTATTCGGTCCAGTTGGTTCACGTTTTGAGTTTATTTCATACGGAACTTTAATATTAATATTTTATTTGGATTAGGGTGTAGGTAGGTAATATTCGTTATGTATAAGGGGACACGCCGTCGTGGTGGAGTGGTCGGAGTGGCTGGCTGCGCATCGGGCGGTCCGGGTTCGAGTCCTGGTGGCGGCGAGTGTTTGTGTGACGAACGCGAGTGTTTGGTTGCGAGTCATGGTTGTTTGTATGTTTGTTTGGGTTTATTTATAAAGATATCTACAGTTATTATATATATCGGAAAAAAGAATGTCCGTTATCTGGTGTCTGTGGCACAGGTTCTGAATGATGCTTGCCTCCGGCTGGATGATTGGTGTGAGCGTGAAAATATATTGTTATTATTATATTATTATTATTACAATATGGTTAGGATAAATCTAAACGACATTAAATATAATAAGATATTAATTGTGAATACATTAACCCTGTAATAAAACAAAGTAGAACTTGAATTTTCACCAAAACTTATACTATTTTAATATTGAAATAATCTAAACTATAATTTGAAATCTATACTTAAACCTTTATATCTCAATTTACCTACTGTGAATTCCAGATTATTCTAAAAACTATACTTCAACCTTTATAACTCAATTTACCTACTGTGAATTCCAGATTATTCTAAAAACTATACTCAAACTATTATAGCCCAATTTATCTACTATGAATTTCAGATCATTCGAGAATTTGTTTTACGACTGTGCTTCATGATATTTAGTTATAAATTCTTTAATATTCTTATGAAGAGCAACATTCAAATAAACTCATATTTCAAGAAATTATAACTATCGAAATTAAACTATGTAATTTTATATTTTCTTTAATAACATTGTAAGTATGGGACAGTTTGGAGACATTTCGTTATGGATATACACCTGGTTTTAGTTTGGGCATAGGTTAAATAAGTCAGTTTAAATGAACGACTTTGCGTACCAAAATAAAACCAATACTCTACACGCAGCTGAGACTATGACTAAATACACTCCACATGCTCCAAAATTAAGCGAGTGATTATTTTGTGCGAGTTCTCTGAACGATACATTACGGTGATCGCGACACGATCAGAATGGATCTAATTCAAACAAAAAAACGGAACTATTTAGATTAAGGAAGGGATGTATTGCAACACAAACAATACATTGCGAATAGCGCTGACTGAATTCACAACTCAGTTCCTTTTCAGAATTTAAATATTCTTGGTTGGAATAATTTTCATTCAAACTTAGGATGTCAGAAGTTTGGTGAACTCAATCTTAATCAATTGCAACCTTACATTTTGGTTTAAAATCACACCACATTCACAATCCATGGCAAAGTGTTGGCAAGCGTTTCTATATTTATAATTTAGGTTTTCTTAATGAGGAACTTCCTGTGGTTTTGGAAGGGGGGAGTGGATTGACATTGGCCTTGTCACTCACCGATTGAAGCGAGGGTGGAGCTTCAACTTCCTTATTTATTTTTTTATGCAATTACTAAAGAACGTTATTAAATTTCGACGTTATAAGTTCTCTTATGCTGTCCATATTTCATTCTCTATATTCTAAAAGAATTTTGGTTACTACTTCACAACATGGGTACTAGACGATATTGGCCTTAGGAAATTCTAATTCCTGAAACAAATTACTTATATTCTGTCTTGTATAAATTTTATATGAGTATTCATATATTCATATAGTAAAATATTATTTAAATCTAGGGGGGTTCAGTTACAGTGGGTGTAATTGTCAATAATAAGGTCGTTATTTCATTAAGCTATTTCGAAGTTTTTGATTTTTTTTGTTACCAAGTCCCTTTCTTCGTGACTTGTCCTTCATCTTCTTGCCATATGGCTGACGATCGTGATCACGTCTGATTAGTTTCCACATGGAGCGGTCGTCCACGGTGTGAACTACACGGTGCATGCTGCCCATCGATGTCATTGCTGCGTTATTTCACCGATTAGGCGCTCTTCTTTGGGCACATCTGCCCTCCATTTTTCCCAATATCATCTGCTTCCCCAGAGCTTGGAGACCACATAATATACTATGTCCTAAGAAGCAGAGAGCTCTTTGTTGGCAGATAACGGAGAGCGGCGTGGTAATTTTAAGCTGCTCCAGAATGGACTAATTGATTCGCTCACTTTATGACTTAGTCCCACTTAAGACTGCGTTTCCATTAGAGATGTGAAAGCTAAGCTGCGAAACTTTGTGATCATTTCCAGTAATGCTAAGCTATGTAGTGTAGTATAGTAATGCGCGCAATGTGCTCCTACCGCGAGGTTATTGTGCGAGGAAGATGTGCAGCTCGAGCTGTGCGATACATCGGCAGTAGAGAAGGCACACCACTTGCACATCCATAGCTCCTATCCATAGCATGCATCTATAATTCGTACAGATGACGTCCCTGTTCTCTACTCTTCTCTTGAATTTGACGTACGCAGAAGATAGCCTCGCAGGTGCCTCGGTCAGATCGGAAGCCAAACTGGGTTTCAGGTAGAATCTTTTCAAATAAAGTATTAAGGCGGTTTAACAGAACTCTAGCAAAGACCTTCCCAGGAGTCGATAGCAATGAAATACCCCGGTAAGAGTTACAATCGGAACGGTCGCCTTTGTTTTTGTAGAGAGCGCTGATGCGAGACACTTTAAAATCACTGGGAACACGCTCCTCCTCCCACATACGCCTAAACAGTTCCCAAACCCGTGTATGCAACTCCTCCCCGCCATACTTTAACAGCTCTCCCGGTATAAGGTCAATGCCAACCGCTCGTTTATTGTGCTGCTGTCTAATAGCAGTAACAACCTCATCACGAGTCAGGGGCTCATCCAGCTCAGTTGCCACAGAGAGTTGGGTGATCAAACGGATATGTTCCATATCTACTGATCGATCTACATTGAGCAATATGTTAAAGTGTTCTACCCAACGTCTTAGAATGTCTTCCTTATTAGTTATAAGGTGCCCTCCGTTTAATGACTTCAAAGGCACCTTCACTCGGTAAGACATACCAATCAGCTTGCGCACCTCGCAGTAAAACTCTCCGAGCTGGTTGGTATCTGCCAGCCATTGTATACGACAGGCCTTGTCTCGCCACCACTTGTCTTTTGTTTGTCGCGACAGCCTACGCAGCTCTAAGTCACTTTCCTTGACCATCGCATCGCCTCCCCTGCGTCGAGCGTGTTGTTTCAAGAGGGCTCGATGTTTGTCTAGTGCACTCCTGAGAACCGCGTCATTTTCATCAAACCAGTCTTCATTGCGTCGATCTATTTTACCCAGAGCAGCTGAAGCGGTTTCCTTGACGAGAGATGACAACGCTCCCCAGTCAGCCCCGACGTCGTCCGTTTCTATAGTGGGCTTTGTTGACCTAGAAAAGGCGTTTGACAGCGTGCCTCGTGAAGCCCTGTGGATAGTGCTGAGAAAGATAGGATGCACGGAAAAATTTGTAAGGCTTCTTAGACTCCTGCATGACGACATGCAATGCTGTGTTGTAGTAAACGGCGAACAGTCAAATTTCTTTCCAGTCACTTGTGGTGTGAAACAAGGGTGTGTTATTGCACCTACACTGTTTGCCTTATACTTTGCAGTAGTAGTTAAGGAGGTTTTACTTTCAGTTTCGGAGGGCGTGCGTATCCGCTTTCGCACGGATGGGGGTCTTTTCAATCTGGCTAGACTTAAAGCCCGCACTAAAGTGTCGCATGCACTGATTACTGAAATTATGTATGCTGACGATTTGTGCTTCCTAGCAGATTCCTCAGATAGCCTGCAACAATTAATGACGGTTTTTCACCAAGTTTGCTCTAAGTTCGGCCTGAAGATCAGTGTCAAAAAGACAGAGGTGATGTCTTCGGGCGCACAAGATCACGAGACATTGGCCATAAGCCTTGGCGATGATATATTGAAGCAGGTGGATAAATTTCGTTACCTGGGGAGCACGATAACATCTAAGTGTGACCTTGATGCTGAAATCAACAGCAGAATCGGTGCTGCAGCTGCGGCATTCGGCAAGCTGTGTTCCAAGGTTTTCTACTCGCATGATATAAAACTGACCACAAAAATATCAATATATATGGCGATTGTGCTGCCAAACCTCCTATATTCCACTGAAACGTGGTGCTTATATCGTCACCAAATACGCACACTGGACCGTTTTCACCTCAAATGTCTGCGCAAGATCATGAACATTAAATGGTCAGATCACGTGCGAAATACCGAAGTTCTGCGACGTGCCGATGTTGGTGGCATTGAGGCCTGTATAATGCGTCGACAACTCCGGTGGTGTGGTCATGTATCCCGTATGGAGGAAGAGAGAGTGGCGAAGCGCATTTTTTATTCTGAACTTGAGGATGGCAAGCGAAAACCTGGTGGGCAGTTCCTCCGATATAAAGATGTTCAGAAACGTCACATGAAGAAATGCGAGATAGAACCCTCGCAATGGGAGGATTTGGCGGCACAACGAAGCGAATGGCGCGGGTATGTACAGAGGCAAGTACGTGACTTTGAAGAGCAGCGTAAAGCTGACCTCGACATTAAACGCGACCAGCAAAATGCCCGTGCACCCGTGCCTATTATCTATAATTATGTAAACGACAAACTTACGTGTCCACAATGTGCACGTGAGTTCACCGCTAAGATTGGCTATATAAGCCATCTTCGTGCGCATTTGCGCAGATCCGACTAGGAGTCGAAGTGGTCGCCATGGCCGAAACCGGTCGGAAGGAAGTAGTAGTACTATAATTCGTATCGATTCCTTCCATATAAAAACATAGCTGAATTGCTGTGGAGTAATTATTACGATTAGTGGATATCACACCCATCCATAGCAACATAGCATAATAGAACATCTCTGGTGGAAAACTACGCTTAATGTGAAAAATAAAAGGGATGATATTTATAGAAACATTTTAATCTCGACGCTCAGTACCGATGCTTGATTTAGAGTGCCTATTGATTCCGGCGTTCAGTTCAAAATTATAACAACCGGTAAACCTTTTCAGGTAGGTAGCGCACTTCTCATTTTAGCTTTAAGCTTTACAAGAGTACTAAATAAATCCTCTGAAGTTGAAAGATCTCGAAATTTAAAACTACGGGCCTTCCAATTTATTTCATCAGTGTGCTTGGTCCTATCCACCAAGCTAGGGTTTTAATTCTGCCTTTTTAATGTTATTTATATGTATTACAACGATACATACGTTCCGCCTGACGGTAAGCATTCGCTATAGCCTCTATTGTATTCTATTCTTACTTCATGGCATAAACGTACGCATTTTGCCAATATCAAGTGATAATGTAACTAAAGTAACAAAAATTGTACGGTTGATATGGGTTAAAAATGGAGTCTCTCAACACGTGTTTTTACAACAAGAACTCGAGAGAAACTCCCGCTATAGCAACGAGCCCGACCACTAGACGACTGTCACTGAGGCGTCACTCGCGGCGCTGAAAACCATCAAAGGGAGCAAATATGTCACTTTCTTTAGTGCGAAAAGATTATTTTTTCTCGATAGTACCTACATCTCTCGCGACGTTCTGTAAATATAAAACGACGTGTTTCACATTGAAATCATTTTAAACGTGTGGGCTGAATTGAATAAGCTACTGAACTGCTTCGCGAAAAACCAAAAGTCTTTTTTGTAACATAAAAGGAACGACTGTTAGGCAGGAAATTAATTTTGAGCCAAAAGCTTTTACACGCCGGAAATACCTCTCGGCGGAAAAAAGTCAAAAATAATTTCATTTCAATAGGTCTATTGACCAATTTACTAAAAAACATATGTGTTTAAATTATTATAAATAAATAAATATAAAAACCAATCGCAATTTGAAAGTGTTTATTATTACATATATCAATTTAATAGCCTCAATTTTAGTTTACAAAATTATTTGTTGTTAAGTAAACAGCTACTCCTGTTAGCAGAGCGATAAGAGGGTGGTCTGCATTATCAGAAAATGTATCTAGCTCAGGCTTTGCAAACATTTTCGTATTTGCATGTAATAATAAATTAATGTGGTATTAAAGTGGTAAATAGTTCATAGTTATTGTTTATCAAAACTTCTCTTTGGTGTAAAATTGGGTTAGAAAAAACCATGCTCGATGGAAAAAACAAAGAGAAAGGAAAAGTTTTAATGATGAAATAGAAGATAAGCAATAATTTTATTAAATAAACTAAATGCCGTTCACTTAGGCAATGTAAACATGAATAGACAAATGTCCTCCGCTCTTACCAAACTATGCTCTCAACTGCCTTATTACCACACTTTCATGATTCTAGGACATATTTTGCTTTCTTAGTTTCTCCCGAGTTCTTGTTGTAAGAACACGTGTTGAGAGACTCCATTTTTAACTTAATGTACCGTACAATCGTCTGTTACTTTAAGTACATTTTCACTTGACATTGGCGAAATGCGTAATATTAATGTGTCGAGTACGCCATTTATTTAAAAGTAGAAGAATTATCCTCATTACAACCGCATAGCACGGGCAGCGTACGCTATGTACGCACCGCACGGGCCAAATTCGCCCCGACCTTTTCTATTTGCTACACGTTAAGGTCCGTATTAATTTACCTCACTATCTACAAACCAGTCGCTATCCCAAGACCTGAGAGATGTTATTTTCAATACCTATCGAAATATCTATCTTGTGCTATCCAGTCTGAAGATAGCAGGCGTGAGCTTTATGAATACATTCCTTTCTATATTTTGTTATTAAAAAAGAATAATTGCGCATGCTCTTATACCACGTTTATTTTACGAACTAACAGATTGGACATTGGACTCTTCGGCTGCTTGATCAGCAGCGAGACAATAAAACTTAAGATCTATATGACAGATATGCAAAAACCTTTCAATGTGTAAGTATATACAATTTAGAATAACCAGGAAACAGATTTCAACCTCCCCGCTGCTACCTGCCAGGACTACTCCCTGCGGGACAGTTCCAATCGACATATCCTTGTTGTCCATACTGACACAGCATCCTTTTCATGTACTTGAGGGAAACGGCACCTTACATCCTCCGCTACCTGATCGAACAAAAAGTAGAATAAATGACATCAATTAAAAATTGTTCTTAATCCTTACCGAATGTTGGCTACCTCTGACCATTCGGGCGACTTATAATGAAGACATCGGAAGCAGCTCACATTAGAGAGAGACCCAAGTTCTCATTAGCTGTAACTTCTGTGTTATCTAGATCTAACATTTGAGGGGAGCATACATAAAACTTAAACCATTAAGGTCAGTGTACACTGGGCAAACTTCATTCTTAGATAGTAGTTATGTGAACTATTTTATTAGCTGAAGATGTTCGCTACAATCACAGCTACAATAGATGTGTTTTTAAATTAGAATAGTAAATTAATGGTTCATTAATATATAAATACTAGCTGTCCCGGCCACGCGTAGCCACAGAGCGCAGTGCTATGGTAATTTCATATTACTGTCCTATAACATTGAAGTACAAAAAAATGAGGACTACTTATCAAGATATTTTTTATCAATTTACTTATCAATTATTATTTTTTACTTATCAATTTTTATGGATTTTACTTTTACTTTAAAAATGACAGATTTCCATACAAATTTTGAACCCCCTTTACACCACCTTCGAGGGTGAATTTCCAAAAATCCTTTCTTAGTGCACCCCTGGACCTCTTAAGGACGTACATACCAAATTTAGAATCTCTAGACCCAGCGGTTTGGGCTGTGCGTTGATATGTCAGTCAGTCAGTCAGTATTCATTTTTATATATGTAAAATAACTCATGACGTCGTCGTGGTGGAGTGGTCAGTATAGCTGCGTACACATTAAGCAGTCTGGTTTGGAATGTCTGTCAACGGCAAATATTTGTGTGACGAACACGAATATTCGTTTGCGAGTCATGGTTTTTTGTGTATCTGTAAAATAACTAAAAAGGTTATGTAGATAAAATGTCCGTTATTTAGTAAATATTATTATTTTCTATGATAGGCTTAGCTTGTACAGCAAAGAATAAATTACGTCCTTTTTAATAGGAGTACTTACTACAGCTAATGCAAACGAGTCCTAATGTTATTCGGAAAAGTCGAGCACAGTTTAATGAAAGAAACTCCAATTAATAAAAATCATGGCTATCAAAACCTTAGCCAAGTGACCATTAAAGAAACAGCATATCTTACGAGGGCCCTTGGAAATAATGACAGAAATTGTTATAAGCGCGATTCTTGAGCAAAAAAAGTCGCGCTTTACAAAGAGGGAATTATTTTTAATGCGTTACGAGCGTTTTTCGTCGGGCTTCCTCGTGCGCCAAAAAGCGTCGAGAGACCCTTTGTATAAGCCCGCGATGTATTTTTTTATTATTTTTCTTTGTCTCAAAGCCTAAGCTGCCCGTTGAATAAAATATTCGACCCAAAAAATAATTGCGTCCGTAATATTTAGCCCTCATTTAGCACTTGGGAGAAATGTCAAGTATGAATTCATTGGCCTAATGGGTTCCTTTAGGAGCAACTTGAAGAAACTTCTTGAAAACATACTTTAACGGAGAATGTAATATTTTAGGTTGAGAAAGTCCCTTGTTGCCGAGCTCGTTATAAACAATGATGTAACTACTTGAGTTTTAAAAAGTATACTTAGACAAATATATTTAGATTATTTGGAATAATTTGTTGAATAAAACAACTTTTACTTTATTTTTAGTGTGGAAAGACATATCGTTACCATGAACGATGAAAAATATTTTTTATTCTTAATTTTTTATATTAGTTGTAATTGAAATAACATGCATAATGACATATATTTTTAAAATTACGCTACGCTATTAAGCCAACGTCTCGTTTTCTTAGTGACTGATATACACTTAACTGTAGGTATATCTCAAAATCTACTTAACCGATTTTTATGAAATTTGCACAATCCCTAAGTTGGACTAAGTCTTGTTTATTTCGTTAAAATTATTCTATGGCAAGTAGCCAAAATCACCCAGGAAGGACCAATACAGGCATTAGATATCGGCTTTTTCTGTTCTTGTCTAGTATTATTATATTTTTAGGTAACTAAACTTTTTTAATTAAAATCAAATCCCTAGTAAATAACATACACATATAAACATAGTTTATTTACTATTGAAACTGCCGATTTTTTGGGAGCAAACTGTACTGCTAAAAATAAAAAGTTTGTTGTTGAAAGATACAAACTATTGGTAAAAAAAAACGCTGTAAAATCGTACTTGGCGTCAATTTAGCGTAATTATTGAGACTTGCAATAAGGTAAGAACTTTATTGTTCACTTTCGTACTGACGACAAATAACAATTTATAACTAAAAAACGTTTGCTGAGCGGATCTGAAAGTCTTGTCCTTGCCAGTTTAGTAAATGTTTCCAGCTGATTATAATGACTGCAATAACCGAAAAAGGCTTTCGTTAGTATTCGAGGAATCCTAAATAAAAGAAAAAACCTAGGTAAAATAACTTTGGTGCTACGAGTAATGAACGTGTAATTATTCATTGAGATTATGATTCGACTTCCTTGAAAAAGAAAAATTATTCTAAAGAAAATTTGAATGAAATTTTTCATTTATTCATTCGTTTCTTGTTTTTCTTTAATATTATTAATCTTAATTATGGCTTCGCATTAAGCATTTATAAAATAGTTATTCTAGATTACATTGTATGATAGATTGAATTAACAATGGAGACTCTCAACATTGTTTTTACAACAAGAATTCGGGAGAAACTCATTTTCTTTAATAATTAAACCATAGATTTATTATGAATCGACTAGGGCGAGACCTATTAGCTAATGTATGAGTAATGCGCATGTGTGCGTGAAAACTAGTACTGCAATCTGACAACTGTCTTTTCTACGTGACTGACAGGCCGACTTGGGCCGCCTTCGTGTACGTGAAATGGTCTCGTTTATCTGTCGCGCTCTAATATACGCGTTAGTAAGCTCTTTATTTTACCCATTGTCCATGTACAGTTTCCTATTTCTATGACTTAAACAATTAAAATGACACTCAGAACTTTCTTAATAACTGTAATAATACTGTTGAAAAGATATTATGATACAGGCGCGAATGGGTGCGAAGACCGCGTTAAAACACGTCGCTTTATTCTAGTTCAGATATGGTATGCCTGGGCTCTTCTGCTCAATCTCTCGGCGGGATTATTAAAGCCAAGGTCCGTCCCTTTAGTTTAGAAGGACTCTCGAGTCTACCGCTGCCCTTCGATCCGAACACTGCAGAGGGAGTCACGAGATATATGTGTACCTACATATTAATATACTCTTTATTACACTTTAACAAATGTTACAATTTTAAATAAAATGCATTGTTTGTAAGAGCGGACTTGTCTCTAGAAGAGATTTCTTCCAGTTAACCCATGAATGTGTGTGATTAAATTAATTTAGGGGACTATAGATAGAGTGCTGTGCAAATAATAAAAGGTCCTCCTAGTAAGTTTAAGAGAAAACTTGTGTCAGGAGTACCCGCTCCCTCTTATCAACTATACATAAAAAACGACGTTTTGTCACAAATAAAATGCATTATAAATGATATTTAATTTATTATAAATATAGATAATGCTTATATTGATATGATTAACCATACATTTGTGTAACAAATGCTTCTTCAGTCTAGTTTTGAAAGAAGTAACAGAGGGTAAGTTGTATTAGACATACAATACATACGATCACGCTCATAGTCCCAAAAGGGGTTGAGCAGAGCCATTTTGTTACACATAAAGCCCTTATCTGGCTATACGGGGCATGCAGTGCGTTATTCGTGCAATTTTCCGTCGCGCATCATAAGGCTGTAGAACCAACTGCCGCCAACGGAGTTACCGAACTAATACGCCCTCGAAAACTTCAAAAAAGAGTGTAGGTATTCCTTCCTTGGCCGGCAACGCATTTGCGATTCCTCTGTAGTTGCAAATGTCCATAGGTGTCTGTAAATATACTTACCATCACGTTAAACGTTTACTTGTTAGTTCCCTTTCCCATAAAAAATCCTAATAATCCACTGTACTCTACCTCTATTTTAATCCGTTGTTTTATCAATAAGCAACTGATGAAAACGCTTCCTTTAAATTTCATTTAAGTTTTGATTATTATTTCTCGTGTTTATAGTTAAAGGGTGGAAACCACTGGTTACAATTTTTACCTAATTAAAATTATATAATTATGTCCAAGTTTAAAATGCTTTCTTTTTTGAAATTACATTTCAGAGACATCTGTGGTCATTTTCCGGAACTATTACGCAAATCTTTACGGAACTGACTCAGCTCCCGCAGTTGAGAAGGTTTGTGCTTTTATGATAAAACTTTGTGATTTCACCCCTCAAAAGATGGCGCTTATAGCAAATAAAAATCCGTCACATTTTAGAATTATTTTTATTCATATATTATATTTTACTTCACATATTTATTTTGCACTAACGGCCTATTGTACCCAGTTATAATTTAAACAGACATATTCTTTCTAATCTGTGATTTAAACAATTTCGTAAAAAGTTAACAAAATATTTAAAAATGGAACGACCGATTCCTATGACGTTGACTTGTACTTTTTGCAAAATTGTAAAACCTAAAACATAGTGCAACTGGCTGTAAAAATCTAAACATAAATCAAAGGTGACTGACATAGTGATCTATCAACGCACAGCCCAAACCACTGGACGGATTGGGCTGAAATTTGGCATGCAGGTAGATATTATGACGTAGGCATCCGCTAAGAAAGTATTTTTGGATATTCCACCTCTAAGGGGGTAAAATATCCGGCGGACTAAGTCGCGGGCGGAATCTTGTTAAATATAAAAAGTGACTTTATTCCATGCAGATGTTTTGTCTGGGTATTGCAAAATCATACGGTCTATTACGGTTTTATATTACCTGTAAAAACTTAAATATGTATATGAAACCTTCAATAAAGGTTGTTAAGCAAATTTTAATTAGAAAGCTTCTTTAATAAAGGTCATCTTTTATTTATCGTAATCATACATCGTAGAGACAGAGCTTTGACTTATTATATTTATATTTTTTGGTTACTTATATTAATATCACTATCTACTCCATAATTAAATCAATTAAATAAGTGTTCTAGAATTATTTTCAATTATAAATAAGTGCTTTTATAAAAGAGAGACAAAGTTAAATTTACGATTAGTAAGATGAGTAATTATAGGTAATTACGTAAGCAGACCTAGTTGAAATCTGCCTTACTACGCAACAAGAATAAGTTACAATAACAAAAATATCTACATATTACTTAAATGATTTTTACATATTTAATGAACCTTTACGATACGATTACGATATATATAAACACCCTAGTAATCATTATTACTAGGGTGTTTATATATATCACAACTACAAGCAAGGCTCATCCTGGATCATTATCCAGGATGAGGCTTGCTTGTAGTTGTGTCGACAGTTTAATAGGCTACAAACACAGCGACTTCCACATTCCGCACACAAAGTTTTTGGATAAGAACAGAACATCCACCAAATATTCCGTTGTTAAAGTTTAGAGTAAATGAGACTTCACATCGTGCTCAGGGTTTGTTTTGTACATTCTCATATCGTAACAAAACTTAGTGTCTTAAGTCACGCCTGAAGAACAACGAGATGGCTTCGCCAATGCAACTTTGATTGAGTTCAGGATTGCTTCTCTGTTTTACGAATACTTTACATACGTACTCTGACCTCTTTACTGTTTCATCGTCGCTCCTCCGAAAGTAGAAACTTATTTTATTTATTTATTTCATCTTCTTAGCATAATTCCATCCTTACAGTTTACACCAATACGATAGAAAAGCATTACATAACTAAATATTAATAACATAAAATTAACAATGTTATCGTTGTAAATTCGTTCAACGAACAGGAAAAAATATCCACTTTCTCAGCTATTCGGTTGAAGGTTCGCAGCGCTCGCGTTAGTGGAGCGTTTTGTTGTAGTTTGGTGCGAGCCCCGGGCATGTATAGCAACGGCGGCCGCCGGCGGCGCCCCACATATCCGTCAGGAACATTTAACCTTATCAAACTAAGTAACTCTGGGTTGTGAGTTTTTCCACGAATGAGCTTTAAAATGTATAAAACTAGGGCTAAGTCTCTTCGCACACTCAGTTGAATATATCCCACCATACCAGCAACAAATAAGGTAGGATACATCAAAGGGTAATAAGGATAGACACCATAGAGCCTCATGTATAAATATCTCATAAATTTATTCTGAATACGCTCCAGCATGAGACTATATTTAATTTCATGTGGAGCCCAAATGACTGAGTTACCTTCTAGATGGCTTCTGACTAAAGCGTTATATAATGATGCTATAGCTTTAATATTTTTAAAGCCATGTGCCCTACGGAGAATAAACCCCAAGTTTCTGAAAGCCTTTTGAACGATGTCAACGATGTGACTCCTAAATGACAGTTCGGCTGTAAAGTTAACACCTAAATCTTTCACCTCCGTCACTTTCCGCATACACACGTCCTCTACCCTATAATCGAATTCAATAGGTTTACGACTTTTTGTAAATGTTATTGTGACACATTTAGACGTGTTAAACGCCAGACCATTATCTTGGGCCCAGGAAACTACTCGGTCTATATCCCCCTGCATTCGCTCACAATCTACTGCCGTCCTGATACTAATGGACAACTTTAGGTCGTCCGCAAACAACAGACAGTCGCTGTATTGGATGACTTTAGGTAAATCATTAATCATAATGAGGAATTCGAGTGGCCCGACGTTACTCCCCTGACTCACCCCAGATCTTACAAAGTATGGCAAAGATTGATAACCCCCATAATCCACATACTGCTGTCTGTCCCGCATGTAACTGGCTAAAAATTTTAACAAGTGGGGGACACATCCGACCGCAGCTAATTTCCTCAAAAGCACATCGTTGTCCACTACATCGAAGGCTTTCCGGAAATCAAAATACGCTACGTCTACCTGTCCTCCCTCGTCCACAGTCGGTACAACGCGAGCCATGTGATTCAGCAAGTTACTTGTTGTGCTGCGGCCCGGCCTGAACCCGTGCTGTTCATCACAAAGTTGAGAGCTTACTTGTTCGAAAATACTCTTTTGTATAGCCGAGTCGAATACTTTGGCCGGAGTAGATAATACTGCCACAGGTCTAAACTGATCCACACAACGACTGGAACTTACTTTTGGGACTGGAACTACTCGTGTCAGTTTCCATACATCCGGAAACATTGCCAATTTCAAACAGCTATTGAATATATGTAATAAGGGCTGCGCGAAAACATAACGGCAGTCTCTAAACAAGAAAGCGGGGATTCCATCAGGTCCAGCCGACCGCTTTGGTTTGAGTTTAGCCAACGCCTGAGCAACGTCAGCCAGCTGTAATTCACCTAAATGTATACGCGCCGATTCATTTATTCCCCCCGTCTCCAGAATCGCAGTGGTAACGTTTAGCTCCGGCTGGTCTGTACTGTACACCGAATGAAAATAATTTGCGAATTCCATACAACATTGCTCATCCGTTAATTCTAAATCATCTTTAAAAATCTTATATGATGACCTTTGACCCTTCTTAGAATTGACATATTTCCAAAAGGATCTTGGGTCTTCAATTAAATGATTTTGAACCTGGTCACGGTGGCGCTCTTCCACGATCGTAATCATACACTTCACACGAGACCTACACCTAGCGAAATTATTGTAATCTTCTTGCGACTTAGTTCGCTTATATCGTTTATGAAGTGAAGCCTTCAATTGAATGTCGCGAATTAACTCCGCGGTGTACCACTCGGGGTATGTATATTTCGAATTTACACGCCTTCGCTTTTTATTCGGAACACAGTCATTAAAAATATTATTCAAAATATCATAAAATAATTTTAACTTACCTTGTTTTATATGTACTTATAAATGAGCTAGATGCTTAACAACTCCTATATGGGCTAAAATAAATATTTAATAATTCCATTATTGAACTCTAACATTATAGGGCTTTTTATCCAACAAGAGGCAAAGTAACGAAACCTCGCATAAAGCACCCCATAGTACATACCTACTATAACCTCATTTGCCTTGACTTGATTTTATAATTTATTAAATGATTAAAAAACTAATAAAACCTTAAAAACTTTCAACATAAATGTCGATTGGCAAATGTAAAAAAAATTGATTGGAATCAATATAAACAACGTCCTCGTTATAAAATGTACCGTATTTTTTGTCTCGTCGGTTTTTCTTTTAAAACTAAGGGTTTTTCAGGGACATATTTTCATTCTTATAAAAACGCTGTTGTACTGTAGTTTCTATAACTTATCATATCGACTTTGTGCCTGAAATGTGTGCATTCAATTATAAGTCACTAGCGGTCACGTCCGGTTTCACACTGATTTTTTTACATTTTGGGATAAGCGTAGCGAGATTCTTTCATTCTTATAACTGGATAGATTTGTATGTTTGTAACGAATAAACTCAAAAATTCCTGGACCGATTTTGATCAAATTTGGCACCAATATTGATTAGACATTAGGAAAGGACAAAAGTTACCTTTTATTGTAAAAATAGGCTTTAAGTGGTTGAAATTAGGGTCAAGGAAGTTCGTCGTGTGTGAAGATAAACTTAGAATTTAGGCCGTTGATAAAAAATAAATCCTATTTTTTCCTCTTAATAACATTAGTATAGATATTTTACCTATAGTGTTGATATATATAACATTATTACATACTTAGATTACAGTTATTAAATAATGTTTAGTCCTCATTAACTGGTATATCATCCATTACAGCTACTTTACTATCTCACTGGATACAGTTACGGAAAATCATAAAGCATTTACCAGGTTACTAGTTTTTTCTTTATGCACAAGTTCCCAAAGCTGCATAAGCGTTCTTATAATTCCGAGCAATTTATCGATAAAGAAAGTTATTTAGTATCGTGTGTCCATAACATAGGGGGCATGGATAGGATGCCTTCACAGCAAACATTTACATTTACGGGTAGGTACAGATTAATATACTTGAAAATCTGCTTTCTTTGGGTTTTTTTTCTACTTCTCTTTAGTAAAAATAGGAAAATATAAATAAAACACCAATAACTAAATTTCAATTTGCCGATGAAATATCATAAAGCGCCGTCCACCACACAAGTGTCCTCAAACACCAAACATGTATCATGTTTGGAGTATGTTTGCAAGATCTTGCCCAAAGCGGCCTCCGACGATTTTCGTCAATCGCCGAAGACAAAAGAAGGGTGAATATTAAAGGGTACACTCTAGCGGTTTTCATCGGGCGAGACACCGGGTGCTGCTTTCAGAGCATCCTTTTGAGATCCCGTGCAAGATTAGGCACTAGTTCTTATGGTGTGACCTTAGGGATGTACCTCATCGTATATACGCCGATATCGATATATTTATTCTTCGTATAAGACTATCACTTTATAAGCGAAAGGCAGATCTGTCTCTAAGAGTCTTTAAATTTTTGGTCATGACCTAGAACCAGTTTATTTCTTTAAGGGCGTGCACTCGATTTACGTCAAAATTGTCACATTTTGTGGATTTTTCAGACTTCATTTTGAAGCGATGTGAACAAACAAATTATATCTTATAGGAAAATTAATTCTTGATTAAAACCACTATAGAGAGATATACATTTACACTTATAGTTTTTTTAAAACAAGGCGAATCTTATAGCACAGTTTTACGAAAATGCAGTTTGGAGATATCTTTTAGATGAAATAACAGCATTACAATGGCAAACAATACTTTGCAAAAATTGTTTTTCCAATAGAAAATATACTATTCTAAACTACTATAGAGCCCAAATAAGTAAAAAAATTAGATAACATATTAAAAAGGGATACCACAAATATTTATAAATTGGTAAATTTTAATGACGATTTTTACAATGTATCTGAAGTTAAACTCATTTAATATACTTATTATATTAAAATACGGTATGTTAACACACCGAATGAATCGATATACTTAGGTATTGTTTTTATCTAAAGAATATATGAAGAACGTTTTCAGTTAACGACAGTTTCTTCGGCTAGAGCACTGATTTCCTCGAAAACCTTTGTTGAATTTCAGGAGAAGTCAATTGAAGTAATATTATAATATTTTTCATTTTCCATCGATGTCGATAAGGCTTGTACTTGGCAACAGCTCCAAGTCGTTATTGCATGTCATCACGTACGGCGCGACACCCCGCCACTCGACACCGCGATGATTCAGCATCCTCAATCCAAAAGCCTTTTGCGATTCCTCTTTCATTTTCCACATTCGAGCCTTTTACTCTCACGCAGTTTAAACGTGACGCATTGGATGAGGACTATTCGCGGTTTTGCCCATTCACCGCGAACATTTCGTTGCTATTGCTTTTTGGAAAGTACATGTGTACTTCTGCTATCTCTAAGTTAGTGGCTTGTTTCATTTATCACTCGGAAATACAGCTGACCCAACTACTTTAGTACAATCCTACTGACTTTACTGTCCACGAGTTGATACACCTTTACCAAATAAATTAGTCACCAAATTTAACAATTTTTGCTCACGCATTGTAACCGTCGAGTAAAAAAGTTTATACCTACCAACTAAAGTTGCGTAAGACAGGGTTCTAGACATACATCATTTTTTCTTTCTATCACGTACCTACGTAATTATTAATGTAGACTTCTTTTTCGACATTACTAATTACTAGTACCTACCAGACACAAGAGACAAGAAGATGAATAGTAAAATAGAATAAATCCTAGATATTAAAAACTTTTTTTACTAGTTTTGTTTTCTCTAAGTTCTACAAGAAATTATCTATCTGCTTCATGAATTACGTCTGGCTAAGATCCAGATACAAACAAGACCATTTACAATGTTTAAATCTAATAGCTTTAATAAAACGATTATCAGATTAGAAGTGACTTCAACCTCATCATAATTTACCATCAGCCGAGTGTAGCATCAAAGTGTAGTACAAGCAAATTAGGATTTTAACACATTTTTCTTCAAAATGCTTAACTTTCCTTACAATTCGATACATTAAAAATGTCTGGGGAATCAAGATAGTTAAGCAATTTATTCGAGTCAAAAAGCAAATTATCGGAATTGTGCCATTTTGTAGTGTTAACCGAACTTTGTTACATCACAAAAGTTCTCTGCTGGCGTCCAATTTAACTTCAGACCACGTTTAACATCATTTGAGGAATGGACGTGTATTATAAACTCCACAGGGATATACCATTTAAGTGCAGACTAATCGATTTACTCTAGCATTATAGTCTTACTATGTCCGTCATATATTTTTATGAAACAATGTATTATGCATTGTGCATGTCAAAACTTCACTTATTACACAAAATCTATCATTGGTTATTATAACTATTAACTGTGAAACAGGTCACTTTAAAAGAATATTTGAAAACCCAATCAATTTAAAAGCTATTAATGAAAACAATATACAAAGGCCTAAATATAAGAATAGAAACGTAATACTCCATAATAGAACTGCGAAATATATCTCGGATCCAAAAAAACTTAATAAATTTCCACATCAATCAAAGCAAAGTGAGGCCAATGAAAAATGGGCGATGCCATTAAAAAGTAAAGCACAATACTCGTATGTAGGGTGAGCAATTTTCAGTATTATTAAAGGATTTTCCCAATGAGCAGAGTTTTGTCTGTTGTCCATATAGCCTGACAGTAATCAATTTCTATAATCGCTTGTAATTCAGATAACAAAATAAAATGTTCGTTTATTTTATACTACAACTACGCATCTTCGTTAAGCTATCGCGGAAAGTGGAAGCGTACCTTACCCGTAACCCTCAATAGACTGAGGATCTATATAAATGCTCTCAATAATTATAATTGGTTTCATAGGTAAGATAAGATAGCTCAGCAAATGGACTCGTAACAAGTCTTTCTACCACGAACCTAATACTTACTGTACTCCCTTAGAGAGTAGAGACTATGCACTGGATCTGAGTCCACCACTGGGTTTGAGGTGGTTATTAAAAAAAAGATGACTTGAGATATTATCAAAAAAAAATATCTTTACTAGGTATCCGGTCCGGGCGACTACTTTTCCAACTCAATAAAGCACTAATGAAAACTTTATTTTTAAATTGGCCTTAAAAAGAAACGAAACCTTCAGTAAACCAACAAGAAAAATCCGACAGTGAGGACAGATGTTACAAAAATATCACTCTCTATTTCTCAGCCTTTCTATTTCCAGTCCGAGTAAAAACGTATTTCAGTTTATGATGAACAAATCTGTTTTCCTTTTACACTAATAATGCTGGTGGCCACAGTTGGTCTTCGCAGCATTACCGAATTTTTTAAGAAGGCATTGTACTTGGTAGGGCCTTGAGCCTATAATGCGAACTATTGTAGTCAGCGAGCATCTTCCGTAGGAGAGTCTCTACCGATTAGGGAAACCCATCACTTTATCGCAATTAACTTCAACGATTTTCATTTCCCATATAACTATCGAGGATCTTTTAATACGATGTTTAACAACTCAGAGACTCAAGTTACATTGCAATTTCATTTCCTCAAATAGTTAATATCTACAAACTCACTCCATTGTTATTAATTTTCCTCTGTTATCGAAATGATGTTATTACAATGTTTTGTTACCCATAAATTAGTTTCCATGAAGTTTTTGCAAACATATTCTATTCTATTCTTTATTTTTGTTTCCCTGTAAAGAAACCTATAGGTTAGGTTATGATTGTTTTTTGACATTACGCAGGCAGCGAGCGGTATAACCGAAGCTAATGGAGATTGCTTGTTTGCTTGCTGTATTCTTGCTTGCTTGAATGCTACATGCATGCATGATATTCAATATAAAAAAAAACTGTATTGTGATAAGTACCCACCGATTAGAGGCTTTAGAGCCGTCGTGGAGGGAAAAAACATCTTTATTTATTTCTATATTTTATTATTTCTAATCAAAAATTCATATTAATATTATTAAATCAAAAAGTGTCCTAGTTATGAACCAAAAATATGGTAATCTCAGTGGGTCGAGACGGCGAAACTCATAATAGTAATTACAACGCTTAAGTGGCGTCCTTCTGACATCAATCATAGGGATTTTGTTTCGTTTTTGGATTTTATGCATTATGTTTAACTTGTATTAACTGTTGGCCTTGACGTGACATTTAATCTTTCAAAGTTAAACGTAAATTATTTATTATTTATCATAATGATACAAAGGAAGTTTAAAAATTAGTGGGTACAATACAACGACAAACTAAAGTCTGATGAGTAAAAACACTAGCTAAAAAAAGAATTATTTAATTGGAATAAAAAGCTTATTTAAATCTTTTTAATACATATACATACAATCACCCTCATAATCCCAAAAGCGTTGAGCAGAGCCGTAGGTAACATTTGGTTGCATGTAAACCACATTTGGCAATGTGGTGCCTCAAAATAGTGACGGGTTGCCAGCCTGTTACCAACACATTAAACCGAAAATTATATTTAATATAAATAAAATGCCTTTAAACCTAAAAACAGGGAAATAAAAATTTAATCGAAATTAGGATTAAAAATCTAAATTTTTTTTGGGTCTGTTTCAAAGTCAAGTGACTACGTTTATTCCAAATATTGAGATAAGCACCGACCTCAAAAATATAGATTTCTTTAAACATTAAATTTTTATTTCCCCGGTTTTAGTTTTGAAGGCGGTTTATTTTTAATTAAAATTAATAATTTTTTTGCTTTTTAGTGTTGTAAGAATAGAAAATTTCAGGAAACTAGCTCAAGATCTTTTACATAAACAAGTAATAAAATGAGAACGATGTTAATATTAGGGATAACTGAGGGGATAACTCAAAAACTACTCGTCAAATGTCGCTGAAAAAATGACGAGGACCAGATGCATGCGTAAAAAAAACATCAAAATCGGTACACCCAATTCAAAGTCATGAGGTAACACACATAAAAAATACAGTCGAATTGAGAACCTCCTCCTTTTTTACTTTCAATTAATATTTATTTTTCTAGTACTAAAATTTTACGCGTTTGTAAACGCAAAAATAAAAATTATTCCATAATGTAAGGTAGTTTCATCTTAACTGGGCGTCAAATATTTGCAAAAATATTTCGTTCGGGTCTTAAAAGTGCAAATTTCAAAGATTTGATGAAACAATGTTTACCATAAAAACATACTCGTAAGCACCAAGCACTGACAACATACATGTTTATTTTAGTCAGATGATTAGATCAAATTTAACATCATTCTTACACATATTTAATATAGTTTTAAGACTCGGTAAGCTCACACTGCTCATTCATTACGCAGCTTTATCACAATATAAACAATTAACATATCAAATAGGAACTGAAGTGAAACCTTGTGAATTATTCACGGCCACATCAAAGTGGTACAGCGCAGTACTAATAGATCCAATATAACCCCTTTGGTGTACATTTCTGCTAACTCACTGATGGAATTGTAAGCAGTTGCACATCTGCAGTGTAAGTACTTTAACTTACGTAACACAGTGTCTACTAATATGTGCCTTATTCCTATAAAATATAGTGGAGTTCAAGATCTTTGCAAAAACTAAACAGGCTATCCTTACCAGGTGCCCAATCTTAATTAAATTAACACTATAAAATTAATCGAGGTCGATCGAGATTTTGATTTTAATAGAAAAAAGAACCATTGAAATTAGTTAACAACTTTCAAAGATATCGACCTCAGATCATCGCTGCAGATGACCTTTGCAGCGTCAACGGGGTTTTTGAAAATGCGAGGATCTTGGTAGAGGTCATCTAGCCTAAAATTCAAACCTCTCGCCGTTTAGTCTCTAGCTAGGGCATTCGAATCACAAGGAAGCGGGTCGCCTACGGGTGCCCCTAAGGACTCGACCTCGGCTCAGGCGCACCGTGTCGTAGGAATCGACTCCTTAATTGTACCAGCTTCGTAGGGATTTCCTACCAACGGCAGTAGTATTCTTCACCGTTTAAGCTCAAAAAGCGCTCTCCAATTTTATTCCTACGTAATTAAAAATGAGACTCTGGAACAATTTAGGACCGCTATTGCGTATGAGCGAGATGACATGAATATTAAGCGGCTATTTAACTAAGTTGCGTTGGATTATTCGTCCGATAGTAATTCATAAACCTTCCTTCATTAGTTTATTCTTTGTTTTACATCAATTAATCATAAAAAATAGAGTCTATAAAACTAAAAATAAGAATTTTGTACATAACATATTGCATAATGCGATAGCTCCTAAGTAACCTTAGAATGAACAGGATTCAAAAATATAGAATACAACGGACGGTGGCAACATAACAATACGACGTATCTTTAGAGCAATGATTTAAAAAAAAAACCTATAATGTATGGCGTATCTATTGTAACAAATTTGCTACAGAAGCATGTTCATAAGTTCGCGTATGAGAAAAGTCATTACGAAATACATTTACTATTGAAGCGTACCCCGATATTCTGTTCTACTGCGATTCGCGGACAAAGAGCTGTCGGAAGTCGCGTTCTTTTAAAATATTCCTTTATGATCCTTATCTTACACACGGTTGTGTTGTTAGTCAAACAAATTATCAGATATAAATGAAACTTAAAATTGAAATGCTTCAGGGTTTCGACTCCACAACTGACACCGCTGGACACCGCCACCAAAGCCACTGCATTCGCTTCTTCCTGGACAAAAACTCTCTAGAAGCATTTCTTAGAGAATATACAAAAGTACAATATTGTGTTACAAATTACATATGTACGGCATTTGGGGGGAAAATAACTGAGGAGCGAGGTTTCAATCTAACTTTTACGGCTTTTTTTTCTTATATACAATAATACATAACATTAAAAAATCAGTACGTTAACTTTGTATTTTAATATACCTACACTTTGCCCGGCCGTATATTTCTACGATAGTAAAGACGTAAGAAGGCACACACATTACATTCTGCACATTTAAAAAAAAGTACCTACTAAGGTACCAATCCATTCAAGTGTAATACACACTTCTTTTCTCTCGTTTGCGGATTTAATAGTTCGTATGTCGAATACTCCGTCCGTTGCGGCGCCGACCACAGGCTCCACCGCCAATTTGTTATAACACCTCACAAAGCACCTCTTTTAATATTATTCTGCAGGACCCTCCCAAATTAAAGGCTACAATATAATATCTGGGTCTTTATGAAAACGCTTGCGGACGCTCGCATTTTTTCTCCCTTTTATTTTTCTAACGTAGAACGTGTTCGATGAAATTTTATATGCGGCTCAAAGAAATATAAAGGTCGTATTTTCTAAGTGTCCTGAAACGATAATAAATATCGAAAAAAAAAAAAGTAAAACGGTACGTAGAACTTTTCTTTCTCTTTGCCTTCATTATACCTGATGGTAATGATAATTAAGGCAAGGTGGAAGCGTTCACGCGGACCCCTAACTGATAATGGCTATCTTGGCGACAGAATTTGTTAACATGGTGGTGCTCTCATGGTGGCCTCTCCTTGTCATCGAAGGAGGTTTATGTACTAGTCCACCACTCTTGCCCAATGAATGGAGTATAAGGTGTTCAATACTCATTTGCTGATCCATTAGTCGCCTTCTACGACATTCATTGGAGGTGATGGGGTGATGCTTTTTAATTCTATTTAATTTAAAATAACATTACTTCTTTATTCTAACTTAAAATAACTTACTACCAATGAACCCGAGCACAAATTTGTACTCACATGGGGATAAAAACTCGGGACCTCCAGATTGGATACGCGGCGCGCCGAGAGATGCCGAAGGATGCCGCGGCAAGCCGCTGAACCACAGAACACAGAAAGAGGTGTGTTCTGTGCGCGAAACACCTCGCCCTGTGCTTTTACAATAAAAGAATATCAGTGCTAAATTCAATTACATAAGGTCCAAAATCATTTGTCTACGAAATATTCCTTTGATGTACCATGCCGTCACTTGTAGAATGTATGAACTATGTAGACTGTGGGGATTCAACCTTATTTTAATTATTTAGCACTCACTTTCCTTTAACAAAACGAATTTGCCGAAGGACGCCGGTGCCGCGGCATGCAGTGGTATGCCGTGGCATCCCAAAATTTGCCCTGGCACGCTTCGGGATATTTCGAACTTTTCGTGTAAAATAAAAGAATGTCAATGCTGATTTCATTTAAATACGGTCGAAAATCATTTATCTACGCAAAAATCCCTTACTATGCCGTGCCGTGCCGCGCTGCTAGCGTGACTTCTTAAGCCACGCTAGCAGCGCGGCACGGTTATTCTTAATTAATGGCTTCGCTGGATTGCGGCTTTAGCCAATGTCAAGTAATATTAAATTTAAGATTGAAACAAAAATGGATTTTCAGAACAAGTGTTTACTTATTACAACTAGAACTAGAAACTCAGATAACTGATTAAAACTAAAATTATAACAAACTCTCTTAGACAAAGAATCCTGTTCTTTGTCTAAGCAAACTCTATTTTCACATGTCAAAGTTATGTATGTCAGAGTGACAGACTGTGGAATTGTGATAATAAGTTATTCATCCAAAGAGGACAAGGGAACGTCGGCATAAATCCAGGACATTTACAAACTACATTAGTAAAGCTTACCTAGCTCCTAAATTCGCAAACACAAAACATAGGTGCAATTTCGCACGGATAGACATTATTTAAACTCTTAAGCTGCTGCAACGAGGGTTCCCTAAAAGGTGTTATTAAGTTCTTGGACTCACCGAGGAGTAAGAATGAGCCCTCGCATTCACAACTACCGATGTCAACAACACAAATGCTAGAGCCCTTTGTGTTCCCTTAGCGCCCTTCTGGTTCTGTTCAAATGAGATTTCTGGGGTGAAGATTTTCACCTTCAACTGATGAGAAAATCGTCTAACAGCTTGTAAATAGAACGGAACTTTCGTCGTAATTATATTTTATAATGATTTCTTTCATTTTGATATAGTGAAGTTGAGTAAAATAAAATATACCTAAAGCTACGTATCTAGCTCGCTATCTAGGTACAATTACAGAGTACAATGTTAGTTTGTTAGGAATAATTAATAGTTCAATTTTTTATTATATTTTTTTTTTTGCAGAATTCAGTGGGTTATCGTTTCATAGTTTTGATTTGAATGGAAAACAGTGCTTAGTACCTACTTTTACTACACTGGAATAATAAGATTTTCTGCAATGTTAAAAAAATGTATGCTTTGCTGTTACTTATTTATTTATTTATCATTATAGCTTATAACTTATAATTTATGGAGATATACATATGTTATATCGCAGACAAATTGCATGAATCCACATTTTTACAAACGGGTCATGCGTTTGTGCGACCGCAACACGTGAATGCAATCGAAAAATTTCACGAAAATCCACGAATTATCAATAACAAAATTAATAAAAAATTACTTGCATTCCGCTAAGAATATATGATATGGTTTATCTACATAATACATACATAAAAGGTGGCCGTACTGACTTGTTAGCAAATCTGGAACAAATCTAAACTTCTATTACACAGAACAGCAGCATTCACAATATTCATGTTATTTAACTACCTATTCAATTACACTACAAATTGGATAACACCGCAGAGTTAAACTGGAACGGCGTGACCGCAGTATACACTGCTGTAAATTTGTTGTACGTTGGAAGAGAATAATATTTGGCTTCAATAACACTTGCACCATTAACTCTCCCGCGCCCGCAATAGGCATCAGGCTACCTCACAGCCACATTCCAGTCCTGCATACCAATATATCCCTTGCCATCACAGCCCGAGAGCTCATATTGAAGCTTAAGCGAATTCATCTGTGTACACATTCGCGAAATTGAAATGTAACAACAATTGAATTTGTGCTAGACAAAACAAGATCTAGCCGACAAAGACAGAAGGTCGATGTTCATTCGGGACAGCTAAGAACGAATTTATTCTATTTCATGTGGCTCCAAATTGCAGACAGTTAGGTTAACTGTTGCTCGCAGTGCTTTCTATCTGTGCTATTGTGTTGCTCCTGATATATTGCTACACAGATTAAGGCAAAAAGCTCTTGTAACAAATGCACCGAGAGGTAACACGCTATAAATAATGTTGCAGACTGAACGTGGTACGACGCTCTATACAAAGGACCTCTATTCCGGATAGTAGATCTAAAAAAGTGGCCAAGACAGTGCCTGGATTTTAAAAACGTAATGATATTGGCATTATTTTTGGTATGTGATATACCAAAATAACTTTTTAGATATTTTTAGGAGGATTAATAAAATCTGATTTCCGTCACAAAGAAAAAATAATTATGTAAATGTAATTTAATTTAGCTTACTATATTTTGGTACACCGGACACATCACAGCGTGTTTGTAGTTTTGTATTTTTTTATGGAAAAGGGAACTAACGAGCAGACGGTACACCTGATGGACATCTGCAGCACCAGAGGGATTACGTTGCCAATTTTTAAGGATAGAGTAAGAACGCTCATTTTTTAAGATTTCTAAGTCGTATCGGTTCGGGAGCACCGCTGGCGACAGTTGGTTCCACAGTCTTGTTGTTCGCGACGGATAATTGCGTGAAAAACGCACGGTTGTGAACATGTTCGTCTAATTACCATTAATTATTAATTTTAATAAAAAATAACAATGGTCCTTTCATCACCTGTGACTAGGGTTACCATCCGTCCGGATTAGTCCGGACATGTCCGGACTTCTAGGGTTCTGTCCGGACTTTGTCCGGCCTTGTAGTCTGTCCGGATTTTTGTTTTACATGGAATAAGGTGATAAACTTACAGAAGTAAGTTATTTAATCATAATTAATGTCCCACTCATCTAAAAGCGATTGTTAGCTAGTTAGCTACCATGTACAGTCGAACCAACTGAATCATGACCCACTTGGCCGATCATTCCTTTAGAATCATAAATCTAGTTAGGTTTTCTTCGCTATCATGCTTGTTGCACTTAGTACGTTTTAAATATGAATAAAAATGCGTCATTACGGGTCAGAGATCTATGCAATTTTAATCTTTCTTATTACTGCACTAAAGTCTCAATTGGAATTTTAAATAAGATGTCGTTTATAATCTAAACTCTCTTCACTACTGAGCAAAATGGAATAACTATTATATTTTTAAAAATAAAATGACGTTATGTGTCAGATGTCAAGTAGTAGTCTGAACAAATTTTAAATAGCCATATTTATTTGACAAATTGATAACAGGTTCGTTACTTAGAAATGTACGTTCAAGCGAATTTCATCCTACTTTTTATAGAGTGACTGTAGGAAAATGATCATAAGGTGGGTCATGATTCAATTTGGTCGACTGTACATACTACTTTTACGAAGTGCGTACTGAAGTGATGATGTTTGCATTTTGTGATAAAAATGTCCGGACTTTTTTGAACACTCAGGCATTTTGTCAGGACTTTTCAAATTTCTAAATGGTAACCCTACCTGTGACAGAATCTTGAGTACATAATAGCTATTTAAAAATTACGTTACATAATCCCAAAAGGGTTGAGCAGAGCTTTGCCTTTAGGTAATATTTGGTGACACAAAAAGCCACATCTGGCATTATGGGCCATGCAGTGCCTCAAAACAGTGATCGGTTGCCAGCCTGTCGCCTAAATAAAAAGGGCATCAAACCCAAAGAGTAACTAAACATTCAGTGTACGAACAAACAGACAGATGTTACAATTATTTATTATTACAATTACTATTGCAATTATTCATATTTACAGAATAGGAAAATTTTACTTTTTATAAAAAAACTTAATCAATTTAAATGAAAAAAAAAACAATTATATTCTACACTACACACTTTTAGTTTTGTCTCA
The DNA here is from genome assembly GCA_955850985.1 of Elophila nymphaeata. Taxonomy (NCBI): domain Eukaryota; kingdom Metazoa; phylum Arthropoda; class Insecta; order Lepidoptera; family Crambidae; genus Elophila; species Elophila nymphaeata. The sequence goes on along the minus strand of OY039076.1, from coordinate 14,481,670 downwards.
TATGGTATAACAATAGGATATTAAGTTGTAACCACACATTATCCCGTAGTTATTTCCAAGACAGTATTATCCAGAAGTATCAATTCACATAAATTTACGAAGCGATATGGCGTTTATAGCGTCGCTGCTTGGTCCACAATAAAATCTCGTTGTTTTATAGTTTATGAGCCATATTTTATAAGAATAAACCTGCACCAAAGAACCTATTTTAACACTGGTGATGTTTATTTTATGTGTTCCATATAAACACACCCTTTTCAATCGGAAAAAAATTACAAATAAAATTGTATTTATAATACCATTACTTGGTATGTTTTCACTTTCCTCACATATAGTTTGTTCAGGGTTCCTTCTCGTGGATTAATAGAAACAGAACTCAAAATTGTTGCTTATTATCTATTACTTAATTAATTTATTAAATTAGTTAATAACCACTCTAAAAAGATCTTCATAATTATTTACAAAGTACACGTTTAACATTGTATTATATTTGTACTACAGACCAAGTTTAATTGAAGTCGGCGCATGCTCGATAAAGCTGTGGAGTATCTCAACGTAATAATAGCAAAATTAAACCTTATCACAACACCAAATGGTCGGATTTAGGAATGTTAATGTGTCACTGAATGTGACGTGCAGACTATTTCTAAGTTTTAGAGTAATACACCTTACAATCTTACTATAAGGGTTATTTTGCTAAGTAAGCATTGTATGTACAATATATGGCTGATGCTCACACCTGCATGAGATTATGTAATTCTGTGTAAAATTTTCGGTTCACCTTGTTTGGTATAACAACGTTTAGTCACTTCTTCGAACAACGTTTAAGAAAATAATCACTTTGTATAATATCGATTAACATAATTTTCATTTCATCGAATGTTCATTTGCGATAACAACATTTGCGCTATTGATCAAAAAGTATAATGTTCATTTGATGTATTGTTCAGGTGGTATAATTTTCATTTCATCGAATGTTCAATTGAACAATAGGTTAGCGAGGAGCGAAGCGAAACCTAACTCGCACGTCACGACGTGCGAGTTAGGTTGACATGAACACAGCGCACGAGCCGAGCGAGCGAAGCGAGCGTACCGCGGCCAGAAGCGACTTTAGGGCGTTTTCACTGAATTATTACTGAACTGCATATTCGATACGATCTTTCGACCAAATCATTATTAGTCTAGTTAAACATGAGGGTTAAATAAAATTAATGCATTTGAAAATTCGGTAAAATGTCATTATGTCAAAGAAATAATGCTAAATAAAATTCTAAAAATTAAATATTCGGTCAAATGAATAATTATGCGAAATGACTTTATTGTAACTAAAATTAGCTGAAACTATTTTCGACTAAACATTGTTATACCAATCAAGGGTAAACCAAAATTTTCTCTATATTTCAAGTTAGTTGCATCATAGTTTTTCTCAATGATTCTCTAAAAACCTGCTCTTAGAATAAAATGAAAGAGAGACTTTTTTATTAAGTACTAGCGACCCACCCCGGCTTTGCATGGGTTGCAATATTACACATCTAAACCTTCCTTTTGAATAACTCTATCTATTGATGAAAACCGCATAAAAACCGATCAGTAGATTTTAGCAGATGCGATCAGTAGATTTTATTATTAATTGATATTTGTTTTAAATAAGTTGAACTGGAATAAGTATAAGTAAGTACCTTGTCATTAACAAAATTAAAAACGTGGTAGTTTTTAAAAAAAATATCTTTCTGACTTAATAATAACTATAAATTCTTCCTCAAGAAATTTTCATCATTGGATATTATTGTTTTACAGCTTCCTGAATAAGAAAAACAAGTTTCTAATAGGATGTATGTACTAGGCAGTGAAGGATTTACAAATTTGCCGCCAGTAAGCTAATAAATTTTTGCCGCCCCTACTAACTTACTTCTGAAATTCGATACCCTAGTTCCAACGAGCATATGCCTAGTTCACAATCATAGTAATTACATTTGCAACTTTATTGTGCTTAATATTCCTCATTATATTAGTTTTTTCCTTTTTATAAAAAAAATATAATTTTCGGGGTTCGTTTTCTGAGTAATAAAAAAATTTGGGCCAAATTTGCCGCCCCCTAAAATCTGCTGCCCTAGGCTCCCGCCACTGGTACTAGGAGTACACTGAGCCAGTATGTATAAGTAGGTACTGTAGAGAAAAAAAATGTGTAAATCGTAGTAAGTGGAAAGAAGTATAAAAGTAAGAATAAGTGCCTATTCCTGTGGGAGAAAGGCGTAACTCTATGACGTCCGTATGTTAATAAAGATATGAGAAGGCTTCGTGGTATTTTTTACTAATCAATTAAGGTTACTTCGGTGCGACATCAATATCGATTCATGAGAAGAAAGTTTACAAGTTTAACGCGGTCTTGGTGGAGTGGTCACTATAGCTGCCTAGACATCAAGTGGTCCGGTTTCGAATCCTGGTGGCGGCAAATATTTGTGTAACGAACACGAATATTTGTTGAAGAGTCATGGTTGTTTTTAAAATAGTTTCTATTTAACTTTATTTATAAAAATATCTAGAATTATTATTTGTTTTTGAAATGTGTGTTATCTAGTATCCGTAACAAAAGTTCTTAATGATAATTACTAAATCTTAATCTTTATTAATCTTAATCACAAACCCATGTATCTAACTCAAACTCAATATTTCTATCATGACAAATACGTTTCATTACATTTACGGTACAATTTCTAAGAGTCAAAAAAATTTTACGCCATAGATTCACTACTCTACCAGGTGACTTTGTTCTGAGAACAACGGGCAAGAAACTCAGCAAGTCCTCCCTTTAACATTTTTAATAGAGGTAATGCGGACGGTATAGCGGACTAGTTCATGAGTAAGGTTAAAAGAGCTCCACGGGGTTGGAAAGAGGACAAGGATTGGCTGCGCGCGAGTGTCAAGTCAGTGTTGCAAACGTCTATAGGCTACGTTGACAGCTTACTACATTACATAAAAAAATATTAGTAATATTGATTCAGAATATCAATTGACGTTAAAGATCTGAAATTGTTTTAATTACATTAAGAAGGTCATCATCTAAAAATCACCTATTATTAATTTGAGCAATAAAATTGAGTACCTAACTAAAAATATCATTCTTATTTTCATATTTATAGCAACATAACACGCAGGTCTACATCGTTTAGAATATGCTAAAAAGCACTTTAACTCCACGCTCATAAGTTTCAGTATTCTTTATTTCGTTTTCACATCGCGATGTATTATGCATGTAGTGTCCACACAATGTGCTAAGTTTAATTGAACTCGTTGTCTATTACCGGGTACGCAGGTCGAGGCTCGTGTGCATTTACTTACTACGAGGCTAGTGTTTATAAGTTTTTTTCCTGGGAAATTGCCTATTTTTCCTACATACTATCTAGTTTACAACTTCCTTTCATCGTACAAAATTATTGGTGGTAAGTACTAACCAAATTCAATTTTTTTTTTACCAGGGTCATGATGATGTCAAATCTTACATCATACTGTAGGACTCTTTTTTGTGTTTGATTTAATTTGTTATAAAGATGTATCAAATTAAATGAAATAAAAAAACATAAATGAATTTCATGACTAAATACTCAGACGGGATTCGTACTCGTGAGCTTTTGCGATCCGGACGACCGACTGCTGACTTTATCATCACAATATATACTGGAAAACTTACGTATGTAAAGAAAAACATTATGCATTTTTCTCGATGGTTGTATGTAAAAGCAACTCGCTGGTAGGCCAATGTATACGTTTTTACAATAAGCTTCCGAAGAGTATTAGGGTTTTGCCTATTAATAATTAGGAAAAAACTGTAAAATCTAAATTATATAAAAAGCTTACGAGATAAATGATAATTTCCAAATGCGTGGGAGTAAAATTTACGCATTTAAAAGTGTAATTTATTCGTATTGATATATCTATTGACCTGTAATGATGTTTTGAAATCATTACGAAATTGTAAGCTGTGGAGTTTCTTTCGCAATTTTTTCTCGATCTCCGCATATCAATAATTTTCTAAGTAAAATAATTATTTCCTCCCGGAATGGTGGTAGGGCTTTTGACGATTTAAAAGTACTTAGCAAAGTCCATTTAAATAAAGAGCTTTTTCATTTCATTTCATTGCTTTACCAGCTACGCGGCACAGGACTGAGAGAACACGAGGAATTTTCTCTAGTCTATCGTTTCTGTTTCCTCATATACTGACGCCGTCGTAGTGGAGTGGTCAGTATAGCTGCCTACACATCAAGCGGTCCGGGTTCGAATCCTGGTAGCGGCAAATATTTGTGTGACGAACACGAATTTGTTTGCGAGTCATGGTTGTTTATATTTATTTTTTATTAAGTTTATTTATAAAAATATCTAAAATTTTTGTGTAAAATTTGAAAAAAAAATGTCCGTACTCTAGTATCCGTAACACAGGTTCTTAATGATACTTACTTCGGGCTAGATAATTGGTGTGAGCGTGAAAAATATATTATTTTTATTTCCTTTATTTCTTTTAAAATACATACGTCAAAAGACGCACATACATTACATTATTATTATTATTGTTATATGCCGTATACACATACATACATACACCCACAGAACATAGAATCTATGTTCTGTGCATACACCTATGAATATTTTTATACCATGTGGTTGTCAACACACACCGTGAATGTAGTTTGCTACTAAAAGCTAAATTAATCCATTTCAGTCGTTTTTATTTTAAAATAAGTCTCTATGTGTTCTGTTTGTAGATATGTATTCGTATTAATCTTACCTTTTTTGTAAACTCATAAAAAATATTTTCGTTGTAAAAATATTTTAGGGAAATCATTGTACAAATTTTCATGATAAGGGTGTGCAATATTTCTGTTACATGTTGTATATACAACATGCATCTATATAGATATATGCGTGCTACACAAAAGTGTTCCTACATAACAAATTCAATTTTAAAACATTTAATTTTCCAAAGCATATTTACCGAAAAGAGTTATATATTCCGAAAACCACAAAAACAAATGAAAATTGTATGTTGAGTTCGAACAACGTGAATTGGACCTCAACATTGATGTGACTTAAGCTCGAAATTGAATGAATCTGTATTTCCGTGTGCATAATAAACCGTTTGAGCAAATCTCGCTTCTGATGAATATATAATGTAATCAGCAACTGATAACGAGTAAGCTAATACTTAGTATACATGTTTTCAAATTATTCTGACGGTTAACATTAGAATAGAAACTAAAAGGATGTTTTTATAAAATGTAACCATCGATGTCCTCGATGAACGTACAAAATATTTTTGTGCTAGGTATTTGTCAAACAAGAAACAAGCCTACGGTCTGTCTGTCATAGTTGCCGTGTCGAGGCAAAATAGTAACATTATTTAAGATAACTCCTACTTGTAAGGTTCATAGCCGAACAAGTAAGCTTTAATATACTAACAATACGAATCTAGGTTTGTAACACAAAGTCAAAGGACGCAGTAAATTCATATAAGGAGGTAACAGACACGTTTTTCGAATGCACACTTACAAAGCATTTTGCTATTGAAATATTAAATTGAATATGTGGGATGCAATCGTCAGATTAATATACTAAGCGGTAGCAAAACTCCTATACGACTGGAATTCTATAGTTGAAATGAATTTGCTTGGAATACCAACACTTGAGAATAGATTTTCCAAAACCTATAATATAAATTAAGATTCAGAAGGACTCTTATATTTCTGAAAAAAAGTCTGAAAATTTTAACGTTAACCCATCTTGGAATAATATTCTTGATGGATATTCTCCACCTCACATAGTGATATATGACGGACGATAGATGATATTACGTCAAGTCAAAATTTTACGATACCCAAGTGGTAGTAGTATTCGTTACGGTCACTTGGCCCATGACAAGTAGAAATTACTGTTTGAATTAAAATCAGTAACCTTACATAAAATACAACTTCAACACTCCGCCAGACTAATTTCAACGTCCTGCAATAAATATCTACAGAAATGTTTCAATGTGACTTATAAAACTTATTTTAATGCAAAGAGATATCCAAGAAGATCGTTACCGCAAAGTTCAAAGGAAATTCTCGGCGCCAATAAAATCGAGATGAAGTTCCTTCTCTAGCTATGCAGTGCTTCTTCAATTATATCGACACAGGCGAAGGAATTAAACATCTCTTTATGTAAAATCATTGTGTTTGCCGGCTTACTTATACCGATAACTTTGTTAGGAGTTTACAAAGATTCTCTCAATATAAAATCGAACTTAAGATTGTATTGTATATGCTTTATCACATTTGATTTTTAATACCATATTTTAGTAGAGTGTACCTATATGTTTATAGTGGATTAGACGCTACTTTGACAAGTCTCTTGAACACAGAACTTTTTGAATTCTGCGGCTCCCGAACACCCCAATCCAACCAATCCTGATCCGCCTACACACTGATTAAGGATATAAGCTAACATAAACGCCGACCTAAAAACATCCTACTCGACCAGGACTACACTATTAGTCTTGCTAAAGGTCAACTTCCTCCTTGTCCTGTACTTAGTGACCAACACACTCAAAACGGTGCGAAGACCAGGGTCACACACGACACGGCGCGCTTGAGCCTAGGTCTAGAGGCACACTGCTGCCTTCCGACTCGAACGCCTTAGATTATAGAATCTTAGAAAAATGCACTGAAAAAAAATCGACTTGCCTCAGGCGGGACTCGAACCCGCACCTTCCACAATCCGGGTGGACGCGTTGACCAATTTCGCCACCGAGGCACTGCTTTTCGCTGTCGAAATTTGTCAGTGCTTGGTGCTTATGTTTTTATGGTAAACATCGTTTCATCAAATCTTTGAAATTTGCACTTCCAAGACCCGAACGAAATATTTTTGCAAATATTTGACGCCCAGCTAAGATGAAACTACCTTACATTATGGAATAATTTTATTTTTGCGTTTACAAACGCGTAAATATAATACTAGAAAAATGCACTGAAAAAAATCGACTTGCCTCAGGCGGGACTCGAACCCGCACCTTCCACAATCCGGGTGGACGCGTTGACCAATTTCGCCACCGAGGCACTGCTTTTCGCTGTCGAAATTTGTAAACGCAAAAATAAAATTATTCCATTATAGAATCTTATCAGTGAAAAGACATGGGAAATGCTCGCCAGTTAGAAATCCTTTCTAGAGTGGTATGAATTACATGCTAGATGGCCCACAAAGCCTTCTCTTAAAATCCCAGTGACACTGGGAAGGTCATTGTGCGAAATAAACTTTTATTCATTCATTCGTTCATCAGTGGTTAAGGGGTCCGGGTGAAGCTTGCTTCCACTCTATCTAACATGCCTTGTAATGTTGACTAAAAATAAAAATACAACTAACTAAAAAAACCTATAAGTACCTGCATTTGGTCAGTTTAAGAATAAATTTTATTAATCATTTCATCATTTCAGCCGAGAGACATACTACTGTTGCACATAGGCCATATAATTTTATTAATAACTACTATTTATTTTTTCTTGCTTATAAATAGTTATTTGACACTCTAATCTTGCACAAATTATTATGTAAATATTATCTTGAATCTTTCAATAATTTTAATTGTCTTATAGTTATGCTACACTCCGCTCATTAATAATACTAATACACTACACCAACCACCTTAACCTTACTTAACTGCAAGATATAAATAAAGACAACTAAGCCTTTAAAACTAAACAATTCGAACGTCTAAACAAAACAATTTCAGCTTACACAAAAATCTGGCACTGCATTCGTAGCTACGGCCCCGTAGCAAAGCTTCCGTAGCAATCGACAACCGTAGCAACAGTTGCATTCTACGACACGGCACGCGCGCACGTTCGGGAAACTTTTCTAAAGTTACTTCGATATTTTCGAAACGTTTTGATAATAATTATAATGAAATTTTATACGGAAGTTTTAAGTCGTATACTCCTTTATGTTATTCGGTACAAATAGGTGAAAGTGCATGTAAAATAAAAGTGAAACAAACAATGAGACGAACAGTTTTGTCTTGGTACTTTCTTACCTACTTGAAAGGTTGGTTTTTTTGTGATTGTTATGAAGTATTAACCGATTTAATTAAAAATAATTTCATTGATACAAATTTGTGATCCAATATACAAAATGAAATAAAAATGGTTTTCTTACATATTTTAGTCAGTTTGAATAACGTGTTATTTTTCTAGATAAACAGTTTATAAATTGTATAGTGTACATTCCATTTAGGTTTTGTTTTATTAAAATAAGATAATCTCTAAATAAAATAATCTTTAAATAAAAATCTCGTGTCACGATGTATGTGTTCGAACTCTCCCGAAACGACTCCATCGATTTGTATGAACTTTTTTGTGTATATTTGGTAGGTATGAGAATAGGCCGTAAAATATATTTCATACCGCTAAAAAAAATTACCTTTATGGCCAAAGTTTAGGGGGTCAACTAATTACTTATAAATTATTAAATTTATATTCAAATCATATTATATGAAGCTATTGACAATATTTTCAAAACGTCAGTTGGCCTTTACTAGGGTCGTGGCTTATCCTTACGTAAAAAGTGTAAAAAAATATTGTTGTATGAAAATATTTGAACAATTTTCACATATGTGAACTTAAGAGTCATACAAAAGCAAATTGGAAGATAAGATAATATGTAACTTGATTATTTAATCTAATTTCAATTCGGATACAAATATTTTATTCCTTTGACATTTTTACTAACGCGAAGTTTGTTTAACACGAAATATCCACACTCAATACGAAAGTTACTCTGTCCTTCTGTCTGTGTGCTACCTTTTCACGCCTTAAGGTCGTAACACACTTATCAGATCGGAAAGGGATCGCTTTTCGGGATTTTTTTTTACTATGAACGCTACGAAACGGCTACTGCCCGTAGCGTATCGCCTCTTTTTCATGCCGCATGCCGCCAACGGGGCCTGGTCATCTCGTGTTTTCTTGAACTTTTTATTTTATTTGATTTAAATATAGACAATGGATAATTGTATGGCACATTGCAATTATTAGGACAATCTTTTTTGTGTACTTATTATAATATTGTGTAAATAACTAATGTAACATTAGATTTATTTTTGGTATATGTCTGAACATTACATTATATTCTTATGTATTTGTCAACCAGAGGAATATAAATGTATGCTTGGCACCTAAATTTAAAGGACTATCTGTCATTAAAACAAAATGGTGATAGGTATCAAAAGTTAAATTTCCTAGTTCATTATGTGATTAATTGAATTATATAGAAAAACTTTTACAAGATAAATTATTATACAAATAATCCAAATGCGTGGGAGTAATAAATGCCCCAAATTTACGCATGTAAAACTGTAATTTTAATTGTATTGTTATTATCTATTGACCTGTAATGATATTTTGAAATCAATACCAAAAAAAAAATTATTTCGTCCCGAAATGGTGGTAGGGTTTTGACGATTTAAAAGTACTTAGCAAAGTCCATTTAAATAAAGAGCTTTTTATTTTCAATTCACTTCATTTCATAGTAAAAAAAAGCGATAAATGTGCTACGACCTTTATTGATTGAATCAATATAGTATAGACGAAGAACAGTCCTCGAGTGGCATCATTCCGTCTATAAAATCAATTCCTTTTTTCCCCAGTATCCATCTGCCTAAGAGTTGTGGGTGTGACAGTGCCAACGTTCAAACAGCGCGGAGATTCGGCGACTCTCACTTGCGACTTCGACTTAGAAGGCGGCAAGTTGTACTCCGTGAAGTGGTACAGAGACAACGAGGAGTTCTACAGATATATGCCGAAGCTACGGCCGCCGCAGCACTCACATAGGGTCGATGGCGTCAAAGTTGATGTTTGTAAAACAGTTTTCAATTAGTCATTTATTCTTACTCTCTCGTATACGTAGTATAGAAGAAGTCTTGTTTTAAATTTAATACAACCGCGAGATATTTTCGCCTCTTGCGTTTTATGAAACGTTGATGAGATTCATTACCTATATTATATTTTTTAGATTACTAACTACACTTACTATCTCGCAACATAAGAGTAGATAATACTATTGTACAAATACGTGGTAAACGGTGTTGGTGCCAAAGTATTCATATTATGTGATGTGTTACTTTTACAAAATGTCTTTGTCACTGTTTGTTTACCTAAATAAAGAGAAAAAAAAATGAGCTCTCTCGGTACATCGACGAACTCGACTGCTTGGGAACAATGTAGGAGTAAACCAAACCATAAAAGCATGCTCGAACCATTTCGATTTTATCGTAATTTTGGCAAACAATTTACAGCTCGTCTGATCATAAAATATAATAAGCGTGCTGTCGTCAGTTTATATTTATTATGATTATTTTAATTTAAATAAAACTATTTTGTATTTCTTTCAATATATATTGTGTTAAAGATACGATTTTGCTTATCAAGAACTTGAAACAGCCTTTTATTTGATATTTGAACCATAATATTAATTTCAAAACTTCATAATGGATATTTAAATTATTTTTTAATTTAAAAACTTCATAATCGATATTTAGATCATTATTTAATTTCAACATTTAAATCTTGCACAGCTGGACAAATCGAGCGCTCGACGTGTTCATCTCAAGGATCTCAGCTTAAAATCCCGAGGATTGTACCGTTGTGAAGTATCCAAAGAAGCGCCTTCATTCCACTCCGCTCAAGCCGAAGCCCACATGGAGGTTTATTGTAAGTTTATTTTAAAAAAGCTTTTATTTTTGATACACTGTTTACCTGTGGTTTACTTACATTATAATAAGACATTAAGTTAGTTTGATATTGGGACTGCCTAGTAAGCATTTCATGATTCTCGGTGCAGGCAGTCCCGATCTTTCTTAGCACGTAGAGCCTTATCACACTGGCGATTAGAGAGAGAGAGTTTAATTAAGGCGAGGTGAGTTGGCCGCGACTAGCTCATTCGAAGCCAATTTGTATTTGACCTCATATTCGTCGTTGTATTTGCTTTCGTTTTCGTGTTTGGTTCGAAGACGCATGAAATTAATGCGTCTTACATAAATACATAATATACAGTGAAACGTACCTAATAATAGACCTGTATGTAGGGTCGTCTGGGTAGGTACGACCTATTTCAACCGTGAAACAGTTTGCTGTTTCGGATTGAAGGGAAAGATAGTAAGTGTGATAACCGGGCATGGAAGGCATTTCATCTGACAATGACAATGCACCTGCAATGCAATACCAAGTGATTTATTTCTTGTTATTGTGGGTATTTATAGGCGACGGTATCTACTATACATATAATCACTAGATGGCTGTCATTTAGTTTTAAAAATATTTCTGTTTTTCAAAATGAAATAAATATAAGTAATAATATCTACAAATTGAATGAATTTTGAACTTGAAATAATTGAATTTAATTACGATGTAATCAAATAAATCCCAACTAGTTATAAAAGAGAAAGTGAGTTGGTTTATTTGGCGGCTTAGACAAATTTAATTCATCTAATTTGTCTAAGCGGCCAAATAAACCACCATTACTATAATTAGGTGGATGAGTAGGTCGTAGGGCACTGGAGAAGATTATAATTCCTATTTTTACGGAAATAAAACTTTAAACTACTTAGTTTCCCAGCTTTGCAATAAGCTACACAAGCGCCAATAAAAAACACAAGGTAACTCAATAAAAGTCAGACACGATTCAATAGCGCCCTTCTATTCACCTGCACCCACATTGAATTCATGTGAATGTTATCGTTTAATTCCAGACTTCCCGCGTGAGAGTCCTCGTGTGAGCGGCCACGAACGACCTTATTCCCCGGGAGAACCACTCGACGTCAATTGCTCCTCGGCGCGGTCATTCCCAGCGCCGGAGCTACAATGGCACATTGACGGACGAAAAGTTTGTCTACTTATTGGATAATCTGCCGCTAGTCGTCGCGAATTTTATAGATAAATATTAAATACATGAGGCTGAGTGGTTTTCCACCATAAACTAGGCACTATATATATGTAGGTACCTACGGTAAGCACAGTCAGACAGGATGCAATGGGTACTTTTATCTCACGAACGCAAGTGAGCCTGCGTGTCAGAGCCGGCGTTGTTTACCTGTCACACGCACACGGAGACAATGTACAATTGTGCATGTATAGGTAAGTATCTACACAGCACTCATGGCTCGCCCGTGTTCGTAAGTTAAAAATATTCATTCCAACACACTTCAAAGCTTTTGAGGTCTATTCATATACAATACTTAAGTGGGGATCGGCACTATGCGTACTTTAAAATGAACACACAGCTAAGGTAGTTAGCTAGCTATATTACGCAACGCACAGGTCAAGTTGTCAAAAGCAACGTCCAGATGTGAAGCTGTTTGAACTAGTAAAACGTCAGTAAAACGATGAGAACTACGCATGAACTACGCAACAGAAACGAACCAATCACAGAGCTCTATTCAACGCAATGCGTTTACTTATCCAAGAGTCCAGAGATCTCATAGTAATGTTTGTGAATAGTGTTAGGGATCTACTGAATAACAATAGCGCATGACTGATGTCGTTAGACAATCATTCTGTTCATGTAGGCAAAATTACTATTACCAGTGAGGATTGTTGTTACATTTTCCTCACTTGTTACAATGCCTCACTAGATAAATATCATCCTATGTACCTTTTTTTCGGAGAGGTCAAATGCACTTACGCAGCCTCCTTATAGTACGATGCAACTGCAGGAGAACGGGGGACTGAAAGGTAAAGGCGTTCCCTCCACTACCTACTAAACATCCTCTACGGGCATCCTGCCAAGGCATACTACGGCAGCGACCCGGGATTGTGAACTTTCGCAACTTTGACCCGGTCAAAGTGAGCGATCTATGCCCGCCCATTCGGTTCAATTAATTCAATTGTTTCGGTTCAATAGCGTCAGTCGCGCTGTTCGGCATAAATACGACCCTGTCTTGGAGACCGGCGTTCACATAGCACAGGCTTCGCTGGCCCTGAAAAGGGCCTTTTCCTGGATCCGCCACAGTGGTGCCAAGAGTGGCTCAGCGATGAGACTCGGCGCAGCTTAAGTCATGATTCTGAGCCATCTGTCCCACTCCTACCTAAGGCCGCAGCCATGGGTCCGGCCGTGGCGTATAGGCACCAGGCGCTACTTCGACAGGGCGGCGCTACCACGGAAAACCAAACCAGAGGTCGCGTCCATCCGCCACCTCTGAGACTAAGGCGTGTCAGGTGCAACCGACCTCCTAATTCCGCTCAAGGCGGCCCACCATCAGCGTGTCGGCCGGTGAATCCACGACCCGAGCTGACTGGACCTGACATTAGCCGTCTATCCACAAACAGATGCTGCCCAGGGTGCACCGCATGGAGGTCTCGGTAAATAGCACCCCACTTCCCATATTACCTACGACCTAAATATTTTTATTAAATCCAGTAGTGGGGATTTCTACAAAAAAGACTACAATCTCTACCAGTCAGTGTAGGTAGCCTCTATAGTATTTTGATATAAGTATTGCAATTATGTAGGTAAGTTTGGTATTGAAGATAGTGTGGTTAAACTTAGAACACAACAATGTAGGATTTTTTTGATGGTAACTGTACCTACATTATGTAGGTACAGTTACCATCAAAAAAATATTACCACTTTAGTGCCTTGTCATTATATTCTTTCATATGTAATGTAACGGTAGCAACTGTTTCTGCACAAGCACTGGCATTGGTATGACATGGTACTAAACTGTTAACCCCGTACTGTATGCATCAGAAGTAGTCTGATGCAGACTGTACGGGGTTGAAGAGAGGCCCCGTAACGGAGAGGCCTACGGAGGAAAATACATAGGTACTTAATTACTAATTAGCCTATGTATTTTTTGCGTGATTATAATTCATGTGTACCTAATTAGTAATTAGGTAAACGTGAATTATAATCACGACATATTTGATTACACATAAAGCTTCATCTGGCAGTATGGGTCATACAGTACCCCCAAAATAGTGACAGGTTACGAGACCGACGTCTCTAAGGTACATAAAAAGGGCATCAAAATGTTATACTCTAATATAAATCATCTCAGTAGGTAGGTACTACTTACTTATCAATGTCTACTGAAACATTTTGTAGGTTACAGAAAAAGTGTGGCTCACAGCATACGGTGCCCAGCCAGCGCCGCAAGGATTACTCGTCTCTACGCTAGGACTGAGGGCTCCTGCTAGACCGCTCATGCAACTAAGCTGCATCGCCAGTATGGGCACGCATCGAAGAGAGAGAACTGTTATAATAGGTAGGTATCAAGGGTTCCAGTGGATACATTCGCGGCCGACGCGTCCTCCTAGTCCAATGACGGGGAGGTTGCAGTTGTTGATGTCTTGACGCTAAGATACCTACATGTGAGGGACTTCGTTGGACTTTAGTGGGTAAGCCCAGTTTTCCGTAGGGAAAGTCCTAGTATGACGTTGATGCCATCCCAGGCGTGACGTATGCATATTAGGGGCGATTAGGCCTTAGTCAACCACACTGGCCAAGTGAGGTTTGGTCAACTTCACACACAACCTAAGAATTTCTTCATAGGTGTGTGCAGGTTTCCTCACGATGTTTTCCTTCACCGTAAAAGCGTCGATTAAACGTACACATGAATTCAAAATTTCAAAAAAAAAAAACACATTGTTTCGTGTCGGAGTTCGAACCGGTGCCTCCCGGGTGGGAGACGACGCTCTTACACAGAACGCCACCGACGCTTCTGCAAATACCTGCATAAAAATGTTGATAAATAAACACGAATTTACCCAAATCATGTTTGCACATTTTAGATAATGACGCAATAGCGAATTTAAATAAAAACATTGGTAGCGGAAATAATTAAATTTTTGTTTCAGAAATAAACTCGACTTGTAAGAAGAATGCCTTCAGTTTAACGTTAATAATATCTATAAGCACCAGCATGAATTTATATAAGATATTGTGATACTATTAAATAATGAAGTACGTGTCTAAACTAAAATATCTTAAGTATGTAAATAAAATAATTGTTAACTGCAAAAAAAGTATTTTTTATGTGCCTCCCTACAGATGACCTAAGTATATTTAGGAATGTGCGTGAGAACTGAGGGACCACGTTGTTATTTTGCAAAATAAATTTCGAATGATTTAGTAGAGGACTTACAACAAATGTAGGCCAAATCTAAAAAAATGTACCCTAAATATATTAAAAACTACAGCCCATAAAGTGTGGTCCCTCAGTCCTCACAGGCCACCAGCCAGATCTCAGAAAGATCTGAAAAATTTAGGTAGGTACTTACTGTGACTACAGATTTTCAGTAGAGAAAAGATAATCTACTCTAACACAGACCACAAAGCATCAAAGATAAAAAATATAGAACAACTAAAATGTGGTCCCTCACGCTACGCAAGAAAGATCATAATTTAGTGAATATTACCGAATCAAATTTATTTCTTTTGCACACAAAGTATTAAAACATAATGCAAAAAAGAAATGGAAAAAATATCGACGCTACTTGAAGATTGCGATTATTAAAACTGGTCCTTCAATCCTCACGTCCACTAACATTGTGCGTCTATAGTTGCTAGACGAGTGGAATATCAGAAAGTCTAGTGCACTCAACTTTTAGTACAAAGTTTCTTCTAAATAATAGGTATCTAAAATTCTGTATTTCTTTCATCTTAGCCGAGATAATATTATTTTTTCAATCCCATGAAAACAGATAAAATAGTGTGACCACACAATGAAACAAACTGTAGTAAGTACAAATTATATACTAGGTAGGTATATAATTTGTACTTACTAGTCAGCTTCATAAATATCTGAGTGTCAAGACTGATCAAAATTATCTAACAGACAAAAATTCAATATTATATGCGTTGCTAGAGTATCTTATTGTTGTAACCATCCAGAGTAGTCAATATTATCGAAACAACACAATTCCATTATGTAATGTGTTAATATGACCAATGATATATTCGCGAATATATTCAATGGTATCTAAGCACGCAAAGTTATCAAAAATATCTTGGTAGTAAAGAAAAGTAAGCGCTAATCTGGGGTATTACGGTCCATATACTCCCTTTCTGTAAACAAAGGTAAACTAAGCAGAGCTGTCATATGACAAATGCAGGCGCTCTAAATCTAAGGTATTAATTTTACCAAATTCTACAAATCATTATATTTATTAATATAAATTAATTTATTGTTTTATTAATTAATTGCTAAAATACTGAAATTGAATGCTGATTAAAATATCAGTCAATGAAAAGTAAATATTTACAGATTTAAATGCAATTTTCTATTGCAACTTAGACATGTTCTTGGATAAAAGGCTGCATATTTAATCGAATTTAGTATGTCATGGGTCATGAATAAATCGTCATCAACAGCTCATATAATGTCTCCATCGAGGGTCTCGAGCCTACTCTACATTAGGGGCGATTAGACCTTAGTCAACCACGCTGGCCAAGTGCGGGTTGGTCGTTTGCGTTCCCGTTGAGGGTCCAGATTGGAATTTTAAGCTTTTGAATGCGTCAGCCTAGTGGTCTCTAGATCGAACGCTATAAGTTCGTATTAAGTAGGAACCACAATAATATTTGAAATACCTAGATTATAAGATATGGATACATGGTAGTCACGATTAAGGTTCTTTTGAACCTTTAACCGATTATAACTTTTGAGTATCTTCTTTTTCAAATGAAAGGTTAAATTTACAATTGTTTGAGAACTTTTACTATAGGCTTAGTTTATTTTATTATTCTGTATGTTAAATCATCAATGCAATTAAATACTACATACGTTTTTTCCTCTTCTTTTAGGATATATTGCTCACAATAATGCAATCATCTGCTATGACACTGCTGAGAGTCTCAATTAAAATATTATTTATCACCTCTAGTTTAAACAATTTAAAATAATATTAATGATCTTTCTTATTTGTGTTGCGTTATATTTTGATACCTTGGGTTATCAATCTCTGATAACATCAATTTAAAATCATTTAGGGAGTTCGTCCATTAGCGACAATCGCTGAGCTATTTTGTTATAGAATATAAAAATACTGAAACTCCTAGTTGCTACAAAAAGTTGCTCATCATTAAAGTCGGTCTGTATCCCGGGCGAAGCGATTATCGCTGTAAAAAGGAACGAGCGGAAATTAACTTGCTATCAAAATTGCTCACAAAATCACTGACAGAAGTTGTTATAAAAATTCGTTGCTACCGTGGGCGAGTTCCCATGGAAAATTTTCCGTCTGAAAATTGTAACTAAATTAAAACAACAAATCGCAAAAATACTAATTTAAAGAAAAATCTGTGAAGGCCCTTAATGTCTAACTTTCAATCTATTGAAAATGGAATAATCTATGTAAATGAAGATATTTATGAGTACTCTGAACGCTTAGATACCAATGAACAGTTACGATGCGTACATATAAAAGATCATTTTAATCGTGTATATGTAATTGAAGATTTATGGTATGCAGATATATAAGACTGGTTGTTTGTGTGCAATATTTTGATAACTTTAAATGCAAAGATATTATTGAAACTTTGCTCCTAACATGTTTTTTACCACCTTGGCACCTCATATCATTATGAAGCTGACTGTACCTACTATTGAACAAAATGAAAACATGTTGTATGGATAGTATAATGTTATTACATGGTGTAAGTGTATTTAATAAGAAACCGGACAAGTGCGAGTCGGACTCGCCCACCAAGGGTTCCGTACATTTTTTTTATTTTGCGGCATAAACGGCAGTATCTTATTTTTTGCGTCAACTTAGAAGTTTGAATTTTTCACAGCTTCAAGGGACTGGGGCCTTACCACCTTCTGAGTTTAGCACAAGGGAATTGTATGCGCCGCCGCGTGCCCATCCCACACTGGCGGCTGTATAAAATTCCCTTATTTATATCGTTCGCGGCGAAATTATTATAGAATCATAACACTATTACGGCTTGAAATATTTAATCACTTATTAACAACTATTTATATATAAAACAATAGACAAAAATACAATTTACTCTAACTTTGAAACTCAAGTACTATAAGAATAATCCTATTGTTAATTTAATATTCAATCAAAAACAAAAATACAATAATGCAAGTTCCTTACTATTTACGAATTTATTGTAAAATAATAGTGGTAAATAATTTACAAAACTAATGAAATGCGTTTGTGGTATTCAAACATAAAGGGTATCACAATAGATAATCACAAAAATACTGCATGTAGAATAGTTTTTGAACTGCAATATTTTACATAATGTGTGGGTATATTGATAACTATTGTTACGTAATATTAAAAAGGTTAGTAAAGACATTAATTATATTGAAAAAAATAATAACCTGAAAGAAATGACAACAATTGGTGCTAATTTTTAATTTTAATATTTTTTTATGCATAATTTATCAAATAAAACTCAATTTTATTACATTTGGAATCACATATTATTTTCCTAATAAGTTATATAATTTCTTTGTCTTCATGTGAAATCGAAAACGCTTATCAATATATTATTTTTATTTCCGAAGATACGACAATTGAACTATGAATAATATTTAATTATATTTAAAAGTATTACAATAGGGATTTGTATATATTTCAGCACACCCTAACTACAACACATTTATACCTATAACAGTTAATCAGATGCAGGGACTAAAAACTAAGAACTGATTTATGAATTCAGACCAAATTTATTGAGCCATAACCCTGAGTTTTCTTAAGCATTATGCTTGTTCTGTCTGTCTCAGGTACAAATAGACAATTTACAAATGTACTTTTACTTATATAGGTTTAATTTGTAATCCAAATTACCAAGGAAAATATCTCATCACTGACAATAAGTGAGAACCAAGTCTGCATTATACAGTGTGAGTACTACAAAGGCAATGACACAATTTTAGCTTTCAGTGTGATTGTTGTAGCTCTTGTAACTGCAACAAATTGGTAGAGACAGATCTTGGCGAAAGTGTGCACAGTTAGAGATTAATGTGTCTCATTAGTTGACACTAAATGAAATATGTTGCTTGAGCGACAAAATATTTAGTGGCTCATTTGCTATTATGGGACAAGTGCCTAAGAGTCTCAATTCATAAGTCATATGAAGACTATAATATACTAAAGGCAAATTGGTGTTATAATCACAAGTGGATAAGCAGTAGCTAATCTAACAGTTTGAATTCGTTAAACAAAAAATTGGTTATTTAAACAAATTAAATCTCAGACTCTTGTACACAATTAAAACATATTTTCCCATAGCATTTTAAAAGAGTGGATTCTGAATTGTTTTTTTTAGGACAACATTTGCAAAATATCGTAGGCACTGTGCTTATTAAAATATCTATGACATCAATAAAATAAGTAGCACATAATATTCATTTGAAAGCAATAAATAAACATTGTCTTTACCCTTCTTGCCCAAAGTCATCCATGAACTTTTTCAATTTGATCATATCCTCATCATTAACAGTTGGTTTGGATGTAGCCAAAGATCGTACCATGTCTGACATTGTGACGAGTGGTTCACCTAATTTGTCACTCGGTACTTCCATCCAAGTCATTTCAATAGCACCGGGATCTCCAGGAGAACAAGGTGTCAAAAGATCATTGACAATAAGATCAGGATTTGTAGGACTCGGCCCAGAAATTTTCTTGAAATGAGTTGCAGACTGCACTTTACGCACTGGCTGCATAAGAGCATCACGAACAACTATACTTATGTCAGCACCTGAATAACCATCAGTTTTTGAAGCCAATACTTTCATATCTTGTTCGGTCAACTGATGGCGGGTATTCCCCAAATGTAATTTGAACATATCCAAACGAGCATGCTCTTCAGGTAAAGCAATATAAATACGCTTCTCAAAACGCCTCCTGATGGCAGCATCCAACACCCATGGAATGTTAGTAGCTCCAAGTACTAAAATTCCATCCATGTCATTACCTACACCCTGCATTTGAACAAGGAATTCTGTCTTGATCCTCCTTGCAGATTCAGATTCATTATCAGACCGGGATGAGCAGAGAGAATCTACTTCATCTATAAATATGATACTCGGCTTGTGTTGCCGTGCCAAATCAAAGAGATTTTTGACTAATTTCTCAGACTCACCCAGCCACTTTGAGACTAAGTCTGAGGATGACACAGAAAAGAAGGTGGAATTGTTAGCTTCAGTTGCAACAGCTTTTGCTAAGTAAGATTTACCAGTACCTGGTGGACCAAACAACAGGATACCCTTCCATGGTATTCTCTTTCCAGTAAACAAATGTGGGAATTTTATCGGAAGAATAACAGCCTCCTTCAAGGCCTCTTTAGCGGCTTCTAGACCAGCAACATCACTCCATTTGACATGAGGCTTCTCAACTACAATTGCACCCTCAAGTTTACCTTGCAGTTTCTTCTTCTCAGGGTCATCAGAGTCAGTATCACTATCACTTTTCTTGTCTTCACTCTTAGAGTTAGATTCGCCATCCTTAACAGGTTTCTTCTTTCGGTCCTTCTTCAGGTATTCCTTAAGTTTTTCGGCTCTATCAAGATACTGTAAACATTTAGCTCGGATACTTTCCTTGGCTCTCTCACCTTGTGCCTCATATTTTACAGCATGTAGGAAATATTCTACACCATGCTCATAGAGTCTCAGTGCTTCTTCATAGTTTTTATTTTTATCCTCCTCGGTAGCCTTTGTTACAAGATCAATTGCTTTTTGTAATGTATTTGAGGATGCCATCTTAGTTCAGTTTCTCTGAAAAAAGAAAACATACCTATTGTGAGTGATATTATTCCTCATTGATGGGTTAGACAATAATGTCCAGAATGTTATAGTTCAGTTTAAAATTATTAGAACACCAACATCATTAATAAAAATGCATTTCTGCCTTTGAAATTGAAATGTGCTTTAATTATTGCTGTATTTACATTACATAGGTAATTAATATTTTCAAATAAGCTTAACCCATCGCCTGGCGGCGCTTCAAAGGCTGTAAAGTACAATTGTGAGCGATTACGTCATCAGCCCGCCGAGGGGTAGCATGTCGGCTTTTTGCTTTGTGTAACTTCCTTTGTTTATAAATACCACGCATGTGGTATATCTTTAGATTCCTAGATAAACTAACTAAAATTTAAGACTACTTTGAATAAAGAGCATTGTATAATGATTAATTTACAAGCATTTGAAACCAGGCATAAGGGTATTTCCGACTTTAATACGTCCTAAATTTGTTAAATACCAGCCAATACTTTACAAACTACACTTTAAATTTAACAAATTAACTAAACATACCTAGAATCTGATAAATATAGCACATTGACAAACTAAATTTGAACTATCGTTTGATTAACTCGACGTTCGGCAGCCGCCATATTATGACACAACTCGACGTTCGGCAGCCGTCATATTATGGCACGTCACATTTTTAATTTTTCTTAAATGGAGTTATTTTTTATTGAGGCAAAGGTAACTTAAACTTCCATCCTAATTGTAAAATCACACGGTACAAACAACAATCGTAGAGTTGAGACATAACAAATTAAAAAAAAAAAATGGTTTTTAAATGTATGACAGCATGCCATATTATGGCACGCGCCCGAATAGTGTATTACAAACGATGTCATAATATGGCACCCGCCGGCTAAGGGGTTAAGGTTATTTTAATTTTAAGAATTTACATTGTCTTATTTTATTAGTTACCATGTTTACAGCATTCTATAAAATTACAGCCTAACCTTTTTTAAAATAAGGTAAAGCAAGTATTAGCAACACAATGAATATAAAACTATTCTTATTGTATTTTTTTAGACAACCAATATCTTGAACTAAATATGTTTGCATTGTATTATAATGCCCCATTGATATCATAAGGCACTAGAATCTACTAATAAGAAGGAAAGTCAATATTTGACAGAAACATTCTATATAATTTCATAAATATTGCTGATACTTTATAAACATACATACATACAATCACGCTCGTAGTCCCAACAGGGTTTGAGCAGAGCCCTAGGTAACATTATGTTAAACATAAAGCCACATCTGGCAGTATGGGCCAACCTGATGCCAACCTATTGCTCTTAGGATGTGCACCAAACCCAAAAAATAACAATCCTTCAGTAAACAAACAATCAAAAGCAAACAACAGGACAAATGTTACAGTCAAAATCATCTCAGCAGTCTGGGTATTATAAACATTTGAGGTAAAAATACCTACAGAACTCTACCTTTAGTGAGTCATATAAAACTAAGTAAGTATTAGTAAAGTTGCAGAGTACAAACTTATAGGTACTAGGTTTTTTTTTTCAAATAAAATTCATTAAAATGTTCTAAAGTACGATGGCGATTAAACTTAAAGGAGCTGGTTTTAGATTAATTTCGGTAAAAGAAACGATTGTCAAAAAGGGACAACCCATGAGATCATTCTCTATCGTGGCCATAATTATAACAGTTTTTAAAGAAATACAATCATTTATATGCACTTACTTACCATCTACGAATGAAGAAAACCACCTGATCTGATGTAAAAATAAGAAATTCTCTAAGTTAGTAAGTCCTAAGGAAAATAATTTGCGAAATTCGTTGTTTGTCTCACGAACAAAATGATCGACATCAATTTACTGACATTAGGGAGGTGAAGAATAATCGATTATTAAAAAAACGATTATTGAAAAAAAACGATTATCTAAAATTGCCTGTTAAATGAGGATTAATCAATTTTTTTTTAATTTTCTTTCTGACATACGTACATATTCACTCGACATTATCGGACGGCGAACTGGCGGCAATGTATGCGCACTGGGCATACACTTGTCACAAGTTAAAGGCCGGCTCGGCCTATATCCTTGTATTATTAAATCTGTGGGTGTACCCCACTACCAATTTATATCTTTAGACCGCATACAATGAAGTGCAGCTCGAATTAATTGACGAACCAGTCCTATCTGACCGGTCTCCTTTTTTGTCCCCTTTTCCAAAAAAGTTGTATGAGATGCGTATCCGTTCAGTTTTTTGCAGCTGAACGGATGATTCAGCTGCATAAAATCGTTGTTTTCTATGGAGAAAAGCTGAATAAGTGTGGTAGTTAGTCCCTAAAACATCATTTACATACATTTTATTATTTATCCATAGCTTTCACCGAGAAGGATGCTGCGGTCGTTCTTTATTAATAACGATCACGAAAGTTAAGAGACTACGTGCGTGATCGGTAGGTACTCGGATGGGTGACTGAAAAAACTCGGTCTTCCTCCATGCTTGGGAAGGCACGTTAAGTTGGTTTAGTGTAGAAAGATAGCATCGCTCCCAAGGAAGGTTGGTGTTAGGCAGGCAGCCGATCATAAAATCTTAGCAGCATCTTTATCGACAGTATCTGCACCAACTCCAAAATTAAATGGTAGCAGGGTATGAGAAAGAGCTTTCATTTAGTGCACATAATTTCGATTTTGATCATTTACTTTTGTGGTTGACTTTACTTAGCAGTAGTTTTCTAGTTTAATAGTATCTATGGTTTGTAAGTTATTTCTCATTGTTAATAATAAGGTGCAAAAATGACGAATATTCACAAAAAGTCGATTATTTTATTGTTAATTTTCGATTTTTTTTAAATCGATTGCTTTTCAACTATAAATAATCGGTTATTAAAAAATCGTTTTTTTTATATGTAAGTTACATCCCTAACTGGCATGACATTACATGACAATCAGTAGCTTTAAAATCTTTTGTATTAAGGATAGGCAAAGGGGCTTAACCCATACAGCCATATCTTCAGTAATTTTTCGTCTTGATTTTCGCAATATAATATGGGTGTCACACATCAGATATTTTATGGGAGTGTATGAAAAAGTATATGGCAACAGACTTTATAATGGAAATTTGGCAAGAAATTCATAGGTAAAACCAGTGTATTATATACTCTTTGGGTAAAACTAGATGCCTCACTAGCAATAAAAAAGTGAAGACAACTTTTTTGACACCAAGTAACCTTTGTGTCAAGTTAAGTGCACGAGTGGTAATTCTACAATAAAATTCGTACACGCCATAATTATAACCTTTATTTCGATTATTCTTCAATTTGGCCGTTAACATGGATGCTTGTGCATAAAAACAACACCACTTTCACTTACACAAAATTCACAAAGTAAGGCTGGATTTAGTGCTACACGGACGGTCCGTACGGACTACCGTACGGACCGCCCGTATACGGACCATTCGGTCGGTTGATCGTTTAGTGTTCTACGGACCAACGTACAGCTCGGATAAGTATAGTCGCGCAGAAAAAATAAATTAATTCCTTTTTAAACACCATAATTGCTGCCTACTACTTAAGGCGGTTAACGACATAAAAAGAAGAATAGAAGGATGAAGATTTTAACATCCTTAACATAATTGTCAGATCGGGCGACGCATTGAGAGAAAGATTCGCTAGTTATTTTGTATCTACCACAGGTGCAGTGTCTTGGCAAAGTAATTCAATATTTTAATGTAAAATAATTTGCAATACAGTAGTTGTTCATTAAACGTTATATCTAAATAAAGAGCATGTTTTACTCAACGATATCTTCGTAGGTATGTACATACCTACTTATTATTCTTTTGTATGTACATACATACTTACGTGGTACTTACCAATGTCCTTTTTCTTCATAACTGGTAAATCATCATAACCAGGATACAATGCTCGGTATACTTCTATCCACGCATGTAGTTTGGCGTCACGATTTTAATAAAAATTATCGCTAAAATCCCATAATGATGGTTGACTTCGAACTTCTGTAATGACTCGTTCCGTGTCTATATTTGCCACAGACATTGTTATATAATTATTTAACAATTTTAATTAATAAATAATAAATTAATTTTCATGTTTTATTTTGACAGTACCGTACACACGTCCGGTTGGTTTTGCGTTCGCACAGAACTGAACGCTTCTATTATATGCCTAGCGCGTCCTGATACGGACGTCCGGAGCACGGACGCGCTCGACGGATGGTTTTGCTCCGGATGGACGGACGGTCCGCGGGCCGTGTTCTACTAAACGCAATAGTTGATTTCGTTGATTTCTATACGATAGCTCCGGATGACAGTCCTCCGCACGGACCGTCCGTGTAGCACTAAATCCAGCCTAACGCCTTTTTCACCATCAAAATAAACATATTGCTCATGCCTGCCCTTAAAATCATCTAGCCCCATGCAACCCCATCACGAAAATTCCGTGATCCCTATGTTCAGTAAACTCCCTTTATAAAATACGGGAAGAAAGAGGATATATGTAACCCATATAGCTAGGACTTTATGTAGGTAAGTTCCTTAATTATTAATTTGCATTGAAATGTGTGTGTCAGACGTAGATATAGGAGACTGTAGATCGCCAATAGAAAAGAGAAAGAGCATACTAACGCATATATTAGAGTGAGATACATAGACGAAACTATTTTACGTATACGCAGTGGCAGGTCGGCCTATCAGTCACGTTTAGACAGCAACTGTCAGATTGCAGTGGTACTATTTTTAACGCACACATGCGCATTACTCACACTTAGGTACATTTTTGGTCTCGCCCTATGGCGGGTTTTATTAACATATCTAACTAATAACTACTTTACTACTGTAAAAATAACATAGTATTAGGAAAGTGAGATATATAGACGACACCATTTCACGTACACGCAGTGGGCCTAAGGAGGCCTGTCAATCACGTAGAAAAAACATCAACTGTCAGACTGCAGTACTATTTTTCATGCACACATGCGCATTACGCACACATCGGTGTATTTTCTTGGTCTCACCCTAGTCTTCTTCTTATATTTTACCCAATGACGTAGGAATTCTACGTCATTGATTTTACCTAACTGTCGTCATGTGTTTCTGTAACGCTATAACGTAACATAATAGCCAATCTTGTTGCCAATCTACCTATACACGTCAGAATTATAAATCTATGGTGTCAGGCATGGGAATGTTTGGCGATATTATGTAATAGCAACAGATCTAGTGATGGCGACTCATGAGGTGGACTTCTATAAAATTCTAAAACACAGAAAAAAAACTTTAATTAAATTTTTCTCATCATAACTAACCCTAAATAAGGATGATGGCACATCAAAAACTTTCACTGAATAAAATACACCCGGAAACAAATTCTAAAGGAAACATTAAAATAAAAATCTGACCGACTTTCTCCAGAGTTCTTGTTGTAAATAAAAGTGTCGAGAGACTATTTTTTACTCAATCTACCGAACAATTTTTTGTTACTTTTAGTATGAACATTTTCATTCGTCTTATCAGCCTTTATAATTCGGCCCACTGCTAGGACACAAGGCGTTCCTTGTCATCGAAGGAGGTTTAGGCAGTAGTCCACCACACTTGCCCAATGCGGATTGGTGAACGAAGAAAAGTATAAGATGCTCAATACCCCTTTGCGTGCGTCGTAAAAGGCGACTAACGTATCAACATTAGTCGCCTTCTACGACACAGTTTGGAGGATATAGGTTGATGTTATTCTACTCTGCCGTTTACTTGACATTGGCAAAATGTTAGATTATTTGTCTAAGGCAAAATACGTAATCTGTAAGTATGTGCCGCGAAAAAGAAGTAAAATCTGACTGACGTCATTGAGAGCGCGCCAATCACTCAAAGAACATTGCGAATCTCAGTTGCGAATAAATAATTTTCATACAGCCAGCAATTCTTGTTTTTACCAAAAAATGTTTTTAGAGATTTTAGCCTTCAGTTACCATATCATATCAGTTCAATGTGGCGGTGATTTAAGTACTGCCATGCCAGGGAATCCAGGGTAAATAATAAATTTCTTTATAACTTTCATGTATTTTATTATGTAAATGTATAAATCCAACTGTTCAATTTATTCCAGTATTAATGTTCACGGTATATAGATGCTTCTAAATGGTTCCGAAGGATTTAATATGATATCTCACTAGTACCTGCCCACTTATTTTAACAATCCGTACTATTTAATTACTTATCTATTTTGTCAAATACTAATACTTTATGTTTAATTAATCTATCTACTAATTGCGTATCTTTAAAAGCTGCACCGATGCCCAAGACGCCTCCTCTGAAATAAATATTTGACAAAGTCACGTTAAAATCTTATATTGAATAGATTAATTTATTTAAGCATATTTTTTTCAGTTAACTTTTTAATAAAAAAAAATAGCCCTATGAAGCAGAAAGCTCACTAATGTAACAAAGCCGTACCAGCTACCAACTTACTTAGGCATTTTCTGGGATTCAGTCAACATCGTAAAAGCACAAGAGAGTAATGTGAGAGCAGTTGTTTCATATCCGGGGTCAGCTCCGGATATCTGGAATATAAGAAGCAATAGGTAATGTATACAATCAATTGTTTAACAAATAAGTCAAAACATGCCGACGAATGGTTAGAAAGAGATAAATGGATAATAAGAAGTTTCAAGTTCTTTTTTGTCTTCACTTTTTGTTCGAGTTGTGGTTTCCAGTTTTACCTGTAAATTTCTTGGACATGGCTGTATAGTTCACAGATCCTTTTGCCTTTTCTATTTGAAAATAAAAATGGTGGGAAATTTAAATTCAAAATACAGACAATCTGTCTAACGGTCAATTCGCTATGTTTTTTTTTGAGATATAAAAGTGATAGTGATAGCCACTGTACTATTTACTGATCCACTACTTACTTTTTTTTCTATAAAGCTACTTAAGACAATTGTCGTGTTAAACAGTAAATCAGTAAATAGCTCGGTGCTTATAATTTTCATGTGTCAAAAAATTTTAGCATATGCCGGCTGTGCAAGTACTACGAACAGACATATTGTTCGCAGACCAAGTAGGGCAAGTAGTAGGTAAGCAATGACCTCAGATCATATGCAACGACCCTATTTATTTTAAACTTAAGTCACGGTAATATTATCTATTATTACCGTGCTTAAGTGGTCACTAACATTAATTTGTGTGAAAACGGCGTGACCATAGCGCATGCAACTGCGCCGAAATATCGGAATATAAACAAAACCGAGGTACCTACGTGGTACAAATCCCGTTTTCACAGAAATTAATGACCATATTATTTCTTAAATAAACACACCCACTGATTGACGAAAATAGAAAATATTTACACCTGGCAACTGGAAAAAACAATGCAATCAACGTGAACAAATATGTAGGCAATTGCCTACTAGGCATCGAATTTGCAGCATTGTTTCATCAAATCTTTGAAATTTACACTTCTTATGTTTACCATAAAAACATAAGCACCAAGCAGTGACAAATTTCGACAGCGAAAAGCAGTGCGGTGGTGTAATGGTCAACGGAGCCGCCTGGATTGTGGAAGATGCGGGTTCGATTCCCGCCTGAGGCAAGTCGATTTTTTTCAGTGCATTTTTCTAGTAAGTATTAAAAATATATTTACGCGTTTGTAAACGCAAAAATAAAATTATTCAATGTTGTTTTTAAATTAAAATAAATAGTTCTAGTAACTCAGTGCCAGATAGTTACCTACTACCTTCGAGTAGGTTATGAAGTGACATGGTCGGTAGGTAGGAATGACAATTCAATTAGCTGCCTACCTAAATCTATTCAAAACTGAATAGATATTAAGTAGTTAGTATGTAGGTACTTATTGTATCAGAAAATTAGTACTACTTACAATAAATTACAGATAGTATTAATATTTACTCACTTTAACAGACAAAGATTTTTCCTTTTGTTTTTCGTCAACACCTTTCCCTGTGAATGTCATCTCGAATTTCGTATCTTTAGCCATTTTCTCTGAGGGACCCTTATGAGACAGATAACCCAATGTGAAAACTCGTGGATACTTCCATAATAGATTTCTAAAGCACCTGAGACGGCTCAGATAGTAGTAGATAAACATCGCAGGTACAATTAATAGCATGTGAATAAAAAGTGGTGTTGTTGTGTACATTTTAAAATGGTATGGTTTCTTTTCTTTTTGCTCGCACAAGTATCTTTGGGACATTTCAACCATATCTTCGTCAGGGCCTGGGTAGGGAAACCAGAATCTCCCTTTGTTTCTATGGAAAAAACACCTGAAAAATAAAGTGTGGTCAGTAGATATTATTTACTTACTGGGTTTTATTAATTTGAAATAGGTACTTACATATACGAAATACCTTTATACCTACATGAAGCTATTTCTTGCCTTCATATTCTTTCTAATCTGTGTCCTATAATACTATTTTATAGTCTAGCTGTCTAGGTAATTATTTTTTCAAACCTATAGTACCTACAATCAATGAGCTTTTTATTTTAATAAGGTGTTGAAAATCTCTTTTTCTTTTGATATCTAAGAAGGTGTAGAATATTTATCTGCAAGATCAAAACTGCTTACTTACTACAAAAATTTACAACAGAACTCAAACCAAATAAAAAGTTGGTCTGAGCAACAGAACGTACGAATGTACGAATCTAGGTATTCGACATAATTCGTGTAGGTACCTACCACTTGGAGGCGATCTATTTCGAGATCCAAGGACGGCGGACGCGACTTTATAATAGAATATCAATATGGGTATTATTTTCGTGGGTCCCGAATCAACATCAGCTACAAGGAGCTTATATGATCAGTTAACTCAAGATCCATCAAGACGAGACAGACGCTAATATTAATAAGATATCAATATGGGTACCTATCATTTTCATGGTTTGTGAGGTCCCGATTCCGAATAAAACATATAGGTACCTACTTAGGTATTTCGAGATCAAAAACGGCGGTGGACGCGACTTTAATAAGAATCAATATGTTGTTGGGTTAGTTTTACCTATCATTTTCGTAGTTTTTGGGGGTCCCCATTAAGAATGTAAGTAACATCTATTTAGAGAGCCAAGATGGCGGAAAAGACTTTTTAATAACCTCAGACCAATACGTACTTTTTTATTGGTAGGTAGGTACCATGTTCGAGGTTTTCGGGGGTCCCGATTACGAATAGGTAGGTACCTACTTAAGTTATTTACAACATCTAGATGGCGAACATTATTAACATATTACCTAGATATTATTGTCTTGTTTTTCTAGTCTACAACAAAATCCTCGCTGGTAAATGTGAATATGTTTCACATGTGAGCACTTTTTTTTTGTCTCGGCACTTGCAGCAAAAAATGACTTTGCTTACCTACTTGTTGAACAAATAGGTAGGTAGGTACCTAACTATTTTCTAACCAAATATCATTGTTTCTAGCCACAAAAGTCTGTAGTGTTAGTTGGCATTACTACCTATGATTTAGTTTAGAGTTCTTTGGCTTATGACGTACTAAACCACATGCTAGTTGCATTATTATTATGATGCAAATGTTTTAACGAAATAGGTACGTAAGTACTTACCTAATTAGTTACCTACTTTTACCTTTTAAATCCTGGAGGTTCAGTACCACAAAAACTGTGTGGGAAAGTTTCCAGTTTCAATCTGCGGTAAGCTTGTAAATTCTGTAGCTCATGAACCAACGATGCCCATGTCCCATAATGCACCAGGCACTTTCCAGGGAAGTACGCTCTTTTGGGAATTAGAATTTCGACATATGATTCCACTGTGCTCAATGTCCCTAGAAATAATAATTAAAATTAACGGTGAAGGTATCGCACCGCTGCCAGTCGCAGAATTTGGGTTATTCCTTCTCCTCACCACTGACTTTGTTCCCATTGATGACGAATGGGAAAATCCGAGAGATGTTCAGTGGGAACAAAGTCAGTGGTGAGGTTTGGGAATAACCCCAGAGTTTGATGATTGCAAGCATGTCACCATTCAAACGGAGAAACGTTTCGTTTCACTACCTACCCCTATTTCTTAACCGATCTCTATGATGTCCGCTACTTCGTTTACGCAGTATCAATGTTATTATAGCCCAATTATATTATTCTGATGTAGGTACTTATAAGCTATATTATTGTAAAGTTTCATTAAAATCCATTCAGTAGTTTTTGCGTGAATGAGTAACAATCACATATCCAGACATCCCATACATACATCTAATAGAACATCCATACAAACTTTCGCGTTTATAATATTAGTAGAATTAGAAACAAAAAGAAAAAAACGATGCCTGTACGTTTTCCTTGTTTTAAAATTCGACATAAAGTTAAGTAGTAGGTAGGTACCTATGTAGAATGTAGATTAGGAGGGTAAGATGGGGTACAGTGTTACAAAAAAAAAAGACGTGTGGCACTCGGGGACTGCCGCGGTAAAGCTATTGCATATCATTTTGTATCAACTTATGCAATTATAATTTTATTTATTTATTTTATTCATGCAGTATTTCTTTTTCTTAGATATTAATTTTATAATTGAAATAATTAACTGAAATAATTAACATTCATATTCAAAACACTTTATACACAAATTTTACAAGTACAGCTATTCACTGTTGTAGATAAATACCTATACACCTATATACTTTCTCATAAGCTGCTTATGTATTCGTCCGATTTCGGAGCAGCTCGTCTCGATTCGTGCGAGTTTCGTAGAGTCGTACAATACGTCTAATCGCACGCACACAACGCCGTGTCGAAGACTGCCGAACTGAAACGACGTTAGACGATGCACGGCTGTAGTGTGTGACGCGCCTCTCCTGACTTAGCATTAAGTTAGACTAAGGTATATTTGTAATTAGCGTTAAGTCTTTAGTAATAAACCATACTCCTTAAGCAACACACGTTGTTTCTTTGTGCACTCCAGGTCCCAACATTGCATGGCGACCCTGCCAGTGCTGCCTCGTGGCAGCGCTGCGCAGATGGGACAGTGATTTTTTTTTGGGTGCGTAAATATACAGTTAAGATATGAAAATAAGTTATATAAATTTAAAATCACTATTGCGCAAGAAAAAGAACATTTTATATATCGAAAAGGACGATGACGTAGTTTATAATAAATAAATAGGCATAGTGTTAAAATAAGTGCTCTGAAGAAACAGAAATGAAATAAATATAAAAAAAAATGAGGAAGATGTCGTTATGAAAGATATGAAGAAAATACTACAGCTAAGAAGATGAAAATAATGAAGACGTATAAGGAATGATAAATGTTCCTAAATGTGTGAAAAAAATATAAACAAATAGATATAAGGTGAAGCAATATGCTAACAATGACAATGTAAGTGTGAAGAGGAAAAATAAATGATCAGATACTTAAATAGCTACAAAATCTGGATATGAGATGAGATATGAGATGGGGAATAAATAAAGATGATGATTCGGAACTAATGCTGGGAGCCGGGAGATGTTCGTGTCTGATGAGTATGATATGCTGGGCGCCGGGAGATGATGGAGTCAGATGTGGATCTGATCCTGGGCGCCGGGAGTTGAACGAGTCAGATGTGGACACCTCAAGACTGGAAGGACGCCTTTGTTTCGACGAATTTCTTAAAATTAGCGCAGATGTTTTTTTTTGGTGGTATTTTATATTTAAAATTTTAGCTATTTTTTGTTCATAATTCGGAGCACCTTAGTTTTAGTAATTAACATATTTTTTTGATTTTTTTTATAGTTCATTTACGCTGTTGGCAATATCTTTTTTTTTTTTCACTATTGGTTATTTAAAAAATTAATTTGGGTTAGAAATTAATACTTAAAAATTTATACCTAAAGATTTTTGATAATTGTAATTGTAAACTTGTAAGAGCGACTCTGGAAATTCGACGACAAATCTAAGAATATAACGTCTATATTTCTGTGTAATAATATTATTTTTTTTCGTTACTAATGTATTATTTTTTGTTTTAAGAAAGTTTGTGTCAAAATGCACTGCGTAAAGGTAAGTTGCATGCTTTCTTTAGATCACTTCCAGAATTATATTTTAATTTGGACATAATATCAGTTAAAAAGAAATAATTTTGAAATTATTATTTAAGAAGTAGGTACTATATTTTTACATATTATTTAAATGACAGTTTAATCGGATTTTTTATAAAGAGATTCCATAAATAGTGCAAATTATTTTGAATTTAGTAAAAGTTTTTTTTTACATAATTCTGGGAGCAATATTTTTTTTTTCTCTAAGGATAATGATAAATCCTATTTTATTTTCGACTGTAATGTTGTGTTTTATATTTTGTGTCTTCTCTTCAAACGATTTTCTTTTTCACTTTACACCTTATGTTATATAGAAATTATTTACATTTAAATATTATTTTTTGGATCAAGTATAAAAATGATTTTCTTTACCACGATAGGAATTTAATTTAATCTTACTTAGAATAAATTTCACAAGTATTTTTTTTCCCTTACTTTTTCACAATACGTGTCAACACGTTTTGGTTTGTTTGTTAACATTAATAATTAATATAAAACAAATGGATTTGCCATTTAAAGTAGCCAATTTTAAGTACCTATACGACATTATTTAATTCATTTGGATATTGTTTTTTCTCAGTTAATATTTTATTTCTTGCTAAAATAAATTATTCTATAGGTAACATTTGAAAAGAAAAGGAAAATAGAGTTTCACAGTACATTGATAACATTAGGTATGTACCTAAGTATTTTAATTGAGTTTTCAAATTAGTTATTCATTCAAAATTATAGATATTTAATTTTAGCTTTTGTTTTATTCGAAGCAATAAATAAGGTTCAATAAATTTTTGAGAGTAATGTGTAGTTTCATGATTTTGGTGTTTTTAATCAATTCCAGAGTAAAGACAAAGTTTTAAATTGGTATTTTTGCGTTACATTAAGTGTCTTTTAAATTTAAAATAGCGAGATAACATTGCAAATAGATAATTTGACTTTTTGATATGAATAGAAAAGATTAATTTTAGATCATTATTAGGTAATCATTTTCCTATTTTTTATTGTTTGTATTTTGCTGTAATCTTTCTTTTGTTATACCTTTACACATTTTACAGATTTATTTTCGAGTATTTAAATATAAATTTAAAATGGTTATTTCCTACACGTGTTATCGAAATAACTTGTTATATTGCGAAATTAGAACGCAACAAAAATTCGATGCGAACTTTAGACTTCAATGCACAAATTGCAAGTTCAACATTTTACAGCATATCGGTTGCTGACATGCTGAATATGATTTTTATCGTGGGATAGTTTTAAATAGCATTTGATAAGACTAAAGTCACTTGAAAGTTAATCTAACTATAGAATTTGTTAATTTGTGACATAGGTAAAAGCATTTTAGTATTTTGCACTAAGTAATATTTTTTTATTATAAAAGTTTTGTTTGTTGGTGTTAGTTGTCAATAAATCTCAGTTATTCCTTAATAACTATGTACTAATCGTTAGAATATAGTACATACATGGTTACAGAATAGTATGGAAAGCTGTTTACTTATAAAATTCTTCTCGAAGTTTTCAATAACAATGTGTCAGGTAAATTAGCGAGATAGGTGGTCGTGTTATGAGTAAGTTAAAATTACAAGCCGCGTATGGAGTTGTTGTCGTCGAATGTTCTCAGAAGTCATAAGATACATTTGAAACTATAACAATGTTCAATAAGATTTTCTATTTCATTTATGTGATAAAAATAGATTCGTCATGATAATGATTAACAACTTTCGTAAAAATAGTTTGTTGATATAAAGTATTGTTTTTTTGAAAGTAATTATAAATATATTTATTGTTTTGAAGGTTCTCGTCAATATTCTTACATTTTTATACTTTTGAAAGTTTTAAATAAAATACATAGAAGTACATAAAAGAAAGATAGAAACATATTTCTATAGAAAATTAAATGATTATAAACAGTTGAAAAATAGGTGGAAGTAAGTATTAGATTGAATTATATTTTGAAGTTCCACATCACGAGCTATTTTTTTATTGAAAGTTTTTTATGAATAGGATTATAGAAAAGTAAAAAGAAGGATATGATAAAGTAAGGAAAGTAATGAAAATATAGTAAATGAATGTCGAATAGATAGACTGAGTAGATAGTATTAAATATCTTTTTGTAACTTATAATTGATTACAATTAGTTACTATCTTCTCAATATGGCAAAGTAAGTTAGGATATTTGTTTGTGTTTTAACAGTAGGTTTTGAATAGAGTTATAGTAAATTTTATAGAAGTAGGCTGATAATTTGGTTATTACGACATCGATATGCGATTGGACTGATCACCCAAAAGCAAGTCTAAGATCATATTAACCAAATTAATCATAATAATGGTATGTAGAATAAAAATAATTGTTTTGGAATGAAAGGTTTTTAAGAGATAAGATAAAGTATACGGTACACAAATAAAGAGGTACTATAGGGATCAGTTCCTTCAGAATAAATTGCGTTGCGACCGAGAGTCCACGCTGAAAGCTGTTGGAGACCAAAAAGTTGTCTTAATTTATGACCCTATAAATAAAGTATGGTACAAATATGGTACGTGGAGGGTCAGATCCTTCTATCGATCATGGTGTGAACGAGCTTTCCTCTGTGAGATAAGTTGGAGTCCAAAAGAGACTTAAAATATATGATCCCCAATAATAAATAAGGGCGTGCGCACGACCAATGAAAGGCACTGGGATGCCAAATGGTATGATATTTAATGTATAATTATGAGTCGACTATAAATAAAATATATGTACCACGTGATATATGAAAATAAAACGGCTGGCCAGACCGTATGATAATAATTATAATAAAAGTACCTAGTTGTGGAAGAATTATGTAGTCAAGTGTACCGATACGTGATAAAATGAATGAATTAAATAATGATTATTTTGAAAGTGAGATGATAAGTTTGTTAGATGAAATAATGATAAGTGAGTATCAATAATAATGAAGAAGTTAAAGTAAAATGAGATAAGAGGTATCTGTTAAAGGTTTATTTTTTTATTTAAATAAAGTTAGAAAAGAAGGTTAAAGTTATCCTTGAAATGAAATGATTTTTTTTTTTTTCAGATTTTGTGACGGAATACTAGGAAATTATAAATGTCTATTTGAAATAATATGACGAGAACCAGACAACCATTATTAAAAATCAGTAGGGATTTTTTTTTGATATCATAAATTTGTATTTTTATTGATTACTTAAGTATATAAAAAAAACTGTTTTATGACAATTATGAATAATAAAGTTTGGTATAAATGATGTTGGTAGCTGCCTATATTTTTATATGAAATATTTATATTTTTCATTTAGAAATGACAAATAAAGAAAATATTTGAAATTTAATTGTAATGCAATAATAAGATTATGAAATATATATGCATCAAGCAAGTTATGATTTATTTTGTCTTAAATATTAAATAATTAATTTTTTTTTTCATCATAAAACGTATATATTTTTTAATATCACGAAATAGTGTATTGCCAACAGTACGTACCCTAGTTGTTTAATTAATTTTCATTTCCATTTTCATA
Organism: Elophila nymphaeata; assembly: GCA_955850985.1. Taxonomy (NCBI): domain Eukaryota; kingdom Metazoa; phylum Arthropoda; class Insecta; order Lepidoptera; family Crambidae; genus Elophila; species Elophila nymphaeata. The sequence goes on along the minus strand of OY039076.1, from coordinate 14,445,368 downwards.
TCTATGAACAATAAAGGCAAATGATAGATTATTAGAGATGATATTAATTTTTTTTATTCAAATGATAAGTATTGTAATAAAATAATTAAGTAAATCAAAATATTCATTAAAATTTTTCAATGTACTTTCTGTTATTCAATTTAGATTTTAATGTTGTTATAAATTTATGTTCATTTATAAATAAATAAAAATTAATAAGAGTGTGTGCCTTTATTGTTTCCATTTTTTTTAGTAGAATAGTTGTATTATTTAGGGTTAAAAAAAAAAGTTAAAAGTATTTTTTTTTTTTTTCAAAAAAACGGGGGAGGTGTAGTGTGTGACGCGCCTCTCCTGACTTAGCATTAAGTTAGACTAAGGTATATTTGTAATTAGCGTTAAGTCTTTAGTAATAAACCATACTCCTTAAGCAACACACGTTGTTTCTTTGTGCACTCCAGGTCCCAACATTGCACGGCCTTCAAGTCACACCTCCTTGCCCATTGGAGTGGGGAGCGTGAGGTTTTTTCGTTACGGAAGTTCTGGATTCGGTCCCCGCGCTCAAGGCCCGCGATAAAAGCTACGCAATAGCTTAAAAATTAGAATTTAGGGGAAAAAATATTGTTTTAATCAGCTTGTTTTAAGCATGGATATAAACTTAATAGCAATCTCTCTTTAATGAAAATGAAATTATTCAAACATGAACATTATTAGCAACTACTTAATTTAAATTGCAATTTGAATAAATCAGTCGATTGTAACACTGAGCCCCGTATCTGGGGTACTCTGTTACAGGGTAACAATTTTACACCATAAAAATAATAGAAAAACTAAAAATAACAGAATGTGTATGCCGTATGTCTCCGGTTTCTTGCTCCGAACATTTTTTTACTTTCTCGTATACGTAGCATAGAGGAAGTCTTGTAATCGTCAAAAAATTCGACCTCGAGATTTTGACGGATTTGCACGTTTTGGACCTCTCCAAGTCCAAGAATATTTTTTTTTAATTAGGTCTGTGTGTGTGTGTGCGTTAGCACGATAACTCGAGTATGCTTTAACTTATTGCAACCAAATTTAACTTACGTGTATGACATCAAAATATAAGGTTTCTAACAAACTTTGAGCCGTCGATCACGAAAGTTAAACAACCAGGTGCGCGGTCCGTACTCGGATGGGTGACCAAAATTTAACATGCATGTATGACATCAAAATATAAGGTTTCTATCAACCTTTGAGTCGTTTCCGGTATACGAGAAAGTCAAGAGGAGACCACTCCCGATTTTTTCTTTTGAATAGCTATATCTTTGAAATGTCATAAAATTAAAATGCTTTATTTGATGCCTTTCGAAGACTTACACCACTTTCTACCATTAGAATCGCTTCTGCCATATCTTTATAACTTTATAGACCGTAATCCGTCTTCCTCTTACGATTTTGCACCATTTTCTTTTAGTGCCTAGAAATAGTACAAAAAGATGTTATATTAGAGGCTGACTGTTACAGTGTCACACAGTGCCCCGGAGACACAAACTGAATAAAAAAGTCGAGTGAGTCTTTTATGTTATTGTTTACAAAAAAATACAACGGTAATTTTTAACTAAATATACGGTAAATCGAGGATAACAACCATCACTTACCTAAATATAAAACGTCTGGCAAGAAATTAAAAACTTTGAAAATATTTTTTCGTCGTTTGATCACACAAAAATCTTTTTTGTTTGTTATTTTTTAAGCACGGTACAAACTGCGGCATAGGCCTTATGGTTTAAAGGTGGCTGCTTGTGAGCTTGATAAATGTACATACCAACATCATAAAAGTGAAAGACAGAGACGGAGATAGCTGCATTGTAACATTGTACCCCGTGTAACACTGTGCCCCACCTTACCCTACCTATGTATTTTGTAACAAAATTGAAGTTTGAAAAAAAACGTAAAACGTACACAGACATAGGTACTCGTACCAAGGTACTGTTTCTAAAATGTCATAAAAATCGGATAAGAAATAGGTAGTGAACCTTTTCTCCGTTTTTATGCAGGCTTAGGAGCCTGAAATAAATATACTAGGGTATGAGCCTGAAATACCTACTAGGGTATGAGTTTTTGCAACACCAATAGAGTGATCGTCTTCGTCAATACTATGAAACTATACGCTCCTATAAATTACCTATGGAGTAATAATTGGTGTTAGAGCGAAAATACTATAGTCCTATAAATATCTCAGGGCTAAGTAAAAACTTTAAAAACATGTGAAAACAAGACTGGTTTTGGTATGTATGTACCTACGCAACTTATTAATACAACACTTTCTTTTTTACTGCAACCTGTAACATTTCACTTTATTCTGCCTGGCGATATGAATACGAAGAGGATATGAGACGCTTTGTTTCGTCCTTTTAAAATACGAACTCAGACCTCAGACTAATATTATTGGTCTAAGCGTAACAGCTATGCTTATTTTATCGTAGAAATCATGAGGTCAGTGAATTGTGGATTTTGTTTTAATGTAATCAACTCAGACCATTAAAAAGGTCTTTTATTGGTCTGAGGTAACCATTGATAGATAAAGAATGCCAGGAATACCTACTATACCTTTGAAATTGTCTTCCAAATACATCAATGCTGCAGCCGCCGGCACAACTGCAAAGCCACAAGCTGGTACCACGAGAGTATTGGCTTCCTCGGCAGCTTCGTTGTAAGTACGATACAGATTGAGCATATGCTGAAATTATTGAAAAGAAATCCTGTGAATTGAATATTTAGTAGACAAATACCTGCTAAACAGCATTAAGTAGTTAGGAATGACAAGTGATAAATGGTGTGGTTAAATCAGTGTGAGTGTGACAAACGAGAAAAAAAATCTTGCTTGTAATAATCTGGTGTGACTATGTATTAGGTTGGGGAAAAAGTCTTTTCGCATTATAGTATGTATAAACTTGTAATAAAATCTCTTTGGCTATACTATTTGTATCTGGCTGGTTTTCGTATCATTGAAAGTTTAAATTTTAAAGAACATAATTCCAAATTCAAATTAGGAAAATGTGTGATTTTCATTTGTTTTTCGTACCGCCAAGATGAGTGAATCTAATGAAGAAATTCGATACATTTTAAAATTTTACTACAAAAAAGGTAAAAATGCAACGCAAGTCGCGAAAAAAATTTGCGATGTTTATGGACCTAGTGCAGTGTCTGTGAGAGTAGCACAAATTTGGTTTAAGCGTTTTCAATCCGGAAATTTTGATGTCAAAGATGCACGTCGCTCTGGTCGCCCTATTACAGATAAAATGGATGCCATTTTTGAAAAAGTGGAGTAAGATCGGCATGTCAGTAGTTACGACGTAGCTGAAGAACTGGGAATTGACCACAAAACAGTTGTGGCGCATTTGAAAAAAACTGGGTACACAAAAAAGCTCGACATTTGGGTACCTCACGAGCTCACTGAAATAAACCTAATGAACCGTGTACTCATTTGTGATTCTTTATTACGACGTAATGAAACCGAACCATTTTTGAAGAAGCTGATAACTGGTGATGAGAAGTGGATCACGTACGACAAGAACGTGCGAAAAAGGTCGTGGTCAAAGGCCGGTCAGGCTTCACAGACTGTGGCGAAACCCGGGTTAACTCGCAACAAGGTGATGCTGTGTGTGTGGTGGGATTGGAAGGGCATTATTCATTATGAGCTGTTACCACCAGGCAGGACCATCGATTCTGAACTCTACTGTGAACAACTGATGAGATTAAAGCAAGAAGTTGAGAGAAAGCGGCCGGAATTAATCAACAGAAGGGGTGTGGTTTTTCATCATGATAACGCTAGACCTCACACATCTTTAGCCACTCAGCAAAAATTAAGAGAGTTTGGCTGGGAGGTGTTAATGCATCCGCCGTATAGTCCTGACCTTGCACCCTCAGATTTCCACCTGTTTCGGTCTCTTCAGAATTCTTTAGGCAGTGTCAGGTTAACATCACGAGAGGACTGCCAAAACCACTTGTCGCGGTATTTTGACCAGAAGTCCCAAAATTTCTATAGCAATGGGATCATGTCCCTACCTACAAGATGGCAAAAAGTTATCGAACAAAATGGTACCTACATACTTTAGTTAAATGTAAATAAACTATATTAAAAAATGTTTTAAATTTTCTTAAAAAATGCGAAGAAACTTTTTCCCCAACCTATTATGTAGGTACGTCTGGTGTAATTTATTGAAGTTTCTAACCTAACCCGTGACCGGGTTTGGGTTTCGGTTAACTATTTTGATACCTACATACCTTAAGTATTTCATAATTGGTTTCATATTAGGTTAATACGGCATAAATTACGACTCACCGTAATTATTAATAATAACTGTAGGATTTGCTATAATCTATAAAAATGACTTAAGGGAATAGTAGGACCCTAAGTGATTAAAAAAATTATTCCCACTATTTTCATGGACCCATCAAACCAAGTAGGTAATAAATTAGCCTTGGAGATCGAACCGGATCCTCTATCTGATAAGTACATCATCTACCGAACTACTAGACATTGGTAAGTACCTACATATACTTACCTAACACTTAGTAGGTACGTACAATAGATGAAAAACATAATGCTAATGATAATAATGAACGAACGTCACTAAGGCACCAATTAAGGTGCAATGCTGTGTCAAGGAAAATTGGTTCGAAAAACTGGTTTCTCATAAGTATGTTATGATGATACCTACCATGATAGATAGGTAAGGTACCTTTAAAGTATGATTTTAAAAAAAATTGAAGAATTTTATTTTATCGCATCGGTGGTCAATTGAGTAATTTGCGATTCGCCTACCGGTATCTGTTCCAAAGATTTGATCCCCAGCAGCTAGTTTTTGATGCGTTTGGTTAGCTGCTATCGTCATTCTTAGCCTGTAGCCATAGGTAACATCATTATTTAGTATTAACGCGTATCTACTTAGGTGGTATACCTACCTAAAGTATTGGAATTAGCAGCGAGCGCGTTAGGTACTCTCCAAGAAGGTTATTGGTACTCTCTAACGCTCGGTCCTATCGAGTTATTTGCCACCCTTGATAGAAAAAGACGCAACTATAACTTGAGTCAAATTCGATAAAGAATAATATTTAAACACCCAAAAAATTACATTTTGTATAAGTTTGCCCCTTTCACTCGCTAGTCTCGCTACCTTTGGTACGCATCACGCATACAAAAATGACAGTCATTTATTTACATTGATTCTTTATCGAATTTGCCCAAGTTGTAGGTATGACCTATTATTCGAAGATGTTTTTTTTTTTAAATATACAACTATTTCTCTTATACTTTCCTCCTGTTCTCGATTTATTTGGGGTCAGTACAGTATGTTTTGATCGACATACTACAGTAAGTAGGTTTTAGATTGGAATTTATATCCGACTGTCTGCCCTCCTTGAGAATGATGTTGCAGGTGGTTCACGTGCGATCTATGTACTAAGATCTCCTTCAGAAAATGCCCGTATTCGTCGACAACCACGGAATGAAAAGAGATAGGTGCTCTTCAAGACGGGGACTGTCATGGTCCCACCAATTAAATATTTCTAATAGGAAGAAATAAATGGGTAGTGTCCACTTACGTATAATTCAGCTGATATGTCCACATAATGCGTTTTGGTTGCCACGCACGCTTTCACAATGGGTCCGCTGAGAACTGTGTTAGGGCCCGTGCAATTTATTAATATTTTGGCTCTTTTGGTAACTTCTCGTAAATCGGCCTTTTGGACGTCGCATTCTATTACAGGTATATTATTTTTTTCCTCACCTGAAACTTAAAGTCAGATAACGACTGTATCCAGGTAATATCGTAATGCTTCTATGTATTTAAGGTAAAAGTGGTGTCGAGCAAATGGAAGAGCAATGGTAAAACCTTGTCCTAATCAAAGTTATCTAACTACAAAGAAGCACTTGGCAAAGACAGAAGTCATTTCCTTTACTAAGGCTCTACCTCTTACTGTGTTCACTTCTACCACACCACATATCAGGTCCTACTACAGATAGGTATCGGAAATAGGGGTCCTACCCTACTTATATCAATAGTTAATAATTTAAAGCCCGTGTAAGTACCTATCTCATAAAGAGACTAGACAAATATGTGTTCGCAGAGACAAATAAGATTTATTCGAATTAGAAATATCAATGTTGTTTTTTTTTATAGAGATACCTACCAATAATTTTTAGTATTTTTATGATAGGTAGGTATCTAATGCAACAGCTTAAAAAATTAAAGGAATCTACAAACCAATATCCTCGAGCTCCAACAATAAATTCTGGATTTTTTCTTTGGAACGTGCAGCTATTCCCCATGTCACATTGGATAACTCCGTTGAATTTTTAACATTATTTATTAGATTTTTCACAGTGTGTTTTCCCGTGAAACCCGTAGCACCAAGAATTAATAAATCCAATCTTTCCGTTACATTTTCCATCCTTCACAAACTGATGCGCGTGCGCACGGACAAGCGATACAATGAAAATAAAATATATCGTCAAATATTCTGATTCGAGTTCGAAACTGTGAATGAAATAATAATGAGTGCGTTGTTTTGTGTTGTGTGAGGTAAGTTAATACGTAAGGAGTAGCTTACCACGTTGGTCTTGTATAAATTAATTAATTAATAATTCATAATCGTGGTTGGATAGGATCGTTCCTACCTTTGAGTTATGTTATGTATTCAATGGTTTCTAGAAATATTTTAAATACGTGTGTGTGTGTATTTTGTATGGCGGAATAGCATTGGGCAACCGAGACGGATTGGAAGGCCTCACAAAAAAGGCTAGTCTTTTTGACGAAGAAATCAACTTACCTACCTACCAATTGATGTTTTGTCAAAGCCAGCTGGTTCCAAAATAACATTAAGACATGGCCTAGAAAGTGAATTTTTAAATAGGCAGGCGTTAAGGTTCTAAAGATTTTAGTTTCGTTATATGACATTATAGGTATCCGGTGATTTATAAGATCTTCCAAACAAAATAAGCCTGAGCGGAGCGGTGAGCGAGGTATGGTAGGATTTTTTTATTGGTCTGAGTGGTAGGTAGACGTGGTAGGTTAAGCAGCGTCCCCACTAGGGCCGCGCGGCTCCATGAGGCCCGGCCGCGCGGCTCCATGAGGCCCGGCCGCGCGGCCGAGCCTCGTGAGTGTGTACGTGAGCGAGGCCTAAAATAATATGACAAAAAAGCCTCGCGAGGCCGGGCCGCGCGGCCACAAGAAGCCGCGCGGCTCTAGTGGGGACGCTGCTTAACACGACGCGTCGAAAAGGGTACCTACTTACCTGTTTGGACAGATACCTATTTTTCTTTAAAATACAAGTTTTCATATTTTATGGCTCACTCATGTCATGATAGAAGTGTCTACCTAATCAAACTGGTTATTTATTCTTTCCATTATGTTAATCTTCCTCGTTAGGTAATTCCAGAATGTCTATCACGAAATATTTTGAATTAATAAGCCCGTTTATTTTATTTCATGGTCCGTCTCAGACCAATAAAAAAGTCTTTTATTGGTTTGAGTGGTCCGTTTACATAATCGATATGGGCTTCTCGAAGGTAGAGAAGGTAAGTAGGTACCTACTTTACATAATTTTTGGAAGGTTGCCAAAGTAAAGCAAAATTACTGACATTGCCTACGTAACGCAAACCTGTTTAAGTACATAGGATACTTACCGTATAGTTAAAAGAAAGTGACAAACGTTTAATTAACTCTGTTGACCAGTTTTCTTAAAACTTTATGAATAACTAGGTACCTACTTGAGACCTAGCTTATACGTACCTACAACATGTAGGTAATAGAAATAACGGACACTCTGAAAGTAGTCTGGAAGTTGTCCCTGGACGAGTCATGTCCCTGGTAGGTACCCTCATGTAGGCAAGTATAGGTATGATAGTAGGTAGTTGCGATGAGTGCTCAATTTGTAAGTATGTAGGTACCTACCTACCTTTACTTATATGATCTGAGGTAGGTGCCTATGGGAAACGTGATTAGCGCCCCTAGTGGAAAGAGGCGCAAATCGCATTTCCGACACAAATTGAAGGTGCAGTAGATAAGTTTTTTCGTAGAACCGTTCTATCGGCGAAGGATTCATTCGGACTTCCAACCGTCGATGAATAATATTTTCGGCGAACCGTTCCATCGGACAAGTATTTTTTAGATCAACTAAGTTAAAATGCTCTATTTAACTTGGTTGATTCTAGATTCTAACCAACCACCGTGCTTGTATTTGGATGCTGGGACCAGTACCGTCTTAGACGTAGTATCTCGTATTGGTCTGTGCATCTTAGGCGCCTTCCTCACTGGTTCGGTGCGTTTTCTTTTCGGTACCGAATCTAGCATGTAGGGAATCTGTGCAGATGCGGTACCAAAACGGGCCGGTGAGGAAGGCGCCTTGTCCGCATGTCACATAGCTTCCCGAACGCCGACTTGACCTCTTTCTGTATGTTGGACTCCTGAGTTATTAAAAGGAGTACTTTACACTTTTTTTTATCTACCTACTATAGATTAGGTAATGAAAGATATATGATTCATGTGTAATAATTTATTGACTATCTAAAGTAGCTTTATACAATTTAAATTTGCCAACATATTTCTTCACTTCTTCTTTAGGGTAGGGTTTTAGAGCTAAACATGTTGGAATATTTTCAGGTTGTTCAATCCAAAGCTTGTGTGCTATAGAATTTTCCTGCAATTTAGCTGCTACTTTCTTAAGTGATTCTTCATTTGGTACCTGAAAAAAAAGATGTAAATATAAATTTGTTTAATTCAGAAGTTGTGTGTAATGGATTTAATTTTAATGTGTAAATGGGTAGAGTACGTAAGAGTATTCATTGTTTTGTTACACTTGCATGCAATGAAATCCATCCATCCTGTAGGTACATTTGCTTTTATGAGCTCAATAAAACAAAATCATAATTACTTTTAACCCTGTTTGTTAAACAAGAACATAAGCTGCATTATACCAGTTTTTGCTGTGACAGATTTCAGTTCATTGTTTTAAAAACTGAAAACCAAAAACAGAACAGTTAACATTTTTTACAGAATTAAACTAAAGATTACAGTTCATTCTGCAGGAATAATCATTCAATTAACTTTTAACGCTTTGCATAGTCACAGATATTATGTATAACATAAAAAAAGAAACAGGTTTCTGAAGAGATGAGTTTATTGTCAGCAACATTTACCTAGTTTACCGATGTTTAGAATGTGTGAAAATAAAGCTTATGAATTATACTTTCAAATTATATTTACCTTCAGTTTTTGTTAGTCTCATTTTATTTTTTATATACCATTATATTCCAAACGGATGAAAGATGTGTGGATTTATTTGAATGTCATTACAGATTAACCTTCATTTCATTTTCTTAAAAAATATTGTACTGTATTGGCTATACTGCCACATGTGGTTTTATGTGTAATCAAATGTTACCTAAATCTCTCCTCAACCCTTACCTAAATCTCTCCTCAACCCCTATGGGTTTATGAGTGTGATTATATGTATGTAAAACTGGTTTAATTATCCTATAAACAGTTTTTACCATAACATTGGAGATTTACCCGAGTTCTTGTTGTTATAACACAAGTTGTTAGACTCCATTTGTAACCTCTATCTCCATACAATTATTATACTTTAAATATATTTTAACTTGACACTGGCTAAATGTGCAATATTAATTATTGCGAAGCCATTATTAAGAATAGAATTGAACACTTCTGTACAAATAACATTCTATTGTCTGTACCATGGAGTGTGCTGTGAGGAGCTTTTTCCTTAATCCCACCATCTCCCTGCCTTGTATGGACTATGCATACTGGCTTGCTGTGCCACTGACATACTGTGGCTTCCATTGAAACACAAACTAAGAAATTTGGTAACTCATAAAATCTTTGTTGCACAACCAAGAACTGTAATTCACTCCCTTTACAATCTTGGGTCATTCAAAAAAAGGCATGAAGAAGCACCTTGCAGGTTAGCAAGGCGAGGGTAGCTAGCGCGGCGGTTTATCTCGCACTAGCTATCGTCGCATTTGGACTCCTGCCCGCTTACCATCAGAAGGACTGGAGTCATTTGGTTGACCTTTTTAAATAAAAAAAATATCATTGGATAATCAAATATCATCAATCGCCACTGGAATTTATTAGGTAGGAGTGGCCCTTCCAAATAAAATACAGTGCTGATTTATTACAGGTTAAGTATATACTTTTTTTGTTGAAATTTTGGAAACTTACTTCTAAAACCACTTTATGCATGTTGTCTAGATCACTTAAATATTGAATAGTATGCTCGTCTTCTTTATGCAAATTTAATACAGCTGTTGATGCATGGCACGCTTGTGCCACTAGAGCGCCTATAGACCATCCTAATTCTTTTAATAAATCACTTCTAAGTAAAACATATTGCACAAGTGTGTTCGACATTTTAATCCTATTGGGTGTGTGTGTGTAACTAATAATATTAATAATAGTTAATAATTTTTTCTTTTTGAGAATATTACTTTCCCTTAAATTGTATATAACTACTAATTATTTCATAATTTTTACATGAATTGTTTGGACTTCGATAATTTATAGAATTCCTACGTCATTGTAATTTATTTACAAAAAATGATTTTTTTTTTTTTTTTTTTTTTTGGTTAATTTTTCCCTGTTGCGGGACGGCAAAGGGATCTAGCCCATACAGCCAAGTCTTCAGTTTCATCTTCTTTCTTGATTTTTGCATTAAAATGTGGGTGCCACACTTTTTAATGCACCTAGGGAGTGCTTGGCGAGAAATGTATGGTACAGACCTCATGATGGTGACTGATGAGAATTGTATAGTGGGATTTCCAACCACTATACAATTCTCAACGCCACATACACAAAACCTTTATTTCAATGATTCCTCATAACTGTTCGTCAACACGAATGCTTATGCAACGAAACGACACCACTTTCACTGCACAAAATCCACTCCGAAGCAATTTTGAATTATCGAAATAAAGATCGATATCCAGACGCCATGATTTCCCGCCAAACACTCTTTTTTTTTTTTTTTTTTTTTGTTAAATTTTCCCTGTTACGGGACGGCAAAGGGATCTAGCCCATACAGCCAAGTCTTTAGTTTCATCTTCTTTCTTGATTTTTGCATTAAAATGTGGGCGCCACACTTTTTAATGCATCTAGGGAGTGCTTGGCGAGAAATGCATGGTACAGACCTCATGATGGTGACTGATGAGAATTGTATAGTGGGATTTCCAACCACTATACAATTCTCAACGCCACATACACAAAACCTTTATTTCAATGATTCCTCATAACTGTTCGTCAACACGGATGCTTATGCAACAAAACGACACCACTTTCACTGCACAAAATCCACTCCGAAGCAATTTTGAATTATCGAAATAAAGATCGACATCCAGACGCCATGATTACCCGCCAAACACTCTTTTTTTTTTTTTTGGTCCAGTTTTATCCAAGGAGCTTATACTAAAGAATGGAGTCATTAGACAAAGTAACAAAGTGAAGGCAAAAATTTTGACAATACTTGACATTTCAAATTACACATTTCTCTTTCTAGAAATTGTCGCCAACTCTTTCTAAACACGACTACATAGAAACAAGATTTCCCCAGTATTTCGCCATCTTTCTAAAACAAAAGTAGAAAAGTAGCTAAAAACTTAACATATTGTATTCAATTATCAGTATTTATTATCAATGAAAGAAATAAATATAATATATTTACTTTTAATGTTTAGGTTTGTATTTTATTTTGAAAATCATCATTGTGATTCTTTCTATAACTTATGGGAAATGAAAGGATTTATGTAATGGCAGCACTCTTTTCATGTGTCAATGTCCCGAAATCTCAACATGACATAAATTGTCGTAATTGAAGTATTCATAAATATCGACTCGCGATTTTGGTACGGCTTTTTACATTTTAATAACTATAAATAGTGCAAAATGGTGCATCGCTGTATAGTTCGTGGTTGCAGAAGTGAGTGGTATCCAGGATGCAGTGTGAAATTTCACTTGTAAGTGTTATAATTGCATATTATTGTTCACCTAAGTAAAATTGGTTTTTCACATGTAATTCCATATGATTATCGTTATTGGGCGAAACTCCATAGGGGAAAGTAATTTCTGATACTCGGCTTTAATACTATCTGAATTTAATTAATTTTCATACATAAATTACTTATTCAAATATGTGTAAACAAATTGACTAGGGTGACTAGGATTTCCAGAATTATTATAAAATAATAACCTTTTTCCTTTCAGAAATGGCAATCAAAATTGATATATATATATTTTTTTAAGTGCAATATGCACAGTGACCTCAAACTTCACTCGAATTTGGGTTAGTAAAATTGACACAGCATTAATAAAATTGTGACTGTGCTATTCAAGCCTATCAAATGATAGTTTTTAATATGCTAATTACAAGTTAAAAGTGCCTGTATACATAAAATTTTCTTTTCTTTTTAGATTTCCGAAAGACCCTAGGCGGAAATTACACTATTACGGCTTTAAGAACAAGGCTCTTATCCTTCTGAATTCGTAACTGAGTAACAGGTACAGAAGGTTGATATATATATACGTAGGGCGTTCAATTTAAGTTTTATGCATATTTTTTTAATACTGGTTAACACATGACAAAGTTATATACCTTGTCATACGTTAACCAGTATTAATCGAGTTACGAGTACAAATGATTCTTTTACATTTTTTACCGGTATTCATATTTTTAATTGTTGGTCTCATGATACAATAAAGTCACATCTGCATAATTCTTTCTTTATAGCAGAGCGATTTTAAGTTTGTCTTGTACAAAATTAGCTGTAACTTTTTTCTTAGTTGTTTTACAGAATCGATTATTTTGCCAATCATTATAAAGTATTATGAAACATCGATTGATATGAAAGTAATATATTTTAGGTCAATATTTTGTAATTTAGAAGTATCTATGTGAATATGTAACTATATTCTGCGGATATCACTGTATCATATAATAATAAAGGATTTTGTTCTTTTAAGTATCAATATTATGTGTATATATAACTTTGTTTTACATAAATTCTTGAGTCACATATGTAATATATGAATGTTTAGATTGTTATTTATGTTTAGATTTAAAATAGAACAGTTCTTGTGATGAAGTTTTTATTAAGGAATAAACTTAGGGTGTTACAGAATTTATAAAACTACCACTACTACTACTTTATTTATTTTTAATAACTACCCAAAATATACGCATGTAAAACTGTAACTTAAATTAAATTGATAATTATTTATTGACTTGTATTTTGATGTTTTGAAATCATTACAAAATTGTAAGCTGTGGAGTTCTTCGCCGGAGTCTTTCGCCATTTCTGCTCCATCTCAGCATAATAATTATTATTTCGTCCCGAAATGGTGGTAGGGCTTTTAACGATTTAAAAGTACTTAGCAAAGTCCATTTAATGAGCTTTTTCATTTTTATATTTCGCCAATGTTAAGTGTAAATTTACTTATAGTAACAGACAGTTGTACGGAAGATTAAAACTAATTATTATGAATGTTAATTCTTTGTCATGGTAAACTCAACAATATTTTAAACTTTGAGTCCTAATTAATTTTATTAACTTAACGAAGTCCAAGATTGTCCGTAATTATTTTTTCTGCTATAGGCACCCTACTAGAAAGAGACAGAGCCTCTCTAGAAATGTCAAGAAATGTCAAAGGTTGTCAAAATTTTTGCCCTCACTTTTTTCATTTGACTAATGACTCCATTCTATAGGTAATATAAGCTCCTTGAGTTTTATCCCTTACTTAGGGAAAGGTAAAGGAAACTAAGTCCGTACAGCCTAGTCTGTTGTTTACAAAAAATGACATTGACATGATGACATGTTGACTTTTATGTTTTTTTTTGTCCCTAACGGGACGAGCAAAGGATATCAAGTCCATACAGCCCTGTCTGTATTTATGCATACAGTCATACACCTTACCCATACAGTCATGTCTTGAGTTTTCTATCTTTTAAATGCATTAAGAGAGTGCTTGGCAACGGACCTCATGATGGTGACTGATGAGGTGCAAATTCCACTATGACAAATAAAGACATGGCTGTGAGAGCATGCTTTCTCATAAGAAAGTGAATTTTAAAAACATAAAAGGAGTGTTTGGCAGGAAACCATGGCGTCTGGATATCGATCTTTATTTTGATAATTCTATTGTATAGTGGTTGGAAATCCCACTATACAATACTCATCAGTCACAGTCATGAGGTCTGTTGCCATGTATTTCTTTCCAAGAACTCCCTAGATGCATTAAAATGTGCGACGCCCATATTTTAATGCAAACATCAAGAAAGAAGACATAAATACAGACAGGGCTGTATGGACTTGATATCCTTTGCCTGTCCCGTTAGGGACAAAAGAAACAAAAAGGTTTTGGCGGGAAATCATGGCGTCTGAATGTCGATCTTTATTTCGATAATTCAAAATTGCTTCGGAGTGGATTTTGTGCAGTGAAAGTGGTGTCGTTTTGTTGCATAAGCATCCGTGTTGACGAACAGGCTCAGGGGTTATGAGGAATCATTGAAATAAAGGTTTTGTGTATGTGGCGTTGAGAATTGTATAGTGGTTGTAAATCCCACTAAACAATTCTCATCAGTCACCATCATGAGGTCTGTACCAAGCATTTCTCACCAAGCACTCTCTAGATGCATTAAAAGTGCGTCACCCACATTTTAACGAAAAATCAAGAATGAAGATGAAACTGAAGACTTGGCTGTATGGGCTAGATCCCTTTGCCGTCCCGTTACAGAGAAAATTTAACCAAAAAAAAAAAGAAACAAAAAAAAGCAGAGTGTTTGGCGGGAAACAATGGCGTCTGGATGTCGATCTTTATCTCGATAATTCAAAATAGCTTCGGAGTGGATTTTGTGCAGTGAAAGTGGTGTCGTTTCTTTGCATATGCATCCGTGTTGACGAACAGTTATGAGAAATCATTGAAATAAAGGTTTTGTGTATGTGGCGTTGAGAATTGTATAGTGGTTGGAAATCCCACTATACAATTCTCATCAGTCACCATCATGAGGTCTGTACCATGTATTTCTTTCCAAGCACTCCCTAAATGCATTAAAAAGTGAGACACCCACATTTTAATGCAAAAATCAAGAAAGAAGATGGAACTGAAGACTTGGCTGTATGGGCTAGATCTCTTTGCCGTCCCGTAACAGGGAAAATTTTACCAAAAAAAAAAGGTGTTTGGCGGGAAATCATGGCGTCTGGATGTCGATCTTTATTTAGATAATTCAAAATAGCTTCGGAGTGGATTTTGTGCAGTGAAAGTGGTGTCGTTTCGTTGCATATGCATCCGTGTTGACGAACAGTTATGAGGAATCATTGAAATAAAGGTTTTGTGTATGTGGCGTTGAGAATTGTATAGTGGTTGGAAATCCCACTATACAATTCTCATCAGTCACCATCATGAGGTCTGTACCATGCATTTCTCGCCAAGCACTCCCTAGATGCATTAAAAAGTGTGGCACCCAGTGTGACGAGAAATGCATGGTACACATGCATTTCTCGCCAAGCACTCCCTAAATGCATTAAAATGTGTGGCACCCACATTTTAATGCAAAAATCAAGAAATAAGATAAAAAAAGAAGAAAAAAAAAGGAGTGTTTGGCGGGTAATCATGGCGTCTGGATGTCGATCTTTATTTCGATAATTCAAAATTGCTTCGGAGTGGATTTTGTGCAGTGAAAGTGGTGTCGTTTTGTTGCATAAGCATCCGTGTTGACGAACAGGCTCAGGGGTTATGAGGAATCATTGAAATAAAGGTTTTGTGTATGTGGCGTTGAGAATTGTATAGTGGTTGGAAACTGAAGACTTGGCTGTATGGGCTAGATCCCTTTGCCGTCCCGTAACAGAAAATTTAACAAAAAAAAAAAAAAGAGTGTTTGGCGGGAAACTATGGCGTCTGGATGTCGATCTTTATTTCGATAATTCATAATTGCTTTGGAGTGGATTTTGTGCAGTGAAAGTGGTGTCGTTTCGTTGCATAAGCATTCGTGTTGACGAACAGTTATGAGGAATCATTGAAATAAAGGTTTTGTGTATGTGGCGTTGAGAATTGTATAGTGGTTGGAAATCCCACTATACAATTCTCATCAGTCCCAATCATGGGGTCTGTTGCCATGCATTTCTTCCCAAGCACTCCCTAGACGCATTAAAATGTGTGACGCCCATATTTTAATGCGAACATCAAGATAGAAGATAAAACTAAAGACTTGGCTGTATGGGCTAGATCCCTTTGCCGTCCCGTAACAGGGAAAATTTACCAAAAAAAAAAAAAAAAAACAAAAAAAAAAAGGTGTTTGGCGGGTAATCATGGCGTCTGGATGTCGATCTTTATTTCGATAATTCAAAATTGCTTCGGAGTGGATTTTGTGCAGTGAAAGTGGTGTCGTTTTGTTGCATAAGCATCCGTGTTGACGAACAGTTATGAGGAATCATTGAAATAAAGGTTTTGTGTATGTGGAGTGGAGAATTGTATAGTGTTTGGAAATCCCATTATACAATTCTCTTCAGTCACCATCATGAGGTCTGTACCATGCATTTTTCGCCAAGCACTCCCTAGATGCATTAAAAAGTGTGGCACCCACATTTTAATGCAAAAATCAAGAAAAAAGATGAAACTAAAGACTTGGCTGTATGGGCTAGATCCCTTTGCCGTCCCGTAACAGGGATAAATTAACCAAAAAAAAAAAAGCAGGAGTGTTTGGCGGGTAATCATGGCGTCTGGATGTCGATCTTTATTTCGATAATTCAAAATTGCTTCGGAGTGGATTTTGTGCAGTGAAAGTGGTGTCGTTTTGTTGCATAAGCATCCGTGTTGACGAACAGTTATGAGGAATCATTGAAATAAAGGTTTTGTGTATGTGGCGTTGAGAATTGTATAGTGGTTGGAAATCCCACTATACAATTCTCATCAGTCACCATCATGAGGTCTGTACCATGCATTTCTCGCCAAGCACTCCCTAGATGCATTAAAAAGTGTGGCAACCACATTTTAATGCAAAAATCAAGAAAGAAGATGAAACTAAAGACTTGGCTGTATGGGCTAGATCCCTTTGCCGTCCCGTAACAGGGAAAAATTAACCAAAAAAAAAAAAAAGAGTGTTTGGCGGGTAATCATGGCGTCTGCATGTCGATCTTTATTTCGATAGTTCAAAATTGCTTCGGAGTGGATTTTGTGCAGTGAAAGTGGTGTCGTTTTGTTGCATAAGCATCCGTGTTGACGAACAGTTAAGAGGAATCATTGAAATAAAGGTTTCGTGTATGTGGCGTTGAGAATTGTATAGTGGTTGGAAATCCCACTATACAATTCTCATCAGTCACCATCATGAGGTCTGTACCATGCATTTCTCGCCAAGCACTCCCTAGATGCATTAAAAAGTGTGGCATCCACATTTTAATGCAAAAATCAAGAAAGAAGATGAAACTGAAGACTTGGCTGTATGGGCTAGATCCCTTTGCCGTCCCGTAACAGGGAAAAATCAAGGAGCTTATATTACCTATAGAATGGAGTCATTAGTCAAATGAAAAAAGTGAGGGCAAAAATTTTGACAACCCTAGACATTTCTTGACATTTCTTGACAATTCTAGAGAGGCTCTGTCTCTTTCTAGTAGGGTGCCTATAGCAGAAAAAATAATTACGGACAATGTTGGACTTCGTTAAGTTAATAAAATTAATTAGTACTCAAAGTTTAAATATTTTTGAGTTTACTATGACAAAGAATTAACATTAATAATAATTAGTTTTAATCTTCCGTACAACTGTCTGTTACTATAAGTAAATTTACACTTAACATTGGCGAAATATAAAAATGAAAAAGCTCTTTATTAAATGGACTTTGCTAAGTACTTTTAAATCGTCAAAAGCCCTACCACCATTTCGGGACGAAATAATAATTATTATGCTGAGATGGAGCAGAAATGGCGAAAGACTCCGGCGAAGAACTCCACAGCTTACAATTTTGTAATGATTTCAAAACATCAATACAAGTCAGTAAATAATTATCAGTTTAATTTAAGTTACAGTTTTACATGCGTATATTTTGGGTAGTTATTAAAAATAAATAAAGTAGTAGTAGTGGTAGTTTTATAAATTCTGTAACACACTAAGTTTATTCCTTAATAAAAACTTGATCACAAGAACTGTTCCATTTTAAATCTAAACATAAATAACAATCTAAACATTCATATATTACATATGTGACTCAAGAATTTATGTAAAACAAAGTTATATATACACATAATATTGATACTTGAAAGAACAAAATCCTTTATTATTATATGATACAGTGATATCCGCAGAATATAGTTACATATTCACATAGATACTTCTAAAATATTGACCTAAAATATATTACTTTCATATCAATCGATGTTTCATAATACTTTATAATGATTGGCAAAATAATCGACTCTGTAAAACAACTAAGAAAAATGTTACAGCTAATTTTGTACAAGACAAACTTAAAATCGCTCTTCTATAAAGTAAGAATTATGCCGATGTGACTTTATTCTATCATGAGACCAACAATTAAAAATATGAATACCGGTAAAAGATGTAAAAGAATCATTTGTACTCGTAACTCGATTAATACTGGTTAACGTATGACAAGGTATATAACTTTGTCATGCGTTAACCAGTATTAAAAAAATATGCATAAAACGATAAGGATTTCCTATGTAAAGTTGGTCGGTACGCAACGTATCACACCATGTATTTGGAATAGCCCGTATTAACTTTTTTCGGTTTCAAAGAGTTTGTACCTAATTCTTACTTTAAATTGAACGCCCTACGTATATATATATCAACCTTCTGTACCTGTTACTCAGTTACGAAGTCAGGAGGATAAGAGCCTTGTTCCTAAAGCCGTAATAGTGTAATTTCCTGACCTAAATAGTAGTTAAGCGACCCCGTCTAAACCCGAATTCATAACATCATCATATCAGCCAAGAGACGACCATTTTGATGTACCGATAGTCTATTTGGCACCTTTGAAGTCACTGGAGCACGGCTCAGGTTTCGACAGAATCGAAGGCTTTCTCATAGTCCACAAACGCTAAGCATACTGGCAGACAATACTCTTCGGTCTTCTGTATAACCTGCTGCAACTTATGTATTGGTCAATGGTACTAAAGCCTTTTCGTAATCCGGCTTGTTCTGGAGGCTGGAAGTCGTCAAACCTGCGTGTACCATTTCACTTCTCTACTTTTCGAATAATAGATCGCTTGTTTGATTACTGTGACTGTGACATGATGACACAATTTGTAAAAGCAGCTATTCAGCTGAGGTGGAAGGCGACTAAAGTGATTTAGAAGTTAGTAAGAACATCTGAGAAAAACTTTTCAAATTCTATCTCTACTTCTGAATCAGCTTTAACATTTACTTTATTAGTTTTTAAGTTTTAATATTACGGTGCTTGACTCCTACCAAAGTTTTCCAAATTGACTTGGCAGCGGGACATGTCGTTTGAAAACCTTTGATAGTTGTTAACCTAGCTATCAAATATTTGATATTAAATATGGCTAAAAATAACAGTTCTATGCAATTTCTGTCTTTTGCCTCGTAAATGAATCAATGTATTTTGTGTTTGACTCCTTAACTGAGATCGCATACGCATTTCTAAAAATGAATTGGAAATGTCTTTGACGAGTTTTGTTTCATGCAGTTCGGAGCAAGTCAAAGAATTAGCGACAGGATGGTTAAACATTTGTCGCAACATAGGCGTAAAATATTGTAAAACCATTGTTATTAACTTATTTTTAACATTTAATGAATTCAGATGGTCCATTGAAACTGCTCTTTTAAAGATTTTTTCCGTATATTTTACTATATTATACGCTGCACCCGAAGGAAAATATAGCTTTCCTCTATTTACAAATGCTGTGAATGAATGAAATTTATTTACATTTATAGTATATAAATGATCCTTTTCGGTACCATCTATTGCTAGCAGTAAATCTTTGCAATTTTGGCATCTATACCTCTTCGTCATTTGCTTTATTATATATCCTGTAATATAATATAAAATATTTTCCTGATATGGGCTAAGTTCGATTAAATCTAAATTTTGCATGGTCTGTTCTATGAAACTAGAATCGTCAGGTTCATTCTCTATTTTCTCTAGTAAATTTGTATTTTTTTTATTAAAATCAAAAACATGTGTCGACTGAAATGTATGATCTACGCAGTTAGTGTTCTTCGCGGGTTGTATTGAGTTGCGAAACAACATTTTTCGTAAAATGTTACGAAACTCAAGTGAGCTTGGGTTATTTTGAGTACGGCCACGAGCTCTAATACACGAAAAGAAAATTTCTAAATTATCCTGTGAACATTTGAATGTCAATAAATATTTCATTGGGCTTTCCTGATTCCCACATAAATCTGATACAAGCATCGAGAAGCTTGTTATATTAATTAAAAATCCTAAAGCAAATGTATTGCGTCTATGACTTAAGATGTTTTTCCCATTTATGGTCAAGGTTTGTAGATATTCTTTACTGTGAGCAAATATACTTTCCCAATAAAACTTATTTTTTAATGATAGTGGGGATTTATAGTTGGTACCAAATGGCGATTTAGTGTTCATTAAATCAAACAACCGATCTATTATTCGAATATATTCGACTGTCGCTTGACTTCCGATAAATTTTGGATTACCACTAACCCTTAAAAAATCTATTGCATCCGCAACTGAACTACTAAGTACTTGAGCAGCAAGTCTAACATTCATTGATTTGTTTTTATAATCTACATGGAGACCACTTAATTTATTCGCAAACTTTAATCCCTCTTCATTTTGTACCTCGTGTAAGTGCATTATGTATTTAAATGAAGTATTTCCGGTTTTTGTACCTATTGCAAAATCCGCCAAGACGTTTCGAGCCAATTTAAGCATGTGTGCGGGATCTAATAAGCAATAAATGCGACTAACACCGTTCGGATGGTTAAAATATGGTTTAAAATTATTTTGGTCCAGAGAACAGCCAAGGTTTCGATATGCTTTAATATTTGACGGCGCACCATCACAGGTTAGAGAACGGACGGTGATGCCAATATCATTAAGCATTAATATAGCGGTCTTTACTAATTCCGCTAATAATTCTCCAGGTATGGAGTTTTTAATAAAGAAATAACCAATCGGACACTTAAAATAATCCGTGTACGACACTAATTGAAATACTAGTGCCTCAGATGCCAACTGCTCGGGGTCGTTAACTACTATTTGGCCAAGATCTACATATCCGACCACTTTGTCAAGTTTTTGATCGTAAGTCAAATCTTTTTTTATTGCCATAGCATCAAAAATTAGTGCCACATTTTTTAAATACAATTTTCCTTTAAGCAATTCTTGTTTTAAATATTCAAATACTTCGGTTAAAAAGCCAACATTGCAATGGAATGATGAAATTGATCTCCTTAAAGTTTCAGGATGAGGTAAAGCTAGAAGATTTTTTAAAAAATTATAAGCTTTTGGGGAGTAAAAATGCAAGGTAAGGGCAAAAGCTTTAACCTCGTTACAATAGCGAACGCCTTGCGGGTGAGCAGTTTTTTTATTTAATAGTGTACAAATATTTGAAAAATTCCCCTTAATAATGTTTTCTATCTCAGATTGGGCCGTGTAGTTTTTTACGATACCTAGCAAAGATTTGATTTTATTCATTGATTTATTTGTTCTTAAAAGTTTTTGAGCCAAAATTTTGTTTTTCTTTAATAATTTCTTTTCACGATTTGTTATTAATTTTACTTGTGTACTTCTCTCACACAATAGAGGTTTTTCAATTGGTGGAGTATTCTCGTCGTTCACCTGGAATAAAACATATTTAACATAAAGAAAATATTTTAAGACAGAAAAGATCGCGCTGGGTCGAAGTGCATCGTGAGGAAACTCACGGGTCTATCTTGATAACATTTAAAAAAATCAAGATTTTAGTCTACTGTTTTGTCGGCTAATTCTTAGGTTCATATTATAAGCCAATGCTGAATTACAGTTTTCGAGTACAAAAAAAATTAAAATCACCTGGGCTATACTACACTTGTCTTGTATCATTTCTGAGCCCCGTGGCACTTTTCGGATCCGTGATATGGCATCTAAGGTCTGTTGGCACGTTATCTAACAATGAAAATTACCTATATTAAATTCGATGAACAAAATTTAACGTTTACAAATAACTAATCAAAAATATATACCTGGTTGTCGGGTGATAAAGGAATGCTGGTGCTAGTGCTAGGAACAGCCACATTGGTCACTGCCAAAACATTCCCATAGTGAAACGGTAATATGGCTTGATTGTAAGTCTGAAATCACAACAACAGCTCATATAATGTCCCCACCGAGGGGCTCGAGCCTACCCTATATTAGAGGCGATTAGGCCTTAGTCAACCACGCTGGCCAAGTGCGGGTAGGTCGACTTCACACACAACCTAAGAATTTCTTCAAAGGTAAGTGCAGGTTTCCTCACGATGTTTACCTTCACCGTAAAAGCGTCGAATAAACGTACATATGATTTCAAAATTTGAAAACACATTGGTACGTGGCGGCGATCGAACCAGTGCCTCCCGGGTGGGAGACGACGTTCTTACGCACTACGCCACCGACGCTTAGGCATCTAAGGGCTGCTGGCACGTTATCTAACAATGAAAATTACCTAAATTAAGTTCGATGAACAAAATTTAACGTTTACAAATAACTAATCAAAAATATATACCTGGTTGTCGGGTAATAAAGGAATGCTGGTGCTAGTGCTAGGAACAGCCACATTGGTTACTGGCAAAACATTCCCATAGTGAAACGGTAATATGGCTTGATTGTAAGTCTGAAATCATAATATGGAAATACATAAATTAATATTTTCGACGGCTCGTTATGTTAAAGTATCTAAGGTGTTATACTAACTCGCTTAATTCCGGTATAACAGTGCTCGGCATTGGTTTCTGACAAAGGCGTTGATGATATCTCCAGAAACTGGAAACATAACAAAATTAAGTGAAATCATTTGAACAATGTAAGAGTAAATTTTGCACGTATACCAACTATTAATATTTTTACCGAATCTCTCGGTATTCTTATTACATATACATATTTTAGTTAGATACATACAATATAAAATATTATTCCTTATACCAAATATTTTTCATACTAATATGAATACGAAAGATTGTATGTACTTCGGGAAATTTGTCCAAACGCCCAAAAACAGCAGAACGAGTTTAGATGAATGTTGGCATTCAGGTATTTCAAAACCTGAATTTAAATACTGTCTTTAAACGAATTTTAATTCCTCTCTGTTGCAATTATGAAGCAAACGAGGATAAAGTTGCGGGCTGAGGCTAGAGAAATATATTATCAAGCAAAAATTTTACTAACCATTTCAGGAGTGTCCGTGTTTTTGAAAAAAGGGCATGCAGTTTGACGTAAGCAATTGCCTATGTAATCAGTGCCTTGAAAGTGCAGGCTACATATTTTTGCACTTTCATAAAATATTGTTTTTAAAGGCACATTAGACAACCACATTTGCCGTCGCCTAGGGTCTTTCGGAAATCTAAAAAGAAAAGAAAATTTTATGTTTACAGGCACTTTTAACTTGTAATTAGCATATTAAAAACTATAATTTGATAGGCTTGAATAGCACAGTCACAATTTTATTAATGCTGTGTCAAATTTACTAACCCAAATTCGAGTGAAGTTTGAGGTCACTGTGCATATTGCACTCTGCGTTACATGTTAGTAGATGCAAATGTGAAAGATAAAATACACTATTACACTGGTAAAATACAATCAATCATTTTGAATATGTTTCTCAATTAAAATAATGTAAATTGCACAAATTACATGTTTTGTTTGTAAATAAACGTTCCCAACCAAAAATGGGTAGAACGATATATGTATTATATATATACATAATCTATAAACTATATAAATAATCTATATATATCTATATAACAGCTATTTCAAAGACTTGAAAAGACAAGTCGGAAAAAGGTTATTTTTTTATAAAAATCCTAGTCACCCTAGTCAATTTGTTTACACATATTTGAATAAGTAATTTATGTATGAAAATTAATTAAATTCAGATAGTATGAAAGCCGAGTATCAGAAATTACTTTCCCCTATGGAGTTTCGCCCAATAACGATAATCATATGGAATTACATGTGAAAAACCAATTTTACTTAGGTGAACAATAATATGCAATTATAACACTTACAAGTGAAATTTCACACTGCATCCTGGATACCACTCACTTCTGCAACCACGAACTATACAGCGATGCACCATTTTGCACTATTTATAGTTATTAAAATGTAAAAAGCCGTACCAAAATCGCGAGTCGATATTTATGAATACTTCAATTACGACAATTTATGTCATGTTGAGATTTCGGGACATTGACACATGAAAAGAGTGCTACCATTACATAAATCCTTTCATTTCCCATAAGTTATAGAAAGAATCACAATGATGATTTTCAAAATAAAATACAAACCTAAACATTAAAAGTAAATATATTATATTTATTTCTTTCATTGATAATAAATACTGATAATTGAATACAATATGTTAAGTTTTTAGCTACTTTTCTACTTTTGTTTTAGAAAGATGGCAAAATACTGGGGAAATCTTGTTTCTATGTAGTCGTGTTTAGAAAGAGATGGCGACAATTTCTAGAAAGAGAAATGTGTAATTTGAAATGTCAAGTATTGTCAAAATTTTTGCCTTCACTTTGTTACTTTGTCTAATGACTCCATTCTTTAGTATAAGCTCCTTGGGAAAAATTAACCAAAAAAAAAAAAAAAAAAAAAAAAAAGCAATTGTCAATGTCTGTCACTATTTCAAAACTAAAAACAGCTTCGCTTCTTTAGCGAACTTAATTTTCATAATATTGAAATTAATTCTTTATGTTCTCAAATCGATATAATTAAAATTAAGAAAAATGGCTTCAGGGCTAGAAAACTATATAAACCAAACGGTGTCAGTGATAACCTCAGATGGACGTAACTTCATTGGGACACTAAAAGGTTTTGATCAGACAATAAATATAATATTAGACGAATCACACGAAAGAGTGTTCTCATCTTCGACAGGAGTTGCACAAGTTATGCTGGGATTACATATAATTAGAGGAGACAACATAGCTGTTGTTGGCCAAATAGATGAATCTATTGATAGCAGACTAGATTTGGGAAATATAAAGGCAGAACCTTTAGGACCTATTGTGCACTGAAATTATATTTAGGGATAAATAATGGTAATAAACTACATAAGTGTTTTATTCTGTCTTTTATTGTTGTGGGCCGATTGTATAGTTGGGCAGATTGTGATGTCGGCATATCGTGAATAAACTATACATGTACTGGACCATAAAAAGTGAGTAATCCATTTTCTAAACACGGTAGTGGTCAGGAGTAATTAGTAGATTCAGGGTTTTTGTTATGACCAAGTGGAGTGGACTGTTTGTTGGGAGATTCTAAAGACATAATTGCTGTGTATCACGATGTGCCCGAAGATATCACAATCTGCCCACCTATACGATTGGCAGACAACATATATAATTCTTTACCATTTTAACTATACAATGAACCCAGTGGTTGTGCCCTTTTTATTACATGGACATACATCGATATACCATAGAATAAATCTTAATGATGTGGGGTTATTTTTTCTAAACAAATTGACAAAATTATTATTACAATGAATGTCTTATCTATTTATCAGGGATGTAATTATGACATATTTCGTAGATACATATTTCTTATATGTAGGTATTTACACACTTTTTCACATCAATTTCTCTTCACACTTATTGTTTGCTTCTTATATTTTAACAAACTTCAAAAAGGGAGGAGGTTCACAATTAGCATTTATCTTTTTTATGTATGTTCCCCTATTACTCAAAGATGCCTGAACTGATTTGCAAATATTTTTTTACTTTCTCGTATATGTAATATAGAGGTGTCGTAATCGTCAAAAAAATTTGACCTCGAGATTTTGACAGATTTACACACTGGAGTTTTTGGAATTATGTCTGTGTGTGTGTCTGTGCGTTAGCACGATAACTCGAGTATGCTTTAACTTATTGCAACCAAATTTAACATGCATGTATGATATCAAAATATAAGGTTTCCATCAACTGAGTTGTTTCCAGTAGTATACGAGAAAGTCAAGAGAAGGCCACTCGCGATTTTTTGAAAGGGTAGGTATACTTATCATAATGTTCCCATAAAAAATTTACATGATTCAGTAGTTTTTTATAGTATCGTGAAAATATGCATTTGCAATAGGGATATTTCCAACTTTATACAAATCTTTGAAAGATGTTAACAATTTCAATGATTCTTTTTTTTGTCGTAAATGATAGTTTCTTGACAATTTTACATTGTTAAAAACTGTACTCTATTTTTATCATTCCGAAAAAATAACAGGCAACATCCTGCCTTAGCTTTAATCATTGATATGATAACATTGAGTTTGATAACTAACTACCCAATATGCCTGTTTCATAAGTATAAAACAGGCATATTGGGTAGTTTTAAATAAAATAAAACCACCTTCAAAACTAAATACAGATTTTTATTTAAAGTAAATAAGCTCACTGTTTTCTTGAGGTTGGTGCCCACCTCAATAATTGGAATAAACTTTGTCACTTGTCTGTGGCACCAACCTCAAAAAAACATAGTTGGCCTTAGACATGGATGGATCCTTTGTATAAGTCTCAGACCAAGTCTGAGACTTATACAAAGGATCAGACTCAATCATAGTGATGAGTTTCTCCAGAGTTCTTGTAGTATGAACACGTGTTGAGAGACTCCATCTTTAACATCAATCTACCTACCGTACAATTGTCTGTTACTATAAGTACATTTTTACTTGACATTGGCGAAATACGTTATATATCGCGAACGCCATTACAGTAGGCTTACTCTTGAACCATTTCTAATTATTGCCCCCTAATTAGTCAGTTCGTAGTACCACTAATTAGTAGTGTGTGTATAAATTAAAATGTACATAAAATTTATAAAAGAAGAAGAAATCTAAGTAGTTGGCATAGTTATGGCATTAATATTTACTTTTACTAGATGTTTCAACTTAAAACTTTTATTTGTCCGTTTTGAGTTTTGAAGTTGTGAGACTCTTATTTTTAATTCAATCGATCGTAACTATAATTTATTATTATAGCGTAATACTATTTTTATTTGCTATTGGCTAATTGCGTTATTACCGCGAAGTCATTAATTAAGAGAAGAAGAACAAAAAGAAAAACAAGTACATTTAGTTTTATTTAAGAACTGAGAACATTTATATTTACAAACAAGAATTTAAATTATAATTTATCAGGTCATAAAACAAATATAAATATAATTGTCACCGTTTAAAAAATGTAATCATTATTGCATAATAAACTAAACACACTGACCAACTCAGTACACATACAAAAAATTTACAGCTTCTGAAGCTTGATTAATAATAAAGATTAAATGAAGGTTCACATTTAATTTTCTGAATGAATTGGTTTGTTCCTATATTATGTACTTATAGGTAACAAAATAGCAGCTATGCATTTAAGATAGGTAAGTAATTATAAAAACATGTTCACTACCCCTATTGCATAAGAAGTTATAACAGGCATTTTAATGTGGAATTTAAGTGCATTATTTAAAAATATAATAAATAAGTATGTAAAAAATACTCTAAACGTATAGTTCATTATGTAGATATAAAACATATAAACTTATGTTAGGAAATCATTTTTGCATAACTCAAATGTATCAAGCCACAACTCTGGGAATTGAACCCGGGATCTCTGGTTCTAATTCCGGTGGGCGAGACACTAGATCACGGTGTCTGTTAAATTTTTTTAAGACGACCTTTGAATTTGAAAGTAGGTATAAGTAAATAGTTCAAAATATTATAATAAACTATGCTATGCTATATTATCCCAATAAAATTGTCTACCTAAACGGAAGAAAACTGAGCTATTTATAAAGGGTCTTTCAAATAGAGCGGGTCGATGTTCATAATTTGTGGCGGCCATTTTGTTTTGGCGGCATCTGTCAAAACTGTTGTTTCGTATTCAGTCTCTGATGCCAAATCACCATGACAAGTTACACGGTTGAGCAGCATGTGCAAATGATAAAACTTTATTATCAAAATGATTGTTCGGTAGTGCAAAGGTTGCGCGCATTGCGTCAATTTTACGGCAGACGCGGTGGCCCTTCAAAATCTACTCTCCAAAGATTGGTGACCAAATTTGAGACGACCGGTTCGGTAAACAACCAACCAATACCTTTACGTCAAAGGAACGCCAGATCGGCCGAGAACATCGCCGCTGTACGTGAGAGTGTTCAGGAGACTCCGAGGCAGTCGATTTCTCGCCGTGCACAAGAACTCTGCCTTTAGCAGACTTCAACTTGGAGAATTTTGCGTCGGGACTTGGGCCTGCATCCGTATAAAATCCAACTGACCCAAGAGCTCAAAGTTAATGACCATAGACAACGCCGTATGTTCGCTGAATGGGCTTTGGAACGCTTGGAAGAGGACCCCGATTTTGGCCGAAAAATAATCTTTAGCGACGAGGCACATTTTTGGATGAATGGTTTTGTTAATAAGCAAAATTGCCGTATATGGGATGACCACAACCGACATGAGGTTCACCAGGTGGCAATGCATCCACAAAAAGTTACTGTTTGGTGCGGATTTTGGTCTGGCGGCGTCATTGGTCCGTACTTCTTCGAAAACGACGTTGGCGAGGCCATCACCGTCAACGGCGAGCGCTACAGATCAATGATTTACAATTTCTTTTGGCTCAAATTGAACAATCTGGACGTGAACGACATGTGGTTCCAGCAAGATGGCGCTACTTGCCACACAGCGAACGACACAGTGGACATTCTGCATGAACGGTTTGAGGGTAGGGTTATCTCTCGCAGAGGCGACGTGGATTGGCCACCAAGATCGTGTGATTTGACTCCGCTAGACTTTTTCTTGTGGGGTTTTCTGAAGTCGCAGGTCTATGCCAATAAGCCACAATCGACCGTTGCCCTGAAAGCCAACATAACGCAGGCCATCGCTCAGATTCAGCCAGATCTATGCAGCAGAGTGATTGAAAATTGGACCTCTCGAATTCGTGCCACCATACGAAGCCGCGGCGAACATTTAAACGATGTTATATTCCATTCATAATGGCATAAATGGGCCTTTAAAATAAAAAAAAAACATTGTTAATATCTCACACACATCTTGTTTTATTCAATTTTAACATCGACCCGTCCTTGTTGAAAGACCCTTTAGTAGGTAGCCACTTAGTAGCAATAAATACCTATAGTGTATGAGCAAGTTATGAATTATTGTTAAACATTAAGGGCGGTTTCAGACCAGCGTTTTGTACGCGCGTATAAGCTCGTTTCTGGAAGCGCGTACCTATATAGGCGCAACGGCGCCTTGTACCACACGCGCAACTTGTTCAGACGTTAACGCGCTTATAATTATAAGCGCGAGCGATACTGACTCACCGCACTGCCGTTTCGAGCGAACACGCCATAAAAAGGTGCGCGTGTCCGATTTTTTGAAACGCGAAATGTAGCGTAGCG
Source organism: Elophila nymphaeata (assembly GCA_955850985.1). Lineage (NCBI taxonomy): Eukaryota > Metazoa > Arthropoda > Insecta > Lepidoptera > Crambidae > Elophila > Elophila nymphaeata. Next base: position 14,415,764 of record OY039076.1, on the reverse strand, counting down.
CGCATGCCGAAACGTCCATATGCGCGCAGAAAAAAACGCTGATCTGGAACCGAAACATTGCTTTTTCCTCATCTCGATTAAATTTTTGTCAATCTAATGCCGCTCTTCTAGCGTAATATTGTCGCTAAGCATGCTTGTTTCTTCTACTTTAAATTCATGCATTACAAGTTTCCAACGATTAGATACATTTTGGATGTTCTATGCACTTGACGGACCGCATTGTTCGTAACTAGCCTCGAATTTTAATTTTAATTTATTTGGGTATAAAAACAATGTTGAATACAGAGTTTAACTTAGAATATTAGATAGTCTATGTAGTATTAATTTCAACACCAGCATTAATTTCTCGATTTAAGTCAAATTAGGTACAGTAAATAGAATCTTTTTACTCGGGTCAATAGAATATTGACATAGTATGGCGCAGCCAATAAGGCGCAGCGTCTTTACTACGCTTCCGCAGGTCGCCTCCTCTCCGCGCTGTCGCTCTAGCTTGTCGACGACGTTGTCTGCTCTTATTGGCTCAATCCGGTTGCCAGAAGACCCGCTTCGCCAGCTGTCAATCAGACATGTCAGTCTACAAGTGGAACACCGGAAACTTTGTGGATTGTCCACACACACAGATCAGTATTATTGCTATCAGATGTTGAATTTTAGTACATTTTATTTAAGGACCGGACTGGTCTAAGAAGTATGGGGGGATTATCCCTATATAATCAATCCGCGACCTTGGTGTCCATTTTGATAGTAAATTACTTCTTGATGTACACATTGACAGTGTAATAAGTAAAGCATCAAAAGCACTTGGATTCGTGTTGCGCATTTCCTCAGAATTTCAATCTATTAAAATTCTCTACCTATTGTGCTTTTGTCCGAAGTCATTTGGAATATGCGTCACAAGTGTGGAACCATCGCTACAATATTTAAAATACGCGTATTGAAGGTATCCAAAAACGATTTCTAAGGTATTTGCAATATAGAACGAAAACATACATGCGACTACATTAAGCGTTGTCAGAGATTTCACATGCTTCCTTTGTATGAGAGAAGACGCATAGGAGATCTTGCGTATCTCATGAGCATAGCAAGCGGCAAGGTTGATTGTCCTGAGATGTTGGAGCGAATCGGCCTACAAGTTCCATATGCTGGCACGAGAAGACCTTGCGCGTTGCACATCTCTCGTTCTGGATCTAACTACAGGCAGAACTCTTATTTCATAAGGGCGTGTCGGTGTTTCAATTACATCTCTAGGGAACATGACATAGGCTTATTTAATACTACAACCTCTCAATTTAAAAAATTACTTGCAGATTGTTTTTTTCTATAATCATTGTATTTCATTCAATAATTTTGTTTTAAAACTGGATATATTTTTTTGTCATCTAAGTGTGAATAGTGTGATATAATCAAAGTTTACCTATATTTGGAAACTTGTAAATGGCCTTCAGTACATAATATTTATACCTACTAATATGTAAGATAGCTGTAAGTTTTCTGTAAAATATATAAAATAAAATAAAATAAAAATAAAATTTCCTCAATATATTTTAAGCTGTATCTAGATTTGTCTGTTATATACAACATGTAAACTAAATAACCAACTCCCTGAATGGTTTGGGATCGGCTTCAGAGTTGATTTCAATATTTTTTTTTTGAAAAAAAACAACTCTGAAGCCTATCCCAAACCACCTGTATTCAGGGTGTTGGTTATTTAGTTTACATGTTGTATAGCGTCATTATATATTTTATAACATCTTTCATAGAAGACTGTCCTAGAGGATGCGAGTAAATTCATATAATATGGTGGCAGCAGACAACAGGCCCGCCTAATCTTAGAAGGGCTTACAGGGCACTATGCCACAAACCATATGCTCAACAAAATGCAAATTTCAACAGCAAATTGCAGAGCATGTGGACGTTAGAATGAATATAATGGAAATAGCACATCCAAGCCCAGAGCACTACAGGCTCTTCAAACCCATGGACATGGTTAAGCTGATGGCCTACATATTCAAGGAACAACAAAAGTTAAAGGAAAGGGGAGACACAAAGGGTCCCGCTGGTTCGAAGTGCACTGTGAGGAAACTAACGGCCCCATCATAAGATAAGTTGGCCGTCTTTATTTTAATTTCGACAGCACTCCATTGAGGAGTGCTGTCTTTCTTCGTCAAATATTACTTGATGAAAGAAGTCCTTTGATATTCTAATATCGAATATTAACAATGGATAAACTTCTTTTATGAGTGGCATGATCATTGTCCGTCAAGTACGACTTGCTTTCCTTCAACTGCTAACACCGTAATAGCACAATTTAATACTAACTTAAATATTTGTAAATACATAATAACTATATCACAAAACATGTTCATTGGTTTGATTCCAGTAACGCGTCTGATCGATTGCTTCAAGAAAAATCTGTCGAGTTTGTATTTCGTATCACAACGATGTCTTGGTGCCTGTAAAAAGAATTAAACACAATTTAAAATAAATATTTTATTCATTTGATTTAGAGAAATGGGCATGTGAATGTTAAATTACTTTTCCAATTTCTATGTAAATAAAATAAAATCTACTTTTAGGTTTTGTAACTAGTAGCATTAGGAAAAATAACAATACAAGAAGACAAAATAGTAATGGCATGCAAAAAGTATGGAGTACCACAAAAAAGAAAGACTAGGTAATGTAGAACTAGTATTACAGATTGATTTTTTTGTCGTGAATACCTTTATGGTCGCATGCGCATGCTACTGTTCGCTTTTTATAATTTTAATTTCTATTCCTTGTCTGAAATAGAACAGCATTTAAGAGCAAAAAACAAAACGAAAACGAAACAAAATAAAAATTAGCATGAACTGAAAACCAAAATAAATTATTTAAAATATTATAAGAAAAATAATAAATGGTGGGTGAATTATTGAAAACTAAAACTATATTAAAACATTGGTGTTAATACGGAAATAAAAGAATTACAACAGTTAATTTGAGAATCAAACCTTTGCATTTTTTCCTTATACTTTTGTGTGTTGTACTTTTGGAAAAATTGCTTTCCATATTCGAAAGTGGATATCATAATTGCACAAGCTGGGGCCACTTTAAATATTCTTGGTAGCAATCCTGTGAATAACCCTTTGAAACCATGATTCCTGTATATATTTTTAGCTATATCTTGCATATTTGCAGCTCTTTGATGTACTTTTCCATCTGAAATAATATTGATTGTTGTCTGAAATTGTGCCAAATGTTAGCGTTTTAACTCGCAAATAGGCTTTGAAGGTTTTGTCTACAGCGGCAGGGGTATCGCATGCGCGTTGCCTAACTTAGGAAAGTAGGCTTAACCTTAAAGACAGTATTTATTATATTACCTGAATAAATTTCTTTTTCTCCTAGTTCTATTTGTTGATGTGTTTTAATGACATCAAAGGGTAGGGTAACAAGTGCGGCAATCTGAAATTTTGAAGTAATATTTAATTTCTAATAATCTGAAAAAGCCAAAAACGCAGAAATAAAAAAAAAATGTTTCTAAAAATCTAAATATTATTTGAGGTCGGTCCCAAATACAAGTTACAACGTTTATTCCAAATATTGAGGTTGGCAGCTACCTCAAAAAAACATTTACAGATTTTTATAAACAATATTTTTATTTCTCCGTTTTTAGTTTTAAAGGCGTTTTTTTTTATTTAACAATAATTTATATTTTGGTTTTCAATGTTTTAAGTATAGAAAACTTCAGGAAACAATCTAGAGATCTTTTTGACACACAAGTGATAAGATTACAATATCATCGATGTCAATTAAATAGGTATTATTAGGGATAGCTTCAAAACTACTCATCAGATGTCGACCAAATTTAATGGGACCACATGACAAGCACCAGCTTCCAAAGGTCGAAAGAATCTTCATAAGTCGAAAGAATCTATTGATCACGGAAGTTTTTACGATTTTACTAAAGATAAACTTAGTAAAATCGTAAAAACTTCCGTGAAAAATTTATCGTCCATGTTTGACCCTTAGCGTAGTACTTACACTGCCAGCAACAGAACCACAGAAGAAATTGAATAAAAATGAATTTTTTTCAGAGTCAGGCCTGTTAAACACTCGTTTTGTTGTTTCATATGTAGTCCAGTATAGCCCTAAAAATTAAAAATGTAATTAGTTTGAAATTTTAATTACTTATATTACTGATTTAAGTATGAGTATTAATTATACATATATATGAGTGTATAAAAATTAACCAACCTGAAAATGGAACATCTCGTAAGAGTGTGGAACCCAATCCACGAAAAAGTCCTTTACAACCTTCATATTTTACAACCTGTTGTAGTGCTGTGGAAATTTCTGAAACATTCAAACAGACAAAATTATATCAAAATAAAACTGTATATTCTTCATTTCAAGTGATTATTCTGACATAGGTTAAGTTATTTACTATGAATGTATGACCGCAAAGACACAAAAATATACAAATGGAATGATATAAGTACAACAAATATGTATGTATGTACCAAAAATATGCGAAATTAAGCTATAACGGATATTTCTTATAAGTAACTAAGCCAAAATTATATTATTTAATTGGTTTATCATTGTAAACAAATATATGGCGCCATGGTTGCTATGTATTGGTCACGCAATTACAAACACTAGCCGTCTTTTTTGTTCCTATTGGATTAATCTGGATTAATTATGCCATCCCTTTTAAATTTTTGCCAATGTATTGAAATATAAGTAAAATAATAGAAGTATACATGTGTGTTGCTACAGCATTTCGGATCATATTTTTTTCCTGTTTTGCGAGTGTATAACAAAATGAAATGAAAATGAAAAAGCTCTCTATTGAAATGGACTTTGTTAAGTACTTTTAAATCGTCAAAAGCCCTACCACCATTTCGACGAAATATTATTTTACTTAAATAATTATTATTATGCTGAGATGGAGATATGAACATATCTAATACTATAATATTCAGGGTGTTGGTTATTTAATTTACATGTTGTATAACACCAAAATATGAGGTTTTTATCAACTTTTGAGTTGTTTCCGGTATACGAGAAAGTCAAGGGGAGACTACTCCCGATTTTTTTCTAAAGTTTTTAAATACTTTGTTCTGGTTGGCTGTTTTTAAATACTTGGTTGTTACAGAAAGAAAACTTAAAAAAATGCGCAGAAAACTGAATAATTAGAAAATTTACTGAAATTTTTACAAAGCAAAAATATATTGATAAGTGACACAAACAACCATTGCTATGCAACGAAAATGCAGCTGTGTTCTCAACTCAAATTTTCCAAAAATATGTTTTGCTTTATCCGACTTAGACGATAGGATTGTATTTATCTTTATAAGTAGTCCTTAAATTATTGTCCAAATTAACCACAACAACAGGTGGCGAGTCAGCTAGTTGTATTATAAATATCTATCATAATGACCCGAAATGATGGCACAAAGTTCCATGTACTTCTATTTAATGAAGGTGTGATATATTATAAAACAAACAAACATACAGAACCATTAACAACATATATTAACCATAATTATTATTTAATTATCTTAGTTATGGATTGATTGTTGTTAAAAAAAATGTAATACCTCCATAAGTTAAACTTTTTGATTGCATTTTTGTTCGTATCAATTCCAATGGGCTGACAATTGTGACTGCAGTAATTCTAGCTGTTGCTCCAGCTATTAACGGTATCCATATTGGCTGAGATACTGAAAGAAAAATTTTCATTTGATTGTTTTAGTAAGCTAGCAAGTCATGGAAATTTTAATATTCTTACACTTATGCTAGTAACATTTCTACTCTCCCTAGGAATTTAAGGACTGAACAATAGACAGGAAAAGAAAAAAAATTAAACCAGTCCCTAATATAATGGACAACTTAAATACATGAGTGTTAAATCTTGAAAAATATTTTTATTTAATATGGCAGAGTTGTATATGCTTTATACAGAGCCCTACACATATGATATACTTACAGTAATAATAATAATAATCAAGAATTAAATACTGTCTACAAAACTTAAATAAAAAAAAATATGAAAAAAAACCACAATTGAACAGATTTTTTTTGCTATTTGTAATCTCGACCAACATGAATATATACTTACAATTGCCAGTCATTTCATTGTATATTGTTTTCATTCTGTATCTGAGCTGTTCATATGAAACAAAATATATGATGGTGCATGGAACCGCTAACACTAATGTTGGACTTAAACCTGACCACAATGCTGGTACTCCTTCAATTTTAGCTATTTTATAGAAAGCATCCTGAAAGCAAAAAAGAGGTACCTTATAGAATCGCTTGTTCCTAATGAGTCACATTGTAACCTGTAACACTGTGACTCGTTGGGTTAACTTTGTAAAATAATTCCCAACTGGTCACACTGTACCACGTTGGAATAATTCATACAAGAGGTTACTTATTATTATAAAAGATTATTTAACCCAATTATGTATTATGTTTATGATCGAATAGTATGCTAAACATCTCCTGCATAGTCATAGTAGCCTGATACTTCAGGTTGGAAGATGTCCCAACGTGTTACAGTGTGACTGGTTGGGAACAAGCGTATAGAATAGGTTCACACTTTTTGTGTAGATAGGCGCACTATAGACTGACACATTAACTGCAATTTCACTTATATAAATGTTCACAACATTTTGAGATAAATTATTCCAAAATTACATACAAATACACTATGAACAAATTTTATCAAATAATTTGACAGTTGTTAAAAGGAGGTTATTTCATTCAGCCACAATCAAGCAATAATTAAGTAGGTATAACATTGGGTTAGGTTAGGTTAGACTTGCAACCTATACGCACGAGCTGAGCATGCCACGGTAGTGGCCAGCAAAGCGCCAGGAACAACTTTTTTACATTTTTTTTAAGGACTATTACATGTCTTTTGGGTTTTTATGATGCAATTAGGGAATTTTTCTCATGTTTTTGTCAAATTTGTAGAAGTTCGGAGGTATAAACAGTTGTGTGTTCCTTGATGATATAATTCTCATATTTAGTTTTTTTAAATCTATGCAATTTATATAAAAAAGAAGTGTAGGAGGGGGTAAACAGCCTACCCCCTCTTTATCCACCACCCCAAAAAAGCGATAAATTTTGTATTTCTTTCTAAAGTGTTTCCAAAAGATTTAATTATACTACAGTTTAGAAATTAAATAGTAAACTTAAAATTATCAATTATATGTATAGTAAACTTAAAATACAAATCAAGGAAAAAAAACTTATCAACAAACCATAGTCCCATGGAAGTGTACTCTTCGAGGTATCCATGCAGTTTCGCCACAGGGACAAAGATGGTCCATGAGTCCATTGCAATACAAGTAACATTTATTTGATAGCAGAGCCTTTTGTTGAGCTTGAAGACGAATCTTAACAACGTCTAGGGGAGTCACTGAAAAGGTTAATCAGAAGTCATGGTTACATTTGCACTTATAATCACTAATTATGCAAATAAACAATACTCATATCTTTATAATAAACTTACTAAATAATGAGGTTATAAGAGCACCAGAACATGCCGATGCCATTTGTTGGAATGGCGTAATACGAAATTGTGGATCATCTTCTCGAATCATTGAATTTAATATACCTACTTTATAATAGCTATATTCTTATAAAACAATTTTAAATGAATTCTCAGAAGGAATGTTTTGGAAATTCTTTTTAACAATAAACTGTCAATAATGAAGGTACCTATCTGTCAAAGTCATGTGTGGGACATATGACAATTTAATTTTTTTTTTTTTTTTTTTTGGTACAATTTTCCCTGTTACGGGACGGCAAAGGGATCTAGCCCATACAGCCAAGTCTTCAGTTTCATCTTCTTTCTTGATTTTTGCATTAGAATGTGGGTGCCACACATTTTAATGCATCTAAGGAGTGCTTGGCGAGAAATGCATGGTACAGACCTCATGATGGTGACTGATGAGAATTGTATAGTGGGATTTCCAACCACTATACAATTCTCAACGCCACATACACAAAACCTTTATTTCAATGATTCCTCATAACTGTTCGTCAACACGGATGCTTATGCAACAAAACGACACCACTTTCACTGCACAAAATCCACTCTGAAGCAATTTTGAATTATCGAAATAAAGATCGACATCCAGACGCCATTGTTTCCCGCCAAACACTCTTAATTTTTTTTTTCTTTTTTTTTCTTTTTTTTTTTTTTGTTAATTTTTCCCTGTTACGGGACGGCAAAGGGATCTAGCCCATACAGCCAAGTCTTTAGTTTCATCTTCTTTCTTGATTTTTGCATTAAAATGTGGGTGCCACACTTTTTAATGCATCTAGGGAGTGCTTGGCGAGAAATGCATGGTACAGACCTCATGATGGTGACTGATGAGAATTGTATAGTGGGATTTCCAACCACTATACAATTCTCAACGCCACATACACAAAACCTTTATTTCAATGATTCCTCTTATCTGAGCCTTTAGACAACATGCATTTCGACAATCGCTCTCGCTATCGCTAAGTAAAAAAATGTATGGGATTGACATAAGCAATCGAAAAGTGATCGATTGCTTATGTCAATCCCATACATTTTTTTACTTAGCGATAGCGAGAGCGATTGTCGAAATGCATGTTGTCTAAAGCCTCTGTTCGTCAACACGGATGCTTATGCAACAAAACGACACCACTTTTACTGCACAAAATCCACTGCGAAGCAATTTTGAATTATCGAAATAAAGATCGACATCCAGACGCCATGATTACCCGCCAAACACTCTTTTTTTTGTTATTTTCCCTGTTATGGGACGGCAAAGGGATCTTGCCCATACAGCCAAGTCTTCAGTTTCATCTTCTTTCTTGATTTTTGCATTAAAATGTGGGTGCCACACTTTTTAATGCACCTAGGGAGTGCTTGGCGAGAAATATATGGTACAAACCTCATGATGGTGACTGATGAGAATAGTATAGTGGGATTTCCAACCACTATACAATTCTCAACGCCACATACACAAAACCTTTATTTCAATGATTCCTCATAACTGTTCGTCAACACGGATGCTTATGCAACAAAACGACACCACTTTCACTGCACAAAATCCACTCCGAAGCAATTTTGAATTATCGAAATAAAGATCGACATCCAGACGCCATGATTTCCCGCCAAACACCCCTTTTTTTTTTGTTTCTTTTGTAATGGGACGGGCAAAAGAAATCAAGTCCATACAGCCCTGTCTGTATTTATGTCTTCTTTCTTGTTGTTTGCATCAAAACATGGGATTAGCACATTTTAATGCATCTAGGGAGTGCTTGGAAAGAAATTCATGGCAACAGACCTCATGATTGTGACTGATGAGAATTGTATAGTGGGATTTCCAACCACTCTACAATTCTCAACGCCACATACACAAAACCTTTATTTCAATGATTCCTCATAACTTTTCGTCAACATAGATGCTTATGCAATGAAACGACACCACGTTCACTGCACAAAATCCACTCCAAAGCAATTTTGAATTATTGAAATAAAGATCGACATCCAGACGCCATGGTTTCCCGCCAAATACTCCTTTTTTTAGTTCAATTCTTCCTAATAGGGAAGGCAAATGGTTCAAGCCCATAAAGCCATAAAATTTTTTTCTTCAATTTTCCCTATTAAGGGACGGCAAAGGAATCTAGCTCATACACTCAAGTCCTTAGTTTCTTTTATCTTCTTTCTTGATTTTGGCATTAAAATGTTGATGTCACACATTTTAATACATCTAGGGCAAGAAATTTAAAGGTAAAATGGGAACCTTGAAACTTCTTATTTCAACCTTTCTATTTGTCACGTTCTAACCACTAGAGCAGTGTCATGTAACCTTAGCATGTAACCGTCTGATACGTCATACGTACGTACGTCATCATATTACTTGTAACAAGAGTTAGAAAGAGACAGGTAGGAAAAGGAAACATTCAAAGTTTACTAAGGGGTCAAAAAAGTTGACTTCACTTTTTTATTTGCAGTGTGGCTTCCAGTTTTACCTGTTGATCTAGAGAGTGCTTGGCGAGAAAGGCATGTCAAGAGATGTTATAATAGCAACTGCTGAGCTGGAAATCCCACTATAAAAATTTCAATGTCACACCAACACCAGTTACACCAAAAAACCTTTATTTTGAGTTTTTTCCCGAGTTTTGTAGTAAAAACACGTGTTCAGAGACTTTATTTTTAACTCAGTCTATCTACCGTTACAATTATTTGTTATTACATACGTTATTTTTCACTCGACATTGGCAAATTGCGTAATCTTTATGTGTCGTGAACGCCAATATTCTAAAAGAAAAAGAAGCAACCTTTATTTCAATTTTCTTTTCTTTTACAAAAAACTGCTCGTCAACATGGATGCGTGTGCATCAAAATAACACCACTTTCACTATACAAAATCCAGTCTAAAGAATTTTGAAGTATCGAAAAACAAAGATTGACATCCAGACGCCATGGTTTTCCGCTAAACACTATCACATAAACTAAGTGGGAAGTTCACTATCGCTCCAAGCCACATCACGCTAAGCCATCATGTCCTGTAGGTACCCCTAGTATGAATTTTGTTAGTTTTCGAGCTTGATCAAACGTATCATATCTTTCATACATTGCTCACTAGCGCTTCTAGCGTAAACTATCAGAAACAGTGGGCAATGTATGAAAAGAGACGATACGTTTGACCGAGCTCGAACTATCAAAACTCATACTAAGTGTCCCACTATACTATCCTAATCCCACTATACTATTGATCACTTCAAAATAAGCTTAAATCGTTCCGTTTGTTTGCAATCTCACTTGGGTTGAATGGAGTGACGAAAAATATTGGATATCCAAATCCATCACTCCATCGGTCCAAACTCTCGCACGCGTATGTTGTCGGTCGATCCCACGTCCATTTCGTGAAGTGTTACGCTGGCACTTCACATGCTCGTATTTGGTTAACATTTGTGCTGCATCTCTATCATAATATATACTAAATGAAAGAGATGTGACATAAATGTTTGACAAATGCATATGAAGTGCCAGCAAGTTGGCGTGACGTAATTGGAGCGATTGTGTGTTTGATAAAATTCTTTGGATGACATTCATATAACGCCGACTGATGGAAATGGAGTGATCCACTTTATTAGAATACGATCTAGCCGGCCTATTTGCTAACTTCTTTGGACAGATGAAAGTGATAATAACATACCCATTGCTGTTTTAACACGACAAGTGCCTTAATAGCGTGTCGTGTAAAACAGCAATGGATTAGCAATTATTATCGGTCAACGCAATCTGCAATTTACTTACTACAGCAAGTGTTTGATTTATACATATATTGTAAAGTGTCTTGCAGTGGGAATGAATTCGATACAAAATTATTTATGTATGTACTTTGTGATATTCTACTACTTCGATTATCGAACTCGAGTAATTTTATTCATGGTACACTACACTAGTACTTAAATGTCAAATTACTTGTCAATTTTTAAGTCAGCCAAATGTCAGTCACAACACTGCCACCTGTGTGGAGGGCGTTACTATAACGATTTAGAAAATTAGGTTTTTTAAATTGAAATACGCGTAATCGACAATTATTCTGAGAAGTTCAGTTTTGTAGATGAAAAGTATTTTTTGAAATGTTTTCCACAGTACCCAGATCATTGTTGTAAGTATCTTTTAATTTATTTTTGGAGTTTACATAACGTGACAGCTGTTTTTTGTAACCGATCTATAAACAAATTTTAAATGTGCTTAGTAGCGATTTAATTTAAATATTTTTGTTAGTATATTCGTTAAAACTAAAATTGCTAATAAACTTTATTATGAAGATGATTGATCAGAGTGTAGTCTTATGTATTTAATACGGGATCATAGGCATTGTTGGCAGAAATAATCGAACGTTACCTGGCTTTGGTAACGCTATAGAATAGTCGCGCCTAGGAAGTAAATTAAGACCGGTGAATATTGTCAAGGTCTTATTTCATTAACTTTCATGTATTGCTATTTAGTATACATTGGAACTAAACAGTTTACATAATTAGTATTCTTTTATATCCTTGACTTCCAATTGGAATATTACAGATTGTTTTGCTATTTAAAATTGTTTCGTAGTTAGTGTTATTGTTTTTTTATATTACTATTACTTCTATGTAAATTAAGTCAATTGATTTGTGTGCAATTAAATTTATCAAATATCTTTAAACTAAGTCTTCTGTCTCATTAAAATTTTAGACAATGAATAATTATCGTCTTTTTAAACTATTAATTTGTAATGATATTTAATTTATGTTAAATAATTGTTGAGTGTGGAAAAAATTGTTTAGGATTTTAATTTATAACTAGAATCTAAAAAATATTTATCTTTTGGAAGAAACAGAAAATAAAAACTAAGTTAATAATAGATGAGGTTCCGTTAACTAATCCTATATACTTAACTGAATTGTTAATAACTGTACTTAATAATTATGCACATTCAAGCAATAATTACTTCAAGAATTTTCTTTCTAAATCAAATGATATCTATCTACTTATACACTTCAGGGGGGCTATTCGCTAACTTTTTTTGACAGTAGAAAGTGATGATCACTGAGTGAATTACCTAACCATTGCAGTTATTTTTAATTTTGTTTATTAGGATGAAATATTGCAATTATTGTTTCATCAAGTCTGCTATTTAAGAAAAAATAAAATGTAACAGAACAATAGGATGATCATAGGTTTAGTACACTTTTATCAAACCGCATAAGTTAATGTTATGTCAGCAATAATTTTATAGACTTACATATAACTGAACTAAGACTTATACAGGTAATTTTAACAGTGAATGAAACCAATTAATTTGTGTTCGTCCTTAACACATCGGGTATTATTGTTTTAGTAAAATATAAAATGTTTTCAAATAATAAAGACAATCACAATTATGTCACCAATCACATACATTATTGAAAAAAAAAAGTTGTTTTTTCACTATGTGTCTAAATTTAACATTACATTAAACATAATTACACAGATAAATACCAGTACAAAATATGTACAGTTATGTTAATGTTGACTATTTTTAGTTAATCATTTTTAGTCTTGGCAACTAGACTGCAATTAGTTGTTTAGAAATACAAATATTATTGGCAATACCTATGTATGTGCAAGTAAGTGAGAATAACTGTTGCATAGTGTTGTTTCTATTTCTATTCCATTCTTAATTAACTCGTTAAGCCCCGTTCGCGCTCAGGAGCGCGAGAACACAATTAAAATCAATTGTGTCTGGATATTAATAATCGTCCAGGGATTAATGGCGTCGCGATACTTATACATACATATTTTGCCAATGTCAAGTAAAAATGTAATTAAAGTAACAAAGATTACATGGTTGATTGGAGTTAAAAATGGAATCTCTCAACACCTGTTTTTACACCAGTTCCTTTTGAGTGAGAGGAACTCCATTGTTTTTATAATGCTATAATTATATTGCACAAAGATTACATGGTTGATTGGAGTTAAAAATGGAATCTCTCAACACCTGTTTTTACACCAGTTCCTTTTGAGTGAGAGGAACTCCATTGTTTTTATAATGCTATAATTATATTGATATAAAGATTTTACTTCATCTTAATTCAATATCACTACATAGTATAAAACAAAGTCGCTATCCGCCTTCTGTCTGTCCCTATGTATGCTTCTCGATCTTTAAAACTACGCAACGGATTTTGATGCGTTTTTTTTAATAGATAGAGTGATTCTTAAGGAAGGTTTATATGTATAATACATGCATATTTACATAAGCATGGCACCCGTGCGAAGCCAGGGTGGGTCGCTAGTTCTCTATAAAGTTATTCTTTCTTCTTTTAATTGCAAATCTTGCATCAAGATCAAGAAATGGAATTTACTGCCAGCACACGTATTCCCTCCTTCGTACAATCCTGGGTCATTCAAAACAGGCGTGAAGAAGCACCTTGCAGGTCAGCAAGGCGAGGGTGGCTAGCGCGGCAGTATATCTCTCGCACCAGCTATCTTCGCATTTGGACTCTACTTCTGCTTACAATCAGGTGGAATAGAGTCATTTGCTTAACCTTTTTGTACCTAAAAAAAAATTGGATGGCGTTCGCGACACATATAGATTACGCATTTCGCCAATGTCAAGTGAAAATTTACTTAAAGTAGGTAACAGAAAATTGTACGGTAGAATGAGTTAAAAATGGACTCTCTCAAGACGTGATTTTACAACAAAAACTCGGGAAAAAACTCTACAGAGATATAAGATAGGGAATACAATGCCGTATGTAGTGTTAAAAATAAACTTATAAATTTATGCCTTTCAGCATAGTTTCGGTAGATACCTGTTGAGTGACTTTTACCTCATTTTATATCTGATATTGGGAGTAACCAAATGTTCACTAAAGCTCTGCTTAGGCTCGCCATTGGTGGCGGCCACAAGCAGTGTACATGTTTTTTCCTCAGACCAATAGACTTTTTTTATTGGTCTGAGGTTTTTTCATACATTTGTTTAGACGCTGCGCACACGTGTGGCCGGTAGAGGCCACGCGTTTCGGCAGTGTCTACTGTCACCAGTTACGTGCACTGACCACCTTCGTTTGCGCGCGCGGTACTAAAAAACGGGCGCGCGGCAGCGTGGCGGCCACTGTGGCGGCCATCGACTGCCTTCGTATGCGCTGTACCAAAGGAATGGCTCGTGGCAGCCACTGATGCCGGTAGTCAGTGTCGCATTTGCGCGAGGCCTTAACCCTTTTGGGACGAATTTTATTTATCTAGGCTTAGCGGGCAGGGTATTAAGTGCTTTCTCCTTCTGTGAGATGGTGATCTTGCAGAAGGAGACCTTGGAAAGGGAGCGGAAGGAGAATGCTCTGCTACCTGCCGGTGTAGATGAACGGGCACGAGAAGGCAGGCGTCACTCAGCACCCGTTTTCCCCGGTCCTAAGATGTGGCCTGCGCGTGGGGTGGCTCCGCGCGTGCATTTTAAGAGTTCTAGGGATTGTCCTAGTACCCTAGGGTAATCCGGAATCCCACTCAGACGTAGACCGACTCAGTGGTGTGTCGGGCGGCCAGGAGACGTTTCGGAGACGAGGGTCGACGTACACCGTGCCCGATACTAGGGCCTCGAGGTTTTTAGTGGGTATTCCTGGCATTTTTGTAAAGTTTTTCTAAACATTTTTGTTAGGCGAGTTCCACACACGCCGCATCTAGACGATTGAATGGATTGCTAGCCAGCCTCGCTTTGCCGACCTGCAAGTGCAAGGTGCTTCTTCATGTCTCTTTTGAATGCCCCAGGATTGTAGGAAGGAGGGACACGTGTGCCGACAGTGAATTCGATTTCCAAATAATTCCAAATATTGCGATTAGCACCCCCAAATACGTTGGGTTTTCTAAGTTGAAACTTAAGTTGTATTGCAATGAAAAAAGTACAGCCTTGAGGACCACCTTGGTCCTTTAAAAATCTTTAATTTAGTGTATGGCCATCGCCGGCCGTGAATAATATTTTCTAACCATCTCTTATATTGACCGAGCAATACACATTATTCCTTACTTAAATAAATAAAAATTATTTTCAACCGACTTCAAAAAGGAGGAGGTTATCAATTCGACAGTATGTTATTTTTTTATTTTTTTAATGTTTGTTACCTCATAACCCTTTACTGGGTGTATCGATTTTAAAGATTCTTTTGACCTTTGGAAGCAGGTGCTTGTCATTTGGTCTCATTCAAATTTAATCGACATCTGATAAGTAGTTTTAAAATTATCCCTAATAATGCCTATTTATTTGACATCGATGATATCGTAATCTTATCACTTGTGTGTCTAAAAAGATCTCGAGATCGTTTCCTGAAAATTTACATACTTAAAACACTAAAAAGCAAAAAATAAAATTATTTTTAAATAAAAAAAACCGCCTTCAAAACTAAAAACGAAGAAATTTAGATTTTTATAAAAAGAAAAATTCTGTTTATAAAAATCTAAATGTTTTTTTTGAGGTCGGTGCCAACCTCAATATTTGGATTAAACGTTGTTACTTGTATTTGGGACCGACCTCAAAAAAACATTTAGATTTCTATAAACAGAATTTTTATTTCTTCTTTTTTAGTTTTGAAGACGGTTTTTTTTATTTAAAAATATTTTTTTACTTGCGGATTCAAATCGCTACTATTTGGGTTTCATATTTTATTATTTTAGCCCGACGAACGTCGTTTCGGTAACACTTTTTAATCGACTTCAAAAAAGGAGGAGCTTATCAATTTGATTGTATTTTTTTATGTGTCTCACATAACTCTTTGGGTGTACCGATTTTGATAATATTTTTTACGTATGGTGCTTGTCATTTAAATTAGAGCTACATCTGACAAGTAGTTTTTGAATTTTCTCTAAGTAAGCCTATGACATCGACAATATCATATCATTCACGTTTTGTTACTTGTTTATCTAAAAGATCTCTAGATAGTTTCTTGAAAATTTCCATACTTATTATTAATTATTTATTTTGATTTTGTTCAACTCGTCCCAAATGGGCCGTATGTATGTGGGACGAGTTGATGAATTACCCGGTACAACACTAAAAAGCAAGAAATAAAATAAATTTAAATAAAAAAACGCATTTTAAACTAAAACGGCGAAGTAAAAAAATATGTAATATGTTATGTGCAAATTTTAGTGAATAAATGAATATGAATATGTTTAAAAAACATCTATGTTTTTTGAGGTCGGTGCCAATCTCAATATTTGGAATAATCGTGGTCACTTGTCTTTTCAGTGTTTGTACTTAGTCAAAACCATTTCCGTAACCACAAACGCTGAAAAGAGATAAATCCCTATTTAACCAAAATTTTGTTCAAATTCCAAATAATAATATGTCACATAGCGGATATTTCTACATACAAAAAAATGTTTCATTAGTAGAAATGAACAAGTAACCAAGGTTAGTAGAGCGCAGTCGTAAAATATGGTAATAAATTACAGATTGTGATGGTTTAACATAAAATCATTGGAACATTTCTAAATTTAAAGCAAATGTGTCCTGAACTCACATGGAAAATTTTAGTTATCAGTAGGTACCTACCAATTTTAGTTAAATTTGATACAGTGCAATAAAATACAAAGTACCTACCTACTGGGTGTAAAAGACAAACGAAACGGCAGTCAAACGAAAACCATATTCTATACATCAAAATAAGACATATTTCAAAAAAAATATTGCTGGGCAATGATTTTTATTTTTTGGTGTTACAAAAAATTGCAAATTGTACCGCGCAATGTAAAGGGCTCAACTCGCACGCAACTCGCAATACCGCGATATTTTTGCTTGACGGCGGCCCCGTTCGTTAGTGTCCGTGCGCATCGAGTGAGCTACATTGAACGCTAACGTTTTGAAGCCATTTTTTGTTATGAAATACTAAAAAAAATGATAATGTTTCTTTGGACAATAATTAAGAAATAACGTATAGAATACGTTTTCATAAAAAAATGAAAAAAAAAAATTATGACTTTGACCTTCAATAAAATCGTAACTATCAATTTCCCAGGTATAGTCTAAAGGAAGAAAAATGTTATGACGGTGAGCAGAATACATGGTTCTCGTTTGACTGCTCATGTCTTTTACACCCTGTATACAACCACACCACAGCCACGGTAATGTTATAACCGTGCCACAGCGTAATTATTTTATTGCTGATGCTGCGCTTATTATAACTCACGTTTTGCCTGCCTTCCTATTTTAGCACTCTACCATTTCGTTTAACATGTTTGTGAACAATACAAGGGAATTTGAAGGGACGCTATTAAAAGTCTACCAATACGGGGATAATTGAAACTCAAGCAATATACCTATTATTAAAAAAAAAACAAACAGTAAATTCAATTTATCACTTTTTGATTTTATCAATTCCTCAAATTCAACAAGATAGTCTTGCCTAATGGCAAGATAAATCAGAATTGGTTTTGCGTTATCTCACATTTCTCTCGCAATCGTCTGTCTATCACTTTCTATCACAATTTTGAAACCAGATAACTTACACCATCCGTCAGGGATTACGAAGATTTTCACTTCATTTACAAATCCCAAATTGTCTTGCATACTACTTTACGTACTCATAGCATTCTCTTCATTCATTAGCTGTTGAAAATACGACATCCATCTTCCAACTCTCTTTATATCTTGATCACTCATCAATAGTTAAATCCTTGCTTCCTTCCAATTAGTTAGTTAGTACTTTTTAGTAGTTAATTAGGTAATAGTTTCCTTTCACTTCAGTAAAACGATTAGGTAGCTACTAGGTCCATTGCGGCGATTCGATTGAGTACGTGCCATTGTGATTTTACGGATGTCCGAAAAAGCTGAAGTAGTTAGTAAATAGGTAATTGGATAATCCAGTATAGGTATTTCATTTGCATCATCAGGAGAGGAAACATCTCGCCAATACACTCGTTGTAAATTACATTTCAATGTGATAATACGTCAGTTGATGATCAACTCGAGAACATGAAGCTGAAAGCATTAAAAGCCCAATGATCAAAGAGTGTCCCTTAAGCTGGTAAAGAGAGGTATCAATAATTAGGTATACAGTCTAAGTACCGTAACTTGAACGCATATGACATTGAATATTACCGTGCCTAGTATTGATTTCTATTCATCTAATGTTGTTAGTATTTATAATAGTGTAAAGTGTTTATAAAAATAGATGGCTGTTGAACGACAAATCATCAGTACCCGTAGTGTAAGTATTTTCGTATAAAATACTTAACTATTGTGGTTGCGGTAGGAGCTCGATTTGTATAGGAAACGTTAATAGCGCCCCTAGCAATGATATTGTAGTATAAAAGAGGGTCTCTAGAGGAAGAAGTGTAATTCGTGTTTCCTATACAAATTAAACATTAGTTACGTATTATAAACTAAAAAACTTACACTACGGGTACTGATAGTTTTTCCGTTTTGATTGATGATATGACTCAAAATGCAGTCAAAAAGCATGAACATCATATTGTTATTGACACTGTTGTGGTAATACAAGAGGCCGCTTTTGTTTGCTGTTAACCTAAAAATAAAACCATCAATGAGGCAACACGAGTTATAACGTCACAAATTGCCGCCAGTAAACGTAGCGCGAACGTAGTGATAGATACAAACAAACACAAGAACTTAAACTCATAGGTAGGTAATAATATCTACTTACATATACCTATAATAACAATAGAAAATCG
Source organism: Elophila nymphaeata (assembly GCA_955850985.1). NCBI lineage: Eukaryota > Metazoa > Arthropoda > Insecta > Lepidoptera > Crambidae > Elophila > Elophila nymphaeata. The sequence continues at coordinate 14,396,575 of OY039076.1, read as the reverse complement.
CATTATTTCTAAAATTCCCTTTTTATGTATGTATGTATGTACATATAATAAAATAAATAACTACTTAAGGGCGTGCACTAGATTTTCGTCAAAATTGTCACATTTTGTGGATTTTTCAGACAATTTTGAAGGGATGTGAAGAGACTGTAAAGAAATTAAATATTATAGGAAGATTAATTCTTGATTAAAACCACTATAAATATAGAGATATTTTCATTTACGCTTATAGTTTTTTAAATCAAGGCGAATCTTATAGCGTAGTTTTTCGAAAATGCAGTTTGAAGCCACCTTTCAGATGAAATACCAGAATGGCAAACAATACTTTTCTATACTTGTTTTTCCAATAGAAAATATATTATTCTAAACCGCTATAGAGCCCAAATAAGTAAAAACATCAGATAACATATTAAAAAAGGATACCAAAAATATTTATAAATTGGTAAATTTTAATCAAGATTTTTACAATATATTTGAAATTAAACTCATTTAATGTACTTATTATATAAAAATACATATAATGCTAGATGCTATAATGATATTATAACATTGTTAAATGCACTCAGATATTTTTAATAATTTAATGAAAAATGGTCTAAATTCGAGCTTGCGGGCATTTTTCGATCGTACACCCTGGGTCTTCCCAGCTAGTGGACCCTATCGCTCTGCGAGCAATGTCTATGTGTGTATGGGGTCACATAGACATATGTATCTAACAGTCTATGCTATCTAACAACAATACAGCAAAAAAAATTATTGGTATTTCGATGAATGCACGCTCTTGAAAAACATATTCATCATAGGTACTCAATGTCTAAATTCATACCTAGTATCCACGAATAGCGTTGTTGTCACCTTTTTAACTGTTTTATTTGCTTACCTACTGAAGGTTATATGGAGGCCGACAGAAACCTGCCCCGATTGCTATTTTAAGAATTGTGTTCTAAATGTGGCACGATTCTGACCCAAAGAAGCCGTGATGTGCGAATTTCAAAAGAAATAATTACGATAATGCTCGTGATTAATTGAATTAAATTACGTAATAGAAAGTAGATACCTATTAGATGTGGGTAATCGTAAAGATCCGTTTGATGATCAGAAGAAGGAACAAAGGTGTGCTAACTCGTACTCTATAATTAATAATTACCATTAGCTATAGGTTTATGGCTATAATCGGAGTGGTAATAACCACTCCGATTATAGCTTAAGGGGTCATTTAGATCTCTTGTTCTTCATAATCAGAGGTGGGGAAGTCGTGTCTTAATGATGCGATGACAGCTTTTCAGGCGGGTCATGTGCTTCTTTTAAAAAATATATTACCTACTTCAAATTTGAAATATTTTATTTAGAAATTATTGTTCTGCAACTTGGCCTATTCCGTCGCTGCTCATTTAATATACATCAATCAATCAATCAATCAAAAATAATTTATTCAACATAAACTCATCACAAGCACTTGTTGACGTCATACATAATTAAATTAAATAATGTTTACACTAAGGCTAAAGCTAATGCTGGTTCCAAAAAACTGAGAGCCCGCTGAGAAGAACCAGTAAGAAACTCAGTTAGCTGTTGTCTATTATTGATGAAAAAAAAAACAATTTATAAAACAATATTATATAAATAGATAAAATCTTAAAGTATTAAACAAAATTAAAAAACAATACATTAGCTACGTCTTAATTCTTATTCCTTATGGTATATATATCTGTTTAAACTACTCTCCTATATGTAGACTTACCAAATTGTATAACAAATCTAGTGAGTTTTTAGATGTACACTATATGTCATTAGCAAGTCTAAAAAAAACATTAATAGCCAAGATGTAGATAGATGTAGATTTTATCACAGATAAGATATTTTACTTTTCTGTCTTGTATCTTTTTTGTTACTTATAAAATATTATTACAGTATGTACAAATAAAAATCATTCCTAAGCATTCTCAGTAACTGTAACTCGTTGCATGCGGTGTATACCTATAATTGATTGTGCAATTAGTTTTCATCTAATTAACTAGACATAAGAGTTTGTATTGTTGTAACAATCGTTGGTATACCTAATAAATAAATAAATAAAAATAATAAACTAGTCCTGCTCTTAGTCAATAATAACTAGTACAGAGATTTTTCATTTCCAAGCGTTGTCATCAGCAAGGTAATCGTTTATTTTGTAATATGCCTTAGATATTAAATTTTGTTTAATAAAAGTCTTAAATTTGGTATCTGTTAAACCGGTCACTTCTTCGGGTATCTTAATAAAGAACCTTATACAGTTACCTAAAAACGATTTGTTAGTTTTGGCTAGTCTGAATTTGGGCACATGAATTTTATTTTTATTTCTAGTATTAAAGTTATGTACATCTTGGTTCTTAGTAAATAAATGTAAGTTTTTCCGAGCGTATAAAAGGTTATCGAAAATGTATTGGGACGGCAAAGTCATAATATTGATTGTTTTAAATTTTTCTCTTAAAGATTCGCGAGTTTTCATTTTATAGACGTATCGTATAGCTCGTTTTTGTAGAATAAATATCTTTTCTATATCAGCTGCTGCGCCCCAAAGCAAGAGTCCGTAAGTCATTAAGCTATGGAAATAAGAGAAATAAACAAGACGTGCTGTTGCTTCATCCGTAAATTTCCTTATTGTTTTTACTGCGAAAGCTGCTGAACTCAATCTACTCGCTAAATTTTCTATATGAGGTCCCCACTGTAATTTTGAGTCAACTTCAATACCCAGAAATCGTGCTTTCTCTACTATTACTACTATACTATATTCATCGAAGATGTAATATTCCATTCGATAGAATTTATCAAATTATTTGGATTCTCTCAAGTCCTGGATAATTAAATTAGCAAAATAGTCGCCCGGATAATAGCTATTTTAGATTCTTAACAAAAAATACTTTTTCTATTTTCTTAAAAAATTAACATGCATATAACCCACGTTCAGGATACATATGTCCGTTATCGAGTATCCATAACACAAGTTCTTAATGATACTTACTTTGGGTTAGATAATTGGTGTCAGCGTGGAAATAAATTATTATATTTACATATTGAAGTCGACGAACGAGTCCAATTTGTCTGTCTGTTCCAAGACAATAAGGCAAATGAAGGTACGCGTTTTCATTTGCGTCGTTTCATTTGATGGGGCTTAGTCTTGACCTGATAGCTATCAACGACATAAAACTGGTAGCATTTGTCTAGGTATCTACCAAGATAATCTTTAAGTGTTGGTTGACAATTACAAACTTCGTTTTAATACAGCAACTGTTCTATCTTATCGTCTATATGAAATAAGTTTAAAGTGCCATCTTGTGCATCAACTATTGTTGTAAACAGTAGCCGGCATCGAGCCAGGGACACTGGCTACTGAATTGAACCAATTTCTCAGATTCAACTACCGGTTTGGATGTCATTAGCTTTGTGATGAACGAGTCTTGTATCTTGGTTGCTGCGAGTATTTTTACTTTCTCGTATACGTGGTAGAGGAAGTTTTATAATCGCCAAAAAATTTGACCTCGAGATTTTGACGGATTTACACGTTTTGGACCTCCAAGAGTCCAAAAATATTATTTTTTTGGAATTATGTCTGTGTGTGTGTTTGTGCGTTAGCACGATAACTCGTGCATGCTTTAACTTATTGCAACCAAATTTAACATACGTGTATGACATCAAAACATAAGGTTTCTATCAAAATTTGAGCCGTCGATCACGAAAGTTAAGCAACCAAGTGCGCGGTCGGTACTCGGATGGGTGACTGAAATTTAACTGCATGTAAATTTAACATCAAAATATAAGGTTTCTATCAACCTTTGAGTCGTTTCCGGTATACGAGAAAGTCAAGGGGAGACCTCTTCCGATTTTTTTCAAATTATGAAACTGAAATTAATCTAGATTATGATTGAAACTATTTTATGCACAAATTAGCTACTGTTTATAACATACACACAACTGTTGCAACAAAATACTTATCAATTAATGTTAAACCTTCAGACCATTTACTTACTAGGTATCTACCTAGTAGGAATCTCCTATGAGCTTTTTTGGGGAGCATCTAAATAGTTATCGAATAAGTTGACCTGAAACACTCGATTGCCAAACCATGTCTTGATATCTTAGCATCGAATCGTTCCACTCACATTATTTCTAGGATAGGTTCATCATGGGTTTGTCCAAGTTTTAAGGTAAAAAAAATATTGGCGACAGGCAAAGCAAGTCAATAAAACTATTTTTTTTTGGTACATAAAAAGTACTTCCATTAATTTGGGTACGTCTACCGTTTCATTCATTTGGTATAAATAAACTACTAATAACCTTATTCAGGGAGTTTCTCCCGAGTTCTTGCTGTAAAAACACGTGTTGAGAGACTCCATTTATAACCTCAATCTACCGTACAATTGTCTGTTACTATAAGTACATTTTCACTTGATATTGGCGAAATGCGTTACATATCGCGAACGCCATATAAATAAAGAAGATGAACCTTATTCAGGACATTTCAATCTGAAGATAATTCGACCACATAACGACAAGTCGCGTAAGAGAATCCCGCTTTTCTCGTTTTATTGCTTACTTAAAAATAACTACACATATCACCGTTGATAGTTCTGAAAATTACACAAAATATTCATACCATGATAAAAATATCTGCAATGCGATAAAACATTGATATCGTAATCGCGTTTATCTTGATTATTCAATAGATATTAGCCTATTGTTAGCATGTGAAATGACGCGAAATGTAGCTAATTGATACATTGTTAAACCTCAGTGAGACCGAATAAAATATAACCACAACCGGTAACGCCAAAAATATGTACCCTCTACAACACTTTACAAAAATGTAGCACTGTATTGTTTGTATTGTATGAGAACAAAGCAATACGCCTTATAAAAGTTCATCAACTTTCAATATTTTTGTACTGAAAATATTGAGACTGAGATTTAGGTTATCCAACTATGTCGGAATAACATTTTTATTTTGTTTCAGATGTTGCTCTAATGCTATAGTCCCTCACCGGGTGATCGCATTAGCACTAGCAAAATGTCCAGCGTTGGAGCCTTCCCTAAGTTCCTTTCGGGAATACCACGAAGTTACTGGCAATATCATCTGCCCCAATGTGGTGCGCGGTATCGACCATTTGAGGGACCCTCGGTTAAATAAGGTATTTTTCAACATTTACATCGTAATCATTAATAAATTAGCTATTCATAATACAATGTAGTTGCTTTCTTAGTTGACATTTGAGCGATTAATGCTTATACTATTATCTAATTCAATATTATTTATTTGAATAGCGTTGCTTATCTATCTATAGATTCATCGCACATGTCGGAACATCTGGCACAAGTTGTTAACTAAATATTGTTGTTGATATATTTTCGTGTTTTAATTAACGTTGTTACAATTAATTTAAAATAATGTATTTCTATTTTGTAACTATACGGTAAAAGTAAAATGAAAAGTATTTTAAATTAAGGAAAAAATATTACTTATACCGCTAAAGGTAATTATTATAGCGGTAAAAGGTAAAGCCAATGGATTTTACGTATTTAATTTTTATCCCTAACTTTTTATTTACCTTATGACTAATTACCTAGATGTTTCTGGAAAGTAGGTACCTACAGGTACTTCTGGGTAATATGTAAATTAAGAATTACAGTTGGTGGTAGAATTAATAACGGCTACGAAAATATAGCTTTTACTTTTTTGTAATAAGTTTTTATTTATTTGAGCAAGACTTAGCAGAAGATGTTGAATAAATTTTTTATCATTTTTTTAAATTAGGGTCTCGCTTTCACCTTAGAAGAACGTCAAGCCCTCGGTATTCATGGACTCTTGGCAGCCAAGTTCAAAACTCAAGAAGAGCAACTGGAAATTTGCCGGATATCAGTGGACCGATATGAAGAGAATTTGAATAAATACCTCTACCTCGTCGAGTTACAGGTGACTAGACACCGCGAAGGTACAACGCATTCTGTGAATCTGTTTAATTGCTAAAGTAATGTATGGGTTATGAGAATTTAATTGAGGGAATTGGATTTATGGATTGCTTTCGACGTATGATGGTTTCTGTTCATAACTTGGGTTACGGAATGATTTTTATTTGTGTCATTGTTCGTTTACCAACTGTAATTTTATCTCTAATAGCATGATTAATGGTGAGGGATAGGGTGCAATTGGTTACAGCTCATTAAACTAGCACCGTTTATTGTTCTCCAAGGTTGCACTTGAAAAGTGCCATAATTGAGTTTCCTGATTAGCTTCATTTCCATTTAAAATGGTCATGTATTTTGTTAATATTTTCAAATCTTGTATACGGTTTCAGATTTGTGAGTAATATAATTCTAAAATTAAATTTTAAAATGTGCGTGTCATTTTGTTTGTAAAAACTGACCGCCCTTGACGTGAACACATTCTTGAACTTCGGCAATTTGCCAACTGTCACTAAAAGTGAACTCTTTCATGAACCAGTTCCATGCAGCTATGAGAACTATAAAAATGGTTTCTGAACTTTCGTAACTGCATTAGATCAATCAGCATTTTCTATTAATGTTGAATTATTTCAGGACAGAAATGAAAAATTATTCTTCAGACTTCTCGCCGAGAATATTGAGAAGTACCTGCCAATTGTATATACACCGACTGTGGGTTTGGCTTGCCAAAGATTCGGACTCATTTATAGGAGACCCAGAGGTCTTTTCATAACTATCAACGACAAAGGACATTTATTTAACATTCTAAAGAATTGGTAAGTGTGAATAAGTAAAACCGGATTTTCAACAACATCCAAATGTAGTAATGCTTTCATCTGTTTTTTTTTATACAATTATATCTCTGCTCTGGTATTGTTTGAGCAATTCCTAAACAAAATTAATTAAGAAATTAAGAATTTCTGAACAATTTACATTAGAATGGAGACTGAATGTTTCTGGGACAATATCTGCCTTTCCCATTTCGGTTGCCGTTGCTTTGCGTGTACGAAAACGTGATTATCTTTTGTTATTTTATTTTAGGCCAGAACCCGATGTTCGTGCTATAGTATTTACGGATGGCGAACGAATTTTGGGTTTAGGTGATCTTGGCGCTTATGGTATGGGCATTCCAGTCGGAAAACTGTCTCTATACACGGCATTGGCGGGTATTAAGCCACATCAATGTTTACCTATTACACTGGACGTTGGCACTGACAATCAGGTGGGAATACAAAGTACCCTTAATTGATTAGACTTCTACTGAATTGTTTTGTTGCAATGTTCCACTTAGCCTGTGTGGTTTACTAGATTATACGAGTATAGTTAGACTGTCTCCTCAATAGCGAGTCGTAAGTAACCATGCCATTTCCAAGTTTTCTTCCATGTTCCCATTAGAAAGCTTTGGAATACCTATAGTTAATTAATTACTTATTATATTACGTTTATTATAACTTTGCGAAATTCAAATATAATTTTGAATATCGCAAAGTTTTGGAAATTTATCGTAAAGTTGCTCTGAGATGTTCAAGTATAGAGACGTTGAAATTTAGACAAAAATGATTTATTCTTACAGGAGCTATTTTTCAATACGAAACAATGCATGGTTAATCCATAGAAATAATTAATATTTTACTTTATTACTTCATTTATAACTTTACTGTTCACAACATAGAATTGAATTTATATTATTGCTTCTACTCACGGAAGTATTTGTAACACTCATAATTTAGTCTATCCTGTCGCACTAGGTCATAACAGTCATGAAGCAAACAAGCAAAATTCTATCGTAGTTATTCTAAAGTGTGTCTTGATCTGTTAATATATGGTACGTTATCGTTTTAGGATCTCTTAGAGGACCCGTTATATATCGGTTTGCGGCAGAGGAGAGTAAGAGGGAAGGAATACGACGAGTTTATTGACGAATTCATGGAAGCATGCGTACAGAGATATGGACAAAACACATTATTGCAAGTGAGTATTAAAATTGTTCCCTTACCGGTAGCCTTCCCTTACCAAGTCTTCTATTTAACATTGATTTTGAATGCTTCTCAAACCAGTACCTAACTGATATTTTCTATATCGTCTGTGTACCTCGTGATATTTCAGGAATATTTATTTACCTCAAATGGATTTTTTAAATATTTTTTTTAACTACCCTACAAATTGAACTAAATAATTAATTAATTTAATTAGTATTCCTGATATAAATACATTTTTGATATACTATACATATACTATACATTTTTGGTATAAGCAATTTCATCATCGTCAAATAATGTGAACTTTTAATCATACCTAGTATTAATGCGCTATAAAATCCGCCCAATAACATTTGAGGCCAATAATTACCCCCTATGTCCTAGCATTTTCGTCATCATGTTCTTTTTTAGCACGGGCTAAAGTTGTGCAGAACTTACGTCCATTTTTAGTATTTCAAATCACTTGAGTGAATTGCACTTATACGTGGTCCTCATTTGTGATGGATGAATACTGTCAAGAAATTGCCAGTTACCAAACTAATGTCAACATTATTTGTAAGGCGACAAAAAAAAAACGTTGGTATGGTTTTCACAGAATGTCAGATTCGCAAAATTTCAAGCCAACCAAGCACCTACACTGCCATTAAATTATTCCACTTTAGCGAAAAGGTCTCCGCTAGGTCATAAAAATAAACCTTGAACCTACCAATTAACTACCAAGCACCTACACTACCATTCAAATTAGGTTTGTAATTTTGCGAATCTGACATTCTGAGACTAGGCCGTTGGTAGTGGCAGCTAACCAGACAGACCTAAAACGCACGATCTAAAGTACGTGATTACAGCAATATTGCTCATAAATTCACAAAAAATATATCACAAAAATTGATATATCACGTCCGTTATTATTGCTTTATCTGCCGCTTCGGTATCGATTAAACTGCATGTTGTAAACCTGCCTTGCCTACCAATCGCTTAGGCTTGTATTTACATAACAGAAATTGGCTCATGTTCAAATTCTAGGAAGTTGATTGAACATATTTAGTATGTTATTCAAAGAGATTTTTAACGTCTGATGAAGTAAATCTTGTTAAGATTACTTTAAAAATAGAAAATTCGTACATGGGACTGGACGAGAATTTCTTGTACTCGACTCAAATCTACTAAAATCTGTAAATTAAGCAATATATTTTGTTTACTTATACAATTTATGTTATTTGTCTGTTCTTTTTCCTGCTTCATAAGGAATTGCAATTTTCGAATTTAAAATAATCTATATCTACATTTTTGCCATTATCACAGGTTAATTAAGTTGCGATTTATTTATATACCGTAGGTGTTAAATTGCGATTATTTTTGATAAAATTAATGATAACAGGCTATCAGTTAATGCTTGTCACTCACTCAAGAGGTGGACAAAATTATCTAAATTCACAGCAATCCTTCTTCATCAACCTTATCGGTATTTGTGTTAGAAATTATCGATTTTACAAAAAAATCATAAACGTCGTGATTGAAGTATCGACTCAATACATTGATAAGGTGCATTATGTACTACCTATATACAAATGAATCGTATTGCGAGCAATTTCTTCTAGATTTGCATTGTAGGTAATCTTTATCTTTGATAGAAAGACTTATGGGCCAGTAGACGCAGACTAATAAATTATTTGGAAGTGTTTCTTAAAATATTACGCCTTTACGCACTTCCCAAAAGCTTATACGTGCGTATACAACACTGGTCTGAAACCGCCCATAATGTGTAACATTACGGCACTAGCGCTTTTACACTTTAAACATGTTTTAATTATTAGTTTTTACTTAGATTCTTTCTATTATGGGAAGGCAAAAGGATCTAGCCCATAGGTACATAATATTTTTGCAAATAAATTACTATTACTTATAGTAAATAAATCTTCTTGAAATGTGACAGCCACATTTATGCAAGAAAATCTTCTTGAAATGTGGCTGTCACACAATTTCGATTTCGAGTAAAATAAACTCCATGTCTTTGTTTGAAAACAGTCGTATGACACTCGTGAGCTCCGCTTATTAAATACTCGGCTGAGTTACTCACTCTCCTTCAGCTGGTGCTGGAACCCACATCCTCGTATGTACCTAGTGAGCAGCTTAGCTCACATGTATCATAATGTATTATTTGAACAAAGTTTATGGCCACTTATGCAGGGGCGACTGGATCGGAAATATGCTGTACGAAACAATACTTCTCTTATTTTCTTTTAATATCTTTAAATTATAGGCGATGATATTCACTTACCATCTGGGCCGTCAGCTCGTTTGTCATCTAGTAGTATAAAACAAAAATCTTAGTCAAATCTTCTGAGAAAAAACGATCGATCCAAATTGCTTGTACCTCTAAGTGCAATGTAAGGCCACGCTCACAATCATTATGAAATGTTGGTATAAAAAATCAGTGTATTAGCGATATGACGTAAGCAGCCAGGTGTGAATCACCTGATTACTAGTTTGTTCTTCTTAAACTTAACTCACTGCGTGTAATGTTCGTTTACGTTTAAGTTTATGGTATACCTACCGCGTCATTTTGTTATGTAACATAACAGTGGGCCATAATTGTCAAATTATACTTACAAACGTTTTCAGTTATACCTACTTGGTATTTGTAAGATGTTTATTATTTAAATTAGCTCTACAGTATTTTTATCTCACGAACTTGGGTTGGTCCATGACTAGGGTTACCATCCGTCCGGACTTCTAGGTTTTTGTCCGGACTTGTCCGTGTCCGGCCCTCTAGTATGTCCGGATTTTTTGTTTTAGATGGAATACGAGTAATAGAACTTGCATATGTAAGATATTTAATCTTTATTAATGCCCCACTCATCTAAAAGCGACTGTTAGCTACCATGTCCATACCTACTACTTTTACAAAGTGCGTACTGAAGTGCTGATGATTGCATTTTGTGATTAAAATGTCCGGACTTTTTTGAATTGTCAGGCATTTTGTCAGGACTTTTCAAATTTCTAACCCTAGCCATGACTGTGTGTAGATATTTATTTACATTAGTTACACATGCTGATTTACAGAGCAGAGCATCCAACAGACAAGTATGTTAGTCTACAATATACTACGATCACATAAATTATTTATACTTATATTATAAATCAGTAAAAACAATACCTAGTTCCTAATACATAGAATTGGAAAAAAAATTGCATTACATTATCACTGTGCGCGAGAGCGCACTTCCGGCAACGACGCACAAACAGTCATAGCTATGCCACGTTCGTGACATAAAAAGGGAATCTGTGCGATTCACATGTGGTCCAACCCATGTGCAAATCCATCATAGCGCTGGAGAAGACTGGCGGTTCTCCTATCTGTCCGTCTGCGCCGGAGGAGAGCGGCTATACAGCATCCTCTTCCCGTTCCCTTTGCGTCTTCCTTAGGATAAAGCTTTCATGATCTCTAACGTGTACATAGAAGTTAGTTTATTAAGAGAAAATAGGCTCTTAGTATTTTTTTAAAACTAGCAGATTAATCGCTTTATGGCGACCCAACGCATTGAATTAATTGGCACTTTCATTTCCATACAAACACAAATTAAAAAGCGCGTGTCGTCTGCTAGTTGGAAACCGCCATATGAATAGGCCCTGCTAATAGCAATCTTTTTCAGTTTGAAGACTTCGCCCTGGCAAATGCAGGCCGTTTGCTGAACAAGTACCGTCACAAATACTGCACTTTCAACGACGACATCCAGGGCACGGCCAGCGTCGCAGTGGCTGGGCTTATGGCCGCCGTCAGAGTTACTAAACGGAAACTCAGTGAGAACATTTACCTGTTCCTTGGGGCTGGTTCCGTGAGTATTACTTTTTAAAATATATACTTTTAATTTAGTAAAATGGTGGACATCCTGTGGCGTACCGTAAAGCCAACAGCATTTCCAAGATTGGAGTCGGGCAGGCCATAAAACTATAAAACATTATGGTGATCTCCCAAAAAAATTAGGACAGGAATAGGATGAAGACATATGTACAAGTTTCCGGTGTACCACTTGTAGGCGCTAATCGCGAAGCACTGACGTGTCTGATTGATAGCGACCCGCCTCCCTATTGGGGGGTAGGTCGCCTGGCAACCAGTTTGAGCCAATAAGAGCAAGCAATATCATGGGCCACGCTAGAGTGACTGCGCGGAAGGGAGGCGACCTGCGGAAGCGGAGTGAAGTCTTATTGGCTGCGCTATATTATGTTAATATTCTATTGGCCGGAATAAAAAGAAGGCGGGGCTTGGTGCAGGACAACTATACTTTATTAAATATTCTGTTTGTTAATGGAACACTGGGAACTTTGTCGACTGTACATACTTAGTAGTTTTTTTTTATTAATCGATATCAAAGTTCTATCGCACTTTGAGGCAACGTCTAAAAGGTGAAACATTTTAATTTGATTTTGATTGAGCTTTTGGCTTTCAAATGTAAACAAACAAATGTCATTTTTAACCCCCGACTTTGGGGGTTATGTATAGGTTTGTATCTTTCATTCGCTATCTTTCTCGCTCATCATTCATACAATGAGCAGAGAGCGGTTTGTTTACATTTATTCTTTGCCGTGTTTGGCTCAAGTGTAAGTGATGTTAAGGCCGAAGTTTGAAGTGAGCTACCCCAGAAATCCTCATCCATTGAAGGACTTGTTATCTTATCAGAATGTGTTAGTACAAGGGTGACGTCATATCAATGTTAACATTTGACGTCAGACTTGTGAAAAGCAATTGATAAAGTGTCTACCTAGACGGACTCAAACAAACGCTACCATCTACCAAACCGAGAGCAAATTAGTCCCCCCTGGAGACCATATCAAATCAGTTGTAAAATTATCATTGAGTCATCATCACTTCATAAGAAATAGTTGACTATTACCATATTTCTTTTACGTATACCTGTGTATGTGCGAAAAAGGCTTTTTCAAAATAAAAATGCGTTATAAATTCTTTATTGAATAATCGTTTTAATTAGCGATCTGCTTGTTAGATATCCGATCAGCTGCTTCAATCTTTACCGGGTAGATAATAAGCGATTCATATCTTTAATACTATCTTTACACTGATAACTGCTTCGCAAACAGCTGGTGATATTTATAATAATTAAAACACCGCAAACATTTGAAATATTGTTGGCAGTATAACACTTCTATATAAGCCTTATGCAATTGTGAATTGTACATAATTATAATATTCTTTCGTAATACATAATGCGTGTTTAGCCATGTGATGCCGGCAGAGCATGGCATCACTCCATATCCTCCAATAGGTGTCGTAGAAGGCGCAGATGAATTAGCAAAGGTGTATTAATCACCTTATCCTCCGTCCACCAATCCGCATTGGGCAAGTGTGGTCGATTACTGCCTAAACATCTTTCGATAACAAGGAGAGGCTTCGTGTCCCAATAGTCGGTTGAATTATAAAGATGAGATAAGACGAATACGCGTTAACAATATAACTGTATGTATGTATCGACTAAAATAAGCTCAAAGGTACATAAAGTTACTCTTTTTACATTCTCGTATACGTATAGAGGAAGTCTTCAAAAAAATCGACCTCGAGATTTTGACGGATTTACACGTTTTGGGCCTCCCCGAGTCCAAAAATATTTTTTTTGGAATTATGTCTTTGTGTGTCTGTGTGTATGTGCGTTAGCACGATAGCTCGAGTATGCTTTAACTTATTGCAACCAAATTTAACATGCATGTATGACATCAAAATATAAGGTTTCTATCAACTTTTGAGTCGTCGATCGCGAAAGTTAAGCAACCAAGAGCGTGGTCGGTACTCGGATGGGTGACCAAATTTAAGATGCATGTATGACATTAAAATATAAGGTTTCTTCCAACTTTTGAGTCGTTTCCGGTATACGAGAAAGTCAAGGGGAGACCACTCCCGATTTTTTCCTATAGTGGTAGGCAGAGATTAGTTGTTTCCACTTGCTACAATCCTTACATATTTCTTTCGCTTAAACTACACGCATCACAGTCCTCATACATGCTCGGTGGTTTCCATTTCTTTTAACCTGGTCCTTTTTAAAGACGCCATCGATTTGATCGATAAACGTTTGCCTAGGTCTTCCTCGACCTGCATCTCCGTTCACTTCCAATTCATATATCCTTTTCGTCAATCTCCTTTAACACATCCTTTCTACACGCACGAACCATTTGGGTATCCCTTTTCCAATTCTTGTCACCATATTTTCTTTCAAACCACACATCTCCCTTATCACGCTAATACATAACCTTTCAATCAACTTTACACCAGCCTTGCTCCTCAAGGCTCTCATTTCAACGCATTTATCCTTGTTTCATGCTTTTTCTTCCAAACCCAACTTTCACTTCCATACATCAGTGATGGGATTAGCACATCGAAATGCACACCCGTCGTGCCTTTTCAGATACCTTCTGACCGCTCATTAAGCACATAAATGATTACCGCTTCTACCTCGGAGATTATTATATACTACCTTAGACATAACTAATAAAGTCACTATTGTTGACTGATGAGTAATCTCGTTATGGGCCATCAGATCCACAGCTCCTATCCAATCTAACTAGACAGAAAGTCTACTAAATGGTTGTGACCATCGCCTAGAAATGTTCTAGTTAAATGTTATTATTAGGTATAAGACGCATTGATAGATTAAAACAGAAGCATTTACAACCATGCACGATATTTTTTGTTACAATTTAATTAGTTTTGCTTATTGAATTCTGCTGTACGTTTTATTTAGTTGTGCCAGCCAGCAATCTTCGTCGATATTTTCTAAGTTGCCAACTTTCTTCGCATGTTCCTTTCAAACTTTAACAAGCTGCTCTTTTCGACCTCCTATCCTACTCCAAATTTATTCGGGGCCGATGCTGTATGTCTTGTGATCTATATAAACAGTTTTTGCCATTGTTTTTATGGCCTGCCGCCTGCCTTACACCAGGGTTGATGTCACATTGAGTATTCAACAAGCTGCTCTAACGAGTAATTTCTTTTCAGGCATCGAACGGTATAGCGAATCTCACAGTGGCCGCCATGGTCGCTGAAGGCCTGTCTGAGCGTCAGGCTAGAGAGAGAGTCTACATGTTCGACGTTGACGGTCTACTGTCGACTCGTCGCGAAGGCGGCGTGCCTGAACACGCCAAAAACTTTGGCAAGGACATTGAACCCGAGAAAGACTTCGAGGCCTGCGTCGCTAAGATCAAGCCTAGCTGTCTCATAGGTCAGTATGAAGTACCTAACAATATATAAATATTTATTACAGTGTTTATGACTTTAACGTTTATGACACACTCAAAGAAATTCTTAGGCTCCTCACACATAGGCTACCTCAAAAGAATGGGAAGAATCAACAGAACCCAAATCCGCTGCCTCATAGGTGCTCTCACTGGCCACTTTGCCACTAGAAAACACCTGTGCACAATAGGCAAAGCTGATGACCCCATCTGCAGAATGTGTGGTGAGGAGGAAGAAAGCATGGAGCACATACTATGTGACTGCGATGCACTAGCCAACAGGCGACTAAGGGTCCTAGGCTTAGCTTACCCTAAACCAGAGGACCTTATAGACCTTACTCCCGCCAATATCGTGAAACTCATACAAAATGTTTTCGATGTTGGCGGGGATGGGTGATAAGGAAAGGGGAAGCACAAAAGATCCCATAGGGTCGAAGTGCTCTGAGATACGGTCTCAGCCCCTTATTTAAGAATAAGAATAAGAATAAAATTATGACTTTAATCTTTGTCTAGTATCTGTTACAAAAGGTGGTAATGATAACTTAATTCACGCTAAAACATTGGCACGAATAAATGTGAGCCTAATTATTCTAATTTTACACAAAATTTGTGTAAAATTAGAATTTACGGAATAACATTTAATGTTATTCGAAACGTTTGCATATTTCGTATTTGTATATTTCGCTTTATATTATGACGTGATTTGATTGCTGTTAATTATCGTCTTACGAGGAACCCGCAAAAGTGATAGCGCCTGTATTGTCGTCAATCGCTCGAAACACTGGGAATCGTTTATTTAAGTTAACAGTTTTTGTTCCTCTCGAGAATATTCGTTCAATCAACTAAATGATAAATATCACTTCGTTATAATACTGTCTGAAAATTTCAGACACTATTTTAAAACGAAGTTATATGGCGTTGATGTAGTATTGAAGTATCTATACACTTTTAATAAATCTAATCTAAATGTCCAAAAGGTGACAGAAGTTCGAGAAAATTAGTATATAAGTTATTTATGAGTGAGATGCACGGAAAGTGTTCAAAGATATCATTCCTTTAATCAATCCCTTTTTGTTTTTAAATTCACCCGTTTCAGACAAGTGGAATCTAGCCCTCCCAGCCATGTTTTTAGTTTATACTTTTCATCATCGAAACTTCCATTGAAATATAGGTGTCATACATTTTATTGCATCTAGACTAGAGAGTGCTTGGCGAAGTGGTATACTTCAATGTAACATATCTACTTTGAATGCGCGCCAAACACTCCTTAATCTACCTATTTCTCTTAATTTTTTGTTAATTGAATTAAAATTTACTACTGGCAAGGAATTTTGTCAGATAAATCGACATTTGAATATACTATCGTCAAATAAAAGCTAATAGGTACTTATCTGGAACCTGTGAAACAGGCCCTTTTTTATAACGGACCATGGAAAATCCATTGACGGACCATATTACTTGCCGGTTAGGCGTGCGGCAAAAAAAAAAAAAAAAACAAAGGCGTGCGGAATGTGTGGGATTCCCCGGTGTGAAACAACGCCGGACCTACCTACTACCAACCACCGGCACTCTCCTAATAATATATTTCTACGCACACACCAATTATGTAGCCCATAGTAATTATCATTAAGAACTTGTGTTATGGATACTAGATGACGGACATTTTTAATATACATAATAATTTTAGATATTTTTTATAAATAAACTTAAATAAATAACAGAAAGCGTCGGTGGCGTAGTGCGTAAGAGCGTCGTCTTCCGCCAGGGAGGCACTGGTTCAAACCAGGGATGTAACGGAGGTAGTTTTATCGGAACCGAAGTCGGAGTCGGAGTTTTTAAATTTGATTTATCGGAATCGGAATCGGAGTCGGAATCGGAGTCGGAGGCAGGGTCAGAAGTGGTGGCATGAGAAAGAATTTTTATTTACAGACAAATAAAACATTCTTAAATCAATTTTTTTAAATTATAATATAAAACACAAACAATGAAAAAAAAAACCTTCCATAACAGTCGACACAGGCCGCCGTCGCCGCTATGTTATGCTTCGACCTCCGATTAAAACCTCCGATTTAAAAGTGTCGGAGCCGAAGTCGGAACCGAAGGTGTAATAATAATCGGAAGTTCCGACTTAACGGAACCGGAGTCGAAGCTCCGTAACATCCCTGGTTCAAACCCTGCCACGTACCAATGTGTTTTCAAATTTTGAATTCATATGTACTTACGTTTAATCGATGCTTTTACGGCGAAGGAAAACATCGTGAGGAAACCTGCACACTCCTATGAAGAAATTCTTAGGTTGTGTGTGAAGTCGACCTACCCGCACTTTTCAAGCGTGGTTGACTAAGGCCTAATCGCCCCTAATGTGGGGGAGGCTCGAGCCCCTCGGTGGGGACATTATATGAGCTGTTGATGATGAAATAATATAAACAACCATGACTCGTCAACAAATACTCGTGTCCATCACAAAAATATTTGCCGCTACCAGGATTCGAACCCGGACCGCTTGATGTGAAGGCAGCTATACCACAGTATACTAAGAACAGTAATACGTCTTCATACAAACTGGCCGCTATCCATTAGAATGTGTGCGTGCGTACTCGGCGCCGTGTACGCACGCACTGTGACGCACACATTGACATTAAAATATGGGGGCATAAGGTTGTCTCGCCGTCTCGGTGTGATCGTCCGTTTTTATGTCATTGCACATTCGCTCGCCGCTCGTTCCCGCCCGGCACATTTACGATAGCCCTAGCGTCAACGCAAGAGTAGGCTAATAACTCGCCGACAGCCCGCAGATAAACTACTGTTCTTGGTATATTGTGGCTATACTGACCATTCCACCATGACGACTCACTCTCCTAAGTACACTGTTACTTTTTTATCACCCCGGATAATTACAGGGACGCTTCCTACATTACCTACATACAAACAACTCTTGCTATGGAACCAACATTGAAATCGCTAAAAATAAATCAGCGGTTTTATACAAAAGTGCAGCACCCACGTGATCAAAAAGCATGGAGCAGCTGTTTTATTTCTCGCGATTTAGATGTTGGCAAAACTGTTTACATGTAATGTAGGAAGCGGCGTGATATAAAAGTAACTGTGTATAAGCCCTTAAATGAGGTTTTACACGTACACTTCGTCACAAAAACGTTCCCCGGTAAAACAGGCTCTAAGATTTTTACAGACGATAAAAATAAATGTTGACAATAGATGTTGTTGGTTTCAGGATGTTCAACTGTCAGCGGTGCATTCACCCCTAATGTGTTGCAGCAAATGGCTAAGAACACTGAGAGGCCAGTTATATTCGCCCTGTCCAACCCTACCAGCAAAGCAGAGTGTACCGCACAAGCTGCGTATGATAACACAGAGGTGAGAGTTAATCATTAAATAAAAAATATTACATGTGGTAGGTTGTTATTCTTCTCTCATAGCTTATTCATTTTGTTTGTTCAAGCTACCAAAAACAATTTTTTTTTTCAATAATTTGTCAACCTTATTCCATGACCATAAGGTTCAATCTAAGTGCACTCGGTCCGAGCACACTCTGTACTGTGAAAACCCGGCATTACTTTGGCATAATTTGTAAAGGCCTATTCATATAATACGCGATATTCCGCCGGGAATTTGTATGAAGTTTCGCAGATACCGCGAGAGCTAAATCCGCGCCATTATCGCCTGGGTAAGCGGTATCGTTTCGCTTGTTTTGCCTAATCATTAGTCCAGTTTCGCTGGTCTAAGTGAAATGTTTCTCTACCCATCGAGGTAGCGAAATTAGCTTCGGTTTAAATAGTAAGAATGCCGTACACCGCAGCGGTATTTTTGCTTCCCACATCTATAGCAAATACCGCTGTTGTCTGCACAGGCCTTAATGGTTGCATAAAGTATCAAATGCATTTTTATAAAATGTTAACTAAATCCTGTTGTGAGCAAGTATTGAGATAATAGATATAGGAACTGTAAAAAGGCAATGTGAAAGAGAAAGAACATACTAACGCGTTTATTAGAACGCGATAGATAGACAAGAACATTTCACGTACACTCGGGAGAGGCCTAGGTCGGCCTGTCAGTCACGTTGAAAAGACAGCAGCAGTCAGGCTGTGCATAGAGCAGTACCTACTATTTTTCACGCACACATGCACTTTTTTGTCTCGCTCTAGTCGATGCATTGCCAATCTAGTATAAACGTTAGTAATTATAAATCTATGATTGAGACGGAGTTAAACAATCTACTGTTTTCAATCTCTCTCAAGTTGTCTGTTTAATTTATTTAATTAAAGAAGTAAAAAATGAGAAGATGAAAAAGTACAGAAGGTGTGGCTTATGTCATAAAAGAAATCTCTTCTAACCCAACTTTGATAGGAGACACGCTTTTGCTACGTGGATGTGGCGTGTACTAATATACATACTTCTACGTTATATACATATGAAGTAATAACGATATATACATATGAAGTAATAGGAGAACTCTTATTTAAGATAAGGAAACATAATGCTGTTTTACTTTCCTCGCTATAATTCAAGTGAACGAATTTCACGTATGGCCGGTGGCAGAGCATTCCATAATTTGACCGCATGAACAGTAAAAGCGCATTATTTTTCTTTAAATTCTTCTTAAAAATGTTTATTATTGTATAAATAAAATAAGGTAGGGTCTCACAAATGTGACCAACTGTGACAAGGACGAGGGAGGGGTCAAA
Source organism: Elophila nymphaeata (assembly GCA_955850985.1). Classification (NCBI taxonomy): domain Eukaryota; kingdom Metazoa; phylum Arthropoda; class Insecta; order Lepidoptera; family Crambidae; genus Elophila; species Elophila nymphaeata. The sequence continues at coordinate 14,376,681 of OY039076.1, read as the reverse complement.
ACATCACGAAATTAGTGTGACGTACTTTATGGATGACCCCTAATGTATTTATGTTTATTTAAATATATGTATTATATATGTGACTATATTAACGTATGTGATGATTATATTAAACGGGTACACACGTCTACCTATCAAAATCGCTCTCACATATATGGGGCTGTTCGAAGCGATTTCTTTTAGAAATAAGCAGTACCTTTGTACAAATCTCTATTATCTGTATTATGTAATGTCTTTTGTAATTGTCTTTGTGTGTACATTAAATTTTAATTAATAAACGAGTTAATATAATATTTATTATAATCCTTACGTTTCAGGGTCGTTGCGTGTTCGCGTCCGGGTCTCCTTTCCCCCCGGTCAAGTACAACGGAAAGGAATACCACACCGGTCAGGGCAATAACTCCTACATCTTCCCTGGAATCGCTCTAGGAGTTATTGCCACCGCCACTCACCATATACCCGAGACTATGTTCCTGACCGCTGCTCGGGTGAGTTTTTTTTTTCGTTAAAAGGTCAAGCAAATGGTGACTCCATTCCACCTGATAATACTGATAATAAGCTGAAGTGGAGTCCAAATGCGAAGATAGCTATTACGAGAGATAAACTGCCGCGGCTCCGCCTTGCCGACCTGCAAGGTACTTCTTCACGCCTCTTTTGAAGGACCCAGGATTGTAGGAAGGAGGGAACACGTGTGCTGACAGTGAATTCCATTTCTTGATTGCGCGACAAAGGAACGAGTTGCAAAATTTCTTAGTTCGCATTTTCTATAGATATATGTCAACGAAACATCGCTTTCAAATTGTATAATCATAGTACGTTTACACAGTACGACTTTTAGCAGCGATGCAGTCGTGATACATTCGCGTTGTTCGTTATAAAGTGCAAACGTACGCGCCCTTACACAGGGCGACTTTTTTTCAGCGATACAAACGCGTGCATCGTGACACCAGCGATCAACGAGTATTTGTATCGATTTAAACGCGCGCTAGTAGCGATTGCTGCATCGGGTATGCATCGAAGCAGTCTCGCGTGAGTAGCGATGCACACGCGCGTTTGTATCGATTCAGACGCGGGAGTAAAAGGGAAGGAATAGCCACTGCCACCACTCACGCTGTTAACACTTTTGTGTCGATCCTGAGTGGCGTTTACATCGATGCTGCATCGAGTTTACATCGCCTGTGTCACTGCATCTATGCGGCCAGTCACTGAATTGCGACTGCTACTGTATAATGCGTGTGTGTAAAGGTACAGTCACGAGCACTAACAAGTATCCACATTTGACTCTTATTGCGTAGGAAATAAAGGTGCTGAAATGGAGTAAGTGGATACACACTATTGCTCGTAACTTTACGACGATTTGCGTCTATATCGATGCTGTATCGAGACTGAATGGAGATTGTATCGCTGACGCTGCAAAGTCTTAATTTGAAAGGGCCCTTACACATCGCGACTTTTAGCAGCGATGTAATTCTCATCTATTCTGATCTTTAAAAGGATAGCGTTGTCATTCAAAGTTTCCCTTTTATACTTGTGACATTTAATTTAAAGTGAGATAACAAGCATTATTGAAATTGTGAATAAATTTCAATGAGCATAATATTTTGTAGTGTATACGTTTAAGTGTCTCTTGAAATGAAAGTGGCAATCCAATATAGTTATTGTCCAATTACGAATGCCAATCCAGTTTTCGTAATATCATTATTATGGTCTTATCATTATTAGATACTTACTTATTTATACTTCTGTACTAATATTATAAAGAGAAAAGATTTGTATGTTTGTAATGAATTGCCTCAAAAAGTACTGGACCTACGTTTAAAATTATTTCACCGTTACAATGCTATTTTTTCACTGAGTGACATATGCTATATTTTATTGCAATGAAATACGCAGACAAAGTCGCGTGCGAAGCGCTAGTAATAATATTATAAAGAGGAAAGATTTGTATGTTTGTGACGAATAAACTCAAAATTACTGGAACTGATTTCAAAGATTATTTCACCATTAGAATGCTACATTACTCCTGAGTGAGTAGAGCACTAATTTAAAATGAAAATAACAAAATAATAATAACTATGACGTCAGAATAAAATGTTTAAACATGGCTCATCTCATAATCAATTAAACAGAGTTAAAGTATATTGTAATGTTCTTGTATAATTAGAGTGAGTTTATTCTTTCTTATTTCAGACTCTTGCCAATTATGTGAGTGAAGCAGATCTATCCATTGGCCGCATCTATCCCTCTCTAGCGGAGGTTAGAGATGTGTCGGTTGCTATCGCCATTGAAGTAGCCAAGATGGCTTACGATGAAGGTGAGTTCAAATTAAATATGTTAATCTCAGTTGTGTATTTCTATAGTCTAGTTATATTTGATACACGCATCAGAAAAGGTTGCGTTCCCTTAAAAAAACAGAATTTATTATAATGGTATTTGTTTTTTAATTTGTTTTTATGCTTTTTTAAATTGTAAAGGATTTCATTAAGTATTCCTTTATATGCATCTGAAATAAGGCCAACGAGATGAGATAAAAAATTTAAGCAAACTTTCAGGGAGTCATAGCATTGTTGCCTTGTATAATAATTGTATTATCCTAATTAAAGAAGACGACGTATAATAACGTATAAATTTTCAAATTCCGAAGGCATTCATAAAATCAGGTCGAATTGTTGTGCACCTCTTCAATCACAGCTCCCTTGCATCTCATAGATATCAGAATAACGCTTCTCATATAAATATGATGAATAAGGGACAGTAACAAGTATTACTCATAAACTTCCACGATGAATAAAAGGATGCTAAGTTGTGCTGACGAGATTTTCCCAAAGAGTAAGACATAGTTTCGTCAAGTAAGACATAAAAAAGTTCCTTCAAGGACAGCAACGTGTGATACCCCTGTTATTGCAAGTGTCCATAAACTACGGTGACCGCTTAACATCAGGCAGATCGTATAGTTGATTGCCATCGATTTGGTATAAATAAAAAACCTAACAAAAGTTAAGTCTCTTCAGTTTTATTTTCCGTTTCTTTTCAGGCTTAGCTTCAGTGTATCCTGAGCCGAAGGATCTTCAGCAGCATGTCGCGAATCAAATGTACAACTTCCACTACGAGAGCGCAATGCCCGTAGTGTGGGACTGGAAACCAGAAGAGAAGTTCAACGTGCGACCCATCCAGCCAGTTCCTAAGAACATCTAAACTCAGTATTACTTAATTATTATTTATTTTTAAGTTTAAACCTACTTCACAATACTACTGGCTGCGATAATTTGAAATTCGAAATGAACGCTCCATTTAAAACAAAATCGAATGATAATTTGAAATTCGAAATAAGAGTTTAATTCGAATGATTGAATTGATATTGCCATAAGTTAAATAAAAAATTCCTACTTACCGAATTAAAATGTAATGGCACTATACACTAAGCCGATAAAACAATGAACATTGACGGCTTTACATAAAAAGAGAAACTTAAATTAATAACCAACTTTAACAGTCTGTTTCGACCAGTATTGAAACATCATACAATAGGCTTAGTATGTCGCTTATACAGGTACAAAAAGTTACCTTGTCTTTCCTAAGTAATTTCATAACATTACTAAAAAGCGTGAAAACGAATTTCTCCTTTAGTAATTTTCTAGTATCAAAATTAAGAAAACCACAGACAATAATTTCCACCGCTGACAAAAATTTCACTGTCATTTGCTTTTTGTAAATAAAGTTCTTTGGCAGAGTAACTTTAAACAGACATCTTTGAAATATAATATTTCAAACAATTTTTTAAGTTTTGATGAAAGCGTTTCTAAATCAGTTATTCTCTTAAACGGTAAAATACAGCTCCTCAGTTGAATGGAACTATAAAATACACCTTTACAGCCCGTGCACAAGATGCCTTCCGCGCGACAGCCAGCTGCCGATGCATTTTTAGTGCATTGAACATTTAAAATGACAATTTATTTTACGTTTTATAAATATAGACTGGTAGCCGTATGTATTAATCTAAAAAAATAACGACATAAATAATGGCGGATTTAAAATAAAAAGCACTTGACGTGATGACGTCAGCCGTGACACCCGGGTGTCTCTCGGGGTTTAAGTAAGTAAGTTTAAGGCAAATTGCCCCATAAGTCAAAATACGTAGAACTCTAATTATTCGCATTATTTTGATGTTTATGCACAAAAGTTCGATACCCATAAGCGTCGGGCTTAATAATTTACTGTAAAATAAGATTCTAATGCGAGACAATGGCGTACTAATTTGTTATTTAATTTCATATTATCGTAGGCTAGTAGTTGCAATGTTATGATTAACACGTAGGATTTTCGATTTAATTCCACATAGTGGTTTATTTGGACGACGAGCAGATTAATAATAATTTGTGTTAAATTACTTCTATTAAAGGAGATGGTAACATAAACTTTGCTGCTAAAAACTAGTGTTGCAATTACAGATAACAGTCCTTCGGGTTACCAGAACTCAAATTTTGTCAATAAATATTGCACATCACATCCAACGCGTTTAGGTTGAATATCAATAAGCGAAATTAGTCATTTTATGCTAACCTGACGTGCTGTTAAATGTGACTTGAAAAACAGGGTTCCGATAATATTTAAATTCAATACTGTCGAGTTTTGTCATCAATGGACACTACTGGTACACTATTAGTTATCTATTCTATCGTTATAATAAATACTTTTTTTTTTTACGTGACAAATATCGATATTTTCTAACTTTATCGATTTTTGTTTTTGAACGTGACAATTATCGATATTTTTTACTTCGTGCAACACTAGTAAAAACTTCGATGAATGAGTCAAAATGGGTTGATAATCGTTAATATCGATTCAATTGTAAATGTTCATGAATACCTCTTAGCTGGCAGCTCTTTATATTTAAAATCAAACACATCAGTATAAGGGTAATTTAAGTATTCAGCAAACTATTTCATTATTTATAATAAACTATTTATTTACTATCCAAATAGGATCTGTTCTAAATCGATGTTTAAAATTATTCAATAGGTAATATTAGAAATCATTGTATGTCGCGTGTAGAGTAGCTGGTTATAGCGTGGATATGAATTATGGTTATGGATTAGACGTATCAGTGGTGTGAGCATACATTTATCTATAAGAATATTCGACATTATAATTTGACATAATGTTTTTAATCGATCTCTCGCGATCCTTTGACGAAGTTATCGAATTAATGGATAAATTAAATTGTCTCTGTAACTAAGACAGGTAACGTCACATCACGTCAGTCGATCAAAATATAAATATATATTTTTTTAAAGTCTGTCACAAATTACCCATTGCTTGATAAATCACGATAAAATTTCAATGAACTTCACACCTCTTTAAAGTTATCGAGGCTAGTTCATTGTCTGTCAATCTGTTAGTCTATTTGTTTTGTCGACAGTCAATGGATGCTCGTACCACTGTGTCAATAAAGTTCAAAGTTGCATGTAATCAATGTTAATAATGTTTGGTGGCCTTTGGAAAAAATACTTTAGCTTGTTCACTACCTAAATGTTTTAATGCGCATATTGTATAGTAATAGTTATGCAGGTATTATATGTTATTGATAAAAATATATTTTGCACATTGACTAATTTAAAAATATATTTCCCTGATCCGATATGTGTGACTATTAAATAGACACTTAAAAATGTAAGTAGATTTTTTTTAGTATTTATTCTTGATGTTTGTTTGTGTCTAGAATCATGTCCTTGTACTTTTTTTATTATTTTTGTTTTATAATTTATTTTAAGGTATAAATGAAATACGGAAACCGTCGTACCTACTTAATGTTGTGAGTATTATTTTATAATTATGACAGTGTATTATTCGCGTTTATGGGATATGATATCAGCTCTAGTCACTGCAGCATTAAATTTTATTTAAATATTGCATAACATCAAAACAGTTATCTATTAATGCATTTCCATTAAACATTAAGATTGTGAACTAAAAGGAATTAAATATAAAGATTCATATAGGAAATATAAATAGATCCCTTAAAATTATTATTAGATATTGGAGTGAAACTGTAGTGCCAGATTTTGGAATAAAAATAAAACAATTAATTTGTATAACTACAGTGATATAAATTGTTGGTGTTTTTTTTTTATTTGTTTATTTTGTAGTATGTTATTGTGTGACAATAATAATAATAATAAGTTTCACTAAATGACTCCCATTCTCTTGACTTAACTCTGTAGTTAGACAAATTATAATAATATATAATTAACAATATCTAATTTAATGAGGAAAATTCATGTGTAGACACAAAAATGTTATTAAGTATTTCGCGTTAAATAAAAAATTAACGTGTTATTAATTAATATCTGACTGCAATTTTTATTATAAGTTTAGTTTTCGGTATTCCTAATTACTAGTGAGACATTTTATTTCGCTGGGCGAAGAAAAAAGTTTTTTTTTTAAGTGACTCAATCGATCTTTATTTATTTTGAGGTATCTAACGATACGAAGTGATTTATGTTGCTGTGACAATGTGTAATTTAATAAATTATGAGTAAAGTTAAACAACTGTACAAAATATAATATGGTTTACGTTACCTGCTTTTGTGGAGTTCTGGGTAGTTGTCAATTCTCACGCAATAAGTTTTATTATCTACTTAAAAATTCTTTTACAGATTTTAGGTCAATTAACTTGTTTCCTTTTTAAATGTGACGCAGCTTTTAGCAAAAGATGTTAATGTATGTTTAGTTAGTGCAATTGTTACAAATATAGATGTTACTAATTAAACATGTTCGAAACATTTATAATGTTGTTTGATTGGCGGTTCCTAAAAACTTTTGATATGACGAGGAGTACTAGGTACATATTATTGGTCGTAAGGGGCCAGTCATTTATTACGTAAGGCGATAATTGCTAGTTTTTTATGGGTGGGACTTTAAGAAAAAAACTTTTATAAGAAAAAGTAAGCCATGGTCGACCCTAAGTCGTCTTGCGTAATAAATGAATGGCCCCTAAATGTACATACGAAAACTTTGGCAACGCACGCAACAATTTAATAGTTTGTAAACCATGCATTACCAAAGTGGCTATGTCAAGAATTGTTAAAACCTTTTAAAAACTTTTGTTTTTGATATCAATGAACCGTGTTTGAACAAAAAAAGAGCACTAAAAATCGGGAGTGGTCTCCCTTTGACTTTCTCGTATACCGGAAACGACTTAAAACTTGATAGAAACCTTATATTTTGATGTCATACATGTATGTTAAATTTTGGTCACCCATCCGAGTACCGACCGCGCACTTGGTTGCTTAACTTTCGTGATCGACTTCTCAAAAGTCGATAGAAACTTTATATTTTGATGTCATACATGCATTTGGTTGCAATAAGTTAAAGCAGGTTATAGCATACTCGAGTTATGGTCGAGTTATCGTGCTAACGCACACACACACAGACATAATTCCAAAACATGTAAATACGTCAAAATTTCGAGGTCAAATTTTTTGACGATTACAAGATTTCCTTTAAACTACGTATAGGAGAAAGTAAAATGGATGCATGTTCTTTATGCACGGATAATTACGACACTGGCTGTGCGGACACGCTAATATTTGTCGGATGAATTTTTCATGAAAATCAGTTAATAGGTAGACTTTATAAGGCAATGTAAATATACCACTCACCATATTTTGAACCTAATTTCTCTACTAAGATTGAATACTAACGAATTGTAAACGTATAAAATTATCGATATTAATTCATGAAATAAAGTTCAAATCAAAATGGGTGGCAAGTAAAGTTTTTTTGGTCGTTAGCCGCAAACTTATCCGAAATTCTGCTTGTAAAGCCACTGGTACCTAAAGTAAATACATTTGGAGGGTTTGCCTAGTTTGCCTTGGGTTTGCCCCTATTGAATTCGTATTCTGGTTTCTTACTTTCTAAGGCATTGCTATTTCCACATTTCTTTAAGTATCGTACAATAAAATGAGTCCATTATTGTAGGTACCTATATAATTTCTAATCGTAATAAATTAAATTAACACAATGAAAAACTAATTTGTTTAAAATAGCTGTTTATTAGGTACACATACTCCGTTCATCAGCCGTTAATTTTTGGTCACATTGGATGTCATGTACCTACAAAACTCTTTGTAGAGATCTGTCAAATCTGGAAAAACTTCTTGACTGATGACAAATTAATTAGAATTTTTAAGTAAAAACTCTTAATTTATAATGTTGTCCAATGTTCCTAGGACCGCTATGTAAGTACTTATCTATAAGTGGTTGGTATTTAAACTAATCCTTTTTTGAAGTATTTAATAAGCCGCGAAGTGTTTATAGGTATGCTAGCTCTAAGAGTCAAATACTGAAGGTAGTAGGGACTGCGCCTTTATTTAACCTGAAGCGACACTTACGAGCAACAGCTGGCTACGAATGGTCTTCCAACTTGCTGAGAGGGATTGACTTTATCAGGGATCCACGTTTGAACAAGGTAAAGTAGGTATTAAGAAATAGTATTACATAAAATTGATTATATTATAATGTTTAGTCAAGTATGCTATGCGCTCGACACAGACTTCTCTCAAATCAGTGACACAAACATAGACTTGTAGGACGGTGAAGCGGTGCGCCCCGGGTACAAAGCACCAAGGGGTGACAAATAAGAATGCTACCATTTAGTACCTAGTCACGGCGCTAACTTTGATTGAAGCGTCAGTTAAGTCCGTTGCCATCTACCAAACTTTTTTTATGTTATCGCCATCATATCTGTCTTTCGTAATAGCAAAAGTGTAAACAGTAATATTGTTTTCCAATAGTTATAATGATAGGATAGCCAGTAGGTATTGTATAGCTACCACAGTGGTCGAGGGTTCCAGTAGAAGTTCGTTTTTCATCAGGTTAGAAGGTCCTAGAACTTCTCTTGCCTGAGCTAGAACAACCGAACGTAGATAGGTAGGTACTTTTACTGTACAGAAAATCTTTCATTTTGGTAGTCCTGTAGTTTTCGTACCACAATCCACACAACAAACCACAAACTTTTATCCCTAGTTGGTGTAATTCTCACTCCGTGGTGTCGTAAAAGCCGACTAGCCGGGTCCACAACCCTGGACAATCCAATTTGGAACGGCGATCCCGCGATCCACGATCTAGGCTATGAGCCAATACAATGCGTGTCCTTGGATCGCGCTCCTACCGCGCACGATCGGATCGCGTTCAATCGTCTGGTGTGAACCCGGCTACTGAGTGAGATTCTGAACCCCGGCAGACCATCGCACCAACGGTTCACTCACGCGGTAGCTAGTAAACTGCCCACAACAGCATTCTCAGGGAGATTTGGTGTCAGACATGTGGCGGCCATAATGCATCATCTACAGCAGTACCTATGCGACGTATTAGTATGAGTTTTGATAATTTTCGAGCACGATCAAACGTATCGTCTCTTATGAAACATTGCCTACTGTTTCTGATAGTTTACGCTAGAGGCGCTAGTGGGCAATGTATGAAAAGATACGATACGTTTGATCGAGCTCGAAAACTAAGAAACTCATACTACGGGTAGGACTTGTCGCTCCTGCGCAATTATGTTGCTGCACAAGCTAATCTATATAAATTTATGGCGTGCCATATCGGATCGTAAAAAATCAGACTGCCGGACAGTAAAATTCCTGGTTGTGCACAAACGCCCTAACATTAGCAAAAACCTGTAAAAACTTTTATATTTAAGAATAAATCGGATATAAATCAATTTCAGGGTCTTGCATTTACTCTAGAAGAAAGACAAGCTCTCGGCATACATGGTCTACTGGCTCCGAAGTTCAAAACTCAAAAAGATCAGTTGGAAATCTGTAAGATTGCTATTGACAGATACGAGAACAATCTTAACAAATACATATATTTAGTAGAGCTGCAGGTACCGTAAATATTATTCACGTATTTATTGAAATCAAAACTTATTATTAAGTTGCAACCAAAAATCAACAGATGGCACCAGTCAGATTTTTATTTGAACAATTCAAAATCGTCTGTGCGAAAACTTTACTACCTACTTATTACTGGTCCCAATGATTTATATTTTATACATACATAATTACACAAGCTAGATATTATGGCACTAGCGCGTCAAAAATGAGGCGTTAAAATTCGGGAAATTCTGGGCAATTGGTGGAATTTTGTTTTTTGACTAGCGCAACACTACCTAGCTCTTTCTGTCTCGTACATTTTTAACCCCCGACGCCAAAAGAGGGGTGTTATAAGTTTGACCTGTCTGTGTATCTGTATGTTTGTGTGTCTGTCTGTGGCATCGTAGCTCCTAAACGAATGGACCAATTTTGATGCGGTTTATATGTTTGACAGCTGACGTGATCGATATGGTTCTTAGCTATAAGTTTATGTTGGGAGTTACATAAAATTTACAATTTCGTAGTTTTTTAATTTTTGTTATGAAAACAAAACGCGACGCTTGAAAACCGTCTTCAGTTTTCAAACGTCGCGCAGTATGGATAGGTCGACATCTTTATCAATCACCGGAACCCATTCTTTAATTTTTATCACAATAACATCTACCTAATTGAGATGAAATATTCCTAATAAAGTTGACAGCACGATGATAGGTCTGATAAGTTTCGTAAATTGTCCGCATAGCGTCTTTTCTGTCGGTTTAGGCTGCCACCGCCTTTTGTTCCTGCACGTTCCATAAACATGTGCCCGGGTGGGCTGCATATATACTGGGTGTAAAAGACATGACCAGTCAAACGAGAACCATGTATTCTATACATCAAAATAAGACATATTTCAAAAAAAATATTGCTGAAAAAATGAATTTTTATTTTTTGGTGTTAAAAAAAATTGCACATTGTATCGCGCAATGTAAAGGGCTCAACTCGCACGCAACTCGCAAAACCGCGATAATTTTGCCAGACGGGGCGCCCGCCCCGTTCGTTAGTGTCCGTGCGCATCGAGTGAGCTACGTTGAACGCTAACGTTTTGAAGCCATTTTTTGTTATAAAATACTAAAAAAAATTATAATGTTTCTTTGGACAATAATTAAGAAATAACGTATAAAATACGATTTCATAAAAAAATGAAAAATTTTTTTTTGACTTTGACCTTCAATAAAATCGTAACTATCAATTTCCCAGGTATAGTCTAAAGGAAAAAAAATGTTATGTTGGTGAGCAGAATACATGGTTCTCGTTTGACTGTTCATGTAGTGTAAGTTTTTCGTTTAAAATACCTACGTACCTAACTACCTATCCTTGTTGCGTTAAGAGCACAATTTTTATAAGAAACGTGAATAGCACCCCTTTAGGAAAAAGCGTAAATCGTGTTTCCCATATAAAATTAGCTCTTAAGGCAATTAAAATAGTTACGTATTTTAAACGAAAAAACTTATACTACGGGTACTGCACCATAGGCAAAACCTACATTGAAAGTGTAAAAAATGATAACATAATGCATGCTGAACATTTTTCAAATATTTCGGAATAATAAGTAGATATCTAAGTAAGTATATCAAATTATAATCAAATATTGTAGATAATGTAATAAAGGCAAAGGTAATCATCGACGTAGGTAGGTACCTAACAATTAACATACCGATATATGTATTACGTTAACTATAAATAAAACAACTTTTACGGATTTTACATGTTATTATTGCCCGAAGTTTCGTAACACTTTTCAGCGTTCGTGGTCACGGGATGACTAAATCTAAGAGAACATTATAATTAACTACTCGAAAAAATAACTAAAAATGGAAAAACTATTAGAAAATTTAAGCTCTAGACGAAAGTACCTAGGTAATGCGTGACTGGGTAATTAGATATCATTAAATTTTCATTGTTTGATCTTAAGTTTTCTCATTTAGTAAAACGAATTTGCTCGTTGCTCCTTGATTTCATTTTACGCTCTTAAAAGTCAATCAACATTAAATAGAAAAAAAAATTGAAACACCTATTTCTCTAATAACAATGAAGAATAAGACTAAATCCGAAACTGACAATAAATCTCACCAATGTACATACCTCTATAAACAAAATTAATTAAAGTGATTGAAAGGATTTAATTCTGTATTTCTTTTATCGCTAGATAGAGTTCGTATATTTATATTTATTTAAAATTACATAAACAAAAATTCAAGGAACGAATTGACATTAATTGATTAAACAATCAAGATTAAATATACATTTACTCCCATACGATAAAATGGAAGAATAATAAAACACTTTTTTAATTAATTAACAGTTCAGGTGAGCGATAAAATGTTTTGAATGAAAGTTATTATGAAAAACTCAGCCTAGAAGTGATTCTACAGCTTTTCTCAGTATTTGGGTAGCAAAGTAATTAAATCAGTCATTCGGATAATGAAAGGTTGTAGGTTCCCACGCCACGCCGAATCTTTTAGTCTCAAAATAATTAATTTTCAGGATAACAATGAGAAATTGTTCTTCAATCTTCTCGCCCAAAATGTAGAAAAATACATGCCTATTGTTTACACGCCCACTGTGGGACTGGCGTGCCAAAAATTCGGGCTTGTTTACAGAAATGCCAGGGGACTCTTCATTTCTATTAATGACAAAGGGAACGTACACAGTGTTATTAAAAATTGGTAAGATTTAGAGAAATAGATTTTCAGTCTTTATTATCTTCTTTGTAATTTTAATGAGACAACTTGTCGGCTAATTAAGTGTGCCTAAATATATGGTGCCCTTTTTGCGAGTAGTAGTGTATTGTGCGATTTGATATTTTATAACATATTCAAATTACGCACAGTAGGTCAAGCGAACTTGCCTTGTTACCCCATTTTACCAAGATTTTGATTACAATACGTCAGTATGTCATTGATATTCGTATTTTTCGGAGATTTCTACGAAGTCGAAGAGCAGAGTTTTTCTTTTCTTGAAAAGGTGATCTAGTAATGTCTATATTTTAACTCTATTCAGTGTAAATTTTTATGTCTTTTACAATGAGTACTTTCACTTGACATTCGCCAATTATTTAATTAATTACCACGAAACCATTAATTTCTAGCGGATACGGGATGGGTTAGGATTGGCAGTGCTCGAGTGCCCGAATGGTCATCATTCGATGAACCACGTTACAAAAAGCTATACGTAAGGCATTTTTTCCCCACAGACATTTAGTCTTCGAACAACTGATCTGCTGTGCTGTGCCATATCCCTTCCAAAATATTATTATTTTTCTTATAGGCCAGAAAAGAATGTCAAGGCAATATGCTTTACTGATGGCGAGCGGATATTAGGATTGGGGGATCTTGGTGCTTATGGAATGGGCATTCCCGTGGGAAAGCTTGCACTATACACAGCGTTGGCTGGTATTCAACCGCATCACTGTCTTCCTATAACACTGGATGTTGGCACTGATAATCAGGTGAAATATTCTCTTCGATTTTCTTCTCCTAGTTTGGTTTAGTTCGGCGTCGCAGCGAGAAAAAAACACTTTTTAAGCTATGTAATAAATGAGAAACAAGCATATGGCCTTGCAAGCAATTGTAGGTAAGCATCCCTATATAGACGATTGCAACACGAAAGTGTTACTTCCGTGATGTCTCAGAACAGAAACACATCTCTATAAAAATGTCAGAAAAATGTAGAGTTCTGCAAGGTCTAGATCTAAGGTTGCAGCCGCATTTCGGGCGCTCCAAATTAAAATATGTAATAAAATTGTGTATTAAATTTCAGTCCCTCCTTGAAGATCCTTTATATATAGGTCTACGTCAAAAGAGAGTGCGCGGTGAAATGTATGACGAGTTCATTGATGAATTCATGAAAGCGTGTATTCGAAGATTTGGCGCGAATGTTCTTTTGCAGGTAATTTTTGTTTTATTTGATGTAGAACACACGAAAAAGTCAAGCAAGCAAAATTCCGTCTCGCTTTTTAGGTTTCTTATGTAGATACTCAGACCAATAAAATATATTTTTTTATTGGTCTGAGTGTAGATATTACTGCTGCCGATGACGTGTGCCGTCGTTATTTTAGGGGGCGAAGATCTTAGTGGTTTTTTTATTTGTCTTTTATGTCAGAACCATCACTGTGACTGAAGGGTTATTAACCTGTGAAATGCAATAAAATATTGATTATTGAGTATTAAATCGAATTAATTGTAAATGATATTATCTATTTATCTATAAAACTACTAGTAGTATTTTGGTTCTCTATATTCTTATGTAGGTAGATAATTCCCTTAAAGTATTTGTTCAGATCATACCGAAATTCCCAAGGAGGGATGGAGTCAAGCAGGCTGGCCGGCCGTAAAATATAATGCCAAAATCTATAGCATTAGGTATGTTGATATCAAGAAATCCAAGACATACTGCACCGATCCCAAATAAATTGGGAGCAGGGCAGGAGAAAAAAGTTCCCATCACTCCGAAATTTGATCTAAAAAACAAAATATATTCATAAAACAAAAGTGTATAATAAATGTCAGCGTCCAACAACAATAACGGTTTCAATCACAATTGCAGTTCGAAGACTTTGCTTTGTCCAATGCTTCTCGGTTGCTTGAGAAGTATAGAGATAGATATTGCACTTTCAACGACGATATCCAAGGCACAGCCAGCGTGGCTGTTGCAGGATTGATGGCAGCCACTAGAATTAGCAAGAAGAAAATATCTGAGAACATTTATATGTTCCTTGGTGCCGGATCAGTGAGTAGATTTTATCATTTGTATTTGAAGAATCTGGATTTGACTTCATATTATTAGGTTTTCTAGTTCTCTTAATACGACCAAAAACTGCTGGTTAATCCAGGCTGGCAAGTACGGAGTCACTCGTGTGGTGGTGCTAAAAGTAAATTCGGTACTTTTGTAAAACAAGCAAGTGGGTATTGACCGTAATAGACTACGGGGGTAGGCTTACTATTAAACTGGCTGTACGCTTGTATTGACACTGACATAAGTGGACGCATAATTCTATGAAATGCCGGCCCCGGCATGTCGTTGTCGAGCCGTGACAATGAGATAGCGTACCATACAGTTAACTGGAATTAAGGTCATATCACACTTATCAGCTGGGAAAGGGAACGCCTCTCTTCTTCTTTTATTTATTTAATGGCAATTAGCCGTTTTATTAGGGTAACAATCATTTCTGCCAATCTCAAGTTAGGAACAAAACCTCTTCATTTGGTAATGTCTTATTTCTTGATGTTTACATTAAAATATGGGCGTCACACATTTAAATGCATCTAGGGAGTGCTTGGAAAGAAATGCATGGCCACCACAAAACCTTTATTTCAATGATTCCTCATTAACTGTTCGTTAACACGGATGCTTATGCAACGAAACGAGACCACTTTCACTGCACAAAATCCACTCCGAAGCAATTTTGAATTATCGAAATAAAGATCGACGTCCAGACGCCATGGTTTCCCGCCAAACACTCCGGAACGCCTCTCTTTTTATTATGAAAGCTACGGAACAGTGGCTATGAAACCCTAGCGCATTGGCTTTTTTTCATGGTAAAAAGAGGTGATACGTTTCCGAGCTGTTAAATGTGCTATGACCTTTATGCACCCACCGATGTCAGTGTCGTCTGAAGTATAGAGATAGATATTGCGTCGGTCGGTGTCAGGACGGGCCGGTCAATGAAGGAACACCAATTGTTGAATAAAAAATATCTTGTTTTATGAAACTTGTTATGTGCATAAAATTTGAATTAAGCACATATTAGAAACGCAGGTATTATTACTGACTCTAGTTTATTTCCTCGCTCATTTATTGCTTTACAATAGAAATGTAAACTAACTAACGTAAGCTAATTTTTTTACTGAACAATGTCATTAGTACAATACGTACAAAATGATAAGGTATTAAGCGCCGAGCTTTTGACTTTACTCGAACTTAATTGTAGTTCAATAAGGATGATTGTTGCAGAGCTACTGTATAGAATACAGCAATGTTGACTGTATACCTAAGCATGTAAAAGTGCCACTCAATTTTCTTAAAGTACTCCAAATATTTTTTGAAAATTACTGCTTTGGCTTATCGCTTGTATAAAGTTAATTAATGCTTTTAGGCAGCAACTGGAATAGCCAATTTGATTGTACTAGCGATGCAAAATGAAGGGTTAAAAGAAAAGGAAGCGAGGGAAAGAATATTTTTGTTTGACATTGACGGGTTGGTAACAACAACCCGCGAATCAGGGGCATCAGAGACTGCCAAGCCATTTGCTAAAGATGTCAAACCAGAGAAAAACTTCGAGCTCTGCTTAGAGACTCACAAGCCGACTTGTTTAATAGGTAAAGTTAAGATAGAAGAATTTACTACATTCATGATTTTTTTTATACTACGAGATGGCAAACAAGCTTGCGGCCCACCTGGTGTTAAGTGGTTAGGGTCGCCTATAGATACTTGCAATACTAAGAGTAAATCACTTAAGACTGCAAGTGCGTTGCCATCCGGGGGACTTCCGGGGTTCCCAGTAATCACACTGGTAACCTTTCCCTTCAATCCGAGAGACAGCGAACTGCTTCACGGCAGAAATAAGAAGGCTATACGATACTTTGATTTTCTTTTATGAAAAGGTCTAGTAAAATAACTCCATCCTATAAGCAGAAGTGGGTCCAAATGCAAAGAAGGCTAGTGCGAGATATGATCAAACTGTGTTCTTTATGAGGTTCTTCTTCACGCCTTGAATAACCCAGGATGGTACTTATAAATTGAAATAAATGTAATAATAGATGATGGCACTACATTGAATAACAATAGTTCTTTTAGGCTGTTCAACTGTTGGTGGAGCTTTTACGCCGAATGTTCTGAAAATAATGGCAAAAAATGCTGAACGCCCAATTATATTTGCACTCTCAAATCCAACTAGCAGGGCTGAGTGTACTGCACAGGCGGCTTATGATAATACGGAGGTAAGGGTCGTAGTTTGGTTTCGTGTAACCTCATCATTATCTGAGTGTAACTCTTCGGTAGGGTACAACAATTGCATTAAATTACTCCACACGGCTGGGAGTAATTTAATGCAATTGTTGTCTTATATTGCCATCTCATGTCAGCCGAGATCCCGAGGAGTGGCAGAAAATGTGCGCGGCAGTAGAGGAGCTGCTTATTTGGTATCTGGCAAAATGTGCCGTGTGATGCCGGCAGAGTAGAATAGCATCACCCATATCCTCCAGTGAATGTCGTAGAAGGCGACTAATAGATCAGCAAAGGTAGTAGTACTCCGTCCACCAATCCGTATTGGGCAAGAGTGGTGGACTACTGCCTAAACCTCCTTTGATAAAAAGGAGAGGCCTTGTGTCCCAGCAGTGGTTCGAATTAAAAAGGTTGTTGCGATGCGAAAATGTGCTAGCGGGATGCACAGCACCTTGTCAAATTTCCAGTGCGATGTATCACGCAATATGGATGGTTGGATACAAACTGTAGCCTTGTGAATATTAAACTTTCTAATTCTAACGGGTAAAGAGATTCCACATGACACCACTAGTAGTGTAATATCGGTGGTGATAAGTGGAATGCTCTTATAGCTAAATTTCAACTCCCATAAAGTACAAAGTTAATAAGAGTAGAATGGACTCTCCAAAAGTTTATAAAAAACACGAGTCTTCGTAAAATCGTCAATACGTTTTCAGGGCCGCTGTTTATTCGCATCTGGCTCTCCTTTCCCGCCAGTCAAGTACAATGGCAAGGAATACATTACGGGACAAGGCAACAACGCCTATATTTTCCCTGGTGTAGCACTCGGTGTGTTAACTACCGTGTCCCATCGAATTCCGGAGTCCATGTTTTTGGAAGCCGCAAAGGTATGTCCTTCATACAATTTCTATGTATTAAAAGACGTACCATATATAACTACTTAACATACTATCACAATCATAATATCAAAAGAGGTTGAGCAGAGCTCTAAGTAACATTTGCTTATACATAACTAGCGATCCGCCCCGGCTTCGCACGGGTGCAATGCTTATGTAAATATGCATGTATTATACATATAAACCTTCCTTAAGAATCACTCTATCTATTAAAAAAAACCGCATCAAAATCCACTGCGTAGTTTTAAAGATCTAAGCATACATAGGGACAGACAGACGGCGGAAGCGACTTTGTTTTATACTATGTAGTGAAGCCATATCTTGCAGTATTGGACATGCAGTACCTCCAAATATTCACAGATTGCCAACTTGTAGCCTAACATAAAAAGGATATGAAATCAACATGAAATCCAAAAAGTAACTAAACCTTAGTGAACCAACGAACAAGAACCAACAATCAGAACAAATCTTACAATTTATATTATGTTATTAACAATATTTTTCCTCTTCTATTTAATTTGGCATCAATTTCAATCATAACTAAACATGCCAAATAAAAATTAGAAGCAAAATCGATGTTATTAACAGCTGTGTGTTCCAACGGTTGTGATGAAATGGCGCACACCATGTGCGCCGATCCCAAAACGCCCCCATTAGGGCTTAGGAGGGCACTGGTGGGTTTTAGCGGAGTGTTCCGCGCGCCGGTGAGTCCCGCACACGCCGTTCGCCCAGCCAGCGTGCGGTATGGTCCGTAAATGGATTTCCCATCGTCACAAAAAAAAGAAGGATAGTCAGATTAGTCAGGCTAAGTTCTCCCATAAATGTAATCGGCTGGTTACAGCGTCACGCCGTACGCTGCGTCAAAATGCTTACTGAACATCGGCGTATGAAAGAGACCTCGACAGTTTATTTTTTATAGTAAGCAATACGCAGCGTAGGGCGAGACGGATAGCGTTTATAGGGGAACATAGCCTGACTATCTTACAACTCAGAACCTCGGAACACACAGCTGTTATCTTTGTTATTAACATAATTTGCCATACAGCCCATAGCCTTAGCACGGTAATATTATCTATAATTACCGTGGCCTTAGTGCCTTGATAGTTGAGACATCCAGATGAAACTCGCTTTCATTGTCAGCCTTATTCCTTACAATCAGCTGAGACTAGCACCAACAGCTTCCTCGTCAATAAAAAAATAACTAAACAAAGTAAACGTCATACATAATCGTTTAATTATTTTTGTTTACCGAACTAAAAATGCAAGCTGGCGCGAGTCAGATGAATTCAGGTATATTTGTTTAGGTTAATTTATAATTTACGACATGTCAGTAAAATTGGTCTAGTCTGATATTTATTTATATTACCCACCTTTGTTGGTCCAGCAATTTGAAAAAAAGTGGTATTTCAATGAAAAAAGTTGAACGATTTATCTGCGCTTTGCAGCGTGTTCAAATTTGTGTGTGAAATATTTAATTAATAAACATTTAAAACGCTTTCAACGCCGTCCGATGTGCTTTTTGGAATAATTTACGAAGTTTATGCTTTGTTAAAATTTGTACCAAAATCCTGTTGGCCACGCTAAAATTATATTCGGATCACATATTAGCTATAGCTACGATACGGATGAGAGATTAAGAGTTTCTTTAGATGACTTCGTTTTGTTGCTCTCCTTTCCTTTTTCTCTTAATGAATACCTTAATTACGCATTTTGCCAATGTCAAGGTGGAAGTAGTATTTGACTATAAAAATAAATTGTACCGTAGATTGATATAAAAATGTAGTCTGAAAACACGTGCAAAAAGAACATGGGTGAAACTCCTATACGACTTTTGCATTCATTGATCAGGCGAATGTCAACAAGATGTCAAATCAAATCAAATCAAATCTTAGACAAAGAATCCTGTAGACTGGGCATCCGCGTACACCCTGTAAGGGATAGACTGAGAGTTGACATGACAGTGACAGAAGTGACTGACGTCAACAGAAGAGGCCAGGTTTTTAAAATATTACCCCATTAAATGTTTAAAA
Source organism: Elophila nymphaeata (assembly GCA_955850985.1). NCBI lineage: Eukaryota > Metazoa > Arthropoda > Insecta > Lepidoptera > Crambidae > Elophila > Elophila nymphaeata. The sequence continues at coordinate 14,356,893 of OY039076.1, read as the reverse complement.
TATTTTGATTTGCCTTATTTTGAAATGTTTGAAAAATGTGTGTACTCTCGAGTTCATCTCCCTTCTCATGACTGGATGGACGACAATAGGATTTTTGAAGTGCGCCGTGCGTCGTGGTGGAGTGGTCTGTAAAGCTAGCTAGCACATTAAGCAGTCCGAGTTCAAATCCCTGGTAGTAGCAATCTCTCTACAAATCTCTCTAGCATCTCTCATATTATGGTCCGGACAATATAGGCTACATTATAACCGACTTTTATAATAGGAGTCGATTTTTCCTTGTAAATTATTGATTTTAGACGATTTTATTTCTTTTAAGTTTTTATACAAACTCATGTTGTGGTTGCTAAGCAACGAGAAAATAATTAGATTATTTCCTCGTTGCTTATAGCAACAACAACAAATGTTAAACACCATGGGGTAGGTAATGTTGCCTATCCCATGGTGTTTAACATTAGTTGTTTACGTAGTGAGATTTCAGTTTTTAAACTTAGTTTATTATTTTGATTATCCTCGTGGCGCCCACGAGTATAATCAAAGAAATAAACAATCATAAACCCGCCTAACTCTCAATTCAAAGTATTTATTGGTTTATAGCGTGGTAAAACGTAAATACAAAGTATAATACGATTTTGGTGGTACTCCTTTTCATGGTATGTATTTACAGCTCGACCAACAGTACGTGCTTGAATATCCGTGAATGTAAATAAATAACGACAACGATAATTCCAAGAATTTATTGGTTTTTATAGTGTGGTAAAACGTAAATGCCTAGTGTGATACGTTTTTGCGATGTCCTTTTCATGGTATTTACAGATTGACCAACAGTACGTGCTTGAATATCCATGAATATTATGTCCTAGAAATCTGAAACATTAAGATAACTTAAATCTTTGTATTTACCCAACAACAAGGACAGCTTCAAATTATATTACTGGTATCCCTAAACTGCAGTATAATCCAGAAAAATAAGAAATCTACAAAATGACGCTCCGACAGTCAAATTATATAGCAATTGACAACTACAACTAAACTACTAAATTTGGTCGGATTTCTATGACAATTATTGGACAATAACAATATTTTCGTAAGCAAATTTTCATGATTTTTTTAGTTTTCTATCAAGCTTGAGATCCTATATTATTCGATTTTAATCTAAACTTTATTGTATAATGCCAATAAAATACTAATTTAAAGTAGTTTTCGTACTTACGAGTAATAACTTATTTTCTCGCAATTTCGGTAGCTACGGCTTTTACAGCCGATTACACAACAATGCATTGTAACAATCACAAGCAGGATATAGTTTCCAACACTTGTACGTTTTACACACTGATAACAACACTTTGTAAACACAAATATTTTCAATATTTACTATCACCAACAGTTTGTTGTGTCGTTGCTTTGACACCAAAATTTTGTGTCAAATAAGCGAAAAGTGAAACTCTGAAAAGGACAAAAATTATAATGAGTACTCTTTCACTCTTATGGGTATCTGTATACACCTATCCTTCTTACACTTAGCTGTCAAAACTCATGCCAAGTCTACAGGATTCTTTGTCTAAGAATCAAATCATTATTTATTTGTCTTAAATGTGGTACATACATTACATAGGTGTTATGGGTTTCAGATTACAGAACAATGCACATTTAGCTAAAAGAATAGCATACAAATATAAGGATCAAATTTTAATTAAGAAATTTATTAAATATGTCAAACAAATTACTATCAAATTATCGCAACATTAACATAATCAAATTAGTTATTTAAAAAATAAGTCAAATTAAAATTACAGTTTATCATTTAAAAATTCTGTCAGTGTATAATAACATTTGTCAATTAAGAATGATGTCAATTTAGTTTTATATAATTCCAATGTCAGGTTCTTAAAACATAGGCAATTTATTATATATTACGGGACCCATACATATTACACTTTTCTTTGCCAATGCTGTGTTATAATGCCCGGTCCTCAATAGGTTTTTATATTGGGATCGAAGTGAATCTGTCCGCTTACGTTGTTCAGATAGTTTAATAAATAGTTTTTGATTTGTCTTGACAAAAACTGCCACTTCTAATATATATAGCGAGGGCAATGTCAAAATCTTTAGGGACTTAAACAGTGGTACGCAACTATCGGTAACTTTAAGGCCGCTCATTGATCTGATACACCGTTTTTGCGCTCTAAATATAGTTTCCCTTTCACTGCAGTTTCCCCAAAATATTATACCATATCGCAAAACGGAAGCTACAAGGCCATGATATGCTGCCAAAGTAGTACTAAGCTCTACTTTTTTTGAGAGTTCATAGAGAACATAAGCCGATTTGCTTAGTTTTTTGCACAGTTCTTCTGCATGGGGTCTCCATGTTAGTTGACTGTCGATAAGTATTCCCAAAAATTTTGTCACTTGAACTACTTCTACTAATTCTCCTTGATACTGTATATTGAGGTTTGAAAGCGGTTGTCTCTGGTGAAAGTTTACTACTTTTGTTTTTTGTAAATTAATAATTAATTCATTATTATCAAGCCATTGAATAATTTCTTTTAACGTTTCTCTAATGTCATTTTCAGCACTATCCATGTTATTACTTGTTATAAGCGCTGTACTATCGTCCGCGAATAATATCATTTGCTGCTTAATATGTCTTGGCAAATCATTTATGTAAAGCAAGAATAATAATGGACCAAGCACGCTTCCCTGTGGGACGCCGCTTGTAACTAACTTTGGTGCCGATGAATATATTATCTCTGCTTTTGTCCTAGTACATATTCTACTTATTTCTGTATATTGCGTTCGCCCACTAAGGTATGATTCTATGAGATTTAATACATTACCTCTAATACCATATGAATTAAGTTTATGTAGAAGTTTTTTATGGTTAACGTAATCAAAGGCCTTTGTCATGTCAGTGAAGATAGCACATACTGGCCTTTTTTTATCTACATTTTGAATAATTTTGTAAAACAGATCGTAAATAGCCATATTAATTGTTTTGTTTCGTCTAAAGCCCTTTTGCTCGTCACAAAGAATGTTATATTTTGTCAAAAAGGAATAAATTGCGTCATAGATTATCTTTTCAACTACTTTCGAGAAAATTGGTATTAATGCTATAGGTCTAAAATTAGACATGTTATCATTGTCGCCCTTCTTAAATATTGGCTTGACTATAACAGGTTTTAATCCATCGGGAAACGTACCCGCAGCAATGCATAAATTGAAGATGTGACTAAGGTGACTCGCAATTGTGTCATTTACAAATTTTATAACTCTAGTCGAAATACCATCGTATCCTACACTGGTTTTATTCTTCAGAGATTTTATAGCTTTCATGACGTCACAAGGCAAAACTGGCGGCATAAACATTGAATTTAGATTTTTAGAAATATTTTTATTAAAATTGCTTTTTAGATTTATATCATCATTCTCTTTATCTATGAAGTGATTATTAAACGCTTCAGCTATTGCTTTGGGACTTGTGATGATCTCTTTGCCTCTTTGTAATCGGAAAATTGGCTCCTTAAATTTAATTTTGTTGTCAATAATCTGCCAAGCAGCTTTCGACTTATTATTTGATATTTTTATATAGTGATTGTTTTGCGCTTTTTGAGTCAATTTTATTATTTTTCTAAATATTTTGGAATAAGATTTAAATTTTTCTTTATTTTGAATTGTAGGTGATAATCGATATTTCCATAGTAACATTCTTTTTTTCCTGCTACAAATTCTAATACCCTTTGAGATCCATTTCTGTTTTTTGTTGGTATTAATAGTCACCATTTTAAATGGGAAGCAAAGGTTATAAATTAGACCAAAACATTCTAGAAAGTTGTTATATGCTACATTAGGATCTTTAGTACTATATATATCTGCAAATGAAAGAGAGTTTAAATGTTTATTAAAGATTATCAAGTTCTCTAAAGAGATATCACGTACTTTTGAACGCCAGTATTTTATTTTACATTGTTTTTTAATCCTTAATTGTAATATTTGTGCCGTATGATCAGACAAGGCAAAGTCGAAGATGTCACTTTTACAGTTGGACCGAATATTGTGAGCAAAGTTGTCGATACATGTACCACTTTGTAATCTTGTAGGCTGTCTCAGTTCTAGTTTAAGGTTGTAGCATGTAAGAAAATTTTCAAATTCAAGAGCTAAACTATTTCTTTTTAAAATATCTATGTTGAAGTCCCCGCAGATTATAATCTTCTTATTAACGTTTTTACATAACTTTTTTAATATAATGTCTAATTTTTCATAAAAAATTGTTAAAGTAGTACGTATGGGTGGTCTGTAAATGCACATAATTATTGTATTATAGTCCATTAAATCTACAGCACAGCACTCGAATATGCCTGTTATTGAGTGCTGAGAAATATCATACAATTCTCTAAATTGATAAATATTCCTAATTAAAATACAGGCTCCTCCACGCTTTATTTCTTTTCTTGAATAGCATGCGGCCAGTCTAAAGTTTTGAATGCGTAATAGATTTTCGAATCCCTTCATTATAAAATGTTCTGTTACACAGATTACATCAACATTAATGTCATGCTCCGATAAATCCTGCAGGTATAGCATTAGCAAGTCAGATTTTTTTAAGAGTCCTGCTATATTTTGATGAAAAATGCTCATGGTGTTACGATAGAAAAAAATCCGATGATCTCTTGGACGATGTTACCTTTTCGTTAGTCTGTTTTTGAGGACTGTCTTGAGTTTCGTGGCTATTGTCTATCCATGTCATTAGTTTTTTTAGCCCTTGAAGAATGTTTCTTAATCCGAATCTATTGAGTTTTCCCGTATATACAGAGAACATATTATCCAAAGATAGAGTTTGATTGCTGTCAAAAAGATAGGCATAGTTGTAAGTCTGTGTGTCGAGAAATAATAAAGAGTTAAATAGTTCTACTCTACAATTATACAAATGCAATCCGCAAATATAGGTAGGGGCGCATACTATTACATTTGTATTATTGATGTTGCACAAGGATTCTCTTAAGTACTTAATTATCTCAACGTAATCTTCCGACGTTAGAAAATCGTGTTCACCAATCATGAGGATGCAGTAATCACTGTTTGTAAGGTCTCGAGATGTTCTCGTCAAGCTGTCCACGAGCTCCCGTATTCCACACCCAGGTTTGATATAATGACAGACTTGAAAATGTTCAAAGTACAGTTCATCTTCGATTGTTTGCATTAACTTATTTTTGTTGTTGCTGCTAATGAAATTTAATCGCCTTTTCTTTAGTTCTTTTACTGTTTCGTCATTATATCGAAGAATATGACGGGAATATGACGAAGGTGATATATGGTCATCCAAACCTTGGATTCGTTTGTTTAGTATCGATATTTCTTGTTGTGCCTTAACGAGTTCTTCTTTTAAATGGTTGATTTTCTCTTTCAGCTCTAATATTGTGTTCTCCGAGTCGACTGTAGTACTGGGAAAAGTATTTGTCAAACGGCGTGTCTTGCTAGTTCTAGGTGGAGTAAGAGTAGAATAAGAGTTAAACAAGTTTTCTTTCATGTTCCTCTTTTTTGGTATTATAGGACTAAGACAGAGATTCTTCAACAATTCAAGTTCTTTGTTTAACTTTTCAATCTGTCTCTGCAGTTCATTATTGTGGATGATAGTATTCTCAAGTTCTTCTTGTGTACTCACGAGACTGGATGTGAGGTCATCTATTTTAGTTTTGAGTTCAGCTACTAAATTAACATCGTTGAATGGTGTATAGTCTACACTTTTAGAAAGCTCTGTAGACAGATCATTGATAGTATCGTCCGACATAAGCGAGTCACAAGTCTGGGAGTTCTCTAAATAAGATGCAGGTGAGACCGCGTCATCTTCAGCGGCTAAGAGTGGTTTTTTTCTTTGTGTAATGTTTGAAACTTCGCAATGACGTGTCGAACTAGTTGTTATAGGCAGCTTCTTTTTATGAATGCAAGTTCTACATTTCCAGCTCTTTTTCTTTTCGGGTTGCATTAATTTATATAATTTTTCTGACATGCCAATGCAATCAAAATCATACCATTCGTTGCAATGCGAACATAATATCATTACATTTTCTGATCTTATACATTTACATTTATTGCATACCACTGTTGCTTTAAGTGTTCGTTTTATATCTTTGGTACTAGTCTTGGATTCCATTTTAAAATCAATTTATTATCAAATATGCGTTGAAAACTTTGTAATTGAGTATTTATTTTGAAATAGAATTAAAAACAATTTTACAAAAATCTTCAATGTGGTGGGGGTTTGAACCGGAATTCCTTGAGTGAAACACGAGCACTAGCAGCTTTGCGCCGTTAAACCTTTAATAGTAGTGACAAAATTAGTATACATATCTTCTTGATCAGTCAGTTTTCGCACTTAATAATAGATGTCACTGTTTGACGCATGCTTTGATTTATGCTCATCAATGTAATATTCTCTGATTAAGGAATAATTTAACAGATGTCGCTAGTATGCAGTATCTTATCTTGAGTCGTAGTATAAAATTATGTAGGTACAGTTCAAATTTATTGTTAAATACCCATCACTAAGTTTATATTCTATTTTTCACATTAATTTATTGTTTTAGTTTTTAGTAATACACTTGTAAACTGCTTTACACTCCAGAAGGTTCGTTCATTACACACCATTAGTTTATGCACTTACATAAATGTTTGTTTTTGGATTATTTGCACATTTTATACTTTCGTAGATATTTCACAAACGATAGAAAATATTTTGTAGATAACACGTGTACTTGCGGTTAAGACTGTTTATTTATCACTGTTTATAATGAACTCCACTAAAATAACTTTTGAACATTTTTATAAATTAAAATATTACACAGAGCTGATGTTTATAGGACGGCAACGCCATCTCATTCATTGATCAGGCGAATGTCAACAAGATGTTTGTTAATTTACTCGCTTAAATAAATAACTTAAATCTGGTACATCTGGCAGATGTAAGTTAGGATTTAGAAATACTACATGATTATTTTGTATTTAAGTATATGTTTCAATCTCTCTATGCGAGGAAGAGTGTAATATACTAAACGCATCAATTTTTTTTTTATGTTTTTCTGTACTGGCAAGAATTGCCTCTCTTTGGTTTCTGATCTAAAGCGACTTGTTGTTGCTTACGAAATACAACAGGGTTAACATTTTTTTTTTGTAGTGTTGGTAAGCTCATGGCTTTCATCTCACCTGATGGCAGGTGACGATAAGGCTGAAGATGGAATCCAGCTTCACCTGGATCCCTCAACCACAGAGGGACATCTTATCATTAAATGTCGGAACACAATAATGCTTTTATCATTATTATGATGGCGAAAGATTTTGATAAAATAGTGGTAGCTAGCCAGACGGACTTGAAATAAGTTCTATCACCAACCAAACAGAGTACAAGCAGAAGCAGGGACCTCTGGATCTAATTCCAGGAACTACTAGACCACGGAGGTGGGTTTTCAACGACCAATGACTAGTCTGGCCAGACAATTATGTTGCTTATTAGCAATGGGCTAGTGTTCTACTTCAATCGCGTTATCAGCGAGAGGAAAATTCGGTATAATTAAAAATTTTAAATCCTTTATTGCACACATAAAATATTCAAAAGAAAGACGTGTAAGAAGGTGAGCTTATCTCTAATCTGATCTCTTCCATTCTGATGAGATCTCGTCCAGCCAACCCTAGCATTAGTGAGTAAATTCACAAGCGGGAATATAGTGTACAAGTAAATGATTACACAAAAGAATATAACAATTCTAATTAAAATATACATACATACAAAACATTATCTACATATATAAATATTAAACTATTCTTATGACAATTTTGAGAGGTATTGCTCTTTCAACTTATGTTTCGCAAAGCGCGGCAAAAGCTCTTTTTTATTTTTATGTTTCATATTTTTTAGTCTTTGGCAAAATACGTCAAGGAGAGCGATTTAGAAATAGGCCGTATCTACCCTTCATTGAGTCAAGTGAGAGATGTATCTTTTGTAATCGCGAAGGATGTTGCGAATCTGGCATACGATGAAGGTAAATTTGAAATTTTTGTTAAATTATTATTAAAAAATTTCAAGCGTGTGTGTGTGTGTGTAATTAAAATGGTAAATGTGATAGCACTTTTAACGTTTATTTGATAGATATCGTTTATCTGTATAAAACCGTCAATTTAACTGTATTACCTAGTCATTAGGTAGCTACTTGTAAAACAGACCCTTGTAATCTAGTTAAAGATGCTTAGTTTTAAGATGTTATAGTTCAAATTAAATACAATTTTATGGGCAAAAGCGTCAGAACCGTTTGGTTCTTCATTTGTTTGCTAAAATAATTTAGATTCCATAGCCTAGATTATATAAATCTATCTAATCTAAATCTTCCTTCGAGCTGTTGTTTAATTGCTTAGTCTGTTTTATTAAATTAATTGAATTTTGAATATCAAACTAAACGTTATTATTCTGATCTGTACAAGAAAATCTTTATTCCGGAATTATTAATAAACTCTTGCTGTTGATATTACTATCCCCTTTTATATAAGCCCTATACTGAAATTAATTGAGCATGATTATAATTTAATTAATATCTACTATTTTATAAGTAATAGTTTATAGCAGCAATTACTGAGGAGTATTGATTGCTTGAAAATGGTGGGAAAATGAACATCTTTTCTAAAGAATAATTTAATCGTTCAAATATAAATCAGTTTCGTAAAATTCTAGAAAACTGTTTTTCTTTTTAGACGTAGCTACGTTATATCCAAAGCCGAAAAATGTTGAGAAGGCAATAAAGAGAACTTTATACAATTTTAACTACGACACGTATTTGCCGCGATTCTACAAGTATCCAGACCCACCTCCGATAAAAGTGAAGAGCATGGAAGAGGCCTATCGGAAAAACATGTTGGTATCTATATGCTGATTTTTTTAAGATTTCGTATTTATTTTTATTATAAAGGTTATCACCTTATAGAGGAGGTCGATGTAGCCGCGGTCCTGCGTTCTTAGTAACGATCACGAAAGTTAAGCAACCAAGTGCGTGGTCGGTACTCGGATGGGTGACCAAAAAATTTTTCAAATCGATTGTTCTCCGTGCTTCGGATGGTACGTTAAGCTGGTGGTCCCGGGTGCTGTCGAAAGATATCAGTCGTCCCCAAGAACAGGCGGCCGGCCGTAAAAATCTAAAGCCAAATCCTTAAGCAGTGTTGTCGATATCAGGGCATACTGCACCGACCCCAAATAAATTGGGAGCAGGGTAGGATAATGATGAACTTATTTGTTTTCATTCGTTTTATAAAAACTGTAAAGGGAGGATAAAACTTGTTGAGTTTCTTGCCGGTTCTTCTCAGAACAAGGCCGCCTCTTAAACCGATGGCATCAAAATTAACTTTCATAAGTGTACAAATTGTACCTAAATTACTAAAGAAATTTTGACTTTGACTTTTGACTTCATGTATGAAAGTATGAAATATCTCTTTGAATGAATGACATTGTTTGTATTTGCCGTCAAGTGTTGGAAGTAATGTTTGAGAAAGCTCGCAGAATTGTGTTGCGGTATCGGATTTTTTATTGTTGGTTTTGCTTTGGCTACATGGCTTTTTAATTACTGGATCCCAAGCAGGTGGTACGGCCCAACCATCTTCTCTATTGAAATTTGGGTGTTTCTTTATTTCAATAGCCTCGCGCAACATCCTTGGGATGTATCGACGTTCCTTGGCGAGAATGTGTGGTTTATCGAACCTTATATAATGGTTGGGCCCTTCTTGCGTATGTTCACACACTGCAGACTTCGTTTCGCGCCTATGTTTTATGTCAGCTATATGCTCCTTCACCCGGGTGCCTATACTTCTCTTTGTTTGACCTATATACGAGAGCTGGGGGGCTCTCGCTATTGAAATAAAGAAACACCCAAATTTCAATAGAGAAGATGGTTGGGCCGTACCACCTGCTTGGGATCCAGTAATTAAAATTATTAAAAGTCAGGCAAACCACCACACAGCAAGACCTAATGACACCGTGAGCTCCGTTTGCGTGAAACGGAACACTCCAAATTAATAATTAAAGTGACGGTAGATTTAACTATTTCATAAAGTTTGACAACCTACATCTTTAGTCATCCCGTGACCACGAACGCTGAAAAGTGTTACGAAACGTCGGGCAATAATATCATCATGTAAAATCTAATTACACGCGAGTTAAATCCGTAAAAGTTGTTTTATTTATAACTAGCTGTGCCCGCGACTTCGTCCGCGTGGATTTCCCATTTTTGCAACATTTTTCATTGATGCTCAATTCCTATTAGTCGTAGAGTGATGCTATGGAGGTATATAGGCCTATATCAGGGTTTCCCATACTGCGCGTCGCGATGCCCTGGCATCCCAGGGTTCGCGGTTCTATCCCGGGGGCGGGCGTAGTGAGACGATCCACATAGAATGGCTGTCTAGCTGCTATGCGAGCTAGTAGAACGAAAATAAATGTAGAGAAAGAAATGAAAGTCGCAATTTCAAAACTTGAGCCCGGATCGACTGTCTAGGGCGGGCGAAAAAATCGAACACAGCATCTTTCGCAATCCGAGCGGCTGCGTCCGTTTTTTTTGTTTTTGTAGGTATGTACTTAACTTTGCTGTTACTATAACGGGGGGAGGGCTCGTAAAAATTGGAAAATTCCTAAGGGCGTCACTATGAAAATAAGTTTGGGAAGCCCTGGCCTATAGTCTTCCTCGATAAATAGACAATCAAAGAATTTTTCAATTTGAATCAGTAGTTCCCCTTTTTAGGGTTCTGTACCCAAAGGGTAAAACGGGATCCTATTACTAAGACTCCGCCGTCCGCCTGTCCATCTGTCACCAGGCTGTATATTATTAACCATTATAGTTAGGCAGTCGAAATTTTCTCAGATGACGTTGTTCTGGTGCCGCTATAACAACAAATACTAATAAATAGAATAAAATAAACATTGAAGGGGCTCCCATAAAACAAACGTGACTTTTTGGTCGCTTTTGATAACGGCAACAGATAGACGCTTGAAATATTCACAGAATATTTAGTTATATTATTCACTTTAAAAATAAATAATTAAATAAAATTAATATTTAAGGGGGCTCAACAACAAACGTGATTTATTTCTCGGTCTCAATAACGATAACAGGTAGAAACTTGAAATATTAACAAAATATTTAATTAAAATTCAAATAATTTTCGGACAGTTTTGATAAAATCTATGGCACGGAACCCTTAAAATCTATGCACGTTCACGCATCCGACTCCTTCTAGGCGGTTTTTTTTTTACTATTTTTACAGGATGTCTCTGATGACCTTCTTTGAGTCACCAGAGGTTTTAGTAAAGAAGAGGACCTCGGTGGGTCCTCAAGCTTTAAGGTCGAATAACTCCGGAGAGGATTCCTGACCGGTGAGCTAAGGCATCTGAATCTGACGGGATCAGTAGTTCCTAAGATAAGCGCGATCAACCTAAAAAAAAAAACAACTCAGTATAGATGCGTGCGTAGTACTTGATCATTATTTAGCTGCGGAGTTATGTTAAAACTATGATATCTCTGAAGATATTCATTGAAATCTAATGATGTAAAGAACAATTTTGTACAAAATTAAATACTTGTGATGAATATTGTATTCATTTTGATAAGAAATAATATCATGTTTACAAAAATACCTTCGCATCTTAAGCATTATTTTAGAACAAAATTTATTAACTAAAATAGGTTATAGCGAGTCAACCTTAAGAGATAGATAAATGCTGTCTGTAACTTGTTTTTAGAACTTTTAAAGGAGAATAATTCCGTGATACATAATTTTTGTGTAACTTTAACCGTTTACGCAGCGCACGCAAAGAAATCTCTGAAAATCATTTTTTTTTATTTTCCGTTTATTTCAAACTATGATATTTCTTAAGATATTCATTGAAATCAAATAAAGTCATGAACAATTTTGTGCAAAATTAAATACTTGTGATAAATAATGTATTTATTTTGATAAGGAATAATATCATGCATACAAAAACACCATCGCAGATAATGCATTATTTTAAAACAAATTTGATTACCAAAAAGAAAGGTTATAGTGAGCCAATCATAAAAGATAGATATATGCTGTCGCGGACTTTTTTTTAGAAAATTTAATGGAGAACAATTCCGTTATACACGGTTTTTACATAACTTTAACCGTTTACGCAGCGCACGCAGTGAAAGCTTTGAAAAGAAATATTTTTCTCCCGTTTTTGCAACATTCTTCATTGATGCTCAGCTCCTATAGGACGTATCGTGATGTTATATAGCCTATAGCCTTCCTAGATAAATGGACTATCCAACGAAAAAGAATTTTTCAATTTGAGCCAGTAGTTGCTGAGATCTTAGGGTTCAACCAAACAAACAAACAAACAAACAAACAAACAAACAAACAAACTCTTCAGCTTTATTATTAGTATAGATTATTAGTATAGATAGATGTGTAGTGCTCGCGCAAATCTAAGAGAACATAATTTTTTTCTGTTTTTTGGTGATAATTTATGATCTAGTTTCACACCCTTGCAGGATAGCACTTTACCCAGGGACACACTGCATATGTCACAGGTGTAATCTTATTTACATAGTACCTATGATGGTTGAGTTTGTAAAAAAAATTAAGAACTTTGTACTGACGCTTGATGATTGTTGAGTAACGATATTGTTTATGGCTTCGGTGTTAATTTAGCTTCAGTGTTAACTTTCGAAGGATCAATGTTTAATTTCAGGTGGTTATTAGTAATAAATTAATTAAAATTATAAGTAGAGTGTTTCACAACAATATTTTAATAGTGATCTATTGCTAAGTAACATTAAAAGTGTAGAGATGTGTGTGTGTGTGTGTGTGTGTGTGTGTGTGTGTATGTTGTGTACCATACCTTCTATTTTCAAGACTTTTAATTTCAACAATGAACGAATTATTTCATAAAATACAATACGTAATTAATTAATTTAAAGGTCTGCTTGTTTATTACCCTTTTCATGAAATAGACTGAGCAGAAATAAATTACAACCCAATTTTCCGGTTAAATAAACAAAACGCAAAGTTACAGCTACATTAATTATTTAAAATTATTTAAACTAACATATTAATATTCACGACTCAAAATTTAATGTAGAATGGTATGTTTGTCTTAATTTATATTATCTTTTATGCATAATAAGAGATAATTTAAATTGAGTATCGTGGCGGAGTTACAGATGCGATGATCGGGATGATGATTAGGAAATATACATATGTATGTCACAATCATAAAAATAAATATTAACCAAACCTAAAATAGTGTATATTTATTTATTTATTTGGTAGGTATACCAACAATTTATACAATTATAAAATAAATAAATAAAAATAAATATATTTTCACGCTCACACCAATTATCTAGCCCGAAGTAAGTATCATTAAGAACTTTGTGTTACGGATACTAGATAACGGACATTTTATTTTTTATTTTTTATATACATATTACATAATATTTTTTTTTAGATATTTTTATAAATAAACATAAATAAATAAATAAACAACCATGACTCGCAAACAAATGTTCGTGTTCATCACACAAATATTTGCCGCTACCAGGATTCGAACCCGGACCGCTTGATGTGTAAGCAGCTATACTGACCACTCCACCACGACGGCGTTATACATTATAACTTAAAATTATACATTATAACTTAAAAGAAAAAAAAGAGCTAATTGTTAAATACCTTACTCTTATACACCACATACAATATTAAAAAGGCTTAAACTTAAATACTGCTTACATCGTTAAAAGTGCCTATTGCTTGCTTACTAAATTATGTTTATTGTGATGACAGAGGAAGAAAAAAATACATATTTATTACATACATTAATTATAATACATTGCAAATCAACTTATATTACGTTGACGTCGCTCGCATACGAATGTATGTACAGTCAGCTTCAGAAGTAGACGATCACTTTAGTACCATGTCATAGCAACGCCAGCGTTTGTGCAGTAATAGTTGCGACAATTATGTATGAATTATTATTATAACAAGGTACTAAAGTGATCATCTACTTTTGATGGTGACCGTACTTTGTAAGGTACCACTTGTTGGCGTCAGTGCTGGCGTCAGCTGCGTAAAGGTTGTTACGCACCGCATACTGCGTACTCTCAGCATCTCCCTGGAATGGGATCATTCCAGTTTGTAGAGAACTCTAACCCAGAGATCTGCCCACTGGACAGATCTCTGGGTTCTTCTTTTAGCCATAGATTCACTAAAACAACTAACATTATTTTCTGGACTTTTTTGCAATAACTACCTACTTAATACTTTTTTTTTTACAAAAATAGAACTAAATGGAACATCATATATAAGCAGCCCTTAAAATCAAGTGGAGACGGAGAAATGTTTATAATAGGTACAGTCAGCTTCATAATGATATGAGGTGCCAAGGTGGTCAAAAACATGTTAGGAGCAAAGTTTCAATAATATCTTTCCATTCAAAGTTATCAAAATATTGTACACAAACAACCAGTCATAAATATCTTCATACCATAAATCTTCAATTACATATACACGATTAAAATGATCTTTTATATGTACGCATCGTAACTGTTCATTGGTATCTAAGCGTTCAGAGTACTCATTAATATCTTCACTTTTGCTTCACTTATATAAATTATTCCATTTTCAATAGATTGAAAGTTAGACATTAAGGGCCTTCACAGATTTTTATTTAAATTGGTGTTTTTGCGATTTGTTATGTTTTAATTTAGTTAAAATTTTCAGACGGAAAATTTGCCATGGAAACTCGCCCACGGTAGCAACGAATTTTTATGACAACTTCTGTCAGCGATTTTGTGAGCAATTTTGTTAGCAAGTTAATTTCCGCTCGTTCCTTTTTACAGCGACAATCGCTTCGCTCGGGATACAGACCGACTTTAATGATGAACAACTTTTTGTAGCAACTAAGCGTTTCAGTATTGAACTCTGATTATTTAATATTCTATAACAAAATAGCTCAGCGATTGTCGCTAGTGGACGAACTCCCTAAATTATTTGGAATTGATGTTATCAGAGATTGATAACCCAAGGTAACAAAATATAACGCTACAGAAATAAAAAAGATCATCAATATTATTTTAAATAGTTTAAACTAGAGGAGATAAATAATATTTTAATTGAGACTCTCAGCAGTGTCATAGCGGATGATTACGTTATTGTGAGCAATACCTATATCCTAAAAGAAGAGGAAAAACGTATGTAGTATTTAATTGCATTAGTGATTTAACATACAGAATAATAAAATAAACTAAGCCTATAGTAAAAGTTCTCAAACAATTGTAAATTCAACCTTTCATTTGGAAAAGAAGATACTCAAAAGTTATAATCGGTTAAAGGTGGTCCCTTAATCGTGACTCTTGATCGTGATCTTATAATCTAGGTAAAATTTACAACTTCTAATAATGACTACTCTTACTACAACATTAGTAAAAAGAATTATATTAAATATCACATTTTCCTGTTCACTGAATAAAAAGAAGTAGCATGCAGAAGGTGGTCTCTAGATCGAACGCTATAAGTTCATATTAAGTGGGAACCACAGTAATATTTGAAATACCTAGATTATAAGATATGGATACCTGTCAGTAACGATTGAGGGACCACCTTCAACCGATTATAAATTTAAGTGTCTTCTTGTATAAATAAAAGGTTGAATTTACAATTGTTTGAGAACTTTTACTATAGGCTGACGCATTCAAAAGCTTAAAATTCCAATGTGGACCCTCAACGGGAACGCAAACGTCCAACCCGCACTTGGCCAGCGTGGTTGACTAAGGTCTAATCGCCTAATGTAGGGTAGGCTCGAGACCCTCGGTGGAGACGTTATATGAGCTGTTGATGACGATTTATTCATGACCCATGATATACTAAATTCGATTAAATATGCAGCCTTTTATCCAAAAACATGTCTAAGTTGCAATAGAAAATTGCATTTAAATCTGTAATTATTTACTTTTCACTGACTGATATTTTAATCAGCATTTATTTTCAGTATTTTAGCAATTAGTTTATATTAATAAATATAATGATTTGTAGAATTTGGTAAAATTAATACCTTAGATTTAGAGCCCCTGCATTTGTCATATGACATATGCATATGACAGCTCTGCTAGTTTACAGGTAGGGAGTATATGGACCGTAATACCCCAGATTAGCGTTTACTTTTCT
The DNA here is from genome assembly GCA_955850985.1 of Elophila nymphaeata. Taxonomy (NCBI): domain Eukaryota; kingdom Metazoa; phylum Arthropoda; class Insecta; order Lepidoptera; family Crambidae; genus Elophila; species Elophila nymphaeata. The sequence goes on along the minus strand of OY039076.1, from coordinate 14,340,687 downwards.
TTACTACCAAGATATTTTTGATAACTTTGCGTGCTTAGATACCATTGAATAGTTATTCGCGAATATATTATTGCGCATCTTAACACATTACATAATATTGGAATTGTGTTGTTTAGATAATATTGACTACTCTGGATGGTTACAACAATAAGATACTCTAGCAGCGCATATAATATTGAATTTTGGTCTGTTAGATTATTTTGATCAGTCTTGACACTCAGATATTTATGAAGCTGACTGTACCACACCAATGATATTATATTTAAAAAGAGGTAGATAGGTTACCTTCATACTAATTCAAAGTCAAAAATGGTCCAAAATGTCATCATGTTACACGGTCAAATGAACTCGGCACCTAAAGTCTACGATTTCATGTTGTCGTATGTGGCGAGTTAACATGGTCGTATTGTAAGTTGTGAGTAAGACAACATGATATCTAGCAATAGAGTCAACGAGAAAGATATATGCTCGGGTGTGCTAATTAGCTTACTTTTCGGGTGCCACTCTTTGCAAGCAAGTAACCTATCTACCTCTTTTTAAATATAATATCATTGTACCATACCATCATCCGGCCGCAAATGAGTAAACTCACTCTCCCTAAAAATTTTAATTTATCAAAATCGCCTCTGTTCTGAATTCTTGGTTTCGATGTTAGTATAGTGCCCGATTTTGTTGATGGTAGGAGTTGTTTTAAGACCGTCTGATTAATAATTATGTAATTTTATTTTTAGTCCATCCAGCCGGGAACCACGTCGGTAATAGCTGAGAAGACTTGATCAAATTAGTGTAGTGGTAAGTTTTATTTTATTTTGCTTTATAATATTTGGGAATCTTACAGCTAGTTACAGAAATGAACAACTTATAAACCAAAAAAAGGCCAATAACAAGTTTCCACATGTAACTAGTTAGCAAATATTTGTCATTAGTTCAACATACACTATTTTTTATAGTTCAATTTTTTTTCATGCTATTCCTTAGCACCAAACGATGGAGGTTTGGTTTGTTTCATCGTTATCCAATGGAAATAGTTTGTCTATTATACCTACTTATTTTACCTTGAAACTACGGAGAGCAAAAAGTGCAATCAGGGGGTTGAGGGATCCCATAAAAAAGGTTTGGTTAGTTTCGTCGTTACTCAATGGGAATAATTTCTCTTAAATTATACTTTCATTACCTTGAAATTACGGAGAGCGAAAGCTACAACCAGGGGATTAGGGGATCCCTTAAAAGGTTTGGTTAGTTAAGTCGTTACTCAATGGGAATAATTCGTCTCTTATATTACCAACTTTTTTACCTTGAAACTATCCGTAGTTTGCTCTCTGGAGCAAAAAGTGAAATCAGGGGATTGAGGGATCGCTTAAAAGGTTTGGTTAGTTTTGTCGTAACTCTATGGGAATAATTTGTCTCCTTAGAATATTTTACCTTGAAAGTACGAAGAGCAAAAATGCAACCATTGAGGGATCTCTTAAACCTACACTTGGGTCACAAGTACACACAGGCACTGCTTTTGGTTCCCATCTCATAATAACAGCCTTTGTAATTTATGGTGAGAGTGGAACCAAAAGCGGTTCCCTTCTCTGCCATACTATGAACCCGACATCCGCACGCGGAATCCATGGAATGTTTAAGTTTTCATCTTCTTTTGTCTTTATTTTACATTTGTTTATTACAGGTACGTATGTTTGCGTCTGGAAGTGATTTCTTAGTTAATTTATGAAATATTTATATTTAGATAATTATATGAGGTTGTTAAAGTTTTAACTTTGAGCTTTAATAGTAAAGAATAGAAGAATCATTGATATTTTTAATAGTGTAATACTTATTACATCATTTTGCCTGTTTTCAACACTATTATTTATTAACCTGCCTATTTTTAACTTTTTCCTTATTAAGTTACCTGCTTAAAGATACTTAAAGGTACAATATCAGACGAGTGAGACGTCATGTGGTTAGCAAAATTCTTGTCTCCCAAGATTATTTCTTTGAGTTAGCTTCATTTTCGTAGCCTATTACAAAAATCTCCACTAAGAAATCCCCATCGGACTTTTAGATACTTTTTACTAGATTCTTGTTATTTTTTGTCTATTGGGGATTTCTTAGTAGGAATTTTAGGATTTTCATTACATATTTCTACTTTTATTAGTATTTTGTTTATCCTTTATTACTAATATATTAATGATGGTTTTGTTTGAAATATTAATTAACGATAAAGATAATAGATCTCATTGAACGTTCTAATATAGCCCACCATAAAATTTTGGCATTAGATAATTATAAATGCAATAAAGCTAGTTTGTATTAATTATACATGCTATGTTGACACAGTTTGGCGTTTCCATTCCAAATTGGTTGGCGTAAAATTTTCCCCTAACACCTAGATCACTAGGCCCACCGCGTTTCATTCATTGCGACAACCGACACCAATATGAAACGATCCAATATTTGCGGAACATGCCCATCACGGTATAACCGACTGCATATCGCGGGGTGTACCATGGACATATCCGCGGTGTGATTTGCCCGCCGTTCATAAATGGTGGAAACATACGGGTGGTTAGTTTGAAATATCCTGCCATAAAAGGTGCATCGGATGCCCGCCAACACGATGAATTGACGATATTCAGAAGAGCGCCAGACTTACCTGGATAAGGTTAGCACCATAGATTTAGGAAACTGTAGATGGGCAATGTGAAAGAGATAGGGCACATTAACACGTATATTAGAACGAGATAGATAGACGAGACCATACACGTAAACGCAGGCGGCCTAGGTCGGCCTGTCAGTCACGTAGAAAAGACAGCAACTGTCAGAATGCAGAACTAATTTTCACGCACACATGCGCATTACTCACACATTGAAGCATTTTTTTGGTCTCGTCCTAAGGCCTAGTCGATTCATTGCCAATCTATATAAACGCCAGTAATTATAAATCTATGGTTAGCACAGAATTGGGACAAATAGCGTACACGAAGAAAGGCCTGTGCTCAGTAGTGTTCGTTAACAGACTGAAGATGATAATGATGAAAACCAAAAGTTAAACTGTCTTGATGACGGCTAAGACGGGACCCGAACTATAACTAGACACAAATTCTGTAACTAGACTATAGGTGCTCGATTGTTATACCATATACGGTTGCTATCAGAAGTAGATTAGAGGTTTTAGCGAACTTACTAACCTGGAAATGAATTCAATCAACTCGATCAACTCGAGCCGTTAAGAATTCTTTGAATGAAACACCATAATGTGACGCACATTAGTCATCAACGTAACGAAATCGCTCGTCGTCCAAGCGCTTACGTCTCTGTGTACGCGAGCCTACGTCTCCTCATCCACGCTTACCCCTCGAAAGCCTGTATAAAGCGAAATTAATGAATTGTGGAATTTGTAATCAGCGTTTTTTCCCTACTTCACTCCTGTATGTCTCTATCCATAAGTGTTGATAGTTGGGCGGGCGAGTGGCGGTTAACTGGCACAATATCCGGGGCCACGTGACGCGCCAGCTGCTAGCGGCGATTACACTGGACCGTTGCCACCGAGGAGTTACACAGAACTATAGCCTTATGACACATACGTACAACCTGCGTCCGGCCTTGGCTTGCTGAGATATACAGTTGGACGTCTGTGTAACTGGGCCACGGATAAAAATATCTAAGTTTAGAAGTTTAAATTGTTTCTGTTAGTTTCTACAAGCGCTTGATAGAGAAAATTGGAAATTTATCTCAACACTACTACTACTAGTAAGAATAGTGGAACACTAATGGAATTTTACGGTCAGATTGACTTACTTTTTACTGTTTTATGGGGAAATTCGAAATAAACACAGGTCTTGTATTGCATGAAGTACCGCTTATTTCTCTGTTATGGATCAGCAAAGTTCTAAATCTACGAATACATTGTCTTGGTTTGGTTACAGCCGAATGCAATGCATACGATAAAATTTAGTATTTGTTGATATTTAACGCTGGGAAAAATAATTCCAATGCTCTTATTCATTGTGATGATTTTGGTAATACCTCATTTTGAGAGTAGGTAGCTTAACATGTTCATTGTTCACTATCCCCCATACAAGGGTAATTTTTTTCCTCTGACGTCCACTCGTATTTCATTACAAAAATAACCCAATCCCAATTCAGTCCAATATTTCGTCATTTAAAATGTATGTAATTTGCGACTCCGTATGGGGGCGTGGACTTATGACTGAAGTCCCTTTGGAGACTCCATTTAGACTCCATTTGGAGTGTCAAAGCATCGAATTTTTTTAATTTTATCTTCATACGTCTAATCCTACTGAAATCCATTTCGTGAAATTTTACACTATTTAACTCGCTCAAAATGAATTTTATCGGTATCGCTAAAGTCCAATATTACTTAGTATTATGCTTCAAATCGGTTTATTCCAGTTCAGATAGATAAGAAGGTAAATTTAAATTATATAATCATCACTAGAGTAATTTATATCCTTTCTTCCTCCTTTTGTTAAGAGGTTTTAATAAGATCCTTTTATTTTAATAGAATCCTCTCAAGCAAGCCAAGAGCAAATAGGTATACACTGTATAGAAACGAGGTAAAGGTATTAGTTTAAGTATGTAACGAAGCAAATTGTATGCTTGGAGCAATTCTCAGATGTCGGTTTACCTTTTCACGCGATAGTAGTTCTAACTCAGATTCAACAAACAGAAAAACCAGAAGATGTAACATAATATTTGTTTTAGTATTGCGTTTACACGAATATCTGAATCAGGTATAGATTTCTTTCGTCGTAAACTATAAACAATTTATAGTTCTCCTAATTTAGAATTATACATTGGGTATGGTATACAAAATGGAAATTATTTTTCCGAATTATATCCCATCCTCGCCCATTATTTCTTCCAAGACGATAAATATAAATCGCAAATAGTAAGGGCGTTTTTACAATACATATGGTATGTCTAGATTGATATATCTGTGGGCATGACAAAGGTAGAGTAGTCTTTTTTTTTCTGTCTATGATGTTTAGTACGCAATTCCGAATGTTATGTTATGTGGCCTGTAGCTGATTCATCGAAGTTATTAGCTCGAACGTCCAGATTGCTGAAATACCAAAGGATTAATGTACCCCTATTTCGACTTCGAGTGTCCGTTTCGCCGAATCCTCAAACCATCTTTGAATGTTTATTGGTTAGAGGTGCCTGTAAGTCCACGTAAACTATAACCGAGAGTAAAAGTAGGAATACAAAATGAAAAAAAAAAATAAAGACAAACCGACAGGATTTTGACATATATCTTTCATAAGTGAATAAATTCTTGAGATGCAATAGTTTACCCAGTCTTAAAGAGGGTGAAATCATTCATTTAAGTGATTTTATCTTTCCATCAATGGAAAGAGCTCTTTTTTATCGGAGAGGTCAAATGCATTTTCGCATCATCCCTGCAGTACGATGCAACTACAGGGCCATGTGGGGCTCGAGGTATATGTGTCCCCCCCTACCCACTAAACATCCTCTCCGGGTATCCTGCAGGACTACGACAGCACCCGGGGTTCGCAACAATTCGCTTTCAGCGGGAAGCCGTTTATGCCCGCACTGTCGGGCCCAACCGGTGCACCGTTCAGTCGTGTCCGCAGTCCGGTGGGACAACAGACCGGCCGCCACCGAACACAAGGCTCCATCAGCTCTAAAAAGGGCCTTTACCTGCGTCTCCCATAGCAGTGCTAAACCGTGGCTTGGGTGAAACTCAGCGCAGTTGAAGCCAGATATTTACGCCATCTGCCCCCTACCTAAAGCCGCAGCTATCCGTCAAAATGGTCCCACACGAGGGAGCAGACTCGATTGGGTCCGGCTGTGTTGTGTAGGCACTAGGCGCTGGCTTCGACAGGGTGGCGCTACCTCCCATGACACCACCGCAGAAAACCAAACCAGAGGTCGTATCCATCCGCAACCTCTGAGAGCAGAGGCGTATCAGGAGAGTCACACAGACCACATTTTGCCGTCAAACGCCACCGTGTGGTTGGTACTGACAACGATGCATCCACTAGCAACACCGCGCACTATAAATTTTCCACCGCAAACATAATCCAACACAATGCAACCCCATAGAAATTTCATAGTTACCACAAGGTAATTGCAAAATTGTCTACTTTTTGTCGCATCTGTGTGGTCGTGCTATGTGTGTATTCTCCCTTGTAGGCTATGCCATGGCATGTTATTAATATTAGTTGTATGGTATGCTAAGGGCCGATACTTCAGGCATTACGTAGATTTAATTATATGGAGTATAATCACGCAGATTTGAACTTTCTACACGATTTTAGTCGGTAGTTATTACAACGTTCACAGGATATGGTTTGCGATCACGAACGAAAGTGTAACGTAAGTAACCATCTAATAATGAGTTTAATATCATTTCAAGAAAAAACATATTAAGCCGACCCTAAATAAAATTGGAAGCAGGGCTGGCTAATGATGCTGGCTGGTTGAGAGAATTAGGTTGGCTGGAAGAGATCTCTTGAGATTAGTTTACCTTTGTAAATGTCTTTCTTTATGTATTGCTTTATTATTTTATGTGTGCAATAAAGGATTTATAAATATCACATCAATGTTAGCTATAAAAAAGTAATATTGCTATTTTAAACAGAGCGAGAACTCGCAAAATCGAGCACCAAGAAATTCCTCGAATATTCCAGATCAAATCAGCTCAATGCAACATTCATACATCACTTCGCACCTGTCTAGGAGAATCGCTTTCACGATCCACTGCATGAATACAAACCGCTCTTTAGTGCAAATTTTGACTGTATCAAATTTGCATACCCACCTAGCTTTGCTGCTATAAATGACATGGAAGTTGACAGTGCAGTTAATATTTATATTCGATACGTGAGACAATGGGACAGTAAACAAAGCTGTTTGAAATGTTAGAAAAACGAAAAATATCATATCTTTTCAAATATTTATTGCATGTCCCATTACAAGTATTGGGTGGTACATACATATCCAATCTTACAAATCTTTGTCAGTCAAGTATTAAAACCACTTTTGACTGCAAAAATCAGAACTAAAACTTATTTATGACCAAGGGGAAAAAGTCCCTTGCGGTAGAGACAAATAATTGAAATGATTACTTTTTTTTTGTACAATACAACAACAACATCAAAATTTAGATGGACTTCGTGAGGTAAAGATGGAGAGGATGGATGTACAAATAAAAAATAATTAGATACAGCACAAGAACAAGACAAGAAATTAGGACAAGAAATTACTTTTGTCTGATTTTTGTAGTCAAGTTACTACTGAAAAATTCCATGTGTGTTTCATGTACCAGCTATTGAAAATGTTGTTTTATGGTGGCACATTTATATGACGTGATAATTAGCCAATCAGACTTAAAATAACCCATAACACCAACCAAATCGAGTTAATTTGTAAATTTTTGGGATTCAAGCCCGTGACCTTATGAAAACAATGAGCGAAGCACCTAGCGGTGAACATTCATATGTACGCATTAAACTATCCATTAATATAATTATTATAGGTAACTAATGGGCTTCATAAGAAGGCTCAAGGTCTAAAGGGCACAGATAAGGTTATACTCGGAGTTTCTCTTTCATATTGAACGGCCGTTGGGTTGATGTTCCTTCAGTGGCGATCGCGTATCGGGAGGTAGCGTTAGTAGGTTCCTCACAAGGTGGACCGAGTCGATCTGATAAAGGTCGCGGGCAGCCGCTGGATGCGGGCAACGCAGAACCGATCAGAGTTGGAGATCCTTGAGGAGGCCTATGTTGATGACAGCTTAAGGTCTAGATTCAAATGCCACATTTACATTTTATTAATTCCGCAAAGTATAAGTGAAACAAATCCCCACGGGATCATCACGCTTAAGTATGTAACAGAACGTGCCCTATGGTCCAACTCTGCTAGTATGGTCCACTAATCAAAACACGCCTTCCGTCACTATTTTATTGAGTAATTAAACAGCTTTAAATGGTATATAAAAGGCACTAATTTTAGTGCCTTGATATAATGTAAGTACGTATTACAGTAATGTAGGCACAAGCCGAGGTCAGAGCGAGACCCTTAGGTACGTTAGTAATGATATTGTGTTCTAGGACACGGTCAGCAATGGAATGAATCAAAAATGAACCAAATGTCATGTTTAATGATAATTTTGAATTTGATTGTTACTTTTTAAAATATTGCCAGTGATAATGAAGACGACGGTACTATAACATGGCAATGTTATAGTACCACGTTACAAGTATTTCCCTGTATTTCCATTGTTAGCACTTAAAAGACCTATAACAAAAACTAATGCTTCCCAACTCGCGGAACAAAACGAGAAAGTGGTATATGCAAAATATTCTCCGCGAAATGTTTGTCGACCCCGACATGTAACAGCGGAATTATGTCGCAAAAGGGCGACGCAAAATAACATTTTGTTACTACAGTGTCCAAAATAACATTGTACTTGGCAAAAATTCAAAAGGCATTCGTATGTCTGGACCCGGCAGATCTACAGCGCTTTGTTGACTGTGAATTTTAATAAATTACGTGCTTTTTTTTCGGTGTAAACTCGTCTTCTTTTGACAATGAAGTGATTAAGATTTTTTTCACAAACTCCGCATTTGCATTATGTTGAGTACTTTTTGTTGCGGAAGAAATGTTGCAGATTTTTTTTCAATTTTTAAATAGTTTTTTTTTTACCGGCGGGGCTGTAATGGTAGTATAATATAGCTTTAAACATAAGAGGTATGATGCAAGATAACGAAACATTAGCAGTTGTATTGTATATAAAAGAATTGAGTATTTTTTAGTTAATAGGTAGGTACCTACCAGGTATCCCGATTCCCAAAATGACGCAGTGGTGGTCACAATTATAATCAACTAGCTTTTGCCCGCGCGCGACTTCGTCCGCGTTACTTTTGGGCAGCATTTTAATTTTTTTTGGGTACTTAGTTTATTACTAATCAATACACGTTTTCAATAAATATACGTATAACATAGACAGATTTTAACTAGTATAAATACTTATTTATTTCAGATCAAGCGCCTAAATTCAAAGTTTCGTTTCAAAGTTTCATCTTCAATAGTGATGACAAAATACTTTCGAATAAAATAGTCTAACTGATTTTGTTTTCCCATACAAACTTTACAACCCCATTTCACCACCTTAGAGGGTGAATTTTGAAAAATCTTTAAAGGAAACTTCGGAGTACTAAACCAGGTCTTTGAAGGAAACCAACCTCGTGTTTAGAACCTACGTGTCAAATTTGGAATCTCTAGACCCAGCAGCTTAGACTGTGCGTTGAACTTCAGTCAGTTAGTGTCCTCATTTATATATTATTCTTATGGAAGGGGCTGAGGCTGTGTCTCAGAGCACTTCGACCCTATGGGATCTTTTGTGCTTCCCCTTTCCTTATCACATGTATATATTAGATTTAACTGTTTAGTGTCTCGTAGCACGTAGATAGTTGAGAAGGAGAAATACAGCGACAGAGATTAGCGGAGAATATTAACATGCAATAAAAATTCACAATACTATTTATTTCACAATACAAAGTACAAGAGGGAAGAAATCAAGAGCTAAAACAAGTGACGTTTGTCAATCACGCATGATGTATTCTTGCGACTGGCAATAGAGGAATAAAAAGTATGGCATCAAACTGAGTGCCTACATATGTGCTAACAGCAACCTTATTCAGGTCCTAAATCCACCTTGTAGTGGGCCTATCCCCACCGTGTCATCAGGTCCACGGTCGCCACTTGAGGACTCTTCGGTCGCATCGGCCATTCGTTCTCGAAGCAATGTGTCCCACTCACTACCACTAAAATTTCGCAATTCTTTGGACTATGCCGCGTACAGTTTGGTTCTTCTGCGGATTTTCTGTTTCACAAAGAAACACCACAAAACACTATACAAGAGAAACGGCTCCCTTCATGTGCCTTTAGGTGACCTAGAGCTTATGAGGCTCCTTTATAAGCCAATTAAAACGCTAAAACGCGCGTATAAAACGCTAGTCTGAAACCGCTCTCCTATATCAAAAACAAGAATTTGTTGTAGAAAATGACGATGTCTTTGTAAAGCAGCTTTACTACATACTTAAACTTTATTACCGCTAATTATATGTGTCGCGTTATGAGACCGAAACTGGTTGCACGCTACGGAACTTACTAAGTTAATCTCATTTGAGTGGTTTTTAGTACTTATTTCGAGACTATAACGTTGCTGCATGTTAAACAATCGTATTCTGAAATCTTATTTCACCTAGAATAGCATGTTTATTTAAATAACTTTACAAGCACAAAGTTTATTGTGTTTGTTACAACTAGGTGGTACTAATATTTTGCAAGTGAGTTTTTTATAAGTAGACACTCGCCGTAGCCTTTAGTATGGATATGGATGGTGTAATTTCTATAGACGCTTGTAACATAAGGTTGACTTTATCAGCACAACAGAATTGCTTATGATAATAATGTGTGGCCGCCCACGACCTATGTCCTTCCCAGGGTCTGAAATATCTCCATATTAAAATTCATCTAAACTGGTTAAGCGGGTTATGTCTGACAAAGTAACAGACACAGGGTTTCTTTCGCATATATAGTAGTAGTATTGGTTAGGATCTTACCTATGAAATTGCCGATTGTGACATTACATTGTTGATTATGCTCTTACGTAAGATACTGCCATGGTGGTAGCTCAAAATTCAAGAGGCTTGTATATCGTACTTATCTTAATTGGCTAATAGCATTTTGCATTTTACATGTTATTAGCTTCGAACTTGGGCTTGAGATTATCCCACGGGAATAATACAATACTCGGTTTCAATCGACGGTGCTCTAAAGTATCTGCGTGGCAAATATCGTTCTCAATTTTATGTAACCAATATTTACAAAATTTTCCACATTTATAACATTAAGTAATACAAAAATCTTGCTAGTAAAAAGATAATAGAAAGTGCCTTGTAGACAAGTACTGAAATATAAATTAGAATAGTATTTATTTATTTCTACAGAATTCTTAAAAACTTATGCAATAATTGGGTAAAACAGAAATAAAGGCATATTCATAAAAAAAACATGGTTTGAAAAGGAGACCCGAAGATCGAGGTCACTGGCGTGCCATATAGAGAGTTAGGTAAACGATAAAAAGTTAGGCGAAGTGAAAATAAGAGGAAAAATAAAAGGAAAATGAAACCTACATTTAGGAAAAATAAATTTTAGGCTTAAAGTTTGTGGGTCCTTGTTAGTTAGGAGTTCAAAATTCAGGGTGATCCGATATACACCCCTATAGAACATATCAAGACACATAGACATTTGTGTCCAATTATTGAAAGCTACTAAGAGCGGCAACGTCGCAGTCTTTCTAATAAAGCAAAAACGTGAAGGATTAACGCAAGTTTTATAGAATGAGTCTCAAGAATCAACGCAGACTTGAACGTCGTACGTCTCTGTTAGTGCTTGAAAGAAAGTGACAAATGATTCTCAAGACATGATTTCTGAGTGTCATTCTGTAATACGGGCCTAAGTATCAAATACTGATAGTTGAGCTTTATTTTCTAGGAATCACTTTTTAGTGTTACTTCTATTGTTCAGGTGGTGTTTACGAATTACAATGTAGACGTAGCACGAATAATTTCAAAGATCGTATCGTGAACGCAATGAAGAGCCCCGAACTGAGTGTGAGTTACTACTAAGCTGTCAAATTGTATGAAAACACGGAACAGCGCGAAGTGGTATCTACTACAAAATCTCGTGTAGCCAAGTTTTGACCATTCGGTAATTGCGTCAACGAACCGACTGGTTAAATCATGCTTTGTTCATGCTTAAGTGTCGTAAAGTGTTGGACTGATAATTTGAGTTTGACGAATTATTAACTATCTGACCCGGCAAACATTGTTCTGCCATATATATATATATATTTTCTTTTTAACGTTATGATTAATATACCTTACGACTTATATTCACACCTACCAAATATATACAAATAATTTTATAAAATAGGTCAAGCCGTTTCGGAGGAGTGCAACTACAAAAACCACGAGATATTTAGATGTTAGATTTTATCTCAATGTCAAAATTCACGACATCATTGCTGAACATTACCTACCACATTATCCGAAACCGATAGGATATCGAGGTAAGTATAATGTGGGAAATAATATGTAGGTAGGTACTACTGCGGACACACGTGCTTGAGCACCCATAAGATCAAAATCGCTTGCGCACTCTTAGCAAAACTTGTAAATCAGCTTACGCGTCAAAGGAAACTCGTTATGAATTGCTTAAGCACGGAAGTCCGCCAGCGTACCTGTCTTTCACAATTCCGGCACTGCCTTTTCACAGGTGAGGTGCCGGGTACCCGGTATTTGTAACAGAAACTTCGGTACCTATTGATGTAGTGATTGGTAACATAAATCTTTCAACTATAGGTAGGGTAGTTCTGCCAGTTCGCCGGCCACTGCCAGTTCTCGGCCATCAAGGATATTTTGCAAAGGAATAAGAAACATACACGCAATTAATTTGAAAACACTATGTTATACTATTAAGACAGTAGATACGCGTGACCATGCCAAATTGCAGAGTAATAAAATCTTGTTTATAACGTCAGTGTATCCTTAACGTTCAAGCAGTGTAAAATTATGTCGAAAACAAACGAAAAAAATAGTACGCGGCATTCTGTTTTAAGGTAAGTTAAATGGTTGCTTATACGAATTTCTGAGTCTGTTTGAATTTTTTGTGTTATTAGATTGTTAAAGTTTTGTTAGAAGATATTTTTTTGAGAATAAAATAAGGTTTACTTATAAATTTTACGTGGCTGGCTAACTCAATACATATTTAACAAGATTTTGAATTCTCGGCCAGGTGGCCGACAATCGGCAGTTCCATAACGGTTTTCATTAATTTATATCTTCAAAAATTGTGGTTTTTTCTATTATCTCAGTTCTAATGAAGAAATTATAATTAAAATCCAGATCCAGGTCCAGTTTGCGGCCACAAGGACTCATACAAAAAAACTGAGAAAAAGGTATTTCAATTTGATAACTTTTGGCGGCCGAAAAGAGACATTCACGAATCCTTTTCTCGGCCTAAGTATATATATAGGAATGTACACATAACAAATATTTATTAATCTCTTTAACATGTTTTAAAAAGAATTCCTATTCAATAATTTTATCTGTTATTCAAGCATTAAGCTTCTTTTTCGTTTGATTTTTAACACAAACTCATCTAAAACTTGTGACTAAAATGAGTGGCCGAAAAACGACAGCACTTATGTGAGCTCTCGGCCATAAAACGGAAAGCGGCCGACAAACTGTTGTGAAGTTTTCAATTATCGGCCTACCATTTCTAGTATGGCCGAGAACCCGCTGCCGCTATTCTGATTGTCGGCCACAACATCGTGCATAGGCCGGCAACTGAGTGCAATGATGTCAACTTTCGGCCACTACCTTCCTTATGGCCGAGAACTTGCTCTATCCAACTCAGTTATCGGCCATACAAAACAGCAATGGCCGACAACTGGGTGCAATCATATCAGTTACCGGCCAATCATTTTTTGTGACGGAGAATTCGCTTTAGCTAACATATCTGTCGGTCAATATCTGCGAAAAGGTCAAAATAGCATCACAATGATTAAATTTAATACAGATGGGTCCTGAGACAAGAAAAAAATAAGAGAAAAATGTAACGGAAGAGAAGGAAAGAGGAGGTAAAATACATAAAAAGAGAAAGCTATTTAACTATAAAGAAAAAGATTTACAAAGGGCAATTGATGCCATAAATATTGATAAAGTCAGTGTAATACAGGCCTGTCGTGATTATGGTGTTCCTCGGGCTACTATTCAAGATACATTATCAGGGCGAGCTGTGGTTGATCAAAGAAAATCGAGAAAAGTAGGTCCGGATACAGTTTTAGGTTTGCTATATCTTTTCTACCTATTTTGATTTTTATTGAAAAAGAACTTATTAAGTAATACATTATTGGAATAGAAAGTACTAGCCTGTTGATAAATACCAAACTTTATATGTTCCAGAAGAAAAAAATAATACAAGTGAAGATGAAAACTATTCTATTTTTAATATAGAAGTCAATCAATGGAAGGTGAGTGATTCTGCTACACACAATATAATATTATTTCATACGTACCAGTACTAAATTTAAGACAATTACTTAAGTATTAATTTTAAAATACGCTTTTTTTCAGGTGATAAATAATTCAAAGCAGTATTTAATACACTTGATGAGAAATCACTTAAACATAAGAGAAGCAAGAGAAAGAAGAAAAGAAGAAGAAAGAAATAGAAGACACATATAAAAAGCTAAGAGTAAAAGTTTAGAAACTAATCATCAGAATTTTAAAATTATGAAGATTGCATTAAAGAGTAATTGGTATTTGTTGATTATATTTAATTATGTTGATTATATTTTATACCAAGAGAGTCCAGAGAGAGAGAGAGAGAGAGAGTACCAAGAGTTTATACATGAAGACTGAACATAGTGTATGACAATATACATAGTGGATAATGTTATGATAGATGTTACAAAACAAACAGAGTTTTTTATTTCGTTTATAATGTTAATTGTCATTCCAGTTTCTTAATCTAATAAAAGTTTATCCAAAATCATGAAGAAGAAGAAAACCAGAGACTGGTGTTATTTTGGACATTTAGAAAGTTGATGTAAATTAGTTGATCAGTTGTTTTATAATTTAACTGTCAAGCTCCTAAATAAAAACTTTGAAATACATGAAAACAATAATATTCTTTATTTTTTGTATAGACCTACCTACACCTATACAAAATTTAAATATATTTGAAGGAAAACAAAGCGGCCGACAACTAGCACATTAGTGCGGCCGATAACTGGTATAGATGGCCGAAAACTGGCATATTTACTACTTTTCTATATTTTTATAAATAAAAAATAAATGGAAATATTTGGTTATTCAATTTCTAGACAATAGATAACTATATTAAATTCCCGTTCATAGGGTATTATTATTTTTTATTTCTAGTGAATGTTTGGAAAGTTATACGAATCAGAAGTCGAAATTTCGCTTAATTGGCCGAGAACTGGCAGAATTACCCTAGCTCCATTAATATTTTTATTTCTGTTTAGGTTAGAAACTACTACAGTCAGTGTGTCTTGTTTGAATGTTTTAGGAATGGGCCAAAAATACCTATGCATAAAGGTACGGAAAAGAGGCGATGCACATTCCTAGCCGTTCCGTAGCGTTCATATTACAAAAGAGGCGTTCCCTTTCCGAGCTGATAAGTGTGCTTGACCCTAAAATAGTTCAATTTTAAGGAAATTAATGTTTCAAACTTACTAGCAGCTATCTACCTAGGTTTTTGAAAATCACAAAATTAAAACAAGCTTGTTTAAAACACAATTCTGTGCAAAACTATAGCGAGTATACTAAACCGCGGCTAAATAATGGGCCAAACTCATGACTACGTGCACTGTAATTATTTCGCACTAATTCCCATTCACACGCTATTGTGGAGCAGACATTGTTCAAAAGGATCTTGGTACCTATTTAGACGAGGCTACGAAGTTTATTAAAAATTCTAAAAGCGGTATAATTAAATTAGTTACATATACAGCGGATTAGTAGTTCGAAATTGGAGCGCCCATTAGGAGATATACCTTAGAGAAAACTGCAGTGAAAGAACATCACTTTCTAAAGTTCTGTTTCAAACTCATTTGAATCATAGGAAAATACCAAAACCGAAACAAACTGAGAGAGCACCGCACATCGCACGATGCGGCGACTGCGCATCGTACGATGTGGCACTAACGTCAACACAAAGTGTCAGAAAGCATTGCCTATAAACCGCGCCGCACCTCGTCTCTGCAGAGCAACACACATTGGACGCGGTGAGTGCGTTGTGCGGTGCTCCTTAGAGCGGCGCACACTGGTAACTTTGGTCACTGTAACTTTTTTGTCTCTCTTATCAAGTCCAAGGATTGTATGGAGGTGCGAGAATGTTACGACGTGAAAAGTGGGTAACATTTAGTGCATCATCATCATCAACAGCTCATATAATGTCTCCACCGAGAGGTTCAAGCCTACCCCACATTAGGGGCGATTAGGCCTTAGTCAACCATGCTGGCCAAGTGCGGGTTGGTCGACTTCACACACAACCTAAGAATTTCTTCATAGGTGTGTCCAGGTTTCCTCACGATGTTTTCCTTCACCGTAAAAGCGTCGATTAAACGTACATATGAATTCAAAATTTGAAAACACATTGGTACGTGGCGGGGATCTAACCAGTGCTTCCCGAGTGGGAGACGACGCTCTTACGCACTACGCCACCGACGCTTGACATTTAGCGCATCTGCATACATTTCAAGAGAGTGACAAAATGTTGTAAAATAGTCACCAGTGCGCGCCTGTTCTTACATTTTCTTGGGTCGTCTGGTTAGATAGCACCGCCTTTCTACCGGTAGACCATATTTAATTAATTTAACAAAATTCAACATATCTAGGGTTGTCCGGGTAGGTACCACCGCCTTTCTTATTCATGCCGTGAAGCAGTTCGCTGTTTTTCGGATTGAAGGGAAAGGTAGCCAGTGTAATTACTGGGCATGGAGGGCATATCATCTTCGTCCCCAGGATGGCAACGCACTTGCAGTGTTAAGTGATTTACCTTTAATATTGCAAATGCCTTTAGGCGACGGTAAGCGCTTTACACCAGGTGGGCCGCAAGCATGTTTGCCATCTCGTAAAAAGAAAAAATCTTACTATTGGCTATGCGTCGTAGTATAGCACTTTTCTCCCGGACTTCAGAGATGCTTTAGAGTGGAATATATGTCCTAGTTGTTGTTTTTTTGTTAGATTGCAACGATTGATACTTTTTGGGTTAGGTGTTCCATTGCGTAGGTGACAACATGTCATTATTGAAGGAAAGGCATGACCCATACAGCCAAATGTAGCTTTATGTGTAACTTAACGTTACCTAAAGCTCTGCTCAACCCCTTTTGGGATTACGAGCGTAATTATATATACATGTATGTATATATGTATGGAACTCTACATAGTTACATAATGTATCGATAGGGTAATGACTGCTGTCGACTGAAATATGCAAGGCCTTAGACCGCCTTTATCCTTAAGCCGGCCCTGCAATGCCCCGGGAAGTGTTTGTAACTCGTTTAACTTTAGGCTGTATAAAGGGTACAGATCTAACTCGCTTTGTTAAACCGAAACGAGGAGATTTTCGGAGTCCGTTTAAATATGCAATGAGGAGTTTGCAGTTTTTGAATTAATGTGGCGGAAATAAATCCGTCTGCTTTATAATTTTAACGGTCAATGAGTGAAAAAAAAATGTGAGGTAGGAATTGAGCATGGTTTAGTTTTATAAACGGAGAAAAATTGTAGGTAAATTCTTGTTCAGTCGAAATTTATCTCGCTTCGAATTGGTCTGGTCTGACAAACAAATAAAATTATCGTAAAAAAGGAATTCAAATTTATCAACGTAAGTTAGTAAAAAGCTCAGAGAATTAAATATTTCGTTTTCAATTTAGATGAATTGAATGGATTTTTTTAAAGTTGCTTTCGGAAGCGAGGCAAATTTTGAACAGGGGTGTGACCACGGTGTGACTGAACAGAATATGATTTTCTTTGGCAATTAATTTCAGGAAAATAAAAAGTTATTACTCACATTACCTATATGATGACCATATTAGGCTAGGCAGTGCAGTGCGGACTGGCCGCTCGAATCTGGAGCAGCCCGAACTGGCCCGAACCCGAACCTCCACCTTACAGAATACCACAGGCAAATAAAAATACATTTTTGTGGTGTTGTGTTTCTGTTGGTGAGTAAGGTTGCCAGAGCTCCACGGGGTAGGGAAGGGTTGCCAGCGCGTGAGTGTCAAGTCAGTATTGCAAGCGTCTATAGGCTACGGTGGTTGCACCACCAGCAGGCTGTATGCTGGTCTGCCAACCATTTGTCATAGAAAAAATATACACGTCATAGAGTGGTCAGCAGCGCTGCTCACAAATCGGGAACGTGGCTTAACATTTTTTTTGGTAACCATAATGAAGTTCTAATTTAAACCATTACTAAACATATACTTCATACATTTCATAACAGCTTTTTTAATTCGTTCCACTCAAAGTCAAAATCAAAACTTCTTTATTCATTCAGTACAATTTGTACACTTATGAAAGTCAATTTTGATGCCATCAGTTCAAGAGTCTACCAGGAGGCCTTGTTCTGGGAAGAACCGGCAAGAAACTCAACAAGTTTTATCCTCCCTTTACAGTTTGTATAGTTTTGATTTGAAAAGAGCCATGACTCACATGTTGAAGTCATAATAATAATTAATCATAATGAATTAAAATAAAGACTAATAATTACACTTATAATAAAAAAGGTGATTAAAGATATCTTCCCTTACAATATTGGCTTAAAATTTGAAAATGTACACATATTGATATCTCACTAGATTACAATGTAGAATCTTTGAACATTGAATGTGTCCACACATTTCCACTGCTGGGACTCCAGGCCTCTCAGTGACATCGAAGGAGGTCTAGGCATTAATCCACCACGATTTCCAAATGGATTGGTGGATGGAGTACCTACAACAAGGTGATCAATACCCCTTTATGGTCCACTAGTGCATAGGTGTTTCACGCTCCTGTTCACAGAATCTACAAACATCAGTATCTTTTAGTCTGATATTGTAGAGATGTCTGTTCAGCTTGCAGTGGCAATAGAACATAAAAAAACCTTATGAAATAACTTTTAAGTTTATAAACGCGTAAATATTTTTTACACTAGAAAAAATACATTAGAAAAAAATCGAGACACGCAAAATCGATTTCCCGCCTGAGGCACGTCGATTTTTTCAGTGTATTTTTTCTAGTAATAAAAAACCTTTTAATCACTTACTATAAGGTGGGACCAAAACCAAGAACTTCCCATTTAAGATTAAATATATGTAAGCAAGTGATTTATAACATATTACATTGCGTATGACACTTCATTTCGGGCTAAATAATTAGTCCGTGTCACACACAATTTCGAAGTTCTTTTATCTAGAGCTTTATAATCACCCAAATACAGGCAAGAAATATTACTTGGAAACAGCGACAAAGGTTTTTTAAGGCACAACAAATTTTCAACACTATAACCCCTCGAACATTTTCATTGTAGTTTCACTTAAAAAGATGATAGCGTCTTTTGTTCCTCATACTATGAACTCTCATTAATCTGAAATGCTTTATCATCGGGGGCTGAAAGCAGTTCCCTTAGTACATTTTGCAAGGTAACGTGACTTGTGAGAGGGTTAAATCCTTATTAGAGGTGGGACCGCTCATTTAGGGTTGTATTAATAGGACACAATTGCCGTTTTGGGATGTATAAACAAAAGGACTTATTTATGAAGCTATTTTGGTTTGCATTTGGAATTAACATTATGATCATAAAATAGGACTTCATTCTATAACACATTAAAATAATAGGGTAGATAATATTATATATGTCTAAAAATTGGTGTCACACGTGTCACGGCGTTTGTGGTCGCGCTCTTCCGAAATGGCTCGATTGATTTTTATGAAATTTTTGTAGGTATATATTTGGTAGGTATTAGTAAAGGTTTTAATAGTAGATTACTTGATAAGGGCGGAATTCCTACTCGGACTGTAGTCCAACTACAGTCACATATGGGAATTGATTCCTTTTACCCGTGTTAAGCACTCTACTTTTAATTTCGAATGCAAGGAAAGTAAAAAGAAGGTTTTTCTAAAATATTTATTAATGAAAACACTCGCAAAAAATATTTTTCTTAAATTAGAGAGAGTATGTTTATAAAATCTTTTTAAGTTTGGAACACGCGACTCGGGCTCCTTGTAATTATTTCTGAATGGTGTCAGTCAACATCCCTAATCTATAAACAATCTTGAGTGTTTGGCGGGAAACCATAGCGTCTGGAAGTCGATCTTTATTTCGATAATTCGAAATAGTGCAGTGAAAGTAATGTCGTTTCGTTGCATAAGCATCCGTGTTGACGAGCATTTATAAGGTATCATTGAAATAAAGGTTTTGTGTATGTGGCGTTGAGAATTGTATAGTGGTTGGAAATCCCACTATACTATTCACATCAGTCACAATCATGAGGTCTATTGCCATGCATTTCTTTCCAAGCACTCCCTAGATGCATTAAAATGTGTGACGCCCATATTTTAATGCAAACATCAAGAAAGAAGACGTAAATAAATGATGATATGGCTCAAAGGTCTTAGATACCAAGCCAAAAACCTTAACAAAAAAGAAAAGCGGAACACACCGCGTCACCGCCGCCGCTAACCATCCCGCCGAATCAGAGAGAATACTTACTATATTAACCGAATTCAGTTCTATTTACTTATAATACTTCCGAAGCAATTATTATGAGTTTTTCCCGGCCTGTTGTACTGGGATTTAGCGTGTTCCATCCAATACTCAGATCAAATAAACGCTACTTTCCAAGTGCGAGAAATGAAATGAAAAAGGTCTTTATTTAAATGAACTTTGCTAAGTACTTTTAAATCGTCATCAACGAAATAGTAGATTGTATGACATGGGAGCAAAAAAGTATTAAAACGGCGAGGGCGCTCCTTTGAACCAAGAGTGAAGCGAAGGATTCTACCGTCCGAGCGAAAAATATTTTTTTCTCGAGTCATATACTCTACTTTTCATCCCCATCTATGTGCAAATATGAACCGAGTAACAAACAAGAACTAAGACGTAATTCGCGCGCTTTTGTCTTTTTTTAGTTAGCGTATGGCATCTTAGATAGAGTATTTTATCGGGAGCCTTCAGAGCAGGAACTCGGCACTAAACCATATAGAGACAATGCGCATGACGTATATCTACTAAGGCTGTATCTGCTGCTCTAAAAAACTGTATCCGCCCGATAGGTATGTAACGATACGTTACTTTCCAATACGTTTCGAACGAAACGACAAACCAAATACAATCTGTCAAACAGCATACGTACGGAGACGGGAACAAAACGCGCTGGTAAATGAATGAATTTTTACGTGCTCGGCTCAGCTCGGTAGAATTCGGTTATTTGTCGTGTGTAAAAATAAGAAACTCGTACGACACATACGTAATGTTCATTCGCATTCTTTCCTCACGATGTTTGATGTAACGAAAGTAACGATGTCGATACGTTTGTAACAGGTACATACGTATATGATCAGTACCAAATACTATGGGTATAAGTTATATTGTTAATCTTACAAGTCTTATATCCAGAGTAAAGATACTCAAACGTGTCGTGAGATAAAAATACTATACATATTTTTAGAGAAAGTGTTTTTACTTTCTCGTATACGTAGTATAGAGGAAGTCTTGTAATCGTCAAAAATTTCGACCTCGAGATTTTGACGGATTTACACGTTTTGGACCTCCCTGAGTCCAAAAATACCGTTTTTGGAATTATGTCTGTGTATGTGTGTGTCTGTGCGTTAGCACGATAACTCGATTACTTACGACTTATTGCAACCGAATTTAACATGCGTGTATGACATCAAAATATAATGTTTCTATCAACTTTTGAGTCGTCGATCACGAAAGTTAAGCAACCAAGTGCGCGGTTGGTACTCGGATGGGTGTCCAAAATTTAACATGCATGTATGACATCAAAATATAAGGTTTCTATCGACTTTTGAGTCGTTTCCAGTGTACGAGAAAGTCCAGGGGAGACCATTCCCGATTTTTATTTTTGCGAACTAAAGTTGAAGGCAATATCACTAAGTGATCTTTTTCTAATGAACCTAAATCAAATATAAGTTATACCAAATTATTAATATACCTTATTAAATAGTGCACATATTTCAGCGAATTAGCGTTTCCAAACCGTCTTCGTAATTCCTTTGAGGCAGGACATTGTAGTTTTAACGGGTGCGGCGTTCAAGAAATGTGAAATATCTAAACGGTTGTCTCTAAGAGCTGCCAGGAGCATTACAGGTAAGCACGCCTATAGGACGGACTAGCACTTCATTGGGTAACCTCTACCACGGAAAGCTATTTAGCCGTTGAGAATTCTTGGAAATCTCACTTGGTAATTCTTTTCATGAACTTAATCGTAATTCTACAGAATTCAGTTTCAACACAAAAAATCAAGTTACTTTGAAGATAATTGGATTTTGAAGCGAACGTTTAATTTTTTGTACAAATAAAAATTCAACGTTAAGTTCTTTAGTTTTTAATATTGGCTCTTTTGTTTCTTCACGAAGGGCACGCTTTTTTGAGCTAGTAACAAATTATCATAAAAATTATACATTAATCTGCAATACATTGTTAGATCTAAATTACATGAATTTTAAATTTGATTTCAATATATTAAAATTTCAAATGACGTCTTCATTTGAAGTACTTGTATGTTTATTTTGTGTCTCATGCTCCAGGAGCGCTGAAGCCTTCTTAAAGAAAAACAAAAATACCTAACATAGCAAATATTGAATAATTATTTATTTATAGGTATACTTACAGCTAGACATACAAAATCATTTTAATCAAATAACACTTATTGCTAAAGGACATTTAAGTAAGACATTACTAACCAAACTATTTATATAAAAATAAGAACTATAAAACGATTGAATGAAATAGTTGAGCAAAACTAAACACCACCAGGATCTAGCTATTTTATAAAAGTTGATTAAATTATTACACATTGTCCTTTATTGTATGTTGTTTTCATGTAGATATCTGTATCTCTTTATACGCTGGTAAATAACGAATCTAAATACGACTATAATATAAATATAGACATGAAAAAGATATTTCACCGCCTCTACCTATAACTTAAACACTTAGTGGTTCTTTCACCGGAATTAGATCAAGAGGACCTGGGTCGATCCCCAGGAGGGAAGAAATTTGTACTCGGTTTGGTCCAGGTCTTGAAAATACGAATTCAAAAAAAACTTTTTTCAAATCCGCCTAGCTAGCTATGCTATCACCATTTAATCAAAATCTGTCGCTATAATAAGGGGCTGTCTACACATTGCCGTGTTAGGACTATCCATAGATATAGGACACTGTAGATCGGTAATGTGAAAGAGGAAGAGCATACCAACGCGTATATTAGGGCGAGATAGATAGAAGAAACCATTTAACGTTCACGCAGGCGGCCTAAGTCGGACTGTCAGTCATGTAGAAAAGACAGCAACTGTCAGACTGCAGTACTATTTTTCATGCACACATGCGCATTACTCACACATTGGTGGTCTCGCCCTAGTCGATTCATTACCAATCTATGAACGTCAGTAATTATAAATGTAGGGGACTATCCGAGTTTCGAGTTCAAGTCCTTTATTTTTTTTTGTTGACGGGGATGTCAATTGCATTTACGCATCGTCCCTGCGGGGTGGTGCCAACCGCAGGGGATATATGGGACTCGAAGTAAAGGCGTTCCCTCCATACCCACTTGTATCTCTATTAGAGTAAGGTGGCAAATTGATTGATTTTAGATAGGCTTACCTTAATATAAATAAAAACTTAAACTTAATATAAATAAATATTTCTATTCTGGAATATTGCAGGCAACAGACAATAGACTAACAATGGTTGAATTTCTCTAAAACATTGTTACTTGTATCTCTATTAGAGGAAAGTGGAAAATTGATGATTGATTTTATGCTTACGTTGTAAAAATTGTCTTTTATTATTTTATGTAAAAAATCTACAGAATCAAAAGGAAATGTATTTCAAGGACAATTAATTTCAATAATATGATCAAAAGAAAATGCGATAAGTATGAATAAGTACGTGTTCTGTTGTTTGAAAAAGTCAATAGCCTCTTCCGATAAACGGGAACGAGCCGATGGTCGAAGGATCTAATTACTGTGATGAGAAATTCCAGTTTTACAGCAGAACCTTTGGATTCAATTCAGTTTCATTCATTTTACATTACTGTGATTGGATTCTTGTCCCTACTATTTAAACGTGGAAAATAAGGTAGTATCAAGCCATACGGTACCTGTTCAATGAAAGATTATTTCTAATGTGCGAGCGAGCAAATAAAATCGTGACCCATGGTGAATCTCAGGTAGACCTAGAACCATAGATTTAGTATTACTGACGTTTATAGATTGGCAATGAATCGACTAGGGTGAGACCAAACAATACACCGACATGTATGTAATGCGCATGTGTGCATGAAAAATAGTACTGCAGTCTGACAGTTGCTGTCTTTTCTACGTGACTGACAGGCCTCCTTAGGCCCCCTGAGTGTATGGTCTCGTCTATCTATCTCGCTTTAATATAGGCGTTAGTATGCTCTTTTTCTTTTACATTGCCGATCTACAGTGTGCTATATCTATGCCTAGAACCTTGTCTTGGTCAAACTAACTATTATTGACTTGTCGAACACAGAAAACTATTTCCCGAAACTTATAAACTTTATTGCCCGAGAGTTATAAGGATACCTTTTCAACATGTTCTTGTAGTTTTAAAACATAATATTCTGTATTCAGGTTTACTAAAGTTTAAAAAAATTGGGCCTAATTGAACTTAATGGCATTGCAAAAGATATTGAAGGTTGTACCTAATACAGCTACTAGGAGAACACACAGTAGTCCCTATGTATTCTATGTGTATATAACATTCAACTCGTGCGGTTGTGTTAGGAGTGGTCACACATCGGTAGTCTAATGAAAGGATTGAATCAGGGATTCCTGAACTGAAACAGTTCACTGCTGTCACTGTTGTCAAGGTTTACGACGAATTCAAACTCATTCAACCATATTACGGACAAAAGTTTAACTATTTCAAACATAGGCACATAACAGTCAATGTTACTGCATAGGCCATTTAACAACGTAATAAGGTACCAATTACATGAATTAGAGATCATAATCTTATCACTGTTAAAAATGGATAGATGTTCATTACTCAATTCCTACGATTTGAGTGAAATTTGGCACAGAGATAAATTACAATCTGGAAAATTGCATTTAAGCATTTTACGTGTGTACGGTCCCCGTGGAATAAACTTGTCATGTCAAATATCTACGCGAACGAAGTCGCGGGCGGGTAATATAAATATACTTAAGCCTTAGCGAAATAGAAAATGATTGGTAACTTTTTGTTGAAACTGCAGCGCAAGCATTAAGTTGTCGATCCAGGACATAATATTGATCAAAGAAACCCGTCTGTCCTTTTCTCTTTTTACTCGTCGGCAAGAAAAGGGTTATCAAGAATCTGTTTAGTTTATAGATCTGTTGATATAACACTTTCTTAGTCTTTTTAATACTGGTATTTAATGTAGGTATCATTGTTGTATAGTAGATAGCACGCAAAGTATTGAGAGTTGGACACCAATAGTAAGGGTTAACGACAATAAACTGGACTGACAATGGAACGGCGCTTGAGAGTACACACACTCGGCGAAATGAACAAGAACAGCCTTTATAAATTAGTCTGTATAACAGGGGTAACTTTGTTCTCTAAGCTACATGGAACTTTTTCATACTTTCAGCGAAGGTGTTTTTGAATTCTTTTCTACTGTGAAGTAAGGAATAATTGTATTGTATTTTTATCTCA
Organism: Elophila nymphaeata; assembly: GCA_955850985.1. Lineage (NCBI taxonomy): Eukaryota > Metazoa > Arthropoda > Insecta > Lepidoptera > Crambidae > Elophila > Elophila nymphaeata. The sequence continues at coordinate 14,315,160 of OY039076.1, read as the reverse complement.
TGAACGCAGATGAGCCAGCGCTTCCGCACTGATCCACCAGATAAAATATTCTTGTATATCTACACGTTTGTAAAATTAACATAGTTTTATTAAAGTGATAGGAGGATCGCTACATCCGGAGGTCAATATGTCCAGGAGGTAAACATGGGCAGGATTGAAGAATACGACGCGACGCAAGGAGGAGACCTTGCGTACAGTTTCTTAGCCGACCATACTCATAACACGCTGTGGCCATTTTGTTCCAATGAAAAACTAATGTTATGTTTTCATTTTCAGAACTGGTTGTTTGGCATACTAATATTATATTAATTAGCAGAGCTAGTACGTACAGTTGGTGCGTGACAAACGGAACATGAAAATGAAATATCAACACGGTCCGAACACTGACCTCAAATCAACTAAAACAGACACGGACTCAGCAGTAAGAACAGTTTTAAAAACCTACGTATAAATAATTTATCAAATAATTTTCTCCATGATATTAATCTAGGGAAAGTTACTAATAAAATTTTAATAGGTTCTAATTAGAAATGTTAAATTAAAATATTTTTTTTATAAATGTACGTTTCTTTAAGCCAATCGGTCGATAATGAAAATAAGTGGATTTGTTTACACCAAGATACTTTTACATTCGTTAAATTTAATAGCCTATATCGACATTGACCTGACTCTGCGACGGAAAGGAAAAAAACAATATCGAGATTTACCGATATACATATAATTTTCAAATCACGTTCATTGAGACATTATCTGATTATAGTGGTCCACGAATTATAATGACAAAAATATACAAAAACATTTGTTATTGACAGAATAAGTCTAAATTTAGATTAGACAAAAACAGAACAGTTTTATTCTCTTTCAAAAACAACTATAAAAGTAAAGAATTTTTGATATATTGCGCCTCTTAGTCCAGCCCTCATTGGTTTCTAACAGTCACGCGAATGAAACATAATGTACTAGTGGTTTTTACTGAAGAAATTAATACTCAAGTTGTGTTTTGATTATTGAGGACACAGGGAGACAAGTGATTGAAAATAAATATCACAGTGGGATATATATCCGTGCTTTTTAAATAACGTAAAAAATATTTGTAGTATCTTTAGTTTTTCCTTAATTATCTCTCAAAAAATCCAATCTCCCAAAAAACACCTCAAAAATTAAAAACAATAATATATTTGGCTAATCTTCAGAACTTTAACAACCACAGACGTGACTGCATCTCAGTTATTTATCGGTTTTATGGAGTGTATGAGGTTTTGCGTTACTTGATTACCCTTGTTTTTCCTCTCCTCCTCCGGACGACCGCTAGCGCAGCGACTGCTCTTTCATTATGCGAACTGCTAAGTGAAACTCTTCGTTGAGGTCTATTTTCCCGGCTATCTTCAAGGTCAGAGTGAACAGGTATCTCCGAGGCGAGCCTGTACTATCTTATACCTCATCATCGCTGATTGAGGTCAAACGCCTAGCCTATAGAGTATAAAAAGATATAAGTATATATAGATTTTTTTAAAAGTTGACAAATAAGCTTACCTTCTAAGTCAGAGTTTTATTCGTGCACTAGCAACTTGATTATATCCTTGTCTAATAAGGCTTTGACCAACACTACGAACGGTAGTTGTTGCTTAGTGTTATTTGAGTGGGGTTTTCTGTAAAGCAGCCATACCTGAGATTGGCTCTGTAAATTCGAGCGGCTAAGCCGCTTAGCTCTTTAGACTTGAGTAGGAAACATATACATCTCTTTAGAGATAGAATTAAACTTTATTGAAAATCTACACGAATATAAAAGATTACAAACAAAATTATTAACAGTCAAATGTACAATAAGCGAACTTATTACCCTTATATGGCTAATATCATCTTCCAGGTGACCTGAGGATGAACAACAAGTCATCATCATCATCATAACAGCCTTTATAAATTCGACCCACTGCTGGGAACAAGGTCTATCTTTGTCATCGAAGGAGGCAGTAGTCCACCACGCTTACCCAATGCTGATTGGTGGACGGAGTATAAGTTGATCAATACCCCTTTTGCTGATCCATTAATCGTCTTCTACGACACCTATTGGAGGATAAGGGGTGATGATATCTTAGCCGGCATCACATGGCTGGAGCGTACAATAAGTAACACTTTTAAAATTAGAAAATATACTGAAAAAAATATAATCGGGAAAACATTTCGTTCCGATCTTAGGAGCACCGCACATTATACGCGGTGCGACGCAGTACGGCAACCGCAGCTGGCGAGTTTTGTATTTGTGTATAATATGGAGCAGCACACATCAGACGCGGCCCGGTGCGGATGCCAGGCACGCCGCGCCGCGTCGCTAGTACTAAAGTCAACACGAAGTATCAACGCACATCGGACGCGACGCGTGCGTTATGCGCTGCTCCTTAGAAGTACAGACTTCAGAGATTTGATAAAATAATGCTACCATAAAAACATAAGTACCAAGCACTGAAAAATTTCGACGGCGAAAGCAATGTCTCGGTAGCGTAGTTGTTGATGCAGCCACCCGGATTGCGGAAGATGCTGGGCTCGACAACCGCCCTAGACAGTCCATTTTTTTCATTGTATTTTCTAATTTTTAAAATATTTGCGTGTTTATTAACTCAAAAATAATTCCAAAGTAACAAGTAATACAGTAACATAGAGTGAAAGAAGCGAAGCAGCAACTCAAAATCTTACAATGCAAACTGATATACAGTCTTATATACACCATGATTTTTTTGATCGTTTTAATTACTTGAAGGTGTGTAAGTGCCAGTCAATACAAACAAGCCTTGCTACAAGACAACATCGAATTCGCGAAAAAAAAAACTATTGTTCCCTACATTTTGGTTGGGTAGATATTGTACTTTTGTATGGAAAAGCTGATTTATTTTCGATGTTGTTCTTATATTTCGATGTTGTTCCTATATGGCTTGTTTGTATTGACTTAAAGTACTTACTCAATAAAAATATTTTGAAATATTTATTATATGTATTATACATCTCTAGCTTGTCAATATTTAAGAAATTCAGAAATACCTTTTCGAATGGAATTAACGATACCTTCGGGGCTTTTTATGTCCCGTAATGTTTGACGTTTATAATTAACGTGCTCAGATAATGGGAGATTTATGATCTTGGACAGGTATTATTGTGGACTGATATTGTAATTCATCGGTGACGTCATTTATTTTGCGTTACAATGAACAATTAAGACTATTGAGCTGTTGTACAGTCATCATCAGAAGTAGTCAAACGCTTTAGTAGAGCTCGCGCCAAACTTCTAGTTCGCTCTGAACACGAGGCGATTACCTGAGCAGTACGAAATTGAACCTTGTTGGTTGGTGGTACGGCTATGTGAACGAAGCGGAAGTAACTTCAGAGCGAACTACAAGTTTGACGCAAGTTCTACCTTGTCATAATAATCATTCATACGTAATGGTGGTAAATCTTACTGCAAAAGCGCTGGCGTTGATATGCCACAGTACTAAAATGTTAATCTACCTCTAATGCTGACTATCAGTAATTACTGGTTGTCGGCTTTTTTTGTTAATTCACTAAAGGCTTAGTTGATTTTTTGGGTTTCAAGCCCTTTTTCTGTCGGCAACTGGCTAGTACTCAAACCTGATTCTATTTTGAGGCACTGCACAGCCTATAGTGAATGATGTGGCTTTATGTGCAACCTAATGTTAACAGCTCTGCTTAACTTTTTTGTTATAATGAGCGTTGTAGTATATAGGTATGTATAAGTACATATATTTTTAAAACTAGAAAATACACTGAAAAAAGTCGTCCTGCCACAGGGGGGGAATCGCACCCAGCATCTACCGCAGTTTGTAAACGCAAAAATAATTATATAATATAAGGTAGTTTCATCTTAACTGGACGTTAAATATTTGCAACAATATTTCGTTCGGATCTTAGAAGTGCAAATTTCACAGATTTGATGTAACAATGTTTACCATAAAAACATAAGCACCAAGCACTGACAAATTTCGACGGCGAAAGCAGTGTCCCGGTAGCGTAGTGGTTAACGCAGCCGCCCGGATTGAGGAAGATGCTGGGTCCGATTTTCGCCTGGGACAGGTCGATATTTCTTTAGTGTATTTTCTAGTTTTAAAAATATTTACGCATTTGTAAACGCAACAATAATTCCATAAGTACCTATATGTTATTTGATCTCTATGTAGCTAGAGACTCAGTAAGCGTATATAACATAACGAGTGAAACGATGCGATTTCATCTGGATACATTTTTTTTTTTTTTGACTACTATTGCAGATTGTCTCTGATGACATTTTCTGCGTCACCGGGTTTTAAGAAGGCGAAGACCTTGGGGGGTCCTCAAGCCTGTAGGTCGGACGTTCCTAGGGGATTACTGGGCGACCGAGCATCTCCCCCGTGGGGAGTCTCTCGACCGCCTAGCGTCCCTAGGGCGTCCGTGTCGGTAGGGAGCGACATGCCCGAGGGTGCCTCTAAAGGCTCGGACCTCGGCTCGGGCACATCTGGATACATACATATGCTCGTAATCCCAGAGTGGTTAAGCAGAGCCTTAGGTAACATTTTGTTACACAGAAAGGTCGCAGCACATTTATCATCTCGGGAAGAGAACCTCTTTTTTACTATGATTGCTACGGAACGGTTACGGAACGTAGCGCAACGCCACTTTTTCATAGTAAGAAGCGGCGATACTATTAAGTTCCGTTTCCAAGCTGATAAGTGTGCTACAACCTTAAAGCCACATCTGGTAGCATGGACCATGCAGTGCCTCCAAACAGTGACAGGCTGCCAGCCTGTCGCCTTGTTGTCTTCTTCTGGGTGATGTCATAACAGTGGTAGTTGTGTAGTGGTAACCGCGTACTTACGAATAATCCATTCAGTAGTTGGCAACATTAGCGTGGTCTGTCTGGAACACCCTAAAGAAGCTAATTGGTTGAGAGAATCTTTATCGCCAACATAATAATAATAATTATAATATATTTCCACGCTCACACCAATTATCTAGCCCAAAGTAAGTATCATTAAGAACTTGTGTTATGGATACTAGATAACGGACATTTTTAATATACATAATATTTTTAGATATTTTTATAAATAAACTTAAATAAAATTGAATAAATATACAAACAACCATGACTCGTCAACAAATACTCGTGTTCGTCACACAAATATTTGCCGCTACCAGGACTCGAACCCGGACCGCTTGATGTGTAGGCAGCTATACTGACCACTCTACCAAGACGGCGTCTAAACCATACCAACATAGTATGAAAAGAGGTGAAAAGAGGCGATACTCGTTCGGCTCGCTCGCTTGCCCGCTGGTGGTGTTGCCTGCTTCAATCACTCAAACCATAAACAAACATTACCGTGGTCATACAGACCGACAGGGACTATAAAAAGGAGGACTTCCTCTTTATAAATTTTTCACTAAGCAAAGTCTTATTTTGAATTGATGTTTTTTGCCGTTCATTAAGCAGTCAAACCAAAGATTGTTTGAGCTTTCGCTTTGTGAATTTTTAGTACTGCCTATTTACGGCTTAATAAATTGTTGTTAATTACGCATTTCGTTCCCTAGGCTTTTCTAATGGACTCAAATTACGCTCAAGTAAAATTATTCCCATAAAAAGGTTACTTTTAATTAACTCTTTCAAGATTACTTCAAAGTCCTATAAAATAAATAAAAGACAATTATCTAGACTTGATATCTCATAAAAGCATTTTCTAGAGCGATGTTTTGCTAGTGACAGGAACAAATGGAAAGAAATAACTTTAGTATCGTACGTTTGATATGAAACTTATAATGAAATATCCGAGCGTAAGTCTATCTTTGTATTTTAAATTGGAAAATTGAACTGATAGTCAATTGTTGTGTTACATGTATGGCTTGGTGCAAAGATTTAAGTTTAAATGTCAGTTTTGTTTTTGTTACCTGGACTGCTGAGTAATTTAGAGTGTAACATATCATTGACATTTGTTTGTTGGTTCACTGGAGGTTTCCTTACTTTTGTGTTTGATGCCCCTTTTTGTGTCCCTGTCTCTATTTTCGGGTACTATATGGCCCTATCCGCCAGATGTGGCTTTATGTCCAAAACCCAAACTGCTGAGTAATTTACGGTATTACTTTTTTTGGCATTTTACTTATCGTCGACTTTGCGTCATTTTTTACTTACAAGCTTTTGCCCGCGACTTCGTCGAACACACAGTCATCCAGACATCCATCCATATATCTATACATCCACATCCATACAAACTTTCGCATTTATAATTTAAGTAGGATTATTTTGTGTCTGGTTACAGTACTTCGTTAAACTTACTTTGCACATCATTTCCTGTTTTGTTGAATCTCAATGTGCAAGTTCCATTGACCTGCTGTCGGTCGATGCAATACAAATTATCAAAATTGCCTCGTGATGGTTTTAAAGCACGAAAATGTAACACATTTTAAATTTATGGCGCCAGTCAGCAATTTCATGTAAATTTAAAGTATAGTGTGCTGCGTATAAAATATGGGAAACATGAACATATGGAGAAGGTTGATAGCGCCGCGGTTTAACGTAACGATCTCAAAAGTTAAGTTACTAAACGCCTGGTCAGTACGCGGAAGGCTTATGAATTATTCTTTAGAAGGCGAGGATCTGATGGACTGCTATCTTATTATTAACTGCCTGAACATAGTAACTATCGAGATATGGAAAGTGTATCTAACAATGACATTGAAAATCGAGTGGAAGCTGGGAACATGATAAATGGGGCTCTGCACTCTTTTATGAGCGGTCAGGTGTCTAAAAATGCATGACTGGCTGTCAACTATTATTTTATCATGCACTTTTAATAGGGAAATAACATGTATTTCTAATTATTAATTCTCTTGAAATGATGCACCGTAAACAAGCACGCGTAGTCCTTAAAAGGAAGGGAGATGGTGGAATTAGGCAAAAAAGCTCCTCAGAGCACTCGCCGTGGTACAGACTACAGAGACGTTAGAACGCGCTCTTAATCTGAGCCTGTTGTTGTTTACGATTCTATAATAAGGAAATAGAACTTTACAATGACATTTTGTACTACCTAAGGCGCTGCCATATCCAAAACACAAATACTGTTTTGACAACTTGTCAATAAGTTCTTAACTTTAGTTTGTTTTGTGTTAATGTTTTGTATGTACAGTCTATTGCATAAATATGTGACCAATGTTAGTTTAACGGAGCGTGTTTTAATAAGGTTTTATGGCATAAACTAAACTTATATTTTTTACCATTTATATTTCATAGGCCATTATAGACTGAAGTAGTAGATATTATTAAAATTTAAAATACATCCGTCTATCAATCCTGACAGTGTGTAGTCATTTATAAAAATATTATATTTATTATTTTATTTTTATACTAAATTAACTGCTTCTGTGGTCCCATCGGACTTAGATCCAGTGGTCCCGGGTTTGACCCCCAGGGGACTACGAATTTGTATTCGGTTTGGTTGGTGGTAGGACTTCATTCAAGGCCGCCTGATGTATTCCGACAATTGATGATAATATAGTCAGTCCCTGTGTGGTTGAGGGCTCCAGGTGAAACTCAATTCCATCATGGGCCTTACTCCGTCAGGTGAGATGAAGGTCAAGCTTCGCTTTCAAGCATAAAAATATCTTACCTGATGGCTGACCTAATGGTGAAGGTGGAAGCCAGCTTCACCCAGAACAATCTCTGACGGATTGACTATCTTGTCATTAACTGTCAGAACACAAATAAATGGTTAACACTATTGTTAGGTCTTTACCTATGAAATTGGCGTTTTATTATCTTGTACCTAAACTTGCAATTTCTTTTATTCAATGGTTGTTTTAGGTTCTTATTATTATTATTTTTTGAAACTACACCCTTTACAAGATTTTTATCTGTAATTAAAATATATTTCAATCGTTAAATTCTGAAAAATATGTGAAAATGTCTCTATAATCTATTCGTCAGAATTGACGATTTGATGTCTACTAACTCATGGACAGACTTGATTTTTTCATAATTTATTGATGCTAGACTTAGCCAAGGGTTGCGTGGTGGTGTTTCATGGTGTTCTTTTTAAATTAAATATTTAAATAAATATAATTTCACTAAATGCAAATCCGTAACAGTATAGTCCTTATTCATAATAAAAATATAAAACTGAAACAGCGACTAAATCAAAGAAGTTACACAGCTAATGTTGTGTAAGAAGAAAAACGCCAATTTCATAAGTAAAGGCCTAATATAATGGCGGCAGACTTTGATAAATGATGCATATCCAGCACAACTACCAACCAAACCAAGCCCAAAGTCCTCCCCTGGCGATGGAACCCGGGATCACTAGATTTTAATGACTATTTTATTCACAAAACCAATTCCAAAATTCATCAAGGTATAGATAATCCTCATCAAATCTGTACAACACAAAACTCAATCTTTGTCGCACCATGTTCACCATTTGACATCTTAAAAATTATCAACAACCTTAGGAATACAAATAGCGTAGGTTATGACGGCATCGCAGTAAAAATATTAAAAGCTGTAGGTAGTGATATCTGCAACCATTTGTCTCATATTATAAATTTGAGCATTGACACAGGTGTATATCCAGAATGGCTTAAAGTATCGGTTGTTAAGCCACTACATAAAAAAGATGACAAAGATTTAGTAAAAAATTTTAGACCGATTGCACTCATACCGGTAATATCAAAGATATTTGAGAAATATATATACAGTGTAATGTACACATACCTAGAAAAATATAACATATTATGTAATGAACAGAAAGGGATTCGTAAAAATAAAACGATCAATATGGCAGTTTTTGACTTTTTAAGAACAATAATATTTAATGTTGATAAAAGAAAACCTGTTTCTGCAGTGTACTGTGACATGACCCAAGCATTCGATTACGTTGATCACAGTATTCTTTTAACCAAACTTAACATGTATGGCATAAGAGGTAAAATGGGACAATTAATTCATTCATATTTGACTAATCGTGTTCAATACACTTCTATTGCGCGGATCAATATAAAAACAAAAAAGAGGAATATTTCACCTCATGCAAAAAAATAATTCGATATAGAGTTCCACAAGGTAGTGTACTTGGGCCATTACTGTTTATTATTTATATCAACGATCTACCTAAATCAATTAGACATCCCATGACGCTCTTTGCAGACGATAGTACAGTATCAATTACATCCAATAATTTAAACGATTATGAATCCGACATTTATGAATCTCTGACATCAATAATACAATGGTTAAACAACAATAATTTAAAGATTAATTTAAGCAAGACTCAAATCATGCAATTTGGACAACGTAAGACTGCTTTAAGATTTAATAATCTCAATAATATGGTAGTAAATACAGAAAGTGCTAAATTTCTCGGCTTAATAATTGACAGTAAACTTAATTGGAAAGCTCATATCGATTATATAACCAAAAAGATCAGTAGTTCATCTTATGCACTATATAAACTCGCACCTATTGTTAACTCGGAAGCGTTACTTACTGCCTATCACGGACTGGTAGCTTCAATTTTAAGATATGGCATTATATTCTGGGGCAACTCTACAAATATAGATTTAGCATTTAAAATGCAGAAACGATGCATAAGGTCTATGTTTGGTCTGAAAACTACGGATAGCTGCAACCCTTATTTTATTCAACAAAAAATTCTTTCACTTCCGTCACTATATATTTTCGAAGTGGTTGTGTATGTGAAGTCTAATCCACATGAGTTTCCTCGTCTAGCAGACATAGTTAGCCGCAATAGACGTGATAACTATAGACTCCAATCCCAATCTGCTAACACTACTTTATTAAGAAAAAGCGTCTTTTGTATGGGGCCACAATTATACAATAAAGTACCAAAATCCTTTAAAGACCTTAATATAAATAATTTTAAGAAAAAAATGAAATATTTATTGATTGAAAAATATTATTACAAAGTAAGAGATTTTCTTGATGACAGATTGGAAAGTTAACTTTAATTTGACATCGTCTTATTTTACATATTAATTTAGTATTATTATTTGACATTGTGGATATTATTTATTTGACATTTATAATATATTTTTTTTTATTCATGATTTTAATTGTAATATTTGACATTTTTAGTTAGGTATTCAATTCATTATTTGACACTTTTAATAAAAGAATCTTAAACATGAATTTAAATTTTATAATGTTTAAATTTTTAAAATATATTTTTTGTACACCTTCCGAGGTAAGACATGTTGGTACCAAAATGATAAGCTTGTAAATCTTAGCTATGTATAGCATACTCACACATGTTTCTGACAAATAAAATTATCTTTATCTTTATCTTTATCTAACCGCTAGGCCACGGTGTGGTAAATTCATTACATTTAACAGAAGTACCTACCAAACACTGACAAATTTTGACCGGTAAAGCAGTGTCTCGGTAGCGTAGTGGTTGACGCAGCCGCCCGGATTGCGGAAGATGCTGGGTTCGATTCCCGCCATGGACAGTCGCATTTTTCAGTGTATTTTCTAATTTTAAAAATATTTTGCGCCTTTGTTAATGCGAAAATAATTACATAACAATAATAAATGTTTATAGACCTAGACCCCTTGCTTAACCTGGGGAGTTCTGGCAACCTAAAAGGATTCTTGTAGGGTATATAATTTTTGATTAATCGTTCTTAATGAAGAATGATGTCTGTTTAAAGTACTTACTGCTCCATTTGTTAGGTATATATGGCCCGAAAATTATTTCTGTTCGTAGAAATAGTAATTTCATTTATCGAATGTTCATTCAAAAGGATATTCAAGTAGCTATAAATAAATTTATATTAAACAATCTGCCTGGTATGTTTCAATAATCGCTCCGACAAAACTCTACTGAAAGAAGGTCTTCGTGAAACAAATTTTTACTAATTTTCCACTGGAAAAATTCATTTTCCAACCTTCATTACCTAGCCTAGGTAGCCTAAAGGGAAATCTTAAGTGCTCAAAAAGCCTACTAATGGTTAGGTCGTCCAAGCGATACCATTCAGTGCGCCGCGGTCGCTACGACGGAGCACACGTCTACGACGGTTCGTAGCCGCGTTACGACGCTACGCTCCATTACGTGTTCGCTAACTTTTACGAAGTTCGTAGTAAGCTTCTTCGTTAATATAATTGTAGTGTAGTTTTTGATATTGATTTTAATTTGCCTTGGAATAGGAGAATGAAACAAAAGTGAATTTTTAATGAAACAATGTTCAGTGACATTAGGGGAGGGCAGTGACTGAATAGTGCACACGGTAACCTACTTAAATGCTTCGTTATAAAACGGAGGTGAGTAATGACTCTATATTTAGTTCAGAAAAATATATATGCCACGAAATAGTTTAATATTGTTAAAATAAATTTAATATTTTAGATAAGGAACAAAGTGAGTTGCTTATTTATTAAGGGCAGGTAATATAACTTGCGAGATAATGCCAGTTTTAAGCAATGAAATATGTTTATAGCTGGTTGTCGTTTTTGGACCAAGAATAAATTCATATCTAGGTTTCGTCTACTTTTTATGTTTATGGCGGCTTCAAAGACATGAATAATTCTGTATTCTCTTTGCTGCTTTTTTATGGCCTTTACTAGTACATTTTCATACCAAATGCACGTACATTTGGTCATATTTTTTACGGTAACTTACAAGACTGAATTATTTTTATTTCGAAAATGGTTTGAGTTTGTAAAATATTAGATAGCCTTTTTATTAATCAAATGGTATTGAATTATAGTTAAGATTTTAATCAATTCAAATTCGTAGTAATTTGTGTGTTGGGGCTTAGAGTTACGAGTTGATTACTTCCGTACCATCTATAGATAAGCTGAAAAGAACCACTTACTTAATATTGTGGGGTATTCTACCTATTTATTTTCAATCTCCGTATTTTTCAAAACGAATTTATTTATGGAACAATAATATTGCTGTAACATACTTACTAATTTACATAAGTGCATAACAATATAAAAGGTTAAAGATTTCATTTCGTACATAGTTCTAAAATGTGAGAAAAAAATAGATTAAATCTTGTATAATAAAAGGAGAAATAATAAACCAAGAAACTAAAAATACCAGGATGAGTGACTAAAAATACTAAATGGGCGACTAATCATTTGTTAGTCGCTCACTAAGAATTTTTAGTCACCCACTCTGAATATAGATAGTTTTAGGTTAGGTTAATATGCTGACCAGTTAAATACGATTCTAATAAAAGTAGATGTTAAAATTTTCTAGTAATACCGTTATGCTATAATTAGTGCGCTTATTGGTTTTATCATATACCTAACAGTGTGTAAATGTGTAACGTTTTACATCTGAGTTGTAATTTTACTGTGACTTGAATGATCGACGGTTTTTGTAAAAAGATCTCATCGGGTGTTGAAGACGTAAATCTTCAACATTGTTAGGCATACGTTAGCTTGTTAAGTAACCAGAGACGTAAGGTATGTATAAATTCGTCGTGGTTAAACAATCCTGAGTAGCTCAGTTGAAAGAGCAGGATTGTGAAAGGTGGCGAGCTCAAGTCTCGTCTGAGCGCTTATCCATAACAGGATTTTTTCCATGTTTTTTTTTATTTAATTTGGTATAAATTTCAATCATATTATTTATATATGATTATTTGAGATGTTTACTGTCAAATAAAAATTTGTAACAAAACCAATAATATCACATTGAAAATCTTTCAGCAAATTTTACATTTAGCAACGTCACGATATTGATCGTAAAACGAATTTGTGGATATTGAAAAACCACAATGACAAACATTTCCTTTGCTTCGGAAATGACTAACATTTGTTTGCGAACCAAGGAAGTACATTTGAATGGCCTGGCTGGTTTGTTCTAACCAATGAACTTATGCTAAGTATATATTGCAAAAGTTTGGTCGTAAAAATTCGATTATTTGAAAGTAAAAAAACTGGGAAATGGTATTATGGAATTATTTTTGCCTTAACAAACGCACAAATATTTTTTTAAATTAGAAAATACACTGAAAGAAATTTACTGTCCAATCCAGGCGGCTGCGTCAACCACTACGCGTTCCGGAAGCGTAGTTGTTGATGCAGCCGCCCGGCGTGCGGAAGATGCTGGGTTCGATTCTCGCCCTGGATGGTCGATTTTTCTCAGAGTATTTTTCGAAATTCTAAAAGGGTATTTTTTATTCTTATTTTATTATACAGATCACACTATTATGTAATATACTAACTTTGTACCTGTTAGTACGTCACTAAATAACAATATAGAAGTGGGAATAAACCACTACAATTGTACGGTCAGCATCAGAAGTGGATTAACACTTTAGTAGGTACCTTTTTTATTTATGACAGCGAAGCGAAGCCTTTTCCATTTCACCTGATGGTAAGTGGCGATAAGGCGGAAGATGGAATCCAGCTTCACGTGGAACCACAGAGGGACTGGATATCTTATCATTAAATGTCGGAACATAATAATGTTGTTTATTATTATGGCGACATATATGATAAGACGATGGGAGCTAGCCAAGCGGTCTTGAAAAAAGTCCTACTACCATCCAAACTGAGTACAAATTTGTACTCCCACTCCCTGGGGAGTGAACCAGGGACCTCTGGATGTAATTCCAGTGGGCGAGCCACTAGACTAGGCAGTTAAATCATAGATATAGGAAACTGTAGATCGACAGTGAAAGGAAAGACGATGTAGAATAAATATTGCTTATAAAAAAGTATGTAAAGTAGGCATTTTATTGAGCAAATTTTAAATAATTGCAAAATAATATTTTTAAAAAACTATTTGTTGTTAAAAGTACATCAACATTTTTAATTCAGTGTATTTTTCTACTGAATTTTGATTTTATAAAGACACCACATTAAACCAATCACTAAACGATTTGTTTCATCGCGATAAATCGATTAGTTTAAAAGTTACACGGTTTTGTCTACACCGGGGTCATACAAAAGATTAAAAAATTATAAATCTATAAAAAATTAAAAGAGCAGATATATTGTTTTTAATATTTATTTCATCTTTAAAATTAGGCATAATATCCCTCATTTTCGCACAAACGAAAATGTGTGAGTCTGGTGTGTGATGGTGTGTGCGTATAAACGTCACACTGTATAAACGTCAGTAATTATAAATCTATGGTTAAAACATAAAATTGACAGGAAGTGAAAGGCCATTATTGACATAATTCATTGCGTGTAGTGAAATGACTTAAAAGTGTGTTAAAGATTATTGACATTATTATCTACAATATCTTATTTAACTGAAAAAGTCACTCCATCATATTCGGAAAATGAAAGACTTCCTATTATAGTCTCAGTATTAGACCAACAATTTGAGGCGAGTTCACTGCGCAGTAAAAAACATCAATAATAATAAGGTAGTCTAATTATCACGACATTATTTTGTAAAAGTGATGAACCTTGCCGTCTGGAGGTTCTAATACGGAGTGGGAAATATAAAATAGTTGGATTGAAATAAAAAATATTAATAAAAAACATTTACTTTTACTATAAAAGTTTCATAAATGACACTGTTCCAGAATGACTGAATACGAAAACTTTGAACTAAGTTTTAAAGAAATATCGGACATGACAACCGCACATTAGTTGAGACATATTTAAATTTTTCATTTTACAAACATTTCAAATCTGCTCAATAGAAAAAATAATTAATTTAGTTGCCCCTACTAGGTGGAAGTTCTTCCACAGGACTGCGCCCTATCCTTACTTCAGGACTGAATCTATGTTTATTTTCAACTTAATTGTAAAGTAAATACAGTTTAATTAAATACACTTCTTGATTTATGTAATCCATTTGGATTAATAAGAACGCAAAGAATTATAAGACTTGCCGGTAGTTCTAATGTAATGATAATTTATTAGCAGCCAACTGTAACAAGTCCCAGTAATATAAGCAGCGTGACGTAATTGATTTCATAATTACGGAATTTATAGCTTGTGTTATTTGTTTATTAAGGTTCAATTTAAGTTGAGAAAGAGGTGGATTCCACAAATTGTTGCACGAACAATTCAAGCAAGGGTTTCTTTTTAATTAAGTATTCTCATTACTTTATGTAGGCGAAAAATAATAAACGATAAACATCCCTTAAAAAGTTTTCAAAGATTCAGTAGTGATTTTTAAATTTTGCTCATAAACGAAAATAGAAGTCAAAGAGATTAAGTTAGTATTTTTTTTCATCTATGCGCTCTAATGCGAATACGTGTTCAACGTTTAATTGATACCAATTTATTAATACTAGTATAGTATTTTGTCGGTTAAAAGTCTATAGGTAGAATTTCGATGTAATTTATATAGGATATCTGTCAAAGTCTTATGCAAAAGTGTAGATAGATAAGTTATTAAAACCTAACATGCGAGAAGGTGTCGTGGGTCAGGATTCTATATCCTGGACGGTATATCAAAATAACACAATTTTTAGGGTGGTTTCAGATTAGCGTTTTTTTTTCTGTGCGTATACGGCCGTTTTGGCATACGCGCTTACACGCAAGTCATAATCTGCGCTTCAAGAAACCGGACTCGCGTACATGGGCTGACTTCAGTGTATTCGCTCGAACCGGTTGTGGCGAGTCAGTATAAACACGAATTATACGAGCTTATGAGCGCGTCAACGCCTGTACTTACAAGTTGCGCGTGTGACACAAGACGTGCCTGTACGCTCTTCCAAAAACGAGCTTATGTGCGTGTATAAAACGCTGGTCTGAAACCGCCCTTAATCTGTGAATGATTAATAATATCCAGACACAATTGATTTCAATTGTCTCTCTGTAGATATCTACCGAGCGGGGACTAAAAGGTTAAAACGCATAGTCCACTCGAGACACATTATTTGAATTGTTGGAAAGAACAACTGACGGACTCCTTCAGAGAGTCAATCAGGTTTTCTTTCCAATAATCCCGCTAAGCACTCGTCGTTTTCTCTTCATAATTCAGATGCCAAGGCTACTAATATTGATTATTATTCTTAGCCCGAAGTGTAACTTCTCTAGGTGTCTTATTCAAGTCTGAAGATTCCTTATAAATATTATTGGAGAGAAAAAGCTGTTGTTTCCTTTTATTTACTTTGCTACGACGCTGACGAGAATATTAACATCGCGATGCTAACATTTTTCTCTCTAAAAACAGAACAGACTGAATTGTGACGTAACTGAATTTTTAAGTAATATTAACTAAAATCGGTGTTTTCGGTTGCCGGAATTTTAACAATTTTATGAATTTTCAAATTAACGAGTTTGAAGAATTGAAAGAAATTCCGCAACTTCTTCTCTGACGATGTAATTTAAGGTTTAGTTTGAAAAAAAAGTTAAATTTATCAGATGCATAGTTTCTCTGTTGGGCACCATTTATTCTCAGTATATTTGGCTTTTGTTTGTTGGATCATTAAAAGGTTATTTGCTTTTGGGTTTGACGCCTCTTTTGATTAGGCGACAGACTGGCAACCTGTCAATTTATTTGGGGGTAGTGTATGTATGACCCATACTACCAGATGTGGCTTTTTGTATAACCACATGCTACTTAAAGCTCTGCTCAACACCTTTTGGATTTATGAGCTAGATTATATGTAAAAACTACTTAAATCTTATGACATAGTTTGGTATGTTTTTAGTCTGGGTAGTCGGCTACCGCCAAACTTATCAAAGTCTGTCTCCAAAATAATTACGTTGTTGTATTCTGACAATTAGTTATTAAGATAATCCTCAGTGGCTGTAGATTCCGTGTCCTTCGGAGTTTTTATCACTTACCATCAGCCAAAATGAAATATAAGAACTTTCGCATCAAGTAAAAAAAAGTTTCGAGACTTTGCAAATTGATGTAGATTATAAAATATTACGTACTAATATTAACGGAATACAACGAGGCGCAATGTTTAATTTTCTACTTAAATTGGTTTTAACAATATTGTTTTGACAGTTCTATCTAAGTTAGCTAACTTAAACAACTTTGTAGAAAATTATAACATGGATGATATACTTGATAATTATATCAGGTAAAATAATATACTAATAATTTTACTGTCCTACTATGTAGGATTCAAAATAAATGAAACAGTGTCAAGGACTCAAAAAAGTTAGCATTTATTTTAAACATTTAAATAAATGCAAACTTTTTTGAACTTGAAGGAATTCCTTTAAAAGTATCGTTTTACGGCACCAGACCTAGGAGCATTTTTAAATAGTGTCAGTATAGAAATCAATATCAGTGGCCTTTATAATTCTACCCACTGCTGGGAGACTAGCCCTCTCCTTCTTCTGCGTATTGAATGCTGCGTATTCTATGAAATATTAATATGAGTTTTTTTTATGTCAAACGTAATTCTATAAAACTATTATCTATGAAACAACGTACAACTGTTGCAATCGTTTATATTTTATAGACTAAGGTAACTATTTACGTCAGGTAGGCAGTAGCACTGTGGAAAATGGTAGAAATAATGCATATCAAAAATGATTTTCACTGATAACAAAGGTTCGTCAGTTTATTAATTTAACTTTACAGTCCGATAGTAAAACTTTCATATTTTGTAGCGTAATGAGTTTGTATAAAATAATATATAATTATGCTGTTATGGTATACATCGCATTATTTTCAAAGTTAAATGTTTCTGTAACTTTAAGAGATGGATATGGCGTATTATAAATTTCTAATTATTTACTTTTTTTCAAATTAAAAGACACTAGTTTTTAATTTTTGTAATAAGTAGTCAATGATACTAGTTCTAGAACAATTTAAGAAATAAATGTTATTTCTAAAGTTTGTGAAAGCTTTTCATAGCTACCTACGTTACCCCACCCTTTGAAATGAATGTGATATGTAGCATATTTGTTTTGACTAACAAACATATTAAAAAAATCGCGACTTTTAGCGATTTTCGGAGATATTCGAGAAATAAACTATAATGGATAATCGCTATCAATTGCGGTTTTCAATGTAGGACCTTTGGAAATTTGGTAGTTAGGCTTTGGAAACAGCAAGATTACCTATATGTAAGTAAATATAATTGGTATTATACGCTATTATCTGTTCACAAAATTCTAATTCAAGGAAAGAGTATTATCAATCATTTCGCTGTGCTATCAATTGGGCAACATTCGGAAGATGTCCAAGAGTACAGTAACAAGGATTTTATAAAAAATCGCAACAAAACTTTTTATGTGAAGCTACATTGCTACTCTACATTAAAGCAAAATTTTATGGTTCTAACTATAAATATGATGAAGTTACAGATTTATGATCCGAAACGGACCTTAATTTTCCACAGTGCGTAGGCTTGTTTGCTAACCAAATTCTGATATAAGTTTTGCCATAATGGCCGACCGCATGCCTGACACCAACCTTCCTTGGAAATGCTGTTGTGAGTGCTTTAAAATCTTCTAAGACTTTTAGGTATCACCTCTTTTTAGTATGAAAAAGAGGTGATGTGCTAGGGTCCGTATCCTTCATAGTAAAAAAGACGCGTTACCTTTCCGAGCTGATAAGTGTGCGACGACCTTTACTCGGTATAGCACGAGTGACCCCTTGGTGTGATGGTTTGCACGCGAAGCACACCACCGATCGGGCGTCGGGCGCGGACATCATTCTGTTTCATCCAAATACCGTCCCAAAGACACGGCAATAAGGTCCCTAATTGAACAAATTCAACGCCGAAATGGCTTGCTATAGCGCGTCCGAAGAGGTCCGTTGAATTTGTTCAATTAATGACCTTATTGCCGTGTGTTTAGTACGGTATTTCAATGATGTCCGCGCCGCGTCCTTGCCCGACGCCAGATTGGTGTGCTTCGCGCCTTAGTCAACTTTTTTGACACCTATGGAATGAGAAGAGGTGTCACATTAGAGACCGGAAATTACTGATAAGGTTGTTTGCCAACCACATTCATAAAAATAGAAAGGCAGGCTCGAAGTTAGGCAATATTTTTCGTATTTAATACAATAGTTCAAGTTTATCGCAAATCAAGTGAGGCACAGCGACAATGTGTATACGTGCTCTGAACAACAATTTCTACGCTGTGAATGCTGATTTACGTCTGTTCTGCTGTTGAAATGTGATGCATATTGATGGTTTTTATTGTATTTTTTGCATTCAATTTGAGGGCAATCGAACATACTCGTACTATCACGCTCATAATTCCAAAATCGTTGAGCGAGCTTTAGGTAACAGCTTTAGGTTCTTAAATTAATGGTACCTTTTCGTGACACATGAAGATTACGCTTTATGTCGAGTGAATTTGAACATAAAGAAACAAAAAATTGTACGGTTTCAGTTAAAAATGAACAAGAGCTCGGGAGAAACGCCTCTAACATTTAGTTACACAAAAAGTCAAATCTGGCAGTGTACATGTTACACTCTAAAACCTCCCAACAGTCTGGGGTGGTCTGGGTCCGCGGCAGTCAAAGGGCTCTGATAATAAATAATTAACGTAATATCCATTATAGATATTAGTATTTGCGGGAGTGAGAATATCTTTAATTCGTCTAGTTATGTCTACATTCTTTAATACATAGTACATAACTATAAACTTACGAATAAGTTAATTACAACTAGCCAGGCTAATAAATTAGTTGTTAAACTCAACAATGTATATTGCCGTAATAAGAGTAACATTTCAAATTTTCTCGTTGCATTACAACATACGCTACGCGTTAACCACTACGCTACCAAATCGATTTTTTTTCAGTGTATTTTCTAGTTCTAAAAATATTTATGCGCTTGTAAACGCAAAAAATATTTCATACAAATAGACATATTTATTATTTTGCGTGTTACTGCTCATAACAGTACAATTTAACTCAAACAAGTATTAATGTTACCACAATCAAAGCGTTGCATAATGCGCTGAGCATTAATTAAACTATGTCTTAGGAAGTGCTGAACTCATTACGAAGTTAGAAGGTAAGCCAAGCTTGCATGGCACCAGTGTTTCACAAATTCCTTTTCATGTTGTTCCTTAACGAATAATTTTAAATAATTCTGCGTAATATTTAACATTTCCAGTGCGTTGCTTGTTTTGTTCTATATTTATAAATATCATGAGCATAGTATAAGGAAAATAATATTTTTAAACTAATAACATTTAAATTATTGACACCGTCTGGGAGGAGTAATCGGTTACGTTGTCTACACATCAAATCGGGGTTTGAATTCTAGTACAGTTTGTTTTTAAGATTGTTTAAGATTAGCTCGCATGCGAGGAATACCCGTATGCTACTCGTATATGTACCGACTGTTATATTGAGTCGTTATCCTGTAATTGTGGTCTCACCGCATACGGTCTACCGACCAATGGTCGGTGTAAAGCAAGCGTGGTGCGGGGAAATGAGGGATTCAGTATAATAACTGAGTTAACTACCACCAAAAACGAGCCTTAAAGAGATTCTTATATCCAAAGGGAGCTCCAAATTCGAACAACTCATTCACCGGGTCTTATTTGCATAGGCTACATGTGCTGTGCACATATTAAACTTTGTCTAGAGAACGAATGTTCTAACTCTTACATGTTGGTTAGAAACATTAAAGATTTTCTTATAGGTAGGTATGCACTTATGCTGATAATTAAGGCGAACTGCTCTACATGCTTATTTTCTTTGCAAGTTTTATTTTTACTAAACATCCTCCCCGGACTGACCTTTAGTGCGCTATTACGAGACAGCTCGGGATCTGCGCACGTGAGCGCAACTACACCGATACCGTCCCAACGCTGCCCGTCTAGGCACTCCTTGCAACAATTGGTGGCCAGCAGCCACTCCTCCACCGACAATTCACATCATCACAGCTTTTTAATTTAACCCACTACTGGGACACAAGGCCTCTCCTTGTTATCAAAGGAGGTTTAGGCAGTAGTCCACCACGCTTGCCCTATGCGGATTGGTGGACGGCGTATAAGGTGATCAATACCCCTTTTCTGATCCATTAGTCGCCTTCTATGACACCCACTGGAGAATACGGGGTGATGTGGGTGATGCTATTCTACTCTGCTGGCATCACACGGCCAGTGAATTAGCAAATTTATTCAACAACAACAGAAATACATCTTGAAAATGAAAATGAAAATGAAAATGAAAAAGCTCTTTATTTAAATGGACTTTGCTAAGTACTTTTAAATCGTCAAAACCCTACCACCATTTCGGGACGAATAATTATTATTATGCTGATATGGAGAAGAAATGGCGAAAGAAACTCCACAGCTTACAATTTCGTAATGATTTCAAAACATCAATACAAGTCAATAAATAATTATCAATATAATTTAAGTTACATTTTAACATGCGTAAAGTTTGGGTAGTCATTACTCCCACGCATTTGGATTATTTATCTTGTGAAAAGCTTTTCTATATAATTTAATTAATCATAATTATTATTGAACTAAGCAATTTAAATTTTGATACCCACCACCATTTTATGTTATTGTTAGTTAGGTACTTACAGATATTCCTTTCAATATAAGTGGTAAGCATACATTTAAGATCCGGTTAACAATGTTATAAGAATACAATGTCGACACATTGTACAAAAAAAAAAAACAATTATTATCTACATATTATTATTGCATGTGTCATACAATTGTCCATCTAAAGATAACAACTAATTATAAGACCTACGTTTACATCAATCAAGAAAACATGAGATGACCAGGCCCCGCTGGCGGCACCTGTTCACAGGCATGACGCAAGAATCAGCCATCGCTTCGCTCAACCATATTTTAGGGAACGTAACGACCCGACGCAAGACGACACCGCCACAAGACCTTTTTAGTGAGAATGACATACACATGCTTCTTGATTATTAACTAAAACAAATTTAAACTAAAGTTATGCTTCCGAGTCAACTATAAGACACATTATAGATTATATGCATAATTAATAAACATATTTAAAATGCATGGACCTCGAGCAAATTCACCCCCATGCGTTAGAATCATTTATGTAATCAGACACCTTATAGTATGCTTTAGTATACAGTTTATTTTTAATAGCAGTTTTGAATTTATTAATAGGTAGGCTTCGAATATTATTTGGGAGTTTGTTATAGAAGCGTATACATTGTCCCATAAAAGAATTGCTTATTCTGTGGAGACGAGTAGCATGTACCACAAGATTATGTTTGTTCCTCGTATTAACATTATGAATGTCACACTTTTCAGAAAAAATTGTTATGTTTTTTCGTACGTACATTAAATTTTCAAATATATATTGTGATGCCACTGTTAGAATATTTATTTCTTTGAACTTTTCCCTAAGTGAAACCCGAGGACCTAATTGGTAAATAGCTCGTACTGCTCGTTTTTGCAAAACAAATATGGTGTTAATATCCGCAGCATTACCCCAGAGAAGAATTCCATAAGACATAATACTATGGAAATAACTAAAGTACACAATTCTGGCTGTGTCTACATCGGTAAGTCGTCTGATAGTTTTAACTGCATATGCAGCTGAACTTAACTTACCAGATATTCTCTCAATGTGTGGACCCCATTGCAATTTAGCATCCAACACCATGCCCAAGAAAATAGTAGATTCAACAGGTTCCAATCCAATCCCATTTATTTGTACCATTGTTTCAACCCGTTTGACATTGGGTGTGCAAAACTTAATTAGTTTGGTTTTATTTTCATTTAATAGCAAATTATTAATGTTAAACCAATCTACTACTTTAGATAGTGCATTGTTTACTTCGTCATAATTAGTCATTTGTCTATTTATTTTAAAAATCAGAGATGTATCATCTGCAAACAACACTATGTCATGACTGTCCTTTATACCTTGTTTTCTTTTAACACTCCTTGTACCAGGTGACTAAAAGTCACGTCCCGTACTAGGTGGTGTGTGACATACCCCAAAATATAAAAGTAACACAAATAGCAGACTTTCTTTTTTGAAATGAAATCAAGTATTTAGTAATTATAAATACACAGCGATAATTAAATTTAAGTAAAATTTTGAAATGAAAGTATGCATTTAAACATTTTTATTAATTTATTACAAAGAACCAACGATATATGCGTATGCGTTTATTTTTACACAGTTTTTCATTTGAGACATTAATCACATAAAATATTAATGGTAATGAGTTATATTCCATTTAACATGCTTGACACACCTAAATTAAAATAAAAAACTCCAAATGTAAATCAGGATTTTCTATGAATGCGCCGGTCGAGGTGGGATATGCCATGCCCACGAGCGCTTTAGGGTCCTACTGATCTCTTGGTAGTGGCCCCCAGACTACTTAATTACACTGATCGGAGCAGCAACATTGTAATTCCAGCTACTGAGAATTCCAAGTTCGGCGCTTTCACAATTTTAAAATTATTGCATTTTTCGTCGGACTGGGGTATGTCACACTCCACCTGTTACAGAAAGGGTTAATTTAGATAGAATTAAGACATTTATACAGGATGACTAGGAAGATATTAGCATCCTTTAAAAATGAGACTTACGATTCATAGTACTTACCCCCAAATATGAGACAGATCAATTGACTATTGTATATTTTGGTTGCATAAGTGCACTTTTGTATAGAACAGCTGATTTTTTAGGTCAATTTTCTACCGTATTTATTTATTTATAAGGTACAATTACAGACAACAGACAGAAAAAATATATCATTTACAAAATACTTAATTAACACTGAGTGTCTGCGTTTAATTAAAATTTTACACAACACTTATATTATACATCTATTTAACTCTAAAATATAAAATATGAAAACAAAAAAGATACAGTATACTTATTACAGTCATATTCACACATTGTATATCGACATGAGTGCATTTTTGTAACCACGAATGCTACAATTAAACATATCTATGTCTGAGCAAAGTTCATTGTAACATAAACACATTCGGTTCAAGGGGCTATTTTTTGCAACATTGTTTCTAGATAAGGGAACACTAAACAACTGCTGGTTACGCACAGATCGGGTAGGCACAGGCACCCTAAATTTCAATGACCCCAGTAAGGTGCTGTCAGAGAGACCGTTGCAATCGTATTTGAAATAATAGTATACTGTTATTGACATCATGCACTCACACCCATTACAACGATCTACACTGTGAGCCAAAAATCACAAATCCTCTTAGGTTCAATGATCCGAAAATATTAGGTATAGCCTTTAACCCCTATAACCTTCAGAATATCTTCGGTTCGTGTTTATGTCTGTAAGATGAAGTGTGTATTTCAACGCTGTAATATTATATTTTCAAATAATAGGTACTGTTATTAACATCATGCAGTCTCGTCCATTACAATGGTCTACACTGTGGGCCAAAAATCACAAATCCTCTTAGGTTCAATGAACCGATATTATTAGGTCATAGCATTAGGTATAACCCTTAACCCCTATAACCTTCAGAATATCTTCTATTCGTGTTTATGTCTGTTAGATAAAGTATATTTTTAACGCTGTCCCAATGTTCTTGTTATATTAATAAACTTAGTGGAAACAAATTTTTATCTTCTGCTTCATTTAATAACGTCTTCAACCAACTACAATATACGTAATGAACTATTTCTTTGTTCTATAAAAAAATCCTTTGGACTACATGGCACACTTTATGCATTTAGGCGGCAACACTTTTATCGTAAAACTTATACCTATATTTCACAGACTTTACTCGGTTGTAATAAGACACATTTCTGTAGCTTACTCTTCATCAGCTAAACATTCCAAGTGTAAACTTCTATCGACCTTACTTGCTAGTAATAAAAGTGGTTTTTGCAGTAACGTTTTTGCACTGATTATTAATGAAAAATATACTGACAACATTTGCCCCAGGCTGGACCTAAAACCGCACTTTTTGCTGTACATTTTTCATTATAAAAAGGAGAATTTGCAATTTTCATATAAAATTACTGCAGGATCGCTGTAAAAAAACCTTTTAGCATATTCAGCTTATAGTAAAAGTGCTTATTCCGCGTTGTACTTGGTTTACGGAGAATTATGGATCACTGCAACTATGTAACCGTATTGGGTTAATACAGTGTTAAGATTCCAAAGAAAAAGGAAGGTAATGACACAACAACTGACAAAACAACTAAATTGCTCTAGTTATTGGAAACCTACGTATATTTTTAGATCTAGCTGCCGTGTTCTACCGGTTGTGCAACGGAGTAAATAATATCAATAAGTAATGATTCTCAGGAACTATAGAAATAGTTTCAGGAACCATCCGTGGTTTTGGAACTTTTTCCAAATAGTTCTCGGGAACTATGGAAATACCTCAGGAAGTATTTAAAATAATTTCGCGACCACCTTCTGCCTAGCTATGTATCATCAAAGACTTTTCTCAAAGCTTTATGCACAGGAGAGGAGCAGTAGCTCCTACTCCTCCTGGATAACACTACCCTATCGTTCCATAGTATTCACATCCTCGTTGCAAAAATTTTAGGCTGCCTCTAACACCGCGGAATAGATAATTAAGCTAACATTAGAAGACAATAACCGATTCAATCCAGCGACTTTTCGCGGTTCGGGCGACTGTGCGGATCGAACGAAAAACACGTACGGTGTAGCTCAGTTGGAACCTGAGCTACACCGGATGTTTCTTCGTTTCTATTTAATTGGGCACATTTTTCAAACTGTAACGTTTTATTTTGACAATGCTAGTTCCAACATCGCTTCTGGCCACGTGAATTTGAGACGCTGCTGAATATTAATGTCTAAAGAAAGTAACATGTACATAAGTTATTCCACGGAAACACATTACGTACAGAGCACCTACTTTATTAATGCCCCTCGATAATCCTGGTGTTTTGGTATTGTCGTGTTTGTAAAATTTTAGGATTATATCTTCTGTTGTTTCATATAGATTTATTTTTCTTTTTTATAAGTAGATCTCTTTTCAGTGATTTTTGAAAACGCTTGCCATTTTTATTGATCATTACAAATTTTTATGCTTTGGGTACCTACATTCCGGTGCTTCGGTTATAGCTTACCTCGTGGTTTATGGTGAATTTTAGGGCTAGGTTCTACGGGAGAAACTTACTTACATGAATAAATAAGGTAGGTAATAAGAGTAAGAGTAGTAATTACAGTTATACGACTGTACCGCAAAAATCCTCCAAAAGTCCAAATGATTTACATAATTATAATTTTTTTCCGAGTTATGAGTTTTGACTGGGCCATACTTATACAATATATGAAAGGACTGTAAACATTAATAACTTAGTTAAAGAATATCAAACTTTACAAGCACTAACGGAATTTGAGTTCAGATATACTAATTACACGGCAGCTGTAAGGTCTCCGAGTAGTTGTACCAAGATAGCTCAGGCTACGTCAGCGTCGGTCGCTCCGTTGATTGCGTTTCAACAATCTTGTTTGGCTTCAGTTTGTTCGACAATGAGTCGAGCAACACTAATCGCAACATAATTAACTTTTTTGTTTTGTTTGAATCTTTTAAATATATTTTGAGAAAAATGAAGTATCTTAGTACACTTCTAATTGTGGCTGTCGCTCCGACTGCAGCGATATCGGCAACTTTTTTCTAATATGTGAGACGCAATTGTACCAATTCTGTCCTGAAATCGAGTTACTGAAGAAATTTGGAACCAAATAGAATTTGAAGTGCTTCATCAGACGAACTATAATTGAATGTTTATTTTGAAAACAATATCTATTATTAGTAATTCCAAGTTACAGTTATTCATGTGTTAATGCTCTCTTATAGAGAAATGGTTCTATCTCACTCTCATTATGTTGTAAAACTTACGTAACACTGTCTGATACGATTTCACGCCTAAGCCACTAACCGATAATAAAGCTATAGTATATACCAGTATTTTGCAAGTATTTAAGAGCAAACATTCATTTCTTAAAAGCTTTTAAAACTTTAAACTTGCCTTAAACAAAAGCCAGTTTTGCATCACAAAAACATTATTTAAAAACTACCCAAACTTGCAAAATTGTATCAGACATATTGCGAAGCGATACATCATAAACTTCTGAGAAGCTCATAAAACATATTCTAAGTTACTTTATAGCATACAAGAGGATTAATAGCCACAAAACTAAATTGTTTTAACTTTTACACGAAGGCTATATACAAAATAAAGGATATATACAAAAGTTGGGAATATCGGCTACCTGCCAATTACTCAACGCGGATTCACGTCATGCCGTGTGAGTAACGCCTTGATTGGTTAAACTTCTTTTGTATTCGTGTTTGCCTGGTACCTGCTTGTTTAAAGCAAGAAGTTTGGTCATATTGTGTGTATTTTGTTTATTAATTCAATCAAATCTGATTTATACTTTATAACATTTACGAGCCTCAATTTTTTTCTAATATGTATCATTTTATTATTTAAATAAT
Source organism: Elophila nymphaeata (assembly GCA_955850985.1). Taxonomy (NCBI): domain Eukaryota; kingdom Metazoa; phylum Arthropoda; class Insecta; order Lepidoptera; family Crambidae; genus Elophila; species Elophila nymphaeata. The sequence goes on along the minus strand of OY039076.1, from coordinate 14,287,841 downwards.
AAAAATTCGTATTACTTATAGCACATAATAAGGTAGGCAAATAAACATTACTCAATTCAAAACTGTTTTTATATGGTATTAATATGTATCTTTAGGCATGCAATGCGTGAGCCGTACTCATGATGTTGGGAAAAAATATTTGATACAAAAACAGTCCATCACTTTTATTTTCAACCGACTTCAAAAAAGGAGGAGGTTCTCTATTCGACAGTATGTTTTTTTTTTGTATGTATGTTCCGCGATTACTCCGTCAATTATGAATCGATTTTGATGATTCTTTTATCGTTAGGTAGGACATACTCCAAAGGTGGTCCCGTATAAATTATACCGAAATTAATTCAGTACTTTTTTGTTAAAATGATAATTTCATTGGGGATGAAATAATAATATCGTCCACGAACACAAAAATAATGTAATTTTTTTTTTGAACTTGCCATTGCCTAATATGCGATAGTTAGCGAGGCTGGCGAGGAAGGCTCCAAATATATTGGAGTATGAATTATAAATAAAGAATTATAAATGTGTATCAATACTTTCCTTGGTTTTCTATGACGCTCTTTTCAACTAATTCATAAAAATATTATTTATTTCTTACTTTTTAGTTTAAATTTGTACGCATTGAAGTCGGTTGTCCTATTTTTTTTCTAAAAATATTTTTTATGATAGGAATGAATGCGATTCATGAGGGGCCTACACACACACGAAATTTTCGACATTTTGTCGCTTCGAAAAAATATTAGCTGATACCTATATAATTTGTTTGGTTTATTGGTTGGTGATATTAAAATTAATCGTAAGACGAAGTAACATTTGATGGAATTATAGAGAGATTAAATACAAAAACGGAAAATAGGAAAAAAATACAAGGTTGTGAATACAGGATTTAGCCACCGAAATCGAGAGTGGAATCGTGGAAAGTCGTATACACAAAGCGCGATCGCAGATTCTAGTGCACACGATTCTTTTAGATATTCTAAAAGTATCGTGTCTGCTTTTGCCGAACAAGAACGAGCACACATATCGTATTTGTATTGAGTTCAAACATGGAATGGAAGTTTGTTCTGAACAACGCGGAGGAGTGACGCGTATCAATTGTTCGCGTATCACGCCAACTTCCAAGCGGAGCAAACTACGGTTTATCCTGCTGGGATTGTTTCACGCTGTTCTTGATACTTAGACATGTACATTGCGTTTATATCTTATTTGCTGACAACTTTACTAGCGAGTCTCAAGAAAAGTAAAGGTTGTAGCACATTAGCTCGGAAAGGGACTTCCTCTTTTATTACTATGAACCTTCATGCTGGCTTCATCTATTGGTTTCAAAGTTTGCCTTATTTACTGACAAAAATCTATGACATTCTTTAAAACTTTATGTGGTCCTTTCTGTCAGATATGTCGGTAACTGTGCTCAACTCTTGGAATTATGAGCTCTATAATATGTATACGTCGTAAGTTTATTGTGAAATTCGGGTTAATAGAAAAAAAGCCGTGCAGAAGCACCTTGCAGGTCGGCAAAGCGAGGGTGGCTGGCAGTCTATCTCTCGCACCAGCTTCTTCGCATTTGGACTCCACTTCTGCTTATCATCAGGTGGAATGAAGTCATTTGCTTGACCTTTTTATAAAAAATAAAATAAAAATATAGTCACGCCTTTCTCTCATAGGGGTAGGCAGAGATCACGTCTTTACAGTTGCTACAATCCTTACATATTTATTTAGCTAGAAGAAGAATGCAAATAAAAAGTAAATAAGCAACAATGGTATTTGAGATGGCAGGTTCTTATTATGTTGTACGTCAATCAGAAGAAAATAATAATGTCAGCAATGTGTAATATAAACGATCCAATTAACCAGGGTTGTGTTGGAATGGCCGTGTCATCAACATCTGATCTCCGCCTCTCGTTTGTTGGATATTGATGTTTGTCGAATTTGCATTTGTTGTTCGCTCGGAATATTTCAATAATTGAGTTTTTTTTTCTATAGGGAAACGTTTTGTGTGTATGATGGTAAGTGGTCATCGTAGCTTAACATATATGACATATATACTGCTATACTCATAATAAACAAGAATAAGGTGTAAAATAACCTGACAACGGAATTATTATAAAACGGCACTTCGTTTTATAATAATTCCGTTGTCGGGTTACAGTATTTTACACCTTATTATATTTACCACCTTTCAATAGAAATCGACAATCAAACAAGATTTTAACGTGACACTCGTAGTCCCATTTTTGGCCATTTCACATTGCTTAGCAACCACAACAAGATTTTGCGTATACAAACTCCAAAGGAATTTAATTAAAATTGGTTAAGTACAAAGATAAATTCCCAAACTCCTCCTCTTGTTAAGGTTAAAATGTAGCCTATGTTGCTCGAATCATAATAACAAATTGATTGACACCTCATTCATCAAAATCAGATAAATAGTTTATGCGCTAGGGTGGAACATACGTAAATAGAAACATACATACATAAAAAAAAACATTATATTCCCTTTTGGCTTCGCTTTTAGAAGAGCTTTTGGCAACATTTAGGGGAATAATATAGAAAACGTCCCAGACGCGCGGCCAGGACGTAATGAAAATAAAATGTATGGCCGCCCAACGAACGAAATATACTTAGCGTCGCGGCGCGCGCGCCCGATGCGCTTTCTTTATCAAGCCCCTTAATTTCACAAAAAGTCACATCTCCAGTCATGCAGTGGCTCAAAATAGCCAATGACGCCGTCGTCAGGAGAGCAACATATTTGTATGATGATCACGAACGTTTGTCCACAATTCATGGTTATTTATGTATATTCATGGTTTAAAAAAAGAAAAATATTTCTCCGTTTTCAGTTTTGAAGGCGGTTTTTTCATCTTAAGCTCTAAGTTTATGGAGTATATTTTTTACAAAGTAACCTTTTTTTTTAATTATGAAGGGCAATGTTTACATATATTTGTGTATAAAATTTGAATTCACCATTTTAAGGCCTTGAGCACGACCCTTTGTGTATGCTATCAAACAAATATAAAGTTCCTTCGACCGTTACCAATCGAAACTTCTTTCATAAAGCTTTTTTTTGGGGATTAACTCTTTTAAATGGTTTGTCTTTTAAAAAACCGTGGGATGAGTTTTATACATGATTCGGGTAATGATCATACTTCGGTATCAGACTTTCAATACAACAAGGGAGAGAAGGTAGTCAATATTAGATCGGCCCTGAATTCGGCTTTTAACTTCGTTTGTAATTCGAAAAACTATGATCACTGTAAAAGCGTAATTTTTGAATTATGTACAAAGTGATCCTTCTTAACCAGCTCGGCGCGGCTCGGTATCTAAACTGAACCTAGAATCACGTCTTGATTGGTTCGATTTCAATGCTGATGATTTTTGTTTCTTCGTCAGCGGCGGGGGTGGCAGCGTAGGGCGGGATTGCCGGTATAGGCAAATCGCGTGGCTCAGTACAGATCGTACAACCCCACGTGTATGCGCTTTACACCAAAACGACGCAGTCAGCAAGATTTCATTTCATTACATGCACTGTTTACAGGTTTGAGGTAACTTCGAGGTGTCAAACCTTCCCTGCCTCAATACTTTCGAATGAATTGCCCCTTTTTCTTGTTTCTAGCAGTGGCGATTTAATTTGAACACCACCTTATAACACAGGCAGGCATGGTTTCGAGCGATAAAGCGTTGCAATGAAGTGAAATCGACCAGCCGAGACGCGAGAGCATTCCCTAGTTGTCATTAGTCCACCATCCACTACCGTAAAATATTATTTATTTATGTATCCATTGAACTGAACAATTACGTGTCGACGTTTCAATCCCTTCAACTTCGTATTTTTTGTTTCCTTCACATAGAACCCGACTCCGGCTTAATCGATCTCTTACGTTAATTAAGAAGTTAATACGAACACTGTTTGAACGTGGTGAAATTGGCCTTTGCTGTAGTTTGAATGAGCAAAGTAATTATAGTGATTGATGCAAAGAAATAAACGCAAAAAGTACCTACATATTAACTATGTGTCTACGTGTTAATACTACATTATTTTTAGCTATGTAATATTATTGTTTCAATTTGATTTGATAAATAACGGACTTTGGAATATCTCTTTTGGGGAAGTACGTTCACTTAACTTGCTTTACTGAAAACCGCAGCAAGAAAACACTTGCGTCTGTGCGTGTTTATGAGTGTGTGTGTGAGTATGTTGTGTGTGAGTATGTGTGTGTCAGCATGTGTGTGTGTTTGTGTGTGTGTATGTGTCTGTGTGTGTGTGTGAGAGAGTGAGTGTAATATTTCGAGAGAACTACAGAGTACTGTGCCACAAGCGTTTAACCAACAGTGATCGCTTAGTATCAATTGGGCTGCAAACTTTTTTACACCCTATTTTTAATAAACAATAGATATAAAATCTTTTGTGTTGAAAATATTATCGTCATAAAGAAATGGTATGAGAAATCTTAAAATGAAACTTAAAAGGTTAGTTCATTTCATTGAGAAGTTAACAAGAAATTATAAATAAAACTACTAATCAGACTTCATTTTTAAAAACTTTTTACAACTCGCGAAAAGATAAATATGTTTACTCTAGTATTTAAAACTAAGTAATTAGATTTAATCTCAACAGGAGATTTGCAACGAGTTTACACGTACAGTTTACATTTCCATTTCAATTTTAAATTCTATTACGACTGCATAAGAATTGTACAACGTTTCAAATGGGATACTATTTGCAGTTGACACTCAAATAGTTTTTAGAAGCACCTACTTAGCATGTATTTCGTATTGGTAGTTCTCGAAATCAGCGGTTCGAAAATGAACTCTAACATCGCGGACTGACACAGAATATTATTAATGGATTCCAAATTGCCGTTAAAGCACACTTCCGTACACGCTCTCCACCGTGTCAATGTTACTTTCGCAAATTGAAAATTTACATTAGCCGATTTATTTAGGTGGAAAATGATATAGCAACTGATGTCGATTCATTCATGTGGATACAGAAAACGTAATGGGCGTATCGCTTATAATATCACATATTTTTGTAATATATTCTGGAGTTGGCAAACTTTTCCTTTCACACGTCGATTGACAATAGAATTTGTGTATATAATAAAATTTTATATCAATATTGTATCTAATACCAAGCGAAAACTTAATGTGAAAGACAAAAACATGTACACTAGGAAAATAACAAATCGTTATCGGGTCAGTCAAAGGAATATCAACTTTTGAACATAGTAAAAAAGTCATAAATACGATGCAGTATCGCCCGCGTATACCTAAGTGTCTGTCTGTGTATAACCTGGCTGCCTGCTAAGAGGTCAGACCATCTTGTCACAAGATAACTCTTCAATCCGAAATTTTGATTTTTTTACTTTGAAACGACGAGTTGTACAAGGAAATTAATTAAAGGGCCAATACACACACATTTACATAAAAAACAAACTCACGTGTACACAAACACACACTACCAGAAGTATAAGCAGTAGATTACATTCCCATGGTTTGAAATCAATCGGTAACAAGACTAAAAAATGGTAGCATTTTCTAACAAAAGTTCCTCATGCCACCTAAAACCTTGATGACATTACAAAGGTCATGGGCATTCAATTGCTGGCCATAAAAGGGTGTCGAGTATAATAAAGAAGAAGCAATGAATTCTTATTAAGATTAATTAGATATTTTTTTCACGGATTATAACCCGGAAATATTTCCGGATCAGGCTGAATATAAACGTGTAGGTTACTTTTACGACAAGGACATAATCCGGCCGGTCGTTAAGCCTCCGTAACGCGGAAAGTCAGTCAATCCTGCCAATATCGCGTTAGACGAGTAAATTGGTTTAAAACCAGTGTCCGACCTCCGTTTCAAGTGTCGTTATACAAAGCATTTGAAAGTTCCAAATACGCAATTAAAATTTGGCGGAGTGATTTGATTGAATAAATTCAGAAATCAATTTTCATTTAGCGAAACAAAAGACTCTTATAAACACAACTCCGTCGGTCTGATTATTGGATATACAAATTAGTTTATGCAAATTTAAGGCTTCCTTTACTTTAGCCTTAGGAGTATTGTAGCTACAAGTTATCAAACACGCTAACAAGGAAATCAAAGCTGTATTAGGTTTGTTTTAAAGTTAATCTTACTTTGTTCGTAGAGTAGTGTTACTATGTATGTTGAATGCACGCATACTTGTTGCTTAGGCGGCCAATCGACAGATATGAGATGCTTAAAACGAGTAAAAATCGAACTCACTTCACTTAAATTTGGAAAGCTGACTTTTACACCTATATGTTATTCGGGGGGCTATTTCAAGACTATTTACAATCAGCCATACAAATCCTAATGATCAAACATCCTCCCAGATACAAAAACAATGTTAACTCCTAACTCCTGCACGAATCGGCCTAGAAATGTAATTTAACAACAACAGTTTGTTCATAGAAAATTATAAGTGATTAATACTGCTGTCGAAAGAGCAGTCGCTCTCAAGGAGAGTTGGTTTACTAGTATTGTTGATATGAAGATATACTGCACCGACCCAAATAAATAGGGAGCAGGGTAGGAGACAGAAAGCGTCATTCACCAACATATAAAAAAAGTTATGACATGTTTATGATTTTATAAACACAAATTGTGGTATCTATCGAGAATTGGCAAGAAAATCTAAGATCGCACATATAAAATTGCAAAGTTGACAAGAAAACGCCCCCATAATTCAATCAAGAAATATTCCTGCAGTTTTATGCTTCTACAATTAACGACGTTGATTTATAATACTTAAATATTTAATTACACTAACACTCTAGCAGCCAATGTATGAATTGAAAGGAAGTATCCTTAAACATCTCACGGTCACAAGTACCTGGTTCTGGTCTTGTTCTTCTATTTGCGATATCTTTTACTCGGTACAAAGACGCCATGTATTTGTTAGTAAATCAGCCCTAAGTTGTATTTTTGGTAGCAGAAATTCAACGTAATCTATTTCTGGTATACCATTCTTGATAGTAATTAACTGAAGCCTCATCAGTCTTATTATGTAAATACTTTTTACGAACAGTACTCATAAAAATCTCCAGCTAAGTAGAATGCTATCGATCATCGAATTTCGATATATAGGTCAAGATTTTCGCATTGATTCGCTACTCAGTTCTCACTCGATTTATAGCTTCAATAAACATTATGTTGGCGAAGGTTAACACTTGTAATAAAAAATATTGTAACTTTAAGGTTTTAAAGACAGAGCAATTTATATAAATATAACGTTTTTATTTCAATTTCTTTTCGACTAGCATTCCTAATATCACGGATCTGGTTGTAAAACTGTAATATATTTTTAGCTAAGGAATGCAACGAAAAATTTATTTATTTTCTAATTATCACCACATTAATGTGTTCTTTTAAAATTTAATTCGTAAGTAAGTAAGTCTTTATTTTGCAAACTAAGTGATTTACAGCAGGTCTTATGCTTACTCGTACTTACTAAATGATAAAAATTCTTACTTACTTAACTTAGTGGGGACTATTCAGTAAATAAAAAAACCTGAGAAAATTACAAACCAGTTTTCCCAATGTTAGAAATACAGAATTTATGATAATCATTCTTACTAAAGTTTGAATAATATATTAGGTTGGGGAAAAAGTCTTTTCGCATTATAGTATGTATAAACTTGTAATAAAATCTCTTTGGCTATACTATTTGTATCTGGCTGGTTTTGGTATCATTGAAAGTTTAAATTTTAAAGAACATAATTCCAAATTCAAATTAGGAAAATGTGTGATTTTCATTTGTTTTTCGTACCGCCAAGATGAGTGAATCTAATGAAGAAATTCGATACATTTTAAAATTTTACTACAAAAAAGGTAAAAATGCAACGCAAGCCGCGAAAAAAATTTGCGATGTTTATGGACCTAGTGCAGTGTCTGTGAGAGTAGCACAAATTTGGTTTAAGCGTTTTCAATCCGGAAATTTTGATGTCAAAGATGCACGTCGCTCTGGTCGCCCTATTACAGATAAAATGGATGCCATTTTTGAAAAAGTGGAGCAAAATCGGCATGTCAGTAGTTACGACGTAGCTGAAGAACTGGGAATTGACCACAAAACAGTTTTGGCGCATTTGAAAAAAACTGGGTACACAAAAAAGCTCGACATTTGGGTACCTCACGAGCTCACTGAAAGAAACCTAATGAACCGTGTACTCATTTGTGATTCTTTATTACGACGTAATGAAACCGAACCATTTTTGAAGAAGCTGATAACTGGTGATGAAAAGTGGATCACGTACGACAAGAACGTGCGAAAAAGGTCGTGGTCAAAGGCCGGTCAGGCTTCACAGACTGTGGCGAAACCCGGGTTAACTCGCAACAAGGTGATGCTGTGTGTGTGGTGGGATTGGAAGGGCATTATTCATTATGAGCTGTTACCACCAGGCAGGACCATCGATTCTGAACTCTACTGCGAATAACTGATGAGATTAAAGCAAGAAGTTGAGAGAAAGCGGCCGTAATTAATCAACAGAAGGGGTGTGGTTTTTCATCATGATAACGCTAGACCTCACACATCTTTAGCCACTCAGCAAAAATTAAGAGAGTTTGGCTGGGAGGTGTTAATGCATCCGCCGTATAGTCCTGACCTTGCACCTTCAGATTTCCACCTGTTTCGGTCTCTTCAGAATTCTTTAGGCAGTGTCAGGTTAACATCACGAGAGGACTGCCAAAACCACTTGTCGCGGTATTTTGACCAGAAGTCCCAAAATTTCTATAGCAATGGGATCATGTCCCTACCTACAACATGGCAAAAAGTTATCGAACAAAATGGTACCTACATACTTTAGTTAAATGTAAATAAACTATATTAAAAAATGTTTTGAATTTTCTTAAAAAATGCGAAGAAACTTTTTCCCCAACCAGTTTCATAAAAAATATTCAAATTGTAATATTAATAGTATCTTCTAATCTAAGTTATCAACATAACACCTTACAATAAAAAGTGGCAACTTCCTTTGTAAGAAACTAATAATTGAAGAAACCACTACAATAATAAGAAAAAAATCATAAATATTTTAGAAACACCAATTCTTTTAAAAAACAAAAACAAACCAAATTAAGCAAGTAAATACTACAAAAAATATGACAAACGCAAAATGTAAGTAAGTAAACGCGAAGTGGATTTTTTTTTAAGTAACATTTTCTTTTGTACTATGGTGAAAACAAGAAATTGGTTCGAAGGGAATTCACTCGAGTGGTTTTAGGGTTTCAAAAGCTTCGGTTAGAAGCTCTTTCTTCTAGTATCTTCGATTAGCCAGTTTGTCTTTGTTTGTGTGACATTGTGCGGGAAAAGTAAAGCGTTCTTTACGACTTGAACGTATAGCATTAGGTACTTAAGTCCTCACTTCAGTATACTAAGTTCGGTTTTCCAAAACTTTGAATTAGGCCTTTCCTATTAGATAAGATTTTTTTAATTAAAAAAGTCGAGCAAATGATTCTATTCCACCTGATGGTAAGCAGAAGTGAAGTCCAAATGCGAATATGTGCAAGAGATAAACCACCACGCTAGCCACCCACGCCTGGCCGACCTGCAAAGTGCTTCTTCACGCTTCTTTTGAATGATCCAGAATTGTAAGAAGGAGATCCAGAATTGTGCTGGCAGTGAATTCCATTTCTTGATTGTGCGACAAAAAATCAGTTGCCAAATTTCTTAGTGAATAGAATGTTGGAATTCACAGTTGTAATTTTTTTAATTACAAGCGTATTTATTAAGTTTTCTAATCCGCCCAGAACTCTGAAAGTTTTAACCACCTTCAGCAGTTGACCAACTTCTATCTAACCCTGCTGGTGTCCAATATTAATATCATCATAGATTCATGTATTTTTTTTTCTTTTTTTAAACATTACACTTTTTTATTGTGTCAAATAGTGGTCGAATAATTATGTTTTCTGTTCGCGTAGTCTATATATAACGCAGAAGAAAAATAGAAAGCTATTTGAAATTATTGCCCTTAGGGTCCACTTTCCGTTTATTTTAAGATGCCCGCAAAATATTATATAAAAAGCAGAAGGTACGTGAGGTGGTTTGCTGATAGACACCGACATTATAGATAGATGGATAGAGAAATACATGTACACTATTATGTATTTCTAATGCCACACTATCGCGATGACGCGAAGATTTGCGTTGTCGCGACACGTCTGGCCAACAAGTTCGTCCTATCGCGAATCATGTTCGCGAATGCGAATGCCTTTTGCATGGGTGTCGGTAAACTGCCGCAGCTCAAAGGGTTTTATCGTGACAAAGTTCATGCGGTTGGCTACACACGCATTACTGGGCATGGAAGGCATATCATCTTAGCCCCCAGGATGGCAACGCACTTGCAGTGTTAAGTGATTTACCCTCAATATTGCAAGTGTCTTTATGCGACGGTAACCAATTAACACCAGGTGTGGCTGCAAGCTTCTTTCCAATGTTGTAGTATATAAAGAAAACCCAGGCATGCACCAAATATGTCGGTGCTAATATTTTACTAGACTCTGCTCTCAGAGGTGACATATGGATGCGACCTCTGGTTTGGTTTTCTGCGGTGGTGTCATGGGAGGCAGCGTCGCCCTGTCGAAGCCAGCGCCTGGTGCCTACATGACACAGCCGGATCGAATCGAGCCGCTCCCTCGTGTGGGACCGGTATGACGGATGGCTGCGAATTTAGGTAGGGGGATAGATGGCGTAGACTCAGCACAGTTTAAGCCCAATGCTTAAACTGTGCTGAGTTTCACTCAAGCCAATTGGCACCAAAATGAAGCGGAAAAAGGCCCTTTTGGCTCAGTGGGCGCCGGTCTTTAAGACTGTCCGCTGTCTGGTACGAAACAAACTTAAACATGTAGTCATTATATTTATTTATTTAGGACAACCAACAAAACTTACACTAACTCTTACAATATATGTACTTAGGTCTAAGTGCAGTTGTAATTACAGGCTGCCACGGCATGTATACTCGTAGCTATATGGCCATACGAAAAGTTGTATTTTAATCTAAATCATACTCAGCCAAAGAATCACGTTCTCGATTCTTCAGCGATGATACTGTAATATTATTGAGAGAGGTTTCCAAACAGGATTACCGACGGCACGTGCTTCGAGAGGCGCAAATCTAATTGTCAGTTCTCGCTCGGCAATCGACTCGATGTCTGCATCGGAATACACACGTTTATTTTGTAACGAAGCTGTTTTGATTACTCGATTATTCCTATTGTAACTAGGTTTGCTTCTGGATTCCTAGAAACGTTGATATATATAGTTTCGAGTCGATGCAAATTGAGCTTGCAGTGGTGCATATGCGTGTGAATACAATCGTATTCGAAATCACGTTATAAATCAACACAAAAACAACCAAAGAGTGGAAATGACGATAAAAAGGTAATTTCAGGTATGACCTTGTTCTGTTTTCAAATTTCTTTTGCTTTTACTTACTAAGGACTTAATTCTTAGATTCTAAGAAGTTGTGTTCTAAATTTCTTAAATGTAAATTCACTACCAACATAAAACATTCAGTATTACCTGATCTATTTGGATGTGCCTTTGGAGTGTCCATAGAATCGACAGTTACACGTTTATTTGATCCTATATTGCTACCTTTAGTTCATTTGGGTCATTTACGAGGGACATTTGTAAATGGTTTTCGTATACAACATGGCGCTGTTACAGACCGCTTTACGATTGACTCGTTGAATACATTTAGGTAAAAGAAATATGCACTCTAGATACGAAGGAAAAAGGGTTATACTTACGCATGAATGCCTACAAGAGCCATTGGGATTCAAGACATATTTATGTGTAATTTTTTACTCAATAATATCCTGAGATCCAAGATCCATAGGTAAATAGAATGAATTAGGCAATAAGATATTTGACAATCAGTTATATTACGTTTATTGTCCGCAGTTTTTAGCAAAACACAGTACGCTACCTAAACAGATATATTCAGAAAAATATATTTTTCTGAAAACACCTATTGATTTCAACCTACATAGTTAAAATTTTTGGAATAATTCCATATTTTTTAATATTGGTGGCATAAAAATAAATCAGAACTGTGTGTGTCACTCCAAGGCGCTCCAGAAATAAGAAAACAATTTACTTCGTATTAAAATTGAAGAAGTTGTAAATGAGACTGTTTGTTCGCAATCTTCATTTTCTATCCAGCTGCTGGCAGTTAAGCAAAAACCACACTCTGTCTTAATAGTGAAATTATCAAATAAATGAAGCCAGGATCGTATCGTATTCGCGTTACGAGCGTATACGTACAGCATACATACAGCTAATTTGGACTTACTTTAGTTAGACATTTTGCTTGAACGATAGCGTTGAATGTGCACGAAATTACTTGAGTGCTAGGTGAGCCTATTAACTTCGTTTTCACGTTCCTTTAAACGTCAGTTACGGCCACGTAACTTTTAATCTGTTGCATTACAAATTTCTTGCGAAAAGTAATAAAAGTTAGCATATTACTTCCACGGCTCTATAACGCCTATTTCGTTTGCATCGTTTTAAAACTATTAAAGTTGGGTACATACGTGTAGAATGTTTGGCGAGCTTTCATGGCGTCAATAACAAAATTCGAATAAATTGTTTCTGAGTGGTTCAGAATAGTGTTGTTATTTTATGGATAGTAATGTATGTTGATCTAATTTTGAGGAATAATTGAAATAAAGGTTTTAGATTAGGATCATTATTGTGATGTTCACTACATCAGCACTTGACAGCATAAAGTCTGCAATACATTTGTTATTTAGCGCCAAGTATTTATAGACATTTTAAAATATTTGATACAAACCTTATTATAAGAAAATATTAACTATAGATTTGTGAATATGGACCCAGAATGCTTTGTCTTCCTTATATAGGGAGAATAAAAAAAAATCAATTAGCCTTGTGTTCTTGGCAGTAGGTATCGATTCTAGGCAGGCAATATCGTTAAGCGTTTTTATAAATAGCACATGACACGAGCTTTTTAATCGCATAAACTGTGAATAAGGGAATCGATAAGTTTCAACGATGACGAAGTTATGGTAACGTCAGGCAAACTTTAAATTTATGGCATGTTAATTTCCTATCTTACAGGACTTGGGTGAAAGGTGGAGTCAAGGGAATGAAAGTTTAATGTAAATAATTAAGTATTACTTTCTAAGTTAGATTAGATAATTTTTTATGCAACAAACAGATAGTTTTCTACTATTGTATATGCAGTAGTTAAAGGAACAGTTTTTTTCTAGTGTTGACCGAATATACCTACACAGTTTAAAAGACAATAGACAGAATCTACCAATCAATGTAAAATACTCTAACATCACAAATTGAAAATACTGAAATGAAGACCACGCGCTTTCACGTCTACCTAAAATAGCGCATGTATGAATATTAATAAAAATAATGTCCAAAACTGGACTTCTCTCGGCTGAAATGATAATATTGAAATGGCATATAAATTTTATAATCCACATTATTTTGTATTATGTTATTATTGACGGATCACAATTTTAAAAGGTTTTTTGTAGGAACAAGTCACAACTTTAATTCAAATATAATTTATACTTTCACATTGTTATCGTAATAAAATTACAAATTAACGGGGTTGAACCTGTGTAGAAGAAAATGTTTTGTGTGCGATTAGGATGAAAATAAACATTTATCTAGGCTATAGTTGTGTTTTTGTTTATTTTTGTATTTTTTGAAGATATTTTCTAAGATTTGTAATTAAAGTTAGTTTGACAATGGAGTATCAAATTTCACACACGTGGAGTACCTAATTCAATACAATAAAAAATATTATGCTCGTTTATTTGAAAATGTGGTAAAATTGATATTTGTTTTTTTAAACGACGAGGCATTACGACGACGTGTATTACGAACATCAAAAAGTATATAATTAATGTTTTAATTTATCTGTAATATAATAGCTATATCTAATGCTTTTGTATTCATGCTAAAAGTCGGTATAGTGGAGTTAGTACGACTATAAATATTGGTGTTTACGTATAATCATGTATCTAATATAGTGTTTGTATGAGGTTTGTATCCAATATAGTGTTCACTTTGTTTACGTTACGTGTATAACTAGCCCTAATTTGCATGTGTGCAAATACATTTGAACGGATTACAATTCAAGCCACCAACATGAAAAATATTATGGTATTAAATAGATCGTTTGTATATACTACGAGATGGTAAACAAGCTTGCGGCCCACCTGGTGTTAAGTGGTTACCGTCGCCTGTAGACACTTGCAAAATTAAGGGTAAATCACTTAACACTGCAAGTGCGTTTCCATCCTGGGGACTAAGATGATATGCCTTCCATGCCCAGTAATTACACTAGCTACCTTTTCCTTCAATCCGAAACACAGGGAACTGATTCACGGTAGAAATAAGAAAGGCGGTGGTACCTACCCAGACGATCCTATATAGGGTCTACCACCTAGTAAAACCTATCGTTGCGTTATCCTACCAAATACTGTACGCATAATATAATGTTTTTGAATTATTGTTTGAGATAGCGAAGGATTTGAGTTAGATTTATGACGCGACAGAGAAATATCTATTGGGAGCAAATATTTTAAAATAATTGTTATATACTTTTACCTTCAGATCTACTGTCGTTAGTGCAGACGACACTAGATTTATTAAAAAAAAATGATATGATAGTATAACGTATGAAATTGTCAAATATTTACTGCTTATTATTAAATTCTATAAATACTCGACCTTAAGTCGTCGTATTACATATGGCAGAAAGCTTATTTTAGAGAGGAACGTTTTGTAAGTCAAGTCTATTGTTATTTATTTTTCAGCTTAAATATAATATTTATTTTAATTAGAATCTATATAAGCTATTTATAAGAGGGTAAAAAATATTTGCGATATCTCTGTGACCTACAAAAAGGCAAGGCTTTTAATCTAAACGAATAAAGGTTCGATTGTCTTCAATAAGAATTAGGATTCCATATTAGAAAAAATATATTTTGAAATCGACTAAAAACGACCACGACTGTCGGTGTCACAAAATAAACAGTTATATTTTATATTTTCCTTTAGTCAAGTAAACAACGTCTAATCTTATCATGTTAGAAGCGATGGCACGTTCTTAAGATGTTGTATTTATTTGAGCGGCCTACATTCTTGCTTACGGGCGAAAGTTCCCTTTGTTGAACTAGAGCTAAGAACACAGACCTAAACAAATGTTTTCTTCTGGGGCTCGCTAACTGGCCTATCTGAAATGGTGTTTTGTACTTCAAGACGTGTAACCTAAAATCGCCGGCAGTATTTGTATTGCTGAAGCACTGCTAAATGTTCTGCGAATTACCTTTGTTTACATTTGTAATGATGATATTGAACAACCATCCGATTTCGATAAGTGTCACAACGTTTTGAATTAAGGACTAATGATTTTATGAGGCAAATCGAATCATGGTATGCATAGTAATAATTTGCAGCACTTATCTTTACAAAGTTATCTCTACCGTATAGAAAATCGCACTCAAATTATTATCAAATTTTCGTTACTATTTTGTAAAAAGAAAGATATTCTAGAGGAAGTTGAAGTAAACTATGTTATGATTTAAGCAAGAGATGAAGAGAAAAACACCAAAAAAAACTTTAATATTAAGTTTTTTTTTACAAAGAGAATACCTATAATTAAGGCATGCCAATTTATTAGGATCGTTGTACGCAAACGAACTGGGTCTTTACATTGCTGTCTGATTAGACGGCGTCGGTGAGCAGTAGGGTTGCCAGGTCTTTTCCAAAAAAATACCGAACAGTGAGCAAAAAAAAAATGCTCCTTACTTGTCGTATTGCCGATCCCTTCACTCGCGCACAAAAAAAACCGACGAAATAGGGAGCGCTGTGCGGCATGACGAGTAAGGTTGCCATACTACGTCTCTGCGTCCTTTCTCGTCTCTTCTCTCGTCTTCTTCACTCATGTGTGCAACATCGATGCCGATTGCGTAAAATTTGACAATCGATTCGTTGATTAGAGAGAAAAATTAATCAGAAAAAAAATACCGAACCTCCCATACTTCGGTATTTTTGTCATACCGAACACCGAACACGGTGCTAAAATACCGAACGGTTCGATAAAATACCGAACACCTGGCAACCCTGGAGGAGGCGAGCGGCCGTCGGTGAGGAGGCGCCCTATAAGGCCGGCGTCGGCCTGCAGCCTACAGGGGTTGGCGTTAGTTGGTAGCCGCTTTGGGCTTCTGGAGACGTTGGGACGGTCTCGGTGTAGTTGCGCTCACGTGCGCAGATCCCTTTGCCGTCCCGCAATAGCGCACTGGAGGTCATGCTGGGGAGGATGTTTAGTGGGTATGGAAGGGAACGCCTTTACCTCGAGTACCACATATCCCCTGCGGTTGGCACCACCCCGCAGGGACGATGCGTAAATGCATTTGACCTCCTCGTCAAAAAAAAGAGGCGATTAAGCTTTAGTCAACCACGCTGACCGAGTGCGGGTTGATCGAATTCACACACAACCTAAGATTTTCTTCATAGGTGTGTGCAAGTTTCCTCAAGATATTTTCGTTCAACGTAAAAGCGTCGATTTAACGTACATATGAATTCAAAATTTGAATTGGCGGGGTTCGAACCAGTGCCTCAATAGGAGCTTAAGTCAACATTTCGTTATACATAAAACCACATCTGGTCGTCACGCTCGTAATCCCATAAAGGGTTGAGCGGAGCCTTAGGTAACATTTTGTTACACATAAAGCCATACCTGGCAGTATGGGTCATGCAGTGCCAACAAATAATGACATGTTGCCGATTGTCGCCTACATAAAATAGCAGATAATTAACTAAACCTTATAATATAAAGATGTTAAAGTATGAGTGGCCAACCTTTTCCTTATCTTTTATTGAAGGCTTAATAAATTATCCATTAAATATCACAACAATTCACAAGGACCCATTGTCAGACTTTATTATAAAGCACATTTTCCGCCCCCGCCGTGACATACGTCTACAGACCATTAATCGTCAACAAAGAGAACTTCATTACGCAACACAACACTCATTGTAGCTTCGGGAGTATTTATAAAGCAATATGTGTCGGGTGGCGGCGATAACCGTTCTACTAGCTGCGTTAATCTTCTTAATGAAATTTCATAGACGTTACGTGTTCACATGTGAACGTCAACAGTTGAAAAACGCAACAATACGTTTTGCGACAATTGTTTAAAGTTGGACGTTTCGGAATACCCGTAAATATTCCTTTTTAAATTCGTCCATGCAATACCAAAGTGGAAATAGTTGAAAGGGATAAACGTTGATTGTATTCAAACTGTTTTTCAAAAGGAATTGTCTCTTATTGAATAACTCTTTTGTTGCTTCTTGCAGTGCGTAATAAATATTGAAACCGAATAGAAATAAACCTATCACTGTCCTTTTTAGCGTTATAGAAGCGAATAAACAATAACTTGATTGTTGACCAAGGGAACTATTGTCCGGTATACGGTTTTGATAGAAAGGCAAATAAAAAGAGAGGACATTCGTAGCGTGCAGAAGGAAAGCTATATTGATAAGAGCATTCGCCAACGGGGGCTTTTTGTGGCGATTGTATCGCGATGCAAACTCGCTGCTTTCTTTTTATATTAAAAACAGAAATATTTAAATACAATATAATCCTTAAAATATTATATTTTATAAGCATAATATTTAGGAAATATTTCAAATACACGTCTGTTGCCCTGTCGTTCGAGTTGAGGCCACCTGCCCAAGAAAATAGCTCCGTCTTGCAGAGGACCGAAACTAATTGCTAGCACATTTTGCATAGTAATGTACTTCTGCCACATAACATGACACTTGTGTTGGAAACGTCTATAGGCGTTAGCTTATTTGTGATATTATTTCGACCACATTTCGATGTAACGTGAAAGATAGAGAGCACAATTTACAAGGTATAAGTAGGAACCACGTAGGAACCATTAATATTGACCAACTATCAGTGTCTACAATGCGTGGGTAATAATGTTACTGTTAAATATAATACGTTAACCTGCATTAACGTGTGTTGCCTTTAAATCAAAACTACTGAAAATTTCTCCACTCTCCTCCTCCTTCGTTGCAAATATATCCACATAGATATATTTGCAACGAATGTCACTACCTATAAAAAACTAATAATTGACAGGGTAAAAGAAATTAATAACTAGTAATTTTGAAGCTAAAATGTAACATTTTAATAAAGAATAACAACATGTCTTTGCCATTCTCAGCAGAACTTGTATTGTTTATAAATTTACCTAATTTGTGGTTAACGTAACTGGTTTTACAATTACAATAATTTTACTGTTATCGGTATCTAAATGTCTTGTAAAATCCATATTGTAAAATTGTTTGTTGACCTAAATAAATAAATAAAAAAAAAATAAAAAAAATTAACTCGCACACATTCAACGCACAGCCCAAACCGCGAACCTAGAGACTTGAAATATTGAACATAGATACCTTATACAGTGTTGGCATCCAGTAAGAAAGGATTTTTGGACATTCTACTCCTAAGGGGGCTAAATATCCACGCGGACGAAGTCGCGGGCAGATGTTAGTACCAGACAAAACTTAGCACATAACATTAGCAACAAACGTTATTCTGCAGCTTTTCTTTTATTAATAGCAAAAACTTGCTTCAAATACAACACTGTTAGTGGACTAGCATCAGGTCTAATGCATTATGAGACAAAATAGTAAAGTTGTAGAAACTCTACAAGATATCAGGAAGCGTTCGATTAGAAAATGCCTAAATAGAAATCCTTAAGTGAAATCCTTTATGTAACTCGGAAGCAATTTATTTTGGTGTAACTCCGAATTTTCCCCTTTCGGGACACAGTCCTTTCTTGATGTTTTCGTAGTACGATTTAACAAATCTTTTGCATCGAAATTCCTGCTGAATTTGAGTTTTTATTTCCTAGATTGTGGATACAAATGGGGAGGGATTTGCTCATGATTGATTACAGGAATATAAAAATAATGATCGACCAACACTGCTGTAGCTGAGAGGGCCGTGTTTTTCTTTTCAAAATAAATTCCAGGGAATTGCAGGATTTATGAAGAGTGCAAGTAATAATCGGTTTACCAAAATCCGCATCAAAATATGGATGAAGAAAAGCTTTAAAAACGGCAAAAGAGCATTGAAAACATTACGATTGTATTTTCATCATCATCACAGCCTTTATAATTCGACCCACTGCTGGGACATAAGGCCTCTCCTTTTCAACGAAGGAGGTATAGGCAGTAGTCCACTACGCTTGGCCAATATATATATATATATATTTATACTACGAGATGGCAAACAAGCTTGCTGCCCAACTGGTGTTATGTGGTTACCGTCGCCTAAGACAATTGCAATATTAAGCGGAAATCACTAAGAACTGCAAGCGCGTTGCCATCCTGGGGACTAAGATGATATGCCTTCCATGCCCAGTAATTACACTGGCTACCTTTCCCATCAATTCGAAATACAGCGAGCTGATCCATGGCAGAAATAAGAAAGGCGGTGGTACCTACCCAGACGACCCTACATATGGGTCTACCATTATAATTAAATTATATGAATACATACGAGGAGTTTAAATAAACATTTAAATTTCGCGGAAGGTTGTATCTGTAAAGGCAACTTCTTTAATACCTTTAAATAATCACTACATAGTATAAAACAAAGTCGCTTCCGCCGTCTGTCTGTCCCTATGTATGCTTAGCTTTTTAAAACTACGCAACGGATTTTGATGCGGTTTTTTTTTAATAGATAGAGTGATTCTTAAGGAAGGTTTATATTATGTATAATACATGCATATTTACATAAGCATAGCACCCGTGTGAAGCCGGGGCGGGTCGCTAGTTAAAAATATGATGCTATAGATTTTAATATTATAGATTTCCGTGAGAACTAAATACAGGCGAATTAAATACGACAACAGCAGTTCTATTTATTGAACTAAAATATGTTAACACAAGTAGAAACTTTACAAACATTTTCCGTCAAATTTTAAGGTGAATAACAATAATTTCAAATACGAGATTATAATATTAATGAATGCACAATCTTTTGGTCTAGAGAAATCTTTAGATATTAACATGTCAATGAAGACTTAAATGATGATAAGTAAGGCTTGTATTGAGAAATAGCTGTTGTCTAATGAATATATAATTATGTTGGTATTTACTAGGGTTTGGGTTGTTCACCTGGGATTTCTCAGGGTGAATAAATAATTATCATGATTTTCTTTCTGAAACTGAGGTAATATTTAAGAAATAGTAAGAAAATTCGAGCGAAATATTTTTTGAATATTTAGTTGGTGTTAGAGGCTTTGTAAAATATAAAATTTGTGATCAGTTTACATTTTTGCGCAATTGAATTGATTATATATTTACATAAATAGCTCGTTATTTATTCAATTCTATTTTTAAAACATGGAAAAGAAATGACTTTTGCAAGATGCGACGTCACGCGTGGCGGCGTTGCCTTTTACGGGTTTTGTTTTTCAAAAATATCAATCAACTATGCATCATGCAAGCCAGCATGCAGCATACAAGGGAGCATGCTACATGCAGCAGGCATGGTTTCTGCCACGGCTCCGGCGCTTCGGAGCTCCGGCGTTCCTACGTGAGCTTATCATCGCAATGGTTACACGCTCACCACTCTGCTTGCTGGCCGGTTTTGCTAATCAGCCTCAGCTCAATTACACTCTAGGGGTGAGGCAGAAAAGACTGCGTGAAGTGGGAATTACAGCAATTCGTTTATGTCACTAAAACCTATTTTTTTGTAAATGTTTTAGGGCAATTTTATTATAAATAAACATTCGGAATAATACACATTATGATACAATAATTACGACATATGACTTTATTTCATGGAAAATGAGGAGATTCAATTTATTATAATACTCCATATTATGACGGAATAGTTTTAGAAGTAACAATGTATACTATTGCCGTAGTTTAGGTATAGCTAACGTGCTATGGATAATGATTTCGGGCAAACAATTTTAGGAGAAGAAAGGGAGTACCATCTTAAAAATTATTAAAAATGAAAAGTAAGATTACTACAATTTTTTAGATTGAACGCTACAGTCTTGTTTGGAGCTCGCAGCAAAAAGCGGTTATGCTTCTAGATTTAACAAAGAAAAGAAGGTATTTTGGTGCTGGAGAGGTGAAAACATTATCTTAATGTCAACTATAACTAAGTAGGAAGACTTAACAATACAAAAAGAATATCAGTGAAATAGGCACTCCAAACTAAATTAAATTAAATTTGAACAGTTCGCTCATGTAGCAAAAACAGTACCCTTACCAGAGATAGGTTTAATGATGTCATTTAGTCAAACAAATTAGAACACGCAATATCGTATTGATTCAAACTGCAATCTGTGGATGACATGCCAGCCTGTTAAATATGCTCACCTATATATTTTCATTATATATTATTCTTCTACGACAGGGGAAAAATATATAATGAAAATAATACATACTACATATAAATACATACATACATCTATTATATAAATTTTGGACAAAGACCTAATTCATCATAACAGCCATTTTAATTCGGCCTATTGCTGGGACACCCATTGGAGGATGGTATTCTATTCTGACAGCTTCACATGGCAAATGATAGGATATGTGGTGATACTACTAGTATAGTCATATATTATCTGTGTTGATACTATTAACATGAGTGAGTCTAGAATACATTACACAGCTGTTTTGTTTTTTATTTATTCGTTGTAATGTTTACATTGTTTTGTAGCTTACTAAGTATTAGATAGTCTTATTCCATTTTACTAACAACATTTTCTAATGTCCGTCCTTATAAACAATGCTGTCTTGTCAAAAATCTATCAGATACAAGAAGAGAAGTTTCGTTATTAACATAAAGTTTTCGTTAACCTTTCTTAATGAACAAAACTATACAGACGTTCGACTGGTTGTATGGATTCAGATCCCTTTGCCATTATCTGGAAAGTTCTAGTTTGTTCTAGTTTCGATTTAAAACTTGCACTGAGCTATCAATAAAATTGTTATCTTATTCCTGGCGCTTATTTTATTTCTCTGATTTTATCAATTTTAATTTATAAGTTAAGTACACTTAAAATGTTATAGTACAATAAAGTAAATTTCTATAACTTAAATGGTAGAAATACAAAGTTACTCGCACTTTGTATTTCTACCATTTAAGTTATAGAAATTAACTTTATTTTTTTATTTTTTTTTTGTAATTGCGTCATCAACTTCATAATTGCAAATGTATGTTATCCCGTGTTTTCATCATCATCATCATCAACCGCTCATATAATGTCCTCACCGAGGGCCTACCCCACATTAGGGGTGATTAGACCTGAGACAACCACGCTGGCCAAGTGCGGGTTGGTCGACTTCACACACAACCTAAGAATTTCTTCATAGGTGTGTGTAGGTTTCCTCACGACGTTTTCCTTCACCGTAAAAGCGTCGCGTGTTTTAGCCACTCGGATTTGGAGTACCTCCGGTGGGGTAGCAACTCCATCTTACAGAAGACCACAGTAAAATACACTACACTTTTGTGGTGTTGTGTTTCTGTTGGTGAACAAGGTCTCCAAGGTACCATGGGGTAGGGAAGGGGACTAGGGCTGGCAGCACGTGAGTGTCACGTCAGTTGCAATCGTATATAGGCTCAGGTGGCTGCTTATCACCAGGTAGGCGTATTTTTTTATACTACCAGATGGCAAAAAAGCTTGCGGCCCACCTGGTGTTAAGTGGTAACTGTCGCCTGTAGACACTTGCAATATTAAGGGTGATATGCCTTCCGTGCCCAGTAATTACACTGGCTACCTTTCCCTTCAATCCGAAACACAGCGAACTGCTTCAGGGCAGGAATAAGAAAGGCGGTGGTACCTACCCAGACGACCCTACATATGGGTCTACCACCTAGTGTCATAACATAGAAAATACAAAGAGTAGAAATAAAACAAACAACACTCGTGTACAAAGAGCCAGTGGACGATTTTTGAATGTGAAAGGAAACGAGTTTTAGTATCGGGCATTTATCTCAATTTACTCCGTAGCCTGCACTTTGAAAAAGTTTCACGTTTCACCGAGCTAATAGAAAACAGCTACGATGTACCTGGAAGGAGCAATTTGCAAGTTTGTATAACATTGTCATCGTTTTTCCCTATTTCCCAGGGACGTGGTACAAAACTTGATTGCTTTTGCGAGCTCTTCGGTTCATAATAGGATTGCAAGATATTTTGGTGGACCTTTATTGTATGACTTGCAGTAGGACCAGACTGTGTTCGTTCAAACGTGGTAACTTACTTAGACGCCTTCAGAAGGTTGAGCCTAATGAGCCTAAAGTATGCTTTCAAGTGGTAGGGTACGTCATTTAATACAATAATAAAAAAAAAAACAAGAATCTTTATTTTCATTTCAATTATAAGAGGAGACTTTTTCTAATGTGAAGTGTACAATTTTTATTGCGTATGCTTTTATGAATTAGTCTTTAGTGTATTTCAAATTAGTAATTATGTTTTTTTTTATTTCTGCTAAAACAAAAGACAAATTTAAAAAAAAAACGTGATTTGAATAGGTATAAATATTCAAAATTGTTGCGTCAATATTGCATAGAATTAATTTGACTATCACTTAAAGCCGGGTCCAGATATGATTATTTGCCCGATCCGATCAGCATATCCGTATCAGGGTATCAAGCCCTGTATCAAGTTGTGGACACCTCGATTTGCTCCGTATGACAATCGTATGAAACCGATATGACATGGGACGGGTCGTATCAAGATCGCGTATAACCCGTCCACATAATTATGCGATCATGATATGCATCGGCGATACGGATACGCTCATCGGATCGGGCAAATGATACATATCTGGACTGGATGATACATATCAATACCCACTTAAAGCATCAGAGTCCTTTACGGGAACGTTTCGGGAATGGCGTACAGTGTAGGCCTCGTTTCCGAAACGTCTCGTGGCTGCCCGACCCAATAGTAGACCGTGTGCCTGACCGGGATTACCCTAGCTCCTCACTTTAGGGCAAGAAAACGCTTCCTCATGTCCGTCCGTCTACGCCGGATGGGAGCGGCTAAAGGTTCTTCCTCCCGCTCCCTCTCCATGGCCTCCTTTTGCGAGATCACCGTCTCGCAGAAGGAGATCATACCCCAAACTGCTCCTTATTTGATTTGTAGTCGTAATATGTTTTCTTCTTTGATCCTTCGATCTGTCGTCATCTCAGCATTATTCATCAACAACCTTCTTAGCGACATTATCTTTCACGCAGTTGTTCTATCTGTTCTCCAGTCTCCTTCTCCCTCTATATTCATATACATTAATTTCCCTTGCATATCAAAACATTTATTATTATTAATAAATATACATTTATTTATGCATTTATTATTATTAATAAATCTATAAGTGTCGATAGCGTAGTGCGTAAGGACGTTGACTCTCATCCGGGAGTCACCGGTTCGCACCCCGCCACGTACCAATGTATTTTCAAATTTTGGATTCATATTACGCTTTTACGGTGAAGGAATACATCGTGGGGAAACCTGCACACACCTATGAAGAAATTCTTAGGTTGTGTGTGAAGTCGACTAACCCGCACTTGGCCAGCGTGGATGACTAAGGCCTAATCGCCTCTAATATGTGGTAGGAGCCTCACGGTGAGGACATTTTTTAAGCTGTTGATGATGATGACACTATCGAAATAAGATTTGGCTGACAAATTTACGACCATTGGGCATTCCACATAAGCTTTTTTCGTAAAATTTATGTTCGTGTACCCTTTTATTTCTTTAAAATATGATTTTTAGATTAAACATTAATAATTCACATAGTTCACCGATAGTTCACAAGACAACTGCTGTATTTTAAAGCATTTAAACGCAACGAGGTTAAACACACACTAGCAATTAAGGACAAATGGCGCGAGTTTAATATCGCTAACTGTTACTGAGCGTAATTATCATCTGGAGTAGCGACTACCAGGACCACTAGTTAAGAGGCTCTCTCTCAATTAGCACTGCTCACACTTTGCCAAATTGTCTACTTTCTCTTGTTTTTATCTTTGGTTAGCTAAGCTTTGAAAGAATCGTTTTTGTGACTGCGGCACATATTAGCTATTAGCGCTATCTAATCGTACTATCGGGGCGCTAACGTTTAATAGGTACGTAGTTTATTTCTAAGGAGAGTTGACGTCATGAAGGTGAACAGTTGTGTCCCCGCCCTGTTCACGTAAATAGGCTTCTATAGAGACATGTTTTAGTGTGTAGGCCTCGTCTAGCGGGGAGAGTAGGTACCACGTAACCTCAAGTATTTGATTTCGAGTCAGAGTGAGAGGTAAATCATTTGCAAATCTCAAAAACGTGGGTGTATAGTCATATGGATAGTAGTCGTGGATATCTTGATCAATATTTTCTTTGTATTTACTCGATATGACCTACTATGTTTCTTTCTCTGACAATGTTTTTCTTCTGAAAGAAAGGGATATTCTTGTTCTTTTGGGAAAATTTTCAAATTATGTTGTATATTATATTTGATGCTAATCTTAGTTTAATTTGTAATTTGAAGGTTATGGCTATTCATAAGTAAAGGAGAGAGAGTTTTAAGTAACTATAAGAAACAATGGCCACTACATTATTGCATTAATATATTTAGCCTAGTTACCCATGCGAACTTACCTCATACAAACCTTTCCATCAACGAAACCCAACAAGCTTGTTTTCTATGAGTATCGAACCCAGGTCCTGATAGTGATGAGCAAACCACTAGACTTTCATAAGCACATAGATAACAATTAATTTATAAATTATAACACACTAGTGGTCGGCCGCGGCTTCGCTCGCGTCAATGACGGTTAAATTATAGCCTTTATGTTATTCTAATATATGAGCTATAATCAGTGAACGCATAATATTGTATTGTAATAATATTGTAAAGTTTCATTCAGACATCCATCCATACAAACTTTCACGTTAATATGTATCAGGTATTAGTAGGAGAGGGATTAAACCTGCAATGTTTACTTATACACACTGTTGAAATACCCAAAGCTATAAATTTAAAAAGTTAAATGTACATTTTGGTCAAGTGACCATAGATAACTTCATCTTATTGTACCTCTAATAAGTCTTCACATTCTATAACCCAACACATACATATAATTATACTTGTAATACCAAAATGATTGAACAAAGCGTTAAGTAACATTTGGTTACACATCTGGCAGTATGAGTCTACTTGCTTCAAAATAGCGACAGTTTGTCACCTACCTACTAAGCTTTCTGTGTTCTGTGTGACGTGACTAACAAACAAAAGGCGACAATCAGCACATATGTTATAGCTACTCTAATACCTCAGCAGTCCGGGAAACTACCTGGATTCTATAATTACAAATTGTAATATTGAACTTGAATGGAACTAATTCTAAACCACGAAACGCCAACGTGGTCACGTAATGCAATACAGAGTTTTCTATACGACATAATCCGCACAGAACCGGTACTAACTAGTTCTCTATTAGAGGTGTCCAAGGAACTGCTTACTATTCGATACGCGCTTATACTGTTACACCGTTATTATCAGGTTATATTATCTCGACGTCCTAACGTGTACGAACTAGATTAACCTTTAATTCTAATAATAGATGGTTCAATCTTACTTTGTCACTTTTGATCTTTTTCTGTGTTCACGAGGTATTCGGTTTTATGAAACTCTATCATATTATCGTACGGGACAAAATGGCCAAAATGAGTCATGTATTCAGAATTTTCCACTCTTTCGAGTGTTATATAAAAAAACTTATACTTATTATTTTTGGTGAACCAACAGCAAATCACGAGATGTTTGTGAAAACGGATCCCAAAAAAGGTTGATATCATCCTTTTTTGGGTTTTTTCGTAATCTTACGAAAGTAAAAAACAATTAAAGCCTCGCCTAAAAAGTAGTATTTTCTCCATTACGTTAATTGAAACTGCGGTGAACGATATGACAACTGCCATTTACGACATTTTTATTCTGCTTTCCGCTCGCGTTTCATCCTAGTCAATATTAAATATAAAAAAGGCAAATAAAAAAAACTGCATTAAACAATAATTTAATTTTTTTTTTATTTAATAAATCATATAAACATATTTGGATTTATTAATTACGGACATTAAGGACGAACATTACACACAACTTATACGATAATCTATAATAACTTAATACTATTCTAAGTAAAACTTTCTAAGTAAACACTGCGGTTGCGTTGAACCCATACTGTATAGAATCACGAATGTAGTAATTTGCAGTTGTGTGGAGTCCATATTGTATGGGAATCAAGAATAGGAAGAATCCCGATTATATAATCGAACGCATAATTCACCTAAAGAGGGGATTATCGTGGAAGTAAGGACATCAGCACTAACAGTGAAAATATTCAGCGTTAATTGTCCAATGATCCCTGTGTGGGGTTATGTCTACTTATCCTTATATGCCCATATATGTGCTCTGGGTCAATACAACAATCCGATTTGTTTCTGAGATTTGTTACTATTAACTTTGGTTGAACCACTGTTGGTCGCATATGTCGCATAAGATGATCATTTGGTATTTAAAATGTGTAAGTCGTGTATGTCCAGTTTGTTTACAAATTGCGACATCACCATCGTCCGTCACTGCTTTTGCTCGCTAAATCCTGTCTATTCTAAGGTTGCCTAATCTACTATGCTATGTTTACAGTAACATTTCTATTTTATTCTAAATAAATAACTTTACCGTGAAAGGTACTGCTGCTTAATACTTTTCTTTGAATACACTTCAAGGTTGTATAGTTCGCTGTTCGTTTTTAGTGCTTGAAATGCTTTTTTTTGTAGTTGAAGTCTGCGGAATTGCAAGTCCTGCTATTTCGCAGTCTTGCAGATAATAACAATATCCGATATTGTTATTCTCTTTCTAGTTTCAATTAATATTATGATCACGCATACATACCATCACGTTCCCATGAAGGATTGAGCAGAGCCTTAGGTAAAATTTTGTTACACATAATGCCACATCTGGTAGTATGAGACATGCAGTATCTCTGAATAATGACGGGTTACCAGCCTGTCGCCTGTCGCCAATTTATACATGTATAAAAATTTTATGTTATTTCAACGTCCTAGGCGAAACAATATTTCCAATAATTTGCGACATTTCAATTTAAAACTAAGATTGTTTCTTAAGAGAAAAGTTGAAATTCTTTATCAACGGAGGATCGGATCGGAATAAAGACGTAAATAGATTTACTTTGAATTTGGCTCTTTCACGAGTATAATATAATTTGTTGATTACTTAAAGCAAAGGTACCTAAAAAGGAGCACATTGAAGTTCGATTGAATATAAAGTCCTAACTGATTAGATTCTAAAAAATCTTTTGAGTACCGTAGAACAAGTTTTTTTAATGAATATATTTTTAGGAATCAGGAATGGAATAAAATAAAAATAAAGAATTATCATCGTAACTTAAACAATTTTACTTTCAATTAGATTTTCACAACAAGTAACAAGCGATTGCACAGAAAACAACTTTTTACACAATAACCGAATAATAAGGATGAAACAAATGACTAACTGCAAATCACATCGATTACCACTTCAACCGACCTCACTCTACAACGTCCGACAAGCAAATGGGCTGAGAGCGAACTAGCGATTGCTTTTATGGCGGCGTTGTGGTGACGTCATGATTCGCAACGATTCATTCTTCATTTCTGCTAACACGGCCTATCCTGATCATGCGCCGTCCTCGGCCGCATTTCACAAGATATCTTCATGGAAGACCTCAACAGGGTCAACCTGAGCAGACCAGGGCTCAGCACCGGTGTCATCATTGTCTTCAGCTTCGGAATCTGTCGATGAGAAAACAACATGAACACAAAAACAAAACTTTTTTGTAAAGTTGCCTATTCTTTCATTCCTCACACAATCAAGGCCCTCTTTCAATGATACACACGATGCTATTTCTTAACTTCTTCTACTTCACTAACAATCATCGTATTACAAGCTTCATCGACCACACACATCGCTTATTCTCACAATTCTATGTACAAGGCTAAGCCATACGAGATTGCAGGACCAAAGTCCAACACATATCAATGGATATGGATACAAATTCGAAACCCAACATATATCGAAAGATATGTCTGTAAGGTAGTGCGCGCAATCAGAGCGCGCAGCAGGGCGCGCAGGTAGGGCGCGCAGCAGGGCGCGCAGGTAGGGCGCGCAAGCAGGGCGCGCATGCAGGGCGCGCAAGCAGGGCACGCAAGCAGGGCGCGCAGGCAGGGCGCGCAGGCAGAGCACGCAGGCAGGGCACGCAGGTAGGGCGCGCAAGCAGGGCACGCAAGCAGGGCGCGCAGGCAGGGCGCGCAGGCAGAGCACGCAGGCAGGGCGCGCAGGTAGAGGCACGCACGTGGATGGTGCGCGACTGCCGGGTAGGCAGCACGCAGACTGCGACGGACCCGGCCACGCAGCTCAGGAACTGGCGCAACCGCTCGGCGCCTCCATCTGTCAGACGCTCGGCCTGGCTCGGCCCTACATCGGTAAATAAGAAGGTACTGCAAGGCCGGAGCCCAACACACATCGAATGATATGTCTGCAAGGCCGAAGCCCAACACATATCGTAAGATATGTCTGCAAGGCCGAAGCCCAACACATATCGTAAGATATGTCTGCCGGTTCGAAGAAGCGAGACCACGCATCGAATGATACGTCTGCCGGTTCGCCGAAGCGAGACCACGCATCGAATGATACGTCTGCCGGTTCGCAAGAGCGAGACCACGCATCGAATGATACGTCTGCCGGTTCGCCGAAGCGAGACCACGCATCGAATGATACGTCTGCCGGTTCGCAAGAGCGAGACCACACATCGAATGATACGTCTGCCGGTTCGCAAGAGCGAGACCACGCACGTCATAAGACGTGCAACCCAGTGCCGCTCGTCCATCCCACTACATAGGTATGCCACCCACTAGTCCGCCGACATCTCTGCACGGCACCTTTCGCGTGCGCCTGGGTAAACGCTCCTTTGATCCACGCCAGAGCGCCACGTGACTTGCAAACATACACACGCACACATAGACGTTCGCAAGTAAGAACTGTAACATAAGAGCGTTAGGTAAACCACAAACTTATCTTCGAAAAATTCTGCACAACTCTCGGGACACCATTTCCCTTTCTATATTCGATATCAAAATTAAAATCCCGTAGACAAATCATCCAGCGTGCAACCCTTGGCAGAAGATCTCTCTTGCCCTCGGCGGCTCCCAGAGCATTGCAATCGGTTACGATTTTGAAAGCCACCCCAATCAAATAATGCCCGAAAACTTCGCAACGCTATGACGACCGCCAGCGTCTCCAACCCATATGAGCAGCATCGGCCCTTCGCGCCCCGGGTGACCCCATTAAATAAACACCAACACGTTTGCTAGCATCAGCGTGGGTCCGCATCAATACAACACCGCGGCCCGCGCCACCGGCGTCCGTGTGCAGTTCGGTTGGCCTGCGAGGATCGAAAATTGCAAGTATAGGGGCACTCGTCAATTGCTCGACAACGCACCAACGGTCCCCGTCCTGTCCAAGTCCCAACTCAAACCTCACGCCCCCCTTAACAAGCCCTGAGACACCCGCTCGGTGAGTCGTGCAGGTAGGGCGCGCAGGTAGGGCGCGCACGTCAAGGCACGCAAGTAAAGGCACGCACGTGGAGGGTGCGCGACTGCCGGGTATGTCAGCACGCAGACTGCGAAAGAACCCGGCCACGCAGCTCAGGAACTAGCGCACCCGCTCTGCGCCTCCATCTGTCAGACGCTCGGCCTAACTCGGCCCAGATACTCCACCTCGGTAGGTAATACATCGCATTACACCATCTCTATTGAGAACGTCAGTATGATAATAATCGGTGTATTCATTCAAGTTGTGGGTACATCCATAAATTCAATATCGAAAGCAAAGTTACTGAATTCCACTGTAAGTGTGACACATTCGCGAGCTAAATCTGCTTTGTACTAATTCCTTTCAAAACACAATGAGTTTGATTACGCGGACAAGAAAAGTGTAGGAGTTTCTCCCGAGTTCTCGCTGCAAAAACACGTGTTGAGAGACTCCACTTCCAACTCAAATCTACCGTACAATCGTTAGTTACTTAATCACTCCCTCACTCGACATTGGCAAAACGCGCAACGTAAATGCATCGGGACGCCATCAATCAAGAATAGAATAGAATAGAAGAAAAGTGAGAGCCGAATCGCATATTAGGGAAATCGCGCTCGCCACTATCTATCAAAACGTCCACAGGTGTACCCTGAATCACTGCGGTGGTGATGACAATATTTTTGAAGAATTATTTAACTCACTATACAAATCAACTGTGCGTCGACCACGCCCCTGTGAGCGAACCTTGGCAAAACAATCACTTTTACAAAAAGAACTTTACACAAAGAACATGTACCCAACCTTTGAGCTACCTATATCCTTAATTGTTTTTTGGTACACATTACACTTAAATGTCCAGTCTGACCGCAGTTACACTTCACATCTAGTGGAGTAGTGGTTGTGATAAAACTTTCACCATCGCTTTGAACTGTTTGTGAATTTACTTTATTAATTATACACAATAATTTACATAAGCAAGTTGAATTTAACCATACGGCACACACTGACTGACGTCTATTATGGCGGTAAAAAACTCTTGACGTACAACGCCCTCTATGGTAACTCTTAGAAAGATAGAACGATTCACAAAGTTAGTTAATTATTTAACAATATAGACCCAAAATGTATCTAAACTCTAAGCATTTTCCCCCCCAAAGGGCGTTAGGCCCTTTAAGACTAAAATAACAAATCTAACAACTCTAATGCTCACAAACGACGGATAGAATTATGGAGACTCCACAGGCAGAAGGCAAAGTTTATGAATTGGTCTTTTTATTACATTATTTTTACATCTAACACTGACCACTCTGATTAATCCATCTGCACCTGGGTGAGTCTCTACAATCCTACCAATAAGCCACTTTGCAGGAGGCAAATTTTCATCCTTAATGAGAACTATATTATCTTTAACAATATTATTTTTAACACTCGTCCACTTACCCCTATTTTGTAAATTTAACAAATATTCATGACTCCACCATTTCCAAAAGTATTGTAATTTTTGTTGAAGATACAGCCATCGCTGTAAATAAGGAACCTTAACACTTATTAGATTTTCTTCTAAGTTAACTATGGGTGTTTCTCCAATCAAGAAATGTCCTGGAGTTAGTGCAACAGTGTCGGAATCATCGTTCATAGGAATCAATGGACGAGAGTTCAAACATGACTCTATTTGACATAACAATGTATAGTATTCCTCGAAGGTAAGTTTAGCATCATTCAGTACGCGTGACAAGTGTCTCTTTACAGACTTAATATTAGCTTCCCATAGGCCACCCATATGAGGAGCTCCTGGAGGATTAAACTGCCACTCAGTGCCATTCTGAGCTAGCAACTCAGCAGTTTCCTGAGGTAAGCTTTTAAAGAAGTTACTATGCAATTGCTTAAGTTGCTTACTAGCTCCAATAAAATTAGTACCACAATCACTTACTAGTTTATGACAATGACCTCTGCGTGCCGTGAAACGCCTGAATGACGCTAGAAATGCTTCTGCACTTAAACTAGTAATTAATTCTAGATGTATTGCTTTTACTGCTGTACAAATAAAGAGAACAATATATGCTTTTTGTGATCTATTTGAACCTCTACCATTATACAATTTCAATATTACAGGTCCTGCAAGGTCCACACCACTGATGCTGAATGGACGTTGAGGAGTGACTCTATACTTGGGTAAGTCCCCCATTAATTGTACATTCAATTTGCCAGAATGTCTGCAACAAGGAACACATTCTCTAATAATTTGCTTAATTAAACATTTTAGACTTATTATGTGATATTTACTTTTAATAAAATTTAACATCAATTGAACTCCCCCATGTAAAGTTTTAAAGTGTGCATCTTTAACAATTAGGTAAGAGAGCTTACAATCTTTAGTTAAAATGATAGGGTGCTTAGTATCAAAATGTAGTTCAGAATTAGCAATTCTACCTTTTGCTCTTAACAAGTTTTGATTATCAAGAAATGGATTTAATTTTATTATTTTAGATCCATTTTTTAATGTACTTAATTTATTACACTTTTTAATATTTTCTACATTTTTTATTATCTCAATTTCTTTTATAAAATTATTATTTTGTGACATTTTTATTAATGCTTGTAGTGAGGTTCTTAATTCAATTGTAGTTAAATAATTTGTACATTGTAAGAAAGTTTTGTTGCTAACCTTGTATTTTAAACAATTGAAAAATCTTAAAATTACTGCCGTTACTCTAACAAGTTTACTTAAACTAGAATATCTATGAAGTAGATTAGTGTCTGTTAAATTATCACTTTTCTCACTATTTTCACTAATTTTATGCACTGTATTAACACTCACTGACACTTTCCTTTCTTCTAAGGTTGTAGGTTCTACTAGGTTGGAGAGTGTCGTCGCTTGCGGCAACGCGCAACGAGCACGCAGCCAGGGCGGCCCATACCACCACAGCTGATGATCAGGTAAGTAGTCAGGATCGATACCACGAGAAGCTACATCGGCAGGGTTCTCTTGTGAAGTAATGTGAAACCATCTCTCTTTATCAACAAGGTTTGTAATTTCTGTGACTCTATTTGCTACGAATGTAGTCCAGTGGCTTGGTGATTTTTGTAACCATGCTAGCACTATTGTTGCATCTGTCCAAGCGTAGGTATCTTGGATTGAAATACATAAGGTTTTTTGAATCTTGTGTAATAATTTTGCTAATAATACAGCTCCACAGAGCTCTAACCTCGGTAGAGATATCTGTTTCACTGGTGCAACTCTAGTTTTTGCTTCAATTATAGTGACAGTAATTTCTTCTGGTGTGATGACTCTACAGTACACAACTGCGGAGTAAGCAATAGTGGAAGCGTCTGAGAATCCATGCAGCTCTACTTTAATACAATCATCAGTGTAGCCAATCCATCTATCTAGCTCAATTACTGGCATGTTGATTAGTTGGTTGCGAAAGGTTAACCACTCCTGAAGCAATAAATCTGGTAGGTCATCATCCCAGTCTACTTTGTCTATCCACAATTTCTGAAGCATGCCCTTAGCTCTTATAACAACAGGTGCTAACCACCCAGCGGGATCATAAATCTTAGCAATGTCACCTAACACTGTTCTCTTAGTAAATTTTGTAGTAATTGGAGAGAGTTCTATCTTGAGCTCAAATTTATCATTATATCCATTCCAGTTAATACCGAGAATTTTGCGGGTTGTTTGTTCAGCACCTTCTATATCTATGCTATTGGATGCCCATTTGTGTAAAGTAAAGCCTCCCTTTAGTAGTAACATTGTGATTTCATTTTTTAGTTCTAAAACCTTATCTGTATTGTACCCTCCACTTAAAAAATCATCCATGTAAAAATCTAACAGTAATGAATCGATAATATACTCGGGAAAGTTTCCTTTTTCATCCTCAGCCAGTTGTCTTAATGTTTTGATTGCTAGGTATGGAGCACAAGATGTACCGTAGCTTACGGTTGTTAGGCGAAAGTGATTTATATCTTCATTAGTATTAAATCGCCAAAGAATACGTAAATAATCTCTATCTCGTTCATCCAATGTGATTCTCCGGAACATTTGTCTAATGTCTCCAACCAAAGCTATGCGGTGCCTACGCCATCGCAAAAAAACATCTCTTAAATCATTTTGTAAAGAAGGTCCTATTAGTAAGTTGTCATTAAGAGATTTTCCATTTGTAGTCTTAGCCGAACTGTCAAAAACTACTCGCAGCTTAGTTGTGAGGTGTTGCTCATTTATAACTGGATGATGAGGAATGTAGCATAAGTTATTGTCTGTTTCTCTAGGTAATACAAGTTCCATATGACCCTGTTGTAAGTAATCGTCCATAAACTCATTGTATCTCTTTCGTAGGTCTGGATTTTTCTCAAGCTTGTTTTCTAATAAAATTAATCTTCTCTTTCCGTTTAATAGTGAATTTCCCAGATCTGGTGGATAGATTTTGAAAGGCATTCGAACTCTGTAAGTACCATCCCCTAATCTGACATGTGTCTTATCATAGTGTGCTTCACATTGCTTCTCTAATTTGGTAAGAATTTTATTATCAGTGTTCTCTTCAATTTCCCAAAAACGACGAAGCATTGAATCTATCTCAACTTTACAATGATGTATGTGCACTTCATTTGATTTATTGTTAGCTATGTTTGTGTGGTTTCCAGATATCAACCAACCCAATGATGTTTGCTGAGCGACGAGTGTGTTAGTTTTGGTTTTTAGTATCTTAACTCCTTCCTGCAAAATCTCTGCAAATACGTCTGCTCCTAATATGAGGTCTATTTTCCCCGGTCTCTGAAATGTTGGGTCAGCTAATTCCAGCTCTTTAAGTTGAGGCCAAACAACCGAATGCGAGTGTTGAGGTATGTAAGATGTAAGTGCTTTTAATACATAAGCTCTAATCTTTATTACTGTTAAATCTCTAGTGTGTATGTAAAATTGTACTGCAGCTTTAGTAGTTGAAGTAGACGAACCCACTCCTAGTACTGTGCCTTGAATAGGTGATTTTTCAAAGCCCAAAAACTGACATGCTGCCTCTGTAATAAGGCTGGCCTGTGAGCCTTGGTCAATAAGTGCTCGTAGTGTGTGTGTATGACTATGGTCTCTTTGTGACTGCACATTAACTAATGCAGTTGCTAGTATGACTTGGCGACTCTTTATGGTATTCTCTGTGAATGTACTCAGTGTGTTAATAGTTTCAGGTTCAATTTGAGTGGCTTGATTGGTGACTATAAATCCATGGAGTAAGGTGTGGTGTCTGCGGCCACATTTACGGCAACTAGTGGACTGTATACATGATTTTACATCGTGGCCTTTTCTTAAACAATTAAAGCACATGTTGTTGTTCTGTATGAAGTTTTTCCTGTCAGCTACCTCTAATTTGCAGAAATCCTTACAACTATATATGTGATGATGATCACCCTTACAAAATCCACAGGTAATTTTATGTGTTTTTACATCAGTGGCGAAACTTCTTGTAGGTGGTACGACTCTGGGCTGTGTGTGTTGACTATTACAAGGTTTTATTGACTCGAGAGTACGGAATCTAAATTCTAAAAACTTTGAAAGCTCCTTCCAATCAGGTAAGTGGTCTGAAGACTCGATTCTTTGCTCGAACATTTTGTGTGACTCGGCATCAAGTTTTTGTATCACAATGTATACTACTAAATCATCCCATGTTTCTGTTGGTAGCCCTAAACTCTTTAGGACAGCTAGACACTCTGTAGTGATATCGAGAAGCTCACGTATGTGTTTTGCAGACTCTGATGTTACGCGCTTCTGATTAAATAACTTGCCTATATATGTGTTTACAATGCTTCTTTTATTATTGTACCGCTTATTAAGTAAATTCCAAATTATATTGTAGTTGTCTTCAGAAACTTGTATTTGTTTAACTAAGGACTCCGCTTCTCCACGTAGACTAGACTTTAAATATTGGCATTTATTAACATTACTAAGTGCGCTATTATCATGAACTAAGGACTTAAATAAATCACGGAATGATAACCAATCTCTATAGTCTCCAGAAAATGTGGTCAATTGGATAGGTGGAAGCTTTGAAGCTGCTGGCAGTAGATCACCTTGTGTATTAAATGCATGTTTAGCTGCTGAATCATGGTTACTTGTTACTAATTCATTTAATTTATCTTTCATTCGCGTTTTTAGTTCAAGATATTTCTCAAAACAAATATCAAATATGTCACTTTTGAAATACTCAGAAGATTCCTTATATTCGAGGTTAGAAGTCACTAGGATGTTATGGTGTTCTTCAAACTTAGCCCAATATTTGTCAACTATTTCTGACCTGGCTTCTATGAACCCCTGAGTGAGCCGATCCTTACCAGTCTTTTTGAAATTAATTAAAAGTTTCTCTAATTGACTGAAAGTAGTCATCTGAGCTTCCTCAATTTTATTCATTTTCAAGCTTACCTACTTGTTACTATTTTGAACAAGACAGTGTTGATGTCTTAAAACTAATAACTCACGAAAACCAAGTAATCCAGCGATTAGGTAGGTATCGCTTTCACGTATGCCACTTATTAGCACGTTTTTTAACACTTTTATTGCCTTTTGCACTATAATTGTTTTACGGATAACCTCTTTATAGCACATGTAAAAGTCACAATTAACCTGAAGCTACTTGTAATCCGGCGCGATTTGGACCAAATGGTTGTGATAAAACTTTCACCATCGCTTTGAACTGTTTGTGAATTTACTTTATTAATTATACACAATAATTTACATAAGCAAGTTGAATTTAACCATACGGCACACACTGACTGACGTCTATTATGGCGGTAAAAAACTCTTGACGTACAACGCCCTCTATGGTAACTCTTAGAAAGATAGAACGATTCACAAAGTTAGTTAATTATTTAACAATATAGACCCAAAATGTATCTAAACTCTAAGCAAGTAGTGTAGCGTTTCTTAAAAGCATTAGCTGGTGTATGGCTGACTAATTTACTGCGGTTAGGCTTGACATAAATGGCCAGAAACGAACTACCTCCTCGCACCAAAATTATTGATAGACGATAGATCAAAGTTAGATACAAAGTTACTGTGGCACCTTGCTTTATTTAATGCTAGCATCGGCAAGTACCTGCGCTGCGATTAGGTTGCTGTCCTCGCATAGGGGGTAGGACTAACACTAACATTATCAGACGAGTTTGGCGTTACATTCTTAGTATGTCTAACACGAACACGTGCAGACGTGCTTAGCGGTACACTCACAGTATTTCTAACACGAACACGGTCAGCGGGTTTGGCGTTACATTCGGAGTATTTTCCCCAATGGCATTTAGTGTAGACACTATCGCGCTTAACGTCTCCGCCATCGGATCGTTACACGTGACCCGCGACGGTCACTATGATGATGTAAATCGGTTCTGTTGTGACGAAATCGCGAATGAGTAGGTACGGAATCTACTGTATCGAGACGCGCTACGTTGAGACCGCGAACTACATTCTACATGCCGAGTAGACACACGAGTATCACTCCTACGGAACCGTGAAAGATTTTCACTCCTAGACAACCGTGAGCGCGACCCACGACTACAAGAACGAGATCTATGATGGTGTCGATGTGATTTGCTTGTACATACCACGCTTAATCTCATGGCGCGGTGGCGTATTTTCCGATTTTGTGACGGTAGCGGCATAACAAATCGAATCCCTGCAACTGCTTGTTATTTTCTCTTTTAAACTTAAAAAACCTCTAATGTAGGCGTAGGAAGTATTATCCCACTTCTGATTTTAGGAATCAGGAATGGAATAAAATAAAAATAAAGAATTATCATCGTAACTTAAACAATTTTACTTTCAATTAGATTTTCACAACAAGTAACAAGCGATTGCACAGAAAACAACTTTTTACACAATAACCGAATAATAAGGATGAAACAAATTACTAACTGCAAATCACATCGATTACCACTTCAACCGACCTCACTCTACAACGTCCGACAAGCAAATGGGCTGAGAGCGAACTAGCGATTGCTTTTATGGCGGCGTTGTGGTGACGTCATGATTCGCAACGATTCATTCTTCATTTCTGCTAACAATATTACAATTTGTCTTCATTATATTCTTTATCTGTATGTTTTATATTATTGCTTTTGCAGAACGGGCGGACTTATTTCGAGCGGCTAATCTGCTGGTGACTTATGGCTTATGTCCAACAGTGGACGTCTCTCGGCTGATATGATGATGATGAATCTGCTTGTTGCCTCGAGTACATTAAATTTGTATTACTATTTTCATACCAGGATGAAATGACGCACTGAATATTCTTCGTTTAAGTCGACCGTCAACCGCGTTAGTGTTCGTGTATGTTTGTCTTTACTTAAAGTCAGCCAAAGTGTGCGGCTTAAACGAATAAAACAGTATCAGTAGGGTGTAAAAAGACCTATGATAAAGCCGAGAACTACGTATTTTGCTCATAATTAGGACCATTTTTTTCTTCGAGACTATACCTGGGAAATTAATATATAAGAAGTTACTGAAGGTTAAAGTTAGAATATTTTCTCAAGATTTTCAAGAAAACCAATTGTTAACATAATTCCCTAATTTTAATCCAAAGAAACATTTTTGTCCAAAGAAATTTTAAGTATTTCATAACAAAAAATTGCTTTAAAACGTCAGCGCTCAATTTAACCACTCTGAAAAGGACGCAAAGAGGACTGTAAGATTAAAGGAAAGGCGCGGAAAAATTGGTAACACTTTACTTAGGTACAATTTACAAGACAATAATCCTAATCAAAAAATAACAACCGTAACCAGGCAACCGCCATGAACGTCAATCAAAAAACTATAGACAATGTGGCGGCCAGTCGCCAACATGCCCGACCCCTAGTGCGAGCACTACCAAACTACTGTGGCGGCTGACCGGCAGGAGAAGCAATCACTAAAGGCACTAATTTCCTCACGGGCCTCTTGATGACCCCTGCCTGAGTCATGATGTCCACTACTCGGATATGTCCGTCGTTCCCCAAGTAGGTCTTTACTACTCTGCCTAGTGGCCAGACATTTCGGGGCAAAGATGGGTCGCCGACCACTACCATATCTCCAACTTTTAAAGGCTCATTCTGCGTTTGAGTCTGGGATCTCCTAGCGGACATGACAGGTAGATATTCCCTCACCCATCTTGTCCAAAACTGGTCTACAAGACGTAATGTGCGTTTCCATTCGCTACGCCCGTATAAAACCGTGTCATCAACGGACGTCAAGTAAGGTGCAATTGAAGACGTGCCAAGGATAAAATGAAACGGCGTTATCGCCTCCGGGTGGTTTGGGTCTACAGGAATGTACGTGAGAGGTCGTGCGTTGACAATGGCTTCTGCTTCCAACACTAGTGTATTGAAGACTTCCTCCTTCGGCGCTCTCGATTTCACCGTGGTCAGCAGGGCAGTTTTTATGCAGCGCACCATGCGCTCCCAACATCCTCCCATAAAAGGCGAAGCTGGTGGAATGAAACGCCACGAAATCTTGTTGTTAGTAGCAAACTCCTCGACTGGTTCGCCGAAAAGTGCAGCCAATTGCCGACTCGCTCCCACAAAAGCAGTTCCGTTGTCCGAGAATATATTGGATGGACAGCCGCGTCGAGCGATGAAACGTCTGAGACTCAACATAGCTGAATCTGTTGATAAGCTGCCAACGATCTCCAGGTGGACAGCTCTAGACACTAAGCACGTATAAACCGCTACATAACGCTTTTCTTTGCGACGTCCGATGGCAACATCGACGGGCCCAAAATAATCAAGACCAACATTGGTAAACGGTCTTCTATGATGTTCTAGCCTCTCAACTGGAAGGTTTCCGATTGGGGGGATCGTTGGATTGGCTTTCTTTCTCTTGCACACCAAACACTCGTGGGCAATTTTTCGGATGACAGTTCTGCACCGCAGAACCCAAAACTGTTGACGCAACTCATTAAGAACGAGCTCATGAAACGCATGGCCAGCTTTCACGTGCATATTTTGTATAAGAAGTTTGACGATAGGGTGGCGACCACATAAAATAATTAAAGATTTGGCACTCTCGCTTACGCCAGGTGTAGCCTTGATTCTTGAGTTGATGCGTAGTAGTCCATCTTCAGAAACCTCTGGCTCTAGCGCTGCCAGACGACTCGACTTTGGCAGGGGCTTAGAAGCTCTTAGCAAAGCTATCTCTGTGCAGAAGCTGTCGAGCTGTGACCGACGAAGTAAAATTTCTTCTGCCTTAACAATATCGAAGGCTGCTAGGGATAAAGACATATTAGGAGTACATATGTTAGAATTTTGATTATTAGAAAAACCAATAAGAAACCGAAACTTTCTCGTGGCTTGAAGGACGCGGGCCGTGGCACGTACCAGGCGCAGCCAACGACTGAAGCGCGATACATCCGGTACAGGCGGCTCTGTAACGGAATCTTCAAAAAGAAGTCCCACCAGCTCCTTAGATTTTAACTCTGGAGGTGGTGCGACTTCGTCTGATGGGGGTTCCTGTGGCCAGTCCTTAGAAGGCAACAACAAAAAGGATGGGCCACGGAACCACCTGTGATTTGTATTCAATAAGAAAGGTCTCAATCGTGTGGCGTCGTCTGCTACGTTGTAGTCAGATGGTAACCAACGCCAATTCGTTACGTTGCATAACTCTGCGATCTCACCCACTCTGTGTGCAACGAACGCTTTGTAGTTGCGAGCGTCGCTTCTCAACCACTTGAGCACTGTAGTAGAATCCGTCCAATAGACTACAGAGGCAGGAGAAAAGCGATGCTCTCTGATAATAGTGTCTGCAAAACGAGCAGCAATTAGTGCGGCTTGGAGCTCTAGCCTTGGGATTGATATAGGTCTCAAAGGGGCAACGCGAGCTCTGCTGCCTATTAGGGAGAGATCAATGCTGCCGTTGGCGTTAACGAATCGCCAGTAGGCGACACAAGCGTAAGCTTGTTCGCTAGAATCGGCAAATACATGTAACTGTTTTTCTATACAGTCGTACGAAGATAAATACCAACGTGGGACCTTGATAAAGGTAATGGTAGAGATTTCATCCAGCAACTCAGTCCACAAAGGTTTGTATTTAAAGGGAATGTCATCATCCCAACCTATACGTTCTCGCCACAGTTGTTGAATAAAAATGCGACCCTTGATTGTAATTGGCGTTACGAAACCTAGAGGATCGTACACTTGCATAATTTGCGACAGTACCGCGCGCTTGGAAAACTTACCTGTGACTCTAAAATTTGTACGAAGACTTAATGTGTCAGTACTAGCATTCCATCGCATGCCAAGTGTACTTACGTCCGAGGGCAAGTTTATTTCAGAACTAGCACTCGCTAAAAGCTCTTGAGGGAGCAACGACAAAACACCCTGGTCGTTGGACACCCATGCTCTAATTTCGAAACCAGCCGCCCTGTGTACAGCGACAATATTAGCAGCAAGTTGGGCACCTTTATGAACATCGTCTATACTGCAAATGCAATCGTCCATATAATGGTCTTTTATGATAGTCTGTACAGCTTCAGGGTATTCGTCTTGGAATTCGTAAGCATTTTTATTTTTAATAAAGAGAGCTGTAAAAGGGCTGGAAGCTGCACCGAAAATCATAGAAGACATCCTGTACTCTTTAATAGGACTTTTGCTGTCATGTCTCCATAAAAAACGCTGCGCGTCTCTGTCCCGTTCTCTAATCTTAATTTGAGGGAACATTTCCCTAATATCCGCCGTCATTGCATACCGTCCCTCACGAAAGCGAAACAGAATTGCAAGAAGAGATTGAAGCAGGTCGGGCCCTGTTAATAACAAACTGTTCATACTAACACCCTTAGTGATAGCTGCCGCATCATGCACTACTCGCAACTTTCCCTTTTGTGGATGAACAACGCCAAAATGCGGCAAATACCACGTGACATTAGATGGTTTCTGACAATTATGATATGATTCAGAGGCGCATTCCTCCGCGTAACCCTTATGAAAAATTCCCCTTATAAAATCTTTATAGTCCGAAGCAAACTTTGCATCTTTAGACATCGATTTTTCGAGAGACAAAAAACGAGATAAGGCCTGTGGGTAACTGTCAGGAACCTCAATGTTTTCACTGCGCCATGGCAAACCTACCTCGAAACGGCCTGAACTCAGTCTGCGAGCAGTACTTTCGAGTACCTGCACTGCACGCTCGTCGTCTACACTTAATCTAGTAATTTTGGAAATGCC
Source organism: Elophila nymphaeata (assembly GCA_955850985.1). Lineage (NCBI taxonomy): Eukaryota > Metazoa > Arthropoda > Insecta > Lepidoptera > Crambidae > Elophila > Elophila nymphaeata. The sequence goes on along the minus strand of OY039076.1, from coordinate 14,244,988 downwards.
CAAAGAGTCCAGCTTATACTGTTCTTTGACTAGCATTTCAATCCTGTCTAAAACCGCTATAGACACAGGCTCGTCACTGTTACTAAAGTCAGTATGATTAATGATATTCACTGGCTTTGACGTGTTACTAGCCACACCATATAAAACCCAACCCAATGAAGTTCGACAGGCGACTGGCCCCGACCGCTTACCAGCGCGGGTCTCTCTGCTAACTAACAGAGGCCAATCACACGCCCCGATTAAGATCGTTGGTGTGGCATCATGGTGAATTAAGAACTCCTCTAAACCCTGTAGATGGCTGTACCTTATATCTGCCTCACCGACTGTTTGCGAGTTGAGCTTCAATGACGTCAAACAACGAGCATTACGAACGTCATAGTGTATATCTGAATTTCTACCTCTGATTTTAAAATTAACACAACTAACCGAGGTTTCTTTTGTCATACCGGCAACACCCGAAAGGCAGATACGTTCTTTACGGGTAGTCGTAGCACCTATATGAGCAGCGACCTTCGAGTCGATCAGCGTCAACGTACTGCCGTCGTCCAATAGAGCAAACGTGTCGTACTCGCCAATCGGGCCGCTCACTGTTACGGGTACGACTTTAAGGAGTGTACGCGAGCTCGGTAAGACCCCTGTAACATTAGATGTATTACAAATCTGTATTTCATTCACGACTGTTTCAACATCAGAATCTGTCGGCGCGATTTCGTCCTCATATGACGCCGCCGAGGTTGATGGTTGCATAGGATTCGAAATTGAATTTGTCGCCGCAACAGATGTTGAAAGTACCAAACCGTGAAGCAATGTATGATGGCGACGGCCACAGCCCTGAGCCTGGCACCTTCCAGCTTCACAGCTATTCCAATTATGCGCTGTACCCTTTAAGCAACGGTAGCACACCTTGGCCTCGCGAAGCCATTGCCATCTATCTTCAACTGTTAACGCTTTGAAATCATTACAATTCGAAATTGTATGTACCCCTCTACAGTATAAACACGACTTGTCAGTATGTTTCACAATAGCAACCGTGCGGACATTTTCATTGCGCTTAGAAGCGCTAGACTTACTAAAATGACCGCTTACATTCAACGGAAGATGCTGCGTTTCGGAAACTATACCGTAACGTGACTGTTTGTCCGCTTCGTCCAGAAGAAAGTCGGACAACAGCTGTAATTTTGGTAGCAGCTCATCTCTACCAGCTGCGTAATCCGTCCACCTCGCTTTAGCTAACGGGCTTAGTTTTGATAAAACAGCACTATAAAGCTCCGGTGAATATAGATATTCCTGCTGTTTTAGAAGCTTTACAGTGGCAACGCAGTTGCGCACTCTATTAGCAAAAGTATTCAAGCATTCTGTTGAACTTATCTTAGGAAAACTCCGTACAGCAGCAACTTCGTGGAGCACTATCTGCTCAGGGCGCGCGAAGCTCCTCTCCAAGGCACACATAATCTCCTCAGGATCCTCGGCAGTGTGGAGAAGCACCATAACAGCTTCGCGCGCGGCGCCGCATACTGCATTTCGCAGACGACAAATGTTGTCTGTCAGAGAAAATAAGGATTTAGTATCGTTGTAACATTTCTTAAATAAGAGCCACTCTAGAGGGTTTCCTGTGAAGGTAACCAACTCCGAGGTTAATTTGCGTGGCTGTGTTGATAGAGCGTGAATAGCCTGCGCGAGTTGAGAGATAACGGGCGCTGAAGATTTATCTCCGGTGGTTGGGTTGTTATATGCCACGTTGTCACGTGGAAGGGCGACACTAGGCGGCTGTAGAAACGTTTCCTGTTTGACGCAGGGTACAGCCGGCGGAGTGTTCCACGCAACGGGTTGGCTAGCTGGACATGTTGCGTTGCCTAGAAGCTTCGCGGTGTCCTCAACCCAACTAGCTACACTAGCTTTAGATAAGCTACGACTACGGGAGTAATAAATATCTGAATCTCCAGCGTCGATTGCGGCGAGCTCTGCCTGCAGCTCTCTCTCCTCGAGTTCCCGCTCCAAACGTGACAGCTCACGGGCGCGCTCCAGCTCCCGGCGTTGGAACCGAGCGTGCGCGGCCTGCTTGCGAGCCATGACCGTGGCCGCCGACCGCGCTGTTTCACTGCCGATGTGGGACTGAGAGCGTTGAGCTTGTCTTTCCAAGTCTATATCTGTAACTTGAACTCTCGATGGACTCGCAGTAGAGTCCGGCGCGACAGCACGTGAAGAACGAGAAGGTGTGTTCAAAACGTGAGTCGCGCCGGTCTCTTCCGGAGCACTAACACTATGCGGTGCTCTGCGAGTTTTCACCATCTTGTAAATTATAACGCGAAAGAAAAGTGTTACGGGTTCAGAGAAGGTAGAAGGACCAATGAAAAGGACGCAAAGAGGACTGTAAGATTAAAGGAAAGGCGCGGAAAAATTGGTAACACTTTACTTAGGTACAATTTACAAGACAATAATCCTAATCAAAAAATAACAACCGTAACCAGGCAACCGCCATGAACGTCAATCAAAAAACTATAGACAATGTGGCGGCCAGTCGCCAACATGCCCGACCCCTAGTGCGAGCACTACCAAACTACTGTGGCGGCTGACCGGCAGGAGAAGCAATCACTAAAGGCACTAATTTCCTCACGGGCCTCTTGATGACCCCTGCCTGAGTCATGATGTCCACTACTCGGATATGTCCGTCGTTCCCCAAGTAGGTCTTTACTACTCTGCCTAGTGGCCAGACATTTCGGGGCAAAGATGGGTCGCCGACCACTACCATATCTCCAACTTTTAAAGGCTCATTCTGCGTTTGAGTCTGGGATCTCCTAGCGGACATGACAGGTAGATATTCCCTCACCCATCTTGTCCAAAACTGGTCTACAAGACGTAATGTGCGTTTCCATTCGCTACGCCCGTATAAAACCGTGTCATCAACGGACGTCAAGTAAGGTGCAATTGAAGACGTGCCAAGGATAAAATGAAACGGCGTTATCGCCTCCGGGTGGTTTGGGTCTACAGGAATGTACGTGAGAGGTCGTGCGTTGACAATGGCTTCTGCTTCCAACACTAGTGTATTGAAGACTTCCTCCTTCGGCGCTCTCGATTTCACCGTGGTCAGCAGGGCAGTTTTTATGCAGCGCACAATCCGCGTGTGTCGCCAAGTTGCTAAGCACCGCATTATCACCGATCGTAATAGCATTTCGTAACCACTTATTAGGTACAAGTCTTCTTTTTAAACAGAATTTCAAGTAAACGTTACATCTGGTCCCTATATTTTTTTAGTATCACAGTAGTCATCATCATCAGCTCATATAATGTCCCCACCGAGGGGCTCGAGCCTACCCCACATTAGGGGCGATTAGGCCTTAGTCAACCACGCTGGCCAGATGCGGGTTGGTCGACTTCACACACAACCTAAGAATTTCTTCATAGGTGTGTGCAGGTTTCCTCACGATGTTTTCTTCTACCGGAAAAGCGTCGATTAAAGGTACTTATATGCATTCAAAATTTGAAAACACATTGGTACGTGGCGGGGATCGATCCAGTGTCTCCCGGGAGGGAGACGACGTTCTTACGCACTACGCCACAGTTGTGCCTATGAAAATATAATTCAACAGGTCTCCTTTACGTTTATTTTGAGAGAAACGGAAAAACTTATCCAAATAGAGGCTTATCCAAGCGAGGAGGTCTCAGCGGGGTTTGAGTCGGAAGGTATAGCGACAGACCTGAGAGTGGAATCATGCAGTATAAGTGGACTACTACCTTTATTCACTAACTGGTTATCTGGGTTCTTTCATGCACACGAGATAAAGTTCGTTATTATGTGGTTTACGAGGGTGAATATATGTATATGCCTTTTTTCACTGAATCATTAATACCTTGGTAGGCACGGGAATTAATGGAGCTGAAAAACACGGAATTTGTTTAAAAGCGCCCTTTGCAACGAAGAGGCTTATTGGGAGAGGATTCCAATGATAGACGTTCACTTTCTTTGTAGAAAAAAAATATCAAAGGGGCATTTTGCGGTATTGCAGAAGCTTTACCAAAAATTTAATAGATCATTCTTATTGTATGGGAAAAGTTATTTTACAATAAGTCGGGAAGTTGTCAATCGTCCGTTACTTATTTTTCGTATTCTTATTATTATGTAAAAAAATCATTGTATATCATTGGTAGATTGTGTAATCAAAGATTCTATACTTTTGCTTGGGTAAAAGTTATGTGTTTTATAATTTTACATTTCCAATGGAGATAAATGTCGCAAATTTAGTTTTTATATTTTCATGGAATAAATTTCTCTTCTTTAAGGTGTCATTAGTATTCATAAGGTGGCATTAGTATCATGTAGTTATTATAATATAATACCTACTGGTTGCCACGTGTATACTAAAACGCATTTGATAGCTCAATGACATTTATGTTTTACTGTTTTTATATATGCAATAAATGTAAGTTTCAATTAAAACAGTTGGCAATTGTTTTAATTAAAGAGATACTCTCTTTAATTAAAACAATTGCCAACTGTTTTAATTAAAGAAAAGAGAAGACAACAATGGTAATGGAATTCGCTTTTGCAAAGACAAATCACTGCACCCAGCTCTGGTCCCAGCCTAACACCCTGCACAAGTTCTTAAAGATTTCAAAATAAATACAAAGTTAGTAAGTTTCGTAAGATACTATACGTTTTAATCTGGTGTACCACGGTCTTAGTGCCCAGTAATCCGGCGCTCCCCCAGCGGGCCTCAAGCTAATCGGCTTTAATAACGGGTATTCATTATTTATTTTTGTACACTCACCGTTTTTGTCTTAGGCTTTGGCGAGTAAATAATTCAAAGGCGGGAAATATTTACTTTCTTTTGCTAAATTTTTATGAGGATTCCCGGTGTTTTTTTCTGTTACTGATGCTGTTTGATGATGGAGTGGGAGTTTATGACTTGTGGCTGAAACGCTACGGGCAATTCCACTGAAAAGTGATACTTCATTAAAATCGAGAGAAGTAGATTATTAAAACCACAAAACAAACAAATATGAGCCTTATTATATTTTATGATATTCTTTACATGAAAAAATATCTATAGATCGGAGATTGAGCAGTGGTGACAAACGTGTTGATAAAAATAAATAATATCCGCAATTTCATTTCCAATTCAACTGCATACCAAATTTTGAAAAGTGAAAGTATCTCAGATCTCTTTATGACAGAGCTGATGATTCTCAAGCGGCACGACAACGGAACATATACTTCAATCATAGTTTTATCAGAATACCGTCGATTAAGTTGCAAAACAAAAAAATCAAAATATGATTATCAGTTTGGGAGCAACGATTTGCTTTCTTAATTAATAATGCGAATAGCTATTGAGTGGTACTTGTTGCCTGCTGATGTGTTCCCTGAATTATTACTTGGGTGCCTTCAAAGCGAGAGTGAACACGCTATTTCTAGGTAAGCATGTAGCACCGTAATCCACATCTTCAGTTAAGATCACGTGAGACTGCGGAGAAATGCTTTTCTATATTTACTAAAAAAAAATTACGATTATTTGAAAAAAAGGTCTTGAAATTTATCCCAATGAATACAGATAAAACGTGTAATATCTGGAATAATCACGACTGATACAATAACAATTATTAATGAAATATTTGCCATCAAATTGAATATTTCGTCGATGATATCAGCATTAAATAATGAGAGACCTTGTTATTATAAATATTTGTGCAGTTTAGTTCTGTTTCATATTAATTTGCTCATTTGTAAGCTAATTGGAACAATCCATGCATGTTAGCATTATGAATTAGATGACTGCATTTGATATTTGTTTTCATTATTGAAAGTAACAATAGATTAATTTTCGGATTGATTGATTTTAACTCGCCAACGCGCGTTGTGTGTCGTAGAGATTCGCGACGAATTCGCTCTTCTGGACAAGGTCTAAGAGTTTCACCTGTAGCCCTGTTTATAGCCTGTGAAGGACTGCCTGTATATCACTGACTATAATAACAATGTTGTTAATACTGTTAACATGACGACTAACATTGATAAGATGGTGTTAGTTTTTTTCTTTCTTTTTTTTTCTTCCGTAGAGATTCGCAACGAATTCGCTCTTCTGAACAAGGTAAAGGCGCGAATTTGAAACTCGCCCGAAGCTGGTGGACGCAATGTATTGAGCCCCAGTACCTCGCCAACGCGCGTTGTGTGTTAGTAGAGATTCGCGGCGAATTTGCTCTTTTGGACAAGGTCTAACCTGTAGCCCTGTTTGTAGCCTATGAGGAACTGCCACTGACTATAATAATAATGCTGTTAACACTGTTAATATGACGACTAACATTGATAAGATGGTGTTAGTTTTTTTCCTTCCTTTACGGAAAAGAAGAGCTTCCGGATGCGAAGGAAGGAGGCAGTGAATCCTCATGGAAGATTAGGTATGGGGCAGCCCATAGGTTTTCTTCTACCGACTAAATAACAAATAGATCCTGTCCACGCCATTGCCTCGAAGAGATCGCACTTTGCCATAAGGTCGCTTGTACCATAATCACATTTTAATTTTTATATATTGTGTCTAATTTGTTGGTGTACAATGAAGTGCCAATAAATAAGTACTGCCTAACAGGACATCCATTACGAGCTGATGGATATATAGCTTTAACAGAAGGAGTCTCCCCTACAAGAAAAGGGGAGGTGCATCAATGGTGATAACTGTTGAACGGTATAGAGCAAGCATTACCAACCTACCGCATTTTCTGTTTTCTTATCGTTATGCTTATAAATAAATAAAATATATTATTTTGAAAGTGATTTTATCTATAGGGAAAATATGCTTAGATCAATACGCCAATAATGACGCCGTAGTGGTGGAGTGATCAGTAACGCTGCCTAAACACCGGGAGGTCTGGGCTCGAATCCTGGTAGTAGCAAATTTTTGTGTGATGAACACGAACATTTCTACAAGAATCGTGGTTATTTATATATTTATGTAAGTTTATTTATAAAGTATCTAGTTTATTATGTATATTTGTCTGCTATCTAGTATCCAAAACTCAATAGTATTATATTATCTGTGATGATACTTAGTTTGTATGTGCCAGATAATCGGTGTGAGCGTGGAAAAAAAATAATGTGGTTAATAGAATTTCAACATATTATACAGTCCTTGATAAGTAGAATTGGCCCTCTTTTTACTTTCTCGATACGTAGAATAGAGGAAATCTTGTAATCGTTAAAAAACCGACCTCCAGATTTTGACGGATTTACACATTTTGGACCTCCTTGAGTCCAAAAAAACCGTTTTTGGAATTATGTCTGTGTGTCTGTATGTCTGTGTCTGTACGTTAGCACGATAACTCGAGTATGCTTTAACTTATTGCAACCAAATTTAACATACATGTATAACATCAAAATATAAGGTTTCTATCAACTTTTGAGTCGTCGATCACGAAAGTTAAGCATCCAAGTGCGCGGTTGGTATTCGGATGGGTGACCTAAATTTAACATGCATGTATGACATCAAAATATAAGGTTTCTATCATCACTTTTGAGTCGTTTCCGGTATACGAGAAAGTCAAGGGGAGATCACTCCCGATTTTTGGTATTGTACAGCAATCCCTGAGTTTCATTTTGCTGGCCACTTGTCAATAACATAAGCCCCCCTTATGTTATTGACGCATGACAAGTGGCCGTTTCATGTCAAGTCACATGAAACGGCGAAATACGATAAGTTGAAAAGGTGAAAAAAAATTGGGAGTCACGAGTTGTCCCGGTGTTTTAGGTAATTAATCTTATAATTACTGACGAAAAAATTATTTTATTAAATTTTATTCTTAATGGACCCAAAATCACACAATGATAAATTATGCTGTTATTTTTATAATCTTAGTCTGGTATTTTGCTTCACTTCTGTAAAAGGCGAAACGTCTAATAAAGAGAATAATGCCATAATGTTCGTTATTTTGTATCCATAACACAAGTTTTTAATGATACTTACTTTGGGCTAGATAATTGGTGTGAGTGTGGAAATATGTTAATATATTATTATTTATTACTTATATACAAAACCATAGGTACATACCAGAATAGTTACCTCTAGGTATCTTTTATTAAGTTGTTGGTACTTTAAGTGGGAAATATTTTATGCATACATACGACTGACCACACTCAGCTTAATTAACTGGTAGGAATAATGTTAATATAATAAAGGCGTCAAAATATTGTAATTATTACAAGCTTTGCGTACTTCAAAGAACTCTCTACAAATTGAGGAGCTCAGTTACAAGATAATTTTGCTGGAGGTTTTGTTTTGCGTTTCAGTGTTCAATAAATTTTCTAATTTCTTCTTTTATAACGTAAGTTTAATTTAATTTCAATAGTTCATAAGAGCTTTTACGAAAACCTATAAATAAATCTTTTCCTCCTACCGTGTAGGCACTACACTGTTTCGTATTTTCGGATCTATCCGTTTCTCCCTAATCCACCATTTCCTTTTTTTTTAAAGCTGGCTTATGGTGCCACTGGTATGCTATGGCTTCTATTCTAACGTGAAATATAAAAAATTTGGAACTCATTTCTTTATCGCAAAATCAAGAAATGCAATTCACTGCCTGCATCCGTGATCCTCTTCCTTGCAATCCTGGGTCATTCAACAGAGGCGTAAAGAAGCATCTTGCAGGTCAGCGCGGCGGTTTATCTATCGCAATACATATCTTTGCATTCGGACTCCACTTCTAATTACTAGCAGGTGGAATGGCGTCATGTCCTAGAACTTTTTATAAAAAAAGAGTACGCCCTCAAGTACTAATTTATTTTCATACAAACATATAATCACGCTCACAATCCCAAAAGGCGTCGAGCAAATGGTTGCTTAAATATTTATTTAAGTTTATTTACAAAAATATATAAATTATTATTTAAATTTATTACATAAATTATGTATTGTCCGTTATCTAGTACCCATAACACAAGTTCTTAATGATATTTCTTTAGTGCTAAGTAATATGTGTAAGCGTGGATTAAAATAAAAACATCTTATTAATAATCAATTCTTATATTTACGTTACGTAACCTCTTTTTTTTAGCTAACACTGTTAGTTTTATTTAGGCACAAATTCAAAGTTTTAATAATGTTCTCGTATAATACCGAGTTCTAACTGGCGCCAAGTTGGCATAACTTGTGTTTTGCTTCGCAGCCTCACTACGTTTGTGGGTCACACTGCACTAACAATAGGATGTCTCGTATTGTGTCTGACAGAGGCTGTTTAAAGATTAATGTTTTTAATTATTATCAGCAAAATGGAAAAACATTTTTTTCAATTTTCCTTTAAGAGAATTCTAAAATTAGCACGGATTTTAATTATCATTGAGAAAATAAAATGGCCGTATTGTTGTTTAAGAGAAAATGTTTGCCATAGTTATATCAAACCTTGAAGGTTAGTCTTTTTACTACAATAGTACCAATCAATATCACTACCGCTTACTATGGACTGCTTCTAATACTACATTTCTTGTCGCTACGGTCATTCGATAAGTAAATCTAATAGCTTATGAATCATAAATTGTCAAGTCGCTTGATTCTAATTTTGTTTCAACTAACATAAAATTCACATTCAGGTTACTGCACCAAAATATGTGAACGAATATAGTTGATAAATGGTTTTAAAATAGTATAAAATTTATGCTATTTTAAAACCATTTATCAACTATGTTCGGCAGTTTTTTCTCTCGAACATTTTTATTTACTGCAGTTACTGCCTGGTATAAATTTAAGATTTTTGTTTTTATTTTAACTTTTAGAAAATTCGTCTACATAGTTTTCTAGTATTACACAGATCAGTTGTTGTGTAATACATATCAAGATGCATTTTCTTAAAAATCATCGTGTTCCGGCAAGCTTTCTATCTTATTCTTCTTCTTAACGTCGAATTCACTTCATTCGAATAGTAATTTTTACCGGACGATGCGAAGCCAATAGGAAGGGATATGATTTTAGCAGTCTTTGTACGTATGTGTGTGTTTGTATTTACCTATGTTCCTCCGTAGCGCCTAAACTATTCATCCGTATTTGATGAATAGGACGTCAAAGGATTTGTTATTATTTTTTATATACTATGAGATAGCAAAAAAGCTTGCGGCCCACCTGGTGTTAAGTGGTTACCGTCGCCTATAGACACTTGCAATATTAAGGGTAATTCACTTAACACTGCAATTGCGTTTCCATCCTGGGGACTAAGATAATATGCCTTCCATGCCCAGTAATTACACTGGCTACCTTTCTCTTCAATCCGAAACACAGCGAACTGCTTTACGGCAGAAATAAGAAAGGCGGTGGTATCTACCAAGGTGACCCTACATATGGGTCTACCACCTAGCATTATATATGATTTTAACAATAGGAGGATCCGATTTAAGCTTGTAAGCCCGATTTTAACAGATTTCATTCCATTCTTTTTGCCCGTAGTTTGGTTACAGTTGTGTACAATTTTTCCTTGTTAATCGGTTATATTTAATAGCTTGCGTGTAATTAATATTCTACCCCCTTTCTGTTAACCGATTGATTTGAAATTTAACGAGTGTACAGTTCCAGTTATGCATCAATTGCACGTCCATATATTTATATAAAACTTTATACATATATAGTTTCTTTCGACCTTTCTTATTGAAAGTCAGAATATTTACTATTATGAATATTATACTCGTATTGAGAGAATTTGTTAAGTTGCGTATTGAAACAAACTTCCTCCTTGCGAACATACATAATCACACTTTTAAACTTTCGCGTTGCATGGTTATTACGGGTAAAAACGGGAATTATCACGTTAATTCCCGTTTTTACTCGTATTAATACATAATTACGTTCATAACCCCAAAAGGAACCGAGCCTTAGGTACCACATAAAGCCACATCTGACCGTGTATGCCAGGTAATCTCTTAAAATAGTGACAGGTTGCCTGCCTTTCATCATCATAACGGCCTTTATAATTAAACCCACTGCTGGGACACAAGGCCTTTCCTTGTCATCGTAGGAGGTTATGGCAGTAGTCCACAACGCTTGCCCAATGCGGATTGGTGAACGGAGTGTAATGTGATCAATACCCCTTTGCTGATCCATTAGTCGTCTTCTACCACACTCATTGGCGGACAAGGGTGATGCTGTTCTACTCTACCGGCATGATATGCCTGCCTAACGCCTTCATATAATGGACATCAAGCTCAAAATTAACAAACTAAATTCAACAAACAGGACAGATGTTACACTCTAAATCATCTCATAGCACTAAGAAGATGTAGGTATAATATTACGACACGAAAACGGAACAAAGTCTCAGAATTTTCTAGAAGTGCCACAAAAACTGGCACCGTCCCCGAGTCAAATATTCCCGACTATAAGTTTCTAGGTCGTATACTTGTGAATGCTCGAGCATTGTGTCAACAATAGGCTGTAATGGAGATTATGGACGAGGGCTGCGAGTGCTCCATGGCCACAATTTAAACTCTCGCGAGACGGTCCCTCGCAAATTGAAATGATAAAAAGTTCGCCCGCTAAGTATGTCACATAAATTAGATAGCGAGATATGCTCCATAAAGTTTGGTGGTATAGAGTAGGATGTGACGTAAAACGCCGGTTGAGATAGCGAGTAGCGACACTATGCAAGAATGATAGTTGTTAGTTTGAAGATATTGATCTGATTTTTATTGTATGTATAAATGAAAGGGTTTGGTCACCTGTTTTGCTTAAGGCTTTTTCTTTCTCAAATCTAAATTAGTTTTTAAAATCAGATTGTTACCGAAGTAGCTATAATATAGGTACTAAAATCTAGCATAATTATTGAGGCGTTTAGACCGTGTGGCTATGAATGTTGTCAAGCGTGCATTAAATTGTTTTAGTGCGCGTAACCTCAGATGCGCTCAGTCACGACCGCAACACGCGTAAACCCGCTGAACTTACATACACGTCACAACTACGACCGGAGGCAAAAGGACTTCGTAAAATATAATATCTGTAACAGTAGTCATCATTCCATTATCATCATAACAGCCTTAATAATTCGACCCACTGCTGGTACACAAGGCCTCGAAGGAGGTTTAGGCAGTAGTCCACCACGCTTGCCCAATGCGGATTAGTGGATGGAGTATAAGGTGATCAATACCCCTTCGCTGATCCATTTGTCGTCTTCTATGAAACCCCTGGCAAGATATGGGGCGATGCTATTCTACTCTGCCGGCATCACACGTCTAATCATTCCATGTATTAAAGTAAATACATAGTATCAACCTTTTCTTCGCTCTTTCTTGGTCACATGCTCATCATATCTTTTCACTTCTGTCGGACTTTCCACAATAATATAAATATAGATTTTTAAATAAAATAGTAAAACAAATTATTCTTTTTGCGCACTCTCATTATCTTGTGTGTTCTTTCTCCTACAAGGGTATAGTTTAACTTGTATCGGATTTCATAGAAGTTCACAAAGTCTTTGAAATAGAGTCTTCATACATTCGTAATTTATGATAGTATGTAAATGAAATAAAATCTGAAATCATCGTTATATTGAAGCACACAATAAATAAAATTATAACAACATTACCGACGTTTTTACGGGAGCCTAAAGAATACATAATCATTTGGCTCGATCGATATGTCTGAAAGATATAATTATTTGTTAGACATCACAAGATTTGAAATTTATTACAAGAAGTACCTAATTTTATTTATGTGAATTTTATTATGAAATTATTTACATTTAATAAAGTTACATTTTTATTTCTCAAAATCGCATGGGATAGTATTAATTAGGAATACATCGTGAGAGTAAAATGTTTATACACTTTGAAGTTCGATTTCTTTTAAACGAACTTCAAAGTGTATAAACTCACAATAGCTAGAGTTTCTAGGTACTGCGTAATACTCATCAACGTAATAATACTGAGTTATTATTCTTATTATAAACTAACGTTTACTTTAAATCTGTCGCTAATTCCAGCCATTTGAATAATCGTATTCTTTATTTCTGTTTTGAAGCAACGAAATGTACAACTTAAAAGCATTTACATACTAGAATTCACTCATCATATAAAAGACAGGAAATTTAAAAGGCAACTAAGACAAGTTTCCTCGAAAACAGCAAGGTTCCACAGTGGTTTAGCTACACGACGAAGTTGAAAATGTTCGAGTTTAGTTTTCTGGAGGAGATGCGGACACTTTTTAGTGTTTTGCTATCCTGTGAAAGTTTTGAGAGCTATTCTCTAACACATGTGGTGCCAAAACTCGATAGCTGCAATTTGAAGTTACAACAACTACAGCGAGTGTTTAGAAAATTAAACAATTTAGTGACCGCGGCAGAAATACATACTGCAAGGAGATATTGTCTGTGAAATTCCTACACAAAATCTCTTAGATAGTAATAATATGTATCTATGTTCTTTTATGTATTTTACTATTTATTCTCACTTTGACAATATAATTGGTGTGCTTTGGGGGTGCCATAATTATTTTAATCGCTATTCTAAGACCCTCTTTGTACAATTTTGGTATGCAGGAAAAAACTGTCGCAGATATTTTCATAACCCATTTTGTCGTGATAAAAATTTAAATAAGAATTTAGTAACCGAGCAGAAACTTCCTTTACTATATACGATCGACACAAACCAACAATAGATGCGCTATTTTGAATCACTGAATTCGCCCTCGACTAATAAATTATACAAATAAACCATTGGAACTTTCGCTTTACTTATAGTTTTGGGGATATCATAGAATCAATAGCCGTTGTAAAAATAGTAAAAATCACTCGTCAACAACACGAAACGCGAAGACAACAAAACAAATAAAGCAGTTTTAGTATGAACGCAGTGGTGGACGAAGCAATAAAATGTAAATATCTACAGAAGTGTTAAAAGGAGCCGCGGTAAAAGTTTAGCTCACGCGAACTTAGCACTCGATGGCGTCCCTTGGAGTTATAGTATGGTCTAAGTCACAAGAGGAAGGAATATTTAGTTAGTTACTACCACTGAGAATTTCCTTAATCAAAATCAATTCTTTAAAAGTATGCCTGATGTATGATATCATAATTGGACCTCTAAATAAGTCAACTGTAACTATAAATACAAACAATAAAATTTCATTTTCATTATTTGGTTTTAGGAATAGACGACAAACGATTCGACTAAGCATTACTATTTGTAAAAGCAGTGTAGGATGTTGCAGTCTGACTAAGATGCAAGCGATGATGCTTAATCTATGGAGGTTTTCAATTTCGATTGCATTCTTAGCTGATATTATTTTTATTTAAAGCCTTTTTACCAAAAAATATCAATATGTTAATAACTGAATATAGTTAAAATTGTAATTTGAGTTGTACAAAGACCAGCTATAATACGATTATCTAATTAATTACTTTATTTAAACATTTTAATTATTAAAAACACTTTACGCCTTTAACTTGAACTGTGCAATAAACGATTCCCGCTTTGCCGAGGAAATCCGCCGCAAATGGGCTCCGGAGAAATATAAGTATCGGACTTATATTGAAGCTGGAATTATGAAGAACCCTTTAATAAGCGTCGGCCTTATATTTTGTTTGATCACATCAAATGAGGGAGTGCTTTTTATAATAATGACATTTTCGATAAATATTCTTTTATGAGTACGAGAGAATTCGTGAAGTCTTTCTCTGAGGATGAAAATATTTTTCTTCTATTCTCTATGCTTCGGGTATTATGAACGAAGTTTAATGCGTGATGCTTTTGTGATATGCATGTTAAATTAATTAATTATAAATCAAAACTTAGTTATTGTTTATGCTATGACACGTAAATCACATTTCAAGTTTTATGGTTTACAAACAATTGACTCAACATTAAACTGTAACATTTTTTCTTTTCTATTTTACTTTTAGCATTAATTTTATTTTAGTTGGTTTGCTGTGTTCAAAAGAATGAAAATTGTTACGTCCAACATTATGGAGACAGCCATGTATGAAATAACGGCTTATTTCAATTCAGTGAAATGTTAATTTGGAATACAGTTTGTTCCTGTCTTTTGTGTTCGTTGAAAGGTGTTAAGTTTCAGAGCAGATAATATTTTGTTTTACAATAGAGCTTTCAAATAAGTGCGAAATGTTTTGAACGCTTTTAATTTTCATAGATGCACTGCACATATTGTATTCAATTGAGACATATATTTTGTTTCGTGACTATTATACCGTACATAGTTTGGATGTTTGGTTTATGTTTTGGATGACATAGAAAATGTAACCACTATTGGGCAGGGCGCGATTCCATTAGGCAAGTATGACTTCAAGTTGCAAATTGCACACAACTTCAACAAACCTATATAGAAGCTACAACTTGTATAAGATAGTTTGAAATTGTACATTTTTTTTTCAAGTGACATGGAAATTGAACGCGTCGTTTAATTGAAGTCGTTGTTGCACTATGAATCCAGTTTCGAACCCGCTGAATAGGTCGACGATGATGCTTGTTTTTATTATTCAATCAGTAATACATATTAATTTTTTTATATTACGAGACGGAAAACAAGCTTGCGGCTCACCTGGTGTTAAGTGGTTACCGTCACCTATAGACACTTGCAATATGAAAGGTAAATTACTTAACACTGCACGTGCGTTGCCATCCTGGAGACTAATGTTCGTATTATAGAAGGAGTCTCAAGAATGAACGCCGACTTGAGCGTCCTACGTCTCTATCACTTTGTGCGTGATAGAAAGTGACAAACGATTCTCAAGACATGTTTGACTTCTGAGTGTCATTCTGTAACACGGGCCTAAGATAATATGCCTTCCATGGCCGGTAATTATACTGGCTACCTTACCCTTCAATCCAAAAGACAGCGAACTGCTTAACGTTAGAAATAAGAAAGGCGGTGGTACCCACCCAGACGATCCTACATATGGGTCTACCACCTTTTTTTTGTTGACGGTCAGGTCAAATGCATTTACGCATCGTCCCTGTGGGGTGGTGCCAGCCGCAGGGGATATGTGGGATTCGAGGTAAAAGCGATCCCTCCATTCCCACTAAACGTCCTCCCCGGCCTGACCTTCAGTGCAGGACGGCTCGGGATCTGCGCACGTGAGCGTAACTACAACGAGACCGTCCCAGCGCTGTCCGTCTAGGCACTCCTTGCACCAATTGGTGGCCAGCAGCTTACAGGGGCTACCGACTAACGCTTGCCCCTGTGGGCTGCTGATGGGTATCACCAAGTATAATGTATTATTTTATCAGAAATGACGCGGCAAGTAGCAACGACCACAACGCCACGTCTTCCATCCAAGATATCCTACTCAATTGTAGAACACCTCCACTTGTATGTAAAACCAGCATGTAATTTGCACACTTTAGAAATAATTTTTACATTACAAGCAACTTTTAATATGCTATGCAAGTTGCTTGCAACAAGACTTGCCTAATGGAATCGCGTGCTTATAAAGGGAGAATGACTGAAAAATTCTGATTAGTCCGTCAGATAGAACACAAAAAAAATATTGGACACGTATTTTTCCTTTTATCACATGAACAAATGATAACGACGATACAGCGCGTTGAAATGTCGTATGTCGTCACGCTTTCCTAAACTTTTTACTGAAAAGCGACATCACAAGCCCCCACGCTTGAACTTAGATGCTCTATATTTACTTAATTGATTTTTATATTTACTGAGTTTTTTTTACTATGTTAAACATTCGAACCCGCATTAGCCAGCGTGGTTAACTAAGGCCTAATCGCCCCTAATGTGGGGTAGGCTCGCGCCCCTCGGTGAGACATTATATGAGCTGCAGATGATGTATATAATTATAATTTCTATTATGATTAAATACATAAACACTTAGCACAGAAAAACATTAAGAGTACAACTTGTAGAATATACAAAAACGTCGAGTCGGAAAACATTACTTGATTAAGCAGGCATTACTTGATTATCCCAATGCTAAAATTTCTAACTTCTAAATTCAGATCAGGTACCTACTTGATTTGAAACAACTGGGAAAATATAATGATTTATTTTTACTGAGTCAAATGTGTACCCAGATGCTATGCGATGCAATAATGATGAAACATTATAAAATATAATGTAGGTAGATTGGATAAGAAATTGGAGTAGTAAAACGTTTTCAGAGGCTCAACACGCGAATTTCTAACTCGCGCGAAGCTTGTGGACGCAATGTATTGAGGTGTTCGCGCGTAAAGATTCGCAGCGAATTTGCTCTTCTGGACAAGGTCTTAAAGTTCAAATCAATCCTACGAATTATGATGAAAAAGTACAAAATGGAATCAACTTCTGGGTCAGCGTAGGTAGCTACACAAACAACAGCGCCGAGTAAAGCACAACATGGCAAAGCATAATGACCTTTTTTCTAGCGCTAAGTTGCGCTGCGCGGTTAGTCACGTTCGCTTTCGCTCTCACCGCACGTGGTTTTTAGTATTTTAGAATTGTATTTTAAGGATAAGAGTTCAACTGTTAAGAGCCATTTCACCGATCGTAAGCGCTCGACTTTAGGTTTTTTACGCGCTGCACGCTTGTGTGCGCGTACTTGGCAGCGTGAGTAGAACTATCGTCTGCGAAATAATCTTGATCCTTAATGTTTTTTTTTGTATTGGTTAGTACATATTTAATGTGTTTTAAAGATATTTTTTATAGATACCTATCTACTGTCCGTGTTTCATGATACTCATACTAAAGAACGTATTACAGCACAATAGTTATTGATCTATGAGAGATGGGTGAAGGTGGTATTGTTATGGCGGCCTCAAAAGCATAAAGGTATTCTGTGAATATTTAAAGTGCCTACCTATTATGGTAAGAGATATAGCCATATGACAGAGAGACAGACACATAGCGGAGGCATATTAATCGGGTCCCGTTGGCACCCTGTTTTATTCAGAGTTCCCTATGGGTAGGGAACTCTGAATAAAATAAGAATAAAAAAATATCATACAGCGTCACACACATTGACACACATCGAAGATGCCGTTGGTGGAGCGGTCAGTATAACTAACCATATTTTTTTATATATTCCTCCGATACTTTTTTTTATTGGTTATATGGCTATGGTAACTAATGTGAATTTTTTGATTCCATATTACATCCATGGATATCGGGGTGATCCCAAGATATTTCAATGACTTATCGCTCTATTCTTAAAGATATATTACAATAAAAAGTGAGATGATATGTATTTTTAAAATAACCACTTGCTTAAAAAAAAGCCGTTACCCTTTAGTATTAAATGACGTTTGTGATTTCACGTACCTACATCCACGGATATCTACTTGATCTGTAGATATTTTGGTGTTCTAAAGATTTAATCTTAAACAGATATTACGAAAGGCTTTGATATGGTGAATATTTTTGAAAAAAATGGTTGTATGTAAAGTCTGTTTACGGACGATAATTTTACGTGTTAACGTAAATACCGATCGTGCTTCTCTATCGCCTATTCCGCGCTCTCGATTGCATACTCTCCTCAGGCGGAACGTGACAAAGAATCATGTCTTTTTTTGCAGTCGGCTTTCGTCGATTTATAAGACGTTATCACGTCAAACTACTTCACAATACATCCACGTATATCCATGCAATCCTGTGATATTTTAGTGATTTTAAGAGTTCATTTTAATGACGAATTATCGTGGATTTCGGGATAGTATATATTTGTGTTTTATATGTGCAACAAATAAAGCAAATATCAGTGATTTAATATTCAAATCAGTTTGTTGTCGCGTTTTGTATCAAGGGAATTTTCACTAAATTTCGTTATCCATAATACATCCACGCATATCATTGCGATCCCGTGATATTTTAGTGGTTTTACGATTTAATTTAATAGACAAATTGCCAAGGATTTCGGGATTATATATATTTTTGAGTTACGTTCATTTATTAGTTTTAGTGCAAACATAACAAATACCAGTAAAATAAAATAATAATATAAAATCACAGTGTCATATAGCTTCGCTTTTTCTTCGTTCAATATTTTTGATTTCGATTGTAACAAGAAAACCACTTAGCTATTTCTACATACTTTTCCCTTTACATTCCTTTTTTTCGAGATAAAAAGTAGCCTATGTCCTTCCCCGAGATCAAATCTATATTTGGACTAAATTTCATCAAAAACGGTTCAGTGGTTTAGACGTGAAAGCTTAACAGACAGACAGACAGAGTTACTTTCGCATTTATAATATTATAAGGAATAAGGAAGTGGGGATTGTGAATATTGCTTGCCTTACATTGTGCCCGGTGCATGGCAACAGGCTCGCCACCTATTACATGGGGACCTAATCATATCTGGCGAAATGTGGGTGTTAACACCTCTGCCTATGCCTTCGAGGATAAAAGCGTGATGATATGTTTATGTGTATGTTTATAATCAGCTTCCAGTTCCGTCATCAAATCAGCTTCAGGACATCATGATATTGCTCAAGTATATCGTTATTTCGGCCAAGTTGAAAAATAAATTATTTGCTTTTTTTAAGGCTGCAGAATTATCGCGTTTCTTTTTTTTAACGCAACGGTAATAACTATCCTTGCGACCCATAGCTAAAAATAAATAAATAAAAAGAATGTTATTATAATAACATTCTTTTTAATAACTAACAAAACTTAAATCCAAAAACAAAACTCAAAATATATCAAAACTATTTGTCGCAGTATGATTATGACTACTCGATACGAGCGAACGAATATCGGGACGCGGGAAAAAATAGCACAGGTCCTACCTGGAAGGACGCTCGCGTCAGACTAATCGGAGCACGCTTGTGCATCGTGATTTATACTAATTTATTTCACATTTCATATAAATATATTGACAAATTTATTGTTGATATTGACCAAATAACTCTAGAAATCAAAAGTCGAAGGAATATTGTTTATTTTGGGATAATTTTATTTTAGTTATTACGATGTATTTTAACCAAAATTGGCGATGAAATTATTATGTTAATGTTAGAAATTTGCCAAATGATTTATTTTTTTACTCATAAATGGTAATGAAATTCAAGAATCTATTTCATTAAGTACCGACTGGAACATATGTCCGATGATTCCTATATTTTTTTACGTTTATCATTTTAACATTATTAATAGAATAAGGACTTTGAAATTGAGTCTGCGAATGTTTTTCAGCAAAACGGCTGTGGGAGATCGAACATTACAAATTAATCAAATAAGTTTTAGTAATTTTGTTTCATTAAACGTCAACAACATAGATTGGCCTATTTTTATCAATTATTAAATAATATCTGGGTATTCCTTAAGATTGTGATATAGGACTCCAAAATCTCCGAAATTCGTGCAAAAACGTGAAATGGCTCTTAATTCTTTTTCGTAAAGATTTTTCGCAATGTTATTATTTTGTCTAGTAAATTGCTGCCTCACTAAAATAGTGCTAATACAGATTGAGCACTCCACTATGCGTACGACATTGTAATTTCCGATACACAAACTTCGTTATTCTCAACTAGTGACTAATGAAAATGCTAACTAAGTGAGATGTCAGGCGAATGATATATTGACATTCACCGCCTACCACGGCTATTGTTCGCAATTCCGGGAGCGCGAGTATATCGCAGCTAAATTGTTTTATTTTGCGTACCATTTTTTTGCTTTACAGTGATCAACACAATTGTTTGTGTCACACGAGCGAAATATCGTAATTTTGCATAAAAGTCAAATTTTCATTTAGACACGGCAACGTCCTTTAACGCGTAATTTAATTTTATTCTTGACTGCGACCTGCAAATGGAAATGAAAGGGTATATTTTTTGCCATTGCAAATGAATAAGCGTAATTGTACGGTCACATGTTGATAAAAGGCTATTTTCGTACGATTTTAATGTCTGCAGTTATAACACTAGATATTATACAATTTTTATTCCATGCTATTAGTGCGTTTTCGTTACTGTCTTTTACTGGAATGTTTTAAAAACTAGAAACTCCTATACTGTTTTTTAAATTTTGAAATGTTTATACTATACATATTTTGGCATCAAAATTGACTTTCATAAGTGTACAAATTGTACCTAAATGAATAAAGAAATTTTGACTTTGACTTTGACTTTGCAAAGTTTGTTAACTCATTTTATGGAAATTATCTCAAAATTATATTTAGTCTCGAATGCATGTCAACAGCAACGGTCAACGGTGATATTGCAAATGCTCAGAAATAATAGCCCATACATTACATTTGTGAGCGTTTGCCACAGTAGGAGGTGGTAGGAGGCTAGCGAATTCATAACTTACTCGTGATTTACCGTTAACAGGGTAAGCTAGTAAATCTGGGAGGCTTTAACTCAAGATAAATTTAAACTGAGATTAAAAAATTTGCAAATTAATTTTCATATGATATTGCTATGAAAATGAATACCTGTTAAAAGGCCTTTATTATGTGTGCCAACATTGAAGTTTTGAATAATAATAGCGCGGTATCTTTAAATGTTAGTACATAAAAAGCTCTTCTGTTCACTCGCCATGGTATAGACGATTGAATGCGCTAAATGACGTAGCATCGAGACGTAATTGTAGAGGACCAAGATTGTTGGTCATCTCTATATCGCCGATGATGCAGGTCTCGCGACGCTGAACCCTATCCAAAGCATTGAGTAAATAGCGAGAGAGTAGAATATTGACTCTACGCAAGACCGCTGCAGACACATGGGGCCCCGTTGCTCGAATTGCACGTCTCGAAGCTGATAACATCCCAAGCGTTTTCAGGGTATTCTCTGTGTAAGGCCCTGACAAGGCCAGCCGCAGGTGTCCTCTGTGGACGTATTTACCACTGACTGCGATTCTTGTTCCATGTGACCCAGAGAGTGGGACTGGGTCCCTTATGAAACTAAAAAGAAAAATAAATTATAAAATCGTTCCATTTACATATAATTTAAATAACCTTTTATATAAATTATATGTACCAACAATTAAAGGGAATATATAACAAAGAGTCTGCTCGCACCGGTCAAGCGCGACAATTTTATTGCGAATTTATATCAATAAAATCGTCCATTTTATCGCAACGACAACTTATTTATGAGTCTATTAATAATTGTGTCGTTCAGTTATTAATGAGGCTTGGAAGTTTCAACATAATGAGATCGAAATTTATTCTGTTTGCGGTATCAATGAGTACGGCAAACAACTGCAGTTTTGGACTTAAATGTTTTATCGAAATCGGTTGTTTTTAATTAATTTGTCGTGTAATCGTAATGTTTTATATATATTTAAACTTAGCCACGAACAAGGATAATTTTGTTTCTAAACTTTGAATTTGAAGTACAAATTTTATATACAACAAGTAAAGCCAGTATATCTAAATTTTCCATCTATAACGTAAGGGTAATTTGTTTTACACGAATCTTCCTGGATAAAAGCAGATCCTGGTTGTAAAAACCGTAACCGTACTGTAACAAATAACTTTATATCTCAATATGTATCACATCTCAATATATCGTTCATCAGCTCACAAGATTCGACTTATCAAAGTCTTTCGTCGTTACAATTTCAGTTAATTGTTGTGTTGCGAAGATTGCTAGTCCCTCAGTGGTTGGCGGCTCCGGGATAAACCCGCTGCAATATTCGGCCTGCGTCGGTGGCGTAGTGCGTAAGAGCGTCGTCTTCCGCCCGGGAGGCACTGGTTCGAACCCCGCCACGTACCAATGTGTTTTCAAATTTTGAATTCATATGTACGTTTAATCGACGCTTTTACGGTGAAGGAAAACATCGTGAGGAAACCTGCACACACCTATGAAGAAATTCTTAGGTTGTGTGTGAAGTCGACCAACCCGCACTTGGCCAGCGTGGTTGACTAAGGCCTAATCGCCCCTATTGTGGGGTAGGCTCGAGCCCCTCGGTGGGGACATTATATGAGCTGTTGATGATGATGATGATGAATATTCGGCCTTATCGACACTTACCATCAACTGAGATGGAAGACCCATATAGTGAAAAACAGATAACAAACAGTTGGCTTAGTTCCATTATCAAATCGTATTCCCTATGTCATCAACTCTTCTACGTATATGTATGTCACACAGTCAAGAAATGAAATTCATCGCCAGCGTACATCATCACTCATTAATACTATACTGGGTCATTCAAAAGACGCGTGAAGAAGTACTTAGCAGGTCGGCAGAGTGGGAGTGACTAGGTACATTATCTCTCGCACTGATATTTGCATTCAGACTCTACTTCTGATATACCATCAGGCGAATAAGAGATATTGCTAAAAAATTACCAAAGTGTTCACAAACTGCATCAAAAGCTGCAACGTTGTTAAGAGCGTTTACGCCGTACGGCAGACTCCAAGTTTAGGTATTTACACGCTGTGCGGTCATTCCCTCTCGCATTACTCGCGCTGCCGTCCAGGTACAGAGCACAAAAAACAAATTGATACTTTTTCACAAAATGAAATTAAATATACAACACAAGTTATTTAAATTGAATACTATGGAAAATTAACGGTTACACATTTAACATGAATTAAATTTTGAATATATATGTAAGTAATAATAACATCTGGTGGCCACCGGCCACCCTTGTCGCACCTATCATATTGTTACACCATAGTACATGGGTGTAGTAGTTTATGTTACTGTCACGTAATAGGGTTTATTAAAACACGAGCGGGGTTTTAAAAAACGAGCCTTGGCGAGTACCACCATACACACCATAGTACATGGGTATAGTAGTTTATGTTACTGTCACGTAATAGGGTTTATTAAAACACGAGAGGGGTTTTAAAAAGCGAGCCTTGGCGAGTTTTTTAATAAAATCCCGCAGGTGTTCAAATACCTAATTATGTGTAGGCCATAAACTACTTTATCTACACTCATCCACAAATATAAATAAAGCAAAAATATCGTGAATTTTAAGTTTTCAAAAACAAGTGCTTCTTTGGCGTCCCTTTGGCTCCCTTTGCCGTCCCGTTTTGCTCTAAGTTTTTGATTTTTAAGAAAAATAACTGTAACGTATTGAGCCGAACATGTTGCATAATGGTCATTAATTATGCAACAGGTAAATGACCTTTATTTACATTTTGATTATCTTTGTTAAAAAGAATGTCATTTGAGGTACATCATTGAGATAATAATTTTAATATTATGTCATGAGTGTAGATATTTTTTTGTGTTGGATATTCCATTTCGAGGAAGGCTCTAGGCTATTTTATAACCGACATTAACGCGAGCGAAGCCGCTGGTGGCCACTAGTATGATATAAATACTTGTCGCGAGATTTACTTGTGTATATCAGCGATTGAATAAATAAAGAGATTTAAATAATAGATAGAAGCAAATCTTGCCACAAGCATAAGTATCATATAACTAGCGCTCAGCCCTTGGCTTCTTTCGCGTATTGTTGGTTATTATATAGTTAGCCTTTCTAGATGCGTGGTCTACCTCACACAAAAACAATTTTCAAAATTGGTTCAGTAGATCCAGCAATTACCTCCTACAACGTCACAAAAAAACAATTCACAAACTTTTATCATCACAGCCTTTATAATTCATTCCACTACTGGAAGACAAGACCTCTCCTTTTGAATGAAGGGGGTATAAAAAGTAGTCCACCACACTTGCATAATGTGGATTGGTAGTCAATACCCCTTTGCTGGCCTATTAGTCGCTGTCTACGACACCCATTGGAGCATATGGGGTGATGCTATTCTACTCTGCCGGTATCACGTATGGCTATTCACAAACTTACATAAACTATTTACAAACTTTAACTCTTTATCATATTAGTACATACTTACCTATAGATTTTTTTAAAATGCAATTTAAGTTTACTTTCTTGTTTTAAGAGCAATAATTAAGTAAAATCTTTGTTTTTAAAGTTTTTTATCAGTAATTTATTCTATAGTTATTGTGACACGGTTCATTCGCATTTTCTCTACAGAGCCTTTCATTTGATACCCATATTATGGTAGTGCTAAAAGTTACAAATCTTGGGTAGTCGACAATTCTGCATTTAAAGTAATTTTATTTATTATAAAAGTATTTAGCAAAAACCATTGACTTTGCTAAGTAAAAAATACATAGATTGGAACATAGAACCTCCTTTTGAAGTCCGTTTATAACCTGAAAGAATACATAAGGACAAACAAACATAGGGACAAGAACGAACAGTACAACAAAATTGTAAAGAATCAAGGTGTGGAGGGGAAGCCAAAGCAAGGACCACGGGTTTATCGTTCTGTACATACCTATGATATTTTAAAAAAATATTCTCCATCTCTTAACCGTTACCGAATATTACTATGGGACCATAATATTAACCCCTTGTGTGTCGCGCGGCCTCCTGGAGGTCGCTGTCAAAAATGCCTGTGTGTCGGCCGACCTCCTGGAGGTCGATCCCCCCCTCCACAGTTTTCCGATGGTGAAAATGATGATATTATTATTATTATTTGAAAATGTAACTGTACTACTTATATTATATTCGGTTAGCTTATTTTATAACGATTTTAGTGACAAAACCTCATATTTATAGTTTTATTACAATTTTTTTATTATTACTTTTAACACCCGGAAAATTCGCGACGGAAAGTCCGGAAGTAACTGACACATGCGCGAAATTTTACAAAATGGCGGCGACACAATAGGGGTTAGAAGAATAATCCTCAAACTCCTAACTTTTGCAGTTTTACCCTCCATCATCAGCTCACCTGAAAAACCTGATAGAATAGAAATAGAAAGAAAAAAACTTAATTCAACTGTCGATCTATACGTAGGTACACATAATATTTAAGGAATTATCATCCAACTCCTAACTATTAGGAGTTTTTTTTTTCATCGTCAGCTCACCTGAATAACATAAAATGATACAACTATCGGTTTATAAATACATATATTAATTCAAGAATTATCATTCAACTCCTAATCATGGAGGAGTTTTACCTGCCATCACCAGCTCATTAACATGATATGATGACTACCAGACGCAAATACTTCAATAGCTTCAGGAAATAAAATATGAAGCATATAATACCTGCATAAAAAATTTGAGAGTTGCTCTCGATTTCCTCGGAATCTCATCATCAGATCCTGACTTGGTGACAATAGCACCATATCAGAAGTATTTAGAAAATAGGTCCACAATTAACAGAGATATCCGTGAACATTCATAAAATAATACATAGAGTGCAACATAGAACTTTATATGAAGTCGGTTATCAAAACTAAAAGTATCAACACCATCGTTCGTTCTGTAGTAGCATTACGAATATTTACGCGTGATAACGGAGCTAGCACCGAGCGACGTGACCTCTCTCCGACAAGCCTCATGGGCGACTGATTTGAAAGCGATTGCGCGGACTGATTTATACTGATTTTTAAAAAATTGTTATAAATATATTATAGTTTATTCAGATATCATTTTTATACCAAAATTTAGAATATATGTTCTTCTTTTAAATTACATCATTCGTTTCTTCAAATAAGGGATATTAATTGTTAGAAATAGCAATTTTCCAAATTGTATTTTCGTAATACTTGCAGTGTGATTTGATTTTTTTTTTATTATTAATTCTATGAAATTAAATTTTTTTCCTTTACAACTATTTTGTTCGGGATATTGTCAGTTACACAGTATTTTTTATTTCATTGTAATATTAGCCTTTTCGGATATTAAGGGCTTCGAAATTGCATCTAAACGTAAAATTTAAAAAATGCTGTTAAGATATTTTGTTATAATTTATGAATAAAGAATTAAATGAAATATTTTCCTTTACAACTTTTTGCGAAAGAATATTATCTAGTAGTTTTTATAATATTTATATTGGTAGAATAAGAATTCATGGAAATTAAGAAGCTCAAAAAGTGACGATTTTCGCAATATACGCGTAAACGCTCTTAAAGCTTTAGGATACAAAACCAGCTTAAAATTGTTAGTGGACACATCCAATGGATGGATAAATGCATGTTAAAAGTTTTCAGTTTAAAAAATGGCGTAATTCCAATATTCACTCGTGGCTGTCGTGGACGTCAGTTACAAAAGTCCAAATTAACTGACAGACAAAT
This sequence comes from Elophila nymphaeata, assembly GCA_955850985.1. NCBI lineage: Eukaryota > Metazoa > Arthropoda > Insecta > Lepidoptera > Crambidae > Elophila > Elophila nymphaeata. The sequence continues at coordinate 14,218,011 of OY039076.1, read as the reverse complement.
GGATCCTCTTGTTATGTTAAGAGACACTGTCCAACGGAAATTAAGTTAATGGCACTAATTAGTTCTTTGGCATACAATTACACCGGATGATTTGAAGAAATTATCGTAATTGGAGAATTTTTCTAGTATTAATATTTACGCGTTTGTAAACGCAAAAATATCGTAATTGCTTAAAAAAATCTAAGCTGAAAATAGTTTGTAAAACATTTAGACCATAAATTTCTTGGAACTGTGAAAAACCAAACTCATCTCTTTCAAAAGATACGGCTGTTTATGCCGCAAGGGAATAAAAATCCGTTGACACTTCCCCTTAACTTGGAATAATGTTATTTGGCAAAAAACAGTACACAGTTGTATGTCTGTGTGTGTGTGTGTGTGTGTGTGTCTGTGCGTTAGCACGATAACTCGAGCATGCTTTGACTTATTGCAACCAAATTTAACATGCGTGTATGTGATCAAAATATAAGGTTTCTATCAACTTTTGAGCCGTCGATCACGAAAGTTAAGCGACTAAGTGCGCGGTCGGTACTCGGATGGGTGAACAAAATTTAACATGCATGTATGACATCAAAATATAAGGTTCCTATCAACCTCTGAGTCGTATCCGGTATACGAGAAAGTCAACGGAGATCACTCCCGATTTTTTTAATTTGTAGTTAACAAACTACTTGCACTACAAAAGAAATATGTTACCTACACTACAAGTTAGTACGGAACGGGCGTGTCATTGAGTAAGTCTAACGCAGATTTAGTCTGTTTATTGAAAAGATTACCGTGGTCATAGAGATAGACAGAGGAACAGGCTCCCACCAATTCCTATTATACAACGAATGTATTTTATAAAAAAAAGTATAGTGCGCAGTTTTCTTTAACACCTATCTCCGCATGCCTCCGAAATACGTGTACTCATATTGGAATTTCGACGTTACTTCGCACAGTTAGCTCAGCTGGACAAAGAGGCCGTTGAAAATATGAATTCCCACTTTGTCCGTCTCCATTTTCTGGTGCAGTTGCTAACGGCTAAGCTCGCCAGAAATAGTCGGTTGTCCATTCTGCGGCTGTGCCGGTGGAACGGCTGCCCGCAATCGGAAGGTCGCAATTATATTCACTCGTTGACTATAACACCCGCTGGCCGCTACTATTTGTTCTAGAAAAATAAAAGATTTTTTCATTGTTAAAACGAAACGAGAATTCACAAAGCCGGCAATAATTTCCAATACGACAATAAATAGATAATGGTGGTCAATTTGATATTCGTCTAAATGATTTTTAAAGTAAGTGCATATATTGGGTGTTTTAGTTTTAGGTAGCAAAAACCCAGTGTCGTAAGAAAAGCCATCAGTGATAACCTGCATCAGTCAATAAAAAAAACTAGGTAGGGACACGGTATTTGTCTCAGATTATATTATTATGATTTGAGGTATTCGTTTTATTATGACGATAAATATGTTGTCTCTATTTAAAATTAAAAAAAAAAGAAAACAGCACGGTCGAACGAATTGGCGGGATCAAAATTAAATATTTTAGAAGACACAATAATTATTATTGAAGACTTTCTTTTGACTTGGTTACTAAGCAAAGGTTATATATTTTTAGTTATCAGCTAAAACATAATTTAAAGAGTTACTTGAATGCGCTTTTTGTAAGGAAATTACTTCCACGGGCTCTCAAATTCACCAGCAAAAAACCTAGTGCGTCTGACTCTCTTAAAATTTTAGTTGTAAAATGTGCCGTTTTAAAATTTTGTGCAGCATTTTAATTTTTGAATTAATTGTTAGTCCGCTCGTGACCACACGGCGGCGGTGTAACCTAGGTGAAGGGTCGAGTAAAAAATGTGTTTTATTTAGGTAGTTCATGACCCGTGGCTAGTACAATGTAAAGAGTGGATTCTTTATAAGGACAATATATACGGTTAAGTTACATTAAGCAACTTGTATGCAGTTGTCGGCAAGGGAGGTAGTACACTTATCAGTTCGGAACCATATCCTCTCTTTTTACTATGAAAAAGAGGCGCCATGCCATGATAGTTTATTTACTTTGTACAATTTTTTTTTGGATACAACATAAAATTTAAAACACACTAGTCGTACAAACGAAAAGGAACAAATAGTAGGGTCAATACTGCGCTTGAACGAACTTTCACACCCTCCTATGGACCGAAATAACCACGTATTAGAGTCACGGACTTTGAACTGTATATTGCGATTCTTAAATTTTATTTTTGAGGAAATTTAGTATACATTTTCGTTTCTATCTAACAACCATATTATAGAACTAAATTGATCAACTAGTGATTTGGAAATCTACATATTTTTGTAATAAGCCATATAAAGTTTGCCATTCGCGGTAGGAATTCCATCGTACCGAGCCAATCTATTTGGACCAACAGTGCAGTCACATTCATGGACAAATTTTGGATCGACAGCGTGGATGGACCAAATGGATCGATGGATCGCTCTGGCTCGCTCGTGAATGGCGACCTTATTAACTGTTTATTTACGACACCTAGATACTCGTATAATGGAGACTCCGACTCGGGAACGTGACTTTTGAAATCCTCTAGACGCCTTATAGATTCGAAGACCCAACAAGATCATCTTTAAAATTGCGCCAACAGCAACAGTTGTCAAAAAAGCTCTCCGATTTAAAAGCGCGTGGGTGCGGGATTGATATTGAACTTTTGTAACTGTGCTGTTCGTGTGCTAGTTTGGGTCCGTGAAGATGGATCCCTATGTCCATGGGCTTAAAGCGCCTTTAGTGACCTGGCCTTGGATAAGCCATTTCCAGGATATTAATTGTAATCCTAGCTATGGAATCGCAGTCACACAGCAGGTGTTCCATGGATTCCCAGTCGTATCCCGTCCCCTTCCCTCCGGACCACGACAGAGTATAGACGTGTCTACTGTGTTTAAATATATAAAATAATATATTTAATAAAAGGATTAAATATTTTCAATTATTTTTCTTATTATTAGGCCGAAAGTACCAGGCGAGCAAAACAACTCAAGAGATAACACCTAGAACGTGCCATTGCAGCCAGAGCGCGACAGCAACATTGTACAATACGCCTGTACATACCATAGGCCTGTACGCAGCCCGCTTTCATGGAAAATAAGAATACCTCTAGGGGGAAGGAAAGGGAAAAAAGCCAGCGGGAGGGGCCGGGGGAGGAAAAAATAAATAAAGGAGTGCCCGACACAAATCAAAGTTTCAGGCACGTGTATAGTGCCGTACTCGCGTGCGCATGCACACTCACACACACTCCTGTCATTTATAATTTATTTTATCATGTAGTTGAATTTTAATTTATGTTTTAAACTTTCTGTTTTTATAAGATCTTTTTACTTGATATATCGTGTCAACTACAAAGGAAGATTGGCGCTGATTTACTGAGATACAGGTAGGTAGTCATAATTAGTTTAAAAATCGGAGACTTCATAATTATGGCTGTAAATTCTATTGTCAATAAAGTTATTATTATTATAAATCTGTTGCCACAACAATAGTGTAAACAGCATTATTGCATTTTGACAATTGGTGATAAGTACTGAGGCTCCACTAAGGAACTGTCCTTAGTGGATGAGGATTCTCCGCGAAACTTACACCACGGCCTTATTATCAGTTTCCATCAAGTGAGGTGAAGCCAAAAACTTTCCCGGCAAAGATAAAAATACAGAATCTTTCTTCTACCCTGCTCCCAATTTATTTGGGGTCGGTCGGAGTCATGATATCGAAAAAACCGCTGTAGGTTTTGACATTAGATTTATACGATGTCGCCAGCCTGACATCAACCCTCCTTGGGAACGACAATATCCTGCCTAATCCTGCTAAACATGCCTTTCGAAGTATAGAGGAAAATCAAGATGAAAAAAAAGATAAAAATAAATAATTTATTATACGATTATATCATTATATAATGAGTAAGAATTCTAACTTAAAACACTGGCACTGCCACTGGTTTTATCCAAGTGGACCCCCCAAGTCCTTTAAAAAGTGTATTATGCTGTTCACAACAGAATGAAGATCCTCAAAACATTATGTCACTGAGCTGCTCATAATAAGCATCATCAGAATACAATCACATTGTGTTTTCAATGTGTACATAATGGTGGTAGGACGGAGGGTTTCTCTTGCCTAAATATATTTTTTCATGGCTGTTTTTACGACCGCTCACGTTCTCAGCTCCCCTAATATTGTTTGCCCTCGGCTTAATATCGTGTGAATATAATAGTTTCTTCGTAACTGTTTAGTGAGTTAGTCCAGTTTATCTACATTATCGTGAATATGGAAAAGAACAATTTGAGGGATGAATTCGTTTGGACGTGAGGTTATTAACGTTAGCTACGTCTTTTATTAAGTTTCTGCTAATGACACATTAACAAAAACCGATTTTTTTAAATACGTGCAAATATGGTTTGTATCGAAATACGTATTTATTTTTTTCAATGAAAATAATCTTGTTTGGTTGTTTTAGTACATATCTATGTTATAAACACAAGATGTTTATGATAATGTGCTCTCGTCTTAAGAAAATAATCGCAATTTAATCCTTCAGTGAACAATCTAACGCAAAAGTCAACAACCAGGACAGCATGTTACACTCAAAATCATCTCAGTAAGTAGAATGCTTAGAATCTCTCCTTAATTTATTCTCAATCTCTGCTCCTGCTTCATGACGGGCTGCAAACTGTGTTCACCATTCCAACGTAAACTAAGAAGTTTGGCAACTCGTTTCTTAGTCGCACAATCAAGAAATGGAATTCTCTGCAATTCTGGGTCATTCAAAATAGGCGTGATGAAACACTTCGCTGAGTTGCAGGTCGGGAAGCCGAGGGTGGTTAAGTGCGTCGCATATTGTATCTCTCGCACTATCTATCTTCGCATTTGGACTTTACTCCTGCTAACCATCAGGGGAATGCGGTCATTTGCTATACTTCTTTATGTTTAATTGTATATAAGTATTTTTATTTGCCATGATTTGAAGTCTTTGAAAAATTGCACCAAATTAAATAGCAAACGAAAAAGTTTTTTCTAGTATTTCGATTCCTATTTAATTTCCTACAATTTTTAACTTCGTAAAAGAGTTTTAATGTGCCTTCCGATGCACGAAATACCCCAATGTAAAATAAAATGATCTGAATTCGAGCATTACAAAAGGAAATTTTTAAGGACTTTTGATCTCGTATGAGACGTCTTAACTTCAGACCATCGAGCTCCTCCATTGTGTATTCATTTTATAACGTATAAAACCGGAACTCTTGTTGAGAGTTGGGATTTATTTGTAAGAGAAAGTTAATAATTTATACTACGCTTGTTTTATTTTCCCTTTATGGATCCTTACAATAACACAGTCCCCAGAGCTCACCATATGATATGATTACGTTCGAGTTTTGTTTGAATATGTTCTGAATCCATTAAGCAAAGTTTCAAGGCTGTCTGTCTTTGTCTTTAGAAATATAGATTTTATTCTCTCGCCGTTATTCTATTTTAATTTTTTATTGATCAAAATGTTCATTGTTATTAAAACTCCAAGACGGTTCGGTAAATTATTTTACCAGGTACTTTTAGTTTCGTTGTTTTGTTGCCTACGGAAGATTCGATTTTTAGTCAATGGTCGATTTTTAGTTTTTCATGGAAGTATTCTGGTTGGTTACATTTATTAAATTGTAAGTTTTGAACTAGTAATTGTAGATGACGAAGATGGCAAAGTAATTTAAAATTAATTTGAACAAAATAAAGGTGAGTCCAGATTTGTACCCGTACCCTGTATGTGAGACGTTCGCGAGCATAATACTTTGCTCGCGAACTAATACTCATAACGCGAGCATAATACTCACTCGAGTGCCCAAAATTGAGGAGCTAAAATGTGACTACGCGAGCTGTACGCGCGCATTACACCACGGGATGTACTAATCTAATTCATACTTGCATGAGTTGCACTAGTGCATAGGTTCTCTAAGTGGACGATAAGGCCCCCTTGTTACTATCAGGGAGGGCCAGTAGAAAACCTAGAGAAAATTAAAGGGCACTGAGATATGGCATATAATCATGTCAATAACTTTATTAAGTTCATAACGGACAGTAATTAAAACATATTCTTAAAGTGCGCGGTGGCAAAATAAGGCTAAGAAGCTATGTACTAGTGGTGCCCTAGCAGTTATAGTAAAGTCTTATACCACAGATATATCAATTATTAAATCTGTGTCTTGTACAGATTCAGCCTTCCAAAGTACGCATAGCTGACGATACCACATGAACGCTTCGTCTGTTGCAGCAACGCTTATACCTACTCTTTGAGCAGACGTGCCAACTCGCGTCCAGATATCGCCTTAGTCAGCTCTGCTATGGTCGAACACTAAATTTTGACTTAAAAATGCAGAATACGACCCCTACAAATTTAAATAATGAAAGTAGTATTACATTTATACATAATTATGTTTTTTAATACTATCACTGCTGGTTGTTGATGGTTTTTACAGCGTGGCCGGAAATCTTATAAGAAGGGGAGGAACTTTGTGAGTCCCCTTCCTCTAACTTCCCGTAGGGAGTTTATTGTTTACTTTTTTTATTTCCAAAAGTGTATATTTACAAGCTTACTTAAACAGAAGGTAGAAATTTCCAACCATGTCACAGGCTGATTGGTATTACAAAAAATCCCACACTAGGCTTGAGCCTGTCCTGTGAGAATTTTACTGGTATGTATCTCCCGTTACGAAGTCTTGGTGTTGTATAGAGTCTGCAGGGTTTTTATCAAAAGGAAGCGGCAGACCAGGGTACTGTCTGGCTAGGGAGCGGGAGAACGATCCTCTAGCCGCTCCCATCCGGCGTAGACGGACGGATCGGAGAAGGCAGGTTCTGACCGCCACTCTTGTCCAACCCTAAGGAGTGGCTTGCACACGGGTTGGCCCCCGTGTGCCCTTATGCAGTGCACAGGTCCCCCCGTCTGGGGATTGCCTAGTACCCTAGTCAATCCCTCAGTGGCGCGTCGCCCGGCTCACTGTTGGGCTGGGCCAGCCCGGGGACGTTTTGGTGAAATGGCGAACGTAAAGTACGCCGACGTCTTAGAGGATACCGGATTGGTTTTTAGTGGAGGACCATCGTTGTTCCGCGCCGGATGAGTGTCACACACGCCGTAGGCCTAGCCAGCGTGCGGTATGGTCCGTCAAAGGATTTCCGATCGTCATAAAAAAGGGTACTCACTGGCTGATGCCCGAATCGACATGATTCAATTCACCTCGCGTTCATGATCCCCCAATGTAAAAAGTGCATGTTGTATTGTATGTGTGTCCATCTGAACGCGACGTAACTAAATTACTCGTTCATCGGAACGTTTACTCCGTACAAGCCATAAACGACCTTATCCACTAGGCCGGTAACAGAGGCATATCACTGAGCCAAGACATAACCATTAAAAATTTAACATCATTATATTTTATGGGACTGGCTTGATCATTACTTGAAGATAATTTAACGCAGTTGCTTGTTTATATTAAGATAATGTCAATATTTGATTGGTTGAGTGATTGTCTCTGCTATTGAGCTCATGTTTATGGTCCATACTCTCAACTCAATTCTCTCCTGAAATGATCCCGCGTTCAGCGCGCGTATGGTGCAATTGTTAGATGCACGCATCCTCAAGCAGAAACATCGGGCAAGTCATAAACGATTTATTTTCTAAAAACGTATTTCCTTAATAGTATTCGAAAATCGCGATTACAACGAAAACGATATAAAATATAGCAGTTATTGGTGAACGCTTTATATGCTAATTGAAATCACTCGAAAGCTTTGCCGAAACCTATAAAAACGGTTGTAAAGTTTCTTAATGTCTTTGGGGGATTCCAATTGTTTTTGGTAGGAAATCCAAAATAACCTTTTGATCTTTAAGCGTTTATGGGTAATGGATAAGGGATCGAATTAATCAGATTTAATCAAATAAAATAGAAGTCAAAAAGCTAAATAGCAGTGATCCAGTCCAGCGGATTAGCTGTGTCCTGAAGAAATATATCCATACTACCATTTCGCTGTACTTCTGTAAGTGCACTGGAAGTGAATTTAACAAGGTTAATATTTCAACTTTATATTGATTTATATTCTTATAAATATAAATTAATATAAATACCTTATTATTCCTAAGTTTCACAAATTTTATTAAATTCCATCGACACATTAGTAACCAACTCCATAGTCATCGTTAATTGATAGCAATCTCAAGTTGCATTATATTTTAATTAATTCTTTCACAACCCAGATAATATCACGATGTAATGGTATGGTTTCATTTGGGCGGCAGCACGCGATCCTTCGCTACACTTGGCGTTAAGTGTTGTGGGGTTGTCGGCTGGGAAGTAGATGATTAAGACATGCGAACATCTTACTACTAAATAATAAATAAACAGTAAGTATAGCATTTTTCATATCACGATATTTTATTTTTGGAATTAGTTAAATTAAATAAGTTGCATGTTCTTAATATTCTATGATGATTGTACTGACATGATTTGGAGTGAAGGATCTGTCTTGTGTATTTGTGTTGGCCTTTATTTGTTTGTGCACTGATTTTTTTAGCATTGTGATATTCTTATGCAATAAAATGTCTAAATTCGATTGCCATAAATATGATTATTGATAATAAGCGAAACCCGTAAAATATTTTATTAGTTTTTAATCATCAGCAATAATTTCGTAAGATAAATAATTCGTAAATAAATGATATACGATATTTCATAATTATAAATATTTATCTCAAGAAATGATTGTCTTTTCCATCTAATGACCTCTTTCATTTCATAAAACATGCATGCATGTTAAAAATTAACAAGTAAGTTCACAAACATTAGCCATTTGAGTCGTTAAAAATTGGCAAAAAGTTTGAGTACGGAAAATCCATTTCCTCTAATAACCTTCAATCAAAACGTTATATTCAAATTTTCACAGGTAAAAACCTAATATAAGTAATTTATAAAGATTACTATAGTGACAACCCTACAAGTGCGTTGCAGGAAAGGCAGGGAGCGAGTGAATTTTCACATATAAGGCTATAATGATGCCGAACACGCAACTATTCATTGGAATCGGGCCCACTCCTTAAAATTAGTATACACGAGATACTTTTTATGAATGCGACAGCTGTAATATATGTATAATATAAAAGCTATTTGACATTAAAATCATGTATTGGAACTGACAGGAACCACGCCTGCTCTTGTTGTAAAGAAATATGTGTAATCAAAGGCCGTGAGCCTGAGGCTTTGACTTGAGGTAAATGTGAGCCTTATGTAAGGAATTAATTAGAATAAAACTGGTTTTAGCAATCTTATTACTCCGTTTTAATCAATTTCTGAGCGACTTATCTAGCTATATAGTAATTAATTTGATTTATTCGACATTAATAAATTTTCATCTTTATCATCATCACAGCCTTTATAATTTGAACCACTGTTGGAAAACAAGGCCTCTCCTTTTCAACGAAGGAGGTATGGGCAGTAGTCCACCACGCTTGCCCAATGCGGATTGGTGGACGGAGTATAAGGTTATAAATACCACTTTGCTGATATATTAGTTGCCTTCTACGACACCCATTGGCGGATATGGGGTGATGCTATTCTACTCTGCCGGCATCACATGCCTAGAGTTACGTAGTATTTCGACAATAATAATTACTATGTTTATATTGTGCGCGTCTAGAGCCAACATTATTATCTAAGATGAACAGAAATGTCTGTTAAAAGTCCATTTAATTTTCTAATATGGTGTTGGCAATGTAACAACAATAAGGGTAGACCACACCGCCAACGGTAATTAGATGAAATCGCTGTACTCGCCTTTTCCATCTTGTATGCGCAGACCCTAAGAAGTGAAAAGTAAATTTTCCTTGCACCACACTAATTGGGTGCTAAAATAAATATTTAAAAAGGTGAGCGAGAAACGTGGGGTATTCACTTTTCAATTACGTCAATTAACAGAGCCGGGCGCTGTTGCGAAATTATAAGATATAAAATAAACTTATTTTTTAATAATTTTTTTCGTATCTTTATGAATTAAAATTCACATGCCGTATCTCAGTGGGTTTTTTTATATTTTGTTGGCGAAAACTTATATTAGGTACCATATAATAGAATAGAAATAATTTTATTCCCACAATACAAACGCGTGCTATATAAACAATAAGTGAATCAATGAAACTAATAAATAACTTAAATTAAAAAAACAAAAATCGGGAGTGGTCTCCCCTTGACTTTCTCGTATACCGGAAACGACTTCAAGGTTGATAGAAACCTTATATTTTGATGTCATACATGCATGTTAAATTTTGGTCACCCATCCGAGTACCGACCCCACACTTGGTTGCTTAACTTTCGTGATCGACGGCTCAAAATTTGATAGAAACCTTATATTTTGATATTAAACACGTGTGTTAAATTTGGTTGCAATAAGTTAAAGCAAGCTCGAGTTATCGTGCTAACGCACAGAAACACACACAGAAATAATTCCAAAAAAAAATTTGGACTCATGGAGGTTAAAAACGTGTAAATCCGTCAAAACCTCGAGGTCGAATTTTTTGGCGATTACAAGACTTCCTCTATACTAGAAAGTAAAAAAGTTTTATAAAACGATCTAAAAGTCAATATGCCGACAATTTTTTGTTTTGTTTGAAAGAAATAATTACATAGGTAAGTAAACTGAATACTTACGTAGTAGGTATGAAAATAAAAAGAAATCTGGAATACCATTAGGCTGGCACCGACCTCAAAATAATAATAGTTGGCATATTGAGTTTTAGATGGTTTAAAACGTAAAACTTTTATTTCTCCCTTTACAGTTTTGAAGTCGGTTTAATTATTTAAAATTATTTTTTTCTCACTTACAATATTTCCTTGTTTGAAGCAGAGAGTTTGAAGGCTAGTTTTTGCATAAACATTGCCAACATGCTACAAAACCTCAGATCATATGATCTGAATACAAAACCCAAATACATCGTTTGATATCTAATCCTAAAATAAGTCATCCGTTAAAAGGTCTGTACTACACAGGCACCTAATAGGGCTTACTCACTCGCGTTAATGTTCCCAAAATCTTTGTTGTGCTTGTTTTTTTTTTACCGTAGTGCCCTGAATTGATTTCCATTTACATACAAAACGTTTTACCGCGATTACTTCGCACCCCCGCGTTTATTACTTCCCCAATGAGCCGTGAAAAGATCGCCTCGAAATTATTTTAACTTATCATTTTGTTTTGGTATATTATTTACGTGGGGGAAGCCGTTTAGGTTGATTGCGGAGAATAAGACTTTTTACGGAACCGATTGCCGGTGTACTGATCGTGATAATAAAGCTACTATTTGCGTGGTTTGTACTTGGATGGATTGCTGACAAATATTTGACTCGGTTTTCTTGCTTTAGATGCCAATCACTGGTTAAGTTAGATTAAAGTAAGTTGTATAAACACAACTTACTTTTCCAAAATAACCCTTTTAAAAGCTTACGAGGCCATAAAATCTTAGGTCATGAATACCACGATGCTACCAAGTGTAATTAATTCAGTGATTGCAAAATAAAAGTTATTACAAAATCTAACTGATACGGTGTAAATCAAATAAATATTTGAAAATTTATTCTGTGTATCCACAATACAAGATATCACAATATAAATGTGCATACCCTACACTAACAGGACAATTAATGTTTTCCCATCAAGAGAATTTCCACTCCGAATTTGTCCGTCTTTATATAAAACACATAACTTGGACAATTCTTTTGAATCAAGTTTCATCAAAAATCTAATATCTGCAGAAAAGTAGCGGCCAGATGTTGTACTCAGTAAAATTTTCACCAGCGGCTCGGAACTTTTTCTTTTAATTAATAAAGCCTCACATGTACATTAAATTGTAGAAGTCTTCGTGTCTAAACGGAGCAAGCGGCAGACATGAGATTTTTGCTAGCAGTTATTATTCTTGGAACTGAAATCAATCAGGGTGCGCGCTCCGGTCACCGAGTCTGTGAACCCATTTTTCCTGTTTGGGAGCTTCGTTGATATCTGATGTTTTATTTTCGTTTTCATTGTTAGATAAGCACTCGGCTTGTAGGTTTGAGCCGTTCAGTGACTCTTGTATGCGGGTGAGCTTGATGTATATGTCGCAGGCGGATCATATAACACGTCGTATTACAAAAAGGCGCGCCACGGATTGTAAAACGCCACCATTATAAAACGCGTCTAACTCACATTCGCCAGATTGTGAGTTGCGTTGCGATCGGACATGTTGGCGAAATATAGTGTGGCACGCCACAACATCCTATAACTCTCCCTAGTCATTTGAAGAAGAAGACAGTGTTGGAAGAAATTGCTTTTTAGCAATAAGGCCGCCTAGTTTGTACATTTGTACATTTTGTACAGTGTTTGCAGTGCTGAAGTATCCAATTTCAATGGTGCTCAGTCGTGTGCACTGACACACGTATTCTTATAAGAACCGAAAACCTTAGATTTATATTTGAAAAACAATATTTAAACTAATTGTCCGACTTTTATTTATAACAACATATTCGCTTAAAATTATGCTTTACTATCTTACAAATTGTATTACATTGCAGCTGTGCTTAACTTTCATTGCTTCGCAGTCCTTAACACGCGCGCAACCAAGAGTGTATATTACGGCATGCTCTACTAGAACCATGTAGTACGGCCGCTGATCGCGACACTCGGTCTTCCTATAAACTCTGCGATTTGACCGATCTCCTTAGATTGATATATCTGTGGTTTTATTAATGAAGTTATTATTTTATAACAACTATGAATTCTTCTATCGGTTGGATAAAGGGTCTTTATGTTATATAATAATGCAAGTAAAATTTTCAGATAAGCCTTTAATTTTGTAAGGTGTCGATTATTTATTTTTCTTATTGCATTGAGCAAAGTGATAAGAAACATCCCCCATGTCATCCATTGTTCCCTGAGCAATTTGCTTATTTTATTGATCACTGCATAAGGAAGTTTGAAAATAAAGGTTTCGCATGGAAATAGGCTTTTACTCTACCGAGTGACTTCCAACATAAGTGGGTTAGAGGCTGTGAGCCAGTAGTTTGCTGAGGCCACTTCCATTACTTACATCGGATGCAAGACCATCAAAATAGTCCTAGAGCTAATGTCCTTGAAAAAGTTACGTAAATATTTTAAGCAAAACTATTGCCACAATAATAGACGTTTTAAAATTACTAGCACAATATATGTATGTATATAATTTATAGTTAAAAAACCGGACTACTTAGAATCTTCTCACAAATTAATCTTAATAATCTCTATTGCGATTATGAGACACTCATCATCATCATCACAGCCTTTATAACTCCCACTGCCGGGACACAAGGGTCTTTAGGCAGTAGTCCACCACGCTTGTCCAATGCGGATTGGTGGACGGAGTATAAAGTGATCAATACCCCTTTTTCTGCTCCATTAGTCGCCTTCTACGACACTCATTGGAGGATATGGGGTGATGCTATTCTACTCTGCCGGCATCACATGGCCATGATTATGAGACACTGTCTATCTATAAACATCAATTGAGATCCAACCAATCAGCACAAACACAATAACTCTCGTGAGATTTCGTGAGGAGTTTAAGTATATATATTTCAGATTCCAGGTGATGGTGTAGATTCATTAAAGTTACTCCAATCCATTCATCAACTATAAAAGAGGTGATAATTTACAAACAGCTTCTGATCAAGTTTACTTTAACACAATATCGGATCAATTGTTTGGGAGCTACGATGCCACAGACAAACACATAGATATATACGTAAAACTACGCAATCCTATTGGTTAACATTTCCTCGTTTCTCCGCTCCAATGGAATGACCCAACACTGGTTGACATGATAACCCGTATTTTGCTTTAAATAGCGCGAGTAATATTATTTATAACAAATAAGCATTTTTGTTCCAAAATTTTACCTTTGTATAAGAAAATAAAATATAGTATGATTTGTCAAATGAATTTGTGTTGTTAATTTTATCTAATTACATGGTTTATTAAACCATGTAAGTAGTAAAAAAAATTTAATAACAACTATAATTTGATAGCACACATGATCGTATAGCTCGATTCAGAATTACTTATTTATTATTGATCATTGAGATCACCGATGAACATTTCGCCGTCCATAGTGGGTTTTACAAATACCCATTACAAAAACTCGCTTCCACTTAGTCATAAAAAATAACCTTACCTACCAATAATTAGTTATCACCATTCACTCATTCACTCCAACTTTGAGTTTTTGGCCGAAACGTAATTCTGGATTGAGTTATACGCTGTGCACACAGCAGGTTCGAACAAAGATCACATGCAAGTAATAAAGTTATCGTATTTAGAATTATACGTCTGTCACCGCGTTTTAGTAGTACTTACTCTTACATAGTCTGCTTGGATTATCTTTCAAAACGCTATGCATAATAAGCAAAACGTATTCGAAATAAGTTATTGGAAGCATGTTCCAGCTAGTTTTTAATAATTGATCGTAAATATCAGTTAAACAAATATTATATAAAGACTAGCCCCAAGATAAATGCCATTTCTACGAACCAAAAAAAGAGAGTAAACCTACGTGAAACTGTCGATTGTCATTGTCACGTATGTGACGGTAATTTTTCAGATACGTCCTTTGAAAACAAATAAACTCAACAAGAAAAAGTAACATTGGAAAATAGGTAATGTTATCTTCGAATTAAATAGTTTTATGTGGCACTGTAATAAAAACAAATATAATGTATTTTTCTTTTGTTAATTAATAAAAAATAAATAAAAAAAAGGTTTCATCACTTACCAAACCCATCTATGCTATTGTTGGAAATATTATGAATAATGAATTTTAAACTCTGAAAAGGTAGAAAAAGTTTTCTAATGTTTGATTATTTGATTCTATGCCTAGCTTTCATAGTATGAAAGTTCTCCTAAAAGTTTCAGTTTTTGGGAAGAGTCGTGAGAGATTTGCCTTTGATATAAATATCGATGGTTAAGTACCTATATAGTATTCAACTACTACTACTTCTAGTTAAGTAGTTGAATACCTTGAAGCGTGGTCAATGGCGTCGTGGTCCTGTGATCTTCCTAACGATCATGAAAGCTAAGCAACAAAGTGTAATCGAACGACAAACGATACTTAATTTGAGTTAACTAGGTAAGATCTAAGCACTGAAATGTATTATTAAATTATTGAATATTTTAATTAATTTTTGATTGCAAAAGTGTATTTGCCAAGGTCTGGCATTAAACATGGGTTCCAATTACGAAATCGATGTAATATTATAATTGCAGCAGGTCTTGTTATATCTCACCAAAGTTCAATTTCCCTAATCACCAACGGATGACTGTTTATTGGCGGTGTAATGTGAATTGACTCCCGTATCGGTGCAATAGATCTATATTTTAGATCGGTTTACGTGTAAACTGACTTAATAAAATTCACGAGAGTGTCCTTTACGATCAGTATTGCCATTAATAATTTGATACTTAATACAATTGCCAATATAATGATATTGGCAGTTGTATTATCAAATTATTTCACATAATATAAGAGTATGTTTTAATAAAACCTACTTTTGTGAGTATAAATTTCTAAGTTAAGTGGACACCAAGTTGACACCATTTTGGCGGACGAGCCTGTAAGACTACCTACAATACCTTGAGAGGTTAGATACAATCGAAGATCGAAGCATTTGCTTATAAGGTTTCTTTGAACTGTAATATTTTTTGTTATTCGCGCGCTGTCAACCCAATCTGCAAAACTAAATCCCATCGTCTACCCCTTTTGAAAGAGCGGTCGATCCGCTATGACATATATTATATCTCTGAAAACTTTGCATTTTAACAGACATAGTTGGTACTTAATATGTTCTTTGTCGTCTTCGTCTTTGGATGCAGTCATAAATTAGTATAAAAATTGTGACTTTGTAAGCAAGAGAACCTCGGTTGCGATATACACGGTGTTCCTGAGGTTATACATTAACTTCGGCATGTTATTCAGATTATTATATTGATCATTTTTTACTATGGACACTTTAATGAATTACAATTTCTTTAACATTTTTTATTTTCATACATAGTAAATGCTTAGATGCAACTTATCTAATATGAATTACTCTTTACCTGAGCTGGCAACATCGCATTTGAAACTTTGGTCCATATGTCCACATAAACTTTTCGAAACTTTTCTTGACGTTCTTTTCTTAAAATTCAGTTTGATAGTTTTGGTTGCACAAAGTGGCCACATCTCACAGATAAAGACTCTTTCACACTGCACAACACAATTAAATTGGTTAAACTTAAACTAGCAATAACTTAAAAACTATGTTAGTTAAGCTACTATTTCCGTTGTACGATATGTTTAACAAGAGCTATAGAAGTATTATTCAAAGTTAATGCATATCCCCAGGAACACGGTGTATACTATACCTACAGTTTTTGAATTTTATTAAGTTTTTTTTAATAAATTTTTATCGTAATGATGTTATTAAACAATTCTAACCCTCATTATCAGTTTCAAAATTCTTCTTCACTATTAGGTTCACCTCAAGCGTGAAAATTAATCAAATTTTGAATGTAAGTATAAATGCCACTTTTGTTTATTAATTTTGTACTACAATCGTATTTATCAATTTCAGGTAACCATAAACTGATGTGATGTGGGCACAATATGGGACGTCGCGGTAGCATAATGGAGGTGAGTTTCAAAATAATAAAAAATATATTGGTTTATGTATAGCTCAATAACAATCCTTTTCGTCATAGTAATAATTTCGCGTATCTGAGAAATTAGCAATATTTCTAGTTTAAAATTATGTAAGTAGTCACTTTTGCTACCACAGTTCAGTAGACTTCAGGTTATACGTGTCTTACTGTTTTGTCACGGACTCTTCACTGGCAGATCGGAGATCATCTAACCCTTTATTTATTTATGCGATTGTTAGATCATTCAAGGCACGGTCTGAGTATATTGTACACTGTTCAATAATCATTGCAAAGATGTATTTTTTTTTTAAATATCTCGTTATAATTTCAGGACGATGACAAAAACTGACGAATATAAAATAAACTACAACTGATTGTTAGTCTATTGGCAATCGTAAAATTAACTTATTGACGCCTCTCCATCACGTAATATATTTTTAACTCTGAAATTTCTATCCTTAATTAACATATTTTTAATTTCCTTTTTTACAACATTTTAGCCATCGAATAACAGCAAACAAATGAACAGTTTTGTCCCGCCTGAGGCAAGTGGATTTTTTTCAGTGCATCTTTCTAGTTTTGAATATCTTTTTGCTATATGTAGTGTCCATACAAAGGTTAATTTTGAGGCTTAATAATGATTTATATCATAATTTGCTCCTAGATAAAACTGTCTACATGTTATATAAAAAAATAATAATATTATTAATCTTATGTAATTTATTGCAATTATTTATGCATTTAATAATTTAGACACATAAAAGTTTTAACATAATCTCTTGCAAAATTAGCATAAAACCTTGTAATCTATAATAACGTCGGACCATCGAGCACATAACCAATAGAGGAGAAATGTCACATATTTTGTTCTAAAATAATTCCGCCTAACAATTGAAACAACGGGTTATACTAGAGATGGGGATACACAGGCATGCATATTTATGTTTTTAACGATATCGTTACCTAGCTATGAAAATACTTAATAAAACAATAATACAAAATAAAACAAACTTATTTATTTTCTTTATAAATTTTACAGTAAATCTAAATTCATCAAAATCTTTTCAGTAAAAAGTACCAGAAGGCGACCTTGACAAAAAATACAAAGTAAAGAATTGATGAATGATGACAAACAAATTTTAACATTGTCAGTCAAATAAGTAAACATAAAATTAGAAAATCATAGCGAGTTAAAGTGTTAAATAATACAGAGAGTAACACATATAAAATCAATGAAAAGTGGTAAACTATCAGTGGAAGTGTTAAAAAGTGAATTAGTTACATAAAACGCGAATTAAGTTCAGTTTTCATAATATTTTTTACAAAGAAATGTTACTTACAACGAAAAAATAAATCTATTTCCAAGGGTTAGCGTGTTATTGAATTGCAAATATCGATACACGTTTAGATTTATGTTATTGCAGCATGTTGCAACACTAGTAATATAGTAATATACTGTTTTAGGTGAGATTGACAGTTTGACGTTAGCGCAAAAGCGCTAACCTGTTTCGGAGACGGAGGGCGCGTATTACCACTCTATTGGTTATGTGCTCGATGCGTCGGACAGACTAGATATAAGTGAAATTTTATCGATACCTACTATACCTCAGTTGCAGAGAAATACCTAAAGCAAATGTCGATTAAGGAATAATTTTTGCGCAAATATTTTTAAAACTAGAAAAAGTACACTGAAAAATATCGTTTGCGTATTGCGGAATCGCATTGCGAACGATGCTGGGTTCGATTCCCACCTGGGGCAGGTCGATATTTACAATGTATTTACTATTTTTTCTACTTCTTGTCGAATTCAA
The DNA here is from genome assembly GCA_955850985.1 of Elophila nymphaeata. Taxonomy (NCBI): domain Eukaryota; kingdom Metazoa; phylum Arthropoda; class Insecta; order Lepidoptera; family Crambidae; genus Elophila; species Elophila nymphaeata. Next base: position 14,199,478 of record OY039076.1, on the reverse strand, counting down.
AATCCACTCAGAGATGGTAAAGACATCTATAATTCCTTATATCAACAATAGTTTTTAGTTATTTCCCCAAACCAGCCACATTGGTGCTCCGTAGCATCTGTGTTCCTTGTCCTACTACACTTTTATAACCAGGGCTGGGTATTGTGCTGAAAAGTGCTCTCCGCGATATCATTTTGTTGTTTATTTTTCGAAACTTTGCAACGTCTAAGTGGAGCTTATTATTTTTTGCCTGAAAGCCTGCGGAGTCCGTGCTACGAGTGGACGGCGATGAGATATTACCAGATAAGGATATTTAAAACCCAAATTCAGCGAAGAATAATATACAACTGACAGTTGTTTTTGTTGATTTTTATGTATGTTTCTTTAGAACAAAGTATAAGCTAGAAGAAATAGCTTTCGTTTGTTTCTTTAATATAAATGGCAAAGACGCTCATGATTTGCCTGATAATAAGCGATCATCGTGGCCTATAAGTGCTTGCATCATCAGGGTGTCACTCGCACGCCAGTCGTGACCTCATTGCTGCTCTGTACTAAAACGTAGTGTTATTTCGTATTGGTTTACAAACAATAAGGTTGAGGTACATCCTTAGGGCGTTCTAAGTTCACCCCAATTTTGTTCGACCGATTCGCTTTGTATACCGCTCTTGAATCTTCTATTTGTTCATTCTGACTCACTTGATCTGGTTGTATATAAAACTCATCTCCACATAATAAACAATTCCTTTGTGGGCCAATGTATACGTTTTTACAATAAGCTTCCAAAGAATATTACAGATTTTCCTGTTAACAAATAAAAAAATCGTGAGTGGTCTCCCCTTGAATTTCTCGTATACCGGAAACGACTCAAAAGTTGATAGAAACCTTATATTTTGATGTCATACATGCAATTTTGGTCACCCATCCGTGTACCGACCACGCACTTGGTTGCTTAACTTTCGTGATCGACGACTCAAAAGTTGATAGAAACCTTATATTTTGATGTTATACATGTATATTAAATTTGGTTGCAATAAGTCAAAGCATACTCGAGTTATCGTGCTAACGCACAGACACACACACACACAGACATACAAACACACAGACACACACACATACATAATTCCAAAAAAATATTTTCTATATATTTTTATAAATAGGTCCAAAACGTGTAAATCCGTCAAAATCTCGAGGTCGAATTTTTTGACGATTACAAGACTTCCTCTATACTACGTATACAAGAAAGTAAAAAAACTGTAAAAACTAATTATATAAAAAGCTTATTACAAGATAAATAATTATTTAAATGATCCAAATGAGTGGGAGTAAAATCTGTCCAAAATTTACGCATGTAAAATTGTAATTTAGTCATATTGATATGACTATTAACCTGTAATGATGTTTTGAAATTGTAAGCTTTGGAGATTGTAAGCTTTGGAGTTTCTTTCGCCATTACTTCTCCAGCATATTAATAATTATTTAAGTAAAATAATTATTTCGTCCCGAAATGGTGGTAGGGCTATTGACGATTGAAGAGTACTTAGCAACATTTAATTTAATTTCACGAGGCATGGCTGTAAATAATATATTTTTATTTATTTGTAGATAGTTAATTTTATTTTCTTTTATTGAAGGTTTTAACCTTCATCTCACGTGATTTGAAATGATGATGAGACCCAGTCCCAAGGTAAGCGAATTTCACTCAGAACCTTCAATCACTTTTGGACTAGATATCTTATCATTAACTGACGAAATATTTTTTGATGCTAATATTATTTGTTTGATTGATTTGAGTGTAATTACTGGGCATGGAAGGCATAACATCTTAGTGCCAGGATGGCAACGCACTTGCAGTGTTAAGTGATTTACCCTTTATATTGAAAGTGCCTATCGGCGATGGTAACCACTTAGCACCAGGTGGGCCACAAGCTTGTAATATAAAAAAAGATTGTGATAGCCAGACAGAATTAAAAGAAACTCTAGCTCTAACAAAACTGACTACATATTTGTACTCCTCTAGAGAACGACCTGAGGATCTGGATCTGATTTTGGTGGGCAATCTATCAGACCATTGCGGTGGTGGGTTGAGCGACTTTCGATCTGATCTTTCTATATAAAATATATTGGAAGGTAAAAGTTTGATATATTATTGTGTACGCAAATCTCGGAGAGTAATTAATGGATTGACTTGAAATCTTGCATCGCATTGCTTTTAAAAAAACTTTTTGTTTTTCTTTTACGAATTAAATTCAATTTTCAAATGGAAACGAAGAATTCTATGCAGGCAAATATATTATTTACTCACCAATTACTTAATAATAGCGTAATAGCGACTAGAATAGAATAATCGATCCGCATCATAGCCAACTTTAGCTGACACAGCATGCAGTGTCACTGTTTCAATTGAAAGTGAATCGAACAATATTCAATAAGAAACGGCATAGTCAAAGGGTTTGAAATTAAATCCCAGGCAGACATTTCACATTGTTCCGTTCAGTAAGGCGCATTGAATCCACTTGAGCGATTAGTCTCCATATCTCTGGGATGGCACTCAAGTTGGCAAAGTGCTCTGTCTCCTACTCTCGAAATAGATATGTGCAGAAGGTCTCACCTCTTGATATTGCCAACGCCTTCTTACGTCATTTGATTTTAAGATTTGTGTCTTGATCTTAAATTTATTCTGGAATTTATTTGTTAATGGCTCATTTATGATAAATGCTCTTAAATTACGCAGCGAAGTATTTAAAATTTAATAAATTATTAAAACTAGGAAAGAAAAAAATCGGCCTGCCCTAGGCGGGAATCGAACCCAGCATGTTCCGCAATCCGGGTGACTGCGTTAACCACTACGTCACCAGGGCACTGCTTTCGCTGTCGTGTGCTGTTTCCTTAATAAATTATTCATTTGATAATTACTACTTAATTACCTAGCAAAAAAGAAGAGATTGGAAAAGCATTATTCTTCTTTCTTCTTCAGTTATGAAATCTTGCGTCCGGGTCCGCTCCATTTTCTTATTGTATACGTCAATACTACAACCAGAGCCGAAAGTCATATGGAATATCCATTTCTTAAATAACTATGCCAGGATAATGTTATTTGCATTTTTGCTGAATTAGTTCAGTTTTATTATCTTTTTCTAATAAATAAAATTACCTTCTCTCCGCTATTTCGAAGTGTCAAATTTAACATCCGTATTGAGAGTGGACCTTCTGTACTTACGTATTGATTTCGTGTTTTAGCTAGAGTAAGTGGCCGTAGGCCGTCTCCAATAAAACTGTCATGGATTCCGTGGCTTATATGTTATACGTCATGGAATTTAAATGAGTAGGCATCTGGATAATATATTTAAAGGTTTTTGTTTTATTTTATTCGGATTCGATTAGGGATTTCAGAAGTCCCAATGAAAAACCCTGAAACTGGGTCAGGGGTTTTCATTGGGACTTCTAAAATCCCTCGTCTGCTAATAAGCGTATTTTTGCTAAAGTACTAATATCTGTTTCTGTATCAGGAATAAGATTCTCTTCAGAGTTATAAGGTGTTGTAGCGTAATAATGTAGGTTTCCTTAAGGTCATGATACACTTATCAACTTGGAAAAGGATCGTAACCTTAGTGCCTTTCGCCTCGCCGACCACCAAGCGTCAACTTAACGTAAGCACGTAACCAAATCGGCTGTCGCCCTGCTTGTCGCTGACTCAAAGTCAGCGACAAGCAGGGCGACAGCAGTGGCGCAATCCAATAGAATAGTTTAGACAGATTCAAATAGAAGTTGCCTTGAGGGCAGTGGCGCGAGGAGCAACGCACGAGCAATGCGCTGCAGTCCAGCGAGCGGCGCGAGCGCCTCTGTATTAACGTAGGGTTTTGCATTTTATTTATTGCTTTTTATCGACCGACGTTTCAAAATTCCCGCCGAAGACGTCGAGAAGCAAAATATTTCAATTACTTTTGACAATAATTTGTCATAACACAACACTACGCCGTTCGAGCGTCGCGCGATCTGCCCGCTGGCTTCGAGGCCTGGACGGCGTCCGCCACCCCCCTGCCCCCCCCCCCCCCCGCTCGTCGCTGTCTTTGTGGCCGCAGCGTAAGTTCTCTTGTGAATGTAAGCACGTTCGGCTAGTAGTGTGCAGACGTAGTTTCGCTAGGGACAGACGTAAGCGCGTGGACGACGAGCCGTAAGCACGAGAACTACAAGTTACACTCACCGCACCGCTCGCTGTCCGTGAGCTTGTCCTAAGATGATTCGATCTCGTCACGTTACTGATTAGTGTGCGTTACAATATTTAGTTTCATACAAAGAATACTAAACGGCTGGGGTTCAGGCGATTTTATTCCGTTTCCAAGTTGATAAATGTGCTACGACCTTTATTCTGATGGAATGTAGATATGGGGAACATTTCCTTGTCTTGGTAGACAAGGCAGACTATAACAACTACACTCACTTGCAAACCCCTACTAATTTCATACACAGTACCTCACTTTGACTAGGTCCCAGATTAAGAAGTAAGTGCAGTTTGAATCATCCGGATGTTCATTTTTCCCGTACATTTGACGCAATCAATTCAAAACTTAACTTCCTTCTGACACTGGGACCTCTTTCTGTGTTCTGTGACTGGGACCTAGTCAAAGTGAGGTACTTTGTATGGAATTAGTAGGGGTGCCCGTTTTTTTGCAAGTGAGCGTATTAAGTAAAGACCAAATTTATTCCACATCTTTACTTCAAACCTCCTTATTTTAATCGTCGCGAGGACAGCAGAGTAGTCAAGCTAATTAAGTAATCTTAATGCAATCCCAAGACTTTTCAATTTAAGAATTCACCACGAACTCATAACTTAGCTAATATAAAGTTTTGTAACTCAAAAAGGAAATGTAAAGCTAATATCACCAGAAAGTGCTATTTTAAAACACTCAGACGGGAGAGTTTTGAGAGTTCAGCCGGAATCTCATCACAGCTGCATATAAACTAGTTATTGTTAAACTGGCTATCTTCCAGGCTATTCAGAGATGCTATTATGGACTGACAATTATCTAGTCTAGTATGTAGGACTTTTGTAACAAAATAATCTTATGTAGGCACTCGTAGATAATAGGTTATAGGAGTGGATTTTTTATATTAAGCTAACCTTTAAAGTGGAAATAACTCGTATTTTAAATGAAAGGTGAACATTCAAGATACAGAATGTAGAGATAGGCACTTTTTATACACTTTTATTACAAATATAGTCAAGAGTTGTATTGTAATAATACTCAAACTTATAACTTTACACAGAAATATGTTATTTTTATGTAACTATTAAATTAATACTCATACCATTTATACTATGAATGTGTCTAAAATCGATCATAAGATATTTTCAGCTTATTAATTATTAACAAGGATATGCTACAATTCAAACCCTCAGTCCCTAAGAAAGTTTGGACCCATTTTATTAGAAAAAAGTTTCTGTTTATTTAGAAATATCAAAGAGAGAACTATTACCAACTGATAGAAGTGTTAGTGTGACGAGTACAAACAATTATTTTTTTGAGTTTTTCGAGTAATGATTGTTCACCATGAATCTTTAACAAACATTTCAAAAAAGCTGCTTAAAATTTCCACAGGTCTTTTAGAATGTTCACTATGGGATATGAAAAAGTGGTCCTCAAAACTAACACATACAATTTTTTTACATACATACGATCATGTAATCCCATGAGGGGTAGAGCTTTAAGCAATATTTTGTTACACATAAAGCCACATCTGGCAGTATAGCATATGCAGTGCCTCCAAATAGTGACAAGTTGCCAGCCTGTTGCCTACATAAAAGTGGCACCAAACCCAAAAATTAACAATCCTTCAGTAAACACACCAACTAAACCAATGACCAGGACAGATATTACACTCAAAATCATCTCAGCAGTTCGGGTGTAAATTTTTTACCCTCTGATAATACATACATACTCCATGCATACAGCGGAGCTGTGCGAATTACAACTAGGATCGCATAAAATCTCCGATCCTCATATAACTTTCCAGAATCTAACAAGCGTGTTTTTCAACTTTGTAATAATAATACTCTTTGTGTCATTCCTGGCAATGTAAATCTGGATTGTAGAAAGTATTATAAGCCCGTAATATGTTATTAAATGGAACTTTGATAAAGTTTTGTAAGCCGGCATATCTAATGTGGATAGTTTATAATCTCAATAAACTAAGGTATTGAACGCATTTATAAGTTTATATAATTACCTAAGTAATAAAATGACGATAAATGGTAGCGCTTGTTTTACGTCTATCTAACTAGCTCCTACTAGCTCACCTTATTCCAAGTTAACATCCGTACAGTCCGTGTCTAGCACCGGCTTTGTCTTAATTTGTTGTAGTATCATCTTCATTAAAATGTAAGAAAACGGGATTTATACCACGTACCTCGGTTTTGTAAATGGTCCGATATTTCATTTTCGTGTAAGTCAGTTTTCTCACATTTTAATGATAGTGACCACGTAAGCTTAAAACAATACATTATCATCTTCATGGTCTTGGCTGAATTAAAAGAACTAAATTCATTTAATGAAGTTTGCCCGTAGAGTGTCACTGTATGATGTTCTACAGTCGTCGGAAGTTGTATATTCGTTTTTATTTTAATTTATTTAACGATTTATGTACACACAAAACAATTACAAAACAAAAATACAATAGATAGAAAATTGTACAAAGGTACTGTTTATTCCTATTAGAAATCTCTTCCAGCAGCTTCTTCGTTATTATCATCGTTTGCTTTGCTTTTATCCTGTTTTATAAATATTTTAGTTTAGTATTACCTGTTTGTTTATCTTCCTTAATCTCCCTTTCCGAATAATACTGGCCCTCACCTTTTACCTTATCAGGTGAGGATGATATTATCCTGATCGTATATTCTGATAAAAAAAACAACGAGCGTATTATCTTTGTGGGCGTTTCAACGGCATCAAAGAACGTAATTGAGTAGCTCTTGCAGCCAACTTTAGATAAATGTGTCTATCTCGGAAGAACTTAATCCCAAACACATCCCCTCAATCCCCACCGCTGGCTTTCTTCGGTCATTTAGCAAGATGAGAATCAGATATCCGCAAGACGTATTAGTTGGCCTAATGTAATGGCAACGGAAACAATTAAGAAGTTTCAAACGTAATACCACTATTTTAGGGGGATAAGGATTTGTCCTACCAATGTATGTGCAAGTTTAGATGTTTGTCTGTCCATCATGCTTCTACGGATTTTGAAGAAATTTGGTACACGGGTACATCGTAGCATGGATTGTAGCATAGTATTTTATCCCGATAATTTTGATGATATAATGTTACTGTGGGATGAATTTACTCTTATAAGGTAAAACGACATTCTCGCAAGCGAAACAAAAGTTATAAAAGACTTTAAAAATTACTAACAATTGTCTCTCATTTTGTATTAATCATGCGGTAGCCATTATACTCGGTATTCAAAAGAGGATCTGATAATTTGGCTCTTATTATAGTTTGCGTCCCGGGCGCGTGTCCTGATGGTTCCCATGCTTGTGTCACTATAAATAGTGCATACACTTAACCGTTTCATATTGGTAAATTTTGGAAAAGTTGTGAGACAGGAATGTGTAGTGTCTCTGTGGCTGTTTAACCTATTCATGGATAAATATCTGACAAGACAGAAAGAGACTGACTTGCTTACCTATCAAGATATAATACAATATATATAATATACAATATTTTTTTGAAAGCAGTACTAGCCAACAAAGATAAGTTACGTTTTTTGTTATCGATTAGTTACAGCATAATTAACACCAAGGTTTTCAAAGTTCACTAACTTCCATCCATAGTAGACATTGGCTTTCGTAAAAGGCAGCTAAATGTACCGCAACCTTTACGCTAAAGCATGGAAGTTATTCCCATGAGAGTTTAGGGGGCGACGGATAGTAAAATATTAAAGAGTCTTAGCCCAAGGACCGCGATGGCGTAGTGTATTCAACGGTTCGTCTACAGCGACTATGGAAAATTTTCGGTATAGCCGACAGATACGAATACTAATAGACGGTTATAGAAGTCTTTAATAATAAGGCAAAATCATTTTAGAATTGGGAGTTTTTGACTGAAAGTTTTAAGACCTACTAGACATCAGCCCTCCATGGGCGTGCTGTTGTTGCAAATGCTCCATCACACGTGGTGACCTATGACAGCAGATGGTGTTACTGTAGAAAAATATATTCTTTTTCACTTTTTACGTCACTCATGGGTGGTGTTTCCGTGTTTGTTCATGTTATTTGGTTTGCAGACATGCATTTGGCATGCCTGGTGGTAAGTAACCGCAGTGTATAGATTTGCAACACTGTATTACTAGGTGGTAGACCCATATGTAGGGTCGTCTGGGTAGGTACCACCCCTTTCTTATTTCTGCCGTGAAGCAGTTCGCTGTGTTTCGGATTGAAGGGAAAGGTAGCCAGTGTAATTACTGGGCATGGAAGGCATATAATCTTAGTCCCCAGGATGGCAAACGCACTTGCGGTGTTAAGTGATTTACACTTAATATTGCAAGTGTCTATAGGCGGCGGTGACCAATTAACATCAGGTGGGCCGCAAGCTTGTTTGCCATCTCGTAACATAAAATAATAATAATAATAAAAAAACTGAAGCGACACTCGCGCGTCAACCCTAGTCCCCTTGCGTGCCTCGTGGAGCTCTCGCAACCTGACTCTCCAACAGAAAGTTAACATCACAAAAATTTTATTTGACTGTAGTTTTCTGTAAGGTCGAGGTACTACCCCAGCTCAGCCGCTCCAAATTCAAGCCGCTAGTTCGCTGTGCCCTACCTCGGCTATTTTATATTAGTGTTGGGGTAGGATGTATCTTTTAGGTACGGCCGCTACAACGCATTGTATATCGTTACGTTTGATATAAATACATTCATTCCGCTTCATTATTTAAGATTCCTCAAGTTACCACTACATCGTTGCTTTTGTGTACAGTCGGATAGGCAGAAAAATTCACATAATAACCCAGAAAGTATTTTACCTCAACATTTTGAAGAACAGACTTTCGTAGTTTGTTGATATCGATGATAACGTCGATCTTTATTATAATACGTCTAGGTATTCTGCTAATTTCTTTTGTGAACGATTTTCCTAGAAATTATTTCGCCAATGAAAACACGTTGCGGCAACTTCAAATAAAATTGGCTGCAGGGCAGATTAGCGAAAGGCCTCGCTAATATTCAAACGAGCGGCTTCTGTGTAGTCTAGATCCATTGATTCCCTGCGCATTTGGCGCATACGTGGTTGCATTGAGAGAATTTTGCGGAATGTACTGCGTGCGCTCCCCTCTTCCTAGTACCACTACAGCTTGCTTATCCTTTATGCCCGTAATTTATGGTCTACGCCTAACCTAAATTCTGATGCAACCTCGTCCACCAAAATATGATACGGCTCGCTGTATATTAGTGAACAGAGAGACTTTATACTGCAGGAATACTGAGGAAACACATTGAGTGAATATGTGAATTGTTCGTGAATTTTACGGGTATCTTTCCTTCTACTGCCATGCTTTCAATTTTTGGGGTCAATGTAGTGTGTTTTTTGATATAGAAAATCCTGCTATATGCTGGTTTTTGAATTGAAGTATATTGTTAGCAGAAACGTGGTTTTGTTTGTCAAACTCAAATTATCTTTTTTAAAATAACACTAGATATTTTTTTGAAAGTGGACACTACAACTGCGCTTAGCGTTATTTGAAAGGCATTCGATAAGTAAGAAGTATTGTATAGTAATATTAAAAGTGTATGTAGTATGTAGTTAAGTGGTGTAGTATGTAGTTTAGGCCGGTCGATAAAAGTTATCAGCATAAAATATTTTAAAAAGAGACTTTAAAATATAACGCCACTAATTGATTTATTTTTATTGCTACTAAGTCAAATAAATATCATGAAAATAGATCGATACGATTCGAACTCACTCATTTTGCGGTAAGTAGATATCCTGATAAACTGGTATCTGATGACAACACTTAGTATGATAAGTGATACATATTACAAAACGGGAAGAGCGGTGAGAAGTCATCATACAACACTCACCCATCTATCTACCTACTTGTAACTTGATAGGTTACAAAATAATTACGGTTACGCCGTCATTATTTTAACATGACATGTTAACAAGTATTGTAATAATTATGTAAATGTAGTCTTGAATAAGCCATGTGTGAATAATATGTTAATTTATGAAAATTGTTCAATTGACGCCAACGAATTTCATCGTATCTGGAATAATTGAAATTTAACGTCAAATGTCTGGAATCTTAGGAACTGTTAACGAATTTTCAATTACACAAATTAATGACTGAGTTGCTAACTGTAGAGGCGGATTAAATATGATTATTAAAAGGAAAAGTAGGTTGTCTACTACGAGTTATTTTTTATTATACTCATGGATTCATGGATTCGTCTGCTTAGTGATAATTACTGTACCGATAATTTTGAGTACATAATCGTTCTCCTTGTATCATCTTCATCAAGACTAGTGACGTAGATGGCAAGTACTCTGCCGCTATATTTGTAACTTATTTTTTAAACTCCCTACGAAACTGTTTCGAAATGAAATGAAATGAAATGAAATGAAAATGAAATGAAAAAGCTCTTTATTTAAATGGACTTTGCTAAGTACTTTTAAATCGTCAAAAGCCCTACCACCATTTCGACGAAATAATTATTTTACTTAAATAATTATTATTATGCTGAGACGGAGAAGAAATGGCGAAAGAAACTCCGCAGCTTACAATTTCGTAATGATTTCAAAACATCATTACATGTCCATAGATATATCAATATGAATGAATAAATTACAATTTTAAATGCGTAAATTTGGGCAGATTTTACTCCCACGCATTTGGATCATTTAAATAATCATTTAACTTGTAATAAGCTTTTTTATATAATTTAGATTTTACAGTTTTTTTAAATTTATTAATAGGCAAGTCTCTAATATTCTTCGGAAGCTTATTGTAAAAACGTATACATTGGCCCATAAAGGAATTGCTTATTCTGTGGAGACGAGTTTTATATACAACCAAATCGTGTTTCTTCCTAGTATTTACATTGTGCGTATGACATTTCTCGGAAAAATTCATAATATTTTTCTTTACATATAGTAAGTTTTCCAGTATATATTGTGATGACACAGTCAGAATATTTATCTCCTTGAACTTTTCTCTGAGGGAGTCACGCGGACCCAGTTGATAAATTGCCCTAACAGCCCGTTTTTGCAGCACAAAGATGGTATTAATATCTGCAGCACTCCCCCAGAGAAGAATTCCATATGACATTATGCTGTGAAAATAACTAAAATAAACTATTCTAGCGGTATCTACATCGGTAAGCCGCCTAATAGTTTTAACTGCGTATGCCGCAGAACTTAGTTTACCCGAAAGTTTTACAATATGTGGACTCCATTGTAGTTTGGAGTCTAACATTACTCCTAAGAAAGTTGTTGTTTCCACAGGTTTCAATTCAACTCCATTTATTTGTACATTAGTTTCTACACGTCTCACATTCGGCGTAGTAAACTTAACTACTTTGGTTTTTTTTTCATTAAGCAACAAGTTATTAACATTAAACCAATAAACTACTTTTGCAAGTGCATTGTTAACTTCGTCATAATTATCTAATTTTCTATTTATTTTGAAAATCAAAGATGTGTCATCCGCAAACAATACAATATCATGATTGTCCCTTATGTAGTAAGGCAAGTCATTTATGTACACTAGAAAAAGAAATGGACCAAGAATTGAGCCCTGCGGAACACCTATTGTGACTAGAGAACCTGGAGATCTTTTACCATTTATGTCAACTTTCTGTATTCTATTGCTCAGGTATGAAGTCATAAGGTTGAGAGCCTTGTTCCTAATGCCGTAATGGTGTAATTTCCTGACCAGAGTATCATGATTAACACAGTCGAAAGCTTTAGATAAATCACAGAAAACACCAAGAGCGTCACGTGATACTTCCCAAGCAGCAAATACCTCCTTTAACAACTCAACTCCCGCATCAATGGTGGAGCGACCCCGAGTGAACCCGAATTGTTTCTGATGAAATATATTATATTTATTGAAATGCTTTAATAGTTGATTGAGCATTAATCTCTCAAAGATCTTACTTAAAGTTGGCAGAATAGAAACAGGCCGAAAATTAGTGGGATCTGAGGTTTCGCCAGATTTAAATAACGGTATTATTTTACTGTGTTTCATCAGGTCAGGAAACACACCAGAACCAATACAACTGTTAAATCGAGAGAACCTCTTCGCAAATGGTTGCTACTACCTCCCTGGACACTCCCAACCCAGTCTCTATTAGTATGTGGAACTCTGGTTATAAACTATAATATCACTATTCGCCAAATGCTGGACAATGAAAGCATTGTTTTGTACCTTCTGTTATAGTTTAAACTTGCCAATAAAGAATATCAGTTTTGAAATCGGTTATATCAGAATTATGTATAATTAACAAAGTGTCGAACAACTATTTAATCAAAATCCTCTGTAATCCTAGTCTTTCGGCTGCTATCATATTTGTATGCTTTTAAGTACCTCCCAAATACTCATTCAATCTCATATTCATTTAGAAACGAGAATCAGTTTTATTATTCTCTGTTAACAATATTTATAAAATAGTTCATTGCATTTCATTTATTTGTTGCCTACGATCATTTGCAACGTGGAAGCGCTGCTCCAACTATGTACGGTTGACTAGCAGAGTAGATTACCATTTTAGTACCTTGTCGTAATATTCATTCATACATACCTAATCTATCACGGTACAAGCGTTGGCCTTGCTGCGCTATGGCACTAAAGTATTAATGTTACTTCGGCTGCACGCAAAATTCCAGCAATTATTCTCACTATTCCATATCTTTCTTGACATAATAACTGAAAAAAGAATCAAAATTTTAGGAGATTCATCGTCGGTCCGATTTCCACCTCACGACCAAATTTTCTGCCGCTTTTAAAGTACTTAAAATCCTCGTTGTATGAACAATAAATTACAGTTAAAATAATTTATGATAGTAAACTGATGCTTAATTACTTATTCATAGCCTAGCTTTAGCACTTTCAGTTAAGTACCTTTGACGAACACGGGAACATCACAACGCCATCAACACCCAGTAATTGTGATGTGTTCACCTCGATATTACACCATCAGTGGAATCTACTAAATCTATTACTTGGAAATGCTTGATGCAAATAGCGTTTCTGTGTCCCCATCACGATAGTCCCCTTAATGGATCGTAACGGCTCAAATTATACTAGCTATTAATGGTAGACGGTTTGTAAGTAAAGATTATTAAATGCCGAAGTTTGAAGTAACTTGTTTAAAAATGGGTAGACGTGACTACATTTTTAAAAACTTATAGAGCTAATGTATTTTTACAATATAATTTCTGTATTGAGGAAGGAATTCCATTTAACAGAATACTTATAGCATATTTTGGTTCTGCCTACTGAGGCCGTTAAAAAGTCTATATTTTTCTCAATAGAAATTAATCTATTACGTGTACCTTACTGTGGATGTTAAGGTCACTTTATAACAAGTATGTAAATCTTTTGACGACGCTTTTTGACGAAAGGCTTTCCTTTAAATAAAAAAGCCAGACCTTAACTATATAGTTATAGGTCTGTGTTCTGTGGTTACAGGACACGTAAATCATAATGAAGGTAGATATAAAAACAAACGAGCCCTTTAATAGTTACAACTCAATAAAGCCAATTTTTATGTAAGTACCCATGAACGCAAAAGGACTATAAACATGATTCAACTAAAGCTGTTCCTAACGCTAATGCAAATAGCGTTTCTGTGTTCCACTACCGGGGACCTTTTGCTCTGTTACGTCTAAGTAATACTTAGTACTCAATATTACCCTATTGTTGTTACTTAGGAAACTATTAATACGATTTCCAACTCAAGTGTTGTAGGTACCTATTTGATTGTAATGTTATATATCCTATAATACAGGTACAGCGGATTACAAAACGGCGTGGCGGATTGAGGTGTGTGAGAGTGATGAGTGACCATAATTCCACTACGCTTGGTCAAAAATACCTGAATCTACCAATAATAAGCGATCTCAATTCAATTATACAGACTAATATTGATAGAATCTACTAAAGATTTATCAACAAACGGTTTTATTTGGTTAACAATTCGCAAACACTACAATCCGCCACGGTGTTTTGAAATACGGCGTGATAAACGATACAGCTACGACATTAACATTATGACAGCTTTCTTGTACCAGCGTATTGTAGTTTGAGGCCCGGACTCCACCAAAGTGGAGACGAGACGAGAAAAGAGGAGCTGTGTTTTAAACAGCCAATAGAAATTCGTTATTCACACATCTCGTCTCCGCTCAGCTTCAGCGGATACCATCGAGCGGAGATGAATCAAATTTGTATGGCGCGATCGAGCTAGCGGAGATGTGCCTCGCAAGCTAGCACCGGCCGACTGAATGCAGCGGAGACGAGAAGAGATGTAAGCGGCGTGTAGTGAGCAGCACCGCTAGCAGCTTTCGTGCCAGATCGAACTAAACTGCAATCTTGACAAACACCGCACACATCTCCGCTACAGACTAGTAAGTACGTAATCATACACACACACACACACACACACACACACACACACACACTCACACACACACACATTACCCATGTGACATGTGCATTCTCTACAGTTATAGTGACATATGTTATTCATATGCTTTTTTAAAAAAAAATATATATCATTATAATCTATCAACATTACCCAATAAGTTTTGTCATTTGAATTAGGAAGAAACTGGCTTCTGTACCACAAGTTTACTTTTTTCAGAAGTCAGGGCTACACTAAACATGTACAGTCGAACCAACTGAATCATGACCCACTTGCCCGATCATTCCTTTACAATCATAAATTTAGATAGGTTTTCTTCGCTATCATGCGTGTTGCACTTAGTACGTTTTAAATATGAATAAAAATGTGTCATTACGGGTCAGAGATCTATGCAATTTTACTCTTTGTTATCACTGCACTAAAGTCTCAATTGGAATTTCAAATAAGATGCCGTTCATAATCTAAACTCTTTATACTACTGAGAAAAATGAATAACTATTATATTTTTAAAAATAAAATTACGTTATGTGTCAGCTGTCAAGTAGTAGTTGAAAAAATTTTAAAAGGCCATATTTATTAGACACTGTCAGTGTCTAATAAATTTATAACAGGTTCGTTACTTAAGAAATGTATGTTCAAGCGAATTTCAACCTACTTTGTATTGAGTGACTGTAGGAAAATGATCTTAAGGTGGGTCATGATTCAATTTGGTCGACTGTACATTGGTGATTGTTGCAATAAAGACATTTTTCATTTTCATCTCTTCTCGGCTCCTCTTCGAACATCTCCGCACATCTCCGCTTTGGTGAAGTCCAGGCCTCACTATCGCTGCTCCCTGTAGGTACCCATAGGAGTAATCTTTCTGTGTGCTAGAAACCCCAAGGTAGAATGTATTTTATTGTCTTACAAATGTTCGTGAATAACCTGACCTGAACCTGGAGTAGTGAGAATTTCCAAAACTGAGCCCTTGAATATTACATCCAATCTAAATCACGTTTAAACATTCACCCATAAAATATTTAGAATTTACTTATCAAACAAACAATTCAGTTCCAATTCCGGGAGCGCTGTTTTCATCCTTTGTCTACTCTGTGGTACAATTTTAAAATGTGAAATATGTTGGCGAGAGACAAGAAGACGTATGAAATATGGAATTTAGCGAAAACAATGTCCGGGATACTTTTGTTACGTGGCGCTATTTAAAATTAATGACGTTCCTCTGTGCTCGTTGCATGGCTTTTACCTAGGAATTAAAGATTTTTTAAAAGTAGATATATGGAAAACTCTCGCTGAGTAGGTACCGGCATTCTCTTCTGGTTTGAAAAACGTCGTGACAATAGACCCTTACATTTTATAGACTTATACAACTGCATCCAAGTTCTTTTTTCATTAATTATATTTAGTTATTGTTTCACATCCCAATATACAGATACAAATATAGCTATCATACACTTCTAATCCTGTATTATGATACAAAATTTTCATTCTCAAAAACAGTTTTCGAAATCAATTATAAAGGATGAAATTTTTAACACGGTGCCTAAAATAGCAGATAACGGCGTGATGATTAAATATTAATTGAGCAGAAAGTAATCGATTAACCCTTTCAGGATTTTTAGCTTAAAATATAATTTTCGAGATAACAGGTATTTGTCTAGACTCATTTTTATTTATAAATTTAAGTACTGAATATTATAACGAAGGCAATGCCTGCTCAACACTGATAACTTAAATGTATTTAATGTTCGTTACAAATGCGTAATTAATATCAGATGGTATGTAGGTGATTTGAAATTGGAATTGGAACTCGGGGACAGCAAATATGACTGCGGTACTCAACTCAAAACAGACAGAGGAAAACACCTGAAATGATAAAAAGTTGATATTGTATTTGCAAGACCAGAGATCAGCTTAAGCAGGCCACCAACGTTAGGGTTTACCTGACAGTTTTAACTGTTCAGGTGAACTGTTCAGGTAAACATGAGCGTGTATGCCGCAAAACTGCGCAGGTTTCCACACCTGTTCAGGAGAGCGAAAAAATATGAATTTACATATTGTATACCTGAACAGTTTTAACTGTTCAGGTATACGTGTATGGTCTCTATAGCAGGCCACCCACGTTAGGGTATACCTGACAGTTTTAACTGTTCAGGTGAACTGTTCAGGTAAACATGAGCGTGTATGCCGCAAAACTGCGCAGGTTTCCACACCTGTTCAGGCGAGCGAAAAAATATGAATTTACATATTGTATACCTGAACAGTTTTAACTGTTCAGGTAAAACTGAGCGTGTATGCCGGTCGCGCCGCAGGCGTCAGTTGTCCGATGATTGCTAGAGAGGAATGATGCACGGCGCTCCTATATTACTTTAATTTTTGCGATGCTCTACCTACTGTATACACCCTGTTGCAATTACGAAGTTCTTTTCGACAGATGAATTCGTCTATAGAATGTAATTGAGATGCAAATTATCAATGAAAAAGTATAATATTGCATTTTTGAGTAATACAAATACAATGTTATTTAAACCCGATAAATGGTGGCTTAATCAACACCATAAACATGGGTAGGTATTACCCATGTTTATGAAAGAATAATTAAATTAATTATGAATAATGATATTATAGCAAAATATTTGAGGTATTGATATAGTCATCTATGAGGCGACATAGCTTTTCTCATTATTGTAATTTATGGAAGTCACCTACCGCTAATACCTACCTACATAGGTAGGTAGGAAATAGGTAGGAAAAGGTGTACATCTGGTTACACATAAAGCCACATCTGGCAGTATGGACCATGCTATGCCATGGCCCACACTGCCAGATTTCGCTTTGCATAAATAGTTTGGGGCACTGCATGCCTCAGTGCCCTAAACTAGTGACAGATTGCCAGCCTGTCACCTATCACCGCTAGTAACCAAATTTCCTTTTCTTTAATAAAATAAACTTAATAACGCTACGGTGACGAGATAAAGCGCCGCCGAGGTCGTGGTTTTAACTGAGAGTTTGTTCAGGTTTACCGCTACGTGTATGGTCTCTATGCAGCTCAGGTTTACATGACAGTTTTACCTGAACAGTTAAAACTGTCAGGTAAACCCTAACGTGGGTGGCCTGCTTATGCAGCTCAGGTTTACCTGACAGTTTTACCTGAACAGTTAAAACTGTCAGGTAAACCCTAACGTGGGTGGCCTGCTTTAAGAACATATCGAAGAAAATGAATTAATAGACTGGAGATCCTTGGGGGAGGCCTATGTCCAACAGTGGGCGTCTCTCGGCTGAAATGAGGATGATGATGATTACTCAAAATTAGTGTTTAGAAATTAATAAAGTACTACTACATTACTATTAATTTAAATACTATTACATTAATTTGCAAGTCATCCAGTTACAGTTGGACTAATATACTTTAGAGAAGTCGTTAGTAAGAGCCTCCCCAAACTTGCTGTATTTCTATCCGAAGCTTACAGATCTCGAGCCATCGTGAGTCGGGCCAAAGTTAAATGAGGAAGAAAATCTATGGGTTGTTTAGTTGATTCCCGGTCTAGCGCTAATTTAGAAACTACTTAATCTCTCGGAACAAGTTTAAACAGATTAAGATCAGTCTTGGATTCCTGTGGAGCAATTAGTATATTGTACAGTGGTCTACGGCTTCGCATCTGGTTCACTAGCTTAATGACGTGATTGAATTGATATTGATATGTCACTTGAGTAGTGACGTAAGCAGTTTAGTGCTGGAGACGTCCACTAACTGGTCAATCTGTATTCGGCTTAGGTAACAGAACATGAAATAGATGTGTGTCAGGGAATTTCGTAATGGCCTGAATCGACGATTTCGAATTCTATTTCGAGATGCATTAAAAGCTATTATGATTTATTTATGTTAAAAATAAAGGAAAACATACAGGCATTTGTTCTTTTACTATGTTAAAAACATTCTAAACTATCCAATAAAAATAGGAGTAGTAAAACGTTGATTAATAAGTATGACTATTATATTAATGCACGTTATGAATAAGGAGAATACAACCGGTTGTATGCCGACTACTACTGAGTATTTAAGTAGGTCTTATCCTCATGAATCAAATTGTAAGATATTGCTGAGGCTCTTCTGTGTCTTATTTGTGTATCCATAAACCAATATTTTCCATTCCAATTCGAACGCCCTAGATACTTTAATTTGTGTAAAGACCGAGAGATACTCGCCGACCAGAAAACTCTAGGGATGTTCGCATTACAGTCTAGAGGACTTACCAAGGTCCTCGCCTTCGTCAAAACAACTCCGGTGACGCTGTGAAGGTCAACGCGGCTGACAGCAGTAGTCATTAAAAACACCAATACAACTATAAAAGTCGTAGCACGCCCATATCAGCTCGGAAACAGAACTTCTCTTTTTTACTATGAACGGTATGTGACAGCGAACATGTTCTGGCGCATGTCCGTTCCGGTGGGGGCAATGCATCTTTTTCATAGTAAAAAGGGGCGATACTGGCGATACGTAAGTTGGTCACCCATCCGAGCACAAACCACGTACTTAGTTCCTTAACGGAACATCTGTGCTGACGACTATTTCTCTCTCATTTGTTAGTTACAAAATAGTTTTTATCGCTTAAAATAAAACATTAACACCCGTCAGTCAAACAAATTTGCCGGTAGGACATTATTATTTTAGCATACAGGAATTTTTCAAGGGGACCTTCAGGACCGAATCCTAAACTATACGGAATATAGAAAAATGCTAAAAGAGTCGTGAGCCCGATTTTGATGAAAACAAAAACTGCATCATTAGATTATGGAATAATTTTATTTTTGCGTTTACAAACGCGTAAATATAATACTAGAAAAATGCACTGAAAAAAATCGACTTGCCTCAGGCGGGACTCGAACCCGCACCTTCCACAATCCGGGTGGACACGTTAACCAATTTCGCCACCGAGGCACTGCTTTTCGCTGTCGAAATTTGTCAGTGCTTGGTGCTTATGTTTTTATGGTAAACATCGTTTCATCAAATCTTTGAAATTTGCACTTCCAAGACCCGAACGAAATATTTTTGCAAATATTTGACGCCCAGCTAAGATGAAACTACCTTACATTATGGAATAATTTTATTTTTGCGTTTACAAACGCGTAAATATAATACTAGAAAAATGCACTGAAAAAAATCGACTTGCCTCAGGCGGGACTCGAACCCGCACCTTCCACAATCCGGGTGGACGCGTTAACCAATTTCGCCACCGAGGCACTGCTTTTCGCTGTCGAAATTTGTCAGTGCTTGGTGCTTATGTTTTTATGGTAAACATCGTTTCATCAAATCTTTGAAATTTGCACTTCCAAGACCTGCACCTTCCACCCGGATTGTGGAAGGTGCGGGTTCGAGTCCCGCCTGAGGCAAGTCGATTTTTTTCAGTGCATTTTTCTAGTATTATATTTACGCGTTTGTAAACGCAAAAATAAAATTATTCCATAATGTAAGGTAGTTTCATCTTAGCTGGGCGTCAAATATTTGCAAAAATATTTCGTTCGGGTCTTGGAAGTGCAAATTTCAAAGATTTGATGAAACGATGTTTACCATAAAAACATAAGCACCAAGCACTGACAAATTTCGACAGCGAAAAGCAGTGCCTCGGTGGCGAAATTGGTTAACGCGTCCACCCGGATTGTGGAAGGTGCGGGTTCGAGTCCCGCCTGAGGCAAGTCGATTTTTTTCAGTGCATTTTTCTAGTATTATATTTACGCGTTTGTAAACGCAAAAATAAAATTATTCCATAATGTAAGGTAGTTTCATCTTAGCTGGGCGTCAAATATTTGCAAAAATATTTCGTTCGGGTCTTGGAAGTGCAAATTTCAAAGATTTGATGAAACGATGTTTACCATAAAAACATAAGCACCAAGCGCTGACAAATTTCGACAGCGAAAAGCAGTGCCTCGGTGGCGAAATTGGTTAACGCGTCCACCCGGATTGTGGAAGGTGCGGGTTCGAGTCCCGCCTGAGGCAAGTCGATTTTTTTCAGTGCATTTTTCTAGTATTGCATCATTAGATTTTTGAAAAATCAATTATTTTAGCCAGGAATCGAACCCAATGTTTTTGAAAAAAAAACATAGCCCGTATTATTACACCATTCGATAGAGCTGTTAAAAAGGATCGATTTCTGGGAAGTAATTATATGCGGGAAACTAATGGAAAATATTAATTTTAATAAAAATATTTCTTGTTCCACCTACAGCAATTTATATGTGTTATTTGGAAAATAAGTACCCTAAAAAAATAAAAATGCTACCCAAAGTAACTATTCGCGTACAAAAGCTAGTAGTTTATATTTTTAAATTTAATATAAGCGCTATTTATTTGTAATTGGACGTAGACACGTCGTGTCAATTATACTATGTTTACTGTTCTTATATGATATTATTTTCTATCTGTTGTCTGTTATTTTGCCTTACTAATAAATAAACATGTTGCTTGGTTATAGCAGAGAGCGCCTTTATCTTAAAGTAAGATATTTTATATGTTTCATCGAATATTTAGTTACCTACTATGTAAACTACTAACGCAAAATAAAATTACTAACAAAAGCCTTTAATTTTGTCATACTCTTTGCTCTGAAGATACTTTTGTGCAAATAATCTTTAATTTGTTACTAAATTTAAAGCTCTCTCCAACTATCCACTTTATCGGCAAACAAATTTAATCGGAACCGGATGGAGATCGATCTTGTCATTCCGAACGTTCCGATACGAATGGCGAGGCAATTAATATATTGAAAACGCTGCCGGTAATATGCGGCGCCGCGAAATCCCGTTTACATTTGCCGATGCTTTCCCTTGATTTTCTTTCGTCGTATGTTCGGGAAATAATTTAAGTTCGCTTTGCGACGTGTGTGAAATGTAAAATACGGGGTACTCGTGTAAAGATTTCGTTGGTAGTTACGTTAAAATGAGTCTAGGGAAAGTTGCGATTTAACGTTTCCGCTTGATATTCAAACTAATATATTATGTAGGTAAATTCGTGTTGTGGATCGTGGTGGCGTTGTGGGAAGGTTTTCGTTCCAATTTCGAAAATAAAGTCATTTCCTTTTCTGTAATAAGGTTCTAACATGGGTCAGGAATTAATTTACTCGATATTACGAATTCTCCCAACGCCCTCTTAGTACAAATGTAAGTTTGCAATATCACTGTAAAGTGGGCCGTAAGCTCTTTGGACCTTGTATTTTAACCCAAGTATAAATAAAAATAAAGCTTATTTTACAATGTGAAGACGTTCGAATTAGGCGTGGCCTAGCGTCAGTAGAAACTTTAAAGCACATCACAGCCAATATTAGCAGTGCATAGGGTTGTACAAATAGCTTTCGAAGTATTTGTCTTGATAGCAATATTATTAACTTTATTGGCAAAATTAGTAGGTCGTGTTTGATTTTTTTCTCCACGTTGTAATAAAGATATTGGTTACTCGAATAAATAAAATGTTTCCATTTATGAAATCGTTTTAGGAATACCATTTGTGGTCATCACAATAACATCAAATTTTTCTCTGCCAGAGTTCGATCCCGGACCTTTTGGTGTGTAAGCAGCGCTACACATCACTCTACCGAGATACAAAATAATAGAGCATAGGTTACCATTGTCATCTTAGGGTCTATAACACAGGCTATAATAATGGTTTGAAAATTTGAAAATAATTTGTGATGTGTTTGATGGCTAATTCCGTTTGATCCAAAACTAATCAATAAAAGAACTTATAGCCAAATATTACTCGAATATTACTAATCTTCCTAACTTCGAGAATAACAGCTGCCAATTGTTTCAAACAGCTCATCAATAGAGGAACTAACAAAAAAGTTTAACACGAATAAAATCAACTCTCATAACTTGTTAATCTTGAGATGAAATGGTTATGTTGTAAAACGGAGATTTAACGATATGTCACGAATAAAGCTAAATGTTATAGCTGTAACATCTCCAATGGGATTTGCCGTCATTAAGATCGGATATAAAGAGCTTATCTCGAGTAACCTGGGAAAGAATGTGAATTTTAGTTAAATATGTTTAAAAGATGCTCCTGATTTTGCCGGAGATAAAATTTTATTTGCTCGTAATTATGCATATCTATACACACTTTGTACAAAAATGTTGCGGGCATTTTGTCGTAAAGTCAAATACGTATACTCTGAAAAACTACCTCCATTTTCAAAAGCTTGACTCAAAAGGAATTTAATAACTATAACGTCTCTCTTGATATAATAATAGGTTGGGGAAAAAGTTTCTTCGCATTTTTTAAGAAAATTCAAAACATTTTTTAATATAGTTTATTTACATTTAACTAAAGTATGTAGGTACCATTTTGTTCGATAACTTTTTGCCATCTTGTAGGTAGGGACATGATCCCATTGCTATAGAAATTTTGGGACTTCTGGTCAAAATACCGCGACAAGTGGTTTTGGCAGTCCTCTCGTGATGTTAACCTGACACTGCCTAAAGAATTCTGAAGAGACCGAAACAGGTGGAAATCTGAAGGTGCAAGGTCAGGACTATACGGCGGATGCATTAACACCTCCCAGCCAAACTCTCTTAATTTTTGCTGAGTGGCTAAAGATGTGTGAGGTCTAGCGTTATCATGATGAAAAACCACACCCCTTCTGTTGATTAATTCCGGCCGCTTTCTCTCAACTTCTTGCTTTAATCTCATCAGTTGTTCGCAGTAGAGTTCAGAATCGATGGTCCTGCTTGGTGGTAACAGCTCATAATGAATAATGCCCTTCCAATCCCACCACACACTCAGCATCACCTTGTTGCGAGTTAACCCGGGTTTCGCCACAGTGTTCTTGTCGTACGTGATCCACTTTTCATCACCAGTTATCAGCTTCTTCAAAAATGGTTCGGTTTCATTACGTCGTAATAAAGAATCACAAATGAGTACACGGTTCATTAGGTTTCTTTCAGTGAGCTCGTGAGGTACCCAAATGTCGAGCTTTTTTGTGTACCCAGTTTTTTTCAAATGCGCCAAAACTGTTTTGTGGTCAATTCCCAGTTCTTCAGCTACGTCGTAACTACTGACATGCCGATCTTGCTCCACTTTTTCAAAAATGGCATCCATTTTATCTGTAATAGGGCGACCAGAGCGACGTGCATCTTTGACATCAAAATTTCCGGATTGAAAACGCTTAAACCAAATTTGTGCTACTCTCACAGACACTGCACTAGGTCCATAAAAATCGCAAATTTTTTTCGCGGCTTGCGTTGCATTTTTACCTTTTTTGTTGTAAAATTTTAAAATGTATCGAATTTCTTCATTAGATTCACTCATCTTGGCGGTACGAAAAACAAATGAAAATCACACATTTTCCTAATTTGAATTTGGAATTATGTTCTTTAAAATTTAAACTTTCAATGATACCAAAACCAGCCAGATACAAATAGTATAGCCAAAGAGATTTTATTACAAGTTTATACATACTATAATGCGAAAAGACTTTTTCCCCAACCTAATATAATACAATATGAGGTACTGACGTTCGAACATTTCATAATTTAGTCGTTAGAATTTTTGTAACTACTTTAGTGAAAATTTCCGATCCTCAGTATTTAGACTAAATACAGTCTAAATATTGCAAATTTTACTCAAAGGAAACATTCCTTTATTTTCAAATAGAAAATATCAAAAATGTGAAAATTTTAAGAATTTTCCAAGCTTGAAATTCGAAAAAAAATTTTGTGCTTTTATGTAACCAAATTCTGCCATTATTTTTCACGAATAATCGTTACTATTTATGAAAATATAATTTATTTTGAGACTTAGGCGATCAGGTCAGGTAATAGAAGTTAAGTTTAGGCCACCACTTTGGGGCACTTAGATGAAGTATTTACCTACGGAGTAGTATCATTCAAAATTAATAATAATTATGTAAAAAATTCAAAACTTAAAGTACAGTAAGTACATTGTTAATTATAAAATAAAAAATATAAATTGTCAGCGGCAGCATGCTGTCAACGCTTACTTCTTTATGGGAAACGGGTGATTTATTGCAAGTAAAGGAATGTCTTACAATGCATTGTTATTTCGGAATCGCGTGAGCGCTACTACGGTAAGAATTCAACAGATTATCATAAGAATGTTCGCAGGCCTTAAAAGGGTACATAAAATGCCTTAAAGTGGTATCAGGTAATCTGATAAGAGGAGAAATCACTGGCACCATCATAATTCCTGTGCCGAGATGCTGATAATTTCTATGCGCTGAAAATACACTAATCTTTCACCACCTGAACGTGAACTTCTCCACATTCGAAATATAAAAGACAACAACTAGTAAGTACCTAGCTTAAATATATAACATCACCTGTTAGCTCTAACCAGGTATCGCTCATTTACACACAACGGTTTCAGCGCAACAACAGTGTAATCATTCAGATATGAGTATAAGTGACTGCGCCGTAGACATATTTTACACGATCAAGTTGCCGACGGCACGCTGCACAAAGTACGGCTTAAGAAATATATTTGAAGTGGTTCTTCTTTCTTTAAATAAATGGCGTTCGCGATGTATAACGCATTTCGCCAATGTCAAGTAAAAATGCACTTAGAGTAACAAACAATTGTACGGTAGATTGAGGTTAAAAATGGAGTCTCTCAACACGTGTTTTTACAACAAGAACTCGGGAGAAACTCTTGAAGTGGTTGACTGTGCAGCTGAGTGTTCAGTTTGACGTATCTAGAGAAATACAATGGGTAGGTTTTGACTGATGTTGTCTATAACGTGGAGGTTATTATTTCAAAACTAAAGAGATTCAATCTGCTAATCCGCTGCGTCTGTGTGCTAATTCTCTTGAACATATGCGGAATCTTTCGAAAAGACTATCAAGTATATTCAATTATTTCGATATGAGTAAGTTCCTTACTCTGGTTTTTGGAAAAAGTGCATTTCCACCCGCTCTTATCACACTTACCACCAATTAAGATGACCAAGAGACCAAAAGCTACCCCTTTAATTTGGTAATTAAAAAGCATCTTAAGTATAACATTTCATTAAACTTATTCTGTACATCGTCAGCAACGATTACGTCATGATAATTACCAGTTTTACAAAAAAAGTCTTAAAAACTCGAAAGAGGCAACCCTAACTACTTAACGACATTATCGCGTAGTAAAACGGAGATTTAACAACGGCTCGCAAGCAAAGCCGTGTGTTACAGTAACACGTACCGCGGGATTTACCGTCATTGTCTAGCGTAGTTTATGTATTCTGTCATCGCAGGTGTTGTTCTCACCGGCAAGGGAATTAGATTTGCTCTGGGGACGGTCAATATTGTGCAGTTGTACACTACACTTGAGGGAGTTTCTTGAAAATAGTTTTTTAGATACACCTTTATTTTTTTTACATATGTATGTAAACTTAGGCATATTTTTCTACGAACGAGGGGCAAACGCTTATATCTCACATGTAGGCCTATTCCCTAGCTTTTTTTGACAGTTGAAAATGATGATCACCGAGTGAATTACACATTCATTGCTGTTTTACACGACACACTATTATGGCATTTGTCGCGTAAAACAGCAATGGATACGTAATTCGCTCAGTGATCATCACTTTCAACTGTCAAAAAAAGATAGCGAATAGCCCCCCTGGTTTTAGGTACACGTAAAATATGGTTAAGCATTTTACACTTAAAAACAGACAGATAAACTTTGCAAGGGTCATGATCATGACACATTAATCGATAATTTATCCATAAGAAAACCGCACGATAGTATGGGAAACCGTACGTATCCGTGGCGAGCACGCTCCAGCGTCCTGAAAACATCGCGAGGCAAACGATCGCGAAACGCGAAAGGCAACAAGAAAATGAGTTATGTGTGTTTTTTATATTATTTAGTTGGCAGACAAGCATACCTACTGCCTGCCTGGTGGTAAGCAGTCATCATGGCATATAGATACTTTACTCGTGCAAAGCCGGGGCGAACTATATACGACGATACAAACTATATACGATGTTCATTTTCTACTGAAAACTAAAATTGTGCTCAGCAAATAATACTTATACGTTTAAAATACAAATCATTCAAGTTTTCCCTCTGAATTGTATTAGTCTGTCATTGGCCCTTTCTCGTGATTTATTAATTTTACTGCAGTGCGGTTCAGTTTATAAATTGCTTCATGATTGATTGACCAGTGACCTTAAATAGCCCGTTACTATTCAAACGTTAGTTTGTGTTAGGCTAGACAAGAAATATAAATATGCTTTACTTATGTATTTTTCTTGGAATTGAAATATTTTATTCTTAAGTTTTTAAGGTTTGAATTTTTTCTTATTTATTAATAAATATTTTTCTGACATTCATTTCATATATATTGTCCCGACCTATATCGGTTATCGGACTGTCAAAGGTTTTGTATATTCGTAACATACTGATAAGATCTAGTGTCAGAGCTCCGAATGCCTAACAAGTCCTATCACTTCTTTTGTGATTGACGTCAGATGCTCTTCCCACTTAAGCTTCTCTGTTATCTTTACTCCTAGGTATTTCTGCACTTTTAAATCTGGAACTTTGTTGTGAGAACAATTTGTCTTACGTTCGAGTTTTAGCCTGAACCAAAAAAATAGTATACATTACTGCTAGCGAGGCCTTGACAATAACTACGAGTCCGGCAAGCCTATTCCCGCCGAGGCATGTATAGTGCTTTTCTCAATAAATGTGAGGAAATAATGAAAGACGCAATACCAACCAACCAACCAAAACTTTTATAATGAATTTAAAAACCAAATATTTTTATAATGTGGTAGCAATTTGGCTGACAATATACATTAGTACAAATTATATAGGTAGATGAACTATAAAAGCTTTGAGCAGCGGCCAGGAATGTATTTTCATATTTACTTTCCTGACCAAGGCCAGTAAAGTAATGCACGAGCCAAGAATTACAAAGAATTACGTGACTTCTTTTTACTACAATAATGCCTACATTTCCGACCATGTTTAAGAATACTAAAATTATGTTTAGAATGTAAAAGTACGCAAATATAATAATGCACTGCGTTATACAAATCAGTTTCTCCATATTAATTGAACGAGCGAATGGGGTAAAAACAGGTGACCCCGTGTAATGTAATCATACGCTGACGTCAATTATTTTAATGCGCTATTAGTGTAAGTAGGGACATTAAAATAATCATTCATAAATAAATTCCATCGTTTGATGCGTATTTTACGCCCACGATTCATTGCGGTATTGTTGTGGCACCAATGTTTTCAGTGCTTTTTTTTACACTGTATTTAAAAGGCGTTAAAGTTCATGTTGTGGAAAAAATATGTTGCTTCCATACGCCTGATTGACCCTGTTGCCTAAATTTGGCTTACGACCCACGTTAAAAAGAAACGTGTGATCTCATTTGGTAAATATTATATTTTTCGCGCAAATCTCTGAGGTTGAGTCAATTGTCTGGGTGGATATTAAGTTAAATACACGTATATATTTACTGAGTATATTAACACAATCAATCGACAGGTCTTTCGTCAACACTGTAGAAGTTTTCTACAGAGAATAGTAAACAAAAACTTTTTCATTTACTTACATTAAAGACGCCTTAAATAAGAGAGTTCGTAAAGATGGTGAATGTCATTGGGCAAATGGATTTCTTTTTTACATTGTTTTCGGTGTTTTACGACGCAAGACGTAGTTTTGCTTCTAAAAGTTTCAAATGAGTAATGATCTTAAATGTAATGGTTTTGTTTTCAAAATGGTATTATAAAACAAAATAATGTAAAAATTAGTTAGTATTTAGCTACGATATGAGCTCTGTTTGAATGAGACAGCTCAAATCATGTTTCGCATACAAATTGAGCGAACAGCGCATCTAAAATAGTGTATTTTACACTAAAAACTTACAAAAAAGAGTACTGGACAGTGGACATGGATTACTTCTTAATTTAAAAACCTTTTTCACTAAAAAAATGACTAAGGCCCGTACAAGGAGCTTAATGGGCCCGTATTACAGAATGACACTCAGAAGTCAAACATGTCTTGAGGATCGTCTGCCACTTTCTATCACGCACAAAGTGATAGAGACATAGGACGCATTCTTGAAACTTATTCTATACTACGAACATTAGAGTAATAATGTATCGCGAAACATAAATAAATATCAAAACCTAAAATATTAATTTACTAACCATACCATCGACCACTCTAGACCAGAGTCTCTAACTGTCAAAAATATTATTTTCCTAAATCCTAAATCCGGGTACAGAGATGTAAAAAGGAAAGCTCCGTGAATAATTTCGTACATTCTCTATCTTGTCTCCATAGGAGGCACACAACAGATTAAAAAACAGAAATAACTAAGAAGGAATTGCAAATAACACTCATACAAATAATTTGCTGGGCAGCGCACGTCGACCTGTTTGCAAATCCCTGAGGGGGCTTATGTCCAACAGTGAGTATCTCTCGGCTGAAATGATGATAAAAATAATAAAATAAATGTATTTACATTAAAATTCTGTATTAAATAAAACTAAAAGTAACTAATAAATAAATAGTAACTAACAAAAAAAAACTAACTAAAGTAATAAAAATAAATAAAACTATGGCACACAAACGGTTTTATAATAAATCGCTGCTTAAATCCATGTTCTCTCGCTCATACACATCACCGGAAAATCAAGAAGTCACAGTTTCACGTCGTTACCACAAAGTATCAAATTTTCGCATTCTTTGAACTCTATAATTTATTAAAGGAATTTAACAATGAACAATTTGTTCACTTCTATTCTTCTTTCTTCGGCTAGACATGACTACTTACTTACTTAAACAAAGGCGAACGAAGAACCCTTTATTTTGTAAAGGATCTTAGGGATAAATCTTCCTGTATTTTTTATTAAGCGAAGCCTATGAATAAGATTAGTAGACTTTGTAATGCGGATTACGACCAAGTTTGGGTCCTTGTGTTGGATTCGTAAAAGTTCGAAGTTGACAAGTTGACGGATTCCTAAACCCAGAATTATGACAGGCTCAGCTCTGATTTATGTTATCCGGAATTAGGAGCTGTCTCTTAAAAACATTAAATTAATTTCATTCCTCTTAACAAAAGACCGACTGTTACTGACTGGTTGGTTTGAATCCATGTTCGGCAGCTACTGGGCAGAATGACAACAACTTTATGTTTGATAATTGGAACTGCCCATGTGTTGTAGCCATGGCAACTAGTTGAATGTGATAGGAAGTAGGCAGATAGAAATAATACTTAATGGTTGCAATATTTTTTATTATACTTATTATTAAATGTACTTAGCTACATATAGTATCCACCTGCAGTTGCGCATCCGTGGAGGTCTCTTACCAAAAAGTTGCCTAAGTGCTATTTCAGACAATACTTCGACCACTTTTGGACATAAACCTCCTCCAAGGATCTCCATCCCGAACGGTCCTGCACGAACAATAATCCAGATGTATCTAATTTCATCCAGATCCGTTCAGAGGTTTTGGCGTTTGATTGACAAATACGTACAACTTTCCCATTTAACATAGTAGTAAGATTTTTATGTAATTTAGTTGGAAGACAAGCTCACGCCATGGTGGTGAGAAGTCGCCATAGCCTACAAAAGCTTGCAACATTGATGTAAAACTCGCGCGAAGCCTACCCTAGCCCCTTTCTTTATCCAGTGGAGCTCTGGCAACCTATCTCACCAACATAAATACAACACCACCAAAATCCTCGATGCTTTTTGTAGACCCATCTATATATTATATATATAAAAATGAATACTGACTGCCTGACATATCAACGCAGAGCCCAAACCGCTGGAACTAGAGATTCCAAATTTGGTACGTAGGTTCGTTAAGAGGTCCCGGGATGCACTAAGAAAGGATTTTTGGAAATTCACCCTCGAAGGTGGTGAAAAGTCAATTTTAAAGTAAAATCCATAAAAAATTAGTGGCCTTTCAGTTACAAATTAAGAAAGATGTATTCTAAGATTTTTGGAAATTCAATCCCTAAGGCGGTAAAATTAGGGATGAAAGTTTGTATGGAAATCCGTAATTTTTTAAGTAAAATCCATGAAAATTTGTAGGTTATGGCGCTTGGGTTAGAAGAAATAATAAGAAAATTTAAATGCTGCCCGAAGTAACTATTCTACGCGGACGAAGTCGCGGGCATAAGCTAGTTAGATATTAAATTCCGACGATGCAGCAGCCGCAGCAATAGAATATAATGTTTACTATGTAGCTGGAATAACTTACATCGTAACTGTCAAATTTTATTAAAAAATATTTTATGTTTGTAATGTCAAGGAATTTCAAAACAAAGTTGTTACTTGAATCTCCTACGACACCTGTTATTGTCGCTTCGTTCTGTGTCCACTCTGCGCCTGTATGAACCGAGCCTTTTGAGATATCTTGAAAATACATACATACAAATTCAGTTGAAACATTTTCAAGCAACTTTTACTTCATTTAATGTATTAAACCACTGAATAGTGTATTTACTTTTAATAATTCACTTTAGGGGAGGTTATATAAAATATGGTTGTTATGTAAATTCCTAATATATACTGTTAAACCAAAACACTTTATTTAGTCTTTAAGAAAGAGTCTGTTATTCGTTTTTCAATGTAAACCACTCCCCGAATTTTCTGCGAAGCTGAGGAAAACATTCTGCGAATAAATTTATAGGCTCACTGTTTTGGTTTGCCAATTTACATAAGCGTGGTGTAAGAGAATCGTTCAACCGAATCGTGAAGAATTATGGCTTATTTTCTCACCACAAGCTGTATACCTAGAGCAAACTCTATGTTGCTGATAATAGATGCTACAATAAAGCACAGTGAAAACAAACTTAATTTGAAGCATGGCATTTCCTTGTCATTTCCTGTCTTTAGGTTTTCTCTTAACAACAAAAATGGCAAACAAGAATTTAGGCTTCCGGTTGGGTATCTCACTGTAGCCAATAAACGCTGCCAACCTCATGCCGTGGATCTTTGGATATTACCTACAGTAACAAAAACAACAATAAAATCACAGTGTTCTAGAGAGCTTTTTTTCTAATCCCACCTTGTGGTTTCAGTATTAAATTCCCAGTTACAGATCGCCCTACCAAGATTTAGTTGCTAAGCGAAAGCTGTTGTTTTTAGTAATTTAACAATACTTCATAGGCAACCCAACTTAGAATTGAAAAAACCGGCCGTTATTGTGTCGCCAATTCTAAGGCAAACAATCGTTTTTTTCCTGCATTTATATCGCTTATGTGGTCTAGAGGTTCGCCCACATGCAAAGAACCATATTTTGATCCCGAGGGAGTGGCTCATTTGTACTTGGTTTGGTAGGTTTGATTTAATTCCACCTGGTTAGTTAACACTATTTTATCATAATCTGTCTCCATAATAGTGTTAATAGCATTATTATGTTCCTACAGTTCGCTTTCAACTTCGGCCTTATTACCACTAGGTGAGTCTCAATTTAAAAGAAAACATGGAAGATAAATCGCCATAATTGCAATACTACTCAATGTGCACTCATGGCCGTCATTCAATACATATATACCAGTTACTTTTATACTCTCTAGAATTTCACTAATTCTATCGTAGTGCATATGGATACATACACTATACATCGCTGGCTCTGCGTGCGTTAACAACTGCGTCGCTCCACTGCAGTGTAGGTAAACCACAGTTCACCTAATTAGTTCGAAATATCTGTGAAATCAAATTACTTCGCCGTGGTTTGTGCAAGTTTATAGGTAATAAATACACTTGTGCTGAGATTCGAAATTGTACATGACATATAAATTTACACGTAAATTAGTCTTTGTATTTAAATTATTCATTAAAATAATATGTACTAACATGACTCAAGGGATACTTCACTCGGAAAATTTAAACCACCACCACCATTGTAGGTATTACAACGTATCCCTGCGAATATGAAATAACTTGGGCCTGTTATTCAGAATATCATTTTTCACTATTATTAAAATATATAAAATATTATCTATGCATACATTATATTTTAATAATGGTAAAACAATTTGAAAGAGTTTTTCCATTACTAAAGTAATGATAAAATCCTGCTAAGAGATTCTAGAACTGTAACCCGTCACCTTCCTCCAGCTACAGACCTTCAGGAACAGATCTTTCAACAGAGCTACTTGGAGAACCCAACTTTGTCTCATTTGGTCCAATTATCAAAGTCTCATCATAATAATAGTGTTAATAGCATTGTTGTAAATGACAAATGCACATCCTCCATAATACACGAACATAATCTCAATATAATAATTTACGATTTTTTGCGACTGAGTTTTCATGTTATGCTGCTCTTTTACATGGATAAAAATTCATTGAAGCTTATGAGTGTAATAAGCAGTAAAGTCATTTATTGAAGTGCCTCTAAGTCGTATAATTGGAACAAATTGCGCAAAATTTAAAAGCACTCTAAATTCAATTAAATCTGCATAATAACGATCATTACGGTCGCCTCAAACACTGGCCGTAACTTGAAATTAAATCACATTTAATCAAGTATAACTGGAAGCAACGGGCTGTTCCGAAGTTTTATTGGTTGGAGTTCTAGTGTAGCAGTTTTTACTGCAGTTATAAAACATTCAACAATAGAGAGAGCGGTATTGTGTGCAAGGAGCATCCTCGTTACTTTGTAAGTGACAAAGAGAAGCATAATAGCCTAAGTAATATTATCATCTAGTTAACAAAGGACTGTAATGAACTCCTCGATGCAACTCCGACTGTTCGTCGGATCGGCAATTTTCTCTTGTCTGCGTTGCATTGATTGCTGAGTTATCGAGTTCTTAAGTTTTAGTCATTGCTCTTCTACATTGTGGATTAAGCAGAAGATTATTTATCTCAGGAATATTTATTATAGTTATTATTAGGTAGCATTTACCTGGTTCAAATCCTCCAATCTTCGGTCATTCGAAAGAGGCATGAAGAAGCACCTTACAGGTCGGCAAGGCGAGAGTGGCTAGTGCGGCAGTTTATCTCTCGCACTAGCTTCGCATTTGGACTCCACTTCTCCCTACCATCAGTTGGAATTGAGTCATTTGCTTGACCTTTTTTAATTTAAGAAACTGATAGGGACAAAATGTATATTCGAGTTTATAGAGAATAAAGCACAGTGGATTACTAGAACAGAATTTAGAGCTCCCGACTTCAAATCCAGCTAGTAGTAATCTGTGCCCTACTTTTTGTCTTTGACGGGGAAGCTGTTGATGAAAGACTTCGTGAAGATGAAGGCTATCTCATTTGTTGGTAAGAGATGAAAAGACCGACGGTGGAAGTGAGTTTCACTTAGAACCCTCATCCATTGAAGGATCTTAAACTGTCGGAACACAACATGCTGACACTATTTTTAAGTTCATAGACTTTGATAAGATAGTGGTTAATACACGTAGCTGGGCGGGCTTCAAACATAAAGATTGTTGGATTAATGTCTCCTTAAGTAATATATTGATTAAGTGCGCGTTTATTGCCTACCTTGTCTTATGTTAAACACATTCTAAAATACTCAGATCGGATTAGAAATAGGCGTAGTAAAATATTTTCTCCGTATGTATGGAGACGTGCTCCTCATACTATCGTATATAAAATTACCACAATCTATATTAGTTCTTTTAGTAAGACAACGAGTACGCATAGACAAGGAATCTTGAGGGGGATGCGGGACGAGAGGGGCGTGGTGTACCACCAAACTGACATACACTCGTTTGGTAGACGCTGGTTCATTGTATGTCTACTGCTGTCTACACAAAAGCGGCATTTTCCCCAACTTCATAGGCGTCGAACCACTGTGTATTTTTACT
The DNA here is from genome assembly GCA_955850985.1 of Elophila nymphaeata. Lineage (NCBI taxonomy): Eukaryota > Metazoa > Arthropoda > Insecta > Lepidoptera > Crambidae > Elophila > Elophila nymphaeata. The sequence goes on along the minus strand of OY039076.1, from coordinate 14,165,074 downwards.
GGTTTGCACGCTGTGATATTACTATCCTCAATTTGACCCACTGCTGGAACACAAGGCCTCTCCTAGTCATCGAAGGAGGTTTAGGCAGTAGTCCACCACGCTTGCCCAATGCGGATTGGTGGACGGAGTATGATGTAATCAATACCCCTTTGCTGATCCATTAGTCGCCTTCTACGACATCCATCGGAGGATATGTGGTGATACTATTCTACTCCGCCGGCATCACACGGCTAGTGATATTATTATGTTGCTATGTTATCAATTAAAATAAATTAATACTCACGCTAATCTAATCTTTAAACTTTGTTGATTGCAAGAAAAAGTTGCTATTTGATTATGATTTCATTGACGAGGGTTTTATGGTTGTCTTAAAAACATACTCAAATAGTTACATTATTGTCATGGTCCCACTTTCATTGCTTTGTAGGTTGAATATCGGTTCAACAATGTATTTGATAGCTCTTTTATGATTGGAAATAAAATTACTGAATGCGGTAGTGCTATCAATTTACGCCTTGAAGCTTAGGGAGACAACTTTAGATATGATTGTATTCTTAAATAATAATATATAGTTTGTAAGGGTGAACTTATTTCTACAAAAGATTCAGAGAAGAACAAATTCATGATTAACTACTACCTATTAGTAATAACTTTATTGTTATTTAAGCAACTAAAAAGTGTTAAGGAAATGGAAAAAATATAATGCACTCGTTTAAAATTATAATTGCTACTACAAGAACAATAGACATAATTTCACCTAGAACCCTCAGTCACTGAGGGTTGGCCATCTTATCATTAACTGTCAGAATAATACAATGTTGTTAATACGAGTAGTATTGCTATAGCTGTAACATTATAACATAACATGCCTGTGAACAGGTGCCGCCAACGGGGCCTGGTCATCTCATGTTTTCTAGATTGATGTAAACGTAGGTCTTATAGTTAGTTGTTATCTTTAGATGGACAATTGTATGACACATGCAATAATAGGAATTAAAATTTTGTCTTCGTGAATAATATTGTGTAAATAACTAATGCATTATTGGATTTTTTTTGTTTACCACACATTGTATTCTTATAACATTGTTAACCGGAGGATCCTAAATGTATGCTTACCACTTAAATTGAAAGGAATATCTGTAAGTACCTATCTAACAATAACATAAAATGGTGGTGGGTATCAAAATTAAAAATTGCTAAGTTTAATAATATGATTAATTAAATTATATAGAAAAGCTTTTCACAAGATAAATAATCCAAATGCGTGGGAGTAATAACTACCCAAAATTTACGCATATTAAAATGTAACTTAAATTATATTGATAATTATTTATTGACTTATATTGATGTTTTGAAATCATTACGAAATTGTAAGCTGTGGAGTTTCTTTCGCTATTTCTTCTCCATCTCAGCATAATAATAATTATTCGTCCCGAAATGGTGGTAGGGCTTTTGACGATTTAAAAGTACTTAACAAAGTCCATTTAAATAAAGAGCTTTTTTTATTTTCATTTTCATTTTCATTTGGTGGGATGGTGGTAGCTAGGAGTATTTAGAACCACCACTAAATCAAGCACAAAGTGGCTGTTCGGAGACAGACCATGGGGCCTCGGGTTTGATACCGGAGGACAAATGACTAGATTAAAGACTTTTATAAAATTTTATTGTGTTAGGGTTTTAATATTTATTCAATTTATATTACTTCTAATATAAGTTTTTATAATATAGATAATTCTGTCGGTGCAAACAACGATGCGTATTAGATTACAAATGTTCATGTTGATTCGCTTCTGTGGATAACTCGAAGTTTCCTACATTGAAACTATAGGTATTCAATCCCGGGAATATATTCTTGTGGGATGAATTGGAGTAAGGGTTGGACTTTTGCCATCGTATCAGGCGGACCGTATCCTTATTTTTCACTCATGAAATATAAAACTTACACAATTATTAGAATACAGGTACATCTATACTAATACTATAAAGAATGTTTGTAACGAATAAACTCAAAAACTACCGGGCAGATTTCAAAAATTCTTTCATCATTACAATGCTGCGTAAGTCTTCCGTGACATAGGTTATATTAAATAAAAAAATCACCACGCAGACGAAGTCGCAGGCGGAAGGCTAGTTATTATATAAAGACTCCCATTGCAGGTAACATAGCGTGAGTATCAGAAGCACTGATAAATGTTAAATTGATGACGCAACGGTAAGTATGTCGCTCGAGATACATTAAGTAAACCGATTAGGCGGCGAGAGATATTGTGTTCCATCCCTTACCCGTCTACCGCAATGCTACACGTGGTAAGAGGAACTGTATACCTATATTGATATGTTTAGAAGTAGTCGTATAGGTTTAGTTTGCATTTATTCTGTGTTCGATTAAGGCTGATCAATATTGTAATATTATTAATCAAATATATTTCACTATATATTATAAATTGAAAATTTTGTTGATAAAAATCGAAATGGTTTTTTGAGGTCGGCCCCAAATACAAGTGACAACGTTTATTCTAAATATTGAAGTTGGCACCGACCTCGAAAAAACTTTTGGATTATTATAAACAAAATTTTTATTTCTCCGTTTTAAGATTAGTTTTTGCTTTTTAGTGTTTTAATTTAAGTATAGAAATTTTCATAAAACTATCTCGAGATCTTTTGAACAAACAAGTAATAGAACTATTACGATATTATCGACGTCAATTAAATAGGCAGTTTAGGGAAAAAAATGTCGATGAAACTTAAATGACTAGTACCAGCTTCCAAACGTTGAAAGAATCTTCAAATTCGGTACACCTAGTAAAGAGTTATGAGGTAACAAACATAAAAGAATACAGTCGAATTGAGAACCTACTCCTTTTTTTGAAGTTGTTTAAAAACAAAGTCCGACACCGCGTCTATTTGTCTGTCTGTTCGCTATAAAGTCAAAAACTACGCGGCAAATTTCTCGGGCTATTTACCACAAGTGTCTTAAGACAAAAGTATTTTAATTTGTGTGTGCTGCCAGTGATGACGTTTGGAACTGAAACATAGCTGCTTAGAAAATGAAGGATCAAGGTCACTCAAAGGACAATGGAGAGGGCTCTGCTCGGAGTTTCTCCGCCTGATCATAACAGAATTGATGAGATCAGCAGGAGAACCAAGGTCACTGAAAGGAAGCCCAAAGAACGCGATACGGGGCGGTGACGAAGTAGCATTAAGATTGTAGCACATTTATCAGCTCTGAACCGTATCGCCTCTTTGGCAATATTTTGGAACAATGTTTACTAGAATCAATGTACCACGAAATCACATAACCATGAATCTAATCAATAAAACTGTACTCCGACGGTAAGTTGATCTAAAAAATACTAGGCCAATGGAACGGTTCGACGTAAACACATTCGCATAGGTTAGCGAGGAGTCGCGGCAGCGACCGTCGAGTGCCAGAAGCGACTTAAGGGTGTTTCTCACATCGTCGTTAAGATTTCGTGGTACATTGATTCGGGTAAACATTATTCGTGTAAACTAGTTTCGTGATTGAGTATCACACCCCGACTCTTTTTACTAGTGAAAAAGAGCCGATACGCTACGCAGCGTAGTCGTTTCGTAGCCTTTGTTTGACCTAAGACCTTTAGGTAGGTGGCCGGTGGCACGACATAAGACTATGCCAAAACCTATGGTGATATTAACTCCAAATAAATTGAGTCCAGGGTAGAGAGAAGAAAAAGAACCATACTGGTTGACGTAGATCAGTAAAATTCAATCTAATGAGCAATGACACATGAACTGAACATAATATGTGGTAAAAGCTAAAGTAGCTTAGTACAGCTCAAGCACTTCACATTGGTGCTAAGTGAACAGCATTATGCGAAAGTAACGCGTTCAGCCTGCAGGGATCTTTTCTATTAGGGTTGTCACGTGGAGTTGATATTTCAAAAAAACATCGTCTGTCACTGGCCTTGTGATGCCGATAGAGTAGAATAGTATCACCCCTTATCGTCCGAGAGGTCCACCAATCCGCATTGAGCAAGCATGGTGGAATACTGCCTAAACCTCTGTCGATGACAAGGACAGGCCTTGTGTCCCAGCATTAGGTCGAATTAAACAGGTTGTTATGATGATTGTCAGTCACAAATACTCAATAAACTCTTTTGTTCTTGTCAGTAAATTGAAAAAGATTTGATTAATAATCTTTCAAGCCAACTTAAGTTACGTACTTAATAATGGTGATGTTTGTGTCCCTGGATGTTCAGATTCTTCATCAATTGAAAATAGTTGAGAAGGTGTGATGTGTGAGGAACTGTCATACATAACACATCTCATCTTTAAACATTACGTCTTTTTTGACGTGATAACGTCTTATAAAGCGATGAATGCCGGCTGCTCGCACGAAAAAGTGTCACGTTCCGCCTGAGCCGAGCGTGCAAGCGAGAGCGCGGAACAAGCGATAGAGATATAAGCGTTTGCTTATGTATGACGTTATCACGTAAAACTTTACAGACAACCAATAGTTTATATTTTTTTTATAATAGTAAATTTTAGTGAACATAATCTGAGACAGGTATTGGATCATCAAGAATCAAAGTAAAAAAGTGATTTCGTTGTAGCCACACTATACGGCTTTATTCGCTTGGGGTAGCGAAATAATAATTGTTCTGTTAATTTTATTTCAAAATGCTCGTCCAGAAACTATGGTAATATATGTAGTAGGATTGTTGAAAACTTAAAAGACTTCTTAGAGTTATTTATTAAGCATAATTTACAGATTTTTTAAAATTATATTGTTTATAAATTATTTTATTCTAAATCTACTATTCTATTCTATTCTTAATCAATAGCGTCGCGATACAGAAACGTTACGCATTTTGCCAATGTCAAGTGAAAATGTAATTAAAGTAACAAAAAGTGTACGATAGATTTGAGTTAAAACGGAGTCTCTCAACACGTGTTTTTACAACAAGACCTCGGGAGAAACTCCCTAAATCTACTAAAAGAATCTTAAGCAAGTGTGACAGTTTCTTCTGACGTATTGGTTGGCAGCCCTACGTCACTACGGTGCGAGGGAGAGCCGACTCATTAACTCATGCCTAATGATGTGCCGCTGTCTTAGCCTTCCCTTTTGAACTCTATTAAATCACGGAGCGCGGTTTTCGCAGAAAGCCGACGTTTTACTATAGCCACCAAGCAACTTCGCAGGGAAAGCTTAGCGTGGACCTAAATGGGGAAATTCTATCGGTATTTCTTTTATTACAAAAGTTTAGTGTTCCGCTATTTTGAGATTTATAATCCGTTCTGGCTAATTTATGTGAGCCGGGAGTACTTTAAGGGATTTGGTCCTCCTTCTTAATGGACTGAGTGTGTAATTTGGATAGAAGTTTGTATTTGTTGGACTTTTATAATTGAAAAAGAACTCTAACATATGATCAGCTTTATTTGCCGTCAACCTTTTCTTGTCCGTAGTATTAATGGCCTAATTTGGTAATTGCTTAGGTCTCTCAAAATAGGCTTAAAGAAGCAGCTTGTACGACGGCAAGATGAGGGTATGTGGTGCGGTGTGTTAATCTTTCCTTCTCGAGTCCAGACTGGCGTGAAAGAAACCTTTGATTGGTACCTTTTTTCAATTTAAAAATAACATTTTTTTTTATAAAAGGTCAAGCAAGTGACTATTCCAGCTGGTGGTAAGCAGAAGTAGAGTCCAAATGCGAAAAAAGCTAGTGCGAGAGATAAACTACCGCGCTAGCCACCCTCGCTTTGCTGACCTGCAAGGTGCTTCTTCACGCCTGTTTTGAATGACCCAGGATTGTAGGAAGGAGGGAACACGTGTGCTGGCAGTGAATTCCATTTCTTGATTGTGCGACAAAGAAACGAGTTGCCAAATTTCTTAGTGCCCGTAGGAATGGTAGCCACAGTTAGTCGGTGACAACCTAGGCCCACGCGTAGTCCTTAAAAGGAAGGGAGATGGTGGAATTAGAGAAAAAAGTTCCTCAGAGCGCTCGACGTGGTACAGACGGTAGAAAGCGCTTAGTGACGCAACATTGCGACGCAATTGGAGAGGCTCAAGATGTTTAGTCACCTCTTCATCGCCGATGATGCGGGCCGCGCGACGCTACATGCACATATGCCATTAAATGAACCACAGCGGAGAATCAAGGAACTGCGAACCTTAAGTGGCAGTGGGCAGAGCACATTGTGAGAAAGACATGACTGCCGTTGGGTCGAAAAGATCCTCGAATGGCGGCCGTGTACCCGGGAGACGCAGCGTTGGTGGTCGAAAATTAATTTAAATCAACACGTCCGCTGGGCACGATGTCTGTGGGCTGACTGAAGACTACGAAGTGTGGCCAAGCAAGCGAAGTTCATCGTGATAAGAACCCTTTGATGTGCGCCAGTTTACCGACGACGGTGCCATGTCCTTTCGACTTTGCACGAAGTGTCTATTAGCAAATACTTAGCTACACACAGCCCGATAGCGAGAATTTTCGCGACATGGCGATGTGTGCGGCCATAGCATCAGCCCTGATGATGGTACCACAAAACAGTGGTTAGGCTTCGGAGCTGCTATTTATTGTTGACTATGTGTGTGTGCGATTCGCAAAATATTTCAGTTTTAATCATAGATTTATTATTACTGACGTTTAGAAACTAGTTTGAATAAATATTTTCCTTTTCCATTATTGACTGATTCTTTACTGACAGTTCATTCTCGAATGGGTTACCAGGTCACATGATATAAGGGTAGTTGGAAATAACTGAATTGTTCTAGATAATTTTGAAGAAACTTTCCAGCAGTGAACTTGATTGAGCAGAAACAATGATGGAGTTTATATCCTAATGTTTATTTCATTATTAAACTTTACTGGACACTTTTTGTGAATAAGCTTAACGTATATAATGAACATTTTTAGTATCGCCTTTCCTTTTTCTTAGCACAAAAGGTTGTGTCCTATTCTCGTCACGGACTAGTAATAACAGAACACAATGAACTTAAGCGTGTATCATGCTATAAGGAATAGAATATTATATTTGATATCGTACATTCAAAATAATATTACGAATAATGCAAACGTGAACAGATATAAAATTATATTATATATTTTATTAGTATATCGTTTTTGTTTCTTCTGATTATTAGATTCCAAAAATATCAGATGTAAAATAAATAAATTAAGATATTTAAGTACAGCGGATTAGCCATTCAAAATTTGGAGCAACCGTTCTAGGGAAATACGTATACCTTACAGAAGACCTAAGTCACATTTATAGCCGGAGGCGCGCAAATTAGTAGTAAGTCACTAATAATATACGACGAAAAACTAGTGCTAGTTCCATCCACTTCAATCTGACTTATAATATATTTATGGAATAAAATTTCAGACGTCACGGACGTCGGCGCACAGCGCACAGGAAAAATAATACGCCATTACAAGTTTAAACTTAGAGCCTTGGAGGCGTAGTTGTGAGTCATGATTTCAATGAACTATTTTTAACAATAAACAAGAAACAATGTTTATAACAATCCTACCAATGTTATTGACGCGAAAGTTTGTATGGATGTGTATTTATTACTCTTTACCGCAAAAACTACTGAATGGATTTTACTGCAACTTTACAATAATATAGTTCATACATGAGAATAACATATAGGCTATTATTTATTATACTTTTTCATATATTTTTTATTATAACTTTAATTATTAATCTTTTATTATATTATTATAATTATTAAAGCCTTGTCAATGTGAATTATGACTCTTTCTAAATCAATACTATGAAATCTGTAAAGAGAGGGTTAAACTTGTTGAGTTTCTTGCCGGTTCTTCTCAGAACAAGGCTCTTGAACCGATGGCATCAAATGTGAGTTTCATAAGTGTACAAATTGTACCGAAATGAATAAAGAAATTTGAGTTTGAGTTTGATTAGATTACTGACACCAACCTTCCTTGGGAATAGCCTAGAGTTCTACAAGTCACCATTTAAGACGTAACTTGCTTACAAGTGCTATTTTTCGACTTCAGCCGGGACCACCAGCTTAAAATGCCTTTCAAAGCACGGAGAAAAATCGAATTGAAAAGTTTTTGGTCACCCATTCGAATACCGACCGCGCACTTGCTAGACTGGCTTTTGTGATCGTTACAAAGACGCACGACCGCGCCATCGACCTCTTCTTTCATTCCTGTTAGAGTTTAATTAAAATTTCATTGGCAGATTTTCCAAAGCTGTCTAGTCTACTTTATCGACAGTTTCTTCAACCGGTCATGGCCTTTATAGTTCAGTGATTAAAGCAGTGACCCAGATATGTTTACAAGAAAATTTTGCATTCATAAATGCCTTCCTCAATTAGTTTTGTCAGGTGCCCGTTAAGTAGTTAGAAATCTACTGCGTATCTTAACTAGACTTCTAGAGGTTGATACCAAATAGACATTCATGTGGCGAACGTAGACTTTGGTTCATGAATTGTTTTTTTTTATTGAGTTTATGGACATCACAGAGTTATTGCATGAGTGACATAAAACATAATTAAATTACCTAATAAAAAAGTTATAAAAAACCGATTTTCCTATTATTATTTTTTTTCATTTATTTTTACAATACCTACTCAAATGCTATTAATAAACCTTTATTAAATTATAAGCAATGTCAAGACAATATCTGATAAAAGAATTTTTGTCTTGTTCTTTCCATTCTAAAGACGGCGCGTGCTATAAAATAGATTAGTGTCAAGTTTATTTTTAAATATGTACATCTTATTTCTTTAGGAAAACATTTTAGTTTTACTAAAATCTACGCTGTATTCTGTACAAAACTTAAAAACTAATAACTACAAATGTAACTTGGAAACTCGAGTTCTCAATAAAACTTAAAGTGATGTGACAAGCAAGTGAGAGCATGAGCGTAGTTTGACTAGAACTTTTCAAAAGGAAAATTGTATCAAAGGCGAAGTTGTTTGCAATTGAAAAGCACTTTTAGAGCCACCGCTTTCCAAAACGAATGTGAGAAAATATTTTTACACCTTGTTAATTAAGAAAATAGATAAATATTATTACAGCCGTTTTTATTGTTACAAGCTGTCAAGAAATGTTTCTTCCGAATTTTTAGAGCCAAAACGTGAGTACTTCTTTATCGCGTGGTTAGATAATCTATTATCTAGAGATGTGGCGCTGATGACGAATGTTAGGAGTTCCATGGACCGAATTTCTCATAAATCTATCCAGAAGCAAGGAACTAACGCATTATAAAGTTCTGAACACGTCCACAAAGTACGTACTTGCCTTTTCTCTAATTTATTGTGTAAATATACAAATTGACAACGAAAAACTAGAAAAAAATAGGAGGAAAATCGGGTTGAGAAAAAACCCGAGTACTATCCGTGCGTATTAATGACATGTCGTAATACGAGTATATTTCTTGGGTACCTACATTCTGATTTATTTAATAAAAAATTGTAGCTTACTTTCGCAACTTTCAAATATGATTTTCTAATTGGTTATTGGGTCCGAATTCGAGCTTTTTATAAAGAAGCTGTAATTCGTAATACCAGCACTCAAACAAATTATTCTATTAAAATAAAAACGCCTAATATGGAATTAACTTAAAGTGTTCCAATTAAAAAAAAACACTCTCTGTTTGTCAAATTTTTAGTCTTATAGTCAAATGCAAATTGAATGAAATTAACTATAAAATGAAACCAAATAAGTTTCGGCTTTGAATCATTCATTATTCAACGAAAACATATGTATAGAGATTTCAATCGCCATTACCCGTTAAAATAACTCTGCTTCTACAGTGATAATTCTGGTTATTTTTCTTTCATAATTTCCTTTCCTTCATTAATAAATATTTGTTATGATTCAATTAACGTTCCAATTTGGTTTGCGGTGAACAAGTCGATCTTAGGCCGTTTGCGGTTTAATTATTATCAAATCCATTGTTTGCGGTGCACTTTAAGTCACATTTTCAATTCGCTTTTCGTTTTTGATAAAGCAATCCGGGGATTCATTTGCTTAGCTTATTATGAACAGATTTAACTAAGTAATAAAAATAAGAGGCTCTTGCCTTGAATCCTTACTAATATTATAAATGCGAAAGTAACTCTGTCTGTCAGTCTGTCTGTCTGTTAAGCTTTCACGTCTGTCTAAACCACTTAACCGATTTTGATGAAAATTGGTACAAATATAGATTAGATCTCGGGGAAGGACATAGGCTACTTTTTATCGCGAAAAAAAGGTTGAATGGGTTGAAATAGGGGATGAAAGTTTGTATGGAAGTTCGTAATTTTTGAAGATAGAACCATGAAACTTTGAATTTACGCACTTAATAAGACAGAAAGAAATATTTGTTCTAAGATTTTTTAAATTTTGACCTGTATGGGGGTGAAATAGTGGATGAAAGTTTGTATGGGAGTTCGTCATTGTTAAAGATAAAACCATGATACCTTGACATTAGGGACTTAATAAGAAGAAAGAAAGGAATATTAGTTCTAGGATTTTTGAAATTTAGCTCCGTGTGGGGATGAAATTGAGGATGAAAATTTGTATGGAAGTTCGTCATTGTTAAAGATAAAACCATGAAACTTTGAATTTAGGTACTTGATAAGAAATAAAGATCCAATCCAAGATGGCGGTTGTGACTTTTTAATATAATATCGATACGGGTATCATTTTCGTGGTTTCTCAATGGATCTCAAAATGGATCGAAGATGGCGGACGCGACTTTTTGACAAAATGTCAATATGGGTATCATTTTTGTGGTTTTTGAGGGTCCCGATTCCGAATACGACATCTATTTCAAGATCCAAGATGGCGGTCGCGACTTTTTAATATAAAATCGATATTTGTGTGGTTTTTTAAGGTCCCGATTCCTAATACACCATTAATTTTGATATCCAAGATGGCGGACGCGAATTTTTAACATAATGTCAATATGGGTATCGTTTTCGTGGTTTTTGGGGGTCCAGATTACGAATACGACATCTATTTCGAGATCCAAGATGGCGGTTGCGACTTTTTAATGTAAAATCGATTTGGGTGTCATTTTCGAGATTTTTGGGTATTCTAAATACATCATCTACTTCGAGATCCAAGATGGCAGATGGGACTTTTTACCATAAAAGCGATTTGGGTATCAATTTCGTAGTTTTAGGGGGTCGCGATTCCAAATACGTCATCTATTTCTAGATCCAAGATGGCGGACGCTACTTAACTTATTATTAATATGGATAACATTTTCGTGGTTTACAGGGTTTCATTTTGAGATCCAAGATGGCGGACGCGAATTTTAAACTTGATATGGGTATCAGTTTTGTAGTTTTCGGAGGTCTCAAAATGGATGCTGTATTCGGAGTCAGGATTCAGAATACAGCATCCATTTTGAAATCCAAGATGGTGGACGCGACTTTTTAGCTTAATCGCTTTCACGCCTAACACCTGAACCGAATTTAATGAAATTTGGTACAAAAATAGACTAAACCTCGAAATGGAATAGAAGCTACCTTTTTTGTGAAAAAGGGAATGAAGGGGTTGAAATACGAGATGAAAATTATTATGCGATTTTTCATTACCGAAGATAAAACCATGAAACGCAAATATTTGTTCTAGCGTTTTTGAAATATTGACCCATGTGGGGATGAAAGGTTGCGTGTAAGTAGCAAAGGATGGAAAAACATAAGATGGTAGATTGTAAAAATGCCATTTACTGTAGTGACGGCAGTTTGTATGTGTTTTTTGCATAATAAGTACCTACACAAAAAAAAAATGCTGCCTAAAGTAACTATTCCACGCGTACGAAGTCGCGGGCAAAAGCTAGTAACCTATATATATATATAAGCTACCTGATGGTTCTTTACGCTATTTGTGAAGCGCCCCAGGTTATATAAAAGAGGAAATGCGGTGTTAGCGGAATAATTATAAGTTGCAATTGTCGATGATGTATGATTGTACAATAAAGGTTATTTTCGAGTCTTTCACATAGTCTAGAGAAAGATAATTTACTTATGTTTCAGGCGGAATTTTGCAATGAGCTTAGCGTGTAAGCTCTTTATGTTTGAGAACTAGTACTTAGACTACTAGTCTCATTAACTTGGATTTAATTAATTTAACGACAAACTCGTGTAAATGCTTATTTCGTAACAAATAAAGTTTATATTCCTCTGTTCAAAATGTCAACTTTCATTGGGTGAAGCTTTTATTTCTTCCAAAGTACTTTTATAGTTGCGTGAAAAATAACGACATATCTATAATATAAAAATGAATCGCAAAATGTGTTGGTAAGCGCATAACTCAACAACGCCTGGACCAATGTGACCAATTCTTTTTTTAAAATGTTCGTTGAAGTTCAAGGATGGTTTTTACGGCGAGAAAAATTCGAATAATTGCCGGAAAAACCATAAAAACAGCCCTTTTCTTTTTCCCATACAAATGTTTTCTACTGACAGGACGAAGTCTGTCGGGTCCGCTAGTTCTAAATGAAAATAATGATATAGGTATCTAAATAATGATATTTAACATGCCGTTTACTTTTATTAAAGAACTTGCTGCAGGGTATATTCATTATTCATGGCTTAAACTAAAGTTACAAAAAAAATACAATGATTAATACATTTTTATATATTTACCCACTTTATTAGAAGCGTCGGTGGCGTAGTGCGTAAGGGCTATGTCTCCCACCCGGGAGGCACTGGTTCGAACCCCGCCACGTACCAATAGATTTTAAAATTTTGGATTCATATTACGCTTTTACGGTGAAGGAAAACATCGTGAGGAAACCTGCACACACCTATGAAGAAATTCTTAGGTTGTGTGTGAAGTCAACCAACCCGCACTTGGCCAGCGTGGTTGACTAAGGCCTAATCGCCCCTAATGTGGGTTAGGCATGAGCCCCTCGGTGGGGATTTTATATGAGCTGTTGACGTGAACCACCGTATTTGTCAAGCCAGTCTTATTGGTATGTATTCTTGCTGAAGGAAAGTCAGTTTTGGTTGGGAAATGAACGCGTCTCTTTGGAATAATGCAATATTACCCGGACTGAAGCGATGATTAGTATTAGGGTTTAGGTTCCGGGACGTCTCGTGTCTCGAAGTCACGGAACTTTTTGTAAATTGAGGTGTCTCGGGTCCCGAGACTTTCGGGTCGAGACTCGAGTCGAGATACGGTTGTTGATTTTATAAAATCAGCAAAGAAGTCTTATTTGTTAATTGATTAATTATTCACAAGAACGATTTATGTCTTTTAAAATATTATTTTATTGCGACATAAATCTGTGATTATTGGAATTATGCTATGACCAATGACTAAATACTAGATAATAGTTATTGAGAATTAGTAAGATTTTACCTAAGTTTGTTTTATAATTACAATATTCAATTGCTAAAAAAGTTAATCTGTTATTATAAGAAATAAGTAAACCAATTATTTAGACTGAAATTAACGTTAAAATGTTTATAAATGTTGATTTTTACAAAAATGCTTTTTTATTATAGACACATTTCGCCAGAAATAATATCGATTGTAATTTTATCCTGAGAAGTCTCGAAGTCCCAGTACGCCCTGGGATTTTGATCGTAGGCTGTCTCATGTCACGGGACTTTGAAACTGTCGAGACTTCCCAAACCCTAATTAGGAGTACAACATCTGTACTAGTTTTGTCCGTTTTCTTATCTTAATCTTTATTATAATTTCGCATTAGCCGTTTAGCCATGAAAATAGTAATTCTGCACTAAAATTGTACACTACATTGAATTCAAAATGGAGTCTATCAAACACGTGTTATTACAACAGGAACTTGGAAGAGACTCCACTTTTGTATCTTAATTTGTTACTTCCAGGGTTTGATACCCCTTTTATGATGGCAACCTGTGACTATATAGAGGTACTACACGGTACGGAAAAATTGGCATATGTCAGGTGCAACAAATAACACAATTTTCCATTCAAATTTGTTTCGATACTGTTAAAACGTTGCCCTAACAAATAGTCGTCGAGTTCCCACTATTCCTTTTAGCCGAAGTTTTCAGGGGCCGAGAAATATTTGTAAAGTTTGCTCGTTAAACCTCAAGAGACATGGATAACTTTCTAAAAGTGAAACACGGAACTTTCGCCGCCTCTAAAATATATTGTTCGCCACAAACACCTAATAATTAAGTTTTGACACCAAATTAAAATTTAAGCAAACACGACTGACATTAACATAAACTTAGTTTTTAAATTGTTTGAAAACGGGATTTGTACCACGTACCTCGGTTTTATTATTATTCTCGGTAGTTTTCAATCTCAGCCAAAAGCTCAGGTCGTGATGTAATGATTCTGCTGTCCTCTGTCTTCAGCGAAGCTGCAAGCAAGCAAGCTCTCTCCAAGCGACAGATCTTTAGTGAAAACTTTGGAGTCTTTGTTCCGCTCGATGGTCTCTTTAATACGTTCTGTGCTGCCAGTGATGACCTATGGATCCAAAACGTGGCCGCTTACAATGGACCTCATAAGAAGGCTCAAGGTCACTCAAAGGGAAATGGAGAGGGCTATTCTCGGAGATTTTCTGCGCGATAATATCAGAAATAATGAGATCCGCAGGAAAACCAAGGTCACCAATATAGTCCGAAGAATTGCGAACCTTAAGTGGCAGTGGAAAGGGCACATTGCAAGAAGGACTGACGGCCGTTGGGGCGGAAAGGTCCTCGAGCGGTGACCACGTACAGGGAAACTCAGCGTTGGTAGGCTTCTCTATAAGGTGGCCTGACGATCTGGTAAAGGTCGCGGGAAGCCGCTGGATGCGGGCAGCGCAGGACCGACCGGTTTGGAGATCCTTGGGGGAGGCCTATGTCCACAGTGGCGTCTCTCGGCTGAAATGATGATGATAAAAGAACGTTTTAAGTTTCTCCACAATACTCACTCGCGACAATTAAGATCATCAGAGAATTTGAGGTGAGAGACTCCGGTACATTTCTCAAAATTCTATAACAATTCTTTTACTGTTCAAACTGTTTTGTTGTGGAATGTTCATCTGCAAATATAAGGAAAGCTCAAACTCAAGGAACTTTTAAGAAACAAGTAGAAAGTATATGACAGTATATATTTCATTTTATTACAATATATATTTTATATATTGTATGTGTGTATTAATATTTTAGTTTGTATATTTAAGTATTTATATATGGTGTAATTATTATTTGGTATTTTTAGTTAGTAAGTTGTAATAAATAAATATACGTCGCCATCTTCCCTCATAGTTACTTTTTATATTGCAATCCTATCCATCCTAAGGTTACCTGAAAGAGATCGCTTTTAGCGATAAGGTCGTCCTTTGTACAACTATTTTTATAAATTATTATACTATTGTTAATCTGGTTGATGTATGTACAATAAAGTCATAGTCACTTCCGTTTAGAACTCAAAATATGCAACGGACTTTTGACAGGGGTGGGGGACCCCTGTATAAAAAGTTTTTGGGAAATGAAACAAAAACTAAAAAGTACTTGATTCAAATTTCATACTATTTTTGATTTCTTAAAACATTTTATCCAACAAACTTCTATGTTTTATGATTGTTACATTATGTAGGTATAATTTACAGTCAGAACATTTTGCGAATTATTATCTTTCTGGTTTGCGAACAGTATGAATGGATTCCTTCATTCAAAACAAGATGAAACGTAAACAAATACGCACAACAGAAGTAAACAATGACTAAAGCATGATAATTTATCAAAACAAAGTCGTGGCCTGTATTAAATTTAAAATAAAAGTAATATTTCATTGTAATAATCAACAGTGTGTAAATTATAATCTAAAACAACATGGTAAGAAGTTATAGGTTCGTCTTTGTCCTAAGACAAATTATAAATTATTTCTAGTTTTAAAATAGGTCATAGTTTGCAAATACACATAACACTATTCCAACTTTTTTTTAATTTTAATGTTTTTGAGGTGTCGATACAAAATATGACACCGTTTATTCCAAATATTGAAGTTTGCACCGACTTCAAAACAACATAGTTTTTTTAAAATCAAAATTATTATCCGTTTTTAGTTTTGAAGGCAGTTTTCTTTTATTTGAAAGTAATAAATTTTTGCTTTTTAATGTTTTAAGTACAACAATTTCAGAAAATTATCATGAGTTCTTTTAGAAAAGCAAGTAATAAAACTATTTGGATATGATCTAGGTCAATTAAATAGGCATTATTAGGAATAACTCAAAAACAATTCTTAGATGTCGAAATTTATATGGGACCACGTGACATCCACGAAATTCTAAATGTTAAAAGAATCTTCGAAATCGGTATACCCAGTAAAGAGTTATGAGGTAACGCACTAAAAAAATTACAGTTGAATTGAGAACCTCCTTCCTTTTTTGAAGTCGCTTAAATACACCGCAGCTGATGCTATGTCATCCACGTACCAATCTCGTAATACGAGAGTGATTGGCAAAGTATTCTGCCATTCTGTATAGATAGGAATATAACACTCGACGAAGAATGGAGGGAATTTTCCCCTGCTGCTATTTTGCTTGCTGATTCAGAGTAAACGGGCACTCCCGTCACTCCATTGTCTGTTGCCAATACGAACTGTCCAAGTAACTAAAGTCGACAAAAGTAGACTTTCTTTAATAAATAACATCAAGGTTTCGATGTAATATTACTAATAGAATTTGTAAACGCATTGTCCTGTAAGGATTTTCGAAGCCCTATAAAATATTAGTTTGACGTAAATGAATTAAGGCGCTTATTTTTGCGAAATCTTACTTTGAGATAATCACGCGTAGTTGTAATTTTACCTGATTGTATGATTTTTTAAAGAGAAATATTGCTTAGAAACAGCTTACTTGCTAGTTTACATCGCTGGCCACCTTAGTACGCCACTTTGACGAACGCAAAATATTTATTCAATACGGCGTACTTTACTTCAGCCCAATTGTAATCCGGCTGAACGTGAGGTAGCCGCATTACATAACAGCGGCGTTTTGCAATCCGGCACTATATGATATTATACGATCCGCCTGTGACATAGATTACCATCAACAAATTGCCTTAATTTCTGGAACAAAATTGTATTTGACTTGACTCTAAACAGTATATTCAGCTCCAAGCTGCAGCGTCCCTATCATATACGATAAGTAGCTACGTATAACTCTAGCGGGGGTTGCCGTATGTCGTCCGTAGCTTAACGAAGATTTAGTAGCCAGCGTCATGTATCTACTATCATCTACAGCTTACAAACTAAGAGTGGTTTTAATCCAAATCTATGGTGCAGCGGAAGAGCTCTCAGGCTTTTATTGAAAAATCTATTGCTGTTCGAAAAATAGTTGGGTTTTTCCTCTTGATGTGAGGTTTTATGCGCGTTTTTTTATTATTGCAGTGTTTGAAATGATTTTTTAACGCACAACTGTTGTATGAATGAAACTATTGATGGTTATTTCATGAACTTGCACGTAAAGCCTTTAATAGCTTTTTTTATGAATATTAATAGCGTATGACTTTGCTTTTAACTGTTGTTATAAAATACTTACAACCAGTTAAATTTTTCTGAGAGTGTTTTGAATAGAACTATAGCCAGGTTTTCCGAATGTACCGGGAAATTTTATAAAAAAGTGTGTCTGAATATTGATGTACTTGTCCACACGTATGAATTAAATCTTCAACTTCAAAAAATATATTAAAAAAAAAAAAAAAAAAATGTCAAAATTCTACCGTTTTGTCATGGAAACTGTCGGTAGCTATAAATAAATTAATTATTTATATTAATAAATAATGGATAATTTCAACAAATTAATACACACTAATACTAATAATCAAAAGTGAAGTTAACATAAAATTAATACCAAATTAACAATCACGTGATGATTTATCAATACAAAAAAGAATATTCTCTCTCACTTTCACTATTCTATATAATTCACTATTTCACTATTTCTTTATAATTCATTCCCCAATTTTGGTACGCACGCATGGCGTGACAGAAAATGTGAAGTTTGTTTTCAAGATGGAGTCTAAAAATGTGACGATTTTTTTAACATTGTTTCCCTCATACGTCAATAGAAGTTTCACTTCAAAAATTGTTACATTAAGAAACGAAAAAAAATATATTATCTTGAGATGAAATTAAGATACCCGTGCCTTTTAAGGAAACATTTCTTTTGAAGGTAAGAAAAATGAGAACTACCTTATAATGATAAAAACAATCCTATAGCTTAAGTTGGACCAAAACACATTTTCTGTGCTTTTCTCCGAAAGCACTGAAACTGATTTTATCTTTCTGTAAAAATCACGTGTATAACGCAATAGCGTTTTTTAAAGACAGAAAAATATATCTTGTTGGTACCAAGTTGGTATAGGAAAAGTAGCTTCTCAACGAAAATTTTCAAAAACACTTTCTTTTAGAAATTATTATTATTTCAAAAACACTATAATTAAAAAAATCTGCATATAAACACGACAGAAAACTGTGTCACAAAATAACGGAATATAAACGCGTCAGGAATAAAACTGTGTATTCCTAGTCTACTGATACTCAAAACGGTCCAAAATGAACCATGATTACGTAATGCGAGTACTTGCATGATATCCACGCTAGAATCTGCTTTTCGCTCGGAGGAAGGAAAACCTAGCTTCAGACCGGAATAGCCTCATTTAAAACGTTGCCCCAACTTAAACACTATTTTAAAATATGCAAGACATTTGTGTTGTACCGAATATTTTGCATAGTTTCTTTTGTTATTATATACCTACTATATGAAATTTTAACTTTGCTGTCCATAAAAAAATCTGCACGGTGGTGTGGGGAATGGATATACACACTTTTTGTAGAAATAAAAATTGTTCGTCCGCCGTAGAAACATCTATAAATAACGAGATTTAAGCACTGGACTTTTGGTCAATGAGGCTAGAAGAAATTTTGATCAATACTTTCTGATAAATTATGGTTCAAAAATTTCTTTACTTACCTATACATAACGATCACGCTCTAATAATGATCCTAAAACGGCTTGAATAGAAATTTCGGTAACTTGGTTGCATATGAAGCCACATTTGGCATTATGGGTAATGTAGTGCCACAAAATAGTGTCAGGTTGCCACCCTGTTACCTACATACAATATGCATCAAGCCAAAAACTTAATGAACCTACAGTGAATCAACTGGTTGTAGATGATCGAAGGAATCAACGAACAAAAACAACAACGTGCAAAAACCCGACTTATGTTATACTCTAATGACGGGTTCTACAATCTAAGGAGATCGGTCAAATCACCGAGTTCATAGGAAGACCGAGTGTCGCGATCACCGGCCGTACTACATAACATGTTTCTAGTTGAGCATGGCGTAATATTCACTATTAATTGCGCGCGTCATAAGGGCCGCGAAGCAATGAAAGTTAGGCACAGCCGCAAAGAAGATCGGTCAAATCGGTGAGTTCATAGGAAGTCCGAGTGACGCGGACGGCGAAGTGGCGGTAATGTATGCCCACTGGGCATACACTTGTCACAAGTTAAACGCCGGCTTGGCCTATCTCCTTGTATTAATAAATTTGTGTGTTCTAATAACATAACACAGTTATACCTACTCATGTGACATAACTACCGACCGTTTCCCTTGTTAACGGTAGAATCATAGATTACTATAAGTATATACTTACGGGTGGAATTTTGACATATTTGCACACCCAAATGTGTAAAATGTGGAAGACCAAGCGTTCTTTAAAAAGTCTACCACCAAAATATTATTAAGAATTTCAAATTATGCCATACAAACAAAAAGAAATATGAAATTAAAGTGAAAGAGTTAACGAGTAAGCTGTCTACTAGTGTAGTAGTAGTGTTTATAATAATTAACAGCAATTACTACTCAAAGTAATTAATTCATTTACTTTAGCGAAAATAGCGTCGTCACTCAGTGTTTTTATAGCGTAATGGATTCATGCAGAGAGAATCGTGATACGGAATATTTGAAACTATTTTTAAGGGACATAAGGCTTATCTCTGGATTAGATGCTGAGCCTTATGGATCCTGTTTAGTCTGTACCAAATTTTACGTAAATACTCTCAGTTGTTGCGACGTGATTAAGTAAGTAACATAAGAGAGGTAGGACTTAGTTCCATTAAAAATTTCTGTCACCTGGTAAACTACC
Source organism: Elophila nymphaeata (assembly GCA_955850985.1). Taxonomy (NCBI): domain Eukaryota; kingdom Metazoa; phylum Arthropoda; class Insecta; order Lepidoptera; family Crambidae; genus Elophila; species Elophila nymphaeata. Next base: position 14,144,983 of record OY039076.1, on the reverse strand, counting down.
AGCTGTCACATGGCTGGAGCTAAAGAAATATAAGCTTTATAGCTTTGCACTGAAAGTATTTTCGTAATATTTCACTTCAATTCAAGAAAACAATGAGAATGGTCTTCTTGTTTTTATTAGTGGCATTTTGCAGAACCGACAATTTTTCGGCATACTCCTTTTATCGGAGAACAGCGATAATATATATAAAAAAAACCCATAGCAATTGTTTAACATGTCCGAAGCAAATTTCTTGGATTGGATCACATCAACTTATACAAAAGCAGCTGTTTACGAAATTAGATCAAAGTTCACATTAAAGACCATCGAGCAACTCATTTCACTTTCATGGTCCATTGCACTAAATCAAATAAACTGAGAAAATTATGAAAGAAAAAAGTTTTAACTCGATTTGCTCTGGTTGGCTTAAATATTTTATCTTCACGAGTTTTGTGCCAACATGATGTATTTTTCTTATGCCTAAAGCTACGCTTATGCGGGACTGTGAAAAAATAATTAGATTTGTTGTACGGAATATCGTTGAAATTTTCAACAAATATTAACTCAAATGTATTTAAGCAAGCAGAGGGTAGTAAGGCAAAGTTTTGTACGTGTATTTTAATATTGCTATGTGGTAGGAATTGTTTTACTCATTCTTTAGCTTATCTGATATATATTTTATTAATATTCTCATTTTTAAGATTGGATTTATTTACTCTGCCATGCCTTTACTTATATCAGAAATTGTTTTCTGCTAGTCATAACAGTACGCTGTGGCAATCGGTTGGACATTGGTGATTTGCAGCCCAGGGCCGGAAAACCGACAACTGTTGGAGCAGACCAGCCCTACAATGGAAAAAAACGTTTAGGCAAGCGACGTCATGCGACACGGTTTGGTCTGATAACTTTAGGAGGACTGCAGGCAGTGGCTGGCAGACCTTTGTCTTTATCTTCACTCACTATCAGATAAGATAAAGGATATTTCCCGTTAATTAAAAAACGAAAGTCTACAATTATATTTTACTAGCGGTCGCCCGCGGCTGCGTTAATGCGCCAAAATATATCCTATTTCTTTTCCAAGGTCTCAAAATATCTCCATAACAAATTTCATAAAAAAATCGGTCCAGTAGTTTCGGAGCCTATTCAATGCAAACGAACAAACAAACAATCAAATCATTCCTTTTTATAATATAAGTGTAGATTCATTTTATTAGTAAAATTTGTGCTGTATAATACCAGATAAATGCTAAAGTAAAAACATAAAACACCAACAGAACACGTACTTATTAAGAACTTAATCAAGACAATGTATAGGGGAAAGCGAGGTACCTTGACACAAGTAATAATTTACTTAAAAGGGTCCTATTTATAACATTGAAAAAGGTGAGCGGTGAAAAGCGAAAATAAACCAATTTTTTATATTACTTACTTTGCAGCTTATGTAAATTTTAATAAAGATAAAGAGCATATCGTGACTAACAAGAAAGGTAACACTTCATAATGTTTTAAGTTGAATAGATTGAAAAATAAATCCGGTTAACGGACCAAAAAGTTTAAAACGTTTTGAGATACAACTCACGTATTAGAATTATATTAGTCATACTTTATATACGCTATAAGTCTCAGACCAATCTATAAGTAGATAATAGTGGCAAAGTTTGCGACGGCCAACACAAATATAATTTCTTCCTTTATAACACCCAACGAAAAAAGTAGATTTAGTTTTCGGTCATATAACCGTCCCAAGCATAATTTATTTTGGTATCAAAAATTTCGATAAAATTATGCTTATGAGGGTTATAATGTATAAGATTTTGATTCAAAATGGTATACCTACATAATACAATAAAAGCCTCATGAAATGAGATCACTTGTTAAGGGAAAATCGGACACTTGTTCTAAGGCGTCCCCTATTATGTCGAGTTTACGCAAGAATTTAAACATAACCGATTAAAGGATTAAATTTGAGACTTAAAATTAAGCAATAATATTTATGGCAGGTTGATATTGGAACTATTTACATATATACGATCACGGTAATAGCCCCAAGAGGTGTTGAGTAGAGTCTTAGTTTCATTTTGTTACACTTCTGGCAGTATGGGCTATGCATGCAGTGCCTCTAAATTAATTGCCTATACTGCCTACATTAAAAGAACTATTTAACTCAGGAAATAGTTATTTTTTAGGGTTGATTCCCATTTATGTACGCTATAAGCCGGCAATCTGGCACATTTTAGGCTACTACATAGTTTTATGTGTAACCAATCTTACCTAAAACTTTGCTCAACCTATGATAGTATATAAGTAGCTTAAGCGGTATTAAGAAATGTCAGTAACGAAATTTTGAATGAATGAGTCACAATGTTTCATAATGAAGGTAACTGTTCCTACCAACTATTCTATTCACTTTGTTCAAAATATTTGCATTCGAAACATGCAGATAGTTGATTTAAAAGTAAGTCTTATTGCTTCGATATAAAATGTCTTTCTCTTAGTCCTCGACAGATCGTCCTTATAATTTAGCGCCGTGACCTGTGACGTCAAAAAGACAAAATATGTTCCCGATTATACTTGTCCGCGAGCCTCTAAATCCCCGTTTGCGCCATAAGCCATTACCCGACGTTATAGCCTGTTTGGTCAACGTCTCTTCACAACCATGATAAACTGACTTCTGTATTCGAGGAGATATGTGGGGTCGTGCTTACAGGGTCATTTTAGTATTGGCTGCCCATATTGACTGACTATACCAATTTTTATGAACAGCCTACGTAATTTCATAGATGAATTGTTTCACGAGGAAATTGTTGGATGGAGCAAAATATGATGGACATGTAGTGATTTAGTTTTCTAATTTAGAGGAAGCTGGTTTATTACAATAAAATTGATTAAGTATTTGTGCTATAAAAATAACGATATTACTCTTATTATCGTCGCGTTTGGACTCCACTTCTGCTTACTATCAAGTCGAATGGAGTCATTTGCTAGACATTTTTATAAAGAAAATATTAATCCCAAAAACTTAACTTTCGGGTATTTGATCCCATGTATATTTCTTTTGAAAATTTCTAGCACTTAAAAAGATGACTAGGGATGTATCGTTATTTTTAATTAAATTATTAACAGAAACTGAAAAATATCACTAGGTGATATCAGTTTCTGTTAATAATTATTATATATTCTGTTAATTATAATAACTAGAAAAAATACACTGAAAAAAATCGACCTGCCCCAGGCGGGAATCGAACCCAGCATTTTCCGCAATCAGGGCGGCTGCGTTAACCACTACACCACCGAGGCACTGCTTTCGCTGTCGAAATTTGCCAGTGCTTGGTGCTTATGTTTTTATGGTAAACATTGTTTCATCAAATCTTTGAAATTTGCCCTTCTAAGATTTTAATTTATGTTGTTCTTAGTTGAGTATATACTTTACACTGTGATACATACTTTTTATTTACATTACTGTTACTTTAGAAAACATATCAAAAAAATATCCAAAATTATTATGTATATTAAAAATGTCCGTTATCTAGTATTCATAACACAAGTTCTTAATGATACTTACTTTGGGCTAGATAATTGGTGTGAGTGTGAAAATAACATTTAAATATTATATTATATAAGACAGGTATAGCTTGCTATACGTATCTCTCTAGCAACCTGTTAGTATATAATTCATCAACATCAACAAATTATATTGCGAGTGATTGTAAGTGAAACAACACATTTTCCTTTTTCATATGATCGAAGGTACCTATTTCAATAAATTGCCTCTATAAACAATCAACTAATTTCTCAACCAAACTGTGTTATTCTTAGTATTAATTTTATTTATTCAACCACAAACTTGTAAATAATTTAATTTCCCAGTATTGGCCAAGTAATCTTACTCCACGAAAAAGAAGTTCGAATAATTTAAGCTACCGTGTTTATTTTGACAAAATTCCCCCGGGATATAGCCATTATTTTGCAATGCCCTAATATTCGCACTTAATTTATGAGAGGAGGGAACCTTTGTTACAAATAACAAAATACTAACAATGCAGCATCGCCAAGGACAATTTATGAACTTCTTTGTTTGTTATCTCAAAACCCTACATTAAATGAAAGGAATTATTAGCGGATTTGGCACGAGCACCTAACGGCCTCAGAGATATAAATACAATTTTAAGGACATACCCGAAGAAGAAGTATCGAGGAAGGAACTAGATTTTCTTTAACTTCTCTGCAATTTGAGGATCAATGCCTTTTTTTGTATAGTTAAATTACGTACTTATTTGAATTTGATATCTATTTATACTCTCTCGTATACGAAGTATAGAGGAAGTCTTCTAATCGTCAAAAAATCCCCTCGAGATTTTGACGGATTTACACGTTTTGGACCTCCCTGTGTCCAAAAATACCGTTTTTGGAAATGTCTGTGTGTGTGTGTGTGTCTGCGCGTTAGCACGATAACTCGATTATGCTTTAACTTATTGCAACCAAAATTAACATGCGTGTATTACATCAAAATATAAGGTTTCTACCAACTTTCGAGTCGTCGACCACGAAACTTAAGCAACCAAGTGCGCGGTCGGTTCTCGGATGGGTGACCAAAATTTTACATGCATGTATGACATCCGGTATACGAGAAAGTCAAGTGGAGACCACTCCCGATTTTTTTGTATAGTTAAATTACGTACTTATTTGAATTTGATGTGTATTTTTATATAGATAATTAGGTACATAGTTATATTGTTATTTACTTTAACTCGCTTACAATCGCTGTTTGATATTTTAAAGTCGTTGCACACTTGTCAGGTCTCAAAGAGAACTCCTCTTTTATTACTATGAACGCTACAAATCGGCAGCTACGGAACGTCTTCGTAGTGCAAAGCCTCTTTTTCATATTAACAGAGGAGTTCCCTTTCCGTGATAAGTAATAATGTGAAGTGTCTCTACAGCGGAGTACGTGCTGGAGCCCATATTTCAATGCTCATTGTCCGTTTTGCGGTGTTATATACCTAAATATGCTTACCTTAGTCATTCGCCTTGCCGACCTGACTTAAAATCATTGCTTGTCTTCTATCTAGTCTGTAACTAAGTCGTTACATATTGAGTGATTAGATTATGTCATCTTTTACGAATCTCTGAGTAATTTGACGCCCTAAATGAGTTTACCTTCACTGTTCTCAAGTTTTGTGTCCTTGATCAAATAATTCTAATTTTGATATTTTTATTCGAAATAATATATAACGAGAATAATGACAATATTAACAATACATATTTCCCCGTTCCCACTAACTATTTAGCTCAAATTAAGTATCATAAAGAACTTTATTGGATATCAGATAACGGAGGAAATGTTACTCATCAATCCATCAAGATAGAAACGATTTTCTTAAATCATTATATCTTCGAATAGAATTAATCCTTATTGCACATCGACACAGATATAAAAGATTACAGTATAAACATTAAAAGTACAATGCACAATGGCGGCCTTATCGCTATAAGCGATCTCTTCCAGGTTACCTTGGAAGGGACAACAGGAGAAAATCATATAAACACAATGTTACATTACGTTTGGGATAAATAGTTGATAATAACTAGGCGCCGGTATGTTTCCAGTCACGAATATTAATAGGTACTCATTCTCATCCCATGGGTGTCGTAAAAGTTGACTGCGGCAATTCCTAAACCTTATGTAGACTATCTCACGAAGTGGTCATTAGCGCGGTGGCGAGTACCACCCATAACAGCATGCCCAAGGACAGTTGGTGCCAGGCAGACGGCCGGCCATATAACTTTAACAAATCTTGGATAAGATATAGTACTGTGGCGGAGTCGATACTCTTTCGCCACTGGCACGTTGAGTTTGTGGTTTATAAGCAATAAATATAAATATATTTGAACTAGGAACACGATCCGCGGGGTGACGTCAGAGAATAGGATTTGACACATTCACATCTGGAGGTGCTGCTGTAACCTAGAGTTACCCATGATACAGCTGCACCTCCTTACCCGCTCTGAGCCCCAACAGGTCCTCACAGACGCTCCAGACACTTTGACGCAGGACCTACTGGCCCTGCAGGCGGCGGCATCAGCGCCGTCGCCCCGCTAAGTTATTGTGAGCTACCCTCTGTAGGCTCGGCAATAGGCCACCGTCCGTTGCGTTCGTCTCACTTTGGTGTCCGTCCGTTCGTTTAGCGCTAATGTCCTAATGTGAGTTTGGGGTTCAACTTTTCAGATACTCTCACTGCCCTTCTGGCAACTTGTGCTTATCGCGTGTACTGTTGTTTGAGATTTGCGATAAAATAATATAAGTCGAATACTAATCCAGTATTTTATTGAGCTACGCCCTAGTCGATCCCGGCGGTCGTCAGACAGACAAGACAAAGTAACAAATAGAAACGATATCGAACTTCGATAAGAACAAAATGTTAGATTGACTTAAGCCATCGTTCAGTCACGTGAGCAATCGTAGCTCTAAGTAAGTTGGTAGCCAAAGGTAAGACAATGCAGATAACCAATCAATATGGCCTATGATGACGAATTTCGATATCTTTTCGTTATGAAACGATTGTCACTTGTCTAAGGCCCTGGGCTTAATAATAACTGAGAGTTGAAATACCAAAAAGGTGTACCTATAGCTTTTACTATTACAGGAAACATAAGAAGTGAACGTAATTTTTTTCTACTAGTAAAACAGCATGTATTAACCAAGCCCCTAGTGACATAATGCTGATTTTTAACCATATTATAGCCTTTTATTTAAGGACGTTAAATAAACTAAAATTTGTTTTCTAGCCCAACACAACTTTGCTGATGAACTAATTTAAACTGCACATACTTTTAATTTAATTTTATCTGGATTATTGTAATTGTATCCCGCTTATTGGTTCAAAAGCCACAATAGAAACGATTAATGTGATTAATACTATCGTAATGGAAAATTACCACATATCTATATATTTATGTGTTAGTTAACAGTTTCTCAATGTTTGTTGTCTTATCCAATATAGATATTTACACTAATATTATACAGAGAAAATATTTGTACGTTCGTTATGAATAGGCTCAAACAGAAATGCTTTCACAGCTAGTATATTATTTTACTGAATAAATTATTATTACTTTTAAAAAGGTCTTCACAAAAAATAAAAAGTTACAGGAGATACGCTTCATACATTACATACTTGGGCAGCGCACACATAGACGTCTCTCACGTACACCGAATCTCAGAAGATCTCAAAGCAGTCCCAACGCGAGTTCCGCGCGTTGCAGATGTCTGCTTTGTAGGATTATAGCTAATGTTGTAGTATCTACCATAAAGACCCGACAAAGTACACTGAAAAGTTCGTTTGCGTCCAATAGCAATAGACAGTCAGAATGAAAACTTCAACCGGCTTGTCCCCTGTGCTGAATATCTTCACTAAAACTCAGAGCTGAGAAGTGTTATTTCAATAAACATTTTCAATAACACCTGAGGTGACAACCAACATCACTACAGCAGCACTTGTTCGTAGGCATGACGCAAGAATCAATATTTGAGATGTAATGTCACGAGGAGGAGAAAATTGGCAATATAAAAAGTGTAAAAAATTGTTTTATTAGCAGAAGCTGTTTATTTATTGGAAATAGGACACGGCACAATATCAATTAGAGCCACAATATTTACGATTCAATTTTGTAGGCCAAAATTCGGTTTAGTTTGGTTCTTACCACGTGACCACCGCGCAACTCCGTGTCACTGTCGTAGCACATTAATCTAATTTCTAAAATGGCGTAAAAGTAGAAGTACTGTCTATTATAGACCTAAATACTCATTTATTTAAAGTCGTTTTTAACGTGGAGATTATATCGTGTATTGTTATTTATCTGCTATGTGTGTATTTCATATTTGTGTGACATTTGGCGTCGATTTTTAATCGAAGCTAGTATGAAAGGGCTGTTTTTATGTTTTATATGCGTTCACTGAACATGAATTTGGCGCTAACTCTAAGAAAGTAATATAAATCTCTCTATCTTATTCCGCACTAGCAAGCCAAGCCCATAAAATCACTTTGCCCGCTTTACATAAATTTTCTTCTTCACCTTGCAACTTTTCATTGCCCTCGTGAATCCAGTGAGCCAGACTGCTCATATGCTGCCATCACTTTGCCATTTACTGAGCACCATGTTGCTTTGTTATTACGTAAGTTAGTTTCTGTACCGAGATGGTATTCGCGAGTTTGCGATGAATTTGTTGATACACTTACGCCTGTGTTACGATATATTTTGAGACGGTGGAATTAGATTAATTTGCGAGAAGCTCCGCAGTATCATTATACATTTAAGGAGTTGCTTTTCATACTACTACTGTATGGAAATTTATAGGAAAATTTTACTGTCACTGAGGAAATAATCGTAACCATTTCAAGATATAATTTCTCATCATTTTCCTACCCTGCTCCTAATTTATTTGTGGTTGGTGCAGTATGCCTTGATATCGATAAAAGTGCTTATGGATTTAGCATCAAGACATAATTTGTAAGATAATTTTAGTTTCCATCTTCACAAAAAGTTTGTTAATTGTATTTAATTTATGCTAATACACTATACTTTGATTTTGTTTTTCAAAAAGTACTATTTTATGTTACATGTATAGGAAAATCGTAAGTATAATAGACATTAAGAAGTCATATAAATATAGCCCTCGTAAAAAGTGACAAAAATTTCTGACCTGAAAATAATTGGACTGTCATCTTAGGTCACCTCGTATGGTGGAGACAATCACCAAAAGTGGCATTCTCAAGCAGTGACGTCAGATAAGTCGTGAAACTTCTTAGCCGAATCGTTTTTTTTTGTGCGTTCGAAACATACTGCGATGATCCCAAAGCAAATTGGGAGCAGGCAAATGGTGTTTTTTTAGTAAATGTATTTTTTTTAGTAAATGAAAATGAAAATGAAACAGCTTGGAATTATACTGGTTCATTAGAAACAGGCTCATTAGAGGCACATCAAACAACGTTAATATAACGATGTCACGCGCATTATGAATAACGCGGTGAACCCCGCCGCCATTGATACTCGCAGTACAGTCAGCACAATAGTCGCTGAGCAACAATAGACCACTGTTCAATGCTGCGCACTTTCTTGTCAAGTAGCGTTATTCCTCTAAATACAGGAAACAATTTTCTAAATATTTTTCTCTTTAAGATGGTTTATGATTTCGCAGCAAGTCATTTAAAGAACTGATATTCTTGTTATATTATCCATATAAAGAACGCCTGATTAGGGAATAGGTAGTAGCCAATATTTAACCGTCTCCTAAATTTAAACCTCCTTTGTGAACTGACGGGCAAAAATAACTAGTCACTTGCGTAGACGACGATGTTTCTTAACATTTAGTAATAGGTTTATAAACGGAATGGGGCATTGAAGTGTGTTTTATTAAAAATAAGAACAATATTATTTGCTGACAAAGGAAGTTTCAATGACAAAAATGAAATGTTTAAGCGACTTTTGGTTCCATGAAGCTATATTTATTTGTTTTGTGATAGGTATTTATTCATTTATGTAACGTCTTACATACTTTTGCATCTAAGTGTATTTTCTACAAAACGTAAATTAGTCTTCACTGGCTATTACACAAAGCAAGTCAATCACATCACTACTAAAGCTCCGCCATTTTGTTGCTACTCAAATCAAAATTTTGAGCATAATAGTGACAATTACTTAGAAATTATAGTGCTCATACAATTTAATAGCCAGTTCAACATAGGCGACTCTCTTGCTCTCTCTCATGATCTTATATTAGATCGAAGTCGTTGCGCTCGAAAGGTTTCACTCATGAATACTTTTATAGGTTATGGGATATATGGCTACAGAAATTGTGAAATCTCATAACATTTTTAGTATATTTTAGCGATAGCGGAAGTATAAACCATATTGGCAAAGAAGGTTGTACAAATGTACTTGGTCTTGAGTTTTATGTGAAGCGTTGTCACCTCTCGCCAATTGTGTGAACTCAATCGAGAGAAATGTTTCTTCTTGCATATCGGTCGTTTCAAAATAAGTGCAATGCAGGAAAATATTGTATTTTACTCGCAAAAACGCCTTGCAAATATTTGAACTCATTTCGATACTCATCTGTTATCCGCAGAGGATTTTCGCACTGTGTAATAATAATAAGTGGACGCACATTTAACCGAGCAGAACGCGCCAAACGTGATGAATTTTAGAATTCTTTATAACCCGGAAATTCGGATGACGTCACTAGATTTGGCGCTGTCGATGTGGATGACTCGACCGATGCGCTCGCATTCATTCTATAATTACAGTGCGACGATTTCTTAAGTGCTTTCAGTGCATTCGGCTTTGCTAAATATGCGTCCACCTATATGCACAGACACGGATTCTTCTTTAAATTACCTTTTAATCTTGCGCATAAAAATATAGGATAACAGAATCAGATAACGTGAGCAAGTAATAGAATTGAATTACTTATCTGACTTCTCTTACTTGAATCTGAATGAGGTGTTTATATCAGGTGACATGACCTGATAGTCAAGACAAGTCAAAGTTAGGAGTAAAGTTTACTCAGAAGCCTCAACTACTGACGGATTTTCTATCTTATTATAAATTATTGGGACACAACAATGTTAAGATTTTGATAAAATGGGGGTAGATAGTTAGGTGGATTCAAAACAAGCGCATCTAGCAAACTGACCATTGATATATTTGCACTATACCATGTTTCGAATATCCTGTCAAAGAGTAAAGGATTGAAATATTTCTAAGCTGATTCCGAACCATTGCTATTTCATCTTTATCACCTCTCAAGATAACAAATGCGAGCTTATTAAAAATAAAACTGTTTATGAGAAACCTCTCCCGCACTTGGTATAAAATACTAAATTCAGTATTTCCATAACGTAAACACAGCAAGATGGGTTTTGCTGACCCAATTCACTTAGCTACTTGCGCTGGTATAAGCCACAGGCATGAGCAAGCTAGATTTAAGCTTGCTATTATTTAGGCATCTAAGAAAATAAATTTAAACTTGTTTTCGAAAAGAGTATACACCTACACAAACATATTTAAAGTCTCTATAACCTTTACCCATAGGGATAACAGAGATCACGTCTTGTTTCCATTTGCTACGATCCTTAAATATTTCTTTCGCTTCATCCACTCCCATTACAGTTCTCATATAAAGGCTTGGCGGATTCGAAAACTTGTGACCTGGCTTGTGAAGTCTTCGATTTGTCGATAATTATGCCAATAGCCTCTTTCTACCATCACACCACTTGCTATCGTCATTCATTCCTCTCACAATGGAACCGAATTATTCGCGTAGGTGCCGTACGTTTCGGAAGAAACATCCGAGAAAATAGTCGGGGTTTTCCCAAAGGATTACAACTTGAGAAAAAAGCCGTGATAAAGGTATTGCCAATGTCTATAGGTTTGGTAGCCGCTTAGTGCCCGGAAACCGGTGTGCGTGACTGCCGCAAATATGTTACAAAACTATTTAGTCATTTTATAATATTATTCAGATATATACTATTTATTTATTCATTGATCCTTGTGTTTTCTTAGAAAAGATTTTCACTCGTATAATTTTCTCAGTGAAATATAATGTATGAAAATTACATACAAGTTTACCGGTAAGACAAATTAATAATGAACCCTCACATAAGTAAATAAATAATAGTTGGCCAATGCTTTCTTATAAACAAAGAAGAATATTTTTGTCACTCACAATACGTGTTTATTCCTAACAATAACTATAGATCACAGTATCTTGTTTTCAACATGGACACTTATATACCTACTAATTGTATAGGTTTATGGTAGAGTGTATTCTATTATGTTGATGTGATTCAAAGAGGAATATTTACCTATTTATCCTTTTCAAGATCAGTATGCACACATCTTAGGAACATTTCGCTGTTCAATTTAACAAATGACCACTATCACTCCAGTTGCTTCCGTTCTAAAGGCTCTTTTCAGATGTTTAGATAAACAGGGAACCTTTTCTGGCCCGTCATTTAGGTCCATCTCATCTCTGCTTGGCTCAGATTATTTGACAATTGCTCCTTTGACGGTGTTACATTTTAGTTGTACCCTTCTTAATTAAAACGTTGTGTTCATTTTATTCTCTATTATGGAAATCTTTTAGATTAAAACAAGTGTTAGCGGAGATTCCGACAAAAAGGCTTATACTTCATTGTGTGTCAGATGAAACAGAATCTGGAAATGTGCACTTATTTTGGCTCTTCATAATGCCAATTTTGTTTGGTCATAAATCCTATTCCATAGTTCTCAATCAGGTGACCATATCAGCATTAAATTTCGTTTTTAATTATTTTTTTTGCTGCATCTGACAAGGTCCACGATGTACAAATATTTTACGTTTAGACCTTAACTCATTGTGGAAAGCAATAAATAAATAAATGAGAAATTTAAATCCGTTTTTACCATATTATTATTACGTATCTTTGAAACTTAAATTTGAATGCAGTACTTGTGCCGTATATACCACCTATGGGTATCATAAAGGGCGACGAAGAGAACCCCTTATAGTGGAGGGTATACTGTATACCCTCCACCATAAGGGGTGTATACCGTATACCCTCCACCATAAGGGGTGTATACCGTATACACCAAAAATATCATGCCCAAGGAGGGAAAGGGGCCAGTCGTTACATTTTCAGCAAAATCTTGTTTACTAATTAATATTTAAACTGACCCCAAATAGAATTTAGAGCAGGGCACAGATGATCTCTTCTGTAAGGTCTCATCCACTGATCAGTAAACCATGACTGTGTAAGTATACGCACAGTGTCTCTGTGGGCGTCAGTGCCGTTACTCAGTAGCACGACAGTCTATAAAAGTCTTTTACACTGTGTGCGTGCACGCACATGTGTGCATGACTCTTTGTGCTTATGGTTCACACGCGTTCATGAGATAAATATACTGTAACAGACCTGAGAAATTAAAATTTTGGGTTACTAATATTCGTTTATTGAAACAACAACTTCAAGATATTTTATCTAAAAATAATTTTAATTAATTAGTCCATTGCCACTGATCCTAGTCCGATGTCAAATTAATCCGTCAAATTATGACAAAACAAAAAAATATTCAATTAATTAAATGCGAGAGTAAGTTTTTATAAACTTTCTAGAAAGACACCACTACTATTATTCTTTTCTTAACCTTAAGGTAAAAACTTGATTATGTTTTTAATTGCAGCAAAAACTACTTCATTCATGAGGCATTAATTCTTAAAAGGTCATAATCGTATTAAAATATACTCTGGGCTTGTTCCGACGGTGTTTCAAAGTGTCACCAGCGTAATGTCTGTCTCATGCAAGTTCCAACGTAATTATTAAAGCCGGTAGATTTTCCAGCATCCCGTAAACTCGACCGGGAACTTCTTAACAACTTGACGAGTTCACAGCTAAGACAATTTTATTCTTTTACAGGAGCTCAGGAATATTTCGAGGCAAATCGTGCTTAAAGAGGTATCTGGTTACGATTTGCATCGGGTTTGTTCGGGGAAAACTTTGAATCTTTATTCTCGTCGAAATTATAATTACAAAGAGAATAAAATCAATAGGGTGGATGTCTTTTATATTTTTTACTGTTATTACACTTACATCGCCACGGTAACGTATGCTGCAGCATGTTGGTTCGAGCGCGCGTCCCTTCACGTTGTGCGGAGTGCGCTCCTGCGCACCCAGAGACCAGCCTTAGTCCTTCTGACGAAGGCGTACCGTTCGACGAGTACCGACGCACTGCCGGTGCTTGCCGGTGTGCTTCCGGCTGACCTCGAGGTAATCCGGGCGGGCAGACTAGGCGAGACGCGCGAGTCCGCGCTTGCCAAGGACGAGTTCAAGGGTGCCGAACTCAGAATAACTGAGTCCGTCCAGGCTGCATGGCAGGGACGTTGGGACACGTCGGACAAGGGGAGGGAGCTTTATCGGTTCTTCCCGGATGTGGTGGCTCGTCTCAAGGCGACTTGGGTCGAGCCGGACTATGAAACCTCACAGTTGCTGACAGGCCACGGTTGCTTCAGGGGTAGACTTTTCCGCATGAGACTCGCCGATGTGAGCTCATGCTACTGCGGGGGTAGCGACGTAGAGGACGTACACCACGCTCTGTGGGAATGCGAACTCTACGGGGAAGCGCGTAGGATTCTTCTGGACAAGGTGAAGACGCTTGAGGTGGGCCCGGTCTATTACCCGGACCTCGTGGGGACGGAGGCGAACTTCAGACAGCTACGGGACTTCGCGCGGCGATGGCACAAGATTAGGAGTGGGCTAGAAAGAGAGAGGTGAAGAGCGAAGACGCCGCAGAAGAGGCAGAAGACTGGGCAGTGGGAGCAAGCGGTACCACTTCGGGTGGGCTCGGACGACCTGGAAGGCACCGAAGGCGTACGAGTGATGTCCGCCCCAGAAAGGGGAGAAGGACCATAGGGACAAGGAAGACAGACAAAGAATAACTTGTAGGAGAGATTAAGGTGCGCTGTGAAACCAGAGCCTCCGGCAACTAGCAGCGCACTCTCCCGTGATTCGGCCTGTATAACCGTAAGGTTGCGTCAGGCCATGGGAAGGTGGTGGGTTTGTCCCTGTTATTACACCCAGTAGGACCTTCGCTTGATTAAGTTTTGTACGAGTAGTTTCAACATCTCTTTTCTTGAGTGCACATTTACAAGACATTATTATATTCTTCTTATAAAAGACATCGCTATAATTATTTCAACGTAATTTCATTTAAAATATTGATAAATAGAAGGAACCGTTACCAACCGTTATCAACACACAGCTCTAACCACTGAACGGAATTCCTTAAAATTTGGCTCACAGATAGTTTTTATGACGTAGTCAACGGCCAAAAAAGGGTTTCCCAAAATTCACCCCTTAAGACCGCAGACTCGAAGCCAGCGACGAGTGGGGCGACGGCAATAGCGGCGTGACCCAGCCTCGAAGCCAGCGGGCAGATCGCGCGGCGCTAGAGTGGCGTAGTGTTGTGTTATGAGAAATTAGTGTATTTGTCCTATCAAAAATACCCAGAGCAAGTAATATACACCATATACAACTCACTGGTGAAACCTCACATCGACTACCTTATTGAGGTTTGGGGAACGGCTGCCAAAACTAATATAAATATAGTACAAGTTGCACAAAATAAGTTAATTAAAAGATTGTTTAATTACGACTTTCTAACATCTGCAGAGAAAACATATCGAGGAACTAAAATATTGAACATTAAGCAGTCATACACCTACAATGTCTGTTTATTAATTCGCAAAATTTTAAACAAAGATAAACACACACAGATAAATTTTAGTAAAAAACATAGAATACAAAAAATTAAATTGTGCAAAAAAAAAAGAAGTGCAAATAACATAATCTGACATATGCCTCGGACAAATCAAGGAAAGCAGAATATTTTATATGAAGGAGCTAAATTATACAATAATCTACCTAAAGATATTAAAGAAGCAAAGTATATATTAACTTTCAAAAGACTACTAAAGCACTATGTTATCACTAGTAAAAATCATATCAAAATATAGTAATATAAAAATTATAAACATCAGTTAGGTGTGTACACCATGCCACATCCAGTTGGCCGCTAATTCAATCTAAATTTGCAACCTACGATCGAGCGGCACGAAAGGAAGTCAAAACTTCCTACATTTTCTATGACAATGTTTTGTTTTTCTGTCTGACTCGACTGCGAGTACCTAACTTGATTTGTTTTAGTTTAATTTTTGCATAATAACTTGTTGATGTGATAATTTGGAAATGTTATTAGGTATAAGATAAACATCTTAAATATTTGTAAATGCTGATTGTGTAGGATTGTCTTTTAATGTATTTTAAAGTAAATTATGTTAGTGCCCGAAAAAACAAATTGTTGATTTAGAAAGTGTTTCTCATGTAAGTGAATGTTTATTTATTCTTTTGAGAAAATAAAGATCTTTAACCAGAAAAATAATTGAAATAATTTTCTTCTCGGTCGATAAAAAGCAGTATATAAAACGCACAACACTACGATAATACAGATGCGTGGGCGCCGCTTGTCGCTGACTTCTAGTCCGCGGCCTTAGGGGATAAAACGGGAGTCAGAAGTTTGTATGGAGAAACAACGACGTACACCGAATTTACCACGAGCGAAGCCGCGGGTAAAAGGTAGAGGTAGTACATAATAAGTTAAGATTCTAAGTGCCTAATTAAGTTTGAAAATCGGAGTATACTCGTACTATATTCCTACCGAACCGAATCTTATTTCAAACCGAAGTCGAGACTATCGAATCTAATAGAATTACCTTTGATATTTTACACATTGAAGGCTCTTATTCACGTAGAATCTAATTAATGTCACCGCTGGAGCATAACTAAGTTATTGAACCTTCTGCGTTAAGCACGTCAATAGAGCAACATTATACATACAAACGTACTTATTCTAATAAATTAAATGATAATGTGGATTCAGTATGGAGCTATCGATTAAGTCGCGGCTCCATAACGCTACGTCTCAATTAGCTGCCGATTGACGTATTGCCTTAGTTTGGTAACTTATACGTCATTTGCCAAATATCTTGTGTTTCGTCGCGTCTTTGGGGAGTTGAATAGGATACTTATAATTAATACGGAAGGATATAAGATATAAATACCCATAGATATCGACGTGATTTCTGATAAACCACAGATTCGAGTATTACTTACTATGCGGAAAACTCGTACATTATATTTGCACATTGGGTGGAGGTCATATCACAGTTTCGTAGCGTTCATAGCAAAAAAGAGGCTTTTTCTTTTAGAGCTGATAAGTGTGCTACGACCTTTAATCGCAGCAAATTTGTATTATTCGTCCATTTACAAATCGCGTCGTCTTATTACAAACGATCTCCTTTTTGTAATATGCCGAAGTCAAATTGTTAACACATGTCAATTGTTTACCGGAGTCTGTTAAATTATGGTATTCGAATACTGAAACAATGTTATTTTACTTGATAAACCTTCCGATAATGTGGGGCACGACATTACTTTCTCAGTGGTACGGTTTTGGACCCACCATACCACCAGAGGTATGGTCAGTGGTACGGTGGGTCCGCCATGCTTATTCCGCACGTTTAATTCACCTGGATAAATAAGAATACACACATAGACATTGCTCGCAAGCGATAGGTCCACTATATTATATAGTAAGTATTTTAAATGAGTGTAATTTCAATAACATTGTAAAAATCCTCATTAAAATTTACCATTTTTTTTTTGTATCCATTTTTAATATTATATCTTAAGTTTTTACTTATTTAATCTATAGTGGTTTAGAATAGTATATTTTCTATTGGAAAAAGAATTTTCGCAAAGTATAGTTTGCCATGATAATGCTTGAATTTTATCTGAAAGATAGCTCCAAACTGCATTTTCGTAAAACTGCGCCATAAGATTCTCATCGCTTTAAAAAACTATAAGTGTAAATTAAACTATCTCTCTATAGTGGTTTCAATCAAGAGTTAATCTTCCTATAATACATAACTTATTTTCAAAGTATGTTCACATCGCTTCAAAATGAGGTCTGAAACATCCACAAAATGTGTCAATTTTGACATTAATCGAGTGCACGCCCAAAATATAAGCTTCTTGGCACGCCCTTAATGATTTTAAATTTCGACTACAAATAAGTGTGAGTGTGGAAGCATATCGTATTGTTATGATAAACACAAGTGGTATAGTTATAACGTAATTAAAGTAGTGGTTTTCGTCTAGAAAGTTAAATGAAGCTAACTTTCGCGTTTAATCCTCCATTTAACTTTGTCTTGGCATAAGTCGACGGATTTATGGGATACATTGGACTGGTATTGTGAGAACTAGTGATACTTTAGCTCTTTTAATCAGGTTCAGTGGCGATGGACTAATTATAAGAAATTTTACCTTAACCCTAAAACCGTATATAATAGACTTTAAGTAAGAGCACTCAAGGGTACTAGAATACCTCGGTAAATAAATAATTATTTAACCTAAGAATAAACATTTAACAATAAACCTAGACTTTTATGTCACTTATTTCAGTCCTACATGACAGGCCTAAATAAAAGGAGCTTATTTTAACAATTTTGGCGACGTTTTGGCAAATCTTTTTTTTGGTGATCTTAACATAATTATGAAACTTTTACATGTTTCTAAAAGTTCAGTGACATATATACGAACAGCAGAATTTTATATAAAGATAAAGAGATCTGTTACAGCGCAGAATGCGAATGAGAAAGTGCGATAATACCAGAGTGACAAAAGTTAATTTTCATTAGAAAACTGTAGTCGATACCTCACTAAATATTAAAATAAAGTATGGTATAAAAATTGTTTTATTTGGCATTATTTTAAAGATTTGAAAATTGTACCCAATTAAATATCTAATATGTAGCAAATACTCTATATTATAATAGAAAAATATAATAATTAATTAACCAAATTTGTTTGGCCAAATACAAACTACATAACATTTAACAACTTAATTAAAAACTCCACATTGGTCCTCAAAAACAGGAAATGTACCAATTAAACAAATTGAATTACCTCGCTGAATTGGGAGACTAGTTTTAAGTATGATAATATAATATTACTATAAGTTAGTATATTATGGAACACTGTAGGTGCTATTGTATTGTATCCAATAACATGATAATAGGGATACTTTCCTATCCATTCAGTCGAGACAATTTTGAACAGTTGTCAAAACATAAATCTTTCTCGCATTTTGTATATGGTTTACATGGTAGGCTTATCTATATATATAAAAATGTATACTGACTGACTGACTGATTGACTGACTGACATATCAACGCACAGCCCAAACCGCTGGGTCTAGAGATTCCAAATTTAGTACGTAGGTTTCATGGGGTCCAGGGGTGCGCTAAGAAAGGATTTTTGAAAATTCACCCTCTAAAGTGGTGAAAGGGGGGTGAAAAGTTTGTATGGAAATCCGTCATTTTTAAAGTAAAATCCATAAAAATAGGTACATAGCCTTTCAGTTAGAAATTAAGAAAGAGGTATTTTAAGATTTTTGAAAATTCAATCCCTAAGGGGGTAAAATAAGGGATTAGTTTGTACGGAAATCCGTCATTTTTAAGTACAATCCCTGAAAATTGGTATATGATCTTTCTGTTAGAAATTAAATAAGGCATATTTTAGGATAAAATTCTACCCTAAAGGGTACAAAAGGGGGGTGTATGTGGAAATGTAGGGGAAAATGGGGTGACATTACAAAGGCTGAAAGTCAACATAGGGATTTTTTCCTCTTAGGAACTTGATAAGAAATAAATACCGTAAAAAAATTAAAATGCTGCCTGAAGTAACTATTACCTTATATATTACAAAATAAATTCTAATGATAATTTGAAAAGAAGTAGATTTTTTGCTATAATATGCCATGTATCCTCATTTACGCATCCCTAATATTATATAACCATTATAATTTTACGCCCTTTGAACATTAGAGCTGTAATTGGAGCTAAATAAAATAAGCATGCAACTTAATTAGTACGTATCATCATGTATAAATTCATACAGTCGACTCACATTAATTAAAATTTATCACATGACCTTTTTAGCTACGGAACCGAAAGTGGCTGCTTACAATGGGACTCATAAGAACGCTCAAGGTCACCCAAAGGGCAATGGAGAGAGCTATACCTACAGCCGTTGGGCGGAAAGGTCCTCAAGTACCGAGAGACGTAGCGTTGGTAGGCCCCTCACAAGATGGACTGATGGTCTGGTTAAAGGTCGCGGGAAGCAGCTGGATGCGGGCAGCGCATCACGGTTCAGGTTGGAGATCCTAGGGGGAGGCCTAGATGTCTTAGAGTGGGTGGTCTTTTGGGTGACAATTTGATGATGACATGACTTCCACAAGCTGTTTCTTCTTAGAAACAGCGCATCACGGTTCAGGTTGGAGATCCTAGGGGGAGGCCTAGATGTCTTAGAATGGGTGGTCTTTTGGGTGACATTTTGATGATGACATGACTTCCACAAGCTGTTTCTTCTCAGAAACAGCGCATCACGGTTCAGGTTGGAGATCCTAGGGGGAGGCCTAGATGTCTTAGAATGGGTGGTCTTTTGGGAGACATTTTGATGATGACATGACTTCCACAAGCTGTTTCATCTTAGAAACAGCGCATCACGGTTCAGGTTGGAGATCCTAGGGGGAGGCCTAGATGTCTTAGAGTGGGTGGTCTTTTGGGTGACATTTTGATGATGAAAAGTCTTCCACGTTTTTTAAATACTGAGAGAGTGATTGCAATAGCCAAGTCTTGCATGCAAGTATGACGTCACATTTACGTTCAAGTAACTTGCATTGGTATGGCAGTGTAGTGTTTCTGCCACCCGCATATTCTTATTATATTATCCGCTGGACGCGGACCGGTCGCACAGATGCTTGTCTACACGAGCTTAATTCCAGTAAGTTTAAAAGGAGTGAACTTGTCATTCTCCTCGTTTTTTCTCCTTTTTGAAATAATGTAAGCGATATTTACGTTCATTACGTTCATTTTATGTTCCTTCCTGACAACAGTGGCGTGGCGAAATATCTGCTCTGCTTACGACTCGCATCATGCTTAGGGGCGCAAACCCTATACAATAGTTGTCGCAACACTAGCCATACTATTTGCCGGAATATCCAAATATACAGGGTGTAAAAGACATGAGCAGTCAAACGAGAACCATGTATTCTATACATCAAAATAAGACACATTTCAAAAAATAATTGCTGGGAAATGATTTTTATTATTTGGTGTTAAAAAATATTGCAAGTTGTACTGCGCAACGTAAAGCGCTCAACTCGCACGCAACTCGCAAAACCGTGATATTTTTGCCAGACGGCCGGCGGCCCCATTCGTTTGTGTCTGTGCGCATCGAGTGAGCTACATCGAACGCTAACGTTTTGAAGCCATTTTTTGTTATGAAATACTAAAAAAATGATAGTGTTTCTTTGGACAATAATTAAGAAATAATGTTTAGAATGATTTCAAAAAAATATGAAAAAAAAAATTATGACTTTGACCTTCAATAAAATCGTAACTATCAATTTCCCAGGTATTGTCTAAAGGAAGAAAAATGTTACGATGGTGAGCAGAATACATGGTTTTCGTTTGACTATTCAAGTCTTTTACACCCGTTATAGACGTATTCTTCCCGCACCCCCGTCAAACGTCATAAGTTATTTTGAATCAAGAAAGCCGCTGGGAATCCACTGTACCGTAAATCAAACTGTCGTTTAGTTGACACACCTCTACGTTGCGGATGCACCCAGCCCGTACCTACTAGATTGCCAGGACGCCATATGTCACCAAATATATGTGTCCAGTGTTGCTTGAGCTGTGCACGTTCTGTTTATACTTCGACAGTTGATATAAGAAATTTTAGTGTTTGTTTAGCTACAGGCGTATGATAGTATTCATTTTATTTTCCGTGGCCTGACTATGTCATGCTGGGTGAATTTATTGTAAATTTAGCAGAACCAGCAAATTTAAAGCGATAGAAAATAAATAGGACGACTGCTTATATTTTAACATTGTTATTTAATAAAATAATGTCACAGGTGGCAATTTTATTTCATTTTCATTATTTGAAAAAAGAAGAATATTTTATTAAATTATTAAACCTCTATGAACAATGCGATAGTCAAGTGTTACTCTTCTTTAATTAACATTTAACAAGTGACAGAAAACCAAAAAAAAAAACAAAAACGTTCAAATATGCGCTTTCATCATCAACAGATCATATAATGTCCCCACTGAGGGGCTCGAGCCTACCCCACATTAGGGGGATTAGGCCTTAGTCAACCACGCTGGCCAAGTGCGGGTTGGTCGACTTCACACACAACCTAAGAATTTCTTCATAGGTGTGTGCAGGTTTCCTCACGATGTTTTCCTTCACCGTAAAAGCGTCGATTAAAGGTACATATGAATTCAAATTTTGAAAACACATTGGTACATGGCGGGGTCCGAACCAGTGCCTCCCGGGTGGGACACAAAGCCCTTACGCACTTAACGCTTCTAATAAGGAGTAAATAAATATAAATGTATTAATCATTCTATTTTTTGTTCTTGTAACTTTAGTTTAAGCCATGATATATTACTTTGACCCTGCAGCAAGTTCTTTAATAAAAGTAAACGGCATGTAATATATAAGAATACATCTTTATTTTCCACGCAACTATAAAAGTAGTTTGGAAGAAATAAAAGCTTCACCCAAATGCAAGTTGAAATTTTGAACAGAGGAATATAAACTTTATTTGTTACGAAATAAGCATTGACACGAGTTTGTCATTATAGAAATTAACTCCAAGTTAATTCGACTAGTAGTCTAAGTACTAGTTCTCAATCATAAAGAGCTTACACGCACTCAATAGATTTTGAATTCTATGAATTTGGGAAAAGGGTTTAAACATATAATACTTAAAGGTTTTTTTGTAGCCTGATCTGTTTCATCTGTTCCTTTTCATGACTTATTATTGATAGCATTTGGCCGCTGTGCCAAAAAATGTGACCACGGCCTGGGTCTGCCACCCAAAAATATTTCTTATTTTAAAAGAAAAATAATAAATTAACACAAATACTAAACTTATCTGTCAGACGACTATCAAATAACATAAACTCCGTCGCTTAGTTTAAAATAAAACTACAGTTTTAGCTCCAGCTGCGCCGAATTTTGAACACACTTTTGCCGCATCCCAGAAGTTTGTTTAGAACTAACTTGTTCTAGTAAAAATGACCAAGATAAAATATTTCTAGATTTTGTACACTTTACGTGGCCAGTAAATGTTTAGTCGCTTTGAATTTTCATTTCGTGTCAGAGATGAGATATCTAAATCCTACCTATTTTTGATTCTATTAAAATCTAGATTCAATAGTGATTGAGATTATTTTACATGATACTAGTGAATAATAAACTAAATAAATAATAAGTTAAATTTAAAGCAGTTTTGCTGTTAATTGTCGATAGAAAAAGGAGAATAAATCTTATTCAAACAACTTAATTATTTCATATTAGAAAAAAATTCGACAGTGAAAGCAGTGTCTCGGTGGCGCAATGGTCAACGCAGCTGCCCGGAATGCGGAAGATGCGTGTTCGATTCCCGCCTGAGGCAAGTTGATATTTTTCAGTAATTTTTTTCTAGTAAGTATTAAAAATATTTACGCGTTTGTAAACGCAAAAATAAAATTATTCCTTAATTATTTCATTTTATCAGTTCACATTTTTTTGCCATTTTTAAATAGTTTAAACGCATACATATAACAATTACTGTGTCGCGTAGCGTGTGATGAAGTTCGGAATCCCACAACCACTGGAATGCGACTCTCTGCGGCCAGGACTCCTACTTAATGAGGGTCGACAGAAAATAATTGTCGGTTGTCGTGGTCTGAAGATAATGGTACAAGATAGGACGTACCTAGTTGACTTTGTGGTGACACGAGCAATTTTGTGGACTAACAGAAGTATAATTGTACAGATAGATACTTATTTATTCAATAATATTAGAAATAAAAAAATCGAAAACATTTTTTTTATGTGACTGCGTCTGGTATAGTCATCTTTACGGTTTCATTATATACTTTTTGTGTCTTATTTTGACATTTTATTTACAAATGATTACAGCTTTTATAGTTGTCGAGCAGATTGTTTAATAGATTTTTCTTTAAGCACGAAGAAATTCGAAGACTCCTTTAATATTTGCCTCTAAAGTGAGGAACTCTTTATCGGCTGATGTATTTACCGAGTGGTTGTGCATTATAGGCCCGTAGTATATGTTTTATGCTGTACTAGCTGATTACTATGCTTTATCCTTGTACCTTATAGACTGCAGTCAAATAAGTACCGACACTACAGTGCTCCATTATGGGAGAGGGGTTAAGATTAGCAGCGCTATTGAAACGTATGTGTTGCCAGGATCTATAGGCTTTAGTGACCGCTTACTATTAAGCGAAGCGGAGACACAAAAGATTCCAATGGTACAAAGTGCACAGTAAGTTGACTCCGATAAGTTACTATCAGGTGGGTGTGGCAATTGCTAGGTCAATATCAAGTGAGATGAAGGCCAAGAGCTTCCCCGTAAAGATATAAAAATACCTTATTAGCGCAAAGAGTAGCTCAAGTTTCCTCTACAATACGAGATATTAATTTCATACACTAATCTCCGTCGCCGCCTCTGTTATAAAACGTGGCGAGGACAACATAAACAACCAAGATTATTCATTGAAAAAATTACGCTTAGGTCGGAGTTTTGAAAAAATAAATTTAATTTTTCATTTTGCTCGAGTGTATTGTGCACAAAGAGAAATTTTAATGCAATTTAGTAGATGCACTGTACCTGAGAGCTGGGTTTAAGTGTATGTTTAAAATATAGAAGGTGACTGCGGGGAATGAAACTGGGAAAAGAAATGAGGTAAAGCAACACTTCGAATGTTTTAAAAATATATTGTTTAAAAATATGAACTATTGAAAGAGATTGTTAGTGTTCTATTCCAGTACGCACTCATCCTATGTCAGTGTAATATTGTACAGTACATTATGTTTTCCAGTTATTATGATGTAAAAGTTAGAGCTTATTGAAATGAAAAAGAGCTATGTACCGTTAACACTACACGGACTCGTCAGAGCTACGCGACGTGTAGATTTAACTGTCCAGTGTACTTCGTGTACTCGACCGTACTGAGATGATCTCAAAAACCTACACATTTTACATATTATTGAATATTCTACTGCTATTAAAACAAATATTTTGTTCTTTTACAGTTATCAGCAACGGTGCTGGTGCTCCTTCAGCTGTCTATGAATGCCGTTGACGAGGGACATGCTGTGAATCCCAGTAAGTGATACTATTCAATTTGTTTTGTAAAGGTACACAGACAAAAGCAGATTATGTTAACGACAACTGTCAATCTTCAACTTTTCAAACTTTTTCCATACCCATAGAGTTCAATGTCTATTGAAGAAATTTAACAATTTATGTTAACCTGGTCTGCCATTGTCTGTACAAGACCTGATTACTCCAGGGTGCTGTGTTACAAATACTTTTATGACTATCCAGTTTAGTACCTAAATTGAGTAGAATTGTTAATTCGCACAACGACGCTATCTGTGCGACGCAGTGGGCGCTATCTTGGACAGCGATTCAGTTCAGAGTAGAATCGTGAACTCCATATCATTCATTCAATTTGTATGAAGAATTCGTACCATGACGTTCTTTTTCTTCTTCTTTTATATGAATGGCGATCGCGACAAAAAGACTACTGCGCCAATATCAAGTGAAAATGTACTTTAAGTAACCGAAAATTGTACGGTAGATTGAGTTTCTCAACACGTGTTTTTGTAATAAGAACTCCCATGACGTTCTTAAACAACCAATAACTGATACGCTCATCTGTCATTTTAATCGTTTTAATAGAAATGACAGGCCAGCAACAACTTTCGTTTATTGAATCGGTGCAAACGCAACTCAAATAAATGAATATGATTGTACGAACTAATGCTAATACGATACAATTTTGAAACCTATACTGAACGCGTGGAATTTGAATAGCTTGTATAAAGATGTTGGTAAGGCCCGTTATGAATCTTAACAGATGTTCATCGTTACGGATGCGATTAAAGTTAAAGACACGACATACTGTATTTTTTCATGATGGAGGAGTATGACTAGAAGGTAGCCAAGTGTACAAACGAACACATTTTGATTTATTTATTATATGATACCTACCATTTACAGACATTACCGGGACATTAAAAACTTAATAATAATTAATATAACAATAGGAACAATTAATGCTTAAATTTTGGTAATGTCGACTCAAACGCCTTTACATCACAATATACCTATTATCTTTTCTAGCTTCGTCTATTCATACACGGCACCGAATCGTTGATCACGAACACAATGCAATGCTTTTAATCTGCAAATAGCAAATTGTTTTGTTTTACCAGAAAAGAACAAGTTCTATCCATTTACAGAAAGAAACTTGCTCTTATAATAGAAATGTCACACACAGCCACAACGTAAACATATTCTAGATAAACTTACAAAGGGCATTTGAAGGCACTAGATGTAGTAAATTTTATTGAGGTATATTGGTCTCGATTGTGGTTTACCAAAATTGTTTACAGAGGCTTAGTTTCTTTAGAATAAATACGTTACTTGAAAATCTAAAAACTTAAAACTTTCCAAAATATACCAATGTCGTATTTGGCTATTCATCTGCCGAAGAGCTTATTTCAGGAGAAGCAGAAGATAACCGTGAAATTAGTAAAAAACAAAGCTTTATTCTGACCTGCCTCCATTTAAAAGAGAGGGTTTGTAGAAGCTGGCAGGTGAATGTAAACAATAACTTTTTGATCTAAGCATATTTAAAGATGTTTGTGACACGTGATGCTGTAGAACTTTCATAAAAAAATATGATCTTCTAGATTTATATATGTAGGGTCGTCTGGGTAGGTACCGCCGCCTTTCTTATTTCTGCCGTGAAGCATGCTGTGTTTCGGATTAAAGGGAAAGGTAGAAGGTGTAATTACAGGGCATGGAAGGCATATCATCTTAGTAACTGATTGTCTTCTTTTCTCGAAATGTTCTTTTAGATTTGCGCGAGCACTACACATTGTAAATAAAACAACCTTTACGGATTTAACTCGCGTGTAATTAGATTTTACATGTTGTTATTATTGCCCGACGTTTCGTAACACTTTGCAGCGTTCGTGGTCACGGGATGACTAAAGATGTAGGTTGTTTCTTAATAGTTCTTTTCTCGATTTAAAATCCTATGTGTTACGATTTTTTCTTGTAGAACCTGAGTGTTTATCACAACCAGCATATACTTACTTATCCCCTTATTTGATTGATATAATCCTACTAATATTATGAACACGAAAGTTTGTATGGATGGATGGATGTCTGTTTCTTACTCTTCCACGCAAATACTATTAAAGGGATTTTAATGAAACTTTACAAAAATATACCTCATACAACAGAATAACATAAAGGCTATAATATAGGTATTATACTAATCCTGCGCAAACGAATTGGCGAGCAGAAGCTAGGTTTATTTTATACTTTAGTCTGTGGAGCAATTTATTATAACGACGAAAATGTTGTGCTTGCTTTTCTGTAATGTGTAGGTCCTTTTAAAATTGTCTGTCAAATTACTCATTGACCCTTTCAAGAAATTGAAAATGCTGCTACAATTTTTTTCGTGTGCAACAAGCCTAATCACATCTTGTCATTATGGTAATTATGTCGAATACACCTACATCATTACCTGCCTGTAAATTACATTCTATTGTCAGTGCTTGTCCATATACATAGTTATTAATATCACGATTGAGTGTTCCGTTGACTGATGACCAATTGATATAATATGCCATGTCAAGATGCAATTCAATTTGCATAGAAATGAACGTAAAGTAGGGTTTGTATGTGCACTCGACTGCCACAGCAAACATTTTATCGATATTTTCAGCAAACATTTGTAGAGTGCGTTCCAAAAGACTGTATGTTTGTTTTCTCGATGCCAGCGTTTGGCGCGTAAACATAGCGAAGACTCGACCCTTGTTAGTGCCATCATCTCTATAAACATTGCTAAGTGAAACCGCTCTTTATATTGATTGTAGAAGAGTACACTTTCGCGTGGCACAAAGTCACAATGATGATTACGGCGCTCCGTTTTGAGCAAAGAAACCCTTTGCAACGTCACATTTATTTAGAGGTTTGTCCGGCTTATGTAGTAGGGTCGACCGTTCGTACGGATAATATTCTGGGAAATTTTGTGTCAAACAACTATATCATTTGAGGTGTTCCACTACCGCTAGATTAGGTTAAGCCCACAATTGTATCGCTGTGGTTCTGAATTAGGGCCGCAATACCGTCTGAATATTGTCTAGGCTATTTTAACATGGAGAGGATATTTTGCTGGGATTTATACGGGACTATTGCCAATTATGCAGCATTACGTCTATCGAAAGAAAGTAATTTTGTGCATTGGCAACAGACTTTTCATTCTCAGGGGTCTTCTAGCACAAGTATGTAATACTTAAATGAAGACCCCAACTCCTATGTTTAAAAATTGTGCAAAACTTGTTGAAGAAATAAACAATTTTGTTTATTATTTATTCTTCACATTACACGATGCCTCCTGCTTGTATTTTTTATTTTATTAATAATGTTTTTACTCAAACCTATGTTGGGAAACAATGATACAATCTACTACGCACACAGCGATAGGTATCTGATCTAATTGGAGTGCATGTAACCGAACGATGAGAATAGTGTACAATAGTCCAGGAATTCTGGATTCAAATCTACGTCAGACTACAGACGTGAACGCACTAAAGTAATAAGCTTAGCTGGTGTAATGATAATATTAGGTATTAACGTATTTTTTTAAATACATTTAATAAATTCGTATTTCTTTAACAGATTCTTCCTTCCTTGACCAGTGGTTTATCTATGGGTCACGTGTTAGAATCATAGAAGCTGTCCGTGCAATCTTCTGAGATTGTTTTTAAACTACATACATGAATACCGTTTTCCAAAGATTCGATGACCCCTTATGAACTGAGCTGTTGCATCACTACTACGATTCTCACGTTGAAAATTGACTTTATAGTAATGCCTGAATCAATACCGCTGCTAATGGTTCTGATACGAATAGTATTTTTGTCATCAATCAAACTAGGACTTTGTATTCTTTTAAGTGGAGTGATGATTGGAAGTGAAGGTTAACGTAAAATCGCGTATGTCACAAACTGATTTTCTAAAAAGAAAAATAAACACCAACCGCAAGGTACGCAATCCGAAAACTCTCATAAAGTTGATTCCACAAAGTCCATGCAATTTACTCTATTCAATATGAGCATCCCAAAGGCATATCTGTCTGGACCATTATACAAAAACAAATTCCGACACTCTCCGCCCAAAAACCACGTGCTGTCCTCGTTGGAATCGCGCCGAAATGGGTCGAATGCATTTTTCAGTGGTAAAAAAAAACAAAACTTTTATTCGAGTGGTTCAGCGAGGGAGCCGTTTCAGCTTTTGAACAGGTTAATGTTCATCACAGGAAACAAGGGGAATGAAAAAAAAAACAGAAAGTGCTCTTTGTAAATATACTGGGATGCTTTATACAGCTGTTGTTTTGTTCGGCTTTTAGTGGCCGTAGTTTTAAGTGGGAAGTGGATGCGGTGGTACAAATTGACTGTTCTTTCGATGTGTTTTTGAATAAGATTCTTGTTGATTCTTACCGTGTTGGTTATTAACTCTACTTTGGAGAATTCACTGTTTCAGTTTTCTCATATTATAGAACAAAGTCATCAGCCGCGTCTGTCTGGCTGTATGTCTGTTTGCGATAAACACAAAAACTACTCAACTGATTTTCATGCCATTTTCACTAGATAGGGTGATTGATGAGGAAGATTAAAGTATATAATTTGTCAAGGTTTTGTGTAAATTGGTTGAAATTTAAACCGTCAAAAGTCTGAGAGTTTTTATCGGAAACGCTACCTAATCCTTTTGAGATTTATCAAAAATATATGGTGGGTATATTCCTCTTTATAGATCTACAAAAAAGTCTGTGATTGCTTAAACCTATCTTTTCACAACAGCGTACTACCCCCATTCTAACTTCTAAAAAATGGTCACGTACAATGCGGTAATTGGTAAGTTATTTAAATGGTTACAGTATTAAACCTTATTAACTTAAATACGTTAGTTACCTTAAACATTGCATGCATATTATTTTAATCTTTTACACCATACAATTTATACTGGGTGTAAAAGACATGAACAGTCAAACGAGAACCATGTATTCTATACATCAAAATAAGACATATTTCAACAAAATTATTGCTGGGAAATGATTTTTATTTTTTGGTGTTAAAAAAAATGATAATGTTTCTTTAGACAATAATTAAGAAATAATGTTTAGAATACGTTTTCATAAAAAAATGAAAAAAAAAATTTGACTTTGACCTTCAATAAAATCGTAACTATCAATTTCCCAGGTATAGTCTGAAGGAAAAAAAAATGTTATGATGGTGAGCAAAATACATGGTTCTCGTTTGACTGTTCATGTCTTTTACACCCTGTATATCTTAGGAGTTATCGCTAAAAATTAACGCGCGCGAAAATAAATTCAAACGCGTTTCTCACACCGATTGCGGGACTGGCTTGATGCGTGTAACTTCTAAAGAAAATATGTTTGTCTTTACACGTAATCTGGCAAAAGTTATGTCCAACCAGGCAATCTCGTATTTATAAAAAACGCCAAGCAAACTCCTGCATCCAATCGACAATTACCCTGATGGTAGGTGACAATCCTGGGCATTCAAAAGAGGCGTGAAGAAGCACCTTGCAGGTCGGCGCTAGCTATGTTCGCAATCATACTCCACTTCTGCTTGCCATCAGGTGAAATGGAGTCATTTGCTTAACCTTTCTATAAAAAGTAGAATACAATTGCGAAGGTAGCTAGTGTAAGAGAGACTATAAGAGCCACACTAGCCACTTGCCTTGCCAAAAAGGTGCTTCTTCGCGCCTCTTTTGAAAGAGACAGGATCGTAAGAATAATGGATGGTGTGCTGGCAGATTGGCCTTTTAATGATTGCGCGATTTAGAAATGGCTTGTCTTTTTTTGTTCCTGTTGGAATAGTAGCCACAGTTTTAGTTATTACATTACAGTCCACTTGTGTTTATTATAACCAAATAGAAGGTAGCCTGTAAATATTTTAATGGAAAATCTCATACCTTTATGATACGAACTGTAGACACAGTGGAAGCCCGATATAGCTTGACGTTGAATAATATATGGAGGTCGGCCACATTCCGCTTAAATAACTCGCGGCCAATGAACACTGATGTTTGACACAGATTATATTTATACAAATTGTTCCTGAGTACAGGTGAACAATGCTCATATATCAACACAGATTTGAGTGTTGATATTACTTTTGTTAAAGTGGATTTTATTTTATTAAAAAAAATATTATTCAAAAGAATACTACAAAATCTTTATCTAATCAAAGACTACATGATGGAAGCTTTTGGAAATTAATCAATGTGAAGAGTACTCAAAAAAGGTTTTTTTCAGTAGGAAACAATTTCATAATCTTTAGTTTTGCTCGGACTGCTAGCATTTGCTTCCTGAATGCGGTCAACTTTTTTCGCTCGTTCGCGGCCATTCGGATTTTTACCCTTTGCTCAAACACTCTGTGAATTGTTTATGTCAAAGTGTGATTCACCACCTTTTAGGAGGTAGAATCTACGTAATACCATTCGGCTCAAAATACACACTGAATGTTGTACTCGATAACATAAAACGTTCCACCAAGAATTCCCAAAAATTACTTCCTCAGCTTCTTCACGTTACTCCGTAAGAGCAACACATTGTAAAGTAGTGCTATTTGCATGTGCATCTAAATTGAATCCATTTATAACATTAGCCGTACTCTCAAATTCAGTAGTTTCCAGCATAGAGGCTCATACTCCTGATAACAAAAATATATAGAAAAGAAGATATTTTACTAGAAAAATGCACTGAAAAAATTTTTTCTAGTATTATATTTACGCGTTTGTAAACGCAAAAATAAAATTATTCCAGAAGATATTTTGTTTAAAAAAGGTCAGGACTCCATTCCACCTGAGGGTAAGCTTAGTGGAGTCCAAATACGAAGATAGGTATCGTAGTAAACCGCTGCGCTAGCCACCCTCTCCTTGCCGACCTGCAAGGTGCTTCTTCATGCCTCAAAGGAATTTCAGCAGTGTTAGAGCAAGAATTGGCAGTGAATTAAAAAAACAGCAGGCTTATAAAATCAAAGGCAGCTAAACGCCATACGATATTATGGCGTTTAGCTGCCTTTGATTTTATAGACCACTTTATGCAACAAATTATTCCATTTCTTTATTATATCATAGTTCGCATTTGTCGGTGACACCGTAAACCAACACAAGTTGTCTTTAACAGGAAGGAAAATGGTGGAATTGGGGAAAAAAGCTCCTCAGAACACTCGCCGTGGTATAGACGGTTGAAAGCGCTCAATGACGCAACATCGTGATGTAATTGGAGATGCTCAAGGTGGTTGGTTGCCTCTTCGTCGCCAATGATGCGGGTTGCGCGACGTTCTAGCCTATCCACAGCTTAATGAAAACTTACTCGATAGATAGTAAGTTTTGGTAATAAAATGGTTCCATCCCACTTGATTACAACCAAAAGAGTGGAAATGGAATCCAAATTCAAAGACAGTACAGAAGCGAGTATAGGCGTGGCGTCGAACTAGCTATTCTCAATCAAAATGTTACTGAGTTATGACAGTGTACTGACTGTGTTAATGCAAATTAAATAATCTACTTTGTCCTACTTGACTCTTACATTAGTACATTGTTATGACAATGTAATTTCGCTATTTCAAAATTAAAACTAATTTATTCCTCCTCGCCTTACCCCATATTATTGTCGACGTGACATTTTGATATAACTGCTGTGATTAATCATGACTCAGCAAATAACAGGAGCGTTTTGCGACGAATTTATTACGTCCTCTAAGAATCCTAAGCTATAAGTCCCCTTGTTCAATATTACGAAAGGATTGAGAGAGACCCTTTGCATCCGTTTTTCGTATTCAAAAGGTGGATGTAATTGTTTTCAATTTACTTCCAACG
The DNA here is from genome assembly GCA_955850985.1 of Elophila nymphaeata. NCBI lineage: Eukaryota > Metazoa > Arthropoda > Insecta > Lepidoptera > Crambidae > Elophila > Elophila nymphaeata. The sequence continues at coordinate 14,112,334 of OY039076.1, read as the reverse complement.
AAACATTTTCAGATACGTTTCTAATGTTACTTTCTACACAATTATTATAATTTCAAACTACATTTGAAATTATCAGAATTTCAAATGTAGTTTGAAATTTAATTGAATGTTATTTAAAGTTTATTTAAAGCTCTGCTTTAAGGAACATCTCTATTATACTTTTTGAGACGAAAGGCACACCGGAATTTTCAGTAATATTGTAAAATGGAATCAGAATTTGTTTTACCTTTACTTTAAAAGCATATAAATAATTTTTCAACACCATTGCTCGTAATTGGTATGTAACTACACCAATTTTAGTTTCACAATGTATCATATTACCAACTTATAATATCTTTCGAATTTCAAATTCGATTACCGCACAGTTTGGTAATCAAAAGTTAATAGTTTCGTAAAGAAAAGTCACGCTTTTATTTATAAGAAAAAAAAAAATAGGAACCAAAGAGAATTTATATGCAAAATGCTGAAACATTTTTGTAAATTAAATAAGTTTGGCGTTTAGAAACCTCTGTTTAAAGATATACAATTAAAAAACCTTATTTAGAATTACAACCACAGATAATATAATACTATACTACTACACTACTACTACTTACAACTATTAAATAGAAGTCATACATAAATATTAAAAGAATATATTTATTTTGTAAAAATTATATAATTTGCTGTTTTGGCTGTATAAGCGTCGGTACCTTAGACTTTCGCGCACAAAGCCGTCAATGAAAAAGTAAAAGCGCGCCATTTTTCAATTTTCAGTACTATTTTGCATTATGTATTAATTACTCGCAATGGTGTTGAAAAACGTCGTATAACACTCGTGAGCAGTTAAAAATTACATTCTCGGCTGAATATTAAGCACTCGCTGCGCTCGTGCTCAATGTCAGCCTCGAACGTAATTTTCAACATTACTCACTTGTATTATAATGTACTATAAATAATTGCATTCACCCGGACTGTTGAATAATTAAGAGTGAAACATCTGTACTGGTTTTTACCTCTTGTCTTGGTTTACTGAACGTTAAGGTTCTTTTGGGTTTGAAGTCCCTTTTTATGTAGGCAACAGACTGGCAACTTTATGACTAATTTGGGGTATCTAATATGGCCCAAACTGCTAGATGTGGCTTTATGTGTAACAAAATGGTACCTAAAGCTCCGCTAAAGCCCATTTTGATTAAAACTCTGATTACATGTATGTATTTAATAACATTTTCGTAGTAGGTATCGTGTTTCTGTGAATTTTTAGAGTTGCAACGCTCTAGGTAGTATATTGAGTCAAAAATGGTGGCGCACTGATGTTGCAAGCGTTGGTATTATTATGATAGTTGTAAACTGATGTTGGTACCCCTAATTATTTAAAATAATTGTGTAAATATATTATTGGCAGAATTACAACTATTATTAGAAACTGTTCATTTATCAATAAAAACAGCCAAAATATAGGATGAAAAAAGATTTTCTGGGCACAAACACAAGGGAACAGAATACTCGCATTTCGAAAGGCAATGAACCCAATTAGGAACTTAAGGGTCCCTTATTACGTCTCTACGCAGCGTCGTCAGTGATGCGTGAAATTCTTGTATCTAAAGTTACTTAAGGACGGATAGGATTCCGAAAACTGTAATTGAATTTTAACCCCCAGAGTTGCATTTTGCACATTAAACGTGTTTGTTATGGAAATCATCTAACCTCCAGCACACAGAGTTATGCTATGAGACGGTAAACATCCGACAAAGATGTATGAGGTTCATAAATCAAAGCCCTGTCGTAAAGGCTAATTATTGTTAGATCTAGCGAAATTTAAATAGCAAACAGCACTGAATTAAAGTAGTTTCTCTCGAGTTCATCTCCATAGAATGTTAGTATTATGTTTATTATGTGCCTTTTGGGACCCTCGGATGAAATTCTTTTTTTATCAGCACAAAGAATTTAAGGGTTATTTTGCATTACCCACATAAAATGCCAAGGAAACGGCACGGATTTTACGTAATCGCTACAAATTTAGTTACACGTGGTCAGTTTTTATATTCATGATCTTCAGTAAATACTCCCTCGGGGAGTTGATCGTCTTTATATTTTGTATATTTGCTTGACATGTAAAATAATTTCACCTCTCCAGCACCAAAAGATCGCTTTTGCTTCATAAAAACTCGAAAGAAAAACGCTTTTTGCTACGAGTTCTGAACAAGACTGAAATGTCCAATCTAAATTGTTTTAGCAATTTTACTTTTAATTTTCAATAACTATTTTTGAGATAATAAACGTTTAATAAAGTATTGCCTTGTTTTTATCACCTATAACATAATATATTCTCGCTGGAGAGTTGAAAAGTTGTATGTTTCAAACGAGAGCAAACTTTTTTGTCTCGTGCCTTTAATTCACTCACTGCACTAGGTAGTCTATGTATTAAATTCCAGACTACTTCGCTGGTTCGTGATTTAATATCGGCACTCGCAGCAAAAAACAACTTTGCTCACTTTGAACAAAATAATTTTCCTTTCCTTTTTCGACCTCAAGAAGCCTAGAGTAAGCTGCTTGTCAAAATGGTAAAAATTTTCAAAAAGGTAGGATCATAATTTCTATCTTCCGTTCTTCTAACACTTTCTTCCTTATCAAATATGATCATTTGGCATGTTAAGGGCATAAACGCCAAACCTTGGAAATTTTAAAAAAGGCCTCCAAATGAAATGGTTTTTAATAAAATACACAATATTAAGGGAAACAAAGCAACGAATGAGGTCTTGTAAAGCGAAAGATAACCGTAACATTAAGCTTTCATATTTAATTTTGCGAGCAAAGCCACTTTCACTTATTACCTGTAGAATTTCGGTCTGTCGGTAATTTTTGTAACATTGTGTTCTTACCGCAGGTGCTCAGAGGAAAATTAAATATGAATTCATGTCGAAGATTACTGTTTTTTTGCTTATTTTCTATGTTAGCTTTGGAGCCCCTTATTAGGATGTTTTGATGAAGCTCAATATTTTTTCTCATTACTGTTATGAATAAAATTAGATGTACTCATGAGAATGTTTTTGAATTCATCAGTGATGGTTTTATTTCCCATACATAATTTCTCATTTTGTCTTATACGAGACAGGGTAGGTAGGTGTTCGCAGACGGTTGGTTGGGAGAAGGCGGGTGGCTTTGACTGCTAGCGTTCTCCCAACCTAGGACGTGGCCTGCGTGTGCGAGGGTAGGCTCCTCGCACATGCATTGCCCAGGCCCGTCACGTCTGGGGTTGCCCTGGATTTCCCCCGGGCAACCCCCCTTAGGCGCTGGCGCCACTCTAGGTTCGGCTTAGGCCGGCCCTGTGGTGGCTGCGTGGGCCTCACATCGGGACCGGACGCGGCTACGGCTGCAATCGGCCCGGGGTGAGGCCTAGGGCAGACTCCGGTCGGTTCTAGGGTCGGGCTGCCCGGAGGTGGCTCAGTGAAATGCTTCGGCAAACCCCGGGTCGTCTCCATTAAGGGCATGGGGCAAACCGGAGTGGTTTAGCAGGTATTCCCAGTGCCGTGGTGATTAGGTGCTGGGTGACCCCTGCACAGGCCCACGTCTAGCCAACGGTCCGCTGGTTCACTAGCCAGCGGTTTAGGATATCGTCCGTAAGCGGATTCCACTCCGATAAAAAAAGGGTAGGTAGGTGTAAAGGAGCTGTAAGGCAATGGAACGACATAATTATTTTTATGTCTTGGTCTCAATTATTTTTAAGCCATTTTTGATAAACTATATTCTCCTAAGCTTCAAGGTCCATAGATACTCAACCATTCCAATATCGTGTTTATGGTAGTGGTACTAATGGTATATAAATGGTACTGATGTATATAAAAAATTGTGTTATTGTATCCAATCTATTGTAAGGAGTGTTTCTTAGGTGCATTTTTTACTTTATAAGCATAATAACTAATTTTTCTTCGCCATCTAGCCCTCACTAATACGATTGCCACCTATTTTGTGGAATAACCCTTAAGGGTTACTACAATGAAGTGAGCCTCTGTTTTTGTGTTTTTAGGGTTCCGTATCTCAAAAGGAAAAAACGGAACCCTTATAAGATCACTTTGTTGTCCGTCTGTCCATCTGTCTGTCAAGACCCCTTATCTCGGGACGAGTGGAGGTATCAAGTTGAAATCAAAACCATATACTCAGGTCTAAAGTACCTTGAAGCTGTGAAAAAAATCAAACTTCTTAGTTTACGCAAAAAAAAGATACGGCCCCAAAAAACGTATATTTTGACACTCTCAAGGGAATCAAAATTAATTCATAGGGTACTTTCTGTTGACCTATAACTATCAAATTTGGCAATTAATGTCGTCTTATTTGTACAGGAAAAACTCTGAAAACTAAACATTTGTAATTGAATCATAAAAATATAGTCTTTATTTAAAGTACAGTCGACCAAATTGAATCATGACCCACCTTAAGATCATTTTCCTACAGTCACTCAATACAAAGTAGGTTGAAATTCGCTTGAACATACATTTCTTAAGTAACGAACCTGTTATCAATTTATTAGACACTGACAGTGTCTAATAAATATGGCCTTTTAAAATTTTTTCAACTACTACTTGACATCCGACACATAACGTAATTTTATTTTTAAAAATATAATAGTTATTCGTTTTTCTCAGTAGTGAAAAGAGTTTAGATTATGAACGGCCTCTTATTTGAAATTCCAATTGAGACTTTAGTGCAGTGATAACAAAGAGTAAAATTGCATAGATCTCTGAACCGTAATGACACATTTTTATTCATATTTAAAACGTACTAAGTGCAACACGCATGATAGCGAAGAAAACCTAACCAAATTTATGATTGTAAAGGAATGATCGGCCAAGTGGGTCATGATTCAGTTGGTTCGACTGTACATAATCAATCATAGGGGTTTGCCTTTGTCTCGGAAACGTGTAGAGGTATCGTGTTCAAATTAAAACCAGATGCTCAATTCTAAAGTACCTTGAAGCTGTGAAAAAAAATCAAAATCCCAGAATATTCCTGTTCAAGCCATTAGAGCAAAGCAATATTTAAGAGAACAATTATTGTAGCCAGTTACAAAAACCCTTGCGTGTTATCAAATTTGACCGTACCGTATTTATTCAAATAAAGTCTCTAGTGTCTGCAGGAACTATGTGTAACGTTGCGACCCTCTTCACCTTTTTAATTAAACACAATGTACACAATAAAGTACGCTCCAATTCATAAAGAGCGTAATAGAACTGGCAGAAACACATTTTTATTACTTGCTATTTTACTCGCTTACATTCAGTGACTTAAACATGGTTTTGACATCATCACTTTTAGGCTCGTTTGAACTCGTAGATTATGGTATACCTATCATACTTTCGAAACTTTTCTGTTCGAATCTCAATTGTTTTAATAACTGTATGACGTTATTTTTAATTTCAAATGTATTGTTATGCGAGCGTGTTTACACAGAGGCCGCAGCGACAACGTCACCGCCGCAGCCCGCAGCCCCGCAGTGTTAGACACCTTTAGATGTATCTATCGACCATTACACACGCCGCTCTGTAGTAGCGGCGAGTCCGTAGCGGTGCAATGTGTAGGAGTCCGTCATACAAATCCAATTTCCCTAAAACTTGCCTATAATTAATATAGGTTTTCGTAATATGAAAAATTAAAATATAGAGGGAGACGAAAAGAAACGTTTGCAAGGCTGTGCTCTGATATTATCACTTGAAAAATAAGTTTGAGAGAAGAAATAATAAAAAGGTCATTATTGACGAAGAAATTGTGCAAGCTAAAACAAAGAAGTTCGAAGAAGTGACAAGATATTAAATTAAAGGTGAAGTGATAGTAGATTTGCCACGACACTACCTCCAGTTCCATTTTTCTTCAAAAATAAAAGATTTTAGGCACAGAGTCACAAAGTAATGTCTGATCTAATCTAATTAATTACTTGAGTATGCAATAAATAATATATACCATATATATTAATATATACCAGTTGATTTCAACTAAAATCGCTCTTATATTAGAAGGACAGAAAAGTTTCGTCAACCATTTTATTTTTACGAACCTTTCAAATGAAATTTGCTAGATAAACTCCAGCAAAAAATCAGAATTCAAAAGTAACTTTACCAGTTAGGCGTTTCCATATTTGAATGGCAGTTCCACAATACCTCTCTGAAAATCGTATCACAATTGAGTAGGACAATGACCTGTCCAAAGTAAATCCTGTTAGTGAAAGCGAGCCATGACTCGACACGTCCATCAATCAAGGACCTACTGTGGTCTGAACGGTTTATTTATAGCGCAAAATCAAAAAATAAAAATTTTACGTATCGCTCTCAAGCACCACGTCCAATTAAGAGATTTTTTTTAATAACAGCCATGAAAATTGAGTTTAACTATATTTTAATCTAATGAAATAATAGTTATTTTTTTTGTACTTCGAGGGTTAATCTACATAACTATGTCGGTCTCAACTCAACCTGTCAACTCATCTAGCGAAAGTAAACAAAGTCATCGTCGTAAAAAAATTCGCAAGCCTATAATTGTACTAGGTACCTATAGTATTATATTATCTGTGCTATTACCTATATTGTTTAATATTTTTTGATAATAATCCTGTGACTTATTCTTAAATAAATACAATAGTTGTATCATTAGTAGAATGCGTCGTTCGATGAAACGTTACTTCGCATGAAAGTTTTTCGAAAAAGTGCATAAAATTCAAATAGTACGTTTCGGTACAGCTCTCAGATCATTTATATGATCTGAGGTACAGCTTCAACGGCTTAAAAAATGTTATATGAAATGTGCATTCTATTGACGGTCATTTTGGTAACCAAAGCAAGTTTGGTAATATGTTTGTATGTAGTATTGGTAATGGATAATAAAAATACGGTAGTGATTGCGTAATAAAGAAAAAGAGTAGCCAAGTGAGGTTTCAAGGCTCGAATTTGAAGCAGCCTAAACTGGGGTAATCATCACAACAGCCTTTATAATTCGACCCACTGCTGGATCACAAGGCTATCGAAGGAGGTTTAGGCAGTAGTCCACCACGCTTGCCCATTGCGGTTTGGCGGACGGAGTATAAGGTGATCAATACTCCTTTGCTGATCCATTAGTCGCTTTCTACGATACCCAATGAAGTATATGGGGTGATGCTATTCTACTTTGCCGGCATCACGCGGCAAAACTGGGGTAATACCTCCACCTTAAAGAAGACAATAGTCACTACATTTTTGTTATGTGGTGTTTATGTTGGTCAGTTATGGTCGCCAATGATCCACGGGGTAGACAAGGGGACTAGGGTTAGCAGTGCGCGAGTGTCAGTGTTGAAAGCGTCTATAGGCCACGGTGGCTGCTTACCACCAGGCAGGACGGACGCTTGTCTGACAACCACTTCACATAAACCGTCGTTACGTCATGAGACGCAGAAGATCGTGCCTAAAATATAATATTTATATGTATGTTAGTCTATAAGGTATATGTAATATGGGCCTAATGTTTTATATTTTACACATTTTGTTGCCTGAAATAAAGAATTATTATTATTATATTATTATTATAAAAAAATCTACCTTCAATTTATTACAGATTAATAGAAAGTATAATGGCAATTTATAGGCATAAAAGGAGACCAGACAAAATGGTACCAGAGTTGTACAGCTACATATTATATACCATTTAATTTGCGGGTTTTCATGAATAATTTTGATATTTGTTTGATATAATTTTTGAAAAACTCGCGTTTTATTGTTGAGTGTTTGGTGCACATTCATCAGTGGTTTATCTGTCCGATAACGCCATTGGTTCGTTAATGTAAAAAATGCGTTTCTGAACAATGGCTGTTTGTACAGTAGATTCCTTTGTCGATCTATTAAAGAGTGATTAAAAAAATATTAGAGAGGTGTTTGGCGGGAAACCATGGCGTCTGGATGTAGATCTTTGTTTCGATTATTCAAAATTGCTTCGGAGTAGATTTTGTGCAGTGAAAGTGGTGCCGTTTCGTTGCATAAGCATCCGTGTTGACGAACAGTTAGGAGGAATCATTGAAATAAAGGTTTTGTGTATGTGGCGTTGAGAATTGTATAGTGGTTGGAAATTCCACTATACAATTCTCATCAGTCATAATCATGAGGTCTGTTGCCATGAATTTCTTTCCAAGCACTCCCTAGATTCATTAAAATGTGCGACGCCCATATTTTAATGCAAACATCAAGAAAGAAGACATAAATACAGACAGGGCTGTATGGACTTGATATCCTTTGCGGTCCCATTAGGGACAAAACATCTTTCTTTCAATAATTCAAAATTGCTTCGGAGTGGATTTCGTGCAGTGAAAGTGATGTTGTTTCGTTGCATAAGCATCCGTGTTGACGATCAGTTATGAGAAATCATTGAAATAAAGGTTTTGTGGTGTGTACGACATTGAGAATTGTATAGTGGGATTTCCACCTCATCAGTCACCATCATGAGGTCTGTACTATGCATTACTCGCTAAGCATTGCATTAAAATCTGTGGCATCCACATTTTATTGCAAAAATCAAGAAAGAAGAAATGAAACTGAAGACTTGGCTGTATGAGCTAGATCCCTTTGCCGTCCCGTAACAGGGAAAATTTAGGGAAAAAAATCTGAAAAAAATATATATTGTGTTAAAAGATCTTGTGATTTTCTGTTATTGTTGGCTGTCGTTGTCGTTGGTTGTGTGTTATTGTCATTGCATTGATTGAAAGTACTGGTATTTATATCTTGTTTTCTGGCTTGTTTTACGGATACCGATTATAGTCCGATATATCCCTCTAAGTATAATCCTGCGACAGTTGTACGATAAAATAACCTCTAATGTACTTTGTCTAAAGCGCCTATTTATAAATGAACCCCACTTGTTAATGAAGTTAAATTAATGCCACTTTTTTCTATTGTAATAGGCTATAAAATGACATAGGTACATTTAATAGTTGTACAATGACTGACATTGGTACCAGAGCTCCATACAAAGTGGCTGTTCTCCTTTTGACAGATATCCTAAGGATACAATCAAAATTCTACCGCTACCAAGGGAAACCGTCGGTAGTTATTAGAATTATTGGTATGAGTAGTTATGTTATTTAAACTCATCATAGGTAACAGCTTGCCATCAGATAGATAACGTTTGTTTGACACAAATGGAAGACAATTTGATTATTGGTGGAGTAGATCCAGACACATCGGTAGTTATAAAACAAGATTCCCAACGTTTTATACTGATTTTATGAAGGGTTTTATTGTAGCAATGACATTGACGACAGGGACTTTATAGGACCATTGCGCATGGTAATTTGCTTGTTTGAGTCTGGGTTTATTTTAAATACTTTTGTTTATACTGTAATTAAAAACGAATTCGTTGAAGCCTGTTTTATTGTTTTAAGTAGAACTTAGACAACTACAAGAAACGTTGTCGTACAGAATGTTTTCGCTATTTAAACTTATTGTTTTCATAGTGAAAAAGATTCTGTTAAAGTAAATAATTTTAATTTTGACTTGTAACATGTAAAGGAAAAGTAAATCCAATAAGACAGTGTTAATTAACTGGTCATGGGATAAAATGTGAGAAGGTTCTTATAAATCTGCTTACAAATTATTTGTTAACCGACTTTAAAAAATGGAAACTCTTTGCTGGCTGTACCGATATTGAAGATTAACGTTGGGTAACTTTTTAATTAACATCGATGAAATCGTTATCATTTTATTACTTGTTTGTCCAAAAGATCTCGAGATAGTTTCCTTAAAATTTCTATACTTTCAACACTAAAAAGCAAAAAATAAATTATTAGAAAATAAAAAAAAAACGTCTTCAAAACTAAAAACAGAGAAATAAAAATCTTATATTTAAAAAAATATGAATATTTTTTGAGGTTAGTGGCAACCTCAATATTTGGAATAAACATAGTCACATGTGTATTTGGGACCGACCTAAAAACATTTAGATTTTTAAAATATAAAATTTTTATTTCTATTTTTTTAGTATTTTGTGTTCGAAATGCATTCATAGATATTAATTGTCTACTATGTAATTTAATAGGATTTTATTTTCCTTCTCTAACTCTTCGTTATTCTTCTTTCATTCAAGATTTCATTGACGAGATTGCTTATTAGGACGTCACGTTTTGAAACTGTGAAAGCGCCGCCTTGGAATTCTCATCATACCTTTTCCTTTTCCTTGCTTTAGTAATATTTTCTTTGGAAATTAGGTAGATTCAAAGTGAACAGTGTGCAAGTGACGTTCTAACAGGAGCGCGTGATGTTGTCTATAATCTGTTATTACAAAAATCACAAAATACAATTCCTCGTTATTAATTAAAAAATAAACATGTCCCACATAATAATTATTTATATAAATTAATGTGCCTCATCCAGTCACATCAACCTGCGACTGCGTCACCCAATCTGATGAATGGCCAAATGGTCCCTAATTGAATATTAAATGTGGCTGTCCGCGGGCTAGCAGACATGACACGGGTTAGGTGCCCAAATGCTATGAGAACGGCGTAATGGACCAAAGCTGGGATTACTTGGTCGAGTCGACGTCGGTGTTATTAAAACTGTTTATGTAGGTGCAGGTAGGTTACTTTTTGATGAAGCTAAGAATTATTTGGAGGTAATATTTCCAGTTTTCATTAAACATTTCGATGTACAAGTCTACGCTTCATAAATAACATAGCAAATAAGATAATGAAATTATTTTTTCATTAAACAAAAATTATATTAAGTACGTGTGATTATATATTATATAATCTAAAACTTAATTGCATTCTACCTACTTTTATAGATATAATTCAAATTTAAATTTTACCTTTTTTTAGCAGAATTTCGATTAAAACTTTAGAGTTATTTAACGAATTGTTACCTACGATTATAATACTTGATTGTTAGTAAGTCTCAAAGTTGACTCATAAGATTTGTTCCTAACTTTATTAGGGAGTTTGTCTTTTTGACATTTTGTCTTCCCTCAAAGTGAAGACTTTCCTGATATTGTAAATCCTAGTAAAAAGTTCAAGCCAGTTTCTTAAGAACATGCCTATCTTTTGTAACAACTTGAATTATTATAACCTGAATATCCGTTTTTTCTTCTACAATTATGACATCTCTGTTCGGTAAGGGTAATGTTTTTCTGTTAAGCGTACAATTTAATTTTTACGAGATTGGGTACTTATGTATCTATCGTGTTACGAGATTTGGGTATTTATGTATCTATCGTGTGCTACGGATACTACATAATAAAGGATATTACATGGTAACGGACAAAATTGGTGGTAGACCCATATGTAGGGTCGTCTGGGTAGGTACCACCACCTTTCTTATTTTTGCCGTGAAGCAGTTCGCTGTGTTTCGGATCGAAGGGAAAGGTAGCCAGTGTAATTACTGGGCATGGAGGGCATATCATCTTAGTCCCCAGGATGGCAAACGCACTGGCGGTGTTAAGTGACCCACACTTAATATTGCAAGTGTCTATAGGCGGCGGTGACCACTTAACACCAGGTGGGCCGCAAGCTTGTTTGCCATCTCGTAACATTAAAAAAAAAATATTAATGAATAACTTTAGCTGGTAAACAAATGTTCGTGTTCTTTACAAAAAGATTTTCATCCCTTCTATTCGAAAAGTGTCGCTTTGTTCCTCTATAAGTGCGAGAAAAATGGCTCTTTTCCGATAGGAACTTTTTAGCGGCCAGAAATGAGATTTGAATTTAGAAAATATATCATTCATAGAAATCGAACGCAAAAGTTGGTGACGTGTTAGCTGCACGGCGCGGGGAACCGCGGCGCGGTAACAGAAAAAAAAACATACAGTCGAATAGAGAACCTCCTCCTTTTTTTGTTTGAAGTCGGTTAAAAAGCGCGCGAATTAAGTCTCTGTTCTTGTAATTTTTCAGAACAAATACTCATAGAAAGAAGATGAAAAGTAGAGTATATGACTCGAGAGAAAATTATTTTTAATCTAGAATCCTTCCCTTCGCTCGTGGTTCAAAGTAGCGCCCTAGTCGTAAAAGTACTATTTTTTTCACCAAAAGGGAGGAGGTCGATGACACGATCGTGCATTCATCATGACGATGGTAGAAGGTGTGTGGTTGTTGGATGGGTGACCAAGACTAATTCAACTCAATTTCCCACCGTCAGAAGGTACATCAAGCTTTTACAAAAGCTAGAAATGTTGACTTGTAAGCAGCTCTGACGAAGAAGAATACCAGAATTCGAACCCGTATACCACTTGGTGAATAGGCAATGTTATCGATTACTCCTCTATGACGCGAATGCGGTAAACTACCTAATTCTAATTATTTCACCATCCATTTTACATTGCACCCGTTTAGACCTTATGATCTTTATAATGAAGCTCCTAGCTGCCATAAATTTAAATTAAGCCCCTAATTACAAAGCGCTTTTCATTAAACCTATAAATTTAGATGTTGGGTACAAAAATGCTAAAATGTGCCTATGTCTTTTGGGTGTTGAACTGAAAATAAGCTTTAAAACTATTGGCACATTATCTTAATAGGCTTATCAGTGTTACATCGGCGTTTGTTGGCACACTTTCAAGTTCAGTTTAGTATTTTTTTGGGGTTTGACTAATATGTAGGTAGGTGACAGACAAGAAAGGGTGCCACCCTTTCACTATTTTGGGATGCTGCATGACCACTGTCAGAGGGGGCTTAACATGCTATAATAGTTGATTTTCTTCTGTTCTCGACCGATATTCTTTGAAAAAGGCTTACAAACGGATGTTTCAGAAATTGGATGGTTTTAGAGGAAGAGGAAGCCTGAAAATAATAATAATAATATATTATTACGCTCACACCAATTATCCAGTCCAAATTAAGTATCATTAGAACTAGATAACGGACTATTTTATATACATAATAATTTTTAGATATTTTTATAAATAAACGTAAATAAATGTATAAACAACCATGATTCGTCAACAGATATTCGTGTTCATCAAACAAACATTTTCCGCTACCAGGACTCGAACCCGGACCGCTTGATGTGTAGGCAGCTAGACTGACCACTCCACCAAGACGGCGTCTAAAGATGTGGTTTTATGTGTAATATGACCTAAACCTAAAGCTTTCATTCATCATTACAGCCTTTATAATTGGATCCACTGCTGGGACACAAGGCGTCTCCTTGTCATCAAAGGAGGTTTAGGCGGTAGTCCACCACTCTTAGTACCCAATGCGGATAGGTGGACGGCGTATCAGGTGATCCATACCCCATTTAAATAAATGATGAAATAAAAATGATCCACTAGTCGCCTTTTACGACTCCCAATGGAGAATAAGGGGTGATGCTATTCTACTCTGCTGGCATCACACTGCTGGCCTTAAGCTCTGCTCAAACCTTTTTCGATTTTAATCGATTTTCATAAAATAATTTGAATAAAATGAATTAAGGTGCTTGGACCATGGAAGGCCAATGTAACGAACTAGTCAAAAACAGGTATTGTAACGTGGTACTATAACATTTTCATATAATAGACCACCATCATTTTCTTATATCCAACTTTGCTGGCAGTACCTACTTCAAAAATAATATTACAATCAAATTCAAAACTATTCTTGACGTTTGTTTCGGTTCCCCTCTTTAGACTCATTCTGTTGCTGACCGTGTCTGATTACACATTAATGTCAAATCACTAGGGTCTCGCGATGGACCTACCCATAACTTGGGCCATACAATAATAATAGTACCTTATTATAAAATACATACCTGAAATTATCTCAAGGCACTAATTAAATTAGTGTCTTGTATATACCTTGTACCTTTTATTACCATCTTATATACTTCCTGGTTTTACATAAATCGATAAAAAAAATAGTGACCTAATCGGTGCCTCATTTCCTAGACCCACACTCATGGTGTTTAGACCCATCGAGGACATAACGTTACAAACTTAAGTATTATAATGCTCAAGCTGGAAGAGCTGTATACAGGGCCCCATACAAGGCTAATTTTATAAATCAGTCGTTCAACTTAAAACTAGAGTTGAATCAATCAAACTATACTCTTTTACTAAAACTACATTCATTTCTTCAAATTCAAAACTTCTTTCATTTAAACTAAACATTAAATACTTAATTATATTACAGTCATCTAGAAAACACTCAATGTACATTCCTTGAACACCATCGTATAACTAAGAGTATATTAATAAAAATGATTTAAAACTAATAGTAATGAGTATCAAATCGATATCCAATAAGTTGTCCGTTAATTAATTATATTGCCTGTATGTGGGACCATTCTTTGTAAGGCCAAAATGTGCCTAAGAAGGCCAAACTAACAAATATCAACTATGATAAGATTTTTATAACATAATAGACACTAAAAACTAAGTACTCTAATTATTCAAAACTAATAGTGGCACATAGTCAGTATTTATAACTCAAAACTAATTTCATGATTCGTAGATGTGTAGTGTATTTTCATGACTAGGAACTAGTAAGGGCTATATAACGTAGCAAGGCCAGCTACCAAATATTTTGATTGGACTTATAAGAAACCACGGACTTTGCTAGGAACACTACCGATATTTTATTTTAATTCAAAGCATTTTTTTTCTCTAGTTTCATAAGAAATCCTTATAAAACAATTTACAGTAAAAAAATAAAAAAATAATAGGTTATGTAATAATAAGTCGAAGTAAGGGACAAAATAACGATGCGAGCGACTCACCGCTGCGCCTATGCCCTTGAGTTTGATGAATTTGTCATCACTTGACATTAACTAAGACTTTTTAATAGTTAGCCTTCAAAAGGAGCGTGGCCTTCCATGGTCCACCCACATTAATAATTCCTAAAAAACAATCCAAATTCAAAGCAACCTTAAAACAGCGCGTAGAGCTATTGCGTCATCATAAATTACATCAGATTAGTAAAATTACGTTAAACGTGCAAATTGCTCTGACTCTGCGAAAACTCGCCAATAAGAATTTGCTAAGCCCCGGTATAAACTCTGCAATCTCAACCACGGGGGCTGTTTACGAGTAAACTTCCAGTGTTTGCTAAAGACAATATGACTGTAAGTACGCGGTTTAACAATAGCGGAGCCCTGGCCGCCATTAAAACAATATGGGCGCATCGTTGAGTTAATTATTTACGTGAGCAGATAGACATCAGCGCTAATTACGTTTTCTTGGAGTTCTTGGACGTCTTTAGCATTATTTGCGTAGATTTTTATCTTGATTGCGAGTTTGGGTTTCCCTTCTGTGTTTGGTACAGAATTATTAATGGTGCGCTTTAAAACGGGCCTCATAACTAAGGCTCACTCAAAGGGCGATGGAGAGGGGTAGTTTAGAGTTTCTCTGCGTGACGTTATCAGAAATCATGCGAAGTAAGTACGCAGGAGAACTAAGTTCACCGACATATCCCAAAAAAATGACGAACCTTAAGTGGCAGGGTGCAGAGCAAACTGCGAGTAGGACAAACGTTGGTGCGGAAAGTTCCTCGAGTGGTGGTGGTGGTTCCACGCAGCAGTAGTAGGCCCGCCTTGTGGTGGATCTACTAATGCTGCGTCTCAACCGACCGTGGACCACGATCTGGTAAACGTTGCTAGAAGTCTCTGGTTAGGTGAAGCGTAAGACCGATTAAATTGGAGATCCTTGGGAAAGGTATATGTTTAACATTTAGTGTCTCTTGGTTGAAATGATAAATGGTACATCCAAAGATCTGCATCATATAATATGCCCTTCTCAATACTAATATGCTGTTTGATAAGACATCGCCATAGTCATCAAACGAGTCACCTCATTCTATAGTAGGTACCGTTATTTCATTCTTCTGCCTAGCGTTTTCCCGGCTTGCTGCTAGGGTTCGTTTTCCTACTTAACTTTCTCCACTTTTCATACACCTCCACATAGCTTTCTCGACGTCCAGCTAACGTTTTTTGGGCCTACCACGCGATCTGGACCCTTTTATACTGAGGCTGAGGCATCTGTTTCCCACATATTCAGATGTCTTCTAACATAATATGGCCGTGCCATGGGAGACGACTTTCCTGCATCTTGTCCGCTACGTCCAAGATTCCGCGGCTACCGCTAACATGCTCGTCGCGAATGCGATCATTCCCAAAAATAAACAGTTTGTGTGCGTGCTTATCAGTCAGCTCCTACATTTAGATAAATATCACACTCGAACATATCTGGATCTTGTTTGCACACAACAGAGCGTCGTGCAAAGCTACGGTTCTTGTGGAAATGTGTTGTCAATTGTGTCAAATAATAGGTTTTTTTCAAAGAAATGCTCTCTTCCGCAGCCTCGGATCATGTTCCTTTGTGGGAGTTGTATAGTATGAGGTGGAATAATTGACTACACAAAAATTCAACAGGTTAACGTACCTCCAAAAACACGGGAGGAAATAGCGTATAATTTCTTTATGTTATTTGGTTGGTAGTCTAGCTTAAAATTAATTATGTATTGTACAGTGTGACTTTTGATTTGATAATTTGACAGTCTGTTTAATGTTATTAGATCAATTTAATGTAAAAATTAGCTTGATATAGCTGACTGGACTGATCAAAAATATCTTTCAAAGACAAATAAATTATTATTGTTATAATTACGTTTTTACCAAAAAGCCGTAGCCCATAGACGCTTGCAACACTGACGTCACACTCGCGGGCTCCCAACCACAGTCCCCTTACATACCCCGTGGAGCTTTAAGGTTGTAGCACACTTATCACCTCAGAAAGGGAACGTAATCACAACGCCTCTTTTTCATAGGAAAAAGAGTTACGTTCCCCTTACAAGTTATAAGTTAGCTGCCACCAATATTGCTTCATCACCCTTCCAAATGTAAATCACCGCTTAATTTATTTATTAACACTTTTTTTTTATATAAAATGTGTAAGCAAATTACTCCATTCTGCCTGATGGTAAGCAGAAGTGGAATCCAAATGCGGAGATAGCTAGTGCGAGAGATAAACTGTCGCGCTAGCCACCATCGCCTTGCTGACCTGCAAGGTGCTTCTTCACGCCTGTTTTGAATGACCAAGGATTGTAGGAAGGAGGGAACACTTGTGCTGGCTGTGAATTCCATTTCTTGATTGTGCGACAAAGAAACGTATTGCTAAATTTCTTAGTTCGCCTTAGCGTGGAATAACGGACTACGTCGCTATCTACCTGATAAGCAAATAAACAATTCTAAACATTTGTATAGATATAAGCCAGAACTAAGCAACACTATTAGTAATTTACCCTCGAAATTCCCGCATAAACGCGCAGCGTAGCTTTGTGCTTGTTTAGCAGAGAGAAAACAATACCGTTAGAAACTAGATGATCGCCCAAAACCAAGTGGAACGAATTTAGGTATACACATAATGCGAAGATTTGGGTGACCGTAATCCTACTTCAAATGGTTTAGGACCAAGATTACTGATATAACTTAGTTTTAAGCGCCGTGTGTGCTATCCTTGGGAAGCTCAATTAAAGCTATAAACTTAAAGTAAATAAATATTTGATTCTCATGGGTGTGTTACTAATATGAAGTCTTTAAAATAGCGACTTTTTATTATAGGGGAGAGCTTTGTACTCAACATATTTAGATATTGTTATATGATTTCATAATACACACTTGCATAGTTAAAATTATTATGTAGTTTTTCAATGTAAACTGTTGTTTTCTTTTCATAAATGACTTGACCACCTCATCCTCAATTTTGTGATTATAGTGCCTTATCTCTATAATACAAGGTTGCATTTTTATTATTGCTTCGTTATATTCATCATCATATCCAGCCTCTATAATTCAACCCACTGTAAAGTATAAATTAAAAGAAATTATAACAGACTGGTATTTATTTTGAAGGAGAGGAGATTTATGAATACATATGTATTATACTTTCCCAGAAGATTGTAATCTTATAATACTACCTACTATCTGCTTATAGAGCTCTCTTAGGTATATGCAAGGTAAAATATATAAAATAAAATATAAAAATATAGTAACTATAGATATTTAATTATGAGTGCTTAAGAACGCATGATACAATTTCTTCGGAAAGCAGACAGAATATCTTCTTTGGTAAAATTATCAGGTATGATGGAAGCATCACTGAACGGGTCTTGAGTCACTGTTGTTGCACCACCAGACAAACCTAATTTCGGTTCAGGATATGAATGTAACACAGTAGAATGCTTGTAGTTTTCTTTGAACACTTCTCGATTTTCGGAGTCCCAAGTCAGAGCGTGAATCTGGTCGCGCCATCGCACTATTACTGAAGGATGAATATCACCTCCATTTAATGTTCTAAAAGTGCACTGCAATTTTAATTCCTCTTCTTTTCCAATTTTAGCATGTCCCACCACATCTCCTTCACTGGTAGCAACTCTACCCTCACAAATTGCAATCAGCAGCAAAGAAGCGAGAAAAACAGATTTCATGTTGACACTTGGCCAAACTATAGGTGAATGCGATAAAGTCATTGCAGATATTTTTACAAGTAAGATAATACGGGTCACTTTAGTTGGAATTACCGATAACATAATGAGATATCATTATCGGGAACGCGTATTAATAACAAATGATCATCTTGCTCGTTACCTAGCACTAATGACTTGTTTCGTTAATACTTAGTAAGTCATAATTTAATGTAGATATTTTAATGGGTAAAGTATTTTGTAAAATTTATGGGACAGATTATATATTGAACTAAAACACAATTACTTACACAGTTCAAATTTCAATGGTAAAGTTTCTCAGAGCAACTCTCGAGCCATCAAATTTCAGTCCAATAGAGATCAAAAGCAATATTGTGGTTCTCAAGAAATAGTTTCATCATCTATATTCGAACACAATATTACTAGTTGTGTTTGATGTTGTATCACATCATTATTAGATTTACGATGTGTACAAGCATTGGGTTATGCGAATTTGTGGTTTGTCATCCAATTTACTCATTGGGTTCATTGTGATAAATTTGAATTGAGTTTATGAATCGATGATTAAAAAAATCTATAATTAAGCTTATTATAGATTTAATATGATGAAGATGAAGATGAGCTTATTCTCTATATAGCTACTAGGCCGTCATGCCAATATATCGATGACGACATATGTAATATTCTGGATCGATGATTAACTACATATATAAATTACAAAATGGATTTCTGGCACTTCACCAGCCGCTTCGCTAATTCGCCTCGTGTTTTGTTTTGGTTACAAACCAACCTAACTGAACGTGATATACACATGACCTTCATTATCTACCTCTTCCTTACGGTATCTACGGAAAGTCATATTTTTTAATAATGAGTTTAATATCTACATGTAGCAAATTTAATTATTATAACTTCGAGTTTTCCAAATTGTGCTCCTTAATTATGATTAAGTATTTCGTTTCGTAATTATACTCACTACACGATCCAGCAAAATTATTGCGATTGTCAGAAGTCTTAATGAATTCGTGGCCGTAAACGTATTCAAAAAGATCCTAGAATATTCAACACTTAATTATTTTACCGATAGTAATACATTTTATTGCTTCGGATAAAACGTCGTTCATTAATATTGAAGATTATACTGAAACAATAGCAACGAGAACCATTTGTTAATTGTTCCATTCCATTAGTTTTTGTAGTAAATCGCAATCTTCGGAGCCATTGTCACATTATTTCGTTTCATCCGTCATTTCGCTTTCAGCAAAGTTAGCGAGATCACTGTAACCTTCGCCCAGACTGTTGTTTGTTTCCCTTCGTATCTAATTGCTTTGGCTAATCGATCTTGACTTAGCACTTAAGTTTATTTGCTGAGGGGTTTTCTATTTGTTCCTGGTCCGTTAAAATTGGTAATTAGCGATTTGTTGCTCTGTTAAGCAAATTGCAGTGGTTCGGAAGTTGTTGGTTGAACGGTGCCGTCGATACTATTATGCTACTTAAAGAAATATACCTCTGGATATTTAGTTTAGGAATGCATATTGAGAAAGGTTTTTTTTTATAATGTAATATGAATATTTTTTGTAAATAATATAGCCATTCTAATTCATCTATGAAGTTCGATATAAGGCAGTTCAGCAGTGATACGTCAATCTAGAATGTATGCTTGTTTGAATTGTCAATAATAATATATTATGGAATAATTTTATTTTTGCGTTTACAAACGCGTAAATATAATACTAGAAAAATGCACTGAAAAAAAAAAATCGACTTGCCTCAGGCGGGACTCGAACCCGCACCTTCCACAATCCGGGTGGACGCGTTAACCAGTTTTTTCTAGTATTATATTTACGCGTTTGTAAACGCAAAAATAAAATTATTCCATAATGTAAGGTAGTTTCATCTTAGCTGGGCGTCAAATATTTGCAAAAATATTTCGTTCGGGTCTTGGAAGTGCAAATTTCAAAGATTTGATGAAACGATGTTTACCATAAAAACACAAGCACCAAGCACTGACAAATTTCGACAGCGAAAAGCAGTGCCTCGGTGGCGAAATTGGTTAACGCGTCCACCCGGATTGTGGAAGGTGCGGGTTCGAGTCCCGCCTGAGGCAAGTCGATTTTTTTCAGTGCATTTTTCTAGTATTATATTTACGCGTTTGTAAACGCAAAAATAAAATTATTCCATAATGTAAGGTAGTTTCATCTTAGCTGGGCGTCAAATATTTGCAAAAATATTTCGTTCGGGTCTTGGAAGTGCAAATTTCAAAGATTTGATGAAACGATGTTTACCATAAAAACACAAGCACCAAGCACTGACAAATTTCGACAGCGAAAAGCAGTGCCTCGGTGGCGAAATTGGTTAACGCGTCCACCCGGATTGTGGAAGGTGCGGGTTCGAGTCCCGCCTGAGGCAAGTCGATTTTTTTCAGTGCATTTTTCTAGTATTATATTTACGCGTTTGTAAACGCAAAAATAAAATTATTCCATAATGTAAGGTAGTTTCATCTTAGCTGGGCGTCAAATATTTGCAAAAATATTTCGTTCGGGTCTTGGAAGTGCAAATTTCAAAGATTTGATGAAACGATGTTTACCATAAAAACACAAGCACCAAGCACTGACAAATTTCGACAGCGAAAAGCAGTGCCTCGGTGGCGAAATTGGTTAACGCGTCCACCCGGATTGTGGAAGGTGCGGGTTCGAGTCCCGCCTGAGGCAAGTCGATTTTTTTCAGTGCATTTTTCTAGTATTATATTTACGCGTTTGTAAACGCAAAAATAAAATTATTCCATAATGTAAGGTAGTTTCATCTTAGCTGGGCGTCAAATATTTGCAAAAATATTTCGTTCGGGTCTTGGAAGTACAAATTTCAAAGATTTGATGAAACGATGTTTACCATAAAAACACAAGCACCAAGCACTGACAAATTTCGACAGCGAAAAGCAGTGCCTCGGTGGCGAAATTGGTTAACGCGTCCACCCGGATTGTGGAAGGTGCGGGTTCGAGTCCCGCCTGAGGCAAGTCGATTTTTTTTCAGTGCATTTTTCTAATAATATATTATTATGTGATTGCACATAACATAAAAAGTGTCAATTATCATAACCTATCAAAGATCACATTCTCAAATACCTCATAATGCATTCTGTCACTCATGTTACTCTTTGCAAATAAACATAATACTTTGACATTAAAATCTCAGACGCCGTGTGATACCGGCAGAGTAGAATAGCATCACCCCATATCCTACAATGAGTGTCATAGAAGGCACTTAATGGGTCAGCAAAGGGGTATTGATCAGCTTTACTCTGTCCTCCAATCCGCATTGGGCAAGCGTGGTTGACCACTGCCTACACCTTCTTCGATAACAAAGTGGGGCATTGTGGCCCAGCAGTGGGTCGAATTTAAGGGTTGTTATGATTATGGTTGTTTAATCCTCAGACTTGTTTTATACCACGCTTGTTACTACTTATTTTTAAATAAACATTGCTTTGTCTTTGTCAAAGTAAATAATTTTAGGATCGACCTTAATTCTTTCGTTGAGATTGAAAAACGCCCCTGATATCATGAGACGTAATTTACGCAAACCACTTACTTTAATGTTCAATAATTTCGGTGCCAAAATTTTAGTCAATTAGTAAATTACATTAATACCAGTATGTTTATAATGATAACTCTGGACTGTATATAATATTATTAATAACACGTATCAAAAGCCACATCTCATAATTGTAAATATTAGGTACTAATTTGTTAACGCTTAGTAAGCTTACCTTTGATGTACGTATCATACTCAAATTAATCCTGCTATTTTGACATTTTGTACGTACAAGGTTGAAATGAGTTTCGGGTTTCGTACCCCTTTTTTCCCGAAGCGGCCGCTGCACCCCATCCTGATTTCCATTTCTGTCTCCAGAATTTTCAAAAACCCAAGTTGCAGATTACAATTTGTGAGTATTCGCGAGATTCCAGCTTAAAGATTCGGGCCTTTCGGATGGCTGCTGAAGCGAAGCTGGCTCGTCAGCAGCTGGAGCGCGTGCTGTTACTTGAAAAACAAACAAAAAACAACCTCCTTCGTCGGCAACATTACCAATACCAATAACCCTTAATACAAGTGAAACCTTTTGAATATATTGAAAATTTGTAGCTTAAATTTAATTAAAATATCAGATATTTCAATTCCAATTTATAGGGATGCAATGCTGTAACAAATTGCAGGTCAAATTATGTTTAAATTTCTGCCTATTTCTTGTCGAGTTCGACTTGGCCCGATGAACGATGTTCAATTTCCGGATAATTTACCGGATGGGATCGAAATTGGTATAGCAGGTATCAAATCGCACTGCTTTTTAATTGAGAGCATTCTCTTACATGATGACCGACATATGAATATTAAGCGAAACTTAATATTTTGCATGATATTTGACTTTAGTATGTTCATTATAGTTATACGTCCCTTACTGATGACAAACCTCAAATTTATGATTGATTGGTGGATATCAAAAGTGACCGAAGAATAAAGGTATTAGGATACTTTTCAGAAAAATTGGTTTAGTTTTTCTGCAGTTGGTTAGAACCAGCTCCATTTTTGTACCCATTATTAAATTAAATTTTTTTTTTTTTTAATTTTCGGTTAGATGGATTTGGATATTAAATCCAAAATTTAGGAAAAATTTAACTTAGGTGGTGTACAGATCAAGTGTTCAGTTCAATACATATACCCACTATGCGTTTTTTTTTATGTTACGAGTTGGCAAACAAGCTTGCGGCCTACCTGATGTTAAGTGGTCACCGCTGCCTATAGACACTTGCAATATTAAGTATAAATCACTTAACACCGCAAGTGCGTTTGCCATCCTGGGGACTGAGATGATATGCCCTCCATGCAAAGTAATTACACTGGCTACCTTTCCCTTCAATCCGAAACACAGCGAACTGCTTCACGGCAGAAATAAGAAAGGCGCTGGTACCTACCCAGACGACCCTAGATAAAGGTATCTGCTTAAAGAATAAACACACAACCTACCGATTGATTATCCAAGTTAGTGTCTCCTGAAATTAAACATGAATTCATTAGTCTAAAGCCAAAAGAGGAGATTGATGGCGTAGTAACGATCACGAAAGTAAAGCTACCAAGTGAGTGTACTCGGATGGGTGACCAAAATTATTTTCAACTCAATTTTCCTCCGTTCGGGAGGCTTGTTGGTGGTTCTGGCTGTTTTCGAAAGATAAAAGTCGTTCCCAAGGAAGGTTGGTGTCAGGCCGGTCGTAAAAATCTAATGCCAAATAATTTAGCAGTAGTGTCGATATCAGGACATAGGTACTGCACCAACCCCAAAATAAGTTGGGAGCAGAGTTATTTATTAGCCCAAACACGACAGTATGATTGTTTGACTTTGTAATACTTCTTGTCCACTGCTGAGGGCTGATTACATTGTAACTTCGATTTTGGACCGTAACACATGCCTTATTAACGCGTCTATCAATAATATAGTAATCAAACGCACTTGTTACATATCTCTTAAACCACAAGCTAGGCTACCAATACCATACGGTATTGGTTTATCGTTACATATTCAGGCCACGTTCGGGAATGTTGACCGTTTGTCGATAATCCATGATTAGCTTAGTAATTACGTATCGTTAGCTCGTGAGTTCAATGGAAACATATCACAGATCATAACAATAAACGATAAATGATTATTGTAGGTATTTGTTTATCTTTACTACAACTTATAAGGAAGCTAGAAATGAACTTTTAGGCCCGTAATTACAGAATGACACCCAAAAATCAGTCACGTCTTGAGAATCGTTTGTCACTTTCTAGCAAGCACAAAGTGATAGAGACGTACAACGCTAAAATCGGCGGTGATTCTTGAGACTCTTTCTATAATACGTGTCTTAGTGGTTATCTGGTGATTATTTCATTAGTCAAACACTGCAAGGATCAGTTCTCATCAAGTTATTTTCTTATAAAAATATCGGGAGTGATCTCCCCTTGACTTTCTCGTATACCGGAAACGACTCAAAAGTTGATAGAAATCTTATATTTTCATGTCATACATGCATGTTAAATTTTGATCACCCATCCGAGTACCGACCACGCACTTGGTTGCTTAACTTTCGTGATCGACGACTCAAAAGTTGATAGAAACCTTATATTTATGTGTCATACATGCATGTTAAATTTGGTTGCAATAAGTTAAAGCATACTCGAGTTATCGTACTAACGAACAGACACACATCATCATCATTACAAGAGCCTTTATAATTCGACCCACTGCTGGGAGACAAGGCCTCTCCTTGCTATTAAAGGAGGTTTAGGCAGTAGTCCACCACGCTTGCCCAATGCGGATTGGCGGACGGAGTATAAGGTGATCAATACCCCTTTGCTGATCCATTAGTCGCCTATTCTACGACACCCAATGGAGGATATGGAGTGATGCTATTCTACTTTGCCGGCAACACGCGGCCACACACACAGGCCACACGAACAGACACACACACAGACATAATTCCAAAAAAAATATTTTTGGACTCGGGGAGGTCCAAAACGCGTCAATCCGTCAAAATCTCGAAATCGAATTTTTTGACGATTACAAGACTTCCTCTATACTACGTATATGAGAAAGTAAAAAGAAACGTGGTACTTCTCGATTTATCGTGAATTTGAAAGCATTAAATAAATTCATTAAAACGGAACATTTTGAATTAGAGGATCTCAGAACTACGCTATTGTCCTAAGATTATTTTATGGCTTTTTAGATTTGCATAAGGCATACTTTTAATAGTCGGGTCCACAACGAGCGAGCAGCCTCGCGAGGAAACTGCCCCCGAACGAGCGCGGCAGCCTCGGTATCACCGCAAGGTCAGGAACTGTCAATATCAGCCCGGAAATAAAATAATAGTTTTAAAAAAAGACGCTTTGTAAAAAAGTGAAAGAAGTGAAAAATAACTTTTTAGTATAGAAACTAAATGATGAACGGTAAGTATAATTATCATTTAGAGAATAGCGTGGGGTGATCAATGTAAGTGATGAAGTACCTAATCAAAAACTCCATCAGTACCCTAGGAGCTGGTTATTTTATCATTTACTGTCGGATCATTTGTGAATGCTTGATTAGATGGTGGGAGCTATTCAGGACTTAAAAATCCGATCACTAACCAATCAGAAAACAAATATACCTTGAGGATTGAACCCGGTAACTTTAGATTTACTTCTGTCAGGCAAACCACTGGACCACGATCGCAGTTTAATACTAATTGTAGATAAGATTAGTACCAATAAAATTCTGTGTACAATGATAAGAAACATTTAGCGAAGAGTGGGGCAACAATCACAGGCATATTTTCAACCAAAATTTCACTTAGTTTGAAAGACTTCCTAAGTTGATGTTCCCTGTTGTATTTCTGTCAACCTAGCATGTTCAATGTATTGTTTTGTATCTTCCACATCAATACAGGGTGGTAGACAGGGTCAGGGTTTGTAGTTCGCCCAAGATAATAATAATTATACAAACAAAACAATAATATTACAAGAACAACAACAAAGAACAATTTATTATGAGGAAGGTAAACAATATTAAAATTATCAGTTCTCGAATTCCAAAACTAGGGCAAGTCCTGCATCTGATGAGTTAAAGATATCCTGGTCTTGTAAACTTCTACAGGCTACGATAGCCGCTTATCAAAATAAAACAATATTTGTAATGAAGGAGGTTGAAGGCGCCGTGCTTGTGCTTTCTTCATCATCGGTGACCGATTTTTTTTTACTCCATTTTCCTCCGTGCTTCGGAAGGCACGTTAAGCTGGTGGTCCCGGGTGCTGTTGAAAGAGGGCCATGTTGGCTCACATATTATTCTAAATCTTTTTCTTTGTCTTGCTACCGATTTGTGTTCATAATAATCACTCTTCATAATTTTATTTTTCATACTTTTTTTATTCATACAATTTTATTACTACCACCGGAGGTCATAACAGTTAGTGATCATATTTTTTTTATTAATACTGTTACTACCTTGTTACTTACAAAAACAGTGCACTCCGCCTGGTCATAAAAAAAATAACCCTAACTACCTATCACCCAGCCATGTAGGTGCATAAAACACTAGACTCGCCCAAAAATTATGTTTTATGAACTTATGAAGAATGATCATTATGGTTTTAAATGGTATGAGAAATATTTTCGGACCTCCTATGATAGGAATTGAAAAGTTATGTAAGAAAATGCGCACCCTGTCGAAAGATAGCAGTCGTTCTCAAGGAGGGTTGGCGTCAGGTAGGTGGCCTGCCGTAAAAATCAAAACGCCAAATTCTTTACCAGTATTGTCGATATCAAGACATACACATTGACCACAAATAAATTAGGAGCCCTACTCCTAATTTATTTAGAAGAAAAAGGATTCGTTATATTACTAAAATCTCAGAGTTAGATGACGTAAATCAGTGGCAAGCTCTCTAAGAGCCAGCGCACATTGAGCCACTGGTGGCGGCCACTGGTGGCGGCCACTAGAGGCGACCACAAGCCTTAAAGATTCTCCATACATTTTGTATACCATCGGCGCACACCGAGCGTTTAAGTGGCTGCGACCGATCCACAAGCTACGGGAGTCAACCACGCTCGCTACTTGTGGCCGCATTTTGTCGCTCAACTCGCGCGCACACATGGCCACAATCGCCGGCTTCTCCTCGCTCCCGCGTTTCATCTCAAATCTAGTCAAGCAGCGTACTGAATGCACGTACACGATGTCTACGGAGCCGATTCCTTATTTTGGTGTACTTGTTTTTGACAAACACACGTCTGCCTCTGTCGAATATTGAACAAAAAGTGGCCGCCACAGTGGCCGCATCCTGCCACTAGTGACTGCTACTGGTGGCGGCGTGTAGTGGTCTGACTGAACCACAGGCCCCCGCATATTATGGCCACTAATGGCCGCCACTAAGCGCGACCTTAGTGGCGGCCATCAGGGGCCATAATATGCGGGGCTCTAACTGTTTGTAATTGTTAGACAACCCCAACACGACAGCATAGAAAATTTAGACATCTTTTCATTTAAATAAGACCTAAAATTGTTATTTCAAGAAGGTTTTAGCCAAAGACTTTTAACAAAAAGACCTTTCCCATTTAAGTATTTCTTACAAAGTACTAACGAAGAAGCTTAATTAATAAGTGTCTACTTAATTTTCTTACGCAATTTTGCAACTTACAAATGAACCAAGTTTAAGTAAATACCCTTTAATTTTGATCTATTCCGTCATGTAATCAAAAGGAGAAACGTCCAGGTCAAATTAGAATAGTTGCTTAAACTTCGTAATTCACTGCCCAAAGCATTTAACTCTGAAATAAATTACTTCTGCTCCTGATAACTGATAGATGTCTAAAAGATCTTTGCTGCGGATAAAATAGCAAACTTGCTATCAATTAGAAAATGAATTAGTTAAATTGATTCAACAGATAAAGATCCTCTCAAGCAAATCGCCTTAATATTTCATTGCTTCCAGGAATGTTTTGGAACATTCTCGCAACTAAAAGAAATTAATAAATTGTCAAGATATTTTACTTTTGATATCTTAAACGAGTCAACCAGTATTAATTCTAAACTCTACCCTATTGGATTACGTTGTCGGCCTTTGAAAACATTCTTAAAATAGGTATTCTAATTGCAAAAAGCTATTTATAGTGCCACTGAATTTTTTAGGAGAAGGGTCTGGAAAACACTACTTAAAAATTTATATCTATTATTGGATTCAGTTTGGAGAGTAATTTTGTATAATTTAAATATTTTGTTGTTATAACAAACTTCTAAATAGTAACTTCTTCAGTTTTTGCGACCTAAGAAGTACTTTTACACAGAAACACACGTAAAACTTATAACACCCCACATTTTTGTCGGGGGTTAAATATCTACAAAATACAAGTCTGATAAAATATTTGTACAAAAAAACTTAAATAACGTGACTTTTAAAATGTTTGATTTTTAAAATGTAGAAGTGATATTTATTAATAGATACTCAGTGCAGAAAGCGTCGTGCTAGAAGCGTCGGTGGCGTAGTTCGTAAGGGCGTTGTCTCCCACCCGGGAAGCACCGGTTCGAACCACGCCACGTATCAATGTGTTTTCAAATTTGAATTCATATGTACGTTTAATCGACGATTTTACGGTGATCGAAAACATCGTGAGAAAACCTGCACACGCCTATGAAGAATTTCGTAGGTTATGTGTGAAGTCGACCAACCCGCACTTGACCAGCGTGGTTGACTAAGGCCTCATCTCGAATGTGGGGTACGCTCGAGCCCCTCGATGGGGACATTATATGAGCTGTTGATGATGACTCAATACTACACGTATATGTAATTGCCAAGCCAATTAAGTCCTCAAAAGACCAAATCGCATTTAAAAAAACAACACCATTAAAGCTTTAACTATTTCATTTAACTGAGGGACACAAAACAAGACCAGATGTCTGTGCGGTCTATACTTATTACCTAAAGAGGATATTCTTTCTCAGGATGGGTGATTTATGAGAGGTTATTATGCGCGTCCTTTTTTTCAAACAATGTCTGCTACTATAAAGTGATAATGTAAAGTTTTTCATAAACTAATAAACGCAAAAAAGGTCCTTAGATCAAAATTTATTCGTAAGCTTTCGCTATACAGACAGTTGATATTCAAAGCAGGTGCTAGAAACGCTATTCATGTCCTATCTTAGGGCCGAAGTTCACACGGCGAAGTGCAGCGTATAATATAAAACTATTTTCAATATGCTTAGAAATAATGTTGCAAATTGTTGGTTAAGTTCGAGCGTACTCAAGCATTCTATGATCGATGGTTTTTTATTCAATTCGCATAGATGTCGTAAGTCGAGGTAGACTAGTCGCTCGAATGAGGAGCGCCTGAGCTGAGTTAGTACCTCTACCTTACAAAAGTCATAGTCAACCATAGTCAAATAACACTACATTTTTGTGAAGTAAAGTTGCTAGAGGAATAGGTAATGGGAAAAGGGATGTCATGGAGAGTCACGTCAGTATTACAAGCTTTTATAGGTTACGGTCACTACTTACCACCGAGCAGGCCGCATGCTTTTCTGCCAGCCAAATTGCTATACAAGTATGGTCCTGCGTGGAGTATTGATCGGGCCTGTGGGATGGCTCTGCCAAGTAGTGCTTGCTATACAAGACGCAAGTACGGTCCTGCGTGGAGTATTGCTCGCGCCTGTGGGATGGCTCTGCCAAGTAGTGCTTGCTATACAAGACGCAAGTACGGTCCTGCGTGGAGTATTGCTCGTGCCTGTGGGATGGCTCTACCAAGTACTTACTCGATGCTTTGGATAGTTGCAGGGTCGCGCGGCCCGCATCATCGGCGACGAAGAGGTGACTAAACATCTTGAGCCTCTCCAATTGCGTCGCAATTTGCGTTGAGCGCATTCGACTGTCTGTACCACGGCGAGTGAACTTTTTTCCCTAATCCCAACATCTCCCTTCCTTTTGAGGACTACGCGTGCCTTTTAAGGTCTACGTTGTCACCACTTAACTGTGGCTAACATTGCAACACGAATTAAGAAATTTGGCAACTCGTTTCTATGTCGCACAATCAAGAAATGGAATTCACTGCGAGCACACGTGTCCCCTCCTTCCTACAATCCTGGGTTATACAAAACAGGCGTGAAGAAGCACCTTGCAGGTCAGCAAGGCGAAGGTGGCTAGCGGCAGTTTATCTATCGCACCAGCTATCTTCGCATTTGGACTCCACTTCTGCTTACTAGCAGGTGGAATGTATAAAATAATAATTATAATAAATAAATAAATGTGTGCCCAGTTTAGAAAACTTCATGCTCTGGACTGCCCTTCGCCACATGTTTGCAGGCCCTTCATAATATATATTGTAACGTATACTTGTTTTTCTCAGGTTGTACGTGCGTACGTTTCACGTCCACGTACGGCAAGGAGCGAGGCACATTCAGCAGTCCGGACTACCCTCGACCATACCCTGCCCGCATCGACTGCTTACTGTACACCTTCCTCGCTGCCCCTCACGAAATCGTCGAGATAGTCTTCACCGATTTCGACATCAACAAAGAGCATCTTGAGTGAGTACAACATTTTCTTTAGACGTGCGTCGTCGTGTAACATTTCGTTTTACTAGCTAAGTTTTATCGTATGTTAAGAATAAAGTTGTGTTTAAATAACGACCTTTAGTTATTGGAACCAAGAAGAAACGAACGCAATTCTCCCAAGAAAGTAATAAAATATAATTTTATTAAAGAGCTACGTAATACGATGTAGTAAACAAAGAATACTTTCACGTTTGTGGTCACTATTATTCCATGCTATTATAATGTTTCAAACATAGAAACAAGATAATATAACGACTATCTTCATTATTTTATAGCAAACTACAACTGTTTCTTTATAGTACTTACACAAGAAACACAATACCTCAAAGTAACCACAATTTGTAAACTTAACAATCGCAATTTTGAATTCTACTTAAAGTTTTCTTACACTTGGCAAAAGTCAAATTGAATCAAAGTTTTTGAAGTCTTCTGTAAAAAGCAAACAGTTTATAAATATTTTATGCAGTGCCGTGAATAATGGGGCAAAAGTAAAATTTTAAAGTTTAGAAAATTGTAGGTGGCTGAAAACCGAAGTTGTATTCGCGGCGCAGTCCGTTATTACTCGTTGAAACTTCTCTATTTCACGGAGCCCATTTGAAAATGCCCTATTTCGGAGCACCGCAACTTTGCTTTTAGAAAATTGGCAGCTCTTCTTATTGTTTCATTAAATCAGTGTATAAAATTGACTGCTGGGACAGACTGCTATTTATACATAAGAAACTTTTTGACAAAGAGCCTAATATTTCGCATCTTGTCGTTTACCAATTCTTTATTAGTCGTTTATGTGATATGCATTATGACACTGTAAAATGTAAAGACGATAAGATTTTATTAAATTATACGAAATTATAAACTGTCGCGTGATGCCGGCAGAGTAGAATAGCATCACCCCATATCCTCCAATGGGTGTCGTAGAAGGTGTCTAATGAATCAGCAAAGGGTATTGATCACCTTATTCTCCGTCCACCAATCCGCATTGGCAAGCGTGGTGGACTACTGCCTTTACCTCTTTGATGACAAGGAGAGGCCTCGTGTCCCTGCAGTGGGTCAAATTATAAAGGCTGTTATGATGATGATGAGAAACCCTGCTCCCTGTTTGTTTGGGGTTGGTATAATACCTATATTTTCCTATCGACGTATATAGGTTTTGGCATAACATTTTTGCGGCTGGCGGGACATCAAACCTCCTTCACTTAACGTGCCTTCCGAAGCACTGAGGAAAAACGAGTTGGAATTTTTTCGGTCACCCATCCGAGTGGCGACCGCGCTCTTGGTACCTTAGCTTTACTAAAATACACGACCGCGTCTTTCTCGAATTGCTTATAAAGTGTAATAATTATGAGCCATAATTTTATGAAATATGAATGCTGATTGGATTTCTGATCTCCAATCGGGTTGGGAATAATATAATATAATAATAATAATAACACTTTATTTTGTTCTCTCACACAGTAATCATTACATAGCTTCTTATAGTAAATATAACAGTCAATGTAGACTATGTGAGAGACTGGTGTCTGTACTAGGGTGCCCTGTATGACAGATTACCAGCCTCTCCACGGAATAGCAAGACCATCTAGGCTAAGCTGTGTTCGGTGGTTGAAGATTAAGAGTAAAGGTCACTTCCACCATCACATAAAGCACCAGGAGAGACTAGTTCATAATTTCACTAGTGTGGCCAAATTGCAACACTGTAGATATTTAAAATAAATCATTTGAGAACTAGCTCGATTTATTATTATACATCACGGGGTTATATGTATAGTCTATGTTATACATAAACGTAGGTAGGTACAGTTTTAGTAATTTTACGGTGACATAATGCTTACAGTTTTACGAGACATTTCGACTGGATTACACCGGTCGTGGTCATTAGATTAAACGGCGCAGACAGGACTCATCCCAATTCTCTTCATGCTTTAATGTATGACGTGAAATAAAATAACAGTTATCCTTTATATGAATTTATTGCGCTATTCCTCTTGTTTTTTATTAGCTTTCCGAAGGCCAGCAAGTTGACTACAGAACCGTATATAATCAATCATGGGGCCTCCGTTCTTCTGTATAATAGGTGCTTCGTCTAATGCATAGTCGGCTTCTTTCTCCGTGAAACGGTCTCCGAAAGTCATCAGATCATGTCGAATTCTGAAAACACATTATTATAAAATCGCTGCCAAATTGATAAAATATACATGATCATTATTAACGAACATGAAAATCACATTTGCATTAACCGTTCGCTGTCACAATGTAAATGATTGATCACTATCATGTGACTGAATTCATTTTAACATACTTATAATGTATTACTCAGTTTATAATGGGTGCGTATTTTCTTACATAACTTTTCAATTCCTACCATTGGAGGTCCGAAAATATTTCTCATACCATTTAAAATCATAATGATCATTCTTCATTAAAAAATTAAAAACTGCATATTTAAAAACATAATCATTGAAATTCATAATATCATTAATGATACATTTTTGGGCGAGTCTAGTGTTTTATGCACCTACCTATATGGCTGGGTAATGGGTAGGTTAGGGTTATTTTTTTTATGATCAGGCGGAGTGCACTTTTTCTTGTAAGCAACAAGGTAGTAACAGTATTAATAAAAAAATTATGATCACTAACTGTTATGAGCTCCGTTGGTAGTAATAAAAATGTATGCATAAAAAAAGTATGAAAAATAAAATTATGACAAATCGGTAATAAGACAAAGAATAAGATTTAATATATTATGTGAGCCAATATGGACCCGTTCATAATATATATATGCTTAAGCATATCGATTTACATTTTGGTCGCTATCATACTAATATTTTATATTATTATACCATGCATTTTATACCTTAACATAAGTTCAAACTTAACAAAGAACTTGTCTATTAACTCAATTTTTGTAGTACTATATTAGAATTAATTTTAAAATAATTATGTTGGTATTAGGGACAGGCAAAAGTAAGCACCAACTTATCTCTTATCCCTTACTTACCTACTTATTACTTACTTAACACCTATATTAAAATATGGTGAAATTTTTGGTGAGCGAATACTATTTTTAGTGATCAGTTACTTTTTTGGGCTAACAGTGGCTCTGTTATTTTAATATAATATAAATCGTGGTATATCAAACATCAGCCTATCAAAACTATGCTGAATGCTCGAACCAGATTAGTTCCTCGTGCATAATTCATTGTGTATTATTTCTTCTTATAAAATTGACTGGTGAAAAGTATTTGAAAATACCAAACATATATATGTACAATCTATTATACACACTATGTAGTGTATATATTGTATTATAATACACCAATACATACTAGTCATATTGAGACTGCTCATGCCAATCTTTCAAACTTTAGAACACTCATACGTTCGACTCCTAATATTTTCCTCCTAATAATAGTTATTAATACTCAGTAAAAAAGCTGTTTATACTGTCTATTCTTGGAAGAAGGTCCTTTTGATAATGAATGTTCAATTCAAAAATTATATTCTACATTATCCCTATCACAAAAGCTAGCGAAAATTAGTACTGCTCCCATTACATGAATTATAGAACGTGCAGTCACAGAGCTAACTATAAAATGCAACAGCCATTTCAAAATGAATTTAGAACATAACGTCGTAGTGGAGCCAGAGTTGACAAGTGCAAAACAAGTTTATTTTGTAAATGAACTAAGCATGTTGTTTAGAAGTAATTTATGAACTTTGAACATACTATCATCATCACCTCATACGTCCTCACTGCAGTATTTGAATAAACTAAAATTGTATGATGAAACTGAAGTTGTACTCGTTTATCGTTCTCGTGGTTAGTAGCCGCGAATAAAATTTTACATATAGAAGCACACTTTTCTAGAACTACTGCAAATACAAATCAGACTTTCCACAACCTGTCGCCAGCTATTTTGGTTTGGTTGGCCATGTATGCAAAATATATGGGAATCGACGATACGGCCTTTGGAGTGTTCAAATCACCTAATTTACTGGCGTCAAAATGCGACGTCTCAACGAGAAGTCGACAACCGGACGAAATGGATGTGACCCTATCAATAACAGCTGCCAAGAAATAATCTTCAGATAATGGGTAGTAAAACACGTACCTACTTCAAGTGAGGGTATACAAATTTCGTGTTATCATAAACTTCTTGGACAATATAGAGATTTAGTTGCTAGTCCCTTGTGTGTCGGGCGGCCACCAGGAGGTCGCTGTCAAAAACTCCTGTGTGTCGCGTGTGCAGGCCTCCTGGAGGTCGATTACCTTACTAACTTACCTTTTACTAATTATCGATACTTTGACGTGATTTCGAGAAGGCTTAAAATTTAAAATTGTTGAATATTCCTTGAAAACCGTGACGACCACAATAACAGAAGTGGTTACGTCTTTTGACGTCTTGCATTGCCATTGGATGAAAAATAACATTTTAATTACTGTACTTTTTTCTTGTATTCTTTTTGAAAAGGACGAGAAGGAGGACTGTAAGTTAAAGAAAAGGACGCGGAAAAATTGGTAACACTTTTACTTCGGTATAATTTACAAGACAATATAAAACAGAAAAATAACAAAGGTAACTAGGCAACCACCATCAACGTCAAACTGAATTTATAAAAGTATAGACAATGTGGCGGCCAGTCGCCAACATGCCCGACCCCTAGTGCGAGCACTACAATACTACTGTGGCGACTGACCGACAAGGGACGAAAGAAGAACAGGTTTACATTGCTGGGCCTTCCGTGGCCTCTCGTCGAGTTCCTCGTAAGTCGTCGCCGCGGTGCTCAGTGATCAGACACTCTAGCTAGAGTATGTCAGTCGCCACCTTTCCGATATCCTATTTCAGGAGTTTCGTCTTGGCTCTATTCGGCAATCACAGGGTTGATCAAACTTCCACAAAGTTGTGTTATCATCAAATATGAGTTAGGGTACCGTCGTGAAGAAACTGTGGTGAGGATAGCACCTTCGAGTAGGGGGAGCTGCACCGAAGTTGACGATGGCATCTGCTTTCAAACAAAATGTCAGGGACTTCCAAATGTGTCGTAACGTATAGCACCATGCGATTCCAACGCCTCGCCATCATGAAAATAAAGCGGCTTCCACTCCAAACGCTGCACAGATGAGTGGTAATGAAATAACGGCACACGTGCTCTCAACAGGAACGTTTCCAACCAGTCAGTGGGTTTCAGGCTTGGCTTTGGTATGGACAGACTAGACACGAACCACTGGAGCAAATTTGGTACGCATTCGTGTGAGTAAGGCATAGCCAGCTCTCAAAATAAAAATTCACAACAAGACGCTTGGTACGGTGGCGACCACATGAAATAAAATCTTGCATTCTCGCTTAGGCCATCTTCAAAAGACATTGGCTCTAGCGCTGCCAGGCGGCAGGTCTGAGACAGAACCATGGACGTTTTCAGCAAATCATCTCAGATCGAAAGCCATCTAGCAATTAACAAGCAAGTTTTCTTCTGCTTACAGCGTTAAATGCTAAGGAACAAAAAATGTATTAGACTAACTAATTACACTTTATAAAAATTATAAAACAAATAAAAGGATTTACGCAACAATATGGACGCAAAAATTGACTATCAAGTTGCAGTATGCAATTATTACGATACACAGATAATTATAGGCGAATCTTAGGAGAGAACTGAAACAGAATTGATGGCTACGCTACGAAACCTTTACAAACGTGATAAAAAAAAACATTAAAAATGTGTAACCCTATCAGTTACATTATAGTTGGTAACCAACACGTGTTATAAAAATACACAAATATAGCTGAGTACGAGTGCGTTACGTCGCTACATAACAATATAATTCAAAAAAGAATACAACACTTCTAATATAATAGCGATATAAACTTAAAATTATAACATTAAAGAGAGAAAATAAAATCGAATTATTTTCTACAAATAAAAACGAACGAAACAATTAAATATAACGAATGTGGAGCTGCAAAGGTAACTATAAAAAGGAAACAATACAAAACAAAAGATCAGACCACAAAGGTTTATACTTTACGCGGAGATAGTTCCCCCATTCCAAAAGATGTATACCATTCCACCATGGGTGTTCAATGACAATAGTAAATATTGCTGGTGGCACCAACAGTAAACGATTCGTTGCTTGGTGGAAGCACGATATTGTAGTAGTCGTAGACTTGTGTGACCCGGTATTTGTATGTAATCGTTTCGCGAATCTACTACGTTTATTTACGGCTGAGAGCGAATTTGACACAAATTTCGACAAAATCCCTTGAGGGACCAGCGGCATGACCTGAAGTTCGACAAAAGTCCAATGTTCATAATTACTAAAACCTGTATGACTTAAAAAATTCAAAGAATTGGACTTCTCTCTACCGGCCCCAAATATAACCCCGTCTAATAAAGTCCGACGGGCGACTGGCTCAGACTGCTTACCCGTACGAGCCTCTCTGCTAATTAACAGCGGCCCGATGCATGCACCGATTAAGATTGTCGGTGTCGACTTGTGGAGAGCCAAAACATCATTCCACTGTCGAAGATGACTGTAGTTTAGGCCTGCCATATTGATGGTCTGTGACTTGAGATTCAATGACGTCAAACTAAGAGTATTATGAACGTCATAAGAAACATCGGAATCTCTATCTGCTGCGTAATCTGTCCACCTTGCTTTAGTTAGCGGGCTTAGCTCCGGGGAATATAAATATTCCTGCTCAATCAAAAGCTTTACAGTGGAAACGCAGTTGTACGATTTATAACTAAATGTATTGAAACATTGTTTTAAACTTATCTGAGGAAAGATCCGTACTGCAGCAGCTTCATGAAGAACAATCTGCTCGGGGCGCGCGAAGCTCCTCTCCAACGCACACATGATCTCCTCAGGATCCTCTGCAGCGTGGAGAAGTACCATAATGGCTTCGCGTGCGGCGCCGCGTACTGCATTTTGCAGACGACAAATGTTGTCTGTTAGAGAAAATAACAATTTAGTGTCGTTGTATTTTCCCTTAAAAAGCGGCCACTCTAAAGGGTTTCCAGTGAAGGTAACCAACTCCGAGTTTAGTTTGCGTGGCTGTGATGCTACAGCGTGAATAGCTACGGAGAGTTGAGGAATAGCGGGCGCTGAAGATTTATCTGCGTTGGTCAGGTTGACAAATGCCACGTTGTCACGTGGAAGGGCGACACTACGCGGTTGCAAGGACGTTCCCTCTTTGACGCAGGGTACAACCGGCAGAGTGTTCCACGCAACGGGTTGGCTAGTCGGACATGTTGCGTCGCCAAGAAGCTTCGCGGTGTCTTCAACCCAACTATTAACTACATTAGCTTTAGCTAAGCTACGAGTACGCATGTGATAAATATCTGTGTCTCCAGCGTCGATGGCGGCCAGCTTTGCCTGCAGCTCCATCTCCTCAACTTCTCGCTCCAAACGTGACAGCTCACGGTCGCGCTCCAGCTCCCGGCGTTGAAACCGAACGTGCGCGGCCAGCTTGCGAGCCATGACCGTGGCCGCCGACCGCGTCGTCTCGCTGCCGATGTGGGGCTGAGAGCGTCGAGCTTGTCGTTCCAAGTCACCTGAAACTTGGACTTTCAACGGACTCGCAGAAGAGCCCGGTGCGACGTCGTATAATGAACGTGAAGGTGTGTTCACGACGTGTGTCGCGCCGAACTCCTCCGGAGCACCAACATTAAGCGGTGCTCTGCGAGTTATCACCATCTTGCAAATTACAACACGAAAGAAAAGTGTTACCGAGGTTCTGAAGGTAGAAGGACCAATGAAAAGGACGCGAGAAGGAGGACTGTAAGTTAAAGAAAAGGACGCGGAAAAATTGGTAACACTTTTACTTCGGTATAATTTACAAGACAATATAAAACAGAAAAATAACAAAGGTAACTAGGCAACCACCATCAACGTCAAACTGAATTTATAAAAGTATAGACAATGTGGCGGCCAGTCGCCAACACTTTTTCTTAAATGGTATGTACGATGTTTTTATATCTCCATCTTCACCTATAATTGTAATAACAGTAATCGCATCTATAACCATTTGATTATTTCTTTATATAAATTACTTTCAAATCCTGCACAGGCTCAATGAAGCACATTTTCATTCCATTCCAAAGCATATCTACTATTAGTCGCATGAATACAAGTAGCCAATTTAATGTTAATACACTATGAACTCTCTCAAACGGAAACTAAAGGCTGGTACTTGGTATGTGCACTTAGTTCATCAATATTACGACAAGAGACTTGCGATCCCAAACTTTACCAATAGCCAAATTTAGCTTTCAATTTGAGACAGTCAAATTATGTCTACAATTTCGGAATGGATTTGTAGTGTAGTAATATTCTGTCTGGTTAGACAATACCTCTATACACTACTATAATACTAAGTTTTCAGTACGGCCCGCCTAGCATGACCACCGAAACACGATATGATATAGCCATTTATTGCGTTGAACTGTCAAAAATTATTGGATATAACCGCAAATTATCGAAACGGCTAACATGTATAAGCTTTATACATGTTATATCCAATAATTTTTGACATATCAACGCGACAAATGGCTATATCATATCGTGTTTCGGTGGTCATGCTAGGCGGGCTGGTCACACAGGTGCATGCACCATATGTTTAGTCGAAGACGCTGTTAACTACTCATTAAAGGCTGAACTACTATAAAATGTCACTGTATGAAAGGGAGGCAAATAAATTTTACTAACATACGTTAGTATTCTATGTATTAGGTATATGTATGTATACACATATCACTTTCGCACAGTGAATAGCTTATGTTAGCTCCGTCTTTAATGGGCAGTTAATAGTGTCTTTGACTGCGTATTTAGAGGTAGGATAGACATTAATATAACTGTGGACAATAAGACTAATTGGTCTTATGCTGATGGGATCATCATCATCATAACAGCCTCAAAAATTCGACCCACTGCTGGGATACAAGGCCTCTCCTTGTCATCAAAGGAGGTTTAGGCAGTAGTCCATCACGCTTACCAAATGCGGAATGGTGGACGGAGTACAAAGAGATCAATACCTTTTGCTGATCCATTAGTTGCCTTTTACGACACTCATTGGTGAATATGGGGTGATGATTTTTTTTAAAGATTAATGACTAAACAAAATAAAAATAACAATGAAATAAAAAATCTGGCGTTTTATCGTTTAAAACGCTTTTAAAAAAAAATACATAAGTACGAGTGGTCGCGGTATTAATACAACACACAAACCGAAATTGCCACAAACGCTTCCAAATAAATTATTATTATTTCAATGGTTGAGCAAGTATGGGCAAGATCCCTTTGCTTTCCCATAGTAAGAAGAATTTCTATTTCCCTAAACTATCCATGTTGTGTTGTTGTATATCTTTTAAAATATTGCTTTTTTTAGACTTCACAGCGTCACAATATTTTCAACAATGAAATTTGAAGACGCTAAAGGATTTTTTCAACAAATATTTTGCCATTGTTCTTTGAAAAGTCACAGCACAGCACAGCAGACAAGTGTTCATAGAACATGGAAAACGTTTGCCATTAATTTACCCCATGGGTTTGGTGCTGTAGTGTTTTACTACAGCACCAACAAAGATAAGCCGATAATCAGAACAGATGTTACACTGCACCGACCCCAAAATAAATTGGAAGCAGGGTAGGAGAGAGAAGAAGAAGATTTTTTTCCCTTTCTTTATGATACTATTATTACTACTAATATTATGTGCTATGACTCAGGGCTTCCTAAACTTAATTTTATTGTATCGTCCTTAGGAATTTGTCAATTTTTCGATTATAGTTCTCTTCAAGTTATCAGAATCACTTAAAATAACATTTGTAATTTTAATTAGAAAGTTAGTACTTACAAGATACAAATCGAAAATTTATTTATTTAACCCTAGACAGCTAACCAACGTCGTATCGACATGCAGCATAACGTAATTTCGCTCTCTCTTTTCCGAATGCCGTAGCTCGTCATTGTTTTTAACATATTTCTATTTTAAGAACCGCCAAAGCTGCTCAATTCCATTACTGAATTTAATATTTAGCAAAAATAAACATTGCCTTACCAAAGCTACATTGTTATCGACTTATCATAGTTGCTGAATATAGTTTATAGCGGCGGGTAAGGTCTAATAAAATATTCAGCGGATGCTCCCACGGTTGGAACATCGCGAGATTTTAATGTAATTAATTTACGTAATCACCGAGTAATAACGACCACAAACTACGTTGAACAGGACAACTTATCTAATCTCCGCGGTATTGGCGCCTAGAAAGTTCCCGCGCAAATTATGGTGGGCTACATCGGCCATAATATCGATTAAAATGAAATTAGTTGCTGGCTAAGTTTGGGAGAGAAACTGTTCGGATATTTTTCCTTGTTGTGTAATAAATAATTTCCTTGTTGGCCTGTTAGGCCGAGAGATTTGTGCTAATAATAATCTTCATTTATTGGTATTTCAAGACAATGCGTCGATCATGTCTCGGTCAGCCTCGACTTATAAGTAATCTCTCTTCAATTGACAGCTCATTACTGAGAGACGTGTACACCATAGACACTCCTCATTAGGCTCTCGGTTCTTGTACTCTCCTCAGGCAGATTTGGACGTCGACGTTTTTTATCACAATTTTACTCAGACTGATATCACACAATCTTCTTCCTTTCAGTGTATAATTATGAAACACAATTTATTGTATTACTCTTAGTAGGTACCACTTGGTACCACTTCTTCATATTACTTCAGGCACGGCTACTGTGAGATATAGGCCTCCCCCAAAAATCTCGATCTTGACCGGTCCTGCGCTGCCCGCATCCAGCGGCTTCCCGCGACCTTTACCAAATCGTTTGTCCAGTGGGGAGCCGCAAAGGAAGGTTCGCAATTCTTTGGGCTATGTTGGTGACCTTGGTTTTCTTCTCGGTTCATTATTTGTGATATTATCACGCAGAGAAACTCCGAGCATTGCCCTTTGGGTGAGTTTGAGCCTGCTTATGAGGCCCATTGTAAGCGGCCACGTTTCGCTTCCATAGGTCATCACTGGCAACACCACGAACTAAAGAGTTTCGTCTTGAGATACTGCGGTATCTACCGCAACGTGATCGTTTGGTGGTGTTTCGTGCTCTGCCTAGCCGAGTTCGTTTCGTTGATTGACCTCTTTCTGGAATTTGGATTGTTTGTTCTAGGTTAACATAATCGTCGACAACTTCCAGTGTACAGCTTCTAACCTTCACAGGAGTGGGTGCAACATGGGGATTCAACATAATTTTCGTCTTATCCATGTTCATTTTAAGATCCACTTTTTGGGTTGCTGGTTGATACCACTTAGTCCATCCCATAAAAACCTGATTAAACTATATGTAGCAAAATCGAATGTCGGAAATTTACACACACCTAACGTAGACAGAGACAATGTGCATGTATATCTACACACAGTAATGGCTGACCCGCGTTCGTGAGATAAAATACCTTACAGGACGTTTTCATAATGACCTAATGGTATTGGAACGCTATGATTTGAAAAATGCATCTTCCGCCCGGATTGTGGAAGATGCGGGTTCGAGTCCCGCATGAGGCAAGTTGATTTTTTTCAGTGCATTTTTCTAGTATTAATATTTACGCGTTTGTAAACGCAAAAATAAAATTATTCCATAACGCTATGATTTCTTTAAAGAATATATGTTTTATAATATTACTTATTATATTTAATAAAGCTATTTGATTAAATATTTGAACACTATTCCACCATCTTGATAAAAATGCTTTACCTTGTTGGTGGAAGCATTTATGTCAAATAATTGTCACAACCGCGCTAACCAAAACAGATGTATTGTATACAATATGTCCCGAAACAATTGCTTCGCAAAATATACTTCACGAGTGAACAAACAATTGTTTCGGATAAAGGCTCTGGAATTCTGGATACAAGGCGAGCAAAATTTTACCTTGAAGTTATATTGCCCGGAGCCAAAAAATTAAAATAGGTTAAATATCACACTTTGTAATTAGTTTTGTTATACTATTATATTTTTGAACCTCCCCCGTTATCGGGTTTGGGTGGTTTTAAGTCCACCTGGCTCGCTACTGTATCAGTCTGTGACCGTAACTGTAGTGTAAACAGCTTTGTTGTATCCAATAGTAAGTGATTGCTGAGGCTATCTTAGCCTGTATACCTATGTTTAAGGGTTCCAGGGTGAACCCTACTTCCATCATTACAATTATCATTAATTACTTTAGGTGATATGAGACAGAGGCCAAGAGGTTCCATACCAATAAAATCACAATTATTTACCTACACAATTATGTTCATACTAGCTTTTGCTCGCGACTTCGTCCCCGTGGGATAAAAATTCGAATAATCCTTAAATACGTCAAAAGTTATATACCAATTGTTATGTATTTTACTATAAAAATGACGGATTTCCCATGCAAACTTTCATTCCCTTATGGGTTGAATTTCGAGAATTTTTAAATACCCGTTTCTTAGTTTTGAATCGAAAGGCTAAATACCGTTTTTTATAGATTTTACTTTAAAAATCAAAGATTTCCATACAAAATGTCATCCCCTATTTTACCCCTTTAGGGGTTGAATTTCGAAAAATCCGGCCTTATTCCTTGCCTTCGTCATAAAAGGAACCTCTGCGCCAAATGTCAGCTATCTACGTCCAAGGGTATGGGTTGGGCGTTGATCAGTCAGACAGCGAGTCAGGACTTTGCCTTTTATAATAGATTATTCACTTTAATCACAACATTATATTTCTACGCAAGACAAGACCCGCTAGTGAGTGTAACTATCAGGAACTATTCCAGGGCAATAAGCGTCAACTTCGTGGTAGTCTTTAAAAATATCCTACTTTTCGTTAAAAATATCTCACAAATGC
Organism: Elophila nymphaeata; assembly: GCA_955850985.1. NCBI lineage: Eukaryota > Metazoa > Arthropoda > Insecta > Lepidoptera > Crambidae > Elophila > Elophila nymphaeata. The sequence goes on along the minus strand of OY039076.1, from coordinate 14,068,992 downwards.
AAGATTGTTTTAATGGCAATAAACGAAATAAACACTATCATTAAAAATATATACGTCTCGTTAACCAATGGTATATTTTTATAGTATATCATAGTTATTTTTTTAGTAGCGTCAGTCTTGTCGAAACTTGTGTACACGCAACGACATTTACGAACGCACAACCAAGCAAATAGATGCTAAAATATTAATCACAATTATTTATAAATTTGCTGTTTCTTTTGTGCTTATAAAATGCATCAAACTGAGAAAGTGAAATTTTAATATCTAATAAAAGAGACTACTACGTAGCTACTACGCCATCCCATTATAACATTATGGTGATATTCATTTGTGTTCGTTAATAAAAAAAAACCGGCCAAGTGCGAGTTGGACTCGCACACCGAGGGTTCCGCCGTACAAACGCAGCGGTTTACAATTTATGACGTATTAAATCAAATTCTGAGTTCACGGGAAGTACCTTGTAGGTTTTGATTCCCTAGCGTGTGACGGAAATTCGTCTAAGGTGTCGGTATAAACTGCTGTATCTTTTGATCGCGTTAACTTAGAAGTTTGATTTTTTCACTGCTTAAAGGGACAATAGACCTAGGTATTTGGTATAAATTTCAATTTGATACCTTTATTCGTTCGTGAGAAATAAGGTAGTAAGTTTCATTTTATTAAAATATTTTTATTATATTACTAGCTGCCCGGCCACTCGTTGCTGCGGTAATTTCATACTACTGACCTGTAACATTGTATCTGCAGTAAAAAAAAATGACTACATATCAAGATAAAAACTATCCTATCTCTCAAGTTGGATCAAACTGCACACGGTGTACAAATTTGATTGAAATCGGTTAAGTGGTTTAGGAGTCCATTGAGGACAAACATTGTGACACGAGATTTATATATATTAAGATATAACTAAAAAAACTGTAATTTTCGCAATTTTTCCTATATTTGCATTATATGACAATGCTTCGTGCCAAATTTCAAGATTCTGAGTTTACGGGAAGTATCCTGTAGGTTTTGATTCCTTTGCGGGTGTCGGTTTGTCTAAGGTGTCGGTATAAACTGTTGTATCTTTTGATCGCGTTAACTTAGAAGTTTGATTTTTTCGCTGCTTAAAGGGACAATAGACCTAGGTATTCGGTATAAATTTCAATTTGATACCTTTATTCGTTCGTGAGAAATAAGGTAGTAAGATTCATTTTATTAAAATATTTTTATTATATTACTAGCAGCCCGGCCACGCGTTGCTGTGGTAATTTCATACTACTGACCTGTAACATTGTATCTGCAGTAAAAAAAAATGACTACTTATCAAGATAAAAACTATCGTATCTCTCAAGTTGGATCAAACTGCACACGGTGTACAAATTTGATTGAAATCGGTTAAGTGGTTTAGGAGTCCATTGAGGACAAACATTGTGACACGAGATTTATATATATTAAGATATAACTAAAAAAAACTGTGATTTTCGCAATTTTTCCTATATTTGCATTATATGACAATGCTTCATGCCAAATTTCAAGATTCTGAGTTTACGGGAAGTATCCTGTAGGTTTTGATTCCTTTGCGGGTGTCGGTTTGTCTAAGGTGTCGGTATAAACTGTTGTATCTTTTGATCGCGTTAACTTAGAAGTTTGATTTTTTTGCTGCTTAAAGGGACAATAGACCTAGGTATTCGGTATAAATTTCAATTTGATACCTTTATTCGTTCGTGAGAAATAAGGTAATAAGTTTCATTTTATTAAAATATTTTTATTATATTATATAACTAAAAAAATGTGATTTTTCGCAATTTTTCCTATATTTGCATTATATTACAATGCTTCATGCCAAATTTCAAGATTCTGAGTTTACGGGAAGTATCCTGTAGGTTTTGATTCCTTTGCGAGTGTCGGAAATTTGTTGAAAATATCGACATAATCGGCTGTATCTTTTGATTGGCTTGGCTTAGAAGTTTGATATTTTCACAGCTTAAAGGAACAATAGACCTAGGTATTTGGTATAAATTTCAATTTGATACCTTTATTCGTTAGTGAGAAATAAGGTAGTAAGTTTCATTTTATTAAAATATTTTTATTATATTATATAACTAAAAAAATGTGATTTTCGCAATTTTTCCTATATTTGCATTATATGACAACGCTTCATGCCAAATTTCAAGATTCTGAGTTTACGGGAAGTATCCTGTAGGTTTTGATTCCTTTGCGAGTGTCGGAAATTTGTCTAAGGTGTCGGTATAAACTGCTGTATCTTTTGATCGCGTTAACTTAGAAGTTTGATTTTTTCACTGCTTAAAGGGACAATATACCTAGGTATTTGGTATAAATTTCAATTTGATACCTTTATTCGTTCGTGAGAAATAAGGTAGTAAGTTTCATTTTATTAAAATATTTTTATTATATTGTATAACTAAAAAAATGTAATTTTCGCAATTTTTCCTATATTTGCATTATATGACAATGCTTCGTGCCAAATTTCAAGATTCTGAGTTTACGGGAAGTATCCTGTAGGTTTTGATTCCTTTGCGGGTGTCGGTTTGTCTAAGGTGTCGGTATAAACTGTTGTATCTTTTGATCGCGTTAACTTAGAAGTTTGATTTTTTCGCTGCTTAAAGGGACAATAGACCTAGGTATTCGGTATAAATTTCAATTTGATACCTTTATTCGTTCGTGAGAAATAAGGTAGTAAGATTCATTTTATTAAAATATTTTTATTATATTACTAGCAGCCCGGCCACGCGTTGCTGTGGTAATTTCATACTACTGACCTGTAACATTGTATCTGCAGTAAAAAAAAATGACTACTTATCAAGATAAAAACTATCGTATCTCTCAAGTTGGATCAAACTGCACACGGTGTACAAATTTGATTGAAATCGGTTAAGTGGTTTAGGAGTCCATTGAGGACAAACATTGTGACACGAGATTTATATATATTAAGATATAACTAAAAAAAACTGTGATTTTCGCAATTTTTCCTATATTTGCATTATATGACAATGCTTCATGCCAAATTTCAAGATTCTGAGTTTACGGGAAGTATCCTGTAGGTTTTGATTCCTTTGCGGGTGTCGGTTTGTCTAAGGTGTCGGTATAAACTGTTGTATCTTTTGATCGCGTTAACTTAGAAGTTTGATTTTTTTGCTGCTTAAAGGGACAATAGACCTAGGTATTCGGTATAAATTTCAATTTGATACCTTTATTCGTTCGTGAGAAATAAGGTAATAAGTTTCATTTTATTAAAATATTTTTATTATATTATATAACTAAAAAAATGTGATTTTTCGCAATTTTTCCTATATTTGCATTATATTACAATGCTTCATGCCAAATTTCAAGATTCTGAGTTTACGGGAAGTATCCTGTAGGTTTTGATTCCTTTGCGAGTGTCGGAAATTTGTTGAAAATATCGACATAATCGGCTGTATCTTTTGATTGGCTTGGCTTAGAAGTTTGATATTTTCACAGCTTAAAGGAACAATAGACCTAGGTATTTGGTATAAATTTCAATTTGATACCTTTATTCGTTAGTGAGAAATAAGGTAGTAAGTTTCATTTTATTAAAATATTTTTATTATATTATATAACTAAAAAAATGTGATTTTCGCAATTTTTCCTATATTTGCATTATATGACAACGCTTCATGCCAAATTTCAAGATTCTGAGTTTACGGGAAGTATCCTGTAGGTTTTGATTCCTTTGCGAGTGTCGGAAATTTGTCTAAGGTGTCGGTATAAACTGCTGTATCTTTTGATCGCGTTAACTTAGAAGTTTGATTTTTTCACTGCTTAAAGGGACAATATACCTAGGTATTTGGTATAAATTTCAATTTGATACCTTTATTCGTTCGTGAGAAATAAGGTAGTAAGTTTCATTTTATTAAAATATTTTTATTATATTGTATAACTAAAAAAATGTAATTTTCGCAATTTTTCCTATATTTGCATTATATGACAATGCTTCATGCCAAATTTCAAGATTCTGAGTTTACGGGAAGTATCCTGTAGGTTTTGATTCCTTTGCGAGTGTCGGAAATTTGTTGAAAATATCGACATAATCGGCTGTATCTTTTGATTGGCTTGGCTTAGAAGTTTGATATTTTCACAGCTTAAAGGGACAATAGACCTGAGTATTTCATGTGAATTTCAGCTTGATACGTCCACGCGTTCTTGAGATAAAGGGTCTTGACAGACAGACAGACAGACGGACAATAAAGTGATCCTATAAGGGTTCCGTTTTTTCCTTTTGAGGTACGGAACCCTAAAAATCGAGAGTGGTCTCCCCTTGACTTTCTCGTATACCGGAAACGACTCAAAAAATGTTAAATTTTTAGTCACCCATCCGAGTACTGACCGCGCGCTTGGTTGCTTAACTTTCGTGACGATCGACGGCTCAAAATTTGAGAGAAACCTTATATTTCTTGTCATATACGTATGTTAAATTTGGTTGCAATAATTTAAAGCATGCTCGAGTTATCGTGCTAACGCACCGACAAACACACAGACAATTCCAAAAAAATATTTTTGGACTTGGGGAGGTCCAAAACGCGTAAATCCGTCCAAATCTGGAGTTCTATTTTTTTGACGATTACAAGACTTCCTCTATATTGTATACGACAGTAAAAATAATAAAAAAATGTGAATTCCTTAAATATGAGCCCAGTTTGATTCTGATTTTTCTCGACATTAATTTACCATTTTAGAAATGAAGTCAGGAGACATAGCAAACACCTGCAAATGGTGAGTTAAATACTTCAACAAAACGCCTCACAAAAAGAAATGTTCTATTGTAACACCCCGCGGGAACCATAAAAACCACGGAGGCAAGATTAAATTACATTTCCTGCTATTCTTATGATATATTTGTCGGTTAACCTGAATTGTCATGACTTAAACCGGCCCATAGCAATTCAGCGACTTGACAGGTGTGTTAGCGGAAAATAAATAAATAATTCATTGCTAAAAAAAGGTATTTTTTCATCTAACATTTTTTATTATTATATTGTAGCAGGGCATTTAAGTATATACAGCGATTGAAACTATCTATTCGTTATAAAATGGTAGAATGGAATGGAAACCAATTGAATGGAAATAAAATTCTACAGTCAACTCATTTCATACACTCAAAATATCATCCTATTATAGGCTCACTAGTTATAGCATAAGATGCGACAAGCCTAATATTTAACCCTGCTGAGAATCCAATCCAGGATCTCTGAATAATTTGTACATGTTTTTCTGTGTTAATTTTTTAACTGTTTTATGTGTGTGCAATAAAGGATAATGTATGATTTAAAACTGGGTGTACCTACTCGAATACTATGGCAACATTAGTATTTTTAATTTATATTTAATTATGAAACAAATACAACATTAAAACCGCCTGGTTTTAATGTTGTATTTGTTTCATAATTAAATATAAATTATGTTAGTGTGTTCAAACGGTCAGCAAACCAATGGCATTCCATTAACAATTAATATAATTATTATTTTTAACTAATGGCAACATACATACTTTCACGCTGATAATCTCAAAAGTGATTGAGCAGAGGTTTACGTCACTTTTGGTTACATAGCCACATCTGGCAGTATGGCAGCAAACTATTGCTTACATGAAAGGGACATCACGCCTAAGAAGTAACTAAACCTTTCGTTTGCCAACAATAAACAAAAGCCTACAAAGAGGACACTCGAAAATTCTCAGCAGTCTAGGTGTTAATATTATTATAAATTCAATTAATTTATTAAGTTAAGGTATTTCCGTCTTAAGCAACAAACCTGATATTGAGAATAATATAAGAAAATAAAAAAAAAACTTTTAAAATAAAAGGAAACGAATTTTGCTCTCAAACCGTCAACAAAAGGACACCAAAATAGAGTTGTTAATTAATGTCGTTTCTTGAAAGCATCGTTTACAAAGCCTAGTCGTTTAATAAGCAAGCTAATTGTGAATTCGAGTAAGCATTTTGTTTACGGAACTTTTGATATAATTAAGGCTATTCAGTTACAATTTATGCCAATTACTTATTTTGGTGTAAAACCATTTTTGGTGAAAACATTTGTATAAAATGTGGTAAACAATTACCTACCTACCTTTGGTGTTCTTTGTTACGAATGAAAAATGTGATATGAAAATTTATACAAGTCGCAGTCAAATAATACAACAGTGCCACAAACTTATCTGACCCGGTGGCAAAAGTTAGAACTACAATTAACCTTTTCTATGACACATTTGTTCGCCACTAGCGACACATCTACCGGGTTAGATAAGTTTGTGGCACTGTACATATTTTGTGCCTTTTTCGGTTAGTCCGCAGCAAGTCTCCCACTGATGTTGACCGGCATCACTATGTTTGTGTTGTGTAGCTACGCAAGATTCTGTTTAGAAAATCTGTAAGAAATTATAACTATCGCTTTGATAAAAAAACTCAGTCTCAAAATCGCTTTATTAATTTATTTACAAGTTGCTCGCTTCATCATTTGCCTGCAAGAAGCTTATATAGTGTTTGTCTGCCTGTCTTCCCAATGTTATTAGGGATTGGAGTATATTTTTTTCTTCTTCCATAACTTTACGGTCAGCCGTCATCACAATATAAACACTTCTTTGAAAAATCGTCTTTTACGCAATCTATTCATTCATTCATTCGTACCCAAAATTTCCAAGAATAACGGTCAACAAAATCAGCAAGTTTTTTCCCCTATTTGCATTTTTCGTAATAATTATAAAGTTAATCAAGTCGAGATCTAATGAATGTTATTAATTATGAAAAAATACACTAGAAATTATTTGTACACACGCGCTGGTGATTTTTAACAACATTGAAATGGGTATAAGCAATAGCAAATGTAGCTATCAGCATAACTATTTTTTTATATGTTGTATAAACAAATTTACTACATACATATTTAATCATTATCATCATTTCAGCCGAGAGATGCCCACTGTTGGACATAGGCCTACCCCAAGGATCTCCAAGCCGGTCGGTCCTGCGCTGCCCGCATCCAGCGGCTTCCCGCGACCTTTACCAGATCGTCAGTCCACCTTGTGGGGTACCAACGCTGCGTTTCCCGGTACGTGGTCGCCACTCAAGGACCTTTCCGCCCCAGCGGCCGTCAGTCCTCCTCGCAATGTGCCCTGCCCATTGCCACTTAAGGTTCGCAATTCTTTGGGCTATATCGGTGACCTTGGTTCTCCTGCGGATCTCATCATTTCTGATGTGATCGCACAGGGAAACTCCGAGCATAGCCCTCTCCATTGCCCTTTGAGTGACCTTGAGCCTTCTTATGAGGCCCATTGTAAGCGGCCACGTTTCGGTTCCATAGGTCATCACTGGCAACACACACGAATTAAAGACTTTCGTCTTAAGACACTGCGGTAGATGGGTCGAGAATATGCCGCGTAGCTTCCCGAACGCTGCCCAGCCGAGTTGGATTCGTCGATTTCTGTAAAGGTTGGAAGGAAAACATAATGGTCGACAACTTCCAGTGTAGAGCACACTGTAAGTTGTGGACCATTATGTTTTCCTGGGAAAAACAATCCAACTGGGTAAGTCCAACTTCCAGAAAGAGGTCAAATATTTAATAAAATAAACATATTTTTAGTTTTTTACGCGAAGAAAAGAATTCCGTTTTACAACATCAACTAAACTCTTACATGCACATGACTCTTATGCGAAACACGACTCAAACGGGAATATCATACATGGATAAAATATTGAATTTCTCATAAAACACACTAAAATATGTTACGACGAGGTTACGACTGAGTAATTTTCCACCAGAGACATCCTGCAGTCCCAGGCAGGAGAAGTCGGGACTGTAAGTTTTCAGTTTACTAGTTCACAGTGTAAACTAGGAAGTTATGACGATATAATATAGGAAGTTATAATACTCCCAAGAATGTTAATTCTCTAGTCGCCATACAAGAACTGGATGAATATTCATATTTAATCGGAATAACAATTACGTCTATAGGAAATGAAGACGTTATTGGCATTGTAACATCGGTAACCATTGCATGAAAAATTAAAGATGAATACGAATTAAGAACCTCCTCCTTTTCTGTACTCAGTTAAAAATGTACCTGGGGCGGATCGATGACAAAAAGAATGATACTTTACGGAGTAAGTTGAGATAGGGCAGAGCGAGCTAGAAGGTCGAATTTGGAGCAGCCCTTATTATTATTATTATTTAGACAATCGGGGCTTTTTGCGTCACTGCGACCTTTATAGATCTATTGTGACTAGCCGCCAAGTAAGTCCTATTGAGGCCTTACATGTACTCCTTTAGCTGGGCACTATCTAAAAATGATAAGATATTCCTAACTTGGATTGTTTTGATATCGTCTGGGTCGAGAATGTGTCTCCCCATATAGGTGTATTGGTGTTTCACGCTCCTGTTCACAGAATCGGCAAGCATCAGTATCTTTTAGTCTCATACTGTAGAGATGTCTGTTCAGCTTGCAGTGGCCAGTCAAAGCCCTAATCAACACGCTCAGGTTGCCCCTGTTAAGCTTCAGTAGCTCGACAGTGCGCTTACGAGAGTATGGTTCGATAAGTGCTTTTGAGTACCCTTACCCTGACCTTACAGAAGATCAAAGACAAAGAACACTACATTTTTGTGGTGTTGTGTTTCTGTTGGTAAGTAAGGTTACCAGAGCTCCACGGGTTATGGAAAGCGCGCGAAAGTCTCGTCTGTGTTGCAAGCGTCTATAGGCACGGTGGCTGCTTACCACCAGGCAAGCCGTATGCTTGTCAGCCAATCCCAAAAGATTTTGGTTTGTAGGTAAATACGATATTTACAATATTCAAAGCAGGTACTATTATAACGGTTGTAACCACCTATGACAAAGCCGAGAACTACGTATTCCGCTCATCATTAGTACTATTTTTTCTTCTATCTAGACTATACCTGGGAAATCAAAGTTATTGAAGGTCAAAGTTAGAATTTTTATGAAAACAAAAATTGGAAACTTTTCTTGTTTTTTGTCCAAAGAAACATTATCAAAACATCAACACTCAATTTAAGTATCGTCATTCTTGTTGCTGGCTATTTAGGCGAGTGGCAGGTAATAAAGCGCTTATCAAAAATTAAGGCACACGCACTTAATACAACATAAATATATCATTGAGAGAGCTCTGATCTTCAGGTAATATGTGCAAGCACGATTAACTACTCCAGTAATAGAGTAAATTAATCAAATTTCTGATACTAATCACGTTGTCTGTGTCGGGTTTATAGGTGAATTAATATTTAAGCGAGGGTCTTACCAAAGATTTAAATTGTACGATTAGCATCAGAAGTTGATTGACATTTTAGTACCATGTCATAGCACCGTCGGCGCTTATGCATTGCCACCATTATGTACGAATTATTATAACAAGGTAATAGTCTACTTCCTTTACTAACTGTACATATTATAGCCTGAACCTGAGAAGTGTGTTAATAATGTCACATGACACCGACGATAACGAGGTGAGGATGATTATGTTAATATATAATTTGACAAAACAAGCCTACGTCTCCGAACATGCCGAGATATGTCTTGTCATCTCTGTCAGTTTTATTGTAATACCATATTTCCCTTTCTTTCACGTAAGAGGAGGTCGATGTCGCCACAGTCGTGCATTCGTAACGATCTCGTAAGCTAAGCTGCCAAGTGCGTGGACGGTACTCGAATGGGTGACCGTTTTTTTTTTGTCAAATCGATTTTCCTCCGTGCTTCGGAAGGTATGTTAAGCGGTCTCAGGTGCTGTCGAAAGACAGCAGTCATCCCCAAGGAGGGTTGGTGTCAGACAGGTAGCCGGCTGTAAAATCTAATGTCAAATCCTTAAGCAGTATTGTCGATATCAAGGCATACTGCACCGACCCCAAATAAATTGGGAGCAGGGTAGTAAAATGATGATTTTATTACACTAATAGTGTTAACAGCATTTGAGTATGGCTAATTATTTTCGAGGCGACTAACTATTTTGTTACTAAAAATAACTTGGCAGCAATTAAATATTTTAGCACTTATTAGGTATATTTTTGTCAAGGTCAAAATTTCTATATTCATTTAGGTCAAATTCAAAGTCAAAATTTATTTCTACATGTAGGTTTCATAAGTGTACTATTTGTACACTTTGATGCCAATTGAAATTTAGATTGCTAAATTGAAATTTAGATTTATATTTACAAAAACTAAATAATACCTGCTACTTAAGGTAACAAACATATTAAACAGGGCCAGTGAAATTACTCAAGAGGTACTATATATAATGACATAGCAACTATAATATTAACAGTGGAATAACAAATATTGTATTACTGGCAACTATAGGATTCCATGCAAGTAAAGTAATTGATTACCCAACTACTTTTTTTTCTGTGATTGCTAGGTTAGGGTTATTTTTTATGACCAACCAGAGTGCACTATTTTTGGAAATCAATGTCTGTTTAAAATAAATCAATGCCTACAACTAATTATTAAGCTACTACATTCAACTTAAAATTGTCCTTCCTTCACTGTAGCTGCCAACCTATTATTTTTGCTACCAGCTTAATTTTTTTTTAAATCACGTTTGTTCAGAATAATTTGTCGCTGCGTTTCGATTACCTGAGCAGTAGCGAAATTTAACCTTGTTGGTAAGTGTTACGGCTGTGCGAACGAAGTGGAAGAGAGCAAACTATAAGTTTGGCGTAAGCTGTAGCTTGGCTTTTGTGGTCGTTGCGAACAACGCACGACTCTGGCGTGTTCCAAACTAGAGTATAAAAATATATTAATTTTTTAATTTACCTTTCCTCTGATATAAGTCCAGAGTTATCCTTGTCCCAGCGTGATAGGGCTGCCAGCAACGTCTCCTCAGAATCAAGCTCGAGTGTCTTATAACCGAGCAGATTGACAAATGCGTCGAAATCCAAAGGATTAGTCGCCTGAAAGAAAAAATTACGAACCTATATATATTTTAGCATAAACTGTAGTCAAAAAAACTTACGTAGTATATAATACAGAATGTGTGAAGCTTAGAGTATACATAAGCTAAAGCTATAAAGCGCGCGCATTATGCCAAGCGTAAGGAATGTTCCATAGACACTGTTATATAGATGAAGTGGTTGAATAGTGATTTGCCATGACAGGTGAACCTATGCGTAAATGTAACTTATTAATACATATAACAGGTAAGTTTTTAAAAACAAATATGTGGGCAAAGTACAAGGTAGGTTTTAACAGATCAATAAAATATAGGTATGAATTTGTTCATACCGGTGCTTACTGTTCATACTCGCAGGCGCGCGCTCTTGAGCTTTAGATTTTATGTATACTCTAAGCTGTAAAGTCATTGGTTTACGTATTAAAATGCGATTATATTATCTTAATATAATGGGTATTATAGCATAATATAGATAAATAAGTATTAGGGGACAGAATACAGCCATTTTTCTTATCTTGTGTGGTTTATTTTTTCGCGATAGCAAATAAATTTCATATTTGTATATTGTAAAATGTTTATCAATTTCAAGCAGCTTACCCGCTGTATTCTATCGCTCTTAATTCTTATCTCTTTGATCCTCTCAAGCTTCCTTTTCAAGTTGAAGGACAAAGAACCGATTCCTTGACAAAGATTTTTGTACGTATTCTTCGATTATATTTTGATATTTATTCACATTAATAAAAGGAGACAAAACTTGTACCCCTTTTTAAGCACATTTCACGCACGGAAGAGTATGAGATTTGGCATAATTAACGTTCATTTATAGAGTTCAGAAAAATAAAATTTATGTATAATTGTAACAATAAATATCATTGACTAAGAGTGTCAGTATTCATTTAGTAATTGATATTTTCTATTTATTATAAATAAGTCTTTACAAATTTCAAAACGTTAAATTCAGTTGGCACAGATGGGAAACAATCATAAATAAACTGCTTATGAATCTAATAAATCTAATTAAGTGGAAGAGATAGCTTTGGATATTCAAAATTGAATTTGCGGTTATATTTCTGGCTATATTGTCTTAAAAGGAGGAAAGCAGGAAAGATAAATTTATATCTTTATTTATTTAACGTGTAAAATTGACTCTTATTGACCAGAGTCGGCGAGTGTGTCCAGTGAAGCAAATAATTTGTTGTTGTTTTTGTGTATGACCTTAAAAATTCACCCAACACCTAAAACAAGCGATTCAAAGACAACCGTCAGTTTTTGAAAGTTTTTCCATATGGAAAATTTTAAAAAACTACGCTGACGATTAAATTATAATTGCCTGTTTAATATGCGTATCGAAACTTGTACCATATCATGAATTTTATTATTAAGTGACTGCGTACAACAAAAAGTACACAACACTACATGCCTACAGTATTTTGTGGAGTTCTTCCCCAGCAAGCGGAATGTGAGACTGACATTGCTGACCGCAATTTAGTCTGCCGCAGAGGATTTGGATGTTGAGGAGCCTTAGTGAATTAGCAAAACTAAGCTAGAAAGAGTGCGGTCGGTATTCGGATGGGTGACCGCATTTTTTTTAACTAGATTTTCCTCCGTTATTCGAATGGCACGTTAAGCTGGTTATTCCGGCTTCTGTGGAAAGATAGCAGTCGTCAGCATGTCACGTCAGAGGCCAGAAATAGGTGAGTTGTAAAACTCTGACACCAGGCTAACCTTGTACCAGGGTTACAAAAGAAGAAGCGCCTAGACGCGTCTTTCATGAATTTGCCTAGGAAGGTGACTGAGGCTCTTATGCTACGCGTGCATAACGTGATCTACGTACTTATCAGAGCCACTTTTTACTTCGTAATCTCTACTATGCTATCGCCCGTATTCAATATTTATCATAGTAAATAACAATGCTATGCAAAATAAGGCATTACTCAGTGCGTGCGATATGGCAAGGATGTTGAAGTCTCCATAGTGCGCGTGGACGCATAGGGTCGTAAAAACCTATTTTTTGACAATACTAAGTGGGGATCGTAACTATGCGTACTTTAAAATAAATGCATAGCTTAAGTAGCTAGCTAGCTATATTATACAACGTATACAACGCACAGGTCGAGATGTCAAAAGCAATGTCCTGATGTCAAAAGTTTAAAGTTTGAAGGAGGTTAGAGTAATAAAACGTCAGTACATTCAACAATATGAACTAGGCAAGAGAATCGAACCAATTTCAAAGCTCTATTCAATGCAATGCGTTTACTTATCCAAGAGTCGAGAAACTTCATAGTAATGTTTGTGAATACGGGTGTAACGTCTCTTTCACAGCGTGATCGTATCAGAAGTAATAAGATCGACAGGAGAAGTAAGTTCATCGACATAGCTCAAAGAATTGCGAACTCTAAGTGACAGTGGGCAGGGCACATTGCGAGGAGGACTGATGGCCGTTGTAGTAAATAGTTCCTTGAGTGGTGACTGGACAACGTGGACTGACGATCTGGTAAAGGTCGTGGGAAGTCGCTCGATGCGAGCAGTGCAAAACTGATCGGATTGGACATCCTTCGAGAAGGTCTATGTCAAACAGTGGGCATCTAGTCTCCCTAATCCTAGAAAGATAATTTTATCTGTGCACCAGTTTTTGAGAACTCATTACTAAATACTTCGTTTTCATACGCAAATGCATATATTGTAGAGTTATTTAACCTGTTCGTAATATCAACTGTAAAACACGCTAAAGTATTCCCATTAACGTCCGCTTTGACATGATATGAATCCTCTCCACAAAGGCGAATTGTTAAAATTAAATACCATTGGATGTTTGCTACTTTTTTCGAGCAGCCAACGTAACATCTCATACATAGCATACAACTTTTGATGAATTGCGCAAGCATAACTTATTATTTATTACTATGCAATGAAAAAATATTTTTAAATGCAGCCAGAAACTCTCTTCGGAAGTCCACCTTACGGGCTTGTACCACTTCGTCCGTCTTCGTCTTCTCTTCTTTTTCTTGTGCCTCTTCAATTCTGAAGGTTGGCCGTCAGCTTCTTGTATTCCTCTCTGTTAGTCGCAAGCCGTAACAGTTGTTCAACGGAGGTAATGCCGGTCCACTTCCTATTGTTTTAGCCACGATTTTCGTCGTGTCCCAGCGCGTCTCTTTTTCGCGTTCTCACTGATCCAATATAAATGCCTTCTACCACTAACAGGAAAGTGAAAAAAGCCCATAGGCTGAACTGCCATTAAAGCACTAGCATAAAGAGGATGGCTGGTTTAAGGCGAGCACCGTCTGCATACATACATATGTATAATCACTTTCATAACAGAGCTTTAGGTAACATTTGGTTACACATGAAGCCACACCTGGCAGTATAGGTCATACAGTACCCCCCAAAATAGTGACAGGTTGCCAGCCTATCACCTACACAAAAGGGGCACCAAACCCAAAAATTATCCTAACAAGCAAAAGTCAATAGTCTAGCCAGTCTGCGTATAAACGGGGAAAACATCCTCATCTTTATGATATATTACAATGTTTTAAACAAAAAGAAAAAAACAATATCTGTGCGCTTTTCTTTTTTTTAAATTTTGAAAAAATGAAAACGTATACATCGTATTTTACTATGTTGAAAACATTCTAAAATATGCATTTGGACTCCACTTCTGCTTACCCATCACGAACAGAGCTGTTTTGCCTCTTTTTATAAAAAAAAAATTATAACAATTAAAGGATCGTACTTTAAAATTAGAACATAATAGTTATTATTTAATTTCACTTGTACATGTTCAAACAAATGCTTATTTTTATCTTATTTACTCTACTGCAGATAAATTTCTATACTCTACTAAGTGCTATATACCCCAATAAGTAATCCAATAGCGTGTCGCAATCCTATTAACAAAACCAACTTTATAATAAGACCAATCTAAACTGACTCAACTCTCTGCACCTTTAGTACCAATCCGAGGCTCAAGTAAGATTTGCAAATCATCCTTTTAAGTTAGAAAACAAGTTTACCAAACAATTTCCGTTTATTGTGTTTACTTAGGCCCCGTACCTGTTAGTTTTTAACATCTACGCTAATGCGTTTAAAAGTTAATAAGGTTTCAAAAATTGACATTAATGAATAGTTTATAACACACTGTAAGTGCCGCATTATCCACCTTCGTCTTGACAACCTGCAAAGTCTTTCTTCACACGTCTTTTGAATGATCCAAGATTGTAAGAAGGAGGAAACAAAGGTGCTGGCAATATCTTCCATTTCTTTAAATTTTTATATAGTAGCCACAGTTTATCGGTGACTGTATTCTTAAGAAATTGGACAGTGTGTGGTACGTTTGAACGGTTGTGCTATATAAGGCTGATTACAGAGTCACGCGTTTGAACAGCTCATCAGACGCGCGCCCTTGCAAATGCACTAGTGGGTAGTTGAGACGTTCTTCATTTCTACCTACAATCTGAGCGAGAAAGAAGAACGACCCAGTTACGTTTTATAATGACGATGATAAATCGCGTCGCTAGTATCATATTGCAACGGTTGCGCGTGCGCGTCTAGACGGCGGCGCTGTTTAAACGCGTGACTCCGAAATCAGCCTGAAAATAATGAAAAAAAATGGGTGCATGTACGCGCGTGAGAAGTTACACTTCTTTGCTTTATGAAAAAATTACCTCCATTTTTTCATAAGTGCAGCAACAATATAAAAATCAAAAAAATCTATAGTCTTATGTTAGGGTTTTTAGTTAGTTTCAGTTTATTTATAAAATAACAAATAGATTTTCGTGTAGTTTTATTTTAAGTTTTATATTTTTCGTATGGCAAAACTGACTTTATGGCGCGCTTCGATTCGGTGCGGGTATTGGTTGGCGACGCCATTTGGTCCGCTATGCCGACCAATCACAGAGCGACACTTTTCGCGCCAAACGAACCGAGCAAGCGCCGGTGAATCTTGGCTTTGGGGCGTCATTCTGTTGCCGGCTGCCGTTGAGTACGGTCGTGTCTAAACAGTGTATAGTTTGGTGGAACAATTATAAGAGCTGTTGAAAGTACCTTGCAGTTTTAATTATTTCAAGTGTTAGACTTACACTTAAAATTTTACTCTCATCATTTTTTCATAACGCGCCCAAAGAAGTATAACTTCGAAAATAGTCTAACCTCAGACAACATATTCCGTACTGCTTGCTCATCTACTTTCTCTCCGAGGCTCACCAGTGTTCCTCTCAAATCGTTATGGTCGATACAACCGTCTCCATCAAGGTCAAACAGCAAGAATGCCTGAAACATAAACAAAAAATCAGTGCCCTGATTTAATTGGAGGCGTAAAATTAAGGACCTCAGAGATAATGTCTTTGACGTTTCAGCAAAGGCGTTTGAGAAATCAGAATTGTTGGACAAGATTTTGAAAGTAATAGTTTTAAGCAGACCTATTTCAAAAGCTTCATCTCAATTTTGCAAGAAAATGTCCTTAGTCATCCATCTCACAATAATTGCGAAATAAACACCATCGATATCTAGAGCGGCAATTTGGTTTTTAGAATCGGATAGTTCGAAGCTAATTTAGCAAATTGATGCGTCATTGTGTAATACGTTCTTTAAATAAATGAATTTGGATCATAATTATATACTATTAGATTTTTTTATTAAAGGGACATGTGCCAAGCCAAAACAGTACTAAATATGAACCCGACAAATATTAAAAACCGCAGTATATTCATAGTTTAAATAACGAGTGTTTTTTTTTAATAGAATCAATGGGATCTTTTACATTACCGCTGAATGTGAAGTAACACTTGGATTTAATGTCAAATGGATGCTATATTTCAATGACTTACTTCCTTCAGCTCAAATAGCTTCGATTCGTCGAGCTCGGCTAATACATTAGCGGGTATGGAGAGAGCTTCCCTCGCTCTAGAAGCTGAGCGTGATCTCGCAGGCTGAGGGATAGCTATTTCCGAAGTACCATCAGATATTATAGAGCTCCTGGAAATAAAAGAGGAAACTAAATCTTGGAACCATTGGAACCTATTCTCAGAAGGGAATTGTAAATATTTGTTAGTGGGCCAATACGTTCAAAATACATTATGTGGAACATAAGACCGTCCTCTCGCATTGCCATGTTGATGACACTATGACAAGGGATAGCTATTTATTCAGTAACAACCCGCTTCGTATAAAATTTCTCATGCAAAAAAGGAAACGGGATTTTCGTGATAGTTGCTTAAGCTCCCATCTTCGTAAAGATCTAATCTATCTGAATGGTCTAACAGTCCGTTATCTTCTCGGTTCTAAAGCGAGGCCTCTTTGTAAATTTTGTTTGCCTACTGAATTACCACAGTAGTAACTCAAAGGAGAATTAACTGTAGGGATAAAATAAATTGAGGAACGTCGATTCGTAATCCATAGAAATGGACTTGTCTGTTCAAATAAATTTACATTTTAATTACAAATTTAATTCGGTGTTGTTCGGGGGAGAAAGTTCAGGATACAACGTATTACTTTACACTAAATAAATCAAGTTACTAATTTTATGAAGTACTATTTAATCCGGCAATGACTTTCTGTACAAAATAAATTAACGTAATGAGATTTTGATCGGCTTGGAGATCCTTGGGGGAGGCCTCTATCTAACAGTAGTCGTCGCTCGGCTGAAATGATGATGATTATGAATGATATTTGCTTTTTAACATTATTTTTTACAACTTTATTTCAAAAAAGTACAATAGTGACCATTATATGTACTTTCGAACCCCTTTTATGTAGGCGACTGGCTGGCAACCTGCCACTATTTTGGGGTGCTGTAGGGCTCATACTGCTGGATGAAGCTGAATATGGTAGTCCAATATTGTAAAACTTTCAGGTAAACTAAGTTCTGCGGCATAATATGCAGCTAAATCTATCAGGCGGCTAACTGATGTAGATACTGCTAGAATGGTTTATTTCAGTTATTTTTACAGCATAATGTCGTATGAAATTCTTCTCTGGGGGAGTGCTGCAGATATTGATACCATCTTTGTTCTGCAAAAACGGGCTGTTAGAGCAATCTAATAACTAGGTCCGCGTGACTCCCTCAGAGAAAGGTTCAAGGAGATAAATATTCTAACTGTGTCATCACAATATATACTGGAAAACTTACTGTATGTAAAGAAAAATATTACGCATTTTTCTCAGAAATGCCATACGCATAATGTAAATACTAGGAAGAAACACGATCTGGTTGTATATAAAACTCGTCTCCACAGAATAAACAAGTCCTTTGTGGGACGATGTATACATTTTTACAATAAGCTTCCAAAGAATATTAGAGATTTGCCTGTTAACAAATTTAAAAAAACGTTAAATTTAAATTATATAAAAAAAATCTTTCAAGATAAATGATTATTTAAATGATGCAAATGCGTGGGAGTAAAATCTGCCCAAAATTTTCGCATTTAAAATTGTAATTTATTCATATTAATATATCGATTGACTGTAATGATGTTTTGAATTCATTACGAAATTGTAAGCTGTGGAGTTTATTGAAATAATAATTATTAAAGAAAAACAATTATTTCTTCCAAATGGTGGTAGGGCTTTTGATGATTTAAAAGTACCTACGTTCAGAGTTTTACTAATCGCTCCTGGGCTCGAACTTGACATGTCTATGACAGTCATCTTTCGACAGCAGCCGGGATCACGCTTAACGTGCCCTTTAACTATTATTAAAATATAATACACAAACTTAGACTAGTCTGTATTATGCGTTTATTTCCGTTATTCTCTCACATAAAATAATATCAGCTTCTGTACATTTTTATGCGCAAAACTCGGTAATTAATGGAACAAGTTGAAATCTTTGCAAATTGTCGAATTTTATAGAAAGAGTATTTTTAATATTTTAATTTTCATTCCGAAATACCAATGGAAATGGCAAAATTCTATGTCTTTATAATTGGATTACATTTTTCTCTACTAATTAATATCACACTGAGCCTCGGCAAAGTTTAACAAGATATTTCATAACTATTTTATTATTCACCATCGAAAGTTACATCGAAAAATGTACACGAAAAATAAATGTAAAAAAATAGTTGATAAATCAAAAGAAAATGGCCGACTTCTAGCTATTATGTGGTCGGTGAAGTAGACACTTCATGGTAGGCTGAGGTAGGAAACGTCATAACCAAATAACATTACTTTTTATATTGTTGTGATTCTGCGACTTGGATAATGAATCTTCCTATTCTTTACAGCTTTGAGCTCATGTGTAGGTATTGAACAAGAATTTAATGATACTTCGTTACTCTTTTTTTTTTGTAAATAAGCGTATTCGATTCAGCTACATTGTTCTGTTGACTGAGACTGTAATATGTAACTAATAATAAGGTAAACTAAAGTAATATGTAATATATGAATACGGAAACTGGCGGTAGTTGTAAGTTTTACTTTGGAAATATTAATATTACTATCTTTGTTATATTATTTTTGTACATATTTGTCATGTTATAGTACCATCGTCTCTATCACTGGCTATATTTTAAAAATAAATAATCAATCAAATTCAAAATCATCACGACGCGTCTGGTTCAGTTTCGCGCTATTTGACTCGTTCTATTGCAGACCGTGTCCTAGCGAACACAATATTATTATACCTAAGGGTCTCGCTCTTGACCTCGGCGTGGGTCATACCGCTATGAAATACGTACATTATAACTAAAATTATATCAAGGCACTATAAATTGTAAGTAAGTACCTTTTGATAAGCTTTTTATATTTTTGTGTATCAGTTTTAAGTGTTTTATTATTTAGTTTTTACAGTGTGTTTTATATTCTTTTCAGAGTGCCTTTTTTATACCACATAAATCTTGTTTACTATCACAAATAAAAGTAGTGATGAAAAAATGTCTTATTCCACCGTGGACCATACTGACAGTGTTGGACCCATAACGACACGACGTTACATGTTGTTGCCATGATATCAAACTTGTGTTCGATTCTTATCTCGGTTTATCTCCAACATTTTACCATTATCACGTAGGATTAAAAAAATAGAAAAGGAAAAAATAATGAGCGTGTTTACCATTACCCACGGCGGTAATTTAACTGTTCGTAGAACGTGTCCTATTCTATGAAAATACAATTATTAACTTGTAAATTTCATAAAGTAACTCAAATATCATTTGTTTTTGGTTAAATATCCGATCAACGTTATAAGCGTGATAACTACTTGTCTTCTTCTTCTTATTGATACCTAGTTACCTAAGTGTGGACATTATAAAAATCGCCATTGTATTCGGACTAACGGGCCGTATGGCGATATTAATTCATATAAATGAAAATGTATCTGCACAAGTAGGTACATTGTAAGGATTGTCAGACGATTCTAAGCTTACAAGTCGTATCAAACCTTTAAGCCTGAGAGGAGATTTGCCTCCGTATGTACACCGCTGTACAAGCAGTACACACTTGTGTATTCGAGCATGTTCTGCAAATGTTACGGACATTGCTATGCGTTCCCTCGACAGGTGTCCCACCACACACATTGAATCCGAAATGGTCGAGTATTCAGATTACAGAGATTGTATGATACGAAGAAAAGTGGGCAAACTGCTTATTATGAGTCACTCATCTATACAAATAAAAATGAATCACCCAAATGTATGTACACGGATAACTTCAGAACGACTACACCAAATTGGATTATTATTATATTGATTAGTTTGTTATTCTCAGGACAAGGTTTGTTTATAAGATAATTTAAAAAAATTGTACCAACGCTTCTTTTTACTATGAAAAAGAGGCGATGTGCTACTAGGAATTGTCAGGAAACTATCTCGAGATCTCTTGGAAAACAAGGAATAGAACTGTTACGATATCATCGACGTCAATTAAATAAGCATTGTTAGGGATAGCTCTAAAACTACTCTTCAGATATTGATCAAATTTAAATGGGACCACATTGCAAGCACCAGCTTCCAAAGAATGAAAGAATCTTCAAAATCGGTACACCCAGTAAAGAGTTATGAGGTACCTAACAAACATAAAAAATAGGGAGTGGTCTTCCCATGACTTTATCGTACACCAGACGACTCAAAGCTTAATAGAAACCTTATATTTTGATGACATACATGCATGTTAAATTTTGGTCACCCATCCGAGTTTGGTCAACCATCACTTGGTTGCTTAACTTTCGTGATCGACATCTCAAAAGTTGATAGAAACTTTATATTTTGATCTTATACATGCATGTTAAATTTGGTTGCAATAAGTTAAAGCATACTCGAGTTATCGTCCTAACGCACAGACACACAGACATAATTCTAAATAAAAATATTTTAGGACTTAGGGTGGTCGAAAACGTGTAAATCCGTCAAAATGTAGAGATCAATTTTTTGACGATTACAAGACTTCCTCTATACTACGTATACAAGAAAGTAAAAATACAGTCGAATTGAGAACCTTCTCTGTTTTGAAGGCGGTTAAAAAACAGGTGGAAGAGTACTACTTGTCACTGTAATAACTCATTCATGAATAAGTATGTATATTTAAGTATATGTAATTATGTATATCCATACTATATGTATTTATATAGGTATACGTATTGTATATATTAGTATGCATAAATATTTCTGTATATTTTATGAAACTTATATATTTATACTATATTTTTCTATTTATTTAGCATAGTTACTATATAATACATCGCCATCTTCCCTCAGGTTCTATTTTTTCAAATCCTGTCCATCCTAAGGTTACCTGGAAGAGATCGCTCTTAGCGATAAGGTCGCCCTTTGTACAAATCTGTTTTTGTTTTAATTTTATTTACCTTTATGTGAACTGGTCGATGTACAATAAATTTATATTCTATTCTATTCTAAAAAGTGTTATGAGATATTTATTATTCACAAAGAAACAGAATAGAAATAGCTCACTCAGTCTATACCTCTTGATTTAGACAATACGGTTATTTTGGGTCAGCCTTGCTATAGTGAATGCAGTTCCAGAGGGTGTTGAATATTGTCTGTCGATAATGGAAAACTACTTCGTAGGATTGCTCTGAGGTAAGTGATTAATAAGTTACGAACTTTATTGAGTACCTTCTACACAATTTATACATAAATAGCGAGAAGGTCTATGACTTCACGGTAGTGCGTTCTTCGTATTGATCGCAAATGTTAAGCAAATATGTGTGCGGTTGGTACTTGGGTACCTAATAATACCTAATTTTTTTTTCAATACGAATTTCTCCGCGCTTTGGACGACGGGTTAAGCTAGAAAGTCCCGGTTACAATCGAAAGGCAGCTATCGTAAAAATAATTCATCTCAGACCTTTGTCAGACACACGGAATTTCAAAAATCTCTCACATAATCAATACCAGAAAACGTTTCTATGAGTAACAACGTCAACTTATGATGGTCACCACATTCTTTGTCTAAGTCACCACATGTCTTTTTCTCGGTATTATGTCAGTGTCATACATAATATCCTTTTTGTTAAGCGTCCTCGGGTGATCAACTCGATAAAAAAGAAACCTACCTCGCATTTATGGAATAGCATCTATTCCAGTATTACACAAAAAACTTTATTAATGGGATAGTACGACTCTAAAATAGATCTTATAGCAATATCGTGCTGTCTGCCGGCCCGAATTCTGCAAGAGGGAGTGTTGCAAGTCATGAGCGAAAAAAGTTTTTTTTTAAAGATAAATTGCGTTTTGACAGATCCTATTTTTCATACACAAACTTAGCACAAAACTAGTTTTATTATAAGGTAGTTGACATCAAGCTGTTTGGCGTTTTTTTTTTTATCTCTGAAAAAATTACTTCTTAATTCTTTGAAAAAATTAATAGTTTTAATCATAATATAAACAAGGTTTAATCATAAAAAATATGATTGGCGGATCATAATTATGAAAAAAGAAAACGTATAGACATAGTTTTTACTATGTTAAAAACATTCTTAAATAAAATAACTTCTAAAAGAACGGATACGAAATAGGGTTAGTTAAACATTTTTTCTCTCAAAAATATACTACAATTTCACCTTAAAGCAAAGTTAGATGAAGCAAATAAAAGTTCAAATACTATCAAGGGAAATGAAAATTAGTTTTTTTAATTACAAAGTGTTTATGCTAATGACTGAAGAAAAAATTCACTTACTCTCCAGTTGAAACAGACTGAAGCAGATTTTCCTTGAATTTTTTTATTTCATCCTTCGCCTCATCGACCTCGGGTCGGCTTCGTCGGCGTTCCCCTTTTTTAGTCTGTAATTATAAAACTTACTCTTAAAAGGTGCTTTCAAAATTTACCATTAAATAACAAGAAATTTTAATAACCTTCGAGAGAAAGGTAGTTAACAGGCGTCGCGCAATAAACGATCTTTTACATTCTAAAATTAAAGCCGAGATCGCTTCGAGAATGTGTTTCTAGAATTTAACTGTCGACAAATTTTATTAGTACTCCATTTCTGTTTCGGGTGCTGTTAACGTATTCTTTGACGACATTAAACTTTACGTTACACGTGTTAAAGTTGAAATTACTGGGATATTTTAATACCTGCTTAATCTTCAGACAAGTTTTATTGTAAATCATAAAATGTTTGCAAAAGAAAGATAATGTTTTCACGTTACGACAATCTCAGAAAGTTTTCTATAAAAGAACCACAACTTATTATAGCTTTTCTCAAGAAATGCTTGAAAATAATTCCTTAGAATTCACAGCATGTATGTGATAGTCTTATAGCAAATATTCTACGCTAATCTACGATGACTGCTTATCATTAAGCAGACCATAGGCTAAATGTATACTAATGAGTTATAAATGCATTTAAACACGACGAAAAATTTTAGTCAAAGGCACAGCGGGGTAGTATCTCCACCTTACAGAAGATCACAGTCAAATAACACTACATTTTTGGTGTGTTGTGTTTCTGTTAGTGAGTGAGGTAGTCCGAGCGCCACGGGCTAGAGAAGGGGCAAGTGTCACGTCAGTGTTACAAGATTCTAAGTTGGTTATTGTTAAGAACAAAATTAAGTTTACTCCATGCAAATACTGTCTATCCTTAGGTTTCTTAGAATAAATCGCACTCGATATCGCGATTGTACTAATTATTGCAAGTTTTTTTATACTACGAGATGACAAAAAAGCTTGCGGCCCACCTAGTGTTAAGTGGTAACCGTCGCCTGTAGACACTACAAGTGCGTTGCCATCATGGGGGCTAAGATGATATGCCTTCCATGCCCAGTAATTACACTGGCTGCCTTTCCCTTCAATCCGAAACACAGCGAACTGCTTCACGACAGAAATAAGGAAGGCGGTGGAACCTACCCAGACAATATGGGTCTACCACCTAGTATAGCAAGTTGTGTAATTTCATTGTCTGTTAGTGTATATCAATATCCCTTTCGAACCGAATCGTGCAGAGACTGGACGACATCAACAGTGAGACTCTGGAATCACAGGAAATGCCTGTCGGCTGGAAATCTTCTACAGTAACTTCCCCCAAAAAACGAGAACATTACCCTAGTGTACAAATAAAAAGCATAAAAATTTGTGATTAGTTTTTTGTTAGGGGTTGAGGGTGAGATCGAAGCATCAGGCGGGTGGGAATCCTGTTAGTGTGTGGTGGTGGCAAAATGTGAGCACGGTGCTTCAGTACACTTTGCCCATTAATCTCCAAGTAAGATGTTCCAGGCCCTTCAGAATCAAAACCTGGAAGACGTTTGTCATGTCATTCCTGGTCAAAAAACAGTGAATCTTTTTCTTTTTCATTCGATGTAGACTCTAAAGTTTCAAATGTTATCAATAAAAGAAAAAAGTCCAAAGTAATAAGTTTCTTTTATTTAGGCCTAATATAAATCGAGATGAGACTGAATTATGTGCCCTAACAGTCTATAAGTTTATTATTAATAAATGTGTTTTAACCCCTGACGCAAAAAGAGGGGTTATAAGTTTGAGGTGTCTGTGAGGTGTAGCATCGTAGCCCCTGAACGAATGGACTGATTTTGTTGCCGTTTTTTTGGTTGAATGCTGACGTAATCGAGATGGTTCTTAGCTATAAATTGATGTCGGGGGTTACAAAATTTTTCAATTTTGTGGTTTTTTTTATGAAGAAAATATTATTTATTTACCGGGGTACTCCTATACCTCTGGATACTGTTACTTAAAGTCTTAATTGGGTACGGTTCTAAGGTTAAAAAGGCTGTAAAGGCATCTGCGGCCAACAGCAATAGCCAATCATAAAAGGATACAAAATGGTGTAATAAAGAATAAATAAATAAATAACAATACGCGTTACTTACTTTCTGTTTCTCAGTGCCATTAATAATTTGTTCGTCCATTGTATAAATTACGATTTATATTCTACACTTTACAAGACTTTCCCACACGACAGTATTCCAGCAACTGAGACCGGTGCACTGAATATGAAATGAATTTCAAAACTGTTGCACGCAAAATATTATGTTGCATTTAATTTCGAGATAATTATTTATTTCGCATGGATGCACACAGATTTTAAGATTAGGCCGAGATGCTAGTCCGAGTAATTAATCTTTGGGCAGGAACAGTTCTAAGATTTCCAGGTCACCGGATTGTTTGCCCGGTTTACATGTTTCCAGGCTCTTGCAACTGAAAGCTCGATTGTTTGACCGTCTGTTTTAGAAAATTATCCTTTGTACTGAGTGGGATATTGAAGTGTGTCGATTATTAGATCTTGGCATTGTCCGCAAATAACATTTTCAAAATGTTTATTTATTTAAATTAAGTGATATGATATGAGGTATTACTTAAATGTGACCATTTAAGTTTAAATGTTTTGTTGTTTATTAAATGTTATATAATGAAATGATTCTTCAAATTTTGATAGTAGATAATCTTATTTTTAATTTATAAAAACATAATAATGATAATACAATTAAGCTTTGGTCATGTGTTGCCGGTAGAGTAGAATAGCATCACCTCATATCCTTCAACGGGTATTGTAGAAGGCTACTAATGGATCAGCAAAGGGGTGTTCAACAATCCGCATTGGGCAAGCGTGGTGGAGTACATACTGCCTAAACCTCCTTTGATGACAAGGATTGGGTCCAATTAATTAGACACTGTAAAAAAAAATGCGTCTTGAAGAAAATCATATTATAGGTTTTTGTGAAAACCTCAGCGGCATCTCAAGCCACACCGTCCCACCCTGTCTGCCAAACTCCTTAGTGGTTTTTAATACTATTTCTTTATTTTTGTTTACGCTTAGATTGACAATTCATTGCATATTATAACTTTGCGATCGAAGAATTAAATTATTATATTATTAAGACAAGTGATATACTCGTACAGAAAAAGTCGTACTTTTTTGGAATTATTAGCTTAGAAAAAAATATTGAGAGTAAAACTTTTTTTTGTTCAATTAAGGCTATTTTTATTTAATATTCATATTTTGTTAATTATACTTACAAAATTATCTGCAAATAAATATCTCCAGTCAAGCAGGACTATCATTTAGCTTAGTTACCCAATTAGTGTCCACTAAACGTCTGAACGCAACATCATGTGACATCATGAATAATTTTAAAATATTACGGTTAATACAAATGTTTGTAATCACTCTGAGATTTGTTACATTGTAACGATAAGTTAAGGTTAATACAGTTTAATTTTAATCAATAATAAGCCATTTTAATTTATAATAATTTCTTTGAAATTTGTTTTTACTTTCTTTTTTACATTTAACATCACTTATGAAGAATAATCCCGTATTGAAAAGATTGTTCAGAGTGTAATATCTGTAGGTACTGGTTGTTGGTTTTGTGTGCTAGTTCACTGAAGTTTGTTTCTTCTTTGGGATTGACACCCCTTTTATGAAGCTGTTTTGAGGCATTACACAGTCCATACTATTGAATGATGTTAAAACTGCTCAACCAATTTTGTGAGTGACCTTGATTGTATTTATGTGTGTGTGTGTGAGATTAGGATCACTATAATATTTTATGCAAAATATTATACAATGAATTTAGCTACTAGAAATTTTCCTTCCAGGACTTCCAAATAAAAAAGTTTCCTTACATTTTTCTACGGAACTCTTCCCAAAATACGACATACTTGGTTCGAGATTACGAGCGTCTATATACTATGCATTTCCCAGCTATTCGGAAACCGCATCAAATATTCAGCATCTTCCGAAGAGCCCTGAAGAATAGCCGCATTTGATGCAAAGGCAAACGACGATTTTATAAGCGAAAATGGTTTATACAAAAACACCATTTGCTTTACTATAATAAATAGTGGAACGTTTTGGCGTATCGCTGCTGTACGTTAACGCTTTCGGTTTGTTTTTAACTACAGTCCGCTTAGGAAATATATTTCGAAGAACGGCGAATAATGCTAGAAAGTTTTTTCGTTAAATAAAAATAAAAAACCATTCTGGAAATAGTTGCCACCCTATGTTGTAAACAAAATAAGATATATGCATGCACTTACACTAATGGAAGGGGCCAAGATAACACGTTAATTATGTCAATAAATTTTGTAGTTTCTTAATTACTTTCGCTGATGTATTCACTGTGACTGTTCAAATTTATTAATGGAAATTACTCTACCTACACGAATCTTCGATACGAGCTTAAATCATATTACTCGAAGGATTTACGCTTTCATTTCGGTAATACTACAGAGCAAATGTCACGATATTTTGAATTAACTCGGCAACATACGATTATATTACGAAAGATCTCACAGAAGATAAAACTTACGATATTCGTGTAATCGAAACTATATTGGAACATTGTCGTAAATGACATTTGCTGTAATTGTGCAAGTAACAATCGCTTGGAGGCCTTCCGTTTTCCGTTGTTAACTAGCCAATTAAACACGACCCGCGACATTTGTACCAAATACCTTGCTAGCGGCCTAATTTGTGCCAACAGCGTCGTGTTGGGGGTCTTTCTTAACTGGTGCAGTCATATTCCGTTTCGGGACGAAGCCGTTTCCCTACTCATTATCGTTAACAAAAGGGTTGTACTCGATTTACATTTCATCGTAGTGCTACTATTCTGTCGACGTTTAGCTACCTCTTGCTACAATGTTTATGTATTAATTAATGCAATATTCATTGCGATTCGGAGGCTCACTTTGTTATTCGATGCTTCTCCCTTACTGTCTGTCTTGAAACATGATTCGTTGTTGTCGTCTTGTATCAAATTTAAAGGGAAAAATGTTTGCTAGTTTTTCTTTTATATCATATTTGTGTAATCTCTCAAATTTTGATCCACATTATTGTATATTACTTGACCCATTATATTATTAACAAGAGCAACTAAAAATATACTTTGATCTTATATACTTATTTTATTTTTATTTAAATCTACGTTATTGTACCTCTAATCTCAAATGGAAATATTTCAAAATCATTCCATGTACATACAAGACAGAACACTGGGCATACTAATATCACGTACACAATAAAACATGTCGCGCCTCGCCGCAAACAATATATTGTTATTTGGTGTCTAAATCAAACATCCCTAATAAAAATCAATTACTTTTTTCTGCTCCGAACGCAATTTCGGAAGATTTATATGTATCAACATAGATGTATTGCCCTGCTCCAATTATGTAAAGAAGAAATTTGTGGGTAGTTTTATTTTATTAGTGGCGTATCCGTGATCAGGAATAAATACTCTGCGATTCTATAATGCCGTGACGGTTCCATAAAGTGATCTTTGACAAACTATTTTTCCCTTGGTCCCAAAGAGAATATATTCTGTATTTCCTCAGCCGTTATTGATTTTCTTTGTAGCCATGACAGGTTTTCATACAGTCGATAAAGACATATTGTTACCCGGGTTCTGACTTCAAAGGGAGGTTTCTGAATAAATTATTATGCGAATTTTTCAATGTTGGTAGAATGTGATGAAAGCAAGTTGTTTGTTTACCATCCCGATACTGTATGACAAATGTTTTTAAACAATTTTGCTGTCCTCGGCGCGATCTTCTTTGACTCAGGTACGAGATTTTGTCACTCTGAAACTCGTCTTTTTTTATGTGCGTTAAAGTTAAATTTTGCATGAAAAATTTAGCAACGATCCGAAACTCCTTTATCAATTTTAATTTCTTGGGTATTCTGAAATTACCTACTAAGGGTGGCATCTTTTACCCATTGCACCACTAAAATTTGAATTTCCAACTAATTTCTGAACAGTTTTCCGGAATCTATAATTTGCTCAGAGATCGAGTGCACTCCCGAAAGATATATCAATGCATTTAACGCCCGGTATTCCCTCGTGACCCTCTATAAATATCACAACACAGACTTTCTTTAGCGTACGAATGGGTTGGTTCTACAGCCCGTAACACTTTACGATAAAGTCCATTTTGGAACCACATTTATGTACCTTCGAGCCCAAGAGTATGCTTGCAAGTTGCTCTTACTTTATAGAAAATTATTCGATATTCCATCGTAGTATGAGGACTTCCCGAAAAAGTTGTACGTGATCAAGTATTGGAAATGCACTATCGATATTCGACTTACATTATTTTATTCCACGTCTGTACATGGTTGGTGCATGAAAACGTGCTACCTCTATTTTGCTGATCTGATATTTTTAGAGGGTGTTAAATTGTTATATTTGAGTCATAATAAGTTCCGTTTTACCGTGTTATAACATTTTAATTAACACTGAAATAGTGCAACCATGCAGATCTATGCTGGAGAACCTCTATCATACGAAAGGCGTATTAGATTATGCGGTCCGAGGGAATGAAGTCGATACTGCCCACAGACGACAGCAGTATTCCAAGTGGAGACGAATTTGCGTCTTATACAATTGTACGCGATGAGTCGGTTTAAAGTACCGCTTTGATCTGTTCAGCACACCAAGCTTCATAGAGAATAAGTTGGCCTTACTCTCTAAATGACCGTGGAACTGAATGTCGCTCGATATGTTGACTCCAAGGATTACGATACTGGCTGAGGCTGTCAGGGGAGTGTTTTTGAAATTACTTGTAAACGTACTCATTCGTAATATTGATGTGACCGTAAGAAAATTATAGGATTTAAAAGTACTTAGTCGTCAATAAGGATCATTTTGGCTTTGAACTGAATATAAAATCAAACGTTTAGTTCAGAATGATAAACTTTTAACGAAACTAACTTATACTCCACAAAAGCAATTGATCCATTATATTCCTTAAAGCCAGCGCCTTTCGCTCTGTCCATTTTAAAAGCTCGTTTTTAACGAAAAATTACTGTCAAAGCTAAAACATAAATTCTGCGAGCTCCAACGTTAGCTAGAGGAGATAATAAAAAATCTCCAGTCAAAATGGTCTAGTCTAGAAAGCGATCCGGCGGGCAGTATTTTTCTTTAGTTCACAGCGGTTATTTAGCCTTCTTTTCTGAACCTAAACTTTATGAGGCTATCCGTAGTTCCGCGCTATTTTTGCTTGTAATGAACGCTGCGAGCTATTTTAATGCGGAGATCTTTAAGATTCATTGCGAAGTATCTGTTTAATGGAGTTGTGAGAGAATTTAAAAGATTACGTCAATTTATGCACGGTAATTTTTTGTGTGTTTGTAAGTAGGTAAGGATAAGGCTGAAATAGAAGTAAACTTCACGCTGAACCCTCAACTACTAACAGACTCAATTACTCACTGGCGGAGAAATAATGCTGTCATCGCTTTTGTTATAATGTACCTAATACATACCGAAATTTATAGAATTCCCTTACTTTGCGCGGCACAATATTGAATAATTTTCTTACTTTACGTTTTTACATGATTATTACGGATATTATTTTAAGGGATACAGAATTCGTAACTCATCGAATCCATTTTTGGAAAAGCTGCAAAGATTATTAATAAATGTAACCATGTGTTGCCAATGATATATAATTTGAATAAGAAATAGGTTAGTCCTGGTAGGGTTTTATGTTTTTGTGGTGAACACGAGCATTTTGTTGGTGTTCCCAACTAAAAAATAAGGAATTAAATTGTAAAAACATAAGGAATTAAACTGACATTAAAACTGAAAATGCAGAAATATGCGTTTTATATTTTTAACGATCTAAAAGTCAATATGCCAACTACTTTTTTAAGGTCTTTGCCAGCTATAGTTTACAAAATAATAATTACACGAGTAAATACTGTATACCTATTTACACAGTACCTAACGTTTGAAATCAAAATGAAATGAGGAATACGATGAGACTGCCACTGACCTCAAAAAATAGTTGGTATATTCACTTTTAGAGCGTTTCAAATATAAAATTTTATTTCCGCGTTTTGTGAAGTCGGTTAATTGTTTTTTTTTTAATGTGTTTTTATTTAATCATCAAGTTTTAACTTAAATTAAAGTTCTCTGTTTGCAAAAAAAGAATTTTGGTTTTCCCTACTTATTTGGTATTCTATCTACAGCCCAAGATTGAGATATTTATTCTTTATTTTATGATTTTATTATTTCCCGACGGATTTGTAAAGGATACAAGAAAGTATTTTCGGAAACCTATACAAGCAATAAATGCTACCATACGAGCAACCCAAGAAATAGCTGAATACAAAATTAAGTACCTTCACAGATCCCTTCAGCACGCTATCCATTTTGTGACACCCGTAATTGTGCCAGGCCTAATAGGTCCCTAGCGATTCCCAAAGGATTATTTTAGTCCTGACACTAATGGTCTAATAAAAGAACTAAACCATTCAAGTTTATTCAAATCCAATTTTAAACTTTTTGTTCTTTTCGGCGGATTTTAATAAAGTGGTGACCTGAATATCACGATTGAGAAATACGTTACAAGTCTCTGTTTCGAATCTTGGTAGAGACGTGAGATGAAAAGTAATACTTTGTTCACAAGCGGTTGGTTAATATTTGATAAATATCTTTAATATCGCTAAAACGTAGGTTTATCTTAAGTCTTGCACCCAATTACATTTATTTCTTTAGTTGCCTCTTACTACAAGTTGCCTGGAAGAGATTGTTGGATCAAAAGAGCCTCCTATTTGTACTGAATATTCTGTATTTTTGAACAAGAAATAAAACTTGTATTGCATGTATTCTTTGTAACAAAGATACCTTAATTCTAAACCAAATATAATACACAATTAAAACTCACAAATACAAAAAGAACAGTACCAGACAATTACATAATAAATAATACATTTATTGATAAAAAGACGTCGTTCTCATGCTCATATTAAAAACTTATAATGATACTTAGGTTAAAATAATAAATAAAAGTTAAAATAATTTCAATTCAATTTTCCTCCGTTCTTCTCAAATGTGTTATGTTCCTTAAACATAGCAGTTATATACACGACTAGTGGTCACCCACGGCTTCGCTCGCGTTAATGTCGGTTATTAAATATATAGCCTATAGCCTTCCTCGATAAACGGACTATCCAACACA
Source organism: Elophila nymphaeata (assembly GCA_955850985.1). Taxonomy (NCBI): domain Eukaryota; kingdom Metazoa; phylum Arthropoda; class Insecta; order Lepidoptera; family Crambidae; genus Elophila; species Elophila nymphaeata. The sequence continues at coordinate 14,036,728 of OY039076.1, read as the reverse complement.
AAAATATTTTTTCAATTTGAATTAGTAGTGTCTGAGATTAGCGCGTTAAACCAAACAAACAAACTCTTTAGCTTTATAAAATTAGTATAGATTCGATGAAGAAGTAGTCTTATTTTTAATTGCGTAAATTGTACTATGATTAATCGTCTATCTAGGCTGTAGGGCGAATTTCCCATGAGGAAGTTTCGATGTCGTCGAGAGTCTGTGCATCGAATCGAAAGGGAATTTATATTTTCTAAGGTTGATTGGTTGTTTTTATTACAGAAACAACAGGAACGAATTCGACGAAAAATCCTGCCCCAAGAGCCTTAGTATTGAAAACATTCGCTCAGATTGCCAGAGATCTGGAAAAATTTCCACCTTTATGAGGGGTATTTGAAAATAAGAATATCTGTTATATCGAAATAACCCATTAGTAATTTTCAAATATCTACAAGTATATTTAAGCCAGGCACATTCAGTTTGCTTCATACAAAGACCCTGCAACTGAAATGAACAGACGTAGTAGGTTATGACTGACTTGCTGAGTATCTCTGATTCCATAACAATGGTTCACCATTAATATAGCGATTCTTCGCTCATACTAGGTCGTTAATCAGAGCTAATGACGGAGATAAAAATATCTAGCATACCACAGTTTCATAACGATAAAATATTATGGCCGTTGTTATATGTTAGATTTCGTTTTGTTGCACTGTTGTTGGAAATTAAAAGAATACAATAGTGTGGAAAGAATGTCGATCTGCAAGGACCATATAGATAAGAACAGGCAAACATTATATAATATCTTTCTGCTATTATTATGTCATTACCTATAAAATTATCGTATGGTATGAAAGTTTGTAAAAGAAAAACCAATTTACTTTTTATTAAAAAACTGCTCGGAGATTGTTTGTCCTATAGTCGTGCCTGCTCTGTTCTTAAGTTCATTTGGCTCGGCTTAATATGTTTTGTTTACCATATGAAAGGTAAGTTTTTAGTTACAATCAGGTAGGCAAGTATAAGGTAGATTTTAGCAGATCAATAAAATACAGATATGAATTTGTTCATACCGGTGCTTACTGCTCATACTCGCAAGCGCGCTTATAGCTTTAGCTTAAGTACACCTACTCTAATAATCTCCGCTTGATAGTAGATTTTGACATAATTGTCGTTTTGGCAAATACTCAGCTGATCTCCGATCAATGTATCTCGTTTCAAGACAGAGTCTATAATGAGATCTACTTTTAAAACTAGATTTATTACTGTGAGTCCTTCTGTAATACGGGCCTTAGTGTTTACCTCTTCCGAACATCTCAGTCAGTCATCATCTCAGCATTAATTTCCTTGCCATATCATGTCTCACGCAATCTGTCCATCTTTTCCGGGCTACCTCTCCTGCTTCAAGCCATGACACTAGATAATTAGTGTGAGCGTTGAAATATCATTATCGATAAGAGTAATAATTTTATTACAAATTATAAACTTGAATAATATCAAGGAACTAAATAAAAACAGAACAATATATTTTCTTGAATCATATAAAATATTATTACACCAACCAGCCCTCAGAAACCTTCTTGAGTAGATGATAAATGAATTATATTGTATAAACGGAGTCTTTCGTTCAATAAGATTGAAGGATGACTTAGGAGATTGTATAGAATAAAGAAAGGCTTCATAAGTTCCGCCCATGGAAACTTCATAAAACACTGAGATAAATTGAATACCGAACAGAAAATTTTATAATTATTATTCAACAACTTTGGTATTTGCTTTGAAACCTTTTATGATAAATACTTGGGCGTTTTAATCATTAATGAGTTTTGTGAACAGTATTTTGCGAAGGAGTGAAATTCATTAATATCACTTAACCTCGCTGTATACCTCTCTAAAACATTCTTAATAGTAAAAGATCCGAATTAGAAACGATCTTTACCCATCTGTTTAATGGATGTAAAGTATTTAATATTAAATAAACTAGTACCTAATTATTAAATATATAAATTAGTAAAAATTATCTTGTAAGAAATTAGTAAAAATCTTGTTGGTTTTAGTTGGTTTCTTTACTGAAGGAACGTTGACTTTTGGGTTTAGTGCCCCCTTTTTGTAGGTGACAGGTTGGCAATCTGACACTATTTTGGGGGGTACTGTATGGCCCATACTGCCAGATATGGCTTTGTGTGTAATAGAATGTTACATGAAGATCTGACTCCTTTTGGGATAGTAAGCGAGATTATATGTATGTATGTAAATCTATACTATTCTATTCTTAATTAATGGCGTCGCGTCGCATTAAGCGTACGCATTTTGCCAATGTCAAGTGAAAATGTAAGTAAAGTAACAAAAATTGTACGGTTGATAGAGGTTAAAAATGGAGTCTCTCAACACGTGTTTTTACAACAAGAACTCGGGAGAAACTCCATGTATGTAAATAAGTAAGTAGGATGTCAAAAAATTTACGACGCGAGTGTGTTGGCTAAATAAAATCCTGGCCGAACTATTATTAATGAAAAATTTAATTATGACTTGTAGATTGCTTGTAGACATGTAGATAGCGAGGTTATATCCTCAAATTCAGTAGCATCTAGATTGACGACCGGTTGTATAAAGCTATACTTTTTAACTTTTTACAATATATTAACTATTTTAGGTATGAATAAAGTTATACCTAATTAATATTAATTTAAATTGTACTCTCCTCCTTTCTAATTTGCTGCGCCCGACAGGGTCCATGATGTACCTACTATTTAAGTTATAATTAGGACCTCACAGCCATTGTGGAATAGCAATAAAGCATTGAATTGAATTGAATTGAATTGAATATCGTAAAAAATATATATAACTAGCTGTCCCGACCACGCGTTGCTGTGGTAATTTCATACTACTGGTCTATAACATTGTATCTGCAGTAAAAAAATATGACTACTTATCAAGATAAAAACTATCCTATCTTTCAAGTTGGATCAGACTGCACACGGTGTACAAATATGATTAAAATTGGTTAAGTAGTTTCCTAAACTATTTAACCAATTATATTATTTAACCAGTCCATCGGGGACAAACAACGTGACACGTAATTTATATATATTAAGATTGTGATTAAAAAAGGAACGATCCATTTCTATAAATTAAGTTGACATTTCTATGAATTAAGTTGAATTTTACGTTACTTTTGCAGATTGTAAAAATAAAACTTGATGCAAGAATGGTTCAAATGTTAAAATCCTCGTCATAATAATAATGTCTTAGAATATTTTTTATACTGATAAGATATCCAGTCTTTTAGGCCCGTGTTACAGAATGACACTCAGAAGTCAAACATGTCTTGAGAATCGTCTGTCACTTTCTATCACGCACAAAGTGATAGAGACGTAGGACGCGTACGAACATTATAATTTGAGGCTTCATAACTCTTAACTCAGCGTTGTGCGTTCCAAATAAGAGACTATGGCTCCTCTTGCTTTACAAACTACGTGTTACTCTGATTTTTGGTCATAGTAGCGCGCACAGTTTAGTGCTGAATCTTGCTAGTTTACGCTTTTTTGCAGCCTAGTACTTAGAGTGCGCGAATCTTTAACTAAATATATCCACCTTAAGTTGAGCCCTCTGTGTTTCAAGCGTGTGTAATGGTTTGCTCTACGTTCTTCTGTACCTTTCTTTCCATGATTTATTACAGTTATTTTTGCAAGAAACGCTGGCTTAATAGTTGGTTGACCTCTTATTCTGTTATCTTTTGTTTACTCACCTGTCCTATATCTTTCTCATCATTCGCAATATGGGAATAACATGGAGAAATCCAAAAACTATCGACAGAACACAAAGGAAACTGAACAAAAGCTATTATATTACCAATACATCCACAACAGCCCTAGTTTACTCCGGTACGTCAACAGCAGTAAATCGTTGGTAACGCGAGAAGTTTCCATGATGTGACTTGTTTTGCGTGATATTTTCTTACAGTTGGCTAAAAGGCTGTGATATTGAGTCACTATTAATATTGGGGATTGGTTTCGAGTTACAACTATTTTTCTCTTTGATAGTGAATAGAGTGATATACAATCGTGAATTAACGAAGATCGTCTTCAAATTGAGTAAAATTAAAAATATAAGTAAAATTAACATAAAATATTCTAATCATGCATTTTTGTCGTAAATCTATGGTTGATTAACGACCATTCTCAGTTTTATAATGATCTTTTGCACCGTGTTTGCACTTCTAACTCATCAAGTTAATTAAATATCTAACCTACAAACCCAAAATTAATATCCGCAACATACATTTTGGAAATCTGAAATCACTCTTATTGACATAAGGTTGAATATTCTCTGCTAAGGCCTATTAGCGGATGAATGTTACGACTAATCATCACCATATTGCAGGGGAGCTTATTTTTGTCCTTTTACGTAAAAAGTTCTTTTTTCCAAGATTAAGCAGTAAAAAAACACAGCATGACTTTGTCAGGGATACATGAAGATAAATCGGGAAAGTTTTACACATTTTTGCAATTTCCTTACCAATTTCTTTAGGTTGGCAATATGAAGAATAATGAAACCTGAGGAAATCGTAAGGTTAACTGAAGCAAATAATAATGATGTTTGGGTAATAAAAATTTTGGTCTATGATCAGACAGTTGCTAAGTTAGACTTTCTGATACCTAATGCAAAATATTTTTCATATATTAGTTGATGGTAATTTTTTAGGAGGACGACATTATTTATTATACCTAATAGTTATTCTTGTATACTTGTTAAACATATTATTATTTTAATCGTTGTTTATTTGTTTACACAATTGGAAATTGATGAAGCAAATGCAGCATTTGCTGCAAGTGTAGGACGTGACGAACCTGAATATAAAAACTGTGTAAAATTAAATATTTGTAACCAAAAAATAATTCAATCGACACCCTTTCGGCATAGTTCTCTAGCATCAAAATATGTGCACGCTAAAATAAAGAGAAATAATAAACCGCTTATTACTCGGACGGCACGATATCATGCCATAAAACCGTTTTGATTATCTCATTTACGCGAGTTCACACATGTTAAAAGAAAGGTCTAATTAAATTACCTACGACAAAATAGGCGCGTTCCATAACTTTTGGCTTGCCAAACAACATATTCTGTAACTAATATATTTTTTACATAATGTATTCATACTAACACTAATTTGTCTAGCCCATATTATGCCTAAATACCTAAATAATTTAGCTACAGTACCATATTATAAAGTTAGAATTCGGGCAGCAGGGTAGGGGAAAGAAGACCAATTATAAAGTTAGCAACATAATTTCTTATTAACTCAGTAAAAAAATCCTGTTAGAACGACAAAAGAGTATCCCCCCCACCCCCCACCCCTCAATTTCGATAGATTTATCGAATACTGTTATCTAAAAAATGAGACTTCGAACGAAAAATACTAGTCCATCGAGAAAACAACCGTCGATAAATAATATAATAGAACACACGTCCTTTATTCGTGTTATCCTTCATAGAAAATCATTTTCACATTAGGAATTCTTTTGTCACCAATCCTGGACGTCACACTGTCGGGCCATCAAAATCTAGATACATTTTTAAGGGTAACATATTCTTTATTAAAAGTGCTCCGCGCCGCTACCTAGACTGCAAACAGCGTGAAGTGAAAACTGGTTTCATTTTTGCCGACGGTATTTACTGTACCCCCGGGGGCGTTGCTGTCGGTACACGAGTCATTTTAACCCTCGCGCCGCTACTCATATAACGTCATGCTGCGCCTTGAATTTTTCACTACGATTTTTTATGTTGTTTTCATAAATGCATATTTTCATTTTCTACTCCATGCGAGGCGTCTAAAGTAGTTGCTAAAGCTTTGTTACAACAGCGTATTTTAAGCATCATAATAGAGTCTTGAACATATTGACATTTGAGCTACCTATTTCTGATTGATCGTATTTCTTAAACTCCAATTTACTGTTGTCATCGTCTAGTCTAGTGGTCGGCAAAGTGCGGTTCCGGAGCCGCATGTGGCTCTCTGGCTCCTTAAATGCGGCTCTGGCACAAATATCCACGGAAGGCGCAATAATAATTTCATTTTAAAAAAGCTGATGCAAAGCACATTACGCATTAACAAATATTTATTAAGTATGAAATTTAGTTTTATTTAGTGTACTACTAATTTACTGTAATAAAGTTTACTTAACAAGCAGATTTGGCTACCATTTTTTTTTTAATAGTTGTAATGTTCCTATTTAGCTCTTTGGCTAATAAGTTTGCCGACCACTGGTCTAGTCTAATGATTGCCCACTGGAGAAAAATCCAGCAGGCCTACACAAAAAGCACACATATCGTTTCCATTTTATTTCTACAATCACAATCGTTTTGGAGTTTTCTATCGAAAAAAGCTAGACAAGTTGTTTCCATTATCGAAATCGTTCCATCTATCGTGACAGTAGAAAGAAACAAAAAACAGTCTATGATTTCTGATATATTTGAGCTGTAGGGCTAAACAAAGTCACTATCTATTGGTGGTTTCTCTTATAGACATCATTAAAAAATATAGAACTGACTCTGACTGATGGAATAGACAATTCGTAGCCAAGATGCTGTACTTACTTTTATTTCCGCCGGTAATTCATTAATTAGCTCCTTATAAGCGCTCTACTTTTTTAAATCAAGACACAGTTCGTAAAATTTGTCTTTGTTTAATCGGAAATAATCTACAAACAAAGTTTCGGGCATATCACTGCTTTTTTCTAGTGTCCTACGATTTATAACTCTCGTCCTTCGTCTAATCCAAAGTTCATCATTTTCCGCTGTCCACAAAGTCTTAGCGAATGCATTTCACTTTGTTATTTTAATAAAAACACTCTAAATACAAACAACAAACTAAATCGACTATGCTTTTCTGTTGGGCGTGAGCAGTCGTTTAGTTAACGACTAGTAGAATAGCACCGTTTCTATTGACTACGTCAGAAACTGCATCTTGTCTACCAACTAATATGAAAACAATCCACTGTCAGATAGTAAACGCCACATTTTTTATTATTAGAGAATAGAATCCTAGTAGACAGCATTTTGGCTACCACTTTTCTATTAGCTTAATACAGTCATGTGACATATCCAGCGCAAGTGTCAGTTGCATACATTTTTAGGTTTTCTATTATAGAAACCGCCAAGAATATGACTTTGTCTAGGCCTACAGAGGTATCTCGTTTGATCCACAAGGGAGTCAATTTATGCTAACTTTAGTTGGTGTGGTATAGGGCTTTTTTGAACCCTAGATACCACTAACTTATCAAAGTTTATCAATAATGTGAGCGCTAAACCTAATTATAAGGTTTGTATATTCTACTCAACACAAATTTGAGTATCACCATAGGTCGGAATATTTTGATATTAGCGTCTGTTGAAAAGGAGATAGAGATCCTATGGGAATCACTGCATTCTACAATCAACGAGAGTAAAACAGCAACTCACCTTTAGCAGCCACACCGACCCAGTACTACCCGGGCAATGTACGCCAGAGCAGACCTCTTCCTCGTTCTCAACAGCCCTCGAAGATGGAGCGATATTTTGAAGGACCAGCCTTGACTGAGCATCCGCCAAGACAGCGGGTGGTATGCGTATACTTCACAACAGTATATATGAAGCACTAAAGACACTGCACTATAGGTTCACAGCGCGAGCGGTGGGTCGAAAGTACGTAAACCCTAAGAATAGCGGTGAGAAACCTCCCAGGTCGTGAAGGTTCCAGAAAGCGGGAAAAACCGGGATCAGCGCGTACGCAGCCGGTCGAGTCGCCGTCAATTCGTAGACTATAGAATGCAGCGGTATATTGAGCGATCACTCTTATAAACTAATATGTGGGTAATATTGAAATTCACATTGAAGGCTAACAGTTAGCATGAACATTGCCCCCGGCCTTAAAACCTTCGGTTTTAATGAAAATGTAATTGAATATGAACAACGGGTAGGGGACAAGTAACTTAAGGTTAAGTCATTGAGATGGTAGCGTACAAAGACGCACGACTGGTCGTTTATAAACGCCCGTCGAAGTCTTTACAGAGGCAACTCTTATGATACCGTCCTTGCCTGGATAAGCAGCAACTACGACGCCAAGAGGCCAATGAAGCGGAGAAATATTGTCAGTAACAATGAGTACAACGGAACCGATACAGATCGGGTTAGAAGCGGTATTCCACTTTGTTCTGGACTGCAACAAGTGTAAATATTCTTGCTTCCATCGCTTCGCGAATGATTGTAACATTTGATCCAGTAAAGAATAGCGATTGCGTAAATTATTAGAATCTAATGACACGTCATAGGTAGGCAATTGTTTTAATGGGCTTGACATTAAAAAATGTGCAGGCGTTAACGCACTAGGTTCCGATGGATCATCACTAAGCAGCGTAAGTGGTCTTGAATTTATCACACATTCGATCTGTGTGAGCACAGTCAAGAGCTCCTCGTATGTAAGTAGCTGCGTACCTATAACTCTATAAAGATGCGTTTTAAAAGCCCTAATATAAATTTCATAATGACCACCAAAGTGTGGACTACGCGGCGGGTTAAGTTTCCACTCGATTCGATTGTTGACAAGTTCATTAGCGAAAGACGATTGGAAGTTTTCAGAATCTAAGAATTTGTAGATTTCAGAAAAACTATTTTTAGCACCAATAAAATTGGTTCCTCTATCCGAATACATGCAAGATACTGCACCGCGGCGAGATAGAAAACGTTTAAGTGCGGATAAGAAGGCATTAGTGGTTAAATCAGATGCTATTTCTACATGCACGGCTCGTGTCACCAAACACGCAAAAACGCATAAGTAACATTTTATGGAGCGAACACCACGCTTCCTATAGGGAATTATATTTATAGGGCCACAGTAGTCGACGGCAGTGTGAGTAAATGCCTTCGTTTCATTTACTCTGCAAGCAGGCAAGTCAGCCATCATAGGATAAGTAGGCTTAGGGTTCACTTTAAAGCAAAAGTTACATTTATGAATGCAAGTTCTAACAAGTCTTCTGCATGACAGAATCCAGTACCTCTGTCGCAGAATGGACATGAGAGCCACAGAACCTGTGTGACAATTAGAGCGGTGATAATGTATAATAATAAGCTCGACTACCTTGTCTTTACGAGGAAGTAGCACAGGGTGTCGTTGCTCGAAAGACAAGTCAGCGTGACGTAGTCGGCCACCAACCCTTACAAGGTTATTGGTGTCAAGGAAAGGAGCTAGGCGATTAATTGCGGGAGAACAACGATTGTTTCGTTGAAGAGAATTTATTTCACAAGCGAAGTAAGTATATTGAACAGCCTTTAATATTTCAATTTCAGCAGTTTGCATTTCACTGGCTGAAATTCTACTATTAGAGCGGGGAAGTTTTTTAATAAAGCGTAGAACATAAACTGTAGAGCGGAGCATCAACAGCCAAGAGGATACTCGCTGCGATAGCAAAAGGAGCGGATGAGTAGCATCATTTAAAATAGCGGTTAATGCAACTTTAGTTTCAGGTAAGTCAGCGGGATTATAATTATTTTCTATAGCGGTAATAGGCCAACTAGAATAATCTTTACTCAACCAGGACGGTCCAGTATACCAGGGAGTATAGTTAAGTATTTGTGCAGGTGACAACCCTCGCGACAAACAATCACTAATGTTGTCCTCTCCTGGCACATGATAAAAATAATAAGCGGGAAGTGAATTCAAAATTTTGGTAACACGGGTAGCAACAAAGGTTTTGAATTTATGAGGCGAACCGTGGACCCAATGAAGAGCGACCATAGAATCTGATAAGCAATAAACCTTATCAATTTTATGACGTGATTCTATCATATTTATGACATGTCGAACCAGCTTCGACATCAACAGAATTGCACAAAGCTCAAGCCTTGCGACAGACTGAACAAGCAATGGTGCCACCTTGGATTTGGCACATACAAGTCTAACAGAAATTAATTCGTTTAAAGCGGATACAGAACGAATATACACTACACAACCGTAAGCTCGCTCGCTAGCATCGGCAAAGGCGATTATCGAAATATTTGAATTTTCATAAACTTCAAGGTGACGCGGTATACGTAATTGTTCTAGGCAAGGTAGTTCTGTAATGTAATTTTTCCATATTTTTAAAATATCAGCGGGCGGTTGTTCATCCCAATCAATTTTTAAAATAAACAATTGTTGGAGAATAAGTTTAGCAAATAAGATTACTGGTGCTATGACACCCAGAACGTCGAACTGACGAGCAATAACAGAAAGAATGTTTCGCTTGGTACATGGGCGTGGAGTAAGCGAGACAGAAATTTTAAACTCGTCGGTAACTGGAGACCACTTCACACCCAGCACCTTCAAGTCATCACAGTCACTAAATGGAACATCAACTGAGTACCGGTGAGAGCTTGGCAGTGAATCAAGCAATTCAGGTGAATTGCTGGACCACTTTACTAGGTCAAAGCCTCCGGCCTTGAACATCCCTAACAACTCACTTCGGAGGCGTAAGGAGTCCCGGACGGAGGGCATGGAGAAACAAATGTCATCCGTGTAACAATTGTTAGTAGCGACCTGAGCAGCTAGCGGGAACGAGTCGCGTTCATCCTGACAAAGTTGTCTTACCACACGGATCGCTAAGAAAGGGCTACAGCTCAAACCGAAGCAAACGCGGTTAAAACAGTACGTAGTAATCGGTTCACTAGAATCAAAGCGGTATAAAAACTTCATATATTTACGAAACCTTTCGTTAACTGAGACCTGCAAGTACATTTGTTTTATGTCTGAAGTGAAAGCTATTTTGTATATACGAAAATCAATTAATATAGACAGTAAATTATTTTGTAAGTTAGGTCCCGTATGTAAAACTTCATTCAACGAGACATTCGAGTCTGTCTTGGCACTAGCGTCCATTACCATGCGTATCTTAGTAGTAGTTTTATCATGTCGTAGTACAGCATGGTGCGGTATGAAGTAACCTGAATGATCACCAGTGTCAATAACGCGAGAGATATAATTTTTATCAATATATTCGCGGATAATATTGTCGTATTCTTGGCGTAATTCAACACTAGCATTAAGTTTGCGTTCCAGTGACAGGAATCGTTTTTTAGCGGTACAGTATGAATCACCCAAGGTGGAGGGATCATCCGAGAAAGGTAATGCGACAGAATAGCGGCCTGTGCTATCGCGCTTAGTATTATTAACAAAAATATTTTCGCACTCCCTTTCAGCCGAACTCAAGATAGGCTGACAAGGCAATACCTCCTCGAGCTGCCAAAAGGTTTGCAAAGTTTTGTCTAAGTTTGAATCAGTTTGTATAACAGCGGTTAAAGAAATAGAATTGTTATGAGCGGTGTTTACGGTATATGTATTACCTAGAATCATGTAACCAAAAATTGTATCAAAAGCGGTAGGCATGCCCGGTGGCCCGGTAACACGGCCTTGTAGTAAAATATCGGCGAAAAATGAAGCGCCTATGAGAATTTCAACCTCACCGGGAGAATGAAACTCATCATCAGCGAGACGAATATTTTGTAAATAAGAAAATAACGTTTTGTCAATATTAACAGTCGGCAGATCGTCTGTAATGCGGTCAATAACACACACATCTATCGATATTGATATGTCATTAAAACGAGAAAATAAAACTAATTTTGTTGATCCCCTAATTGGATTAGGAGATGAACCAATGCCCTTGACAACAGCGCGCGGTAATTTATTAAAAGAAAGATTTAAGTTTTGACAGCATTTTGTAGTTATAAAGTTAGATTGAGAACCGGGATCGATAATTGCACGAACACAATTCAAATTGCCGCGCGAATCAGCTGCGTATACCTTGACTGTACCAAGTAAACAAGTAGTATCGTTTTTACTGAGCGGCGGCGACATATTACACAACGAAATATTTTGCGCGTTTGTGTTATCCTTCTCAGTAACAGGTTTCTGTCGCACGGCGTCATATGCGCAAGGAGTGGCGGTGGAGAAGCGTGTACGCTCCCGTGAGCCGACATCATGACTCACGTCAGCAGCGCGCGGGGCCGGCGGCTGCGCGGGATGTGACGGCGGGCGGCGCACCGCCGGCGCCGAGCGGGGCTCGTTTGCGACATAACAGCGTGTGATGTCTTGACGCACAATTTCGACAAAGACTATTTGAGTTACAAGTTGTAATTAAATGAGTTAAGCTTAAACAATTGGTGCATCCATTGTGAGATTTCACAACGTTATAGCGGTCTTCTATTGATAAATTTTTAAATGTCGTATAAAGAAACAATTTATTATGCGAATTTTGTTTACAAAACGCGCAGCGGCTATAATAATTACCGAAAGAAGTGTGAGTAGCGGCTACTAAAGAATGAGTAGGTTTATTACGAATTTGATATAAATTTTGTTTAGAAGTGACGGTATTCATGGACGAAGTGCGATCTAGTACCTTACATTGTTCGCGCACAAAGGCAACCAAATCATCGTATGAAGGAAAAGATGAGTCACGCTTATGCATTTCAAACTGACGAGCGGTTTCTGTATCGAGTTTTTTAAATGCGAGGTAAAATAAAATAAAATCCGATAAATTATTTAAATTTAGAGATTTAAGACTAGAAACAGCTCCACAAAATTTTTCCAAAAAGGATTCAAAATATTTAGTATTGGCGGAATTAAAACATTTAAAATTAAACATTTCATCTAAATACGCGGAAGCGAGACAACGCTTGTCTTCATATTTGTCGACTAGCGTCCGCCATATTATGTTGTAGTTAGTGGCGTTCGGTGTGATTCCCGCACAAACGGAAAGTGCCCGGCCAGACAGCTTACCAATCAAGTACTGCATACGTTCATGGTCAGTTAAGTCAGAGTTATTGTGAATCGTATTTTTAAATGATTCGTAAAACATAGGCCACTTAATAGGGTCACCAGAAAATCCTATCAAATCTAGCTTAGGCAGTTTTACAGCTGGTTTTTTATAACAACTATTTTTGGTGTCTGTAGAATCCGACTTGATTGTTGCTGCCGATGCAGACAACTTAGTTAAGGTGCGTTTACAAAAACAATAAAGTTCTTCAAATGCATTGACACTTTGATAATTAGGTTCAGAGTCAGGCTTTAATTGCAGTTCAGCATCAATTATTTGATCAGTAATTTCCTTAAACTCTGAGCGTAAATACTCTAAAGACTCAGTACTAGCAAGGAATATTTCCGTAGATGATTCATCAGAAAATGCGTGTGTAGCCTCGCTATAGATTTTTTGTAAGCGGGAAAATAAATTATTGCGTTTAGCATTATATTTTTTCAAGTCCATTTCTAACTTTTCAATTCCCTTTAAACCACCTGCACTTCCAGGCGGCATTATGAGCTATAATATAGGTAATAATAGACAAAGTGTGAAACGTCTGATTTGCGAAATGTGTCTGCAACACTGTGCAACGATAGGAGCAAGAATGTTCGGTGGCGTGATTATTTGCAATCTACCTTTTATTTACTTATTGCGTAAATACAAAAATATGTGTAATTAAGTTATTTAAAGCGTAAGCGGTGTAGTAAAATAGATATTAGGTTCAATGAATGCGGCTCGAAGGCCAAAAGAACGATGTGAGCGCTAAACCTAATTATAAGGTTTGTATATTCTACTCAACACTAATTTGAGTATCACCATAGGTCGGAATATTTTGATATTAGCGTCTGTTGAAAAGGAGATAGAGATCCTATGGGAATCACTGCATTCTACAATCAACGAGAGTAAAACAGCAACTCACCTTTAGCAGCCACACCGACCCAGTACTACCCGGGCAATGTACGCCAGAGCAGACCTCTTCCTCGTTCTCAACAGCCCTCGAAGATGGAGCGATATTTTGAAGGACCAGCCTTGACTGAGCATCCGCCAAGACAGCGGGTGGTATGCGTATACTTCACAACAGTATATATGAAGCACTAAAGACACTGCACTATAGGTTCACAGCGCGAGCGGTGGGTCGAAAGTACGTAAACCCTAAGAATAGCGGTGAGAAACCTCCCAGGTCGTGAAGGTTCCAGAAAGCGGGAAAAACCGGGATCAGCGCGTACGCAGCCGGTCGAGTCGCCGTCAATTCGTAGACTATAGAATGCAGCGGTATATTGAGCGATCACTCTTATAAACTAATATGTGGGTAATATTGAAATTCACATTGAAGGCTAACAGTTAGCATGTACAAATAATAATATTGTTATCTCTAATTCCGGTGGTCGAAGCATTAGAGGAGGCAATTAAACGAATGTATTAATTTACTTAATTAGTTAAACACTTATTACACTTCACCTATATTGCCATCAAATCCATATCTTTATTAGCCATAGATAGCTAACCTATATCGTATCGACGACGGGCAGTGTACAGTAATATTCACAGAAATAGTATTTATTAATATTTTTGTGGTAATATCGCTGTGTCTTTTTGACGATGCGTCCGAATGCCGTGGCTCAGCTAGTCAACTCAGTCGCTGGTGAAGTCGTTGCCGTGACGTATGCACCGAAAAGGTGTGTTATGGTTTTTGCAAGACAAGTCGTAGCCCGTCGTTTCGACGGATGGTTAGATTTACTGTCAGTTTTAGTGCGAGTGTATATTTTGCACACGCGCTAAAGAAAAGTAGATTATTTTATATTGTGTGTTTTATATTCTAATAAGCCATGTAACGTCAAAAGACTAAATATGTCCATTTTTATATGATTTTGTACGAAAAGGTATTTTATGAGAAAATATTCCGTTTTTTAGAGGTCTAAAAAAGTTGCCATAATTTTATAAGGTGTTAAATAAAGTGGATTTATAAAATGCGTTTTTATTGGTAACCCTTTAAAATAACTATAATAAACATCAATAGCTCTATGAAGTATATATCTTATGAAAAAAGAACTGTTTTTGTAATACCCGTCGTTTCGGCGGATGGTTAGCCTAAATAGGGTACACCAGAAGGTTAGCTATCTAGGGTTAGTGTCTTTACGAACGTAAGTATTTCACTTTCATGAAATTTTTACGTCATTACTAAGTAAGTCAATAGGAGCATGTTTTGAATTTCATACAATTCTAAAATATAAAATTGTAATTTTAGTGAAATTTTATTTTATTTAAATAAGACCGAAACTCCTGTATAGAGAAATTGCAAAACCACCACGCTCAAGTTTTAATACGATTTCACAGTTTAACGCAAACGGGACAGCGTTTCGGAAAACATAAAACTCACTCAGGAAACTGAATAAGCACTTTCTAGGTATAAACTACGGTAGGTCCGTCCATCCGTCCGTGTCGAGTGGATTTTGGGAAGTGAATACTACTAATATTATAAACGTGAAAGTTTGTTTAGATATATGTCTGAATTTTTGTTACTCTTTCACGCAAAACTATTGAATGGATTTTATGTGCAGACGAAATCGCGGGTTAAAGCTAGTATCTTTACCTATATTTAACTTTTCTCTTTTCTCAATCTATACTTATATTAATCGTGTATCTCCTACCCTGCTCTATAAAATAACACAAATGGAGAAAACGTTTTCCTCTACCTCTAATTCTTATCCAATCTTGATGATATTTAAGAATGTTTTTAAGATTCTATGTCTGTACGTTTTCGTTTTTTCAAAATAACTTTAATCGCCGTACTATCCTTATAAGGGTAGTCATAAGTTCAGGGTTTCAAGATTTAAGCTTATTTAAATCACCGTATATCACAATTAATAAAAAATGGAAACAATCAAATTCTGTTATTCACCCTACTTTATTGAAAAGTAATATTCTATTAACTCCGGAGACAAAGCTGCTGTGTGCATGGGAATTGGGTAGCTATCAGTTCTCACTTCTTGCGATATGAATATTTTTTTCGCTTCGCGGTACAAAAAGTTTTCGGGTCAGCTCAACCTTTATGTGCACGCGGTGCCGCGAAAAAATGGCTGGAGATCTATCTATTTGTCACTAGGATGAAACACTTGGGACGAGTAATATATGGCAAAGAAATTTTCTCCGATATTCTTCTAGTCTAGTTAAGTAATTCGTCTAGTACCTAGACATGGAATTCTACTTTAGATTATCTAATTGAACCAAAATTCTGTCGAATCATGCCATTAATGCTAAAATCTTCCGAGGCAGTGTTTGTTATATATATCTAGTTTCCAAAGATATAGAAACATTAAATCTAGCCAGTCCACAACTATTGTATTTTAAATAATAATACAGCATCTTTACACTTCAGTAATTATTTATTTAATTGTCAATCTAGACAATGTGCCAACCATGATACATACATCAGTCCTTCTCCTCAATCACCCAAGGTATGGCAGATCAGACATAAATAGGTAGTAAGTTTAAAAAACCTGTGTATTCAATAATTAAGGAATGAATACAACTTTGCACTTCAGTAATTATTCATTTAATTGTCAATGTAGATTATGTCATCCCATGACATATACGTCAACAACACCTCTCAAACCGCGTGTCTTGTGCGCCTAAATGAGTAAAACTGTCCGGCGAATACGCACTTATGAGTTTGTGCTCAAGCCTAAGCCTCAAGCTCATATTATATACATACATACAGCCTACATACAACCAATCATCTTAGTAGAAGATCCGAACCTATATCGAACTTCACCGAGCTGATAATAGAATGAAACATATTTTATTATTAATTTAGTATATTAGAAAATATATTAAAAATGGGTTGTCTAAAAAAATCCTGGACAGACAATTTTTTTTTATTTTATTAAAAATGATTTTTAAAAAAAAATGAATAAAATATTGCAACATCAAGATAATAGGAAAATTTTGTCCTGACTGATAGTAGAAACCGTATAGAATGTGCAGGCATTGGGTTGTCTATTATTTACCTGCGCGAACTACTGGGTTGTCAGGTATGAACAGTTATGTCGATATCAGTTACTTTCACTCGATTGGATAATAGAAAAAAATTTATATCATCATAAGCACGCGACAAAATTTTCTTATTATCTTGATGTTGCAATATTTTATTAAAAATCATTTTTCAAAAAATAATTAAAAATATTCTGTCCAGGATTTTTTTAGACAACCCATTTTTAATATATTTTCTAATATACTAAATTAATAATAAAATATGTTTCATTCTATTATCAGCTCGGTGAAGGTCGATTTAGGTTCGGATCTTAGACTATCTTTCTTTCTTTCAATCACGCTCATAAGCCCAAAAGGGATGGAGTAGAGCTTTAGGTAACATTTAGTTACACATAAAGCCACATCTGGGAGTTTGGGCAATCATCATGTAATTTCAGCCGAGACCAGGTTCTCCAATCCGATAGGTCCTGAGCTGGGCAATGTTATGGGCAATGTAGTGCCTTAAATAGGGACAGGTTGCCAGTCTGTCGCCTACATAAAGGAGGCATCGCACCCAAAAAGGAACACTCCTTCAGTAAACCAACAAACAAAAATCCAACTACTAGGACAGATGCTACCCTCTAATCATCTCAGCATTCAGGGTAAATATTATACAAGGTGTAAAAGACTTGAACAGTCCAACGAAAACCATGTATTCTGCTCACTATCATAATTATACCCTTAGAAATTGATAGTTACAATTTTATTGAAGTAATTTTTAAATTTTTTAATGAAACATATTCCAACCATTATTTCTTCATTATTGTCCAAAGAAACATTATCATTTTTAGGGTTCCGTACCTCAAAAGGAAAAAACGGAACCCTTATAGGATCACTTTGTTGTCCGTCTGTCTGTCTGTCTGTCAAGGCCCTTTATCTCAAGAACGCGTGGACGTATCAAGCTGAAATTCACATGAAATACTCAGGTCTATTGTCCCTTTAAGCTGTGAAAATATCAAACTTCTAAGCCAAGCCAATCAAAAGATACAGCCGATTATGTTGATATTTTCAACAAATTTCCGACACTCGCAAAGGAATCAAAACCTACAGGATACTTCCCGTAAACTCAGAATCTTGAAATTTGGCATGAAGCATTGTCATATAATGCAAATATAGGAAAAATTGCGAAAATCACATTTTTTTAGTTATATAATATAATAAAGATATTTTAATTAAATGAAACTTACTACCTTATTTCTCACGAACGAATAAAGGTATCAAATTGAAATTTATACCAAATACCTAGGTCTATTGTCCCTTTAAGCAGTGAAAAAATCAAACTTCTAAGTTAACGCGATCAAAAGATACAGCAGTTTATACCGAGGAACCCTCGGTGTGCGAGTCCGACTCGCACTTGGCCGGTTTTTTTAGTAATTCATAACAAAAAATGGCTTGTAAACGTAAGCGTTCAATGTAGCTAACTCGATGCCCCTTGTCTTCATCTACATGTATGTATGTATCTGTCACAGGCGGATCATATAACACGCCGTATTACAAAACGGCGCGGTGGATTGAAGTGTCTGAGAATTGTTACCCAAATAGAACCGTTTGTTGATAAATCCGTAGTAGATTCTATCAATATTAGTCTGTATAATCGAATAGAGATCGCTTATTATTGGTAGGTTAAGGTTATTTTTTTTATAACCAAGCGGAGTGGAATTATTGTCACTCATGTCTCACACACTACAATTCTCCGCGCCGTTTTGTAATACGGCGTGTTATACGATCAGCCTGCGATATATCCAAACACAATCTATCTAAAACTGTGCGCTCAATCACATGGTATTCAACTGTGCTGAGTGCATATTTTGACAGATAACGGTGTTTTTAGGGTTCCGTACCTCAAAAGGAAAAAACGGAACCCTTATAGGATCACTTTGTTGTCCGTCTGTCTGTCTGTCTGTCTGTCTGTCAAGACCCTTTATCTCAAGAACGCGTGGACGTATCAAGCTGAAATTCACATGAAATACTCAGGTTTATTGTCCCTTTAAGCTGTGAAAATATCAAACTTCTAAGCCAAGCCAATCAAAAGATACAGCCGATTATGTCGATATTTTCAACAAATTTCCGACACTCGCAAAGGAATCAAAACCTACAGGATACTTCCCGTAAACTCAGAATCTTGAAATTTGGCATGAAGCATTGTCATATAATGCAAATATAGGAAAAATTGCGAAAATCACATTTTTTTAGTTATATAATATAATAAAAATATTTTAATTAAATGAAACTTACTACCTTATTTCTCACGAACGAATAAAGGTATCAAATTGAAATTTATAGCGAATACCTAGGTCTATTGTCCCTTTAAGCAGCGAAAAAATCAAACTTCTAAGTTAACGCGATCAAAAGATACAACAGTTTATACCGACACCTTAGACAAACCGACACCCGCAAAGGAATCAAAACCTACAGGATACTTCCCGTAAACTCAGAATCTTGAAATTTGGCATGAAGCATTGTCATATAATGCAAATATAGGAAAAATTGCGAAAATTACAGTTTTTTTAGTTATATCTTAATATATATAAATTTCGTGTCACAATGTTTGTCCTCAATGGACTCCTAAACCACTTAACCGATTTCAATCAAATTTGTACACCGTGTGCAGTTTGATCCAACTTGAGAGAAGGGATAGTTTTTATCTTGTTAAGTAGTCATTTTTTTTTACTGCAGATACAATGTTACAGGTCAGTAGTATAAAATTACCACAGCAACGCGTGGCCGGGCAGCTAGTAATATAATAAAAATATTTTAATAAAATGAAACTTACTACCTTATTTCTCACGAACGAATAAAGGTATCAAATTGAAATTTATACCAAATACCTAGGTCTATTGTCCCTTTAAGCAGTAAAAAATCAAACTTCTAAGTTAACGCGATCAAAAGATACAGCAGTTTATACCGACACCTTAGACGAATTTTTTTACGTTACGTCCGAAAACAAATATCTACTATCTCCAGGATTATTTATGTACAGACAACAGCACGTTGGTTTACCACAAACTGTCAAATTTTCCCAATCGATTATGCACTTTTGTATTGAACAGCCTTAGGGTGAAAATCGTTTGGAGAAATTTGACAGTTTTGTATAGCCCGACGTGCTGGTGACTGTACATGTCACCGGTAATGTATATAATACGGTCATCATTTCAGCCGAGAGACGCCCACTGTTGGACATAGGCCTCCCCCAAGGTTCTCCAAACCGGTCGGTCCTGCGCTGCCCGCATCCAGCGGCTTCCCGCGACCTTAACTAGATCGTCAGTCCACCTTGTGGGGGGCCTACCAACGCTGCGTTTCCCGGTACGTGGTCGCCACTCGAGGACCTTTCCGCCCCAACGGCCGTCAGTCCTCCTCGCAATGTGCCCTGCCCACTGCCACTTGAGGTTCGCAATTCTTTGGCCTATGTCGGTGACCTTGGTTCTCCTACGGATCTCATCATTTCTGATATGATCACGCAGAGAAACTCCGAGCATAGCTCTCTCCATTGCCCTTTGGGTGACCTTGAGTCTTCTTATGAGGCCCATTGTAAGCGGCCACGTTTCAGTTCCGTAAGTCATCACTGGCAACACACACGAATTAAAGACTTTCGTCTTGAGACACTGCGGTAGATGGGCCGAGAATATGCCGCGTAGCTTCCCGAACGCTGCCCAGCCGAGTTGGATTCGTCGATTGACCTCTTTCTGGAAGTTGGACTTACCCAGTTGGACTGTTTGTCCCAGGTAAACATAATCGTCGACAACTTCCAGTGTAGAGCTTCCAACCTTTACAGGAGTGGGTGCGACATGGATATTAGACATGATTTTCGTCTTATCCATGTTCATTTTAAGACCCACTTGTTGGGAGACTCTACAGAGATCGTCGAGCATTGTGCCCAGGTCTTCCAAGGTCTCAGCCATAACCACGATATCATCTGCAAAGCGAAGGTGAGTCATGTACTCGCCATTTATGTTGATGCCAAGTCCTCTCCAGTCCAGAAGCTTAAACGCGTCCTCCAACGCAGCTGTGAACAGTTTCGGCGATATAACATCACCCTGTCTCACGCCTCGCTGGAGCTGTATGGGTTTTGAATTCTGGTCCTGAAGGCGAACTGACATAGTGGCGTTTTCGTACAGTGACCGTAACACTTGGATGTATCGGTAGTCTATATGGCACCTCTGGAGTGACTGGAGCACTGCCCAGGTTTCGACAGAATCGAAGGCTTTCTCATAGTCCACGAACGCTAAGCATAATGGCAGGTTATACTCCTCGGTCTTCTGTATAACCTGCCGCAGCGTATGTATGTGATCTATGGTACTGAAGCCTTTTCGGAATCCGGCTTGTTCGGGAGGCTGGAATTCGTCAAACCTGCGCGCGAGACGATTCGTTATAACTCTTGAAAACAGCTTGTAGACATGACTCAGCAGCGTGATGGGTCTATAGTTCTTCAATTGGGCCCTGTCGCCCTTTTTGAAGAAGAGTCTCACCACGCCGCCATGCCATGCCTCTGGCGTTTTGCCCTCGAGTATAACGGAGTTAAATAGCCTCTGAAGAGCTTTCAGGATATATATATAATACGGTATTCTATATAAAATATTTTTAGCAAAAAAATAGGACAACCGACTTCAATGCGTACAAATTTAAACTAAAAAGTAAGAAATAAATAATATTTTTATGAATTAGTTGAAAAGAGCGTCATAGAAAACCAAGGAAAGTAGTGATACACATTTATAATTATTTATTTATAATTCATACTCCGATATATTTGGAGCCGGTGCCAGCTAGCCAAGGAGGATAGTGTTTGCAATTTTCGAACTTCACGGAGCGGCGGATTATTTCTTATCTTCATCATTCATTATTATGTATAGTTAATGGATTAATCAAGTTCGTATCTGTTAGGTAAGTTTATTTTGCTTAGGCTGGCACCGACTCCAAATATATCGGAGTATGAATTATAAATAAAGAATTATAAATGTGTATCACTACTTTCCTTGGTTTTCTATGACGCTCTTTTCAACTAATTCATAAAAATATTATTTATTTCTTACTTTTTAGTTTAAATTTGTACGCATTGAAGTCGGTTGTCCTATTTTTTTGCTAAAAATATTTTATTTTATTATTTTTAGTGGAAATAAAGTATATTTTATTGAAAACGAATATGCCTACTAGGCGCTCATTAAAACTTAATGGAAACTTTAACTAAAACGTTTTTTTTAGCTATTACTGATTTGTTCAAAAAGGGTCGAATTTATATAGATAAAATTTATAGGGGCCATCTCTAATCTTGACGAACCTAAAAAAGAATCATCAAAATCGAGTCGTAATACTCATAATTGACGAAGTAATCAGGTAACAAACACAAAAAACCGGTCGGATAGAGAACTTCCTTTTTTTTAAAGTCGGTTAACAAATAATATCACGTCTCAGACCTATATCTCATTACAAATGCCTGCTATACATTCAAAATGAATGGTAAGTTAATGAACTATGAACCTAGTTATTTAACTTAAGTTCATAAAATAATTTGTCATAGTTCATGTGTTGACTATTGGACCTACTAACCAAAATTTCACTATTACATATTAGGTAATGGCAAGTTCAAAAAAAAAATTGACATTATTTTTGTGTTCGTGGACGATATTATTATATCATCCCCAATGAAATTATCATTTTAACAAAAAAGTACTGAACCAATTGCGGTATAATTTATACGGGACCACCTTTGGAGTATGTCCTTCCTAACAAAAAAAGAATCTTCAAAATCGATTCATAATTGACGGAGTAATCGCGGAACATACATACAAAAAAAAAAAAAAAAAAAAAAAAAAAAAAAAAAAAAAAAACATACAGTCGAATAGAGAACCTCCTCCTTTTTTGAAGTCGGTTGACAATACTTAGGCAATGTATAGAATAGGTAATGTATGAAATATTATTTATTTTATACTTTACCTTGGTATTCTATAGAATACCGAATGTGCAGCCGGCAATTTGTGTAAAAGACGAAAGCGGGAAATGAGAATTTTTAAGGAATTAATAAAAATATAACCCTAACGAGTTATATTTTTATTAAGAGCAGTCGGAGTGCAATATTTTGGGAGAGTCTTATGTTTTATGTACCTACATTAGGTTAGGGTTATTTTTATGACCAAGTAAGTGCACTGTTTTTGAGAGAGTCTAAAGTTTTATTTTCCTACATCCTTTTTATTTTATACATTACCAGTATTCTATACAATCCCTGGGCATTGTACACATTACCTAGTTAAAGTATGTCATGGGCAATAATATTTACTTATAATATTTCATACATTGCCTACACACGCCAGGTATTCTATACAATACCTAGGTTTAGTATAGAATACCTGAATTGAACGGATTGCCGGTAACAAATACAATATAATTTATTATTTATAGATTTGATCAGTAGCAAAACAGCAATAGGTCCACGGTAGTATAACTGGAAACATCAAAAACAATGAGAATTCATTCTCCATTTCCATCATATCGAGTTTCTTTGACGAGTTCAATGAACTTATACATACAATAAGACGAAACCATGATATTTGTATGTTATCTTCCTCTATACATAACTTTGTTCATACAGTCGGCTCGAAGCTAAAAAAGGGTCGCAGTTTTATTAAATGTAGTTTTAGAGGATTTATAAAGGACTGTTTAAAAGTCATGAATATTGTATAGATATTTTATTTTGAGTAATTCCACATTTGCTCGGCGATTTTTCTACCAGCGAAATAATGTTCGACTTTCTATCGGTTTCTATTCCATATTCAACGGGTAATTAAAATAGGTCCTAAATAACTGAAGGAAAAATATTCAAATCAATTAGAAAGATAAAATTACACGTTTGTATGAGACGTAGTACAAACAGCCATAACAACACCTTTTGGTCTGTACGAATTTCCCTACATGACGTTCGGTTTGAGGAATGCTGCCCAGACCTTCCAGAGATTCGTCGATGAAGTGCTTCAGGGCCTAGATTTTTGTTTTGGTTACCTGGATGACATCCTGGTCTTCTCACCCACTCCAGCACTCCACCAGGATCACCTTCGGCAGCTATTTCAACGCCTGAAGGAGTACGGCATCTTAATCAACACCTCGAAGAGCAAGTTTGGACTGACGGAAGTAACTTTTTTGGGCTATACTGTATCAGCAGCTGGTACCAAGCCTTTGGAGTCGAAGGTTGCAGCTATCCAGGACTTCAAGCCGCCCAAGACTGTGAAGGAACTCCAGCGTTTTCTTGGCATGATGAACTTTTATCGTCGTTTCATTCCTGATGCTGCCAAGATCCAAGCGCCACTCACCAATATCCTCGCTGGTCCACGCCTCAAAGGCTCCCAACCCATCGAACTGTCTCCTGAGTTGCTCCAGTCGTTCGAAGAGTGCAAGTCATCACTTTCACGTGCTACTCTCTTAGCGCACCCGGACCCAACTGCTCAGCTTGCTATAGTTACGGACGCTTCTGACGTGGCTATTGGTGCCGTTCTACAGCAGCGCAAGCATGATGACTGGCAGCCCTTGGCTTTCTTTTCAAGGAAACTGAGCTCATCCCAGAAGAAGTACAGCCCGTACGATCGTGAGCTGCTAGCAGTGTACGAGGCCATTAAGTACTTTCGCTACATGGTTGAAGCAAGGACATTCGCAGTTTTTACCGACCACAAGCCACTCACCTTCGCCTTCTCAACGAACAGAGACAAGTGTTCGCCTAGACAGTTTCGCTGTCTTGATTTCATCGCTCAATTCACCACTGACATCAGGTTCATTTCTGGACGGGACAACGTCGTTGCCGATGCCTTATCTCGCATTGAGGAAGTATCTACTACCATCGACTATCAGTCTCTTGCACAATCTAAGGAAAATGATTCGGAGCTGCAGGAGCTGCTCAAAAATGGTTCGGCTTTGAAACTGAAGAAGATTGCTTCTGAACTAAGCGATACTCCTGTCTTCTGCGATACTTCCCTTTCTTCACTTCGACCTTACATCACTCCTGAATTTCGCAAACAAGTCTTCCTTTCTCTTCACAACTTACATCACCCAGGAAGTTCAGCTACTGTGCGACTGGTCGCACAGCGCTTTGTGTGGCCAGGGATTCGTAAAGATTGTAGAGAGTGGGCTAGGCAATGCTTGCAATGCCAAAAAAGCAAGATCACCCGTCATACCATCTCTCCATTATCAACTTTCATTCCACCATCCTCACGTTTCTCACACATTCATCTCGACATCGTAGGACCATTAGCCTTGTCCTCTGATTTCAGATACTGTCTCACTGTCATCGACAGATTTACGCGATGGCCTGAGGCATATCCAATTCGAGACATCACTGCCGAGACCTGCGCTTCCGCTCTCGTGTCTGGCTGGATAGCCAGATTCGGTTGTCCTGAGCGGGTAACTACAGACCGTGGCCGCCAGTTCGAGTGCCACCTTTTCCAAGCTCTCACTGCTATGATTGGTGCGCGCCATCTACGGACTACTGCCTACCACCCTGCAGCCAACGGTATCGTCGAGCGTCTGCACCGCCAGCTCAAGGCGGCAATCATGTGCCACGCTCCATCTTCTCAGTGGACCGAAGCTCTTCCACTGGTTCTACTCGGCATGCGCAGTGCGTGGAAAGAAGATCTTCAGTCGTCTCCTGCCGAATTGGTGTATGGCCAATCTTTGCGCCTACCCGGTCAGTTCCTGTGCCCTAACGATGACTACCAGACTGCTGACGTCACCCAGTACGCGACACGTCTTCGCGCGTACATGGCGAAGCTCTCACCTCGTCCTACTTCTTGGCACACAACCTCTTCCTTCTACATTCCAAGTGATCTTCATACTTCTACTCACGTCTTCCTACGTCAAGATCGCGTGAGAAGCTCCTTGGAACCTCCGTACGCTGGTCCCTATAAGGTTGTGGACAGACAGCCTAAGTTTTACACCTTGGATGTCAACGGCAAGAAGATCAATGTCTCCATCGACAGGCTGAAACCAGCGTATGTTGTGCGTGAGGCTCAATTTTCTTCAACGCCTCCGCCGCCATCTGCGAGCAGCGACGTGCAGCGGACATCCAGTGGCCGAAGAGTCAGACTTCCAGATTTTTATCGACCGTAGTCACGGTCTGCCGGGGGAGTACTGTGGCGACCTCTTCCAGTCGGGCCACACCTCAAATCGCTACGCTTTGTGATATTGACACCTGTGCATGACATGACGTCTCGCACAAGCGCACTGGCTCTCTTTGGCGACTACGGTACTGCGCGCGCAGAAGTTGTCACACACAGACTTCATCTTGAGTTGCTACGCGATACGTGTCTTGTGTTTCCTATTCTTTTATATTTCATTTGTAATTATTGTTTTATATATTTTATTAATCTAAATTCTTCATTTTATTTACTGCGCTCCGTCGACCTTCTGATACTACAAATGTGGAATTGAGTCCCCCACATTACTGGTGACCCCGACGTGATACATTACTGATGTCCGCCGACTACGCCGACGACGTCGAAGCGCTTCTTAGATCTTGTTTTGTTTTTGGATTTCTGCAGTGAGAATTTTTATTTTATTTTTTGAAAATTTTATTTAATTAAACTATGGCCGAGCAGAATATAAGCCCGTTAGACGGCAAAGAGGAGATTTTACGAGTTGGTATGCGAGTGCCGCGAGTCTACGAGATAGCTACGGTTTCACCACATGTGGCTAGCACTTCTTCAGCTCCACCACCAGCTGACATGGCTCACCAGATCGCGGAATTGACAAGGCAAGTGGCCATGCTTACTAATAGGATTGCGCAATCTGAAAAGGCACGAGCGGATTCTCGTACAAGGTACCGCGCACGTTTGCACTCGCGCAGCCGCTCTAGGCCGAGGCAGCCGCCAGCTGACCACCCATTCTGCTTTTACCATTTCACTTATTGTGTGGTTATTGTGAATTCCCGCACATATTGGGAGCAACACACGATGTGAAAATAAAGTTTCGTGTTGCAACGTCTGGGAGACTTTAGGCTAATACACCAAGGTACTCACGTTTCGGATCCAATACAACTGCCGGTCACCAGCCAATTTGGGTCAGACAGTGTCCAAACTAATCACCGGTCAGCTGACGGCACGGGTACAAACGGCACAAACACTTCCTAGTGTCTTGCTTGAAAGTTTATAATTAACAAAAAAACACAGCACATAAAATCTTGTAAAAATGATAAGTTCAGCTCAGCGCGACCGTCGGTATTTTTGAGAAGTAATTGTTCCACACCTTCACACGCGAATTCTCAATCGAAAGTGTCAAGCTGGTTTTCCGGTTTCTTCCCTAGATGGCGTGGCGCTCGACGTTTTCTTGGCCTCAACGTGAAAACATTGCAAACTATGTTTTTCCTTTGGTTTATATTAAGCAAAAGGTGTCCCAGACGTTGAGATTGAATTGAGAATATTCTAGCTAAAATAAATGATAACGAAACATTCCGCCCACCAAAATACACTTGTGTATTTTCGAAACCATATTGAACAATCACGCTAAAGCATATGAATACGAGTTTGATTATGATAATTACGAATTAGAACTAAGAACTACAGATTACTTAATAATTAACGCTTAATTAGAGTTATGAGGTAGGGGACAAAGTTTAGCTAACGGTCTCGTGAGGCGAGAACCATCAACGGTACGAATAGTGGCTATACGAATTATTCCGTCTGGACTAGGATGCAATTTTTCGACGCGAGCTAAAGGCCAATGTAAAGGCATCGTATTTTCTTGTTTAAGAATAACTACAGATCCCTCATCTAAAGGCTTCGAGTGTTTGGTCCACTTTGCCCGAACGGTTAACGATTGTAAATACTCATGCTTCCAACGATTCCAAAAATCTTGTTGGAAGCGCTGGAGCAGTTGCCAACGGCCTAAACGGTTAATGTTGATATCGCGATAATCCTCGTCGGGAACGGAAGTTAAAGGCTCGAGCGTGAGGAAGTGGCCGGGCGTTAAAACACTTAGATCGTTGGGATCTGAACTCAAAGGACAAAGTGGTCGCGAATTTAGCATCGACTCGATCTGAATAAAAAGAGTAGCCAACTCTTCAAATGTAAGAGATTGATCTCCGACAATTCGATAAAGATGTGACTTAACAGCTTTTATTTGAATCTCCCACACTCCACCAAAGTGAGGGCTTGCAGGAGGATTGAAGCGAAACTCGATATGTTCACACTGAGCCGCACTGTGCATGAAATTATTTAATTGATTGCTAGCGCCTACGTAATTGGTACCGCAGTCAGAGTGAATGATGTTAACCCTACTACGACGGCCAACAAACCGGCGTAGGGCAGCGATAAAAGCGTCCGACGAGAGGTCCGAAACGGCTTCCAAGTGAAGCGCCTTGGTGGTAAGACACACAAAGAGGCAGAGGTAGGCTTTTCCTATCTTAGCACCTCGATGCTTTCCCAACTTGATGCGAAAGGGGCCTCCGTAGTCGGTACCAACAACGGAAAACGGTTTCACCTGATTGACGCGGACGGCGGGTAAATCGCTCATGAACGGCTCAAGGGGAACAGGGTTCGTTTTGTAACACTGAACACATTTTGACAAGCAGTGACGAATGGCGCGTTTAGGTGACAAGATCCAAAACTGCTGTGTCAAAAGGTATTGCATCGTATTCACACCGGGATGGCAATTTTCACGATGAAAGGCCTCGATAATAAGGTAAGTCAATTTAGAATCGCGCGGAATCAACGCAGGGTGCTTGTGTTCAAACTCAAGCCCTGAACGAGCCAGGCGACCGCCTACCCTGAGGATTCCTTGAGAATCGAGAAACGGATTCAACTTCCTCATTTGTTTTTGAAGTAATTGGCCTTCACGTAATTGATGAATCTCCCTAACGAAATGGGATGATTGGACATGCTTAACGATAAGCATTAACGCTTTATGAAGCTCTGAACGAGTATGAAAGAGAGTGACTCGATACACACGTTTGGATCGCAGGTAGTCAAAATATTTCAACCACCAGCACACGAGACGTTGAATTTTACGAATAGAAGAATAACGAATAAGAAAGGTATCGATGATTGACGCTTGGGTGTCACTCTGTGTGAATAAAACATGTGGATTTTTTCTATGCTCCTGTAATATCACTTCATCAGAAGGATCAAATTGCTGAGGCCAGCAATCTGGAGATTGAGGCAGCCAGGAGGGTCCCGCCCACCATAAACTATTGGTAACGAGATCGGAAGGAAGCTGACCACGAGACGCAACGTCTGCCGGATTTTGATCGGATCTCACGTGACCCCAACGGACATTTGGAAGGACATCGTGAATATGCGAAACTCGATTCGCAATGAAAGTCTTCCACTGCGAAGGGTGAGAACGAAGCCAAGCGAGTACGATCGTTGAATCGGACCAAGCAAACACGTCAGTGCAATGAAACACGGGTAAGTAAAGGTCTGCTACGAATTTTAGTAGGTCCGCAAGCAAAACTGCGGCACACAATTCAAGGCGAGGAAGCGATGTTGATTTAGTTGGTGCAACGCGAGCCTTAGAACATATGAAAGAAACTTGAACCTCACCGTCTGTTTTGATCACACGTAAGTATATAACTGCGCCATATCCGGTTTCCGAACTGTCGGAAAAGCCGTGCAGTTGACAAGAGACGATTTCTGTCGTGGATACAAAACGAGGAACCTTCAAAGATTCCAATAGAGGTAAC
Source organism: Elophila nymphaeata (assembly GCA_955850985.1). Lineage (NCBI taxonomy): Eukaryota > Metazoa > Arthropoda > Insecta > Lepidoptera > Crambidae > Elophila > Elophila nymphaeata. Next base: position 14,007,262 of record OY039076.1, on the reverse strand, counting down.
TGCTCAAGATAGCGATTCCAGAAAAGAATAACGTCTTGAGGAGGTTCCTCATCCCAACCAATGCCAAGGAGCCAAAGTCGTTGCACTAACGCCTTCGCCACCAAAGTTAGTGGAGATAAAAACCCCAAAGGATCGAATATGCGTGCTAACTCACTCAAGATGTTTCTCTTTGTACATCCTTTATTTTGCGGTGTAACAGAGAAAAGAAATGTATCAGAATGCGGATCCCATCCTAAGCCTAAAACCTTAACAGTCTGGCTGTCCTCGTCATCCAGAGAAACAGGACCCGTAAGACAGTGCTCGACAGGCAAGTCCGATAAAAGTTCAGGGTGATTACTTGCCCATTTTCGAAGTTCAAAGTCACCTCTTTGAAGAAGAGAAATGACTTCATCTTTTGCTTGCTGAGCTTTGGGTAGACTTTCATACCCGACCACCAAATCGTCAATATAAGTATTGCTTGAAAGAACTTGACTAGCAAGGGGAAAATCATGACCTTCGTCAAGAATCAACTGTTTGATGGTACGACATGCTAGAAAGGGAGCCGATGACACGCCGTACGTAACGGTATTTAATCGATACTCTTGAATAGGTTGATTGGAGGTAAAACGCCAGAAGATACGCTGATAATCTCTATCAGCTTCATGAATCAAAATACGGCGATACATTTGTCGCATGTCAGCCATAAAAACTACCGAATGAATTCTAAAATTCAAAAGAATCGCGACAATGTTGGGTTGAAGCTTGGGGCCAATAAGCAAAGAATCATTTAGAGAGATGCCCCGAGCATCCTTAGCAGAGGCGTTAAACACTACGCGAAGCTTTGTTGTCGTACTTTCAGGACGTACGACGCAATGATGGGGTATGAAATACCTACCGGTATTTACATCTTCGCTTTGAACAAGTGTCATATGATCACTGTCTAAATAATCTTGCATGAAAGCGTTGTATTGCTCATACAAAACGGGGTTTCTAAGAAGTCTTCGCTCAATGGAGTGAAAACAACGCATAGCGATGTCACGTGATCCCGGAAATAGCCCTTCCTTCGCTTCATTTTTGAATGGCAAGGTTACTATATATCTTCCGGTCGAATCTCTCGAATGAGTGTTTACGAAAATTTGCTCACATCTTTCCTCATCGGAAGTTAGAGGTGGCAAATGAGAACTACTAAAATTGTGATCAAGCTCCCATAGCATTTTAATTTCGTGATGAAGAAGTTCATCGTCATTGATGAAGAATGATTGGATAGACTCTTTTTTATAACCCACATTTCCCATGAGAAGCCAACCAAAAACGGACTTGAGAGCTGAAGGTTGATTAGGTCCCCCTTCTACCCTACCAGGCAGTAAGAGGGAAGCGAAGACTTCAGCACCAAGGAGAATATCAATGGGACCGGGTTTATGACAGTCTGGGTCTGCTAATTTCAAATTATGGACATGATGCCATGAGCATTTATCGAGACGAGTAAATGGCATCAGGCCACAAATGCTAGACAACGTTAACGCGTTAATAGAAAAAAGTTTCTGATTGTTAGCACCAATTTCAAGCTGAGCTGTACCAGACACCGACGTAGAGGATTGACCTAAGCCACGAACACGATGAGTTGTCGGTGTATGTTCCAAACCCAAACATTGAAGGGCGCGCTCGGTTATGAAGTGCGCTTGACTTCCCGAGTCAATCAGAGCCCGAAATGATTTAAAGTTGCCAGCATAATCGCGAACTTGAACGTGAGCAGTAGATAGCATGACCACAGAACTGTCACCAAGACTAGTTAGTACTCGCACTTGGTTTGACGAAGGGTTACTCAAAACGTTTTGATTAGAAGGAGAAGTAACCTGCGATGAGGAGGGTTCATCCAAGTGGAGAAGCGTATGATGACGATGATGACATAAACGGCATTTGAAGATCGAATTACAATCGTGTACGGTATGAGAAGGGCGCAAACAATTAAAGCACCGACGATTAGTTTTGACAAACTCAATTCGTTCAGGGACGGATAATTGTGCAAACTTATTGCAAAGATTGACAGAGTGATTCCCTGAACAAAATAAGCATTTCACGACTGTAGAGGACGGCGCGCTTGAGGTTGATGGAGAAGGCTGTGTCTTATTGTCGGTCGATGGTTTCCTGTTGGCGTCTGAAAGAAATACTAACGGGGATTTTTTTATTGATTTGTTTTGTACAACAGTCGAATTCGATTTAGAAGAATTAATTTTATCGAGAACTCTTCCCTTATCGGAACTACCGCGATCATGAGCCGTGAAGTGACTATCGCGAACTAGCGCCTCACATTTCGAATACAAGAATGATTTTAATGCTTGGTAACTCGGTAACTCTGTGGCGGAGTGACTTTGTTCAAATGCACAACGAGTAGAGGAGTCAAGCTTCGATAAAATTAAATAACAAAGAATGAAGTCCCATTGATCTGTGGGAAGATTAAGTCCCTTTAAAATATTTAAGTTTTCATTAAAAAGGTCCAAAACGCGACGAAATTCCAAAGGAGAACTAGGTTTAAAATTAATATTTAGTATTTCTTTCCAACAGGTAAACGCCAATTCGCGTTTATCTCGATATCTGTTTGTTAATGTTTCGTATGCTTCACGATAAAAAACACCCTGTATAGGATAAGTACGAATAAGACCTAGGGCGTCGCCACTAAGACTAGAAACGAGATAATGCATACGTTCCGTGTCCGACAAAGACGTATTATTATGAACTAAAGAATTAAAAATATCGTAAAATTCGGGCCAAAATTTAATTTGACCAGAAAACGTAGGAAGCTGAAGTTTTGGTAATTTAACGTTTGGTATAGAAGTAGCATCATGAAAATTTTCTAACGAACGATTCGATTGGCTATTCGACGGGACTAGTTGTCTATGTATTGTTTCGATTTCAAAATAAATATCGTCAAACTCGGAACGAATTTCGTCTTCTTTTTCTTCTACAGAAGAATCGTCAACAACGCATAAAATATCCGAGTGAGATTCCTCAAAGCTTTCGACTATTTTCTTAAGCGTCGAATAATGAGACATAAAACGATCAAAATGTGAAACATCCGATTTTGCCAATAACGCAACATCAAAAATCTTTTTTAACCGATTAAAAGCTAGCGTACGCTTACGGCGTAATACCGGCAAATCGTGAATAGTCGGTCCGTCTTCAATAGCCAATGGCTTTGATGTACGTCTTTTCGAAGTAATTTCATGCTTAGAACGGCGCCTCGCACTAAAAGACATCGTTATTATGTTTAACTAATTACACGTAAAATCAAATAAAACGTTAAAAGTTTATTGCAAGAGAATTAATTCGGAATTACGCTTAACTCAATACGCAACAACGTTTTACACGGAAAAAAACTAAATGCATCGACAGAATACTTCGTACAAATCTAAAAATAACACAATACTAAACCAAATTAAATGTTCGAAATTATTAATTGTAAGGAGAAAGTTAGCGACCTAACTCGGCCGTATTATACGAACAATTAAAGCGTTAATTTATCAAGTAATATGTTGGAAATATAAAATATTGGTATTTAAATCATAATAACGAGAAATTGCGAAATATTCATATGCCGCTGAAGTGATTTTCGGGTCTACACGCCCAAAGTGTGATAACAAATTTCGATACAATTTTATTGATAACGAAATTGAGGGTAACCTTCTTTGGTTAACGTTTTCTATTGAAATTATTTTATAAAACCATTGAAATGCGTTAATGTTTTAGATTAATTGTTGAAATAAGTAGTATAATGAAGCAATCTAATGAAATATTATGAATTTCAATGGAAATAGACTATGATTCCCGGGTTTCGGCACCATAAAATATGTGTGGTTATTGTGAATTCCCGCACATATTGGGAGCAACACACGATGTGAAAATAAAGTTTCGTGTTGCAACGTCTGGGAGACTTTAGGCTAATACACCAAGGTACTCACGTTTCGGATCCAATACAACTGCCGGTCACCAGCCAATTTGGGTCAGACAGTGTCCAAACTAATCACCGGTCAGCTGACGGCACGGGTACAAACGGCACAAACACTTCCTAGTGTCTTGCTTGAAAGTTTATAATTAACAAAAAAACACAGCACATAAAATCTTGTAAAAATGATAAGTTCAGCTCAGCGCGACCGTCGGTATTTTTGAGAAGTAATTGTTCCACACCTTCACACGCGAATTCTCAATCGAAAGTGTCAAGCTGGTTTTCCGGTTTCTTCCCTAGATGGCGTGGCGCTCGACGTTTTCTTGGCCTCAACGTGAAAACATTGCAAACTATGTTTTTCCTTTGGTTTATATTAAGCAAAAGGTGTCCCAGACGTTGAGATTGAATTGAGAATATTCTAGCTAAAATAAATGATAACGAAACACTTATGGCAGTAAGGCGGTTAAGTGCAAGCAGCCGTGCACTTTCAAGAAGACGGGAAACTTCGAGGGCGGTCAGAAGTAGCGGCGCATGACTGCCCTTCGTCGAAAGGCCGCCTCTTTGTTACGGATCGCGCGACCAAGATGCAGTTGAGTATTGAGTATTGAGTTCCTTGTGGACACTGGGTCAGACCTGTGTGTTTATCCGCGATCCGCCATGAAGTCACCTTGCATCCGGTCCAAATTTGATTTCGTCGCAGCGAACAACACGGTAATTTACACCTATGGTCCAGCGCTATTACACCTGAATTTGGGACTTAGGCGAGATTTTGTATGGAACTTTACCATCGCAGACGTTTCCAAGCCAATCATCGGTGTCGACTTTCTAAGCCACTACAACTTACTGGTTGACTGCAGGAACCAGCGCTTGAGAGACGGTCTCACCACCTTATCTGTCGCAGCCATTTCTTCTGGTAGCTCAAACGACATAACTTCCATCAAAGCAGTCATTGGTGACACTGAGTTCCACTCTTTGCTGCGGGAGTTCCCTGAGATCACCAGACCTGCAGCCACCTGGCACTTGCAAGCACTCACGCACGACTGCTGAACACACATCGACTATCGACCTCCGGTCTCAGGGGGGGAGTGGTGTGGCAGCCAATGCCGCCTCCTCATAGAACACCTAGATGGCGCTATTCAACAGTGCTCATACAAAGCGCGCAATTAGTATGGAAACCTGAATCGCGCAAACGAAGTTTCCCCAGGGTGCTCGCTATATATAGAAGTTCCAACTACAGATAGTCGGACCGCGGTCCCCGGGCATACAACACCTTGCCCGGCGGAAGTACTTCCCTTTGGACTTCCTACACATTTACTTTGTGATTTTTGGATTTTTTAGATTATTAATTAGTATAGTGTCAGGCTAATCACCACCTAATATTCGGTTTGTATTTTTAATTAAGTGGTTTGACGAGAACTATTTAATTTTTCAAAAGATTCTGTGAACAATCAAGCGTTGGCGGGCCATAACATAATATTTATAATTGAAAGCAGTATTTGATTAGGTTGCGGAATTATATTAGACAGAATAAAACTTACACGGAGGTGCTAGAAAAAACGATCTGAAAATAAATTGATGTTAATCTGGAAACATAATTATTATAGATAGGTTTCCAAAGTCATAGGATTAACATCGTATTTAACCAAAATTTAGACATTATCTATGTGGATTACACAAAGGTTCTAATAAACATTTTGCTCATATTAAAACCATGGAAATCTGTACCCTGGAGTGATTTTTTGGTGTAGGTATTTAAAACGTTACCCTTAAAACCTTATTTTAATAAATGAAAGCATTGAAACGCAACAATTGTTTCCAATTATTCCCTCTCCCTTTTCTTGCTTCCTCTTTTTCAAAATAACTTTAAAGGTTTGTTTCAAAATGGGTAACGTGCTAATAAAAGGGTCACCCTTTAGGGAGAGTGACCACTCTGACATCCCCCACACGCATGTTTAATACTTCAATTAGTTTTTTTTTTATCGCGCATTGCTACTTCACCAATATAAATGTTACATTGTTTCATATACGCTACTGGTTTTTAGCCTTACGTGAAGCCAAATATTCGCAATCTAGAAACATGAAAACGTTTTTGCGATTCCTCTTGAAAAAACTGAAATTTTGTTTTTATGCTGCTTTTTTTTAATTTGTCTATGTTTAAAAATAATTAATCGAACCAAAATAAAATACTAGGAAATATGTGCAAATTATCATATTAGTTCTCTTGACGCCACCGTGGTGGAGTTGTCAGTAACGCTGCCTACAGATTGGGCGGTAAGGTTCGAGTCCTAATAGTAGCAAATGTTGGTGCGATGAACAACCCTACCCTTTGAATAAATGAACATTCTTTTCATGAGTTGCAGAAGTAGTGTTTAAATAATTGTATAAATTAACAATTATTTAAACACTACTTCTGCAAATGACTCCATTCCACCTGATGGTAAGCAGAAGTGGACTCCAAATGCGAAGATAGCTAGTGCAGGAGATAAACGGCCGCGCTAGCCACCCTCGCCTTGCTGACCTGCAGGGTGCTTCTTTACGCCTCTTGTGAATGAGGCATGATTGTAGGAGGGAGGGAACACTGGCAGTGAATTCCAGTTCTTGACTGTGCGACAAAGAAACGAGTTGCCAAATTTCTTAGTTCGCGTTGGAATGGTAGCCACAAATTGTTTGTGATACCATAAACCGGCACGCATTGTCCTTAAAAGGAAGGGCCTTTTAAGTTGGTGGGATTAGGGAAAAAGCTCTTCAGAGCACTCGCCGTGGTCCAGACGGTAGAACGTACTCAGTGACGCAACGTCGCGACACAATTGGAGATACTCAAGATGGTTGAACACCTCTTCGTCGCCGATGATGCGGGCCGCGCGACGCTGCAACCTATCCAAATCATCAAGTAAGTACTTGGCAGATTCTTGTATAGCAAGCACAGTTGATCAGGCGTGAAGAGACGCCGTACCTTGTTAAGGACTCCGAGTTTCCGTGAAGCTGTCCTCATCACACTTTCGATGTAAGCCTTCGGATTCAAGTCACTGCGAACCTCTGAATAAGAATGAAGGTGTAAGAAGTATATCATTACACTTTCTGACATACCTCTACCAAAGTGATACGTCGAGATAAAAATTATAGGTATATTTTGTTATTTTGTTAACAAAAAACCTAAACGAGTTAACATAGAAATTTACGAGACGATACTTTAGGCTGGGTTCAGATGAGCGTTATCTAGCCGACTCTTATTGGATCGCAAAATAAGTCGCCTGCTTTACGCCTAACGCAATTTGCGTTAGTATATATCTAAATCGACAACATTCAGGGAAATAATTAACTAGCCTGTTAGTTCAAACCAATTATTGTATTCCAGTTCATAGAATACATCACATTTTGTATTAGTGTTGTATCATTAAGGTTTTAATACGGTTAGTGATACGATTATGACATTTTCACGCATCAAAATCCTGCGCCAAAATGTATATTTAGTTATCGGGTACATCTATACTAATATTATTAACAGTATGAAATTTCGTGATTTTATTTGTAGAAAGTAATCTCTAGGAAATTCTTTCACCAATAAAAAGCTACTTTATTCCTGAGGGACATAGGTTATATTTGATTGTAATTAATTTGTCACCTAAAATAACAATATTTGTCAATCCATTCCGAGAAAAACCTATCGATTTGCGACGACTAAACTATAATATCCTAAACACTCAGTTCTAAGAACCAACAACTGCAAGCTGGCAGCACGGTCTGTGTGCAATCAAAGAGAAGCCTTAATGCAGTTGGACCAACTATGTAACTGCAATAGAACTTCATCACAAATTAATTAAACCCACAATTCACAATTTCTTTTTCTTTAAACTTTACGAGCACGGAAGTAAAAGAAACAGCTTCGTCAAATCAATACGTAATACAAACACATGTACAAATTTCGTCGTATACTTCATAACTTGAAGTTCAGATGCAATTGGTGCAACTGCACGTTGACTGCATAACGACTGAGCAGCTAGTTTGCAGCAACTGCAAACTGCATTCTGACTGCTGAGCGTAACAGTCGTTACGCTCAGCAACTGCAAGTTGGCAGTCGGCATTGTACGTAATATGAAAATAGAGTTGTCACCTTTTTCTAATAGTTTTTAAGGTAAAAATATTGATAGCGCAATTATTATTAATGTGTTGTTAAACATATCTAATATTTCCATGATTTTATTCAAAGATGCTCTCAAACGAGATATTCGAAAAGGTTTTCGCTGTCGTATACAGTCACCCTTAGCGTCACGCGTTTTGCCACTAACCCTAAGGGCACATTACCCTTATAACATAAAAAAACGAAAGTATATTGCGCAACTCACTTAGCGCTTCGTAAGTGGTAAGTGACCTGACGCACACTAAAGCAGTTCATGTTTTTGATGGAACAAAAATATATAAGCTAACATAAATTCAGAGCTTTAATAAGTAGCAAAGGAAACTGTAACGGCATAACACGCAGCAAACGTTGAAATAAATCTCCATTCAGTGAACAAATTCCTCCTTTCATTCAATTAACGTTCCGTTTTACAGTGACCCTTTTTTCTCCGCCAATGGCAATTATACCATTATTTCATCGCAAGCGAATGTTAATCGCGCTTCGTTAGACGATCTTTTTGAAATTGCTTCATTTCTTTTACTGCTACATTAAACGATACGGTGTAGGGGAGAAAACGGTGAAATATTTTTGAAATAAAATTATCCTCGGTTATGACTGTGATAGTCGAAGAGCCGAACTGCATAACGTTTAGATGAAAACCAAGAAGTTTTTTGATTGGTGCAGGAAGAACCAATTTTTCTCTACCAAAATAAGTGCGGCGAGAGTAATCTATGGGCGAGAGGAAGATTTCCATTCCAATTGAAAGAGCCCAGAGTAGGCTAGTAGAATCAACAGTTGTACTTTAGGACACCACAAAATGAAAAGTTTCTAAATCCATTTTGCGCATTAGACACATGTATACGTTTAAGGTTGAAAATGAAGTGGAGAAATTTAATAGGTTTGGTTAGTCTGATCTGGCTATCGTCCGTACATACTTTGTTAAGCTAAGTATTAAATTTTAAAATGTCATAAACCCTACCACCTTTTCGAGACGAAATAATTACGAGTATTTTGCTGAGACGAAGAAGAAACGGCGAATCATTAATATGATTATAACACAATCTCTTAACCTACTAGCCGTGTGATGCCGGCAGAGTAGAATAGCATCACCCCATATCCTCAAATAGGTGTCGTAGAAGGCGACTAACGGACCAGCAAAGGGATATTCATCACCATAAACTCCGTACACCAATCCCCATTGGGCAAGCGAGGTGGACTACTGCCTAAACCTCCTTCGATGACAATGAGAGGCCTTGTGTCTCAGCAGTGGTTTTTTTCCTCTCCCTTAACCACAACGGCCTCGAAACAGCGTCTAGACATAGCAATTATAATTTCAATTATACTCGTATTTTGATAATACTTTTATTTTCATCTAAAACTTATTTACTTTGTGTCCGTAATTCAGCTTCTACGAAACTTCTTCCTTCGCAAAAAACATCAAATAGATATTTTACTTCATACCTTTGTCCCAATTGAAATAATTTGAACTGTTTTTATTTCGTCTGAGTTTAAACACACCTCTAGACCACGGAGACGACTAAATTACGTCAGATTCAATATTCTATCAACTAGTAAAAGTAAACTAATTAAAGTTTGGTTGCCTAGAAAATATTATTAAATTACTAATAATAACAGTGGCCTATTCTGCCCCCATTATTGTAATTACAGTAAGTCAGAAAAAGTAAATTTTGGGAAATCTCACTTTTGTTTCAAATTTTTTAAACTCCTGTATCATAATGATTATAATAGATAACTCAGATATTGAAACGGATAACAAAAGGTAAACTTCCGTAGAATGACCCTAAATGTGATTTATTTGTTTAATATTAATAGTTTTATTTTAATCCAACGAAATGTATTTACAATTACCACATCTATCAGGCCAACTAACACTTTTTTAAACATATTTACAGTAACTCGGTACTATACTGTAAATATATCTAACAAAATATCTTTCCTATGCAAATTACTGTATCTATGTTATATTATATTTAACATAGTTACAGTAACTCTGTATATAAATATGTGAATTTCCAGAAATCCAGTATCTGTTTCTGTGATTTTCACGTTTTCGGTTCACGTTTGTATGCAAAAACAGTAAAATGATGTGCAGATGATCAAGTCTACTACAAAAAATTATGTTTTGCCGACATTGAACCAGTACAATTTTTTGTAAATAGTAATAGGCAATTAATTTAAAGGGTTAATGAATTAAAAGGCTGATTTGTATTATAAAAAATATTTATTGAGCATTATTGCACTGAATGTTGCAATAATTGTAACAGTTTTAATAATCATTATAAAATCCAACAATCACTTAGTAACATTAAAAATCTTGTCTCACTACACTGTACCTAAGATTATATCTCTCACTTATTTGAGATCATTGATTTTTACGTGGTCTTATCAATAATTAACAAAATCAATGTTTGACTAAATATTAGAATCAAATTCGTTCAAAAAACTTAAATGTCTTACAAATAACACGTAGCATTAAAAACTATATTACTTGTTTTTTACGAACAATCTTACGAGGGGCAAAAAACAAGCGTATAAAAATATTATAAAAATCAATAGATATTGAATCAATGTTCAAGAAGATTAGAAGCATTAGAGAAGCTTACGGATCGGTTTTATTTTTTTATGTATTACATAAATTATAAATAGTGTCTCTATACTTACTGTGAACATGCATGTGGAAATATCATATTTGAATAATAAAAATCGACAGTAACTCTAGTGACTGTAGATATGCTAGAGAAAATATCAAGTAAGAGATAATTTCAATATAGTAAAGCTACTTACTGCCCTAATGTTAACGGACGGTTGAATCTTTATAACACTTACTGTGATTACGCTTACTGTAACTTTGTCAATAATTGAGATAGAAATAAAGTAAAAATAGTGGCATGTAGGTCTTGATTTCTGGATCACGACACTGTAAAAAAGTCATAACACCGGTATGTCTACTTACTGTATTTATCATAACGGGGGCAGTATTAGCAACCAATCTCTGGTTGGGCGATCTCTAACTGAGAATTGAATAACGATCGATATCGACGGTAACATGTTAAAAACGAGTACTTAATTCAGCATCAATATCTACAATTTATCCACAAATATTCCGTATTAACGGAATCAATAACATAGCGAAACATAATTAAATTATTACAATTCCACACTAAACTTGAAACGAAATACTAGAAAAATGCACTAAAAAAAATCGACTTGCCTCAGGCGGGACTCGAACCCGCATCTTCCACAATCCGGATGCATTTTTCTAGTACTAATACGCGTTTGTAAACGCAAAAATAAAAATATTCAATGATTGAAACGAAATGTTATATAAATTCCTCAATTATGAAACCGATTTGCGAATGGTACTCTTAAAAATTGATAGAATTTTAGCATTATGGACACGTCTATTCCGAGCTGATAGGACAAATCAGGTGGCCGTGTTCTGCAAAGATAAAGTGCCTGTAAAGTGCTTACAGAGTCCTAATGATAAATGATCAGAAATATCTCGAATAAACTTTACCCTCTTGGTAGCGCTAATAAATTCGTAGTGACTACTTTTATATGGTAAAGATTTGTCGCCGCTGTGATAATTGCAAACGCAAAAGAAGTATAAGTGTTACTAGCTATAATTCATTCGGATATAAGTTTGAGCTTCGATTAAAAGTTTTTCTAAGCTTGAGTACCACTAAGATTTAAAAGAAATGTTTAGTCAATATTATCAAAAATCTTTATGAATGACCATCCATGTTACTATAACAAACTGACTAGTCTTCTATACAGATATCATACAACACATTGAAAACTTTTGATGCTGGCAGAGTAGAATAGTATCACCTCATATCCTCCAATGGGTGTCGTAGAAGGCGACTAATGGATCAGCAAAGGCGTATTGATCACCTTATACTCCCAGCAGTGGGTCGTATCATAAAGGCTGTTATGATGATGATGATGATATAAATATTAAGTACCTATTTTTTACGGTTTATAGTAGATCACAATAATAGAGGACTTTGTAATAATAAACAAAGAATTGATTCGGAAAATCTGACTACTAATCTTAATTAAAGCGAAGTAGTAATACTAACAGCAATATAAATCACAAAACGAACTAAAACTAAGGTAACTTGACCTTGTCAGAAATTTTAATCAAAAAGCTTTACTAGAACAAACAAGGCACGATATTGTAAAAACACCTTCAAACCTTGAACTTCATAAATAAAATAATAGGTATTAAAACACCACTAAAGTACAATATTCAAATTCCTGTCGTCTCCGTCGAAGCACCTAGTAACAAATAAAAATAAAACTGTCAAGGAGATTGATTACGAACCCGTTTCAATAAAAATGCGAAGCGTTTGGCCCCGGAATAACAATATTCAGTTTATGTAAATCTTACGGCGACTGACTGCTAATATCCGGCAAGTAAATAATGTTCCGGTGGCTTCCATAAATCCCCTTGTTCCTTAATAGCGAGGTTCAAAATTGAAGAAGCAGTTTTATGGCTCCTTGCTCGTGCAAGCTGTCGTTAAATGACCATTACATTGATTTAGAGCTAAAAGGTGATGATGACAAATTTCAAGTTGGTCGGTATATTTTTTGAATAAACGTTTTTCCATAGACAAACTTTTGTTAAAAGTTATGTCGCTTTTAAAAACACTCCGAGATTTTATGCTGAGATTCATTACGAATTATCTGTTTAATGTAGTCTACACGTTATCAGTGTTAAGGTACTTATTATAATAAAATATAACTTTATAACACAATAATGTACCGTAACAAATGCTGACAAAATATTTAAATAATAATATAAAGATTTCCCTTATCACTAACTCCAAAAATAATCTAATCTCCATTGTTGTGGTATTGTTGGTGAGTAAGGTTGCCAATACTCCACAGCGTTGGCAGCGCGTGACTGTGACGTCAGTAATGCGAGTAAAATAGGTATTTGAGGTCGGTCCCAAAGACTGCGTTTATATTCCAAATGTGCATGGTTGGCACCGACCTCAAAAAACATTCTTAAACATGTTTTTTTCATTTCTCGGTTTTTGGTTTTGAAGGCGGTTTTTTTAAATAATTTATTTTCTGCTTTTAAGTGTTTTAATATAGAAATTTTCAGGAAACTATCGAGATCTTTTAAACAAACAAGTAATAAAAAGATAAAGACATCATCAAGGATAACTCAAAAGCTACTCGTCAAATGTCGCTCAAATTTAAATGGGACCTGACAAGCACCAGCTTCCATGTGTAAAAAGAGTCATCAAAATCGGTACACCCAGTAAAAAGTTATGAGGTAACACAAATAAAGAAACAAACAGTCGAATTGAGAATCTCCTCCTTTTTTGAAGTCGTTTAAAAAGAGCTACATAAAACTTAAACTATGAGCATTCTCAAATCTGAACGTGATAATAAAGTAAAGCTCTTATCCCCTTCAAAAGCTTACATGATATATGTGTTACTAAAATCAGCCCGGTCTGTATTATATTCGTCTAACCCTAACACGTTTACAACTGAACGGATACGGCCACAAAACGGCATATTTTCAATTTACGCAAACGTGAAGTAATTTAGAATTTTTAGAACTCCAATAAAATTTTATAGCGCATAAAATTTTGACGAAATCCTATTTGAATATCCAGGTACAATATGTGGGTTTCGTAGCTCTACATAACTATCACGTGGTCAATTTTAGTTGGAAAAGTATTTCCTTACGATAAGAACTGTAGAGTAATAATTACAAAGCTTCTAAACTTGTAGCAATCAAACAAATATCTAAATACGTTTATTAATCCTCGATAAATTTTCAGCATAATTTAGGGTTGGAAATTGGTAGTAGAAGTTTGTATAAGATAGCCTATCATGCTTATTTGTTTAAGTCGAGGTCCTGGGGTCCACGTTCGGAAGCCTCCTCGTGACGGACCCTGGTATCGTGGTGGGATACTTTCTCGGCGGGTGTGTGGCTTTTGATGTCAAGTGTGTGCCCTAGGCATTCGAAGTCACATGCGATCGTCGAGTTGTTTTTGTTTTCCCACCACGGCTAGTAATCTGTCCATAATCTCTCTAGCCCTTTTCAGGGCAAAATTTAACAATTGATTTATAATTTAATTACAAACAAAAATCTTGTAAAGAGTGTAGTTTTAAAAAATAATAATAATAAGAACCTAAAACAGCTAGCGAATTAAAGAAATTGCAAATTTAGGTACAAGATAATAAAACGCCAATTTCATAGGTAAAGACCTAATATAACTCTGCATGCCAGACTATAAAACCTATATATATATATATAATAGTAACCTGTCCATAATCTCTCTAGCTCCATATTCATTAAGGCAGAAAATTACATAAAAGATTTTCATACCACTTGCAGCTGCATCAGTGCAGGGTTGGTGAAAATCAATTTTATGTTCAATTTTGTGAAGATCCCAGAAAGACGAGAGAGATGAGAGCAAAGGCTTAGGATTAATTTGTAGCCACTTCTAAACCTATATTATTTGCATCTACGCAGCGCCGTCGTCCATCCATCTTAAGGGCGTCTCGCCTATTAGGTTACTCGTTTAAGGAAAAAGTCTTTATTTGTACAACGCGATAAATCTTCTACTTCCTTAATAGCGGAGTTAATAGGTCGTCCAGCGGAGGTCCCTTTTGTGAAACCGTTATTAACTAATCATTAAATTAATTTCGACTTAGAAGAAATTCCCTTGGATTTACTTCATCTATTATAAAGTCTTTACATACTTGATGTAATCTTATTTCTCCAAGCCTGCTCTCAATTTTTGGGGTCGGTTCAGCATGTACGGTATCGATATTCAACCCTCCTTGGGAATAAATGACTGCTATATTTTGATATCAACCAGGACGTCCAGCTCAACATGGAAGATAATCGAATTGAAAAATTTTCGGTCACTTATCATAGTACCGTCCGCGAACTTAGTAGCTCTACTTCCGTGGATTTAATCGTTTCGAAGGTGATGTTTTGATGCAATGTAAAGATATTTTTAAAATGAAAATATTTATTTCATATCTTTTATACTATTATATAATAAGTATCTGGCATCTCCTTTTAAGTATAATACCTATGTTAGAGCTAGAAGACCCTACGCCTTTCTAAAAATTAAGAAATGAAATCACTTTTTGATTTTGGATTTCGCATTTTGTTATTTAGACCGAACACTTTTCGACGTTCGTCCTCACGAGAAGATTAGGTTTTTACTCCATACAATATTTTTTTATGATACACAAACTGAGATCACGGTGTCATTTTGTCTTGATGTGGTATGTGGTGCCTATCGTTTTGATTACTGACTCCCAAACGGTGGTATTGAGTAAACGAAGCGTATTAAATGTCAGGTGACTCTATTGGTATAAAAAAGAACTTATTCATAAATGTAACTATTACCCAACACACAAGCTTTCAAATCCATAATTGCTGGATCTGTTACTGTTACAGAGAACTGTTTAAGAACTTAATTAATCAAATTTAACACTCAAATAAAATTACAAAAAATAATACATTTCTGTGAAAAATAAAGTAGTTATAATTGGCGCAGTCACTTCTTTACACGTTTTTCCTTCCAGGTGACCACGTAGTCCGGCTGGTTGAAATATGTATGAGTGTAACTTCACTTGGTATTCCGAGTTGGTTGCATTTCATTAATATTTCATTAGGATTTGCGTTAATGGCTTGTCGCACTAACTTGATGTAATTTGCACTGTTGTGACACTTATTGTGATTGGATTAGAGTTTACTTTAAGGATTAAAGCATTAAAAATAAACCTACGAAATTTAGAAGCAAATTTCAACAATATTCCAATTTCGAATCTCAAAATTTAATTAAAATCAACGAAGGCAACACGGAGTTACGAAAAAATATGCTGATGGATTTTTTAATGAAAACAATATATTTTGGGCAGATTCGAAATATTGAGGAAAACAGGCGGTGGCCTATGATTTGCGTTGTGTTTGTTTTGGCATTTAATGTTAGGAATTTGAAATAATAAAACCTAATCTATCAATTTAGCATCCGCTCTCGATATTGACAGTATTATTCATACTCACACTGTAGAACCGAATTACGTGTTTCTATAGCTTAGATTGTGAAATAAAGAGTCGAGGTTTTCCCAAAGGAAAAGTCTTCTGTGATGACAACGGCATATATGAAACTCTTGGTGTTGCATTCATTCATCGGCTTAAAACCTTTAAAGTGAACTCTCATTGCGACCATCATGCATCTCATGGTCTTCATTGAATAATGGTGGGACACGATGATCTTTTTCTGTGTACGTCGTCACAGAAAGGGGAGGCGAAGTGGCTCCGTGAAGAACATCCTCTGGTGAATCCACCCATCCTCTTGTGGAGGCCAGAACGAAGAGCTTTTTTCCCTAATGCCATCATCTCCCTTCCTTTTAAGGACTACGCGTGTTGGCTATCGATGCCACTAACAAACTGTGGCTGCCATTCCAACGCGAACTAAGAAATTTGGTAACTCATTTCTAAATGGAATTCACTTCCAGCGTACGTGTTCGCTCCTTCCTACAATGCTGGGTCATTCAAAAGTATCTAAGGTAGCACCTTGCAGATCGGCAAGGCGATGGTAGCTAGCGCTGCGGTTTATCTCTAACTACTTCTGGTTACCATCAGGTGGAATGAAGTCATTCGTTTGATCTTTTTATAATAAAATGTGACTCCACGAGCTACATTTGTAATTGATAGCTGGGAATACGAAATTATTAATTGGTTGAAACGAAAAGAAAAGCTTAATTATGTTTTTTTCTTTAACCACGTGATCCCGTCTAATAATAGAGAGGTCAAAGTTATCTTCTTAAATCACGTCTGAAGCCAGTGGTTACTTTTGTTAAGGCAAAAGAAAAAAAAGAAGTATAATTAATTTTCGTTGTATAAACAGAAATACGTTCCATATGTAACGCGCTCTCTAATTTCCTTTTTTTATTGGTCCCTTAATCTTTTATATTAGCAATACTAGGAGGCAATTCAGTAGTGGAACCCTGGCGACATTAATAATACAATAACGCCCGCACAATTCACCCGCCTTTGCCCAATAACTTCTTCGTACCGGATTTATTATGCAGTACGTTGGACTAGTAAAATCATATTAGACCAGGTTTGAAGGTCTGTTCGTGCTGCTGATGTTTATTCAACGGGGAATATAAAAGATAGCGTGGCTAAGGAGTAATTCAGTGAAAGAGTTGATTGAATATCAGAAATAAGTCTCGCACGAAATATTCGAGATTTTAACAGGGAAGCAATTGGCTTTTAAACTACCCGATGAGTTAAGATAAGGACGGAGGTGCAAAATACAGGTCTACTGACCCAGGAAATGGCTATCGTTCCTCTGATTGGAAAAACACAGCACCGTATATAAAAAAGCGTCGGTGGTGTAGTGCGTAAGGGCATTGTCTCCCACCCGGGAGGCACCCCTTCGAACCCCGCCACGTACCAAATTTATATGTACGTTTATTCGACGCTTTTACGATAAAGCAAAACATCGTGAGGAAACCTGCACAAACCTATGAAGAAAATCTTAGGTTGTGTGCGAAGTCGACCAACCCGCACTTGGTCAGCATGGTTGACTAAGGCCTAATCGCCCCTAATGTGGGGTAGGCTCGAGCCCCTCAGGGGACATTATATGAGCTGTTGATGATGATGAACACCGTATACCCGGAGAGCTAAGATTATTAAGGCTGGTATTATAGAATGAGTCTCAAAAAACCAACGCCGAACTGAGCGTGGTACGGCTCTCTCACATTGTGCTTGATAGAAAGTGAGAAACGAGTCTCAAGACATGATTGATTTCAGAGTGTGTTTATGCAATACGGAGCCTAAGAGTGTAACGTATGTCCTGGTTGTTGGCTTTTGTTTGCTAGTTTACTGACAATTGTTGTCGGATTGTTACTTTTTAGGTTAGGATGCCGCTTTTATTTAGGCGACAGGATAGCAACCTGTCACTATTGAAGCACTTAGCACGAATGAGTCTCAAGAATCAACGCCAACTTGAGCGTCCTACGTCTCTATCACTTTGTGATTGATAGAAAGTGACAAACTATTCTCAAGACATGATTGATTTCTAAGTTTTATTCTGTAATACGGGCCATGATCATTATTACCAGACGTGGCTTTACGTGTAACCAAATGTTTCCTAATACTCTGCTCAAGCTCAACCCCTGAGATTATGAGCGTGACCGTATGTATATCGTATAACACGCCGTATTACAAAACGGCGCGGCAGATTAAAGTATGTGAGAATTGTTAACCAAATAAAACCGTTTGTTGATAAATCCTTAGTAGATTCTATCAATATTAGTCTGTATAATCGAATGGAGATCGCTTATTATTGGTAGGTTCAGGTTAACTTTTTTTATAACCAAATGGACTGGGATTATTGTCACTCATCACCCTCGACACACTACAATCCTCCGCGCCGTTTTATAATAATTATGGTAGTACGTCAGGCGGACTTAAAATATCAACTAAACCTTTTTGTACATTCCTAGGGTCATATTATGCTATAATGTTTAGCCACACCAATATCCCTTAGGGTTACTTATATATGTTATATGTTTGCACATTATTTTTGAGTGTGCTGCTACTTCCCCCTTCCTGCGATTACCCGGCCGTTCTTCTAAGCAAGTTCTAAAGCAGGGAACCAGAGCATCCAGGAGTAAGTTTTAAGTATCTCCCTGAAGAACGGACAAACTCGTGACATTCTTTTTTGTTGAAATCCAATGCAAAATGTGCTCTATTCTAAAAGTGGAAAAACACAAAATATATTAAACCATAAAAATCCTCGACCTTAAAATACATCATCCTTATTTCTACGGAGAAGGAAAAGTTTAGTCTGAAAAGACTATAACATTTTTCTTTGTACTCGCAATTTTCTCACATTTAACAGATAGAACCGTTGTCAAGGGCTAGTCCTCCGTTTAATTTGTAACGCTTTTGTAGCCTTTCACAATATGGCCTTCATAATAAACTAGGGTGCGGCTTTGTGAAGATAATTTGTAAGGTACACAGCGCCACACCTAGACTAAAAGCTTGTGTAGTGTATCTAAGCCTATCCTCTATTATAAGAAGCAGGCTGTTACTTAAGAAAAGTTATTGCTAGTTTAATAAAGTTATAACTGTAACAGTAAAGAATGAATTCACTTTGTGTCTACAAAACTGTGTTAGGTCATCTATATTAATATTACAAAGAGAAAAGATTTGTATGTTTGTAATGAATAGACTCAAAAACTACTGGACGAATATTAAAAATTCTTCCATCGATAAATTGCTACTTTTTCACTGAGGCTGTAATTAGGTACTTTTTTTGTTTTTATAAACAGGTCAAGCAAATGACTCCATGCCGCCTGATGGTAAGCAGAAGTGCAGTCCAAATGCGACGATAGCTAGTGCGAGAGATAAACCGCCGCGCTAGCCACCCTCGCCTTGCCGACCTGCGTAGTACTTCGCCTCTTTTGAATGACCCAGGATTGTAGGAAGGAGGGAACACGTGTGCTGACAGTGAATACCATTTCTTGATTGTGCGACAAAGAAACGAGTTGCCAAATTTGGTGGTTCGTGTTGGAATGGTAGCCACAGTTTGTCAGTGACAACGTAGACCAGCACGCGTAGTCCTTAAACGGAAAGGAGTTGGTAGGATTAGAGAAAAAGCTCTTCAGAGCACTCGCCGTGGTACAGACTGTGGAATGTGCTCAATGACGCAACATCGCAGTTGGAGAGGCTCAAGATGTTTAGTTACCTCTTCGTTGTCGATGATGCGGGTCGCGCGATGCTGCAACCTACCCAAAGCATTGAGTGAGTACTTGGCGGAGCCATCCTACAAGTGCGAGCAATACTCCACGCAGGACCGTACTTGCGTCTTGTATCGCAAGCACAGTTGATCGACGAGAAAAAACGCCGGAACTTATTGCAATATAAATATACGCGGACAAAGTCGCGGGCGGAGCGCTAGTAGTTTAATAAAGTTCAGACGATTTATCCACACTGATATTATAAAAGTGAATGTAACTCTGTATTTTTATTTTTCACTCCTAAACCAGTGGACCAATGTTCATGACTTTTGGTTTAGAAATAAATTGGATGTTACGAGATGGCAAACAAGCTTGCGGCCCACCTGATGTTAAGTGGTCACCGCCGCCTATAGACTCTTTCAATATTAAGTGTAAATCACTGAACACCTCAAGTGCGTTTGCCATCCTGAGGACTAAGATGATATGCCCTCCATGCCCAGTAATTACACTGGCTACCTTTCCCTTCAATCCGAAACACAGCGAACTGCTTCACGGCAGAAATCAGAAAGGCGGTGGTACCTACCCAGACGACCCTACATATGGGTCTACCACCTAGTAATCTAATAGTAAATTAAAAAATAAGGGGATAATGAATTACAAGACAACTTATTTATTAAATAGTCTGTTGCTTGTGACCTTTCTGCACTCTGAATAGACATAATCTTAACATTCATTCACTTTTCTTGTTGAATGTTTTGGGAAGTCGAGTCACGACTGCATTCATGTCATATTTAGTACGATGTTGAGGTAATTAATAAATTAAACACCACATAATTGAAAACATAAATGTAAAAAATCGGGAGTGGTCTCCCCTTGACTTTCTGGTATACCGGAAACGACTCAAAGGTTGATAGAAACCTTATAATTATTTTGATGTCATACATGCGTGTTAAATTTTGGTCACCCATCCTAGTACCGACCGCGCACTTGTTTACTTAACTTTCGTGATCGACGGCTCAAAATTTGATAGAAAGCTTATATTTTGATGTCATACACGTATGTTAAATTTGGTTGCAATAAGTTAAAGGCATGCTCGAGTTATCGTGCTAACGCACAGACACACAGACACACACACAGACATAATTCCAAAAAAAAATATTTTTGGACTCAGTGAGGTCCAAAACGTGTAAATCCGTCAAAATCTCGAGGTTGAATTTTTTGACGATTACAAGACTTCCTCTATGTAGTATAGAGGAAGTCTTGTAATCGTCAAAAACGATACGAGAACGAACGTTACGAGAAAGTAAAAAGGTTACCTATTTTTTGTAATTTAAATACCTAGATCTTATTTTATGGGTGATGTTAAACTGTTGTTAAAACAAGTAATGACTTTTATTTTTACCCAATGTGACAAGAAATATACCTAGGTATTTGACAATACTATCCGATAAAATATAATGTAGGTAGTAAAAGTCATTTCCAGTCCTTTACGTAAAGAAATTTACCAACGAATTTTATTTTATGCTCGTTATTTTAAAACTCTGGCATTTTCAGATAAATTTCAAATAAAAAAAGTATACATACGTTAAACTTGTTATTTAGAACTATTCGAAATTTACAACCATTAATATGGGCATACGTCTCTTGCAATGTGATTACGAATTTATTGTAGGTATAGGGTTTAAAGTATTGGAATAGAACAAAAATTCATCAAATCGAAATGGAATAAATTTGCCGTGGGGCTTTCATTAAATCCTTTGGCCGCAACACTATCGGATATATTGGTAATCCTTTTGCGTTCAATTTTGCATTTGTTCAAAGCATTCCAATTTCTGGTGTCGTTACTTCACGCTTTAAAAATATTTTTTGTTAGAATGTGCTTAGATTTATTACAGAATATTCACACCACGTTTTATAAACAATCAGACGATGCGCGTTTTCATGTCTCGATAAACGCCAATGAGACGCGTAGAATATGTTACGCTCAGAGACCAAAAAGGCTAATTGAGTGAAAAACCTACTCACAATACCTTTTGGTCACAGTCAATCATCTACATAACGAAATTCTTGTCGTGGCTATCATGCTTTACGACCACGAGTCGTGACAGTGAAATAACGCCATGACTATGCTCTATGCTATCTAGTGTTATTTTTATTTTTTTGACATAGTTTAATGACAATTTTTGTATTACATTTTGACATTTAATTTGACTACTTTTGCAGTGATAATTTACTTGACATTCTATTAATTCTTTTCGATTTAATTAATTAGTTGATTGTTATTATTAATTTATTAATGAGAGACATCAATGTATTATAGCATATTATTTTAATAATTAACTTGCTGACGTATTGGGTCTACTGGGTTAGTCAGAAAGTAAACTTTTAATAAATAAATAATGCATATTGGAGCCGTATTGAGGTCGTAGCACACTTCATCATCATCATCAACCCGTGTTCGTCCACTGCTGGACATAGGTCTCCCCTAATGCACGCCACTGCTCCCGATTTTCGGCCACTCTCATTCAGCTTACTCCAGCCAGCCTACGCATATCATCATCCCATCTTGTCGCAGGTCGTCCTATACTACGTTTACCGAGTCGCGGTTTCCACTCAAGAACTTTACGGCTCCAACGGCCGTCAGTTCTGCGGCTAATGTGACCAACCCACTGCCACTTCAGTTTGCTAATTCGGTGGGCTATGTCGGTGACTCTAGTTCTCTGTCGGATTACATCATTTCTGATGCGGTCCTTCAGAGATACTCCGAACATAGCGCTTTCCATAGCTCTCTGAACGACTTTAAACTGGTGGACAAGTCCAGCCTTGAGTGTCCACGTCTCGGCGCTGTAGGTCATAACTGGGAGGACGCACTGGTCGAAGACTTTCAAATTGAGACATTGAGGGATGGGTGACGAGAAGACTTGACGTAGCTTATGAAATGCTGCCCAGTCTAACTGGATTCTTCTATTGGCTTCTCTCTCGAAGTTGTTTCTACCTAATCGGAGCGTTTGTCCTAGATAGACATTTTTCTGAACACTTCGAGAGGTACTCCATTAACAGCGACCGGTAGCACATTTAGCACACTTATCAACTCGAAAACAGATCAGCGTCGCCTCATTTCGAGCCGTTTAGTATTCTTTGTATGAAATACCATATTGTAACGCACACTTATCAGCAACGTTACAATCGGCGATACGGCGATTGATCAACTGACAATTCCCGCGCTTACGACTCGTTGTCCCGCTTACGTCTATCCTTAGCCGCGCTGATGTCTCTCCGTACGCAACCCTACATCTCTTCGTCCACGGTTGCCCCTCTCACCCTTCCCGTGGTCCGCTTGCAGCACACTACTGTTACCGAACGTGCTTTCATTCACAAGGTAACTTACAACCGTGTTGCGCGCGTATATTATTGCTACGGCGGGGTATAAGTAAGACGCGTATTTTATTAGTATAGCTACGCCGTAGCTGACTGATGATCTGTTTTTTTACGTACTTATGTATAGTTGACGTCATGTAAACGACGAGGTGAAAGCCGATACGGCTATGATCCTTTTCGGAGCTTGTGTGCTGCGACCCTTAAAATATTCCGTCTAGTGTTTTGTTATATGGGTCGACGAAACTTGCAATCTACCATAAAGATATCCTTAGGAAATAAGTTTGTCCTGTAATAAGTACCAGACAGACATCATGAACATTCTTCGTTGCCGCAACGCAGGGGATATGTGGGACTCGAGGTAAAGGCGTTCCTTCCATACCCACTAAACATCCTCCCCGGCCTGACTTCCAGTGCGCTATTGCGGGACAGCTCGGGATCTGCGCACGTGAGCGCAACCACACCGTGCCCGTCCCAACGCTGCCCGTCTAGGCACTCCTTGTGCACCAATTGGTGGCCAGCAGCCCACCAGCCAGCAGGCTACCGACGCCAGCCCCTGTGGGCCGCTGGCCGACGCCAGCCTTACAGGCCGCCTCCTCACCGACAGCTGCTCAACCTGGCGCGTCCTCCTGATTAGGACACCGGGAGCAGCCATCGGACCGCACCCGAGGGACTTCGGACACGGTCGTGGCCCTGAAAAGGGCCGTCTGGAACTAGCCGTTGTGGGAAAACAAAAACAACTCGACGATGGCATGTGACTTCGAATGCCAAGGGGACTTGACATCAAAAGCCACACCCGGCCGAGAAAGTTTCCCCACCACGTTACCAGGGTCCGCCACGAGGAGGCTTCCGGACGTGGACCCAGGACGTTCTCCTAGTAGCCATAACACGAATTTCGCGATGTAGATGATCGACATTGACTACAACACGTGAACTGTTTTATCGATCAATGAGAATTTCGGTCTTAGAGATTAAGATAATATCGATTCGACGTTATCACCAATTTTTACTTTTTTTTTTCATCTAAAAACAGTTATCATAAAATACTCGTCACTGTGTTGTGAGAGCTACTTATTTCTTCAATAAAACTTGAACCGATAGTGTCTTTCCGAAAATGAACCTAAAAAATCTCCTCACTTTTTCACAGAAAAAGGCCAAGGCATTAAAACAACTTTATGTTTGTCAGGTGGGGTATATACCTACACCTTAAATATTTTTCTACGTTATCCCCATAGCAAATTCACATCAGAAAATTAATCCAGCAAAATTCTCTGAATTTCATGTTTATCGTTGACACGTTCTGGAGCGGCAGGGAAAAAAATGTGCTAAGGCCCTACGTCCATATACAAAAATACACATTGACATTTCAAGTGTGCTTAGTATTTTAATCTCCACAGGATGTGAATTTCGTTAAAGTCCTTAGAAGACAGTTTCTAAAGGCAACGCGTTCTGGCTTACGTTGTCTCTAACGAACTGTGGCTACCAACTAAAAATAATAACATTTCTATGTGGAACAATTAAGAAATGGAGGACCCTGACGGTACAAGTGTTCCCTCCTTAAAACCCTGAGTCGTTTAAAAGATACGTGAAGAAGCACCTTGTATGCCGGCAAGAACAGAATGGCTTGTGCGGCGCGGCAATTATCTCTTGCACTAGCTTTCTTTGCCAAGTCCCCCCGTCTAGGGATTGCCTAGTACCCTGGAACAATTATCCTAACTTGCCTCGCTCGGTTCACTGTTGGGCTGGGCCAGCCAAAAAGTCCTTTTCAATGGCAAGGCGTACGTAACTACGCTGATCCTAAAACGCTCCAACAAAAGCCTTAAGGGGGTGCTGGTGGTTTTTAGTGGCTAAGATCAGAGTAAAAGTCAACGCGTCGGGATGTCTTACACACGTGGCATCGTCTATCTAACGTTGCAGTAGGCACGGTCAGATTTTCATGGTCATCAAAAAAGCTATCTTTGCCCAAAGCAATTCTCTATTATACTTCCACCAGTGCGCGAAGGCCCTAACTTTTTAAGTTGAAGCCACTGTATTAGTTTTCTTGTCTCACACGTGATTTATGTTTTCTTCCCCTGTTATGTAACCTCGAGAAAAAACAAACCAATATTATTGATATAAGAACACCACATAATTTATACGCAAAACATCCGAGATGGAAAGACAAATTGCGTTCTTAACGTTTATTATACGAGTATATACGATATTGTATATAACAAGTCTAACATTATTCACTTTCATAGACGATTTCTGACGTTTCCTTAGGATATACGATAAAGTTTTGTGATGAGTGTTTAAAAAATATACCTACCAAATAATATTTTGTAATGAAAGAAAATAAAACTGGCTTCAAATTAGTTATACTGACAGGACTTGATGAACTCGTAACATTCAGGCGACTGGGTCTTCCGACTAATTTATGCTTTAATGGACTGCGAGACTGTATTAAATTTGTTTTTTTTTTGCAAATCTGTCCGTCTTGTTACCCTAGTCTATTATTATTAGCGTTTTATTTCTTTCGATAAGTTCTTTGAGATCTTTATAGTTATATACTATTATAAACTATTCAACCGTAAAGCTACATGCAAGGTTATTTAGCGCCTTTATTGTATGAAAAATATATTGTTCAGATAACAAAAGCAGCCAACAACTTCAACCTTTAACATCATAAATATTGTATAACAATAAATGTCAATCCAATATGAGATATGCGTGAAACGGATTTGACATATGCCACGCTCTCCCGGCAACGGTTATCCAAGTATAGAAATTACAAAATCCACTCGGCAAGTTGAAATATAAACAATCTATTTTACACTAGTAATCCCAAAAAAGGTCCTCAATTTACTAAACTTTCAATAAAGGCCTCCTCATTGATTTCTATTGGCCATAATATCCATCGGTAATATCCACGACTTTATCTCGGGCCTCTCTCATATTTCCCTCAATTTATAGGGGTGCCTTTTGCGGTGCTGTAACAGTTCTTACGAATATTCCTATTCGATTCAATTTATTCGATTCCAACTACGTTACATGTCCTCTTGGAAGCCTAAAATATGAAGAACCTTTTCTGCCAAACCAATATCACTCTTCAACCTTGGGAGTTCTATTGTAATAACTGAGAGCGATATGATTATTACCAGGTGATACGTTTGGATATCTATCCATCCAAGCCAAACATCTGTTTGGCTTTTTATCTGCCGAGAAAAATGACACGGCGACGTCAAAAGGAAGAGATAGCATTGTAATTAACTTATAAGTTTACTACATGCAAAATGCAAATCGGTAACAGTATAGTCCTTATTCATAATAAAAATAGAAACTTAAACAGCGACTAAATCAAAGAAGTTACACAGCTAATAGTGTGTAAGAAAATAAACGCCAATTTCATAGGGGGCCCTAATACTTGTACGGTCAGTATCAGAAGTAAATCAAATCAAATCAAATATCTTTATTGCGCATCACATAACATTCACAAGGGTCTTATACATGTTATACCCCGTAGGGCACTGCAAACATTAATTACTTAAAATCTATAATAATATTTAAACTTTTAAACTTTAATGTAGATTAACCCCTTAGCCGGCGCGTGCCATATTATGACATCGTTTGTAATACACTATTCGGGCGCGTGCCATAATATGGCATGCTGTCATACATTTAAAAACCATTTTTTTTTTTTAATTTGTTATGTCTCAACTCTACGATTGTTGTTTGTACCGTGTGATTTTACAATTAGGATGGAAGTTTAAGTTACCTTTGCCTCAATAAAAAATAACTCCATTTAAGAAAAATTAAAAATGTGACGTGCCATAATATGACGGCTGCCGAACGTCGAGTTGTGTCATAATATGGCGGCTGCCGAACGTCGAGTTAATCAAACGATAGTTCAAATTTAGTTTGTCAATGTGCTATATTTATCAGATTCTAGGTATGTTTAGTTAATTTGTTAAATTTAAAGTGTAGTTTGTAAAGTATTGGCTGGTATTTAACAAATTTAGGACGTATTAAAGTCGGAAATACCCTTATGCCTGGTTTCAAATGCTTGTAAATTAATCATTATACAATGCTCTTTATTCAAAGTAGTCTTAAATTTTAGTTAGTTTATCTAGGAATCTAAAGATATACCACATGCGTGGTATTTATAAACAAAGGAAGTTACACAAAGCAAAAAGCCGACATGCTACCCCTCGGCGGGCTGATGACGTAATCGCTCACAATTGTACTTTACAGCCTTTGAAGCGCCGCCAGGCGATGGGTTAACTTTAGAGCCATTGTCTTATCTCCTTTCTTAGCTCGTGTTGCTATGACATGGTACTAAATTGTAAATCTTTTTTTGATCCTGACTGTACTGTTTGACTTCATTTGTGTATTTTTCCAGAGAAAACGTAAGAAAATTGCGTAGTTTTTTGGCTAACAAATACGTAAGTGGTTAGACACTGTATTGTTGTGGATTCATTTTCCAGACTTGCGGTTCATATTTGTCGTACACAAATAATATAACGTGGCTAGAAATGAGAAATTTTGTGTCTGTTTATTCTGTGAAACGCTGGAGAGCACAGAGCATTGAAACGTTGCGTGAATTATTAAGGAGTATATATTTCTGTAAATGTACTACGAGCACCATGATTAACTCTAGACGATTAATCCTAGTCAAATATAATAGAATCCTAAGAGATTAGTACTCCATTTGAAAATGAATAATTGACGTGGTCTTCTAATGCAGAAGGTTGACAAGCACCCGTATCACAAACATTACTATGAGGTTTCTCGGCTCTTGGATAACTAAACACATTGCATTGAATAGAGCTCTGTGATTGGTTCGATTCTGTTGCCTAGTTCACATCGTTGAATGTACTGATGTGACGTTTTATTACTTCATCAAACCTCTTTCATATGCCCTCCAGACTCACGCGAGAAGTCTCGCCGAGACTTGACCCGAGAAACGAGATGGTATCTACACTCACGCGATCTTCTCACTTGCATTCTCGACCGTTATGCGAAATGGATGACTTTGACAGCGCATCGGCTTTAGTGAACCAGAATGTGAATCGGTTCTCGTTTCTCGCCCTAGAAACCCTTTGAAGCGAGCCAAAAAACCGACACCGAGCGGAGAACAGGCGAGCCCGAGAACGAGAACGCGAGAAACTAATCACACTTACGCTTCTCGAGTGTGTTCTCGGGGGTTCTCGACGAGAGTGTGGGTGGAGGGCGCATGAAACTTTAAACTTTTGACATCTGGACGTTGCTTTTGACATCTCGACCTGTGCGTTGTGTAATATAGCTAGCTAGCTACCTAAGCTGCGCGTTCATTTTAAAGTACGCATAGTTCCGATCACACTTAAGTATTGTCTATGAATAGGTTTTTACCTCGGTTGGTTTACGCGCACTATGAGAGGTCAAGCCTTGCCATAGGACACGCCATGAGAAATGCCTTAGTTTGCATTGCATTGTTTTTACTAAGACAACTATTGTTTGTGAATACGGCCGTTAGTTTTCGAGGTTTGTATTGATAAAAATATTGTGGCATTCGGTACCCAACTATGAACAAGTGATGTTCCCATTTATGAATGTCTACTGACTGTCACTACCGGATCTATGACAAACGTTGAAATCACAGTTACCTCTACCATAACCGGTTTAGTTATGTTTAACTAACTAGAAATGTGTATTTTTATTAACTGCGATATTATTTAAAACGGACTTTATTTTATAAGATTTAGCGACCAAGCAGGTCTTCTTGAAGTTATTATCCCAAACCCTGTAGTGTTCAAAACTCACGGAGTACTACAGTCTTTATCAAAACTCAAGACAGAATTTTTACTTTCTTGTATAAGTAGTATAGAGGAAGTCTTCGAAAATCGATCGTCAAAAAATTCGTCCTCGATTTTGACGGATTTACACGGTTTGGACCTTCCTGAGTCCAAAAAACCCGTTTTTGGAATTATGTCTGTGCGTTAGCTTATTGCAACCAAATTTAACATGCATGTATAACATCAAAATGTAAGGTTTTTATCAACTTTTGAAACGTCGATCACGAAAGTTAAGCAACCAAGTGCGCGGTCTTTACTCGGATGGGTGACCAAAATTTAACATTCATGTATGACATCAAACTATAAGGTTTCTATCAACTTTTGTGTCGTTTCCGGTATACGAGAAAGTTAAGGGGAGACCACTCCCGATTTTTTAATCAAATACCCCTGTTCCGTTATCCTAACTAGTACTGCAGCAAAGCAGATCCACGGTAAGTAGCTCCCGGGATGCGTATATCGTATACACTGAAGCTCTATATTGTACAACGTCTGCCTTGAAATAGTTACAGTTTACAGCTAAAACTTCACTCATCGAACACAGTTTAGACGCTGCAACAACATACTTCGTGTATGCTTCAAATACATTAAAATGTTCAACATTTTGTGGTTTTTGTTGGAAAATTAAACAGCAAATGAAGCCTGGCTAGCTATGTTATCAAAATTTGTCGGTTTAATAATAATGTGAACAGCATTATGACGTTCAAATAAGATAAGTTCTAATAAGATTCTTCTAATCAGAAGTTCTAATAAGATAGCCAATCCGTGGTTAAGTATTCTAGGTGAAGATCGATCCCATCTTCGGGCTTAGGTCCGAAACACAGCCCCGTTACGTTGGTGCAACACCTAAATAGGCGAATCGGCGGTGCCGCCCACTGCTATGCTGTGCACCGCACAGCTCATTCCAGCGTTATGATGTCAAACTTGTTGTCCTCAATGCAGTTTGATTCCTAGTGCCATTAATATCAATAAAAAATAAGGTTTTGCTTTAGCTTACAATCAATCCCAGCATCTCCAATGCAGTAATAGATTTCCTTCCTTCTTAATTAATTAATTTTTCTGTGTATATAGTTATAACTTGGTTATTAGCTCTTCAAATAATAATACACTCTTACTAAAGATGGCAAACAAAATTTCATCTATCTTTAAGAAGATAGCATCGCGCGCACGTCTCCATACAAATGGAGAAAACGTTTTTCTACCCCTATTTCTATCCGTTCTTTATCCTTATAAGTTATTTTTTAAAAAAGAATTGAATTGTGAAAAAAGGAAAACGTGCAGACATAGTTTTTAGTATGTTAAAACATTCTTAAATATCATTAACATCAGAGAAGAATTAGGGGTAGGTAAACGTTTTCTCCATTTGTGTTATTTTGTATGAAGACGGTACTCTTCGAGAAACGTACCAACTCGCAATCAGGATTCATAGCCTTAAATGGATGTATCCATTATATTCTCTGACGTCTATTTATATTGGTGTGACTCCTTTATGATAACAGAAGATCAATACGTTTATTGCGATCCATGGTTGAAACATGCCCATCAACATTCAAAAATTACAAGAAAATGGTTTCCCGCCATAACGATATGTTTCGTAACGCCGCAATGCAACGCTCGATTGCACATTGCGTTGCAGTGCGTTGGCGCAACGCGGTTATGTGTATCGGCCCTTATCGTCACTTACCATCATATACGTTGCATGTGAGATGAAAGCCAAAAGCTTGTCAAGAATATTATTAATATATTTTTCTTCCTCTTACCCTGCTCCACGTTTATTTGGGGTTAGTACAGTATGACTTGTTAGCAAAATACTATTTGTTTTGCAAAGATACGCTTTTTCTGAATTCAAATACGTAAGGTAAAAATTTACAATCCATATCACATGAAAACTTAAGAAAAATTTGTTTGTGTTTTTATTCAATTTTATTTACAAATAATTGACAAGGCACAATTTAGCTACTACAAAACTCTTTAATAAATTACTAAAACTTTCATTTAATAAAATAATGTGAAGACATAAGTTAAAGAAGAAAAGTGAAGTAAAATACGAGGCACACAATGATCTAAATATCGCCGTACAAAATCTGAATTTCAAAGGAATGTGTCTTGAATTCCAGACATCAATGGGTGCAGTTTCGGAATTTACGTCTACTATGGAAGCTGTGAATACTCCGCGTTTTACCTTCGTCTGCCACTAAACGGTGGAAATTCTGACGATAAGCATTCACTGAATTTTTAATACCTACAGGAAGGAAGAAATAAATTGTAAGCATTTTTCATGTAAGTGAATATTTATTTTTTCACGTAGGCGTTTTAACATCGGTGTCTGTTTTTGTTCCTTGTTCACTGAAGGATTCTTTTTCTATGTTATTTGACAGCCGCTTGGACATACCAAAAATAAATACTTAAATAAACAAAAGTCGAACAAAATTTATTAAGATTAATTTTTTTGTCAATGGAAGTACAATTCCAAAAGCTCAAAAAAGAAACTCTGCCCTTCTGCCCGAGTGTCTTGTATATAGAAATCAATGATCGGTAGTCTCTTACTGTCCCCTCGAAGTGCAATATCGGTATAACGCCATTCTGTTTTCGGCGCCCCCTCCTAAAAGTATACAAAAATATATTACATTCTTCTACTACCCGTTCCCAATTATCATAGAATAAATAAGACAAGCAGTATAACGTCTTCATACTAAACTGCTGCAACTCCACGCTTGCCAAGGTCAGTATACTTGGGAGCAAAACAGTTGCGAGTGTGCCGTAGTCACATATCCACGACGGCAGTCCTAATTTACGAAGCTACGTAATCTTGTTCGAAGCTATAGACGGTATAGTTCAGTTTGTGGATGTTCTGTAAGGTGGACGTACTACCCCAGTTTAGGAGCTCCAAAGTCGAACGGTTAATCCACTGTGCTTCGACTAAATTACCTAATAGTGATATAGTAGCTAGTCCCTGGGTGGTAGCAGGTTCCAGTGAAGCGCGCTTACACCTCCAACCATGTCACTTACCATCACATAAGATGAAGGCACAGAGCTTCCCCGACTAATTAAGAAAACTCTGTGATTGTAGTTGTAGAGTTGGATCTACCTTTAATATACAAAATAAGAATCAATACAGCGATCTTTAAAGACGTTTGTACTCAGGAACGGCCTTGTGGTTATTGCCCAAAAATGCCTTGTTTGTCGAAATTTAACACAAAGTCGCTAGGCCACTTATTCTTACCTTGCAATCGTTATTATATCCCTCAGGTATAGTATAGTATAGGGGACCACTGTCACTAGAAAATGGTTCAATGACTACATCGTTCGACGAAAACAAGCGCAGAGCAGTCTTTTCGTTCTCCAAGACATAAAAGTTTTTACAGTGAATCCTGATAATTTGAGTTGCTTGTTTTGTGGTGTGCTGCAGCCACGATATCTGTTTTGGAGTGATCTTAAACATAATAATAGTTGTCATCATCATCAAAATTGTAGGCTTTTCTTATTTATAGTAATGTTCAACATGAAATTGATATTTTTTACGTTACAAACTTTTGATTATTTAATGTATTATAAAACATGGTTTATAATTTTATTTAGTAGGTACTAAATTAAATTTTTTTTATGTCGAGTGTACCTATTAATTTTCTAATTGTGTTTATCTTTTATATGCACTGTGTAATATCTTCAACTTTAATATGTATGACTTTTAGAATTATTGATGTTCTAGTAATAAAATCTAAAACGTTCTAAATTTTTCTATTTAGGACATAAGTGAGCTTTATTATTAGGAAAGTGCTCAAATAGTGTTAAGACTTATCTTACCATATTATAGAACTGTGTTAGATTAAATCTCGTATTGGTCTCGTTACTGTAATAGTTACTGAGCCAGAAAGGTGAAACTTGGGTGGACGGCAAGTGGAATGCAATCTCTTCAATATACGTCAGATTTTTCAGTCTTCCATTAGTAATAAGGGAAGTAAGTCCTGTACCAGTGCAGTTTACTTGAAATTTATCTGAAGGATTTACCCAAGTAATCCCTGAAATAAAATGGATCGTATTTAACTGGTCAGCAGATTAGCCTAATCTAAACCTAAGCAAAGTTTAGATTAGGCTGGTCCCCTTTCGTCAGAAAAGGACCAGATTGCGGAGGATTTTTCAGTGTATTTTATAGTTTTAAAAATATTTACGCGTTTGTAAACGCAAAAAATATTCTATAATATAAGGCAGTTTCATCTTAACTGGTCCTTTAACATATGATTAGTCTCCCATTTAGTATTTTTAGTCGCTCATTTTGAATTTTTTGTTACTCGGTTTATTATTTCCCAAATAAAATTTATAAGCGTACTGAATGATTGAAGGATTTACCAAAATAATGCCTGAACAAAAATTTATAGGCGTGCTCAATGGTTTATATTTACAAACATCATTGGACGTGCTATGTATTTTTGAGAAACACAGAGGTAAAGTTACTCTTAAAAAAATGTGTGCTGTCGAACCAACCATAAATCTAAAGAATACTCGGATCCACTTAAACCATAGAAATAATATTATTTCTGTGACTGGAACACAAAAAAAAATTGTCAAGTCTGTCTAACCGTTTAGAAAGAATTCAGTGACAAACACACGATCAAATTTAACATTTATCTATAATTTCAATTAAATAAATCTTTGAAAACATGAGAAGGTTTGCTAGGATTAATTTCCAAAATTTTATGACAAAGGAGGTGGGAAAAGGAATGATGATTACCTGAAAAAGGCTTGTCGTTGTTCCGTATCACATTACAAGGAACGTCTGAAGGTTTATCTTCTATACCGCTTGCCACGATCTCAACATCATCATCATCTATAAATTGATAAAAAAACAACACTCTTTCATCAATTATACCATTTTTTTATATATCACGTTGTTTCGAGTAGTTACTGTACAAAAGAAATACTAACAATTTTAGTTGGACCATCAGAAAATTATGTAAACGGTGTAATTTTCTATACTTTAACCTTAACCCCAAACTTATTAAACTTATCTTTTGGCGTCACATAAAGATAAGTTTAATAATTTTGGATTATGTGTCAGTATGTGCCGTCGTAGCTCCCAAATAGATGATCAGCTCTTGATTTATTTCTTTTTGTTTCATAGATAAATTGGTCGAGGGGTTTCAGCTATGTTTCAAGAGGAACTGTTAAGTCATTCGGACCATCAGCTCTTTTATAGTTGATGAACGGATTTGAGTAACCCCATTTACACCATACTGTAACTTTAATTTAATTTCTGATGCTGCTAAATCACCTGGAATCCACAATATACCAACACCTCATGAAATTACAGGAGAGGTGTCGTGTATGGGCTCGTACGTTTTGAGTTTTTCATTTTTATTGGATACTTATATTGTAAAAATTCTATATTAGTGTGTTTTGTCAGTAAAGACCCACGGAACCGAAACGAGGCCGCTTACAATAGGCCTTTTAAGAACGCTTAAGGTCACTCAAAGAGCAATGGAGAAAGTTATGCTCGGAGTTTCTCCACGTGATCATATCAGAAATGATGAGATTCGCTGGAGAACCAAAGTTACCGACATAGCCCAGAGAATTGTGAGCCGTGGGTTACGGCACATTATTATCGTGGCGGATAGAGCCTCGTATGACGGCTGTATTGACACACCGTTGGTAGGCCCCCATAAAGTAGACGATCTGGTAAAGTTGCGGGAAGTCGCTGGATGCGGGCAACGCAGGACCGATCGGGTTGGAGATCCTTGGGGAAGGCCTATGTCGAACAGTGGACGTCTCTCGGCTGATTTGATGATGATACTTGTATTGTTCCCTATAACCATCTAAAAAGATCAAGAAGATCTATTCTGACAACCTTCTGACCGGAGGTTTGAATTTTGATTAAAGACATGAAACTGTGTCGTAACGTGTACTGCGATTTTATTAATCTTGTGTGTTATATGCATTTCT
This sequence comes from Elophila nymphaeata, assembly GCA_955850985.1. Lineage (NCBI taxonomy): Eukaryota > Metazoa > Arthropoda > Insecta > Lepidoptera > Crambidae > Elophila > Elophila nymphaeata. The sequence continues at coordinate 13,972,344 of OY039076.1, read as the reverse complement.
ATCAAATGAACTAACCGACGTATCTAAGTTAAAATATTGTGTATATAAATCTTTATATCAACAATATTTTTACTTAGGTAAGTCAATAAAATTCCTTGTAGATATTACCTGAGTTGAAGGGTTCTGGACAAGAACGATAGTTTTGCGAGTCGAGTCCTGGCAGGCCGTTTTGCCCTACGTATCCCTGTAATATTAAATATAAATAAAAGAAGTGGCATCAGTAAAAAACTATTAAAGAATTATATCATTCAAACTCTTACATCAATTTCATAATTTAAAAAAAATATATAAAAAAAAGTTAAAAATGTAGTTATGGAATAATTTTTGCGTTAACAAACGCGTAAACATTTTGAATACTAGAAAAAATACACTGAAAAAAGTCGACATGCCTCATTTTTTCTGCCTTTTTTCTAGTATTAAAAAGTACTTAAATATAAAAATACAACGCATACCTTATCTCCCTTTTGTCCCTCGAATCCCTGTAAAAAATAGCATTTAATTATACTAGCGCTCCGCCCACGACTTCGTCCGCATGGAGTTTTTTTTAATGAATATAACCTATGCCACTTAAGAATAATGTAGAATTTTAATGGTGAAAGAATTTTTGAAATTGTTTTAGTAGTTTTGGAGTTTATTTGTTACAAACATACAAATCTTTCCTCTTTATAATTTTAGTATAGATAACGCTCTTGATAAGTCAAAAAGATTAGCGTATAAATTCAAAGATGAAAAGAGATAAATAATCCAATATTATTGTGTAGCATTATCTTCCGACCGGCAGCTTAAAGAATTGCTAACCTTAAGTTGCAGTGGGCTATTTGCGAGGACTGACGGCCGTTGAGGCGGAAAGGTCCTCGAGTGGCGACCATGTACCCGGAAATGCAGCGTTGGTAGGCCCCCCACAAGGTGGACTGACGAACTAATAAAGGTCGCGGGAAGCCGCTGGATGCAGACACCGCAGGACCGACCGGTTTGGAAATTTTTGGGGGAGGCCTATGTCCAACAGTGGGCGTCTCTCAGCTGAAATGATGATTATGTTCCGACAGTAAATGATATAGCTATCATATACGGTCTCAAAAGTTAAGCTACCAAGTGTGCGGTCGGTACTCGAATGGGGACCTACCATTTTTGAACTCGACTTTCCTCCGTTCTTCGGAAAGCACGTTAAGCTGGTGGTCCTTGCTGCTGTCGAAAGATAGCAGTCGTTATCAAGAATGGTTGGTTTGTGGCATGTAAGTAGCTGGCAGTAAAAATTTAATGCTAAATCCTTTAGCAGTCGACATCAAGACATACTTCACCGACCCAAATAAATTGGAAGCAGTGTAGGAAATAGAACTAGGTAAATTATAAGCCAGTTATCAGGTGATTGAGGGTGTGAAACTCGCTTTCCATTAACATCAGTTGTGATGAAGGCCAAACAAATAAAAATGTTCACCTCTCCAGCACCAAAAGAGCTCTTTTGCTTCGTAAAATCTTGAAGGAAAAACGGTTTTTGATGCGAGCTCTGAACAAGACAATAACATTCAATCTTATCTTACTTTTAATTTCAATAATTATTTATAAGATAATAAACATGTATATTAATGGATTGTCTTGTTTTTCTCAACTATAACAGTTTTTTCGCTGGAGAGGTGAAAAGTTGTATGTTTCACACGAGAGCAAATTTTTTTAGTCTCGTGTCTTTAAATTACTCTCTGCGCTCAGCAGTCTATTTATGAACCACTCGCTATGCTCGTGATTCAATTCTAGACTACTTCACTGCTTCGTGCTTCAATATCGGCACTCGCAGCAAAAAATAACCTTGCTCACTTGTTGAACAAATAACTATTTCCTTACCTTTTCTCCTTTTTCACCGGGTTTCCCTGGAAGAGTCTGTAATAAAAATTCGAAGTTAAGAGCGTTAAAAACTTAAAGAACATTTTCATATCGGAAATGCAAGCATATGTCAATAACAAATTGAGAGCTGGATAGGATGAAGGACTAAAATTGTAATATAGCATAATAATTTTAATATCATATAAATTTTGTTGTTTAATAGTCTACAACTACGACGAAAAATGTCTAAATTGTTGTTTCGAAGGCAACTCACCGTTTTTATCTGACACGGATCTGAAAAAAAAAACACAAATTTACAATGTCAATTTTTTTTATTAATGAAAATGAAGTATGAAGTGAACACCTAGGTACTAGGTATTTTACCAGAGTTCTTTTTGTAATAATACATATTATAGGATGCCATTTTTAACTCAATCTACCGTACAATATATTGCTACTCTAGACACTTTTTCCCTTGATATTGGCTAAATGCGCAATAATTATTTGTCGAGAAGCCATTAATTAAAAAATATCGATAGTTTTTCTAAACAGAACCGATGAAACGGGTCTTAATTATAATAAGATACGAATTGTAAAAGTAAATACATATCTGTAAAAACTGACGAAGCGCGAGTCGGACTCGCGCACGAAAGGTTCCGTACCATTATTTTTAAAAACGGCGAAATAATTATGTCTGCCCCTTAAATATTAATTTAATGTTCATTTAATTATTTATTCTTAAATTGAATATATAAATAAGTATTTTGTGAATGTTTCAAGCGTCTACCTGTTGCCGTTATAAATATCGAGCAAAAACAAGCAAAAAAAAATCAAGTTTGTTGTATGATAGCCCCTTAAAAATTTATTTTATTCTATTTATTAGAATTTGTTGTTATAACGGTAACAGAAATACATCATCTGTAAATTTCAACTGTCTAACTATCACGGTTCATGAGATACAGCCTGGTGAAAGACGGACGGATGGACAGCGGAGTCTTAGTAATAGGGTCCCTTTGGGTACGGAACCCTAAAAACAGTTTGATGCAGAAAAATAATGTGAAATATAAATTTTACTTACTAAATTGAACGGTGCATTGTTCACTGTTGTCCGCATTTGCCTAAAACATAGAAAGTATATTATATTACTATTTGTATAGTTATATAATCATAATAGCTACTGTTATATAACATTTTTACAATGAAGGAAAACATCGTGAGGAAATCTGCAAACACCTATGTTTTCTACATAGGTGTTTGCAGATTTCCTCACGGTTGTGTTTGAAGTCGACCAACACACACTTGGCCAGCGTGATTGACTACGGCCTAATCTCCCCTAATGTGGGGTAGGCTGGAGCCTCTCGTTGGGAACATTTTATGAGTTGTTGATGATGAAATAAGATAGGCAGTATATAGTCCACCACGCTTGCCCAATGCTGATTGGTGGACGGAGCGTAAGGTGATCAATACCCTTTTGCTGATCCATTAATCGCCTTCTATGATACCCATTGGAGGATAGGGGGTGATGCTATTCTACTTTGTCGGCATCACATGGTATGGTCCCTAGTTAAAGATAATTAATAAAACTCTTACCGTGCTCACAAATATAGTTGTTTCTGAAAAGAAATGTTTTGAACATTAATCGTAAATTAAATTTAAAAGCCAAAAATGTGCATTATTTTATGTGATATTTTTATATGTCATCGGTTTATGTGCCATTTTACTAATGATGAGGTTACTAAAGATAAGGTGGATTAAATCGCTAATATTTCTAGTGTCGTTTGGCTGCAGTGCCTTAAAATAAATAATAGCAAAAACTATTTTAATATTCACTTCTTAATAATTTAATTATGATTTAAGCAACACACATTATTTATTCGTAAAATAAAATAACACAAATATAATTAGTCCTTGATTTGTTTTGTAAGTAAAGTACTGGAGATAACAAATAGCGCTCAAAATGTTCTGTCGGCAACCAAATCCCAAAACACTCACCTATAATTAAGCAAAAAACACAAAAAAATACTTTTGACGCCATTTTTACACCGTGCGTACGCGTCGTTTAACAATTGTATACTTAAATATGACATTGAGTGTCAGGTACATATCAATATTTTCCTTAAATGAATAATAATATCTATTTTTAACGAATCTATCCGCATATTTTAATTTATCCTTATTCATATGTTTTTCTTTGTTGGGGACGTAATGTAAACTACTTTTACCAATTCGGCTGAAAAACGATTATCAGGAATCAGGTACCATCAGAAAACTACAAAATAAAATGGCACAGTTTTTGCTTAATAAGAGCAGCAAATATCTAAAGATGCAAGTTTTTTTCAATGTCGCATAATCAAGAAATGGAATTCACTGCCAGCACACGTATTTCCGCCTTCTTACAATCTTGGATCATTGAAGAGAGGCGTGAAGAAGCACTTTCCAGGTCAGAAAGGCGAGGATTTTTAGCATCGCATAGCAATCTTCGCATTTGGACTTCACTTTTGCTTACCATCAGGAGGATGGAATGAAGTAATTAGCTTAACTTGTTTTTAAAGTCTTTCATTGATATTAATGATTGACTTTATTTTATTCATGTATATAAATCAGCTGTTGTAACCGCAGATCAAATAAAAAGTAACACGGAGCGCTGTAAAGAAAAGGCTGAGACTGGTTTTATAAATCTATGTAGTCCGCGAGTCGATTTTTTTTTTGTATAAGGCAAGGCGTAGTTTCGTTACATGTATGTGCGTGTAAATGTGTACATGCAAGGCGTCGAGCGAGGTGTAGTTTTATTTTACTGGCCTCAAATTTTCTTGTCTGTACTTTTTATTTGGTTTGAGGTTCGAACATTAAAGTATTAAGCAAACATGAGAGTGAGAACCATTTGTCATTGTTTGAAATTGATCAGGAATAGGTATTTATATTTTTTTAATAAACAATTAATTTGGCTTTGTGTGTGTTAGGAAGCTAAATGATTTTTTTGTATGTATTGAAATAAAAAGAGAAAAACATTTAAATATTAATTAAAATTTATTTTATAAACTCAACCAAAACATAGTTCTAAAAGCTCAAAGAAGAAACTTTTGGTTTCCTTTTGTGTGTCTCGTATATGGAAATCGATGATTGGTAGTCGTTTGTTGTCGCCTTTAACAGTGATATCAGTGAAACGCCATTCCCCATCTTGGGCGTCCTCCTAAAATGATAGAATGCGTTATAAAATCGAGTTAAGTTAAAAAGGCTTAATCGTATTGCACGTTCAATTTCAATTTCACCGTTGATACACCACCACACTATCCAAATAAGGAATCTACTAGCAGTTGTAGGTAAGAGTACCTAGTCGCACAGTAGAATCTAATCCAATTCACATGCTCTTAGCTGTATAACATCTTAACAGACTATGATTTCCTCAGATCATATAATGATCCGAGATGATTTGCCTTACTTATTATACTATAAGCATTCATATTATTTTTTTTTATATTTAGTTGCATAGTAAATAGTAAGTAAAATAGCCGTGTGATGCCATAGATATCATCCAATAGGTGTCGTAGAAGGCGACTAATGGTGCAGCAAAGGGGTATTCATCATATTCCGTCCACCAATCCGCATTGAGCAAGCGTGGTGGAGTACTGCCTAAACCTCCTTCGATGACAAGGAGAGGTCTTGTGTCCCAGCAGTGGGTCGAATTGTAAAGGCTCTTATGATGATAATGCATAGTAAAAATCTTTATTCCTGCACCCATCTCCTAATTAGTACCAATATAAAGTATCCTTTAGTCCATGTGGTGACGTGCTTTGTTCGTGTCTGTGTTTATTTCTTCAGTTTTCTACTTTTGTGTGCAATAAAAGAGTTAATTATTGTTATTACTATTAATTTCTGCTTAAAGTTTACAGATTAAGGGTCGTAGCATATATATCAGCCCGGTACAGTATCGCCTCTTTTTATTATGAAAAGGAAGCGATGCGCTATGGTCTATAGCAATTTCGTAGCCGCTGCTCCATAGCGTTCATAGTAAAACTATTTTTAAATAAAAAATCCTCCTTCAAAACTAAAAATGGACAAATAATAACGGAGGATAAATATTGAGGTTGGCACTGAGCTCAAAAAACATTTAGATTTTTATAAACAGAATTTTTATTTGTCCGTTTTTAGTTTTGAATGTGGTTTTCTTTACTTAAAGACAATTTGTTTACTTATTTCTTTTTAATGTTTTAAGTATATAAATTTTCAGGAAACTATTTCAAAGCCTTTTATACACACGAGTGATAAGATTAGGATATCATCGATGTCAATTAAATAGGCATTATTAGGGATAACTCAAAAACTACTCGTCAGATGTCGATCAAATTTAAATGGGACCACATGACAAGCACCAGCTTCCAAGGGTCGAAAGAATCTTTAAATCGGTACACCCAGTAAAGAGTTATGAGGTAACAAACATAAAAAAAACATACAGTCGAATTGATAACCTCCTCCTTTTTGAAGTCGGTTGAAAAAGAGGCGATCACTTTCCGAGCAAATAAGCGTGCGACGACCTTAAATGCTTATTACCTTGCATCCATGTGCAGATTCATCAATAGTATATGACAATGGACTGACATCACTAATATAAGGTCTAATAACCACATCGTTCCATGAAAGCAGATGCAATGCAGAATCTTCACTAGAGTTCACCCAAAAGTTTTTGCAATGGATTCTGATCTTCATAATAGTTTTCTTTGTGTTTTGCCGGAGCCAGTCTATTTGTACCGGAGTTATCTGAAAAGAAAATATTAAATTAGTTCGATATTTATACAGTTTTGTAGAATTCCCCTTACCCTATTTGGTTTTTACTTATTGCGAAAAGGTAAAGACTTTAAATTGATATGTTTATAAATACTATTTTTTATGGATTGTTACTTGATTTTTTGCAATGGCACTTTATGCTTTTTATTTTACACGGCAATAATTGATTATTAGGGTACTCAAGAAAAATAGCAAAATAATTGTCTAGGATTTTTTATATACAAATATTAAATTCTATAGTTCTATAAATCATTATATTCGAGAAATATTATACAATTCTATGTTTATGAATACCCATGCATGCGGATATATTAACGCACGGTTTTATTAACATATTCGCTTTTGACTTCTAATCCGTATATTATGTAGGAAATGCGAAAAATTTAAAAATTAGACATGGCAAATGCGATGCCTCGCCACTAAAGTTCAGAGTGTAAATTCTCTTACCTTATTATAGAACTCCAAGAGATTAAATCGTTGATTTTTGCCCATTTCGCTATAGTAGTTACTGAGCCAGAATGGTGTCTGACTCGGCGAGTGGAACGCATTGTCCGCGATATATTTCTGGTCTTTAGGTGTCGGAAGAACTAGACATGTAAGTTCACTGTATTTTGTGCAATCCACTTCAAATGCGTCGTAAGGTTTTACCCAAATGATACCTGCAAAGAGTTCAAAGTTGTTGCGTCAGCTTATTTTATTACAAAATCAGTAGGTACCTACATAGGTGAAACACGTGTTGAAAAAATGACGTATACTTTGAGGATAAGTTTACTAGCCCAAGTGTAGGTGTTAAAGTTAAACTTTAAAATAAACTAGCTGTGCGCGCGACTTCGTACGCGTATAAATTACCAAAAGAAAAAAAAGTAGTCTAAGTTACTCCTTATTACATCAGCTACCTGCCAAAAAAAGTCCTGTCAAAATCGGTTCAGCCGTTTCAGAGATTAGCCGGAACAAACAGACAGACAGAGAAAAATTGTAAAAAAAAATATTTTGGTGTATGTACCTTATATATATTCATATTCATGTAGCAAAAAACGGTTATTTCAATATTACAAACAGACACTCCAATTTTATTTATATGTATAGATTAACGTGTTGAAATAGTAGCAAATATTATGAGGTATTTGCGAAATATTAGGGCGTATACATAAAAAAGCTGATTACAGACGCGGTTCTGACAATGCTTTTCGTTACTGGTCCGCGCCTGTTTTGTATACTACTAGCTTTTGCCCGCGACTTCGTCCGCGGAGAATAGTTACTTCGGGCAGCATTTAAATTTTCTTATTATTTCTTCTAACCCAAGCGCCATATACCGATTTTCATGGTTTTTTCTTTAAAAAATTACGGATTTTCATACAAACTTTCATCCCTTATTTTACCCCCTTAGCGATTGAATTTTCAAAAATCCTGAAATACGTCATTCTTAGTTTCTAACTACGTAGTTATATACCAATTTTTATCGATTTAGCTTCAAAACTGACGGATTTCCATACAAACGTTTCACCCCCTTTTCACCACCTTAGAGGGTGAATTTCCAAAAATCCTTTCTTAGTGCACCTCTAGACCTCATAAGGAACCTACGTGCCTTAGAACCTCTACACCCAGCGGTTTGGGCGGTGCGTTGATATGTCAGTCAGTCATTCATTCAGTCAGTCAGTCAGCATTCATTTTTATATATATAGATAGATTGTGGATAAAACGCCGATAAGTTCCGAATGTCGCTGGAACGTGCCGACTTGCTCCGACCAGCGCTGTTTTTCCAGGGTACTCAGACAGGCAGCCATCGCTTATATTAAGATTATATTATATTATACCTAATATATTAAGAATATTAGGTCCTTACCTATGAAATTGGTGTTTTATTATCTTGTACCTAAACTTGCAATTTCTATAATTCAATAGTTGTTTTAGGTTCTTATTATTATTATTATTTGAAACTACACTCTTTGCAATATTTTTGTCTGCAATTAAATTATATTTCACTTGGTAAAGACTGAAAAAAATGTGAAAATGACTATTTAAACTCTTCATCAGAATTGGCGATTTGATGCCTACTAACTCATGGACAGACTTGATTTTTGCATAATTTATTGATGCTAGACTTAGCCGAGAGTTGTTCGCTTATTTCCTCCAAATTTTGTAACATTAGGATTTATAGTTAAAAAAAAATAGAGTTAGTATGGAACAACGCCAATTTTTATGAAAATTTTCAATTAAATGTGTATTTACCATACTAACGTTATTTAAAATTTCTAAAAAGAACCGTTCTAAAATGTGAGTTAGGCTCGAGCCCCTCGGTGGGGTCACTATATGAGCTGTTGATGATGATGATGAGGTATCTACCTAGCGAAATTGAGAGGTTGGTACTTGACATACAAAGATAATGATATTGCGAAAAGTGTAGGTAGGTATTTCGTTACGTTTGAGTGCGATCCTCTGTGAGGACTTCACTGTGATTTAGCAGTGGGATTTCAAGCAGTTAATAATAATACTTAACATAAAAGGAGAAGATTTGGAAGGAAAGCAATAAAAAGTCAGGAAATAATAGAACAATATTTGCTTACCTTTTTCTTCATTTTGTAAGGCATTGCAGGGTGCATCGAAAGGGCTTTCACGTGTGCCAAGGATGATGATATTTTCCCCGACTTGTGGAAAATATTCTGGAAATATCGAATTTAAATAATTAATAATTTTATTAGTATTGAGTATTTGTACTGGGCTTGTTTGTGTGAATGCGTCGGCATAAGATATGATGAATATAAAAATTCAACGTAAGAAGCAACATTAGTGCTAAAAATATCTTATTTTTATCCTAGACTTAACATGTTAAAGTTAATAACTACTTTAAGTTGAAATATATTTCAATTAATCAAGTTAAATAAGGCTGTTTAGGAATTATTTAGGTAGTTTTAATTATAGTTTTATAGTGTCTCACATAAAAACACAGATTAACAAAATAATTATGCATTCCGTGTATGTATTATAGAAAACGCAGCTTCTTAAAATTCATGGCTACAGGCAAGTTCATAAGTCAAGACCTTATAATTGTAATTAAGTAGATAATTACCCGATTGAAAAAGTTCTGGGCATGTTTCATTGAAATCGGAGTCACGACCTTGTAGTCCAGTTGCTCCCTGTAATAATATAACATAAATAATCCCAAAAGGGGTTGAGCAGAGTTTTATGTAACATTTGGTTATAGATCTGGCAGTATGGGTCACACAGTACTCCAAAATAGTGACATGTTGTCGCCTACAAAAAAGGGGCACTAAACCCAGAAAGCAACCAAACTTTCAGAGAACAAATTTTACACTTTAAATCACTCAGCAGTCCGGGTATTGAACGGTAAAATTTATGATTGTTATAAATCACATAAACTCGTATATAGTTTTAATAAAAGACAGTGAGCTATCGACGAGCTATCATATTTTTTTAAATATCAAGTTGCAAATAATTCTAACCTTAAAGATTAAAATCTATTTCAAATAATCATTTAGTTTGACAAGACCACACTGCCCGCCTAGCATGACCCCGAAACACGATATGATATAGCCCTTTATCGCTTTGCATTGTCAAAAATCATTGGATTTATCCGGTATGTCAAAAATTTATCGAAACTGCTAACTAGGCCATAAACATGTTCGCAGTTTCGATAAAATTTCAAGTTTTTTTTAATGTTACAAGATGGCAAACAAGCTTGCGGCCCACCTGATGTTAAGTGGTCACCGCCGCCTATAAACACGTGCAATATTAAGTGTAAATCACTTCACACCGCAAGTGCGTTTGCCATCCTGGGGACTAAGATGATATGCCCTGCATGCCCAGTAATTACACTGGCTACCTTTCCCTTCAATCCGAAACACAGCGAACTGCTTCACGGCAGAAATAAGAAAGGCGGTGGTACCTACCCAGACTACCCTACATATGGGTCTACCACCTAGTAAATAAAGTTGGCGGTTATATACAATGATTTTTGACAGTTCAAAGCGATAAAAGGCCATATCATATCGTGTTTCGGTGGTCATGCTAGGCGGGCTGAAGTGACAGTGCGTGTTTTTGACGTTGATTCATGTAAGCTGGCAATGACTATCCAGCTCGTGACTCTAAGTGCGTATACATAAAGAAATCTGGTTACCAGCACTTATCGGTGTTCATCAGTGTCGGTAGTCGGCGTGATGTGGGGAACGCGCCAATCAGCGCTGGAAAGTGCCAAGCAGTTCGTTCTCCACAAAAGTATTGTTGGATGTGGCTGGGTTTGCCACATCTTCACAAAAGGGAAGATCTTCCGCCGAGCTAGATGTTCGCTCGGGGACCGCGGCCCGACTGTATATGGTTGAAACTTCGTACGCGTGATTAAGGCTTGCATTACGTATTGTGACGTTTCTGTGTCGTGTCTTGGCTCAGTGTTTACATTCGTACTTTTCGCTGATCAACCGTTTCTCGGTTACTCGATACTGTCTGTGTAGCGCGAACTGCGCTGACTACCAGCGCGGACCAGCGTTGGTTAATCAGCGCTGGTAATCAGCTTTCTTTATGTATACGCACTTACTGCGAAGATAATAAAGATGTTTAACTGTCGTAATGGTTACATATTTCCTGTGACTATAGGTGTACTATAGCATGCGGCTTCATTATTTTTACAATGAATAATATAAATTAATTTACCCCATCGCCACGTGGTCCTCTAACTCCCGTCGGTCCCTAAAACATAATTTAATATAAGTAAAAAAAGTGTTTCACTAAGCAATGGTGTTATGCAACATCAAACCAATTCAAAAAATAGTTACGCTTTTGATAGTTATAGAAATACCTATACCAACGCAGGGATTTTTTTGTGGATGTCGAGCTGAATACAAACAGCTCTTGTTACGAGCCCAATATCGAAATCGCAAAAGAAATCGGCTGTTCCATTCACTTTGGTTGGGTAAGTTGCACTTTTGTATTAACAATTTATTTATTTTCGCAATTTCGATGATAGTCCCATAGCAAGAGTTGTTTTCATTGACCTACCTAATGACTTCGGCTCAACAGACAGCCACTAACAATTCACCGTGCATTGTGTAGGCGCAGTAGTACAACTCATACAGGTAGAAAACGCCTTTATTGCCTCGCGACACCAACTCACACGTAACTCTAATATTCGAGTAGTAACTGTTTAGTAATTCTCAAATAATTTTAAAGTATTTTTATTCGAACATGTAATGATATATTTAAATCATTACCAAATTAAAAGCTGTGGCAATTTGTTGTGCCGTTTATTCTACACTGTAGGTGAGTGTTGCGTAGGGTTTTTGACTATTTGAAAATACTTAGTAAAGTCCATTTAAATAATTAAATTTTGACTTATTTTGTTTCTCCACGTCAGTGCTTTCGTTCACAACTGTATGAATTATAAAACTATGAAAGTATATAGTTATTATTTTAATAAAAAGTTACCCTTTCTCCCTTTTCACCATGTTTCCCAGGTATATCCTGTAATCAATTAAGATTGTTAAGTTACCAGCTAAGAACGTAGACAAATATCTCAACCCAAGAAATTCTTTGTTTAACCTATCCTAAGCCATGCAAGAATTATGTATGAAAATAATATTATAGCTCTAATACTCATGACGATGAGTAAACAATAAAATATATAAAATACTTAACTAAGCATAGTATATTATTATCTGTGTAATCTTACCATTTGCAGGTTGCAATCATCTGTGAACAAATAACACAGTAATTAGTAATAAATTTCCAATGTACCAAAATTCTAGACAGTCATGCTTTTGTAATAGGAATTTTCTAAATGGGAAAAAAATAAGTCGTATGTAATAAAATCTTATTCAAATAAGTAAGCAACACTACTTTAAACTTTCTTCACCCACAATTTCGCAATACTTATAGGTATTAAAAGAGTGAAATGTCAAAAAGAAATGGAAATGACCTCTGCAAAAAAAAATAATAAGAAAGTAATGTAAGTAATCATCTATATTTGTAATAAATAGTATCCTCACGTTCACATCAATTTCCTTATCAAAATCAAGCTCTAACAAGAAACTGTGTTCTAGATACCAAATAATAGACGTCCATAATCATATTTTTTGTAATTATTTTGCCGTTCTATCTATGTATCAGTAAATACTTCATATACAAAACTGAAAACAAAAACTACCAAACCACGGCTGAGAATAAAGAAACATCACAAGCGGACACCTCGCACTAACTCCATTTGGTCATCGAGGTAACTGAGCAATGTATACATTTCTCAGTTACCTCCATAGGGCACACTCGCTTTTTACCTCTCTCACTGCCAACTTATACAGAATTTTAAAGGCCAGCCATGCAGAGTGCTTGCTTCTGCGCCTTATCAATCGTGCAAGCCATGTTTTGGTTTTTCACTATATCTGTAGACTGGATGGTCTTTATTTTTCAACTCGATTTTCCTCTTTGCTTTGGTAAGCACGTTAAGCTGGTGGTTCCGGGTGCCGTCGAAAGATAGCTGTCGTCAACAAGGCACGTCAGAGGCTTGAAATGGTGACTTGTAAAATGATGATATTCCCAAGTGGGGTTGGTATCAGGCAGATGGCCGGCCGTCAAATCTAATGATAAAACCTATATAGCAGTATGTCGATACCATGACAAACTGCAAGTCCAAAATAAATTGGGGACAGGGTAGAAGTAAAAGAGAAGAGAATAGCCTCCCATCCACTAGGGTTTATTCCTGTCAGAATGTCCAATCTCTAAGGAAGCAATTCTAGTGGATAGGCAAAGCGCGAAAGAATGTCGGTGTTAAAATCTTTTTGTCCTTTCCGGCGCGCCTGCACGACGCGACAACCTTGACTATGACTTGAGGAAAGCTTGTAGAGATGACATTAGTTAGTTGCATCAACGGCTTTATTTATCCCTACGATGATTCTCCACAGTTTATTCGCGAGGACAAGTCATACGGAATGAACGCTAGTGGATGCAAAGCAACTTGCAACGAGTAGCTACCCTGGAACCTAGCCACGTATCGCAACTATCCTTTTGTAAAAAGAGTATCAGAAAGGGGAGGCCAAAGATCGCGATGACTCGAAACGCAGTCTTCGGGGAAATTTAGAGTCGTACGGTAACATACTGAGTATCACGCTCATATCCCGAAAGAAGTTGAGCAGAGCATACATGAAATATTCGGTTACATATAAAACCAGATCGGGCATTATGGTCCATGCAGTGCCTCAAAATAGTGATAGGTTGCCAGCTTCAGTTTGTCACCAACATGAAAGGAGCACCAAATCTTATAAGTAGTTTATTCGACAAACAAAAATTGACAACTACGGCAGATTTTACCTTATAAAACATGTCAGTCCGTAACATATTATCTACGATAACTTTACCTATATTCAGTTTAAACGTCACAAAAATTAAAAAGTACTCACTTAATTTTAGCTCGCATTTGTTGTTACCATCCGTCCTTTCCTGAAATACCAAAATAGATCGTTATAATTTGTATCAATGCAGATACGCATGTTGTCTTCATCAGCCATAAAGTTAGTTGAAGATAAAACTATGAAATTTTTAATTTCGGCACTTAATAAGAAATATATAAATATTTGTTCTAGGATTTTTGTGATTTTGACCTATGTGGGGATGAAATAGGGGATGAAAGGTTCTGAGGAAGTCCAAACAAAGTCACGCTTTGGCGCCTACCACTTAAACTGATTTTGATGAAATCTGGCACAAAAATAGACTAGACCTTGAAATACCTAAATAACCTAAATTTTCTTGTAAAAAGGGCATGAAGGGGTTGAAATAATGGATAAAAGTGTGTATGGAATTCCTCATTAATGAAGATAAAACCATGAAACTGAAGAAGCCAAAATGTAGCGTTTTTGAAATATTGACACCCGTGGTAAAATAGGAAATGAAAGGTTGTATGGAAGTAAGCAAAGGATGCAAAAACAAAAAAATAGTTTCTAAAAATGTATTAAAATAAGCTATTTACAGTAATCAGACTGTACAGCAGACTGCTACACAGTCTGATGAGTGTTATTTGCAAAGTAAGTACCCTAAAAAAAATGCTACCCAAAGTAGCTATTACATGCGGACGAAGTCACGGACAAAAGCTAGTATCCTATAAGATATAATATACGAGAATCCTGTTTGATGACTAATGAAATTAAGTAGACACAAAAAATAAAACGGTTAAATAGAATAACAAATTATTTTTCAATTCGTTCTTAAAACCATATAAAATAATAAAATTACAATAAATACTATTTCAGTAATTAATAGGTCTTACCCCATTTATATCAATGCCAACACATAAAGATGTTTCTGGAATAGAAATAAATTGTATTTAATGTTTGTAAGTCTTTACAGTACAGGAAAAATGGAACCAAATAATAATATTGCTTACATAAATATTATTTTTAAAATCTTAAGTAAATAAGTAATATTAGTAGTACTCACTCATAATAATTATACAAAACACTCCTATAAAGATTTTTGACACCATTGTTACGCGGAAATCGTATTTACTTCGTGTAGTGAGTTCAAATAATAACTATATTACCTATGTCCAGCTGAACGCGCATGTTTTCCTTAAAATGTGTAACTGTTATTAATAGAAATATATTTTATCCTTTCCCTCCTTATTTAGCCAATTGTGAAAAAATTGGCCGTCCAAATTTGTCAGGGGGAAAGCAGTGTCACGGTAGTGTAGTTGTTGACGCAGCCACCCGGATTGCGGCCCTGGACAGTCGATTATTTTCAGTGTATTTTCTAATAACATAATATTTTCTAAATTCTAAAGATATTTGCGCGTTTGTTAATGCAAAAATGATTCCATTTATATTTTTATTGACATAAAATTTTTATTTCTTTGTTTTTGTTTTGAAGGCCGTTTTCCGTCACAGTTTTCGTTTCGATCAGCGTTGAGGCGTCTTACGGTCATCCCGATATTGTCCTGTGTGGATATCATTTCATGACCGCTTTTGTAAAGATGTTGTTAATTTAAAATGTAACACTAGATTTAAGTGTTGTGAATAAATGCTTTTTTTCTATTTTTGTGTTCTGGAGATAAAACTAAATCTTAATCTTGCATACTAGTAACATTTTCCAATAGTTCATAGTTTAATTTTGATAATTTAAAAAACACGTATTTAAAACGGTAACGTCTGTGTCAATATTGAGCTTTTATGTACAAAGATGTCCTGAAAACGTTTAAAATTTCTTTCTCCTTAACGTTACAAAGCACAAAATCGAAACAAAGCGACGTTAAATTTCTTTGCCAAACAGCAAGCTCGATTTTGTCGAGCAGCTTGCTCTGATGCTACGAGGATCGTGCAATACTTGTTTGGAGTGCTCCGAGACAAGTCAGCTCGAACCCTGCTAGTAGGAATTTGAAGAATGTATTTTGGAACGTAACCAAATGGATACGGCACCTTATATACTGTACTCGAGAATAGGATTAATGTTTCATCTTATTTGCGATTTGATTGGATCAATCTGGTATTATTGTCATCGTAAATTTGTATGAGTAATTGTACTACATATTGGTAAGATATTTATCCACCCATATCACAGTAATTTACATCCTAACTTTATTACAAGATACATAAATCTGGATACCAAATTTATATCTTATACAAGAATCCTAGATATCTAATTACAGTTTGTCATTGGTGCTTTCTATATCTATATGCTTTTATGGTTATTGTCTTCTGCTTACTCCTACACTGCTAACAATTTATAAGGGGTTAGTACAATAAGTCATGTTATCGATATAATACAGTTTTGTTATTGGATTTTTTGACCGGCCGCTTAATACCTCTTTGGGAATGCTATTGTAGTTGGTTTACTCAACATCACAAGAGTGATCCTCAGTTGCACTGACCTGCATAGGGTTCAGAATTGCCCTTTCTCGCCTTTTCCAACACACATGTGATGCAAAGGGGTTGTCTTATTCAAGAGCAACAATATTTTTTTATTATAAGAATACATTTCACCATTGACATCATCTCCGAAGAGTCTTCATTGATTGTCTACACACAATAAGAGCTTAGAATCCTCCTAGAGACAAAGTTTTGTATGATGAACTTAAACAATTTTGTTCAGGAATCTAGGTTAGTACGAATTGAGACCTTCTCCTTTTTTTAAGTCGGTTAAAAACTATACATTGATTACTCGGCAAATAGGCAGCTCTTTTATTCAATCATATTAATGGTGACACTACACTTCTATAATATAGTATTTCATGAACTTTATTTATGGCAAATCTTACACTCCTCCGTATATACGCGCAATAATAAAAGGGGTACTGAGTTTTATATCTCATTTTAAGTATGTTGGTCCATTATTTAGTATTAGTAAGTAAATTGGTAACGATATTTATTTTGGGCTGGACAAACTGTCTGCATAAATCAAAACATAAAAATTTAAACATTCAGTGACAATCTAAACTACATAGATGCAATACAATTTTAGATGCAAACGAAAGAGCAGAAATTTGACGAACATATTATCTTGGAACAACACCAAATACACAGGGCGTGCACCTACATCGTTGGAGTGAGTCGCTCCATACATTCGAAGCTCGCTTCCAAGAAAGCTTTCAATTTATTTTTTGTTAAATTTAGTACCTTCAATATATTATTCAACAATGTTTCGATGTTTATATTCAGTGTATTTATGTATTTAGTGTATTTGTTGTCAATGTATTAAGCGTATTTATGTAGTGCGCATTTTTGATACGAAAGCAGTGTTCATGTGGATAATCCAACCCAAATGTTAAAAACAACATGATGCAAGTCTTTCGTCTTAGTTTTCGTAAGTCATTATTGACTAATGACTTAAGTTTAGGTAGGTATGATTGCTTTAGTGTCTTTGAATTTTTGTGTTTTTGAAGTTATACTTCTTTAGGCGTGTTTAGAAAAAATTATGAGAGTGAAAGTTTAAGATACGCTCGTAACACAAAAGTAACAGGTTGAAGCTGCCCGCTAAACCGCTCATTAAGTTTCGAAATAAAAATCGATATGTAACATAATTTGTACTAAATATTATCATCATCATCATCAACAGCTCATCTAATGTCCCCACCGAGGGGCTCGAGCCTACCCCACATTAGGGGCGATTAGGTCTTAGTCAACCACGCTGGCCAAGTGCGGGTTGGTCGACTTCACACACAACCTAAGAATTTCTTCATAGGTGTGTGCAAGTTTCCTCACGATGTTTTCCTTCACCGTAAGAGCGTCGATTAAACTCGAACTCGAACATATGAATTCAAAATTTGAAAACACATTGGTACGTGGCGGGGATCGAACCAGTGCCTCCCGGGTGGGACACAACGCTCTTACGCACTACGCCACCGACGCTTTTCTAAATATTATAAGATTCTTAATTTTAAATATATATTATATAATATTTTAATATATTATATATTTTTATTAACATTATTTACAATTCGTAAATATTAGTGAAACAAATTGTGCTTACTTATATACTTTTTCAAATGCTGCAATATAGTTGTGGTTAACTATCCGTATGTATTATTTATTGATATAATTTAAAATATTATTATTTGAAACATAGCTGTGTAGATAAACGCGCACATTTTCTCTATGCCTCAGTCCAAACCATAAAACAGATTCTGAATATCAACATGAAGTATCAAAGCAATATTACATATCTAAATCACCATTTCGCGTTTGTAACACGACAAATACTAATTAGATAATCAACACAGTGTTATGAGCGTGACGATTTCATGACGTTATATTTATGGGAGAACCCGACACAGGGGAACGCGATTAATTCCAATCTGCTCAGTTACAGAGATGTATTGAGGTTATGGAGTTGACACATTTCTTGCATAAAATGAAATGAAAAACTGTGGTAAGCGGATCAGTGAGGAAAAGTCTTTTTTATTATTATAATACCGTATCCTTTATTCGAGAAATATCAAATCTGAACATATAAAGGACATTGGACCGTATTGTAACCAGAAAGAGTTATGATAGCAATCTTTCAGTATATTCGTCACTAAGGCCCCTTCCTGACTGGGTCGGTGTGTTTTCGTTTCATTTTAGTTTCTATACAAAAACTGTACAATTTTATTACCGAGTCCATGTAATTAAATAAGCGCTACTCTGCTAAGGCTCCTCATCATCCAAATCATCTTGTAGTCAGAGCAGCAGACTACTTTCCTATCAGCGATGTTGGCCAAACCTAGAAATGCCCGATCGCTTAAGATGAACCATTACGAGCGCTAATGCGCTACACCCTAATCGTCCTTCTTAATCACAATAGCACACTCACCCACTCGCCTAAAAATTAACCGCACCCGCAGATGGAAACGAAGCTCCGGTTCATACTCCTCGTGCTATTCCAGGTACAGATAATGTTCCTAGACGGTTTTCCCCGATCCTTGTACGTCACGGCACACCTGAGCCGAGGTCCGAGCCCTTTACTCTAGAACCGTACTCTGAGGTACAAATAAAAAAAATGCGATTACTTTTATTTTGCGCTGCCGCGTATTTGTACGGGGTTGTTTGCTTCGAAGCATCCATCGGGTGAGAGTCCTCTTTGTGTGTGGCCGTGGCAAAGTGTGAGTAGGGTACTCCAGTACTCTTTGCCCTGCCCATGCTTTTCCATATAAGAATTGAAGGAAAAAAAACTGGTCATCTAATGTTCAAGTCTCATCAGAATCAAAATTTGGACGATGTTTATATTTGTCCAAGGTAAAATTTTCTATATGTTTATAGTCCCGAACAAAGATTTGCCAAAACAGTTAAAATAATTCCCTTTTATTGTGGCCTATTATTATACTAAATTGCCATAAGAGTTTATATAAGTTAGTGATTAATAAATATTTATTATTATATAAAAAAATAACTTACTGGGGTACTTGAGTACCACTGGGTACTGTTACTTAAAGTCTATTATAGGTATTGTTATATGGTTAAGTCACCCTTGGGTCTGTCGCTCCCTTCCGATTCGAAACCTGCAGAAACTCTAAATGACAGTGAGGTTCCCTCGCGGGAGATACCTGTCGACTAGAAACCCTCTACAGGGAGTTCGCCCTACGGGCTAGATGACCCACAAGATCTAAGCGTACAGACAGGAGTTCTTTGTATTATACTATCTAGAGATGTTCAGATAATACGTTAATATTATATGCATAAACCTCTTTTACCAGTAATAAATCTTGTTTGTGTCTACAAATCATTCTGTAAATATTTTCCAATAAATTGGCACACATTTACAAATTAGAAATTGTCGGTTACATTCTCTTCTCACGCAAGATTACATCGCGGATCGACAAATAAAGCATACAAAACTCTAAAATCCATCCCAGATATTATCGTCCACGTAAAATTAGGTGGACCGTTATAAATATCTGCGCGAGCGACTCAAGATTTATCTCAAGCCAACTCGCACTGATTTACGATGGGACATCCATTTGTGGGACGTTATGAATGTAGCCACGGTTCATTTGGGGATTTAGCTGGCCAAAACGATAGTAAGGCGATAGATTTATTTTGGAGCAAAGTTAGGAACGGGTTGAACGTTGTTGATAAAATTATTCATCAAAAAAATTTACAGAAGTGAAGCACCACCTTTCTTTTCTATTCTATTCTTAATTAATGGCATCGCGATATATTAAACGTACGCATTTTGCCAATGTCAAGTGAATTAGTAACTAAATTAACAAAAATTGTACGGTTGGTTTGATTTAAAAATGGAGTCTCTCAACACGTGTTTTTACAACAAGAACTCAACCTTACATTGATAATTATTGACTTAACTATGATACTCACTTCCTTAATCTATGTGCACAACATGTAACAGTACCTGTTCTTATTTTTTATCTAGAAAAAAGTCTAGCAAAAGATTCCATCGCGCATAATAGTAAGTGGAATTAGTTGGAAGAAGGCTGGTCTAAGACATATGCGCCGCGCTAGTTACCCTCACCTTGCCAATCTATAAGGTGCTTCTTCACGCCTCTTTTCAACCAATTTTATAATCATTTATTTTATCTCTGTAAGAATGAAATAACTTTAATCTTTTTATTTTAAAAGCATTTCTCAAATATTTATAATATATCGCAGTTTTTATAACCATTGCCGCTTTATTTGCACATAGTTTGCTGTGTTTCGGATTGAAGGGAAAGGTAGCCAATTAGCGGGTACGGAAGGCATTTCATCTTAGGCCTCAGGACGACAGCGCATCTTCAATACCAAGTGAAATTTCATTGTTATTGCAGGTGTTTATAGGTGTCGGTATCCACTTACCTCCAGGTGCGCCGTCAGCTTGTTTGTCATCTAGTAGTATAAAAAAGAAGGCACGCTAAGCTGGTGATCCTGGGTGCTGTCTAAAGATAGCAGTCGATCCCAAGTAGGGTATGGTGTCAGGCGGGGTCCACGTCCGGAAGCCTCCTCGTGGCGGATATGGTAACGTGGTGGGGAAACTCCCTTGGCATTCGAAGTCACATGCCATCGTCGTGTTGTTTTTGTTTTCCCACCACGGTTAGTTCCGGCCGGCCCTTTTCAGGGCCACGACCGCGCCCGGGGGACTTCGGGCTGCTCCCGGTGTCCTCGTTAGGAGGACGCGCCAGATCGAGCAGCCTCGGTGGAGGTGTGGCTGCTGGCAACCAATTGGTGCAAGGAGTCCCTAGACGGGCAGCGTTGGGACGGTCTCGGTGTAGCTGAGCTCACGTGCGCAGATCCCGAGCCGTCCCGTAATAGCGCACTGAAGGTAAAACCGGGGAGGATGTTTAGTGGGTATGGAGGGCCTTTACCTCGAGTCCCTCATATCCCCTGCGGGTGGCACTACCCTGCAGGGACGATGAGTAAATGCATTTGACCTCCCCGTCAACAAAAAAAAAGTTAGGCAGGCGCCCGGCCATAAAAATCAAATACCAAACTCCATAGCAGTATATCGATAGCAATAGACATACCGACCCCATATAAATTGGGAGCAGGGTTGGCAATAGAAGAAGTACATACAAGAAAATGTTCCAAATAGCAGTTGAAACGAATCAAACGCCTATATTGTGAGCGGACTGGAAATTTTCACGCATACGCCTTTCAGATCTGATTAATATTAATGATTCGAACGTTGAACTAATTTGAGTGGATAATGGATCTTTTGTATCTAAAAAAGTAATTTGTATGGACCCTTCGTGGTAGACCAATTAGAATGTGAAAAGTGGGTACCCGGACAGTTTACGATTAATCATCACATTACGAATAAACCGGGGCGGATTTTATTGAGACATGGCGTGGGGCGGTCCTATTAGGTACGGCTGGGAAATCTCATTTCCAATAATTTTGCGAATTCCATTTAGATTGCAAAGCTGAAGAACAAAAAGCAGTGATTAGCGTAAATGAGTAAGGTAAGGTGACTTGTGACTAAGTAACAATAAGCACTTGTAATTATAACTAAGGAAGCGTCGATGACGTAGTGCGGAAGAGCGTCGGCGGGGATCGAACCAGTGCCTCCCGGGTTCCCACTGGTTCGATCCCCGCCACGTACCAATGTATTTTCAAATTTTTATTTCATATGTACGTTTAATCGACGCTTTTACGGTGAAGGAAAACATCGTGAGGAAACCTGTACACACGTATGAAGAAATTCTTAGGTCGTGTGTGAAGTCGACCAACCCGCACTTGGCCAGCGTGGTTGACTAAGGCCTAATCGCCCCTAATGTGGGGTAGGCCCCTCGGTGGGGACATTATATGAGCTGTTGATGATGATGATAATGATGAATTATAACTAAGCTAGATAAAGCATGAGCAACTGAGAAAAACGGAGTCTTAAATTATAAACCAGTACAAATATTTCAAACTCAAAGCACAGCATGCCGTTATCAAAAAAACAGCGGATCGTTTTATTATACAATCATCGTTTCAAAAAAAACAAAGATTATTTCAACAACAACACTTGTTTTCTCCGAGTTTCACTTACTTTCACAAGCATCCTTTAGTTTCTACTATGAGAAAAGTTTTATAAGAAATAAATTGAAAAGGCTGAAACAATGCTCATTTTGGTGTCCACGAAAAACCGCACAAACATTCCAGACGTATGTCTCAGCAAAAGAAAGATTAAACGAAAAGAACCCTTATTGCCAGGGAACACGGAAAAAAGTATATATGACCAGAATCCCAGCCGTTCTATTAGACATAAACAGATGTCGGGTTAATAAGCAGGAATTATTTTAGTATCGCAAAGAATTGAAAATAACCTTTTATTTCAGGAAACATTCAAAGGTCAAAGGAAGTATTTTGGAATTTTGTTTCTGATTTCATAAACGAAATTTTATTTCTACCGAGGCCTCGAACTCTTTGGATTTGCATTTATACGAATTCTTGTTTTACATTTAAATGTTTAATTGCGCGTATTATTTTAAAATGTATTTCAAATATTAACCTTATTTATTTTTAAAAGAAAGAATTACACCAGAATATTTGAAGTTATAATTATTTTGATTGTAGATTAAATAAATTGTTATAGAGAGAGTATTGATTTTTTGAATCGCTGACATTAATATTTTTTTCTCTTATGACGTTGATTTTTTTAATTCCCTAATGACACTCTAGAGGTCATTCGCGGCCAATAGCAATAGATAGTAAAAAAAGAAAAAATCATCATTACAAATTTTGCGCTAAGTTTTATTTTTTTATAAAATTCAACCATTATCTATGAGATCCTTATATTAGTACTCCATAAATTTGTGTTTATCGAAACATGGAGGTCAGCCTAGATGAAAACATTTGGTCACCCATCTAGACAACATAACAACCGTGCACTTAGGATAGTGATCGTCATTTGAAACACACAACTGCACTATCGACCTCTTGAAACCCATTAATATCACATCGAATGATCGATACAACAGTACCTATCTAATCATTATCTTCCTATAATTACATAGCTTACTTTTGCTGCGACTCACTTAACTATTTTCTACAAGCGGCGCATATTTAACATTACTCAAAACGAGGTCACCTAAATCCTTCAGGATAACCATTTTATACAAAACTCTAAAATGATAACTCGAACTCAGACCATTTATCTGTTCTGATAATCAGAGAACCTTTACCTATTGCTTCTAGAAAGCTATTATGAATGACATTAATTTTTAACCGATTTCAAAGTGATACCTCGATAAATATTAAATTTGACGTTCACTTTGTACCTAAATTTAATAAATGAATTTGAGTTTGAGTTTTGAGTTTGACCTGTAGGTATGTATGTAACAGTGTCAGAATAGCACAGTTTTTGTTTATACCAGCTTCTAAACACGGGTGCCAAATTTCAAAAGCGTATGTATGTCAGTATGTCTGTATGTTTGTCCACGCATATTTCAAAAACTATAGATCAGATTGCAAAAATCTTGTTAACTAACAAGATTTTTTGCAAGTCTAACTAGACTAGGTTTAATCCAACTTCCTGTGCAAGTTTTATCAAAATCTGTTTAGTAGTTTTTGAGATAGAAAGTTAAATGTGAAATTCAAATAAATCAGTCGCTAAGAAAACGAGTCGTTGACTTACCAGCGTAAAGTGCCACAAAGTTCGGCCCGTTGGTAGTATTGCTAGTGGTAAAATGTCAAAATGTCAAAATCTATGGGCAAATTATAGTTCTAATTTTTGCCGCCAGGTCAGATTAGTTTGTGGCACTGTAATTCTAATAAAACTAGTCCGCATGTTGTTTCAATTAAAACTGAAATAAAAATGCAGGGAAAAAATAATTGTCAAAAATTGAACCTTCTTCAGTAGAAAAGGAGAAATAAAAGTTTTACCTATGTTTTAAGAAATCTAAAAGTCAATATTATAACTATTTTTTCAGGTCAGTGCCAGGCCAGCTTTAGTGTAAAAGAAATAATAGCATGAGTAAAGCTACTGTTATTGGTGTATTTACAGTAGATATGACAGTAAAAAGAAATCTGGAATACCATGAGGAACCGACCTCAAAAATATAGTTATAATATTGACTTTAAGATCGCTTAATTTATGAAACTTTCATTCCTCCCTTTTCTATTGAAGTCGGCGTAATATGTTAAATCATGTTTTGTAACTAAATTAGTTACACAAACAAAATATTCACGCGGTAATGCCACGATATAGAGAGCTATGATAAATGGCGTAACAAACATCTATCGGGAGAACTTTTCAAACTTAATATCAGCAAGTTCGGTCTCAATTTAGTTATGGAACCCGGACTTAACGTTTGGTCCAGCTTTATGCAGTAGAGATTAATAGTTCTGCACATAAACCGAGTTCTATCGAAGTTACGTTAAGCTGCAGTTTGCCAATTTTGAATTGATTTTGTGTGCCAAGTAGTCAACTGAGCATTTGAGATTCGTAATGCGAAGTGACATAAGTTTTCTCGCTTTCTTTACTCACGTTTGAGAGCAAAATTATGACATAGTATACAGAAATGTCCAGTAGATGCGATTCTAACGGACTTCTACGAAGACAACAAAGTGACGTTTTGATAAGGGATATGGAAATAAAATAGAATATAAATTTATTCTAAGTACCTACGTCAACGACCAAAAAAAAATGAATATTTACTAAAGAATTTGTTAATGTTTTCAGTCATGTGATGCTGTCAGAGCCGAATAGCTTCAACCCATATCTTCCAATGGGTATCGTAGAAGGCGACTAATGGATCAGCAAAAGAGTATTGGTCACCTTTTACTCCGTCCACCAATCCGCATTGGGCAATCGTGTACTACTGCCTAAACCTCATTCAATGACAAGAAGAGGCTTTGTGTCCCAGCAGTGGGTCGAATTATAAAGGCTATTATGATGATAATGATGTGTTAATGTTGAGATGAGATGACTGATCCAGAAGGGAGGAAGAAAAATACAATTTACGGCGAACAAAAACAAAATTGGGAGCTCGTGTACTAGACCCTCGTCCGATGAACGGGAAAAAGTAGTGCTCATCGCGAATTATTATTTTTATGCTTAACACGGAAGCTCTGCCATCATCTCACCTGGTGGTAAATGACAATAAGACCGACGATGAAATAGAATTTACCTGGAACCCTCAACCACAGAGTGATCTTATCATTCATTATCGGAACGCAATAACGCTGTTGATATTATTATTATTGTGACAAATTTTGATATGATAGTGGTAGGCAGGGATGCTCATTTTCTTACATAACTTTTCAATTCCTATCATCGGAGGTCCGAAAATATTTCTCATACCATTTAAAACCACAATGATCATTCTTCATAACAAATCATTCTTCATAACTTCATAAAACATAATCATTGAAATTCATAATATCATTAATCATACATTTTTGGGCGAGTCTAGTGTTTTAAGCACCTACATGGATGGGTGATGGGTAGGTTAGGGTTATGTTTTTTTTATGACCAGGCGGAGTGCACTGTTTTTGTAAGCAACAAGGTAGTAACAGCATTAATAAAAAAATATGATCACTAACTGTTATGAGCTCCGTTGGTAGTAATAAAAATGTATGAATAAAAAAAGTATGAAAAATAAAATTATGAAGAGTGATTATTATGAACACAAATCGGTAGTAAGACAAAGAATAGGATTTAGAATATTATGTGAGCCAATATGGACCCGGTAGGCAGACTTGAAAAAAATTCTACCACCAACCAAACATAGTACAAATTTGTACTCCCCTGTGTATCGAACCCTCTAGGGACCTCCGGATCTAATCTAACCACGAGACTACGGCATCAAGCAGCGTCCGTCTACTCTCGTGCAAACACGTATACTGAAGTTCTCCGGTCACGTCTCAAGACGGGAAAACCAGTCGATTGTACGATTGGTTGTTCAGGGTAGAGTGGATGGTACTAGACCGAGAGGCAGATCACCCATGCGTTGGACCAGATAAAATCTACCGTGGGCGGCCCGTTGCATGAATGCACGAAAAGCGTTACAAATCGGACACGTTGGCGAAATATAGTGAGGCAAGCGACAATAGGCCAACAGTCCATGGCACTACCTCATGACAACCACGACCGTTCTGTCAAGAGCGAAAAGAAGAAGAAGAAGACCACGGCGTCGGTTAAACTTTATCAAATAATAAAATGGACTCAAATTACAACTCTGGATAGGCGGAGCCAAGTGTAATAGGTTACAATTGACTGTGTGCCTATAATTGTCAGACAATGAGTTGACCCTTAGTTTTTGCGTGATACAGAATTTGGTATAAAAGATTGGTGTTATTGGTTATAAAAGCTCAGAGCTAATAAAATAATATTTAAATTAATTTTATTAACGGCTAATTTAATAAGTTTATCTAAATGGTTAATATTGTGACTACTCAATATTTATATTACTCTACCAAGAAGCCTTACTTATATTTAGTAAATAGTTGTTTTGAGGAACTTTTTTATTCTTTTGAGGCATCACCCACGAAATGTTACGACAAAAATGCCAAAGACAAGTGACAAATGTTCCAGCAAAGTTTTTCACGCTTCAAATGATTTATCGATGCCCAAATTTCGTATCCCTTGTTTAAGTGTCAAAACTGTTTCCAACAGTGGTATTGTGACTTGTTCAAAATCAAATCTAGATTACGAAATAAAAAATAAGTAAGAAAACAAAGGCAATTAATAGAGGTTTTTATATGTTTTAAAGGTCTTGCTGGAAAATACAATAAAGGAAGAAAATAGATTAGAAATATAATTATAACAATTTTGTTTGGGTAAAATAAGTATACCTAAAGTTCAAAGTTTACTAGGAATTCGAACTAGCACTTCTTCTTATATAGTATGGGTAAGCGGTAAGAGAACATACTGTACTCCATCCAAAATTGGTCTATTGATTTCCCCACTGATAGCAGGTCCAGAGCTTTCTAGTTTGATCCGCATACAAATATTTATGAGGATACAAATCTTTTATTCTTATTCTTATTCTTATGTGAGGGGCTGAGGCTGTCTCAGAGCACTTCGACCCTATGGGATCTTTTGTGCTTCCCCTTTCCTTATCACCCATCCCCGCCAACATCGAAAACACCTTGTATGAGTTTTACGATGTTGGCGGGAATAAGGTCTATAATGTCCTCTGGTTTAGGGTAACCTAGACCCAGGATCCTTAGTCGCCTATTGGCTAGTGCATGACAGTCACATAGTATGTGCTCCATGCTTTCTTCCTCCTCGCCACACATTCTACAAATGGGGTCTTCAGTTTTGCCTATTGTGCACAGGTGTCTTCTAGTGGCAAAGTGGCCAGTGAGAGCACCTGTGAGGCAGCGGATTTGGGTCCTGCTGATTCCTCCTATTTTTTTAAGGTAGCCCGTGTGTGAGTGATACAAATCTTTACCCCTTTTGGATGGTAGGAGTTGTTTCTTATCCAACTCTTTAGCTATGACCCTCTTTTCAAGCCATGAATATAGTTTTAAAATAGGCAGACCATCAGTGTTTCCAAGTTAAACTCCTAGCCATCTTCAGCTTTGCATCACTTCCCATCACGTGAGAGGAAGGTGAAGTGCTTCCCCTTTGAGTTAAGAAACATTATTTGTAAAAAATTGAATTAAGGATGCAAAACTAACACTAGAAGAAGCAAGAACAGCTTATATAATGTCATACATTAGGGGCGAATGCCTCCTCTAGCATCCACCATTACCACCATTACGCCCTGGCGCTGAGGGGTTGTCTATGAGTACTCGATGGACAACCTCTGTTCCCAGTGGGGGCCTGTGAGGCCAAGTGCTGTCCGCCATGTGAACGCCTGCGCTAATGCGCTTACTCGTGCGGCAGACAATTAGCACATGAAGAGTACATTAGGTTTTAGTGGGTAACTGGAGTCCCACATAACCCTATGGCGGCCCCATATCGCTATTGGGTATGCATAAAGCATTTCCTACTATAAAAAAAAGGGGCGAATGCCTTAGTCAACCACGCTGGCCAAGTGCGGGTTGGTCAACTTCCCAGAGCCTAAGAATTTCTTCATAGGTATGAGCAGGATTCCTCACGATGTTTTCCTTCACCGTAAATACTCCTTCTCGAATGGACAAAACAGTCTTACTAACATAAACATACATAAAGTCACGCCTTTCCCGGCTTAAATCTTTTCTTTCCATTTCTTACAGTACTTAGATTATTTATTTCGCTTCATCTGCTCTAATCACAGTCATCATAAATGTTCAGCAATGTTGAGTTCCTTTGACCCGGCGTTTCTTGAAAATGATTGATTTGGTCGATGAAAGTTTGCATAGGTCTTTCCCGTTCCGCATATCCACGCACTTCCAATTCAATTTTGTTTTAAAAAGGTAGAACAAAGGACTCCATTCCACCTGATCGTAGGCAGAAGTGGAGTCCAAATGAGAAAATACCTAGCGCGAGAGACAAACCTCCGCGATAGCGTCGCCTTGCCGACCTGTAAGATGCTTCTGTACGGTTCACTTGGCTAATAAAGGATTGTAAGAAGGACACGTATGCTGGCAGTGGATTCAATTTCTTAAGTGTATGACATGGAAATAAGTTGCCAAATTTCTTAGTTCGCGTAGGCATGGTAGCCACAGTTTATCGGTGGCACCGAAAGCCAGCACGCGTAGTTCTAAAAGGAAGGGAGATGGTAGGCTTAGAGAAAACAGGTCCTCAGACGTAGAACGCGTTCAAAGACGCAACATCGTGACGTAATTGGAGAGGCTCTAGATGGTAAGTTGGCCTCCTTCCTACAATGCAGGGTCATTCAAAAGAAGCGTAAGGAAGCACCTTGTAGGTTGGCAAGCGAGGGGCTAGCGCGGCGGTTTATCTCTCGCACTAGCTATCTTCGTGTTTTGTCTCCATTTCTGCTTACCATCAGGTGGAATGGATTCATTGGTTGACATTTAATTAAAAAAAAAATTAAAAAAGTCACCTCTTTGTCGTTATGTATCATGTTGGTCTAACTCCTTTCACTCATTAATTTACAAAAGATAACAATGTTGATCTTGGGAAATATTTATTAATTAAAACAAAATAGGCACAACATAAAACAAAATAATCACAACCTAAAAAAAAGCTATTTGGATGTCACTCGAGAATTCCTGGCAAAAGATTAGGATAGTGCCAACTGCAAATGGCACGAGTTTCCTTATTGCCCTCACAATTCTTCTTAGAGTAATAGATATGGACAGTTTACATTTGTATTCGGCAGCAGTTTTCAAAAATACTCTTAAGTTTCTAGCCCAAGGGAGTGATTCTTCCGACTTCACATTTATTGAAAAAGGGAGGACACAACAGAATCGCTTATTTTTGCTTCTGAAATAGTATGTTAAGCCACATCAAATAAACTACAACGTAATTTATTAATAGAAATTAAAAGAAAAGGCTTTTATTATGTTATGGTTAATGAAAAGAACATCAAATTAAAAAAAATAAGAGGGTCACCCAGGTACCCTGAGGCGCAACGTTAGCGATATGACATGTTTATACATCCTCAAAGAATGAATTCATTTTTTGAATTGCCCTCGGAGAGTGCTCACATTGGCACTGGATCATCCATCTAATCAAATACAAAATTCACATTCGTAGCAAACAGATCGAACGAACTTTATTTCACAAAGATCGTCGCATATTCACGTCCAGCAAACTACCACCACCTGACCACCCACCAAAAACGGTCCACCCATTAAGACTAATCAAACTCGACGCGGTTGTGTCGCTTAATTACTGAGTTCCTATGGTTACCTTCCAGCTCCATCATCAGGCCCTGGTTACCATCTAGCACCAAAGTACTCGTCAAGACAAATCAAACGAGCCCATACTCGATGGAGTTATGTCATTGTTCTTTACTAAGTTTCTATGACCACATTTCAGCTCCATCATCAGATCAGGCCCTGGTAACCATCTAAAAACAAAGTACTCGACAAGACGAATCAAACGAGCCGAATCTCGATAGGGTTGCGTTGTTTCATTACAGAGTTTCTATGACCACCTTCCAGCTCCATCATCAGACCCTGGTCACCATTGAAAGACAATCTATTCGTCAATACGATTCAAACGAGCCCAAATTCGATGAGGTTGTGTTATTTCATTGCTAAGTTCCTATGGCCACCTTCCAGCTCCATCATCAGATCAGCACCATGTCATCATAATATTGCATTATCTCGTGATTTACAAATGTTTGCAAAATTTCAGCTCAATCGGTAACCGGGAAGCGGATCTTATTTAATTTGCAAGATTTGATGACAAACATTGGGATAGGTGAAACTAAATTAAATCTTGTAAAAAGACAATGGATTATGAGACGAAGATGCATTGCAGAACTTCTTTAAATTGAGCTAGAAAATACCGCTTCGGCCAGTTTCTCCCGAAAGATTTAACCAATAAGAATAAAGGCGGTCGAAATATTTCCTTGTACCCGAATGTAAATTGAGGTTCAAACTGTTCCTTTCAATCATATAAAATACTGGCAAGCTACGAACCAAGTTTCAAAATAAAAGAAACCCTTGCAGAAAACCTCAAGCGCTTAACACAACTCATTCCGAATTTATATTAATGCTCTACACAATAAAATGAAACTACAAATTTACTGGAAACTTCTTCGATATCTTCAGGAAAGACGAACGGAAAATATCTGGGATATAATCTGTATCGGGCAAGATTACGGAATGCCAGTGCCCAACCAGTATTGGGGATTGTTTCTTTTTTATCCTCCAGCAGAATGCTGATAAACTTGGTCGTTGTTGGTTCTCTACGTTTGATATATTAAGTTCTGTCGTAGTTCAAACGTGAGTTTTTCTCGATACCCAATAAATCTAGTGTGCTCTTCGATTGTTTGTTAATCAAGTTACTGTTCGCTTTTGTCTGAGTTTCGAGGATTTGTTTTTTGTTATTGGGTTTTTAATTTTGTAACATTTATTCATTACGATTTTCTTAAACATATTTTTTATATTTATTATATGTTTTGTTTTATTTAAAAATAATGTATTTTTCGCTTTTTAGTGTTACAGTGCCTAACACTGATAAAAGTGCAGGAAAGTATCTCGAAACTTTGATCTTTACAAAAAATCTAATTGCTTAACAACATTTGAAGATCGCGTATAAACTTATCAAAATTCATATTTTGACTGCGTATTTGCACGATTCTTAAAAACTACTGAACTGATTCATGTTAACTTTTCGTGGGGCCATTTGAAAAGTATACCTTTGCAAACGAAAAAAGAATACAAATCGATAGACAGTCTTTGAGTAATCGGGGAACATACTTAAAAAAACAAAGATGAAAACAAATTGAGAACGTCCTCCTTTTTTGAAATCGGTTAAAAACAGTGTAATATACAAATATGTCCGGCCTACTAAGAGGTTTTAGACTGTAATATCTGTTATAGATGTCGGGTTTTGATATATTTTTTTCGGGTTTGTCAGTTTGGGTCTAAATGTTGCAGTTTGATTAAAACGTTTATTGACGTCGTCGTTTATTCATAAAAGATTCACGATAGATAAGTAGGATAACTGAACAATTTCTTTGTAATCTAGCGGCATAACGGGTACAAAATTATGTCCTAATGCAATTTAAAATATTATAATTGTTGAAAATATATATTAAAACTGCTGAACTTTGCTATGTTATCCTATAATTCTAGTATATTTTTAGAATACATTCAAGAGATCATCTTAATTGAAGGGTCGAGACTATTTCTTATCTCTTTATGATAAGAACGATTCTGCGTAATTGTCTTTTTTTTGCCTTATCGCTTGTTATATGTTAGTTTTTTCTTAGGGTCACGAGCCAGCGCGACACTTCATCGGCCAAGGTATTTGTCCAAAAGGTCGAAGATTATACGAAGTTGCCATTAACGCTATTTCGGTTATTAGTTAATACATTTTAATATAAAAATCGGGAGTGGTCTCCCCTTGACTTTCTCGTATACCGGAAACGACTCAAAAGTTGATAGAAACCTTTTATTTTGATGTCATACATGCATGTTAAATTTTGGTCACCCATCCGAGTAAAGACCGCGCACCTGGTTGTTTAACTTCCGTGATCGACAACTCAGAAGTTGACAGTAACCTTATATTTTTATATAAGGTTACTATCAACTATAAAATATAATAAATTAAAGCATACTGGAGTTATCGTGCTAAGGCACAGATACACAGACATACAGACACACACACAGACATAATTCCAAAAACGGGTTTTTTGGACAGGGAGGTCCAAAACGTGTAAATCCGTCAAAATCTCGAGGTCGAATTTTTTGACGATTACAAGACTTCCTCTATACTACGTATACGAGAAAGTAAAAAATAATAAAATATAATCAGTAACGCTATTAAGTGAAAACTTAGTGGTTGCATTATTAGGGAAATTAATTTAGAAGTAATGTTTAGGGTATGTATGTTATTGCACAAATCAACTTCAATTTCCATCTGTCTAATTCTGTATCCTATCTAAATTGGTATAACCCTCACCTGAACATTTCAGTCACGTGCATCTATAGCCTAATCTGATTTGAGCACTGTTAACGACTTGGACTGTACAGATTTTAGTAAACTTAGGTAAGTTACAGACGTGCGACTGCTTATTATTTTTAAATATATGTTTCTTTAGTTGAATGTGGTGAATACCAAACAAAAAGCGATGGCAGATGATGTAGTTACTTTTATATGCCTAAGCCACCTGTCATGCAGGGGTGCTGCATGGTCCATAGTGCCAAGTGTGGATTATGAGCATGTTAGTATGCACCAACAAACCTGCTCTTCCCTGCCCTTATTTTATAAGGGTAAGCGTTTAAAGGTCTTAGCGCACTAAAGAGCTCGGAGCCGTGTCGCCTCTTTTCAACCGACTTCAAAAAAGAGGAGGTTATCAATACGACTGTATGTTTTTTTTATGTTTGCTACCTCATAACTCTTTACTGGGTGTACAAATTTTAATAATTCTTTCGCCTTTGGAAGCTCTTGCTTGTCATTTGTTCCCATTTAAATCTTATCGACATCTGACGAGTACTTTTTGAGTCATCCCTAATAATGCTTATTTAGTTGACATCGATGATATCGTAATCGTAGCCCTTATGTGTCTAAAGGACCTCGAGATAGTTTCCTGAAAATTTATAGACTTAAAACACTAAAAAGCTAAAAAAAATATTTTTAAAATAAAAACAACCGCCTTCAAAACTAAAAACGGAGAAATAAAAATTCTGTTTATAAAAATCTAAATGTTGTTTTAGGTCGGTGCCAACCTTAATATTTGGAATAAACGTTGTCACTTGTATTTGGGACCGACCTCAAAAAAACATTTCGATTTTTATAAACAGAATTTTTATTTCTCCGTTTTTAGTTTTGAAGGCGGTTGTTTTTATTTTAAAAATATTGGTTTTTTTATTATTTTTACTATGGAAAAGTGGCGATGCGCTACGCTACGGTACGCCGTAGCAGTTTAGTAGCCGCTGCTCCGTAACGTTCGTAGTAAGTTAAGTTCCCATTTCGACCTGATAAGTATGCTACGACCTTTAAACCCTTCTTTGCCATAATCACTATCCATCTTTTCTACGGTCTTTCCCGCCCTTACACGCACATACATTATCATCATTCTTCTATATTATGTGCTCATGATAGTATGTGGTATATACAATTATATTGCCACATATATTTAAATATTATCTTATCAGTGCATATCCGGCCATTCTCAGTCTTATGCATGAAAAATTGTAGGCTTTTCGTATCTTTATTATTAATTGTTTATATGAAATTAATATTTATCTACGTTTTCTAATTAGGCACTTCAGAATAACAAGTGAAATTCTTAGTGTGATTTTAAATGCTGTAATAATTTCCTTGAAAGAAAGAAAGAAAAGAAAAAAATATAAGAAATAGAAAGAATCGAAAGAAATATATAAAGAAAAGATAGAGTTCTATCTAGTAACCGTGTTTTTGTATTTTGCAATCCCTTTGTAGCAGTTTCAAACTCATCTTCAACTTTGACGTGTGCCTTTGAATTTCAAAATTGTTCATTTTGTAATGAAAATCCAATAATTCTAAAATCTTCAATTTGGGAAATAGTCGCCAGTTTCCTTTATGTACTCGCTAAATTTTCATACAGTGGGCAGCGACCATCAGCAAAGGTCGTCCATAAACGTCGTCAGTCTGTGAACTCGCTTACGTAACAAGTTAGTAATCCAGTGCAACAGACATTTATCTCTGTCAAAATGAATACACATCACCTGATAACTCTGGTCGCAATGCATTAGAGAATAGTGGTTTAGAACCAGCATTATTTCATCATAAATATGCATCTACAGAGAACCCTCTATACAAAAAAATCCCTACTAAGATATACCCAATTATGTGTGTATGTTTGTATTTACTTTACGTATGTTTCTGAGCAACTGGCCCTCTTCTTCCATTTTCTCCAGCTATAGTTAGGTAATCATTTGTTACGTCAACTTCTGTGCGCGATCCCCGAACTAGGGGATCCTATCTAGGGGCAGCCGCCTACCCTGCTGCTCCGCTGCTGCGCTTCGTGCCACCCTACCGGCCGAAGCTGAACCCACGCCGACCACGCTGGTAGTTGACGTGTCTGGTTCCTGCCGCTTCCTGCGCTAACGGCTGAAGCTAAGTCTCTCTTCCCTAAGTACAAGAACCCCAGTGCATAAGCCCACCCGCGCCCTGGGCTAATAAATAGTGTTAAATTTAACCTATCTTTTATTTCTCTCTTTTCTGCACATCTGGCCGTGCTTCCCACGGTCAGAGCGTGCCAGGTAAAAGCATTTGGTAATATACGACTCACACCCCGCGTGATGATGATCAACGTTGCAGCGGCTAAAATTTATAGACCTTTCATGCATCGTATAAAGAGCTCTATTGCCGAATTCTCCGTGTTCGGCGAATGCGACTCGTATTTTCCTGTCAATCGACTATCCTCATTATGGGTGTCGCAAGCCCACATTAATATTCAAACAGCCGATGCCAATGGCACAAACGGAACCCACTCTTGATTTACCACTCGCAATTACCAGCGGTAATCGTAAATTTTGTATATGTAGTGTGCAATATAAACGGTTTAATACAACAATAGTGGCTTAACTTGGTATGACATAAATAAAATTGTTTTGTCAACTATGTCGGGGTGGAGTCCCAAAGGATTATGAGATGTTATATTGTTGAATTTCACGTAGGAAGGGGTTTTAATTGGAATACCGCTTCCGAAATATAGACTCAATGTTCCTTGGATAGGGAGAACGAAAGAATACTTTGTTTAAATATCAAAATTATAACCTTAGCAACTCAAGTTTTATACCAAAGCATGCTTAATTTTTTCTACCTTATCTTAATATTTATCAGGGATTATTCGATTACGATTTAATTTAAGCTTCATGGTTTTAATATGTTTTGTGTTAATGTACGACTTAAAAGGAATATTTTATTCCAATCTTTTTGTGTTACTGTTTGTTACATTAAATAACGATTGTTGAAACTGTGTTCTTTTTTTGATTAAATTCTACAGCTGACGCTAAAACTGTTTATAATATTATGTTAAACACTTAAAAAAGTATGCGAGTCGGCTTAATTTTGCTATTACTTTATTTCCGTAAGGTACATGTATACTACATGTGTTTTTGGTAAAGCGTCTAATAAGTCTAGTACGTGTATTAAACAAGTATCATGTCGATGAGTACTTCACTACACCACTTGATGACGAAGCTCGATGCACCCGCCGCGCCGCCTCCCGCCATGCTGCCTATCTTGTCAACAACATCCTCTAGTCTCCAATTACGCTTCGACATTAAAAGTATTAATTACACGCTTTTTTATTAAAATTTTCAGGCAACATAATTTAAACGGCAGGCTGGCAACCTGTCTCTATTTGGCCCATACTTCCAGATGTGGCTTTAAGTGTTATGTTCTCTGCTCAATCCCTCATGGGATTACGAGCGTGATCATATGTATGTATGTAACAACATTTAAACACCTCGTAAATACCAAACTTTTGTTTTGTAAAAAATATTTTCGTAAAATGTGCCACTAAAATTTACATGATACGTGTCTTATCAAACACAAACGTTGAAAAAGCAATGCTATGTCCACTATACAAATGGAAACGAACCTTGCAATCGGACATCGCAATGTTTAAAATTCCAGCGAGTGACAGCCCTATGCAAATGCATTAGCGAATGGTGTACGTTTAGGAATTGGTTTTTCATGTTTAAATTTTGAATTTTAAACAATTTACAGTATATCTTCCGCTTATACGACAGTGTCCTTGCCTAATTTTAATTATTCAAATTGTATTTTAGTGGTGAGTGAATAATCAATAGGTATAGAGGCGTGAAGATTTGGAAAATATTATCGTTAAATATTTTATAGACAATGTTATGAATAGGTCTACCCTTTCTTAATCTGTAGGTGTTTTTAATACTAGAAAAAATATTTACAGATACATATAGCCGGACTTAGTGTGATTCTGATCCGGAAGATGAAAAATCAAGTACACTCTCTAATCCCAAGCACAAGGACATGTCTACTACGTTTGAGAGATAAATTGATAGTTGTGACCATTATATTTCTCTACTACTCCTTGAGCTGCCGAGAAGATAATTGTTCTCTAGAAAACCCAGTTTTATGTACAAAACGAATCGCGCTGTCAAACTTTTGGTTTACAAAGACAAGAATCTTTTTGCGCCCGCATTATTGTCAAATCATTCTTTTCTCTTTAGGTACATAATTTAAACCTACGATTTAAAATAAATTACTTAAAGTGAGAGCGACGGTCATCATTAAACCAACCGTAACCAGAAATCAGAAATTCGAATACAAATAATCACAACGGATTTGATCATTATCCACTGAAATTGTTTAGTCAGTGAAACAATCCAAATAATAGACTATGCCTCATCATTAACCCGAAACAGATTCTCGGTAAACCGGCACGTTTTATAGGAATTACACGTAATTGCACCATAAACAGTATACGACAGCAAAATGTAGGCGCTGTACGCGAAGAATTCGTGGAACGAAACCTGTTATGATGTCAGCAGGGCACTTTATGGGGTTGAGTGAACAGTAAAATGAAATCCATTCGTGTTATTCAAAATTGACTCTTGAAGCTTTCTTCATAAGATCTACGGCTATCCAGCAACAAAATCACGTTTTACAACTTCATTATTAGATGAAATTTTAATAAAAATTCCGTGTTTTATGATGGATTGTGAATATTTTTAAACAGCTGCTGCTGTTACAATGTGTTAATTTACTTAGAAATTACATGAATAAAGTTGCACAAGTCTCTTAAAGTTTTGAGATAAAATCGTTTAAATTTACATTTTTATACTAAGCTGGAGTTGGATGATATACAAGATACCAAATCGCGCGGTAGGTCAAAAAACGCTGGCTAGACGTCTTGAAAGCGAATGTGGAGAAGAAACTGCTAGCAATGAAGGATGCGCAAAACCGGAAAAAGTGGAGGAAGTTAAGTAGGAAAGCCGATTCTGACAGCAAGCTGGGATAACGCTAGACAGAATAGGAAAAGAAGATTAGGCGGTGTCGAAAATCATCATACTTGCCCGATACAGATTGACGAGTCGAAACAATTGAAGTATCAGCCAAAACCCACAGAACATAGATATAACCTCTTATATCTATGTTCTGTGGCCAAAACCCGACTAAACGTGCATCCTAGAGGTTATTCATTTTAGGTAAAGAGTAAAGTAAAGAGTGCGACATACTGTACTACTGAGTTTCTTACTCTGCTATTTAGTAATAACAGTTCTTACATCATAACTTATTATTAACGTCAAAACAAAATTTCCTCACATCGGAAAATAGGTACCTACATCTAACTCCAGCCTAAAGTAGAAACAAAAGCATTCTCGGAATCGTGTTAGCCATTATAACAGAACCAAAGCGACGATTGGTCCGTCACAGATATACAGTAAAAAACTGTCATGTCAAGAAATGCCCTGGATAGATAGAAGGACAGTTGATTGATGAAACACGTCCCAGCGGTATACGTTGATCCCATTTCAGATCAATCACAATTCCTTGAGAGTAATATGAGCGTGGTATTGTCTATCGTTTGAACGGAACCCTGGGGACATTTCTAGATTATACCTTACGAGCTTAACACGCGTATGGTTGACGAAACAGAAGCTAAATGTTAACATGAGATTAATAGTTTTGTAAATTAAAAGCCATAACAACAATGCCGACGTAAGCATTGACATTCACTGCCAGCACATGTGTTATATCCTTCTTACAATCCTGGGTGATTCAAAACCCCGGGCTTTACGCCTCATTGGAGATATGCTCGCTCACGAATATAGTATTGACCTATTTGCTGACCACTTTGGACTATTGCGTAGGAAAGTCTAATCGTATTTAAGAAATAATTTATTGACCTTTATAATATCAGTTATTGACATCTGAAATTTTGACTTTTTTATCATTATTTATCTTAGATTTATTTATCGACAAATTGATTATTACTGACTTTTTATATCACTAAGTGATAATCTATGTTTTTTCTTTTAATATTGACATCTCAGTCGTGTTTATCT
The DNA here is from genome assembly GCA_955850985.1 of Elophila nymphaeata. Classification (NCBI taxonomy): domain Eukaryota; kingdom Metazoa; phylum Arthropoda; class Insecta; order Lepidoptera; family Crambidae; genus Elophila; species Elophila nymphaeata. The sequence continues at coordinate 13,933,309 of OY039076.1, read as the reverse complement.
TTTTCATAATAATTTCAGTTTTTTTGTTAATTTATTGACATTTTAATAATTTTAATTGACTCGTGTATTGACTTTGTCTATTTTATTCATTATTGTTATTATTTATATCTTTAGTGTGAATTTATAATTTAAACATACTGGCGTTTGGTACAACTGTAAGTCAGCGTGTAAAATTGAATTGAATAAATAAATAAAAAAGTTGTGAAGCAGGGTGAAGGTGGCTTCTGTGGCGCCTAAATTACTCTATTTATACACAGTTATATTTGCATTTATTATCCACTTTTGTTGACTATCAGCTGGAACGAGGTCATTGCTTTACCTTATTATAAAAAAGATATCTGCTCTACCTAATCCCAACTAATCAGAGCTTCTACAGGTAATAAGGTCGCCAGAGCACCAAAAGTTAGGGAAAGGGATTAGGATTTGCAGCGCGCGAGTGTCACGTCTGCCATACCACAAAAACCTGGAGGCACTTAAAACAAACTCTAGCATAAAACTTGTATCTCTCTGGAGATTTAACCAAGATTTCTTGGCCTAATACCGGTGGGTGAACCACTATTGAAATCTACATACCACATTCCTACGTTCTTAAAATCTCGTATCACGATGTTTGTGGTCGCGCTCCTCAGAAACGACTCGAATTATTATGATTTTTTTTTCAGGTTATGTGGTAGGTATGAGAAATTTCATAACGCAAAAAAGAAAAATATAATTGTGTCAGAACAACTTTTGCCGGGTCGGCTTATTATTTTTATTATAAGCTATTATTTTATCGCACGAATACAGTTGTACCAATAGGTGTTTGTGTAAATATTATATGAACATTTTCTCTGTGATGGAGTGCTCAGTGCCAGCACTGAAACACTGAGACATGAAATGCATTTCGTGAGAAAATATACAAGGTATCTATAACTAATACATTAGGTAATATAACATTTCAATCTTGCCACAAAAACTTAACAGCTCGCGTAAGCTTCTAAGCAAGGTGGATGCTCAGACAGAAGCTTATTTTTAACCTCGTCGCACTAACCATCGCAATTTCTCGAAGCTTCAGAAATCTTTTAAAATCGTTCCTATCTTCGTAAATGCGGATGAAGATGTAACAGTTATTTTCTCTGTGGTAAAAGAGCACTTTCGGTTCTGTAAAAGGATGTTTTTGGAAACATTCTCACGATTTTTAGGTCGCATTGTCATTTCGACATTCAAAGGTTTTTATTATAATTCGTATAAGAAAAACCTTTCAATTATTGTAAACCACAAAGGATAAAACAGAACAGATAGCGCCACCGCGCACTTGTGATTTTAGTCAGTGCATAGTTTAGTCACTTTAGCGTAAGAAGATTGTGACTATCGGTCCATAGTATTCTTGTACTGGTTGGTCAGTAGGTTACTTGAATGCAGTGCATGCACTCGAATAGTACTTCATAAATATTACTCGATCGGCCGATAGTTGTTCAGTAGTTTGATTGAATAGGCATGGGCAGTGGCTTGCGATTGTTTGATCGTGCAATTTTTTAATCGTTAATGCGTCCATCACCATGTAGCTCCATACTGGTAACCTGACAGATTAACTATCGGCCAACTTTAAAACAGTACGTGCGCAGTGGCACTTAAAGTAGGTTGTAATAGAGAAAATAAGCGAAAGCGGTTAGTATACACAGCCTTTGTAACTTCTGTGTCTTTAAAATACACACACGAATATATAATATAACACTTATGATCCCAAAATAAGGGTTGGTCAAACTTTAGGTAACATTTGATTAGACATTATTATGCTTAGCCGTTAAAAAACAGTTTTTTTTAACATTGAGGAGAAGAGGAGAGAGGAACAAATGAGGTCTAATTGGTGACAAATTATTATACAATTAACATGATTAAAGCAACGATATTTCAGCAATGAATTACCAGATCATTTTCACAAATAAATACTCCTTGGGTCACACGACGCGCATACTAATTGGCAGGATTGGAAATCATCATCATCATGAGAACCTTTATAAGTCAAATCGCCGCTGGAACACAAGGCCTCTCCTTGTCATCGAAGGAGGTTTAGGCAGTAGTCCACCACGCTTGCCCAATGCGAATTGGTGGACGGAGTATAAGGTGATCAATTCCCCTTTGCTGATCCATTAGTCACCTTCTACGACACCCATTGGAGGATATAGGGTGATGCCATTCTACTCTGCCGGCATCATATGACATTTGTGGAAATATTTAGCGCTTTTGGCTTTAGCGCTCTTTCCCATGATTATATTGTCTTGTGTCCAGGTTAGACACGCTGCAGATTAAGCGAAAATATATTGAAAGATTTTATACAATTAAATGTATATTTTTACAAACAACTTATAAAATCATACTGTTCATAACGAAGTATCTTAAAAACTTAATATTTTAGTACCGAAGTCAATGCCATTAAAAAATCTCTATGTAAATCTGTAAGACTGGTCGCTAAACTCAGCGGAGGCATTGTCTTCTTCTGCAGAAACGAAGATTTCCCAGTTGCATCGTTAGTCAGGACTTTAACTGCTAAGATACTATCCCTATATCCGTAGACTGTTGAAAGTTTTGAAAACTCCAAGTCTTAGTTTGAAACACGATCTCTTTTGAGGCACATTTACTGTCTACCATCCACTATAATATAAAGGTTAAAGTTTTAAAGTTTATACTGAAGTTATTTACCCCGACTTTAAAGTATTGCACAGGAAGATAACAAATTTTCAGTATTACAATCTTGAAATAGTACTCCTAATTAATAGAGCTATTACTGTGAACTTTATTAAGTTTGATACGTAAGCACTGTGGTGGACTCAATACTCTTTCGCCACTGGTACTACGTTTGTCTTTTAAAACATAGCAATAAATTTATTAATTCACTTTGAATTCGTGGTATATTAGGGTTTGACACATTACACGACTGACAGCCGTAACTAATTATCTTTCGAGATATAACTAATTATAGAAGAATCAGTTTAAATGTTGTTTTTTTTTTTTTTGGCAAGTTTAGTTATGATTGAAATTGATACCGAATAGAACAGAAAACGAAAAACATGGAAAAAAATCATGTGGATGGGAAATGGGACCGTCCCATCTCAGCACTTGTCCATGACAGGAATTTTTTCCCTGTTTTTCGTTTTCTATTCAATTTGGTATCAATTTCAATCATAAAGAATCTGTTTAAGTCAAACTTTTATTGCGAGCTACGCCCTAAGACGATACCGGCGGTCGTCACACGTCTAGTAGTCGATAGGACTTGTTTTATCTTATACCATAACATTATAACTGAACCCCTACAGTTAATAATAAAATTATATCCGTCTCTCAGCGATTGAGAGTTCTTATTGAAGCTTCTTTCCAACTTCGGTTGTATCATCGCTCACCATCAGGTGATGAAGTGATGCTAAACGTCGGTCTAAAATATCATAATCTTACCCAAATACATGCGAGTCATATCCAAGTAAGTAGTCTTTCTCAAGTCACTCTCCTAATATATTAGTATGCTAAACTATGCTATGGTTTAGCTAGAATTTGATAAATTATGTTTATTTATTACAGCATACGAACATTTTTTCTTCTTCAGTTAAAGAAAAATAATTCTCTAAAATATATGCAAAGGATATTCAAACTTAATCCTAAATTTATATTCAACGAGAGTATTGATAGAGTAGGTTTAACTCATTTTCTTTATGGAATGCCGAATGGAAATTCGACTATGCTATTTCAACAAACCAAACTTCGTCACTGTGTCATTCGGATCTGGGTTTCAGAAACCAAAAATATATAAATAATAACTTAAACTGAATAATAAAATAATAATATAATATATTTCTACGCTCACACCAATTATCTAGTCCAAATTAAGGATCAATAAGAACTCGGACATTTTTTTATATACATACTCGTCAACAAATATTAGTGTTCGTCAAACAAACATTTGCACTTATCACGACCACGGTCTTCTTTTTTCTAATGCAGGTCATAGTAATAAACACTATTACTAATAGCGAATAGGACTGTTATCAATTGGCGCAACAACATAACTATTCAATAGAGGCGGAACAAGGCGCTTTCTCTAAATTCAGAGATTTCCCAGAAGCACCGTTTTTCCTTACTTTAACTGCAGATTCTCTGATCTTTGTATCGTCGGATGCTAAAAGTTCTCTTTAAATCTTGTGGTGTGCCGCTTAAGTGTCTCATTTCGAAGCGCAAACGCCTTTATTTAGATACTCAGCAATAAAAGTAATGAAGGATCCCTTGCTCTTACTACAGAGATCTGATGGGGCTAAATTGTAAAAATGGCTTCGCTTATAAAACGAAATGACTGTTTTTTATACAGATGGTCATTTGTTGCGGTCTCCATAATACCCTGTTCTGTATTTAACGAGCAAAATAGAATGATGCAAAAAAAATGTCGCATTTTATGCTAGAGAAGAAATTTATTAGTTCATAGTGTAAAATAAGTTTTTGTAGAAGATGGAGCGTGCATCCGGCAAAAGGAATGTCTAGATTTAAGTCCTTAGGAATATTTAGAAATTTCTTATTTCCATTTAGTATATAACTTACATTTGAAATAATCTATAAGCTAAGTAGAGAAATACGTTAATTTTTTTCTCTTGAGGAAGGATAAGGGTAGTTGGACAGAAATATTTATGTAGCTTTTTTCAAGCAATAAGGTAATACAACAGCCCATTACGCCCTCCCTCAATGAATAATCAATGTTGTAACAGGACATTAATATTCATCTAAATCAAGCTATGGACACATCTGCAGCAGTCCTTACATAGGAAAACTCAGATCACAAACAGGCAGATATAAGTTTTAGGACACAGAAAAAAATCTCTTTAAAAATGTAGAAATATTATTTGTCAATTTATGTCATTTTAAATTACACTTGCCGTCAAATAGACAATTTTGTATCGACTTTCTGACAAATAAACGCTAATGGGAACTTACTTACAAATTACAATTTGTTCATCATCATCTCTCTAAGCTCATGTAATGGCCCACCAAGGGGCTCGAGCATACCCCGCATTAGGGTCGATTAGGCCTTAGTCAACCACGCTGGCCAAGTTCGGGCTGATCGACTTCACACACAATCTAAGAATTTCTTCATAGGTATGTGCAGGTTTCCTCATTTTACATCATACAGATTATTCCTTAACCGTATAAAAGCATCGAATAAACGTACATATGAATTCAAAATTTGAAAACACATTAGTTCGTGGCGTGGTTCGAACCGGTGTCTCCCGGTGGGAGACAACGCCCTTACGCACTACGCCACCGACTCTGTACAATTTGTTAAAAAAGCCCAAAGTGTAATTTCAGATTCACAGAGCAGAGTTAGAGCCATTGCTAAAATGTTTAGTATCATAATTCAAGTATTACACAGTGTATAGATGTTTGTAAATGGCCTTAATGTATAATTCTGATTGCGTTCCAGCATATTTAACAAAAGAAAGCTATTCAATTCAGATCTCCTATTTTTACACTAGTTATCATAAGCCTCATTACTGTTCCGGAACCATTATTAGCCTTTAATATATAGAGACGTTTTTTATATCATATGGTTAACTGTGGTCTTCTGTAAGGTAGAGGTACTTCTTCAGTTCGGGCTGCTCCAAATTTGAACAGGTAATCTTATGTGCCCTACCTTGACTATAAAGTATTTATTAAAAGTGAGCTTACTAACATGCTGCTTGGACTAAGTTAACTTAATTTATATTGAAACCATTTAAGTAAAATCAAAGGCCGATTTAATAAATTAGAATGCTATGAGGTTTCATGACATTCTAATTAATGTTCACAAATCAAGGATGCTGTTGTCATTGGATACAGCCACATTTGCTGCCAAATAGGTCAGTTCAAGCAGCCAACTTAGATATATTTTGTATAAAATTATGTAGGTAACGAGAGATAAATTATGATTTTTGTTGCTAGTAGTCGACGAAAATGTATTTTTTGTCATCTAGCGAAACAGAAGCTTTTATACGAAGATCAAGTTACATTTTTGCTTAGTATTCGATACAATTCACTTGAGCAACTACATTCGAAGAATTTTCTGTGAGCAATTTTAATTCTTGCAATATAATTATACCTCTTTTTGCTGCTCTCTTTTGAGTTTCAGCTTAAATGAATGAGCATGCAATTTCTTGCTGAATATTTTACCCTGTCTAGGAAGCTCGAGTAAATGGTGAATGGTGCTCAATGTGCTGATAGAAGTAGTGAGACTTTTATTGGCATATTTACTTATCTCCTAATAAAAATTTGCAAACTAGCAGTTATATTCACTTATTTAAAGATTGGAATCCTCAGAAAAATGTGCATTAGTGAATAGATAGAGACGAATGATGATGAACATAGCAAAGCAAGTAAACATGATTGAAGTGTATACTTAATTAAATAGAAAACGAAAAAATGGAAAAATACCTTGTCACTTGAACTTGAACCCGTGAGCCTGTCAGATTTCGCAATCCAGGCGACTGATCTTCAACTCAGCTACACAGGACAGTTTTATCTCCACGAATTTATCCATGTCTCATTCAACTCTGATGACGTCACAAACTAACGTATGCCTAACAACGTTGAAGATGTTTAACACAAAATGGTATACTATAACAAAAAATAGTATAAATTTCATTCGTATCTAATCATGCCAAATAAAAATTAGAATCTAGAAAATTAGAAAAATTTAAAATCAAGCCAAAGACATGTTTTTAAAACTAGAAAAAATACACTGCAAAAAATCGACCTGCCCAGGCGGGAATCGAACCCAGCCTTTGTGAACGCAAAAAAAAAAATTTCATAATAAAAAGTAGTTTCATCTTAACTGGGCGTCAAATATTTGCAAATATTTCGGATCTTAGAAGTGCAAATTTCAAAGATTTGACGAAACAATGTTTACCATAAAACATAAGCACCAAGCACTGACAAATTTCGACAGCGAAAGCAATGCCCTGGTGGCGTAGTGGTTAACGCAGCCGCCCAGATTGCGAAAGATGCTGGGTTCGATTCCCGCCTGGGCAGGTCGATTTTTAATAGGGTATTTTTTCTAGCTTTAAAAATATTTACGTTTCTGTAAACGCAAAAATTATAGCACAAAAACATGTTATCAATAACTGTAATGTAATATTATTGCAGTTGAAAGTTTGATATAAAGTCGTTCCAATAAATTAATGTAGATTGAAACTAAGTTATTGTTTTAAGTCCTATTAGTTCTTCTGCTTAGTATTCGATACTGGCAATTAACTATACAACCGGTGCCACACTATTCCTAATACCGAAGTGTGGACAGCTACTACCCAACATTAATATGCATCAAGTGCAAACTATCGTTCCGTTGTCGCCGTTCCCTGCAAACACAACATCGATAACTATTGAACGGGTTCCAATAGAGTAACATCGTGTTATTGTTCAAGCTTGTAGTAAATACTCCGTGTAGTAAATCAAAGACTACACAATATTCCGTGTAATAAATAGAGGAAACATCTTGTGATGATTATTTGACTAAAATATATTATCCAACGTTTGGTAGATTATCAATCAAAAGACAGATACCTAATAAAAAGATCATGAAATTTAGAATCATTAAATCATAACGCAGTAACATATGAAATTCATGAGCGACATTTCGGATTCTCAATTTTGTTATTAAGAGGTATAGTAACGTTTATTAGTAAGTTTATTTCTCGGTATCAAGAACATTTCATTTGATAAAAATTTCTTAAAGTGCTTCCATGAAACGAGAGTGGAACATGTTAGTCTTCAAACCAATCAACCTTACGATTCATTCCTTGCTACCTTACGTTATGTTGTAATACACTAATATGTTGTTAACCATATACTGGGTGTAAAAGACATGAGCAGTCAAACGAAAACCACGTATTCTATACATAAAAATAAGACATATTTCAAAAAAAATATTGCTGGGAAATGATTTTTATTTTTTGGTGTTACAAAAAATTGCAAATTGTACCGCGCAATGTAAAGGGCTCAACTCGCACGCAACTCGCAAAACCGCGATAATTTTGCTTGACGGCGGCCCCGTTCGTTAGTGTCCGTGCGCATCGAGTGAGCTACAGTGAACGCTAACGTTTTGAAGCCATTTTTTGTTATGAAATACTAAAAAAAATGATAATGTTTCTTTGGACAATAATTAAGAAATAACGTATAGAATACGTTTTCATAAAAAAATGAAAAAAAAAAATTTGACTTTGACCTTCAATAAAATCGTAACTATCAATTTCCCAGGCATAGTATATAGGAAGAAAAATGTTATGACGGTGAGCAGAATACATGGTTCTCGTTTGACTGCTCATGTCTTTTACACCCTGTATAATATTTTTGTATTGTATGACTTTTCTCGTATTTATAATTGGACGATGATGACCCTAATTAGGAAGGCGAATCATTTTGTGTCTTTATACCGAGAAACCTTTTGATGCATTTTCAAATATTGCAACCACAACATAATTGTTCTTTTTAAACTTTCTTCATTCTCTCTGCATAAATATTCTGCTGGTATAGTTTCATAATTTATTTTACTTTGGTTTATGCTCATATATCATTGCAATGTACACCTTTATGTCAGTACATACCTCACTACAACTCAGGTACCTCATCAATATGCATTGCGAACTGAGGATCGAAGTCTGATCCGCATTTATGCAAGGCAGCTTTTTGTTAACAAAAGCTTGGAGGAACTACAAAATATACGGGGAACATAACATTTGCTTAAAGGAAGACGTGCTGTTACTTATAAACTTATATGATACTATTTTAACGAAAAATGTTTGCTTTGTCTCGTTGTCTTTGTCTTGTTGTAGAGCGGAATCTGAATGCGGGAGATTAAATTTTTTATAGACCGAACTGTTAATTTATACATGTAATTACGAATAAAATTACTTTACATCTATTTAGAAAATTTTGTTATTAAACTTACAATTTCCCCTAAATTTTTCTTCTTAAACTAAATCTTCAGTTATTTGATGCCATACACAACAAGCGGTCTGGGTTCGAGTCCTGGTAGGAGCAAATGTTAGTGTGATGAACACGAACATTTGTTCACGAGTCATGGTTGTTTATGTATTTATTTAAATTTATTTATAATAATATCTATACTATTATGTATATTAAATTTGTCGGTTATCTAGTATCCATACCACAAGTTCTTAATGATACTCAACTTGCGCTAGATAATTGGTGTGAGCGTAGAAATATTTTATTATTTTTTAGGAACCGTAATCGTGGTCAAACATTTTTGTTCTCGTTTTGAATTTATTATACCGTTTTATATGTCTATTGTTTTTGAATGTCATTCTTGTCTGTTTTTTTGTCAGAGTGTTGTATGTAAATAAAAGGGCTGTGTGAACAAGCGTTTTCTATTATAACAATATTATTATTATTCAACAAACAATAGCCGACAACCAGGAGCAGTCCGGGCAACTACTAAAAAACGATCGTTAAAAGTTTAATAAACTGAGCAACCAAAATACAGAAAGGAGTGTCTAAAATACTAAATGTGAGACTAATCATTTGTTAGTCGCCCATTAATGGTTTTTTTTGTCACCCACGTAGTATTTACATAGGTTTAGGTTAGGTTAATCTGCTGACCTACGATTGAGTTAAATACGATCCAAAATAACTCTAAACGACATACGTATCGAAAATAAAACTTGTATAAAACCAAAAGTGCACATAAATTAGTAAATATAGCAAAAAGAATAATCAACGTGCAACAGTAATCTTCACACTGTCATTAAAGTCTGTGCACATATTCTGGAAGGTTTGTTAGCATACTGAAATGCAACTTGAATTAGAATAACATCGCTGAAGCCACCGCTAACATAATCATGACCAACATGTTGAGCTTTCGATAACAAACATGGACAAACGTTTCCAGTATTTGTACGACGCACTACGAATTGCAAATCTAGCTCCGAACTAGTTGTGGCTTCAACAGATCATTGGAGGTTTCAACTAAACGCTAAAATTAGTATTTGTTTGTACTATAAGGCTTAGATATACATCTTTAAATTTAGAAATGGCAGAGCTTACAGCGAAGATTTTGGAAATTGCTTAGTTTTTTTTCTTATGCGGCTGGTGTAGTGAGAAAGTTTTCTTTATTTTAAAGAATGGAATCCCGTTTAATTTTTATTAATGTTACACAAAATTGTTAACATGGTCCGTGAAATTAATCTTAAAAGCACTAGACTGTTTTTAATGGTTTTCAAAGTAATATGTATAAAATTAATGTAAAATAATATTTAAAATAAAAACGAAACGGCAACAAATATTGTAAATTAATTGCATTAATAGTTAAAAGTTCTATTGTCTATGATTTACGGTAGAAGACCTTTGAATCTTTGTAGTTGATGATGTAATCTAGTTATAACATTAAAAATGTATTATAATATTCGTGTGCTGTTAGAAGGTAGCAATCATAAAAACAAATTACTACAGAAGTCTGAAATGGCGAATTAAAGAATTCTGCCAACTAACTAACCTTATTATATACCATTGGTACGATATGAGAATGTAGAGTATAGAGTTTGAAACATTTTCAAAATTTATATCTACACGTTTGGAACGTAGAGCTATGAGTACAAAAACTTTGTCGCTAAGCCATTTTTTCTATAGCGCACACAATTTTCGAAATGAAATGAAATGAAAAGTATAACCATGTCATAGCAACGCCAGCATTTGTGCAGTAATAATTATCTACTACCATTTATATGAATGACTAGCTTTTGCCCACCACCTCGTCCACGTGGAATAGTTACTTTGGGCAGTTTTGACTTTATTTTTTGGACTTCCACACGACCTTTCATCCCTAATTGCATCCCCACACGGGTCAAAACGCTAGAACAAATATTTATTTGTTTCTTATCAACTGCAACATTCAATATTTCATCGTCATGGAAATTCAATCTCTTATTTCAACCGTTTCAACCCTTTTAAGCCTTTTTTTTTCACTATATAGCACGGTATCACGGTAGCATATATCTTTTCCTGACGTCTAGTCAATCATTTTGTGCCCAACAGTCAGTTCAGTGATATAGGCGTGAAAGAGTAACAGACAGACAGGTAGACTAATTTCGCATGTTTATACTTTATTGAAAATTGCTCTTATTTAATAGCAATCCCTTCGTATGTTAAGGAGAACTAGCGACACCAATGGATTTTAATTTATTTACCTGCCACTGGAAAACAAAATATCAAGTTTTTTAAGTACTCATGACACCTCTCCGTGTTTTCTTTGATATAATACAGCTACTTTCATTTCTTTGGCAAGGGACAGTATTGATCTACAGGATTCTCGAAACTTATTTCAAGGTTATCTTATTATTCCAGAAAGACAGCTCCATTTTAAGTTTAAATTTATTATGACTTCAACTGTGAGCGGTGTGAAGTACTTTAGTGACATATCTTCTAGATTTGTAACGAAATGTTGCCACTGTATTCTGTTTCGTTCACGTTAAATTCAAGAGTCAGTCTTATAATTTTTGGATTAACTTTTTTTTATTAAATGTATTCGAAGTTAACTGAAATCCGATTTTGTTGCAAAACAGCATTACTAAACTTAAGCGAAAGCTTGATATTTGCAGTACAACATTGTAGCATAAAAAATAAATCAACAATGGCTGTGTTGCAAGAACTTTGGCAATTATCTGTTCCTGAAGATTTTTGGACCACTTTCTTTTGAAGTTCATAAAAGTATCGTTTTTCCTCAGCGCCTTCGAAGGCATGTTAAGCTGGTGATCAAGGCGCTGTCGAAATATAATCGTTCCCAAAGAGAATAGGCATTAGGCAAGCAGCGGGCTGTTAAAATCTAACGCCAAAACCTGTAGTAGTATTATAGATATCAAGACATATTACACCGCCCCCAAAATTGCCCCTGAAATTGGGAGGAGAGTAGGAAAGTATTTTATACCCACCAAACATATCCTTATAAAGTATTTGCAAACCAAATATCCCTGTAGAGATTTTAGCAGATTCGTAAAAAGTGCGGAATCAATGATAAGACTTGACTGCGAGCATTAGCCGCATTGACCGGGAAATGTCAGTAACACCCTCATGCCGGGAGATTGATGGGCCAGCGATATGAGAATGTTCTGTCTCTGATTGTCTAGGGAGACGTTAAGGGTGAAATAAAGGGGAATAGACGTGTGAAATAATGCGACCATAAATAGTACGCGAATAACCATTAAATGGAGATGATAGTAATCTGTCTTGAATTTTGAATAGCTTTGAGCAACGATTTAGGTAAGTAGGTACTTGAATAAGCTCGTGTACTCAACGCTTGTATAGGATCATTTAAAAGGTGTGTTTATAAGAAAATTCCTGTTGATGGTAAGCGACCACCATTGTAGGTAATTTCTATCAAATGGTCCCCTGGAAAAATAAAAAGGACGAAAGTTTTGAAACGTGTATGGCACCGGTAGTCTTTTCTTCGATGTGGCGTCACCGAGGCCCTGGTTGTTGGTGGTGTCGTAGTGTGTGCCGAAGGAAGTATTATTAAAGTGCTAATTTTCGGAATCTTCTTTATAAAAAGGGCGAGCGAAAAAATTTGCTGCGTATCCGACGGTCGCAGCAGCACTTGAAAAGTACTGCGTTTCGTTTTATAGAAAAGCTAATTAGGATATGGTGAACCCATAAACTCGTTATGCTATAATTGTTGAGTTATTGGAATAAAAATAAATTCTGTAATAAAGTAACTTATAGTAATTATGTATGTTATAAGTTGACAAACATAGCTTAGGTACGGCCCTCTGCCTGATATCACAGAGTAATAACTAAAATTAATTTAATAATTGCTCTGTGGTCCGATGGTGAACAGACGTCGTAGTCTCAAAACGCTTGCAACACAAAGATGTTTTTCGAGCGCATAAATTGATTAGAAATTCTAATTCTGCTATTAAAAGTTCTATTCCTATGTTTTTGCAATTATGAGTGTAATTGTGTGTATGTACAGTCAACCAAATTGAATCATGACCCACCTTAAGATCATTTTCCTACAGTCACTCAATACAAAGTAGGTTGAAATTCGCTTGAACATACATTTCTTAAGGAACGAACCTGTTATCAATTTATTAGACACTGACAGTGTCTAATAAATATGGCTTTTTAAAATTTGTTCAGACTACTACTTGACAACTGACACATAACGTCATTTTATTTTTAAAGTTAAAATAGTTATTCCATTTTCTCAGTACTGAAAAGAGTTTAGATTATGAACGACATCTTATTTAAAATTCCAATTGAGACTTTAGTGCAGTGATAAGAAAGATTAAAATTGCATAGATCTCTGACCCATAATGACGCATTTTTATTCATATTTAAAACGTACTAAGTGCAACACGCATGATAGCGAAGAAAACCTAACTAAATTTATGATTCTAAAGGAATGATCGGCCAAGTGGGTCATGATTCAGTTGGTTCGACTGTACATACTTATGTAAAATTGCAATACAGTAGAATGCTCTTACACTAAGTCTAAAGTTCTTACAGTCAGGACGCGGGACGAGAGGGTCTCGGAGGCGCTACCAAACTGACATACACTCGCTCGGTATAGACGCTATACACTGTCTATAAAAAGGTGACAAATTCTTCAACTTTAAAGACATCGCACCACTGTATGTTTTTACGTTGCGATAATACTGTCAGTAACAGTCTTCTGAATTACAGAGAACCCTGAGGTTATCCGTTTATGACCCTCAGATGACAATTATTTCTTAATTTTAGAAATCTAAGTCAAAACTAGCATTAAGTCTACAACGCCACCTCCACTCTTAAAATTGGCTAAAGTGAACCTCCAATGACATAGACATTTTTTACTTCCATTAACCGAAACAATCCATAACATTCCGTTGCATTTTTTATTCACCGTATAAATTATTGATAGTTGACGCAATTTAAAGTTCAATGGTGTTTAATGAATTTGCAAATATAGTTTTAGCATTATTATCGTCACATATTTATACCGCAACTGCTGATGTTTTAGAGTAAAAGCAGAGCTGTCAGGCTGCAGGCTGGTTGGCAGGCTTTTCACTTTTCAACCGACTTCAAAAAAGAGGAGGTTTTCAATTCGAGTGTATGTTTTTTTTAAATGTTTGTTACCTCATAACTCTTTACTGGGTGTACCGATTTTGAAGATTCTTTCGACCTTTGGAAGCAGGTGCTTGTCATTTGGTTCTATTCAAATTTAATCGACATCTGACGAGTAGTTTTAAATTTATCGTAATCTTATCACTTGTGTGTCTAAAAGATCTCGAGATCGTTTCCTGAAAATTTACATACTTAAAACACTAAAAAGCAAAAAATAAAATTATTTTTAAATAAAAAAACCGCCTTCTAAACTAAAAACAAAGAAATAAAAAATCTGTTTATAAAAATCTAAATTTTTTTTGAGGTCGGTGCCAACCTCAATATTTGGATTAAACATTGTTTTTTGTATTTGGGACCGACCTCAAAAAAAAACATTTAGATTTTTATAAACAGAATTTTTATTTCTTCGTTTTTTTCTCTAAAGACTTTTTTCGTAGGTACCAACGCCATTCCTATTTCAGCATTAGGTGGTAGACCTGTTTGCAGGGTCATCTGAGTAGGTGCCACCGCCTTTCCTATTTCAGCCGTGAAAAAGTTTGCCGGAACATCGGATAATTAACAAAACAGAGGAACGTGGTATAAATCCCGTTCTCTTACATTTAATTGTATAAATAGTTACATAATGTAACTTCATAGACACGGATAGTTGATAACCTTAATACATCCTGGTACAGCCAGCATACTAAAGTGGTCATAGCAACGTCAGTGCTTGTGCAGTAATAGTTGCCACCACTTTGTAGAAATGATTATTATGACGAGATACTAAAGTCTTAATCTACTTCGGATGCTAACCGTACACCCGTACAGGTATGAACCTGCCACAATCAACCCCTATGCTACAACCTACGCAACTTCTTCCTTGTATGATTATGGCAAGAATTAAATATTTTTTTAGTAACATTAAACAAACAGAAAACGAATTTAATTGCTTCGTGTTTAATAAAGATTAAACCCCTTTACCTATTTTTCATTATTTCGATAATATTAATTCCACGAGTAAGCGGTTTTTGTTTGAACAATTTTAATCGGAACCCTACAGAGTTGAAGCACCGTAACGTTATTTCATAAAATGAAGACACTAAGGCCTGTCTAAGCCAACGATTTTCAATAAACCATCCGAGAGACATTAATGCTTGTTCGTTTTAAAATATTGTCCTGAAAGTGCACTTTGTACCTAAGAAATTGCGGGCTCTTTAATAAAATATAAAACATATTCTATACGAGGAATTGCAATACCTTTTGACAAATGCTTTTAGCGTTCGCCTTTCATCTTTTAAGATATAGAGCATAGCTCTCAACCGTTTTAGAATTCAAAATCAATATAAATTCTAAATTTTATATCTGTTACGGACATAGATTTACGGATCATCATTAATAGTATCATATTTCTTGTATCTAGAATCAGCAGTCCGCTGGCAAATGAAAACCTATGATTACAATTACGCCAGCAAATACTATGTAAATATTTGCAGGCTTGGAAATAATAAAGTCCCCTGATATTGTAAACTGTGCGCTTTATTTTGTCAAATATGTGCTCGAAATTCGAGACTGTTGGAATTTATTACTTACGTGTAATTTAAAAAAGGTGTTAATTGTAAATATGCTGCTTTAATATATTACAATATTAAAAAATCAACATTAGACATTTTTTTTTTATGTTACGAGAATGCAAACAAGCTTGCGGCCCACCTGATGTTAAGTGGTCACCGCCGCCTATAGACACTTGCAATATTAAGTGTAAATCACTTAACACCGCAAGTGCGTTTGCCATCCTGGGGACTAAGATGATATGCCCTCCATGCCCAGTAATTACACTGGCTACCTTTCCCTTCAATCCGAAACACAGCGAACTGCTTCACGGCAGAAATAAGAAAGGTGGTGGTACCCACCCAGACGACCCTACATATGGGTCTACCACCTAGTTAAAACCGACTAAAATTCGACTTCTGTTAATATGTATGCTACTTTAACTGTGTAAGATTAAATTATAGAATAGAATAGAAAGAGAATAGGATTTTCGCAACACTGGATGACTCTAGCATGCTGACAATGAATCTGTATGTCACGGCACTATGATAATATGGCGAAGTATGCATCTTCGGTAAAGAGCTGCTCTGGCCGGTCACGGAGAAGCTAATCCCCTGTACCCGCCTGTTATATAAATGAAGTACGTACTTTTGAAAACTACGGTCATAATATCAGACAGTGTTGAGTAGAGTTTTATGTAACTTTGTCACATATAAAAAGGCACATCTGGCAGTATGTACCATGCAGTACCTCAAAATGACAGGGTGCCAGCTTGTTGCCCATCGAATCGATTTTTAAAAAAAATCAGTCACCCATTCGAGTACGAACCGCCCACTTAGTAGATCAACTTCAGTGATCGTTAAGAAGAACGCATTACCGCTGCGCCATCAACCTCCTCCTATTCTACTCTAAGAATAACTATTGATTTCGTCTATTTCATTGTTACAGCTGCGCCCGGGGAGATTACCTGAAGGTTTATTGGGAGGTGCAAGGGCCTGGTCCCCCTGGTGCCGTCAGCGAGCGATCAGCGTGGGCTAGAGAGCTCTGTGGGAGCAGAGCTGACGCTCCACCCGCCCTGTATTCACCAGGCCCTGCTCTGGTGCTGGAGTTCCACACGAGCGTGAAGCAGAATAACGCGACTGGCTTCGTTGGGACGTACAGCTTTATTGATAGACGTAAGTACTTTTGCAGGCGTTTGGAGTTTTGCTCATTTAGATGGCAGAATTTTAAGCAAGATGTTTTTTCTCAAATGTTCGTCCATAAAAAATTTACGCTCTGTGTCGTATATCTCATAGTGTAAACCTATAAAAATATTATTCTTTAAATTATTTGAAACTAGCTTAATTCTTGCACACTACACTGTCTAATGGTTAAATGTAGACACATTTAACCATTATTATGTCAATCCAAAAACTATAAAATAATAATAAAATATTTCCACGCTCACACCAATTATAAACACAATAATTTTTAATCTGACATAAAATATGTAAAATTAATAGTTTAATAAGTATAAAGAAATATAATACCTTCGGTGTCAAATAGACAAAATTTATAATCATGATTTAGACCCCAACTACAATGGAAATAAGATACTCCCTTAGAACACAACATTAATTATACTTACCTTTATGGCCCCTTATTAGATTAAATTAGCTATTATTTGATGCATTTTTGCACAATTACTCATTTTAAATTAAATTTATAAACTTGATATTTCCGTTATAATTTGTTGCGTATCTGCTGAATTGAGTTGCAGTTTTAAAAATCAACAATTCTATAATTCAGTGACTTTATATTAATACGAGTAAAAACGCATGCATTATTCTTTTTTTTTTTTTAATGGGAGCAGGGTAGGAGTCAGAAGAAGATTATTGTGATCCCATAGTTAATACAAGATAAGCAGGCAATGTCTCAAAGAAAAGACACACGGCGCATGTGGTGCATGCAGAGATTTATCCATACTAGTTAGCTGTTGCTCGTAAGATCACAGCGCTTAGCATGGAGAAATACTTATTCTCGGCCCATCTACCCCAGTGTCTCAAGATGGATGTGCTTAATACGTGTTTGTTGCCAGTGATGACCTATGGAATTGAAACGTGACCGCTTGCAATGGGCCTCATAAGAGAAGGCTCAAGTCACCCAAAAGGCAATGGAGAATGCTATATTCGGAGTTTAATTGAGTGATCATATCAGTAATAATTATATCCGCAGGAAACTAAGATCACAGACTTAGCCAAAAGAACTATGAACCTTAAGTGGCAGTGAGCAGCGCATATTTCGAGGACTGGCGGTCGTTGGGGCGAAAAGGTCGTTGAGCGGCAGCCGCGTACTGGGAGACGCAGCGTTAGTAGCATCTCCAAGGTGGACCGACGATCTGGTTAAACCACTGGATACGGGCAGCGCAGGGATGATCAGATTAGAGATCTTTGGGAGAGGTCTATGTCCAATACAACAACAACAGAAATGATGATGATGTGTATGGAGAAATCTCTGCGGTACGGCGACGAGTCATCACGTCTGGATTCAGCTTCATCTCGAACCCTGAACCAGGGTTCGAGATAAAGCTCGCTTCCAAGTTCCTCTACTACTCACTATCCTCACTTAGATGAAGGTTCAGCTTCTCTACATTTTTAAAATATTTGCACATTAAACTACGTTCTTATTTGCTTCGAAGCTTGCAGCCATTAATAAGGTAAATTGAAAGCGAACTCCATCGCCGTTACAACGGAATTTAATATCAATTAGTGACTATTATGGAACGCCTACAACTTTAAATAAACAGTCGAGCATTGAGATTTTGTAACACGTAATATTTTGAGTAATAACCGTTAGAATGCCAAACGTAACAAAACTTCTAAATTATACCTAATTTTAAATGAATAAGGATAAGTTTGGAACAAACTAATTTGTATTGTAAAAACAACATCTCCCGAACTCGTGATTTCGTTGGAATAGTATCTAATCTACATTATTTTTGTTTATAAAGACGTTCAATATTGTTTTATTATCTAATATACAACATGTAAACTAAATAACCAACATCCTGAATACAGGTGATTTGGGATCGGGCTTCCGAGTTGATTTCAATATTTTTTTTTTGAAAAAAACAATTTTTTTTTGAAAAAAGAACAAAAAAAAAAAAAGTTTACTTAAGTAGTAGTAGTACCTACTTTTTGTTTTTTTTTTTGTTTTTTTTTTTCAAAAAAAAAATCGTTTTTTTTTTTTTTTAAAATATTGAAATCAACTCGGAAGCCGTTCCCAAACCACCTGTATTGAGGATGTTGGTTATTTGGTTTACATGTTGTATATAAAGCCAACAACCAGGGCAGATGGTACACTTAAAACTACTCAGTCGTATACATAAATAATTTGATTCAAAACAGTCTATCAATAACAAACCAGCAATAATACAGAAAAGTAACATTCTACCTGTTTACTCGAAGCTTCACGAAGCCTGACTTAGCTAAATGCCTATTCGTAACGTACTATTTGCCAAACATCAACGTCAGTTGAAACGCGTCGAACTATCCAGTCTGCTCTAATAAACCAGCACTAAAACTGCGTAAAGTCGCTTCATTAAGCGTTTACAGGGCCGCATTCAGGGACAGTTGTTTACAAAACTGTGGTACTGTGATGAACACTGGGATCGTCTTAGGGCGCAATTTTCAAATAAAAGATTTAGAATTAGTTCTTGTATAACTAATGCATGTTTAAAAATATGTAGAAAGATTGAGCGCATTCTACCGTCTGTACCACGGCAAGTGCTCTGAGAAGCTTTTTCCCCTAATCCCACCATCATTTAGTATTTTTGATTTTTTTTTTAATATCAATTAATATAACAAGAAGAGACATTAATATTTATGAAAGGTGGGTATTCATTATTACATAAAACAATCGGTATTTTTGCAGCAAGAAACATTTAATAAAATAACATCTCGTTCGTAGAATGTTTTAGGCACTTAAATAATGTACTAAAAATTCGCAAAAGAGTCAACTTCTGACTAATATGTAATAATTTTAGAATGAAATAGAAATCAAAAATACAGGATCACTATAAAAATTAACAATAATCATAATAACAAAAAAAATCTCAACGCCTCAAGGTTGCTATCGTTCACATATATTATAGCACTCATATTCTTGCATTTATCTTCGCTTTCAAAGTAACTTTAGTCCTGTAGAATTTGTGCAATGGCGTTTTCTTATAGTTGGCAACTTATTTTCGCAATTACACAACATTTATTCTGAAAAATATATAAATTGACGCCGTCGTGGTGGAGTGGTCAGTACAGCTGGCTACACATCAAGCGGTCCGGATTCGAATCCTGGTAGCGGCAAATGTTTGTGTGACGAACACGAATGTTTGTTTGCGAGTCATGGCTGCTTATATATTTATTTAAGTTTATTTATAAAAATATCTAAAATTATTATGTATATTAAAAAAAAATGTCCGTTATCTAGTATCCGTAACACAAGTTCTTAATGATACTTACTTCGGGCTAGATAATTGGTGTGAGCGTGGAGATATATTATATTATATTATATTATTATTATATTATTAAATAAAAACATGAATAAAGTGAAAAAAGTTACGACGTAACATCACATGTGGGGTCTACAGGTGTCCCCACATAAGTAAAAACCGTACTTATCTTCGCGAAAGCAGAAGCAATCCACTGAGAGAAGTATGTCACATACTTCTGCAGCACACAGGAATTAGCAGAAAATGTGCGACCGTAGCTTATTAGTTTGAAAAAATACAATTAAAAAGGACGCATGTGGTTTGCTTAGACCCCGCCCGCGACGTTAAAGGTTAATTGCAAATATTGCTTATACTTCTTTTCTTTAAATCAAGAAAGAAAGAAAATACATTTATAAGCTTTCACTGAGCTATTGAAAAATAAAAACGATAACAAACAACACAGCAGAAGAAAAGCAGTAACAGACAATACTAACTAAAGTAATAAAAAAACTTTAACAAATATACACTTAATACTAACTAATAACAATTAAACTACAAGAAATGCCCTGTGAGAAGCCAAACGGTCCCTGCCTCAGCATGTGCTCCTGCGACATAGCGCCGCAGGAGCGCTGTTATACTGGCTCTTATTCTGTTTACTATCCTGTGCCCAATTTATTTGGGGTCCGTGCAATATGCCACCATAATGCCACAGTTTTTGGCATAGTTTTAAGGCTAGCCACCTGCTTGCCATCAAAACTCCTTGTGAATGCTGTTGTGAGTTGATTACTGCTACCCTGCTACCGGGTGAGTGGCCCCTTGGTGCGATAGTCGGCACGGGGCTGAGAATCTCCCTCTGTCAGATTTTACGACATTAACAGGATGATAGTCCGATTCTGTGACTGGGGCCTGCAGCGTAAATAATACTTGGTGGTAGACCCTATATAGGGTCGTCTGGGTGGTACCACCGCCTTTCTTACTTCTACCGTGAAGCAGTTCGCTGTGTTTCGGATTGAAGGGAAATGTAGCCAGTGTGAGTGTAATGACTGGACATGGAAGGCATATCATCTTAGTCCCCAGGATGGCAACGCACTTGCAGTGTTAAGTGATTTACCTTTAATCTTGCAAGTGTCTGTAGGCGACGGTAACCACTTAACATGCGGCCCACGCAACCTTGTTTAGTATCTCGTAATATATAAAACATAACAATAAAATGCAATAAAATTATTAATTACATATAACATTAATTATTAAAATCACGTAAATCTACGTTACGTATAATTACGGATCAGAGTTCCATGAGTGTATACTGAGCTATAATAACAAAATTAAAAAATTAAAACAAAATTGCATGTGGGTTAAATCCGTGAAAGTATTACATTAAAGAAAGACAATGATTTCTATGGTTTCACACTTGTAACTACTTATTAACAATGAATTATTTCAAAATCTGAGTTCAAAAAGTGTTCGAAATTATGAGACCCAAAATATTTACCAACTAGTAATAATAAATTTTTATTATAGGCTGAAAATACGGTGTGGGAAAGTTTAGTAAAGTTCAGGTTCAGCTTCGTCACGCTCTTTATTACAAAACCGCTGAAAACCTACAGTCATTCTAAAGTAGATACTTACTTCGCAAATTACCAATATATTTCAGAAGGGGATCTCACAAAAGGTCTTTGATATTTGGAATGTCAAAGTTCTTCAAAATTTATTTTACATAATTTGACCTCCCCTGCCTTCACCACACCTGGCCGTCCGATGAAGGAAAGGGGTTTCCTTCGGACGACCAGGCGTGGTGAAGGCTTTCACCTATATATTGATGATATACGTACCTCCTATTCACATGACGTGATTTACTTCCTCTTTCATTATGCGAATAGGTAAAGAATTAATGAAACTCTTTGCTAAGTTCAGTTTTTCCGGATCACTAAAATCTGGACTTCTTTAAGGCCAAAGTGAACCAGCACTTTATAGGCAAGCGTAAACAATCAATAGGCCTCATCATCGCTTTCTATCAGGTGTAATTGTGGTCAAACGCCTAGCCTATGTGGTGAAAACTTTAACATTAAATAAATATATTGAACTAGCTTCCGCTCGCGACTTCGTCCACGTGGACATTTTACCCCCTTAAGGGTGGAATTTCCAAAAATCCTTTCTTAGCGGATGCCTACGTCATAACATCTACCTGCATGCCAAATTTCAGCCCGATCCGGTTTGGGCTGTGCGTTGATAGATCACTATGTCAGTCAGTCACCTTTGAGTTATATATATTATATTTAGATTTAAGTCCAGTCTTAATATGTAAGTAGAAAAAGTACTATACTAATTTTAACAATACAAAAATAGTCTAATTGCACCTTTACACCAATCGCTACAGGTAGGCACTTGGTAACTGACAAACATACAGAACACCTGAATTAGAAATTTGTATAAAACATACATAAACACACATATTTGTCTCTACCGGGACTCCAATCTCCTGATATGTTAGCGGCATAAGTCGGTGGGATTATTTGATATCTACGTTTTATCTTACGTTTGCGCAATTTCTAATTTTGTAGACAGATCCACCCTTGCCTTTTATAATATTGTATGGGTTTCGAAGTTTGCTTAAAGGATTGAAGTGATTAATATACTGAAGAATGCAAAATCACGATTTTCTATTTAACTAATAACGTTTACGCACACTGGGCGGAGTTAAATGAAGATTGTGTGGTCTGTAATTAAAAACTCCTTATGCATAGACGGTGTCATAGCCCACCTGAGCCGTTAGAAGCACACTCAGGCCTGTCACTCCCTTCTGACTCGAACCATGCAGAGACTATAGATGACAAACGAAATCATCATCATTTCAGCCGAGAGACGCCCACTGTTGGACATTTGCCTCTTGCAAGGATCTCCAACCCGATAGGTCTTGCGTTGCCCGCATCTAGCAGCGTCCTGTGACCTTAACCAGATCGTCGATCCACCTTGTCGGGGCCTACCAAAGCTGCGTCTCCCGGTACGCGGTTGCCGTAGGAAATATCTGTCGACTAGGAACCCTGTATGGGAAGTACGCCCTATGGGCTAAAAGACACACCAAGGTACTCTCCTTCCTTTTTTGATTTACTTGGGGTCATTTCAGTATGGTGTTGATATCGACAATACTGCTATAGGTTTTGGCATTACATTATACTCGTTCTTCTTCTTAAAAATCTCCAATGACGTGCTGTAAAGTCCATCTTCGAAAATCTAACATTCCGTGAGTCCGGTCCTGTCCCTCATTCGTCTTGTTATAAATCTCCAGTGATGCTGTAAAGTCCATCTTCAGTCAACAGCGACAGCTATAACAAAAATAGTTGTTACATTTCATAAGTCCGGCCCTGTCCATACACATTTCACATGCTGACACAGACTAGATCTATTCCTTTGTCCCGCTCTGGTATAAGCGGATGAAACGCGGATTATACTCGTGCGCTTTGTCATCTGGCTTCTGCCGTTTGACTTATTGAATTTTGACCATTGCATATAACAGATGGATCTCTGCTTGTGTTATACAAGGCTTTTGCGGCAGAATGAACAATCCTAAAAATTTCCTTCTAGCTTCAATAATGAACAGTATTATCACGAATTATGAGATCGTAGTAACTTACCAGGTGGATTTAGAACAAGCACTTTAACCAGCCAAACATAGCAAAAGTTTATACACTTCCCTGGGAATCGAACCCCGGACCTCTGGGTTTATCTTCGGTGGATGAACCACAAGAGCACGGACCACACCAGTAGCTGAACGTTAAAGTTTATGCGTCACTCTGTGCAGTACAGTCGCTTAACTAAGAAGCGCTTGAATATTCGGCCATAAGTTGTAAACGGCGTGTCTCCTATTGACAAAAAAAAACGAATTCTGTCAAAGCATTGCGTTTGGATTATTCAAATTCAAAATTTTCCGTTTTCATCAGTTTTCATACATTTTGTCAACAACGTCTTGATATCTGACAATCAAAACATATATGGGAACGTTAACGATTTGATTTTAGTTTTCACCAACGTAAATGACGCGATAAGACCCTTCTACCAAGCATTGTTATTCGCTATTTAACTTTCAGATATACTCGTATTTTCCGAACACGCGATTGAAAACAAAAGAGTGAGGCGCTCAAACTTCACAATTGTCTGTGTTACCCAGATATCTGCGTCGTGAATAAAATCTTTATCAATAATAAATCTTTTCTCTTATGTTTAAGGATTTGATACAAGCATTGTACATTCGTTTATACAGATCCCCTGCTTGTTAATGACGTAATCAAGAATAAGCTTAACTGTCGACATTCGTAATCCCCCCGGCTTCTAACTTTCGGAGGCAATTGTGAATTCTTGACTGGATTTTTATCCTTGAAACCCCGCCACCAGGCGACGTGAATTAATGGAATAAATTATAGAGTACATATTGATATTTTTCGTTTTCATTTCTAACCGATTAATTGGTAGATAGTGACAATTTAAGACAAATCGTTAAAACTTGTAGAAGTAATACACATATTTATAATGAAAATAAATGAAAAGAGTAATCTTGTCGAGTCGCTGACACTTCAATCAAAGTTGGCGACATTTCAGGTACTAAATGGCAGCATTCTGTAACTGTAACGTTGTTACAACGTTCGGTGCAGTATGATAGCAAGTCCCTTAGTGTTGCTCACCACACACGCTCATCATTTTAAGGCATCAAGTTAGATTAAGGCACAGAGTTGACCCGTCAAACATAAAAAGAGCCTGGACCTTGGTTCATTAAGTCAAATATATTTCATTAGCACAAGTGTTCACCACTTTTTACTACCCTGCGTCACTCGAAAGTGTTTTGAAGAAGCAGCTTATAAATCAGTAAAGATTTAATAAAGAGTTATTTTAACTAAATATCATTGTTTTTTTAATTATCAATATTGACATTATTTATACTGACGGAAGTAAAGTTGGTATTGTTCTAATTAATTCGTTTTAGTATCTTAACATCATTGCGACACCTGGGGCCCTGTTGTTAGTGGTTAAACAAAACAGAATCCGATAGGTAAGTTAAATCAAGTTACCGTACTTACGTGGGAGGTAAGTAATACACTGGGAGCCAATGATATTATAATATAAAACATTGCTGGGAGCTGTTAGGGCCACTTCAATAAGCCAGAGATGTTTCGGAGACGTCGTATACTGTACCATTCCATAAACGTCCCATAAAGGGCTGTAAGAGTACAGATCTCAGATCATATAAGGTACAGATGGTTATTATTAGTAAGTATTCTTCAATGATATTATAATATTAAAAGACAAGAGAGAAATATAAAGAGTGTGGAAAGTATGGGACATAAAAGATATTCTACCGAAAAAAAATTGTAACTTCAAAAAAGTCAACTATAATAGAATAAAATACAATAGCATAAAAATTCTATTTATTGCACTTTGTTATAATTTGATTGTGAGAACTTTGTGATATTTTTGCATTTTCATAAAATAAGTTTAGCATTTAAACAACATTTTTTATTAATTTCAACTATATAATTATTGTGAAAACGCCCACTATTTCCTACGTTATGCGCGTATCTTTATTTTTATAATTATAAAATTTTATAATTGCTCTCGCTGCGTCCAGACCCTAAGTGACCCTCGCTACTTTTGTTGGTTCTTGCCGAGAAAGTTAGTCAACTTTTCAATTTGTTTCCGTTAATGAGTACCCTGCCAACGCGATCTGATTTCAAATACCATGCATTGTTTGGATAGAACAAACGCTGTGGTATTCTGTAGACAAATCAATTTATTTATAAAGTAGGTACCGCCTTTATGGAATAGTAGATCGCCCATTGGTCTTATACTCAGAGGTTCCAAGTTCCCCAGGGGGTAGATATTCACCCCTATTCATTATAGACCTTTAGATGCATTTTTCGTGAAAATTATCATTAATGTGATGAATGATATAGAAAAGCTTTTGCAACATAAATTATTATTATAAATGAACAAAATGCGTGAGAGTAATAACTGCCCAAAATTTACGCATGTAAAACTGTAATTTTAATTATATTGTTATAATCTATTGAACTGTAATGATGTTTTGAAATCATTACCAAATTGTAAGCTGTGGAGTTTCTTTCTTTCGCCATTTCTTCTCCATCTCAGCATAATTATAATTATTTCGTCCCGAAATGGTTGTAGGGTTTTGTTGATTTAAAAGTAGGTACTTAGCAAAGTCCATTTAAATAAAGAGCTATTTCATTTCATAGCATCAGAAGTTTGTGGTTAAATCTAGGCAATTAACATATTAATCTCACGGCTTGGCCATAAAAATAGCCATGAACCCTACTGTAAGTGAAGCGATACATAATTAGAATTTATTATGCAACAATAGCGGTCGCACGCGGCATCGCTCGCGTCTATGTCGGTTATCGCGCCAAAAAGTATCCTACGTTATTCGCCCGTTAATAAATATTGTTAAAACCGTTTTATATAAATTAAATAATTGTAAATTATAAGTTTTAACGGTTTTAAATTTTCTACTAAAAAATATTATAAACTTGTACATTTGATAAAAGTGCTTATATACTAAAATTGTAATTTTTATATAAATAATAACGCTGTAGGGTATGCGCTTGTGTTTTCTCGTCTTTTGATTTTTGCGATCACCCGCGATCGATTATCGTTACTCGCATTCAAAAGCAGTTGCGCTGCTAAAGCCGTCGCGAGCACCCGCATGTCGCATATTCGAAAGCGATTTTACCAGTCCTGGGCATCTGATGCTACTCATAATAAAAGCAACTAAAAGTCTGATAAGGATAATATCGGTAGGGATGTATGCAATAGGGACGATTTCGTATAAGCTTGAGTTGGTGATTGTACGGATAGATAACTTAGATTAGACCATGATTAGCCCTAAAGATATTGTTGGAATATTGACTTAGATCGTTTAAAATATAAAACTTTTATTTCGCCCTTTACAGTTTTGAAGTCGGTTTAATTTTTAAATATAATTTTTGAAGTAAAACTTCTTTAGGCGCGACTAGGGGGTAACTCAGATTTTTCTAACGGAAGTAACGCTCAGTATTTGATTGACGTTGATGGCGGTTGCCTAGTTACGGTTGTTATTTTTCTATAGTCTGTGTAGTTTCCGCTATTTAAAAATAGTAATTTCGATTGGTCGTAAGTATCTGTCATATTTTTTTTTTTTTCAGTTAAAATTTAATCATTTCAGTGATCTACGTCAAAGAAGTTTTACTTCAATCGCGCGTAAAGGTTACACGCACACAATTTTTTTTTATTTATTTATTATGTTTTATTTTAGTTGTAATTGAAACAAACGTGTGTTTTAGAATTACGCTGTTAAGCTAACGACTCGTTCTCTTAGTGACTGATACACACTAAACTGTCTATCTCAAAAACTACTTGACTGATTTTGATAAAACTTACACAGATTCCTATGTTGAACTAAAACTAGTCTCACAGAAAAATATTTACTTATATCATGGAATAATTTTTATTTTTTTCTAATATTAAATATTTTTAATACTAGAATTTTTTTCCATAATGTAAGGTAGTTTCATTTTAACTGATTTCATATCACTAAGCACTGACAATATTCGACAGCGAAAGCATTGTCTCGGTGGTGTAATGGTCAACGCTGCCGCCCGGATTGCAAAAGATGCGGGTTCGATTCGCGCCTGAGGCAAGTCGATTTTTTTCAGTGCATTTTTTCTAGTATATTTACTTATAGTTTTTGAGATACGCGTGGACCAACATACAGACATAGATACACTCATTAAATTTGGCACATGTGTTTAGAAACTGGTATAGACTATTAACATAATTGCAAAAACTGTGCAATTCTAACAATTTTATATACATACAGATCGAATTTATAACATTTTTTTTATTTTAAAGTCAGTTAATAAAAGATTCGGTTTTTGTCGACTAAGGAGCACCGCACAATGCACGCGGCGCGGCGCGATTAGCAACCGCGCCGCGTCCAATGTGCGTTGCTCTGCGTCTCCGCGCGTCTCTGCGGTGCGGTGGGGTTTATCGGCAATGCTTGCTAACACTCAATGTTGACGTTAGTACTACAGACGTGGCCAGGTGCGGTTGCCACGTTAAACCGCGCCGCGTCTGTTTCGCTTCGATATGTGGTACCTACTCCATATACACGCATACAAAATTCGCCAGCCGCAGCGCGCCGTGCCACACTGCGTGCGATGTGCTGTGCTCCTAATAGGTGACTATAACCTACTACCAAAGACAAACATGCAGATAAAGAGATTTTTATATACTCATAATCAGTACAGACACATAAAAAAAATAGTTTTATTCGAAAATTCGTGGTTACAATGTTAACGCCGAGGTTTCCCAGTAAGTAATCAGAGATACTTGTGTTGGGAATGTCTCGCAACTTCCCTAGTCGTTTACAATGATTAACCTTTGAACGTTTTACAATATTGAGTTTGATAGTAAACTAAGACATAACTAAGCTTAATGCATTGGTGCGCTTCACGTCCTTCAAAGACAATGTCCTATAAATCAGGTCAAAACGAGCCAAGGGGTCGTCTATCTATATGATAATCGGACAATCACTGGAAACTATTTGTATGAAAATTTCACCCGCTACAGAACAATGCATTTCAATGATTCAAAAGATACGTAGCTTTCGAAATAACTCCGACACTAGTCTTGGTACAGTACTATTGTCTCCAGAATAGCACGGTTGAAATTGTTTTTAATACAAATAGCACGTAATTTATTCAAACGACGGTGCCACTTTCAAGAGCATGCAGATAATGCATATCTTTTTTCCTCTAAAAAGTTAAAACGTATCACTTTGTAAGCCAATGGTGAAGTACTTTCAGAAGCTTTGACTTGAGCAAGAAAAATATTTGCTAAAGAGAAGCTCCGACAGTATTCTGAATGTATCGATGTCGATAGTACTTATAACATTAAAAAATATAGTCATAATTTATTAATTAACATACATACATATAATTACACTCAAAATCAGTCAGCAGTCCGGGTGTTAATTATCAGACATACTTAATAACGCTCATAATCTCAAAATATGTTGAGCAGAGCTTTAGATAACATTAGAGTACACATACGCCTTTGAGTCTCTCCAATACTTTGTCTTACAGTATGTGTTCAAAAAACTGAAAAAAAAAACACATCTGGCATTATGAGTCAAGCAGTACCTCATAGACAGGTTGCCAGCCTGTCGCCTACATAAAAGAAGCACTAAATATAAATACCAGGACTTACTCTAAATGATCTCCATAGCCCGGATCAGTGTCCGGGTATATCATAATTAGTAATTAGCAGACGAATTTGGTATACCACACATTGTATTCTTATATATTTGTTAACCAGAGGAATATAAATGTATGCTTAGCACCTAAATTGTAATGGTGGTAAACAAAATGGTGGTGGGTATCAAAAGTTAAATGACTTAGTTCATTAATGTGATTAATTGAATTATGGAGAAAAGCTTTTACAAAATAAACTATTGTATAAATGATCCCAATGCGTGGGAGAAATAATTGCCTAAAAACGCATGTAAAACCGTAATTTTAATTATATTGTAATTATCTATTGACCAGTAATGATATTTTGAAATCATTACGAAATTGTAAACTGTGGAGTTTCTTTCGTCATTTCTTCTCCATTTCAGCATAATAATTATTATTTAAGGAAAATAATTATTTCGTCGCGAAATGGTGGTAGGGTTTTCCCGATTTAAAAGTACTTAGCAAAGTCCATTTAAATGAAGAGCTTTTACGTTTTCATTTTCAATTATAAGCCGTGTGACGCACAGTAGCCGGCATAGTAGAATAGCACCACCTCTATCCGCCGATGGGTGCCGTAGAAGTCGACTAATGGATCAGCAAAGGGGTATTGATCACCTTATACTCCGTCTACCAATCCGCATTGGGCAAGTGTGATGGACTACTGCCTAAACCTCTTTAGATGACAAGGAGAGGCCTTGTATACCAGTAGTGGGTCTAACTAGGGAGGCTTTTATAGTGATGATGAGACGCAATATTTATAAGAAAAAGGTATTAATAAAATCACTATCCAGATATTAGACATAAGGAGTAGTAACACTGATCTGACACGTACAAATTTTCGTATAATATAATTACAAAATAAAGATTATTTATTATCTAATATAATGCTATTGTTACTTTGCTAAATATATTAAAAATAGCTTTAATAAAACTTGGAAAATCGGAATTCAAAGCGGGTCCTTCCCTAGTGAACCATTTCCACACCTGTGTCCGAGTTATACATCTCTGTCTTAAGATTTTCTCCCGGCGGTGACAATGATCGAACATGCCATTGATACGAACTGAGGAGCTCCCGGGGGTGATTACCTATGACTAATACCATTTTCTTTATTTGAAAATGAACATTGAGGAAATACGGTGGAATATAATAATTGTAATATTGAGAACCGGTTTCATGGGTTCTGAATAATATCTAGCTAATAAATTAACAGTTTTTATGGACTATCTGTTAGATTATCGCTAATGGAAAATTCTTGGTTCTCATTTAGCGATATCTGGAATCATGGTATCTGGCCCCAAGAGGCTTTTGCGTCTCCTTGATGCCAAATAAAAATACTTATATGTAGGCATTCATTTTATGTAGGTATATTTATGTAAATTGAATGTGTGTTTGTACCGTACACCCTCAAAATAACTGCTTCTCGCAGTGACGTGTGGGGGAAGGAAAATCTGATTCCTTAGAGGGGCACGTATTCTAGGTATCGTTTTGAAAAAAAATAGGTAAGTTAAAAAAGTATATAGGTATTGCTTTTTCTTAATTTACAGAACTTTAATAATGATTTGTAATGTTTGAAAAAATAATAAAATAAACGCTAAAACAAGAAAAAGAATCCTGACGTGATCAAGTGCTTAGACGGGTCTTGAAGCGGCGAAGTTTCGCAATCTTGGCAGGTGCCCCTCCAACTGAGCTACACAAGACTGTGTGAGGACGACAAATTTATTCCAATGTTTTTTCTAATTTCAGCAATTTACGCTAAAGGCAATGATGTAAAATTATTATATGAAGTTTTAAATTCCATATTATTTGAAGTTTTAAATCCCACTCTTAAAACAAATCAACCAACGGTACCTACTCATGAATGAATGGAAGACTTCTTGGTCTAAAATCGCCCGAACGGCGGGCTTACTGGAGCGGCTTATCGTGGACTACATCCATATTGAACACGCTTGCACTTCTTACAATATTCCCGATATGCTAATATTCAATGCAGACATTTGCCATCGATGACAAAGTATTGGAAACACGTAGCGAAACTACTAAAACTACATTGTTGTACATCCAACCTGGAGAAAGCGAGAAGAAGAATAAGGTGAATTCGCAGAGCTGAGCAGGCTGGGTCTATCCAGAGTCGAGAAATAATACCTACCGACATTTTAACGCCATGCTCAATCTGAGCCCTGGCGGGGACACCCAAGGGCCACGGTGAAGCATCACTTTATATAAAAGTATACCTACCATAGATGTTTGACCGCATCCCGGTCATGGGGCTGACCGGGATTGACCTGATGACTGACCGCTTAGCCACTAATGCACGTGTCACTCATGATAAAAGAGTTATTGAATGTACTGATAGTCGGTATTTTAATAAAATTGCAAATAGTAATTTAAACCTACCTCCAGTATCGACGGTGGAATGGGCAAATGAAACTCCTGTATTTCCTTGGCACACTCTCTCCGAAATGTAGATATACTTAGTAAAACAGACCATACAGACAAGTTAATCTTTGTTGCTGTTCGAGGTTTCACATAATTTGGACAAATTGTTTACTATTATTATTTTAACAATAACAAAAATAAAAGACTTCTTTGTGATGTGGACAAGAGAAAAGATTGCTCAAAACTAAAAGCCTAGAAAATCCATCAGTTTCCCTTAAAGTGACGGACAAAATTGCATGTTTGCTTATATGGGCTTTACATTATAAACAATTCAGATGACTACAGACACTAAGCCAACGTACAGTTGTATATCCTTTGACTGTGCAATAGTGTTGGATCCCAGTCGATAGTTCACATCAACAAAATGTATCGATGTGTTTCTGATTCAGAATCCGACATTTCCTATAATTATGGCCCATTGCATTTCAGAGGAAGATAAGCGGTAACATGGAATTTATACCGATTTTTGAACGATCATCAAACGATCATTGACAATAAGAGCGTAAATTTTGAAAAAGATATATACATATGTATGTAATGTATGTATAAAATATATAGGTACTAGCTTACTTCCACAACAATTTCATTCTATTTATTTTCTTGGTAAAAAAGTCGGTTTACTGACGATAGTTGAACGTGACAACGTCTTAAGAAAATACTGATGGAATGGTAGCATTTTTCAAAAGAAAAATTTTATTTCATTTGTTTTGCCGGCCTTACACGAGGTAACGCCGCATGCGTCATGTTTTTTCGTGCGTGCAGCCGGCTCTATCGAATTATAAGACGTTGTCACGTCAAAAAAAACAAATTAAATAAATTATCAATCCATCACTGGATACTATTACAGCATACAGTCAAGATTGGTACAAAAAATAAATGTATACAAATAATAATGGGAAAATCACGGAATAAAATCAATATTCTTCATTGGCAGCACCTGTATGTAGTCGACTCGCTTTATTCTATGAAATGAAGGGCAACCTTACTCACCAACATAAACACAACATCACAAAAATATAGCGTTAAGTATACACTTGTTTGGTACAATGTTAGGAGCTACTATCGAAATACCTGATCACTTATCGATGTTATCGACTCGATAAAACATCACTAGTGATGTGAAACGCCAACAATAGGAGAGCGTTGTAAATCTGTGAAAATCCTCGCCGGAGACGGTCCGAGTTGCAGACGCTCGAATAGGATCAGGTCAGGCTTGTAGAGGCTTATCGGCTACCTGGCGCCATGCATATTAAAGCCAAGTTGCCGGCCAAAGAGAATATTCTATGGACTAAAGAAAAAACATGCCACGTATCCCCGAAACGAATACTTCCGAAGTTGCTCGCGTTTCCCCGAATCCTTGTTCTTGTTTGAATATTTGCTTTCATTGGTTTTAGCTTAGAGAAGTTATATTCAAAAACAGTGGCCTGTTTTACTAATACTTCTACTTGCTTTGTAAAAGGGAGGTGGGGCAAAGGGGATTAGGTGGAATTTAAAGTGTATCACTCAAGTATGTTACGTTTCATGAAAACTGCTTCTTCGTAGTGATAAGTTTCTGTTAAAACGTTAGATCTCTAGAATTAAGTGTTGTGACTGTCAAAATTGAGTTGAAAAATCCGCATAGTTACTTCATTTTTACAATCGTTGCGTAGAACGCCCCTGACGAAGATAGTACTACTTTGAACCTTGACCTCTTTTTATCATAATTCATTTGCGTATTTCGAACTATAAAAAAACCTAAAGTTACTGACCTTTTCATTGAAGTTTGGCCTTATCTGTTTAATGTAATGATAAAATTTGTATTTAAAATTAAAATTAGAGGTTTAAGAAGCGAGGCATACCCACGCACTGAAAAGTTTGGGTTATACACTGGCTTATTGAATCCCAGCATTAGATACATGGCTTATGCTTATAATTATCATATTATTTTTATCTTGATACTTGAGACAAAGCTGTACCAAACATGGGCATTCTCCTTTCCATCAATGCTGCCCATGGCACCAGTCAGTTTTTATAATTATAAAATGAAACTTTAGTAACGCTATCTATAGCGTATAAGCTTGAATGGAAAGGAAGAACAATGTTGCCACACGCAAAATATATTATTACCAGCTAATAGAGAATTAAATTAACTTTAAAATTGTGATGTAATAAAATGTATTATATCATTACAATAAAATTTTAATAAAATAAAACTAATATCATATTCTGTACTGAATCCGGTACGAATCCGTGGAGGATGTTAAGTGGGTAGTGGGGAATACCTTTACCTCTGAGTCGCACAAGTTTTTGCATCGTACTGAAGGGATTTAAACAAAAAAAGGACAAAGTCACTGAAAGGTTTAACAGAGCTAAATAAGTAGGTACTTTTAGTTATCAACAGTTTTATTTTTGAAATCACGAGGACTCCGATTGTCTTGATATCATATATTCATGTTAATATTGTTAAACCTTCAAAGACTTGTTCAAAAGCCGACAGCGATGTGTTGAATATAGTTTTCCTATTCAAACTTCCCGGTGAAGCTCTGGTCTGGATACGGGACCATTATAAAACCACAATTTCACAAACACCTCTGATCAGAGATTGTTTCATACCTATACCATTTCAGAGGAACAAATTGAAACACAAAAGAAAGTATTCTATGTTTATTTCAATAACAAATCATCTATTCCTTATTTCGCATCATCTACTTAAGTAACATGTTGACAGATGTTATTGATTTCTTGGTTAAGTTTATGCTGAACACTTTAAGCTGCTGCTTTGTCTTTGGTATCCACCTGTTAAGAAAATAGTTAAATTAAAAAGTGTTTTTCTAAATTTCAAGAACACCTTACTTATTTAGGTTAGGTAGAAATGT
Organism: Elophila nymphaeata; assembly: GCA_955850985.1. Lineage (NCBI taxonomy): Eukaryota > Metazoa > Arthropoda > Insecta > Lepidoptera > Crambidae > Elophila > Elophila nymphaeata. Next base: position 13,898,647 of record OY039076.1, on the reverse strand, counting down.
TTAATAATGTAACAAATTAAATTGACAAATAAGTGGAGGTAAGTCACATTTTTTTATTATTATTTTTATGAAAAGGTCAAGCAAATGACTTCTATCCACCTGATGGTAAGTAGAAGTGGAGTCCAAATGCGAAGATAGCTGGCGCGAGAGATAAACTTACTTAGCCGGGCTTAGCCACCCTCGCTTTGCCGACCTGCGAGGTACTTCTTCACTTTTTACCACCAGGCAGGCCGTATGCTTGATTAGCATTACAGGGATAAGCATACAGCCAGCCTGGTGACAAGAAGTCATTGTAGCCTATTGAGGCTAGTAACACTGACGTGACACTCGCACGCTGCGGAGTGTTTGGCGGGAAACCATGGCGTCTGGCTGTCGATCTTTATTTCGATAGTTCAAAATTGCTTTGGAGTGGATTTTGTGCAGAAAAAGTGGTGTCGTTTCGTTGCATAAGCATCCAGTGTTGTCGAACAGTTATGAGGAATCATTGAAATAAAGGTTTTGTGTATATGACGTTGAAAATTGTATAGTGCTTGGAAATCCCACTATACAATTCTCATCAGTCACCATCATGAGGTCTGTACCATGCATTTCTCGCCAAGCACTCCCTACATGCGTGGCATCTATTAAAATGTGTGGCACCCACATTTTATTGCAAAAATCAAGGAAGAAGATATGAAACTGGAGACTTGGCTGTATGGGCTAGATCCCTTTGCCGTCCCGTAAAAATTAAGGAAAAATTTAGGAAAAAAAAAACTCGCACGCTGCCTTACCTGCCCCGTGGAGCTTTGGCAACCTTACTCAAGGTGGAGGTACTAGCCCAGTTCAGGTGCTTCAAATTCGAGAGTCTTGTCTGCTTTGCCCTACCTCGATTATATCACTTATTATTTAATTAACATGAACAGTCAAATGAGAACCATATATTCTGCTCACCATCATAAAATTTTTTTTAGTCTATACCTGGGAAATTGTTAGTTACGATTTTATTGAAGATCGAACTCATAATTTTTTTATGCAAATATTCTTAACATTAGTTCCTAATAATAATTAGTCCAAAGAAAGATTACATTTTTTTTAGTATTTCATAACAAAAAATGGCTTCAAAATGTTAGCGTTCAATGTAGCTCACTAGATGCGCACGGACACAAACGAACGGGGCGGGGCCGCCGGCCGTCTGGCAAAATTTTGCGAGTTACGTGCGAGTTGAGCGCTTTACATTGCGCGGTACAATTTGCATTTTTTTTAACACCAAAAAATAAAAATCATTTCCCAGCAATTATTTTTTTTAATGTTTTTTTAATTTTGATGTATAGAATACATGGCGCTCGTTTGACTGTTCATGTCTTTTACACTCTGTATCTACCTACATATTCATGATCATGTCATAACAGCCTCTATAATACGACTCCCTGCTAGGAGAAAAGGCCTCTCCTTGTTATCAAAGGAGGTTTAGTAGTCCTCTACGCTTGCCCAATTGTTGCGGATTGGTGGACGGAGTATAATGTGATCATTACCCCTTAGCTGATACATTAGTCGCCTTCTACGATATCCATTGGAGGATATGGGCTGATGCTATTCTACTCTGCCGGCATCACATGGCTAATATTAACCTATATATTATTAAGATATAATTACCGATTTGAATATTTCGATGAAATCGTTAAACCGTTTCTGTATCTCTTCAGGTTTCAGGTTGTTCTGAATATTGGCGCTGATTTCTTCGAATTGCTTCTGGATGTTTTGGACAAACTCGTTCTGCGCCGGTGCTGTTGCAGGTGCATCGCGTTTCACATAAGCGTGAACCTGAATAAAGACAAGTATTTAATTTAAAATAAAAATCTCTCCTGTCATCACGAGACTCTAATCACCGTCTATTAACTGTCTATCTAACCTTACTTAATATTATAAATGCGAGAGGCAGTTTGTTTATTTGTTTGTTTGGTACGCTTTCACGCCCAAACCACTGAATCTATTCTGATGAAATTTGGTATGGTAATAGTTTGAGACCCTGGAAAGGACATTGAATACCTACTTTTTAACGCGAAAACCAAAATTGATGCGAGCGAAGCCACAGACAACCGCTAGTCTATCTATTAAAGCATTCTTTGAAACTAATGCAAGAAGCCCAAACACGGCAATTTTCTTGTAATTTCTTGGAGAGTTGGGTATAGTTCAGATTCTATGAGACGCTGCAGCATCAGCAATGTTATTAAAGTTACAGCGTACCAAATTTTGAACAGATCAGACCTGTGGAAGTTAGTCAAATTACTTCAATAAAAGAGATGATATTAAACGGCTTATCACATACTCCTGAACAGGTGAACATTCTTGATCAAGTTGTTAAAGGAGGTCGATGGCACCCTGGTCGTATGTTATTCGGAACCATCACAAAAATTAAGGAACTAAGTCAGCGGTCGGTACTCGGATGGATGATCAAAAATTTTTAGGTAGTCCCGGCTGCTGTCGAATGATAGCAGTGTTATCCCAAGGAGGGGTGGTGTCAGGCAGGCAGCCTTCTATAAAAATCGAATGTCTAAAACTATAGCAGCATTAACGATATTTTATTTTATTGTATTTGGGGGGCTTACAGCTTACATAGACAAATATACAATACAATACATTAAAAATACAAAAAAAATATCAAAACATACTGCACCGACCCCAAATAACTTGGCAGTGGGGTAGTAGAAAGAAGACTCCTGATCAAGAAGACTCCCGATCAAGAAGACTCCTGATCAAGTTACTTTTCCAAACAAATCTAAATTGAATCTTCCGTTTGGGAAATACACAAACAGATCAAACTTACAACACTCCTATTTCTGTCATTGCTTAAATAAAATTCATAATAACGGTTTTCTATCTTAAAGATGGAATGTGAGTGATAGAAAAGCATGGTAGTCTGTCTATAAGAATATAGAACTTTCCAAACAGTTTAAATTCGTACCAATTATTGTTGAAATCAATGCAATACATTGAGATTTATGTAAAGTATAGAGAAGACATCACTATGTCTCTATCAATTGCGGCGATGTAGTCGCAGCTCACACCACTCACTGAACGAAACGCAGCGTTATGAAATGCACGACGCTTACAAATTTTTGGTCGCGAAAAAATTACATCCGGCCATCAATATAGCGCTGCATAAACTCCATATGGTAACACAACTCATTACGAAGATAAAAAATTTTTAGCGCCGCAGCGAACTTTTGGTTTGACTTTTCAAAATGGAACATGACTTTTGTAAACGATAGCATCTCTAGTGAGTACTTAATGTTTATATCGCAATTGAAATATTGTTCGTATCTTCAATACTTACGCTAACAAGGCAGATCGCCAACATAAGAATCAGGAACTTATTCATTTTGACTTTACAACTTCACTGCTCGGACACTAAACGTTAACTGACATCTCAAAGACAGATCGCCTTTATCAGACAACGAGTGTACCTACTGTTTGCAATTCTTATCACCACCGGGTCAAAGGAATCAGCAAATGAGTTAGGAATCAACTTCAATTAATGTCGGTATGTTCATTATTGTTCGGTTGAGTTAATATCGACGGTTAAAAGGTAATAGGGCATAAGCGACAAAAACCAAATTGTTCAGGAGACCAGTTTAAAGTTTCAAATTTCTGAAAAATTAACATAACTTTTTTGTTTATTTATAGGGTAAAAATTCAAACAGCTCTAGAATAAAAAAAAATAAAAGCATCATTTGACATTTATATTTATTTGGTTCGACTTTGTTTTTTGGGTTTTAATGTCGCTTAGATCAATTTACCTTATTATGCAAAAGAGGTAATTGGGCATAAGTTACATCTACACGGAAGGAAACTAAGAGTAAAGAAGACTAAGCTACATTCGATATTCTCATGCAAAAAGGTAATAGGGCATAAGCGACATGACTGTACAGTAAGTTAAATCGGTAAAATGTGACAAACGACAATTCATATCATTATGCTAAATGGTAATAGAGCTTAAGAAGCAGTGATTAGCAAAAACATCGTGAGGATGTAAGACATAAACAACAGCTTAAGTTGGTGGAAAAAATGGTAATGTGGTACAACACACATCAAGATTCATAATACCAAGGAGAAAACAAGGATATCCAACATACGGCATTACCTAAGTAAATGGTAACATGGATTAAACGTCACTTCTTATAATACTAAATACACAACCGACATGATTCTCCTTTAAAATAAGACCTAAGTAATTTCATTATTATGTTACTTATACAAAATCAAATTGACATTTTTTTATGTAACGTATTATTTCAGCTTAATAGAATCGAAAAGGGTTGTAGGTTCCGAACAACATTTTTCGGAACTCAAGTCAACCTCCCTGCACTCGGTACTCCTTGCCGAATAACAGTACCGGAGACCGTCCTGGCGGTGTCAGACGTCGGCGAGGCGTCGGGACTAGGGGTGCGAAGAATCCCTGGGCGGCGGCGAACTCCCATCGAACGACCTTGGCCCTGACAACCTAAAACACACGCAAACTGCGGACCGAGGAAAAGCTGCTAGAACTGGAGGAAGAATTGAGCAGGATTTGCTGGAGTATAGTGGGATTATCTGAAGTCCGAAGATAGAGCGAGGACACAGTGATCCTTAAATCCGGCAAACCTGCTCTGCAAAAAGAGGGCGAAAATATGTGCATTGGTGGTGTCGGATTCATTGTTCACAACTCTCTCGTGAACAATATTGTACAGATTGGAAGTGTGTCGAATATGGTGGCGTACCTTATACTCAGAATCACCAAACAGTATTCGTTGAAAGTCATACAGGTATACGCCCCGACCTCGTCGCACCCCGACGAGGAAGTGGAAGTAATGTACGGATATTTCTCGTGCAATACATGCTTCCAGGACCCACTACACTGTTGTCATAGGTAACTTTAACGCAAGGATAGGCAAACGTGGCGATGATGAGTTGAAAGTGTGGCAATTTGGAACTGGAATCTGGAACTACCGTGGTCAAATGCTAGCCGAATATATGGAGAAGGAGCGACTCTATATGATGAACTCCTTTTCCTTCTCGGCCTGGGAAAGTCCGGATGGTGCAACAAAAAATGAGATTGACTTCGTCATGCCGACTAAGACTCGGATATTCAATGATGTCTCTGTGATCAATTCGTTTAACACAGGGAGCGATCACTGAATAGGCACATTGAATCTACACGTAAAGTCCGAACGATGTCGACTGATGAAGTCTACGCTCCGCTCTGAAGCCATCCAGATCCAACATCCCGAAAACTTTCAACTCGAGCTGCAAAATCGCTTCGATTGCCTGGAGGACTGCATAGATGTGGACACATACAACGACAGATTCATGGAAGCTATCCATTCGGTGGGTTCAACGTTCTTCAAACCCAGCCGTAAGAATAGAACGAAGAAAATCTCATTGCCCACGTTAAAGCTTATGGTGGAAAGACATGGAATGGTTCTGCAGTCCCCTGAAGACACTCGTAAGCGTTGGCAGCTCGGTAAAGATATCTCCAAGTGCCTAACTCGCGACATACGCCGATATAATACAAAATGTATTGAAGAGATTATAGAGTGGAGCAAAGGCTCCAAAGTGTTCGCTAGAGATCTGTCGCTCGGAGAAAGCTTGCTGACGAAGCTGAAGACGGAGGATGACACAATCATTACATCGCACCCTGAGCTTTTAGCCGAGATTGAAAACTTCTATGAACAATTTTACGCCACATCACGTACACCTGTCGTTCAGGCCGCCGATCCAACAGGCAAGTTGACCCGACACTATATCGAAGATATGCCCCGGAAGTCAGCCTATACAAGATTAGTGTAGCTTTCAAACAGCTCAAGAACAACAAGGCGCCGGGTGTTACAAGGAGGACGGAGTTACAGCAGAGCTTCTGAAAGCAGGTAGACGAAAGGTCCAGAAAGCTCTTCAGAGGCTATTTAATGCTGTTATACTCGAAGGTAAAACACCAAAGGCATGGCACAGAGGCATGGTGGGACTTTTCTGGGACGGCAAAAATCTGTCCAAAGGTGGTGTCGGATTCATTGTTCACAAATCTCTCGTGAACAACATTGTACAGATTGGAAGTGTATCGATGTCGTCTTTCTGGGACGATAGGAACCATTTGAAGAACTATAGACCCATCACGCTCCTGAGTATTGTTTATAAGCTGTTTTCAAGAGTTATGACGAATCGTTTCGCAGGTTTGACGACTTCCAGCCTCAAGAACAAACCGTATTCCGAAAAGGCTTTAGTACCACAGACCACATACATACGCTGCGGCATGTATAACCATACAGAAGACCGAAGAGTATAATCTGCCATTATGCTTATCGTTTGCGGACTATGAGTAAGCCTTCGATTCTGTCGAGACCTAGACCGTGCTCCAGTCACTCCAGATATGCCAAATAGACTATCGATACATCGAAGTGTTGCGGTCACTGTACGAAAATGCCACTATGTCAGTCCGCCTCCAGGACCAGAACTCAAAACCCATACAGCTCCAGCGTGTTGTGAGACAGAGCGACGTTATATCGCCGAAACTGTACACAGCAACGTTGGAGGACGCGCTTAAGCTTCTGGACTGGAAAGGACTTGGCATCAACATAAATGGCGAGTATATAACCCACCTTCGCTTTTCAGATGATATCGTTGTCATTCCTGAGACCTTGAAAGACTTGGGGGACAATGCTCGGCCGTCAATCTCTGTAGAGTTTCCCAGCAAGTGGGTCTTTAAATGAAATGTGCAGGTTGGAAGCTCTACATTGGAAGTTGTCGACCATAGTGTTTACCGGGGACAAACAGTCCAACTTGGTAAGTCCAACTTTCAGAAAGAGGTCAATCGACGAATCTAACTCGGCTGGGCAGCGTTCGGGAAGCTACGCGGCATATCTCGGCCCATCTACCGCAGTGTCTTAAGACGAAAGTCTTCAATACATGTGTGTTGCCAGTGATGAACATACGGAACCGAAACGTGGCTGCTTACAATGGGCCTCATAAGAAGGCTTAAGGCCGCTCAAAGAGCAATGGAGAGGGCTATGCTCGGAGTTTCTCCGCGCGTGATCGTGAAATTATGAGATCCCCAAGAGAACCAAAGTTACCAAAGACCAAAGAATTGCAAACCGTAAGTGGCAGTTGGCAGGGCATATTGCGAGGAGAACTGAAGGCTGTTGGGCCCGAAAGGTCCTCGGGGAGCGACTGCGTACCGGAAGACGCAGCGTTGGTAGGCCCCCCCACAAGGTGAGGTCCACGCCCGGAAGCCTCCCCCTGACGGACCCTAGTAACATGGTGGGGAAACTTTCTCGGCGGGTTTGTGGCTTTTGATGTCAAGTGTGCGTCCCCTTGACATTCGAAGTCACATGCCATCGGTGAGTTGTTTTTGTTTTCCCATCACGGCTAGTTCCGGACGGCCATTTTCAGGGCCACGATCGCGCCCGAAGTCCCCTAGGTGCGGGCCGATGGCTGCTCCTGGTGTCCTCATCAGGAGCACGCGCCAGGTCGAGCAGCCGTCGTTGGAGGAGTGGCTGATGGCCACTAATTGCTGCAAGGAGTGCCTAGACGGGCAGCGTTGGGACGGTTTCGGTTTAGTTGCGCTTACGTGCGCAGATCCGATAATAGCGCACTGAAGGTCAGGCCGGGGAGGATGTTTAGTGGGTATGGGGAACACCTTTGCCTTGAGTCGGCACCTGCGGTTGGCACCACCCCGAAGGGACGATACGTAAATGCATTTGACCTCCCCGTCAACAAAAAAAAGGCCTCCCACAAGGTGGAATGACGATTTGATAAAGGTCGCGAGAAGCCGCTGGATGCGGACAGCGCAGAACCGATCAGGTTGGAGAACCTTGGGGGAGGCCTATGTCCAACAATGGATGTCTTACGGCTGAAATGATGATAATGATGATAAAATTGTCAGAGAAAGGTAAGCATCCATTTGGTAACTAAGCTAGCTAGGCTTCAGATATTAGGAAGGTACTTTTCAGTAGATATATTACTGTTTTGTATCATGCTCACAACCACATCAACAATTAGGGCTTAGGTACTTGATGTAATTTAATAAAACTAAAATAGGCTTTTCACTATTTATTGAAAAATATTACAGTTACCTAAAGGCAAAACAAGTTTTCACTTAGTTTGTCACTTAGGTTACCTATTTGTATCAACTTAGTGTAACAAAAATAAAGTAGGAACTTTATGAAGTAACCTAATGGGTACTTTCTTAGATTTCGTATGATAATTAGGTATCATTGTTATAAATATAACATATTTGTAACAATGATACCTAATTACTTCATACGAAACTTCACTGCCCGCGGCTGAATGTTTTTGGAACAAGCGCCTCGTGCGATGCCTACTTGAGTACAACGAAGTGATAAATATTGGCATAAGCATCAAATAACAAATAACGATTGTAAAGTAATATTGTATAAGCGACGGAGTCTTATTAAAATTGTAAATGGTAGTAGGATATAACCGACATTTCAATATCAGATTTGATTTTAGTAATTGCGTATAACCGACAAAGTCGTATAAAAATAATAAACAGTAATAAGGTATAAACGACAGTTTACTGTAAAACAAGATTTTAGTAATTGGGCATAAGCGCCAACTATATTGTGTACTTGTAAAGTGTAGTATGGATTAACCGACGCTCGATGATTTCAACAACAAAAGTAAAGAGGCATTAGCTCCAGTTTTCATAACAGGAGCTAAAGGTAAAGAGCTATAAGCGTCTGAAATCTTTACTCTTATAAAAAGTAAAAAGACATTACCGACTATAAACAAAAACTATGTCATTTTTACAGAGGTACAAACGCCTTTAGGGTAAAAAAGACCTAAAATTCAGTCGGTTATCCAAATTGACACTTCAAAAACGCATTTTTTTACTTGGGCATAAGCGACAAAAAAGTCATCGTAGAGCCATGGGAGTAAGCGCATTCGAAAGAGCGGAAATTTTTAAGTCGGATGGCATTCATAACTCATTTTCGACAAAAGTGTCGCTTATGCCCTATTACCTTTTAACCGTCGATATGCAGCTTCCTCTTACACTAGATAAGTTTATCATCTCATGAATATTAAGTACCAAGTAAATAATTACGCATTCATGACTTATTTATTCTAAAGAATTAATCTTACTTCTAATTATACTCGTAAATATACTAAATCACACCAGAACGGACCAGGACGAAATTGGACACAGTGGTATTTTTCATACAAGAAAAAATACACTGAAAAAAATCGACCTGCCTCAGGCGGGAATCGAACCCAGCATCCTCCGCAATCCGGGCGGCTGCGTTAACCACTACGCCACCGAGGCAATGCTTTCGCTGTCGAAATTTGTCAGTCCTTGGTGCTTATGTTTTTATGGTAAACATTATTTCACCAAATCTTTGGCACTTCTAAGATACTAACGAATTTTTTTTGCAAATATTTGATGCCCAGTTAAGATGAAACTACCTTACATTATGGAATAATTTTTAAGTTTACAAACGCGTAAATATTTTTAATACTAGAAAAAATGCACCGAAAAAAATCAACCTGTCTCAGGCGGGAATCGACCCCAGCATCTTCCGCAATCCGGGCGACTGCGTTAACCACTACGCCACCGAGGCACTGCTTCTGTCGAAATTTGACAGTGCTTGGTGTTTATGTTTTTAAGGTAAACATTGTTTCATGAAATCTTTGAAATTTGCACTTCTAAGATCTAAACGAAATATTTTTTGTAAATATTAAATATTTACGCGTTTGTAACCGCAAATATTATACCATACAGCGGTATTTTTTATGTTATTTGTTTGGCAGACAAGCATACGGCTGCCTGGTAGTAAACAGGCACCGCTAAGTACTTATATTAATCTACTAGCTGTGCCCGCAACTTTGTTGTCGTGTTATGATGTTATAATATAGCCTGCCTTCCTCGATAAATGGACTCTCCAACACAAAAATAATTTTTCTATTTGAATCAGTAGCTCCCGAGATTAGCTCAAACAAACAAACAAACTCTTCAGCTTTATAATCTTCTTCTTCTTAATATATATAAATTACGTTTCACGTTGTTTGTCCGCGATGGACTCCTAAACTACTTAACCGATTTTATTCAAATTTGTACACCGTGTGCAGTTTTATCCAACTTGAGAGAAAGGATAGTTTTTATCTTGATAAGTATTCATATTTTTTTTTACTGCAGATACAATGTTATAGGTCAGTAGTAAGAAATTACCACAGCAACGCGTGGCCGGGACAGCTAGTATTAGTATAGATATGGTCACCGCTTTGCCGCTAGTAACTTGCAACACTGAAGTGACACTCGCGCGCTGCCAACCCAAGTCCCCTTCCCCATGAATCTCTGGTACCCTTGCTCACCAACAGAAACACAATATCACAAAAATGTATTATACACAAGACCACAGTCAAATGAAATAGTGCTATTTGACTGTGTAAGGTTGGATTTTTGTAAGGTGAAGGTTTAGTAGTCATACAGAAGACCAAAGTCGAATAACATAGTGCAATTTGACTGTGTAAGGTTGGATTTCTGTAAGGTGAAGTTTTGGGCGCTCCAAATTGTCCGGCGATTAAAATCTGGAATGGCACAAGTGCAATAGCATTTTATAAAGTTTTTAATCAATACAAGGCATTCCTCCCTTCTGGACATGAGCTCCAACAATAGGGGAAAAAATGCTGTACTCCTGCAAATTTGTTAGGTCCTCTAAGCCCAGAGTATTTCGGTTAGACAACCAGTCGCCCAGAACTCGAGTTCAAGTCCCGTATCAGTGAAAAAGAAAATCTTTTTCTTTACTCATATATTCTTTTGCCATTTTCTTGTCATAAGCTATCGGAACATTATAATGGATAAATCCATTGCATCCAATATTCAGTATTTCTCCCATTTTTCTCCACAGAAGACAACAGTTTTGTATGGAGATTCGTACGCATACGTTCGACTTTCCGCAGTTGTTGTTGTACAAAGTCGTTTTGCCATAGAGAAAAGCTGAACAGTACTGAATAAATGTGATTAATCCTCATAGTCCCTCACTGTCCTGAAACAGAGCTTTAAATTATTCATAGACATTTTTTTAGCATAAACTTCAATATTGTCTACGGCCGAATTAAAGTAAAAGGACCGAATTAAAGTAAAATTATCGTGCGTTTTGGCTCTACATAATATGATTGAATTGGTTATTTTTTAATGAATTTTTACTGTTGTGCGTTTGTTACTCAAATGGATATACAAAGAAACGACCATAAAAATATATACTTCTTATTTTGCACACCCAATTAGGTAAGAATGTTACGCCATTATTTACCTTAATGTGCTAATAAAGATAATTTAAATTCCAATTTCACCAAAACATCTTTAAGATTTTTTTAAGACCTCGTGACCTGTTCATCCCTTGCAAATTTTAATATTGTTGGTACAGAGGTTTCCCAACCTAGCAGAACTAACTACACAAAGTAACTAAAATAAAAAATATAAGTGTTAGAAAATGAAACATTACGAGAAAAAAATTAACATTATTTTAATTGTGAAATAATTTTAAAAGGTTTTATCTTAAAGGTACTATAATGCAAGTTTATAAAGACAGTTTCTTCAATGCATTTAATTATAAATCAATGTGCAATAAATCTTTTTTTGTCTAATTAAACTTTTTATAAAAAATACAATGTTACTGTACAAAGAATTTTTTTACCCTATATTATGTGTGTGTACCCATAAACAATAAAAAACCAGTTCTAATAAGAACCAAAACTATAAATAATCATAAATATAATATCACCTAAAATAATTGTATACACTTTTAAATAGCTCGTTTTTACCGCCATGTAAACAGTTACTTCCCATTCTGTAGAGGCGCAATCGTTGCAGTCAAGTCATCGAACTGTGAACAAAAAATAATTATCATTGAAGGTCTCACAACCTTACTTATCAGCTCGGAATACTCTCCGAACGCCCCTTTTTTTGCTATGAACGCTACGGAACAATGGGTAAGGACATGAAAAAGACGATAAAGAGGATATGTTTCCAAGCTGATATGTGTGCTACGACCTTAAGGCGTCTGTGATGTACCGCCTTTGTTCTGTTTTTTTAGAAAAATGGTCTTAAGTTTTAACATGAAAAGTCAATTTCAAAGATCCAGAAGAACACAAGTTGAACCACTAGATAACATGGACAGTTTACATTTAAAGGTCAATTAAGTATTTGTTCTCCTTATTTACCGCCTTTGAAACTCTATTCAGCGTATCGCCCACTGCGTTAAAAACAGGCTGCAGCCGTTGCTCGTTCACTTGTCCCACAACATTCGCCAGGTTCTGATCTATGCAACTCCTCAGCTGATTTATATTGTTTTGAAGGTTCGCCGCAAAGTTTGGCGGTGTTGTTGTAGCTTGCCTCTTTACGATAGCTGCCTGAAAGCAAAAAGTTTAGTTACATGAAAATTTTGACAGGTGCAATATATTGTACTTGTACGTACTTTTGCAGATGTATATAAAGATTTAAAGTCACCTAATAGGCTCGTGTAAACAAACGCTCAAATTAGTTGAAGTCAACACGTCGTTTGGTATGTTGATCGGTAATGGCAATGTCAACTAAAGTTTATCATCTTAACATTGGTGTGACAATAATAATGATAAGCCTATGTCTTCTCGGAACTTGCGTTTCTAATGTAACACTGGCTAATAATTAATAAGTTTCTTTCATCGAATTAGGAATAATTCGTTGGTTGCTTTAAAATTAACAAACGTGAGATAGTTGGTCGGCAGCGAGCGAGTAAAGCCTTGATGTCGCTAGTGTCTTTAAGTTTGGTACTAACAGGTGGGCCTACTGTTTGTTTCCCCGCACCTTTTTTATAAAAATGTCTATAAATAAGTATCTAGTATAAAAAAAAATGTAAATTATCTACCCCATCCTAATGGTAAGCGAAAATAGAGTCAAATGAAAAATACAAATACAAAATTAAATGTACGGCGCACTAGCTACTTATGCCTAACCGACCTGCCGATCTTCCCTCACGCCTCTTTTGAATCCCCTAGGATAAGACGGAGGGACCACGTTTCTGATAGAGAATTCCAGTTCTTAATTATACTGGATTAAGAACTGGAATTCTTCGCTCACGTTCGCGAAATGAAGTTCTAACGTGAACAACGTGTTCGACGATAAAAAGAAGTTTGAATTTGAGATAAAAGTTCATCAGATCCTCAGCGTGGTATAGACAATAGAACGCGCTTACACACAGTCCTATTATAATTAGTTTAAAAAAAACTGCCCTCAAAACTAAAAACGCAGAAATAAAAAATTTGTTTAGATAAATCTAAATGTTGTTTTGAGGTCGTTCCCAAATACAAGTGACTATGTTTATTCCATAAATTAAGGTTTGTACCTGTACCGCGGTTGGTGACTGCGTATTTTCACGATTCCAAAAAAAAACTACTGAACCGACTCCTACATTTTTTTAATGGCATCGAACTAAAAACGAATCACTAAAAGCGGATCAGAAATCTTAGCGTAATCGGTGTATAGACATAAAAAACCTACCAACAGAATTGAGAACCTTCTCCTTTTTGAAGTCGGTTAATTTTTTTAAAAATATAATACAAGCTTTTATTTCGTTTTATTGCACTCTTGGTAAAAAATCGGGAGTGGTCTCCCCTTGACTTTCTCGTATACCGGAAACGACTCAAAGTTTGATAGAAACCTTGAATTTTGATGTCATACCTGCATGTTAAATTTAGTTCACCCATCAGTACCGACCGCGCACTTGGTTGCTTAATTTCGTGATCGACGGCTCAAAACTTGATAGAAACCTTATATTTTAATGTCATATACCTGTGTTAAATTTGGTTACAATAAGTTAAAGCATGCTCGAGTTATCGTGCTAACGCACAGACACACACAGGCATAATTCCAAAAAATAAATATTTCTGAACTCAGGGCGGTCTCGAGGTCGAATTTTTTGACGATTACAAGACTTCCTCTGTACTACGTATGCGAGAATGTAAAAGAAAAAAACTAAAAATTTTAAACTGATAAGAAAAAGTCGGTGCTAGCCTAAGCAAAATAAACTTACCTAATAGATACGAACTTGATTAATCCTATACATAATAATGAATGCATAATAAAGATGAGAAATAATCCGCCACTTCGTGAAGTTTGAAAAATGCAAACACTATCCTCCTTGGCTAGCTGGCACCGGTTCGAAATATATCGGAGTATGAATTATAAATAAAGAATTATAAATGTATATCAATACTTTCCTTGGTTTTCTATGACGCTCTTTTCAACTACTTCATAAAAATATTATTTATTTCTTACTTTTTAGTTTAAATTTGTACGCATTGAAGTCGGTTTTCCTATTTTTTGCTAAAAATATTTTATTTATTTTCAATTTGATTATCTGTGTAAAAAGTCGGCCTTTTCAAGCGGGGATCGAACCCATAGCATATTCCGCAATCCGGGCGGCTGCGTTAACCACTACGCCATCGCCACCATATTTAGGACAAAGGCGATAGGTTAATTTTGTACGGAAAATTAATTTAGTATGGCGTTGAAATATTCTGTTAAATAATAATATGGATAGCAATAAGTATGGCACTCGTATCATTATGAAATCTAATGTACGGGCAAACAAGAGTATGTTACATAACTTTTATGGTAAACAAACAATTGGGGCAAATCAAATTCGGGCATGAGTATTATTGCTTATAGTTTCCGGGCAAACAATAGACAACCCATTTTATAATCACCTTTAAGATCGTAATTCGAATATGAGTGAGTTTGTGTATATGTCACCGGAAGATAACAATATCCGCACGTTTATAAATTTCCTAGGAAATTTGACATGACGTTTGACTATTGCTTACTTATTATTTTACGCGTGAGTTCGGTAAGTTTATCAATTTGCGAAAATGTGGGCGTAAAATAATACATTTTATCTCTCGTTTAGAATCCTACGAAAGTTTATAAATTTCCTAGAAATTTTTAATTTTGCGGTTCTTGTTATTTTCCGGTGCACTCATGTATGAGTGCAGATAAAATATTTTAATAGCCTTTTAACTAAATTTTTATCACATTTATTCTTAACTAAAACAAACTCTTTAAGCACTACTTAAATACTACTGCTCCTAGTACTTATATTACTGCTCCTATCGCGACTAGATAATAAGTAGGTAATCACTTCCTCTCAATAAAAGCTATAATAACAATCGAACATAATTACGCTTTTTACAAATAACCTTGTAAAGAATAATGTCCAACTAAATACTCACATCAGCAACCATTAATGTGACACAAAAAAATACGGTAATTTTCAACATTTTAAATTACTTGATAATATATTACTTGAGTATTTTCTATGCGCTGATGAACTCAACTATTGAATGTGGACAATAGTTACTGCTTTTGTAGTTTTGACGTATGTGTTGATTACATATGGTTTTACCTCTATGTCGGGTTATAGTGATAGCGATCAGCGATTAAGAGACCCAGTCTAAAAGCTGACAGCCTAGAGCGATCCGTTCCATTATTTAAGGTAGTTTTAATTTATTTATAATAAGCATACTAACATAATCATCCCATCTAGGTACGTAGGTATGTACATAATTAGAATCAGTAAAAATACAATAATTCTATTAAGTCCTAAAGATAGATTACCAAAAATATTAGACACGTAATTTTCACTCAAAACAACTTTCATCGAATCAGTAATTATTTCAAAAAAGACACTTTTCACTTCTCATGCTCGCAAATTTCGTCTTTATGTCTTTTATAGGCTCGATAAAATGGCTTTTTATGTTCTAGACAAGGAGCTTATATTACCTATAGAATGGAGTCATTAGTCAAATAAAAAAGTGAGGGCAAAAATTTTGACAACCCTTGACATTTCTTGACATTTCTAGAGAGGCTCTGTCTCTTTCTAGTAGGGTGCCTATAGCAGAAAAAATAATTACGGACAATCTTGGACTTCGTTAAGTTAATAAAATTAATTAGTACTCAAAGTTTAAAATATTTTTGAGTTTATCATGACAAAGAATTAACATTCATAATAATTAGTTTTAATCTTCCGTACAACTGTCTGTTACTATAAGTAAATTTACACTTAACATTGGCGAAATATGAAAATGAAAAAGCTCTTTATTAAATGGACTTTGCTAAGTACTTTTAAATCGTCAAAAGCCCTACCACCATTTTGGGACGAAATAATAATTATTATTATGCTGAGATGGAGCAGAAATGGCGAAGAACTCCACAGCTTACAATACTGTCTTTAGACGAATTTTAATTCCTCACTGTTGCAATTTTGAAGGAAACGAGGATAAAGTTGCGGTCTGAGGCTAGTGAAATATATTATCAAGCAAAAATTTTACTAACCATTTCAGGAGTGTCCGTGTTTTTGAAAAAAGGGCATGCAGTTTGACGTAAGAAGTTGCCTATGTAATCATTGCCTTGAAAGTGCAGGCTACATATTTTTGAACTTTCATAAAATATTGTTTTTAAAGGCACATTAAACAACCACATTTGCCGTCGCCTAGGGTCTTTCGGAAATCTAAAAAAAAAGAAAATTTTATGTATACAGGCACTTTTAACTTTGTAATTAGCATATTAAAAACTATCATTTGATAGGCTTGAATAGCACAGTCACAATTTTATTAATGCTGTGTCAATTTTACTAACCCCAATTCGAGTGAAGTTTGAGGTCACTGTGCATATTGCACTCTGCGTTACATGTTAGTAGATGCAAATGTGAAAGATAAAATACACTATTACACTGGTAAAATCCAATCAATCATTTTGAATATGTTTCTCAATTAAAATAATGTACATTGCACAAATTACATGTTTTGTTTGTAAATAAACGTTCCCAACCAAAAATGGGTAGAACGATTTATGTATTATACAGGGTGTAAAAGACATGAACAGTCAAACGAGAAGCATGTATTCGGCTCACCATCATAACATTTTTCTTCCTTCAGACTATACCTAGGAAATGGATAGTTACGATTTTATTGAAGCTCAAAGTCATATTTTTTTTCATTTTTTTATGAAAACGTATTCTATACGTTATTTCTTAATTATTGTTCAAAGAAACATTATCATTTTTTTTAGTATTTCATAACAAAAATGGCTTCAAAACGTTTGCGTTCAATGTAGCTCACTCGATGCGCACGGACACTAACGAACGGGGCCGTCGTCGTCTGGCAAAATTATCGCGGTTTTGCGAGTTGCGTGCGAGTTGAGCCCTTTACATTGCGCGGTACAATTTGCAATTTTTTTTAACACCAAAAAATATAAATCATTTCCCAGCAATATTTTTTTTGAAATATGTCTTATTTTGATGTATAGAATACGTGGTTTTCGTTTGACTGTTCATGTCTTTTACACCCAGTATATATACATAATCTTTAAACTATATATATATAATCTATATATATCTATATAACAACTATTTCAAAGACTTAAAAAAATATATATATCAATTTTGATTGCTATTTCTGAAAGGAAAAAGGTTATTATTTTATAATAATTCTGGAAATCCTAGTCACCCTAGTCAATTTGTTTACACATATTTGAATAAGTAATTTATGTATGAAAATTAATGAAATATAGATAGTATTAAAGCCGAGTATCAGAAATTACTTTCCCCTATGAAGTTTCGCTCAATAACGATAAGCATATGGAATTACATGTGAAAAACTAATTTTACTTAGGAGAACAATAATATGCAATTATAACACTTACAAGTGAAATTTCACACTGCATCCTGGATACCACTCATTTCTGCAACCACGAACTATACAGCGATGCACCATTTTGCACTATTTATAGTTATTAAAATGTAAAAAGCCGTACCAAAATCGCGAGTCGATATTTATGAATACGTCAATTACGACAATTTATGTCATGTTGAGATTTCGGGACATTGACACATGAAGAGAGTGCTGCCATTACATAAATCCTTTCATTTCCCATTAGTTATAGAAAGAATCACAATGATGATTTTCAAAATAAAATACAAACCTAAACATTAAAAGTAAATATATTATATTTATTTCTTTCATTGATAATAAATAGTGATAATTGAATACAATATGTTAAGTTTTTAGCTACTTTTCTACTTTTGTTTTAGAAAGATGGCGAAATACTGGGGAAATCTTGTTTCTATGTAGTCGTGTTTAGAAAGAGATGACGACAATTTCTAGAAAGAGAAATGTGAAATTTGAAATGTCAAGTATTGTCAAAATTTTTGCCCTCACTTTGTTAATTTGTCTAATGACTCCATTCTTAGTATAAGCTCCTTGGTTCTAGAGCATGAAGTAAAATTTTCTTTTAGACAAAGAATCTTAGGCCCAACAGCCAACAACGCTTAATAAAACTTCACAGAATAACTTGCGATAATTTATTTATTTGCTTTAATTCATTTGTCTTGTGTTTTCTACCTCACAAGTCATGAAACCAGTTAAAACTGATTTCATTCATTTCATATCACTGATTTTTTCTAAGGTCCTTCGATTTTTAACTCTCGTCCTTCGTGTAATCCAAATTTCATCATTTTCCGCTGTCCACAAAAGCCTTAGCGAATCCATTTTACTTTGTTATTTCAATAAAAGCACCCTAAATACATACGACAAACTAAATCGAGTATGCTTTTCAGTTGGGCGTGAGCAATCGTTTAGTTGTAGATTAGTAGAAAGAACCGTTTCTATTTACTACGTCAAAAACTGCATCTTGTCTACCACACACACCACATTTTCTATTAAATAATAAAGAATAGAATCCTGGCGATTTTCCTATTCGATTAATAGAGTCACGTGACATATCCAGCGTAAGTGTCAGTTGCATAAATTTTTTATGTTTTTTATTATAGAAACCGCCAATAAAATGTGATTTCGTCTAGGTCTACAGGATTCGAACCCAGACCTCTTGATGTGTAGGCAGCTATACTGACTACTCCACCACAACGGCGTCAATTATCATTGAGGTCAGGATTATGCCAACATTTTACAATGTATAGACAATATTATGATAATTTATCATAATTCGACTACAGACATCGCTTTCCGCTCTTTCTCAGGCCGCGCCTTTTTGCGGATTCCATTATGTCGTTGTCCGTATTCGGATGTTGACAATCGAAGTTCATTTCCGTCTGCCCTGATCGTTCCACTTTAAATTATCGAGTACACGTCAATTGGTCCATACAGACTAGGTCTTCGCCTTGTTCTTACTGTGGGGCTTGAGCCTACCCCAAATTAGGGGCGAATAGGTCTTAGTCAACTACGCTGGCCAAGTGCGGATTGGTCGACTTACACACAACCTAAGAATTTCTTCATAGGTGTGTGCAGGTTTCCTCACGATGTTTTCCTTCACCCTAAAAGCGTCGATTAACGTACATATGAATTCAAAATTTGAAAACACATTGGTGTGTGGCGTGTATCGAACCGGTGATTCCCGGGTGGGAGACAACGCCCTTACGCACTACGCCACCGACGCTTTTTCGTCTTCAAAAACATAACACTTCAAATAAAATTCGGAACTTGCTAACGTATAGTACTTTGCTAATCAACCACCTATCTACTTATAAAACATGCTACTAAACGTTACATGGTTTCGGGCCGGCATCCCTCCTTGCCATTTGTAGACCGGGAGATTAATAAGAACGGAACCTTCAGGAAATTGGACCTATTATAACAACCCTTTGGATGAAGATAACACCTTTGAGAGCACGAAATTTCGGGGTCGCTATACGTGACCATCTTATCTGCTACAGAATGGAGAATTAATTATGTCGATTGTTGAAAGCCCCATTTAAATAAGCTCATCTGTTGGTAAATTAAAATTGTGCGGCTAGTGTTCCACGCCAATTGTGAAGTGAATCTTTTACATAATAACAAGGCAATAGGAGAGGTGTATGAGCTAATGCAGATGTTAATGAATGGAAGATCTAAATACAGCTTCTCACTGATTCGAATTCTTTATCTAAATTAATGGTTATCATGCAAACTACAAAGCGTACGAAAATAAAATATTCAGAGTTTATGTCATAATCATCATCATCAACAGCTCATATAATGTCCCCACCGAGGGGCTCGAGCCTACCCCACATTAGGGGCGATTAGGCCTTAGTCAACCACGCTGGCCGAGTGCGGGTTGGATGTTTATGTAGTAAATACAAATAATAGCTGCTATTGAAGTGAATTTTATGGTGTGGTATATTAATATGTACTATAATGTAACACACAATTTAAAAAAGCTATTTCTATTTATTTATTTTTTAATTTAAAAAACATTTCAGGATATATTTAATCTGTTTGGAGAATATTTATTATTCGTGTGTCAAGTTGAATAAAAAGTACATAGGTACATAATATCTTCCTTATGGCATTCAAGCTTGAATAGGAAACATTATTCTAAAACCTATCCTCTAATTACACAAAGAACATTAATGAACTAATAATACTGTTTACACAATGCTATTAAAATCTTAATGGTTAAGACGAAAATAGATAGCTATATTCGCAGAAGCCTAACTACTCTAAGAGGTATTAAGTACATATACAAATATGTACGCTTATAATGTTAACGTCTTCGCCAGTGTTTGTTATTTTCAGATCATGCAAATAAGTACTCAAATAACTATTAGACAACTTGTTACATAATATAACTTTAATATGACCACCGAGGAATATTATAGTCGTATTTTTACGTTGTGTAAAAGCATTTTGGATGTATAATAAATTCTGCAATGACTGATGAATTGGGTTTATATCGGTATTTTTATAATCAAAGCATAGATCAGAGCTTTAATATTAGAAACTAGTATCCGTATTAGAAGAACTATGCATATTATTGGCTTAAGTATTTGCCTTATAATATAATTAAAAGTGAAAAATTAAATAACCTACTCCGAATCCATAGTGCCAGCAGCACAGCAACACGGAATAATATCTTAAACAAAACTTGACAGTAACCTTAGACAAAGAATCCACAGTAACATTCAATATAATCGGTCGGTGTCCTTCGGATTTTCACCAAAGTTCGTGAGAATCCATTTTTAACCGACTACAAAAAAGGAGGATGTTCTTATTTTGACTGTGATGTGCGTTACCTACTAACTGTTTACTGCAGGTACCGATTCTGATAACTCTTTCAACATTTTTTTACTTTCACTTGACATTTCCGAAATGCGTAATTACCGCGAAGCCAATAATTAAGCAAAGAAGATTCCCCAAAGCAGAAGAATGTCCATCGACAACTTCATGCTTGCATTGCTGCTAATTTATAACTGGTTCTAATCAAGAGGATTGGAACTTAAATAGAAGTAAGCCTTGGCTTCTCCCACGCTAATAAGATTTTTGTTTTGGATTAGAACCGTAAAAAGTAGAGGAGTTTAGATAACTATATAGTTTAGTCCATCACGAAACTTCAGTAGTAAAATCCTTAGTATGGAAAGTGGAATAAATAGATGTAATCTTTATTTTGCACCAAAAAGTACGACGCTTAAAGGAGACCCGAAGAGCTATCAAAGAGTTGTATAATTTCGGTCTTATTACTAAACGTGACCTGTTCCAGGGCCTTTTGTTGAACATAACAAATTTCGTATGATATAATCTATATATATAAAAATGTTATGTTGGTTTGCGTAAGCTTCAAAAACTTAAAAAGTTCTGCACCGATTGAGTTGAAATTTTAACATGATATAAAATCCGCATCAAGGATTGTTTTTATCTATTTTTTGCATCAGTCACATATCTGCGACCGCGAGAAAACAGTTTTTTTTAACGATCAGCTGTGTACCAGTGGCCGCGCCATCTGCCAGAAGCGAGGAAAACACTCTCTGACAACCGCAATAGTGATGAAAAAATAACAACCGTAACTAGGCAACCGCCATCAACGTCAATCAAAAAACTATAGACAATGTGGTGGCCAGTCGCCAACATGTAAAATCCGCATCAAGGATTGTTTTTAACTATTTTTTGCATATCTGCGACCGCGAGAAAACAGTTTTTTGCAAGTATATCCACAAGTATATTGCGAAATCAAACATAAATGAAATGTATTCTTTGTTTTGTTACTCATTTCTCAACCATTCAATCACAATGTGCCACTGCGAAGCGTGGCAGGGTACAGCTAGTATTTTATATTTTTTTAAATGCCACGTACTTACAATATGTTCATTCATCCTTCAGCTACTTGTATTACTTCTAAATTCTCTATACAAATTATACACATCTAATATTTAGAACCAAGAAGAGGTAATGTTTTTGTTTGTTTAAATTTAAACTTGCCGGACTGCTGTGATGATTGAGTGTAAAGTCTGTTGTCGACTCTTGTTTGTTGGCTCCAAAGACTATAATTATAAAAACGGTTCAGTATTCCGTGGTTGATTCACTGCTGAAGGCTTAGTTACTTTTTAAGTGTGAAGAAGGTGACAGGCTGGCAACCTGTTTCTATTCTGGAGTCAATAATAATATTAATAGAATCCGCGACCTCTGGATCTGATTGCGATGGGCAATGGTAGCGTGAGACAGATATTTAAATTTTTTTTTTTCAATACTACAGTTTTGAATCGTTTTGAAAACTTAATAGTTGTCCTATCGTATAACCAAGAATTTCTTTACGGTGCAATTCGACAATATAACATACTAGCTTCTGTCCGCGACTTCGTCTGTGCAGGATTAGTATAAATTATGGCCTATATATTATTTTGATGTATGAGCTATATTATCACAAAGTTTCACTAAAATCCATTCAGTGGTCTTTACGTGAAAAAGACTTTCTCGCCTTAATTTTTTACACATAAACATACAGTACTACAAACTTATCTGACCCGGTAGTGGTGTGTCTAGTAGTGAACAACTGTATCAAAATTTTTATAGGTAGTTCTAATTATGGCCGTCAGGTCAGATCTCAGAAGAATGAGGATCAGATAAGTTTGTGGCCTTATAATTGAATTTTAAGTGACAAAGAGATATCCATAGCAACTAAATATCAAAATTGCAGAGCACGTCTAATAAAGTTTCAAAGGAATCTCCATTGTGACCTAAATTGCCTAACAAATAACAAAATGGTAGCGCGCACGTCAAATAATGACTAAATTATTGTAATTGTATAAGGGATATCCAATAAAAATAAATAAATACAACCTATTTTACTCCCCAATAATGTAGCTTTCTTTTGGTGAAAGAACTTTTAAAATCAGTTTAGTGGTTTAGGCGTGAAGGCGTAACAAACAGTCACTTTCGCATTTGTATTAGTTAGG
Source organism: Elophila nymphaeata (assembly GCA_955850985.1). NCBI lineage: Eukaryota > Metazoa > Arthropoda > Insecta > Lepidoptera > Crambidae > Elophila > Elophila nymphaeata. Next base: position 13,875,425 of record OY039076.1, on the reverse strand, counting down.
AATAACATCTTTATGTACTCGTATCAATCGTGTTTAAGCTAATATGACTTCTTACCGCCAGGCAAGCTTGCTTTGAAAATTAAAAATCTTTTTATTTAAATGGACTTTGCTAAGTACTTTTAAATCGTCAAAAGCCCTACCACCATTTCGGGACGAATATTTATATGCTGAGATGGAGAAGAAATGGCGAAAGAAACTCCACAGCTTATAATTTCGTAATGATTTCAAAACATCATCTGTCTTTACTTTTTCTATAAAAGATTAGCAATCGGTTAGCAGAAAAGCATACGGCCTACCTGGTGGTAAAAAGTCAGACGTTTATAACATTGACTTGAGACTTGCACGCTGCTTACCTTAGTCCCCTTCCTTCGCTCTGAAGTTGTTCCCGCTTCGTTCGCACAGCCTTATCACCTAGCAACAAGGTTTAATTTCGTACTGCTCAGGTGATCGCCTAGTGTACAGAGCGAAATAGAAGTTTGCTCGAGCTCTACCCATTACTTTTCCTATTATATTACGAGTATCTGTGCTATTACCTACTACAATTCTCAGGGAACAACGAAAGGTTACATTTAATTTTTATATCGTATAATTATGAAGTTCTTCATCAAAATACTTAAAAAACATGAACTGCCGCCATCGGATTGTCGCCCAGGAAACGTTGTTTCTGTGTATAGTGTTTCGATATGGCGTAGGAAACCCAGCTAGCCCGTATATTCTCTTTTACACTATAGTTATTTCTATTTGGACTTCACTTGAAGATCAAGTGGGATGTCATTTGCCTTTTTTTATATATAAAAAAAGATAACTTCATTTGACCATGCCATTTTTACTTTCTCGTACACGTAGTATAGAGGAAGTCTTGTAATCGTCAAAAAATTCGACCTCGAGATTTTGACGGATTTACACGTTTTGGACCTCCCTGAGTCCAAAAATACCATTTTTGGAATTATGTCTGTGTGTCTGTATGTCTGTGTGTCTGTGCGTTAGCACGATAACTCGAGCATACTTTAACTTATTGCAACGTAATTTAACATAGGTGTGTCATACACCTATGTTAAATTACGATCATCAAAATATAAGGTTTCTATCAAATTTTAAGTCGTCGATCACGAAAGTTAAGCAACCAAGTGCGCGGTCGGTACTCGGAATGGTGACCAAAATTAAACATGCATGTATGACATCACAATATAAAGTTTCTATCAACTTTTGAGTCGTTTTCGGTATACGAGAAAGTCAAGGGAAGACCACTCCCGATTTTTTCAGTTTTGTTTCGTGCATTGTTCGTATTACCCACAGGGAAAACAATTCTTATACGATTCGTCACGTTTGATATTACGAAAGTTATATCTTGAATTCACCAAATCTCCGATATCTATTTGAGTGGAGACGCTGTCAGAATACTCAATACTTTCAATATGAGAGAACATAAAATAACTAAATACTAAGGTCCAGCAACCTTGCAGTAAAAGTTACTTTTATAGTTGTACCTATGACCGGTAGAGCTTTTTAGAAAATGCAATTGAATCAAGTTTTTTTAACCAAACAAACAAAATTTAAATCCATTTTGAAATTATCGCCAAAACCTAAAGGATGCCTAATTTTTATACTAGCATCATAGATCAGGTTATTTTTTTATTAGAAATGTTATAAATTTTAAAATACCTAATAAAATTTTCACACAATTATAAATTATTTTACCAAAATATTTCACTTATTATTCTGATGTAATTGAGAAACTAAAAAAAGAAAATAGAAAATCCTACTAATAATATTAAAAAAAAATAGTTTTATTCGAAAATTCGTGGTTACAATGTTAACGCCGAGGCTTCCCAATAAGTAATCAGAGATACTTGTGTTGGGAATGTCTCGCAACTTCCCTAGTCGTTTACAATGATTAACCTTTGAAGGTTTACAATATTGAGTTAGATAGTAAACTTAGACTAGTGTGTTAGTATGGGGATTAGTACCATTGTTGTGTGTGTGTGTGTGTGTGTGTGTGTGTGTGTGTGTGTGTGTATGTGTGTGTGTGTGTGTGTCTGTAAAAATAACTTATACTCTATATAGATGAAGTCGCGGGCAGCAGCTATCATTCTATTATTCATGTTAGAGGCGCGCGGAGTATAGCTGTTTCCTTCCCGCACGTGGATCTTCGTCACGCGGAACAGCACTCTCTTTCTCTCTCTCTCTATCTTTCTCTCTGCATCTCCACTGAATTCCTCTACCGTTTATAGTATCTAGGATGTTCGAGTCAAAAGCAGGGATCCCCGTGTACATATTTTCTGACATAAAAAACCCAATCGTAAATTGCTTTCAACGAATTTGTGGTCGATGATAAATGCTATTGAATTGAACCAAACTTACGCCTGATAATCAAATAAAAGCATGAAACCACTACGGGCGCTTTCAAAGCAAATCAATCACTATCTCATTGAAATTCTAATTTGAATAAATATCCTTTAGGCTGCATTAGTGATTCAATCTGAAGTACAATCTCTATTTATAATAATGTTTACTTATCAAACATAATTATTTCTCAACAAAAGTAAAATAGTGTTGTTACGAACTGGCCATCAGGCCGGTGAGGTTTTATACTTTTTAATATTGATGTCTGTGACATCTGGTGGTCTTAGTCAGGTTTTCATTGGTCTGAGGTCGTTCCTATATTTTCTCTTTTATTATTTTATATATAACTGTAAGTAGCCGTAATTTTGTTAATATATCCTTTTACTTTGAGCTCCTCTTCTTTATTCCATACAGTCCACTTTTACACCAGTTCGTTACAAGTGTAAATTATTTATCGCATTAAGACCTTAATTAACATGACACAAGAAATAAGTTACAACTTTATTTGTCAAACTGTCACCATGAGGCACTGCCTGGCCCATACTGCCGAATGGGGTTTTATATGTAACCAAACATTACCTAAAAGGCCGAAACATATCTTGTCGGTTGTTGGCGTTCTCACTCGCGTCGCTTCACTATGATCCACAACGTACCGCGATCCTCTGTCTCAGGGTGAGTAGCCTCAGTCCGCCTCAAGTAGAGGCTCACCCTGAGGCTGTTCGAATGGATACATACCTAAAGAAGCATCGGTAGTAGAGCACGCAGGCAGGCGGACCTGGTTTCTGAGTGAACGGAAATCAATCCACGGATGCCGATAAAGTGATATCGGACGGTTCACTCCAATGAATGTTCACTCCAGAGAATGCTGCATTTTTATTACATTCCATGTTCACACGGTTGAACTGGAATGAATTAATAGAAAAGAATATTCACCACCATTTTGTTTCAATATGTCGTTGAAAGAAGATAATTTTGCCGCGACGTTTTCTTCTACTAGACTAACAAAATGGCCGAATCAGAGTAAACGTTCTCTCAGTATTCAGACTGTTCATTTATCGTTCATTCCGAGTGGGTGTGAAAGATGCCGAATGCCAACATCCAACACTGTTGGATCGGTTCATTAATAAATTCATTCAGCACTTGTGTTTCATTTTGTGTTCAGATACTTCATTTCATGTAAAAGGTACCGAATGAATGTAATTGAACGAAAAATGAACCTTAAGATTATCGGGTGAGCCAACCTCTAGCACAAGCGCATTGGCTTAGTTGGAGGGGTGAACAGGATTAATGTTTATGTTTTAGCGGCACTATTAGGTGGTAGACCCAAATGTAGGGTCGTCTGAGTAGGTACCACCGCCTTTCTTATTTCTGCCGTGAAGCAGTTCGCTGTGTTTCGGATTGAAAAAAAAAAGGTAGCCAATGTAATTACTGGGCATGGAAGGCATATCATTTTAGTCTCCAGGATGGCAACGCACTTGCAGTGTTGAGTGATTTACCCTTAATTTTGCAAGTGTCTATAGGCGGCGGTAACCACTTAACACCAGGTGGGTCGCAAGCTTGTTTTCCATCTTACACTTTAATATTATTCTTTAAAAAAAGCACTGCTCCACAATTTTGGTATTGTAAAGCGTATTTGTGTATGTGTTTGTTGTAGTATTAAAAAAACTCGACTAATAATCTACTCTAAAATATGGGCTTCCGAATTTCTTTCTTGGAAAATAAATTTTGAGGTGGAGCACACAGGTCTACCCGCTTGAATTCGGAGTAATGAATTTTGAACAATGGTAATACTTCCACCTTACACAGTCAAATAATACTAAAAAAAAATTGCGTTGGTGTTTCTGTTGGTTTTAGAGCTCCACGGGGTATGTGGAAAAGCACCAGGGTTGACAGCGCGCGAAACTGATGTGTCGCTTCAGTTTTGCAAGCCTCTATAGAAAATGTATTCTCTATTGTGTCGAATAAAAGTTTATAAGCTGGAGTTCATTACGCACAAAGAATGCTTCATTCTAAATAACTGTATACACATGACGCCCGGTTTTTCATAAAAGCTAGTGGACTCCCGGCCATCTGCCAAACTCATTTAGGTCAAACTCGGGCGGAACAAGGGCTATTTTTGTCCATCAGTCTGACAATGGCCATTTAGATCTCACCCGAGTAACCCACTCTAAATTTACATTCTTGTATCGACGTTAAGCCTGAAGTTTCTAAACAAAGTTTAACCTAATACTTTCAAAGTACAAAACAGGCTGTAGTTTTAAGATTAAATATTCAAAATTGAAACGGGATTCGAGTCAGGTTTAAATCAAAACATTTCTACATCAAGCAATGAAGATACAACAAAGCTATGAAGCTTTGTAGCGTGGGCTAACAATACATATAGGTAATCACATATTCACACTCATAATCTCAAAAGGAGTTGAGCAGAGCTTTAGGTAACATTTCGTTACACATAAAACCACATCTGGCATTATGGGCCATATTACAGTACCCCAAAATAGTGACTGGTTGCCAGTCTGTCGACTATGGGCTAACATTGTAGTAGAATTATAGAAACATACATTAAATTTGAGATAAATTAATAGAAAATAACACAATGGAATTAGGGATCGAAACGCGGACGATTATAAAAATCGTGCGATATGAGGGCATGTAGAGAGTCATCATCATCACAGCTCATATAATGTCCTCACCGAGAGGCTCGAGCCTACGCCAAATTAGGGGCAATTAGGCGTTAGTCAACCACGCTGGCCAAGTGCGGGTTGGTCGACTTCACACACAACCTAAGAATTTCTTCATAGGTGTGAGCAGGTTTCCTCACGATGCTTTCCTTTAACGTAAAAGCGTCGGTTGAACGTACATATGAATTCAAAATTTGAAAACACATTAGTACGTGGCGGAGTTCGAACCGGTGCCTCCCGGGTGGGAAACAACGCTCTTACCCACTACGCCACCGACGCTTCTCGATCGTAAAGAGTGCGGAAATTAAACGGACGGAGATATCGCCTCGTTGTTAGTCATAGGCATCCTCCAAAGGATTTCCAACCCGATCGATCATGCGCTGCTTTCCGCGCCCTTTACCAGATCGTTGGTCCACCTTGTTGAGGCCTACCAATGCTACGTCTCCTGGTACGCTACCGCCACTCGAGGACCTTTAAAAAATTACACACCAATTCAACCCCAACGGCCATCAGTCGTACTAGCAATGTATCCAGCCCACTGCCACTTCAGGACCAGACACTTATCTTTGTCGTAATGCCTTAATAAAGGTATGTTAATTTAACGAGCACAATTTGACAGCGTGACTGACAAAAATAAGAAAATTGGAACCCCGAGACGAATTAAATGTGTAAAATTAATAATTTTAATATGTAATGCTCGCAGAAATATAAGAGAACATCTTAGCTTGATAACTATCAGCCGAATAAACAATAAGCCTAATAAAGCGGGTAACGAAGTTTAGGAACGTGTTACAAAAGGGCTATATGTAACAAAATGTGAAACCGAAATATATGCGAGTTAAATCCAAAACCACTTTTTATTTCTAATGTACTTTCTAAATTCATGTTTATCATCTTGATGTGTCTGTAAACTAAATAACTTTACGCTACCATCACTTAAATGCCGCTTACAAATAAATTGCTCGCGTTCTTTATATATTTACAACACGACCAAACCCTTTTTACACAACTTAGGAGCAAGCTTTAACCTCTTTATCCCCGAATAAGATACTGGGACTTTATACTCTCTCTATTGCATTATCTGAAATTGGTTTATAAAGCCAGCGGAAACTGTTATATATCAGAAAGCAGCCTTGGAAGGTATCCAGGCGAACAGATAACACAGATGTCTGAACGGCAAATTAAAAGAAATTGACTGGGTTTTACACGCATCAGGTATCGATCTTTGACAAAACCTTTTGAAAAAAGATTAAAGCAGAACACTTGTAATTTTTAAAATAGCTGTATTTTTGGGGGAAAAAATTACACACAAAAATATGTAATGCTTACCAGCAAGGCTGCTTGCTTTGTTTCCTGATTGTTTCCCCTGATGGCTAAAAGTGGACTCGAGCTTCACCCGAAACCCTCAACCAATAAGGTATCAATCTACAACAAATAAAGGAATTCAACAGTACAATGACTGATTCATTTCGACAATACATTACTTCGACATGTTAACTTGGGAGTCTAGTGTTTTATACACCTAAATGGCTGAGTGATGGGTAGGTTAGGGTTATTTTTTTTATGACCAGGCGGAGTGCAATGTTTTTGGGAGAGTACGGACAGAAAAACATGTCGAAGTATTGTACTGTCGAAATTCATTCCGCAACCCTGACTGATCATTATAGCAACTGATTTTGACATACGTATCATTAGAGTGTGGTAGCTAGCCAGGCGGACATAAACAAGACCACGAACCGTGACTAGAGTAAGAGATATGACTATCATCAGCTGATCTGTTCATTTAGGTGTTAGAAAAATGTAAACAAAGCAGATCTGTCAAAAGTCACAGATGCAAGGGATCTATATGTCGCAGTGGATCGCATAACACGCGGTATTACAAAAAGGCGCGCCGGATTGGAAAACGCCGCCATTATGTATTGCGGCTACCTCACGTTCAGTCGGATTACAATTTGGCTGAAGTAAAGTACGCCGTATTGAATGACTTCGCGTTCGTCAAAGCTGCGTACTACCACAGTAACCAAGAACAGTAATACGTCTTCATACAAACTGGCCGCTATCCATTAGAATGTGTGCGTGCGTACTCGGCGCCGTGTACGCACGCACTGTGACACACACATTGACATAAATATATGGGGGCTTAAGGTGGCTGCAGTGCGGGCCGCGCCGTCCCGGTGTGAACGCGCGTTTTTATGTCATTGCACATTCGCTCGCCGCTCGTTCCCGCCCGGCACATTTACGAACCCTAGCGTCAACGCAAGAGTAGGCTAATAACTCGCCAACAGCCCGCAGATAAACTACTGTTCTTTGTATACTGTGGTACTAATGTTGCGCCCAAATACAAAAGGGGCGCATCGTCGATAAACCTCTTTGAAAATTTTAGTTCCAATTACCGCAATTAGTGCTGCATGATCATAACAACGAAAATGGCGTCACAATTCGGGTGACAACAATTCCACTCCGCTTGGTCATAACAAAAATAACCCGAACCTACCTATAATGAGTGGTGATCTCCGTTCGATTATGCAAACTCATATTAATTAAAACCGTTTGACGTTAAGTCCGTAGTGGATTCTATCAATATTAATCTGTATTCATTCATTGAAAGTTGAAAAGAAAATATTTCGAAAATATTTCAATTCATTGAAAGGAAAATATTTATAGATTTAATTTCAACTTAAAACTCAAAGTAATTGAATTAATATTGAGGATACTTTTTGCTCTAGTCGCACTATATTTTACTACCTTTCGTTTTCAAACTTAAAAAAATTATGTGTTTTTAGGTGAAAGTTTACTTTTACAGAAGATAACGGACTACCAAAATTGTCCTATGAAAGAACCTGTTTTTGATTCGTTTAATTTTGAGCACATATATTATAGCACATATATTATTAATTAATTATATTATCAAACCAATTAAGTCATGTTTGATAAGAGCAAAACATGACCCCCACTTAATAACTACATCTATAGTATGATCTTATGACTGTGTCTAGGTAAACATCAAGATTTTCTCTGTGTGTATCAGTACGTGTGCATGTATATGTACACACAATCGGACTTCAACATGACTTTCATAATATAAAAAGACTGTATAAAGTCATAATAAAATATTATTACGATCCGATCACGAGCGCTGATACTCCGTTACCATCGCGTAGTTTGTAGAGCAACACTACACAACCAGGCACTAGTCACACTTTTTCAATCACCGCACCCATCGAACGAGAGTGCGAAGACCATTAGACCGAGTCTGCATACTTCGCGCTATACTCGGTACCTACACATACGTAACGGGGCGCTTTTCCCCACTTCCACCACGACACGACGTGCCCGAGCCGAGGGCCGAGCCCTTAGAGGGACCCTTGGGAGCGTCACTCCCTTCCGATTCGGAAGCCCTAGGAACGCTAGGCGATCGAGACAATACTCAAGGGGAAGATGCTCGGTTGCCCAGTAATTCCCTAGGAACGACCCACAGGCTAGAGGCCGCAGGAAATGTCATCAGCGTCATCCTACAGTTCAGTCAAAAAAAAATTGACAACATGAAATATGTTCCGTTTTGTTTACAACAGTTAAGAAGGAAAAGATAAAGGTTACGTTTTTACTGTGTAAGCCTACTCTATTGGAATTACTCTTTGGATGTCCCTAATATGTCCTCCCATTTTGTGCCAAGTAAGCAACTTGTAACTACTAACCTAAGCCATGTTATACCGTAACGAAATTAACTCGAACTTCTACAGTCACTTTCTTATGTCGCCGGGTGTAGCGATAAGGGACCTTATTGGGAACTCTTAAACTACTTATAAAAGAAAAAGGAAAAATAACTGTAATATAAGAGTTGTATCATTTAATTAATTTTGGAAATATTAGAATCCACATTACAGTATTTCCAAATTCTTATACGATTAGAAAGATTTGTAATAATCATGTTATTAAACATGATTACTACAAATCTTTCTAATTAATACATATACCCATATCCTAAAATGGGTGTCGTTGAAGGCGACTAATGGATCAGCAAAGGGGTATTGATCACCTTATACTCCGTCCACCAATCCACATTGGGCAAGCGTGGTGAACTACTGCCCAAACATCCTTCGATGACAAGGAGAGCCCTTGTGTCCCAGCAGTGGGTCGAGGTTATGATGTGTTATAAATTGCCAAAATTAACTGATGTCTATTTAAAGGATAAGAGAGGTGAAAGATATGAGGTAAATAGAAATAAAAAGATAGGTATTTAAATTATTATTTTCATTTTGCATTACATATTAACATTAATATATCATCATAATTATCTGCAATAATAAAATAGAAATTAAATAAAAAGTTTTTGCTTCTTCTTGACTCTTCGTCCCACTCATGTGTCTCCTTCAACTTAATCTCAATCAATTTCACCCTATCCTTAATGACGGAGTCTCTCCATAGCATTCAGGTATCTAATCTAAGATAGCATTGCTTTCCTTGCGCATAACGTGACTGAAGTAGCTCAAAATTCAAGACCGAGACAGGAGTTCATAAAAATGCTTGTAATAATAATGCATCAAAGGAAAATATTCCATAAGCCTTGGGCAATAGAATTTATGTTATGGAGTGTATCCAGGGATCAAACAACCGTGACCGGGTGTGTTTGCGTTTCATTTTACGCATCTAATGGTCGTCATTGCGATTTTCAAATGCTAAAACTATCATTAATAGCTTGACCATATCAATTCCTACATCCTCGTATTAATAAAGAAATATGTTTATAAAATGAAATGTTTAATGTATTTAATTTTGATTTTGATAATAACGTCAAAAACAACTTGATTGGGGCCTATAGAAAGATTACATTAACAAAGAAAATTCGCGTTTTGTACTCGCTGATCAAATCATTTAATATGATTAGAATTAGTCAATAAGTTTACCCTTAGATATATTTTGTAACATCTGTTTTTAAAACCTGTTTTATCTTTAAACTTCGCTTCAGCAAAGGAAATAACGCGAAAAATGCGTTATAAAAGTGTTTCCACAATACAACTTTATATTCAAGTTGACATAAAATTTTAACACTGACTGAACACGATACTTCTATTAGGAATTTAATACTACACATAACACCTTTAGCCATAAAGAATTTTACTGAGCCTGTAAACACAGGCAATTTAATTAAAATAGATACTATAATAACGTAATAAGATACTAAAAATGTGCAATGTGATAAAGTAACATTTAGTATCGAATTCTGGATGCGGGCAGCGCAGGAACGATTAAATTGAAGATTCTCGGGGGAGGCACATGTGTTAAAGGGGGCCTATCTCTTGGTTGATATGATGATGATTGAATTCTGAGTGTTCACAGGTGGTGTTCAAAGAAATGAAATGAAAAAAAAAATATTGCTCCTTAAAAACTATTACATTTCTTTTAAAACTAATATATATCAAATATAAATATGTGCCAAAGCTTCCTATAGCTTTGGCACAGAGGACAAGATCGTCGATAGTCGGTCATTCCGTGCTCCATGGATTAGTTATAAACATTTCCAATTTTCAACAGGTTCCGGATTTGATTTTAAAATTTACCACTGAATATTTTATCTTCAGCCGCGGACTCGAAGTCAGCGACGAGTGGTAGCGGCGGCAGAGCGATTCAATGCACAGATTTAAATGCAACTGGCCTCGAAGGCAGCGGCGCGAGAGCGATGCACCGAGCGATACCCTCCAGTCAAGCGGCGCCCACGCGTCTTTATTAACGTAGTGTTGTGCATTTCATTTATTGCTTTTTATAGAAGACCGATTCAAAATGCTTGCTTACGACGTCGAAGAGCAATTTGTTTCTTGGGACAAAGATACTATTATCTCATAACACAACACTACACCGCTCTAGCGCCGCGCGATCTGCCCGCTGGCTTCAGGGCCGGGGCCGTGTCGCCGTCACCCCGCTCGTCGCTGATTTCGAGGCCGTAGCCTTACATCTGAACCAGATCAGGAATACATTTGTCCCGGCTACCCCTTACCGTACTGGTTTGCATTCATGTATTGTATCTAATAACCTTTACGCACGTACATTTGAAGACTCTCTATGTCTTTGAGTGGCAGCTGTATATCAGGAGACGCACAACGAGCACAAAGTGAACCAATGATCTGAGGCAGCACAGGCGCAGGCGAGGACGCACAACGAGCACAAAGTGAACCAATGATCTGAGGCAGCACAGGCGCAGGCGAGGACGCACAACGAGCACAAAGTGAACCAATGATCTGAGGCAGCACAGGACCGATCGGATTGAAGATCCTTGGGACCGATCGGATTGAAGATCCTTCGTCCAGCATTGGATGTGTCTGGGCTGAAATGATGATGAGGATGATAACATGAGGTTATATAAGCGAAGCATGAAAACTTAAGGGACATCGAGGTGAGGGCAGCTAGTGCACATTTTGCACCGCACAGTAGCAAGGAAGTATTCATCACCGTGCCCTGTATGAAAAAACGTCATTTAGAAAAACCATTATATTCGTTACTTTGAAATCAGAATCTAACGAGATTTGCCGTGATTCATACCAAGCTGATCACTTCACCAGGCAAAAATATTGACTACCACCAAATCACATTAAAGATTCAACGCTGTCTGATTCGACTGTACCGACCGCTTTATTGAAAAAGTAATGAAAAACTCCGCCACTCGGCTCAAAACTCGCACCGTTCTATTGAAAAACTATTTCATTTCGAGAGATAAATTTCTGTGAACATTGTCTCTTGGGAATACCAAATATTTATTTAGACGAGTGTGGTTTTGCATTGACGAAAAGTTTGACTTGAATATTCCAAGCCAAACATTTTGAACTACGCATGTCCTTTTGCTAAATGTTCTTGCGAGTGAATTATTGGGTCGTAAAGTATCATTGTGGAAGTATCGAGGGTACACTTATTTATAGTTTCAATATTCGCAAAATAAATTACTCCATAAAGAACCAAGTTTTGACTTGAGTGGATTAAATATTTTTATGACATTGTTTGCGTTACATATTTTAGTTAATCGATTTACATTCGCATCTATCGTAACTACTGCTATACTGGACATGAGAGTTTATGTGTGTTGATTATTTGAATCCAGATTATCGGTAAGAAAAATATTATCCAAAGTATCGAAGAATATTGAAAAGTTTGTAAAACTGAACACTAATTAGACTCAAAACCGATGACGTAAAAAATATAGACAGGTTATACACGAAAAAATTGTATTTTAAAGTGACGCGAAATTAGACCTATATCTACGTACTGATATTTATTTAGATACTTCGCGAAAAGAAAGTGACTAATGATTATGTAGACCTGTTATTAGAAAGAGATAAATGTACCTCATGTGTTACGGATTGATTGCTGCTTAGTGCTCATTGGTGCGAGTGCGCACCAATACCGATAACACAGGATGTTCGCGCGCTTAACAGTCAAATTGAATAACTATGTGAAATTGAAATTTTTTTAAGAAAAAAAAACTGTTCTTTCGAATAATATAACACGTTTTTGTAGTCTCTAACAGTGACAATGTGATTTGTACATCACCTAAAAGCACAGGAAGGCATTTTTCAAGCGATAACTTGAAGGTTGCAATGAAGTGAAGTCGACCAGCCGAGACGCGAGAACGTTCCCGAATGAATGCAAATCCGGCAATTGCCTGACTTTTTCATTACCATTCTATACTTTTTAAACATCTTAGTACAAAACACACTGCACCGAACTATATAACTTGGGAGCAGGGTAAGAGAAAGAAGTAGCAGTTAATAGTAAATCATAATTAAAAGGAACGTATGGCCAGCACCGTTTACGTACAAACAGAGAAAACCTTTTGTTTTACTAGCCCTATTTTTATCCAATCGTTATAATATTTTAGAATGTTTTAACTTATTAAAAATCTATTATGTACGTTTTTCGTTTTTTTTTTTAATTCAAGTCTTTTTTCTTTTTGTTAAAAAACGTTCTAATATATGTTCAGATCGGATAAGAAATAGGGTAGAAAAACCATTTTCTCCATTTGCATGGATACGTGTTCGCCATACACACTCTTATGCACCCTGGTGATGTGCAAAACCAGTGATAACAATATTTGAATACAACACAATTTCATGCATAGGTTACTCAATTTACACAGCAGTTCCGTGTGACATAATACTCACTCTCGTCTGTATTTCTATTGTTAGACTCATACGCTCCCAACGGATTCGAATCCAACTTCAGCACTGTACAGACAACACAAGAACGATTGGAAAAATTTTCAAAACTGATCCGTTTATGCTCTAGGGAATTAATGAACTTATCGAGATTCGTAGGTGGGTTTTAACGTAAATAGTACCATCAGTTACATACAACTTTCGAAGCAAGACTGGTATTGGTGATAAGAATTAATCCTTACAAAAGTAATTTCTTATGGTACCGGTTTGTCTTTTTCTCTTCTTCTGGAGTAAATGTGACCCGATGTGGGATGTACGTTGTAATGTTGACCAATAATTCTCGTGTAAAAATGTATGAAAATTTTTGTCGATAATATACCCATACTTGTACTAGTTAGATACTAAATATTAACTTTTTCCAAATGTCAGATTGCAGAGAGGTCAACTTAATTGGATCTCTAATCAACCATCTTACCATTTATGCTTAATTAATCCAAAAAATATTAGCTTACAGTAGCAATGTAAACAAAGCTTTGAAAAAACTTAGCATATTTCAGTAAGAAGATATTTATAAAAATGGTTAGGAAAATAATTCGAGGTCGTGCGCGTCTTACTTGCAATGGTTTTTAAGACCCTGTGCGTCCATGAGCACTATGACACCTCAAAAGCCTTGCCATATGGCACGCACTGAGAAATGCCTTATTTTGCATAGCATTTTTTCCTCAAACAATTTGTAAATAGGGGCGTATGAATAGGTTTTTGCGATCCTGTGCGTCTACGCTCACTGTAATATTTGTAATAATGGTATTTATTGGCATCACAAGTATTTAAAATTTTTGGGTTTTAAAAACCACAGAGAGATATCTGTGACTGTGTGTGTTGACAATACAAAAGTTTAATTAAACAATACGTTTTGTTTACTCTATGGGCCAGGCGAAAAAAGATAGCTTCTATTTCTCGTGTGGTTGACGATATGAGAACAAAACAAACGTTCCATATTTTCACATGACTAGCTCACAGTACCGACTGGGCTTAAATTTAGAGAAACAAAATACAAACGTCCCTCTGTGTCAACAGAGAATTATAATTCTATATCAACTCCATGTCCTGTGTTATTTCATTAATATTGTGTGACTGTTGAATTTAGATTTCTGCGTGTCGAAAATAACGATAAAATAATTTTGCGCGACTGGGACATTTTGATAAGTCACTAAAGTAATAGAAAATACAATTATATTATCATCAACAGCTCATATAATAACCACGCTGGCCCAGTGCGGGTTAGTCGACTTCACACACAACCTAAGAATTTCTTCATAGGTGTGTGCAGGTTTCCTCACGATGTTTTTCTTCACCGTAAAAGCGTCGATTAAACGTACATATGTATTCAATATTTGAAAACACATTGGTACGTGGCGGGGATCGAACCAGTTCCTCCCGGATGGTAGACGACGCTCTTACGCACTACGCCACCGACGCTTTCAAACGAAAAATATTTACATAAAATTGGTTATTTAAAATCGCGCGCAATAAATGCAATTCGTAGCTTTGTAGTGTGGAGTGACAATTGTGTATACATATTTATAGAAACATATATTAAATTTGAGATAAAAAATTTAGGAAACAGCACAATGATATTAGGGATCGTTACGCGGATGTTTATTACGCCACATACCTACCTATTCAATTACAAATCATCAAATTCAATTATTTGTTTTACAGGCTATTGAAAAAAAATTCAACTCATTGTGTTACATTATTTCACAATAAGGTACAGTTAATTTCAGCTAAATGGATCGAGCGATGCCTAAAGTGACCCAATAGGCTCTATTTGGCAAACTCACTAATTGTTATATGTGGTAACGTTTCTCTTTAAAGAATTACGAAAGCCCTGGTTCCGATGACCTTATTACTGACGAAGCATAAAATAAATTACCAGAAATAAAGGTAGGTCTGGCCGAGTAACCTTTGGACGGTTCTGGTGAAAATAGCGTACGTAAAGTACTCAAAACGCCCCCAAAAGGGTTTAGGAGGATACAGTGTACCCGTAGTGTAAGTTTTTAATAGGTATAAAAACGTTACTATTTTAGCTGCGTAAGGGCTCAATTTTTATGAGCAACATGATTTGCGCTATTTGCGTTTCTTACACAAATTGAGCTCTTAACGCAACTACAATAGTTAAATTTGTATACGGAAAAACTTACACTACCGGTATTGATGGTTTTAACCTAGCCAGTGTGCGGTATGGTCCAGCAATGGATTTTCCATCGTCATAAAAAAAGTCTGCCTGAGTGAAATGAACGTACTATCGGGGTCTTGCTAAACTTTACAGTTTAAAAATTTTTCCTTTGAAGCGAGCCCTTTCTGTTGACCCCGCCTTCTATTACTGTTGACCAATAAAATACCCTCTTTTGTTTTGAAGGCATCTGGTTGGCAATTCATAAAAAAAAGCTACTTATTGTTTTAACAAATTGCAACCAGATGTCTTTACGGCAATGTTTGCTAAAGCAATTGTATTGCATCACTCTGGGATCTTCACTCTGAATTCTATTGGTTAACCGGCTAAGGCTAGTCGTCGACAGTGTAATACAAAACACGACCCAAGATTACGGTGACCGCGATAGTACATATAGCTCAGATGAGCCTTGTCATTAAATGAAATCTCCGCGTAGACACAAATATATTGTTTTCAAGTTCCAGAAAAGTATTAGGATCGAAACCCTCATAATATATCAAAAGGTCAAATAACTCATAATCAATCAAAAGGTCAAAGTAAGCAAAGAACTTTACTTACCGCTTTGTCAAATCAATATATCAAAGTATTGACTTGCGCCCCCGTATATCAAAACAATTTTTCCTTCAAAGTTTTACGTCTCAAGGAATCTCATATCATGTTGGTATGAAGTGTGCGAGGTAAGAAGCAACCTTTACGAAGATGAATAAGTCTCCTAACAGATTTATTAGTTTTCGATAATACCAAAAGTATTTATATTGGTCCTTACTCTCTTTACAGGTTTTATTAGAAATGTTGACGATGAAATTTGTTTTCATGTTCAGTGTAGCAAAATGCTTGCGTAACTCAATATTGATGTAGACAATCACATCATACCTATATTAATAAAGGCTGTATGTAATTTATAAAAAGTACTACCCGCCCCGGCTTCGCACGGTTAGTAGGTAGAGCATATTATTATGCCTGAATGTTTTGTCTCTGGTAGGATCTCATCAGCTTATTAAGGCGTCGAATAAATGTGTTTTCTTCTTTTCCCTCACAGGGAGGAGCGAAAGAGAGAAGAACGAAAGAATTAAAAGGACCTTCCGGACCCCGAGGGAAGGAGGAGGTGTAATTCTCGTGGATACCTGAAGGGTGGTCATCGGGTTATGTCGGACGCTTACCGCCTAAGCACCCCCTTACTTGTGCAGAGTGGCTATAAGACTATCGGAAGCAGCCACCCACTCCGGAGAGGGGGAATGTGCAGTAAGTGTGTCATGATTTGGGGGGGGGGGGGGGGGGCTGCTTCCGATAGTTATCGTACCGATAGTCTTATAGGCACTCTGCACTAAGCAAAGGGGTGCTTAGTCGGTAAGACTCCTGCATAATCTTAGGGCTGCCCTTCATGTATCCTTATGAATTACACACCTTCTCCTTCACTCCAGATCCGGAAGGTCCCCTTAAATCTCTTGTTTGCTTCTCCCTTTAGGGGAAGGAAAGGGAGAGAAACTGAAGGGGTAAATAAAAAAGTAAAAAAAAAAAAACTATAACCCAACTACGGAAATAATGTACCTACTCCATGGTGTGCAAGAAAAAATCGACTCCTCCTATTGTTACTCAGTAAAAATGTAACCTATGTTGCCCAGACCTTAATAAGGAATCATTGACACCTCATTTATCAAAATCGGATGAATAATTTAGGCGCTACAAAGATAAATACAAACATACATAGACTGCTAAAATCATTACCCTTCCCTTTGGCTGTTCCGTAGTCGGGTAAAAAATGGCTCACCTGCGTTCGTGTCCTAAACAAATTATACAAAAACAGATAGGTACTTTCATATAAACATTGTAAAAAGGCTTCATAATTTTAATCATAATATTGAAAACTCTAGACAAGAAACACAAACCCTATCTTTTAAATAAGATACACAATGAAAAGGCTAGTTTACTATGATGGAAAATCTAGTTTGTTCTAAATTGTTACAAAAATCTATTAACAAAAAATATATTTTCCTATTAAATCTTCTTTGTTGAACGCTTTAATATACAAAAGAAAACCTATAATACTCGTATAACTTCATAGTGAAGTATCCCGTCCTCCAACAAAATATTGGAGATTTCGAAAACGATAACGCGGTGTCCTAGAAAATATTTTTCAGAAGCGTAAAAAGGTGGAATATAAATTATCATGTTTTATCAAGTAAACTGACATACGCCGGTACCTATAAGCAGGAAATTGTGTACGAGCGTAATGGTTTTTGTTCCTTATTTCATATAAATAAGGCTGAAAATTTAAAATCTCAAATTTGAATGCACATAACAATAAACAATTTAATTCTTTTCTATTATTACGAAATTATAGTTAGTAATAATCATTGAATTTCAAAATTTAAAAGACATTAGTAAAGCCTTTTTACTAGCTTTTGATAATTTAGCGTCGCGGGTGCGATCGCGTCACTGCAGTTTCATGCAATAGTGTGACGTCTGCACCGCGCTAGCGCAGCGTTCAATAAACTGCAGAAGAAACTCTAAGACAAAAACGTAACGCACTTGTCGCATTGCCGCGGCGTCTGCGCTGCACATACGTTAATTGAACGCATACGCTGGACAAACTCTAATGTGAAGGGCTTCTGTGAGTGTACACTTGGTGTAGTTTCCGATCACGAAAAGTAGTAGCCCTTATCATTCCCTACTCTCCCGTGGATGATAATTCCATTTAATCAGCCCTTTCAATAAACTAATCAAGAACACAGACTTCCCTTTTCTCTTTAAACAGCTATAATATTCAACTCTTTACGGACATTTTGTTTTAATATCAAGTCATTAAGCTGGCTTAATCCACTTTTTATTTCTCAAATAAACCGTTAAAGGTTTACTCTAAGCTTTATGACTACGCATTAACTTCTATAACGGATTTGACCGCAATAACCTGGAATGTAAACGTTTCATTGCAACTAATTTACATGTACACAAATCTCGACCATTCCCTTCCGATTAATTAATGATTAATAAGTCAAAATTAACATACAATAGCATGATTTATCACCATGCTGTGATAATCAGGATTGATATTAGACAGGTGTTGTGCATACTCAATATTATTATCATCAGGTATTTTATGAAAATATAGGACCTATTTTTAATTCACAAAAGCGGTAAAACCATAACTGTGTGTGTGTGTGTGTGTGTGTGTAGGTAGATAGATCTGTTATATATACCGGAAACGGTTGAATGTACGTTCCTTTACTATTGTAACACCTTTATATACCTACGTAAGTTCTGCAAATAAATCATTTGAATTTTTATTTGAATTGGGTATCGTTTTCGTTGTTTTCGGTGTTCCCGATTACAAATACAACATCTATTTTGAGATCCAAGATGGCGGACGTGACTTGGAATGGCCGGTAAGAGCTAAGCAAAAAAAGTGAAAAGTTAAAGAGTTATCAGTCATGAAACTTTCTTTAATATATATGGTTATAATAACAAGTATGCTATTGACTGTGCCCATACAATGACATAGCTTCGTTCCAACCACAGATTCTGTACCTAGTTCCAATCGAGTGTTCCACGACACTCACGCATTTTTTACGGAAAAATGACATCACGGGTTCCTACGCCTTAATTAGATTATATCTTTTTAAATATTTAGATACTGAATTGATTAAGTAAAAAAGACGATTGTAATTTTTTTTTGTAATCTACATTTTTATACGACTAGGTGACAAACAGGCTGACGGCCCACCTGGTGGTAAGTTGACCTGCAAATAACTAGGAAAACTCACATTATATTGCAGGTGCGTTGGCATCCTGAAACCTAGGATGAAATTCCTTCCATGCACGGCAATTACACTAGCTATCTTTGCCTTCAATTCGAACACACAGCAAACTTTTTCACGGGTGACCCTACATACAAGTCTGCCATGTAATAAAATTATCTGACGGACTCAAAAGAATTATTATATTGTTACCCTGTCATTTTACTTTAGCTGTTGTATAAATTGGTTTTTATATTAATTCTATGCAAATAGCAGACAACAAAAGTCTTATATTTTTCATATGGCTGACCAGGTTAGTCTAGTGCCAGAGTTTTACAAGTCCCTGATTCAGGCATTTGGATTCTGATTTTACGGCTTTTTTACGACCGTCATGTCCGGTTGCAGCCGAGAATAGCTTGTGCGCAAACAAAGCGTGGAGAAAAATCCAGGCAAAATTCTGGTTCACCAAACGAGTAGAAAATACCAGAAGCTTTAGTTCGCAATGTAATAACGTTGTTGATCTAGAAGTAAACTTATTACATAGTAATTTAAATATGTAATATTAATTTAGAGATTAGCAAGACTAACAGCTGAAAATTCATAGGCTTCTAAATGACACTCAGAAATCAATCATGTCTTGAGAATCGTTTGTCACTTTCTATCAAGTAGAAAGTGATTTCGACATTCGACGCTCAAGTTGACGTTAATTCTTGAGACTCATTCTATCTCAGACCAATGATCATTGGATTGAGCATTCTATAATACGTGCCTAAGTTAAATGCCCGCCGAAAGTGCAAGTCATTTCGCTTAACCTTTATTGTCTGTGAATAAGATGGCTTAAACTTCAAATGGTCAATTAATTAATCCTTTGGGTGGCACCCTCAAAACACCAAAATGGCGTTGAGTGGCGGGCCCCTCCGCGGGTAGTATGAAAAATGATATTAACACGCAGACAGAAGCTTTTCAGTATTTACCAGTTAGGTTATTATAGTTATAGCTCCACAGGCTAGATTTTGTTGTTACCTACGTAATGGTAGGACCTTATTACAAAGCAAAAATATTTTCAGAGAAATTTCGACTTAAACCGACTGTATAATCTTAAACTAAAAATTAGGAAATAATATTTTAGTTACTTCAATGAAGAGATCGGTAGAGGACAGTCTACGAAATTATTGATACACGTTCATATCGACTTTAAAAAAAGGAGGAAGGTCTCTATTCCACTGTAATTTCTGTAGTGTGTGGACTAAATTGTAAATTACTTAAATTATGTTTACAATTTATTACACATTGTAAATATGTAGGTAGGTATGAATTTCATCCCTACCTACATATTTACAATTTATTACACATACTATAGAAATTACAGTCGAATAGAGAACTTACTCCTTTTTAAACTCGATTATAATGTATTTGTGTTGTCGTTTGTTTTGCGAGACCTCAAGTAGTGCGCCGGTGTCGCTGGTGGTTTCACCGTGGTTGCGATATGATCGGTAGGTACTTTTACATACCCCGACCACACGGGTCGGTATTGTGTTTGACGGAAAAAGGTCTGTGAATTACACTATTAATTTTCATACAAATTAGCCTAATTGTTTTACTGTTGTTGTTTGTGGTTGAGATACGTGCGTATTACTTACTCCCTAAAATAAAATACCTACATTGGTTACTCAATTGAAAACCAATTCGTACGCATTCAAGCATCAATAATCTGAATGCTATCCTAACGTTCGTGCTTTTCTTTGTTCGTAGGTCTGTTTGAAACTGACGGCATTCGCGTTCCGGGTACGGAATGCGACTACACGTTCAGCCGTTCCGGCAACCGGCCAACGCACGGCCGGCTGTATAGCCCACGCTACCCGTCCATCTATCCTAATAATATACGTTGCTCCTACCATTTCCACGCAAGGTAAGTTAACAATATAACTTTTTTGTTACTTTTATTATTAGGTTGGGGAAAAAGTCTTTTCGCATTATAGTATGTATAAACTTGTAATAAAATCTCTTTGGCTATACTATTTGTATCTGGCTGGTTTTGGTATCATTGAAAGTTTAAATTTTAAAGAACATAATTCCAAATTCAAATTAGGAAAATGTGTGATTTTCATTTGTTTTTCGTACCGCCAAGATGAGTGAATCTAATGAAGAAATTCGATACATTTTAAAATTTTACTACAAAAAAGGTAAAAATGCAACGCAAGCCGCGAAAAAAATTTGCGATGTTTATGGACCTAGTGCAGTGCCTGTGAGAGTAGCACAAATTTGGTTTAAGCGTTTTCAATCCGGAAATTTTGATGTCAAAGATGCACGTCGCTCTGGTCTGCCAAAATGGATGCCATTTTTGAAAAAGTGGAGCAAGATCGGCATGTCAGTAGTTACGACGTAGCTGAAGAACTGGGAATTGACCACAAAACAGTTTTGGCGCATTTGAAAAAAACTGGGTACACAAAAAAGCTCGACATTTGGGTACCTCACGAGCTCACTGAAAGAAACCTAATGAACCGTGTACTCATTTGTGATTCTTTATTACGACGTAATGAAACCGAACCATTTTTGAAGAAGCTGATAACTGGTGATGAAAAGTGGATCACGTACGACAAGAACGTGCGAAAAAGGTCGTGGTCAAAGGCCGGTCAGGCTTCACAGACTGTGGCGAAACCCGGGTTAACTCGCAACAAGGTGATGCTGTGTGTGTGGTGGGATTGGAAGGGCATTATTCATTATGAGCTGACCATCGATTCTGAACTCTACTGCGAACAACTGATGAGATTAAAGCAAGAAGTTGAGAGAAAGCGGCCGGAATTAATCAACAGAAGGGGTGTGGTTTTTCATCATGATAACGCTAGACCTCACACATCTTTAGCCACTCAGCAAAAATTAAGAGAGTTTGGCTGGGAGGTGTTAATGCATCCGCCGTATAGTCCTGACCTTGCACCTTCAGATTTCCACCTGTTTCGGTCTCTTCATAATTCTTTAGGCAGTGTCAGGTTAACATCACGAGAGGACTGCCAAAACCACTTGTCGCGGTATTTTGACCAGAAGTCCCAAAATTTCTATAGCAATGGGATCATGTCCCTACCTACAAGATGGCAAAAAGTTATCGAACAAAATGGTACCTACATACTTTAGTTAAATGTAAATAAACTATATTAAAAAATGTTTTGAATTTTCTTAAAAAATGCGAAGAAACTTTTTCCCCAACCTATTATTTCGATAATAATTCACCGCTTCACCGCTAGTCACCGCTTCGTCGGAAAAAGGTGCTGACTCTTTCATTTAATCATAATTTTATAGTAAGACATTTTAGACATAAGTTTTATTTTTATGTACTTTTTCTCCATAGATGAACTTTAATTACTTATGCCAAATCTTTTACCGTGTGCAATATGCTTAAAAGATTTTTCTTTTAACATGGATTTCGTTCGAAGCGAAGGTAGGGTTTTATTGGCAATTTAAACATGCTCAGGAAAGTCCATTTAAATAAAGAACTCTTTGATTTTATTTTTTTATTTTTATTCAACAACTTAGTAAAATGATCATATAATATATGGTCTATAGAACCAGAACAGAAGAAGAGTCACATGTCCATTACTGAAGTTGTAGCTAAAGCTATGTGATTGTATATATTTTTAACCACAGGGCATTATTTAAAATCTCATAGCACTTGACTTTTCCTACTTACATTTATGTAAATTTTATGGAACATGCTAATAATAAAATTTTATTATGTTACAGACCAAAAGAACGCATCAAAGTGGTGTTTGAAGAAGTATCTTTGCAGAAAGGTGATATTAGGTGGGTACTTATCGTCTATTACTTAGAATATTATTTTAGTTAATAATCTACTTATTTATTTCATATCCATTATCAGATTAAAATTTTTGTCTTTTAATATTATTACATTATTACACCGACATTCCGTAGTGCTACACTAGAGAGCACTGATAGCGGAATTTTTAAAAATAGTTCTAAGATGTCCCAAACGGCAGTTTTAGCGAGGACTAGTATATATTTCTAGCTATAAAACGGCACTCCTTCTCTCTAGACAGGGCCGCTGCATCCGATAATCTTATAGCGTCTATCTATACCAATCGGCAGTGCTTAGTCGTAAGAGTACGACATAACCTGTAAGGCACCATATATCCATGAGGTTACCGCCAAGGGCGGATCCAGCTTTGGCGCCAGGGGGGGGTCACATAGACGTGGTCAAGTCCAGTGGCGTAACTATAGGGTGGCAAAATGCCACGGGCCCCGCGAAAATGTCAAACGAAACGAACCAAAAATTTCAAAACTAGGGGGGGGGGGTGTATATGAATTTGCCACGGGCCCCACATAGTTTAGAACCGGTTTTCAGGTTTGAGGTAAAAGTTAATAACAATTTAAAAAAATAGGAATATTTTTTTCTTTTATATTAAATTCTAGATTTGCATGATAAACACTTTTTGACGTAAAGAAATAAGTGTTGAATGTCCACGCCCTCGCAACCTCGCAATGACATCAGATGTCTTGCTTCCAGAGTTTAACTTCCACAAGAAGTACTATGGAACTGATTAAAAGGGTGGACTGGGCACAACACCGTTATAGTAATTCGGTAACCATAAGACTCAGACCAATAAAAATAATTTTTGGTCTGAGCCGTAAGAGTGGGTCATCGGTAGCGAAAAGGTCAATAAGCTAGTAAGGCCTGGGATTCAAGGACTACAATTTGACCCAAAGCCTTTCTGTCGTATCCCAAAGAACCAGGCTATGAAATACTTAAAAACCCACCTCCTCTGAGAGGCAAAAGCGGACTGGCAAAGAACGCCTGGGTTAACCCATACAAAATCGAACCATACTCCCGTAAGCGCACTAACCAGCAGTGATGGAAATCGCCCCAAAACAACGAAATAATAAAAGTGTCATGGAATTCTCCATGACCTGGCGCCACTTTTATCAGTAGAACCAAAATGTTCTGAGTCGGTTCTCTCGACGGAGTGCTTGTATCAGTCTGCTCTGAATCCCGATACCTGGGCTATACATACAGCACAACGGTAATATAGACCGAGATGTCAATATTGTCAATCATCGAGTAAGCTCAGGATGGATGAAATGGCGGCAGGTTACCGGGATAATTGGGACTCCCATTGAGGCCCCTCAATGGGAGTATGCAAGCGGCCTCAATGGGCCGCTTACAATGAGCCTCATAAGAAGGCTTAAGGTCACGAAAAGGGCAATGGAGAGGGCTATGCTTGGAGTTCCTCTGCGTGATCATATCAGAAATGATGAGGTCCGCAGGAGAATCAAGGTCACCGACATAGCCCGATTGACGGCCGTTGGGCCATAAAGGTCCTCGAGTGGCGACCACGTACCGGAAAACGCAGCATCGGTAGGCTCCCCACAAGGTGGACCGACGATCTGGTAAAGGTCGCGGGAAGCCGCTGGATACGAGCAGCGCAGGACCAACCGGTTTGGAGATCCTTGGGGGAGGCCTATGTCCAACAGTGGGCGTCTCTGGGCTGAAATGATGATGTCACTCCCCTTGATTACCTCAAAATCTATAAAAGCATCTTGAGATCTGTCGTCCTGCTTGGATCAGAAAGTTTGGCATTAAAGCGAATGGATGAAAATAGATAACACGTGCATTTGTGGCAACAATTTGTAAGAACACTATTACAGATTGAAATTTTAAAATGTTTTAACTTAGTACTTTATTACTAAAGTTTAGTCGTACCGGTTGAAGTTAGGTCTAGCTAGACGTTAGTCGAAACCTTGTCGAAACATGGCAAAAAACCCTCAGGAAAAACCTCAGATCAAGAAAAACACGAAGGTGCATGGCGGCCATGGCGCGGTAAATTCAAATTTTCCCGAATAATGCGTTTGCCGTCAATGTATTATATTAAATTATTTAAATATTGAAAGTACTTAATTAATAAAAAAAAAATTAAAATATATAAAAACATTATTTTAATTAGTGGTCCACCTAGGTCCTGGACCCAGCCCAGGGGGGGGTCATGACCCCCATGACCCCCCCCCTGGATCCGCCCTTGGTTACCGCCTGCTTCCCTCGGAATCTGGAAGGATTTATTTGAACTTTCGTTCCTTTTTTTTGCTCCACCCGTTCGTGGGAGAAGGAAAGGCAGAGAAATTTTTTATTAACAATAGGAAAATATTTATTTACACAGAAATAAAGAGAAATTTAAGAAATAGTGTCGATAGATAGAAACAACCTGCAATGTTACGGCTGTTCATAATCTTTGCAAGATCTATTCCTTACCGTACTTAATAATAGTGCCTTAAGGAATGACGAGGAAATTTTGCATACATATCTCGAATTTATTCCCAAGAGGTGTACAATATCGTCTAAATTTGCATTTGATCCCGATACGTTGTGATCAGTGAAACTCGGTGTTCAGAGCAAAGGGACTTGACATCTTTGCCACAGACAATGAATAATAGTGTGAATAATATCCTATGCGGTCATATTATTATTACCTTTGGTTTTGTCTGGGAATGGATAGGGCAGCAACCTTAAGAAGTCCAATCCAACGTAGCGTTATATTACAAAATATTAACGGTCTATTACAACGGACAGCTTCTTCTTTTTCTGAAACGCGGGCGTTCAAAATCATCTGATATCAAGTTAAAATAAGGCTGAATGACAAACTGAGCTTACTTTTAAATGCTAGAACACAATTAAAACTATTGTCAACATACCAGACATAATGGTGGAGGATACTAAGATATATCGCTAACCTGTACCTACTGCATGAAGATAGGACGTTTAAGGAAGGCCTGGAAATAATATTGAGTCTGTTCACACTTAAACAAGATATTATTAAAACAAGCATTACGCAAAACCTCCATATGGCTCGAATGTTTATGCAGTGACTCAAGTGTGCGATAATATCATATGTTTTGAGAAAAAGCACGGCAACTACAGTACCAATAACATTTCGCAATTTTATTTATCGTTAGCAAAGTCGCACAAGCAATTTTGCTAAGCTTTGGAAAATGCTTATATGCTATTAGTACGTATGTAAATATTGTTAGCATTACTTCAAAGCATAGAGAACCACCTGGAATATAGTAACCTATTAAAAAAAAAGTTCCATAATTTTTTTAAAGATGATGGTTAAGTTATGTGAACTGGTCAAATAACTGCATGTACGATGATGAATGAAAGAAAATGAAAGACTACGATAAAATTTGTCACATTTCAAATAAAACACACAGTGTCATGTACTACTCCATCTGGTAATAAAGCACTATCTGTTGTAACAGGGTCGTCTTATTTCGGAAATATTGAGTTGATTTAATGAGCTGGTACTCTTTAGTGTTCTGTGCATTTTCTCGCTATTTCAAAAACGTTGCACTCTCATTTCCTTCCATTTTAATTAGCATCGCTCCACCCATATCTTGTAATATCTGATAGCTCGATAATAATTCATTTACAATTACTGTACTCAAACTGTATCCAACATTTCACAGCTGCTAATTCTGTAACTAGTCCCTGATAGAAATCCTCTATCAACGTAGGTATATTCTCCCTTAATTTAGAGCAGGAATAATTAAATTATGGACATAACGGCCCTGTAGTGTTCCCGTTAATGAGTGCTGGCTATAAACTATATCTATTGGCTTAATTAACAGGATAATGCATGAATATACCACACCGGGATAGAATTTACATTTCATTGGAGCTCCTCGCATGCGGGGTAATTTGATGTTTAGACAATTTAGTTTCCATATTTCAATTCCATTACAGTGTTCGTTGGAATGTTGCAAAGTTAATTTTAGATAGCTCAAGCGGAGTACGGCAAGTTACGTATTTCAATACAAGCATGTATCACTCTATACCTAGTGTATTAAATCATGTATCATCACTGTTGGATTCGCGACCGAGAACTCTTGGATTTGTCCGATAAAATATCAATATAATATATTGATATATTATTGAACAAACCCCGTTGTTCACATTCACGAATAGGGCTACCACTTCTCGTCCTGTAGGTTATCGTCAGGTAATGTAGACCGTCAAACCAAGAAGTAACTCGCGCGGTGGCAAGCAAACCACCCATAATAGCTTTCCAAGGATGATGTCAGGCAGGCAGCTGGCCATAATGCTTTATCAAAGTCTATAGGATTGTCATATTCCACCGCCCTCGAATACTTTGAGACTAGGGTAGGAAAAAGAAGACTGGACACAGCTTGAACTAAAACCAGTGAACGCTAAAACTATAATATCTACGGATAAAGATATCCGAGCTTTCTTCATGCCTGGTTCTGTGTGGATGGTAGAACTGTCTTATCAATCTGTCGTTATTATAATAGTGTCGATATTAATAACACTGTTGTATTTCGACAGCTAATGATCATAATACATTATATATATTATAGTGGTATATATTCCGGGCAACGAAAATAGTAGAGAAATCTTTTAAAATGCCATAAAATGATACCTATTATAGTTTTAGATACGTTATACGCTCACAAAACAGGAAATAAAATGATCCGATATGCTGTAGCAATACACATATACACTTCTATTATTTTACCTATATTTTACTACATTGGCAAAAATTGAGGGGGGATGGCATAATTAATCTAATAGGAACAAAAAAGACAGCTAGTGTTTGTCATTGCACAATTATATTTGTTTTACAATGATAAAACCAAATTAAATAATATAATTTCGGCTTAATTACTTATACGTGATACTATTATGATACGTGACTCTATGAGCTTTATTTATTTTGCTTGCCTAATTTGTGCATTTTCATATGTCACAAGACGTCATTTTGTTGCATAAACACGGTTGGCGGGAACTGTAAGGCACACGCGTACTGTCTACTGTTTCAAAGGCGTCTAAGGCAAACACTGTTTTGAGTTGTCATTTCGACGCGCTTATGTCGTATCTCTTTTTATATTATAATATCATTGTTAAAATGTATATTTTTAACTCAATGTTATTAATTACTCTCATCTTTGATTTCAATTACTGTAGATTTCTCTATTAATTAATAAAACTAACCAAAACCATCCCTTCCAATGTAATATTATCACAAATCATTACTCAGAGTAAATTAATTAACATGAAATTACAGTAGACAGAATTGAGCATAGGATGTTATTGTATTAACCAACGTTATGCGGTCGAAATAGGGACGATTTTGCATTATAACTGGCATTTATATTAAATATTTTATCTAATTGATATCGGCAATAGCGAACATAGTTACGTAATTATAATGAGAATAATTTTAATAACGTAACGGTTGTTTAACTTTTTTATATAATTCGAGATCTTGCTTTGCCGTCGTAAGGTCTTAGATATTTTAATGCGGTGCTCGTCATAGACAAGTAATGAGTTTGTGAATTTGTCCATGTTTCTGAATGAGTTTTTAGTCTAAAAATAGATTTGTGAAGTTTTTTTGCCAATATTCAGTTATTAAGTCAAGACACTCACAAAATATTCGGTATTTGGTGTACGGCCGAATATCCTATTCGTTACAAGTGTATTTCTTAGTTAAAAAGTCTCTCAAGGTTAATGTCATCTCGTTCACGCAACATTATACCTATAAACTTTAAGACCTTTTCACCGTGGTCGAGTAACTTTTTGACATCAAAACTGCAAAAAAAATTTATTATTAATTGATATTTGATTTTGCTGTATTTTGAACGTTTTTCTTTTTCCAGTTGCCTCAGAAGAGCAGATATCATCAAAGTGTTTGATGGTAGAGACACCAACTCCCCAGCGATCGCCATGCTATGCAATGAGCTTACAGGTATTAGTTTATTAAAAAACTTCATTGGACAATTTTATTCTCATACAATAAGTGTAAAAAGCTCGTGTACTTAGTTCTTTAATAGCCTAGGACAGTCGTAAAAACTTAATTCCTCCTGAATTAGTTCAACCAGACAAGTTCACTTCCAGCTCGCTTCACTAAACTAAAGCCGTATCTAGCGTCATATAGGTATCATAATAACTTCGTATGGGTAGGTAATAATCATCGTCATTCTTTTACCATGACATGAAAGTTCCAGCCAATACAAACTACTCTTGCTATGGGATCTGTTCCATACATTTTGGTTGCGTATATAGGTGTTATACTTTTGTTGATTTATTTTTCACGATTTCGATGTTTGTCGCATAGGAAGAGCCGTTTGTATTGACTGGTACTTTCTGATACTTTTACACCTTGAAATAATTTGGCAAAGTCAACAAATCACAGTGAATATATAGTACCAGGACTGTTTAGATGATTTAGGCCCGTATTAGAGAATGACACTCAGAAGTCAAACTTGTCTTGAGAATCGTCTGTCACTTTCTATCACGCACAAAGTGATAGAGACGTAGGACGATCAAGTCGGCGTTCATTCTTGAAACTTATTCTATAATACGAACATTAGAGTGTAACATAATGTGCTGGTTGTTAGCTTCTGTTTGCTAGTTTATATTTTAATATAAATGCATTTTAGAATATTTTTTGCGTTTACAAACGCCTAATTAGTTTAAAATTGTAAAAAATACACTGAAAAAAATCGACCTGCCCCAGGCGGGAATCGATTTTTTTTTTCAGTGTATTTTTTTTCTAGTTTTAAAACTATTTACGCGTTTTTAAACTCAAAAATTATTCCATAATATAAGGTAGTTTCATCTTAACTGGGCGTCAAATATTTCGTTCGGATCTTAGAAGTGCAAATTTCAAAGATTTGATGAAACAATGTTTACCAAAAAAATATAAGCACCAAGCACTGAAAAATTTCGACAGCGAAAGCAATGCCCTGGTGGCGTAGTGGTTAACGTAGCCGCCCGGATTGCGGAAAATGCTGGGTTCGATTCCTGCCTGGGGCAGGTCGATCTTTTCAGTTTATTTTTTCTAGAAATGCATTTTTTATTAGGGTCTGTTATAAATCGGTTTGGATAGCTACGATAACCTCATCAAAATCTATTGCCATAACTATTCCACCTTTCTTTCCTTCCTTCCTCCTTCGACCCCTCACTTACCATCAAGTGAGATGAAGCCAAGAAACCATCCATATCCCCGAGCCAAGAGAATAGAATAGAATATCCTTTATGGTACAATTGTAGTGATATCCACACTGCTGAGATGATTGTGAATGTAACTACTGTCCTAGCCGTTGGCTTTAGTTGGTTTGTTTACTGAAAGATTTCTGGTTTTTGGGTTTTTTGCCCTTTTTAGTGTAGACTTATAATTAAACATAAAATAAATATTATCGTACAATGGGTGTTCATGTCGCTAAGAGCGATCTCGTCTAGGCAACAATTGGATTCCAACCAAGTTCTTGTTGTTACAAGACGTGTTGTGTAACTCCATATACGGTAAAATTTATTGTTTATATTCTATTCCTAATTAATAGCGTCGCGATACATAAACCTACGCATTTTGCCAATGTCAAGTGAAAATGTAACTTAATTCAAGTATTTTAAATTAAATAGTCTATGTGAGCGGAGGCAATATCTAGATCAGATGTTCCTCTATACTATAAGATCATCAATGGTTTGGTAGACTGCCCTTCGTTATTAGAAACAATTAATCTTAATATCCCACTTAAGTTACCTCGACGTGAGAGATATGTGCCATTTTCAGCTGATGGTTCAAAAACCAACTTGGGTCACCACACCACCATGAATAGACTTCAGAGGCAATATAATAAATTGAGTAAAAACTTTGACATAGACATCTTTTCGGATAGACCACGTGCGTTCAAAAACAAGATCCTTTCGGTGTTGACTTAAGGTCCTTTTTTAATTTAAAAATATATTAACTTCATTAAGAATATTTTTTAAACTTGTAACTGTCACTAGTCCATGATGCATGCCGTGGCAGCCTTTAAGTGAGACTGCATTTAGTTCTAAGACAATATTATAACAGTGCCCTATAGATTGTATTAGTGTAAGTCTTGTTGGTTGTCCAAATAAAAAAAATAAAAAAAAATTAAGAAAAGTTGTATGGTTGATTTGAGTTAAAAATGGAGTCTGTCAACACGTGTTTTTACAACAAGAACTCGGGAGAAACTCTATTGCTACCTACTTTACGTACATTTTCACTTGAAATTGGCAAAATGCTTAATCTTTATATGTCGCGAAGTCATTTATTATGAATAGAATAGTATAGTACTTATACGTCATTAAGTTTGCCAACTGCAGAATAATTACTGTACGAAGTTCAGACGCAGATGGAGCGAGTCAATTGATTGATCGACGCATCGCCATTATGTTATTAATGGCTAATAATTTCGATCACGATATATTAATGTTAACAATTTTATATCAAAGTAATAAACTCTGAGTACATACTTTAATTACCTACTTGCTTAACTTTTGCAATGGTCAGACAGTTGTCTACACAACTATACACGGTGAGTTTTATTTTCGGGTCAGTATGGGGAAATTCTAAACTATAAGAGATAGAGAAAAACTCTCTTAGGAACCGTGATCTTAATTTTAGATAAAATAAATCGGGAGTGGTCTCCCCTTGACTTTCTCGTATACCGGAAACGACTCAAAAGTTGATAGAAACCTTATATTTTGATGCCATAAATGCATGTTAAATTTTGGTCACCCATCCAAGTACCGACCACGCACTTGGTTGCTTAACTTTCGTGATCGACGACTCAAAAGTTGATAGATATCTTAAATTTTGATGTTATACATGCATGTTAAATTTGGTTGCGATAAGTTAAAGCATACTCAAGTTATCGTACTAACGCACAGACACACACACACACACAGATAGACTCAGGGTGGTCGAGTAAATCCGTCAAAAATCTCGAGGCCGAATTTTTTGACGATTACAAGACTTCCTCTATGCTACGTATACGAGAAAGCAAAAATGGTATTTAATTTTATTTTTAAATCTTAATAGATTTGGAGATTTTTTTTATGACGAGATGGCAAACAAGCTTGCGGCCCACCTGATGTTAAGTGGTCACCGCCGCCTATAGACACTTGCAATATTAAGTGGAAATCATTTAACACCGCAAGTGGGTTTGCCATCCTGGGGACTAAGATGATATGCCTTCCATGCCCAGCCCAATTACACTATCATATATCGATTTATTTATTTTTTAAATTTTACCTACCTTAA
The DNA here is from genome assembly GCA_955850985.1 of Elophila nymphaeata. Taxonomy (NCBI): domain Eukaryota; kingdom Metazoa; phylum Arthropoda; class Insecta; order Lepidoptera; family Crambidae; genus Elophila; species Elophila nymphaeata. The sequence continues at coordinate 13,843,199 of OY039076.1, read as the reverse complement.
AAATACAAACCAAAATTGTATTGAGACCATAGGTCTAAAGTTGCTAGAATTTGTTGAAATTAAAGTTTTAGTTTTCTTTATTAGTTAAACTTTAATAAGTAGTTTTTTTTAGTAGTAGAAACTAACTCGCCGATTTTCAAATAAAAGTAAATAAAATAAAAAGCATTCGAATTTTAAATTTTTTTTCGTGTATTTGTCATTTATTAAATGCACAAGTTAGTCAATTTATTAGATAGTAATATGCACGTAATATGTATCTTTAATAAAATGTTAGTATAATGGAATTGTTTCCATTACAACAATGGCAACAGACAGACAGCTAATTCTTAGCTGCGTTGTTATAATGTTCTATTTTGTACAGTCAACAGGACATCAGGTTAAACCAAACTGTCAAATTTTCCCATTGGATTTTGCGCTATAAGAATCACACGTTTAAGGTTGAAAATCAATTACATAATTTGACAGTTTTGTTTAATATGATCTGCTGTCGTCCGTACATCGACCATGACTTCTTTATAAAGCTACTGTAGTATCTAATGCATGATAAACAAGTACTAAAGATGTTTGTTGATGTTTGAACTGGTATGCAATATTTATTCAAGATAAATGCAGTAAGTGGCATTTACTACGATAGCCCTGGGTGCAAGGATTGATGTGTTTACTATACAAAGGTTGGAGTCAGGATCATGCTGATAAAAGATAACAATCATGCGTGTTAGAAGAAGAAAATGGAGATTTCAGATGCAACGGACATTGTAGGTACACTGTATGACAATAGTACATTTCTTAACTAGGGCAGTAAAACAAAGACGGTGCTACTACAAAAGTTTTTAGACATTGTTTAAATTTAGACCTTGTTTCAAAATGATGACGTCTCTAGGATTTGCTGTCATAAACCAAAACGAGAGAACCTTAGTTTTAAACAATGTCTAACTTAAAACAGTGCAGTGTGTAAGAAAAATTTGTAGTAAGATCGAGATGTATCAGATCACTGGTATTTGACGATTAAAATGCGATGTTTTTTACCGCCCGAGGGAAATAAAAAAAAATATGTCACACCTGACCAAGAAATAAGGTATAGAAAAATGGATTTGGAAAATGCCACTTCCTGGTCAGGTGTGGCATAAATAAAGAAAACCATATCTTCAAGCACTCACACCATACCTCACCTGCGGCTCACATACTTACGTTGCGCTATACTCGATACAGTTAACAGGAGAAGTAAAAGATAAAAACAAAAGTTCTAAATTCATTAAAAGCAAATTAAATACATACAATCACGCTCGTAATCCAAAGAAGGGTGAGCAGAGCCTTAGGTAACGTGTCGTTACACATAAAGCCACATATAGCAGTATGTGCCATGCAGTGCCTCCAAATAGTGACAGGTTGCCAGTTATACACATAACCTACATAAATGGGGCATCAAACCCAAAACCATTCTTCAGTAAACATACAACCAAAAGCCGACAACCAGGACAGATGTTACACTCAAAATCATCTCACCAGTCCTGGTAAATACAGACATGTAAAATTCCTAAAAAAAATTATTTATCTTGTGGGTATAATCTTTACTTATATGATCTGAGGTGTAAGCAGTGATTTTGGTAATACATCATTTAATTTTCTTTTATCCATAGCTCTCATGTAGTAAACCTTGTTTTGATTTTGATCATCTACTTTTGCTGTTGACCGGTTTATACCGGGCGGGGCATTATCCGAGTGTCTACCCAGAATCCTAGTATACTTCAGTCACATTGCAAGAAAATAACGTGATATCCTCGAAAAGCTTAACGTAACCGGTAAAGTAGATGGGAAAAGATCTCGTAGACGCAGCCCAATGCATAGCTCCGAAAATTATGCAGAAGGGAGGTCACAACCCTCAACACTGAGGAATGCGACGCAAGGAGGGAGTACGCTTCGGGGCGCTTCTCACCTATCCCTTCACGACACGGCACGCCTGAACTGAGGTCGTAGCCCTTAGAGACACCCTCAGGCGTTCCGTTCCCTTCCGACTCAAACGCCCTGTTTTATGTAATAGGGAGACAAACCGGCAAACGCAATATCAACCACAACACTGTATTAATTGTGGTTGCGTTGTCTACCTTTAAGAAAGGAATAGGCTCTTTTTAGGTTGTTTTTGACGTGACAACGTTTTATAATTCGATAGAGCCGGCTGCATGCACGAAAAAACATGACGCATGCGGCGTTACCTCGCTCTGAGGCGTTCCATGTAAGGCCGGCAAAACAAATGAAATTAAATTTTTCTTTTAAAAAATGCTACCATTCCATCCAGGATATTCCATCAGTATTTTCTTAAGACGTTGTCACGTTCAACTATCGTCAGTAAACCGACTTTACAGACCAATGACGTAAGAATTCCTACGTCATTGTTACAGACAACCAATTTTTTTGTTTTGTTTTAGCCGTGAAACACGTTGCTGTGTTTCAGGTTGAAAGGAGAGGTAGCCAGTGTAATTACCGGGCATGGAAGAATTTTCTTCTTAGGCCTCAGGATAACAACGCACCTGCAATACCAAGTGATTTTCTCCTTGTTATTGCAGGTGTTTATAGGCGACGGTATCCACTTTCCACCAACTGAGCCTTCAGCTTGTTTGTCATCTAGTAGTTTAAAAAAAAGATCCCAAAATCGTACCCCCTCGGATATATCGTTGCTACAAGCTGATTCTACAACTTGGTTGTGCGGGGCAGAATGTTGCGACAGAAACGCACAGTGGTGGATTTCCAATTGTCAGCTAGGTGGTAGGGTTGGAATTTGAGTTCGTTGCGGGTGGTACGGAGTAAAAATCAGCAGCTGGAATTAATTTAATCAGTCCTGCTCCATGATATAAGCAGTAGACGATGCAAAGAAAAGCCACATCTCTACGTAGGGCCAAGGCGTCTAGCTGGTTGGAATACGCTAGATTGTCGACGATTCGAGCTGCTCTTCACTGGATGCTATCAAAGGGAAGTAGTCGAGGTGCCCCAGCGACTCACGGGCCATCTATACTAATCAGTAGAGACTCCCCCGCTGGAGTTGCTGACCGACTAAAAACCCTCTAGGGATGCTCTATGGAGGTTTGCATTGCCCAATGAACCCCCCACGCTTCTCGCCGTCTTCAAAACAACTCCGGTTACGGATAAGCCATAACGGGTAACATAATTTTCGAACGATCATCGCGGCAAATTTTGAAAAAAATTTGGTTATGAAACTATACTCTTTACACAAAAAATTTATTAATAAAATTTCAAAAAATGGACATTATTTATTTATTTATCTACAAATAAACATGCAGGCTTACAAGAATGCTCCAAAGCGCCCACAAGTCTAGTCAAGCAATAATATAATTATATTAAATTCAATTTTCATATTTTAGTGTATAAAAAAATCTTGAAAATAGGTATTTCATATGAAAAAAGTGACATCGCTTGGAAGCTACTGAAGCAATTTTCAGAAAACTATTCATCTTTTAGATAACTTGACTATATTAATATGAGATTATGAAGAAAAATCAACAGTTTTTTTAGTTATTTGTGTGTTTTATGAGTGTATTATGCACGCGTGGGACACTCCATTTAGTATGCCAGCCCATATCGCCCCCTTAATCATTAATAAAACAATTAGATAGGTATAGAATCTATTTATCCTTGTTACATACACACAAAGAATACGTCACACACACAGCTAGCATTCCGAAACTCACACCAAAAGGAAAGGTAGTAAAATTTATTCAATGATCTTATACACGTGTCGTGCCGTATATTGATACACATCCGTCCGGAAATCCTGCCTATCTCGTGTTCCGGACCCGGGCTACGGGGCTAGGTATCGGAACTTTCTTTGATGTACGCTGAATCCGAAATGAGAGAATACAGAACACAAAAGTTCAGGCCAAGTGGTTTTTCCAATAAAGTTCCTTGAAAGAGACTAGAAAAATAAAGGTTTCGGTGAGTTTTACCTTACTAGTAACTTAGTGTGAATTTCTATCAACACAAACGATTAAAAATACCTATTACGTAGCTGACAATTTTCACATTCATTACACAATTGACTAGGGTTAAATATTTTTTCCCTTCAAGTAGAAAACTGTTTTTAAAGTCGGGTATTCGCATTAGAAAACTTAAATAATTTTTAACAGCCTCGATCATAATTGCTTCTCCTTTTGTTGAACAAACAAATCCACCAGACATGAGTAACCCAACTATTAGAACCTTGTCAAATGATTTTTTTACTAACGAAAAGTCGCGCGTTTTTTTTTTGATACGCGCGTAGTCTGAGTGTTCTTTGCGTTTGTATCGTATCATTTACCTACGATTGTTTTGTATCTACCATTTTTAAAGGAAAGTTTTTAGGTATGTCGGACATTTCTGTATTGGACATTTTGTATGAAATTGCTGTTTTGTATGAAGGTTAAAGAATTGATGAAAGATTGTTACAGAAAATCCATTTTCCATACTACACCGGATCTTTCAACTATATGAAAGACCCCGGTGTAGTCCCTGATCACTATCCATAATTCAATTAATACGTTCTATGATTCTAAATATAAGAGTTTATTATAAAAGACTATTATATTATTATTGTAATTGTAATATTATTGTAAAAGACTAGTTTATAATAGTCTTATATTTAGAATCATAGAACTTAATTAATTAAATTCGCATAATAGCGTGTAAAAATGGCAAACAACTGTTATAAAAATAGAACGTCACTCAAGCCATGCTAACGCTACCCTATCTTCTATCCGGTATGCTCTACCTTCAAAGCATTATCAAAAGTAGTGTTCAGAGCATTTTTTTTTCTTTTCCTAGGCTATGAGGTATTATCTACCGGGCCAGCTCTCCTGCTGCAGTTCACGGCGAACTCTGCGACGGCAGGCCAAGGTTTTGCTGCCACTTTCCACTTCCAACCTCCTCCGGACTCCACAGCTGCAGGTATGTGTTCACCCATTTTTATAATCAGTACTCAGGAGGAAAGTCTCACGAGTCCGACCGCGTAGCGGGAGACGCAGCGTTGGTACCCCCACAAAGTGAACCACCAATCTTGTAAAGGTCACGGGAAGCCGCTGGATGCGGGCAGCGCAGGACCAATCGCGTTGGAGATCCTTGAGGGAAGGTTTAACAGTGGGCGTCTCTCGGCTGACAAAGTACTAGTGAAAGCAATATTTTGTTTCGATTTAGTACTTTTGATGACACGGGTTTCAATTACGTAACTATTCACTATTAGCTTGGTAACCAAACGGTAGAATGTTGACATATTTCGAATAGCATATTTGTCAAAATCTTATGCCTAGTAAGCAAAAATGAAGATAAGTTTTTGCAAAATCAGCGTAGGAGGCATTATTACAAAAAGTTCTGTCTGTCCTATGTCAGTTTGAAGAGCAAATCGGTTAGGAGTAAGGACACCGCCTACAAACCTTTTTGTACTTATTTAGATTCAACGTCATTAGCAAGCATTATTAGATTAATTAAATTGCTAGACAGAAGCAGCAAAACCTATGTTACTCGTCAAAGCTTTGGAACATTCGTTGTCAATTTTGTGACAAAACGAAATAAAAATTGTTCTGGGCAAAATCTGCGTAACAATCTTAACCCAGAATCGTTTGACCGTTTTCTGTGATTGAGTAACAATCCAATAAGGCAGCAAAAAGGTTTCTGGTTAACTATGTTCTAGCTTTTATATAGCACAGTTAGGATTAAATATAAATTGCATGATTTTTAAACACCAATATAAAAATACTGTGTTTAATTTTAATTTTTTTTTTATATAATAAAAACAAAATGAAACCTCATTTAAGCAGTGCTTATCTATACATACGTGTACCTAGGTACATATTACACGCACCTACAAAAACGTTTTTAAGTGGTAAAAACGTTTTGACACCTTCATAAATCATGATTACCATGAAATTGATTAATGGAGTGTCGAAAGAAACTTTATATGAAATTATAAGCTTTAAGTATTGGCTGTTAACGAAATGTTCCGTGTGTTCCGTATGAATAAGCAATGATTAATAATATCCGCTTAATGCGTATGACCTAATTAATATTGAAAAAACAAACATTTTTGAACTAACAATCTCTCTCTTTAATTTTAGATAGAAAGGAATTAAAATGAACATTTATTAGCCAAGACAGAACAACAGAAACATAATATAACAATATAAAAATCAACTTAGGTTCATGATTTCCTGTGCGAGGTCAAAATGTCCTACGACATACCACTTCCGCAGAAGCAGGCCTTCAGATAGTACATACAGTATTTGATATAGACACGGAAGCTCGGCAATGTGAAAGAGGAAGAGTATAATAGTCCGGAGAATTTTTCGAGCAAATAAACGATTTTTTGTAATTGTTCCTTTGTATGAAACATTTTTTATAAGCTCACAAAAGATAGTTAAAAACATATACGAATTTTCCTTATAGATTTTCTTTACGTCCCCAGACGAGTACATCAGGATCGTGTCCTCGTACAAGTACGTTTACAAATTATACAATTAGTCGCAATAATAATCATAAAAAACCTTTTATTAATAGTATTTATTAGTTGGCTAATACAGAAAACTTGCAAATTATACAATCAGTCTCAATAATAATCAAAAAATTACGAACATTTTTAAAAGCTTTATTGTAGATATTAATATAAGTACAAATCTAAACAAAATGTAAAAAGACACCTACTCACATTAAATTCCTGTGGTGTTTTGGCATAAATATTTTCAATTAATTACGAAAATAAAACAGTCTCTGAATAGCTCATTAATATTATTTCATGATATAAATAAAATTAACTTAGAATTGTGATTAATCACTATTTAACTCACCGTGTGCCATGGAGGATCCAGCCTTTCACGAAGTCAGATCGGAAAAGAATGCGGATTGTTTCAATAGGTAAACGGGATATTTTTTTATATATTATAGGTACCCATACAGCCTGACTATGTATACATTATCATAAAATTAATTATCAAGACGACAGTAGAAGCCGGAGCTGATAAGTAGTGTGCACAACGGTAACTATGTTATATAATGAATTTAACACGCATTTTAAGAGATAGTGGACATTTAAGATTTTAAAATTTTATCTGATTTAGAAGTTATAAAACTCAATGTCTTGGTCTAAAAAACTAGAACCTAGCTTGATCGTATTAGCCACTGCAAAATATTTATTTATTTTTATTTTTATTAGAAACAAACAAACAGTCATTCAGAGTCATACAGATCTATAGTTTCCTTAATTTTCTTAAATACAGTCAGACACACAGGTATGAGCTAAGTTCCGAATTATTACTAATTTCATACAGATGGGAAACATGAACTAATTGTAAAACATTACAGTAGCACGTTATATGCTGCTTTAACTATCCTTCTCAAACAAATTATATAATCAAGTACCTAGTCGTAAGTAATACTAATTTCACAATATCAATTTATAATCAAGTACAGTCATATTATTGTAAGTAATACTAATTTCACTATATCGATTTATGTAGCGAAAATTTTTTTATCGAGTTTATTGTACAACAAAATATATCTATATTCAACAAGTTTACATTTTCGTCATAAAGTCTACAAGCACGCTTTACAAACATATGCTTACCGTAGTAGTTCTACTCTTGGGGATGTGAAACAAATGGTTTCTACGACCGATATTGGCGCAAATATTAATAAATATTAATAAGTAATCGTAAAAGCCGGAGCTAAAACAAGTCTAATTGAAATAAAGAAACTGCGCTCAAAGCAATAAAAATAGCCTTGTTTTCACAAGGGAAATTGTAATTTTGTTCGAATAAATTTTTGCCCAAACACTTTGCGGACGACCCGTAATAAATGCTACCGATTCGTTTAAATTTGTGCTTACAGCCAACAAGGTATGAATAGAAATGTTGGCTGCTTTCCAGATGTTAGAGCCAGTGCTTATTTTGTGACGCTGGATGCCTATCTTCCTGTAGCTAGAATATCGAGTGCTTAATTCCCTGGGGCTTTCGTAGCATGTTTCATTACAAAATACAAGTGCAGTTTAAATTTCAAAATAATATTTGCCATTAACTTACAAAATAAGATCAATTACAGCATTAATCAGCAGATACAGCAAATACTTTTATTTCAAGGATGCGTGTGAGCGATGACGATGACGATGATGTGTGGAGACCGGTTGTAGATATTTAGAATGTTAGTAAAATTCGGAACCTAAGTTTCTAAATTTTATGTAAGCCTCAGCCGGAGTCCTTAAGGTCGTAGCACTCTTATCAGATCGAAACCGTATGACCTCGTTTTACTGTGAAAAATTATGTAACGGAACGCTTTGAGTTCCAAGCATTCGTTACTAATAGAGTATAATAAAATATATTATAAATTCATTTAATGAAGGAAGAGATCGCTCTTAGCGGTGGGGTGGCCCATTGTACAATAGTCTATAAACATGTTCTTTTATTTGATTTGGTATTGCGACAATGTGTACACTAAAGATTATATCTATCTATCTATCTGTCTGTTTATGCATAATAAAATTAAAAGAATAAATATTAAACTAAAATTATACTAATAATAATTATGCAACTATACTAAAATTGAAGAAAAATTATAAATATTAACAATATCCAAGTAACGGGGTAATGACTATAAATTAGGCCCCGAAAGCTGGACTATAGATTAGGCACCGATTTCTGAACGCGTGGCCAAGCGACGCAAATCATACAGCGGTTCTTTTATCAGGCTTGCGTGGGGGTAGCATCAGTATAAAAAGCAGGGAACGCTGCTTTGGCGGGACCATTTTTGGAACATCGCCTCTCTGAATAGCAAGCTCTAGTGATATTTGTTTTCGTGTCGTAAGATTTCAGTTTTAATTTGGGTTTTGTTTTGTGGAGGGGTTGGGGGGGTGTTACAATTAAAAGCAAAAAAATCTTTTAAAAAAGCTTTATTTTTAAAATACTCTAAAAAGAAAATTTTCCTTTAAAATAAACATTTGACCTAATTATACACAACTTATGTGATCATAAAAGCTTGTCGCGAGGTTTGCGTAATTATTTGCGTAAAAATTAAACTTAGCAGATTTCTAACAAGTTACTCAATTAAATAGGTACTAGTTAATTTACACAAGTAAGCCGCGCGACAAGCTTTTATGATCATGTATAAAGAGGTTATAAGTTTATTTTAAAGGAAAATTTTCTTTTTTTACTTACATTTATATATTCATTTAAGTTGTAAGGAAAAAATGTAGTTACAATGGCAGCTAACAATAATGTAAAAACGAGAAACAAAATCATGTATCAACACTTTTGTTTTTGTAAATTTAAATTTATAATGAAAACATGTTTAAATGAAAAAGTAATTTCATTTGACTTTCTTTTATATTGTCAATAAAAACTTTCAAAATTGTCACTGCGCGCCATCTTGTGTAAGATTGCAAAAATAAGCTAAGATGTTTTGCTTTTAGCACGTCATAGCTTGAGTTGCTTTTTAATAAAGTCTAAGTAAAATTATTATATTTTACTTTTTCAAAATAATATTAAATAGGTACATAAAAAAGTAATTTTTTAATATAAAGTAAACAACTAATATGCAGAAGGTATCTCGGCTACTTTCTGATCACGTTTTGGTTAACAACGCCATCTCTACTTTTTGTGCGGAACTAAGTGTACAGTCAGAAGAACGCTTTAATGTAAAGTAACTTAGTAAGGATATAGATGGCACTTTAACGAGAAAATTGTTTCAGATTCCGACCGGCTGCTGAAACTGAGTTTTGGAAAAGCTTTTGAATCTCTCGGCCCTGAAGTTAGCGCAACAAGTGAGTACATTTAAATATTTACTTTCTATTGAACTTTAGATATTGCCTACTATGTTATATTTCTATCTCAACAACATTGTTCAGACCCGCGTTATTTGTGAACAAATCCAATAACAATTGTTTATTTCCATGATTTTACTTCAGAAATTCAATTTGAATGTTTTATTCTAGTCAAACATTTAATCAGGGAATAAAATTAAATCAATAAATGAAATCTAAATCAAGATTTGACAACTTTTTGGTTCTACATACCTAATTATACTTACTTAGTCAGTAGGTACCTACAGTAAATTAAAAGAAGTAAAAAAAGTAATATAAAAGGCCTGGGGAACTACTGTCAAAACAAAACTTTACTGGAATTCCAGTATCTAAGTGAAAAGGTTAGTTAAAATGTTTAGATTTTTCCTTTAAATAGAGTGTGAGGTAGATAAGGACTCCTGCACAATAAGCGTCCGTCGAACTACGCGACGACGCGACGACGCGACGCCCGCTGCTCGCGGCCTTAAAACCTGCTGTGATAATTATACAGGGTGTAAAAGACATGAGCAGTCAAACGAAAACCATGTATTCTGCTCACCGTCATAACATTTTTCTTCCTTTAAACTATACCTGGGAAATTGATAGTTACGATTTTATTGAAGGTCAAAGTCATAATTTTTTTTTCATTTTTTTATGAAAACGTATTCTATATGTTATTTCTTAATTATTGTCTAAAGAAACATTATCATTTTTTTTAGTATTTCATAACAAAAAATGGCTTCAAAACGTTAGCGTTCAATGTATCTCACTCGATGCGCACGGACACTAACGAACGGGGCCGCCGTCAAGCAAAATTATCGCGGTATTGCGAGTTGCGTGCGAGTTGAGCCCTTTACATTGCGCGGTACAATTTGCAATTTTTAGTAACACCAAAAAATAAAAATCATTTCCCAGCAATATTTTTTTTGAAATATGTCTTATTTTGATGTATAGAATACGTGGTTTTCGTTTGACTGTTCATGTCTTTTACACCCAGTATTTTTATAATAATTCCGTTTTCCATCTCGCGGTGCTACGCTTAATATGACTAAAGTAAGCGTTTGTAACCGACTACACATAGCAACAGCAATTGACGTGACGTCGTGACACCACTGATTTCTATGTATTTGTATGAAATACCTATTCTAGCTAGCGATACGTCCTCTGCATAATAAAAAAACATAGAATTCAGTAGTTTCGCGGAGACAAATGGCGCCTGCTGCTACTGCGTACGCCTGCTGAACTACATATCTACCAATGTTCGATGAGCACAAAGTAGCCTGCGCTGGAGAAATACTAGTGAATGGCCCTAAAGGTTGCGAAAAAAATCCACAAATAGGATTACGTCACCTTTTTAGCCTCACTCAATTGCTCTATTGGTGAATTTTCTTTACGCGCCGCAAAGCTACGCAGATAACACTAGTAAAAGATAACCTACCTACTTAGGCAAATAGCAGACGGCGCACTTAGGTATTGTCTGTTCCAATCCGCGATTGGTATTACCTTTATTACTAAGTGCGTTAAGAAAATTACACGACCTGAAATTGTTTTATCTCTGATACCTAGTCATGTCGCGGACATGTAGTTGTTAACTTAAAATGTTTTCTTCTCAAGACCAAACGAGCGATTATTTTGGTCGCGTAGCAAACTACACTTTTGTATTAAACCGAACGCCCGAACGCAATAGAATTTGCGCAACCGAATATATGCGACTCACAAGTCACAAAATTACGCTCTTGTGGCTTCACTCTAACTTGTAATACTTGGTAGTTTACTAATATAAGTACTCGCCCTTCGCAAAATCTCCTGTGTGATCATGGGACGTTAATCATAGAACTGAAAACCTAATATATGGTTTCGTGTTGCCATATAAGTTAAGTACCTACCTATTACCCGCATTTAATTAGTCTCTCAGAATCCATAAATTGTACAATTTCTGAAAAACATTCAACCTGCCTGTAATATTATCGCAAAGTAGGTACTTAATTAACTTAAAGTATTGCATAACGTTATATGTATATAAATAATAATCAATCATGAATTTGTTAGTGCTAAATAAAGCGTCGTTTTAAAAATTACATAATTGTAAAACGGGATTATGTACAAGTCGTATCGTTTAGTCATCGTATCACACGCCGTATTACAAAATGGCACGGCGGATTGTAGTATGTAAGAGCGATGAGTGAAAATAATTCCACTCCGCTTGGTCATAAGAAAAATAAACTGAACCTACCAATAATAAGCGATTATACAGAATATACTATCACCCGTCTGCTCTCATTACCTTGCACTCCCCTATCATAGAAGTACCGAAAGTAACATTTTCTGAATTTTGCCTGTTGGATTCCCGATTTAGGAATAGTAGATACATTTCATAACTAGGGCGGTAAAATAAAGAATTTCTCAGTTCACAAGTATTTGACTTAATCAGTAACTATGCAATCTGAGGGTTTCTTTTTTACCACCGAGGTAAGCACAAAATTTATATTACCCCCTGACCAGGAAGTGCGGGCGGAAAATGCCACTTTCGGGTCAGGTGTAGCATAAAGTGATTTTTAAAAATCTTTGGGTGTTATTTATTGTTATTTATCAGATCAGTATTACTTATTTATTTTCGAAAATAAGGAAGATTCGTTTTTGTAGAATTTGCAACCATAAAGCTTTTTCTCGCTTTTTTTTCAAACCAAATATGAATTCTAAAAGATAAGCTACGCAACAATAATGGAAACGTTCCGAGTCGTAAATCGCTCCCTATTTGTTGATGAGTGAATGCTATTGACAGCCTGCATGAACCAATAGATACAGAGTGATCTGCTAAAAGGCGAAGGGTCGCTTTTGAAACAATATTTTGTCATGAAAAAAATATGTTTTACCTAGTAATTATACTTATTCCTTTTAATCACCGCAAACAACGATATTATAATAAAACACGGCAATGGACTAATGATACATTTCAATAGCATCTAGGAATCAAGCAAGTAATGCCAGAGAATGAAAATGAGGTTAATTAATTAATGTTTTTTATAACTATTTATTAGAATAGATACATTATACATACGAGTACCTACATAAACAAAGTTGCCTTTTTCTCCTACAGGAGTAGTCTTCTTTCCACTTAGTATGATTATTACATATTTCTTTCGTTTCATTTACACTCATCACAGACCTTATAGGTCACAGAAATAATCCTCTTTATTATTAGGTATTTCTGTGTTATAGGTACATCTAGGTACATGCTCGATTTCGACTTACCCTTCTTTAAGACATTTTCAGTTTGATAAATGTTTGTTTACTTAGATACTCCAATTAATCTTCAATAATATGTTGTTGAGGTAGAAGAATTTAGCTTATTTTTATGTACCTAATGAGAATAAGAATTCTGCAAGTAAAATGTTGCCACCACTGCCAGGTCACGGTGGCCAGTAAATTAGGGGATTTCCAAACGACTGCTAGTACACACACTTATTTTTTTTAATATTATGAGTTTAATTATTAGTCTTTATTACTAGGTGGTAGACCCATATGTAGGGTCGTCTGGGTAGGTACCACCGCCTTTCTTATTTCTGCCGTGAAACAGTTCGCTGTGTTTCGGATAGAAGGGAAAGGTAGCCAGTGTAATTACTGGTCATGGAGGGCATATCATCTTAGTCCCCAGGATGGCAAACACACTTGCGGTGTTAAGTGATTTACACTTAATATTACAAGTGTCTATAGGCGGCGGTGACCACTTAACATCAGGTGGGCCGCAAGCTTGTTTGCCATCTCGTAACATAAAAAAAAAAAAAAAAAAAATATTATGGCTTCAATATTATTATTATGACTTCAACATGTGAATTATGACTCTTTCCAAATCAAAACTATAAAAACTGTAAAGGGAGGTTAAAACTTATTGAGTTTCTTGCCGTTTCTTCTCAAAACAAGGCCACCTGGTAGACTCTTGAACCGATGACATCAAAATTGACTTTCATAAGTGTACAAATTTTACCTAAACGAATAAAGAAATGTTGACTTTGACTTTGACTTAACGGCGGTAGCCACCTCTGCGTGTTCATTTTTGCTCTAAAGCCCGACGAAATTACGTATAAAATAAAAGTCGAGTTATTGACGATACACAATAAAATAGTCTAGAAAACACCTCCTACATGAATAGTGTAGGAGTCTATGGAAATGGATTTGTAATTAATTATGAAGTGTAATTAATAACGATTGCCACCAAGGTTAATAAGAGCCTATAAAGGCAATTAGCAAAATTTTACTGTGAACACCAGAGAACAGATTTTTCTGTTCTGGGGTAAACACATTAGCGACAATGTGTCGACAGAACAACACAAATACTGAGTGCCTACGAGAAAATATATAGTTGTTGTTTGTTTCGTTGGAGAAATCAAAACGGAAATATTCTATTGACGTTCTGTTAATATTTATCGCAGCTACGCACATCGGAGACAACTATGTGGGTCCAAACTTATGGACGACTTATCTCTAACATAGTAGAACCTCAACCTAGTAATTCACTTCCAACACTCTATTAAAGTACAGTACCAGAATTTTCTGCCCATCAGAATATTTGTTCAAAGTTATTCTCCTGTCTTCGCTGGGTTGGGAGAAGCAGCTGTAAAAAGTATGAAGTAGTAAGTATATGACATATTTTATTACTTACATGACACATTAATAGAATATTGGATGTGAATTGAGTTTTGTTAATAACGATGAATATTCATCATAAAAGCCTTTTTAATGCTATCCACTGCTGGAACACAAGGCCTCTCCTTGTTATTGAAGGAGGTTTAGATAGTAGTCCACCACGCTTGCCAAATGCTGATTGGTGGATTGAGTATAAAGTCATCAATACCCCTTTGCTGATCTATTAGTTGCCTTCTACGACACCAATTGGAGAATATGGGGTGATGATATTCTACTCTGCCGGCATAAAAGGCCCCGATGAAATGAAATATACTTTTATAATATTTCGATGAATAATATAAAAATATAATTTGTGGTCATTTTTACTTAAGGGGCTGACCTAGACTGGCGACCCCTGGCCATATTAAATGAAGCGTCCCGCGCGTGCTTAAAACACTCAGATAACAAACTAAAAACTAGTAAAATGTGGATTTTTCTTAACAAGATGCTACTTTTCTCATATGAATATTTAGATAATCAAATTATCTGCAAGATGAATAAAGTTTTATACAAATAGTTCTAGTAGTTTCCGAGCGCTTCCACTTTTTTATCTTTTTAAGACCTATTTTCGAGATATATTTTAACGTACTAAGTTGCCTTGCTCACTGGCTCGGTGCGTTTTAGTTTCGGTACCGAATCTATAGTAATTGCGTGCATTCGGAAAATAATCTGTAGGGAATCTACCGAAACGAGCCGGTGAGGATGGCGCCTTAAATATACAATTTTGAATGTGTTCTCAGACTAATTTGCTGTATAACTTAGTTTCATAAGCATAATTATTATTTTAAAATTTGTCTGCTTATTGTTAATGCGTAGTTATCGTTCGAGAATTCGTCGCCTTAACATGAGTAAACACCTATTCACACGGCGTTTTGAAAATACCGTATAATACGCGCATTTGCGTTTCTATCAATCGATCCGAACGTGCTTCGTCTGCTTGATATTAAGAGATATTTATAAGGGCACTTTATAATTTGGATTTTTTAAAGATCTCATACAGAAAAATGAGAATTATTGTATGTCAAAAACGCAAATATTAGCGTTCTTTAAATATTCTCATGCGGGCAGAAGCACGCAGCTTAAAGTATCAGAAACCATTTTTCTTTATAGAGTCCTCTGGATTTGCGCCGTAATTGTGTTTGAATACGTTCAATATGCTTCTGGAAAACGCTTTAAGAACACTAAAATGGGTTGTCCTTCAGCTATGGGCTTTTATAAATTAACCTGTCACGAGTAACGCTCTCACGTGTAAGTAATTGGCATCTTGAAAGTATGTACCCTACTCTATTTACATAAAGAAACATATATCTGAAAATTGTTTGAGTGTCTCGGCGTATGTTAGTAAAGAAAAAATAATTCAAATGGCCTTTTCGGAATAAATTAAAAACAAAATATTGGTCAATTGATCGGCTATGTGTCAACATTTCTATTCGAATGTACCTACGGTTAGTAATTCTCTACCTCATATCACTACTTTACAGGAGAGACAATTTTGTGTCGAAATATGCCGCGTGGACACTTCAATTCTTTGACATTGACTTGTATGTGTGAATATTATTATACATAGGTAAAACGTAGAACTCATCGTAGGCAATGATATCTATATATATATATATATATATATATATATATATATATATATATATATATATATATATATAAATAAATTGCTGTTCGTTAGTCTCGCTAAAACTCGAGAACGGCTGAACGGATTTATCTTATCTTGGTCTTGAAATGTTCGTGAAGGTCTAGGGAAGGTTTAAACGGTGAGAAAATATGGAGAAATTGCGAGGAAGATAGTAAAATAAAATGATTTAATTTTCCCATATAAACTGTTCATAATGGCCGCCCCGTCGGTCATCTGTCATTATTTAGACAACAACAACGTGTGGCGGGTCAACTAGTTATATATAAAAAGAGGTAGATAGTTTACTTGCTTGCAAAAAGTGACACCTTAAAGTAAGCTAATTAGCACACCCGAACATAGCACAACATATATCTTTCTCGTTTACTCCATTGCTAGATATCATGCTGTCTTACTCACAACTTACAATACGGCCATGTTAACTAGCCACATACGACAACATGAAATCGTAGACTTAAGGTGCCCATAACTAGAAGTAGGTATAAACAATGACATTTTGGACAATTTTTGTTTTTGAATTAGTATGAAGGTATGAAGGTAACGTACTACCTCTTTTTAAATATAATATCATTGATCGTAGGCATAAAATTGATAAATAAATTAATGTGACGACCAAGCTGCAGCGTCATTGGTGGAATGCAACCCGGCAAAGTAACGGAGCAGCACATAAAACAAGCGACCCCTGAATAAATAATCAAACGACCCGGCACCCACCAGAAAACACGTGTAGAGTGTCCAAGCCTTGATTAACATTCGGACAGAATATCCCTGTGTTTTTACCGGCTGTGTTTTTAAACGCTTCTTACAAAGGAATTTTCTGTATATATATTTGTTCGCGAAATAAATGTTTGTTTTCACTGCAATACATTGTGGAGACCTAAATAAATTTCGAAATGTTTTGGTAACGATAAAGTAATATTTAAGGCTGTCAAAAAATAGGACAGTGCCTCAAGCACGAATATTTGAGGGATTCGTAACGTTATCGTATCGAAAAAATATTCAAAACTACAAAAACTAAATTCTAAATCAGTATTTTATTAACATTTCTTAGGAAAACGTATTATTATTTTTGATTAAAATTATATTACTACTACACTGTATAAAAAATATTTTGTATTAAATAAATCATCGTTAACAGCTGATGAAAATAAATAAATCAGTGAGGTTCAAATATTACCTATATGTCTTTTATCTTGACTTACTGAAAACTTTATGAATACTACTCTACTTCTTTAGTTTCTACTTAAAAAAATATGTAATAAGTAATTCAAAAATTATTGTATTTTAAAAAGTATTAACGCCAAAAAAAAGAAATGTAATTATGAAATCATTCTTCTGTACCTCTTGTACGTCCTTTTCAAACTTTTCTTTCTTTCCGTTTCTATCAGTAATAAAATATTCCTACGTTGTTTATTAAATTTAAAATCTCTCTCAGATTCGAGATTGCGTGATAATTCACAGTGACCCATTTCCGTGGCTTTAATTAAGAGTACTGCGTTCATGCAATATCAAATTAAAGGAAAATACAATTAAATCTGTGCTCTAAAAATGAGAAAGTCCCCATGAATGTGGCTGTTGACGCCATTCTCAAATATTTAAACGATATTAAATGCGTAAAATATATGTCATGATAGAAAATTTCCTTCGTTTCAAAGTATCCCCAGAATTTTACTATTATTATTATGATATCTTAATAAAATACGAAATCTAAGAACTTATTATTTTTTACTAAAAACTATTTCAACTGACTTGACTTTAAAAAAACATATAATTTTAAATTAAATTTATTCATTGAAACAAATTGTATGAAAAATTTATGATGAATTTTACAGTTTGGATTTTTTTATAACCTAAAAATATGTCTATGTTAGTATGCCCGATAATAATACCATGTCCAAAACAGCCTGTTAGTAAAAGACTTTAACCACCACGTATTTGCATCAAAGTTTAAAGTTAACGTAAGTAATATGAAGTAACGTGGTTGCAAGTTAAGTTGCAGCGCTCTGTTGCAAGTTCGTTAAGTGGTGCTAATTTGTTCGAAGTTATAAAGTACATCAACGTACGTTTAATTGCCGCGTGCATTAAACTGCGATGTTAGGTAACTCCAGAACTGCTGGTAAATATCTCAAGAGTTTTAAGAGATATCTTTCGAAGTCATTACAATTATTTCATTGGTAACATTTAGTATTGGTCGCTCAAGCGTTCAAGCTATCAGTTTAGCGTTCGTTGTATTGTATAGCATTACAGGCTGTAGAGTCTAGACTCTAGCTAGAGCCTTTTTCCTATGTCTGTGCTCTAGACGGACTGACTGCATTTTAACTGCATTGCGACTGCTAAATTGCAGTTAGTTCGTTGGCAGTTCAAACAACTGCTGGCTGACTGCGAGCTCCACGGTCGGAGTGCAACACAGAGAATAGAATTTTAGTCAAATGGTCAAAGTAGAGTCCCAATGCAGTTGCACTAATTGCATCACAATTCACAAATTCTCTTGCTCTTGACTTTACGAACACGGAAGTAAAAGAAACAGCTTTGTCAAATCACATAATAATACCTATATATTATATACAAAACTAACACATGTACTCTTCAATATCCTACATAACATACTTTGAAGTTCAAATGCAGTTCGGATGCAGCTGCGTCCTTTAAAAGTACTTAGCATTCTGTGCCCTATGCATACTTAGCAAAGGCCATTTAAATTGAGAAGTTGTTGGTTTCGATTAATTTTTTATTTCTGACAACTTATCCCATAATCGCTTAGCGTTGTAGGCATCACAGTTCATACCAGAGAGTATAAAATGCGGGCCAAGGATTTGTAGACCTAGGTGTTCCAACAAAACAGCGGGCCGTGAATATTTCACCTGCTACTCTGTTGTGCGACACTTTTCATAGTAAATTGTGAGGTTGCCTTTTAACCTCCCGATGCAGATTGCGGCCCTCTATGCAGGTTGCGTTATGTTCATACCGTATTGTATGCCTATAAACTAGACCTTGAAAATGTATCACAAAAATTGTGAGAAAAAATCGGGAGTGGTCTCCCTTTGACTTTCTCGTATACCGGAAACGACTCAAAGGTTGACAGAAATCTTATATTTTGCTGTCATACATGCATGTTAAATTTTGGTCACCCATCCAAGTACCGACCGCGCACTTGGCTGCTTAACTTTCGTGATCTGTCGCTTAAAATTTGATAGAAAACTTATATTTTGATGTCATACACGTATGTTAAATTTGGTTGCAATAAGTTAAAGCATACTCGAGTTATCGTGCTAACACACAGACATAATTCCAAAAAAATATATTAATGGACTCAGGGAGGTCCAAAACGTGTAGAAGGTAGAATTTTTTTACGATTACAAGGCTTCCTCTATACCTACTCCGTACGAGAAAGTAAAAAAATCCGATGTATATGAAAAATCTACGCTAAAATGTAGGTAAGCAATTTAAAAAAGAACGAACACAATCCGTTCAATATGCGATTAGGTGAGTACTCAATTCCTGATTATTATGAGAATCATTTGCGATTTACTTGGAAAACAATAGATAATTTCGTACACAACGTGGTAGAAAGTTAATTATGGTAAACAAATTATAACATCATCTACTTTGTTCGCTTTTAGCAGTGTGCTCATGACAGTCTTAATTATACCAACGCGACAAAGAGCTCTTGTGAATCTAATAAAAACACACATTCTTCGTACCTACTTATTCGTTGGATGTGTAGGTAGGTACTTGGCGAAAGACATTTCAGCCTGAAACGATTTTTTACCCCTGCGCAAAAAGAGTGATGTTATTAGCTTTAAGTGTGTACCTATCTGTGTCTGCTTGCAAACTTTTCTAATGTTATTTGGTTAGCAGATAATCATACGTTCTGCCTCCGTGGTAAGCAGTCATTGTAGCTATACTTAGGTATACTATATACGTTAATTAAGTTTTTTTTTAATTCGTAAAAGTATATTTTGTTATCATCGGCGAATCATCAGTCGGTGTCATTCGATCAATGCACTGTGCAGGGAGTATAAAAACACGGTTTACTCTCTTGATTCGTTCATTTACTAGCGCCAACCCAAACTCGAGTTACAGGGAGTTGGACTCGAGTTAAGTCGAGTTAGGCAAAACTCGAGTTAACTCGAGTTAGATACTCGAGTTGACCATCACTAGTTTTCGTTTGACTGTTCATGTCTTTTACACCCGTTATAAAATTAGGCCTTCAAATCAGAAAGACCATCATCATGAAGTGTCACACTGCCGAAGCCACATAAAATGTGCTACGGAATATGTATACGCGAGCAGTGTCCCAAAAATTCATGAACCTAGCTGCTATTAGTAGAAAATTATGTCAGTAATAATAATATTTACAAAAAAAATCTCTCAACTATCTACTCTAGGCCAGTACGTACCTTGATTACTTAAACTATCCCACTTTTGAAGTTAGGCTTTACTGCAATCCCTATCATCACCTAAATATTATCTTATTCTTGATGTGGATACTTGTAATTATAATAATAATAAACCATTGTTTGTATTAATATTGTGAATAATGCTGTTAGTTTTCCTAATAAAATAAATCTTCCTCTTACCTTGCTCCTATTTTATTTGGTCGGTTCAGTATGTTTTGACCTGATTCATCGCGTATAGTAGGTACACATTTTGCTATTCGATTTTAAGGTCAGCCACCTTCTTCATACCAACCCTCTTTGGGAACGCTGTTGTGGTTTACTCCCTACCGCGTGAATGAACCCCGGGTACAATGATCTGCACAAGGTTTGAAAACGCCCTTAGTAGCCTTTTGCGACACCAACGGGATGAAATGGGGTAAGTAATCCTATAAAATAATACCCGGACTGCTAAGATGATTTTGAGTATAACTTCTGTTGGCTTTTGCATTTGATTGTTTACTGGAAGATTGTAACTTTTTGGGTTCGGTGTTGGATTGGTGCCCCTTTTACACAGAGTTTATGTAGATGACAGGCAGGTCCATACTGCCAGCTGTGGCTTTATATGCAACAAAATGTTACCCATGGCTCTGATCAACGTATGTGTGTATTTTTATAAACTTTGCAATGAAAATTTAAATTTGGCAATAAATTAAATTTATGAAACACCTGACAAACAGTGCGGGCGCTTCCAACATCTGCTTTTTGTATTCTGTTTTGGCTAAGTTAAATTGACACTTTCTATGAATACGAAATGGGACAAAATTGCATTGCTGGGTGCTCGGACGCTTCGGTTACAAACTGGAGGTAAACATCTAGATTATAGCTCTGCTAATGGATAGTTTAGTGACTTTTGACTAAATCGTTTTACTGGGTTCTCTAGGATGTCGAAAGTTTAATGCTGCCGTTCATCAATTAAATTGAATAGGAATTATGTAAAACTAGCGTTAAGACTCCGTGCAGGACACTATCCATCGGCAAAATTTGCATTTCTTATGAAAAAAGCACTCACTGATAAATGTGGAGTGTGTGACAGAGTGGAAGATGTGCAACATTTGCTCATGGATTGTGTTAGAAATAAGAATAAGAGAGCTTTGTTTCTGAAAGAATACAATTTAAATGTTTTAGATACAGGTTTGACCCAAAGCATTTTGTCAGAAGCTCAATCGGAGAGAGCAATAAAGTTTTGCCGTTTAGTTTAGTTCTTGCAATAACAAAGCTCTCTTGGCAGTTAAATAAATATAATTATATTTTCTTTTATTATTATAAGTATATATTTAGTCATAGCTCCTTAGTGTTATAATGAATATTGGAAATTTAGTTAAGTATAAGGTACAATGGGGTTGACATATCCATTAGGATAAAAACCCCTTACAAAATAAAGAATAAAAAAAAAAAAAAAAAAAAGTTTTAAATAGAAGCTATGTAAATCCAATCAAACTAACAAAATAGGTAGGTGCCGAAAAAACAACAGTATTTCTAAGACTGAAGCTTATTCCAGGGGGCCTAGACAAGTGGCAAACGATACAACGTCTCTATCGAACGAATTGATAATAGCCCCCCATCCACTAGTATCAGTTCGTGTGTGTGGTGACAAAAGAATTGTTTTTCCTCTCGGACTGGCGAGAAATGATAAAGTCGCTGGAAAACATGTAGAGATGACATTGAGTTAGTGGCCTCAACGGTTTTATTTATCCCTACGATGTTTCTCTACAGTTCATATTTATGGAAAAGTCATACGAAATAAGCGCTAGTGGAAGGGAGGCTAATTTTAAAGATATGAGATAAGAGAATGTAAACAAACATTTTAATTAAAGTCATAAATCTCCAGTCCATCCAAAAGATAAACCAACTAATCATTATGTACCAGTAGATCTTTGTCGCTATTAGATCGTCCGCGTGAAGTTTTTTTTTTAATAAATGGGCCTTTGATAAATGGACTATCCAACACAAAAATATTTTTTCAATTTAAATCAGTAGTTCTGAGGTTAGCGGGCTCAATCAAATAAACTCTTCAGCTTTATTAGGTTTTCTATGTCCATATGAACTCTTTTATCGATAAAATTCCTTTATATTATATAGAAAGTGGTAGCCAATAGTTTTTAGCTATCAGAAGCTACCTGTTCGCTTAGCGCCTATGATGGATCATAATAGATAATGCGTATTCCCGGAAGAACGGTGCTAATGTCATTACCGCCAACTAATCAATCGTGAACAACTCCAACTACCCTGCAGGGGGAAAAATCAGTCAATCTATTAATAGTGGTGGATAAGATGTGTTTGTATATATCGAGCGAACCTATAATATTTATTTTGTTATGCAATTTGTTCATTTTGTGCCACGTGCCTAAAAACTTCCATTGCATCATTTTTTTCTCAAAGAAGAAATGAAGATGGTGGTAGCAGGCCAACCAACTCTTCAGCTTTAAAATATTAATATAGATTTGTAATCAAAAAGAAGAAGCTTAAGAATCTTGGAACAACTAGACAACTCATATATGTCGGACAGTCAGGACTTAAATTATCTGCTCCATTTTACAATCCTTCTAACAATCCTGGGTCATTCAAAAGAGGCGTGAACAAGCACCTTTCGCGAGGGCAAGACGAGTTCTAATGCGGCTCATATTATCCATCGCACTTATTATCTCTGGATGAAGTTATTTGCCACACCTTTTTTTATAAGAAATACTTGTGAAATTTGAGTTTCAACTACGTATTGCATGTAAAATGTAACCAACCTCGAAATGCGACATGCTTACTTAAAGTTTTGGTTCCAAACCTATCGTAGTTTTGCTGCAGGCATTTACGTCATGTCGTATGGGATGAAATCTGCCAAGTCACATCGGCTCATAAATCTATTTGTGATAGACTAAACTGCACCGGAATACATAATATCTACCTATGAAATTCAAGAACATTCTATTGGTCGATAAGGATACATGTTTGTGTGATGAACTGGAACATTGTTTGCTTATATGTATTTTTTCTTATATAATTTCTCCGATATTGATTACGATATTATTAAACGATCAACTCAAAATTAATGAAATGGCGACATGTGACAGGAGTAATATGCAGCCCACTGATACCTATCCCTCAATATGACTAGCAAATCAAAAAAAGGCCTATCATAACGTAAGGATCAGAGTTTTGGGCTATGAAAGAGACCGATGAGAAAAGATGCAACGATGATGAGAATTTTTAGTGAGATGGATGTGTGGAGATTTAAAGTAGATCCAGTGACAAAAAATTTGAAACGGAATAGTTTGGGTTGTGATGAACACGCTATAAGAAGGATTGAGACGCAGTTAGTAGGGGAGTAATGAATTTCAATATCAAAAGGAAGGGGCCGCAGAACACATGGATGTATTGTAAGATAATTATATGAAAGTAAAACTAGTAAATGCTAAGATTATAGCTGGTAGAAAATAATAGAAGAACAAGATAATATATATTGTCTTACTATTATTTGCACAGACCCGAAACAAACTAAGAGCACCGTAGGAGGAAGAAGTAGATTTTATTTAAAAAAGCGTATGTAACTATTACACTGGAACGAATTATCAAACGCAATAGAAATTTATTCCAGCCAAGTTAAAAGCCAATCTTTAATATTCCAAAAGGATATAGGTAAGACTCACAAAATATATTATACAAAGCAAACTAAGATGTTTATGGAGTTAATAAGAAATTTATTTAAGCTTCTTAACTCATATTATGTATTACAGTTACAACTTCATAACTTTTGTAGTCGCAATTGTGTTATACAAATTGTAGCTTGACACGAGGGACGTTTAGGAGTGGACAGACCATAGATGTTGGGACAGAAACAGGCTGCTTTTTGATTGATTTACCGTGTGAATTTTGAACAGCTTTTGAAAAACCAGTGATGACGTATTTCAAGTAAAGGCGAGAATAACAATGAAAGTAATTTCATTTCTGAAGCCAGTAATTGAAAATAAGCTTTGCCCTTAATTAGAATAAATATTCTGGAAGATATTGTCTAATAATCTGAATCACCCTTAGTAGATCTTCTTTACAAACTGGACAAAATTTAAGAGAATATCCAATTGGGATGAAAGGCACAATTTCGTAATCAATCCCAATTCATTTCATAATGTAATTAGTAGTCCAAGATATCAAGCGAACTTTATAACGACCTTATTCAGTTGTGATAGAAGTTAATATTGCGTAATATTGAACAAGTAAACCCGTTAACCAGAACTAAAATTTGCTCGTTCATATCTTGTACACTTTTTATCTTCGACAGAGAAACTCTTGGCCTTTATCTCATCTGATGGTAATGTTCGAAGGTGGAAGTGCAAACAATATACAGTTCAATATAAATGAGTGAATAAAATTTTGTATTTCTAACGTTGAATCTATCTGAGGTACTGGCTGTCTTTTCATTAAATATTTGAACACAATAATGCTGTTAACACTATTATTGACTTTGGAAGATGGCGATAGCTGGTCCGGCTAACTTAGAACATGTCCTGATATTTATTTATTACGATACAGTACTTTGACTCCTAGTGACGAATAGTCACGCATGCACACATATAAACGTCGTTTACACGGCCGTTTTTGCCGTTTTGCCGGCTTTGCCGTTCAAAGCATGCTAAGCGGCCGTGTAAACGACGTTTGTATGTGTGCGTGCGCCGATTCATCAATATATATGGAGTCAAAGTACTGTATCGTTCTCTTTATTGTGCTTATACTCCTCTAAGGATTGCAACCGGCACCACAGGATCTAATTAAGGTGGGCGAACCACTAGACTATTGAAGAAGGTCTGAAGTAATACGTTAACATTCACTTTTCTGAAAGCCATCTTTGACTATATTACATTGCTCTATAAACCTGCAGTAATAAATAAAAAGTCCTAGTATTCCTTTTATAATGATCGTTGATCTAAAAAACAATAAAAAATGTTCCAGTTTCATATTGAATCTGAGAAAAGCGAAGAAAATTTTATTTTCCTGACACTTTCACAGGTGTAAAACTAATATATTCTTGCGTTACGAATACTAATGTGTTTGGTTTGAAGGTCTTGACCTCTTGACAAAGGTGTATACAAGTGGCTTTATGTCAAATAGCTGCACAGAATGTGGCTAAAGCGTAGGAATGTTTGTAACTTTCTCTAAAACCGAGCGCATGAAAATCTCTACCCGACTCTGGGAAACTGTACCATTTTTACTACCGAATTATATAAGTTATAAGTAGTAAATATTTAATTAGATACTTTATTTACTATTTACCCAGTACATCTGCAGTAGAACAGATAATGATACTAATGTAACTGGAAATAATTTTATCCACACAAAAGAATATTTTACAAAATCACATAAAATATTTCATAATCAACCTGACACAAACATCTCTATCATCAAGAGGCAACGGTCAACTTTTTTTCTAAGATAAAATAGTACTATTTTACCATACCATTCTGCAGGCGAAATGGAAATGAGATACAATATATATTAGAAAAGGAACGGAAATTAATAAGTGTCAAATCATAAATTTTCGCACGTTATAAAGTACCGAATATTGAATTTGGTTGATTCTAAATGGCATCACACCTATATTTTCTTCTATTCTGACAACATCATATGAGTCTACTACAACACCACTTACAGTCTACTTTTACATTTCTATTAATAACGGAAATATCGACTGTCGGTGACAATTTCTTTCAGTAAACACAGAAGCAGCACAAATAAGGATCCAGTAAAATAATAAAATTGATCGTCACTTTCTTCCTTATTTTTTCGGTAGTTTCTATAGATAGATTTTAATTCACAGGATTCCCAACGACGGTTAGAGTCAAGCAAGCGGATGGCCATAAAATTGTTAAAACCTTTAGCAGTATTCATATACATAAGTTACACCTCTCCTTAATAACTCCTTAATAATAGACGCGTTTAGGTAAATTCTTCCTGCTATAATTAAAATTTTAATTCTGTCCTGCGTGCGATCATTATAACTGTTTCGTTCCTTCCTAACATTTGCTTTTTGATTTAGTATTCTGATCTGATAGAATCACAAAAACAGAGCATTTTTCCCGGCACGCTTGTACCCAAATTTCATTGTTATATGCAAGAGACTACAATGTAAAACTGGAACGTTCCATCGCCTCTGCTGTTGTCACGTTTTCATCAACTGCACTAGAGGTTTAGCTTAAACACAAAACAGAGAGAGAGAACAGAAAGCAAAATCTTTTACAGTTCTGTTACGTTAGTAGTGCTAAACAAAACTCTAAATTTTATAAGTCAGACTGCCACAAAATCATCAACAAAACGCAAATCTTGAGACATCTTGAGAGTGGCAAATGCGAGACAGATAATATTTTGGTTCGCTAGGTATAGATAATATCTGTCTCATGAGTTGAGATAGCGAATAATTTTAGGAGAACGCGAGTCATTTAATAAAACAAGATGTTGTTTTTATTGAGCCCATTTTATACTTACTACCTACTTATCGCTAATTACATATTAAGTACTAAGCCTGACTTACATTGGAGAGGCGCGTCCCACACTAGACTGACATTAGATTCTGTATTTGTGAATGGTGACTTTCTATATGTGCGTTGCTTGATCACATTATGAAGTTTACTGTTGGCGGCTAACTGGAAACTATCAGAGTCGTCTTTAAACAAATTGTTTTTCTGTAACAGTCTATAACAAATGCATACGTATTTTATTAATACTAATTGTCAGCGTTCGCTTGTTTCGAAGTCGTGTGTCCACCTTTTACCGCCTCCCTTGTCGAGTGGTTCACCCTGGCCCTAGTCCTGGGTGCGATCCCCAGCTGGGTACAACGTACTCGCGATGATTGGTAGTAGAGCTTGTTAAAAGTCTGCCATGCGAGCTATTTCATGACAATAATGTTATGAGTATTATTCCATTATGATTGGTATTTCGCTAACGCTTATCAGAGGTTGAGGGTACCAGGTTAACTTCAAAGTGAATATCACTGATCATCAAGTAAGATGCAGGTCAAGATCTTCTCCGTCATGCTAAAAAATTATCACACACCAGACACCAACCACGTACAGCCACACTTCATAGTGGACTGGATGTGGTACTTCCATTTGGCCCTTCAAGCTGGATATGGACCAAAGGCATACTTTCCACGCTCCAAAATTCTCACTTGCCTTCTGTACGCTCTTTATTTTATGACTTAATCGTGCATAGCATCGACGAGCCTCCACACTCAATTTTCCTTTGTTGTCTATGTCTATAAAATTGTTTACGATTTTTCATGTTCGTCAATTTTCGGGGCAATAGTTTCACGACTTTTCAGCTTTATCTTACCTACGCTAGATTTTAAAAACTATTAAAATAGTATTCGAAAATTTGTGTTGAACTGTCCAAATGAAGTGTTAGTAAGATGGGACTTTGAGTAAGGAACGTGCTCTTGAGCTAACAGAGTCTAACCTTGCCTCAAAAGTCGCGACTACACTTTTAATTGGTTGTGTTCTTCTGTGAAACTTCGAAAGCTCTCCAATGTTTCTCATCATATACGAATATTTTATTATGTGTCTGAAATATTGTTCACGAGTACAAAAGTTAACACTTTATCGAGTTATTTTTTGGAATAACTCCATTATTTCTTCTTCTTGTCTTAATTAATGACTTCGCGGTAATTTAGCCAAGGTCAAGTGAAAGTCGTATTTAAGTTTATTAATTAATTGTACGTAAGATAACGGCAGATTGCGAGTCTCGCAACTCGTGTTATATTATGAAGACGGGGAAACTCTTTCAATTTTTGACAATGTAGCTAACAATTTGCGACTTAAAGGCATACGTAATTGAGCTTACTAACTCAAATACTTACATAAAGACAAATGAGAAATAATAGTTACCTGGAGACTGTTTGCTTAGGTAGGTACTCTACATACAACGGTCAATCTTTTTAATCTAGCTCTATTTCTAGTTTCATATTATTTCATCCGCCGTGTCTTCATCTTTTGTTGCAAAAAATTAATCAGAAATAATTAATAACAATAAGGACAGGTTCCAAGTTTCTTATTAGGAGATCTGGCAGTTATTGTCAGTTTTGTGTGGGGTATATGTGTGATAAATAATAATAATAAATTATTTGTATTTGAAAGAGGTACTGTAGAGTACGGTAGAGGACACTAGAATTCATTCCTTGTAGATTGGACATTCCGGCAGGCACTTCAAAAATAGAATTTCTCATTTTTCGAGACTGTAAAAATTGTTATTGTTGGTAAAGATCCATCCGAAGATGGATATGTCTATGAGTTTTTTTGTCCAAGCAACAAAACTTAAAAGAGAACTGCATACATACTTTTGTTCTTAAATATAGGTAACGTTGCGATTATTAACTTGGAGGTGCTTTATTGTCATATCATATGTCGTTAATTATTTCCGAAGAATCCATTTGAATATTCGTATCTGCATAAACGCTAGTGGATGGGCGGCTAGTTTGTGGTGTTGTGTTTCTGTTGGTGAGTGAGCTAGGGTTGGCAGCGCGTGAGTGTTGCAAGTGTCTATAGGCTACGGTGACTACTTATTACCAGGCAGGCCGTATTCTTTTCTAACTTAATAACATGAAAAAATCGCTCATAAAATTATCAGCAGCTACAATAATTATGCATTTACCGGCCGAGAACAAACCATTTCCCTAGCGGTTACTGAGGTCTAGGTATCTAGCCATCTCGGCTAGATATCGGCCGGCCCCGTCATCGAAGCTGAAGTTATACAATAACCAATGTCAATAGACCGATAGCTTTCTGGGTCACGCCGCCAGTAAACGAGATAAATAATTGAAATCACTTTGACAATAACAGGTAATCCTATCGATATATACGTGTCGATAGTTTGGTTCAGTGTTATATCCGTATCCGATTTGGTTAACGTTATTTGTTTATAGCAAATGGTTGTCTATTGGTATTGGTTTATTTATGAGATTTAAGAGGATAGTGCGACGAGCACGTCTCCATACAATCGGAGGAAACAGTTTACTACCCCAATTTATTATCTGATCTTTATGACAATATCTACTCGTATATTTATTAATATTATAAAGCTGAAGAGTTTGGTTACTTGTTTGTTTTTTTTTATATTACGAGATGGCAAACAAGCTTGCGGCCCACCTGGTGTTAACTGGTCACCGCCGCCTATAGACACTTGCAATATTAAGTGTAAATCACTTAACACCGCAAGTGCGTTTGCCATCCTGGGGTCTAAGATGATATGCCCTCCATGCCCAGTAATTACACTGGCTATTTCCCTTCAACCCGAAATACAGTGAACTGCTTCACGGCAGAAATAAGAAAGACGGTGGTACCTACCCAGACGACCCTACATATGGGTCTACCACCTAGTAAGAAGGTTGAACCTAGGAAAGAAAAGGAAGAATACCTAGGTTGAACGCACTAATCTCAGGAACTATAAATTGTTATAGTTATCAGGAATTATAATGTACTTATTAGTTTATTTATCGAGAAAGGCTATAAGCTATATATTCTAGGTGATCTTGTACTAAAATTGGTCTTAAAAAACATGTTTGCGATTTAATATTTTTTTTAGAAGCCTGAGGTTTCAAAATAATTTAGATGGTCCAAATAATTCATTTGTTCACATAATAGGATGGCCAGTCCAGCCCAGCTCCCACTGGGCCTAATTATCACTTACCATGAGGCCACAAGCTTCCATATCGAAGATAAAAAAATCGGGAGTAGTCTCCCCTTGACTTTTCCGTTTACCGGAAATGACTCAACAGTTGAAAGAAACCTTATATTTTGATGTTGCATGTTAAATTTTGATCACCCATCCGAGTACCGACCGCGCACTTGGTTGCTTAACTTTCGTGATCGACGACTCAAAAGTTGATAGAAACCTTATATTTTGATATTAAACATACATGTTAAATTTGGTTGCAATAAGTTAAAGCATACTCGAGTTATCGTGCTAACGCACACACACACACACAGACATAATTCCAAAAACGGTATTTTTGGACTCTGGGAGATCCAAAACGTGTAAATCCGTCAAAATCTCGAAGTGGAATGTTTTGACGATTACAAGACATCCTCTATACTACGTATACGAGAAAGTCCCAATGTAGTGTTTTTGTCTGTGAGTAAAGTTTTCAAAGCTCCACAGGTACTTTGTTGATAGGCGCAAGTAATACCTTGCTGTTGCAACATTTATAGATTAGTTACCGTTTATCATTAGCCGGTCTCTCGGAAAACCCTATACATAACACTATTTTTCTTGGTTTTATTAGGGCGTGAAATTGCCTTTTTGTATGAAATTTTTTAAAGAAAACTACAAACTCTAACTGCCACGGAACTGGTTTGCAAATCCCTAGTATGTTTTTAGCGAACTAAATTTACTATTAAAGATAAGAGATGCCTTGGCCGCCTACCAGCACGATAGGTCAACGGCATTTGAAAATTCGGGTCACACCTGGATGACAAAAAGCATGGTTTGCAAATTTCCACTTTATAATTAATGGGCGATAACAGGCTAAAGAAGATGATGATTATAATGAAATTAACAGACTTAAAAAATCATGGTTTGCAAATTACCATTTTATAATTAAAAGTTAATACAGCTTACGCTTACAATTTTACCATTTTTTTAAATAGTTAGAACATACGACAGTTAATTTTAAATAGTTACAACAATAACATGGAAAGAATGCAAAAGAAGTTTACTAGGTTTCCAAGCTACCAATTTAATAGTCTGTATATGGACTACAGAGATCATTGTATTAGCTGATATGCGTTATATAGCTCATATATATATTAGGTTAGGGAAAAAGTCTTTTCGCATTATAGTATGTATAAACTTGTAATAAAATCTCTTTGGCTATACTATTTGTATCTGGCTGGTTTTGGTATCATTGAAAGTTTAAATTTTAAAGAACATAATTCCAAATTCAAATTAGGAAAATGTGTGATTTTCATTTGTTTTTCGTACCGCCAAGATGAGTGAATCTAATGAAGAAATTCTATACATTTTAAAATTTTACTATAAAAAAGGTAAAAATGCAACGCAAGCCGCGAAAAAAAATTGCGATGTTTATGGACCTAGTGCAGTGTCTATGAGAGTAGCACAAATTTGGTTTAAGCGTTTTCAATCCGGAAATTTTGATGTCAAAGATGCACGTCGCTCTGGTCGCCCTATTACAGATAGAATGGATGCCATTTTTGAAAAAGTGGAGCAAGATCGGCATGTCAGTAGTTACGACGTAGCTGAAGAACTGGGAATTGACCACAAAACAGTTTTGGCGCATTTGAAAAAAACTGGGTACACAAAAAAGCTCGACATTTGGGTACCTCACGAGCTCACTGAAAGAAACCTAATGAACCGTGTACTCATTTGTGATTCTTTATTACGACGTAATGAAACCGAACCATTTTTGAAGAAGCTGATAACTGGTGATGAAAAGAGGATCACGTACGACAAGAACGTGCGAAAAAGGTCGTGGTCAAAGGCCGGTCAGGCTTCACAGACTGTGGCGAAACCCGGGTTAACTCACAACAAGGTGATGCTGTGTGTGTGGTGGGATTGGAAGGGCATTATTCATTATGAGCTGTTACCACCAGGCAGGACCATCGATTCTGAACTCTACTGCGAACAACTGATGAGATTAAAGCAAGAAGTTGAGAGAAAGCGGCCGGAATTAATCAACAGAAGGGGTGTGGTTTTTCATCATGATAACGCTAGACCTCACACATCTTTAGCCACTCAGCAAAAATTAAGAGAGTTTGGCTGGGAGGTGTTAATGCATCCGCCGTATAGTCCTGACCTTGCACCTTCAGATTTCCACCTGTTTCGGTCTCTTCAGAATTCTTTAGGCAGTGTCAGGTTAACATCACGAGAGGACTGCCAAAATCACTTGTCGCGGTATTTTGACCAGAAGTCCCAAAATTTCTATAGCAGTGGGATTATGTCCCTACCTACAAGATGGCAAAAAGTTATCGAACAAAATGGTACCTACATACTTTAGTTAAATCTAAATAAACTATATTAAAAAATGTTTTGAATTTTCTTAAAAAATGCGAAGAAACTTTTTCCCCAACCTATTATTATAATATATAGCTCAGTCGAAAGTTAACTGTCCTGAGCTTTTATCGAAATTAAATGAAATTAATAAAATGAAATTGTTCCACCTCGTCATTGCACTTCAAGAAATCTACTTCACGTTCCATTCTCACGTACAGTGCATCACAGCAACTCTTACTTAATTCGAGTCGTCAAACAATTTAATGATGTTTGCAGGACAAATAACAACATGGATTTATTCTGTAGTAATTTAAGTTTTTGAATTTGAATTTATTTTTGTATTTTGTTAAATAAGTTTCTCATGGATATTTTTTTTGTACAATAATGTAAGTATCTTAAGATTTATTAATAAGTGCTACCTGTGAAGACTTGTTACTGGCTTCTTGTAATGTAATGCAGTGTATATTTCTCTATGTAATCTGTAAGCCCCCCAATTATAATAAAAATAAGTAATACAAAATTTATTACACTCATTTCTACAGAGGCATGTATTGTTAACAGCATTATTATGTTCCGAGAGGTAGTGATAAGATATCCCATCTGTTGTGGCAGCTTCCGGGTTAAGCTTGCTCTCAGATGAGATGTAGGCCAAGAACTTTCCCGTCAAAAGATAAAAAAACTGAGGCTTTACGAAAAGTCTTAATTATTTTCTCTATTTTCACTTTAACACACTCCTTTTACCGCTACGTATGGGGGTACTAGTAATGTCAGTATTATCTGTGGTAATACCAAGGTTTATCATTATCACATGTGCGTTACTGACATTGAAGGTTCTTTTTTGAAGAAACCCAAGTTGAAGTTGTTCGGGAAAACCTCTTTTTTTAAATTAAAATATTATTCAAATGAGATTTCAAACTATTTTTATTATACTTTCGTATATACAAAGCAACGAACAACCCGTACAAAATTTTACCCTATTAATTCTTTTTTTAAATAAGCACCAGACTTAGTCAACATAGCACCTAGACGAAATAAATTCCGCATATTTTAGTTCATTCTTAAATAAAATAGGTCACCTGAACACGCCGAACGTGAACGTGTTATAGCGTCAGCATTCATACGTTTTAAGCACAAAAAACTGGTACATGAAACGCTTCAAAAATCCTTATAAATTATTCCAAACTTGGCTCGCTTGAGCCATAAACAAAAACTCCAAACCATTTTTATTTATCTCACTACGGACATCTGCTGCGATACGTACGTATTTCTTTACGAGTTCACTCACGCTATTTCTCTACTCGAGTGAAACTATAAAATATCATAGAATATTCAGAAATTAGTTTCCACCTTTTCATTGGACACTGGTGACTTATTTCAAGTACTACGTTACTTTAAAAAGCTGTGTGACTCCATCACACATAACGGTTCTCTGCTTAATATATTTCTCACTGAAAGACGAGAAAATACAGTGGACGGAATTAATGCTCAGCTACAGGTGCATTGCAAAAGTTATGAAAAAATAATATAGTAAATTACAGACTATTACCAAATCCTTAAATCATAAAACGTTTATTTAATATACTTTAATAACCAACTAAAGAGTGGTAGCATATATTGGTTCAATTGCAAATTTTTGAGTTTTCCGTTGCCGGAGACAATTCCGTTTCCTACAGAAAACTGCAACCAATTATCATTATTTTATTGTCAACTACTTCTTCTTTTTCTGGGAAATATTATTTTCGAATAATATATTTAATTCCTCTTGTTCATTATAAGTGTTTTTAAGGTGATGCAGGTATCTATTGTCTATTTCTAAAAAGTTTACAAAACGCTTTTCATCAATCTCCGTGTTCAATGAATGAAATGACATTACAAAACCTTTCGTCTATAATCCGCTACGTATTAAGCTAACATCGACATATTGGTGTAAGCGAAAATATTGTTGAAGTAGTTATTAACTCAAAAAGCTTTCGGGATGAAAATATCAACTCACCTTGTTAAAGCAAAAACAGGGTTGCGTACTGCGCAGACAGGCACTCTTTAGGCGCAGGGCTCAGTCTCTTACGGAGCGCCGACAACACTCGACCTTCGGGACTGAAACTTACCGTGGCAACTATTAGCCCCCACTAAGTTTACGATGTGAAAAGTGTCTCAAACTGTGTGAACAAGCGGAACTAGTAATGCAAGTGCGGTGAATTGTAGTAAAAGTTAGTTAACAGTGGAGCGATGATCAGGAAAACTTGCCAAGGATTCTTCCTGAGTTTCGTTTCTATCTCCTTCTGCTGTCAGATCACTGAAACTATGGCTAAGAGTGCCAGCCGGTTTATAGGTAAGTTTCGTAATTAATTGATCACTTTGCGGCAGCTGTTTGTTATTTTATCTTATATTAAATACATTATATTCTTCCGAACTAATATCGGGAACTGTTTTGTAACGTTTTGTGAATATTTTTAACTGTTCATTGATTGAAATTGTAATGCACACCAAAGTTATTTATTTAAAGTAGTTTTAAGTACATTATTTTAGAAATCAAAGAAGCTGTATGGTGTCAGTGTCACAAGTAGTGTTTTAATGTTATTTCCAACGCTAAACACGATGTATTTTTTACCATTTAGCAGCGCTTTATACAATACAATAGAATTAAAATTTGCATACACTAAATTATGCTTAATTCAAATTAATATCGTAAATAAAACAGGGCTGTCATAAAATTCACCTAATTACCTTTAGTTTGCTGATATTCATAGAGAAAAGTTCATAGAGACACCTTTATTAATAGCACCACAATATTTATTTTGTTGACCTTTGTCTAATTTT
The DNA here is from genome assembly GCA_955850985.1 of Elophila nymphaeata. NCBI lineage: Eukaryota > Metazoa > Arthropoda > Insecta > Lepidoptera > Crambidae > Elophila > Elophila nymphaeata. The sequence goes on along the minus strand of OY039076.1, from coordinate 13,807,831 downwards.
GTGGACAGCGGCGGTGTTGTTCTAATACCGTCTTCTTATCCCGAGTCTAGACCATAATTTTTCAACTTTATTTTGCCCACCGCTTATTTTATGGATTGGTTTTTTTCTAGAGGTTTCTGGACTCATAAATATGTTCAAGGGACACAGCCGCATTGCAACTTTCACCAACGCAGGGCCCCATATTTTGTAAAATGCTTTTTACTCCAGATATCCTATTAGTTAGACTTTAACGCTATGTGACAGTTTGAGACAGTACCTAAAACGCTTTATTTGTTGGATTTGTTTGTTGATGTTCATCGAGCACAAATTGATGTTAATCAAGAAAATACATTGTTAATTTCTTTTGAATTTTATACAAAGTTTCCAAATTATTACCCGAAAATTCATTATTTAGTCAAGACCTCATACTTCATATTTTCCAGAGTTATTTATAGAACAAGATAGGAAAACTAAGTTTTTTAAACGAAAACTGTCACTATCAATTAATGTAGCAGGTCTGTGTAATTGGTGAAACGTATTTTAAAGTAGAGGTTTGTTTATGAGTTATTTTATATCAAATGGTACATAGTTATGAAATGGTTATGGCGTTGGTGATATAGTCTGACTATAGTCTAAAGTCTTGGCTACCTATTTCTTCTCCGATCATTGGTTAATTATGTGTTTTACTTAATTTTTTAACTTTCATTTAGTTAAGACAGTGTATAGGCCTCTCGGCTAAACATATTTTTTTTATATGATTTTATCGTCTGGAAGATGTTGATAATATTACAATACTGAGTAAAATAATCATTTTAAACAATGTCAAATGGGAGCTTGCGAAAAATGATTTCTAAATAGTCATCTTACATGGTGCTTCATCTCCAAAAGCAGATTGAAGCCGAGCGATGCTCTGTTGAGCTGCCAAATTACACTTAAAATCGTAGAAAATCATACTACGAAATTTTCCCGAGTTAAATATATGTTAATGTAGACACGCAATTTTCAAAATGGCGCCACAATGTAAAAGCAATTGACAGTCAGATGAAACATACCGCATTCTACATCCAAAGAGTTCCATTTTCAAATGTTGTAATTCCTTTTTAAATATTGTTTATGTAAGTGGCCAGTTCCGGAAACTTTTAGTGTGACCTATGTAGTGTCAGGTTTTGTAACGCATGAGACAACGCTGATTTTGAAAGAGAATAAACAGATGAAATCGAAGGGACTTTCAATCTAAAACGTAACGTTAACAGAGCACACCTGTTATCAAAATGTTAATTAATTAAGATAAGTTATGAGATTCGCTAACCCAAAATCTAATTTATAATAATCTTTTTATTGCGTCATGAAAACAGCTAAAACGTTTTAAAACAGTATTGGGGTTGTTCGCAGTTACAGTGAAAACATTAAACCACTGAAAGTTTATTATAAAGGGTACTTTAGTCTTTATCGGCTGAGAATTAGGGGTCACACTGCTGAACTATGAGCACAATTATTGAGCGTTTAGCATAATTTTACAATTTAAATGAAAAAGTACCTTTGATTAGCTTTTGGTAAAATAAGCAGGACGTCAGCGCTTTTTAGTAGATATAAACTACTTTTTGGGTTAATTTGAAATGGTTTTTTTTATAAACGCAAAGTCTCACTACGCACTTTCGGTTCTTTCCAATCAAATGTATTCGTGACTCATTAACTTTTTAAAAACGCTATGTAAAATAAATAACAATGGTAGGGTCTGGCCCCATGTCGACTGCATGGCACCGTCATCGTCCAACAGTGCCGTCGCCGTCCAACGGCACAGTGCGGTCCATAATTTAATGACAATGTCACACAACCAATTATTCAAATCGGTCCAACGTAACATCTTAAAAAACCTTCGACCACTTATTGATTGAACTTCAATGTTCTTTTCTTCACAAGACGGGAAAACTCAGCAGCGTGACATAAAAAAGATATCAATCGGATAATTATTGAAATCGTCTCTACCATTTCCAAATTTTGTCATCTATAACTAATGCGAAAAAACATACTATCGAAATAAATTGCACCGTTAACGACTTATACATTTACCTAATTGTCCTAGTAAACAATAACCCGCAAAGGCAATTAAAAATATCTCTTAATACTAACTCAAAAGGTAGCAATTAAAGTTGCATCGTTCAATGAACAGATTATCATAAACTTGGCGGGTGTGAAAACTTCTTACGTACTTAAGAAAATGCTTTCCATTTTTTACAGCAGAAAAAGCAGATTCTACGTAATACACTTTATGCAAATGAAATAAGACACATGGGAGTGATAGCGAATGCTTTGGACCCTTGTCCGAAGTCCGATTTTAACAGATCCGTATCTTTGGCTTGCCAACGAAAATTAGTGAAGAATTTTCCAGAAAAGACTCCTCAGGTTCGGATTTATAACGGGTAATTCGCTGGGGTTTTGGTGGAAATATTTATAATGAAAAATTTGCTGAAAATTCGGGAGCCGTAATCAGAGGATCAGCGAAGCTTTATCTTGCCTGTTTGGATTTTGTCTGTGCTGATGTAAGACTGTGAATCCGAAATATTTTGTTTTAGTAAACCTTGTTTAGAATGATTATTATAAACAGCCAAAGCCTAATGCATTAAGATAGGATGTTGACAGCATTCACAAATAATTACAAGGTATTAAATGCTTAAAAGAGGATTGGAGGAAGATAGGAGAGGGGGAGGAGGATGTTATGCACAGACAATCTACTTCATTTTAAATTACATTGAGAATAAGATTCTATATGAGTATCAAAATCATTTAATATTCAGTCAGTTAAGTATAGGAGCTTATAACGTTACGAGTTCTTAATGCCATACAAATTATATTGTTACAGAATTGACAGGTAGGTACTACACACAATACAGTATTGGTTTCAACCGCTGCAATTTTGTATTGGCTATTGTATTGTATAAACATATATTTTTCGTTGCTGTAAGTTGCACGTTACTACATAGGGGTCGCTTTTTAAAAAAAAAACTTGAAATATTTTGTCTTGTGTTGTGTTTATTTGAGTGTCTTCTTTTTGATTTCGGAAAATTAAGAAAATATTTATTTTCCATTAATTATAAGATACAAATATTTTTAAATTATGTATGTACTCTTTCAACCTGTCCTGAAGAATGATGTGTCAAAAACAAATTCATTATTATATTGATATGACGCAAAAGTAAAAAAGCAAAAAACATAAGATAATAAAATAATATCTTAAAGCATACCACTTTGTTAAAGTTTAATTGAAAAAAATATCGTATAATATCTTTATTATCATAAAGCCTAGACTCGTGCACTGCTTCCGAACATGGGCCTCTCCAGTGGCATGCCATTTTTACATTCAAATATCCTAGTACTCAAAAAGGGCACTTTGTATAAAAGTAAAACCATAATAAGTACAACACTACCGTTACTCATATAAACAAAAACGATATATCATTAACTTCTTGCAATTCCTATTACTAAATCAGTGTTGGAGCATTATTCTCGCTTATCATGCAGATAAGGTGGAACTAATGTTCCCAGCCTGTGGCTTTGAGCGAAATTATTGAAGCTCTAATGTGATAGGTCAGGGTCGCGATACGTACTCGAGGTTAGCAGGTCGCCCACCAATCACCGTGGACCAATAAATCTGTCAGGGGTACCTACGTGAGAAACCGATGTGCGATTTGATTCCACGAATTTTTACTTAACTTACAAACAGAAAACAGAGGATCAATATAAAGTGAACTATTCAAGTAGGTATCTTCCGACAAACTGATAAGCAGTTTGGCAGATATAAATATATAAAACTGTAACTGTGTATCTATAAATAAATAAATTAAAAAATAATAATAAAAGACAAATGTAATGTTTATTTATTATTTATATTTATTTTGTCTTTTATTAGTGTTAATGCACGGAAGTGTATATTTTTTTTGTATTTTACTTTCATCTCAACGTTGGTGACAAAAGACTACTGTAGATAATAAATGTGTAGATAAATAATGTACATTGTCTCTTAGTGCATCAGTCTCGGCACTGCCATAAAGTAAATTTACTTATTACTCTGTGACACTGCGCACTCTCGCACTGACGCACTTATGACGGGATTCAGTAAAGACAATGTTGATGTATATTTACTCAAAATCAGGACTTACTCACATTCACCTACGGTTAGAAATGAAAAACACCCAGTGATTGACAAAAGTTTGAATAATATCATAGCTACGCCGAAATTCATAGAGAAAAATACATATACCAGGATTCTTTGTCTAAGACATATACAAACAATGTCATCACAATAACCTATGAACACCTCATCTACACAGATAAACCTAGATTTCCATGTTATATTTAGTTTTGTAATATTTAGAAAAATAAATTAAATAGGAAGAAACTTCCAGAAACCGATACGAATTCAATTCGTATTTCATTTGTTTGGAACGAATTAATTTAAACAATTTTTATTTTGCATTTGGAATCGAATTTCAAATAGTTCTATCGTTTTCAAATCAATCTCTTTGGTACTGTGTTATTCAATGATATTTTCATCTACATTCTAAAAGCGCAATCGGTAACGTTTAACGTAATTAACAATCGCTTTTGATATTGTAAATAAAGCAAAATTTAATACTGAACAGTGTGTGTTGTGAGGAAATTGGTAGAAACACTAATTTTGTAAAAATATACTATTTTTAGGAATCAGGAATGGAATAAAATAAAAATAAAGAATTATCATCGTATCTTAAAACAATTTTACTTTCAATTAGATTTTCACAACAAGTAACAAGCGATTGCACAGAAAACAACTCTTTACACAATAACCGAATAATAAGGATGAAACAAATGACTAACTGCAAATCACATCGATTACCACTTCAACCGACCTCACTCTACAACGTCCGACAAGCAAATGGGCTGAGAGCGAACTAGCGATTGCTTTTATGGCGGCGTTGTGGTGACGTCATGATTCGCAACGATTCATTCTTCATTTCTGCTAACACGGCCTATCCTGATCATGCGCCGTCCTCGGCCGCATTTCACAAGATATCTTCATAGAAGACCTCAACAGGGTCAACCTGAGCAGACCAGGGCTCAGCACCGGTGTAATCATTGTCTTCAGCTTCGGAATCTGTCGATGAGAAACAACATGAACACAAAAACAAAACTTTTTTGTAAAGTTGCCTATTCTTTCATTCCTCACACAATCAAGGCCCTCTTTCAATGATACACACGATGCTATTTCTTAACTTCTTCTACTTCACTAACAATCATCGTATTACAAGCTTCATCGACCACACACATCGCTTATTCTTACAATTCTACGTACAAGGCTAAGCTATACGAGATTGCAGGACCAAAGTCCAACACATATCAATGGATATAAATTCGAAACCCAACATATATCGAAAGATATGTCTGTAAGGTAGTGCACGCAATCAGGGCGCGCAGCAGGGCGCGCAGGTAGGGCGCGCAAGCAGGGCGCGCAGGCAGAGGCACGCACGTGGATGGTGCGCGACTGCCGGGTAGGCAGCACGCAGACTGCGACGGACCCGGCCACGCAGCTCAGGAACTGGCGCAACCGCTCGGCGCCTCCATCTGTCAGACGCTCGGCCTAACCTGACGCTCGGCCTGGCTCGGCCCTACATCGGTAATTAAGAAGGTACTGCAAGGCCGGAGCCCAACACACATCGAATGATATGTCTGCAAGGCCGAAACCCAACACATATCGTAAGATATGTCTGCAAGGCCGAAGCCCAACACATATCGTAAGATATGTCTGCCGGTTCGAAGAAGCGAGACCACGCATCGAATGATACGTCTGCCGGTTCGCAAAAGCGAGACCACGCATCGAATGATACGTCTGCCGGTTCGCAAGAGCGAGACCACGCATCGAATGATACGTGTGCCGGTTCGCCGAAGCGAGACCACGCATCGAATGATACGTCTGCCGGTTCGCAAGAGCGAGACCACGCATCGAATGATACGTCTGCCGGTTCGCAAGAGCGAGACCACGCATCGAATGATACGTCTGCCGGTTCGCAAAAGCGAAACCACGCACGTCATAAGACGCGCAACCCAGTGCCGCTCGTCCATCCCACTACATAGGTATGCCACCCACTAGTCCGTCGACGTGTGTGCACGGTACCTTTCGCTTGCGTCTTGGGTAACGCCCTTAGATCCACGCCAGAGCGCCACGTGACTTGCATACGCACGCACGCACATACACACGCACACATAGACGTTCGCAAGTAAGAACTGTAACATAAGAGCGTTAGGTTCTCTCTCGGGACACCATTTCCCTTTCTATATTCGATATACAAAATAAAAATCCCGTAGACAAATCATCCACCGTGCAACCCTTGGCAAAAGATCTCTCTTGCCCTCGGCGGCCCTCAGAGCATTGCAATCGGTTACGACTTTGAAAGCCACCCCAATCAAATAATGCCCAAAACTTCGCAACGCTATGACGACCGCCAGCGTCTCCAACCATATGAGCAGCATCGGCCCGCCGCGCCCCGGGTGACCTGTGAAAATTGCAGCAGGGCGCGCAGGTAGGACGCGCACGTCAAGGCGCGCAAGTAGAGGCACGCACGTGGAGGGTGCGCGACTGCCGGGTAGGTCAGCACGCAGACTGCGACGGACCCGGCCACGCAGCTCAGGAACTAGCGCACCCGCTCTGCGCCTCCATCTGTCAGACGCTCGGCCTAACTCGGCCCAGATACTCCACCTCGGTAGGTAATACATCGCATTACACCATCTCTATTGAGAACGTCAGTTATGATAATAATCGGTGTATTCATACAAGTGGCGGGTACAACCATAAATTCAATATCGAAAGAAAAGTTACTGAATTCCACTGTAAGTGTGACACACGCAATGAGATTACGCCGACAAGAAAAGTGTTGGAGTTTCTCCAGAGTTCTCGCTGCTAAAACACGCGTTGAGAGACTCCACTTCCAACTCAAATCCACCGTATAATTTTTAGTTACTTAATCACTCCCTCACTCGACATTGGCAGAACGCGCAACGTAAATGCATCGGGACGCCATCAATCAAGAATAGAGTAGAATAGAAGAAAAGTGAGAGCCCAATCGCATATCAGGGAAATCGCGCTCGCCACTATCTATCAAAACGTCCCCAGGTGTACCCTGAATAACTGTTGTGGATGTGTCAATATTTTTGAAGAATTATTTAACTCATTACACAAACTAACTGTGCGTTGATTAGTATTACGCCCCTGTGAGCGAGCCTTGTCAACACAATCACTTTCCTTGTAACCTGTCTTTTTACACAAAGAACATGTACCTAATTTTTGAGCTACCCACATCCCCAATTTCCCCGGTATACTCCACACCCACATGTCCAGTCTGATCGCTGTGGCAGTCGAAATCTAGTGGCGTAGTGTAGCGCTTCCCAAAAGCACTAGCTGGTGCATGACCGATCAATTTGCTGCGGCTAGGCTTGACACAAATGGCCAGAAGCGAAACAATGCCTTCCGTAGCCAAGCCGGCACCAGCGGCCTCCGCCCCCACCTGAGCGTCATCAACACCACGCATCACCACTCGAACCATCAGATCCTCACTTAAAACCATGCGCAAACAAAGCAGAGATCGACGCGCGTACTCGGCGTATGTCGGAAATTTGTCGGACGTTGTGTTCATAACCTTAAAAAGTATTTGCGCCTGAACAATTTTATGACACATAGACTTAAAGTCTCACGAAATTTTACCATTATGTGGTCGTTGGTTGACCATTCACGTAACTAGGTTTTGGCGTCTCGTTTTAGACAATGAGAAACTCCAGCAAGACACTAAATCATACCAACGGTTAGCCAATTTTGCGCGTTCTACCCTCTCGCATCAAAGTTATTGATAGACGATAGATCAAAGTTAGATACAAAGTTACTGTGGCACCTTACTTTATTTAATGCTAGCATCGGCAAGCACCTGCGCTGCGATTAGGTTGCTGTCCTCGCATCGGGGGTAGGACTAACACTAACATGATCAGACGAGTTTGGCGTTACATTCTTAGTATTTCTAACACGAACACGTGCAGACGTGTTTAGCGGTACACTCACAGTATTTCTAACCCGAACACGGTCAGATGGGTATGGCGTTACACTCGCAATAATTCTAACACGAACCCGTGCAGACGGGTTTAGCGGTACACTCGCAGTACTTCTAACCCGAACACGGTCAGACGGGTTTGGCGGTACACTTGCCGTATTTTCTTCGATGGCATTTAGCCTAGACACAATCGCGTTTAACGTCTCCGCCATCGAATAGTTACACGTTTGAGACCCGCGACGGTCACTAGAATGAGGAGATCGTGAATGAGTACGGCAATTTCTGTATCGAGACGCGCTATGTTGAGACCGCGAACTACATTCTACGTGCCGAGTAGACACACGAGTATCACTCCTACGGAACCGTGAAAGATTTTCACTCCTAGACAACCGTGAACGCGACCCACGACTACAAGAACGAGATCTATGATGGTGTCGATGTGATTTGCTTGTACCACGCTTAATCTCATGGCGCGGTGGCGTATTTTCCGATTTTTTTGTGACGGTAGCGGCATAATAAATCGAATCCCTGCAACCGCTTGTTATTTTCTCTTTTAAACTTAAAAAAACCTCTAATGTAGGCGTAGGAAGTATTATCCCACTTATGATTTTAGGAATCAGGAATGGAATAAAATAAAAATAAAGAATTATCATCGTATCTTAAAACAATTTTACTTTCAATTAGATTTTCACAACAAGTAACAAGCGATTGCACAGAAAACAACTCTTTACACAATAACCGAATAATAAGGATGAAACAAATGACTAACTGCAAATCACATCGATTACCACTTCAACCGACCTCACTCTACAACGTCCGACAAGCAAATGGGCTGAGAGCGAACTAGCGATTGCTTTTATGGCGGCGTTGTGGTGACGTCATGATTCGCAACGATTCATTCTTCATTTCTGCTAACACTATATTATTACAAAATTAGAGTTCAAGTAATTGAAAAGATTGGCGTCTGAGTCGGACTTTCTAAGTGTCTGGTGGGTAACGTTACAAAGCGTTTCTGCCAACTCTAACATTTGTCTGTCTCCGTGGTATTTTCTCAGTAATACCTACATCAGTTTCAGACCATTGTATTATTTTCGTTAACCGTTCGATAGAATCGATTGGCTACTTTTGTTCACATGTTTTTTGTCACGACTGGGTTGGCAAAATGGCATTATAAGACCGTAGTAAGACTTGTAATTCAAACAGCCCATTTGTAATGTCAATTAAAAAAGAAAACAATAGTAAAACATTTGAAAAATTCCTTATTAATAAATCTTATTACAATTGAAATCAATATTTAAGCGATAAAATATAATAGAAAAATTATTTGATAGATATAAATACAAGAAACAAAAGTTCTTTTGAAATTTATTTACTATTTCGTAAATTCGGGGCTTTTTGCGTCACTGCGACCTATAAAGATCTATTGTGACTAGCCTCCAAGTCCTATTGAGGCCTTACATGTACTCCTTTAGCTTGGTACTATCTAAAAATTACAATCTATTTCCAGCTTGGATTTTTTTGATATCAGCTGGGTCGAGAATGTGTTTCCCCAAGTGTTGGCCTCTTTTGTGAATGAGAGCTTCAGAAGAGCACAGGACGTGCATTTGTGTTTTACGCTCCTGTTCACAGAATCTGCAAGCATCAGTATCTTTTAGTCTCATGTTGTAGAGATGTCTGTTCAGCTTGCAGTGGCCAATCACAGCCTTAATCAACACGCTTAAGTTGCCCCTGTTGAGCTTCAGTAGTTCGTCAGTGCGCTTATCGATCAGTGCTTTTGAATGTGTTAACCCTGGCGTTCTTCGCCAGTTCACTTTTGCCTCTTGAAGGAGGTGGGTTTTTAAATATTGCATGGCCTGGTTCTTTGAGATACCACAGAAAGTTTCTGGGCCGAACTGTAGACCTTGAGCCCCAGCCGTTGCTAGTTCATCGGCCTTTTCGTTACTGATGATTCCAGAATGACCCGGTACCCATTTGAGGGTACCGGGTCATTCTGGAATAATTTTTACCCCAGGTCATTTAGATTTTCCACGCAGTCTTTTACTAGCTTTGACTTTAGAACGTTACCATTTAGTGCTAGTAGAGCTACCTGGCTGTCTGAATATATTATTATATTTTGGTCAACGTAGTTTCGCAGACGGTTGGATTGTACACATTCAATTATGGCACAAACTTCCGCCTGGAAAATAGTGGTATATTGACCGATGTTTATGCTAACCTTGGGCTTGGCAGCACATATGCCACATCCTACGTTAGGGCCCATTTTGGAGCCATCGGTGAACCACACTAGGCTTTCAACGTCCAAGGGATCACTATTACGGCGTTGTGCCTAGTCCTCCCTTTTAGTCAGTTCCACGGTAAACTTCTTGCGGGTGTTAAGCTCTAGAAGCAAGACATCTAATTTCATTGCGAGTGGTGGACATTCAAACACTTTTTGGTGTAAAGACCTCATTGTTTGAGATATCCAGTGTTTTATGCCAGCGTTTTTTTTTAAATGTAGTGTCAATAATTTGTTGTGCATAGTCCATTTTATTTTTCCATTGGCGAAATTTGACGGTTTTGTGGTTACCTGATTGGTTGTCTGTGCATACTTCATCAGAAAGGATATTCGATTTCTAGTGACTATCCTGATATACCCAACTCTCTTATTAGTGTTCTGACTACAAACGTATTCTAAATTCTCATAGAAGGTACCTGTTTATTTTAATTACAAGCCATTGAGTTTACTCGTAAAAACACTCTCTAAGTTGGCAAAGAAAGTAAAATTACGACCGTTATTTTGTCAAAGGAACTTAATGCGGCGAAAACTTAATGTTTAAATTTTTTTCTGATAAAGATTTTATTGTAGTCATAATGGACACGGTCAATTGAGATTAAAAATTAGATGACGGTTACCGTTTTCTTTGCCTTTTTTGTGTTAAGTTTTCTATTACGAAATCGTTATACATTATTTTATGTAAATCTTTTTCGTATCATAACAATTCCGTAATACGAAAATCTACCTTATTACTATAAATCTAACCCGACAGTTTCATAGCGCGAATTTGTCAAGTAACAAGCATTACATTTGACTGTAACCGTCAAAACATTAGACCTCGAGATTTTGACGGATTTACACGTTTTGGACCTCCATAAGTCCAAAAATACCGTTTTTGGATTATATCTGCGTGTGTCTGTGCGTGAGCACGATAACTCGAGTATGCTTTAACTTAATGCAACCAAATTTAACATGCATCTATGACATCAAAATATAAGGTTTCTATTTTGAGTCGTCGATCACGATAGTTAAGCAACCAAGTGCGCGGTCGGTACTCGAATGGGTGACCGAAAATTTAACATGCATGTATGACATCAAAATATATGGTTTCTATCAACTTTTGAGTCGTTTCCTGTATACGAGAAAGTCAAGAGGAGACCATTCCCGATTTTAGATTTTTATAAACAAAATTTTTATTTCTCCGTTTTTACTTTCTCGTATACGTAGTATAGAGGAGTCGTCAAAAATTCGACCTCAAGATTTTGACAGATTACACGTTTTGGACCTCCCTGAGTCCAAAAATACAGATTTTGAAATTTTCTGTGTGTGTGTGTGACTGTGTGTATGTGCCTGTGCGTTAGCACGATAACTCGAGTATGCTTTAACTTATTGCAACCAAATTTAACATGCATGTATGATATCAAAATAATATAAGGTTTCTATCAACTTTTGAGTCATTAATCACGAAAGTTAAGCAACCAAGTGCGCGGTCGGTACTCGGATGAGTGACCAAAATTTAACATGCATGTATGATACCAAAATATAAGTTTTCTATCAACTTTTGAGTCATTTCCGGTATACGAGAAAGTCAAGGGGAGACCACTCCCGATTTTTTTACTGCAAATTCAGTGCTATAGGACAGTAGTATGAAATTACCACAGCAACGCGTGGCCGGAACAGCTAGTGTATTATCTTGTACGGTGCATTAACTATAGGATCCACATGGATTGAGTCTTTAACGTATCTATAACGACAAGACTTGACAAAAAACGTATAAATACTACAAAATTGAAAATTTTATGTAACTTCCGACACAAAATTATAGCTAAGAACCACTCAATCATATCAGCTTTGAAACAAAAAAAACGCATCAAAATCGGTCCATTCGTTCAGGAGCTACGATGCCACAGGCAGACACACAGACATACAGACACACAGATACACAGACAGGTCAAACTTATAACACTACACTTTTTGCGTCGGGAGTTAAAAAATCAAATAATTGGAATGGAAAGCACGAAATATTGGAATTGAATAGGTTTATTTAAGTAACTATCTTTTACTCTAAAACTTAAATGTTCACAACTCAACAAAATAAGAAAAAATTTTTCTTTACCCTCGCGAACGATGGCCAGCAAAATTCTCGCAAAGTGAGCAAGACAAGCGATAGCTAAATTGCTCAAGAGCAAACTTTCCTTTATTTTCATTACGGAACCCAAACAAGATACTCCTTTAAACGTCTGTTTAACGGTTAATGGAAACTTCTGCCCGAGGGAGCAACTTTTGCGCTTACTTGATTTGAAATCGAACTTTTGAAATTTCCGACGTGCCTGCGAGAGTGATGTGAATGAAAATCGACTTTAAAGTCTAAGATCTAAGATAGTGGAGGAAGTGTGAATTATGTCGTATCTTTCGGTTTTTTGCATCTCCCACAACTTAGACTAGGAGCTGACGACAAGATATCAGAAATAAATTTCTATTTAAAATTTACTTAGATGTATTATCAAATTTTAATGTCTATCGTATACTCATTTTCAACATATTATTGCTCTGCGTTTGTCTTCAACCATTAAGTGAAATCTTACAAAACGCCACCTCAGTCCTCTGACGTGACTCATTTTTTACGACTGCTATCAGCTTAACGTACCCTCCGAACCACTCGTTTTCCCTAATCATGAGTTATTGCAACAATAACTTAATATGCATAGTAAGACTTCTATAGACTGTGGTATTATTATAAATATTTATGACGATGTTACTCTTACGTTTTTTTTATAATACGAGATAGCAAACAAGCTTGTAGCCCACCTGAAGTTAAGTGGTTACCGTCGCCTATAGACACTTGCAATATTAGGGGAAATCACTTAACACTGCAAGTGCGTTGACATCCTGGGGACTAAGATGATATGCCTTCCATGCCCAGTAATTACACTGGCTACCTTTCCCTTCAATCCGAAACACAGCGAACTGCTTCACAGCAGTAATAAAAAAGGCGGTGGTACCTACCCAGCGACCCTACATATGGGTCTACCACCTAGTACGTGTTTATAAATGAAAAATATGAAATTACTAAACTGCTTTACGAAGACTTCAAACACCAAATGGACCAAAACCATTACAATTTTTTTTCCTAGAAATTCGTTGACATATATTTTTTTAAATGTGTTATAAAACCAGCAACCTGTAAATTCTCTTCGTTAGAAAAATTTTGTCGTTTTTATAAAACTCTTTGTTAACTCCAACAAGACGGGCGGGCGATACACATAAGTACACACGGAATTTATACAATCTCGAACGTTGTGTGCACTCAATTTATTTTGTGTTTTCAAGAGTAAAATCCTTTGGAACTAGTATTTGAAGAGAAAATGAAATCTTACCTCGAGGGAGACTTATCGTGAACCCTACTTTTGTTTGAATCGAACCAGGAATCAGTGGCAGTGAAATTTAATACCAAATTCGATAGCGGCTTGATTTCTGGATTTATTTACAATGGATGTAGATATTAATTTATTTGATAAATTAATTGAAGTCAGTAACGTATATTAATTGGATAGTTTCGCTACCTACAATACCATAAAGATCCGTAATAAATATCAGATTTACGATAAAAATTACCTCATACAATAATTATTCACATTTTACTTTCGTAATTACCGAAAATAGATACCGCATTTATTTCGAATATATTAAAGAAAAACAGTTTTGTGTAGCTGTTAACTTACAATTAATTATGTAATGTAAAATGATCGTACAGTTGGATTGTCTTATCGCTACGAACAATCTCTTTCAGAAGCTCTTGATGTACTGGAAAAAGAAATCGGAAAATATACGGCAAGGCAATTTTCGTATATGAAATAAATAAGTACACACAGAAATTAAATAATGTAAAATATATCGTGAAATAAATCTCTCGCCTTCACTTTCTCGTACACCGGAAACGACTTAAAAGTTGATAGAAACCATATTTTGATGTCATGTGATGTCATACATGCATCTTAAATTTGGTTGCAATAAGCTAAGGCATACTCGAGTTATCGTGCTAACGTACAGACACACACACAGACATAATTCCAAACACGATATTTTTGGACTCAGGCAGGTTCAAAACGTGTAAATCCGTCAAAATCTCGAGTTCGAAATTTTTTGACGACGACAAGACTTCCTCTATACTACGTATACGGGAAAGTAAAAAAAATATTTCACTGCTACAGACGCAACGATGATATTAAAATACAAAGCTTAATACCATAATCATATTCTTCCACAATATTATATTATTCTGTTTCATGGATAAAGAAAATACACAGAATCGTATAAACTTTACTATCTGCAGCTCCAGAGCTATTAACTTTAATTCAGTCATAAACTTCGAATGGTCAATGCAAGATTTCACGTGAATATATTTAATGTTTAATACTAATTATGCCATACATTTGCCATGCATGTCACGTTATTTCAACGTGTGGTCGTACGTCCTTCGTAACAATCACGAAGCTAAGCTACCAAAGCGCGTTCGGTACTCAGATGGGTGACCGAAAAGTTTTCAACTGGACTTTGTACTGGCCCGATAAGAATTATTTTATGGGCGCCTACAGCTGTTCATTGAAAAAAAGATATATCCAACTTTATTGTTGTTACAAAAATAATACTTTGAGGCCCATTTGGATCTGCGATATACTTCTAAGAATAAACTTCTTCCCATGCCATTTGATAGTATAAACTGAGATTTAACCTCAAGAAATTCTTCGATATAACATTTCAATTTGGATAAAATGTTCTTTATATTTAGGGCGTAGTAAATATCCGATATTCCATTGATGCATGAGTATTGTTGATATTTGCATCTCTATGTTATTTCATACGACGACGTACCTAATTATGTTATGCCAAACATTGCCAAGCGAGTAATTATAACTTTCTATCTCATAGCCACACGCTAGCGAAGTACAATTTTAACCCTAACGAAAGAGAATATTCAAACAGTGGCAAAAAGCGGAACAACATCAACATGTTGGCAAAGCGGTGCCTCAAATTTGACCCTTATTACAAAGCGTAAAACGCAAGTTATACACATCTGATGTGCTGTGGGCTGCACATTATTATTTCACAGGAATCTGCGACGTAAATTTCGTAAAGCTTTAATTATGGAGCCGCTGAGTTATCCAAAATGTAAAGTTAGATTTGCAAACTTCCCCTTTTAGGTACGTTACCTCTCATAGAATGACATGGTACATTCTGAACGAACAATTTTTATATTGTTTTCATGAATTATTAAAGCATTCATGTGACATTTTATGCGCAATTACTCAAATTTTAAATGGTACAGAATGCATAAGATTATATTCTTTTACTCACAATTTACTCGCGCCCGCTATGCTAAGGTTGTCAAAATTTTTACTTACGTATGCCCAACAACTTTAAAATCAACTTTACAATGCAATGATCTGCAACGCGTGGCGTTAGCACATGAGTAACTACATCTGTATATTCGTGTGACTATAGGACTCGACCTGTTTGGGACATTGAGATTCCGTATACATGATAGGTATACCAATGTGCTCGTTTCTCAAGCGCATAATATATTAAGCTTATTTTCTCTCTGCACTCTGTTTAAAAGTTACAAATGGACGGATGAGCTATAGTAGATAATTATTGCCATCACTTTAAGAGTTTGTGTAAGAAAAAGGCTCTTAAACAGAGCCTTCATTCAAGAGTTTTTATAAATACACCCTGAGAACAAAAGCACTGTCAATCAACCAATGATATCTATTAGATAAAAGGAAAAGTTCTGACTCACTGTCTGACTGATCAACGTCCAGCCAGACTGAAATTTCGCACAGAAGTTCCTTTTATGACGTAGGCAAGGGAAAAGGCCGGATTTTTCGAAATTCAACACCTAAAAAGGTAAAATAGGTGATGACAGTCTTTATAGAAATCCGTAATTTTTAAAGTAAAAACCATATAAATTGGTATATACCTCTTTCTATGTTCTGTGGTATATAGCCTTTCAAGAAAAAAGGGTATTTTAGATTTTTTTAAAATTCAACCCCTAAGGGGTTCAACACATAAGGGTTGAAAGTTTGTATGTGAAATCCGTCATTTTTATAGTAAAATTCATACAAATTTGTATAAGGCTTTTCCGTTAAAAATTAAGAATGACGTATTTTAGGATTTCTTGAAATTCAACCCCTAAAAGGATAAAATAGGGAATAAAAATTTGTATGAGAAATCCGTAATTATTGACGTAAAATCCATAATAATGGGTATCTTTTGGTTAAAAATTAAGAAAGGAGTATTTTAAAATATCTCGACATTGAACTCCTAAAACCCGACAGGGACGAAGTCGCGAGCCAAAGCTAGTTATAATATAAAAAGAGGCAATCAACTATTTTATTTTCTTCTTTTTGGTATGGTATATGTATATTTAGTATTACTATACTAAATATATACTATACCACGGAGCACTTTAAAATCAAGAACATTCCGGTACTACTGTACCGGAACTGTACCAGAACGTTCCTGATTTTAACTTTTATGCTACATACAGCTACAGATTTCAGATAGCGCAATGAAATTGAGACGAGCTGTTGCTCGAATACAGATAATTACATTATTTTTGTTTACTCTTTTATTCAGCAAGTCACTAATAAAAAGATATCCTTTACAAAATACAATAGGAATGTTTATTAAAATAAAAATGTCTTCACGACAGAAAGTCGATGAGATTGTATTTTGTTTTACTGTCTACCATTATTAGGTTTGCTTTTATTAGTTGTTTTAGTTTTGTTCATTTTGCTTTACGTAATGAAAAATATAAATTGAGGTGTTAAAGTAGAGAAATAGAATTTTCTTTTCGACATTAGAAATGAAATATCTGATAATTTTTCCGCTAGGTAGCTATTATTTCCGCTGTTGCTTCAGTCATAATTATTAGTGCGATGAGAACCTCGTTTATTTTAAAACAATGAATGATTTTAAACAAATATCATCAAGTGATAACATAACATGCGGAAAAAAGTTAATTGCCGAAAGATTTTAATGAAATATGTTTCAATAAATCAACTTTAAGTCCGTGTAAATGATAATATTAAAAATAAACATAGAAATGTAAAGAGACTAGAAAACATTCCCTAGAAACATCAAGCAAGCTATAGCCAATTTTGCCTCCATCAACAAATATTAAACTTCAGAAGATCGCAATCCAACAAATAATAACTCTTTTGATGGAACCTTCATGAACCCTCGTCGGTTTGCTTTCCTCTTGGGCCATATTTTTTCTACCATAACCCGGAAGTTGTTGATTTAATAACATTTCTTCTTTTTAATGGCAGCTCTGGGGATCTTGAGATTTTTGTTTATACCTTGTTAAATGCTTAAGAGCGTTTACGCGTATTTTGCGAAAATCGGCACTTTTTGAGCTTCTTAATTTCCATGAATTCTTATTCTATCGATATAAATGTTATAAAAACTACTAGATAATATTCTTTCGCAAAAAGTTGTAAAGGAAAATATTTCATTTAATTCTTTATTCATAAATTATAACAAAATATCTTAACAGCATTTTTAAAATTTTACGTTTAGATGCAATTTCGAAGCCCTTAATATCCGAAAAGGCTAATATTACAATGACATAAAAAATACTGTGTAACTGACAATATCCCGAACAAAATAGTTGTAAAGAAAAAAAAAAATTTCATAGAATTACTAATTAAAGAAAAATCAAATCTCACTGCAAGTATTACGAAAATATGATTTGGAAAATTGCTATTTCTAACAATTAATATCCCTTATTTGAAGAAACAAATGATGCAATTTAAAAGAAGAATATATACTCTAAATTTTGGTATAAAAATGATATCTGAACAAACTATAATATATTTATAACAATTATTTAAAAATCAGTATAAAACAGTCCGCGCAATCGCTTTCAAATCAGTCGCCCATGAGGCTTGTCGGAGAGAGGTCACGTCGCTCGGTGCTAGCTCCGTGATCACGCGTAAATATTCGTAATGCTACTACAGAACGAACGATGGTGTTGATACTTTTAGTATTGATAACCGACTTCATATAAAGTTCTATGTTGCACTCTATGTATTATTTTATGAATGTTCACGGATATCTCTGTTAATTGTGGACCTATTTTCTAAATACTTCTGATATGGTGCTATTGTCACCAAGTCAGGATCTGATGATGAGATTCCGAGGAAATCGAGAGCAACTCTCAAATTTTATATGCAGGTATTATATGCTTCATATTTTATTTCCTGAAGCTATTGAAGTATTTACGTCTGGTAGTCATCATATCATGTTAATGAGCTGGTGATGGCAGGTAAAACTCCTCCATGATTAGGAGTTGAATGATAATTCTTGAATTAATATATGTATTCATAAACCGATAGTTGTATCATTTTATGTTATTCAGGTAAGCTGACGATGAAAAAAAAACTCCTAATAGTTAGGAGTTGGATGATAATTCCTTAAATATTATGTGTACCTTCGTATAGATCGACAGTTGAATTAAGTTTTTTTCTTTCTATTTCTATTCTATCAGGTTTTTCAGGTGAGCTGATGGTGGAGGGTAAAACTGCAAAAGTTAAGAGTTTGAGGATTATTCTTTTAATATTATGGTCCACAAGTTAATATTCGGTAACGGTTAAGAGATGGAGAATAATTCTTTAAAATATCATAGGTATGTACAGAACGATAAACCCGTGGTCCTTGCTTTGGCTTCCCCTCCACACCTTGATTCTGTACAATTTTGTTGTACTGTTCGTTCTTGTCCCTATGTTTGTTTGTCCTTATGTATTCTTTCAGGTTATACACGAACTTCAAAAGGAGGTTCTATGTTCCAATCTATGTATTTTTTACTTAGCAAAGTCAATGGTTTTTGCTAAATACTTTTATAATAAATAAAATTACTTTAAATGCAGAATTGTCGACTACCCAAGATTTGTTACTTTTAGCACTACCATAATATGGGTATCAAATGAAAGGCTCTGTAGAGAAAATGCGAATGAACCGTGTCAAAATAACTATACAATAAATTACTGGTAAAAAACGTTAAAAACAAAGATTTTACTTAATTGCTCAAAAAACAAGAAAGTAAACTTAAATTGCATTTAAAAAAAAATATAGGTAAGTATGTACTAATATGATTAAGAGTTAAAGTTTGTAAATAGTTTATGTAAGTTTGTGAATAGCCATACGTGATACCGGCAGAGTAGAATAGCATCACCCCATATGCTCCAATGGGTGTCGTAGACGGCGACTAATAGGCCAGCAAAGGGGTATTGACTACTAATCCACATTATGCAAGCGTGGTGGACTACTGCCTATACCTCCTTCATTGAAAAGGAGAGGTCTTGTCTTCCAGTAGTGAAATGAATTATAAAGGCTGTGATGATAAAAGTTTGTGAATTGTTTTTTTGTGACATTGTAGGAGGTAATTGCTGGATCTACTGAACCAATTTTGAAAATTGTTTTTGTGTGAGGTAGACGATGCATCTAGAAAGGCTAACTATGTATATAATAACCAACAATACGCAAAAGAAGCCACGGGCTGAGCGCTAGTTATATGATATATATGCTTGTGGCAAGATTTGCTTCTATTATTCATATCTATTTATTTATTCAATCGCTGATATACACAAGTAAATCTCGCGACAAGTATTTATATCATACTAGTGGCCGCCAGCGGCTTCGCTCGCGTTAATGTCGGTTATAGAATAGCCTAGAGCCTTCCTCGATAAATGGAGTAGCCAACACAAATAAATATCTACACTCATGACATAATATTAAAATTATTATCTCAATGATATACCTCAAATGACATTCTTTTTAACAAAGATAATCAAAATGAAAATAAAGGTCATTTACCTGTTGCATAATTAATGACCATTATGCAACATGTTCGGCTCAATACGTTACAGTTATTTTTCTCAAAAATCAAAAACTTAGAGCAAAACGGGACGGCAAAGGGAGCCAAAGGGACGCTAGTTTATGTACTGCACATAATTAGGTATTAAAACACTTGCGGGATATTATTAAAAAACTCGCCAAGGCTCGTTTTTTAAAACCCCGCTCGTGTTTTAATAAACCCTATTACGTGACAGTAACATAAACTACTATACCCATGTACTATATGATAGGTGCGACAAGGGTGGCCGGTGGCCACCAGATGTTATTATTACTTGCATATATATTCAAAATTTAATTCATGTTAAATGTGTAACCGTTAATTTTACATAGTATTCAATTTAAATAACTTGTATTGTATATTTAATTTCATTTTGTGACAAAGTATCGAATTTGTTTTTGTGCTCTGTACCTGGACGGCAGCGCGAGTAATGCGAGAGGGAACGACCGCACAGCGTGTAAATACCTAAACTTGGAGTCTGCCGTACGGCGTAAACGCTCTTAAACATAACAATATTCAATATGTTTTCTTATTCTATCTTATTTTAAATGAAATGGAAATCAAGAATACCACTATTAACGTTTATTTCGAAATCAAACATACACAAGTTTTTAATTAAAAAAAACTACTTCTTACAAGAGCGCAAACCTCTTCTGTAATTTCATGAGGAGATTTACCACACTTGGGTATGCGCAGCAGTAACCAGTTACAGTAAATTAGGTGCGTTATAGGACACCTACTTCAAGGCTAGCATATAATATCGTAGTTCTCATTTTCACTTAAAGATCATGAGAGAGAGTGGACAATTGCTTGCCTATTTTTATTGTCTCTGGGGGAGTGCTGCAGATATAAATACCATCTTTGTTCTGCAAAAACCAGCTGCTAGAGCAATTTATCAACTAGGTCCGTGTGACTCCCTCAGAGAAAAGTTCAAAGAGATAAATATAGCTGTAACAAACATGTCAGAGACCAGATATGGCGACTTGTATAAATACTCTGACAGCCTATTTTCAAGAAGAGCTGGTGTCAGGCAGGCGGCCATACGTAAAAATCTAATTCCAAAACCATGTCGATGTCAAGACATACTGTACCGACCACAAATAAATACGCAGCAGGGTAGGAAAAAGAAGCAAAGACGCGAAGATCCAAACACACAGGATATTTTGAGCATTAATTAAACCAGATATTGTACAAACAAATATACATATTGCATTACGCATGAATGTATCTTGAAGACGCAAAGGCCGAACGGTACTATCTATGTAAGAAAATTATTATTTGTGGATATATTTCGAAGCAAGTATGGTATGAGAAATACATTTCCCAGTTGGTAACCCAATCCGTATATTGAATATGCATAGCTTGCTCACCAAGTACTCCTAGATTTGTCAGCTTTTCATATATTATATGAAAAGCTGACAAATACTATTACTCGACAAAATTTTTCTTTAAATACAATAACTATTGATGATGGTAGGGGATGGTTTGCAGCGTCGCACGTCACCAGGTTTTAAAGAAGGGGTCTATGGGTCTATGGGTCTAATATGGGGTAAACCTTCCTAAAAAATAGAGATTCTCCGCAGGAGAGACTCGTTGATGAGGTATCTCCCGCCGGAGACTCTCATCTGAACAACATTACGAAACGTTAAATAATAAACGAAATCCTGTCAGAGCTTCACACAAAGCTCATCAGTTGCATACTGTAATGTTTTGTGCATTTTAATGCTTAAACAATTTCCACTTTGCAATGATGTACTCATTTGCAGTTCCCACTCAGCGGATATAAGTATGCCGGTGATTTCATGGAAAAAACATATTATTTCAATATTCGAACTTGGCAACTGAATACGGCAATCATGAGATATTTAATGTTCATGGAATAAAATATGAGCATTGCCATGTGAATAAACAAGTACCTACTACTATAAAATTTGAAAAGTCTATGTCATAACTACAGCGATACATTCCTTTATGAAACTGAATGTAAAAGTTTATTAGAATAAAAACGCGTTGTCGACAGGATTGTCTTTTATTTTACTGTGTTCCGTTGGTATGTTTGTTTTAATTAGTTCATTAATTTTTGCTCACTTTTCTTCACGTGATGGTGCAAAGATTATTTGAGGATGTGTTTCAGTAAGTTCATGCACTAGTTTAGATATTGAATAACCTTTTGTCATAGTTAGTTCCAGATATGTTTCTGCATTTTTTATAATATCAAGCTTGGTATTAAGAAGTCATTGATTGCCGTTACTGCAATTGTTTCTACCCACTTGGTTCCACCCATTTTTGACAGACTTCAAAAAAGGAGGAGGTTCTAAATTCGACTGTATTATTTTTTTATATGTGTTCTGTGACCTCATATAACTATTTATAGGGTGTACCGATTTTGATGATTCGTACTGGAAGCTGGTGCTTGTCATGTAGTCTCATTTAAATTTGAGCTACATCTGACGAGTAGTTTTTGTTTGAGTTATCCCTAATAATGCCCATTTAATTGACATCGACGATACCATTCATGTTTTGTTACTTGTTTGTCTTTAAGATAGTGGCTTGCAAATTTCTTTATTTACTACACTTAAAAACAAAAAAAAAATCTTTAAAAAAATCCGCCTTTAAAACTAAAAATGGATATTTTTTTTTTGTTTCAAAAAATTTATAGCGGTTGTAAAAAGACCTGTGACAAAGCAGAGGACTACGTATTCGGCACATTATTAAGACCATTTTATTCATCTTGACTATTTCTGGGAAATTAATAGTAATAAAGTTATTGAAGGTCAAAGTCAGATTTGTTTTTCAAGATTTATATGAAAACTAATTGTTAAGTAAGTTCATAACAAAAATGTCATTAAAATATCAGCGCTCAACTCGATGCACGCGAACGGGGCCATTCAACTTAGTCGAACACCGAACTATCAGCTGATGGGTCAAGGACTACTGGGTACAAAAATATTACCCCGCGGGCGAATAAGCGTGACCAATATTTATTAGGAGCCCATTATCTACCTAATCATCTGTAGGGAATACCCGCTAAATTTCACTATAGCTAAAAGGTGACAAAACTGGACTCGCTCGCTTTACGGCGGCAGGTGGTGGCGCGCGGTGTGCTGGCCTGGAAAAATTGTCGGTCACCCATACGCCAAGTTCGCCCTATAGGCTAGATGAACAATGTCGCCTTCTTAAAATCTCCGGTGACGAAGTAAAGGCAATCTGCAATTATCAGTAAAAATCAATCAATAACAAAAACTTTTCACTTTCGAAGGTTAAGCGTAGATTCCAGTTTACGTAGTACCTATACCGCATAGCATCAAATGAGTGCCCTAAGCTTGTATGTCATCCTATTTATCCCATAGTTATAGAATTGTGTAGCTTACAATCGTGGTACCACAACAAAGAATAAGCACTTAGAACTTTGTTATACTCAGCGACAATTAAGTGTTTTGTCGTCCTAAATTGTACCCAATAACTAACAACCTCTATAAATTTGGAAGATTATACAAGTCACATTTGCCGAGAAACTTTGATGTAACACAAATAAATTTTGCATTATTATATTGGTAATGCTGAAACGAAAGTTTTCAGTTTGCTATTACTGAATGTGTGATGAAAGCTATTCTTATAATAAATTTTATTCTGAATTCTTTAAGTATTCCTTTAAAACTAAAAACGGAGAAATTAAAATTGAAAAATCTAAATGCCAGCTAAGTTTTTTGGAGGTAGGTGCCAATATTAGTGTTGGTTTAGTGGTGTAAGTAGAGTACTACAGTTCTTAACACTGCTAAATTTTCAGGTAACTATCTCAAGACTTTGATTTTAAGACAAAACAAAAGAGTAACTCAAATCGGATCCCAAATCTTTAAGTAATTGGTGTACATTAAATAAAGTATCCTGAAAATTACATCGTCCATAAAAAACAACCTAAATGTTGAATATTCGCGAGGATCGGGAGAGTGTTTTTTTAACACGAGGAAGCCGGTTCCGAACGAAATTTGGCTGCGACAGAAACATCATCGCATTAGAAATATACAAGGTGTTTGGTACATGGGGTATGAAGCCGGCACCTACCCATGCCAACATAGTAATATAAATACTATGGTGATATTAAAAATTCAAAATTATAAAAATATTTTTTTTAATTTTCCATACATTTTATTTCTTTGATCGAACTATTTGTATGAAGAATTCAATTTTTTTTACAATTTAAAGTTTTTGATATCACCATAATATTTATATGACTATGTTAGCATGGATTGGTGCCGGCTTCATACCCCAGGTACCAAACAACTTGTATAGTTTATTTGAGATAATGTGACTGAGGCAAAATATTCGATCGCTCAATATAATATTTCGTTGCTACAAAGGAAAATGGATCCCGATTTGCTTCGACATCACATTGTTTCCCGAATATTACTGTTTGTTAGGGAGAGACAAATGAACCCTGTACTTACAGACAACTGAGGGAGCCGTGTTGCTATCTCCAGTGGGTTTGGCTAGTGTCTTTGTTAAGACATAAAATAACTTTGCTTGGAATCTATCGAAATTACGAAAAAAAAAAGTGTGGCAAACACTTTTTTATGTGAACGGATTTTACATACTAATAAAAACCTCCACAGTACGCATTCAAAGAGAGAAAGAGCAAAAACTTGTAATAATTACATCCTATTTGAATTTTGTGATGTTAGCTTATGCATAATATTTAACAACTGTGCCGCGCACCCTTTAGTTGAGAATATAATAGAATATAACCTTATTGTTCATCAACCAGTTATGAAAGTACAGTCGATAATACTAAAAACTAATGTAGAGCTTAGGTTACTTTGCCCTAAGTATAGTGCTATGCTAAAGTTCCTTTTAATTTGGTACTTTTTTATGCTTTTACATTTCCAAACCAGCATAGTCTCGAGTAAAATTATGTATGCACATTTGATGTGCAAAGTGTGTGTACATATAGAATGTCTGGGAAAACTTTGACATCCTTTTAAAATAAGATTCTTCTCATGATCAGTGTACTTACTCCAAATATGAAGCAAATCAATTAATCTAAATAAAAATAAAAATATTAGTAACACAAAAAAAATTAAAAAGAAAAATATGAAATTTTCTCTCGGCCCTTTAACTTCATTAAAATAACCTAGAAATATTTTTAAGATGGACGTCGCCACGTCGAAGACCGCTAATTCATACTTTAGCACTATCCTTAGCATAATTTCTTTGTATTTGAATTTTGGTTTCAATTTATTTACTTAGCGGTCCCATTGGCGGTCCCCCAACGCAGCGTCAAATTTCTTCAATAAATATTCAAATTTATTCCATATGCATAGACTTCGAAATCTATTGAACATATTTGACAGTTTGTAACCTGATCTGCCGTCATACATTATTACTCATTTACTCATGCATGACTACAAATCGATGGTAAACAGCATTGTGATATAATGTACTAACGTAAACAGTTTAGAAGCAAATTTCAATATCGCTAATGTAAATTATTCAGGACCGCGACACTGGCGACACCATCAACCCTGTTATAGGAAGCGGTGTTATTGAATATTCCATCAACTATGGCTTTTTGACAAATCCAATGAGTAATTATTTTTAATATTAGTTTCATCATAAATTAATACTAACAGATATTGTAAAAAAAGACAATTTTTATTTCATTACGGATACAAGCAATACCACAACGGTCGCCAGCGGTCGTGAATTCTTCGTAACGATCGGAAAATTTAAGCTATTAAGTGCGTAGTTGGTACTGAAAATTTTACAATAGGTACCAATGATATTATATTTATTTTAAATATAATATCATTGATAGGTACGATTTACTAAGTGCTTCTGAAGGCACCACGAAGGCCATATTATGTACTATCAAGCAACATCTATATAGGTACCAACCCTACCAACGTTCAGAGTTTTACAAATCGCTACTGGCCTCGGCCTTGATATGTCTATGACAGTAATCTTGCCATGTAACTAATAATACAATGCAGTTCAACTCGCGTGGTCCAAAGTTACTCTTTGCTATCTTTGAAAGCGTTGAGCGACATTCAACAAATATTGACAAGTAGCTACAAAAGCTATTGATGGCTAATGGCTAAAAAACTACAAAATTGAAAATTTTATGTAATCCCCGACATAAATTTATAGCCAAGAACTATTTCGATCACGTCAGCTTTCAAACAAAAAAAACCGCATCATAATAGGTCCATTCGTTTAGGAGCTACCATGCCAAAGACAGACACACAGACATTCAGATACACGGACAGGTCACACTTATAGCACCCCTCTTTTTGCGTCAGGGGTTAAAAATGCACGCAATGTGCATTCCAATGCTTATATATCAAAACATAACTTTTTATCATTTGCCCACTCAATTGAGATCTAACAAAGTGTAGCGAGTAAACGAAAGGACCCTCAAAACCGGCCCACCATATCCCGTAGCTACATAGGTCCGCAGTCTCGCCGCAAAACTGTTCTCGTATATTTTACCAGCGAGTCTGCGGTTACCCTGCCACGGACATTTCTGATCCTATACATTCTCTCATAAACACTTCACGTTTGCTTCCAAAATAATTAAATTCGTGTTTCTCTTGATATGACTCGATTTGCTTACAAATGTTTCTATTGAGCATGAATGATAGATGTATGACGGTTGCACTTCACATGGCTGTTATGCACATAGCACTATGTTTAAGTTGCATGTTTTTTATTCTGTAAATACCATAGATTTATTATTACTGACGTTTATAGATTGGCAATGAATCGACTAGGGTGAGACCAAAAAAATAGTACGATGTGTGCGTAATGCACTCGACATATGTGCATGAAAAATAGTACTGCAATCTGACAGTTGCTGTCTTTTCTACGTGACTGACAGGCCTCCTTAGGCCCCCCTGCGTGTACGTGAAATGGTCTCGTCTATCTATCTCGCTCTAATATACGCGTTAGTATGCTCTTTCTCTTTTACATTGCCGATCTATAGATTCCTATATCTATGATACCTCTATATACTATGATAGGGATGCAATACAAATACTACCATGTGAAGTTCCAACATAAAGTGAATTTTCTCACACTGGCTAGGTGTATATTTGTGTTTTAATATTTCTTTTGCACTACTGTACTTTACTTGATACGAAACTATGATTGTGGTGTATTGACTTATAAAAATTGTCTGTTACTTCCGAAGCGTATAGTTACAAAACAAAAATACTACATTTTATACTACGTATAGATTAAGAAAAATTATCTAGTGTTGTTCATTATTAATAGCTAGCTTCTGCCCGCGACTTGTTCTGCGCAGTAACAGTATGAATTATAGTCTATAGGTTATTCTGATGTATGAGCTATAATATTGTAAAGCTTAATTAAAATCCATTCAGTAGTTTTTGCGTGAAAGAGCAACAAACATACATTCAGACACCCATCCATACATCTTTACATCCATACACACTTTCGCGTTTATAATATTAGTAGGATTAACTAGCCTTCTATCTTGGATCTATTCCATTCAGAATAAAAATAAATACATATTATAGGATAAGGTAAAGTTATTAATTTCGTATTATAAGCATTTTATTTGTATTATTACAACAGCCAAGTACTACAAAGGCAAGTAATTGAAAGTATTTTTGATTATGAAAATGTCTCATTGAACATTCTTCATCTTTGTGACGATACAGTCAAGCAACATATGGAAACATTGCAATGCATTAAGACTCCCATCCTAAGGATAGCCCTACAACTTACAAAAGCCCGCAGTTAAATATTTAACTTCAGTATTTTCATGAGGTCTCCATGCTGAGCCTCCATGGAACTGAAGAATCGGTAAATAGAGAATATAAAGTTAATCTTACTCATTGTTATCGACCTATCAGGCGGTTTAATTATACGGCCGTTTTGTAATATGAACATAAATTGCCGACTCTGATTATATACTGATTGCCAAACAAAGAAGCTTCTAGCAGAAAAATATATAATTTAAATTCAATAACGGAATACATTCGTGATATATGCGAACCACTTAGAGCAGCCACACAAATAAGAAACTTATAAAACTTTCCCAAAGTAAAATGAGGAAATGTTCACAGTGACCAATAAATAGCTTGAGAGCAAGATGGCGGTTCTCACAAGAGGTCTGTTTGTAACTTACTCTAAGAAACCTCAAAGGCAACAAGTTCTACATAACTTTGAATGTTTTCGACATCTAGTACTACAAGCACAAAGTATAGAAAATGCAGAAGTCTAGCTCAGTTTCTCAACTTTACTTTTAATAATCTACTCTGCCACAATAAAATTCTGACTTAAGTGGGACAACTTCAAAATCAGCAACAACTCGATAAAGCGAACATATCTCGCCACTCACGTGCATACAAGATTATGTTTTTATTACAGTAAGTCTAATAATAGAAGCAAATTACCTCTAATTTATTACAGTCTTGAAGTTATATAGAATAGACAATGTTTGGATCCAACCTAGTAGACATTGCCTATTTTGAAAGCCTGAGGTTTGTGAGTCTCAGGTTTTCTAGATTGTGGGGCAGAGAAAGAAGATTTTGGCCAGAATAAAAATCATGTAAAAGAAATGAGACAATTTAACAACATCTAGACGCAATTGTAGAGGGTCAAGATTTTTGGTTGTCTTCACTTCCTAATGTTCATTACGCGCTCGTACTACGCATACATACGTACCGAATCTCAGAACGACTGTACTTCAAAAGGTCCTATATGGTATATTGCTTCCAACTTTGAGATGGTCCCGCGAAACTTATCATTGGCTAAATAGCGGAAACCAAAATTCTCAAGCCTCTACAATAACTTCGACATGTTACGTTGCTAAGCGTGTTGAATTATCTACACACACACATACATTCTATACTACATTTATTTTGTGACACAAGCGAAGACAAAGAAATATAATAATGGAAAATATTGCTGCAATTTTTATTTCGTTTTGTTGGATTCACAGTTTACATTGTCTCCGTCGCTCGATTGTTCTCATTTCGCATGTATGAAAGTGAATTCCCGATGTTTGCAACAAAATGTGTATTGTAGTAAAACTATTTTCACGAACTGTGCCATATGTATTGACATTTTATGATAAATGCTCATGACTTTACACGCTTCTTGTGCTTTGTATTTGCCTTAGGTTATCTTTAATTAAAAAGCCAAGTACATACATTCGTTAATTTCATTTTCACACAGTATTGTTAATTCTATTCCGCGACCATAGATTTATAATTAGCGACTGATTATAATATTTACAATATTATAAGTAAGTAAAGCAATGTTAATATAATACTTATAATATTTTGGTGCCCTTATAGGGTTCATTTCGACTTTAAAAATAGAACACGTTAAATCCTAAAACCACATTAAGCAATAAAGAGTTTGAGTTGCGATTTTCAAGGAGTCTACTATGACGAGGCCAAAAAATACACCAATGTGTGAGTAATGCACATGTGTCAGTAACGTGCATGTGTGCGTGAAAAATAGTACCTACTGCAGTCTGACGCGACTGATAGGCATACCTAGGCCGCCTCATCACGATAACATCCTTTATTATTCGACCCACTGCTGGGACACAAGGCTTCTCATTGTTATCGAAGGAGGTTTAGGCAGTAGACCACGCTTGCCCAATGCGGATTGGTGGACGGATTATAAGGTGATCAATACCCCTTTGTTGATCCATTAGTCGCCTTCTACGACACCCATTGGAGGATACGGGTTGATGCTATTCTACTCTGATTCAAGGTACATTTAGATCTTGGAAATCTATTGTCATAGTCCATCATGAAATAAATCAGTGTCGCCGTAGTGAGCGAGCGTGTCTCCAATCAAGCGCTAATTAATAGAAGTAACAACTTTGTGCTCTTCACACTTACTGTTCAATTTGATTACAACGTCATTTTATCCCAGTTCCTAAGCTCTTATCATAAGCACTCAAGCTATAAATGCCGTACTGCGCCAAACAAATAGTTGTCTAAAGTGGCCTCAGAGATAGTAAGACGTCAGCAGTTTATACGAGAAACTATTTTACAACTTGGACTTACAAAGCCCACACAAGCCCACCAGCCAGGATATTATATCCCTTCAATAAACTTTATTAGGTGAATTTCAACTGGATGTGACATGTGAAATTATATCAAAACTTTTTTTTAAAGATTTATATTTATGTGCTACCTTAATAATAATTTATCACCTCTCCAGCACCAAGAGACGTCTTTTGCTTCGTAAAATTTCGAAGCAAACACGCTTTTTGCTGGCAGCTCCGAACAAGACTGTAACGTTCAATCTAAGTAATTGTAGTAATCTAAATTTTGTATACTATTATTATTTTTAAGACAATTAACATGTATTAAAGTATTGCCTTCCTTTTTTCACCAATAACAATTTTCTCGCTGGAAAGGTGAAAAGGTATATGTTTCACACGTGAGCATTTTTTTGTGCTCAGTAGTCTATTTATGAATCACTCGCTATGTTCGTGATTCAATTTTAGACTACTTGAGCAGGTTTCTGATTTAAAGTTGGCACTTACAGCAATAGTTATTTATTTGTTTGAAAGTGAGCAGTTATTTACTGCTCACTTTTAAACAAATAACTATTGTTAACCTTCTAAGCTAATGCGCTTCTGCTAGGAGTGGGTTCACGTCAGTAGTCTAACGGGGCAGCTGCGGTGATCGATGTCCGTTTATACAGAAGCGAGTCCGCCTTCCTGCGTCCTCGGTCGCTTCCGAATTATTTCTCTTTGCCCCACCAAGCTTCCCCACTATATTCGACTAATTTAAAATTTGCCGTGGAATATTCTGCCCCACCAAATCGATTCGGTGTGGCATTTTCCACTAGTTTAAAATTTGGTGGATTCTGCCCCACTACGGTTGACACTTTACGGTTTGTGTAGGCCAAGTGTTGGCACCTTACGTATATTGTAATATTTTATCTGTAAAAGTATTTAAGTTTTAAGTAACTTTGGGAGGTAGCATAAAATGTAGTACATAGGTAGTGTTTTAAATGAAATTATTAGTTGTTTCTTTAATCACAGATGAATATCACCATTATTTAAAATAAAACCTTCTTAAATATAACTTAAAATCATAATATTACCTTCGAAAATAACAGATATAAAATCAAATGAAATAGGTATACTTATGTTGTAATAAGTTAAATATATACAGAATACCTGCCTATATTGCATTGTGTTGATAGAAAGAAATATAATTTTAGTTAGAACTACTTAACTTTTAAAAATCACTGATAAATTACTAGTATCATTAAATCTATGTATATAAAAACAAATACTAACTAATTTGAGTCCCTGTTGCTAGGAATGAATTATAAAATCACAGATCAATTATCACCTGATATGGCAAAATATACTCTGACATACAGTCGCTCCTTCTTTTACCCGCTAAACATCCTCGCCGGCCTGACCTTTAATGCGCTATTGCGGGACGGCTCGGGATCTGCGCACGTGAGCGCAACTACACCGAGACCGTCCCAACGCTGCCCGTCTAGGCACTCCTTGCACCAATTGGTGGTTAGCAGCCACTCCTCCGTCGACGGCTGCTCGACCTAGCGCGTGCTTCTGACGAGGACACCTGGAGCAGCCATCGGACCGCACCCGGGGGACTTAGGGGTCGTGGCCCTGAAAAGGGCCGTCCGGAACTAGCCGTGGTGGGAAAACAAAAACAACTCGACGATGGCATGTGACTTCGAATGCCAAGCGGACATACTTGAGATCAAAAGCCACACACCCGCCGAGAAAGTTTCCCCACCACGTTAACAGGGTTCGCCACGAGGACGCTTCCGAACGTGGACCCCACATACAGTCGCTCCTAGGTCAAAATACTGGAATCACCGAACGTGTATGAGGACTATAGCAAGAGTAGATGAAACGAAAGAAACGCATTAGGATCTTAGCAAGTGGTATTTGCATACCTCTAAGGGAGAAAGACGCGACTTATGTACGTTTGTTATTCTTCCTTTGAATAAAGCGTTCGCGATACATAAAGATTACGCTTTTCGCCAATGTCAAATAAAAATGTACTTACTTACAGAACTCGGGAGAAACCCTGTCTATGTTGTTTTCTGCACTGTAATACTATTAATAATGTTATTTTTACATTAACGTCATTATAATTACAATTTACCTCCGTTCTAGACGTTTCCAGCAGAGTACTTGTTGTGAAAGCCATAGTTTACGAAGGCCTCGTTTTGGGGTCGCACGCTTTAGTTATGCATGGCCCGGTGTCCCAAACCTTTGTTAATTATGACATCGCAAGTAGTCTACTCGAAAATTGGATATTTAGGGCTGAATAGCAAATTTTGCATCATTTTATGGGCTCCCTGACCTTTTTATGACGCCGGGGAATGTGAGCTGTGAGTGTAGGTAAGTCACCAAATGGAGATTTAATTTAGATAGAAATGATGAACATTGTTGCCGACTTGCTGATTTGTTCAAATTGTCGGCTACGGTGACATTGTGTGAAAAAGCGGTCCTGGTTCAAATCCTGGTAGCGGCAAATATTTGTGTGACAAACACGAATATTTGTTTGCGAGTCATGGTTGTTTATATATATTAAAATATCTAAAATTATTACGTATATTAAAAAAATGTCCGTTATACTTATAGTATCCATAACACAAGTTCTTAATGAAACTTACTTTGGGCTAGATAATTGGTTTGAGCGTGGAAGTATATTATAATTTATATATTATATATTTATAGTACATGTTTTCCATAAAAACGAATCTTATCAAAGCTTTTATTAGGTACCTACTAAAGCAACGCTTAAGCATACAGTTTAACATAATTAGTGTAAATACTATTTTCAATGGCTTTGAACAGTCTAAAAGTCGTAACACACTTATCAAGAGAACGCCTCTTATTTACAATGAACGCTACAGATCGGCGACTACGGAACATCCTCCGTCGCTAGTCTAGTATTAAGAAGAACAGTGTTTGCTGCTATGAAGCCATACGGGCTCACGACTTTGCTATACTAAATTTGTGGGACCCCGGCATTCTAATGTCACTATATTGTCCGTGGAAGTATTTAAGAAAAAGGATCATTTCTTTTTTTCGTAAAATACAAAGAAGTTCTATTTGACATCATTCTCTATTACGAACACTGAATAAATTTAAAAAGACGTTTTAATTAAAAAGACAAGGCAGACAATAAGAAGGAAGTCTTTGTATCCGCTTGGTAATGAATAATTATTGAAATTACCAAAAGGAAAGTTGATACATTTACCATTACCAATAATAAAACTTCAATTAAATATTCCTTTTGATCTTCCCGAGAAAGTTCTTGGCCTTCATGTCGCCTCGTGTTAGCACGACTGCAATCAAAGTATCAACCGACCGTGCAGTCCGATTGCAGTCGGTGGACAGTCCACTGCATTTGAACTTCGAAGTACGTAGCATTCAGCTGAATATTGGTACGAATGTTTGAAACACTATTATGAATTTAATGTGAAAAATCATCATCGATCACACCCTTGCAAAAAAGAATATTCATAGTCAAACTTTGAAAAAACTGTAAATAATCATAATTATAATAAGGTGAGACGTAATGAGATCCTTTACAAAAATTGTCTCAGTACGTTTTCTCCTAAGAATAACTGTTTCCGTGACTAAAGGTCATTACTTTCGCCTTTTTTTACCGCCTCTTTTTTCATAAATTGGGACCAGAGTAAAATGAAGAAGAAAACTGTATACGTACTTAATATTATGTAAGTATCGTAATTAAAAATACAACGAAATCAATCACCAAGTTTGAATATTTTTTTCTTTGATTATCCAGATACAACCAACTGAAAAACTTTAGTAAGCAAGCATTTCTTTTTAATGTGTTAATCCTATCTCTGTCAATGCAACGAGAATATAAAATTCACTGAACACATTACTATCCTATCCCTAATTGCTGACCAATTTTGCAGCACAGAGAAAATTACCAAACGTTTTTATGTCATATGCAAATTCATTTATTCCACACCGACGACGTCGCCATTTTTCCTGTACAATTTTACCAAAACTTCTAGAGCTTATGCATGAATAAACAAATATTTATACTTCAATTCGCTGCATCCTCGTCTACGTGTAAATATATGAATAAATGAGGACCTAAAATATTCATAATGCGGTGTATTATAAATCTGGAAGCTTGCCCCCAAAGGAGACATTGAAGGTCCTTTTACTCACGGGCTTTGAATGCATTGCGCCATTATACCAAACCTACTAATCTAATGTTGCTCAATAATGTATGAAAGAGAAACAACAGGTAGCATCGTTACAAAGAGCGTTGACTCAAAAAAAATTAGTACGTAAAACTTTTTGAATCACTAGGTAGCCATCATAAAAGTATGATATTAAACTAAAATTTTAATCGCTCTTCACTTTCATTTTCTCGTCTACCCGCTTCCCGAATTTTATTTGATTCCGTCATACATTCCTGTCGGCTTAAAATAAGTTCAGTTTTTTTTTTCGCGGTAAAAGATAGAGGTGCATTGTGTTTAACCATAATTTTAATGTATCCATCCTATATCATCATGGTAAGCGACATTGGAATCGAAATGCAAACATAATATTATATACGCCGCGCTAGCTACCCTCTTACCCTGACCATCTACAAGGAGCTTCTTCAGGCCTCTTTTTAAGGAACCAGGGCTGTTTGTAAGAATGAGGGAACCCGTACTTATGCGACATAAATACGTTGCCAAAAATGTTGGCGTTGGAATAGTAGGCGGTGACATCGTAAACCAGTAGGTACGCGTAGTCCTAAGAAAGAATGAAGAAGCGATGAGGTTGTAGGAAAAAACTCTGAATACTTGCCGTCGCAAAGTTGGTACAATAGATTAAGAACATACAATGGAGCAACGTTTGAGAATAGAAATAATGTAATTTTAACTACCGATAGCCTGATTTGAGAGGTTTTGGTGCCGTTTCATGCCGGCAGAGTAGAATAGCATCACCCCATATCCTCCAATGGGTGTCGTAGAAGGCGACTAATGGATCAGCAAAGGGGTATTGATCACCTTATGCTACGTCCACCAATCCGCATGGGGCAAACGTGGGTGGTAGACTCAGATTGGATTACTGCCTAAACCTCCTTCGATAACAAGGAAAGGCCTTGTGTCCCAGCAGTGGATCAAATTATAGAGGCTGTTATGATGATGATGAACCTGATTTGATCTGCAAAATCTTTACCCACCACGATTAACATCAGTAGTTTTTTTACTAGAGAATTTTTAGTATATTTTTTCCAACCTCTTACATCTACCATATAAATCCCAGTCACGTTGTAATTCCTATAATCCACATAAAATTACACTCCATATGCTATATACCACTAATTAGTATACGAGAAGTCATTGAAACACTTGCAAAATGTTAATTACATCCCGAGTTTTACAGTAGTTTTCGCCACCTCATCAGACTCCATTATGAAAACTGGCTCCATTCGTTTGCCAAACTCTCCCAAGACTCATTAATACCGTAGTTAGCGGGCAGTGAATAAGGTTTAATTTGGCATGAAATTTCATATGGCAATTTTAGAGTAGCGATAACATAATTGGACACATAAGACTTAAATTTTCACTCTAAAGTACCTAACGCGCGAGATTGCTTCCTTTAATGTTGACAGACTTTTTGTTTGTATTTTATATACAAGCTATTTGGTACATAGTTTAACAAACGGGCACCTACTCATGCTAACTCAGTGATAATACTGCCGTCCTAACGAAGAATGCAGTAAGGGACAAATAAACCCTTTGTTCCTTACTTCATTATTTATCAAGACGGCAGAATAGTATGGTGTTGAATCAGTCCCTAACGTTCTGATAAAATGCAACGCAGTGCCAACACTCCAAGCTCGCTAACTGGGCCATCCGTGTAGACTCCAGGATGTCTTCAGAGAGGTAAAGGCGTTAGAAGACTTCCTGGAAGAGTTGGGCCGGCTGGAGTGATCCAGCCTCGCACCCTCCAATGCAAAACATACTCGTAGTATGATGTTCTTTTAAATTTGAAATTATAAAATTAATTTTGTTATACCTATCACATTAGTTCCCCTAACATTTTGTTTAACTGATCGAACTATTTGATAAGTCATTAGTTGGCTTCGAAGACGCGTAGGAGCTTTGGATTAAATATTTTTGTTGGAACATCTTATACAAATATAGAAGAAATGTTTTTTAATCATTATTAACAATATCACTACACTACACTGTTGCAGTGATGCAAGAAATATCTGTCCTGCCCTGCGTTGCGTGTATCGAGGAGCCAGGGGCGTGCTCGGTATATCCATGTATATCACTCACTGCGTACCTGACGATGCATTAATTCGTCGATTATTATAACAATGTTACCCTGACGCATCTGTGGTCAAATGGCTCACCAAAATAAATTGTTTTCAATTATTATTTTCAGAACATAATTTTAAAACTACATAATCGTAATATGGAATCATCATAGAAGGAATCATAGCGAAAAAAGAGAACATTATTATGCTAAAAAAAGGCTATATGCTTTTACGTATGCTGATGTAAAAACGGCCTTACACAAACGATTGATCTTTACTACCCAATTTTTGTAAGCGTTCCGTTTTTGCGTCCAAATATAGTTTTTCCTATATTCTTCGAACATCGCCAGTATTTCAAATAGAGATAAGACAGTCGTCGACAGCAGTAGTAAGCAGGTAAATAACTGGCTTTGAGCATTTGCCAAATCTCCCGCGACACATTCACCCACATTGATCTTGTGTTTCTGGCCTCATCCCTAACCATTCATAAGTGTCAGTTTGGAAACGGTAATATATACGTATGGTTACGACTCGGTGCTTAGAGAATTGGGTGTATTGAATTGCCGAGAGCTTACGTTAGACCTTTGCGGTTGTTTTTTTTAACCTATATGAACGGTATCAGACGTAAAAAATAGGTCGATAAAATGTACCGCTCTATTCCTGAGATGAGATTCTGCGGTGAAATGTTAAATAAGAGAAACGTTTGTACAAAGCCTGGAGATTTGTTAACGCCTTGAGTGATATGTCTTGTAAGAAAAACACGCCGGCATCCTTCGAGATTTCATTTCCTTATTTTATTAGTCATTTCTGTTTTAAACGGTTACTTTAGCTAATAAATGTACGCAAAACTTATAAAGCAAAAGTTCTGGTAAACGCAAAGATCTATATCTACAGCGCACTGCTGAGTGCAAAAGCTGAGTCACAAAAGCTGCCTCTATCGATAAGACTATGACTGTTCACAGTATAAAAGCACTCTTTTCTATTATATTTTTTTACTGTGCTATTGTAATAAAATTAACTATATAAAAATAATAAATGTGTTATTGTTCGTGAAATGGAACGCAATTATTTTTGTTCCATCTTTCGTACGTGCATCGCTGTTATTGTTGTTCATCTCTCACTGTTGTTGTTTTAAATTTATTGAATGAAACGTGCTCTTTTTTAACTTGAAATATTTGATTCGCCAATAGGTAATATGGAATTTTATTTCAATTTTATTTCAAACGAATTTTCACGAACAGTATCGTGCAAGCGTAATAGGCAACGTTTCCACTGAAGTAGAAACAAGCGGATATAAGGGGAAGATGTTTTTATACCAAACAAGAATCACCATATTAATAAATAAATAAATATAAATAAAAACTTTATTTTCAGCTATTACATGATAATGTAACATGATTTGGGGCTCCCAAATTCCCTTCTGTTAAGGTTACATAAACCTGTATTAGAAGAGTCCCCTCTTGTCTGTGGCTTACGTTATGAAAATGTAATAGATTTAATTAAGGTTACAATCTTATTCATTATACTAAATAATGGATCAAATTACATTGTTATTACATATTATTGTTGTAAAGTAAAGAGGTAAAAATGCTAATTAGTATAACTTCAACACGTCAGCTGCATTCGATCCTTTTCAGTCTTCACTGTTAATACAAAGACAATTATAACTTATGTAGTTAAGACTTCTATTTATTTCTTCAAAAACGCTCTGATTCTATCATATTCATGAGAAAAAATCAGCATAGGGATGTTTCCTGTCAATTTAGTTGAAATAGGTACTTTTTATTAGCTGTCAAAACATAATTCTTCTTAGAAATCTTGTATGGCATTAAGATGTCGTGACATCATATGTTCCTGTAGTCAACTGACTGAATTTGGACTGAATACTAAATGATTTTAGTACACTCAAAATCAAATTCTAGATATAATTGGAAAAGAAGGACATTATTTAGCATAACATGCATTTGATAGGTACCTTCTTAGTGAGAATGATGGCAACATCCCAATCCCCGCAAGCCAGCCAGCTGTACCGCGGAATTGGTTGTTTATGTCAATGACTCGGTTTCATAAATCTAGTGGAATTTTAAAAACACTAGAATTTTTATCTCTTGCTCTGCGCGTTCTGGTTGAATTTATGCCATTGCGTGCAAATACTCATGTTATTTTTTTCTACAACAAGTTAGCGTTTGGCTTTCATGTAGATAAGGGGAAAGGTTTACCAGCAGTTCAGGCGAAATCTTCCACAGGTTAGTACCGCGCATTCTTAAATTCCAATATCAAAATACTAGCATCAGAACTATTATAAGGCCAGAA
Source organism: Elophila nymphaeata (assembly GCA_955850985.1). NCBI lineage: Eukaryota > Metazoa > Arthropoda > Insecta > Lepidoptera > Crambidae > Elophila > Elophila nymphaeata. The sequence goes on along the minus strand of OY039076.1, from coordinate 13,769,005 downwards.
TTAGGTAAGGTGGTGATAATTTAAAAAGCAATCGTAAATAGATACTAGCTGGTAGACCCATACCTATGTACGGTCTTCTGGGTAGGTACCACCGCCTTTATTTTTGCCGTGAAGCAGTTCGCTGTGTTTCGGATTGAAGGGAAATGTACCAATTATTGGGCGTAATTATTGGGCATGGAAGGCATATCGTCTTAGTCCCCAGGATAGCCACACACTAGCAGTGTTAAGTGATTTACCCTTAAATTTTAAGTGTCTATAGGTGACGGTATCCACTTAATAACAGGTGAACCGCAAGCTTGTTTGGTATCTCGTAATATTAAAAAAAAGGTACCGTCAACCAAATAGGGCATGAGTTAAGATTTTTGACGATCCAAACCTCCAGTCCACCTGTGGGCAAAGCACTAAACCGCCAATATATTTCGTACATATTAGAACGATAATTCATTTTAGCAACTAAAAGAAATGGACCTAAGCCATTCTAAAAAAAATCGGGACTTTCTCGTATAACGGAAACGACTCAAAAGTTGATAGAAACCTTATATTTTGATGTCATACATGCATGTTAAATTTGGTTGCAATAAGTTAAAGCATACTCGAGTTATCGTCCTAACGCACAGACACACCTTGAGTTAACGCAGACACACACGCACAGACAAAATTCGAAAAAAAATATATAATAAATTTTTGGACTCAGGGAGGTCCAAAACGTGTAAATCCATCAAAATCTCGAGGTCGAATTTTTTGACGATTACAAGACTTCCTCTATACTATGTATACGAGAAAGTAAAAAAATGCACAAACATTAACTTTCACTTCTCCAGCACCAAAAGACCTCTTTTGCTTCGTAAAATCTCGAAGCAAAAACGCTTTTTGCTGCAAGCTCCAAACAGGACTGTACCGTTCACCACAATGGCAGTAATGTTACTTATATTTTTAATACTAAATTTGGGCCTAATAAACATGTATTTAAACATTTTCTTGTTTTCCTCACCTATAATAATTTTCTCGCTGGAGAGGTGAAAAGTTGTATGTTTCACACGAGAGCAAATTTTTTTGTCTCATTCCTTTAAATCACTCACTGTGCTCAGTAGTCTATTTCAATTCAATAAGTCCATTCTAGACTACTTCGCTGGTTCATTATTGAATATCGGCACTAGCAGCAAAAAACAACTTTGTTCACTTGTTGAACAAACAACTATTCATAAACCTTTCATTCACTCTGTTGCTCTATAAACTTGTTAGCCGCAGAATATAAAAGCCGTTCCCAAGAAAGAAACTTTAGAGGTAGGAACAAAATAATTTAATACGTTACGTGATACCTTATTTATGTTTTCCCTCCGCTCTGAAAATCGGGCTTGTACACTTGAACAAGATTCTTTACAGCGCGTGTAAACATCGTGAACTATTCGGTTAACTTCAATACAAACAAGTACAAAAGAGAGCGAAAAATATGTTGCCTTGACTTAGACTCTGTGAAAACTGGCAACTTACTTCACGCAGGTACTTCTTTATGCCTTTTGGTTAACTGAATAAAAACTCCAGCTACTATTTTGTAAACAAATATATCAACCCAAGAGCAATAGTGTATGTTTTTTATCGCAACGGGGAAGTTCATCCAATAGGCAAAAAGACTACAAGTCTTCGTCTTCTTTCAAAATCTCCCGTTGCGCTGTACAGGCTCAGAAAGTAGGTAGATTCAACAGCAATAGGATAATCAAATACAGAACTAACAAATTGATAAGGAAGTAATTCTTAGCAGACAATTTTAAATTATTAAAATCATTTTATGTGCGTGTGTGACCATTGCAATGCGTCATTTCGTATAATTTTTATGCAGTTGTCTTTTGATGAAATTTAAATTTTCATTTTCATTTTCGACTCTGATGTTGACTGTACAACCAATAATAGGACGAGCCAGTACCGATAACTTAATAGACATGTTACTGACAGCTTTATGTATAACCTTTGTTTACGATATTCAATGTGCGTAAATGAATTCCGATAAAATGATTCGATCTGAACATTTGTCCTACATTTTATCTTCTTCGTTGACATTAATATGTGTTTTGAAACGAAGATAGCATCTTCATACGTCGATATAAATGTACCAAGTAAGAGGTATAGACAAGTTCTTATTATTCATAGACCAATCAGCAACTACAATTCCGATCTATTCAAAGTGCCTTTGACTCTCCAGCACCGTGCTTAACAACCTACATTACTTTAATATTAAATTTGTAACCCGTAAGTTAATAAAGAGGAGGTAGATAGCAAAAACATATTTGCCTCTCAACTGTAGATGTGAACAATTGACAAAATTACATTATTTTAATAGCATTGTTTTATTATATTAATGGAAAATAACATTAAAAGACTCAACACGTATTTTTTTTCTTTAATTTTGATTCAAGTAGGTATTTTCAATTCAAATTTCATAACTTACTCATTCTAAAACAACGTAAGTGCAACTGTAGGATTTTTGTGAGTAAATATCTTGGACTCTACAAAATAAAAAAATAAAATCGGGCGTGGTCTCGCCTCGACTTTCTCGTATACCGGAAACGGCTCAAAAGTTGATAGAAACCGTATATTTTGATGTTAAATACGCATATTAAATTTGGTTGCAATAAGTTAAATCATGCTCGAGTTATCGTGCTAACGCACACACACACACACAGACATAATTCCAAAAAAAATATTTATGGACTCAGAGTGGACCAAAACGTGTAAATCCGTTAAAATCTCGAGGTCGAATTTTTTAACGATTACAAAACTTCCTCTATACTACGTACGAGAAAGTAAAAAAGCACAAACTGTCAAGTCTTTAAAGTTTCTTAGGAGCAAATATTCTTAGAAAGTTTGTTGGGCCATAAATTAAAAATATATATATTGATGGCAGTGTTCTGGATGACCAAAGTTCCGTATGGTTTAGTATTTTTTTATCACAACTTGTTTTTCTTTAATGTTGTCAATTATTCTATGTCACGATAGCTTTGTAATGCCAATGTTATTGAGTGCTAAGCTAAAAATTCATTCACGGAACGATCTTCTCCGCGTCCGCTGCGATTATAGCAGCTATTTTCCGTTTCATTTCATTGATTTTTTTTCATGAATAGCTAATCTTTATAATAAGTGGCTATTTTAAAAAAACGCGTAAAGGTAGTCTTACCGAGTTTCTTTTTCGTTCTACTCAGAATATTGACTTATGGAAGATTTTCAAATGGATGGCGTCGAATGAGCCGACAAATACAGCAGACAGAAAAAGAAATTAACCTACTCCTTAAAATTCAGAGACTATTGAGAAAAAACAGTTTGTGATAACCTAAAGCGCGTTTTTTTTTTATTTTCACATATAATATAAACAGTTATAAAACTCAACTAGAATACAATATTAAGGCTGATTTATTATATCTCATAAATTAAATCTTAATATTCACTAAAGTAATACTAATTAGAAATTTAAAGAATCAAAACCTCAAGGTATTGAAATGAACACCCAGCATCGCCAGGAATAATTATTGTGATTTTTCCGTTACATAAGCTCCGCTTCATTCTGTTTCATTATTGTTACCTATTTCATGCCATAAAGCTTAATTTTCATGCTGACATTACCGTTTCTATATTGAGTCATTATGTAAAAATTAGGCTTCTTCATAAAAGATTAAAAGACAGTAAAAGCTACAGAGAAGTTGTGCTGTCGCACGTGACTGTGCAAGTTCAAATGAGAATTTTGTTGAGAAAGATTTCAGACGCAATTTTTCTTTCGACTTGCCTCCGCCGTCATAGATATTACGTATAGGCTGGCTGAGAGAAATTAATGTTTACGAGGCTTATCGTATTTTTCGATAAGGCCTACTGCAAAATTGTTCGAAATGTGAACTGAATTGTTTCAATGGAAAAGTTTAGATTTATAATCTAGATTGAGATGAGATTTTCACGTAAACTGTGATAGTTGAAGAAGAGAAAATTGCGTTAGAAGACTATAGGTGAATTCATAATACGACTAAAGAAAAAGTTAAAACGTATGAAAGGACAGTAATAAATCACAGACTTGCATATTTCAAAAAGCAATCAAAGATGAATTTCAAATATAACTGAATTGGAAATTCTAACTTTGTACCTGCGCTTCACTCTTAAATTCTCAAAGAGAGATGTGATTTTTAATCGTGGAATGGTTTCGAGCTTGAATAATTACTCTCCGCAGCAAAGTGCAATACAAATCTCAATTAGATCAAGTCTGCTATACGGAGCATAGAAACTCTCCAGATACCCCTCGTATATAGTTGCAAGTCAGATAATACAAGTATGTATGGTACAGCTCTGGGAAGATTTAATCATTTTGCACGCCCGTACAGAATAATCGAGAACGATTCTATCTGTTTCTCGTTACATTTAATATTTAGGTATAACCTCGAATGAAACTCCAAAACTTCTGTATTGAAATAGACTCTATTAATCAACTTTTAAATTTTCTATTCCTACCGACCACTATATACTTCAAAGTAAATGTGTATTCCAAAATGTGACTAGTACTCAATTTCAAAATGGATCCAAATGTGCTATGTTCGCTTTCGTTCTCTAAAAAATATTCATTTTACAAACAATACTAATGTTGCCATATGTAATAGTAAAGGAAACGTTCCCCAATCAACTAACGACTCATGGAGTTTGGAAAAATAAACTCGGTTTCATGAAGACGACTTTAATTTATACCATACTCTACAATGTAGAGTATGTTATAAATTAAATAATATATTATGCTATTTTACGAATAGTATACGTTGTTACCAGTTGGTTTCCTACATGGTAATCAGTATTTTGCAAGTCGCAGCCTGAAATTGTCGACTTGGCAAGCGTCTTATTCGATATACGAAAGAAATACTACATGTTTCGTTCCAAGAATTTCTATTCTATTTGATTTTGCAATTCCAGTCTCTAGTCGCTTCTAGATAAAAAAAAATCCAGCTTATCACTAATGCACCTTCGTCGATGTTACCAAAATCAAATATGTTTTATATTTATTATATTTTATATTTGAGACTAAGCTTTGAGTTGAATGTGTTAAAACAGGTAAAATAAAACTGCCAATAATGATACAACTAACTGAAAACAAAACCGTAAGTTTATTTATATAAGATACGGAAAATAGGTCTTTAAAAAAACATTAATGTTAAACTTTTTTATAGGTATTACTTTTATTGACTTTACTGATGTTGGTACCACTGGACTTACTGAGATTAAAAATTTTGCTCATTTTAAATATTTACGTTTGATCCCTTCGTCAGTCTAAGCTTTTGCTAAACGCTAATGGAGCATAACGACGTAAGTAGTCTTGTTGCGCCATTACAAACTCTGTATGCAGTAATAGTTTTTCAACGTTAACTTTAATTCTATTCAAAGTCACGAAGCTAAAATCAGCTTATTGAATTTTGCAGTAGTAAATTTATTAAGTGCCATTGGCTCCAAGCCAAAATGCAATGCATAATCGTTTACAGTAATCGCTCTCATTATGAATTTTATAACTACTGACAAACAAAGGCGTGGACAAATTTAAATTTTACATCCCTCATATAAATTTCATTTTGTATAAATACTTTCGGTAGCTTTTGTGAGAATTAAATTATCATTAGTCAAGTTGAAAAGTTATTGAGTACATCATACTGTTTTAAATATCATTACGTATATTATATTAATTGCGTATATTTGGCCGCATCGTGTCTAAGTAATATATAATATACTATGTGTATAGAATGTACATTATGTACCTTACCAGTTCTTTAGGAGCTAGATGGTGTAAAATGCATGTTTTATGTCGAAATTTGAGCAAATTGTTTTGTACTCAGAATTTTACGTTGGGTAAACTAGGATAAGAAACTTAAATATTTATGGTATTCCATGTTTTGGAAAGCATATTAAGTTGTCGGAAGTTGGTATTCCATGTTTTGGAAGGCGTATTTAGTTGGCGGAAGGTTTGCATCAGGGCAGCCTCTGTAATCTTATGCCACTAAAAGTTTGTGACCAGAAGTGGGACCCTATATTGTTAATACCTAATGATAAAAAGTGATATAGGGCATGGTGGACTAATAGCCGCTCGAAATTAAAGCACCTGTTCTGGAGAAGTTACTTAACAAAAGACCATAGGCAAATCAACAGCCTTTATGCTGAAGTAAAAGTTTCCTAGAGCTCCATGATATGATTAGGATTTTAGCTTACGATTGATGCAATGTGTGTCATTAACATATATAGGCTACAATAACTGCTTACTATCAGGCGGACCATATATGATTGTTAGGTACCCTAATGGAATAAATACAAAATGAAACTGCCAAAATAAAATAGTTAAACGAAAATAAAAACTGAATCTTAATTCTTTGCCTTGTTTAGAGCTTGTGACTTTATTTCATACTACTTAGAGATATTAGTCGCCATTCTCTTTTTGTACTTACTGTCTTTAGCACATCCTTAGCCTTATCTTTAGTCTTACGCATAACATTTTACAGTATAAGTTAGAATTGTGTAATAATGAGCATTCTGTATTCTGAAGTCCTAATGGATTCTTTTATTCTCATTTCAAAGTGTAATTGTTTTTTGCATTTAAGATTATTTTGTTGTGTTAAATTAAATTGCGATTTCATTTCCATAATTTGAATTTGAATAGTAATAGGTTTTAATAGTTCGCGAACAAATTCTAATTTGAATTATTGATTTTTCAAGACTTAAAGATGGATGTTGTTTATGTTTATTGCTTTTGGAATCCAGAAACTAGCTTATGAATTCACACACTTACGTTTTCACACACATGTTTCCACCTTGCTACAATTCTGGGTCATACAAAAGAATCGTGAAGATGAAGAAGTACCTTGCAGGTCGAAATCGAAGGCTAATAAGGCAACATTATCTCTCACACTAGCAATATTGGCATTTTGACTCCACTTCTGCTTACCATCGAGTGGAATAATGACATTTGCTAGATAATTATTATCCTTAAATATTTGTCATAAAATACCGTTCTTCGAGATTTACCGAAAAGTATAATATGTATTTACTTTTTGCCTAATTAAATATTAGTTCACTAAATCAAGGGCTTCATAAGAAATGAATGAAATTTGTTGCTTCTGATGAACATTTTCAAAATAATTTAGCTTATTATTTAACAAATGTGCCTTTGTCTGAGCCAAAGTTCGAGATATCCACTGAAAATAACGTTACTGCATGATTAATATGTTAGAAGAAAAGAAATTTATCGTTAGGTAAGCACAAAAAACCTTATATTTTTATAATCAGCGAATCGTTCAGTATAGCTAATATTTGACAGTAAAGCACTTTCCAAAGATTTGTAGAACTAATCCTCTAGAATAGAAATCACCAGAAAAATTGTCTCCAATATTCAATATGTCTCTAAAGCTAACATTAATGAGAACTCAATCCAGTGCCTCAAAGAAAGTAGAACGTATTATATAAAGAAATGGTTTCAAAAATATTTGTAAATTTAGTGTAGAATTTTTGGCTCCAAATATTATTGTCGCGTTTCCTTTTTTCCACTGCAAATTAAATAAATTACGAAAGCTGAGGGCAATTAGTCTAATTCCAGCATCAGAAATGAAGGAAGCCCGAAATTTCTGTTTAAGGAGTCTTTCTCGTGGTTTTGCGTAAATAAAAGGATACTACGCGCCATAGCGGAAACGTTTCAGAGGTAAGAACCTACAGTTCTCTTTGGTAAGGAGATTGTAAAATATTTGATATTTATACCAAATTAAATAGAAAACAAAAGACAAGAAAAAACCGTGCCGTTATAATGAAAAGTCATGGAATTTCATAACATTTTAAATCATTCCGAACAAAATTAGAAACTATATTCAATTAAGAGATTTATTCTATGTTGTTGTTTCGTATTTTTACGTAAGCTAATTTGAAAGGCAAGAAGTTATTGCAGATTTATAAATATATAGGTTCCTTGTATTAAAAGTAGGTGAGAAATTGAAGAAAAAACCGGACAAATGCGAGTCGGCCTTGCCCACCGAGGGTTCGTAGAAATTTGTATTTACAATAAATATGTAGTGCAGGAATCGAGTCTCGCAGTTTTTGCCGAGGTTTTCCCGAAATTCGGTTTCCAAAACCTTATTTAATGCTATGTAGAATTGGTCGGCTTCGGTTAAGCGCCATCTATTGGCGACGTTGTGAACCTAACACCTTAAGAGTGTCGAAACATAAGTTTTTTTTTACATGAATAGCCGTATTTTCTTTGCGTTAACTTAGAAGTTTGATTTTATCACATCTTCAAGGAACTGTAGACTCGAGGTATATGGTTTTACTTTCAACTGATACCTCCCGATAGTTCCCGAGATAAGCGCATACCTCGCTGATTGATTACGTACTTTAAATAAAGACTACATTCTTTATAATTCCAAATGTATAGATTTCAGAGTTTTCCGTGTCTTATACTACAAAGTATAAGACAACATTACTTCCCAAATGTCATATTTTTAGGTCAACGGGAAGTACCATTTGAATTTTAATTCCCTTGAGAGTCTCGAAATACTTTTTTTGCGGTATAAATGGCCGTATCTTTTTTTCGTTAACTAAGAAGTTTGATTTTTTCACAGCTTCAAGGGACCGTAGACAGGAGTATATGGTTTTTCAGGAGTATTATGGTTACTTTCCTAGCTTTTTACTAAGAGGTTGTATTTACTAGAGCTTACTTAGCAGCGCTATTGTTTGTCCCGACACAGCACTAGCGACAAAGTGTGCCACAAGGTCAATGAGGTCTCTTAGAGCTAAGCAGACGCCGGGTTAGCATCATTCGGGCTTTGGAGTGAAAGCGAAGTGATTATGTAAAAGGAATAAGCAATGACACTTATTAAAGGGGGTGCTATGAGAGTAACATACACTTTTCGGGTGTGTCCCATTATTGCCATGGAAATACAAAATGTGAAATGTGGGATAAGCGTTCTTGTTAAGCTAGTGTGTTATATCACACTAGCTTTTGCTCGCGACTTCGTCCCTGTGGGGTTAAAATTCGAAAAATCGTAACATACATCATTCTTAATTTTTAGCGAATAAGCCATATAAGTACCAACTTTTATGGATTTTTCTTCAAAAATGACGGATTTTTCATACTAACTTTCATCCCCTATTTTATCCCCTTAGGGGTTGAATTTCGAGAAATCCTAAAATACCTCTTTCTTAATTTTCACTCGGAGGCCATATACCAATCTTATTGATTTAAGTTTAAAAATGAATGATTTCCATACAAACTTACCCCCTTAGGGGTTGAATTCGAATAATCCGGCCTTATTAAAGAATAGGCAAGGGCCTACATCATAAAAGGCTCCTCTGTGCGAAATTTCAGCTGTCTCTGTCCAAGGGTATGAGCTGGGCGTTCATCAGTCAGTAAGTGAGTCAGGACTTTCCTTTTTATATAATAGATTATTAATTTCTATGACCAATCGCAAACGGTAAGGGGTCTTCACAATACATTATGGTACGCTATGGGTGCGATAGGCGTTTTTTTATTGCGCTTTATAAATTACCCATAAACACAGAAGACTACCACTAAAGTGATCGTAACTGTTCATACTGGCTAGCAGTAACTTTGCCAAACCACAAAACAAAACACTTCAATTCTTTCGTATCGTTACGTCTCTAGTACAATAAAACATTGTGTCACGAATATTTAATTAAAGTTCAAAATAATTAGTAAGTAAATCAATATCATCGACTTTAAATCCGCGACCGACAAACGAATCGCGAATCTGCAATGGAAATAGTAGAAGAAAAGTTCCCCGCATTTCCATCAATAGAAATACAAAAAGGAAATAGCGTTATACACCCCAATTTTTGAACGATCAGCACACGTTAACAATAAGACCGTAAATTTCGTAGAAATATACTTATAAAACTAGACTACTTACACAACAAATAAGCATGAGTATATTTAAAATTTTGTTCATTTTAGTGTGTTAAAATAAACTTGAAAAAATCTGGAGTAGTTTCCCCTTGACTGTCTATACCGGAAACGACTGAAAAGTTAAAAGAAAACTTAGATTTTGATGTCATACATGTATTTTAAGTTTTCGGTCACCCATCCGAGTACTGCCCGCTCACTTGGTTGCTTAACTTTCATGATCGACGACTCAAAAGTTGATGATATATTTTGATGTCATACATGCGTGTAACATTTGGTTGCAATAAGTTAAGGATACTTGAGTTATCGTGCTAACGCACAGGCAAACATAATTCCAAAAACAGTATTTCCTCGTTTTGGAACTCAGGGAGGTCCAAAACGTGTAAATCCGTCAAAATCTCGAAGTCGAATTTTTTGAGGATTACGAGACTTCCTCTATACTACGTATACGAGAAAGTAAAAAGGTCTTATCAAAAGTGACATCGCTCGAAAACTACTGGAGCTATTTTCATAAAACTTTGTACACCTTGAAAATAATTTGACTATCTAACTAAATATTCATCACTTTCGATCACTGGGTGACCACTAGTCTAACTAAATATTTTTATCAAAAAAAAATTGGCATCCTGTTAAGATAAAATAACTGTTTTGATGTGTTTTCCGAATGTTGTATGCACGCGCGGGACGCTCTATTTAGTATGGCCAAGGTCAAAGATCGTCCCTTAGAGGCAGTTGTTTCTTCTTTTTGGTAAATACAAAAAATATTTCTTGTTATTTTTATTAGTAGTTGAAACCGTTGATCCTGTGTAATAAACGGAGACAGAGTTCCTCTAATATGGAGCGTTCTAGAGATATAATAGAGAGAAGGCCACAGCTAAAACATTATTTTTGTCATTTGGTTAGGGTTAATTAATAAAATAAATAAAAAATCATTTTATTTCAGTCTGTGTCCATATCATAGTTTAAAATTATATAATAAATTATATTCTAAATTATAGTAAAAACCAAATATCGCCGCCTAGCTCAAACAAGTATCATTATCCACACTAGTCTATTTTTATGTTATAATATAAATAGAACAATCAAGAAATGGAATTTTCTGCCAGCCAACGCGTTACCATCACACAAATGATTATCCATGAGGAGGCCGTAAGGTCATGCACAACAGACAAATGAACGTGAAAAGAGGTTTTACGCCATCTATTTATTTATTTATCAGGTACAATAACAGACAGAAAGAATATTAAATAAAACATATTTAACACAGCGTGTCTGCGCCCAATAGAATTGTACATAGCACTTATACATCTTTATAAATTTTACGTGAAATTTATTTCAACTTTCAAATAAATTTATTCGAGATCAATTCCGTTTCAAATGTTACGGAACGCAATTACCCAATATTTGCGTTAATAGGAGGTTCGTAGCGTACGATAATAATTGCCTTCCATTCAAACTCATCGACCGACATCGCTACGACACTGAACAATAAGATCATTGTAATTTGAGTCTTAATTAGAACAGTCTAAATACATATTAAAATAAAGATATTGCTTAAACTGAAGTTAAACTGGCATGTAACCTATTGAAATTTGTCTTTAGATTAGTACCTTTGAAATTTTAGTTTTTCCACTTTAGAACTTCACAAAGAGTTAAGGAGATATGGAGTGGAGCCCGAGAAGTCTTCTAGATCTGGGTTATGAGCGTCATAACGACACAGTAGCAACGGTTCCAGATCTAATGCAATGCTCCTTGCATTCCTTGATGCCCTCAAGACCGATTATACAACATGTAAACTAAATAACCAACTCCTTGAATACAGGTGGTCTGGGATCGGCTTCCGAGTTGATTTCAATATTTTTTTTAAAAAAAACGATTTTTTTTTTTGAAAAAAAAAACAAAAAGTACCCAGAAAATATTGTACAACATTTTCTGGGTACTTTTTGTTTTTTTTTCAAAAAAAAATTATTGAAATCAACTCGGAAGCCGATCTCAAACCATCTGTATTCAGGGTGTTGGTTATTTAGTTTACATGTTGTATATTGGTCTAGAGGGCATCTATACCGATTTCGGTACCTTCTATCTCGCTTAAATACGAATATACAACGTTTTTATTACATTGTATAACAGGCGAATTCCTACATATGCTAACTAGTCATATGTATAATTAGCTTAATTTTGAAATTTTCCATTCATTTTGTAATACTGACCGTTATTTATATAGAGAAACTAATTGACCCCCCAAACGTTATTCTAATATATATTTTTCGTTTTGATGGTATGAAGTATACTTTAATACCAATAGGTTGTACCTTCACAAAAAAAAATACAAAAATCGGAAGAGACGTTTCGGAGGAGTGCGACTACAGACACCGTGACACGAGATTTAAAATTTTACTTAGAATTTGGGATTTTTGATAACACCATAGTATTTATATGACTAATTTACCGTGAATTTACCCGAAGTGCTGAGATGATGTTTCAGAATGTAAATGTATTGATCGTTGGCTCTTGTTGATTTACAAAGGTTTAGTTACTTTTTGGCTTGGAGTACCCTTTTAGTGACGACAGGCTGATCGATAGTTTGAAACGTCGCATATCCCGTACTGCTAGACGTGGCTTTGTGTAACCAAATGCCACCTAAAACTTTACTCAAACCTGAATATTAGCATGGTTCTATGCTTGTATACAAAACCAAAACAAAGCTAAGCTCTGTCGTAAAATTTGAGAAGCACCCATGATGCTCGCCTCAGATAATACTCTCGCAGTTTCGCTTTGCTATACTCATAAGTACTGTTTCCACGTTGTTTGCACTCACTGGAAAACTACTAATATCCTTAGAAAACTCGCCGCAAACTTAAGTGATTTTGAAGCACTACCGTATACTGTCTTAGCTTAGAAACTTAAAAGTTGGCTTAGAAGACAAAGAACTGCTGCAATTAAAGTCTGTTAATTACAGAGAAACTTCAGAAAGGAGAGAAATTTAATAAAAGTAATTAAATTTAAAGGTTCTTAATATTTAACATTTTCCAGGTACAGTTTTATAAGTTAAAGCTAATTTATCAACTCTCAAAAGAATAACTAAAGCTAAAATACTTCTGTTTAAAAGTAAAAAGGGTTTCTTCTGTAAACGTTATTACAAAGATATTGACACAGACCGACTACATAGATAATGAATGCTTAGTAAGTCCCTATTATTACTACATTTATAAAAGGACAGAAGTTATAAATGGGAACATCGGTCCTATTCTATAAAGAACTCACATCGCACGTCACGCTCGCTTCGAATTTAGTTATCAAATATAAAAAAGAAATATTTTCAATAAATGTTTTTCTGAATTAGATTTCAAGTCGTTGAGTATACGTATATAAAAGCTAACATCGATCGTTACCAATTTACCCGACAAAACCAGACAATTCTATTTGACATATGAAATCAAATTGAACATCGAAGTGAATAGTGAAGTCTGAATAGAATAGCACGAAGTCGTAGATTAATTAAATTTAAACATAAAAACCGCAGCTGAACAACTCACAAAATAGTCACAGAGCATTCACACGCCAAAGAAACTTCTTCAAAACTTAACAAAGTTGAGTTCCCGGGCCTCATTTGGCCAATTGTACAATCCGAGTGGATGTGGTTGCAGAAATTAGATTAAACTGAATTACGGGCGAAACGTGAGAGCCATTACTGACATTTTATTTTGTACAATAGCTCAGGTTCTGAAGAATACTCTTTAATGCTATGTCATGAATTCAGGAACGTTGGGAAATAAAATTTTGGATTTTGTTGAAATGCTTCTTGTGTAGCTTGCTTGACAGTAGTGTGATTTTTAAAATAGTCTTGGCAGTTATAAAATATAATAATAGCCTTTGTCAAAAATCTAAAATTATTTTAAAATTACTTTGAAACCACCCGAGAAGTAACAATAGTGTTGTGTTTCTGACGGTGAGTAAGGTTAGCGAAGCTAAATAGCTGTTGATAGGGTAAGAGATGGCAGTACGCGAGTCGCGAGTGACACCTGTCGCTGACAAGGGTCTGTAAGGTACGGTGACGGTGACCGCCGTGCATCAAATTATGTTTGTAACCTTGATCTTACTAATATTGTAAACGTGAAAGTTAAAGACTGAGACGAACGGATTGGCGCAATTGGGCACAGAATTAGAAGAGATGGTGATGATGCGTCTAACAAAGCTTGTGATGAGAATGAATGAATATATAGGAGTCCTCCTTCTAAGAAAAGGTGGATAGACTATGAAGACCGAAGAAAAGATGAATAGACTGTGTGAAAGATAACATGGCAATGTTGAAATGACAGCTGTTTCAAATGATTGGGACGAAATTACAGTACACAGGTAGATCATATCGCGAATTGAAACTCAGGGTGCTTTTTATCTTAGAAATCACGAGAGAAAGAGATGGAATCATAGTCAAATGTTTGCATTAGAAAAGGCAGTTTCGCTTGTTTTACAATGAACAAATTATGGCAAAACTACTGTAGCTTCGCTGCTATGGTTTCGCGGCGGAGGTGTCATGGGAAAAATATAAAATCATCTACAGTTGATTTCAATAGAAATCTACAGTCAAACATTTTGACATGACAGTCTTAGTTCCATTTTTGGACATTACACAGTGCTTAGCAACCTCAACAAGATTTTGTGTACAAACTTCAAAGGCATTCAATTAAAATCGGTTACAATGAAAAATTCTCAACCTCCTCCTCTTGTTAAGGTCAGTTATAATGTAGTTCGCATAAATAATCTATAATATACTAGCTGTCTCGGCCACGCGCTGCGGTGGTAATTTCGTACTAACATTCAATTTGCAGTAAAAGTAAACTAGGACTTATCAAGATAAAAACTATCCTATCTCTCAAGTTGGAACAAAACACACCTTCTAAAAAAGTTAAAATCGGATTGTTAGTTTCAGAATAATAATTAATGGAACGAACAGAATCATAATAACGAATTGATTGACACCTCATTTATCAAAATCAGATGAATAGTTTAGGCGCTACGATGGAACATACGTAAATACAAACATACATACATAGACTAGTAAAATCATTACCCTTCCTTTTGGCTTCGCCGTAGTTGGGTAAAAAGGTTTTTTATTACTTTGCATTCTTTATTATGAAATGAAATGTAAGCAAATGAAATCTTTAAGTACATTTCTTTTTCATTGGGTATATACACTGTAACTTTAAAATGACAATTTTGTGATCAAAATTAAAGATACATAATTTTACTTCGGTATTTCGTGGATTATTTTGCTTCTATTGCAAACAAACACCCTTTAAGCCCTTTAGTCCATTTATTAATCCAATAAAACAGTGGTTAGTTTGCTAGTAGGACTGGTATATTGAATATTTTCCAAAATTCTCAGAATTAACCATTTCACGGCCGCTTAATTTTCTCACCATTTTACTTCAAAGCTCAAAATCAAATCATTGCTAAAATAGTGATTCTTGTTACAATATAAAATAGTAATATTCAAAACTAATACAATGTATTTTTAAAAATCATGGTATAAAAATCATCGTAGCAGATTTTTTTCCAATAACTTTATCATTCTGTCTCCTTTAGCTCCACCACTAGTGCGACAACTGACGCTCACTTTACTGATTTCCGAACATTAAACAACTCTTTTAAATAAAATTTATTCGGTATAAAATCCCAAAAAAAATTGCAGCGCTACCTCCCGGACATTTTTAAAAGGCAAAGTTTTTATGACCACTCGGAAACTGTCATTAACACGCTGAACCTTCGTATCCTTGCGAGGAGAGATTTAGAACGCTTGTGCCCAGTGGACCACACTTGCTATTGAAGACAAAATTTGCAAGGTAAATCGTACGCTTGATACGTTGTTTACTGTACAGGTCACACGAGCAGGTTTATTGATCTTCGGCGGCGATGTAATTCGCATGCAAGGCGCAAACCACACGATGCAGCCTCTGCCTACGACGGGACTGTATTTTGGAACACGTAGAATCACGTCAAAAAATCCTACGGAGTTATTGGTAATGTGTTATCCATAAAAAATAATGCAGGTACTTACATCATTAACCTAACATTCAGCAACAATCAACAATCATCAGTGCAAGTTTTAAAATTTACGTATTTTGGCTCCTCTAATACTTTTCTTCATATTTTACGTAATAATTATTAATTATCGTAATATGAATAATATAATAGATTTTTTGTCTTCTGTCCTTCTCGGGGGTTCTTCGGACCTATTCATATGAGCCGGCTATCAAACGCTAAGCGCGTTTGACCGTATCGCCTAATAGTATCGTCAGTAGTCGCTTTGTAGACGCTGTTCGTTGCGTTCATAGTAAAATAAAAAAACTAAAAAAACACGTTTATAACCAACTAAAATAACTTTTTAGTATAGAAACTAAATGATGAAAGCCTTTTCTTTTTACTAGGTATTATTTTATTTTCTACTTTTTAGTGCAAATTATAACCGCCGATGAAAGTACTTATATTATTAAAAAAAAACTCTTATCACCGCCAACTCAACAATGACAACGCCATTTTATGACGTATAACCTAAGCGTATAACTGAACTAACATTCCAAACATTTAATTTATTAGTCCTGGCGATTCTACTCAGGGTAACGAATTATTGTAATGTCATCGGTCTTTGATAAGCCTTTAAAGTTAAAATAAAATATGACCATTTAAAGTGGGTCAAAATTGCGTACACACATACAGGTGAAGCTTATATAAGCGTGTTAAAAAGAGGCGTTCTCCTTCCGAACTGATAAGTGTGCCACGACCTTTAATCTACGTCTTCTGCGCAATTCATTCGCATTTATTATCGATACAAATGTAAAAGCCAATTCATTCGGAGCGTTAGCATCACATTTCACTTGAGTTTTAATATAAACGCGCGTCGTAGTCTATTCATATAAAGAAGGCCTTTGAATTTACTAGTTGTATGTGGTAGTACCGTCTGTGTTGTAATGTCGCATTTATGGTTGCGAGAAAAGCATGAAATTGTATGCATTATTGCCGATGGTTTTTACAGTGGTACCTACAAGGCTTTTTAAGGACTTGAAGACGTTGAACTTAATCTTTTTCCTCAAGCTTTTGAGGCAAACACTCCTGGAGAAAAACTAGTGAAAATGTTTAGTCAAAAAACTCGGGAGTGGTCTCCCCTTCACTTTCTCGTATACCAAAAACGACCCAAAAGTTGATAGAAAGCTTATATTTTGATTTCATACATGCATGTTAAATTTTGGTCACCCATCCGAGTACCGACCGCGCACTTGGTTGCTTAACTTTCGTGATCGACGACTCAAAATTTGATAGAAACCTTATATTTATGTGTCATACATGCATGTTAAATTTGGTTGCAATAAGTTAAAGCATACTCGAGTTATCGTTCTAGCGCACAGATAAACAGACATACAGACACACACACACACACACACAGAGACATAATTCCAAAAAATGTATTTTTGGACTCGGGGAGGTCCAAAACGTGTAAATCCGTCAAAATCTCGAGGAGAAATTTTTTTGACGATTACAAGACTTCCTCTATGCTACGTCTACGAGAAAGTAAAACTTAAGTAATAAAAATCATATTCATCACACCATGTCACTACCAGGAATCGAACCTGGACCTGGAATAATGGGCAGGCTGCGTTACTGACCACTGCACCATGATGAGGAGCGTCAGTATTATAGTATATTTAATTTTTAGAGGTGTTAAACTTACAAAAGCAAAGTGCGCTAAGAATTAGTGCATTAATTAACTATCCCCATAATATTTTATTCTAACTAGCTTTGTGTTAATGTAAGCACGTCACCGTTAGTTCCGGCTTCTGGATTCCGTCCGGTAAAATCAGCTTGACATTTGTATTAAGATAAATGGGAGCATTTGTCATAGAAGTGTTTCTATGCTTACACTTATTTATAATTCGTAATCATTATCCTTCTCTACTGGTTGTCGGAATGGGCTATTTAGTCCAGTCAACAAGTTCAAAAACGTGAAAAATAGAGATAAAGCTCCTAAAAATATGAGCAATAGCTCATTGGATTCTGAACGACCTCTAGAAAAATGAGTTTTGAGGATTTTACTGCACGTAAAAAATTGCAATTGTTATTAACAAAATAAGATGAAAAAAAGAGGTATTTACGTTTTTGTTAATAACTCATACACTATTAATATTTACGATATTTGGAAAAAAGATCCTTAAAGAGGAGGAAATTTCCCCGGAATTTTTTGAATAGGTACTCGTCTGCATAAATATTAAGGGATTTTAGTCATCGCTTCTTTTATTATTGCCTTCAAGTCATCCAATGTTCTCGGATTATGGGTGTACAACCGATGCTTCAAATATCTCTTTAACAAGAAATCTTCTGGTGTCAAGTGAGGGTGGCCATATTATGTCGCCTCTTCGAGAAAACAGCTTTTAAATTATAAATGGATAGATTTGTAGCATAGTGATACTATTGATTATTAGATTGTATATTCGCAACATCGCAAGCATAAAATACAATTTTCGTATGGTTCAAAAATCGGCCCCAGCTTCATCTTCAAGGCTTAAAGAAGAAATATTACAGGTTGCTCACCTCAGTTTATTGCTCGTGAGATTTCAAACAATTTACTTCAACGTTATTGCTTTCGCTACACTGAATAATCTTGCGATGTAGTGGTAGGTCCTCTCAATCAAATTTAGCTTAATATTTTATATTAAGTACATTAGTAATGATATCGCTTGCACTAGTAACTATAATAATTTGAATTTCTACTAAGTAAAAAGCATTAACATAACCCAGTCTACATTAAAAAACGCTTTGTATAGTAGTAACGCCGTCTATACACAAAGATATCCTAAGTTCTAATCTTGTTAAAAGTATTTGTGATAAGCGCGAGCATTAGTTGCATTACTCATATAATTTTATTTATTATTTTCCGTTATCAAGTAACTATATCGCAAGTTTTTAATGATACTCAATTTGCGGTAGATAATAGGTGTGCATTAGGGTCGACCAATCTGGCAAGCGTTGTGGACTATTGCCTAAATCGCCTCCAATGACAAGGAAAGACCTTGTGTCCCTGATGATGAAAAGGTGTTATTATTTTATTTATAATTTCGCAAATTCGGGTTTTTTTCGTCACTGCTACCTATAAAGGTCTATTGTGACTAGCTTCCAAGCAAGTCCTATTGAGGCCTTACATGTACTCCTTTAGCTGGGTACTAGCTAAAAATGATAATTGAATTGTTTTGATATCATCTGGGTCGAGAATGTGTCTCCCCAAGTGACGGCTTCTTTTGTGAATGAGAGCTTCACAAGAGCACAGGAGGTGCATTGGTGTTTCGCGTTCTTGTTCACAGAATTTGCATGTATCAGTATCTTTTAGTCTCATGTTGTAGAGATGTCTGTTCAGCTTGCAGTGGCCAGTCAGAGCCCTAATGAACACACTTAGGTTGCCCCTGTTGAGCTTCAGTAGCTCGTCAGTGCACTTACGAGAGTATATAGGTTCGATTAGTGCTTTTGAATGTGTTAACCCAGGCGCTCTTTGCCAGTCCACTTAAACCTCTTGAAAGAGGTGGGTTTTTAAATATTGCATGGCCTAGTTCTTTGAGATACCACAGAAAGGTTTTGGGCCAAACTGATGTAGACCTTGAGCCCCATCCCTTGCTAGCTCATCGGCCTTTTCGTTACCGATGATTCCAGAATGACCCGGTACCCATTTGAGGGTGATCTTGTTTTGTTGCCCCAGGTCATTTAGTTTGAATGAATAGGTGTTAGCGTGAAAATAAGAAAATATACTATACCTTCTGTGATGTGTCTATGTATTGAAAGGTTGCTTTTCAAAAGCTTTTATTCAACTTGCAATGTTTGTATGTATGTATGCTCGGGTCAAATCTTGCAACTGAATTTTAAGGCAGTTGCCCTAAATTGATTGTCATGAAATTGTGCATACCTACATATTAAGTTTGGGTGACAATGCATGCTTATCTATGTGACGTCATTCTTATACCAATATGGCCGACGGACGGCCCAAGATCGCAGATTAGTTATTTGTTCGGCATTCCCATAATTTATGTATCAAATGAAAGAATTTGCTGAGAAGCATACGAAAATTAAATTAACTTTACTTTAAATCCAAAATGGCGGACCGTCCAAGATTGCAGACTTGTTATTTTTGAGCAATACCATAATAATAGTTTGTTGAAAAGAATATGAATAAACAGACTAAAAAAAATCTATAAAATATTGTTTAAAACAAACTTTTGTTTAAATGCTCTGAAAAGAAGAAAATAAAACAAAATTTAAATTGAAGCACACCCATCAATTTATTAACAAACTATTTTCTTACTTATAACAAATACAATCTCTGTTTTCCGTTAAGGAACAAAAGCCGTATCTGATTTACTCTAATTTGCAGCTGTTCTGAATGATTGAAGCGGTCGCTAAACTCTAAAAAGTTCTCTCTATTATTTGTTACAAGAACCTTTCTTTTTAAAAAAGTACGCAGTCATCAATCTTCAACTTATCCACATTGAAGGTGAGTGATTGGAAAACCACAGAATACGACGTCTCTTACTTTTTAATGAAAATGTATTATTGGCTGTTTGGTTTTTTAACACAAAAGCTTTCTGACAGCCTCTAAGTATCCCTAGGAAGTCATTTTTCGCTTCCGATGCCGATAAAAGCCCTTTACATTTCAAATTATTTACGTATTCTGAATTTACAAGCAAAATGTTGTACAAAAAGCGTTGAGCTATAATGTGCTAATGTAAAAAAAGCTGATATTGAAATTGACTAATGATGACATTTGGCAACTCTTTAAACTTCTAACTTTTTTCTGTGTTATTCTATTCTATTCTGTTCTTAATTAATGGCGTCGCGTCGCATTAACCGTACGCATTTTACCAAAGTCAAGTGAAAATGTAACTAAAGTAACAAAAATTTTATGGGTGATTTGGGTTAAAAATGCAGTTTCTCAACACGTTTACAACAAGAACTCGGGAGAAAAGCTCTCTCTGGGTTATTGGTTATTACAGGTTATTACTGACATAAGCTGACATATAGGTTCAACTAGGTTTCAACCGACTTCTTATTGTAATAACTAATAACAAGTGTTGTGAGACTCACTTTATTAATCAATCTACTTACAATTTATTAGTAAGCTCTAAGTACTTTCATTTGACATTGACTAAATGCGTAATTAAGTGTCGTGAAGCCATTAATTAAGAATATAATAGGCATACATTAGCATCTATGAGTATGTGGATATGTACCTTTATAAGTTACAATATAATTGTATATAATATGTAATAAGTATAACAATTAATATTCATTATTTTTTTATAATGTAGATATATTTTTGCCTAATTATTCTTTCCGCATGGAAACTGAAACTAAAGTTAAGTCTGGTTAGAAAAGATAAGCTCACCTTTGTACAGACGACTGCACAAAAGGTTACCACAAACTGACATGTTTCCTAAGTGGACTTTAAAATGTAGGTACTATTAAAGATGAAATTTTCTTCAACAATACATATTTTGGATAGCCTAAGCTCTAGTCTAAGTCTCTACATACATTTAATTTTGTGATATTATATTTTTTATCATATTATGTGTACAGTAAACAATCTGTACATATAAATGGCAACTGTTGCTGAGTGATCTATCAACAAGAAGCTTAAACCACTGATCGGATTGCGCTGAAATTAGGAACGCATATAGTTGTTATGAAGTAGGCATTCGCTAAAAAAGGATTTTTAAAAATTCACCCCCTAATGTTCTAATTGCCATCGATTGTAAGATGACACGATTCGTTTTCATCGTGCGACGAAACTAATGTTTCTTGCCTATTAGGACACCGCACAGGGACACCGCCGTGGGAGTAAAACGGGGGTCTAATTGCGAGCGAAGCCGCGGAATAAGATGAACCGTGTACCGAACCCTGACGGGTACCGTGTCCATCGCGGTGCAGAGAGAGGAGCCAGGAGTAATTCCTGGGACTTGTGACCCAGAGCACGTCCTTATGATGTATCGGTATCGGCACCTACCTCCACTACCCTATCTTCTCTCTCTGCCCAGCCATTTTAGGTATGATTTTGTGAAAGCCGCTTTAGATAAGCGTTCCAGTACAGAATTTATGGAAGTACATATTACACATTTTCTAGATAAACTGAATGGAACAGACTAATAGAATGACTTTGAATTTCGCGCGTCCGTAAATTTAACAGCCCTTCAAACCGGATTTTTATCTCTAATGAGAAATCCCAGCGATTACGTCGAAGACATTATATGGATTCTACCCCGAATCTTTCCACATATCTCGTGAGGATTCAACGCCCATTTTAATGAACTATTAAAGAAACTAGCTTAAGCCAATTCTTTTGTCTCTAATGTATTTAGTAAATTAATCACTGGCTTCAATTCTTCATTAGTAAGATGGGAAACTTCAGATAACCTTCCAGTGTATAGTAAAATTACGCTGTGCTTATTTTTATACCAGAGAATATTGTTTTCTATCTCTTAATTAATATTAGGATTAAATCGAATACCTATGTACTTAAAAATAAACCATACATAAATAAATACAAATTTGTGTGTCTATAATAATTGCTCATTGGATTGCAAATATCGGTGGTTTGATAATAGGTTTACGTGTCACTACATTGGATTCATATTGTTCATAAACAATATAAGCAATTAATCATTTCTATCTCACCCGCCATGTACACGACGATACCTTAGTAATGAATTTTGCATTATGAATTTGAACTCTGTAGAGGAGACGCTGATAAATGTGCAAATAATTAGTACTGTCAGGCCTCGTGTAAGCTAAAAAGTATTATAAAATTGTAAAATTAAAAGAGTAAAGCTTTCGTCTGGAATAGGTACACTTCGCTCTGTGACAGTCAACATCATAATGAAATAAGGGCTCAACATGACAAAACAGATCTCAGGTACAGAAATTCAATGGTATCTAGGCAACAATATTCTTTGATTACCTACTTATCTTATTAATCGTAAGCAAAAACGTACCTATCTCAAAATTCAAAGGCTGTAAGGACGTTTTGATCACTGTGAATGCTTAGGTATATACTGGGAAGCAATTTAATTGCCAACATAATTCTCCTCAGGTATTTTGTTTGAATGGTGACCTTGGTTGTCTAGATAAAATTGATTTTCTATCCTGAGATCTTATTGATCACATTAGGCGCATTGATGATTATGACGCTGACAGTGCTCACTTTAATAGACACAGAGTGCTCTAGCTAGAAGGTAATGGCCGAAATTAGGGCATTTCTAACACAGAACATAGAAAGAGGTCTATGTTCTGTGATATCTAACACTACACATAGTATACAGACATAAGTATCTACGGTAAACGGCAACTGAATTTGTCATATATTAAGGTAATCTATGAAATGTATACAAACCTTTGTAAACATTAGTGCGTGGGTGCGCAATGTTGGCAGAAAATAAAACGATCTTCCACTGATACTATTGCTGTTGGTTGGCCTTTACAGTAGGCGAAGAACTTTGCTGAATGCGTATAATAATGCGTGAGTAATTACAAAACCATATATGGAGTTTCTCCAGAGTTTTTGTTGTAAAAACACGTGTTGAGAGACTCCATTACCCGTACAATTTTTGTTACTTTAGTTAGTTCACTTGACATTGACAAAATGCGTACGCTTAATGCGACGCGACGCCATTAATTAAGAATAGAATAGAAAACCATATATAAAGGATGCTTCAATAGAGGCTTGTTGGCGATGTTGAAATGAAATAAAATAACCTGTGTGTGAGGTTTGTGTGCCATTAAGTGTGGAATATGACATCGTTCAAATACCCACCACGGCTTCTTACGCCGGCACGGATCAGAGTGGTCCAATTTTCAATGACACATCTAGCTGAATTTTAGCGATGGCCTGTGTTATGTTCGCCTTTAGGGCGTCGGTCAATTGTGGTTATCCGGACCATCATAACGAATCGATTGACATCTTTATTCATAAAAATCGGGTCAGTTATGGTGCTACGTAGGAACATACGTAAATACAAACGTAGTACGTAGACTGCTAAAATTATAACCCTTTCCGTTTGCCTTTGCCGTAGTCTGATAAAATGTCGTTTCTGCATCCTGTTCCTTCTAATTGTACTCTAAAAATCTATATAACCACTTTTTGTGGGCATAATTAATAATGCCCAGTAATACTGTGAGATGTTTTCAGAAATAAGTCAATATTAGCCTATTATGAAATTACTCTTAGGACTTATCTTTCATGAGTGGAGTCTAACTTTGTTACTTCATCTCTGAAACTGGGTACAAGAGTCCGTAAAACATATGAACTTGGAATGAAGTATGGGCAATTTGGAACTTTCTTATTGCCTACTTTATATTCTTAGTTTATCCTTGATATTATAGGTAGTATGAAATCAAAAGATCCTGGTATAAATCCGATATTTTATGTAGAATCCTCGTATATTTGTGAGGGTAATAAGTGGTTTGATAACTTTAAATTTAAATTTAAAAAATTATGATTCTACCATTAAGTTTATTTCTAGTAACAATAGCTGACATATTTTGATATGCAAGAGTATAATGTATTTTAACCAAGTGTATTTCTTTATAATATAAAATTGATATAATTATATCAATTGTATAAATTAATAGCTTTATATAGTATAGATATTATTTTTGTTTAATTTGACGTTCTTAGATGTAGACATAAATGTTTTCAACCGAATGCCTGTTGACTCTATAGTTGTGGCCTTTAAAAAGTAGATAAGTAGCAAGCCGTAAAACATGCCCTACGACAAACCAAACCTCAATAAACTTTGTTCTCCCCTAAACATCGAACCCAAAACATCTGAACCTAAGTTTTGTAGACTAACCACAGCTCACGTACGCTGTTAAATATTTGTCCTACATTTTTTCTATCATTACTTTTGGATTCCCTTCTAAAATATCAAGTAAATAATTCATAACATTCACGTTTGAATACGCTTCTATTTCAAAACCACTCAATTTACAGAACGGTCGAGGAAAAAGGTAAACCAATCACAAAAAATATTCATATCGGCAACAATACACTTGACCGTATATCCACAGTCAGCCAAACGCTATAAATGTCATGGACATTGCCCATTTGATTGAGCTGATATCAAACGGACTATTCTAACTAATGGCGGATCTATTTAAGCTTGGGTTTTCCATTAAAGTTTACTGTGGCATACAGTGTTCTCTCACAGTCTAAGCATTTGCTTTGACAAACTCCGGATGTTACCTTTTGTGGTCGGGATACTCACGATTACAATCTTGATTCTGTTAGCTAATTGGAGGTATCTTTTTCTTGTAAGGTAAGCTAACACTTACTATAAATATTGTTTGAAAATTTCGCACCAAATAAATCACCACTTGCCTGAATCCAACTCTTCACTTCTTAGCAAACAGCGGCGCAGCAAAAGGTGCTCATCAAGCATCTAATATAGCGGTTTATTGTCCGATGCGAATATGAAGCGATATTTATATGATATAGTGACACGCTCTGACCGTGGGAAGCACGGCCAGATGTGCAGGAAAGAGAGAAATAAAAGATTAGATAAACTTAACACTGTTTATTAGCTCAGGGCGCGGGTAGTGGGCTGCTCTGTGATACTCGTATTTAAGAAAACGAGACTTAGCTTCAGCGGTTAGCGCAGGAAGCGGCAGGAACCAGGCACGTCGACTACCAGCGTGGTCGGCGTGGGTTCAGCTTCGGCCGGTAGGGTGGCACGAAGTACAGCAGCGGAGCAGCAGGGTAGGCGGCTGCCCGTAGATAGGATCCCCTAGTTCAGGGATCGCGTACTAGATACAGGAGTTTACGTAACGAATGATTAGATATAGCTGGAGAAAATGGAAGAAGAGACCCAGTTTCTCCGAGCTACGCCTTAAATACTAGGATTGATCTGAAACTTTCCCAAAAATTTGTAGTGGGAGTTCCGTTTAATGAATAATGCAGCCATAACCAAAGGACGGTTTATACAGAGTACCTATATCTATGGTTGCTGCAGTAAAACATGTAAACAAAAATAATTTAAATTGTTTATCATATTATTCTATAGGCAGAAAATACAAGTTAAAATATATTAGTTATTTAATTAATTTATGGCACAAATTAGGTGGACCAAAAGGCTTGTATACAAAGTTCGAGATATTTTTAAAATGGAGGGTAGTCAGAATCATTATTATAAATAATAGAATTTAGAAGCGGGTATCGGCGTCAGCCGACATGAGAACTGTCATTAGTAAACAGATCGAAACAAGTTTATTCACAATAACAATTGCTGTGTTTATATTAGTTTTTATAAACAAGTGAAACTTAACATTAGTATAGAATATTTAATTATTATTTATTAAGTTGATAGTTATGTGATGCTTTGTTTTGTATGGATTTTTTATTAAAAATCAACGTAAGTATATTGGAAGACGGTCCAGACCGTGACAATAGTGTTAAATGATGAGATGCGAGGAAAATACAGATGATTTTCCAACGGAGGGCGTACATTTAACGTATCAACCACGGGACAAGCTATATATACGCTGCTAAGTGATTGCAGCCTGAAAATAAGCACATGTGACCATTCACTTGTTGACAAAACATTAAGGATAATCTCGTAGACAAAAAGTGAAATCGATTCATAACAATTTACAATGAAATTCTTGATACGCTATTCATTACAATATTACCCTTTACAAATACAAAGGCTGTCTATAAGACTAGCTACTATGCGTTGTTCAATTAAATATTCGTAATCCTTCCTTACTAATCAATTTAGAACATCTTATAGAAAACTAAATAACAAGCTATGATCCTGTCAATTAAACTATATTCAAACTGTCCAAGAGCAAAGTTCTGAAGTCGATTAGTATGCATCCAGTCGCTAAGAAAATGAAGATTGTGTACTAAAAGCAAACAACTTATAAAACAAATCTTCTATAGCGTCAGTCAATTTGGCGTTTGGATTTTCATAAATTGCGTCCATGTCAATTCCGTGTATTGAAACCATATTGAAACAAACTGTTATTCAAACAGATTTTCAATACAATAATTAACAATGAGCAATCGCATCAGAATACAATGAATTTGTATTAGCCGATTGTTTCTTATTGCGTTTTCAGCAAAAGCAAATCTCTAAAAAAAGAACATGTAATACTTCGATCGTTGTGACATAGACACGGATGTAACAATGTCAAAGCAGTTTGTAATTTTAGGGGTAAAACCTTGAATTAATGCTTATTCATTGGTCAAATCAGATTTCAAAAAACTCGTGTACCTAATACAATATTCATGTGTGATACAAGTTGGATTTATCCACCACCAAAATGTCACTACAGCGCCTACCTACGTAAAAAATAAAGTATCCTTTTTAAATTAGATACCTACTCATGTGCTGCGTGATGTATTTTATTAACACAATACACTTTGGAATACAAATACATGTTGAGTGAAGAACTGAGGAATCTATGAAAGAGCTTTACAATAATCGAAGTATGAAGTCGACCTAACTCGACTGACGTTGAAAGCAGAATATTAAAGGTAATGCGACAACTTAACAATTAACTTTAACAAGTAATTTATCAAAAGTAAAAGGAATTTAAAAAAACAATGGAAAATGCACATACAAAATAAACATTAAAAAGCAGAAACTACGATTTGTAAAAGCTACATCAACCAACTATGGTATCTATCTGACTGCAACTAAACTACCTAATTAGCCCAGCATTTGTCGTGTGAAATCCACTGCACTGTTAAGTGGCGTAAAATATTTATCCGCTCACTGCAACACTGGAACATCCGAGAGCATTCAGTTTTGGGGAATTCAAATCTAGTTCCCGGAATGAGCGCTGCAGCAGCATTAAGCGCCCCGAGCTACCTGGCCATGGGCGTTAGTGTACGGGTTATGAATGTTTTAGTCAGAGAATACCATTCTGATAACTGCTAGAGTTATTTGGAATGTAAATAGAGTCACGGTGACGAATTAAAATAGCTGCGTGAGCACGGAACTATTGATGAACACAATTTAGACATTAAATGCAACTTAAAGCGATATTGGCAGCATAGAACGTCGCATTACCGTTTTGGTTGTCGCCGTTGAACTATAAGAACTAATCACCCTTATTCAACGTTGTTCAACTTTTGTCCATACTCCATAGACAACAACGATTTTGTATCACTTTTGTACTGTTCAAATGAACGTATATAATTACAAAAGCTTTATTTTGCGTTGCTAATAAAGTGTTAATCTACTTCTAATGCTGACAATACAACGCATTTACGAGTAATAGCAACCATTACCATAAGTATGAGAAAAACTCAGACGAATTACCTACTCTGAAGTGCTGTATTTTTATACCATAACTTAACTTTGTTTAAACTAAGCATTTTCCGAAATGTATGAAGGTAAGCATATAAAATTGATATCTTATTAACTCTGAGAAAACATAACGAGAATTGTGACACTTAAATCTGCAGTAGGAAATATTCGTATCATTAAACTACTGACAATTGTAGGTAATAGTAATTCCCCAAATGCCTCTTTCAACTGCTAAGGACTGCCATTACTATAAAATGTGGCGACGTATTCAGCATGTGGTACTATAATAGATTTCTTTTAGTGTGAATGAAAAAAACAATTCTGGGTGTTAAATTATAGAACATAGCGCATCGCTTGCGACTCTGCCCGCGTGCAATTCGGAAATAAAAGTAGCCTATATTTATACCCGAACTGCTGAGATCATTGTGAATATACCATCCTGTCCTGGTTGTGACTTTTATGCTGGTTTGCTTACTGAAGGATTGCGAGCGAATAAACTGCAAGTACCAGGACCACGCCACCCACGCCGAGTGAAAGCAGTCACAGTTGAGCGTCAACCTGTGCTGAAGGATTGATAATTTTTGGCTTTCATGCCCCTTTTATGAAGGCGACAGACATTTTTTCCCCTAACCCCCTCCGTTGCTTTCCCCGTGCTTCCCCCACAGGTAGGAGCAAAAGACAGAGCAACAAAAGAGTTAAGAAGATCTTCGGATGAGGGAAGGAGGTGTAATCCTTCATGTATACCTGCTGGTGGTCGGCCCCCGGGTTATGTCGGACTCCTACCAACAACACACCTCCATGCCTAGTGTTGGAAATCTTGGAGAGAAAATGTGAGATAAACGCAACACTATGAGGGGATAAAACGAATTTAATTATAAAATAAACTATAAAACCGAGCAAACATAAAATTTACGTGAACATATGTCAGATTCTAAACTACGACCAAACAATTTGAAAAACGCACCGAAAAAACATGACATAAAAGGAAAAGTATAAAAAATTCATAGATGGAAAAAGGTTTTGTGCTGACGAGATTTCTAACATCCTCCGCCCCCAGAAAGTTCTAAAGGGTAGATCCTTTGGATCGGTCGAGTCAGCATACCCCTGGCCGTACCTACTTTTACCACTCTAGTCTTACCGTCTCTACCTGGAATGAGCTCTAAAATCTTTGCAAGCGGCCAATGAATTCTCTTGTCATCGTTGCCTACTAAAACAATATCTCCGATTTTGAGTTCGCTCAACCGAGTGATGCGATTCGGGTGGTTTTGTAAGCTACCTAAATATTCATCTCTGAATCTTTTCTTTAGACTTTCTTTTATCTGACATACACGTCGATAACTTCGACCAATGTCCTGTTCCCGTACGGTGTGTAAATCATGCTTTATGTCATCCTTCATGAAATGTAGAAAGCACGACGGAGTAAGCGGGCTGCGTTCAAGAGGATTTTCACTTAAATATGTTATAGGTCTTGAGTTGACTATCGCCTCACACTCGTATAATACCGTCAGCATCTCTTCATAGTTGACAGAGGCTCTTCTTAAAACTTTACGTAATAAATCCTTCACAACCCGTACCAACCGTTCAAAAAAACCGCCCCACCAAGGCGCGCTAGGTACATTAAAGTGCCACTCTATGTCTGGGAGAAATTTACTCGCCGATACAAAATTCGTGCCATTGTCACTATAAACTACGGAAGGAACACCCCTCCGGGCGGCAAAACGACGAAATGCTTGTAAAAAATTATCTGCCGAAAGCGTTGTTGCAAGTTCTAAGTGAACCGCACGATACACAGCACAAGTGAATAGGCAGATCCACACCTTCTTCTTATCTTTCAGATAAAGTGGGCCTGCGTAGTCCACGCCTATAACTTGAAACACCCCAACAGTATTAACTCTGTTTTCTGGTAAAGTAGGTGCTATCTCTTGCAAGTTTTTGACTCTATACCGTTTGCAAATGATACAAGCATTAACAACCTTGCGAATTGCTTGCCTACCCCGTAGTATCCAATATCTTTCGCGAAGTAAACTCAACAGTGTCTGTGTACCCGCATGTTGGTTTCTGTGGTGTTCAAACTGTAGGAATCTAGTTACTAATTCATGTTTAGAATCTAGCACTATAGGAAATCTGTACGCAAATTCATCAACTTTTGCTGCAACAGGAGTTTTAATTCTAATTAATCTTTCTTCATCTAGTTGAGTATCAAAACTTACTAACTTCGGATCACCGGGGCCAGAAAACATGTCTTTTTGGGCTAATCTTAACAAAACAATAACTGCCGCTTGATATTCTTCATTTGATAGGTCTTGCCTGATATTACTTCTAGTGCGAACAAAATTTCCTGAACGAATATTAATTATAAAACGTCTGATCCAACCAATCATACGCACTATCTTGTTGTAATTAGAGAAGTAATGAGTGTACCAGCAAGACGGTTCACTGGCAGAATTCTGATTGATAAGTGCTAAGCCCCCCTTTGCTGTCATATCTCCTTGTTTTCTTTCTTTTACGACCTCTTCTTCGTCCACTATACATTCCGACGTCATTGGCCATAATTCAGGTTGTAACCTAAGCCAGTCAGGTCCGTTAAGCCAACCGCTTTTAATAAAACATTCCGCATCGCAGCCCCTCGAAGGCAAGTCTGCTGGATTGAGGTCTCCAGGCACGAAACGCCACTGATCGTTGTTGACAGCTTTCTTATTTCCTTAACTCTGTTTTGTACGAAAACTCGCCACTGCCAGTTACGCTTTATCCATGACAACACAATAGACGAGTCAGACCAATAATAAGTAGAGTATATACCTTCGTAGCCAAGGGCTTCGATTATAGAGTTCATCAATCTCGTTCCTATTGTAGCCGCTAGAAGCTCAAGTCTGGGAATCGTTGTTGTCGTAGTTGGTGCCACCCTTGACTTCGCTTGCACGAAGC
Organism: Elophila nymphaeata; assembly: GCA_955850985.1. Classification (NCBI taxonomy): domain Eukaryota; kingdom Metazoa; phylum Arthropoda; class Insecta; order Lepidoptera; family Crambidae; genus Elophila; species Elophila nymphaeata. Next base: position 13,737,835 of record OY039076.1, on the reverse strand, counting down.
GTACTATAACGCTATCTGCATTCTCTATTCTTGCGAACACAACCGCTGCATAAGCTGCTAAACTGGCATCTACGAAAACGTGAAATGACAGTTTACCCTTATCCATTTGACTCGCAAACATCCATCTGGGTATTTTAATATCTTTTAAGTATTTAAGTTGTAAATACCACTCAGTGAAAGTTTTCTGATCCTCTTCATTAACCTGTGTGTCCCAGTCATAATGGGTTGAAAGCTTTCTTAGAAGCAATTTAGGGTACACTAATACAGGACATACCATGCCTAAACAGTCAAAAATTTTATGGCTACATGACAGAATAACACGCTTGGTAATAACGTCCGGAAGTGTGTCTTGAGGAATATCTTTCAGTGATAATGTGTCATTTGACTTATCCCATGCCATGCCTAAAACTGAAGATTGTAGCGCGGAGTCTTTTTGACCGGTGTGCTCCCAACAACGTAAGTCAAAACCACCCGAAGCCATAACGCGAATTGCGGTGTCACGAAATATATTAAGGCTAGCTTCATCGTCTACACTACACAAACAGTTGTCGACATAAAAAGATTTTAATAACTTACCGATTATATGATTCTCAATAGACATGTTATCCGCAGATTTCAAAGCTCTTTCCAGGTGTAGTCTAATAGTAGCTCCGAGTAAAAAAGGGCTACTAGTCAAACCAAAAACGACTCTAGCGTGACGATAAATTCTCTGTAACCCTTTCGATTATACCTTCATTTAACCAATCTACAAAAACCTTGTTGTAGGTGTCAAAGTAGTTGTCATTTTTCAATTTCTCTGTCACCTTTAGGAGTCTGCGAAAGCATAGCTCTCGATTCTCGATCAAGGGTGGATGATTTTGCTTCCACGGCAACGCTATCTCGTAACGTCCTTCTTCATTAACCGTCGTGGTATTCACGAAATAATTTTCCACTTCTCTCAAGTGCATCTCTTTCGTTTCCTTTTCTATAGGATCTGTAATACCGAGTGTATCGAGTTTCCACAAGTCAGCCACACTAGCTTGATGCACATACAGCGAAATAACGAGCATCGCAGTGTCATTCTCACAAGTAGTTTTGTAACTCCTCCGGCCCATCAATGTCCAGCCCAACTGGGTCTCCATTGCCACGATATCACTTGTAAGGTATATAATGTTACCTGTTAGTAAACGGGGCAACATATCAGCTCCTATCAAAATGCTGATAGGCTCCATCGTACCAATGTCTGTCAACGAAATGTTATAGTCCTTAATTAATTGTTTGTAAACTTTATCTGAAATAGTTGGTATATTCGTACAAATAATATTTTTATCAAAAACGTCAATATGGCATGAGAATGTTGACAACATATTTTTGACTTTAATTGAAAATTTATTGTGTGTCTCTGGTAATGAGGTAGCACCGCCAAAAAGTCCTTGTTGCATCTTATGTTTACTTATGCAGTTATATCTCATTTCTGTGGCTAGATCTTTCAAAATGTATGAATACTGAGACCCCGAATCAAGAATAGCTCGAACAATTTTGGTTCTTCCTTCAAAATTGAGCTCAATTCTCAAAGTCTGTAAATAAACATCTTGGTTCACAGAAATGCCAGCAAAACTTTTGACCACCTCTTGTGTCGATGTCGAAGGTTTATTCTGTGTACCTCTACACATAATCGTCACATGCCGTTTGCCACAGTCTTCACACTTGACTTTGCTCCAACATTTCCAATAACCATGTCCAGTTTTCAAACATCGTGTGCAAGCCTTCCCTTTGATCGCTTGGTGCCGTTCTTCAACCGACTGCTTCTTTGCCCTAAAGCACTTGGAACTTTCGTGCTTGTCATTGCAAAACAAGCAACATATTTCAGCTTTCGGCACTAGAAGATTAGCAGCTGTAGGTAATCGTTCCGTATCGCTCTCTTTGCCTTTAATAGTCTTCTTCGTGTCTGGCTTGTCCTTCTTAAAAGAGAACCCTCTTAAAGCCATTGAAATGCTCTGTTCATTTACAGCCTCACCTTTTAGGAAGTTCATTAGCCTTTCGAGACGTTGTTTCGGATCAATGACAGTGGCATTTCGATGTCGTTGCCAAACACGCAGCATCTCCTCTGGCAGTGAAGACTCCACCAAAGGATAGAGTATTGGAGTACACGATTCTTTGGAAACATTCAAAGATTCTAGAGCTCTCAAGTGTGATTCCAAATTGTCATACAATGCTGCCACTTGAAAGTTTTTGCTCGTCGCGTTATTCATGTTGCTAATGATCAATTGTAGTAGCTCTCTAACATAAACTTCGACTAACAAATCTTTGTTTCCAAAACGGTTTTCAAGGCTCTCTATGGCTTTGCTGTAGTTATCTGCGATAGGAGGGTAGCTGTTCACTACATCACTGGCTCTCGAACCTGGGATCATGCTTTGTGTTAGATAATGGAACTTATCTTCGTTGGAGAGATCTGGGTCATTGTGTATTTTTTGGAATTGACTCCAAAAACTGAGCCAACCTTTTAACTCGCCATCAAACTTGGCAAGTTCAATATACGGCAGCTTGAATCTACGATCGCTTTTCATACAGTGAACAGTTGGACAATTGGTCTCACTGGAATTCTTGTATTCTTTAGAAGCACGCGTAAAGCGTAACTTGGCCTTAATGAACGTGCTCTGATACTCATCCATCCTCATCTGTTCGTCTGCCAAAGTGTCCTCATCTGCATCATCACTAATAAGCGAATCAAATATCTTTTGGTCATACGCTTCTATGTATGTAAAATGTTTGCTCAAAAGCTCGAAACATACCTGCTTCTCTTCGAAACTTTCGGTATCGCAAAGCTTTTTATAGGTCTTCGTGAATGTACCCCTGTAAGTTGCTCTCGCCTTCCGTAAAGCCTCCATAGTACTTCTCTCCGCAATCACCAAATTTTTTTTTAATTGTCACGGTCGCCACTTGTTGGAAATCTTGGAGAGAAAATGTGAGATAAACGCAACACTATGAGGGGATAAAACGAATTTAATTATAAAATAAACTATAAAACCGAGCAAACATAAAATTTACGTGAACATATGTCAGATTCTAAACTACGACCAAACAATTTGAAAAACGCACCGAAAAAACATGACATAAAAGGAAAAGTATAAAAAATTCATAGATGGAAAAAGGTTTTGTGCTGACGAGATTTCTAACACCTAGTGCCAAAGTGGCTATAATGATATCGGAAGCAGCAGCCCCCTCAGGAGAGGGGGATTTGCAGGTGACAGGCAAGAAATTACCCGCTTGCCGGCACGTGTGAAAAGGCACTAAGGCTCTGCTCGTGATTGTGTGTGTGTGTGTGTGTGTGTGTGTGTGTGTGTGTGTGTGTGTGATCTATTATAGAAATAGTTTAATATCCAATTGTCTATTAAACCTCTGTTTATCAAAAACACATAGAAGTATAATAAGGATATTATAGATACAGTGAATGCAACTGTACAGATATTATACTAAAATTTTGCACCTACCGAAACAACGGCCAACCTAAGTTCATTTTCTACTTCAATCAACCTAACCTACGAAGCGATTCTCCATCGTAGAATAAGAACTGAACATTCATAAAAGTTTTTGTTCATGTGTAAAATAAAGAAAACTGGCCGATGAACCCAATTCTGTTCTAACCTAAAAGCCCCGCGAATAAATAATTTGTAATAATAAATGGAAATGTCACTAAAGTAATTAATTCACCTTTGTAACTTATGTCGTGATCTGAGCGGCTAGAAATCAACCATTAATTTCTCTGGGTTCTTGACCGACCTTTTGACGTCAGTACTTCAGTCACCTTCAATACAGTAACACCGGTGAAAGCATATAAAAGTAAAAAATCGGAAGTGGTCTCCCCTTGACTTTCTCGTATACCGGAAACGACTCAAAAGTTGATAGAAACCTTATATTTTGGTTTTATACATGCATGTTAAATTTGATTGCAATAAGTTAAAGCATGCTCGAGTTATCGTGCTAACGCACAGACACACGACATAATTCCAAAAACGGGTTTTTTGGACTCAGGGAGGTTCAAAACTTGTAAATCCGTCAAAATGTCGTTACAAGATTTCCTCTTTACTACGTATACGAGAAAGTAAAAATCAATTATCGCCAAAATCAAAGATTTAATACGCGCTACAATAAACATGCTCGAGTTTCTAATAAATGTACTAGTGACTTAAAATGTATTATGTACGAGTATACTTGGAGGTATTCTGTGCTTGAGCTTTCCCACCCTCGTCCTTACTTTTGAGGACTTCGCGTGCTGGCTTACGGTGCCACCGACAAACCGTGGCTGCTATTCTAACTAACGAACTAAGAATTTCGGCAGCTCCTTTCGGTGTCGCAAAATCAAGAAACGGAATTCACTATGAGGAACACGTGTGCTGGCATACGTGCCCAGGTGGGGGCACGTATGCCAGCACACAATCCAGGATCATACAAAAGAGGCGGCAAGACCTTGCAGGTCGGCAACGCGAAGGTAGCTTGTGCGGGACTTTATCTCTCGCAATATCTACCTTGGCATTTGCTTACCATGTTGAAGGGAGTCATTTGTTTGATCTGTTTATAAAAAAGCTATTTAAAAGCTTTATCGCGCAAAATTAACGTTTTACTTCGACCAATAAAAATAAAGAGATACGAGTAACAAATAAGTACATACATTTTTTTCAGTATTTGTCAGCTTTTGCATTGAGCTAATAGACCACCTGAGGCCTTAGTATGAGTTTTGATAGTTTTCGAGCTCGATCAAACGTATCGTCTTTCTTCATACATTGGCCAGTGTTTCTGATAGTTTACGCTAGGGGCGCTAGTGGGCAATGTATGAAAACAGACGATACGTTTGATCGAGCTCGAAAACTAACAAACTCGTACTAAGGCCTCTGTAGGCCTATTCGTTAATTTTTTTGACAGATGAAAGTGATAACCACCTAGTGAATTACGTAGGTATCCATTGCTGTTTTCACAGGACAAGTAACAACACACAATATTAGCGTGACGTGTAAAGCAGTAATAGATATGTAATTTACCCGGTGATTATCACTTTCATCTGTCAAAAAAGTTAGCGTTAGGCCTACTGTTTGTGTGAAAAAGGTGCACAAGCGATTTTGGCCTTTGGGTGCTCAAGCTTGGAATATGGAAATAATATATAGCCCATTGGATCTATAGAAACCGAGATAATCGCGAAAATTTTTTTTTTACCCTTGACCTCGCGACACAAGATTTTATGAGAGAACATCAGTGCAGTAGTTCTTTATCCTATTCATTACAAACATACAAATAAAATGTGTAGCTAACATTCCATTTATATATATAAACTACCTACGGATTGATTTGTTTACGACGTGAATAATATCGATCGACATTATCTTTCACATCAAAACTGCCAAATCGTAACTTAATATAACCAAGAATAAGTAGATTTGCTACTTGTACTAAAACATAGCAAACCTACTCGTTCTAAACTACAGCAGAACATGCAGTATTTATGTATGGAATATTGAAAACAGATTTTGCTTGAGCCGCGTTCGACCCATATAAAGTTGCGTCAAAAGTTTCAGAATGAAGGTATTCGAACATCCAAGTTCCGAGAGTGTTAAATCAACTAACTTGTTTGCAGCAACCCTAGTAAGGGGTATGCAGGCGTTTACAGCCGTGTCATTCGTGGGCTTTCAGTTATTCACGGCCGGAGTCCCCGCGCACCGGTTAATTATGGCCGACGCTGCGCAACTTTCAAATTGGATTACTCGCCCCATCGCTCTCGCTAGTTCGCTGGTCTATCACTATAGACGAGTTTTTAAAGTTTGCTGTTGAGCAAAGTTATTACCAAGTATTACCGCTGCGTCAGACTTAGCGGGATTCAATAGGAAAGAGTTTTAGTTACATAAAGCAATAGTTTAATGAAAGCCAGGTAAAGAGACGCAGCTTGTTTCTCTTGTGTTGTTCAGTTTATGTGCTTCGTATTATCTAAAACAAGTCTCCGAGGAGTAAAGAAGTTTTCTATTTGGTACTTTTAGTGTAAAAAGACCAATTCAACGTTCCATATAACTTGTCTGAATCATTTTCCTGTTTCTCATAGGGTTTAACAAATGAATGCTATCCGACGTAAGTGTTTCATTCGCGGATCGCTTATTTTGATAGTTCCTATTACTTACTCCACTATCAGGTGGCATGGCAATTTAAAAACTTTGGCACGCCGCCTCGCGAGAGGCGATAGGGAAACTCTTATAAATATTTGATACAACCAAGCAAGGCGGAATATTTGGCTTCCTCGCTAAATGAACAGAGTCGCAGCTAGGCGTCGACTTTAAAGTCAAGGCGAGTTAGAGAAGCTAATACATAATTTAAATGTGGAACAAAAATATAAACTGCCTGAGCTGCGCGCCAAAGAAACCTCTGTGTATGAAATGAAAATTTCCCGCTATGAAGTTCTCGTATAAGAATTGGTTTTAGATCACTACGAGTTCTAAGTTATTGTACATTAGATATTTTATTTGTGGCTAGCAATTCGCCAACGACGGGACTTACGAATCCTATCCACACTTTATTCCATTATTAACGATCCATATGCGCCTGAATACTTGAAATGTAAGTTTCAGTATTTGGGTGCTTCTCATAATCGTATTCTTCGATCAGACAGCAAACTCACTCTTTCAACGCCTTTTCACCGTACTGGTTTTATCTCTAACTCCTTCACTCTTCATGCAATACGACTCTGGAACGCACTCCCACCTCATATCCAAAGAGCAAAAAACAAACTCGCTTTTAAACATCTGGTTCGCAATTACTATTTGGAATCTCCTACATAAATTTCATTATATCTATTAATCTGACATTAATATGTATTATTATATTTCGTATATATTATTATAATTATATATATATGTATATATTTACTATATGTTTATGTATGTTAAAAACCTATGTAAGTATATTAATATTATGTAAGTAAGTAATCATGGTTTTGTTTTTATTTACATAACGGCATTCACTTTCTGCACCGCCTATTGATATTTCTGTACCCAGCTTTCCGGTTGACTGGTAGAGAATGCCTTACGGCATTAAGTCCGCCATTTGTATCCTTTTGTGTACAATAAAGTTTAAATAAATAAATAAATAAATATTTTATTTGTGTGAGGTTTTTGAAACTAATATAAGAAGAAATATCTCGATGTATTCCTATCTCGGTTGCATACCTACACAAGTTTAAATTTCAAAAACTAAGCAATCTTTATCTAGTTCATTCCGAGATGGGTCATCATAATAATCTCAAGGAACAGGTTGCTACTGCAGCTGGTTTAACACACTAATCCAGGTCGTTTATCGTGCCCATTACAGCTCTAAACACATATGAACCAAAGTCTTATTTGCTGACAAAAAATAGAGGTAAGTACTCGCATAATCTTTGTCATGTTTAAAGTTACTTACCATAATAATCCCCTATTTCAATTTTCACTGTTTGGCCTTTTGTCTCGGAGCAGTTTATTAATATGCTATTGCCATTTTTTTCCTGGATACGATACGATTCTATGAACGATTAGTCCTAGAACTAGAAAGTTTTAGTTCATTAAAAATAATGAAAATACGATATTGGTATTTAGGCTTAAATTTCATCTATCACAGTGGAAGCTAATTATTTCAATAAACACTTTAAAAAAAATAGAAAATATGTTTCTCGTGATATTCAGTAAACCTTCTGTTGAACATAGTATTTTGAAAACTTGTTAAAGTGGTTCGGTATCATTTTAAAGCATAGAAACTACGAGTAAATCCATAGCATATCACAACTCTTGTCGCTCGAAAAAATCTCGACACTGACCTAGAATACGGCCCTGGGCAGTTCCAGGCAATAACACTGAATTCTGTAACCTAATAGAATTTTCATTTCAATAGCAAATCGGTGAACAGGGAATGTTGCGGACAGAAAGCTATTCTTCGGGGCGTAATACAATTTGCTTAAAGCCTGATGCGATGCTGTGAACCCGAGAAATTAATATTTATGTCCAATTAGGATCTCGCTTTGATTGTTATGTTAATCCATCATTACGCTTTTGTTTATCGCTTTTCGCGTTTTCTATTTATATATGCATTATATTCAAAGACTTTACACCGTGATTATATCCAAGCCATAAGACTTCTCTGTGGACTTCTCTTTCGGCCTTGAACGTCGTTATTATAAGAACGTAGCTTTTCAACTGGAGATTCAACTAGGCGGGGAAATTCTTTAATGCTGAAGGTGTAAGCAGGGTTCACGTAGAATTCTCAATTACTAATATACCTTCTATCAAGTTATTTACTATTGAAACCTTTTCTCTAACATCAGACCGCAGTATTTCATCCTTTGATTTTATCGATGTATAAAGTTTCGAGAAATTCATAGGGCAGATTTGCTATCGCCTAAGTAATCTGGTATTGCAAGTGTTGCTACGTTGACCGCTTACAATCAGGCGGCTCATGCTTTATTTGCTGCCTTTTTTAATTGACGACATGGCACTTTCGAAATTTATTTTTGTAAATTATACAGAAGTTTGTCAAGTTTGCACCCATTTTGAATCCGTTAATGTACCACTTATCATAATAGAAACTGACACAAGAAATCTTTTTCTAAAGAAAGCAAATATTACTCGCCACAAGCAACATAAAAATACAATAAATGTCTTAGTTGATTTTTTGTAAATGGATTGTATATACTGATCTAATCAAACAGATGCACTTCTACTGTACTTTTTTATTGTCTTCTGTCGATTGTGCAATTTCTTTCCAATATGCTAGCTGTTAAATTCTCCACAACACTTGGTAAGTAATTAAATCCACGCTTTGCAATGTATGCGGAATTGCGGAGCACGCTCTGAAATTTGATTTCAAATTAAGAGCTCGTTCCATTTTCATTATTATTTATCTATAAAATTATAATATTTACGTTTTCTTTGTCATGTATTTACATTTACAATAACTTTGTCATAGCTATTAGAAGCATTAACAAGTAAAAATATTGTAATGTCAATTATTATGAGGAAATTTATCGATTTCTTTTATGTGAATTCGCTGTCTGAAAATATCCATTCAAGATTTTTGTCTGTGTGTACATAGGCATTAATTTCAATCAAGAGCTCAAGGTTCATCAATCTTGAAAGCTATTTCTAATTAAAAATAATAAATAATTCTGATAATTTTCTATTTTTAAAATATTCTGTTGTACTATTTCTGCATTCAAGTCAATACTAATTTCAAATAAGATTTAACATAAATTGAGTTCATAATCTTCGACGACTCAATTACGATGTTACACTTGTTAACCGAATTGATTGAGCACCAATTTGAAACTGGTAAGCTAACTAGTGCATATAGTCTCGAAGTTAATTAGTTAGATCAACGACATCGAGGACATGACTTGTAAACCATGCAAGCCAGATATATTAATCCTTGTGACAAGATATATAACGTTTATTATAATGAACACGTAGAACTGAGGTTTTATTATTCAAAGAACGCTAAATTTACTTCACGATTTAAAACTGCTTGTTTTATTCATGAAAAAGGATTTACCAGGCACGTGCCGGCTGCTCTGTTTTATTTTATGGAATTTCATTTTATACAGTGCAATTCCATCACATTTTTAGAAAATATTGAATTTTAAATCTATATATCCTAAATCTCGCTGGGGTGTATCCCGGTTACAAAATCCAAATACGATAATGTAAGGAATTAAAGACTTTTTTAATTAACACTTTTTATTCCTCACGTCATAATACAATTTTTCACAAGGACAACTTAAAACATTTATGTTGTGTGATGTTGTATATGACCTTCTTATGTAATCAAAGCTACACTTTAAATTTTGAATTATATCATGATATTCTTTTTATGTTTGTCATGTTGTGATGTATTCTGTCTAAGCTACAAAAATAAACAGTTTGTTTTCTACATAAAATCTAATATTTTATTTACAAAAACATAACAATTTATCTTCAAGCATTGACATAAATTCAAAACGTAAACATAAACAATAATAATTGATACAAAAAGAAGTTGGTTCCCAGCAAAGACTGCTACTTACTGACATCGTAATAGGTAATTGTAATCAACACCAAGTTATAAAAATGAACTAATTACCCAACACTTAACGACTTATCATTCAATTTAGTCAACACTTTTTGTACTGTATAGTAAGAAATAGTAGTGTGATGCCGGCAGAGTAGAATAGCATCACCCCATATCCTCCAATGGGTGTCGTAGAAGGCGCTATAGGGATCAGCAAAGGGGTATTGGGTATTGATCACCTTATACTCCGTCCACCAATCCGCATTGGGCAAACGTGGTGGACTACTGCCTAAACCTCCTTCGATGACAAGGAGAGGCCTTTTGTCCCAGCAGTGGGTCAAATAAGAAAGGCTGTAATGATGATGATAATAGAAATGAAGAAGCGTGAACTTGAGAATTACCGTGACTAATATTAAGTCCCTTCTTAATATTAAAGGTAATTCTCAAGTTGATTCGAGTGTCATGAACGCTAGGAACATGGTGAATGGGACATTGCTCAAGGCATGAAAGGCATGACTGTGACGGAGTCCCAATACTGATGTATAGTATTGAAAGCTAGGCAAGTATAGTAGGAAAAGCTGAGCATGAAAGCAAACTAAATAAGGTAGAAATGAGACCGTTGAGGAGCACGATGAATATAAAGGCGACGGATCACCCTCCATAGAACCTTGGGCCTGGGGTGTAACACAGTGAAAGTGGTATTATTTGAAAGGTAGTAGGACACTAAACGGTTTCTGAAAATTAGACCAAAATTGGCAATCTGAGATCTGAGAAATTAAAGATTATAAAAAGTGGGGTTATGAAAATCGGATGTTGAAACAGAGCGCTTTTTCAGGGAATAACATTATAAAGTCCTATATTTTTATCATATTAAAGCATTTTTATGTTGCTAAAGATTATTGAGTTTATATTAGGTACTGGAGATTTAGTGTTCGGTACCTACTCACTTTTTAGATTAATGTAATAGACTTTAAATCTATTAGAGTTGATCTGAGCTGCTTGTGGTAAACCGGACATACACAAATAATACATACATACGATCATGCTCATAGGACCGAGAGGGGTTGAGCAGAGCCACATCTAGCAGTATGGACCATGCAGTGCCTTGAAATAGTGACAGGTTGCCAGCCTGTCGCCTGCATAAAAGAGGCGCTAAATCCAAAAAGTAACAATCCTAATCCTCCAAAAATAAGGTTACTGATGTCCGTATTGAATTGCAAAGATCGTAGAAAAATCGAACAACAATAAGAGCACACTCAAAACGTAGCTAATAAAATGAAGCAAAAGAGTCGAGTGACATCTGACATTTTCTTTTTTTTTTACAGCGCTGACCCCAAAGTATTTAAGAAAACAGATATTAATAATCGATTACAGATAGTTATTCATTTTATGAAACTCTTCTTAATTGTTTAGGACAAGATATATTATAATTATTGATGTTTAATGTGCGTGAGAGTGTGGCAAAAAGATTATTTATAGTTTACCTGACGTAAAACTATTATCACGGAGAAAAAAAATGTAATCGATTACTGCATGTTATTCGATTCATTCGTTATCATTAACTTTAACCCTGATTTTCTCTTTTCTCAGATTGCGGATAAGGCTGATTTTTTTAACATATAACTACTATGCAATAAGAAGTTAAATAAAGTATAGTTCATGTTATTACATTTTGGCCCACGATGAACCGTCTCCTTTGAGTAATAGGTTATATTATAATGACGAGGTTAGAGAAAAATGTGATTTGTAAGAAGACATTTCTTCTTTAAATATATCGCGTTCGCGATATGTAACGCATTTCGCCAATATCAAGTGAAAATGTACTTTATAAGTAACAGACAATTGTACGGTAGATTGAGGTTAAAAATGGAGTTTCTCAACACATGTTTTTACAGCAAGAACTCGGGAGAAACTCGTAAGAAGACATAGTGATAAGAGTTGAAAAAGGTACGCTCAGGTAGTTTAGTCTTGTAGAAATGGTGAAACAAATCAGTTTAAAGAAAAAATTTTTTAATAAAAAATCGCCTTCATAATTAAAACGGAGAAATAAATTTTTTGTTATTAAAGATCTAAATATTTTTTAAGGTCGGTCTCAAATACAAGTGACAACGTTTATTTCAAATATTGAGGTTGGCACCGACCTCAAAAAAACATTTAGATTTTTATAAACAACTTTTTATTTCTTCGTTTTTAGTTTTGAAGGTGGTTTTTATTATTTAAAAATAATTTATTTTTTGCTTTCTGTATAGTAATTTTCAGGTAACTATCTCGAATTATTTTAGACAAACAAGTAATAAAACTATTACAACATCATCGTCGTCAATTAAATAAGCATTATATAACTTAAAAACTACTCGTCATATCTCGATCTTTAAATGGGACCACATAACAAGCACCAGTTTCCAAAGTTTGAAAGAATCTTCAAAATCGGTAGACCCAGTTAAGAGTTATGAGGTAAACATACATAAAAAAAATACAGTCGAATTGCAAACCTCCCCCTTTTTTGAAGTCGGTAAAAAGATATATGAATCCAAAGTGAATGAAATGCTGGACAGAAAAAACCTGATTCTACAAAATTTAAAAATTTTCAAGATACTAGTTGGCCCAGTCAAAAGTACCCGTAATTGGCTAATTTCGTCACAGACTACATGATGAGAGTAGATGAAGTTAAAATACAAAATTTTGACGCCCATTTAAGATGAAACTAACTTACAAGTATATTATGGAACAATTTTTGCGTTTACAAACGCGTAAATATTTTTAAACTAGAAAAATATATCGTTTGTATTTTAGACGTGCAAGTTTCAAAGATTTGATGAAACAATCATCATTATCATTTCAGCCGCGAGAAGCCCACTGTTGGACATAGGCCTCCCCCAAGGATCTCCAAATCGGACAAATCCCTAAATTTGGAACTAAGTATGTGGTCCTGCGCTGCCCGCATCCAGCGGTTTCCCGCGACCTTTACTAGATCGTCGGTCCACCTTGTGGGGGGCCTATCAACGCTGCATTTCCCGGTACGTACTTGCCACTCGAGGACCTATCCGCCCCAACGGCCGTCAGTCCTCCTCGCAATGTGGCCTACCCACTGCCCCTTAAGGTTCGCAATTCTTAGGCCTATGCCGGTAACCTTGGTTCTCTTGCGGATCTCATCATTTCTGATATGATCACGCAGAGAGACTCCGAGCATAGCCCTCTCCATTGCCCTTTGGGTGACCTTGAGCCTTCTTATGAGGCCCATTGTAAGCAGCCACGTTTAGGTTCCATAGGTCATCACTGGCAACACACACGGATGAAACAATGTTTACCATAAAAATATAAGCACCAAGCACAAATGTCAAATTTCGACAGCGAAAGCAGTATCCCGTTAGCGTAATGGTTAACGCAGCCGCCCGGATTGCGGAAAATGCTGGGTTCGATTCCCGCCTGGGGCAAGTCGATTTTTTTTTAGTGTAATTTTTCGAGTGTATAAATTTTTATATTCCATATTTTTTGAAAGTCGGAATCCACTGTTTGGACTATTAAGGAACGTGTTTTACCAATTCTATTTTCTGTGTGTGTTACTGATGCTTCATGCTTTCATTCATTTGGAACTAAGTATGTGACCTAAATAGAACGGTGTAAGATTCACAATTCAGTGCTTTAGTTTGTGAACAATGTGTTCATGATATATTCCTAACTTTTCAATGCCAGCAACTTGACGTTGCAAAGTTTCAGGAAACTAACGGAAACCTTTTGTTTAAAGGGAAAAGTGTTATATTTAACCTTTGTGTTGTTGAACGTCATGTAGGCGTTAATATTTTTAAAGATTTCATGTGAATGAAAATTGAATTCTACAACATATTTTTCTATTTATTTATACAGTGTGAGCCTGGGTAAAGTACAGAAATGAAAATGAGGGATACTTTGCAAATTTCATCAACGAACGGCTCATTTGTTTTATTTTATAGATTTTTTAAAAATTTTAGACTTATAAACGAGCTCGGTGTAAACCATGAACTAGAAAAAAATAGAACCATGTCAATTTAAACTAATCGATCTATCGCGATGAATCAAACTGTTTAATGATTGTAAATAATGGGGCGTCTTTACAAAATCAAAATTCAGTAGAAAAATACACTGACTTAAAAATGTAGATGCACTTTTAACAAAACCGTTTTTAAAATATTTTTTTGCAATAATTTAAAAATTGCTCAATAAAATGAGCACTTTATATATTTTTCTTATAACTTTAATTTATTCTACGTCGTGTTTGTAGTAGTAGGCAATTGTAATATTGGAATCCAAAACAATCACGTGTTTTACGACATTTTTGCTGTTGAGAACACCCATCAAAGCATAATCATATGTCATTACAAAATATTACCCGTGTAATGCCCACCAAATAAATAAATAATTATACGTAAAACACCTAGAGATATAAAATTAGTATAGTCAAGTATCTCACTTGTTGCATTTAACAAAAACTCGAGTATTTAAACTTCTAAGCGGAAGCGTAAACACCACATTATCATAATAACCAAATCTTTCATATTATGAAATTTTGTCAAAATCTAAAACAATTTATTTCGGTTCTAGAAAGTTAAATATTAACAAAGTTTTACCGTTACCATTACTTATGACTAGAAGCTATCTTGCTTTTGCAGATATTAAAATGAACACGGAAAAGTTTATTTGCGTAACTTTACATTAACACGACCTAGATTCAGCAACGAAAGTGCATTTTTTACTGTTAGTACGTATTTAATAACACATTTCGGCTTAGCTAATTGATGTACCTACGAGAGTGGTTTTGATGAAAAGCTGGCCAGCTTTCTTCAGTTTGAAACAAGTAAATTTAAATCGAAATTCCCCCCCGAGTGCTTGCTCACAAAAAAAACCTCAATACTCTCAACTGCTGAATTACAGGAGTCTGATCATGATTTGGCTTCCTCTTTTTCATTACGGGATGGCAAACAAGTTTGCGGCCACCTGGTGTTAAGTGGTTCCCGTCGCCTATAGATACTTGCAATATTAAGGGTAAATAACTTAACACTGCAAGTGCTTTGCTATCCTGGGGACTAAGATGATATATGATATGCCTGCCATGCCCAATTGCCCAGTAACTATCTACACGTAATTCATCGATTCCAAAAAGATCCTTTAGAGACACGCTTTTGATAGATCAGATCGAATCCTGATCGTCGCATAAACATTAGTCATTATTGAGATTTTCACGTGTCCTGTCTCTCATATTGGCAACGTCACTCACATGTTTCAGAATTGAACCATGATACCTAGTCATCAAAATTTTAATTTCTTGCGAACAGTTTGCAAGTTTAGTTGCAATTCTGAAACAAATTTGATATCATTGGTACTTCTCGTTGCCTCGCAGTACAATAACACATTTCACTCCCAAATAAAATATATCCATGTGACATAACAATTAAAGTTCATGAGCTTACTCCCACATCCAGCATATATTATACATATAGAATGAATATCACATCAAATCATGTAGGTAATAAGATTTCCAACGAATTTAAGAATTCTCATTGTCTCTACCATTATTTGATATTGTTACATGAACGAATATGACTTCTCACAATTTGAGTTAAGCTCACTTTTACCTTAATTTAGTATGAAACAGAACCTACCTACTAATTATTCAGCATTCTGCAAATTAAATTTCCTTTATCGCTCTCCTCCCAAACTCATTTAACGTTGGAATTTGTATCGAAGTCTAATTGCTGATTTGGATGAAACCCATTTAAAATTTACCCTTAGTCATTCCTAAGAGTAACAAAACCCATAGGTACGTACTTCTACCAGACCTTTTTCAGAGATATCTAAGGGATCAACATTTACAACAGACTTTAATTTGCATGCTAGCTAATTCGTTGTTATTTAATTCAAATTTCTTGTTCCCATTTCGATCCAGGGCAAAATGGAATTTTTAAGCCCCTTATATTTAAATAAAAATACTTATTTAAACTCTCGTTTTGGTTGATATTATCATTGATAAAAGAGTTGAAAATGTAGATAATAATACATACAGTTGACTTCCCTACCTCGAGCTCTGGCGACCTTACTCAGCAACAGAAACAGAACACCACAAAAATGTAGTGTTATTTGACTTTAGTCATCTATAAGGTGGAGGTGCTACCCCAGTTGCTGCTCCAAATTCGAGCGGCTAGCCGGTGTACTACCTGGGCGTACATATTATGCATGAGAATATGGTTACTTTTAGGTTCGAAATAGCTCACATACTGAAGTTAGAATTCAAAAATGAAAGTAAAGGCCCACGTTTAACTGTCGGACTAACATTCCATAATAATATGTAGGTAAGGATCATGGATTATAGTAAGTGGAAACAACTCACCTCTGATACCCCTATGGGAAAAATTCGTAACAGTATATATCAACATCCTCATCGATGCCCTAGTCCTGCTCCAAGATTACTGTCTTCGATCACTGTCTCATCAAGCACCTGCAGTTGTTCTACGGTTACTTCTTCGGTTATCTCCCCGTTTACCAAAATATTTAGCAATCTATTATGCGATCTCGTAAATATTTTACGCACACTACTACGATTAGCTTTTGAATATTCTTTTTCGTTGATTGTTTTCCGATCGACGTCATTTTTGACGGGAAATTAATTATTCGCCAACAAATGGTAACAATAAAAAATAATTTCAGCGACAACAATTAACGGTCGCCAGATGTTGAAATATCGCTGAATTATGAGAAACTATCTTGGGATTGCTGAATATTAGAGAAATACAAATAATCCTGTCCAATGATATTATAAAGATCCCTTCTTTCTTGGTAGATGTCTTTATGCAATCATAAATATAAAAACGTGACATAAAATGTCGTCTATATTAAACAGATATAAAATAAACGTCGTATAAAACAATGCGCCAACATCTCTAATATTCTTTTCCATAATAATATCTTTGTATTTGAGGTATCGTACAATACTATTCAGACAAATGTTAATTACGTTGTCATTGTCAGTAAAGTTGCCATTGCGTGCCTTGTAGATGATTACGACGACATTCACTTGTGTTATTAATATAATATGACCAACTTATAATTTTTATGTCAGGTTTGAAAATTTTGCTCTTACACTATTGTCTAGCTAAAGTTAACTATTACTTTTAGGTAAATGTCATCAAGCTGAATGATGAAGTCAATAAAATCAAAATTAGTTAGCATCAGAAGTACCTAAATTAACACTTTAGTACCTTGTCATTTGTCATAATAATATTTCAAACAAATTGCCATTTGTCATAATAATAATTCAAACAAATTGTCATTTGTCATAATAATAATTCAAACAAATTGTTATTTGTCATAATAATAATTCAAAACAAATTGTCATTTGTCATAATAATAATTCAAAACAAATTGTCATTTGTCATAATAATAATTCATACAAAATGGTGGCAACTGTTACTGCACAAGCGATGTCGTTGATATGACAGGGTACTAAATTATTAATTTACTTCTGATGCTGATTGTATGTGTGAATATACAGTAAAATGATAATAAATATAGCTTTAATAGATTTTCTTTATTGACTAATTACCAGTACACAATACCTCGTTAGCAGTATTTGACGCCGTCTTGGCGGAATGGTCAGTATAGCTGCCTATAAATCAAGCGGTCCGGGTTCGAGTCCTGGTAGCGGTACATGTTTGTGTGACGAACACGAATATTTGTTGACGAGTCATGGTTGTTTATATATTTAATTATGTTTATTTATAAAAATATCTAAAAAATATTGTGTATCTAAAAATGTCCATTATTTAGTATCCTAACACAAGTTCTTAATGGTACTTAATTTGGGCTAGATAATTGGTGTGAGCGTAGAGATATATTATTATTATTAGTATAACATAATTACTTAGGTAGGTAGGTACGTGAAATTAGAGTTTTAGGTTTGAATGAACTTGATACGCACGATAAGATTTAACTGGTGTTGTGGGTGAATATAAACAAAAAACATGCACGGTAAATTTTCATTAGAATTATAATTTGTTTTAGAGTATATTTTTTATCCGACATTTAGAAGCTAGAAAATTTATTATTGCTGAATTCCTACGTGCGAAAAAACACGTCACCTACTCGTTTTTTCAAAATGACCCTAATGGAATTAAAATTTATTTAATTCTTTGCTAAATTACTGTGACAATCAATTAATATCTAACTTTATTTATTTTATACTTATATATTACTAGCGCTTCACCCGCGACTTTGTTCGCGTATATTTTCATGCAATAAAATATAGCCTATGTTACTTCGTGAAAAGGTAGCATTCTAACGGTGAAATAGTTTTTAATATTGGTCCAGTAGTTTTTGAGCTTTCCTCTTATAATATTAGTTTAGACGAAAAACTTTCAGTACGCCCCACGTTTATCACGTAATATGTACGTGTAAAACAACAAGTCAATAAGCTACTTTATCGGAACAAAATTTTCTTATATCAACGTTTTCGTGGTAACTTTAGTACCTTAGATCTCCATCACACTAGCGTTTCTTCAGCGTAGATATCCGTCGAAAATTATCGCTGTCATTTAGTCGTTTACAAGTCCTGGGCATAAGTAATGTTTTTATACGTCCATAGATACATACATAGAACATTTCATAAGTAGCATGTGAAAAATCATATGACATTATTTTCATTCGTCACACCTGCTTCTCCTTCTTCTTTTCACATCGAATGCTATAATTCACACTCCATGAAATAGAAGATCATCCCATTCTTAAAGTTCGTTGTTTTAAAAAGTATACAATACATATCACATGTGCGTAGATCGAAAATTAAACTATTAATAAGTTACATTTAATTTCATATCATACGTCATAATTCATTACTAAAAGGCAATACTCGAAAATTCATAATTTCATTAAATGAAAATGAACGAAAAGTAGCAATCGTTTACGCTCACAATGTCAAAAGGCGTGGTGCAGAGCTTCAAGTAACATTCGGTTACACACAAAGCCACATTTAGCAATATGTCAGAATACCCCAAAATAGTGACAGGTTAGCAGCCTATCGCCTACGATAAAGGGGAATCAAACCCAAAAATTAACAATCCTTCAGTAAACAAACCAACTAAAGCCAACAACCAGAACAGATGTTACACTCAAAATCATCTCAGCAGTCCGGGGGCATTTATGTTTTTATAAATTCAGAATTCAGAATATTTCTCTCTCTCAAGAATAGAAGTAGAGTGGCAGGAATATAAGTACCTTTAAAACTCTACGCTATGCGACGGAGGGTAACTCGCGTTGGATTAAATCTTATCGTAAAGTTCTCTATTTCATCAAAATCAAGATTCTCCTTCTCACTCGTCGTGATGCTTAACGTAATGCAAAACTCATAGTTGCAGCGATGTATCAGGTCGCGTGGTAGAAGTGTGAGCTTTGCTTTAACTCTATATGTATAGAACATCTGAAGATATAGGCATCTAAATACAGCTGTTATAATCCAGATGCGAGGTTAGCGACAAAGGCAAAAATTTTGCTTTGAGGCATTCTTTTTTCTCGTTCAAAATCAATGTTTGGCAGCTTGCCCTACTATTACTGGATTACGCACAAATTTTACCCCCGTTTCGTATCAAAATGAATATTCCATTAATACACAGGTTCAAACAATAACGTTTTACTACCGCGTTTCATTGTTTGCTGAAACAATGCTTTACATTTTTAATAAACGCTGTCGTCATTTTGTATTTGGCTAAACAAGAAAGGTACGGGTAAGTCAGTTTCAGTCTCTGCCTTGAGGCAATTTACCGAAAGAATAAGACATTTGGCAAAGCTTTCGGGGGACGTACGAGTATGTAGCGTGGTCTATCTATGTGTTTATATATACCTAATCTTGCATAGGGACAAAGACTATATAGCTATACTCCGTGCATGGGAACTAAGTATCTGTGTGGTATTATTGAAATCTTCCGTGATACAGTGATTAACCCGTCGCGCCATAATTAGATTCAGAGGACCTAGGCAAATGGCAAACGATACAACGTTTCTATCGAACCAATGATAATTTTTGACTACTACTCTACTCTATTCTATCCTTAATTAATGGCATTCGCAAATCTTAAAGATTATGCATTTTGCCAATGTCAAGTGAAAATTTAATTAGGTACAGTTACAAAAAATTGTACGGCAGGTTTTGGTTAAAAATGGAGTCTCTCAAAACGTGTTTATTACAACAAGAACTTGGGAGAAACTTTTGACTACTAGCTAGTATTATATTATCTGTGCTACTAGGTACTCATACTATTGAAACGACTGTTGCCATAGAGCTTTCTCAGTAATACGTCAGTTTCATACATATATTCTTTTCGTTCAGCGTTCGATGGAATCGATTGACCACTTGTCTAAGCACTCAGGTGTCCCTGGTTAGATCCCGACGAAAGCACAAATTTGTTCTCGGTTTGGTACGGCATTTTTTTAACTCCGGTTAGTTACCTCCACCTTATCTGCCACAACAATAGTGTTGACAGCATTTTCGTTTTCTGACAGTTATTGATATAAGATATTCCCAGTGCTTAGTGGTTCAAGGTGAAGCTCACCTCCCAAGAAATCAAGAGGTTAAGTTAAAGATAAAATAAACTTCATTCGTAATTCATTTGCATTTGTATCTCTATCTATTCCTAATTAAAGGCCACGCGACACATAAAGATTACGCATTTTGCCAATTTCAAATTTTGTAAAGTAACAATACCTACAGTAGGTTGGGTTAAAAATGGAGTCTCTCACGTGTTATTACAACAAGAACTCGAGAGAAACTCCATTAGCATACATACATAGTTCATTCAAAACATCTGCTTGTGTTGCCACAGGACTGTGGCGTTGCATTCGCATTTGTGATAAGGATAAGCAACCCAAAGGAATCCTAAGACATAACGTCACGGTAGATACCTACCTATAAAAGTATTTCTCAGAACAATAGCGAGATATCAAAATACAATAGAGAATTAATCTTCTGCAGAGCAACAGTAAATTCCAATTATGCTATGCACACAACCAACCAAGTTGAAACATGAATTCAATAAAACAGTAAACAGCATAACTCATAATAAAAGAATGCAGGAAATGAACTTGGTTCCATCGTGAATGTAATACAAAAGATTACCAGTGATACTGATTATTGTATAAAGCTATCCAATGCTTTATTAATGATCAGTATGAACGCATTAATTAAGTATTCATTGTCACAGCTGAAATTACACAGCGAGTTATTAATTGAAATCGTCGGATAGGATTCACTATTTCTAAAATACAGAAAGTATTGGAATAACAGGTCTATTAATAAAACATATTATAACTAATAATAAGTATAAGCTTTTTACCTCTGCAGAAAATAAAAAGATTAATAAAATAGCCTTCGTACATTGAGGGCACGGAATGCTAAACTATACCTAAATGTAGTCTTTGATTGAGGATGTGGTTGGTGTGAATATGACGTTACTGATTTCCCCATCGTCTTGGTGGGCAAAACTATTGAGAAAAATGTTCATGTTCATCGCACAAACATTTTTACACGGGTTAAAAATGGTCAACTTTTGATTTCAAGTTTATTCAAAAAGTTGCAAACAACTTATTGATACTTTATAGTATCAACGTCTTTATAGTAACGAGACAAAATGAGTTCATTCATTTTCAATTTTATTTGTGGTCGGTAATATGTGTTGATCAGCCGTCACCTCAATAACATACATACATACATACGATCACGCTCATAGTACCAAGAGGAGTCGAGTAGAGACTTAGGTAACATTCCGTTAAACATAAAGTCACATTTGGCAGAATGAGCCGTGCAGTGCCTCCAAATTGTAACAGGCTGCCAGCCTGTTACAATTTGGAGGCACTGCACGGCCACATCATCACATATCTCTTTCTCAGCCATACCATGCAATTCTGTTACCGGTTCTACCTCTTAATATTTCCATCAATAGTACCTACCACTCAAATAAGATATATCTATTTTCTAAATGGCCCAGTATTTTCCCATTATATAAGTGTACCTATCAAACCTGTACCTAACTTAGGTTATTAGAACTTCCTAACGACTCTTGCGATAGCAACTGTGACTCGGTGGAACCTCTTAGAACTAATAGCCTAAGAGCCAGTGGAAGGCTACCTGTATGTATTTGACCAGACTTGGGGTTTTGTACAGTGAGGCCCCTATACCTACCATATATGAGATGGGGGTTCACTAAGCCCCAAGTGGTGGACACGGCGCGCGCTCAAGCAAGACAGGTATCGATTTTTGGCGAATTTTTAATGCATTTGACGACGTCTGCCGTTTTTAAAATTTGATAATATATTATTATTATTATCTAAAAACAACAATGGCAGACCATTATCGCGCGGTTAACATTGTGGCAGACAGTTTTGAAAGTGCTGAAAAAAATTAAATTTTGAATTTATTTGAAGAGATCTGCCATTGATATATTTTATTTATTAGGGTCTTAAAAACTTATATTCATCACGGCAGACGACTTCATTGAGTACACACATCAGCAGACAACAAAATCTTTGCTACTATCCGGTCAGATGTATGTGTATTACGTTCCCTATTTTACATCAATATGATTTACTTTATCACTGTGATTAACTAAAATTGATAAGTTTGATGATTAATAAGTTTGATGATAAAAAAGTTAGTATATTTTGGAAGAATCTCAAATATTAAGGTATATTGCAGATAACAAATAATTATTCAAATATTTATTTAATTTTCTTCTTTTTATTTATTTAAGACATAATTAAAAAAAATGAATAACAAAATATGAAACGTGCATGCAATAAAAAAAATGTATGTTTTTTTTACTTATTTAAATCTTTATTCATCGTCATCGGAATCATGGTCGTCGTGGTGTGACTCGTCTTCATCATCCATAGAATCGGAATCTGTAAAAAAATAATTTCAAAATAAAAATACATAATTTGTAAAGTGATCCGAATATATTCGATTAAATTTGGTTATTATGAACTTACCATGGACTTGGGTGATTAAGTCGCTCACAGAAGTTGGAAGTTGATCACCTTCGAACCATTTGAATAAAAATTATAGAATGTTATTAGAGCCTCTGATACTGATATTTTAATTATAATGATTGGTAATATGACACAATTAAAAAATTCTGATTCCAATACTTGGATGCTCAATGGAACAGGAAATAACGAAAGGTATATTGACGTCACAAAAATTTATCAGGAACTTGGTGAATTGTTAGCCAAAAGCTTAATCGGCTTTCATGCATTCACAGGATGTGACTTCAATCCGGCCTTCTTTAATAAAGGGAAAAAAGACCTTTTACCTTGCTAAAAAAAAATATTGAATTTCAACAAGCATTCGCCACTCTCGGTGAAGAAAATTTGACAGACGACCAGTTAAAAGAGATATTTAATAGTATTCAGAAGTTTATCTGTCAGCTCTATAATTCCAAAAAATCTATTGACGTTGATGATGGAAGGTACCAACTTTTCGTCAACAATTATAAAGCTTCGGACGTGATTGAAAATTTCAGTAAAAAAATACTGAATTTTGATGCAAGCTCAATACCACCGTGTAAGAGTGAGCTTTACCAGCAACTTCTAAGAGTACATTATATTTCAAGTGTTTGGAGAAATGCTTATAAGAAGCAACCTACCACATTGGACCCATTAGAGTATGGTTGGATTGAACAGGATGATAATTTTTTATTCAAATGGTTCGAAGGTGATCAACTTCCAACTTCTGTGAGCGACTTAATCACCCAAGTCCATGGTAAGTTCATAATAACCAAATTTAATCGAATATATTCGGATCACTTTACAAATTATGTATTTTCATTTTGAAATTATTTTTTTA
Organism: Elophila nymphaeata; assembly: GCA_955850985.1. Lineage (NCBI taxonomy): Eukaryota > Metazoa > Arthropoda > Insecta > Lepidoptera > Crambidae > Elophila > Elophila nymphaeata. The sequence goes on along the minus strand of OY039076.1, from coordinate 13,713,951 downwards.
CAGATTCCGATTCTATGGATGATGAAGACGAGTCACACCACGACGACCATGATTCCGATGACGATGAATAAAGATTTAAATAAGTAAAAAAAACATACATTTTTTTTATTGCATGCACGTTTCATATTTTGTTATTCATTTTTTTTAATTATGTCTTAAATAAATAAAAAGAAGAAAATTAAATAAATATTTGAATAATTATTTGTTATCTGCAATATACCTTAATATTTGAGATTCTTCCAAAATATACTAACTTTTTTATCATCAAACTTATTAATCATCAAACTTATCAATTTTAGTTAATCACAGTGATAAAGTAAATCATATTGATGTAAAATAGGGAACGTAATACACATACATCTGACCGGATAGTAGCAAAGATTTTGTTGTCTGCTGATGTGTGTACTCAATGAAGTCGTCTGCCGTGATGAATATAAGTTTACAAGACCCTAATAAATAAAATATATCAATGGCAGATCTCTTCAAATAAATTCAAAATTTAATTTTTTTCAGCACTTTCAAAACTGTCTGCCACAATGTTAACCGCGCGATAATGGTCTGCCATTGTTGTTTTTAGATAATAATAATAATATATTATCAAATTTTAAAAACGGCAGACGTCGTCAAATGCATTAAAAATTCGCCAAAAATCGATACCTGTCTTGCTTGAGCGCGCGCCGTGTCCACCACTTGGGGCTTAGTGAACCCCCATCTCATATATGGTAGGTATAGGGGCCTCACTGTACAAAACCCCAAGTCTGGTCAAATACATACAGGTAGCCTTCCACTGGCTCTTAGGCTATAAAGTTTAAAAGCGTAAGTAAACTTTCACGTATATTCCGAAATACTCAAATTTGATTAACATAATTAATTACATATGTGTTTTGTTTTATTCTAAACTAATTATGGTTGAAGTTTTTATTGGTCTGAGGGTTGAAGCTGATTATTAATTTCTACAGATATTTTATATTTGTAAGATATTTTACCTGCCATTTAAAATTAGACTGTCGTAATTTCGTGTCTCTTCTTTGATTGCAACTTGCAAGTAACATTTTGCTTCTTAAGTTAGATTCATATTTTAAGCAACTGTTACCAAATTTATTTAATCGACTGACACACTTTACTATACAATATTGTTTCAGCCAGAGCTAAAAAAAAGGGGGGCCTTTCGCCTGTTGCTCTTTCGACTCAAATCCTGTAAAGAGGACAGTGAGACATTCTGCGACAGTCTCACTGTGACTGTCCCTTTTTGATTACTGGTTAATACAATTAAACAATCTTAGATTTTGATTAACATACCAGTACTTACTAAAAACATACCTCTTATGTCAATAGCAGGAAAAAGACATCAAAATTGCAATTTTACAGGAGAGCACATTTGGTAAGCAAGCAAAAAGTTTAAAAAACTGTAACCCAATTGTACGGATTGTACTCCACGGTGTTTAACATTTTGTTGTGGTTGCTAAGCAACGAGAAATATTATTCTAATCACTTTCTCGTTGCTCAGCAACCACATCAAGTTTTTGTATTACCGATGACGTAGGAATTCTTGTGTACTTACAAACTTCAATGGGATGAAATCGGTTAAAATCGACGTTACGAGGAAAAATCCTCTAAATCTTCCTATTACTTATTAAGTTTGCCCAGTCAGTAATAATGAATCGATTGACACCTCGTTCATCAAAATCGAATGAATAGTTTAGGTGCTACGGAACATACGTAAATACAAACACACATATACTGCTAAAATCATTACCTTTCCTTTTGGCTTATTCTTTCTTTCTTTTGGCCTTTGGCTTTCGCCGTAGTCGGTAAAATAGCGATAATTTTGAAAGTTACGGACCGATTGACATGAAATTTTGAGTGAAGTATGAAAATAACATTCTTCATTACTTGTTTAACAGGTTTAATCTCTTTATTGGTACAGTACCTAATACCTCGACTTACGCTACCTCGACTTACGCGACCCCGGAGTTACGCGATTTCCAAATCTCGTCGATTTGTCTAAAAGGGGTTACAAACTTAAGGAAATATTGACTCCAACGAAGAGCGCATTTCCGTAACAAATTGGATTGAGTGTGTGAAAATAAAACCGTTTGTTGATAAATCCGTAATAGATTCTATCAATGTTAGTCTGTATAATCTAATGGAGATCGCTTATTATTGGTAAGTTCAGATTATTTATTTTCAAGCGGAGTAGAATTATTGTCACACACTACAAACCGCTGGCCGTTTTGTAATGCGACTAGTTATACGATCCGGCTGTAACATATACATTATCATTTAAAAAGTGTCCATTTCATCTAAAACGTCTAATAAACTAAGATAATAATTTCTAAGCTTCTCCTCACAAGTTTGGATGTGAATAGCACGAAAGGAACATACCCGCTAATGCAGTTTAGATGTTCATGCTATAACTAATACGATTCAAATTGCATAAATGCACACGTAAAGCGCTAGATTTTTAAAAAAATAGCCATGTTTATTATTCGAAAACTTCTTTATTGCTTTATTCTTCCGTTTCTGTTTATTACCTGAAAACATTTTAAGCTTGAGGTAGAAAGGATGTTGCTTTTTTTTTAGGTTCTGTATTCAATCCACAGCGTGGTTGGGCTTGATTTGGTTGGAGTAGATGTTGTTTCTCCTCCTCGTTAACTACCACCATTCTATGAGTATCTTGCCTTAACCATCGATCAATACTCTGTTGTGCTCCATCTAGAAACCAGAGTGGTTATTGTAAGTTTTTTAGTATACAAAACGCACCGATTCTAGTTGGGTTAAGAGCTTAATTTGTATGGGAAACATGATTTGCGCTTCTCTCCGCTAGGGGCGCTGTTCGCGTTTCCTATACAAATTGAGCTCTAACGCAACTAGAATCGGTGCGTTTTGTATACTAAAAAACTTACACTACCCACTCAGCTTCCAATTAAAAAATTAAGAGTAACTTTAGGTACTATCGGCTTCGTAGTTTAGCAATAGGTAACCGTAGGGACAATAGCACGTAATCAATCTGACCATCGATTTTTGTTAACGATATACCCAGAATATAGGTCACTAGACAAATACGACAGTGTTTTTATTTTTTTGATATCTTAAAAAAAGACCGAGATATAAGCGTTCAAAGTTGCCGCGCCGTCCGGATTTTTAAATCGAGTCGCGGAAAGCTGATGACGTCACACATCGACAGAACTGGCAGTGGTACTCGCGGCCGCGTACTTCTTTAGCTCTGTGCAACTGGTGCGCGCGCTTGTCTTTAATTTTATGTGGCTCTCAGGTGTGAATCAACATTATGCCATATAATAATATTGTGTAGTACCTATGTGTACAAATTCAACCATTAAAACGCCTACAAAACTATTTTTTTAAGTGCCATTGGATGCCAAAAGGCGTAAAATGTGGATGAATGTTATGAAACGGGCAGATCCAATTGACCCTAAGACCGTTGGATTTTTTGTGAAGACCATTTAGATCTAAGTAAGATATTATGTAATTAGATATTCTAAGCTTTGGGGTACCTATTACCTACTAGGAAATACCCAATAACTAAGTTGTATTATGAGGTTTTTGGTGCAATATCTTCATTTTGTCACTCTTTATACTACATAGGTACCAATGTATGATTAAGTAAGTTGACTTTTCTTGACGGTAAAATGAAGGTAGGAAAATAGGTACCCAAGTTTATAAATAAACTAGCGGCCGCCCGCGGCTTCACCCGCTGGGTGTTTGGTTTCTTTATTGCGCCACAGCAGCGCACTAAATATTACAATATGGACTATTTCAATGTATTTCTTGTCCAGATGCTTACTTTCCATATATATATTTATAGTTCCATGATTGTACCTATTTAAAAACCGACTTGCAGACCAAAAGCCCGTATTATGGCATGTATGTATGTATATGTATACCCTTCTCACAGATTTTAGTATGAAAAAATACCTAAAATCCTAAAAATCCGAGATGAGTTCATGACCAATAAATTACTTACCTACCTATGTATGTACCTACCTACTTCCTTTTACTATAAAATACGACTTACAAGGTTTATTTTAAAAAAATTTGGTCACCCATCCGAGTACCGACCGCGCACTTGGTTGCTTAACTTTCGTGATCGACGGTTCAAAAGTTGATAGAAACCTTATATTTTGATGTCATACACGCTTATTAAATTTGGTTGCAATAAGTTAAAGCATGCTCGAGTTATCGTGCTAACGCACAGACATACAGACACACAGACTAAAATTACAAAAAAAATATTTTTGGAGTCAGGGAGGTCCAAAACGTGTAAGTCCGTCAAAATCTCAGGGTCGAATTTTTTTACGATTACAAGACTTCCTCTATGCTACGTATATGAGAAAGTAAAAATGCACTCATTGGCAAAAATATTTTGCGCCACTGCACTACATGCCTAATATTACCTACATATGTAGGTATTTATTATCTATGTAAGTACAAATATTTACCTTTATCTAAATTCGGCCTTTATAACATGCACACAGTAACATAAATGTTCAGCATCACTTCTTACTGCATTTAGGTTAGGTAGGTAGGTACCTTACACGACTAGAGCTTTTCATACCTTCCGTGCCTATACCCAGTAAGTATAAGTAGGTTCACTTATCTATGTTGCAAAAATGCTAGATGAAAAGAATACCTACTTTACTTGTTTCAGTTTGAGTCCTCGCATTTCCGTTGCTATATAATCACTATTTTCGGAAAAATATTGAGCGACAAACTGTGTGTCTGCTTTTGGTAAATTATTATCTGTTTGATCTTGTTGAAATCCTTTCTCCATTATTGTAATTCAATACAATAAAAGTCAAGTTACACAGATCGCAGTAGGTATGTACGACACAAAACGCAGAGCAACTTTGAATGACCTGCGACTAGTATAGCGAGCGAGCGGCTGCCGTGTCGGCTGTCGATGTGTGACGTCACCTACTTAGAGTGCGCGTACTTGAAAAATTAAATAGCGACCGTAACTTTAGGCGTTAATAACTTTGGAAATACTGCATCGATTTTAATGAAACAAAAACTATTGCAATGTACATAACCATAGCTCTTATTTAATGTGTGTTTTATTGTAATTTTCAAACCTATCGGTCACATCAGGCCCGTTGCGAAGTTTTGTCAGTATTTAGCAAATTCAAAGTTTTATAAACAAAATTCACAAATTTTATCAATTTGTGAATTTTGTTTTAACGCAATGTGTCACACAATGCGTTAACCTAAGCCAGTGGAGATCTGTTTACAACCGGCTGCATTCTGAGGGCTGCACCAAATTATACTATTTACAATTTCGTAAAAAAATAAGTACCTAATTTAAAAATGGAACTACCTATTCCCTCAGACCAATTCCTATTGTAAGTTGACGTTTACGTTACTTTTTGCAAAATTGAAAAGGTTGTGGGTAGCGAAAAATATCAAGCGATATTCCGCCGGGGATATAGGTATTCGTATAGGTATATGAAGTTTCGCAGCCAGCACGATAGCGGAATCCGCGCCATTATCGCCTGAGTAGGCGGTATGCGGTATTCGTTTCACTTGGTATGTTTATCTTCTACCCATCGAAGTAGCGAAATCCGCTTATGTTTGATCAGCAAGAATACCTCATACCGCAGCGGTATTCACTACGCACAGTGATAGCGAATACCGCTGTAATCTGAATAGGCGTTTAAACGTAAAACTTGTTATAGTAAGTTAGTTTCTTAAAACTCGAAATCTTACCTAACCAGAACTGGCGATCCAAATCGAAACATTTATTCGCTGTACCCTCTTGATTGACATAGAATATAATATACAGGTTAAATTTTTCAAGTTTCAGGGACAAATCTTAAACTACATATATCTAGAGAATATCGAAAATTGCTCAAAGGAGTCACGAGCCCGATTTTGATGAAAACAAAAACTGCATCATTGGATTTTTGAAAATCAATAATCCTAGACAGAAATAGAACCCAATGATTTTGAAGAAAAACAGCCTGTATTATTACACCATTCGATGGTGTTGTTAATAAGGATCGATTTCTGGTAAATAATGATATACGGGAAACAAAGCGATGATCATTATTTTTTTCTAAAATCCAATTATGCAGTTTTTGTTTTCATCAAAATCCGATTCGCGACTCCTTTGAGCATTTTTCAATATTTCTTATAGTTTTCGATTTGGCCCTGAATGCCCACTTGAAAAATTCATTCTGTAAAAACATTTTAAGAGTGGCTTTCAAATATTTTCATATTTAACACATTACTCTAGTAAGAATATGCATGGCAACATTCGGTTCACCGACTGAGGGAAACGGAGCTTCGAGGTTAAATAATTAATTAGTTTTTGCACACTAAAGCCGGCTACACTTCAGCCTGTGCCGTTGAAAATTTAAAACGAACACACGATCCACAGCCTCGGGGCTTTTCGTCGGTTATGAGGCATGTTTGTGCCGCTTGGGGCCACTGCCGCAACCTAGCAGGCCGTGACGCTTCGTTGCCAAAATACTGCGTAGGTACAGTCGAACCAACTGAATCATGACCCACTTGGCCGATCATTCATAAATTTATTATATTAGAATCATAAATTTAGTTAGGTTTTCTTCGCTATCATGCGTGTTGCACTTAGTACGTTTTAAATATGAATAAAAATGCGTCATTACGGGTCAGAGATCTACGCAATTTTAATCATTTCTTAACACTGCACTAAAGTCTCAATTGGAATTTTAAATAAGATGTCGTTCGTAATCTAAACTCTTTTCACTACTGAGAAAATGGAATAACTATTATATTTTTAAAAATAAAATGACGTTATGTGTCAGATGTCAATTAGTAGTCTGAACCTCAGACCAAGTCTGAACAAATTTTAAAAAGCCATATTTATTTGACACTGTCAGTTTCTAACAAATTGATAACAGGTTCGTTACTTAGAAATGTACGTTCTTAAGGTGGGTCATGATTCAATTTGGTCGACTGTACCTACCTAGTTTACTCACACCGATAAAGACCAGTTTATTCCATTTTTCACACCAAATTTTTAACCACCGACGCAAAAAGAAGGGTGTTTTAGGGAAGTTTGACGTATCTATGTCTGTCTGTAGCATCGTAGCTCCTAAACGAATGCACCGATTCTGATGCGGATTTTTTGTTTGTAAGCTGACGTGATTGAGATGTCGCCGGTTATAAAATGTTTTCAATTAGGTAGCTTATGTAGTTTTTTATGCTATGCGGTTAGGTTAGACCACTTTACGGTGAGTAGCCACCTTAACCTATTGACGATGTGTAGCTCCTACGCTACGTTACTAAAGATAACCTACCCCTTCTAGGGTTGCCAACTTTTCTTACAAGACTTAAAATATATTTGATTGATTGATTGATATATTTAGATCTGAGAAGGAAAATAAACAGTATTTTAGAAAAATGAGCAGTATTTTATTTTTAGTATTTTAAAGATTAGTATTAGTTTTTAAAGTCATAGGGCTTGCCAAAATCAATGCTAAAAACAGTATTTTGTATGCTTTTTTTTGTTTAACAGTAAAAAGTATAATGTAGTAAAAAACCGTATAATACTGTTTTTAACAGTGTAATTGGCAACCCTATCTCCTACCCCGTAGAGCTCTAGCAACCTTACTTACAAGCAAAAACAGAGCACCACGAAAAAGTAGAATTCGAATATGTGACTTGATTTTGATACATGAATTTAAGTTTACAGTATTCTGTAAGTTAAAGGTAAGTAGGTAGGTTCTAGGTAGGCACTGCCCCAGTTCAGTACCCGTAATGTAAGTTTTTTCGTTTAAAATACGCAACTACTGTAGTTGTGTTAAGAGCTCGATTTGTATAGGAAACGTGAATAGCGCCCCTAGCGGAAAGAAGCGCAAGTTATGTTTCCCATACAAATTGAGCTCCTAACGCAACTACAATAGTAACGCTTTTAAAAAGAAAAAACTTACACTACGGGTACTGTACCCGTAGTGTAAATTTTTTAGTAAAAAAAAAAGCAACTATTTTAGTTGCGTTAAGAGCTCAATTTGTATAAGAAACGCGAACAGCGCCCCTAGCGAAGAGAAGCGCAAATCATGTTTCCCATACAAACTACAATCGGTGCGTTTTGTATACTAAAAAACTTACACTACGGGTACAGGCGCCCGAATTCGAGCGGCTATTCCGATGTGTCCTAGGTACCTACCTACCTCTCTTAGTGGCATTCAATCAATAGCCTCCGTAATAAATCCGTGTTTCGTCGGCTTTCACTCTAAAACTTCTCTGCTCCGTCCGGGGTTATCTTATTGATAGTTAAGATCACCATATTATGTGCAAGGGATAGTGAATAACGCCATATACCTACTCTCTAATTTGTGAACGACGTTGTAAAGGCCAATTCTCCGTGTGTCAAGTCAGTAAAAAGGACACTCATGAAATATTCCTTTGACAACTTTTTGAATATTTGCTGAAACAGGCCTTGTACCGTCAAAGGAACATTTCTGGCTTAGAACTCTCGAATCGCACATCAGAGAAGAAAGTATAGAACACCTGCTTCTCAATAAAAGGCAAAGTTACAAGAACGTTACTTCGAATTGGTCCCAACAGGCTCTCTAAAAATTACAAATCTTTCGGAAAACAGATACTTACCTAATATTAATTTACAAAGTCCCTATATGTAGTTATATTTTTAAAACCTAATTACCATGAGCCTACGTAGGATTAATTTATATTCAACAACTAGCTGACCTGGCGAACGTCGTACCGCCTAAAATTCGATTCTTTATTTTTTTTATTTTTTTTTTTAATACTTATTCTGCTATTTTAGACCCGGCGTTCCGAATAGCAGAAAAAAGAAAGTTAATAAGTCAACAATTACATTTTGTAATTATTATTTTTTTCAATTTTTCTCTCCGTAAGAAACATCCTTGTACATCAAGGAATATTATAAAAAAATAATTAGCGAAATCGGTTCAGCAGCTCTCGAGATTTGCGCTTAGCAAAACATTCAGCGATTCATTTTTAAATTATAGATTTTAAATTTTATAAGCTCGTAAACTTTGGACAGGTACAGATCTCTTCTAGAGATCTTATTTAAAGAACGAAAAAACTAGTAGTACGAGAGCCCACGACCAAAACCATGTCTCATAGCAATACGGCAAAAACCCTATAAAATCGTTAGATTGTATGATTCTGAACCCGACTAGGTGTGTAGTAACGGTCGAAAGTGTAGCAACTGCGTGGGAGGCCATTTCTGCTGTGTCAAAAAAAAAAGACAGTCGGTATTATAGCAATACGTCTGATAGTGAAAATGTACATAGATTTTATAATTGTATTACGAAAAAGTTTGTTTTCAGACATTTTGCGCGTAGCATATAGCCTGAGCGCATTTTTGAAAATGTCAACAAATTTAGCCGACCTGTATCATAGCAATACGGATAATTTTTTTTCAACACCATTGCTCGTAATTGGTATGTAACTACACCAATTTTAGTTTCACAATGTATCATATTACCAACTTATAATATCTTTCGAATTTCAAATTCGATTACCGCACAGTTTGGTAATCAAAAGTAAATAGTTTCGTAAAGAAAAATCACGCTTTTATTTATAAGAAAAAAAAATAGGAACCAAAGAGAATTTATATGCAAAATGCTGAAACATTTTTGTAAATTAAATAAGTTTGGCGTTTAGAAACACTCTGTTTAAAGATATACAATTATAAAAACCTTATTCCAAATTACAACTATTAAATAGAAGTCATACATAAATATTAAAAGAATATATTTATTTTGTAAAAATTATATAATTTGCTGTTTTGGCTGTATAAGCGTCGGTACCTTAGTCTTACGCGCACGAAGCCGTCAATGAAAAAGTAAAAGCGTTTTTTTGGCGCGAAAACTTTGAATAGAGCGGCGATAAATTTAATATTAATTTTCATAATTATTATTTATCGGCAATATGGGATGCAAAAAGCGGAAAAAAGGTAAACCTGAAGAGGTAGCGAGCGACGTACAAGAAGAGGAAACGTCGGGTGATTCCGAAGACGAAAATGAAAATGAAAAGTTTAAGCCCTATCGCGACACATCCTATAAGAGGCAATATTCCTCATCGGCAGGTAACGTTGAATTTATTGTATTTCTGGAGTCAACAGAAGAAAAGAACATTGGCGAAAGAGACAAAATGTTTTTATCTAACATACTCAACAGGTATCATAAAGGCATAAAGCAATTTAAGGCAATTAATAAGTATCGCATAGGAGTAATTTTTGAAACGGCAAATTATGCAAATTTATTACTAAGCAATGATAAATTCCTCGAACAGTATAAATTAAAAGCCACCATTCCCGCCAGGTGTACCGAAGTAACAGGTGTAATCCAGGACATATCTGATACTTTGGGCAACAAACAAATATTTAAAGCTGTGACACAGTCTCCTAAAATAATTTCAATAAGACGAATTATGAAAAAAGATAAAGAAAAGGCACTAATACCTACCAAAACTGTTATTATTACTTTTGCCATAACCACATTACCAGAGTCTATAAACATAAACCAATGGAGTTTTCCTGTTAAGCCATATATCCCACCAATTAAACAATGCTACAACTGTTTGAAGTATGGTCATCTAGCCAAATTCTGTAAAAATAATGTTAAATGTTCAATTTGTGCACAAAATCATAGCTTTAAGGAGTGTATAACTGACCACAAGAACGCATACTGTGCTAATTGCAAGGGTAACCACATAGCAATCTCCTTTGATTGCCCGGTCAAGAAGGAAAAGATATTTGAAAATAAAAAGAAATTAAGGTCATTCACTTTTGCAGATGTATTGAATAAAGTAGATTTTCCCAGTTATAACAACACAAGTAAAGTTAATAAAACACCAAAGCATTCTTCTAATAATATCTCTATAATAAACAGTATTTTACAATCAGATGAAACATTACATTTGTTGTTAGAAGCATTGTCACATATTACAGTTAACAAAAAACAATTAAATAATCAAAGTTTTAAGGAATCACTCAAACAAATTGTAGAAAAAAAGACATCAAATTCACAAAATTCACTTTAAATATTTTACAATGGAATGCACAGAGTGTTCTTTGTAATAGAAATTCCTTAACATACTTTTTATATAATAATGATATACATATTGCTGTTTTGTGTGAAACCTGGTTAAAGAGTTGTCATATATTTTGCATTAAAGGTTACTTTATTGAAAGATTTGATTCTGATAATAAGCATAACGGTGTAGCTATTTTGGTGCACCATTCTCTAAAATATAGAAAACTAAATACTTATAGTGACAGCTCATTACAAACTGTTGCGGTTCAACTGGAGATTTTTGATAAGAAAATTTCTATTGTTAGTGTTTATTGTCCAGGTAGTATTCAGAGATTTGATAAAAATAAATTTGACTGCCTAATAAAAAGTATACCAGAGCCTAAGTTTATAGCAGGTGATTTTAATGCTCATAATATTATTTGGGGATGTAGTACTAATAATTCTAGGGGTAACACAATTCAAGAAGTTATTGACGATAATATGCTAGTATTATTAAACAGTGGGGAGCATACCACAACAGGTTCTAACATTTGGAGGTCTAGTGCTATTGATTTAACAATAGTATCACCTGATATAGCATTGCTATCTAATTGGAAGGTCCATAATGATCCTATGGGAAGTTATCATTTACCCATCACCACAGAACTCACATTTCAGGTTGAACACTTTAGTAATAACAATTCTCAGTCCTACAAGAAAAGGAATTTTAACAATATAGATTGGCAAAAATTTTCAAAAATTGTAGATGACAATCTTAGTACTTTCAATGATGATTTTTTGAAATCTAACAGTAGCTTGGTCACATACAGCGCCTTTTGTGATATATTAGACAATGCTTATATGGGTTCATTCTTGCAAAATCACCAACGTTTTTCTTCAATGCCCAATAGAACTGTAAAAAAGAAACACATCCCATTACCTTGGTGGAATCAAGTATGCACTATTGCAGTAAATGAATGTAAAAATGCTTTTTTAAAATTTAAGCTTAGTTATAGTTTGGACGATTACATTAATTTTAAAAAACTACAAGCTAAAAAAAAATTAATTTTGAAAAATGAACGACTTCGCAGCTGGAAATCATTTTGTGATAATATAAATAGAAATACACCAATTAGTTGCATTTGGACTATGATGAAAAAATTTAATAAAGTATTTTCTCCTTCATCATCGGAAGATGATAGTTGGGTAATGTCATTTTTAAGAAAATATTCAAGTAGCTCGGACATTACCTCACATGAACCAATAGTGCAATTAACTGATTATAATAAAACTTTAGCTAATATATTTACATCTGCAGAGTTAAAAGCTGCTATTAGACACAGGAAAGACACAACATGCGGTTTTGACAACATTAATTATAAAATGCTTAAGGTTTTAAGCAGTGACGCCCAGCTAGTTCTGCTTAAAATATTAAATTTACTATGGGAGGAAAATGTTATACCAGCTTCATGGAAAATAGACATAATAGTACCTATTCTTAAGCCAGAAAAGAAGTCTGGGGACCCCAACTCGTATAGGCCTATAACATTAACATCTTGTGTTGCCAAAGTCTTCGAACAGTTAATAAAACAAAGGTTGGAATTTTATATTGAACAAAATCATTTATTACCTAATAATCAGTATGGGTTTAGGAGAGGTAAAGCTTGTCGTGATAGTTTCACTTACTTTTACCTTGATGTATATAATAGTCTTAAGTTGCATAAAATAACAGTAGCAGTCTTTGTAGATATAATAGGAGCTTTTAATAATGTGGATGTATATACATTATGCAAAATATTAAACAGCATTGGATTACCAAACCAGATAATTAATTGGATATACAATTACCTTATAAATAGAACACTTTATGTTAAATTTAATAATTACCTTTATGGGCCAGGACAATCTTCTAGAGGAGTATGTCAGGGTAGTATATTATCTCCTTATTTATTCATTTTATTCATACACAAGCTTAATTTAATCCTTGGGTCTCAAGTTACAAATCTTCAATTTGCAGATGATTTATTAGTATATTGTACTGGAAATGACCTGAAAACAATTGTAAATATAATTAATATCAAACTTGACCTATTGTATAAGTACTTTTGTAGTATAGGTTTGGATTTAAGCATAGATAAAACAAAAGTTATAATTTTTTCTAAAAATAAGTGTCAAACTGCAAATATTTTATATAATAGAAATTTACTGCCAATTGTAAATAGTGCTAGGTTCTTAGGGATTTTATTTGAAAATAATTTATCTTTTAGTAAGTATATAGACTTAATTATTCTTAGAGCATCTAAAGCCCATAATGTTTTAAAATGTTTAACTACAACTGCTTGGGGTGCTGACCCAAAAATTTTAAAGATTCTTTATAAGGCTATAGTTCGCAGTCATTTTGAATATGGGTATTTGTGTTTTGCACACAATGATAAACATGTTGAAAAATTGCAAAAGATTCAGAACAAATGTCTGCGAGTTATAACTGGTGCTATGTGTAGCACACCAATTAATTCACTTGAAGTTGAATGCAGAATAATGCCGTTAAAGTTAAGATTTGAATATCTAAGAAATAGGTTTCTATTAAACCTAATATCAAGTAATAGCCCATTGTTAAGTAAGATAGAAGCATGCTCTGAGTCAAATGATAGTCCTTTTGTATCTAAAAATATATCTGCAGAATTGAGACAGTTTCACAATATTAATTTATATAAAAATGACACTTTGCCATGTTATACTGGTACATATGAGAGTAAATTTATGCATATACCTATTATAATATCGAAATTTAAAAATAAATATGAAGTTTATGAAGTATTAGAAAATTTTACTGAATACAGACAAGTTTATACAGATGGATCGAAGACTACCAGCTGTGTTTCCATAGCTGTTTACGATACTTTGACAAAGAGAGGATATGGCACAAAGATCAGTAAAAATGCTTCAGTTTATACCGCTGAAGCTTTGGCTATTTCTGAAGCTCTGAACTTTGCTCAGGAGAATTCAGATTGTAAGAAGTGGATAATCATTACTGATAGTCAAAGTGTATTGGAAGCACTTGATAATCCAAGGTATTGTGCCAAAACGTCTTATTTGATTTATCAGATAAGAGAAAAGATATTAATCTTAAAAGATCTGGGTTGCGAAATTGTAATGATGTGGAGTCCTGGACATATAGGCGTAAATGGGAATGAGTCTGCTGACTTTCTAGCAAGAGCAATTACTCAAAGTCTAGATAGCCGTTTCAAGGAAGTTATGTTACCTGCTATGGATATAAATACTATAATAAAGAGGAATATTAAGGATAAATGGCTCGAAGAATGGAAGAAAAGTCTTCAAGAAAAGGGCAAATGGCTTGGAGAAGTAGAGCAGCATAAAATATCTGGAAGGTCCTGGTTTGATGAAGGACCCCATAAAACCAGAGATTTCTATACAATAATGAGTCGACTTCGGCTGGGACATGGACGATTTAATGCACATTTACATAGACTCAAGATACTGTCATCACCTACCTGCAACAGATGTAATCAAAACATACAAGATCTTCAACATATATTTTATGACTGCCCCACTTTTAGCTCGCAAAGAACAATATTATATAATACAATACTTCAACAAAATCGAACGCAAACCATTCCACAGAAACTAACGGATTTACTACACCATTTGAATAATTATCACGCAATCTTCAAATTCATCAAAACGACAGTTGACAAGATATAGATCAAGAAGTCTGAAACTTTTGTAAGGAAGAAGTCAAGCAATAATAATTGAAATGATGGAATAATATGACGATGGCTGTATGGGCTGGAACCCTTTGCCTTCCCTATTAGGGAGAATTGAACTAAAAAAAAAAAAAAAAAGTAAAAGCGCGCCATTTTTCAATTTTCAGTACTATTTTGCAAGTAGATATTTTGCATTACGTATTAATTACTCGCAATGGTATTGAAAATTTTTTTTTTCAACTTTTCGTATTGCTGCCATGATTACCAAAAACCTGTTTTCAGACACTTTAAGTGTAGCATATACTCCCAAAAACGAAAATTAATAACGTCGATTTAGCTCGACTCAACATTTTTTCGAAGACATAAAATTAAAAACGACGAGGCTTCGACAACTCTGAATCTCCAGTTATCCAATTACGACGCCTGCAATCTGCCACCATGCAAAACGGAATTGGAGAAACATTTATTACGAACAAAATATATTGCACAAGTCTGGAGCAACGCTCATACCAAAACGCCAACCGAACTGAACCCTGCAGATTGCGGATGGTATGAAGACAAGGGACGATTTCAGTTTTCGTGGTTCTCTGGCAACCAACTACCTGAGTTGAGCAACGTTATTTTGGACGACAAATCATCATCCACAACAGGTACAGTTTACATGGCTTTTGCTGTTAATTTCATAAATAAGTTCGTGATTTTCACTAACGATGTTTATTTTACAGAAGAGGACGTTGAAGATCTCCCGAGCGACGTCGAGAGTGATTTCGAAGACGACGATTCCGAATCCGACAGCGATTGAATACGAGAATATTTTGTAACTTTGAATAAACCGTTTTTTTTTTCAACTTCATCCCAGTTTCATTTTGTGAGATTTATTTCAGTCCTTCAACTTCAATGTTACGGTTTCGGGTAAATTCTTTGTTAATTATCATCTAATAAATTCAGGGTCGCAACGTATTCATTGGTTTGTAACAGAAAATTCAAGATGCCTCAATACGATTTTTAAATGATATCTGAGTATCGAAAAGTTGTCTGATAGAGAAGGTGCTACACTTAATTTGTCTGATATAAATTTTTTGCACATGTGGACAACTTATTTTATCATGTCCAACAATTTTCAGACATATTGCTATGATACCGATCGGTAAAATTTGTTAACATTTTCAAAACGGTCTCAAAATTTAATGCGTTCACATTTCCGTCTGAAAATTGTTTTGTTCGCATCAAATAACCAAAATTTACTAATAAAAAAGATTTTCAGACGTATTGCTATGAGACATTTTTTTTGTCTCATTTTTAATTTTTTTAAGTGATTTTACGGGTTTGCGCTACACCACTAACGTCTGAAAAATATGTTTCCGGTATCTCAGAACTATCATTCAACTACAGTCTGCAAATCAGACATATTGCTATGATGCAGTTCGGTAAAATTCTTTGACAATTTTGAAAATTCGGTCAGATCAAACGCTACGCGGAAAATGTCTGATATTGGTATTTTCGAGTTCAGGATAATCGTATCTATCGATTTGATGCGGTTTTGGCCGTATTGCTATGAGACAAAAATTTTGGTCGTGGGCTCTCTAACTATAGGGGGGTATATGAATTTGCCACGGGCCCCACATGGTATAGTTACAAATTTAAAGAACGAAAATTTTCAAAACTATGGGGGGTGTATATGAATTTGCCAGCATGCTATAGTTACGCCACTGCTTAGTGAGGTCACCAGAGATCCTCGGGGTAGGGGGGACTAGGGTTAGTGGCAGCGCGCGAGTGCCACGTAAGTGTTGCAAGCGTCTATACTTAGGTCACGGTGACTGCTTACCACCAGGCAGGCCTTATGCTTGTCTGCCAATCACACGACATAAAAAGAAAAAATCGGGAGTGGTCTCCCCTTGACTTTCTCGTATACCGGAAACGACTCAAAAGTTGATAGAAACCTTATATCTTGATGTCATACATGCATGTTAAATTTTGGTCACCCATCCGAGTACCGACCGCGCACTTGGTTGCTTAACTTTCGTGATCTACGGCTCAAAAGTTGATAGAAACCTTATATTTTGATACATGTATGTTAAATTTGGTTGCAATAAGTTAAAGCATACTCGAGTTATCGTGCTAACGCACAGGCACACAGACCTACAGACACACACACAGACATAATTCCAAAAACGGTATTTCTGGACTCAGGGAGGTCCAAAACGTGTAAATCCGTCAAAATCTCGAGGTCGAATTTTTTTACGATTACAAGACTTCCTCTATATGTATAATACTACGTATAAGTAGGTACGAGAAAGTAAAAAAAGTTATACAGGCCTCACTACAGGTGTCGCATCAAAGATTTTAACTTTCTCGTTGTTTCTCGTATTACGTAGTATAGAGGAAGTCTTGTAATCGTAAAAAAATTCTACCTCGAGATTTTGACGGATTTACACGTTTTGGACATCCCAGAGTCCAAAAATACCGTTTTTGGAATTAGGTACGTCTGTGCGTGTGTGTCTGTGCGTTAGCACGATAAATCGAGCATGCTTTAACTTATTGCAACCAAATTTAACATACGTGTATTTACAACATCAAAATATAAGGTTTCTTTCAAATTTTGAGCCGTCGATCACGAAAGTTAAGCAACAACCAAGGGCGCGGTCGGTACTCGGATGGGGGACCAAAATTTAACATGCATGTATAACATCAAAATATAAGGTTTTTATCAACCTTTGAGTCGTTTCCGGTATACGAGAAAGTCATGGGGAGACCACTAGTTCCCGAGATTAGCCCGTTCAATCAAACAAACTCTTTAGCTTTAATTAAATACTTAAATGATGGAATAAAACAAAAGAAGGCTAACGTTAACAAACAATTTATTGAAGTAATAGGTACAGATGTAGACAAAATAAAAATACATAATAATATCTTCAATACAAAATGAACTGCATCTGCTGGCCTATAAGCTAACTTTCTTTGACAGATAAAAGTGACAAACACCGAACTACCACTACTGCTTTACTTTATCGCTATTATGACACTTGTTGTGTAAAACGGCAATGGATATGTAATTCGCACGGTGATTATCACTTTTATCTGTCAAAAAAAGTTAACGAATACGCCGGTTGACATTGATTGTACTACCTAGTCAATTATTCAATAAATAAAACTTATTATTATATTCATAATCGCAATGTTATTTCATAAAGGCAACAATTAAACATGCAGGCCATAAAAATACTCAAAACAATACAATCGTAATTTTATTAGTAACTATCTCTCGATAAGCCATATTTTAAAAGGCTAATATCATGACAAACTGAATTTATATATTTATCTTATCATTTCAATGGATTTTCTCAATTATATGATTACAGTTATGATTACGGATTTTCGAACAATGAGTCTTTATTGTACAATAATAAACTTTGTAATTTGTATGTATATGTTACGCTCAAAGACCGAATAAGTTCATTGAGCGAAAAATACCTGAAAACGTGTTGTAGTCACAAAAAAGTACGACTCAGCCATGTAGGTGCATAAAACACTATTCTCCCAAAAACATTGCACTCTGCCTGGTCATTAAAAAAAAGGATCCTAACCTACCCATCACTCAGTCACAAGGTTCGAAAGGATAATTATCAATAACAGATGTGGATGTCTTACTGTGACCATAACGCGTCGTGGGCGTTTTCGGTCTTTGAGCGTAAGATATACATCATATACACTGAAAGAAATAAGGTATTTTATTAAATGATTAATGAATAAAAGTGAACTATTACGGATCAATATAAACTCTGTATTTTGTAGGATTGCAAAGTTCTCTCTCATTTATACATTTTATTAACCAATTTTTATTTACATGTTTGACATCAGGTAATTTTCTTTGTAATTTCCGTTTCTTCGCCAATGGTATGGAATCATTATTGTGAACTAAGTAATTTAAATCAGTCGAACGTAACGACTTATTTACAGTGCCTCCGTAAGCGACCCAGTGCCTTGCGAAATGATCTCTTTCAAACTCGGGGAAACTAAGAAAATCTGGATAAAATCCTAATATGTTATCCTTAAAAACATCAGGCAGGGGGTTTTTGGGAAGCACTGGTTTAACATCAGTTGAATCGACTTCATCTGAATTTAAACTGCTGTTAGATGTGTCTATTGAATTATCACTAGTTCTTTTCTTTGCAGGCGAATTGCCTTTTTTGATGAAACTGTCAAGGGTGTTCTTTGGGCTTAGTTTAACTTTCTTTTTTGGTGAATCATCAATTTCTATTGATGTAGCTGCCAATTTGTTTAATAGCGACACATCCGTTTTCTCTTTAGATGTCTTGTAAATGTGCCTCAGTTCTTCCAAATTGGTGGCCGACTCCCAAGTTTTATCGTCTCTTATTCTTGTTACTCTTGGAAATCTTACGGATATCCCGTCGCCTGTGTGTTGGTTTGCTTTCGTTAATTCTGTACCTGAAAACAGAAGAAAAGTTTGAATTAGTAAGAGCTGTTAATGTCACTTTACTGTACAAAATAACTTGGTTCTGCGCAAATGGGCCACCCGGTTGTGGCGGCCACATGTACGTTTTTACATATATGACCACCTTCGTTTGCGCGGTACTAGAGCAGAAACCCAGTTAGGGCCACTAACTAATATATAATAATAATATATTTCAACACTCACACCAATTATCTAGCCCAAATTAAGTATCATTCAGAACTTGTGCTATGGATACTAGATAACGGTCAAATATACATAATAATCTAGATATTTCATAAATAAACTTAAATAACTTAAATAACTTATGAACAAACATCACACATTTGACTCTTATTGCGTAGGAAATAAAGGTGCTGAAATGGCAAAAGTGAATACATACTATTGACTGTTCATCACACTAACATTTGCCACTACCAGGACTCGAACCCGGACCGTCCGATGTGTAGGCAGCGTTACTGACCACTCCACCACGACGGCGGCTAACTGGGTTTCTGCTCTAGGCAATAAAATAGTGGACTATAAATATTATAAAATTTACACATTTGCATAGTAAATTCCTATAGCGGTGACATATAGTTGGTTGGCACACCAACGCAATCCCTCAGTGATCAAGGATGCCATATGAATCTCACTTACACCTTTAGGCCTTATAATCATTTACCATCAGGTAACATGAAGCTCCCCAGTAAAGTACTAAAAATAAAATTTATATTACCAGTTATTTCCCAAACAGGCTGTTGCTTAGGATCCGAAGCGACAAAGTCCGGCACCATGCCTTTGTTGCAGTCCAACCAGCCCGGTACCCTGTTATAGTCCTGTGATATCTTCAACATGAGTGGACTCAATTCTTTCTGAAGCCTATCCAGAGTGCTATCGTCATGTCCAGTGTGCACCTTTGTCACTGTCACCCATTTATTTCTTCGTGTATCCAAACAGCCCATTAGGAAAACTGACATCATTCCACCCTTTTTACCTGTACCTAAAAAAATTAGAGATTTTTAAAGATTATTATATGTGTTCAAAATGTCCAGATAATAGTCAGGTCAGGATACCAAGATACAAAGATGCGAAATTTCTTCAATTAATTTTTAACCTAAACATTTTTTGTGTAAAGTGCAAAATAAATAAGCGAAATTCAAGCATTGACCTGATGTGCTGTTGTCTGTACATTATAAAGTCATATTTAAGCCCATAGTAGAAGACCAACTTTTGTCTGTTCCAGTATATGAATTGATTTTTATCACACTAAGAGAATAAGATCGGTATTTTTTTATAAGCGGACAAGTCTGAAAAGTGATCTTTATCACTAACATTTATAGTGATAAAGATCACTTTTCAGACTAAATCAGATAAAAAGTCTGCTACTATGTACTTTTTATGTACTTCTACTTACAATAATTAGTATGAGTAGAACAAATACAAGTTACAAATTCTTATGTATTATAGTGGAAAGCTTTCAATTATGTGGTTAGATGTCCACGTTACAAATTAAGATAATTTTAAGATTTTAGTTTTATAAAGGAAAATAACCACATTCAGAACAGTCTACAAACAAACAAAACAGATCCAGTCCTGTATGACCTTTAATTTAAAAAAATAAATCATCATATTTGTTCTAATGAATTTCAGTAATATTAATTAAATATGTTTTTTATTAACTTACTTATAAAAACATATTGCAATATGTTTTTAATAGTAAATAAATAGAAAAAACATTTGTGTAGATAAATACCAGAATTTGAGCCCATATTCTGCGATTTACTAATCGGATATCTAGTGACATTGAAACATTAGAAACCTGTTAGTTTTTATTAATCCTACTAATATTTTAGATGAGAAAGTTTGTATGGATGTATAGATGTATGGATGGATGTCTAGATGTCTTTGTAACTCTTTCACTGAAATCTAATGAATGGATTTTAATGAAACTACAATAATATTGGCTCATACATCAGAAAAACATATTGTTATAATTTATACTGATACTGCGCAGACGAAGTCACGGGCAGAAGCTAGCAATAAAATAAATAAAAAATATCTTACCAAACCAAGCTCCAAGAACAACCAAGTCAACTGTATCTGCCATAGCTCCATCAAATAAATAGTCCTTTTTCACTTTCAACCAATGTCTTTTACCAGGCTCATATGTGGATTGCAGATCTTTCAAAACCAAACCTTCTAGGCCTTGTTCTAAGACCTGTAATCAAATGTAAAAAGATAGTTTAGTGTTTGAGATTTGGTAGCACAACTTGTTATTAGCAATTTATTATTTTATGAATGACTACAGTGTTTAACTCGCACTTTAGTAAAAGATGTTTGGATTTCAGGTAACTAATAGTTGAACATACCTTAGCAATCATTTTTGCCAAATCTGCGGGTTTCCGAATCAATTCTTGTTCCGAAAACATTACATGGTTTTTGACTTCCACCATATTTTTATGAAGAATTTCCCGCCTTTTTACAATAGGCACTTCTATTAACACTTCACCGTTATAATATAAACAATCAAAGACATACAAACATACTTGTGCATCTTTGAATTTTGACTGTTTATGTATACCTAGTGTGCCAAAAGGTAAAGGCTTACCAGTGTTCACATCTACCATTAACACTTCAGCATCTAATATCAAATCCATTCCCCCAGGAAAAGCCTGTGGCAAATAATCTTTAAAATGGTTAACTTTATGCGGCATTACAGGTTTTAGTGCTCTAGAAAAATATTTAAATTCATTTCCTTTTTTATTCACTTGAACCCTTTCGCCATCGTATTTAATTTCTGAAAACATGCCATTTGGACATTTCTTCATAGCCATTTCAACAGATTTACAAGCCTCGGCTAACATTGGTAATACTGGTGTCATTAGCACTAATTTTGCTTGAACACTACTCTGTAGAGCATCTTTATGTTTTACCCCAGTACTATTAGACAGTACTCTATCCAATACCATATTTAAGTCTCTAGATGTTTGAAAGACATTATAGGCATCAGGATGCACTCCCTCCAAAATGTGTTTTGGACCAGCATTGATACGTAAATCACCTTTTATAAGTCTTATCACCATCAATATGTCATTTGTGGTACATTTTTTGACTATCTTCTTGAAATGGTAAATCTGTTCTTCTTCTTTTGTTAATTTAGATAATTCTTCCAAAAAGTTTTCTACCTCATGTATAGATAAAGTGCTTTCGGAAGCAGGTGGTACCATTTTTGATTTTAGAAAATACTCTTTTATGGTCTGCGCTACATCTCCTTTTTCTAAATGTGTTAACATGTCTTCATGATCAGTAGCAAATATTCTAGAAAACAATTTAACCAGTTGTTTACTTTTTAAATTATACACCCGTTTTGTAACTTGAGGTAATAACAGTTTACACCATAACACTAAATCACCACAAAATTTCTTGCCTTCAGTGCCTGTTCTAAAAAAATGGTTAACTGTTGCTGTCTTTTCTGTATATGCATCTACTTTAGATATCTTTTGGCACAATTCATAAAATGTTTTAAAATTATTATCATTTGTCATATCTTTGTCTTTAACATCTTGAGGCAACTTTTTGTTTGAATTTATTTCATTTTGTTTGCTTTGGGATGTCGACTCGTTTTTTATTAGTTTTGCTGTATATTTTCCACTATTTTTCTCAGCATATAATTTCTCCATTTCATTAATCTTTTTCAAAAGAAACTCTTGGTCTTCTTTATTTAATGTATGCCAGTTGCCTATATCGTCAATCGAATCAATACGTTTTGTAGTTGGTCGTTGTTTAAGTAACATGTTCATAAAACAGTCGACATGGTGCCATGATTTCATTTGCTGGTTCTCACCATATGGGCTGGCCACTATTTTAGCTAAGCGGAGCTCTCCAGTAGGACAGTGGCCTTTACATCCTTTACAGGCTGCTCTGCCGGTCTTCGCTCGATCAACAAAAAAGGGAGTGAAATCTGCCATTTCTAGGTTTCACGATTACACCGTATGTTTACACTGAACAAATGAACATAATAATTTTACTTGCACTTTCGCAATTTAAACACTAACTACATAACGAGAAATTTATGCAGACTTATCAGCATATCAATAGTTTCATAATGCATTTTATTTATTTACATGTGTGGTAACTACATCACTACATCAATTTCTACTACCACGACTCTGATCAATCAAAAGTCAAACCAAAAACATTGACGTTTGTAGGGCTGTACTGTGGTACGAGTATCATGATAGTTTTGTTACGGTTTATTTTTTGACAAGTATTGTTGTTCCCGCAGGCAGATGGCCTTTAGAGTGTATTACCATAAATTTTAAGTGGTTACTTCGATATTCTTCGATCTGTATAGCAAATATTTTATTTCTATGTCTAAAATTTCAAAGAATTTTATTTAATCGCGACAAAATTAAGTACAGACTACAGCACGTTGGGTTACCACAAACTGTCAAATTTTCCCAATCGATTATGCACTTCATATTTAATGACCTTAGGTTGAAAATCGTTTTGAAAAATTTGACAGTTTTGTATAGCCCGACCTTATTGGCCAACATTGATAATGTCACTTGCTATATTTTAAAATAGAATTTATTAGGTACTTACACTCTACTCTACTTGTTTGTTCACTATTACGAGTAAATTAAAAGAGACAATTACTGAATACTATTATTTAGCAATTCATTTAATCTAGGGAACTTAATATTAGATACAATATCACATGATTGTATCTACCAACAAACTTCACTATTGATTTCTTGACAGTTTGACACATGCGCAATGGATTCTGAGCGTAGCACAGATTAGAGAGTATATGTCTAAAGAGCGTAGCGTGTTCGGATACAAAACATAATCGTAAAAGTAAGAGTCAAGTGCAATATTAAAATATCTTGTCGACTTCGCCGAAAAAATAATTGTTATCTGACTAAATGGATGCTAAATTTTGTGGATGGTCCATGGATGCTAAATTTTGTAGATGGTCCAAAAATTTATTTGTTTGGACACAAAACATTCTGAAATAAACTAAAAAAATATTTTAATTTTATTGTTACTTTTATGCTATCTCCGCGCAATCAGTGGTCACTGGCCGCCACCGGTTACCGCGGTCAGAAGCGCGTGGCCGTGACCGCCCATACGTGTGCAGAGCCTCATGGCGTCGTCGTTTATACAAAATGTTATTTATAACGTGTAAAATTTATGATTAATTTTTTCTTTCTTTCTCTTTTCAGCTTCATCATGTCATCAGGAGTTTAGCAGCGATGGCAGTAAACATGGCACTCTAACTTCACCACACTACCCTTCACCGTACCCACCAAATACGCATTGCCACTATGAATTCTTTGGCAGAGGAAAAGAAAGGGTTAGATTGATATTTCAAGACTTCTACTTGTATAAATCTTCAGATGGGACAGTCGAGTGAGTATTTTTGAAGTAATTATAGGTAATTACATCTTAACGAAAACTAAGTTTATTTTTTCGCGTGCGTTGTTAGTAATGAGCGGACGTGTCGCTGCCTAATTCTAAATAATTTAAATAATAATTTATAATATTGTGGAAGCCCCGGGCTTCGCCCTTGCTGGTGTTAGAGCCTCGTCGGTCCTCAAACGAAGCCCTGCGGTGAAATAGCTGAGAAAAAAGCTTAGGCGTATGCGGGGATTGAACTCCGGATCCTAGCGTGAGTGTGAATTTTTGTCCCTGCTTTGCCCACTCGGCTACGGCCACACGTTCCAGCGTGGTTGAAATTATCGACTACTATCAAACCAACTCGTAGTACCCGATTCAGATCACCTGCTACGGCTGCTACGGGTCTACGAGCAGCGCTACGAACTCAATACAAAACAGCGATCAAGTGGTGAAACTACTATAGTGAAGTTATCTGTTTGACAGCGCTTGCGTTGTCCATCTCTGAAGATATTCTCTTTAGTTTCATTTTCTTTCCGTCTCAACTTATACCATCTACTTTATCATGCCTCTTTCTTGTGCTGCATGTTTGACTGAACTTAAAGACAAAAGTGACCTAAAGTGTACGCGCTGTAAGGAACACTATCATTTCCTGTGTGTCGGCTATTCCCTGGAATCTTATGAGGAAATCAGCAATGAACTGAAAAAGAGATGGGTATGTCCTTCTTGCGCTAGTAAACAACGTAAATCTGGCAACAATGCCGATACTCCTATACGTCAAAATATGCAGTCCAACGTGTCAGATTATGATAATGTCACGCTCCGTGCTAAGCCGAAATCAACAGTAGGAATTACACCAGATATACACTTCTCAGAAGAGTCTATGCGTGATCTGATAAGACAGGAAGTTGCTAACGTTTTCGAAAACATATTACAAAAATACGTTAACGGGCCATTGAAGGAAATTGCAAATGAAATTAAATGTTTTCAAGAATCTATGTCGTTCATTAATGAAAAATTCGAAGAGCTAAAATCAGAGTGTGCACAAAAATTTAATGCTATTAATGAGCTAACGAAGGAAAACATTACTCTCAGAGACACTGTCCAAAACCTCTCGATGCGCCTTAATCAAATGGACCAGCTAACTAGAGCAAGCAATCTTGAAATACAGTGCGTCCCAGAGTCCAAATCAGAAAATGTTCTGAAAATAGTAGAACAAATGGCACGCACTATAAAATGTCCCATTAATGAAAGTGATATTCATTATTGCTCTCGAATCGCTAAAATGACGCCAAGTAACCCAAGACCACGTTCTATTCTAGTAAAGCTGAGTAGCCACTCTTGGTGTAAATCTAATCACATGTCTTTAAATATTGACAAATGTAAGTACATAAAATTTACAAGAAATAAAAATGTCACTACTTCAAGGTATTACTTGGATGACCAGATGTTAAATGAAGTGGACAGTATAAGAGATCTTGGAGTTCATCTCGATAAGAAACTACGGTTTCACCTGCACATTGACAAAATTACAACAAAAAGCTTCCAAATGTTAGGCTTCCTTATTAGGAACAGCAGAGAATTCAAAAAAGTGTCCACTAAGATTCTCCTTTTCAACACGTTGGTACGACCCCATCTTGAATACTGCAGTCAAGTCTGGTCTCCTTTTTATGATGTCCATAAAAAGCGACTTGAGCGAATCCAAAAAAGGTTTTTATGGCATCTCACGTACCAGTGCAATAAAGCTAAAGTTTTGACCACATACAAAAAACGTCTCAATTTCTTTAAGCTTTGTAGTTTAGAAAATAGAAGATTACTTTTAGACCATCTGTTCTTATACAAATTAGTGAATGGTAACATAGATAGTCCGCAATTACTACAAAATTTAAATTTCAGTGTCCCTCTTAAGCTGCCTCGTTCATCTAAATACACCCTTTTTTCGACTCGACTATGTAGGTCTAACTCGAACCAATTCTCAACTCTAAATAGATTAATGAAACAATACAATACGTTATCTAAAGGTAACCAGATCGATTTATTCTCCAGCAAGGTGCATTCGTTTAAACGGTTGATACTCGAGATTCTTCAAAGTAGAACATAGTAAATGAAATAAACTTTTTTCTTGGTCGCGTTGCGATTTCACAGGTATAATTAAATAAATAAAATGGCCTGTTTATGTATATGTATACAATAAGGTATATATCTCTGTGTGTGTGTATGTATGCGTATGTATGTGTGTTGTGTGTGTGTATGTGTGTGTGTGTGTGTGTGTGTATGTGTGTGTGTTGTTTGTGTATATGTGGGAAAGTGTATGCGTGCGTTTGATTATAAAGATATTGTTATATCATACTGTTGTCAATCAATGCATGCCGTGGCTACCTATAAGTAAAACAACACTTAGACATAAGTTAAATTTGTACCTATTTTTTGTAAGAATTAGTGTATGTTTTGTTGGCTGCCCTTAAATAAATAAAAAAAAAAAAAAAAAAAAAATTTTGATCTTAAAAAAAATTCAAAATTATAAAAATATTACTGTTGGAGTTTCTCTCGAGTTCTTGTTGCAAAAACACGTGTTGAGATACTCCAATTTAAACTCAATTTACCGAACAATTGTCGGTTACTAAATTAAAATTTTCACTTGATATTGGCGCATTGAATTTTATTACAACAAAGATAGCAGATTGCCCACCCGAACACGAACGAAAAGTTATCTTAAGCTCTAGACCAAGAAGCATAACTATAAGTAAGCTTTTTGCTCTAGATCTAGACACATCCAACAACACCATGCTGTTACTGTTACTTGCTAATGAAGCACTATTTGAGTGCGGTCATTTGTAAGGTGAAGGTTTCTTAGGATGAATATTGTAATTTCTATTCAAATGATCATTTATTTTATATAACATAATATATCTGGTCGAGTGGTAGGTATATTTAATTCGATAGATTTTTACTGATGCGCGCCAATGAGAGCGTTTCCATATTCGCTAGTGTGATAAAACTTGATGCTGCTAAGGCTACATTTGATTAAAAAATAAACTTTTATTTTAAAATAGAAGCAATTAAATTAGAAATATAGGATTAGACGTTCAAGAACAGGGTTGTGTATAGTTAGTTGATATCTAATTAGAACTTGTTGTAATATGGTTTCAATTTAATCACATGTCAATCAAATTTTATTAACATTTCCAGTTGCACAAACGTGGACTCGTTGCAAGCATTCATATACGTGGATGGTCGATTAGAAAAAGTCGACATGTTTTGTGGAGTGAACTTACCCAAACCAATTATGTCAAATGGGCCGAAATTGATGCTGGAATTCCGGGGGACACACTCGTCAAGATACGCTAGAGGATTCAAAATGTCTTATTCGTTCGTTGAAAGTGAGTATTGTGTGTGCAACGTTCTATTTTACAGAAACATTTTGTGTCTTCTTTTTTCCCGTAGTAATAATATTTGAGTAGTTGGCTGCCTCTTTATAGAATTTCTTCCGATGCATAGGCGATCAGCAATCATACCATTGCGTATTACGTAGTGAATTCTTATTAATTTACCAAAGGGTTATAGAGGGTAGCTTTTTAGAACTACTTAAGATTCTAAGATATAATGTTACTACGATAAAGTAAAGCGGTTCTTTAACGAGGGTTGTTTTACACGGGGATTTGCAGATATTGCAAGCTAGCTAATAGTAAGCGATCACAAATTAAAAGCAGCCTATTCTATTGACACCTGAGTCGTTTATTTATTTACTATCGCAGACCTTTTGCAATAGCACGTCTAGATATCGTCATTCATTTATAACGTAGGGTGGTTATTGCTAGTTTTTGACCCAATAGTAAGAAAAATTATATTAGAAAAAAAAACATTTATAAAGAAAGTAAGACATGGTCGACCCCCTCCCCCCCTAAGCCATCTTACGTAATAAATAAATGGACCCATGCAAAAAATTCGGCTTCCAACACCCTTTAACCTTATTGGCCAACATTGTGCGCAAACACAATATCTTTTTACAAAATTTTGATAGATAACCAATCCACTGGTTTACTAATTAAATAATATTGATTTTTCAGATTTCGGAATAAGTACAGGGAGGCAGCTGAAAGAGTTTCCCTGTGCATTCGTGTATAATAGTACTGAATCTCGTAATGGCACATTTGCTTCACCAAACTTTCCTGGTCCATATCCACGAGACACCGAGTGTACCTACTTCTTTCACGGTGGGGAAACTGAGAAAGTACATTTACACTTCAGTAACTTTGACGTTGAAGGAATTGAGCCGTAAGTAATGAATCTCAGTAAACATATAAAAATAATAACCACCATCAATGTAATCCAATGGCGTTTACTGCTTTACATAAAGCCTACCACAATTAAAGAGCTACACACCACAACAATCGAGCCTGTCTATCCTGCGTTAAGTCCTACGTCTCTATTTGATAATATACAGTTAGTCTATGTTCGTTCTTAAAGCTTGATATCTTAACTAAACATCGAATTAATTTACTTTCCAGGTGTGAAGTAGTTACTGCCAGTGACTACGTTGAATTGTCAAATTCGATGACTGAAGACAATAGGTTTGGTAGATTCTGTGGTCAGAAAAAAGAATTCCATGTGGAATCAGAGAGAAACTTTTTCAAAGTTACTTTCCGGTCTAATGATAGATTAGACGGGACTGGATTCAAAGCTATATACCAGTTTTTAGAAATAACAGACGAATATCAAGCGCCAATGCAAGACGAAGCTTCAAGCTCAGAATGTAAGTGTAGTAACTGAAATGCTGATTTTTTATTCTTACATACTTAAAAAGAGCCATCGTGTGAATCATTGAATGTCAATTATTTATTGTTTATGTTAATAACTCGCTTGATTCAAGAAACATTACAATTTTAATAGTTTAATTTAATGAAGACATTTTGTATTTTGAAAAAAAAACCATGCACAAGTGGTTTGCAGACCGATTTTCTCTGAACTATAGTTATCTTGCTTTGTAAGAATGTTTACAACAAAAAAGTTTCAATTAGCCCTTGGAGTCACTAAATTTAAGATTTTTTTTTAATGAAGAACATTTTCTTTAAAAACTTTCATACAAAACAGTAAATCAACTGTAATTTATAATAAAATGATTATTATTTATGATCTTCATTCTATTTTCCAGGTTTAATCGGACATACACTCCTGCTGATTGCCGTGTCCCTAGTGCATCTGCATCTTTCTTTATATCATTAAATAAAGTGATATTAGACTAATTGAACATAGTGTATAATCGTGTATATTTTGTATAATAGTATGTGCCATACACCTGTAATTATGTAGAAGTGCAATATTTTCTATAAAATTATTATTTAAGTTTTCCTCTATTAACAACTAAAGCAATACAATACGGAACACAATAAGATATTTTATTCATAAAGGCACGTCATAAGAAATAAAAGATTTGAATTTAATGCGTTTTTTATTATGTTTCTATACAATACTACAAAAGGCTACAGAACTTAGCTAAAAAAGTAAAACATGAATGCAATCTGTCTGTACTGTACCGAGCGCCGCCGGCGGCGCGTGCAAGTTAAGCTGTGCACAAGGTAGTAAGTACTTGGTTGGGAGCATGAGCAAGAGTCGAAAAAATGCAAAATATTGTTCATAATTCATCATTAATAGATCATGTTTAAACTATGTTTTCCCCGATGTAGAAAGTGCTATGTGAAAACTGAGAGATCACATATTTCAGGCTGTATTTTTTTACTATTCCTTTACGAATTTCAGGACGCAATTCTACAATTGTTTCACAATTTCTACTGAAACCTGCAATATACGAGTACTATTCACGAATATGCGATGTGATCTCTCAGTGCACACATATATCGGCTTTTTTATACATAAGAAATGGCAAACCGCCTCCAAGCAATACCAACGATTTTAAAAACCTAACATAAATCTTTTTTGACCTTTTCTCGATTCATAATATTTGATTTTTATTATATTATGTATCGGATACGATTCACTGAAGTAGAATTATTATGAAAGTGAGATAAATAGTTTTTTCATCCTCAGTATCCGAACGTGACTATAGTCCGCGCAATCAGAATTCCTACGTCATTCGCGCAATCGCGCCCGTTTTGACACATGTCAAAGTATCGTCAGTGGTGATGACTGATATCATCAAGGAGCTTATATTTTACCTATAGAATGGAGTCATTAGACAAATGAACAAAGTGAGGGCAAAAGTTTTGACAACACTTGACATTTCTTGACATTGCTAGAGAGGCCCTGTCTCTTTCTAGTAGGGTGCCTGTAGCATAAATTAATCACGGACAGTCTTGTGCCACGGGTAAGGTCTCACGTGCTCCCACGGTCCTAAGATATAGGGAGTTAAATGAGACACGAGAGATCCGTGCAGAACAATTTATTAAATGGTGGTATAATGCCCAATAGCGTGTACTCCCCTGGTGGTAGCCGGAAATGGTCTCGGTGAGGGTCGCTCGGTGGGACGAGTTAGGGCGGCTTGTACTGCTGCTCACTGTAAGTCCAGCCCTGGGCGGAAGTGAAATAGCTGAGGCGACAGCGGCTACCTTAGCCTAATCTTGGACCCCAATTAGGGGTTAAACACATTAAATAAATAACTATTATTGCACACGATTATCAAATTAGTTAATTAGTATTAGGTAGGTCTTGTCGGTGCTCAATTTACTTAGCGAACCACGCAAGCGCAAGACCGAATCACCAAGCCTTTGTTTGCGATTCCTGACTCGATCGAGACTGCCCGGCGACGCAGGCGCAATCTATCGGAGATTGCCCGCAACAGTCGTACGGTCACTAAAATGTAGCTTATCAACGTTAATATGGAGCGCTAAAACCTATTGATAAATTTAGGAGGCGAACTCTAAAGAAATATTTCAATTAGATGAGCTTCCTTTATATCTTAATTTATGTAATATTTATAAATAGTGTAATCTGATTTAATTAAAAAAAAAATATGTATGTAGGTCGGTAAAATATGTATGTGTAACGTTACACTTGAACTTCGTTACGTTAATAAAACCACAAGTTGAAAATAATTTGTGTTTTGAGTTTTCCATGACAAAGAATCAAAATTCATAATAATTACTTTAAACTTTTTTTCCTGAGTGCCTTTTAGCACGGTAATGTTATCTATTTTCGGCTCCCAGGAAAAAAATCAGCAACCGAAATACGAGGATTTATCGCTTCTGTGACTCTTGATTTTAAGAGGCACGTTACAGTTTATTATATAGCTTATCTCATGTCACGTCAACTCATAGACATTAAATTATTCTTTTTTTTTAGGTGCTAAGCATACATTTAAGGTTTTCCGGTTAGCAATGCTATAAAAATACATTGTGTGGTATACCGATCTAGCCGTTCTTGAGTAATGATAATAGGGCCGTAATGATGCGCAACTTACCAACTTACTACCAGACTTTCTTTATATTGATAGATATTACGGCTGAAAGCCGAAGTGCGGTTTTTTATACAACAGAAGAAATTGTTAGCTCTAGTAACTTTCCGTGAATTAGTTACATAAGTAACAGCTACTGGCTACAAATCGGCTAAAAGTAAGTTTAGTAGCACTTGGTTTTTAGTATAATACAGGCTGTAACATGAAGGGTACTTAAACATGGTACCCTACATGTTACAGCCTGCATTATATGTAATATTTGGGGTGTTTTAGGCCATCAATATAAACAACTTTTTGACGCCGTCATGGTGGAGTGGTCAGTATAGCTACCTACACATGAAGCCTTTCGGGTTTGAATCCTGGTTGCGGCAAATATTTGTGCGACGAACACGAATATTTGTTTGCGAGTCACGGTTATTACATATTTATTTAAGTTTATTTTTAAAAATATCTAAAGCTATTAATTTATATTGAAAAAATTACCGTTATCTACACTTACGTGCAATAAAATCGACCCAACTCGTCGGTTTCGATTCGACATTTATCGGTATATAAAAAGAAGATTAGGCAAACAAAACTTGTAAATATAATTCAAATCAAATCAAATAATTTATTGCATTCATGAATGTAAATAACAGATGTTCACAAACAACACCAGCACATCATGGTGCCCATTTGGGCATAGCATAATCAAGATAAAAGTGTAACGGACTAGATTAGAAATTATTCATACTATATTAACTTAATTCGAATGTATATTTCTTACGCTTTATTTAACCTACTCTAAACATCGATAAATGAAGTGTTGGTGACAATAGACTAATTACTTCGGAAATCCTGGTTTCTCATTTTTGCGTCATACGGCATTTTGGTGACTATACAGAATGTTAAAATTCAATTGAGTCATTGTATATTCAATAATTGATGATGCCTGATGCCCTTAAAATTATTTCCCCAAACATTTTAGCTCTCTGTATTAACTGTACCTATATTATCAAGAAAATTTTTACTAACCAATTCAAGGGTTGCCTTTGAAAAGTGATTGAGTAGTGGTTTTATTGAAAAAAGGGCTTGAAGTTTGACATAAGCAGTTGCCTTGAAAGTGTCGGTGTCTTGAAAGTGGAAGCTACATATTTTCGAACTTCATTAAAATTTTGTTTTTAAAGACACAATAGACAACCATATGGTCCATCGCTTCGGAAATCTAAAAAGAAAAGAAAATTTTATGT
The DNA here is from genome assembly GCA_955850985.1 of Elophila nymphaeata. Lineage (NCBI taxonomy): Eukaryota > Metazoa > Arthropoda > Insecta > Lepidoptera > Crambidae > Elophila > Elophila nymphaeata. The sequence continues at coordinate 13,680,730 of OY039076.1, read as the reverse complement.
ATACAAGTTAAAAGTGTATATAAATATTTATGTACACTTTTAACTTGTAATCAAATAGCATATTAAAAACTATCATTTGATAGATTTTAATATGCTATTTGATTACAAGTGCAGAAGAGCGCAGCCACAATTTTATTAATACTGTCTGTCTGTGTGCAATGTATCTGCGTTGCATGTTAGTACATGCAAATGTGAATGATAAACATTATTACACTAGTACAATCCAATCAATACTCTCATTATCTTTTTCTCAAATAAAATAATTTACATTACACAAATTACATATTTTATTTGTAAATAAATATTTCGAACTAAAAATGGGTAAAACTATTTATGTATTTTATCTATGTAATAGTTATTACAAAGAATTAAATAAAATAATCTATCAATTTTGATTGCCATTTATAAAAGGAATGGATAGAAAGGGATATTATTTCCTTATAATTCCGGAAATCCTAGTCACCCTAGTCATTTGTTTACAAATATTTGAATAAGTAAATTATGTACAAAAATTCATTAAATTCTAAGATAGGATTAAATACGAGTATCAGAAATTTCTCCCTCTTATGGAGTTTTGCAAAATAACGCTAATAATCTGGAATTACATGTGAAAAACCAATTTTACTTAGGTGAACAATAATATGCAATTATAACACTTACAAGTGAAATTTCACACTGCATCCTGGATATCACTCACTTCTGCAACCACGAACTATACAGCGATGCACCATTTTGCACTATTTATAGTTATTAAAATGTAAAAAGCCGTACCAAAATCGCGAGTCGATATTTATGAATACGTCAATTAGGACAATTTATGTCATGTTGAGATTTCGGGACATTGACACATGAAGAAAGTGCTGCCATTACATAAATCCTTTCATTTTCCATAAGTTATAGAAAGAATCACAATGATGATTTTCATAATAAAATACAAATCTAAACATTAAAACTAAATATATTATATTTATTTCTTTCATTGATAATAAATACTGATAATTGAATACAATATGTTAAGTTTTTAGCTACTTTTCTACTTTTGTTTTAGAAAGATGGCGAAATACTGGGGAAATCTTGTTTCTATGTAGTCGTGTTTAGAAAGAGATGACGACAATTTCTAGAAAGAGAAATGTGAAATTTGAAATGTCAAGTATTGTCAAAATTTTTGCCCTCACTTTGTTATTTTGACTAATGACTCCATTCTTAGTATAAGCTCCTTGGATATCATGAAGCTATAGGTATAGCTTCATGGGTGATGTGACCAAAATAATCGAATACTTACGTACACGATAAACATGAAAAATCGAGTCACAATTATATTTTATAATTACGCCGTCGTGGTGGAGTGGTCAGTAACGCTGCCTACACATCGGGCGGTCCGGGTTCGAGTCCTGGTAGTGACAAATGTTAGTGTGATGAACACGAGTATTTGCTAATGAGTCATGGTTGTTTATATATTTATTTAAGTGTATTTATGAAATATCAAAGGGGGTGTAGGACTTATAATTCTACGGATTTAGTATGGAACCAACACCTATATCTAGTGTTATGATTTATTTTACATGGAACTTCCAACTAAGCATTATTTGAAGAAAATTACTCATATAAACGCTTATATCTCGGAAATGGTGCATCGGAGTCAAAAAATAACTAAATTTTTGATCCCCTATAGCACCCGTAGCAAATTAGGAGACACGTCATATGTTGTATCAAAAGACAATATGTAGGTACTAAGGCTTTCCCCTCAGACCAAAAAAAAAGTAAAGACGGAGACCTGTGAAGCGCACTGAGGCCGATAAAATAAAACTACGCCTCGGCCGTAGGCTCGTAGCCCGTGTTATACGCCCACAGTCACACACACACACACATACCACACACACACACACACACACACAGTACAGACTTGTTTATACAGTCATATGCACAATTGCACACACATGTGATGTGAATGATAACTACTACGCCTTGGCTTATACTAACTAAGTACCTACTACATATCTAAAAAACCGGCCTCACTGAGTTTCCCGTAGCGCACGGTCTTAAATTTTTCTGAATTTTGGTCTGAGATAAAAATAATAATCGTATATTTACATGAAACACGGCTTACACGGTATATAATATGGTGGTTACAGTAAGGCAAGTAAAAATAAATTGATGACAGTTTGTGCAACTTAAATCTACAATTATTTTACAACCTATATAACACTGTAAAAGAGTTTCTACCGACCGAGTTCTTCTTGTAAAAACACTTGTTGAGAAACTCGATTTTTAACTCTAATCAACCGCACAATTTTTGTTACTTTAGTTACATTTTCGCTTGACATTGGCAAAATGCGTACGTTATAAGTATCGTGACGCCATTAATTAAGAATAGAATAGAACACTGTAATAGTACATTATGGTACAAGTGTGTAATGTTGGTGATTACCGCTGAGGCGCATTGAGGTCCGAGCCGTCAGGCGAGGGTCTTAAGGAGCCGAGGACGGTAATCATCAATACACACGTGTATCATACAACATTTTTCAACACACTTCTGAATAAAATAATACTTAAATAAAAAACCATTTTACATAGTAGATAAAAAGTTTATTTAGAGAAACAATTAGTAAATGTGCAGTTAGTAAAATTATAATTAACTATTTTTGATGATATAGCGGTCTCATCAGATAGATTACTTACTGAAATACTGAAATACTTACGCAGAATTTTGGTACGCTAATAGATATTTTTCCTTTGAGTTTTCTGGTAGTAAACTTTCCATAACGTTCTGGGCGTCACATCTTATATCGGGCGGTGTACAACATAAATCATTTTCTTCATAAATTGTATTTGCAGACATCTTAATTATTATTAATAACTAACTAAATAACTTCAAAAGAGAAAACGAGACGAGTTGTGAAAAATGTTTCGTAATGGCGGGAAAAATTAATCAGTTTTCCTATGCGCGCGCATCGGCCATAGACTAAAAAATGAGGTTTCTTTTTTTTGGGCTTTTCGCGGATAGCTTTTTAGCGCAAATGTAAGCGTAACTCAACCAATAATATTAAAAAAAACTATTACTCACTCGTGAATAATAGTAATGAAAAAGTCACAGTTTGATTATAGGTGTCATTATGTGCCTAATTGCCATGGGATTAGAGCCACTTTATGAGGAAGTGTGTTGAAAAAGTGTTTTATTAGAAGCCACATATTAATTATTATGTGCACTTTTACAAATACCACCCCACATGGTCTTACCAAAAACGCTACAATACGTTTTGAGATTCGTTTAGTGATTTAGTGAAATTATAAAATCGTATTGTTATTTTGACATCTTCCGTCGTTTGTTCATTTAGTGGTTTGATCTATTCTCTGTTTTTATCACATACATGCTTCAACAAATATGCAATAGTGCATTGCATATTTGTTGAAGAATGTAAGTATGTGATTTTTGAAAATTTAAATTTGAATAATTAATGTCTTAATTTCGATACAATATTATATTCGTATACCTAATGTATAATCGATTATATTCGTCGGTCAATTTAAGTCACTACACTATCAATAAACAAAAACAAGCATAAGAACGTTTTTATGAAGTTTTGGAACATATTACAAAATTACATTTATCTTTTTAAATATACTCCACAATGTTTGTCGCTGCAGTGTCATTCGCCCTAAGACTTTTCGCTTCAGCGTATGTACCACGCTCTCAGACCAATGAAAAAGTTATTGGTCTGAGACCACGCAAATGTTTTTCGCCACAAAGACCTGTCGTGTCGCTACTAGTGTTGCAACAGAACTCTGCTTCCGCTTCCGCTTCTGCAGAAGTTCCGCATGTTTTTTCACTTCCGCTTCCGTTTCTGGTTCCGCAAACTTTATAACAGAACTCTAAACGGAGATTACAGAGAGAAGTGCGGTAGCCTACGCGTGTAGGACGGTATAGGCACGGTAATATTATCTATGCAGTATTGTGACTCGGCCCTGTCCTTGAAATAGCTGGCTACGGCCGTGCTACGGCCGAGCGGCGCGTCAACATGCGGTAGGGCTACCCGCCTACAGTATTTTAATTTCATCTACATACCTAATTGAGTTTCTTTCTAGTTTTGTGAATATATATATTTTATATTGTATGTAAAAAAAATTGTTGTGAATGAAATAGGAAGTGTTCAATAAAATACATAATATTTTTAGGTAATATTTAATAAAGAAAATTATAGATTTGAGACAAAAATATTCACGCCTCGACTGAGACGTACTATATTGTCACTGAAACACTTTTATTTTCAGGAAATTACATATTATTATCAACAAACAAAATACTGTTTTTTAAACTCCGCACAAATCTCCCTATTTTATAATTTTCCTTTTATCAATTCCTGTCAACAATCCGTCTCTTTTCCAAATTACCTAATAACCTGCCAGCATACACTAAAAAGATCCGAACACTACAATACCTACCATTTATTACTCTCAAAAATTATTTCATAATGATATTTCATCTAATTCAATAATGTATGTAGTTAAGTTATATATGTTGGTACATTAACAGTAAGTAGACAGCCTAGTCTAGGAAACTACCTACCAACTATTATGTAGTTTTGTTTTTAACGCGAGCGTAGGTAGATTACTCGTTTGTCTCTTTTTTCCACCCTATCCACTTATTTATACATTATTCCAGATATTTTGCCCGATGGAAAAATCGAAATACCTAAATATTAAAAACAAATTAGGTATGTACTAGTAAATAGGTATATAAAAAAATATTCTATAGTTTTACCTTTCCAATATTCCAAGTAATTTAAAAAATGATGTCTCTGGGTATTGAAGAGTTCAAGCAACCAAAAACAGCACAATATCGATTATTGCTCTTTGCCATATTAAATTATGTAGGTATCTACTTAATTCAATCAAATATTCACAATACAAATCGCACGTTTAAGCACGGCTAACTGCTTAAAAAACAATTCACACCGTTCGGTCGTCGCTGCGGCGCATTCGCGACTGGATGCCCACCGGGTGCCCCGCGAACTCGAGGCGCGTAGCATGACACGCTTTCCGACCGTTTGTATGAAGATAGAATACTGTATAGATAATATTACCGTGGTATAGGGCTGTCGTCATAAAATATGCCGGGCCAGTTGCCATACCTTTAATGAGCCAAATGTGTTAAGAATTAACACTTACACTATGATTGACAGGTAATAAAGCACAGTAACATGCACAGATTAAATTACTTTGTAGTAACAATAAGGCTATACATATAATGTATTGTTTCACAATGTTTTCATAATAATTTTGTTTTTTTGTGCATACACATATACTGGAAACTGATTCCTCGAAATAAATAATGTAGGTAGGAACTTATTATAAAATAAAAAAATTCAAACTCGCACTTTCCCGTTTTATTTATTAGCTCATTAAGTGTGTGGAGGGGGATCAAAAATTTCGTTATCTATTATTGGATCCCATGCACCGTTTTCGAAATATTATCGTTTTTGTACTTAATTTATTTTATTGAAATTATGTTAGTTGAAGTTCCATATAAAAACACTCCAAAATTGCTACACCCTTATCTTATTTTCTGTATTACAAATTCATTTAATTAGTTATATTTGACATAAAGAAATCTTGCAGATAGCCATGTAACTAGCATCACCCCATATCCTCCAATGGGTGTCGTACAAGGCGACTAATGGATCAGCAAAGGGTATTTGATCACCTTATACTTCCTCCTCCAATACGCATTGGGTAAGTGTGGTAGACTACTGCCTAAACCTCCTTTGATAACAAGGAGAGGTCTTGTGTTCCAGCAGTGGGTCGATTTATAAAGGCTGTTTTGATGATGATGATGAGTCAACTCCATTGCTGAAAACTCAGTCAAAAAACTTGGCATTCTTTCAAAGGTGAAACGGTATTTTATATCTGAGCATCTCCTAAGCCTTTATCGAGTCCAAATACGCTCTGAACATGTATAAGGCTTATACATAGCAGTTTCGATAAAATTTCAAGTTGACGATTATATCCAATAATTTTTGACAGTTCAACGCGATAAATGGCTATATCATATCATATCGTGTTTCGGTGATCATGCTAGGCGGGCTGCATGGAGATGCAGGAGCGTGTCACCTTTGGGACGAATCTGCACGATATCAGTTGGATGCACTGGAATCGATGGAGAACCGAGCGAGGAGACTCATTGGCAGTGAGGCACTCACTGAGGCTAATCTCCAGTGTAGCTTGCTGGCCTCTCGGTCTTTTATCGGTTGCATTTCGGAGTGTGCGGAGGTTCTTCATAATTTCATCCCCCCTGTCCCTTTCCACCAGACTTTCGCGAAGGCTTTCACGGTTGTGGATATACCTCCCATCGGTGCGAAACGCTTTGCTTTCTCTTTCATTATGCGAATAGCTAAGGAATGGAACTCGTTGTCAAGGTCTGTTTTTCCGGATCTATATACTCTGATATTCAAGGCCAGATAAACAAGCATCTTCTAGGCGAGCGTGTACCATCTTAGGCCTCATCTTCGCTTTCCATCAGGTGAGGTTGTGGACAAACGCTCAGCCTATCAAACATTAAAAAAATGTTTTGTTTTTGTGCTTTTTCTTCATAGTATTCACACTTCTGCTTCCGCTTCCGTTTCCGCTTCCGCTAAAATTTACTTTTGACATCTGTTTCCGTTTCTACTTCCGTTGCATCACTAGTCGCTACAACGTCATTCGAAACTACGTACCGGACCCTTTTTAGCTACAGTTCATGAAAATCTGTTCAGGCGTTTCAAGGTCATTCAATTAGTATTATACATCAAAGTAGCTATCTATCGGAATTAGGATCCGCGAGTATTTTAAAAACAATGTAGGTAATAAAGATAAAATTAAAATTTTTAAGTAGGCGGCTCGACATAAAAAAAATATATATTTTTGTGTGTTGTCACTCACCTACATGTTGTCACTACAGTTGCACATAACAAGGATGTATCGCTCTTTTTAGGTAATAATGAAGAAACAAACCTTGCTGTGTGTAAAACATAAAATGTTTGTGAATGAGTAAAGGAATTATTAATTAAAAACTTATCTGAGTAGATACAGCACCACAAGTGGCGCAGCTTAATGTTAATGTTTAGAGTAGGTATTCTTCCATAACTTTACCACTCTATACTTTTTATACAAACTATAATAGAACACTTTGTAAGACAATTCAATTAAAGCATGCTAACTGCTTTATAAAACAATTTGTCACCAAGAAATGTTTGAACTAGACTTGTTTTGCAACTAAACTAGAGTACCGGTAGCATCGTTAATCATTTCGCACAAAAAATAGTTAGAGCTACGCAAGAACTTACTGGATAAAGTATTTAGAACGACATTTCCTCCGTTAAGTTCTTGCGTCCGTAAAAGTGCGGTTTACACTGTCACTACTTTTGATAGGTGCCTTTCCAATAGAGGTGTACCTACTACTACTATGCACCTATGCTGCGAGAATATAAAAGATAAGCTACGAAACTATGTGACCGTTTCCACTGATGTTAAGCGTGGGCACAGACCTACCAGTCGTTCTGAGGCCTTAGTACGAGTTTGTTAGTTTTCGAGCTCGATCAAACGTATCGTCTCTTTTCATACATTGCCCACTAGCGCCTCTAGCGTAAACTATCAGAAACAGTAGCCAATGTATGAAGAAAGACGATACGTTTGATCGAGCTCGAAAACTATCAAAACTCATACTAAGGCCTCTGTAGGCCTATTCGCTAACTTTTTATGACAGTTGAAAGTGATCATCACTGAGTGAATTACATATCCATTGCTTTTTACATGACAAACTCTTGAGGTACTTGTCAACACAACAAGTAAAACAGCAATGGATGTCTTTCATTTCAGAAAAGGTCACAAAAACGGGTTCATCGTCACACACTCACCAGGGGCCGGTCTTTCTTATTCGGCGCTCAGTCGTACGTAGTCTAGCGCTTGCCGAGAGAGGTACTCGTGTAACTTTGTAATAATACGTAAAAAATCGTAATGGACGATGGTGAACTCATGCTTATGACCCACACGTAACTACTAAGCCGTTTTTGATGAAATTAGCACAGTTCCCCAAGTTGGACGATACCTAGTCTAAGAATAGTAATATAATAAATACTATAATGATACAAAATATTTTTAATTGTAAAAAATATGTCGATTTCTCCGTACAAATAGTTCGATGTGAAAAACAAAATGTTTATGAAAAATTACAAAATTGGACAAAGTGCGACCTTATCAGTAAAGAGCGATCTCTTCCAGGGAACCTTAGGATGGAGAGGTTTAATATAAAATGTTCTAGAGAAGATGGCGACGTATAACTTATTAAAAAAAACTACATTACGTTACATATTATATAATAACTTAACTTAATATCACCACCTCTTTTTTATATGACTATATTTAGCTTGGGTAATTGCCTGCTTTTTTATTGTGTTGGTGAGATCTTCAAATGGCTTTAAGCTTAATAGTGTATCTGTCACCCGAAGTTTATAAATTTACTAGGAAATTTATCAATTTATCAATTTGCAACGTCTCGTGGTAAATTTATAAACTAACGGATATCCACTCGTAAGATTCTAAACGGTTCGACCAATTACAGAAGAGCTTTTAATTTTACGCTTTTTTAAAATACGGAGATTAACACACTGCTCTCTGATTGGTCGATGTTGACAGTGGCAATGCTTGTGTCCAGAGACTTAGGAACAATAAAATTTGCAAAAAATAAACTATTTTCACATGTGTTAAAACTATTATCACAGTTATAACATTAAAAACTTTACAAATACGCACGAGCGGTGGAGAGGAAGGAGAAGAAACCAGTGACTTATTCGACCAATCAGAGCGCACATGACGTTTGGTTATTGCTTACTTATTATTTTACGCGTGAGTTCGGTAAGTTTATCAATTTGCGAAAATGTGGGCGTAAAATAATACAATTTATCTCTCGTTTAGAATCCTACGAAAGTTTAAAAAATTTCCTAGGAAAATTATAAACTTGCGGTTCTTGCTATTTACCGGTGACATATCATGTATTAAAAATAATCTGTAATCAAAAACTGTAATTCTGATGATATTACATACAAATACGGGTCGAATTGATGACCCTCTTTTTTTAAAGTCGGTAAAAAAGAATCCCATACATGTATGCATATCACACGGGAATTTTTGGATATGTATAATAAGAGATTTTGTAGATCCCGCCATTTTTCGCAACTCTGCATCGAGTCCACGCACGCACAGAGCGTACTAATGAAGCAAAATCGCAGAGGTGGCGCGGCCGGCGCCGGCACCGGGTTGAAAACGGGCTGTCTGTGCCGATATACGGGGCTAGCACGTAACTTCTGCCTCTTTCTTACCGGCCTGTACCCCTAGTAGGTAGGTATGCGTTTTAAGAGGTTTCGAGCTCGATCAAAAGTATCGTCTCTTTTCATACATTGGCCACTGTTTCTGATAGTTTACGCTAGAGGCGCTAGTGGGCAATATATGAACAGATACGTATACGATACGTTTGATCGAGCTCGAAAAGTATCAAACTCATACTACGGGTACAGAACATTAGCGCGGCCACATCGGCCCATTGCATGTTTAACAGGCGTTCTTTCCGTTTCACACCGGTAGGTTTATGATGCGTAGTACATTTTGTATTGCATTCTTGCCTTCAGGTTTTATGGTCCTTTCTAGGTAGAACAGAACGACCAGTAGGTCTGGGGCCACGCTAAGTTATGTAGCGGTTGAGCGGAGCGAGTAAGATGTGCTATGAAGATGCGCCGCCGAAGTTAGCTGTGCGAGGAAAATGCGCAGGTCGAGCTATACGACATATCGAGAAACTCGCGACCACTTACACCACGTATCCTCAGCAGGCATCCTTCCATATACAAAACGTAGCCTAGTTATTAGTTATGCTATGTGGACAATGAATATGATTGGTGGATAACAGACGCTTCCATAGCAACGTTGCATGTCATATCTGTAGTGGAATAGCAGCCTTTAAAACTACCGAAAGCCAGCCATACCACAACCATCCGTCATACCAGTCGGGACAGGGCAGCGCTGCCTCCCATGACACGACCGCGGAAAAACAAACCAGAGGTCGCATCCATCCGTCACCTCTGAGAGCAGAGGCGTGTCAGGAGGAATCTTAGTAGTGTCTATCTACCTATTCCAAAATTTAAAATAATTACATCAGCTTTTTTCCCTTTACTAAAAAAATATTTTTTTCGGGGCGCCTTTCTCAAAATCCCCCTAAAATCTGCCGCCCTAGGCTCCAGCCTACTGGTAAATCCGCCACTGAGGTACTTACAGGGAATTCTAATGTTAGTTAACAGTCCTACCTACCTCAGGTACCTTTTGTTTTGAGGTATTACCTACCTGAAAAAGAACTTGAAAAAAAATGGGTCATACCACAGGGTCATACGTACCTAACTATCTACCTATTTTATCGTAGTTGGTAAACTTATTTTTTAGAAGCTCCTCGAAGCACAAAAGCGCGCTCCGCCTGGTTGTAACGCGCGTTTAAGTGTACCTACAAAAAAATCAACACCATGAATATGGGACTGATGTCTACGTAAACGTACCAACTCTAGAGAAAAGTAAATATGAAACAAAATCTAACTAACAACAAGGTAGGCACGTACAACTAAGCTTGCTTTTAACTTTTACTTCGTCTTAATCTCAGACCAATGGTCTGAGGACTTAATGTAAACATTTCTACTTATTTAAAGCTAGACCAGTAATTTTTTAGTAGCTCTCAGACCAATAATTTTATATTGGTCTGAGAGCTACAAGTATACAATTTATGTATATGTACAACATACGTACCTACTAGGGTATCTACCTACCCTTACTAAGTAGGTATAAGTAGGTAGGTAGCCCCTATAAATATCAACATGGTACCTACTATGAATAATTATTATTGTGACCTATCTGTCTATCAGTCAACGAATTAGGAATGATTTCCTAATTCGTTGCTATCAGTCTAATAATTGGTCTGAGATCTCTAACTCATAGAGGAACTAAGTAACTAACTATAAGTAAGTACTTATATATACCTAATCTGGGGTGCGGTGCCTATCCGACCTCCATGCAAGCCTGACGATTGTGCCCATCATATTATTTCTGTGGTGTCCACCGCTTGCCCTTGCCGCTACTTGATGCTTGCATTCGCAACGGACGGTACCAACGCGCATGGTAACATAACATGTGACCGGACGGTGCACCCTGACTGGTTTTAGGGGGTAGGACATATCTGTGGGGTAGGCCCTTCCCTCCGTGGCTGTCGGCTAGCGGCCCCACGGCGGGGGAGATTCCCACATAACCCCGGTGCCACCCGCTTATCCATAAAGGATTTCCAAACTATAAAAAAGGTAAGCACCTAACCTACCTAGTCGAGTAACAACCTAACTAGCATCTTCATGTAGGTAAAGAAACATAGTGCCTACTTACCTACCTAATGTGGAAAAGTTGTCTCTATTGTGGTTGTAGACTTGCAGTCAGTGGATTTACTCATTCGCTCAGGATCCTCGTGGTGAAGTCAGTAACGCGGCCTAAAAAACGGTCCGGGATCGAGTCCAGGTAGGTAGGAAGCACAGACTAGTTAGAGATACTACGTATGTAGGAATAAATGTTTTTGCGACTTAAAATCACAGAAATTATTTCTGTGAATGAAATGACCAAAGACTATATAGAAATGACGAGAGTCCATCGTTTCCACGGTCTTCTTTGGTCGTTTTTAATGGTATTTAAGTATACTATTTCAGGGGATATGTGGGACTCGAGGTAAAGGCGTTCCCTCTATACCTACTAAACATCCTCCCCGGCCTGACCTTCAGTGCGCTATTACGGGACGGATGGGCATCTGCGCACATGAGCGCAACTACATCGAGACCGTCCCAACGCTGCCCGTCTAGGCACTCCTTGTACCAATTGGTGGCCAGCATCCACTCCTACACCGACGGATGCTCGACCTGGCGCGTCCTCCTAACGAGGACACCGGGAGCAGCCATCGGACCGCACCCAGGGGACTTTGGGCGTGGTCGTGGCCCTGAAAAGGGCCGTCCAAAAACAAAAACCACTCGACGATGGCATGTGACTTCGAATGCCAAAGGGACACACTTGTCCTCTTTATTATTATTTCTGTGCTTGACATCAAAAGCCACACACAGAAAGTTTCCCCACCACGTTACCACGGTCCGCCATGTGAAGGCTTCCGGACGTGGACCCCAGGTACTATGTATGGACCTATTTAACTCAATATTATGTTCTTTCTTTTAAAATATTTATTGTTGTAATATTTAAAAATAAACTTCAGCCTTATTTTATAGTTCTGTCTCAGAGGTTCTGTCAGTCTATTACACTGTACTGTGGTTCTGTCAAGGTATTTTCTTTTCTTAGAATAGAATAGAATAGGTCAAGAATAGGTCTTTATTTGGTACAAATTAAAAACAACATTACACACAAAACCTAACATAAAACAAATTGTACCAAAAGGGTCTTCCTTCAATCTTTTCTTCTTTTCGCAACTTTAGATCTCGTTGCGTTGCGTTTATTTGTTTGTGCTGCACCGTATGCTGCACCGACGAAAAGCGACAGGTGTGGTGGCGCTACTGTTGCGTGATTGGTTCGTTCGTTCGCGCGCGTCTCGTCGCTCGCCCCCACTCCATTTCAGTCAGTCGAGTTCATTTGTCGTTGTACCCCGGTCGTTTGACGGTGAACCCGCGGCCGCGCGAAACTTTTTGTTCCCCGAAATTTTATGTGACAACAAAACAACTATTGGATAATTTTGTTCAGTGAAGTGATAGAACGGTGTCAACTTTGCATTTTGGATATATTGTGTTGGTACTGTGTGTGTGGTGGTGGTCACAGGTGTCGCATTCCTGAGGGGACGCTGACGCAGCCTCCTTGCCTGCAGGTGATCCACTTCAACTATTCTATTTGTAAGTACAAACTCGACATAATTTATATACTAAAAATGAAGCACAAAGTGTGTGCAATAAGGCCTCCTTGGATTATCCTGTTAAACAGGTTGTCGTAAATAAATCCTAGGGTTGCGAATTCTAGTGACAGAAACAGGAAAAGGAAAATTAGAGGCAATCTTACAAGACAGAACCAACCACTTATTTATGTCTTATTTTGAAATAGGTATTTTGTACGTATTAATATTATTTGCATAATCAAGACCATTGTTTATCTTATAAAATAATTGTAATGTAACTGCATAATGAGCAAAATCTTACAAGCTTAATACAGATACTGTTTCATAATATGTACCTAACATGTAATCAATATGTAAACTTGTACTTAATCTTGAATGAAAATTATGTATTAATATAGTTCAATAAGAGGCAATTTGTTTTGTTACCAACAAAATATGTACAACAATTAGTCTGAAATAAAAGTATTTTATTTTATTAGCTATACATTTATTTATTACGCATTCATTTAGTAGGTAGGTACCTACTAAGTATCAAATCAATATTACAATAGAAAGAGATACCATTTGGTTCTTTCTTTCTGAATAATTAAGTAGGTAACATCTACCTAGATAGTCCTACTAGTGTTTAATTAACGTTTACGTAAGTTTAGCCGGCTAAAAGTTTAGTTTTACTTCGAGGTTTGCAGTAACGATAAGTTATTTAGCTGTAAGAAACTAAGACCCGAATGACAGATCCAAGGTAAGGGGCTGTCTGGTTCTGCATTCTAATCTCAAACCAAAATTGCACATTCTAATTCGTAATTCTAAACCAAGTAGTAAGTACCTAAGTGAAAATGACAATAAACCTATAGAATTACTGTTGTCATAGTGAATAGCTTATAGGTACTTACATACGCTGAAATAAAACTTAATTGGGTAAAATTTTGAACTTGCATAAGGCCGCGTTCGTTCGGTTCTCAAGATGTATAATTACACTTTACTTTAGTACGCTTACCTACCTATACCTAGGTACCTATCGTGGAATTTTATCAAACTAAGCTTTAAGAAAAACCTGAAAATGAGTCGATAGACTTAGGTAGCCTTTAAGTTACGTCTGAAACTAACAGAGGTTCTGTATTTTTTCGAAACAGTGAAGCTATTTTCATAAACCCTATTGGAAAAGACCTGGCAACCCTGCTTGGGGCAGAGTTTTAAGAGGGGCCTCTGATGTGACTTGTTATTTACAACTGCTGTCTTTCGACGACAGCTGGAACGTGTCTTCTGAAGCAACGAGAAAAATCGAGATGAATCATTTATGTAATTTGGTTGGCAGAGAAGAAAACGGCCTTCCTGGTTGTAATCAGTCATCGTAGTCTATAGACTCTCGCACCTTACTTACCAACAGAAACATAGCACCCCAAAAATGTAGATAGTGTTATTTTATTGTCGTCTATTGTAAGGTGGAGATACTATACTACCCCAGTTAGCGGCGCTCCAAGTTCGAGCGGTCCGCTGTACCCTACCTCGACCCTGGTCGTCCATCCCCGAGTATTACTCCCCAGTTGGGTCATTTTTGTCCACCCAACCCCGAGTAGATAGGTACCTATGTAGCAACCGGCACTGTCTTTAAAAGCTATAAGCTTAACGCGGCGCCATCGACTTCGTCACTCTTTCCATGTGACTTTCTGTAAAGTAAGGTCCATGGGAGATGACGGACTTTTTGTCTGTTCCAGTCCGTCGACATCGTCTTGATCAATAGGTAACTGGAGAATAAGGTCGTGCCATTTTTATAGGCGGGCAAGGTCGACTTGACGGGCTTAGCAATAAACCTCTATTCTATTCTTAATTAATGGCGTCGCGTCGCATTAAGCGTACGCATTTTGCCAAAGTCAAGTGAAAATGTAAATAAAGTAACAAAAATTTAACGGTTGATTTGGGTTAAAAATGGAGTCTCTCAACACGTGTTTTTACAAGAAGAACTCGGGAGAAACTCTAGCAATAAACATCATGTCGCGGACTAGATCGTACAGACAGTCCACTGTCTGCTAGGTACCTGGATGACATCTCAGAACGGGCGTCGGGCGCTATTTTCGCTGTAGCTCTGGTGTAGCCAGTTAACTTTACAAAAGTAGACTTTATGTGGGATCCAATGCTACATGATATTTACAGCTAAGAGGTTGTACCTGCATAGAAGCTACCAACGCGCATGTAGGATGTAGCTCGTGTTGCGATAAGGAACTCTTATACTTAATAAAATAAAAATACTAATATAGTTTTAAGGCCCATTGTTACTAACACTGTCTTAAGGTAAATCAATGTTAATGTTTTTGTATTGCCATATCTCTGTACTAACATAGTTTTAAGTCCTATTGTTACTAACACTATATGGTCTACCTTTTTTGTCTGAAATAAATTATATTATTATTATAAGTTGATCTTGTCTACTTATAAAAATAGTCCAGCGTTATTCCGTAAGTAGATAAGTATAATTGTCGCAGACTAGATCGCACAAAACGTTTGTCGTTTGCACAAAAACGACAAGAGAACGAAAAAGATGTTAGATAATTATAGTCCACTGATAATTAGTTTTACGGCGAAAGACAGTCGAAACACGTCGGTAAATCTTTAATAAAATGATGCCATTTTACAGGTGTTGCATTTGAAGTTTGTGGGTACGTAGCCGTTCTCATTCCGAGACAAAAGAATTTTAAAATCGAAACTACGATTGTATCGTAATATCAACCACATAGTAGGTACTTAGTTTCACTATAGACTGTGTTTCACTATAAAAAGTTGAAGCGTTCACAGGTATCCACTGTCAACTGCTACTTTTTTTTGAAGGAACAAATGAAAAACGTGACGAAAGACGCGTTATTGTTAACACCGACGACGCCGACGGCGACGAATGTTTCGATGAACTAACATTTAAAAAAAAAATATGTCTCACATTGACGAAGACGAGAAAGAGATATTTGACATCAATAGAAAATAAAATAAATGATAAAGTGTAAAGGGTATTTTTGTATGTCTACGTGGTGTCTCTCAGTCAAATATTTATTTCAATCATTCAAAAATTAATCGTCTTTTAAAACGATGAACGTTTGAATATTGAAAAGTCGTCGAATAAAATTATAGGCACCTATCCCACTAACATAACAAACGCGAAAGTTTGTATGATTGTTTGACTCTGTCACGCAAAAACTACTGAATGGATTTTAATGAAACTTTACAACAATACCTATAGTTCATACATCAGAATACAATATAGGTTATAATTTATACTAATCCGCAGACGAAGTCGCAGGCACAAACTAGTATGACAAATTGACGGTAGGTTCGTAAATCTATTTTTTTTAAATTGTAACTTTTACAATAAATACATACAGTACAGCAGTTTAGCAGATAAGATTATCAAATAGGTATATATAGAACTCATTTTATTGGTAAGTATAAAAAAACATCAAAAGTCTTTCTTGAAATAACCAGAATGTCAATTTCAATTTTTGAATGTAAAGAAAAAAGTGTTATTCTCTTGACAGAGCAAAGGTTAGGTTTGCGAAATCAAAATAATCAGTCGCCTTCGAATCGTCATTAAATTGCTCACATACATGGTCAGGAAACCATACTGGTAATACGTTTATGTAAGTACTCAGAAGTAACAATCTATAGGCCGCATGTAAAAAGACTAAACTTTACAATTCATTGTTATTGTTGGTATCAATCGGTGATTTCATCTCTTTAAAATTTATCTTTGTATATCTACATATTTGTAATCGATACAATCGCAATGAGATCATTGCATTATTGTGTTCAGACACACGAATTAACATCATCAATCTATTGTCCTAAAGGCAGTTAATTAAATTTGTATTCAAAATAAAACACATTAAGAAACTGCTGTTCTATTACTTTTTGTGATCCCAGCAGGCGGCGTACAAAGAAACTAAAATCGCATTTAATTCTTCATTAGTAAAGTCTCAATTCATAATAACGCTGTTGAATCAATTTCAGGATCATCTCCTTAAAAGCTGTTAGTCAGTGTCTTAATTTACCATAGAACTAATGCTAATCAACTTTGATGCTGATCGCACAGAAATTTGAGCGAAATAAAAACGATGTTCGTAAAGAAATTATGTGTACCTATTATGAATTTTCGAAGCAATGGAACAGTAATAATGATTTTTCTCTCAGTTGATTATATTCTCAAACGGTTTTTTTTTTCTTCGATTTATGTTCGCTGCTAGTCTGGCTGCTAAGAAATCGTCAGGTTAGTCGATTTCTGGGTAATTCTACGATAAGAGGTTTTACGTCCATAGAGGATACGGCCACAGAGAAAAGTTGCAGTTTTTTCATTAAACAGTTTTAATACAATTTTGGTCCTATTTATGTATCTTTACACGTAAGGGCAAGTCACTTTATGCATATTTTATTAAGTTTTACAAGGCCAGGGTAGAGACATTGGGCAGGGTAGAGACACCTATGATATCTTAATATTGCAGTTCCTAATGAAAGATATGTGGAGAATTATTAGAGTACCCACAAGAACTCTGTTTTGTTTGTGACCTCCGTTCTTCATCACATAAAGGCACATAACCTCGTACTAGAGTCATCTAGAAGAAAATTTATAGTATTTGTCTTCATATTTCATAAATTCCTTTTATTTAAAGCTTTCCTTTTAGGTAGGCTTGAACCCCTGTGGGGACATTATATGAGCTGATGATGATGATGATCTGGAAGACAAGATCTATTATATTATTATTTATTAGTGCCTTACGTTGCTCTTTATGAGTCATTTGGTCGACAATCTTTATAATTAATTTCTCTCTCTTTCTTTTTAAATATTTTGCCTTTTATTTTTGCTTTTGCTATTCATATTTTTGGCGATCATTTTTAATCTTTTCATATCATAGACTCTCTGCTTGGAGTTTCTTCAGTAATATTTCTTCACGTATAAACTTTTTCCTTGGGCCATGGCCTGTAACAATTTTAGACAATAAAATAATAACAATATGAACTGAGAACCTTTTTTATTTTTCAGTTTTGAGAATTTTCTAAAATTATTTAAAAGTGTAACTTTGATAAAAATTAGCTATATCTGAGCTAGTTTGCACTAACATTATCTCCCCTGGTCAAGAAGTCTCTCCCCTGACAATTATCTTGCCAGGGGAAATATGGCAGGGAAGAGACGTTTTCTTGATAAATCTTATTTTTTTAATTGACATAAGAAATGTTTCGGTATATTAATTATCACACTTCAACTATAAGATCATTATTAAATTAGACCAGTAAATGCAAATAAATTAAACCAATAATATAACTTTTATGACTTACCAGTGGAGAGACACAATGACCTCGCGAAACCACTACACTGCACTAACACGTCGCAACAACTAACAAATGACGGCGCTCTTAACGGCTCACGTGTTTTGCATTGCTAACCTCATGTCGATAGATGTCTTTGAGCGCTATTTGGAATATGGCCGTTCTATATTTTTGTTTGTAGTAGCGTATGAAATTTGGCAGGGTAGATACACAAGAAATAGTGGGACAAAAGTCAAGTATAAAAAATATAGCAAATAAATAAACGTTGTTCTATTTTTCCTTAATAATACTTTAATATATTTATTGAAATTTGTGTTTAACATACTTTAGTTTAGTAACTGATACAAAGAAGGTATGTATCATCTGAAAATTAAACTGAAACCGTCAAGGGGACAGGCCAGGGTAGAGACTTTTTTAGACTTTATAAGGAATTTTAGAAAAATATACTTCAATTTGGCATTTAATTGTAACGTTATTTAATAAAGTACATTAAGGTGATGTGCTTCATTGCAAAAAGTAACAACATAAAGAATAAAATTTCTATTTTAAACTGATTGCCGCACACATTACCTCTTATCGTAGAATTACCCTTCTAACAAATCTATACCATATAATCACACTAATAATCCCAAAAAGGTTGAGCAGAGCTTTAGGCAAGCTTTAGCTTTATTTGGTTACACAAAGCCACAGTATGGATGGACCATACAGTAACTTCCGATTAATAACTTCGAGTACAATTCATTACGCTGCAAGTAGGTACGTTTTACTTATCTCAACAAACAAACGCAGAAACAGTCTTCTCACAATTTGATGGTATTCTTTGTAGACATATCGCATGTGTATCTACAAGAGCTACTTTAACGGTGCTGGTCACATTCTCACGACAGATAAAAGCAGACAATTGTGCAAGTACAAAGCATTCGCAGAAATTACAACATGTGGAATTGTCTTTGCATATTTTCTGTTTTTTAATTGCCCTGCATAAAATGTTTTGAGGTTAACAAGGATTTTATTTTAAGTATCACAAGGTTATAGCCCGCTAGATTGTAAGCTTTCAGGATATAAACTCCCTAGAAGTTCGTGTTCGATATTGAAAAATGTCCATCGTAATCCGGTCGTTTCCATTTTTTATAGAGTAAGTACTATTGTATTTCGAGGAGGCCTAATTTCTGTCTGTCTGGTTACGTCTAGTATGATGAAAGTAAAGTAGCATTTAAGAAATCGATCGGTGTAATGTCAGGATTTGGCAATAGCTTCATGGCCTGCTACCTCGCTGAACCCTTGTAGGGTATGCTGCTGTCTGTTGGTTTACTTTTCACCCACGCGTGAAGTACTCGCGATGGTCTGTTCGAGTATCATCAAGGAGATGATCAGTATCATAATTAAAGTTTGACACAAATGTAACGAAATTTCTTGTTAGGTTACAATTTTTTTTTACAAAAGGTATTATTATCAAATTGCCAGTCCGAAATCATAATTTAAACAGAAAACCACGAACAACATCAAAGACTTATATCGAAATACGTTTGCCAAACGGCGAGGATAAAAAGTAAAAGAATTATTTTGAAATCCGTATCTAATGGCCTTAGTTGACTGTTGATCGACTGTCTTCGTAAAAACTAGTATTTGAATTTTATCATTCGACCACGAAGTCCATCTATTTATATTAAACCGTGGGTAAGTAGGGTCATTGCGCCTGTTTGCCGACCGCTTCCCCTTTTCGTCCATTTAACCGCCCTCCTTGATATAACGCCAAAAAATAGCAAAACGGTTATACATAGGTCCTTAAAATATTTATGTATTACGACCTGAATAACTTCACAGTAAGTACATGCCTACACAGTTCACTGGAACGCAGCCATTAACTAGGATTAAGCTATGCAGTTTATGGTACCCGGCGAAAGAGTGAAAATGTGTCAAATATTGCAGAAAAAATAGTGACGTGCCGGAACTTACGCAGTAAATAAAAAATAGTTCTATTGTGTTTCTTGGTTTGTTTACTGTTTATACATATAGCTTGCTATAAATATAGTGTGGACGAATGGTTTATTATTCTAATTTACAATAATTAATATATAAAACGAAGTGGACGAGAAAGGGTACGCCCTTTTTATTAGAAAGTCCTAATCTCGACCGGGTGGTCTATAACAGGCCCGCCCATGTCAATTAGGTTCTGTCTGATATACGAAAATGCATGTAAGTAAACTAAATTTTATTTAGCAATATGAACTTTATGTGTACAAATAATTGCGATGGCCAATTTTCGTCCGCTTATTAGCTTTAATAAAGTATAAACCTAATACGTTAAAATGGCCTATGGTCGGAAATCGGGCATAAAGAACAATACGTCCCAGTTTTCGACATACTCTGTTACAACAAACTAAAAGTGATTATTTTATGATACATGCAACCAAATGTTACAATATTATTAAATGAAATAATATTAAAACAATAGAATGAAAAAATATTTACGACGGCCAATTTCAGTCCGCTTATTAGATTTAATAAAGTATAAATGTAAGACATTTAAATGGCATGCGGTCGAAAATTCGACATAAAGTAAAAAAATCCCAGTTTTCGTCATACTTTGTTATTTGAGAATAAATTAAAGTGATTATTTTATGATAGTGTAATAAAATTTTACAATATTATTTTCTCAAATAATATTCAAACAGTTGAATGAATGGGCCTTACAATGTTTTACAATGGGTCTGATAAGAAGGCTTAAGGTCACCCAAAGGGCAATGGAGAGGGCTATGCTCGGGGTTTCTCTGCGTGATCATATCAGAAATGATGAGATCCGCAGGAGAACCAAGGTCACCGTCATAGCCCAAAGAATTGCGAACCTTAAGTGGCAGTGGGCAGGGCACATTGCGAGGAGGACTGACGGCCATTGGGGTGGAAGGAAAAGTCCTCGACTGGCAACCACGTACTGGGAAACGCAGCTTTGGTAAGCCCCCACAAGGTGGACTGATGATCTAGTAAAGGTCGCGGAGAGCCGCTGGATGCGGTCAGCGCAGGACCGACCGGTTAGGAGATCCTTGGGGGAGGCCTATGTCCTAAAGTCTCGCGGCTGATATGATGATGATGAATGAAAAAATATGCAAGTTTAACATCATATTTTAGTCGTTAAAAAGGCAAAACGGACTAACGGGTTGTTTTCGGCCAATTTTATTTCAATTTGAAATATTATGATGGTCTCAAGACGAAAGTCTTTAATTCATGTGTGTTGCCAGTGATGACTTACGGAACCGAAACGTGGCCGCTTACAATGGGCCTCATAAGAAGGCTCAAGGTCACCCAAAGGGCAATGGAGAGAGCTATGCTCGGAGTTTCTCTGCGTGATCATATCAGAAATGATGAGATCCGCAGGAGAACCAAGGCCACCGACATAGGCCAAAGAATTGTGAACCTCAAGTGGCAGTGGGCAGGGCACATTGCGAGGAGGACTGACGGCCGTTGGGGCGGAAAGGTCCTCGAGTGGCGACCACGTACCAGGAAACGCAGCGTTGGTAGGCCCCCCACAAGGTGGACTGACGATCTAGTTAAGGTCGCGGGAAGCCGCTGGATGCGGTCAGCGCAGGACCGACCGGTTTGGAGATCCTTGGGGGAGGCCTAAGTCCAACAGTGGGCGTCTCTCGGCTGAAATGATGATGATGATGATGATGATGGATAATAGTAATGACCTCATTATTTGAATAGTGATTGGTGTTATTTTTTATGGTAAATGGTTGGCAGACAAGCATACGTCCTGCCTGGTGGTAATCAGCAACTGTAGCCTTAGATGCTTGCAACAGTGATCTGACACTCGCGCGCTGGCAACCCTTATCCATTCCCCGTGGAGCTCTAGCGACCTTACTTACCAACAGAAATACAACACCACAAAAATTTTTTTTGGACTGTGGTCTTTTGTAATGGTAGGTACTACCTTTTTTTTTTTGACGATGGGGAACCAATTGACTGGCCATACCGCACGCTGGCTAGGCGTGCGACGTGTGCAGGGATCACCGACGCGGAACAGCGCCAGTACTACCTGCTAAACCCCACCGGTACCCTCCTAAGCCCTCATGGGGGCGCTTTGGGATCGAATGGTAGGTACTACCTAGAATTTGCAGCCCGAACCTGGGCTGCAAATTCTAGCTCTAGTCTGTTGTGCCCTACCTTGATTAACAATTTCATTTTAAAACATATTTTTATTCATGAAATCCGTACTCAATTGATGCGGTCGAAAATAGGACAACTGGTGGACGAAAACTGAACTTTGCGGTCGGAAACTGGTAATATTGGCATTTTATTACTTATTTTAAAATATTAAAAACAACATGACTGTCACCACTAACACGTTCGTAATAATTATAAATAAACTAATATAGGAATTCATTTCAGTAGTTATTTTATAAAATTATAATAAAGAAATATTTTAATTTTATTTTCAAAGTTGATAACTCCACTAAGTGGACGATAACAGGCGTAATGACCCTATTTAAAATGTGACTAAATTAACTTCTTGTGCTGGTAGATGCAATTTGTTTAAATAAAAAGCAAAACGAGAATACCTAGAAATAAGCAGGTATTGTTACTTTAAATAAACTAGCCAGTCGTTGTTGGTTTATTCTGGCTAAATTACGTGTGAGTTTTTTTATGATTTTCCGACCCCCCTCCCCCTTTTGAGATGTCGCGAGAATTTCGACCCCCTCCCTCCGACCCCTTATCTCATGTGAGATTTTTCTAAATTTATCATAGGGTAAATGCGTTGGATTCATTTAACGAAACACAGTGACTATTTGTTTCATTATTTTTATTCAAAGCGAGGACTTTTTTATTGGTCTGAGAAAAGTAGTAAGCATTTAAGATTGCTGAGATCTCTCTAAAATTAAAAATTACTTAAGTCAAAAAACATTAAAAAAAAAAATTTGACCCATACTGTTAATAGAATCACTATCTATCACTATTGTTGTACCTACATACCTACATTTATATTCACGCTTGTAATCTTAAAAAGGATTGAGCACAGATTTAGGTGTAACATTTAGTTAGCATAAAGCCACATTTGGCAGTATGGACCATGCATTGCCTCCGATAGGTTGCCAGCCTGTCGCCTACGCAAATGGGACACCTAACTTAAAATAAGTAGCAATCTTTAGTAATCCAACAAACAAATACTAACAACATAATTTGTAACATAAATAACATAACACTTAATCTGTTCATGATTAGAAATGCTTTCAATAAGTACCTAGTACCTATCTAATATATTTTTATCCATTCCGCAATCAGTGTGGTTTCTTTAAATTTAAAAATACCTTCTGTTTTAGAACATCCATTTCTGCTGTTGACTGTAACTACCTAATTTATTTGTAACTTTAAGCACGTAGGCAATTAAGACATCAATAAATTTTCTTAAGGCCTTATTTTAACAGCCGTAAATGGATTTTTCCAGTTATATTTGACGTAAACATAGACTAGCCCGCTAACATAGACAGTTTAACGCGATAAATGGCTATATCATATCGTGTTTTGGTTGTCATGCTAGGCGGGCTGATCTATATAGAAAAGTCAACAGAAATAATGAATGTAAGGTATATTTCTCATTGTTGAAAATACCTACAATATATTTCTTCCTATTTGTATTTCTATTAAGTCGAAATACAATTGATATAATAATCAATGTTCTTTGATAGTAGATCTTTTCCGATCCTATTAATTACCAGTCTGGGTTATCCTACGAAGGTTTTTTAGAATTTGATCAATTCAAGACGCTATCATCTCTACCGCGATTCGATTTAAATTCCCTCACAGAAGCTATAATCACTAACTTAGAATTAAAGCATGATTCGTTAAGAAAATTCCTAATGAAAGGTTCTGCAGGAAGCAAAATGTACATCATAAAACAAGAGTTTCCACGTAGGCATAATTTCAGTTATTTCTATGAGCTTTATTGCTATGCGATATGGATTATAATTGGTTGGTGTGGAAACGACAGAGCGTGCAGCAATAACGTAAAGATACGAGTTATTGATGAAATGAGTGTAATCTTAAATACTTAATCAAACGCTTAAGAGGTGGGAAAATCTTGGACTTCATAGAGATTGCAGAATGTAGGTACTTACTTGTAATAGTCTCAATTTTGTATAATTTATGTGCACTTTATCATTATTGTTAAGTAAAGAATATTAACAATATAGTTTATAGGTGATAAATATATTAGTATACATTCTAAATAGAAGAACATACAGCACAAACTTTTATGTATTAATTGCGCAAGTACGGTAATTTATGTGTTTTTGTTCGGACATACCTATAGACAATACAACCTTTAGTCTGTGGGTGTGCTGTACCTATTTCTATTAACTATTTTATCATCTTCATCGTTTCTAATTAAGATGTAATAAAACATTGAAGGCTCCGAAACACTACGACAGCTGAAACACTAAAATTTTCGTGAGATAGAATGAAATACATAATAATACTGTATGTATTTTGATGCTGAGTTTTTAGAAGATTACTATAATTAATTTCAAATCCACAATAAAGCAATAGAACCTAATATGAAAGCATAATCTTAAAAATTCGCCAGCTATGATTGCTGCACAAGTTTTTCATTTTTGAATGAATTTCCTTTATAGTGTTGCTGGAGCTGGAGATGGGTAAAGGGAAAAGGATTTTCGACTATACCCCATGATTTTTTCTAATTTCCGTAGAAACCTCACCCAAAGGAATACGACACTATGAAGATGTTATATTATTTACTACGGTTATCTGTAAGATGCAATTATTACTTACTACCTTTGACCATGCCGCTATCCTCTATTGTGATGGTAAGAATCCTCTAGAATACAACATAGAAGAGCTTAGCGGGAGATCCTTTTGGATGAGAGGGCACCAACCAAACAGAGACGAGAGGAGTATCTGTTTTAAACTATATAAACATACTGTAGTTTTGTTTAACATGAAAACATATTCCTCCCCGTTTCAAATTGAATGGAGAGGCAGTCTACTCGTTAATAAAATATCTTAATTTCACGCTATCAAAGTCAAGAATGTTAATTAGCTTACGCCGGTTTCAATTAGCTATCCACGACTGTGTTTACGAGCTGTAGAATACATGTTCTGGAAAACCTGTCAAATCTTAGATTTAACATAACCATAACTGCAGATGGATTATATACTTAACACGGCGCTGGACGATTTATCTTTGTCTTAGTTAATATGTCTTTAGCCGGCTGTATGTAGCCTATGTTTTCTTAATAAATTATATACATATATATGTGTACGTAGATGGGCGGAAAGACGGAAGAAAATATGAGTAGACACTAGACAGATGAAAGATGATATTATGGCATAGAAGTAGTTCATGGTGAGATACGCCTGATTGACAAGTATGGAAGATCAAACATTACGTTGCCTCCATATAAATTTAAATAAAATAAAAAATTGTGCTCTGGTTGGTCCATGAGGAG
Source organism: Elophila nymphaeata (assembly GCA_955850985.1). Lineage (NCBI taxonomy): Eukaryota > Metazoa > Arthropoda > Insecta > Lepidoptera > Crambidae > Elophila > Elophila nymphaeata. The sequence continues at coordinate 13,655,044 of OY039076.1, read as the reverse complement.
CTCCTCATGGACCAACCAGAGCACAAATTTTTACTTGCCTGGGATGTTTGGGTCTTAGTCTTAGACCGATGAATGAACGCCTAGACCATAGAACCATCTCTTTAGAAATTTCACACACAAATAATCACGCTCATAATCCCAAAAGAGGTTGAGCAGACTCATGCAATGATTCAAAATAGTGACAGGTTGTCTTCCTGTCACCTACACAATAGGGCCTCGAACCCGAAAAGTAACAAACCTCAGCTAACAACCAGGACAGATGTTAACATTCTAATCTCATTTATTTCAGATACCTAATTTGTTTAAAAAATCAATCTGGTGAAAAAATACATTGAAGTTTGAGACTATTCTATTCTCCGAATTGAATGTTAGAAAACAGAAACCACAATGTACGATGAACAAAGATAAAAGAACATTTTTATTTATTCTCATTTACATTTTAAAAAGTCTGGAAGCGGCACTTGCGCGTAAACATCAAACTGACAGTTACAATATTTACAATAGCGGAGTTCGTGTACAGCACGCCTTATCTTGACCTCAAAACGAACTGCATTCACAACTGGTTTTTAAAGTTAAATAAGCAAATAAAATGCCTGATGTCATCGGCTTTTGAAGTGGTTTCATTAGCGAAGCAGTTCTTGTCTATTAAATTAAGGAATTGGAGATTCGTTATTTTGAATTCTTGATGGCATAACGGTGAATCATGTAGATGATTCTTTTAAAATAAACGTTTTACGATGTATAAGTATTAAAATCATCTGCCATCCGATTAATGTTCGGATTATTATTTCGGAGCTTTTGGGAGGCAATAAACTCGTTATGACCGTGTGTTCAAAATTATCTTTGCCTCGAATGTTTTAAACTTTACGAAATAGGAACAAATTATTAACCATTTATTGATTTTAATTTCCTATGTGCCTCTTATGCGCCTTTTTTTTGGGGACAGGCCGGCTCGTTCCATCTATCCACTCAATCCAGTATCCAGAGTATCAATCCATTACTACGCGAGTGAATTCTCTTCTGTTAACATGCATTTTTAATTGCTTTCTGCATAATATTTTCAGAGTTAGTCTACAGCAACTAGAGCCATGTGTATGATACATTAAATCTGAAATCAATAAGGTTTGACGTGACTTGAATGCTCAAAGACTACGCTAGCAAAATCATGGGATGCAAGCTTTGTAAAGTGTTGTCTTATTTAGAAGTACTGTCCGGCGATGGCAGAGGCCATCTACGTTATTGAAAACAAAAACTTTTAATCGATATAAAACGAGATTGTGACTCTCCATAATTGGGATTGTTAATTTGAAAACTCAATTCGAACACTCATTTTAGACCCTATTTAAGTTTCTAATAAAAGGTACCTGTGAAAACTACGTGTGAAAACTAGACATGATTTTAATCGATTCTACGCTTGTTGCTTGTATTATTTAAATGTTCCGGCCTAAAACCCAATACTATTCATCGAATTACGCGTGTCTAAAAGGTAAATGTGAGTTACGAATTCATAATCACCCACATTGTTGTTGTATCACGATGTGTTTGCATTGGATTTAGTGCAAGGGCAGAAACAATGTCGGTAAAAGAAATGTCGTGACCTTTGGCTGAAGAATGGCACCTATTATGTATGCTCGTGAGCTTGTATTAAAGTTTATTAGTCTACTATTATGTTGAATATGCGATAAGCAAATTTTTAACGATATGAATTTTAAAACGCACACGACGATAGATATTTTGTGATACAAAAACTGGTCATCTCATGTTTTCTTGAACTTTTTATTTTATGTAAATATAGACAATGTAGTTGTTTATTTTTAGATGGATAATTGTATGACACATCACACATGCAAATAATAGGGCAATTTTGTGTAAATAACTTATGTAATAGTGGACTTATTTTTGGTATACCACACATTGTATTTATTCTTATATATTTGTTAACCAGAGGAAAATAAATGTATGCATATTTAGCAGAAAGGATCTGTCATTAACACAAAATGGTGGTGGGTATCAAAATTTAAATAATTAATAATATGATTAATTATTATATAGAAAAGCTTTTTAAGCTTTTTAAAGATAAATTATAATATAAATGATCCAAATGCGAGGGAGAACTGACTGTCCAAAATTTACGCATGTAAAACTGTAATTTTAATTATATTGTTATTATCTATTGACCTCTAATGATGTTTTGAAATCATTACGAAATTGTAAGCTGTGGAGTTTCTTTTCCCATTTCTTCTCCATCTCAGCATAAAAATAATTATTTAAGTAAAATAATGATTTCGTCCTGAAATGGTGGGAGGGTTTTGACGATTTAAAAGTACTTGGCAAAGTCCATTTAAATAAAGAGCTTTTTCATTTTCATTTACAGCAAACAAGTATTCAGCATGTCTGATGGTGAATGTTTTTAGCAATTAAGTCGCTTGCAATACCAGAGACTCATGAGTCTCTGCTCTCAGCATGCTGTTCTCTGTACCACTCTTCTAAATTTCTAATACTAAGTGGGAACACTGTGGTGGACAGTGTCATTTGCCTTTGAATCAGATTTGGTGGTAACATGTAAATAACCGGACTACTGAGATGATTTTGAATGTAACATATTATGTCCTGGTCGTTATCTTTAGTTCGTTTGTTTACTGAAGGATTGTTAATTTTTTTAAGGTTTGGTGCCCCTTTTCTGTAGGCGACAGGCTGGCAACATGTCGCTATTTTGGGGGTCTTTTATGGCCCATACTGCCAACCGAATATTACCTGAAGCTCTGCTCAACCCCTTTTGGGATTGTGAGCGTGATTATGTGTGTATGTATGTATTGTATGTAGATGATTAACTAATCTTATGCGCATGATTCCCATCGTATTCTAAAAAAGTAAGCTAAGTTGCTCCCTTTCTCATTTACGATACCATACGTTGATTAATACTATAGTTCTCATAATAATGTACCTGTCTTCAAAACTTCACGGTTTTCTTCAAATCTTCAAATTTTACTAGGTGGTAGACCCATATGTACGGTCGTCTGGGTAGGTACCACCGCCTTTCTTATTTCTTCCGTGAAGCAGTTCGCTGTGTTTCGGATTGAAGGGAAAGGTAGCCAGTGTAATTACTGGGCATGGAGGGCATATCATCTTAGTCCCCAGGATGGCAAACGCACTTGCGGTGTTAAGTGATTTAAACTTAATATTTCAAGTGGCGGCGGTGACCACTTAACATCAGGTTGGTCGCAAGCTTGTTTGCCATCTCGTAACATAAAAAAAACTGTATGTTGATAACATGACATAGAGGCTGAACGTACCGTACTTAACTATTGGTTGTCACAAATCATCTAGCGATATAAAACCTTGGACCCACAAATAACCATTTAAGTCTGCGAGCAAAACAGATAGTAATCGAAGGCAAGCAAAAAATAATATAAAACGTGCGTGACTCAATTCCTGTATACATCAAGACTAGCTTATAACCCTACTTGATAGTAAATAAGGCCCATTTTTGCGCAATAAAATTTTTCTAAGGCAACGTGATTCTCAACCATTTTCTACGTATGTCTCTATCATTAAGGAGATAGTTTAGATAACTTTTACAGCGTAGACTCCTTAGTAAGAAATCTTGGGCTATAGAACCGGGACTTTTTGTGTTCTGGCATCCTAATAGGTAATTGTGAAGGGCACTAAAAACACAGAAGTAAGGTGATAAGCCAGAGGAGAATTTTTACATGGACATTTTACTGTCGTTGAAGACGGTGTACGTGTTATTAGGCTTCGTATTAAGATTATTTAATTGGCTTTGCCCTTTTAGATGCTTAGTCACCATTTACGTGTCATCGCATTTAATAGTAGAAATAGTTAGAAAACGGCATTCCATCAGCTTTCAATGTTATCCGTAACATTCGACGTGTAAAAATGTTCATTTACATAAAATTACATCGACAAGCTTACCTTTTCAAAATGTACAGGAAATGTTAACCAATAATTGTGTTAACATTGATTTTTCATTAGAAAAAGCTAAATCCTTTGTTCACGTCACAGTTGCTACAGATAATATAATACTATACTAGCTGTTGCTAAATATATATGAGCTAATTATTATGACTTTCATAGGTTTTCTAACAGTGACTTGCATTATAGATAGTGTTATTAATTTTTGGATTAACTAAACGCATTCGTACTATCTTTTATTCACATTTTGAATTATGCGAATTTCGATGAAAAGTTCTTCTAGACGTATACCTATTTGACAAGAACTAGAAACACGGAAAACTTTAAACTTTAAATTGACTCTGACTGAGTGACACATTGTCGGCTTTTGTTTATAGGTTCATTGAAGGGTTACTTTTGGGTTTGTTGTCCCCTTTGTGGCGACAGGCTAGCACCCTGGCATTGCATAGCCCAGACTGCTAGAAGTGGCTTTATATCTAAACAAAATGTTTCTTACTGCTTAACCTCTAAAACTGGCAATTCAGATTTTAATTAAATAAGACAAAAGTGTAAAGTAACAAATATATTTCTTCTAGAGACATGTCAATAAAAAATCAGTCGGCAACTGTTTCACTTGATCATGGTGTTCATTAGAGCAAAAATTATTTTCAAGCAATGTAACATGACCCGCTGTTCAATGTAGCAAGACCAGCTTTTGGAAGTGGTACATACGAAGGACCTCATTCAATGTGACAGCTTTGAGAATGGATTTGATCTATGTCGAAGTGCTTATAAAGATGTTAGTTATGTCGTTGGAATAAAGACTAGAATATTAATAGAAAATATTGTAAGCTTTTGTTCGCGGCTTAAATAGAGGATGACAAATTGGATAATTAGTACGTAATCACGATTATGCCATGTTAAAGATTAAATGGCGTAGGTTTGAATTGCAATTTTTATAAGCTATGTGTTAGGTAATGCAAAATAATGTATGACCCTTTTTTCAGTCAATTTAATAAAGTAACCTTTTTTAAAGAAATATTTTTGTCGCAAATAGCTGTCGATACCATCTAATTATAAGACGAACGCGACGTGTAGACCTAGTAGTATTCGGACAAAAAGACTTTTGGAAGATAAATATTTCTTTCATATTAAAACTACCGATCTGTTTGATCTCTAGTTTAATTTTTTTTTTATACTACGAATTATAGCTACGATAAACAGAGTTGATTTCAAGATATATCTATAGTATATACCCTTCAATCGGGAGGTTGAGGCGGCGTCCTCACTGGAAAAAGATCGTATGATGACACGATGCGTTCTTATCACCATGAATTCAACATAAAGGATTTCTTCAGATCAGGGTTCTAATTAAGTTCTTCAGTGTGTCACAAGTCATCTCGCGAGCACAGAAACATAACTTTCGTCGCGCAATGACAACGCATCGTGCGTGTTATCGTTCGATCGATGCGAATGAGGACAGCGCCTTATAGTGTATAATAAAAAACTCGGTAGGTAATTATACAGAAAAGGATATTCATTATTCTATTTAAATAATCTTAAAATAATCCCATTAATGTAACAGTAATTACTACTATTTTTTGTGAGTTGGAATTTTCATATTCTTGGTTAAATAGTCTATGAATGAAGGCTGCCTGCCGCGAAAACTTACTTGGCGAGGTTTACCCTCGAACTGTTTATTCGCTCGTAAATTACATATTGTAATTTTATTACTTCTAATGCTTATTCAAATTGAGCATTACCTCTCGATACACAGAAGCAATTAATAATCTAAAGAAATTACTATCGTAATTCATTTTATTGACCTTCACTGCTAAATACCTTAACCGGGCTTAATAAATTATTCTTTATAATGATAGTAAAATTAGTAGGTCCAGGTGTCCAAATGGCTACCAATTTCTTTGCTGTCCCAATGCTATGTATATTTACAAAGTTTATCAGTGTCAAATTCATACACGCTAAAGGTCTCGACCTCAGTTCGAGAAATATGAAGTCCGTGTTTATACGGACTTCATATTTCTCGAACTGAGGTCTAAACTTTAGAAATTCAACTTGACACGACACGGTGTTTTTTGAATATCATAAATCTAACCGCTAAGCGAACAGAGCTGTATTTAATTTGCTGCAGCGCCTTCTGGGAGCGGCTCAGCTTTGCAAAGGTCGATTAATATTTAGTGCAATATTGTTCTGTACGAACTTTATCATTATTTATTCTGCGATAGTATCGAGTAACGGTTTGATAGATTACCTGATAAAGCGCTGAAGCTGCTACGCCTTCTGAAGAATGACTGCAACAATCACGAAGGAATTAGGCTGGCTGCATTGCGTAAAAAAACTGCGTGTTCAGTTTTTTCTATCTTTGTCGTTTGTTGAGCGAGGAGAGGACGGCCGATTGTTTCTCTCTATTCATCCCGTAAGGTGATTCCTATTTAATTTATGATCATCCACTTATGCATGAAATGGAGTAACATTAATTAACAACGTTAAAATATATTGCTAAAATTTAATAAGTCCAACAGGCAACTCGGCTGATGATGAATAAAGGTCTGCAAAACAAATTAAACATTTTAAACTCAGATATGGAGTGTAGGTAAGGTAAGCTCAGGAATATGAGAATATACCTAATTAAAAATTTAATCTTATATAGTTACTCAATTGTCTGTGAACAAACTTATACAATTTATTAATATGCCAATATTATTGAAGGGCCAATTAAGCTATTTGGCTGCGATATAATAATGTATTATGTTACGCTTACACCATTAATAATTTTTAATGTAGTATTGAATATTATAAGATTTATTTGCACGATTTATATTTAAATTTATTTATTTCCCATTAATTGTCATTTTAGAGTTAGTTGAAGCAGGTAATGGTGTCCTCCATCAACACTTTAATCATCACAGGGCATGATTTCACGCTCCACAACTGTCGTGACTCGAACTAAAATACGATATAATAATGACGTAAGCCAACTTAACCCTTTACAGGCAATGACTAGATCAGAGGTTTATTTTCGACTTATAGGGTCATAATCGAAATATTCCAAGTAGGTGGCGGCAACGGTGAGGTGGCTTGTGAAACTAGCCATATTGTCCACGTGACTGAGTTTCTAAGTGACCCTTTGTTTTCGAATGAAGTCAGGTAATAAATTTGTATTAAGTACGGCCGGCTGTTAGATTATAGGAAAATGAATTCATAAATTCTATGTATGTGTCTCAGGCAATTTGTATGATTCCGCATTTTACAAAATGCCGAAGCATATCATGAAACGCCGCAATTTCTTTTAGGTGGCTACTGGACCATAAAAATCTTGACCACAGATCGAAAAACTATTTTTTTTTAAATGGTATAGGTATATACTCAGGAGTAAGTAGACTAATAAGCGGGGTAGACATGTCTGTGGGAGAGTCTAATATCTTATGCACTTACATTTGCCTTATGCACTGGACTGGTGAAGTTTGCAATCTCAGACCAATATATTGGTTTGAGATTGCAATGTGTCCTTTTTTCAACTTGACGGTCAGGTTCTTGGCCTTCATTTCACCTCATGGTGATGACAGGGTTGAAGGTGTCAGCGAGTCGTTAAACGTTGTGGGATGGCTTTTTTATCGCTAACTGCCAGAATACAACAACAATTCTTAAAAGAATTAAACAATGAAAGATAAGTTTCTCCCGAGTTCTTGTTGTAAAAACATGTATTGAGAGATTCCATTTTTAACTCAATCTACCGTACAATTATCTGTTACTACAAATATATATTTTCACTTGACATCGGCGAAATGCGTAATCTTTACCTATGTGTCGCAATCGCTATTTATTTAAAAGAAGAAGAAGAATAGTGAAAGATAGTTCTAATGGTTTTGTTTTGTCAGACAGTCGACTTGTTGAAAATATTGTTACAGTTATTAGAATCATTTTAGACATAGAAAAAATAGGAATGTTTCTTTGTAGTGTAAATTCGTTGGTCTTAGGTTTTAACTGGATTTAACTTTCCTCATTTACTTCTTAACCTTGCTTTTATACAATATAAGACACTTGAAGAATGTTAAAATTTTGCATTAACAGCTGAATGCAATGATAAATGATTCCAAAATAGAATTTAAAACAGATGTGTTCTTTCGTGCCACATTCCATCATAGTCACCTGCAGAGTTTTGGACAAAATATCTCTCTGTGTATCTCAATGTCAGGTGTCAGCCGTCTTCACAACTCGTTTAGCAATCGAGAGGGGAACTAGTTTGTTGTACCACAATAGGAATGTGCAGACAAAGCCAGAACCGAGATAGTTGTTGACCTCAACACTACTCGAGGACAATAAATGGTGTGAGGACTTTTACATTTCATTATTTTTGAATATCGATATCGAGTACAGTGGAACCTCCTTTTGTTCTGTGAATAAAACAAAAGATGACGAATTTTGAATTTGGAATTGTTGTTGCAATACTCAGATTCGTGAGCAAAGGAGTTTTCAATTCTAGTGCAGAAACATCTTAACTAAAACGAGCTTGATATATTTTATACGCCAGAGATTTAGTTGGTTGACTGTAAAGTTATTCTACTACTCATAATCGTAGAAAAACCATAGAAAATATTGATTTCTATCTGCTTGTTCAGAGATCTGATTATATTAAACCTTTTTATTATGGTTAAGATACATTTCTGAAAGATCAGATGTTCTAGAACACATTCGCAATTTAAAAGTAGAATATTTTCTGTTGGTTTAAAGAGATTTTCATTAAAGTAAGACGGGTTCCGATAAAAGCGGTAATTTAAAAGTACACTGGGAAATCTTGGAATATAATCATTTTTATACAAATTGCAATATAATATAGTTTACCAAGACCAATAATAGTTTACGACGTACTTCATATTTTATGTTTTAATTTCCGATTGTAATGCAATTAAGTTTTATAAAATGTACTAAGGAAGTATACGATAAGCTTATAGATATAAACTGATTATGGTTATATTACTTCCATGGGAGGTGCAAGTTAATAATCCTGGGAGACTATCTTCGCATGAGAATTTGTTGATTGTTTTACAGACGACAATTTTGAAAAGTATCTTAGGCACTATTTACAAAGTTTGTACCAAAACCAAATCATTATTGTTTTCATAAATTTTGACAACAGTCGGCTGTCAAAACGTATGAAAACGATAACGATTTGGTTTTGGTAATAACGTTGTATGAAAATAGCGCGATCCGGCCACGGGCCTTGGCCGGCACGTTGCGTTTTCGTTGCGATTCTTTATCGAGAATCACTTCCTGACTGACTCGGTTTCGGTGTCGGAGGTACAGTTTCGTTTTTAAGCGACTTCAAAAAAGGTATGCACTTCTATAAGTATGTATTTTTATTGTGTGCGGTGGAAGTAACCGGGTGGTGCGGGAGTGATGAGAACGGCGAATCGAGCTCCGAACCTACAGAAATGGTGCAGTCGGCAAACTGTCAATTAAGGGGGCGACCTGGGCTGGTGACCTTAGCCGTACGACATGGAGCGTCCCCCGCGTGCGTAAAACGCTCAGAAAACACGCAAAAAACTGTTAAGGTGCTACTTTTCTCATATAACTATTTAAGTATGTAATCAAATGATCTACAAGATGAATAGTTGTATTTAACCATAAGTTTTGTTGTTATTTTCAAGTGCAATAAAGAGTATTATGTAGTTTTATGAAAATACACACATCAACAGCGTCTAGCTAGGGATATTTGGTATAAAGTTCTAAAACTCGAAAAATTTTAATGAAAACTTATTATGTAGACCTTATTGAATTAAATTTGAAAAAAATAATGAAAAACAAAAGACATTCGCGTTAAAATTGTAGCAGAGTTCGAAGATTTCAATTTAACTATCCTAGTTAATCATAGCAATTGTAAACATCATGGAACGGCCATTTAGGAGGGATGAAATGTTACGGGCAGTAGGCATGCTCCAAGCTGGGGCTACTCAACGGAGTGTTGAACAGATTGGAACAAGACAAAACGTTATATCCAGGTTGTGGTCACGTTATCGTGCCACTGGTGAAGTGACTGGCACCCAGGGAGGAAACTCATAATAACTATTCAACGACAGGACCGATTTTTGCAAGTGTCTGCAACACGTCAACCATATTTTACGAACGGCTAATTAAGCTAGTTGCATGCGACATATATACCTACTTATTAAACTATTATTAAAGATATTTATTAATTAAATTAAATCTTTCTACAGAGATCACTTACGATCTCTGAAAATGATGATGAAATGTATTTATAGTCATATAGTTACATTTTGCCTTACTGTAAACCAAAATGTTTATGACTGAAATTCCATGTCGAAGCAAAGTGAAATGGAACTTTTGGTCTGATAATAACCGCTGGAATCAAAGGCCTTTCAAAAAAATATGTTGTCAGGTTGCTTTATCTTCCACCTGTCGAACGCACATGGCAACAGAAAAAACTATGTGTTAAAGTCCCGTAGATGACTTTTTATCTGTGCTTCATTTTAAACACGAATCTCTGACTGTATAATTACACTATCAGTTAAATGTCAAATTTAAAATTAGAATTGTAAGAAACGCGGCAAAAACTTTTGTCTATTGTAGAAACTGATTTGACGTTCGTCGAAGGAGTTTTTATTGCGATTTATGAAACAGCAATTGCCAAATCTTTACCTTTTGAATATGAAATAAAAGCCTAGAAGATTGATAATATAATTTTGTAATAAAACTCTTTAGGTACCCACCTAGTTACATTTTAGATTGTGTAATGGCGACGGGACATGAATGCTAAGTGGAATTGTTTCATTTTTATACTGCACACAGAAACTGCATTCAGACTATTTCGTAAACTTTGCATTAAATTTTAATCTTTGTTACAATTAAGCATTTGGTTATTAGATTCTAAAGATCTCATTTTTACAAAATGGATTCCGTTGAGAAGGTTTTTCTGAAGAGAATAATAATGTTCAATATTTACGAGTTATAATGTTAAAATATATACCTATTGTTATTGAATACAGCCGTTAGCTACCATGTGCCATACTACCATTAATTACCTAATACAAGTGATAATACCTATATGAGAAAAGTAGAAATATGTATAAAAATCATCTCTTACAAGTTTACATCAAATGCCGTTGAAGATTCTTAATTTGAAACTTATCAATTAAGCGTTTGGTTATACCACGATAAACACGAATAATTTATTACCATTTTCATCAGACAGTTGAGCTGTAAAATATTTTAATTTGCTTTCTATTGTTTAGATGTAAATTGACGAGCAACGACATAGTTCACAGTCCATTGGTCGGACGAGTCGCCGCTGCTTGACGGGATTCGATAGGGCTACCATAGACGTAAACAGTATATTAGAGGTGTCAACATACCAAGGTATTAATAAACTTTCTTTTGTAATAAATACTTTAATAAAATATAGTAAATAAGCCAGATATTATTTAGAATATGTGTTATGAAACTTCTGGATAATAAAGCAGCAACGAAATCGAGCAATAACGTGCTCATTGTTGATAGTTCAATCAGTTTATTATGCGCAATAAGAGCCACGAACTGTCAAAAATGGATTATTGCTCCTGACTGTATAACTGCTACTGTTTCTCACCCTGCTAGTTTTAATATTTACCCTAGTTGCGATAAGGTGCCGCAATAGGGATATGTGGGGGTCTGTGGCATTCCAGCATTCCTACTAATAACCTTTCGTCGACGGTCTTTTTTCACGAACGTGACTGCCCTTGCGACGATATCTCTTGTATCGCTGAAATGTGTGCATTCAAAGTTTTGCCTACATGATAGTCCTTTCCGACCACAGAAATAATAATAAAGTGGATCTCTCCTCTTTACTATTATTTGTGTTTCCGACAAAACTTCCACTGAAATGACGTAGCACTAGGTATTCCATTTGTGATCAAGGAAAATTGCCCATAATCTATATTTTATTGAATATTAATAAAACAAACGTCTAAAAGCTCATACGCTATTGTTCCACAGTCTCGTAATAAGGAAGTGAAACCGATTACCTGTGCGTCCTTTTCTGACCGCAACAAACTCTATCCTGCGGCTTCTTTGAATGCGTGCGTGCACCGTGTCGAGGCGTCCCTCCGCCTATCCCCTGAGACGATCGCCTTTTGTTTGTTAAATGCACTACAAAACCAACACGCACACGGAGCCAGGCTTGACCATGTCAGTTTTTTCTTATTTTATCGTAAACCTGATCCATTGTGGGGACGCGTTTATTTTATTACTTTATTGCACAAAGATGAATTTAAATCCCTCTGCTTTGTTACAAAATTTATTCGCAATAACAGGTGTATAAACATTTGTTTATTGCTCTAATCTGAAAAACGTAACCCGACTATATAAAAACATTTTACCTGTCTTCCCAAATTACTACTATCAAAGGAGGCGTTGGAGCGGATAATCGAGCTGTAATAAAACAAGATCGCAATTTAATGCCATTACAATAGCTCCAACTGCAACAAAAATCATTTGCCTTGATGCAATTTCAAACTTGTGTACCATAACTTAGGTACTAAAAAGCAATTTTATTGAACAAAAACAAACAATTGGATATTTTCTTCTTTCTGAAATTAATGCAACAACCTAGTGCTTTGTGGACAAATCAGAATCAACGTAATGACGAGTTTAAAAAGGTGGCTTGTATTTTCATTCTATTTCCATTTTATTAAACCTTTGGCCTCATCACCTACTTAAAACTAGCGCAGCCTTGAATTTAACAGTTTTTTTAATATCTTATGGGTAAATCACATCATCAGTAAAACTACTATCTACTATTAAATCTCCATTAATCCCATCGTAACCTAATTGGATTTCCGTTTCATTTTCGGCGAAATTAATGAGTTACGTCCATCGGCGAACTTACTGTTAGCGTTTCTCTAAACGCCAATGACATCACCGTTTGTTTGCCTGCTTACTTTCACAGCCGCACCCTTGCCAAAGTATTATTTAATAAGAAGGTAATTGCTTAGATGCCTATCATTATTGCGTGGACGTACAAGATGGCTCCCGGCTGTGGTCCTCGGTTGGATTTTTTTATTAGAAAAAAAGGTGAAGGGATCGTGGGAATTCCGAACTGCTTTGTTTTTATATTCTTTTTCTTTTCGATGTCTCTATCGAGTCCGATTATGGTTGTCTTTTTTTTTGTTATTGTAATCCTTGCTTCGATTTTGTTTATCAAATTCTTCAGTTTTAATCATCGGATTAAATCTAGCACAACGGTATTTGATTTAATCTGTGTATAGACAATCACTTTTGACATTGTTGGTCACATTTAGTTTTCCTATTACAATTTCTTAGAAGGATAAAGTCAAAGGGAACGAATTCATAGAAAAATATTGGTCTCGAGCAAGAGCATACAATCTGATACGAATGCGTCACCTGGCTACTCTCCGGATGTGGGCTGAATCCTTGTATTACAATGCGCCTGATTCTTAAACCTGTTTTGAATAGTGCTGTTCCGTATAAGGTATAGAACCCGAAGATAGTGGCCGTAAACTTTGAGAATCCTCATGATCATGACGCCGCCGGTACCTACGTATGCGCATCCGTTGTCACATACCGACTTAAAACTTGAGAAATAACAATTACCATTAGCAGCATAAAATGATTAAGGTGTACTTATTTTCGTGTACAAACATGTAGAACACGTAAAATAAATGTAAATGCCTTCAATTCTATTGGGTATCGAAAAACATTGCAATAATAAGCTTATAAAAAAGTCTTTTTTTATCGAAATCTTATTGTCTTTCGTCCTTGTCATTATTGTACGAAAACAAGATGACAGTGTTTTAGGTGGTGTCTTTTAATATACCTATATTTATTATACCAATCCATTAAAGTATTCGTATTGTATTTTGAAGTCGACTATGAGCATCACTAATTCAATGTATAATACTTTTTGCGTCAGTTTATCTCGTCCCATTTGTTTGCGATCTCTGACGTTCATGGCTATTAGGCTCCAGGGAGTATTTTGATGCTGCATTAGAAGCCTCAGATCATTTTGTAGATTTAGATTAGGCAACTTTGTTTCTGAGAATTGCACGTTGACTAATTGTTTGAAGGACGTGCAGGTATGTTAATGGATATTTGATCATTTGAAGGCCAGTCTAAACTTGTGTTTAATACTTTTTGGGAATTGAAAATTAAAAATGAACTTAGGTTTTCCTTTTTTTTTTGTTTAAGATATCCCACGTCGTTAAGACAATATTTATAACAAAGTATTATCATTCATTACATATCCAAATTGTCAGTTAACAACCTCATTAAAGTAATTGATGTTATATCTCAATAATGTTTTTGTATAACAGCTATTTCTTTTGTGCCATGGAGTTGCAATTTTTTGTCTACCATCAGCTCTGCAACTAAGTTCAATTATAGATGTAATCGTTTAAAGCGGGCTTAATGTCTCTGTTTCGTTTCTATGTTTATTGCCTCTTGAACCGTGGTTCACATGTTCCATATCCCCATTCTCTCACGTCGTGTACGTTAAGCCACGATGGTTGTAACATCAATCTTGACACTTGAACAATGCCGCTGGAAGTAAGCGAACGGAACTTTTTTGTTTGACTTTACAACAAGAAAGTCGTTTGTAGTTATCACTTTCGATAGTTTTGATTCTTGTTGGTTGGCCGCGTAGGATATGTTAACAGGTGCCAAATTGGTTTTGTTCTTTAAGTGTAAAGTACTAATGAATGAGGATTAATTAATATCATTGTATACATAAGCAGAATCTATTGTTCTAAGTATTTGTTTCCTTTTATTATCGTCTTAATCAAGATTACAAAAGAATCTATCTAGTCAGAAAATACCTATCGTAAATGAAAATCGAGTCTGTTTCTTTGGATTCTTTTTCGAAATCTTTTACTTTTGTTTGAATTTGATGCTTCGCACGTGGTTTTGGGATGGCTGTGCGGGTCTTCAATCAATTTTTTTTTTTGCTTTATTCTTGACGGTCAATCTTTTTATTACATTGCATTAGCAATTTGACTTCTATTGTGTTCTTTGCTGATAGTTTTATTTTTATTACGATACGAAATTAATGCTTTTGTTATGAATTCTAAAGATTCTTTTTCTTATAAATATTCTTGTAAATGCTATTCTTATCCACTTTTCGCACAGAACGTTAACCAGAATCTATGCAATTTGCAGTCTACTGATTAGGCATATTAAAAATTCAAGTAAAAAGGTTACTAAGGTTGCTAATCCCATTACTTTAAATCTAAAGAAGTACGGACGAAACCGCTAGTAAACTCATTGAAATACAGCCATGCTAATAGAATGGACTGGTTTGAACATTTGAATGGAAGTAATGCCTTTGTTTAGATCTCCCACGAGTTGCGTATAACGGAACGTTACAGCTAAATAGTGGTTAGGAACGTTGCTAGTGCTGCTTGAGGTTCGACGGAGTGGGACATTGGGACATGCTCTCGTAACATTGGTCAATGTTTGGTAAGGACCGTGGATAAGTAATTGGGCTCTTTATTGTTTGGCGTGGGTTGACTTGAAGATGAAGTGGAACAGGTTACTCTATTCAACATATTTGGAACAACTTTTTCGGAAAGTTCTGTTGTATTACATAGATTATGTAATACTTTAAGCGAATGTGATGAACGATGTAGTTAATTATACGGGATAGATAGATATGATTTCAAATGTTAATAAGCATTCGTTGGCATAGTATCGTGATTTCGAAGACAAACCCATGTTCGCCCTTGATGTTAAACGAACAAAAATTTATCAGCACTTATTCAATTAATTTTATGGAATTAACGAGAGTTTAAAATTGTGGGACGCGATTAGGATATGTTAAAGCGTTATATAATCTGTTTTTTATTATAATAAGTCCGTTGTCCCATATCTGACAATCTGCCATGGGTGTGAAACTAGCTACGTGTGAATCTCTACATATACCTAACAGAAAGTAATATTCAATACTTTACGTAAAAGCGGTGACGAATGAATCATGTTTACGTGAATAAATGAGGACACATTAATGGTGTCAATTGCTTGTGGTGAGCATGAGGTGGTATAGACTTTTTGTTTGCTGTCAGTAGTGTAGTGTGAGTGGCAATAAATTAATTAGGTTCATATAAAAAGTACGCAATGATATTTTTGTCAACCACTGACGGAACACGTCCCATCCACGTCCCGGGCACGGCACGGATGTGTGTGGATCGAACTTTTAATAGGTTTTAGATACCACTTACAGCATACCTAATACCGCCGGTTATGTGATCATTCTGTGTGTAGAAAAACACCGAGCAAAAGAGGAATTATCGCAACTTGCTTCTTGATGCAACAGGTGATATGATTACGCACACTATGAACAGTTTGCGGGAATCTTTGTCGTGTTGTGAAAGAAACCGGTAACTTTTTAAGTATTGATTTAAAGATTTATTTTCTGAATGTAGCTTTATCTATGATGAAGCCTTTTCTGAAACGGCGGCTGATTCTTACTAGCATAGCGGAAAAGTTCACTAATATACAACAAAACAGATGGATGGAATTGCACGCCATTTTCACACGAAGGTGGAACTTAAAGAAATCGTGGAACGACCAATCTTTGAAGAATTAATTGTATGCGTGCTTCTGCGTGATTGTAGCCAACCTTTTGAACATTAATTGCCATTCAAAATAAAGTGCTCGAAACTCTAAAATAAAGGTGAAAGTTATGAAAGTTTAACTTTAGATCTATCACTGTTGTCATTAAGAAATCGCTTCTGTCTTTGTGAGATATTGTGCCAAAGATAATTTATTTTACGTCGTTTTATTACAAATGTTATTACTTACATTTTTTATTTGTTCTGTTAGGTGATACAATTTAAAATATCATGTTTTTGAGTTTTAAATAATATACCTACCTCCAGTTTTACTAAACATTACGCGGAGACTATTACCGCATACCTGTAGGAAAACATTGTTAGTTACCTACTTAATTACTTGTTATTTATTTGACATTATAGAATATTTTCACCAACATTATGACATTTAATTTTTAGTAAGGTCTCGACAGGTATCGATAGCGACACTAAAACCCGTTTTATATTTATTAATAAAAACATCTTTTTACGAAATGTAAGACCGCGAATAAGCGGCGAAATTTCGTTTGAAGTTGAGACAGTAGCCGCAAGCGACAGGAAGTCTATATTCAAATTAAAATGTGATAAGTTTACCGACGAAGCATTTTAGTTGCGTTAATGACACCTTGTACAAGTTGTTTTTGCATTTGTTTGTAAGTATCAATAGTCGCTTTCTTTAGCCTATATACTTAGAGTTTTTTGTAATCTGCTAGTAAAAAAGGTTTCGAATTAGACTCAAAGAAGATACAAAATTTGTGTTCGGTTTGATAGGTGGTTTAGTTTTATGTCCACCTGTTCTAGATACTATACCTACTATCTTATCTAAGTGTAAATACATAACGAAAGGATTTGAGATTTTAATGAAAGTTATTATGGGTTTTTCACACTTCGAGG
Source organism: Elophila nymphaeata (assembly GCA_955850985.1). NCBI lineage: Eukaryota > Metazoa > Arthropoda > Insecta > Lepidoptera > Crambidae > Elophila > Elophila nymphaeata. Next base: position 13,637,624 of record OY039076.1, on the reverse strand, counting down.
AAAACTTAGTAGGTAAAAACCCAATAAGAACAGTTGATTAGAAAATGGATCTATTCATGATATTCAAATGAAAGTTATTATGGGACACTTTAGAGGAAAAAAAAATAGTAAATGTGTGATGAAAAAAAAAAACAATTAGGAAATTGCTACTACTTCAAAAACTCACTCTAGTCTAGGGGATGTTATTGAAAGAAATTATAATAATAGGTTTCGAAAAAGGAACATTATGTTGAATGAAACAGTGCAACATCCAAAGGTATTGTTCCCACTCCCCGATATCTCTTTTATAAAAGAAAATGCGTAACTTTTTATAACCCTTAATGTATGAGAAATATAGGTGCCTTAAGCCTAATGTTGCTAACGCGTAGCAGTTCTTATGGTTTTACTATTGTCAATGTCAATAGTGACGCTAAACATTCAACACACGATTATATTGACGGATCATTTCCGGAAGCTTTTCACTATAAAATCGATTTATAGCTCGAGAAAATATCGATTGATGTCCATTGAATTGTGACTGACAGCACTATGCGAATAATTCTAGCGTAGGTATCTCGATTTACTGAATACAATACTTTTGATAACCAGGAAATAAAACGTCGAAGTATTGCGGCGATGCAGCTAATAGAGATGTTGTAGTCAAGACTTATAACCAGTCAAAATAAGGTACTATTGACTGCAAGATTCAGTGAAAAGGAATTTTAAAAAGTTTTTAAAAAAAAATCCGGTGACACGGAGCACATTTGCGATCAACAGCCATTCAAAACTGAATTTAAAATTTAGTGTTAACCACTTTTAACCTTTTGGTCCTCGCTTGGAGATATCTATCGCGAGACAATTAAAATCAATCGAAATTATTTAGGGTCGAGTAAATTAATTGCTTCGGTCCTATTGCGTACACTAATTCACTATAACAGCCTTTATAATTCGACACACTAGTGGAGCACAAGGCCCCTCGTTGATATTGAAGAAAATTTAGGCTGTACACTAATTAATAATTAGGTAATTAAAATAAATATACCTTTTGACTGAAGAAATCAATAAAATGAATTGTTCCTATCCTATATACAAGTATGCTATCACGCTGAGCATAGCTTTAGGTAAAGAAACACAAATATCCACATATAGCAGTATTGCCCTGGAGTGTCTTGAGGTATGTAGGCGACAGGATCAAAATATGTCGCCTACATAAAAGGGCATGTAACACACAAAGTAACTAAATTTACAGTGAACCAAAAACAAAAGACGACCACCAGAACAGATGTTACATTTTAAAGCATCTTAGCAGTCCAGGTATGTACTGGTTACTTCTTGTCGTGGGCCGATCGTATAGTTGGGCAGACAGATCGTCATAAGACGATCGATCGATCGAGGACCATAAAAATCTAAAAACACTGTAGAGTAACCAATTTCTTAAAAAATGGTAGTGGTCAGGAGTCGTCAGTAGGTTCAGGGTTATTTTTTTATGCTTGATCATAATTCGATGGGTCGAGATTTTTATTGCTTTTCACGATATGTGATTACTAAACTAAATTTGGTTGATTTTGTCAGTCAGTGTATTGACCGGTTATTGAGTTTTGACTGTAACATAATATAATAGAGATATTATTAAGATAGACAACAGAGTTGCGTATTATAATGACACGTTCCAGCAAAATTATCGTTCCGATCGGCTCTTTCGTAAGCTTGGAAATAGTATGTCATTTTATATGCGTACGTCTGTTATTTAGTTGCGGTGTGTATTTAAATTTATGGAGTACCTACTTTAGTGTTTTTGATGCATAGTACTTAATGGTAATCTACAGTCTTCTAAGGCTAATCAGCCATTACCGTGATTGTAGTGATTTTGATGCGGATACTGATTGTGTAATAAACTTAGGAACATATTTGTATGGAAATGGAATCAATGTGTTCCTTCTTTCAGATTGTTAGTATGTTAAGATCGTAAGGTCAACGGTCACTAATTCCTACTAAATTTTTACAAGTCTCTTTTACGGAACACTAGTAGAAAATTGCATCAAATGTAAAATTGTAACCTTCTTCTTCGAGTGGTTAACCTAGTACAGAGGGCCCGTAGACAAAGTAACAAATAGAAATGATAACGATGTGGGAATAGGACAAAATGTATGGGACTGACTTAAGCCGTCGTTAAATCACGTGGCCAATCAACAACAAAAATTTCTTCCAGTCATCCGTAAACACATCGCATTCAGGTTTGAAATCCAAGAGTGCATTGAGTGCGGTGATAATCATCAACTCCTCTTTCCATAATGAAAAACACAACAAATATGCAACACTTTTGACTTAGTTGCCGAATACACAAACGCAATTCAAATAGAAATTGTGGAATTTATTTATAAGAATCAAAATTTATTTAAGGGAGAACGGTCGAGGAGCTTGATAGTTGAAGGTTTTTTATAAAAAAAATATGGAGTTTCGAAAGTGACTACCTGACGTTAATCGTGTTCCAAAAGTGTTTTGTCTTTTAAATACTCAGTTTTGTGTTTGCTATGACAATTAAGGTTGCTTATTTGAGATTCGTCCGCTTATGTCCACACATTTATACACTCGTATAAACTAGGGGTCACTGACCCGTAAGTTTTGTTGCTTCTTTCGCACCATTGTTTCGAGTTTCAAGTTGACACGTTCATTGACCATAACATAAAATTTAGCAGTTATTTATTTTTAGACATGATTGACAATTTGTATTTTTTGGGCACTAAAAGTAGTGTAAGTCATAACAGATACGGTTTTTTATGTTTAACGACACTTTTGAAAACCGTAGATCGAAAACTCCATAAAGATTATTGTAATATTTTAGATGTTCCACTGGGTTGGTTACAATTTTCATTTGATTTAGACTCACCCAGAAAGGTCCTATTAATCATAAAGAAATATTAGGTTACAGATGAAAGAAAGAAAGAAATTATTCATTGGTACACACAGAACATATAAGAGAGAAATTACAAAATACTACAAACAATTAGTGGAGTCCTGTGCGAGACCAATAGGACTCTGCCTCAGCAAATGCTTCTGCAGCAAGATGAACAAATAAAAAAAAAACAGCATGATTTGTGATTTCTGTTTTCTATAATTTTATTCACTACACATTATTATTTAATTACATACTTACTTAAGCCAGTAAAATTCCCAACTTCAAGTTACCTTACAACTACGCCGCCCGTATTTTACTAAGAACTGAATGCCAATTCTGTCATAATCCTCGCCAATATCTCCAGTTGACTCCCAATAATCTGATTCCCTCACGGCTGCTAGTTTTATCGCTTCCGCCTACCCGCGGTCAGGTAATAGCTTCTCTTTATCTGAAACAAAAGTACCGGCTAGGCCTTTTATTACTACACATATTCTTTATATATCTTGAATGCTATTATAGTTAAAGCTAGTGGATTCTACGTACAAATCACCCGTTAATATTTGCGTTTGCAATGTTAGATGTAAATCTATAGTATGTTTATATCTATGTACGAGTACACTGAAAGTATTCTCTATCAGCCTCCGGTTCCTCATATTTGTATGTATCTCAGTTTTTAGATAAACTTATTTATTCATTTATACCAGTATAAATAATAATGATCGACTAATAACACATACTATATAAACACGAAAGCCGAAACGCGGCCGAAACATGTTAATTCTGAGTGGCATTAGTAAAGTTGCGAAACTGTACTGAAAGATAGAATATTGTTTATTGTTCACCAGCAAATGTTCAACACAAAAAGAAAACAATAATAAAAACTATACACGGTGAACAACTTCTAGCAACTTTAGACCTATGGTCTCCATACATTTAGTTTGTATAGTGATATACAAACGAAATAACAGTTTTTTTTTTAAAATAAAATCCTATATCTCTCCAAATCTATTAAGATTTAAAAAAAATACCATTTTTATTTTATCTAAAATTGAGATCACGGTTCCTAAGAAAGTTTTCTCTATCTCTTATAGTTTAGAATTTCCCGCATACCGACCCGAAAAAAAAACTCACCTTGATACCATTGACGGTCTTATACAAGCTATATACAAGCGATCTCTTCCAGACAACCTTTGGATGGACAGGAAAAACGTAGAATAGTAAATGAGTGTTGTTGTATTTTAATTTATTTATTTACATGCAACACGTACAATAATGTCTGACTCTGTAATGCATGGTGCATATTATTGGCACAGGTGAACTGTGGAATAATTTAAACATGTTATTGAAAAAAGGAACAGATTGTAGTCTTAGCTTGTGACTCACCCTTTCGTAATAAATCAGCATAAATAATTTATTTCATTACTATTTCATGTTTTTATACATAAACGAGAACCTCTCAAACTTATCTCTCTCAACTATTTGCCGCTACCAGGACTCGAAGTTGGAATGAATCTGAACAGTTCCTCTGAACACTTCCCATGATATCTGCGGTAGAAGATGCAAAGAGAACATCTTTACGTAGGGTCAAGGCGTCTAGCTGTACGACGCAATGATTAGATGGAAGGTGGAAGCGGGTATATCTGGAATCCTCTGTCACCGAGAGACTGGCAATCTTATTACTAACTGTCGAAATAGTAAAATAACATTACTGTTACCACTACTGCTCTGACGACAGACGTTGACAAGATGGTGATAGCTAGCTAGGTAGACTTCAATTCAAGCCCTACTACCAATACCAACAAAACATTCTCTGCGTGTGACTTTTTTATTTCTTTATTTTTACATATTTTTTTTTTATTTCAGGTAAGTTCCTCAATCATTTCTACTTCGAGTAAGTTGCAAAGCTCTTCTCTTCTGTAAGTACATTTTTGATAATTATAGAGTAGGTAAATAAAAGGAATTTTCTGTGAAACTCAATATTTAATTTTGAATTTGTGGTCAATGTAAACAAAGGTATTTGCGCCGTTCTCCAACCAACATACATACACTTATATGAATCAATATTGGCACAGTTGTTATTCTCTCACATTCTTGTTCAGTGTCATGTCATTGTGTGAGTAACAATCACACATAGCTGCATGGTTAAGCTATTAAGCGTTATAATATTTGTTTTCTTTTTAGGACAGATTTCGAGGGAAAATTTTCTGCTTTTGGGGTTGTCCGCTATCATGCGTTTGGCCGTATTGTATTTGCACTCATAAACAAGGCTATTCCTAATCATTATTGACTTTGAAACAATGGATTGGACCAAGATTGGACTGATAAAAATCATGCTTTGAGTAATGCGAAAGTCTGTAACCCTTTCACGTTTAAACTGCTGAACTGATTTTTATCCCGGAATTTCACAAGTAAAGCGTGCGATATAACCGATATCCTTGCCCAATTGGCCTATGTCCCACAGTGGGCGTCACTGGGCTGAAATGATGATTGGTCAATTGAGAGCGGCCACTAGTATTAAAACTATCTTAACGGACTTAAATCCGTGGAATGTGGTTACGAAATGACGTATGGCCAAAATAGTAAAATGTGTTTTAAAAATTCACGTGAGTTAAATGACTAAAAGCACTTTAATGAACTACAGGAAAATCCGTAACGTTAATATTTATAGATTGAATTACCAAAATATTACACTTTTTTAAGAATAACATCTTCATTCCCACTTCATATCGAACCGTAACTTGAAAAGTAAACTGCTCCAAATGAAATGATATTACTCAGAAAACCTTGTAAAGTGCAACAGTATGTCTTGAATTTAATCCAATTGACTAACATTCAGCTCACGAAGTCCAGACGCGTTGACATGCATTCCACGCAATGATATAAGGTTTACGCCACATCGCTCCGGATTATTGATATATCTGTAGCTGGGTTTTATTTATTGAATTTCATTGTTTTTTTGAAGCCTTTTATTATTATTACTTGAACAGGAGTGTCTGGACTGTTCTCTACTACTAGCACAGTTCGGCTACGGACGTTTTATAAAGTAATTTTAATGACCATACAATGTTAGAAAAATTACTGGATCAGACTTTCACCTCGAAGAAAATAAGTACCTCTAAAATGTATACCCAAATAATAAAACGACAAAACCCGTAGGTACAAATACTCATACAACGTACTCATATTTATCTATATAAATAGTATACTTGGTAAAATGTAGTAGTTTTCCAGGAAAAAAAAAATGCTATTATAAACGTCGTGGGCCGATCGTACATTTGGGCGGACTGTGAATTGCCGTACACGTATTTGGTATAAAGCACTATATTGATTGGCAAAATTTGGCATTTTGTGGTAACCTGAACGTGCGGTCAAATGTACATAAATCCTTTTTAAAATAAATTTTAATCATTAAAGAGCAACGCGGAGGTTTAAAATCACATCATCATCAACAGCTCATACAAAAAATCACATACGTAAATACAATTACCGTGGCATAAAAGCCAGTGGTGACTGTTTAAAAGGGATATTAATTTCCTTTCTATTTGCAATATATACGTATTTATCGTATATATTGCAAATAGAAAGGTCTAATAAACGTGTTTTTCCGTATCTTCATTTAAAAAATAAGTTTTGCCTATAATTTTTATCTTCAATTAAAAATATGTTTTTCCTATAATTTTCATTGAACAATCAAGCGAACAGCATGCCTCTATCGTCTTAGGAGTAAAAACATCGTGTTCAATTAGATACTTCTTAGTTTATATCGCAAAACACAAATACATCACTAGCGCTCGTTAAGCCTAGCATATTTAACGTTCTAATGAGGTATAAGACTATTCAATCTCATCGACCTCAACCTTTTAATCTCGGCTCGATCAAGGATGCAACGAGCAGATGTACAAACGATGACGTTTTGTATAAACGTGAATAATGACCAGTTTCACGGTGCCTCGATTTTGTCGGGTCACTGCCCATGAACCGCTGTGCATTTCCTCTGTGCAGTAAATGTGAAGTCCGATGTTTCTGGGGCGTGAATTAGATGTAACAGTTTTGAAATATGAGATAGTAATTCTTCCAATTAATAATAAGTATTAACTAGTTGTATCTCTAATATACAGTAGCTAAGTACCATTCCAACGCAAACTAAGCAATTGACGGGTCCATATTGGCTCACATAATATTCTAAATCCTATTCTTTGTCTTACTACCGATTTGTGTTCATAATAATCACTCTTCATAATTTTATTTTTCATACTTTTTTTATTCATACATTTTTATTACTACCAACGGAGCTCATAACAGTTAGTGATCATATTTTTTTATTAATACTGTTACTACCCCTTGTTGCTTACAAAAACAGTGCACTCCGCCTGGTCATAAAAAAAATAACCCTAACCTACCCATCACCAAGCCATGTAGGTGCATAAAACACTAGACTCGTCCAAAAATGTATGATTAATGATATTATGAATTTCAATGATTATGTTTTTAAATATGTAGTTTTTAAATTTTTTATGAAGAATGATCATTATGGTTTTAAATTGTATGAGAAATATTTTCGGACCTCCAATGATAGGAATTGAAAAGTTATGTAATAAAATGCGCACCCGCAATTGACATATCTGTCGTTTAAGAAATGGAATTCTCTGCTAGCACACGTGTTATCTCCTTACAATTGATTTTTTTTTTTATAAAAAGGTCAAGTAAATGACTCCATTCATCCTGATGGTAAGCAGAAGTGGAGTCCAAAAGCGAAGATAGCTGGTGCGAGAGATAAACCGCCGCGCTAGCCACCCTCGTCTTGCCGACCTGCAAGCTGCTTTTTCATGGCTCTTTTGAATGGCCCAGGATTGTAGGAAGGAGGGAATACGTGTGCACTTGTATCGCACAATCAATAAGTCCAATTCTTGATTGTGCGACAAAGAAACGTTGCTAAATTTCTTAATTTGCTTTGGAAAGTTACCCACAGTTTGTGGAGAATAATAAAATAATATCTTTGGTACCCTGATGATTGAAAAGAGGCGTCAAGCACCTTGTACCTTAGGAAGGCGATTAGGCGAGAGCGCTGGTTGCTGGTTATTGCGGTGAATAGGTATATTATCACTTGCACTAGCTCTTCTGCTTCCCATTAGACGAGTTACACTTACATACATCTTTATTCGATTTCCTCAGGATTTTTATGATCCTAAAATATACATTAATGTGTTATAGTTAGAATGACTTCATCACGTCCAAAATCGTCATACTGGTTCTTAATAGTAGTCGTTATGCATACGGACACATAATAACAACATTTATCCATTTCATAGATCATTTCGTATGCAAATACAATCCGTATTCTATTATGGTAATAATCTTAAAATATACCTCCGCATAGACATTTAAAAAGTCATCGCAGTTAATCGTAGAGGAGCATCGCGAGCGCATGTTCTCACGGAATATATCGCGCACAATAAACAGCAACGTTTGTTCGAAACGGTCTACAAAGTTGCTTTATATTGAACACCTTACGCTTAACAATAGTATGTTAATATTATTCAAGTGCACTTGCAACAAAGATGTTGTCTACGCTCAGAAATGTCGTCATCTACAACAGCACCGTCTCTTATTATCGTCCAATTAAAGTTGCTGCACTTAACGATCTAATGCGAAACCCACTCGTCTTTCTGCGGAGAAACCTGCGCGCGCATGACCTTTGACACTAAATCTAAGATAGCCGCCCAGCTGTCAAACTAAATGCTCTTACTTTCCGTATCTTCTAACGAATCTTATTTAATGTTACCACCTCGAATGATATATTGTTGCCGAATGATTCATAGAGTTGTGAAATGTTTACGGAATTAGCTCTTTTTGTTGCGAGAAAAAATGAATGACGCCGACTACTGATAAATTTAGCTTCAGGCTCACCTTTTCGGGGCTGTGAATGATGGATAGCTATGATAGAAGCACGCGGCGTGAATGATTTTAATTTGGCGTGCAACATCGCATTTTTATCGAGAGTCATGTTAAAATGCATCGCTAATTTGTAAATAATGGATACGCTATTGTTTCGTCAGATTTCTATAGAGATACACCGTATTATTTGCGATCGTAAACATAAAGTAGCGTGTCCAATTGGCTGCTATCAAAATTTGCGTTCTTAAGTAAGTGGAATTTCCGCAATATACGTTTGTTGCGTCAGTACGTTATTTGATAGGATAATAGAATGAAATGTCATGTGCAAATAAAGTACAATAATAAATACTTATCATTTGTTTCTTTGTCACTGTACCTACCTGCATTAGTTGCAACCATACACCGAGACGTACTTTTAAATGCACTAACAATAGATATGCACACAAAAATTGCAAAAGAAGTGGTGAAAAAAAGTAAAAACTGATCAGATAGAAGAGTACCTACAGGTAGAGGATCAAGACGCCATGGTAGAGTGAGTGCGTCAGTGATTGTATAAAATTATATTACGTAATATTTAAATAGATGTAGTATTGATCTAAATATATATAACTTAAAGGTGACTGACTGACTGATATAGTGATCTATCAACCAACGCACAGCCCAAACCACTGAACGGATCGGGCTAAAATTTGGTATGCAGGTAGATGTTATGACTTAGGCATCCGCTAAGAAAGGATTTTTGGAAATTCCACCCCTAAGGGGTAAAATATCCACGCGGACGAAGTCGCTGGCGGAAGCTAGTTACATTATAAGTAGATAACGGTCGAGCTTTAACAATACTAGCCCGTGGTAGAGCTTTGTCCTAATCTAACCAACTTTTATTGACTTGACAAAGAAAGCACATATATTTATGTCATTTCCTTTACTGTGATAAGGCCCTGCCATGCTTTAGGATCTATTAGCTCGATAGTGTGTACGACGTTGAGAATTTTTGGTAGTTTTCACCACATCACAGTCACTAACAGTCTGTTGCTATACATTTCTGAGGTAATAAATGACATTTCTCATCAAAATGTGTGACACGTAATGAATTATATTTTAACTTCTAGAAAGAAGACAAACAATATAATCTATTTATGTTTACTAAATATGACTGTATAGTCTATATAGATCCTTACAGAAAAAGAACTTTTTGCCATGTCGGTTCATTATACAAGTTTTGTATTTTATAATCTCCTATGATAGAGTGTTGTTCCCAATTTGATTCTGACGCCAACATGCATATTGTGTTGACAAAGCGATCGTTTCTTATCTTTACGTGAGCCATAAAGCGCAGTTTACATTTACAACCGACCGGAAAATGAACACTTTCGTGGACCATGTCTCTAAGTAGGACTCACTTTCTATCAGCTCTAGCGGTCCCTCGGATGGTAATTTACGCCTGAGGCAGAGGTTACTGTGTTAAACCATTCAGTATTTTTTTAAGTTGTTTTTCGCTTCCACCGGAACGTTCGGAAATTGTGCGCATTAACATTGTAGTGTTATTTGTTTTGCACCTGCGTCATAGTGGTTTTCATTCCATTGTTTTTAGTTACCCGGTGTAGTTCGCAGTCACAATTATTCTTCTTTTTCAACCCTGTTGCACCCACTGCTGGGTAAAGGTCTCCTCATGATCCTTTCAGAGTGCCTGATCTTCTGCCACTCTTATCCACTGCCGACCTTTTTTTTGATGTCGGGGAGGTCAAATGCATTTACGCTTCGTCGGGGATATGTGGGACTCGAGGCAAAGGCGTTCCCTCCATACCCACTAAACATCCTCTCCGGCCTGACCTCCAGTGCGCTATTGCGGGAGGGCTCGGGATCTGCGCACGTGAGCGCAACTACACCGAGACCGTCCCAACGCTGCCCGTCTATCTACTCCGTGTGCACCAATTGGTGGCCAGCAGCCCACAGGGGCTACCGACTAACGCCAGCCCCTGTGGGCCGCTGGCCGACGCCGGCCTTATAGGCCGCCTCCTCACCGACGGCTGCTCGACCGGGCGCGTCCTCCTGACGAGGACACCGGGAGCAGCCATCGGACCGCACCCGGAGGACTTCGGGCGCGGTCGTGGCCCTGAAAAGGGCCGTCCGGAACTAGCCGTGGTGGGAAAACAAAAACAACTCGACGATGGCATCTGACTTCGAATGCCAAGCGGGCACACTTGACATTAAAAGCCACACACCCACCGAGAAAGTTTCCCCACCACGTTACCAGGGTCCGCCACGAGGAGGCTTCCGGACGTGGATCCCCTTATCCACTGCCGACCTAGACTTGGTTATATCGTCGGTCCATGTAGCTGGCGGACGTTAGATTCTTCTTTGGCCTGTTCTCGGCCGTAAAATTAGGATTTTTTGACTCCATCTTTCATCGTTTGATGAATTTGACGGCATGATTGTGTCCCGGACACCGCCATTTGCACTTCGCTACGGACTATGCTACATCGGTCACACTGGTCCTTCGCCCGTGGACGGTCTTTCAGCGTGATATCGCTTGCGTTGCGCAATTTAGAGTTTCTGGATATGTGGGCAGGTAAGTGTCCATGTCCCGACCCATATGTCATAAACGGGAGCACACACTGATCATATTCGCTTCGTTTCGGGCTATAGGCAGTCACAATTATGACTACCCTTTCTCATCTCATCCTGTGGGTGTCGCAAAAGCTCACTGAGGGAGATTCTGAGCACCAGTAAACCAGCCATAAAACTATGCCAAAACGTATAGCAATATATTATGAAATATTGCACCGACTCTAATTAGATTTTTTTTTTATGAAATGGTCAAGCAATAGTGGAATCCTTATCTAAGTATATAAAATTCAAAGTCCTCAGTCAATTAGACTGAGATATCAACGCACCTAAAAAAAAATGTCCACGTGGACGAAGTCGCGGGCGGAAGCTAGTGCAAAAAAAGCTAGTGCGAGAGATAAACCGTTGCGTTAGCCACAAGGTGCTTCTTCACGCGTCTTTTGAATGACCCATGATTGTAGGAAGGAACACGTCTGCTGGTTGTAAGATTGACCTAACTAAAAAGTTGAGACCGGTCTTGGTCTGAAAGTTGTTAGGTTTGGTCCAAGAAGTTTTAGTTACCCTACCACCAAAATTCCACGCATAAATTGGCAACGTCCTGGAAAACGAATCCGAAACCTCTAGATCTAAAAACAGTGGGTGAACCATTAGAGGCAGACCCTTGTATTATAAAAAAAAGATCATGAAATCAAAACCTGCAATAAACACTTACATAAGTCCATGTTACCACGTTAAAGTTAATATAGCACTGAATAATGGGTATTATCAACATTTATAACTCTTGTTGAGCTTAAATGTCTTAAGCTACAGTCTTAATGAAACATCAATTTATAATATCGTGTGTTGGAGTGCGTAACACGAAGTCTTATCTAGTTTAATTTATAACTTATTCGTATAGTTGACAGGATCTGTACTGTTACAATTGAAGCTAAGTAATTTCCTAAACGGATTTAAACTTCTAACGTGCGTATTACCTTTATTAAATAATAAAATATTTTGAGACTTCTCATGAAACATTTAGGCGTTTCTGATGGTCGAAGAGCAATTTACCAGTCGTAAATAACTGTACTGATGGCCGTTGGGGCGGAAACGTCCTCAAGTGGCGGCCGCGTACCGGGTGACAAGGTGGACCGACGATCTGGTAAAGCTCGCGGGAAGCAGATGGATGCGGGCAGCGCAAGATTGATCGAGTCGAAGAAGAAGACAAGAAGAGCGTCGAGCGGGTCTCGCCGGAAATGATAAAGTAACAACGAGCCATGCGACCTAACCAACTTATGCCTCCGTGCGACTCTGAGCACGTCTATCTTTGCCATCTTAAAAGTTGAAAAAAAAAAATAGTTAAAAAAAATGTAATATTTTTTTGAGGGCGGTGTTAATCTCCATGTTTGGAATTAACGTTGTCACTTGTATTTAGGACCGACCTCAAGAAACATTTATAGATTTTTTTTTAATAAAATTTTTTGAAGTCTGTTTTTTTTAATTCTACACTCAACAGCAAAAGTAGATGATCAACAACAGATCTAAATCCTAAATCACTACATAAAGTCCTCCGCCGCGTCTGTCTTCTCGCTATAAACTCAAAACTACTGAACGGATTTTCATGCAGTTTTAAATAGATTAATTAGATTAAGTTTAGATGTATTTGCATCATTGTTAATTGTAAAAAACTCACAGAAAAATAATACTATACAATGATAAGTATTAGGTAGTAAGTATCTACTAATAACTGTTCTAAGTAGTCTATGTATTAGTTTCATATGTACTAGAGAACTAATTAAAAATTGACCTCAGACCAATAAAAAAGATGGTTTGAGAAATGGACATTCAATATTTTGTGGCAGACCAAATAATCCTTTTTTACTGATACCTACAGTATACGATTTACCCTTATGCTGGGGCCGCACTTGCGCCTATCGTCACGAAGCTTCGTGCTAGGACACGATACACGCAAATGTGACCGGCCGTTATCGGCTATCGTCACGAATTTTCGGGTTGCTTGTGCGTTATCGGCCGGGAGGCGGTACGTCAAAGTTTTAGCGCGCTAACCTATCGCGCTGCGTGGTCAGACATGCGTTGTTCATTTCGAAGGTTGTTCTCCATTAGTTCAGACGCGTACGGGTGACTAAGTATACGATACAGCTGAGTTATTTTTATAATAAATGCATCACGTAATTATTAGCACACAATTTAGAAGTAAACAAAGTGATTATGCATAATAATACTACGCAATTTACACGTCTGGAAATGATTTCGGCCATCTTGGATTATTGCACGATAGTTCGTGCAAATAAAGAAATGCCACATGCTTTATCGCGATAACTTTGCTCAGGCCGCACTTGCGTGTATCGTACGAAGTATCGCCACGCATTACTTCGGGACGATAGGCGCAAGTGCGGCCCCAGCAATACATACTATGCATTTTAAGTTATTCAGTGTTCCGAAAAAGGTTTAGTTTTTGTGATTATTTTAAAATCAACACGCTTTATCCGGCTGATTCTAACGGCGTGTTCTTTTGCGCCCAAAGTCTAAGTTAAGCCATAAATATTAAGAAAACAGTAGAAAAACGACTGCCAAGTGCACTTTCTAGAGCACAATACCTCTGTACCTACCTAGTGGTAGGTTCAGTCAGTTCGATGTAAATAAGTGTCTCGCTCTGGGCGAATACGGGAGTGTTACAACAATGTTCCGAGTTAGGGTTGTGAACGGTATTAAAAAAAAATATTGTATAAAATTATTATTTTAAAAGCGTACTGAATTTTATTTTTGTATCAAATTGAGGTAAATTCTCTTTACTGGGGGTACTTATTTTGAAGATTCTTTCAACCTTAGGAAGCTGATGCTTGTCATGTGGTCACATTTAAATTTGATCGACATCTGACGAGTAGTTTTCGAGTTATTCCTAAAAATATTGCCTTTTTAACTGACGTCGATGATATCGTGATAGTTCGTAGATAGTTTCTTGAAAATGTCTATACTTAAAACCACAAAGTAAATTATTTCAAATAAAAAACCGCCTTCAAAACTAAAAACGGAGAAAGAAAAATATTCTTTACTTATTTTTGGAGGTCGGTGCCAACCTCAATATTTAGAATAAACCTTGTCCCTTGTATTTGGGACCGACCTCAAAAAAAAAATTTAGATTTTTATAAACAAAATTTATTTCTCCGTTTTTGGTTTTGAAGGCGGTTTTTTTTACTATGAACACTGCCGAACAGCGGCTACGAGACGACTATGGAGCGTACGAACCGTAGCGCTTCGCCTCTTTTTCTTAGTTAAAAGAGGCGATACGGTTCCGAGCTGATAAGTGTGATACGACCTTTAGTCAGAAGGTGGAAGAGCAGTCGTTAACCACTATTACAGATACAGATTCCGCCTTTGTTCCCAGCCTTTGGTATGGCTCTGTTCGAATAAAAGTGCGTTATTAGCTATATAATACAACAAAATGCCTTAATTACTTCTTATTTCAGGTTTGCTTGTAGTCAATAAAAAATATAGTGTACATTTCCAAACATTTCACAGATAAATGTTTGTATGCGTAGCACAAACCGTTCCGAGACATTTTGTTAAGTATTAAAATAGTTTCTATCCACTTGACCACCCAACTGTGAACATTAATCTTATAATATTTGTCAACACACAACAGCTTATAACTTCTGTTTTGCATAAACACATTTATATCTAATAGCATATTAATACGGAGGATCACCCACGACTCATATGATAGACATCTGAGAATCGGTTTATTGTTTTTACGCGTCGTGTTTTCGCCCGCGCATCTCCGCCCTGTCATAGCTTAGCGCCTCCGCATCTTACTAAGTAACGGTTATTGAAAAGGTAATAGTAATATGACAATCCACGTGCTAGACATACTTGTTTGTAGCTCTGGTTTCTTACTTTAGAATTAAATAGACGTAAAAACTTAAAACCGATTAGGAATCATTTTTCAGCAGTGATGCAATTTTGTCAAACGCCTTTCCTTTTCCCCTTCCCTTTCTCTGAAGAAAAATTGATAATTCTAGGTAATTATTATGTTTATCATCGCTACGTTCACGATTATTTTTTATGTCTAATCGGAGTTGACTATGGGGGATGGGCGAATAATTCAAGTTCCTAGTTTTTTGACAGGCCAAGAATAATACCTAGTTCCAAAGCGAACTCTTAATGTCGATGGAGAGAAATGAGTATGAGGAGAAAACAAAAATGTATCCGCATTAAATTCGAATAAATTTGTTTGATTGGTGGTGTCAACTTATCAACCGTTATTTAAAACCGGTTCTAGATAGATAATTACTTTAAAAAAGGCGTTTTCAAACGAAACCGTATAACCAAGAGGTATCAAGATAAAAAAAAATATTTATATTATGTCCTGTAGAAATTTATATCCAAGATTTTCCAATTTGTTCCTCATCTGTTTAATAATACATACCACGCTTTTTCTCTAAAACAAATATTTGTAGTGCATATATTTTTTAATTTGGATATCATAGAACGGTAGTAGGTAGGTACTGCAGATTTTATTGAACTATTTTTTCAATCGATTCTTTGTTACGTTGATCATTACTATCTTTTCGATGGTTTCAATGATTTTATATTAGAAGCCATTTAACAGCAGTTGTTACCTTACACTTCATTAACCATGTAACTTGAAAAAAATAAATTTTCTATTAAAGGATTTCAACGCGAGCAACCCTAGCCTGATCTTTATTTAGTAACATACAATGTAATTATCACGTTTTACTTTTGAAATATGCCTGAAACTATAATCGCAGGAGGCGTACATTTTTCATACAACAATCTTACACTTAGTATTAGAGATGTAGCAACAATGTGTTTACGAGGGCATCGGTACGAAGCATTAAAAAGGAATAATGGGTAAGGCTGCGTATTAGCCTTTTGCGTCCTTCGCAACATCTCTATAATAATGACTAAAGAAACGACAAAGTCATATTTTTCATGTCAGTAAAATTGATGAATAGAACTAAGGATTTGTTTCGACACGAAGCAAAAGGTTGACTTTTAATGTATTCTTAACATTCTATTTTAATGACACAAAATGCATTAAAATAATGCATTTTAAGTATATTGATTTAGTATTTGAATAAGTCTCCAACAAAAATTAAAAACGTGGTCAACCATAACTGTTTTTACTAAAGGTAGTACTAATAAAGGTAAAATGTCCTGTTTATCGTAGGAACTAAATAGTTTAATTTAATATTTTTATATAAAACTAGCTGACCCCGAAAACGCTGTTTTGCCTTATAAATAAATAAAAAAATTAAGGGTGGACAACCCTTATCACTAAGGGGTATGAAAAATAGATGTTAGCCGATTCTCAGACCTACTCAATATGCTCACAAAATTTCATGAGAATCGGTCAAGCCGTTTCGGAGGAGTACGGGAACGAACATTGTGACACGAGAATTTTATATATAAGATTAAAAGATCATTCTCCAGGAGAAAAAGTTAAGTTATTTTTATGATTTTTGTATGCACTGGTGCAAAACCTGATACGAAACCGAAGTAAAACTTCCGAACGGACGAACTGAACTTGTATGTGATACAACAGTAGTAGTATGTAACTTGATTGTGTACATTGTACAATTAAAAAATACAGACATTTTGCAAATTCATCTGGATTTATTTTGTACAAAAGCGACCTTGATGCTTAAATCAATAAATGCTTAAATCTCCTCAAGGTAACCTTAGGATATACAGGATTAAAAAAAATAGAACTCTAGGGAAGACTGCAATTTCTAACTTAATAAATTTTGTTCTAACAAATCCATGCAAATAAACTAGATTCAGACCAAATTTTTATTTGGTCTGAGATACTAGATAATAAAATAAAAATACTAATTAACATGTAGATATGTATATGTATATCTATAATTACAGCGACAAATAATTAATTTTAATCTGTTTTTATTTAACGTTTTGAAAATTTGTGTTTCCCTATTATAAATTACCTACTGGTTTAAGATAAAGTCGTTGTAGCCAACCCTACTTTCGATACAAGGAGCGTGTGATTTACTAAAAGACACACCGCCTCAAGCGACATATTTTCTTGGAAGATCCTGAGATTAGCCGCTTTGAGCTCAAGAATAGCGCCGTGTGCCAACCAAGTACTATGATTATTGCAATACAAAATCATGTTCTACAAGCACAGGATAAAATACTTTTTTCGAATAGCCTGACTTATAAAGAATTCTAACAATCGCTCAATAGAAAATAATGATTCCAATCTTTGTTCAATCAAATGTAATAATATCTCTATAATACGAAAGTATGTTTGTATGTGTTTTATTTATTTCTTGCTTTGCTTTATTTCACCTGATGGTAAGTGACGATAAGGCCGAAGACAGAATCGAGCTCCACCTGGAATCCTTATAGGATAAGACAGACACTTTACAACAAGTCGCAAGCAAAAGCTAGTTTAAAAAAAAAGACAACGAAACGCTATATGTTCCGAAATAAAGCGATATCCGACCATATGTGTTAGTTCTCACCAGGACTTGCTCAAACTTTCCCCCTTTGATTAATTCTCCGTAGTTTCAAGATTATTATAAAGGTTGACGTATGCAATTTGGTGACCAAAGAAGACACAGGTATCTCCCGCGAGGTCAAAAGTCACAATGTCTTTATTCATTTGTGTACACTTTTGAAAGTAAATTTTGCTATGCATCAGTTTAAGAGGGACACTTACTGTTGTGTAGAAGGGAGAAAGGGAGTGACAAACTTGAGGGTTCTAGAACTTAAGTTATAGTAGTTTTTCCTGACTTTTATTTTAAGCTTAACTTTAATTGTTGAAAGTATAACTCTGGCAATGGATAGTCCCATATTGATGAATGATATTATAATAGACATGATTGCATTTTGCCCGCGTTAGGAAGAAGATTCACTAATCGTACTAAGGTGAAAAAAGCGACGTAATGATCGCCGGGAGACTTGGATGAAATAGTTTTACGTATTCGATCACAAATATTATTTCGAAAATACATCATGGTCAACTTTGTAGCACAGTGATACAAAAACTAAAAAGGGACTAATAGCCGAACCTTTATTGTAGCCGACATGAACATACCAGAATGTATGAAGTAATTCGCTTCAATATGCCAAGTACGATGTAAAAGGTTGAAAAGTTAATGCCAACTTAGTTGCAATAGTCAATTGTATGTCTGAATTTAAATTTGCTTTGTAAGAACCTTTAAGGGTTCGAACACATTGGCCTGTTCATAAACGTTACATGTATATATGTATAATTGATACTAACTAGATAACTAGTTTTTGTCTTTTGTCTAATCTTAAAATCTTCTTTTAGTAAAAACTAAGAGAAGATTTTAAGCCTAGACAGACATGTGAGAGCAAACTTTGAGTATGTGGAGTTCTGCATGTTGGATCAGCCTTTAGTAACCGTTACCGATTTTTGCATATTATCGCTTTGACGAGTTTGTCTCATAGCAAATATTTTCGAATCGAAACTAAATACGTAACGAATATTTTCTTAAAGTTACCAAAAGTCGTAATTGGGATACAATTACGAGTAAAAATAGTCAATTTGGTGTGCTGTGTACATTATTGTCTTTAATTTATTCCCTAAAACAAGTCAGTTTTACTCTGCTTAGATTGAACAAAAATTCGTCTCCAAGTTTTCACGTTCCGCACGCGCTCCCAGATCTGTAAGTACCGCAGCGATCACACCAAGCACAAATGTTCGACGTTTATGTCCAATATTGTTTAGTGCTTTAGTTGAACCGCGAGTATTAAATAACTTCGGCGAATTATCCTATACATTCACTGTAAATTGTGTGCTTAGTTACATACTCGATTACTGTTAATGGATAGGCTTCGTGATCGTGTAAATAATATTTATTGGTTATTAAATAACTAAGATCAGTCACACTCTGTTTTGAAGCAACAGCTTTATTATTTAATTGGTGAATATAGTTTTATTGATTGGCTAATTGAAAGATTAGAAAAACCGACAAACAATACCGACACCGACCCATAATAAAATTGGAAGTAGGGCTGGAATTTTGAATTACTATAGCTTTGTGATTAATCCTCTGTTAATTCTAAAATTGAATGCATATTTACTCGAACTATCAAAACGTTTTTGATAGTTTTTATGAATTTGCAAGAAACATAGGAAACAACCAGGATCTTTCTGTTGCATAATAACAATTCCATGCAGAGGAAGTTCATATTAATAAAATGCTTGCACATGCACATAAATAAAACCATATTCATATTATTATAAGCACCGAGGAAAATGAAAACGAAAATGGTAAATCCACCTACCACAAATCTATCATTTGCATCCGCTGGGGTTCGAACCAGGGCAGAGTCCTCTGGATCTGATACCAATGGGTGAGCTTCTAGACAACAGAGAGTTTAGAAATGATGCCACAATAGCTATAATAAGTATTCCATTTACGATAACAGAGTAATAAATCATGTAGATATTCAACATATAAAGTTCAACGAGCTCATATAAATCGAGTTTAATCCCGTCAGTGCGTTACAAGTTTTCGTTAGGTGTAAATCAAATCATGCCACTTCCTCGCTTGTAGGCCTAGAATGTTATTCGTTGCTTTAATATTATTTCATACTATTCACGTTTTGGAATTCTTCAGTTATGTTTACTATATTTTCAAATTATACATAGCTAATATTTATTGGAATTTAAATCTTCTGTAAGTCTTTATACGACATAGAGTCAATTAAACGATGAGCCTAATGCTAAGCAAACACAAACGCCCGCCGTAGCCTTGATTGACGCTTGCAATACCACGAATCACGATGTCACTCGCACTCAGGCACGTTGTAGCGGTAATTTTAAAATATACATATTGAGGTTAAAAAGCTGACGATCTTTAATTGGCTTTACAGATATTCTTGAATCATATAAAAACACTAGAAAAAATGCACTGAAAAAAAAATCGACTTGCCTTAGGCGGGATTTTTTTTTCAGTGCATTTTTTCTAGTATTAAAAATATTTACGCGTTTGTAAACGCAAAAATAAAATTATTCCATAGGAAAACATTCTTGATTTTAACACCTGTCAAACAAAACAAACTAAACGAAAATCGCTTAACAGGTTAAAACAACAACCCTCTTTTTGCGTCGGGGATAAAAAAAACCGAAGCAGTTTGACAACCTCAATATTTGGAAGGACTACCATTATGTGTAACCAAATAATGTATTAAATAAATATCTACTTCTTTTCTGAGATTATGAGCGTATTCATGCATAGAAAAAGAATATCTATTGCGTGCTAATATGAAAATTCTGCTATCGTTCTCCTATGCAATTTATTATTGGGTTAGATTACATTAATTTCAAAGTGTTAAATCATTCAGTACAGCCGTTCAAAACAATAGTTTAAAATGTAATAAACCCGACGACAGCTTGCGAAACAGGATATTCTGTGCCCATCTCCGTTACTATCCTATAAATTATCCCTTTGCTTCCATACGGTACCGACTGCGCGAGAGTTGGATGGTGCAAGTGAAAAGATATAACAATTTTTGGTATCCAATATTTTTCTCTGGCCACTGTTTTTAGTTAGTAGGTACACACAATTCATAACCTAGGTAAACTTATTTTATATAGTATATTTGGGTACCTATATCATACGCACAATATTACTATGCAGTAAAAAAGTCAACTTTTACTAAAAAAAAGTGTTATTTTATAGACACAATTTGAACGTTCGTCCCGTGGCACATTTTGTTAATAATAATCAATTTTCATCTAAATCCGCGGAACCGTTTGTTGCGTGTTTGATGCCCAAACATCCTATTATCTAAACTTTTATGTTTAGCTATAATTTTAGTAGGAGGTGCGGATAGTTTTATTTACTATTATTTTGTACGATCTCTTCTATCATCCTCTAGGTACCAGTAATGTATTATTCTATAAGAATAGTTCCAATGTTGTAATTTTTACAATAAATTTACTAGTATTTATTATTACTCCCATTGGTTACTAATCAAATGTATGTAAGTTTATAACTTGGATCATTCTGCGTATAACTAATGCATGCCCATTTGCTGTCAAGTAGTACATTGCAATTGGTGTGCGGATACTGCACTGTGACGTATGTATCTTATTAATTACAGCCTCGCAGAAGTGAGTTTACTATCAAACACTAGGAAATTTAACGGTGAATTTACTCAACAGGGATGAGCCTTAGAAAATTGCATAAGCTTACGCAAGAAATTTCTCGAACGCCAACGTAAATTGTCCATTATTGGATATCTCGTTTCGATTTTACAGTTGAAATAACGACTGTAAAAGTACCTTTATACGATTACTTTTGTGGTAATTTTAATTAAGTGCTAATTCGTAGGTATACTATTAAGTCTCTCAAGTGATTGGGTAACTGCTATAATCCTTTAACTTAACATTTTGATATATTTACAATAACGATATCGTCAGCTAGATTAAGCTTAGCATTATACATGATTACGGACAACACTTTCCGTACGAGTGTCATATATATGCCCACAGATATATCAATCTAAGGAGATCGGTCGATTCGCCGAGTTCATAGGAAGACCGAGTGTCGCGCTCACCGACCGGACCGTACTACACGTAGACAGAGAAACCTATAGACAGCTATTAAGCGTGTCGCTGAAAGGGACAGAAAAAAAAGTACATACTAGATTTAGAGTTGCCAGGTAAGGATAAACTTACCCCATACTCTCTGTTCCCTTTTTGTATACAAAAAACTAACATGCTTATATTTAGTAGGTAATGTTACATGTTAAAATATGTATTACTAGGAAACTTTTTAATCCATTTTTAGAACTGACAAATACATACCTAGTTTCAAAACATCGGAGATAAATCTTGTGAATTGAATACGTGCGGAGGCTAACGTGAGGATATAACTAGTAGTATTCAATAATATATATATGTGCGAACTAACAAATTGTTTTATTATTTTAGATAATTTACATTGCACACTGACATGACTTAATCAACAACTCGCTGCCTAGCAACCAGTAATAAGGCTATATGCCTTCACAAATATTTAGTAATGTAAGTCATGGTAGGTACTGATTAATATATGTACATACTTCAAGATAACATGCATTTTTCAAAGGAATACCTAATTCTACTAAGTATTCGCCAGTGAACATGGAAATAAACATAGAAGAAAGGAAAAACTACAAATAAATGTAAAAAAAAAATCGTAAGTGATCTCCCCTTGCCTTTCTCGTAGGTATACCAAAAACGAAAACGACTCAAAAGTTGATAGAAACCTTATTATTAGATGTCATACACGTATGTTAAATTTGGATGCAATAAGTTAAAGCATACTCGAGTTATCGTGCTAACGCACAGAAAACATAATTTCAAAACTGGTATTTTTGGACTCAGGGAGGTCCAAAACGGGTAAATCCGTCAAAATCTCGAAGTCGAATTTTTTGACGATTACAAGACTTCCTCTTTACTACGTACGAGAAAGTTATAATGAAAAGGCTGTCTCTTTAAAACTGCCCGTATAGTAAAGAAGTATTGTTGGAAATAAAATAAAAGCAATCGAAAATATAATAGGATATTTTTATTATATTCATTAATTACAATTTACAAACACTCACAATTAACTTTTCATACAAAATAAGTAATTTATAAGTTATCCCTTTTTGCTTAGCCTAAGACATTGCCAAATTAGATATGTATTTATTACATATTTTGTAATAAATACATATCTAATTTACACGATTTTAGATGCTGGAAATATTTTATTTTTTGTATGTTTGTAACGAATAAACACAAAGTATTGGTTCGTTTTCAAAAATTCTTTCACCATTAGAATGCTACATTATAATTGAGTGAAACATTTTACTCCGATGAAACTGCAGGGTGGAAAAGCAGCAGTATATGATATTTTTACCCAACTGCCCCCGAAGGAGGGTTATGTTATTTGAGTGTATGTTTGTAAATTTTCATATTCCCTGCTACAGCCTGAATGGCTTGAAGGATTTTACATACGAGGTGTCGTTAGTAACGCGACTGACACGGAGTACATAAAAATATAAAAAACAAAGTGGCGGATTTTAGACACCAAACCTGCAGTGATTTAAAACATATTATAAAGTATTTGTAATACATTAAAATATATTTGTTGTTTACGTAGATATCAAATAAAATATAATACACGGTGCATACATTTCACAATAAATCATGGAGCTTGTTTTTCACTTTTGAGTGGTAATTTCATGCAGTCTAGTTTTTTTTTTATAATTAGTATTTTACTAACAAAAGTTGCTCAGATGTTTTTTGTTCAGTTTTCCATTTCCTTTTTAATGTTCGCAGGGTATAGTCAGGAGATGAACTCTAAAAATAAAAATATTGATTAGTTCCATGAAACTTACTTGATATCAATTATTATTGCTGAGTATAAATTGATTATCTATTCATCATCATCAACAGATTAGGAGCATGTATATTTGTTTGAGAAGAAAACTACTGAACATTCTTATGTGAATGATGAGATTTCTAACAGTCTTAACTGCTCCAGGTGTATTTTGAGTATTTAAAGCACTTGAATCTTTTTTCACCACCGAAGATACAGATGTTGCTTGCTGTAATACATGTTACATAAGATTCGTCCATCTAAAAATTAAAATACATTAATATGTATATTTATTTGTAGAGAAAAATAGTGATCATATTTTTGTGAATGAAGAGATTACTTACAATCTTAACTGCTCCTGGTGAATTTTGAGTATTTAAAACACTCAAACCTTTTTTCACCATTGATGACACAGATGTGCTTGCTGTGCAACTGATAACATCAGATTCATTCTGGTAAAAAATAAAATGTATATAAACATTAAAAATAATTATGAGACAAATTTAATGTGTGTAAAATTTCATTTGAAATTTCATTGGTTTTCGTAATCAATAAACTTCTAACTGAAGGTATCTTTCCTGAAAGTCTAAAGAAATCAATTGTAAGACCACTATTTAAGAAAGGTGCTAGAACGTCTCTTAATAACTATAGACCAGTAACTTTGATACCTATTTTCTCAAAAATTTTAGAAAAAGTTATGTATGAACGATTGTTAAATTTCTTAGACAGTAATAATGTTATCAAAGACGAGCAAAATGGGTTCAGGAAAAATAAAAATACCTCTTTAGCTACATTCAAACTACTCAAAACGATTACCGATTGTCTGAATGATAATATCCCTGTTTCAGTACTTTTTTTAGATATGTCTAAGGCTTTTGATTTTGTGTGTCATGAACGCCTTCTTATGAAACTTTATAAGTATGGAATTCGGGGAACATGTTATGATTGGATTAAGAACTACTTATCCCAAAGAGAACAATGTGTGGAAATCCAGAGATGCTGTCCTAAAACGAAATGTTTAGAAAAGTACAAATCTACTTTTAAGGTCAATAAATTTGGTGTACCTCAAGGTAGCATTCTGGGTCCACTATTGTTCCTCTTATATATCAATGATTTGCCTAATAATATGTCGCACGAGTGTATTTTATTTGCTGACGATACAACTGTCATAATTAAGGGAGATATAAACAAAAATGTAAAGGATTATGAAAATAATATAAACACCGCCTTGTCTAAAGTACTAGAATGGTTAAGTTGTAATAATTTAAATGTAAATATTGAAAAAACTAAGTATCTTCCATTTGGTAGTTATAAACAAAAACGACATAAACTTAATATTCATTTTAATGACAAAGTTATAGACACAGCTACAAGTACTAAATTTCTTGGGATTACAATAGACTGCTTCTGCGATTGGAAACAACACATAAGTGAACTATGCTCCAAATTAAATAAATTTGTATTTGCCCTCTATCGCATCAGTCAGATTGTATCGATAGAGGCTGCTCTTACAGCTTACAATGGCTACGTAAATTCTTGTTTACGATACGAAATTATGATATGGGGAAATTCTGTTAATAAAGATAGGGTATTTATTTTACAAAAGAAGTGTATTCGCGCCATATTTGGTCTTAGGCAAATCGATTCATGTAGACCTTTCTTTAGACGCTATAATTTACTCACACTACCAAGTTTATATATTTTTGATATATGTCTGTTTGTGTATCAACATAATGACCTATTTGAACAAAATTGTCAAGTCTCTAAACGTAATCTTCGCTCGATGTATAAAAATAAACTTTGCAAACCTCAATCTAAATTAACACTTGTTTCTAATAATACCTTCATGATGTGCATCAAAATTTATAATAAATTGCCAGATGATTTTAAAGAGTATAAATTTACTAAGTTCAAAACCGTACTGAAAAAATGGCTTAAGAGCCATTTCACCGATCGTAAGCGCTCGACTTTAGGTTTTTTACGCGCTGTACGCTTGTGTGCGCGTACTTGGCAGCGTGAGTAGAACTATATTCTGCGAAATAATCTTGATCCTTAATGTATTTTTTTTGTATTGGTTAGTACATATTTAATGTGTTTTAAAGATATTTTTTATAGATACCTATCTACTGTCCGTGTTTCATGATACTCATACTAAAGAACGTATTACAGCACAATAGTTATTGATCAATGAGAGATGGGTGAAGGTGGTATTGTTATGTCGGCCACAAAAGCATAAAGGTATTCTGTGAATATTTCAAGTGCCTACCTATTATGGTAAGAGATATAGCCATATGACAGAGAGACAGACACATAGCGGAGGCATATTAATCGGGTCCCGTTGGCACCCTGTTTTATTCAGAGTTCCCTATGGGTAGGGAACTCTGAATAAAATAAGAATAAAAAAATATCATACAGCGTCACACACATTGACACACATCGAAGATGCCGTTGGTGGAGCGGTCAGTATAACTAACCATATTTTTTTATATATTCCTCCGATACTTTTTTTTTTATTGGTTAAATGGCTATGGTAACTAATGTGATTTTTTTTATTCCATATTACATCCATGGATATCGGGGTGATCCCAAGATATTTCAATGACTTATCGCTCTATTCTTAAAGCTATATTACAAAAAAAAGTGAGATGATATGTATTTTTAAAATAACCACTTGCTTAAAAAAAAGCCGTTACCCTTTAGTATTAAATGACGTTTGTGATTTCACGCACCTATATCCACGGATATCTACTTGATCTGTAGATATTTTTGATTTCTAAAGATTTAATCTTAAACAGATATTACGAAAGGCTTTGATATGGTGAATATTTTTGAAAAAAATGGTTGTCTTTAAAGTCTGTTTACGGACGATAATTTTACGTGTTAACGTAAATACCTATCGTGCTTCTCTATCGCCTATTCCGCGTTCTCGATTGCATACTCTCCTCAGGCGGAACGTGACAAAGAATCATGTCTTTTTGTGCAGTCGGCTTTCGTTGATTTATAAGACGTTATCACGTCAAACTACTTCACAATACATCCACGTATATCCATGCAATCCTGTGATATTTTAGTGATTTTAAGAGTTCATTTTAATGACGAATTATCGTGGATTTCGGTATAGTTATGTATTTGTGTTTTATATGTGCAACAAATAAAGCAAATATCAGTGATTTAATATTCAAATCAGTTTGTTGTCGCGTTTTGTATCAAGGGAATTTTCACTAAAT
The DNA here is from genome assembly GCA_955850985.1 of Elophila nymphaeata. Taxonomy (NCBI): domain Eukaryota; kingdom Metazoa; phylum Arthropoda; class Insecta; order Lepidoptera; family Crambidae; genus Elophila; species Elophila nymphaeata. Next base: position 13,610,694 of record OY039076.1, on the reverse strand, counting down.
TTCGTTATCCATAATACATCCACGCATATCATTGCGATCCCGTGATATTTTAGTGGTTTTACGATTTAATTTAATAGACAAATTGCCAAGGATTTCGGGATTATATATATTTTTGAGTTACGTTCATTTATTAGTTTTAGTGCAAACATAACAAATACCAGTAAAATAAAATAATAATATAAAATCACAGTGTCATATAGCTTCGCTTTTTCTTCGTTCAATATTTTTGATTTCGATTGTAACAAGAAAACCACTTAGCTATTTCTACATACTTTCATCCCCTATTTCAATACATTCAACCTTTTTTTCGAGATAAAAAGTAGCCTATGTCCTTTCCCGAGATCAAATCTATATTTGGACTAAATTTCATCAAAAACGGTTTAGTGGTTTAGACGTGAAAGCTTAACAGACAGACAGACAGAGTTACTTTCGCATTTATAATATTATAAGGAAGTAAGGATTGTGAATATTGCTTGCCTTACATTGTGCCCGGTGCATGGCAACAGGCTCGCCACCTATACATGGGGACCTAATCATATCTGGCGAAATGTGGGTGTTAACTCTGCCTATGCCTTCGGGGATAAAAGCGTGATGATATGTTTATGTGTATGTTTATAACCAGCTTCGTCATCAAATCAGCTTCAGGACATCATAATATTGCTCAAGTATATCGTTATTTCGGCCAAGTTGAAAAATAAATTATTTGCTTTTTTTTAAGGCTGCAGAATTATCGCGTTTCCTTTTTTTAACGCAACGGTAATAACTATCCTTGCGACCCATAGCTAAAAATAAATAAATAAAAAGAATGTTATTATTATACAAACTACTAGTATAATTCATACCAACATATTTATTAAGTAACAAAACTTAAATCCAAAAACAAAACTCAAAATAGATCAAAACTATTTGTCGCAGTATGATTATGACTACTCGATACGAGCGAACGCATATCGGGACGCGGGAAAAAATAGCACAGGTCCTACCTGGATGGACGCTCGCGTCAGACTAATCGGAGCACGCTTGTGCATCGTGATTTATACTAATTTATTACACATTTCATATAAATATATTGACAAATTTATTGTTGATATTGACCAAATAACTTTAGAAATCAAAAGTCGAAGGAATATTGTTTATTTTGGGATAATTTTATTTTAGTTATTACGATGTATTTTAACCAAAATTGGCGATGAAATTATTATGTTAATGTTAGAAATTTGCCAAATGATTTATTTTTTTACTCATAAATGGTAATGAAATTCAAGAATCTATTTCATTAAGTACCGACTGGAACATATGTCCGATGATTCCTATATTTTTTTACGTTTATCATTTTAACATTATTAATAGAATAAGGACTTTGAAATTGAGTCTGCGAATGTTTTTCAGCAAAACGGTTGTGGGAGATCGAACATTACAAATTAATCAAATAAGTTTTAGTAATTTTGTTTCATTAAACGTCAACAACATAGATTGGCCTATTTTTATCAATTATTAAATAATATCTGGGTATTCCTTAAGATTGTGATATAGGACTCCAAAATCTCCGAAATTCGTGCAAAAACGTGAAATGGCTCTTAATGACAAATGTTTCTATAGTATACAAGAATATTTGCAATATAAATAAATTGTATTGTTATATATGTATAGTGTATACGCCTGAAAAGGTAGAACTAAGAGATGCCTGTTAACCTATTTATAAGAACTCTTGTAACCTTTGTTCATACACAATAAAGACTTTTATACTTTTTATACTTTTATACTTTTTATTACTTACACAATCTGTAATTTCATGACACATGATTTCACAATTTTCCACTTCCATCAGCTGAACAATATTGGGATGTGCAAAATCTGTAAGGTGATAGATATTTTCTTTAACAATATACTTTATAAATAAATAGCGAATTGTTTTGAACTGTGATTGAGGATGGACAAACAACTTAAGCATAAACTGAGTAACCCTACCGGTTACTCAGTTTATTCTTAAATTGTATATTAATTGTTAAGAAATCATTAAGTTATTTTTAACTGAATACATTATTACCATATTAGGAACAGCGACAGGATTGAGATATGTTCTATTCCCTTTCTTCCATAGTAGTTTTTTTATCAAAGTGTTCACTACATATTTTTGAACTAGGTTTTGGGATCCAATCTGTTCGTCTGGTTGCCGCAATCCACAAACTACTCAGCTTAGGATCACCAAGAAATCTAAAAATGACAATACAAGATACCCTTAAATTGACAATTAAGAATATTGCCTTATTTTAGGGAAATTTTCTACCAAAAAAATAGCAGTACTGACTTGAGAGGTTATGTTAACAAAAATATTTAAAATCTCACGTATTTATCAAAAACATGATGAGTCTTGATATCATTTGTTAAAAACAAACTAAAATTAGGATGTTTAACTATGATAAATAAGTAAAATAGTCGGGAATAATGTCTACTTACGAATGAAAAGACAACCCACTAATTTTTCTCGCACTATCACTTTTACATCGTATTATGCTGCACCGCACCATTTTCTAAAGATGCACTCTGTACATAACCACCTTCAGGCACATAAATAGCACAAAACAGTTATTCGTATTTGAAGAAACAAACCAAAAACGTAATAATTAGTTTGTCACCCGTAAGAAACGTCAAAGTTTGTTTAGCAACTGAGTTGCTGGCCTTGAAAAAACCGGCCACGCAGTGAGGGACAAAAAATGATTCTCTTTGTCTCTTTTTTTCATCAGCCACGCGTATATGAGCATCCTTTTCTAGTGTAAGTGAAATAAAGAATGTCCAGCAGTCTATAGTTTTCTCTGTCTACGGTACTACATAACATGGTTTTAGTTGAGCATGCCCTAATATACACTATTCATTGCGCGCGTCATAAGAACTGCGAAGCAATAAAAGTTAGGCACAGCCGCAAAGGAGTTCGGTCAAATCTCTGAGTTCATAGGAAGTCCGAGTGACGCGGACGGCGAAGTGGCGGTAATGTATGCCCACTGGGCGTACACTTGTCACAAGTTAAACGCCGGCTTGGCCTATCTCCTTGTATTGTTAAATCTGTGTTTATGCCTAATATCAAATAGGGTAAATAGCCACCCGACTATTGAATTAAGCTGAAAAGGGATAGGTACCACTGATATTTCATTCGTTACAAAATCAAAGGCTTTTTAAAAATATTCTTACAAATGGGAAATATCTTAAAGTTTATTACCCAAAGTTGTCCGATTCCTAATCTTAATGACTTTCTACACCGAATAGAATGATGTTACATTCTATTCGGTGGAGAAACATCTGTCATCCTATCTAACACTGTATTCTGAGACCATAAGGATGCAAAACTGCCATGTTACACGGAATAAACGCAACACATTCTAATGAGCATGCAATTCTCAGTCTCTCAATCTTTCCCATAATCTGACAATATTATTATGAAACCTATTTAGTTTCGATAAATCAATAACAAGTAACTCACCTAAAAGCCAAACGCCCTAATTACCTTCACAACATTGGAATAACAGTTAACGTCAAATAACAATAGACGGTCGCGTTTTCAAAATAGCATGCTCGTGACATGAAGTTTCTTGTTCAATAGCGTTGAATAACGTTATGTGGAGTGTTGCGCGAAACCGCGAACGTACTATATCGCGTAAAATAGCCAATCATATTTTGTCACAGTTTCAAACTAAATTGTTCTTTTTTTACTACGGATGAATATTGGATTGTGGTTACACACTTCCTTATTCCGCTTACATAAAGCGGTAGATCACGGATTTTGGTTCATTGCAGGTTGGATTTTATGTAACAATCCCAAATTTTCGTCTTTTTGATGACACATACTTAATTTCTGTGTTTTGCTAACGATCCTTTAAAACAATTGCTTTGCCATTAGCAATTCTGAAGCTGTCTCTACGTAACACGAAAACAAAGCGATATTATTGAACTTTTAAGAAACGCTTGCGACATTCGCTTTCGAGGCTACAAGTTTTGCTTTCAGAACCATGCCAACATTACCATGAATTACTTAACATTAACTCTTACGTGTTGAATCATTCACCGTAAAAACGGTTGTTTTACTCACGCGAAAAACGTTGCAGAACAACTTTATGATAATGTGTGAACATACTTTATTAATAATAACAGTTTTCATTATGTCAACTAACATGACAATGAGATTGATTGCACCATTTCTAGAGTAGGTTACCAAATGACATTAATCCTGCACGAAGCGAAAACATGCTTTAACGAGAAACATAAATCGAATGAGTAATTTCTCGAAAATCAATCGATGCAATAAGACATTAATTTAATACTCCTTATATAAGGACATAGATACTGGTAAGATTTTAGATAGCCGACAAGGAACAGACGTTAGTGACATTACTGAAATTGAATCCAACTTAGCTTACGATCCGCAATCGGACAGCGTTGTCCATTCGTCTTGTTTGTACCTTTCATTTCAGTTATAAATCTATTAAATAAATCGTTAAGCAAAAGCGCCGCGAAACTTTTTACAATGGCAGATACCTATATCCAATGAACACAATTTATTGTGATGCGCTAATCTATAGGACACACAGCCGCCCGCTGTCTCCAGACTGTAAACTTTATACGATAAATTTATTAAAACGACTTCTTGCCTTATTTTGTTCACCAAAATTCGGTTCTAAATCAACAGCAATAGAGCGGTGTTTGTAATGGGAGGCAATAAAAGATGCGTCGCCGATATGCGCGTGCGATGTTCCGTTAGCCGCTCACCTGCGCTCTGGCTTCTCTAGTTATGCTAATGGCTGAACGCGGCTTGCTCTTAGTACTAAGTACAGAGAACTATAGAAATATCTTCACTAGAAGGGTTTAATGTTTCTTGACCTTTTATCGATAGATGATTTGGTACCATCATGAGGTATAAAGTCTCATAGAATCGTCTAGAGGCATTGTTGCCAAGTTCATTAGGTCGTTTAGTTAATATTGTATTCCAGGACTGTTTTATTGTTGTGGAGTTACTTTTTTTTTAATAATTACGGTTTATGAATATGAAAATAAAATTCAAAATCTTGGAAGTAATTTTTTGAAATAAATCGTGTGAATCTGTTTCATTCGCTGAGCTTGCTTGCATTTTGTGTGACACATTTCTTAGGGAGCTGCTATCTGAGTCAGTTTGTCAGGTTTGTAGGTGGATATCGGACGGGGCAGGCACTATCTAGTCATGCTAATTTACTCTACGTCCACGGCTCGACGTATGGAAATATTCTAGACGCTATTTTCGCTATGAACGGGACCGTGGGTGGACGTAAACTTAACGGATATCGATTCTAAGAACGTGTTTGAATCGAATTCTCGATATCGAGGTTAAATGCTCTCTATCGAATAAGATGTTCCTTCTTAAAGGCAGTGTATGAACTACGGAATCAATATTTACAGATATGGCACATGCATTTTCGACCCACGTGTTATTGAATCTATTTAAAGTACCGTTAGAAAATTATTTGATTTTATATAAAGGATTATCAACATCATTGAAATATCCTTTAGGTCTACTTATAACTCTTGTACGTTATTTGCCATCAAAATCCTTTTCGGTAGCTATGCAGCATTAGGCATGACTTACTGCCAGTGTACTTTATTGAAATCATGATGAAGTGACTCTGCATTTTTATACTTACTTTTAATACTTAAGATCCGTCTCTATCAACCTTTGAAATAAGCGATGCGAAGTAACACTAATTTAATTATGCACACCATGTTCAGCCAGTAGATGTTTCTTTTGAATAGTTCTGAGAGCGGTCAAGGAAATTTAGAGCATTGACTATAAGTATGAAATATGTATAATACCATAGTGGAAAATCACGAGTGATGTTGTCATATTGAACCTGTGTTTGAAGAAATAGATCGAAAACAACACCCTCGTGACGTTAGCTTTTGTTTCTCGCTGCTTAATTATGAAAATCGTGAAGTATTAACTTTAAACTGTGGCTTATTTATTACATGACATTTCTCTATTTTAGTTTATGATGGTAACAGAACTCCATTGCAGGTAACGGATAATAAATCCATGACAGTTAATTGTAAATCCTTCGTGACCAAGTTTTGTAGTCATTCGATTCCCCCACTTTCATTCGATACTGTCCGTAATTCGATTAGCGGTGTCATCATATCATTGTCATCGAGTTGGACCGTTCGGATCCCGCTAGAGGCACGACTGCCAGCGAATTTGGAGGTTCGTGCTTGCTTACATTCATCGTAATGGAAATAATTTATTTAATTGTACAGGATTTTGACTCCGATATGGACGTGACTTGTCGTCAATCTGAAAAAGTCCAAGTACCGTTATATTATGATATATTACCTATTTTTAGAGCTCATAATGATATAGAACGTCTTCTTTATGTTACAAATAGGTTTTTAATTTTTTGCTCCACTTTTTAAAGCAATATTCTTTGAACTGCTCAATTACAGAAATATCAAATCAAGCACGCAGTGTACTCAATATCAATTGCTAGTTTTTGCATCGCCAGCTGCATGATTTGAGGAAGCGATTACGATTCCAGGTTTTTATGTAGTTAATAAGTATATACAACTGAAAGGCATCGATTGGGTGTTGTAAGTTTTTGCATTGATATAACGAGATTTCTCAGGAATTCAGTAGGCAGCAGGTAGGTACGATACAATTTTGCAATCGCTTATCATAACCAGGTACACGGCTATTAAATGATCTAATGAAACGTCAAGTTACTGCGTAAAAATATAAGTAACCACTTTGTACTGCGTTTTGTACTCAAATCCCCCGATTAAGTAAGCAACTTACTCCAAAGATAAACTGAACGTATAATAAGTTTATTAATTATAATGTTTAAAATGAAATATAATTAAGATACTTACAAAGGAACTGCGTCGGGTGTGTCCGGCAGGTACTCGTCAATCATCGTGACTTGTCGGTGTTCTTCGGCGGGCGTCGTGTCGCGTGCACAGCCCACCCAGATGCATAACAGTATCACCGCGCAAACGACGGCCAAATAAAACGATATTGTATTCGATGTTAGTTCTGAGTTATAGCCCTTACCGCTAGATGGTTGGCAGTTTCATTAGGATAACTGGTATCAGGACTCCTCATTGATTTATTGATGCTCAAGTTGACTTCCGAAAGATACAATGGGAGACGTCAAATATATTATATTGCACAATGAAAGCTCTTGTACACAAGCTTATTGCTTAGCTAATAATCCTTCTAGTAATGACTATAAATGTTGTATGGAGGTTAAGTGAAGTTTTAAGGGAGAAAGCACTACTGCCTTGCCTATGGAAGCCTTAAACCAAAGACTTTCTTCTAAACACAAGTGAATCCTTCATCCGTGATCATGGTGCATGTAACTGGGCCGAAATATCGGATTAACCAAAAATCAAAGGTACGTGGTTTAAATCCCGTTTTCTTTAATTCAAATGAAGTACTCCTTTAACAATACCTATCAGTTTTTAATTTCATTCAGAACGTAATCTGTGATAAGCTTTTTCTATACCTAGCTGATATTATAAACTCTTATTTAAATAAAATAAATTTTACTTAGATACTCTATAGGATTAAAATCATAATGTGCTTTGATATTCCGAATTGCGAAGGCGCTCCTCTCAAAGTCCTTCGATTTGTGGTTTTGTTCTTTCAACGTGAATGATCTCAGAATAAAAATCAGTAGAACTCGGTGCGGTTCCGAATTACTGTTTGCCGATGAACTCTCTTTCTCCTACCCTGCTCCAGATTTATTTGAGGTCGGTGCTTCTTCTTCTTCTTAAATTCCTGTTATCCCCCGCTGGGATGCAGGGCTCGAATGGACAGCTTTCCATGCTTTCCGATCTTGTTGAGCTGTACATGCCTGTTGCCACGACATCCCCAGTGCTCGTAGCTCACATTCAACTGAGCGTCGCCAGGTCTACTTGGGACGTCCCCTCTTTCTTTTACCAGTTATGCACCAGGTGAGAGCTTGTCGTGAGGACGATTCTCGGGTCTCCACAGGACATGACCAATCCACCGCTATTTACGGATGCGAATTTCATCCTCTACGCTCGACTGAACACACAAACTCCAGAGCTCAGTGTTTGTGATAGTTTTAGGCCAAAAGATCTTAAATATATCTTAGACTTTTGTTCACAAACACTTGTAGCTTATTCGTCCGTCCGGACAAACCTTGTTTCGCAACCATACAGCAACATTGACTTATTGGCATTGGAGTTGAAGATGCGCAGTTTTCTTCTTCTGGATATAGTAGACGATTTCTAGACTGGTTTTAATCCCTGGACGATTATTAATATCCAGACACAATTGATTTTAATTGTGTTCTCGCGCTCCTGAGCGCGAACGGGGCTTAACGAGTTAAGTGTCAAAATGCAGCTCTAGCTTTATTGATGCGATTCTCAACATCTGCCTCGTTACCTCCACTAGTGTCCGTCCACTATGCTACCCAAGTAACAGAATCGAACAACAGTCTCTACCATTTCGCCCATAATTTCGAATGGGGTTAAATCGGAGGCGTTGAGGTCTGTGCAGTATGTCTCATATTGACAATACTGCTATAGGTTTACACATCAGAAGCACGGAGGAAAATGGAGTTGAAAACGGGCACCTATCCGAGTACCGAACGCGCACTTGGTGATAGAATTTTCACACAAAAGTCCACAGTCAGTTTTACAAATACCTGCTATAAGGACTGCTCCGTTTGGTCATAAAAAAAAGTTTTTTATTTACGTTTACATACTAAATCACGGCTGCATTTTATAGTCCTAGAAAACTCCTATCATAAAACATCTGTAAGGGTTGTTTGTGGGTAACGATCCATACATAGATAATTTATGTTTTAAATTCTAGTTTTCGAACTTTTTGAATGTTGTGATTTGAATATGTAGTTTATACTTTTGAACTTATGTTATAAAGAAAGTGACGAGATTGGATGGATGTAGAGAGAAAGATCGAAGAGAAGATGTCTAGCCTTTATGTGATAGTTGATAATATGACAAAGAAGATTGTTAATGTTGAGATGACGGCTGATCAAGATAAAGAAGAAAACATAGTAAATACGCCAATCTCAAATAAAATTGAAAGCAAAACACTAATGATGATGACTTTTGAATGCTATGTGGATATTTTCATATATTACATTGACTTGGAGTTCATAAGCCCTAAACTAAAATAAATGTTTTGAACTTTCGGTTGAAAGTTATTAAATTCATCCAACCACTAAACAATTATTTTATAGCTACAGGCGACGCATTCTCGTCACATAAGCTCTCCATAAAAGTGACTGTTACTGATTTAGTTTATTTCCCTCTTTAAACACAACAGCGGAGTATGCCACGGTGCAAACAAGATTTATTGTTACCTCTGTTTATCTTAGTTTTTATTGTCACCTTATCCGGTGAATGCGATTCTTGTTCTCCAAGATCGCTCTTAACAGACTAATAGACGTTTTATAGACCAACTTCCATATTTGAGACCACGTCCCAATTCTGAGCCACCTGACATTTATCTTGAGACTTTATCATTGTGGCGCCGTCTCGCTCCCTCGACGCTACTTTATTGAACGTTCGAGTGAGATAGCCGAGATAAATGTCGAACGTATTCGAGTAGAGATTAAACTTGAGCCTGGTGTTGCTGGACTATGAGTTAGTTATCGATAATAATTTACAGTACATAATCACTTAAAATATGGATTCAGTTGGTTTGATTTTGATTTACGTAGAATCTGTTTAACCGATAGTACTGATTGCTATTGGAATTAATGGAACTGTTTACTTTACGACTTACGAACGATATCTCACTTTTCTGTTTTCAGTTTTGTTCTAATTCATTACATGTAAATAGTAATTCTTCACTAACCAACGTATCATAACTTTTCTTTATTCAATTTTAGATTGAAAATATATTTTTTTTTTCTTTGGAAATAAGCGCATATTCGATTTATTGACTTTGCCTAATGATGCATTAGTCACTCACCCTGGATTCTCTCTCTGTCTAACCTTATTCGGTACGATTTCGCGTTTCATACCTACAGTACAGATGGAAGTTCTAGACCGGCCGAGATCTTCTAATAACGTATAGGGGTAGCTGGTATACCTCTCGCGCCTACCTCAACCGCATAGAAACCAACGATACAACTATTTTTTTATTAAGAAATTTGTTAAATATATAAAAAATACATCGATAATTCGATACCTCAAACATCGACTTTTAACAACACTCTAGCCCTTGAAGACCGGTCGCACCGGCCCCGTTTCGTTTCACAGAACGCGTGAGCGGGAACAAAACGGTATGACGGATTTGTTGCAAATAAATTCGTTATTTATTACTGTCAATTGAGTAAACTTACAGTTTAGTTAATATTCCTCGGACGTTTGTTAAGTAACTGTGATGATTTATTATGTACGAAACTGTCACTCGCATTAGGCGATAAGTTGTGAAGCAAGCTTTTGTTATCTGCTTATTATTTCAGGTATTACTATGTCTTATCATAACATCTTCATTGGTCTTGGTAGACTTTGTGATTGGATTCGTTGGTATCAATTCAATCACAAATTTTAGGGGCTCTTTTAATGGCAGCTGCCACCATCTTATTGAAGCCGTAACAATAGTGTTAATGCCATAGTTGTGTTTCGACAGTTAGCAATAAAATCATTTCAAATTTCGATTGCTTAGATGCAACCTCAGGCGTTCCGCTCCCTTCCGACTCTAACGCTCCTCTGCGTGAGATGTTCGCCGACTGGAAATCCTGTAGGGTGGTTCCAACCAAGGTCTTCGCCTTCTTAAATCCCCGGTGACGTTGTTAGGGCCACCTGTAACCAACAGCAAGTCAGTGAAAAAATCGCAAAGGTCCCCAGAAATGCTTAGGAGGGTAACGGTGGTTTTTAGTGTGTAGAACCCCGTACGCCTCGCTAGTGTGCGGTATGGTCCGTCAATGGGTTTTCCAACGTCACAAAAAAGACAAAAATATGTTAATGACCAAAATAAAAAATAAATTATGTAAGCTCGATTCACACGTCCGTGCTCTGTCCGGGACGTGAACGGGACGTGTTCCGTCCGTGCTTGTCAATAATATAATTGCGTACTTTTTATATGAATTCGTTCAAAACGTCCGTGTCGGGCGACGCAGCTTCATAGCCCGAGCGTCCGCCCGACACGGCCCAGCCAAGTCCCGGGTATGGCCCTGATGTGTGTAGATAGACCATTATCTTATAAATTAAATCTAACTCTGTTTTTAAGTACCTAAGATCTATTTTTTGCTAAACAAACCTAGTTGTAGAATGGACGTTGTTCTCTTTGCCCTTATTTTTTTATCGGGCTTGTCCAACGCCGTTAGTACAGTCAGCCCGACAACTCGACGCGTCCGGGTTTAGTTCTCAACGGTAAAAGTCGCGGTTAGCCCTTTACTATTACTGGTTTGGTTGCAGATGAAAATCTTAATCCGCTCTCCTGCTTCAAATTCTAGAGCTTATTTAATTTAATAGAATTAAGCCCGGAATAAATTATTTAGAGTGTAAGTATATGATCTGGTTGTTGGGTGTCTGAAGGTTTGATGCAACTTTTATGTATAGCAATCTGCTACCTTATCACCATCTTTTATCGCGATCCAATAAGACCTAAACTGATGTACTATGACGCTGTCTACCCGACAGTTTTGGCGCTAATACTGTTCACTGACAGCGATTCAGTTCAGAGTGACACGCTCAACTGTCATTTTAAGCGTTTCATTCAATTCTTAAATATAAAATGAAGCTTTTAAAAGCATGTTAAAAAAATAAATTTAAGCAAACCAAAGTGTTCATAAACAATATTCAAATAAAACGAATAAAAAGATTATTGAAGAAAAATACTAAAAACGAGGCCGTATGGGCTTTTGTTCCCCTTGCCTTCCCTAAAAATGAGAATTTAAAAAAAAGCAGACCGGCGACAACTTTCATTTATTCTTTCGATGCAAACGCGAATCCGTGATATGATGGTACGAAATAATACCATTCAGTTTACGAACCTATACTTCAACCGCGTGGAATTTAAATAGCTTTTATAAAGATTTTGGTAAGGCCCCTGTCACTTTTTGAGGCACTGCGTGGCCCTCGGATGTGGCTTTGTGTGTAACCAAGTGTTATCTAAAGCTTTGCTTAATCCCTTTTGGGACTGTGATTGTGATTGTATGTACATATGTATGGCACATAAACTTTTATGAAGAAGAAAATAGGGAAGAAACATAGGGACGTCGAGTACCGTCTGAGAAAATGAAAATGTGTTACGTAAGATTTATGATTACGGTATTTTTACAATATTTGTATATTTATATAATATATGCATTCTTAAATCAAACGATAACAAATAAGAGACAGGTATCAAAAATACTTTACCTAAATACACTTCTCAATATTTACATTGTAACAACGCCAAATGCATTTTTATATGTAAATTGCCTTATTGTACCAGTTCGTTGGCCTCGCCCGAATTAAATAGCATGGCACTAGCTTATCTAATTTATTCCGGTGGAATATTGTTGACAATAATTTACTTTATGCCGTACGTAACAAGGCAAGTATTTGCATTGGACCATCAAGTCATCAATGCAGTGAAGCGTGAGATTTAATAATGGAATATCGTAAAAGACCAAAAATGTTTAGAATACGGTATAAAGTGTAATTGAAATAGAGGATTACTAGCTTCTACTCGCGACTTCGTCTGCCCAGGATTAGTATAATAAATTATAGCCTATATGTTATTCTGATGTATGAGCTATATTATCGTAAAGTTTCACTAAAATCCATTCAGTAGTTTTTGCATGAAAGAGTAACAAACACACACCCATCCATACATGCATTATAATATTAGTATGATTATTAGTATATTATAATGATTACCTACTATAACTTAGCATATTTATCAATAACTAGCGATCGATAGCGATAGCGTAAATCGAGTGCATGCCCAGTGCTCAATGAGTACAATTAGTAAACCAAACAAGCTCAAATCTCGCATTCCATATAAATTGAGCTTATAACGCAACTTAGTTAAAAAAAAATCACTGGAAAATCTTACACTTAATACTGATTAATTGTAGCGCCTGCGTGAATGTTATTTAAAACACATTTACGTGATAACGAACAAAGAAAACTATCTTCACATTGTGCTGACGTCACCACTCTAACGAGAAAGTAATGGAGGAATGAATTGCAAATATTTATCATATTAATCCGTAACTTAAAACAGATGTAAAGGTACATACACGCGCGCTGTGCCGTTGACCCACTGCGAGTTTTTGTTCGGCTAACGGACCGGCACACTTCAACTTTTATTGATACCAAAGCCAATGATTTGAGACTAACCTTTCAGCTTTCGTCGCGCTTCTCACGTGAATGGGAAGTCATTTGTTGCGACAAGTGCTTATGATTGATATTTGATACAAATAGAAGAGATTGCCGGCAATTTTGTGTGGGTAATGAAATTTTGATTATTGTTTTTGTTTGTAAATAATAGCGTAATCAATAGTGAATTTCAGTATATAGCTGAGATTGTTTTTACAACTAAAAAAGTAAGGCAAAAAACGCCATATGAATAGAGTAGACTTAGTCAAAGTAATAGGCCAGCTTGTGTGAACGGATATTATAGTTAACTTTTCAGTTTTAGTGTAAAGGTTTCACATACCATAAATTTCAATAAAGTATGCGCAGTTCATTATATAACTAGTATATACGTAGGTCTAGCTTTATAATGTACTACGTATATACATACATACGATCACGCTCTCAGAAAATAGTATTATCACGGTCGTATTCCCAAGAGGTATTGAGCAGAGGCTTAGGTAACAGTTCACTACACATAAAAGCCACATCCGACGGTATGGGCATTATACTATGGTATGGGCCATGCAGTGCCTCCAAATAGTGGCAGGTTTCCAGCCTATCTCCTACATAAAAGGGTCACCAAACCGAACCCTACTTCAGTTAACCAATATATAAACAAAAGCCAAGAAACCAGGGCAAATATTGCATTCAAAAACTCAAATCATCTCTGCAGTCCAGTGACTACAATATCGAATTGTTCGCATCTTAATAAACTCCGTACAAACGACTTCAACGCGTTCGTTCATATGCTTAAGTTGGACCATTGGACTAAGAGAAAATAATGTAGACATTATTTTCTGTAGTAATTTGCCAACGTATTACAAATTAAAACATTATAATTATTTTCCCTGAAAATATAATTTTGCAAAATGTAGTCGAAAACAAATAATTCTATCTATAGAATTATAGAAAACAAAATGTTTATGAAAAATTATAGAAAACAATAATATCTATAGAAAACAAAATTGTTATGAAAAATTACAAATGTACATAGTGCGACCTTATCACTAAAGAGCGATCTCTTCTAGGCAACCTAAGGATGGATTGGCTTAATATAAAATGTTCTAGAGAAGATGCGACGTATAACTTATAATAAAAAACTACAAATACGCTACATAACTTAACTTAATATCATCATCGTATTAAGAGCGGGCATAAACCAAGAAAAATATCAGAATTCACCCGCGCGTTTCACCCTTCCCCTCTTGCACCTCGCAGTTCGCAGCCGCAAGGTGGCACTCGCTTCATGATTTTTCTTTTTTGTGATCGCACATAGTATACGCGAAAAACTAGATAAAATTGGCTAAGCACGAGTCGGACTATCTATCCATTACCTATACTTTGACATGTAGATTTTTAATACTTTTCGCTGATGGTAAATAAATGTAATAAATTCAGATTCAAATAATTTATTCATTGTGTGTGTTTACAAAGATATGAGGTAGGTACTTACAAGTAAAATATAGCTCAACACATGAACCCTGCAAGGTTATAACAAAGTATATAAATAAAGTTTTATTTACATCAATTATATTTTTTTTTTATAAAATTATGCTAATCGCTCAGAATAATTACCAGGTATGCACATTCTTCAAAAAAATAATTATTGGTAATTAAATCATTTATTCATAAAATATAATGTTACTTTCAGTTTTGATTATGTTAATGTCAATCTGATGTGACATGCTCAAACCAAGTGGTATGCTATATCACATTCTTGTTATTTATGACAAGAGTTGACAAGATACCACTTTGGATTGTCCAAAGCTAAGACAATGTTCGTAAAATTGGCCATTATTCTTTATTACATTTTTCTGTGGATTTTTATCAAAATCAGTGTATTTTAACATATAAGATCATTGGTTACATAAAAAAATATTTACATTTTATGACAGGTACATTTTTTTGTATTATACATGCATGGAAATTTTGCAGTAAAGATCTGGTGGTCAAAGTAAAAAGTTCCTCATTCTGGGCTAAAATACAATATATTGTGGGCATAGTCGCTACACATTCACGAAGTCTCATCAATGATTCCATCATCAGCTCACCTGAAAAACCTAAAAGAATACAACTATCGGTATTTAGGTACCTCTAATACTTAAATTATCACTGACCAACTCCTAATAGTTAAGGAGTTTTACCATACATCATCAGCTCATCAACACGAGATGACAACCAGACGCAAATACTAGAATAGCTTTATAAAAAATATGAATAACCCTCTCTTTCTGTTCTTTTCCGAGGGTTGCCCTCGATTTCTCTACCTTCTCATCATCAGATCCTGGCTTGGTGAGAACGGGACTACCTCAGGAGTATACATACACTATCGAATAAAAAAAGAAATTTGAGAAACGGTCCACAAATGGCAGAGATATCGGTGAACAGATATTTACCTTCCATCATCAGCTCATAAACATGAAATGATGACTACCCGGTGCAAATAATAGAATAGGTTTAGGAAAAATATGAAAAACGTTATATATGCGTATAAAATTTTCCCTGGCTTCCCATCATCAGATCCTGACTTGGTGACAATGGGACCTCAGGAGTATACACTATCGAATAAAAAAAGAATTTTGAAAATCGGTCCACAAATGACAGAGATATCGGTGTACGGGTCACCATCAAAAGTAGATGAACACTGTAGAACCTTGTCATAATAATATTTCATACATAATTGTAGCAACTATTACTGCACAAACGCTGGCGTTGCTATGACATGGTACTAAAGTGATCATCTACTTCTGAAACTGACTGTACGCGTACATACATAAAAAAATACATACAGACGAATATCTCCTCCTTTTTGGTAGTTGGTTAAAAATACTTTACACACACCACACAATTGAAACTTTGCACCAATTCATGAGTAGTCAAAAGCATCTATTTTTTTGCGTTTACTGCTACCCGCGCCGACATTGTTACATTGTGCCGTGAGCTAAAACGTCAAATTGCGATATTTTTTGGTTAAACTACTTATATAATATAATAAAAGCAATGTACATACCTCCGACAATTATTCATGAGTTGAATTTTTAAATTTCTAAGCTCTTTCTTAGAGTGTTTTCGCATTTTATTTTTATTTCCCATATTTTTGTCGAAGTATTTTCTCGAGCCGGTGGCGGAACACAGAAACACAGCCCACTCGTCTCAACGGAGCAGTCAAGACTGATTGATGAAACAAAACATGCCCGTTACCACGGGTGAAGCGCGATAGACTGATGCGTTTTGCGCGGAATAAGAACGTAATAAGCGACAAATTGGTTTTATGAAAATAAGTCGTAAAGTATTCATTATTTTTTAAAATCCCTAGTAGGGCTGCTTTGTAATATAGTTTTATATTATGTATTAAAATATTGACGCAGTAATATGCATAGCATTGAAAATAAACTGATTTAAGCTGGAAATTAAAGGTAAGTTCGTGATATTTTTCCATGCTTAAAAATATTTCATTATATGTTTTTTCCCAGACTAAAATCTCTCAAATATAATGTTACCTATATCTATTTAAAAAAAATGGGGTGGCTTGTGGCTTATTTTGGGGTGTAAAAATCAAATCAAAGATTGGTAATTTTGCTTTATACCCCCTCTTAATATGACTATATTTAACTTGGGTAGGTGCCCGCTTTTTTGATTGTGTTGGTGAGATCTTCAAATGGCTTTAAAATTAATAGTGTACCTATTAAAAATAATCCTTAAAAAAAACTGCAATTCTGATAATATTACATACAAATACGGATAGACTTGATGAACCCCTGTTTTAAAGTCTGTAAAAAAGGACATACCTACTGCATATCCCATAAATACAAATTTTGTAAAATAAGAGTTTTTGTTGATACCGCCAATTTTTGCAACTCTGCAACGAGTCCACGCAGAAGCATAGCTACTGGCATACTGAATGACCTTAACACATGAGTAAAAACGGGTAGTTTCGGAACCACAATAATGTATGATAAGACGATGGTCATGTCAGTCATACTTAGATAAGACAATGGTAGTTAGGCTAATTATTTGAAAATCTGTTTCATTTTCCAATCAAGAATATACCTATACGGTGAAATTCTAGTGATTGTTGAGCCGAAGCCATTTTAATAGGTAGGTCAATACAAAACAACCCTTGCTATGGGACCTTTATCGAAATCGGAAGAAAAAACAGCTGTTTCATACATTTTGATCGCGATTTCTACGTTATTCCTTTGCCTGTAAATGTTATTTATATCTTGAAATCAGAATTGATGTTTGATATACAGAACCACCTTAACTTACTATATCTCTTTTAAAGATAGTCCCTCCCTTTTAAACTGTGTAATTGACAACTAATGCCATGTATTTTTAAGCGCAATATTAGGATAAAAATGTTCTAAAACAGAAAAAACAGGTTTTTGATACGTCATAGTTTAGCGCTTTACGCATGATAGACTCATACCTGCTATTCCAATTGGCCATTTCCCTGGTCATTAACCTAGTAAGTTTTTTCGTCTTAATTATACCTAGTTTGTGACGAAACTTATAATTTAAGGCAATTTAGAAGCAGTTATGTCTGTGGCACGTGTGGTTGTGGTATTTTTGACATAGTTCTATGGGGAACGATGTCAAGAGTGGCTTGTTAAAATATAAACACAGTATATTTGGTAGAAAGTTTCTACCAAAAATATTGTGATGTTCGAAATACTAAGTAGGTGGTAGACCCATATGTAGGGTCGTCTGGGTAGGTGTACCACCGCCTTTCTTATTTCTGCCGTGAAGCAGTTCGCTGTGTTTCGGATTGAAGGAAAAGGTAGCCAGTGTAATTACGGGGCATGGAGGGCATATCATCTTAGTCCCCAGGATGGCAAACGCACTTGCGGTGTTAAGTAATTTACACTTAATATTGCAAGTGTCTATAGGCGGCGGTGACCACTTAACATCAGGTGGGCCGCAAGCTTGTTTGCCATCTCGTAACATAAAAAAAAAAAAAAATACAATGCTGCTTCAGCGTGTTATGTTTTTGTTTAATTTTTATTGCCAAGTTAATAAATCGAACGAGTAGTAAAAATTCGTGTTTTGTTTCTTACGTGACTTCTCTTAAAATAAGAGGGATTTGCAAATTACCCATGACAAGGGGAGAACCTAAAAAATTTGTTGTGGTCTCTAGTCTGTAGTTTTTTTTATAAAACCATAGCCTATGTACTATTGTCAAATATTCTTTGACATGCGATGAAGTTTTATTCGAAAACTGTATTACTCTAGTATTACTTATGAGAGCGTTCACTTAGTTTACCAGTAGCACGGATGACGATAAGTCTTGGTTGGTTAACGGGCTGAATTTTCATTTTTTTTAATCACCTACTATTTCCCTAATTTTACAAATAATTTATTGGAATTCTAAATACTTCAGTAAGGTAAAAATAAATGTTACTAACTAATAATTAATAAATATAAATGTAACTTGCAATTATCAAATTATTATTAAAAAAGAGTCAGCTGTTTTATTGATATTTTTTTTTAAAAAAAACAGTACAAAATTATGAT
Source organism: Elophila nymphaeata (assembly GCA_955850985.1). NCBI lineage: Eukaryota > Metazoa > Arthropoda > Insecta > Lepidoptera > Crambidae > Elophila > Elophila nymphaeata. The sequence goes on along the minus strand of OY039076.1, from coordinate 13,591,818 downwards.
TTTATGAAAAAAGCTTATATCCACGACCTCTTTGTAATGTTTACTAAAATGTTACTAAATTTATTAGCAAGTTATAAACAAACAGCGAAGGCGCTCGCATAAATATTACCGTTCATAAAAATATCGGATATCATAAAACCGCATAGTACCTATAGTAGCTTGTAAACCAAATAACTTCCTCGGCCATATGAGACGAGTGAGATGGTGTTGTATTTCTTTAATTCTGCTATTCCTTTCTCGCTTTAGTTGCAACTGAGACAAAATTGCGGCAGCTCAGTTAGGAAACTCGACCACGGGTTTAAATCGTCTTAAAAGGTCCTACCGATAATTTACATCAGACAAATCTGCTTTTTATAACATAGGAATACGGTTTCTTTTTAAAAGTGTAATGTTCGTAAGCGTAAGCTCTCAATAAGTCTGTAATGTATATTAATTCTTGTTTGATAGGAATAAGATACGTTTTTAAATAGCTTACGAAATGTTACTTTAGTATTGTGAGAAGGAGATGCTCTGAAAAACATGACATTCAAGTAGGATTGAATTACCTATAGATGTTTAATGAAAGGAAAAAATATTGTCACTGGAAACGTTTGAAGAATAGGTATATTTTAAGTACTTTATTTTTATTTAACAAACAGCCAATACTTAGCATAAATCACGCTGTCCCCGACCTCCCAAAATTTCGCAATCCACTCCTTAAATTATTGACATTTCCGTTTCCAAATGCCATTTAATTTCTATAAGTACTCAGTTTTATCTTAGCCTCTAAATACAAATTCCTTATCCATTGTGTGAAAAATGAAACCTTGAGGCGATCATGCATTGTTAGCTATCGAGGAATCAGGGAATTTGCACATATTCAATTCGTAATTGGAAAAACGTTTTTCGACGAATAAGGGCGCAAACACACTGGCTCAAAATCTCATTGGACTACAATCATAATCAACCATACGATTGGATGAGTCCGTTCTAGAATAATTTGCTTTTAATATTACGAGAGTTCGAAAACCAGTTTAATTGAAGAGATCCGAAGTAAGGTAGAGTAGTATTATTAATCAAAATGGAGGGTAAAATATTGGGTCAACATTATCAATCACCTATTTAGAATACCTTAGTCCATGGCACAGCCGCCTCGAATTTGGCGCGCCCGAACTTGGGTATTACCTCCACCTTACAAAAGACCACAGTCAAATAATCACTATATTTTTATGTTGTGTTTCTCTTGGTGAGTTAGGTTGCCTGGTCTTCAAGGGGTAGAGAAAGGGACTGTGGTTGGTGTTGCGTCAGTGTTGCGAGCCTTTATAGTCTTCGGTGACTGCTTACATACCATTAGGCAGGCCGTATGCTTGTTTGCCAAAGAACATAAAAAATACAGAGTAATATGTTATTACTTGGCGCATATTATTAGTATTATACAAGTTTAAGTTTAGCTTCGTGACCAGCGCTGATCTTCCGCTGGAACCGGTTTAGGGACACCAAATTAGTGATCATGAAATAAGTAAAAAACAAAAGAGCTTTTATTTCGAATTGACATCATTTTGTTACTAACATTATTGGATCTTTGTTATCTGAATAAATGAAGAAATGAATTAAGTTTATCAGTTGTGTTTACCATGTAAGTATTGTGTAAAATTATAGGTGAACACATTTCATAAAATGACGCCGATATATTTTCAATATCAGTTTTATATCAGGAGATGCTGAGGCAGGAAGCTTTTCGCCTCTCACAGAACTCTATATGTATTAATTAAGTTGTATATTGTTATTCTATTTTTCTGTTGTTTTGTCCTGGCGTGGCCAATGAATCTTTTTCTTTCTTTTTTCTTTCTATATCATCAGCGTTAACCTGCAGCTGCAGTAGTCAGTTTACCACTTACGAACTATTTTACATGGAAGTTATCAAGGCCTATCTAGTATGTATGCATACGATATCTATAGCTACGCATGGAAGCCAATAGCGTTGTACGCACCGAGGCACCAGTAATAAAGAAACTATCAAACTAACAGGCTGTTTGATTTGCTACGGACTTCTCACTGGCGACGAGTGTTGAACTACCTACGTGTGCAAGATAGACGATAGTGCTTTTTAAAATGGCTTATTTTGGGAATTTGCCAAATTTCGACTATAAGTCGAGTGAGTGGGCAATTTTTAGAAGCAAGTTGAACCAATTTTTGTTGATAAATGGAATTAAGGAGAATCGAAGTGCAATATTAATCACGCATTTATCTGACGACTCATACCGGTTGCTTCGTAATCTAGCCTATCCAAAAGACATCGACGCCTTGAAGTTCAACGAGTTAATTACATTACTCGATGCACATTTTAAGCCCAAACAATGTACGTTTGCTGATAAAGCAAAATTTTTCGGAGCGGTAAGGAATGCAGGCGAAAATTTGGCAGAATGGGCGGCACGACTACGAGGTTTAGCAAGCTATTGCGACTTTGGTGCTGCACTGGAAACGAACTTAAGAGATCGTTTCGTTCTCGGCCTAGGCTCTGGACCTGAACAAGACAAGTTGTTTGAGCAAAATCCATCGAACCTGACTTTCGCTCGAGCCTTGGAGTTGGCCGAACAAATTGCGTTCGTAAAGGAGGCAAAGACAGCGGTTTTAGTGAAGGAGGAGCCCATTTACCGAACACATGTTGAAGGAGGTTACCGGAGTGACGTGACAAGCAGCTATGCGCGGGGACAGGCTGCACGAGGGCGCACGGCCAGCGGTGGCGCCGCCGGCGGCACGGCAAGGCCTTCGAGCTGTTCAGTGTGCGGGTTAAAAAATCATAACGAGCTTAATTGTCGTTACAAAACGTACAAGTGCAAAAAGTGCGGGAAAAAGGGCCATTTGAAAAAAGTGTGCAGTGGAAAGTTTTTTGTGAATAGCATTTCTGAGGGTACAAGTGGAATTAACACGGCAGAGGTCACTGAGGACGCGGATTGTGAGGAATGTCAATTATTTAATTTAAGGTACGTTCATTTTAAGCCTATAAAATTAGACGTAATTATTGATGCGCAATCATATAGTATGGAATTAGATTCCGGTTCGGGAACGTTGGTTTTGTCAGAAACAATGTATAAAAAATTTTTTTACAAATATAAACTGAATGACTGTAATATTAAAATGTGTCTGTACAACGGACATAAAGTCTCACCTTTGGGTTATTTTGTTTGTAATGTATGTCATAATAACGAGACAAAACAAATATATTTTTTTGTCGTCAAGAATGGGGGCCCGCCATTACTCGGTCGAAATTTTATGTCCGCATTTAATTTGACATTAAGCACAAAAATAAATAATATTAATGTAGAACAAAATATAACCGACTTGTTGGAACGATATTGCGATTTGTGGCGAGATGAACTAGGTACTTTTAATAAATTTAAAGTTACATTAAAATTAAAAGAAAATAGTGTTCCTAAATTTTTTAAGCCGCGCCCCGTGCCATTTGCCTTAAAGGAAAGGGTTGAAAAGGAATTACTAAGGCTTGAGAAGTTAGGAATCTTAGTACCTGTTAGTAATTCACAGTATGCAACCCCTATCGTGCCAGTACTAAAAGAAAACGGTAAGGTTAGGATAGCTGGTGATTTTTCAGTAACATTAAATAGGGATCTGATTATAGATAAATATCCACTACCGCGAATTGAAGAAGTATTTGCGAAAATAGGAGGAGGCGAAAAATATAGTAAAATTGATTTGAAGAATGCGTATAATCAATTTGTTCTAGATGAGGAGTCGCAGGCGCTCACTACTATCAATACTCAGAAGGGACTATATAAATATACACGTTTAGTGTACGGTCTCGCTAATGCCCCAGCAATCTTTCAAAAATCAATAGAAACGTTACTTTCTGGTATAGAAGGTGTTAGTTGTTGGCTTGATGATATTTGTGTCACTGGTCCTAATGCCTTAGTTCACATAGAAAGGTTAAAAGAAGTATTATCTCGTCTAAGCGATGCGGGCCTGCGACTTCAAAAAGAAAAGTGCGAATTTTTCAAAAGCAGTGTAACATATTTAGGCTATACAATTAACCAAAAAGGGTTGCAGACTTGCCCTAACAAGATTGCTGCTATTATAAATTTCCCAGAGCCCACTTGTGTAACGGACGTTAAAAGAATTTTGGGAATGGTTAATTACTATAGGAATTTTATTCCGAACGCGTCATCTATAATGAGTCCGCTGCATGAGTTATTGCGCGTGAATAGCGAGTGGCGGTGGGGCGAACGACAGCGCGAGGCATTGCAGCATGTGAAGCGTGAACTGGCTTCGGAGCGAGTGCTGGCGCACTTCGACCCGCACGCGCGCCTCACGCTGGCCGTGGACGCCAGCCCACTCGGGCTGGGCGCAGTGCTGGCGGAGTGCGATGCATCGGGCAGCGAGCGGCCGATAGCTTATGCCTCGAGGTCGCTTTCTTCCAGCGAGAAAAATTATAGCCAGATACAGAAAGAGGCGACGGCTATTATATTCGGTGTAAAAAAGTTTCACCAATATCTTTACGGCAGAAGCGAACCTTTCATTCTAAAAACAGATCACAGACCGCTAGTATCTATATTCAACAGTAAAAACGGTATATCGGTAACTTCAGCCTTGCGTCTGCAAAGGTATGCAATTATTCTTTCGGCGTATAACTACGTAGTCCAATATACGACAGGTTCAAATAACATTGTGGCGGATTTTTTTTCTCGCGCGCCTTTGAACGATACCGAGAATAGTAGTGATAAAGACTTCGATAGTTTTATTGCATTAAATTTTGTCAGCGCATTATCACCGGCGGTGACTTTATCAGATGTCCAGCGAGGTACGGAGTTAGACAAACGATTGCAAACTGTTGTAAAATATATGAGTAAGGGTTGGCCGAGAAAAATTAAGTGCGGGTTTATAAAACCATTTTTTCTTTGCAAATCAGATTTGCAATTCGAAAACGGCTGTCTGTTAAGAGGTTCGAGGGTAGTCGTCCCTGTGGCGTTAAGAAATCGCATGCTAGACGAGTTGCACGAATCGCATCTAGGCATTGTTAAAATGAAGGCGAACGCTCGCAGCAGGATGTGGTGGCCGGGCATCGACGGTGACATCGAGCGGCGCGCGGCGGAGTGCGGGACGTGTGCGGCGGTGAGGCCCGCGCCGCCCCGCGCGCCCCCTGCGCCCTGGCCGCGCCCGCTCGCGCCGTGGCAGCGCGTGCACATCGATTACATGACAATCGATCAAAGAACGTATCTTACGATTGTCGACGCGTATACCAAGTGGATTGAATGTATTTATATGGCAAATGGCACGACGACGCAAGCTTTAATATGTAAATTGAAGCAGGTCTTTTCTACGTTTGGTATACCTAATGTCCTAATTTCAGATAACGACACCAAAATAAACTCGGTAGAATTTCGTAATTTTTGTTCCAATAACGGTATAAAGTACATAACTTCGCCAATTTATCATCCCTGTAGTAATGGACAGGCAGAAAACACTGTAAAGATATGTAAAAATTTTATCAAGCGATTAATGCAAAACAACAATTCATTACAACGAATTCATGAGCAATTATTAGATTATTTATTTCATTATAGGAATTCTGTCCACTGTACCACTGGACAGACACCGGCTAATTTAATGTTCGGGCGGTCACTTCGAACGCGTTTAGACTTAATACTTCCTAAAGAAAATAACTTATCTTATACATTAGAGAATAACTGTTCCGTTTCTACTAGGCAGTTCGAAAATGGTGAAACGGTATGGGTTCGTTGGTACAGTGGAAGGAAAGAAAGTTGGACTAAGGGGAATGTAATAAGTAAAATAGGCAATAGAATGTATAAGATATTTATTTGCGATCACAATGTTGAATGTCTAAGACATGTTGATCAAATGTTTAAACGTATGGAAAAAGATTATGCCGAGTCAGTAATTGACACGTCAGACTTGACTAATGTTCCCCCGCGGCCACCACCCTCATCGTCATTGCCAGGGGCTGGCGCTGTATTACCCGTTGTCAGCGAGATTAGACAGGATGGCAATGAAAGAGAGCAAGATAATGCGCAGGGCTTAGTGGTCACGCACGGTTCTCATGAGGATCGCGCGGTGGAGGACAGTACTCCACCACAGATAGTAAATACAGATTTTTCGTACCGAAATCGCTTACGACCTAGGATACGAAAATAGTAAAAATATTGTTTTTGTACATTTTAAGATTATTCACATGTTAGATTTTAAGATTATTGTTTAAATTCTTATTCTATGTTTTATTTTCCCCAGATCTTGTAATTAGTGGTGGAGGGATAGTATGTATGCATACGATATCTATAGCTACGCATGGAAGCCAATAGCGTTGTACGCACCGAGGCACCAGTAATAAAGAAACTATCAAACTAACAGGCTGTTTGATTTGCTACGGACATCTCACTATCGCGTTCCGGTTCATCAATAGCGTGCATGTATGAACTGCATTCTCATAGTATTTTTTGTACGGACATATCTTCGGTGTGTCTGGACCCTAAACCACCAGAGATTATCAACAATTGCATAATTTTATTGTTTAATCTTTCTCATGCATTCTTCGTGCTAATAAACGTCCGTCAATAGCTCTCATGGCTATTTAACCACAAAAAGTGGTTAATTACCCGTCGCATGCGGATTCGTGTTGAGGATCGCTGGAATGAGCTCCCGCGGGCGAATCTCACGGGTTTGTAATAATGTCCTCTTGACTATCTCGCTCACACCATCAAGTTTTTCTAGAGAACAAAGGAGATTACTAACATTAGTCGGCGTTTATTATGATTAGAGGTTAGTCGTGTGATGATCCCATCCAATCCGACGACGTTTCTTAACTAAAGATTCTAACCGAAAACCGATCGATTTTTAGTGATCCTTTTAATCCATAATATTTGCCATTTTATCCATAAGCAAGTTTACCTCAGTCACAGCATCTTCTGTGACTGAGGTAAACTTGCTTATAGAACATGATTTTTTTAATAAGAGTATATCTAAACACAGTTCATTTGCGTTAAGGGGAGAATAAGAAATTACTTTAACGTGTTTTAATAAATACAATCAGTTAGAAATATTATTTCTAAAACTAGAAAAGTTAGTTAATAATTTAGTAATATATTAGTCTGTGTTATCTAACATGGTCAGTGGTCGAGTATCGAAGAATTTGAGTGTAACACCTGTCCTCATCGATGGCTTTAGTTGGTTTGTTTACTAAGGATTGTTAATTTGTGGATTTGATGCTCTTTTAGTGTAGGCGACAGGCTGGCAACTTGTCACTATTTTGGAAGTATCTACTGCATGGCCCATATTGCCCATAGTAACCGTATGTTACCTGAAGCTCTGCTCAACCCGTTTTCGGATTGTGAGCAATTACTTTTACCTAGCTACAATATCGTTTGGATTTGAGCTTGATTATGTGTAATGTATGTATCTGTGGATTTTGTAGGGGTCCTTATCCTCCATCCTAATCGTGCGTGTCCATACAGTATAGCTAGAAAGAAAATTATGTAGAATAAGGTAGGTTTAGCCCATGTGCTTCTCAAGATAATAATCTATCTCTGTGCAAAATTTCACTAAGGTCTGATTTATCGTGATTGGGTAGGTAACAAATACCTTCTATTCATAATAGTACAGGTTTTGTTACCTATACAAATAGTATTGCATAATAGATAGGTATAGTATTGGCATTCGTAATAGGTAGTAAACTTTTCATAGATTTCCTTTATAACATAATTTCCGTTATCGCCTTTACATAAAAAAAATCTAAAATAAACGTTATAAAATCAGCGTAAATCAAGTAACATCTCTATGAACGCTTCTTAATGACCTCTCATCGTTACGAAGAGAAAAATAGAAAAATCATTTCAATACCTTATGTTATTAGAGTTTACTTTCGCGTGCAGTCGTCAATATCTTTGCTGTGTTATTTTCTTGATTGATGGTGACCTGACCTCGGTTGAAAATAACCTGTTGCTTTCCGAAATATTAATTGCTAACAGTTAACGGACGCTATGAAAATATTTATGACAAATGTGACTTAGAACGTATAGCATAATTATGCATATGGGGCTCGACTAGGTTCAGTATATTTTATTTGTATTTTACGGTACTGTAAGTAACTCAGTCTAAAACCACCCCCGCCACTTTTTTTGTCTGCTCGGATTAATTTCACAAGCCCTTCTGGTAACCCAGGTTTGTCGCGTGGCTCTCCGGCACTGCGTAAACCTTCCCCTCAAACCAAGCGTTCGGCCCCGCTATAGTGTCTGTTCGCGCTTCCATGCATATGTGCACCTCCCCCTTTCCTGAGGAGGCGGCTGCTTCAGATAGACTTATAGCCATTTTAGCAATAGGCAATAAGGGGGTGTTTAGTAGGAGTCTGACATAACCCTAGCGGCCGGCCCTTCGGGTATCCATGAGGATTCACCCACTCCTTCCCTTGTTTGTCCGGAAGGTTCTTCGGACTTTTTTTGCTACTCTGTCTTTTGCTCCCCTCGTGGAGGAAGCAAAGGGAAAGCAGCCGGAGGGGTCGGGAGGGGTCGGGGGAGAAAAAAAATCTAATAATCTTTAGGTTAAGGACAAAATTTTCATCATCTATAAAACGATGTGCGAAAATTTTAAATCAAGAAATCAAACTGTTGTGTACCGTTTAGGGAAAGATAGCTAGTTGTTCATTCTGCTCCGTATTGCGGTGGGAATGCATTTCCACCTCTTGGCGTATCTTAAGTTAAACATTATTAATACTAGCTGTCCCGGCCACGCGTTGCTGTCGCAATAAACTATCCTATCTCTCAAGTTGGAACAAAACACACATTAAAAAAAATCGGGTTATTAGTTTGGGAGTTCATCCCGGACAAACATCGTGACTAAATTCTTTAAAAATTTGTAGAGAAAAGGTTAGTAAAAACGCTGTCATGATCAAGTATATAGATTAGACTGAAATCAAATCCGCGACGTATCGCGCCGGGGTGACTACTTTTCTTCTTATTTAAGTGTTAAGTTGAGATAGCGCTTCTTCGTCGGAGAATAAAGAAAAAAAAAGACAACAGTTTCGATCCAAGCAGAGGTTGATTATACTATTAATATTTTGTTCACGAGTTACGTTTGTTGATTGAAGTATGTTTAATATTTCATTAAGCTAAACATTTATGTATAATTACTACCTTTAAATGGCGCGCGCGTACATTACTCCAAGGTAATTGGTCTGAATGTAGAAATATTATTTATAGTAATTGGAAACATATAATTAGTACCGATTTTTCAATATCGAATGCTGCGTCAATTAATTCGACTTATCGCATTAAATGACAAAGTGGCGTGATGACCCATTTCATTAACCCTCAAATTTCAAACATTTCGACATAGCTTACAGCTATTTTGAACTGTCTATGTCTTGACTTGTCCTATTTATTACGTCTAGTGTTACGGCAAGCAACGTGAGTTGTAAAACAAAATGGCTTTGTGAATAATGCTCAATCATATGTAAATAATGATTTGCTAAAATATGCCGCGTGAACGTGTTGTTATGATTGAATGATGTTATTATGTTTTGCAGTTAGAAATGAATTTAATTACAGCAAGGATGTCAAGGATTTCAAATAGAGATATAGAAATGTTTTGAATAATCTATTTTTCGGATTATTTTTAATATCTATCAGAATAACTGTGTTACGCTAAAGACACAAAATTGTTCAAAATCGATAACAGTTTAATCACAGAGATAACTACAATAATAAAGTAATTGTACTGTACGTACATTCCTATGCTCTCATGTATGCAATTCATGAATAGCCCAAGTAAACACGAATCCGACAAAATTACTCTGACGTGAAATTAGTGTAATGTCGCGCTTAAGACAGTCATTTATTTAGCTAAATAACGAAGACACGAACTTGAATCACGGCAGGCATTCATCATGTGAGTATAATCTCTTCCTAGTTGCAAAACTGAGCACCTAAGCACTGCAGTTGTTTAGGCTTTGCTCGCGGTATTTTTGAAGTTATGTTTACTTTGCCAAAACAACGGGGGCTCTAGGGCGCCTTCTAATTAGTCGATAGCCCCGCAATTATTTTGTAGGCGCCCCTAGGAGCTTCCCACCCCGCTTTTTTTCGACGGAAAATTATGCGGCGTATGTGGGCCTCTCCGGGGCGTTCCCGGCAATGCCCACTATAAACAAGCGGTACCCTCACAGCCATTGTGGGGAAGTTTTGGGAACGGCGCACAGTGTACGCCTCGTCTCCGTAAAGGAGCTTTTCTCCCTAATCTCACCTTCTACCTTGTTTCAAGGACTACGGCTAAGAAAATTGGCAACTAATTGCTATGTCGCCTAATAAAGAACTGAAATTCATTGCCACACACGTGTTTTCTTCTTGCAATTCTGGGTAATTCAAAGGAGGCGCGACGAAGCCCTTCCAGGTCACAAGGCGAGGGTGCATGGCTAGTGCGGCTCTAAATTTAGCTTGCGCACGATATTTGCATTTGGGTAATATGCATATAATATAGTCTAAAAACCTTCAGGCATGATTGATTATTTACTTATTTATTACCATTACCTACTCAATAAACGTGAGTGGTAAGCCGATGAACATCAGTTACTCTAATGTAACATGAAGATGTATAACAGTAAGGTGTCACTCGCCTGCTACCATGTCAAGAAAATCTCCTAAGGGGTTTGAGCTCTTATACCCATGTCTTTGAGCACTAGAACCTCACCTACCGATGTAAACAGAATACTATGAAAAGTTAATCTTATTTGACTACGGTCATCGGTAAGTTGGTGATTTATTTTGTCAGCGAGCGTTTCAAGTTCACTTATCACTTTCTAATGAAAATATCTTGATCTTTATCTTTGCCTTATACCTGATACATGAAATTGATATGATTACAAACATAATAAATTAGAAATTATGTGTAGAAAGTTGCTTTTTACATATCCAAAATAATTGCGACCGTCACAAAGACGCGAAAATTGATCAGAGTTATAGTCCGTATTTATGTTAGTATTACTAGTCTGTCGTGTGATTCAATCACGATGGCAATCGTCTAACTAAAAGCATTTTAGTAAGGGTAATTATGGAGTGAATTTCATAATTGAAAACGGAATTCTGAAATTGAAAGTGCTATGATAATTACAAACTCGGGACTTGGAATTGGCGCCAACTTATAATTCTATGAGCACATTGCAGCGGTTACATCTATGTTGCAACGTAAAGAGGACAAAACATAGTATTTTGTACAATTTTATGTTGTATTAGTCACGTAATTGTGATCACGAGAACACGACACGCCGCTCCAGGTCCCAGCGTGATGTATGTCTGTTATTATGCAATTATTTGGCCACTCCATTTGAATTTAATTTCTATGAAAATTCACGCTGTCTGTCGTTTATCATGTTTTCTATTGTTTTAGCTTTGAATAGTTTTAGCGCTACCACCTTGCTATGCATTTTGCGTAATGAATTAAAATAATTTATTTGCTTTTTTCACATAATTTTATTTCACGTTAAGGAAAGGGCTGGGGTAGAGGAAAGCTGAATAAAACTACTGTATGGTCACTGAACTTGGTCCAGGTTTATATTTTATTTGAGTCAAATCTTAGAATAGTGAAAAAAAGGATGACAGTTTAAATTTCTTCTTCTTCTTTTTTGCCTTTATGCAAAGTATGCATCGTGATTGGGTAGGTAACAAATACCTTCTATTCATAATAGTAAAGGTTTTGTTACCTATACAAATAGTATTGCATAATAGATAGGTATAGTATTGGCATTCGTAATAGGTAGTAAACTTTTCATAGATTTCCTTTATAACATAATTTCCGTTATCGCCTTTACATAAAAAAATCTAAAACTTCCTTATGATATAAAATAAACGTTATAAAATCAGCGTAAATCAAGTAACATCTCTATGAACGCTTCTTAATGACCTCTCATCGTTACGAAGAGAAAAATAGAAAAATCATTTCAATACCTTATGTTATTAGAGTTTACTTTCGCGTGCAGTCGTCAATATCTTTGCTGTGTTATTTTCTTGATTGATGGTGACCTGACCTCGGTTGAAAATAACCTGTTGCTTTCCGAAATATTAATTGCTAACAGTTAACGGACGCTATGAAAATATTTATGACAAATGTGACTTAGAACGTATAGCATAATTATGCATATGGGGCTCGACTAGGTTCAGTATATTTTATTTGTATTTTACGGTACTGTAAGTAACTCAGTCTAAAACCACCCCCACCACTTTTTTTGTCTGCTCGGATTAATTTCATAAGCCCTTCTGGTAACCCAGGTTTGTCGCGTAGCTCTCCGGCACTGCGTAAACGTTCCCCTCAAACCAAGCGTTCGGCCCCGCTATGGTGTCCGTTCGCGCTTTCACGCATATGTGCACCTCACCCTTTCCCGAGCAGGCGGCTGCTTCAGATAGCCTTATAGCCATTTTGGCAATAGGCAATAAGGAGGTGTTTAGTCGGTAGGAGTCCGACATAACCCTAGGGCCGGCCCTTCGGGTATCCATGAGGATTCACCCACTCCTTCCCTTGTTTGTCCGGAAGGTTCTTCGGACTTTTTTCGCTACTCTGTCTTTTGCTCCCCTTGTGGAGGAAGCAAAGGGAAAGCAGCGGGAGGGGTCGGGGGAGAAAAAAAAAATCTAATAATCTTTAGGTTAAGGACAAAATTTTCATCATCTATAAAACGATGCGCGAAAATTTTAAATCAAGAAATCAAACTGTTGTCTACCGTTTAGGGAAAGATGGTTAGTTGTTCATTCTGCTACGTATTGCGGTGGGAATGCATTTCTACCTCTTGGCGTATCTTAAGTTAAACATTATTAATACTAGCTGTCCCGGCCACGCGTTGCTGTCGCAATAAACTATCCTATCTCTCAAGTTGGAACAAAACACACATTAAAAAAAATCGGGTTATTAATTTGGGAGTTCATCCCGGACAAACATCGTGACTAAATTCTTTAAAAAATTGTAGAGAAAAGGTTAGTAAAAACGCTGTCATGATCAAGTATATAGATTAGACTGAAATCAAATCCGCGACGTATCGCGCCGGGGTGACTACTTTTCTTCTTATTTAAGTTTTAAGTTAAGATAACGCTTCTTCGTCGGAGAATAAAGAAAAGAAAGTAAGAGTTTCGATCCAAGCAGAGGTTGATTATAATATTAATATTTTGTTCACGAGTTACGTTTGTTGATTGAAGTAAGTATGTTTAATATTTCATTATGCTAAACATTTATGTATAATTACTACCTTTAAATGGCGCGCGCGTACATTACTCCAAGGTAATTGGTTTGAATGTAGAAATATTATTTATAGTAATTGGAAACATATAATTAGTACCGATTTTTCAATATCGAATGCTGCGTCAATTAATTCGACTCATCGCATTAAATGACAAAGTGGCATGATGACCCATTTCATTAACCCTCAAATTTCATACATTTCGATATAACTTACAGCTATTTTGAACTGTCTATGTCTTGACTTGTCCTATTTATTACGTCTAGTGTTACAGCAAGCAACGTGAGTTGTAAAACAAAATGGCTTTGTGAATAATGCTCAATCATATGTAAATAATGATTTGCTAAAATATGCCGCGTGAACGTGTTGTTATGATTGAATGATGTTATTATGTTTTGCAGTTAGAAATGAATTTAATTACAGCAAGGATGTCAAGGATTTCAAATAGAGAGATATAGAAATGTTTTAAATAATCTATTTTTCGGATTATTTTTAATATCTATCAGAATAACTGTGTCAAGACACAAAATTGTTCAAAGTAGACAACAGTTTAATCACAGAGATAACTACAATAATAAAGTAATTGTACTGTACGTACATTCCTATGCTCTCATGTATGCAATTCATGAATAGCCAAAGTAAACACGAATCCGACAAAATTACTCTGACGTAAAATTAGTGTAATGTCGCGCTTAAGACAGTCATTTATTTAACTAAATAACGAAGACACGAACTTGAATCACGGCAGGCATTCATCATGTGAGTATAATCTCTTCCTAGTTGCAAAACTGAGCACTTAAGCACTACAGTTGTTTAGGCTTTGCTCGCGGTATTTTTGAAGTTATGTTTACTTTGACGAAATGACGGGGACTCTAGGGCGCCTTCTAATCAGTCGATAGCCCCGCGATTATTTTGTAGGCGCCCCTAGGAGCTTCCCATCCCGCTTTTTTTCGACGGAAAATTCTTTACGAACCGTACCGCACTGTAGACTAGACAGTGCGGCGTATGTGGGCCTCTCCCGGGCGTTCCCGACAATGCCCACTATAAACAAGCGGTACCCTCACAGCTCACAGCCCTTTGTGGGGACGTTTTGGGAACAGCGCGCAGTGTACGCCTCGTCTCTGTAAAGGAGCTTTTCTCCCTAATCTCACCTTCTCCCTTGTTTCAAGGACTACGGCTATGAAAATTGGCAACTAATTGCTATGTCGCGTAATAAAGAACTGAAATTCATTGCCACACACCTGGTTGTCTCCTTGCAATTCTGGGTAATTTAAAGGAGGCTCGACGAAGCCCTTCCAGGTCACAAGGCGAGGGTGCATGGCTAGTGCGGCTCAAAATTTAGCTGGCGCACGATATTTGCATTTGGGTAATATGCATATAATATAGTCTAAAAACCTTTAGGCATGATTGATTACATACTTATTTATTACCATTACCTACTCAATAAACGTGAGTGGTAAGCTGATGTACATCAGTTACTCTAATGTAACATAAAGGTGTATAACAGTAAGGTGTCACTCGCCCGCTACCATGTCAAGAAAATCTCCTAACTTAGGGGTTTGTGCTCTTACCCATGTCTTTGAGCACTAGAACCTCACCTACCGATGTAAACAGAATACTATGAAAAGTTAATCTTATTTGACTACGGTCATCGGTAAGTTGGTGATTTATTTCGTCAGCGAGCGTTCCAAGTTCACTTATCACTATGTAATAAAAATACCTTGATCTTTATCTTTGCCTTATACCTGCTACATGAAATTGATATGATTACAAACATAATAAATTAGAAATTATGTGTAGAAAGTTGCTTTTTACATATCCAAAATAATTGCGACCGTCACAAAGACGCGAAAATTGATCAGAGTCCGTATTTATGTTAGTATTATTAGTCTGTCGTGTGATTCAATCACGATGGCAATCGTCTAACTAAAAGCATTTTAGTAAGGGTAATTATGGAGTGAATTTCATAATTGAAAACGGAATTCTGAAATTGAAAGTGCTATGATAATTACAAACTCGGGACTTGGAATTGGCGCCAACTTATAATTCTATGAGCACATTGCAGCGGTTACATCTATGTTGCAACGTAAAGAGGACAAAACATAGTATTTTGTACAATTTTATGTTGTATTAGTCACGTAATTGTGATCACGAGAACACGACACGCCGCTCCAGGTCCCAGCGTGATGTATGTCTGTTATTATGCAATTATTTGGCCACTCCATTTGAATTTAATTTCTATGAAAATTCACGCTGTCTGTCGTTTATCATGTTTTCTATTGTTTTAGCTTTGAATAGTTTTAGCGCTACCACCTTGCTATGCATTTTGCGTAATGAATTAAAATAATTTATTTGCTTTTTTCACATAATTTTATTTCACGTTAAGGAAAGGGCTGGGGTGGAAAGCTGAATAAAACTACTGTTTGGTCACTGAACTTGGTCCAGGTTTATTTTTTATTTGAGTCAAATCTTAGAATAGTGAAAAAAAGGATGACAGTTTAAATTTCTTCTTCTTCTTTTTTGCCTTTATGCAAAGTATGCAAGTTGCCTTTATGGATTTTGCCAGTATCCAGTGCTAGTTTAAATTTTATTTATCCTATTCTAATACAAGTCAAAGTCATAGAATGGTTCAGTCGTCTCTTTATGGTCTTAAGACACTGGTTCATTCTTAGATACCTGGGTTCATTCCTCTTTTTTTTAAGTTTTCCACTAATGACTTTTATTGCTATAGGTACAGTCAACCGCACATCAGGTTACCACACACTTGTCAAAAATTTCCAAAATTTGTGCTTTATATTACACGCGTTTAAGGTTGAAAATCAATTACAGAAATTTGACAGTTGGTAGTCTGATGTGCTGTCGTCCGTACCTACTTCAAACAAACCATTAATACCACCAAAGTAGTATTAATTATCTGTGACAGTAATAAAAGCCAAGGTGTTGGTCGACTTTGTATAAATTTTCTTTTCTTTTGGACACTATATTTAAAAACAAGAAAAGTGGCTGAAAATTCGTGTCGTACTTTGTAGAGTTACTTAATTGACACTTTTAGGCCGCATCACTAAGGACCTACACTACCTTCATATAGTATTTGCTTAAGAATACATTGCAACGTGTATAGTAATAAGATGTTTATCAAAACATTTCTAATTTCTATAAAGCCATTGGTAGTTTAAAGTCGCAACTTTACTTGGACATTAACCGAATTTAGCCTGAGGCTTCTTGTAGATCGGTCGTGATTTCATGTCTCTAGGGATATTCAGAGATCCCAGATAACAGTTAACCTAGATTTTAATCAAAGTACCAAGGAACTGTCCAATGAGTATCGAACTTCAAATTCTAAGCATTCTCGTCGTTATGAATACATTTAGTTGTGGAGCTCGTTTTAAGTCTGTCTGACTTGTTACACTATTTCCTAAGTCTGCCTGTAATGACAATTCTACCATTTTGTTATAGCATTTAGGAGTATGATAGTCAGTTCCTCGCTTAGAGTATTCCGGTTGAAGTGCGCTTCCACTTAATAATTTAAGGCTAGGTGAGATGAAAGCGTTAATCAGAAAATTTTGAATTAAAATTTTCTACAATCATAAGTATGGTAAGCCGTACCGCTGAGATTATTTTAGAGTGTAATATTTTCTAGCTGTATTATTTATAGTTTCACTGAAAGTTAGTTACATTTTGGGTTCGATTCCCTGTAGGCGAGAGGCTGGCACCAGATGACCCGGACTGCTTAGGTGATTTTGAGTGTAACATCTGTCCTGGTCGTTGGCTTCTAGTAGCTTTGTTTACTGTAGGATTATTTAAAATTGGTTTCTGTACCCCTAGTATGAGTTTGTTAGTTTTCGAGCTCGAGTATCGTCACTTTTCATACATTGCTTACTAGCGCCTCTAGCGTAAACTATCAGAAACAGTGGGCACTGTATGAAAAGAGACGATACGTTTGATCGAGCTAGAAAACTATCAAAACTCATACTAAGGGTACTGTCTTTAATTTTGAGACACATACATAGACCATATTGCCAGATGTGACTTTATGTTTATACAAATGTTACATGACTCTGATCTGAGCGTGAATATATGTATTGTACTCTTAAATTTTTATGGCAGTTACAAATGTTACAAAAGACATTTATTGTGTCATAAGTTTAAACTAGATCTTAAAATAAACTAATCCAACATTATTTGTTTGTTACAGATTCAATAATGCCGAGGCGGTTATGAGGCTAACCACTAGAAGACCTTCAAGTGAGTCTATGAAATGATTATTTACATTGACTTAATGGATTATTTCACCAGCCAGTTACCTATTTGAGTTAATATCCAATTTTGACATTGATGGAACATTCATTATTGGTTAGCCTGTCTCTAGAGTTTTCTAGTTTAATACTTCTATTTGTTTTGGATACATATGTAGAAAAAGCCCTTTAGGCAAAACCGTTTTAGTTGATTGATAAACTATAATACTCTAATACATAAGGTATATTTTAGAGGATGGAGTAAATTAATATATAGGGGCAGCAGACAACAGGCCCGCGTAATTTTGGGTGAGCTTACTGGGCACCATGCCACAAACCACATGCTCAACAAAATGCAAAATTTCTATAACATCTAATTGCAGAGCATGTGGACACGAACGGGAATCCATGGAACACCTCATATGTGACTGCGATTCCGTAGCCAGAATTAGAATGAATATCCTGGGATCCATGGCCTACCCAAAGCCAGTGCACTACAGACTCTTTAAGCCCATGGACATAGTAAAGCTGATGGCCTACATATTCAAGGAGCGACAAGAGTAAAGAGAAAGGGGAGACAAAAGATCCCGTTGGGTTAAGTGCACCGTGAGGAAATTCACGGCCCCTTCAAAAGATAAGGTATATTTTGCACTGTATCCCTGTGTATTAAGCCTTAAAAGTGGTTCTATAGTGTTTTGATATGAACGAACAGTGAATGTTTAATTAGATCTAGAATTAAATCTAGAATATTATATGTTCAATATTTTCTCATGACTAGAATATTAATCTTTTTTGGCCAATGTATGTTGATCATGCATCAAAACCTTACACATATACTTAATACTAATAATACAACACTGATAACAACAACTGATACTATAACTACAACGGGTTAAGTGTTTGGAGTACAATCTTCATTAACAATCACCTTCTAGGCTACTGCTGGAATGGTGTATGTGTTGAACAATTACAGGCTACAGCAGAAAAATCGTGATGAATGTGTCTTCCGACTGCGGCGTAAGATGATTGTTTTTAAAAAATTAGACCAAAGCACTCTCTACTACTGAGGTCCTTATAATCTACAGCAATAATAATAATTAGGAGAGCTTTAGAGAATTAAATAATGGTTAAACGGATAATTCACCTTAATTACTATGATCACACTTCACAACGTTTGAGAGGCCATAGTTTTACAGGCATTGCCAAATAACTTTTTCTTTTAATATTAACATTATAAATCCACACGGTTAATTTCTGGTTTGTAAGAAAGTAGAAATTATTAGTTACATTATATACCTCATTCAATCCATGTAGATAACCTAATCTATGTGGATGAATGATTGCTCAACCAATGGGTGTGGTCGTTGAGACTCAAAGGAGGAATTAGTCTGCGACCCACGCTTCTCACGGAATAAGACATTCAATTATTTTGATTCGGAACGCCTATTCGATGATTTAGTTAAGCTCCACTCTCTATAAGGGTATGTGTAGGCTAATATAATTGTTGCAACTAAAAAGGGCTCATTTTCGTATAATTATAGTATTTTAACAGCAACGTGTCTTGTCTTTTAAAATTATGATGAGAAATATTAAGACTATTAGGATCTTTATTTTCAACGACTTCAAGAAAAGGAGGAGGTTCTCAATTCTACTGTATTTTTTTTTGTTTGTTTTACAATTACTACGCCAATTACAATTGATTTTGATAATTAATTTTTTGTTAAGTAGGTCATATTTATCTTATCATAATATTTACATTCTTCGAATTTCCTATAATTTTTTTAAGTAAAAAATATTGATGATCGTATGTGAACATACTAATTCTCAATTTGAATTTATGAAAGACCATCGAGCAATTGAACGATTCGATTAGAACGCATCGGTATTCAAAACGGCTGCGAAATGAGATAGCATGCCTGTGGAATGCTGAATTGCTGTTGCAAAGATCTTCGCCCAGTTTCGAAACGTATTCGATCAACTTGCGATCTAACGCACCTTTTGTCGTTCAGTTGAGCAATAGAGAACTGCTTAAGGTGTGGTCATAAATGTAGTGGAAAAAGATTAACAACATAATAGCGTAAAAAGTTTGAAGCAATGGCTGTAGCCATAGCCGCATTGATATAATATTTATCTCAGTAAACTTGAATACGGTATATTTTGATACAGCTTTTTTCTTTGCTTCTTTCCACAGTCTTAGTCTTATGTATATGCAAGCTATTTTTATTATTTCTCAACTATTAATTTTATCTTAATAGTCGTTGCAGAAGACAATCAAACATGCCATGGTAGCGTACCTGTCATATTAGACAAAACTCGCGTTCGAATGCAACATGAGAAAAAGCAAAGATTTATAAACAGATTTGTTATCTCCCCATACAATTCCTGCTATAATCTAGAAAAGTCAATTTAATTGGGTGAAACTATAGCTGACTGTGAGACATACATAGGTAATAAAGAAGATATTTGATAAAAGCGAGAAAAGCCTTGAGCAAGTACTCACCAGTATTTTACACTTGAGATTAAATCTATCGCTCCGCCCGCGTCGCCAACGTCTGAAAACGCACCTTATACCTACAATGTAGCAGGTTGTTTATCGGCCCTGTTTACTGTCATAAGTGTCCAATTTAAAGCAACCACACTGCTAGTATTTATAAATAATAATTCAGTGGCAAGATTTACGATATTAACAATTTAAAGGCACAACCAACAAAACAGTTCATTTTCCGTTATTATTTCAACTATCGAAACCGCTTTGATCGACTCACATTTCGTGATTGTATACCCCAGAAAGTTATCGGGCTGAAGTTTGTGTTTCTAAGATACATTTCTCGTTTATCTAATATTTACAAGGATTTTATGTGAATTTTCTACTTTTTTTTTAAATTTATAATAACATAATAACCTTACATACCAATTGACAACAAAATTTGTATTCATATTCATTTATTCACTAAAATTTGCACAATATGGTACAGTACAAAGTAGGTAAGGTCTTATATTAATTTGTACAAATTTGCCTTTTCAAGACATTGTGAATGTTCCCATAAGTAATAGAAAATAAGCAAATGAACTGTGTCAAAAGCTTTTGTTAAACGTTAAAATTATTTAAATTAATTTTTATGAACTCGAACACAATTAAACAAAGTCTACTTTACAAATATGTCATTAAACAATATTTTCAATAATTACAATTATAATTTCAAAATGTCAATCTTGCAAATATAAATTACATACAAATTAACAAATTCTAAGAAGTCAGATATCAAATAGTCAATAATAACAATCACATACAATTAGAAATTCAATGTCAGTTAAATTTAATATAGGTTATTATAAAATTAAAATTTGTCATTAAAATACTCTTTCAAACAATAATAAGATTTTAATATAAGTAGTTTCTTTAACTCCTTTTCAAATCGACTGTTCTGGAGGGCCTTAAATGTGTTTGGCAAGTGGTTATAAATTTTTATTGCCATATAATATGGACCATTTTTATAAATTTCCACATTTGGGCTAGGCAGAACTTAATCATTATCGCGACGTGGAAGAAAGCGCCTTGATTTGTCATCAATACGCTCAAAATATTTCATATTTTTGCGCACAAAGCGACATAACTCATAAATGTAGACGCAAGTTACGGTAAGTATTTTGTACTCCGTGAATAGTGTTCTACACGATCCTCTGTGTGCCGTCAATGTTATTATCCTCAGACATCTTTTCTGCAAAACTGAAACTACACTTACATCAGTAGAGTTGCCCCAAAAAATAATACCATATCTAATCCAAGCCGCTGCGTGGTTGTGATACGCAGCGAGGGCACACTCCTTGTTTGTGGATTTGCGGAGCTCGCGCAGTGCATACGAGAAGCTACTCAGTCTGTTCCCAACAACGTCCACGTGTTGTTTCCATGAAAGAGTTGTGTCTAATGTAATGCCTAGTAACGAGAACGTGTCCACTACTTCTATACTTTTTCCTTGGTACGACAACATATTAAAATTACCTATTGTATTAAAATTACTATTTGAATTAAAACTAAATACATAGTTAACTCAATTTTAGATTCTTTATTGAACTTTTAGAAATATTCTTATAGCGAAGTTAGAAGTTTTGCTTAAAATATAAAAGTAATTATTATCTACATAATATACTTCGTACCGCTACTTTGAGATCAACAATTTCTAAAGTATCAGTAGGTGTTACAACTGTTACTAAGTTTGCCTTGGGATCTAGATAACAGCACCCTCCAAGTCTTGTAAGCACAACAAATTGTCTGAGACTCATAGCGTTTACGTTCGCGGAATTACTAATATGACCGGAGTGCTTATACCGATTTTGGGTATTGTTGATCTCACTGTTTACCGTTGGAAAAGCTGTATTCAAGGTGCTTGCTTAGGTTGGTGTTGTTTTAGAAATCTGCGGCGTGTTCATGATCGGTAAGTACTTAGTTACGGTATTATATTACAATGTGATCATTATAAGTACGTACTAGGTACTAGTGGTTTATTAACGACTTCATCTTGCAAATCATGTGCGATTTATTTATGCTTTACTGTTATAATGATGAGCATTTAATTTCAAATGTCAGTCACCGAAAAAGCTTTCATCAAAAGTCAGAGAGCACGACCTGCTGTGAGGTTAACAATGTTAGCGTAGCGAGAGAATGCGTACCTACACATGCTCACATACAATAGAAGTACATTTTCAAAATCTAATTTGTAATTTATAGCTTTCAACTTTAATGCTGCACTGTTCCTTCTGAATAATATAAAAGTCGTATCACGAGTTGAGAATTGTAATGTTAAAGGCGATGTCACAGTGGACACCATTTCTAATCATGTTCGATTGCAAAAACAGCTTCTATTGTAGCTAAATAAGGTTGGACCAAAGGCTGCAACTGTCGAAATAACTGGGCTTTACACCTATTATGTGTAAACACGCTTTGACATTTGACTCGGACAATTTGCTTGATTTATACATAAGTCTACATTGCGTAACGTGCGTGATTGACCAGCTAATGCTTCAAAAGTGAACGTGTAAGTTTTAGTTCAGCTAAAAAAAACTAGCACATTAACGACGGGTTGCGATGCATTAGTAATGTTTACCATCTCTTACGGAAACTTTCATATAACATTAGTAACATTGTTTTGAGTCACTGTGTCCGAAAAAATGACTTGTCTTATCACAGCTAAGAAACTTCATGTATTGTAGACTGTGGTGTTATTCTGAAGTTACCTACGGGAATTTTAAAATCTTGATATTTTTGATTGATCTATAATTGCTTTACAGGCATCTGATTAAATATACGTACTTTTATTAATGTATCTTAGTTTAACAAAACCATACCAATAATAAACATACACATGTTTATTATTGGTATGGTTTTGATGTTTGACTATCACTAAAAAAAGAATACAAAAAATAGTCAACAGTCACTTTCTATCTGTAATACGGGTTTCAATCTAATTTAATTACTATCACTATTATAATCGATATCAAAATAAATATACTTTTGTATTTATAACTCATACATTGTTTTTCCAACTCTGTCTTGAAATATTTCGAATTATCTCTCGTTAGGCCAGTTTACGTTGCCGCGTCTTCGCAACATTCTTTGTATTGTCAATCAGTATAGAATGGTCTTATTTATTGACATTTTTCCTTCGGCTATTTTTCTTTGCCTTCTTCGTTTGTAAATAAACTACCTTTTTGCTCTTTTACGATACCTTTTACGTCTTACCTTTTTCTATATAAATTTGAAGCGTCTCTTCTTTAATGTAAACATGCTATCACATATATCCCGTATAAATCTGACAAAGTAGATTAAGTTATTTATAACCAGTTCATATTGTAACTATTAGGTACAATAAAACAAAACTGTAAGACGTTATAAAGAAAGCCTCTAAAAGTAGTAGTAGCTGTATCATTTCAATGTTCAATATCATTCAATCCATATTATAATCAACTTGATCAATTTTATCTTAATAAACAATCTCATTGACTACCAAATCATTTGGCACGCGTGATTGTATACGCTACTCTGAAACCGCATCAAATCTTCAACAGCTACACGCTCGTTTGCCGCTAATAAGACCGCTTACAATGGCCCCACTAGCCCTTGGACGTCTCAAGTTGGTAACGTAAGATGTTCGAAAATAGTCCACAAGAGTTGATTTTAAACGTCGCAATTATGTGCCATTTACAATGATATTATAAAATATAGAATTTTGTTACGTTCGTAGTAATTTGCGTTGAAATCTGTTCCACGCAATCTAAAATTTTTTATGCCATAAAGTTTATTGTGCAAAAAAATAACATTTAAAGAATTAAAGTGGAGAGTAACTTCCGAAACACACACGAATTAATGTTGGCAAGGACACAAGTACCACGACGCCGCCGTCTTTGACTACGCTTTGTTAATGTTTTCGAGTCTACACAAATCGCAAGACTATGACATATCTGCTTCTTTTTAATATAATATCATTGGTTATTAACCAACAAATCTACTCAAATAAACCCTACTAATATTATAAACGCGAAAGCTTATATGGATGTATGTTTATCACGCAATAGCTACTGAATGCGTTTTAATGAAAATTTACAATAATACTTCAGAATAACATAGCAAAAGCTAGTACAGTATAAAGTTCATTCCTGCTTACACGATGTTCTTACAAACTTACAAAGTTTTGTATTATTTTATATTATATTAGCATCTACGAACTATACTTTTTTCCTTGATGACTTTTTGAAAAGGTTGTTTAATTAAAAACACTTTTGTATTTGTGAGTTGACATAATTTTTTTGGCACAGTTACAAGATACAAACCAATTACATATAAATAAGAACATTAGAACAAAACACAAATAAATTTGTATCCTAATTACAACCGCGCACAACTTTCGACTAATATTTTTTTATATACCTACCTATTGCTAGCCGCATTATAAAAAAAAAGTATTAGTCGCTAGCTTAAAAAAAATAGTAACTAGTAGTGGTTCTACCTTCATTGCGATTGTTTATTTTATAGTTTCCAAATTTTAAGTACGCAAATTTCTGATTTTTTGTTATCAATAGTATACATTGGAAGTTGTTTTTAATAGGAACTACCACACATGACAGATTATCAATGCTGCGACATTATGAAGGATGTTCAGGTCTAGAACCTTTCTCTTCAAGTCGACACAAATTGTTACTACGGACCAAATAGGAAAGGCGTTACCTAGTAGTATTCGTATATAATCCTAATCTTCTGTTCTATGTTTCCATCTCACTGTTTGTTTAAACTAACGGTACGAGCCCAACTGCCCTTATTTTGAAGTGTTAACGCGTCTGTTACATTGATCGGAAGGAGCAAAGAGATTTAGTAATTGGATCTATAAATTGATCGTGTATAATCCAGTGGGCTCGGTGGTCTGTCGTCGACTAATTGAAAATTGTAACTGATATGACCAGTTTCAATTATAACAATTTAAAATACATAATACTTAATTTAGATTGGAACCTGGACCACCCTAGACCTCCATGTCTGTTTTATGACTGTTATTTTCAGTTTATGTTATTAACTTTGCTTTGATTTCAAACCGCTTTAATAAATTACGTACTTTTGTTTACTTTTTCTGATAATTTAATAAGATTTTGCACATAGTATATCGGCAATCTCACGTTTAATTTTTACATTTCCTCTATGACACACTTTCAACTGTTTTGAGCTTAATGTTAAATCAAGATTCGCATCCTCAATCCCAGGCCTTATTATGAAACTTTATAGGTATATGTACATACAGTATCAGCGCGTGTATCAGTGTGAGTGAATGTTGTATACAACCGTACCTTTTGTCTCTGTCAGGAGCCGCCACCATCAATTCTTTCACTGCCACTCTACGTCTTCAGTTCTATTCCGACGCTAGCCAGTTCCATATATTTATTCGTATTCCTCACATGTTTATGCTCTTTGCTATACTTCCGTAAGTATTTGAAATTTATCGCTTCTTCATATATTTATGTTAGTTAGAGTTATTGCGGAGCAAGGAATATAACTTTCGTATACATAATCTGGAACATGCATGGCATTAGTGTAACCGTTATTCCTTATCATTTCCTTGTCCTTTTAATTGGGAACATTAATATTAATATCACACAATAAATGGTTACCTATCTATTTGTATAAAATGTTAAGCCATAATATATCGTGGCATACTGTAATTTGTACTAATGAATGATACTTACGTATAATATTATTCAGGCGTAACAGTATATGCATATCTTTAAACTATAAATGCTTTAAGCATAATCAAGTGTAATCTGTGGATGATTAATAATATCCAGACACAATTCTAAAGCATAATTTTATAAACGCATTATGAAAGCTCGACAGATCGAATGCGAGGACTTATCCTTATATTAGAATCTTCCTAAAAGGTTAACCTGAAATTAACTACCCTAAATGATAATTATACCAACAAAAATTATATTACTTATATTATTATGCCAAAAACAATTATAGCAAACCTTAGCAAACTATTATTAAGACAAAAAATATGTCAAAATCGTTATGTCAAAGTAAATTAGGAATAAAAAGATTTTGCCAAAGAATCCCTCGGTCCCACAATAAAGTAGATAGTCGTCTATATTTAAATCAGTTTTGATTGAATAATGAATAATTTTAATTTGAAGTCACAATGACCTCTTCAATGTCTTTCTTTTTACAAACGCCTTAAAAGAGTCTCAAAACTCCGTTTGCACAACGCCACCTTGAATACTTTTTATTACGTTCTAATTACGCAAGAACTTTTTCAGACTGCTTAGCACTATCTATCGGTATTAAATAGATTTTATCTACCGTTGTGTTACAGCGATCTTTGACTCAATCGACCGTTATAGTTTCTTCTTAAGAACGACTTGTTTTTAATTACGGGTAATGGTTAATGACCCCACGATCACGGTCAGAACAAACGTCAGTTCCGGTGCATCTTCTACATATTTCAGAATCTCGACGATAAGGAGTTCCAACGTTTAATGGTCACGAATAGATACAGATACCGTTACTATCGAGACTAGTACGATCTAGTATCAAGATTTACAGTGGCATACGATTTAACATTATTACTGTACGTACATTATTACCTACCTTAACTATTAATAGTTGACCCAAATTACATAGTGGTTGATGAATCTATTTCCATTACAACAGCTTGGACAGAATAAGGAGTTACATTATGTGTTTTATTGAATAGTCGATTGTGATCTATAATTACACATCGGTATAATGAAAGTGAAAAATCCAATATAATTGGCGCCGATCGATTGCGATTTACGTAATGAATCGATACATTGTGTTGAGTGGGTACAAAGTGGTATACATAACGGATTTGGAGAAATTACGTAACTGGTCTGCAAATGAAGCTTCCTCTTGTAACGCTGAATCAGCATAGAGACTGCATGTCATTATAAAAATGTAGGTAGGTACCTTATTTGAACAACTACAGAATTTATTTTACTTTTAAAGGAATAAAACATAAACAAAAAAGTTTCAAATTTCACTTACTGAATGGAAAAAAAATAATTTTACTTGATTTACATTACACTATACACGCATAAGCTTGTGGGGAACTTATCGGCGAATTTCTTTCACCGATAAGTTTACCACAAACTCGTTTCCAAGCAACATTTATTTTCTCTTTTACCATTTCGTATTGGAGCCACCAATGAGTGACACGGCCATAATTCGTCGGCGATTTCCAACCGAAAATTGCTTTACTTTTATTAATTAATGCCTTATACTAACTGGACGAGAATATACGTCCCACATTTGGAGCTACCTGTTCAGGCGCTGATACAACCAAAACCGCTACTCACGAGTCCACGATCCGTTTAAGGCGCTACACGTGTTCTCGTACCATAATCGTGAATTGTGAATGAGCCAGTTTTTATATACAATGAATCTCATTTCAATGATGCATCGGAGAGTCATTTTTCATCGCGTGTCAGTTGCTGCGTTTTTTTAGTTTTATCTTCCTTAGTATGTATTTAGTTTATGTAAATAGTTATTTAATCTTCTTTACATCGGAGATTAATCATTGCTTTTTTCAGTTGAAATATTTATATTTTGGTCATCTCATTTCATCATTACTCTCCCTACCAAGTAATTCTTGCCTTGGGCACAATATTTGGGATCACTGGTTTTCTTTCCATTATTTTCTATTAGATGTTATGTTATCATTTACATCTATTTCATTGATATAATTTCTTACATAATCAATCCGTTCCTTTTTTAAAATTCTCTTATCTCAATAACTCAACTTTTAAATTCAAGTCAACATGTCCAAACCAATTTTTCGCAATCACTGGAGCTACAGACTTTCAAACTCTCTGTTATTATACTCGACCATCTCAACTTAAATCCGCTGCTTGCAATCATTTTCACCCATCTTTTTACCCCAACCACCAATTGAACGTAGTGCCTACACTTTTCATAACTGTACCATGGTAATATTATCTATCTATCAGTATTCTATCTTCATACAAACGGTCGGAAAGCGCGACATGCTACGCGCCTCGAGTTCGCGGGGCACCCGGTGGGCATCCAGTCGCGAATGCGCCGCAGCGACTACCGAACGGTGTGAATTGTTTTTTAAGCAGTTAGCCGTGCTTAAACGTGCGATTTGTATTGTGAATATTTGATTGAATTAAGTAGATACCTACATAATTCAAAATGGCAAAGAGCAATATTTTTTATGTACCTATCTACTAGTACGTAATTTGTTTTTAATATTTAGGTATTTCAATTTTTCCATCGGGCATAATCTGGAATAATTTATAAATAAGTGGATAGGGTGAAAAAAGACACAAACAAGTAACCTACCTACGCTCGCGTTAAAAACAAAACTACTTAATACGTAGGTAGGTAGTTTCCTAGACTAGGCTATCTACTTACCTATGTACCAACATATAACTTAACTACATATATTATTAAATATGATGAAATATCATTATGAAATAATTTACGAGAGTAATAAATGGTAGGTATATATATACTCTTTATTGCACTTAAAAATACATCAAAAACTTATGTTACAATACACAGTTTGCAAGGGCGGTTTTATCTCTGAAAGAGGTATTGTAGTGATCGGATTTTTTTGGTGTATACTGGCAGGTTGTTAGGTAATTTGGAAAAGAGACGGATTGTTGACAGGAATTGATAGATGGAAAATTATAAAATAGGGATATTTGTGCGGAGTTTAGAAACAATATTTTGTTTGTTGATAATAATATGTAATTTCTTGAAAATAAAAGTGTTTCAGTGACAATATAGTACCTACGTCTCAGTCAAGGCGTAAATATTTTTGTCTCAAATCTATAACTTTTTTTTATTAAATATTACCTAAAAAAACATGTATTTTATTGAACACTTCCTATTTCATTCACAACATATTTTTTTTACATATAAGTAAAATAAAATATTTACAATCATAGAACAAGAAATGTAGAAATTAAATATAAAGTAAAGAGTAGGTATATAATGTGTGTATGTTAGTTTTTGTTAACGTTTCTTTTCTTTATGTATGTGTTGTTATAGTTTATTAATAATTAGGTAATATCGTGCTCTGTGAAGGCCAATAAATTTATTTTCTTTCTTTCAAATTAAAATACTGTAGGCGGGCAGCCCTTCCGCGTGTTTACGCCCCGCTCGGCCGTAGCCAGTTATTTCAAGGACAGGGCCGAGTCACAATACTGCATAGATAATATTACCGTGACTGTACCGTGTCTCGCCTATAAACAAGTTAACAAGGTTCATTAACACGTTCCCATGCGGAAGAAAGCTTATCACCTTATTTGCCGTTCCATTGTTAAGTGACAAGCCCTATATCACTATCACAAGGGCGGTAGATGAGATGCATAGATTGCCTCTGTGATCTACGTTTAAATTCCTATCGTGGTATTGTAGATAACGATAGGAAAACGATACCGATTGTCGGGTACCGCTACGGTTTATCGTTAAATTATCGCTCACGTTTTGCTACTGCCGGCGCCTACTGGTGAATAACGATGTAAGTATAAGGTGACAACGTGAATGTACTGCTAAGCTAGCAATTGCTGCTGATAAATTGTCTTTGGGAAAAGCTTTTGTCTTGCAGCCAGTGATACTAATCACGTTTTTGGTAACGCGTAGCGCTTGCTAGCTAAGGCCCTTAGATGCAAATCTGTGTTTGCAAAATGAAGTATTTATTAGTCGTTGAATCTTGATTCTCTCTGACTTCTTTTTCCTATTCCTACCCCGATGGTCGAAATTATTTGAGATCAATGCATGTCATGGTGTGATGATCTGTGACGGGGTTTATAAATTGCTTTCGTCGGCTATTACGACATCCACTTATGAGAAGGGGTAGTGCTGTATTCGTGGCGAGGGATTACGCACCGGTTATTTCCCTAACTATCATTACTAAAAAACGAGGGAAAACTTGTTATGCTTTTAACACCTCCATTACAGCTATTATTTTAGTGGTCAGCGTGCAGCGTAGTCGACCGGCTATTATAACAAAATTACGATGTTTGTCAGGTTTACACAGTGGGCGAAGATGCTAAAATATTGTAAACGCTCAACAGTTATCGAACGAAGTTGTTTTTGTTTTATCGATATTGCGGTATTGATTCGCAACGTCAATGCAGTGATTTGTCACGTTCAACTACCATTTTTTTCATTAGGATCTTTTCGTACGCTTTTCTTTAAACTAAAGAACGTTAGATCAGAACAAAGTACATTGTCTGTTTCTAAGCTCCTAATAAATGGCAGTACTTTTAATAGTGCATTTAATTCAGAACTTACAACCTAACTAAACGGGGTTTCTGTACGTTGGCCACAGTAAGCCAGACTAAGAAACCTCATTGGTGGACTTTTCCCTTGCGCATAGATTAACTTCATCGCATATCTTTGGTGGTAACGTCTAGAACTAGAGAAGCAATTGAATAGTGATCTAAAGTATTATAAGCATCTATATTCGAGATTGTTTTTTGATATTTTTTACCGTAGGACCTAATACAGATGCCAAACTGTAAAGCCTCAAACACCGCCGAAAGGTAATCAGTCTATCGTTTTTCTATAGGACCCACTTCGGAGAGTGTGCAACAGAATTATATGAATTAATTCTACCAGCCCCAATTCATTATCGGGACACAAGGTGCAGCTTAAATTACCACCCTTTTCACGGACACATGCTTGAGATTGTATGAGATTGTTTTATCGCCAGAAAAACATTTGATTAATTAACTCCAGTGACATAAACAAATGTGTGGTTTTAAAATATTGCCTACGCGCATTCTATTACGCCTAATTAAAACAACGTGTCAAGGTTTTACATTTGCACCCAATTGACCATACTTGATCGACACTTTCATAATTATTTAGTATATCAGTCGGTGTCAAAATGTCGATTTGAATGCGATAAAATGCCAATTCAATATATTTGTCGTGTTTGTGTAGGTAGGTATAGTGAATAAAATAAATATTTTTTTCATTTTATTTCATAAAATCCAGAGCGCGAGAGGAATAGAAATCTTTTGGTTTTATAATTACTTAATTGTCTCTTAAATGAAATCGTAGTCTCAATCAACAAACAACAAATTGACTTTACACGCTCCATTAATTTAATGATTAAAAATAACTTTATCACAATTTTCGCAATAAACTGTTTCAACTATGTAACATTATTTACTGTCTTCGAATAATGATGGTTCCCGCGTAGAATGTCCTAATTGAATATTCGAATAAAAATTTGCATTTTTAGCGGTACTCCTGTATATGTTGTGGTATCACGTATTACACACGATGATTCACACGGGCAGCGCAGACGAGCAACTTAACAAGTGGGTCGCTATTCGCTTTCAAGCTAGCGCATGCGTAGTCAATTACACTAGTTATACCATACGTTCGAGGAGTGTAAATGTAAATAAGCCGCTTATCCGCTAAAAGATATCGTGTCTCGCTTTGCATATCGAGTACGAATATCTAGCGTTCGGAGCTAATCAAATATCTAATGAATCAATTTGCGATTTGATATTGTTTTCCTGGTGGCCTTTC
This sequence comes from Elophila nymphaeata, assembly GCA_955850985.1. NCBI lineage: Eukaryota > Metazoa > Arthropoda > Insecta > Lepidoptera > Crambidae > Elophila > Elophila nymphaeata. Next base: position 13,560,299 of record OY039076.1, on the reverse strand, counting down.
GCTCGCCTCTATTGTATGTATAATACGTATCAGCAAATCTTAGATCGTCCAGAAAATAAACCAGATTTCTGCTTTGTCAATTTCTTACGTATTCAATTATATCCGACATAAGTATTGTAATTGCTAGCCCTATAAGTGTCAACTATAATATCAGCGATGAAAACTGCGACAGGTTACTGGCATTAATCCTGCTCTATTTAGTTGAAAGTGTGCAGAGGCTTTTGAGCGGACTTAAGTTTACGCCTACGTACTAATGTTACACTATAAATTGCACTTCGTTATAGACTTGGAGGAGACAGGTGGCCTTCCAGACGTTTTCCTGTTGCTGATGCCGACATAATAGTGTCGCAGACTTCCACATGCCTTTCCTAGCTGTTCCTGTTAATTATTTCTACTTTGAAATACGCGGTTTTTAGATTCAGTGGATTAAGGTTGTTAGTAAATGATAAATTTCTAGTATGTTCGTATGTTCAGTATCAAAATGATGAATGTAACACTGTTTTACGACTATTATTCAGAAAGAACTTATTCCTTTTTCTAAAAGAATACCTGATTAAGTATTAAAACTTTACATTTTGTATTGTAGATAACTCTGTAAACGTCTACTACAGGCTGAATTAATAAATATTTAAACAAACCGCATAACGTATTCGGCCAATCCCCTTTTTCACTTATCCAATATTTATTGACGTTTCTGAAGCAATCAACATGTTTTATGACGTCGTTTGTCTAAGCATTGGGAACTGGTCGGCATCGGCACTGGGCCTCAGTCTTCTGCATCTAAATAATGTTGATTATTTATTGTGGCTTTATTCTAGCGTTTTGAGTTGTGCCCTAGGCGTAGCCAATTCTCACGAGTGTCTTTATGTGTAAAATGAAACATGTACGAGTATCAACAATATTTGATGCAAGCAATGTAAGATCACTTACGACGTTTTACTTCAGAGCGTTGTTTATTAAGCTTACAAGCGTTAAATTATCTGGACTTAGGTGAGATAGGTCATTGGGGCGTAAAGTGCTCTATTAATATGGCTATATCGATCGCTTTGCCTATATTATCGTTAGCAAAGCAATGACGCGGTCTTTATCAATACAGCATAAATGCGAAGTAAGCGATAAATAAGAGTCAGTTATTTCTCCAATTAATCTGGATACTTTGACAAGTAACTTTCACTTTGGTTCGAAGTTGCATTATGTCGGTCGATGTATTGTAACTTTTAACTCCGCTTTTGGTAACGTACTTTTACTTTCATGAGCGTGTACTTAATCAACAGTACTTATATCATTTATGTAAATCTGCTGTTTCAGTATTAAAATGCTATTAGATAACTCGCAATCGCAATGAATAGCTCCATATTAATAGGTACGTATAATGTGATTACAAATTCCTATTTCAGATGCTTTGAATTGTTGTGTAACAAAAACCTATAGTTGTTGAAACTGGTACCAACCTTTTAAGCACAAGGAATAGTTATATCTAGTCTTTTTATTCACATTTACAAATGTGGTTATTGAATATGCATTTCTGTGTCCTAGTCAGGCCTTTATGATTTATAGTCTCCGTATTTGGTTATCTTCGGCGATTCTCAACCGGCCTGGATTTAAGAGCATTGTATGAAATCTGTCTTATTACCATATGCTACAATATGCTCGGTGTGTGAGTATTTTGAATAACTTAAGCCGTGTACAGACTCGTGAAACGTGTAAAGTTGTCGCGAATTGTCAATAGATCAGCGAGAACTTATAGTCCTGATGCCGGATCCAACCTATATAGTTATACTATACCTTATTTAGTTTGATGTAACGAATCTAGCTTGTAGACGGTACTAAGAGCGTTATATGATATGCAACAATCGTAGTGCCATCTATTCTCATCCACATCGCAACTTAAGCTTTGCATGTAATGTACCATTATGCTTGCCATTTTTTATTTATTTTTATTTTATTTATTAGGAATAACAAACAGCTTTCACAATCATACATAAATTGAACTATTACTAGAGTTACAAATATTGTGTGCGTTACTCCAGCAAAATGTTAGCTCTTTTCAAAGATTGAATAATGCAGATAATTAGAGCCCTATCTGGTGTAAATGAGCCCGAAATTTTAAATTTGAGCCCTCAGCCGTTTTGGCAGTATTTAAGAAAAACTGATTCTGCTGGAGTAACGTTACTCCAGCAAAAAAATTTTAATTTTTAGGTCTATCTAAAAAAAAAATATGCAGTAAAGTGGCTCGAATTCGAGCATAAATGAGCCCTATAAAATAAAATTTGAGCCCCTCGTGGTTCCATAGTTATTTCAGTTTTTGCTGGAGTAACGTTTGGCCGATTGCTGGATATCGGAAACTGTTGGACATACAATCACGATTTTTTGTATATATGCAGGAGTGAATTCGAGCCCTCTGTGCCCGAAATTTTGTTAAAATATCTAGAATGGTTTCGGAGCTATAAAATATTTTCTAAAAAACCAAAATATGCTCTAGCTCTTGAACGAAGACACCTAGAAACTTCGCAACAGTACCAGCTTGTACCTCATGTCTAACCACATAATCAAGTAAAATTTCGACATCCTACTGTAAGTGATTGGCGAGTAGTTACGAAATTTTGATTTCTTGAAGATGAATTATTTCCAGCACCGAAAAAACTACTTTCTCGAAGAGCTGGCTTACAACAATGTTTTAACAATAATTAGAGCCCTATATCAAAAGTACGTATACAAAATCACAGCTAGGTACATCGACTAATTTATATAATATTTATAAAAAACCATTCCGACAATTTTTGGTCGATTACCCGACCAAATTCGAATGTATATTATAAGGCGGCCGCACCGTACTTCGAGTCATACTTTATCACTTGGCGGTGTTATAATTTAGTTTGGTTAGTACAGACGCGTAAAAAAGAGTTTGATATGAAAATATTTATTATTGTGGAAGTTAAATAAAAAAAGGAAATAATATTTTATATACTTTTATTATTGATATTCTAATAAAAATAATCTCACAAAATTACCTATATTTTAAAAAAAATATATGTTAAGTGTATCTTCTACTTTTGAAGGGTTATTTCCTTAGTACCTACCCGATCCCCGACACCCTCACCTCGGAGGACGCTGATTTATTTTTAATTGTGTTTTTCAAAATAAATATGATTCGGAGTCTTTCGGGACGACCTCGGCCTCGGGGATCGGGGTACTCAGGGAATAACCCCTTTTAAAGTGTGTGATTATACGTTACCAATAAATAAATAAGATATATTGCTAATAATTGTATGTGATTATTAAGTGAGGTTTTTAGATTATGTGTTAAAAGACTGACTGTATTTTAATTTTATACGATTTGTTGTATCCTATTCTAATTTTATGTAGACAATTTACCCTTGTAGTGTAGTTGTAGTAATTAGTAGTGTAAAGTAGGTATGTAGTTACATAAAAAGAGAATTTTAAAATTTAGGTACTTAAATTTTATATGTATGTAGCCACTAATTTTGTAAAAGCATTGTTATTAACAATTATTTGTTATAAGCCAGCTGATAATAACTATTTTTAAGAGCAGTCTTTTAACAATACTGATTATTTAAATCATTACGAAACGAGAAACTATTTATGCAAGTAGGTACCTACTACATCGCAAAGTGTGTAATTTAACTTTATTATAAAAATTGAAACACAAGCTGTGATTATTAAGCCATGTTTTTAAATTTAAGTGTTATATTGCGTTTGATTTAATTTTGTGAGATTATTTTTATTAGAATATCAATAATAAAAGTATATAAAATATTATTTCCTTTTTTTATTTAACTTCCACAATAATAAATATTTTCATATCAAACTCTTTTTTACGCGTCTGTACTAACCAAACTAAATTATAACACCGCCAAGTGATAAAGTATGACTCAAAGTACGGTGCGGCCGCCTTATAATATACATTCGAATTTGGTCGGGTAATCGACCAAAAATTGTCGGAATGGTTTTTTATAAATATTATATAAATTAGTCGATGTACCTAGCTGTGATTTTGTATACGTACTTTTGATATAGGGCTCTAATTATTGTTAAAACATTGTTGTAAGCCAGCTCTTCGAGAAAGTAGTTTTTTCGGTGCTGGAAATAATTCATCTTCAAGAAATCAAAATTTCGTAACTACTCGCCAATCACTTACAGTAGGATGTCGAAATTTTACTTGATTATGTGGTTAGACATGAGGTACAAGCTGGTACTGTTGCGAAGTTTCTAGGTGTCTTCGTTCAAGAGCTAGAGCATATTTTGTTTTTTTAGAAAATATTTTATAGCTCCGAAACCATTCTAGATATTTTAACAAAATTTCGGGCACAGAGGGCTCGAATTCACTCCTGCATATATACAAAAAATCGTGATTGTATGTCCAACAGTTTCCGATATCCAGCAATCGGCCAAACGTTACTCCAGCAAAAACTGAAATAACTATGGAACCACGAGGGGCTCAAATTTTATTTTATAGGGCTCATTTATGCTCGAATTCGAGCCACTTTACTGCATACGTTTTTTTTTTAGATAGACCTAAAAATTAAAATTTTTTTCGAATTAGAATCAGTTTTTCTTAAATACTGCCAAAACGGCTGAGGGCTCAAATTTAAAATTTCGGGCTCATTTACACCAGATAGGGCTCTAATTATCTGCATTATTCAATCTTTGAAAAGAGCTAACATTTTGCTGGAGTAACGCACACACAAATATTGTAAACATTAATGTTTCTTATTGTGAAGCCCACACCGTTATCCACAGATTGGTATAATGTGTTACTCGATATAAAACTAACGTGGATGGAAACTAGAAAAAACTCTCACGTAGCCGCTCTGCAATATCCCGAAAAAGTCGGTGAGCTCCTGGACCCCATGGTCCCAGTCTCTACCCCAAACGGCTCAAATAAGTAGAAATTAGAAAATAATTTCTTAAAAGTGTCAGCGATCCGGCGAAGAGGCGCGCGCTCGTCGGCGTGCGTACGACTTGTCGGTACGTGGAACACCCGAGGAACGCGCAACCCGCGCCTGTGTACGCTGTGTGGGACCACATAGCATAACTCATTGTTCAGATCAATGCAATCGAACTTACCAGTACAAAGTTTGTAAAGTGTCATGGTGCTAATAAGCATGCGTCTATTTTCTAAACTAAGCAGTTTATATTCCTCCAGTAGATGGGTGTACGACTGACGAATGCGATGATGTTTAAAATTAATGTATTTTAAACACTTACGTTGAAATATCTCCAATTTGTCTATATATTTGAAATAAATCGGTATAGCATATTCTAATTGGGAACGAATAAGCGCTTTATAAAAAAAATAACAACGTAGAGGGTCGCTTAAAAAGTCACAAGAATTTATTTTTACGAAACCGTATATTCTAAGGGCCTTGTCTTTGATGGTGTCTATGTATTGGTCCAAATGCAGTTTTGAGTCTAATAATATTTACGCACATAATCTGCATTAGAGTACAAACACAGAGGGAGGGGCGCGGGCAACGGCAGAGGGCGGTTTCCACCAATGGATTACTTACTATGCCGCAGAGTAGAATAGCATAATCCCCTATACTGGGGCCGGTGTCGTAGAAGGTGACTAATGGATCAGCAAAGCGGTATTGATCACCTTATACTCCGTCCACTAATCCGCATTTGGCAAGTGTGGTGGACTACTGCCTAAACCTCCTTCGATGACAAGGATAGGCCTTGTGTCCCAGCAGTGGATTGAATTATATAGGCTGTTATGATAATGATGAAGAATAGGAATAGCTATGATACGATGCAACCATTGTATTTCAAACCGCTCCGCTACCGCTACAGTCGGGGTAAGAAAAAGTTCGTCACTAAGTCACTAGCTATTGTATACTCTCGCCTTGCTGACCTGCAAGCTGCGTGCATTTGTATATGTGATCCAGGTTTATAAGAAGGAGGAACATGTGTGCTGACATGGTAGAAAAATTTCTATTTCAATCTTATGGTTCTAATATTATAGATTAGTTAGGTATTACTTCTTGCAAATGTAATGTACGTAAACAAACTGTCGTCATAATTATACTTAGGCGCGATGCTGTCGATGGTTGAACCTTTACCCACGGAACTAGCATTCTGGACCTATCGTTGCTATCGCTAGGGATTCTATCCTAAGTCACCAAGCTATTCAAAACATTACAAACTTATAGCAGCGCGGTTTTAATTTTATTTTAAACTACCTTCTGCCCGCGACTGCATCTGCGCAGTATCAGTATAAATTATACCCTTTATGTTATTCTGATGTATGAGCTATATTATTGAAAAGTTTCAATAAAATCCATTTAGTAGTTTTTGCGTGAAAGAGTAACAAAGATATCCATCCAAACACCAATACATCGAATGTTCGCGTTTAAACTATTAGTAGGATAATGCGTTGGTCTCTATGTTCGTCTTGTAAAAGAACACCCAGAAGCGAGTTCATTAGAATAACAAGAAACAACAATTATAATTCTCATATTAACAAACATTAACACCACCAAATATATTCATAGATACAAGAAGAATGCAATTAGGGAATAAAATATACTTTTCTGTTTTATCATTATTTCTCCCATCATACATATGACACGCACAAATTAAAGAAGGTACAGAAGGTAGAAACATGAGCAAGAGAGGTAGATACAGTCCATTGGTTGCTCCAATTTTTTTATTATAGTTATAGGGTAGCTCTTGGCTTTCCTTGTGGTAAATGCGGATAAGAACGGACATGGAATCGAGCTTCACTTCGGAACCCGCGAGTGTAATTACTGGGCATGGAAGGCATATCATCTTTGTCCCCAGGATGGCAACACACTTGCAGTGTCAAGTGATTTACCCTTAATATTGCAAGTGTCTATAGGCGGCGTTAACCAGTTAACACCAGGTGGGCCGCAAGCTTGTTTGCCATCTTGTAATATTAAAAGAAAAAAACCCTCGAACACTGAGGACGTGCATATATCATTAAATGTTAACACTATTGCTTTGGCGACAGACTTTGATATGATGTTGATAGCTTCACAAGCAGAGTTCAAACAAGGCCTATAAACCCAATTAAGAACAAAGCACTATCCTTGATCAAACTGGAGACCCTCTGGATCTATTGGTAACCACTAGCTAGACCACGGAGTCGAGCACATTTCACATGTGCTAAACTAAAGTGCACCTATTTATTCTAAATAACTGAGCTCAGTATCTTTTTAATGGCAGTTGTTAAATACATATACTACGCGTAATATTTAGTAAGTATTATAAAGGAGATCCTTACACCCGTATTCACAAACATAACTATGAGATCTCTCGACTCTTGGATAAGAAACGAACCAATCACAGAGCTCTATTTAATGCCATTACGTTGAATAGAGCTCTGTGATTGGTTCGTTTCTTATCCAAGAGTCGAGATCTCATAGTAAAATACGGGTGTTAGATTCCTTAGTTACTTGATGATTCACTAATAGAGGTTTAAAAGTGAAAAAAGGCCGAAATTTACCTACTGTCATTTCTATAACTTATGTTTAACGGCTGTTGCGTCCAGTTTATAAGGTATAGGAAGTACCATTAGCCTTCGTAGATAATCAAACAAAGTTAGTGGCGCTGGTATTCGCAGCGGGTGGCAAACTCATTGGCCGAGTACGGCCGGGCATCTCGGACAATTATCTTTATAACCAAGCCATTTGTCTAAAAATATAATTAGGTGCAGATTTATTTTTGTATCTCTACACGCTATAGATTTAACTTCTCATGTTACGGTCTTATCGGAATGTGCAAATTGCGCTGTTCATCTTGTTAATAAGTAATTAAAATCTCTCCTTGATAACCGATACTAAAATGTTTGTATTATCGTAATACACAATAACAATGGTATTTTTTACTATATTTTCCATCATGCTTTGGAAAACACAATAAACTTGCCGGCCTTTTCCGTTGTCAGTCGAAATAAAGTCACGTTAGAGGTGAGAAAAATCGAATTCTAAAGAATATATTAAAATAGCCAAACTTTACATGAAACCAATCACATAAGTAATGAAATTAACTATAAATCTGTACTGTAGACAAATAATTATAACAACTACTTCAAATGTTGAATTGAAAGGAATTTGTGTTTACGGTTAGATGTGGTGCATTCCATCTTGTCTTCTAACTATAACAATCTGGCTGTGTGTTCGTTTTTCAGTTCTTACATTGCTTTTATATTAAATACCTATATTTAGAAATGTTAACGGGAAACGATTTTCATGTCGAATTCACGTGATCAATTCTGTTTAAAATTTAATTCTAATTATTCTGTCATTTCGTTCTGTAACTGCTATTGTTTAAGTGTGTTTTGTGACTCAGCAATTTGTTGGCAATCGTTTTATTAGCTGCCGACTTACATCGGCGCCTTTCGAAGCTATTTTAAACATTTCTTACAATGCAATTCTGTTATTATTTGTTACTTTGAAACGTAATAGGCTTTTTGAAAGCTGCAGCAAACAACATTTATTACAAGGTACGTTATGCAAATTTCTGCATTTAATTTTCTAAACAATTTTGAGCGCAGCCTATGCGTTTTATTGCTTAGTTGTCAACGAATGCCTTGACAAATCGTTAGAAATGATCTTATTTAAATTTGCGCATTCACAAATAAAATAACTACAAGAAATAATCTGGGCAAGAAAAATAACAAATTTAATTAAAAAACAAAGAGCACTCTTAGAATTTTACCACACTTAAAAGGTTTGCCGACATTTCAGCCCGTAGAGGAACAATCAGAGAGTGAATCACTTTTGCAGAATGCATCCAGAGATGGCGAAAAATAATGTATGATCTGGATAAGAAAAAAGGGAAAAAGGGGGAAGTCTTTGCAAGTACCATCCGTCAAGGAAGTAATTTGCAAAGACTTATTTTCCTACCCTGATTCTAATTTATTTGGAGTCGTTAGTTTATTGCTAGACGTTTTGACCAGTATTTCCAAGTCCTGCCTACCTGCCTCACTCCAACCTGAGGGTGGCAGGCAGAAAGGACTCGTGAACCTCCTTAGGAAGGCTGTTGGGGTGGATTGCTTGCCAAGTGACACTTGGTGTGATGGTGTGCACGAGGCTCATTAATCAGAAAAACCCGCAAAGACCTATTAGTAGATATTATACAAAATAGTCCTAAGGGATACAGATAAAATCCGCCGTTTCAATGCACCTCAAAATATTCGCGATACTACTCGTTTTAGCCAGAAATTGCACTAGATAAGATTTGTTTTAGATTCATTTCTGTAGTTTTACTTTCCTCTAAGTATTGATTGGAAAGTTGTTAGTTTATTTCATTGACAGCTCATCAATATAAATCTCATTGCGTGTTTAATTTTGTAACTTTGTTTTAGTTTTATGTAGGTACTAGGAACAATTCAGTGCAGTTCCTTTCTCTACAATTGTTAAGACTGTATTGAGTTCTGTTGTTTTATAGTTATTGACCGTCTCTTCTTATTTATTGAGCTTTAATAGGAAATGAGATAAATTTTTCATTATAACCTAGATTGCAATTGTTGCTGTTTGAAAGTCGATATTTACGGGCTAAACTTACTGTCGATAGCTGGGTTGTCAGGACATGAAATTTAATGACAGAAACCCTTATAGCATTATCATTACTCTGCTATCTTAAATCTATTCCTGGTATTTTTATTTTGCTTTCCCTTTGGTCAGCAAAATAAAAATGCATTTTTTTATTAAGTGCATATAACTGATCTAATATTTCAGAATACACACATATTACATATATTAGGTATTTAACATTAACTAGTTCTGATAAAATTGATTCATTGAATTCTTAGTTTGACGATTCACTAATTGAGACCATTTATATCAGCAATGCTTTCAATCACTACTTTAGAAGACTCAATGTCATGTTCTAACCTCGAAGCAACCTGTCATTTCAAATGTATATACAAAATAATTGAACTTAATAGCGAATCCATTACGAAATTATATTGATGTATGTATTATAAACTACATTTAATAAATTAATAACCGTTCTTCATAAGAGCATCTAAAAGCATCTCAATCACATACAACCTTTTAATGGCTCGCATTACGTATGTACATAACAATATGAAGGTTAACGTTATAAAGTATACCTATATGTCTAAATAAACACAAGATGTAGTTAATATAATTCTAATACAGTTTGATGGAAATCGTATTACAAGTGTCAGGTTTACTTTTATATTGCATTAAAATAATAAAGGTCAGGACAAACAGATAAGAAATTTAACATAATTTTCAAATTATGTGTGATTTTAACGTCTTAAAATTGAAGCATCTCTGACCTTCTGCCTGCGTAAATGTCGTGGGCAGATTTTAGAATTTATCACTTCATATTTTGGCCGACAATTTCATGAAATAGTTGTATTTCATGATTATGATTAGCTAAAACTGACTATATTGTTTAAACGTCAAAGTTTGATGATATTTCAATACACGTTTAGCCATCATCATCATATACACACGCAAATAAATGCGTTATATTATAACTGTGACCACTAATTCTGATAGAAAGAAACTGTTCTCATTGTGTACCATTAGAAATAGTTCACCATTGGTAGATAATGTATGTTTTTCGACATGATCAATTGCTCGCTAATGCTTGACTATATACGTAATGAAGTAGTCGTATGTTTTAGTGACCTTTGACCACTAATTCTGTGTATAACTGTGACCACTAATTCGGATAGAAAAAAACTGTTTCTCATTGTGGCCCACCATTAGTAATGCTATCCCCCATTGGTAGATAATGTACGTCCATCATGTTGTAGAGAGGGGAGGCAGAAGCAGTACTTGGAACTTCTGACCTAGGTGGAGGTTTGAGAGGTCCCTTATGATGCATCATCCTCACCTAGACTACCCGGACTTGACTTTCTGCCCAGTAATATTTGATACAATCCTGCGAGAGCCGCTTTAGATACGCGTTTCAGTACAGAACTTACGGATGTTAAGGATTAAGCGATCTCATTTCCAAGAAATATTTGTGCTACATCATGGAGTGATCAATTCTAATATACCGGAGCTGTCTGCCTAATTTGTCATTGGCATTTCTGCGGTATTCAACAAAATTACTTTTGATTCGCAGCACAATGAAAACGAAAGCTCGCGCGCAAGGCATTGCTCTTATTACAGACATGACATTGACGTTTTAGGTACATAATGGGGAAGGTCGGCAAAAACACGCATTTGTATCAACATCGATCATGAAAGCGTGAAGTTGAAAGTCCACTACGCCTATTAGTTCCGGTGACATCTAAGGCTGGACTTTCAAATACGCAATGGAAGGGAAATAAATAATATCGTGTCTATGCCTTAAAGACGGTAATAAATAACTTAGAATTCCGCTACCCGTTTGATGATACTGATACCCCAGCCTCGTTATACTGGAATAGCCGCTGGAATTCTATAGTTATCTCTTTCTAAATCCTTAAGCGGGACACGACTTTTTCACGTATGTTTTTTTTTAAGTTGTAGAGTTTTTGTGAATTAGTTATTATACATGGCTTGTATAATATTTAGAATGTAATAATTTCACGTTGAAATAAATATGTTTCTTGTGAAACTGTTAGGTTTAGAATTTCTGAGGTCTGTTTTAAAATAGGTAGAGCAAATAGTTCCTGGAAATGAGATTGCTCAACTAAGAAGTAAATTCCACTTTACAACAGACTCCAGTCTGATAACTTTTTTGTCGGAACCTTGTCATTCTGCTGGTGAATCAATTTTCAAGAAGTCCTTGGAGAGATAGGTTCGAAGACTTCTGACCTGGTGCAACTGTATGAACTACGGAAACTGTTTACAATAGTTACCGTATTAGTATGCATATTTTATTATGTAGCATTGTGCGTTTGATTTTCAATCCTTAGCGGCCTACGTAAATTGATAGCTTTTCATTGGTAAGGCCATGTCATAGGTGTGATACAAGAAGACAAGATTGAATACACACTCTTATTCAGGAAGAGCGATGCATATATGTAAATGTAATAAATGGATCATCAGGTATATCCTTAATAACAATTTGTATTTTTAATTGAAACTCACAGGATTTCACATGAAAAATATGGTCTTAAATCTTTATAACCCATTGCCCTTTATACGAGTACTTAAGGATTAAAGGCTTTCACTTTTTCGACAACTACAGGGTTCATGGCTTGGCGCACGCACCAAAATACGCCGGAACCGTGTCGAGTGCGATATTTTCAAAAGAAACCGAACAAAAAACCTCCCATCGGACATTTCGTCACAAGGTAATTGTGGCGAGCAAAATTATCCGGCAAAATTTCGTCGTTTTTGTTCACAAATGTGATTTAGAACAAGGCGCGTGACTTTCGCAACCGGTGACATTACCGTTTCGTGTCTGGCCAAAACTAAAACGGTTTGACCTCGTCCCGCTACAAATTATTAGGTCTGTTCTTAGGTGTTAGTTTTTGCAATAAATGTAATATTGGAATTGACATGTGAATAAACTCGTGCAATTGGTTTCTCAGACTTGTAATAATCTTACACATTAGGTCTAACTGATGCAGTGATAATTAGACTACAACATAAACATTTATTACCATAAGAGCTATCGACATGATCATATCAAAACCAGAAAATATAGTAGGTAACGTCTCTTCTTTGCCTTTGAATGTTTTATCCACCCTTACTGATTTTTTTTTGTTAAAAAAAACAAATCTTTATTTTATTGACACTACCATTTTAATCATCAACACGACAACGAAAATGTAATATTCAACAACATCTCAATTTGATTTGTAAACTTAGTGCAATATGCTTACCATAGACTATTTAAATTGCTTTACCAAATACAATAAGTATACATTTGTCCATTATCTATGTCAATCGGTCAACCAATTACAACCATTAATTGATAGAAAGATAGTACTAAATCTCATCTCGTCTTTCAGACAATCTATCGTCGCCAAAAACGGATTCGACCAGTCTGTCTGCTAGTTACAATTCCATTCTAAATAGATCTTAATCTCAAGTCATTATCGTCTGTATTCATACGCAAAAGGCTATCGGATCTATGCCGCCTCTATTTCGCCTAAGATTAGGGTTGGCACTACCAAAACAGGAAAACTTCACTTACAATTCTGAAATTGAATTGTAATAAATTTCGGTGTTACCAAATTATTTTTGATAAATTTATAGCTTAAAACTTTGTATTCAGGCAAAGGGCGTTCGTATACCACATTTTAATATAATATTATAGACCTGACCAATGAAACCAGTTTACGTTGTAAATAAAACAACTTGGCGTTTTCACCCCGCTTCTCATCATCTCGTCTAAAATTTTCTTGTCTTCTTTGGTACAAGATCGCCGAGAAAGAACACAATGTTGTATTCTCTATAAATAAATTCGTGAACATTAAGTTCAAGTGCAAAACAAGAAAATATAAAAATTATGGAGGTTTATTATTTTATTTCCAAAGTATAATTGAATTGTACTGCTTTTTGTCTTAGGTACTTCACAACCCTAATTTCTAACGAAATCGACTTTGATGTTTTTGAAGACTCTACATTACACTTTTCGTTATGTTTTTGTGTTATGCTGCAGTTGAAATTTCACTTTCACGCTTTTTGCTTATTAATGACAACTTTATAGCACATCTTTTTACCAATAAAACCGGCCTGATTTCTAAATTGAGCAATTTCTTAAAAAAAACTTATGTACTACTATATTTATAACTTTCATTTTCGTTTTTTACGCATGCTTCAATTTTTATTCTTTTTCCTACCCTGCGGTTGGTGCAGATTTTTTCAATTGTTATTGGCATTATTTGAGCGTTTGGTGACTTTGGTATTATTGAAAGACGTGTCAGAATAACATTCTTCTCCTAGGTCACAAATCCGTGGGGTCCAACTCGCTGAGGAGCCTGCTTGTGGCGGACCCCGGGCAACGGTCCTCGTGCAACGGCTCCCCGTTTGTAAGGAGGGTCGCACGCGGAACGGCTAATGCCTCAGCGCAAACAGCCGCTCCCGTTGTCTTCGATGGAAGACGCGTCAGGTTGAGCGGCTGATGGCGGCGGAGGCCGGCAGCCCACAGGGGCTGGCGGCAGTCCCTGTGCGCTGCTGGCCACAAATTGGTGCAATGGAGGGCCCTGACGGGCAGCGCTGGTGACGGTCTCGGAGTAGTTGCATTTACGCAGATCCCGAGCCGTCCCCATCATAGCGCACATGCGTCAGGCGAGGAGGATGTTTAGTGGGTAGGGAGGGTCTTTACCTCGAGCCCCAAATATCCCCTGCGGTTGGCATCAACCCGCAGGGACGATGCGTAAAAAGCATTTGCCCTCCACGTAAAAAAAGGTCACAAATGAGTACGTATACGTACTTTTTGATTCCAGACAGTTTCTCATTTTGGTAAGACTTTCTTCATTTTGATATTACTAAGCAGAGCTAGCTAATTTCTAATAGTCACCCCATATTCTCAATTCATTAAATTATGTCTGTACCCTAATCATGCAACAATCAGCGGGCTCTTTGCTCCATTCTGGATAATAAGTAAAACGCTATTCGTGAGTCGCGAGCGTTCGTTTCCATTTCTGCACGACCACAGTTTAAATAGATCAAGAATGCTATCTTCATGGACTCTCACGAATTGCAATTTGCTTATATTTGTGTCATTGGGACCTGCTATCTTTAGTTTGGATTAAGTAGCTTTCAATGACTATTGTTCAGCCATAATTCATTGGAAAATAAAATCGAAATCTTCACTTTGAATGAGAAATGGGCTAAAGTAATAGACCTACAATCTACACAAACAGAGCGTTGAATGCGCGTGCTTTTTACTATGCTACGGTTTATTTTATGTCGACATTACTGATAATACAACTGCAAGACTGATAAAAACTACAGGCCTTTTCGAGCAATAGGGTCAAAGGGTAGACCCGTTGCTGCAATAACTTTTGTTTGTTCAACTGTTCATGCTCTACTTTGTATTTAATTGAAGAATTTGTTCTGCCTTTTTATCATGAGTATCTAATCTATATCTTGTATTTAGATAAATAATAGGTCTTAAATGAAGGCTGATTATTTATTTTGCGCTCTGTATATAAATTATTTCTTCAACTGTAATTAATTCACAGTAATTACACTATTTTTGTAAATAAATATTACAATAAGATCCTTTTAGATGTTGATCACAATATTTCACGTAATGCATAGGAAATAAATAGAAATGATTTATATGCGCAATAAGCTATAGTTATTAAGGTAATTAATATAGTAGGATTATAAAGGAATATTATGAAAGAGGTCCTATTAAACATTAAGTTTAATGTTCGTATTAAAACTACAAGAAGTGCTCCGAAGGAGTCCATGCCCGAAGCTGTGTTCGAAATAATTGTACCTCATGCCTCCATAGTGTTCGATAAGTTTAGCTCAAGGTGAATCACGACATACCTCAAGCGTAACCGATATATTGCTTCAAGATGCATAACACGAGAGCTTACCACAGATATTTACTTTGTCATAAAATTTTAATGATCATTTGTAGTTGGATTTACCTTTTACGTAATTTCTGTTTCGTATTAATGTTTATAGCATTCTATAAAATTATAATTTATATCTACTGGCGATACGGTTCATATTACTAAAACATATTTAAATGTTTGCTCACATTTATTTAACTAGGCATTATTTCTATGTTATTATTTTGAAGGTGCTCAAAACTCTTCCTGGTTTCGTTCAGTTCGTAATAATCTGAAATGAAATGCAAGACATAAATTTCCATAAATGGTTTTGACCAGCTCCAACAATGGAAACCTACCGGGACGTGTCTCAAAACGAACGCCGGGGAGCAGTGACGCCCTCGTCGTGACGTTGCTGTTCCGATAACGGATCCTCGAGACCTTGACTGGTGAACTGTGGGACCTGTGAATCATGCGCTCTTTGCAGAAATGTGCTGCGAAGTGTAACTTTATTATTTATATATATTTTATTTTCAAAGTACGAGTCTTCTGCCTTATTACGTAGAGCTATTTCGACGAGGTCCGATTGAACAATTTTCTAGTTGATAGTTAAATATCACTGTCTATATTTTATTCATCTGCGATGATACCATACCTAATGTCGCAATTTCAGCTGTAACATATTTTGTATTATTAGATAATGATTCCATTCATACATTGCGACACGCGTGAGAGACATAGCAAACCTCATAGTAAACAAATTGAAGACAATACTGAGAAACACTTAAATTCCTCGAGCATGAATAAACATGTTCTATTTAAATAAGTATGGATTTTTTTAGTAAAAAAGTAGTAAATAAAATATTCGAACAAAGTATATTTATGTCATATAACTGGCTAGTACTTCGGATAATTTGATTGGCTATCAACTTGCTTTCAGCAGTTGCTTACTAGAGAGGAAGGCTTTCATTTGTTGAAATAAACACTACTTGAACGTAATCGCAATCAATTCATCTCAGAACCTAAATCCAATTGAAGTTAGAGAAAATTTATAAAAGAAATAACTTTGCCTTGCAAACTATGTCGAAATGCAATAAAGAGTATCCTAAACACTGATAACCATAACGTTATAGACTATATCATAATAGAACTGTAACTTTGCAAATGGACTTTCTTAATGGTAAATAATAAATAATATTCGTTCTTGGTTGAGTAATTAAAGATATTTTTATATTGTAATGACGAGGGATCTTAAGTATTTTTTTTCTTATTCTGAATCCTGTTGTCCTTTCTTATGCTGTTTTTACATTAAAAACCTTGGAAAGGAAAATAAAAGTACTTCAATTTCCATTCTTAACTTGCCAACCTACAAGGTCCTTCGTTAAAAACTCTTGAAGGACCCCGAGTTTCTTGAATATCAGCAAATAATACTAGCCCGAAGTTTAAACTGCCCCTTTACGAACCCGTATAATAGCAGAAAATTTAGCCGCCAGTGTTCCTATTAGGGAAGCAGTACAGATATTACATACTTTCCATCTCTGACAAATGTATTCATATCATGAGTAAACGAAGAAATATTTAACCGTTCTAATAGCAACTGATAAATTGATATGAAATGAGAGTTTGTATAACAGTTTTAGATAAAGGCTTAACCGCAAATGAAGCTGTAATCCTGGGTTAAATTGTATGCGGATGCGAAAAGTCAGACATTGTCTATTACTTTGAAATGCCATCGCCGGTTGAGGCAACGTGGGAGATTCACATTTTACCACAATCACGACCATTAGTGTTATGTAACTTGTTCTTCTTTATTTGTTATATAGATAAAAACATATTTATTATTGTTTATTTTATAGAACGTTTTCATTATCAAAATTTCACGCGAGTCAACATGCAAAGTGCAGATTTCCAGTGACACATTTTTGCCTTACTGCTGAGTTAGATTGTAATATATGTTCTGGTTGTTGGCTTTTGTTTGTTGGTTCACTTAAGGTTAAGATGTTTTTGGGTTTGATGCCCCTTTTATGTATGTGGCAGGCTGGCAACCTGTCACAGTTTTGAGGCACTATACTTGGCCAGATGTGGGTATACTTACCTATGTGTTACCAAATGTTATATTTACTTATGTTTGTTGTTCGAGCTACAAGCTGAACATTGGACTCTGCGGCTGCATCATCAGGAGCAAGGCAACAATCTAAATTCTGCGGATCTCCAGTTGGGTCTCACTACCTTCCCGCTGCTGCTGCCAGGGCTACTCCCTGGGGCAGATCCCTATCACCACCATGCTATCTGCCAGGGCTACACCTTAGGGCAGCCCCTACCTAACAACATTTTTACTGGCCAGCCTTACACCCTGGCTCAGCATCCTCTCCATGTACTTGTGGGAAGCAGTGCCTTACAACTGAACTGCCGCGATCTGCATATTTGTTTTATATCTGCCTCCGCCCGCGACTTCATCCTCGTGGATTTTTTTAAACAAATATAGCTTATAGTCTTCCTCGGTAAATGAACTAGCCAACACGAAAAGACACAACTATTCAGCTTTATAATACTAGTATTGATGATAAAATAAAACTAATAATTTGTTACAAATTAGTTATTTGTTCAAAATAACAATTCCATCCAAAATTATAACTTAGGTTAAATACTAGTGTGAATATAAATTTTCTCTTTACTGGACCTTACGTTATCTTTCAAGTATTTTGTTGCGACTGGATAGTAGGCTTGATAAAAAGCAGTTGAATTTCTAATAGACTTTAAACTATAATTGGATACTTTAAACAGCAATCAACGCGAGGCTCTAATTACATCCTTGTTTACATCGTGCCTTAGTACCTACCCAATCAAGGAACCTAATAATTTCACAAGTTCCTTACTGAGTTGTAGTGTTTAACTATTAAAAAAGTTATAAACCACTCTAAAGACGCTGACGCATAAATCATCTTATAGTTAAAAATAATTACAACTTACATTTCTTCAATAAAATTTATTCTCAGTTTACAACATCCAATTAAATATATGGAAGAAGAGAATTACATAAAAAAATCATTCTCATTTTACAACGTCCAATTAAAGATATGGACGAGGAGAAATTTCAATTCTCCTCCGGAAGAACGCGAAGCTGCAGATTCCAGCTGCTTTCAGAATGAATCAACAATGACAATTGTCACGTTATAGTCATGAAATAGCGATTAAAAACTGACAGCAAGCTATCCCGAGGGAACGCAATAATTGCTTGCAATCTATGCATCTTCCTTGAAACTGCCGCTTTACGAGCTGATGGACAGCTTCACATCTAAGTGTAATTAACTCGGGGTAAAATAAATTTGAAAGACATTTGTCACAGCAACTTCATCTAATTGGTGATTACTCGCTAACGTTCTTTAAATAATTAACGTCTTCCTCATAGTCATAACTGTAAAACAGTTACTTCGTTTATCCAATTAAATAGTTAAGCTTTGAAAAGGATTTTCATTTACCTTCTTACAATGATCGTTTCCTTAAAACGTTATTTAACACCAAATTAAGAATATAATTTTACGAGCCCTGAGCATCTATTAAAGCAGAAATAAGGAGAGAGAGAGAAGGGATGTGGCGTACAAAACCAAAATTAAAAAAGGTATCCAAATTTTATTGGATTTGTATAAATAGCGGTTAATGTAAATTTCTTAAAAAATGCAAATTTAGAAAGATCTGAATAAAAGGTTTCTGGTTGACAATAACTTTGTAATAAGTATTGTATTCTTGCAGTGAATAAGGTTGATATGACCCTTAAATGAGCTTATTCTTAATTTTGATAATCATCATTGACACCATTCTTATGAACTTATGAAGCAATACATACAATATACTAAATAATCTTACAGTATTTTAGAAGACTTCAACTTAAATAGCCATTGTTCAGTTAAACAGGTTCCAACATCCACCCCTGAGGCACTCCCGGGATTTATTTTACTGCTGCTAAAGGCGCTGAGGGTTTACAATCGACAAGTGTAATGGAATCGTGTTCAAGTAGTAATCGTAAGGTTGTGATGTCTTGTTCCTGCTGGTTTACCCAATTTATGGGACTGTTTATGTGAATTGAAGATACGTCTGATATGATAGTTTTAACAAACGTTCTGTTGTGTTGAGTGGATATTATTTTTATTCTTCTTCGTTATTTGTTGAACTCTACTAATCACTTCTTTTATATTAATTGTAATTTACCAGAGGTGAAACAATGGGTATTCATCCCTACTGGGAGAGATCCCATCTTTACGATCACAGTTAATTAACACCAGTTTTTGTTGTGTAATGCTAATATGGTCGCGTGAACCTTTTCTTAGCTTACCAACGCACATTAAATTTCAACCAGTTGCACAAAATTTAACATCTTACCATTTTTGTCAAAAAGTAACGTTGACATTTGTCAACTTAATTCATAATTCATAAGAATGGGTTGTTCCATTTTTAAATGTAATAATTATGCTCATTTTTTACAAAGTTGTGAAAAGTTTAAGCAGGTGCAACGGTTCGTTATTGTTAGGCTTATTTGAAAAGTAATCAAACCCAATAACTTCTTTTTTACAAATATTTTTCATTATTTGCCTAGTAGTCATTATCTAATAATTTCCTTATCCTATAATAATGTACTAACGGTATCTAGTTAATATTAGTTAAGAGAACCATAAATGTTTTTCGTAAAGTCGTACTCAGTACCAGCAATAAAATTGCAGATGCTTCAATTATTATGCTATAATAATTTTATTTGTATACCTTTGTCTCTTAGATCATCAAGAAAAATGGTAATGATGGTAAAATTTATTATCATCATATATGATCTCTCCTTGCTGCACTTATTTATTTCATTTAATTTTTTTCAGTTGATGCACAGTTGATGTGTCATGGCGGCTGATCGATAAGGGAATTAAAAAAACGCAATAAAAAAATTATGACATAAAAAAATATACCGACATCAAGTAAAATTGGCAGGGCAGGTAAATGATGAATTTAACGACATAGAGATTTTTTTTTTCAATTTATGAAGGCTTTCAAACAACAAAGATCACTGTCTTTTAAAAAAGTTTTCATTTATATTACTGTAAATTTCTATAGAAGACAACTATATTTTTCTTGTAAGAACTTATTTAAGAAAGTAACGAAACTAATCATTACGACTTGTTTTCAACGACTTCATTCAAAACACTACAATTTATTTTGAATAGACCTTTGTCCAATTGGAGAAAGCAGTCACATGATCTATGTAGCGTAGCTACTACAGAAAAGCATATTGACTGCCATCTATTAGCACCTATTGTTTTTAAGTTATGTAATCGCCAGGACAATTATTTTTCGATAGACCCTAAGCTGGCATTTATTTAAGAGCTACTTAATAGACAGTACTAGTTTAATAAAGATTTCATTTTATTTAAAAAAAATGCTTTTTTTGACTGACTTGATGTTGGTCGCATTTTACAAGCGAGGACCTTGGTCGTCCCTTTAGTCTATAAGGCACCTACGCCGTTTATAAAAGCATGGTGCCTACAAATAACACCTTGTAAGGAGTCTAAAAAGGAACGTCTCAGTGTAATTTTTTTACTATAGGAAATACCTACAGTTTGTTTAAAGGTAGTTGACTCTCTTGAAGAAAAGTAAGTACAATAATTATTATCCCGCGGTGGGCCTTTTGATTTTGAATTGACGAAGTAGATAAATACTACAATCCCATTAGTCTCGTGACACAATGCACCGCTTTATACAATTCATAAATGCCAACACAGATAATACACTGGCTTGACTTGAAAGGTTCTGTAGTGGTGCCGTGGACATTATTAACCAATTCTGATTTCAGAGTAGATTCGTAACGTTATTATATATGCATCTATATTCAGTTCAGTTTATTTATTCAACCTGTTCTTGTTTGTTTGACCGATTTGGGCCAAACTACCTCCCATCTCCCACGCAGTGGCGAAAGCACTAGCTGCAATACACACACCGTTGAATGTAAATCACTATCAGCTTTATAATAAAGTTCAATTTTTATTAACCATAAAAGTTTAGTGCGAATTGAGAAGTGCTTTTTCATGTTTTGTTCTACGATACGTCCCATACAAGACTTGAATCAATTACATCGATTTTGCAATCTGTTACAAATACTGAATATAAAAGATACAATCGATTGTTTCGAATCGTGAAGCTCACAGTTTGTTTAGAATAAAAATTATCGATGTTGGTAAATGAATCTCTTAATTTATTTTTTATCAGCATTTATTTTAGTTTTTTTTGTCTACTTTATCGTCAAACTGCGTACTATAAGAAATGTACTTATTACTATTTTATTTACTTTCGATCTTAAGTTTTCGTATATCCCCTAAAAGTCTGTTACAATTATATCTAATGGTGCTTAAGGTGCATTATACACCATTATTTTCATCACGTTCGTTCCAATTATCATCCAACGTGTTTTCATTATTGTTTTCATTATTGTTGTGTTGGTTCAGTTCTTTTTAAAATTTCCCACGTCAAGCGTTTTCTTGTGATTTAATGTGTATTGATATTCCCAAACCAGACGCCCTTAAACAGCTAATAGTACGTGATACAGCTACAACCATACTTGCCTACAAAGCGTTAATTAAATTACTGAAAAAACCATTGGAAAGCGAAATCCGAATCAATCCAATGAGTCAGCCTCGTTAAGACCGGTTCCCACGCCCACTCCCACCCACGCTTTTGGTCCACTGGTCAGTTAACATCGCTTATGCAAGGGAAGCTATTTTACATCGCTTTATTTCATTGCTTAAGTGAGTGGTGGAAATGAGACACATAATTTGTATGTACAAGCGTGGTACTTCGCGGTCGACGACTTTTCGTTTGCATCGAATCTCATCATAATAGGCACGACATAGCTATTATTCAAAATATCTTGTTTACCATTTTGTTTTTTTTTCTATATTTAACATATTCATGTGGTAAAGTTGTAATGATTTTACAGTTCAAATTTGAAATGCAATCTGTGCAATGCACAATTCAATGGAAATTTCCCATGGATTTTTTCACAATAAACTACCGAAATCAATTAGATCTGCATAATTTCTTCTCGTTATTCATATCTTAAGCAGGCCACCCACGTTAGGGTTTACCTGACAGTTTTAACTGATCAGGTAAAACTGTCATGTAAACCTGAGCTCCATAGAGACCATACAAGTAGCGGTAAACCTGAACAAACTCTCAGTTGAAACGACGACCTCGGCGGCGCTTGATCTCGACACCGTAGCGTTATTAAGTTTATTTTGTTAAAGAAAGGGAAATTTAGTTACTAGCGGTGATAGGTGACAGGCTGGCAATCTGTCACTAGTTTAGGGCACTGAGGCATGCAGTGCCCCAAAGTATTTATGCAAAGCCAAATCTGGCAGTATGGGCTATGGCATAGCATGGTCCATACTGCCAGATGTGGCTTTATGTGTAACCAAATGTACACCTTTTCGGAATATGATTTTGATTATATATTATGTATGTAGGTAGGTATTAGCGGTAGGTGACTTCCATAAATTACAATAATGAGAAAAGCTATAATAATAATAATAATATAATATATTTCTACGCTCACACCAATTATGCAAAGCCAAATCTGGCAGTATGGGCCATGGCATAGCATGGTCCATACTGCCAGATGTGGCTTTATGTGTAACCAAATGTACACCTTTTCGGAATATGATTTTGATTACATATTATGTATGTAGGTAGGTATTAGCGGTAGGTGACTTCCATAAATTACAATAATGAGAAAAACTATGTCGCCTCATAGATGACTATATCAATACCTCAAATATTTTGCTATAATATAATTATTCATAATTAATTAAATTATTCTTTCAAAAACATGGGTAATACCTACCCATGTTTATGGTGTTGATTAAGCCACCATTTATCGGGTTTAAATAACATTGTATTTGTATTACTCAAAAATGCAATATTATACTTTTTCATTGATAATTTGCGTCTCAATTACATTCTATGGACGAATTCATCTGTCAAAAAGGACTTCGTAATTGGAACAGGGTATACGAAGTCATTTAATACAGTTTTTTATAATTTAACAGTAGAGCGCCGTGCGTCTTTACTCTCTAGGAATCATCGGACAACTGACGCCTGCGCGGCGACCGCCATACACGCTCAGTTTTACCTGAACAGTTAAAACTGTTCAGGTATACAATATCAAAATTCATATTTTTTCGCTCGCCTGAACAGGTGTGGAAACCTGCGCAGTTTTGCGGCATACACGCTCATGTTTACCTGAACAGTTCACCAGGGCCCCGATCGCGGTAAATAATTTCAAGTCGAACGCAGATGAAACACAGACGCTGTCAAAGTTACGTTTCTGTTAAGCCCTGTCCGCACAGCGATAAATAATATCGCGTTCAAATTGAACGCGATATTATTTCCGCGCGAATATTTTATTGCTGTGCGGACAGGGCTTAACAGAAACGTAACTTTGACAGCGTCTGTGTTTCATCTGCGTTCGACTTGAAATTATTTACCGCGATCGGGGCCCTGAACAGTTAAAATTGTCAGGTAAACCCTAACGTGGGTGGCCTGCTTTAGGAGCACCGCACATCGCATGCGCCATGTCCTATGCGAGTTGATCTGCGGAGACACGGTGCGGCGCGGTGTATGGACACTGCTTCCTGACGCTTCGTCTTTAGAATAGTCTCCATTCCCAGGCGATCGGTGTAAAATATTTCACATTTGTATTTTGGGCTGTTCTTTATATCATAAAGTCCTGTCTAATGTATTTACTAGGTGGTAGGCCTGTATGTAGTGTGGTCTGGGTAGGTACCACCGCCTTTCCTATTTCAGTCGTGAAACATTTTGCTCTGTTTCGGATTGAAGGAAAAGGTAGCCAGTGTAATTACCGGGCATGGAAGGCATTTCATCTCAGGATGACAACGCACTTGCAATACTACGTGTTTTTTTTCTTGTTATTGCAGGTGTATGAAGGTATTTATTTATAGGCGACGGTATTCACTTACAACCAGGTGGGTCGTCAACTTGTTTGTCATCTAGTAGTAGAAAAAGAAATCTACCAAAGCCTTTGCCTTTTATATTAAATTAAAGTTGTTTTTGGGGCAACTGAGATTTTACTGTGTCGTTTATATATTCAAAATGGTCACTCTTTCACCGATTGTCGTACTCCGGATGATTTATGACGATACTATCGCTATATATTATAAATCTTTTCTTAGTCATGTTAACATCCGTTTTATTAGTCATAGTCGCGCCTATTTATAGTATAATAATGATATATCGCATTCGCATCTGTACAAATAGATTGCATAAGCACCTATCCAATCCTCTTATATTTTTTTTCAAACATCAATTGAAACTTATTAACTTTATGGGACATTAATTTACAATTTCTAAATTTGGTGTTCTATACAACAATGGGAATGAGAAATTCAAAAGACAGACTACTTGTACCTACAAAGAAAAGTAACTATAAACCTACTACGAATAAGATTATCGTAGAAGATATAAATAACCGATTAAGAACGCAAATATCCGCATACTTAATCCGTCTAAAGTGAATTGCGGTATTCCGCTACGAAGCTTATGAACCTAACGTTCTAATCAAATCAAATCAAATCAAATCAAATACGTTTATTCAGATTTGGTACAATGTGTACACTTATGAACGTCAATTTATATAAAGAAAAAAATATCAATAATACTAACTTAAACTAACAAAATAGTAAGAATAAATAAAATAATGAAAGTACAATTTATACTCACTTAAAAATGTTAAAGTAAGTCTTTTAACATATTACTACAATATACTGTAAATTTTTGAATAAAAACACTCTAATATAATAAAAAAAACACTAAGTGCATCACAACATTACATAATGAAACAGACACTAAAATAAATAACAATATTCTAGGTTAAAATCTTAAAGCCAAGCGTTTTTGTCATCCAAATAATCTTTGATTGTATAGTAACCTTTAGACATTAGAACATTTTTTATATAAATTTTAAATTTATTAAAAGGCAGTTCTGTAATATTATTAGGAATTTTGTTAAAATATATTATGCTTTGACCCATGAACGAGTTCATAACCTTATGCAATCTGAAATTTGGTAATATTAACTTATTCTTATTTCTCGTGTTAAAAGTATGAACATCGCTGTGTTTCGTATATAAATTTAAGTTTTTACGCACAAAAAGTATACAGCTATATATATATTGAGAGGCTACAGTAAGGATATTAATTTCTTTAAATAATTCTCTTAGTGATGTTCTAGAACTTAGACAATAAATGGCCCTAATTGCACGTTTTTGTAAAACAAATACAGTCTCTATATCAGCCGCTTTTCCCCAAAGAAGTATACCGTATGCCATTATACTGTGAAAATAACTAAAATATACTGTTCGAGCAGTTTCAATATTGGTGTACTGCCTTATTTTCCTGATGGCATAAGCCGCTGAGCTAAGTCTACTACTAAGAGCTGTTATATGAGGACTCCACTGAAGTTTGGAGTCGACTATGATGCCCAAAAATTTAGTAGACTGCATCAAATCTAATGGTTCACCTTTTAATCTAATATGAGAATCACTTTCTTTTACGTTGGGAAGTGTAAACTTGAGGCATTTGGTTTTCTTTGCATTTAATTGTAAATTGTTTACAGTAAACCAATTCAATATTTTTAATAGTGCTTCATTCACATCGTTGAAATTTGTTTTTTGCCTATCAACTTTAAAGATAAGAGACGTATCATCTGCAAATAAAACAATTTCTAATTTCTTCTGATAATGCGGAGCCTCGCGACACTATCTAACCAAGTTCGTTTCCTCTAAAGAAAGATCGTTAATGCAAGTTCAATGCACCATTTAATTATCCAAACTGTGATTGCTGCAATTTGCCACCGTATATGGTTCGATCAATTGCCCGTGTTTCTGTGCATCTGTTTGTTGGCGAGCTCACAAACAATACTGCCTAAACAAATATTTAATTGGCAATTCTAATTGTTGTATTCTATTGTCTCGAGCGATTCTTTCTAACAATCGCCATTGTAGTTAGACAATGTTGGGAGCTGACCTCAAGGATCCTGAGTAATACCTTTTTGCCATAGAGGAAGTTATCAGATCGTTCATTGACACTAGAATCTTATGTCCACTTACGAAAATACCTTCGTAAAAAATATTATACATTTGCTTCAAGAATAAAGGAAATTCTACGAAGCGCAATATCGGTATGAAATTGAGGTTGCCATAACGTTGTAAACATTGATGTTGCATCTCACGATGTCGTAATTGCAATGTGTATAAAATTTATTATTCCAGTTCATTACAGATTATTATGCTTGGTATTATACTCTTACACGCGAGTAACAAATTGAATTACATTCTACGGATGTTCAGTTGTGCTGGCAATTTAAAAGCATTATTTATAGCGTACAAAGCGTTGTTAACTTATTCCTTTTTTGTTACAGATGGACAACTGGAACAAATAAATTGAGTAATGCGAACACATCGGAGTTGTAACTGCAGCGTAAGTACTGTATAATTTTTTACATAACATTTATATGCTGATGTCTACGCTGCAGTTGAGTCGTTGTGCGATTCGTTACGAGTAGTTAGCGTCATTTAGTACTTGTACCATGATTATTTATATTATTATTTGCAAAAGACCCAGTTGTGATTTCAAGATGCGTAAATGTGGATTTATTAATAACAGCAAAATAATTATTATGGATACTGTTTTTATAACGGGGCTAATCAAACCGTTAAAATAATATACATTTTGAAGTATCACAAACACAATTCGAAATACAGTAACTACCTATAAGCGATAAACATATTGTAATTACATATTTGTATTTGAACCTCTCATTTTTGATGTAGTGCATAGTGCTGTGCCTGAAACAGTTATGCACAATTTTATTTACACAAGACGTTTACACTAATCATAAATGAATAAGTTGATCTTCCCTATTTATACATACATATTTATTATCACGTTCTCAAATTTGACTTGAGACAAATTTTACTTTACGACCACATACTAATTAAGATCTGTTTTATTAATCACCGGTTCATAAATGATTCGTAACTTGATACTTCTGATTGGTCTCCATCGGAACGCTTGATGCAACTTTCTTAAAATGATGGGTGTCATAAGCATTCAGATACAGTAAGATGGACAAGTTACGCAAGCAATATTTTAAATTCACTGTTTAAATCAATATATCTTTAAATACCGGTTTAGTTAAAGAGGAGCATTTATATATTAAACCTAAACTATTTTCGTCAACCGAATCTTAAAACGATCTCTACTGGTTGAGTTGAGTTAATGATTTAGTTTCTATAATTCATCTCATCACCCATCAGCTTTTAGAAGTTTATAAAAGGCTAAATTAAAAATAACTCTTTAGGAGTAAATTCATATTTCTTTTTCTTTAGACTACTAGATTCCGAATTAATTGTAACAATGTCTGCAGTTCTCAAGTGGATGCATTCAATTATATAAACAAGTAATTACGTGAGAATAGGTGCCATTCATACAAAGTTTCAGCCGTGTGATGCCGGCAGATTAGAATAGCATCACTCCATATCCTCTAATGGGTGTCGTAGAAGGCAACTAATGGAGCAGCAAAGGGGTATTGATCACCTTATACTCCGTCCACCAATCCGCATTGGGCAAGCGTGGTGGACTATTGCCTTAACCTCCTTTGATGACAAGGAGAGGCCTTGTGTCCCAGCAGTAGATCGAATTATAAAAGCTGTTATTATGAAATTTTTTCTTTGCCAAACTTACTAACATCTCTCGTTGTAAATCTTTCCTATACAATTTAGTGACATCTGAATATTACACTCTTGAAAAATTGAGCTTTTGTTGAGTATTTATTTCCGTGGACATTACCACAGATATATTTCTTGGTACAATTATTTTATGCAAATCCAAAACCATTTAGCTGGTAACGTAGTGCATTTATTCCATTAGTTACATACCTTAATCTGATTTCATCGTTTAGTTTTACCCCATTATGGCTTACCAAAGAATTTGTTCGCTAAACAATTGTGTAAACTTCATTACTCAACAAGTATTCAAACAATTTGCAAAACAGATCAATTGTAACAAAACAAGTCTGTTTTAGATTTATCTGGAGCTATAAAATTCCCGTTTTATTTGCTGTATCCCCTCTAAGTGCCCCTCTCTAGATGCTGAAGTTGTTCGGACTAGAAAAATGCACTGAAAAAAATCGACTTGCCTCAGGCGGGACTAGTTCGGTTCGGACTAGTTTTATGTTTAGAAAAAATAACTAATTTACAAATTCGAAAATGAGGACATAATGAAAGTTCTTTATTGGACTATTTGATTTATTAAGTTTTAATTATATAAGTAATCACAATATATATTTAGACTTTCGTACTTTTTCTTCTTAATAACCGACTTGGCTGACTTGACCTAAAATATTTACATCTATCACTTCAGAAGCTCTTAAAAAACTGCACTTATTGTCTGTATTACGTTTGGCATTAAAGCTATCGTCCTAATTTATATATTCTACTTTTTGCACTACATTGATTCAATTAAATGTAAAATAATTATTTTATGTGAAAGAAGGAAGCAATCTAATATATGAAAAAAGTGAATCGTGTCTCTTACAGACAGTCAATTACAGTTTCGTTCTGAAGCTAGTAGTATAAATATTTAGTAGTGTATCTCATGAATGCTGTCATTGCAAAGCGAATAACAACCCAGTTAGAAATATACACTTGTTATAAATGAAGCCTTGTCTGCAAGGAAAGTTGGGACGTAATAAAATTTGCAAGAAACAACCGATTTGTAATATGGGATGATGGTAACTTCACAGTCACTGTTAAATATTATGCTACAGACTAATACTTAGATTTTAATTCTGTAATAGAAGACAGCCAGCAATTAAAAGGACTTGTACACGAGAAGCAAAAAGTTTAAGAACCGCAATCAGTTTAATTGACATAGTAGGAAACATCTTGATTGACAGTAGAAAAAAACCAGAGAGCTAGAAATTCCTAGCGGAGTTTCGCCTTACACATCCAGCTTATTCACTTCAATGAAGCTGCAAAGGGCATTTGCAGTAGACAAAAATCTATAAGTAACTTCAATATTAACTACTCCATAATTTGTCTTTTGAAACAAATAAAATTTAGAAGGTATGTTATGTGTGTGTAATTTTACTTTTAAATTTTAGGTGTACAATTGCAAATCTAGAGTGGGTGAAAACAGCTGTTACAAACACATAACATAAACTGTTTATCAAGTTTATAATTATTCACAAAGTCTTCGAACTAGTTTCCATAATGCTGCCTATATTCGATATTTGAATCTCCATTTAAAAATACCAATTGAATAAATATTGCTACTTAAAAATTTTATGACGAAATTTTCCCAATCTATCGGCAGAATTTATAGCTTACGAACATCATTTGTAAGTCATTATTACAAAAAATATTACGGATAAGCGAGAGGAAGTCCGCGCACCTGTCAGCCTTAGGTGGGCTGTGGCTCGACGGGTGGCGACCGTAGTGTAGGTACGGATCAAAACGGTATATCTCTCATGTAGGTAAGTCTAAACTTTCTATTAATTGTATAACTTATTTGCCTAAAACAGCGGGACTTTAAAACCAAAATTCTTGTAGTATTTTTTGAAAGTTTCTGTTGTGACCTTTTAAGCAATCGACAGTATTTTTTCTCTATATTTTATAATAAGTTTATTTTAAATAAATTTTTTGTTTAAAATCTCAATGTTTTTTGTAGGTCGGTGGCAATCTCAATATTTGGAATAAACGTAGACCCTTGTATTTGGATTAGGATTTTGTTACGTGAATTCTCGCTGCGCAGAATTCTTAATTGCTCAGAATTGGCTACTTTACTGCCACATAATGATCGCGTTTAAAATTTGTTTAGCTTACATCATATTGGGATAAGACATGCGCAGGATCAGCTAATCTTGATTTATTGGCATGTGTAACTGGCATATAGTTATGAAATGCTGTTTTTTTCCACATGCATCCTGTAGGTGTTCTAAAATCGTATCATGCTCATGTGGTACAACCACAGGTAGAAGAAGGTAGTGGTAGAAGCGATTTTTGTATTAACAAATCAACATATTAAAGTAGAGCTAAATAGTTGGAAAGAAACAAAGACGGTCGTTGAACAAAAGGAAGATTTTTATCGAATATAGGTATCTATTATTTCACACGGGTCCGTATTCCCTTGTAACATAATTTTTAAATTGCTTAATATATCTAGTTTATATTTTAGTACCAAGTAACTATGGAGCTGCAATGCATTAAACGTTTATTTTAAAGCTATTCAGAATCAAATTTGTAAGTCAATTATAATAAAAATTAACGAAACTGTTTTAAATTGAGTAAACACTAGAAAAATAAATAAAATGTTAATTTATTAGTAATCTTTGTTCTGTCACCTAACAATATAATCAGGAATATTACATTATATATAATAACAAACAAGCGGAATGAATTCACTGGAATTCACTCGACAGCTTCAAGAATACGTACCGGCCTTTGTTATATAGACGTAAATAGGCGTTGTTATTTATTTATTTATTTTATTTATTTAGTTTTGGAAAACCAACAGCTAAGAGATAACAACATATAAAATTGTATAAATACATAAAGCCAATAATAGGTTCTCACGTTTGTGTTACATATTTTGTTGTTATGTAATTCTAAGTGAAGGCAAAACTTATTGTAAAAATTATAATTATTTAGTGCCACATTTAAATATTGCTAATAAACCTATGTACAATCCATCACAAAAAGAATCTGTTGCTCATCAGTCGCCTTGCAGATGTTACACTACAGTGGAATATATCAAAATTATCAGATTTAGTTAAATGATTGATGCTCTCACTCGCTCGCAACATGAATGAATTTTGGCGGTATTTGTATAGTTGAAACTAGTGGTGTATAAATGGGAGCAAGGTATCTCGCTGATCTAGTGGGGATATTGAACTTAATTTTGGAAAGGAGCTCGGGACAGTCAATTTTATTAGATAAAATTTTTAGTAAGTAAACAATGTCCGCTATCTCACGCCGCGTATTCAGAGGAAGAAGATGGAACCGCTTGCACAGCTGTAAGTATCTATCAGAACTATACTCAATATTAGCACGATAACACAAGTATTTAATAAATTTCTTTTGTAATCCTTCAATACGATCGATGTATTTATTATATCGCGGGTTCCAGATTTCTGATCCGTATTCTAAAATACTCCTAACAAAAGTGCAATATAGGATTTTTAATGTTTTTATCTCCCGAAAACTAGAGGCAGTTCGTATGACAAACCCAAGTGCTTTAGAAGCTTTCTTCACCATAGTTTCAATGTGATTTTCGAAGAGTAGTTTTGAGTCGTGGACAACTCCAAGGTCCCGAATAACGTAATTCCTTTGTAGCAACTGGCCCTCAAGTTTGTATTGGGAAGGAACATTATTTGCTTTTCTACTGAATGTTACAACTGAACATTTAGATGGATTAAGATCAAGCTTATTCTGTCTACAGTATACATCTAAACGAAATAGGTCAGATTGTAAATCCAACACATCTGTTGGAGATGATATAGGTTTAAAAATTTTCATGTCGTCAGCAAAACAGAGTAATTGTGAGTGATGAAAACAAGAGCTTATATCATTAACAAATATTAAAAACAACACAGGACCCAAAAGAGAGCCAGTTATTCAAACATTAAGCCTAGATTAGGGTAATAATGCATCTGGAAATTTTGTCCGCTGTCGATCATTAAAGTAAGCAACCTTTAGTTTCGTCATAGTCCCTGGCTACATTCCGAAAGCCAGCGTCAACTTGTCTGACTCCGCCATTATGATACGAGATTTATGTACGACATTCTACCAAGTACGGTCGAATAATACTTGGGAATGTCAAATTGTCACAAGTATTCCCTTTTGGGGCCTAATACTGTTTTGAAAGTCGTGAAGTAGTTGCAACCATTTTGTACAAATCCCTTGACAATTTTCATTGAGTTCAATGTGAATTTTACACTATGACTGTAAAAGTAATATTGACGGAACAGCAAATTTTATTTATTGCCGGCCTTTTAAAAATTTATAACGTCCACTCCGGAAAGCTTAAAAACAGATAAGTTTATACAAGTGATTATTTAAAATGGTACGGATCGACTCGTGAGATACAGAAATTTCGGCAGCTATCTATCTCAAAGTTGAATGAGGATTTTCTGTCACTATTTCCTTCACTTTTGCGATGTGACAACTTTTGCAACTGAAGTTAAGTTGCAGACGTTGATGGCCTACCAGAGCGAGGCAAATCTTCCATCACATCTCGACCACTTTTGAACGCTTTGTACCACTCATAAGCACGTGTTTTTGATAAAGTCGATTCACCCACCGTAAGCATTCTGTAACATTTTCAATGACTCCGAACACGAAATTCTATTTGCGATGGAAAAATTAAGACCAACTCTTTCTTCAATGTCGTTGTTGAAATTTGCAATACACACTTGATATGACATAACTAAAAAACGCTCACATTAATTAATTAAGAACTTGTATTATGGTCTTATAGTTCGGCAGATCGCAATATGCCCGGGCACATCGTGATACTGACCACTACCATTTTTAGTAAATGAGTAACTTGACTAGTGGTCGAGATTTCTATGGTCCAGTAGCATATCACGATCAGCCCACGACAGATACAAAATAAAGGACAATAGTAAATATTGAACAAGTTATTTGCGCTTATCACATCAACATTTTATCCCTGCCAGGATTTGAATCCAGACCACTTGGTGTGCAGCCTAGGTGTGCAGACAGTGTTATTAACCACTCCACCAAGATTATAAATAGATTTTCACCGTTGT
Organism: Elophila nymphaeata; assembly: GCA_955850985.1. Taxonomy (NCBI): domain Eukaryota; kingdom Metazoa; phylum Arthropoda; class Insecta; order Lepidoptera; family Crambidae; genus Elophila; species Elophila nymphaeata. Next base: position 13,526,997 of record OY039076.1, on the reverse strand, counting down.
ATTATAGTAGGTAATGTAAATATATCTATTTAAAATATTTGTATCAATTAATAGTATTGGTATTTTGATCGGCCATACGTTGCACTAATATTTATATTTAATATAATTCGTAAACAAATAGATTTGTAACAAATAGTCTTTGCCGCCTATCCGGTTTAAAAGCAGGTGCTTATGGTTACGAAATTATTCGTTTCACTGCTCTAAGCCAGAGACATTGATAGCAAGATTGTTCTTCAACTTTGTTCTTCAGTATAGCCATTTCCAAAATCCATCTGGAACTTTACTACGTTGCGTAGCTGATGACTTATCGACAAACAGACTGATACCTTGTATAATGTTATTATTTAGAATACGGTACTAAATTACTACCTTGTATTACTATTCAGAATATATTACTTAATACTAAATTGTTAATCAACTTTTATTGCTGACCCTCTGTATTTACGCATTTAGCAATTCACTTTATGTGTTATTTAGAACACTTCATCAAAAGACGAAGCCCTTGAGAACGTTAACAAGATTCTATTCATTCAGATTTTTTACAAGATCATTTTATCTAATTTAGATTTTATCTTGAGAGTGGTGGTGTGTCTTTAAAATTGGCTGATTCCAACTGTTGTTGCCAATCGACCTCAATAGTTTCTGACACGAAAATAAACTCAGAAGCTATGTGATAGTTATGTTATTACAATAAGATTACAATAAGATCGTCAATAGGCTCATTAATTTACCATGTAAGTTAATTGAATTGGCAGAGGCTTGGCGTTCATATACATTTATGTCTGCATACAGGGTGTAAAAGACATGAACAGTCAAACGAGAACCATGTATTCTGCTCACCATCATAACATTTTTTTCCCTTTAAACTATACCTGGGAAATTGATAGTTACGATTTTATTGAAGGTCAAAGTCATAATTTTTTTTTTAATTTTTTTATGAAAACGTATTCTATACGTTATTTCTTAATTAGTGTCCAAAGAAACATTATCATTTTTTTTAGTATTTCATAACAAAAAATGGCTTCAAAACGTTAACGTTCAATGTAGCTCACTCGATGCGCACGGACACTAACGAGGGGGGCCCCCGTCTGTCAAAATTATCGCGGTTTTGCGAGTTGCGTGCGAGTTGAGCCCTTTACATTGCGCGGTGCAATTTGCAATTTTTTTTAACACCAAAAAATAAAAATCATTTCCCAGCAATATTTTTTTTGAAATATGTCTTATTTTGATGTATAGAATACATGGTTCTCGTTTGACTGTTTATGTCTTTTACACCCAGTATATACGCTAGCTTAAATGTGTTTAATTTCTAAATATATTCTATCTTCGTCTAATTTTGTATCATCTTAAAACCCAAATCGAAGGATCACGTACAACAGTATGTAACGTAGCCCAAAAAAGCTTCCATAAAAGTGATCGCACTAAATAAGATTATACGAGTATGGGCACTAACGTGTATAAGAAGGCAAATAAAAAAACGTTATTACAGGAGAAACGGTTTAAAATGACATTGTCCATTACCGTAAGCCACATAATGTTATTCCCATTTCTTTGTGGGTAAACGTTTGTCGGTTAAAACGTAGAAATGACATATTTTCTACGAATATTAGTATTTATTAAATTGATAAATAAATAAATACTAATATTCGTATAATTAAAATATACAAAATAACTTATACCTATTATAAGAATCTGACATGATCGTGATCTATCTACGCATAGATCTCAAAAGTCCAGTTATCCTGGGTCCAATCCCCAGGAGAGTACGTAGAACATTGGCAAACTCTCTAACAAATTTTGAATGAATATCAAAATATAGAGATCAATTTCTTGAATAAAATGGTATAAGAAATAATCCTAGACGAACTCTGGAAAAATACATATAGCAGTTTAAATTTTGCTCAGTCTGATTGAGTTACTCTCTCGGTTTTTCTAATCCTACCTTATGTACGTCATTTGCAACTGAATTTTAAATGCAGACTCTCTTAACGAAAATATTAATCCTTAACTTACTTTTTAAAACAATATTTACTATTTTCGAATATAATTTTTACTCACGCTTTCGAAACATTTCAAAATAAATCGTACCGAGGGTCTCTTTCTGAGAATTTTCAACTGCTTGCGATTGCTTACTTCTGTGTAAAGCTAATTTGTCATTTTATTTGAAAGGAATTCCATTCGTACACCGACATTATTCAGAGTCCTTAATATTTCCTGGAATATGGAATTTACATTATAAGCGCTTTTTAAGTAAATATTTCGAATGTTGCTAGCAAGTATGCAAATGCAAAATCTTGATGCTGTAAATGTAGCCTATGAACATTTATAATTTATAACTCAAGTGTTGAGGACCGTAGATTTGATACCCTTTTCACTACCTACTAGATTACAAACGTGGATATTTCTAGATTTTTTCAATTTTCAAATCTTACTGCAAAATGTTTAAATGGAAAATGTTAATAAAAAACAAAACCTTAAAATATACTTATGTTTTCGTATCTGCTATTTTCACAATATGTAATAGCTATAACCGCTATTTCAAAATAAAATTTAAATTAGATAAAACTAGAACCCAAGCGAAATTGAATTATAAGCCGGCGCAGATTATAATTCAATTTCGCAATTCTAAATTTATAATAGATTAAAAAAATATATCGTCGGTTATTGTTGCATTGTCAATCATGGTAATTATAAAACTCAAAAGCCAGTATTACAAAACGAAAGTATTCTTACGTTAATTGAAAAAAAAAAATCACTTTCACTCGTACGTATTTCACCTGTCACAAACCTAATTAATTATGATAACTTGTTCTTTTAACGTTCATTGGCTTTGCCACATTTTAATAATATTGTAAATATTTAAAGAACACAAATCATAATTCTTCATAACTGAGAAGCCGACACGCCCTATCATAAATACATTCGGTTCTATAGTTGGAATACGTTTTCTAATATTGTTGTCATTTTCCATTGCTTCTGTTGATTTAGATGTGGCCTTTTATGGATGTATTCAAATAACCTAATATTGCTTTTATGTACGAGTATATGAATATGTTATCTTTTTGTTTATTATGGGAAGACTATTTTAATACCATTAAATGTAGGTACCTACGACTTTCTTAATTTTCAAGATATTATAAAAAACTTAATAATATTGTTTATTAAATGTAGCGTTTGTTTTATCCTATAGGGGTCACCATAAAGTTTGTATTTTCGAACTCTTCCAAACTTTCTATCCTCCAATTAGTTTCACCCACGCGATTCTGTTATTCTTCAAGTCTTTCTTTAATCATTTTTTCACAAATAAAAAGAGTGTTACCCATAGCAGTTCCTATAAGCAGTTAAAATCTGCTTTTACCATCATCATTTCGTAGATAATATACACAAATTTTTATTAATGGTTATTTTTTAAATATATGAGATGAAGCGATCTCTCCAGGGCAAGTTTATGATACTTATAGGATTTAGAAAAATAACCACTTAAATACAGGGTGTAAAAGACATGAGCAGTCAAACGAAAACCATGTATTCTGCTCACTGTCATAACATTTTTCTTCCTTTAGACTATACCTAGGAAATTGATAGTTACGATTTTATTGAAGGTCAAAGTCATAATTTTTTTTTTCATTTTTTTATGAAAACGTATTTTATGCGTTATTTCTTAATTATTGTCCAAAGAAACATTATCATTTTTTTTAGTATTTCATAACAAAAAATGGCTTCAAAACGTTAGCGTTCAATGTAGCTCACTCGATGCGCAAGGACACTAACGAACGGGGCCGCCGTCAAGCAAAATTATCGCGGTTTTGCGAGTTGCGTGCGAGTTGAGCCCTTTACATTGCGCGGTACAATTTGCAATTTTTTGTAACAGCAAAAAATAAAAATCATTTCCCAGCAATATTTTTTTTGAAATATGTCTTATTTTGATGTATAGAATACGTGGTTTTCGTTTGACTGCTCATGTCTTTTACACCCAGTATGATTATGCGACATAACACGTACCTTAATAATAATATACAGCCGCAACTTAGTTTATCTCTAATAACAGTATCAACTAAAACCCCTGATAAGTTACAATCGAATACGATTCGGAACTTCGTACTTTTTATGTATTAGAAATGCAAATCAAAACACTAAACCAGATTACAGAATAAAATGTAGATCAGAATTGGATTTTATAAAAATTCAGACATGTTAATGGCGAAATTTAAGAGCTCCGGATAAAATACATATTATAATGTTACGAATTACGATATTTTGATTCCATTGAAATAAGAAAAGATGAGATAAAAAATGACCTCGGCTGGACTATTTGATTAGAATAGCGTGCGACGAGGCCAAGCCGATTCTTTCTCACGATTTCGACTGCAAAAATTCAATTTTGTGAAATAATGTACTTTTGTTGAAATAAGTGTTATTATGACACTACTAAATACTGACTTAATTTAGGTATTTTATTGGAAGTTATAACAAACAACACGACGGATTTATTCTTTCGATTTTGGAACTCCATAGTGACTTTTCCAGTTTACAGAATATCACAGTCAATTGTAGCTTTTCATTGTGTTGTAAAGGCATCGTCAAACAGCGAGCGTGATGTAGCGATTCTTCGCGATTTCAACACTCAACGCGCCCGTCCGCCGCGTCCTCCAGCCGCTAGTGCCGCTACTGTGGGAGAAGTCACATAGAATTGCAAATAAATCAACTCACGCGTGCGAACATCACATCATGCAGTTTGACGAAGTGTTTAGGCATGAACCCATGAACCCAGTCATGGTAGTAACTGCTCTTTGGCGTTCTTAACGTCAACGAGGTCATAGATAACATAACAGTGACGAGGATCATTGGTCTGAGGACGAGGTGGTCACAGCTTTGCTTATAATGTGATCATTGTCATTTACAGAAGCAATACATTGTGAAGCTTGCCAACCGACAGAATACACAACACTGCCAAAAGGTTTAAGCAGAAAAAATATACCTCATTATACTCTGTGGTCTTCCACGGAGTATATTGAGGTATATTTTTCCTGCTTAGTAAATTAAGTTTAATTAGGACATAATTCTAGCGTCTAAAATATCATGTTTTACCACTAATAATTTATTTGCAAAGAAACGGGTCGTATTTGAATTTTTATTACCGTTAATATTTCTACAGCTCTGTTTAGCGAGGTTGTTGTTAGCTTTTTATGTGTTAATTTACCATACAGTTAACTTCTCTTTAGGCAACGCTAATGTGTTAAAAAGTCGTTTGTGGAGTTGGTTTTGAAAACTAATCTGACAAATTGTCATAGTGTGTGTGAGTTGAGAATTCCTAAATAGTTTTTATTGACTCCTTAAATAACTTAACTGTTAATAAATATATTTTTATTTACTTTTTATTTTAAAAGGCAGTTGCTCTAATAGTTAATATTACATTTTAGTCAAGCCATTTGGACTAGTTTTTAATTCTATTGACAAAGAAAAATAAATAATGACTGTATGAAAAATGACGACTGATTAAGTTTGGAAATAAAAATGGGCTAACTGACATGCTGAAAGTAGATGAAGCGAAAAAAATATGTAAGGATAGTAGGAAGTGCAATGAAGTGATCGGCCTATTGCATGGGAGAAAGGCATGACTATATAGGCTTTGTATTTTATTTATAATTGCCGTAAGAATTGCATGTCCTGAAAATAAAATTTATCACATATTTTCGTTTACCTTAAAAATATGCAAATGTTAACGGATGTATGCGCGTCGATATTCGGGTCACTTCTATTAACACTTCTCGTCTTGTCTAGAAAAATCGCCCAAACATAGAACCAAAATAAAAAACACGCTAATGAAGCCGTCGACAATTAATGAAGAGAGACGGACAATACCATCATTTATCCATCTAGATTGTATCTCGTGCGTAATTGGTGTCGTAGTTATAAAGAGGATGTTGAGAGGACTGGTTTTCAAGAGACGAACAGCAGACGCATGCTTAGCGTAATAACTTAGGATGACAGCTTTTGAGCGAATAGAGAGAGGATTTGCAGAAACATTTTGAAGATTATACAGGGTGAAATTGAAAACGTTGGCATCCTTTTAAAATAAGATTCTACCCATGGTTAATAGTGCATACACCGCATATTAGCAAAATCAAAAGAAGTAAAATTTCAATATCAAAAACCTAGAAAAACCATTTTAGTTTCTTAAGAATAGCTTAATAGTGCAAATAAACAATAAAAATATTAATAAAATAAATAAATATTAATATGCTGTTATCCAAACAATTTCAAAAATATCAAGTTGAATAGGTCCGCTTGAAACGACGCGACACTCTGCCGCTCGGCGCGTGCGTATTTTCCCACTACGAATTCATTCATAAAACCAAAAAACTTATTCGTAAATCATTAAAGGAAGACCGCGCGCGCAGCCGTCCTTTGTACCCCTTTGACATCGCGCCGCCACCGCGCACCGTCACCTTTCGGCTTGCGCCGACGACGCCTCTCGCCGCCCGCCGCTCGCCCCGCCCGCTTCAGTCGGCGCAAGCGCAAAATACTATGTACCTATTTTATTTATTAGTACGGCTTTACGCTTATTTGTTTATGCACGTATTACTTTGCTCGGTCTCGGGAACTTGTCGTCGCACACGCGTTAAGGATTGCAGTGGCTGTTTTATGGTAGTATTGTTATCGTATCGTAATGCCTCGACCACGTAATGTGCAAGGACGGTACACAAACCAACAGTACATACAAACAAATTAACATGTGTGAACTCGCGTAAATCAAATCCCGTAATCAAACCGGTTTTATGGCACGCACAATATCATGCCATCCGAGTAATCGTATGAGAGTGAAAGTGAAACGAGAGACGAACTCAAAAACAAAATAATCTTAGCCTTTGAAGCTGTAAAATTGCAAGGCTCTGTATTGAACAGAGTGAAAGACAATCATATTAAACAATTGTTAAAATATTTGTGAGCAAAAGTGATAGGTAATAAGTAAATCATGATTTGAAAATTCTTATTAACGTGAATACTTTAATTTCGCCTTTTGAAATACGCCAAAAACTTTAAAAGTGTTAATTGTGTGTTATGTTATTCATGAGTTTGTTCTTATTTCATCTGCCTGTTGCCGAAGTTTTAATCGTCCTAAGCTGGAAAAAATAGGTATGAAGTTTAGCGTTCATTATCCATTGTTATTGTACCTACAAGGTAGATCAGCTGTTCTCGCGGATCGCGAGAGAGCGACGCCCCCGACTACGTGTAGGTATCGACGCTTCGCTGTGTCGCACTAAGCATGTTGCTATCTCGAAAGAAAATGATACTTTATCAATTTCTCATTTATTTTGTAGTTTCTTTAAAGTTGATTTTTTTTTATTCGGATACGCATAAAAATAATCCCTAATTTAAGTACAATGGTAGACTGAATTGATGCCAATGACTTCAAATTCACCCTGTATAATGCACTAATTTACACAAAATTAAGCCATATATTTCTAGTAACAACAACTGCTAAAATATTAACATTCTCAGAAGCTAATATTAGCTTTACTTTCGATTCTATGATGATTTATATGATGATGAAATAAAAAAATACATGATGATTTAAGCGTCCATCTTTGCCTTAGCTACTTCATCCGTTTATAAAATGTCATGATTTCGACGAATGAAGGATCCCATCATCGAATGCAATCTCTCTTAATTAGAATCAGTCACGATTGTTTCTTCGATTATTTATTCAATTTTAAGAACATGTTTAATAGTGTGATGCAATGTTCAATTTCTAAGAAGTGATAATATACGAGAGAAGCCTACAATTCTAATAGAGACCCTAAATTTAATTGCTAAAAGGGCAATGTAAATAACAAGTATCTCATTACAATTCTATTTAATAAATCACGAGCTGAAAGCAGAAAATGATTAACAGAAATGAACTATTTACTCGGCACCACACGATATGGATCTTTCAATCAGACGTCAAACAATTTTTCAATTTTAGACGGGCACCCACGTTGTGACGATCAATAGTGGACTTACGCAAATGGAAGGGTTTCACGACCACAGTTAATTAAGTAAGTATTACGTATAGGACGACTTTAATAAAATGACTATCAGCTATCTTGAAAATGTTTGTTGTTTAAAAAAAAACTTTGATTGATTTATGTGGGACTTGACTTTGTGTTACATAATTTTGGATACGAGTTTTGTATACTGCAAAGTTTTATGCGTACACAAATTTTTGCTCAATATTATAATCAGATTTCCTTCTTTGGATTACTTCTTCAGTAATGCTGAGTATAACATCAGCACCAGATATTTTATGTTTTTCATCATAACAGCCTTTATAATTCGACCCACTGCTGGGACACAATACCTCTCCTTGTCATCGAAGGAGTTTTAGGCAATAGTCCACCACGCTTGCCCAATGCGGATTGGTGGACGGAGTATAACGTGATCGATACCCCTTTTCTGGTCCATTAGTCGCCTTCTACGATACCCATTGAAGGATATGGGTGATGCTATTCTACTCTGCCGGCATCACACGGCTATTTTATATTCTTTTCAACTGCAAATTATCATATGGTTCGACACAGATTTGTATTGTTGGTTTTATTGTACCTCCTTTTACAATACCGCTCTTTTTATTCTATCTTCTTTCTACCTTGCTTCCAGTTTATGTCTTGATATCGATAATACTGCAAAAAGTTCTTGGCATTCGATTTTTACAGCCGCCACACCAACCCACCTTGGGAACGGCTGCTATATATCGACAGCAGCCTTAGTTCTATCTCGTTCCACAACACCGCTTTTCATATTCTAGCATTATTGAAGCAAAATAGACAATGTTAATATTGCAACGAATTTTTAACCTTAATTGACATTAATTTAGTATTAACATAATACATTAACCAGTAATGAAGTATTCGGTAATCTGGGTGTGGTAATACAAGGCGGATAATGAAGCGGTTGTCTTATAAATGAAGTTATTACATTGTTATTATACGACTCATTATAAGTCTTGTTAGCTACGTTCGCCTTCCCATTATCTATTGCGAATAATACAACGAATCTGGCTTGTTAGGAATTGGTTAGTACTCCGAAAACAATGACCGTATATTGTTTTCATATAATTGTCATATTTACGACCGCAATACACGATCATGTAGCGAGGGAAAGGTGAACATAATTTCTCTGATTCTGTTCGCAGGAATGGTTAAATAAATAGATACTATCGGCAGGATTTTAAATGGCCTCTTTGGTATTGCATACCTAGACACAGTGGGGCAATATATTACCCATTGACCAGTTCAGATTATCGATAACTGTGACATAGCACACAACCTTTTTTACCTCTTTTGTGCTTTGATGAATATTGCCTATACAAATATTGTGAGCTCAATATAAATCAAAACTTTATAATGTTATTTTATTATATACAATCTTACTTATTTACGATATTATGTTTATGCTGCACTCATGAGACCCACGACATGCGGCAGTGTGCTTAATATGGAATAATCGTAATAAATTTATAAACTTAAATTTTTGAGGTAAATGCATTATACAACACGTCATAAAATGTCTATCTTTATCATCAGAAAGATTTATTATTTTATTATAAGGATAAAGATTTTTGCTGGAGAAGTTTTATCCTTACCTATAATAAAATAATAAATGTTAAATAATAAATTTTTAACATGAAAAATTATTGTCACTCGGTTTTTCAGTTTATTTTTAATTTGTGGATGACGTTAGATGATGACTAGCCGCTAAAATGAAACTGTCCTTGGTATTCAATTTTATAAATACCCTCATAACATAGGGACTGGCGTGATATTTGTCTTATTTTGAGATTTTCGATGTTTTTACTTTCTCGTATACGTAGGATTGTAAATTCGTCAAATTCCCTTGGTTTTGGACCTCTCCGAGTCCAAAAATACTTTTTTTGGAATTATGTCTCTGTGTGTGTGTGTCTGTGCGTTAGCAAGATAACTCGAGTATGCTTTAACTTATTGCATCCAAATTTAACATGCATGTATGACATCAAAATATAAGGTTTCTATCCACTTTTGACTCGTTTCCGGTATACGAGAAAGTCAAGGGGAGACCACTCCCGAGAGTGACGATTTACAATCAAATCAAATCAAAATAAATTTATTCGGTTTCAACAGACAATTAATACATATAATTAAAAAACAAAAAAATACACATAAGAAAAATTAAAACCAAAACGGCCACCACTCAGCATATGTTGCAGCATGCACAACACCTGCAACGCTGGTATTCTTTGGGAACCCATGTAACTAATCATCATCAATGTAACCGTAATAAGACATTTATGCGTTGAGTAGTGTTGATAGTACGTACAGGCTATTGCTACCAGACGACATCCTCGGTTCCACGCTCCGCTAACCAAAGCTGTTATAAATATTTACCCATAAGGTGGACCATAAACTTGTTTGCCACCTTAGTTTATGAGAAATATAACCTCTGCTTCGTCCACAACTTGATTAAGTGGTCAGTAAACAGGAGCTCCTTAAACGTACAACAATGTGTGGAATTGTTTCTGTGCTACATTGTGAGGTATATTCAGCTACTGTTTTATAGCTACTAAGGAGTAGTGGTTAAACATTAACGCCATGTACCAGTGCAAGTATTGAAATAGGAACTGGTTTCTCATGTTTGTCGCTTTCGACCGGGTCGTCTGCCAATTTACAACGTGCTTTCTAAACCTTCACGCTAATACCGCGGTTTGTGGATTTGCGTGCTTGCATCATTCAAATTTATGTATCAGTGTGTGTAATCATCAGCCAACCAATATGTATGTAACTGTTCAAAATCCGTTAGAACATCATGATCGTGTTTTGTTTTGGCATATTGACGATCGCTTGAATATTTGTATCTTACTTATAAAATGATTTTTTGAATAAATTAAGAAATATGATTTGGACTTTTGAGAGCTTTCGCTATAGCTACTTTTTCAATTGAGTTTTTCAAGACTTCGGAGAACCAAGTGACATAGTTTTGGTTAAAAAAAATTAATTGTCAATGTTAAGTTATAGCTAACTAATATGTTAGCTATAACTTAACATTGACAATTAAATTTTTAATTATTGCCGGGTAAATAACAGTTAACATTCAATTTTGAATTTTAACAGACTCCGTACATAGTTAGTATTTTATTATCTATGTATAGAAGAGGTACTTAAATGATGTATTTTTAGACAATAATAAAAGGAAGCATGTGTTAAAGCTATATTTAAATATTGCATAATTATCAAATTAATATTTCTTTGTTAAGTGAAGGACAATCTTGCGCTATAATCGTAAATATTAAATTACTCTAAAGTATTGAGCTATTAAAAAATAAATACATTTTAAATTCCAAGAATCTTAAAATATACGCTAAAGAATAAAGAGGAGAATTCGCTTTAAAATTCCGAGCAACTGTTTCAAAGCCATTGGAAACTGATTAACATTTTAGTTCCACGACTCCAATGGTTTCTTGAATATCTATACAGGTCTTGTTGGTTCTAACATTACGTGCTTATCCAAAGTTAACTGGTCAGCATTCTTCTAAGTAGAGCATAATTACCACTCTGGATAGGTAATAATGGTATGTCTAAAACACGCTACCTGCTCCTAGGCATAATGAGTACACCAACAAGTAAATGAAATTCCACGTTTACAGATGCAGTACAATGTCAAAAATATTAGAAACAGAAGTTAATGAAATCTTCTTTGATTAACGTTATGATCCTCCAGTACTTATTTGATTTTAAAATTAATGCCTCCCGCTAATTGGCTACTGTATTCATTTCATTATCAGCCACTGTAAAAGTTGTTGCTTGCAAAAAATATTTGATTGATCATCTTCAATCAATAGATGATTAATTGCTTCCGTGTATATCTAAAAGTAGAAGATTGTTATTAATGTGATATTCGTCCTATTCCTCAATGGTTTCGGTTGGGAAGCCGTATACAACCGCGCCCATGTAAACGATGGCATCCTGTGGAATTAGAGCTGTTTAATCGCGCCTGGATTGCCGCCTTACATTTGGTCTGTACGCTGAATATGTAGTTGCAGGTAAAATGTTAATGGATTACTTCCTTATGGGGCGAGAATGCAACTCGAAGCATGGGAAATGTCCGCATTTGTACTGAGCATTTCGTGCGCTACTGACAATTGTGGCCTGCAAATATTTTCGTCAACTGAAAATCACAAGGTACATTCAACTTCCTATGAGGTTTTATTTCTATATTTAGGTCTAGGTATTATAACACAAACAGTAATGATCTAGTAAAATATTTCACGACGTCTTAGGTCATTTCTTAACACGTTAACTTCGGTGATTAAATCCTATTTCAATACAAGTAATAACTTACTTTATTCAACATAGGCGACAAGGCATTAAACCCGTAGTATTTTATGTCATATCGCTTCTCGTTTCATAAATCTTGGATTATCCTGCTTAGCTTATGAAGCCTTATGATGATGCTTAGTCATTTGAATAGCTCATTCTGTCATTTAACGTTCGTACTCAGTTATTTAGGTTATAACTCTTATTTTCATTGACTAAAATATCCTACCATTTATATTTTTAATGTTCGTAGCAGTTCATTCATGATTTTTGCTATTATATGTTTCTATGGTAAATGATATTAGAATCATGTTTAAATAAGATATAGTAATAAAAATATTTTTCGCTAATAATTTCCAGCCTCAAAACAAACAATTTCTAAATCTGTTAAAATCGGAAAAGTCATACACCTAAGTTTTTAGTATTTCATAGAGAAGTGTGCACTCAAATTTTTGGCACTACTGTACATGCATTACGTCTTTTACAATAGTATGCTAAAACATTGATTTAAAATGTGAATGAGTTCCATAAAGATTATTATATCAAAAAAATAAGCAAAATAAACAATAACAAGCCCAGGAGCACAATTTAAGCGTTGCAGTGACTGTGTCGCCACGATACAATCTAGATATTGAATCTGCTCGCGTGCCGATGGCATCTGGACGTATTTAGTGGTGACGATGTATGGGCAATGCCTCCGTAGTATTGGTATTAACTTTATCTGATGATTGCGTCACATTAAATTTCATTGCTAGTGCTGGACATTAAGTATTACCAAATATGGACCAATTAAAGAGTTTGTATTACTCTCATTGCACAGCTTTGTTTGATATTTAATTTGGGATACATTTCTAAAAGTCTATATTGCGTAAGGTTCGGGTGCAATGTTTAAGCTTCGTGTTAATGCTGTTGTCTTGGTCACTTTTGGTATGCCAAACATAAACGTAAGCTCAAAGGTGGAATCTAGCTAGTATAAAGTTTATCTAAAAAGAGATGTGACCACGACAACAAGCCCTCCACCAACCCATAATCATGCCTTACGGCATACGAACTGAAATCGTGGGATGGTACGACGGTACTTGCATTTGCTCTTCCCCTCTGCATCTTCTTTACTCCCTACAAATTATCTCTTCGTCTATGACCCTATGTTCCCTTCTATGGCGGGAACGATACAATATGTGACTGAGTTTCTATACATTCCTACTCGTGTGATCCTTGAATGGTGTGCCAGGAGTGCGCCAATTAGCGCAACGCTTCAATGATGCTGCAGCTACTGGTGAGGTCCTAGTGATATATGGGGCCAGGTCCTGTCCTCTCTCTAGGCGGTTCAACATGGTCTCTCTAGCGTTCATGTACAGTATACGATTGAATACTGTACATGACCGCTATGGGTTAGTGGTGAGCTTGTTGTCGTGGTCACGTCTCCTTTTTTAGGGAAACTTTATACTAGCTCGATTCCACCATACCTTCGACCTGCAGCCTTATCATCAGGTGAGAGGAAGGCCAAGAGCTATCCCGTAAATCATAAAAAAACAACGCTAGTCAAGATTTTATGCTTCCTTCCAATACTCTAAGAATCGGATAGAAAATTAATCATACTCGTAGATATTAGAAAATATTCATTTAAATGACATATTACGACTGGACTTTGCGGATGGTCCCGAAATTACTTTTTAGGTTTTAGAGATAGAATTTGAGGAGGAGAATTTGCATAGGGACCTTTAAATATTTTGTAATAAAATTTCCTTAACTCTACATTGGCTACACAACCTATTTGAATAATACTGGAAGCATTTGTATTTTTATGCTGATGTTCCATGGTATTATATTATTTTAGTTTACGACTAATGTATTGACCTTTTGGTGTACAGTGTTACGCAAATGCAAATCTATGAAGATGCGACCGCGCGGCTTTACATAAACGCTTTCACGACCATTAAAGTAGATACGAAGATAAATTCTAATGTAATCTAATACGTAATGATAATAAACACAGAGGCGTGAGATATATGGGCAATTGGAATTATCAATTGTTTTATGTCATCATTTATCAACAAAACTTATTATCACCGTATTGAAATTGAAGATTTATTGAATTTTGTTGTTTTTAATCTTCATCAGTAATATATATATTATTCCATTTTCTACCAAGTGTTAAAATGAAGTCTGTTCAATACTGACCAAATATTAATTTAAATAGTTACTTCATTATAAATAATTTCGAAGCAATATATTCAAAGCAACAATGAAGACACCGGTGAAGACATTACAGATACTGCTTTCCTTAAAAGGTAGTTTATGGCTTGTACACGTCAAAGTATGCAGCATGTCGTATTTGACGATAGCATCAGAAAATTCAAGTCACAGCGAAGATTGCTTGATAGATACCACGCTACAAGCGCAGATAACCTAACCTTATGTCAAGTCTTCGATATTTATTAGTATCCTTTCTACTGGGTGGCTTTTTCTATCCCAAACCGCTATCGAAAAAGGAAAATATTTGAAACGTTTTTACTAACAAAATTCTTGCTACTTTTTGTTGAGAAACAGACTCTCGGAACGTTGAAACTTGTGACGAAATTGCTCGGGAGTGTGCTAATAAAAGAGAACTTAATCGATTCCATTAAAAATACGATGTAAAGTGAACCATATTTTGTCCTAGCTTCGACTCGTTCTCGGACGCAGTTTTACAAGACTCACACCTGTCTCTCGCGAAGGATCAAGAAACTTTAATCGGGTTCATGACTGCAGCAAAATCAGAAAGGTTCTAAGTGGCTCCTGTGGCTGGTGCGCGTAGGGCGTTGTTCGAGTAATTTAATTAGATTGTTGAGATAAAGCTAAATGCCACATTGCACGAGTCGCCGTTCCTTCGGCATTTTAGTTTCAAACAACATGTCTCTATTTATAATCAGACCTTATTGACTGTTTTAGAACATTTGCTTAATAGTTTATGTTTCGAATCCATGTCCAAATTGTCTTTAGGGAAATTTTCATGCTTAATGAGAATGTTTGAAAATTTATCTACGAAATAAAATTTTGTAAATTTTTAATATTAAATGGCTAATTTTTGATATTAAAATACTTGTCGTTATCAAGTTACGAAGGCAAAATTCGAACCCGAAACCTTTCGCGGTTTGGACGACTGCTCTTCCAACTACTATCTATCGTTTTATGAACCATATCACAAGCTGACATATAATACTGAAAAAAAAAAAATACATCTTTGACATCCGATGAGATAATTTTTTTGACATTTAGGTAGTACCTCTCGGTCTTACCTCTCAATTAGACTTGCATTAATCTTGATAAGATCTTGATGGTCAATGCAGTGACAGACGGTCATTATTGTTTAGGCTCTAAAATACACCCAGTGTACTGTTGGGTATCGTGAAAATCTTTGTTAAATGAATACTGTCTCACGCACAAGTTATTCTAAGCGGCAATAGTTTTGCTCGCGTGTGGGTGGGCTTATGCTATTAAATATTCTTCGTGTTGAGTAGTATCTATATCCATTAAGCACATGGATGATATGCATAAAGAGATGCGTTGGGATTGAGTTACACCAAAACTACCTACAGATAAGGTTGTTGAATGCCCCACAGGTCTTTATTTTAACTGGAGCTCTTTCTAGTGTTTGAATTGAAATATAAAATCCAAATATAAATATAAGTTCAAAATATGAGAAAACTAACGATATATTAAAAAAAACCACACACAAAAAATAAAAGGAGACAGCAGCAACGTGTTCGCTCAGTACACTCATATAAAATATATTTAAGTACATGCGTAATTATGTCATAACTCTATCAATATCAATTATTTAATAATATCATATTATTAGTCTCTAATATTAAGATTTTATCGAAAGAGAGGAGTACCATTAAAAACTTCTGATTTATAACGACGAATAACAAGTTTTGTTGCAGCAATAGTAGTTTCTGTCTAACGTAAAAGTAGTTTTTAATTAAATTTTCTCTCTTATCTAATCTTTGAACTTACCGGAAGAACATGCTAACATTCGTTGGTGTTCCACACCATTGTATTTGAATCTCAGTGCGCGGGAATGTTCGACCGCGCTCCGTTAAACAATGGCGATGGGTAACTGCTGCGGTATTACAATACGAATTCCTATCGAAAATTATAGTTTTCCACGCCTGTCTGGTACTCCCTTTCCATTATAATGCACTGTGCAAATTGTTGATGGCTATAAATTAACTGGTGAAGCTTGCTTGCTTTTAAAATCAGTTGTACCTTTAGATACATTTGCTGTTTTATGCTTATCATCTACATCTACGTTAGCAAAATTGAAAGCAAAATTATTTTTGTCGTGTACGCATCCTTTTCCAGTCTAATTTTAATACAAAACAATATCACCTCTATAATTGTTGTTAAGACAGAGATGGAGCAAAATATGCTCATTTATGCAGATTACTTCTTTAAGACGCCTCAAGGGCTCCATAAAGATAGAGCTGAACGCTCGAATGGGTCTCGATTAGTGTTACATTGCTCGTTAAATATGTAAAAACATACTAGTCGCAATAAACTATTGAAATGACATACGTATAATATGAATGGTATTAAATTTACAGTAAAGAAATTTTACTGCATCTCTTGTACAATAACTTAATAGTGCTTAATGCTTGATTTATGATTACCGCGCTAAGACTGTTGGGGGGTTCTTTATAACTTCAACATGGGGCATGCAAACATTAATTTCGTGTCATTCTCCTTCATTAATGAAAAGCGTTTACTTTAACGACCTTTTATAATGAGGAATTTCTATAAACTAAACGATTTAAAACATGAAATGTGCTGGAATCCGCTTTCAGTGCTATGAGAAATATTTATTCTAATAGGATTAACTCCACTGTCCGACAGTTAGTGTGTCCCAGTGTTCGTAATTCTCTCTAATTCTGTTAAAGGATAATGTTCTCTTATGAAAGTTTTTAAATATTTATAATCATTCAAGCGAAAAAATTACGACTGATAACTTGTTGTTTATGGGAAATATTTCTTAGGATTAAAGAAAATAATAACAAATTGCTTGATAATTAAACTATTACTGAATGTTGTTTCTGAATAATACAAACATTTAAAAAAACATTATACCCAGACTTTAAAGACGATATATTAATAGCTTGAAATGTGTTTCCTCTGTTAGACTGGAACGCAGATCGTTATTAATAAAACACGCCAACTTACATGCCTTCGCTACAGGGTACGAACCTGGTTCGCATAGCAAGAAAATCCTTTCATATGCTAATCTGAGGCGTGACGTATTAATGCAACGTCCTAGCCCCATTACTCAACATAATTCTAAGACTAATCGGGTAGATATAATCTGATCTTCGCCCAGCTCGTTAGATTCACCGTATCGTCACGTTGCGATGTCCCGTGTTATTTATTTGCGCCGCCTCCCACTCAGAGTTAGATGTACCCATCCGAAGGTGTGGTTTTTAAATAGCGTTCCCAATGATTTACTAGAATTATTCGAGATAATGTCGATGGTTAAATCACAAGGACTAGTTTTTGCCATGAGTTACGCGGACGACTTTTAACCGGTTCAGGCGTAAGCTCCACGTACAAAGTGTAATAAACCAGATAAGACGAACGTAAACGGGAATTAATTTAATCTTCCGTGTGGAGCAAATTTCAATTTAAAGCCGTCATATATCAGTAGTAAATGTCTTGCAAATTGCTGTTTTCCAAGTTTCTTCTAACGTACAATATTTTTATTCAAATGCTGCCAAGTGTTCATTTTTTCTTTATGAGTGAACTAAGTAATAGGATTGCCTGGAGCCAACTCCAAGGTTATGACGTTTGTAATGTAGTTCTAATAAGCTTGCATTTGTTCTGTTTTTCTATTTACACAATATTCAACGTACATCATATTTGCTTCGCCTTCAACTGCATTATTGAATCTAGTTATCAAAGTGCTAATGAGCTAAGTCTAAGATTTATGTGTGTTTGTTACAGTGAGATGGCGCGGTGGGGCGCGCTGATCTGGCATGAGAAAACTATCTGGATTCTCCTGTTTTGCCTCCTACATAACGTATGGGCGACACCTGGTGAGTGGTTTTCTCGTAATAAAGTAGACTTATAATGTTGTTCGTTGATATATTATTAAATTATTATTAAAACAACAACTGTAACATAATAAATTTAGTTATTTATTTATTAGGGCCGGTATTTAGAATATTTCTATTCATCTAAAGTCAGTACTTATAGTATCGATAAGTAAGTGACCATTGTCTAAATTAATTAATTCACTACTATATACGTTACAAACGGTACAGAAAGTAACAAATTATTTTACAAGAATTGAAAACTCATTTGTCTTTTGAACAAAAATGCTAATAAGTATTTCACATTCTCATGCAGTGCAAAGCTGCTAAGCAGCAAGGAAGTAATATATCCAGAACTGCATTGATTAGCTAAGAAATTAAAGCAAATCCTTTTGGTCGATATTATCCTTCTCATCAGTATCGCTCATGTTGGAAAGTCTATTACTAAACACGACTCGCGATACACATGCAGAATATTTCCACAGTAACTTTGTTTCAAAAAATATTTCGGAACTAGCGTGCATCTCATGTGTCTTGTAACTTCTAGGAATCTTAATGAATCTCAGTTTGTTATAAATCTCTGCCATGATAAACAATATAATTGGTGTTCAATTTCACGAAATCTAATCCTATCAAAAGAAATTATCATTGATTTCTATCTCTGTAAATGATGACGTGATCCATTCACTCCCATTGAATGGTAATGTTTGAGAATTGTTTCGAACATAATAGTTTATTTGTTCGACTTGTTTGTACAAACAGAACAACGAGATGTTCCGCTTAACCAAATTATTAAGATGATGTTAGTGAAAGTATTGATATTGATCTTTGATGATTAGATTAACGTTGACAGACATACAGTACGAACAACTTGCACAGCAAAACGTACTATAATTTACGAATCTTTAGACATTAAGTCATTTCTTCAATAATAGCGTTGATGTCATAGTCATAATCAGAACTATAGGCTCCATAAGACATAGTAATGTGTTTATTGATATGAGCAAATCTAGTGGAATAGTTTTGAGACATGGAACTAAATTTAAATCAAGAATTCCACGAAAGAATAATAAAATTCTCACAAAATGTTTGCCTGTATTGTCTATACAAGTAATATAACGATGCTTTCTAATTAGAGCAGTCTCATATATGGGTGGCCATAGTGGTCAATAACTCGCTTCTACCATTTTGGGTTCAGTGGAAACATAAGTACATTTTGAGTATCAATGTACTAATTAATACTGTCTTTTAAGGCTTAGGCTTTATATTTTATGCCTAAGGCCTAATTTAGAGACAAATAAGTTTTTAATTGGACGGTTCTCAGACACACCTACAAGTGCAATTGGACATACATTTCTAGGTTTGTATACTTTTATGTTTTTCATTATTAATATTGAATATTAAATTTTGCACCTGCAAATGTAATAAGTATATAAAACTTAAAAGTGTTCATAAATGCTTGTCTTACACTGTTCTAACGTAATATTGTCATTCGGATAATACATATTTTTATTACGTCCTTGCTATATTTAGTTTTGTACAATGGTCGGCGATCTATCTTTTTAAAGCAAAGGCTGTTCTTAGACTTTCAGTGGTCGTCTGTGTCTCTTATGGAACTTTATACTATAGAAACTGTCATATCATATGCAAATTTTCCTTCTTCAGTCTCCTCAAGTTGGTTGAAGTCGTGTCGTATTGTCTGAGGCCACAGACGTCACAAGTTTTCATGCCATAAAAATTAAGAAATGTCTGGGGAGCCATAGATCCTTATGAGACCCAGGAGATGGTTACCTTCCCCTGATCTTTCGTGTTTCTCCTACCCTGCTTCCAATTTTATTTATGGAGTTGGTGGAGTATCTCTTGATAATGACAATTCTGGTATAGAATTTGGCATTAGATTTTTACGCCTGGCTACATGCTTAATACAAACCTTCTTTCGGAACCTACCTTCCGATAATAATTGGAAACTGTAATCTACACTCATCCCTGCAGTACGATGCAACTGCCGAAGTATGTGGGATTTAGTTTTCCGAAAGGATGTTTAGTGGGTAGTTCCCCCCACTATCCACTAACACCGCCTTTTCGCGGGTCCCCTACAGTGGCGCCTAGGGCGGCTTGGATGGAATTCAGCGCAGTTTAAGCCATTTGCCTAAGCCATCTGTCCCCCTATCTAATGCCGCAGCAATTGGGAACACCGGTTACCATTGCGGGAGGCTTAATAGGTCCGGATATAATGTAGTCACCAGGCAGTAGTTTCGACAGGGCGGCGCCTTCCCCCGTGACACCACCACAGAAAATCAAACCAGAGACCGCATCCATTCGCCACCTCTGAAAATAGATGTGTGTCAGGAGCGACCGACCGTCCAGTTCCGCTTAAGGCGGCCCGCCAACCTAGCCGGCAAACTCTCGACCTAAAGGTCCGCTGGCCCTGACAAGGGTCCTCACGTGTTCCGACGTCAGCCGTCCGTTTGCTACAGACGTTGCCCGCGAAGGATTTTTTCTATACTACGATATGGCAAACAAGCTTGCGGCCCACCTGGTGTTAAGTGGTTGCCGTCGCCTATAGACACTTGCAATATTAAGAATAAATCACTTAACTGTGCAAGTGCGTTCCCATCCTGGAGACTGAGATGATATTCCTTCCATGCCCAGTAATTACACTGGCTACCTTTCCCTTCAATCCGAAGCACAGCGAACTGCTTCACGGCAGAAATAAGAAAGGCGATGGTACCTACCTACCCAGACGACCCTACATATGAGTCTACCACCTAGTAAAAGTGTGGAGTTCGTCGGAACATATCACCACAAGCACCACATGCCCTATCCTATGGACCCTAAGATCATCGTCTTCTCATCACGCCTCGCCTCGCTTATGTGAATATGGGACATTTTAATACGTAATATTTAATAAAATTTCGTAAAGGCTCATTATCGGCTATACGGTAAATCGTATTCTTAAGGAAATTTCTTTATAATGATACTCCTTCATTGGCAAAAATGTCTTAGTTGTGCACGATTCTCGAGTGCATAAATCAATGAAGTGGTTTCAATTCAGACGTCTATCTTTATGCTTCTATTTCTCTCTATCTAAACGAAATTGGATATCCTGTTTCAGTATGCTAATCAGTGTTAAATATTTATACGTTAGTTTCTTGTTCTAATTACTCGTATTTCTCAACGTAGAACAATAATTATCAACTGTTTTGATACTATCAGTGTCAATACTCAAAAATGCTTCTTATTTGTGTTCCAAACGGTCAAGTAGGAACTTTTTAATAGTTTTTTTATAAAATTTCGACATTTACCGAATAAAAATACGTAGACATGAATCTAATAAAGTGTGTGAACATTATTATGCATACTGGAACACCAGCAAAAGCGATTAAAATAGCAATTAGCAAAAATTTGGCAAAGCTAATTATGAAATTAGAAGACAATTCAATTTCACAAATAGAAAAAAAAAATGTTTCAAACAATTCTTACGTAATCGAGCGACTAGTGGTACTGCAAATAATAATTCCCTTGCAGATTTTATCTTCGTTTCGGATTTACAGCTTGAATAATAAAATTACACCAATTCGAGTCAAGAGAAGCCAGGATTGGCGCCGTTGTGTTAATTAGGAACACAGCTTAACGAAGTTCTACGCGAAATTTCAGAGCACCTGTCGATACGGTTATTTATTGCCGTTTGTTAGTTGAACACGATCCTATTTCTTCGCTCGTGTTTCAGTCAGAGCTTCCGCGGTTGCATTAGTAACAAATCGAAGTAGTGCTCCTACAATTTAATGTTAGTTTTTATGGCTTCCTACAGCCGAGTCAATATTTCTATGTTCTGTTAACGGGCGTTTCACGTTTGAACGATTATTTGAATATCTAGTTTATGGGCCACGACTATGCTTGCACTTTGTTAAATGGTACATCTGTGTTCGTGGATAATGTGTTTTCGTTTAATGTTCCAATCAAGACTTTATTTAGAATCTTGTTTTCGTTAACAGTTTTGTTATTATTTTACTTTTTGTTAAGTGTATTTACATAATACTTTATCGTTGAGAATTTTTATTAGTTTTATTAGAATTAAGTTTTTCATTATTCTACAAAACAGGATCATAGGGTAGTAAAAAAAAATAACTATTTAAATATTTGCTTCAGGTCCATGTGAAGTGGAAACGGGACAGACGAGTATCATCGTAGATATCGAAGAAAGTAGAGGAAATCGTAAGTATTTTTCTTAATATCGAAATTACAGCTATTTAAGTTACCTACAATTCTTGATTTAGAATCGTGACATTAAGGTGCGGTTAAAGAGGAAGGACTATTAAAACATTATTTTTACTACCTGTCAATTAATACCAAAAATATAACCTTTGGGTTATAAGGTTTCTATAAATTTTTGAGTCGTTTCCGGTATACGAGAAAGTCAAGGGGAGACCACTCCCGGTTTTTTTCTGTGTATTTTTTCTTGTTTTAAAAATATTTTTATTTAAAAATTCTTCCATAATCTTCTTCAGTTGATAACATAAGTGGGCTTTTATTCGCCTTGGCGTAAGTGTTTGGTCTGTCGCCTAAATAGAAACTAGAATCTAAGGCGATTGTGGCCTTAGGTTTCATTAATTCGTATTTATAAGGCCTGAGGCCATCTGGTAGATAGGGCTAGTATAATTGGAATGTCAGTATTCTCTTAGATTTATAACATTTTATATTTCACCAATCACAATATATTGGTCATTGGGTACTACCATTTGCTTATGGGAGTCTGTTATATGACATTTGTGTATTTAAAGCTGGAACGGTATTGTATCTCTCAGATTTATAATTATGGTAATCCTGTTCGTCAGTTTAAAAATTTAAAGGGTATAGGTAACCCAAAATTATATTTTTTCCTTATCTAGGACGTGTCTGTTAAGTCGTTATAATGTTTGACACGGCATTTGTACAATAAGAATTAATAAGTTAATGTAGATTGTATACCAAGAGTAACATGAAATTAATACAGATTGCTAAGTCAAGACTGCCATCAAACGAGAAATAATGAAGATATGCCAAAGCGTAAGCTGTTAAAGGCATTTTACGCAGTCGTGGTGGAGTGGTCAGTAACGCTGCCAACGCATCAAGCGGTCCGGGTTCGAGTCCTGGTAGGAGCAAATGTTTATGTGATGAACAGGAACTTTTGTTTACGAGTCATTGTTGTTTTTTTTTATGAAGAGGTCAAGCAATACTCCTTTCCAACTGAAGGTAAGCAGAAGCAGAGTCCCAGGTACAGAGATAGTAGGGTATAATTGGGGCTTCTGGATCAAAGGAGATCCAGAACCACCCAATTATACAATTTAATGATGAATAATCCCTAATTTAAACAATAAAATACACTAAATGTGTGCAGAATAATGCCATGATTAATTATTTATAATTTAATTATTCTGGCGCATCAGAAAAATAGTTTTAATTCAATTCAATACGCCAATTCTAGAATATTAATACATCGATTGATTACGTACTCGTTGTCTCGTTTTAAATTTAAATAGGTGATTGATGACTATAGTTGATATAAAATGTTATCTTTGAACACTTGAAGCGAATTTCAAATATAGTATGACGACGTATCGAGCTAGCGTTGAAATATAAGTCTTAGTAAGTATGCCATATTTGGCGGATCTTTGCGTGTGTGTAGGTATATGTACAGTGTACCTAAACATTACATAGGTAGGTACATTATGCGATTTAGATGAATACTCAAGTATTTCATATTTGAAAATAAAATATTTCGTAATCGATATGCTAAATAAAACTCTGTACTTTTAGAAAAGAAAACATTCTCTTACAATCTGACCTTACAATAAAAAGAATTAATGGTTTTAAATAATACAAACTGAAAATAATTTACAAATTCATTTATTAAAGTAAGTCTATCAAAAACATATTAATTCAATCGTTTTTTACAAACTATTATCTAGAATCCAATTCATCTTGAATTTTATTTATGATGTCCTTAGTTTTATTGTAAATGTCATCGAATAACAAGCCCTTTACCGCATATTGAACGCACACCTCAGCTTCACAGTTACACAATGAATTTTCGGATTTCGATAAAGTTTCGGAATCATATACTTCTATTCGAATGACTTTAGTCCCCTGGTTCATAGGTTTCTTTATATGTATAAGAAAAAATAGTTTGTTCTGTTTTTCTTCTTTTTCGTAGTCCGTGGTCATTTCTTTGGACTGATTTTTGAATAGATGTCGAGTTCTCCCTAGGTAAGAAGTTAAAAAGTTCTTCATCCTGTAAAAAAAAAAATGACTTAAATTATTTAACCATTACAAACGAAGTCGACTTGCTTTATGTTTGTAATTTGTTATTTGTAATTATGAGATGTGCAAGAAAGAGTATTCTATTCTAATTTATATTTGAATTATTAATTAATAAAAGATTAATTTAAAAACCTATGAAATTATTTTACACCAGTAAATGAATCTTATATTTTATTAAAATCATCACATTACTACTATCATTTATCAAACATGTAATAAAAAGTTTATTCAAATTAGAGATTGAAAACACTTACCGACATAGTTGAAATGAAACTCACCGTTGACAGTATTGACAAAGTAGGTACTAATGTTTTTCTCCCAATTTACTTTGTTTTTATACTATTTATCTATTCGTAAATAAGGTTCAAAATGTTGCAACTAAGTTTTAAAAAGTTTTATGTCAAAAGTCGCGGCGCCTAATGTTAGACGATCCGTCTATGTTTTTGCATTAAACCTCTACAATGAGACTTGATCCAACGATTACTTCTTACCGTAGGTACCTACTACATTGATGTGACGCATAGTAGGTTTATTGTTGTACTCCTTTTGTACTACGCAATGTAAATATTTTTTTCTGTTACTATCGTCACTTGTAAATTGTTCTAACATCTATACCACGGTAATAATATTACCGTGTCTATACTACGGGTCCTGCCGTGACCACGCGGGTGGTAATTGTTATTTACTTGAATAAATACTAGCCTCTACCGCGACTTCGCCTGTCTGTTATTATTTATTTATCATAGGTCAGCCAAATATTTGTATTTTTTTTTATGAACATAGGAAAATAATGTAAAGCACCTGATAGCACTCTATAACATGTAGGCTATAATTTATACTAATCCCACGCAGAGGAAGTCGCGGGCAGAAGCTTGTTCTCAATAAAATATAAAGCCTCAAATTTCTAAGCGTACATACAGAAAGATCGACTTTATTTTATACTATGTATACATAATACTAAGTCTAATACAACGTTTGCAAATCTCTAAAAGAGATATATTCCAGTCAACACATGAATGCTATGTATTAGCACGAAATATTAGCAAGATCTAAAATAAAATAAAAAAAATAAACAACGAAACCCGTAGGCTACAATTAGTTTTATAATTCCTAAGAGAACGTTAATTTGATCCAGTTCAAGATTTTGCTGATCCAGAATTAATATCACGCGGCTCCTTTCCATAATTGGTGCATGCACACGTGAACTTGTAGTATTTAAGATACAGGAGACGTGCTTGTAGCACTATTCTCCGATACTCCCTGGAAGCAAAAGATCCAGCTCAACACTCCTCCAACCATCAGGACCAACATCTCTAAAGGAAAATGTAAGTGTATTTTATTACAATTAGTTATATTAGAACAGTAGGATTGTGCCGTGTGATGCCGGCAGAGTAGAATAGTATCACCCCATATCCTCCAATGGGTGTCTATTCGATTATCGAATAGAACCATTATTAAAATAAACTTACATTTTATTAATACCTTTATAAAACTTATAGATAAATAGTTTCATTTTATTGCAATAATGTCCCTTACTCCATTTTATTGATTATATTATAATATTATTTATTACTTGCTATTTCAATAAACTTTAATTTTAGGACTCAGTATTTGAATGTGTCCCTCTGCGGGGGACTCATTCAAATACTATAAGTACATATGTACCTATATAAATGAATAGTGTTTGTTAAATCTAGAAAATAATCAATAATCATTGTTATTTCAGGTCGAAACATTCGTCAAATGCAGATGAGTTATTCCCGTCCGAGGAAGACGAAGCGTCGGTGCCGGTCCCCGTCGATGGAACCGAGACCAAGAGAAAGCGCAGCAAAACATCAGCGTCGACTTCAAGTTCGAAGAAGGTGAAAATTAACCCGGTGAAGCCGCGTCATGCTACTGCCGCTGAACTATTCGGCAGTGACAGCGACGACGACGATGTGGCATCGACATCAACACCTACATCGGGTAAATTGTTGTCTTATATATCGCGAAGACTGGCTAACGGGTTTGCTCGTCAGACTCATCTGACAAAGACTGGATCTCATTTTATTGAGTTGAAGGTTTACAAGTGTGATGAGATCCAGAAAGTGTTGCCGGTCAATAGGTGGCGTCAAGCCATAATCACGATAAAAAATCAAACCGGTGATGATACTGAGGCTTGGAGGCACCTATCTAACTTTATTATTGCTACCCGAAAGGAGTTCAGAACTTGTACACCTTCATTTGTCAGCAATTATTATTAAATTTCTGCAAGTAAAGTTAGATGGTGCATAAATCAGTAATTTAGAGGTATTAATTACATATTGTATATTAAAATTATATAGAGTAAAAATTTGATATCTAATCAATTAATTGAATCAAGTACCTATTGTTAATAATATTTAATCGTTATGTAAGTCGTATAATTAATAATGTACAATCTTTGCGTAAGTCTACATGAAATAATAAAATAAATAATTAATACATATTTTTTAAATCACTGTGTCACTGTGAAATGTTAATGTTAGAATATAGGTGTATGTTTATCAATAAAAAGCTATTAACATTGAAATGTTTTTTTCTTTTACAGTTCTAACAACTAAACTCGACCCATCTGAAATTACAGTACAATGTGATAAATGTAAAATTGAATTACCGAAATATGAATTGAGATATCATTTGAGAACAAATTTACACAAATCGAATTGTTTATTGAAGACTGAGTTTAAAAATATCGAAATTATTGCAACAGCGTTTAAAAACCGAATTGTTACATATCGCTTGAGTCCATCACAGGAAGTCGAGTACCTCACCCCTGAGGCGTTCTTGTGTGAGACGCAGGCTGATGTTGTAAAACTTATTGATATGTCATTATTGAGACACGATTGCATTAAAATGAATTGTGAGCTATTTGTTTACTTTGTATTACCGTTATCATGTGGACAGCAACTTAAGTCTTTTAACACTAAATATGAAGTTGTTCATAAAAGTACAGATATGAATGAGTTACTTATGAACACTATTGAGAAATTAAAAACAAAACTGATTGAGTTTGAGCATCGTGAATCTGGTTGGTCTTATTTTGCAATAAGTCATTTAGAAATTAATATTAATAAATATTGCCCGATGAGAGGGGGGACTTACGTGCCCTTACCGTCTGTTATAAAGAATACAAAAAGTTGTTTGAACATTCAAAATGCTGACAATCATTGTTTTCTATGGAGTATTGTGGCAGCGTTATTTCCAGCTAAAAATAATGTATGCCGAGTAAGCTCTTATCCACACTATTCAAATGTTTTAAACATACAAGGAATGTCTTTTCCACCTACAGTAAATGATATTAAATTGTTTGAGAAAAATAATGGTGATATAAGCATTAACATTTATGGACTAGATAATAAATATTTTGTATCAGGACCACTGTACATGACAAAATCGAAAAAAAATCGGCATATTAATTTGTTATATGTTGAACAAAAAGCCAATGGCCACTATTGTTTAATTAAAGACCTTGTGCGATTAGTAAAAAGGCAAGTTAGTCGCCACAAAGGTAAAATGCATTTTTGCGATCAATGTTTACAATTTTTTACGCAAGAGAAAAGGTATAATTCTCATCATTGTTCTCAAATATTATCAGTCTTACCAGAAAAAAATACTTATATTCAGTTTAAAAATTATGAGAGAAAGCAGAGAATAAATTTCATTATATATGCTGATTTTGAAAGCATATTAGCTAATTGCAGAACCAACAGCAACAAAAACACTAAAAATCTTAAAATACATATTCCATCATGTTTTGGCTATTATATTTGTTGTTCACATGATATAAAATTAAATAAGTATGTCACATACAGAGGCAAAGATTGTGTTAAAGTTTTTATGAAATGGTTAATTAATGACATAAAAGTGATTAATACTATTTTATCTCAGAATTATCCAATGAAACCATTAACTATTGAACAAGATAATTGTTTTAAAATTGCAACTAGATGTCATATTTGTAATGAGTTTTTATTTGACGATAAAGTCCGTGATCACGATCACATTACGTCAGAATACAGAGGTGCAGCACACTCGCATTGTAATTTACGTTACAAAGTTTGTTCTTTTGTGCCTGTTGTTTTTCACAATGTGGCTGGTTACGATGCTCACTTATTTATTGAAGAATTGATGAAATATGATGGACCAATACAAATTATACCGAAATCTAAAGAGAAGTATATATCTATTACAAAATCAATAAATTTAAATGACGACTCGAAAATAATTCAGATTAATTTTATAGATTCTTTCCAATTTCTTAGTTCTAGTCTTGATGATTTAAGCAAAAATTTAAAACCGGCAGATTTTGTTAATTTAAAAAAAGAATTTAATGATCATAAATATTTACATTTATTAAAGCAAAAAGGTGTTTATCCCTATGATTCTTTTAATTCATGGTCTAAATACGAAGAGAAAAATCTGCCACCTAAAGAAGAATTTTACAATAACTTAAAATTTGAACATATTACTGACAACGAGTATGACCATGCTCAAGCTGTATGGACCGCTTTTAAAATTAGTTCGTTAGGAGAATATACCGATTTATATTTGAAATGCGATGTTTTATTGTTATGCGACATATTTGAACACTTTAGAAGTACAAGTTTAAGGTATTATAATCTAGACCCGGCTTATTATTTGTCTGCACCTAGTTTAAGCTGGGATGCAATGCTTTTATGTACTGGTGTCAAATTAGAGTTAATAAATGATTTACATATATATGAAATGTTGGAGAAAGGTATACGCGGTGGTTTAGCACAGTGTTCTCTCAGGAACGCTAAAGCTAATAACAAATATCTTCCACATTATGACGATTCAAAACCATCATCGTATTTAATATATCTCGACTGTAATAATCTCTATGGTTATGCAATGAGACAGAAAATGCCAGTTTCAGACTTTAGATTTGTAACAGAAAATGAACTTAAAATTTTTGACATAATGACCGTTCCAAACGATGGAGAATACGGGTTTATCCTAGAAGTGGATTTAAGTTATCCAGAATATTTACATGACCATCATAGTGATTTACCTTTTGCACCTGAACATTTCATTCCGCCGGGAGGAAAATCAAAAAAATTAATTGCTAACTTATATGATAAATACAAATATGTTATACATTTTATACATTTAAAGGAATGTTTAAAAAATGGTTTGATATTAAAGAGAATACACAGAATCCTTAGTTTTAGACAAGAACATTTTTTACAAAAATACATAGATTTAAATACACATTTACGACAAAATGCTACTACAACATTTGAAAGAGATTTTTTTAAATTATTAAATAATGCCGTATTCGGCAAAACCATTGAAAACAGGCGTAAACAAGTTAATGTCAAATTAATTACAAAATGGAAAGATATTCATAACAAAACGAATAAATATGTCGGTGCAGAAAAAATATTATTGAAACCTAATATTAAGAATGTTTCCATAATTTCGGAAAATATGATAGCAGTTCAGTTAAACTTAGAAAAAATATTGTTAGACAAACCAATATATATCGGATTCACCGTTCTAGAGTTGCTAAACAGCATTTGTATAAATTTCATTATAATTTTATTAAAAAGAAATATAATAACAGTGCCCAACTTTGTTATACGGACACTGATAGTCTTCTCTATAATATTGAAACTGACGATTATTACAAAGACCTAAAAGATGAAATCATGAAATTTGACACAAGTAACTATGAAGCAGATAACGTCTATGGCATACCTAAAATAAATGCTAAAGTGCCTGGATTATTTAAAGACGAACTTGGCGGGAAAATTATTACGGAGTTTGTTGGCTTAAGAGCTAAGCTTTACTGTTTAAATACTCTGGAGACTACAATAGCGAAAGCGAAAGGTGTTACAAAACCTATAACAAAGCGATTGAATATTGATAATTATAGCCAAGCGTTGTATAAAAATAAAATTTATAGATACAAAATGAGAATGATTAAATCTATGAAACATGTACTGTATACACAACAAGTGCAAAAAGTGGTTTTAAACAGTAATGACGATAAAAGACAAATACTATCGAATAAAATAAAAACTTTGCCTTGGGGTCACTGTGACACAATATTTTAATTTAAAAATAAATGTTATTTTATAATTGTGGTATTTAGATGAGTGTTATTATAAATGTGATAATTTTAGAGAATAATGTTATTTTGGTGCACATAATAAATAAAATAGAAACTTTGCCTCGGTCACTGTGACACAATATGTTGATTTAAAATAAATGTTATTTCATAATTGTAGTATTTACATAAGTGTTTATTATAAATATGTTAATTTTAGAGAATAATGTTATTTTATCCCTTATGGTGCATATAATAAAAATGTTATTGAAAGATATCTATTTTTTTTATTTGATGCTACACCTTGATTAACATCCGACATTATAATGATTATTATTATTATAGAAATCTCAAAGTATATAAGGACTGCAGTATTCGGATAACACTCAGTTCATTCGTTAAGAAGACTCAAACTTAGGAAGTCAGTAATATAGATAAACGTAGAAGCAATGTCAATGAAATTAAATATAGCATACATTTACACAACACAGTATACTTATTAATCATAATAATCAACCCCCTTTGATTTTACATGACGAAAAAAAATCTTACCTCATACAGTATTATCATCGTTCTCAAGATTTAAATAGATCTATATTAATAATATCTCAAATATTAATTAACACATTTATATGGTCATTTTCCATGATATAAATTCATTTTACTGAAACCTGCGAAACACGACGGTCTAGTTCAAAATATAGTTATGAAATTTGTCAAACAAAAGCAAACATTGAAATTGGAATGTATCTGTCTTCCATCATCAAATCAATTGAAACGACATGGCAAATTATTGCCTAACAGTATACGTTGTATTGTTTGTGGTCCATCGAATTGTGGGAAGACCAACTTAGTG
The DNA here is from genome assembly GCA_955850985.1 of Elophila nymphaeata. Taxonomy (NCBI): domain Eukaryota; kingdom Metazoa; phylum Arthropoda; class Insecta; order Lepidoptera; family Crambidae; genus Elophila; species Elophila nymphaeata. The sequence goes on along the minus strand of OY039076.1, from coordinate 13,495,350 downwards.
ATTAGTTTATTATTACATAAGTATGGTCCATGTTTTCGTCACATTTACGTGTATTCCAAATCTTTGTATCAACCTAAATACATATTTTTAGAAAAAGTATTAAATTTGGTTCCAGACACATCTTTTAATAAATACAACAACAACACCGACATTTTAAACCCGCATGATGCTTTGCCAAACTCAATTATTATATTTGATGATGTTGCTTGTGAAAACCAAAGCAGTATCCGGGATTATTTTGCTATGGGTCGTCACAAAAATATAGATTGTTTTTATATAAATCAAACGTATACAAAAATACCCAAACAACTAATAAGAGATAATTCAAATTTAATAATATTGTTTAAACAAGATGACGTCAATTTAAGACATGTTTATGATGAGCATGTGGGGTCAGACATGTCATGGCGTCAATTCCGCGAAATGTGCTCAAGTGTTTGGAATAAACAACCTTACAGCTATCTAGTCATCAACAAGGATTGTGAACGAAATAAAGGATGTTACAGAATGGCGTTTGATACATTCATAACGATAGATTAATTTATTACATAAAGGCTGTTATTTCATCAGTCAGCGTCACTTTGATTAGTGATTTAAAACTGAGCACAATACTTTTCTAAAATGGAAAGGAATATTAAAGAACAAATTATAAAATCCGCAGCCGCTGTTAAAAGAAAGGTTGAAATGATTAAGAATACAAAAGATACCAATAATATGACATTGGAGTCAATATTTAGACCTATAACTGAGCCACTTAACCTGTTAGCAAATAAAAATGATATAAGAGATTATGAGCTAAAATCTGAATGTATTTGGAACAAACCTGTTCTAAAAATGAATAAAAATACTGAAAGTGAGGTATCATACCATTCTAATGAAAACATTGACGTTTCTGGGAGTGAAGAAGAAGAAAACATGGATAGCGAGATGATATACAAATCAACTGACAAAACCCTAACCGTATCACCTTCTGGAGACCATAATGTAAGCGACGGATCGTTTAAATCTCTTCAATCTTCCCCGAACACAACAAATCAATTACTGTCATGGTCTACGTCATCCGAAGTAATGACTGATATTCCTTTTGGTGTTAGAAATGATCGAGGGAAACTTTTGCTTGGTAAAACTCGTGTTTACGATAATGGCAAGATTCTAAAAATCGGAAAGCATATTTTCCATAAAACGCTTGGTTTAAAAGAACTATTGTACAAGAAAAAACCTAATTTAGATATAATCACAGATGAGGATTTAGTAAATTACAAATTGTTATTAATCGACACCTGCGCGCATAGACGTAATTGTGATCCAAACAAACCGATCAACAGCAATAAGGGATTTACATACATGAATATTATTAAACCACTATTTCAATCTAGAAGCTCTGAAAGTGTTACACATGGAAAAGGTATTAAAGTTTTAAAACAAATAAAAAAAAATACTGACTATGTTTATTGGGATGATCCAAATGAATTAGTAGAGCGATTAAAACTGCTTTATGCGTCAAGAGATGCTGGCAACACTGGCTTAGATAATGAAATAATTGCGATTATTGAGGAATTATATGAGGCTGGCATCATAAAAAAATATAAGTAAAATACAACATTAAAACTTATCAGTTGACTGACAGTAAAGAGCGCATAAACACTGCTATGAACATAGACAAATTTGGTAATCACGTTCATAAACGTTTATGTTTATCAAAATATATTGATAATTTGAATAATACGTTGGTTAAGTCAGAAACAGGGCATTACGACTTCCAATCTTCGAAATTGAAAGGTGTGCCGTCTCCAGAAAAAGAGGATGAAGCAGTCAATAAAGAGTATATGGATAAAACCGCTCAAGAATTGCGAAAAGAAATGAACGAAATTTATAATCATGTAAAAGTTTATCTACATAATTTGGAAAAAGTAACCTCAGAGCGCTTAAGTAGTTTATTCTATACAAAAAGTGAAATAGATCGTATGGTTCCTAAAACTTTGAATGTGAAAAATGAGTAAAAAAGACATTGTTGATGAACTACACAGAGGGGCAAGAAGGAATTTTCCTCGTAGGTGTATAATTTTAAAAGGTATAGATGATTTGTGGCAAGCTGACCTAATAGATTTTCAAAGTTATTCACATTTTAATAAAGGATATAAATACATTTTGGTAGTAATTGATGCTCTATCAAAGTATGTGTGGGTTAGCCCTTTAAAATCGAAAGATAAGAAGAGTGTTACGAATGCAATGCAGAATATGTTATGTTATTCTTCTCGAAAACCTAAAAATTTACAAACAGATTTAGGAAAAGAATTTTATAATGATTCTTTCAAACAATTAATGAATAAATACAACATCAATCATTATTCTACCTTCTCTGTTAAAAAGGCATCGATTGTGGAACGTGTGATAAGAACACTTAAATGTCACCTTTACAAATTGTTTAGTTTATGTGGTGAATATCAATGGTTGAAAAAAAATTTGCAAAGCGTGGTCGACTGTTATAATAACACTAGACATCGAATAACAAAATTTAAACCTGTTGATGTAAATAAAGCAAATGAGATGATTGTTCGATCAAACATAATTAAAACACAAAACAATGTGATTAAAAAAAATAAGTTCCAAGTTGGAGATTATGTACGTATTAGTAAACATAAAGGAAATTTTTATAAAGGTTATACCTCAAACTGGTCAACGGAAATTTTTAAAGTCATTAAAATCATTCGCACGTGTCCTCCAACCTATTACTTAAAAGATAAACATAAACAAAGGATTTTAGGATCTTTTTACGAATATGAATTACAGAAAACAAAGTTTCCAGATATATATCTTATTGAAAAAGTTATAAAAAGAAAAGGCACGAAACTCTTTGTGAAATGGTTAGGTCTGAGTGATAAAGAAAATAGTTGGGTCGAGAAGAATTCATTGGTACCATAATATAAATTAAGTATTTTAGCTAAAACAGTCAGTTTATGTACATCGATGAAGGAAGGAAGTGGTATTTTAAACAACTTAATTAATAATATACCGTTTGAGTTACATCTACCTGGATACCAATTTTGTGGGCCTGGAACAAAACTTAAAAAACGGTTATTGCGAGGTGACCGAGGTATTAATAAATTGGATGAAGCTTGTATGTATCACGATATAGCTTACAACAATAGTGAATTGAAGACACGACATAAAGCTGATTTAGAACTTTTAAATATGGCTAAGAAACGATTGAAGTCGAATGATGCTACGATGGGAGAAAAGGCTGCTTCTTGGATAGTAAAAAATGCTATGAAAGCAAAACTGAAAGCTGGTGCTGGAGTACGTTCCTTTAGCGCCATTGTGAAAAAAATTCAATCGCAAATAAAAAAACTAAAATCGAAAGATGATCGTACTGTCATAAAATACGCATATGCTGCTGCAAAAAAATTATTCAAAGATAAAAAAGGAGTACGGTTGCCTCGTCGCATTCCTATCCCAAAATGTGGTGGGATGCTTCCACTTATTCCAATCTTTGCTGTATTGTCAGCTCTCGGTTCATTGGTTGGAGGTGCTGCGGGAATAGCAAAGGCTGTAACTGATTACAAGATTGCGCGAAAAAATCTTGAAGAATCTGAACGACACAATAAGATGATGGAATCTATTGTATTAGGGAAAGGTTTATATATCAAACCTCATAAAACGGGAACAAGCTTATACTTAAATTCTTCAAAAAACTGATTAAACGGCTGCCTAGAAGACCTCTCACTAATTTAGATATATTGGATCATTCAAGAGACATTCCATATTTTCGCGGTGTTTATATGAGGGACACGTTACCCTTAAAACCTAGAAAAATAGAGTGTGCTATAGTAAATTTAGACAAATCTGATCAACCAGGGACTCATTGGGTAGCCTATGTAAAACAAAATGACTATTGTGAATATTTTGATAGTTATGGTAATTTAAAACCACCTTTAGAAGTAGCAAAATATTTGAGGAACATGTCTATAAACTATAATTATATTCAACATCAAACGTTCGGTACTACTAACTGTGGTCACCTTTGTTTGAAGTTTTTAAGAGACTATTGGAAAAAGGCTTTTATAATGAGAACGAAATAATAATCTTAGTCAGTATAAAAATGTCGTTCACTGTGTCGATAACTGGAAGGGGAGCTTCTTTGATAACAAACTATTCACCAACTTTTGTAATACTCGATTCCAACTGGTTGTATTTTCCTTTCCTAAAGGGGTATATATGAAGTGAAACAACAATTTGATGGTTTGGCAGTACAATGTTTATTTAGGGTGGACAATATTCTGTTTGTTGCACTAGAAAAGTTATTTACTTACAATTTACATATTCCAAATAATATACCTTTGTGAGAATTCTCTTCCTTGAAAATACCTAGTTTACACAAGTTAGATTTTACACAATTTAGACCTTCTAACTTATATATCTAATAGTAAAATACAACCATAAAAATAATGCAAGGTAGGGTCCTGGAGTCTGCTCTGATCGTTAACGAGTGGAATTTGGGTATTACTATGTATAAATTATTAGTAAACGCGTTATGAGACAACCTTCTGCAGAGTATTTGTAGAACTCTTCGACAGTCAGCCGCTACCGTTTGGTTAGTGTAGTGTACCTGGATCAGTGCGTTGTGTCTTGGCTCTGATAGATCAGCCACTAGTTAGCTCTCTCTATATATTGTAGTTCACCGGTCACTTTTCCAAATTGATCTCACACCTCCAAACTCTGGTTTTGCGCAGGTCTCTCTACCAGGCGACTATATTTGTAATGGAAATTTGGGTCTCTAAACCCGTACCGACGACCCTGAAGATGTGTCATAATAAAACAACATCAATAAATGTTACACTACTCATTATAAAACCCCAAGAGGGAGTTGGAACCACAACTTGTCCAAAAACTAATATAAAACAACGGCAAATCTTTGAGCAATTACGAAACCCGACCAACAGTACTTAGAATATGATCTCTCGAGATGTGAATTATTCATAATTTAAACAAATAGATCATTCATTGCCTAAAATTTCGAACCTGACAAAATATAATTACCTTAGTAGGTAGTCAGGCAATTTTTACAAGATGAGGCGGTTTTTTACAACCGAATTTACTAATTTACTGTAACACAAAATCAAGGCAATCACAGAATTTACCTTTAACTTTCAGAATAATTGAAAAACGATAAGAGTTTTATAGTTACCTTTCGGGTGAATTATTAACTCCTTAACGGTTATTTTTCCGTTCCAGGATATTATGAAAATACGGAATTATCTTCCTTCCAAATTAGAAAATAGTTCTCCTTCGTTAATATAATCCTCGCATATGTTATTATCACGAAGATGTTTAATGTTCCTCAAAAATAAATTCAGCCTTGAATTTGAAATTCGAAATGCGAATGAATAATCTGACAAGCAAAAACAAACGTCCCTGATTGGTCGGCCTACCTATGGTTTTTTTAACGTCTGAGGCAAAGGAAAGTGAGTCCATACATCCGAATGAACGAAAAATTCTTGTCAATACGAATCTTTGCGAATAACTACTTTGAATGAATTTTGAACAACTAATATGATCCCCGTAAGCCTAACGTCACCTAAATAATGACGAGACTATAGAAAACGCTCTAACGCGCCCCAATTCAAAAACAAAGTGCAAAAATTCTATACAGAGACCCCCAAGGTCTAATATCGAACTGAAACATGATACAACTTATTAAGACAAGAAACTTTCGTCTGAACTATTTCTTTTTTTTTTTTTTTTTTTTTTTTTTATAAGTCGCTGGGTATAGAATTTATCACTTTGCCTAAATGTCAAACTTAATGCGAAACGGAACGTAATGTCACTTGTCAGATGACGATGTTGACTTTGACAAATTGATAAATAAACAATGCTACACTTTAGAACTGCGCGGTGAATATGAGTGCGGACTCCTGTATTTTTCTACTTTTAACTCTATCCCCAATATAGACGAAAGAAATAATAAGTTATATTATGGCAAAGATGAAATTATCAAAATACCTGAAGGATCATATGAATTTCAAGATATTTGTGATTATTTAGAAAGAAACGTCAAGAGTGCTGCAATGAAAATGACTTGTAATAACAATACATTGAAAACTAGTATTATCTGTTCTCAAGATATTCACTTTGAAAGAAATGATTCGCTTGGTAAAGTTTTGGGATTTGGCATGGAAACAGTAAAAGCTAATATAAGGACCGAATCTCGATATCCTGTTAGCATTTTATCAACAACCATCGTGCGCATCGAATGCGACGTAGTTAGTGGATCATTCGTAAACGGAACAGCAAGTCATATAATTTATGAATTTGTGCCTAACGTTCCACCTGGCTATCGAATCATTGAAATACCGAAGAATTTAATATATTTTCCAGTCAATCAAAAGTCAATAAACGCGATCAATATAAAGTTGTTAGACGCTGAAAATAAAGTAATAAATTTACGTGGTGAAGAAGTTCAGTTGTATTTACATTTCAGAAAAAGAAATGATAAATTTCAATAAAAACCAGTCTACGTCTTGTATACGAGTCAGTTCTAAAACAACATCGAATAAGCGAACACCGCCGCTTTGTTTTAAAAAAAAGTTAAACAAGAGCAATAAGGAGTTTCTCAAGCTAGTAGGTTTGTTAAAATGAATATTTTAAATATTACTCAACCTACATGCCATGATAACAGCATTGAAAGTTTTGAATACCATTCATACAAACCATATGTGACAAGTTTTAAATAGAATGATGAAATACGAATACCTATTAATCAACAAGATTTGTATGTGCTGCCCTCAATGAGCACATTGTATATTGAAGGGAAAGTATATGTGTATAAAAACTCAAACGGTGCTAGAGAAAATGTATCCGATGTAAAATTTACAAATAACCCTGCCTTATTTCTATTTCAAGACATTCGATACGAACTAAATGGAGTAGAAATAGATAAAATTAAGAATGCAGGTATCACTACAACTATGAAGTCTTATCTGTCAATGAATGAACATGAATCCAAATGTGCAAAAGTTTGGGGTTGGTCCACTACTGATACTGACAATTTAAATAGTGGAGCTTTTTCCATATCAATTCCTCTTAATAAAGTTTTAGGTTTTGCAGAAGATTATGATAAGATCATCATTAATTGTAAACATGAGTTAGTATTACTAAGAAACAATACCAATCTTAATTCCGTAAAATTGGATGCGGGTGAAGTTGTTGAAGATATAATTATCAATAAAATCGTTTGGCGAGTTCCACATATCAAAGTATCAGATCGTGAAAGAATCAATTTATTAAAACATTTAGAAAAGGATCGACCAATAACACTCGTTTTCCGAAATTGGGACTTGTATGAATATCCGTTACTACCTAAAACATGTAAACATACGTGGTCTATTAAAACATCGTCGCAAATTGAGAAACCGCGACATGTAGTTATCGCGTTGCAAACTAACCGTAAAAATAATGCTCAAAAATCAATGTCAATATTTGATCACTGCAATGTACGCGATGTTAGAGTCTTTTTAAATTCAACTTATTATCCCTATGAAGGACTCAATATTAGTTTCTATGAAGACAAATATTCATTAATATACGAACAATATGCTAGATTTCAACAGTCTTACTACGGACGTTGTCGTGCAGAGCCGTTGATGAGTTTGAAAGCATTCAAAGAGGTCGCTCCTTTATTTGTTATTGACTGTTCTCGTCAGTACGAAACCCTCAAGGGATCAATCGACGTACGGGTTGAATTCGAAACGGACGAAGAGATACCTGACCAGACCACTGCATATTGTCTCATTCTGAACGACTGCATATTTGAATATAAGCCTTTGAGTAACATTGTTAAGAAAGTATCATGAATACCAACACTATATTCGTAGACATACAAGGATTTAAAGACTTTGAAAATAAATTTATTGTCAAAGAGTTCGCGATAGCATATAAGGAATACACCCAAACATTTCTCATTAAGCCACCATATGCGTACAGGACTCTATCAAACAATGAAAAAAAAACAACTAAGATGGTTGGAAAAGAATCGTGGTCTCACTTGGAGTGAAGGATTTATTGATTATTATGAATTTAAAAAGCTAGTGATTCTCTACCTCAGTAACAAAAAAATTTTAGTAAAAGGATTAGAAAAAATTAAATGGATTCAAGAGTTATGCGAAAATTGTGAAATAATTGATTTGGGTGAAAAAGGATGTCCAAATTTTTTACAATTATATAATGACAACTATGAAAAGGAAAACAATGTAATTAATTGTGTTTTTCATAAAAAAATATGTGCTTTAAAAAATGTACTATGTCTAAAAATGTGGTACTTTAATAATAACATTAATGTATTCCAAATATGATTTAATCATAAGATTTAATGTAGATATTTAATGAAAATGTAATTAGATTAGTATTCATTAACACGTTTATTTTAGCAAAAAAATATATGATAAAAACATATACAAATTAATATAATTGTTTTATTTTTATTATTTTAAGATACCCTCAACATATAACTATCCTATATTAGATACATCCCATTCATTCAGAAATATCATTTGGGAGGCCTATGTTCCCACAGTGGACGTCTATCGGCTGAAATGGTGGTTATGATTCAGAAATAGGTGTACCCATACCCATTTTATAATTATTATTTTTAAAACATGCTTTACGCACTTGAAGAATAACTAAAGATATAATTAACAAAATTAAGATGGTTATATGCATCGAATAGACGCAACATTATCAGGTTATGTAAGTCAGACGTAAGTAATAGTAGTTTATGCAACTGTCATATAATGAAGGGTATTAAAACACGAGTGTGAGTTTATGAAACGAGCGTAGCGAGTTTCATAATAGTAACGAGTGTTTTAATACCCGTGTTATATGCAGTTGCATACACTACTTTATCTACACTCATACATAAATTCAAATAAAACAACAGTATTTTTTTTTGTATGGGTTAGATCCCTTTGCCTTCCCGAGTATTTAAGAAAAATAACTGTATCATAATGAGTCGAACCGGTGTTATAATGGTCATTATGTTACAGGTTGTTTTTTTTTTAATTTTAATTTTGATTATCTGTATTAAAAAGTATGTCATTTTATGTTCACCTTTGATATCGTAATTCGAATATTATGACATGAGTGTAGATAAAATACAATACGGGATTGGTATTGTAATCTATTAATAGAGAGTGGAATGCAGCGAACTTCCATATAGGAAAACAGCACATATAGATAAATTAAGTTGGAGCTTCATTTGATAAAATTTAATGGCGAGTTTTATTTCAATATCATACGCACCTTTGTCATACAAAAATTACTTATTTAATTTCCTTGTGTTGATGCTGATTAATTTAAAACAAAGTTAAAATAATAAGTAAATTAATATGGAAGTTAATAATCAATTGCGGATTTGGATTAATGATTTACAAAAACACTGTTGTATATAATTAGTGAATGGTTCGTTATGATCATTCATCATTAAATTGTATAATTGGGTGGTTCTGGATCTCCTTTGATCCAGAAGCCCCAATTATACCCTACTAGAGATAAACAGGGAGACCTTACGCCAGAAGCTTGGAGAGAAGACTTTTGTGCCAGAACCTATCAAAAGTTTTAGCGATATCAATGCTAACAGCCAATGACTCGCCACGCTTGTCCATAGCTTCACTCCATACATGCGTCATGTACGCTAGAATAAAAGCCTAAAGCCGCACTGTCGATTGTTGATCAGAGAGTGACCCTTTAGGTAACGGAACAGGTGGTTGTTCAGGATCCTTTCCATAACTTTGCATAGTAGTAAGTGACTGCTATTGGCCGATAGTTGGCTGGGTCTGAGCGGTCCCATATCGTATTTAGCAGTTAAGGGTCGACCATGTCTTATTTTTTCTTACAAAAGGGTTTTTACGTGACTACGGCGAAGCCATAGAAGAAAGGGTAATGATGTTAGCAGCCTATGTTTGTTGTATTTATCTATGTTTCATCGTAGCGCTTAAACTATTCATCCTATTTTGATCAATGGAACAGTTAGAGAATTTTTCCTTGTAACCCCGATTTTAACCGATTTCATTACTTTGAAGTTTGTACACAAATTCTTGTATTGTTTGCTAAGCAACGAGAAATTGTTTCGATAAATATTTTCTCGTTGCTTAGCAACCACAAAAAATGTTAAATTCCATGTAGTGGGTAAAAAAACTAACAAAAATCGTCTTACGTAATAAATGAATGGACCCTTAGCCTTTTTAAATAGCATCAACCAAGAATCAATAAATAACTTTTAAACTGTTTTATTCGCAGAAGTAAACCAAAGCACAGTTCCAGCAGTGCTACCAATAGTGGGCGAGCCCGATGTGGACGTTGTATTGTCCACGGTGTTCCCAAAGGGTCCAACGTTGTTTCAACTGGATGGGAAACGGTTGCAGCTGCTACAGCCCTTGGACAGGGATGCTGACAACCTCTCTCATATGGTTTTCCAGGTAATAGAAACAGTGGAATTATGGTCATGCGACAATTAAAAGAATATAGCAACAATTTTAAAATTGAACTGAGAAGATAGAAAGAAAGCGTTTATTCTGCATACTACGCAAAAGCTATCTAATTAAAAGTACACTATTAGGAGTCTGTAACTTAATGAAGATCGATAGTTATCCAATTTCCGACTGTCTAAATTTCTCACGTTTACTTTCTTATACATTGAAACTTTTCTGCATAAGACTGTCTTTCCTCTGCTATTCTATGAATACTAATATTTAAGCTGTACTATATATCATCGACTTCACGTCGACACAATTATCATTGGAATAGTTTTTCTCACGAATACGCTTTTATAAATTCTACTCATTCATTTGATAGCTATTCAATTTACGAATTCGAGTTTAACATAAAGTCATGAACCGGCGTGACTGCAGCAAATGATGATACGGTTCGAGAGCATGCATTATGTACGAAAATATCCTATTATCGTATCGTAAGCCTTTCCACTAAGGCTAATGTAGTGTCAGAGTTTCAAAGCAATTTAGGACAATGATATGTCTAACCTGTCATCATAGTTCTCAATCCGCAAGTGAGATCTATGGATTGGTATGGTTGCAACACAAGTCGGAGTCAATAGCTTACCTACACTTTTATTTCACATCAAGCTGCATTTCCATATCTATCAACAGAGAAACTAATTTGAAAAATAAGTCACCATTTAAATTTAGCAAAGCTAAATACTAACATAAATACAAAGCTTTAATAAAAGTTCAACGTTTATATGCACCTAAAGATCCTATTGATAAAGAAGTATTGACTCGTCTTACGACGTATTGTGTTAGATACGACGACGACGACGATACATTATCAGTGATGTGAGGTCAGTACCCCTAGTATGAGTTTGTTAGTTTTCGAGCTCGATCAAACGTATAGTCTCTTTTCATACATTGCCCACTAGCACCTCTAGCGTAAATTATCTGAAACAGTGGACAATGTATGAAAAGAGACGATACGTTTGATCGAGCTCGAAAACTATCAAAACTCATTCTAACCCTATAGTATTATATTATCTGTGCCCTTAGTATGAGTTGAGAGATGAGAGTCTCAATGTGTAAACTATTATCTTAAACCCCAAAATCGCGGAAATCGACAGATACTCAATAAAGATAGTATGCAGTAATTGTCCATAGGTTGATTCCTATTATAGGTATATTAGGTGGATTCACATTCAAGAGAATTTTCACAGAAATGGATGCAAATAACTTCTAGATAAAGGGCAATAATCAAATTAGTATCTTAGAAATGAACTTCACCAAAATTTGATGTACCTATCTACCTGATAGTATAGTAGAGCACTGTAATATAATACCAATGCAACTGAATTACGCGATGCAACAGACCCAATATCTGTAGATGTATTAATTGATCGTCGACTGTTGCGACCAAAATTCCCAAAGCGACCCTGTAGAAATTTTCATCAAGAATCTACAATGAATATTGTGTGTTGGTTGCAAAATGAGTTATATTCTTATAACGGTGACAGCTGCTATAAATGACTACATACAAAAACTCATAAATATAACGCAAATTAAAACTGTGAATACATAATTAGAATTTCATTATAACTGTACACTTGCCTTAGTCATCGCGATAAATTAGTTTATCAACATCGCATTAAGCGTTGCAGTAATAGGGCATAATTTAAAGCTTCCAAACATAATTATGGCAACAGTGTAACTCTTCCCACCTGCCCACAATAGCCCGAGGTGTTCTGCATATTTATTAATTGATGGTCGTTTTCTATCGCCTCGCCCACAGCTCGTCTGTCAAGTGAAAGCGACGAAGAAGCGGCGGACGATACCAGTTATCGTAAGGGTGTCAGACATCAACGATAACGCGCCGATCTTTCAAGGCTTACCTTACGAGACGAGTATATCGGAGGTAAGAACTTGTCACGTTTAGTTAAGATAGACGCGTTTTTATTGCTGAAGATATGTATGGTGTTTATTTATGTTATTCGTAAGTCCTAAAAGCACATATAATTGAGGCCAATGTTTGAGTTGATGTTCGTTTTATTAATAAACTACACTTAAGTACGCGCACCACATTGTGAGTGGAAAGAGCAATACAGGTATGATGGTACGATGCTGCTTCGACAGGTATAGACAAATGTCTGTCTCGCTCTCAGCTTGTTTTGAGATAGCAATGAATTGAGTAACATTCATTAACACGGACCTATAAATATAAAGAACATAATATTCCGCTTGCGGTTAATTCTAATAATAAAATATATCACAGAAATAATAGAAATGCCTTTTAGAGTCATCGTCAGATACAAGTGCCACTGGCGGGCATTATTCTTTCCACAAATTATAATTAGGACTAGGTATAACATTAGGACAATATGCAAATGCGGATTATGGATTTTAAATTATACTGACTACTTTTATACTTCAATGCAGAACTAATACTCTATTTTTCAGTTAATACCAATTGGAACAACCATATTCGAAGGGATCCGAACAGTGGACATAGATGCAGGTGTCAACGGTCTCGCAGAATATTTTATTGCACCAGGAGACAATAAGACATTGGAAGCCGCAAACGCTGCCGACGGTTATGGATTCTTCGCTATACCTGTTCCACACCAGGGACAAGTGACTGTCAACAGGACTCTGGATTACGAACGCACGCAGAAATATCTAGTCACTATTGTTGCTTCTGTAAGTATTCATAAGAATAAACAGGTCCTTTGGTCTTTAGAATGCGTCAATCATGTTACCCTCAAGTCAGTTACAACGTATAATAAATTAGAATAAACAGACTTCTAAAACCTTCAAAAAGTCATTCGTTATAGAAAGAACCTTCTCCCCTTTGATAAAGGACTACACGTGTAGTCATACTTTGTCACCCGACAAACTATGGCTACCATTGTCCGTACAGTCAACAGTAAAAGTAGATGATCAAATAAACTAAGTAAACTCAAATCAAATCAAATCAAATCATTTATTTGCAAATGTGGGTAGGTACAGATGGTAGGTATACATGAAATGAACAACCGACATTTCACCTTTCGGCATGCAAATTATAAAGAAAACATTACAATTACTCATTAATATTAATTAAAATAATACAGTATGTCAATATAATATGTCAAAAAAATTACAATAAATTTAGTCGTAAAAAAAGTAAAATAAAAATTATAACAATACTAACATTCAATTTTATTATTTAAGAATTCCTTGGCAGAATAATAGGCCCTTTCCAACAATAATTTATGTAATCTTTGTTTAAAAATAGAAAAGCGCTCAATTTCAATAAAATCCGTAGGTAGATGGTTATATAAACGTGGAGCCATACCAAACACATTATTATTGTACAGAGCAGTCCTGATTGGAGGGTACATAATTTTATAATAAAGCCTTCGACTGTTACAATTATTAAATAAGTCCAAATTCCTTCTAACAAATAGTATGGTTTCAAAGATGTAGAGGCAGGGCAAAGTCAGTATATTTAATTTTCTAAAATAAGGCCTACAACTGTCGGTCTGTTTTAGTCGACATATCGATCTAACACACTTTTTTTGTGCTCTAAATGCTGTTTCTTTCTCGACTGAGTTGCCCCAAAAGATAATACCGTATCTAATTGTCGATACAACGTAGGCCAGTCATTACAGCAGACTCTTTGACAACTTTCCCTAGCATATAAAGAGCATATGAAAACTGATTTAGTTTTTTACATATCTCTTCTATATGTATTTTCCAATTTAAATTAGAGTCAAGGTGAAGTCCTAAAAATTTTACCATTTCGATATCTCTTATTTTATGTCCAGCGTATTTTATGTCAAACTTATTAATTCTACGATCAACTCAAAATCAAAAGCTATGATAACAGAAATTTTAATGATATTTTACTAAAATAACTACTTACATCCACAAGATGAATATACTTTTAGGAATTTTACATTTCTATATTTATTTTGCTTTTAATGAATTTTGATGTTCTACTTCTGCTGTTGACTATACAATCATCATCACCATCATCAACAGCTCATATGATGTCCCCACCGAAGGGCTCGAGCTTACCCCACATTAGGGGCGATTAGGCCTTAGTCAACCACGCTGGACAAGTGCGGGTGGGTCGACTTCACACACAACCTAAGAATTACTTCATAGGTGTGTGCAGATTTCCTCACGATGTTTTCCTTCTCCGTAAAAGCGTCGATTAAACGTACATTATGAATTCAAAATTTGAAAACACTGTACGTGGCGGGGACCGAACCAGTGCCTCCCGGGTGGGAAAAATCGCTCTTACGCACTACGCCACCGACGCTTATGACTATACAATAAACAAATGGAATTATCTGGCAGCACACATCCTTACAAGCCTGGGTCATTCAAGAGAGGTGTAAAGAAACACCATGCAGGTCGGCAAGGCGGACGACAGCAGTAGACTTCAATAAATAATATAATATTTACAGGACCGTGCACGTGATACTAAAAGAAGGTTATCCAGTACAGCAACGTTGACAGTCAATGTACAAGATGACGATGACCAAGATCCGTCTTTTATCTACAAGGGCTGCACTCTGCACGAAGGAGCTTGCTTTAACCCAGAATATTCTAGTTATGTAAGTATTTTTAGTTTTTTTTTTGTTTCCTACTACTGAACAAAGAAATCCTTACTGGTATCTTTACAAAATCCTTTGCAGAATGTTTTCAAGGTGTCGCATAAAGCAGTTCTTTATGTCCATCTTACTTTGTTTTATAGACTCACTACGAGAATACAATCTTTTATTGCCACAGTTTATGAGTTTCCGTATGATAAAAATACTATAGAAGCATGAATTAGCGAATCGATTATAGATTACAAACTCGCCGATATTATTCTAAAAACTTACGGTGCCATCGAAAAACTGTGGCTACCATTCCAACGCGACCTAAGAATTTATCATTTTGAATGAGTAGTTTCTGAGATTAGCGCGTTCAACCAAACAAACTTCAGCTTTATAGTATTAAGTATAGATAAATAATAATTGGTACAACCTATTTAACAACTGAAATGTCTTCCCACAGGTAAATAGCGGCGTCCTAGCCGGTATTCTAACCATAGAACCGGAGAAAATTCAAGCTGTAGACATGGACACCCTCGACGCTAAGATCCGGTACAGCATCGAAAGTGGAGAGCCTGATTCCTGGGCCACTTACTTCGCTATCGACCCCAGCAGCGGAGCAGTGAGGCAGTTACTACCAGTCGATACTACCATCGCGAAGAAGTTTCAACTAGTCATTAAAGTAAGTATTTTGTAAAGGTATCAACCAACCATCTTGAACCTCTCCAATTGGGTCGTGATGTTGCGTCATTGAGTGCGTTCTACCGTCTGTACCACGGCAAGTGCTCTGAGGAATTTCCCTGATTCCACCATCTCCCTTCCTTTTAAGGGCTACGCGTGCTGGTCTGCGTTGTCACCGACAAACTGTGCTACCATTCCAACGCTAACTAAGAAATTTGACAACTCGTTTCTTTGTCGCACAATCAAAAAATGGAGTTCACTATCAGCACACGTGTTCCCACCTTCCTACAATCCTGGGTCATTCAAAAGTGGCGTGAAAAAGCACCTTGCAGGTCGGCAAGACGACGGTGGCTAGCGCGGCAGTTTGACATCTTCGCATTTGGACTCCACTTCTGCTTAACATCAGGTGGAATGGAGTCATTTGCCAGACCTTTTAACAAATAAAATACTGTTTCTCCCATTTCCAGGCCGAAGAAGTAACAGAAGCGAAACGATACACGACAGCAAAGTTAACCATAACAGTAAGACCAGTAGATGCTAGCCCTCCTGTAGTAGAAGCGTCTTCGGACGAGGGCCAAGTCGAAGAGAACTCTCCTAAAGGAACCAAGGTCTTAGACGCTAGTGGCATGCCGATACGACTCAGCGTATCTGATCCGGATTTGGTAAGTGAATTGTTTTTTCAGCCTAGCTATTTCAAAAACTCTATAAGACATTACTGCAATATTCTGCCGCTAGGTGCGCAGCGCTAGCCTAAACAGTAAACATGGCACATTTTTGACAAGTCGTAATCGTCATCAATATTGTTTAATGCCTTATTATACAGCTAAAAGTACAGGTACACGAGTTATACAAGAAAAATTTAAACTTTTATACTTTTACAGAATACCAGTTTCTTCAATAAATTAACTAAAATATGAGAATGACGGTTGTTTACTCTATGTGCTAGATGTGCCTTCTGCGCCAAGTTTTGCATAATGTTCTCCATATTGGTTAAGTTAAAAGTAGATCTTTTCTCCAAGAAACTTTTGTAGCGGCCAGTAATGAGTTTAGAATTTGGAACATAATCGAGCTTGAATTTGAAACAAAAATAGTTCAGTGTTCCGCGACCAAAGTGGCCGAAATTGTATGAAAAAAGATATTGACCGCCACGGCACAGAGTAATAAAACCCCACGGCGCGCAGCCGCGGCTGTCAGTAAAACAGTGGGTATGCATTTTGTGGGTAAAACAGTATGCATTGTATTGTGGGTAAATTAATGTACTTTGTATTGTAGGTAAAATAAGTACACTATGCTTATCTCTTAACGAATAAAATGCTTGTATTTAATGAAAGAAAACACGGCAACTATGGTATCAGTTGTATAGCTTACCTGTAGGTAAACTGTTCACGGATTATTAAAATTGCAAATAATTTAGAAAAATGTCATCAAGCAGCGAAAGTAAGTGTTAGTTCAACGCCTGAAAATATTAGAAAAGATGCAAATAATGTGTTAGACAATGTATTACCCACAAAATTGAAAGAAAATTTCTTTACCCATATTTAGGATGAATAGCCGAGTATGTATCACTTGGTCCACAAAACTATTTTTACCTTTCGCGATTTTTATCTTTGGAGTGAAAGATGCTCCTCAAAACTTCTGACAATAATAGAAGCAAGCAATAATAAAACTTTATCGAATATTGTAGTAAATTGCTAGTTGAAAATTGTTATTGTTTATTTACAGGGCCCCGGTGATCCAGTGCCGAATTATACATTCGAACTAACGACAAACTTCTTCGACATCGACAAACTTGGATATCTTATTGTTAGCGACGCTCACCTTGACAGAGATCCTCCGAACCCAGGGAAATTTAGGTTCCAGGTGAGAATTAATTTTATAGAAATCCATTATTACTTAATTAAAAAAGAAACCAAGCGCAACTTGCAAACTGTATATTATACCATAAGTTTTAATATTATTTTCTAGCGCAATATGGAGTATATGATATAAGTATAAAAGTTATTACATTTCTAACTAATAACTAAAAATTTTATCTCCTATTTTCCTCTTATAATGTATCATACATTATGAGAGGAAAATAGGAGATAAAGAGTTACATTTTGCTACTCTAAACTCTCTTTGGGTGAGTTGATCTTGTAAAACAAAAGTTTACTTTTTCTAACCTAGACTGTTGCAATAGACATTTTATTCTTTAAAACTTTTTCATTAATGCTTTTCTAAATGCCATCACTCCAGTAATAAATGTTCTATTTATTCCTCGTTGCAAACTGTGTAATTAAAATTCTTGACTTATGGAATAATTTTATTTTTGCTCTTACAAACCCGTAAATATTTTTAATACTAGAAAAAATGCACTCGGGAATCAAACCCGCGTCTTCCGCAAGCCGGGTGGCTGCGTTGACCATTACGCCACCGAGACACTGCTTTCGCTGTCGAAATTTGTCAGTGCTTGCTTATGTTTTTATGGTAAACATTGTTTCATCAAATCTTTGAAATTTGCACTTCTAAGACTTGAACGAAAATATTTTTGCAACTATTTAGGATGAAACTACCTTACATTATGGAATAATTTTATTTTTGCGTTTTTTTAATACTAGAAAAAAAATTCCGTGCATTTTTTCTAGTATTCTTGACTTATTGTTACAGGTGGTAGCAAGAGAAGCCAATGGCGGTGCAGCGTCAGCGCCCTTTTCATTGGCTGTTCAATTGCTGGACCAAAACGATAACGCGCCTGTTATACCGAAGACTCAACCTATTATTGTACCAGCTAGCTTAGAGCCAACAGCTGTTCATAAGGTAAAGGAAATTATGATTTATTTTTGTATCAATATGATCTTAATCAAATGATGGCGGTAATGTTTCACGGCAGTTGTTTTGTAAAGTAATTTGTCCATTTCATTATAATATGTTATTCCATACAAGGGATAACATAAGAATAGCATTATAAGTGTTTATTTTTCTCTCCGAATTTCCAGAAGTCAACATTTTTGAACTTTAGCGTAACTTATCTTTTACTATCTTTGTTAGCTGGGGCTAACTAGCTCAGAGAAATTGTCTAGACGGCATACTTGGCTTACGTAGTTACATTTAAATTCACATGTGTTCTACAGGTGGAGGCAACTGACATCGACGAGGGTGAGAACGCACGAATATCGTACAGTATATACCACATATCTAACAACGGTGGCAACAAATTCACTATTGATCCAAACACTGGAGTTATATGTGAGTGTCGCACTATTTGTAATTAACTTTATCAGTACGCTTTACACTTATGTACTGCTGCAATGAACTGATGTGTATTATAATATTTTCTTTAACGACGTTGAGTTGAGAAGAAAAACGTTAAAATTTTTGAATTTTTCTATTATCACAAGATTTATTCACGGTCGTATAGTGTAAAGCGTCCTTGCATTGTAGTCCTATTTTAGTATATTAAGTTTACTTGTATAATGTGGTGATGCTAATATTCGATTTATTTTATAAAAGTTGATAAATTGTTTATTTTTATAGACACTTATATAGTTTCACCCAAAAAAATGTAAGTGTGATATACCTTTGTGTGATGCATGATTTGAATAATTGCAAAGTAGGTAGAAAGCACTTCTCTGTGTGTTTTTGTGTAGTCAACACGATTTATTTTATTTGCACGTTAATGCCACGTTTGTTATTGTTTTGTTTGATTGTGAAGCATTTCTTTCGGAATTGTATCAACTAAATTATACTTTTTAAACTATAAGTCATCTACTAAAACTAATATTTTTACAATCGTACGTAGACGCGTAACGTAGATGTTCCAACGTATACGTCTACGTACTAATGTACAATTGAACGTCTACTTATGCGTATCAATCTATTAGTGTACTTTTTAAAAGAGGCGTGGATGAAGTATTAAATAGACCCTTTCAATACTTTCTAGTCTCACTTAAATAAAGTTATCATCTTCTTAGAGAAACTCTAGGCCTTCATCTCAATTGATTGTAAATGATCATAATACCGCAAGTAGGAGCGAAAATGACTATTCTTTGACGAAACTACCTATGTATCCATGTGACAAGCAATAAATAAATAAACAAAACTGCCATTATTAAAAATTGTTAAGTTATTTAGATAGACAGATAGAACATCATTTATGGCACTTGCAGTGCCTGCACAGAAGTATCGATAAACAGAATTTCACAATAAAATTCAAGGTAATCGACAAAAACCGCTTAATTTGACAGAAAGAGAATATGAGAGATGCATTTGCTGATCGAACTATGAACATATATATGTTCATAGAAAACTTCTAAAGACAAAATATCAATAGGCAATTATTTAATTTGATAATTGGTTTCAAATCAAAGTATACTAAAACCGATATTTATGTAAATTTCCAGCCAGCACCGGTCGTTTACAAGCCGGTGAGCAATACAGCGTGACAGTTAGGGCCACTGACGCTAAAGGCCTTAGTTCCCAAGGCATAGTCGAGTTGTCAGTAGCCCCTGGCCCTAACACAAGGCCACCGCAGTTCTCCTCCAGAGATTATTACGCCCCAGTGTCCGAGGGAGCCGCTATCAACTCTACTGTGACTACTGTAACGGTATGTTTGTGATAAATCTAGAAAGATTAGAAACTGGGAAAACGTTTGAAAAAAAATTTTCAGTAGGAACGCATAAAAATTAAGTTTTTAATAGTAATTGATAAATTTAAAGTTTCATGGTCAATTCAATTTTTTGCGACTGTATCGATCTGCAAGTTTTTTATACGACATGTATAACTGTTTGTATTACTTTATATACTGTACTTTAACAATCCATTTACAGGCTAAAGATCCAGAGAATGAACCCGTGACTTACTCGATCGTCTCCGGAAACGACCTCCGTCAGTTCGCTATTGGTTCCACTACGGGCATCATTACGGTCATCAGAAGACTCGATAGAGAAGTTCTCACCAGATATCAATTGGTGAGTAAAAAACTATTGTTATTTTAAAGTAATCTATACTAATATTATAAAACTGAAGAGTTTGTTAGTTTGAACGCGCCAATCTCGGGAACTACTGATTCAAATTGAAAAATTCTTTTTGTGTTGGATAGTCCATTTATCGAGGAAGCCTATGGGCTATATTATAACATCGTAGCACGCGAACAAAGTCGCGGGCGCAGCTGGTATTACTATAAGCTGGTAATACATTGAAATCTGAAAAATCGTAAATTTATAGTTATGTGGCAAAGAAAAACTACAAGTTCTTACCGATCCATCGGTGGCCATTGTTTTTAAAGAAAAACACGAACTCAATTACTGAAGCTTCTCAAAACTTTTCTTCGTATTACAATACGTGGACTAAAGTTTTAGTCGTGGCTTAAAACTAATGGTAACTCAGTCTTTTATTCAGAAGATAAGAATGACAGCATCAGTTTTAAACCATGACTAACTTTATTCAATGTTTTATAATAAGGGGGTTTATGCTTTCTTTTTCTTGCTTCTACTTGCCATCAATTTATTTTCGGTCAGTCAGTGTAGTGTAGTGATGTCGGATGCTGGATCGTTAAAAATGTTTATCCGCGGATACGGATTAGAATACGGATATTTGGTGTCGAGATCCGCGGATACGGATATCTGCACCATCACTAATGCAGTGTCTTGTTATCGACATAGTGCTACTTTACGGCCGCCGCCTGTCTGACACAAACCTCCTTAGGTGTCTAAAACCTTTTGTGTACTTAAAAAAAGACAGTAAAACTTTCATCCATAGATATAGGAAGTGTACATTGGCAATGTGAAAGAGAAAGAGCATACTAACATGTATATTAGAACGCGATAGACGAGACAATTATACGTACAAGCAGGCGGCCTAGATCGGCCTGTCAGTCACGTAGAAAAGAATATAATAGAAGAGATTTATTGGCACACCATGGACTACAGTTAAAAGAAATAGATAGCAACTGTCAAGCTGTGCATACTCCGTCATGTGCCTATGGGCGTGAAAAATTGTCTAGTTGATTCGTTGCCAATCTATAAACGTTAGTAATTTTTTTTAATACTACGAGATGCCAAATAAGCTTGCGGCCCACCTGGTGTTAAGTGGTTACTGTCGCCTATAGACACTTGCAATATTGACGGTAAATCACTTAACACTGCAATTGCGTTGCCATCCTGGGGACTAAAACGATATGCCTTCCATGCATAGTAATTACACTGGCTACTTTTCCCTTCAATCCGAGAGACAGCGAACTGCTTCACGGCAGAAATAAGAAAGGTGGTGGCACCCAGATGACCCCACATATGGGTCTACCATCTAGTAAATATAGTAATTATTAATCTATGGTTTGAATCGAAATCGGCACTGCATTTCCGACATAACATGAAGTGTACAAATGCCATGAATCTGGTAAATAATTTTAGGGTAGTTCTACTTTAATTTGATTCCAATATTTGTCTTGCAGATGGTGAGAGCTGAGGACCCAGGCAGGTTGGCCAGCACTGCAACTGTAAACATCAAGGTTACTGACATAAATGACAACAATCCGAAGTTCGACGAAGACTCCTATCTGTTCCACGTCAAAGAAGGTAATTTTCTTTACTTTATAGAAAGAAGCAGTAAAGCTAACTGTTCTGTAATTGAAATAAAAAGTCTCAAACTTATTGTTGATGTAGAGATACTAGAGAAAAGACAAAGCGCTTAATAATTAATGTATTTTCCGACAAATTATTATTATAATAATGTAATATCAATCAAGTTTTTTAAGAGTCATGGGTCTATAAATGCAATAGGGATAAGTTATAAGTTGACTAATGGCCGGTTTCAATGACTTATCTATCTACACTTATGCTTACTAGGGGTAAGATTTTGACAGATATACTATACAAAATATGTCAAAATTCTACCGTTGCCATGGAAACTGTCGGTAGTTTTTAGTTAGATAAGTTATTGTAGAACTGTTGAGTTCAACTTCTGAATGATTGAGTTTCTAAAAGTAAAAAGCATATTTTATTTGAAATAATTATGCTTTTAACTTTTAGAAAATCAATCAATCAAAAGTTAAAAGTATATTTTATTTAAAATATGCTTTTAACTTTTATAAACTCAATCATTTATGTTCCATCAAAAAACAAGTGAAATTTCAAAAGGCAATATTTATTCTTAGTTAGTCCAATAATTATTCTTGAGTGACTCATTTCACTTCAAACCTGTAATGTAATAACATTCGCCTTCATTAGGACAGTAGAAATCTATTTCTCATTATTTTAACTCGTTATAGGACTAGCCGAAGAATTCGTCGGCTACGTTCACGCCACGGACATAGATGAAGGCGTTAATGCCTTAGTCAGCTACTCGATACCTTCGCACCTACCCTTTGATATCGACAACGCTACTGGACAGATCACAACGAATACCAAACTGGATTACGAACAGACTAAGGTGAGACAACGTAGCTTTCGACATAGCTTTTGTAATTGTTAACGTTCATTTTAAATGTAGGTAGTTGAGACTATGTAGCAATTTTTTTACTACCCATAATTAGTCGTATTTGTAAAGCGAATACGTCAGTAGATTACGGTACTACAAAGTGTTAAATTTCTTTAATATACTTTCAACTCTATAATCGTGGAATAAGGTGGAAAATTTACTATATACTAAAGAGCGCGGTTGATTTTTGCGGCATACGCTGCAGGAGACGCATTGCGATTGACGCACACTATTTTAATACATATACAGCAGTTTACCGTTGATTGATTTTTACTTATGACGCAATCGTCGGCTAAAATTTATGGAAAAAACAAACAACGCTCACGTCTTCCGCAGCCTACATGCCGCAGAAAGGAACCGCGCCCTTTATATATTATTTTGTAATTATATCAAGGCATTATTTGAAGTGCTTACGAAATGTATCAAATGTATTTTTTGTACTGTACTAAACATTTCGTTGTCCGAGAGATAGCAAAGACAACTTGTCTTTACATAATTTAATGTATTCCTAATTGTCTAATACAACTTTTAAATGTAATATCTGAGGTTTAAACTAGAGTAGCCCAATACCAGCAATATATGGAGTAAATATTCCTGTAAAACAAATAAAGACGACCATATCACCAATTTGTTGTTCTCATTTTAGGAATACGCCTTCGTGGTAACAGCGACAGACGGAGCTATAGACAAGCGACTAGGAACCGCATCAGTCACTGTACAAGTACAAGACGTACCCGATGAAGTGCCTATCTTCCCCCAGTCTTTGTATTCAGTACACGTGCCCGAAAATGCACCTAACTACCCAGTGGTTAAGGTTCATGTAAGTAAATTCGTTTTGTTCAAATCCACGAGTGAAGACAATTTAGGTTTTTAGTTCTAGAGTTATTTTAACATTTACATTTGCATTCTTATTTTTATAAAAACTTATCTTTAACAAACCTTGCAGGATTTTGTAATTTAGTTTGTAATCAAATTATTACTTAAAAACTAATGAATGAAGCAACTAAACCTCGAAATTACTTCCAAACTACCCATAATATTTAATATCGAAATAAAAAAAAACTTTCAGGCTGAAGACCCAGACACAACTCCCGAGATAACTTATACAATCATGAAAGGCGATATGGAACTGTTCTCTATAGACCGCAAGACTGGCATGATCAGAACCCTAAAGTCGTTAGATAGAGAGACTATGGTCAGACACGAGATTACAGTAGGTACAGAGGAAAATAACACAGATGGACCACAGTCTACGACCACTGTTGAAGTTTTGGTCGATGTAAGTAACATTTATTAATCCATAAAAAATAAACATGTGAATAACGCGTAACATATACTTAGAAGCCACATAGTGTAGTTACGGCCGTATTCACAAACAAAACTTGTTTATGTAAAAACCAATGCTATGCGAAATAAGGCATTTCTCAGTGCGTGTCATTTGGAAGGCTTTTCAATTCATAAACAAAACTCATAATAAATACATAATTTACACTCTTATTCACAAACATTACTATGAGTTCTCACAGTGCGCGTGGACGTATAGGGCCGTAAAAATCTATTAATAGACAATACTTAAAATGAACGCACAGTTAAGGTAGCTAGCTAGCTATATTAAGCAACGTACAGGTCGAGATGTCTAAAGCAACGTCCAGATATCAAAACTTTAAAGTTTGAAGTAATAAAACGTCAGGCAATTCAAATCGCGGAGCTCTGTTCAACGCATTGTGTTTACTTATCCAAGAGTCCTTTATTTATTTATTTGGTATACCAACAAGTTATACAATAATACATTATAACTTAAAAGAAAAAAACTTAAGAGCTAATTGTTAAATCCCTTACTGGTATACACCACATACAATATTAAAAGGATAACTTCGTTAAAAGTGCCTATTACTTGCTTACTAACACCCGTATTCAGAAACATTACTATGAAATCTCTTGACTCTTGGTTATGTAAACGCATTGCGTTGAATAGAGCTCTGTGATTGGTTCGTTTCTGTTGCGTAGTTCACATATTTGCTGACGTTTTACTACTTCAAAATTTAATCTTTTGACATCTGGACGTTGCTTTTGACATCTCGACCTGTGCGTTGCGTAATATAGCTAGCTACTTTTGCTGTGTTTTCATTTTAAAGTACGTATAATGCCGATCCCAACTTAAGTATTGTCTATGAATAAGTTTTTACGGCCCTGTGCGTCCACGCGCACTATGAGACCTCAAAAACCTTGCCATATGTCACGCACTGAGAAATGCCATATTTTTTACATAGACAAATATTGTTTAAGAATACGGGCGTTAGTTTATATTGTGCGCGTCTAGACCTCGCATCAATTATCCAGCACGATTTAAGTACCATAAGAACTTGTTTTATGGATAATTATACAAATTATTGTATTAATTAAAAAATAGTGGTGTATAACTACGACTCGTGAAAAAAAATTTTTTTTGTGTACAGGCAGAATTGCTGAAGATTCCATCAAGACGGTCTAAAAAATTAGTATTTTATATTCACAGGACAAAAACGACAACGCACCTATCTTCACGTCAGTGGTTCGACCAATCACGGTAGAGGATTCATCTTCAATAGGTAGCTTAGTTCAAACAGTGATGGCAGTTGATGAGGACGCTACTTCTCCTAATAACAGGATACGATACAAACTCGTAGGGAGAGGGAAGGCTTCGAAATACTTCCACGTGGAGCCTGATACAGGAGCCGTGAGGGTCAGAGATGACCTGAGGAAAGAGACTGATAGTGAATATACGGTAAGTTATTTTTCAACACCGATGCTTGTGAATCAAAATAGCACCGCTTTTACTGCACAAAGTACACTACGAAACAATATTCAACTATCTAAACAAAAATCTTCGCTCCAAACACAGTGTTTTTTTTTTTTAAATAATTGCTATCTTCCGATAGTGGTGCCCCCACTGGAATTACATTCAGAGGTCCCGTGTTTGATACTCGGAAGGGTTCAAATTTTTGCTTAGTTGTCTAAATATGTTTTTTATTTCATTAAGACCTTATCGCATATGAACCAAATTTTTAACGGTTCCGTTTTCATAAATTTTGACAAAAGCTTGACAGCTATCAGTACCCTTAGTATGAGTTTTTGCAACACCAAACGAGTGATCGTCATCGTCAAGACTATGAAACTATAGGTTTACATAATACGTCGTAGTATAAGATTTAAATTTGGCACACAGTCTTCACGATATCGCCTACTCGATCACTCGATTATACGAACTTCACACTGTTTAGTTTTGTCTCTTTCATTTCTTATTAACAAGAAAGAGACAACATGTTCATTCGTTCCATTCACTCCCATTCATAGTATCTCTAACTAGTCTGTGCTCGATGAAAACAAACAAAATGTCTGCGTCACAGTGAGAGTCGTATTGATATTATTTATAAATTATTACTAAAACAGATAAGAAGTAATAGGTTTTGTTACATAAACTATACCCAATTGTACTAAGGTGTTTAAACGGAAAAATAAAATGAAAATGTGCAAAACAAGTGCGTCGCAGTTTGAACAAATAGTGAATTTCATTGAGTGGTGTATTTAAAAGGATATTATACAGAAAAATACTAATGTGCAATGCTTTTGGGAAAAATAATGATCTCGTGTCTGACGGCAAACGAGATTTAGAGCTGCAACAAAGGGAAATTGAACTCAAGCGAGCTTGCCTAGTGACAAACTCTATTCGCCATATTTATTTAGAAAATAAAACAATTTAATGTTATGTATTAATTAAACAATGTGTTTTATTCCCTTATTATACTACACCAGAGATTATCAAACTTATTTCCTTACCGCCCCCTTTGAAAATCAATTGGTTTTCAGCGCCCCCTAATTTTTTTATAAAAAAAACCTCAATTTCATGACTTTAATTACACAAACACGCACAAACTCATTTATCTCTTTCGTGGCTCAATCGTACTGTACCCCCTATGAGTTTTGTTAGTTTTCAAGCTCGATCAAACGTATCGTATTTTTATACATTGCCCACTATCGCCTCCAGCTTTAACCATCAGAAACAGTGGGCAGTGTATCAAAGAGACGATACGTTTGTTAGAGCTCGAAAACTATCAAAACTCATACTAAGGGTACTGCGCAAGTTAAGACAGTATCGATGAACCAGCCGATTGCTTCCGGACTGCACCAATAGCGCTATTTAACAAAATCTTGTTACAACTTGATTGGGTACGGCGTAGGGGCTATCCTACGAAATCTATGTTAAGTAGGTATTTTTAGTTTAAATACCATCATACCATCATACAGGGCAGAAATATAATTCTCATAATTCGATATTGAGTAGTAGGTAAGTTTTAATTTTAGTGAATTTTATAATATAAAGTAAATGAAATTATAAATCAACCATCGCCCCCCTAAACTACGCCAACGCCCCCCATTTTTTTTCTGAGCCCTTAACGCCCCCCTCTAGGTCTCCAACGCCCACAAGGGGGCGTTATCGCCCACTTTGAGAAAGACTGTACTACACTGTGATAGTGTCCTATTGTTTAAATTCTAGCTAAGACGACTAAAGCGTAGATAATTATTAAAGCGTCGGTCGTCTCTGTCATCTCTGTGACGAGTGAATATCCACACGGTAATGTTATAGCCCGTCACGACAATACCTACGCCGCGTGGAGACACACATAATTCGCTTATAGGTAGGTAAATATACACAGACATTATTGCTTGAGACTTATAAAGTAGAAGCTATATGCTTATAATTGATCAATGCGCCACTGCTGCATAACCTCCCGACGTTCCTGTGTACGTTGGTGGGCTTCATTAACCTCTTCAGCGACCATAATAAATGAAAATTATGGCGATAACATTGTAATAATTGTTAAAAATTTCGTTCGTTTACCTACTCACGGAATTTCTTTCATCGAGTGACGACACGATCAAACGTAATAGTATACTTACGACGACTTGTCAAAGTAACGACTCGTACTGCCAAAATGCATTCGTGAGGCGAAAACTATCAAAGTTTTCGTGTTACGTTAAGAGCGTTTACGCCGTACGGCAGACTCCAAGTTTAGGTATTTACACGCTGAGCGGTCATTCCCTCTCGCACTACTCGCGCTGCCGTCCAGGTACAGAGCACAAAAAACAAATTGATACTTTTTCACAAAATGAAATTAAATATACAATACAAGTTATTTAAATTGAATACTATGGAAAATTAACGGTTACACATTTAACATGAATAAAATTTTGAATATATATGTAAGTAATAATAACATCTGGTGGCCACCGGCCACCCTTGTCGCACCTATCATATTGTTACACCATAGTACATGGGTATAGTAGTTTATGTTACTGTCACGTAATAGGGTTTATTAAAACATGAGCGAGGTTTTAAAAGACGAGCCCTGGCGAGTTTTTTAATAATATCCCGCAAGTGTTTTAATACCTAATTATGTGCAGTACATAAACTACTTTATCTACACTCATCCACAAATATAAATAAAACAAAAATATCGTGAATTTTAAGTTTTCAAAAACATGTTCTTCTTTGGCGTCCCTTTGGCTCCCTTTGCCGTCCCGTTTTGCTCTAAGTTTTTGATTTTTGAGAAAAATAACTGTAACGTATTGAGCCGAACATGTTGCATAATGGTCATTAATTATGCAACAGGTAAATGACCTTTATTTTCATTTTGATTATCTTTGTTAAAAAGAATGTCATTTGAGGTACATCATTGAGATCATAATTTTAATATTATGTCATGAGTGTAGATATTTTTTTGTGTTGGATATTCCATTTATCGAGGAAGGCTCTAGGCTATTTTATAACCGACATTAACGCGAGCTAAGCCGCTGGCGGCCACTAGTATGATATAAATACTTGTCGCGAGATTTACTTGTGTATATCAGCGATTGAATAAATAAAGAGATATAAATAATAGGAGCAAATCTTGTAACAAGCATATATATCATATAACTAGCGCTCAGCCCGTGGCTTCTTTCTCGTATTGTTGGTTATTATATAGTTAGCCTTTCTAGATGCATGGTCTACCTCACACAAAAACAATTTTCAAAATTGGTTCAGTAGATCCAAGAGCAATTACCTCCTACAACGTCACAAAAAAACAATTCACAAACTTTTATCAATTCATTCCACTACTGGAAGACAAGACCTCTCCTTTTCAATGAAGGAGGTATAGGCAGTAGTCCACCACGCTTGCATAATGTGGATTGGTAGTCAATACCCCTTTGCTGGCCTATTAGTCGCCGTCTACGACACCCATTGGAGCATATGGGGTGATGCTATTCTACTCTGCCGGTATCACGTATGGCTATTCACAAACTTACATAAACTATTTACAAACTTTAACTCTTTATCATGTTAGTACATACTTACCTATAGATTTTTTTAAAATGCAATTTAAGTTTGCTTTCTTGTTTTTAGAGCAATTAAGTAAAATCTTTGTTTTTAATGTTTTTTATCTGTAATTTTTTGTATAGTTATTTTGACACGGTTCATTTGCATTTTCTCTACAGAGCCTTTCATTTGATACCCATATTATGGTAGTGCTAAAAGTAACAAATCTTGGGTAGTCGACAATTCTGCATTTAAAGTAATTTTATTTATCATAAAAGTATTTAGTAAAAACCATTGACTTTGCTAAGTAAAAAATACATAGATTGGAACATAGAACCTCCTTTTGAAGTCCGTTTATAACCTGAAAGAATACATAAGGACAAACAAACATAGGGACAAGAACGAACAGTACAACAAAATTGTACAGAATCAAGGTGTGGAGGGGAAGCCAAAGCAAGGACCACGGGTTTATCGTTCTATACATACCTATGATATTTTAAAGAATTATTCTCCATCTCTTAACCGTTACCGAATATTACTATGTGGACCATAATATTAAAAGAATAATACTCATACTCCTAACTTTTGCAGTTTTACCCTCCATCATCAGCTCACCTGAAAAACCTGATAGAATAGAAATAGAAAGAAAAAAACTTAATTCAACTGTCGATCTATACGTGGGTACACATAATATTTAAGGAATTATCATCCAACTCCTAACTATTAGGAGTTTTTTTTTTCATCATCAGCTCACCTGAATAACATAAAATGATACAACTATCGGTTTATAAATACATATATTAATTCAAGAATTGTCATTCAACTCCTAATCATCTAGGAGTTTTACCTGCCATCACCAGCTCATTAACATGATATGATGACTACCAGACGCAAATACTTCAATAGCTTCAGGAAATAAAATATGAAGCATATAATACCTGCATATAAAATTTGAGAGTTGCTCTCGATTTCCTCGGAATCTCATCATCAGATCCTGACTTGGTAACAATAGCACCATATCAGAAGTATTTAGAAAATAGGTCCACAATTAACAGAGATATTCGTGAACATTCATAAAATAATACATAGAGTGCAACATAGAACTTTATATGAAGTCGGTTATCAATACTAAAAGTATCAACACCATCGTTCGTTCTGTAGTAGCATTACGAATATTTACGCGTGATCACGGAGCTAGCACCGAGCGACGTGACCTCTCTCCGACAAGCCTCATGGGCGACTGATTTGAAAGCGATTGCGCGGACTGTTTTATACTGATTTTTAAAAAATTGTTATAAATATATTAGGTTGGGGAAAAAGTCTTTTCGCATTATAGTATGTATAAACTTGTAATAAAATCTCTTTGGCTATACTATTTGTATCTGGCTGGTTTTGGTATCATTGAAAGTTTAAATTTTAAAGAACATAATTCTAAATTCAAATTAGGAAAATGTGTGATTTTCTTTGTTTTTCGTACCGCCAAAATGAGTGAATCTAATGAAGAAATTCGATACATTTTAAAATTTTACTACAAAAAAGGTAAAAATGCAACGCAAGCCGCGAAAAAAAATTGCGATGTTTATGGACCTAGTGCAGTGTCTGTGAGAGTAGCACAAATTTGGTTTAAGCGTTTTCAATCCGGAAATTTTGATGTCAAAGATGCACGTCGCTCTGGTCGCCCTATTACAGATAAAATGGATGCCATTTTTGAAAAAGTGGAGCAAGATCGGCATATCAGTAGTTACGACGTAGCTGAAGAACTGGGAATTGACCACAAAACGGTTTTGGCGCATTTGAAAGAAACTGGGTACACAAAAAAGCTCGACATTTGGGTACCTCACGAGCTCACTGAAAGAAACCTAATGAACCGTGTACTCATTTGTGATTCTTTATTACGACTAAATGAAACCGAACCATTTTTGAAGAAGCTGATAACTGGTGATGAAAATCACGTACGACAAGAACGTGCGAAAAAGGTCGTGATCAAAGGCCGGTCAGGCTTCACAGACTGTGGCGAAACCCGGGTTAACTCGCAACAAGGTGATGCTGTGTGTGTGGTGGGATTGGAAGGGCATTATTCATTATGAGCTGTTACCACCAGGCAGGACCATCGATTCTGAACTCTACTGCGAACAACTGATGATATTAAAGCAAGAAGTTGAGAGAAAGCGGCCGGAATTAATAAACAGAAGGGGTGTGGTTTTTCATCATGATAACGCTAGACCTCACACATCTTTAGCCACTCAGCAAAAATTAAGAGAGTTTGGCTGGGAGGTGTTAATGCATCCGCCGTATAGTCCTGACCTTGCACCTTCAGATTTCCACCTGTTTCGGTCTCTTCAGAATTCTTTAGGCAGTGTCAGGTTAACATCACGAGAGGACTGCCAAAACCACTTGTCGCGGTATTTTGACCAGAAGTCCCAAAATTTCTATAGCAATGGGATCATGTCCGTACCTACAAGATGGCAAAAAGTTATCGAACAAAATGGTACCTACATACTTTAGTTAAATGTAAATAAACTATATTAAAAAATGTTTTGAATTTTCTTAAAAAATGCGAAGAAACTTTTTCCCCAACCTATTATTATAGTTTATTCAGATACCATTTTTATACCAAAATTTAGAGTATATAATCTTCTTTTAAATTACATCATTCGTTTCTTCAAATAAGGGATATTAATTGTTAGAAATAGCAATTTTCCAAATCGTATTTTCGTAATACTTGCAGTGTGATTTGATTTTTTTTAATTAGTAATTCGATGAAATTTATTTTTTTTCCTTTACAACTATTTTGTTCGGGATATTGTCAGTTACACAGTATTTTTTATTTCATTGTAATATTAGCCTTTTCGGATATTAAGGGCTTCGAAATTGCATCTAAACGTAAAATTTTAAAAATGCTGTTAATATATTTTGATATAATTTATGAATAAAGAATTAAATGAAATATTTTCCTTTACAACTTTTTGGGAAAGAATATTATCTAGTAGTTTTTATAACATTTATATTGGTAGAATAAGAATTCATGGAAATTAAGAAGCTCAAAAAGTGCCGATTTTCGCAAAATACGCGTAAACGCTCTTAACTCGATTTAACTTATACTGCCGATTTTTGTTTTTGATAGTTTACGCTAGAGGCGCTAGTGGGCAATGTATGAAAAGAGACGATACGTTTGATCGAGCTCGAAAACTATCAAAACTCATACTAAGGGTACAGGTGTCTAAATATTATAGAACGTTTTGGAGTTTCTCCCGAGTTCTTGTTGTAAGAACACGTGTTGAGAGACTCCATTATTTTAACCTCAATTTACCGTACAATTGTCTGTTACTTTATGTGCATTTTCACTTGATACTAGCGAAATGCGTAATCTTTATGTGTTGCGAACGCCACTTATTTAAAGTAGAAGAAGAAAGTTCCAAGGGAAGCTTTGACCTTATCACCCTTTAGTCTACTTTCAATCTACATTGGCTAAATGCTTAATACGAAGCCAAAATTAAGATTGCTCAGAAGCCATTATTGGATGCTAGTACTTTGATATGTAAAATATGTATTTCTTTACCAGGTGGATGTGCAAGCTTACGATCAAGGCGAGCCAGTGATGTCTGCAGTAACCAGCCTCACAATATACGTCAGCCATTCTGCAACAGTTCCCCCTGATGTAAGATTTCTAATATCATAGTCTCTTAGTAACATAGATATAGGAAACTGTAGATAGCAATGTGAAAGAGAAAGAGCATACCAACACGTATATTAGAACGAGATAAATAACAGATACATTTCACGGACAGGGTCGTAAAAATCTATTCAAAGACAATACTTAAGTTGTGATCGAAACGGAAAGCTGTGGTACACAAATTAGGTAGCTAGCTAGCTATGTTACACAACGCACAGGTCGAGTTGTCAAAAGCAACGTCCAGATGTCAAAAGTTAAAGTTTGAAGGAGATTTGAAGTAATAAAACGTCAGTACATTCAAAATGGGTACTAGACAACAGAATCGGTCCAATCACAGAGCGCTATTCAATGCAATGCGTTTATTTATTGAAGAGTCGAGGAACCTCATAGTAATGGTTGTGAATACGGGTGAACTCTAATAGATTTTTGAAATTGTGCCGCACAAAAACTTTTATCTTTAGGAGTAGGCCTAGACATCTCTTTTAGAGATAAGTCCGCCCTTGCAAACTGTCAACTTATCCTAAGTATTTTTAAAGAGCACATACTAAAAGGAATACCTACCAAAATAAACTTCGATTTCTGATTTTCAGGTGGGCCTTGGCTTCGCAGACACAGTGTACACAGAACATATAGCGGAAAACTCTTCTAACGGTACTTTGGTACGAGTGTTACCATTGCTCAATAAGAGGGAACATTCTCCCGACATTCCGTTAAAATGCCTCCTTACGGAGTCTTCACAGAAAGGTATAAATTTGATACTAGTAAAACTTAAATTTTGGAATGTAAGTTATTATTAAAATTTTGTCGCCACTTCAGAGAAAATAGATGAAGTTTTCGCAAGTCGTTGCTTTATATTTAATTTTTAGTATGAATAACTGGGGACTTATTTTTACAATGCCATAGCCATGTGATGCCGGCAGAATAGAATAGCATCACCCCAATCCTCCAATGGGTGTCGAGAAGGCGACTAATGGGTACTGATCACCCGTCCACCAATCCGCATTGGGCAAGCGTGGTGGACTGCTGCCTAAACCTCGTTCGATGACTTAGGAGAGGCCTAGTGTCCCAGCAGTGGGTCGAATTATAAAGGCTGTTATGATGATGATTACAGTATCCAAACTGAAATGAACTTTTGCATACTATCAAAAACTGTCTTTAGTAATTTATTAATAATCTATCTTTTAAGGATATGAACTTTAAAATTCTTTGGTAATTTTGGTAGTATACAAGTTTGTCTACATATTTTGCCTTTAAAATATAAGGTTAAATTTACTCCTATAATTGTTTTTATAGCAATAATTTGCACATAACTTCTTAATTATTCCAGTAACTTTGTAAATCAATATGCATCTAACACTTATAAACACTTATAAACACGATATAAAACAGAATTCCTTTGTTGTTTTTTTCCTTTGAATCAAACTCTAATGTACTGAAAATTTTTAGGCGTTTTCTACGTAAAACTAACCGAAGAAAGAGACTGTGCTATCTACCTCAACACAAGCTCCTTAGACTACGAGGCTCTCAACGAGTACTCATTGGAAGTCCAGCTGGAGTCTATCCAAGGTCTTATAAACCCTGAGAGCAGTAAGGCTGTAGTCAAGGTCCACGTAACAGATGTCAATGATAACGCTCCTGTGTTCGAATTTAGAAACCAATCCAGTATAGTTGGAGCTGCGGGAAAGTACTTTACAATAGTGACCAAAGATACGCTGTTGGATACGAACGTACTGCAAGTGAAGGTAAGTAAACATTTTAAATGATTGGTTTTATGCTCTAGCGTCGACTATCGGGCGATATTTTTTTTTATATGTAAACTAGCTGAGCCGGCAGACGTTGTTCTGCAATAATGTATTGTTCATACAAAAATACAAAAACAGGAGAGTGAAGGTAGGAGTAAGGCCATATAAAAAAATACAAAAAAATGTCAAAAGAAAATTCAGTTTAGGGGCACACTAATCACCTAGCGGTATGAAATATACCTTTACAACCTATTCACATACCTACCAAATATACACAAAAAATGAAAAATCATGAAATGAAATCATAGAAATCGGTCGAGCCGTTTCGGAGGAGTTCAAACACAAAAATCGTGACACGAGTTTTTTTTATATATTAGATAAATCGTGTCACGATTTTTCAGGATTCTCCGAAACGACGAGAGATTTTAAAGTAATTTTGTAAATGTGCTTTGCTGCGTCCAACTTAGATTTATTATATTTTGTTTTTGTTTACAATGGGAGAGTAGTATGAAATTACAGCCTATTCCATACATACTATTCGATTAGTATGTATGGAATAGAACTATTTGAAATAATTCCCACCAGACTTAGTTGCCTATTTTTATCATCAGTAACATCAGTAGATTTATTAGTATTAGCTGTGCCCGCAACTTTGTTCGCGTGTTATGATGTAATATAGCCTATAGCCTTCCTCGATAAATGGACTATCCAACACAAAAATATTTTTTCAATTTGTATCAGTAGTTCCTGAGATTAGCGCGTTCAAACAAACAAACTCTTCACCTTTTTATTCTTAATATACATAAATTACGTGTCACGTTATTTGTCCGCGATGGACTCCTAAACTATTTAACCGATTTTAATCAAATTTGTACACCGTGTGTGCAGTTTGATCCAATTTGAGAGATAGGGTAGTTTTTATTTTGATAAATAGTCATATTTTTTTTACTGCAAATACAATTTTATAGGTCAGTAGTATGAAATTACCACAGCAACGCGTGGCCGGGACTGCTAGTATTAGTATAGATTGTTTTATGACCAAGTGGAGAGTCGAATATGTCAACTGCATAGATTTAACCACAAACCTACTAAAGCTGCTCAGGAAAAATGTAACTAATAATATGGAATCGGGGATATTACATTACACATTACATTGCAATGTCTGGGTTCATTTTTCAAACTCGATTAAACCTTCGCCTTAACCATCTTATGAAATGAAGGCCCTTAATATTTGGGCACTCGTTGTCTACTATTATTGTAATTAGTATATACGAGTAAGTAAGTGATTTACTGTAATGACATTCTAAGGCATTAATGTTATGTTTAACAGGCAAAAGACAAAGACAGTGGGGCCTACGGCAAAATAGAATACCACAAACATTCTTGGCCTAAAGTAGTCGAGGAATACTTCAACTTGGAGAGTGATACTGGCATCATTAGGAACATAAAAACGTTCGGGAATGTTCCTCAAGACGCCTTGCCATTTAAGTTTAGTGTGACGGCGCGGGACAACCCCAACTCTCCTCAGGATTATAATATTGCAAGAGCATCTGTTGTGGTGAGATTTTGTTGTTTTTATTAAACTAAAGCTTACTGTCTACGCAAGGCCGGATTTAGAGGTGTGGTGGTCAGAAGTAGTGGAGGCACTTGGATCGCCCCATCGGTCCCTAGTTCTTGTTAAAAATACTGTTTGGTAAAAAATGTTGCTGAACCGTCGATTTTTTTGATTTTTTTTATCTCTATTGTGTAGCCCCTCTCTTGATGTCCTAGGGCAGTAGCCTGCTCTCCCTTAAATCCAGCCTTGTGTCTAGGTAAGGCTGCCTGTCCATTGAAGCTTCGCTCTGTTCCAGCGGACAAATTTTATGCTATTTTACATTTCCTCGTTTCTCCTCTCAGCAGGCTCGCTCCGATCTAATGAACCGGCAGCCTAAACCACATGTCATGCGCACGCTATCGTCAATTGACGATTGCTTGCATCTTGCGTATAAATAAATAAATAAAACTCTCCACGTAGCGGCAACGTCGCGTTTGCGTCTTTAAATTACGCCGCAATGGACAGTGGTTACCATTCATCCGATTTTGATGAATAGTGACACCCTATTATCGATATCGATTCGTTATTATGGTACTACATTTTAACTCTAACGATAGGAGGAGTCGATTTTACTTTGTAAACACCGATTTTAATCTATTACATTCCTTTAATTTTTCCGTAGTCGGGTTTCAGTGTTTTAAACATTGTTCTTGTATTAGAAAACATTTAAAAATTCGCACTCACGAAACAGAACTATTTTAATTATCTTGACTCATGCTTGCCACATTAATTATAATTAGTGAATAGCAAAATATGAAAAGGAACTATTTATCGATAATTTAACGAGTTCGAAGTCGTTAAATAGGTAAAGCAATTAAGACCATTCCAATAGCCAACTTTCTTTTTAGTTCTGTTCTTGTGTGTTAATTCACAGGTTCAATGAACCTCCTTGTCTGTTTTCAGATAAATCTTCTCCAAAAGGAGAATCAACTTGTAATAGAAGTGTCTAACGTAAACGCAGACGCGATGGTTCGTCGCGCCCGAAGCGTACTCTCTGCTATCGAGAAGGAGAGCGGATTAGTCGCTGGTCTGGAGAAACTCACAGACAGACATTACTTGGGCGTGAATGGCACGTTGGAAGTCGATAATAAAGGCACTGACGTTTGGCTGTACTTAGTTGATCCGGCTACCGGGAAGATTTTGACGAGAGAATCCGTGTCGGTTAAAAAGTAAGTGACATCCTTTTCAAGCTTTTATTTGTGTTTGTGAGTACTTATGTATCTGTCAAATCTTGCTACTGAATTTTAAACCAGTTGCAATCTCCGCCCTTTTTAACTGACTTCAAACAAAAAAAGGAGGAGGTTCTCTATTCGACTGTATGTTTTTTTTTAAGATGAAAGTTTGCATACCTTTACATTTAGTTCCGATGACAATGCGTGGGCTAAGCTAAACGTCATTTTAAAAACCAATATGACGGGCTGATATTTTTCAATAGTAGTTCCTTGCAATAGCAGACGTTTGACTTAAAAGTTCAGTTTAGTACAATATTCTAAAGTAAATAAACTATGATGATCAATACCTAGTAGTAATTTCTCGGCATGATTACCCCTTAATAATTATATTGTTCTCGTTATGAATTTATTGTTTCTTTGGCTGCATGTAAAAGTTCTGTTACAAAGATAAAAAAAAATTAAAGTTTTAATTTTTTTTTTTAGATATTACCGAATTATTTATGAATAATTGTGTCTGTTTATTTATTTTACAGAGTAATAGAAAACGGCGTACATAAAGCAGTCGCTGCCAGTCTCCAATCGCCAGTTAGTCAAGTGCGAGCGCCGTTAATACCGCCCGAACAAACAAGGCGAACTACACACGTGTCCGCAGCACCGCTTGCTACAGCGCTGCCGGCCGCTTTAATAGCGCTTGCAGCGTTAGTGCTGGTTGCTGCCACCGCTGCAACTATATACATCTGTGCTTCTTGGAATAGGTAATGACTTTGAGATATATTGCGTTTCTATTGAACCGGACACACAAGTGGCTAAACTATTCCATGTAAGCCTTTACGAATATGATAATTAATGATAAGGTAGCCAGACCCTCTGTGGTTGAGTTCCAGGTTAAGTTCGATTCCATCTTTGACCTTATCGTTACTTCTTATCAGTTGAGATGAAGGCCAAGAGATTTCCTGTCATGAATAAGAAAAATAGTTATTTGTTCAACAAATGAGCAAAGTTGTATTTTTGCTGTGAGTGCCGATATTAAATCACGAGAAAAGTAGTATAAATAGACTACTGAGCGCAGTCAATGATTATAACTATTTAAAGGCACGAGACAAAAAAAAATACTCTCGTGTGAAACATACAACTTTTCACCTCTCCATTGAGAAAATTTTTATAAGTTGGTGAAAACAAACTGCTTTAAATACAAGTTTATTATCTAAAAAATAATTATTAAAAATTAAAAGTAAGATTACTACAATACTTAGATTGAATGTTAGTCTTGTTCGGAGCTCTCAGCAAAAAGCGTTTTTGCTTCGAGATTTTACGAAGAAAAAGAGGAGGTGGTGCTGGAGAGGTGAAAAATACTTTACCGCCACAACGTCATGGCAGCCTATCGTTTAAAATGCTGCAGAACCGCTTTGGGGCGTTTACCACCTGTCAGATCTTTATTTCAAACTTCAAAAGTTGAGTGTAGGTGGGCAATTTGCAGCGAAGGTGCTATTAGTTTGATATGTAAGCATCAGTGTTGATGGATTATGAGGATTTGGTGAATTAGGTTTAATGGGTGTATGGCAAGTATGACACGTTACTATTGCAGTTTTTTGACGTACAGCCCACAAACTTCCCGGTGTACCATTTGTAGGCGATAATCGCGTGGCACCGACGGGTCAAAACTACAGGCGACCCGCCCCCCAATACCGGTTTCAACCAATAATTAAAAGGCGCGGTTATGTTATTTTATTCGGATAGCTAACAGCTTACTTACTGACATTGTTAAATAAATAATAGTGATATTCTAAGAGCTATTGACAAGCTATTGTCAAGCTTATGGTGGCGTTAGTCAGGGCATTCGCTGAAAGCATTCCGTTTGCTAAATGAAATACTGGAAGTTTTGCTGACTGTACATTTCTCAACAGCACGCTCTACGTTTTAACTGGTAGAGCATAGCAGATTAGATACTCCGCTAAATCCTACTCTTCGTAAGACTTTTAGGCGCCAACTCCCCGATACCATGGTTTTGTAGAGATTGGTCAATGAATATTGCGACTTCATAGATGTTCATTTTGACTCGCTGAATAAGATCCGCAATTTTGTTATTAATTTGTTGTTAGAAAATAATGTTAACGTGCATTCTAGCTAAATTGTAAGTTACTGATGATTTCTGTTTTCTTTTGTACTGTTGGGTTTACCTTGTTTAACTGTTTTTGGTGCATTTGTACTTGCCTATAATTGTTTGATACATTATGTTTTTGTGTACAAGTACTTTTTGCATTTATTGATGTAATCAAAAGTTAAAATAAAAATAAATCCACTTTACTGAAAACTTTCAAATAACTATATCTATTAGTTCCCGGTTTCTGAAGATGCGTGAGATTTCTGACCTTTCGTCTGAAATATTATGATAATAAGTAGGATGAGGAGCTTGCGTCATCTAGATCACCATGGCCGTTTGCCCTCAGGCGGGTTGTATTCTCATTTGCCGCCAATCCCTACAAATATTATAAATACGAAAGTAACTCTGTCTGTCTGTTACTGTCATTCCAAAACCTCAACCGATTTTGATGGAATTTGGGCATGGAGATAGTTTGATACTGTGGAACGACATAGGATACCTTTCGGCGCAATAGCCGACATTGACGTAAATGTAGAATAAAAACTAACTTTTACATGGAAATGAATTGCATTAAAAATTTACTCTTTTCCATGTAGATACAAGAAACACAAGGAGCAAGCGATTCAGCAATATGGCACTCTAAGCATGAGCATGCCTCCGCCCAGACCGCCTTCGGGGTACGAGTCGAGTGAAGACGAACCAGCACCAAGATATGAGACTCAGGTAAGTAATCATTACCGTAATGTTATTTCATTCATCGTCGTTTCTACTAATATTATAAATGCGAAAGTAACTTGTCTGTCTGACTGTTAAGCTTTCACTTCTAAACCACTGAACCGATTTTTATGAAATTTGGTACAAATATGGACTGGAGCTCTTCTTATTGCGAAAAATAGGCTTCAAGGAGTTGAAATAGGACATGAGATTTTGTATGGAAGCACGTCATTGTTGAAGATAAGACCATGAAACTTTGAATTTAGGCACTTGGTAATCTATATACAACATGTAAATTAAATAACCAACATCCTGAATACAAGTGGTTTGGGATCGGCTTCAGAGATGATTTCAATATATTTAAAAAAAAAAAAACATAAAGTACCCTGAAAATATTGTACAACATTTTCTGAGTACTTTTGTTTTTTTTTTTTTTTTAAAAAAGTTTCTGAGTTGATTTAAAAAAAAATTTAAATCAACTCAGAAGCCGATCCCAAACCACTTGTATTCAGGGTTTTGGTTATTTAGTTTACATGTTGTATATATATATATATATATATATAAAAAATGAATACTGACTGAATGAATGACTGACTGACATACGCACAGCCCAAACCGCTGGGCCTAGAGATTCCAAATTTGGTATGTAGGTTCCTTAAGAGGTCCAGGGGTTCGCTAAGAAAGGATTTTTGGAAATTCACCCTCGAAGGTGGTGAAGAGTTTGTATGGAAATCCGTAATTTTTAAAGTGAAATGCATAAAAATTGGTACATGGCCTTTCAGTGATAAATTAAGAAAGAGGTATTTTAAGATTTTTGGAAATTTAATCCCTAGGGGGGTAAAATGAGGGATGAAAGTTTGTATGGAAATCTGAAATATTTTAAAGTAAAATCGATGAACATTGGGTATATGAGGCTTGGTTTAGAAGAAATAAAAAGAACATGTTAACGCTGCCCTAAATAACTATTCTACGTGGACGAAGTCGCGGGCAAAAGCTAGTAAATAAATAAATATTTATTCTAGGATTTTTAAACTTTCACCTGCGTGGGGGTGAAATAGGGGATGAAAGTTTGTATGGAAGTTCGTCATTATTAAAGATAAAACGATGAGACATTAAATTTCGGCACTTAATAAGAAATAAATAAATATTTTTTTCTAGCGTTTTTGAAATATTTACCTATGTGGGGATGAAATACGGGACGTAAGGTTGTAAGGAAGTCCAAACAAAGTCACGCTAACACTTGAACTGATTTCGATGAAATTTGTCACAAAATTTGACTAGACCTTGAGATAGTTGAAATTAAGTATGGATGTTTGTAGGTATGCGATTCCTCAATATCGAAGATAAAACCATGAAACTTTGTATATAGGCACCTGATTAGATGTAAATAAATATCTGTTTTTTGAAACTTTATCGAAGCTGCGAACAAGTATAAGCCTTATACATGTTCGCAGTTTCGATAAAATTTGAAGTTGGCGGTTATATCCAATGATTTTTGACAGTTCAAAGCGATAAATGGCTATATCATATCGTGTTTCGGTGGTCATGCTAGGCGGGCTGTCATG
This sequence comes from Elophila nymphaeata, assembly GCA_955850985.1. Lineage (NCBI taxonomy): Eukaryota > Metazoa > Arthropoda > Insecta > Lepidoptera > Crambidae > Elophila > Elophila nymphaeata. Next base: position 13,453,240 of record OY039076.1, on the reverse strand, counting down.
GCTATTGACTTGTTTGTTGGTTCACTGAAGGTTTAAGGTCATAGCACACTTATCAGCTCGGAAAGGGAACGCCCCTTTTTTACTATGAACGCTACGGAACGACTAAAGACCGTTGCGCATCGCCTCTCTTTCATAGTAAAAAGAGGCACTATTATAACAGATCATTCATTAGCTATAATGATTGCTAATTTAAATATTTTGTTTCTTTTGCAGGTTCTCAATATGGCAGTGGACGACGCAGATTTACAGCTAGATTTTAGTCCAAATAACCACGCGTTCAACATACACAGCGTTCAGTATTTATCCAAAGATAACGGTGAGCACATAATTTATTAAAAACTAACATTATTTTATGGCTTTATTTTAATGACACCATCTTCGAAGAGTGTTCAGTTCCTTGCATAATAAGCTTTCCGGAATCGGATCCTTCTAGGGACAAATGTTTTGTGCCAAGCGTGAACATTAAATTTGTTCACGAGTTATAGTTGTTTACGCTTTTGTTAATAAAACCTAACAAAAGATTATAAATTTTTACCATGTTAGATAAGTTCTTTGAACAAAATTTCACGCAAAATAATTATAACTTTAGTTTTATAACATTATCCTAGCGACAACGGACGTTAATTGGTAATAAGAAATTCGTACAAATGGAACTAATGTGAGAGCGTCTAAGATATAACACCAAAATGTTATATAAAGTCAAATAAAGTTATTTTGTGTTTTATAACGTTATATAACTGCTTTGGCCTTTGTATGATTTAAATCATATTTTTATTTATCAGGAGAAAGAAGTCCAACCCTCTCAGAGACTGCGACTACAGCGCGAGCGTCGAGCGTCAATGAAAACGGTGGAACATTAAACAATAGTCATTTCGACACTATCGCTAACAACTCAACCATAGCGCGGAACACACAGACCCTTAACAGGCGCGTGCCTAATAACCACGCATTGAACAATGCGTTAGGCACGTTGCCGCGAGTCAATAATAATAATGTAGGAGGGGGGTTGTTAGCAGCTACGCTCGGAAGGAAAATTAATGGTGGTAATAATCATAAGAAGAAAGCAACTCAGCCTATTATGGCTTATGATGAGATTCCGGGATTACAAAGGTTCGTATATATTAATAACTTTATCATTCACAAAAACCATACAGCAGGCAGAGAGGTGATGTTATTGCCGAAAATGTTTACAGCTGCGTTGGAGGACGCGTTAATGTTTGTGGACTGGAGAGGACTTTGCATCAACATAAATAGCGAGTTCCCCACCGCTTTGCAGATAATATCGTAGTCATGGCTGACATCTTGGAAGATCTGGGCACAATGCTCTACCATCTCTGTATAGTCTCCCAACAAGTGGGTCTTAGATGAACATGGCTAAGACGTAAATCAAGTCTAATTTCCATGCGTGGTGTACTACTGCCTAAACCTCCTTCGATGGAAAGGCCTTGTATCCCAGTAGTGGATCGAATTATAAACGCTGTTATGACGATGATTTCTCGTTATTGTTGGCTTTTGTTTGTTAGATTACTGAAAGAAGCTACTTTTTTGGGTTAGGTGTCCCATTTTTGTAGGTAACAGACTGGCAAACTGTCACTATTGGAAGCACTGTATGGCCCATACTGCCAACTATGGCTTTATGTGTAACTAAATGTTACGTAAAACTCTGCTTAACACCTATTGAGATTACGGGCGTGATTATATCTATTTATGTATGTACTCGTATGTATCAATCATAAAGCAGATATGCTTTGTAGATAATTTACAATAATAGCTAAAATCTGATATATTTTTTCAGGGCCTCTGAAAACGACAACGTCACCTTTGGAAAACGGAACTTCACTGGTTTCTCTTACGACCAATCTCCAGTGGAAACTACAACGGAACTATAGTTGTGAATTAAATCTGAAATGTGTCAAATAAGAGACTTAATTAGACCTGTTAAGATTTAAATTAGCGTGCAATGTGCAACTGCATAAATTGTATTTGTTAAAGAAATTTGAATTTGAAACAAGAAGTGAAGAAAGTTCCGTCCTTTTAAATAGCATAATAGATATGTGTTCAACGAATGTCTATATAATTTTAAGTCTAAAGATGTATGAATTACGACTGAAATTGCTTCAACGTAGTTAGTTGTTGTGAATAACGAATTTTTATAGATATTTTTGTGTATAGTGTATGCACTTACTTAGCGACGGCTAGTCTTTTAAATGTGAAGAAATTGTGCATAATATGAAATAATAATTAATAACTTATGAATGTGTGTAAATAATGGTGGCATTACACTTGTAAATTAGGTACCTGATGTGTACAGGTACAAAATATTTTTGTATAAATTTATTTTTTTAATTAATAATGAAATTGTCTATACTTATTGGCCGAATGAGTGCCATCCTGTTCTTTTACTCTCTACGTTTCTCTGTCGGTATTGCCTCTTATATAAGTAGCTCAATAAATGTCTGAATATTTTTGTTCAAATTTTGCTTCATATAAAATGAGTTCCATTCATTACCAATGAATGGAACTTCCATTGCCAAAATCGTTAAAGATGTAATTCTCATAAACATAGTTTTAATTTTTCCTTAGTTCCTAGTTATACATAGATAACTATGGACTTTGAATTGAATCTGTTATTTGATCGTTACTTTGATTCGAAAATTTTGAAATGAATAATTTAACTCAGTAATTATGAGTTTTATCTGTTAATAAATATTTGATTTAAGTATTTCTTAACGACTAAAAGTTGTGTTTGTAATTAGACAAGGCCTAAACTGTACTGAACTTTACCATGTTCTCAGAATGAAAGATAATTACTAAATGTTTGTTAGTTTTAATTTGTGATTTAATGATTACCAGTAACAAATAAAACACAGCTAATTTTAATATTGAAGAGATGAAGTATTTATTTTGTCTACCATAAAATTAACTACAATATTTTTGAAAAATATTTTTTTTACAAGAATATCTGTTAGATAGAGTAATCAAAGACACATTAATATGATCTGAAAATTACTCCACCCGTAATCGACTGCATGTATACATATCTTTGCTAATTTATCTGTTATTTTATTAAACTCTTCACCTTATACCGTACTTACAAATATTCTACGAATTTTGTGCCAGTTACTGTTAAAAGTAAATGTTAGGAATACATTTATGAATTTGTACTTATATTAAATAAATAAGAATGCTCATTTTAACCCATTAACGCCCTCAGTACTCGCGCGAGTACAACTACAAAAAGTATTAATTAGTTTTTATAATCTATGGTTGTCATTCAAATAATTCATTATTTCATAACCAGATGGTTAACCCGTCTGATAAAATAAACAAGTTTAGTGTAGCGCGAAAATAAATGTCACTTTTGCCACTGTCAAATACGGGTTGCAAAGAAAGTTTATATGGTAAGTTTCAACAACGAATTTTTATTACAAAATAGAACATTTTTTAACAGAAATTTGATACAAATAGTTTGTTACCCTTTATTTTGTTATTATCTCTTGTTTTTGATGAATTTCATTTCGATATTTTTACGTTTTGATTCACTTTATTCCACTGTACTCGGCTGAGTACAATGGTCACATATGTATAACAAAATTATATTTTTATCAGCTATTTTCATTATTCAACAATGGCGAACCGTCGTATCTTCACAAGCCAAAATAGCAATGCTAAGCTGGAAGAAGCCATCGAATCTATATTTGCAGATGAAAATGTAGATTCGGAATATGATGTCCTACTGGGGCCTCCGGAACCTGCTATTGTAAGTGACGAAAAAGAAAGGAACGATGATTGGTTTCTTCCTATCTTCCTAGAGAAGTTCCACGAACTGTAGAAGTCTTACCACGCTGTCCCAATCATGATGTTTCAGACTGGTCGTCACGGAATCGATTCTTGGAGATAAAACGTAATCTTCATTTCGTAGATAACTCATTAGCTGAAGGTTCCACCGATTTCAAGATGAGACCTTTGTGTGAAGAAATACAGAAAAACTCTTGCCAATTGGGAATTTTTCATGAGAATATATCTATAGAACTTTATACAGTGATGAATCCATGATAAAATACATCGGCAGTCACCCCGAAAAACAATTTATAATGGGTAAACCTGTACGATTCGGATATCGGAATTGGGCAGCCACAAGTTCAGATGGATACTGTTATGCGTTCGATATGTATTTTGGCAAGACTAACGAAGTAGCTGATAATCCTCTAGACGCAGGAGTTGTGAAATCTCTTCTGGACAAAATGACCGTAATTCCTAGTGAACATATACTTATATATTTTATACCTATATATACCTATATATTTTGACAATTTTTTCACAAAATATCAGTTATTCGTTGACCTCCGGTCCTTAGGCTTCAGAGCTACAGGCAAAATACGAGTAAATAGAACTAAAAAATGTGTGAATGTGTCTAAAAAATGTGTGAAAACATTATGTGTAGAAAGACCTTGCTTCGGACAATTTCACTATTAATCCACCCAGTGTACCCGGCCTAGTACATACCTATATTTCAATACATATTTCTTTTTTGTTCAATTTTTCTTTAAATACCTTTTCTTTTGTCCCTAATAATACAGCAAATAACATTAAAACAAAAAAAATAAAGGTTGTTTTCATTTGGGCGTTAATGGGTTAATATTACCTTAGTAAAATTTGGCTTAGAAAAATTGTGCCAAAAGATTTCTTTTTAAATATTTTGATACATGTTTTTAACTTTTGTATGTAAATATTTAATTTTATTGGCTAACTACACAAAATGTTACCTATAAATAATTCCTTTGTATAATAAATTGTAAATCCTAATATATTTTTATTCCATTTGCAAAATGAAGTGTGTATTATAATTTTGTGAAGTAGATTGTTATAATTTTTGTGGAATAAATTAATTTTTATTTTTATTTTTAAATTTGTAGTTTTATTACCTATAATATCAAATAAGTAATATTGGAAAGAAGAGGAAACTGAGTAATTATAAATCTATGAGCACTACTGAAAATGACTTTGATGAATTGATGTTTTATTTTCTAACACTAGAAAGGGTATATAAGTTTTGTCTTGTTAGTTTTGTCCGTTTATTGCCCGTGTTACTTCCATTCTTACTACCAGTAGTAACACCGGTAAAGAGTTTACCTGTCTTACTACTGTAGTTGAAAGTTGTTAGAACAGCAATAAAAGATTGCTCGCGACAGCAACAGCCCGAGTCTGAATGAATACATGTGTGTGCGTCGCTACTAACGCGCGGCTGCTTTTATGCAAACATAATACACCAATCAATACAAAACCATCGACATATCCATGCCCTTATCGATACAAACGCGCGTATGAATCGATACAAATACTTGTTGATTGCTAATGTTCGCGACAAGCAGTGATTTAAAAAAGTAAAGCAAAGGTAAGAGACAGAATATACAAGGTGTTTGGTACATGGGATAGGAAGCCGGCACCTACCCATGCTAACATAGTCATATAAATACGATGGTGATATCAAAAACTTTAAATTGTAAAAAAAAATGAATTCTCCATACAAATTGTTCGATCAAAAAACAAAATGCGTGATTTTTTTTATAATTTTGGATTTTTAATATCACTATAGCATTTATATGACTATGTTAGCATGGATAGACACCTTGTATAGATAGGTACCTATATAGCAATATTAGACTGGTAACGATTAGACTGCTATCACAATCAAAGGAATAGCGTGAGGTGGGCAGAAGCTTACTCGGACGGCGGTTTCAAATTATCGTTGAAATTGTATTCAGTGATAAACATTACGCAGACGAGATGTCGCCAGAATATGGACGCGTCGGTCGGTTTACAGAATAGGGACACAATAAGTGTAGTGTGTGACGGTAGCAGAAGAAACATTTTGTTGGTTGATGAATATGAAGCTACCTCATTCACGTGATGAACGTTGCGGTAGGTACCTGCTGCAGTGCGCCTGTGAACAAGTCGGTTGAGTTGAAAACGTCAGGCACTTACAAGGTAAGTTCGTTTTTACGCTTTTACTTGTATTAATCATGCAACGCGGTGCTAAATTTTACAAAATATTAAATAGAACAGTGGCCCAATTCAAGTAAATACATTCGATCTAAAAATCGTTGTAGTTTAGAAATCGTTCTATCGTAGTCCTATCCAATTTTGGTATTCACGTGTTACTCAGCTACATTTCGATAGGACGACAACTCAATAGGATCGGAACTACAGCACATCTGAACGACTTGTCAACGAAACAAAAAAGATGCCCGTAAAATTATTTGATTTTCTACTAAAAGGTTCAAATATACTTTACAACGAAACAAAAAAGATGCCCGTAAAATTATTTGATTTTCTACTAAAAGGTTCAAATATACTTTATTACAATAAATTAATTAAATTAAACAATATCGATATTATTTCACATAGAACGTAATATGAGAATATTTTAGCTGAATAGCTCTCAGTTGACATTTCAGGTGCGATTTTAAAACGATTTATTAGCTGAATACGGTTCGACATAGATAATATTACCGTGGTTCGACGATGGTTCAACGACATTGCGATCGAGCTACTTCAAAATCGGTTCATTTGACGTAGGTACCAACGTGAATACGAAATAGTAGTTTATGCAACTGTCATATAATGAAGGGTATTAAAACACGAGTGTGAGTTTATGAAACGAGCGCAGCGAGTTTCATAATAGTAACGAGTGTTTTAATACCCGTGTTATATGCAGTTGCATACACTACTTTATCTTCACTAATGCTTTTACTCTTGTTGTTTGATTAATTGCATTAGTGAAGATAAAGTAGTGGCGTCCGATTTTTCTGGCAACAAACTATTTGTTGTGGCTTTTTGCAAATTATTAGGAGTCAAATTTTTTGTATGGGTTAGATCCCTTTGCCTTCCCGAGTATTTAAGAAAAATAACTGTATCATAATGAGTCGAACCGGTGTTATAATGGTCATTATGTTACAGGTTGCTGTATCATAATGAGTCGAACCGGTGTTATAATGGTCATTATGTTACAGGTTGTTTTTTTTTAATTTTAATTTTGAAGTATGTCATTTTATGTTCACCTTTGATATCGTAATTCGAATATTATGACATGAGTGTAGATAAAAGTGTTTATACGACTAAATCGTTGCGATATCCCAACGGTTTTAATACGTGAATTGGGCTACTGGATTCAAAGATATTTGATAATTCACTGTAGCAGCTAAACTAGGGCTATAAACGTCAATTTTCTCTTAAAGATTTTTTAATTATTATTTATTTGATTATTAAATAAACATTTAATTAATCTGTTACCAGTAGGTACCTACTACTACTTGCATAGGTAGCTACCTACCTTGTACCTACCTAATTGTTTACAAATAAAATCTCTAAATTCACAGTTACGATCGGGACGATCTAGGTAATTACCTAATTGGATACTAATAGATAATAACGTTAGTTAATAGAAAATTAAGTAGTAATTTGGGTTATATAACAGTTGCCTTGTGCTACATTTTTTAGTCCACATTGTTTTGGTCTAAGTACCTACCTACCTAGTTCTTCTTTGATTGTGTTGTGTAAGTTTTTCTTTTATTTCCAAAATAGGCACATAGGTAATAAGGTATAACGGTATAACTCAGTAGGTACAGTCAACAGCACGTCGGGCTATACAAAACTGTCAAATTTCTCCAAACGATTTTCAACCGAAGACTATTCAATATAAAGTGCATAATCTTTAATTTTGTGGTAACAGTTTGTGGTAACCCAATGTGCTGTTGTCTGTACATTTTTCTCCTTTCAATTTAGTCCTTTAGGTCTGCGTCCTTCGACTGAACCCTAATTAAGCGAGTTTGAAATGTATTCTTTTCCAAATGTGTTTTCAGAAAGTCTAATATTGTTTCACCCCGGGTACGTTTCAGAGACAAATAGGCGTATTACGCAAGTACCCCGTTTCCGAAATGCCCCGGCGGCACCAAAAATGTCTTAAGGGGGTACCTGAAAGGTTTTTAGTGAATAGGACCGGGGCGTTGCTGAAGGGCAGTTGGAAGCTCTACACTCGCCGCACCTTCTTATATAAATAAATTTTCCATCGACAAAAAAGTAGGTACTTTTTTGTCGATGGAAAATTTATTTATAGCCCTAATCTCTCAGAATAGTAAAAAAGTCCTAATCTATACTATTTTATTTTCAGAAGTTACCTGCATCAAAGATATAGAAAACATGTTTCGTCTTTTCGCTTTGTTTGCCATTCTAATCGTTTCTGTAACAGCGCGAAGATTTGGAGAGACAGGTGAGTAGACATAAAATATTTCTTACCATTGTCTTATGGTGGATCTACACCAGCTATAATGCATGCAGGTTTTGCGTGTGTGGCTCCACTCGGCCGCTTTTTGACGACAAGTTTAAATAACCTATCAACTACTTTAAGGCGTGTCGTATACCGATCCAATACGGGTACCTATTTCACTAACTTAGTGTGATTTGTCTGAAACTGCACAGGATCCCACTAGACAGACACTATAAGTCTGTTTTGGGCCTTATTGCCTCAGTTTCTATGATTATGTGGAACGGTGGAAGATCTAGAAGAATTTCCATTGTTGCCGTTGGTGTGGTGCTAAATGCTCCAGTGATTGCCAAGCACGTTGTCCTCTCCAAGTTGTAGGGCACATCTCTGCAGGTTTTTAACCTCGTTCTTGGCCACCACACAATGCTGCCGTAGGTCAGGGAAGGCTGCAAATATGGTAGTATAGAACCATTTGATGATTTTGGGTTTAAAGTCCCATGTGTTTCCATAGGTGGACCGACACATACCAAATATCCTTAGAGTTTTTGCATTCTAATTTCCAGTTTAGTTCCTTCTCTCGGGTCCTAGATATTTCACGTCCCTGGACCATGGCAATTCGACTCCGTAAAGATGTAGCGTTTTGAGTCTTGTATATTTTTTTTTGCTTTGTAAATGGAATTAAAGTAGTCTTGCTGGGATTTACTGATAGGTGATTGGCGTTATATATTCCTGTAGCTTATCGAGCGCTTTCTGCGTGAGCTCCGATACTGTACCTGGGAATTTCTCATTAAGCCAATGATGACGAGGTCATCAGCATAACCCACCGTATATAGTGGCCCTTTGTTAAGTTCGACTAGTATTGAGTTTACTACTAGGCTCCATAGTACCTAACGGGGATAGGACTCCCTCTTGCGGGCAGCCCATAGTTTTTGCCAATAGTCTGTCACCTAACAGTTCAGAGTATATAGTTCTGCTGAAAGGCAAGAATTCTATCCACATACATATAGTGTGTGGAATGCTATGCTCCTTGGTGGCTTTTCTTGTAGACTCATAGGTCGGTTCAAAAGCGCCTTCAATATCCCTATTTTCTATAGCCATCTCGGCTCTGCTTACAACGTAGTGAAAGGCGGTGTAGGTGGACCTTCCAGGTTGGTACGCACATAGTAAACCATGTAAAGGTAGTTTACTAAGTGGTCTTTCCTTGATGTAGTCCACCAAACTCCACTGTTTTTAAAATAAACGATTGGAGACTAATGTCCAATTAGTATTAGGCAGAAATTCCAGTAAGTTCTCTCCTCGTTTGTCGATGGCCGAGCTGCCCCAGACTCAGCAGTTTAGTTCAAAACTAATCTAATCACGTTGTTTTTGTTTTTGTTCATAGGGTGTGATGGCGACGAAAACGCAGTGTATGCCCGTTGCGGTTACATGCCTACATGCACTCCGACGTGCGAACGTCCCGACGACCTGTGTAGGATTTGCGCACCACCTGGTTGTGTATGCAAAAGCGAATATTTGTTGAAAAATGGAAAATGTGTACCTCGTGAAGAGTGCTGAGGATAGTACGTACAGGTAGTATGATTGTTTAAACACTGTGATCTTTCATTGGTTTTGGAATGGAAGCCGTCTGCAATTTAAGCTTTATTTTTTCATCATCATCATCATCAGCTCATATAATGTCCCCACCGAGGGGCTCGAGCATACCCCACATTAGGGGTGATTAGGCCTTAGTCAACCACGCTGGCCAAGTGCGGGTTGGTCGACTTCACACACAACCTAAGAATTTCTTCAAAGGTGTGTGTAGGTTTCCTCACGATGTTTTCCTTCACCGTAAAAGCGTCGATTAAACGTTTTCAAAAATTGAATCAATTTCAAAAATCGTTTGAATCGTTTTCAAAATCGAATTCAAAATTTGAAAACACATTGGTACGTGGCGAGGATCGAACCAGTGCCTCCCGGGTGGGAGACGACGCTCTTACGCACTACGCCACCGACGCTTCAGCTGGTTAACGTGAATTTAAGAAATTGTTTGTAGACAAAATTTCTTCAAAATTAGGTACTTAATTGAAACGTGTCTTTATTTGCAGTTATCTCGAGAGCAACCCGGCGCGGCGCACTCTTCCTGGAATAAGGATTCACGATAATATTTTCCGCTTTTATTGTACAGTTTTATGATTATAAACATTAATAAATAAACTTTAAAATTAAAATTATGATCCATTTCGTTTGTGTTTGCTCGTTAGAATCTCAAGATCTCTTCCTCTTAATGTAGTGTTATTTGACGTGGTCTTCTGTAAGGTGGAGTAAGTGCCTGCCCACCACGTTTCAAGCGCTTCGAATTCGAGCGGCTAGTCGTGCGTGTGTGCCCTACCTTGACTAATTCGTTTACCTTGTACGGTCAGCCTAACAAGAAGATACAAATCTCAATGAATTTTCCACGGCCACATGGCTAGCCCAAAGTAAATATCACTAAGAACTTGTGTTATGGATAGGTACTAGATATCGGACATGTTTAATATACTTACTTACATTCAGTCAAAAAAGTATTGGGAATGCATGTTGCATGTGTATGGTTATTGTAAATTCTCATACATATTGGGGGAACACACGATGTCTGGGAGCCACTTAAACTAAATAAAACCAAAGGTACTCACGTCCTAGGTCTAGATAGTAGGTCCAAAATAATTTCCGGTCATCTGCCGACAGTGTACAACGGCAACAAACACTTGCCAGTGTTTTGTTTGAAAGTTTTTATATCTAATACGAACACAAACACATATAATCTGATGGTATCAGTTCAAAATTAACATATAAGCGACCGTCGGTTTCTAGCGAAGTTTACTTCACCCGCGATTTTTCAAGCAAGAGTGTCAACTCAATAGGAATTTTGTTATCGACTCCCCTCACCAGATGGCGTGGCGCACAGCATCTTATTGGCCCAGGCGCGCAAGCATTGAAAACAATGCACATTCATGGAACACACGATGTCTGGGAGCCACTTAAACTAAATAAAACCAAAGGTACTCACGTCCTAGGTCTAGATAGTAGGTCCAAAATAATTTCCGGTCATCTGCCGACAGTGTACAACGGCAACAAACACTTGCCAGTGTTTTGTTTGAAAGTTTTTATATCTAATACGAACACAAACACATATAATCTGATGGTATCAGTTCAAAATTAACATATAAGCGACCGTCGGTTTCTAGCGAAGTTTACTTCACCCGCGATTTTTCAAGCAAGAGTGTCAACTCAATAGGAATTTTGTTATCGACTCCCCTCACCAGATGGCGTGGCGCACAGCATCTTATTGGCCCAGGCGCGCAAGCATTGAAAACAATGCACATTCATTTAAAAGTGCTACCAGACGTTGAGAATTTAGGGTGCGTTCCAAAACGATTAGGGTAGAGTAAAATTTACTCTAAGCCGTTCTAAAATACACCAGAGTGAATCCGAATGTATGCGAAAATTTACTCTGATAGTATCTTAGGGTAAAATTTACTCTACCTTTACTCTACCCCGAGCGTTTTGGAACGCACCCTTAATTGAAGATTGAGAATAGAATACATTTATTTTATGCACCATTGGTGCATGTTGGCGCGAAAATACAACGAAACAGGATGATTTGTTTATGGTTCCATTTTTGTTTGTTTTTATATAACGTAGGTAGTTTAGAGAAAGTGCAATCGTCAAAAAATTCGATCTCGAGATTTTGACGGATTTACAAGTTTTGGACCTCCCTGAGTCCAAAAATACCGTTTTTGGAATTATGTCTGTACGTTAGCACGATAACTCAAGTACGTAGGTATGCTTTAACTTATTGCAACCAAAATTTAACAGGCACGTATGACATCAAAATATAAAGTTTCTATTAATTTTTGAGTCGTTTCCGGCATAAGTACGAGAAAGTCAAGGGGAGACCGCGCTCCCAATTTTTGACGTGACAACGTCTTATAATTCGATAGAGCCGGCTGCACGCACGAAAAAACATGACGTCATGCGGCGTTACCTCGCTCTAAATCTAATTCTCTAATTTGAATTTGGAATTATGTTCTTTAAAATTTAAACTTTCAATGATACCAAAACCAGCCAGATACAAATAGTATAGCCAAAGAGATTTTATTACAAGTTTATACATACTATAATGCGAAATCTATTAAACAAATGAACTTAAATTTTTCTTTTGAAAAATGCTACCATTCCATCACTATTTTCGTTGTCACGTTTAACTATCGTCAGTAAACCGACTTTACAGACAACTAATTTTTTTGTTGGCACAATTGTTTTCCATTTTGGCGCGGAGTTTGAGTTGCATCTGTTATTTATATTAAATACAGTGCTGTTTTTAGTTATATCATATCTAGTGCATATTGCGAATTTCATAATGGAAAAAACATAGAACAAAGAGTTTGTCTTAAATTTTGCATCGCCAATGGAATTTCGCATTCGGAGTAACTGAAATTTTTACAGAAGGCTTACGGTCAAAGACTATAGGTTTAGTACCTGCCTACTCCGTGCTTACGGTGAATCGACTCGACACGTGCTTATGAGTGGTACAAGGCGTTCAAAAGCGTTCGAGATGTGATGGAAGATTTGCCTTGTTCTGGTAGGCCATCAACGTCTGCAACTGAAGTTAACATCGCAAAATTTAAGGAAATAGTGACTGAAAATCCTCATTCAACTTTGAGCGAGATAGCCGCTTAACTTCCTATATCTCACGAGTCGATGCGTGCCATTTTAAATAATCACTTGGGTATGAAACATGTTGCCGCTCGGCTAGTCCCAAAAGACCTGAATTTTCTCCAAAAACTCAATCGCAGAGTGGCTGAAGACATGCTAGAATGAGTCAATTCTGACCCAACATTCATGAAACGCATTGTTAATGGTGACGAGACGTGGGTTTGAAAATAAATTTAAATTTCGTAGCACCCGTTTCCAATCGGTAGAAAACATAAAGGAGAATTCGCGGCGAGAACTGAACTCAATTGCGGAATCAGTCTCTATAAAATGTTTTGATGATTGGATTATTCGTTGGCGTAAATGTATCGTTTCTGAAGGAGCATACTTTGAAGGTAATACAATAAATTTGGATGAATAACTATTAATTTTGTGTAAGTATTATTGATCTATTCCCGGTACTTTCTTGACAGAGTACCTCCTCTATGACGTCAATACGAAAGTCCTCTCCACAGCTTGCTTCTTTTATTCAAAAAATTTGCGTGAAGCGATTTGAATTAAGAAACACGATTATTTCAATCGGGAAAACGTTTTCAAATTTTCAGCGACATTGAATCAATACAACAGAAGTCACCAGAATACGGACGCGTCGGTCGGATTAACAGAATAGGGACACAATAAGTGTAGTATGTGACGGTAGGTTGCAGAAAAATCATTTTGTGGGTGGATGAATATGAATCTAACTCACTCACGTGATGACATCGCTTTTCTGCCTGCAGTGCTGGTAGAATTGAAAACATCACGCACTTACAAGGTAAGTTAATTTCCGTTTTTATTTATAATAATAGGTTGGGGAAAAAGTTTCTTCGCATTTTTTAAGAAAATTCAAAACTTTTTTTACTATAGTTTATTTACATTTAACTAAAGTATGTAGGTACCATTTTGTTCGATAACTTTTTGCCATCTTGTAGGTAGAGACATGATCCCATTGCTATAGAAATTTTGGGACTTCTGGTCAAAATACCGCGACCAGTGGTTTTGGCAGTTCTCTCGTGATGTTAACCTGACACTGCCTAAAGAATTCTGAAGAGACCGAAACAGGTGGAAATCTGAAGGTGCAAGGTCAGGACTATACGGCGGATGCATTAACACCTCCCAGCCAAACTCTCTTAATTTTTGCTGAGTGGCTAAAGATGTGTGAGGTCTAGCGTTATCATGATGAAAAACCACACCCCTTCTGTTGATTAATTCCGGCCGCTTTCTCTCAACTTCTTGCTTTAATCTCATCAGTTGTTCGCAGTAGAGTTCAGAATCGATGGTCCTGCCTTGTGGTAACAGCTCATAATGAATAATGCCCTTCCAATCCCACCACACACACAGCATCACCTTGTTGCGAGTTAACCCGGGTTTCGCCACAGTCTGTGAAGCCTGACCGGCCTTTGACCACGACCTTTTTCGCACGTTCTTGTCGTACGTGATCAACTTTTCATCACCAGTTATCAGCTTCTTCAAAAATGGTTCGGTTTCATTACGTCGTAATAAAGAATCACAAATGAGTACACGGTTCATTAGGTTTCTTTCAGTGAGCTCGTGAGGTACCCAAATGTCGAGCTTTTTTGTGTACCCAGTTTTTTTCAAATGCGCCAAAACTGTTTTGTGGTGAATTCCCAGTTCTTCAGCTACGTCGTAACTACTGACATGCCGATCTTGCTCCACTTTTTCAAAAATGGCATCCATTTTATCTGTAATAGGGCGACCAGAGCGACGTGCATCTTTGACATCAAAATTTCCGGATTGAAAACGCTTAAACCAAATTTGTGCTACTCTCACAGACACTGCACTAGGTCCATAAACATCGCAATTTTTTTTCGCGGCTTGCGTTGCATTTTTACCTTTTTTGTAGTAAAATTTTAAAATGTATCGAATTTATTCATTAGATTCACTCATCTTGGCGGTACGAAAAACAAATGAAAATCACTCATTTTCCTAATTTGAATTTGGAATTATGTTCTTTAAAATTTAAACTTTCAATGATACCAAAACCAGCCAGATACAAATAGTATAGCCAAAGAGATTTTATTACAAGTTTATACATACTATAATGCGAAAAGACTTTTTCCCCAACCTAATACTTATGTTAATCGTCAACGCGAAAGTTTAAAAGTCATTAAAAAATCATTTAAGGTAGAAGTACGTAATGTCGACAGTGTCCCAGTACTCGTCAGTTTTCCAAAAAATGCAAATATCACTGATATCCTACCACACAAAGCTCTATTTTTGTTGGCAACACATTCTTAGAAATATTTAGCATAATTATAATGTGAACATTCTTTTGAAAAACATATGGCGACTACAACACACGCGTTCGAAGGTAAGCATTGCCGATTTTTTAATTTTTTTGCTAATTTAGGTACTAGAACTGACGTCTACCAGCTTATGTTTCTTCGTCTGTCGTGCAGTGTTTTTTATTTACAGGGAGAGTGCAAATACTTTTTGTAATAGATAAGTAAATTGTCTAGCAATATAACCTATAAAATTAATCATTTTTAATATTTAGATTATGTTTTTTGTAAGTGACATCTATTGGGTCACAATAACCGTCACATGAGCCAATAGCCGTCAGTTTACCCATTGATCTGACGGTAATTAGGACACGCTTCAAGTATGAACCTGATTCCGTCGTCACAGGAATTTAGCTCTTATCACTATGGAATAAAAACTAAAGTTAATTGTAATTCTGCCGGTTACCAGGACACGTTTTAAAATTTGATCCTGTTTCCGTCATTAATGTAATTTAGATTTAATGTGCCGGCAATACGATCTAAAGTTGATTGCAATCTGTCGGTAACAGGGACATATCTGGAAGTTTGAACATAAATCCGTCATTATATCGAATTTAAATCTTTATAACCATGCAATACGGACTAAATTAAATTAAATAATAGCATTAGTCGTACAAAGTGGTTCGGGCTTTGGTTTTATGTGCATTAACTTATAATTTCGAGATTAAAAATTTCGTTTCTTTTTTTTGAAGTCGGAAGATGCCAGTTCTTTAATTTTGAGTAGTTGTAAGTCGTATTGTTGTGCTCCAAGGAATACCGGTTGGTGCGCTTGCTTAATCTGATATGAGTCATATAGCATCTTTCAGGAGTAAGACAAAGCATTATTTTTCTACCGCTTTGCGCATGTTTTTTTTTGTATTAATTTTAAGGCATACTTAGGTAAATCAGATTGCAACATATTTATAACGTGTAGTAACACATTCATCAATGACTCACTAATTCACTAACTTAATTCACTAATTAATTAAAACAGAGCGCATGCGGGAACGGCACTTGTAATTAGAACTAACCTCAAACACAATCATGGAACTCTGCATCTCACCTACAGGGGCTTATGGCATAAAAATTAAGTACTTATATTATAAGCGATTTACTCTTAACTTTTACTTATATTAGTAGAGTTGTGTTGCATATAATTAATAGTTCATAATAATAGTTACAAGAGTTATAACTAATTTTAAGAGTCTATTAATTTACGGTGCATAAAGAAATTTTAATACTCGTAAAATTATTACTAAATTTCAAACTCATAATAGGAGTGGAATCCAATATCATTGCGTTGCTGATATGCATGGTATTGAAAAAGTATGTAGAGTAATAAAGAAAGTAGTAGACCATGGACGCCACTGCGCTACTTGTAATTGTTGTTGAGGACTTAGGGCATAATTTCTAAGCGTTGGATGTTGATATAGGTACGCATTGTATCCTATCCAGGATAAAAACCAATTGATTAAAATTTATTCTGAATCGCCGATTACATTCTTAAGTGAATTGCAAATAGTTCTAATTGATTCTTGCTTTAAAACCCACGGTCGTCGTCTTGGCATCATTCTTATATCAACTGAATCACTCGAGCACATTGCGTTTAACTTGAGATCGCAACTAAGCATACAGAAAGATACTTATAATTTATTTTAACCACCTTCAATGGTTGATAGAATTACACCACTAATAGGAGTAAATAATAGTAGCTGCGTCATTTCTTGCAACAGAAATTTTGTTTCACATATATTATTAGCTTGTATTTCCCGGCAATAGACTACTAACTTGTATTATTAGTTATATTTTTTATGCAACGAGACGCTTCTAAATTTTACAAATAATATAAGTATCCAACTTATTATATGAGTGTCTTTATTTTTATGCAACAAAAACTGAAATTATTTTATGCAACAGAATTTTTTAAACTTCTAAAATATTTTTAGAAGTCTTATAAAAATAAGCTTATAATAATAATAGTTTTATGCCATAGGGCCCAGGCCACTTCAATAAAACTGTAAGACCGTGCTGGTAGCATTACGCTCTCCTCAATATACTGCCCGCCAAGACATAGAATAACAACCCAAATGTTAGGTGACTTCTTTCAAACCTTGGGCCCAAGATTCGTAGCTGGTGGTGATCGGAATGGCAAACATACCTTTTGGGGCTCTCGCTGTACCAATACCAGAGGTCGAGAACTGAAACGTTGCATTAACATAAATCATCTTTAGCCGATCTCGACCGGTGAACCGACATACTGGCCAAGTGATCAACGGAGAGTACCCGATCTTCTCGACTTCTTTATCGAGAAATATTTAAATACATCTGTTGAGTCTAGTCTAGATGGATCTTCAGCCAGTCATTCTGGACTTGGGCACTTGCCTATTTACACGAAAAACTTCGGAGACATTAACAAATCGTAAAACAGATTGGGAAGGTTTCAAAAGCTACATTGACGAAAACATTACTCTGTCAATCCCTCTTAAAGACCAAAATGAGGTGGATGAGGCCTGCAGATATATCACCAACCTAATTCAAGTTGCGGCCTGGATTAACACACCGACTCAAAATGAAAAAAGTATGATCTCTAACAATTCACTTGCCATTAAACAAATTATCCTGGAAAAGCATAGGTTAAGAAGGGTCTGATCCTCGTCCGGAAGCATCCTCGTGGCGGACCCTGGTAACGTGGTGGGGAAACTTTCTCGGTGGGTGTGTGGATTTTGATGTCAAGTCCCCTTGGCATTCGAAGTCACATGCCATCGTCGAGTTGTTTTTGTTTCCCCACCACAGCTAGTTCCGGACGGCCATTTCAGGGCCACGACCTATCATTTCAAGTGAAATAGGGAAAGGCACGACCAAATCTATACAGTACACAGGCAGGAGTTCCGCAGGGTTCAGTTCTTGGTCCAGTACTGTATAACATCTTCACTTCAGACCTTCCTGCCGTAAGACTAGGCGATGATATACTGCCACACAGAGACTGCGTGGAGTACCTGGGATTTCACCTTGATAGGAGACTGACCTGGAAGCAACATATCAAACAGAAGAGAGACCAAATGAATCACAAGTTCCGAAACTTACACTGGCTCATGGGGAGAAACTCGGTACTATCAGTTGATAATAAGCTTCTAATTTACAACGTCGTATTGAGACCAATTTGGACCTACGGCATCCAAATGTGGAGCCTTGCTAGTAAGACCAATATACTCTGCATTCAGCGTGTGCAGAATGGTATTCTTAGTGGTACCGTTGTGAACCTAATTAAATAATGTTTGTTTGTTAGACTATAATAATGTTTGGTATCATCATTTCAGCCGAGAGACGCCCACTGTTGGACATAGGCCTCCCCCAAGGATCTCTAAACCGGTCGGTCCTGCGCGGTCCGCATCCAGCGGCTTCCCGCGACCTTTACCAGATCGTCAGTCCACCTTGTGGGAGGCCTACCAACGCTGCGTTTCTCGGTACGTGGTCGCCACTCAAGGACCTTTCCGCCCCAGCGGCCGTTAGTCCTTCTCGCAATGTACCCTGCCCACTGCCACTTAAGGTTCGCAATTCTTTGGGCTATATCGGTGACCTTAGTTCTCCTGCGGATCTCATCATTTCTGATGTGATCACGCAGAGAAACTCTGAGCATAGCCCTCTCCATTTTTTTTCTCACCCTTTGGGTGACTTTGAGCCTTCTTATGAGGCCCATTGTAAGCGGCCACGTTTCGGTTCCATAGGTCATCACTGGCAACACACACGAATCAAAGACTTTCGTCTTAAGATACTGCGGTAGATGGGCCGAGAATATGCCGCGTAGCTTCCCAAACGCTGCCCAGCCGAGTTGGATTCGTCGATTGACCTCTTTCTGAAAGTTGGACTTACCCAGTTGGACTGTTTGTCCCAGATAAACATAATGGTCGACAACTTCCAGTATAGAGCTTCCAACCTTTACAGGAGTGGGTGCGACATGGATATAAGACATGATTTTCGTCTTATCCATGTTCATTTTAAGACCCACTTGTTGGGAGACTCTACAGAGATCGTCGAGCATTGTGCCCAGCTCTTCCAAGGTCTCAGCCATAACTTCGATATCATCGGCAAAGCGAAGGTGAGTCATGTACTCGCCATTTATGTTGATGCCAAGTCCTCTCCAGTCCAGAAGCTTAAACGCGTCCTCCAACGCAGCTGTGAACAGTTTCGGCGATATAACATCACCCTGTCTCACGCCTCGCTGGAGCTGTATGGGTTTTGAGTTCTGGTCCTGAAGGCGGACTGACATAGTGGTGTTTTCGTACAGTGACCGCAACACTTGGATGTATCGATAGTCTATGTGGCACCTCTGTAGTGACTGGAGCACGGCCCAGGTCTCGACAGAATCGAAGGCTTTCTCATAGTCCACAAACGCTAAGCATAATGGCAGATTATACCCTTCGGTCTTCTGTATAACCTGCCGCAGCGTATGTATGTGATCTATGGTACTGAAGCCTTTTCGGAATCCGGCTTGTTCGGGAGGCTGGAAGTCGTCAAACCTGCGTGCGAGACGATTCGTAACAACCCTCGAAAACAGCTTATAAACATGACTCAGGAGCGTGATGGGTCTATAATTCTTCAATTGGGCCTTATGTTTGGTAGATGTATGTTAAATATGAAGAGTATAACTAGAGTTCCGTATTGCCTAAGTTCCTGAATTGAGAGACTGGTTAAGTAGGTACTCAGTAGATAACAGATTTTTTTTTTTTTCTTAATGTAAATTTTTAACAGTAGATATATTTTTGATTGTTTATTAGATGTCCATTTAAAGAGGTACATATAAAGCCTGAATTAATTAAAACTAGTTGTTTTATGTTCCACTGACCTAACTGCAGCTAGCACATTCTTTAAAATAATATGTTTCGGTTCAAAGCTGAGAAGTAATTTCTACAGTTTGTGAAACTTATCTGTAAGGGCGTAGAGTTCAATTTGGTATCAAAAAATTGACGACTTCTGGGTCATTTTGACGATTAATGGGACAAACCTGTCGAGTACTGGTACAAATCGTCTTTTTTTCATATTGATGGAGTTTTATTATATTTATTAATTATTTTGACTTAAAATTAATATTTAAATAAAAACTAAGATACATTTTGCACCTAGTCATGCAATACACCTTTCATTATCTGATATACTTTAAGCACAGCATCACTGCAAAGTCAGCGAAGTTCAGAAAGTGACGGATACTGGGACGTTTACCTTAGTAGCAATGAATAGCAAATTTTACAAAATATTAAATTGTATTCAAAGATATATTTTGATAAATTCACTGTAGGTTATCTGAAATTGATACAGCTAAAACACGTAAATTCTAATTAGTAATAGTTTGATTATTAAATAAACCATTTTTAATTAAACTTACACAATTGTTCAGATTTTTTTTTATTTATTGTTCAAAGTATTTGGAAAACATACAATATCATACATATTCCCTGCACGAAAACCTCACACGGTTTATCTGTGCCGGGGAGTCGTTTTAAACATAATTACTTACTATTTTCTAGATTACAATTTTGCAAAAAGTTTTTTTTTTAAATAACTACTGTACGGACTTTGCTAAATAGTTACTTTTAAATTTATAAAAGGCCCTACCACCATTTCGGGACGAAACAATTATTTTACTTATAATTATTATTATGGTGAGATGGAGAATGAGCATACAATACCATTTTGTTTTCTGGCTGTGTCTACCTACATCAATAAGTCGTAGTTTTAACTGCATATCTAAGCAGCTGAACTAAGTTTACCAGACAATCGATCAATATATGGACCCCCTCTTTTTAAATATTACATAATATCATTGGTGGACCCCATAGCGATTTAGCATCCAACATTATGCCCAAGAAAATCCATGGTCGATACAGCTTCTAATAATAAAATATTTGTTTTGACCTGTTTTACATTCGTAGTAAAACTTTATAAAAATAATAACAGTCATAATCATATAAAGTTAGAATAGATTCCTTTATTAGCTTGATATAATGAGAATCCCAAAAATCATTATTCATAAACGTCCAATAACGCTAAAAAGCTTTGTAAGTATTCAATAGCGGCTTTTTTGTAACTTTAACAGGGTCGACCCTAATATAAGAATTTAGTTTTATTTTCGTTTAACGTTGTTTATGTGACCAATCTGATAATGAT
Organism: Elophila nymphaeata; assembly: GCA_955850985.1. Taxonomy (NCBI): domain Eukaryota; kingdom Metazoa; phylum Arthropoda; class Insecta; order Lepidoptera; family Crambidae; genus Elophila; species Elophila nymphaeata. The sequence goes on along the minus strand of OY039076.1, from coordinate 13,431,823 downwards.
ATTTAAGAATAATATTTAAAGAATGATATTTAAATTCACGTTTGGGACGATGTAGAAAATTGGATACTAATAGGTTATAATAGATATTAGTTAATGGAAAATTAAGTAGGTACCTACCTTTTGGAAGGGTTATATAAGACTTGACTTGTGCTACATAATCCATTACCTATTGTTATAGTCTAAGTAAGAAGTTTATCTTTGATAGTGATGTGGAAGATTTTCTTCTAACTTCCAAAGTAGGTAAGTGCGTAAAAATCTTTCTAAAAATACATTAATGTAGGTAATTAGGTAGGTAAGTACCTATTAAGTAAATATTTTAAAATAATTTTGAATCTATTAGGTGAAGCGTAGTGTTCGAATAGGTACCAGTGTAGGTAGGTAATTGATTTGATAGATGACTTCTCTTAATTGAAGTTGTGGAGATTACTAGGTACATACACTGTTTTCTAGGCACTATAAAACATGCCGTTTTAACAGCTTTTTATTTACCAAGAAGGAAGTGATTGATATAATATACCTACGTGTCTATTAAAGTGGGAGAAAGTAAATCCGGGTCTATAGTAAGAATATGCCATATTTTATTTACTAGAGCAAAAGAAAATAATTTTATGCTGTTTGTTAAAGCGGGACATAATTATGGTCACGTAATTCGTATCCACATAGCAGAAAAAAATCTGTGATTCATTTAGCAAGTAGGTAGGTAGGTACTGACTTACATTTTTCTTCGAATGTGTTTTTATTTATTAACTTATTTATTATAAGTAAGTACCTATACTTACTTAGTATAATTTCTATGGTAGGATCCTCAGACCAAATTACTTTTTATTTAGAAATGAACTTTTGAACTTAGAATGAACTACGTGCGTAGTGTACCTAGGAAGTCTAACAATGTTTCAGCCCGAGTAGGTACTTTTCAGAGACAGGCGTGTAGGTATGTCCCTCTTTTCCGAAACGCCCCTGCATGAAAAATGGCTTAGGGGAGTCCCTATAAGGTTTGCTGAGGGAGGGTTGTGGGAAGCTTCACACTTGCCGCACCCCACGCACGGTCCTGCGGTCAATAAACAAATTTCCATCGACAAAAAAGTAATCTTGTATCTTTTTTTCAGAAGTTACCTGCAACAAAAAGATAAAAAACATGTTTCGTCTTTCCGCTTTGGTTGCCATTCTAATCGTTTCCATAACTGCACGACAATATGGAGAGAAAGGTGAGTAGACACAGAATTTTTCTTTTTATTGTCTAATGGTGGATCTACACCAGCTATAACTACGGCTTTGCGTGTGTGCTCTACTTAGGGTTGCCAACTTTTTTTTACAAGAAATAAAGTATATTTAGGTCTGAGAAATAAATTAAACAGTATTTTAGAAAAATGAATAGTGTTTTAATTTTTTTAATGCTTTTTAGACATATTTTTAGTACTTCTTGTACAATTTATTATTATTTTTAAAAACCTACTACGCCTCGCGCCAATCATTGCTCAAAATAGTATATTTTGTATACTTTATTTTTGTTCAACAGTAAAAAGTATAATGTAGTGAAAAACAGTATAATACTGTTTTTAACAGTATAGTTGGCAACCCTAGCTCCATTTGGACGCTTTCGCATACGATAAGTTAAAATAACCTATCGACTACGGAGTGTCGTGTGTAATTCGTGTCATTACAATAAGAACCCTGGTGAAATTCCATAAACAGAATTTCTGTCGGACAAATAACGCGAGATGTTTTTGAACATCAAGATATACAACTGTATTATGGAAACCTGAGGAACAATTTGATAAGACGCCTTAAGGTCGGCACCACAGGCTTAATAAAATCGGCACACTTAACTCGGAAGCATATCGTCCATCCACCAGGCGTCAACGTTGTCGCGCTTACGTCTGTCCTTAGCCGCGCGGAGTCTTTCCGTACCTGAGCCTACATCTCGGTCCACGCTTGTCCATCTCATCCCTCCTCTGCAGCAACCTACAGTTGCTCAACGTGCTTTTATTTACAAGGCATCTTGTAATCGTGTTGCGCGCGAATTTTATTGAACTTATAGTTCTACCCGAGTAGGCTACGTTCCCTTTCAAAGTTTATAAGTTTGCTGCCTTTACTCTACTCGGCAGCTTATCTTATCTTATCTCATGGTGTGGCCGTCAGTTTCCTCCCGGTACACTTCGACCCAACGGGATCTTTTGTGTCTCCTCTTTTCTTTTACGCTTATCGCTCCTTGAATATGTAGGCCATCAGCCTAACTATGTCCATGGGCTTGAAGAGCCTATAATAAGAGCCTTGGATAAGCCGTTATCCGGATATTCTTTCTAATTCTGGCTTTGAAATCGCAGTCACTCAACAGGTGTCGTGTCCACATGCTCTGCAATTCGATGTTGTCGAAATTCGCATTTTCATGAGCATGTGGTTTGTGGCATAATGTCGTGTAAGCCCGCCCGAAATTAGGCGGGCTTGTTGTCTGCTGCCACCATATATGAATTTACTCCATCCTCTAGGTCCTATGAAGGATGTGGAATGTTTCATACCAGGTGACAGTTTCCATTCCATACGATGTCTTTGATGGCTCTGCTGATGTAACATTTAGAAATAGGAATGAAAGGCTCAGGACCTATGAATGGGTTTTCTAATTCTTTCCTTGCCAGTTCATCAGCTTTCTCGTTGCCTCTAATCCCCTCGTGCACTGGGACCCAGATCACTCGGGACTCCACTCACTGATGATTTTGGGTTTGAAGCCCCATGTCTTTCCGTAGGTGGTCCGACACTACCAAATATCCCTAGAGTTCTTTCTACAGTATTTCCCATGTGTGATTTCCAGTTTAGTTCCTTATCTAAGGTCAATACTAGATATTTCACCACCCTGGACCTGTCTTTGAGTCTTGTGAGTTTTGAGAATTTCTCTCCACGTCTGTTGATGTCCGAGCGGCCTAATTACGTTGTTTTTTTTTTCGTAGGCTGTGATGGCGACGAAAACGCAGTGTATTCCGCTTGCGGTGACGTCCCTAGGTGCAAACCGACGTGCGAACGTCCCTTCCGGTGTATGATTTGCGCATCACCTGGCTGTGTATGCCGAAACGGATATTTGTGGAAAAATGGAAAATGTATACCTAGTGAAGAGTGCTGAGGATAGTACGTACAGGTAGGTAGTATGATTTTTTATACATTGTGATTTTTCATTGGTTTTGGACCAAAAGCCGTCTGCTATTTATGCATACTTATGTTTTAGGTACGTCACGTTAGGCAGTTAAAAACAATTACTTATTTTTTTAACTGGCTAACGTGAATTTGTAGACGAGACTCCAATATTAGTGAGAAAAGCAAAGTAAACCTTAATTGAAACGAGTCTTTATTAACAGTTATCTCGAGAGCAACCCAGCGCAGCGCACTCTTTCTTTAACGTGGATTCACGATGATACTTTCTGCTTTTATTGTACCTACCCACATTTTTACGATTATAAACCTTAATTAATTGACTTTAAAAATTAAAATTATGATCCATTTCGTTGGTGTTTGGTCGTTATAACCCCAAGATCTAATAAAGAAAAAGATCTCCGCCTTTTAATAATTTGTTTTATGTAAATTTTTTATAAAAATAATAGTATTAATGTGCTGCTAACACATAATATTAATTTTTAAAAAAAATAACATAAAACAATGCCACATCTGGCAGTACGGGCCATGTAGTGCCGCAAAATAATGACTGCCCGCTTGTCGTCGACATTAAACAGATAGGTAGGCTTATATCCAAAAAGCAAAATCTGAACTAACAAAGAAAAGCCAACAGCCAGGACAGAGATGTTACACCCTAAATCGTCTTAGCAATCCGGATGGGGTACCTTTTTATAGTAATGATTAATCCATAGGTGATGGTCGTCACTAGGACTGTATAAGCACAGCCGTTGCTATGACATGGTACTAAAGTGTTAATGGACTTCCAAGGCCAATAACCTGTAAGTTAGCCTGATGTCAGAGATTTACTATCTACATTTATTCTGTTGTCATTCTTCGACAGCCGCAGTCGGTAACCACTAGCTTCACATCAAAATCTGGTTGAAATTATTGGTTATACATCCGACTACTCAGATATTAACGGTAATTAATGAATAGATCAATGAGTGTATTTCCAGTTGTGACCACTACAACGAATCGTCGGATGTGTAACCAAAAATTTCAACCAGATTTTGATGTGAAGATAGTGGTTATCGACAGCTGCTGCCGCTGCCGAAGGATGACATTTTGATGACAAACTGCTTTGTCACCACGGAGGATAAATGGGGAAAAACATCCCAACTATATCCCCAACCACAGAACAGATAAAAGAGTTTAGAAGTCATATCAAGCGATGTTAATACCAGAGCCATGCAGTGTCGCCACACCCGCCATAATATTTTTTCAATTTAATACTTACCGGTGAAAAGAAATGTCTACATTAGTAAGATGATGAGTCTTACTTTGCTTCCTGCCAGTTAAAATAGCACAATTGAGCACAAGACAGTGTTTTAGATTTATTTTTTAAATATTTTTCCTCTCCGAAAAGGACGAATATGAGTGTTTACTCATAACCAGCAGCGCGCGCGCCCCGCCTACTTACGACTTCTAACCTCTTTTATTTGTTCTGTGTCCCCAACATACGATATAAATTTAATCAACAAATGACACCACACTGTGCTACTTTCACGAAAATGGTTATTTTTATTATGCCCATGCGGAACGTCACCTACCACTGGCGACAGTCGAGATTATTTTTCCCATTTTCAGTGTTTTCAAAGCCTAGTCATAACTGGGAATAGACTTACTAATATAGTCATTGCTAATGAGTTCGAATATGAACTACCATTTGTGTTTCTGGATTATTTTCCATTTGTAGCACAAATAGCTAATTTTCCCCGAAATTCGTTTAATCCCTGGACGATTATTAATATCCAGACACAATTGATTTTAATTGTGTTCTCGCGCTCCTGAGCGCGAACGGGGCTATACGAGTTAAGACAGTTTATACTGATGCGTGGTCTGGTGATCCCACCTCACAGAACACAGACCTCTTTCTGTGTTCTGTGTCCCACCTGATATAGATACGAGGTCCGGGGTTCGATCCCCAGGCTTGGTTGGTGGTAGGACATGTTTGAAGTCATCCAGGCTAGCTTCTATATCTTATCATATCAACTTTTGTGATAGCCACAGTATACATATAGAGCTAGCATAAACTGTTCTATGTTATTTTAATTGTATTATGTTATTTATTGTGTTCTGACAGTGATAAGAGAGCTGACCCCTTATTGGTTGAGGGTTCCAGGTAAAGCTAGTGTCCACAAGGCCTTTGCCTTATCATCACTGACTCCTAAAAGCGTTTTTGAAATTTAATGGTTAATAAAATAATAAAAATGTATAACCATACATTTAATTAATATTCAATTACATAGGTAGGTATGCGTAATACTAGGTTGTACTTACAAGTTAAAAATAAAATTATTTTGTTAATTACTTACATGGCATTTAAATGCTTATGTTATAAAATCGTTTAGATATTATTTAGAAAAATTTATTCGTTGGTAGCATGGAACGTCATCGACTCATGACTCAGACAAATTTTGTCGAACCTATCGTTACGGTTTCTTCATCTTGTCGCAGGTAGTAGATAATGATATCTACTATCTGCGACAAGTTGAAAATCTCAAAATGATAAAATCTCAAAAATCTGTAAATATTTCGATCCACTGTTCCGTTCGCATTGCTGGGTTAACTTAAGCCGAGTCCAGATAATATCTGCACTGAACTAATATCTGGACTCGGCTTTCGTTATACCGATTTACAGATTTACAAATATTTACAGATTTTTGAGATTTTATGTACAGAACTTTATCTTTGCTAGCTCATGCTACGCGTATCATTATACGCGATCTTGATACGCCGTTATGATACGCCCCGACACAATGTCATGTAGGTTTCATACGGTTGTCATACATAGCAAATCGAGGCGTCCACTACTTGATACGGGGCTTGATACGATGATCGGATCGGGCAAATGATCATATCTAGACCCGCCTTAATAATCTTGGACATTTCGTACATTGAAAGATGCCCGCCTAGCATGACCACCAAAACACGATATGATATAGCCATTTATCGCGTTGAACTGTAAAAAATTTTGGAAATAACCGTCAACTTGAAATTTTATCGAAACTGCGAACATGTTTATGGCTTATACATGTTCGCAGTTTCGATAAATTTTCAAGATTGCGGTTATATCCAATAATTTTTGACAGTTCAACTCGATGAATGGCTTTATCCTATCATATCATATCGTGTTTCAGTGGTCATGCTAGGCGGGCTGGACCTCCAATAAAGCACACAGACAGTAGTACATGCATGTTGCGATTCAGTCAATTAAGCTCGTTTTTATACAATGCAAATATTTTGTCGCATCCCTATACCTAGGTGTTATTGTCAGCTAAATCAATTTTAATTGTCAAGGTAGGGTTCATTATCTTGTTCTGTACATTGCTTAGCCGGCACACATATGTCGTCTTTATTTCTATAATAGCCTTCCCTGCAGATACATTTAGGGCGTTGGGGGTAAAAATCTTCACAAACACCTCGGGGCTTGTTGTATTCTCCACATGTCTCGATGAGGCAACTTGAAGGTTCTGCACACCAAACTTCATTGGGCCTTGTGCACTTTATTTTCGCTAAAATAAAAAATAAAAAAGTTATTAAGTACGTATAGGCTATATTATAGGTAGAATGAACGCGATTTTCCTTTGGTTTTTCAAATATATAAGGTAATATCTAGGGTATACCTACACGAGATTTAGGCTAGACAGAAAGTAATAATAATAAATATTTCCACACTCACACCAATTATCTAGCCCAAAATAAGTATTATTAGAACCTGTGTTATGGATACTAGTCGGACATTTTTACTTTCTCGTATACGTAGTAAGTATAGAGAAAGTCTTGTAATCGTGAAAAAATTCGACCTCGAGATTTTTGACGGATTTACGCTTTTTGGACAAAAATACCGTTTTTGGACTTATGTCTCTGTGTGTATGTGTCTGTATGTCTGTGCGTTAGCACGATAACTCGAGTATCACAGATATATCAATCTAAGGAGATCGGTTGAATCGCCGAGTTCATAGGAAGACCGAGTGTCGCAATCAGCGGCCTACATAACATGGTTCTAGTTGAGCATAATATACACTATTCATTGCGCGCGTCTTAAGGACTGCGAAGCGATGAAAGTTAAGCACAGCCGCAAAGGAGATCGGTCAAATCGCTGAGTTACGTATTCACTTGACTTTATTGGAAGGCGAAGTGGCGGAAATGTATGCCCACAGGGCATATACTTATAATATGGCCTATCTCCTTGTATTATTAAATCTGTGTCGAGTATGTATTCGGCAACTCATTTCTTTGTCGCACTATCAAGGAATTGGATTAATTGCCAGACCATACGTGTTCCCTTCTTACAATCCTGGGATATTCAAGAGCCGTGAAAAGCACCTTACAGGTGGCAAGGCGAGGGTAGGTGGTTAGCGCGGTGGTTTATCTCTCGCACTAGCTATCTTCGCATTTGGACTCCACTTCTGCTTACCATCAGGTGGATAGGAGTCATTTGCTTGACCTTTTTATTAGGTAAAAAAAAAATTACTTACGACATGTAGACGCTTTTATGCACCGCTTATCTGTTCTGCTTTTTCGTAAATAACCAGCTTTGCAGACGCACCCTGGAGGGCAAGGGCGACGTGGGTCGCAACTTACCCTAGCGCGAGTGTCGCTTGTTGGACAATAATCACTAGGGCAGCTGTATTTGCATTTCACAAACACTTCATTGGTCGGACAAGTTCCTGAAAAAAAAAATTGAGAATTCCTCATTATTATTTACCCCCAGAAGGTGGTCCGAAATTTGTTAAATGTCGCGAAAAGCCCTGAATGCGGACAGGACCGCTAATCACGAAGATGTATGGTTTTTGTAATAAGCGCCCCTGAGCTTTATACGCAATTATATTTTTATTAAAAATTAGTGACAGTTTTTATCATCATCATCCTCACAGTCGTTATAATTCGACCCACTGCTTGGACCCATGGCCTCTCTTTTTCAACTAAGGAGGTATTAGTAGTAGTCCACCACGCTTGCCCCATCCGGATTGGTGGACGCAGTATAAGGTGATCAATACCTCTTTGCTGATTAGTCGCCTTCTACGACGCCCAGTGGAGGAAATGGAGTGATGCTATTCTACTCCCTATCAGCTCTCACCTTAATGTCTACTTGGTTTTCATACTTCATCATTTCTCGAGATTTTGTAACAAACTGTCATGCTTTGTCGATTTTATGGTTCTTCAAGGAAAATTGTTCAAGTATTTGCATAATTTTCGAGCAAAGAGCATTAGATTTTAAAAAAAGAAAACCTTTTGAGATTCGGGCGGTTTACTTAGTTAGATGCCCCACATTTTAATTATCGTTTTTTTTTTATTTTCTACGCTTACACTAATTTATTATCAAACCCAAATTAAGTACCATTAAGAACTTGTGTAATAGATTAATGAGCATTTTTTATAAACATAATAATTTTTAGATAGTTTTATAAAATTAAAAATATATAATAACAACCATAACTCATCAACAAATATTCGTGTTCGTCACATAAGCATTTGCCGCTACCAGGACTCGAACCCGGACCGCTTGATGTGTAGGTAGCTATACTGACCACTCCACCAAGACAGCGTCAATCATTGCCCCTAGACCTTTAAAAATGTCTACGACATTATAATAAGCTGGGCCGTCTTTACCCGGGGGTGCAAGGGGTGCGGTGCACCCGGGCGCCGGGTGTACGGGGCGCCGATAGCCGCCCGCGATACATAGAGCCTCCACTGTAACGCTCCATACGGAGCGGGCGCAGCGCACGCAACGAGTACTTAACTATATAAACGTAGTGGGTGCGTACAGGGGCGGCTGTTCCTTTGGGGCACCGCGGCCAGTACAAGGTGGCGCTACAGACAAAGGGCGTCATAGGCGCCACATTTTACCTTTCCACAATTTTTGAAATCTTTGTGCTAGAAATTTCTCCCAAGGACGGCGCTCGGGTAATGATTGCATACAGGCGCCACATGGGCTAGAGACGCCTCTGATAATAAGTATTGAGTGCTCATGTCTACATTCTGTATAGTGTATATAGTGATGTATGTGTATAGTGACATAGTTGATAAAAGAACAGATATTCAAATAATAGATAATGTAATAATTCCATCAATTACCTGGGCATTGTTCTAGCTTAATACATTTTCCATTTGATAGTACATATCCCGGCTTGCATTGACAGCCCGGAGGTTGACAGGGCGCCTTACACATTATATTGGGGTTTTCACAGGTCTTAGGGCACAGTGTAGTGCAAGTCGTGTACTCGGCATTTGGATCTCCATTACAGCCTGTAAGATATTATTATTATAAGCACTTCCTTATTTAGATTTAGCGCAAAAAATACGAACAGTGTTGGCGAATTGAGGTTGGTTAGTCGGGAGTGGTCTCCCCACCGGTGGTGGTCTGTTTTCGTCATATCTAAATTTGTACGAGTCCTTGGTTTCGAGTTTAAATAAACTCAATTGTTCTTTCTGACGACTCCTTATTTCTTATATGAAAGAGATAAATGTTAATCTTTTAAAAAAAATATCTGGTGGTGGCAGATCTATATCTGTATAACAATGCCAGGACATACTACAGTGATGGTAAATAATTTGGAAGCAGAGTAGAAAAAAGAAGAGTAAAGGGTGACTATACCTAGACAATTTTCTGGTAGAATACATTGTCCGTTTGAGCGCACATATCCTGGTTTGCACTGACAGCCTGGTGGTCCACAGACAGCGGGACAAATAAGGTTGCGATTGTTGCAGGTTCCTTCACAACCAGTGCAATCAGTGAACTCTTCATTTTGGCCCTTGCAGATTTTAGCTGAGTAAAAATAAAATGGAATCGTTAAAATCTGCAGAGATAAAACATTTGTCCTAGTTGTTGGCTTTTCATTCACAGAAAGTTTGTAGAAAACCCTTTTTTTGGAATTCATGTTGGTGGCAGGCTGGCAGCATGTCACTATTTTAAGGCCTTACACGGCACATACTGCTTTTTTATGTACCTACATACCACAAAATATTGCCAATCGCTCTACTTTAACGAGTATGAGCGTGATTGTATGTATGTATTAATAACCAAGAAAACTATTAATTTTACCGACTAGTATGTCCAAAATTGTAGGTAACACACAAAATCAGTGAATTAAAAAAAATACCAATATTCGAGCACGGCTAGCCTCTTAGACGAGCGCTTACATGGTGTTGAGTAATATTATACCTAGGAGACGTCCGTAACATGCTACTGCTGCTGAAAATGCTACGTCGTACCGTGTAGAGTATACGACGTTGTATATCAAAGACAGAGATAATTCGAGTATCGGACTTATTGGAATTTTGAATGAACTATTTATTGTAATACGAGGTCGAATCGTACTTTTGTCTTACTTCGTGTTAGGGTGTTAGGTCGCGATTTTCACATCATAAGACGCTTGCACGTCCTATCACAGCGTTATTTCCTAGGAAACTTAGCTATATTTCATTCCAAGTTCGATTAGTAAATTTTATAAAGATGCATGATACTTATTCAATTAGCACAGAATATAATTGTTAATCTATTACCTGGGCATTCTTTTGGCTTGATACATTTTCCATTTGGGTTCTGGCTTAGTACATATCCTGGCTTACATTTACAGCCGGGAGGTTGACAGGGTGCCTTACAGTTGTCATTGGGGTTGTCACAGGTCTTAGGGCACAGTGAGGTGCAAGTAGTGAACTCGGCATTCGGATCCCCGTTGCAACCTGTAAGATACTATTATTATAAATAATATCTCCTTATTAATATTTTAAGACGAGAGAACTAATTGAATAATTCAAGAACTAGTAGGTTGAGAAGTACTATGGGGTCCACGTCCGGAAGCCTTCTCGTGGCGGACCCTGGTAACGTGGTGGGGAAACTTTCTCGGCGAGTGTGTGGCTTTTGATGTCAAGTGTGTCCCCTTGACATTCGAAGTCACATGCCATCGTCGAGTTGTTTTTGTTTTCCCACCACCGCTAGTTCCGGACGGCCCTTTTCAGAAGTCCCCCAGGTGCGGTCCGATGGCTGCTCCCAGTGTCCTTGTCAGAACGACGTGCCAGGTCGAGCAGCCGTCGGTGGTTTCTGGCCACTAATTGGTGCATGGAGTACCTAGATAGGCAGCGTTGGGACGGTTTCGGTGCGCAGATCCCGACCCGTCTCTTAATAGCGCACTGAAGGTCAGGCCGGGGAGGATGTTTAGTGGGTAAGGATCAAACGCATTTACCTCGAGTCCCACATATCCCCTGCGGTTGGCACCACCCCGCAGGGATGATGCGAGAATGCATTTGACCTCCCCGTCAACAAAAAAAAAGAAAAGGTTGTAAAGTACTATAAATAAGGACAAGTTTCTCCTGCTTAAAACTAACAACTTATATGGATGTAGAATGTTCAATTATCTTTTTCCTAATAATATTAACGATCTTCCAGATGAACATCGAAACCTTTATACAGAGAGAGGCAAGTACAAGAATAAAAAGAAAAGTATTTTTTTAAATAATAATGATCTATGCAAAAAATTAATAGTAAATAAAGTACCTAGTGTTAGTTAACTATGGTCTTTTCTAATTTTGTTTAAGCAACATGAAATTGCGCTGCGCCAAAATCTAAACCCAGCAAGGGAACTAATATTTAAATATTAGTTCCCTTGCTGGCTTTGGGTTAGCTATTATACAGGCGGTGCAGTAAATAGTATGACATAGCATGTAGGTTATAATTGGAGTCCTACGGAAGACCAATTATTCCAGCAAAACAAATTGTTGCGCAAAATCTCATAGTTTTCGAGTTATATGGATGTTTTTAAACATTGGGAAAATCTTTATTTCACAATCTCACTATGAAAAATATATTTATGTAACTTAATTTCATACCAAACTGATCTCTATTTGATATTAATGTTATTTACCAAAAACGTACAAAACTTTAACAGAAAAGTACTTTCTATATATTTTTTTAATGAATCTTTTTCCTTGGTCACTCTTTTACTAGATATGAGTAGTAAATAAATTGGGAAGTCTGGCTCACATCATTTCATCCTCACCGCTCGCAAGCTCGCTTCGTCGCACTTCGTGCGACGTCGGATGAAACGATGTGAGCCAAACTTCCCAATTTATTTTTATGGAAGTCGGTATTGATTTAATCCAGATTTACACGATACTGTTTTGGTGGGTCAGTGCAGGCAGCTCCTACCATGGAACCGTCATCGGGGTCGCGAGATCTTGGATACAACGACTGTGAGGCAGCCCTCTCAATTTATTTTGTGGAAGTCGACTACTGGACCGGTTCGTGAATAATTTTTATGGGACCAAATGTCAACTATTACGTATCAAAAAAAAAAAGAATCCCGTAAATTGGATCAGAAATTTCGGCGTCGTCGTGGTACATACATAAAAATACATACCAACATCCTCCTTTCGAAGTATGAACACTGATATTGAAAGAAACATAAACTCACCTGAGTTCTTTTCACGTTCCACACTGATTTTATAAGGTTAATACTTATTGAATACCGTTTACAACTTAAACTATTCAAAACTGGAGTCGTTTAGAAATAGCCTGTCGACAGTCCTGTTCTCAGAGCTTCCTTGCTGAGGCCAACCGGCAGGCCGAAACCAGGTCCGTAGTTGGGCAGCAATTAGGCAAATCGAACAGAGACTGATTAAAACATTGAAGCCTACTAGATTTTATACAACTTTATTGCTGATCATAAAATCAATATTGTAATGTGTGTGTACACAATTAATTAGTCAAAAGTCCTAAGTCGACAATATTAGTGCAATTGGTAGAAAATAGTAATTAAAATAATAAAATATTAATTAACATATTTAATGCATCGCATGCAATTGCAAATCTAAATCGGAGGCAGTTGTAATAATTTATTAAAGCGTGGGTTCAGTACTATTATTTTCTTAATGTTTTATATCATTTGGTATGATAGTTTCTGAAGGTTAGTAGGTTAAGTTATATAAAGTAACGTACATTATATATATATATATATATATATATATATATACTATATATATATAAACTACGGACCTGGTTTCGGCCTGCCGGTTGGCCTCAGCAAGGAAGCTCTGAGAACAGGACTGTCGACAGGCTATTTCTAAACGACTCCAGTTTTGAATAGTTTAAGTTGTAAACGGTATTCAATAAGTATTAACCTTATAAAATCAGTGTGGAACGTGAAAAGAACTCAGGTGAGTTTATGTTTCTTTCAATATCAGTGTTCATACTTCGAAAGGAGGATGTTGGTATGTATTTTTATGTATGTACCACGACGACGCCGAAATTTCTGATCCAATTTACGGGATTCTTTTTTTTTTGATACGTAATAGTTGACATTTGGTCCCATAAAAATTATTCACGAACCGGTCCAGTAGTCGACTTCCACAAAATAAATTGAGAGGGCTGCCTCACAGTCGTTGTATCCAAGATCTCGCGACCCCGATGACGGTTCCATAGTAGGAGCTGCCTGCACTGACCCACCAAAACAGTATCGTGTAAATCTGGATTAAATCAATACCGACTTCCATAAAAATAAATTGGCAAGTTTGGCTCACATCGTTTCATCCGACGTCGCACGAAGTGCGACGAAGCGAGCTTGCGAGCGGTGAGGATGAAATGATGTGAGCCAGACTTCCCAATTTATTTACTACTGATATGGTGGAAAAAAATGTACCTATGGGTCAGTTTTGCACATCCATTATGAAAACTTGCTTTGGTAATGATGATTTTAGAAAGGTTATATTTAAAGTGTGAACAAGGAAAAAAGATTCAATATAAAAAATACTTTTCTGTTACAGATTTAAAAATATATGAGCTAATCTCATAGTTTTCGAGTTATAGTTATATGGAATTTTATTTATTGCCTATGCGATACAAATATTTTGCTGGAATAATTAATTGGTCTTAACGTATGTCGTGGGTGTGCTATTTACAAGACAACCAGTATATAGTATAATAAGGTTATGTTACATAATTTTACCTGGACAGTCGTCGGGTAATACACATTTTCCTTCGTGCAGTAAGTATCCAGGGTTACACTCGCAAGTAGCTATACACTTTATCGGACAAGTTTTTGGCTTGGGATTAGCACAAGTTGCTGGACAAGCTGTGGCACATGTCTTGAACGTCGCATTTGGGTCACCCTTACAACCTGTGTGATACAATAATTTACAATCACGATTGTCGATTTATAATTATTATTATACCCAGTACCCTGGGCATTTATATGATTCCACATTACTCATAATACATAACTGAACGATTGACTTTTTAAAAGTACTTAGCAAAGTCCATTTAAATACAGAGCTTTTACGTTCCAATTCATTTTTATTTGACTACGAGACAGGCGTTACAGATTCGAGCGTTTTATTAAATATGCTCTACTTCTATTATAATGACTACAAAACTTTATAAAATTTCAATTAAAGAAATTACCTATCAAATTTTAAATCCATATTATCAAGGTTTAGGTCAGCTGTAAAAATTATATTAAGTCCACATAAGTAAAATAATAAATATTTACCTGGACACTGCTCGGGTAAAATACATCTTCCTTGATGCAGTAAATAGCCAGGGTTACATTCACAGGTATCAACTAAACATTTTTTCGGACAAAATGTTGGCTTGGGATTTGCGCAAGTTGCTGGACAAGTAGTGCCACATTCCTTGAATGTCGCATTTGGGTCTCCGTTGCAACCTGTATTGCCATCTGTATGATACCGATAATATCAATATTATAAATCGAGTAATTAAATGGTTTATTAACATCATGACAACAATATTTGGAAAAAAAGTAATTACCAGGACAGTGCTTTCGAAGAATGCATTTTCCTTTGATGGGTGATGATAATATGTATCCCTCCTTACATTCGCATCCGAACCTGAGACACTGAGCCTGACAAGGCCCGATTACAGGGTTGTCACAAGTGGGCGGGCATGGGTCAGGGCAAGACTTAACTATGGCGTTTGGATCACCGTTACATTCGCACCCTGAAATGTATTAGAAAATATTTGTATATGTTATTATTTGTGTTAGATAGCCATCCGTATGGCATAGCAAAAAGGTTCTGCGCAGCGCTCCGACGTACTATGTCGCAGAAGCACATGCTGAGGCGGGTATCTTTTAGCTTCGCACAGGACTTTATGTAAAATGTTTGGGTATATTTTGATATTTTCCTTTCTTCTTTGCTAGGCAATATTCTTTACTTGCTTAATTATGGCCAATTCATCATATTAGTACTCTTATTTTAATAATAATTGCAATAATAGCAGTTGAAGTAAGAAGAGATCATGTGTTCTATGATAAGATTAATATGTTAAGACTCCAAAAGTAAAGCCAGTCAGTGTATGGCTTGTTAGTAGCAAAAAATGACATAAATTGATTCACCCATCTATAAAATAAAATAGTTTTATATCCTAATAGTACCTTACTCAAACAATTAATGACTACACTATTGTTTAGAAAGATCCTAATAGATAGTTTCCTTATTCAGCCGAAATATGCTGCTATGAAAGTGTAGTGTTTTACTATGGTCTTTTGCAAGATAGAAAATACTTTCCCAGGACGGGTACCTACTCCAAATTCCAGATGAGTTCTGTCTCACCTGTATTACATAATCTCACTTTCTTATAGAGTGATTTAGCTAATCGTATTAAAATAAAGGCTAAAGGGTGTTAGATCTGACACTTGAGCCTACTCAGTGTATGGGTGTTAGTATAAAATTCAATAATCACCGGTACAGTTCTCAGGCAGGACACATTTTCCATTCGGATCAATAATATAACCATCGTTACATTCGCAGCCGCTTGCCGGGCACAGTTTGGTGCACGGAGTGGTCCTTGTGGGATTTTCGCATGTCACTGGACATGGGTTTGGACAAGTCCTATTCGTTGCATTCGGGTCGCCGTTGCAGCCTTCTGTTGGATTTGTTTAATTATTAATTTTTCGTCATACCTAAATTGATTCAATGAGTCCTTGAATCAGAGTTTAAGTATACTTAATTGTTCTTTCTGAAATCTAGGACTCCTAATCTTATGTCAATAGAAGTAAATTAAATATATAGGCAAAGCAATGATCACTAAAATTAAAATTCCTCTGCAATTCCATTATCATTGAAATTAATTTTATTGAAATTAAATTTTTGGGCCATATGTCAGCTACAGTGAGAAATTAATGCTGGTTGCATCTTTTGAGTCATGCCATCTTTTAAGGGACCATTTCTTCGTCACCTCTTGATTACGTGGCACAGTTGATAGTACTGCGGTCGCAGGTTGTAATAAGCAAATAAACATTTCAAAATAATTAATTCAAAGTAATTTTATGATTTTTTTTTTATTTAACTGTTGACGCTGCCGTGGTGGAGTGGTCAGTATAGGCTAGATCAAGCGGTCTGATGGGTTCTAATCCTGTACCCGTAGTGTAAGCTTTTCCCTTTAAAATACGCAACTATTGTAGTTGCGTTAAGAGCTCGATTTGTATAGGAAACGTGAATAGCGATTAGCGACCCTAGCGGAAAGAAGCGCAAATAATGTTTCCCATACAAATTGAGCTCCTAACGCAACTAGAATAGAATAGAATATAAATAATTTTATTATCACAACACAAATGGCGTGCTACATAAACAATGAAACAAATAAATGACTTAAAGTAAAAAATGAAAAAGAACAATACACTTAGAAAATACACTCAGCTTGTTGCTACTAACTACCTACAAGTAACGTTTTTAAAACTAAAAAAATCGGGAGTGGTCACCCCTTGACTTTCTCGTATACTGGAAAAGATTCAAAAGTTGATAGGAGCCTTATATTTTGATGTCATACATGCATGTTAAATTTTCGGTCACCCATCAGAGTACCGACCGCGCACTTGGTTGCTTAACTTTCGTGATCGACGACACAAAAATTGATAAAATCTTATATTTTAATGTCATGTCATGCATGTTAAATTTGGTTGCAATAAGTTAAATCATACTTAGTTATCGTGATAACGCACAGACACAGGACACACAAACAGACATAATTCCAAAAACGGTACGAATATTTGTTTGCGAGTCATGGTAGTTTATATATTAATGTATGTACATTTATTTATAAAATTATGTATGTTAAAAATTTCCGTTATTTAGTATCCATAACACAATTTCTTAATGATACTTAGGTACTTTGGGCTAGGTAAATTATTATTATTAGGTTATTAAAGAATATAATTAGATTACTAAATTTATTTTTTTAAAGCCGAGCTACTAATTACGCGGTCGAAACCCGGATGGGTGACCGAAATTGTTTCAAATCTATTTTCCCCGTGCTTCGGAAGGCACTTTAACCTGGTGGCGCTGACTGCTGTGGAAAGTTAGCAGTCATTCTCGAGGCCGGTTGGCTTCAGACAGGCGGGCGCGAGTGGCTGCAAAAATCTAACACCGAAACCTACAGCAGTATTGGAATATGAGGACATACTGCACAATGAATTTGTCATCGGTCAATTGCAAGCAGAGTAGAATTACCTGGGCAGTTTTGTGGTAGAATACATTGTCCGTTTGAGCGCACATATCCTGGTTTGCACTGACAGCCTGGTGGTCCACAGACAGCGGGACAAATAAGGTTGCGATTGTTGCAGGTTCCTTCACAACCAGTGCAATCAGTGAACTCTTCATTTTGGCCCTTGCAAATCTTAGCTGAATAAAAAAAAAGAATGGTTAAAGTCTGCAGAGATAAAACATTTGTCCTAGTTGTTGGCATCTGATTCACTGAAGATTTGTAAAAAAACCTTTTTATTTTGGAATTGATGCCCCTTTGCTGCATACTTCCAGCCCGTCGCTAACATATAGCAACAGGCTGGCAGCATGTCACTATTTTAAGGCCTCGTATGGAACATAATGCTGGCTGTGTTACTATGTAGCTACAGCAAAATATATTATTACTTAGATTATTCATGAGCGTGATTGTATGTATGTGTTGTGTGCCTTCAGCTCGGGTGTCAAATATCTGAGATCTGAATTTTTTTAAGCGACCTATTTAAGGGTTGCACCTAATGTCAAAGATGAGCTCCACGTAAACATGATAACGACGTCGTATTTCAGAGAAAAGAGATAAATCTTAGAAATTCAAATAAAACCGACACTACGAAAGTGCGCGCTAATTGTATCGGCATCGGACTTATTTGAACTTGTTTCGTGTCAATGGGCAAACTGCCCGAGAACCGCCTCGTGAAGGACTACTTTGCATTTTTAGATAGAACTGCTGTCAAGGTAACTATTAACTTCTTTATCTTGTTTCTGAAATACGAGGACTTATCGTGTTTATGTCTAAGAACCAACTAAAAACCTTTACTTCGTGCTAGATCGCCTCTTCCATATTTAGGAAGCGGAGTAAAATTTGGCTTAAAATTACGGAACACCTATAGTCTTTGCTTATAACGAAACTTGACAAAGCTTGTGTACGTCCTATCCAGGTAACACAAGACTTTCTCTATACTAAGTATACGAGAAAGTAAAAAGAAACGTGTCATTATTTCCCATAAAGCTTACATAATCAAGCTATATTTCACGCCAAGTGCTTTTAGTAAATTCTATAAAGATGCATGATAGTTATTCAAATAGCACAGGATATAATAATTGTTAATCAATTACCTGGGCATTCTTTTGGCTTGATACATTTTCCATTTGGATTCTGGCTTAGTACATATCCTGGCTTACATTTACAGCCGGGAGGTTGACAGGGTGCCTTACAATTGTCATTGGGGTTGTCACAGGTCTTAGGGCACAGTGAGGTGCAAGTAGTGAACTCGGCATTCGGATCCCCGTTGCAACCTGTAAGATACTATTATTATAAATAACATCGCCGTATTAATATTTTATGGCGTAAAGGAATAGATAACTTATTCAATAATTCAAAACCGATGTAGTTGAGAACTAGGTACTATAAATAAGGACAAGTTTCCCCTGCTTAAAATTAACAACTTATATGGATGTAGAACGTTCAATTATCTTGTATCTAACAACATTAACAATCTTCCAGATGAATACCGAAACCGTTATACAGAGGGTGGTAATTTCAAGAATAAAATAAAAATGTTTTTAAATAATAATGAGGTAAGCAAATATGTTTAATGTACGTTTATATGCCTAAGATTGACTCGCTGTGTTCAGATAAATCCTTTTATTTACCGATAGAAACAGCAATACGAATAGGTAATGTTAGTTTACTATGGTATTTTCTAAGTTGGAGGTATTATGAAATTGCGCTGCTTAAATATAAGTTGCCATGCTGGGTTTATGTTAGCTATTATATAGTAATCATATTATGTGATATAGTTTTACCTGGACAGTCGTCGGGTAATACACATTTTCCTTCGTGCAGTAAGTATCCAGGGTTACACTCGCAAGTAGCTATATTTATAGTAATTAAAATTTTTAGACAAGCAATTGTTCCATGAACAGATTAAAGGAGAAAGAGGGAATCTTACAAAACAAGTTTTATTTAACACTCAATAGACGTGTTTATAGTAAATTATTTAGAGAATTTGTTCTATTTAAATAGTATCTAACAGTGGATTGATGACAGATATTTAAGTAGCACATAATGCACGTGGCGTGGCGTGGCGTACACGTATCTTATTTTTAATCAAATACCTGGGCATTGTTCTGGCTTGATGCATTTTCCATTTGACAGTACATACCCCGGCTTACATTGACAGCCGGGAGGTTGACAGGCTGCCTTACACACTATATAGGGTTTTTCACAGGTCTTAGGGCACGCTGTGGTGCAAGTAGTGTACTCAGCATTCGGATCTCCATTGCAACCTGTAAGATACTATTATTATAATACATACTCGCAACACTTAAGTATTAACATTTAGTGCAATAAGCATGAGCAACGTTGACGAATCGAGGATAAAATGCTGGGCTGTCGGCGTTACCGGATTCAATAGGATTCAGAAAGAGCTTGAAAGGGGTTCCGTTTGGATAGTGCCAATGATATACGAACTAATGACTTTTAATATCGTGACTCAACCTCTAGGCAGGCAGTTGACGACTAATATACAGAATATATATCAATCTAAGGAGATCGGTCGAATCGCCGAGTTCATAGGAAGACGTACGTACTATATAACAGGTTCTAGTTGAGCATCCCGTAATATACACTATACATTGTGCGCGTCTTAAGGACTGCGAAGCAATGAAAGTTAAGCACAGCCGCAAAGGAGATCGGTGAAATAGCTGAGTTACGTATTCACTCGACTTTATCGGAAGGCGACGTGGCGGTAACGTATGCCCACTGAGCATAAACTTGTCACAAGTTAAACGCCGGCTTGGCATATCTCCTTGTATTATTAAATCTGTGAGCAAGACCTTCCCCTAGAGACTACACGGGCCGAGTGTCCTGACTGCGCCGCAAGAGGAGGACAAACCCTAGATAAACTGGGATGAGTAAGGAAGAAGTCAATCTTGTGTTCTTTTTTTAGGACGGTAACGCTGGCTTGAAAATAAACGTATCTTAATATTTTTTATAAAATCTTCTGAATTAAGTTGTTTTTTTTTTGTTAAATACAAAGTAATTAATAAAACAAAATCACTCATAGTTCTTAAAATATTTTTTTACCTGTGCATTGTTCTGGCTTAATACATTTTCCTTTTGATAGTACATATCCCTCCTTACATTGACAGCCGGGTGGTTGACAGGGTGCCTTACAAAATATATTGAAGTTGTCACAAGTCCGAGGGCACTTTGATGTGCACTCAGTGAACTCAGCATTTGGGTCTCCGTTGCAACCTGTATTGCAACCTATACACATAAAACGGTTTTATATCAATATTATAAAACGAGTAATTAAAATGTTTATTAACATTTTACGTTCTATAACAAAATTATTTAAAAAGTATTACCAGGACAGTGCTTCCGAGGAATGCATTTTCCTTTGGGAGATGATAATATGTATCCCTCCTTACATTCGCATCCGTATCTGAGACACTGAGCCTGACAAGGCCCGATTACAGGGTTGTCACAAGTGGGCGGGCATGGGTCAGGGCAAGACTTAACTATAGCGTTTGGATCCCCGTTGCACCCGCACCCTGAAATGCATTAGAAAATATTTGTATTTGTTATTATATTTATGTAAGGCACTGCCAGAATTACAGCGTTCCTACGTTCCATGTCACAGAAGCACATGCTGAGGCATGTGTCTTTTGGCGCCTGTGGGGGCAGCATCCCTGTCGCCACAAGTTTGGTCCCTGATGAGAAATCCACAAGGGGTCATGGCGAACTGGATCATATGCGGCTATCATACCGTGGCAGTATATACAAGGCAGCATGTGTGCTTGCAGGCACCCCACCCTGGAATCTCGATGCTTTTGCGCTTTCAGAGGTTTTCAGACAGTGTCTAGATTTTTGGCGTGAAGGAGCCTGCCTGCAACCTGAGATTGTGCGGCGTTGGTGAGAACGGGCACAACAGCTTGCGACGGACGAGTCGGGATGACGGACGTCTTGAAGTCCCGACGGCCGGCCACCGGACAATCAATGGTATTCGGCCATAATTAAGAGATTGGATGGGCCGGAGACATGGGTCTCTCTATTACAGGTTTGTGCAGATATTGTCCGGACACGGGTGTTTCGGGCACTATCTGTACAGGGTAGGAAGAGAGTAGTGTACTCGTTGCCATCAGTGCGGCGCGGAAGACGATACGGCACGGCACACGCTCGTTGACTGCCCTGCTTCAGAGGAACGGCACCGTGACGTGACCTTATCATACATGTCGTTGCAGATCTCTCATTGGTGACTCAGGTTAAATCCCCGGTTAACAGCATCATGGCCTGGGATGCACCTGCCTCCTTCTGTGAGCATGTGATGCTGCTTCTTCAGCATGTTCTGCAGCATGTTCGCGGGCCGGAAGAGACGAGCTTTCGCTCGACTGAACCCGCCGGTTGCTGGTAACGGGATGGGTCTGCCACATCCCTCCGGCGAGGAGAGGGCTTCGCATGTGTACTGGGGATGCCCTTTAAAACCATATGAGCAAGAGATCGACCGCAGACAGAGCCGCGCGGATGTCTACTTAGTTCCTCGTGCAGCCAGATTCATTATGCGGATAGATTAGACCAGTGGTTTTAGTTTGTATACCTACATGGTTTAATCAGAGACTCCTACATAACCCTGCTAGTGGACTCTATTCACAGTCAGGGCAACTATAAAAGCGTTTCCACTGAAAGAAAAGGTTACTTTTGGCTTTGCACAGGATACTTATTTTGTGTAAAAATTGTGATTCAAACTTACTTCTTTCTATAGTCTGACTTAATTCTTTATTATAGAGGCTGACCGAATGAGTGAGTAGATAGATACCTACTTGAGTAGGGTGTTTTAATAAAATTCAATAATTACCGGGACAGTTCTCAGGCAGGACACATTTTCCATCCGGATCAATAATATAACCATCGTTACACTCGCAGCCGCTTTCCGGACACAGTTTGGTGCACGGAGAGGTCCTTGAGGGATTTTCGCATGTCGGTGGACATGGGTTTGGACATGTCCTATTCGTTGCATTCGGGTCACCATTGCAGCCTCCTGGTGGGTTTGTTTAATTATATTTATTTTCTTTCTTATCTAAATTTATTCAAATGTCTGTATATTTGTATGTCTGTCCACGCATATGTAAAAAACCATAAGTCGGATATAAAAAAAAATTATCTGTGCAACTTTCATCAAAATAGGTTTAGTAGTTTTTAAAAGAGACAGATAAGTAAGGATGTTACTATAGAATGTGTCCAAGGCGCGTGGACGGGGCGCAGTCTACGTCATTGGGCGCAGTGAAGTTAAAATTAATGGCTGTCTATCGAACGAAAACAATACCTACTGTTAACGCCATCTACTGTAAGATTAGTTAACCAACGTCCCATACTTCCCTGCCTCCAACATCCTTGGATGAGCGCACCTTTTTTTAATTACACCTTTTGGCCGCCCGCGGTGCGCCAGTCAGTATTGCAAGCGACCTGCGACGTTTCGGGGCTTGAGCAACCAGCTCCAGAGGAGTTTTAGTCATACTACTCGTCCGTTGTGCGTGTAAGTCGTCCCATGATGTTCGCCCGTATGTGGATTGCCACGTACGTGTTTTAAGTGACATGACATTGTTCCGTAACATATCCATAATCAGGAGATGCTAGAAGATAAAGCCGGCTGGCGAAATAATAATTTGAAGTTGCGTCACCTTGAGAGTTCATAGGAAGCAAGGAGTTCCAGAATAACGTGTTCAAGATCAGTGCGCTCATATTTCCCTCTCATACACCGCCATTGGGGAGTTAAGGAACCCTAACTAAAAAATTTCTACTTAGCCGCGCCCGGTCATGGTTCATTTTCAGTGTCCCCTTCAGGACTGGCACCTCAGCCAGACCATTTCTGGTCCTAGCCAGCCACGACGCATACTTTAATAACAGCATCAAAAAACGGGTTAAAAAAATATCATTAGACAATAGACATACATGCTGTTTCAATTACAACTGACATAAATAAATGACAAAAAAAATATTTACAACAATTAAACCGACTTCAAACCGGAAAGGAATAAATAAAAGTTTTATGTTTTAAAAGGTTCTAAACGATCTAAAAGTCAATATGCCAACAAATTCTTCGAGGTCAGTGCCAGCCTAAGTTTAAAAGAAATATAATTACATGAGTAGGTAACTATTGTACATATATACCAGTATTTGCACAGTAGCTATGAAAATAAAAAAAAACTGGCTCATGCGCTAAGTACAGTCGAACCAACTGAATCATGACCCACTTGGCCGATCATTCCTTTGGAATCATAAATTTAGTTAGGTTTTCTTCGCTATCATGCGTGTTGCACTTAGTACGTTTTAAATATGAATAAAAATGCGTCATTACGGGTCAGAGATCTATGCAATTTTAATCATTCTTATCACTGCACTAAAGTCTCAATTGGAATTTTAAATAAGATGTCGTTCATAATCTAAACTCTTTTCACTACTGAGAAAATGGAATAACTATTATATTTTTAAAAATAAAATGACGTTATGTGTCAGATGTCAAGTCGTAGTCTGAACAAATTTTAAAAAGCCATATTTATTTGACACTGACAGTGTCTAACAAATTGATAACAGGTTCGTTACTTAGAAGTGTACGTTCAAGCGAAATTCATCCTACTTTGTATAGAGTGACTGTAGGAAAATGATCTTAAGGTGGGTCATGATTCAATTTGGTCGACTGTACATAGATTACTTATCGATGACTAAGTAGCACCACAGTATACCAAAGACAGTATTATTATCTGCGGGCTGTCGGCGAGTTATTAGCCTACTCTTGTGTTGACGCTAGGGTTCGTAAATGTGCCGGGCGGGAACGAGCGGCGAGCGAATGTGCAATAACATAATAACGCGCGATCACACAGAGACGGCGTGGCCCGCACTGCAGCCACCTTATGCCCCCATATTTTATGTCAATGGTAGAACGAACCCAAAAAAATAGTTCGCTTTCGTTGACTAGCGATTCCTTATTCCCAATAGTGTGAAAATTATGCGTAAAAGCATTTTTTCACAATATTTTCTTTCTACTCCCGGAATGCTTTCTAGGTAAAAGTACCAAATCATAGGACTATTTTTAAATTTTTTTTTAGACTAGGTAAGTATTTTCTACCAATATTATGAAATTGATAGTTTGTATGGATATATAGATGTATCTATGTGTGTTTGTTACCATTTCACATAAAAAGACTAGGTACTGAACGAATTTTAACGAAATAATAGAGCACATACATCAGAATAACATAAAGCCATGAAGCTATACCTATAGCTTCATGCATAAAGCCTATAATTTAACCGACATTGGGGTGACCAGATGACATGTGGGTGACCATTAGTCTGTAATAAAGTGATGGGTGCGTACCTGGTACTGGACAATCGTCACTAGGGATGCAAACACCTTCAGAATTCCTTAAGTAGCCATCAATACAATCACACCCAGGTTCAGGTGGTTGTGGTTCACACGCATAAGTTGTATAAATACTTTCACAGGATTGCGGCGGGCATATAATTCTATTATTGGTAAATATTTCATTTTCACCGCATTCTGGACCTGTGTCATAAAAATAAAATTAGGTACTTTAGCACAGTATATTTGATTAGGTACCTATCAGCTGCCTTTATCTGTTGCGCGTGGAAGAGAAAGGCTGGACCCTTTCTCTTCTGATAGGTACCTAATTAATTAGTCTTTGGCTAGAACACGCGCCGCGCTCATACATTATACGCGAAATCGCGTCTTCAAGGGTTTCCTTTACGTATAAAATTAGCGGCCTTTACGGTGGACACACATTTAGCCAAGCCGAACGCGCAAAGCGAGTCGAGCGCAGCGAAAAAAAAGTTGCACTGAAATTGAGGTGGTCAGCGCAAAACCCTCAATTTTTCATATTGTGATTAATCTTCTACAATTAAATAAAAATGTGGTAAATTTTAATTCAAAATCGGCCTATCTCTTGTTTCACCAAGCGTCAATAGATGGCGTTGCAAAAGTTCTTTTTTCATTGATTTTTTTCTCTCAAAGTAAACTTCATAAGTGGTCACTTGAGGGTTAGCCCACTTTTGCGCTGACAACCTCAATTATAATGTGAATAGAATGAATGCGAGCGCATCAGCCCAGTCGGCATCATCCGCGCCGAATCTAGTGATGTCATCTCAATGATATCTAATAGCAGACGGCGGACTTTCTGTGCGATCTAGTCCGTCACATGATCTTTATTACTAAACCCTTAAAGTTGAACTTGTCCGCTTATAAAAATTGCACGACCTTATTCTCTTATTGATAAAGATCATGCCACGGACTATGACAGACAAAAGTCCGTCATCTGCGATGGACTTAATAGTTCTAAAATCCACTAGCGAGCTTGGCAAGGGTGATTCGGATATTGAAACGGAAAGGAAAGAGTGCGCGACGCGCGGTGAAATGTTACACACTCCAACAAGCGCTAGTTTCTTGTATTTGTATGTTATTGCAGCGTAAACGGCCGTATCTATTTTTGCGTTAAATTAAAAGTTTAATTTTTTCACTGCTTCAAGGGACTGTAGACTTGAGTAAATGTTTTTAATTTGAACACGATACCACAACGCGTTCCCGAGATAAAGCCAAACCTCGATGATTGATCATGTACTTAAAATGAAGACGGTACTTTTTATGATTTCATTACATGTGTATAGTTTTCAGAGATTTTCCTATACCTGTGGTATATTACTTGCCAAATTTCATAGTTCTAGGTCAACGGGAAGTACCCTATGAATTTTGATTCCTTTGAGAGTGTCGAAATATACGTTTTTTGCGGCATAAACGGCCGTATCTTTTTTGCGTTACCTAGGAAGTTTGATTTTTTCACAGCTTCAAGGGGCCGTACGTAGACCTCAGTATATGGTTTCAATTTCATTCAGCTCGATACCTTTACTCGTTCTCGAGATAAAGGGTCTTGAGAGACAGACGGACAATAAAGTAATCCTATAAGGGTTCTGTTTTTTCTTTTTGATGTATGGAACACTAAAAAACCAACCCGAGCAATCACGCGTGAAAGAACGTGTGCTTAAACAAGCTGGTACACGCTCAATCACATATGTCTCATCACTATTTTTAGTGATGACGTGTGATTGAGCGTGCAGGTTTTCCCACGTGTAACGCTGTTACGCGTTGTACGCTCCTGGATCAGGTTAGGTAAGCTTTAAATTATGAGGATGAGCATCCCACCAAACACCAGAAACGTATCTATGCGATTTTTGTCGATCGGTAATGGGGTAGCGATTTAATTTTGACAAGCGTTGCGACTGGGTCCCATTAGCGTTTTATCTCGGTTGTTGTAATTTATTATTATTATTCCTAAATACGCATATTTCTTCACCTGAATCAGGTTTCCCAACGTGAAAAAGGCGATTTTAGACCCATGCATTGAAATAACCGCGGAGATGAACAATCAACCATCACGGCGTAAAATGCAAATAATTTTAAATTTTATCTCATACTTAAAATTCGGTTAGCGAAGTTATTTATTAAGTTGGTAGATTAATGTAAATCAATAAAGTCAAACAATCAATTCAAATTTAGATGGATCTTTGAATTCATCGTTAGTTCTTACTTGGTTAGTGAGAAGAAGAAAAGAAACTGTACTCCCCTGAGGACTGCACCCAGGATCTCTGAATCAAAATCCAGTAGGTTCGTCCACTGGATTTCACAGAGGTGATTTAAAAATATAAAATAGCATAAATTATTAATAACTTTATACTGACCTGGAGGACAATCGAATGTATCCCAATCATCAATTTTGTATGAAGCCGCGAGGCTAAATAAAACAAACAGATAGAACATAACTACGATGCGCCTGAATATTATAAACTGTTTTATAACACGAACACCTTTATATAGTATATGTTCGGTGTACTTAAGTTAGCAAACAAAATTCAAAAATGTTTATTGAAAAGTAATTATAATTATTAGTAACCAAACAGTTTTAATGGCGCGAATTAATAGGAGGCTCTGCATGGATTACGAAAACCAAGAAATTATTCATAAATTTTCCTGATTTTTTCTAAAACAGGAAAGATTTTCATTGGTAGCAAGGGTTCTTTGACATTAAGTATTGGGTTTGCGCTACTACCTTCATAATTAACAAATGCACGATGCTTCGGAAATCAAAAATGATTCCGTTTTCATAGATTTATGTTCGTATTATAAAATGAGTCTCAAGAATCAACGCCGTACTGAGCGTCGTACGTCTCTATCACTTTGTACTTGATAGAAAGCGACAAACAATTCTCAAGACATGATTAATTTCTATGTGTCATTCTGTAATACGGGCGTTAGACCTAATAGCTTGAACATAATGAGAGTGAACGATTTAGTTGTGATTTCTACGATCATCGTGATAATGGTCCGCCACTTATTGATATGTTTTCTTCCGTTGTTTATGGTTTGTTATGTTTTCTAAATGTTCACATTCGACCTTAGATTCGACCTACAGGAACGTTTGTGGCTTGTCACATGGTCTACAATTTCCTGCTTATCTTTAAATTTATTGATTTTTTGGTAAAATAAATTTCTAACTTTGAAATGTAGATGAGGATCTGTTTGGACACGGTAGAGAAAGGTGGCTTGATACTTTAAACATTCGGTCGGTCTTCGCAAGTACATGGGTCCAGGCAAGGCAGAGAGGTCCGTTATGACAAAGGGGGCATTCACTAAGATTATGTATCAATCTAGATTCGTGGTCACATAATTTAATGTATTAAGTTTAGTTTTATTACTTTGGCTGTGGAACCTTAATTAGAAAATGGCGAATAACATAACAAGTTGAGAATTTAAAGACTGCAGTTGTGCAAATGAACAATATATGATTATAATGTCAACAATTAGGTTTTTGTTTCCATACGAAAGCGAATAAATATATTGTAGATACCGATTAATGTTTTTCATAACAATTGATAAATGTGTTTCTTATTCAACTTTCTTCACGGTATAGGCATGTTGAAATGAAATATATCGTAGACAGGTAAAGGCAGCAAATATTGACTGTTTTCGTGCTGTCTGCTAAATTATAGACTTCATTTAATAATGTATATTTTTCAGCATCTTAAGTTACCCACTCGTTAACAGGTTGATATTAGACATTGTTATGTATCTTCTTATTTTTTTAAAGTTGCGTTAACTCAATCCTTTTTTCTTCCTATCCTTGATTATTTCGATTGAAGTTCTTTAGATCTTACCGAATAGAACTTAACATACTTGAGCGTCTTCAGAATATCTGCGTATGATTCAAAACAAAATAAAATAAAATCATTTGCGTATGATCATGTCTGTGTATTTCACCTCAAGCTCGAGTGATGGTCAATTTGACTTCGGTGGGATGCCCAATTCTTTCCTTACTATTTGGTTCAAATACTCCACCCTATCTCAAGTACCGTTTTAAATATCTTTACGATAAGCACGCAAAAGTTTCGAGATCATTTGATGGTAACTCTAGTTAGATTTTAAGGTTCCTTAACTCAAAAGGAAAAATCAGAACTCTTAAAGGATCACTTTATTGTCCGTCTATCCATCTGTCCGTTTGTCTGTCAAGACCCTTTATCTCGAGAACGAGTGGAGGTATCGAGTTGAATGTAATCGAAACCATATACACAGGTCTACGTTCCCTTGAAGCTGGGGGAAAGTTACCCCCAGCTTGAAGTTGGGCTTAGTTAACGCAAAAAAAGATACGGCCGCTTATGCTGCAAAAACGACACTCTCAAGGGAATCAAAATTCATAGGACACATCCCGTTGACCTAGAACTATGAAATTTGACAAGTAATAATCGTCTTATACCACAGGTACAGGAAAAACTCTGAAAACTATACGTTTAATACTATATTTATTTTATGATTTAATTATAAAAAATATACGTACTTTACATAAAGTATGGTCTTTATTTAAAGTACGTAATGAATAACTGAGGTTGCCCTTTATCTCGGGAACTCGTTGAGGTATCGTCTTCAAATAAAAACCATATACTCAAGTGTACAGTCCCTTGACGCTGTGAAAAAATCAAACTTCTAAGTTAACGCAAAAAGACCTACGGCCGTTTATGCCGCAAAAAAATACATATTTGTACGGGACCCTCGGTAGGCGAGTCCGACTCGCACTTGTCTGGTTTTTTTTCCATACCCTAATTTAGATAATATTACCGTGCCCTATTGCATCCTCACATGATTCAAAACCCCCGGAACAAAATAGTAAATTTGTTAAATAGAGCGGCAAAACAAATAATAATAATATATTTCTACGCTCACACCAATTATCTAGCCCAAATTAAATAAATATGCGTGCATTTTATTTTTAACATCACTATTGAATCAAGATTGGTTGTCCACCTTAGTCGAAATAGAGTTATAAGAAAACGTCAATTTGGATACCGAAACACGGTCGGGACACAGGAAACAATCGATAAGTTACTCAATGATGTTATAACAAAAATAAATAGTAAACTAAGGTAGCCTCAGCTTTTATAGACCTGAGCTCTGCTTTTGACACGATCAATCATACTGTATTATTGAAAAAGCAGAATTCCTTTGGGTAAAGCTTAAACATTATGGTGTAAGGGGAAAGGCATTGGAACTCTTTCAGTCTTACTTGCATAATAGGAAGATGTTTGTTGAAATAAAAATTGTTGATGACAGTGGGATTGAAGTGGCTGCAAATTAATAGATATTAAAGTAGGGGTTCCACAGGGATCTATATTGGGTCCCATATTAATTCTAATAGCTGTAAATGGTATGAGTCATCACGTTTGCAAACTCACTCAATTAACTGCGCTTATCTTATTTGCAAACAATACTAATGTGGTCGTTGATGCTAATGATATCAACTACATAGGATTAAAAGTTAACGCCGTATTGGAAGGAATGGTACACTTTGAATGGCTTAATAATAAATGTTAATAAAACAAATAATATGCTTTGTAACAACTCCAGGAACACTGAAGTCCTAAAAACCACACTGGGTGGCGAAGTAGTGCAAACAGTACAGGCCAATAAATTTCTGGGGGTAAACATTGACAATAGTCTAAGCTGGAAACAGGAATTAGATTACAAAGAAAGCAAAATAAGCTCTGCTTGCTATGTACTGCGAAGCCTTCGTGATGAGGCAGATCTCAGTCATCTGAAATTGATGTATTATGCGTTGGTAGAGTCTCGGCTGCGATATTTTGGGGCAGAAGCTACAAGTACAATGTTAGAAAAATGCACTGAAAAAAATCGACTTGCCTCAGGCCGGACACGAACCCGCATCTTCCGCAATCCGTGCGGCTGCGTTCACCAATTACGCGAGACACTGCTTTGTGCTGTCGAAATTTGTCAGTGCTTGGTGCTTATTATGATTTTATGGTAAACATTGTTTCATCAAATCTTTGAAATTTGCACTTCTAACACCCGAACGAAATATTTTTGCAAATATTTGACGCCCAGTTAAGATGAAACTACCTTACATTATGGAATAATTATATTATTGCGTTTACAAACGCGTAAATATTAATACTTACTAGAAAAATGCACTGAAAAAAAATCGACTTGCCCTTGAATCGACGTCCCGCCTGAGGCATGTCGATTTTTTTCTGTGCATTTTTACTAGTATTAATATTTACGCGTTTGTAAACGTAAAAATATAATTATTCCATAAGTACAATGTGCAAAAGCCCTTCGTTATCCCAAAACGAGCGATCAGAACTATGGTCAGAATTCGGCACCAAGAATCTTGTCGCGAACATTTTAAGCGACTTGGGATTTTAACTTTCCCTGGTTTGTATATTTTGGTCCTGTTGACAAATTTTTGAAAACATATCAGTCAATATGAGTCCCCAGAGGAAAAATCTATTAGAGAACGCACAAGGAGAAAAGATTTTAACTGTAAATGTATACCTCATCTAGAAATACATATACTAGTCAGTCATATTTTTTAATAAATTACTATAATGTAGAATTGAAATGTCTAGCATACAAAAACATCTTGAAGACTAAACTGAAAAAGTTTTTGTTGCCGAAATGTCTCTATTCTGTAGAAGAATTTGTCAACATTATATTCTGAAAACTAAATTCGATATGTATGTGTTATATGTATTCCTAAATTAATTTTCTATTGAATTTAACATTTCAATCAACGTACTACTGCTGTATAAGCTTTTTCTTCAATCAAAGAAGCCTAGTAAGTTAAGTTATCGTATTATCCCAGTGGGTCACGCACGACCCAAATTTTATTATGACGCTCTTATTTAATAATAACAGCTTAGTAACTCATTGCAAATACCTAGTTATTATAAATTATTTATCTAACAAGCATGTTACAATATTTTTATTTTATGATAATTACGTAAAATAATTAATACTTACAAACATTTTTCGTAACTCCGGACACAAAAACTTTACTTCAAATTGTATTCAAAAACTATCAAAAGAAATTATAGTCCTAAAGTAACTCGTAAATCCCTTTTAAACGTTCTTTATACTTTCAAGTAATTGACGAAATAAACTAAGTACCAATAATTAGGTTATTAAAAAATATCTATCTATTTAAAGGTAGTTACTATTTCTAATAGGAATAAGCAGTACCTTTGTTAAATTTTCTGTCTATTGTAAGTATTGTTTTTTTTTTAATTGTACGGGTGATTCGAGTTAAAAATGGAGTCCCTCAACAAGTGTTTTTACAACAAGAACTCGGAAGAAACTCTAGAACAAATATTTATTTTCAGTTTTCGTTGTTTTATCTTCAATAATGAGGAACTTCTATTTGAATTTTCATCCCCTATTAACTTATTTATGCTTCTTTTCGCAATAAAAAGTAGTCTATGTCCTGTGCCAACGTCTTATAAACATTTGTACCAAAATCGGTCAGTGATTTAGACGTGAAAAAGTAACAGACAGAAATACTTTCGCAAGGGTTCACAGAACACAGACTCTTTCTGTTTTCTGTGGTAGGGATAGTAGGGAAAGGGGCTAGCTTTTGCCCGCGACTTCGTCTGCGTGGAATAGTTATTGTGGAGAGCATTTTTTGGACTTTGGTTTTCCATACGACCTTTCATCCTCAATTTATCCACACACGGGTCAAGACATGCTAAAAAAAATATTTATTTATTTTTGATCAGGTGCCTAAATTCTAATTTTCATATACAAACTTGTTCTATATTTTTTTGTGCCAAGTTTCATCATAATCGGACGCGTGACTTTATTTGGACTAGATTTGGACTTCCATCCTTTTTAAATATAATAGACATATTATATTAAAAAAGAATGGCATAGATTTCAAAGAAGCTAAAACAAATATTTATTGTTTCATACCAAGTGCCTAAATTCAAAGTTTCATGGTTATATTTTCGACAATGATAAACTCCCATACAAGCATTAATCCCTTGTTTCAACCCCTCCAAGCTCCAAGTCTACTAATATTTGTACCATTATCAGTTCTGTGGTTGGGCATAAAAGAGTAACAGAAGATTTACTTTCTCATTTATAATATTAAAAAGTAGGGAAGGTTAAAGTAGCTAGTAGGGATAAAGCATGCATTAATATAGTACCTACGTATGTACTTTTTATAAAATACTCGTAGGTATACTTTTGACAGCAGCCGGAACCGCCAGTTTAACGTGCCTTCCTAAGCACGGAGCAAAATCGATTTAAGGCACGTCAGTAATAATAAATCTATGATTTGAGGTGCCTTGTGTAAATACCGGTATAAAATATGACAAATTAATCAACAGCTTAAGCGGGCGGACGCACCCCAGTACCAACTTCTTCCCGAAGACTGCATACAAAGGAGAGCAGATCGAATTGTTGACGAACCTGCCCTTTCTGATCGGCTTAATACTTAAGCATTGCGTAGAGATGTGGCATCACTATGCATCTTTTATCGCCTGTATCACGGGGAGTGTTCTGAGGAGTTGTTCGGACTTGTACCAGCTGCTGCATTCCGCCTTCCAACAAACAAAAACAAACAACGACAAATCCATCCCCACAGTCTTGATGCTTGGCTTAAGGTAGTGGATAACTACCGTGCGTTTTTCGAGCAATTTCCTACCGCGGACCACAAGACTGTGGAACCAACGCCAGCGGTGTTCCCGAACCGATACGACCTGGACGTCTTCAAAAAAAAGAGCGTATTCCTTTCTTAAAGGCCGGCAATGCATTTGCGATGCTTCTGGTGTTGCAAATGTCCATGGGCGGCGGTGATCAATAATCCCTTTTCAATAATAAAAAAAAGCTTGTGCTTGTTTCTATTAATTTCTTTAGAATGCCGTCCAATGTCGCTAGTGCTAGCAGTAATTTGATAATGTCATCACCCGATCGTATAGTTGAGCTTCATAAAAATCTCGCCAACTGGTCGAGTAACACAGTCAACCCCGCTTGGTCATAAAAAATAACCATGAACCTACTGATCACTCCTGACCACTACCTTTTGTATGAAATGGGTTACTCGACCAGTGGTCCAGACTTTTATGGTCCCGATATACGACACTATATCACGACACCTATGACACATATGTTGCAATTAAAGATAAAACTAAAATTGATGGAAAATATATATACGTGTCATAAAATGTGAGTGATATGGGAATGGGACTATGGGAGAGGGAGTGTTAAAAGATGTTTTAATACTTGTTTATATATTTTTCTATAAATCTCTTGTCAAACAGTCCTTTGTTTTTTGATATCACTCATTCTTACATTTTACGACACGTAGGCATACCTACATTGCACGTATACCTATATATTTTCCATCAATAAATTTAGTTTTCTCGAAGTTTTATCTTTGATTGCAACAATATAAAGTATAAAAAGAGAAAATAAACAGAAGAGTTTATGATTATTTCAAAGAACAGCAACTAGCGATTTTTCAGGTTTACAGCGATTCAATCCCTACATTTCTAGCGTCAAAACCGCTGCAGTTCAAGTCCCGTGTGAACGTTTCCTATGGATCCTTCTTAGTATTCAAAAGTTACCGTAGCACTGTAAACACAATTTGGTAGAAAATTTGACAATGATCTACGTCCCATGGACCCTTACTGGTGCCGATTTATATAGTTTGAGAAATATAAGTTCATCATCATACCTCATCTCAATCAATATATCTGCCGAGAGACGCCCAATGTTGGACATAGGCCTCCCCAAGGATCTCCAAACAATAAGGCATTCTCGTATTAAGTAGATTGATTTAGAAAAACGTTATTTTATGCTCAACGGTTTTCTACAAACTACTTCTCATATTCATCAACATCATCATAGGCATTCATCATTATCACTTCGGCTGAATGACATTAATTAGGTACTTGCAATGGAATAAATAATCAAGTTTTGTGTTATTTAAAGTTTTTAATGATTTCAAATATTTTACAAGATACAGTTTTAGGGTGTAGCTAAGGAAGTCGCTATATTTTGCTTTTATCAAAAAATTTGGTAACAGTCAATTGAACTAGCTTATGTATTTGATTATTTCTATTTGTCTCTTCAATGGAATTTGATTTTGCGATACAGGCAGTCACCGACATAGTTAAAACATATTTATTTAAAAACGAAATGGATACCTAGTTTTTGGAATGTATAAAAGTGAAGTAGGTACATTATTCGTCGCAGTCTGTATCCGGAGGGTGAGTTGGTTGTCTACACTCGTCAGCTGAAATGCAGATATCAGTCGAATTTCTGAAGTAATTCTTCTTGCAGATGCATGCTGGTTGGCAGTTGAGTACCAGCGTGTTGCAAACGACAGGTTGTTGGTCGACAGCCTCGCAGTACTCGCTCAAGCACGCAGACGGACACGGTGACCAGACTTCGTTTTGTCTTGAACATTTGACGGGAGCTGGAATATTTAATTGAAACTATTAGAACTCAAATAATCCCTGTACAAAACGAAATTTTTAAATAGCTCTCAAGTACCATGGACTAAATAAACCCTTGTTATGAAACGAAGTTTTTACTAAAACATCATCCCTCAGGTCTTAAAGTACTCGTTAAAACCCACGACTTTAATAATCATATAGGTAATAAGGCTGATAGTGTCAGCGTGAGTTGTTTTTATTTAAGCGGTCGTCCGCGGCATCGCTCGCGTTAACCCTAGACACCTAACCTTCGTCAAGTCGACGAATACGCAACAAAAATATCGTTGTCTCTTTTCGACGCGGGCGCCGATCATTGCGACATCACTTGTCAACTTAGTGTTCACCGTGCTCTTTCAGGATGTGACTGAGTCTGGCGAGTAAGTTTGTTATCACTACATAGTATAAAACAAAGTCGCTAATATCCGTCGTCTGTCTGTCCCTATGTATGCTTAGATCTTTAAAACTACGCAACGGATTTTGATGCGTTATTTTTTAATATATATAGGATATGTGGGACTCGAGGTAAAGGCGTTCCCTCCATACCCACTAAACATACTCCCCGGCCTGACCTCCAGTGCACTATTACGGGACGGCTCGGGATCTGCGCACGTGAGTGCAACTACACCGAGACCGTCCCAACGCTGCCCGTCAAGGCACACCGACTAACGCCAGCCCCTGTGGGCCGCTGGCCGACGCCGACCTTATAGGCCGCCTCCTCACCGACGGCTGCTCGACCTGGCGCGTCCTCCTGAAGAGGATACCGAGAGCAGCCATCGTACCGCACCCTGGGGACTTCGGGTGCAGTCGTGGCCTTGAAAAGGGCCGTCCGGAATTAGCCGTGGTGGGAAAACAAAAACAACTTGACGATGGCATGTGACTTCGAATGCCAAGGAGATACACTTGACATCAAAAGCCACACACCCACCGAGAAAGTTTCCCTACCACGTTACCAGGGTCCACCACGAGGAGGCTTCCGGACGTGGACCCCCCCTGGTCAGTATAATCTGATCATCTTTAAGGCCAGAGTGAACAAGAATCTCCTATGCAAGCGTGTACCCCCTCAGACCTTATCATCGCTTTCCATCAGGCGCGTTCGTGCTCTAACTCTGTCTATTTGACATTAAAAATTCGGTCACCCCTTGACTTTTTCGTATACCAAAAACGACTCAAAGGTTGATAGAAACCTTATATTTTGATGTCATACATGCATGTTAAATTTTGGTCACCCATCCGAGTACCGACCGCGCACTTGGTTGCTTAAGTTTCGTGATCGACGGCTCAAAATTTGATAGAAACCTTATATTTTGATGTCATACACGCATGTTAAATTTGGTTGCAATAAGCTAAAGCATGCTCGAGTTATCGTGCTTACGCACAGACATACAGACACACATACACACACAGATATAATTAAAAAAAAATAGTATTTTTGGACTCAGGAAGGTCTAAAACGTGTAAATCCGTCAAAATCTCGAGGTCGATTTTTTTGACGATTACAAGACTTTCTCTATACTACGTATAAGAGAAAGTAAAAGTCCTAAATATATCAGTCCGAATACATCTGGTTTTCTTCAAATAAGCCTAGTGATCACCGTAAAGTTTACACATAGCTTTCTATTCTTCTGTTGGATCAACACAATTAATATTGGAGGTGCATACTCCCAGGAATACACAAAATAACTACTAAATCTGTTCATGACGGATCTCTCGAATATAATAATAAAATCTTTAAAAGGGTTTGTAAGAAGGTGTGTTTTAACGCGGTGTGAATAAATTAATAATATTCGTGTCATTATAACGCGCTAAAATGTAATACTCACGACAGTCAGAAGCAACAATACAGCGGTCATCATCAACGCTCTTTCTCCGGTAGTTCAAGTTGCAAACACAA
The DNA here is from genome assembly GCA_955850985.1 of Elophila nymphaeata. NCBI lineage: Eukaryota > Metazoa > Arthropoda > Insecta > Lepidoptera > Crambidae > Elophila > Elophila nymphaeata. The sequence goes on along the minus strand of OY039076.1, from coordinate 13,394,450 downwards.
CCTGAGAGGCATGGGAATGGCGGGTCGCAGACGGGAAATACTCGAGTGTCGCTGGCTGGGCAGAGGTCAGTTGGGCAAGGGACCTTGCAAGCGACAAATCTTTCATTTTTCCTGCACGGGTTGCCACCTTGGGGATAAAATTAAAGCTATTAATAGTCTATTAAAGTATTCATTATTACCGACCTTCATTTCCATCTAACTGTTGAGCACAAGTCTTGCTATATTGTAGAAATATATTTGAGAAGGTCAACCAAGTTATCAACAGCAATCACAACCAGATATGCATTAGTTAAGTTAAAAATTAATTACCAACGATTTAATAAAATCTTCATACTATTTCATTCATATGGGAAACTTTAACATTGAACTAATTTATAACTATTAAAATTTAGAAATATTTGCTATTATTCTTAAGTGAGAAATGTATACCTGGACATTGACTCGGTAGTACACACTTTCCATCCTTATTAAATAAGTATCCTGGTGCACATTCACAACCTATGTCCTTGCAGGCCTTTCTACAGGGAAATGCGTTGGGGGAGTCGCACGTAGAAGGACACGGTGCTGGACATTGCTTGACTATTGCATTTGGATCCCCATTGCATCCATTTCCTAAAACGAAATGAAAACTAATACTGTCATCACGAAAATGTAAATTAGAATACCTATAACCAATAATCAAGGTTTAGTTTAAAGAAAAATGGATCAGACAAGAGAACATTTTGGAAGATAATTATAAAAATGGTGATACTATAAATAAAACAACTTTTACGGATTTAACTCGCGTGTAATTAGATTTTACATTTTGTTATTATTGCCCGACGTTTCGTAAAACTTTTCAGCATTCGTGGTCACGGGATGACTAAAGATGTAGGTTGTCATGTTTTATGAAATAGTTTAATCTACCGTCACTTTAATTATTGATTTGGAGTGTTCCGTTTCACGCAAACGGAGCTCACGGTGTCATTAGGTCTTGCTGTGTGGTGGTTTGCTTGAGTTTTAATAATTTTAATTACTGGATCCCAAGCAGGTGGTACGGTCCAACCATCTTTTCTATTGAAATTTGTGTGTTTCTTTATTTCAATAGCCTCGCGCAAACAAAGAAACACTTAATTTTCAATAGAGAAGATGACAACCTACATCTTTAGTCGTCCCGTGACCACGAACGCTGAAAAGTGTTACGAAACGTCGGGCAATAATACCAAAATGTAAAATTTAATTACACGCGAGCTAAATCCGTAAAAGTTGTTTTATTTATAATGTGTAGTGCTCGCACAAATCTAAGAGAACATAATGGTGATACTGCTAAGAATATTTACAAGAACAAAAATCAAGTAGAATAATGTAAACTTACTGGGGCAGTCCTCGATCTTGATACATTTACCACCTTTCTCGGACAAAACGTAGCCACTCTCACAGCAAGTGGAAGGAGGAGCCGAATCACAGTTTGGTGGATTTGGGTTTGCACAAGTAGGAGTACAAGGAGATGCGCATGGATTATATCCCGCTGTAACCAAAACAATATCACTAAATTAAATTATAAACGAGCATATTGGTACACAAAGTTAACTTTACACAAGTTAGAGAAGATGAACAATATTTTAGAAGGGTACTTACGACAATCCTTCGCCGGGACGCATTCTCCTGCACTGTTTCTATAGTATCCCTGTTGGCATACACACCTGGGTTCACACAGAGGTGTATCGCATACAGGTTGAGGATCATTTACGTTATCACAACTTTCAGCAAGGCAGTCTGATGGACATTTTGACCATACTTCGTTTGGTTTAGTGCATTGAATAATTGCTGGAATGGAAAAATGTTGTCAATATATTTAAATTAAAAAAAAATATCAAAACAAAGACAAAATACTTACGACAATCCACCGCTAAAATACATCTCTCGTCCTTGAAACTCAATCTTTTGTAGTTTTCTTTGCAACCGCATCCTGGTGGACAAGGACGGCCGGGTTTGCACGCAATTTTGATTCCACTATCATCTTCAGGGCAGTACTGATTTGGACAGCGGAACCCGCATTCAAGAAACGTGCCATTCTTACCACATGGATTTCCTCCTGAAACAAATATTTATTAGAACAAGATAAAAGACCTTTTACCAGCTTAAACTTAAACAATTTTGTGTTAAAATATTATATTTAAATGTCACTGTATCATAACATAATAAATCAATGAAAATCATAGTAGTTATTCGTTTAATGACATTAAAGTCATTATAATTAATAATAGAACACTGCAACTGATCTCTTTCTAAACTCTGCTTTTTGACAATTCATACAGTGTTCCAGTTTTTAAAGCAACGTTATCAATTAAGGTTTTATTGGGTTCTGTCCAATGACTGGTAGTGTCCAATGACTAGAAGTTTACACTATTTTTTTTACATTTTATATTATATCATTCAAATATTGATAGGCAGTATAAATTATGCCTTGACTAGTGCCCACTTTTTTTTAGCTTAAACTTTACACATTAAATTTTCTCATAATATGTTTTTACCATGTAAGAGAGCCAGTGCCTAGTAGTGGTAGGGCGTATATGGGCTAATAATGATAATATTGACAAATTACCTGGACATGTATCGGGCAAAATGCATTTTCCGTGCTCCTTAGAGAGAATGTAACCAGGTTTGCAGTCGCAGCCCACTGGTATACACTTCGCTAAGCAGGTGGCAGCCTCAGGATTTTTGCATGTAGGTGGACAAGACCATGGGCAAGATTTGATTATAGCATTTGGGTCTCCATTGCATGATTTTTGGGCTAAAATGAAATCAAATGATTTCTATATGAACAAAGTTAATATTTTTTCTATAACAACTAGCTTCCGCCCGTGACTTCGTCCGCGTGGACATTTTATCCCCTTAGGGGTGGAATTTCCAAAAATCCTTTCTTAGCGGATGCCTACGTCATAACATCTACCTGCATGCCAAATTTCAGCCCGATCCGTCCAGTGGTTTGGGCTGTGCGTTGATAGATCACTATGTCAGTCAGCCAGTCACCTTTGAGTTATATATATTTAGATTTATATTTTACTTTTGGTCATATGGCGATCTCTCAAGTCAATATCGTCCAAAGGGGCGTAGGCAATATATGCACGTGTAGCAGAAGGGCAAGCAGAAAAGTTTTGTCTAAGTAATAATGTCATTTTTCTCGACTGAGCGAAACGAAGAATTAAAATTTAAAATAATGGTAATCGGTTGTCATTATAAAATAACCATTTCTGCATAACCAAGAAAGGCAAAACAATATACTTTGAATAATTACGCAACAGTGAGTAAAACTATGGAACCATACTAAATGTGTAGTAATTAATAATGTAGAGGTATCGTATGGAAAATGTCATCTGCTTTCCTCCTCCTAAAATCATCTATGTTGTTATAACTTTTACTTACATGGGCAGTCTTCAATTTTAATGCATGCTCCTCCTTCTTTCTCTAGAATATAGCCTTCTTTACATTGGCAACCATCGACATTAGTAGAAGCTGGTTTAACCACTGAACATTTTTTTGGATTGGGAACTGCGCAAGTTGGACGACATCTTGGAGGAATTGGACATTTTGGTACTAGAAGAAACGATATTATGATAGATATTAATATCAATAACAGTAATAATAATATCAATAATAGTAATACTGGTATCATTAGGAACTATTAGCAACGGCTTTTGCATGATTTTTTTATTAGTTCAGTCATGAGTACGAGAGTAGTTTTGATATCAAATTAGCTGACGAGTGCAAACATGAAAACAGCACGACGAAGGACGTTAATTAATAATGATTTTGAGTTGTGTATGAATACAAAGCTTAAATATTGTATACAGTTATCATTGAATTTTGTATTTGGGATGATTTAAAATGCTTGAAATGAATACCAAATTAAAAATAAAACGAAACACAAGAAAACTGTTCTTTAGAGGTTTCATAATAGGGATTAGTTAGAAATAAAACACACTAAAATGCATTGTTTACTTGTTATAAAAAAGAAAAGTAATGGTTTACTGAGAATCTGCACTTAGCATTAGTTTACATATTAGTACGCTAATTACTAAGCTTCAGTTTATCATTGTTATGAAGAATGTAGGCATAGATTCTAAAGTTTTCGGCACTTCAGGTGGGATCTGAAAACATATAATGTAGATATTAAAGATTAAAAGATACTACATATAAATCCAGAATGCTAACAGTGAGTTTCAAAAAATAAGAGAGGCACTACAAAAATAACTTTTGGTTGTATGTGTAGGTAATGGTTGAGAACACCTACTTAAATTCATATACATATTTAACTGAGACAAGAGCGTAGGAGTAAGTTAGTGTTCTCTCTTTTGCAATTTAGACAGTAAATTTGGTAGGAATAAGCATATTAAAAAGCTGTGATACAAAACGATCATAAACGCTAAAAATAAATTAAATAAATATTAGAAACGTTCATGATTCAACAATAATATAAACGAGTGATTTAATTTTCAATAGCTGTCACGAAATAGAAAACTATAAATGATTGATGTGAAATTAATGTAGGTAATCATTATAATAGCAAATAGTGAAACTAGTAGGTAAATAAATAATCTTCCTAATCATAGGTAAGAATACTTTCTTACCACATTCCTTGGCAGGCACGCAAACATCATCACTGTTTCTATAGTAGCCTTTCTTACATATACATTTAGGTGTATAGTCGCGATAAGGCTTATTACAAGGTCCTGGAGGAGTGATATAATCTTCACATCTCTCAGCGAGGCAGTTTGGAGGACTTGAACTCCAAACTTCATTAGGTCTTGTACATTTTACTGGCGCTGTGATGTAAACAGAAGATGATCATTTACATACTCACACGCGTATTTTAACTATTACAATGAATGATTATCAAAATCTAGAGTAATAAGTATTCTTGTAAGCAGTAACTCAGGAAATTATAAATAAAATTTTATCTATACAGAATTTGAGGCTAATAAACATCATGTTAATAATAAATAATTCAAACTTATGCCAAATGTTCTGTAAGTGACAAATTGAGATGTGCATCTCCTTCATAAAAACTTAAATTTTTACTCAATGGAAGGATACTTACGACATTTGGAAGCCTCAATGCATCGCTTATCTTTTTGGCTTTTTCTTAAGTAGCCAGCTTTACAGGAACATCCAGACGGACAAGGGAATGGAGGATCGCACATGATTATGTCACGACTGTCATTTTCTGGGCAGAAACTATTTGGACAATCCACTTTGCAGAACACATACTGTTCATTGGCTGGGCAGCTTACTCCACCTTTGTTCGGGTTGAAGATTTAGAATTATAATTTGTCACTTAAAATATTTCATAAAAAATTGGGAGTGGGCTCTCCCCTTGAGTTTCTCGTATACCGGAAACTACTCAAAAGTTGATAGAAACCTTATATTTGATGTCATACCTACATGCATGTTAAATTTTCGGTCACCCATCCGAGTACCGACCGCGCACGTGGTTGCTTAACTTTCGTGATTGACGACTCAAAAGTTGATGTAAATAAGTTAAAGCATACTGGAGTTATTGTGCTAACGCACAGACAGACACCGACACGCACACACAGAAATAGTTCCAGAAACGGTATTTTTGGACTCAGGGAGGTCCAAAACGTGTAAATCCATCAAAATCTCGAGGTCGAATTTTTGACAATTATAAGACTTCCTCTATAGTACTATGTATAAGAGAAAGTAAAAATCATAAAAATCTCCTTTTTACCTGGACAATCTTTAGGCAATATGCATTTGCCTTTGGAGAGAAGATACCCAGGCTTGCATTGGCATCCTGTCGATAAGCATAGCTTATTGCATACACCGGGTTCCGGATTCTCACAGGTCGCAGGACAGGGGTTTGGGCATTTCGTTACTTCTGCATTTGGGTCATTGCAGTCTAATTTGGCTAAAACAAACGAAAATCACGTTAATTTTATACTTAATAAGTTACCATTTGATCAATGTAAGAAATATTCTAGTATTAGTATTGTTACTTCAACATATAGGACTCGAAAATTACAACAATAAATAACCATTTTTCTTTTTACTCTTCAATATCTTTATAAATCACTTGATTTAACAGTTTTTGATAGTAATATTTTAAGGTATTTTTCAAATGCCCAGGAAATTATATATCAAAATTATTTTGAAGATAACTATAAAAGCATAATTTAATAATGCCACATATCATTAAATTGTATTAGGTAGATACACTCAAAGGCACGGAATCTTGGCCAAGCCGTTATTTCGTAGCAAAAATGTTAAGTGTTTGTAACAAATTATGCTTATCGAGGTAGGTCAAAAAAAGGTTTAGCTTTATTTCAAGAGAATCATGTTTGAGAGTATTATTGAGTCAGTTTTTAAGTTTCAGTCGCATCGCGACATTTGAGCGAACAAGTTCAAATTTTGAAGTCGGTGCAGTAACAGTGTAGCTCAATGGTAAGTGAACTTTTGTGATTTTGTGGATTTAATTTAACATTTAACCATTCATTAAAACCAAAAAGACGGCTTTGGCGCCAGTCCAACTTGCAGAAGCCGTAGCTTTCATCAATCATTCACTAGGTGGTAGACCCATATGTAGGGTCGTCTGGGTAGGTACCACCGCCTTTCTTATTTCTGCCGTAAAGCAGTTCGCTGTGTTTCGGATTGAAAGGAAATGTAGCCAGTGTAAGTACTGGGCATGGAGGGCATATCATCTTAGTCCCCAGGATGGCAAAGGAACTTGCGGTGTTAAGTGATTTACACTTAATATTGCAAGTGTCTATAGGCGGCGGTGACCACTTAACATTAGGTGGGCCGCAAGCTTGTTTGCCATCTAGTAACGCACCGGTTCGAACCCCGCCACGTTCCAATGTGTTTTCAAATTTTGAATTCATATGTACGTTAAATCGACGCTTTTACGGTGAAGTTAACATTGGGAGTAAACCTGCACACACCTATGAAGAAATTTGTGTGTGAAGCCAACCCGTGCTTGGCCAGCGTGGTTAACTAAGGCTTAATCGCCCCTAATGTGGGGTAGGCTCGAGCCCCTGGGTGGGGACATTATATAAGCTGTTAATGAGAGTGACAGACCGCGATGTGTCTATTGCACTCAATATTCTGCGCTTATTAATGTAATATACGTTGAGACAATACTAGGAACAGGCAGCTACACCCGCTGGCCAGGCAGTGGAGTGTAAGATGCACATAAGCTCGAGAAATTTTAAGAAACCGCTACCACACTGCAGTTGAAATCCACCAGCGGCTCCAAAACACAAAAGGTGTGAATGTCAGCAAGTGTACAATAGAAAGACAAATAGAGGATGTAAATTTGACACGCAAGTCAGCCTGTAGTCCAGAATTGCTCAAACAACGCCCGAGTAGCTAGACTTCGATTCGCACGTGAACACGTCAATTGGACTCACGAGCAATGGTACAATGATATGTGTAGAATTGCTTGACGTGTACCAGATGGTCAAGAACGTGTGTGGAGAGGAAGGGGAAAACGGTTCTTGCCCGTCACCACAACAGCAACCGGAAGACGGTTTCTGATAGCCCATAAGGGTAGAATAAGTTTCGATGGTTGTATAATATAGAATCGGTTGCCGTTGAAATTCTTCAAGAACATGTTGTGCCTTATATAGGATTTATTGGGTACGTCCAGTTTTTTGATGCACGACAATGCTGGTCCACATGTCACCCGATGCGTGGACGAATACATCATAACGTAGCAATCCACATATGAGACATACTAAAAAGGAGGATAAAGACTTCTTCCTAGGATAAACACTCAATGAGCTCCGAAGTGCAGTGTTGGATGCTTGGAACATCTTTTCGCAAGTGGATGTACGTAACATCATCAAAAGATTGCCAGAGCTCATGCAAGATGTTATGTGGAAGAAACGCCCGATATTAAAATGTACAAAGCACAAAGAAATTGGAAAAACATTGAATTATTCTCTGTTTCATAACAGAGTGTTAATTTTCGTGTAAGTATGTGATTTTGAATTAACATTATTTTCTTATAAAAACTTCATTAGAGACATTAAAATCTATCTTAAAATATTAGATAGCATTATTGAACCTGTTTACATTAACCACAGATAATATAATACTATACTAGTACATTAACTTAAATGACAAAAAAATATTAAACATGAACCATTTCGAAAACTTAGCTTGACAAAATTTCCGTGCCGGTGAGTGATTGTTATCTAAACTATATTATAATAATATTTTAATTTTGAAGAGTTTGTTTGTTTGAACGCGCTAATCTCAAGAACTACTTAGTCAAATTGAAAAAAAAATATATCGAAGAAGAATATAGCCTATATAACATCATAACATGCGAACAAAGTCGCGGGCACATCTAGTTTAAGATATTTATTAAGACTCTTTCGTCAAATTCAATACTGAGTTTATTAATTGAATTGCAATGTTTGGATAAAGCATGGGTAATATGGCTAAAATGTTATAAAAGAAAACACCATAATAGTAATAGAAATATTTATTAACATTTCATACTGAAAGACTTGCCATTTCTTAAAAAAATAAATTCAATGCAGATTGATTAGTGTTTTAAAAACGAAATATTCGAATATAAAATTATTTACAAAACAATCAACAATCATTTCATTTCCAATAATGCTAACAGTAACCATTTTACACAAATGCACCACGAATAAAGATTAAACAGATTTGCAAATATTATGATTAATTCAACACGACAAGCATCTAATAAGTCATAATTTATGAGCAATTATTATTGTACTTACGACAATCAGATTTCAAAACGCATCTACCATCTCCGTTCAACTTTTTGTAATTCTCTTTGCAAACACAGCCAGGTGGACATGGATAAGGCGGTGCATTGCATGCAAATTTCACTCCTTCTTCTCTCGGACAATAAGCTTCATTTGGACAAACAAATGCACAATCTACAAAGCTGCCGTTTATTCCGCAGGGATTTCCACCTAAAACAGGCAAAATTAGATTTTTGATACATTATTCCTAATTTATTCCTAATAGTGATATTTTGTAAAACTTTAGGTGATTTGCTTTTAAAATAATGTAGTGGAGATGTAAAGATGAGAGCTAAAAGTAGATTAACGATATCATTTATTTAGATTTATATTCTTAGATATAATAATATATAAGTAAAAGAGATGATTTAAAAAACTGGACGGATAATATTCGGCTTAGAATACAAAACAAAAATAATGATCTAAGCAATCTAATATAGATAAGATATTAAAATATTGGGAGCGTTAGTGAAAACATTTACAACATGTTGAAGGTTGCGAAATAACAAACCTGGGCAGGTGTCAGGTAAAACACATTTTCCATTTTCTTTCGACAAGATATAACCAGAGTCACATTGGCAACCTACTGGTATGCATCCCTTATTGCATCTCTTATTATCTGGATTGGCGCACGTTGGTGGGCATGGCAATGGGCAAGCTCTAATAACGGCGTGTGGATCTCCATTGCAGGATTTTTGTCCTGAAGGAAAAATCAAATAAGTGACAGAAAAAGAATTGGATAAATCTTAGATTAAAGCAAAATTTAAGGGATACAAAAAAGTGATTTCCTTAAAAACAAAAACTGGTTAAAGGTGAATAGCAAATGCCTATTTACTGTTAGTTTGAAGCCGTTTTAATTTAGTTTAAGGTTTTTGAAGGTATATTACAACATTGGGATAAGAGCTCATTCAGTCTCGTCCTATAGGTAAATGGGAGGGTAGGAATTAAAACACAACTCTGTTTTATTCTTCTTTTTAGAAGTTATTGCTTGTGACTGAAGACTGACTTTACATTGACTTAGGAGTCTGAGAAACCTTTCGTCACCAATTTTGAGTAGTGCTGTATAAATTCAGGGCAGCTAGTTGGTATATAGCAGGTTTCTCCCTAAGTGCGCACAATACGTCATAATCGGTTTTTGGCTCTGTATAGAGTTACCAAGGCTAAGCAGCATTTCAGTCTAGAAAGAATACCTAGATCCGATTGAACTTTAAGTCTCTAGATCTGATAGTGGATAAAAATACGTTTGTATTAATATCATAAGTTCTCAATGAGGGCCATTACACAACCTTGGGGCGTTTAAGATTTTCAGGGAGCAGTACCAACAACCTAGTGAGTATTAAAAGCATTGAGATGGATTATATACTATGACGTAGCAATAGTTGTTTTAAATTCGTGATAGATGGTAGGTAAGTAAAATAAAGAAGGCGGGCTTAACAAAAAAAATAAACAGAAGTATTCTCAAAGTGGGCAAAATATGGTTGAGAAACTATGTTTTAAATGAAATGAAAATAATTGTGAATGCTTTAGTAATTCAGTTCCATAAACTTACTTGGACAGTCTTCAATTCTCACGCATTTACCAGTTTCTTCTGATAGTACGTAGCCACCTTGACATTGGCAGTCATCAATGTTAGTGGCAGCTGGCTCTGTTTTTGGACAATTTGGCGGATTCGGCACGGCACAAGTTAGTCGACAATTTCGAGCGATTGGGCATTTTGGAGTTGCTTTAAAATGAAGTGTTTTTAAATTTCCAGGAAAGCAGATATCATTAGCTTAGACAGTAACTGTCTTAATTGCCACTGGCTTATATGGAAATACATTTGTAATGAAATATTTTTAATGTAATTAAAATTACAAATCGCTGTACTAAGGATTTTTAAATAATTTTGAAATATTGTAATATAGTTATTTTTTTAAACGTAGTTAAAGCTACAGTCAGCATTAGAAATAGATTAACATTCTAGTTCCATGTCATATCAACGGCAGTCCTTGTGCAGTAATTGTTGCCATCTTGAATGATTATTTGACGAAGTAGTAAAAAGGTTATCTACTACCTCCACTACTGATGCTGTGGCAAGGGGTGCTTATCTGAATATTTTTCTAGATAATCCACACGAGATATCAATAAATTATACGAATCATTTAATGTTTTTGTATAGATTACGAAATATTGCAGTAATTAAGAAACTCCTGCTAATGCTTTTGAGACAAGCTTGATAAATACCTGGACAATTTTCGAGAAATATGCATTTGTTGTTGAATAGCACGTATCCTGAATTACACTGACAGCCAGGTTGCTGACATGATTGTATACAAATTGGGTTTGGATTATGACATGTTTTTGGACATGCTTATGTACACTCACTCCAAGAGGCATATGGATCTCCGTTGCATCCGTTTCAAAAAATACATTAAAAAATACATCCTATATTTTCTCGTCTTTTTTGCGTCAAAGAACTTGCTTGGTTATAATAATTTCTAATTGCATACTTAAACGATTATGAAATAGTATGTTTCCTAATAAATACGTAAATAAAGCATTGTTCATATCTACATACAAAGAACACGACAAACATGTGCCGTATCATACGAAATCATATTCTCAAATGTGTACGAACGTATTCTTAATCTAGCGTATCCGCGCAGACACCCGGTGTTACCAACATGGGGAGTTTCTTTATTGGCTGACCTGACTTATTGAAAGAAATAGTAGATTGTATAACAAGGGAGCAAAATAGTATTTTTATGGCGAGGGCCCTACTTTGAAGCACGAGCGAAGCGAAGGATTCTAACGTAGAATCCTGAACGCAGCGAGGGATTCAAAGTACATCGCCCGAGGGAAAAATAATTTGCTCTCGAGTTATATACTCTACTTTTCATCCCCTTTCTATGAGAAAATAATTAAAAGACGCTGTTATGTAATTAATGAATATATTTAATTAAAAAAAGACATGTGAAATGAAGTAAAAATAATTACAAATTTATATTTATATTGATACGCTAGCGGAATTATTAAAAGTTATTGTCACTGTTTTATTTGGGATCGATATTGTTGTCGATTCATTTACATTTTGAGTATTTGTACGACGTTGTTAGCTTTTATAGTTATTGTTTCAGGAGTTAATGCATTATCACTTTCATAACTCGAGGTAGTAGAACTCTTTATTTTTGCAAAATACAATAAAATATGTACTGAGATAACAAGAACAGAAAAGTAATTCGTGCGCTTGTTTTTTTTTTAGTTAGTGCCGTGCAGCCAACACGTACCAGCCAGTAATTCATACAATTTGCGTTCGATTTCTATGAATGATATATGTTCTAAATTCAAATCACTTTTACGCCCGCTAAAAAGTTCTTATCGGAAAAGAGCTATTTTGTTCCCACTTATAGAGGAACAAAGCGACACTTTTCGAATAGAAGGGATGAAAATACATTTATTGACCACGACACAGAACAGAAAGTTAACAAAAATACAAATTAACATAAATAAACATAATACCCTGTGCGAGGCCGAAAGGTATCTGCCTCAGCATGTGCTCCTACGGCCTACTTTCATAATAGAGCTGTTTTTCTGGCAGGGCCTTTTTATTGTGACATTATCCTGATTAGAATCACCAGGACTAATAAATTAAACGTTTGGAATGTTAGTTCAGCCATACGTCACTAGATGGCGTTGTCATATAAGAACTTTCATCGGCGGTTATAATAAATTCGCACTAAAAAGTGGAAAATGAAATAATAGTTTAAAAAAACTAAAAAACACGCTTTAATGACAAGCAATAAATTACACGCAATAAAATTTTATTTCACACAAAAGCGTGTTTTTTAATTTTTTTTAACTATTATTTCATTTTCCACTTTTATTGCGAATTTATTATAACCGCCGATGAAAGTTCTTATATGACAACGCCATCTAGTGACGTATGGCTGAACTAACATTCCAAACGTTTAATTTATTAGTCCTGCCTGGTGATTCTATTCAGGATAATGGGATATTCTTATCGACATATTGTAAAGTCATCGGCCTTTGTCTATAAAGTTTAAACGAAATCTGACCGTTTAAAGTGGGTCAAAATCGAGTTCAAACGAGTCAGTTACATACATACAAACAAACAAACATACAGGTGAAACTAATATATACGCGTGTTAATGAAATAGAAAATAGAAAAATTGTAGTCTACATGTCAGCGACAGCAAGTCTATCAGGAGTCGACAGGAGTCGGCCGGAATAGCTATGCAGATGTTGCGCACCACGGAGTATTGGTTAAAATAATAATATAGTCTTTGTTGCGCAGCATGCGCACCATAGCAAGCTACAATGTGAGTGTTTGGGAACTCTCTTTAAAATTACAACGAACTGGCGTGTCGTGTCTGGCCAATCAAGAATATGACTGTTACGACCAACTTATATAATTATGTATTATGTATTATATCACCCTTTTATATTATACCATGTTTTTATATCTCTATACTATGTTTCATATTCATACTTTGTACATAGCATAAATATCACCTTGTCATCCTTTATATTCTTAAAACAGAAGATATATTAAAATGTCAGTGTCCAACAAAAATTGGTTTCATTCACAATGACGGTCGGTGTTGTTTCGGTGCCGGCCGGTATATGGTATCAATACCTTGGGTCGGCCAATAAAGAAACGCCCATTCTGACGCCGCCGTGGTGGAGTGGTTAGTAATGCTGGTTACACATCGGGCGGTCTGGGTTCGAGTCCTGGTAGTGGTAAATGTTAGTGTGATGAACACGATCATATGTTCACAAGTCATGGCTGTTTATATATTTATATATAAAAATATCTAGATTATTAAGTAGGTATATTTGTCCGTTATCTAGTATCCATAACACAAGTTCTTAAAGATACTTAATTTGGGCTAGATAATTGGCGTGAGCGTAGAAATATACTTAATTATATTATTATTATATTCTCAGCAAGACTTTTTTCTCTGTGTCAGCGTGTGTCTGTTGATGAGATGTACTTCAAATATTCTTTATCTTTGTTCTTCTACACGATTCGATTCTACCGTGATTCTACCTGTTTTAGTAAAATAGCCATCAGACTGGTACTTCTATCGAAAATTACGAAACATGGTAGACGCGTGCACTTACTAGTTTGTGCGATAGCGTCTATTTTTGTTGTTACTGTAGATACAAATGTGTGAACTATTATTTGCACCATATGTATACCGTGGCGGTAGATATGAACGAAGCTTAAGGCGTTGAAAAGTGAACAATATAAATAGCCATAATTTGAAACTACTGTATTTATGATTCTTTTTTCATTGAATTGTATTTTAAATATTTTATGGAAAATTCTCAGCAAGAAACTCTCGAATAAACTGTCTACGGTTAGCGACTTTACTTGTAATAACGGTTATTTTACATCGTTGTACATGTGAAAAGTATACAACATTATATAGTAAAATAAAAGTAGAGTGTAAGGAAACGCCTAAAAACACAGTCTGTTTTTAGGCGTTTCCTTACCGTATATAGCAGTTTCCTTTACTTTTATTTGCATTAGTAAGATATTAATAATCGATTCCATTCATAGCTCACTACGGTAAAAATAATCCTATTATAGTATTATATTATCTGTGCTACTACTTACTTTGAAGTGGCAGGCACTGATCCTGTGGTATACAAATTCCTTTAGAGTTTCTTAGATAACTATTTTTGCATCTGCATCCTGGAGGTGGGCTTATTCCTTCGGGAGGCGCAGCACAGTCAAATGCAATGTACAGAGTGTCACAAGTATCAGGAGGACAGGTTGATGCATTTTCTAAGTAGTCTTCGTTCTCAGCACAACTTACTATTAGAGTTGGAATTAGAAATAGATTAGAATTAGATATTAATAAAATGTTACCTTAGACATATAAAAAATAAATATATACAAACCACCTTGAGGAGGAGGGCATTGCTCTTTTGGTATGCAAACACCAGTAGAATTCCTGAGATAGCCTCCCAAACACACGCATCCTGATAAAGGTGGTTGCGCGTCTGGAGGAGCGCATGGGTAGGGTGGTTGGTAAAGTGTTTCACAAGTTTCAGGTGGGCAAGTTCTTTTGTTAGTTGTGAAAACTTCATTGTATCCACATGTTTGAATCGGTTCTGAAATTCAAAAAGAATAAAACATAGCTTTGGGAATATATTGCACTTAAATATATACTACAATCAGGCTTCAGTGTCGAAAGACTAAACATAACAGTAACACCTTTTACATCCATGGGATATAATTATGTATTATTTTTAAGCATGAAGTTTTGTATTATATCTACCACAACAGCTTACCCGGTACAGGACATTGATCATTGGGGATACAAACACCGTCTGAGTTCCGCAAGTAACCGTCAATACAGTCGCATCCAGGTTCTGCCGGTTGCGGTTCACACGCGTAAGTGGTATAAAGTATTTCACAAGATTGCGGTGGACATATTGTTCTATTGTTTGTTGCTATTTCATTTTCTCCACATTCTAGTGGAACTGGTGCTACGAAGCAAACGTTTAATACTTATTCCGCGTTTAACTCATATTAATTTAAATACAATAAAATTAAATAAATGCATACTTGGTGGTGGACACTGATCATTGGGGATGCAAACACCGTCTGAGTTCCGCAAGTAACCGTCAATACAGTCGCATCCTGGTTCAGCCGGTTGCGGTTCACACGCGTAAGTAGTATAAAGTATTTCACAAGATTGTGGTGGACATATTGTTCTATTGTTTGTTTCTATTTCATTTTCTCCACATTCTAGTGGAACTGGTGCTACGAAGCAAACGTTTAATAATTATTCCGCGTTTAAATAATATTAATTTAAATACAACAAAATTAAATAAATGCATACTTGGTGGTGGACACTGATCATTGGGGATGCAAACACCGTCTGAGTTCCGCAAGTAACCGTCAATACAGTCGCATCCAGGTTCTGCCGGTTGCGGTTCACACGCGTATGTGGTATAACTTATTTCACAAGATTGTGGCGGGCATATTGTTCTATTCTTTGTTGCTATTTCATTTTCTCCACATTCTGGTAGATCTGTTGCAACGAAGTAAATTCTTTGTAATTATTCCATGTTTACATACATATAATCACGCATTTCAGCCGAGAGACGCCCATTGTTGGACATATGTCTCCCCCAAGGATCTCCAAACCGGTAGGTCTTGCGTCGCCCGCATCTCGCGGCTTCCCGTGACCTTTACCAGTTCGTCAGACCACCTTGTGAGGGGCCTACCAACGTAGCGTTTCCCGGTACGTGGTCGCCACTCGAGGACCTTTCCAAACGGCTGTTAGTCCTCCTCACAATGTGCCTTGGCACCTGCCACTTAAGGTTTGCAATTCTTTGGGTTATGTCGGTGACCTTTGTTCTCCTGCGGATCTTATAATTTCTGATATGATCCACCATTCTCTCCATTGCTCTTTGGGGGCCCTTGAGACTTCTTATGAGGCCCACTGTAATACTAACTTTGCAGTGGCGGGCACTGGCTCTGTGGAATGCAGATTCCTTCAGAGTTTCTAAGATAATCTATTTTTTTAATCTGCATCCTGGAGGCGGGTATATTCATTCGGAAGGCGCAGCACAGTCATATGCAATGTAAAGAGTGACACAAGTATAAGGAGGTCAGGTTGGTGTGCTTTGTAAGTATTCTTCGTTCTCAGCACAAGTTAGTACTAAAGTTGAATTAAAAAAATCGGGAGTGGTCGCCCTTTGACTTTCTCGTATACCGGAAACGACTCAAAAGTTGATAAAAACCTTATATTTTGATGTCATACATGTATGTTAAATTTTCGGTCACCAATCCGATAAACATTATCTATTGTATACATATAATGAAATTCCCGTGTCACGATGTTTGTCCGGAATGAACTCCGAAACTAACAATCTGATTTTAACTTTTTAAATGTGTTAATCTATGACTAATGCAATAAATAGATTTGATTTGATTTGCATTTCGGGACCAGTTAAAGTGGCCTCCTATTCAGGACCGGCATAATGTGCACATCTTTTCATCCCTATATAAAATCTTTCACCACCCTAAAGCCCCTTCCACCCTCACTTCCCTTTCCATCTGTCCCCACTATCCACTCGTCTTAGGCGTTCATGTAACACTAAGATTCTGGAACTTCCCAATACAAACTTCCACCTTCATTCCTTTTCGTTTCGCACCGCTCTTATGTGGAACAATCTTACAGCTGTTATTCAGGATAGTCCATCTATCACTTCTTTTAAACACAGACTAAAGCAGTAATGTTTATCACAAATATCCAATTAATCTTTGTAAATTATCTCATCATGTTTATTTTGTAAATTTGTCATAATTATTATTTACTTATGTGTACATTGTAGAAATGTATTGATGTACCTATCTAGTTTATATATCTTTTATAAAATATTTTGTATTTATTTAGCATTAGGTTTCTATCAGTTTCATTTGTTTTTTAACTATTATTTTTAATTTGTGGCACCTACCATAACAATATTAGAACACACATTTGTGGGTTGACTGGAAGAGATCTCTTCTAGGGATTGGGTAGGAGGGCAAACCCCTTATAAACTATGTACTTAATGCCCTGAGAGGATGTTTGGAGGGTAGGGGGGTACGCATTAATCTCTGTGTCCCACATACCCCTACATTGCATCTCACTGCAGGGATGATGCGTAAAACATTAGACATCTCTATAAAAAAAGATCCCTTGCAGGGCTCAGGTTGACAAAAAGTAATTATTACACGTAACATAATTTTACCTGCACAGTCGTCGGGTAGTATACATTTTCCTTCGTGCAGTAAGTAGCCAGCGTTACACTCGAAAGTAGATAATACACTTTGCAAGGATTGGGATTCGCACAAATTGGTGGACAAGCGGTGGCGACTGGTGCATGTGTTGAATGTCGCATTTGGATCGCCTTTACAACGATATGTGTGACATAATACTTATTTTATAGTAATTAAAATTAAAGACCAGCTTCGAGAACAGTTACAAAAGAAAAAGATATTTTCTAGTTTTTTACACAATCAAGTTACATTTAACGCTGAATAGACGTTAATAATGTAGTCTTTGATAGACGTGTTACATAATAATAGTTGATAAAATGATAGATATTCAAATATGACAGAATGTAATAATTTCATCCATTACCTGGGCATTGTTCTAGCTTAATACATTTTCCATTTGATAGTACATATCCCGGCTTGCATTGACAGCCCGGAGGTTGACAGGGCGCCTTACACTCTATTTTGGGGTTTTCACAGGTCTTAGGGCACAGTGTAGTGCAAGTCGTGTACTGCGCATTCGGATCTCCATTACAGCCTGTAGAATATTATTATTATAAGCACTTCCTTATTAAGATTTAGATTTAGCACGAACAGCGTTAGCCAATTGAGGATACGCTGGGCTGTCGGTATTACCAAACTCAACAGGATGCAGAAAAAGCACTAAAGGGGTTCCGTTAGGATGGGGCTGCGAACTTGGTCATATAATAAGTTGAACATCGTGAGCCAACCCCTACGCAGGCGGTGTACGACCAAGAACAATAAACTGGTAGTCTAATGACCTACGAGTAAAGCCGGGTTTAGATATGTATCATTTGCAGGATCCGATCAGCGTATCCGTATCGCCGACGCGTATCATGATCGCATATGTTGACGGGTGATGATACCCGTATCGGTTTCATACGGTGGTCATACATAGCAAATCGAGGCGTCCACTACTACTACATAATTTGTGAATATCAGCAATTTCACTACCTAAACAGTTACGGGTATATATGGGATAATCAGTGTTTCAATTACCCATAGTCTCCTATAGAGTTATAAGGTAACACACATAAAACATACACTCGAATGGAGAACCTCCTCCTTTTTTTGAAAAAGTATTTTTATCTCACAAACTCGGGTGATCCATGACTTCTGGACGGCTCAGTGTGCATCTACAGAAGCAGTCGTGGCACATCTGGTCGTTTGTGAAGTAAAATATTATAGGTGCATCTACACCTTTTTTAATCCTTTATGGACCTTACCACAATGTGGGCTAAACTCTCCCGGGGGCTCCCGGGAATACCCACTAAAAATCATCGATACCCTCACAAGCCTCTGCGGGGGATGTTTCGGGAACGGCGCACAGTGTAGCGTATTACACTGTGCGCCTTTTCTCCGAAAAGTCTCCGATCTGCCCGACCTAATAGCAGGCCGACCAGGTTGCGCCTGAGAGCGAGGTGCATGTACATTTGTACACCTAGTATAAGCACTCTACCTTAGAGGGGTTAAGGGAATTGTTATAAATGTGGCCACAAAAATAGACAAAATAAAAAAATACCAGGACAGTCCTTAGGAAGGATACATTTTCCATCAGACGATCGCACGTATCCCTTTTTACATTCGCAACCAGTTTGGAGACATAGCCTGGGGCATGGGCCGGTCGGATTGGGGTTATCACAAGTCGCCGGGCATGGATTTGGGCATTTCTTGAGTATGGCATTAGGATCGCCTTTGCATCCGGGTTTTACTGAAATGTATGTTATTTGTTTTGTTATGCTAAGATTTAGCGAAGATTTTATTTAAAATATAAAGATAAGGATCATGCAAAATTAATGTCTGTCTGTAGCAAACCCCCTGATTTTCTAAACAAGAGCGAGATTCCATATCCTCCTTCGGAAATCTCCTCGGGAGACCTATAAAGTAACTATTAATTTACTATAACTTAGAAGCCAATGTTAGAAACCCTTCGACGGTCTTTCGAATTCTAGGCCCTCTTAAAATCCCTAAATGCAATAAAAAGGTACTTAAGCGAAGTGAATGAATGAGTACTCATTCAAGCTTACTTCCCGCATGTAAAATAAAAAGTCCACCTCCAAACTCCACAGCTTACAATTTGGTAATGATTATAAATCTATATCAGTACAGGTCAAGATAAATGAGTCGAGTATATTATAATTTTATATGCCTAGCTTGATATAAATCTTATGTCTTATAATAAGTTTTTTTAAATATAATTTAGCCGTTATGTATGTTTTTTTAAATTTATTACCTGCTATTGTTATTATTGCTGAAACCTAGTGATAGATTACTAATATTGGGTGTCAGAAGAAGACCACACTTCTACATTTGTGTGGTGTTGTGTTTCTGTTAGTGAGTAAGGTTGCCAGAAGGGGACTAGCACGCGAGTGCCACGTCCACTGACGTGATTCTCTTGGCTATGGTGACTGCTTACCATTAGGCAAGCCATATGTTTGCATGCTAACCAAATAACACAAAAAAGAACTTTATTATTATCTGGGCAGGGATAAAAAAAAGTAAAAAGCGTCGGTGGCGTAGTGCTTTGGGTGTTGTCTCCCATCCGGGAGGCACCGGTCTGAACCGCGCCACGTACCAATGTGTTTTTTAAAATTTTGAATTCATATGTACGTCTATTCGATGCTTTTATGGTGAAGGAAAACATCGTGAGGAAACTTGCACACACCTATGAAGAAATTCTTAGGTTGTCTGTCAAGTCGACCAAAGGGCACTTGGCCAGCGTGGTGGACTTAGGTCTAATCGCACCTAATGTGGGAGTAAACCCCTCGGTGGGGACATTATATGAGCTGTTGATGATTACCTGGGCAGTGTTTTGGTAGAATACATTTTCCGTTTGAGCGCACATATCCTGATCTGCATTGACAGCCTGGTGGTCTACAAACAGTGGTACAAATCGGGTTGGGGTTATCGCAGGATCCCTCGCAGCTTGTACAATCACGATACTCTTCATTTGGGCCTTTGCAGGTCTTAGCTGAATAAAAAATAAAACGGAATCGTTATAACAGGATATGGCATGGTAATATCTGAGATGATTTTGAGTGTAACCTGTCGTGGTTATTTGCTTTTGTATGTTTGTTTGCTTACTGAAGGATTGTTACTTTTTGGGTTTGTTCCGACAGGCTGGCAACCTGTAATTATTTGGAGGCACTGCATGATGCAAACTGCCATATTTGGCTTTATTTGTAAAGATATGATCTCTCCTCTCCACCTCTTGGGACTCTATTAACGTGATCATGAAAAGGCCAGAGAGTTCAACGTGCCTATGGCACTATGCTTCATTGACTATGCTAAGGCCTTTGACTGCATCAGCTGGAGGAAAATGTTCGAGGTCATGAGAGAGATGGGTATACCGGACCACCTTACTTTTCTTGTGCAGAACCTGTACCTCGACGGTAATTCAAGGATCAGAGTCGAAGACAATGAATCAGATGCCTTTAAGACCAACCGTGGCGTTAGACAAGGGTGTATTCTTTCGCCACAACTATTTAATCTCGTGGGCGAACACATCATGAGAAGGGTTCTGGAGGATTAGCATGGGGGCGTGCGGATTGGAGGACAGTTCATTAATAATTTAAGTTTTGCAGATGACACTACTATTATAGGCTCGAACGAAACAGAATTAGCCGAGCTTCTGCAAAGAGTCCAAAAAGTGAGCGTGGAGTATGGCCTACATACATATCAATCGGACTAAGACTAAACTCATGTTTGTGGATCGTGCGGGCGCGTTAGAACGAACGGGAGCGCTGTCTGACCTTGATACGGTGGACAAATTTGTCTATCTGGGATCTCTGGTTGCTGCGGACGGTGACTGTGAGAAGGAGGTGGTAAGGAGAGCCCAGATTGCAAAAGCGGCAGTGAAGCGACTAGAGAAGATCTGGAGGAACAGAAGTATTAGCAGAAGAACCAAAACGAAGCTAATGAGAACCCTGATCTTCTCTATATTTCTGTACGCTTCAGAAACTTGGACTCTGAAGGCGCGAATTCGCAGCAGGATTGACGCATTCGAAATGTGGTACTGGCGCAAAATGCTACGAATACCTTGGACGGCGCGTCGCACCAATGCGTCCATCCTGGCCAAACTACAGGTCAAGTGCCGCTTATCGACCATTTGCCTCCAGCGGATCCTGCAGTACTTCGGTCACGTGGCTAGACGTGAACCAGATAGCTTGGAAAAGCTTATTGTGGTTGGCCACGTGGAAGGAAAAAGGAGTCGTGGAAGATCACCGACCCGGTGGACCGATGCAGTGAAGGAAGCCTGCCAGGGAACTCTACACGTCAATCCGGACGTCAATCCGGAAGGCGGAAAACCGTGTGGAGTGGAGAGCCTTGGTGCACAAAATGACGACCTCAAGTGGTCACGACCCTCAGTCATGAGGAAGCGAGGAAGAAGAAGATTGGGTGTAAAGAGTAAAAGATGCGTATATATTTACCTGGACAGTGTTTTGGTAGAATACATTTTCCATTTGAGCGCACATATCCTGATTTGCACTGACATCCTGGTGGTCCACAGACAGCGGCACAAATTGGGTTGCGGTTGTCGCAGGATCCCTCGCAGCTTGTACAATCACGGTACTCTTCATTTGGGCCCTTGCAGGTCTTAGCTGAATAAAAAATAAAATGGAATCGTTATAACAGTATATGGCATGGTAATAACTGAGATGATTTTGAGTGTAGCCTGTCGTGGTTATTTGCTTTTGCATGTTTTTTTGCTCACTGAAGGATTGTTACTTTTTGGGTTTGTTCCGATAGGCTGGCAACCTGTAACTATTTGAAGGCACTGCATGACCCAGACTGCCATATATGGCTTTATTTGTAAAGATATGATCTCTTCTCTCCACCTTTTGGGACTCTAATAACGTGATCGCACGTATTATGGTATTAATTCAAAATAGGTATTCTTCTATAACCCTTCTTCAGGTAAATTATTTGTCATGTGACCATTATCCTCCAATGGGTGTCTGATAAAGGCAACTAATGGATCAGCAAAAAGGTATTTATCACCTGATACTTAGTCCGCCAAGCGGCATTGGGGAAGCTTGGTGGACTACTGCCTAAACCTCCTCCGATGACATGGAGAAGCCGTGTGTCCGTGCACTGGGTCGAATTAGAAAAGCTGTTATGATGATGATGATGAAATAATTTATTAAGGGCCTGTTTCACAAGTTTCAAGTAATTTCATGTTAGCGTTTATCTGACAGATAATCCTACCAAAACTCTCAAATTGTCTGCCAGATATCTGCTAATCGGAATCTGTGAAGTCAGCCGTAAATCTCACAAAAGTTTATCAGTCTTTATGTAATAATATAACTACGAGTTCTTATGCCCAGACTGCTGAGTAATTAATTTCCTGGTGGCGGCTGTAAGTGGACCCCTTACTCTCGAAATTGGCTACCGATTGAAGTGGTCAATTTTATTTCATGATTATTTATTTAATGATTAATAGTATTGGGTGTAAAGAGTAAGGTGCATATATTGACCTGGGCAGTGTTCTGGTAGAATACATTTTCCGTTTAGGCGCACATAGCCTGATTTGCACTGACATCCTGGTGGTCCACAGACAGCGGCACAAATTGGGTTGCGGTTGTCGCAGGATCCCTCGCAGCTTGTACAATCACGGTACTCTTCATTTAGGCCCTTGCATGTCTTAGCTGAATAAAATATAAATGGAATCGTTATAATGGTACAAATTCTAAATACGAATTCTTCTTTTAGACCTTGTCCAGAAGAGCGAATTCGCCGCGAATCTCTACGCGCGAACACACAACGCGTGGTGGCGAGGTACTGGGCTCAATGCACTACGTCTACAAGCTTCGCGCAAATTTCATTTTCGCGCGTTGAGCTTCAGTATGTGTTCGTGCCTACACGCTCGTGGCGAAAACGCTCTTCTGAACAAGGTCTTGTTCATAATTGTATTGATAACCAAATAAATTATTAACCTGGCGTCTGCCGTTTCTAAGCTACTTAGTCAGTGTGCGCCTGCACTTAAAAAAAGTAGTGTATAGTGGTTTTATAAATAAGGTGGTTTTTTAGACATCGGCGATTTTCCTACCTACTATTATTGTGGTTAAGACATACTTCCATCTGCTACACTGACAAAAATAATCTGCTATCAGATACAATAAAATACGATTGAGAGAAGTTATTACGCAAAAATTTGTTACTAATGGTTCATAACCAATACTAAATACAGCGTAGCTCTTAAGTAAAATTAAGATTAAGTCATCAAATCCTCACTTTAAGGGAACTTCCTTTGCACATTGTATAATAATGTTCTATTTAATAATATTAATAAAAACAACGAATTAGGAATGATAATCCTAATTCTTTGAATAATAACATATTTCTACGCTTACAATAATTATTTAGCCCAAATTAAGTTTTATTAAGAACTTGTGTTATGTTTACTAGATAATAGATTTACATCATTAAATTAGATATTTTTACAAATAAACTTAAATAAATACACAAATAACGATGACTTATGAACAAATGTTTGTGTTTGTCACACAAACATTTGCCCCTACCAGGATTCGAACCTTAATAATATATTCAAATCGATTTTAATCATAGCATTGTGTATCAACATTAGAATTACCTGGACAATTTTTTGGTAATATACATTTGCCGTTATGGCGCACATATCCTCGTTTGCACTGACAGCCTCCAGGTCTACATTGAGCGGTGCAAATTGGGTTTGGATTGTCGCAGGATCCATCGCAGCCTCTACAACTACGGAACTCTGCGTTTGGGTCTCCATTGCATCCTTTAGCTAAATAAAAAAAATAATAGTCACAATGTAAATTCTTTTAATGGATTATAGTTGTAAATATCACGTATGTACAGTCGAACCAACTGAATCATGACCCACTTGGCCGATCATTCCTTTAGAATCATAAATTTAGTTAGGTTTTCTTCGCTATCATGCGTGTTGCACTTAGTACGTTTTAAATATGAATAAAAATGCGTCATTACGGGTCAGAGATCTATGCAATTTTAATCTTTCTTATCACTGCAATAAAGTCTCAATTGGAATTTTAAATAAGATGTCGTTCATAATCTAAACTCTTTTCACTACTGAGAAAATGGAATAACTATTATATTTTTAAAAATAAAATGACGTTATGTATGATGTCAAATTGTCAAATGTAGTCTGAACAAATTTTAAAAAGCCATATTTATTTGACAATGTCAGTGTCTAACAAATTGATAACAGGTTCGTTACTTAGAAATGTACGTTCAAGCGAATTTCATCCTACTTTGTATAGAGTGACTGTAGGAAAATGATCTTAAGGTGGGTCATGATTCAATTTGGTCGACTGTACATTCGTGGTATTTACAATTCTGTCCATCCAAAGTTTATCTGCAAGAAATTGCTTTCAGCGATATGACAACCAACTGTACCACTATGATTGTAGTGTATTAAGTTCTATTGTATTTTTTCTTTGCTTTGCAATAAAGAGTATATCTATCTATCTATCGACTTTTACTTCTTTTATCATTCTACTGAAATATATTTATTAATATTGGCATTTAGGACTTTTTGAAATTTGCATTCAATAATTGCATTTAATATTTCGACAGTAGCCGAGACCACCAGCTTAAATAGTGCCTTCCTAAGCATGGAGAAAAATCGAGTTGAAAATATTTCGGTCAACCATCCGAGTACCAACTGCACACTTAGTTGCTTAGCTTTTGTGATCGTTGCGAAGAACGCAAGACCGCGTTGCCATCGACCTCCTTATCGTTCTATAGTAGGTATTATTTTTTTTCTCGTCTTTATATTACTAGAACTTACGTGGAGGTGGTGGTTTCGGCTTGGCACCAACGTCGACTGGTACAGGTGCTCCACCAGCTGCAATAAGAAAAAATTATTAGCGGCGATTGCAAATTTCGTGTTTGTATCAGAAAATGAATTATACTTGAACAAGTTCGATAAAGAAGTAGAAGAAAATTGTAAATAAATAAGTACCACAGTCATATTTGTATGAATGAGGAGCAAGGTAGTGAGTGGAAGGGCCACGTCTAAACAAAATTATATTTCGTTTGTTTAAATTTAAGCATGCAAGTTTATATTTTTTTATCGAATTTTTATATTCGTTTCGTTTTGGTTCTGAAATTTCTTTCGAAAAAAGAGGAATACTCCTGGATTTAGAAACTGCAGTTTTTATTAAATTTTGATTTACACGAATGAGGAAACTAGAAAAAATGTTCTAGACGGGGACATTCTTCTCGGATGTTCTGGGAAAAATAGCTCAGTTGGAACAAAAAGTGTAGGTATCTCTTTGTGCCATAATTACTTAAAAAATATTTTTGTTTCATGTTTAAGCGTTAAAAATGAAGAATACAATAAATACACGATGGCAATTAATTTTGTGTGATTGGGATATTACTAATTTTAGCATAAGCTAAGCAAACCATTGAATCAGTCGCCAGAAAATATTGAAGTATGCACTTTCTACGGCAGTTCTTTATCATCAGCCGAAAAACATTCCCTAGATAAATGCCTCTATATTATAGGCATACGATACGTTACAGATAGAGATGAATTTCTAATAAAAAAATCGGGAGTGGTCTCCCCTTGAGTTTCTCGTATACCGGAAAGGACTCAAAAGTTAATAGAAACCTTATATTTTGATGTCATACATCCATGTTAATTTTGGTTGCGATAAAAAGCATACTCGAGTTATCGTGCTAACGCACAGACTCACAGACATAATTCCAAAAACTGTATTTTTGGACTCAGGGAGGTCCGTACGTGTAAATCCGTCAAATCTCGAGGTCGTGTTTTTTACGATTACAAGACTTCCTCTATACTACCTATACGAGAAAGTAAAAATCTACTTACGTATTTCACACTGTTCACTTGGGATGCAAACATTGTCCTTATTCCTCAAGTAGCCATTGATACAGTTGCATCCTGGCTCAGGTTCTCCAAGAGCACACAAGTAGGTGGTGTAGATACTTTCACAGCTCTGAGGCGGGCAGACAAATTTCTTTTCGGAGTACACCTCATTTGGACCGCATTGTGGGGTCGACGGTTCTGTAATAAGAGAAAGTTTATTTGAGTCGGTAAGATTTCAAAGAAAAGGAGGAGGTTTTTTGTATGTATGTTACGCGATTACTCCGTCAATAATAAATAGATTTTGATGATTAGGAAGGTCATACTTCAGAGGTTCTTCATAAATTTTCTCAAAATTGGTTCAGCACTTTTTGTTGGAATGAAAATTTCATTGGTAATTATACAACGACGTCGTCCACAAACACAGAAATATTGAAATTTTTTATTGAAATTACGATACCTAGTATACAATAGTGAAATTTTGGTTAGTGGGTCCAATAGTCAACACAAAAACACTGAGACAAATTATTTTATGAATTTACAAGAAATAAGTAATAATAATAATAACCTTTATTGACATAAAACACTTACAAAATATAATAGTGAAACCCCTGACTCCTGTGCTAGGTGTACAAACCTGTGTTACAGAAGTCAGTGCCCACTCACTCTCTAAATTTTACAATTAAAGTGTTATGTTTACAGTAGGTATACAATTGTGCGCTTTTACAATAAAACATAACATATAACACACAAGTGTGTGTTATAAACAAGTCCTTAGTAATATTTCAGTCTCAAAATAATCCAATTGAAGTAACCAACTTTTACATTTATGTTTCAGCTCTTGACCAGTCAAAGGATGTAAATTTAATATTTTATTTATTTTATTATATAAAAAAATGCTCATACAGAAGCAGTCCGAAATTTTATGGGTTGACAAATATTCCTAATAGGACGGTTTTTGTTTACATTGTGTTCATCAAATGGAATAAGTTTATGTTGCTTCATGAGGATTTTGAGTACATATAGACACCGAATCGATAGCACGTTACATTTCTCATAAAGCTGTACGGTGGGAAACCTATATGGGCTGAAAGTCATTATTTTCAAAAGAAACCGCTGGGCCCGCTCCAGGCCGCCGACAAACTGTTTTACAGTTTGGCAGAAATTATAATATGATTTTGTAAACTGTAACTATTTAATAAATAAATAAGTAAATAAAAAAGGTCAATGAGAATCGTTTTACAGGCGCCACCCCATACTCCGACACAATAATCAAGTGTGGACTGTACTAGGGCATAATACACTTGGCGTAAAAGTTCAAAATCAGCTACATAGCTCAGTTTTTAAAAAATTCAGATGAGTTTCCTGGTACAAGATATCAATAAGCTAATATGTGAACGCCAATTTAATTTTTCGTCCAGTAAGATACCTAAGTATTTTGTAGTTGTTGATCTGGTTAAGGCTAGACAATTGCAGTGTGTGTCCATGGAGTCAACGGGGTCAGAACATGAGTGGATTTGTAGTTTCAAGCTGGGGGGTGTGTTATAAGCAAGGAGAATTGGATGTAGGTTGTTTTGGAGACATTCAGTGTAAGATAATTCTTAAGAAGCCAATCGCAAACCATATTCAGACTCAAGTTGGCTGTACGTTGAACCTCCTCCCAAGATCTACCATAAAATACCAATGCAGTATCGTCAGAATATGTGAAAATTTGGTAATTCATATTTTTTTTATTCTGACAGAGGTCATTTATATAAATCAAGAAAAGGCTTGGGCCAAGAATGCTGCCTTGCGGAACTCCATAGGTTGCTGGAGCGCCCGCACTTACATGTTCACTAATCTTGACCTGTTGGGTGCGATCAGTTAAAAAGTCCCCAAAAATCTTCAACACGTTGCCTCGTACTCCTATGCGATTCAGCTTGTCCACAAGGGTGGGAATCGAGACCGTATCAAAGGCTTTAGCTAAATTCAAAAAAACTCCCAAACACCTGTAACCTGAATCAGTTTTTTTAGTTATATACTCTGAAAGCTGGCTAACGGCATCATCAGTACTCTTCCTAGATCGAAAACCGTATTGTGAATCGGAGAGAATAGTATTATCACAGATAATAGGTATTATGATCAAGAAAAGATACCAGTCGATTGTTTAATATCTTTTCGAGAATTTTACAAAGAGAAGACAATACTGAAATCGGCCTATAGTTCGATACATCAGACCTCTCTTGTGGGCAGGACTTATTGGTGATTTTTTTTAAACTTTCGTGAATTTGTAGGTTCTCTTTTAATACTTTAAATTTTTATTTTAAGATTGTATGCAAGTATTTGTCACGAGCTATAGGGCTGAGGCAGTATAATAATTATTAAACGAGTTCAAAAAATAAGGATGTTACTATTCGACTGTTTTTATGTTTGTTACCTGAGTACTCCGTCAATTATGACTCAATTTTTATGTTTATTTTAGGTAGGGCAGTATCAGAGATGGCCATATATAAATTTTATCAAAATAAATTCGACCCTTTTTTCAGAGCCGACGTTAAGCTGGTGAAGGAAAGACGTGAAATGGTTCTGCAGTCGTCTGAAGATGCGCGTTGGCGTCGGCAGCTCACTAAACAGATCTCTAAGTGCCTAACTCGCGACATACGCCAATTTAATACGGAACGTATTAAAGAGGCTATCGAGCAGAACAAAGGCTCCAAAGTGTTCGCTAGAGATCCGGCGCTTCGAGAGAGCTTGCTGACGAAGTTGAAGACAGAGGACGGCAGAATCGTTTCATCGCGACCTGAGCTTTTGGCCGAGATTGAAAACTTTTATGGACAGCTCTACGCGACATCAGCCACACCTGTTATTCAGACCGCCGATCCAAGAGCCAAATTAACACGACACTATACCGAAGACATCCCGGACGTCAGCCTGTACGAGATTAGTGTAGCTCACAAACAGCTCAAGAACAACAAGGCGCCGGGTGAAGACGGAGTTACAGCGGAGCTTCTGAAAGCTGGTGGACGACCGGTCCTGAAAGCTCTTCAGGGGCTATTCAACTCTGTCATACTCGAGGGCAAAACGCCAAAGACATGGCATGTCGGCGTGGTGAGACTTTTCTTCGTTTCATGAGCGCTTAGTAGGCCCACATTGGCCTATTCATCTACACCTACTAATATTATAGCTACAGAGAAAAGATTTTTCAGTAAACAATAAAAAAATAACCAGATTGGGTTGATTTAATTATAAAAATTGTATACCAATCATATTTCTTGACTGTCACTTTTCCATGCACTTGATAAGGTTTACAGTTCTATGGAATAGATGGAAACGTGTCGTTATCAATTATTGATAACAATAAAAAAAATTATAGTCAATTCGTGTTGTTTATAAACACGTGTAGCTAATAATGGTGATATTAAACAAGTACCTACCTGACTCCTAATCACTTTGTACCCACAACTCAACGCGGAC
Source organism: Elophila nymphaeata (assembly GCA_955850985.1). Classification (NCBI taxonomy): domain Eukaryota; kingdom Metazoa; phylum Arthropoda; class Insecta; order Lepidoptera; family Crambidae; genus Elophila; species Elophila nymphaeata. The sequence goes on along the minus strand of OY039076.1, from coordinate 13,364,569 downwards.
GTAAATTTTTACTTTATCGTATAGGTGCGTAATATAGAGGAAGTCTTGTAATCGTTAAAAACTCGACCTCGACATTTTTACGGATTTACACAAATTTACACCACCCTGAGTCCAAAAATACCGTTTTTGGAATTATGATTCTGTGTGTGTCTGTGCGTTAGCACGATAACTCGAGCATGCTTTAACTTATTGCAACCAAATTGAACATGCATACCTATATGACATCAAAATATAAGGTTTCTATCAACTTTTGAGTCGTCGATAACGAAAGTTATGAAACGAAGTGCGCGGTCGGTACTCGGATGGGTGACCAAAATTCATGCATGTATGACATCAAAATATAAGGTTTCTATCAACTTTTGAGTCGTTTACTGGTATACGAGAAAATCAAGGGGTGACCACTCCCGTTTTTTTTGATAAACTAATAGGTAAGTATCACCTTTACTAGTCTTTAGTACCTACCTCTGCGAAAAATTATTAAAGGCAGATTTCTACAGAGTAACACACTCGCATATTAGAGGAAAGGCACTGTTGACTCGGTACTGACCTAGTATAAATTGATTTTGAGTCATTACTGCGCTGTATAGTTCTTCTTAACGATCACGAAAGCTAAGCTAACAATTGCGCGGCTGGTACTCGGATGGGTGACCGAAATTTTTTAAATATGTTTTTCCTCCATACTTCGGAAGGCATGATAAGCCGGTGGTCCTTGGTAGTCTCAGGGGAGCGGGGCGCTAGTTGTAACAATTTTGCGTTTCTTGGCTTTGCAAGCTTAGGTACTTGTAAGCGTTGTTAGGTATTTAGGAAATGCAGCACTGTTCGAATAAGCTACTATTCAACTAACGATTTCAATAAAATTTCTATCGAACCTGTGACAAATTCTTGTAAAAATAGCTTAGAAAAAAAAGTGAAGAATGTTACAACTTACCCCATGATGGGGCTAGTAGTAACACGCTTGGGTAAATTGTAACAGTAGGAATTGAAAACCAGTTTTCTATTTTTCCAAGATTTATTTAATATTAGAAACTTTAGACAGAAAAGATACTTTAGGTAAATAGTAAAACAGGCTTAGACTTTTAGTTTTGTTTTTAATCTAATAGAAAAAAAATAAAAAAATATTCTTCCTTTTTGATTTGATAAAATGATACAGAAATTAAATAAATTATTTTTCCGTCAGCCACCCCGAAAAATTTACACCTCGAATTTGTATTCTGGTGGTCCACATCCTACAAAAATATCAGTGTACCTGAGCCTTGGAAATACAAACGATCCATCCCGTCCAAGGATGAAATTGGCTGAGGCATTAATGATACATTATGTATTGCAATAAATTATTGAATTGAATTGAACACATGTAAGAGTTTCGAGGGTACCTCTTTCAGCAGAAGTGAAGAAAAGAAGAAATTTTAAATGTCCCACGTAATTTTATAGAAATAGTAAATCAATACTGGGCAAGTTGTAGCCTATTACAACTTGCCCCATGAAAGTGCTATAACACACCAGTGGGGTACCTACCACTGCAAGGTTTTTTGAAATAACTGCTAGAAAAATATATCCATTATTTGGTGTAAAATTACAGTTACCATTATCGAAGTAAACAAATTTTAAATGTATTTGAATAAATCAACAACTGCTTAACATTTTGAAATCAACAATAAATGAATTTTGTATAAATAAAAAAAAGTCCACTATCTGGACTTATCGCAGCGCCTGAACAACACCGCCTCCTGCGTCATCCAGTGGGATACTGATTGCGCTCATTATGATAGGTATTAAATAGTAGCAAGGTAAAAATCAAATGAATATTATTTTCTTATCTACGTAAAAATGCTTGTTACTACTTAATATAAATGTCAAGTCATCTCGGTCAGTCGGTTTTTTCAAATTGTTCGTGAGTAAAATTATATAATTGTGATAGAGTCTGGATAGAGTTGTCAAACTCTTCCTCTTAGTGAAAAAAATATTTGTTAAATATAGAAATAATGTTATTCTTTTTGTATTACAATTTTATAGAACAATAATAATTGTAGGGTAATGATAATTCATAGTATAATATTTATTCAGTGATTGTTCAACTTGAGAAAGACAAACAATACTTGAGTAATGTGTATGATTATTTTATTTATTTGAGTTGAACTGGGGATTAAATGTTTACTGTAGGAACTTGTGTTATGTATCGCATATTCTAAGAAAGAATATAACGTACTTTTTTGGTGATTAATTACATGATTCGAAACATCATTTTAAGTTTATTTTCAGTGGAGCCTGAACTGCCCATTAAAATCGCAACATGTAAAAAACTCTACTCTTCAGGTTCACTTGGATAATGTAATAAGAATCTCAAAGTTACTTTAAATAAATGGTACTTGGTGGGTTATTTTAATTGCTAAATAATAATTATAAAAAAATAACCAGCAACGGCGTAACCATTTCTAGTTAGGAAAGCTAAGATAGGTACCAAGTAAACAAAAACCAATAAACAATTTTGCATTGGGTTAATTTTTTTTTTAACTTTTGTTCAATATATAATTTACTAAATTTCTTACTTTTTAAACTTCGTGGGAAAAATTAAAATATTACATAAATCTAAAAAGTAATTTTTTAAACTGAATTGTCTTCGTTTCATCTATAAATATACTTATCTTAATAGATGTTTTATTACCACGACGAATTTAGATTTATATAAATTTGATATCAAAAATATTTTCCTACAAGCCACCATTTTCTTGTTATTTTAAGGAGGTTATTTTATAACTGTAACGTAGTGTAAATAATAAATGTGTATTCTAATCGATTTTAAGATTTAACACATTTTTTTCATACCTGAAATATAATTGTAATTAATGATATAAATTAAGAGAATGACTAACGGAAATGTATGCGGTGTTCGCTTACATTACTAAAGGCATGACTTGACCCATAGCGGTAGTATGTTTCTTGCTACGATCCTCATATTATTTCTTTCGCTTCATCTATTCACATCACAGTCCATGTGCTTAGAGTACTTTTTACGTGTAGGCCTATTTGCTAACTTTTTTGACAGCTGAAAGTGATAATCACCGAGTGAATTACATATCCATTGCTGCTTTACACGACACGCTGTTATGGCACTTATCGTATAAAAACAGCGATAGATATGTAATTCACTCAGTGATCATCACTTTCAACTGTCTAAAAAAGTTAGCGAATAGCTTCCATGTCCTTTTTTAAGACGTCTTCGACTTGATCGATATACGTTCGCCTTGGTCTTCCATGTCCTACATCTCCATTCATTTCCGGTATATACCTACATCTCGTCAATTTACTTTCACACATTGCTTCTACATGACTGAAAAATTTGAGCAATTGAAACTATATCTTCTTTCAAATCACTTCTCTCTCTTATCATGCTATTGTAGACCCTTTAATTTTTCACCAGCCACGTTCCTCAAGGTTCTTATTTCAGCCACATTTGTTCTGCCGTTACGCCTTTTCTCCCGTATCGAACTTTTAACGTCCATGAGTGTTAGAAAACGGCACACCTTCATGCACAGCCGGTAGTGCCTTTTCAGACACCTTCTGACCGCTCATCAAAACGTGCCAAGCCCAATTTACCATGTTCCCAGAATTTAATCAATTCTCAATACCTATCACTGTCACACTTCATCTCTCGTAAATACAGACCCCAAATACACAACATATAACCTTTTCACCTCTAATTATTATGTCACACATATTCAAGTTTCATCTCTTTCAAACAATTACCTTCATCTTTCTTAATATTCATATTCATATCTTTATTGCACTCGATAAGTTACAAGATGGTAATAAATATAATGTGTAGGTATAGTAGTTTATTATATTATATACATTATCTATAGATAAATCTATATACTTAGTTTGTATATACATTCACTACTTTAATTTAATATGTATTATTTGAAGTTTTTATCATATAAAATTCCTTGAATGGAGTAGTAGTTTTTATTATTTAAAAATTGTTTTTGCTTCCGTTCACTTTCATTCCTTTCTCAAATAGAGCTTCATTATTATTAGTTACCATCCTCTGCAACTCAATGGCCGATGACGCAAGTATGTCTTGAACATTGATGTATAGACACTTAATTCATTCATTCGTAATCCGCAACCAGTCTTGACCCTAATGTATGAATAAGATGAAGAGACATGGAGACGCTGCACACCCCTGTCTCACACCTTTAACTTATAATAGAAATAGAGAAATAAGAATAGTCAAGCAAAGCCGCGCAGAGCGTTAGTTTCAATATACCTACTAATCCAAAACTCACTTAAATCACAGTCTTTGGCTGGTATGCAGATTCCATTTCCGTCACGAAGATAATTTTCTATGCAATTACATCCCGGCGTGGGTGGTTCATCTTTGCAGGCAAATTTTTGGTAACGAGCTCTACATGTTTGTGGTGGACAAACTTGTTTCACCTCAGAATAAACTTCGTTGACGCCGAGACATTTTTCTTGTGGTTCTAGAATAGCAACTTGATGAGTATTGTGTTACAATGACAATTAAACAATCACGTTTTCGGTACCATCCAATAAGTGAGATCTCAGATAATCATTGGTCTGAGAGTGAGATAGTCAAATTAAGGGCCCGCCAAAAATTTGCTTTCCAAGATACTTATTTGATTTTTAAACGGTTTTTCTTCACAAGGACAAGAAAACAGTCAAAACTTCGTATCGGATCCTCTTCGCAAGAAGCTTATATTTTACCTGTGAAATCTCGTGCCTCTTCGTGACTTTATTTCGTTTTAAACTTCTTTTTCTATACTAATATTATAAAGCTGAAGAGTTTGTTTGAACACTTTGTTAATCTCAGGAATTACTGATGCAAATTGAAAAATTCTTTTTTTGTTGGATAGACCATTTGTCGAGGAAGGCTATATGCTTTATAAGATCATAACACGCGAATAAAGTCGCGGGCACAGCTAGTGTATTATACTACTAGTATAGTATTATATTATCTGTGATTATACAAACGGAAATTTTATTTACCTACCTAACATGGAAATAAATAACAAAAAGAAATAATTTTCCAAAACTTTATAGTTTTCTATTAATTAATAAGTATGAAACATTTCGTTACAGGCGAAAGTCTTCATATTTCTAAATTTATAGTCAGCCTTTTAAATGTTCAACATACACTTTTATATTATACTCATTGTTTCATAAATAAAAAATTAAATGAAAGTGTGGACACTGCACGTGCTAAGTAGATTTCTTGTGTAGATCACAAGAATTTCTCATAAGACACAAGAAAAAAAAACTTGTAATATGCACGGTCTCATATAACTACTAGTGTAACCGAATTTCTTGTAAGAAATTTCTTAAAAGATACAAGAAAATTTCTTGTGATATGCAAAACGCCGCAGTCACTGCGATTCGATTCTTCGTTTTAATCCACTCATGTTTGCACAGCTAAGTATGTGTTAGATTGAAATTAATACCTATCAAGTATAAAGTCATACTTAAGGCGCCGACTAAAAGTTCTTTAGAAAATATTTGTAATGGTTAAATATTTACCAATTAATACACACAACAGGAAACAGTTATTAAATAAATACAAGATGATAAACAGTAAAACAGGTCTTGATACAAGGGCATGTTCACAATGATTGACCACATTTTGAAGTTAGATTAAAGCGTTAAGCCTGCAATACATGTTGGTCGAGCTTAGGCCAACGCGAGCGTAGGCCAACTATTACAAGGCAAGTGCTACTGCCTACACGTTCGGCAAGTTTCTCAAAAACCAATGCAAATGGCCAATATAGAGGAATATTGAAAAGATGCCCACACGTTGGTATACGTCAGTATGTATTGTGAATTGAAACAAGATGGATGACGGCGTAGAAGTTATTGCAGATGCTGCTATTTATTTAATGAGGGCTTAGTCGCTGAATACCAGATTCTCAAAATAACAGTTTCCCTAAATACCAGATTCACATTTTACCAGTAGTTCATTTAAAAACAAAATCCTTGAATCTTTCAAATAAAAGTTACTATATTTTCTATAGTATAAAACGTCTCCTACGTAGTTATGGTTAGCGATTTTGAATATTTTAATAGTCTTGTCCTTAGGGTTCCAGATAACCTCTTAATATTGGTAAATTTCCAAAAATTTGAAAACTTTGTCGTTTGTTGCTAAGGTTGTGAGTGACATTTTGTACGCGTACAGACGACCAACGCCTACCAACGCCAAACGCGTAATGACGCGTTTGCCAAACATGTGGACACTATTGGCCGAGTGCGCGCGAGCGCCTTTGATTAGTGCACAAAAACCGACAGCGCTCCGAAGTGCGGCAAGTGGACGCGAGCGACCGCAAGTTGTGGCAAGCTACGCCAAATGAGTTCTATACACGTTGGCGCTTGCCTTCACTCGGCTAACTAGGCGAGCGACACCGAGCGATGGCAAGACAATGCAAATATACTGTCTATACGTTGGTATTGGCGTTCACTCGGCGACGCTCGGCCAACATGTATTGCATTAAGAAAATGTTAATCTAAATTTTTGGAAATTTACCAATATTAAGAGGTTATCTGGAACCCTAAAGACAAGACTATTAAAATATTCAAAATCGCTAACCATAACTACATAGGAGACGTTTTATACTATAGAAAAGATAGTAACTTTTATTTGAAAGATTCAAGGTTTTGTTTTTAACTGAACTACTGGTAAAATGTGAATCTGGTATTTAGGGAAACTGTTATTTTGAGAATCTGGTATTCAGCGACTAAACCCTCATTAAATAAATAGCAGCATCTGCAATAACTTCTACGCCGTCATCCATCTTGTTTCAATTCACAATACATACTGACGTATACCAACGTGTGGGCATCTTTTCAATATTCCTCTATATTGGCCATTTGCATTGGTTTTTGAGAAACTTGCCGAACGCGTAGGCAGTAGCACTTGCCTTGTAATAGTTTGCCTACGCTCGCGTTGGCCTAAGCTCGACCAACATGTATTGCAGGCTTTAGAAGCGGCTATTTTGGATTTTTGGCCACATAATATACTAAACAGTCGTAGGATAGGTATTTATCGAAAATGAAATTAGGTTTTAATTTAAATATCGATTATTTATAGTCACGTTATTGAATATTAATTATGCAGCAGATATCATTAAATTATATTTCAAGTTTGTCTTTAGCAAACTGATCGTTATAGATACATCTGTGTAAATATTGTTTACAATCTACTTTTTAAATTGTTAATTTATGCTGGTGGTTTCATAACTATTGATTTATTATACTTACTTTAATTTGCGTCATTGTTCATTCCTATTTCACCTTCAGAAAATAAATTATGTTACTTGAATGCTTAACAAGAGCAAGTTTATTTTCAATAAGAGTAGGTACCTAACCTAATGACAGGAACTCGACTGTAGTATAGATAATATTACCGTGACTGTAGTATGTTTGGCGATATTATTTTTGGAGGTGCAAGAAGATACAAAAAAAAAATGTTTTCGCAACAATTATCTAGCCCAAATTAAGTAAGTATCATTAAGCACTTGTGTTATGGATACTAGATAACGGTCAAATTTAATACCTATACATAATAGTAGGTATAGACATTTTTATAAATAAACTTAAATAAATACATCAGCAAACACGAGTCGTGAACAAATATTCGTGTTCATCACACAAACATTTGCTCCTATCAGAACTCGAATCCGGGCCGCTTGATGTGTAGACACCATTGCTGACCACTCCACCACAACGGCGTCAACCATATTCAGCAACCATAGGTTCTAACCAATTCAACCGTTATCACTTCAAAGTAATAAAAGCTATGGCTTTTTATTACTCTGTGCCGTTACTAACGACCAATCACATCGTGTATGTGTGCATTACCACACGAGTAGCTATGACTTGCCATTACGACCTTGAACTTCACATTTGTGTTTGTACCGGTTAATCTAAGGTACCAGTACCCAGTATTTTCCTTAAACGAAGGGCAGTAGCAGCAGCTCTATGATTATGATTAATGACATACATATTTTTAAATATAACTGTGAATTAATAATATTTTAGGTAGATGATTTTTTGAAATGATATTTAGTTCATTCTTCAAACTATCCGAACAGCCTAAAACGAAACATCAATGAAAAAATAGGTATGAAAAATAAATGTCCTAACTTAAAATAATAATATACTTTTGCTCAATATCTAAAAATCTAATCTATAAAACTAACAGGGCAAATGTGCCACAATACAGAGGTCAAACACTGGTTATTAGTTATGGGACATAACTAAAAATACATACATTATGATCATGCTCATAACCGCAAAGGGGTTGAGCAGAGCTTAGGTAATATTTGGCAACACATAAAGCCCAATCTGGTAGTATGGGTCATACAGTATTGACCACAAAATAGTGACAGGTTTCCTGCCAGTCTGTTGCCCGCCGATTGTGAGATTCTCTCCACACTTCCTTTTTGACGAAAAATTTAAAGTCTCTTAACCTGTGCTCGCAGTGAAAGGGTTCCCTTCTTTTCTTTCTGAGATTCTGGCTTAATTAAATTAGGCTACGTTTAGACAGCAATATTTTTCACCCTTCCGTACACGAGATTTTATAGAATATAAAAATGATAGCGGAAAATATTAAATATACTTTTTGCTATATACTGTTCGAAGTTATCACCGAGAAGGTCGCGTGTTGAAACGATTTCAACGAATACTGTCTCAGTTACGACTAAACTTGTCTGTCCGCAAATCGACTGTTTGCTATCGGTGACGACAACGACAGTCGTACATCGACATCGACGGTGACTGTGTCGAAAACGTTCCATCTACGAGTCACTGTATCGACATTATTCCATATCGATTGTCGTTTGTTAAAGCCGGTCATGTTCGGTTAGGTCAAAACGCAAGCAGATCGAGTGAAGTGAGCATGTGCAGCAGCAGCTGGCACCCAAAACCCATTCAAAATGTCCACTGTGTCAACAACGTACCATCCAAATGGTTTACTGTCGATGTAGTAACCCGTCGATGAAGCTTTTTCGATACAGCGATCTTCGTTGATTGACTGTCGATATCGTAAACTAGACCCAACTTGTCAAAGGTAAAACCTATAAGCATGAATCTATACTACAACTGGATTGCGCACTATGAGCTTGAAAACGAGCCGAAAGAGAGGCATAAAAGTAGTAGTGCGTCTCTTTCTAAAGAGTGTCTGTTTCTTAATAATTTCTACGGACACAGAAAAAAATAATATTAGATGAATAATTAGATGATTTATTTTCTGGTATAAAAACTAAAGTCCAACGCGTATGTTGCGCTTTCATAGATTTGAAAAAGGCTTGTGACTGGGCGTATAATCGTGATAACCGATATGGTCTAAGTCACAGTTTCTTTATTCATTTAGGTACAATTTGTACACTAATAAAATTCAATTTTGATGCAATCTGTTCAAAAGTCTACCAGGAGGCTTTGTTCTATGGTGAGCAGCTTCTGATATGATTATTGAAATCTCTCTATAGTAGGCTCCAATGCTTCTGTTACCTTAAATGGTCCGTACACTGAACCGTTTAACATTGGAAAAGGTAATTATTTCGGATTAGAACGTGCACATTAACATAGAAATTTCGGCTACCTAGTCGCGGCTGAGGCCTTAGGTACTATCTATGTTTATGTGCACGTCATGACATGAAATCTAGTTTAACCGGTAAGCTAGTTTGAAATGAAAGAAGGGTTGTATCAGGTATTTATATTTATTGATTCTACTTCTGTAACCTTATTATAATATCCTTATAATATGTAAGACAATAATTGCTTTCTATGTTCATAATTCGCAAATCATGTTATACATTGCTAAATAAAATAGTCTTATGTAGTCTTTGACGCATTGTCATGCGATTACCCATAATTTTGAGGGTCTCTTCTTTCGCGTACGTTTTGAGTCTCATGTTAAGATAATTGTTTGCTACACATTTAATTACTTCTATTTCATGTTTTGATTCGATGGTGCGTGACTGTACTGGGTGGGGAATATTTTTTAGTTGGGTGTAAAAATGTTGTGTGATTATATTCATCATATATTTTCTCTTAAAATCTTGTTTTGATTGCAATGATAGCGTTAAGAACAAATTTTCCGTGTACTTCACAATATCGAAAACTATTTTAGAAGCATGCTTATGACCGCCTCTGTCGACGAAAGCTGTGAAGGATGAAAAGTTACAAATGTCAACAAAATAGGCATGATCTACATGCTCCCGTTTAGTTAACAAGGCAGATTTGCAATATTCACAAGTAATTTTTTGTAACATTTTTCCCACGATATATCCCGATATACAGGGTTACAGGAAAAGTCGTGCTAGATCCGTTAAGGGCGTGTAGTACCCATCATTTGGGACTTATTTCACTATGAAACACCCTACCCTAAACTTAACCCATTTCGAGATATTCGACTTTTAATTTTTTTATTGAAAATTGCCGATTTTTAAGCTTCTAAATTAAATTTTGTTTATTTTGTGGGTCTTATTATTATTATTATTGCATGTTTACATGTGTAATAAGATGCGATAGGATGTCAATTATTAAAATAGTGTATAAGTTAATTGAACAGGCCGTAGTAGACAAGTTAAAGTTAAGAAATGAAAACAAATATTAGAAAGTTCATTTTTCTCTAAGGGATATTACAAAAAAATAGTATGGCATTTGTTCCGAAGATGGGTTTAAAAATATCAACGTTTAAAAATTTAAAAAAAATTTAAAATTAAAAATCGGCAATTTTCAATAAAAAAATTAAAAGTCGAATATCTCGAAATGGGTTAAGTTTAGGGTAGGGTGTTTCATAGTGAAATAAGTCACAAATGATGGGTACTCCACGCCTTTAACGGATCTAGCACGACTTTTCCTGTAACCCTGTATAATACAAAATGTTTCTTTTAAAATCGGAAACATTTGTTCTTTCAATTAACTGTATTAATGAATAAATTTTATCTGCTTCGGTACTTTCATGATTAGGGTCTTGTGAAATTGATGATCTTTTTGCACTTCTAAACTCAAGTATAGGGGAAGATTCATAATCCTCTTCAGTACAGTTAGCGTTAATACTTGGTTTTACACTATTACGAAAAAGTAATTTACGCATAATGTACATGAATTGTAGCGCATCTGGATTAAAATTTGTTCGCCCACAAGCTCTTACACATGAAAAAAATAACTCCAAATGGTCTTGAGAAGCTTTGTGTGTTAAAAGATAACTTTGAACATTTTCATCAAAAAAAATCTGTAGCTAGATTTGTGAAACTATATGTATCCATTATGATACCAAGAACAGGGATATGTCGTCTATGCATTAAAATATTCTGAGGCTTTAGACAACATGCATTTTGACAATCGCTCTCGCTATCGCTTAATCAGAAAATGTATGGGATTGACATAAGCAATCGAAAAGTGACGTCATCAGAATAATCGAATCCCATACATTTTTTTATTTAGCGATAGCGAGAGCGATTGTCGAAATGCATGTTGTCTAAGGCCTCTGGCCATTTACTTTTAATTTTGACAAGTATTCCCTTGTGTCCTGGAAGACATTAACCCAAACGTCTTTGTTATTTGGGCGCAGCGGAGATTTAAATCCGGTTCCAAAAGGATTTTTTGAGTCCAGTAAATCAAAAATCCTGTCCAAGTATCTTAAATATTCAATAGTTGCCTCACTACCAGTGCAAAATCAATATGTCCACTACATCGCAGGAAATCAAGTGCATCAGCCACTGAACTACTGAGAACTTTTCATTTCTTCTACTTCGCTGTAACTGTTGCATTTTTTCTTTAGAATAGCTAGTAATGATTTCAAATTAAGTACTGTAATGTTAAGTCTTTTCAGGCGCTGAGACAGTACTTTTATTTCCCGCTTTAATTTTCTTTTACGGGGTGTATTTGCACATAGGTCTTCGGTTTGAATATATTTCTATTCTATTCTTAATTAATGGCATCGCGTTGCATTAAGCGTACGCATTTTGCCAATGTCAAGTGAAAATGTAACTAAAGTAATAAAAATTGTACGGTTGATTGAGGTTAAAAATGGAGTCTCTCAACACGTGTTTTTACAACAAGAACTCGGGAGAAACTCCTTGAATATATTTCTCTGATTTGTTCTGCAGTTTACGTTTTTTGCTTATTGTGTCTATTGTTGATGGTCCTTGAAGCGGTTCAACCAATGTTAAACTATTGAGCACTTGAATTTTCTTGTCAGGTATAACAATCTGTAAGCATTATTTAATATGTTACTTTCATAAGGGCATACAAATAAATAATGGTTTTCAACCATAGAAATAAAAACTGAAATATCTTCATACCTTTGCAAATATTGAGGGGAGAGCTGTGTATTTTAACCGTTTTCTTGATTTGTTCATAAAGTCTAAATCCTTAAAATGTAAACCACAAATGACTGATGTCTTGTTCACTTTTCCATGAATACTTTGCTTCCATCTTTCGGCCATTACATTGTCCTTAGGAATCCTATAAAATATTATCATATTATAAAGTAATAACCATTACATAACATTTGTACTTTACAGACAATCAGACTATACAGACCGTTTGCCCAACAGAGCCCATTACTATGAGAATTATTACTGCAGGTATGATCATTAGTACAACAAGTGAAAATTAAACTTATTTCATTATCATGATATGAAAATTAATTCTGGCCATAACGCGCCAGTAATATTAGCTCAATGATAGGTATCTGAAGACTATAAACTTGTAACAATGTCAATTTTGTAATTATTGTAGTAGGTAGATACATACATTATTTTGTTTAGTTTTACAAATTTTCTCACATTGTACACATGTATAGATTTGTTTTAAAGAGCCCAGGTCAGATTTTAGATACTTACTACCTACACTCAAAATCAACGCAGCAGTCCGGGTTAGTAAATAATGTTAATTAGGTCACCCTACATCGCTACACTTAAAAATATACTATATTAGCTTACCTGTGGAAAGATAAGCCGCAACCGGGATACCATTCGGTTTTACATCCGTTTATACAACAAAAATAAACCATTTTCACTAACACTTTCGTAAGCTTATTACAACAAAACTGAAAATAAGATAATGTGGAAGTGAAGACGAAAACAACAGCAGCCATATTGAAATTTCAATCCTACCACAACAACAGTACCACCTACGTAAATTACAAAAAACTACTAAAATTTTAAAATATAAAATCATGTCATTTCAAATTAATTATATTGTTTTGTAATTTTATGGTAGCGAAATAATTATCATTGCTTATGAACTACTTTCAAGTAAGGTCCTAAGCAAAATAACTAGTATTTCTTCCATTCCACATACCAATAATTACCAAAGAATATTTTATTCAATACTGGCAGGTAGGCTAGACAAGGACAGACTACTACTTTTGTGCTATCTCACTGAGCTCGGATTTTCTACTTTGCGTAGGATACAGGAAAATCTACTTTATTGTAACTACATAAGGTTTAAACTTTTAAAAGTGTCATTTTGAAGTACGCAATCCAGTTGTAGTATAGATTCGTGCCTATAAGGGAAAAAATCGGATCGAGTAGTCGCGCCTGAATGTAATCGTCAAGTAATCGTACACTGAATCGTACGAAATGGAAAGGCACGATATCTTCTGAGCCTTTAGACAACATGCTCACGCTTACAAGCGAGTCGGTTTGTCTAATCGCTAACGCTTCAGCGATAGCGATTATCGTTTGGTAGCCAAAGTGACAGTAACGTAGCGATCGCTTAATCGAGGCGTCGTATCGATAACTCAAAATTTTTGTCTATAGTTAGCGAGAGAAGAAATGTCAAAAATTGAAAATGACAAACTAACATAACCTAAATAAATTAAATTTATTTCATGAAGAGTTTTCGGCGTTTTCGCCACTTTGAATCTACTTATGTGTCCCATCGGTGGTTTGGTGGTTTACGATAATGTACCACACCACAAGTGTTGCGTACCGACCGAAGTAATTTACAACAGGACCTATAAGTTTCATCAATTTCATAGAATCATTTCTATTTTCTATGAAAAGACATACCTAGGTTATAGTTCCTAGTGAAAAAACCATAAAACATGCATCTACCTACGTGCCCTATATAAACATTTTGAGAAAAAAATTGTCATGGAGATAAATTGAAGATTGGTGCTTGTCCATCTTTATTTTTGAAACTCGAGATATCTTACCATAAACTGTTGAATACTGAGGAATACCATCAACTGTTCCCACAGAAATAGGTAATATTTTATTAACATTTATCTATCTAACAATACATATATTCTTATTAACCATTATTTTGCACGTGTAGTTACAAATTTAATTAAATTTGTACATTGCAAAAGTTAAGCCAAGATGACTTTGATGACTACTTTTCTTAATGATATATTTTTATTTCATTTTCAGATCAATTCCGTGATAAGAGTTACTCGAGAAAGCGTCATGATCATTCTTATGCACCTTATGAGCGAAAACCACATAAGATAGCCTGTCTAGAAGTTTCTGATATTTGTATTATGTGTTTTTAATATTTTATGAGATTTCTCAAAAGACAGGAATAATTATGATTATTTCATTCTGTATGTGGTCTTGATCGCAGTTTAAAATCAGTATGTACCTACATCTTGAATCAGAAAGCTCCACACAGCACTTTCTATTAGGTTTATCAAGTTACCCAATATTCTAAGCCATTACCTAATTAATCTAAGCAATCTAAATTAACCACTCCACCACAACAGCATCAAATTAACGTCTAGTTATACAGAATTTCTGAGTGATTATCTCTTTCTCTCTAGATAAAAAGGTTTAATCAATTTTCTGTGAATTAGTGTAGAATTAGTATATAAATTATTAGGAAAATAAATCCTGTAATTTTCAACCTAAAGTTAAAATGCTTATTTTATTTTTCAGATGATCATCAGCAAACCAATTGACAAATTACCATTATAATTATTTAATGAGTTACTGTAACACCTACAGTTGCATCAGGTGAAATACTGGGTCAGGAAAAATATGTAAGCAGTATTATTCTTTGAAATGGCCCTGGAAACTGACATATACAACAAGCAAGGATGACATTGTTGGATTTGTAGACTTAAATGAAAAATCGAGTAACTTTGCTGACCATGTTAGCTTTATGTAAAAAATAAATAAAAGATTAATGTAATTGTTTTATTTTATCAAAACTAGGAATCTTCAATCCTGGAGGAATAAAACTTTGAATAATGAGGAACAGAAAATCTAATTAATGTTTCCTGTTGCTCAAAATTAAAAGTTACATAAAATTAAATAAATTAACATTATAAAACTTTTATTTAATGATTCTTCTTAACAGCGCGTCGTTTTGGATGTTTGTGCATCAATATAACATCAGTTTCACTGCACAAAATCCATTCCGTAACAATTTTTACTATCGAGTCAAAAAATCTACATCCGGAAGATATAGATTCACGCTATACACCACGCATTCACAATGTTCATACAAAAACATCAACAAATAGTTGTATATACATACATACAAATACCTTAGGTCTGTTCTTTTAGGGGGTGAATGATCTCCTGTTTCATACAAATAAATCCCTAACATGAAAACTTTCACAAGCACACAAATAGTTTTGATTGTAAAATAATGTGAAATTGTTGTTAAGTTCCATAGGCATTTCTTTTGTCACCAGTGTTCAAAATGTGGAATATGTAAATCTATCTCCAAATAATTAATCAATCAGGCATTTTATTAAAGTTTTCTATTAGTTTCACAGATTAGAGAGTCTATAGTTTTTAGTCTCAAATATGTTTTGGGTGCATGAGATACACTCATTGTTACGGGCAGCCCACAACAAATTAAGATAATGTATTTTTAAATGATAACCTAAGCAAACAATTCATCATCATAACATAACAGCCTTTTTAATTACACTCACTGGACACAGGCCTCTCCTTGTTATCTGAGAAGGCTTAGGCAGTAGTTCACCACACTTGCCCAATGCAGATTGGTGGACAGCTTATAAGGTGATCAATACCCCTTATCTGATCCATTAGCTTCCTTCTACGACGCCTATTTATAGATATAGGGTTGGTGGTGCTATTCTACTCTGCCAGCATGACACGGTCATGAGAATAACTATTACATATAAACTTTAATATACAACCACTGTGTACAAATAATGTATATTCTTACTAAAAAATACAACTATTCAATTTCAAACCCATTTAATACCGAAAATGTTTTACATTATAATCTAAATTTATTACAGTATTAACACTATTTTGATTATTGTTTTTATTTTTCGGTGTGTCCTCCTGACACGTAGGCCTCATTCAGCCTTTTCCATAGGTACTAATCTAATCTGTTCTTGGCCAACCGTAACCACAAAGGCTCTGCTACCCTCTTAATGTCATCTGACCATCTCCTCTTCTGTCTGCCCTTTTTCCTCTTACATTGATACCTGAATGGGTCCCCCATTCAGTAACATCTCTTGTCCACTTCTGTATGTTATTTCTAAGTATGGGCTCCGTCCATTTCCACTTTAATTTCTTTATCTTTTCCACTGTATCCTCCAGCTGTGTTAAGGGCTATTGCTTTGACTTTCTGTCCTTCCTTCCATAAAAGTATATCCCAGAATGCACCTCTACAAACTTTAATAACACTATATTACGCCTACGTAGCGTATGAAATAATAAAAACTATTTTTTTTGCTGATATTTTAATCAATAACGTGTTTCACAAGCGTTTTCTACATGGTCTCGGCGATCGAAAGCCAAGCGATCGATCGAAACGCTAGTTTGTCGGTTTCGAGTCTCAAAGCTGCACGTTGGCTACGCATTGTATGGGAAGTTAGCGAGCGACGCCTTCTATTGCTTGCGTTTCGGTTCAATAGAAACGAAAACTGACATTTGGCTAGCAATTTTCGACTCGATTATTTTGATGACGTCACTTTTCGATTGCTTATGTCAATCCCATACATTTTTTGACTTAGCGATAGCGAGAGCGATTGTCGAAGTGCATGTTGTCTAAAGCCCCTGCTCGGTAACGTCAGCGCAGGTCAGCGCTGGCTTGTCATACTCGTGTGATCTTGTCAAATTACTAATAGTTACATACTTTTCGGCATCAGGGCGTACCTATCTAATGATTTACGTTATCAGTTTACGTACATTATAATGGATTTCACAATTAACGTTTATTAGATACAGGTTCCGATATAAGAAATTACTTGAACCTAAAAAGCAGAGAAATGCTATGAATTTTCTTATATTTTTAGTTGTCATATTATTAGTCAGGTAAGCACGCACTCCACCAAATAGTAGGTAGGGGACGGGGGGGCAAAACGGGGTCGCGAGGCACGACGGGGCCATCCTCCTATACAAGTAACTACACGTACTAGAAGTGTGTTGTTTGTGCTAATAAGTGGCCATTTGACATCGCTCTTTAGTGCCAAAGTGACCGGGGACTAGATGGCGCGTGTTCGTTTTTTACGACAAAAAATTAATTTCAATATTGTTTCATCTAATTTTTAGTCACACGAAAACACATGTAATAAAGTAATTGTTTAGATTACTATTATTGTTTTTCTGTTGTGCTTTTCTAACGATATTACTTATTGATATGCTATAAGCTAATGCACTCTAACTATCGATTATTGTTTTTTGTTGATCATTTAATATATTAATTTACATGGGGGCATAACGGTGACATGACTACGGGGCACGATGGGGTACCCCTTTATGCCAATCAATGCATTAAAAAAATGTGGTAAGTAGGTATATGACCAATTAATAAAAACAACTTTGCCGATTCAGATTTCTTACCTGCATCTACAACGGAAATCAAACATCAAGCGGCTCCTTCCCTTGAAGAGAACCCACCTGAACCATTTTTGCCTGTAACTACCTGCAAGTACGCACCCTTTACAGAAAACTCCTTTCTCAGAGCCTCAACCTCGACAATCTACAGAACGAAGACAGCCAAATCCAATTTCCAATTAAAAAGTAGGTCGTAATTTAACTACGGCTTTACATTATTATGAGCAGTACTCCCCCGAATTGATACCCCATTCTGCCCCTACCCTGGGGCATGATGGGGTTTTCATAAAGGTTTCGTAAAATTAAAATGTTTAATTAGTTACTTCACCAAATTTAGTGCCAAATGATAATTTATTATATAGCCAAAGCTTTCTGATTAGATTTAATTAAGAAATATATTCTGTTCATTTTTTTATTGATTATTTTCCTTAACGTCCCCGTTATGCCCCCCCTTCCCCTACGTACTCCACCAAATAGCTCCACCAAATAAATCATATTAATTCATTAACTCATATATATATTTCAACAAATACGTTAAACCTCTAAATTTCTAATGCTTGCGACTACGTTTCGTATTTTCGAGACGTAGTGTTAGAAGCGCGGAGTATAGTTGTTTCCTTCCCCCATTCAGGGATGCGTGGCCTCGCGAGAAATAGCCGGAAATCTTCGCCTTAACTACTAACTTATTAAGTTTCTACGTTTGAATATTCGGTCGTTATTATAATAAAAACAAACTAACCTGGCTGCTCGCAGTCCCCTCCCAACGACGCGGTTACAAGACCAACCAATAAAAACAATCGAATCATAACGACTGCACGCCAGAAACTAAACTATTTTTATCAAGACTACCACTTTTATAACGTTGATGAGTAAACATTATAATTGTGGAAAAAGAAAAGAAAACCGTGAATAACAACGCAACTAGACAATTGAACGGCCCCAGTTGTTTAAATTATACGAGCTAATAAAATAACACTGTATTATTTTGCTCACACATATTTGCAGTTTACTACACGAGCCTGTAATAAATTGTGTAATTTTCCTCTAATGTTTTAAAAGTACTTACTTATGGCTTTACGGCTGAGGAGCAATCGTAAATTGATCGGTACGATTTGTCCCGTGAATTGTGTTGAAGCATATTAATTATGGTTCAAAGCAATTCAAGGAGCAAATGCTTTAGGGCAGACGAGTGTTATACAGGATGACTGATAATTAGTGACGGTCCCGTTAAGGGGAGATAGAAGAGGACAATACTAGTCGATTTCACTATAGGATATACCTACTATCCGAAAGCGAACCGTTTCTGCGGTATTAATTATTTCAGAATTTGTGGGATGGCTCTGCCAAGTACTTACTCGATGCTTTGGATAGGTTGCAGCGTCGCGCGGCCCGCATCATAGGCGACAAAGAGGTGACTAAACATATTGTTGCGTCGTTGAGCGCTTTCTACCGTCTGTACCATGGGGAGTGCTCTGAGGAACTTTTTACCCTAATCCCACCATCTCCCTTGCTTTTAAGGACTACGCGTGCTGGTCTACGTTGTCACCGACAAACTGTGGCTACCATTCCAACACGAACTAAGAAACTCGTTTCTCTGTCGCACAATCAAGAAATGGAATTCACTGCCAGCACACGTGTTCCCTCCTTCCTACAATCCTGGGTCATTCAAAAGAGGCGTGAAAAAGCACCTTGCAGGTCAGCAAGGCGAGGGTGGCTAGCGCGGCAGTCTATCTCTCGCACCAGCTATCTTCGCATTGGGACACCATTTCTGCTTACCATCAGGTGGAATGGAGTCATTTGCTTGACCTTTTTATAAAACAAAAAAGAATATAAAAAAAACCGAAACGCAATAAATCGCTGGAGCGGACTGAGGGGAGTTTGCTTGCCAGCCCCTCGCTTCTGCTAACTCTTGCTATAGCGAGCGCGCTCGCTCATACCAACAAGAGGTGTGAGTGAGCGCGCTATAGCAAGAGTTCGCAGAAACGAGGGGCTGGCAAACCCTCCTCCTGCGATTTATTGCTTTCGGATGTGTTTTTCGGTTTTTTTATGAAATTCTAAATAATTAATATCTCAGGAATGGTTCGCTTTCGGATGAAACATCCCATAGTGAAATCGACTCGTCTTGTCCTCTTATATCTCCCCTTAACGGGTCCGCCACTAATTACCAGTCACCCTGTTTAGATGTATCACTAGCGAATTTTGAGTGACGTAATCGGTTTCACTGTGGAGTCAGTATCCGTAGTGTAAGTTCTTTAGTTTGAAAAACGTTGGTAACTATTTTAGTTACGTTTTAAGCTCAATTTGTATGGGAAGCATGATTTGCGCTTCTTTTAGCTAGTTCACGTTTCCTATACTTATCAATTGAGCGCTTAACGCAGCTAATAGTTACGTTTTTTATACTAAAAAACTTACACTACCGACTCTGCATTGGATTTAGAGGTGTGGTTTTCCTGGGGCAGGCAACGAAGGAGCGGAGGCCCCCGGAAACATTTTGGCCCATAGTTCTTGTTAAAAAGACTGTTTAAACAACATTAAAGTTGCTGATGCTTCGAATTTTGGATATTTTTTTATCTCTATTGTGGAGGTCCCACTCTTGTGGAGGCCCCAAGGCCAGTAGTCCCGCCAACCCTCCGTAAATCCACACCAGAGGCCTTAGTATGAGTTTTGATAGTTTTCGAGCTCGATCAAACGTATCGTCTTTCTTCATACATTGGCCACTGTTTCTGATAGTTTACGCTAGGGGCGCTAGTGGGCAATGTATGAAAAGAGACGATACGTTTGATCGAGCTCGAAAACTAACAAACTCGTACTAAGGCCTCTGACTGGATATTTTGTATAAGGAACAAGCGAGCACCTCCCATGCTAAAATAGTAAGGATTGTTCTGTATTTTCAGTTATAATGATGTAGGTATTCTTTGATTCCATCTGAACGTGGGCGGCTGTTTCTTCTGTCACCATGCAGGCTCTGCTGTACTGTCTGTAATACCTAGGTTAAAAATGTTGAACTATGTAAAAGCACCCTAATATTGTTTATGATTGTTAATCTGTAGTCTGTGATATCGGGGTCTTCCTTCCGTCTGTCATCCATCGTTGTCTTGTTATCGTGTGGTGTCTGGTAAATTGTAATCCAATATAATCAAGTGAATATATTAAGATTAATTGTTTATTTATTGTTGACACAATAAATACGGTTAACTGTGCGCGTTGTGTATTATTTGGCCGTCTTATATCCAAATCCAACTATACAAGAAACACATGACGGCCACTGCATCATCTCTACATTCATCAAAAAAGGTGTCTGTTAAAAGTGCTATGTCCAGTCAAGGTGACCGTTATTAATCTAGATGTACCTACTTACCTTATTTTGATTTTTCTATACAAATAGATCGACATTAATATTACAATTTAGAATGTTTGATAATAATAATGGTATTGGGAGGTATTCTTTGAAGTTGTTGAAATAGACTTCAGCGCATTCGTAACTATATATAAGTAATGGTTTATAACAATACCTACAAAAATGTAGTATTTGATGCAAACGGCTTATGAAAATTATTTATGTTGTTGGCTATGGCGCGAAGATCGTAGATGACAGAATCCCCAAGGTTGCCGCTTCGCCGCACCTGCGGCGCCGGGTCGTCCGCTGACAGTGTTGCCGTGCGTAAATATTTTATTTACTATTTCGGTTATAACAGACTATTTTAACGTGGCTAGGTGCCCCCTTGTTATACCATATAAATGTTACACTAATATAAATGTTCAGTTTGTGCCGCAATACAAATCAAATGAGTATAGATGTATAAAACATGATTCACATACTAAAAAACTAGGCATTTGTTTGGAGTTGTTTGTTTGCTTATTTTTTCTTCGTTTCATAATTTTAAAAGTAATTCTCCTAGGTAGGCACTCACATGATTTTTAACAGGTTAATATGGTTCTTAGTCTTCCAAATAGTAGGTACAGTCAGAGCAGAAATAGATAATCAAAAACAAAACCTCTGAATTAAGTTTAAGGAAAATAATAAACAGAAATGTAAATTTTTTAAAAGTAAGTATCTTAGTATTCATTTGTTTAATATATTATCTAAAAATCTTTTAACCACTATTCTCATTTAGTGAACGAAGTTTTGATTTTAATCGTCTACTTTTGCTGTTTGTGCTGTAATTATTTTGATCAAGTAAGTAGTTTTAACCACATTTATTCCAGTTTTCTTTCATGTTTTTTGTCACTTTTTAGAACAATGTCTTAATTTTCGCCATTTGAATCAGGAGGGTTAGTTTGTCGACATTCGTCAGCTGATATGCAGACCTCAGTTGCATTTCTGAAGTAATTCTGTTTGCATATACAGGCTGGTTCACAGTTGAGTAGCAACGTGTAGCAAACGGTAGGTTGTTGATCGACGGCGTCACAGTACTCACTCATGCACCCAGACGGACACTCCGACCATTCTTCATTTTGCCTTGTACATTTGACGGGAGCTGAAATATTTTTGTTGATTAATTGAATGATTTTCTTTATCAAAGTCTGTCTCCATTACTATGCTATCAACAGCCTTTTGTGTTCAGACTGTTAGTACCTACTAAGATAGTATTTTAGTAATTCGCATTCAGTTTCGGCTTTATTATTACCAACAGATGAGATTAAGGCCAAGAGCTTCCCGTAAAAGATAAATAAGACACTATGTCATAAAGAATTCTACGAATTTTATAACCAGGAAAGTTTTGGTGGCCAGTTTTACACTTAATATTTTGGAAACGAAACAGGCCAATAAATATTTCTTTATTGCTATCAGATATAAAATTGAAATTAAAAAATACTTTGAACATGTAAAATAAAAATAATCAAGTACTTATCATTATAACGGGTGTAACAAGACCTATAAGAAAGGCGAGATCTACGTATACCTGGGAAATAAAAGACAAAAATAGTAAATGATAAATTAATATTTATGAAGTTATTGAAGGTCAAAGTACGATTTTTTTTTTCAAAATTTTTATGAAAACAAATTGAAAACATTATTTCTTAACTTTTGTCTTGAGAAACATTATCAAAATTTTGAGTATTTCATACCAAAAAATGGCTTTAAAACGTCAGCGCTCAAGGTAACCACCGATATCGGGGCCGACCCAGCGGACTCAGCCGACCAAACGTCGCGCTCGTCTCCAACTTGCTAAGCGCCACGCAACTTGCTTGGGCGATATTTTTTGGAGTTTTTCTTAACACCATAAAATAAAAAACGTTTCCCAGCAATATTTTTTTTTATATGTTTCTTGTTTTGATATAAAGAATGCGTAGAATTCGGCTTTGTCTTAGGTCTTTTTACATCTTGTGTTTCGAAAAAGTAAAAGTTTACAAGCTTAACAATACTCACGACAATCCGTAGCAACGATACAGCGATCATCGTCGTAGCTCTTCCTCTTGTGGTTCAAGTGACAGACACAGCCAGAAAGGCAGGGGTTTGGTGGGTCACAGGCAATTACAGCTCGACTGTCGGTGGTTGGACAGTACTCCGTAGGACAAGAGATCTTGCAGTTTACAAATATCTCGTTTTCTCTGCATGGATTACCTCCTTGAAGCATACAGTAAAGCTTTATTAGCTTGGACTTACAGAAGATTTAAACAGAAATCATAAATAGATCATTAGATATCATCTTCTTCAGAAATACATTCATCAGATAACATGTATACGTCAGTTCATTTCTGACGTAATTTCTGTCCGCCTCCGTGGTTCAGAGGTTCTTGGTTCGACTCCCACGGGAGAACAAATTTTGTGCTTGGTTTGGTTTATATTAGGGTATTTGAAGCCAGAGGTCCACGTCCAGAAGCCTCCTCGTGGCGGACCCTGGTAACGTGGTGGGTAAGCGGGTGTGTGGCATTTGATGTCAAGTGTGTTCCTTGGCATTCGAAGTCACATGCCATCGTTATCGTTTTTGTTTTCCCACCACGGCTAGTGCCGGACGGCCCTCTTCAGGGCCACGACCGCGCCCAAAGTCCCCCGGGTGCGGTCCGATGGCTGTTCCCGGTGTCCTTGTCAGGAGGACACGCCAGGTCGAGCAGCCGTCGGTGGAGGAGTGGCTGCTGGCCACCAATTGGTGCAAGGAGTGCCTAGACGGGCAGCGTTGGGACGGTCTCGGTGTAGTTGCGCTCACGTGCGCAGATCCCGAGCCATCCCGTAATCGCGCACTGAAAGTCAGGCCTGGGAGGATATTTAGTGGGTATGCAGAGAACGCCTTTACCTCGAGTCTCACATATCCCCTGCGGTTGGCACCACCCCGCAGGGACGATGCGCAAATGCATTTGACCTCCCCGTCAAAAAAAAGGCATTATAGCAATTGTGTTCTGAATGGTTGAGTGTTCCGGGTGAGGCTCGCTTTCAGCGTCAGTCTTGTCATCACTTACCATCAAATGAGATGAAAGCCAAGACTCCAAGAGCTTGCCCATAAAGCATAAAATTGGTGCTGTTTGCAGTTGTACTTATAATCTAGAATATTAAAGAATCTCATTAATTGTCGCAGATATCTCTTTATGTGTGTCTAATTCTAAAGGCCTATTAGGCTGTTGTTAGGCTTGTCGTAACTAGCACTGTCACTCGCTAATAACACGAGGTAAGCAGTCGAGTAGGTTTCCTCGGTACATCTATAACGACTATAGCGAAATTTGTGCTCTTTAACTAATAAGGGTTTTCACTTCCTTAATTCAAGAAATATACTTTTTAATTAGAAATAAAATGTCAAACCTGGACATTGTTCGGGTTCTACGCATTTCCTCTCTTTGTTAAATAGGTATCCTGGTGCACACTCGCAACCTATGGGCTCGCAGATCTTATTACAATACACGGCGTTGGGAGAGTCGCAGGTAGAAGGACAAGGTGTTGGGCATTGCTTGACTACTGCATTTGGATCTCCATTACAACCAACGTTTACTAAAACAAACAGTTTTACTTAGGTACTTAAAATTTGAATTTCGAGTTTCAGTTCCAGACATGAAAGTCGATCGAGGTGATTGGATAGTTGTACTAGCCCAACATGCACCATCAGCTTTTTTGAACAGTGTGTGAGTAAATATAATAAAGAAAAAATAATTGGTGCACTTACTGGGACAGTCCTCGATCCTGATGCATTTACCACCATTCTCGGACAAAATGTAGCCATTCTCACAGCAGTTCGAAGCTAGAGCCAAATCACAGTTTGGGGGATTGGGGTTTGAACAAGTAGGCGTACAAGCAGATTCACATGGATTATGTCCCTCTGTAACCAAAATCAATTTATTGACTATTATATTACGTACATACATACATAATAATCACGGTCATAATCCTACAAGGAGTTGAGCAGAGCGTTCGGATACACTTGGTTACACAGTACCCCAAAATAGTGAAAAATTGTCAGCCTGTCACCTACACAAACAGGGGCATCAAACCTTAAACTCTATTGTCCTATCATTGTTAAATCTTGCTTAATTATAAGTTTTAGGCACGGGAAGCTTTCTTCCACCTTTGCCTTAACAACACTTAAAACCTGGTCGATAGCAAAAATAGGATTGCACAGACTAGAATAACACTTTTTTTTAGGATTGCGTGGAGATTTTTAACAGCAAGAAGCCAGTTTTGCCTAAATAATTAAACATTTAGATTTTATAAAAATTACATGAAGTGGCTTAGTTGAATATGCATGTTATTATTTGTAGTCATCATCAACACCTTATCTAATGTCCCCACCGAGGGGCTCGAGCCTACCCCACATTGGCGGTAATCGCCCGATTAGGCCTTAGTCAACCACGCTGGCCGAGTGCGGGTTGGTCGACTTCACACACAACCTAAGAATTTCTTCATAGGTGTGTGCAGGTTTCCTCAATATGTTTTCCTTCACCGTAAAAGCGTCGATTAAACGTACATATGAATTCAAAATTGGAAAACAATTCTTGGTACATGGCGGCGTTCGAACCGGTGCCTCACAGGTGGAAGACGACGCTCTTACCCACTACGCCACTGACGCCACTATAATGAAATTGTCAAATAACACATTATTTTTAGTGTTATTTGATAATTGAATCATATCAGCCGAGAGACGTCAAGTGTTGGACATAAGCCTCTCCTTAGGTATTTGCGGTCAGTACAATATGCCACTATTACTGCTCTAGGCTTTGGCATACATTTATGAGTTCATGGCCGCCGCTTGCCTGACACCAACCCTCTTTAGTAATGATTATGTGAGTGTTATCACCACCGCGCAAGTTTCCCCTTGATGTGATATACTCCAAGGGATTCCGAATTTACCTCAGTCGACTTTTACTGCATCCACCAAATCCTTTTCGTGACCGGACTACACCGGTATAAACACACACAAAAGTTTGTGTAACTGGTAACAGTAGCAATAGATTTCACCCACTTACCTCTTCTATCTCGCTTGCTGTTCTCAGGATTAAGAGATAGCTCCGACTTTGGACTTGACTTGGGCAGAATCGGCTCAACTGCTATCCGTGCTGCAAGAGTGTAAATTATAGTTAAGATAAGGACGTAGACATTTTCTACTCTTATTATAGATCCCCGTCCAATGTTCTAATTTGTTATATTTCTGCTCCGAGAATGATCCTAACGGCTAAATTTAGACGCCTCATAGTTGAGTAGCATTAAAGCATTAAAGCTCTAATATTTTTCATGAATGTATCGACCTGCGATATAAATATAAATTTAATAATAGGTAAATAAAATTATATAATTCCAATTAGCTTTAATATAAATGTGGAAGTTTGGATGGATAGATATTTGTTTCGTAGTCACGACAGAACCACAAAGTGGATCTGGATAAAATTTAGCACAATGATAGATATTAGTCAGGAATAGCGCATAGGCTACTTTCTGGCACGATAACCGACAGACGCGGGCGTCTGTTAATTTGTATTGATGCAAAACTCACTTGAACCACAATCTTTGGCTGGTATGCAGATTCCATCCGTGTCACGAAGATAATTTTCTATGCAGTTACATCCCGGTTCAGGTGGTTCATCTTTGCAGGCAAATTTCTGGTAAACAGAGGCGCAAGTTTGCGGTGGACAAACTTGTTTCACCTCGGAGTAAACTTCGTTGACGCTGCGGCATATTACTTTTGGTTCTAAAATATCGAAAGTCGTGCATTGAAAAATTGCCATTTTTTTTGTAGATTAGGTAAAATTACGAGTAATCAAAAATACCAATCCAGGTACTACATTTAAGTGCTTGCAAACGGAAAGCACCATGACCATACGTAGAATTTTAATATTGAAATCATTTCAATAAAAATATTATATAAATAATCGGTTTTCTTTTTGAGCTCATAGTCTCCTCAATATTTGTGACATACGCAATTGATATTAATAACAGAAAAACGTCGTTCATTTGAAAAATACATATACTAACCTGGTGGACATTCGTTTATCGGAACACAAATTTCCGACGAATTTCTCAGATGATTATCCTTACAGATGCAACCTGGCTCTGGGTCACTTGGTTCACATGGTGTTTCGGGTAAGTACAGGCTTATGCAGTTTTCGAGTGGGCAATACAGTTTATTTGGAGTGAATACCTCATTGAAACCGCACTCCAAATTTGTACCTTCAAAAACATTCATAAACATAAAAATAAAACCAAAACATTACGGATTAGTATTGTCATGTATGATCATCACCGTCATATTTATCAGCCTATAAGTAACTTGTCCTAAGTCCGATTTTTCAATGTAAACATTGTAGTACTTTTTTCTCACGCCTATTTTTACTTATGACAACTAGCGGGTATCTGCTTGATAAATATGCGCATCTTTATCTTTTTTACTAACCATGTACTACATATAATATTTAGGTAGTTTTTGTTTCTTGAGCAATAAAAAGGTCAAAAGTTATTTGCTCACAAGCTCGCGACAACACTATTTTTATTATTAGGGCAATACGTATTGCCTCATAACCACAAGCAACAAATTTTACAATCGTCTTTTGACATCCTTTATTTTTAAGTTGGATTTAGTACCTACGATTACACGTTTTCAATTCATGACAAGAAATAAAGTAAGTACCTATAAATCAATATTATTTGTAGCGAATCTAAGATTAAAAACCTGTATCGCATTGGTCGCTAGGGATACAAATATTGTCCTTGTTCCTCAAATACTCATCGATGCAGTTGCATCCTGGCTCAGGTTCTTTTTCAGCGCATGAATAAGAGGTGTAGATGCTTTCACAACTCTGGGGCGGGCAGACGTATTTCTTGTCGGAATACACTTCATTTTCGCCGCATTCTTGGATCAAATGGTCTATGGAAAGAGAAATCTCTAGAAATCTGGACTGGAGAAATCTCTAGAAATCTGGAATTATATGCCCTCGGGATCCCTTTAGTCCAGTAAATACTTTATTATTTAAAATTATATTAGCTTAAGTCTTCTACAGGGAATTAACCTCTTTTTTCGTGTACGAAAAAGTGTTTTATCGATTTTAAAATAGTTTACACTCAGTCAGAATGTACAATTTTATTTTTAATGCGGCTGAATTTATTCTCATCTTTTAGCATTTCCAAAGTGTCGTAGGTTAGTAAACTGCAAGTTGACTAGCGCAAAAAAGCAATGTTTATATTATTCCATAGAATCTCTCTCTACAAGGCTCATTACGAGAATCTGATTGCTACATATGTGTCTTGTCTCCTACTACTATGAATCATTCATCGGGGCTAACCCAATGAGAGAGCACACGATACATCTCCTGTCATTTCGTGAGGATTTGGGTATTCTGCGGATTTTAATTTAGTTCAAATTACAGCATACCAAATTACGAATCAAACCTATGCAAGTTACTCAGATCCCTTTAATAACTATAAAAGACCTGATGATCTTCAAATAGCTTATCAGATATTTTTGAATCTTAGCTTAGAACATAGCGAAGCAAAATGCCTTTCAAAAGAAAAAAAAATCAAAATCGGATCATTCGTTTGGGAGCTACGATACCAATTACATAAACACGTCCCTCTTTTTGCGACGATGCGGAAAATGAACTTGAAGATGGATTAATTCATACACCGAAACTTTAAATATGAATTGAAAACTAACCTGGCCGAGAAGGAGACTCCAAATAGTCACCCAACGATACAGCAACAAAACAAACAGATATAAGTAAACCATTCATCTCGACTGCCCGGCAGATGACTAAGCCATTATAAGCTAAACAGCTTTTTTATAACTAAGATGAGAAAATAAATTTTAAAAATCAGTCACATAGAAAAAAACAACCTTGAAATACGATGTAGGTAACTTCTAATTTTTATGCTCACAAAAAACATTGTGTATTGTTTACCTTACAATTGTAGGTTACGTAATGTAATTGGTGAATTTGCAGTCTGAGTCTGTATGGAAAAATTGGCACAATACTCACAGACTCACAGAGCGAATTGATAAGGATAATTTGACATTATGTTAGACAAAACATTAGTTTATTGACCTCGGTAGCATAATAATCCCACTATTAAAATCTTAATATTTAGTTTAGCTTTGTATAATTTTATCATCAGTCATGGTTTTTAAGACCATTCGAAGGACCTTTGTAAGAGACTGTGAATAATTTTTATTTCATTTATAACTTTTTATACGTAGTTAAACTAGTGGTCTTAAAAACGTATATGCTGTCAATTGAATCAATATGTTGTCAATGCCCTTTGAATGTTTATTGAGGAGTTCCGCAAGCGTTTTTTCAACAAGAAGTGTAACTAGACGTGGATATTTTGATTGTAGATATTTACAAATTATCGCGATTTAAGGAAAAGGTGGCAAGTTCTCTTCATATCTTTCAGTTCGTCATCAATCGTACCTCTAAGTTAGTTTGTAGTTAAATTAAGACGCTGAAGATAACCAAGCAATGTGTCCTATAATGACAAATTTCGATATCTTATCGTTATGAAACGATTGCCTTGTAACTTGTCTAAGCCCCCAGTTTCATCAGTTTTGGATACAAAATTGCCTATTCCTTTTTATTTTCTGTTTCTAAGAATTTTATTCTTACTGATAATACATCATTATATTTAAATAATATAGCATCACACAAATCATTGATTTAGCAAAATTAGAAAGGCATCTTGTGTATACTTAATAGTACCAGTGTTAGCTATTACCATCATTGCTTTTTCTACATATTTAATATATTTTAGTAAATATGATACAGTGACATATTTTGACAAAGGGATACTCAGATGGTTTGGAAATTTAGAAACAATGAGTGAAAGAAGATTGACGAAAAGCATATATGCATCGTATGTGAGCGGAGATGCTGGATGGGACGGGACCTAGGCGAACATTTATCGTTGAAATCAATAACATTCTAAATCAGGGTAAGTACAAAAGTGCGAAAAAATATTATCATGCAAGATGCGTAGTAAGTAGGAAAAAGTGATCTCTGCCTATCCTTATGAAGGCGTGACATGTACGTATGAATGCAAATACGAGGAATCATTACTTTTTGATTTCTACTGGATTTTCTTTTACTCATATTACTTTTACGTTTACTAGTAGTAGGTTTTAGTCAAGTGTTATGCTTATGTATCCTCTCTGTTATGATATTAGCAAATATCTTCATAAACAAATATTTTGAATAATGATATTGTTTTGTATTTATCATATACCATAATAATAATCTTTACTTTGCACATAAAAATACATATAACAAGTTGTAAAACCATAACGTTTCGCGTTTTTTTTTTATCTTTTATTAAACTATAAAATTGTCGTAATAATTTATTACATATCCATCATGATATTCGTGCGTGTCTGTTGCTTATATTTGCTGAATTTAAGTATTTTAATTTCACATATTATTATGTGGAATTTAGTTTAGTATATTTAATTCCATGTTTAAGTTAGTGTAACCAGATCAAATTCAGATGTAATATTTATTCTTGTGTATACGAGTGCATACATCAAGACTTTCTAGCAACGCTTTAGTAAAAATAGTGCTTATAATGTATATTTCCTTTAGCATAGATTATTCCTTCAGATATTTGTAATACTGTAAACGATTTCTATTCTAATGATAAGATCTAGTGAAATTACTAAGTGTTTCTTCAGGCTCTGCGCTCTAATTTTGAGCGGCTCCAAAATCTACCGTGCTTTATCTGTATTCATTTATATTTTTTATTGTACACATAAATTGGTTTTAGAAGTTTAATATACATTAGGAAATATATGTACCTACTAATAGGTGATTTATTGGCAGCTTAAAATAAATCAACATCAATCTCTAAAATTGTGTGTATTCCCCAAAATTTACACTTGCATTATATTTTGCTTTAGTTCGTAGGCTGAAAATATAGCGCCTTATAAATATACGGTCATTAACACTAACCTAATATGCTAATGTTTATGATAATTAGTAGAAGATACTACGACAAAAGTGACGAAAGTAAAATATTAAAATTATGACTTGATAAACTTATACCACTTGAATAAACCATGTTTTCTGTCTCATTTGGATAATTAAAAGATAATTATTTTTCCTGTTTTAAATAAATATTCAGTTGTTATTGAAATATGTTGTAGTAACAGCAACACTCAATAGGTATGCGAGAGATGATATCATAAATAGTTGATATTATTCAATGTTTACACTTAAAACTTGTACATATAGGTATTAGTGATAAAGACAAAAATACATACTTATTTTTCTATTTGTAAACTTAAGCATCAGTTCAGCATCATGAATAGAATTGATAATTATTTGTCGTTTTGAATAATAACCTTCATTACCTTTCATCATTATAAATACCTCACTGTTTGAATAATTATGTATTAGCAAAATAAGTATGTCTTTATCACTAATATTTTAAACTTTTTGATTCGTTGATCATATCGTGTTGATGTTTTGATTAATTTGATTTGAATTGTTCATAGATTTATTATTACTGACGTTTAATGGAATTGTTGATCTCGAGTATCACTCCGCGTTTGAACATATGTACCAGCTGCGCGATAACATACACAAAAAAAATCGTTCCTTTAAGATTCTTAAGAGCATAAATAGATAGAATTTGTTAGACCTTTCTGTATAAGCATATCTTCGCCTTTGAGTTAATTAGAAATATCTAGAAACAATAGACGCTGTTTATCTGCGCAAGTTGACCATTTGAACGCTTCTCAAACCTTTTCGGCAACTCGTGGCAATCTCGCACGTTGCATTTTTAAATTTAATATCTCTTTGTGCTCGTTTCGTTGCGAAAGTAACGTTGTGCAAAATTACGTACGTAAAATGAAATTGTACGCTACGTAAAAATGAGCTTGTACTTGGAATTGTTATGCTAGTCACGATAACTTTGCAAGCCGTACAAATAAGTTTGAAGAAGTTTTATGTGTAAGACTCTGTGGCTCTAGACAGACGGGCTGATTTCAATTGCATTCTGAATGCCAAGTTGCAGTTGGTGTGCAGTTCCATACAAGACGCAATTACCTACGGTCCTGCGTGTAGTATTGCTCGCACCTGTGGGATGGGATGGCTCTGCCAAGTACTTACTCGATGCTTTGGATAGGTTGCACCACAGAACACAGCTTTCTGTGTATAGTGGGATCATAGATATAGGAAACTGTAGATCGCCAATGTAAAAGAGAAAGAGCATACTAACGCGTATATAAGATAGAGATAGATAGACGAGAACATTTCACGTACACGTAGGGGGCCTAAGACGGCCTGTCAGTCACGTAGAAAAGACAGCAACTGTCAGACTACAGTAATATTTTTCATGCACATATGCGCATTACGCACACATCGGTGTATTTTTTTGGTCTCACACCTTCGGCGATTCATTGCTAATCTATAAACGACAGTAATAATAAATCTATGAGTGGGTTGCACGATCGCGCGACCTGTACCATCGGCGACGAAGAGGTGACCAACTGTCTTGATCCTATCCAATTACGTGATAATGCGCCATTGAGCGCGTTCTGCCGTCTATACCACGGTGATTGCTCTGTGCTTTTTCGCTTAATCCGATAAACGCGAAAGTTTGTATGGATCGATGTCTGGATGTGTGTTTGTTAGTATTTCAAGCAAAAACTTTAGTATGTAGTTTTTGCTTGAAATTTAATAAAACTGTACAATTATATACAACAAATCACAATATTAAAGTTACAATTAACCATCTTGTTATATAGTTAATTATAACTTTAAGATGGTTAATTGTAACTTTAATATTGTGAGTGTCATAAATATCAACTACTTGGAATTCGGTCAATTTAATAAACTAAGTAATGTTTAAACTAAATATAGCCTAATATAAATAAGTATAATACAGTAGTGTTCGTTTGTTTAGCATTGTATAGGGTGGAGGGTTAATAAACTGAAACACAGGATTTATCCTAATTCAGATATTAGCCCGCCATAGTCCTCAACCTCACTATGGATTTACTGCATAGCATTAACTTTACTGTGTCATTGAATGAACTTGTACTTTATTGTAATCTACCCACATTTTTCTGTTATATTCTTATAATTTCTTTATGAAAACTTTGTATATTTTTTTTAACTATGGTGAGAGAATAAACGTTATTATTATTATATAGCTCATACATCAGAATAACAAATAGCCTATAATTTATTATACTAATCTTGCGCAGACGAATTTGCAGGCAAAAGCTTGTATTAAGTACATACATGTACATAGGGGTTGAATTTATACCAGGTTACCTAAAAGCACCAACCCAAAAAGTAACAATACTTTAGTAAACAAACAAAAGCCAATAACCAAGACAAATGTTAAACTCAAAATGTCACGAGGAAACATAATGAAACAAATATGAGACACAAAAGTCGTCTACTCATTGTGTCGTCCATGTACTCCAACTAACCTACATTTTTCGTCAAAAAAAGTGTCTCTAAACCTCTTACGACAGCCGTTTCGTCCTATGTTATGGATGCCCACTAAATTATTTACTGTGGTTTTAAGGTTGGAGCCGTAGAGCAGTAACCACGAATTGCAACATCTTCGCCCATAAAGAGCTTTTAAGTGTACCTTTCAACAGTTGACCTTACCAAGACCCTCAGTAAGGGTCGAAATGAAAGGGTCCAACCATTAAATATTCACCTACACAGCTTTATTCACGAAATAGAAAGGTGGCTGAATTACACAGGCACTTGGAGAATATGTTGTAAATGAATTATGGTTAAAGTTTTTCTAATATTTTTCAATGAAGCCCTATTAAAATTAAACTGAGCACAAATTTATACCCATGTAGGACTCGCACAAAAAAATCATCTGATGTTGAAAGTAATATATTTGATAATTGAATTATGTGTTCGTTGATTTGTATTAATAGACAAGCTGACCCCGCAAACGTTGTTCCGACATGTATATTTTTTTCTTTTTAGCGACATGAAATATATTTTACGACCTCATACACTCATACCTAGAAATATACCTACACAAAAAACATTGTGACACGAGATTTTTATACGTAGATTTATGTTTTTCTTCTTATACTATAGTTTTACCGTGTTGGCTTGTTTTTATGAGTAATATCTGAAGGTATTATACAGAACAGGGAAAAATAATAAAATACACAGACAACTGAAGAATGAATGAATAACTATTACATTTATTACTTTTCATTAACATCGTTGAAAACTTAACAATAAAATAACAATATCTTACAAAATACCAAAAGAAATTACAAAGATAGGCCATTCTGCTTAATATTCCTAATTAAAAACCCGTGTTTACCTGTTGTTCCAGTTCTTCTGTGGACGTCTAAAGTTACAGAACTTTAGACGTATTTAGATGAAATTATACCTTTTTGAAATTTCTCAATCCATCATGTGTTGGTTATCTATTACGTATGAGTAAGTTCAATAAGTTTCAAATTGCTTTCTTGAAAATAAAAAGTAGAGAAACTTAATACAAGTTAATCTCTGTGACTTGGACATTGTTCCGCTGGAATACATTTTCCATTTAAGCGCACATATCCTTCTTTACATATACAGCCGAGTTTATCACAAAAGGGGAAACAGTTTTCTTTGGTATCCTCACAAGTTTCTTCGCAATCCGTACAGAGAGAAAATTCGACGTTTGGCTCCTGTAAGCATTTTCTTACTAAAAAATTAAACAAATTGTTAGAAATGGTGGTGGGCTTTTGACGATTTGAAATACTTAGCACGGTCCATTTAAAGAAAGAGCTTTTCCATTTCTTTTCCTTTCATTTCCAATATTTAAAAAGTTTTCACAATCAGTAAACTCAGTAAAGAGTTATGAGGTAACAAACATAGAAAAAACAACATAAAGAGGCATTGAAAACCTCCTGCTTTTTTTGAAGTCGGGTTAAAAAACTGAGTAGTAACAAGCAAGTTGGATAATTAGTATCTCTAAATGAAATCAGATTCAAAATGAATTTTAGACAGGCATGAAAGATGAATTGAAAATATTTCATATTACAAACCATAACAACTTTAAGAGCAATAGCTAATATAGCGATTGTTGTATCTATTACTTTAATACTTAGAATAGGTACCAATGTTTTAGATTTTTTTTTCCATTTATTATCGTTTGAACAAATCAATACATAATTTTATAAGCGATAACATAAAAAACCACTAAGGTTTTAAGACTATATCTATTATTCCAATCTAATATCTATTATTTTTAATTTATTTTATTCTATTTCTACATCTATGTAATATATTAAGCTAAAAATATGATAGTGGTCTGAATTCTAAAATACTAATATCAACCCAATTTGGAAAGTTTTGTCTGATATTGGGAAGAAGAACGCCTCAATATACTTACTGGGCTGTAAGAAAGCGGATCGATTATAAAATCTTAAATATTTGAACAATCCTTCTAAAATAAAAATAAAATAAAAGCTTATTTCAATTCGGTAATAGAAAGATGTAATGCACTAGAAAATTTACTAGGAAACAGTCTACACTTCGCAAAACCAGCACACACTAAAAAAACAGTTACATATTATTATCGACCAGTACACTTAGTATGAGTTTTAATAGTTTTCGAGCTCGATCAAACGTATCGTCTTTTTTCATACATTGCCCACTGTTTCTGATAGTTTACGCTAGAGGCGCTAGTGGGCAATGTATGACAGATACGATACGTTTGATCGAGCTCGAAAACTAACAAAACTTATACTAGGGGTACTGCTTTCTTTGTAGCCCAGCGTACATTTTAACATATGACTGTATGATCTTTACCTGGGCATTCGTCAATCGGTACACAAGTGCCATTGAGCTTAGCGTATCCATCCTCACATATGCAATCAATGTAAGCGCAGATACGATTACAGACTTGGTACAGATTGTCACAACTGAGAATACATTTCGGAGACGAGACGCAACCAAATCTTTCATGTGGCCCACAATTATGTGCTGGAACAAAATAAAAATAAATTAAAACGTTAATGTTATATTTTTATACGGATCCGGATCGGATACTTATTTTTACTTTCTCGTATAAGTAGTATAGAGGAAGTCTTGTAATCGTAAAAATATTCGACCTCGAGATTTTGACGGATTTACACGTTTTGCACCTCCCTTAGTCCAAAATTTTTTTTTTAAAAACTATGTTTGTGTGTCTGTGCGTTAGCACGATAACTCGAGTATGCTTTAACTTATTGCAATTTAATTTAATATGCATGTATAACATCAAAATATAAGGTTTCTATCAACTTTTGAGTAGTCGATCACGAAAGTTAAGCAACCAAGTGCGTGGTCGGTACTCGGATGGGTGACCAAAATTTAACATGCATGTATGAGATCAAAATATAATATTTATATCGACTTTTGAGCCGTTTCCGGTACACGAGAAAGTCAAGGGGAGACCACTCCCAATTTTTATTTTAGCTTATGTTTTAGAGTTGTGTCGCACAAATCACAGATTACAAAGAATATGCACAAATCGCAATTTGGTTCATAGATTAATATAAGTACTAACGTATTGGTTGTCGAGTCAAGTGCCAACAGGAAATGTTGACGTTCAAAATCAAAACTGAATGTTCTGGATAATGGATACGTAAGTGATGCATTAAAATAATGTTTAGGTCACACCTATAAGATGGCGGTCTCCACAGACCACCACTTCTTTACGCCCGTATTTACAATTATTACTTGTCTTAGTAAAAAACAATTTTAAGCAAAATAAGGCATTTCTCAGTGCGTGCCATATTGCAAGGGTTTTGAGGTCTCACAGTGCGTGTGGACGCACAGGTTATTAAAAACCCATAGACAATACTTAAGTGGGGATCGGAACTATGCGTACTTTAAAATGAACGCACAGCTTAGGTAGCTAACTAGCTATATTACATAACGCACAGGTAGAGATCATTGGTCTGAGCAAGGAGCTTATATTACCTATAGAATGGAGTCATTAGTCAAATGAAAAAAGTGAGGGCAAAAATTTTGACAACCCTTGACATTTCTTGACATTTCTAGAGAGGCTCTGTCTCTTTCTAGTAGGGTGCCTATAGCAGAAAAAATAATTACGGACAATCCTTGGACTTCGTTAAGTTAATAAAATTAATTAGTACTCAAAGTTTAAAATATTTTTGAGTTTACCATGACAAAGAATTAACATTCATAATAATTAGTTTTAATCTTCCGTACAACTGTCTGTTACTATAAGTAAATTTACACTTAACATTGGCGAAATATGAAAATGAAAAAGCTCTTTATTAAATGGACTTTGCTAAGTGCTTTTAAATCGTCAAAAGCCCTACCACCATTTCGGGACGAAATAATAATTATGCTGAGATGGAGCAGAAATGGCGAAAGACTCCGGCGAAGAACTCCACAGCTTACAATTTTGTAATGATTCAAAACATCAATACAAGTCAATAAATAATTATCAATTTAATTTAAGTTACAGTTTTACATGCGTATATTTTGGGTAGTTATTAAAAATAAATAAAGTAGTAGTAGTGGTAGTTTTATAAATTCTGTAACACACTAAGTTTATTCCTTAATAAAAACTTGATCACAAGACCTGTTCTATTTTAAATCTAAACATAAATAACAATCTAAACATTCATATATTACATATTATGTGACTCAAGAATTTATGTAAAACAAAGTTATATATACACATAATATTGATACTTAAAAGAACAAAATCCTTTATTATTACATGATACAGTGATATCCACAGAATATAGTTACATATTCACATAGATACTTCTAAATTACAAAATATTGACCTAAAATATATTACTTTCATATCAATCGATGTTTCATAATACTTTATAATGATTGGCAAAATAATCGATTCTGTAAAACAACTAAGAAAAAAGTTACAGCTAATTTTGTACAAGACAAACTTAAAATCGCTCTGCTATAAAGTAAGAATTATGCAGATGTGACTTTATTCTATCATGAGACCAACAATTAAAAATATGAATACCGGTAAAATATGTAAAAGAATCATTTGTACTCGTAACTCGATTAATACTGGTTAACGTATGACAAGGTATATAACTTTGTCATGTGTTAACCAGTATTAAAAAAATATGCATAAAACGATAAGGATTTCCTATGTAAAGTTGGTCGGTACGCAACGTATCACACCATGTATTTGGAATAGCCCGTATTAACTTTTTTCGGTTTCAAAGAGTTTGTACCTCATTCTTACTTTAAATTGAACGCCCTACGTATATATATCAACCTTCTGTACCTGTTACTCAGTTACGAAGTCAGAAGGATAAGAGCCTTGTTCCTAAAGCCGTAATAGTGTAATTTCCTGACCTAAATAGTAGTTAAGCGACCCCGTCCAAACCCCGAATTCATCACATCATCATATCAGCCAAGAGACGACCATTTTGATGTACCGATAGTCTATTTGGCACCTTTGAAGTCACTGGAGCACGGCTCAGGTTTCGACAGAATCGAAGACTTTCTCATAGTCCACAAACGCTAAGCATACTGGCAGACAATACTCTTCGGTCTTCTGTATAACCTGCTGCAACTTATGTATTGGTCAATGGTACTAAAGCCTTTTCGTAATCCAGCTTGTTCTGGGGGCTGGAAGTCGTCATTAGCATATTAAAAACTATCATTTGATAGGCTTGAATAGCACAGTCACAATTTTATTAATGCTGTGTCAATTTTACTAACCCAAATTCGAGTGAAGTTTGAGGTCACTGTGCATATTGCACTCTGGGTTACATGTTAGTAGATGCAAATGTGAAAGATAAAATACACTATTACACTGGTAAAATCCAATCAATCATTTTGAATATGTTTCTCAATTAAAATAATGTACATTGCACAAATTACATGTTTTGTTTGCAAATAAACGTTCCCAACCAAAAATGGGTAGAACGATTTATGTATGATATATATACATAATCTATAAACTATACATATAATCTATATATATCTAATAACAGCTATTTCAAAGACTTAAAAAAATATATATATCAATTTTGATTGCCATTTCTGAAAGGAAAAAGGTTATTATTTTATAATAATTCTGGAAATCCTAGTCACCCTAGTCAATTTGTTTACACATATTTGAATAAGTAATTTATGTATGAAAATTAATTAAATTCAGATAGTATTAAAGCCGAGTATCAGAAATTACTTTCCCCTATGGAGTTTCGCCCAATAACGATAATCATATGGAATTACATGTGAAAAACCAATTTTACTTAGGTGAACAATAATATGCAATTATAACACTTACAAGTGAAATTTCACACTGCATCCTGGATACCACTCACTTCTGCAACCACGAACTATACAGCGATGCACCATTTTGCACTATTTATAGTTATTAAAATGTAAAAAGCCGTAACAAAATCGCGAGTCGATATTTATGAATACGTCAATTGCGACAATTTATGTCATGTTGAGATTTCGGGACATTGACACATGAAGAAGGTGCTGCCATTACATAAATCCTTTCATTTCCCATAAGTTATAGAAAGAATCACAATGATGATTTTCAAAATAAAATACAAATCTAAACATTAAAAGTAAATATATTATATTTATTTCTTTCATTGATAATAAATACTGATAATTGAATACAATATGTTAAGTTTTTAGCTACTTTTCTACTTTTGTTTTAGAAAGATGGCGAAATACTGGGGAAATCTTGTTTCTATGTAGTCGTGTTTAGAAAGAGATGACGATAATTTCTAGAAAGAGAAATGTGAAATTTGAAATGTCAAGTATTGTCAAAATTTTTGCCCTCACTTTGTTAATTTGACTAATGACTCCATTCTTAGTATAAGCTCCTTGGGTCTGAGGGTCGAGATGTCAAAAGCAACGTCCAGTTGTCAAAAGTTTAAAGTTTGAAGGAGGTTTGAAGTAATAAAACGTCAGTAATCACAGAGCTCTATTCAATGCAATGCGTTTACTTATCCAAGAGTTGAGAGACCTCATAGTAATGTTTGTGAATACGGTAGAGTAGTACGGCGAGCACCGTCTGCATACAAACGAAGAAAACGTTACTACCCCCTTTTTCTTATCATGTTTTTAATGGTATATAAACATAGTAAAAAATAACGTAGTTACTAATACAAATACCTTTGAAAGTCCAACTAATTCCAACTAATGTCAAATGTTGAAAAAAAGGAATACGTACAGACCACATATATCAATCTAAGGAGATCGGTCGAATCGCCGAGTTCATAGGAAGACCGAGTGTCGCGATCAGCGGCCGTACTACGTAACATGGTTCTAGTTGAGCATGCCGAAATGTACACTATTCATTGCGTCTTAAGGACTGCGAAGCAATGAAAGTTAAGCACAGCGGAGATCGCAATGAAAGTATAACACAAAGGAGACCGGTCAAATCGCTGAGTTACGTATTCACTCGACTCTATCGGAAGGCGAAGTGGCGGTAATGTATGCCCACTGGGCATACACTTGTCACAAGTTAAACGCCGGCTTGGCCTATCTCCTTGTATTATTAAATATGTGGTACAGACATATGTTTCTTTTTGTTAAAAACTTTCTTAAAATCATAAAGGTCGGATATGAAAAAGGGGTAGGAAAACATTTTTTCCGTCTGTATGATCCTTTTACGAATAGAATAGAATTATAAGTACGTCATTTCAGTTTTCTTAAATCCGTAAATATTATTATTAGTATCGGTTAATGGCAATAATGATACTTAGGTACGTTGCTCGTTGATCAATCTATGTGCTGATAGTCTCGTAAATCGATTTTAGTAATAAATTCGGAAGTAAAATATGCTTTTTCTCCGTATTGCCGAATAAAATATCAAAAGAAAGTGAAATTGGCAAAAAACCATGCATAAAAACAAAATTTAGTATGGGGCAATAGCCTTGAATATCAACTTAAAAAGATTGTAAGTTAAAAAAAACCGGACAAGTGCGAGTCGGACTCGCCCACCGAGGGTTCCGTAGAAATTTGTAGTTACAACATATCAAAAATAGTTCAGGAATCTCGCAGTGTTTTCCAAGCTTTTCCCAAGATTCAGTTTCTAAAACCTTATTGTGTTTATACTTGTGTTTTATAATTGTGGTTATACTAACAGTTCATACCTAAATTAGTCAGGTAACATAATTAATGTTGTTTTTTCCTTAAATCTCAAATTTAATACCGATTTGTAAGTGGTGACTGCAAAAAGAATGAAGAGTATCACATTGTACATCAAAGTGCCATGTAGAATTGTCGTGTTCGGTTCAGCGCCATCTCTGAGCGACGTTGCGAACCTAACATCTTGAGAGTGTCGAAATATAAGTTTTTCGTATCTTTTTTTTGCGTTAACTTAGAAGTTTAATTTTTTTAACAGCTTCAAGGAACTGTAGACCTGAGTATATGGTTTTAATTTCAACTCGATACCTCTACTCGTTACCGAGATAAGCGCATACCTCGATGATTGATTACGTACTTAAAATAAAGACTATAGGTATTTTATATGATTTAATTACAAATTAATAGTTTCAGAGTTTTCCCTGTATGAGTAGTAATTATAACAATATTATTTGCCATATTTAATAGTTCTAGGTCAACGGGGAGTACCCTATGAATTTTGATTCATTTGAGAGTGTCGAAATATACGTTTTTTGCGACATAAACGGCCGTATCTTTTTTTTTGCGTTAACTACGAAGTATGATTTTTTCACAGTTTCAAGGGACCGTAGATATGAGTATATGGTTTTAATTTTAACTCAATACCTCTGCTCGTTCCCGAGATAAACGGTCTTGAAAGACAGACGGACAACAAAGTGATCCTTTATGGGTTCCGTTTTTTCCTTTTGAGGTACGGAACCCTAAAAACATGAATAATTATATGAAATGTGAAAAAAATACATACATACTACATTATCAACAGTCGGAACAGCAAGCTGCTATGTTGGAAGTGGATATGTTACATTTTAAATCGGAGTTCATTGTAAGAAGTCCTTACAATATTAAGGATTTGCAATAATAAATGAGTGAATGGTCTACTAAGTGGTAGACCCATATGAAGGGTTGTCTGGTTAGGTATCACCGCCTTTCTTATTTCTGCCGTGAAGCAGTCCGCTGTGTTTTGGATTGAAGGGAAAGGTAGCCAGTGTTATTACTGGGCAAGGAAGGCATATCATCTTAGTCCCCAGAATGGCAACTTACTTGTAGTGTTATTATTGTTATCCTTAATATTGCAAGTGTCTTTAGACGACGGCAACCACTTAACACCAGGTGGGCCGCAAGCTTGTTTGCTATCTCGTAGTATGAAAAAAATATATCGAGTAGCTCAATATACAAAATGTGGGGTAAAAATATTAAATAAGTGAAGCGCGCTTTTACTTTCTGCTTATTCATCACTTACCATCAGGTGCGATGAATGCCAAGAACTTTGTTTCAAACAATACAAAACCTTACTTCGTAGTGCAAGAAAACTATTTTATGTTGCAACTTACTATTAATCGTCTAACATGCTTCGTTAATTACGTTAATATACAATAAATTACTTACCGTGGCTACTTCCAAATGCTGCAAGCGACACGAGGACAATTATGCCTCTCATACTGTTGGTTGGGTAAAGACTGATTCTGTAGACTCGTGTGTGTTTTTTATAAACGAAACTAGTGAACAATAAAAAATCTGCCTTGAGATAGAATCCGTCAGCACAATAAGTTTTTGCGGAAAGTACAACAAAAAGTAGGGCTTTCGTACTCAAAGTAGATAACAATTGGCATGTTATAAGTTACCGGCTTATATAAAGAAAAAAGGGAAGATACGTTACCCGATTAATCCCTGGACGATTATTAATATCCAGACACAATTGATTTTAATTGTGTTCTTGCGCTCCTGAGCGCGAACGGGGCTTAACGAGTTAACGCGCGTGTGCCTACAAAACTGAGACCAATGACCCAACTTCGTCTCAGTCTCCAATCGGTGAACTGTTTGTACGTGCATGGTCCGTGCTATATTGTGAATGAAATATTACTAATAGCTTAAAAAATACACTGCACAATTCACTCAATGAATAACGTTTCACGCATAAGTACCTACCCTAAACAGTAATATTTTCAAGAAGATTCCTATTAGAAAATACGTATTATTCAGCTTAGGACATTTGAATAAACGAAACAAAAAATACGCTGACGCTACTTTGTAATGTAGTGACGTCTTGAGACTCGCTGACTCGCTCGCACTTACGTAGTAAGTGATCACTCTATCTCCCTTTCTCGATGGGCACTATTCGGCACCTTAACGATGCTGTACGTAACCTTCATTGACAGAGTGTGAGTGACCTGCCGGTCATCTGTTCTAGGAAAGATCATAAAACCAGGTTCATCGTCACAAACATACCTACCGGTCGCAAGGCTTTCTTATTTGGCGCTCAGTCGTAATGTAGCGCTTCCTTGTGTTTCATCAATATCGTAGTTTAGTAGTTTTTGAGATATATAGAGATAAGTGTGTTTCATAAGCAGTAAGGCAATGCAAAGGAGTTCTTTCATGTAATTAATCTGGGAATACGATTTAGAGATCCTTCATACTAGCGTTTGTCCAGCGTCGCTACGGCGTTCGATGAATGTTAGCGCAGCATAGACTCCGCGACGATTACGACGCGAAGTTTTGTCGTTCTGCAGTAATTAATTTTTACACAAACAAATATTTTAATTCACGCCTCGCATTTTCTTGTCAATCCACACTGTTTCCACCAAATATGCGCTAGGAGAGGATTGATTTTTCATTCAAATTTCAATTGTCTTCTCGCCTCGTATCGTCTCGCCACTCTGGTAGAAAATCACCTAAAAGAGCTCCTTTGGTGCTGGAGAAGTGATAAAAGGTTATTGCTTACGGTTTCTACTTCCAAATTCTGCTGCTGCTAGTGATAGAAGGACAATTGAGCCTTTCATAATGACGGTTGGGTATAGACTGGTTCTCTAGATTCGTGTTTGTTTTTTTCCAAAGCAAAGATTGTGAATAGTAAAAAAATTGCCTTGAGCTTTGTGATATGTGTCCATTCACACAACAAGTTTTTGCTTAAAGATGGGGAAGTCCTTCAAAGAGTGGGGTCTTTCCGAGTACATAAAGTATGCAATGAGGAAAATTAAAATTACATATTATAATATGCTAGCTATCAACTACTATATTAGGTGGTTTAAAATTGCAGCGATACCTAAATGTTATAATCTCCGTTTTACTACCATTTTTTTTATTCTCGGCCGGCCGGTCTATTCGCACTCTTTTTTGACAGATAAAAGTGATAAT
This sequence comes from Elophila nymphaeata, assembly GCA_955850985.1. Classification (NCBI taxonomy): domain Eukaryota; kingdom Metazoa; phylum Arthropoda; class Insecta; order Lepidoptera; family Crambidae; genus Elophila; species Elophila nymphaeata. The sequence continues at coordinate 13,320,113 of OY039076.1, read as the reverse complement.
CACCGAGTGAGTGACATATTCATTGCTATTTTAATCGACTTCAAAAAGGAGGAGGTTCTTAATGCGATTGTATTTTTTTATGTTTGTTACCTCTTAACTCCTTACTGAGTGTACCGATTCTTTCAACCTTTGGAAGTTGGTGCTTGTCATGTGGTCAATTTGATCGACATGTGACGAGTAGTTTTTGAGTTATCTCTAATAATGCATATTTAATTTACGTCGATGATATCGTAATAGTTCTATTCCTTGTGGTAAAAAAGATTTGAACCACCACCAATCACATCGAGCACTGATTGCTGTAGCTATTAGGCCGTACCGGGCGGAGGCGGTTTAAAAACATAATCGCAATAACGTGTTTTCTCGCTCTTCTGTTCGCATTATCCTCCTATAAAAATACACTCATGCTAGAATATAACAACAGTTAACAACTATTGGTCAAACATGAATCAAATAATTCTACTTTGTGTTTTGTCTTTGACAGTATCAGCATTTGGGTTGGACCTTGAAAGATTTAACGAAGGTAAGTGACACTACAGATGTTAAGTTGGCGGAACTAGGGCTTGTATCGAATATCTTGTAATAATGATACCGTGCTGATTTTAGGGAATATAGCCCCGATCCATTATGCTAAATTGTACCTATTTAATTATTATTTGAATGCTGTATTATTTTATTTAAGGACTAAGAGGTATGTGAGTCCTTTTGCACCCTAAATGTTTATTATTGCTTAAATTACCTGATCTGTCTAGGTACCTATTTGAAATTCAGCGAAAATTCAATATTTCACACAACACAACGACCGACTGAGTCCGACTATTTTTGGGGAACCTTCTATTTCAAATTTTAGAGGAACCTATACTTTTACCTAAAATGCTTTGGAAAATGCCCGCTCCCAACCGGTCAAGGTGCAGAGACACATTCCGTCAATAATTGTTGTATATTAATCTGTTGTATGTATTATGTATCGCAGTTAGGATAATCGAAGAATTCAATGATTTATGTGTTTTGTTAAAAACAATATTAAATTAAGATAAAATTAGAAAGTCATTTTGAAACTTATGGAGAGAAATTTCTGATCAAACTATCTTTTTGCCAGAGTAATTACTCGTAATATGCGTATTGCTCATAAACACAGACGATGTGTTTTTTTCAGATAGGTACCTATACGTAAGAGCGTACTTTTTTTTTACATTTAAGCTCGATCCAAACAGTTTCGTGCCGTGCACTGAACGTGGGCGGGACGTGCTCCGCAAGTGGCTTGAAACAAATATCGTTGCGTACGTAGAAAAGGGTCTCTATGTGTACTGTGATTGCGTATTTTTATATAAAGGCCCTAGCGTGACATTATTGGTCGTGCCACAGACACAACCCGGGATAGCCCTGATGTCTGGATAGACTTTGAGAATTAATCATATACGAAATAGTAATAATATAATAATAATAATAATAGCCTTTATTTAACAATCTTTCTTACAATATAGTTAAAATTATATTATTAAATTGTTTGACACCGGTACGTGAAGATTGTCTTGCTGTCCAGCATAGGCCTCCCCTAGAGTTCGCCACGGCGCGCGATTCTGCGCTTGTCTTTTCCAAGTACCTATGTTCCGCTATTTTTATAATCTCGTCTTCCCATCTGCGACGCTGTCTCCCTTTTTTTCTTTTGTGTTGTCTCGGGCACCACTCTGTTACGTCCTTAGACCATTTATCCTTCTTACTCCTAATCACATGTCCTGCCTCGTACTCCTACGTCCATTTTAGTTTTTTAATACAGTAAGTAACATCTGTAATTCTAGTTTTCTCCCTTATGGTATCAAGTTTTATTTTATCTTTTAATTTGATGTTAAGTATGCTTCGTTCCATACAAGTCTTCGTTCAATCCAAGTTTCTAATTTATGTATGTTAAGATTAGTTAAGCTCCAGGTTTGGCATCCATATGTCATGACAGGCAGAATACACGAATTAAATATTTACGAAAAAGTACTTATAAGTAACAAACTAAAAACCTTTTTTTACTAGAAAAAACAGAAAAAAAATAATTACGCGTTTGTTAACGCAAAAATTATTCCATAAACAATTAATTATTGAACTTTAATATCATAATATACGTCTGGGCTTTGCATTATTCGGTCTCTAGGTGTAAGAAAATAAATACCGTTAGTTTTCGGACAAGTTAATAAATAAGGTATTTTTATGAATAAATTTTTAAATAAATATACCAAAATGGTCATTTTGGTATGTTTCGTGCACAAATGTTCGTGTATTACATCAGTAAATACACGTACATTTTTTTCCTACTAGGACATACCTAACAAGGCCCCGTAGCTATGCGTTCACTTTCATGGCCGCATATGAAGGGGTGATCGTCCGTCACTCATGTATTGTCTATGAAGAGGTTTTTGGGACCATATGCGTCCACGCTTGGAGACCTCAAAGTATAATTTGTGAATACCGTCACCTTACAACTGGCAAATGCTTCAAAGCACATTAACAACATATTAGCGATTAATTGACATTTGTCACGATGATTTTTCTTCATATTATGTTAGTTATCATTATAAGTGTCGTGGCCCAATCGTATAATTGGCCAGATCATGAAATGTGCTTCGTATCATAAAATGCTACTGGACCATAAAAATCTCGACCACTGGTCAAGTAGCCCATTATCTAAAAGTGGTAGTGGTCAGGAGTGATCAGTAGGTTCAAGGTTATTTTTTTATGACCAAGCGGAGTGGACTGTTTGTGGGAGAGTCTAATTGGTCTGATCGGTGGGTAGACGATATGCCCAAGCATTTCATGATCTGGCCAATTATACGATCAAGCCACGACATAGGTATTCTATTTGTAAACTGAATGGAATATAATGGCCACTTCTAGATCCTCTGATATTTTTCTATTGACTGAATTTCTTAATTTGGTTTCAGATCTTTCCTTTTGTGGTCCAAATGAAGTATTTCGTTGCGTAGCAGACGGTTGCATTGCTGATTGCGAGACTCCGGATATTATGTGCCCCGCAGTCTGTTCGTACAGTGCATGCGTATGTGAATGGGGATACGTCAAATACAATGATAAATGTATAGAAGTAAAAGATTGTCCAGGTTATAATGGTAATGTCTTTATGCATCATTTTATTTTTATACATTATAAATATTTTTTATACTTTATTATTTTAATTTTAATGCTGTGGATAATTTCTAATTAATAAAATAATATATTTATTTTTTATTTATGAGGAGGTCGATGGCGCCGCGGTAATGCGTTCTTAGTAACGTTTACGAAAGTTAAGCTATCAAGTGCGCGGTCGGTACTCGAATGGATGGCCGATAATTTTTCAAATCGATTTTCCTCCGTGCTTCGGAAGGCATATTAAGCTGGTGGTCCCGGGTGCTGTCGAAAGATAGCAGTCATCCCCAAGGAGGGTTAGTGTCAGGCACGCGGCCGTAAAAATGTAATGCCAAATCCTTAAGCAGTATTGTCGATATCAAGGCATACTGCACCGACCTCCTTATAAATTGGGAGCAGAGTAGAAATATAATGATTTAATGAAGTCATACTTCTTAAGGTGCGTTATGAAAAAATTATGAGAGTGAAATTTTAAGATGGGCGCGCATCACTGTAACACAATAAGTCACTGGTTGAAGCTGCTCGCTAAACCGCTCATTAACACGTTGACTGTTCAGGCCAAATCGAGTTAACTCCTAATGATGCCCATTAGTGCTTAATTTTTTTTTTATAATAAAAACTTGTCGAATTATTTGATACTTATTTACCTCAATATCTAGCTATCTAGTTTAGACGTCCTTGTGATATTTTTTAATGTAACTGAGACGTTCATGAAAATAAAAGACATTGATTTCGTATACCCACTTGCGTCACATGTGATGCATGAACGTGGGATTGGGTATATAATTGTATCATATGTGATGCAGGGACAGTTGACGTGTTAAGTTTCGAACTAAATAAATAAAGGTCCAAAAGTAAAGAGTATGGCGCAAGTAAAAGAGTTAGAGCATGTAAAGAAATCAACTTCCTATTCGGAAGCGTAAGAACACGAGTATGTTTGAGCTGAGCATATGTAATTAATATTCAACCTAACAATTTTATTTTGCTTTTTTTACAGATAAACAGAACACTGATACTAACAGCGATTGAGAAGTAATTTCGAAACTGCACTGAGTCCTATAAATATAATATTTAATTTTAACAGTTTTATTACCTAGTTTCCATTTAATTTGAAGGTAACAAAATAATGAATACAAAACAGCAATAATGCCATACGATTATATAACATTGTACCAATAAATAATTTTCACAGTACGATACCGATGTTTTTATTTGGAGTCTAAGCCCCGTATTACAGAATGACACTCATGAGAAATCAATCATGTCTTGAGAATCGTTTGTCACTTTCTATCGAGCACAAATAGATAGAGACGTACGACGCTCAGTACGGCGTTGATTCTTGAGACTCATTCTATAATACGAACATAAGATTAAAAACTCAATTGTCATACATAAGTAATGAAATCACACTTTTAATTACTTAGGTTAGGTACACGTGACATACGGCATCGCGAAATGTTAGACCAACAGTATATTTATTTACACTACTGGGCAATAACGAGCGGCTCCTACTTATTAATTTGTAATGTGAAATTAGCCTTTTGGTAACCCTGAGAACCAAAATGCCTATTAGATTAATATATTCGGGATAGTCAAAGTATTCTATAAGCATATTCATGAACAAGTTGTGTAAGTTGCAGCTTATAACGAGGCCTTCGCCTATGAAAGTTTTCAAAGTAATTCCTTAATAACATTTTCAAGTTTCTTAATAACTTCAAGTACCAACTGGATATCATGGAACTTGTTTGTAAATCTGTTAAATATTCTTAGCTAAGCAGAACAATGACCATTCAGAAAAAACTGTCTTCAAAATTATAACTTACGCCACGGAGGCGGTAAAAAAAATTTAAACGAGATATCGCCTTCTCTTGTTCACATTATCCTCCTATAAAAATACACTCATGCTAGAATACAACATCAGTCAACAATTATTGGTTAATCATGAATCATAAAATTGTATTTTGCATTTTATCTCTGACAGCACCAGCATTTGGATTAGACCTTGGAAGATTTGACGAAGGTGAGTGAGACGCTACGAATGATAATATGTTGGCGGAACATAAGTTTATATCGAATATCTTGTGATCATTATTTATGTGGATTTTATGGAATTTAACCTTCATTCGAATTTTGAGCTAAACTGTATCCAAAGAATTGGTTTTGGTTAAAAAAATATCAACGAGAAGAAAAATATATTTAGAAAATCATCGTGAAATCTTTACGGCAAACTGGTTTTTTAAGCCCATGGAGAGACCTGAGGGTGGGACAAGTGGCATTATCGCGCTCTCAGAGATAGCGTTATTTACAAACATAGACTAGGAAACCAAATCCTTCTATTCTATTAAATTCTTAAGTAGTGGTCTCTTAAGAAATCGTGTCCCATAAGGATTACGCGTTTTGCCAATTTAAGTGAATAAATAGTAATAATATATTTCCACGCTCACACAAGTTATCTAATCCAAATTGAGTATAATTAAAAACTTGTGTTATGGATACCAGGTAACGGAAAATTTAATATACATTATAGTATAGATATTTTTTTAAATAAACTTAAATAAATAAGTACATAAACTACCATGAATCGTGAACAAAATGTTCGTGTTCATCACACAACATCAACTCGAACCCGGACCAATAGATGTGTAGGCAGCGTCACTGACCACTCCACACGACGGGGTCAAATATATCTGAAATAATAATGAATTTTACGGTGAATTGAGATAAAATGTAGTCTCTCAACACGTGATATTATAACAAGAAAGAGGGAGAAACTAACCCAAAACCTTCAAAATTAACCAAATCCATCGTTCTTGCATGTTTTGACATCTGATAACTGTCAAGTCGTTGTCAAAATGTATGAAAACGGAAGGTTAAGGACTTGTGTATACGCCATAAATAGCAATGATGAATACTTTACATATTTAGAACTAAAATGCGACGGAGAAGAAAACACTGAGGTCCAAAGCTGCAGAACATGTGAAGGAACCTGTGCAGACCCCATCCCAAACTGTGATTGGGAACCCTGTTTACCCGCGGGTTGTCAATGCAGACCTGAATTTCTGCGCCACAACGGAACATGCATTTTACCAGAACAATGTCCAGCCTTTTATGGTAAGCATCGATTACATTATTCAATGATGCTATTTTTATCTAGCAATACAATAAATAAATTATAAATATAAATAAACAATAAAGAAATACCCTGCCACACCTAGAAAATACAGTAGCTTGGGACGTTAAAATAGCTATGCGTCGCAGACGATACCCTGGCGCGGTATTTACAACATTTTTAACCGACCTCAAAAAGGAGGAGGTTCTCATTTCGGTTGGTATGTCTTTTTTTTATGTATGTACACCAATGACATATGTCATTGATGTACACCGATTACGCCGAGATTTCTGATCCGATTTAAGTGATTCTTTTTTTTCGATGCGAAATAGTTGCCATTTGGTCACATAAAAAAATAATCGGTTTTGTAGTTTTTTTAGAATCGTGAAAATATGCAGTAACAATATGATTTTTTTACAACTATTCCAACTTTATGCGTCGATATCATCGAACGTCGTTAACCAATTTCAATGATTCTTTTTTGTCTTAAGCATCATAGTTTGGGAATAGAATCTGAAAATTTTATAGCATTAGATCTTGAGTTTTTTTTGTTATTCTGAAAAATAACGGCAAAAATCCTGTCTTATCTTTAATAACGATAACTTAGAGTTATGAACCGATTTTTATACTTACCAACATTACTTCATTAACTTCATATATCTAAAAACTAAAAAGCAAAGAATAAATTATTTTTAAATAAAAAAACCGCCTTCAAAACTAAAAACGGAGAAATTAAAATTCTGTCTATAAAAATCTAAATGTTTTTGAGGTCGTCGCCAACCCCAATATTTGTAACAAACGTTGTCACTTGTATTTTGAACCGACCTCAAAAAAACATTTACATTTTTATAAACAAAATTTTTATTTCTCCGTTTTTTGTTTTGAAGGCGGTTTTTTACGTAGACGATCGCTTTGGTCGAAAGTTAAGCTCTCAAGTGCGTGGTTGATACCCATATGGGCGGCAGAAAAATTATCAACTTGATTTTCCTCTGTGTTCAATACTGAACAGTAGATTTTATTATAATTTTAGTGGCAACACTTTTTGTTAGTTTTTATGTGTTGAGATTGGAAACACTCTCTCTTACTAAGGTACACCCTTGTATGGGTTCCTGCGTCAATTTCCAAATATTGTTTAAAAATCTTTAATATACGTTAATTAATATATTCCCGCGTGTTTCACTCTGTGCTTCGGAAGGTTTATTACCGTTCAGTCAGACCCAGATACGTAACAGTGTGACGTCATTAGAAGGCACGTTAAGCTTTTGGGGTGCTGTCGAACAATGGCAGTCGTTCCCAAGGAGGGTTGGTGCCGTAAAAAACTTATGCAAAATCCTTTTGCAGTATTGTCGATATCAAGACATACTGTACTGACCCCAAATAAATTGGGATCAAGGTAGAGAAAGAAAGAGATGATTGTTTCTGGTGTCACACCTTTTTTTGACAGAAAACTTTTAATACGTACCTTTGGCGAGAGTAGGTCGACATTCAATTATGTGGGAGCCACCAGCTCTAACGGCTGGCATATCCACAAAAAACTGTCGGATCCCTTCTCTCCGCATGTCGACGGTTGCGCATTGCCACCTCCGCACAGCGCTGTTCGTGCTATAATCTTGATTGACAGACCTAGATAGTAATCGCACCGCCTTATAGATCCGCACAGCGCCCGCCCTGCGACACTTACAGCTCCGTGTAGCCTCAGGTTAAGACGTGTCTCTCAGACACTGATGTCGCTCGTAAAAGTTACCGTAATGGAATGGATATTATAATATTCACATATTATGACAATATTCAGGGAATTGTTATATTTGGGAAAGATTCCTAAGCTTACATGATTTATGTAATGCCGGTGCACTAAATCGATATCTTATTGGAAAAATATTCTAATTATGAATTTTATTTTCCAACAATATATTCGATCTCTACTTAGTCGTCTTTGCTTACAGAGTCTGCAGAGCTAGGTAAACAAAGTCGAATGTTTTTTTATGATGAGATATCTTCATATTGATTTTCTTATTTCGGTTTCAGGTCTTTTCCCATGTGGTACAAATGAAAAGCTTAGTTGCGTATCAGAAGGTTGCATGCCAGATTGCGAGAATCCCGACATTTCGTGTCCCGAAGTCTGCTCTTACGATGATTGCGTATGTAAAGGAGGGTATCTCAAACACAGTGGCATATGTATACCTGTTAATGATTGTCCAGGTAATGTGTATATTCACTCCATCAGCAGGGTCACTTAGATTTAAATATGAAAAGTTTAAATATTTGAATCCCGTGTTCTAAGCTCGAGTTTATGACAACACTAGGTTAGAACAATAACTTGTCTTGCATCGGAATGAGTTGTATGTTAAAGGTTCTTCCCCACAAGTGCGTTATTATCGGTTGACAATTTTGGTGGTGTTTTCTGCACATTTTGTATGAGGGCGGCCAGGAAATGCACTGCTGCGATAATAGCATTAGGACGGTTGCGTTCCCATCCTACGATATTCCTATAACTGTTCCATAAACATTTTCTATTGAGACGCTTCCGATCTTACACACACCTGCATTAAAAACGTAAAATTAGTAGTGGTTAAGTGTCTGCACGTGTGTAGGTTACACGCGCACGTAAGAATTATCAGACGATCAAAACACAGCTGTGTGGCAATAGGGATGTATTAAGGCATTAACGCATCCGATGTTATTGACCGGTAATAACACGCCTGTGTGGAAGATCTTTAACTCATGTCTTAAAGTATAAGTAGGTATTTAACCCAGCATAGTTCAGGGAGAAGCAAGGCGTCTGGCGACGACACAGGGCGGGCTGCGGAGAGCCAAGCGTTTTCTTCGTTTCGCCGGTTTAATGCAAATACCAACTAACCCATGGAATTGTAGTTTTGAGTTATTGCGATTTTAAAGTTTGGGAATCTTAAACTTCTGCTAGATAGAAGATTTTGTAATTTTTGTAATGATCATCTGCATTCTCATATATTTATGTTTTTAATTATGTAGAATAAAGGCAGATAAATTCATCGTAAATCCGAAAAATAACAGTGACAGTTAGTTGGTTTTTGCACTAACCCAGCGGTTTATGGTACTCGGTGCTGTGCCGCGTCGTCCGCAGCGGATGGAGAAAGCTACTGCAGCTTCCTTCCATCGTGCCAATTTTATTCGAATAGTAACAACGGACAAACGTCTGTTTTCTGTATCCGTATGAAGAAAACCAACCACTTCCCCCACTGTATCATCCGCAGCGTCCTTCGTGGCGTCGCCCGTTGCTTCATCTGCCACATGCGACACTACAACTCAAACAAAAACGCTTTTTCTTGTACGCTCTGTACACCGCCGTTTGCTTGTGTCTCCGGCAGTCCGCTCCGCGCACCGCAACGCCTTATGTGTCGCGTTTCCCTGAACGAGGACTATGTGATCCTTCGTTAAACAGGTAGTACACAGAGTTTGGACCAAGATAAGGAAATAAATTTCACTGTTTTTGTTACAGTTAAGAAGAACACCGAGAGCAAGAACAAATGAGAAGCCATTTCAAGGGTTTGTATGTAATAAAATAAAAATTATTCTTTATAATCAAAATTGTATTATTAAAGAATTTGCAAATAAAAGACCAATATTTTTATTTGGCGTTTAAAAGTTCCTAACTCTTAAATCAATTGTCATAAGTAAACCTACAATAATATTGCATAATAGTATGGTTGTGCAATAATATTAAAGAATTCAGACGTTCACTAATATTAAAATACTACCCCTACACTAGTCTAGGGCCCGCCCTTACACTTGTAGTCCGAGAGCTAGTCAACATATCTGAGTAGGTACTGGAGCCAAGCCAAAAACCTGTCACATAGCTCTCCTATAATACCCTAACATAGACCTGCAGACCTGGCCGGGAATTAGTGTGGCTAACTCAGCCTTATACTTATATCTTCAAAGTTGCATTTTGTTTGCAAATAATTTCCTTGAGACAATTTGAAACTTTTATGCTTTTAAATTAAATATTTAAAGAGTAAAAAATAAATAAACTCTGAACTCTATGGTCGTAGAATAAATTGAATATTTAATAAAGTTTACACTATTGTGTAGCCTCATCTGCTGTCGTCTGTTACAAAAGTTAGAGAGCCCACGACCAAAATTTTTGTCTCATAGCAATACGGCCAAAACCGCATCAAATCGATAGATACGATTATCCTGAACTCGAAAATACCAATATCAGACATTTTCCGCGTAGCGTTTGATCTGACCGAATTTTCAAAATTGTCAAAGAATTTTACCGAACTGCATCATAGCAATATGTCTGATTTGCAGACTGTAGTTGAATGATAGTTCTGAGATACCGGAAACATATTTTTCAGACGTTAGTGGTGTAGCGCAAACCCGTAAAATCACTTAAAAAAATTAAAAATGAGACAAAAAAAATGTCTCATAGCAATACGTCTGAAAATCTTTTTTATTAGTAAATTTTGGTTATTTGATGCGAACAAAACAATTTTCAGACGGAAATGTGAACGCATTAAATTTTGAGACCGTTTTGAAAATGTTAACAAATTTTACCGATCGGTATCATAGCAATATGTCTGAAAATTGTTGGACATGATAAAATAAGTTGTCCACATGTGCAAAAAATTTATATCAGACAAATTAAGTGTAGCACCTTCTCTATCAGACAACTTTTCGATACTCAGATATCATTTAAAAATCGTATTGAGGCATCTTGAATTTTCTGTTTCAAACCAATGAATACGTTGCGACCCTGAATTTATTAGATGATAATTAACAAAGAATTTACCCGAAACCGTAACATTGAAGTTGAAGGACTGAAATAAATCTCACAAAATGAAACTGGGATGAAGTTGAAAAAAAAAAACGGTTTATTCAAAGTTACAAAATATTCTCGTATTCAATCGCTGTCGGATTCGGAATCGTCGTCTTCGAAATCACTCTCGACGTCGCTCGGGAGATCTTCAACGTCCTCTTCTGTAAAATAAACATCGTTAGTGAAAATCACGAACTTATTTATGAAATTAACAGCAAAAGCCATGTAAACTGTACCTGTTGTGGATGATGATTTGTCGTCCAAAATAACGTTGCTCAACTCAGGTAGTTGGTTGCCAGAGAACCACGAAAACTGAAATCGTCCCTTGTCTTCATACCATCCGCAATCTGCAGGGTTCAGTTCGGTTGGCGTTTTGGTATGAGCGTTGCTCCAGACTTGTGCAATATATTTTGTTCGTAATAAATGTTTCTCCAATTCCGTTTTGCATGGTGGCAGATTGCAGGCGTCGTAATTGGATAACTGGAGATTCAGAGTTGTCGAAGCCTCGTCGTTTTTAATTTTATGTCTTCGAAAAAATGTTGAGTCGAGCTAAATCGACGTTATTAATTTTCGTTTTTGGGAGTATATGCTACACTTAAAGTGTCTGAAAACAGGTTTTTGGTAATCATGGCAGCAATACGAAAAGTTGAAAAAAAAAATTATCCGTATTGCTATGATACAGGTCGGCTAAATTTGTTGAAATTTCCAAAATGCGCTCAGGCTATATGCTACGCGCAAAATGTCTGAAAACAAACTTTTTCGTAATACAATTATAAAATCTATGTACATTTTCACTATCAGACGTATTGCTATAATACCGACTGTCTTTTTTTTTTGACACAGCAGAAATGGCCTCCCACGCAGTTGCTACACTTTCGACCGTTACTACACACCTAGTCGGGTTCAGAATCATACAATCTAACGATTTTATAGGGTTTTTGCCGTATTGCTATGAGACATGGTTTTGGTCGTGGGCTAGGCAGTTTTAGATACGTTCGATTCTCGCAATTGATCGCGATCGAGATATATAAGTAAACGAGCTTGCCGCAATCTAACCACTGTAATGTGTATCTACAGACTAGGTCTCTAAGCCCATATTTCAATACTTATTCTATTCGTAATTAGGGACTTAATATAGCCAGCGCGCTAAAACATAAAATGTATGGCGACGAATGAACAAAACTACTTGGAGTCGCGGGTGCACGGCCAAGCGGCGGGCGAGCGGCGCAAGAACGCGCGGCAGCAGTGCGCCTGCAACGCTTCCCCCGCGTTCCCGATGTTCTTGTATAAGTTTTGTAGCAAAATACGATATACTGAGCGGACACGTACATATTATTTGTACAGGAACCATGTTCGACACGGAAATGCGCGACTAGGGCACAGCAACAGCGACCGAGGCGTGCGTACAGGGCGAGCGTCCGGGCACCTACACTGGCTGCTTTGTATGTCCTTTAATGGCTTCACGATACATAACACGCAGGTCAGGCAGAAAAGAGCTAAGCCGAGGACATGGCACGGATACGACTTTTGAAATTATAAAGAAGAGACCCGTCGCATACACGACGCAGTCTCGCTCGGGGCTATGCTTGGTAGGCATGACAACCCGCTCCCGTTCTTGCTCCCGTCGAGTCCGCGTCGCATATCTCCAGTGTGTCTTAAATAAGGGCGCAGACGTCTTTTCATTTATTCGCGTCCTGTCTCTTCTGTGTGTTTTGCGTCGCGACGCTTTCATACGTTTTGTATGAAAGTACATTAAAGTGGTGCCGACTCTGCGCCTTATCCTTGTCTTACGTTTCTTCTGTCTGGCCTGCGCCTAATGCTCTGGAAAAGATTGTAAACGTTATAGCACAATGTAAATACATCATAGTATAATGAGTATGTAAAAAATAATTTAGTTTCTCAAAGAAGAGCTTACGCGACGCAACGATGTCGTGATAAATTTACTTATCAAATCCAAGTCATGTCGTTTATTTATTGGACTCTTTTCATCACTCATAATGTCCATCGAATGTGCTCGATGCTCACGTCAGACAATACGTCGTGATGTTCTATTTATTGTATTGCGTTTCTCAATCTTTACAAAACATAAGTGTAAAAACGACCAACGTTAGTCGACGATTAGCCATCATGCTGCGTATGTTAATATTAGTTAGCATCGTAACTTTGTATACGCTTGGTCGTAGCGATGGTAAGCAATGTTATTAATTTTATACATACGAATGAGTTAGTACTTTTTGGTGTATAATCTGTTACATTTTGTTTGTATCACCAGCGACTGTAAGGCACGTATTATAGAAGGAGTCTTAAGAATGAACGCCGACTTGAGCGTCGTATGTCTCTATCACTTTGTGCTTGATAGAAAGTGACAAACGATTCTTAAGACAGGATTGATTTCTGAGTGTCATTCTGTAATACGGGTCTTAGTGTCTTTTTGGGCTTAAAGTTTAGTTTCATTTAAGTAAATAAAAAAGAAAAAAATTAAGAGGTTAAAAGGCAGAGAATTTTTTAATATTATTTTTAGATATTTTTTCGAGGATTAGTTAAATTTTTTAATCTTATCTCATTATTTTTAAATGACTCTTATTCCAACAGATAAAATACTTAAATTAAATTCTTAAATATTATAAAAGAGAGAGTTGATGACTTTGAAAGGCCTGAACAGATTTTTATAAATTGTAGCTAAGAACCATCTCATCAGCTTTTAAACAAATAAATTGCATCATAATCGGTCCACTCGCTTTGGAGCTACGATGCTACAGACAGACACGTAGCACCCTCCTTATTAAGCCATGTAATACAAAACTGATTTAACAATATTAATATGAAGCGTCGGTGGCGTAGTGCGTAAGAGCGTCGTCTCCCACCCGGGAGGCACTGGTTCGATCCCCGCCCCGTACCAATATGTTTTCAAATTTTGAATTCATGTGTACGTTTAATCGACGCTTTTACGGTGAAGGAAAACATCGTGAGGAAACCTGCACACACCTACGAAGAAATTGTTAGGTTGTTTGTGAAGTCGACCAACCCGCACTTGGCCAGCGTGGTTGACTAAGGCCTAATCGCCCTTAATGTGGGGTAGGCTCGAGCCCCTCGGTGGGGACATTATATGAGATGTTGATGATGAATTGGATAAGGATAAAAGGCAATTTTAACTCGTAATCTAAAGCAAAATGAAACAAAACTCATGAGGTATAAGTTGTTTACAAGCTACAGTTTTTCCTTATCAACTACAACAAGTTTTATAGTGATACTTTTTTTTAAAGAGGTTTTTTTAATGATATCCGACGAAACTGCGTCATAACGTCAGATAATAATAATACTAATTAATAGTTGTAAGCTGAGGTACAAAAAATATTTCCACACTCGGATCAATTTTCTACGCCAAATTAAACTCAAACTCAAATTCATTTATTCAATTTAGCTACAAAGTATACAGTTATGAATTAAATATCATCAATAACCTGCGGACAAATACACCGTGAAATCGTTTTAATTAATAATCCTAAATAAATATATAAATGGCCATGACTTGTGACAAAATGTTCGTGTTCGTGTTCATCAGACCAACATTTTTCCTCAAGGACTTGAACCCGGACTTCTTGATATGAAGATAGCTGTATTGACCATTCGTCCATTCTTTTGCTTAAAATAAGGTTGTACTATGATGTTATTATTTACATATAATTTTCGAATCCATATAAACTCGCTTTTAAAAATATCCAGACTGTGTACTACAGTCAGGCTTTTTTTCTAAAAAATAATATTTTATAACTAACTTGTTTGAAAGTATTCTCTCTCTTTCCTCTCTCTAATTTATATCTTTCATCTCTTTTCTTCACTGTAAGAGTATTTCTACACTTCACTGTAAGATTTTTTTTTTTTTTTTGTAAGACTACTGCAGTTTGCCGCTGATGGCATTCACTGCTCCACCGGATTTTTTGAGAAGGCGAAAACCTTAGAGGGTCCTCAAGCCTGTAGGGCGGACGTTCCTAGGGGATTACTGGGCGACCGAACTCTCGACCGCCTAGCGTCCCTAGGTCGCCCGGATCGGAAGGGTTCACTGTAAGACCCCCGGTTGTCCATCTATGAGCAACTAGAGACAGGCGAAATGATAGGCAACTGAAAAGTGGTTTCCGCCTCTTATAAAGTACCTTATTCTATCAATATTAAAAATTTATTAATTTAGTTTCTGCTGTGCTGGGTCGAAATATTTTTGATGTAGGTAATTATTTTTAGCAATACCTAGAACTTTGCATGTGTTACCTTGAGCAAAAGGACTGCACTATGTCCAAAGTTTGAATTTCTATATCACATGTAAATTGACGCCACAGAACATAGATACCTCTTATATCTATGTTCTGTGATTGACGCCGTCGTGGTGGAGTTTGTTCATGAGTCGTGGTTGTTTATGTATTTATTTAACTTTATTTATAAAATATCTTTACATGCTATGATGTATATTAAATTTATCCGTTATCTAGTATCCATAACACAAGTTCTTAAATATAATTGTATTAGATATCTGTGACGATACTTAATTGGTGTTAGATAATTGGTGTGAGCGTGGAAATAATTATAACTAAAAATCAAATAAGGAAATAAAAATCGTAACCTAATCGCAACGCACATTTAGTTGCAACCGGTTCCAATATTCTATCCACAGACAAAGTAAAGTTATTCAAGTTTTGTCTCCGATTATATTACTGAGGGCTGGTGTCATAAGATATCTGGCAGTTACATTGACATTTTTGTATGGACTATCTGTCAAATGAATGATAATGGGAACTTACTTGGAACCTTAGATTATGGAACCCATGATACAGGCCCTAAATATAACAGTGGTTACTAGGCAACAAAACTCTTGTAGGGTTATTTTTGTCCATGGACTGAATATTGCGACTGGCCGTTGGAATAACGTAACTCATATTCTATTCATATTCATATTCTAACTCATATTCATATTCTATATAACTCATATATTAATATTAGGTCATATATTAAAACTGGGTAAGAGAGGATGCAAAGGTGATCGAAACGCAGTATTCCGAAGGTGTAGAAGTTGCGAAGGAACTTGCGACACTCATAGACCAGCCTGCATTGATGTCTGTCTACCAGCCGGATGCCAGTGCAAAACAGGATACGTACGATTCAACAATAAATGCATCTTACCAAAACAATGTCCAGGTGATGTAAAACTTCATCTATTTTTTTTTCTATTGAGAGAATTATTTGTATCGTGTCGTGTCTCTGTCTATTAGTCACTAAGCAATGGGTTCAATTTTAACACGTATCAATTTCAGAATTATATTTTTTTTGTTTTTATAATAATAAAAATACAAACGTTTTAACAGTCCGTCACGCGCTGCATAAAGTTACACATGTTTACACGCGCGGGGCACACTTGTTCCCCAAAGTAATTGATGATTTCTAACATAGCTAAAAATCTAGAAATAATATCTTAAGAACTAAGAATTTGAGATTTTTGTCCATTTAATCTTATCTTATCTTATCTATAATATAAAAATGAATCGCAAAATGTGTTGGTAAGCGCATAACTCAACAACGCCTAGACCAATTTGGCCAATTCTTTTTTAAATGTTCGTTGAAGTTCAAGGATGGTTTTTACGGCGAGAAAAATTCGAATAATTTCTTTATGACAGGACGAAGTCTGTCGGGTCCGCTAGTTATATATAAAATTCTCGTGTCACAATGTTCGTTCCCGTACTCCTCCGAAACGGCTTGACCGATTCTCATGAAATTTTGAGAGCATATTGAGTAGGTCTGAGAATCGGCTAACATCTATTTTTCATACCCCTTAGTGATAAGGGTTGTCCACCCTTATTTTTTTTTTTTTAATTTATAAGGCAAAACAACGTTTGCGGGGTCAGCTAGTTAGTTATATTATTTAGAATGTGGTTATAACACTAGGTGCAGCCTACTTATATCATAAACGTAAAAGTTGTATGGATGTATAGATGTATGGATGGATGTCTGGTCTGGATGTGTGTTTGTTACTCTTTCAAGCAAAAACTACTGAATGGATTTTAATGAAACTTTACACTAATATAGCTCATACAACAGGACAACATATAGGCTCATAATATAATATATGGTTAACCGACATTAACGCGAGCGAAGCCGTGGGCAACCACTAGTATACAATATTTGTGATCATTACAAATCGGCTAATAGTACTTCTGGCATGCGTGCCTGATAGACCGATCTTTGGTCCTTCCGCAGTCATGGCACTTTGCAGACTTGGGTCTATTTCAAGGGATTTCACCTCCCCGGGGAGCTAAAAGGGTCTTCGTTTTCGTGCTCACTACTCTGCAAGTTGTTGTAAAGTTCCACTTGGTCCATATCGTCGGATTCATGCCGCCGTTATATTTATATACGACTTTCTGATCTGTTATTTTTATAAGTAGCTTAAACAAACAAAACATGGTTACAATGTGCTATTATATTTGATGAAATATATTAATAATTATTACCTGTACATAAAAATAAACATAATAGGTAAGAAAATAAGAAAAATACAAACCTCATTCAATTAAGAAAAAGTTACGCAATGTAGGTACCTACACGTGGGCACGTGTAGGAAACTCTCAAGGTCCCTAGCAACAGCTTTAAGAAGCAGGTAGTTTATGGGTTTAATATTAAACATATAATAAGCAAAAATATCTAGCTGGGGCACGTATGTGCCCCGCGCGTGAAACGGAGTGTTATTTGGGAAAACTTCGCATTAGTAAATCGATTAACTGTCGTAGCTTTCAATAAGGAGTAGACGTTGAATAAATATTTTGTATAAAACAAATTTAATATTTCAGACATGGGCTGTGGTGGAGATCCTAATGCAAAATATGCTACTCCTTGCTATGGTGCCGACGCTACCTGCGATGAACCAAATCCAATCTCTGTTGACATATGTGGACAAGGAACCTGCCAATGTAAAAAGGGATTTGTGCTACATAATGGCAAATGTATTTTGTTAGAACATTGTCCTATAGATGGCTAATGAGGTAAACTATAACTTAACAAGTACTCACTCACTATGGCATTTTGTCTTAGAAAACTTTAAAGGCCTTGAAATAAGAGATGAAAGTATGTATGGAAGTTCATCATTGTTGAAGATCATCATAACAGCCTTTATAATTCAACCCACTGCTGGGACACTAGGCCTCTCCTTGTCATTGAAGGCGGTTTAGGCAGTAGTCCACCACGCTTGCCAAATGTGGATTGGTGGACGGAGTATATAAGGTGATCAATTCCTCTTTGTTGATCTATTAGTCGCCTTCTACGACAACCATTGAGGGATATGTAGTGATGCTATTCTATTCTACCGGCATCACTTGGCATTGTTGAAGATAAACCATCAAACTTTTAATTTAGGCACTAAATAAAAAATAAATAAATCTACGTTTTAGCTTTGAAATCTTAACCCGTGTGGGGATGTAATAGGGAAAGAAAGGTTGTACGCCTGTTCACGCCTCAGATTTTTATGAAATTTTGTACAAAAATGTTAATCTATTTTCATTGTAAAAACTGTATGAAGGGCTATAAATAAAGTATGAAAGTTTGAATGGGAGTTCGTCATTATCGAAGATAAAACCACGGTTTCACACTTGATAAGAAATAAATAAATATTTGTTTTAGCGTTTTGAAATGGCCTGTGAATGGGGATGTGAATACCTATAGGGGATGAATGTTGGTCGACTTGGTCGTATCCAAAGTACAATAAATGCTGCCCAAAATAATTTCTATTCCACGCGGACGAAGTTGCGGACAAAAGCTAGTTATAATGAAGATTTAATTTCTACCAATTTCTTTTTCTCCCTCCCTTCTTCTCCCGCCCTAGTCAGCATACTTCCAAATATTCGACTCTTTTGTGAAACTAATATTTTTCTTACAGGTAACATCTTGAAAGAACATCTACAATCTACATAGAAGAATCTTTTTAGACAATACCTATTCTTGGAAATTTTAAAATGAGTTATGTAATTTTATATTTTTCATTTGCTAAAGCTAGTGTTAAATATCTTTACTGTTTTTAAAAATATAATAGTTAAATGAATTATTAAATATTTTTATTACAATAACCAAATTTTGTAAATCAACGTATATCAGGCGGGAATCGAACCCAGCATCTTTCGCAATCCGGGCGGCTGCGTTAACCACTACGCCACCGAGGCACTGCTTTCGCTGTCGAAATTTGTCAGTGCTTGGCGCTTATGTTTTTATGGTAAACATGATATGGTTTAGTAATAAAAAAAAATATGGGTTTGTAAACGCAAAAATATTCCATAATCAATGTATATTTTTATTTCTGTGTCAAGCCTTTAAAATACAGCAATAAAATACTACATTTTATTCACTTATAACACGCAAAAATCGTTATCAGGTACTCGTCGGTCGTATATGTCGTAATGCAAGAAGTCGGTTATAGGAGTGTGCTCGGCAAGGAAGGTAGTCTTTGGTAACACCATAGTAACACGAGAGACAAACTATTATGCACACTACGTGTCAATATCGTATCGGGCCATGATCGTAACTGCACCGGGAAATAGGGAACGATATTCAGCTCATAGGTACTTGATAAATTGTTTAGACTTTAGAGCGTGCATTCATTGAAGTGTCAATAATATTTTTTTCGCTGTATGGTTGTTAGATACACATGTCAATCTGTGACCCCATATACACATACACGCTCGCAGAGCGATAAGTCCACTAGCTGGCCGGGGTGTACGATCGAAAAATGCCCGCGAGCTCGGATTTAGACCCTAATTCATTAAATTATTAAAAATATTTGAGTGCATTTTAAAATGTTATAATATAGTATATTATTATGTTTATCATTATATTATATTACCGTTTGTATGTACATCAAAGTGCCATTTAGAATATTTCTACATGGCACTTTAATGTAAATGCGATTATTATGTATTTGACAATTATTGTCGGTACCCTACGAATTTTGATTCCCTTGAGTGTCGAAATATACGTTTTTTGCGGCATATACGGCCGTATCTTTTTTTGTATTAACTATGAAGTTTGATTTTTTCACAGCTTCAAGGGACCGTAGATTTGAGTATATAGTTTTAATTTCAACTCAATACCTCCACTCGTTCCCGAGATAAAGGGTCTTGACAGACAGACGGACAGATGAAAAGCAAAGTGATCCTATAAGGATTCCGCTTTTTCCTTTTGAGGTACGGAACCCTAAAAAGATTTTTTTGTATGTATGTACGGTTATGGTCATATTTATGACACGGTGTCCATAAAGGCTACACCACTAGCATTGCCATAATAGGAACATGTTCGGCACAGAAGGTAACACGATACAAACCACTATGCCCACTAAAAAGTATCATCACCGTATCATACCGTACCGGCACGTGTAAAAACGAATACTAACACTAAACAAAAAATATTCTTTGTAAACATGAATTAATATGACACAACGCCCACTAGACCGATCCGTTACCGATCATGCACGTAGATGGATCGTATCAGCACCGACAAAATTGTTGATGCTCCGGTCATGATACGCTACGTGCACTGTGGGTGACGGACGGTCTGGTGGGCGTAGTTTGATAAAAATTTATACAAAGAATAATTTCTTTATTCTTATTTTTATACAGGTTATTTGTAAATTACTAACAAGGTTAATCTAACAAACCATTTGAAGATCTCATCAATGTAAAAAGGCACAGTAACCCTACACTTGGGTCAGATGTTCTAGGCAATACTCCTGGCTCCCCCTCTTGTCACACATAGACCTGGCAGTCGCACGTTGAGATCGTGATTTGGGACTATTTTATCGACATTCCTCCAAATTGCACTAAGTGATTTGCTTGCGCTTTCATTATGCGAACAGCTAATAAGTCTTTGCCATCTTTGCTGAGGTCTGTTTTCCCGGACCAGTATAATTTGGACATCTTTCCATCTAGGTGATCGTGTATCACCTTAGGCCTCATCAGCGCTTTCTATCAGGCGTGATTTTGGTCAAACGTCCAGCATATTTAATATAAAGAAAACATAACAAATGGTGTACATTTTTATTAAAATATAATTACATATAAGAACTGTATATTTGGTAAATATTTGTATAAAACATTCATAAGAAGGGCAACATTTCGGTATCAACATCAAAAAAATACAATGTGCTTAAAATACTAATGGCAATAAAATTATATATTATACAAAACTACTTAGGTACTCATTTCATGACACCTACACTATAATACACTATTTTTCATCCACTATGGGGTCATATATTAATTCCCTCATTTATTCAAATAATAATATAAGTCGACTAAAATTTCTCGAATTTTCTCTACGTTTGACAAGTGACTGTCAACACTTGGTCAACACCAAGAAGCTTATATTTTACCTATAGAACAACACATATTACAACCACAGATTAATATAAGTACTTAATTACATCTTATTGAGCTGACGACCAGTCGCGCCTCACAAAGTGCGCTCGTCATGACGACACGGTTTTATTATAGCAAAGATAAGTTTCTCGATCCACACATTTGGATTGATTGGAGTCCCGTGCATAGAGCCATGTAGTCTGGTGACAAACAGTACAACCGAGGGGTCGTAGTGAGGATAGAGAAGGTATACGTATTTTAAGGAGAGGTCTAAGGCATTAGGCCTTTATAAATCATCCCTGCATTGCGACGCAACTGTAGGGGTCTGTGAGACTCAGAGGTACAGGTGTTCCTCCTACTACCCTCCAAACACCCTCTCAGTGCATTCTGCCAATGCACACTATAAAAGCGACCCGGAATCGCGAACTTTCGCCGGGCAGCCATCTATGCCTGCGCTTTCAGGCCCAACTGATGCATCATCTGCAGAACAGGTATACTTTTCAATAAAATGAGATCTCAATGAATAAAAAATTGCATAAATGAAACGGTGACTTGTAAAACTAAAAGTTTAATTATAATCGTACCACGTTCACGTAGGTATTCTAAGGGACTCCTAAGTCTATGTACTTTTAAGTGGCTTCATTGTTATTATTTCCATTATCAGTTAATTTTTCCAGATTTTTGCACAAATTTAGTTATAATTATTTATAGAACAAAAATCATTATTTCAAAACAGTCCACAATTAGTATGCTGTATACGATAACAATAATTGTAAGTAGGTACGAAAGGCTGCATATTTGACTCCACAAATAATTAGCATGTTCAGCTTAAAGCATTTATCTATATATTAATACAAGAAGAAAAACATATCTTTGTATATTTATTTTTCTCTATATTAATCAGGAGTATAAGATTTAGCAGCATTAATTTCAAATAGAGAAGTCCTGAAAATACCTATAGGTACTTAATGTATAACTGTAATACAATAAATATTTTTAAATGAAAGAGTCAGCACTTTTTGTCTAATTGGCGACCAGTATAAATTATTTGTTACTTTACTATTTCACGAAAAAATACTTCCATAGAGCTGCTGTTCTAATTATCAATCACTCTTAAAATACTGGGTCTATTTTTCATGGCAGAGATTCTGTTCCCGTTAGTTAACAACAGCAATCGTAGATCCAGTCCACATTTCAATGTCATCTAGGAGGAGTTCAGAGATGCACTTATGCAGCATTAAAGGTGATTTCTGTAAAAATATTTTTTTTCCATTAATATCAAAATACGCAAATTTATGTGAAAGGTAAATGAATACCTATTCATATTATAAACACAGGTTGGCATTTTTTAACCTTATCTAGAAGTAAAATAGGTACCTACTCTAAATCAAAATCTTAGTTTATTTTAAAAAATAAACAAAATTGTATTTTTTTATACGCTTTAATCTACTACCGGGATCCGATTCGACTTAAATACATACTTAAAATATTATCATTAAAAGCGCCGTCCTACTGCTATCACGGCTTCTTACAATACAGATCCCTTATAAATACTCAATCCTTATTTTATCAATTCACGGCACTCTTCAGAGCGTCTGGAAACGTGAGGAACAAATGTCTAGTTTGATGTCGTAAGTAAGGGATCATGCGTTCAATTATCTCACTAGGCGGGATACCAAAGATCGTGTGGAAAGGAGAAGAGAATAGGGAATAGAGGACCCCGAGCGTCAATAGATCGAATATGACATCACTCTACGCAATAAGAGTGCGATTCCATTGGTAGGTTAGTAGGAGTGTTTCTTACCGAGTCATTTTTGATACAATATTATAGGTACGTATTACCGATTGAATTAAAAAAAGAAGCATCGTCTTCGGCCTTTTCACGTCGCAACTAACTTGTTCCCGTTCAATTTGCACGTCACTTGAATAAAAAATGAACAAGTCAAAGTACCTTATGCCTACAAGTTGTAGCTTGTATCCAGGTCTGTTCAAGTTGTATGCAATTTGCAACTTGACGTCATAATCCCATGCAATACTTGCCTAATGCGCCTTAATTTTTTTTTATTCCGCTGCATGCAATCTTTTGTCATCTGCCTTTTTATTGTCCCAAGCACGAAGATAATATAAGCTTCTTGGTCCAAACCGAACACTCTACTGTACAAAAAGGTTTACTTACAACAATCAACAGGCAAGACGCAATGCTTCAAGTGTTCGTGAAAAACGTAGCCTTTCCTGCAATCGCAACCATTGGACGGACAACCACTGAAGCAGGTTTTGTTGGTGTCTTTGTAGTCTGAGCAGGAGTTGCCGCAGTGGTTACCGCAACCAGATGTAGCATTTTTATCACCACCGCAACTTGCTGTAAATGGGATTGAACTAATTTATGTCCGATAGACTTGTTTAATTTTGACCCACATAAGTCAATTAAAATATTATATGTGAATTTCTCAGTGAAGATAAACATTTACTGGTAACAATGTTTGTGAAAGTTGTTTTAATAGCTTTCAATAATTTTCGTGCAAATGCCTAATGCATATAGGCTAATCATCATCAACAACTCATATAATGTCCCCACCGAGGGGCTCGAGCTTACCCCACATTAGGGGCGATTAGGCCTTAGTCAACCACGCTGGCCAAGTGCGGGTTGGTCGACTTCACACACAACCTAAGAATTTCTTCATAGATGTCTGCAGGTTTCCTCACGATGTTTTCCTTCACCATAAAAGCGTCGATTAAACGTACATATGAATTCAAAATTTGGAAACACATTGGTACGTGGCGGGGATCGAACCAGTGCCTCCCGGGTGGGAGACGACGCTCTTACGCACTACGCCACCGACGCTCTATAGGCCAATGCAAATAATATAAATTGGCAATCAAAGTCATGAAATCGTATTTTTTAGAACAATTAGTTTTTTGGACTTACTTTGAAATGTACTGTTTACTGTAAACCTCAATTTCATATTTGAATGTATAATATTGTCTGGAAGAGATCGCTTTTATAACGGTAAGACCGCCCATAGTACCATTTTTATTCTGTTTGTTTTTACGACTGTATGGTTTTATGTGGATTTAAATAATATTCTTTACATATATCTATCTAACGACTAATAGTCCGCTCATTTTTATTATTCGTGAAGTAACAACAAGGAAACTAAACGCCAAAAAAGCAATTAATGGTACATTATTGGTTATTTTGTATGTATCATTTCATTAAACATAATTGTACCTATTATATTATTCATTTTCATCTCATTTTATATGACGTCATGGGTAAATTAAATTGTAAAAAGACAAAGTAATTGTTTTCCTCATAGCGTTTAATTTTATGTATGTCGCAGCTATTATAGATATGGAAACTGTAGATCGGCAATTTGAAGGAGAAAGAGCATACTAACGCGTCTAATAGAGCAAGATACATAGATAAGACAATTTCAAGTACACGCTGGCGGCCTTTTTTTATTGGAGTGGAATCCGCTTACGGACGATACCCTAAACCGCTGGCTAGTGAACCAGCGGACCATTGGCTAGACGTGGGCCTGTGCAGGGGTCGCCCAGCACCTATTCACCACGGCACTGGGAATACCTGCTAAACCACTCCGGTTTCCCCCATGTCCTTACTGGAGAAGACCCGGGGTTTGCCGAAGCATTTCACCGAGCCATCTCCGGGACACGCTGGCGGCCTAGGTAGGCCTATCAGTCAGGAAAAAAAGACAGAAACTGTCAGAATGCAGTACTATTTTTCACGCACATAGTTTTTCAACCTCACCTTCAGCTGAATGTCAATTAGGCTAAAATAAAGTATGCCACTTTGTATAATACCTTCGCGTTCGTCAAAGCGGCTTAGTAACGTAACGCCCATTTACAAACCGGCGCCTCCTCAACACTACGTGTTGAAAGTTTTAGTTATCGCTGAAGGTGGCGATGTAGTGCTCTTAGCAAAAAATGGTGGACAATGATTCCTCTTCACTTGGTCATAAAAATAACATGAACCTACCAATAATAATGTGCGTGTGGTATGAGGGCTCATTTTTTTAAACTAATCATATTTTTACGAAATCAAGGAAGAATTTAGGAAATAATTGTGTTATCTTCATGGTGAAGATAAAAAAATTGTGAAATATATAGTGAGAAAGTTCTGGTCAATTAACTGGAACACTCAATCTGCCAACCAGAGAAAATACTGTAACTCAGATCTCAAAATATACTAGATGTATGTTTAACATTTGCATGTGGAAAAATTGTGTTGAATTTCTGAAACCTGTTCACAAATATTCAAAAGATTTTAACGGTTTATTAGGATTTGGTAAAGGTTTGTTTAGAACACTCAATTCTCATATGGTGCAGACGGAGTGTTCAAAAACTTACCAACTTCAGTTAAATAAATCGTTAATATTCTTACTTTGCTTTACGAGCACAACTTAAGATCAATTTGTGACCAAAAACCTTCACATAAAACGTAATAGTTAGAGAGTAAATAAAAAAATACTTTCTTTTCAACATCCCGTTGGAGAGCTCCGTATTTTAGGGTTTATTTACATAACCCGAACTTATATACAAACGGATGCCACATCAGAAATTGTGAAAATGTTATCACTAAAGTTTTGACACGTTGTCTATTTCTGAGATTGTTTAATTTTAACAATAATCAACTTTAATATATTTCTATTGTAGAAATGTATTTAGGGTGACCATGCATTCATAAAATAAAATATTTTTTTGTACTCGTATACATTTTTTATGCTATTTATGTCTTAGGTGGTCGCCTAAAATATGTTTTTTCACTTTGGCCTTAAAGATGTCCAGATTATACTAAACCGGGAAAACAGACCCCGCCAGAGTTCCATTCCTTAGCTGTTCCTATAATGAAAGCGAAAGCAAATCGCTTTATGCGAATGGAAGGAATATCAACTACATAATGTGAAAGCCCTCGCTGTTCTGGTCTCCCGGTGCCAGAAAGGGACGGAGCGATAAATCTATCTAAGTTAAAACCTCCACACACACTCCGAAATGAAACCGATTAAAAACAGAGAGGCAAGCAACACGTCGTCGGTGGTCGAGGCTCTGGAGATTAGCCTCAATGAGTGTCATTTCCGATGAGTCTCTTGGCATGGTGCTCCAACAAGTCCAGTGTATCTAGCTGATATTGAGCAGATCCGTCCCAAAGGTAAGGCAGTACAGTATAGGTACTCTAAGCAAAAGCGAACTTGAAAGATTTTACATTCTTAAACGGTAAAAAAAAACGTGGTAGACACTTTTTCTAATTTATCTTGTAATTTCATGCAAGACAAAATAAAAGATGTGTAGCAGTAATTCATCATGCGGTATTTCATAATTGTTATCTACATAAATAAAAAAATCTCTGATTTTTTTCAGTGTATTTTTTTATGGAACAATTTATTTTTGCGTTTACAAACGCGTAAATATTTTTTATGCTAGAAAAAATGCACTGAAAAAAATCGTATGTTGTATTTTTTTAGTTTTAAAACTATTTACGCGTCTGTAAATGCAAAAAATACTCTATAATATAAGGTAGTTTCATCTTAACTGGGTGTCAAATATTCGCAAAAATATTTCGTTCGGATCTTAGAATACATAAGACATAAGCACTAAGCATTGACAAATTTCGACAGCGAAAGTAGTGCCCTGGTGGCGTAGTGGTTAACGCAGCCGCCCGGATTGCGGAAAATACTGGGTTTGATTTCCGCCTGAGGCATGTCGAATTTTTTCAGAGTATTTTTTCTACATTGAATTTTATTATGTATATAATATATTATTGTGCGGGCCATAGGATGCCGCGGCAAACTGAAGCGTTCCATGCCGCGCCGTACCGTCTCAGTGGGTAAAATGCCATTTCAAAATTAAGAAAGAAAAAGAAACACAGAACGCAGCTCAAAATACCGTTCTTCAGGGATTAAATATTTTTTGGAGCCTTAATTAAATGTTTACGCAATAATTTCATTCTACTCTCAACACATACGATAACGAAACACTTAATAGTTGACCAATATCCCTTTCCTATTATAAAATAAATAGTTAGTGCGTAATGGTGAGGGTAGAGAAAAAATGTGTCCGGAAAAAAATATGTCACCCTAGCCATTTTTCGTATGCAAATGTAATAAAGTTGATTATTGTTAAAATTAAACAATCTCAGAAATAGACAACGTGTCAAAACTATAGTGATAACATTTTCACAATTTCTGATGTGGCATCCGTTTGTATATAAGTTCGGGTTATGTAAATAAACCCTAAAATACGGAGCTCTCCAACGGGATGTTGAAAAGAAAGTATTTTTTTATTTACTCTCTAACTATTACGTTTTATGTGAAGGTTTTTGGTCACAAATTGACTCTTAAGTTGTGCTCGTAAATCAAAGTAAGAATATTAACGATTTATTTAACTGAAGTTGGTAAGTTTTTGAACACTCCGTCTGCACCATAAGAGAATTGAGTGTTCTAAACAAACCTTTACCAAATCCTAATAAACCGTTAAAATCTTTTGAATATTTCTGAATAGGTTTCAGAAATTCAACACAATTTTTCCACATGCAAATGTTAAACATACATCTAGTATATTTTGAGATCTGAGTTACAGTATTTTCTCTGGTTGGCAGATTGAGTGTTCCAGTTAATTGACCAGAACTTTCTCACTATATATTTCACAATTTTTTTATCTTCACCATGAAGATAACACAATTATTTCCTAAATTCTTCCTTGATTTCGTAAAAATATGATTAGTTTAAAAAAATGAGCCCTCATACCACACGCACATCCAATAATAAGCGATATCCATTCGATTATACAGACTAATATTGATAGAATCGATTACGGATTTATCGACAAACGGTTGTTTTATACGATTAACCATGCGGAGCTGATCAACAACGGGATTACAACAAAGATAACTTAATTTTGAAATTAGAAGTCCAAACGTTGATAACATTCGTTAAAATAGTGAATACAAAGAGAAGAGTTATCGTCCGATTCAAAACTTCTATAGTGATCAGTCCGAAAATGTGAAAATTTTATAAATTATAGTCACCCTACATTGCTTCTTGCTGACAATAAAGCTTTGTAGAACCTATCGCCACCCCAATCCGACTGAACTTAGGTTTAAAGAAGTTTATTCTCATAAAACTTAAAATAGTTCACTTACAATGAGACAATGGAAAATTTACATTTTGAATGGAACTTGCGGTCGCCGCATTATATTACACGGACCTTTTCAATCCGGCGAGCCGTTTCGTAATACGGCGTTTTATACGATAAATGGCTGCGACATAGACGTAAAACTAAATGCTATAAGGTATACATTACTTGTCGTTTCTTCAATTGCACTTACTTCATTTCAATAGTGCATTAGTTACGTAATACGTTTTAGAAATAACTTCAGAATTGTTAGATAATGACTTAACGATTTTTAAGTATGTGAATTTATTTTTAAAATATTCATGGCGTCTATGGGCCATGAATATTTTAAAAATAAATTCACATACTTACATCATAATTTATGATACCATCTAATATTAGTAGGTAATGATGTTGTATAATTAAGATAATGACTTAATATCACTTTGTCAATGAAGAGATCACGTGATTGTGATAATAATCTACTTATGAAGCTATATTACACCCGTATTCACAAACATTACTATGAGGTATCTCGACTCTTGGATAAGTAAACGCATTGCATTAAATAGAGCTCTGTGATTGGCTCGATTCTGTTGCCTAGTTCACATCGTTGAATGTACTGACGTTTTATTACTTCAAACCTCCTAGTATAGACTTTAAACTTTTGACATCTGGACATTGCTTTTGACATCTCGACCTATATATATATATATATAGCTCCCAAAGCTGTGCGTTCATTTTAAAGTACGCATAGTTCCGATCCCCACTTAAGTATTGTCTATGAATAGATTTTTACGATGCTGTGCGTCCACGCGCACTATGAGACTTCAAAATCCTTGCCCATATGGCACTCACTGAGAAATGCCTTATTTTGGATAGCATTGTTTT
Organism: Elophila nymphaeata; assembly: GCA_955850985.1. Taxonomy (NCBI): domain Eukaryota; kingdom Metazoa; phylum Arthropoda; class Insecta; order Lepidoptera; family Crambidae; genus Elophila; species Elophila nymphaeata. Next base: position 13,290,688 of record OY039076.1, on the reverse strand, counting down.
TTACTATGACAAGTATAGTTTGCGAATACGGGCCTAGTCCGTTATCTAGAAATCATAGTAAGTACAGAGTGAATTTTTCAAAAATATATAATATTTTATCAATCTATCCAATGATGCAGTATTTGTTTTCATCGAAATCGGGCTCGCGACTCCTTTGAGCATTTTTCGATATTCCTTATAATATAGTTAAGGATTTGGCCCTGAAGGCCTACTTGAAAAATTCAACCTGTATATGTATAAAAAGGCTGGAAAAAATATAGGCGCTGGAGGGGAAGTACCTTAAATCTTTAAAATAGCTCAATTTGCTGTAATGTACTTCCTCTACAGGGCCCATTTTTTATTTCCACAATACATAAGCATTACCAGTAGGTACTTACGGCATTCGGTTCGGAGTATGCAGGTGCCATTAGCATTTCTCACAAACCCGTCAATGCATACGCATTGGGGGTTGCAGCGTGCTGTATTCCCGGCACATTTGACTGGCCAGCCGAGGTCGCCACACTGCTTAGGGCCGCAATGTGCGCATTCCACCTGCATTTCATTGGGCCCGCACGTTTCCCGTTTCACGATTACTGTAAAGTGTGAAAGTGGCCTTATTAGTAAAAGTTAGCTAAGTTATGTAGGTGTAAAATAATCCTCGTGTTCTGCCAGTCCTCTGTATATTAGTTGATAGAGAGCAGTGGATCAAATGGTACCTAGTAGATTCTCGAATGTTCGAGTCTCGTTTTATGATATGCATAACAATAGTAGCTTGTTCTATTTTCTTATTGAAAATCACTTTATCAAAAAAATATTGAATTATCCCAAAAAGCAGAAAATAACATTTTTAACGTTACAAGAAAAACACTTGTAGTTCTATGTCATTAATTATTAAGTTCTATAAAACAACAAGACATTCTTAAAAACATAAATATGGTTTTAAGTCACCTTAAACCGGTCAACACATTTTTATGCAAATGCTATTTTAAAAATACTCGTGAACTAAAATGGAATGCCGTAATAATTATCACTAGGTTTGACCCGTACCTATGCAGTGTTCTGTGTAATCAATTTTATTACGCAAAATAAATTTCAATTAAATATCAGGTTAAAAAATATAGTTCGATCATTAAAACAAAATTATAGGAAATTTCAAAATAAACTAAGCTTTTTAAATTTTTTGATAAAATTAAAATAAAATCATACCACGTATTAGTCTCTTAAATCAGGTAAGAATTTGGTACACCTAAGTATATTGTACTAAAAATAACATAAGAAGAAGTTAATATTGGTAAGTAAAGGTTTTTATTTACATATTATATCGTTGACCTCCCATTCTATTTTCATTAGGATTCAGCGTATTAAAGCGGTGTTTAGTCGATCGGAGTCACAGATTTAATATCGGAGTCCTACGGTAGGTCCATTCGGGCGCTCCGGGTTCGAATCCTGGTAGTGGCAAATACTTGTGTGATGAACACGAGTCAAGGTTATTTATATGTTTACTTAAGTTTATTTATGAAATTAGATGTTATTTGACAGTGTTCTTCTGTAAGGCGGAGGTCCAAATTCAAGCGGCTACCGTTGTGCCCTACCTCGTCTATATGAAATGAAAAAGCTCTTTATTTAATGGACTTTGCTAAGTACTTTTAAATCGTCACAAGCCCTACGACCAATTCGGGACGAAATATTTACTTCACTTAAATAACTTTGAATAGACTGAGATGGAGAAGAAATGGCGAAAGAAACTCCACAGTATACAATTTCGTAAAGATTGCAAAACATCAATACAGGTCAATAAATAATTATCAATATAACAGATTATATGCGCAAATTTTGGGTAGATAATACTCGCACGCATTTGGATCATTTATCTTGTAAAAAGCTTTTCAATTATTTAATTCAATTAATGAACTGAGTAATTCAACTTTGATACCCTCCAGGGCCCACCATCCACCATTATAATTATGTTATTGTTACATAGGTACAGACATTCCTTCAATTTAGGTGGGGTGCTAAGCGTACATTTATGATCATCCGGTTAACAATGTTATAAGAATACACATACTTATGCTCAAGTTCTTGTTATAAGACGAATATAACCGTGAAATGACCTTTTTTGAGGGCCTAAGGCTCTTATGTACTTATTGTTAACAGCATTATTGTGTTTCGACATTTAGGCACGTATTATAGAAAGAGTCTCAAGAATCAACGCCGACTTGAGCGTCATACGTCTCTTTCACTTTGTTCTTGACAGAAAGTGATAGAGTATGTACGACGCTCAGTACAGCGTTGATTCTTGAGACTCATTCTGTAATACATTAAAAGATATTCAATCCCTCAATTGAGAGGTCCGGGCGGAGCTCGCTTCTACCAGACTTATCATTACTTACGATGAGATAAAAGCCATGAGTTTTCTCGTGAAAGATAAAACAATAATTTGCAAACTTCGAAACTAACAAACTAAATTCGTTATCCCCGCGAAAAATTCGAGTCCCGCCTGAGGCAAGTCGATTATTTTTAGTGCATTTTTCTAGTATTAATATTTACGCGTTTGTAAACGCAAAAATAAAATTATTCCACAAATTCGTTATTCTAAATTATCGCGAACTTTAAAGTTAAATAAATAAAAACCAAAATATCTTGTGTTAACGTACCTTCGCTATTTATGAAATAGATCCAAAATGAAACCATAATCGTGATCACTAGTTTTGCCATTTTAACTTCAACAAACCAGCTCTGTCAACGATCACCGATACACTGACCATTTCACATTAATTTTGTGTGCCGAGTCACGGCCGTCACTTAATTTTTCCTTTTTCCTTTAGAATGACCAATTCATTGATTCATTTCATACCGCAGACAGGATTCAACGCCGTACTCTCTTAGACATAAGCAACAAAATGCGGTAAAACACGCGCAATAAATTTTCCTTGTACACCGCTGGTAAAATTACCTACATCGTGCGGGTTTTGTTTTGAAGCAGAAGTAAAAATTATTAATGAACTTGTTTCATTGATAGTTTTTAAATAAAGTCAACAAATAGGTAATATAAGTTTTCTAAGCTTATAATTGTGCTATCTGACCTATAGCATTATTCTTTACTAGACACTAAAAATAAAAAAAAACCGCATTCAAAACTAAAAACAGGAAAGTAAAAATTTTGTTTAAGTATAAAAATCAATATTTTTTGGAACCAACCTAATATTTGGAGCAATCATTGTCACTATTTAAGACCCAACTAAAAAAAACATGATTTTTTTTATACAAATAATTTTTTCTCCGTTCTTAGTTTTAGAGGCGGTTTATTTTTAAATAATTCATATACTGGCTGCTTAATACTTTTCGTAAATCACATAAAGTGCCATTAAACAATATTAAAAGGTTGAATAATGTATAAAATACATCAATATTATAAGAAAATATTATCTAATAAAATCATAAAATATAATAAACTATAAGTAATCAACCTTTGACCATTTGAAACAACACTCCCAGTACTCGTTTATCAGCGTAGTCCAATGGCGTTGATATTATTGGAGTTAACAAAAAACCGCTTTGTATTTCAAAAAAGTAGATTATTGGATTCCTTTCTCTCTTATACGACGAAGAGGTAAAGATACATGATTGCGGCCTTCTGTAAAGTGAAGGTATTTTACATAAAACAGGGGCTCAAATTAAAAGGGAGTGACCAACTATGCCATGTTCTTGTATTAGAAGTTCATTGTTAGCTATCCATTGACATGTTCCATGTAAATTGCGATGACAACCTTAACGTAACTCGATTTGTATGCTTATCCTGTTCACGAACTAGCATAGCTCTTCGCCTATAGAATTGGAACTTTCGTGAGTATGAATGTATTATAATGTCATTGTGAATATTACCTGCTTTCAAATTCACCGAATGGTACAGAGAAACTTTCTTCGAATTTTGGATATATCTCATTATCCCTTCTAATATTATAAATGCGAAAGTAACTCTGTCTGTCTGTCTGTTAAGCTTTCACGTCTAAACCACTGAACCGATTTTGTTAAAATTTGGTGCAAATACAGACTAGCTCGGAAAAGGACATAGGATACTTTTTATTGCAAGAATGAGGCTGAAATAGGGTATGTTAAAATAGGGGATGAAAGTTTGTATGGGAGTTCGTCATTCTTGAAGATAAAATCATGAAACTTTGAATTTAGGCACTTAATTGGAAATAAATAAATACTTGTTTTAGGATTTTTGAAATTTCGACTTGTGTTCGAGCCACAAGCTGAACATTGGACTCTGCGGCATTATTTTAAAACTGACGGATTCCATAGAAACTTTTTACCCCCTTTTCACTACTTCAGAGGGTGAATTTACAAAAATCCTTTCTTAGTGCACCCCTGGACATCATAAGGAACCCACGTATCAAATTTGGAATCTCTAGACCCAGCGGTTTGGGCTGTGAGTTGATATGTAAGTCAGTCAGTATTCATTTTTATATATAAGAAGAAAATAAATATCCGTTCTAACATTTTTAAAATTTTGTCACAGGGCCGTGTGATGCCAGCAGAGTAGAATAGCATCACCCCATATTCCTCAATGGGTGTCGTAGATGGCGACTAATGGATCAGCAAAGGGTTATTGATCACCTTATACTCCGTCCACCAATACGCATTGGGCAAGCGTGGTGGACTACTGCCTAAACCTCCTTCGATGACAAGGAGAGGCCTTGTGTCCCAGCAGTGGGTCGAATTAAAAGGGTTGTTGTGATGACAACAGTTTGTATGTATATTTTTTGCAAATTAAGTACCTTAAAAAATAAAAATGCTACCCAAATTAACTATTCTACGCGAACGTAATCGCGGGCAAAAGCTAGTATTCATATAAATTAGGAAAAAGCTTGCAAAATCTTCTTCTTATAATAGCCTTGTAACTAAAACACTCCATGGAATAAAATAAAATTCCATGGAACGAAATCTTAACCTGAGGCGGCGATCTAATCTACGTCATGTTGGTGGTTTTAATAATAGAAAAATATAAACATCTAGAAAAAATCTTGTTCTCAGAGGTTCTTGTTGGTTGTTTGTGGAATCCAGATGGAGTGAGTGCTGAAGAGTGCACGTGCCGTACCATTGATATCATAGTAATTCAATATGTTGAGTCTTCTTCTTCTTCTTCACGCATATTCTAAAGGAACCTCGGCCGTAAGAAGGAAGGAATACGTGTGTTGGCAAATAATTCATCCAACAACATCCAACCACAGAGCCAATCATTTTATGAATGGTAGGTACGACTAAGATATGACTCACTGGAATTACTGTGATGGTAGACACAGTGAGTCATTCTTACCGTTTAATTTAAAATAATAAATTAGTAATTGCACAAAATAATTACTCTTAATTATTTCGCACATTCTAAAGATTTACCTACGCAGTCTACGCTTTAACCATATCTTACGATTGACTCATATAATAAAGCTATATAATACGGTTACTAGAATAGTATTTCTACAGAACTAATTAAAGTTCTCGAGGAAATATTCCCTAAGCGAAACAAAGCCGAAAGATTAAATATTTTAACCTAGTTTTAAAATTTACTTTCGTATATTATTCTTAGTTATTGGAACTCCTTCTAAAAGTGTCTAATCTTTTTTAGCTCTGACGTATAAAGTGGTGGTAATAAAGGCGATAGTGCGGTGCGCAAATCTCCATACAAATGTAGAAAACCGTTTTTCTACTATTTCTTATACAATCTTATATGATTCATTAGAAAGTTTTTAGTAAAAAGAAAAAACCTATGCCTGTAACAAAATACGACATACAATTAAGTAATGTAATTAAAAAAAAAGAATTTTGAAAAAAGGACACCGCATACGGATGAGGAACATACAGGCATAGCTTTTGAATACGTTAAAACATTCTAAAGTATTTTAAAGATCGGATATGAATGAGGGGTATAGGATAACGTTTTCTCCATTTCTGTTATTTTGTACGAAGACGGTGCTCGCCGTACTTAACAGTTTGGCGTGTAGGCGTGTATCTTTGTGTTCACAGGTAGAAATCGTATATTGAACAAAATGATAAGGACAGAAAATAATACACTTTTATAGAGATCGGTAGCAATGACCGCTCACGAATGCACAGATTGATTGACGCCGGTTACGCCGCGCGCATACATCATAAGTACAATTTCTCTACAATGTTGGCACATAATTATTAACCTCTTAATAATACAAAACAATTGAGCCGTTCGTCAAAAGCTGCGCTCAACCCTTTTAGGATTGTGAGTGTGATCTATGAAAAATTAAAACAAAAAATCGGGAGTGGTTTCCCCTTGACTTTCTCTAAAATTGATAACAACCTTATATTTTGATGTCATACATGCATGTTAAATTTTGGTCACCCATCCGAGTACCGACTACGCACTTAGTTGCTTACATTTCGTGATCGACGACTCAAAAGTTGATAGAAACCTTATATTTGGATGTCATACATGCATGTTAATTTTGGTTGCAATAAGTTAAAGCATACTCGAGTTATCGTGCTAACACACAGACACACAGACATAATTCCAAAAAAAATAATTTCCGTGAGGGAGGTCTAAAATGTGTAAATCCGTCAAAATCTCGAGGTCTAATTTTTTGACGATTACTAGACTTCCTCTATACTACGTATACGAGAAAGTAAAAAAAAAATCATTTCGTTAATGTGGATGGACAAGGTGTAGAATGAGTATATTAGGGGCAGTTTGAAAGTAGCACCAGTAGGTAGCAGAAAAATTGAGAGGTAATTGACTAGCATGCTACGATTGAAGGAGATATGATAGTCTGTGACACAGAAGGTGATAAACATGAATGTGGATAGAGGGAAAAGAAGACCGAAGAAAAGATGGATAATAGTGTGAGATATGATATGGCAAAGAAAGCAGTTAATGCTGAGATGACGGCTGACAGGGATGTATGCAAGAGAAAGAACATATTACAGCGACCGCAAATAAAATTGGGAGCAGATCAGACAAATGGATGAATGTGTGTGTATATGACACAATATCGACGTAGACGAGTACCTCCCTAATGTATGGAAACATTTCAGCAATGAATTATGGTGATGCTTTTAAGCAAATTTGCCTCGTTGAATTCGTAATACGGTTTTATTGTTTTCTTAAATGCTTAGGTATGCATTATACATATAATTGTAACCAACGTAATAAGCACAATAGGAGGAAAATTACATATTTGTTTTTACTATCTCAAACGAGAGTCACTATGTATGCTTTTCTATGGTGGGAAATACAAATTGCAATAAGATTTCCAGCCTGGTTGGTTATAACTGAATAACAAAAATATTTCTATTGCGTCATAGCTATAAACATTTTTTCCTGTCTAGAGGATTTAATTTTTGTCTTTTATCATTATAATGAATATTTCATTGTGAGTTATGATCTCAAAAAATATTATGAGTTGTTTGCTGATTCTCCTTAGAATAGAGTTTAGTAGATTCACCAGTAGGTACCTACATATTATTATGGAACTAATAAGATATTTTGAAATAATGATAATTTTAAAACTATTTTGAGAGAAGGCATCAAAACAAGAACATAATAATGATCTTGAAATGAGTTAACAAAATATTTCTGAATCATGTCATTTAATTTCTTAATCAATGGACTATTGCGTACTCATCTACGTTGGTTCATTTTAATTGTGCATTTTTATTGCCTTTCATAGCTTTAATAAATACCTAAATGCTACTTTTGCCTGTCAAAGGCAGACGTAATGCACATAAAATAGGTTGCTAAACATTCTCTTTAATAGGAATATATTATGTTTATTATATATATTTATTATGTTTCCATTTTTGTAAGCATAAATAATAATTAACTAAACGGAAGTCACTGAATGAAATCAAACTACGTAAGTAGTTAATTTTAGGGCTTGAAAAATATTTTATTTGAAAACAAAAGCTATTCGCTGCTCAGTCAATCAAACGTTCGATGATAAACTCATTCGTGCTTACATTCTGCTATTCAGGCGCAAGAAGATTTGTGTCGGCGTTTGTCAAGCTATTTCACATTTGCCGGTAAAGAAAATACTGGCAAGATTCCTTTGTAAGCAGTAACATCGTCACCTAAATTGTATTTCTTGACAGATTCGCCACAATAAATGTTCCCTTTCACGTAACTAATTCGGGGTATTCACTGCGGAAATTGACGTAAAATTGCTTTTGACCGATTACTTGTACAGCTTAAAGTAGACAAAGCTCCCTAGGTGCTCCCAAGCTTAGTGGTCGCAACGGAAAATGCCACTTATTATCCGCTTGCAGATAACATTTTGCAGTCGAAGTAAAAAGAAACCTTCGTCAGTTTTTCAAAATTATTCGTTTATCACATCGTATTCTTAAAAGGTACTAAGCCTTTTGAAAATTTTGAACTACATAACTAGATGACTGCAGATAAAATTATACAATGATATAATACAAAAGATGATAACAATATATACACACCTATCTTTTCACAGAGATCAAACCGCAGATCCAGGAAACTTACAGGTGATGGCAGGCCAGTGCAAACAGCCGCTCCCATTCGGCGTAGATGGATATGACCGCAAGTCTTGCGCAGCCCTAAGATGTAGTCTGCACGCAGATTGGTACCCGGGTGCATTGCACAGGTCCTCCCCGTCTGGAGTTTGCCTAATATTGCAATCCCCCAACGGCATTTCGCCTGGCTTACTGTAGTGCCCTGGCTAGCCCGGGGACATTTCGGTGACAAACCATCACCATCGTTATCTCGTACAAATTCCGCCTTTATATTCGTACCAAAGCGGTTTTTAGTGTCATTTATTATGCACTCCGACAAAGAGTGTAATTAGAGTTATTAGAGAGTATTACAACCCTGCTTTTAATAGGCAGCGTCTAGGTAAACTCACTTCATCCTCTTAGCCTCCCAGATCAGAGTGAACCCATTTTAAAGTTAAAGACAATAGTTTCAAAATTAATAAGTTTTCATTTTCTTTCATTAATTTTCATTAATCATTTAAAACGGATTTGTATCAAAAAACACCATGTAGTTTCATGTCAAAATAAATTATTCTAAAATTAACGCCACACCGCGGACAGGATGGGCCGTGGACGTCGACGTGTGCCTGACGCTGAGAGTCGTTATGTTATGCGACGTGGTATATTCGTCTCGCACACGTCGACGTTGCGTCGTGTCCTGTTCGCGGTGTGGCGTCAGCTTGAATCGTATCAGAGTCTGTAGGGAGTCAGAGTGGGTAAAAAGCCCGATGTGATCCTTCACAAAAAAGTTAACGTCTGCGAAACATCCCTCTACATTTCAATGAGTACTTTGCCTTACCATATACAGTCCGACTGCTCTTACATAAATAGATAGAGCAGATTTTAGTCTTATAAAATGATATATTATACATGTACTTACTTTGGGTATTATTTCAACAGTCCGCTGAGGTTTGCAATGGTTGTCTTCGAAGTCAATTTCGCAAACCTGACGTAAACCAACATCATTCATAATTCATGCGTCATTTTTGTGACGACACATTCTTGAGATATCGTGTTTCTGAGCTTGTTTCTACAAGATTTGACCTTGTAAACAAGATTCATGGAGTCACATGACTAGTGACAAGGTCGGAGCGAAAACAAAACAACCTAGATATACAAAGGTATCGTTTGTTTTTTCTTGTCTTTGTCTAAAGAAATATGTAGGTACATCACGCGATAGTAGAGTTAATTGAAAAGTATAGGTACTTTTTTGTGAAAGAAGAGGCATACCCAACTTATTATGAAACATTATTTTTCCATATATGATTGCTTAACGCTTCAACATATCTGATGGCAAGGAATTAGACCGGATCCTCGCCAGCACCGGCTCACGTAGTAGCTACGGACTCCCTATTATGAAAAATGGACTAAATTTAGTCATGGCTTAAAACTGATGCTGTCACTTTCATTTGCTGGATGAAAGACAGAGTTAGCATCAGTTTTAAAACGCGTAGTTACTTTATGTACAGACAACAGCACGTTGGGTTACCACAAACTGTCAATTTTTCCCAATTGATTATGCACTTTATATTGAGCATTAGGTTGAAAATCGTTTGGAGAAATTTGACAGTTTTGTATAGCCCGACGTGCTGTTGCCTGTACATTTTCAATTGTCATTGGCGAAATGCGTACTATGTGTCGCGGGCGCCATTTATTTAAAATAAGAAGAAGAAGTTTAAGCCACGACTAACGTTAGTCCACGTTTTGCAATAAGGGTGATAGAGTTTTTAACCTCAACTTCAGGTGTAGGTACTCATCATTTTCCTACCCTGTTCCCAGTTTATTGAAGGTCAGTGCAGTATGAAAAATGCACTGAAAAAAAACGACTTGCTTCAGGCGGGACTCGAACCCGCATCTTCCGCAATCCGGGCAGCTGCGTTGACCAATTACGCCACCGAGACACTGCTTATCGCTGTCGAAATTTGTCAGTGCTTGGTGCTTATGTTTTTATGGTAAACATTTCTATTTCATTTTTATTTTCTATGACTATATTTGATTAGAAAAAACCTCTATGCTGCCGAAGTCGCTGAACGCTAGTTTAGAAATAAAATAACTATGAGCATTAGCAATTTTATTCAATTATTACATTATCAAGATTCGAGTTGTTGAACATGGATATAAAACTTCAGTTGATAATACAATTTATTTTAGCTTTAATCGTTCTTTTGTTTCGATGAGAAACGAAATATAAACAAAGTGATATTTAAACGCATTGATTATTAGGGATGCAAATGTCGTCTTTTCTAGAGTACCCCTCTTTGCAAGCGCACCTCGGGTAACATCTATTCGATACATCATCACAAGGTGGTGCAGGTCCTATAAGGCGACTGCAGTTGTCAGTGAAGCAAGGAGGAGGGCATCTGACCCATTCTTCGTTTGGTTTCGTACAATTGCCGGGCGCTGAAACATAAATAAAAATAATGTTTTTTATCTTCTTTTGTGTATCGAATATAAAAAATAAAAATGGAAAACCGCTTTTAAAACTGAAAACGGAGAAATAATAATTTTATGTTTAAAAAATCTTCTGTTTTTTTGATGGTCAGTGTCAAAGACACGTGACTACGTATAAAATATTCCAAATATTGAGGTTGGCATCGACCTCAAACAACATTTAGGTTTCCAAAGCACAAATCTTTATATCTTTGCTATTAGTTTTGAAGACGGTTTTTTTTATTTAAAAATAATTTTAACGAGAGATTTTTAGGCAAACAAGTAATAAAATAAGAACGATATCAGAAATGGAAATTTAATAGGCATTATAAGGGACAATTCAAAAACTACTCGTCAGATGTCGCTCAAATTTCAATAGAACTACATAAAAAGCACCAGCTTCCAAACGCATAAAATCGGGAGTGGTCTCCCCTTGACTTTCTCTACACCGGAAAGGACTAAAAAGTTAATAGAAACCTTATATTTTGATGTCATACATGCATGTTAAATTTGGTTGCAATAAATCAAAGCATACTCGAGTAATCGTGCTAACGCACATACACACAAACACACACATACATAATTCCAAAAACAGTATTTTTGGACTCAGGGAACAAACATGTAAATCCGTCAAAATCTCGAGGTCAAATTTTTTGACGATTACACGAATTTTTCTATACTACTCATACGAGACAGTAAAAACCATCAAAATCGGTACACGCGTAAAGAGTTATGAGGTAACACATAAAAATACAGTTGAATTGAGAACCTTTTTGAAGTCTGTTAAAAAGCAAACTCAGACCAAACAAAAACTAAAGATGGGACCAAACAAAAAAAACAAAGTTAAGACTGTGAGCGATACGGGCGGACCGAGCCTTAGAAACACCCGCGCTATGCCGGCGCCACCCGCCCCCGCACCATACAGCCGCGGGGCTCGCGGGCCCACTGTCCACTGTGAATGTAACGTATAGACACGGTAATATTATCTATCCAGTATTGTGACTCGGCCCTGTCCTTGAAATAACTGGCTACGGCCGAGCGGGGCGTAAACACGCGGAAGGGCTGCCCGCCTACAGTATTTTAATTTGAAAGAAAGAAAATAAATTTATTGGCCTTCACAGAGCACGATATTACCTAATTATTAATAAACTATAACAACACATACATAAAGAAAAGAAACATTAACAAAAACTAACATACACACATTATATACCTACTATTTACTTTATATTTAATTTCTACATTTCTAGTTCTATGATTGTAAATATTTTATTTTACTTATATGTAAAATAAATATGTTGTGAATGAAATAGGAAGTGTTCAATAAAATACATGTTTTTTTTAGGTAATATTTAATAATAAAAAGATTATAGATTTGAGACAAAAATATTTACGCCTTGACTGAGACGTAGTTACTATAATGTCACTGAAACACTTTTATTTTCAAGAAATTACATATTATTATCAACAAACAAAATATTGTTTTTTAAACTCCGCACAAATATCCCTATTTTATAATTTTCCATCTATCAATTCCTGTCAACAATCCGTCTCTTTTTCAAATTACCTAATAACCTGCCAGTATACACCAAAAAAATCCGATCACTACAATACCTACCATTTATTACTCTCGTAAATTATTTCATAATGATATTTCATCATATTTAATAATATATGTAGGTAGTTAAGTTATATGTTGGTACATAAGTAAGTAGATAGCCTAGTCTAGGAAACTACCTACCTACGTATTATGTAGTTTTGTTTTTAACGAGAGCGTAGGTAGGTTACTTGTTTGTGTCTTTTTTCACCCTATCCACTTATTTATATATTATTCCAGATTTTGCCCGATGCAAAAATTGAAATACTTAATATTAAAAACAAATTACGTACTAGTAGATAGGTACATAAAAAATATTGCTCTTTGACATTTTGAATTATGTAGGTATCTACTTAATTCAATCAAATATTCACAATACAAATCGCACGTTTATGCACGGCTAACTGCTTAAAATACAATTCACACCGTTCGGTAGTCGCTGCGGCGCATTCGCGACTGGATGCCCACCGGGTGCCCCGCGAACTCGAGGCGCGTAGCATGACGCGCTTTCCGACCGTTTGTATGAAGATAGAATACTGTATAGATAATATTACCGTGGTATAGATAACATTACCGTGTAACGGGCGTCTACATAGGTACATTTGATTTACACGCGCCCGCGCTAGCACCCGCGCCCGCCTCCACTCTGAAACAGTACTTATCGCTCGATCCGGCCGTATCGTTCACAGTGATGTAGCACAGCCTATAGAATTATTGACTGTGGATGTAGCGTCTGTTAGGTGACTGAACATGTGGTTCTAAACCATTTTGATTCATCCGCTGAAGCGACGTCATCGATATTAATATGGTAGAATTTATATCAGCTAAGTTTCAGAACACCAAACACACGCGCAATAAGACTCGTAGCTCGTTCGGCACTGTGAACACGCAGAAAAACCACTTTTTATGAATGCCGAGGCATTACATGATCTGGCCAATCATACGATCGGCCGTCGACAGTACAGTCAAATCTCGATCGGCCCAGCTCAAAGATATTCAGACATTTTGAACACGGTGTACATTAACGTGGTAACTTTAGCAGCCTAGATAAAATTTAACTTCATTTAGGCGCAGAATGTCCAATTCGCAAAATGTCCAATATTCATCCTGACGTGATTAATTTACTAAACACCTTCTCGTGTTTCTGTGATGCATATCAATTTGAGAAACGCCCTAAAGTCGCTTCTCGCACTTGCAGGCCGCCACCGCGGCACACTCGCTTCGCGCGCTCGGCTCGTGCGCTGTGTTTATGTCAACCTAACCCGCTCGTCGCTTCGCTCCTCGCTAACCTAAGTTACACTGTCGCTAGAAGGGAAAATCACGTTACGATTAATATTGGACATTTTGCGAACTGGACATTCTTAGAATTGGACTTTATGCGAATTGGACATTATGTGAACTGGACATTTTGCGACCGTTGGACATTTTGCGAATTGGACATTCTGCGCCTAAACCTTAAACTTCTGTATGTAAGATCTTTATGGTCACGTTGAGCGCTTAAATGAATATGACGCTGACTGTACACACGCAGGCATGGTTCACATGCATTCGTGAGATAAAAATACTGTAAAGCATATTAATATTTATTTCATCAGCTTTTTTGCCTTTTCGATTGTTGTTTTAAAACTAGTGGCAGGTAGTCAAAAATGGAAATTTTTAAAATTTATAGTTATCCACAATATAAATTTATTGCTAAGAAATATCACAATCACGTCAGCTTTCAAACAAAAAAAATCTGTCCATCCTTTTTTCATTTATTATCAGAATTCAAAAACATTTTATGAAAATGCAAGCATACACCGCTTAAGCTTTAAAAGTTTGTATGTGGTGATGACATTCCGTTATTTATTTTATAACTAGTATTAGTATTATATTCTAATTTTATATCTCGTACATATCTAAATTGCTTTACACATATGAACAATAACTTGTAACAAGTATAAACAAAATCTAATATTATATTTGCTTATCCTACACCTACAATTGTGACAAAAAATAATGTTTTAACTTGTATTTAATGTTTGTCGCCGTAATATAATCCCGAATATCGGTAGGCAGTGAATTAATAAGTCGAGGAATCAGGTAGGAGCTCGTTCTCTCGCCATAGCAGTTTTTTTCCTTATTTATAACAAGTTTATTGAGTGCCATTCGTCTTGTACATATAGGATGTTCTATATTTTCTTGCAGATTTGGTTTTGTAACAAAAATTGTTCTTTTAGTAACGCATATTTTACTTTATCGTTTGTGGGAAGTGTTTCACAATACTTAAAAAGACTCAAATTGTTATCCCCACACTTAAGCTTAATATGTAATCGTAATGAGAATGTAGTGTCGAGCCAGTGTTACGAGTGGTAACGAAAACACTACAAATACTTAGGTGCTACGATGTCACAGACAGACACACAGACTAGTCAAACTTATATTACCCCAATTTTGCGTCGGGAATTAAAAATGTGCGTACTATATAGAATGTGTCAATTACTGCTCGAACAGACGACAGCAGTTCATGCAGGACAAAACTGTAAAATTTCGACACTAAATTTTCAACCTTATTCCACGTTTATAGAGCCCAAAGTCTAGTGACAAAATATGACAGCTTGTGTAGCCTAATGTGCTGGCGTCTGTACATATATATTTATAGTGTATTTATTTTACTTACGACAATTCTGTGGTAAAACGCAAGCGCCGGATGGCCCGCGTAAATATTCAGATTGACATACGCATCCACCAGGACAATTGCCAGGGAAAGCACAGACGAAAGCACGATCTTCTCCCGTTGGACAAAATCTGTAAAAACACTCTAAAGAACAAGAAGCAAAAACTTCATTTCTTCCACAGGGGTATCCACCTGAAAAAAAAGAAGATTTAAAATTTACACTGTACTCGATATCTACTAAGCAAATGGGTTTGATCTTTCTTTAATTCAAATAAGTCACATAAAAAAAACTATTGGATTCTAGTAATATAATTATAATTCGAGTGAAATTTTTCCCATGACCTTTGAATTTTCGTAAATAAATTTAAATAAAATTAACAATTCAAGAGTAAAACAGACCTTTAATCTTAGATTAAAGCAAAATCGAAGAATTTAATTTATTTTTGTTACCCAAACACGCGCAAGCTATTAAGGTCTCTACCCACTACAACGTATCATACCATGGCCGTGCTATGAACGTATCAGACACGTTAAGCAACACGATACGCTCTACTATGCCCACTAGAGCGTATCAAAGAGCATACCATCTCATTATCATCCGCGTGACATACCCGTGCGTAACGATTTTACTGACGGGAGGGTCCGCGTATCATCTCCGTATCATCCGAGTGCCATATCTGAGCGGTCTCTGTGCACTGTTGTCGCCTTTGTAGTAATTACCTGATTCCGTGTGAGGCAACGCGTTTATAATGGCCATCTTACGCGGTTATAACCCGGGTGCTCACCGTTTCGCCCGCTGCGCGCACCGGCGTGGCAACGTCGCGTGTCATGCACGGAGCGTATCGTCACCGGCAAAATATTCTCGCCGACAATACTTGCCGGTCCGTGCATGGCACGCGACGGTGCTGGTCGGTAACAGAACGGGCTAGGGGGCATGGTCTCATACTTTTTAATACAGAGAATATTTTTTTGCCTGACACGTTCATAGCACGGTCATAGTATAATACTGTGTAGTGTGCAGAGACCTTTAGATGGAACTCACGTGCGCGTACCATCGCGTGCCCGCGAGTTCCATTGATAGCTCGCTCGACTACTCGACCCACCGCGAAAATAATGTTTTCGTTGCAAAATTTAATAAGCACTCTATAAACGCTTTAATAAGGTTAGATATACAACAAATATTTAAATTCTCATCCTCGCCATCGCCAATTCACCCATATCCACCAAAGATGTGCTAAGAGAGAATTGAAAATTTTCTATACTAATTTCTAGTCTTTTCTCCCTTCACTTCGCCTCGCCTCGCTGGGAAAAGCAGCTTTAGGCGTTAGGCAAATGGTAAAGCGGGCTGGACGGGCCTGGGCAATTTCACGGCCAACGATAGAACTAAGGAAATTGTAAAGCGATAGAAATAGGGAGGGAAGCCAGTGGGTGTAGTGTGGCAGCGTTACTTGTGATGCATGCCGCTCATCCTTTCCAGTGATCCATTTTTTGTCTGTTTTTAGCGCGGGTTAAAGGCAGCACTATGAGTGCGAGTGACCGGCCACACATAATAATATGTTGTACGTATCGATTGCTTATGTTGTTCGCACGTATTGAACGTCATGTCTTTATTTAACATTATGTCAATTTAACTTAATGCCTAGCAACGTCGTCGAAATAATTATAAGACGAATACTGGAAAGCGAAGCAACGTGATGAATGTCGTGAGTAGAGGAGTGTGTGGGGGTGAACTATGCAAGGATGTTTTGAAATTCACCCTCTAAGGTGGTGAAAAGGGGGTGCAAAGTGTGTAATTTTTAAAGTAATATCCATAAAAATTGGTGCATGGCCTTTCAGTTAGAAATTAAGTTAGAGGTATTTAGGATTTTTTGGAAATTCAATCCCTAAGGGGTAAAATTAGGGATGAAAGTTTGTATAGAAATCTGTCATTGGTAGCTATATGGCGCTTGGGTTAGAAGAAATATGTAATAAGACAATTTAAATGCTGTAAAATTTTAAAGAGATTCCAAATATGGCACGAAGGTTCCTTATGAGGTCTTGGGGTGCACTAAGAAGTCTCGGTGTAGTTGCGCTCACGTGCGCAGATCCCTAACCGTCCCGCAATAGGCCCTGCAGGATGTTTAGTGGGTATGGAGGGAACGCCTTTACTTCGAGTCCCACATATCCCCTGCGGTTGTCACTACCCCGCAGGGACGACGCGTAAATGCATTTGACCTCCCCGTCAAAAAAGGGGTGCACTAAGAAAGGTTATCTCCACTTGATAAGAATTGAATAACCTAAATAATCTAAATGCTGCCCGAAGTAAAAATATCATTTTTTTATTTGATGCCCCTTTTTTGAAGACACCAGGCTTTCAGCCTGCATGTACCTATGTAATTGTATGTAATAAACTACTATCACTAGAGTTGAGTTTCAATATTACTAACACAATTACATATTTTGGTCCAAAATATGGAGTTTATTATTATTAGAACAAACCTGGACATCTTTCTGGACGTATACATCTTCCTCCCGGTCGCGATAGAATGTAGCCGGGTTTGCATACACAACCGACTCTAATTGCTGCTTTAGTACAAGTTTGTCTGAATGGCGATGGTTGAGAGCAAGTAGCTTGACAAGGGTTGGGGTATTCTTGAGCCATGGCGTTTATATCACCATTACAGCCGACATTTTCTGAAACGAAAGTTAAAAAAATATAGGTTATCATTATCGCTGTGGAGCCAAACAAAACAGTCAAATATTACCCTTCTCGTTGCTGCGTTCTTTGTAATGATCACGAGCTACGCGCGGTTGGTACTGGGATGAGTGACCGTAAGCAATAGTGAGGATTCATCTTGTACCTATTGATGTTATTATAAACTCATCCCACCAAAATGGCGTGTGTTTCAAAGTTTTGCTCCGCAAGACAACATGGCTGCTGAGCCTGCTGACCGCAAGAATAACGTAAGCAACAAATGAATCAAAAATACTTGTTTTTTGAAGACTTACAGCACAGAAGACACCAGTATGGTTTCAAAAACTTACAGCGTAAGTGATTTTTTTCGTCGTAAAATATGAGACCCGGACTAATCGACGTAGTGTTTTTTTCTGATAATAAGTATGTAAAAAAGTATTTTAAATTTTTTGGGGCTTACAGCAAATACGTTTCCATACGACGATATATTCACTCTCACACTAATTATCTAGACCTCATTAGGTATCATTAAGAACTTGTGTTATGGGATACTAGTTAACAAATATTCGTCGTGGTGGAGTGGTCAGTAACGCTGCCTAGACATCGGGTGGTCCGGGTTTGAGTCCTAGTAGTGGCAAATGTTAGTGTGATGAACACGAATATTTGTTCACGAGTCATGGTTGTTTATATTTATTTAGGTTTATTTATGAAATATCTAGATTTTTATGTATATTTGTCCGTTATCTAGTATCCATAACGCAAGTTCTTAATGATACTTAATTTGGGCTAGATAATTGGTGTGAGCGTGGAAATATATTATTATTATTATTCGTGTTCGTCACACAAACATTTGCCGCTAATGTTTGTGTGACGAACGCGAATTAAGCGACCAAGCCGCTTGATGTGCGTCAAAATTAACCTTAATCTAAATATATATAACTCAAAGGTGACTGACTGACTGACATAGTGATCTTTCAACCAAACCACTGGACGGATCGGGCTGCAATTTGGCACGCAGGTAGATGTTATGACGTAGGCATCCGCTAAGAAAGGATTTTTGAAAATTCCACCCTAAGGGGGTAAAATGTCCAAGCGGACGAAGTCGCGGGCGGAAGCTAGTCTAATACCTACATAAAATCTGGTGTCACGGGGTTTGTGGTAGCACTCCTCCGAAACGGCTCGACCGATTCTTATGATTTTTCTTTGGTAGTCATTAGAATAGGTCGTAAAGAATATACCGCTGAAAAGAATATATTATGTGACAGAATAACGTATGCCGGGTCAGCTAGTATCATAAATTCGGTAACGTAAAATAATAATGAAAAGACGGGTGTGTTTAAGATTGAGTAAAATTTAAGGCAGAAGTTTACATTGTTCGTACATGTCTAACTTTTACTTACTTGGACAATCCCACACATTAATGCACGTATTATTTCTGCTATTTACATAAACTTTGACAGGTTCTACATCTGGGCAATAACAGTATCGATTCAAACCGCAATATCGTACATTTGGGTTGGGATTTTCGCATGTTTGCTTACATTGTCTTGGGCAACGTCTTGAACCTGCGAACAATATTTCAATTATTTGTGTGTACTCAAAACGGCAGTTCAAGCCGCACGAGGTGTAGTTTTATTATACCTGCCTCAGTTTTTTCTTCGTAGTGCTGTGTCTGTACTTTTTTATTTGGTATGAGCCTGCAGATGTACCGTTTCGGTACCGCTGTACCGCTATAATGTTATATTGATTGAAAGATATCGCGGCATATTCTTGTCCCATATACCGCAATGTGCCAGTGATGACCTACGGTGACTCAAAGTGCATTGGAGAGGGCTATGCTGGAGTTTCGCTGCGTGATCGTATCAGAAATGATGAGATCCGAAGGAGAACCAAGGTCACCGATACAGCACATAGAATTGCAAACCTTAAGTGGCAGTGGGCAGGGTAAATTGCGAGGACTGAAGGCCGTTCGGGCGGAAAGCTCGTCGAGTGGCGACCGCGTGCTGGCAGACGCAGCGTTGGTAGGCTCTCCACAATGTAGACGGATGATCTGGTAAAGGTCGCGGGAAGCCGCTGGATGCGGGCAGCACAGGATCGATCGGTCTGGAGATCCTTGGGGAGGTATATGTCCAACTGTGAGCGTCACTCACCCTTCAAAACTTACTTGATTCAATTGGTCCTTGTTCACCAGGCGATCCAGAGCTAGACCAAGAGCTCGCATATGCGTAACCCGAGCCCGAGCTGGTTGAAGTTGAAGCCCCTTCATCATCTACGATGGTTATGGCTGAAAAACGATTTAATGTGAATAGTTGGCTGGAAGAGATCTCTTATAGAGATAAGTTCGCCCTTGCAAACTGCATCACTGTTTGTTTGTTATTTTTATGTTATTAAGTGCAATAAAGAGAGTTAAAATAGTTCAACTGCCAGAGATCTATTTGCTATTTATTTTATGACATCCATATAGCCTCTATAAAATAACTACTCCTTCCCATCCCGTGGGTATCGTAATTGTACATTATGAAATTATGATACAAGTGAGCAGAGTTCACGAGTATCATAAGACTCAAACTTATTTTTAATTTTGGTATTATGAGACTTTCATTAAAGTACCTTTGGTCTCGCAGAGTAGACTCTAGTAGTTTGAACTCGTAGAGGATGCCGGGCAGTCTCAAAAGCTTGCATTTTCATAATGCATAAGTGCGATAATGATGGTATTATTTTTTAATAAGTTTGATTTTTTTAAAAATAAAAACTGTTTATTGCGCTGTGATGGCATCAGTTTTATGTTTTTTGTAGATAATAAAATGAGTAGATACCACATTTTAATACAAACTTACAGAAGAAAATACCGAAGGTATGGCTGTGTGGGCTAGATCCTTTTGCCTTTCCATAATAGGTAGAATGTTATTTAAAAATTATATCAAAAAATATCGCGTAACGTACGTCCGTTACGCACTAGTGCGATGATGAATATTTTTTGACTGAGAAGCGGTGTAATAATGGCGGTAATATAAGCATGTGTGTTGAAAAAGTAGATAATGATACTTGAAAGATACAATTAAGTGACCTAACTCAGCCAAGTAAGTGATGAGCAAAGCTCTCGAGTGTTATACAACTGTTTTGAACACACTTTGAGGAACTTAATTTAACTTATTTTTGATTTTGGCATTATTATACTTTTATATTTGGCATTATTAAGCCACAAAAAAACAGCCAGCAATACTAATAAAGTAAATCAATATTTTTGTTACAGATAAATGGTTATAATTTACTGTCAAAATTAATTAAATTAAAGAATTAAATGTTTATTTGTTATATTTTATCTCCCAAAGTTAATTTTATGTTGACCACTTTTCCGACAAGAACTCTTTGCTAACATTTAAAAAAGTACCGTTTGTAAAAAAATGTTGAAATTGGTGAAATAAGAGACCCTTTACGAGCAAATGTGTTAAAAAAGACTGTTGTTATATTGGTTTTATGTGTGTGTATATAACGTATATATATTACATATAGGCATAAGTATTTGTGAGGTGCAGTGCCTATCATTCTCTACGCATACTCCTACGCATAAAATACTGGTTTGATCTAAGTCTCTAAGTTACAAAAATATGCACGAAACCCAACGAATTAGGACGAAACCTATCTAACCAATATAAAATTCCACAACTTACAACGTAACGAGTTACCTAAGCATCTAAAAATGTGCATAAATTAAGGAAATATGAAATTTAAATTGAAGGAATACTTCCTGTCCTTGTAGTTTTGTTCCTGATATTGAGTCCTTAATAATAGTTTATTATATACACTCACCGGCATGGAATCTTGGCCAAGCCCTTATTTCGCAGTGTGGTCTTTTGTGTGTCGGGCCTTCGGTCGGTTGGACGGTGTGTCCGATTTGCGTGGCTTGTGTCTACGAATTTTAACAGTAGCTACAATGATAGACTTACTTGATTCAATTGGGCCTTGTTCATCAGTTGATCCAGCACTTGACCACGAACTTGCATATGCGTAGCCCGAGCCCGAATCGACTGACGCTCCTTGATCGTCTACGATGGTTTCGGTCAAAAATTAGAATAAATCTATATACAAATCAATCGTGGTGCATTTGTCTCGCTAAAACTCGAGAACGGCTTTGCCGATTTAGCTGATTTTGGTTTTGAAATGTGTGTCGTAGTCCAGGGAAGGTTTAAACGGAGAGAAATTATGGAAAAATTGCGAGAAAGATAGTAAAAACAGCAATTTCAATTTCCTATATAAACTGTTCTGCCTACTTTCCTGTAAAACATTTAACGTTCCGCCATTTTAGCGAAGGGAGAGTTTTACTGTCGTAAGGATAGGTGCAAAGACGTTTAGTACTCCGTGAATAGGTGATACGAAGTACACCGGGTCATCTAGTTGAGAATAAAATTGAAAATCGCATTTTATGATTCAGTAATCAAAAGACTTGATTAATGTCCTGATACAAAGAAGTAAAACGGGTACTTACCTGCATATAGATATGGTTTTACAAACCCAACAGTAGTTAAGGTAAAAAGAATATACAACCACATGGTAATGTGATAATCAAAGAATGAGTGCCAGGTTCGCTTCTTATGTACGGTATTTATATTACTTACTATCAAACCTACCAATGAATAAAATTATAAATTATTGATATTGCAAATATTGTAACAACTGATTAAGTAATGTTAGCAAAGTATTTAAAATGTAAAAGTATTATTAAGTTATTATTAAAAAAAAAATCTAATTAATATATATAATTAGATATTTATTTTATATATATAATTAAATTCTTGAAAATATCTTCTTCTGCCTATCGTTTTCCCGGCTTGCTGCCAGGGTCCGCTTTCCTACTTAAACTCCTCCACTTTGCCCGGTCCTGTGCATCCTCCGTAGTTAAATGGTTTTCTTCCATGTCCGCTTTCACGACATCCAGACAGCGTTTTTTGGGCCTACCGCGCATTCTGGGACCTCGTACATTGTTCCCCACATATTCGCATGGCTTCCGATGTCGGAAGCCATACGAATATGTGGGGAAAATCACATACCTACATAAAAGGGGCATCAAACTATAAAAATATAAAATTCTAGCTTCCGCCCGCGGCTTCGTCCGCGTGGACATTTTACCCCCTTAGGGGTGGAATTTCCAAAAATCCTTTCTTAGTGGATGCCTACACTTTATAAGGTATCTATGTGCAAAATTTCAAGTTTCTAGGTTCAGTAGTTTGGGCTGTGCGTTGATATCTCAGTCAGCACTTTGAATTTTATACATATATAGTAATGCTCAAACCCGCGTGGAATTTTTTAAAATCAAATAGGTACTATAGCTTAAGTCACTTATGTTCGTATTATAGAATAAGTTTCAAGAATTAAGTAACGCCGACTTATCGTCCTACGGCTTAACGTCTCTATCACTTTGTGCGTGTTAGAAAGTGCTCACGTGTTAGGTCCAGGAAAGTCGTACGGCCATATATGTATATGGCCGTACGACTTTCCTGGAGCTTATCCGCTATGTCCCTGATTCCGAGACTACCACGAACATGTTCGTTGTGAATGCGATCTAGTCGCGTAACACCGCACATCCATCGTAACATCTTCATCTCGGTAACATGAAGCTGCTGTATATGTCTTCCAAGAACCGGCCAGGTTTCGCTGCCATATAGGAGAACTGGACAAATGATGCACTTGTACACAAGGTCCTTCAATTTTAGCGGTATCCTGCGATCACAGAGTACTCCAGTCACTTCACGCTATTTAGCCCATGCTGCGCTGATTCGGGCTTGGACATCGTAATCTATGGATCCCGACTCATGGAGTGCGGACCCGAGGTACTTAAACTTATTTGTTTCGAAATGAGTTCATCTCCAACCTTTATGGGTTCGGGGTCCATACTGCCACACGCCGAAAATTCTCGAAAATATATGATACCAATTTTGTACTTTTAATAAGAACTTAAATCTTTTTAAATGGCGCCAGTGTTGCGTCATTGCAAATATATGTAATTGTCTTTAATTGATGTATTATTTATTTTACAATTATATTTGGTATTCCCTATGTGGTCTTAGTGTTTCGTATTAGACTTTTTTTTAATTTAGTTTCGACACCAGGGAAGTAAAAGTTTGAACTCCTGGCTAGCAACCATACAATGGGTAATATCTGAGTTGCAAATTCGAGGAAAGTCAGTGAATGTCGTACCCTTTTTACTCGTATATCACTCTAATAACATTCACAAACTTATGAGATAATTTACAGTGTTACATGTCTTTGGTTTTTGGTTGGTTACTTTTTGGGTTAATGCCCCTTTTATGTAGGTGGCAGGCTGACAACCTGTGACTATTTCAAGGCTCTGATTGACCCAAAATGCCAGATATGATCAATGAGTGATGTGATATAAGGCTCTGCTCAACTCCTTTTAGGATCATGAGTGTGAAAGTTATGTTATACTATTGCTATAGGATTGAGGAGTTCCACAGTCGTGCAATTTTCATAACGATCACGAAAGCTAAGCTATCAAGCGTGCGGTCGGTACTTAGATAGGTGACCGAATATTTTTCTAGTTGATTTTACTCCGTGATTCGGAAGCCATGTTAAGCTGGTTGTCTAGTGTTAAGCTGGTGGCTACTGTTAATAAATAGCTCAGGCTAGCCGTAAATATCAAATGCCCAAACCTATAGCGGTATTGTCGATATCAAGACAGGATATATTGCACACCGACCCGATTGTGGTATTTATGCTATGAATTACAATAATATTTTGTTTTCAAAAATTTATTAATTTATTGCTACTAGAGTAACATGCATTCTGTGAAAAAACTAGGAATTGCTTCTCGTACGACTAGTCTATCTATGGGTGGAACGAATTAGTGGTACGACGAGGAGGACGAATAAAAGTTAGGAAAAATATAAGATTACCTTGCATCAATTCATTTTCATCAATCATTCACATTCTGATTCTCAATGAGTCCCCACTTAAGGGTTTAAAAAAAATCTCATTTGTGTTTCAACTAATTCCTGTGCTAAACAGTCGGACAGGGTAATATTAGTTGATGACGATAATACATAGGCACCAACTCCAAACATATACCTACTTATTATCATAACAATGACTTTACAACATTAATCAATCGTGTTGTTTAAAGTTTGCTTTCTTTTGGACGTTGCTTTTCGTGTGAGCACAAAAACACGAATTATCTGTTTGTTCAATTGCTCACTTCACCTTTGTACATACTTGAATAATAATATATATCAATTTGTATAGACTCCTGCGTCTAATTGCGGGTTTCGCTCTTTTTAAAATTAAACAATATGCATTTGATTAAAAAAAAACTATACATTTCAGATTTAAATAAAATTATGCAAAAAATTTGGAAATTTCATCTGAATAAACTATCAAACAGTAGGTTATTTACTAAGGGAGCGAAGGGCAATTTTTGAGGCAAGAGCGTAAAATCCCTGTTCATATTAGGCCATACGAATAGATCGGCTACCAATCGCATGTATATCCTTGGTCCCGAGTGTCAGAGTCTATGAAGTTTCATCATCATCATCATATCAGCCGAGAGACGTCTACTGTTGGACATAGGCCTCCCCCAATGATCTCTAAACCGAACGGTCGTGCGCTGCCCGCATCCAACGGCTTCCTGCGACCTTTAGCAGATCGTCATTCTATCTTGTGGGGGCCCTACCAACGCTGATTCTTCCGGTACGCGGCCGCCATTCAAGAACCTTTCAAAAGAAGCAGTGTGCCCTGCCCACTGCCACTTAAGGTTGGCAATTCTTTGGCCTACGTCGGTGACCTTGGTTCTCTTGCGGATCTCATAATTTCTGATATGATCACGCAGAGAAACTCCAAGCATAGCCCTCTCCATTGCCCTTTGAATGACCTTGAGCCTTCTTAGGAGGTCTTATACTAGAGCTGCAGATCCCCGCAGCTAATATAGATAAAATTACGGCTAGATTGGTTTATTTTGCCTATTTTCATAGCGTCATGTCGTACGGCGGCGTTCTGCTGAAAAAAAATCTATATTAGCTGCAGATCCCCGCCGCTAATATAGATAAAATTGTTGTATTGCAGAAACAGGCGGTACGGTTAATTTATAAAATGAAGCGCTGTGCTTCCTTGAGAGGTAAATTGAGAGACATAGGTATTCTGACGCTGCCATCTCTCTACATTTTTAGAGCATTATGTACACCCGTAAGAACACACACAATTTTAAAAAGAAAAGTGATGTTAGGAATCTGAATACTAGGTACAAAGATAAATTAGTGGTTCCAAAGCTCAGACTTGCTAAGAATAGTAATTAATTTGTAGGGAATAGCTTAAGGTTGGCCCTTCGGGCCTATGGCATAAAAATTTTGTACTTATATTATAAGCGATTTACTCTTAACTTTTACTCATATTAGTAGAGTTGTGTTGCATATAATTAATAGTTCATAATAATAGTTACAAGAGTTATAACTAGTTTTAAGAGTCTATTAATTTACAGTGCATAAAGAAATTTTAATACTCGTAAAATTACTACTAAATTTCAAACTCATAATAGGAGTGGAATCCAATATCATTGCGTGGTATTGAAAAAGTATGTAGAGTAATACAGAAAGTAGTAGACCATGGACGCCACTGCGCTACTTGTAATTGTTGTTAAGGATTTAGGGCATAATTTCTAAGCGTTGGATGTTGATATAGGTACGCCTTGTATCCTTTCCAGGATAAAAAAAGAATTGATTAAAATTTATTCTGAATCGCCGATTACATTCTTAAGTGAATTGCAAACAGTTCTAATTGATTCTTGCTTTAAAAATCCACGGTCGTCGTCTTGGCATCATTATTTTATCACCTGAATCACTCAAGCACATTGCGATTAACTTAAGATCACAACTAAGCATACAGAAAGATACTTATAAAATATTTTAACCACCTTCAATGGTTGATAGAATTACACCATTAATAGGAGTAAATAATAGTAGCTGCGTCATTTCTTGCAACAAAAATTTTGTTTCACATATATTATTAGCTTGTATTTTCCGGCAGTAGACTACTAACTTGTATTATTAGTTATATTTTTTATGCAACGAGATGCTTCTAAATTTTACAAATAATATAAGTATCCAACTTATTATATGAGTGTCTTTATTTTTATGCAACAAAAACTGAAATTATTTTATGCAACAGAATTTTTTAAACTTCCAAAATATTTTTAGAAGTCTTATAAAAATAAGCTTATAGTAATAGTAGTTTTATGCCATAGGGCCCAAAGACTGTTAACTTTGACGGATACACCATTCAAAGGGAGAATTAAAAGACAACTCATTGCTAAAGCATACACCGGGTGAAGGACTTCACCGAAGATGACCAGCACCCATGGCAATAAAAAGTTATGTATAGTTTCTACATAGTTATACAGACGAGAGTAGGTATGTACCTACTCTAAATCTAATACCATTGGTAATAATTTATGTTTCAGTAGCTACATATTATTTTGACGTCAATAAGTGATTTATTAAAAAGCCTACATTGAATAAACAAACTATACTAAAAAAAAACTAAAAAACTAAGGTACGCGAGTGCATTATATTTGACTTTGAACATCGTTCTCTTTTATCGTAGACTTAATAGAAGTTTGTCCCACAGGTAGCCGAAAGCAACCATCACAACCAACTAACTGGCCCGTTTGCTACACCCGGTATAGCGCACCGATGGTCAGGCGCCGGGGAGAATGTATAATGGGTAGGGAGGGAACGCCTTTACCTCGAGTCTCACATATGTGATGTGGTTGGCACTATCCTGCAGGGACGATGCGTAAATGCATTTTTACTCCTCTAGAACAAAAAAAAAATTTGTAATGTAACTGCAACGTAAAGTCCCTACTGTCTTTTTGTCTCAAAGATCCACCATGTGTATGCCGTGGGACAATTGTTGAACAGAGGGCCTAGACAAGTAGCAAACGATATAAATCGTTTTTATGAATAACAACTCTAATCAATCAACTCTATCATTTGATTCGTCGGTCGTCTTATTCTCAGTTTTATGTCTGTTTCATACATTAAATCCTTTTCGCAACGCAATCGATTGCCCATTTGTCTGGGCTGATCGAGATCTGCCTGGTTACTACTCCATAATATAACCCTACTGATATAGCCCTACCACACTGTGTAACCTACTTTTTTCATGAGTAGGTTCTTTATTTTTAATGACCAAGCCGAGAGTTGAGTATGTCATGTGCACCACCACCAGTATGTTACCATGAGTGAGTGTGTTATGTTTAACCACAAATCTGCTAATGTCATGAAAATATTAACTAAAAGTCTGGTGGAGATATATCAGATACATAATTTATTTCAGAGGTTACGGGTTCGATCCCCAGGGATTACTTGTCCTCGGTTTGGTTTGTGGTAGGACTTTTTTGGATTTTGATACATTGGTGGTAGGCTAGCTACTACCAATGTATCAAAATCCCCGTACCCGGGTAGGGGGATATTGTAGCATTGTTTATTTATCAATTTTTCAAAGTCAACATCGTCATCTGACAAGTGACATTACGTTCCGTTTCGCATTAAGTTTGACATTTAGGCAAAGTGATAAATTTTATACCCAGCGACTTATAAAAAAAAAAAAAAAAAAAAAGAAATAGTTCAGACGAAAGTTTCTTGTCTTGGTAAGTTGTATCATGTTTCAGTTCGATATTAGAGATTATGGTCGTCTTTATGGAATTTTTGCACTTTGTTTTTGAATTGGGGCGCGTTAGAGCGTTTTCTATAGTCTCGTCATTATTTAGGTGACGTTAGGCTTACGGGGATCATATTAGTTGTTCAAAATTCATTCAAAGTAGTTATTCGCAAGAATTCGTATTGACAAGAATTTTTCGTTCATTCGGATGTATGGACTCACTTTCCTTTGCCTCAGACGTTAAAAAAACCATAGGTAGGCCGACCAATCAGGGACGTTTGTTTTTGCTTGTCAGATTATTCATTCGCATTTCGAATTTCAAATTCAAGGCTGAATTTATTTTGGAGAGATATTATAAACCTTCGTGATAATAACATATGCGAGGATTATATTAACGAAGGAGAACTATTTTCTAATTTGGAAGGAAGATAATTCCGTATTTACATAATATCCTGGAACGGATAAATAACCGTTAAGGAGTTAATAATTCACCCGAAAGGTAACTATAAAACTCTTATCGTTTTTCAATTATTCTGAAAGTTAAAAGTAAATTCTGTGATTGCCTTGATTTTGTGTTACAGTAAATTAGTAAATTCGGTTGTAAAAAACCGCCTCATCTTGTAAAAATTGCCTGACTACCTACTAAGGTAATTATATTTTGTCAGGTTCGAAATTTTAGGCAATGAATGATCTATTTGTTTAAATTATGAATAATTCACATCTCGAGAGATCATATTCTAAGTACTGTTGGTCGGGTTTCGTAATTGCTCAAAGATTTGCCGTTGTTTTATATTAGTTTTTGGACAAGTTGTGGTTCCAACTCCCTCTTGGGGTTTTATAATGAGTAGTGTAACATTTATTGATGTTGTTTTATTATGACACATCTTCAGGGTCGTCGGTACGGGTTTAGAGACCCAAATTTCCATTACAAATATAGTCGGCGGGTATAGAAACCTGCGCAGAACCAGAGTTTGGAGTTGTGAGATCAATTTGGAAAAGTGACCGGTGAACTACAATATATAGAGAGAGCTAACTAGTGGCTGATCTATCAGAGCCAAGACACAACGCACTGATCCAGGTACACTACACTAACCAAACGGTAGCGGCTGACTGTCGAAGAGTTCTACAAATACTCTGCAGAAGGTTGTCTCATAACGCGTTTACTAATAATTTATACATAGTAATACCCAAATTCCACTCGTTAGCGATCAGAGCAGACTCCAGGACCCTACCTTTCATTATTTTTATGGTTGTATTTTACTATTAGATATATAAGTTAGAAGGTCTAAATTGTGTAAAATCTAACTTGTGTAAACTAGGTATTTTCAAGGAAGAGAATTATCACAAAGGTATATTATTTGGAATATGTAAATTGTAAGTAAATAACTTTTCTAGTGCAACAAACAGAATATTGTCCACCCTAAATAAACATTGTACTGCCAAACCATCAAATTGTTGTTTCACTTCATATATACCCATTTAGGAAAGGAAAATACAACCAGTTGAAATCGAGTATTACATGGCGCCCGAACATTAGGAGAGGAGGTTCTGTTATTTTTTTTTAATTCTTGATCTGGTCATATTCGCTCAGAGGAGGCTGATCGTTGACGGTGTGAGTTTGAGATTTTTTTTTCTTGTTTTAATTTGTGCCAAAGGTGGCAATAAACTTTAATATTGTTTGTTCTCCAGTTAACTATTGTATATTTAGGTATTTTTGCATTCATGTACATGGAGTTTTGTAAGCTGTGATCGATTTTGGAGTGGTTTTTTTTAATTTTATGGGTTTTTTTTACATGTTTGAATGCTAATAAGCTAATATTTTCATACCACTCACAAAGTGTTTGAAAATATAAATATATGTAAAATTGCAGTTTATTTTTTGAGCTTGAACCAAATATTACACTTATTTTTTATTTTTTTAACTCTAATCTTTGCAAATACATACCTATATCATTTTTTATTCTCCAAATTACTACATTACATACATTAGGTAACATAAACCTTCTCTTACTATACACATTTTTAGGAAAAGTCATACTACCTATTTGTTTTCATAAAGTTGAAACATGGAACAACGACCTATTACATTTAATTTACTACTTAAAGATGAACTTGAATATGAAGTTAGAATTAGGGGTGCAAAACCTGCAGATACAGTAACTGCTTTGAAGGCACAGATTCGTTCTCTCAATAAGGACTTACCCTCTGATGAGATATTGGAGTGTGATTTGGATGTAGTTTCTGAGCTAAGAATTGTTCATAGAAAATTTGAGGATTTGGACAGGCTTATTTCAATATCTTCATCAAAGGCAGGTTCCCTCAAGTCTTTGAATAGAATTCAGACATTGGCTCACCACTTGTTTCACAGAATTGGTCGGCTTGATGTAGAGGAGGAAGTTGACAGCGACTTCTCCACTATGCTTGATACCTACCAAAAGCGTTTGGAAAGCGTTTTGGTAAGGATTGATAATATAATGCACACATTCAAAAGTAGCTTAGCACAGGAGAAAGTTGGAGAACATTCCATTAGCAAGCCACAAGATATTGCTAGCCAAAACTTGGTAGGGGACGCGGCAGTCCATAAGCTTGGTTTGAAATTCGATGGCAAATCATGCGTTAAGGCTTTCTTACAACGCTTGGAAGAGCTTTGTTTATCTAGGGGTGTATCTGAAACAAAACTTTTCTATTCAGCCTCTGAGTTGTTTTCCAATGAAGCTCTATTTTGGTATAGGGGTGTCAAATCGGATGTTCATGATTGGGTAGGATTAAAATCTTTGTTACTACAGGAATACTTACCTTCTGATTATGACCATAGGTTATTGCAGGAGATTCGTTCTAGAACTCAAGGATCTGATGAGAGTATTATTAATTATCTCAGTATTATGCAAAATTATTTCAGTCGCTTGGCAAGACCTATGTCTGAGGAAGAAAGGTTGAATATTGTTTTATTTAATATAAGGCCATTTTACACAGCCCAGTTAGCATTGAGTCCTGTAGAATCTTGGGCAGAGCTGAAAATGAAGTGTAGGCTGCTGGAGGGGGCACAGGAGAGATGTAAACACTTCAGTGAGCCCGCTAGCTTATCATCTTTAGCACCTGACTTGTGCTATAGAAATAAACAAAAAGTTACACCACAGCAGAGGGTCTCTGCGGTTCAGCCCATACGGGGTGATTTCTGTGTCCGTTGTAGGGTAAATGGTCACAGTTTAAGGAATTGCAGGGCACCTTTTGTTGTAATTTGCTATAGGTGTGGTAGGAAGGATGTCACTGCTAGGAACTGTCCAAATTGTAATTCTAATAAACCTACTTTTAACAATGTTTCAAAAAACTTGGAACAGTGAACTGGCGAAACTCTAATAATAATAATAAAAATTGGTCTAAATATGATACTAGAATATTTTATTCTAAGAATAAACACAACTATATTAGTAATACAATAAAGTCTAAATGTCTTTCGCCAGTTCACTCTATGCATAAGGATGTGCGTCCATATTTGAAAGTGAATATTTATGATTTGGGATTCAGAGGGTTATTGGATTCCGGTTCTGAAATATCAATTATAGGCAGAGATGCAGTAAAGCATTTTATTAATTTTGCCAATTTACATACTTCACATAACCTGCAATTTATTAAAACTGCTAATGGCTCATCGTCTCCTGTAACTGGTTACATGTATTTGCCGGTAACAGTTGATGAGAAAACGTGTGTAGTTAAATTCTTTGTAGTACCTGGAGTCTCCACAGAGTTGCTTTTCGGTTTAAACTTCTGGAGGGAGTTTAACATTGCTCCCGACGTATTGTCACTCTTGAAAGGTAGCGAATTTTTACATGTAAATGATCAGGTACACACGGTCATAAAAGCTGATAGGGCTTTGCATGACTTTGACTCTCTATCTGAAGAAGAGCGTAGCCAGGCCAGTGTTGTCATCTCTCAGTTGGAAGAAATTTCCGCGGAGGTGAAGGGTTTGGGCAGGACACATTTAGTTAGTCACAAAATAGACACTGGTGACCATGCTCCAATAAAGCAGCGCTATTATGTTGTTTCTCCAGCAAAGCTGACATTGATGAATGAGCACTTAGATCAAATGCTGAAGGATGATGTGGTGGAGCCTAGCAGCAGTGCTTGGAATAACCCGGTCACATTAGCAATGAAAGCAGATGGTTCTTCTCGCTTCTGCTTGGATAGTCGTAAGCTGAATGCCATATCAAAGCATGACGCATATCCAATGCCTTACATAAGCCATATTTTGGATCAGCTTGGAGAGGCGAAGTACCTCTCTTCGATCGATTTAAAATCAGCATACTTTCAGGTTCCCCTCGATGTAGAATCCAGGGAAAAGACAGCTTTCACCATTCCGGGGAGAGGTCTCTATCATTTTAAGGTTATGAGCTTTGGTCTTGCTTCGGCGCCAGCTACGCAACAGCGTTTGATGGATCGTTTGTTCGGTCCTGAGTTTACTGGTCCTGGTAATGATCTAAATGGTGGCAATAGTGGTAAAGTGTTCATATACCTTGATGACCTAATTATTTGCAGTAGCAATTTCCAGGCACATCTGGAGTTGCTGAAGAAGGTGAAGGACCGATTGAGTCAAGCTAACCTCACCATAAACATGGGAAAGTGTCAGTTCTTCAGAAAACAGCTCAAATATCTAGGCCATGTAATTGACGAACATGGTCTGCGCACGGATCCTGATAAGGTGAAGGCCATAGTAGATTTTCCCACCCCCACATGTAGAAAAGAGGTGAAACGCTTCTTAGGAACCGCCTCATATTATAGAAGGTTTGTGGTGAACTTCAGTGCTAGGGCAGGGCCGTTGAACGCTCTTACGTCGACTCGTAAGGGTGCTCCGCCGTTCAAATGGTCAGTTGAGGCAGACAGGGCGTTCAACGATTTAAAAATAGCGTTGACCACTGCTCCCGTGTTGGCATGTCCCGATTTTTCTAAGGAATTTACTGTTCACTGCGACGCATCTGATTTTGGCGTGGGTGGTTCTTTGACACAGACCATAGATAATGTAGAGCATCCGATAGCATATTGTAGTCGTTCATTAACAGCGTCGGAACGTAATTATTCTGCCACTGAACGAGAGGCTTTAGCAGTGGTTCATGTGGTGGAGCATTTTCGTGCGTATTTGGATAATGGCCGTCCGTTTCGTATTATTACGGACCACGCTAGCTTGAAATGGTTTCTAAATCTTAAAAATCCAACTGGCCGTCTGGCTCGTTGGGGCTGCAGGCTGTCACAATATAATTTTACAATTGAACACCGCAGTGGCTCAAAGAATATTGTACCGGATGCACTTTCCCGTGCGGTCCCAGTAGCACCCGTAAACATAATCTCCACTAACGACGCGTGGTATAATAACATTGTGAAGCGTTGTACGGAGAGGCCGCGAGCGTGTCCGAATTTTCAATTGGTAGATGGTAGGTTGATGCGTTTTACAAAGAGCACTAGTAAACTCTGTGGGGATTTCCAATGGAAAGAGGTGGTACCGATGGATTTTAGGGGGGATGTAATGTTACAAAATCATTCTGTACCAACTGCCGCACATTTGGGAGTGGCAAAAACTTATAAACGTTTAAAGTTAAGATATTTTTGGCCCGGTATGTATAAAGATACCGTGGATTTTATTAAGAAGTGTACCGTTTGCAATGCTTATAAACACAGCTCACTGGCAACGCCTGGCTTTATGGGTGAACCTAAAGTTTGTTGCCGGCCATTCCAGTGCATCAGCATAGATTTGGTTGGTCCACTGCCGATGTCCCGTCAGCAAAATATATATCTCCTTGTCGTGGTGTGTGTGTTCAGTAAATATTGTTTAATGTTTCCATTACGTAGGGCGACGGGTAAAGTCATTGCGCAACGTCTAGAGGACCATGTATTCCTGGTACACGGCATCCCTCAAACCGTAATGTCCGACAACGGTTCGCAATTTGTTAGTCGTGAGATAAGAGCGTTATATGAGAGGTATAATATTCCACAGGTCCACTTAGGACCTGTGTACTGCCCTCAGGTGAATACGGTGGAGCGTTATAACCGTACAGTGATCACGGCGGTTGCGTCATTCGTGGAGAACGATCATAGAACGTGGGACGTCAATATACACAAAATACAGTTCGCAATGAATACGTCAGTGAATGAAGCGACTTCGTACACTCCGTTCATGCTCGTTCACGGTAGGGAGGCCGTTGCGGATGGCAATATTTATAGTGAATTCACGGACATCGAAGAGTTAGTCGTGCAGCCTCGGGAGGCATATCTAAGTAATCTAGGTCATCTCAAGGACGTCTTCGTTAACGTAAAAACATCCCTTCGCAAGGCCCATGAGCATAACGTTCACTACTATAATAAAAAACGGCGTGACATATCCTATAACGTAGGGGATAAAATTTGGAAACGAACTTACAAACAAAGTGTTGCAAACCGGTATTTTTCAGCAAAGTTGGCTCCTAAGTATGAGCTGTGCAAAATAATTAGAAAACTCTCTCCTTTGGTATATGAACTTGAAGACGAGAATGGCAAGTTCATAGGCAAGTGGCATGTTAAAGATTTTAAAATTGTAGATGTTGCATCAGATGTGTGAAGTCAGCGGTTTAACCGTATAACTAAGTTACAAATTTATGTTTTGTTTTTTTTTTCATTTTTCTTAGCTGTTTAATTACCTGCCTACTTATTTAGCTTGGTAGATTTTGCATCACCGTGGGTTGACGGTCGAAGAATATCCACCCCGCCGTACTCCCTGGCGTGTCGTAGAAGCCGACTGTAGGGTTGGCTCTATTAAGATCAGATGGGGCCGGTGGTGCCTGCCTGTTGCCTCAGTTTTTCGTTTTTTCCCTTTCTCCTTAGTTTGACGTTTGTAGCGATGATGTGCTTGGTAAAACTAAAGTAATGGAGTTTAGTTTACTTAAGCATATAATATTATTTAAATCTGATCATTTATTTAAATACAAGGGGAAAAAATTTAAGAGGGGCTGAGGTATTAGGGCAGGCATTGTCGTAATTGAGTGTGAAATGTTGGTAAGCTAACAACACCATCTAGTAAGCGCATTTCATTCATCACTATCGGAGGAGGGGGAAAGGTTATTGGGTAGCTATTGCCATCTAGCGACATAGTTACACATTTTATCGTGCCAAAAAGCATTGAGTAGATAGATAGCACATTATCATTTTTTTTTTCTATTTGTTTTACTTTGATGATTTTACTTAAGTGAAGATGCTTAATTTTTTTGTTTTAAGGTACTTTTTTTTATTTAAACTAGAGCATAACTTGATTAAACTCAATTAAAAGTAGGTTTAATTTTTTTTTAATAAAATCAAGAATCTATACGTGTCTATGATTTTGTTTTTTGATAACTGTGAAAGCAAAGAAGTTTCACGGTTGCATCCATGATGTCCCATTAGACTTGATATATTTTTCACTAACATGAAATACCTTGAGTTAGTTATTTCAATAAAATAGGAAGGAATTGTGCGTTGGAAGATCTTTCTTTATATTTGTTTTAATTTAGTATTTTGTGCAGAGGTAACTTAGTTTTTTTGTGTGGTTTGGTTTGGTCAGTTGTCTGAGTAGGTATAGTGTTGGGTGTTGACGTGGGCGTCAAACGCGAATTCACTACGTGAATTCTTACCCGGGTAGGGGGATATTGTAGCATTGTTTATTTATCAATTTTTCAAAGTCAACATCGTCATCTGACAAGTGACATTACGTTCCGTTTCGCATTAAGTTTGACATTTAGGCAAAGTGATAAATTTTATACCCAGCGACTTATAAAAAAAAAAAAAAAAAAAAAGAAATAGTTCAGACGAAAGTTTCTTGTCTTGGTAAGTTGTATCATGTTTCAGTTCGATATTAGAGATTATGGTCGTCTTTATGGAATTTTTGCACTTTGTTTTTGAATTGGGGCGCGTTAGAGCGTTTTCTATAGTCTCGTCATTATTTAGGTGACGTTAGGCTTACGGGGATCATATTAGTTGTTCAAAATTCATTCAAAGTAGTTATTCGCAAGAATTCGTATTGACAAGAATTTTTCGTTCATTCGGATGTATGGACTCACTTTCCTTTGCCTCAGACGTTAAAAAAACCATAGGTAGGCCGACCAATCAGGGACGTTTGTTTTTGCTTGTCAGATTATTCATTCGCATTTCGAATTTCAAATTCAAGGCTGAATTTATTTTGGAGAGATATTATAAACCTTCGTGATAATAACATATGCGAGGATTATATTAACGAAGGAGAACTATTTTCTAATTTGGAAGGAAGATAATTCCGTATTTACATAATATCCTGGAACGGATAAATAACCGTTAAGGAGTTAATAATTCACCCGAAAGGTAACTATAAAACTCTTATCGTTTTTCAATTATTCTGAAAGTTAAAAGTAAATTCTGTGATTGCCTTGATTTTGTGTTACAGTAAATTAGTAAATTCGGTTGTAAAAAACCGCCTCATCTTGTAAAAATTGCCTGACTACCTACTAAGGTAATTATATTTTGTCAGGTTCGAAATTTTAGGCAATGAATGATCTATTTGTTTAAATTATGAATAATTCACATCTCGAGAGATCATATTCTAAGTACTGTTGGTCGGGTTTCGTAATTGCTCAAAGATTTGCCGTTGTTTTATATTAGTTTTTGGACAAGTTGTGGTTCCAACTCCCTCTTGGGGTTTTATAATGAGTAGTGTAACATTTATTGATGTTGTTTTATTATGACACATCTTCAGGGTCGTCGGTACGGGTTTAGAGACCCAAATTTCCATTACAAATATAGTCGGCGGGTATAGAAACCTGCGCAGAACCAGAGTTTGGAGTTGTGAGATCAATTTGGAAAAGTGACCGGTGAACTACAATATATAGAGAGAGCTAACTAGTGGCTGATCTATCAGAGCCAAGACACAACGCACTGATCCAGGTACACTACACTAACCAAACGGTAGCGGCTGACTGTCGAAGAGTTCTACAAATACTCTGCAGAAGGTTGTCTCATAACGCGTTTACTAATAATTTATACATAGTAATACCCAAATTCCACTCGTTAGCGATCAGAGCAGACTCCAGGACCCTACCTTTCATTATTTTTATGGTTGTATTTTACTATTAGATATATAAGTTAGAAGGTCTAAATTGTGTAAAATCTAACTTGTGTAAACTAGGTATTTTCAAGGAAGAGAATTATCACAAAGGTATATTATTTGGAATATGTAAATTGTAAGTAAATAACTTTTCTAGTGCAACAAACAGAATATTGTCCACCCTAAATAAACATTGTACTGCCAAACCATCAAATTGTTGTTTCACTTCATATATACCCATTTAGGAAAGGAAAATACAACCAGTTGAAATCGAGTATTACAAGAGCTCGTGACTCTTATTGCAAAGGTAATGGAAATGCTTAAGTTCTGTGTACAAATACAGGTACATTTATTCCTCATGACGGTACAGGGGCTTATTATCATCACAAACATGTTGGTGGAGGAACGTACCGGCATGGAATGGACGCTGAGAATTGGAAAACGCAGTATGTGTAGCTCCTATAAAAGATGGACTGATAACTTAATATAGTACAATTTAGGTAGCACAAGAGCGATTGTGGGGGTGGAGCAGTGGTGGCAATAAGATAAAAATGATGCTTTGAAGTGGGTATTCGAAAATTAAAAGAAAGATTTAGAATATTAAAACTTCATTCCAGTTACACCTCCGGGTTAAACGGACTAAGTATACTTTCAAAACATCGGACTTAGAAGAAGGGCACCCGATGTTTTTAAAGTAATCTTCAGATGTGGCTAGTAATGCTTAAGTCTCCAGTAATATCAAGGTAAAGGACTTGTACTTTAAACATCCTCCCCTGCCTGACCTTCAGTGTGTACTATTACGGGACGGCTCGGGATCTGCGCACGTGAGCGCAACTACAACGAGACTATCCCAACGCTGCCCGTCTAGGGAAACAAAAACAACTCTAAGAATGTGACTTCGAATGCCAAGGTCACATAACCGTTAAGAAAGTTTCCCCACCACGTTACCAGGGTCCGCCACGAGGAGGCTTCCGGACGTGGACCCCAAACTGGCCTAAGCCTTCCCTAAGCCTAGCAATGTCGAAACTCTACCAGTTTATACCAAGAATCATCATTAACAGCTCATGTAATGTCCCACTGATGGGCTCGAGCCTACCTCACATTAGGGGTGATTAGGCCTTAGTCACGCTGGCCAAGCGCAGATTGTTCGACTTCACACACACCCTAAGAATTTTTTCATAGGTGTTGCAGGTTTCCTCACGATGTTTTCCTTCACCGTAAAAGCGTCGATTGATAATTTATGAATAGGATTAGAAAAATATAATTTACAGAAATAGAAAACGAAGTATGTATAAACTTAGTTTCTTACTTCCAGTAAATCTAAAATTATTAATAAATTATGTTGCCAAGCTTAAGTTGAATACAATAATTAAGTCATAAAATAAAATTCTTTTCAGTCTACTTCAGGTATTTATTGTAGTGACATTTTTATTTCACGACAGCACCGAAAGTTTCTCAATATGTCTTCACGCTGCAAAAGAAATAATACATTTAGAATTAAAAGTATCTGATTTTAATGGCACAAGAGAAAAATAACTTCATTATCAAATAAAAATAAGTAATCGTGCTATTACATAAATAATGCAGTTATTCTAAATTAAGTATATACATAAATCTTCAGCAAAGTTATTTACAGTTACCTACAAATTATGATAGTGATAAGTTAATATGCAGACATTAAATGAGAGTGGAAATGTAAGTGGCAAACATAAATAGAATTAACAATACAACTGTGTACTCATAAAGCAAGATAGCTCAAATACTCCAACTGAAATTATGATGATTCTTTCTGAATATATTTCATATACTACTTACGACACTGATCTATAAGTACGCAAGTGCCATCATCAGCTCGTGCATAATCGCCTGAGCATTCACATCGAGGCACACACTTGACAGGCAAAAGAGTGTTGCATGGAGCATCCCTGTACGGAACATCACTGCAACTGTCAGTGTAACATGGCAGAGGGCATGGGTTTACTACCTCATTAGCCCCAGTACACTGAATAGCTGAAACGAAAGTAAAAAGCAAAATTAACATAATCCATTTTCCCTTGTAACTGTTTTAGAAACATAAATCTTCCAATGGAATCAGTTCCAATATTTTTCATTTCATGATAATGATTATATTATAATGCTTTGGCCGCACCTGCGCCTATCGTCCCGAAGTAATGCGTGGCAATACTTCGTACGATACACGCAAGTGCGGCCCTAGCAAAGTTATCGCGATAAAGCATGTGGCATTTCTTTATTTGCACGAACTATCGTGCAATAATCCAAGATGGCCGAAATCATTTCCAGACGTGTAAATTGCGTAGTATTATTATCCTCTTTGCGTTTAACTATGGATAATCACTTTCTTTACTTCTAAATTGTGTGCTAATAATTACGTAATGCATTTATAAAAAAAAGTAACTCAGCCGTATCGTATACTTAGTCACCCGTACGCGTCTGAACTAATGGAAAGCAACCTCCGAAATGAACAACGCATGTCTGACCACGCAGCGCGATAGGTTAGCGCGCTAAAACCCTGACGTACCGCCTCCCGGCCGATAACGCACATGCAACCCGAATATTCGCGACGATAGCCGATAACGGCCGGTCACATCTGCGCGTATCGTGTCCTAGCACGAAGCTTCGTGACGATAGGCGCAGGTGCGGCCCCAGCATAAAAGGTCAAACAAAACTGGTAAATATTCTAATACTCCTGATAGACAAAATTCTATTTAATTCCCATGCATTTAGTCAACATCAAATGCAAAATCTATAAGTTAAAAATGTTTAAATTAAGTATGCTATTATTTCAACTGGAGTCCATTTAAGGTATGGAGGCGCATTATACCCGGAGTTCTCATTAGATTAAGTAACTAGCTATTTCACAACTAAATGCCGAATCACAGGTACCTATAATTAGCATCAGAGGTATAGCTTTAGACTTAGGTAAAATGATGTCAACTAGCCAAGCGGACTTAAAAATGGGTTCACCTTTGATGAAACCGGGCACGTTTTGTACTTCGTCGGGGATCGAATCACAAGAGTTAAAACTTAATTCATATTATTTTTATCGATATAATAACCTGCGATAATGATTTATGTCTGCGTCAAAATATTCTATTTGACCGTTATACTTACGACATTGCCTAATGGGGATACATATGCGATCGGGTCCTCTGGCAAACCTTCGCATGCAACGACATCTAGGTTGACACAATGATGGATCAGACTCGTCGCAAGGTAAAAACCGTTTGGGTACATCGGAGCAATAGTCAGTGTAACAGCTAGGGGGACAGATATCCCATTCCTCATTTGGTCTAGAACATTTCACTGGAGCTAAAAGATACAATAAAAATAATGTACAGACGTACTTGCAACGGACGAACTTGCAATTAAATAACTTAATTATTATAATAAGGTTGGTAATCATTTAATGTTAATTTATTTATTTATGGTTGTCGGTCATTACAACAGAAAAGAAAGCATATAAAATTAACATAAAAGGAATACAGATTGTATATCTGTGCCCAATGATATAAGTGCACAGAATTTTCCTTAAAATTAGGTTATTTAACATAAAAATAAAGAAAAAAGAATAAATCAATTACCAAATCTATGATTCGTGGGTAAACTTAAATGTTATGCAACGTCTCTTTTAGTGACCGTTTAAAAGCAGGGACGCTACAGTTAAAGAGATCACAATCAGAACAAACTTCGTTAAAACTTAAACACTTTCTATGGATACGATTGTTTTGAGACACGTTATTCAATGACGGCACAAAAAATACTCATGGAATGCGCACAGACCGATTCAGTATTCTGGACATCAGCATCTCAAACCGCTATCACATAACCCAATACATGGAGTATACGCAAGTCATACATCCACCTACGGTTCTCTAAACTAACCATACAAAGTAATGTTTATCGTTTTAGCACAAGAGTGTCGCCTCCGACCCAAACTCCGTGGAGCTTTGGAAACATTACACAACAAACAGGTAAAATATTGTACGTAGATTAAGTACCTAGCTATTTCACAACTAAATGCCGAATCACAGGTATAATTAGCATCAGAGGTATAGCTTTAGACTTAGGTAAAATGATGTCAACTAGCCAAGCGGACTTAAAAATGGGTTCACCTTTGATGAAACCGGGCACGTTTTGTACTTCGTCGGGGATCGAATCACAAGAGTTAAAACTTAATTCATATTATTTTTATCGATATAATAACCTGCGATAATGATTTATATCTGCGTCAAAATATTCTTTTTAACCGTTATACTTACGACATTGGCTAACGGGGATACATATGCGATCGGGTCCTCTGGCAAAGTTTGGCTTGCAACGACATGTAGGTTCACACAATGATGGATCAGGCTTGTCGCAAGGTAAAGACCGTTTGGGTACATCGGAGCAATAGTCACTGTAACAGTTAGGAGGACAGCTATCCCATATCTCATTTGGTCTAGAACATTCCACTGGAGCTAAAACATACAATAAAAATAATTTACGGACACAATAAATAACTTAATTATTATTATTTATTTATGGTTGTCTGTAATTACAACAGATAGAAAGCATATGAAATTAACATAAAATGAATACAGATTGTATACCTGTATCGTACTTGCGTATCCTTCGTAAATTCATACCATTGTTGAATTCCCAACCGTTTTTGATTGGCGATTATTCATGTAATAAAATAATTGTACTAGCGTGTAAAATACAACACACAAGCCGTCGACCTGGGGTGGTTAATTAGGGAATCGATATTTTCGACTGAAAACGCTCGATATGGGGATCAATGCGCAAGCGCACAGCACTACTGGCTAGCAGTCAGTTAGTTCGTTTCGTTTCTGTGATGGCGGAAAGATATCTCCTTGAACTATTGTAGTAATTATTTATTTTGAATGGTGTTTTTGAACTTCTAAGCCCTAAACTGTGATCTAGTGAGTTTCTACTGTGTGATCCTGACTCGGAAGCCTTCCATATCAGGCTATTCTCGCCGGGGCAACAAGGTAAGGCGGCTTATATGTACTTATTTTGTTTTCACGTTTAATTGCCTCTTAATTCGTGTTGGGAATTTATAACTGACCAACTCCCCATTGTAGCCGGATACAGATCTTGCTACATTGTGTTTGGTGCCGAAACCCGGGAATAAATCATACATTTATTTATCGTTAAATTCTTTGTGTTCTAATGGCTGACCGTATAGTGTAAATGTTTAATCGATTCATATCACCTTAGTCATTGAATATTTGTGCAAAATATACGAACAACACGGTAGAAAACATTATTGCGCTTTGTGTTTCATGATTAGTTTTATTCGTAAAAGAATTCTAGTGAAGAAAATAACAAACATTGTCAACGCGCATCGAGCGCCGCGCGGCCGCGCGGCGGTAAACAAAAACTATGCGGGGAGTAACCTGAGGAAGGTGCGATGGCGGGGCGAGGAACAGGTGGCGGGCGGAGGCGAGAGCGGGGGCGGAAGAGCAAGCGGTGGCGATCGCTGCCTCTCTCATTCGAAGACTTCAGCTTTTGATACATAGACGGCCCTTTCATTATTTTTTTCATTGTAATTTCTTTAACCCTTATGTGAGTGACAAAAAAAACAACGCAATTTGAGTGACAAGGTACCCGGGTACCTACATAGACAATAATACAGATATATTTTTTAAGGAATGATTTTTAATTATATCGTCTTCAAATAATATCAGCTTTGATATTGAGAAACTTGACCAAAAAGTGTGTTTTTAAAGCATTAAAAAATTTATGTAAATAAATATATTTCGTGAACAATTTGTATTAATAAAATAGTTAGTTCAGTGTCGACACTAACAAAGAATGTTCAAACTTCTCAGTAATTTTGAGTGTAAAATCTGCCCTGTTTGTTGATTTTTGTTTGTTGGTTTACTGAAGCTTTAGTTGATTTTTTATTTGATACCCCTGTTTGTGCAGGCGACAGGCTGGCAAACCTGTTACTATTTTGGGAGGGAACTGTATGGCTCATACTGCCAGATGTGGCTTTATATGTGGCCAAATGTTACCCAAAGCTCTGCTCAACTCCTTATGGGATTATAAGCGTGATTATACGTATGTATGTATAAACTCCAAAAGGTTGTATTAGATGTATCAGGCAAATTTGTGATGAACAGTCAATATTTCAATTTATATTCAACCAATATTCCCAAAAAGAAACTGAAGTCTATGTTTACATATGGTTCAATTCAATATTATTATAAATAATATTATTTTGTTTAGTTGACAATCCCGCATATGAAAAGCATTGTAATATCTGATTATAATTTTCTACGTAATACAAAGGCGATATGCTAGCAACCTCTCGCTATTGGAGGGGTACTATATGGCCCATGCTGCCAGATGTGGCTTTATGTGTAACTAAATGTTACCTTTAGGTAATATTTAGATACTCTATACTTTTTGGGATTATGAGCGCGATTATATGTATGTAAAATACAAACAGGGGACAGGCTGATAACCTATCACTATTTTTGTGGCACTACAAGGCCCATACTGCCAGATGTGGATTTATGTGTAGCCAAATATTACACGAGGCTCTGCTTGAACCCTTTTAGGATTATGAGCGTTATTATATGTATGTATATATGTGTTAATACATAGAGGTACCCAGGTACCTGGTCACCCAATTACGTGTGTAAAAATAGTTTGCTCAATATCAATAAATTTATTAAGTTAAAAATATTTACATAAATGAAAACAGTAATTTTAGCAATAGTTAGGAGCTCTCAGAAACTCAGAGCCGCACAGCATTTCTATCAAATATATTATTCATGATTGAAATTGCAAAAGGTACCCGGGTACCTCGTCACTCACATAAGGGTTAAATAAATTAGTACATACGACATTAAGAAATAAATAATTCATTGAATCTCCATCACACACGCCTGACCAATAATCAAATACGAACAAACATTTTATTCGAAGTCCGTTTGCTTATGTTACATACTTACCGGTCATTAATTACGAACCGAACAGTTATCTTGTAATGCATTTCGTTGTTTGCTTATTACTTTATAACGCCCATTCAATCAGATTTTACTAAAATTAAAACCTTTAATTTTAAATATATTCAGAATTGTTGTTTCGTACGATGTTATTGCATGTAAATTAATCGTTGTGTTCAGTACATGTAATAGCACGTACATATTATCGGCACAACAATTAATGATTTTTTTTGTTAACAAATTGGTTA
This sequence comes from Elophila nymphaeata, assembly GCA_955850985.1. Classification (NCBI taxonomy): domain Eukaryota; kingdom Metazoa; phylum Arthropoda; class Insecta; order Lepidoptera; family Crambidae; genus Elophila; species Elophila nymphaeata. Next base: position 13,245,866 of record OY039076.1, on the reverse strand, counting down.
TTTAAATCTAGTGAATAACTTGATAAAAAACAGCTCGTATACGTAAATACTCAAGAAATCTTTCCGCAAACCTTATTGTATTTGTAATAATTTAAGTAGTAATATTTTAAACTTATATCGAATAAGTAAATACAAAACTTTAAAATCGTTATCTAACTGCCTACATAAATTCTTTGCTTGATTCTTTACAAATTTTATAAACCGTATTTGTGGGTACCGCGAACATAACGTGCCGCGCGGTTGCGACACTTCTCTAGTGTTGAGGTATCACAGCATCGTTCCGTGAAAATATCGACATTCGAGCTATCGATTACTTTGACGAATAATCACATTGTTTAATTCGTTTTTTCGAATCTTTTTTTGACATCGATTTTTAAACATGGCTGTTAATACGAAACGAATCAAGCGAATGAGTAAATCTAAATCTATTGAACCTATTGGTCTAACATATGCAGACTTGCCGGTTTTACGACGTAAACGTACTCTTGCATTAAATCGATTGCGAAAAGTTCTAGAAGTCGCTCAAATGGTTGATCTTGATGCTTCTCGTTTAGATGAATTTATCGTACATTATTCTTCGATGCCTAAACTTGTGAATGATTTTGAGGATGCACACTTAGACATTTTGAGCATTGTCGAGGACTCGGACGTTGAAAAGGAGGATAAAGTTCGTTCCGATTTTGATGATGTTCATTTCCAAGTACTAGCTAAGCATCGTAAACATGTCCCTGACGTGAAACCTTTGGCAGCGCCTGATTTCACCTGCCTCATCGATGAGACTGCCCAAAGTTGATCTACCGCGTTTTTCGGGATGTATAAAGGAATTTAGTATGTTTTTCGATGCGTTCAATTCAATGATTCATTTAAATCAGTCATTATCGGACTCTGATCGCATGCAATACCTTCGAGCGAGTTTATTTGGGGACGCGTTGGGTCTTATTCGAACATTTCCAAGTCAAGGTGAATATTACCATGAAGCATATAACACATTAGTTGCTCGTTATCGCGACAAGCGAGAACTCGCGTTCACGTGCTGGCGTGAGATGTTGAATATTAATTTAAAAGTAAACTCTGCATCTGAATTTAGACGTGTTTTAGATCTTTTCAAAGAAAATCTCGTTATATTAAAAAGTCTTAAGTTACCTACAGAACATTGGGACTTCATCCTATGTTATCATTTGCTATCAAAATTAGATTCAAAAACGCGTTGTGCTTTTGAGAAAGCACACCCTATGCCGGAACTACCCAGTTATATTCAACTGAAAGAATTTTTAGAGTCGCAATGTGACGCACTCGTGCGAGATGTTCATTTTTCGGGCAATCGTGATGCTCAAACTGATTCTACTAGTTACAATAGAGACTGTAAGACAAATAACAAAAATAAGAAAATTACATCATCGTTGTTATCTAATTCAGAGAAAACAGCTAACCGGCCAGCGGTTATTAAAGCTGCGTCTTCTAATCCTAGTTCAGGGATAGGTACTAAGTGCCCTATCTGTTCAGATTTTCACTCAATTTCACATTGTAAGGCATTTTCATCAAAGTCAATTCCAGAGCGACGTGACATCGCGAAGGACAAACGATTGTGTTTTAACTGTTTGAGACCTTCGCACGGTGTTCGCGATTGTAAATCAATGTTTTCATGTCAGAAATGCCGTCAAAGGCATCATACTCTCCTACATCAGGAAGAAGTACCCCAGCTTCCTGAGCAGAAGCCTACAGCTAGTGAACCTGCTCGTGTTTTGGCTAGTGTGGGTGATAATTAAGTTGTTCTTTTGTCTACTGCCGTTTTACATACAGTCCTTCCAGCCATTTCGCTGTGTAATCGACACTGGTAGTCAAGCTCATTTCATTTCCGAACGCGCAGTGGACATACTTGGACTTGATAAACGTGTGACTTTACGCCAGGTTCGTGGTGTAGGTCAATCATTAACTCATATTTCTGGAGCTGTTCATCTCCAGATAGGAATCAAGGGTCAATTGGCCTTCAATGTGGAGGCATTGACTATTCCTAACATTTGCGGGAACATGCCTAGCGTAAGGCTCGACAAATCTTCTTGGCTTCATATTCGAGGTCTTAATCTTGCTGATCCAGACTGTGACAAACCAGGTCCTATCGATATCCTCTTGGGAGCTCAAATCTTCCCTTCTCTTCTTTTACCTGGAAGCGTTAGTGGAGGAACCAACCAACCATCTGCATTGAATTCTGTGTTCGGCTGGCTTCTCATCGGAGGTGCTGATGATAGTCATGCTGAACATAAGATCAATTCATTCATCGTTACAGACGACCTTCTGTTTCAGCAAGTTAAGAAATTCTGGGAATTAGACAATTCTCCGACTACTGTTAAGGTGAGCGCTGATGATGAACGTTGCGAGCAGATTTATCGTCAAACAACTACTCGTGATGAAACTAAACGCTACAGTGTCGCCTTGCCTTTCAAAGAAGACCGTGAACAATCATTTCCAGGTTCACGTGAATCAGCTCTTCGGCGTTTTTATTCCATAGAACGTAGACTGTCTTCTAACCCGATTCTTGCGGAGCAATATTCAAAGTTTATGAATGAATATTTGCAGTGTGGTCATATGTCTCTTATGCCCACTAAGGATTTGCCGAATGGTAAGTATTACATTCCTCATTTTTGTGTTTTGCGTCCAGAAAGTAGCAGCACAAAATTGCGCGTCGTCTTCGATGCGTCAAACCTTGATCCTGTCACAGGAAACTCGTTAAACGATACCTTATTAATCGGTCCAAAGTTACAAGCAAATATTTTGGAAATACTTCTTAGGTTTCGTATACATTCTATTGTGTTCTCTGCTGACGTATGTAAAACGTACCGTCAAATTTTAGTACATAAAGAGCACAGGGATTTTCAAAGGATCTTTTGGAGGTCTCATCCATCTCAACCAATCGTAGAATATAGATTAAACACCGTGACGTATGGCGTGTCTTCATCTCCTTACCAGGCTTGTCGTACTATCAAACAACTCGCTGATGACGAAGGTTACGACCTTCCTCTCGGTCGATCCGTCTTAAACACTGATGTTTATATAGATGATATCGTAACTGGATGTTCTGATGTTAACCAGGCTATTCAGACCAAGTTGGAAGTGATCGAACTTTTTAAACGAGGTCATATGGAGCTTCGTAAGTGGGCCAGTAACGACCCGAGGGTGCTTGCGGATCTGCCTCCTGAAGACTGCCGTACCGATTACGTTTCAATGGATATCAAGCCATCGAATGTCCTTAAAATTCTGGGTTTAGGGTGGGAGCCTGAATCAGATTATTTTCTATTCAAGGTTAAGCCTATCGAACGCGTTTGTACTAAACGTACAATTCTAGGTGAACTTGCACGAATTTACGACCCATGTGGTTTTTTAGCTCCCATAACATTCTTTGCAAAATTCTTGGTGCAGAAGTTGTGGGTTCTTGGCGTTTCTTGGGATGACGAACCCCCAGAAGATATCAAACATCACTGGAGTCGGTATACCGAAGAACTGGAGTGTCTTCAAAACCTTAAAATTCCGCGTTATATTTCAATAACGAATCTTCAATCGTGTGAAATTCATGGTTTCGCTGACAGTTCTCAACGAGGTTATGCTAGTGTTGTCTTCCTTCGAAGTCATGACGTTCATGGCAACATTTGTACTGTCCAAGGCAAGGGTAGCGCCTATCAAGATTGTGTCCCTACCAAGACTCGAGTTGTGTGGTTGTGTGCTTCTTTCCGATTTACTCAAATTTGTTAGTGAGATTTATAAATCTCTTTTACCTATCTCTGCCATATATGCGTGGTCGGATTCAACAGTCGCGCTTTCCTGGATCCGTTCATCTTCTTCGCGTTGGAAAACGCTCATAGCAAACCGTGTCAGCCATATTCAGGATGCAGTTCCGGGTGCACATTGGCGCCACGTGATGTCACAAGACAACTCGGCAGATGTAGCTTCGCGAGGATAGACTCCTGCGGAACTTGTCAATAATTCGTTATGGTGGGCGGGGCCTGGTTGGGTTTCTCAGGATAAGCAGCTTTGGCCTCGTTCAATTTCAGATTCTTCTGCGGAAGAGATTCGCGCGGAAGAAAAGGTACAGGCTCTTGTTGGAAGTGATATTACCGTACATCCTATCGATTATTTATTGTCTAGATACTCATCCATTCGTAAAATTCAACGTATCGTAGGATTATGGCTTCGCTACATCAATAATTTGCGTTGTAAGCAGAATCGTCGTTCTGATCTTCCTCTTAATCGCACAGAACTTCACAATGCGTTATTGATGATAGTGAAACATACTCAATCTCTGTATTTTATCGAAGACATCAAGCGGCTGAAAGAAGGCAAGCTTCTTTCAAAACCCATGCGAAAACTGTCCCCTTTCATTGACAGCTTAGGTGTTCTCAGGAACTGTTTACCTTATTCGTCCAGATTGAAGCTATGCTTAATTCGCGGCCTCTTTACAATATTAGTTCGTGTCCGGATGATATGTCTGTGCTCACACCTGGGCATTTTTTAACATTAGAACCTTTAAAAGCAGTGCCTGATGAGGATCTCACTTCCGTAAATATAACGCGCCTCAGCCGGTGGAAACTTATTCAAAGATTCCAGCAAGATTTTTGGAAGCGTTGGAAAAATGAATATCTCCAGTCATTAATTCAACGCGCCAAATGGACAAAACATACGAAACCACTGGAAATTGGTTCCGTGGTTGTTATCAAATCCGAATCCCCGCCTCTTCACTGGCCTATAGCTCGAGTAGAAGATTTACATAGTGGGCCCGATGGAGTTATACGCGTCGTAAAATTACGTTTACCAAATGGTTCCTTTTTAACACGACCGTTGACAAATGTTTGTCCATTGCCAAACCAAACGGACTAGAGTATTTTAAAACGTTAATTTCTTCACTAGTTAAGTTAGTTGTATATTGTTTAAAAATGCATTACATTAGGTTATATCGTATTGTTGTTCGTAATATCTTGTCACATAAATAAACTAATTAAGCTTGCTTAAGTATCGTTTTCAATTTGTTACCGTTAGTAATGCCTTCTGCATGTTAACGTTATTTTCGCCGTCGCCGTTTTCTTTAAAATACAACTTTGTGTATTTTGGTGGGCGGTATGTATCGTACTTGCGTATCCTTCGTAAATTCATACCATTGTTGAATTCCCAACCGTTTTTGATTGGCGATTATTCATGTAATAAAATAATTGTACTAGCGTGTAAAATACAACACACAAGCCGTCGACCTGGGGTGGTTAATTAGGTAATCGATATTTTCGACTGAAAACGCTCGATATGGGGATCAATGCGCAAGCGCACAGGACTACTGGCTAGCAGTCAGTTAGTTCGTTTCGTTTCGGTGATGGCGGAAAGATATCTCCTTGAACTATTGTAGTAATTATTTATTTTGAATGGTGTTTTTGAACTTCTAAGCCCTAAACTGTGATCTAGTGAGTTTCTACTGTGTGATCCTGACTCGGAAGCCTTCCATATCAGGCTATTCTCGCCGGGGCAACAAGGTAAGGCGGCTTATATGTACTTATTTTGTTTTCACGTTTAATTGCCTCTTAATTCGTGTTGGGAATTTATAACTGACCAACTCCCCATTGTAGCCGGATACAGCCGGTCTTGCTAGAATACCTGTACCCAATGACAAAAGTGCACAGAATTTTTGTTTAACTTTGGTTAATTAACATAAAAATAAAGAAAAAAGAATAACTCAATTACCAAATCTATGATTCTTGGGTAAACATAAATGTTATGCAACATCTCTTTTAGTTAACGTTTGAAAGCAGGGACGCTACAGTTAAAGAGATCGCAATCAGAACACACTTCCTTAAAACTTAAACACTTTCTATGGATATGATTGTTTTGAGACACGTTATTCAATCACGGCACAAAAAATACTCATGGAATGCGCACAGACCGATTCAGTATTCTGAACATCAGCATCTCAAGTAAACCGCTATCACATCACATGGAGTAGGTATACGCAAGTCATACATCCACCTACGGTTATCTAAGCTAACCATATCAAAGTAATGTTTATCGTTTTAGCACAAGAGTGTCGCCTCCGACCCAAACTCCGTGGAGCTTTGGAAACATTATACAACAACAGGTCAAAATATTGTACGAAATATCGAGATTTGAGATATTCCGTCACATTTAGCCTAGAGTCCTAAGGCGCAAGCTACATTGGCAGTCACAAGTTAAGCATTGAGTTCCTGGGCTGCGTTCTATCTAAAAATGGTCGCATGTGAACTCGGACTTTATATTCGTGTTCTGGACTTGGCAGCTTATTCAAATCACCCCAATAGCTTTCTCATCTGGGCCTTGTGGAGTATCAGCACGTCAATGTTTATATTTCGTAGTAACAGTATCATCAAGATCCGCCACCTGGAATTCCATCGTTAACGGCTCTGGTGATCCTGACTTCACCCAATTTTCCGCTTAGAGCAGCCTAGTGCCTCCAGCACTAATATCTGAAGGATCCGTAACGTTATCGTATCGAGAAACTGGGAAATTATATTAACCTTCGGCAGTCAACACTTTTTTACATACATAAATGGCAACAGGGGTGACGCATCACCCCATTACTTTTAAACTCAAATAAAACATCAGTGTGTAAGAAAAACGAAAGTTATTTATTATGATATCAATCACTTATACAATTTCAAATAACACGAAAATAGTATTAATTATATCACCTATAATTTGTTTTTTTTTTGGGTAAATGCAGTTCAAGCCAATATCCTTACGGTGGTCATTGCAAGCTGAAGGCATTTTATGCAAAAAGTTTTTTACTTTTTTGTCTCGTTTTCTTGGGCAAAGTGCACATCTTGCTTGTTTCTTTCGTTTCAAAAGTCATTTCTGTGGCGAGCGAGTAAGTGCTTAAATGAGTTGTGCAATTCTAATGAGTTTGACATATTCCACTCTGGTATAGCAATGGCGAGACGATTATTAAGCCAAGATTTCTTTTTAAATTGTAATTTTAACTGAGATTATGTACCTACCTACTCTTGTAAGTTATTGTTAGTTCACACGACTATAAATTATGCATTTTGTTTTTAACCGTGGAGACCTATTATTGGCTAAATGTAGCTTTTATTAATTTGTATGTATGTTTAATGAGCTGTTGGTCTTCCAAATAAAATAAATAAAAATAAAATAAAATAATTATTATTCAATTATAGTTGTTAGTGTTCTCGGGTGAGCCTTACACCTAGAGAACGCGTCCTCGGGTGGCGGATAGGGGAAAGCTCGGCACCATGTCGGGTAGGAGGGAAATAAAATACCTACCTCTCGCGGACCAAAAGGCCGGAGAAGGTTACTCCGTTATCAAAACCCCTGCGAGCGGGCTACTCTGATATATTTGGAGCAAAAGTCGCACGACAGTGCTGGGTGCTTAGGCTGGAGTACTCCAGAAGGGATGGCGGCGGAAGAGCTCATGATGAGTCAACGGCGGCACCCACATCCTAGAAGAGGATGACAGCCTTAGCGTCAGGTGGCAACCGGCTGTAAAACTAAACCGCCAAAACAATTAGTTTTCCTTATCGACATCGATAGCCAAAGATCTTCAGCAGTGGAATTATATTGGAACTGCGGGGTAACCGAAAGATCTTTACGGACTGCGATAAGCCACCGCCACGACTTATTCCTATCCCGGCCTCAAACAACATACTAATTGTCGAACAATTCAGAATCACTGGCACTACCCACCAGCCATGTTTCTGTCAGGATAACAACGTCATACGAATTAATGCACAGGTTACGATAGTAACTTATAGTCTTCGATCGCAATCCCCGTTTTGATAATATACGTTTATATTAAAATTATTCACTTTGTTGTTAAAACTTACTATCCATTATTTATTTCACTTTTTTTCATAATAACACCATAAAAACTATTATAAATATCATACTTTAAAATCATATTTAAAAATAAATTAATATACAAATTTAAATGGGTAATAATAGCGACGAACGAAATTAGCAAAGCATTAAATGACGCGCGAGCATATGCAGTGGACACCAAAACGGCTGAATAATAATGCCTTGTGCCTAAGCAGTATTGGCAGTGGTAGGGAGACAAAAGAATGCGACAAGCGGGTACGCATAATGGCAATTGAAGAGTAAGTGAGAGCATTATATGTTTACTAAATACTACTAGTAATTACGTACAACAATAGCGAGACAACCCAAGTGGAGGTGGTAAGTCAGGTGTGCCCAACGTTAAGCGATACTTAAAGAAATTAAAATTATTTACAAATTTTTTATGGATTTTACTTAAAAAATGACGGATTTCCATACGAACTTTCATCCCCTATTATACCCCCTTATAGATTGAATTTCCAAAAATCATAAAATACATCTTTCTAAATTTGTAACCAATTCGTAACTGAAAGGCCATGCACCAATTTTTATGGATTTTACTTTAAATACAAAATCCGTCAGGATTTCCATACTAATTTTCACCCCCTTAGAGGGTGAATTTACAAAAATTCTTTCTTAGTACACCCCTGGACCTCATAAGGAACCTACGTACCAAATTTGGAATCTCTAGATCCAGCGATTTGGGCTGTGCGTTGATATGTCAGTCAGTATTCATTTTTATATACAAAATTTACAAAAAAGTATAAAAATCGTCTCCATTTGACATAAAAAATATTTAAAGATTCATCATCATCAACAGCTCATATAATGTCCCCACCGAGGGGCTCGAGCTTACCCCACATTAGGGGCGATTAGGCCTTAGTAAACCACGCTGTCCAAGTGCGGGTTGGTCGACTTTACAACAACCTAAGAATTTCTTCATAGGTGTGTTGCAGGTTTCCTCGCGATGTTTTCCTTCACCGTAAAAGCGTCGATTAAACGTACATATGAATTCAGCATTTGAAAACACATTGGTACGTGGCGGGGATCGAACCAGTGGCTCCCGGGTGGGAGACGACGCTCTTACGCACTACGCCACCGACGCTTCCCGAATTTAACGATTGTTGAAAGTAAAATAGATGATATATAACAGACTATACAAATTTGTTTAAATCACTCAACTTATTAATTATAAACACTCCAGATGTATTATTTTTCCTCACGTAAATTTTTCCAAACTTCACCCAGATATAGTTATATTTCTTTTCCTTGGCTAGTTGTTTTGGTTTATTCAATAAGTGTTTTGCCTCCGAGCTTAAATGGTCATTAATGTATATGCGTTGTTATGATCCTTGATATGCCAGATCTTGAGCTTTTATATTTTAATGTACACGAGCCGCAGATATAAAATCCTCCTTGACATACCGATTGATAAATTAATTACCACAGTTTTATCTTTTGAATTATAAGTTGACACTCTCGAAATATAAGTAATTTGAGCTTTTGGAATGTTGTATTTTATTGACTTGCATAAATGTTATAATAATAATAATAATAATATGGAACAGGTTTTCGTCCTTTACTTGTGGTATACCTTTAATTTCCACATTATTCAAACGTGACCGTTGTTCGGCGTTATGTAATTGAAACTTTAATTTATTAATTGCGTCCTCAGATGATAACAACTTATTCTCCAGGTCAGAAATTCTCTTATCAGTGGAAGTAGACTTAATTTTTAGGTCATCAATAGAGGAAGCCGAAAATTCGCAGGATTTTTTTTAAGTCGATTATTACTTGTTTCATGGACTGGATCTCCTCAATTAAACTTGGAAGTTCAGGTAACTTAGCTTTAATGTCAGAGAATTCCGCCAGTTGTAGCTTTATATCACGGATTTCCTATAGAATAGTCGCTGAAGAAGCTAATTCATTTGGACTTGCTGGAGCTGAGTTTGCGGTTTTACAAGATGGACATTTCCACGCAGACCGACGATCCGTTCCAAGTCTTCTCTAGCCCGCTTCAGATAGGCCAGAACAGTTGAAATTCAATTGTTTTCTATAAGCAGAGCACTGGACACTATCAGAGGATTGATTATTGCACACAGCACACTTATTCATGTTGTAAAATTTGATAAACGTAAAAGTAATAGCTAAGGAAAATGTTTACGATCTCTGAAACTTAACAATTTTACCGTACACTCTGGTTGCTTGTCCACACGCTACGAATATGTGTTATATAATATCCCAAGAAATGTTAATTAAATCCTGATTTAGGTTTAGAATTAATTTTGTAGGTTATGAAAGTTTTTCGATACGATTACATTACGGATCCATTACGGAACTTTTCGGGCAATAACCAGTATTGCCCTCGGTACCCGCAACTTCAAAAATGCGAACACCGTGGCTGTCTCCCGGATTTTCAACTCATTGCCTCTGGGTTAAGTTATTGGAAGAATTGTAAGCAACCTGCACTAACAGTACGTAAAAATTTTTCAGACGTCTGTTCATTAGCCTATCACATATTTGTCATAATTCTCTAACAATTTTCAAAATAGAAATAACTGAGAGTGTAGTCTGTATTTTTGACGAGTTGAAGAATGTAGCAATTTATTTTTATAAAATGCTAATTACTCCATTCCCCCTGATGGTAAGCAGAAGTGGTGTCCAAATGCAAAGATAGCTAGTGCGAGAGATAAGCGAGCCACCCTTGCCTTGCCGACCTGCAAGGTGCTTCTTCACGGTGCCTCTTTTAAATGATCCATGATTGTAGGAAGAAGGGATCACGTGTGCGGGCAGTGAATTCCATTTCTTGATTGTTCGACAAAGAAACGAGTAGCCAAATTTCTTAGTTCGCGTTGGAATGGTAGCCACAGTGTGTCGGTAACACCGTTAACGAGCACGCGTAGCAGCACGCGTAGAGATGGTGGGATTAGCGAAAAAAGCTCGTCAGAACACTCGCCGTGGTACAGACGGTAGAACGCGCCCAATGACGCAACATCGCGGTGCATTTGGAGACGCTAAAAATGGTTGGACACCTCTTCGTCACCGATGATGCGAGACGCTGCAACCTATCCAAAGCATTGAATAAGTACTTCGCAGAGCCATCCCACAGGTGCGAGAAATATTCCACGCAGGACCATACTTGCGTTGTGTATAGCTACCACAGTTGATCAGAGGGCCTAGACAAGTGGCAAACGATACAAATCGTTTCTACAAGAAACAACGTCAACTCTAACATTTGACATGACGGTCGCCATGGTCTTTCTGAGTATTATGTCAGTGTCATACATAATATCCTTTTCATTAAGCGTTCAACGCAATCGATTGGCCATTTGTCTAGGCCCTCAGGCGTGAAGAAACGCCGCACCTTGTTTAGGACTCCGAGTTTCCGTTAAGCTGTTTTATTACGCTATTATATTTATGTTGTAATACTTACGACAATCTAGAGGTGTAACACATTTCCCATTATTCAATCTGTATCCCCTCTTGCATACGCAGCCAGACGGCAGAAGCGAATCAGGGTTACATGGCTTGAATTGATCCTCATCGGTTGCGGGACAATTATCAGAAGGACAGACTAGTTTCATATGGTCATAAGTTCTATTTCCCCCGTTGCATGGAGTGCCGACTGAAATACGAGATATAACGAATTAAGTTTATTTGAAATAAGTATAACAACTACGAGTAAATAGGTAATGATATATTTTTGAAGGTTTCACACCTCCAAAAATACATAAAGTGAATCTTATGCTACCTACAAATAGCATAGAGAATAGAAGGCAGTATCACCACTGCTATGGTTTTTTTCTACTCTCAATTGAGTTTTGTATCTTCACTAGTTGACATTTGACTTACGGGGTTGTATCTTGACTAGGACTTCGAATTAAATTAAAATATTACTTATATTTTCGGATTTTTGGCATATGATAAATAAATTGAGAAAAATGCTTACATGGGCAATTATTAATCTTGATGCATTTTCCTCCAGGTTTGGACAGAATATAGCCAGTTTTGCACACGCATCCTAATGGTTTCTGACCCTTTTTACAATTTGATTGGTCTGGATTCTGGCACGTTGATGGACAGGCAATAACGGGATATTGGATTTCAGCGTTCTTATCACCATTGCATGGCTTATTCGCTGAAAAAATAATATTCGCGCATTCGAGTTAATCAAATATAAAACTTGTCTTGCTTTCATATGGTAAGGAGCAATCGATTAAAAACGTTAGTAAATCTATACGTATTAAAAAAAATGTAAATCATATTAAACTTGGCTAGAATTTTTACACTTATGAGGCAGATTTACACAGGATAAGGAGGGGAAAGGAAGACAAATGGAGCATGTGGCCAAAACGGCCCACCTTAATAATTTTGAAATGTGAAACAACATCTAATGTTACTTCAAAATGTTAGCTGCCATATTCCCACTCTCGATCGGGTACTCAATTCTACTGAGTGCAGTTAGCCTACAGTTTGGTTTGGTTCGTGATAGTATTTTCTGGGGCTAACTTTATGAAAACTTACATATGATTAAGCTAATCACCAAGTACTTATGCCAACTTTACCTCAACTCATAACTTAAAATTGTTGTTTATAGCAAAAAGGCAAAACGGACTGGGGTACATAAGGTACATTAAACTTCAAAAAAAGGAAAAGCAAAAAAAAAATACCGAAAATAAATCAGGAAGTAGGAAAGAGAAAATATATTAAAAAAACCGGCCAAGTGCGAGTTGGACTCGCACACCGAGGGTTCCGCCGTACAAACGTAGCGGTTTACAATTTATGACGTATTAAATCAAATTCTGAGTTCACGGGAAGTACTTTGTAGGTTTTGATTCCCTAGCGTGTGACGGAAATTCGTCTAAGGTGTCGGTATAAACTGCTGTATCTTTTGATCGCGTTAACTTCGAAGTTTGATTTTTTCACTGCTTAAAGGGACAATAGACCTAGGTATTTGATATAAATTTCAATTTGATACCTTTATTCGTTCGTGAGAAATAAGGTAGTAAGTTTCATTTTATTAGAATATTTTTATTATATCACATAACTAAAAAAATGTGATTTTCGCAATTTTTCCTATATTTGCATTATATGACAATGCTTCATGCCAAATTTCAAGATTCTGAGTTTACGGGAAGTATCCTGTAGGTTTTGATTCCTTTGCGGGTGTCGGTTTGTCTAAGGTGTCGGTATAAACTGTTGTATCTTTTGATCGCGTTAACTTAGAAGTTTGATTTTTTCACTGCTTAAAGGGACAATAGACCTAGGTATTTGGTATAAATTTCAATTTGAAACCTTTATTCGTTCGTGAGAAATAAGGTAGTAAGTTTCATTTTATTAAAATATTTTTATTATATTATATAATTAAAAAATGTGATTTTCGCAATTTTTCCTATATTTGCATTATATGACAATGCTTCATGCCAAATTTCAAGATTCTGAGTTTACGGGAAGTATCCTGTAGGTTTTGATTCCTTTGCGAGTGTCGGAAATTTGTCTAAGGTGTCGGTATAAACTGCTGTATCTTTTGATTGCGTTAACTTAGAAGTTTGATTTTTTCACTGCTTAAAGGGACAATAGACCTAGGTATTTGGTATAAATTTCAATTTGATACCTATATTCGTTCGTGAGAAATAAGGTAGTAAGTTTTATTTTATTAAAATATTTTTATTATATTATATAACTAAAAAAATGTGATTTTCGCAATTTTTCCTATATTTGCATTATATGACAATGCTTCATGCCAAATTTCAAGATTCTGAGTTTACGGGAAGTATCCTTTAGGTTTTGATTCCTTTGCGAGTGTCGGAAATTTGTCTAAGGTGTCGGTATAAACTGCTGTATCTTTTGATCGCGTTAACTTAGAAGTTTGATTTTTTCACTGCTTAAAGGGACAATAGACCTAGGTATTTGGTATAAATTTCAATTTGATACCTTTATTCGTTCGTGAGAAATAAGGTAGTAAGTTTCATTTTATTAAAATATTTTTATTATATTATATAACTAAAAAAATGTGATTTTCGCAATTTTTCCTTTATTTGCATTATATGACAATGCTTCATGCCAAATTTCAAGATTCTGAGTTTACGGGAAGTATCCTGTAGGTTTTGATTCCTTTGCGAGTGTCGGAAATTTGTCTAAGGTGTCGGTATAAACTGCTGTATCTTTTGATCGCGTTAACTTAGAAGTTTGATTTTTTCACTGCTTAAAGGGACAATAGATTTAGGTATTTGGTATAAATTTCAATTTGATACCTTTATTCGTTCGTGAGAAATAAGGTAGTAAGTTTCATTTTATTAAAATATTTTTATTATATTATGTAACTAAAAAAATGTGATTTTCGCAATTATTCCTATATTTGCATTATATGACAATGCTTCATGCCAAATTTAAAGATTCTGAGTTTACGGGAAGTACCCTGTAGGTTTTGATTCCTTTGCGAGTGTCGGAAATTTGTTGAAAATATCGACATAATCGGCTGTATCTTTTGATTGGCTTGGCTTAGAAGTTTGATATTTTCACAGCTTAAAGGGACAATAGACCTGAGTATTTCATGTGAATTTCAGCTTGATACGTCCACGCGTTCTTGAGATAAAGGGTCTTGACAGACAGACAGACAGACGGACAACAAAGTGATCCTATAAGGGTTCCGTTTTTTCCTTTTGAGGTACGGAACCCTAATTAAAAAAAGAAAGTTAAGCAAGAATTCCTATATGAAAAAACTACGAAAAATGACAGTTCGTCCGACGAAGATGACGCTAAGTATCTGTACTATTCTTATTAAAATTTGTACTCGTGTGTCGTTTACGGGCAAACTGTGCTTGCGCAGGAGAAGAGAATGGAGACAATGATGCAGTTTTGAGTAATTGTATGTAAGTCCATTTTGGCTTCAAATGTGGCGCCTTTTGCCTCACTCATGAAGGTAAAACGGACATATTGAAGGAATTGGAAATTATTGAATAACTTCACTATTTGTAATTTTATCAAAATCTGATTCATACGCAAATTAGAGTGAAAAGTACTATTGTTGATATTTACTTGAAAAAAAAACTTTAATAAAATCAATAGTTTCTTTTGTATTGTTTTTTGTTATGTGGTCCTTTTTGGCTTCCTTTCCCCTGACTTGCGAATTCGATGAAGCGTTGACACGGTACTGACGTGTTGTAAATTGATTTGGAGTCAGTACAGCTCTGTCGCGTGAGCGCTGACTTATATATTCCCGCTTACAGACTGCATGTCAACGGAGTGGTCAGTTCTTGGTGCCAGCACTGACACCTGTTACTGGCTCTTTACTTGGTCTGTGTAAATGAGGCTGTAGGGTTTTTATGGGATTAAAGACAGTTACAAATTTACAAACTAGTTCAGTGAAAAAAGTCCCCGCTCACACCAATTATCTAACCCAATGTAAGTCACAATCATAATCATAAATAGATATTTTTATAAATAAACTTAAATAAATATATGAACAACCATGACTTGCAAGCAAATATTCGTGTTCGTCACACAAATAATTGCCGCTGCCTGGATTTGAACCCGGACCGTTTGATGTGACGCATGATTTGATAAGCAGCTATACCTGACCACTCCACCACGACGGCGTGATTGTATGTAAAATACCGTTTCGATGATCTAAGATGGGTATGAAAACCAATTAAATAGCGACAGACTTACGAGGGCATTCATAGATTCGAATACAGGTGTTGTTCTGAGGGCTAGGGTACACAAAGCCTGGTGGACAAGAACACAAGGGGTTGGGCGCGCAGTTGTTTGGGGTTGGTCGCGTGCACGTTTGTTTACATTGACTAGGGCAAGGTTTTCTTACTGTAAAGAAAAAAAAATATACTTATTAGTTTCTATTTTTGTGGGTAATTCAACAAAAGTAGGTAGGCACCTTAGAAGGCTAAATTTTTATTTGTACTAATGAATTATTGTGATCAGTTAAAGCGAGTACCTATACCTACTCGTATTTACCTTGTGTTTTTATGGGTGGTTTACCCACTATTGCCTCATCTGTAACAAATATTGTTATTAGAGAAATTACAATTAATAGATATTATGGTAAAAAATATGTGGGTTGTGATTGTAAGTGGTCATCACAACTGTAAAGACTAGATATCATTTCTTATCTCTACAGCGTGGAGCTATATGAACATAACGTAACACGATGTGAAAATTATATTACCACTCCGTTAAACGTGCTACATTTGAACTCTACGGGAACGCTTGTGCGTTAAAGTAATTTGATGTTTTGTGTGTTATTGGAGTAGATAACAAACAAAATGATTTATACGTAGTCACTTTGTAGTGACGCATAAAATTGAAATAAATTATCAGCTTTAAGTCTCCTGAAACAAAAGGATATTATTTTTTTCTTACACAGATAAAAATCTAGAACTTATAACATTAGAACTAATAATTTGAGATTTAAGTGTTTTTTAGTTGACGTAGTATTATTATTTAGAATGTGGTTATAACACTGGGTGCATATACAATATTTATTATGTGATCATTGCAAATCGGCTTATGGCAGGCTTATGGTAGTTTTATCACTCCGACTCCCCGGACGACACGGCTGAGCACACATTAATAGTGTGTCCGGCCTGGCGACATGAGCGCCTCGCGTTGAGAGTGGCGCTCGGTGGAGGAGACATCACGCTGCCAGGCATGGTCCGAGCCATATTAGACTAAATGAGATCATGTTAAATTAAATATTATTATACTAAGTCATTATCACAGATTAGAGAGATTATGCTCTGTTAAGTTCTCCAACTCACCAATATATGGCGCTGGCACATAAGGTGCCATTCCTAGTTGGCGGTGTTAAGAGTTTTGTTTGTAAACAGTTATAGTTTGTAAGTTTAGTTCTTTTAGTTGTCACTAGATGGCGGTGTCATTGATGTGGGTTATCATAGAAGCCGGTGTTAAGAGTCGCTTATATGTTTTATAAGACTGTCTAAATTTGTTTTATAATTGTTAATAAATTGCCAAAACCGATTCTTGCGCATGGCAACAGGTTGTCCCTGGTACGTGCGCAACGTAGATCTCCATAAAGATTTCGATCTCCCCAGCATAGCCGGATTCATGAAGGAAGCGTCCAGGCGCTACTTCGATAAGGCTCCTCACCATCCCAATCCTTTAGTAGTCCAAGCTTCCGATTACTGCGCTAGTAGGAATGTCGCACGTAAACAACGCCGTCCGAAAAACATTCTCTTGGACCCAGACGATCCAATTTCGAGCGCAAACGCTCCGTTCACTCCAATCCGTTCGAGTAACTTTCAGTCAGACACTGCACACTCAAGCACTAGACACACTTTTGTCATACACCGCACTCGTCGAACAAGGGTGCGTAGACCCGGTCTACATACGACGCGCTATACCCGGTACAGACATGTACCGGGGCGCTTTTCCCCGCCTCCACCACGACACGATGTGCCCGAGCCGAGGTCCGAGCCTTTAGAGGCACCCTCGGGCATGTCGCTCCCTACCGACACGGACGCCCTAGGGACGCTAGGCGGTCGAGAGACTCCCCACGGGGGAGATGCTCGGTCGCCCAGTAATCCCCTAGGAACGTCCGACCTACAGGCTTGAGGACCCCCCAAGGTCTTCGCCTTCTTAAAACCCGGTGACGCAGAAAATGTCATCAGAGACAATCTGCAATAGTATTCAAAAAAAAAAAAAAAAAAAAAAAAATAATAAATTGCTCGACAGAAAACCACTCTGGCCATGACTGCCATTTTTTTCTTTAATTTTGTAAATCTAATACACATCCCCCAGTCAGTCCCCCCCCCACCCCAATCAACTACACCATAATAATTAAATCTCCTTTATAAACTAGAGATGTGTACTGTGTAGGTCTGCTGTAAATTGGCATCTAGATCCGGATGTGCATCCAGTTATAGTGAACTGCATCCAGGATCCGTGTCCGTCGGACGGACCTATATGGGTCCGGAACTCCGGATGTCTTACTAGACATGGGCTGGATTAGGTAAATTACGTACCTAATCCACCTGTTCCTAATATTTAAAAATACCTAATCCAAATACCTGTTCCTAATATTTTAATATAACAGGTATTTGGATAAGGTATTTTTAAATATTAGGAACAGGTGGATTAGGTACGGAATTTACCTAATCCAGCCCATGTCTAGAAAATACCTTCCACATTTCGAATATTAAATACCTATGTGGTTAGATAAGTATTCAATAAATATTAGGAACAGGTATTTGGATTAGGTATTTTTAAATATTAAATACTTATCTAACCACATAGGTATTTAATATTCGAAATGTGGAAGGTATTTTCTAGACATGGGCTGGATTAGGTAAATTCCGTACCTAATCCACCTGTTCCTAATATTTAAAAATACCTTATCCAAATACCTGTTCCTAATATTTATTAAATACTTATCTAACCACATAGGTATTTAATATTCGAAATGTGGAAGGTATTTTCATTAGTAAGTATCAATATTAGGTAATAGGGTCCTACTGCATATTCAGAATGAGTGCTCGCGAATATTAAGTTAATGAAAAATATAATAAACTAGCTGTGCCCGCGACTTCGTCCGCGTAGAATTTACCAAAAGAAAAAATAAGTAGCCTAAGTTGCTCCTTATTACACCAGCTACCTGCCAAAAAAAGTCCCGCCAAAATCGGTCCAGCCATTTCAGAGATTAGCCGGAACAAACAGACAGACAAAAATTTTAAAAAATGTTATTTTGGTGTATGTACCTTATTTATATTCATATTATATGTATGTAGTCAAAAACGGTTATTTCAATAATACAAACAGACACTCCAATTTTATTTATATGTATAGATATGCTACTCATAAGTGTGTTAATAATAATTAGGTATGAACGTAAATCGTAAAAAAATGCTACTGGGAATATTTCATTATTCAATACTAATATTTGCCCGCGGCTATGCTCGCATGTAGGTATATCAGTTATCGTGCCAAAAAGTACCATAATTGTCCTTTCGCATGTTATCAAAATTTACCACACCAAATTTTATCAAAACCGTTTCAATTATTTAGGCGTGAAACGGTAACAGACAAACAAATAGTTTTACATTCGTAACAAATACTAATATTAACACCTAAGAATAATATTAATCATTCAAGTAAAATATTCGGTACGATCAATCCATCTAAGTACCCAGTACCTAATATCGTACGTAATCTAATACATTCCTTATTCTGAATATTTATTACGAAAAATACCTAATCCACCTGTTCCTAATATTTATTCAATACGTTCAATATTAGGAACAGGTGTTTGGATTAGGTATACCTAATCCACCCGTTCCTAATATTTACTGAATACGTTCAATAAATATTAGGAACAGGTGTTTGGATTAGGTATTTTTAAATGTTAACGAAACTAAACGCTATGTCTAATGCATAAGATCCAAATTCATTAGAGAGCATTCCAACGCCATCTAGGATTGAATATTTTTCATCGAACCTTTTTACGAAATAACGTTATTGAAACTTTCCTTTTATGTGACTTTAGATGGCACTGAACTGCAAAAAGTATTTTCTATAAGTAAAAAATTATCACATATATATTTTAGGAATTGTTTATTAATAAAAATAAGTAAAGTACCGAGGTAAGATGGAGTAATAAATTAAATAAATTAAAGAATTAAAAATTCGGTATAAGTAGGTTTTATTTTAAATTGATTTTATTATTATAAAGAATAGAAATACACTGGCACATAATGATCATTGTGATTTATTTTAATTTTGTTCTTATTTTTAATCAATTCCTTAAATATCTCTTATTAGGAATTAATTAAAATTTACTAAAATAAAATAAAGTGCAGTCCAGCGCCATCTATTGACTTAAGGTTGAACTGTCATCACAACATAATAATCATTGTGATTTATTTTAATTTTGTTCTTATTTTTAATCAATTCCTTAAATATCTCTCATTTTAGGAATTAATTTAAATTTACTAAAATAAAATAAAATGTAGTCCAGCGCCATCTATTGACTTAAGGTTGAACTGTCATCACAAAAAAAGTTCCCATAACGTTACATTAGATAATAGTTAAGATAATTGATCCTAGATGGGGTGTGAATGTTCCCATATGAATTTGAATCTTAAATATAGACATATAGAGTGTAGTTTCGTTTACAATCGATAAATATTTTATGCATCTTCTGAATACAAAAATACCTGTTCCTCGGTAATGTGGATTAGGTACGTACTGGTATCGAAAAATACCTAATCCACGTACCTAATCGAAGGAATCGAAATGGTCAAAATCACTGTAGGTAAAGAATGAGATAAATTCTGCAAGTTTTTTCGTTGTTATTGTTGATGTTGTAAATCACAAGTCACAAGGTACATATTAATGAAATTTTGTTTAATAATTGAAAGAAAAACTCAAAAAGAAGACAACTATTTTATTTAAGTAAATGTTGAAAATGGTAGCCATTGTCCTGGGCGCCAAGATTAATTCACTTGGGTAACTAATGCAATATTGTGTTTCCTATTTTTGTAGGGTGATCTGTGTTAAGATAATTATTTTCTAAAAAAAACACCAAAAAACCAGTTTAAATTTGGTCCTTTTACTCACAGGATCAACAATCTATATAAACAAATACCTACTACATGCGATTACTCACAGAATTTTGACCAGGTTCGACTCCCGGTAAAACATGAGCTAAAATAAATTTGAATGCCATTTTTATTAAATGTAAAGTCGACGCCATAGTTCCTAAGAACAGATTTCGCTATCTCTCATAGTTTCTAACTTTTCCCTATGACCCATTTGGATTAATCACCTGTATAGGACACCTCAGGGCCTAAAACATTACCGTGGCGTAGACAAGTGACAAACAATACAAATCGTTTCTACGAATAACAACGTCAACTCTAATATTTGACATGATTCATATAGATATAATCATGCCTACATACACAATCTAGGACTTAGACAAAGTGTCTAAGATCTAGGCCCTGTGGTTGAAAACAAACTTTCGTGATAGTAGGTAATGACCGCTGTACATGACTGTCTTCCCTATCCTGTCCGAGAATGCTACATAACGTTACACATTGACGGTTTTACTGCTGGCAAATGTCACTAGAAATCACTAAAGCCGCTTTGAGAATGACTAAACGGATTGTGTCGGTATTGTTTTTCTGTTGGTGATAGAGTTTCACTGATAGGGGTTTAAGGTCAGAACAGTGCCTGCAAGGTGGCTTATGTATCTGAAGGTTACTGCGGTCACATACCAAAAGGAGCAGTACACTTTAGTGTACTCAAGAAAAGTCGAGATATTATAAATAAATCTTACCAGCCTCAATAGCAGGCACTGCAGACCCTAAAACGATAAAAGCCAAAACAATTAACAGCGCCATAATGTCAGTTCACGATGACTGAATTAATCACACTAGTGAACAAAATTCTTAAGAACAACGTGGTTTATATGTACTTTTAGTATAATAGCTGTAAATGAAATTATAAATTATGCGATAATATTGCCACAGTTGTTTTAGAATTGCAACTGATTTGAACTTTATGGCGATTGTAATAAAGCTTAATAAGAAACGTAGAAATATAATTAATTTTAGGCGGAAAAATAAAATAAAAATGTTTAAATAAGTACTTTCGGTGCAACCGAACAAGCTAAATAAACATCATTAATATACGAGTATATCAATCAATTTAATTGGTGTGTGTGTGTGTGTGTGTGTGTGTTGTGTGTTTAAAGCCTTTATATAACATCATTTGAACACGTTCGCGTGGTGCTTTTTTTAAAATGAAATATAGCTTATGATATTCAAGAATAATGTAGCATTTTAATGGTGCTATAATTTTTGAAATCGATTCTAGAGTTTATTCTCTACAAACATACGCATCTTTCCTCTTTATAATATTATAATAATTTACGATTGTAGGTAAGTAAACAAAGTAAGTATAGTATTTTTTATAATTTTTAAAAGATTAATAGGTACCTATATAACAAGCCATACAGACTAGAGCTCGGCAAAGGACATAGACTACTTTTATTCGCGGAAAAAGGCTTGAAGAGGCTAAATAGACGATGAAAGTCACACTTTCTCGCCTGACACTAAAACTGATTTTTATGAAAATTGGCTCAAAAATAGACTAGACATTGAGATAAGACATGAGCTACCTTTTGTTGTAAAAAAGGACATAAAGGGTTTGAAATAAAGGATGAAAGTTTGTATGGGATATGGCAGTTGTTGTCATTTGTTCTCTTTATTACTTTCTCGTACGTACTTGTAGTATAGAGGAAGTCTTGTAATGCTTGTAATCGTCAAAAAATTCGACCTCGAGATTTTGACGGATTTACACGTTTTGGACCTCCCCGAGTCCTAAAATATTTTTTTTGGAATTATGTCTGTGTGTGTGTCTGTGCGTTAGCAGGATAACTCGAGCATGCTTTAACTCATTGCAACAAAATTTAACATACGTGTATGACATCAAAATATAAGGTTTCTATGAAATTTTGAGCAGTCGATCACGAAAGTTAAGCAACCAAGTGCGCGGTCGGTACTTGGATGGGTCACCAAAATTTAACACGCATGTCTGACATCAAAATAGTGTGCGTTCCCCCAGCAAAATTTTGTCAAAAACAGTCATTTAAATTATATAGGTAATAAGTTGCCCAGCTTCTGAATTTGTTGCAAACTTTTTTAGTTGTACTTATAATTTTTTAGTTATTTCACAAAAAAAAAATCTGCTGGGGTAACGTTACCGCAGCAGAACATTTTCTTTTTTAATGAAAATATTCAAATAAATATTAGCTATACTATTAGTAGCCTAGGCGGGGTAAATGTTGCAATTTATTTAGTGTTTGTTCTTTCTTCGGCTGCGAAGTTATTCAAAATTCTGCTGGGGTAACGTTTGTGGATTTGCTGGATCTCCAAAACGGTCAAACGGATTCTTGTCATCTTTTGTACATGACTTCATAATAATTTGTTTAATTAGTTATGCAATAAAAACACAAATATAATGCACCGTTCAAAGGTTATTTAATTAAATATAAAAAAAACAATTCAATAAGACCTAGCTCCTTGAATAAGAGCTTTAAAGATTTACTTTAAAATTTATTTTGTAGCTTGTAACTGCCTTCTCTTTAGACATATATTTTCTCTAATCTGTGCTGCCTTCAAATGTTTGTAAAGTTTCATTAGTATCCTTTTAGTAATTAAGAAATTATGATGAAATTAATTTCTCCACGTTCACGATCGCAATGTGCGCGGAGTTATTTGGCCACCGTAAAACCTGTATGTCATAGATTAGTACTCCGTGCTGTATGTGGATATATAAACGTAATGATATATCAACAATCAGTTGCTTAGTTCAGTTTTATACCTGTAAAATTTCAGCGTAGTACATACAATAATTAACAAGATAATAAAATAAAAGTCATTAGGAAGGGCAAGACCGCGGTAACCCGACCGTGTTTAGGTGGTTCCAAAAAAGCGACCGCGCGATTCATTATGCTATCTTCTAAAATGTTTTGTATAATACACCTCACAAGTTCGGTACAGACGCGTATATTGTTATTAAATACATAACAATATTATAACTATCTAGCTATATCATATTATTATCTTTCGGTTTCGGCTACTTTATACTACTTAGATTAACTACTTAAATTAGTCTCTTTCTGAGGACTCTATTATGTGCACACTTGCAGAAACCAAGAATCGTCGATAACACGTCCTTAAGTGGTATGGGACGCGGAAGAGATGGGGCGCAGGGGTACATCATTATTTGCATAGCGTAATAAACTTGAACCTTTTTCAGCGCACACGCACTCTACAAGAATTCGTCTTGTAGAGAGCGTGTGCGCTGACCCTTTCTATTTTTGAAAATATCAAGTGCTTGAGAATTAATCAATATGTGTGTGTGTGTGTGTGTGTGTATACCTAATTAACGTGGAGTAATTCTATTGAGGGCCATAATTATTGTGTTCACGAACAAGGTTTATGCACAGTGTTAATACATCCAGTGGTCCGACGCCTTTGAAGTTGAGGACAGTACCGCTTTTGTCTAGATACCTAGGGTTGACACATTTTTAATTTTAGTCTAATTCTAAAATTGATTTTGCTTGTTTGTGTGGTGAAACGTTTATGTAGGGTATGAGGAATATAACGTAAAAAGACAAAATAGTTTTATTGTTTTTTTATGTTGATGTAAATCTGTTACGCAAAATGGCAGACGTTTATAATGACGAGATCCAAGACAGCAGACGCGACTTTTTAATAATATATGAATATAGGCATCATATTCGTAGTTTTCTGGCGTCCCAATTCCAAATACAGCATCTATTTCGAGATCCAAGATGGCGGACACGACATTTCTTTCAGAATGTCAATATGGGTATCGTTTTCATGGTTTTCGGGTGTCCTGATTCCGAATACAACAGCTATTTGATTTTCGGGAGCCCCGAAAATCGCGAAAATGATAACCATATTGATATCTTAACAAAAAGTCGCGTGCGCGATCTTGGCTCTCGAAATAAATGTTGTATTTAGAATCAAGACCCCTAAATTATCGAAATAGATGTTACATTCATAAAATTAGAAACATACGAATTCTTTTATTCAAAGGCTTAGATTTGAGCAAAAAAGTTTTTTGTCTTTAATCTAAGTTCAAAGGTATTATTACTTATATGAAAAAATAAATCAGTTGCACGTTTGGGCCCGAACATACACATGTATTGCAAGTTGTATTAAAGCCTGTAAAAAGATAGTACCTACGCTTAATAATTATGCGTGATAAATGTTTTCGCCAAAAGCCCCCCATTTCGCGTTTAGGTATCAGATTTACTTCAAGTTAAAATAAAATATTCTTAGACTTACCTTTCTTCTGTGCGCGGAAACTGATGAAATTTAATATTGTTACCTAAACTAGAGATGACATGCATGCATCTTAAGTTTTTCGCTCTATTTATAATAAAGGTATCTACTCATATATGTAAAATTGTTTTACTTTCTGTATAGGCTACCAACCTACCTTACCTATTACAAAACATTATGGAATAATTTTATTTTTGCGTTTACAAATTAATACTAGAAACATAAATAAATATTAATACTAGAAAAATGCACTGAAAAAAATCCGTCACCGAAACTCGGTGGCGTAATTGGTCAACGCATCCGCCCGGTTTGTGGAAGATGCGGGTTCAAGTCCCGCCTGAGACAAGTCGATTTTTTTCAATGCATTTTTCTAGTATTAATATTACATAACATATTAAAATATTCTATAGTTATGTACAGATAAAGGCAGGCCAGGTTACCACAATATGAAAAAAAATCTGGAGTGGTCTCCCTTTGACTTTCTCGTACACCGGAAACGACTCAAAAGTTGATAGAAACCTTATATTTTGATGTCATACATGCATGTTAAATTTTGGTCACCCATCAGAGTACCGACCGCACACTTGGTTGCTTAATTTTCGTGTTCGACGACTCAAAAGTTGATAGAAACCTTATATTTTGATAACATACATGCATGTTAAATTTGGTTGCAATAAGTTTGTTTATATTGCAACAAGGCATACTCGAGTTATCGTGCTAACACACAGACATAATTCCAAAAACGGTATTTTCGGACTCAGGGAGGTCCAAAACGTGTAATCCGTCAAAATTATCGAGGTCGAATTTTTTGACGATTACAAGACTTCCTCTATACTACGTATACGAGAAAGTAAAAATCAATTCATTATCAACCTAAACGTAATCGGTATAAAGTACAAAAATGTTTAGCAAAATTTGGCCGTTTGTGTTAACACGACCTTACCTTTGGTGGACTGTTCCCTGAGCGACTGAGCTCCGTGCGGTAGATAGATGGTACCTACCTACAAAGCGCGGGAACTATATTCAGGTAGGAAATAAAATATGTTACAATTAAGTACTTGATGGACGAAAGGGACACAAATTTTAATTGTAGATATTTTATACTTTTATGATATTAAATGTGCAAACTCTTTTTGTTAAAGCAGCTATGAAAGCTAAATGACGAAATATAAGATAATATTAGTAAGAGGAAGGGCACCCGATGTTTTTAAAGTAATCTTCAGATGTGGCTAGTAATACGCTCTCCAGCAATATCAAGGTAAAGGACTTGTAGATCAAAGTAAGAATACGTGTATATGTGTTGGTCTTCCCTAAGCCTTTTTTTTGACGAGGAGGTCAAATGCATTTACGCATCGTCCCTGCGAGACAGTGCCAACCGCAGGGGATATGTGGCACTCGAGGTAAAGGCGTTCCCTCCATACCCACTTAACATCCCCCCCGGGCTGACCTCCAGTGTTCTATTACGGGACGGCTCGGGATCTGCGCACGTGAGCGCAACTACACCGAGACCATCCCAACGCTGCCCGTCTAGGCACTCCTTGCACTAATTGGTGGCCAGCAGCCACCCCCCTACCGACGGCTGCTCGACCTGGCACGTCCTCCTGACGAGGTCACCGGGAGCAGCCATCGGACTGCACCCGGGGGACTTCAGGCGCGGTCGTGGCCCTGAAAAAGGCCGTCCGGAACTAGCTTTGGTGGGAAAACAAAAATAACTCGACGATGGCATGTGACTTCGAATGCCAAGGGAACACACTTGACATCAAAAGCCACACACCCGCCGAGAAAGTTTCCCCACCAAGTTATCAGGGTCCGCCAGGAGGAGGCTTCCGGACGTGGACCCCAAACTGGTCTTCCCTAAGCATAGCAATGTAGAAACTCCACCAGTGTATGCCATGAATCATTATCAACAGCGCATATAATGTCCTACTGATGGGCTCGAGCCTACCTCACATTAGGGGCGATTAGGCCTTAGTCAACTACGCTGGCCAAGTGCAGGTTGGTCGACTTCACACACACCCTAAGAATTTCTTCACCGTAAAAGCGTCGATTGATAATTTATGAATAGGATTAGAAAACTACACAGAGAAAGAGATTTATAGAGATCTTACTTCCAATAAATCTAAAATTATTAATAAATTATGTTCCTAAGCTAAAGTTGAATACAATAATTAAGTAATAAAATAAAAATCTTTTCAGTCTACTTTAGGTATTTATTGTAGTGACATTTCATTTCACGACAGCACCGAAAGTTTCTCAATATGTCTTCACGCTGCAAAAGAAATAATGCACTTAGAATTAAAAGTATCGGATGTTGATGACACAAGAGAAAAATAATTTCATTATCGAATAAAAATAAATAATCGTGATATTACATAAATAATGCAGTTATGCTAAATTATATACATAAATCTTCAGCAAAGTTATTTACAGTTACCTACATATTATGATAGTGATAAGTTAATATGCAGACATTAAATGAGAGTGGAAATGTAAGTGGCAAACATAAATGGAATTGACAATACAACTGTGTACTCATAAAGGAAGATAGTTCAAATACTCCAATTGAAATTATGACAATTCTTTCTGGATCTATTTCAAATACTACTTACGACACTGATCTATAAGTACGCAAGTGCCATCATCAGCTCGTGCATAATCGCCTGAGCATTCACATCGAGGCACACACTCGACAGGCAAAAGAGTGTTGCATGGAGCATCCCTGTACGGAACATCACTGCAACTGTCAGTGTAACATGGCAGAGGGCACGGGTTTACTACCTCATTAGCCCCAGTACACTGAATAGCTGAAACGAAAGGAAAAAGCAAAATTAACATAATCCATTTTCCCTTGTAACAGTTTTAGAAACATTTTTCCAATGGAATCAGTTCCAATATTTTTCATTTGATGATGATTAAATGATATAACCAACCAAACAAAACTGATAAATATTCTAATACTCCTGATAGATAAAATTCTATTAATTTCCCATGCATTTAGTCAACATCAAGTGAAAAATCTACTAGTCAATAAATTGTACTGTAGATTGAGTTAGCAATAGAGTATCTCAAAACTTAATGTTAATGTTAACTCTGGAGAAACTTTGTGACAATATTCATGAATAGAGACTGATCTGTAACAGTAGCAAACTTATTCTACATATTTCTCACTGTAATATTAATATGAAGCCCTTAATAAGTTAGAGGAGCAAATATGTAAATGACTTTTCGCATTTTTTTCGTATCGGTAGCAACGATTATTATCATTCCAAATTTGTTGATCAGTAGGTGTGCTATTATTTCACCTGGAGTCCATTTAAGGCGATGGAGGCGCACTATACCCGGAGTTCTCATTAGGTTAAGTAACTAGCTATTTCACAACTAAATGCCGAATCACAAGTATAATTAGCATCAGAGGTATAGCTTTAGACTTAGGTAAAATGATGTGAACTAGCCAGGCGGACTTACCGCTATAAAATACGTACCTACATAACTAAAATATCTCAAGACACTAATTAAATTTGTGCCTTTTATATACCACATAAATCCTGTTTATTATTACCAAATAGAGATAGTGACGAAATTTGTGTCTCATTCCCGGACCATACTGTCAGAGTTGGACCATTGATGACACGTTACACAGTTATACTTACGACATTGGCTAACGGGAATACATATGCCATCGGGTCCTCTGGCAAAGTTTGGCTTGCAACGACATTTAGGTTGACACGATAATGCATCAGGCTCGTCGCAAGGTAAAGACCAATTGGGTACATCGTAGCAATTGTCAGTGTAACAGTTAGGGGGACAGCTATACCATATCTCATCTGGTCTAGAACATTCCACTGGAGCTAAAACATACAAACAAAATACACAAGAGTGTCGCCTACGATCCAAGCTCCGTGGAGCTTTAGAATACATAACAACAGATCTAAATATTGTAAGAAATATCGAGATTTAAGACATTCGTCACATTTAGCTTTGAGTCCTGTGGCGCAAGCTACACTTGCAGTCACAAATTATTCATTGGGTTCCTGCTCTATCTAAAAATGGTCGCATGTGTGGTGGTGCGCGACCTCATCGATTGGTGGACGGAGTTTACGGTGGTCAATACCCCTTTGCTCATCTATTAGTCGCCTTTTACGACACTGAGTGATGCTAGTCTACTCTGCCATCATAACATAGCGAGGACATTAACATTATAGGTTCACACATATTTAATTAAATATTATTAAAAAGAAACGTTAATCTATATCATCCATCATCATCATCGACAGCTCATATAATGTCCCCACCGAGGGGCTCGAGCCTACCCCACATTAGGGGTGATTAGGCCTTAGTCAACCACGCTGGCCAAGTGCGGGTTGGTCGACTTCACACACAACCTAAGCATTTTTTCATAGGTGTGTGCAGGTTTCCTCACGATGTTTTCCTTCACCGTAGAAGCGTCGATTAAACGTACATATGAATTTAACATTTGAAAACACATTGGTACGTGGCGGGGATCAAACCAGTGCCTCCCGAATGGGAGACGACGCTCTTACGCACTACGCCACCGACGCTTAATCTATATATATTGTATAAATGTATCCCTGTTCCCTTGGTCATGCCATTAGTCCAGAACAACTTTACTGATCTGATACATCATTTTTCTTAAGGTTTCTTATACTTCGTAGAATGTTCTTACGGAAAGAAAGAATAAGAAAATTGGCCAAAAAAATGGATAATTTCAGAAAACTTGTGTGTGAGTATTTTAACTTTGCACGTTTGACAGACTACGTGTTTGATGAACGTGAATGTGCCAAATTACACAAATAATCATAAAACTAACACCCAGTGACGCATTTTTCTATAGATATAGGAAACTGTAGATCGGCAATGTAAAAGAGAAAGAGCATACTAACGCATATATTAGATAGAGATAGATAGACGAGACCATTTCACGTACACGCAGGGGGCCTAAGGAGGTCTGTCAGTCACGTAGAAAAAACAGCAACTGTCAGACTGCAGTACTATCTTTCATGCACACATGCGCATTACGCACGTATCGGTGTATTTTTTATTTTGGTCTCACCCTAGTCGATTCATTGCCAATCTATAAACGTCAGTAATAGTAAATCTATGGTTTTTACACTCTTGTTGCTAGAAATCTTGACTTCTCTAAACATTTTCTTTTGCTTTGTAATCCTGCAAAATGCTTCTGTATACCCTAATCTTAAATTTACAACCAGCTGCTCCAAATTAGAAGAAAATACCATTTTAATCTCAATTAAATTTTCTAAATTATTTTTTTAACAAGCTGTACTGCAAACTGTAAAAGTTGGCGCATCTAATAAGGATTCCAAAATGTTATGATACTTGCTAGACAATTTTTTCAATTGTGGACAATATTTTTTTTCAAAAACAGGCAGTTTTAAACATTTTTTTCTTGCATAAGTACTTAAAGTTAAAACTATGCTAGTGTACCCCTTTGCTTTAAGGCCGTAACTTTAACAGTCTAGTTTGACTGAGACCGGGAGAGTCATTTTACGAAGTGTGAGAGGGACAGGGTAGTGAAATAAACTGCGCTGATTAAATGCGCCAACTTTTGCAGTTACTTGCCAAGCTCCCATAGTATTTTTTTTCAGTACAGCTTGTTGAAGCTATGCGAAAAATTCATTTTATATATTTAATTTATTTAAAAATGGTACATTCTTCTAATTTAGAGCAGCTGGCTTTAAATTTTAGATAAGAGTATACAGAAGCATTATTCGAGATTAAAAAACAAAAGAAAACGTTTAAAGTAGTCAAGATTTCTAGCAACAGTAATGAAAAAGCGATTTTTTTAAATATATGATTTAGATTTTTTTATATTTTCTGATAACTTATATACAGGGTGTAAAAGACATGAACAGTCAAACGAGAACCATCAAAATAAAAATCATTTCCCAGCAATTATTTTTTGAAATGTGTCTTACATTTCAAAAAATAATTGCTGGAAAATGATTTTTAATTTTTGGTTTTAAAAAAATTGCAAATTGTACTGCGCAACGTAAAGCGCTCAAGTCGCACGCAACTCGCAAAACCGTGATATTTTTGCCAGACGGCGCGGCGGCCCTGTTCGTTTGAGCTACATTGAACGCTAACGTTTTGAAGCTATTTTTTTGTTATGAAATACAAAAAAAAATGATAATGTTTCTTTGGACAATAATTAAGAAATAATGTTTAAAATATGTTTTCATAAAAATATGAAAAAAATCCTTCAATAAAATCGTAACTATCAATTTCCCAGGTATAGTCTAAAGGAAGAACAATGTTATGATGGTGAGCAGAATACATGGTTTTCCTTTGACTGTTCATGTCTCTTACACCCGTTATATGAATTAGTCATTTTCGGCTTGGCGTCAGCTTCTGGGACACCTGTATGATTTCTCACGAAATGTTAATTAAACCCTGATTTTGGTTTAGAATTTATTTTGTGTAGTTTATAAAAGTTTTTCGATACGATTCTATTACGGATCCTTCAAATATTCGTACTTGAGGCACTGAGCTTTTTGGAGAATATAATTGTCCTCGGTATCCGCAACCTCAAAAAGGCGAACACCGTGGCCGACTCCCAGAATTTCAACTCACTGCCTCTGGGATAAGTTATTGGCAGAATTATAACATTATGTAAAATATGTGATAGGCTAATGAACATACGTCTGTTTATTAGCCTATCACATATTTTTCATATTCCTCAAACGATTTTAAACGTAATCAGTAAGTAAGGTTACAAGTTTTTTAAGGAAATGGCTGAGAGTGGCGGAGAAATGGCTGAGAGTCTGCATTCTTGAAAAAGGTTGTAATACTTACGACAATCTTGGGGTAAAACACATTCCCCATTATTCAATTTGTATCCACTCTTGCATACGCAGCCAGACGGCGTAGGCCAAACAGGGTCACATGGAATGAATTGATCATCGTCCGTTGTGGGACAATAATTCCAAGGACAGACTACTTTCATATTGACATAAGTTCTATTTCCCCCATAGCATGGATTGCCGCCTGAAATACGAGCCATAACAAATTAAGTTTATTTGATATCAGTATACGTCCAACTACGATTATATAGTTAACATATTTTTTTGTTTTCACACCTTCTAAAATACATCAATTGAATCTTGAATGCTACCTAGAAATAGCATAGAGAATAGAGTATACCTTTTCAATACTGCAGTGGTTGAGGGTTTTTTCTTCTCTCAATCAGTCTGTCAATTTATTTTTGTACCTTCACTAGTCGAATTTGGCTAACGGGGTTGTATCACTAGGACTAGGACTTATATTTCTTATATTTCCGGATTTTTGGAATGTGATAAATAAATTGAGAAAAATGCTTACATGGGCAATTCTTAATCTTGATGCATTTTCCTCCAGGTTTGGACAGAATATAGCCAGTTTTGCACACGCAGCCTAAAGGTTTCTGACCCTTTTTACAATTTGATTGGTCTGGATTCTGGCACGTTGATGGACATGCAATAACGGGAGATTGCAGTTCTGCGTTCTTATCACCATTGCATGGCTTATTCGCTGAAAATATATAATTTTTTCAGATCAAACATAAAACTTGAGTTGCCCTCTTATAGTAAGGAGCAATTGAATATTAAAGACGAAAATATACATATTCAAGAAAAATCTCTCAATTTTAATATTTAACTTGGCTCCAATTTTTGCACTTATAAGACAGATTTATACAGGGTAAGTAGGGGAAGGAAGGACGGCCAACATGTTCCCACTCTCGGTCGGGGTACTCAATTCGACCGACTGCACATACACAGATTTAGCAAGATAAGTTATTTTCTTTACATTTTGTTGTAATATTTGCATTTTTTCGTGATTGTCTTTTCCGATGATAACTATAATCTAAACTTACACATGATTAAGCTAATCACCAAGTATGCCAACTTTGCCTCAAGTTTAATCTTAGAATTTAAGGTACATACATTAAACATCAAAAAAAACACCGCAGAAAAGAAAATCAGGAAGGAAGAAAGTGAAAAAAGATAAAAAAAGGAAAGTCAAGAATTCTGATACAAAAATAACAAAAACAACGAAAAATTATAGTACGTCCAACAATTACTTATTCATATTCATCTAATAGTAACGTCTGTACTATTCATATTTGTAATCGTGTGTCATTTATGGGCACACTGCGCTTGTGCAGGAGAAGAGGATGGGGATGATAAGACAGTAATTATGTGCAAAAATGTGTTTTTTGATTATTTGTATTTATGGCCATTTTGCATTCATATGTGGTCCGTTTTGCATCACTCATGAAAGTAAAGAGGACATATTGAAGGTATTGGAAATTATCTTATAATTTCACTGTTTGTGATTTAATCAATATCTGATTGATGCGTAAACCGAGTCAACACCAATTTTCCTCGAATTTGCAAGTCAAGGGAAAAGAAGGCAAAATGGACCACTTAACAAATAACAAATACAGAAACGATACTAATCATTTTATTAAAGTTCTTCCAAGTAAAAATCCACAACAATGCTATTTTTTATTGATTTTTACTTGATAGAACTGTAATAAAATGAATCTTTACTTACTCTGCATGTGTGGTTTTTGTAGAATTATTGACAGTTACAGATTTACAAACTAGTTCAGTGAAATTTACAGAGGAATCACTAAGAAATTGGAAAAGAAAACTCTTTATGTAAAATTTGTTGAAAACTTGTACACAAGACGGGTACATTTATAAAGTAGGTAAAGAAAAACTGACTAACGACAGACTTACGTGGGCATTCATAGGTTCGGATACAGGTGTTGTTCTGAGGGCTAGGGTACACATAGCCTAGTGGACAAGAACACAAGGGGTTGGGCGCGCAGTTGCTTGGGTTTGGTCGCGTGCACGTTTGCTTACATTGACTTGGGCAAGGTTTTTTTACTGTAAAGAAACAACTATATTAATTTCTACTATTGTGGGTAATTCAACAAAAGTAGGTAGGTATCTTAGGAGGTTAAATTTTTATTTGTACTAATGAATTGTGATCAGTTAAAGCGAGTATACTCGTACTTACCTGGTGTTATTATGGGTGGTTTACCCACTTTTGCCACATCTGTAACAAATATTGTTATCAGTAAAATTACAATTGATAGCTATTATGGTAAACATTATATTAAGTGTATAGTAAGTGGTCATCAAAAACTTTAAAGACCTAATATAATTTGTTATCTCTACAGCGTGGAAGCTTTAAGAACATAACGTAACACGACGTGTAAATTAAAAATGATAACACTCCGTTACACGCGCTAGATGAAGTTACATGATTACACGCGCGGGGCACACTAAATGTGCTCCAAAGTAATTTGATAATTAATGTATTATTGGTGTAGGTAGATTAATAAAAACAATAAAATTTATGTGTAGTCCCTGTGTATTGACGCTTATAATTAAAACAAAAAGTCAGCCTTAAGTCAGCTGAAACAAAACAATTTTAATTTCTTCTAACATAGATAAAAATCTAGAAATAATAATTTGAGATTTTACATAATGATATTATGTAGAATGTGGTTGGTTATTACACTGTGTGCATATACAATATTTATTATGTGATCATTGCAAATCGGTTTATGGTAGTTTTGGCATGCGTGTCTGATAGACTGATCTTTGGTCCTTCCACTGTCATGTCACCTTGTAGACTTGGTTGTGCTTCGAGGTATTTCACCTTCATTAGGAGCCCAAATGACAGTTGTTTCCAAACAAAATGAAGTTTAAATTAACAACATCAACAACCTGGATATTGTAAAAAATATATTTAGAATTTATACCTTTAATTAAACTGAACATAGTAAGTAGTTAAGAATTTAAGAGAAATTATAAACCTCATTTAACTAAATCTGCCCCTGTGCACACATCCTTCTGCCGGTGCTGCCGTCACGTCGCGTCTTCGCTCTCGAGGACTCTAGCAACAGCTATCGGAAGCACGTAGTTTGTAGGTTTAATATTAAATAAATAATAAGCAAAATTAAACAACCAAGTTGTTCACGAAGAACAAAATGAAAGATGTAACGTAGTTTTACAAATTAGGTTTAATTAAATAGTGTTACAAAAAAGCGCGGTAAAATTGTTCGGAATGACGTTTTGAATGATTGGGAACGTATGAATGAACAAATGAGTGAATGAACGTTTAGGGAGTGATTGAGGCGAATAAATTATGCTTGAATGTTTGTACTGTGGCGTAGACACAAGTCCAACCAAGAAGGTTGGTCCAACCATGCAACTGAACATGTCGCTCTCGCACGGCTCTTGCATTTTTTATCTCGCTCACCTAACAATGCAGCTCAACGTGTCTCTGTCTCTCGTACAAGTCTTGTATTTTTTGTTTCGTTTACTCAAAATGTCCGAATAATATGTTTTAATAGGAATCTTCTTGAAAATATTACTGTTTGGTGTACAGTCGAACCAACTGAATCATGACCCACTTGGCCGATCATTCCTCTAGAATCATAAATTTAATTAGGTTTTCTTCGCTATCATGCGTGTTGCACTTAGTACGTTTTAAATATGAATAAAAATGCGTCATTATGGGTCAGAGATCTATTCAATTTTAATTTTTATTATCTCTGCACTAAAGTCTCAATTGGAATTTTAAATAAGATGTCGTTCATAATCTAAACTCTTTTCACTACTGAGAAAATGGAATAAGTATTATATTTAAAAAAAAAACCGGCCAAGTGCGAGTTGGACTTGCACACCGAGGGTTCCGCCGTACAAACGTAGCGGTTTACAATTTATGACGTATTAAATCAAATTCTGAGTTTACGGGAAGTATCCTGTAGGTTTTGATTCCTTTGCGAGTGTCGGAAATTTGTCTAAGGTGTCGGTATAAACTGCTGTATCTTTTACTTAGAAGTTTGAGTTTTTCACTGCTTAAAGGGACAATAGACCTAGGTATTTGGTATAAATTTCAATTTGATACCTTTATTCGTTCGTGAGAAATAAGGTAGTAAGTTTCATTTTATTAAAATATTTTTATTATATTATATAACTAAAAAAATGTGATTTTCGCAATTTTTCCTATATTTGCATTATATGACAATACTTCATGCCAAATTTCAAGATTCTGAGTTTACGGGAAGTATCCTGTAGGTTTTGATTCCTTTGCGAGTGTCGGAAATTTGTTGAAAATATCGACATAATCGGCTGTATCTTTTGATTGGCTGGGCTTAGAAGTTTGATATTTTCACAGCTTAAAGGGACAATAGACTTGAGTATTTCATGTGAATTTCAGCTTGATACGTCCACGCGTTCTTGAGATAAAGGGTCTTGACAGACAGACAGACAGACAGACAGACGGACGACAAAGTGATCCTATAAGGGTTCCGTTTTTTCCTTTTGAGGTACGGAACCCTAATAAAATGACGTTATGTGTCAGATGTCAAGTAGTAGTCTGAACAAATTTTAAAAAGCCATATTTATTAGACACTGTCAGTGTCTAACAAATTGATAACAGGTTCGTTACTTAGAAATTTACGTTCAAGCGAATTTCATCCTACTTTATTTAGAGTGACCTGTAGGAAAATGATCTTAAGGTGGGTCATGATTCAATTTGGTCGACTGTACGTACGCGTGAAAAGTTATAACTTGTGTGTTGTTATTACGCCCTGAGTGATTTGAGCACTGTGCATATAAGTACACAGGAAGGCATTTCTTAAAGCTATTTTTCTTATGAATTACCTATTTGTTTCGCAATATATCACGTACCACGCACGTACAAACGATTCACTGTCCTATTGGAGACTAAAACGTAGCAGGTCCATTGGACTCAAATTTGTAGGGACATGCGCGTTATTCGGATAAAGTATCTTGCTCTTTTTGCTTTGAGAAAAAAACGCGACTTACGTAGGTAGATGAAGATGAAATTAAGATACAGTAAGCAGCCCTCCTTTTTTGTTTATCGAGCGCGCAGCCCACGGACACGGTAATGTATTACCGTGCCACGGAGCACTAAACCAGCTTTGGCGCAGCCGTAGGTTTTCATTTCAAGGACATGGCCGTGTTGGGGCCGAGTCATAATACTGCATAGATAACATTATCGTGGCCTAGACAAGTGAAAAACGATATAAATCGTTTCTACGAGTAACAGCGTCAATTTTATGACATGACATAAAAATATATGGATATTTTCACACACGTACATATAATACATAATCTAAGCCCTCTGATTGAAAACAACCTTTCGTGATAGTAATGACCGCTGTACATGCCTTCCCTGTCTTGTCCGAGAATGCTGGCTAACGTTACACGATGACGGTTTTACTGCTGGCAAATGGCACTTGAAATCAGCAAAGCCGCTTTGAGAAGGACTAAACGGATTGTGTCGGTATTGTTTTTCTGTTGGTGATAGAGTTTCACTGATAGGGGTTTAAGGTCAGAACAGTGCCTGCAAGGTGGCGTATGTATCTGAAGGTTACGGCGGAAGACGGCGAAGTTATCTGAAGATTACATACCAAAAGGAGCAGTATATTTTAGTGTACCTACTCAAAAAAAGTCGAGGTAATATAAATAAATCTTACCAGCCTCAATAGCAGGCACTGCAGACCCTAAAACGATAAAAGCCAAAACAATTAACAGCGCCATAATGACAGTTCACAATGACTGTATTAATCACACTAGTGAACGAAATTCTTAAGAACATATTAGTTTATATGTACTTTTAGTATAATAGCTGTAAATGAAATTATAACTAATGCGATAATATTGCCACAGGTGTTTTAGAATTGCAACTGATGTGAACTTTATGGCGATTGTAATAAAGCTTAAAAAGAAATGTAGAGAAAAGTAATAAATTTTAGGTGGAAAAATAAAATACAAATGTTTAAATAAATACTTTCTTTGCAACCGAACAAGCTAAATAAACATCATTAATATACGAGTATATCATCAATTTAACCCGGCGTCAATGACGCTGGGTCATATTGACCCGAGCTCATTTCAAGTGGTCATATTCAGAATTTTGCGTACTCTATGATTTCGAACATTCTAGTAGCTGGAGATACAGTTTTCCTCAACCCGTACTGCTAGTGAACTTGGTGCGATGACGTCTGCATGGGATGAGACACAAGCGTCAAGTGAAAACGGGTCAATATGACCCAGCGTCATTGATGGCGATGTTTTTTCGTGGCATATTTTTATACTGGGTTTAAAAGACATGAACAGTCAAACGAAAACCACGTATTCTATACATCAAAATAAGACATATTTAAAAAAAAATATTGCTGGGAAATGATTTTTATTTTTTGGTGTTAAAAAAAATTGCAAATTGTACCGCGCAATGTAAAGGGCTCAACTCGCACGCATCTCGCAAAACCGCGATAATTTTGCCAGACGGCGGCCCCGTTCGTTAGTGTCCGTGCGCATCGAGTGAGCTACATTGAACGCTAACGTTTTGAAGCCATTTTTTGTTATGAAATACTAAAAAAAATGATAATGTTTCTTTGGACAATAATGAAGAAATAACGTATAGAATACGTTTTCATAAAAAAATGAAAAAAAAAATATGACTTTGACCTTCAATAAAATCGTAACTATCAATTTCCCAGGTATAGTCTGAAGGAAGAAAAATGTTATGATGGTGAGCCGAATACATGGTTCTCGTTTGACTCGTCCAGTATAAGTACCGGACAGTGGACCGCCCAATTCCAAAGTTAACATGAATAAGTACCGAAAATTTTAAGATAAGAAAGTTTTAACTATTTGAAAATCAATGAAATAATGATGAGCTCATTTAGTTTTAGGAAACTTTAGTTACAAACAGGAATGAGTTATTATGATAAGATAATGTATATCGTTAATATAACACCAAGGGCACATGTTATTTACTTTTATTTACAGCAAATACAGACTTATAATTATTGATCTGCCAAATGATGTTTTATCAAGTGTTTCTTTATCGTAAACAATTTCGCGATGTAAAACAAAATAGTCTTTAAGCCGCCGAAATAGGAAATGAAACCGTTTTTCTCATATTATTCTTAAGTTGTGACATTACAATACTCCTTAATTTATTCATATTACAATAAACTTTGTGAAAATTAATATTAAAGCACCTATGTACACTTTGTACTCGAATGCGTTTCTTACCTATCATAATTATCATCTTGTTGTGGG
The DNA here is from genome assembly GCA_955850985.1 of Elophila nymphaeata. Classification (NCBI taxonomy): domain Eukaryota; kingdom Metazoa; phylum Arthropoda; class Insecta; order Lepidoptera; family Crambidae; genus Elophila; species Elophila nymphaeata. The sequence continues at coordinate 13,207,021 of OY039076.1, read as the reverse complement.
GCAGTGAGTTCGCATTTCGACTCATATAGGAATAAAATAATTTGATGTCCTTAGTGCGTGATGAAGTACCTACATAACATATAAGACTTACAAATGAAGAAAAAAAAGAGTTATTTTTAAGATTAGGGCCTTCTACTTTTCAAGTCTCTTCTCATAGCGAGTTTGTGGGCTGATTTTTTTCTGGTGTGCTCCTGCTAGGGCCGCCCACTACAGCTTTCATTTCATCATAACATGTCATGGGTGAATAAAGGTCTTTCTTGGAGCCTCTTTAGTTTGATGAGATCAGAATACAAAATTGTACAGCAAAGGTGTGAATTGTTATTTTGGTAAATATTTCAAGTCTTGTAAATTCAAAAATATTTGACTGCCCATTTCAAAGTACTTCAAAGTAACTGATAAGTAATAACGTAGAATGCAGGCACCAAAAATGTCACCTATTCGTAATTATTACAAGCTTTTCGTACTCTTAAGAAGTGAGTCTTTGGTGAGTGGACCCATTATGCGTCCTTGGCGGACACTTGCATCTGACTGACTTGAAAATTACCAGCGGACTTCATTGATACCATTCGACGCTCTATCTGCCTCATAAAGTTGTTTTAAAAAAGAAGAATCGGGTGTTCCGGTGTCTTCGGCACGGAGTCTTTGCCAATAAGATAGGCCTGGGCACAGATAATTTAAGATGTAGCAATTGCGCGCCAGTTATCCTTCTCCATAAACACGCTGAACACTAACAACGTAATAAGTTGTATTAGTACCACGTTAGTACCAAAATCGAACTTAAAACATAATGTTCGTCACCACGCCGCGCCAGACTCATGTAGTGCCTCACAATAGTTGCTGGTAGCCAGCCTGTCGTCTGCCTATAGGGGCTCGAACCCAAGGAACTAAATATTCAGTGATCCAACAAAAACAAAAGCTCTAAATAAGTTGGTAGCGAAAGCTAAGACGCTGTAGATAACCAATTAATATGGCCTATGATGACAAATTTCAATATCTTATCGCTATGAAACGTATGCCACTTGTCTAAGCGCCCCGGACAGATATTACCTGCGAACACATAATTATACCCTGTTCGCAGGATTTTACCCTCTCTCAGGAGCCCCATAGATGGTAGTTCCACAGTTTATCAAAAGATGGCGCTACCCGTAATCTGAAGCTTGTTTCTTGTGAAGTATTTATTTGTTACGGGTGGTTTTTTTTATAGAGTGACACAAGTTTAAATCATAATAAAATAAAGAAATATATTTTGAATATCAATGAAACCGCCTTTATTTGATAGAAAATTTTAGGACGTTAATGTTTAATTATGACTTCGGCCATGTGGCTGCCACGGCTGGGGCGTATAAGGCGCGAAATTACATCCACTAAAATTATTAGATATCTTCTACTGATTTAAGATTTAATAGGTAGGAATTCTTAGTTAGCTTCCACGATCTTATCAAAAGCCAGGATCCTTTGCGGTTAAGGCTCCAGGCTTGTCAAATACACTTGGGTGGAAAAAAAAAAATTATCGTATGTCAATATCGTATATTTTTTGTTAGTCACTTAAGTAAACACGTTAAAAAGTAACTATATATGTAGTTTTCTACATAATTTGTCATTTATAATTTTGCTATTGCTTGATAAGGTTTTAAAAATTATCTCGAAATTACATAGGTATGATTATTATGATATATTTAAAAAAAATACATTTTTCTAGCCTCTTTACTACCAAACTTTATAATAAATGATTTCTAAAAAAAACAGTATTTATTACGACTAATTAAAAAAAAACACTGCAAATCATACAAGTTCTGTCCTGTCCTGTCCCGTGTCTTCTCATGGATCAACTGGAGCTGAAACAAAAGTTTGGCTCAAGTTTAGATCATTTTTAAACGGTTTTATTAGCTTGCCCTGTTTGAGTAAAATTTTATATTAATATGACTGTAGTAATCACCATTGGCACTTGTTTTAATGACTTTTTCTGGCTTCATAATCAAAATTATGGTATTGTTTTTTTTTGGGCAAGTTTAGTTATGATTGAAATTGGTGCCAAATTAAATAGAAAACGAAAAATATTAATACTAGAAAAATGCACTGAAAAAAATCGACTTGCCTCAGGCGGGACTCGAACCCGCATCTTCCACAATCCGGGCGGACGCGTTGACCATTACGCCACCGAGACACTGTCGAAATTTGTCAGTGCTTGGTGCTTATGTTTTTATGGTAAACATTGTTTCATCAAATCTTTGAAATTTGCACTTCTAAGACCCGAACGAAATATTTTTGCAAATATTTGACGCTCAGTTAAGATGAAACTAGCTTACACTATGGAATAATTTTATTTTTGCGTTTACAAACGCGTAAATATTAATACTAGAAAAATGCACTGAAAAAAATCGACTTGCCTCAGACGGGACTCGAACCCGCATCTTCCATAATCCGGGCGGACGCGTTGACCATTACGCCACCGAGACACCGTGTGATGTACACGAGTATTTGTTGACGAGTCATGGTTGTTTATATATTGACTTAAGTTTATTTATAAAAATATTATGTATATTAAAAATGTCCGTTATCTACTATCCATAACACAAGTTCTTAATGATACTTGCTTTGGGCTAGATAATTGGTGTGAGCGTAAAAAAAACTATTGATTAAATGTACTCACGGCACTGTGCTACTGGTATGCAGACACCATTATTGTCTCGAGCATAATCCGGCTTGCAGCGGCACTGAGGGTCGCAAGTAACTGCCACTAATGTATTGCACGGTGCTGTTCTGAGAGGAACATCGTAGCAGCTATCAGAATAGCACGGAGAAGGGCACCTATCCCATGCTTCGTTTGGTCTGGTACATTCCACGGGAGCTAGAAGCAGTAAAATATTGAAAGTCACTAAGAAAGTCACACCCACTGAATGACTGTTCTACGAGTATATACGGCTACGTCACAGCGCTATGTCGATCGTGTAACACGCCGTATTTATTACAAAAAAGTTAAACGTCGCCGTTGTGTAATGCGGCTAAGTCATTTTCTGTACCTGTAGTGTAAGTTTTTTAGTATAAAATACGCAACTATTGTAGTTGCGATAAGAGCTCAATTTGTATGGAAAACACGATTTACGCTTCTTTCCGCTAGGGGCGCTGTTCACGTTTCTTATACAAATGGAGCTCTTAACGCAACTACAATAGTTTCGTATTTTATACGGGAAAACTTACACTACGGGTACACCTAGATTGTGATAGCGATGGGTTCAAATTCAAATTCAAATTGTTTATTGCGTGTCACATGAGCATAATTAGTTGACATTCTTAAAGCTAAGTACATGTGACGCCTTGTATTAAGGCGTTGCAATGAATCTTATTTAATTAAATTCAAATAAACTATATACCTATCATATTACAATATGTCAAATATACCTATCATATGACAATATATTATTTCATTATGTATTACATTTTATTAATTTTTACAGTGCATTATACAATTTTTAAATTTCATTATATTATTTTATTGCATTTTATTATTTCATTACAATTATATTAATTTTTACGTTACATTTTAGTATTTTATTAGCATGTCATATTTATTATAAGTAATAAATTATATTACATATATTAAGTAAGTATATCTATTCTATAAATCACAGATTATCTCGAGGTGGGATCCCATAACTAGCAGATAATAATTCACTCTACACTATCCTCAAAAAACTCAGAAATGTTATAATAGGTTTTTGTGATAAGAAATTGTTTTAATTTATCTTCGAATGGTTTAAGTTTTACAATATTTTTAATGTGGTTAGGTATGTGGTTATAAATTTTAATCAACATTGAATGTGGGGCAGAGGAGTAAAGTTTTAATTTTGAAAATGGTACATTAAGTTTATTTTGATAGCGATTATTGCGTCTTATAATATTTACCGTTGAATACAATTCTTCATGCTTCTTGACAAATTTGCAGGCTTCAAAAATATATAGGCAAGCCAAGGTTAAGATGTTAAGATTGTTGAAGTGAGGTCTACATGATTCTGTTTGCTTTATATTACATAATATTCTAACACATTTTTTCTGTAGTATAAAAATTTCTTGAATGCTACTCGAGTTGCCCCATAGTATTATTCCATAAGACATACGGGAGTGCCCATAGGCATAGTATGCTGATAGTGCTGTTTTTAGGCTAGTAACCCGTTTTAGTCTACCAAGGGCATAAATGAAAGAAGACAATTTTTTAGATAAAATTTGTATGTAGGGTTTCCAAGTAATGTGAGAATCAATCTCAATACCTAGCATTGTAGTTGAATTTACTGTTTCTAATTTAGTTGATCTGTAGTGGTAGTTAATGTCTAAAGGTGTTTTTTGATAAGGTTTGAATTGAATCAACTTGGTTTTTTTTAAATTTAGTTGTAGATTATTTTGGGTAAGCCAGTTTGTTATTGAGTCCATTAAGGCATCTAAATTATTAGTTAGAGAGTTTACATCAGTACACGGTAAGACTATTGAAACATCATCCGCGAAGGAGACACTGTCAAAATGAATTGATTGAGGGAGGTCATTTACATAGACAAGGAAGAGGATACATCCCAGAACACTTCCCTGGGGAATGGAACCAGTAATAGGGATAAGATCAGATCTTACATGTTTACGTCGCCCCGTGACAAAATCAGTGTTTTTTATTTCAACATACTGTGATCGATTTGACAAATAGGATCGAAACCACTCCAAAGCTTGGCCTCTCACTCCTAATCTGTAGAGTTTGTGTAACAGGATTTTATGGTTCACTCTATCATAAGCTTTGCTCATATCGAGTAGCAAACCCACAGCATATTGTTTATTGTTGATTATATCTAGTATTTTTTGTATATATTTATAGATAGCTAAAACTGTAGTTCTGTTTTTACGGAAGCCAAATTGGGTGTCATGGAGGGTTCCAAACCTATCAAAAAAGGAAGTAAGTCTTTTAGACATAGCCATTTCAAATATCTTTGCTGATGTTGGTAATAACGCTATTGGTCGGTAGTTATTTGCATCCATTTTGGTTCCCTGCTTATGGACCGGTACAACTATTGATGTCTTGAGGGAGTCAGGGAAAGAGCCTTCCTGGAACGATTGATTTATGAGTAGTGTGTATGGGAGGGTCAGTTCTTCTGCACATTTCTTTACCAAACAGGGGGGAATTTCGTCAATACCAAAGCTAGTCTTATTTTTAATATTTTTAATTATACTGTATGTTTCTTTGGGTTCCATCAAATGTAAATATAATGAGTTTTGGCTATTATTTAGGATGTAAGAACTCTGATTTAGAGAATGGCTTTGGGTATTACTAATTGTAGTAAAATGATGGTTGAAGTAGTTAGCAACAGTTTTTGGATCTGTTTCTAGCGTTAGGTTGTTTTTCAAGGTAATGTTTTGTTTAAGTGTCCGTGGCCTACGATTTAATTCATTATTTATGATTTGCCACATGGCTTTACTTTTATTTATGGAATTGTCATATTTGTTTGAGTTATTAATTTTTTTTGACACTTGAAAAGCCCTTTTTAGGGTTTTACTGTATGATTTGTAATAGTTATGTATTATTTTATTATTTGTTTGTGATGTTAGGGATTTTATTAGTCTTTTATTACGACAAGAGAGTTTAAGACCTTGAGTGAGATAAGATTTTTTTGTTTTAATGTATATCTTTATATTAATTTTTGGCATGCACTTATTTAGTATTCTTTGCATAGTATTGGCAAAAGCGTTATAATTGTCATTTAAACTTTTATCAGGTAATATTATGTTGTTCCAATTTAGAGTTTGAAGTTCTTTTTTATATTTATTCATATTTGTTAAATGTTTAATGTATTGCAGGAGAGTAATTAATACAGCAGCACTTTCACTCACAATGTTTATTTACTGTAATACACTTTTTACAATGTTTAATTCACTTTAGACTTAGTTATTTAAATAATTAGACGGAGCACGTCCACACGGTCTTTGATGGTTGACAAAACAGGGTGGCGCGAGAGGCGACATCTATCGACTCAATATTTTAGTTCGAATACTAAACATTCTCGCCCCTCTAAATGCAAGGGAAGCTTGCTTACAAAATTTAATGTTAATTTAGACTGTAGAGGTAAATTTACATTATCTAAATTTAAGAAAGCTTAAGGCTTTGAACATTTATTATAGAACAATAGACAAGTAGTAGTACAATGGCAACATAGTTAAGTTTCAATAAAGTTAATTTTTTTTTTAAAGTTGTGAGCTTTTACAGTAATAGTTATTTAAGTAGGTTAAACAAACACAGTTATGTTAACTAAATAGTAATTTTAAGTAGGTAACTTATATATTAAGTAGTAGTGGAATAATTTGTTTTAAACTTAAACTAGCTTATTTATTAATAACATATTAGAGACAGTTACTCTAACAAAATTAAAGTATTTTAATCAAAACAAATACCTTATATTTTACTTTCAGAATTTAAATTTTTAATTATCATTAGCAGGTAGCAAAATTAATTTATGAATGGGCCTAGTGAAATCACCTTTAGATGTGCGAATCGATACAGAACGAACAAGTCCATCTGACTTATTTATATTTGTGGAAATTACTTTCCCCAAGGGCCAAAAAGTGGGCAATGTACATTCATCTTTAACAATTACTAAATCTCCTATTTTTAAATTAGTTTTAGAATCTAGCCATTTATTTCTAGTTTGTAATTCAGATAAGTAATTAAAGTAAAATTGTTTCCAAAACTTTTGCTTATAAAACATGACTTTTTGATACATATTTAGTCTACTTTCATTATTATTTAACAAGCTTGGTTCTGGCAGGTCTGATAACGAAGTACCAATAATAAAATGAGCTGGTGTTAAACATGTGATATCATCCGGGACATCATTAATGGGACACAGCGGTCTGGAGTTTAAAATACCTTCTACTTGAACCAAGATTGTGTACAATAGTTCGTAAGTTAATTTAGTTGAGAATAAATGCCTTTTTAACAAAGATTTGACAGATTTTATTCCTGCTTCATATATACCACCCATGTGGCTAGCTAAAGGAACTGTGAACTTAAAATCTATAGAATTATTAGTACAGAAATTGACAATATTGCTATATGAAGTATCATTTTTAAACATTTTATAAAGTTCATGCAGTTCAGTCTTAGAACCTCTAAAATTAGTTGCATTATCAGTGTATAGACATAATGGAACACCTCTACGGGATATAAATCTTTTTAGACTACAAATGAATGCTTGGCAGCTCAGATCACTCACCAATTCTAAATGAATGGCCTTAGTCGCCAGACAAACAAATAAACATATGTAGCCCTTTGTATATTTACAATTACGTGTCATAGCGTTCCTGACAGATATTGCACCACTGAAGTCTATGCCTACGAAAAGAAATGCTCGTTTTAGTGTTACCCTAGGAGCAGGGAGACTTGACATTTGTTGAGTGCAGGTTTGACCTCTGAATCTAGTGCAACGAACACATGAATAAATAATTTTTTTCACTTCACTTCTGCCATTAATTATCCAATAATTTAATCTGATATTATAAAGTGTATTTTGTATTCCAGAATGAAGTAGTTTTAAATGATATTGTCTTATAATCAATGAAGTAATATAATCTTTTGCTGGTAAAACTATAGGGTGTGCTTGTTTATATGGTATGTCTGAGTGTTGAATGCGACCTCCTATTCTTATGATCTTTTGTTCATCAATAAATGGATTTAATTTTCTCAAAGGACTAGACTTGAATGTATAAGATTTTTGTTTATTTGAACTAGAAAGTTCTGAATATTCTTTAGAAAATGCTCTATTCTGCACGGTTTGAATTATGAAATTAGTAGCTCTTTGCAGTTCTTTAACAGATAAATGTAAAGGCAAGTTGCTCAGTCTATTCTTTATTCTGTCAATAAATTTAAAAATATAAGCTATTACTCTTGTTAATTTAGTAAAATTTGAAATTTTGCAAAATAGATCATAGAAATAGGTGTTATTTATCTGATAGTATGCAGTAGGTTGTGTGTAAGTTATATCATGAGAATCATGGTGTGTTTTGAGTGATGTATCATCAGTTACTGTAATGTTAACAATCTTTGGCTCCGAGATGGGCCATGAGTTTTGATCATCTAATAACCAAGAAGGACCTTGCCACCATTGCTTACACGTGGGCAAGTCTTTGGGCATAACACCTCGTGTAATTAAATCTGCTGGGTTCAGTTTAGTATTTATATAATGCCATCTGTCTGTAGAAATAGTTTCTATAATTCTATGTAACCGGTGTGCAACATATGTGTCTTGTTTTTTCTTATATGGTGATTTGATCCAGTGAAGAACGATGGATGAGTCCACAAATAATACAGTTTGCTTAATTTGAATTTTCTCTTTAATTGAATTAATAAATTTATTGTATATCTCACAAAGTAGAACAGCTCCACATAACTCAAGACGTGGTATTGATTGTTGTTTTTTGATTGGTGCAACTCTTGACTTGGATAAGACTAAGGTACAAGAAGGACTTTTACTAGAATACTCTGCTTTTAAATATAGGCAAGCACCATAAGCCTTTTTTGATGCATCACAAAATCCAACTAATGTTATATAACTAGGTATGTCAGAGAAATACCATCTGGGAATTTCAATGGACTTTAAATAAATGAATTGATCAATAAACTTATTCCATAATAACTGTAAATCATTAGAAATTAATGAGTCCCAGTCTGTGCCTTCTTTCCAAATGTCTTGCATTAGGATTTTTGCTATGATTACTGTAGGCGCTAAAATACCTATTGGATCAAATATTTGGGCAATTTGTGATAAAATATTTCTCTTTGTAGGCAAGCTATCAGATATGTTTGGTGTATGAATTTTCAGAGTGTCATGAATAGGTAACCAGTTTAGACCGAGTGTTTTGACTTCATCTCGTTTACTAATACTGTAGGTATTGTTTTGCAAGTTACAGTGATTCCGTGAAGTGGATTCAGTTGTATCTGTCATACAATTTGAAAACATACTTAAAAGTTGAGGGCAGTTGCTTGACCATTTGTGTAGATGAAACCCAGCTTTACTTAGCAGGTCTTTCAACTGTGAACAGACTTGAATACACTCCTCAACTGTGTTCTCACTTTGTATAAAATCATCGATATAGGAACTAGTTTTTATACAATCAGCAGCTAAACTGTAACTATCTTTGAATTTTGAAGCTAAGTCAAATAAGGTACGACATGCTAAATAGGGAGCACATTTGGTGCCGTAAGTTACAGTACTTAATTCTATGCACTGTAAAGGTTGAGATTTAGATTCTCTCCACAAAATTCTCTGTAATTTTCTCTGTTCTGGGTTTACAAATATACATCTAAACATTTTAATTATGTCACAAGAAAAAGCATACTTGCATAGTCTAAAACAAATAACAATGTTAAGAAGATCATTGTAAATATTAGGACCTTCATAAAGAATATCATTCAAAGATACTCCAGTTGAGGATTTTGAACTAGCGTTAAAAACTACTCGTAGCTTAGTGGTTAAGCTTTCAGATCGTATGACTGGTAAGTGTGGTAAGTAATTTGAGTTTTTGTCAGTGGGTGAAAAGTTATCTACATAATAGGCATGGCCTAGTAGAATATATTCATCAATGAATGCTTTGTATTGGGCAAATAAACAAGGATCTTTTTGAAATCTGGATTCTAATTGTAATAAGCATCTGTAAGCCGAATTGAAAGAATTACCTAACTCTTGCAACTTATAAGTTTGAAGTGGTAAATTAACTGTGTATGTTCCATAGTTGTCAACTGTAGTTGTAGTCTGATATAAATTCTCACAGTATTTGTCCTCTGGAGACTGTAGTTTTACTAAATTAACTTCCTCTTGTTCCCAAAATGATTGTAGAAGTTGATCTGTAGATTGTGAAAGCATACTTATGTGCAATGCATTTTTATAGCTAGGCATGTCACACACATACGAGCCTGATACAATCCATCCAAAAACAGTATTTATCATGATAGGTAAGTTGGGACCAAGTTTTATACGGCCTGTGCCTAATAGGGAATAGAAAAGCTCTGCTCCAATAAGCAAATCAATTGAACCAGGTGTAAAGAATGAAGGGTCAGCTAATTTACATGCCTGTGCCTGTGGAATATTCCAGGCATATGTGGGTATGAATGTATGTGGCAATGGTATAGTGATGTTACTCATAACTAAAAGCGTGATGTTTGTTTGATAGTCATTGTAGCGTGAGGCTATAGTTGTATTCATGCTTGTTTGTAAAATTTTACTACTTTTGCCAACTCCATGGATTTGACAGGCGTTATCAGTTAATGGAAGATTTAAATAATCGGCAAGCTTGCGTGTAATTAGGTTGACTTCACTCCCAGAGTCTAACAAAGCTCGTGCATTAATCCACTTGCCATTTACATCTTGGAGTTTGACAATAGCAGTAGATAATAATATTTGTTGTTTGTTCACATTAGATAAAAGTACTGTTGGCTGGGTGCTGTGTTCAGCGCTTGATGAAGCTTGAATGCTATTGTGATAGCTTTGTGTGTTTATGGGGGTGCTGTGTTCAGCGCTAGGTGAAGCTTGAGTGCTATTGTGATAGCTTTGTGTAGTGACAGAGGTGCTGTGTTCAGCTTGAGGAGAAAATTGAATGAAATTATTAGCTTGTGGAGTAGCTTGAGCGCTTAAAGTGGTATCATGTGATAAACTAGAGGTCAATGATGCAATAGCTGCAGGTTTCGAACTGACCTGGTAATTGGGGCTATCCATATGTAAAGTTGTATGATGTCTGCGACGACAGCTAAAGCAAGTGTTCTTTGAACAGATATGTTTTTCTTTATATGGCTGTAAACAATTAAAACATAAAGTTTTAGCACGTACAAAATCAAGACGTTGTGATACAGTCATCTGTAAAAAATTTGGGCATTTATGTAAATTATGATTTTGTTGACACATAATACAATTAGTTAGACTTGTCCTGATATTAGAGGCATGAGAAGTTTTTATGAGTTTGTCATTGTATTTATCATTTAATAATTCAAATGCTGTTCTTCTTTGATTTAGGAAATCTAGTAATTCTGACATTTTGGCAATGGAATTATCTTTTCTATTAATTTCCCATGCCGCTCTTAATGAATTATCTAATTTCTGTGAAATCAAAAATACTAATATTACATCCCATTTATCAACTTCTAATTGAATGGCTTTTAATGAATCTAAACTTTGTTGTAAAGTAACTAAAAAATCTTTAAGATTAAATTTTGAAATAATACCAAAATTAATGATAGCTTTGAGGTGAAAATTGACAATTAGAGTTTGATTTTCATACCTCTTTGATAGAATTTCCAATGCCTTACTATAGTTTTCTTCTGTTATCAGTAAAGAAGAAATCAACCCGGCCGCTTCTCCACTGAGGGCAGACTTTAGATATTGTAGTTTATTGACGGTGGGCAGGTCGGCTCCATCCACTGATGCATAAAATATATTTTTGAAAGCGGTCCACTCACGAATGTCCCCTCCGAACCTGGGTAACTCTAGGTGGGGCTGGTTTCACTTTTGGTTTTCTGTTCACAGTGCAGTCATGAGGGAATGGTGGTAATGTTGTAGAGTTAAATTGTTCATTATCATTGGATACTGAAGGACCCTGAAAGGTAAAGGCTGAAAGAAAAGATTCTATTTTGGCTTTGACCGCGTAATATCGGTCTTCTGTTGCTTGGCGTTCTTGTTCATGCGTGGATATGTCGCCATCTTGGCATTCGATGCTCATTTGAATTTCTTCATATCGAGTCATGGCACAGTTTAATTCTTGCAATCTTACTTTCAGTTCAGTGTATGTATTTATTTCTGTATTGAATGCATTTACGAAATTTGTAATTCGTGTTATTTTACCTTGTAAATGGCACGTTGAGTTTTTAACGTATCCATATTTTCTGTGGCCATTGTGATGGCAATTGCTGAAAAAAATGTTTTCCGTGTGGTTGGAACTTTGTTTGTTAAATTTATTAATTTGTAAAATTTGTAACACTTGATTATATTATCAATTATAAATTTATGTCTTGTGAGACGTGAACACTGTGGTGTTCTTGAAGCGCAATATGGCGGAAGAAAAAAAGACGCGTTCGTTCGCGTTGAAAAAAAATTTTAGTAGCCGGAAGCTCGTTTGTAGTCGCGTTGGTAGTATAGTATTTTGGCGGGTTGCGCCTGATTGGATGATTGGAGTGTGTCGATAAAACAGTAGATGCGTAGCTGTACTATTTTGAATGTGATTGGTTGTTTCCGAATGTGTCGGTAAAGTTGTAGAATATCCTGATTGGATGTTTCCGAATGTGTCGGTAAAGTAGTAGCTTTCGTGTCCGTGCTGTTTTGCCGACTTTGAAAGTTCTTCGATGTCTCCTAGATGGCGCTGATAGATGTGTGCCTTTCTTTTGTGAAGTCCGGTTCCAAGCGGTTTCCTGCCCGCGCCTGCGGGCGGCAACGAAGAAGCGCAACACCTCAACCAAACAACTCACGTCACTTCACAAAATGGCGTCTTAACTCCGAAGGACCACAATTTTATGTTAAATGTTTAATGTATTGCAGGAGAGTAATTAATACAGCAGCACTTTCACTCACAATGTTTATTTACTGTAATACACTTTTTACAATGTTTAATTCACTTTAGACTTAGTTATTTAAATAATTAGACGGAGCACGTCCACACGGTCTTTGATGGTTGACAAAACAGGGTGGCGCGAGAGGCGACATCTATCGACTCAATATTTTAGTTCGAATACTAAACAATATTATTATCAGTAACTATTCTTTTAATTTGCGAAAAATATGAAGAGCTTTGTAAACATGTAGGTATACTGTAAAGAATGCCCTTATGATCAGAGAAACCAAAGTCAAGGATGCCCACCTCGTGGTAACTATTTTTAAAATTTATGAAAAGAAGGTCAATACATGTAGCAATACTTTGGGTGACTCTTGTCGGTTCTTTAACAATCTGATAGAAATTGTACGTTAACATAAGATTTTCTAAGCTGTTTTTCAATATATTATTAGTCAAAAAATTCACATTAAAGTCACCACCTATTAGAATAGATTTAGTTTTATCTTTAAGAGACAACAAATTCAAAAGATTTTCTAGACATTCAAAAAATATTTCTTTGTTTTTTGTGCTGTTCGGCCAATATAAATTAATTACTAACAAGTCATTTTGTATAAATTCTACTGCACATATTTCAAAAATGTTTTCATGGGACAGTACCTCTATGTCATTTCTTGCTTTCGTCTCTAGATACTCCTTAGTACATATACAAACTCCTCCTCCTTCAGTTTCTCTTCGAGTTTTGCGACAGAAGTAAGATCCAATCTTATACCCAGGCAATTTGAAGAGTTCAATCTTTTCCTTGTTTAACCAGGTTTCAGTCAAGCAAATTGTGTATATGTTTGAGTTGTTCTCTATGAATTCTTCGAGTAAGTGCACTTTGTTATTAACACTTTGCATATTTTGATAGAAAACACTAAATTTATTTGCGAAAGGAATGATTTGCTGTTTGAGTTGTTTGATTATTACAGTTGAGGTCAACATCCCTCTTGTCTTGGTCTTTGTTTCTGTTTTGTATGGGTGTTATTTTCGTGCGTATGGTATTATCAACTTGGGTCATTTGTGACTCCTCAAAAGAGCCCTGGGACTTCATAGATAGTTCTTCATTGCCAGGACTGTATTCTTTCACTTCCTTTCCATTTATTATTAGTATATTATTCCTCAAGACCGCATGATGACCATTTTTCCGTGCAGTTTGTAGTGCTTTTTTTAGCTCTCGCTTTTGCTTTAAATCTGACACACTTAAGTATTCAGTTACTCCAAGACCGTTCTCTCTAAAGTATGTGTAGTTTTTAAGTATATAATTTCTTAATCTCTTACTTGTTAACTCAATTTTTATGGGTCCTCTATTACCATTTTTCCCAATGAAAGTTATCTCTTCCATGCTCTGTGAAATATCTACATTTAGTATGTCATAAATAACGAAACAGACTCGATTTGCAAGGTCTTCTTCAGTCTCTCTGTACTTAGGAGTTAGGCCATGCAAGACAACACATTTATTATAATTACAATCATGCTTATCTGAAGTTACGCTAAAAGTTGGACGCCCCTGGTTCTACAGGGGCGTCCAACTTTTAGCTGTAATGTCTGGAAGAATCTATGTAGGGTGACTATGAATTAACTTATCATTGGTTGGTCGCCACCAAGGTGATCTCCGCAAGCGGAGTAAAAATGGAAACCCAAATTACGACGCGATTTATTTGTTATGATCATTCAGCGCTACTTGCGGTGATTATTGGAACTAAAATTTCCAAGTTTCGACGATGCGCCCGTTTGTATTTTGGGCGCCACCACAGATTTAATAATACAAGGAGATAGGCCAAGCCGGCGTTTAACTTGTGATAAGTGTATGCCCTGTGGGCATACATTTCCGCCACTTCGCCTTCCGCTAAAGTCAAGCGAATACGTAACTCAGCGATTCGACCGATCTCCTTTGCGGCTGTGCTTATCTTTCATCGCTTCGCAGTCCTTAAGACGCGCGCAATGAATAGTGTATATTACGGCATGCTCAAATAGAACCATGCTATGTAGTACGGCCGCTGATTGCGACACTCTGTCTTCCTATCCTATAAACTCGGCGATTCGACCGATCTCCTTAGATTGATATATATGTGGGCGCCACCTTAGTACGTACGCTGCTTTGACGAACGCGAAATGTTCATGCATTTGGCGTAGGTACTTTATTTCAACCAAATTGTAATCCGGCTGAACGTGAGGTAGCCGCACTTCATAACGGCGATGTTTTAGTAAGTCGAGTAATATGACCACAGATTTAATAATATAAGGAGATCTAGGCCAAGCCGGCGTATAACTTGCGACAAGTAAATGCACTGTGGGCATACATTTCCGCCACTTCGCCTTCCGATAAAGTCAAGTGAATACGTAACTCAGTGATTTGACCGATCTCCTTTGCGGCTGAGCTTAACTTACATCGCTTCGCAGTCCTTAGGACGCGCGCAATGAATAGTGTATATTACGGCATGCTCAATAGAACTATGTTATGTAGTACGGCCGCTGATGCGATACTCGGTCTTCCTATGAACTCGGCCATTCGACCGATTTCCTTAGATTGATATATCTGTGAGTATGACTCTTGCTTCCCTATCATTAAAATAAGGTTACTCTGTAGAATATCGTTGGTCGATTTAAATAGATTTTATACTAGTACTAACATACAAGTCAAAAATTTTTAACTTTTTTTCCTTTACTGAATCAGGTTCTGCTATAATAATAATGTAAAATGAACTTACGACAATCTTGTGGCAAAATGCATCTCCCGTCGTATGATTTGTATTCGTTTTGGCAAATACATCCCGAGGGGCAGGGCCATACTGGGTCACAGGGGTACATCACTGGCGTATCGCTGAACGGGCATGGATTATAAGGACACGAAGAACAGGATACAAAGGTTCGATTTTGTCCACATGGGTTCCCACCTTTGAGAAAATATTAAACAAATATTATTATGGACATTTCGTCGTACGGACGTCCTCAGAAATGTTGGCTATTTGTCGTTGCTTTATTGAATTAATTATTTGTAGTTAAATACGCCAGTACCTACCTATAGTGGATAAAGTAATATTCACATTGTATACACATATGAGTTCGTTTTTAAAGTAGGTAGGTACTCATCTAAAGTTATAGGACAAAGCTGTAGTATTTCTTTATGTTTATTTATCTAAACAACATATTTTTCTATAATATTTTATTTATGAAAATTGTAAATAATGTCATAATGACCTAACGGACATTTGTAATTAATTAATAAATACTATACCTGGACATGAATTTACGGGAATGCATTTTCCGCCTTTCCTAGATAAGATATAACCAGGCTTACAAACACAACCATATGTTGGCGTGAAGCTGTTTGATTCACAGAATCTCTGACTCGGATCTTGGCAGGTGGATCGACAAGGCAGAACCACTTCTTCAATAATAGCGTTTTTGTCGCCATTGCAACCACCAGTCCCTTAAATCAGATTTCAAAGATGAAGCAAGCGTTCTAGAAACAATATGTCTTTTGGGAAGGACTTGGAATATATCTAAATATCTACAAATTTTAACAATAAAACGAACTTACGTGGACATTGGTATATAGGGATGCAGGTATTGTTTCTTTTGTTTGGATATATGTAACCATCCTTACAGGTACAATTCTTGTTTGGCTTACAGGATCGTGGATTGGGTTCTGAACAGGTAGGCTTACATCGCTGTGGACAACCCTTGATACCTGCAAAATAAAATAAAATGGGTCAAAACTGTCCTTAGTTTTATCCCGGCAAAATGATCCTATGCAGGAAAAGCCGCGGGCTAAACCTGGTTACACTATTGCTAGGCAAAAAGTAGAGATAACAAGACATTTCGAGTTACCTGATCCTGAAGTTACACAATCACTTGAACTTTCAGCGGCTGCAAATGAAGATGCTTCATCAATACCTGAAAAACAATATTGTGTTAGGCTTGATAAAGTTGTTACTATACCCGTAAAGAAATACACAAGGTAATTACTGTAATAAAACACTTCAGATCCTCTTCATTACACATTTATTCTTATAAACTTGTTGGTAACGAATAACACTTTTACACTTAGAAAGTAACTTCAAATAACTATTGTACACTGCAGCAAACGTCCGCTCTATACGGCGGCTCCGGACCGAATGCCCTTTATTTTTAATTTTTTTTTGGAATTCCTTTGGAATGCCCTTTACCATGCCTTCCGCACTTTAAATATCGAACGCTATGGCGGGAAAACCAAGTTCTCTGATTGGCTCACGAAATCAGGTGACATTGCTGTGGTCGCCCAATCATTGAGTGACGCATTTTTCCCGCCATATCGTTTAGCCAATTAGAGACATCTTGGTATTGCCATCTTCAAATTTCAATTATGACATTGCAATATAAATAAAAATATATTTGAATAAAACGTAACATTGACTTAAAAAATAACGAAACCTAACATTACTAAGCCGCATTAGTTCGTGATAAGATAAGAGCTAAGATAAAATATAATTAATATGATGTTAAGAAAATAGAAACAAAAACTGAGATAACTCTTGTACTGATAAACATTTTCTTGTAAATGTGGAATGACGTAGTTAAGCACGAAGATAGATTAAGACTAAAATGTAAGCTTCTTGTAGTTAAGTCAATTTCAAAAAACTCTCACGATTTTCACAATGGATAATTTAAGCCTAAACAATCAGTATGTTTTAGTAAAATACATATTCTACTAATCAATGAATATTAAATATTGTTAAAATTTAATAACAATGATTTTTGTTACCACCTTTTTTATAATGAAGTCGGTTAAAAAAAGATAAGAAGACTTACCAGCAGTTGAATAAGATAAAAGGGAAAACGTTAGTATTACAGCAAAAACAATTGATTTTAACATCGTGCAACGTTCAAACGGCAATTAATATTACACTACTAGATTTATAGTCCGTCTGTTACACGAATAAGTATTTAACCCTTAATGAGTAATTAAATAAAAAAAATCCATTGCCAATGTCGTGTCGTAAGATAAATATTGAAACAGGTGTTCATTTATTGACGCTATATAAATGAATTGTGAAATCGGCAACCACTAAGATACTTGCCTGTTGGATTCTCTTTATGTATGTGATATTTAATAAAGAAAATATATATTCGCACAAATGGGCCACAAGCAGTGTACGTACACGTTTTTTCATACACTTTGTGGCAGACCATCACTGGTGGCAGTCACTGATCTTCCGACCTTTGTTTGCGCGGGACCACAGATATATCAATCTAAGATCGGTGAAATTACTAAGACCGAGTGTCGCGATCAGCGGCCGTACTACATAACATGGTTCTAGTTGAGCATGCCGTAAATACACTATTGATTGCGCGCGTATTAAGAACTGCAAAGCAATGAAAGTTAAGTACAGCCGCAATGTAATACAATTTGTAACTACTAACGCATAATTTTAAGCAATTATGTTTTTATGATTATAAGTCGGACTATTTATTTAAATATTGATTTTGAATATAAATCTAAATTTTTCGGTTCTTACGTGTGAAAAGTTATTCCATTATTTGATAAATAACTAATGCACTGCAATTATTGCATGTTACAGTTGAACAGGACGGCATTTTGAAAGAAAAACGGATATTTCTTTCTAACATACGTACGTATTAACTCGACTTTATCGGAAGGCGAACTAGCGGCAATGTATGTAACTTGTGACAAGTGTATGCCCACTGGGCATACACTTGTCACAAGTTAAACGCTTGGCCTGGTGATCCGATTGGGTCACGGAGTCACTGAGGGACGATATGGACATGGAACGGGAGCGTAGGGCCCTGTGCATTCGAGCTAATATGCTTTCTCGCAGGTTTGCACGTTGTTCCAAACAAGCCAAAATCACGCTTTTTAAAGCGTATTGTCACTATGTACACGTGCAGCCTGTGGATAAATTACATTCAGGGAGCATACAGGGCATTGCGTACCCAATATAATAACGCCTTCAGGGCACTGTTGGGGCTGCCACGATACTGTAGTGCTTCAGGGATGTTAGCCACAGCCGAAGTTGATAGCTTTTCTGCTATCATCAGAAAACGTATCGCATCCCTGATACAGCGGGTGCGGGCAGCTCCAACAGCCTCCTGAGGACAGTCATGGGGAGGTTGGACGTGGACAGTGCTATAATGCAGCACTGGACTCGCGTCCACCTAACTAAAGACACTACTATCACGTATAATCGATATGCGTGATAGTAGTGTCTTGTTTCTTTCTTTGTTTTGTTTTGTTTTAATTTTAATTGATTGATTTGAATAATTTAATAATTGATTATAATATGTTATTATGATAATTTTAATTAATTCGTTGTTTCATTATTTTAATTTATGTAATTGTTAAATATTATGCTGTTACTAACATAGTTTATAAGATTATTCTGTTACTAACACTATGGATTCCGGTCCGAAATAAACGATTTTTATTTATTTATTTTATTATTACCTATCACTCCTTTCGTCTACTAATTCTTACATCTTTCTACCACTTTTTTTGAATAATAATAATAATTTATTTCTACGCTTACACCAATTATCTAGCCCAAATTAAGTATCTTTAAGAACTTATGTTATGGATACTAGATAACGGACAAATATACTTAATTATCTAGATATCTAGATAGTTTTTATAAATAAACTTAAATAAATATATAAACAACCATGACTCCTGAACAAATGATCGTGTTCATAACATTAACATTTGCCACTACAAGAACTCGAACCCGGACCGCCAGATGTGTAGGCAGCGTTACTGACCACTCCACCACGGCGGCGTCAAACGTGCGTCACTTTTGTACAGTGGGTTTGCCTATAACCTAATGACATTTTTTTAAGCATACATACTCTTACGACCGGTTGCACCAAGTTTTACATTTTACAATTAAAAAATTTACATATTTTAAAAAAATGGAACTATCCATTCATATGTATCAAGTTGACTTTTACGTTACTTTTTGCAAAATTGTAAAATGTGAAATTTGGTGCAACTGGCCGTAAGTATATAGTAAGATATTTAAAAAGCATAATACGTCGCGCCCGTTCGAGAATGGCAATGAAAAAAAATTATTTAGTCGGGAATGCTCTCGTGTATCTGTTTAAGTTATTGCTCAAAAATGCTTCCTGTCTTCTTAGGTAGTGTACTAATGACATTTCCACTGTTATAGACAAGAAAAACGTGAAAAGCGCGAACATCTTATGTTATCAGTATTGGTATACGCTCATGCCAATGAGCGCTAAGCAACATCGATACATAACTCAAGAGCTATAGTTATATTTTTCTAACAACGTTACCTACCCGTAGTGTAAATTTTTTCGTATAAAATAGGGAACTATTGAAGTTGCGGTACGAGCTCGATTTGTATAGGAAACGTGAATAGCGTCTCTTGCGGAAAGTAGCATAAATCGTGTTTCCCATAGAAATTGATCTCTCCTACGCATTTATAGATTTTTTCATACATACTAAAGTATTTATACTAAAAATCTTACACTACGGGTACAGGTTTGCCTAATCATTTGTCACAATCTTTTCGCGAAGTATCAAAATAAATAAAAGAGTACGTAGATATAGGACTGAATTACGCCTCTATAAAATACAATTATGTACGTGTTTAACCGTCTTTATTTTTTTACGTCATTGAAA
This sequence comes from Elophila nymphaeata, assembly GCA_955850985.1. Lineage (NCBI taxonomy): Eukaryota > Metazoa > Arthropoda > Insecta > Lepidoptera > Crambidae > Elophila > Elophila nymphaeata. The sequence goes on along the minus strand of OY039076.1, from coordinate 13,186,785 downwards.
ATATGAAATAAAAATGCATTTTCATACAACTCTCAGCTTTATTTCAAGAATATTTGCATATTAAATATCAATTGGCAAATCACCACCAGCTGGAGGAGGACAGTCCGATGCTAAAATGCATTGCCCATTTAATCTTCTGTATCCACTTGCACATATGCAGCCAGCCGGGCAGGGGAATAATGGATCACAGGGATACCTTATTAAGCTTCCGGTTGGACATTGGTCAAAAATACAATATGTACATGTGACAAATGTTTGATTGGTTCCACATGGATTACATCCTGGAAATAATGGAAGATTGGTTTAGCTTCGTTATTTTGGAAACACTGGAAGATTGGTTTAGCACCCTATATTATGTAAGGTCATAGCAATGGGGTTGATCAACGCACTCCCTGCATTAAAACTCATTGACTATTTAAAAGGAGTTGTCAACACAAAGACACCCTCAGACCAATGACTTAACAGTAACTTTTATCTGTTTCCTTATATTGAAACTAGCTTTTGCCCGCGACTTCGTCCGCGTGGAATAATTACTTTAGGCAGCATTTTTTTGTGTAGGTACTTATTATGCAAAAAACACAGATACAAACTGCAGTGCACTACAGTAAATGGCATTTTTACAATCTACCATTTTATGTTTTTCCATCCTTTGCTACTTACACGCAACCTTTCATCCCCACATGGGTCAATATTTCAAAAACGCTAGAACAATATTTGCGTTTCATGGTTTTATCTTCGGTAATGAGGAATCGCATAAAAAATTTCATCTCATATTTCAACCCCTTCATTCCCTTTTTCACAAAAAAGGCAAGTAGCTTTTATTCCATTTCGAGGTTTCGTCTATTTTTGTACCAAATTTTAATAAATTCGGTTCAGGTGTTAGGCGTGAAAGCGATTAAGCTAAAAAGTCACGTCCACCATCTTGGATCTCAAAATGGATACTGTATTCTGAACCCTGACTCCGAATACAGCATCCATTTTGAGACCTCCGAAAACTACAAAACTGATACCCATATCAAGTTTAAAATTCGCGTCCGCCATCTTGGATATCAAAATGAAACACTGTAAACCACGAAAATGATATCCCTATTAATAATAAGTTAAGTAGCGTCCACCATCTTGGATCTAGAAATTGATGACGTATTTGGAATCGCGACCCCCAAAAACTACGAAATTGATACCCAAATCGCTTTTATGTTAAAAAGTCCCATCTGCCATCTTGGACCTCAACGTAGATGATAAAAAGTCCCATCTGCCATCTTGGATCTCGACGTAGATGATGTATTTGGAATAAGGACCCCCGAAAACCTCGAAAATGATACTCATATTCCTATTAAGTTAAAAAGTCACGTCCGCCATCTTGGATCTCAAAATCGATGTTTTATTCGGAGTCAGAACCCCCAAAAATCTCGAAAATGATACCCATATCGATTTTACATTAAATAGTCGCAACCGCCATCTTGGATTTCAAAATAGATGTCGTATTCGGAATCGGGACCCCCGAAAACCACGAAAATTACACCCATATTGACATTTTGTCAAAAAGTCGCGTCCGCCATCTTGGATCTCGAAATAGATGTTTTATTCGTAATCCGGACCCCCAAAAACCACGAAAACCATACCCATATTGACATTATGTTAAAAATTCGCGTCCGCCATCTTGGATCTCAAAATCGATGTTTTATTCGGATTCAGAACCCCCAAAAACCACGATAACGACACCCAACGACCCCCAAAAACTACGAAATTGATACCCAAATCGCTTTTATGTTAAAAAGTCCCATCTGCCATCTTGGACCTCAACGTAGATGATAAAAAGTCCCATCTGCCATCTTGGATCTCGACGTAGATGATGTATTTGGAATAAGGACCCCCGAAAACCTCGAAAATGATACTCATATTCCTATTAAGTTAAAAAGTCACGTCCGCCATCTTGGATCTCAAAATCGATGTTTTATTCGGAGTCAGAACCCCCAAAAATCTCGAAAATGATACCCATATCGATTTTACATTAAATAGTCGCAACCGCCATCTTGGATTTCAAAATAGATGTCGTATTCGGAATCGGGACCCCCGAAAACCACGAAAATTACACCCATATTGACATTTTGTCAAAAAGTCGCGTCCGCCATCTTGGATCTCGAAATAGATGTTTTATTCGTAATCCGGACCCCCAAAAACCACGAAAACCATACCCATATTGACATTATGTTAAAAATTCGCGTCCGCCATCTTGGATCTCAAAATCGATGTTTTATTCGGATTCAGAACCCCCAAAAACCACGATAACGACACCCATATTGACATTATTTTAAAAATTCGCGTCCGCCATCTTGGATGTCAAAATCGATGTTTTATTCGGAGTCAGAACCCCCAAAAACCACGAAAATGACACCCATATTGACATTTTGTCAAAAAGTCGCGTCCGCCATCTTGGATCTCGAAATAGATATTTTATTCGTAATCCGGACCCCCAAAAACCACGAAAACGATACCCATATTGACATTATGTTAAAAAGTCGCGTCCGCCATCTTGGATCTCGAAATAGATGTTTTATTTCTAATCCGGACCCCCAAAAACCACGAAAACGATACCCATATTGACATTATGTTAAAAAGTCGCGTCCGCCATCTTGGATCTCGAAATAGATGTTTTATTTCTAATCCGGACCCCTAAAAACCACGAAAACGATACTCATATTGGCATTTTGTCAAAAAGTCGCGTCCGCCATCTTGGATCTAATCGGGACCTCCGAAAACCACAAAAGTGATACCCATATCGATATTATATTAAAAAGTCACAACCGCCATCTTGGATTGGATCTTTATTTCTTATCAAGTGTCTAAATTCAAAGTTTCATGGTTTTATCTTTAACCATGACGAACTTCCATACAAATTTTCATCCCCAATTTCATCCCCACACGGGTCTAAATTTCAAAAATCCTAGAACTAATATTTCTTTCTTTCTTATTAAGTCCCTTATTTCAAAGTATCATGGTTTTATCTTTAACAATGACGAACTCCCATACAAACTTTCATCCACTATTTCACCCCCATACAGGTCAAAATTTCAAAAATCTTCGAACAAATATTTCTTTTTGTCTTATTAACTGCCTAAATTCAAAGTTTCATGGTTCTATCTTCAAAAATGACGAACTTCCATACAAACTTTCATCCCCTATTTCAACCCATACAACCTTTTTTTCGCGATAAAAAGTAGCCTATGTCCTTCCCCGAGATGTAATCTATATTTGTACCAATTTTCATCAAAATCGGTTCAGTGGTTTAGACGTGAAAGCTTAACAGACAGACAGACAGACAGACAGACAGACAGACAGACAGAGTTACTTTCGCATTTATAATATTAGTAAGGAGTAAGGAAGTAAGGATAGGTCTTGTCAAAGTAAAATATTTTTAAACCACTTTTTGAATGTCCATCATGGATGTTGTATCACATCGTGTATGTAACCAACATTGAAGGATAAGGTGTATCCTTGGACTGTTTATTAAAAATGTCGCATATCTACGCATTCACACTGTCATAGGAATGATTGCTTATTATATGTGTCACCATATTTCGGTGATGGACGACTTTATCGATGTCTTGACCATGTTATGACTAGTATACAAAAAATTTAATAATTACCCTTAAGCCTGAAAGTACTTATGTAGTTTTACCAAGCGTACCAAGAGTCATGTTAACTTATTTAGTTGAACCAGCATTGAATTGTAAAGACGACAGCTCAACAGATCAGGATACCCAAATTTGACAAATTTCTTTAATTTGTGTAATAGAGATATATATACAATATATATAGAGCAAGGTTATCTCTATATCATAACATAACCTTTAATTAAATTAACGCATTAAAGTATATATAGGGAAGTTATATAGGTGATAGAAAAGTACGGTAGGTATTGATGGGCGTATCTAAGGATTTAAATATTTTCTATTTACAAAATAGTAGAGTGGAACATTGCATTAAAAATTACCAGGACATCTCTCCAAAGGAATACATTTGCCATTTACTCTGGACTTAATGTAGCCACGCTTACAAATACAACCAGTGAGCAGATTAGGTTTGTTGCAATTAGACTGATCAGGATTTCGACATGTTGGTGGACAGGCAATGACTCTTTGTGCGATGACTGCGTTCCTATCGCCATTGCAGCCTTTGCCAGCTGTAAAAAAATGGGTAAATATGGTAAATTAGGCTTAAAATGTGATATAACAAAATATAGGCATAAATATGGGCATGATTATTAAACAATGGCATGTAATTAATCGAACTTCTAATAATTATCAACATGGTCCTCTAAAAATTGGACCTGCCTTCTAAATTGCAATTCATGCGCTTGTAAAAATTGCTATATTAGCCGCAAATATCATACGTATAAGCTCCTATAAAAATGACTTTCGATTGACGTTCGATATTAATTTTTAAGCATCTGAATTTACGACATAATATTCAAGCAAAAGCATCAAAAAAATCTGTAAATAAAATATGATTTTCTTAGTGGACATCCACAAAAGTGCGCATCCAGTTAAACGATGTTTTTTTTTTTGAGGAACCTACGTTGAATGTGTAAAAATTTTAAATGAGGCCAAGTTACAAATTCAGTGGCTGTGTCATTAAATTATGTGCTTAGATATAAATTCGCGAGACAAGTTATAATAATTGTTGTTCTAAATTTAGTGCCTTTTGGGAATATTTAGATGGCATTCTAAAGAAGGCGAGTTATTTTATTAGGAGCTTGTTCATTTTCTCGTGGCTTAGTTATTAATTGTGCGGTTAGTTGCCGTGTCCAAAAAAAATTTTGCGGCTTGATTTAGCATTTGAGACGCTAGAACGTATCACTCGCTCTGAAAACTCCTACTTATCACGTATAGAAATACTTTATTGTGATCTAAGGCTAATTAATTTTACACTATCAATCTTAAAATCAAATAAGTCCGAAAACATCAACGATAGTGAAAATGCGTTCAATTTATACTGTTTAAACTAATGTTCTTGCTAAATGTAGTATATTAGATTATTTGTAAATAATCTTTTTAAATAAAAATAAAACTTACCTGGACATTCATATATTGGGATGCAAGTGTTATTTCTTCTATTTGGGTAGACATAACCTTCCCCACAAGATTCACACGCTGGATTCGGTCTGCAATTTGAAGGATTTGGAACTGCACAAGTTGGTTTGCATCGCGGAAGGCATCTTTTAGGTACTGAGAAATAACAGAACATTATATTTATTAAAAACATTTTAGTTTTTTTTATAGCTTGTTTTGATTTTGTCCTTGATTAATAAAAGCAATCGAGCTAGTTGTCCGTACCTAACTTAACTATATAACCACCAATACATACTGAAGTAGCGTAATTGTGTTAAGAATCGAAAATCTTGTGTTCTTTTATCACTTTGTTCAACATTGGGTCATATATTAGGCCGACAGTAATGAAGCAAAACAAATACCTATCTCTTAAAAAAAAATCTCGAGGATTATATCTTCTTTAGTTACATAACCATAACGTATATGTATGATCCAAAAGGGGTTTAGCAGAGCATTAGGCGAGATTTGGTTTCATGGTCATGCAGAACCTCAAAAAAGTACCTAACAGGTTGCCAACCTGTCGTAAATAATAAAACGTACATAAAAGAGGCATTACATAAATGTAACAAAGCTTCAGTGAGCCTACAAACAAAAATGAACCACCAGGACATGACTTAGCAATCTTATAATCAGTTGTCTTTGGATTGTAGGAATTTATTGCAACAATTTTGGTATGAGAAAGAATGATGTTAACATTATTTTATATATTACCTACTACAGATGGGGCTGGAGTGGTTGCCTCTTGATTATTTACGTCGATACTTGACAAAGACCTCTCAGGACCCACAGGACCCAGTAGTACTTCTTGCTCACCTATGATTAAGACAAATTGTTGATATTGTACGTTTTTATCACAGTGTTCATATGGTATTGCTTGTCACTCACCACATTCATTAGCAGGGATACAAGTTCCACTGGAGTCTCTTAAATATCCACCTTTGCACCTGCATCCGCTTCTACAAGGTTCGTCTGCAACTGGATCACACGGACGCGGTCTACATGTTTCAACTGGGCATTGCGGAACACATTGTACTAAAATTTCATTTAGCCCGCAGATTTGTGGATCCCCAGGATCTGTATTTAAAATAAAGAATTGAAAAAAATGATTTTCATTATGTACAATTTGTATTGAACAGTACTTTGTTTACGGCGTATAAAATCATATAAATATGCAACTCCCAAAGTTTATTAAATAGCATGGTGCGATCAAAAATTCAAAATTCTAAATTAAATTTGAAATACCCTATACATTATATAGGCATATTTATAGGAGAGAGTCCCCCAGTTTAAAAAATTAAAATAGCTAAGGTTACACGTTCAATACCTCTTAATATGTAAAAGATATGTTGAACTACCAATAAAAGTAATAAACGAACATTATGTTTAGGAAGAAGTACTGGGAGACTCTCCCTTATACACTATAGATGCTCGCTTATTATTGTTAAAGTATATACCAAATACCATGTAGGTATAAAGATACATAATTTAGAAGTACGAACTTAGAATGAGCTTACCCTCTGGATCCTCACTATCAGGAATAGGAAAGCGACGTTGAATTAATAATTGAGGCTCACTTAAATCTGAAATTAAAATATTGCTGTTAAGGATACCCAATAACCGCTCACACGTCCTTGCGTGCACCGCCCGCCAGAGCTTAAAATCAAGTGATTTATGACCCCGACCGACAGTGCGGGTAGGCAGAATTTTTTTTAAAATACATCTTGATTTGTAAAAGAATACGGTTAAGTTGTGTTTTTATGAATGTAGACTAAAAACCGCATCGAATGATGTCAAAAGCATTTCAATATCTTATCTATTTCAATTTATTAATAATCTGTAAACATTGACATTCTTTTATTATTATTTTACGACTTTTTTTTACCCCTAAAATATTTTTATTTTGAAAAATAAGTCGATAACATGGTAGTTTTTTTCTTTATAGGGTAGATGTATACATTCTTAATTGAAAAAAAAACATAAAAACCATAGTTGTTAATGTAAAAATATTTTTAAATAAACTTCCGTGAACATCCTTCCATAGTAATAATCCAACTTCCATAGTAATAATTACGTAAAAATACGGCCATTTTTTTTTTTTAAATTTCATTGAGTTATAAATATTGGTGTTGGAAGCTTTAAAAATAAGGCACCGGATATAAGAAACACAGAGTGTACAAACTTTAAGTGGTTAAGATAACTAATGATCGAAACTTATTTCACGCGCGCGATTCTAATCTACGCGTGGTTCCTCGAAGAACCAAAGGACGTTCTACGTGGTTTTCGGAGACACTGTATAATCATGTATAACAAAATATTATAACAGCGTTCTACGATACGAGAAAGTATAAAAATAAATTCAATCGAACACTGAATTGAACTTTTACAATTAAATTTAAAAAGTCTAGGAAATTCATTGAAAATATTGTTTGTGTGTACGTACAATCACAGATAATATGGTACAACTAAGTGTTTTAGATAGACGTCCTCTTGTGACCACTTTGAAATTATAGGTCGACTAGCTTTTGCTCGCGACTTCGTCCCCGTGGAATAATTAGTTACTTTGAGCAGCATTTTAATTTTTGGTAATTATTTTTTTTCTTATCATACACAAACTTTCGTCTCCTATTTTACCCCCTCAGGGGTTGAATTTTAAAAGAATTCTAAAGTACTCCTTTCTTAACTCTTAACCGAACAGTCATATAGCAATTTTTGTGGATTTTACTTTAAAATTACCGATTTCCATACAAACTTGCATCCCCTTTTTCATTTCCACGTTTACGGCACACGTGAAACGCTAGAATAAATACGTATTTATTTCTTATCAAGTGCCTAAATTCAAAGTTTCGTGTTTAGTTCAACCTTTTTTGAATGAAATCCAAGAAGCTAATATTTTAATGATTATGCCCTTTTGTTGAAACAGTATAAAAGATTAGCGTATCATCTAAATAGAAAAAAAATGTTCCTTTCTTTCACCGTATAAAAATCTCGCATATTAAAAAATATATATTCGACTTACCTTGCGAGACACCTGGCACTGCAGTGCCTGCAATTGTTAACACCAACAAACACAAAAGCAGCATCGTGGTTTTGCAACGAACGACTGCTCTCTACTAAACTGTATAGGGACGTTCTAGTGCATACAAAACACATGTCAATTTGAAGAACAGGTACTGTCGTGTTTCATTTACATTTAAAATAACAATGCTACACTTGATATAATATTTGAATATCCGTCAATGACGTAAGAAATACATCGAATTAACAAATTTCTCTAGTAGGCACGTATATAATTTTAAATGGTGTATGTATCACTCGGTTGGCAAAAGGTGACTTTTTTGCTTCAGAAAGTCAAGACACTTTTGATGTGAAACATCTATGGTTAGACCGACTGATGGCGTGCCGTCGCGACGCGTCGGCACATCATGCGGCGCCACGCAATGATAGTATGAAACATAAAATTATTTATGTTTAATAAACAGTTATTTTTTTGAAGCGTATCAATATTTTTTGTTAAAAAATTGGTTGGTCTGTAAAGTCGGTTTACTGACGATAGTTGAACGTGACAACGTCTTAAGAAAATACTGATGGAATGGTAGCATTTTTCAAAAGAAAAATTTAATTTCATTTGTTTTGCCGGCCTTACATGGAACGCCTCAGAGCGAGGTAACGCCGCATGCGTCATGTTTTTTCGTGCGTGCAGCCGGCTCTATCGAATTATAAGACGTTGTCACGTCAAAAAAGTTTAAAAATTATGTTTCATGAGAATGAGTAGGGATTTTTAACTAGTAGTGCGGAATTTTAAGTGGAAGGAAGCTAAATGCTAAGGGCAACACTGGTTAATCACAGTGTGGTGACAAGTTAACCGTTTACGCAGCGCACGCAACGAAAGCTTCGAAAACAGTTCGAAAAGGAATATTTTTCCCGTTTTTGCAACATTTTTCATTGGTGCTCACCTCAGTTACTATTAGTTGTAGCGTGATGTTATTATGTATAGCCTATATCCTATCCTAATAAATGGACTATCCAAAACAAAAAGATTTTTCCAATTTGCACCAGCAGTTCCTGAGATCTTAGGGTTCAACCAAACAAACAAACAAACTCTTCAGCTTATTAAAATTTATATATTTAAAATGTATAGATGAAGATTTGGGGTCTGCGGGAGGAACTTACCAATATGCATTAAAAACAACGTTGATGACGCCCATCTACTGATAATTATAAATGAGTTAATAGCCCAATAATAATAAATTTGCTCACTAAGCTATAGGTATGATTTGATACTCATTTACTAATGGTCGTTAAATAAATTTTCAGGTGTTAAGTTGTATTTATAGTTAGAGAGCTTACGGCTTCAAAAACATTTTTGGTGGTGATTTATACCTTAATTAATTATGCTGAAGAAAGAAAAAAAATATGTTCGTATTCTAATAAAGAAAAGAATATTGATTAAGAATTAATTAACTAAATTAACATAGTAAATTTTTTTTCAGTGCATTTTCTTGTCTCTAACACAAAATAGTAGTTTATGCAACTGTCATATAATGAAGGGTATTAAAACACGAGTGTGAGTTTATGAAACGAGCGCAGCGAGTTTCATAATAGTAACGAGTGTTTTAATATCCGTGTTATATGCAGTTGCATACACTACTTTATCTTCACTAATGCTTTTACTCTTGTTGTTTGATTAATTGCATTAGTGAAGATAAAGTAGTGGCGTCCGATTTTTCTGGCAACAAACTATTTGTTGTGGCTTTTTGCAAATTATTAGGAGTCAAATTTTTTGTATGGGTTAGATCCCTTTGCCTTCCCGAGTATTTAAGAAAAATAACTGTGCCATAATGAGTCGAACCGGTGTTATAATGGTCATTATGTTACAGGTTGCTGTATCATAATGAGTCGAACCGGTGTTATAATGGTCATTATGTTACAGGTTGTTTTTAGGGTTCCGTACCTCAAAAGGAAAAAACGGAACCCTTATAGGATCACTTTGTCGTCCGTCTGTCTGTCTGTCTGTCAAGACCCTTTATCTCAAGAACGCGTGGACGTATCAAGCTGAAATTCACATGAAATACTCAGGTCTATTGTCCCTTTAAGCTGTGAAAATATCAAACTTCTAAGCCAAGCCAATCAAAAGATACAGCCGATTATGTCGATATTTTCAACAAATTTCCGACACTCGCAAAGGAATCAAAACCTACAGGATACTTCCCGTAAACTCAGAATCTTGAAATTTGGCATGAAGCATTTTCATATAATGCAAATATAGGAAAAATTGCGAAAATCACATTTTTTTAGTTATATAATATAATAAAAATATTTTAATAAAATGAAACTTACTACCTTATTTCTCACGAACGAATAAAGGTATCAAATTGAAATTTATACCAAATACCTAGGTCTATTGTCCCTTTAAGCTGTGAAAATATCAAACTTCTAAGTTAACGCGATCAAAAGATACAGCAGTTTATACCGACACCTTAGACAAATTTCCGACACTCGCAAAGGAATCAAAACCTACAGGATACTTCCCGTAAACTCAGAATCTTGAAATTTGGGATGAAGCATTGTCATATTTGCTTACGAACTAGATAGAAAAATAGAAACCTAACTAATGATAATAATAATAATAATCATTTATTCCAAAAAAATAACAATGTTACAATATTTAGTGGATCCCTGCAACCTGTGATAGTTAAAAACTGTGTTACAGGTTACAGTTTTCCCCTTCAATGCTTATTATCAAAAATAAAAAATAAATACGTTTTCCCCATATAATGCAAATATAGGAAAAATTGCGAAAATCTTATTTTTTTAGTTATATTATATAATACTTTATATAAAATGCACTGAAAAAAATCGACTTGCCTCAGGCGGGACTCGAACCCGCACCCTCCACAATCCAACCGGATTGTGGAAGGTGCGGGTTCGAGTCCCGCCTGAGGCAAGTCGATTTTTTTCAGTGCATTTTTCTAGTATTATATTTACGCGTTTGTAAACGCAAAAATAAAATTATTCCATATATAATATAATAAAAATATTTTAATAAAATGAAACTTACTACCTTATTTCTCATGAACGAATAAAGGTATCAAATTGAAATTTATACCAAATACCTAGGTCTATTGTCCCTTTAAGCTGTGAAAATATCAAACTTCTAAGCCAAGCCAATCAAAAGATACAGCCGATTATGTCGATATTTTCAACAAATTTCCGACACTCGCAAAGGAATCAAAACCTACAGGATACTTCCCGTAAACTCAGAATCTTGAAATTTGGCATGAAGCATTGTCATATAATGCAAATATAGGAAAAATTGCGAAAATCACATAAAAATATTTTAATAAAATGAAACTTACTACCTTATTTCTCACGAACGAATAAAGGTATCAAATTGAAATTTATACCAAATACCTAGGTCTATTGTCCCTTTAAGCAGTGAAAAAATCAAACTTCTAAGTTAACGCGATCAAAAGATACAGCAGTTTATACCGACACCTTAGACGAATTTCCGTCACACGCTAGAGAATCAAAACCTACAAGGTACTTCCCGTGAACTCAGAATTTGATTTAATACGTCATAAATTGTAAACCGCTACGTTTGTACGGCGGAACCCTCGGTGTGCGAGTCCAACTCGCACTTGGCCGGTTTTTTTATTTTAATTTTGATTATCTGTATGTCATTTTATGTTTACCTTTGATATCGTAATTCCTAAGAGCATATATTTGCTCTTAGCGTAATTCGAATATTATGACATGAGTGTAGATAAATAAAATTATTCCATAGTCAAATATTTTATAATGATGTATGTTATTCGAATAGATGATCGGCGGGTCATTAAACTCTATTTCGATTCAGGGAAATAACTTTTGATCATGATAAAGAGCAAGGTTTATTACTAATGTTAAAGTTAAAACTACGAGTACATATTTTGATATTACACATTTGCATTTTTAATTATGTATTATTTGCGTTTTAGTTATTTTTATGACCAAGGATAGAGAAGTTTCTGAGGTAGAGTTGATTAAATAAAACTCAAATTTCTGATGCATTGGAAAGTTTATTTATTCATGTGCATGTTTTACTTCTTCAAAGATTCAGGCTAGAGAAGTTTGCTGTAAAGAAATGGTTATGTTAGAACATTGATCAAGAAATTAAATATATTTCATTGTTTCTTATCAACAACGACTTTTATTTCATGGTTCCATTTACATGGTTTTATATATTTTTTATTAAATTGAATGTTACTTATTTGATAAACATTTAATGAAGATTTAAATATTTTTTTTTTTACTTTCTCCTATACGTAGTGTAGAGGGAGACTTGTAATCGTAAAAAAAATTACCTCGTGATTTTGACGGATTTACACGTTGTAGACCTCCCTGAGTCCAAAAATATTTTTTTTGGAATTATGTATGTGTGTGTGTATGTGCGTTAGCACGATAACTCGAGTATGCTTTAACTTATTGCTATAAAAAATTAACATGCATATATAACAACCAAGTGCGCGGTGGGTACTCGGATGGGTGACCAAAATTTAACATGCATGTATGACATCAAAATATAAGGTTTCTATCAACTTATGAGTCGTTTCCGGTATACGAGAAAGTCAAGGGGAGACCTCTCCCGTTTTTTTTAAGATGGCGCATCTAATTTAATGTATTTCTTATATCAGTATTAGAATTGATTTATTTTCGAGATTGACTCAGTCATCAAAACATATTTTAATAATACTTACGGCAATCTTCAATAGGAATGCAAGTACGATTCTGTGCTCTGGCATAACCATCTTTGCAACTACACTTGGGATTGCAAGGACCTAATACTTCGCAAGCTTCGAGCCATTTTGGAATATCTCTGCAGCTGTCAGTGAAACACGGGGAAGGACACCTGTCCCATTCTTCATTTGGCCTGCTGCATGTGAATGGGGCTATAAAGGAATGGGGCTAATTCAATAAGAGAAAGGTACATTTTATGTTGACCTATAGTTGGAATACACTGATTATTTTTATTCGTGATTTGAAATCCAACAAAAAATTTGGCTTTAAAAAATAATACTCTACTCTACTAAAAGTAAACAGGAAAACTAAAAATAATTAAATAAAAACTTAAACATAATATTTAAAAAAATTAAAAAATATTTCATAAAGACTACATTTCAGTTGATTTCATGGCAGCAAATATAACCATACACGCGCTAATCGCATTGACCTTTCCGACCTATCATAGGATGCCTTTTGACGTCTCGTTTTAATATCTTAGGAAAGGCAGAGAGGAAACACATATTGTGGAGTTTCATTTGAGTTTCATACTTCAGTACTACGTCAAAGAAACAAGTATCCAAGATTATTTTTGCGTAAAGTGGATATCACAACTTTAAAGAACTGGCAATTTATTGAATACTTACGACAGTCCTCAGGCAAAATGCATTTTCCTCCAAATCTTTTATATCCACTTTCACACACGCATCCAGCGGGACAAGGCCAGGGTGGATCACAGCCATAAAATACTGGAAATTCACTCCGAGGACATGGATTATAGGGGCAGGCAGAGCATGAGCTGAAAGTGTGATTTTGACCACATGGATGTCCATCTGCAAATGAACAACGTTACTTTTCTTCAATCTATATTTGTAAAATATATATTCTAGTTACTTACTTAAGAAATTCTTCAAGTGAACTGTCTTTTCAGATTTTGTTAAGCTTGATGTCCAATTGGAAATATAAATTTTGTTTCTCTCATAAAAACGATAACTTTAATTGTAGAAGATGAGACGTTTTTTAATAATTTACTCAAATTAAGTTGTCTAATAGACTTTAAAATTACCTGGACAATCTTCTAAAGGAATACATGTTCCATTAGGCTCAGACAAAATGTAATCGGCATTGCAAACACATCCCAATGCCATAACTTTTGAAAAGCAGTTTGACTGATTTGGGTTCTTGCAAGTGGGACGACAAGAAAGAACACGTCGTTGAACTATGGCATTCTCATCACCATTGCAGCCGGCATCCTCTGCAAATGAAAATAGCAAAAAAAATCCTTTTTATTTTTATACCAAATTGAAGGCAAACATAGTGTCCGTTAGAAACACCTCGGATAACCTCGGTAGTCTGACTGAGATTAATATCCTGAGTATTCTTCACCAAAACAGTTCTCTATTCACACAGTTCAGCTACGGAAGCTTCATTTAATTATTAGCCCTATGTAAGATTCCAGTCTCAAGTGCATACTATTAAATAATAATGCAAAATGTTTGTCAAACATCACGTTTTCGTCAAACAACGGCGTAGACGATCAAACAATTTGATGGTTTGACCGATTGACCGTAGTTTCGGCTTTTCTCAAGACGTCGTGCTGAACGCTATGAGTTATAAAGATGACGCATTTTTGGCGTTGACTTAAGCACTGTGCATTAGAAAAAGGAGACGATGGAGTAAAGAATGGTTGAAATTAAGAGAAAAATATACCCACGAGAATTTGCTACGGGAAATATTACACACAGAACCAGATGACTACGCCAACTTTTTTATCACTCAGCTTTTTTATCTCCAAATTATTTATCACTCAGCGTATTTTCAGTAACGTCCTCCATGATGCCAAGACATTGACAAACATGACCGTACACGTTCAAACTTGTTTGACAAAAACAACGTCAATCAAGATTTACTTCAAATACGACAAACACGTATAATGTTTGACAAGCGCATCAAACAAAGCTGCATACTATCAAATAATTTGACAAACAATTTGATCGTTTACAGAGTGCTTATAAGCCCCGGGACCGCGGTCCAACTGTGTGTAGTTGGAATTTATTAAATATATATATCGAGCACCTTTGGAATTTCGTTAGCGCGATTCAGATTCCAATACTAACTGACGCGCTTGTATGAGGAGGTTACTTGCTTTGTAATATAGCGCCATCTATGAGGAGGCGGTCGAGTTACATGGCCGGTACAGTAGTTTTAGCTGGTCATTATCTATGAGAAATAAGAGTGCTACTGATTCCTATTCACATTGACTCGGGTGGGACAATGAGTCATGACGACAGCCTGCGGCGAAACGAGTGGTTTCCCTTCTTTAGGGTAATGAAATTAGTTGGAATATTCGCGTCGTACATTTCCAATTGCCGCCGAACAACGTAGGATAAAGCCAGAAGACGTTTGACAACAGTCGAATATACAGCCGTCACGACTCTGTAACTGTTACGTTAAAATCGTGGTATATTGTTTATAAAATTTATTAAAATTATGAAAAAAAAAAAATGAATAAGCTCTTTATTTAAATGGACTTTGCTAAGTACTTTTAAATCGTCAAAACCCTACCACCATATGGCTCGTGCTCGCCATCTTTGCATTTGGATTCCACTTCGGCTTACCATCAGGTGGAATAAAGTCATTTGCAAGATCTTTTTGTAAAAAAAAAACAAAATAAAAATAAGGTTTATTAATCAAAAAAAGCGTCGGTGGCGTAGTGTTTAAGAGCGTCGTCTCCCACCCGGGAGGCACTGGTTCTATCCCCGCCACGTACCAAAGTGTTTTCAAATTTTGAGTTCATATGTACGCTTTTACGGTGAAGAAAAACATCGAGGAAACCTGCACACATCTATGAAGAAATTCTTAGGTTGTGTGTGAAGTCGACCAACCCGCACTTGGCCAGCATGGTTGACTAAGGCCTAATCGCCCTTAATGTGGGGTAGGCTCGAGCCCCACGGTGGGGACATTAAATGAGGTGTTGATAAATCAAGTAATTGTTTGATAATGAGATATTAAAACATCATTGGTAGTAACCCTTCCTGTAAACAAAAGCGATTAGCTGCTTGATGTTGAGAATCTCACCTTGGAATCTTAGCTCACGGAACATTTTTTTTAAAGAATAATAATAATGTGCTACTAACACATTAATATTAATTCTGTTAATCCCTCCAACGAAGCTAATGCGCTTATGGTAAGAGTGGGTTCACATCAGTAGTCTAACGGCGGCCGGGGATCGATTTCCATTCACACAGAAACGGATTCCATCTGCTTGCGCGTTCGGCTAACGACGTTTTGCGTATTGGATAATATCAACAAATACAACTTACGTGGACATTGATAAATTGGTATGCAGGTATTATTTCTCCTATTCGGATATATGTAACCGTCCTTGCAAGTGCAATTCTTATTCATCGTGCAATTAGGCGGGTTGGGTACAGCGCACGTGGGCTTGCATCTTCGTGGACAGATTTCTGTGCCTAAAATAAAAGTACCCAGAAACTTTTAGGCCTTCGTTTTTAAATTCTCCTGTTAAGTTAGTATAGCTTGTTTTTGTATAGCACAACGGAATGGAACTCAACTAACAATAATCTGCATCGTAAATAACCGCCCGTCTTGCTATATTCGCCCGTCAAGTTTGCGGGCGATAATTGCCTCCAGCAGCTGCGTTACCGCACAGAACTGCGGTATTGTAAGTTTAAAAACAAAACAGCGGTCACGCAACCGCTGCGGGTGCGGGTAGAAACCACTCTTATGAGTTCTTAGCCTTATCCTCTTCCCATACACCTCAGTCAGCCTTAACTGTAGAATTAATTTTAGTTGATGCACAGTAAGCAACAAACATTAATCAGGGATAAGTTCATAATTTCACTGCGCAATTATATTTGTTACATTCCTAAACAGAGCTACACTGATTGCTCCTAGTGCATGTAAATGGAAAATCTTTACCTATTTAATAACATAACTACATATATTGTTTATTATTTCATGGTGAAATATACAAAATAAAGTACCCACATAGTTTAGGTGGTCTAATCAACTTACCCGGTGTCGTATCATTGCCAGAGGAGACCAAACCAGTAATGCTCAAAGTAATGAGAATTACAACCAACATTATGGTATTTCCATCCACACACTTATGAGTTGGCCCTCATTGAAACACTGAAGTTTATGTACTAGAATTAATTTTAAGACAGCAATATAAACGTATTTGCTGAAGTTGTCCGGATAATGTGCCAGGTGTTTAAATAAGTCGTCAATTGTGCAATTTTAACGTCAGTTAAACTCTGCGAAATATAAAGATAAATTGGAAATTGCGACGGCAAATGAGTTCTGTACCCGTTGTGTAAGTTTTTTAGTATAAAAAACGCAACTACTTTAGTTGCTTTAAGAGCTCAATTTGTATAGGAAACGCGAACAGCGCCCCTAGCGGAGAGAAGCGCAAATCATGTTTCCCATACAAATGGAGCTCTTAACGCAACTAGAATCGGTGCGTTTTGTATACTAAAAAAACTTACATTAAGGATACTGAAATCTTTTGAACGCAGCCGATTGCCCAGTCGAAAACTACTTAAAGTTTGCTCAACTCCTTTTGGGATTTTTAAAACAATAATAATTTATTTGGAACAAGTAACATTGATACAATTCTAAGTTAATAACTGCATTAGTTTTAAAACTGTGTTTCAGCACTAACAGCCCGTCTCCAGAGAATAAGGTTAGCGGTCGAACAAATATGATGTAGGTAATAAAATAAACTGTGGTAATTAACTATATTATAAAGTACATTTTAATCAACTTATAAATGTACTTACACAAATACCTTATAGTGTGTGAAGTATTACTGTGTGTACTATAGAATGCACTCGCTTAATATTTACATATCGGTGGAATTAATGATACATTCAATTCATGCAATCCACATAATTTCCAGCCATGTAGGTACTGGCGGCGCAATCGCAAGTTAAACTGGAGGCAGGGCGCAATGGTCAATTTTTATTTTAAAGTGATAACCGCGAACTACCTATTTAGATAATAGATTTTCGTTTTATGGTTTTTGTAAATTCTCATACATATTGGGGGCAACACACGATGACATATAAAGGTTCGGGAGACACTTAAACTAAATAAAACCAAGGGTCCAGATAGTAGGTCCAAAATAATTGCCGGTCAGCTATCGGCAGGGTACAATGTCAACAAACACTAGCCAGTGTTTTGTTTGAAAGTTTATATATTTAACAAGTACACAAACACATAGAATATGATGGAATCAGTTCAAATATTAACTTTTAAGCTTGTAAAACGATAACTTCAGCCTCATGCGCAACCGTCGGTTTCTAGCGAAGTTTTTCACCCGCGATGTTAAGTTTGTTTTCGACTTCTCTCATCTAATGGCGCGGCGCACGGCGTCTTATAGCGCGTAAGCATGGAAAACAATGCCATGCCATTGGTTGAAATTAAGTAAAAGTACTACCAGACGTTGATAATTGAATTGAAGGTTGAGAATATTCTAGAATAAATGGTGCATGTTGGCGCGAAAATACAAAATTACTTAGTTGATTGTTGAACTCGTGATACGGAGCTTACATTATTTTACTGTTGGCGGGTAGGTATATATTAAATATTCTATTTACTTTATTTTAGAAATGAGGGAAAAAGTAATAAAAGTTACGCTTAGCAAGATCCAACCAACTATATTCATTCCGATACACTCTATATCCGATCTGCGTTTCTTTTTATTATAATCGGGAAGTTGGAAGAATTTGCGTTGCGTATTCTCATATTTTTTAGGTGTACCTTGAACACAAAAAGTTTGCGGATCACTTAGCCTATGTCAATCAGGAATAGTGCAAAATTTATAATAGTGAAAGGGTGAAATCGGTTTAATAGTTTTTGAGTTTATTGAGCTCATATAATGTCCCCAGCGAGGAATCAGTAACAAAATTTTAAGTACCTAGTTATCAAACACTTTAGTAACTTTGGTGACTACTAAACTATGTAGCTACTGTTGCTAAACTATTTCAGTTGATTTTATTTAGCTACTATAGCTAAATGTTCAGTAACGGTTGAAAATAGCTAAACTAGTTTGGTAATTCACAACCAAATATTTGGTTGAAAATAGCTAAACTAAATTTAAAGATTAGCAATGACAAGCTAAACTCTTCAGTAAAAAGCTTACGGTCTAGCGGTCTAGTTAAAGATTTATGTACGGGTTGCTAAATAAAATTTTGCTAAATTTGCTTTGCGTCCACAGCTAAACCTATTTAGCTGATGTTGTTAAACTTTGGACATTTTATTTTTAGCAAACGTAGGGTAAAACCGGGATAGATGCCGCGCTGGGATAGATGCCTCGTTTCTAAAAACTCAACTACTAGAAAACAAAACAGCAAATTCGTTGTTTACATACGCGCCACATGCACCCCCCACCTCAGTGACGCGCGAGTTGTTGTGCTAGACGGACGTTTCTCGCTTGTGTGTTGAATTACATTCGCAGCGGATGCAACGAACGCTTCAAAATTTCAAACGTAAGTATTCACTATTCCATATCTTTATAAACAGTAAAATGATTACATTTTATTTGAATTGTTTTAATACATTGGTTCTTTGAGAACACATTTAAGAGTCAATCACTGATGTTTGCATTTATTTTATTTATAAAATATTGAGAGGCATCTATCCCTAGTGAAAAGGATAGTTGCCCCGAGTTTACAAGGGATAGTTGACTTTAGGGGCATCTATCTCTCTATACTGCAAGAGCCTTATCGAAGTATTTAAAAGTCATAGTCGTGAATATTTTCGTATTTCCTAATAGTAGAATATTAGAAAACACCAAAAAAAATGTATCCAAATTTAATTTCATAATTCGAATATGATGAAATGAGTGTAGATACAGTGTTTTATTTATCTAAATTTGCTTATTGTAGGTGAGCCATGCCAAGGAAATACAAAAGAAAAGAGGGCGTACGAGCTCGAGTAGTTTCTTGGACAACAGAGCAGCTACAGTCAGCTTTCCATGAATTGGATAAAAAAGAATTGGGGATCAATGAAATATCCAGACAATTTGGGATTCCATCCAGAACATTGCGAAGGCGTTACGCTATTAAAAACCAAACTAAGCTGACTTTGGGAAAACATCCTGTCCTGGGTTTTGAACACGAAAAAAGGTTGGTAGCGCACATTTTGAAGCTTAGCGACGCGGGATTTCCCCCAGATAGACGAGCTATACGTACGTTAGCATACCAATTTGCCGAAAAGCTACAGATTCAACACAATTTTGATAATGAAAACCAGATGGCTGGGAATGAATGGTTCAAAAGTTTTATTGAGCGAAATCCAGAGTTGTCTATTAGGCAAGCAGAAGGTTTATCTGTCGCTAGGGCTAAAGGTCTTAGCAGAGAAGAAGTGAATAATTTTCATGAACTTCTGACAAAAGTCCTGGCCGATAATGATCTCTTGGATAAGCCTGAAAGGATTTATAATATGGACGAATCAGGAGTTCAGCTTAACAATAAGCCTGGCAAAGTTGTTGCAAAGAAAGGCGCAAAAGTAGTAAATTCAGTTACATCTGCGGAGAAAGGTGAAACAATGACTATCGTAGCCTGTTGCAATGCCATTGGTAATTTTCTCCCACCAGTAGTAATAATTAAAGGTGTAAATAAGAAACCAGAATTCGAGAACACTCTACCACTGGGCTCAAAAGTATACATGAACAAAAAGTCGGCATACATAAATACCGATCTTTTCTATAAGTGGCTTACGGAACACTTCATAGCTTTGAAACCGCAAGGTAAGGTTCTGCTTATTTTAGACGGGCACTCATCTCATTCATCCGCACCAGACATGCTGCAAGTTGCTTCTGATAACGATATTATTTTGTTATGTTTACCCAGCCACACTACCTCAGCTTTACAACCATTAGACGTAGCGGTGTTTGGGCCGTTTAAAACATACTTTAACCATGAAACAAATCAGTTTATGCGCGCAAATCCAAATAAAAAGATAAGCCGTTATAATGCTGGAACCCTTATACGCAACGCATGGGTACGCGCTACTACACCTGCAAATGCTCTTGCTGGCTTTCGAAGAAGTGGGATTTATCCACTAAATCCTAATGCTGTGCCCGATTCTATTTTCACTATATCTGATATTGCACATCGCAGTGACAATAATCCTGATCAACCCTGTGTGCTACATCAAACTACAACAGCGCTTCTTCAAACATCTTTAAACGAAAATGCAGAACCTTGTGAGCATGTTGAAGTTGAACACAGAACACAAACAACTATACCTCCGATTTCTTCAATTGATTGTCCAACTACATTTGAAAACGAATATTTGAATGTCGCAGACCTGAACATAACACCACCCAATATGCCAACAACTTCATTCAACCGAAACTCACCCAGCCTTTTGATCGATCCTCAGATTTTAGAAGATACGATTATTGATATTGTTGATATAGGCGATGATTCACTAATACGGATTCTAGATAACGAAGAAAAAGAAACACCTTCTAAATTTTTAGTCGAAGCATCACCAATACCACAAATTCCTCTGACTTTAGCAAGGAGAGCTAAACAATCGGCAGATATTCTCAATTCTAGAGAAAAAATAAAAGAAAAAAGGGATATTGCTGACAGGAAAAAGAAACAAATAGAATCTAAGATACACAAGACTGAAGCTACCAAAAAAAGACAAACAATAAAAAAAGCAAATAAAAAAGCCAAAGAACAAATACAAAAAAATAAAAATAAGAAAGGAAAACCAAAGAAAAACTATGACTCAACTGAAGAAACAGATGGTGACGTCACTGATTGCAGTTATAAAGAAAATGATTATTATTTAAAAGTAAACAAGAATCGTGGATTACGTAAAAGACTAGCTATTTATAGCTCAAACAGTGAAAATGAAGATCACCTCTCACCTAATGCTGAAAAAGGTAAAAAAACCATAGGACTACCCGTGAAAAAAATTAAAAAAAAAAAATTTGAAGAGACTAATTCTATAGATGAAAATGTTTGCGTAGAATGCTTCGATACCTATAATAACACGAAGTCCAAATCTGATTGGATCCAGTGCATTATGTGTCAGAAGTGGCTGCACGAGACATGCACACTTTTTAAGAACTATTGTTCAAAATGTGGAAAACTTAAAATGTCCGGTTCCACTTAATGAAGGATAATTCCTTACAAATATGTTGATTTTTTTAAATGTTTAAATAATAACTAAGGTTAAACGAAATTATTATTTTTTATTTTGTTAGAGATTCATATGAATGTTGATTTTTTTTTTTAATGTAAAGTAATTATTTCTACGTTAAAACGGGAATGTTTCGTTTGAGATGATTCTATATGATAGTTTTAATATGTTATCGCTTAAACAGATTTTTTTATATATTTTGTAGACATGCCTAAATATAAATATGGTTAAGCATTTTATATTACCTAAGATAATAAATAAATATTACATTTTGATTACGTATTCTTCTTAGTTATTTAAAAAGGCATCTATCCCGCATCACAGGCATCTATCCTCCTAAGTGATTTCATAGTGGGGCATCTATCCATACAGGTAGGCACCTATCCCCAAAAAATGTGTTTCGCAAGAATTACATTTTTGCAAAACCAGTAATGGTTAGGTAAATAAATACAGTTTCTAAAGCTTTATGAATGATTAAACTAATTATATTACAGGGTCAATCTAAGCAAATATGTTTGGTATTCAAATAATGAAACACTTTCGAAAAGTGGGGCATCTATCCCGGTTTTACCCTATTTATTTCGCAGGATTACCTCACGATGTTTTCCTTCACCGTAAAAGCTTCGATTAAACGTACATATGAATTCAAAATTAGAAAACACATTGGTATGTGGCGGGGATCGAACCAGTGCCTCCCGGGTAGGAGACGACGATTTTACGCACTACGCCGCCGAACGCTCTCCTGATTAAAATATTATTATACTTAGATTGTTATTTATGATTCTTAGTTTATCAATAAGTACTCTCGATATTCGGCTGAGACATAACTAGCATAGTATACTCAAGACTGACTAGCAGGAATACTCGTTCAATTGCATTCTCTTCTACACTCCTCACAAGGAATTGGGTCACATGGATTTCTTCTACAGCTCTGGATTGGGCAAAGTTAGACGCATTGACCTAAGTATTCATTTACCCTGAATTCTTTTTCTTCAGTACGTTTATTAAACTACAATTAAATTTTATCAGGTAAGTATGATGAGCAATTGAAGTAGATAACCAGTTTACTTTTGTTACAAATAAACTCAAAAGAAACTTGGCATCGCATATTCACAAAATGCTTGTTGTTAGTTTGCGATTTTCTTAGTGTTGACTGTACGAATTTCATTGCAAATCAGTTGGGTCGTTATGAGACAACTTGTATATAGATAAAGTGAAATTTACAACATTTGGCAATAATAAAACGGTTTTATATGAGAATCATTTTATTAAATTTCTAAAGAAAAAAATAAATAATTAATGTTATGTGATGAAATGCTTCATATTATCATATATTCGGCAGTCGGTATGGTATAACTTGCAAAGGTTATAACAAAAACAGTTGTTAACAACGTCGTGCCACTGTAACGAACGAAGGCTGGTTATTAAACGACGTTTATGATTCGCCCCTTGCACGAACAAACAGTTGTATCTCGAGTACTTAAATATCTTTTTAATTTCTGAGCAACAATAAAATTTCAAGGGAAATATTGTTACAGGTGTGTAAATTGTGATAAACAAAAATATGGATAATTAAGAAAATATACTAACTTTAATCATCAAATTTCAATTTTCATAATAATTAATAGGTATGACTCCAAAACGAAATTGTTAGGTATGCACATGGACAGTTACATTCCATAGTATCATTTATGATATAATAATTTAATGGTAGTAGTAGTTGAATGTTCAGAGTCTATTGTTTTTAAATTGTCTTCATTTTTAACCGGGCACAGCTGCAACAAAATAAAAAATAAAAATTGTTAGCAAAATATTTCTTAATAATTAGACATCATGGTCTTGTTCTAAATATAATTAACTATTCTTGATAGTTTCATAGTCAAACAATCTGCCTTTGATGTATAAAGAAAAATGTCTGAGGCACCTGAATCCTAGAGCTTTCAAGAAACTGTCAGAAAAAAATACTCACGACATACATCTTCTGGAATGCATACGTTATTCTGGTCACTTTTATAACCTTCCTTACATACACACATTCGGCTGCAATTTAGTGCATAGAAGCCGTCACAAACTGATAGTCGAACATCGTCTCTTATTGTACATTGCCCCACTAGCATATCTATCAGAAACAGAGGGCAATGTATGCAAAGGGACGATACGTTTGATCGAGCTCGAAAACTTCAAAACTCATACTAAGGGACAGACATGAACCCCTCTTTGGTAACCTATTGTATGTTAAGGATTAACTCCAGGGTGCGATGATCTGCATAGAGTTCAGCTTTAGCAACAGTCTTAGTCGCTTTGGCCGAAAACTACGGGATAAATATAGGTACCTTTTTAAAATCGGGCTATCATTTTGGTACAATCTTCGACATACTACGCTGTCCACAATGGTAGCCGTGGCCTTTCATAACTCCTAAACGTGGCTGGTGGTGGTGGTAAATCAAACAAAATTCTTTAAGAATCTAGATTCTAACAATATTATTTTAAAATATTCATTTATGGACACATCCATTTACACTGACAAAGTAATTTATGGAAGTTCACCGTTGTTCTTTTTCATGCAAACCGTAAAAAAGATAATGCAAGATTTAAGTAAAAGCAGAATAATTATCTACTTTAGACGGATAGAAAATTATACTTTACCATCACAAGTAACTAAAGAAAAAACGGCGAACAACGTAAGAAGAAACATGTTTACTGAAAACTTGGAATGAGCGTTTATTAAATAATTCCTTTGTCTATATTCATTTCATTTTTTTCTTAAGTTTTCAAATACTTACTTTGTACGAAAGTTCTTACGCAAAGAAAAATTTTGAAAATTGCGCAGAAAATTGGTTAGAAAAATTACTGGTACAAAGCGAAAATATATTGACAAGTGACACAAACAACCGTTGCTATGCAACGAGAACGTAGTTGCGTTCTCAACACAAATTTCGTAAATGTGTTTTGATTGGTCCGAATGTGAAGTGTAATAAAGTTGATTATGGTTAATTTTGTTTATTAAAATTTATTAATAACAGAAATTAGGAAACGTGTCAAAACTTTAGTAATAACACTTTCACAATTTCTGATGAGGCTTCCGTTTGTTAGTAAGTTCGGGTTATGTAAATAAATAAACTGTAAATACGGAGCTTAGAGTTTAGCGGGCTGTTGAGAAGAAAGTATTTTTATTTACTCTCTATTATGTTTAATGTCAAGGTTTCGGATTCACAAATTGACTCTGTGTAATACGAGTATTACACAGAGTCAATTTGTGTAAAGCAAAGTATGAATATTATCGATTTTTTTAGCCAAAAATGGTTAGTTTTCGAACACTCCTTCTGCACCATGAGATAATTGAGTATTCTTAGAAAACCTTTACCAAATCCTAATTAACCGGTTAAAGTCTTTTGAATATTTGTGAATAAGTTTCACAAATTCAAACCATTTTTTCTCCACATGCAAATGTTAAACATATCTAGTATATTTTGAGATCGAAGTTTCAGTTTTTTCACTGGTTGGCAGATTGAGTGTTCCAATTAATTGACCAGAACTTTCTCACTATATATTTCAAAAGTTTTTAATCTTCACTATGAAATTTTCATAATTATTCTCTTGATTTCGTAAAAATATAACTACCGTCAAAAATGAACCCTCATACCAGACGCACATGGTGTAACCGACTATAGGATTATTGTCCTTATCTTTATAATAAGTTAACATCTTTTTCAAATAAACCACAACAATCTGCGGCGGATCAGTTAGTTTGGTATAAAATACAACATCATATTTTAACAGTTGGATTTTTTGGAAGAACCCATTGGTATATTTAAGATTAGCCTTTCCTATGCGAAATATTTCTAAAAAGATCTAGCAAATTACTCCATTCTACTTGATGGTAAGCAGAAGTAATGTCTACAAGCAACACCATCGCAAGACAGAGTATACGTGCCGCACTAACCATAACAGCTCTCTGCTTTCCCCCTTATCCCATATATCTTCTGATATCCTCTACTGATATTATCTCCTCCAGACTGTACGGAACACCACACCGCGCCGACGATGTGCGTTGCTCTGCAGAGACATAGTACGGCGCGGTTATCGGCATTGCTTGCTGACACTTCGTGCTTACGTTAGTACTATCGACGCGGCGCGGCGCTGGTGGTAAACACCCCCTGCCATGTCTGATGTGTGGAGCTCTATATACACGCATACAAAATTCGCCAGCCGCGTTCGCCGCACCTCGCCGCGCCGCGTGCGTTGTGCGGTGCTCCTTATAGTTACTTTTTCCGTGAGCAGCCTCAGTAGTTCTGCTCCTCGGGCAACTTTAGACATACTTCGCGAGTATAAGTAATAAAAATTTTTTATTACTTATACTCGTTTATTCTCTTTCTCACTATGTGACATAGATCACATCAATATGTGTTTTGAATAATTATTGTCATAGAAAAAATTGTAAACTAATTTCTATGTCCATTAGAATCAATTGAATAAACTTAATGAGCTTATTCAATTGATTGTAATGGAAATGAATGAAATGTTAAAAAATAAAACAACAATAATGTATCATTAATTTATTGCAATAACATTTCTAATACATGACATTCATAGAACGGTACCCAGCACCTCTTCATGCTTTATTTTGAATAAGAAAGAAGGGACTTTGCCGTTAAAAATTTTAAAGTTCCTTTTATTGTGCTAATTTACTATATAATATTATCTAAACCAGATCTAAAAGGAAACTCAATATTATAAATAGGTATAAATAAAAAAAACAAATGCGTGTCTTCCAATAATTATAATATAAAGTGGGTACTCGTCTATGTGTTTATTTTGCGATGTCTAGAAACGGAGATGACACTGGAGGACATTCCGATTCTGAAATACAATTGCCATTATATCTTCTGTATCCATCTGCACATATGCATCCAGCTGGACAGGGCCAAAGAGGATCACAGCCGTATCTTCTTGTATCGGCTGTAGGGCATGCATCAAAACGACATTGGGTGCAACTGACAAAAGTTTGATTCTTTCCACATGGATTTCCTCCTAAAACAAAAGTTATTGTATTTTAATGGGACCTGGCGAATTTCTTCGGATGTCCTTGCATCACTCGTGTGGGATGAGGGCACGCAGACCTTGGAGTTTTAGTGGAAAAGTGGATTCCTCTCCCACCAGCTTCAACGTTTGAAATCTGAATTTATTCTAATATCTGACTGAAAATATTATAAACAAAAAAAATGTTTCCAATAAAGTTGAATTCATTATCCTCTATAGATTTTTATGAACTAATTTGAAAACAGTGACTATATAAGTTAATCTACCCTTACGAACCAGGCTCAGCATCAAAAACTTAAATTTCAAAAAAGTTTTTTTATTACCATGACATTTATTGATGGGAATACATCTTCCATGTGATCCGGACAAAATGTAGCCGGGTTTACATATACACCCAACGGCATAAGGCTTACTACATCCCGACTGACTTGGTTTTTGACATGTTGATCTGCATGGAATAACGCGGTCTTGAATTATTGCATTCTCGTCACCGTTGCATCCTTTGTCTTCTAAAAATAAAAGAAAAAATATTTTTCTTTAAAACAGCACAAAACTTTCTTTGAACCTTGTAACTCAAAATTATTGCTTTATAACTTTGCAATGTTTTTCCTTACTTTGAAATTAGCATAAATAAAACAATAAATGAAGTCTCGTTATTTTAACTAGTGCGATGCTGTCTGACCCTTATCAAAAACATCCCTCCAGTTTTCAAGGCTGCTTACCACCAAAGTGAACGAGATGTGTGAAAATAAGTGCTACAGCGGGCAGATTTTTTTTAACGAAAGCGGAGCGGAGATGTGCGAAAATGAACGGGGATGAGCGGTAACTTCTGGTAACTTAATATAACCTTTATCTGTCACTTTTGACTGTGACACCTCTCTTCTCTGCCCGCTGAACTCAGTGCGACCTACTTACTGGGTATGGATTTCTTTCTGTGTTCTGTGGGAAACAACACAAGACACAGAAAGAAACAACGTACCAATTTCATTCACTCGTTAAAATTATGAAAAAATTAAGTTTTCACTCACGTGGACATTGGTAAATGGGTATGCAGGTGTCGTTTTTCTTATCTGGATAAATGTAACCATCCTTGCAAATTTTACATGATGGATTTGGGCTACAGTTAGGTGGATTTGGTGTTGAACAAGTAGGTTTACATATCCGTGGACAAGCCTTTGGAGCTGAAAAAATATTTGTAAGTATAATAAATACACATTATTAAAAGAGTCAGTATCACTATGGTTTCTAAATACGTAAATACTTTCTATAAAATATGACATCAAACTGTGTCCAGAATATCTTTTCCATTACCGACTACATAATTTATACACATCAAAAATTTTGATACAAGATACATAAGTTTAAATGATACAATAAATATCAGATGTATCACAAAAAATCACAGATTGATCAATAGAGATTTTCTACAAATTGCAGATTTGACTTGATTTTCTTTATTTAAGTCTGATAAAAGAGTTGGATAAGTTTCTGCATCTTTATATGCACTTTTTAGGAGCGAGGTGCAAAAATTGGATAGACTCATAAGTGGTTATAATAATATCTGTCAGCAAACTCTGTAATATAAAATGGAATGAATACAAGAAAAAAATACATTGATATTATCACGCACGTAATCCTTCAAGGACGGAGCCGAGCTTAATGTAACATTTTGTTATTTATAAAGCTATATCCAGCAGTATGTGCTATTCAGTGCCTTAAAATAGTGATAAGTTGCCAGCCTATCGCCTACATACAGGGGCAAACCCAAATGTTAACAAAAACATCAGTGAACCAACAAATAAGCCAACAACCAAGACTAAGGACACACTCAAAAAATGCTCAGCACTCCGGGATACATACTCAGCAAAACACATTTTAAGTCTAACTATTGCAATTGGTTTTATAAATTAACTCTTAATCAAAACAACGCTTAAATTACCTGCTGTAGATGATGTTGATGCATTGCCGTCTTCTTTAGGTACAGTCGTTGGATCTACTATTACTTCGATGTTTTCTATAGAAAAAATCAATTCTAAATAATACTTTTCATATCATTTTATATCTTTATTCATAATATTATCGTTGTTAGTTTTATCACTAAGCGTTCATTATAATTTGTTGCTGAGATTAATAAGATCATAAATGGGAGATTATTTTTTATTACTCACGACATTGACTAGCAGGAATGCAGTTTCCACTGTCATCTCTTAAATATCCCTCTATGCATCTGCATTCTCTTCTACACTCTTCACCAGGAATTGGATCACATGGATATCTTGTACAGGACTGTATTGGGCAAATTGAGGCGCATTCATCTAAGTATTCATTTAACCCGCATTCTTCTTCTTCGGAAGCTTTATTAAATTACAATTAAATGAGCTTAGTAAAGCAAGATTCCAATCTATTTATATTGTGTAGGCAAAAACATAGTTTATAAAACATGTCTCAATTAAATCAAAGGAACTTAACATCGTATGGTCAGAAAATGCAAAAAAAATCGTTTCAGAAAATATTGCTAAGTTTAAACTTTATGACTTTCATTGCTGTAAATAAAATTTAGGCCTTAACTTTCGTGTATGTAGATAAATCAACTGCAATATTGTGTCAAATGAAAATGTCTGTAAGTAACGACTTACTCACTTACATTCTTGCCTAAAATTGTAGGAGCTATTTAGTCAACAATAATTATCTGCACAATTTCTTCAAGTACTATACTCATACAACATACAACTAAAACTAGTAACGTACTAGTTTTATTTGTATATCAGTGGAGACATCAGAAATCTGTGAAGTCTCTTTAGTTAATACTAATAATGAGACTCATAATTATTATTATTATAATTATTAATTATTTTATTTTAGGGGAGTATTTTGATAATATTGGCTAGTTAACTTTGAGTATAATTTTAAAACGATGCATTAAAGGTGTAAATTATACAGCCCAATTATGATTATAATGTTACGTAAAAAAATACGCTCGTAGTCCCAACAGGGATTGAGCAGTGTTATGTAACATTTCGTTACGCATAAAGCCACATCTGGCAGTTCGTGCCATGCAGTGCGTCGTGTGACATGTAGCCAGCCTACATAAATGGGGCTCCAAACTCAAGAAGTAAAAATCATTCAGTAAACAAACAACAAAAGCCAACCACCAGGACAGATGTTTTCCTCAAAATCATCTCAGCAATCCGGGTATATCGATTTTGATATTTATTTTATTTCCTATAAAGAAAAATATCAGTTTGTTAACCGAAATATTTCATAATAAAATTAATCTTACATTCGTGACAGTGAGTTATCGTAGAACTTGCAAAAGTTAAAATTAAAATAATTATTGGTATCGACATCGAACCACTATTGCGAAAAAAGTTAGGTTATTATGATTGACTTGCACGAAGACACAGTTCAAAACAGTTGTATCTCGAGAAAGTATGTTTTTAATATAAGAACAACAATAAAACTGTATAATTTTATTTGCATTTGACGCTAAGGGAAATATTAGGGGTTTAAGTATGAAATTGCCGTTTTGTATAGAGAATTTAACGAAAATTAATTTTTCCATACAAACATATTTGCCATTTTTTAAGGAACCACACATCTAAATTTTGTGTAATTTTGTGGATATGTTTAGACAACATTAAGCTATAGGATACTTAGAGAAAAGATTGAGAATTTATACCTATAAAAAAATATTCATATTTTTATAACGGAGACGGGCACCTCTTAGGACGAGCTGTTTTCGAAGATGTATTTCTAGTAAAAAAAATAAAAATAAGAATAAAATTTTATACATATATATATATGTCCTTGTAATAAAGTTTAAGATAGAAAAAGAATAATGGACATAGCTACTGTATTAAGGAAATTATACACTAATGAATGATGAGGAAAAAAATCGGCAATTTCATACTTTAACCCCTATTATTATTACAGGTGTGCAAACAGTGATGAACGAAAATGTGTTTAAGTTATTAAACGTTTCAATATTCATAATTATTTTCAATTTGCGTAGAAATAAATGGGTATGACAGAATGAAATTGTTATATATAAATGAATAGTCATATGCCATCATAACATGTATTCTTTTAAAATATTATTGGTGCTCAATTGAACATTCCGAGTCTATTATTTTTAAATCATCTTCATATTTCTTCTATCACAGCTGCAACAAAATAAATAAAAATCTTAATAAATTAATCTTGTCTTCTTGTCATAATATAACGGGTGTAACAAGACCTATGACAAAGCCAATAAATACGTGCTACGCCCATCTTGAGGACTCTAGACTATACCTGGGAAAATAATAGTTATGAAGTTATTGAAGGTCAAAGTTTGAATTCTTTTCAAGATTTTTATGAAATCAAATTGAAAACATTTTTTATTAACTTTCTTCAAAGAAACATTATTTTTAAAAATTAAGTATTTTATACCAAAAAATGGCTTCAACGCTCAATGTAACCACTCAAGTTGCTAAGTGCCGCGCGACTTCCGCGCTGTATGTACATTGAGCGATATATATTGGAGTTCTTTTACACCAAATAATAATCATTTCCCAGCAATATTTTTATCATATGTTTCTTGTTTTATTGTATATATAGAATGCATAGCTTTGTCTTAGGTCTTTTTACATCCTGTATTTGTTTTGGATTAGATAATATAAACCATATAAATGAGACTATCATTGTCATATCAAAACGACCTAGAAAAATACTTAGTAAACACGTTTAAGTCAAAGTTGTTTTCGAGTCAATTTTCCAAAAAACATATTTAAATTGAATCATGATGCAATTCTTGTTTAGAATGTTGTTTTGTTTTTTTACTATACCATCAGCAAGATGGGTTAACTTTTAGGCTGTGGTTTGACTGGCATTATTAAAGAGCTAATTGATTATGCCATGTGATTCTGGCAGAGTAGAATATCATCACCTCATATCCTCCAATGGGTGTCGTTGAAGGCGACTAACGGATCAGCAAAGGGGTATTGATGCCCTAATACTTCGTCCACTAATCCGCATAGGGCAAGCGTGGTGGACTACTGCCTAAATCTCCTTCGATGACAAGCAGATGCCTTGTGTCCCAGCAGTGGGTCGCAATAAAAGGCTAATATGATAAAGAGGTAATTACTTTGTTCACACGTTGTCAAGTTCAAAACATAATAAAATAAAACATACAAATTAGAAAAATCTAAACACCCATAAGAAACTTTCTTTTTCAATCTTATTCCACTGTGGTATTTTTACCCGGTAGCGACAGCCCGAGTTCTCCCGCTGCGTTATTAACTAAAAGGAAAGGGAGTGTCGGTAGCCGAATGCTCAAGCAGGTGGACTCGCTTTCTGTGTAAACGCAAATCGATCCTCGGTCACCCTTAGGCTACCATCTTGAACCCACTCCTAGCAAAGGTGCATTGGGAGGCGTTAACAAGATTAAAATTAATGCGTTAGCAGCATGTTGATATGATCCTTTTTTTAAAGTCACTTAAGATTCCTGTTTTGATATAAATTATTCAAATTCCATAACCTGTTAATAAATCTAACCACATCCATGTTCTAGTGGTTTGCCGGCCAAAAATGAATTCACAGGTCCAGGGTTCGATTCTCAGATAAATTTTAACCTGGTTTTGTCAGTGTGGCGCCTTATTTTGAGCTTGCTTTGCTGGCTGCCACCATATTTTCATAGTCTGTCCCTATAATAATAGCGTTAACAGCGATATTATGTTCCGGCAGTTAATAATAGGGTAGCCAATCCCAGGATGAAGATTCTGAAGCTTTCTGCACCTTCACCCTTATGTGGCCCTTATCATCTTCTACTTAACTAGAGTAATGATAAACTTCTCTGTCAAAGACAAAATCTACTCACGACATTCATCCACTGGAATGCACACATTGTTCTGGTCTCTCTGGTAATTAGGCTTGCATATACATTGTGGTTGGCAAACATGTGGTAAGAGGGTATTGCAAACTGTTGGTGGAACAGCACCACACTCTTCACTGAAGCATGGAGGAGGACATGCGCTCCATTCTTCGTTTGGTCTCGTACATTCAAAGGGAGCTACGAAACGAAAAAGGAAATATTAGTACCAGCGTTAAGAACGTTCTTCTTTTTTGCAATGACCGCTGCTGACCTTACCATTACCAGAGATTGATCGTGTAGAATCATAGAAATTAAAAATAAACTTATATTGACGAAACATCTCTAGAATAGGGCTAAATCTTCTCGCATACTCTGGCTTGCAAAGCTCTCTCAACAATTAAATATTATTATATCCGTGTGTGCGTGTGTCTTTATTATTTTATTAGTTCAAAGATACATTTAATAATAAGCTCTATAAAGTTATTTTAAGAATTAATATGTTATGGTTCAAGTTGTTTAAAATTAAGCCATTACAATAAAAATCACTCTCAAAAATAAAGATAAAAGGAGAATATAGTTATATTCATTAAACTTAATATTTCAGTAGTAGGTATCCACACCTACCACCCTGAATTAAACATAATCAAATTTGTATACACTATAATAACATAAAAAATATTTATGAAGCTCAAACAAATGTTCTTGATCAATTCGACAAATATCTTCAACTTCTGGCTCCCCTCTCTGCAACGCAATGGACGCGGCACCCGCACGGTGAATCCATGCTAAGAGCTTTTGCTGACTAGGTATATGAATGCTGAGATTCATCTGTTGCGGGCCCCATTAGGCAAGAATAAATTATCTCAGCACACACCTATGAAGAAGTTCTTAGGTTGTGTGTGAAGTCGTCCAACCCGCACTTGGCCACCGTGGTTGACTTAGGCCTAATCGCCCCTTTTTTTTTTTTTTTTTTTTTTTGATGTCGATGGGGAACCAATTGACTGGCCATACCGCACGCTGGCTAGGCGTGCGACGTGTGCAGGGATCACCGACGCGGAACAGCGCCAGTACTACCTGCTAAACCCCACCGGTACCCTCCTAAGCCCTCATGGGGGCGCTTTGGGATCGACGCACTATACGTGCGCCATTTCACCAAAGCGTCCCCGGGCTGGCCCGGTCCAACAGTGGACCGGGCGACGCGCCTGTGGGGGATTACGCTAGGGTACTAGGTAATCCCCAGACGGGGTGGCCTATGCCGACTGGCACCAGGGGCGCGCGGCTTGCCAAGCCGCGCCCAGACCACCTTAGGGCCGACGAAGACCGGCGGGCATAGCCGCCTGCCTTCTCCGACCCTGCCGTCTACGCCGGAGGGGAGCGGCTAGAGCATCCTCCTCCCGCTCCCTCTCCGCTGCCTCCTTCTGCCCCATCACAGACTCGCAGAAGGAGGCGGTAGCCATCCAAGCCCTCTCATTACCAAGCATGGCTCTAACCATGCTTGGCAATGAGAGCGCTCCTCCGCCGAGCGCCGCCACCAACGTGCGACGCTCGTTTCGCCAGGCCGGGCACTCGACAAGCGTGTGCTCGGCCGTGTCGTCGGGGGAGTCGCAGTGGTGGCACCGCGGTGACTCCTCCCGACGGGCGATACGGTACAGGTAATGACCGAAGCACCCATGTCCGGTCAGTACCTGTACCAGGCGGTAGGTGAGGCTACCCCGCTGGCGCCCTACCCACTCCTCCAACACCGGACGAATCGCCTCGATCGTCCGGTGGCCAGCGGCTGGGTTGGCGAGTGCCTCATCCCATCGACGCAGAGCCTCCCTCTGCGCCTGGGTGCGGACCCGTTCGACCTCCTCTCGAACGGGTCGCTCGCCCCGCTCTCTCGCCGCGGCCCTGTGTCGATGCACCTGGGACAGAACCAGGGCATCGACCTCCCACGGGAGCGTGCCTGCGAGTACGCAGGCAGCCCCGTGGCTGACCGTGCGGTAGGCCCGCACGGCCCGGGCCGCGATGACCCTCTGCGGTCTCCGCAGGAGGGCCCTCGTGCGGGACGAGAGGCACTCCGCCCACACCGGGGCTCCGTATAGTGCCATCGACCTTATCACCCCGTGATAAAGCCAACGGCACGACGCCTTCGGCCCCCCCACATTGGGGAGGAGCCGACCGAGTCCGGCTGCGGCGGCGCACAGCCGGGGAGCGAGGAGCCTAAAATGCTCCTCGAAGCTCCACCGGGAGGCCTAATCGCCCCTAATGTGGGCTAGGCTCGAGCCCCTCGGTGGGAACATTATATGAGCTGTTGTGGATTGTAACTGTGATGTAGGCATAAAAATAATGAGTATGTCACAAACAACAAAAACAACGCTTAAATTAACTGCTGTAGATGATGTTGATGCATTGCCGTCTTCTTTAGGTACAGTCGTTGGATCTACTATTACTTCGATGTTTTCTATAGAAAAAATCAATTCTAAATAATACTTTTCATATTATTATTTGATAATTTTATTAATAATATTATCGTTGTTAGTTTTATCACTAAGTGTTCATTATAATTTGTTGCTGAGATTAATAAGATCATAAATGGGAGATTATTTTTTATTACTCACGATATTGACTAGCAGGAATGCAGTTTCCATTGTCATCTCTTAAATATCCCTCTATGCATCTGCATGTTCTTCTACACCCTTGACCAGGAATTGAGGCGCATTCGTCTAAGTATTCATTTAACCCGCATTCTTCTTCTTTGGAAGCTTTATTAAATTACAATTAAATGAGCTTAGTAAAGCAAGATTCCAATCTATTTATATTGAGTAGGCAAAAACATGTCTCAATTAAATCAAAGGAACTTAACATCGTATGGTCA
This sequence comes from Elophila nymphaeata, assembly GCA_955850985.1. Classification (NCBI taxonomy): domain Eukaryota; kingdom Metazoa; phylum Arthropoda; class Insecta; order Lepidoptera; family Crambidae; genus Elophila; species Elophila nymphaeata. Next base: position 13,150,979 of record OY039076.1, on the reverse strand, counting down.
GAAAATGCAAAAAAATCGTTTCAGAAAATATTGCCAAGTTTAAACTGTATGACTTTCATTGCCTTACATAAAATGTAGGCCTCCACTTTCGTGTATGTGGATAAATCAACTGCAATATTGTGTCAAATGAAAATGTCTGTAAGTACCGACTTACTCACTTACATTCTTGCCTAAAATTGTAGGAGCTATTTAGTCAACAATAATTATCTTCACAATTTCTTCAAGTACTATACTCATACAACTAAAACTAGTAACGTACTAGTTTTATTTGTATATCAGTGGAGACATCAGAAATCTGTGAAGTCTCCTTAGTTAATACTAATAATCAGACTCATAATTATTATTATTATAATTATTTTATTTTAAGGGAGTATTTTGATAATATTAGCTAGTTAACTTTGAGTATAATTTTAAAACGATGCATTAAAGGTGTAAATTATACAACCCAATTATGATTATAATGTTACGTAAAAAAATACGCTCGTAGTCCCAACAGGGATTGAGCAGTGTTATGTAACATTTCGTTACGCATAAAGCAACATCTGGCAGTTTGTGCCATGCAGTGCGTCGTGTGACATGTCGCCAGCCTACATAAATGGGGCTCTAAACTCAAGAAGTAAAAATCATTCAGTGAACAAACAACAAAAGCCAACCACCAGGACAGATGTTTTACTCAAAATCATCTCAGCAATCCGGGTATATCGATTTTGATATTTATTTTATTTCCTAAAAAGAAAAATATCAGTTTGTTAACCGAAATATTTCATAATAAAATTAATCTTACATTCGTGACAGTGAGTTATCGTAGAACTTGCAAAAGTTAAAATTAAAATAATTATTGGTATCGACATCGAACCACTATTGCGAAAAAAGTTAGGTTATTATGATTGACTTGCACGAAGACACAGTTCAAAACAGTTGTATCTCGAGAAAGTTATTTTTTTAATATAAGAACAACAATAAAACTGTATAATTTTATTTGCATTTGACGTTAAGGGAAATATTATTACAGGTGTGCAAAACAGTGATGAACGAAAATGTGTTTAAGTTATTAAACGTTTCAATTTTCATAATTATTTTCAATTTGCGTAGAAAAAAATAGGTATGACAGAATGCTATTGTTATATATAAATGAATAGTCATATGCCATCATATCATGTATTCTTTTAAAAGATTATTGGTGCTCAATTAAACATTCCGAGTCTATTATTTTTAAATCATCTTCATATTTCTTCTATCACAGCTGCAACAAAATAAATAAAAATCTTAATAAATTAATATTGTCTTCTTGTCATAATATAACGGGTGTAACAAGAGCTATGACAAAGCGATTAACTACGTACTGTACCCATCATGAGGACCATTTTTTCTTCTAGACTATACCTGGGAAAATAATAGTTATGAAGTTATTGAAGGACAAAGTTTGAATTTTTTTTCAAGATTATTATGAAATCAAATTGACAACATCATTTCTTAACTTTTGTCCAAAGAAACATTATCAAAATAGTATTTCATACCAAAAAATGGCTTTAAAACGTCATCGCTCAATGTAACCACTCGATATGCCGGGCCATTAGACTCAGCCGACTGAACGTCGCGCACGTCTTCAAGTTGCTAATCGCCACGCGACTTGCGCGCAGTATACATTGAGTGATATATATTGGAGTTTTTTTACACCAAATAATAATAATCATTTCCTAGCAATATTTTTATCATATGTTTTTTGTTTTATTGTATATATAGAATGCATAGCTTTGTCTTAGGTATTTTTACATCCTGTATTTGTTTTGGATTAGATAATATAAAACATATAAATGAGACTATCATTGTCATATCAAAACGACCTAGAAAAATACTTAGTAAACACTTTAAGTCAAAGTTGTTTTCGAGTTAATTTTCCAAAAAAAATATTTAAATTGAATCATGATGCAATTCTTGTTGTTTTGTTTTTTTAATATACCATCAGCAAAATGGGTTAAATTTTAGGCTGTGGTTTGACTGGCATTATTAATGAGCTAATTGATTATGCCATGTGATTCTGGCAGATTAGAATATCATTACCTCATATCCTCCAATGGGTGTCGTTGAAGGCGACTAATAGATCAGCAAAGGGGTATTGGTGACTTTCTTTTTCAATCTTATTCCATTGTGGTATTTTAACCCGGTAGCGACGTGTAATATGCGTTTGCCGCTGCGTTATTAACTAAAAGGAAACCGGCAGGACCAGGGAGTGTCGGTAGCCGAATGCTCAAGCAGGTGGACTCGCTTTCTGTGTAAACGCAAATCGATCCTTGGCCGCCGTTAGGTTACCATCTTGAACCCACTCCTAGCACAGTGCATTGGGAGGGGTTAACAAGATTAAAATTAATGCGTTAGCAGCATGTTGATATGATCCTTTTTTTACTTAACATTCCTGTTTTGATATAAATTATTCAAATACCATAACCTGTTAATAAATCTAACCACATCCATGTTCTATTGGTTTGCCGGCCAGAAATGAATTCACAGGCCCAGGGTTCGATTCTCAGATAAATTTTAACCTAGTTTTGTCAGTATGGCGCCTTATTTTGAGCTTGCTTTGCTGGCTGCCATATTTTCATAGTCTGTCCCTATAATAATAGCGTTAACAGCGATATTATGTTCCGGCAGTTAATAATAGGGTAGCCAATCCCAGGATGAAGATTCTGAAGCTTTCTGCACCTTCACCCTTATGTGGCCCTTATCATCTTCTACTTAACTAGAGTAATGATAAACTTCTCTGTCAAAGACAAAATCTACTCACGACATTCATCCACTGGAATGCACACATTGTTCTGGTCTCTCTGGTAATTAGGCTTGCATATACATTGTGGTTGGCAAACATGTGGTAAAAGGGTATTGCAAACTGTTGGTGGAACAGCACCACACCCTTCACTGAAGCATGGAGGAGGACATGCGCTCCATTCTTCGTTTGGTCTCGTACATTCAAAAGGAGCTACGAAAAGAAAAAGGAAATATTACTACCAGCGTTAAGAACGTTTTTCTTTTTTGCAATGACCGCTGCTGACCTTTACATGACCTGAGATTGATCGTGTAGAATCATAAAAAATAAACATAAACTTATATTAACCAAATATCTCTAGAATAGGTCTAAATCTTCTCGCATACTCTGGCTTGCAAAGCTCTCATATTATTATATCCGTGTGTGCGTGTGTCTTTATTATTTTACGTTATTTTAAGAATTATTATGTTATGGTTCAAGTTGTTTAAAATTAAGCCATTACAATGAAAATCACTTTTCAAAATAAAGATAAAAGGAGAATATTTATATTCATTAAACTTAATATTTCAGTAGTAGGTACAGCTCGGTGAACTGCAGAAACGGGCGACACAGTTACCTTGAATTTATTAAATGACGTTGCTTCTGACTAAAGAGTACAGAAAACTCATGGAATTTCTAATCAAATGATTGTAACTGGTTAGCGTCGGTGGAGTAGTGCGTAAGAGCGTTGTCTTCCCTTCCACCCGGGAGGCACCGGTTCGAACCCCGCCACGTACCAATGTGTTTTCAAATTTTGAATTCATATGTACGTTTATTCGACACTTTTAAGGTGAAGGAAAACATCGTGAGGAAACCTGCACACACCTATGAAGAAATTTTTAGGTTGTGTGTGAAGTCGACCAACCCGCACTTGGCCAGCGTGGTTGACTAAGGCCTAATCGCCCCTAATGTGGGCTAGGCTCGAGCCTAGCCCACATTAGGGGCGATAATAGCTCATGTAATGTCCCCACCGAGGGCGGTGGGGACATTACATGAGCTATTGTGGATTGTAACTGTGATGTATAACAATAATGAGTATGTCACTAAAGGTGATCTAGGCAAGCATACTAAAGTGGTGGGGCGCCGTGTGGTCAACTAATCGATCAATGACAATTATATACACATAATGCACCTGGGTGCAAAAGTGACAAAGTGGTCAACTCCATCACAGTAACAAAAACGCTACTTACGACACTTCTGTGGCAAAATGCATCGTCTGTCTGAGAAGCTCTTTCTTATGTAACCATACTTGCAGACACATCCAGAAGGACAAGGGAATGGAGGGAGACACTCTACTACACCATTACTGTCATCCACGGGACAGTAATTTGATGGACAATCTACTGTGCAATTAGCGAAAACTGTATTTCCTTTGCAAGGATTCCCACCTGAAATAAGACTAGTCGATTACTTTTAATACAAAAACTTGTAATAAATAAAGTGTTAGGGATGTTTTAACAAGCATCTCTCACCAGCAATATAATCTACAAATCTAACCTAATAAAGAAAGTTTTTAGCGTTATGAGTTATGATTTATGATTTAAAAGCATATGTAGTTTAGTGACATTCCTGGCTTTATCTGCTATTTTTATCAGTAATAAAATTTATGGTTCATCGTAAAAAGAGTATGTTAACACGAAAAACTTTATTCGGAATTAATATTCTTCAACACTATAATTTCTATTGTCGTTGTTTGAAATCTGTTGTATTCCAATGATTCCAGTAAACTGCTCCTTTGGTCTAATAGTTCACCCACCTATGCTTAATCCAAAGGCCACGGGTTCTAACCCCAGATAATACAGATTCTCGCTTTGGTTGGTGGCAAGAATTCATTCAGCTAGCTATTTTATCAAAGTCGGACACTATAATAGTAGTGTAGGGACATCATAATTGTTCTAGGCGAAGCTATCTTCCATCTGCCTTATAACTGCCTACCATATGGTTGGATTAATACCAAGAGCGCACCATTAAGACAAATAAGAAAAAAGCAAACGATCTTTTAAGTTGATTAAAAAATTACATGGGCAATTATCCGGCAAGACACATTTTCCAGTATTAGAGTTCAGAATATATCCAGATTTGCACACGCAGCCAACTGTTAATCCCATTTTGTTGCAAGGATACGGCTCTGGTTTGCTACAGGTTCTTGGGCAGCCAGATGGGTTTTGTACAATAATAGCATTACGATCACCATTGCAGCCCAAATTATCTGAAACATAATATTTTTGACGGTATTTCTATTATCAGATAATGGTCGAATATTTAGCTTTAAATCTAAACAATTCATTAATTTTCAAGACTTTATAATATGAGCGATATTTCAGTTGTTTACGTTAGTTGAACCAAATCAAAAGGTGCTTACTTGGGCATTCACTTATTGGGATACATTTTCCAGTGGCACTTGCATAAACATAACCATCCAAACTGCAGCGGCACGTTGGAAGGCTTGATTGGGATGCACAGTTCTTCGGATTTGGGTTCGCGCAAGTTTGCTTACATCTGTTAGAGCACATAGGCAGATTACCTAAAAAACAAGATGTTGATGGAATGTATTTTGTTCTGTTTCAACTACACTGCTCCCCATTTTTTTGTGGTCTGGTTATTGACATATTTGATTTTGGATTTTATGACCGATCAGGCAGGTGGCTTGACAGTAAACCTCCTTGCAGGTGGTTTACCTCATGATTGATTCCAGGGTGCTTTGATCTGCACAGGGTTCAGAAACGCCTTTAGTCGGCTTTTTCGACGCTCACGGGATGAATAGAGGTAGTCCTATTCAAGATCAGGAACAACACTGTATGCAATGTGTTTGTGGTAGCTGGGCAAAAACGCCATATTTAGAGCTGCGTTACTGTAGCGCATCTTATGGAATATCGAGAACATCCTTCCTAATTAAAAGGGTTAAGAAACAAAAGAATAGTCATTGACTTGGGCTCCAAATACGAACAATCAACCACATACTCACAAAAGGGTTTGATCAGCACCTTATTTCACATTTGGTTGCACATAAAGACACATCATGTTTAATAAATAAAACAGGCAACAAATCCAAAAAATAACAAATTTTCAGTGAACCAATAAAGATAAGCCAACAATCAGGACAGATTTTATACTGCAAATCATCTCGGCCACTCCTGCTAAAGTTAAGATCTCTTAAAATGCGATAACGGTTACAAACTTTTTTTACCTTTTTAAGAAACGAGACAATAGTCCAAATTGATTATCATCAAATTAAACGTTAAGAACTATTTTAAGGTCCATGTACCGTGAACCAATGTGTATGTCCCTAAATATTGGTCCCACCAGGATTTGAACCCATTGATGTTAGGCAACGTTACAGACCATCCACCACGACAGTGTTAAACTATTTATAAATACAAATTTTCCCAAGAAAAATAAAAATGAATCGCAATTATAAAGTAAAAACGGCGAATCTACTTTTAAATAATAAAAAAAATATACATTACCACCACAACTGACTACAGAAAAAACGGCGAACAACGTGAGTAGCAACATGATTACTGAATACTTGGAACGGGCGCTTACTAACGAATTCCTTTCCTTTTATTCTAGTAGAAACAAAGCACTTAGGGTTCTCTTGAGAAATAAAAATGATACTAAATGATGATTTTCATTTTCTTACGTTAATGTTAATTAATCCTCATCAACTAGTTGTCTACCTGAAACGCAAAGCCTGTCCAAAAATTGTAGCTGTTTATTGGTATAGTTTTAAAATTGACTGTATCTCATAATTCTTTACTGGATCTACCAATTTTAAAGATTTTTTTAACGCTTGGAAGCTGGTGCTTGTCAAGGTGGTCTTATGTAAATTTGATCGACATCTGATGAGTATTTTTTGAGTTATCCCTTATAATGTCTATTTAATTGACATCAATGATATCGTACTCTTATCACTTGATTGTCCAAAAGATGTCGAGATACTTTCCTGAAAAATTCGACGATTACGAGGTGATCATAGAACCCATACTTATTAATATCTGCAACATTAGTGACATCTATTGCGTATTGCCCAACAGAATTCAAAAAATATACTAAACATTAGCAATATTTTTATTACTAATACTAATGCGCAGGAACTGTTCCATATGAATTTATCCAAGTGATGGAATTTTTTCTAAGTAATGATTTACCAAATTAACTTTAGATTTACCATCAGCATGATTTCAGCTAAAGGATGTCCTGTCCATTGCTGAATATAATATGATTCCCCAAAAGGACGCCATAAGCATAGATCCTTATATGCTGCTCGTCTTCAGGCGCCACCAGCAACCGACAATCTTAAAGCTTGCCTACACTGCATCGTCCCGTGTGCTATTCCACTCGAAAACTCTTAGATAGATAGCACTAGATAGCCACTAGAAACAGGCATATAATTAAGGTTGATTTCAGTATCAATGACGTCATTTTAACATACATCCGGATCTATTTGTAAGAAAATTATACAATTAGGATGATTTGAATATTTATGACCGTGCATGGGTGACATACCATAAGCTTATGCGTCTATTAGTGGCTATCCTATTCAACCTTATAGTCTGAGTAGAATAGTTGACCACTAAACTGAGATCTTTAAAGATATTTAAATATGTATAATACAGAACCATGTAATGTTTTCCTTAAAGTTCTATGTACATATGTAATCAACTGTTGTCACAAGTGTTGGCTAAGTCGAAAAAATACTTTTGATTTATATATTTTTATTACAAACTCATGGAGGTGTTACTTCAAGAGCGAGCAATTCACCAATAAATTTCGCATTCTAGTATTAACAGTTTAAAAATAGGTTTATAGGCAGTTCAGCGGTTGATGGGACGACCACAGATTCTGTATCTGTTCTCTGTGGGGACAATCCTTGTGATGTAACATATAATGCATATTAGGCGACAAAGTTGCACAATCACAAAATATTTAATACGCAGAATATTATAGTCCCAGCCAATGAGCACAACCGACCTATCCTAGACATGGAATCTCAGTAGTTACACCAATATGATGATCGCCCGTTGTTCTTTAAGGAATTGTTTAAATCTAGTGTGAGCGGAGACTTTATTGTAGATTTTAAGGCCTTTATATCACTTGGACTTATCCGAGCATGCACGTTTCTGCGACAGTGTATAACCGCAATGATGGTAGCGTTTGTGCTGTTCAAATGTTATTGAATGAGCGCGCTCGGTTAACGCTAAGTGAAATCAGGACTTAAGGAAGTCGGGCTTATGTAAGTCAATATTGACATCTGACTGCATGACCTTATCACTGTATGACACATTCTGTCAAATCGAATTTGGACTTTAAACCAAAAAAACGTATAGGTTGAAATTAGATTGGAGAAATTCGTGGTTTAGCGGTAACCTGACCTGCTAGTATCTCTACATAGAGAGCTATCCTTCTGAAGCCTCTTTATATTGCTGCAGTGATATCGGTAAACCCGAGGAAAACATAATCCACAATAAAGTGTGACTAAATAATTTATAAGTGTTCCACGATCACTTCGTAAACTGTCAACAATCATAAAAAGATTTTTAACGCTTTCAATATTATTCTATATTTTTTTGAATTATCTTCATCGTAACAATTTTTAAGTTTTCCAATATTACCTCGTGATTCCTTGGGAGGAAAAGGAGAGGGTCTAGGAGAAAAGTCTTGACAGACAAACAAAGGCGGACTGACAACGAAGTGTCCACAAAATAAAACCCGAATTTAGACTATAATTATCTTATGGAATAATTTTATTTTTGCGTTTACAAACGCGTAAATATTAATACTAGAAAAATGCACTGAAAAAAAATCGACTTGTCTCAGGCGGGACTCGAACCCGCATCTTCCACATCCGGGCGGAATATAATTATCTTGTAGAACCGTAAGAATAATATTATCATTTCGAGTCTGCAACGGCTGACTAGGAGTTATTAACATTACTATCTCTAGACGTTATTAATTATATTTTTCCTTTTACGTGGTGAACCGTACAAACGGAAGATAACTATATTGTTTTCTATCATAAATTATTTTACCGCCTGTTGTTAACTAGTTCTCTTAACGGATTCAGATAATAAGTTGTGGTTGACCACCATCTTATCAAAGAAGCCACGACAAATAGTAGATATTGTTGTGTTCATATAGTTTCTTTTTTATTCCTTCAGAAGGTTCTAATCTCATTTGATGGTGAGTGATGTTAGGGCGGAATATGGAAGCACGATAAACTAGTAGTACTTATAATAATTCTCTATACTTCTATACTAATATTATAAAGAAGAAATATTTGTATGTTTGCGACGAATAAACTCAAATACTTCTGGATCTATTTTGATAAAATTTGGTATTAACATTACTCAGACGTCGGGAAAGAACATAGGCTACATTTTATTGCGAAAAAAGGCTTGAACTGATTGAAATAAGGAATGAAAAATTTCTATGGAAGGTCGTCTTTGATGAAGGTCTTTTTCATACTACAAGTTGGCAAACAAGCTTGCAGCCCACCTAATTAAGTGATTACCGTCGCCTATAGACACTTGCAATATTAAGCGTAAATCACTTAACACTGCAAGTGCGTTGCCATCCTGCGGACTAAGATGATATGCCTTCCATACCCATTGCCCAGTAATTACACTGGCTACCTTTCCCTTCAATCCGCAACACAGCGAACTGCTTCACGGCAGTAATAAGAAATGCGGTAGTACCTACCCAGACGACCCTACACTAGATATTTGTCTACCACCTAGTAAAACAATAAAACTCAGAATTTAGGCACTTGATAAAAAATAAAGAAATTCTTATCTGTTCTATTTTTTGAAATTTTGACCTATGTGGGGATAAAATACGGGATGACATCTGTGAAGGAATGAAATAGGAGATTAAACCTGTGTGGGGATGAATGTTACCTTATGTACTTTCATAACAATTATAATCTATATTTGAGTTGAGGTTAACAGTTACAAACATACAAAATGTTTCCTCTAGGGGACTGTCTTATATTCCACATTCATCTAGCTATCAATGCCTGAAATTAACTTCTCAACTGGTTCTTGAGTGACAATCTCTCCAATTTCGACTTACCCATTGAGGTACCTATCTCTGACATTTCAAATCAAACAAATCACCGTTGACTTCAGAATCAGACTTAATAAGAAAAGTAAATTCTATGAGCGTGCAATTCAGTGTTTATTGACTTAATAACAAACTTGCTCGCCTTTGTTAGGGCGCCATTATACGAGACCCTGGCCGAGTAAAGAGAGCGAATAAAAAGTTAACCGAATAGCTCCTAATGTTAGGGTGGGCGAATATCCCTCTTCACAGTAAGAATAGATGTAGGCCTATAAGACAAATACGACTCGATAAGGAAAGGCCTAACATCAAAAACATTACAAAACAAAGAATAAAATATTGTCATAGTTTTTTCTTATTTGGTATTAATATTGTCTTATTCTACAAATACAGGGAAAACTCTGAAAACTATACATTTGTAATTAAATCATATAAAATATAGTATTTATTTAAAGTATGTAATCAATCATCGAAGTATGCGCTTATCTCGGGAACGAGTGAAGGTATAGTTGAAAATTTGAAATGTATATACTCAAGTCTACAGTTCGCTGCTGTGAAAAATTCGAATTTCTAAGTTCACAACAAAAACATCACAACAACACAAGAAAAAGATGCAGCCGTTTATGCTGCAAAAACTTATATTTCGACACTCTCAGGGTGTTAGGTTCGCAAAGTCGCTAATAGATGGCGCTGAACCGAACCCGACAATTTTCTACGTGGTACTTTAATGTACAATGCGTTATTATGTATTCATTCTTTTTTCAGTCACCACTTACAAATCTGGATTAAATCTGAGATTTAAGTAAAAAAACAAATTTAATTAAAAAAAAAAACACAATTATAAACAGAATCTTGGGAAAAGCTCGGAAAAAACTGCGAGACTTGATTCCTGAACTATTTATAATATTATGATGTTGTAACTACAAATTTCGGAACCCTCGGTGGGCGAGTCCGACTCGCACTTGGCCGGTTTTTTTTAATTTGTAACATTACAACGCTCCAGCAATGTTGTATGAAACAGCGTGCTGGAGTTATTAAATACTCTTTGATTGGATCTCTTTTATCAATATTGGCATACTAAAGTCTCTTTGCTTAGTACAAATTGCTTTCACGTGGCTGTATAGCCATACATGCGTTTGTCTTTCGGCACAGGTGATAAATATAAAATTGGCGGCAGTGCTGAAAATTCGTCTTGATTGGTTATTTACATACATAATATATTTATAAAAAAATAATAGTTAAAATGAATTCCGAAGGTTCAGAGAGTCAAACGGATATTGATTGTACTCCACCAGATTTAAACAACAATCGACCGGATTCAAAGGCAAAAAAAGCAATTTTTAATTAAAGCCCTAGATGATATAATATTATATTTAGCGACAAAGGTAAAGTATGTTTTATTTACCTGCATTATTTTGAGAAAAGCACAATATATGCCTCGGCCGAAATGGCAATTGCCTGTCTCGTATTAGTGAAGTCCTCGCCTGCTGCAATTGCCTATTTCGCGGCCTTTGCAATAATGTACTATTACTAGTACTTCCATTCTTCCAGATATCTATTTTATTATTAATTCCATACATTTTGTGCCCAAGGAAGGTTTGTGTCAGGCAGGCGGCCGGCCGTAAATATCTGATACCAAATGCAGTATTGTCAATATCAAGGAATACTACACCGACTCCAAATAAATTGGGAGCAGGGTAGGAAAATTACTTGATAATAAAAAAACCGCCTTCAAAACTAAAAACGAAGAAGCAATTTATTTTGTTTTAAAAAATGCCAAATATTTAGGCTGGCACTGACCAAAAAAACATTTAGGTTTTTAAGCAGAAAAATTTTATTTCTCCGTTTTTAGTTTTGAAGGCGTTATTTTTTATTTGAAAATAATTTAGAAATACTAGAAAAATGCACTGAAAAAAATCGACTTGCCTCAGGCGGGACTCGAACCCGCACCTTCCACAATCCGGGTGGACGCGTTGACCAATTTCGCCACCGAGGCACTGCTTTTCGCTGTCGAAATTTGTCAGTGCTTGGTGCTTATGTTTTCATGGTAAACATCGTTTCATCAAATCTTTGAAATTTGCACTTCCAAGACCCGAACGAAATATTTTTGCAAATATTTGACGCCCAGCTAAGATGAAACTACCTTACATTATGGAATAATTTTATTTTTGCGTTTACAAACGCGTAAATATAATACTAGAAAAATGCACTGAAAAAAATCGACTTGCCGAATAATTTTTGACTTTTTAGAGTCGTAAGTATAAATTTTCGAAAAACCATCTCGAGATCTTTTAGAAAAATAACTAATAAAATTATAACGATATCATGGATGTCAATGAAATAGGCATTATTAGTCACTCTGCAATGAACTCTACGGCCATAAAATAATGTTGGAAATTTATTGAAGAAATTTGACACTTTTGGGTCACTTGACCTGGTAGCTGTTTGTATCTTAGAATGATACATTCATGATGCATACGATCACGCTAATTGTCCTAAGATGAGTAGAGCCTTAGATAACATTTAAATACATAAAGCTACATCTGGCAGTATGGGCTATGCAGTGCTTCCAAATAATGACAGGTTGGCTGTCGCCTACATAAAAGGGGCGCCACACCAAAAAAATAAAACAATCCTTCAGTAAACCAACAAACAAAAGCCAACAACCAGGACAAATGTGACACATCAAAAATAATCTCAGCGGTCTGGTTACATGAAAGGAAAATATTACGATGGCAGTACTCAATTTTTCAATTATTCAAAGAGATTAACTACCCAAAACTGTTAAATTGCTCCCATTGATTTTCAACACAGAATTATAATATCCTCTTTATTATTATTTCTGTGATTTTCAATCATAAAAGTGTAAATATAAAACGCAAAATCGATTGAGAAATTTTGACAATAGGTATGTTGTTGGCTACGCATTACCGACATAATCATAATAATAATAATATATAGTCGATCAATTGTTTTTACTGCAAGACGATAGCCGTATTATCTTCTTTACTAAAGTATTTTAAAGCTTCTTATTTTAAAATATTGGCTTCGCGGGATTACGTATTTAACCAATAAAGATTGTACGGTAGACTGAAACAATAACAGTGTCACAAAATACGCGTTATTAAAACAAAAATTTGGGGGAAATTCTTTTTAAATTCTCATTTGACGTTAGAATGGCATATAGTCTTTGACACATCAATGACAAATCCCTTTACAAAGTGGATTGAAAGCAATAACAATTCCCTTTTCAAAGCTGATTGCATGTTTGTGAAGCTACCCCAATTCCCGTTTCATTTCGAAACTAGGTCCCGTTACAAAATTGCATCACTCGATGCAATTAAAGATGGTTGCTGCGCTGTGAAAAATCCGACTCGCTGCTCAATATGAAACTTTATTATGAGGAATGGAAAGTTTTAATAATCCCCGGCGACAAGAGACGAGTGCGACGAAATCGGGTGCAAATTTTTGTCACACTATATGATTATTATTTTCGTTATTAACTTTTTTGTTCATGGATTTTGAATGTACCCATTTATATCAGTTTATTTGAGTCAAATTATAATTTATTGTATTTATGTCAGTTTTTAGTATCCGTAACATATGATCTAAATAATGTTTAATTTGAACTAGATAATTGATATAAGTGTGGAAATGATTATGCTATTTTTTATCTATACTAGGACTGCAGAGATGCCTTAGAGTGGAATATCTGTCCTGGTTGGTATTTTGTTTGTTGTATTACTAAAGAATTGTTACTTTTTTGTTAGGTGTCCCATTTTGGTAGGGGACAGGCTGGCACATGGTCACTATTGGAGGCACTGCATGGCCCATACTGCTGAATGTGGCTTAGTGTGACTAAATGTTATCTAAAGATCTGCTCAACTCCATTTGGGATTACGAGCGTGACTAGTGTAAGAATTTCGTGCCCGCGAGTGTCCTTAATATTAGCTGCCGCGCTCTACGGAACTCAGTCTTGCTGTTAACATCTCTACTGAAGCTATGTCCGATAGCTATGTGTGTGTGTGTGTGTGATAGTAGTTAGAAAGAGAGAGAAAATCCAGGGTAGTGGAGGTGATCGTTGAAATATACCCTGGTAAACACACACACTGGGCCACAAGACTAAGACACTGCCTCGGTCTTTCTATTTGTGATCCGGTTAAAAATCCTGACGATTCCCCAACATCAGAAATTGGATTCTCTGATTCCATTGCCGATCTCATGAATCCCATTTCTTTTATTATTTTAAATATATTAAAGACTGAGTGTCTATAGAGGTACCAGGTCTAGGTTACAAGTTGTGGTCACACGACGAAATGACATCTGAATAAAATACATCATATTCATATAACACCCCAAGATTTCTATATTCTCATATGCGGAATACAAAGTGTATTAAAACCAGATTCTATCAATGTTAGGATATATGTTAGGATATTCTTTATTGATCATCGATCCATAAATTAGAACCATCTGACTACAGCAAGCGCGAAGTCTGTCTTTGTAAAGAATCTGGCACAATGAGGGTTTTTGATAAAACGATAGCACTAGATGGCACCACTGAGATAAGATCTTGGTGTCAAAACACTTAGGAAATTCCCGCTCTAAAAACGTCACATAATTTTCTATCGTGGATTTATGAATGAAATCATCTTATATCGCATACGTTAATTAGCGTACAATTTTTTCTACATCCAGTTTACGTAAATACTTATTATACTTACTTACAGGTGAATCAAAGATAACTATTTAGTATTATTTTTACGTGAAATGCGTAGACTGTATTTAATTTTATTATTTTTAGGAGTGAAAATTACTAGGAAAGATCGTGTAGTGATCAAACCTTGATTTCTATTCGTTCCTAGATTTGATCAAATTAAGAAATAAAATAATTCCCCTAGTGTGTCTTCGCAGAATATAAAAAGTTACTGACTGACGGACTTCATCTGAAAACGATGAATAACAACTGTAATTGGTTTGTAGATCCTTCTATTGTGGCCATTTCTTTTATTAAGTATTACTATTCGAGTTTATTTGCAAAACTCACGATAGTAAATTTCGTGATGTCTCTCTGTTTACTTAATTATTACTACGTCACTGATAATTCGGTCAATACATTTTTTATGACTTGCTGTTGTCTGCAGATGACTTAGATATAGTCACCTAAGGCTCTTCATTCACTGCGGCTATAAGCATCCCGATTTTTTAAAAACAACGCAGCACAATACAAAAAAATATATTCGTGGGTGTCCTTTCACTGGGGTCTTCAGGAAGGTAAAGGTATTTTTCCAGGATGCGTGATGCTTCAGTTTCGAGTATCAAAGAAGCTGTACTCTGCTATTCTAGAAATGTATACACCTGTTTAACTATTAAATGAAACCAAACGTTATCAGTATAAGATATACCGAATATCACTAAAATAAATATGGTATTGAAATATTAATATCTGAGTAATACGGACCGTTAGAGCAAGTTAACAGAATTATCAGCCGCTATGTGGCTTTGAGCTATTCAAATAGGGAAATACAAAAGCTCTTTGGTTCTAAAATACACATTAACTGCAGCAATAACCAGCCAAAATGGTTAGTTCATAATAATTCACGCGCTCTTCGGGTCAACGGGCCGACCACAATTATTCAAATAATAGCTCCATTAAAATTAAAATTACTCTGAATGAGTTTTTCGTTAATTTTGAGTTCAAATTTATTCGATGTAAACCGCTTGACAACAAAAACACTTGTGCAAAGCCTCTCGAGAGATCGCCGAAAGTAAAAATTGTATTTTTAAAATTGCTATTTTGATAATCTAATTATTGATAGATTGTTGTTCACCGGCGTGTTACATTCGTTCAGTTTTCTGATTATCTCAGAGCAGTGAGAGTCATAATATGACCACAGTAACAGCTTGGTAGATGGCCACGCAGTGATGTTACATCCACATTATTCAGCTAAGTGATGGTGAATAATAGGTAGTCACGGGAATATTGCTCGCCGATAATTGTGATAATGTAGGTTCTGGTTTTAATTTCCAGTTGTTAATAGATCTGCACTTTACTAGCCAAAATCACTTTAAAATAACGTCATTTTTCGTTAGTTGGTTAATAATAGTTTTCATTACTCAAAAAAGAGACTAAATTTTAATATGACGAAAGATAGACTTTCGGGTTTAATTATTTTACAATATAATATTTCTTAACATAATTAATATAGTCAGAACAAAACTGTGAAGCAATTTAAATCATTGTTTATGCTCTATAAATTATGGTACACTAAATTAGATTTCTTGTTTTGTTTTTGTCAGCGAGCAAGATTTCTAAAGATTGATTGCCACCCTTATAGCGTAAATTTGCATACGTCGCCTTTATAACCAGATTAGTCAAGGTAATTCTGAGCTATATATAATCGTATCGTATTTGAATAGAATCTGAATTTATTCAAATGATACGAAATGCAATTATGCCAGTGTAACGGTATTTTGTGTGTGAGAAATGGTCTCATGTTAATCCGTTATCTAAAAAACATTTAGTTTTTTATAACAATTGAAATATTTATATATATGACACTAGGTGGTAGACCCATATATAGGGTCGTCTGGGTAGGTACCACCGCCTTTCTTATTTCTGCCGTGAAGCAGTTCGCTGTGTTTCGGATTGAAGGGAAAGGTAGCCAGTGTAATTATTGGGCATGGAGGGCATAATAATATCATCTTAGTCCCCAGGATGGCAAACGCACTTGCGGTGTTAAGTGATTTACACTTAATATTGCAAGTGTCTATAGGCGGCGGTGATCAATTTACATCAGGTGGGCCGCAAGCTTATTTGCCATCTCGTAACATAAAAAAATATATGTATCTTAATAAATATTTGATACTTTTTCTTAATATATATACGCTAGATATACGTATTGGAAATAGTTCAATATTTGACCAGTGTTTGCTTTTTAATGTAGCCTGTTAGAGCGTTTCCATATTATCCGATCCGATATCGGAGGCAAGTAAAATGTATCAAAATTATGCTCCAATTTCCTTTCACGTTTTCGGTTTCGATATCGGATATCGATCTGTTATATTTTATATATTTTGCTTGCCCCGATATCGGATCGGATAATGTGGAAAAGCTCATAAGTGAACAACAAAATTAAATATGCCTGACATGGTCAGCTAAAGTTAATTTCTAAATTGTGTCCGTTTATATGAAAAGGTATCTCGATATAGTTCAAGTGATAAATAGGACTACCCCTTATCATCCCGTGGTGTGTTAAAAGTCGAGAAAAGCCGTGCTAACCTTCGCTCTTTGGAGTAAGGGTTTAAAGAAATAACTTTAAGAGTGTAGTCCAGGAATGCGAATGTGAAAGTGTGTTTATTTCAACTTAAACGCTATACTTATACTAAGATCTATGTACACTGTTAACCAATTACAGACGTTGGGCAAAAGTTGTTAACCAATCGGAGTTCTAACTATTATTTACATTACAAGAGTAACGGTTTGAGGATAGAATATTTAATACTTTACCTAGGTATACAGGAAGACGTTTTTTAGTAGAGTGACCTGAGAGAGTGACATTGGCATAGACAGACATATATCATATTCTTTAATTTGAATTCAGGTGTGCCCACATTGACAGCAAGTAGTTTCAACATAGACAATGTCCTGTGGCTAGCTACAGCTCCTAGGGGTTTCACTTACGGTGGTGAGTAAACAGTTCACAACATTAAAATTGCATTAATATTGAAGATAGTGAAAATAATGGTATTTTTAGGTTGGGGCTAAGCTCTGGAGATATAGGTAACGTCAATTATTATTATTCTCTGTTGGAAAAATATTTGATTACTGCTGTAAGGATATTATCATTTGATATGTCAGCACTATAGATTTTATGTTCTACGTAAAAGGACCGATATCGCAGCACCGCCAACTCATAAAATATTTCATGGAGCAAAATCCTCGATGGCGCATTGTTCATAGAATTATTACCGCAAGCTTTGTTTTCATTTCCTCAAGAGAATGTGGTTTCATTTTGATCAGTGAAAAGGCTATATAAATAAGAAACATTTCGGTTTGATTTGACGTTAGATAAACTGAATATATGGGTGGCGTGATCTGATTAGAGAGGAGGATATTCTCTCGGACAAAGTCAGTGATTGCTTTTTTATTTCAATGTGATATCGCATGTGGTATACTATATAAGAAGGTATTCTGTAAATTACATTTTTTTTTGTTCTAATATTTTTATCATGTTAGTCTCAGAATAATGTAGAAAAAAAAATAACGAACAGGTACAGGCACGCTGCCCTTTGCAATTGCAGTAAGACAATAATGACAACTGCAATATAGACATCAAATTGTGTTTTTGGCGAAGGCCTATTGAATTGGCAACATTATTTTTTGGTACATTTAATTTATTATTTTCGTGCAGCACTTGTTTTTGTATATACAACATGTAAATTAAATAACCAACACCCTGAATACAGGTGGTTCGGGATCGGCTACTGAGTTGATTTCAAAAATTAAAAAAAAAGGATTAAAAAAAAACAAAAGTACCCAGAAAATGTTGTACAATATATATTATACATGTTGTATATCTCTTTCTCGCTCTCTGCCTAATTTACTGGAATGTAAATATTTTCGGAGAAGCTCGTTATAATATTCAATAATCCAAAGCCAGGGCCCTCCAGCACCACAAAAATATACGGTCCTACGAGCCGGATATGAATCAGCGACCTATAGATTTTCGAGCATACAGAAGAAGCTCATCCAAGCCAGGTAAGGCTGATGTCACCACCTGCAGAGCCAGAAGGTCTACGGTAACAGTGCCGAAAGCTTGAGCGCGTAATCCCCTTCAAAAGGGAATGCTCTTCTGTAGACTTGAAAAACCGATTGGAGCAGGATAGGAGGTGTTGTAAGTCCCTACAAACTGAGACGTTTGTAACCGTGAGATGATTGAGCCCAGGGCCTCTCTATCTAAGATCAGTGGGTGATCAACTAGATCCAGAAAATGCGCAGTTCACTCGCCATAGTGCTCGCGAAATAAATTTTAAGATGGCAAACATTGTTTAGTCCAGCACTTGACCAACGCGAAGCATTATTCTAAATTAAAACCAAAGTTATACGAGAGAGTGGCAACACCGAAGGAGTTTCGAGACTTTAATGAAAATAAGTAAAGTTTCTTAGGTAAACTATTTTCTTTGAGATTTATTAAAAAGTTTTGTTGGCACTAGTCTTGCTACGACGGACTGTTGAAGTTGGGGAACAATTTTTATTCTATAATTCTTTTTATAATTCCGTATAATTTAAAATGTATTTAATCATTATTTTCATTGACCACGTCGACACTAATTTAATTGATAAAAAAAAATATTTGACTCTAATTTTTGGATTAGGTTTAACGTAATCAACTCGTATTAACGTATTCAATATAACGTCAATACAAAACATATGTACACATTCTGTTTAAAATACATAGTACCAATCAGCAAAGTAGTTAAATTCACAAACTCAATGATGGTCGAAATGTTCTGAACCTCATCAATGACTAATCCCTGTATGGTTAGCATCAAAAGTAGAAACATTTTAGTTGTATGTCATAAAAAATATTCAAATAATTAATGTTATAAATTAATAATATGTTGGCAACGATTACTGCACAAGCTCTCTCTCTACTATGACATGTATATATTAAAATGTTATTTTTTTCTACTTTTGATGCCGAATGTACCATGAAAATGTTTAGACAGGTGCAAAGATTCTATGGACCGATGTCATAACACAACTTGCAGTTCAATATTTTTAGGTTTATAATTCCCGTCAATTTTGCTCTTTTATTTAAGTATTTTAAAGCACCAAGATATTAATCCATATTATGAGCCGGGATAAAACAAGCAACCTTATCCGAATAATAAATTTGACTTCATTACCAAAATTATATTTCATCTTTATCTTCCGTTTTGTCGAACTTCTTCACCCATTGTTTGTGGAGACGGATGCTTTGTCAAGTGACAAAATTGTTCCACTTACCTTAATTGTTTGCTTTTATAATTTATGCTCTATTTCCTGCCAGTTAAAGCTTAAAGCCGAATTTTGGTGTTGAATTATGCATTGTGGTTCCCTTTGTCTCTAAGGACGTCCTCAGTATGTAATAAAGTTTATTTTCCTCATTGTATTATGACTTTTCAAAAAGTATTTTAAATAATTTCCGAAATAGTAGGAACGTCAGTTCTCTCAAATTCCATAATTATATTCTTTTCAAATACTTGACTAGGGCTTTTTAGGATTAATTTGATTTTATACTGCTATTATCTTCTTACTGCGAAAGTAAAAAAGTAGAGCTGTCACTACCCAATTGGCATGCAGGACCTTAAATAGTGACTTGAGAACAAAATGAGAACTGTGTAATGTGCTCGATGGTATACGCTATCTCATATGAATAATTAGTACAAGATATTATGCGTATTCGTTTCAATTCTCGATAGTAACATAATCAGTAATTTTGTAACATGGTTTATTGCAAAATGCGTGACCTAATCGATTTTTTTGTCGTTACTTTTAAAACACAGTAAATCTGTGCTTTTACAGTTGTAATAACAACTGCTCCTACATATTGTCCCTGTTAGTACCCCGAGGTTAACTTCACAGTTTATTTCCTTGACTCGTATTTAATTATTAAGTGTTGCCAGGACATGAAGATCCGATACAATGTAGCACTTCAGGAAAAAGGAATCGTATATGGAGTATCTATGGTTATGGTTAAGTATCAACATATTATTAAGAGTTTCGCACTGATTTCGTTGAGGCACTGAATGGCCATACTGCTAGATTTAGCTTGAAGTGTAACAAAAGTATATTTTGGTTATAATATGAGGTGTTTCATTATACTCCTTCATAATATTTTACATATTACTATAAAGCTTAAAGAATTACAAATCCCTATATGTTATAGCCCCTTGATGTTATAGAACAAAAGGTGTTCTAGAACATCAAAATAGTTTTTCCCTAATCTTATTTGTACAGTTTCTTATATAACTATAATACATATTCAAAGACCACAAAAACTTGGGAACACCCAAGACTTTATGGCGTATAAACTGAGTTACATATAAATAATTCATTCCCAACATAAGTGTGGGGTAAACCATACCCGTGTCAGGATTGTGATGCGTTAAATAAAATAATATATTTTTTCCGCGTCAAAACCCAGGTGACTACAATAGCACACTCTGAGACATTGTTGAAGAGTTTTTCTCTGTGGACACACATGTAGTCCATTAGTGAAATGATATTTTCTTTTAATGCGTCCACGGGGCGACAATTTGTAGGCGTGTAGCATATGGAACATAAGTAAGATTTTGCTGGATGTGGCCCAATTTTCTATAAAATATAAGGATTGTAGAGACACAGTCCACTATAAAGATTGTCATTATTCTGTTGTTTCTTTACGACTTAAAAGATTGCATAGATAATTTTGAGTATCTAATTTGTGCAATAGGGAACCACATCAGAGTTATGTGGGAATCTCCAAAATAATACTAACCGCATTATCTGTGCCGTGCTTACGTGTGCTTTGCGGGAAACATCTACATTATAGTAACAAAAAACACTATGAAAATGTAGAGTGTGTGTTATTTGACTGTGATTCCTCTCATAATACAGTAGATTAAAATTTAGATTCTATCATCTTGATTGTCATTTGAGGCAAGGCCGTCCATTGCTGACCATAGGACTTCCCAAAAGAACGATCACGAAAGCTACGCTACCAAGTGCGCGATCAGTACTCAAATGGGTAATCCATTTTTTTTCTTATCGATTTTCCCCCGTGCTTCGATTAGAAAAAAAATGGGTTACCTATTAATACAAGGAGATAGGCCAAGCCGGCATTTAACTTGTGAAAAGTGTATGCCCAGTGGGCATACATTGCCGCCAGTTCGCCGTCCCATAAAGTCGAGTGAATACGTACGTATGTCAGAAGGAAATATCTGTTTTTCTTTCAAATGCCGTCCTGTTCAATGTAAC
Source organism: Elophila nymphaeata (assembly GCA_955850985.1). Lineage (NCBI taxonomy): Eukaryota > Metazoa > Arthropoda > Insecta > Lepidoptera > Crambidae > Elophila > Elophila nymphaeata. The sequence goes on along the minus strand of OY039076.1, from coordinate 13,129,113 downwards.
ATGCAATCATTGCAGTGAATCAATTATTAATCAAGAAGGTAATGGAATAACTTTTCACACGTAAGAATCGAAAACTTCGATTTATATTTCAAAAACAATATTTAAACAAATAGTCCGACTTTTATTCATAAAAACACAATCGCTTTAAATTATGCGTTAGTATCTTACAAATTGTATTACATTGCGTCTGTGCTTAACTTTCATTGCTTCGCAGTCCTTAAGACCCGCGCAATGAATAGTGTTTATTACGGCATGCTCAACTAGAACCATGTTCTGTAGTACGGCCGCTGATCGCGACACTCGGTCTTCCTATGAACTTGGCGATTCGACCGATCTCTTTTGATTGATATATCTGTGGTAGCAGGGTAGGAGAAAGCATACTAATGCTGAGCAAAATTGAGATTTTTTTTAACGGAAAGCACACAACACATTAGATTAATTCTCTCATTGAATGATCTCATTTCCATATTTATTAATCTAGTCGTTTTATGATACCGTGACATGAATTTTAATAATTTTAACGTACGGGTTAAGAAATACATTTCATAAAACTCAATTCAAGTGCATAGAATAAATTGAATACTATTGATGATATTCGAATAACAAAAACCCGAAGACCTTTATACCAAAAGTGGCTTTTGGTTATTTTGTAGTATTTTATTTGTTTTATTATTTAATGGCTCCGGAAATTATTCATCAAGCCATGCCTTCAGTCATTTATTCTGCTTTCTTGATGTTTGTCTTAAAATATGAGTTGCACATATATAAATGCACCTAGGGAGTGCTTGGTGAGACATTCATGGCAACAGATTTCATGATGGCGACTGATGAGGTAGATATCTATAATAATATTATATTATAAAGCTGAAGAGTTTGTTTGTTTGCTTAAACGCGCTAAACTCAAGAATCTACTTATTCAAGATAAAAAAATCTTTTTGTTTCGGATAGTCGATTTTTCGAGGAAGGCACAGCTAGATGAACTATAAGATTCTGTACGCCACATACACCACAAAACGTTTATTTCAATGACTCATCTTAACTGCTCATCTACGCGGATGATTGAGCATCAAAATAACATCACTTTCACTGCAAAAAATCCGAAACAATTTTGAATTATCGAAACAAAAACCTCCGTCCAGATGCCATGGTTTCGCGCCAATCACTCCTTGATTTGTAGTATGCTCTGTATTTTCAAAATGTAGTAAGTAAACAGATACAAAAATATAGAATGTATTTAACTGGTACTTAACACCGTAGTTTATGAAAGGATCAGTAGATGGTTACTGATTGAGATATCAGGACACATCTAGGAAACGCATTTATTCTTTGTTAGTCATAACACTAATGGATTTTACTAAAGAAATTGCCAGGCGATACTTACACTCTCGGCATTATAGTGTCAGTTTCGTCAAGATTGCAGCATCTCGTTGGTACGACCGTGTTATTTTAGTACACAAGTATAAAATATGACGGTAAAAGTTCTTCTACTCTTGTTTTATACTTCCAACTTATAGTTGGAACAAAAATTCTAGGAAACTTCGACTGTTACACGATTTTTATAATCCTACGTTTCTCGAGAATATTGTTAACATAACTCTTTTTATGCTCTAAGGTGCTGTACTCACGTTATTTATTCTTTTTATTATTATTAGGTAATTCGACAGTATTACATCGACCGCTGTATCGAGAGCGTTCCGTCGATGGGTCACTACGACGGTTAACCATATTAATGGTACATTGTATCGACAGTTGGAGTGGATGGTTTTCTGGCGCTTCTCGGCCGCTGCCGCGGGACGTTTGTTTCGCTCACTAGGATTGCGCTTTGTTTTGGTCAAAAAGACTGACCAAAAAGTTCTAACCTTACTTAACCCAATGTAACCTATCCAGTGTTAACAAACGTACTATTGACATGGTGTGCTGTCGGTACAACGTATCATCGATATGGTCTAACGTCGATGGAATGTTTTCGATACAGTGACCATCGATGCAGTGACTATCAATATAGTGAACAGCACCGTACAGAGATAGTGTGTATGTATTATCTACTCAAACAGTCATGGCTCATCAGCGACGGAGTACAAAAGGTATATTATTGATGCATAATTTATGATATATACGGTTTACGAAATATAGACCTCTTTGTGTTTTTGATACAGTTTAAAACGCCAATATTTTGCCCAAACGAAAAATCGGGAGGGGTCTCTGTATACCGGAAACGACTCAAAAGTTGATAGAAACCTTGTATTTTGATGTCATATGCATGTTAAATTTTGGTCACCCATCCGAGTACCGACCGCGCACTTGGTTGCTTAACTTTCGTGATCGACGACTCAAAAGTTGATAGAAAACCTTATATTTTGATGTCATAATGCATGTTAAATTTGGCTGCAATATGTTAAAGCATACTCGAGTTATCGTGCTAACGCACAGACACAGATACACAGACAGACATAATTCCAAAAATGGTATTTGGACTCAGGAAGGTCCAAAACGTGTAAATCCGTCAAAATCTCGAGATTGAATTTTTTGACCATTACAAGACTTCCTCTATAATACGTATACGAGAAAGTAAAAATCAAAATAATCATTATGTATTATAGTTTTTGATTAGTTAACCCTTATGTGAGTGACAAACAAAACAACGCATTTGGTGTGACAAGGTACCCGGGTACCTACATAAAAAATGATACAGATATAATATTTAAGGAATGATTTTTAAGTATATCGTATTTAAATAATATTAGCTTTCATATTGAGACACTTGACTGAAAAGTGTGTTTTATTTTAAGCATTGAAAAATAATGTAAGTAAATATATTTCATGAATAATTTGTAATAATAAAATAGTTAGTTCAGTGCTGACACTTACTAAAAATGCCCAAACTTCTCAGTAATTTTGAGTGTAAAATCTGTCCTGGTTGTTGACTTTTGTTTGTTGGTTTACTGAAGGTTTAGTTGCTTTTTGATTTGATACCCCTGTTTGTGTGGGCGACAGGCTGGCAAACCTGTTACTATTTTGGGGGTCTGTATGGCCCATACTGCCAGATGTGGCTTTATGTATAGCCAAATGTTACCCAAAGCTCTGCTCAACTCCTTATGGGATTAGAAGCGTGATTATATGTATGTATGTATGTGAAAATAAAAAAAAAGGTTGTGTAAGATGTCTCAGGCAAATTTGTGATGAAGTCAATATTTCTATTTTTATGCAATTTGTCACAAAATGAAATTGAAGTCTATGTTTACTTTTAGTTTCAATTCAATATTATAATAAATCATATTATTTTGTTTACTTGACAATCCCACATATGAAAAGCATTGTAATATCTGATTATGATTTTCTAAGTGATACAAAGGCGATAGGCTAGCAACTTGTAAATTTTGGAGGTATTGTATGGCCCATACTGCCAGATGTCACTTTATGTGTAACTAAATGCTACCTAAAGATCTACTTCATCCTTTTGGGGATTATGAGCGCCATTGTATGTATATATGTATGTAAAATACAAAGAGGCGACAGGCTGGTAACCTGTCACTATTTTTGGTGGAACCACATGGCCTATACTGCCACATGTGGATTTATGTGTAAACATTTATTACATATGGCTATGCTTGATCCCTTTTAGGATTATGAGCGTTATTGTATGTATGTCTGTATGTATTAATACATAGAGGTACCCAGGTACCTTGTCACCCAAGTACGTGTGTAAAAAAAGTTTGTTAAATATTAATAAGTTTATTAAGTTTAAGAAATGTATATAAATGAAAACAGTAATTTTAGCAATAGTTAGGAGCTCTCAGAAACTCAGAGCCGCATAGCATTTCTATCCAATATATTATTCATGATTGAAATTGCAAAAGGTACCCGGGTACCTCGTCACTCACATAAGGGTTAATTGCTTCGTTTACTTTACTAAATGACAGTATTAAAAGAAATTGCTTATTATCAATAAAGCCGCTCATTTTTGTATTTTCTGTTTGAGTAGTCTCATCTGTGTATTACTGTCTGCAATAAAAGTGTTTTATTATTATTCTAGAAAGGCAATATTAAGCTGGTTGATGAAAGCGTTCTTACAATAACAAGATAGATATTATGATAATTAAAGTAATAATTCGTATTTGAGCCTGAGAGTAATGCTGCTTAATGTGTTCACCGAGATCAACATTTTATGTGATCAACGCAAACTTGCAAAAACCGATAATTTTTTTTTTTTTTTTTTTTTTTTATAAAAAGATCAAGCAAATGACTCTATTCCACCTGATGGTAAGCAGAAGTAGAGTCCAAATGCGAAGATTGCTAGCGCGAGAGATAAACTGCCGCGCTAGCCACCCACGCCTTGCTGACCTGCAAGGTGCTTCTTCACGCCTCTTTTGAATGACCCAGGATTATAGGAAGGAGGGAACACGTGTGCTGGCAGTGAATTCCATTTCTTGATTGTGCGACAAAGAAACGAGTTGCCAAATTTCTTAGTTCGCGTTGGAATGGTAGCCACAGTTTGTCGGTGACAACGTAGACCAGCACGCGTAGTCCTCAAAAGGAAGGGAGATGGTGGGATTAGGGAAAAAAGTTCCTCAGAGCACTCGCCGTGGTACAGACGGTAGAAAGCGCTCAATGACGCAACATTGCGACGCAATTGGAGAGGCTCAAGGTGTTTAGTCACCTCTTCGTCGCCGATGATGCGGGCCGCGCGACGCTGCAACCTATCCAAAGCATCGAGTAAGTACTTGGCAGAGCCATCCCACAGGTGCGAGCAATACTCCACGCAGGACCGTACTTGCGTCTTGTATAGCAAGCAAAGTTGATTTGGCGTGAAGAAACGCCGCACCTTGTTCAGGACTCCGAGTTTCCGTGAAGCTGTTTTTATCACGCTTTCGATGTAGTCCTTCGGATTCAAGTCGCTGCGAACCTCCATACCGAGCAAGGTGATACTGCTCTGTAGCGTAAGTGTTGTGCTCTGGAGAGAGGGAAGGGAAAGGAATGGCGACGTTTTAGCCGTAAACGCGCACACCTGAGTTTTCTTGGCATTGAACTCAACCAGATTTGCTGTGCCCCATTGAGAAACAAGGTCGAGCTCTCGGTTGAGTTCAATGACAAGATTCTCACGACTCTCCACGGTTTCTGCTCGTCCAGCCCTTGCGTGTCCGAAGTAGCCCGCATGCACTGTACTGTCGTCTGCATAGCAATGGATGTTCCCAAGAGGAATCATATCATTGATATGCAGAAGAAACAGTGTAGGGGATAAAACGGAACCCTGGGGAACACCGGCATTCACTGACATGAACCGCGAACTGCATCCGTCGGAGAGGACACGAATTCTTCGCTCATGCAGGAAGCCGGCCACCCAGGTACAGAGCTGAGCAGGCAGACCATATGTCGGAAGCTTGGAGAGAAGACTTTTGTGCCAGACCCTATCAAAAGCTTTGGCGATATCAAGGCTGACAGCCAATGACTCGCCACGCTTGTCCATGGCTTCACCCCAGACATGCGTCATGTACGCTAGAAGGTCACCCGTCGATCGTTTCGGCCTAAAGCCGTACTGTCGATCGTTGATCAGAGAGTGACCCTCTAGGTAACGGACCAGGTGGTTGTTGAGGATCCTTTCCATAACTTTGCAAAGTACCGAGGTGACTGCTATTGGCCGATAGTTGGCCGGGTCTGAGCGGTCCCCTTTCTTGGGAACAGGCTGCACATTAGCCTCTCTCCAAGCTTCCGGCACATGTCCAGAAGAGTAAGAGAGCTGGTATAGGCGCGTGAGTACGGGAGACAACTCCGCTGCACATTTCTTAAGTACAACGCCCGGGATGCCATGGGGTCCACTAGCTTTCCGGACATCGAGTGATTGCAGTTCCGCACGAACATCACGCTGCCTGATTTTAATGTCAGGCATCGTGGAGCCACAATGAGGTAGTGACGGTGGCTGTGCATTGCAATCATCGACTTGGGAATTAGCCGCAAAGAGTCTTGCCAGAAGATCGGCTTTCTCCTGCGGCTTATGAGCTAAAGACCCATCCGGACATCTCAGGGGTGGCAGCGAGGGCTGGCAGAAGTTGCTTTGCACGGCTTTGGCCAGACGCCAGTAACTACGGGAGCCCGTAGGATGCGTTACCAATTCGTGGCCAATGCGTGCGACGCGCTGGGCATCCGCTCTTATGTAAGCCTTCTTACAGGACTTGGAAGCATTGTTGTAGGCTGCTTTCAGTGACTCGATATCAGGAGCTTTAAGAGCCCGACCCCTGATCCAAGCGCGATACGCCGCCTGTTTCTGTGAAACAGCAACAGCACAATCGCGGTTGAACCAGAGGTTACGTCTGCCCTTACTGATGAGATCGGAATGTGGAATGTAATATTCCATACCCAATACAATCTCCTCAGTAATGGCAGCGGCGCAAGCTGATGTATCGTTATCACTGAAGCAGCGTTGCTTCCAAGGGATGGACGCAAAGTAGTCGCGCATACCATCCCAATCTGCAGACCCATAATGCCAGAGCCGGCGTTTAGCAACCGCCGGTTGCGGAAGCTTGGCCTGCGGCACTTTGGAGGATATCAGGCAGTGGTCAGATGAGCCTAGAGGGGCTCGGACCTCTACCTGATATCCCTCAGGATGGGTCGTGAGCAGAAGGTCAAGTAAAGAAGGCGCTTGACTTGCAATGTCTGGGATCCTGGTGGGCTGATCAACCAGTTGTGACAAGTCGTGCGTGAGAGCGAATGCATGAGCAGAGATCCCTGCATGGTCAGTTTTGGAGGAACTTAACCACAAACTGTGGTGAGCATTGAAGTCCCCCAAAAACACCAGTTCTGCATTGGGATACTGCTCCTGCGCGTCATCTGCCACCCGACTCAGATGTTCAAAAAGTCGAGTTGTCTCAGCGTCTCCGGTGTGGGATCTGTAAAGACACACATAGACTCTAGCCGAGGGGCCAGAGTCGACGTGTACCCCTAGCATGGAGAAGGATGGGTCTTCCAGGCAGCTCAAACGGCGACAGCAAACATCCGCCCGAACATACAAGCATACTCCGGCTTTCGCTTTGAAGGACTCTTCAAGCATGTAGCCGGGATAATTCAAGTAGCTTGTGTCAGCGGGCGGCAATATTTGCGTCTCCGTCAGAAACAACAATGCAGGTCGTGCTGATTCGAGGTGTTGGTGGACAGCATTGAGGTTACTGTGGAGTCCGCGTATGTTGCAGAACTCAACCTCAAACGGTGTAGAAGGAGTGGGGTTGTGCACCGCTGTAAAACCTGATTGTTTTTTGTTGGCTGCCATGGGAAAAGGAAAAAGAGACGTGAATCGAGTGGGCATTACCGCGACAGTTCCGGACAAAGTGGGGAGGCTGGTTTCACCATGGAACTGCCTAAAAAGGATATTCATCGATCCGCCGGACGGAAGGGCCCCCGTACCCCCCCGGGAGTGGCCGCCGGGACCCCACATCTCGGTCACCAACCGGCACGATGGTCCACCCCGAGATTATGCGTGGCATGATAGGGCAGCCTCGCGAGCTGGTTAGGCACGCTTGGGCCCCTGCACTGTGCCACGGGCGGCCAGCGGGATAACCGTTTCTACGGGTCTCCCTGGCCGGCGGATCGACGCATTCCTCCCGGCATCGGCTCGACCAATGTCGCCCCTGGACCGAACTTTGTCGCGGTAACGCCAACTCAAGCTCTGGTTGTACGCTGGCTGATCCCGAAACGCGCTCAATGAGCACTTCACGGGTTTTACACCACGCGTACGGTGGTAACTAACCAGGCGGGCGTCAGGCCCTACCACCAGTTGAGCGGATGGTCGCTAATAAATCCCTTAGTCGCCTCCTACGACACCCAGGGGACAGAGAAGGGGCAGTGACAAAGGTATTCTTATAAACCGTCACTGCACGGTTAGCATCCGATAGCCTGTTAATATTAGGCACTGCAGGCTCATGCTACTAGATGTAGAACAATGTATCATTTTTTCAGCGAGTGAGTACCATTATTTCCGGGTATGTGGGAATCCCCGGGAGAAATTGTCGGGTATATCCACTAAAATAAACTAGCGGCACTCCCGCATCGCCTTATGTGATAGGGAGTCCCCCACCACGTAAAGAGATGCGTGCAACCGGCAGAGTTGGACATAGGCCTCCCTTAAGGACCTCCAGTCCAATCGATGCTACGCTGTCTTCATCCAGCGGCTTTCTGCGACCTTTACTTCTTTTTAAAGGCACGCAGCCGCCACTCAAGGGCCTTTCCACACCAACGGCCGTTAGTCCTCCTCGCAATGTACCTACCTTGTCTACTGCCACGTAAGGTTGGTAATTCTATGGATCATGACAGTGACCAGATCTTTATTACGATGCAATTAAGTAGGGCTTTAAAATTATTCTTTAACTAACTTCACACTAAATGTGAAGTTCATTCGGATACTTAGCATTAGTGAAAAACCATGCAATAAAAAGATCTTATCTACAAGCGAAGCAGCGGAGTTTTCTTCGCATGTCATTGCTTCGTCAAAACATTTCGTCCCAGTATGTTATTGTTGTGCCATTCTGTAACTCATCTAATTACACTTCGCTCGACATTTAGCTCTCAAAACGAGAAGAGGACAAATTGTAAGCGAATTAACGTCTTTAACTTTTAATAATTATCTCGGATTCAGTTGGAAGGGGAGTGGGGAACGTGATTTTCCCGAACTCTTCCGCCACCCCAATCCATGGCAGTTTTCTCTTTAATTGTTTAATTCAAACAGGCATCCGAAGAATCCTAATTTGTGCGCGCCACGCTCAGGATTGCGCTTAAATATTTGATTGGATGTTTTACACACGAAGACATCTTGTTAGAGGGTTCGAGAATAATATAAATGACAAGTACACTGTCTTGAATCTTAATTTTGACTTTTATGATAATTATTATAGTTACAGACATAATAAAGTTGCAAAATTATATGTTTATCTGAGTTTAAAATTAATATTTGTGTTTAAGTCGTGGCCCGATCGTGATCTCTGGTGCAAACACTTACATCATTGCACAGCTTCGTTACGTATCCTCGCACCGCTCAGCTACCTTGCATATCTCTGGAGGAAACGCAACCTTAGTGCATTCTTTAAAGCACTCTGTCTGCACGTTTTATTTGGTGTGAGGTAATGCTGCGGTTCCACAGAAGCCGAGTTGCGCGGAGCTTAGCTGAGCGGGCCGTGTAAAAAGGTAAGTGTTTCCATTGTAGCTGCGCAGAGGTAAGCTGTGTAGATGGCTGAAGTTGAGCCAAGCGGGACTGAGATAGGCTCAAGTTAAGCCAGTGTCTTCGTCAGGAGGACGCGCCAGGTCGAGCAGCAGTCGGTGAGGAGGTGGCTTATAAGGCCGGCGTCGGCCAGCGGCCCACAGGAGCTGATGACAGCTGGTAGCCCCTGTGGGCTGCTGGCTACCAATTGGTGCACAAGGAGTGCCTGGACAGGCAGCGTTGGGACGGTCTCGGTGTAGTTGCGCTCACGTGCGCAGATCCCGAGCCGTCCCGCAATAGCGCACTGGAGGTCAGGCCGGGGAGGATGTTTAGTGGGTATGGAGGGAACGTCTTTACCTCGAGTCCCACATATCCCCTGCGGTTAGCACCACCCCGCAGGAACGATGCGTAAATGCATTTGACCTCCCCGACGAAAAAAAAAGGGTCAAGTTAAGCCGAGTGCGGCTGTGTAATGTAGGTAATTCTTCTCAACTCGGCTAATATTGTTTCCACTGAAGTGGAGCGGAGACGAGTTGTGTGATTAGAGCAATATCATTGGTAATTTTTTTGTAAGTCTCTGCTCAGCTCCGCTTCTGTGAAAACGCAGCCTAAATATAATATTAGGCAACATGCTCATCACTATTTGAGACATTATGCCAAAAATAACGTAGCTTTATAAAGCCAGATTGATGTAGCTTTACAAATATATATTATATAAAACTAAAACTTTGCTAAGCCCGTTTGCCATTACGAACATAATTACTAATGTAAAAAATAATTTAAAATCATTTAATTATTTATTTGACTCAAACATTTTCTCATTTTTCTTTTTAAATTATTATTCAGATAAAAAGTTTTTAATAGTTTCACGTTTCCACGAAATGCCCCAAGAATTTAATGAAACTAAATTCCGAGGAAAATAATGTCTCTTCCCGTAAAATGATTAATGTCATCGTTAGTTGATGTAAGTAGGAAGAAGATATGATGCGACAAGATTTATTACGAGAAAGGAAGATCTTTGCTGAATAATCTTAAATCTACTTTATATTATATGATTGCAAAAAAACTGCCAGGGAAGCTGATAGGCACAATCATAAACTGTTGTTGATGATTCGATTTTATGAATATTAAATAGGGAACGAAAATCTAAAACATGTTGTTAAGGATATCAAACTATGCCTAAATTCCACCCACCTGTGAAGTCAAGAATTACTCAGACAAATGCGGATTGGTAAATAGTTAATTCAGCGGGTCTCCTGTGACACTGTTTTGAGTTTTCTTACACTTAAAATGTAACAAAATATGGGCGGGCTCTAAAAGTTTTGGTAGCAAAAATAGGTACGTTAGTATGTTTACCGCAACGAATGGTTAACATACCTCGCGTTCGCCTGCGTTAGGGGCATTTTATTTGTTATGTTGCTGTTTATTATATTTGTATTTCTTTGATCGTATTAAGAAGTCGCAGGAGACTAAAATGTTTTGATAAATGTTCAGTAAACATGTTTTATTTGATTGTTACAGGGACAGATACAGGGACAATCATAAACTACGGATAAACAATGGTGACATAATTATGTATTTTAATTTATATAATATCACTTTGACTGTTTTGAAATATAATACCTACCTATGTATTTTATTACTTTAACATTTGGTAATATGCATATTTTTAACACAAAATTAAATATTTACAAAGAGCCATCAAAGAAAATAAGTGCTATTATTGCAACAAAAGTTTCTGTGAAAGGCTCGGACACCATTTCAGTTTTTAACTAGGTGGTAGATCCATGAACTGAGTGTTGAAACCACTAATATTGTCGTATCGCCGTGCGACTCGCGCCATACCCTCGTTTTGTATTGTTATTCCTTATCTATCCATGTATAGGAGACCCTAGTATTTAAATTTTCGAATTTTGTATGTTTTACAAATTTTTCTGTTGGTTTATTTCAATTTAATTTTTTTGTCGTATTTCTTCCGTAGTTCTGTTCCTGATGGGTGCACAACCTTTGATGTCCAACCATTTTTGCGCTTACTGAGAGCTATCCGTGGAGACCTGCAAGGTCCGCTTCGGTTGAGTAGGAGTGGAGCTGGGCCGCTTCAAAGTTTTCAAATTTCTGGTTTGGCATACCTTTGGCACACACGTTTTTACAAAAAAGTTAGGTTATTCGATCTTGCGTTGATGTCTTTTTATAAAAACCTAACCTAAGGCTAACCATTCTTTTGGACACCACGCGAACTGACGTGGGCCGATCTTCTCGTAGAAACATTTTTGAGAAAGGTCTTAATCGTGTCTTTGGATACCTTTGTCTATGCCCTACCTCATGATTGAACATACGCAGACTCAATACTAACCTGAATGCTGACCGATAACAACTTCAGAGAGCGAAGGTTACAATTAACATTGTTGTTCTGACCGAGACAGATAGGTACACTCAAGTCTACTGATACAAGCTTCCTTAACCTTCATACGGTCTTCGGGTCATTTTTGACCCATTTCAGGATTGAAACATAGTTTACTTCTTAAGTATTTTGTTTCGACAGTTGATATTGCATGACTTTATTTAAAGTTTTTAGCTCGATATAAATATGTAACTGTTTTATTAAAATACATTACATTTTTGAATTTATAAATTATTTTACTCTAATGGCCTTCGGGTCACATTTGACCATTAAGTATAGAACGATTGCAGTGTGTTTACTTTTGGAATCGAGTTACCCACTATTTATTGTATAATGCTTGCATTGTTTTACTCACACCCGAATTTAGTTTTACAATAAATATTGAATGAATAGAACGTCAGTCAATGTTTCACAATCGAGTAATTATTACGTATTTGAAAATGAAGGACAGCGAAATTGAAATATTTTTGAACAAGGTGTCTGATGAGGAAGAATCGTGTTCTGAATTGGAAGATCTTGTGGAAAATGCTGATACATCTTGCAGTAGTTCTAGTGAGAGTAAAAATACATTCTGGAAGAATGTTGTCAACGAATGGTCAAATAACTTACTGTAAAAAACCGTTTGGGAGCAGTCACGGAAGAGCTTCGAGGGAAAATATCAATATGATGCGAGGATTGACGCGCCAGGATTCTTCATCGAGAATCACTGAAGTAGAATTGTCAAGTTTCGAATTATTTTTTCCACCTCCACTGGAACACATTATTTTGATGAGGGAAGACGTATATTTGATAAAGAATGGACTGATATTGACAGTACTGAATTGTTCGCGTTTATTGGTTTACTTTTGTTAGCTGGTGTGTTTCGATCAAATAACGAAAGTACTGAAAGTCTGTGGGATTCTATAAAAAGCAGACCCATATTTGCAGCGCCCATGTCACTGAAGATGATCAAAAAAATATCAAGAGTTATATGGTTTGATAACAGAGAAACTAGAAGCGAACTTGTAGAAGAAATACTAAACGATGGCCTCAAGTGGTGTTCAGTAATATGATTGTTATATCAGCATATAATGCTTTTGTCTTATTCACATCTGCTAATTATGTCTAGAAAGAAGGCAACCTTGCTAAGCGCCGTTACTTTTTAGAAAATCTCGGTATGCAGCTTGTTACTCCCTATGTGAAGAAACGGCAAACATTGCTTCGGGCATGTTTTTCACTTGAAATTGCAAAAAGTATACGAGATTCGTCACAAAACGATCCACAATTATCAAACTCGTCCCAGTCTGAAAAGAATACAGAGAAAAACAACCAAGAGAGGCCGATGTCAATTGTGTCAAAAAACAAATAATAAAAAAGGATTGGTTTGCCTCAAATGCAAAAAAATTATATGTAAACAGCATTCTAAAACGATTACTTTGTGTTCTCAATGTAATAACTGATATTTTTTTATTTATTTTGAATATTATTTTATTTAGTTAGCACAGAGTAACGTAATACTATACGGGTAACAAGTAAAAGTGGTATATGTTAATTTTTTTATTAATTCTAATAAAATTTATATTATCTAACTATTGTTTTCATAGTGTATAAATAAATGTATTAAAATATAAACCTAAATAATATTCGCTACGTAATTATTTGACATAAATATAGGCAATATACTGCATGGGTCAAATTAGACCCGAGGCCCCTTGACGTCGGTCATTTTGAAGACCGTATGAAGGTTAAATATCCCGGCTACGTGCTTGAGGAATTCTTCAAATTGAAAGCGTGTAGACTTATATATTTGAGCGGGTAAGGACGTGTCTTTAGCAATTTAGCTCAGCTGAGCTCAATTGAAAGTGCAGCCATATTTTACGGTCACTACTATACGGACAGAGTGATGGTTAAAAATGTCTAAATGTGTGCACAACTGATATTTTTTAACAAATTCAATGCGCGTGGTAACTTTATTTCTAGTCTAACTCTTATTTAGATGGGATCAGTTGAGCTTACGAAGAAAAATAAAAAAGGTAAGTACCTAAATAGTTAATGCTGAGATGATAACTGACCGAGTGGTATGGAAGAGAAAAACATATTACGCTGACCGCAAGCGCTTGAGACTACAAGGATTACATTATGGGCACCGATAGTATCAGTTCAGCTATGCGCGTGTTTTATACATATACGCAGCAATCCACGCATCGATATCACTCACGGAGCATTAGACTAGTCTATGATCTCTCATCAGCTCCACAAGCAACGTTCAATTTACTTTTTAAGTAAATTGAACGTTGCTTGTGGCGCTACTAATTACATTAATAATGTGGAAAAATTTAAACTATAAAAAGAAACAAAACTAAACTAAACAATATAACAAAGAAACCAAACTATAGCGCCCTTTACACGTAAAGTTCGGTACGCGGGAAACAGCACGCGCCGTTCCATCCTTCGCTCCGAAACGTACGTGTAGATGCGCAGAGCTGTCGGTTCGATCTGGCGTGTCGACGCGAGCGCATATTTCACAGTTGTGTGCGTGCATCACGTGTGGATGCAAAATAAAAAATGTCGGTTTGGAGCGTCGAAGCAATTACGGAGTTCATAGCTATGGAAGATTAGAAGTAAGGACTACAGCAACAGGAACTTGAAAAACAAAGCCTATGACGAACTGGTTGATTTTTGCAAGAAAATAGGTTTTGCATCAGCAAATCGCGATAAATCCGCGGATTGGAATGCAGTCACAGATGCGTGGGTCCGAACTTTACGTGTGAAGGGCGCTAATGTGATAATTTTAGAAAAGATAACACTTGATAAACTTCATAATATTATTTCTTTGATCTCACTCATCAGCCCCACGCAACGTTCAGTTTACTTAATAAAGTAAATTACAATGACATGCAACTCATAGACATGCGTTATGATCTAATTAGTAAATCACGCTATGCACATTTATATTGGATTACTGTTTTGCGCTGATTGTTAAACACTTATGTTTAATACTTTCTGACTTAAATCTGTTAATGTACTTTAATAAATAAATAAATTCGGCGTGAAGAGTGTCCTCATTCTATTGGAAATCCACCACCAATTCATGAATCGGTTCCCACATGAATACAATTGATTTGATTATAGGGCCAGTTTCGTTTTCTGACCGGTTGTGGTACGCAATTGACGTAAGTGTAGGAGATTTTTCGGCTTAAAAATAAGCTACTGCATATAGCATGAGAAGTTTTTAAAATTTGCTGTCTGACGGAGTTACCTAATTCAGAAAAATAGTCAGCATGCTTATCACAGTTAAATCAGGAAGCAGTCAAGCTGTTTCACAATCCCTCTCGTCGACTGTACCTTTGAATATTTCGTGCTTATTCATAAACAGTTAGTTCTGACTGCTGCGTCATTTTAGATTGCGTCATGAATATAAAAGGGGCGGCATAGTGTTTTTGGTAATTCTTGTTTCACTCTGATTAAAAATATCCATTTCTACCAGGAATGGAACAGTTTCAGCATAATTGGTTTGTACAAATGTGAATGCACTATGGTAATCATTACAAAAGACAAACATGTAAAATTTGGTTAAATAAAATTCTCGTCTACTGTTTATTTATTTTATTTAGCACATGATCAATAACGCCTATTACCAATTGACGTCCAAATTAGAGAAATGTAACCAATTAAAAAATAACAATTTGCACCCCAGAAAAAATTAAGTTGATCATAAAATTTTATGTCGCTGTTCCTCAGAATCACGGATTATATTCATGGGTTTGGAAAACACCGAGTATGTAATTGATCTATAGTGATCGACTATTGTTAAGACTGTTGTTTTGGTATACACTTTGTGATAAAAAAAAATCGCGAAATGATTAAACGAGTATATTTTATATGCTATGTATTAACACCAAGTTCAAAGTATTTAGCGTCTTGCTCAAGTCGTCTGTTAAAGTTTTTATTGCTTGCCCAGCCGCGATAATATATGCCCTGAACAGAGAGAACATTCAAGTACAATTTCAGGGCAAAGGTAGAAACTTAAGAGGCGCACTTTAACAGTGTTTGAGTTTGTAATGGTGCCCCCGAGCGAAACATATGCGAAGGCTAGTGAACTTGATAAATAGAATAACTTGCGTCCACTAACACCATTTAGCTTTCCGTTACCAAGATAAATGTTTAGTTAGATTATGTGTCTTAGGGTTGGTTATTCCGTGAATATATTGTGTGTTTTCCTGTTACGTATTATTTATTGTATTTGTATTGTTATTAAACTTAAGAAATAATATTGGTTACTTCCACTAGAATAACTCCAGAACTGGGAAGTAGTGTGGAAACTGTATGCGGTAAAGTACATTACTTTATACGTATTCTTTAAATTTAACATATTTTGGCATAAATTATGTGTAACTTAACTTTTGGCTTGTACCACGGATGTCGCAAATGCACTATTTTTTATTACTAACACTTTTGATATAATAAATAATTATCAGAAATATAGGAGATTTTTTGCAATATTAAAGTAATGAAAGTAAATTATTAGCCATCATATGGCTAATAATTTACTTTCATTACTTTAATATTGAAGAGTAGAATAACATCGCCCCAAATCCTCCAATAGGTGTCATAGAAGGCGACTAAGGTATCAGCAAAGGGGTATTGATCACCTTATATTCCGTCCACAATTTACATTGGGCAAGCCTGGAGGACTACTGCATAAACCTCCTTCTCTGGCAAGGAGACATCTTGTGTCCCAGCAGTGGATCGAATTATAAAGGCTATTAAGAATGAATAAAAAGTAAATTTATTATTTACCCGCTTCCGTGCCCTACAGGTCTCGGGTTCGATCCCCAGAGGACAATAAAATTCTAGATTGGATTAAGAGGTTTCCTTGGTTTCATCATCACTTACAAATTAGCAATGCAGGACCGGGTAGGAATCGGGTAGGAATCCTTGAGTGAAGCTTATGTTTGCGATCCCAGTTCGCTGTCGTAGTTCGCCTTGGCAGGATGCCCGGAGAGCATGTCTCGGTTAAGATTACGAAATGAAATAATAAAGGTGATTTTATTAACCTGAAGTAAAGGATGAATTATATAATGAGTCTCAAGAATCAACGCTGACTTGAGCGTCGTACATCTTTATCACTTTGTGTTTGATAGAAAGTGACAAACAATTTTCAAGGGATGATTGATTGTCATTATGTAATACGGGCCTAAGATGGCCAGAGCGATCTCACGATTATAATCATTACTATCAGTTTATTAATCTTTTATTACCAAATGGGGCAATGTCTGAATTTAACAATTGACAATGGTTTTTTTTCAAATCCTTCACTAGCATACAGTAATTCGGTTAACTATTTAAGCTACGATAAAATACACTCAGAAAAAAGTACTTTTGAAGTAAGGAGGTATACACACGTATTCAAATAGCTATAAAACTCGGCACCGTTTGCTAAATGGCCTTTGATTAAACTCAGCTGAAACCAGGTAGATTGGCTAAGTAAAACGATTGTTTTATTTACTTAGGTTCTTCAATACAACTTTGGAAGTTTCGTCTTTCAAAGGGTGAATTCTGGTACTTATCAAGCAACCGCAAGGGTTGGAATTAAACGAACCTGCTTATAACTTTCTAAGTATTTGCAATATAATGTTGAACTGCTTCAAACGTTTTTAGACTTGGTGTATTTTTTATTTTATTTGTGCTCCTATTAATAGACTTGCTTCGGGAAAAGTAATCGATATTTAGCTGACTTCTAAATAGAACAATATTTTAAACAATTTTCTTAATTATGATTGATTTTGATTAAATTCGTCGTGGTCAAACAGTCCTGTGTAGCTCAGTTGGAAGAGCAGTCGCCCGGAAAGCGAAAGGTCTCGTTTTCGAGTCCAGTCTCAGCACTTATCCATGACAGGATATTTTTCCATGTTTTTCGTTTATATTTATTTAATTTGGTATCAATTTCAATCATAATTTAACTTGCCGAAAAAAAAAAGAAAAATAATATTTTAATTTTCTTAATGTAAATTGTGACTGTTTCTGTCGTTAATTATGTCCTAAGTAGACACAAAGTTTCGGAATGTTAGTGGCGCTGTAGTTGATACGCTATAAGTTGCAAGTGATAAACACTATTATTAAGCAATTATAATACAATAATTTAGCAGTCGTTAGAAAGTTTTAAGTGCTCTCATGTAAATTATCGCGCTATACCCCGTCCTACGAAATACATACTTATTACTACTTCTGCAACACAATATAGCACTGTTTGATGAGATTTTTATTATAAAAATAGAAAAAAATAACAAAACTATATATTTTCTACATCTAAATAATATGCTCTGTTTTACACATAGGTATGTGCACTATACATTGCACAGTAATGAGCATTTGCAACATCCTTCAAAATCTCACATTTCCTGTAACTAAAACACTAATAAAACTTCCCTATCGTTATTTATTTTTCGTTTTATCACGTGATGCTGTTAAACCCTGAAATTTAAAGCGGTTTTTTAGTTCTTACCATAAATTCAATGTAAAATATAGCATACATTTAAACTTTGCAAGTAATATATGACACAATATTTACATAGTACGTGAGTGGGCGCGCTGTGAGCAAATTGCCGCACGGCGACACTTGATAGTAAAAAAAAACTTCCTCTAGCAGTCTCCCGCGCACTGGTTGATGTCCGATCTTTCGGTACGAGTTCCAAACAAAAGTTGGTGCAGCTACTACGAAGCGCAAACCTTACCGGTAATTGATTTAAGAATAATTAAGGATTTTTTGTTGAAGTCGGCAAAATGCTTTAGCGCGCCCAATCTAGGGTTAAGCCCACATGGATGAGAGTTCCAGTGGAAGCTCGCTTCCTCCTCAGGCCTTATCGTCACTTATCATCAGGTGAGAAGAAGGCTCTTAGCCTTCTTTTTTCTTGGACTTCTCCGTATAGCATAAAATAATGCCAGGTAATGCCGGCAAAATAGAATAGCATCACCCCAATCATCCAATGGGTGTCGTAGAAGGCGACTTATGGATCAGCAAAGGGATTAAGGGGTGTTGATCACCTTATACTCCGTCCACCACCAATCCGCATTGTGCAAACGCCTTGTATTACTGCCTAAGCCAACAGAGTATAAGGTGATGAATACTCCTATGCTGAACCATTACTCACTTTCAACGACGCACATTGGTTTATATGGGGTGATGCTATTCTACATGGAGCGATGACAAGGAGAGGCCTTGTGTCCCAGTAGGGGGTCAAATTATAAAGGCTGTTATGATGATGATGATAATGAAATGCATTTGTATTTGTGCGATGTTTATTTCAATTCAGATTATTTTTAGTGTAAAACAAAATAATAAGACTGCAATTACTTTACATGGGTTTCAACGTGGAGTAAACTAAAATGAAAATGAAGACTGTCGTATTCACGTCCTTGTGTATTTGTTTGTGTCAACAACACGGCACTGGGTTTATTATTACTATGACGATGTAAAGTTAACCTGGAAGAGGCTCTTAGCAAGCATAAAGGCTCAAGCCAAAATCGCAACCGGTCGCTCTCAACCTTAGCCTTTCCCCCTTTTTTCGTTGACGGGGAGGTCAAATGCATGACGCATCGTCCATGCGGGGTGGTGCCAACCGCAGAGGATATATGGGAATCGAGGTAAAGGCGTTCCCTCACTAACCACTAAGCATCCTCCCTGGCCTGACCTTCTTCGCTCTTTTACAGGTTACTTTTGCGGTTCGAGATCTGTGCAAGCACAACTAGCAACGAGACCACCTTGGCCTTTCTCCTATCGCGTGCAGCCCTTTTTTATATAAATAGATGACAAACAAGCTTGCAACCCACTTGGTGTTAAGTGGTTACCATCGCCTATAGACACTTGCAATATCGAGAGTAAATCACTTAACACTGCAAGTACTTTGCCATCCTAGGGACTAAGATGATATGCCTTCCATGCTCAGTAATTACACTGGCTGCCTTTCCCTTCAATCCGAAATAAAGCAAACTGTTTCACAGCTGAAATAGGAAAGGCGGTGGTACCTACCCATGACCCTACCTACCACCCGATATAGTCCTGAAAACTATTCAAAAATAAAAACTCATCAGTTACAAAAAAGGTACTGTAGAGAAGATTCGTAGACAAGAGCGTTGAATTTTAGCGACTGTGAAGAAGAAGCATTACCTCTTTAGATAGACAGTCAAGCGTAAATTTGCCTTGATTGTAAGCCGTCTCCCTAGAAATAAGACTGTAACTAAATGGCATTTTACAATTTTAAAATTTACAAATTATATTCATCTCAGAGGCATAAAGTATAAATATAAAAATAATAACATAGCTATTATCTATCTAACGTTTACAAGAGATTGAAAATAAATAGCAAATCAAATTAAAAGTTCCTACAGATTTTGATGTTTCGCTTCAGGTGAAATTTTCATACATCTTCTTAATACATTTTAGCTGTGTTTGCGTAAGGTGAATGACCAAATAATGGATTTCGATATCAAGTTCCTTTACAATAGCTATAACAAAAATGGGCTGTGTCAATTTCGACCGTACGCATTTGAGATAAGATTGAAAACAAATGAGAGCCATCAGTAAAGCCTGGTAGCCGCGAATTAAGTCTTTAGACTGGCAGAATGGCGGTCATTAAGTCAAGCGACTTGAATAATTTTGACACTAGCTTTAGTTCGATAATATAAATTATGTAGCGAGCTATTTTGCTCCAAATATTGATATTAGGTACTTAACGCTTTATGTTCTTTGAAGTCGTTCTTATACGACTATGAACGAAACCACAATAAGAAACCTTTAATACTAGGTTTAGACTAAAATATGGATATCTATAATAATTATTGACATAATAGGCTAATATTATTTATAGACTTCTCAAAGACCGATGACATTACAATAATTGGATATGAATACCCCATTATCCTGATTAGAATCGAAAAAACTAATAAATCAAACGTTTGGAATGTTAGTTCAGTTATACGTCACTAGATAGCGATGTCATTATTAAGTTGGCGGTGTTAAAAGATTTTTTTAATAATATAAGTACTTTCATCGAAGGTTATAATTCATACTAAAAAGTGGTAAATAAAACACAAGTTTAAACAAAACTAAAAAAACACGCATTTATGTTAAATAACTTTTAGTCCGATTTATAAAAGTTCGGCTTTTTTGTCCGAACATAAAAGCGTGTTTTTTAGTTTTTTTTTAACTATTATTTTATTCCTAACACTGTAATAGAACTCATCTTAGTGCCAAACTTTCTTACACTATTACATAATATTACTTGTTCGTTGTCATTTAAATAATTATAGATTGTGAATACATATTATAACTGCAATATTTTTAAGGTCTGACTGGTGACAGTTTAATTACTTATCACGAAGACAATTCAAAGGCATTTTCGTTAACTGTATATCCATGTGTGTGCTAGAAGACACCTAAAGTTGTCTTCAGACTGAGATATTTGCTCAGACGTCTAAGAAAGAGGTTGTGAGGATTTATGAGCTGTCAGGTGCAGTCTACACGGTGCCACGGGCTTGAACAAAGGTACTGAAAATGCAGGTATGCGATGCTTAAACGACTTAAGTAGCTGTATACATGTATGTATATTACTGTAATGTTATGAACTTTTGAGTCTCTGCGTTTAAGGAATGTTTTAGGTATTCTTACACTAACTTTATTAACGTTTTTATTTTATTTATCCTATAGGGTTGTAAAATTTTATAAATCTAATTCGATGTTGTCGTTTTAACTAAACATAATGTGCATAGGACTATAAAATTAATACATGTAAATGACAATCAATATTATTCATAATGACCAGTCCACATTAATACAGTTGTGAGCTGTGGAGCTGCATGTCTTTTCTCTGCCATTAGATACCTTTAAAAATACAGTTATAAATAAAAATTGTTACTTTGTTCCAGATAGGGTATCTGACGGTTTAAAGTACTTAGCAAAGTCCATTTAAATAAGTAACTTTTTCATTTTGATTTCGATCAAAGTCAAAATCAATCGTTTATTGAGTATACGATAATATACAATAAGAACGTTCTTGATAACTTGCACTAACTTATTTCAACTTCAATAAAGCATTATTAAAGATTTCCTCATCAAAATTTAATCATCTGGTATCAGTATATCAGCGTTGAAAAATCGAAACCCGAATCGAGAAGTTCTCGAAAATTCCAGCAATCAGTTAATGGATTTTAAATAGGAAACCGATGTTGGAAAGGGAAATTAACTTGTCACTTCATTCAAAGAGCTTCCAATGCATCACTTCGGATTGTTTTTGACAGAAATATTGGAGTTCTATTAAATTTCACTTACCTCATTTAAATTTTCTTACGAAGTCGGTATTAAGAAATTTATCCAAAAATTTCATATAGATCCAATCACATTACTTCAAATTTAGTATCATGTTCATCGAAATTAAATCGAGGAGGGCAATGGTCACGAAGTCATGCGTGAATCATAACAATCGTAGAAAATGCCACTAAAAGCGGTCGGTACACCAATGAGTTCTCAAAAATTTTTCAAACTTATTTCCTCCGTTTTCAGGAAGTTAAGCTCGGTTATAATCGAAATGTAGCAGAAGTAAAATTCAAGTCCACAAATGGAGACTAACAACTCTGACACCAGGATAATATGTACCCGTAGTGTAAGGTTTTTAGTAGAAAAAAACATTACATTTTAATTGCCTTAAGAGCTCAAATTTGTATGGGAAATATGATTTACGCTTCTTTCCACTAGCGGTGCTCTTCACGTTTCCTTTGCAAATTAAAGTCTTGTCTTAATTAACGCACCTAAAACAGTAACGTTTTTTATAGTTACACTTCGGTACTGTATCAGGTTGTTTAATTCATTAGGAGAAGACTTGTTTATATTGATATTACTAAAAATATTTCATTGTTGTCTCTCTCTGTCTCGTTATTAAAGTAGTAAGCAGTACTTTCCGAGCACGTGTAGTGTAAATAGGATTTTTTTCACAATTAAATGCTATTAAAAGCGTGTATAATTTTACAGACCAAACGCCGGAGTCCTTTGAAATAATATCTCGAAATTCCTGTCAATAATTTACTAGATACCGTGAGAAAACTAGAATTTCTTAATGGCATAACTGTTTTTATTGCCTTGCCAGTAAAACTGGTTATTTTACAGAAGTTAAACATCTAATTTTTTTTCTTTGGCGAACTAAAGAATTTATTCAATTACTGCGTCGATAGTTCAAATTTTGAAAAATAAGAAGGCTATTTAAATTATTTAAATTTTTCCATGGTAGATATGGCGAGATGATTCATTTTTCGTTTTAAAATATCTACTAAAAATTTGGTTTTCTTTAGATACTTAAAATTGTATTTAGAGCCAATGCAAGCAAAATTACAGAAACTAAAAAGTGTAAAATTAATTAAAGGTACCTATTCTTTGTTGTCATTCTAAATATCTACCGAATTGACAACGTTTTATTTCGTTTTGTACCAGTTTTCCTTACAAATTCCTCAGCTTTGTGCAAATATATTTTGTACCTAATTGTGTTTGGTCGGAAAAATAGCTTTATCGAGTTTATTTGAACTGGTAAAAGGTGTACGTTGGATCTTATTTCTTCGTATTCGAGTGAGATGCTGCGTGGGATTATTTTTTATACATTTTCAAGATTAGAAGTTGTGGTTTATTTTAAACGGGTGGGCGAAATGGTGGGCACTAGATCACAAAGCCTTAGAACAAATGGTTTTCTTTCAATTCCTGAGTAGGTAACTCAGTTGGAAGATTATTCGGCCGGATTACGGACATTAGTTGCCTTTACACTAATGTAAAGAAAGAAAGAAAAACATGCACGCTCTATTGCGCGATCTCAGTGCGCTCAGTCACACACGATTATTTTTTAACCAGTCTGTTTAAGCACGCGTTCTTTCGAACGCGATTAATCGTGTTCATTTATCGATTAATTGTGTTCATTTTTGACAACGAAGAACGACCGTGTATAAGCTAGGCGCGCGTGATAAACCGCGCAAAACTGGCACGTTGGAGTGTGTGCATAGCACACCCGTGTAGCACGCGCGGCTCGTGCTGTTCCCATTTCCTTTCTACGTCCTTTACACGCACAATCTTTCACAGTGTAATATGCATTAGCCCTCCATCCACTTGCATTTATTCCTGCTACAATGCCCAATCTATAAGGAATAAATTCTACTGGATAGGCAAAGCGCGAAAGAATGATGATATTAAAATCTTTATGTCACTTTCGTCGTGCCTGCACGACGCAGCAACCTTGACTTAGATAGAAAGGAAGTAGAGATGACATTAGTTATTAGCCTCAACGGTTTATTTGTCCCTACGATGATTATCTACAGTTTATCCATGAGGACTTGAGGACAGGACCCGTCCTAGTACAATTTATAACAGTTAAAGCAGATTATGGTGGGTTGACCACTGAACTAGGACGGGTCCTGTGTTTCAGGTAGTCAACCCTCCACTCCTCTATAAATAATGCGTTAGTAAAATATGTCCATACTTTATTAGTGAATTACCTACAATAGGTCTTCAATGAGTGTGCTGATAAAGCAGTTGTGTGATACGACAGATTGTGTTCTTTGTGTTCTTTGTAGCTAATAAGCATACGGCCCCGGGTGATCGTAAATGGTTTTTGTAGCTAATAGAATAAACGTTTGCGAAATTTAAGGACCTCTCGCGTGCGGCCGATTCTTACCCCCAAAAACACACAAAGAAGAGAGTTATTTGAATGCCATGGTCTGTAAATAAATATTTGCCTAGAACAGTAGCTTGAATTTTTATTGAAGATATGTTTTTTCCAAAGGAGGGTTCCTTTGGCTTATTTGAAAGCACGGTTTGATCTGGGGTTAAATCATCTTAAAGCTGACGCCACACCGCGGATGGGACTGGAAGTCGACGTGTTGTTGACGCTGAGCGTTTTAGAAATGTCGAGGACGTCGGACGTCACAATGTACCGCGACATTCCGTCGAGCGGGACGGCGCGGTACATTCGCCATGCACACATCAGCTTAAGCTATTTTAAACAAATTCCAAGAAACATTATAGAAACTCTGTAGCTAAATTGAAAATATAATTCTATTTCAAATTGTATTATTACAGTCAACAAATCTGTTCCGTACGATTTAAAAGCACAGTGAATTGGTTTTTAGTCGACATGAAATACTTCGATGTGATTCACGATACGAAAAGAACCCTTTCACACGTCTACCACGACACAAAAGCAGCTTCGAAATTGAACACTATTTGCTAACCACTGCCGTTTTTGTTCCATTCCTGAGGAGTAGCTTATCATTGCCAAAGTAATGGTTTCTGTGTAAAAGTTTAGAGCCAATAGGTCTGCAGAAAAAAGGTAGAGTCTGAATCTTTATTACTCGTTATAAGTTCCCCGTACTGAAAGGTTTTTCTTTTTAAATTAGGAGCTTTGAATAGACGCCAAGTGGTCGTTTTCAATTGTTCCCTACTGTTTGCTGTGAAAGTTAGGGGTACCTACAACAATAGCGTAACTTGAATAGACTTTATCTAAGGTATTTTTGTATGCAAATTAACACGAATACAAATTGTGATTGTACAATAGTTTTTATTACTGGAAAAAACTTTCGGTATAATTATAAAGTGTATTCTAGACTTCTAAAAGTCCTAGCTATGCTGTTTTTCTGTAAGCATATTTACGAAATTTTAGCAATCATCGAATTTTCGTCACTTTCTTTATATATAATTTAATCTCATCTCAGCATGAAATAACAAAATATGCCATTAATTTGAAATCTGGAGATTTCAAATTAATGGCATATTTGTTATTCAATTATCATTATTATGCTTGTGGTTTTAATACTAACAATATAATTGGTCGGCGCTAATCCAATCAAGTACTTTTATGGTAAAGTTGCGTGGAATTTTAACCTTAGATAAATTAGCCACCAGCTTTACTTTTTAATGAGGTAGGTACATAATGTGAATATAATTTATTTATTTGTGCTTTTCTTATTTAAGATAAGGGTCGACAAAACATACCAATTTGTTAAATAAAGATGTCACGCACGACAGTTAGCAATAGCAATTTTCACGTTGAACTTTCAAAGTAAAACAGAACTTATCTCCTGCAATAGTTCTGACAATACTTTCGAAGATACAGTCTAAATGTGAAAGAAAATTGTTTACGGCGCTAACATTATATTGCCATCTTTATCATTTTATCCGAGAGACGTCCACTGTTGGACATAGGCCTCCCCCAAGGATCTCCAACCTGATCGATCCTACGTTGCCCGCATCCAGCGGCTTCCTAACGCTGCGTTTTCCGGTACGTGGTCGCCACTATGCAGAATCTTTGCCCCCAACGGCCGTCAGTCGTAATGTGTCTCCTCGCTATGTGCCCTGCCCACTGCCACTTAAGGTTTGCAATTCTTTGAGCTATGTCGGTGACCTTAGTTCTTCTGCAAATCTCCTCATTTCTGATATGACCACGCAGAGAAACTCCGAGGATATCCTCTCGAGCATAACCTTTTTAGTGAACTTGAGCCTTCTTATGAGGCCTATTGTAAGCGGCCGCGTTTCAGTTCCGTAGGTCTGGCAACACACGTATTAAAGACTTTCGTCTTGAGACGTACGATAGATTCTTATATAGTCTAAGATCCGAACCTAAATCGACCTTCACCGAGCTGATAATAGAATGAAACATATTTTATTATTAATTTAGTATATTAGAAAATATAATAAAAATGGGTTGTCTAAAAAAATCCTGAACAGACTATTTTTAATTATTTTTTGAAAAATGATTTTTAATAAAATATTGCAACATCAAGATAATAAGAAAATTTTGTCGCGCGCTTATGATGATATAAAATTTTTTCTATTATCCAATCGAGTGAAAGTAACTGATATCGACATACCTGTTCATACCTGACAACCCAGTAGTTCGCGCAGGTAAATAATAGACAACCCAATGCCTGCACATTCTATACGGTTTCTACTATCAGTCAGGACAAAATATTTATTATTATCTTGATGTTGCAATATTTTATTCATTTTTTTTTAAAAATCATTTTTCAAAAAATAATTAAAAATAGTCTGTCCAGGATTTTTTTAGACAACCCATTTTTAATATATTTTCTAATATACTAAATTAATAATAAAATATGTTTCATTCTATTATCAGCTCGGTGAAGGTCGATATAGGTTCGGATCTTCTACTAATATGACTGATTTAGGGCACCTTAAGTTTGTTGCTTAGTGTCGCTGCTGTTGATAGGTTCTGGAGTCATAGTGTTGAACTTTTTGTTTAAATTATCGTTTATCGAGGGCAAGAAAATTCACTGTGTTCGCTTGTGATCACGGTGAATAAATGGAGAATTATTCATCGTCTGAAAATGTGCAAATACCTTTTGCTGAAGTTATCGTTCGTGCGTGTTGTGTGTTACATAATTTGCTATTTTTAGATTTAAAAATTAGGAAAATATATTCGAAGACTTCCAACTTTAAAACGTCAGCGCTGTTTAAAATATTAAATTGAAAAACAAATTTAACAGCCAATCGAAGGCGTCCTTTAATTTAAGAAAAAATAACGTATCTTTAAACTGCAATAATATAACGAGTTGTATGCAAAACTACACAAGAGATTGTATAGTATTTTTTTTATCTTAAGATCGGGTGAGCCATGTTGACTGTTTGTGTAGAGACATGCACAATTATTTTGTGTGCGTAAGTGGCAGCTAGCACTAAGTTCTCCTGCACTAGCACACACAGGAATAATGTGCATGTATATCAATACACAAAATTGCTGTAATATAATAATATAAAAAATCTGTAGGTATAAACTAAATTCTAGTGGGAATTAAAGCTCCAATATGAATAAATCGTCACTTACGACTAGTGCCCACAAAGAGAAAGGCCTATTCTTGTATGAAGAAGCCATTGAATCGTTTCAGTGCGACTCAATATCGAGACCCGATAAATTGGGCTAAAGTCAATAGAATCACTTCGGGTACCCGCCTAAATTCCATCTTAATGTGGTGATATAGAATCTCTCTCATTTCTACCAGATGGCACTGGTATTTATATTCAGCATTTATTTCTATAGAGCCGTGGCCATATTTAAGCAAGAGTAGGTTTGCTTACGTACCTATTTAGTGGGAAATACATTAAGTAATGTGAAATCGATGTACCTACAGTGTAGCAAATTTGTTGGACGCTTAGGAACATTTTGATATTATAAATTTTGTAAGGCATCTTCTATCAGTGGTCGGGTCCTAAGTCTTCGCGCTTGGTTCAATCTGAGCATAAGATCCCATGTTATGTTACAGCAATTTTACTATCTTGTAGCATTGCGAATGACATAAAAAGCGTCTGGGGGAAGTTATCGCCCAAGACAAGGTTCAGCAATAAATATTTATTTTTGATAATATTCTGTCATATTTAAAAAAAACAGTAAGTACTTCCAATTTATACTGAAGACTGGTTGGAACATTCTCGCTCATTCCGACTAAGGATTCGACTTAAAAGCTATGTTCATAAATAGCCGCCTTGAGAAAGTACGAGTACATCTATGTAGCTTACCATTACAAGGGCGTAATATAAGAACCATCACTACTTTTAGTTGTAATGATGAATCTAGATGTCACAAGACTTCTGAGTAGGGGAATAGATTATAGTTGATAGTAAGAGAGTCGACTTCCTTGTAAGTCTATAGATTACTGTGATCGTTTACTATCAAGTACACTACACGCTTTTTTGCTACCCTTAAGCTTTTCAGAAAACACTACATTCTGTAATTTAAATTGCGAAACATAAATTGAGCACGTTTCTTAATTAAATTAATACCTATTTTTTATTATGAAACTGGAGCTAGGTACTGCCAAAAATAAATTTATCGCGTGTCTATACGTGATACTCAAAACAATATAAGCGTAATTACAATGAAATAGATGAGCACTTAAGAGTCCACTTACTACAATTAATAATTAGACGTAAGTTATTATTAAGAAGAAAGCTTAACGTATTTCATTTAAATGTTGGTAATTAGCTCAAAATTATATTTTGGCACAGTATAAAGTCAAAGCAGTAGAGTCTAATATTTTCTATACATAAATTTCAAAGTGGGTGTTTATTTTCAATGTATAAGGGTAAATATTCTTTTATTTAATTAACAATAATAATATATTTCTACGCATACACCAATGATCTATCCCAAAGTAAGTATCATTAAGAACTTGTGTTATGGATACTAGATAATGGACATTTTTAATATATCTACATAATAATTTTAGCGTTTTAGATAATTAGGTATTTTATAAATAAACTTAAATAAATATGTATTAACAACCATGACTTGTCAACAAATACTCGTGTTCATCACACAAATATTTGCCGCTACCAGGACTCGAACCCGGACCGCTTGATGTGTAGGCAGCTGTACTGACCACTCCACCACGACGTCGTCACAGTATTTACTTTTTTTATTTGATACCTCTTTGTGTAGACTACAGGCTGGTAACCGGTCTCAATTCTGAGGCAACAGCATTATCGTGTTCCGACAGTGTATAGTAAGATAACTACACTTACGTGCAATGAAATTGACTACCCTCGTAGGTTTCGATTCTTAATATATCGGTATATAAAAATAAGATTAGATAAACAAAACCTGTAAATATAATTTGAATGTGTATTTCATGAGCTTTATTTAATCTGCTCTAAACACCGATAAACGAAGTATTGGTGACAATAGACTCATTTCTTCGGAAACTCTGGTTTCTATTTTTTTTACCTTCTCGTATGGCGATACGCCATTTCTGTGACTATGCAGAGTGTTCAGAGTTAATTGAATCATTGTTTATTGAATAATTGACTAATCTTACAGATTTATTGACCCTTAAAATTCAGCTGATTTTCCCAAAAATTTAGCTCTTTTAAGTGTAAGTATTTGGTTTTCATTTTGTAAAATCAATAAACTAAAATCTATCACAGTAAAAACTGGTCTAATGTAAGTTTAGGTTCTTGTTTAACACACGGAGTTAAAAATTATTATTTACTAATTGTAGATTTTGATAAGGGAGTTCTGAACCAAAGCGTACCGGTGAGTCGATTTCATTGCACGTAAGGTAGTAGGCAGCTCGGTTCTTAAAAGCTACGAATAAGAATCGCTTCCATCTTCTTCTCTATTATTACTTACGATCAGAGTGAGATGGAAATCGAGAGCTTCCTTGCCAAAGATAGAAGGTACTGCTTATTTAATTTTTATTAAACTTAGTCTACTGACAGATTTTACATTACCATTGTCAGCCTTTGGGTTTCCGGACACGTATTCTTATTATTTTATTGTTGCTATAAACATTTTGCATGTTGCATCTGCACAGTACTAATAACAGTTTACATATGAAATGGCATCATTACGCTTACGCTAATGAGATTTCATTTGTGTTCGACAGAATTTCAACAAATTTCATTATTAGTTTAGGGCTTTTAGATATTTAATTACTATTTTGATTAAATTCATAGTGGAGAACTCCAATTCATATAATGTAATATTCAACATTATTTTAATTACAATTGTTGCTGAGCTTTTTTAGTCGAACGAACTATTATAAAATGATACAACATTTTATAATTTGTATATTACTATAATTTTGGGTTTGATTAATTCTGTCATGCTGTCGTATACATATTGATTTGCTTAATTTTCTGTTCCTTCGTAAATATTAAAATTAAAACCCATTTTTATCATTAATTCGCTCTTTCAATACACTAAGAGATACCACCACTCGTCCCCTAGCTCGCTGCTTCATACAATTATTTTACTTGAAAATATATTGTAGTGAAACAGGTCATCAGAAAAGAAAATATTTGTTGAAATCGTCAAAAGAACATAGAATTACACTTTTTAATTTTTATATTTTTTTATATTATGAGATGGAAATCAAGCTTGCGCCCACCTGGTGTTAAGTGGTTACCGTCACCTATTGACACTTGCAATATTAAGGATAAATCACTTAACACTGCAAGTGCGTTGCCATCCTGGGGACTAAGATGATATGCCTTCCATGCCCAGTAATTACACTGGCTACCTTTCCCTTCAATCCGAAACACAGCAAACTGCTTCATGGCAGAAATAAGAAATGCGGTGGTACCTACCTAGACGACCCTACATATGGGTCTACCACCTAGTGAATAATCAATTGAAAAGTTAATGTTTATCGTCATCGAATGAAGGACATTAATAATATTATAATTGAGAGACGAAGTGATGAACAGTCTTAGCATTTCATGGATTCACCATGCGGATGCCAGGAGCTTGCAGTGCCTGGGACTTGTGACCCAAGATGCATCATCACTCATCAAAATTGCGCTGGTGTGCTGAGAAAAGTGCCAAACGCTCATTGCCGCCAATTCGCCGCCCGATAAAATCGAGTGAATACGTACGAATGTCAGAAAGAAATATCCGTTTTTCTTTAAAAATGCCATCCTGTTCAACTGTAACATGCAATCATGGCAGTGAGTAAAAACCTTAACATCTGAAGAGATAGGCCTCCATTATGTTTTGTTAGTCACATGCCAATTTCATACATTAAATTCTATTCGTAAAGCATAAAATTGAATAGATTGGCACTCTCACTTCTCTTTCTCTGCCCAGACATATTTGATAAGAAACCACTACCAACACTTTAGATACGCGTTCCAGTACAAAAGCGACTGAAGATATAATAATGACAAGTCGAGATTGGATAAGAATGTATGCCACGAGTATATTTGTCAAAATAGTCAACAACAATATTATTATAACGTTATATTTTTTCAAACATTAATTATTTACGATGACTCTAACAAAAAGGAAAAGATAAAGAATGTTCTATCCTATACCTACTTTACTATGCCATCATTCTAACATAGATACAATAAAAAATAAACCTTAACTCAATATTGTAATAGGGACGACTATCTAATGCACTTGGAGTCGTTAGTTCAGAAGGTCATTTACTTGTGCTTTGATAAGTATAGACATAGTAATTATGCTATGATATCATCAATAAACTGGCAGCCGATTCTTTCCTCAAACGTGAGCGAGTTGTAAAGACAAAATGACGCCTGTCTTGTTCTCCGTTTGTTTGTTTTCTGTATTGTTCTGTTCTGTTTATTCTGCTCCAGCTGATGAGCACCAACCCTTAGGTAAGTAGTCAATTTCTAGTCATAATTGTGCGTGTGAATGATATATTGTACATATTTTAAATTGTGCTCGAAAATATCAGTGTTCGAAAAGAATCATGAATTTGTAAGTTGTTAAAACTAAAATAAGAGCCATTGTACTATACTATTATTTAGCAATTAAACAGCAAAATGTGCGTAGTGTGGATCTCGTTTGTTTGTACCTAATAACTAGTTACGTATTTGATCCGTCGTAGGCATCAGCTGGGTGCACCTCCATCGTGTTGCAATTGCAAGGTGGCGCGCGCGCAATCACCACTATGTAGTATTCACACTCCTTGTGTTTTAACCAGATTTTGACGTGTTGTTTGACAGCCTCAATTTTTTTAAAACAGAATAGATAAGTATTAGATTGTAATCCAGAAAGTGTTCATATTTATGTGAATGGGTTAACCCGTTAACCCCGTGTAATAATGTTAAAGCACAGATAATATAACACTGATGAAAGTAAATAAATAAATTTCACTGATGTGAAAGGAAGGAAAAAGTTCAGATTATGAGTTTGGAAATATTCTGCAAAATATTAAAACAAATTATATCTAACAATAAAAGGGATACTAAAACTAGATACAAAAAAAAACTTAGACTACTATATTACAGATAAAAGACTTCACCTAGGTCCTCTGAAATAGGAAGTGTAAGAAAATTTTATTTGTTTTTTTTTTAAGTAGTTTTTAGTTTGTATAGTTATTATTTTTAATTTAGTCTTTCAAATATGTTATCTAACAATTTATAATTTTTCTTACTATGTCTAGTAGGTGTTTTTGTAACATTAAATAATAGAATACATCGTAGTCTTTAGCACTAGTTTAAAAATAAATTTTCAGACTATATCTACGATTTCAATTAAAATCTGATGGCCCACTCATAGAGTTCTGATACCTGGAAAAGGTCAGAGGTTTCCCGGTCAAGTTAAACAAAATATACCTACATAACAATAGGTCGAAACGATCCAGAGTGTGGTTGGTTTCTATAATTAGGTCATGATATTATAAATAATTCAAGATAATAGATCTTGAATTATTTATAATATCATTTGACTTCAAATAGGTCATTTTTTATTACTCGTAAATGTTATTGATGACAGTTATGAATAACATTGATCTAGTTTTGTTTCAGTTTAGTAAGTTAAATTAATATTTATAAAAATAAGGTAAATTAACACATCGATAAAGTAATAAACATATACATAGGTATATTGATACTCTCGAATGTGGGTGTGCCATGTCTGTGTGTGTAGATAATACTCACACAGTACCGTTATACACACATTCAAAGGTCACGCGCATTCGTAAGATGAAAACACTTTGGCGGATTTTTATAAAAAAAGGCAAGCCAATGTCTTCATTGCACCTGATGGTAAGCTGCAGTCCAAATGCTACTGCACAGCCATAATGCATATTATTGTGCCAAAGATTTTTTTGTAAGAATTTATTGAGTAAGAAGGAGGAAACACGTCAGTGAATTCCATTTCTTGATTGTGCCACAAAGAAATGAGTTGCCGAATTTCTTAGTTCGCGTAGGAATGGTAGCTACAGTTTGTCGGTGGCACCCACAGATTTTAATAATAATATATAAATATTTAATAATACAAGGGGATAGGCCAAGCCGGGCGTTTAACTTGTGACAAGTGTATGCCCAGCGGGCATATATTGCCGCCAATTCGCCGTCCGATAAAGTCGAGTGAATACGTCAGAAAGAAATATCCGTTTTTCTTTAAAAATGCCGTCCTGTTCAACTGTAACATGCAATCATGGCAGTGAATCAGTTATTTATCAAGTAATGGAATAACTTTTCACACGTAAGAACCGAAAAACTTAGATTTATATTTAAAAAACAATATTTAAACAAATAATAAGAGACTTTTATTCATAAAACCATAATCACTTAAAATAATGCGTTACTCTCTTACAAATTGTATTACATTGCGGCAGTGCTTAACTTTCATTGCTTCGCAGTCCTTAAAACGCGCGCAATGTGTATATTACGGCATGCTCAACTAGAACCATGTTAAGTAGTACGGCGGCTGATCACGACACTCGGTCTTCCTATGAAAGCAGCGATTTGACCGATCTCCTGAGTTTGATATATCTGTGGTGGCACCGTAAACGAGCACGCGTAGTCCTTAAAAGGAAGGGACGTGGTGGGATTACGGGTAAAAGCTCCGGCTATAGTAAATGGGTTTATTAACTGACACCAGGCATCCGTATTTTTAATCTCTGCCAATTAATCTCTGGGGTTCAAGTCAAAAGGTAGACAACGAATACTTAATGTAATGTGATTTATTTCATTGTTAACAGAATGTCCCGAGAACGAGTATTATGAAAAATGTTCACCTGTTATTTGCCAGAAGCACTGTCGAGAGCTACTTATTCCGTTCCCGTGCCCTGGCGTATCGGCTAATTGCTACGCACCCGCCTGCTTATGTAAACAAGGATATCTGAGAAATGATAAAGGACTCTGTGTTCCAGAAGAAAAGTGTGGTATGTGAAAAAAAATATACTTATCGATTATATAAAAATGTTAGTCTGACTCCTAAATTGTAGATACTAACTTTGTACCTCCTAAGAAATTTTCATTATATGGTCAAATTTAATTATACGGTAAGATCGTTAGCCAGTGAAGAATAATATTGTTGAACACACATGTATTACCTAAGTCCCCACAAACATTAAACTATTTTAAAAGGCCAACACAAGTGTCTTAGATCTGCACAGGATCACATAAATGTTACCAAAGCGTATCTAGGAAATGGGACATAATTATATCCTGATTTCAGTTGTAGTTTGAATGAGGTGGATAAGTCGTGAAAGACTCTTATTTTATGAGCTTATTTGACTTCGGTAACTCCTTCTGGTTATTATGTGGCTTACCTGACCTCAGAGTCTTACAAAGAGACAATAACATTTAGGGAACTTTTGCGCAAAATAAGATTTGTAATTTTTTGGTAGCATAAATAACTATTTCTTGTTGCAAAAATAAATAAGTTAAAAATGACAAACTTCAATATATTTACAGAGAAAACTTGTCAGGAGAACGAAGAATACCATCATTGTGTAGACAGCGTTTGCAGACAGCAGTACTGTGACGAAATTGGATCAAAATGCTATCCAGCGATCAAGGAATACTGTACAGAAGGCTGCGTATGCAAAGAAAACTTCTTGAGAGATAGCGGCAAATGTGTACCTAAAGATCAATGTACTAAGTGATTTGAATTGTCGATAATTTGAAACTGTTAATGAAGTAATTGCAAAATCTTTAGTTTTTATTTATAACTTTTTAATATGATAATAATCAATCAGTAATTATGAGCTCATAACAATGAAAGTGATGAGAATGAATAAATATAGAAATGGTTGCGTAGAAAAGGTGTATAGACTGTAAAATCAACCCATCGTTGTAAGCACGGCAGGCGATGAATTCACATGAAACGGAGTACCTTAACTTGATTATTTTGTCCACACAGTATCGCATAAGTTATAAGGATGTGTATTTACCTGAACTAGACTTACTATCGTGACAAAAAATGGTTTTGTTTAACTTATTCATCTCTGGGTCTCTCTGTTGCTTTGGCGTCCAAACTAATGATCTGATTTCGATTTTGTTGTAGGTTATTTGTATTGTTTAAAATTAGTTGTTATTTCTTTGCACTATTCTGTGCTAATGAATAAAACAATTTTTCAGTTTGCCTTTGACTTTGTAAGGTGAAGGTTGTCTCCCTTGAGCGATTCAATATTTTAGGTTTACTTTACTAGGTTTCGCTATCACCTTGCTTAATCAAAACACCGAGAAGCAATATGGCGCGTTGACTTTTAAATATAGATTTAATAAAAGCGCTCTTGTGGCAAACCAATATCGATATTCTTATTTTAGCTTGCGATAGCTCAATGAAAAAATCGAATCTAAATTTCTTTGAAAATAACTGTTTGTGTTTAAAGTCTCATGAATAACATAATAGGATTGAAGTAGCTAAGAGTATCTAATATTACTTATCACTATTATATAATAATAATAACATATTTCTACGCTCACACCAATTATCTAGCCCAAATTAAGTATCATTAAGAACTTGTGTTATGGCTACTAGATAACGGACAAATGTACATAACAATCTAGATATTTTATAAATAAACTTAAACAAATAGGTATATAAACAACCATGACTCATAAACAAATATTGGTGTTCATTACTACCTCCTGTAACGTTGTCTTTCACAATAAAACTATATTTTTCTAATCTTATGTGATAATTCCAAAAATCATGACTTTTGACAGGATGGGCTTTTGCAAAATGTTTTTTTTTTTGTATACATGTTGTATTCCACGAGCTAACACCATTTTTTCCAAAATTCTGGGATCCAGACCCCGAAGGAAAAGGTCGGGTAAGACTTATATTTCAATTTCAATCATTGTGTCACTGAACAGCTCTTGGGTCAAACATTTTCGGAATCGTGGAATTTTACAGAACACGATATAAAGCTTGTTGTTGGAATCAAGAAACTCCAAAATTTATTTGTTTGGTTTCTAAAGATGACAATTATGTTTTTTTAATTCACTTGGATATTTCCCAAGGAGCTTATATTTTACCTATAGAATGGAGTCATTAGACAAATTAACAAAGTGAGGGCAAAAATTTTGACAATACTTGACATTTCAAATTTCACATTTCTCTTTCTAGAAATTGTCGTCGTCTCTTTCTAAACACGACTACATAGAAACAAGATTTCCCCAGTATTTCGCCATCTTTCTAAAACAAAAGTAGAAAAGTAGCTAAAAACTTAACATATTGTATTCAATTATCAGTATTTATTATCAATGAAAGAAATAAATATAATATATTTACTTTTAATGTTTAGGTTTGTATATTATTTTGAAAATCATCATTGTGATTCTTTCTATAACTTATGGGAAATGAAAGGATTTATGTAATGGCAGCACTTTCTTCATATGTCAATGTCCCGAAATCTCAACATGACATAAACTGTCGTAATTGACGTATTCATAAATATCGACTCGCGATTTTGGTACGGCTTTTTACTTTAAAATAAGGATAAATAGTGCAAAATGATACATATACAGTTATTTGGTGCTGGTAGAAGTAAGTAGTATTGAGGATGCAGTGTGAATTTCACTTGTAAGTGTCATAATTGCATATAATATTGTTCAATCTATAAATTTCATTTTTCACCCGTAATTCCAGATTATTAGCGTTATTTTGCAAAACTCCATAAGAGGGAGAAATTTCTGATACTCGCATTTAATCCTTTCTTAGAATTTAATGAATTTTTGCACATAATTTACTTATTCAAATATTTGTAAACAAATGACTAGGGTGACTAGGATTTCCGGAATTATAAGGAAATAATATCCCTTTCTATCCATTCCTTTTATAAATGGCAATCAAAATTGATTGATTATTTTATTTAATTCTTTGAAATAACTGTTACACAGATAAAATACATAAATAGTTTTACCCATTTTTAGTTCGAAATGTTTATTTACAAATAAAATATGTAATTTGTGTAATGTAAATTATTTTATTTGAGAAAAAGATAATGAGAGTATTGATTGGATTGTACTAGTGTAATAATGTTTATCATTCACATTTGCATGTACTAACATGCAACGCAGATACATTGCACACAGACAGACAGTATTAATAAAATTGTGGCTGCGCTCTTCTGCACTTGTAATCAAATAGCATATTAAAATCTATCAAATGATAGTTTTTAATATGTTATTTGATTAAAAGTTAAAAGTGTACATAAATATTTATATCCACTTTTAACTTGTATACATAAAATTTTCTTTTCTTTTTAGATTTCCGAAGCGACGGACCATATGGTTGTTTATTGTGCCTTTAAAAACAAAATTTTATGAAAGTTCGAAAATATGTAGCTTCCACTTTCAAGACACCGACACTTTCAAGGCAACTGCTTATGTTAAACTTCAAGCCCTTTTTTCAATAAAACCACTACTCAATCACTTTTCAAAGGCAACCCTTGAATTGGTTAGTAAAATTTTTCTTGATAATATACAGTTAATACAGAGAGCTAAAATGTTTGGGGATATAATTTTAAGGGCATCAGGCATCATCAATTATTGAATATACAATGACTCAATTGAATTTTAACATTCTGCATAGTCACAAAAATGGCGTATGACGCAAAAATGAGAAACCAGGATTTCCGAAGTAATTAGTCTATTGTCACCAACACTTCATTTATCGATGTTTAGAGTAGGTTAAATAAAGCGTAAGAAATATACATTCGAATTAAGTTAATATAGTATGAATAATTTCTAATCTAGTCCGTTACACTTTTATCTTGATTATGCTATACCCAAATGGGCAACATGATGTGCTGGTGTTGTTTGTGAACATCTGTTATTTACATTCATGAATGTAATAAGTTATTTGATTTGATTTGAATTATATTTACAAGTTTTGTTTGCCTAATCTTCTTTTTATATACCGATAAATGTCGAATCGAAACCGACGAGTTGGGTCGATTTTATTGCACGTAAGTGTAGATAACGGTCATTTTTATCAATATAAATTAATAGCTTTAGATATTTTTATAAATAAACTTAAATAAATATGTAATAACCGTGACTCGAAAACAAATATTTGTGTTCGTCGCACAAATATTTGCCGCAACCAGGATTCAAACCCGAACGGCTTCATGTGTAGGTAGCTATACTGACCACTCCACCATGACGGCGTCAAAAAGTTGTTCATATTGATGGCCTAAAACACCCCAAATATTACATATAATGTAGGCTGTAATATGTAGGGTACCATGTTTAAGTACCCTTCATGTTACAGCCTGTATTATACTAAAAACCAAGTGCTACTAAACTTACTTTTAGCCGATTTGTAGCAAGTAGCTGTTACTAATGTAACTAATTCACGGAAAGTTACTAGAGCTAACAATTTCTTCTGTTATATAAAAAACCGCACTTCGGCTTTCAGCCGTAATATCTATCAATATAAAGAAAGTCTGGTAGTAAGTTGGTAAGTTGCGCATCATTATGGCCCTATTATCATTACTCAAGAACGGCTAGATCGGTATACCACACAATGTATTTTTATAGCATTGCTAACCGGAAAACCTTAAATGTATGCTTAGCACCTAAAAAAAAGAATAATTTAATGTCTATGATTTGACGTGACATGAGATAAGCTATATAATAAACTGTAACGTGCCTCTTTAAATCAAGAGTCACAGAAGCGATAAATCCTCGTATTTCGGTTGCTGATTTTTTTCCTGGGAGCCGAAAATAGATAACATTACCGTGCTAAAAGGCACTCAGGAAAAAAAGTATATAGTAATTATTATGAATTTTAATTCTTTGTCATGGAAAACTCAAAACTCAAATTATTTTCAACTTGTGGTTTTATTAACGTAACGAAGTTCAAGTGTAACGTTACACATGCATATTTTATCGACCTACATACATCATTTTTTTTTAATTAAATCAGATTACACTATTTATAAATATTACATAAATTAAGATATAAAGGAAGCTCATCTAATTGAAATATTTCTTTAGAGTTCGCCTCCTAAATTTATCAACAGGTTTTAGCGCTCCATATCAACGTTAATAAGCTACATTTTAGTGACCGTACGACTGTTGCGGGCAATCTCCGATAGATTGCGCCTGCGTCGCCGGGCAAACTCGATCTTGTCAGGAATCGCATACAAAGGCTTGGTGATTCGGTCTTGCGCTTGCGTGGTTCGCTAAGTAAATTGAGCACCGACAAGACCTACCTAATACTAATTAACTAATTTGATAATCGTGTGCAATAATAGTTATTTATTTAATGTGTTTAACCCCTAATTGGGGTCCAAGATTAGGCTAAGGTAGCCGCTGTCGCCTCCGCTACTTCACTTCCGCCCAGGGCTGGACTTACAGTGAGCAGCAGTACAAGCCGCCCTAACTCGTCCCACCGAGCGACCCTCACCGAGACCATCTCCGGCTACCACCAGGGGAGTACACGCTATTGGGCATTATACCATCATTTAATAAATTGTTCTGCACGGATCTCTCGTGTCTCATTTAACTCCCTATATCTTAGGACCGTGGGAGCACGTGAGACCTTACCCGTGGCACAAGACTGTCCGTGATTAATTTGTGCTACAGGCATCCTACTAGAAAGAGACAGAGCCTCTCTAGAAATGTCAAGAAATGTCAAGTGTTGTCAAAACTTTTGCCCTCACTTTGTTCATTTGACTAATGACTCCATTCTTAGTATAAGCTCCTTGATATTTCCATATTCCTTTTCAAGTAACAAACAGTCAAATTGGTTGGTTGTACAAGTTGTTTCCTTTGCCTTCCTAATACTGGGAAGAATTTAAAAAATATTACCTGTCATGCCAAATGTCATCGAGACTTTGTTGTTAACTACTTGTTGAAATAAATTATTATTATTACACAAACTTTTTCCACTACCAGGATTCGAATCCGGACCGCCCGGTGTGTAGGCAGCGTTGCTGACCACTCCACCACGACGGCGTCATATGAGTATATCTAGCCACCAAGCAGGCCAGGAAAATTAACCAATTAATCTTAATAATGTTTTTCTTCGCGCTTTGGAACTAGTTCTTGTTTACAATAATAGACATCATATTATGATGTCTATTATTGTTATGATGATCCCTTCTTATGATCTTAAGCTTTCTTATTAAGAAAGCTTAAGATTATAAGAAGGTCACTCAAAGGGCAATGCTTGGAGTTTCTATACACAACCAATATCAGAATATAGGTATAATGATGCTTATTAGGATGAGGAATTACGGCAGTTGGGGTGGAAAGACCGGGAAACACAACGTGTGTAGTCCCTCACAAAGTGGACCGACGATCTGGTAAAGGTTATGGGCAGTCAATGGATGTGGGCAACGGAGGAACGATCGGATTGGAGATTCTTGGGAGGCCTATCTCCAACATTATGCGTCTCTCGGCTTAGTTCCTGTGAGAAAATAGTTCACGTGAAAAACTCCTTTAAAAGTAAGGAGACTTAATTCGCAAAAAGCCAAGCAATATTTCCAAGCAATTATAACAAACAAATTATACTCAAGAATTCTTTGATTGTGTTCCAAGTTGTACAACAAGAAACAAACTTTTGCTCATTGTGTATGAAGGTTGCGTGATAAATTGAATACGAACCGTATTAAAAGGGCATTATTATTTTTCTTATTCTGTAAGAACCTATGTTATAAATAACCTTCATTATTTACGTATTTAGTTTTTATTCTGGATCTAAAAACATATTTAAAATGTATTCTACATATGTGTTACTATAAGAAGAAGAGACACGGTGAAGTAGAAAGCAAGAGATAACTTTTAGAGACAAGGCCACTAATAGCATTACTTTAATTTAATTTGAACTTTCTTAAAAGCTATTGTGTATTTACAATAGCATGAAAGAAAGTTAAAATTCCATTCAAATTCTTATTAGCACAGAACAAATAAAACAGATTAGAAGTCGTAAGTAGGCGGGGCGCGCGCGCTGCTGGTTATGAGTAAACACTCATATTCGATCCTTTTCGAAGAGGAAATAATATTTAAAAAATAAATCTAAAACACCGTCTTGTGCTATTTTAACTGGCAAGAAGCAAAGTAAGACTCATAATCTTACTAATGGAGACATTTCTTTTCACCGTAAGTACAAATATACTTTTAAATTAAAAAAAAATATGTGGCGTGTGGCGACACTGACTCTGGTATTAACATCGCTTGATACGGCTTCTAACCTCTTTTTTCTGTTCTGTGCTTATTAGTAAACAAGAATTCGACATGTTTAATTAACAATTGTCGTAAGATTATAGTATAGTAACGAAGGAAATAATAATATAAATAATATCGGTTGGAGATTCTTGGGGGAGGCCTATGTTCAGCAGTGACTGTCTTTTGGCTGAAATGATGATTATATTATATTTCAATGCTCCCACTAATTATCTAGCCCAAACGAAGTATCATTAAGAACTTGAGTAATACCCGGACTGTAGTGCAGAGACGCTTTAGAGTGGAATGCGTGTCCTAGTTGTTGGTATTTGTTTGTTTGATTGCTGATTTTTTAGTTGGATAACTGAAGGATTGCTACTTTTTTTGGGTTAGGTTTCCCATTTGAGTATCGGCCAACGGCCCACAGGGGCTGGCGTCAGTCGGCGACCCCTGTGGGCTGCTGGTCATCAATTGGTGCAAGGAGTGCCTAGACGGCAGCGTTGAGGCGGTCTCGGTATTAGTTGTGCTTGCACAGATCCCGAGCCACCTCGTAAACCCGTAAAGGAGGTCAGGCCGTGGAGGATATTTAGTGGGTAGTGAGAAACGACTTTACGTTGAGTCCCACATATCCCCTGCGGTTTTCACCACCCCGCAGGGATGTTGCGTAAATGCATTTCACCTCCCCGAAAAAAAGGTGTCCTATTTGTGTAGCCTGGCAACCTATTGCTATTGGAGGCACTGCTTATCACACTCTGTCAAATGCGACTTAATGTCTAATTTTTAATACGTATGTACAGCTCTACTCAATCTTCGCACTAACATTTTCTCTTACCCGGATTCAAACCTGGACCGTCTTTGTAGGCAGCGTTACTGACCACTCCACCATGATAACGTCAAACAATAAAATAATATTGTGCGTTACAAGTGGTAATGACGAAGCATTAGCATAAATTGTCAATAAATCAATCAACAGCCTACTTCCGTCTCCGTACATTTCTGAATTCTTTCAAGCATAATATTAATTTTGATGGAATTAATAATAGCACGAAACAAAACTAAAAACACGATGTTTGTACTACCAATGTTAAACTAGTGACTCTGGATATAATTACGGTGGGCCAACTACCAGACCACGGGGTTGGTTATAAATACTCATCTGATATAACATTGTATCATCAAAACCTCTTGGGGATGTTTGTGTCGAAAAGGTCTATAACAGAAACGAAATTGTCCAATTTCCAATTTATTATCATGTCAGCTGATATGTGAAAGATAACACACAGTGCTTCATTAATATGTATATTTTAAAATATGTATACTCGTCTTAATTCTATTCGAAATTGCGCCACAAACGGGACAGACATCAGAATGATTATTTGTCACTATTACTGCATAAACAGAAGTAGGTCACAGGTTCAAATATAGTGTGCTTGTGAGGAGATATCTTCACTTTATAGAATACCCGACTTAAAAGTTGAGGTTGAGTTTGTCTTTTTCAAAGTTTATGGTTAGTCTATCGGACATACGTCAACAAGGAATGTTGCGAGAAAGCGTTTGAGAGAGGGTCTCTAAGAACAGCTGCACGACTGGATTATAGCAAAACGGCAAATGTGATCTAGTTACTATCCTGTCAATACATGAAGTAGAGAAGCACGGCACCTATCATAAATCTAAGCCATCAATTGATATAATAAAATTATCTTACGGAGCTGACTTGAGTCAACTAGCGCCAGCAATACATTTAATTATATATTTTTTTTATGTAAGTGGTTGTCAGACAAGCATAAGCTTTGCCTGGTGGTAAGCATACAAATATTTACAGTCGGTATTTATATATTATAATCTTTATAGTAGGGTATCCATGAGGATTCAATATTCCATTATCCCCCTCCTTCCCCTTCGCATTTTGACGCTTACATCGCTTGTCAGCGCAAAAATGTCACGTCCCAAGTGGGGTAGGAAAGGGGTTCCCTACCCCGTGGAGCTCTAGCAACCTTACTCACCAATAGAAACACAACATCACAAAAATGTAGTGTTATTTGACTGTGGTCTTATGCAAGGTGGAGGTACTAGACAGTTAGTCCACTGTGACCTAATTTGACTAAAACTTATTAACTTCTAAACCAGATCAATTTGGATAAATGTAAAACGGCCACGATCACGACGCAATACACTACACGACCCCTTTTTAGCGACGGAAAAGATTTTATATCTACCCTAGTTGCGATAAGATGCCGCACTGGAGTTATGTGGGACTCTCTCGGACTCCAGTATACCCACTAAAATTCGTCGACGTTCTCTACGCCCCGCTTGTCGGTGTGCCTTACGAGGAATACTGTATATTAGGGTGTCCCGTCAATGTATGAGAAAATACTTTTCTCAAGCTACGCTAACGCAAGAGGCATCAAAATTTGCGTAATTTCACACACTTTATGCAGAAAGTAATAAAAAATTAATTAAGTGTCATCTTTAGGGTTCTACCACACTTTGAAGTTTTGTAA
The DNA here is from genome assembly GCA_955850985.1 of Elophila nymphaeata. NCBI lineage: Eukaryota > Metazoa > Arthropoda > Insecta > Lepidoptera > Crambidae > Elophila > Elophila nymphaeata. The sequence continues at coordinate 13,085,131 of OY039076.1, read as the reverse complement.
ATTTTACGTTTTTACAGACTTAAACCATTGTGCCTAAAATAATACAAAATCAAGTTTTATTGTTGAAATTAATGAAACTAAGCACAGGAAATAAAAACATATAAAATATAGCTTTTAATCAATTACAAATTAATTAAATTTTAAACTTATTTTGTATTAAAAATTCGATATTTCTGCTGATGATTGCCACCTATTTCTCTCTAAAAGAAGCTTCAGTTTGTATGGGCTCTGTTACGACTTTATCATCAGTTTAACCTTATGGTCCCCGCTCGGTCAATACCTCGGATACCTCGGTAGATATCCACATATTAATCTGTAGATGATTAATAATATCCAGAACAATTGATTTTAATTGTCTCGCGGTAGATATCTACCGAGCGGGTTGACCAAAAGGTTAAGATCTACTTTCCCTATACTTTTCCTAAATTATATGTAACAAGGAAAGTCACCAACTTCCAATGTCTTATCTTTCATATGGTTTGAAGGTCCTTATTGGAATTGTATTGATGAACTATAAACTGACAATCGTGCCACAATAATTTTAGTATTATTTCTAACAGAAAAGTTATTTTTATTGGTGTTGATTAATATAAGTGGTTTGTTTATCTTTCCTTGGTTGACACTACTTGGTTGACACTACACTACACACAAAAAAATAATTTCGTTCGTAAACAGAATTAACAGTGTTGTGTTGATGTGGATTCTATTGTCTCGGATTAAGACTATATAATTAGTTGAAAAATATAATTATCTGACTCCGTCAGACTCTTCTTACAAGTCGCATTTTCCTTAAGGAAAGAACCAACTTTTCGGTAAGTTATTCAAATCACCAGTCACCGCACACCGTGAATCTGTTTTCGTAACCAGCTAACTCTTTTCTAATATTTCTGGAATATTCTCTAGTATAGTTGCACTTCGGGCAGCCATATTAGGTCAATAATAAATAACGAAAGGTTAACTCATTGGAATGAAGCATATCAATCCACCAATAGATTGTAACAGTCTTTTCAAATACCCTTTAACTCATTGGAAAAAAGGAAACTAATCCATCAATAGATTGTAACAGTATTTCCAAATACCCTTTACTAAATCCTTTATTATCTATTATATTATGCCAATTAAAGAAACTGGTATTAGTTGCAGTTCCATCACATCTGTAGAGTACGTAATTTTATTTCCAACCCAACCCTAAGTCCTCTAAGAAAATTGTAAGAATATCCTTTACAGTGCCATAATTCCTTGACGTTTCTATATCGCAAGTAAATTGATCCAGCTTATATTGCAATTGATATTATTATCTTAAATTAATGATAAATCGCCACACCCCAAAGAAATTTTAGAAGGGAATTTTAAATAATTCGTCCAACAACTTAAAAACCTTTTATAACAGTACCTTCTTGAAGCATCTGGCCGGACTTTAGAGACAACTTTGTGGATCATGTTTTTATCAACAATCAGAGTTAAATATTTGGTAGAAACTCTCAGCCCTCGCCAACTATTTAGGCTCTACTTGGGTTTCTTGTCTAAAACCAAACAAAGCAGCAGTGGCAGATCATAATGATACTCCGCAAATAAGTATCGCAGATCTTAGCAAGTGACAGCATTGGCAATGTATTCCAGATGGCGGTTGAAGTCTATAGTGTTTCTATAGAGAGCGTGTTTTTCAGGAATTCATTTATAATCAAAATCAGATACGTTTTGAGGAAATATTCACGCACCGAAACTTCATAACAATTTGATGAGACAGAATCCATTTTTAGAGTAGAACATGACGCTTTTGATACAATTATTGACTTTTCCAGGTTAGAACTTGATGTTATTTTCAGGTTGAATAAACACGAAGTCGATGGTGTTTCTGCATGCTAATCAAAATATCGCTTAAGTAAAACCAGAATACACCAAAAAATTCCATTTTTTTAAATATTTAAGGTCAGTAGGCGAAATGAGGAATAGCGATAAAAATGACAAATTTTCAAAACTTTGAAGCCTGGTAGAGCCCTAAAGATATAGTTTTATTTTAATTTAAATATTATTTCGGTAATCTACAGTCAATTACGCAAATTTTGAGGGGTCTTGTGTTATGAAAAGCCAAAAAAAAAAATCTCGGGACACCCTACTGTATATGTCCGCGAGGTCACCTGCGGCTGACTCCATCAGGCCCCTACGGACACTACCACGACCCCTGGAGAAGGAAGGGGAATCCTCATGGATACCCTAAACGCGGCTCTAGGGTTATGTAAGACTCTTACCGACTAAACCCTCCCTATTGCCTAGTGCCAAAGTGGCTGTAAGGCTATCAGAAGCAGAATAGGTAAATGTGACCACTTATGGCGAAAACCCATTTTAAACAGGACAATGAAAACTTGTGATAGGTCATTTAATAAATTAAGGTAGTATTTAAGAAGATTGTTGGAGTTTCTTCCGAGTTCTTGTTGTGAAAACAAGTGTTGAGAGACTCCATTTTTAACTGAATCTACCGTACAATTGTCTGTTATTATAAGTACCTACATATTCACTTGACATTAGCGAAATGCGTAATCTTTAAAATAATAATAATTTAAAAGAAGAAGAAGAAGATCGCATCTTATAATAGATTGATTAGGGTATTGGTTATACTCCGTCCACCAATCAATGGGCAAGCGTAGTGGACTACTGCCTAAGCCTCCTTTGATGACAAGCTGAGGCATTGTGTGGGTCAAATTATAAAGGCTGTATGATGATGAAGTAGCTTTTAACTTACTTTTGAAAAATTGGTACCAAAAGGTGTTACTTTAATACAGCATTGTCAGGATTTTTTCTAAAGAAACCCTTTTAAGTAGCAAACAACTCTTGTCACGCTACTATCTTTATACGCGTCTGGATCTGAACTAGGGCCAAGGATGATATATTCGGGTGTTCTAATGTTATGCTAAGCATATACGGTATACCCGACACATTAAATCTTGGGTAAAATGTGCTTTACAGGGACGATAATGCGATATTCCCCGCATAAAATGGGGATTCCCCCACGATGTACATCTATTAACGTACAATGGATGTGTTTGAGTGAGGTCTCTTTTAAAATGGTGGTGGAACGATCTCGTTTTAATACCGAGAAAAGGAAAGCGGTTTCATTTTGTTAGAATTACGCGAAAATTGTCTTGTTACACTACCTGTGTGTCTGTGTTCTGTAGTCTTTGGATGATTAATAATATCCAGACACAATTGATTTTAATTGTCTCGCAGTTGATAGCTACCGAGCAGTGACAAAAACGTTAAGAAATGTGAGGTACTCGTATTATTATCTGACAAGCTAAATGTTTTACAAATAGAAAGATAATGGGCCACATACTAAAATGGACTTATTACGAAAGTACCTAGAATTAAAAGTGAAAATTGAAGGATAGTTGAAGATTAAATCACATTAAACAATGTCTGGCGAAGGTATAGATGGGGCGCATGTTATGGAGAAGATGAATAAAGGAGGTGCTGTTATTGCAAGTAGCTTCGTTAGCAATTAAAAATGGACACAAAATGGCAAGGACCTTAGTACTTATCGTCAACGTATACGCATAATGCATTATTGTTGTGCACATTTTAATTGTTTATATTATTACCATTTGGTTGCACTATACTGAAATATGATATTTTAATAAAATAACCAATAATAATTATCGTTTGTCAATCAAGATTAACGAAAACGTTCGAAGAAAAAGTAAAACAAAACAGAAAAAGAAATGACAATAAAAGTTGGTTATTTTAATTAATATATTATTATTTTTAGTATAGTGAAACCAAAAGGTTATAATAAAAGCAATTAAAATATGCACAACAATAATACATTATGCGTGTTCTAGACGTTGACTTTATTTAGAAAGCTAACGATATTGCGCAAAAAGGTGCGAAGGCGATTTCTTGATAATCACGCCAACTTATAAATGTTTTATACGAGTAGGACTCTCAATCACAGCTGTTACCGGGTCCTGATTTTTGTAATAAGGAACTTTAAGCGCATAACTTTAATTTCTTGGAGTATAAGTTGAAATGGTGAAAATAAAATCAGTTCTTAATATAGCTTCTCCTTTGAGTTCATTCGAATATTAGAAAATACATACATACAATCTTAAAAGGGGCTGAGAAGAGCTTTAGGTAACACTTAGTTACACATCAAGCCACATCTAGCAGTATGGGCCAAGTACATCAAAATAGTGACAAATTGCCATCCTGTTGCCTACACAAAAGGCGCACCAAACCCAACAAGTAACAATCCTTCAGTGAACAATCAAACAAAATTGGCCTACGACCAGGACAGATTTTACATTCAGAATCATCTCAGCAGTCACGTTGTATGATTTGGGACTAAATAAATTTAAAAATAAATCATATTTTAATGGTGTCTTAAATTCGAGTTCATACAAAGCTTTCAATTATATACCAAGGATGGTAAGCGATTTACAATTCCCTCTATGTAATTTTTATAGTCATCGCAAATAATTGGATAGCGCTGAAGATATTCGAGATCTGTTGCATGCTGGTTGCATGTGTTTTACGAATATTCAGTTCGTTAAAATTTGACGGTTGATGTGTTAATCGAGTGTCAGAGAAAATAGAGCAAAAGTAATAGTAGAAAGAGTAATCATTATACGATACGTAAAGTAAAGTAAATAAAGAAATGTATGAAGTCAATCTGCCCAGTTTTTAAATACCACGTATGGGAATAGTGTATAATTGCCTAATTGCATTGTATAGTATGCAGGTCTAGCCATAATAAGTAATTCAATACAAATAAATTACCTGTACGATCGGGCAAGTGTGAAAAAAATATTTTGCATTAAATTCATAATAACTGATTAATGGCGATTGTTTGGCATTATGTTCAAGGGTTTTTTGGGATAGTTAAAGTTTACGATTAAGGTCATTTGGCGTTCTTGCTGTAAGGGGTAACTTTTTTAATAAAATCCACTTTTTTACCCTCTCCTCACTGAACATAAATTTGGATTGGGCGACCCTAAAAAGTTTCGGGTTTGCAAATAATTTATCTGTTTGCAAAGGACAGGAGAGTTTGGTTTAATTAAGAATCTAAAGAAAAATGCGTAAAGAAGCAGCTGCTGTGTTCGATAGCGCCATAATGTAGTTAAAAAATAATGAATTTTACATTCTCTACAGAGACTCTACACAGATTGTCGAGCATTGTGACAATCTGTATGTTTCACACATGGCTACAATATCATCTGTAAAGCGAAGGTGAGTCTTGTACTCGTCATTTATGTCGATTCTAAGTCTTCTCCAGTCCAGAAGCTTAAACACGTCCTCCAACGCAAATGTGAACATTTTCGGCGATATAACGTCACCCTGTCTCACACCACGTTGGAGCTGTATGGGTGTACGTGGAAATATACAGTGTGTGTGATCATGAGATATCGATAATTTAAGGGCATCAAAAATACCTAATTTTATCGAGAGAAAAAACCTATATTGGGGGTTTAATATCCCTCTTTGAAGGTATCTTCAACGAGAGAACTCAAAACACTAAGCAAAACATCAAAATCCACAGAATTGAAGTCCAGTAGGGTCAACAGTGTTAGATGGCAATTTTCCATACCCCGGCGAATATCATCAGTGATTTTAGTCAGAGCAGTAGTCGTGTTATGACTCAGCCGGAAGCCAGATTGCAAAGGATTTTGGACATTATTCATGTTAAGGAATGCAATGAGTTGTTGGTAAACCAGTTTTTCGAGGACCTCCACACTGTAGACTGACGATCTGGTAAAGGTCGCAGGAACCCGCTGGATACGGGCAGAGCAGGACCAACCGGTGTGGTTATCTTCGGGGGAGGCCTTTGTGTAACAGTGGGCGTCCCTGGGCTGAAATAATGATGAACCAAATTTCGAATGTATTTTAGACCTGCGAAAGTTTATTCAATCATAGCTACAGTACACTGTTGATTATGTTATGTCTTATAAAAAAAAAATTGGTTGTCTGTAAAGTCGGTTTACTGACGATAGTTGAACGTGACAACGTCTTAAGAAAATACTGATGGAATGGTAGCATTTTTCAAAAGAAAAATTTAATTTCATTTGTTTAATAGATTTCGCATTATAGTATGAATAAACTTGTAATAAAATCTCTTTGGCTATACTATTTGTATCTGGCTGGTTTTGGTATTATTGAAAGTTTAAATTTTAAAGAACATAATTCCAAATTCAAATTAGAGAATTAGATTCAGAGCGAGGTAACGCCGCATGACGTCATGTTTTTTCGTGCGTGCAGCCGGCTCTATCGAATTATAAGACGTTGTCACGTCAAAAACTAAGTCAAAACGGGCCAACCAAGGCTGAGACCGACACGTAGACATACATAAAATAGGGTAAATAGGGGTTGAGAAAAATTAAGGGTTGATAGAATAACAGTTTTTAATTGCTAGCGTTGAATATTTTCTTCGCTCTTGAAAACAATTGATGAAATTCTTAAAATACTTCTAGTCAAAACAATTAAATTCTTTTCATCTCCTTAAAATTAGATTCTTAGAAAATAAACAAAGGAATTTAAAGATAGGCCAGTTAAGATATTAAATAAAGCTTTAAAAATAAAAGTATTTTAATTAATAGAATATTCTTTTTTATATTCAAACTCAAATACAGACTTATAAAGGGTAGCGTTGGTTACGCAAAAAACTATATTTGTAGTTTCTAAAATAGTTAATTTGGCAAAAATGCACTGAAAAAAATCGACTGACCAGGGCGGGAATTGAATCCAGCATCGTCTGCAATCCGGGCGGCTGCGTCAACCACTACACTACCGGGGACATTTTGTCAGTGTTTGGTACATATTATTATAATTTTATGGTAACATTATTTTATCAAATATTTGAAATTTTCACTTCTAAGATCCGAATGAAATATTTAAAACTAGAAACTAGATATTAGTGACCGATGATTTTTTCCTACTTATCTTATTAGCAAAACTCTATCATAAAAAACACCCCACAGTCTGCTCTGCTTCTAATTAAATAATCTAAAATTTACTCGGCTAACACACATAAATAAAGTTATTATGCCAGAATACAAATGTAGAATTCAAAACTTCTTTAAACTTACACCAACGTAATAATAACAGAAGTTGTAACAGCGTAAGAAATTTCATGCGGAAGAAGTTTGGTCAATTCCTTGAGGGTGTAAAGGCGTAAATGCAAAGTTCAGTATTCACTGCAGATTGCATCTTAAGTTAAGGCTAGGACACATATAACGTTGTGCCACGAAACGTTGCCGTGTCATACTGATGCACGAGGCGGTGATGTCGTCGCTACAATTCAAACTGAAAAAGTTTCTTCATCGTTTCAGCCAAGAAAAGCCTACTGATGTTGGATGTATATAATAGCGAAGGATTTGCATTCCTATTCTTCCTGCAGCAATACACGATTTCCCGTGACCTTGCACCTGCCTACTGAGACTGAGAATGTTCATTTGCCTGCCATGCTCTCAATTTTATTGGTAGTCGGCACAATATGGTTTTCTCTTCCATACATACCGCTCAGCCGTCATCTCAGCATTAACTCCTTTTCCTTCTTTTTCAAATCATTTTTCACAGAATCTATTCACCTTTTCTTCGGACTGAGGCTGAGAACAAGCTTCGCAATTCGTTGGGCTATGTCGGTAACCTTAGTTCTCCTAATGATCTCATAATTTCTAATAAACATAAGGTACATACTCATATTGATATAATCACACTCGTAATCCTAAAAAGGGGTGAGCAGAGCTTTCGGTAATATTATTTGGTTACACATAATGCCACATCTGGCAGTATGAGTCATCCAGTACCACTCAGTGTGCTCACCAATAGTGACTGGTTGCCAGCCTGTCGGCTAGAAAGAAAGGCCATACAATGCAAAAGCAATTATACCTTCAGTGAAACACCAAAGAAAAGGCAAGAACCAGAACATATGATACACTCTAAAGCCCGTTTGAGAATCGTTTGTCACTTTCTATCAAGCATAATTTGAAAGAGACGAACGCCCTCAGTACGGCGTTGATTCTTGAGACTCATTCTATATCACTCAGCAGTCCGGGTATCCGGTTTTGATATGATCACGCAAATAAACTCCGAGCATAGGCCTCTTCATTTCAGTGACTTTGAGCCTTCTTGTAATTGTAACAAAACGTTTCTTCGCGATATGAGAATTCGAAACCAGACGACTGAATAAGTGAATTTACAAGTACCGGGAACGCTAGATGCTAGTAATCGTATTGTAAAGTACGACTTATACGTAACCAATAGCGGCTCGTCACCTACATGTCTCGGTTTACAACAACTCAGTCAGTGATCATGCATACAGGCTTTGTTCGTTTATAGTGTATCTGTTACCGTTAGAATGCAGAATCCGTTAATGTGCACATTAACTAGATAATCTGCAGATTATCTGAATGAGTCCATTAAAGTGGACAAAATCGTTTCATTTCTTATATTCACTTGGTACTTATCTACCGATCATATAGATTCATTATTACTGACGTTTATAGATTGGTAATGAATCGACTATAGTGAGACCAAAAAAATAAACCGATGTGTGCGTAATGCGCATGTGTGCAATGAAAAATAGTACTGCAGTCCGACAGTTGCTGTCTTTTCTACGTGACTGACAGGCCTCCTTAGGCCCCCTGCGTGTACGTGAAATGGTCTCGTCTATCTATCTCGCTATACTCATTCAGATACTCTGCAAATTTAACTTTTATTTAACTTTAACTGATTTACGCACATTAGCGGTAGCATTTCGATTGCAGCGTGACTTAATTGTGCGACTGATATACACATGCCCTTATTATGCTCAAACTGCTCTCCGAGCAAGTATTTGATACGTGTCACCTTTAGCAAATCCCGTCTGTTCTTCCTAACGGAATAGCTCTGTTTTGAATAACCGCAAATAATATAATATTTTTAATTTTATTTTTACTTGAATGGAGTTTTAGTACTTGTAAGTATGGGCTTGAATATAACGTCACCTGATTTGGATAAATCCTTTAAGATGAGGTTTTATAGTGTGAGTATTAGTTCAATTATTAGTATAATCATTCTGTTTTGTAATAGACCACATTGTGCAAAATATCACATTTATGACCACTAAATTACTCCGCTCGGTATCAATAGTACTGAACATTGAAGGGAAACCCTCCCACGTACGCTTAGATTGTGGAATGAATCAATCTTTCAAACAGGGTGGATTTCTAAGAATTTTGTGGAAGACGGGATAAAAATGAATCCTTTTTATCAAAATAGCTGCATACGTATAATCACGCTCGTAATTCCAAAAGAGGTTGAGCCGAGCTTTATGTAACAATTAACTACGCATAAAGCCACATTTGGCTTTGGATTCTGTGATAGTGCGATATGTAAGAATCCGCACGATCAGGATACATTTATTAATATGTTTAAACAAACATAATTAATTATTTGTGTTTATTTATTTTTGTATAGACTACAACAAGTTGGATTACAAAAACTTTTATTTTATCCATATCGATTATGCACTATATTTTGAATAGCTTTAACACAGTCTTGGTTTTAGGTTGAGAATAGTTTGGAGAAATTCGACAGTATTGTATACTCGTAGTTTGACGTGCTGTTGACTGTAATTAAGTATGGATAGACGTGAGCATGGACGTATATAAAATTAGTAATATACAGCTTGAAGTGCACGAGCCAAGGCAAGTAAAGTTTGATAACTTACGATGAATATGGTTCAGACAATTTTGCACTCAATTACCAAGTTCCAGGGTCTATTAGCTTTGATTTATGTTGTTAGTGGAAGAACAACAACTGTATAGTTTGTTGTGTTGAGGCCTTTGAGGATTGAAAGTTTAGTTCTTAATACAAACATGAGATATGAAGGAATGCCATGACCCCCGACCGTGTTGATAAGTAATGCAAGAGTATTAAGTTAACATCAAGAAGGTATATTACTATTAGTCTGCGTGCTGACACCAATTATCTAGCCCTAATTAATTATTATTAGGAACTTTTGTTATGGATACTAGATAACGGACAAATATACATAACAAGCTGTACTAGACAGGTTGTAATGCCACGTTAAAAAACATTATAGATTTTTTGGGCCAGGAACCCTCTCGAGCGTCCCCAGAACACCCTACTAAAGCTTCATCACAATTTCAATAATGGTTTCGGAACACATAGCGGACAAGCATACAAACATTGATTTCTATTTATGTAGATAATCTAGATATTTTATAAGTAAGTTTAATTAAATACATATAGAAACAGCTATGAATCGTGCACAAATTTTCATCAACATCACTCAAAAATTTGCCCTTACGAACCCCCCTTAGGATTCGAACCTGGAGTGTCCGATTCATAAGAAAACAGATAACCTATTACATTTTTATCTATACTACCGGTTCAATAAAAGTGCGACAAGCGAAGTACCATTGAATTATCTCTTAGTTCAAAAACATTTTTACCAGTCTTCCTTTTTTAGTATGACGTATGTAGGTATTTGCGTGCTTTGTAACGATCACGATAGCTAAGCTACTAAGTGCGCGGTCGGTAGTCGGATAGGTGATCGAAAGTCAAATCAAATTTTCTCCGGGCTTCGGAAGGCAAGTTTGTGATGTTAATGAGAGCGGTGGCAGTGCTGTGACCCGAACGGAAACCGGACTGATAAGGATTGAGGAGTTGATTATGGCAAAGAAAAGACAATGAGTTACAGCCCACTGCAGACGATGTAATAGACAGTACACTCTTCTTAACATCACAATCCGGGAACTGATTAAAGAAAAAAGATGGGTGGTTAGGGATGGGAAGTGATGACACATAATTTAATGAAACGATTTTTGTAGATCTATCAAATTATTATAAGAAGTGATATACTGCAGCAACCCTAAATAAAAAATTGGAAGCAGGGTAGGAGAAAGAGGAGGCTGTTTCTATCTTATCTGTGTATGCTGTATGTGACATTTTAGCTACAGAACACCGGTTTCCATAATGATTTGGTTTTATTTTTTATCCGACTGTAAGGAAAGGGTTATATTTTTCGCGCGTATCTCGTATGTATATTTGTAATATTCTTTATTACCTCATATCTTTCAAATGACTGAACGGATTTCTGTAAATAAGGTATCGTTTAGTTTTGTCTTGACAGCTCAAGTGTTGTTAGGTAAGTGATGTTAAAAAAATGACATAGCAGCTATGAGGTGCTATTACTAAAAGTGTTTTTTTTTTCTCTTTAGAATTCATCAATATAAAATTAAAGAGCTTAGCTTAAGGATTTTAAAAAGGTATATCATGACCGTATGATTAAAAAACTAAAAAGATGAAAATAAGAATAAATAAATTTAATACATGCCTCCAACTGCATGTTACTATGTCGAACAGAAGTTCTAAAAACTACCATCAATATGTTTTAATTTTGCCTTTAATATTTGATCTTGTTTCCATTTATATTTATTTACTCATATATATTTACTCTCGATTAAGTTATATTTTCCAAATATAACTTGATTAAGAATTCAATATTACCGGCTAAACCGTGTGAAATCGTCAGCTCTTTTATAGTTGATGAAGAATCTGAGTAATTCCGTAATTTAGTATGCTGTAACTTTGATGATGTCGTTAAATCAATCTCATGAAATTAGTGCATGCGTTGTAAAACTTCACGTTTTACCTTTTTTCTGACAATAATGACGTAAAACCAATTTTATTATAATTATCTGGTAATAAATTTCGGCTTTTGCTTTACGGCGTACGTATTAGTGGAACTGCAGACTTAGGAATATGTATATCTCTATCGCACGTATAACACGCTGTATTACCAATCGGCTGAGTCTGTGTGAATTGTTAACCAAATAAAATAGTTTGTCGATAAAACCGTAGTAGATTCTGTCATGAGGCTGTATAATCGAAAGATCGCGTACTATTGGTAGGTTCAGGTAATTTCTTTTTTATAACCAAGCAGAGTGAAATTTTTGTCACATATCATTCACACACCCTGCAATCCACCGTTTTGTAATATTGCGAGTTCTACGATATGGCTGCGACATCTGTTTAAACTCCTCATGGGCCCTCCAGACTCAGGCCGAGAACCCCCGAGAACACCCGAGAAGCGTGAATGTGATTAGTTTCTCGCCTTGTTCTCGCCTTCTCGTTCTCGCGCCCGCCTGTTCTCCGCTCGGTGTCGGTTTTCTTGCCCGCTTCAAAGGGTTTCTCGGGCGAGAAAAGAGAAGCGTATCACATTCTCGTTCGGTTTCAGTGCGACGTGGAGACTGGTTGGAAATAATATTCACAAACCTTGATCTATTTCGATGAACTTGTGTCATCCACCATTGCCGAGCCTTCTTTTTTCATAATATTATTTTTTATTCTAACATTCACAAGATTGGAGTATGCTAATGCACACAATACCAAAACCGCTGCACTGTCAAAGTAGTCCATTTCGTGTAACGATTGAGAACGCAAGTGAGAAGGTCGCGTGAGTGTAGATACCATCTCGTATCTCGGGTCATTTTCGCGTGACTCTGTAGGGCCTATTATTGTGCATAAAATACAAAATAAAATTGATAATTACATATTTTGTAATATCAGGTTTTTCAAGATGTCTTCCAGACAACCCATAAATATGTGTTATATGTGGAAATGCAAAATAAAGGTACACATTCATGCTAACACGATGTGGGCACATAATAAAATTGAAGTAATTCATTCACCGAGTATTAATTATGAACTCCATAAAGCTAATTTACGCTGCTTATTAAATTTCTGAAACGCCATTGAAGTTACACAAATAAATTTAAAAGAACATTAACGGAGGAGCTGGAATGACTAACAAAGTGCGAAATGGATTTTTACATATTTTAGTCATTAGGAATGAAAATTCAGAGTAAATCCTCATGGGGCTCTCAATAATCCAATTAACGCCAAAGTAAAAAGCAGCGGAGTAAAAATCTGGAACGGGGAATTAGACGATCATTCATGTCGACAAAAAGTTTATTTAAAGTTTTTTTTTTGTCATTTCACAGATCTCAAAAGGTTATTGAAATGGAATACTCTAAAGTATTTAAGAGTAGGTAGGTAGTAGTAACAGTAAAATTATAAAGCAGTTAGTATACTGTTTAACTGTCGTCTAAGAATCAATGTACCATTTTTAATCGAGTTCAAAAAAGGAGGTTATCAATTCGACTATTTTTTTTATATGTTTGTTACCTCATAACTCGTTACTGGGTGGACCGATTTTTAAAATTCTTTTGACCTTTGGAAGCTAGTGCTTGTCATGGAGTCCCATTTAAATTTATTGACATCTGACAAGTAGTTTTTGAGTTATCCCTAATAATGCCTTAACATTGATGATATCGTAATTTTATCACTTGTGTGTCTAAAAGATCTTGAGATAGTTTCCTGAAAATTTCTATACTTGACACACTAAAATAAGAAAAAAACAATTAAAATAAAAAAAAACCGCCTTCAAAACTAAGATTGGGAGAAATAAAAATTTTGTTTATAAAGATCAAAATGTTTTTTGAGGTCGGTGCCAACCTCAATATTTGTAATAAACGTTGTCACTTGTATTTGGGACCGACCTCAAAAAACATTTAGATTTTTAAAAACAAAATTTTTATTTCTCCCGTTTTTAGTTTTGAAGGCGGTTTTTTTTATTTAATTTTTTTCTTCTTATTTTAGTGTGTTAAGTATAGAAATTTTCACGTATAAAAATACTCATGGAATAATTTTTATCACTAGAAAAAATAAACTAAAAAAAATCGACCTGCCTCAGGCGGGAAACGAACCCAGCATCTTCCGCAATCCGGGTGGCTACGTTAACCACTGGTGGCGTTATGGTTAACGCAGCCGCCCGGATTGCGGAAGATGCTGGGTTCTATTCCCGCCTGAGGCAGGTCGATTGTTTTCAGTGTATTGTGTCTAGTATTAAAACTTAATTATATTCTATGAGCGTCGTCTCCCACCCGGGAGGCACTGGTTCGATCCCCGCCACGTACCAATGTGTTTTCAAATTTTGAATTCATATGTACGGTTAATCGACGCCTTTACGGTGAAGGAAAACATCGGGAGGAAACCTGCACACACCTATGAAGAAATTCTTAGGTTGTGTGTGAAGTCGACCAACCCGCACTTGGCCAGCGTGGTTGACTAAGGCCTAATCGCCTCTAATGTGGGGTAGGCTCGAGCCCCTCGGTGGGGACATTATATGAGCTGATGTTGTTGATGTGTATATTCTATAAATAGTGTCGTCACAAATTCTCCTATTTCTTTCTGATTCACTGCAAATTGAGCCCATTACAAAACACAGTGATATCTTTTAAGTCCTATGTGTATTAGTTATAAATTTTCGTTAGTTAAAGGGCAATGGAAAGGCCTATTCTCAGAGTTTATCTGCATCATCCTTTAAATAATAATGAGATCAGCAAGAGAACTAAAGATATCGACATAGCCCAAAGAATTGCGAGCGTTACGTGACTGTGGACAGGGCGAGGAGGACTGACGTCCATTGGGACTGCTAGGTGCGAGCAGGTCCTATTTTCCCAGAGCCGACTTGGCTTATGTCCAACAGTCGGCGTCTTTTGGCTGAAATGGTGATGATGATGATTATTTTTCTGTAATATCTGTCGCAAATGAAAAATAAGTTTTACTTCAGTAGCACGTAACTTTTTCAAGTTATATATTACTTCTTTGGGCGCGTTATGAAAAAATGATGGCGTACCCGGGGCGTGCATGGCAGTTGGAGAATTTCCGAGTCGGCTGGGGATATAGAATTTTCTCAAAGTTCATTAAGACTAACTTTAAAGTGTCTTTACTAAGCCCAAAAAAGACTTAGAACAAGTTGCTTCTAATCTTAACATGTGCCAAAAATTTTAATTGTATAATTTATATTTACGTTACGGTCCATATAGTCGGCCGCATCAACTTTTAATTTTATATCACCTACAGACTTTAGAAAATTAATTCCCCCTGCTCTATGCGTCGGGGCCCGGTGACCTTCGTGTCACCTGGGTTTACTCCCCCAACACCTTGAACCCCCATTTTTTCATTAGTGAAGCAAAAAAACAAATCAAATAAAATTTCTTGGCTGTGTGCAAAGAAGTATAACTTCTCACGTGCGTACATAAGTACATGCACCCATTTTTTTTTGTACTTTTTATATTTTGCTCATTCAGCAGGCAATAGACAAAACTTTGTCAGAAACTTTTCCAAGGAAAATTTACATTAATTAAAGTAGTTAAAAAGGCTAAGTTATCTTATTGAATCTCTCATTATTATCTCCTAGAAGCTAATTTTAATAAAATGACTGGGAGTTTCGAAAGCTGTTCATCGAATTGAAAAGTATATTTTCTATTTCAATTTATCTAATTGGTGATTCTTTGAAGTTTTCCTCAGTTTCGTGAACATCACTTTATATTACATTCCAAAAGGTTCAACTCTTAGATAATTAATGAATCGTAGAAGTCCGTATATATAGAAATGTAATAAGTCAGCGAGAAGGCTCAAGATTGATAAATTATTTATTTTTCATTTTCTGAAGTCAAATAATATCAGAATAAGTAAGTATAAATAACTTTACGTCAATTATTTGATGAAGGCACTTCTTACTCTGACAAAATATTCTATATAAAGATGGGTCCACATTAATAATATTGTTATTTTGTGTAACGCTACTTTTTTCCTTCGCTCCCTTTTTGTGGAGTTGTTAAACTAACTTCTTATCTTGAGCTCGTGAATCCACTGTAGAAGATAAGTGCTTAAACCAGGTGCCATTTTATACGATTCATGATATTTTTGTCTCGAAAAAAAAATCTTTTTTTAACACCCCAGCGCCAAGCCTTACACATAATTATAGTGTGTGGGTGAAAATTGGTCCTGAGCCCTGAGGCCCTGGGTTTGGCGATCCAACATCTTTTTTTTAAATACTACTTAAACTTTTCATAGAGGTAAACAATATTGTAATTACATAGTACATTTAGTTATGAACATTACTATTATTTCAATAGATTTGAATGATACAATAGAGGTGGAATTTCATAATAATGAAACTTCAAATAAACTAGTATAATAGTTTTACCTACTTTGAAATACACGTCGCTTTGGGAATTTTCATGTAAGCTATCTCCAATATTGTAACTATTAATAATGACGAGTTACGCTTCAGGGACACGTAGCTACAAGTGAAAACTCCAAAGTTTGTTTATTGTTCAAATTGTTTCCAGTAATTCAGCAACACACACAAGCAGTGAGAGACAATTGGGTACTTGAAGATAAATTTTACTGTAGATAATAAAAATATACAAGGAATAAATTAAATTCTATAACTAAAGATACTATATACAACCTCAAAGTAAGATTTAAGGTCCTAATCGCCATCATTTCAGCCGAGAGACGTCCACTGTTGGACATAGGCCTCCCCCAAGGATCTTAAAAAAACGGTCTGTCCTGCGCTGCCTGAATCCAGCGGCTTCCCTCGACCTTTAGGAGATCGTCAGTCCACCTTGTGGAGGCCTACCAATGCTGCGCTTTCCAGTACGTGGTCGCCACTCAAGCACATTTCCGCCCCATTGACCGTCAGTCCTCCTCGCAATGTGCCCTGCCCACCTACCACTTAAGGTTTTGTGGTCTTTGAGCTATGTCGACGACCTTGGTACTCCTGCGCATCTGATCATTTCTTCTTATGAGCGGCCAAGTTTCGGTTCCATAGGTCATAACTGGCAACACACGAAATAAAGACTTTCGTCTTAAGACACTACGGTGGATTGGCCGAGAATATGCCGAAGATTTAAGGTTGCGACGTAAAATTTGCACGTATAAGGTAACAAGGTTGCACACTAATTATCTTCTCAAAAAAGGAACGTAAGTACATTATATCTCAATGGGAAAAGAAGGCCCTATGCTTCCGTATGCCTCCTTTTCCATTGAGATATAATGTACTTATGCTTTTTCATATGACAATAAGGCATTGCGCTTACATTCCGTAGTCATTCCATGCCCCGTTCCATAGCCGTGCCGTAGTTGTTCCGTAGCCGTTCCGTAACCGTTGCGTAGCCGTTACGTAGCCTTTCCGTAGCCGTTCCGTAGCCTTACCGTAGCCGTTCCGTAGCCTTTCCGTAGCCGTTCCGTAGCCGTTCCATAACCGTTCCGTAGCCGTTCCGTAGTAGTTCCGTAGCCTTTCTGTAGCCACTACGTATGCGACCTGAGTGTATGCACGTGCTATAGCAAGTTTGTTATCCGGGCATTTTTTTGTGTATTACTAGCTTTTGCCCGTGACTTCGTCCGCGTAGAATAGTTCCTTCGGGCAGCATTTAAATTTTCTTATTATTTCTTCTAACCCAAGCGCCATATACCGATTTTATTGTTTTTACTCTAAAAAATTACGGATTTTCATACAAACTTCCATCCCTTATTTTACCTCCTTAAGGATTGTATTTTCAAAAATCCTGAAATACGTCATTCTTAGTTTCTAACTAAGTAGCTATACACCGATTTTAATCGATTTAGTTTCAAAACTGACGGATTTCCATACAAACGTTTCACCCCCTTTTCACCACCTTAGAGGGTGAATTTCCAAAAATCCTTTCTTAGTGGACCCCTAGACCTCATAAGGAACCTACGTGCCAAATTTGGAATCCCTAAACCCAGCGGATTGGGCTGTGAGTTGATATGTCAGTCAGTCATTCAGTCAGCCAGTATTCATTTTTATATATATAGATAGTTAAATGTCCGTAATTTGGGTACAAGCTGACTGTACACCACATACACTTATTATAAAGTGTGTTTTTTTTCGTTTGATCCGAGTGTTTTGATAATAAGAAAGGTTATACCCATGTATACACAAACCCTACACTTATAGTACTGGGCATAGCAATAATATAGTTACAAAACCGTCTTTGAACAATTAGTAAACTTTTATCCAAAGCAAATAAAGCATTCACTGATCGCTATATACAAAATAGTAAAAGATTTTCTTTCTTACACGTAGCAACCGCAAACACAATCAGATATTAATTATTACCGCGATGCAGATATCTGTCTGTCTGTCTGTGGTGCCAGTACAGAGCTACCCGTTTAGATTTATAGGGTTTTCATACAAGATTTACGAGGATCATTTATTATTCAGTATCTACCGTACAATCAGATTTATTACACACTTTTTGGTGTGGATTTATTCCAACTATTTATTTTGCCTCACGTCGATATTGTTACTTCATATCACCTTGGTAAAGGAGTAATAAATATAAACTACTGAAACTCTGATCTCGTACCTACCTACCTACATTATACAATATTACACTGATATTATGCTTGAATTTAGCTAAACTTAGTCAGAATTTCAGAAAAATAACATGAACACGACAACGCAGGTCCAATTGAGTTGGAGATCCTTGGGGAAGGCTAATGTCCAACAGTGGGCATCTCTGGGCTGAAAAGATGTGGATGAAGTGTCAAAGAAATCAAAATATAGTTATAACTATAAATTGTAATAAGTATACTTAGTTAATTTGAAATAGGGTGATTAACGGGTTACATAACTTGTAACAATTTTCAAAAATATAACTAATGGCAAAGACTAAATTTATAATTATCCATTTTGACTAACGCACTTTTTTAAATTTTTTTAATGCCAAGTCAAATTTATTCGATTTCTGGTTGAAAATGAACAATTTAGGACTGATAGAAAAAAGGACTTCAATAAAATAAAATAATTATTTTTTTATTTCATTTTGAAAGGTTTCCAAATGAAATAAACAGGACAGCCTTATTCACAATATAAATACATACAATAATTTACTACTAATTACAAGCTTCCACACCAAGCAATAAACGCAGTTAGGTACATATAGCGTATGAAATCGATTTAATTGTGTTCCTACATGTTATCGATTGTCAGCTACAATCGGTGGTTAAAAAGAATTCTAATACTATAAAACTCGGACTGCCATCAGGTCCAAAACGATTCGGATTATGCTGGTGGAGAGGACACGGGCGCTACAATTCGGTCACTTAAAGATTATCATTATAGGCCAATATCAAAAGAAATAGGATAGGAGTTCAATAAACTTTAGTATTTTTCTTCTCTTACTTTGAATTCATTTATATTTACACCGAAATAAACCGTATTCACACAGACCAAATACAATGGCTTTTGTGTTTTTGTCTAAATACAGTTCGCAACATGAATTTTTATCCTTGTCTCATTCCATCTGGTGCCAAATGTAGCCTGTGTTCTTGTGGTATGCCAATATTAGAATTTTAGCAATTCTGCCCAGTTCCCGAATCAAACGTTTTTGGTTCGCAATGTTTCAAACAAAGTTACCGGCTCAGAGTTTTGCCTGTTAGCTTTGTGAGACCAAAATAATATTTTATAGACTGAATAAAAAACTAACTAGATAATGTCATCTGAGTACAAAAGGAAGTTTGAATTTTATTACTATTGTACTGCGGTCAGAATACCGAGTTAACAATAAAAGTTAAGATTTTTTGCTTGTGATCTATGAGTTAAACCATTATTGACCATGAACCGAAGCCATGAACGCTTTTTCACGAAGAAAAAACTTTTATTGATAAAGTTTTTTCTTTGATGAACCTAGTCAAAATCAAATAATAATTAACAAAAAAATATTTCGGAACATGAATAAAATATATTATACATATATCTTGGCCAGATTTTAGAATTGATCATTTCATGAAATGGTTGTATTTCATGAAATGGAAAATACCCGCTGCCCACATCATGATATATTCGGGCCAGATCAATAAATAATCAGCATCTGCAATATGAACAGCTAAACGTACGGATATTTTTTGATATTATGGTCAAACATTAGAAATCACACGTATAATAGAGGCGCTGATATCAATTTGTTTTTGGGATAAAAAAAAAACAAAAATTGGTGTATTCGTTTAGGAGCTACAGTGCCACAAACAGACACACAGATACGCACCCCTCTTTTTGTGTCGGGGGTTAAAAAAATATATTCATAGAATCATTACCCTTCCTTTCGACTTCGCCGTCGTCGTGTAAAATGGCAACCGTTGCTGACTGATGATATATCAACGCACAGCTCAAACCACAGACGCCGCTGAAAGACACACAAATAGTTATTATGACGTAGCCTCCGCTAAGAAAGGATTTTCCAATTATTCATCGAGGTGAAGCCGTTGGCATGAGTTAGTACTTCATAAAAGAGACATCAAAGAAAATGTAGGCTAGTCTAAGGTGAATCAACATATAAAAGCCGAGAACCAGGACAGTTGTTACATCTCGGCAGCAGCATAATAAAATGTAGCTTAGGAAATTTATGAAACGATCTGAGATTTGCAGATTGGTGAAGTAAACTGCCACCGTCAGCTCTATCCTTATTTTATCTTACAACGAAATTAAGGCCAAAATCTTCCTCGTCACATTTAAACTCTTTATTGCCTTTGAATATACAACAATAATTACGACTTAAGGTTATGCTGCAGTAGTACAAATTTCATCAAAATTTTGCTTTATAATAAGTGTCATTTACGCGTAGAACGCGTTGCGTAATAGACTATTACGCTTCATGCAATTTAAACACAAAACATAACCACCGACACGATGTTCTCTCAACAACCTCCAACATAACTTTGGGCAAGTCGTTTGAGGCTTTGGGGTTGCGTGAGATTTATGGGAAAGTCTATTTGCTAAGAATTATGTCTTGAATGCCTATGGGTATAACATATAGTGCCCTGGCTCTTGAATGCGTAACAACTAACGAAAAGTAGCATTACGCTACGTGCTACGCTTCTCGAATGATGCACGGTTTCTTATAAAAACCTGACGTTAAGCTAATTACAAGTAAACAATATAATAAAGGCCAACATCCCTTTGATTTACTGTTCTTGAAACTCCTGTCCATCATAAGGTTGCCTGGAAGATATCACACTTTGCGATAAGGCCACCCAATTGTCCGATTATCATAATGTATTTCATTTTTAACCGACTTTCAAAAAGGAGGAGGCTCTTTGTCCGCTATGAATAATGTATTTAATAATAATGATATATTTCCACACTCACAACAATTATCTAGCTCAAATTAAGTACCATTAATAACTTGTGTTATGGATACCAGAAAACGGACAAATTTAATATACATAATAGTATACATTTTTATAAATAAACTAAAATAAAATCATAAGCAACCATGACTTGTAAACAAATGTTCGTTTTCATCACACAAGCATTTGCAGGAGCAAAATCCTCCTGGTTCCTGGTAGGAACCACACCGCTTGATGTGTATGCAGTATTGCTGACCACTCCAAATTTTCGCATAGTATTGTTTGCCATTATAATGCTTGTATGTATTTCATCTGAAAGATAGATGCATTTTCGTAAAACTGCGCAATAATATTCTCCTCGCTTTACAAAACTATAAGTGTAAATTAAAATATCTCTCTTTAGTGGTTTCAATCAAGCATTAATCTTCCTAATATATTATTTCTTTCAAAGCCTGTTCACATCGCTTCAACATCAAAATCCACAAAATGTGATAATTTTGACATAAATCGAGTGCACGCCCTTAAGCCAATATTTACTTCATGCACCATGTTCAAAGATTTTTTTTTACGAACACGTTTCTGTGTGGGTCAGTTTTTCTCTTTCCCTGATACCAATTTATTTGGGGTAGGTGCAGTATGTCTTGATATCGACAATACTGTTATGAGATTTTTACGGCCGCTTGCCTGACACATATCCTCCTTGCGAACGAACGACTGCCATATTCGACAGCACCCGAGGGCACCATGTTAATGTGTCTTCAGAGGGACGGAGAAAAATCGAGAAGTCCTTTTTGAATTTCCAGGTGATATGTTTCCAGATTATCATTACAAATATTTTGAATTTTAATATTCCAGTTTTGGTATTTGATTCCAGACAAAGAAATTCAGTATACGGTTTGCTAGACTACAAATCGAACAGATATCTGTTTCTCGCCATATGCTGATGTTAGCAATTCACTTTACGACAGTGAAATTTCGTATTCGGAAGGAAGTTCTATAGTTTTCTACAGGTACTGTCTACATGTCGGATTTTATAATGTCTAATAACCACACGTGTTCCCTCCTTCTTGTATGGCTCAGAATTAGTAACTATAAGAAGGATACCATCAAAATAAGTTACGCGTAATGGAAATGCTAATTTTAAGTAAGGAATTTGCTTATTATGGGACTTCTTTAAAATATTATTTCTTTAAAATTCAAATAACATAACGATTTTTTTTATTGATAAAATCTTTAATCCTAATAAATTGATTGGCCCCAAGGGTAACCTAAGTCAGCCCGACGAAGGGACATCGAATGTAAAAAAATAAATCCTCTAATTTATTTCCCTGAATCTTTCGACCCCGAAAAATAACGGATGAATATTTTGCAACATCAAAATGAAAATGCGTAGAATTCCCTTGGGTTGGAAAGAAAATCAATTGATAAAGTTTGAACATGTAAACATCCCCGTAGTACGATATGTCTTCATTTTCAATATGATTTTTGAAGTACAAAGTCGTTGTTTTTATTGACGTATACATCTAAAAGTTGATTAATGGTCGGGCTTATTATGATCAATTTCGGTTACTGTACAGAGATGTTTTTTATCTGTACTTCAGGATTATTGTCATATCTCTTGTTAGAGAGCATACATCATAATTTATTTATAAAATAACTAACTTCCGCCCGCGACTTCGTCCGCGTGGACATTTTACCCCCTAAGTTCCTATAGTCCTTCAAGTCTATAGGTTCGTAGTTTGGGCTGTGATCTCAGTCAGGACTTTGAATTTTATATAAATTGATTAGATATTCTAAAGCAAAGATGATGAAGTAAACTTATACATACAAGTAAACATAGTTCTTACTGTTACTACTTTCTAGAATTGATTGTTTACCTACCAGATAGAGAAAGATGGACTAAGAGTCGAGTTGTCTCAGCGTTTGCCGGTGTGGAATCTATAGAGACACTCTGGCTGAAAGGCCAGAGTCCACGTGTGCCCCCAGCATGGAGAAGGATGGATCTTCCAGGCAGCTCAAACGGCGACAGCAAACATCCGCCCGAACATACAAGCATATTCCGGCTTTCGCTTTAAAGGACTATTCAAACGTGTAGCCGGGATACAAACTCAAACGTGTAGGTAGCTTGTGTCACCGGGCGGCAACATTTGCGTCTCCGTCAGAAACAACGATGTAGGTCGTAATGACTCAAGGTGTTGGTGGACAGTATTAAGGTTACTGTGGAGTCAGCGCATGTTGCAGAACTCAATCTCAAACTATGTAGAGGGAGTGGAGTTGTGCACCGCTATTGAACCTGATTGTTTCTTATTGGTTATATGATCTGAGATCCTGACACTATTCCCTACATCTTGAATTTCTACAAAGCCGGAAAAAAATATCGGTGCGTCTTTAATGTCCAAACTCAGAGCATGTGGCTATGATCGGGAATCAATGGAACATTACTGTCGTGTGTAGCCAGGACTAGAATGAGTATCTTGGGAATGGGTTATTCAAGGCCAGAAGAGTACAGAATTTCAAGTTCATGATTCTATTCAAAAAGCAGCGGGAGCCTGAGAGAAAGAGGAGTCCCAAAAGATGCCGATAGGTCAAAGTGCATCGTAAGTCATAAATACACAGTTGAGACATATTTAGTCTAAAACCGATTGAAAATAGCACTATTGTAAAAATAACTCTAGTTTTAATATTGGGCAAGATCACTTAATACAATAAGAAAGTGCTCGTATATTAACAAAATCATCAGCTAATTACCAAAGGGGAGTCAATAAATAAAAAAGAAGTTGAATGAAAATATAAACTTATACAGGAATAAATTAATTACGGCAGCGGTCTGCGGTCTCGATCGACACCAGGTGTGAATCTGGTAGTTAATAAATATCTCGTTTTATGAATGAAATGTATTTGTGTAAAACGAATTGGATAATAAAAGGGATTATTTATTTGATCTCGACTGTACATAATAGATTGTTAAATACCATTTTGATAAAGTGTCGTTTAAAGATTTTAGGCCGGTCATACACGGACAGCTAGAAGCAGCTAGTGTCGTCTGCTGTCTTCTATGACTCATAAACGATACCGTTTTGAGCAGTTGCCATTGCTTCGGGTGGCTGGAAGTGCCATCGGGCATACACTGACTGTTCGAGCTATCGACTGCTCTCGCGCACTACTTCACAATATAGTAAAAATGTGGCGCTCTGTGGCTATGATTTTAATTTTGGCGAGTCCCCAGCAATATTGACGTTGTTTCTTCAACTATATCTATCTACATTGCATTACTTCATTGCGCGCACTGATTAAGTTTAAATTGAGCAGACAAACGTCCGAAAATCCTTTTTTCGTGAATTAATTTAAAAGTATATTTATTTGTCCAGCTTATTCGTGTTAATATCCTACACTCTTCATTGAAATTGCAAAACCTGAGTGGCAGTGGGCCAGGCACGGCAGACAGGCTCGGAAAACGCACTGCCGATGGGGCCGAAGAGTTCTTGAGTGGCGCCCGCGCTCCAGACGACGCAGATTGGGTAGGCCCCTACAAGGTGGACTGGCGACCTGATTAAGGTTGCTGGTCACGCCTGGTTGCGAGCAGTACAGGACTGGTTGTTGCAGCGTTCTTTAGGAGAGGCCTACGTCCAGCAAAGGACGTCATGTGGCTCAATTGATAATGATGAAGAAATACCACCAACCTACTAAATTAGGTATAATGTTAAAAATGTAAAGTTTCAAAACAAAATACAAGTGTAAAGCATAATATCTTAAATAAAATGTACGAAGCACAGAGAGAACAGTTTATCTTTAATGCAAGACGACCGGTACAAAAGTCTAGGCCCGCTACTTATATAAGATTAAATTTCTCCCAAAATCCACCTCTGTTGTATAATTTACGCTTCTTCCACTATAGCATAGTCTACAAGAGAATGCAGTATGCTATGATAGAAGTTTGAAGTGACTCCAGGTTACAATGCAATAGTGACAAAAAAATTGCTTTATGTTCTTGCTACGGATATGTATTAAAAAAAATATTAAGAACGTTTGTTACATTCTTAAAGTATATCGGAGACGCTCAACTGTTGGATATAGGCCTCCCACAAATATATCTAACTCGATCAGTCCTGCGCTGACCATAGTTTTCCTGTAGACGACATAATTTTCTGATATGATCACGCAGAGAAACTCCGAGCAATGTCCTCTCTATTGCCATTTGAATAACTGAGATTTTCTATGAAGCTCATAATAAGTGCAGTAACGGACTTTTTATACTCTTAATAACCTATGTAAAGAACTCGTTCACGCTTACAGGTAATCTTTTACAAGCATCTCCAGGCGTCTGATGTAACTTCTGGTTTACGACTCCTATTTTCAGATCGCGGCAGCCTAATCTGTCATCTGAAGGAGGTAAATTGACTTAAAATTTGCCACCCAAAATAAGAGTGCCACCTTTATGCGTCGTAACTTGAACGTTCTTACCTTGAAATCTAAGTTACTACACTGTTCATTGTTTCTACTGGATCTTTGAAGTATACGGGTGGTTCCTGGGGAGCTTAATTTTTCGTGTCACAGGCCAATATAATCTATATTATTTAGATTATAATATTTAAATTATTGTCAAAACCTTGAAGAACTACTACTCTCTTGAGGCATTATAAATAAAACTGCTTAATTGTTGTTTTAATATAATAAAATCACATTTAAAACCTCAAATCGGGGGCATTTTACCGATTTTCGACGTGTCACACGCGTCTCGCTTGAAGCATTATCGTTAATATTATTTTAACTATACGTGATATTACCATAATTTATATATCATCAAAAAATACAGAAATGCCTCTATTCCTACATAAAATTTTGTTTAAAAACCTAGCAATTTAGAGAAGTTGAGCCGTTGTAAAGATTTGTCACGCGGCCGGCTTAAATTGCACCCCACGACAAGATGGGAGTATTTCAGTGGTGTAAATATGAGATAAACCTTCAGTCATTGGTTGTCGAGGGTCTCTAGCTGTGTCCTGAACTTTTGATAGAGGAGTTGTGTCATTCGAGTACAAGCATAACTTTACAGGTCAGTTCTTATTTTAACTTTAATTTTGGTACACCTGGGTAGGTAAGATCTGTGGGTCGATTAAAAAATATAAATGTGAACCTATGGTTAAAACTGTTTCTAGAATATGATTTCCTTGCCATCTGAGTTTACTATGAGCTAAAAACATCTTCGATATTATTGCAAGTTTTTGAGTAGTTAATCAAAAACAAAATTGTCACGATCAGATCCATGGTCAAAAACAGATCCATGGTCTCAAATCTATGGATATTTTCCCATGGATCTGATGTTGCGTCATCGTCACCAGTCCACAAGGCATTCCAAAAGTTGTTGGACGCTGTTCTTTTATTATGTGTATTACCCCACAGGCATGGAACAAGAGTATAAGGTGATATTGTTCCATAAAAAAAGAGACAACGCTTCTTAAGAGCTCTGAAATGCTGAAAAGCCTTAATGATGCCACTCGACGTGTTGCGAGGAATTTGGATAAGACGAAAGTCATGTTCAATGCACAATTTAGTTATCCTAGAGCCTCTGTTAGTCGAAAATTTGGTCCTCAAAGTGGCAATAGGCTGTACATGTCTGCCGAAGAACCGACAACCAATAGAGCTGATGAATACTGGAGTGGCGACAAGCATAGTATTAGACGCCTTACAAACAACCCGTTCTTGATCTGATGACCTTAGGAGGACTGCTGGCAGCAACACAGGTTGTTTTGACTTAATTTGTTGACAAATCACGCTAACACAGTTCAAGTTTTATTAAAAAGAGCGACTTTAGACCCACTTTAAATCGATGGTCCCTCTACGTATAAATAATATCCCATAAAAGCTGTTTTCGAGACAAAGAGTACTCCGTGTTTCGAGATATATAATAGACCGTCTCGCATGACAGGGTTGACAACTTCCAGCCCACTGAACAAATCGGGTTCCTTAAAGGTAGTAGTACCATAGACCACATGCATACGCTGCGGCAAGTTACACAGAATACCAAAGAATACAATCTGCCATTATGCTGACCGTTTGTGAACTATGAGAAAACCTTCAACTGTGTCAAGATTTTGGCCATGCTCTAGTCACTCCAGAGGTGCCAAATAGACTATCAGCACATCCAAGTGAACGCCAAATGCATGGCACGGCGGCGTGGTGTGACTCTTCTTCCAAAAGGGCGATAGTGCCCAATTGAAGAACTATTAATTCCATCACGCTCCTGAGTCATGTTTATAAGCTGTTTTTGAGGGTAAATAATGAATCATTTTGCGCGCAGGTCTGACGACTTCCAGTCTCCCGAACAAGCGAGATTCCGAAAAGACTTCAGTACCATAGATCACATACAATTACGCTGAGGCAGGTAATACAGAAGACCGAAGAATATAATCTGCCACTATGCTTAGCATTTGTGGACTATGAGAAAAACCTTCGATTCTGTCGAGACCTGGGCCGTGCTCCAGTCACTCCAGAGGTGCCACATAGACTATCGATACATCCAAGTGTTGCGGTCACTGTAAGAAAACGCCACTATGTCGGTCCGCCTTCAGGACTAGAACTCAAAAACGCTAACGCTCCAGCGAGGCGTGAGACAGGGTGATATTGTATCTCCGAAACGGTTCACAGCTGCGTTGGAGGACGCGTTTAAGCTTTTGGACTTTTGGCCAAGTGCTCTCCACTTGGCATCATAAATGACGAGTACAGTCATGAGTAATAACATAGAAACATCTTTAAAGTTCATATTCATGAAGCTAAATTAAATTGCTAAAATAAGTATGCTAAACTTTAGCCAATAATTATGTAAACGCTAAAATGCATCAAAATAAACTACACATTTTTATAAAATTATTGTAAACAACAGGTAATCAAAAAGTAATATTAACTTTTAGTTACATAATTATGTACCCACCAAGCAAATCAAAAATATGTAAGTATACAGTACAATTTCGAAAATATGTAAACAATTACTATTACATATTATTAATTACTTTTAATCAAAACAAATAAATAAAAATACTTATTTCTACAGTTTTCTATTAATTTCGTTATTAGGATATGTTACAAAAGAGGGTAGGTAGCCATCAGCGAGTGGCAATGCGTCGCTTAACGGCTCGCCCGTTGACTTCTTATACTTATTTCCGTATACCGCCTTTAAGCACGGTAATATTATCATACAGTATTGTGACTCGGCCCTGTCCTTGAAATAACTGGCTACGACCGAGCGGGGCGTAAACACGCGGAAGGGCTGCCCGCTTACAGTATTTTAATTTGAAAGAAAGAAAATAAATTTATTGGCCTTCACAGAGCACGATATTACCTAATTATTAAAAAACTATAACAACAGAAATGTTAACAAAAACTAACATTATACACACATTATATACCTACTATTTACTTTATATTTAATTTCTACATTTTTTGTTTTATGATTGTAAATATTTTATTTTATATGTAAAAAAAATGTTGTGAATGAAATAGGAAGTGTTCAATAAAATACATGTTTTTTTTAGGTAATATTTAATAAAAAAGAAATTATAGATTTGAGACAAAAAAATATTTACGCCTCGACTGAGACGTACTATATTATCACTGAAACACTTTTATTTTCAAGAAATTACATATTATTATCAACAAACCAAATATTGTTTTTTAAACTCCCCACAAATATCCCTATTTTATAATTTGCCATCTATCTATTCCTGTCAACAATCCGTCTCTTTTTCAAATTACCTAATAACCTGCCATTATACACCAAAAAAATCCGATCACTACAATACCTACCTACCTTATTACTCTCGTAAATTATTTCATAATGATGTTTCATCATATTTAATAATATATGTAGTTAAGTTATATGTCGGTACATAAGTAAGTAGATAGCCTATTCTAGGAAACTACCTACCTACTTATTATGTAGTTTTGTTTTTAACGCGAGCGTAGGTAGGTTACTCGTTTGTCTCTTTTTTCATCCTATCCACTTATTTTATACTTATATTATTCCAGATTTTGCCCGATGGAAAAATCGAAATACCTAAATATTAAAAACAAATTACGTACTAGTAGTTAGGTACATAAAAAAATATTTCACTTTGCCATTTTGAATTATGTAGGTATCTACTTAATTCAATCAAATATTCACAATACAAATCGTATGTTTATGCAGTTAAACAATTCACACCGTTCGGTCGTCGCTGCGGCGCATTCGCGACTCGATGCCCGCCGGGTGCCCCGCGAACTCTAGGCGCGTAGCTATGACGCGCTTTCGGACCGTTTGTATGAAGATAGAATACTGTATAGATAAAATTACCGTGCTTTAAGTTATTGTGCTGTTAGATTCCTACGGAAATATTGATACTACGGATAAGGATAAGTGATAGTTAGGTAGTAGGTATGTAGTTACCTATAAACTTTTTTCAAAGAAATTTATTCTTTAATTTTTAGTTACTGTATTCGTATTCTACTCAGCAAATTTTTTCATTTGATACCCATATTGTGGCAGTGCATAAAAAATAAGTAGTCCGCCATCTTAGGCCATCCATATTGGATTTAGAATGACACCACTTAGCTAAGCATGCATTGTCATTCAAAGATAATATTATCGTGTCCAAACCTAACTTGTATGCAAAATTTCGTCACAATCGTTTGAGGATAACTGCTTTAAAAATCAGTTGCAAGATTTCACCCAAACGTACATATCTACAAGTAACAAACATTGTAAGTTAAATAAAAGCTTTTAAAAAATATGGGAATAAGTAGGTATACAGTATGGAATAATTTTATTTTTCCGTTTACAAACGCGTAAATATAATACGCCCCCTGAGGCAAGTCGATTTTTTTCAGTGCATTTTTCTAGTAAAGTAGGTATACACTTCCAATATCATCATTTTAATGTATTCATGATAATTTCTATTACACGTGTACAAAATAACGAGTAAAGTAACAAAAACGGGAAAAAGTAGGTATACACTTCCAATATCATTTTAATGTATCCATGACAGTTTCTATTACACGTGTACAATTTTGGCTTTCAATCATCACTGAATTCTACTAAAATAACGAGTAAAGTAACAAAAACGGGAAAAAGTAGGTATACACTTCCAATATCATTTTAATGTATCCATGACAGTTTCTATTACATGTGTACAATTGTATACATATTACAGGAATTGTCATGGATAGTTAAATATTATTTTGGAAGTGTGGAGTTATTTCTGATTTTGTTTCGATTATATTAATGTGGAATAAATGTGTACCTAATTTTGTCACAGTTTAATGGTTAGATAATTTAGAACAAATTGTCGTATACTTCTTTTTAGATTGGTTTAAGGTAAGATATTTTAGAAAATGTGACAATGTATATATATTATTACTCGTGACTGTACATGGTTCACGTTCGCTTTGCCAATGATATCGTAGTTATGACTGAGACCTTGGAGAAGACCTAGGCACAATGCTCGACGATCTCTGTAGGGTCTCCCAACAAGGAGGTCTTAAAATGAACCAACTCCTGTAAAGGTTGAAAGCTCTGCACTGGAAGTTATCGACCATTATGTTTACCTGGGACAAACAGTCCAACTGAGTAAGTCCAACTTCCAGAAAGAGGTCAACCGACGAACCCAACTCGGCTAGGCAGCGTTCGGGAAGCTACGCGGCATATTCTCGGCTCATCTACAGCAGTGTCTCAAGACGAAAGTCTTTAATTTGTGTGTGTTGCCAGTGATGACCTATGGAACCGAAACTTGGCCGATTACAATGGGATCTCACAAGAAGGCTCAAGGTCACCCAAAAGGCAATGGAGAGGGCTATTCTCGGAGTTTCTCTGCGTGATAACATCAGTTATGATGAGATCCGCAGGAGAACCAAGGTCACCGACATAGTCCAAAGAATTGCGAACCTTAAGTGGCAGTGGGCAGGACACATTGCGCGGAGGACTGGCGGCAGCTAGGGGCGGAAAAGTCCTCGAGTCGCAGCTACATACCGGGAAACGCAGAGTTGGTAAGCCTCCCAGAAGATGGCCCCACAAGGTCGATCTGGTAAATGCCGCGGGAATCCGCTGGATGCGGGCAGCGCAGGACCGACCGGTATGGAGAACCTTGGAGAGGCCTTTGTTCAACAGCGGGCGTCTCTCGGCTGAAATGATGATGATGATGACATCAAAGTGTTGCAGGCACTGTAATAAAACGCCATGGTGTCAGTCCACTTCCATGACCAGGACTCGAAGCCAATACGGCTCCAGCGAGGTGTAAGGTAGAGCGATGCTATCCAAAACTATTCAGAGTTAATTTGGAGGACGTGTTTAAGCTTCTTGCCTGGAGATGACTTCCCATCAACATAAATGGCAAGTAAATGCAATCCTTCACTTTGCAGAAGTAAAATGAACATTGATAAAACAAAAATCATTCGTACTTATGCACTCCTGTAAAGCTTGGAAGCTCTTTGGAAGCCTTTATTCTATCCATTTTAGTATTGTTTACACTTCAATCAAATCCGTGGATTCTATAATCAGATCCATGGCTCCAAAAATTTCATTATTTTTTTCAAGACGATCTATAAACTTTGAATGTGTGCCTCATGGATAGATATATTACTTTTTTGATTGTTTATTCAGTTGTAATTTTAATTAGCACCTGTGATGAGAAAAAAAAACTGCCACGGATTTGACGATCAGAACACTTTTCTCAGGAATCAACCATACTTTAAAACATCTAATATTCTTTTCATGACAGCTTTATAGTTTGCGATCCTAAAACTACCTCCTGTTATACGAGGGCATATTTCAAAATTCTTTTCAATCAAATTTTCGTTTAAGGCACAAGAACCTATGATTTTTATTACCTTTGTCGTCATTTCGTTTCCTAGACTGTACTTTATATTACCTATAAAAATAGGCACGTTATGCCCGATTTCACTAACGTCACCTAAATTTGACGGGGCCCGCAATATGCTTATGGGACGCACTTCGAGCTTTTTAAG
Source organism: Elophila nymphaeata (assembly GCA_955850985.1). Taxonomy (NCBI): domain Eukaryota; kingdom Metazoa; phylum Arthropoda; class Insecta; order Lepidoptera; family Crambidae; genus Elophila; species Elophila nymphaeata. Next base: position 13,053,136 of record OY039076.1, on the reverse strand, counting down.
CAGATTAAAATAAATTTTAGTTTTTCAATATTTATAGGTAATAATATTTATATTTATACCTCTTAAGTTGTCTCATCATCAATAGCTCATATAAAAAATGAGTTTTGTCATACTATAATATAAATTGATACAGTATGACAAAACTCATGTAAGTTCGTAATCAGACAAAACCCATAAAAAAACGTTAAGAATTTCGATGATAACTGTACGTATTTTAAGGCCTTGTAGGATCATGCTACATTCATTAATCACTCCTCCCGACACTGATCAAAATACTTTCATAAAAAAAACATTCCCGATCATATACAATATGGGTTATGAAAGAAAGTTTTCGGTTAATTTGGGAAGAATATTGAAGATTTGATTAGGTTTAGCATTTAGATAAATCTCATATTTATAAAATTATCGAATTCAGTGACAATTTACACTATAGATACGCGTGATATAAGTGGATGTCGCCGCTGTCATGCGTTCTTAGTAACGATCACGGAAGTTAACCAACCAAGTGCGCGTTTGGTACTTAGATGGGTGACCGAAAATTTTTCAAATCGATTTTCCTCCGGGCTTCAGAAGGCATGTTAAGCTGGTGGTCCCGGCTGATGTTGAAAGATAACAGTTGATCTCAAGGAAGGTTGGTGTCATCATGCGGCTGTAAAAATCTAATACCAAATCCTTAAGCAGTATTGGCAATATCAAGGTATATCATCGAAGAAATCGGGAGCAGAGTAGGCAAATAATGATCTTGTATGAAAAAATGATGTTCATTGGTGTAGTGCCCAATCACGAATGGAACTGCCCCTTCTCATCCCGCGGGTGTCTTAAGGTGACTGAGGCAGATTCTGAACCTCGTGCAGACGATCGCACCAGCGGGTAACTCGCGCAGTGCCAAGTGAACCACCCACAATAGCATTCCAAGAAACCCTCCTTTTTTATGATTGGAGGAGCACCTAACCCAAAACCTTTTTGGGTTATGTGCTCCTTTAATGTAGGCGACAGGCTTGCAACCTATCACTGTTGCCTACCGCTTGCCTGACACTAACCCTAGTGTCAGGCAAGCGGTTGACCGTTAAACTATCCCAAAACCGACAACAGTGTGGCAACATTTTGCACTGACCACAATTAAATTGACCTAGGTAGTAAGAAACATTATTTGTTTATGTATTCTGAAAGGAAATAGAATATGAAAACATACATACATTAGGTGTCCCAAAAAAATCAAAGTAGTTATTTTTTAACGCATACCCTCTAATTTTGTTTCAATGATGACAAAACACTTATAAATAAAATTTCATTAACATAGGACCACGGGAACCCGTGCCGACTTGCATCGAAACATGTTAGTACTTATCTATAAAGACGTCAGTGAGCTAACGTGTTGAGACGCATATAATAACGTGCAAATGCAATTATTTCTCATTCAATCAAGAGGTCGTTAGTATCACGCAGTTATCGAAAGAGCATACTTGTAATAGGAGTCGTATAACACAAAAATATCTGGTTCTAAACAGTCCTTTAATGGAAGTTCTGGAAGTTATGTTCTACAATATCCTCGGTAAGTGAATTCAACAGTCAATTAAAGTGTAAATCTTACAATTTTGCGAGTATATTATTCCAATGGTATAAAGCGCATAAAAATACTAAATCTTCGCGTAATTCTGTGAAGTAACATGTAAATTTATGGCAAGTTTGGAGGGACTAGCAAAAAATGCTCATAAAACACAAGATTTTAGAACGTCATCAAAAGTTTGTCAAAAACTAAGATAGTTAATTTGATATTGCATATGCCAATGCCCTTGAATTAATAAATGAAGACCTAATCTTCTTTCAGTACACACGCTCTCACGAGCCGGCGTAGAGAGCGCACGCGTCCACCGGAGCTCCGCTGCGCGGATGCGGAAAAAAGCGGAATACGCAAATGCGGAAAACGCGGAAAAAAGCGGAAAACGCGGAAGCGGAAAAAAGCGGAAAACGCAAATGCGGAAAAAAGCGGAACAGTGTCTTTGCGGAAAAAAGCGGAACAGTGTCTTTGCGGAAAAAAGCGGATCAGCGCGGAAAGTGCGGATTGTGAAACAGTGAGTGAAAGGTGTGGATCGTGTAAAAGTGCAAAAGCGGAAAAAAGCGGAAAACGCGGAAAACGCGGATGCGGAAAAAGCGGATCAGTGCGGAAGCGGAAAAGTGCGGAAGGTGCAAATTGTGAAAAGGTGAGTGAAAGGTGAGAATTGCGGAAGAGTGCAGAAGCGGAAAAAAGCGGAAAAAAGCGGAAAAACGCGGAAAACGCGGATGCGGAAAAAGCGGATCAGTGCGGAAGCGGAAAAGTGCGGAAGGTGCAGATCGAGAAAGGGTGAGTGAAAGGTCAGGATTGCGGAAGAGTGCAAAAGCGGAAAAAAGCGGAAAAAAGCGGAAAAACGCGGAAAACGCGGATGCGGAAAAAAGCGGATCAGTGCGGAAGCGGAAAAGTGCGGAAGGTGCAGATTGTGAAAGGGTGAGTGAAAGGTCAGGATTGCGGAAGGGTGCAAAAGCGGAAAAAAGCGGAAAAAAGCGGAAAAAAAGCGGAAAAAAGCGGAAAAACGCGGAAAACGCGGATGCGGAAAAAAGCGGATCAGTGCGGAAGCGGAAAAGTGCGGAAGGTGCAGATTGTGAAAGGGTGAGTGAAAGGTCAGGATTGCGGAAGGGTGCAAAAGCGGAAAAAAGCGGAAAAAAGCGGAAAAACGCGGAAAACGCGGATGCGGAAAAAAGCGGATCGGTGCGGAAGCGGAAAAGTGCGGAAGGTACAGATTGTGAAAGGGTGAGTGAAAGGTCAGGATTGCGGAAGGGTGCAAAAGCGGAAAAAAGCGGAAAAAAGCGGAAAAAAGCGGAAAAACGCGGAAAACGCGGATGCGGAAAAAAGCGGATCGGTGCGGAAGCGGAAAAGTGCGGAAGGTACAGATTGTGAAAGGGTGAGTGACAGGTGAAGATTGCAGAAGGGTGCAAAAGCGGAAAAAAGCGGAAAAACGCGGAAAACGCGGATGCGGAAAAAAGCGGATCGGTGCGGAAGCGGAAAAGTGCGGAAGGTACAGATTGTGAAAGGGTGAGTGACAGGTGAAGATTGCGGAAGAGTGCAAAAGCGGAAAAAGCGGAAAAAAGCGGAAAAAAGCGGAAAAAAGCGGAAAAACGCGGAAAACGCGGATGCGGAAAAAGCGGAACAGTGCGGAAGCGGAAAAGTGCGGAAGGTGCAGATTGTGAAAGGGTGAGTGACAGGTGAAGATTGCGGAAGAGTGCAAAAGCGGAAAAAAGCGGAAAAAAGCGGAAAAAAGCGGAAAAACGCGGAAAACGCGGACGCGGAAAAAGCGGATCAGTGCGGAAGCGGAAAAAAGCGGAAAACGCGGAAAAACGCGGAAAACGCTGACGCGGAAAAAAGCGGATCAGTGCGGAAGGTGCAGATTGTGAAAGGGTGAGTGAAAGGTGAGGATTGCGGAAGAGTACGAAAGCGGAAAACGCGGAGAACGCGGACACGGAAAAAAGCGGATCAGTGCGAACGCGGAAAACGCGGAACAAGTGGACGCGGAAAACTGCGGAAGCTTCTGCAGTCAAGAGCTGCGGAAACTTACCGAAAAAATCCAAACAAACTAAAATATAACAAGTGAGTGAGTGAACAATAAGTGCAAAATAACAAATAACCCGTGAGGAAAAGGGAACAACAACAATAACTGCATAAACTGAAGAAAGCAAAAACGAAAGTAATATAACGCGGAAGTATTAGATCACGAAAACTACTGCTGAAACAGAACAACACAGAAATCAAAGAACGCATAGACCAAGGAACAACTGCTAACTAATTCAAATCAGAACTACCAACAAAACAAACAACCCAACAACGTGAACCGAAACAAAAGGAAAATACAACACAATAACAAATCTAAGAACAAATCTAAATCCAAGCCAGAATTACCAACACAACGAAATAACCCAATAAGAAGAACTGAAGACAAAGAAAATACCAATCAAAATATCAAACTACAAAACAACAACAGAACAGTGAAGAAACGCAAAGGGAAGAAGACACAACACTAGATAAGTAACTAGAATAAGTCTCTAACTAGAATATAACAACTACTGAAATTGTGTAACTCTAGACTATATATCTCTTTTAAAAAAACTAGCTTAAATATTGTAAACTCTTTCTACATTGTATCTCTCGCTCATAGAACAACTAGCATCAGTACAACAAGTGGCATAATCTGTTAACAAGGTAAGCAAATAACTAAATAAATTAATTCCCTAAAAAATAAGCAACTATAATAAATAAAAATGACAACAATTAAATGTGTACAATTAAACTATAATAAAAGCTACCAAGCACACAATGAAGTCATAGCGTACACAACTAAAAACCAAATAGATATAATATTCTTAACAGAACCATACACAGGCAATACAGCGCATGTAAAACCAATAAATGGATATACTATATATCAAAAATATAATGAAATAAACACTAAACAAAACAGAGTCAAAACAGCAATTGCAATTAAAGACAACAAACTCTGTGCACTATTAGAAAATCAAAATACTACAAACAACACAACAACAATAATGCTAAAAAACAAACAAGGGCATAACATCTTTCTACACTCAATCTACGTAGAACCCAAAATAGACCACAATGATACCATAAACCAACTAGAACAATTCATAAACAACAACCAAAATGACACACACATAATAACAGGAGATTTTAATGCATGGAACACTACATGGGGATCAATTAAAAATAACAAAAGAGGCGAACAAATAGAAAACTTAGCTATTAGAAACGGACTAATAATAATAAACAAAAATGACCCTGACTCCTACACCTATCAAACAGTAACACATAAAAAACTAAGAACATCAAACATAGATTTAACAATCACAACAAATAACCATCAAAATATAAACATAAACGAATGGAAAATTGACAAAGAAATCTGCACAGTGTCTGACCACTTTGCAATTAAATTCAACATAGATCTTGGAACAAACCCTAACCAACAAATAACCAGAAACATAAAAAATTCAACATGGAAATACAACACAACTAACACAAACTTCTGGAGCGAAGGCAGAATTAAAGAATTTCAAGAAGAAACTGAAAGACAAATAGGAGACAGCACACAAATTATAAATGAAATATCAAACATGAATAGACAACAACTAAACGAATACATTAAAAAACTCACCAAAATAATACATAAAATCTGCCGTAACAAAATACCCAAGCACCAACAAAACAAAAACAAACCACACTGGTGGACACAACAACTAGACGAACTCAAAAAGAAAGTAATCAAAAATCATCACGAGCTATCAAGAGCAAAGAAAAGAGGCATAAACCTAGAAAGCATAATAAATGAAAGAGAAAAAACCAAAAATGAATACACACTAACAATCCAGAAAACGCTAACTGAAAACTTCAAGAACTTCTGCAACATGCAAGGACCTGACGACGTGTGGACCATAACAAACAAATTAATAAAGACAAAACCCCTAAACCAACCACCATCCACTCTAAAGAAACCTGACGGAACATACACAAAAACGGCTAAAGAAACTGGTACCATCCTAATAAATGCACTATACCCAGAAGACACACAAGACAACGACATTCAAGCACATATAAGAAATTATGCAAGCGAACCACCAAATACCAACAACGACCCACCCTTCACAACACATGAAATCCTAGAAAATCTTAGAACAATGAGCCCAAAAAAGGCCCCCGGACACGACGGACTCACAGCAGACATCTGCTTAAGATTTACAGAAACCTATCCAAATATAATCACTAAAATAATCAACAGAGCACTCGAACTAGAATATTTCCCTGATGAATGGAAAAAAGCAGTTGCAAAAATAATACCCAAACCAAATAAACAAAAATACGATCAAACAACTGCATACAGACCAATAGGATTAATCCCAGTATTTGGAAAACTCTACGAAAAACTACTACACGAACGAATAACCCACCACATCTATATTAACAAACTAGACAACAAAAGACAATACGGCTTCAAAACACAAAACTCAACTATAACAGCAATAACCAACGCCCTAAACATAATCAAAAAAGCCAAAAAACAAAACCTACAAGTCGCGATTGTCTCCCTAGATATAAAAGGAGCCTTCGACAATGCCTGGTGGCCAGCAATTTTTCAACAACTAAAAAACTACAAATGCCCCAAAAATATATATAACACAATGATGAACTACACAAATAACAGAGAAGTACTAATAAGACTAGCCGACGAAGAAATAAACAGAAAAACAACGCGTGGCTGCATACAAGGCTCTGTATGTGGCCCACTAATGTGGAACCTCTTACTAGATGAACTACTAAATAAAACAACCAACACAGCAATAAAAATACAAGCATATGCAGATGATATATTAATAATTGGAACACACAAAGATACTAAACAACTAGAACAAATAATAAACAGAACAATCAATTCAATTACCGCATGGGGGCACAAAAATAAATTAACCTTCAGCACTGAAAAAACACAACTAATAGCCTTCACCAACAAAGCAAAGAAAATGAACATCAAAATAAACGACCAAACAATACCAAATGAAAAAATAATAAAATACCTAGGAATACACATTGATAATAAACTCAAATTTACAGACCATGTCAAAAACACATTAAGCAAAGTAAAAAACATTTATAATAAACTTAAAATGTATGTCAAGCCCACATGGGGACTACACTCGGAAAACATAAAAATCCTATATAATCAAGTTATAATACCCATAATATCCTATGGAGCCTCAATATGGCAAGAAGCACTTCAATACAAATATATAAATAAACTCTTAACATCACTTCAAAGGAACATTGCCATACAAATAGTCAAAGGATTCAAAACATTAAACACACCACTATCTATAACATTAACAGAACTCCCACCAATAAACGACCAACTTAAAGCAATAGCCAACAATGAACAAACAAGAATAACAAATAAAACAACAATATCAACAGAAGAATTAACAATGGAACAACCAATCAAACCACACCTAAAACTCCACCCATCTCTCAGAAAACCCATACAATACAAGCAGGCCGACAGCCAAGAAGAACTATCAAATATACTAGTAAACCACGCAAATATAACACACCATATATACACAGATGGAAGCAAAAATGAAGAAGGAGGGGTAGGAGCAGCTGCAGTAATCCAAAATGAAAGAGGAGAAACAAACACAATAACAATTAAACTACATAATGTATGTACCAACTTCCAAGCAGAACAAATTGCAATACGTGAAGCATGCAAATGGGTACAACTCAAACAAATCAATGCTGCTGTAATAACTGACTCCAAATCTGCACTACAAGACATGCTAAACCCCAACTCGCAAAATATACACACAGCAAATATACAAAAAATTGTCCACCAAATAGAAACACAAAACAAAAAAGAAATCCTTTTCATCTGGGTTAAAGCCCACAATAATATACAAGGAAACGAGCTAGCAGACACACACGCAAAACAAGTCGCAAACTCTAATGAAACACCGACATATAATAAATTCCCACTATCATACATCAAAAGAATTAACTATGAAAAAATGCACGAACAAATTAAAAACATGTATAACAACGAAAATAACTGCAAATACACCAAAGAAACTTTTCCAAACTATGAAGACCTCAAAAACTTCACTAACAAAATAAAACCAAACTTTGAGATAACACAATTTATATCAGGACACGGATATCACAAAAAATACCTACACCGATTTAAAATAACACAAGACCCAAACTGCCCATGTAGTGAACCAACCAACCCACAAATTCAAACAATAAACCATCTACTGTTTGACTGCCCTAAATACGAAAACACAAGAAACAAATTAACATACATCTGCACAGTAAACAATATAGATATCAAGAGTATAACCCTATACCACAAAAGAGAACAAATACTTGAAACTTTCCAAAATCACCTAAAAAACATAATAAAAACACTAAAAGAATTCAATCAAACGTAAATGCAAATAAAACGCACAAAGTAAACATCCACATAAAATGAATCAATCAACAAAACCTAAATCTCAAACTTAACATAGTAAAATCCCATATAAAAACACAAGTCCAAAAAACGCGGAAAATGCGGATGCGGAAAAAAGCGGAAGTGGGTTGCAAATGCGGAAAATGCGGATGCGGAAAAAGCGGAAGTGGGTTGCAAATGCGGAAAATGCGGATGCGGAAAAAGCGGATCAGCACGGACGCGGAAAAAGCGGAAGACGCAGACGCGGAAAACGCGGATGCGGAAAAATGCGGAAAAAAGCGGAAAAAAGCGGAAAACGCGGAAAACGCGGAAAATGCGGAAGCGGAAAAAAGCGGATCAATGCGGATGCGGAAAACGCGGAAAAAAGCGGAAAAAAGCGGAAAAAAGCGGAAAAAAGCGGAAAACGCAGAAAAACGCAGACGCGGAGAACGCAGACGCGCAAAAAGCGGAACACCTAATAGTAAACATACAAAATAACATATAAAATAAACAAAACAGCAAATAGATATAATATAACAAACTTTCATCACATATAAAAGCAACTATAAGCAATCCATTTCTATTTTAGCAATAAGAAAGCACAAATGTCAACCCAAAAACTACTAAATCCTTAACATAACAACAATAAAAACTACACACACAACATAACAACAAATCGCAAACATAACAAAATAACCAACAAAAACACAAACATAAATCTCACAACAATATCTTCAACAATAAGAAATAAAAATAATAACGAAAACAAAATACCCAGTAGAATTAATTAATACTAAATAAATGTCATCAACAAAACAAAACAACACAATTACAAAAGAACAACAAATGACAACAACTAAAAACTAAATCTAAACCTAAAAAACACCAATAAAAATATAACAAACTAACAAACAACAATAAATAACTCATAAAACAAACAATATAAAACAAAATTAAAATAAAACAAAAACAAAATAAACATGAATTGATACTGAACATCGTCAGTTTATTTCTGGCTCGACAGTTCAATATCAACTCAATTCATAACATAAAATAACAAAAGATTTCCCAAATCAACTGAATAAAACTAAAACCTTAAACATAACAATCATAACAATAATAAATAATTCATAAAATAAACAATATAAAACAAAATTAAAACAAAAATAAACATGAATTGATACTGGATATCACCAGTTTCGTTCTGGCTTGACAGTCCAGTATCAAATCAATTCATAACATAAAATAACAAAAGAACTCTTAAATCAACTAAACAAAATTTAAAACTTAAAACATAACAATCGTAACAATATTTCCAACAACAACAAACAAAACAATGAAACAAAACAAGCAATAGAATCATTCAATACCCAATATATATCATTAACAAAACAAAACAACATAATAATAAAACAACAACAAACGACAACAACTAAAAACTAAATCCAAACCTAAAAAACACCAATAAAAAATATAACAAACTAACAAGCAACAATAAATAACTCATAAATAAACAATACAAAACAAAAACTAAGCAAATAAATATGAATTGATACTGGATATCACCAGTTTCTATCTGGCTTGACAGCCCAGTATCAAATCAATTCATAACATAAAATAACAAAAGAACTCCCAAATCAACTAAACAAAAATTTAAATCTTAAAAACATAACAATCATAACAATACTTTCAACAACAACAAACAAAATAATGAAACAAAACAAGCAATAGAATCATCCAATACCCAATATATATTATCAATAAAACAAAACAACACAATAACAAAAGAACAACAAATGACAACAACTAAAAACTAAATTCAAACCTAAAAAACACCAATAAAAAATATAACAAACTAACAAGCAACAATAAATAACTCATAAATAAACAATATAAAACAAAATCTAAGCAAATAAATATGAATTGATACTGGATATCACCAGTTTATGTCTGGCTCGACAACCCAATATCAATTCACAACATAAAATAACATAAGAACCATTAAATCAAACCAACTGAATAAAATTAAAATTCTAAACACAACAAGTAAATAACCAAATAAAAATATACACAAAGAACAACCAATATACAAACCATTAATAAAACAATAAACCACCAAAATAAATAAATAAATTATAATATAACAAACAACCAAACCGCAAATGGAAAATACAAAAATATAAAACAAGTAAAAACCAACAATAACAAACACACTAACCCCACCAAAAACCTAATAATAAACATCAAAAACAACATGTAGAGTAAACAAAACAACAAATATCAATAATATACAAACCTTTATAACAGATTAAGCCAACTACAAATAAACCTATCTGTACATAACAATAAGTAAGCATAAATGTCAACCTAAAGACTTGTAAACCCTCAAATGTAACAAACTACACACACAACATAACATAAACACCCTTATAAACAACACAAACACACACAACAATATTTTTAATTGTAGTAAACTTAATTATAAGCCCACACTATGTAACAAGAATACTTTAAATACAACACAATACCATAAAATATAATATACTATAAGCAGCTTGAGGAACTGCTTCTATATAACATTGTAAGCAATAAATATAACATTGTAAAACTTGTGGCCTACATGTTGTCATAAGGTGTAGTCATTAGCCCTGAGACGCATGTAGGCCACAGACATTAGGAAAGCTGTAATAGACCCTAAGTCCAAAAAACCATTAAAAACTGACAAAACAACAAAAACCTCAGAAAAAAAAAAAAAAAAAAAAAAAAAAAAAAAAAAAAATCTTCTTTCAGTAGCAAAGAGAGCCAGGTCGTCGTGGCCTCTCAGCTGGGGTGGGAAAAAAAACTATTTTTTCTCAAAAACGTATTTCTCTGTGCCACCTTCTTTGAGATTATCTTATAAACCATTACAAAACGACTGATTACAAATTTAGAAGATTTGCCAGAACCACTACGGAGTAGGTACTCAACCTGAAACCAGTCACCAGAAAACGTCGATGCGAAAAGACTTTAATACTCTTAAGTTAGTCGCTGCGACTACTAAAAGACAGGTGCCAGTTAAGTATGAGACGACTCAGTATTCATTCTTAAAGCTACTTTTGAGGCGCTGGGATGAAATATTGTTCAGTTTCTAATAAGTAAGGCTACGATTCCAAGAATTTGAAAGGAGAAACGGAAGAATCCCGCGTAAGTCATAAAAGTTGTGAGTCTTCACTGGAACGGCAAACTGTTGCCTGCTTCAGATCCTCGGAAATCAAAAGAATATCTTCCAATTTTCAATAGTTATATATGAAGAACAAATTATTGCGGGGCTATGAATGGAAAGCTCTTCAGGAAGACAACAAGTGGCTGCTTTATGAATATGATTGTAGACTGAAATCTAGAAGATAAATTATAAATTCTGTGTTGTGACAACCAACAGGTTCAAATATGGATTGTTTCAATGATAATTGTGTCATAATTTAGTGTTTTTTTTTTCAGAGGGAAAAAATTACGACTTCATTGCTGTCAACAGCAAGTCTCTGTTTGATCGTCTAAAAACTATGCCACTTTTCATAACGAATGTCCTCTGAGTGGCCAAATAATGCCTATTTTCAAAAAGCTAGAAAGAAGACGTCGTCCCTGAGGGCAGTGAACGATACAACTGAAAGAGTAGTTAAGATAATGCATGATTTTCATCACAGTCGAGATGGAACAATATACAAGTTTTGTCACAATGTGTTTACGAATACCGGAAGATTTTTCTGACTGTAAAAAATAAACTTTAAAGGGAAAATTTAATAAATGAACCGTTTTAAATATAAATAAGTGCATAATAGATTTTTTGGGTAGTTTTAATTTTATTTATCCAACAAATATCAAGGTCTTAAATATTTTCCTATTAAACTCCATACAAAAAATTTTTCGTATGTTTGACGTCAAGTCGGCACGGGTTGCCGGTGTCCAATCACAATAATATTTACTATATGATCTATTGGGATCAAATGGAAAAAAATAAGAGGGTATGCGTATTTAAATTCACGAAAAAAAAATTCCCCTTATGTCTTGGGAGAGCCTAACATACACATATTTATGATCACGCTTGTAATTCCACGAGGAGATGAGCAGAACCTTAGCTTACATTTTCATTACATCTGGCAGTATTGGCCACGCAGTGCCTCCAAACAGTGATAGGTTGCATACCTGTCGCGTACATAAAAGGAGCATCAAACCCAAAAAGTAACAATCCTTCACTAAACAATCAAACGCAAAAGTCAACTACCAGGACAGATGTTACACACAAAATCATCTTTGCAGTCCGCGTAAAACGGATAACGATTTCTACAATTATGTGGTCATCTGTGATTCTTTATTATAAAGTTCAACAAGATTGTTGAAACTCCGTTAAACACATGACATAAGTTCAATGGTAAGATTGACTCCACTCGTGGTTTAAAAGGTAGGTACCAGTGTGTCTAGAAAACCATAAAGAGAGTCTATTGAGACTTCTGAGTTCAATCTCCAGGAGAGTACAGGATCGTCAAAGAAGACTGGTATTAACTAATGCGCACATTTAATGAATGTGTGAAAGTCGTCAAACTATATCAGTTATAAAAGCTTAATAACAAGGACATATAATTTTAAATATAAACCAATTGTAACCATTATACTCTTCAGACTTCACTAATTTGATTAACAAGTGCTGAAAGAATTTACAAAGGAAGAATTTCATTACGCCCACATTATGTTACCGTAACAAAAACTATATAGTCTCATGAATGTAAATCAAAGTAATATATCTTCTCGCTCATTAACGGCTACGATGAATGGTCGCCTTAATATTATTTCGCCAAATGAAGTTCACACCTCATCTCTTCATTCGCGCAAAATTATCTTCCCGGTGCCAGCGAACGTCGGCAGTTCGACCTCGCGGCGCTTGGGGCTCGGACGTAACGACGTAACGCGTAGCGCTGCTACGAAACGTTCGTAGCAATGGTTGAAGTTTTGCCCATTTAAATTGTACGATTGTATTGAGAGCAATCAAACTAAATTTGTAAGCGGTTGGAATTTTTGATTTGGAGATATCGTAAGTTTTTTGATTAATTATTTGTTTTAAAATAATGAATATTTGGCGCTCTCAATGAGATTCTGAGTAATCATTTGTTTGGGTGGCTACTCATTTGTTTTTACTTTGATAGAACAATACAATTTTAATTTTAATATTAAGCACAACAAAGCGCTTATTCATTTGGTTAACTTTTAAGTAATATTCAGGGTTAATTTTCCTTTTTTTTTTAAAAAAAAATTGTGGTTTTCATCAATAATACCGAAATAGGTATTATTTTTTATTTTATTTGTGACTTTTAACTTTAAGCGAATACGATTGAACAAACAAATATTTTGTTTATTGTTCTACGTAAGTTTTTTTTGTACTCGTATTAATAGGGTTAAAAAATCAAGGAACCCTGTTTTTCAATTTCCTTAGAGTGCTTTTTTTACCTTACAAATTTCAATAAAAAAACTTTGCCTACTATAACATTTAACGTCATTATTGAAACAGGCAGCCCGAATGTGTTTTAAATATTTAAGGTGATCCCTGATAAAAATAGACTCGTGGGTTGTGTTGTGAGGGCATAAGGTTCAGATTCTTCGATGTTTCGATTCTTTGAATTTGATCACTTAAGCGTTTTCTGTGTTATTTATTGATTTAACGGTTTTATTTGTTAAAAATTTAGCGTACTTAAGTATTCAGTAGCCATGAAACGTTGGCAAATGTATTGCTCAATTGTTTTTAGTAAGAATCCTAAATAAATACCAGCTATCGCGAGTGGCTTTGCTCGCGTTAAAAGGACGACTGTGGACGATATGACGTAAGTACACGTCTGTGGCAAAATGAACTGTTTTCGTAAAAATGCGACATTTTTTTTCTATTGAAACAGTTACTTCAGAAACTATGCCAATTCGCACTAGACGACTTACTAGAAAAAATCTCAGAAAAAGTGTATGGACACAACCATGTATTTTAAGAATGAGTGAACGTGGGTCATCTCCGTTGCTTTTGGAAGAATTTTGCATTTAAGATCTAGATGAATACAAGAGTCTTCTGTAAAAATAAAACCCGTAGCAGTCACTGCTCACAAGTCAATCGGATGCTAGCTTTATCGACAACACAAGGCTAGTACCCAAAAAGGATAGTAATATCAGTGGTGGCGTACCGCTGCTAGCTCAAAAAATAGTACCCCATCCTAATAAACTATCCTTGCTTGAGACGCTAGCTTACATTTTATACACGAAGCCAGAGTTACTAGCTTTCTTGCTTACTAGAACTAGCTTGCTATCCTACCTTAAATAACTAGCCTTGTGTATCCCAGGCATAAGTGCGAAAATTAATAAAAATATGTATGTAACTAAACACTTCCACAACAAAATAAATGTGAAACATTCGAAATGTGTACATTATTGTGTTTAATTTTTTTTTTAAAACTAGATCATTATAAATCAAAAACTTTAATAACTCTGAAAATACAGGAGCTTTTTTCATAAAATTTTATTTATCTTCTAGATAATTCTAATATTAGAGAAAAAGCAGCATCTTGTTAAGGGAAATCAATAGTTTTCGGGGTATTTTCTGAGTGTTCTATGCAGGCGGAGATGGTCCACTCTCTTTGAACAAGGTTACCATCAGTTAATAAGAAAGAAATCACGCGCGGTCGTTGATTTTGCATTTTAAACGACTTCCAAAAAGAAGGTTCTATATTCCACAACATTTTATGTATTTTTTATGTTTACCGAAATCTCTGTCATTTGTAGACCGCCTATCAAAATTCTTTTTTTATTCGATAGTGTATGCTCCTGAGGTGGTCCCATTGTTACCAAGTCAGGATATGATAATGGGAAGCTTGGGAAATCAAAGACAACCCTCAAATTTTAAAGGCATGAATTGTATTTTTTTTTTATTTTTCCTACAGCTATTCTAGTATTTACGTTAGGTAGTCATCGTTTCATGTTGATGACCTGATGATGGAAGGTAAAACCCCTAAACCACTGAGAGTTGGATAATATTTTTTTAAATGTTAAGGGTACCGATAGTTGTATTTTTTCAGGTTACTCAGTTGAGCTGATGATGGAAGGTCAAACACCGTAATGGTAAGGATTAGATGATAATTAAATAAAATTACTGTTACTTTAGAGTAACATGTATTTTGTAAGAAAGAAAAGACATGCAAAACAGGGGGTAAAATTCTTCAATTGACGTTTTTCAATGTTTGAGCTTGTCTGTTTGGATATTTAGAACAATTTTCTTCGTTGTATTTGGCGCAACACTTTTTCATCGTGCGGTTTCATAAGTTATTCGGCTCTAAATCGCAAAGAGCAATACCGTCTAGTGTCTTTACGCGAATTAGCGACATATAAGCTTGGCCTTTGGCGAAGTTCTTATGACCAAATGAATCGAGGTTTCTTTATGGATGCGGGCGGGTGGTGCTCTAGGGCTTATGCACTTTAATTTCGGATCATCATAACAGCCTTTATAATTCGACCCACTGCTGGGACACCAGGCCTCTATTTATCATCGAAGGAGGATTAGGCAGTAGTCCACCACGCTTGCCCAATGCGGATTGGTGGACAGAGTATAAGGTAATCAATACTCCTTTGCTGGTCCATTAGTCGCCTTCTACGACACCCATCAGAGGATATGGGATGACGCTATTCTACTCTGCCTCACACGGCTATTAATTTTGGATAATTTCTCAATTTGTATGAAGTAAATCAACTTACTACATACTAACAGTCATCTACACTAAAAATTGAAACATAAAAAACTTTTAAAAAAAATTTACCGACTTCATCATCGTAATTTTACTACCCTGCTCCCAATTTATTTAGAGTCGGTGCAGTATTACTTGATACCGAGAATACTGCTTTAATGCTAGACACAATTCACCAACCGACCTTGGGGTAAAGTGCTATTTTTCGACAGCACCCGGGACCACCAGCTTAACGTGCCTTCCGAAGCATGGAGGAAAATCGGTTTGAAATATTTTCGGTCACCCATCCGAGTACCGACCGCACACTTGGTTGCTTAACTTTCGTGATCGTGACTAAGAACGCACGACCTCCTCTAATCTAACCGATTTAAAAAAATATTAAAATAAAATATTATTATACTGTAAGCTAGGTACCTACTGTACTGTTTGAAGTCGGTGCCAAGCCAACAGGTATTCTATAGGTTACGTACGCCTGCCCCTGCCACATCAAATTCATTGTTCACACAATCCCGCGATGGCAACCGAATGTGCCAGCTTGGGTGAGAGGCTCGTTGTGCTGAACGATTGGCATGGCTTGGCACCGAGTTCAAACAGTGTAGTAGGTACCTAGCACGCATTATAGTAATATTTTATTTTTAAAGTTTTTGAAGTCCCAATCGTTTGATGTTCCGTGAAATATTAATTTTGTAGGCATCTCACACACAAATTGCGCTGTAACAATATAATAACAAAACAAAATTAGATTTTCCTTCGCAATTTCCATTTTTTATATGTTTAATTTAATTCTAAATAATTTAATACAAATGCAGTAATATCATGAAATATATCGGACTTAAGTACACAACCAGTCGGACGCGGAATCGAAGACCGCAAATACAAAAAATCGGGAGTGGTCTCCCCTTGACTTTTTCGTATACCGGAAACGACTCCAAAGGTTGATAGAAACCTTATATTTTGATGTCATACATGTATGTTGAATTTCGGTCACCCATCCGAGTACCGACCGCGCACTTGGTTGCTTAACTTTCGTGATCGACGGCTCAAAATTTGATAGAAACCTTATATACTGATGTCATACACGTAAGTTAAATTTGCTTGCAAAAAGTTAAAGCATGCTCGAGTTATCGTGCTAACGCACAGACACACGGACACACACACAGGCATAATTCCAAAAAAAATATTTTTGGACTCAGGGAATCCGTCAAAAGGTCGATTTTTTTTACGAATACAAGACTTCCTCCATACTACGTATACGAGAAAGTAACTCTAACTACGTAACGCTTGCGCTTGCGACGAACGTCACTGGGGAGAATGTCACCCTCCTGAGGATATCACAGAAGCGCAATAATTGTCTATTGTTTATAGTTAGCACAAAATCAGTAAGTGATAAGTTCGCTGCGAACTCGCTTGATTGTACTTTACGAGATAATGTGTCATTTGTGAGATGGAAATACTGTAGTCAATTTTATAGGACGAGTACGTATGCCCACCAGCCTATGCTTGCTGTAGATCGTGCGAATGAATGTTACCAGCGCGGTCTTATGCGTGTTTCAACGAGTATGTTCGCATCGCGTTGCTTGCTGGCCAGACCCGGTTCCCATTAAATTGGCTCCGCTGTTGCGACTATGTTTGGACTTCCTTACGACCGTTCATTCCCAATTAATCTCCACACGGCTCAAAATTTCAAAAACGCTAGAAAAAAAAAACAGAAATTTCTTATTATATATATAAGTAATATTTCTTTACAAGTGCCTAATTTCAAAACAATGTCGAACTTCCATACAAACTTTCAAAAATGAAATAGGGCACTATTTCATCGCCGCACGGGTCCAAATTCAAAACGTAACAAATATTTATTTACTTCGGTTTAAAGAATATTTATTTACTTTTTATCAATAGCCTAAATTCAGTTTCAATGTTTTATTTTTAACAATGACGTTCTTCCATACAAACTTGGATCCCTTATTTCAACACCTTTATAACCTTGTTAACAAGAAAGGGTAGCTTATATTAAGTATCTCAAGGTCTAGTCTATTATTGTATCAAATTTCAAACTTTTGATGGCGTTTACTTCGAAGTTTGATTTTTTGTTCATATAAATCGTAGAACTAAATACTTATAATCCACGCGTTCCTATGATAAAATGGTCTTGAAAGACAGGCCGACAGATGGACAACGAAGTGGTCCCATGACGGTTCCGTTTTTCTGAAAGTCGAAAAACGAGACTTATAATGTACAAATGGCGCTTCACGAAAAAATATTTCACGTCAGGTGTAACTAAACAAAATAAACCCGAAGTTTATCTTTTTAATCAAGCGAGAAGGATTACGCTGCCTCGGTGTATATTTTTCATCAGGTAACGCATCTCGCTTAAAATTTCCATTTCAGACAAGGGTTATTATTAAGAAATTCAAATAACATTATATTGAAATGGAGGCTGTTATTCCGAAACGCCTCGTTTTTGTCATATCATCTCATGACGGAGATCTTTGTGCAACGGACTTGACTCTTTTATTTAACCATCCTTTGCGATGAAATTTCACGGTAAAATCCTTTTAGTATTCCCAAAAGCGGGGAAATTGTAGTACGGGGTGAATTTCGGAGATGAGCCTTGATACGGGGAGAACAAAAGAGCGCTTAAAACTCTGCAGCAAAATACAGAACTTAAGCATTAAACGCTGAAGCGATTAGGAATATAAAGCACTATTTTTATCAGCATAAGGTTGAAGTGTAGAACAAACTACTCTTAGGAGGGAGTGCATTTACTAAGAGCATTAATTAATTGACGACTTTGTCAGCCACTGACTGCATGAAGTAATATTTAATTACATTATAATTCCATTTGATATAGAGATACGAATTTTGTGATCTTTATAAATCACTAACTTCGTAAGAAAAAGTGTTAGAAAACGTTATTAGTTCTAATGTTAATAAAACTATTCAAGATTCTTTTTAATTCTCCATATTAGGCACGTCATTATTTATTATTATAATGTGTAAAATTAATTTAATTATTTCGGTTCTTTTTCCATAAATTATTATTTCAGATACTTTTTGTCTATCTGCCGTTTCGCTTGTCGCTTGCATCACAACTAGGTTTAGAATCGATATAATCGCCGAAAAGCTCTATGCTTTTGTCATGCCGTTATAACTCACTGGTGCGTATAGGTTAAGCCTTCGGCAGTTTAGTTCATCAAAATGAGAAAAGTAAGGGGAGACGCGGGACGTGGAAGACAAAGTTTATAGACCAAATAAAAAAAAATCTTTAAGAAGTTCCAGGTAAAGAAGTTGAAATCGCAGTGCATGTATGAGGACCGTGCTAAGAGTAGATGAACGGGAAGAAATATAGTTTAGGCTTCATACTTAACCCTTTTTAATTTCTTAGTTACCCTCATTTTCACTCACTACTCTAGTCTCGTGCTCCGTAACCTTCCGTTACGCGTCAGTCTGGCACGTAACAGAAGGTTAAGCACGAGACTCTGTAGGGAGTACCTAACTGCAATAAAAAGATTAGTGGGGAGGAAGGAATTTATTGGATTAATAGGGCAGATCCGGGTAGTCATAAGAGAGATTAAGAGAGCACATAGCGGGGCCAAGCAGCAGGGGTATGCGAGAGGACGCAGGGCTCCAGGGGGTCAGACACCCGGAGAGATATATAGGTACGATGCGCACGCAGAGGGCGCTCAGGCAGGATCGTAGCAAGTGGAACATCTCTTGCCATTCTATAATTTTATTACACACTAACGATTGACCACGGCTTCACTCGCGTTAATGTCGATTATCGCGCCAAAAAGTATCCTATGTCCTTCCCAGGATCTCAAAATATCTCTATACCAAATTTCGTCAATATCGGTCCAGAAGTTTCGGAGCCTATTCAATGCAAACAAACAAATATTTACTCTTTATAAACTAAGTACATAAAGAATAACCATTGAAAAAAATTAACTTGTAATGGAAGGCCTCGGCTTTTATTTAACTCCATGGTATATTTACTGCTCCTGAAATACTTAGTCCTTCAGAAATATCAAAACCAAACCGTGACTTTTGCGCCTTTTAACGTCGGAGAGTGAGAGCAAGTCTCTAGTCAGTCAAACTCTTCCAGATAATTAGTTTTTCGATTTCCTATCTCATCGAACTCAATAAGGTACAGAACACATATACATTACCGGGGTTCCATGACAAATCAGGGCACTCTCGTAGTGTGCTTGACAGCAGTTTTATTGATGTTAATGTAAACATGTAAATCCACAACAAAAAATTGGGAGTGGTCTTGACTTTCTCGTATACCAGAAACGACTCAAAAGTTGATAGAAACCTTATATTTTGATGTCATACATGCATGTTAAATTTGGTTGCAATAAGTTAAAGCATACTCGAGTTATCGTGCTAACGCACAGACACGCACACAAACATAATTCCAAAAACGGTATTTTTGGACTCAGGGAGGTCCAAAACGTGGAAATCCGTCAAAATCTCGAGGTCGAATTTTTTTATGGTTACAAGAATCTTTCCACGACATGGATACAACATTAAGCCATAAGATTAGTAGTAATAAATGTCACCTTAAACTGTTTATTTCATTTATTTGTATTTTTGCAGGCGCTCTTATACTACGTATATGAGAAAGTAAAAAGGGGTGTTATAAGTTTACCTTGTGTCTGTGGATTGTATAATCGTAGTTTCCAAACGAATGATTTGATTTGTTTTTTTTTTTTGTTTGAAAGATATTATGGCCAACAGTGTTCTTCACAATAACTACATCATCAATCATCATCAGCTCTTTTATAGTTTTGTCGATTCGAAATTTGGTTTGCTGTAACTTTAATGATTATTTCTGATGATGCAGCACAGAATCTGCAGAACACCCAACTCCTCACTAAATTACAGGAGTTTTAGATCATTGTATCAATGATGCGTATGTATAGATATGTAGATAAACAATTGATTAACGCTTCTTAATGGGGCAGGAGAGATTAATGGGTCAGTTTTATTTTTTATTTAATACTGGTTAAGTATTTACTACTAATTTCGCCATACCGAGGTTTTTGTAAATGCAATAACGTAATCATAAATAAGTATGGAAGATAATTTTGATTAAATTGCTTCGATTCCATGCGTAACACCGCAAAATTATCGCTAAAACTAATTAATACGTTAATTAACGTCGACTGAAGGTCGCGAAAGAATTTAATATTAATTAAGTAATGAAATATCTTTTTGAAGTAAACGGTATGGGTAGATGTATTTTCCTTCTAAATAATTATAAAATACCCATGGTCGTGTGATGCTGGCAGAGTAAAATAGCATCACCCCATACCCTCCAATGGGTGTCGTAGAAGGCGACTAATGTATCAGCAAAGCGGTATTGACTACCTTATACTTCGTCCACCAATCCGCATTGGACCTGAATTTCCTTCGATGACAAGAAGAGGCGTTGTGTCCTTGAAGTGGGCCGAATTATAAAGGCTGTTATGATGATACAACCAATACAGACATTTAATTAATTCGAGAAGTCTTTATCGTAAACCGCCTTTAAGCATTTAAATAATACAATAGTTCACCCACCGGAATTAAATCACGAGGTCTCGGTTCGACCCCCAGAATCCTAGGTTTAGTTGATTAATTTGTACGGCATGTTCATACCAACGGGCACATTTACGTTTGCTTAGGTACTATGTTGTCTCTGTACCTTCTTAATTTTGAAGTATGGCCTCGTTCAGGGAGACGCTGTGTGTCAGGAGGCACGGACTACGAGAAACACAATCATACAGCGATATTGCAGCGCGCTGTCTGAACGAGGCCTAATGTTAATTTTTGAGAATATGGTTTCAATTGAGTAAGAATATAGTCCATGAAGTGCCGAACGAGCCCTCCATAAAACATTTTTGTTTACTACGAGTACGTGAGCTTGACAAACAGATATTGAATGAACAGAGAGATACTCAACATAATTATAAACTAACGTAAATTTTACTATTATCATAAATCGAACAAAACAGCCGAATTATTTAATAACTATTATCATTTGGACTGTATGATAATCGCACGTTATTGTTAACGTTACTAAAAACTACCTATCATACAAAATGGTGTTTTACGACTTTAGTAATAAAGTCGAACAAGACCATGCCAATACAAATTTCAATATCCCATTGGACGCCGCTTAGTTAATGAAATCTATTTGTGATGAGTTAAATCTTTGTAGAATGAATAGATCTCCTATATTACTAAAAGCTTTTGAGGGCTTAAGAGGGCATTGTAAGGCTTGTATATATTTGGCAGATGGTGCAAACAATAATTCAATAATCTTTATTAATAACGACGCCTACCTAGGCCTCCCCCAGAGATGTCCAGCTCGATCCTACGCTATCTGCATCCAGCAGAGCGCAAACATTACCAGATCATCGGTACGCTCCGTGTGGCTTACCAACGCTCCGTCTGCCGGTACGCGGCCGCCACTCAAAGACCTTTCCACCCCAACGGCCTGTCTTACTCGCAATGTGTCCTGGCAAATGGCAATGCCGGTGACGTTAGTTCTACTGCGAATTTTATCATATCTCATGTGATCACGTAGAGAAGCTCGGAGCATAACCCTCTCCATTGCCCTTTGAGTGACCTTGAGGCTTCTTATAACGTCAATGTAAAGAATAAAATTGTAACTACATGATGTGCGTGACTAGCATCACGCATCCACACTGAATTTGACAACTGGGGGATCCAGCGCAAACGAGTTTTTGTAAGGCCACGATGATTAAAACAAAACCAAGATACACTTGCGTTAATTTTCCTCCAAACTTGATTGATGGCTATGGCTTGCTTTCCTTTATCTGGACGGCTGAGATAATTTAAAATGTAACGTGAATCCTGGCACTGATACTGCATGGTCCACAGAACATAGATATTCTATGTTCTGTGGCATGGTCCATAATTATGGCTGACACTTTAATGTAACTAAGTGTTACCTAAGGTTTTGCTCAATTTTTGAATAACAAATCTCTTGGTTTTGTTATATAAATGCTTAAAAATGGGAAAATGCTACCTCTACTTACCTCATAAAATAAAGCTAACACTTTCTTCAAAATCTTAATTGAAAGAAGCATTGCATGTAAAAGCTATCAAATCTGACTAGAATAAGACGATTAAAACGGTTCAAAAACATTGAATTTTTTAATGTATTCAGTTAATCTTCATCTCTTTACTACTTCAATTATAATAATAAGATAGTACCATACGTTTCAATTCCGCAAGAGATATTCAATACTTCTCTTTAAGACACACAAGATTGGTCAAAACTTTTAGTACGGTAGCAAGCTCCCAGCTTAAGGAAGAAATCCTAGCAATACTGACCATCTCAACCGTGAAACCGCGGTTCACGACGCAATTTAAGCGAATGCTATTTATCGGATTCCGATTACACTAAAACTAGAACAATGAAAATAATAAGAAAATAGACTGAGCTGAGCTATAAATAAAGCTTAAAAACTTTTCTACTGAAGGTACCTAGTGCGTGGTTAATATAATGTTCCCAAAAAAAAAATTGGTATCTCGCACCTTCGCAACATGGTGCGAATTTCTCAAGCACAACTATGAAAGTATTAGTAGACTTCGAAGTCTATGTTGATGGAGTAGGGATGAAAATTTACTGATGCAATCTGACACTTTTGGGTAGCCTGATCACACATCTGTACACAAAAGGCATTCGCCGATGCTTACCATACCTTCTAAGAAAATGTTAAGAAACAAGAAATTTAAAAAAAAATACACGGAAAACGTAAAGGGTCTAAAATAAATAAAATATTGTAGAAAATAACCCAGCATTTTTGTCAATATAGCACCTGCAAAGTTTGTAGCTAAAAACCAATACGTCAAGTGTACTCTATGCCAAGTTTACCGTATGATTGTAACCGAGTCAAAAAGGTCCTTTGTTACTGCACTGTTTTTTCAGTGTTATAATAATAATATTATAAGAAAAGGAGATGGCCCACTCTCCATACATTGTTTGCCCCACAAGCAAAAATCCATGCGTCACGATGGAAGTTGGTTTTCTGAGTTAGTTTCACACTCTATTAAAATATTACATGCAAGTTGTTGCTGTAAATAGTGGGGTTTTAAAGTTACGAGCACATTTTGGCACCATAAAATTGAGATCATTTTAGTAAGTAAGCTAGTATACTTACATACATACTCTATTCTAAATTAAAGAGATTCGCGACACTTAAATATTACACATTTTGCCAATGTCAAGTAAAAAAACTCGCATGAACTTGTTTACGTTTCTGTTACAAATTGAAATTACAACGGTACCTAGGTTATCACACGTCTATAGTGGCGCCGTAGGCGGCGTGTCCGGTGAATCAGCAGGTGATGGATAGTTGTCATTGGATGGTCACAAGATGGCGTTAACACTTACAAAATCCGAATTTTTGCTTCTTAAGTAATTGTAACTTATTAATTGAACGTAAATATTTTACTAATATGTGTTTAAAAGGTCTACAATATTTCCTAATAATATTGTTTTTGTATTAGAATGTAAGATATACTGACTGGTGAATTACGTGTGGCTCAAACGCCTTGTTGACAAAGCCATAACGTAAAGGAAATGTATACAATCAAGACGTATTTTTAAATCCTTTTTTCAATTTAATTTTGAACCCCGCTAGATACGTAGTATTCGTTTATACACTAGCATGCTATAATTTAAATAAAGTTTTATTAAAATAACATTATCTAGTCTCTTCATATTTTTCAGTATTCAAACATGAAACGACTTTGGGGCAGGAATGGGCCATCTCCTTTACCAACACACTGGCTGGGCCGCAACCACAAAGAAAGCTTGTGGTTATACAAATAAGAACTTCTAAAACATCTTAAATTATGTTTTAGAATAAAACTATATTAAGGGCCTTATCACGCTGGTGATTTGACAGGGAGTTAAATCAAAGCGAGTAAATAGCAAGTTCATTGCTGCGAAGATAACCACCAGCGAGCTCGCCAAGTCCTACTAACATCATAAACGTGAAAATTTGTAACAAATACATACAATCCATACATGTATTTGTTACTATTTCATACGAAAACTACTGAATGGATTTTTATGAATCTTTACAATACTATACTAATCCAGACAAATTCTACAAAAAATACGCAAACTGTGGCTACACAAATAACAGTGATGCTGTTTATTTGTGTAGCAAAATAAAATACTGCAACATTTTAAATTTGCTTTAGTCGTTTTAATTTCTCTACTTTTTCATATTTTCTCTTTAATATTTATATAATGGTATGACATACGCATCATATGCGGATAATGCCACTAACGTTCGTACTCGCAGACTCAGTAGACTCGAGCACAATAAAACGAATTCCCATTCACCGATGAATGGTGCGTATTCCTTATTCGTCATCATACTAGGTAAATGGCAGCAAAAAGGGTGTAAATTTAAATTTCCAGTAGTTTTGAACTTATCCGTTACAAGCATACATAATAATTTAAATCAAAAAAATAAAAATTCTTTATCGTGCAAAGCTGTGGCCTCCCGCTAGTATAACATAAACAACAAAAAAATTATATAATTTATCTTCTTTCAAATTTATTCTTTTCTTATTTTAGTTGCTCAACATGTCTAAATGTTTACGCACTACTGAATATTATTTGTCCTACAATCTTATAGCCCGTCACTGACAGGCCAAAAGAAATAATAAAATTATGAAGATTCCTTCTTTTACGAGCCGGTAGTGCGAGTGACGAGTTTCACTCGGCGAAAATACATTGAAGAAGGCTGTTTGCTATCATTTGAATTCTTATGACGCCACATGTTCAATATTCAGCACTTCTACGTCTATTTTTGGCAATAATTTTGTAATTGTATTTAGCGACTTGCTGGTGACGCCAGATCTTTTTTAGACGTTTATTTTCTACTTTCTATTCATTAGTGCTCATGCTATACATACGTGTTTGATAAACCATTGACTGAGTAGAAGTAAAATTGTTGTTTTTTTTTTTAAAGAGATTCAATATTAAAATTGAATGTCTTTAACCTCATTTATGTAAATACTATAAAGTCCATCATCGGATCCAGAGGTCCTGGCTTTTTTGCGGAATAGTTTAAGTTTTCCTAGCGGAGCTTCTTTCAACTACGGCTTTATAAGTGATGATGACTTACCAACTGATGAGATGAGATAAAGCTTAGCCATTAAAATAAAAAATCTAAAAATTAACTTGATACGAATACCGATATTACTATTTTATTTATTTAATTTATCTAAGACTACTTTTTTCAGGTGCTTCATATTTTTTTCCATACATTTTGTAATGGGATATATTACAAAATGTATGGAAAAAAATATACTGTTAGAAAAAAATATTGTCTAACAGCGTGTGGGATCTAACACAAATTGTTTGCGCGGAGTGTCTTCCAGCGAGCGTCAGAATTTTTCTGTTAGAAATTTCTTATAATGTAAAGGCGTAATAAACAACCAAAGTCACTTTCAAATTTATAATATTATTTAGGCTAGAATATTTAAAGTTATATTTACCCGCGCTAAAATTGACAATCATTCATATAGAGCAAAATCCTCCAAGGATTCAGTTTATATTTTTTTTATTACTTAGTGGCAATATACGAATACATTTTACAGTTTATACAACCACGCGTCAGGCTATATCAACCTTTAAAATTTATATAAATATCTGATTTTGAAATCTGTGACTATCTAAATTAAAGTTCATATTGAATAAGTTTGACAACGGGTCGCCTTATCTACAGCCGTTTATATTAGAAAATGCCAGTTTCAAACTAAATAAAAACAAGTTCGTTCAATAGCAGTACCAGGTACTCAATTTCTTTCAATAGATATTGCTATTTAATAAAATGTTAAAAGCACCCTTTTTACGCTTAATTCCTACCCTATACATTATTTGCTTATATATTTTAGTAGTCAAATCGTACTAAGCGCTCTTTAAGTTTTTTTTAAGTTTCCTAAAGTTATTGGAACGGAATAAGCTGGTTGTAGTTCTTTGCAGAAGAAGCTCATCATCAGTTGCTAGCTTTTGGAAAAAGAATGTTTTGCCAAAAAGGAGGCAATGACATTATAGCCATTAGTTTTTCATTTTATTCCAAACGGTAGTTGAAAAAACTCATCATTAGCCTGTCATGTTCCCAAACCTGTCTTGGGCTGTCTTATTGCACTGAGCCTGTCTTGTTAGCCAAAATAATAGGTTGGCAGCTACAGCGAAGGATAATTTTAAGTACAATGTAGCAGCTTAATAATCAGTTTTAATTTTTTGATTAATTTTAAACTGGCATTGATTCCCAAAAACAAGTGCACTGTTTTTGGGAATCAATGCCAGTTTAAAATTCTTGGTCATAATAAATAACCCTAACCTACCAATCACAGAAACAAATATGTAGTTAAGTAAAATCAATTACTTTACTTGTATGGAATCCTGTAGTTGTCAATAACACAATGTTTGTTATCCCACTGTTAATATTATAGTCGCCATGTCATTATTTACCTCGCGAATAATTTCATTGGCTCTGTTTAATATGTTTGTTATCTTAAAGTAGCAGCCATTATTTTTATAAATCCTTCCATTTGGAAGCTCATGTAATATAATTATTGCTAAAATATTTAATCGCTGCCAAGTTATTTTTTCTAACAAAATACTTAGCCGCCCATTAAGTTGTTAGTCGCTTCGAAAATAATTAGCCATACTAAATTACATCTAAATAGCAAAGCCATACGTCTAAAAGCAGACGTCAACGATTTAGAAAAAAACAAAAAGTTTATTTTAATGTCCACGAGGGACAGAACTATCCTGTTACATTTACGCACTTCGCAACTCAGTAGGTTCATAAATCAAAAAAGTTTCAAAGTAAAACATTACAAGTTGCATAGTTTTAACGAACTTTTGTTTCACAAGTTTCCGTGTAACGGTAGAAAAATTTCCACTTATTACAAAGTTAGTGGCTTGTGTTGGGGAAACTTCGATCAATTTCTTACCACTATTATTTTTGTAGAGACTTTGTTGATACTTTGTATGTCAAGAATATTATACGATATCCGGTTTTGTTTAAAAAAGACGAAGTAAAAATAATGTAGAGACCAAAAAGCCGCAAATGCGAAATGAAAGAAATCGGAAAAATCGGTCGAGTAATTTATGAGTACATAGAGATCAAACATTGTGTCACGTGGTTCTTTATAAAATTTTACGCTCAATGGTCACAAAAAAGCACACCTAGCCTGGTCATAAAAAAAACTTAACTTACTCATCACTCAGCCATTAGGTGCATAAAACACTACGCTCGCAAAAACATTGCACTTTGCCTGGTCATTAAAAAGAATAACCCTTACCTACCCATCACTCAGCCACAGGGTTCGAAAGGATGATTAACAATAGCAGATGTGCATGGTTTACTGTAACCACAACGCCTTATGAGCGTTTTCGGTGTTTGAGCATGACATAATACATACATTAAATACAATAAATTATGTTTTATTTGTTGTGTGTTACGTATTTTAAACAAAATGCCTTCGCTGTAAGCGCGACGTCGCGTTGCCTAGAGGCCTAGCCGTAAGGCCGATATCACCGAGCTGTAGCCTCGTCTCGAGGTTAAGCGCTACGATTTGTTAACGCATGGTTGACGACGCGTCGATAAGTTCAGGCGATCTCAACTCCGTACCGAGATCATGCACATAAGTGTGCGATAACCAATACTTGTAATGTGATTACATCGCCGTCATCGAAAGCGCGTCGACATGCGGTCAACTAAACGTTTTATTAGACACGTAGTTATCGGTAATGTAAGTTTTAAATAACTTTTTCTATTACATAACGCCTGTGATACACGCAGCAATTGTCAAACTTCAACACTGAAAATCTCAATTAACGGAGTGAAAGGGCTCTGTTGCTATTCGAAATTTAACTTCAACATAACGTGAACATGTGTACGATATGTGTAAAGTTACAAAGTCGTTATAAACTCTCCAAAACTGACGTGGGTAATTTTGACAATGAACATAATTTCATTATCATTTAAGGTGAAAGTCTATGTACTTTAAGCGTGTTGTTTATATTAATTTCAGTTTTAGGTATTTTAAATATTTTTATAATTTAGTTGTGTAAATAGTATTAGTAAAATTATTCAATAAATGACAAACTTACGTGTATGTCAGGCGGACCGCATCATGGTGTAAGAAAGCCATCTCATAAATACTTTTTCGAAATTCTGAGGAGATGCATGTGTAATATCTAAAATTGGAGCTAAATAGTTACTCTTATCATTATAAATATGATTCAATTATCTGGCTATTTTTACTTCACAGAAAAGGGCATCTAAATTCAAGAAATGAAAGAATATGGACTAATTTTTGCGTTTACAAACTTGTAAATATTTTTAAAACTAAAAATACACTGAAAAAAAATCGTCCTGCCCGAGGCGGAAATCGAACCCAGCATCCTCCACAATCCGGGCGGCTGCGTTAACCACTACGCTACCAGGGCACTGCTTACGCCGTCGAGCTTGGTGCTTATTCGGTTCCCACCTGGGGCAGGTGGAGTTTTTTAAGTGTATTTTCTAGTTTTAAAAATGAAAGAATACTAAAATATTTTTGTGTCACTCGTTTGGTATGACTGGGGTGGGTAGTATCAAAACTATAGAATTTTTTTCTTAGAAAGCTCAGAATTTGTACCTTACTATGTCAGAAAAAATGTCAAGGTGAGAAACAAGATATTTAACACAAATGTCCAAACCTGTTGGCAAATGTATATTCTATTTTATAGTGCTGAGCAAGAATGTCCCCGATAATGCGAAAAGCTCGGTGCGTGTTTACCGCGCTCGGTTCTTGAACTTGGTAGTACCAAAAGACGTGGCCGGCGGCTACGAGCCGCTACAAGCCCAGTAGAATCTGTTCTGTTCGTGAGCTTTCATTGTTTTGAAAAATTTGAATGACATGTAGCTTTTCTAGTGTGCACGACGAACGCAGTATAGATGGCACGTACGTGGCACCATTGAATTGACCTTCATGATTGCCTTCAAAATGATATTAAAGGCGGGTTCGAATTTTTGGTATAAGTATATTTCTGAAATTTTAAACTTAATGTACACAAACGCGTGCGTATGTCTGTTTTCTACCTCTTGTTATTTGGACTAATGCGCCTATAACGCTGTTAACTTTGTATTATTTTAAAAAAGGTAAAATCAAAATACATAAAAAAGCTTATTTTTTATGTATTTTGATATATTGTGCTTCAGTGAAACGTTTATAAAAAAAGGTACAAAGATGAATTTTTATTTAAAAAACTATAACATGGCGGCTATGTACTGTCGTGATAAAAGTAGAGGTGGCTCATGCATTTTCGTAAAAAAACCAATGGATTTTAAGCCTTTACAACTATGTCCGCAACTTGGCACCGATTATTATTTCGAATGCTGTGGCGTCGAGATTATCGGGGTGAATCTCATAATAGTAAATATTTACAGAATACCAGAACAAACTAAAGCACATATAAGCGTATTCCTACATAAACTTGAAAAACTACTTGACATTCTTGTTAACAATTACAAACGAAAAAAAATTGTAATCAGTGGTGATTGGAACATTGATGTATTAAAGCCTACAACATTTTCTAAGGATCTAGAGAGTCTATTACTAAATTATAACTTCGTTTTACATGTAAAAGTTCCAACGAGGCTAAATACTAGTATTGACCAAATTGCGAGTAATTCTAATCCAATACTCATTGAAATCCATCAACTTGCTTTATCAGATCACGAGACTGCGCAAAGTATTACTTTAAATATAAACAAACAAAAAACTTACACTACATGGTTTGAACTTAAGCGTGACTACTGCTTTGACAATATTAGAAAGTTTTGTCAGGCAATATCATCCCTCTCTTTCGTGGAAGTACGAAAGAGCAACAATTTAACGGACGCATTTACAACATTCTATGACTTATTATGTCTCTTCCATAAATTATGTTTTCCGCTTATAAAAGTCAAAATAAACAATAAATTTTCTACAATAAAATGGTTGAGTAACGGCCTTAAAAAGTCATGTAAAGTAAAACGTTTGTTATATTTTAAATATAGGACAAGTAATAAAAATAGAGACAGAAACAAAAGAATATTTAAAAATTACTCCATAATTTTAAAAAAATGCATAAATGAAGCACAAAAATTACATAATAACAAGTATATAATGAGTAATAATAATAAATGTAAGGCTACCTGGAATACAATCTCGTCTACAGTTTCAAATAGTATTCATAAAAATGACATAGACTTAATTAAATATAATAAAAAAATTCATTCTAATCCATTTGACATTTGTGAAATTTTTAATAACTATTTTTTAGACCAGACTGACATGCAGACAAATAATAATAAGAAAATGACGTTTAAAAATAATCTACCTTATAATCAACAAACAATGTTTCTTAACCCAGTCGATGATAGGGAAATCTATAAAATTATACAATCGCTTAAAAATAGCAAATCGTGCGGATACGACGAAATAAACACTAAAATTATAAAAATATGTGCTCCTTATATATGCGGCCCGTTGGCCCATATAATCAACCTATCTTTTCTTCAGGGTTCTTTCCCCGTTAGCCTGAAAATGTCTGTGGTCAAACCCTTGTTTAAAAAAGGCAATAAACTAGACACAAACAATTACAGACCAATTTCAATAATTCCCATATTATCAAAAATTTTCGAAAGAGCTATGCACACAAGACTTGTTAGTTTTTTAGATAAATATAAAATCCTTCATCCAGACCAATACGGTTTTAGAAGAGGGAGCTCCACTTCGACAGCTTGTTTCAACTTTTTGAAAATCATTACTGAAAATATTAATAAAAAAACACAAATAGCATCTATTTTCATGGATATGAGCAAAGCGTTCGATCACGTCAGCCATTATAAGTTGCTCTATAAACTCGAATGCTGCGGTGTTAGGGGTAGAGCATATGATTGGATCAGTAGTTTTTTACATGGTCGAAGCCAGTGTACTGAGATTCCAAAGATTTGTGAGGAGAAAAACAGCATATGCAAATATAAATATAGATCGCAATTTAAATCAAGTAATGCGGGGGTGCCACAAGGGAGCATAATCTCACCTATATTGTTTTTAATTTATATAAACGATCTCCCAAAGGCCACAAGACATAAGTGTATACTTTTCGCTGATGACACGACCATTATAATAAAAAATGACAATAAAGATTCATTCCAGAATGACATTAATATAGCTCTCCATGACATAATTGAATGGTTAAATAATAATGATTTACACGTAAATATAAATAAAACCAAAGTAATGCAATTTTCATCATATAATACCAAAGTCAATCCTCTTGATATCAGACATAAAAACGAAGTTATAGAGGAAGTAGATACACATGTGTTCTTAGGAATAACAATGGATAAAAATCTTAATTGGAAGCAACATATTGATCAAGTGTGTAAAAGATTAGATCGTTTCGTTTTTGCTCTAAAAAAATTGAGACAAACAGTTTCGATTGAATCAGCTATAACAGCATATTATGGGTATGTGTCGTCAATACTGAGTTACGGGTTAATCCTCTGGGGAAACTCCATCGACATTGATAGGGCATTCAGAGTACAAAAAAAATGTGTAAGGCGCATATGCAAAGCGAGATATTTGGACAGTTGCAGACCTTTATTTAAAAAACTTAATATACTGCCGCTTCCTTGTATGTGTATAAGAGATTTATGCGTGTTTGTGAGCGTCCACCCGGAAGTCTTTAAGACTCATGGCGAAGTGTCATCGCGTCTGACCAGGACGCAAGTCATGAAACGAATATATCAGCCTCCATGTCATTCTTTCATATTTAAAAAGAATATTTTTAATATGGGTGTGTTAATTTTTAATAATCTTCCTGATAAATTAAAAGCTGAGAAGGGAAATATGTTTAAAATAAAATTGACAAAATGGCTTATGTTACATTGCTTTTATAGTGTACATGATTATCTAAACCGTAAAAATCTTAATATTTGTAATGATTGACATTTAAATTGTATAACTAATTGACATTGAATTGCTTCTCATAATAATGATATATTAAAGTAGGTATACGTCTCACAAAGCATTTGCATACCTGTAATAGGTTAAATACACGAACGAACAGAAAAATTATTGTTACCATCTAGATTAACTGTATTTATGCAAATAAACTATTTGATTTGATTTGATTTGATTTGATTTGATTATTACAAGATAAATGATTATTTAAATGATTCAAATGCGTGGGAGTAAAATCTGCCCAAAATTTACGCATTTGAAATAATTGTAATTTATTCATATTATTGATATACCTATTGACTGTAATGATCTTTTGAATACATTGCGAAATTGTAAGCTGTGGAGTTTCTTTAGCCATTTTTTGTCCATCTCAGCATAATAATAATTATTTAAGTAAAATAATTATTTCGTCCCGAAATGGTGGTAGGCCTTTTCATTTCATTTCTTTTCATTTCAAAATTTTAATGTAATAGCAAGACATACTGTACTGACCCCAACTAAATTGGGAGCAGGGATGAATAAAGAAGTACGCTGAAAATAGACAAGTAAACTTCCTGAAATATTAAAACACAGGAACCAATAAAAAAGAAAGCATGTTTTTGTTTTAACGTAATTGTGCGCCTTTCACATTTGTTTGATCAAGCATAAAGTAACAAAATCCGTTAAAGGAGAAAAATTGAACAATAAAGAAAAAGTATTCACTTAGTTAATACGGATAATATTTCTAAACAGTATTAAAAGCATTTTTTTCGTCAATGAATTTTAAAGAAAAAAGTTTAAAACTTCGCTTTGTATGAAATTAAAACACGTATTATTATTTGAATTAGAACTTGGTTAGTCTCATTACTGTTTTATGGAAAACAGATTTTAGAACGAAGAGCCTCTTAAATACAGAAAGAAAGTAAAGAATGTTTGTATGTGACACTGGCAGCTATGTATGGGGTAGGTAAGAAATTAAAATGATCCTTGGTGATTGGAATGGCCAAGTTGGTAGTACAATTGTCGATGATGATGTCAGAAGCAGATTTAGAAAATTTGGACTTGGTACTAGGAACGAACGGGATGAAAAACTGATCGAGCTCTGTATTGACAGGAATCTCAATTTTATGAACACTATTGAGCACGTTTTTCCAACATCATTCAAGACGATTACAAACATGGAGGTCTCCAGGCGACAGGCACCGAAATCAAATCTACTACATCATTCTAGATACCCTTTGGATATCCTCAGTTTCTAATGTGAAGACTTTTCCCGGCGCAGAGTGCGGCTCTGACCATAACTTGCTCGTAGCCAATTCCTCGCTGCGTTTAAGTGAGACTACGGAGCAACTCTGAAATCGCGAAAAAATCAGCACTTTTCTATGGAACAATCGATATTTTTGCGTGATTTTAGAGTTGCTACCATAGTGAGATCTTGAAATGGTTTGAAGGTTGTTTGTGTTTTACAAATGAAGCTAAAGTTAGTCAGGCGCAATTAAAACGAGCCTTACTAGCAAGATAACTTACACAAAACTAAGATTACACAAATTTGTACAACCTGAGGATAGAACCGATTGGTTTATTTTTCAGCTTTTTTTGCGGCTTTCTTAGATTCATTGCAGTTACTTCCGAGTTTTTAACCCTCGTCGCAAAAAGAGGGGTGTTATACGTTTGACCTGTCTGTGTATCTGTGTCAGGAAGCGTCGGTGGCGTAGTGCGTTAGAGCGTCGTCCCCCACCCGGGAGGCACTGGTTCGATCCCCGCCACGTACCAATGTGTTTTCAATTTTTGAATTCAAATGTACGTTTAATCGACGCTTTTACGGTGAAGGAAAACATCGTGAGGAAACCTGCACACACCGATGAAGAAATTCTTAGGTTGTGTGTGAAGTCGACCAACCCGCACTTGGCCAGCGTGGTTGACTAAGGCCTAATCGCCCCTAACGTGGGGTAGGCTCGAGCCCCTCGGTGGGGACATTATGATAATATGAGCTGTTGATGTGTATCTGTGTGTCTGTATGTCTATATTTGGCATCGTAGCTCCTAAGCTAATGGACCAATTTTGACGCACTTTTTTTTAAGGTGATGTAATCGAGATGGTTCTTAGCTATAAACTTATGTCAGAGTTTCATTTTTTTTTTCGTTTACCTTTTGCAGTAAATCTGCGTAGAAAAATGTCAGCCTTAGCACTATGATGTAGATCTGGCTTCACGAGATGCAAGAAAATGGACAAATTAATTTCAGCCTGCAAGGGAATTTTTGTACTCGGACTTGAGATCGCCTTAAAGGAACATATCTTATAGTGTTTCCGTCTATGCTGTTCTGTTGCATCTATGAGTTGAACATCCAATATTTATACAAAACATGTTCGACACATTAACTAATCATAGTTTCACAAATACCTAATCCTAAAAAAATTGCTTTGTGTTATTTGTTACTTGGAGTAAGTTAAGTAAGAAAAAGCAAATAGCTTTTTCTTACTAATTATCAGAAGAAAATAATAAAAAAAGAAAAAAGATAGGATTATCTTTGTAGAGTTAAGGATAGAGTTCAATTACCCGTACAAAAGGAAACGCAGTGAGAAACGTAACGTATTAAATCCATCAACCGTACATTCATAGAAAAATACCACAATCACTGTAAAAACATCACTCTCCAAGATCTTATAATGGATATTATTTTTAGCGATAATATCCACAAAATTGATCCATTTAGAAAATATGCCCAAGTCACGGTGAAATTAGACGCAGCCTGTAACATTATTAATGAGTTTCCGATATTGCTTCGATGCCGCCTCCGAATTTAATAACCTACCCTAAATTTGAGAAACAGACGACTTTTTTTATTGTCAGCTTTATTCAATTTCCTCTGGGTGGTCGTAGGCTTTTGAGTCTTGGTCGCGTAATGTGTAAATCATTCTGTATCGTGGTTGGCTTTACCGACGTCTTGGAAAGGATATGAATATTCAGGGTCTAATTTCATATCGCTTTGTTTTCATCTTTTATATATGATTTACAAATAATGGAATCATTCCTATTCCTCTTCTCGTTTTATTTTAGATCAGTGTAATTATTATTCCTTCCATTTATTTTAATCTTTCATTCCTTTTTCATCGAAATACCATTGGCAACGCTTTACCATATTTTCATCAATATAACTTGTAACATAAAAATTTGAATTAAAATCTAGATTTATCTTCTATTCTTTCTTTGCATTTTTAACCACTTCATCATTGTTTTGTTTTGTCTGGATGTTGAAGGTGTTGGCTTTCATCTTAACTGATGGTAAGTGAGGAAAAGGTAAAGATTTGTTAGGAATATATTAATACTGTTAACATAATTGTTATGACCGGTACTCCCTTATATCTCCTAAAATTGTTTGTCCGAAAATCATTATCCATAACACGTTTGCTATAAAGTTCAGTAACCATAATGTTCAAAAAGTCGAATTTTTGTTTTACATAATTATCTCTACTTCTAAAACTATTATGTCATAATATCGAGTACTATAATACTTGAATCTCCTAATTTTGCATGACATCAAGTCATATGTCCTAAGTATTGTATTAAATAATGTGTATTATTCCATATGTTTATTTATAATAAAATAGTTTGTCCTAAAATATCTGCTAAAATAGGTTTTAGCGACATAAACGAATCGCCGTAAATCCGGCTCCACGCAGTCTTGTCTGCCCTACCCCTAGAGTGTAATTCAGAATCGCGTAGGCGCGGAGGGGTGAGGCTGCCCGCGAGCGGAGGAGCAGGTGGTTGTAACGCTCGCCGCCGCGGCTGAGACTGGCCGGCGAAGCCAGCCAGCAAGCCGAAGCTGCGGTGGTGAGCATTAAACCATCTGCGACGATAAGCTCGCGTGGGACCGCCGGATACCCGTAGCGTCGGAGCCGTGACAGAAACCATGCCTGTTGCATGTTGCATGCTCGCTTGTTTGCATGCTGCATGTTGCCTGCTTGCATTGTACATGCTTGCTGCATGCTAGCTGCATGCTTGCTGCATGCTTTCTGCATGCTT
This sequence comes from Elophila nymphaeata, assembly GCA_955850985.1. Taxonomy (NCBI): domain Eukaryota; kingdom Metazoa; phylum Arthropoda; class Insecta; order Lepidoptera; family Crambidae; genus Elophila; species Elophila nymphaeata. The sequence goes on along the minus strand of OY039076.1, from coordinate 13,016,324 downwards.
GCTTGCATGCTTCTTAGTTTCAATTATTTATGGAGTGATAATAAAAAAAACAATTGTAATAAAAAAAATCGAATAATATTTAATTACATAAAAATGTTATTTCAACGGACTTATAACTTTTATTGAAAATGGTTTTAAGACTTTTGTATATTATTGATTGTAATATTTATGACAAACAAATTTAGGGTATATTGTATTTAGGGATTTTTATTTTATGGCAAGTGATATTATGTGACATGAATTTCGGGCAAGTTATCATTCAGACAAATGATGATTAGAACAAAAAAAATTATGGCACTTTAGATTATGGAAAAAAAAATTAGGTAACACAATAGAGAACCATTATGACCACACATATCGATAAGATGATGGTTGGACTTGTTTCTAGTACGTCAGTACCTGAAACAAGTCCTACTACCATCGAAACAAGTAATAATAATTGTAACAAATTTGAAAATTCAATAAGTGAGTGGATTGAATATTTTTCAAACATCTTTTTGCTGACGGTAAACTACTCCAAATTCAACTCTTCGAGCGGAAACTTATTAATGAGGGAATTCCAAAGAAAGTTTAACAACAATAATTGAAAAATAAGCTCAGGGTTGGAACACGAGTAGACGCTCTAAATAGCCACCACTGAATTAATTAGTTAAGCTACAGATCTCGTAAATTATAATTATGTTCTTAATAATTTGCAGAAGAAGATTTTCGCTAAGCAATTTTATGATAGTCATATTTATAGAGCATTTAAATGATCTTTCGACAGGGACGCAGACAGATTAATCACAGTGAATATGTATATAAGGTTCCCTTCTGACCGGCTCGGTGTGTTTTTATTTCGGTACAGATTAAAGATTTTTTTGCACGTAATTAAATGAGATATTCCTGACTGCGTCGTTTCTGTTCGATTTCTGTACATTTGATTCACTTGTCCCGTCAAAACCACCCAACTCCTCTGCCATTAACTGAACAAAGCGATACTGTTCCGAAACCGAGTCGGTATATAATATATGTATACAGATTCTTTAGAGAAATAAATTAGCGTTGAACCAGCAAAGTTACTGTACACTATCATGCCCGCCACAAGTTGTTGTAGTTATTTATAAAAAAAGTACAGCATTCTACTCTATTCTTAATTAATGGCGTCGCGTCGCATTAAACGTACGCATTTTGCCAATGTCAAGTGAAAATGTAACTAAAGTAACCAAAAATTTAACGGTTGATTTGGGTTAAAAATGGAGTCTTAACACGTGTTTTTACAACAAGAACTCAAGAGAAACTCCATGTGCCAATCCATTGCATAATAAAATATGTCCATTGTTTGTTTTCAAATTATCGAACATCAACCTAGCATAAACTCCATGTACCTTTATCCACATTTCTTGTCGAGGTTTGGGATTAATCTTTTTTATCCTAATTCAAACACAAAAATGTACTTTTCCTTCAGAAGATAAGAAGATTATTTTGTATTGAATAAGTTAGTAATAATATTATTTTACTTTCTTTTGTTTCAGATGTTGCAAATGGGTTACAACAATATGAAGGTATGTTTGTCTTGAAACCAGAATTATCTTCTAGGTTATAATAATATAAATAAGTACTTATTGGAAGTATTTAAGATAGCTATAAGGTAAACGTATTTTTACAACAGATGAATGAAACAAATGTTTAAATAGTGTCCATTGCTTACAACTTTTTTCACAAACAATATCTTCATGTGCATTTCAAAACAAACATAAAAATTGAGTGATACACGTTATGAAACAATTTGGTATTGAATCTTAGAAATAAACGACGCGATAAAATAACAAAATCGAGTTTGCCATCTGTGTTCGTTTACACAAAATGCTTGAAGAGGCCAGTTGTAGCGGGCTAGTCAGCGTGACGTCGAAAGTTCGAGACGGTATAGGTGACAGGCTGCGAATATTACTCTGAAGGTGTTAATAAAAAATTACCGCATGGAAAAGTGAACTACCACATTTCGTTGAAAGGGTTTGAGGCGTCTGGACTCAGTAGTGCAATGTTTTGAAGTTCGAGTTATTGATTAGGTACATATGGGGGCAGGCACCGAACAGGTAAGTAACTGTTAGACCTATATAGGCAGAAAATTAAGTTTCGTTTATATTACAAAAGAGGCACGTATAATATGTAAATGACGATTGAGACATACGTACCCACTCGTCGATTTTTGGATCTGAGAATTTAGTGCGAGAATGATATGAATTTACGAACGACTCGAACCTTATTTTGGTAAAACCTTATGCCGTTTTCCTGTCACGCTCTGTCCCTCAAGCGATAATCAGGTACCATTCAGGTGTTTTCACATTTCTTTACAACGAAATATTCATATTATTGCTTTTTGTATTATGTATAAATTCTTGGAAATTGGTAAAATTATTGGCAATAGCATTGAGAGAGACAAAGATCAAAATAACTGTATTTTCATATAAAATGAATAGTGAAGCACTTTTATAAGTACCTCGCCTGACTACAATCTTTTTTATCTACGCTATAAACGAGTATTTCTTTTATTTACCTTACTTCATAGATCTTTCATGCTTATATATATTTACTTTCTCGTATACGCAGTATAGAGGAAGTCTTGTAATCGTCAAAAAATTCGACCTCGAGATTTTGACGGATTTACACGTTTTGATTTACCGGCCGATACGTTGGTGGGTCTTGAGCTAGAACTGGGAAGCTCGTCGCTCCTGACATGCCTCTGCTCATAGGTGGCGTTTGGATGTGACCTCTCGTTCGGTTTTTAGCTTTTTAGCCCCGTCCGGAACTAGCCGTGGTGAGAAAACAAAAACAACTCGACGATGGCATGTGACTTGAATGCCAAGAGGACACGCTTGACATCAAAACCCACACACCCGCCGAGAAAGTTTCCCCACCACGTTAGTAGGGTCCGCCACGAGGAGGCTTCCGGACGTGGACCCCAGCCCTGTCGAAACTAGTGCATGGTGCCTACACGATACAGCCAGACCCAATCAAGCCGCTCCCTCGTGCGGGCGTACATAGCCCATCTGCTATGCTAGTAATGAACTGAAAACGCACCATAATTTGCAACACTACACGACAAATCAGTATGAACATTTACCGACGGGACAAATAGCTCTCCAACACACCACAATATATTAATACGGTCTCAGCTTTATACTAGGTGAAAAAATTATGAGGAATAGCTTGTCCGCGGATTGGTGAGTAAAAATAGATGTAGTAACAGGCAGGATCACCGCCTTAACGTTATTTCCGAAGCACGTACAAACTCGAGAAAATTTATCGGCGGTCCGTAATGAAGAGAAACGCGAAACTTTAATAATACTTCTTATTTAAATAGTTGCTACATTGAATTCTTAATCAATAAGTAATTATTGAAGCGTACTTATTTCAATTCTTATTTTGTAACTTAATTGTATTTTTGCCGTTTCAAATTCATCGTCGACGTATTTGTGCGGGCGTGGTCTCATCTGGCTAATAGTTTGCGGTTGACAGTTAGCTTGAGTTACGATTACAGCCTACACATAGCATATACTTATCTATCAGCCTCAGTTGAGCTGGAGCACGCACGCATTATCAACGCCGTATAACGAACATAGGTGGTTTTACAGATACCCTTAGTTCAAAAGCAATAAAAATCATTGTTCGTCTTCTTCTTATGGTGTGTTTAACTTATAATGTTCTCTAAGATTTGCGCGAGCACTGCACATTGTAAATAAAGCAGCTTTTCGGATTTAACTCGCGTGTGATTAGATTTTACATGTTGTTACTATAGTGAAAGGAGTCACAGACGAGATTAGGAACATCTTGAAGCGAGCTTCGATTAAGACTTACTTTAAGCCGATGAAGAAGATTAACAAATTTCTAGCCAGATCCAGTAATTAAAATTATTAAAACTCAAGCAAACCAACTCACAGCAATACTAAATAACACCGTGAGCTTATTTTGCGTAAATCGGAATACTCCAAATTAATAATTACATTGATGGTAGATTTAACTATTTCATCAAGTAAGACAACCTACATCTTTAGGCTTTTCGTGACAACGAACGCTGCAAAGTGCTACGAAAGGTTGGGCAATAATAACAAAATGTAAAATCTAATTACACGTGAGTTAAATCCGTAAAAGTTGTTTTATTTCCAATGGTTAACTTATTACAGGTTAAACTGCTGTTAGAGTTTTCAAGCCGCCATTTTAGGTATCTAATATTACTTGTTATGGTTCGTATTTAAAATGATGATTAGTAAGCAAACGCATCATCTTGGAAGTGGAAAGAGCGTAGATATTATGTACTGTTTCAGTAAGTAGGCCCACGTAGTTTTGATATCGCGAATAATTTGTGGAAGGCCTATTAATATGGATTTAAGGCCGCTATCTTCCGTTAGCAGTTGGGGAAACTTACTTAAGGTGACGACTTAATATACACTTTTCGAACGATTATCACGCACTAACAATACGAGCGTAAAATTTGACAAATATGCTTATGAAACTAGACTACGTATAGTATGAGCGCTTTTCAAAATTTGTAAATTATAGCTTATTAAAAAAATATTGAAAATATGTCTTACCAAAATTAAAAGTGACAGCGCCCGAAAACTACTGCAGCTATTTTCATAAAACTTTTTTTTATCTTATAGATAATTGGATCATCTAAATGTTTTTATGAGAAAAGTAGTATTTAAATAATCCTCATATCATAGCATTTGGACTCCGCTTACCATCAGTTGGAGTAATGTCATTTGCTTCACCTTTTTATAAAAAAAAAGGAGAATGAGGATCAGTCACATAACGGGAGAACCCAATTTTGACTATTACATTGCATGCGTTATGATTTTCTAAGAACACTACTTTTTGATTTTTTGAAATCCATCCATAAATGGCAAAGTTATTTAATATTTTATCGAGCCTTATTAAAAAACGCGCGCCTCCCGGCCCTGGATACTGATGACGTCATTCGACACAATCCGCGCGCGATCGCATTCGTCCAGTACGCATATTCGTGGTTAGTAGTGAACACTGTCGGTTTTTTGAAGTTTTTTGCATTGTCGGGTTATTGTTTCTGTGTTATGTAATAATGAACAACAAATTGAAAGATGGATTTGAAAAAGGACAGTCCGATAATCTACCTAAAGTGGATTCTTTCATGGTTTTTACTTTCTCGTATACGTAGTAAGTACAGAGGAAGTCTTGTAGTCGTTAAAAAAATCGACCTCGAGATTTTGACGGATTTACAAGTTTTGGATCTCCCTGAGTCCAAAAATACCTTTTTGAAATTAAGCATATGTGTGTGTGTGTGTGTGTGTGTGTGTGTGTCACTGTGTGTCTGTGAGTTAGCACCATAACTCCAGTATGCTTTGACTTATGGCAACCAAATTTAACATGCGTGTATGACATCAAAAAAGGTTTCTATCAACTTTTGAGTCGTCGATCAAGAAAGTTAAGCAACCAAGTGCGCGGTCGGTACTCAGATGGGTGACCAAAAATTAACATGCATGTATGACATCAAAATATAGGGTTTCTATCGACATTTGAGTCGTTTCTGGTGTACGAGAATGTCAAGGGGACACCACTCCCGATTTTTGAATATTTAAATAATCATGTGAAGTATACCGAAATCCGCGGTTGGAAGCTTCAAAGGTAAGTATACCTAATTTAATGTCTTAGTTAGTTCAAGCATAGGTACTTCTTTACATGGGGGTCGACATCCGGAAGCCTCCTCGTGGAGGACCCTGGTAACGTGGTGGGGAAAGTTTCTCGGCGGGTGTGTGGCTTTTGATGTCAAGTGTCCCTTGGCATTCGAAGTCACATGCCATCGTCGAGTTGTTTTTGTTTTCCCACCACGGCAAGTTCCGGACGGCCCTTTTCAGGGCTACGACCGCGCCAGTCCCGAGGGTGCGATCCGATGGCTGCTCCCGGTGTCCTCGTCAATAGGACGCGCCAGGTCGAGCAGCCGTCGGTGAGGAGGCGGCCTATAAGCCAGCGTCGGCCAGCGGCCCACAGGGGCTGGCGTCAGTCGGTAGCCCCTGTGGGCTGCTGGCCAACAATTGGTGCACAAGGAGTGCCTAGACGGGCAGCGTTAGGAAGGTCTCGGTGTAGTTGCGCTCACGTGCAGATCCCGAGCCGTCCCGCAATAGCGCACTGGAGGTCAGGCCAGTAGCGGGGAGGCACGCATTTACCTCGAGTCCCACATATCCCTAGCGGTTAGCACCACCCCGCAGGGACGATGCGTAAATGCATTTGACCTCCCCGTCAATAAAAAAAAATAGGTACTTCTTTACATGGCAGGTGCGAATATTATAAATGTGAAACTTTGGATGTTTGTTACTCAATCACGCCTAAATCGCTTAATCCATTTTGATGAAATTTGGTAGGGAGATAGTTTGAACCCTGGGGATGGACATAGGCTACATTTTATCCCACTGCTGAGCATAGGCGCGATATAACGTGCAGTCCACGCGGGCAATGTAACATGTAGTTCACGCGGGCGATATAACGTGTAGTCCACGCGGGCGATATAACGTGTTGTCCACTACTTATATCCCTACTTTGATGATTGTTAATTGTTATTAACCCACACGTTTATTTTAGGGCTGAGACAAAATGACATAAAAGGATTAAGTTTCAGGTCTTTCTTCTATCTATCAATAAAATAGGTAAAATTTCATAATACGAGGATAAGTATATTAAAACTTACGTCGAAATGGTCTTCGCAACAGTAATGAGTACTTTTGCTTGTTAAAGGATCTCTCTTCATAACACTACACCACTTTATTTTAGCTTTTGGGTCCGTTGGAACAGGAAAAATAGTTTGTCCGGCGTACCTACTACTAGTTGTACTCTTGCACTTTGGCACGATACAATATTTGTAAGACATTTTTATAGGCTATCGATGTCACCCCTATTAGTCTGAGATGTCACCAATGTCACCATACACAACAATAAATTTAGAACAAAACGACCGGGACAAGCACAACTCAAAAAGTGCATGGGATACGGAGTACCTATAACTACAAAACTGTAGAGCGCGCGTGGCGGCGGCGCGGGATTTGTGTCGGATGACGTCACGCGCTCGCGGCTCGTACTCTCGGCCGTTTTTTGAACTGCTGCAGTAAAATCGCTGTATCTTCGTCATTTCTTATCCGATTTGAATATTTTTTTCACAGTTTGTCATGGTTTTCTTACTGTTATAAAACTGCATACTTAATAAAAAACGTGACTGATCCTCATTTCGATTCGAAATAATGTTGGTCATCCATCCTAGTATAAGCCGCCTCTGTGATTCTTGTCTTTTGCAATCCTCGCGACGGTACCAACCGGTGACTTTCCTCATTTCCTTTGCTCATAATAATTAACACAAAAACGTTTTACTTTTTTTCGCTCTCATTTATTTAGTACCGTTTATAATCTGTAATTTGATATTTTTTACTCCGCTGCCACCTTCATTTCTATGTAATTACTTTTTCTGGCTGCTTTTACTTTATATTTTGGTTATAAATTATTTTCTTACTTTCTTCATCAAGTGACAAGCTGATTCCAAATTTAAATCCTATTAAAAATTACTTTATCAAGTCCAAAAACCTTGGCTCACGTTTTTTACAATTCATAGAGTGGACCTTTTTGACACTACCGTGTCATACCAACGCCAGCAAATCTGCATTAAAAGTTTGGACAAAAATATTATAAATTCACTTCTAATGTATAAGAAATTAAATATACGGCCCTAATTCCACCCTCTGTTCCTATTACGTTGTCACCAACAAACTGTTAATACTGTAAATACTATTAAAAAAAAACATACAGTCGAATTGATAACCTCCTCCTTTTTTGAAGTCGGTTAAAAATGTAATGTTACTGCGTTCTTATGAAAGGTGTAGGAATTTCGCAGGCGCTAACTGGAGCAGTGACTTATTCGTTGTACCCTACCACTCTTACTAAGTCTGTTAATTTAAAAATTGTTCTATACAATTCTATGTTAATCCATAATTATAGCACAAAGTCATTATGCTGCACGTAAATTATGCCACACCGTTGCGGTGACCGCAACGCGCGTATATTAAGTCAATAGCATACCGACAGATTTAGACTAACCGAAAATTTGGCAAAGAGGAGCTTCTATCATGATCCTAAAATATTAAAGTCATTGCCAATAATACTGCACGGAGGATTTGCTCGGTAATACAGTGCTTTTGTTTCAAATCTTAAAACAAATATATTTTCAAAAAAAAAAAAATAAGCGCACTCGAGTAGAGGAGGGGAGGAGAAGTTTGGAGGCGTTTCTATTATCCCAAAATAACATAAAAAGTAATTTCCGATAATAATTTTCTGCAGTGCTCGTTAGTAGGTACCGGATATTTTCCAGAAAGTGCAACTTAAGTAGAACTGACATCTAGAAGAACTGCTCAACACGAACACCAATACAACCATAACTCAGTTTGCAGCGTTCCGGTTCCGCACTAATCAATGTTGCCAGTTCTCATCGAGGAAAGGTCCTTCATCTAACTCTGCAGTGCAGTTGAACTTGAGATGTGTACGATTATTGTTCCCACTGATTGTTATAACATAGCGCAGGGAGTATGGCGAATTAGTTCTAAATTATTTCTAACAAATCCTTTTGATAATCGAATTTGTTCCGCAAATACAAAACAAATATAGCATGTCTTATATTAGGCTTCCCTCCCCTACGTTATGTTATTAGACGTCAATAAATAAAAACTGGTTGAACTATTGATGTTCTATTCATTCCAAACGAAGTCATTTTACTACCACACATAGTTCTTAAATTGGTTGAAGAAAAAATAGAGGTCCTGATCAGTATAAACAGCAGATCGGGAGATTATAGAGATGTGATCTCAACTACTGATTCTCAGACAAAGAAAGATGCCAGTGTTCCAAGAGACATTTTCTTCAAAAGTTTTCTTTTTTATTTTCCCATAAAAACGACTCAGCGTCTCTTGCTTGATGTATTAACGGCTTTGATGGTCCTTAATAAAACATAGAGTCATCGTAAATTTATATATGGTGCTTATATTCGACTCGTTCGCTAGTAAAAAAACAATTAATACAAATACCCGAGGCAGTTAATTAAATCCTCAATTCTTGCGTAAAGTTGCGATAATTTATTTTATTACATTTGAAGTTATTACGTTAATTACATGTTTTCTTAGGTCTTTATTTTGCCTTGTCCTTGTGACTAAAACGTTATTTGATTATCGTCAATAATATTTAGTACAAAACAATATACTAAAAATGTAACACATAGGTATTCTTTGGCGAATTATAAACTTCACCAGCACACACATACACACACATATTATATATATCTGGCAATCGCCCCACTTACTGTGTAAAACACTAATAAGCAAGTGGCTTAATCAGTCTTTACAAAAATAAATCGACCCTAGAAATCCAGAGACGCTTTATTTTTGAAATATAAGTCAAAGTTTGAGACACACTAAATCAAAAGCTTGTAATAACATCTTTCAGTTTAGTATGATTGATATTATTTTTTCGTAAAAAGAAATGTATTCAAGAGATGCAAACAGCGATTTTCCTTGTTCTGCCAAATGCGGATTTTATTTGCATTAAATTGCATTATAACCCGCAAATAATTGCACGATCTATATTGAAAGTAATTTATTTTCGAACAATTCAGCCGTTATTACTGGCAAATTTGTACAAAGTGCAGAAAGAACGGATATTTTGCGGTTTCATTTCAGCCAAAATTTATCAGTGATTTTATTGTAAAATGGTATTCGAATGATTCCAATATCTGAGTAATATTTAAATGTTTTTTTATGTCATTGTTACTAATGACATGATTTAGCAGATGGAAAGTTATCGTAAAACAAGTGAGATATTCAACCATCGTCTCCCCAGTGAGTAAATTAATGAAGAAAGGCAAATATGCGTGTATACCATATGATAGTAAAAACAATACTGCCAATGGAAGTGCCAATGGAGCCCGCATACGGTAAACAATCCCTCAGCAATTGAATAATTATATATTGTATAACACTCTTCCTATAATCTTCGGAAACGTAGTAATTGTACGATATAATCACTTTTCAAAATAACAACAAAAATATCTTAGTGTGACAACGGTAATGTGACTAAAATAGGGAAAAACCAAATAGAACTAGGTGATTGTTATATTATAATTTATTGGCAAGTATATACAAAGAGTACCTTTCTATAGAATATTCTTACATTAAATTTCTCGACATTCGCATCAAATGAAAAAGGCGAATTAAGCTTAATATGGTGTTACATTAATCATAAAATTAATATAATGTGGCGTGAAACACGAACGAAATAAACGTCGCATTAAGCAGCAATTTCCATGGCTTATGTTATCAAAAGAAAACTTTACCCTTATAACTGAATCCCATCTTTTTCGAATTAGGTTCAAATTCTTATGTAGGTTACCAATTATTACCCATGTAACGCCTTCTGTTACCAAAGGTTCTAATAAAAGTGAAGTTAGAATTCTAAATGTTTTATTTGAACAATGAAAGCGTGTCTGAAATCTGAATCTGCGTAAAGAGCTCCGTGAGAATGTGTTATCATAATTTTGTATGGAGAGAAGAGAAATATGTTTTATCAAATAACTATTAAATATCTACTTAGATATTTAATAACTAAATAACTATTAAATATCTACTTAGATATTTAATAGTTATTTGATAAAACATATTTCTCTTCTCTCCATACAAAATTATGATAACAGACATATATCATATTCTTAAATTTGAATTCAGGTGTGCCCACTTGCTTTCAATGTGGGCACACCTGAATTCAAATTTAAGAATATGATTTATGTCTGCCTGTGCCAATGTCACTCTACTAAAAACCGTCTCCCTGTATACTTGTGTAAAGTATTAAACTATCCTCAAACCAGTTACTCTTATTTTACTGCCACTGCAACAATATTTAATAGTTATATGATAAAAAAAATATTTCTCTTTCTGCAAATCAACTGATCAACCCATTTGCAACTCAAATAGATGCACTGGACAACTAACGAAAGATGCTCAGCTCAGGCTCGCGTTTTAAATATTATTTCGTTAATTAAAGTAATATTATTGGTGGCCTCGTGCTCACCAATTACTTCATTGAAGTTCTTATACCAGTATCGTCAATGTGGAAATTTATTTTTTATATGATTATGATAAATATTTAAGCCCTGGGTTTTAAAGACTAACCTTATTTATATAGTTGTTTTAGACCAGGTAGGGCACAGCGTACTCTTGGTGAAATGCTTCGGCAAACCCCGGGTCATCTCCAGTAAGGGCATGGGGGAAACCGGAGTGGTTTAGCAGGTATTCCCAGTGCCGTGGTGATCAGGTGCTGGGCGACCCCGGCACAGGCCCACGTCTAGCCAACGGTCCGCTGGTCCACTAGCCAGCGGTTTAGAGTATCGTCCTTAAGTGGATTACACTCCGATAAAAAAAGGGCACAGCGTACTTCCCACTCGAATTTGGAGCGGCGTGAACTGGGGTAGTACCTCTAGAAGACCATAGTCGAATAACACTTAATATTCGTGGTGTTGTGTTTCTGTTGGGGAGTAAGGTCGCCAGAGCTCCACGGAGTACTGAAGGGGACTAGAGTTGGCAGCGCGCGAGTATCACATTAGTATTGCAAGCATCTATAGGCTACGGTGTCTACGGCCAGGCAGGCTATATGCTTATCTGCCAACCACTTAACACAAAAAAGTTGATTATCGATAGTCTGAGAGTCCGCTTAGCTACTTCGCATACAATTATCGTTGAAAAACACCATAGTTATGCATAGAAACTTATGCCAAATTAATCTTGTTTTTGTCATAGGGAACTTTTTTGTCTTCAACTGGTCCATAGTTGAAGACAAAAAAATGTCCCCTATTTATTCGCATAAAAGTTTATGTCAAAATTTAACATGACATATTTATAGGTACTTATCCCAATAATATTTAACCAGAGGATTAATTTGGCATAAGTCTATGCATATTTTTAGCATAACTACTTAATGTATAATATTGTAAAGCATAAATTTGTTTATGCATAATGAAATTTAAGCATACATTAGAGTATAAGCCTGGTCATAAAAAATAACCATAAATCTACCTCTCACTCCCACCGTGTAGGTACATAAAACTTAACAAAAATGATTCCCTTTGATCTTTATGCCTTAACTTATGCAAATAAAAATAAGTACAGACAACATTAGCCTTAATGATATTTATGTCCACTGAAATATAAAGGGCGAAAAAAATATTTCAATTTCAAAGTAGGTATGACATAATGGCATGACAAAAAATATGCCTAACCCGTTATGCCAAATTAAATTAGGACAAATTAAATTAGTCGAAACAAAAGATCCCGTAATGAACACTTAATTATGGGGCATACTGGATATCATGGCCTATAAATAAAAGAATGTTCTCGTAATACAAGCTCTGAGTATGCAGAGGCTCGAAACCATTTTTACGTTGATTTATTAAAAACAGCCTTTTGATAACACAGGAAAGAATAGTTCGATTTTTATTGGTGGAACAAAATCTGTTATGTTGGTGCACTCTTTATTGCACTTGTAATATTCATTGTACCAAATATAAATTATATACTTTTCGTATGGCTGCATTTATTCATCCCATAATATACATATAATTTGTTACATTACAGTAAAGTTAAATTTAACTTTACCAAAATGAACATGGGTAGCTGCTAAGCTTGCACTGACTAAATAGACAATTTTGCGAAATAGTTTTGCTTAATTCAGTTATTTAGTACTAGCTTCTGCCCGCGACATCGTCTGCGCAGTATTAGTATAAATTATAGCCTATATGTTATTCTAATTTTTCAGCTATATTATTGTAAAGTTTCATTAAAATGAGTAAAAGAGTAACAAACACACATCCAGACATCCATCTATACATCCATACATCTTCCATACAAACCTTCGCGTTTACAATATGAGTAAGATTAGACATCAAACAGTCAAACTGTAATTTTTTACCTTATTTAAAAATGAGCTACAATTGCCATCAATCCAGACTTTTTACTCATCAAACAAATGCTTAGGTATAGGACAAAATACTCCTTGCACAATATTTTGATTCTCGCTATTATATACTCAATCAATCAATCTACATTGATTCTCCAGTACAATACTCGTGAACTTATTTTAAATAATATGAACAAATATGTCGAAAGTAAAATTATGATTCTATTTATTTTTTGCTTGCGTCTCAGAATTTCCGTGACAAACACTATATTTTTACCATTCTCTTTATAAACACACCCTTACTCACCGGCCCCCTAACATCACTACTCTTGCCCCCCATAAATCTTAAGAACGTACGTGATGTTAAACGTAAGTAGCACACAATTGCTATTTTTGGCCCTCAATGGGCATCCTTCGAAGCTTTTAGGTGATTATCCTGTTTATAAATGTACAATGTAAGAGTAAATGGGCGATTTGTATTAACTTCGCGTTGTACACTAGAATTTATTTAAGGCTAAGGTTTTTATCGAGAAGCCGTTGTTCAAAGGTCAAAGCACACTTTATCAGATCAGAAAGGTAACGCCTTTTTTACTATGAACGTTACGAAACGGCTATGGATCGTAGTTTATTGCTTTTTTTTTCATAGCAATAATTGTTTTTAAATAAAGAAACCGCCTTCAAAACTAAAAAATGGGGAAATAAAAATTATGTTTACGAAAATCTTAATATTTTTTTTGTGGTTGGTCTCAAATACAAGTCTTAGTGACAACGATAATTGCAAATATTGAGATTGGCACCGACCTCAAAAAACATTTAGATTTTTATAAACAAAATTTTTATTTCTCCGATTTTAGTGTTTTAAGTATAGAAATTTCACACTATCACCAGATGTTTTAGACACACAAGTGATATAAGATTACGATATCATCGATGTCAATTAAATAGGCATTATTAAGGATAACTAAAAAACTACTCATCAGATGTTGATTAAAGTTAAATGCCTCCTCCTTTTTTGAAGTCGGTTAAAAAAGAGGCGACACGGTTCCGAGCTGATTAGTATACCACGACCTTAAAACGCCTCCGGAGCAGTTAAAGGAAAATTATTTCTTGATTAAAATAGCTATAGAACTATTTTAATTTAAAGTATCAGTTTTGTAAAGCTAGGAGTATCTTACAGCACAGTTTTACGAAAATGCATTTTGGAGCTATCTTTCAGATGAAATACGAGCATTGTAATGGCAAATATTGATAACAATTGAAAGAGATATACCGAAAAAGCTTATAAAGTTGGTAAATTTTAATAAGAATTTTAACAATGTTTTTGAAATTTTACTCATTTAATATACTTACTATATTATAATGCTTTACATAAAAACGATATTATAACATTGTTAAATGCAATTAGATATTTTTATTAATAAACATTTGAAAAATGGTCCTAATCCGAGCTCGCGGCCATTTTTCAATCGTACGCCCTGGGTCTTCCCAGCTTGTGGACCTATCGCTCTGCGAGCAATGTCTATGTGTGCATGGGATCACAAAATCATGTCTATCTCAAGACAATACAGCGAAATAAATATTATTTGTACTTCAATGAATGCACCCATAGGTATTTTTTTACAAAAAGAGTGTTAAAACAGTATACAACTGCTTGTAAGACCGCTTGATCCTAAGGATAAAGGCTTGCATTAGGGGAAAGAAAAATCAGAACACTCGGAGTGATGTAAATGATGACGATGGAACGCGTTTAATGTCTTCGTAAATAAGCTTAGTGGCAAATATTGACGATTTTATATCATGAAATAAAAATAACAAAAAAATGCAACTCTACTTTACTAAAAAGTGACTAGTGACACTGTATGACTGATACCAATTCAGTATTTGTGTCACTGATTCCACATATTGTTCGTTGACACGAATTCTTCCAGAATAAAACTGTAACATTTTCACCGCGCTATATCTGTTCAGACACTGTTATTAAATTATAACCCAAAGCCAAAAATATTTTATAAAATTCACACCATATTGGAAAATGTAAAACATTGTTTGAGTGCGTACTCAATGGAACGGACGACTGCAGCACAATGGAATATCAACGCTATGAAGTTGGAGTGAGAATCTTCTTTTCTCGATGAATCTTTTTCACCATCTTTTCCAGTTTCATCGTTTACCATACCTCTGTTTTCTCTTCAACTATCATCCGTAAAAAATAGAATCTAATCCATTTTATATTTTTATTTGTGGCTTTACTTTTAATGTTAATTTTGTTTTGATGGTCAAAACTGATAAATTTATTTTAATTATAATGCATATATCCATTATTAATTGTTTTTTTTACATTCCTAGCTATTTTTGGTTGACAAGACAGAGTGAACGCAGGTGTATTATCAAATGACCGTTATCATTAAAAATTAGGAATTAAAGATAAAGAAAGAAAAAAATAATTAGAAATGTAATCGGCTCTCCCAAAATATTTTTGTGGACATAATTCTATCGAGGATTTATAATAAAGAGTGTTGGATATTTTACCAACAAAAAGAATACAAGCCTCTACTAAATCCACAAAAAACTGATGCATTTTAAATGTCCATTGCAGTGACACCGCGTTAACAACTCTGGAGTGTTCGAGAAATATTTGTTTTTGACTGAAAATATACACGTTTTCCTTTTATTGCCATCTGAATGTGGTAAGTCTTTAGCGGCGGCGTTTTGAAATACATGTCCATTTCAATTCTCTTCTGCAATTTTTATGTCACTTTTACGATTGCCGTTCAATTTTCAATCAATTCAGCAGAATTGTGTGCATTTTTCTTCTTTTACGAATTTTAATTGGAATGAGTGCAGTATTTTTAATTTTTATACCTGTATTGTATTTTACGACTGGTCGCTATTCGTATATCCAATATGCTTCTTTTCGATTACGAAAAATGAATGAAGTTTTTACGAAACTATTTCGCTACGATGAAAGTAGGGATCGAGTTCAACTGTTCATTATTTTAAAGGTGGACGAACATTTAGCCAGGCCAAACGCACCAAACGAAATGAGTTTTAGAATTCTTTATACCCCGGAAATTCGGATGACGGCAGGATTCGGCCGATGTGCTCGCATATAATTACAGTGTAACGATTTCTTCGGCCCGTTCGGCGTATTCAGCTCGGCTAAATGTGCGTTCATCTTTATGCAATTAATTTTATAACCTCTGAACTAATAAACCAAGATCAATCATAGGAAGATCACCAAAAGGTCCCAATTTTCTGGGTTCGGTACAGTGTGTCTTTTCCATGTAGCTAAAAGATTTTCTTATCGCCAGCCGCCTACCTGACACCAATCTTCATTACATTTGTTGGTGGTTTGCTTGCCACCTTGACCGATTTGATTGAGTTGATTGAGTGACCGAGTGCGATGATACTTCAACGGGTTCAGAAACGCCCTTAGCCGCTGTTTATGATACCCACGGGATGAAAATCGGTATTCAATATCATGAAGGAAACGCTGTTCTGAAGCAAAAATGTTCTCTTAATAAAATATCACAAAAAGGCGAAAATATTTCTATATTTCTCATACAAAAGAGATGTGTAAGAATCCTTGCAAATATTGATGTGATAATTCCTTCCCGTAATAATTCAAAATGAAACCAATATAAAACTATTTACTAGAAAATTGCAAAACTGTTTTATAGAAAACTGCTTTTACACTTTGCAGGAGTTTTTAGAGAAACCTTTAGTATGTTAGAATGACACCCATTATGAATCTAATATGTAATAATTTATGTAATAGTTTAAATTTTAATTTAAAATTTTTGTTGAAGCTGGGATTTAAATTTTATGTTGACATCTTTATAGAATAGTAATTTGTATAGAATGTAATTTAATATTATGTAATTAATTTTGAGTTTGTAATGTTGAAAATTCTACATGTTATTATCTATAAAATTTGTAGTGCCCTCACAAGGTTCATGTTGGCTCTCGAAATGTTACGGAACGTCTATAAAAACCACATGATACAAAAAAATATATTGAGTATTGAGATTTATTTAGATGTGTGTAACCTTTAATAATTGTATAAGGCTTCAGAGTACTGTCTCAATAATTAAGTAGAAGTTTGTATATTCGTCTTTTGCTATTAATTTGGTAAGGGAATAACAACCCCATTTATATGTATTCCGAAAATAAAGTATCATGATTTATAACAGTACGCAATCCTAAAGAACACTTGAATCGTTTCCAAGAACTCTACGAATTACGAGTTTATTATTACATTTGTAGCGATTTATATTTTTAGGGATTAAGGTTTAAGATGATTCGTATAATGTTGTTTTGATAGCTTTATTACTTAATTCGAAAACGCTATACTTTTTAGGGTTCCGTACCTCAAAAGGAAAAAACGGAACCCTTATAGGATCACTTTGTTGTCCGTCTGTCTGTCTGTCTGTCAAGACCCTTTATCTCAAGAACGCGTGGACGTATCAAGCTGAAATTCACATGAAATACTCAAGTCTATTGTCTCTTTAAGCTGTGAAAATATTAAACTTCTAAGCCAAGCCAATCAAAAGATACAGCCGATTATGTCGATATTTTCAACAAATTTCCGACACTCCCAAAGGAATCAAAACCTACAGGATACTTCCCGTAAACTCAGAATCTTGAAATTTGGCATGAAGCATTGTCATATAATGCAAATATAGGAAAAATTGCGAAAATCACATTTTTTTAGTTATATAATATAATAAAAATATTTTAATAAAATGAAACTTACTACCTTATTTCTCACGAACGAATAAAGGTATCAAATTGAAATTTATACCAAATACCTAGGTCTATTGTCCCTTTAAGCAGTAAAAAAATCAAATTTCTAAGTTAACGCGATCAAAAGATACAGCAGTTTATAAATTGTAAACCGCTACGTTTGTACGGCGGAACCCTCGGTGTGCGAGTCCGACTCGCACTTGGCCGGTTTTTTAGTTTACCTTTGACATGTTAGCCCTTTGCCTTCATCTCGTTTGATGTTAAGGGCGTGCACTCGATTTATGTTAAAATTGTCACATTTTATAGATTTTTCAGTCAAACCTGATTTTGAAGCCATGTTGTGTATTGACTTTATAAAGAAATTATATATAATAAGAAGATTAATTCTTGATTGAAATCACTATAGAGATATATTTTAATTTACACTCATAGTTTTGTAAAGCGAGGAGAATCTTATGGCTCAGTTTTACGAAAATGCAGTTGGGAGCTATCTTCCAGATAAAATACAAGCATTATAATGGCAAACTATACTTTGCAAAAAATCTTTTTCCAATAGCATATATACTGATCTAAACCACTATAGAGCCTAAATAAGTAAAAAACTAAGAGAACATATTAAAAAAGGATACTTAATAATTAAATATTAGGTTGGGGAAAAAGTCTTTTCGCATTATAGTATGTATAAACTTGTAATGAAATCTCTTTGGCTATACTATTTGTATCTGGCTGGTTTTGGTATCATTGAAAGTTTAAATTTTAAAGAACATAATTCCAAATTCAAATTAGGAAAATGTGTGATTTTCATTTGTTTTTCGTACCGCCAAGATGAGTGAATCTAATGAAGAAATTCGATACATTTTAAAATTTTACTACAAAAAAGGTAAAAATGCAACGCAAGCCGCGAAAAAAATTTGCGATGTTTATGGACCTAGTGCAGTGTCTGCGAGAGTAGCACAAATTTGGTTTAAGCGTTTTCAATCCGGAAATTTTGATGTCAAAGATGCACGTCGCTCTGGTCGCCCTATTACAGATAAAATAGATGCCATTTTTGAAAAAGTGGAGCAAGATCGGCATGTCAGTAGTTACGACGTAGCTGAAGAACTGGGAATTGACCACAAAACAGTTTTGGCGCATTTGAAAAAAACTGGGTACACAAAAAAGCTCGACATTGGGTACCTCACGAGCTCACTGAAAGAAACCTAATGAACCGTGTACTCATTTGTGATTCTTTATTACGACGTAATAAAACCGAACCATTTTTGAAGAAGCTGATAACTGGTGATGAAAAGTGGATCACGTACGACAAGAACGTGCGAAAAAGGTCGTGGTCAAAGGCCGGTCAGGCTTCACAGACTGTGGCGAAACCCGGGTTAACTCGCAACAAGGTGATGCTGTGTGTGTGGTGGGATTGGAAGGGCATTATTCATTATGAGCTGTTACCACCAGGCAGGACCATCGATTCTGAACTCTACTGCGAACAACTGATGAGATTAAAGCAAGAAGTTGAGAGAAAGCGGCCGGAATTAATGAACAGAAGGGGTGTGGTTTTTCATCATGATAACGCTAGACCTCACACATCTTTAGCCACTCAGCAAAAATTAAGAGCGTTTGGCTGGGAGGTGTTAATGCATCCGCCGTATAGTCCTGACCTTGCACCTTCAGATTTCCACCTGTTTCGGTCTCTTCAGAATCCTTTAGGCAGTGTTAGGTTAACATCACGAGAGGACTGCCAAAACCACTTGTCGCGGTATTTTGACCAGAAGTCCCAAAATTTCTATAGCAATGGGATCATGTCCCTACCTACAAGATGGCAAAAAATTATCGAACAAAATGGTACCTACATACTTTAGTTAAATGTAAATAAACTATATTAAAAAATGTTTTGAATTTTCTTAAAAAATGCGAAGAAACTTTTTCCCCAACCTATTATATAAATTGGTAAATTTTAATGAGGACTTTTACAAAGTTTTTGAAATTATACTCATTTAAAATATAATAACGATATTATAACAAAGTTATGCAAGCACATTATTTTTAATATTTATTTGAAAAAGGTCTAAATTCAACCTCGCGGCCATATTTCGATCGTACACCCCGGCTCTTCCCAGCTAGTGGACTTATCGCTTTGCGAGCAATGTCTATGTGGGCATGGGTTCACATAGACATGTGTATGTAACAACAATACTACGAAAAAAATATTATTGGCACTTCGATGAATGCACGCTCTTAAGATCACTTAAGGCTTCACTCGGGAACACAGTGCTGAACTGAACAGCTAAGGGAATGGGTTATCTTATCGATGACTCTTGGAACGCAATAATACTGTTAACAATTTTGTTAGACTTTGACAAGGTGGTAGCTGAACTAGGGATATCTAATTCCGGTAGGGGTACCATTAGCTGGGGTCCACGTCCAAAAACCTCCTCGTGGCGGACCCTGGTAACGTGGTGGGGAAACTTTCTTGGCGGGTGTGTGGCTTTTGACGTCAAGTGTGTCCCCTTGGCATTCGAAGTCACATGCCATCGTCGAGTTGTTTTGTTTTCCCACCACGGCTAGTTCCGGGCGGCCCTTTTCAGGGCCATGACCGCGCCCGAAGTCCTTCGGGTGCGGTCAGATGGCTGGTCTCGGTGTCCTCGTCAGGAGGACGGCCAGGTCGAGCAGCCGTCGTTGGAGGAGTGGCTGATGGCCACCAATTGGTGCAAGGAGTGCCTAGACGGCAGTTGGGACGGTCTCTCTGTAGTTGCGCTCACGTGCAAAGATCCGGAGCGGTCCCGTAATAGCCCACTGAAGGTCAGGCCGGGGAGGATGTTTAGTGGGTATGGAGGGAACGCCTCGAGTCCCACATATCCCTTACGGTTGGCACCACTCCGCAGGGACGATAAGTAAAAATGCAACCTCTCCGTCAAAAAAAAGGGTACCACTAGCTAGACCAAGGAAACGGATAAGCTGGTTGTAAATAATTGTATTGTATTTTTATTAAGGTCTTAAAAATAGCTTTCTAAAGATAGTAGGGTACATTGTAAGTCACATCCTCTGCCTCGCAGATAATTCGATTTTGAAACAGTAACAGATAAAAATAATTATTCAACTATGTTTAAGGATGTATTAAATATTGTTCTTAGCCAATTATAACTAAATAATAATAATAATAATTGTCAAAAATATTGCAGAATATAAACGAAACCAAATAGGAACCTAAGTACAAAAAAATATATTGGTCTCTGCTTCCAAACTACGCAAAACCCAGCACTCAGATGATACCACACTATGAATAAAATTTAATCAATCCTACCGGATTGAAACATGAAAAATGCATTGTAGGTATTATAATAAAATAACCACTTTAAAAATGTTGGCTTTGTTGTACCTATAATAAAAGATGAAAGTAACGGAAAGCATGGATCGGCGTCGAACAAAGGTTGGATCATTAATCTTGCGTGTGCATTTGTGTTTCGTACTAATCCGTTTCACGGGCTCATTTTAAATGGGTTAATCGGTAGGAGAACATTTTGGTATAATTTAATCGTAACCTACCCTGGACTGACGTATTTATTTAAGGGTATTTCACATTTTTCCCTACAAACTCCTCATGGATAAACTGCTCTTTATAAAGACCGCTGATAACTGACTAATAACTTTTTTTCCTTGAAATAGGCAGCCTTTTTTTATTGTACTATACCAGTCATTTAATTAAGCGGTGATATTATTACAGTGGTAGCATGGTCACGTATAGTCTGTCTCTGAATAGTACATAAAATATGAGTTAAAAAACAAATATTTACTATAAATATACCAGTCCTACACGAACACATATTATCGTTGATTACAGTCTTTCCTCAAGTCAGGAAAGACTGATGAACAAGACTTGATTTGATTTCAAACATAGAATGTTCTGCTCGCGTGATTGTAAAGTATTACTTTACAATCACGCGAGCAGAACATTTGGATACACATAAAGCCACATCTGGCAATATGAGTCACGTAGTGCCTCAAAATAGTCGCAAGCCTGTCGTCTACATAAAATGGGGCATCAATCCCAAAAACTAACAAGCCTTCAGTGAACCTACAATATCCCTTAACCAGGACAGATGCTACACTCTAAATCATCTCAGCAATCCGGGGGTTGATTTAAAAGGAAAGAAAGAAATATATATTGGCGAGCACAAAGACAACACAGATAACAAAAGAATAAACAATTTAGAATGAAAATAATAATTATAGCATACAATAAAAACAAAACAGAAAAAGAAGAAAAATCAGTACTAAGTTAAACGAATAATTTGTCGATAAGAAAAATGACTTGTGCATGTCCAAAGGGTACTGCCAGCATAAGCTTCATTGACAGTCACATAAACGGTATGCAAAATATTTTAAAACTCTCTTGCTTGCTCATCTAACGATTTAAATACGATAACCAAGTTAAAGCTACTTATAAGAAGTTTAACGAACAATACATTTCGTCCAACTAGTAGCTAATAAATGGTTCAAGGCGATCCTATACAAATACAACCAACGGAGCGATGTAAGAACTTCGGGAACCTACAAGGAACTCGTAACTTTAAACTACTTTATTCAGTTGGAGCTCTGTAACAAAGGTAGTTTTGTAAGTTGATAACAAATGGCACTCCGCCGGAATTAAATGATGGGGAAACGTAAATTCGTATTCCTTGTTATGCTAATACGTAGCCTGGAGAGATGACAAATTGTGATGCATTCTCCGAATGAAACCTCTGACTCGCTTTTCCTTGGAGAGCAGGTTTAACTAAAATAAAATGCTTAAGGGGCGTCTCTTCGCCACAAAGTCGGTTCCCGGGTGATTTGCAGTAATTTCTAGCTGGAATCATGTTCCTGCTTTTATTGAGAGCTGTCTCTAGTAAGGAACAATTTATATGTAAATGTTGCGTTCGATTACACTACATCATTATGCATGGAAAATTGTAGCCCATATTTTTTTCTAACTAAGAAAGAATTAGACTATAATCGTCTAGAATAATATTTGTACTTTTATTTAGAATAGAACCAAGTAAAAGAAGTTGAAAAGTTTTGGTGCTCAAGTGAATTCGCTGGATGTAGGTCAAATCTACAAGTACCTATCGCTCGTCAAGTGTCGCGTCAAAAGTTGATCTAAGTGTTACGAGAGGTTCATCAAAAAGTTTAATGTGTTGACGCCAAACTGTATTTTATTTATCTACAAATACTAGCAACATTCAATTAAAATGTGTTTTTTATATTGTGATAAATGAAAACCCGGACTGCCGAGATAATTTTGAGTGTAACATCGTGGTTGTTGGCTTTTGGTTGCATTACTGAAGAATCGCTACTTTTTGGGGTTTGTGTCCCATTTAGTACAAAATCTTGATACAGGTAAGCACACAATTGGAATCTTCTTGGACCTCGCCAAAGCTTTCGACACAATTTCAATCCCTGTTCTTTTGCGCAAGCTTGAAACGTTAGGTATAAGAGGAGTTCAGCTGAAACTTTTCTCGAGCTATTTAGAAGAACGTACCCAATGTGTAAGGATGGACAGTATTCTCAGTTCTGAGTCAAAAAATACTACCTTTGGCGTTCCCCAAGGAAGTATTTTAGGACCTAATCTGTTCCTGATTTATATAAACGATCTCTGTAATCTAAATCTAGAGCATGGTACAATCATATCTTACGCTGACGACACTGCTCTCCTTTTTGCGGCGGACACAGAGGAAGACGTATACAGATATGCGCAAAAAGGATTTAACATTGTGAATAATTGGCTTCAGCACAATCTATTAACATTAAACGCAGAAAAAACGAAATACATTAGGTTTTCTATTCGGAAAAAAATATATCAAACTAACCTACATTTGCATGCTCACTGCTGTAATCTTTCCAGCAACGAACGATGCCAATGCCCAGACATAAAAGTCACTAATTCAATAAAATACTTGGGTATTATATTAGATGACACTTTGTCATTTAAACAACATATAGAAGCATTAAATAATAGAATGCGGAAGATGATATATGTCTTCAAAAAATTACGTAACGTCGCTGACTGGACATTAATAAAACAAATATATTTCGCTTTATGTCAGTCCATACTAACCTATTGTATTACAACTTGGGGTGGAGCGGGCAAAACATTGCTACTTACAATCGAGCGAGCTCAGAGAGCGATTCTCAAAGTATCTACTTTCCGGCCTTTTCTTTTCCCCACCAGCCTTCTCTATAAAAATTGTAAAGTATTAACAGTCCGACAACTCTTCATTCTTCACATAGCACTAAAACAGCACGCAACCCTTCCCTACAGCACCGATATAATGAACAAAAGACGGAAAGATATTGTTTGCACCCAAATACTAGCGAAACACGCTTTTTCGGCCAAATTTTATACATTTTTAGGTCCTCTTCTTTATAACAGACTAAATTCTATATTCAAGATTTATCCTATGAATTACAAAAACTGTAAGAAAGCCCTTCAAGATGGCTTTCAAAACATGTCATATGAAGATACAGAGAACTTATTAACTGTATTTAAATAGTTTTAACTTATTTCAATCACTAATTTGTTTTATTTATTTTATTTTATCGGCACACATTATGTTATTTTATAATTAGATTGTAATTTGTAACATAGTGAAATTTCTGAAGATTATTTATATATTTTTACACCTATTTTAGACGTAATCGCCTGAAACACAGGATTATCCTAGTTCAGGCTCCTAGATCATAAATTTTACCTTTGTAGTGACATTTGTATTCTATTTGTATGTATTGTGCTCATCATTATTGGAAATAAATTATTATTATTATTATTATTATTATTTAGGTAGGCGACTGGCAACCTGTCCCTATTTGGGGGCATTGCATGGCCCATACTGCCAGATGTAGCTTGATGTGTAACGTAACTCTTGGGACTACGAGCGTGATTGTATGTATGTATGTATGTATAAATGAAAATTTATATTACGGTTTTGAATAATATGACAAAGATTAAAGTTAATGTTAGGATGACCGATCAAAACCAAATCAAATCAATTTTTACTTTCGCGCATACGAAGTAAGTAAGTATAGAGGAAGTCTTGTAATCGTAAAAAAATCGACCTCGAGATTTTGACGGATTTACACGTTTTGGACCTCCCTGAGTCCAAAAATATAGTTTTTGGAATTATGTCTGTGTGTGTGTGTGTGTGTGTGTCTGTGCGTTAGCACGATAACTCGAGTATGCTGTAACTTATTGCAACCAAATTTAACATACATGTATGAAATCAAAATATAAGGTTTCTATCAACTTTTGAGTCGTCGATTACGAAAGTTAAGCAGCCAAGTGCGCGGGCGGTACTCGGATGTGTGACATAAAGTTAACATGCATGTATGCCATCAAAATATAAGGCTTCTATCAACTTTTGAGTCGTTTCCGGTATACGTCAAGGGGAGACCGACCACTCCCGATTTTTTTATACTGTAACTGTACTATCGTACACTGTCTATCTCATCTCATTTGTTTGTTATGCAATGTTTTTTCAGTGTAATGCAGACATTATCATGTCTGTAATAATTATAATCTCTATGAGTATGTAAACTTGGCATAGAGTACACTTGACGTTTTTGTTTTTAGCTCCAACTTTGCAGGTGCTATATTGACAAATTGACAAACATGCTGGGTTATATTCTACAGTATTTTATTTCTTTTTAACTCTATTTTTTTCAGTGTAGTTTTAAAAACTGTGTCGCAGTCATTAACGCCCATCCCTAAGTGCATCGATATCAGCGTTCCAAAACATTACAAAAAGTGATAATTATCAAGTTATAAAGACAATATTATCAATGTGTGTGTGTGTGATCGTGAGGTATAGAAAAGAAAAGTATATTTACAGTCGTCGAGCCCCAATTAAAATGGTAATTTTATTTATATGCAACCTTTCTATGTTAACTGTTATTCGTATTACATTAGTCGAATAAAATAGCTACTAGAACAATATAAGCTCAATTACACAAGTAATTGGATCCCAGCTTTACCGCAAAAGGCTCAACTTGTCTCCGAATCCTGAGCTAGATCTTATCGAACCGTATATTAGGAATACAATTTGTAAGAAACCCGTTCGTAAGACAAATTCGCAGTAAACATTTTTAGTATACCTATTTGTTGAACTCAGATATATCTCATGTGAATGAATTGGAAAATACATAGAAGTAGATGCGAACTGGCTTTCGATGGCACAAATTGTGAAATGCTGTGATTTATCTATAGTCATTATAGTGAACAATGTCACTCACATAATTCAGCTCGCTTTAACAGTTACACATTACGATCGTGAAGCTTAACATTCAAACTTTTTACATTGTGAGGAATCGCACTTCTAAAACATCTCATTCTTCTCTTGGGCAATAGATTTTCTTCCACCTAACTAGTTTGCAAGACTTTAAAACACGTTAATTGGACTTTCTGTGAATTCGAGCTGGAGTTTGCCCTTGCTACGGTGATAGAAGGGTTAATTACAGCCAAGTTAACAGTCTGAACAATTAGCGTTCGATAATTTGTATATTATGTTTAAGAAACAGCTGTTGCTTGTTAATCAAAGAAGGCGTTCTCGAAGCTTGTTAATGGACGTATCCTTGCTGCAGCATAGAATGACATTCATTTTATTAAGTAGAAGAATTAAACGAAAAGTGTAATGTCGCTAATACACCTACAAGAATAAGATTTCAAAACATAAAATTAATATTATTGCAAAAAATTAAAACAATTAAAACAAATTATGTTTTTTAGTTTGAGTTTGCGTAGTATTGTTAAATATACATTTAGGTTTCACAAAAGTTTGGTAGCTTTCCTTCATATTTAATAAACATATTTCCACTACATAAGTATGTTAATAAAAGTTATTCTTGTAAGTAATTACAGTAAATTTACGGCTTCAATATTTTGTACATACTACAATCATCAATGGAAATAGATAAAATATTATCATACTTTATAACGGGTACATATTGTGAAAATCATTTGTTACTTATTAGTACCACAGTCTATAAAATAGTACATTATGTGAGTTAAGTTGCTCATGCCTAATACGAGGCTGTGGGTTGCAGCACGAACCGAAGGCGAGCCATTAGGAAACTGAAAACGGTACAGTAAAGGCGGTTTTGCGAGCACGTGAGTTAAAAATATTCAATTCATTATTTTAATTTATTTACCCTTTTTGTTTACAATTATTTTAGAAGGGCTGAGGAGGGTTACTTTATAATATCTAACTAGGTTAGACACTTTGTAAATTAATATATGTAGAACTGTGGCAGGTGTGTGTGGATTTTCAAACATAGTAAGTTGTTAATTTTTGTATATGTTAGGTAGGATATTGTCCCTATCTATAAATCTGATCACAAGACCACCCCTGTTTATAAATGGCCGGATCAGGGTGCAGTGTGACAATCATCAAAAACAGAAAACATAACATAAGAGTGGTGTTATTTGACGGCTGTAAGGTGGAGGCTACATCTCAAAGCGGATAAATAGATATCGGATGAATAGATCTCTATTGTTGTGACCACTATTTCATTTAAAGTATCGTATCAGGACAAAGGTTTTCACAAACGATTTTGAACAAAAGGTTCTAATAATACAGTAAGAATTTATTAACTTCCAAGTCGAAATGACTATTTTCAACAACGATTTTTAATAGGTAGGTGTAGGTACTACTTCCTTAAATTAAATGTAAACGTTATGTTATTTTTATTTTCCATTGTTTGAAAAATATATTATTAATTTTGTAGAGTATTATCAATTTTGTAGTATGGACTCAAAGTGGCAATTGACCAAGTGAAGCAACATCGTCTGTCCTCGTTAAAAACTTTTACGTTCTTAAAAAAGCACAAGAATTTTCAAGAAACTGAACAAAGTTAAACTGAGAAGAAAGGTTCCGCTTTACAACCTTTTTGCTTTCTCGCAGTTAAAACTACACCTTACTTTTAGGTACATATTAATAAAGTTTATTAAAGTGCGCGCGCCATTTTGAGGATGAAGGGAGCAAGATATGTGGTGATGATAAGATAGGTGAGTTAGAAGCCGATGAGACATTCTTAACACAGTTATCAGTTTTACGATTTAATGATATTCTGCGATGTTATTGCCAAGTAAAATTATGATTGGCGACTTTACTGTGTGTATGATGTAAACTGCCATATTATTTAGGTTAGGTTAATATAAAAGAAGAAAAAATTTTGTACTGACCACAAATAGAATAGGAATCAGGGCAGACAAATGATAATTATTTTTATAATTTTATTGTGACATAGACTCAAATCGTAAATTACACAAATAAACTTGTGAAATTCAAAAATAAATTATGTAAATTAATGATTCTTACGATCTGTACCACAATGATGAAGTTTTCTATGGATCCTTTGGGCTTCTTCCGTACCCTAAAAATTCCGTCCCAAAAACTTTGTTCGCAAGTAATTTATGTGCTCACTGGATCCATTGTATTCACCATAATTATATTTAGTAAAAACGAATATTCAACATGATTTTTTTTACTAATAAGGAGCTCAGGGGCGTGGCTGATATATATGGTTTCTCACGGTGCGTGATTTTTTTACTCATGACCGACGGTCACGGGCAGCCATATATCGTACACAAAACTTTAAATCTACACGCACGGCGGTCGACCACGCATAGATACGCACCGCGCACCAAGGCTCTTCCAACAATGCGTGATCCTGCGGATTTACCCGCGCGACCGACGACCACGGACACCCCTGCACTGTGATCTTCCAAAATGCAGTATACCGATGACCGGGCCTGTTTATACGGTTCTCGATCGTCCGTATATTGCATTTTGGAATGAGAGCATGAGCTCGCACCGCACTTTCGTCTGACTTCCCATGGTGCGTGATTCTGCGGAGCGACGCCAGCTAGCCCGCACGATGCACAATGGGAAGACTGTCATGTGTATCAAGCTGGGTTCCCACGGTGCGTGATTCTGCGGATCTACACGCACAGCCGACGACTACGGACAGCCACGCACCGCGCACCAAAGCTCTTCCAAGGGTGCATGACTCTGCGGACGTGCCGACTCGCGGCGGATACAGCGCACCGCACTGTTTCGGACATGCCTACACTTTCATACCGCAGCTTTGAAGGTACCACCTCGCGACGGATACCGGCGCACCGCCACAGACGTCCTGTGCTGCCAGGGACGTGACTCTTCCGACGATGTGTCGTGCGAGCTGGTCCGCATCCGTCCGCAATATCACGGACCGTGGGAAGCTGGTTTAAGAGGCACGTGCGTAACTGCTCCGGATTCGCGAAGAGCTGGTAACTTCGAAGGCATGGTGCGAGTTCCTTCAGTGCGGAATGCGGTCGTACGCATAAACACAGACGCCGTGCGTGTCAAAATGTGTTCTATCACTTTGCTTTGGAATCACATCGCGGTGCCTGGCTGTCCATGATCGTTGGCCGTGCGTGTAGTATCACGCGCCGTTGGAAGAGCCTTGAGGCGCGGTGCGTGGCTTCTTTTGGCCGTAGCTGTGCGTGTAGAATCACACACCATGGGAAGTCAGGTTTGAAGTTTCCTACTCGCGGCGGATCCGTAATCTGGGTCCATCCGTAATAGCACGGACCGTGGGAAGTGCTTTTGGTATTAAGATTAATAACTGATTTGCTGGCACCTTGTTTTGGTAGCGAATGATTGAGTAAAGTTTATTATAAATGGATCTATGCCAATGATAATGCTTTGGAAGGCCCGTTAAGTCATAGTCCAAACACTTGTCGCTGCCCATCTCACAGTATCACGAAACAACACCATGATCTGGCTATTTTAAATTCATTATGTATTTCTAGCATAATAGAGAGGATTGTTCCCATGCCAAAATTAGAACGTATATAAAGGTGATGAAGAAATTGTTGTGCTAAAATATCAGATTCTATAGAAACAAATTCCGACAAGTCATGTGATATCATAAGACGTTGTGTATAAGAATATACAACGTTTTATGATAATCAATCGCTTTACGGGTATTAATAAAATCTTCCACCCAGTCCATAGAATAAAAAATAGCCGAATCAATGTGTTTCTTTAGAATTCCATGCAAATCAAAAGTATGATGGAAGGCATGATTAAGTATTTTTAATAAGTAAAGTTACTTATCTATTTTCTTTAGTTATGTTTTTATATTCAATTTTCTTTCACTTGTACTCTTCTAAAACTATTTTGATATCCCAGCAAATGGAAGTCAAGTATTCAAAACTATACGCCGTTATACTATGTAATTGTTCAAGAGAGTTTGTGGAGTTACTAGTGATGAATCTAGAGCATCTATATTTTCAGTATCGGTAATCTAGCAAAAAAAGATATTACAATTAAATAAGTTTAAGATATATAAGTTTGATGCTGGCAGAGCAGAATGACATCACTCTATATGCTCCAATGGGTGTCGTAGAAAGCGACTATTGGATCAGCAAAGGGGTATTGATCACCTTATACTCCGTCGACCAGTCCGCATTGGGAATGTGGGGTGGACTATTGGTCTAAACCTCTTCGATAACAAGGAGAGACCTTGTTTCGCAGCAGTGGCTCGAATTAAAAAGGCTGTTGTGATGAAATTAATAACATGAATCTTTTCTATTATCCCTTATGTTTCTTTTATCAAGGAATATAAAATTCTAATGCTAAATTCAATTTTAAAATACAGAATGCTATAAGTAGTAGTAAGTAGTAAGGGATCACAATAAATACTATCTATAAAATCTCATAGACACAATTAAATCGTCCTTCACAAAATCGTTATTGTTGTGGTAAAATAAAGAGTGCATATCATGAGAGTTGAAATTTGATAACCCTCCAAGAAAGAACAAATGCTCACAATCAGCCTGATTACAATCTATCGATAGTTGCTTGTCGTGTATCGTCACTAAACGTAACAATTAGAACATATAACTACAACTAAGATGTAACACTTTGTCCGTTTACCTTGTTGCCCTATTGGTGTTGCTAAGTTATTCCAATGTGGGGAATAATTCAATTTGACAAAGGACTGAGGAGATCGCTTTCCTGAAATCAACATTCCACACGACTAAAATAGAACAGTGAATAAATTAGTGATCAGAAATAATTTATTTTAAACTGTGAGTAATTAAAGGATAGTGTAGGTTAAATTATAAAGGGCTTACTATTTAGGTTCAATTGAAGACGCCTACCTCTAATTAAATATGTTGGAGAGTTATTGCTTTTGTCGGTTTGAATAAACGTAGGACGTTGACGGTTGACGCCCAAATTTTCTAAGACCTATTTGGTAATGAAATAGGTCGGTTTATTGAAAAGATCTATTACCTTTCTAAGAATTTGAAACTTAATTTACTTTGTGTCGTACCTATGACAGGTAGCTGATTGAGTAGTAAAGGTTTCGTTAGACAGCGAGTTTGGAGTGGCGTGGCGTTGCGTGGCTTGACTCGGCCTTTTGAAAATAATACGGCGAGCACACAAACATACAAACAGCGAAATTGTTTTACCACCCCTATTTCTTATCCATATCCATCTTTAAGATATTGTAGAATGATTTTTAATGTAATATTATATTATGATACAAGTAAGCTAAGTTGTTCATTACATACGAGGCTGCGGGTTGCAGTACGAGCCAAAAGTGAGTGCGTCACTTCGCTGAGTATGTATTGAGCACAGCTCGCGAGTGTCATACGACTGTTTTCAACACACTTGGAGGAAGCAAATCAAACCTATTTTTCAGTTAAGCCTTTCAGTTAAGCACTTTGATTTTGGCGGGAGTAGCTTTCATTGGCAATATTTGTTATGCCGAGAATGTAGGGTGGTGTTAAAATAATTAATTTCTTCGTCTTCGCTGCTTGAAGTCATCATTTCTACATTTAATCGCGATAGAGTAAGTGACGAGAATACAAAAAAATTATTACACTTTTCCAGCGCCATTGTAAAATACAGGTCGCCGGCCATACATCCGTGTTTAAAAAAAAAATTACAATTGAATAAATATATGCGCTTAGTACTTAATTTAGATTTCAAAAACTGTAAAAAAAATAGTATGTTAAAACTCTAATAGCTTTTACCAGAATTAAACAGTATACTTGACCAAGATGCGCTGTCAGTTGTAAACAAAACCAAGGAAAACTCCTACATTATGTCAATTAATTTTTGTCAAGAAGCCTACTGTTCATTTGAAACTGATATCGACAGTCAATGAAACATCTCAGAAGAAATTTAATTCGAAAGTCTCATTGTCTTGACTAACCTATCTGTTCTTGTCACAATTCGTTGGGTACCTACTGTCTACCGATAATGTTTTTGATAATTTATTATCATTCATTTTGAACAAAGAAGAAAAGCAATTATATTAGTATGATAGATAATAATCACTTTGACGACTTTCCCCCAGTCTCTCGGCAGCCAACGATAATCGAAGGAAAAATCATAAAAGTAGTAGATAAAGGAAAAGTATTAACTAACTTTCAGACTTTTGATGTCGATCAACTTTTGCTTAAAGGTTAATTACACAATCCAATAATTAGAATCTCAAATCTAGAGGCTGGGGTTATACTCGCGATGTATTTTATGGTAATGGATGGATTTATTGGGGCTTTATTGTAAATTATGTTTATGTTTTTTAAAAATAGACTGTCTAATTTCAGATAAAAATAGGTAGTTATATAATTAATAAAATAGCTTTATTTTTAACATCAACCTGTATATTCATCGAAGTACCAATAATATTTTTTACGCTGTATTGTTGTTAGATACATATAATTATATCTATGTGACCCCATACACACAGACATTGCTCGTAGAGCGATAAGTCCACTAGCTGGGAAGACCTAGACTTTGAGACAGACAGAAGACTTAAACCATTTTTCATTTAAATTATTAAAAAATATCTGAGTGCATTTAACAATGTCATAATAATCATTATTATGTCGAGAATTATGTATGTCTTTTTTGATATAATAAGAACATAAAATGAGTTTAATTTCAAATACATTATAAAAATCCTTATTAGAATTTACCAATTTATATTTTTTTTGTATACATTTTTAATATGTTATCTTACCTTAATTTTTTACTTATTTAGGCTCTATAGTGGTTTAGAATAATATATTTTCTATTGGGTAAAAATTTTTCGCAAAGTATAGTTTGCCATTATAATGCTCGTAGGTATTTTATCTAAAAGATAATTGTTCCAAATTGCATTTTCATAAAACTAGCGCAGTTTTATGAAATTCATGCCTATAAGATTCATAGAAACCATAAGTGTAAATTTAAATAGCTCTATAGCGGCTTAAATCAAGAATTTATCTTCCTATAATATATAATTTCTTTGCTAAATCTGTTCACAGTGCTTCAAAATGAGGTCTCAAAAATCAACAAAATGTGACAATTTTGACGTAAATCGAGTGCCTACCCTTAAAAAACAATATTTTAAATTAGAAAAACATCAAGAAATCAAACAATGTCTTATAAATTATTAAAAGCTAATAAAATCATAAACGATACTGCTAATTTAAGAAAAGCTCTTTTTTAAGTTGGTTGTCGCATTACCAAGAACCAAACCGAGCACAAATTTGTACTTCTCTGGGGATCGAACACGGGATCTATAAGTCTGATTGTGATTTAAGGCAAGATAGTGTTTATTATATGTAAAACACATATTTATAGAACATTTCTAAGGCCCGTATTACAAAATGACACTCAGAAATCAGTCATGTCTTGAGAATTGTTTGTCACTTCCTATCAAGCACAAAGTGATAGAGACGTACGACGCTCAGTACGGCGTTGATTCTTGAGACTCATTCTATAATACAAGCATAAGTGTACATAATTATTACTTAAAATATCTTGTATCTTAAAGTTTCTTACCAAACATTAGTACTAGGATTCTACTAATGCATCCTAAAAGCTATATTAAAATATCCAGATCCATCTAAACGTTGATGTGGACGATTTGAGCCCGAGGAATGAATTGGCAACATTTTAAGGGTTTGCTACCACTTTGATCACGGGAATTTCCATTACGAGTTGAAATATTGGACGTTCTTTGCTCCGGTGTTTGTAAATCAGGCAAAGGGGAATTGTGATTCCGAAGTTTTATTTGTGAGGGGGGTGGTGATGTTCGAAGTGCCTATTTCAGAATTGTTTCGCTTGAATCGAACTTCCTATTTTATGCGGAGGATGGGTAACACCGTATACTTTCAACTTAACCACAGTAACTTTGTTTTATGAGAAAGAAATACATAGATGAAACTTTCGAATCTCTTCGTAGGGTCAACGCACTTGTACCAATGCCCAGAGTTGTACATTTTCATTACCAATATAGGAAGGAAGTTAGGAAGTTACTAGACTAATAGGGAATACGTTAATTAATTTTAGATACTATATTAATGAACATCATAGTCTATAAAAGTTGTTTAATTAAATTCCTAAGGGATGTGCATGGCTTTGATGTGTAGTTCGAAATCAACATCTTTCCTCCCTTTTTCCCATTTTCTCGGTTCAAAAATGAATATATAAAAACGAACGCGTGTTTCCAAAGATAATAAATTGTTTCATAGACGTAAAACGTGATGATGCTATAACATTAATCTTAAACAAACTGTAGGTTTTTTTCGTTCTACTTATCCGAAAAACCTTTCGCAATCCAAAATTCTTTCGTGATTCCGAGGGCGCGGCATGATTATCAGAAGGCAGGATTCAATAAATCAAATTTTGATTTCGTTTACATCCGATATGTACCTTTATGGAGGTAAATGTAAACGCGGAATTCGTTAAGCTCCTTACATATTTATAAAGCGCGAAGAAAAAGTTTCGCTACATCAACTTTTTTGCGACCGCTTTTTATGCAATGAGTTTTGTTGTTGTTTTAAGAATATGACTGTATCTTTTTACTTGTTTCGAATTTGAGATTGTAAGATGATTAAATTATTTGAATTTTTATTTCAGCATGTTCTTTTTTATTTACGACAGGTAAGTAAGGCGTAAACAATAAGAGCTCACTTATCCACTAGTCACATACAGCATAAAATTTAAGCGGCCGTATACCTAAGAAGAGTATGAAAATTCAATCGTAATCTTCTTATAGTTGTACGTCGTCATAGCTGGATAAATTAAAAAATCTATTAAAGCAATTAATAGTAATAAACATGCCAACATTATTGCAAAGCAATCGAGACGTGTCACAAAAACTGATTTAATCACTTTCCATCAAAACTTCGGAGAAAATCAAATAATAGAAAAATAATTTACCAAATTAACTTCGATAAGCCTAGTCGTGATTATTTTCAATTGAAATCTATTGAAAAAAGAAGAAGAATAGTCTAGTCGCGACTAGGCTTTTCGAAGTTTATTTGGTAAATTCTTTTTTTGTTATTTGGTGTTCTCTTTTACATTAATAATATAATGTCAATTAATAAAACAATTGCCATTACGACAAATTAAGTCTACATTTTCAAATAAATAGTAGGTACACCAGTAAATTTATTATTTTAAAATCCATAAGACATACCATTTGTAAAGTCTATTTGCTGTACGTAAAAAAACATTATTTTGGACTAGGTAAATATAAAATTAGGGAAAGCTTGTAATTTTTTTGACATGGTATTTTTTACGATATCTGATACAATTTAGAATTATAGGCTCGATTAAATATTGTAGGATGTACCCATTCTGACATAATTGAGAATTGAAATTCAGTTTAACATTGTAGAATGTCCCACTTGTACTGGCCTTTAATATCGTAGATGTACCCTTTTACACATTTCTTTTTATTTATTTTTTACCATATTATCTTATAAAGTACATATAGAAAACCGAAGCTTCATACCAAATTTTATTTCCGTACATGTTTTTATGCCAATTTTATTCTCATTTGAAACTTTACTTGGCCGTAAGTACTAAAAAATTTGGATTTTTCACATTCGACTTTCTTAATTGCTGCAGTCAATATGTAGACAGCAAGGACAATCCTGTTGATTTGGTAAGCAGCCCGCCTAGTATGACCACCGAAACACAGTTAAAATTTCAAGTTGATGGTTATATCCAATAATTTTTGACAGTTCAACGCGATAAATGGCTTGATTAGCGATAGTAAATAAAAAGGGCGTTTCTGCATATTTGCGCATATTTCTTCAAAGTACCTTCGATAGTTTTCTTCCTAACGTAAGGTATTAAGCCGTTTGACAAATGCGCCTATGTCAAGACTTTAAATTTCAATTGCTTAAATTGATAATTGCAATTCCTTTAGACTACTCAAAACTGTAAATTTTATTTATCGATCTTCAACCTACAAGTGAAGTTTGTGAGTAATTCGCAAAAAAACTGGTTCAATTAAAATACTATATGGCAGTATATCTACGCTTACAAGACTCAGTGGATGCCATAGTAATGCCTGCTCTACGTCCTCGGTATGTCCGTGCAAAATAATCTTGTTACAGACATAAAAATAGTTTCCACACCTCGGTCGATCGATAAAAACCTAGCAGACGTTTCATTACTGTATCTGATTTGAAAATAAATTGGATGTCTGTCAAAATGTTGGCAAATATAATATCTATCTATAACAAAATAACATGTGTTTCATTAATATTAATGTGTGGGTTTTGGAAAAACGCAATTTCAATAAAATGTATTGTGTAATAATATTTTAGGTACAGAAAATTAAAAAGACATTGATTAAGGGCCTGACCCCATGTCAACGCCGTTAGACGACAACGACAACGTTGGACGGCAACCGTACCGTGCCGTAGGACGGCAACTGCACCGTGCCGTCGACATGGACCAAGACACTTTTAGTGAAATTTATAATGCCATATATTATTGCGACCCGAATCAGCTTAGATAAAGGATACCTGTGAACATAGGACTCCTCCAAAACACAGATACTGGTCCTTGCCTGCCCGCAGATGTTTCCAAATCGGTTGGTATGAAACCTCCTACTCCAACATAACCATAGTTTTAGTGGATATTCCCGGGGATTCCTAGCACATACGCTTCACTATCTATCCCACAGTTCGATATGGACGGTCAGCAGGATTTCCCATCGAAATAAAAAAATCGGGAGTGGTCTCCCCTTGACTTTCTCGTATACCGGAAACGACTCAAAAGTTAATAGAAATCTTATATATTGATGTCATACATGGATGTTAAATTTTGGTCACCCATCCGAGTACCGACCGCGCACTCGGATGCTTAACTTTCGTGATCGACGACTCAAAAGTTGATAGAAACCTTATATTTTGATGTTATACACGCATGTTAAATGTGGTTGCAATAAGTTAAAGCATACTCGAGTTATCGTGCTAACGCACAGACACACACACAGACACACAGACATACAGACACACAGACACACACACAGACATAATTCCAAAAAAAAAATATTTTTGGACTCAGGGAGGTCCAACACGTGTAAATCCGCCAAAATGTCGAGGTTGAATTTTTTTAAGATTACAAGACTTCCTCATCAAGAAGCTTTTCATTTCCTTTTATAAATTAAAGGGTGTCTTTACTAGTAATTGGTTTCGATTTTCATTTACTCGCGTAACTAACAACCTTCTTCAATTTTCAAAGGACTACATAAATTGGTACAAATAATTGTATAACTAACTCCTATGTTATATCAGAACGGTATACGAATATTACATAAAAATATCTGTAAAGGTTACTATAGTAACACGATGTTCACATTGCGAAATCATTCGCGTAGAAAACCCAATCTGACCCTTGGAAAGTTTTTTCGTTATAACAAGGGCAAGTTTTTACAGAATCTAATATGTTTTAGAATATCTGACAAATATTTATGTACACGATATGCTTACTGGTCATCTGGCTGCTGAACTCGATGTTGGTTTCGGAAGTATGAATGAATGAATAAAAGTAAAGCTTTATTGTACAGTCGAACCAACTGAATCATGACCCACTTGGCCGATCATTCCTTTAGAATCATAAATTTAGTTAGGTTTTCTTCGCTATCATGCGTGTTGCACTTAGTACCGTTTTAAATATGAAAAAAAATACGTCATTACGGGTCAGAGATCTATGCAATTTTAATCTTTCTTTTCACTGCACTAAAGTCTCAATTGGAATTTTAAATAAGATGTCGTTCATAATCTAAACTCTTTTCACTACTGGGAAAATGGAATAACTATTATATTTTTAAAAATAAAATGACGTTATGTGTCAGATGTCAAGTAGTAGTCTGAACAAATTTTAAAAAGCCATATTTATTTGACACTGTCAGTGTCTAACAAACTGATAACAGGTTCGTTACTTAGAAATGTACGTTCAAGCGAATTTCATCCTACTTTATATAGAGTGACTGTAGGAAAATGATCTTAAGGTGGGTCATGATTCAATTTGGTCGACTGTACACAAAGACTAGAAGAGCACAGACACAGTTAAATGATTATAATGTGCACCCTAATAACAAAAAAAGAGATTTCTTTCAAGCAATTTTTGGATGGAAAGTAATAAAAGAACAACCAACCAATCACAATGCAATGTTGAATGCAAAGAAAATCGTATGAAGAGACGGTCCTATGGTGATATGTAGATTTGTTCATAAGTCATGATTTTTTAAATGGGTTGTTGTATTAATAATTCTTGTTGTGGGTACATTTTATGTCCACAAAATAAATGTTTGAATAAAAAACAATACGTAAAAGATAAGCTATAGAAAAGCAAAACAAATGTATAATATTTTTTAAAAAGGTTATCAAATAACCTGGTGATTATATAGTTATTTTATTCTCTATCAATATTATAATCTTCCATTATCGATCTATCTTAAAAACAAATAAAAACGCCTCGCTTCCCAAGGGCATAAACGCAGCCCTATAGGTACAGGTACATCTAATTGACCCCTTCAGATATGGCTTCGCTAACGAAATGGAGTAAGCCTATTAATAAAAACTTTTATATGATCATTATTTTTGGCACACACGTTGATACATCAAACGCGTTAATCTTATTAAATGATGGATAATACCCGCGGTTTCTTAAGCGACGGTTCACGACGCCTTATAATAGCTCCATATCTGTGATTAAAATATCTATAACACTAGGGTTTTCTTGCGACTTCGTCTTTGTTTAGTATTGTCGGCATCATCAGAAGTAGATTAACACTTTATTACTTTGCCATAATAATCATTTGTACATTATAGTGGCAACTATTACTGTACTTAACCTACTTTTTAACCGACTTCAAAAAAGGAGGAGGTTATCAATTCGACTGTGTTTTTTTTTTAATGTTTGTTACATCATAACTCGTTACTGGGTGGACCGATTTTTAAGATTCTTTTGACCTTTGGAAGCTAGTGTTTGTCATGAGGTCCCATTTAAATTTTATCGACATCTAACAAGCAGTTTTTGAGTTATCCCTAATAATGCCTATTTAATTGACATTGATGATATCGTAATTTTATCACTTGTGTGTCTAAGAGATCTTGAGGTAGTTTCCTGAAAATTTCTATGCTTAAAACACTAAAAAGCAGAAAAAAAATTTAAATAAAAAATAAACCACCTTCAAAAAACGGGAGAAATAAAAATTTTGTTTATAAAAATCTAAATGTTTTTGAGGTCGGTCCCAACCTCAATATTTGTAATAAACGTTGTCACTTGTATTTGGGACCGACCTCAAAAAACATTTAGATTTTTATAAACCAAATTTTTTATTTCTCCCGTTTTTCAACATATAAGCTTCTATCCCCATCACCTTTAGGAATGTTTTCTGTGATATAAACTATATTTTGTTTTTTTCAGAGTCTCAAAATTACCTCCGTACCAAATTGCATCTAAATCGATTCAGTGAATAAGCCTGAAAAAGTAGGAGACATATAGTTATAATTTTTTATTTACGGTATACAGATACCCCACGTACACTGTCAGACACCTGCACGCGTCATCTCATCATCATCATCCACGTCATTTCCAGTCTGTATCAAAGCCCTTATGAACCGTGCTTATAAACTATACTAATACGTTTACTTTGATTATTGAACACTATAGTTCATGTTTTATTTGATGGACTATTTCAGTTTGATATAAATATAACATTATTGCAGGCACGCAAATAAACCAAGCCCACAGCTGTTTAAAGCTAAAACGATTATTATTATTCCAATATTCTTACAAACTATAAGTGCTGCTCCGAAGAAAATTGTGCCAAGATGAAAGGAAAATTTCAAGCTTCAGTCAAACATTTTCAATCAATTCTTCTAGACACTCCATCAGTTTGAGGTGTTAAGTGAAATTTCAATACCATAAAACGTTTTATGTTTTTGGGGTGTACGTAAAAAAGTTATAGGTGCTTAATGACTTTTTATCACTCTCCATTATTATCTGCTATAATAATAAAGATGTTCTTTATATTTTCCCGTGTAAGCTTTTTTATTATTTACTTGAAAATAAACTAATATTATGCCTACTAAAATATACTGATACCAAATTAAATGGAAGACGAAAAACATTAAAAAATCCTGTCATGGATAAGTGCTGAGACGGGACTTGAACCCACGACCTTTCGCTATCCGGGTGACTGCACGGTTTTGTTATTATTTCGATAATTCAACCCGCAAGTGGCTTGGCGGCACCAACCTCAAGGAATTGTCACTGAGAAGAACCTATTTTAGTTCCACACTCCTTATACCGATATCGCAATTTGAGTTCGTTGTTGTATTTTTTTCTCATTCCAAGCTTGCAGTGACTAGAAAAGAACCAGACATTTTAAAAACGCAAGAACTCCAATATTCTGGGAACAAAATCAGGA
This sequence comes from Elophila nymphaeata, assembly GCA_955850985.1. Taxonomy (NCBI): domain Eukaryota; kingdom Metazoa; phylum Arthropoda; class Insecta; order Lepidoptera; family Crambidae; genus Elophila; species Elophila nymphaeata. Next base: position 12,975,845 of record OY039076.1, on the reverse strand, counting down.
ACAAGATCAGGAACACCCTCAGGGAACACCAAATACGAACTTTTAGAGCTTATCATCTGACTCAAAATACAGGTTTAAAGTGACTCTGTAGAAGAAAAACATCAAATCAATGGCACTCCAAAATAATAAAGAATATAAATAATATGATGTATAGAATATATAATAATAATAATAATAATAAACCGGCTGAAAAGCTGAGATTTAAAAAACACATACTTACATAATAATAATATTCTTTATTATCAGGTAACAATGACCCATAGATAAATACCTTACAGACTAACATACATATCAACTATTTATATATAAAATGCATTCACTTATGTTGCACTGTTCTGGTAATGTGTACAGGCAATCTACCGCGGAAACGCCGGTACACAACCCCTTTCGGCCAGAAGTCCTCCTTCATAAAGGTGTCCAGCTTTTCGGTAGGGACTCGTACAACAAACGATTTAAAATTTACGTTATGTCGTGACTCCAACGGCTCCACCCTCAGAAGGAAGTTGGTCTTCATCTTAATGTACTCTGCGACGTCCTGCATGGACATGGTATGGTGCAAGCGTGACAGGTACATCGGTGTGGTCGGTGTCGCAGCTCGTAGAAGGAAGTTGGGCCCTGTCGGTGCGGTACCGCAACGGTTTCGATTCGGTCGCGAACGGCGCGCTTTCTTTCTTTGGACCAAAACAAAACCTTCATCGTCATGATCCTCAGTCCTGGCATGCTCAGGCACTTCCTTTACCAATCGTTTAGACCCAGCAGCAGAGGCGTAGTCCCGGCGACTGCACTTTGATGGTTATAAAGAGTATGAATAATAAACCGAATACGAAAAACTAAACCGAAAGTTAAATTTTTTATAAAATTACTTTCGTATGAAGATGGCACTATAAGACAAAAATAAACAGCTTGACTGCTTCTGTGAGGCAAGGCAGACCCTTGAATAACAAATTCAAACACTCTCTAAAATCGATCTGTTAATCCATTGTACCCAAACTTTCTTACTCAAAATTATTTTCAAGTCCTATGTTCTAGCTTAAATAAAATTATTTTACCAAGAAACCGCTTTCGTACCAACATACTCCAGTAACGATGTCATTGCAAGCAATTCAAAATTACTAACAAATTTTAATTTCATGTAAGATTAAACGCACACAACGTGTAATCCTAAATTTTTTATAATACCAGTTCTAATCCTTTCATTTCTGCGCCGAGCTCATCACCGTATCTTAAAGTATTATGTGCTTAATATACTTTAGCTGGGAATAACGTATATAAGGGAACAGGAAGACCGTCATAATGTTCAACGTATTTTTGGCATTATTTTTCGTATCTCGAATATCCTCAAAAGAGGATCAAGGGATATAAATTTGACATTGTTTCTTGAAATTCGAAAACCTTTTTATTATTTTTTACGCAGGATAAGTGGTCTGCCGATAAGCTTCTAAAATCAAGAGCACTCGTCCTTTACAGTAAACCCCGACCAAAGGGGTTTTTTAACAACATACTGCACACCTGATGGTATTGGTCTAGAACCCTTGCATCGTTTCTTCCATCCATCATTTCTTAATCAACAGAAATAACAACAGGTTTTTATTTATTTACTTACTGAAGCCAACGTACATCAATTTCCTTATATAAATATAATCACGCTCACAATCCAAACGGGGGTAGGCAGGGCTTTAGGTAACATTCGGTTACACATAAAGCTACATACGGCAGTAATGGACATTCAGTACCCCAATTTAGTGACAGGCCAGCCTGTTGCCTACACTAAAGGCGCACCAAACCGAAAAATTAACAACCCTTCAGTAAACAAACCACATAAAGCCTTCGACCAGGACAGATTTTACACTCAAAATCATCTCAGCAGTCCGGATAATCAATTTTACATATCACTATATTAATTTACAATACATAAGAAATATTATAAACCAGATATAAGACAATTACATACTTCTACCTTCTACTATGTTACCTTAATTTAATTCAGTAGATTAAAAACTAAACAAGAACCTGCGTTTACTTAAGACGACAAAGAAAATGTAGGTAGCCGTCAACAAGGTGCCGGAGGTGGCTCGGTGAAATGCTTCGGCAAACACCGGGTCGTCTCCAGTAAGGGCATGGGGCAAACCGGAGTGGTTTAGCAGGTATTCTCAGTGCCGTGGTGATCAGGTGCTGGGCGACCCCGGCACAGGCCCACGTCTAGCCAACGGTCCGCTGGTCCACTAGCCAGCGGTTAAGGGTATCGTCCGTAAGTGGATTACACTCCGATAAAAAAAAAGGTAGCCGTCAACAAATTGTGTGATATGTATGACTGTGTAGTGTGGCGTGTGTGTGTGTGTTTATGTTCAGCTTGAGAGAATGAATTGTAGAAATCACAAAGGAAAGATAACACGTCGTTAAAAAATGCTGTGATAAAAATATTATACTGCTGCCTTCTGTCAAATGGATATATTTCCCAAAACTCTCTTATATCGAGCAGCTAATCAGCTGCACCTTACTTCTTTTAAAAAACATTTTTCTGTCAATAAAAAAACGCCGAGAAAGCGCGACGAACTCTTCTGTCATCGTCAATTACGCAGACGAGATTTCATGTACAAGTATTTTTATATAGAGATCCTTTTTATTATGAATACGAAAAAGGATACTCTATGTTTCCATTATAGATTTGTAATATGTATAGATATAGAAACTGTATATCGGCAATGTGAAATGGCACATACGGTCGTACGGTCCATGTACGTCCAAATAGTGATAGACTACTTTAAGTCGCGACTTCGTCCCCGTAGAATAGTTACATTGAGCAGCAGCATTTTAATTTTTGGTAATTATTTTAATAATAATAACTAATCATACACATATTATTTCCAATGTACGATAGTAATCATAGATAGATATGTTTGGACTTTCATTCCCTTTTATCGCCTATTTTAAGTGGGATTTCGAGAAATCTTAAAATACCTTTTTTTTTTACTGAAAGTTCATATACCGATTTTATAGGTATTATTTTAAAAATTACGGATTTCCTTACATATATTTTATTTCATCCCCTATTATACCCCGTAAAGGATTTGAATTTTGAAAAATAGCTCCTTAATTTTTTAGCGAACAGCCGTAAAGCAATTTATGTGGATTTTTCTTTAAAATTTCGGATTTTTATACAAACTTTCATACCCTAACTCATCCCCACGTGTATTGAAATTTCAAAAATTCTATAATTAATACTTTTTTTCTCATCTAGTGCCTAAATTCAAAATTTCGTGGTTTTACCCTTTCGATGTGACGATAAATGCTTATTTAAAGTGCGGACTGTCGAAACATTCCAATTTTATATTTGCTTATGTGTGAGTTCAACAACGAATTAAGAATGAGAGTTCAGCCTTTTTTTGAAAAAAATTGGATTGAGTTTTCAAACATGTGTAAAATAAAATGTAAGTTCTAAGGAGTATATTGATATCAACTTTGAAGCAAATCAAATACAAATACAAATCTTTATTGCAATCACCGCCAAAATAACTTTCTACCCATTTTTAACCCCTTTTTATGAACTTTAATAAAATACAAAACACGTCTTCCATCACTTCTGTTATAAAAAGATTTATGTAAAATTTGAAGTAGATTGGGCCAAGGAATCACGTTGTTCCATACAAACTTTGCCCCCCTTTTTAGGGGTAGAATTTTGGAAAAACCTCTCTTAAGGGACGCCTACGTCATACAAAAAACACACCCTCACAGTTTCAGGTCTCTACGATCAGCAGCTTAGACTGTGCGTTTATCCGTCAGTCAGTCATTCAGGATAGCATTTTATATGTATAGGAGCATCAAACCCAAAAAAGTAACAAACCAGTAGAAATGTGACACTCTCAATCGTCTCAGCAGTCTGTGTTCTGGTTACCAGCTGAAATGACTTAAAAATATTACTCAGCATACTAGAGGTTCTTGGGTGGAAATAATGAAACTGAGAAAATTTAAGAGTAAAAAACACTATAATTTGTGATGTTTTATGCTAGGTGTCGCTGCAGGCTAATTAATGGGAGCCACGAGATTTTCTGCATTCTACTCTGGCTCATGTATTTATCTTCGGTGATTTTTTTATTATCTAGATATTTTCGGAATTGCAGTGAGAATTGCAGTCCTTGGTTTTGGCGGGACACAGCATTTCAACTGAACTAATACACACCTTCTGATCTTTTGATATCAATGATCGAGCCGTAATGATCACTTCTCCATAATAGCACCGCTAAAAAATTAAGAAGATACCAACCGTGTTTAAAGGATTTCAATATGCCAGGAAATGTAATTGAATAAAAATAAGTTGGCTTAATATAAGCGAAGGAGCTGTGCATAGATTAAAATTTATTCAAATTGTGAATTTTGACTCAAATGTATATTTTTAATATTTCATTGTTAGCAAATTTTGATGCCCGCGTGATTGCTCTATGGCGAGTTTCACGTGAATACGTTTCACATCAGCACGCGTTGCCTGAGATAACATATTGTGCAAATTGTGTATTCTGGTACGTGTAATACAGACGCGTTTAAATTATGTACCTACAAAGCTTTAGGTTAAGGGCACACTATGAAATTTTATTGATAAGAAAATATAGTTGTAGTTATATCTGTACAATGTACAGTTATATCTGTACAATGTACAGATATAACTACAACTATATTTTATGATACAGTGCAGTACCAGACACTGCGGAAAAAATACTCAAGTGAACTAAAAAGTTCTTTTGTATTCTAAGCGGATTCTAAGTGACAACACAGATCGGTTTCAATTAGTTCAGTAGGTATTTGATTCAAAGTTGATATCTCAAGTAATAAATACTAGTTTTTACTGCAACTGCATTATTCTGTATCGCTTTTTCCATATTTCAAAGTGGTGCGTGTACTTAAGTTAGGTTTACAGTCGACCTAAGTAGCAGAAAATACATAAATTATACATACTATGGACTTCTGAGCCTAACTTCATTGTGAACAAAATCTACATCACTTTCAACGCGTGTTTAGTAGTTTCCGAAAAAACACATCTTAGTGAGTACTAAGCCTTAGGTGTGAGTAGTCAATGAAATATCTACCTATATGTTTGCTACGCGCAAAGGTGCCTTACTTTCCAGCAATATCACGCTGTTCAGTATAGAACATTCTATTTTAATTTACTGGTGTATTTTTAAGCAATACAGGCAGTTTTAGTGGTCCTTCGAGCAGGATATGAACCAGTAATCTGTGGGTAATACTTATTACGAGTAGTTACACGAAAAGCTGTTATTGTCACTGTATTGAAAAAGACCCAACGGCTTAACTACTGGAATTCGGAGAGCCAATCCTGGAGAAGTTCCTCCACATTTTAGCAGACTAACCACTACCTTTTGGTTGATGTGTTTTCTCGGTTAGTTAGGTTTCCAAAAACTCTGAGGTTGGCAGAGCGCGAGCATGACGTTGCGAGCGTCTATTCTAACGATAACGCTTTATTATCGTGTTCGGACAGATAATGTTGAGATAGCCAGAAGTGTGTCATAACAACATTTTACACGTAATTACCTATATTAAAATCAAATAATGAAAATACGGGTCCTTAATAATACACATTAAAGAGTTCCTAAAACGACAAGAGTCCAAGAAAGCGAATTGTTTTCTTTGAAAGAAGCAAACCTAATTTGACAAAGAAAATAAAACGGCTCAAATTCCTCGCTCTTAGTAAGTGGAACGTAAGGTATAATGAAGTGATATAAAGGTAAAACAAAGCAGATTTTTTGCTTCAATATAGGACCTCTCGTTAGTGGATTACATCCAGCTTTTAGAGGTTAAAAGTTAATGAAAACTGCTTCAGCATTGTTGTGTTTTAGTAAGGGTCTCCAGATTTTGGGATTAATTTGTCCAAGTGCCTTCATACATATTGTAGTCTTGAAACTTCCTCTCTTTAAGATTAATGACATCAACTATTGTATGCGTGAACTATAGGTTTTGTCACGAAATTTTCTTCAGTATTTTAGGGTATTTAACCATGTATCCTTTCGTAATGTTATTGGTAGAGACAGATAATAATTTCGTTATTGTATTAAGTTCATGCAGTTTATTAGGCTGATGGTTTTTCTAAGATTACCTAAAATAAAATATCACTCTGACAACTTTTCGTGGGACAGGCTCCTGATTTTTCATCTACTCTGACGTAACGTCGAAAGTTGCCTCAAAATATATTTGAAAATTCTATTTTATGTTGATGTTTTTGAATTAAAATATTTTCAATCGAATTTAACGCTTCCAAATTGGCAGACTAAGGCTTGCTTTTTTTTAATCTTGTGCAGAACCTGGCAAACTCATTCGAGAGATGAAATCATACAAGCTAACAAAAGCAAAGTACATTAAGAGCAAATGACAACTTTTAACTCCTGGACGTGTTTTTGCATAGCATTTGTCACACATTGCTAATTCGTCTAAGATCGCTTGCACTATGCTTGATTTGCGACTTCGTATCGTAAATTTCACTATGAGAACTCAGAATGTGGTCCCGCACCGCACATATCTACGAAGGTGCGAAGTCACACGCTCTGCATCCGTGTCCATCGTTTGAATAGTGAGGTTTGGACACTTTGTAAGGTTGAAACGTGGGTTAAAAACGCATCTTAGTGTTTGTAAAAGTAGGACACGCTTAGTTCAATTCATGTATAACGAGAAAGTGAAGATAGATGATTACGTCTTGACTGATGCAACGAAAGTACCTTTTGTGCAACATCCATAACGCGCGAAACAAACACGATAAAACAGCCAATCGCTACAAAACTAACCGTAGACGAGACGTGCTCTTATGCAATTTGCGTATCTTTTCTACCATTTTTGATTTGAAAACAAAAACAGTACTATTTTACATTTGTGTCCACCAAATAATGGCACATTATTTACTTTATAAAATAATCAGTAAATCGTTTGTTTTTACAGGCGTCAACTGCTCTTGTCCTGCTGCTCCACTTATCTCTACACACGGTTGATGAGGGGTACGCCATAAATCCGAGTGAGTATCAACATTTATATTTAATTTGCAAACTCAATGAAAATAAAAATGTACAGTTGCGTAGCTAAAAATTTTAAAAATGGGAATTTTGAGAATAGCTATTTAACAATGCATTTGCACTTCAATCTGATATTTATGTAGATATTAGTTTTGAAATATTAAAATATAAGGATACCCTAATAATGAATTTCCTCTATGGGAATTAAGCTTTATTTAGTCACTGATTGATGTTGGAAAATTAGATTTGGAAATTTTACAGTTTCGAATCTTTTAATAAGAAGAGACCGAAATCTATTCTATAATGGCTTTCTCAGGGTAACGAACTTGCAATAAAAGATGTTCCAAATTGAAACTTTATAGTTTTAGTTTTGTTTTGATTAGAAATATTCAGGTTTAAGATTCGCCTCAAAACTAACTGAGTCAATAAGATTATATTGTATAGTTACATTATGATACAAAGCAATATTTGACTCTATTAAATAGCGTAAAACTATAAAAAAAAAAAATCGTTTTATATTCTTGGATGATTTTTTCTCAAACTATCTAAAATTTGCAAAGAGAAAATTGATTTTATAATATAATACACGTTACTAGAACTAATCATTGCAATTTTAAATCTACCTAATATTCTATGACACTATTTATATTCAGGTTGTTAATTTCCTGATTAGTTAGTGCTGCTTACTGTGCCTGTGATGGATTGGATTCGGGTGGTCAAACGAGATTGTTTTATAGGACCACATAGAATGAATGTTTTATTAAACAAATGTATAAAGTTGGTTACCCATACTAATTATTGAAGTTGGTTTCGTGTGTTAAAGCAGAGAAGCAAACAAGATGCATCTTAAATTTATGTTCCCAATATTATAGAGAAACTTACAAATCGCGCATTAAACTGTTTATTATGATATTATTAAAAAAACGATTATTCTCGTATTATGTGTATTTCGATGAGTGACAAAATCACAGTAAAACACAAGGGTCAAGATGGATATTTTCTTTTTTACTTCTACTAACAATATGATTATAATCTTTATTCCAGTTTTTAATTAAAAAAATCCCTATAAACAAATACTGCCATTACAATTGACAAAATAAGTAATGTAATTCGAAACATCCCCGATAGTTTTAACTTCGATAGTCATGATCAACTCGATATCAAATCGATAAAGAACTTAATATTCTCTCTTAGATTTTAATAAAAGAAATTGATCTAAGTAATTTATATCTTGTAATAACGACAGAGACAAAAGAAAAAACGCTCATAAAAATTGAGACGCACCCTTTGGAAGAGTAGGAAATTGCCGCAGTTTGAGAAAGGTCAGACAATTTTGACCTGTCTAGAATTCGAAATCCATCATTATTCAAATGGAGGTCAATGAAGACAAAGGAATTCTGAATGACGCTGGCGGTGAGAGTAAATGACCCGTGAAAGTAATAAAAAGCAACAATACTTTCATTCCTGATTGTACCTTGCGCAAAATATTCATGTTCTATTGTTAAGTGTTGAATTCATTAGCGGAATTTTTCAATGCAAAACTTTAAATGAGAAAATGCTGGCAATTCAAAACACGGTAGTTGAAAATAAGTTTATTTTACTTATTTTCCCACCGGCAATACGGGAGTTTTGATGAAATTTTGTAAAAAAGATTATTTTTACTTGTCATTATGCAGATTTCCTTTCGTATAAAGAGCGTGCATGCATCGAAGTAAAAATAAAAGAATCGCTGTATTGTTCTTAGATACACATTTCTATGTGACCCCATGCATACATCGGTATTGCTCGCAAAGCGATAGGTCCACTAGCTGGGAGCACCCGGGATTTTTAATAGATCGAAAAATGGCTGCGATCTCGGAATTAGACCATTTTCTGAATAATTATTAAAAATATTTGATTGCATTTGACAATGTTGTAATATTATATGTATCATAATATAGTAAGTATATTCGTATTCATCACAAAAGCCTTTTTAATTTGACCCAATGCGGATTGGTGGGCGGAGTATAAGGTGATCAATACCCCATTGCTGATCCATTAGTCGCCTTCCACGACACCTATTGGAGGATATGGGGTGATGCTATTCTACTCTGCCGGCATCATACGGCCACTAGTAAGTAATTAAGTATATTAAATGAGTATAATGTCAAAAACATTATTAAAATCCTTATTTAAACTAACCAATTGTCACTTTTTTTTACTTACACTTACACTTAAGGCTTTAAAGTGGTTTAAAATAATATATTTTTTACTGGAAGAACTATTGTGTATGTAATCCTTCAGATGAAAGATAGCTTCTAACTGAATTTTCGTTAAACTGCGCCATAAGATTCCCTTCGCTTTCCAAAACAATAAGTGTGAATAAAATATCTCTCTATAGCAGTTTTAATCTAGAAATAATCTTCCTATCAGTGTTTTAATGTATAATTTCTTTGCAAAAGAAATTATATATTATAGAAGATTAATTCTTGTTTCTTATGGTGCAGTTTTACGAAAATGCAGTTCGTAGCTATATTTCAGATTTCCGTTCATATGATTTTAAAATTAGGTCTGGAAAATCCACAAATGTGACAATTTTGAAGTGAATTGAATGCATGCCCTTAATAGTCTATTAAAAAACGTATCTGAATCGTGAAATGAAACAAGTTAAGAGAAAAGACAAGAGATTTTTTGTGAAACTTAAAAAGAAAACAAATTACGTTTTTATAATATAATTTAATATAATATATTTCCACGCTCACACCAATTATCTAGCCCGAAGTAAGTATCATTAAAAACTTGTGTTACGGATACTAGATAACGAACATTTTTTAAATATACTTACATAATAATTTTTATATAATATAAATAAACTTAAATAAACATATAAACAACCATGACTCGCAAACAAATATTCGTGTTCGTCACACAAATATTTGCCGCTACCAGGATTCGAACCTTGATGTGTAGGCAGCTATACTGACCACTACACCACGACTGCTGTTTAAGTCGTCAATAATAACGCAATATTATTATAATTGAATTAACATTATTGTACATGTCGCAATATCGTTCGCATGTCAATCGTGTAACAGCGAAGACCTATTCAAAAGCGCACATAGACATGAACGATGTGCGATAGTCACGTTTTGCGTTCTTTCCAATATTTACACAAAACAGGTAGAGACAAAAATCACAGTGAAATATCACATACTTTCTGAGTTCGCGGAAAACCAATGTAATATGGGGCAATGTGAATACACATTTGGGTCTATCATAAGAATGATACTGAATTATGACTCAATTCAGGCAATAGAACCAGTAACAATATTTCTACATCACTATTGAAATATCGTCTTGATAGGGCACAGGAGACTAGTCGCTCGAACTTGGAGCGCCTGAACTGAGGTTGTACCTTACAGAACACAGCACAGTCAAATAACACTAAATTGTCGTGGTGTTGTGTTTTTGTTGGTGAGCAAGGGAGCCCGTAGTGCGTAAGGGCGTCATCTTCCGCAAGGGAGACACTGAAGTTAACATGGCAATAGTGAAGGAAATAGTGACAAATCCTCTTTCAACTTTGAGAGAGATAGCCGTCGAACTTTCTGTATCTCACGAATCGATCTGTACCATTTTCAATAATCACATGGGTATGAAACATGTTGCCGCTCGGCTAGTCCCAAAATACCTGAATTTTCTTCAAAAACTCATTCGCACGAGAGTCGGTGAGGACATGCTAGAACGAGTCAATTCCAACCCAACATTCATGAAACGCATTGTTACTGGTGTCGAGACGTAGGTTTACGATTTTGAAAAGAATTATCACTTCGTGGCACTCGTTTTCAATCGGTAGAAGACATAAGGGAGATTTCGCGGCGAGCACTGAACATAATTCCGGAAACAGAGTTTAAAAAATGGATTTGATGATTGGATTATTCGTTGGCTGAAGTGTATCGTTTCTGAAGGAGCATAATTTGAAGGTGATAAAATAAATTTGGATGGATAGCGAACATTTTTTCTATTATTGGTCTTTTCCTGGCTTTCTTGACAAAGTAGTTAACCAATTTCCCAGGAATTTGGTGTCCACGACACAATATTACCTAAAGCAACATTACTTAGTAAACAGGTACATATTTATACAGTCAAGCTGCCTTAGTGGGGGATTATAGTCTCATTTATAGAAAACAAGACGTTGGATAGGATAAATATTTATAAAGTCAACACAGTACTTTAACAAGATTGATTTTTATACAATCAACAAAGGAAGTAAGTGGAATTAGACGCAAAATTGTAAAGAAATGTATGAATAGGAAAGTAGAAAGTAAAACAATAGATTGTTGTTGTTTTTGCATGTGAGGGCGTGTGTGTCTGCCAATCTTGACCCTGTCCACTCCACATGAAGTTCTGATAACCTCACTTACCGACAGAAGGGGACATCAAACCCAAAAACCAACTAAGCTTACAGTGAAACGAACCAAGAAAAAATAGGCGACAACCAGAACAGATATAATTTAATGGTATTAATAAATTTAATGTAATTTTCAAATGCAGAGGAGCAGTATTACATACAATTGGAACATTTAGTCCTTATTTATAGTTACCTATATTATGTATAAACTAGGACTAAATGGAATACCACAGTAAATTTAGATGGCACATGCGCACAAACCTTTATCCTATCCTCTATTCCATGAAGCTACTAAGAAAATATATTTAGGGGCCGTCGCCCAAAACTCAAGCAATGAATCTGCTGTAGCCTGTATCTAAAAAATTAAACTACATCTGTAATTACAAATCCACAGGTTGTTCCTGCTTACGCTTCACGTCCACGTATGGCAAAGAGCGAGGCACCTTCAGCAGTCCAGACTACCCACGTTCATACCCGCCTCGCGTGGATTGCCTCCTTTACACCTTCCTTGCGGCGCCACACGAGATCGTCGAGCTAGTATTCACTGATTTCGACATCTACAAAGAGCATCTCGAGTGAGTCAAAATTAGATATAATGAAAGTGTTAACAATTCTTCGTTTCTGTCCTTTGACGCCTATGACTGTTTTCTTTTGAAAGCTCCTTAGGCACCAGTGAACGCATATAAAACATGTTTTCACTGTTAGACACTTCTTGAATGGCTCGGTGCGTTTTTGTTTTGATACCGATTCTGCACTGATATCTTTAACATGTATTTAATGAAAACTTCATCTGGAACAGATCGATAAAAGCTGCAGCGTTGAATAATTAAAGCTCATCTTGGAAACAGACTTTTTTTAAACAACAAGCGGTAGCCGCTATTAACAGTGATTAAAGTTAGTTTGCCGTAAGCCCTTTGCTTTTTAATTATAGCAAAATCGTTAGCTTCATTTTAATACATTATTTAAACAGTAAGAGTAATGTTTATATTATTTTTGTTTGAAAAGTAAATATCAGATGCATTAAGTCTTTGAACGTCTGGGAGTTTTGAAAAATATGTCTCATTTTAACTTCAGTAACACTCACTTAATTCATATAGTTAATAAAGAGACAACTACGAAATTATGATGTATAAGAACCCGATTACGTGTCAATTTTTTTTAAAGACAAAATCTCCTCTCGTAACTATTTATTTAGGATTATTACTTCCATTGACTTTTCTTACTCTCATGAATAAACCATACCAAATCAAGGAACTACTTCGGCTGAAAATGAAGAGATTCTTGAGTTACTTGTCTTCGTAAGTAAGCGAAAAGTCGGCGGAAACTCAGTAAAGATATGGCAACATTGTTCAACATCTTACTGAAAGAATTCTTATCTTTAGATTGAGGGACTCTTTTATCTCTTTTAGGCTCCCTACGAATGACAATGACGGAAATAACAAATGTGATACCTTTACTGTAAAGCCTTCATTATGGATCTAATCAGTTTAACATGAATCTTGTCAAAGCCATTTACTTATACCTACTTAAATAGAAAAGGAATCTTATTTACTTTGTATCAGAATTGAGATTTCAACAAGGTTTTCTTTAATTATGTTACATTGAAGCGTATATTTTGATTAGGAGCTTTAACGCAGTGTTATCGTTGAATAATAATGTATAATTTAGCTCCATTATTTCAAAATACAATTTGAATACTAATACACAAACTAAGATGGTTTAGCAAAATTTTATCCTCACAAATACAGTCCAATTTTAAGAACTTCCTCCTTTTTTGAAGCCGGTTAATTAAGTGGCAGGTGTTGTTTTAGTAAACAAAGTAAGGTTATTAATTTAAGCAAATCATTATTCTGTTAGTTATTTTGTTTTAAAACAATGATTTACTAGATATTTTTTTAGACGTTTCTAGACGCTTTGAGTTCTAATATAGTTTATGTTTCCATTAAAAAAAGTGTTAATATAGTACAAGTAAACAAATAGCCACGCTTAAACCAATTTATAAATCATAAATTCAGTATCTTGTGTTATTGTTATTTGTGTTATGGATACTATATAATTATGGAAAGGTTATTATAAATAAACTTAAATAGATATTAAACAACCGTGACTTATGAATATGAAAGTTTGTATGAATATGAATATTATTTCAATATTACGCAGATATCACTCTGTGCGTGCGTGCGTATTGATCTACATACTAATATTTGGTTACCGAAATGGTCAGTCATTTCAAAGAGTACAATGCATTTATAGTGATTTATAGAAGTTATTTGACGTCCGCCGTCGTGATGACTTCACCACCTTGTCACTCACAATATCCCGTGAAAATAATTTTAAAATAAAATACAAAATCCTACGTAAAGGCACAACTAGCACACACAGTACAAAAAGGCAGTGTTATTTTCACGATTGTTAGTAAGGTGGAAGTAACTTTCCCAGGATAGGCACTCGAATTTCTAATAGCTAGTTGACTGCTCTCTTGGACAATCAAACGTCTGTGGGAAATGGTACAAAATGGTATCCTAATTAAGAATGCAGTAAGAAAGTTTGCAGGAAATCGCTAAATTAGGCTCTTTAATTATTTTGGTTAAATACCAACGCATTTGATTAACCGGATTACCGTTCGCCGAAACATCAATAGTAGTTTTTTATAATATTTTTCTATATTCGAATGGAGATCGCGTATTATTGGTATAGGCCTACCAATAATACGCGATCTTCATTCGAATTACTTGTTTATGACTAAGAGGAGTGGAGTCTTTATAACAGGTATACCTACAGACGATTTTACGAAACGATTGCCGGCAAACAACAGTAATTCGATAAGCTATACTAAGCTCGCTTTATCGCCGAGTGACGTCACCGGGTGAAGAACGAGAGAATCGAGAACTTACCACCCTACTGAACTCAACAAAACTTAAAACAATCAAGTATTAATTAAACAAAATAGAATACCTACTAAAGTTTAAATAATTTTACCCACCTTTCAAAGTCAGATAAACATTGTTTACTTACTAAATTGGCTTATTGACCTAAAGTTGAACACTAAGCAACGGAGCCTCAACTTTGACAACCGCTTGGGAGAGTTAAGCGAATTGTATTTAACTCATTCCAGGACTGTAAGTAAACATAGATCTTCTTATCGTCGCCAAAGTCAAAGTTTTAAGTCGTCTCGGACCTGTCGGGAGTTGTTTTAGGAGTGTCATTGTAGGATAACAGTAAAGGCGGCTCACCACATTCGGAAACAGAGTGAGGTTCGAAAAGCTTTTGCTATGACGCAATTGAAATCGAGCATACAGGTTCACATACAAAATAAAAAAAGCTGGGCCTCTTCGAAGAAAAAACTGAGGCCAGTTAAATAAACAACGCCTCACCCGAAGCCCGTGTAAACACAGTTATACGCACACACATGTAACGAAAGTACGCCTTGCCTTATACTAATAAAACCGGCTCATAGATATAAAAACCGGCCTGAGCGTTCACCGCAGCACTCCGTCTTCAGTTTTTTCTTTGGTCTGAGTACACGGTTACGTTTGAATCTCAACCAAACACCAACTTTTTTATAAAGATACACGATTAATTCACCTTAAGTGGTATTAAGAACCCTTGTCCAAAACGAATTTTGCAGTGCATATTAAAAATGTCTGTTAACTTGACGGTGCTGTGCTTGTACAATCGATCGGTATCAGTAGTAGCTGAACTTAGTAATTCCTTGTCGTAATATAATAATGATTCATACAGAATGATGCCAGCAGTTACCGTACACAGTGCAAGTAGCTGAAGCAAGCAAAGGCGCAGACTACTTGCGTAAGCAGCGTGAAGAAGTCCATTGCTTATTTGGCAAACACATTTCAGTAAGCCTTATTGGTTGAATCGCATCATAATGTTTTAGGGAAAATTTGAAGACGCAAGAGCGGGCGACAAGGCGCCCATGCGTTGGACCAATCAAGTCATGAACTTGATAACACACTCTAAAAATATACGAGAAGAGCTGCAGTGCGTGAGGAATGACGACAGATTGTGAAGCTTGCCACCAAACCAGATGTGACTACCACAATCACTTTGTCAAGAGTGTAGCGACGAAGAAGAAAATAATGTCTCGGCGAACGAGATTTCTCATAAAATCATTTATAGTTAAATGTGATTCTACTCGAGTATTAAATTTAAATTCAGGATAGTTGTCAGCACGCGCACGTAGATCGTTGATTACTTACGCGGATGGCTCGTGCTCACGTTACCGGATCGTTCCCTTCTTTTTACGCAGCATATAACCTGAACAAGTATACCGGTAGTCGATAGGCGACTAAAATTTTTCAACTCAATTTTGCTCAGTGCTTTTGAAGGCACGTTAAGCAAATCTCAGAGGACCTGTAAAAGTCCGAAGCAGGTTTACACGTACCGTTCCAACTACACGATAAAAAGAACTAGATGCACAGTCATGCGTTTCGTAACGTAATTATTCCATACAATATATTGATGTAGGTTTTGTATGTAGAGATAAGTAAATGCTACTTAAAAACCACAGTGTACAAAATGACAAACAAAAGCGATGTTGTAAAAAAACATCGCAATAATTATACAGGAAAAGGAACAAATACTTGGTTTATTTGTTCCTTTTCCTGTATAATTATTGCGATGTTTTTTTACAACATCGCTTTTGTTTGTCATTTTGTACAGTGTGGTTTTTAAGTAGCATTTACTTATCTCTACATACAAAACCTACTTAGGAGTCAAAATTAATTAAATGGAAAGTTGGCGTGTTAGTGTGTAATTATTCTATTGACTCGAGTGGTCGCGTAAGAAATCCGGTGCGCTTCTTATTGGTTCGGTGCATAACGCGTCACGGGGCGGGGTGCTTCCGATTGGTCAGTTCTGGCGGAGCGCTTGGTGATTAGTAAAAATGCACGGATCTGTGTTTGCAATACGGCAAGCATATAATTGCAAAATTGAGAATAAAGCACTTCTTTTTGGAAAACCCATTATTGATTTTTTTCGTTTTCTTAGAATTTATGTATGAGTGTAGATAAAAGTGTAGTATTAAAACACTCGTAAATGCTCGTTTTTTAAAACTCCCACTCGTGTTTTAATAACCCCTATTATGTGACAGTTACATTAACTACTGTTTTGGTCTATTACCCACATGATACAAACCATAGATATAGGAAACTGTAGATTGGCAATGTGAAAGAGGAAGAGCATACTAACGTGCTCAGCTAACGCGTACATTAGAGCGAGATAGATAGACGAGACCATTTCACGTACACGCAGGTGGTCTAAGTCAGCCATCTCAGTCACGTACAAAAGACAGCAACTGTCAGATTGCAGTACCATTTTTCAGGTGTTTCTCCCGAGTTCTTGTTGTAAAAACACGAGAGACTCAATTTTTAACTCAAATCTACCTTACAATTTTTTGTTACTTTAATGACATTTTCACTTGACATTGGAAAAATACGTAATCTTTAGTGTCGCGAATGCCATTAATTTAGAACAGAATAGAATAGAATAGAATACTACCTACTTTTCACGCACACATTTTTTTTTCTACGCTCACACCAATTATCTAGCCCAAAGTATTAAGAACTTGTGTTATGGATACTAGATAACGGACATTTTTAATATACTTACATAATATTTTTATAAATAAACTTAAATAAATATATAAACACAACACACTCATCAACAAATACTCGTGTTCATCACACAAATATTTGCCGCTTCCCGGGGTCGTGGAAGTATCCGCAAGGGTTCCCATGGTCCCGTCCAGCAGCGACACATCCGCGGCCGACGCATTCTCCTCGTCCGCTGACGGGGAGGAAGTGGCGGTCATTGATGTTTTCGCGCCAAGGTGCATGTGAGGGACATCGTTGGGTTTTAGTGGGTAGGCCCTGCCTTTAGTAGGGAGAGTCCCACATAACGTTCATGCCACCCCTGGTATAACGTATGCGTAATGCATTTCCCAACGTAAAAAAAAAAAAAAGGACTCGAACCCGGACCGCTTGATGTGTAGGCAGCTATACTGACCATTCCACCAAGACGGTGTCAATTACATTACGGCGACATTGATTATTTTTTTGCTCTAGGTCTAGTTGATTCATTGCCAATCAGTAAACATTAGTAATTACAAATCTATGATACGAACCCACGACAAAGCATACGTCGCCTAACTTTCGTGATTGGTACACACAAGAGTATAGAACCGTAGAAAGAATATCTAGATTAGATCTCCGAGATATATCCAGACGCCATTTACATTTTCGTTACATTTCTCGCAATAAAGCAGACCATGTAAATATTTAAAGGCGTCCATTGACAAACAGGAGCATATATTTCACAGCTACATCCCTTACTTGGCTATTCTCTGGCGTTTATTTTATTTAACGCTGCTACGATTCGGAGCGAGTTCAGCAATTTCAAAAAGGGAACACATAATTAGACCCACATTAATGAAATTAGAATATACAACAATTATTTCGGACCTAAAACTACAAATACATACTGCTGATGTTTGTTTAAATATCGACATAATTATATAAGGCATGTATTAAACGCGGCGACAAAGTAATCTGAAAATAGATTAGAATTTATATTTTTTTTTATTTATTAGGCAAAAAAATATGTTGGTAGCTATAGCGAAGAATAATTTTAAGTAGAAAGTAGCAGCTTAATAATCAGTTGTAAACTTACAGCCTTATTCATAAACACTCAATAAACCTATTTCAGTTATTACCTTGTTAAAAAGTGTTTTGTCTCTTTCATCTCGTGCCAGAGTGACAGAGACAAACAATTTGTAAATCTCTTATGAATTAACTTGTTTTTATGAATAAGGTGGTTATTTTAAACTTAAAACTGTGCACTCCGCCTGGTCGTAAAAAATAATCCTAACCTACCAATCACAGAAACAAATAGATAATCAATTAATTCACTCGTATGGAAGTTACAATGTTTGCCATCCCACTGTTATTATTATAGTACCGTGCCCTATGATTTCATTGGCATTGTTTTATGTTGTTTTCTTAATGTCACAGCAAATATTTAGTTTTTAAAAATCCTTGCATTTTCAAGCTCATCTTATATAATTGTTTCTTAAATATTTAATCGCTGCCACGTTATTTTTAGTAACAAAACTGTCGCCCTTAAGTCATTAGTCGCTTCGAAAATAATTAGCCATTATATAAGAGGGCTATTTTGTATTATTGATAAAATTTTATTAAAAGCCATTTTATAAGACACTATCAATAACGCTATTTGGGGTGGGGACTACTGGTATATTTTATTTAATAGGTAATTATTTTTTGATAATTTTATTATTAAATACTATTTCAGTAAACGCTGAAATAGTATTTAATAATAAAATTATCAACTTATTATTATTAACTTGAGAATCTTAAGAAGAATTTAAATTAAAAATAACATTTAACTATAGATTATGGCTTGATTTTAAAGTCTCGTTTTCATCAAATAATAACATACCAATTGACATATAATAGTATAAGCAGATTACCGTCAGACGGACTATGTTCGTTTGCTGCTTATTAACTTTTCGCACGCTTAATAATAAACCGGAATAAGTCAAAAAATAAGGATTTCCACTTTTGTTAATAAAACGAACTAACTCCGAATGGAGAATAGGTACAATCTCATCGCCGTGTGAAACAAACCAAAATGGCCGATTTGGTAGATCACCTCTCTTTTTATTAGAAAATCGCGCGACAATGCATTTCATGCGATAGTGATCCATTCAGTAATGCGGCGACCACGATGTGAGATAGCACTAATTATTTTGTGACTAAGGTGGAGTAAGTTGAGATAATTCGGTTTATTTGCAAACGCAGGCGAAATTATTTCACTTTATTTTTTTTCTAAACTAGCATGTTTTCTTTTTATTTCAGTTAAGTTGAAAACGGTGATAACATACAGCACGTACTATTTAGACTTGTTGCGGTTTATCATTAAATTATGTTTGTATAGTTATAAAAGATTGCCTTGTAGTGCGTTTTAGTATAAAATTATAACTTAAATTCGGGAAGCAATTCATTCTATATCACTTTATTACCAAAACTATCGGCTCATTTAAATAATACTTGTGTTTATTTCGGTTTACATTGTAAATGATCCTTAAGTCTAAATGTCCTCTAACAATTACTGCAGTTTATTAAAAAATGTCTTTTTAATTTATTTTAATTATCTATTCATAAAAAAGTAATAAATTACCAATTCCATAGTTTTGACCTGAAGATTACGTCTCCAAATAGGAAGCAGCGGTGCCTAAAACTTCTTATGATGAGTATTGATACCGGATGTACGTACTTACATATACGGATACGTATACACGTTCAGAAACAAATTGTAATTCAGTCGAAATAAGAGTAAGTAAATAACATCTTTGTAGTGAAATATACCACTATACATTTTCACAGTCATGTTTAATTCATACAAAAATTGGTGTAGTTAGTTTAATGATGCCCCGAAAACATGGTAACTTACCTGATGCTGCAGGGTCACTAGGATTCCGCAAACCAATACCTCAACAACTAACAGCAGAGGTATCGTGTTTGGACTCAGTAAGTAGGTTATGTATAGATAGATAGATGTTGGACATTAGATGTTTCGATATTATTATTAAAATTTTGATTTGAAATCATCTGCTATTCTCTTAATTAATTGAGGGTTTTATTTTTGTTTGTGTGTTATTTATTTTAGGGCTTAGTCAAAGAAAAAGAATATCTGACGACGAATGAACTAACTGACGATCCGTGTCTCACCATACTGGGAGTCAAAGTCACCAAGTAGTAAATCCAGGGCACCACCATTCAAACAGAAAGTCCATCTCGCCACCACGCAGGAAGTCTAGCTTATCTTCAAGTAGACCTTGAGGTTATCGTCATCGTCTTCTCCAGACTCGTCTTCCTCTGACTCGTCTACCGCGGGTTCGTCTTCCTCAGACTCATGTTCCCAGGCTGTGATGATAACTAACGTATACCCAAAGAACCGTCTCCGAAACTGTATAATGATGACGAGTCTGACAGAATTAATTCATTGAAGTCCACGACTTCAAAATACCAACGTGCTATTCTTATCATCATCAAAAAAGCAACGTGCTATTCTTATAATACAGTTGTTTTTCATTTTAAGTACCCACAATCAATTGTTTGGGATATAAAGAAAAATTATCATACTTCCTTAGTGTCATATTCTCAAGGTTCTGACGAGTGAGACTGAAACTAGCTAGCCAGAAAACTGTTAATTTTCCTAATAAAGAGGTAAATGACATTGAAACAATCGTGAATCCGGAAGACCTGGAAATTTCAGTAAACATACATTCATAAATATATCAAAATATATCAAATATACTATATAATGTAAAATAAAATAATTATTAATGTATTTTAAAATACTCTAATAAATAAACGTAATGTAATGTCAGCAATCAGCATTGAAACAGTATTATTTATATTTTGTTTTATTATTTTTTTGATACATCCACGAGAAAATCTTAAGTCCATGCCAAATTACGAGTTTTTTCCGGTATATACCGACGAGAGCGATGTCTATCTGAGTGAAGATGATCCTAGTTAGGTATGTGTAATCAAATAACTTATTTATTCCACCATATGGATCGTCATGAAGTTCCTGTGACTCTGATAGTTCCAGTATTGAGTCAAAAAGATACCTACCGAAAACTTCAAAAGGTGAACAAAATAAAGCCTTTCCCTTCCCTCTCTTCAGGGCACAATACTGACACTACTGACAGTATCAGCTTCCTACCTATGGAGGTTCACAGCGACTTAAATCTGAAAGATAATATCGAAAGCGTGATATAAACAGCTTCATGGAAACTTGAAGTCCTGAACTTAGAACGGCGTTTTTTTACGCCAGATCATCAGTCTGTGCTTGATACATTAGACGCCAGTATGGTCCTGCGTAAAGTATTGCTCGCTCCTGGGGAATGGGTCCGCCAAGTACTTACTCGATGCTTTCTGATTCCCTTCTGACTCTCTACTGATCTCCCTTCCTTTTAAGGACCATGCGTGCTGGTATACGATGCCACTAACAAACTGTGGCTGCCTTTCAAACGCACATTGTGAAATTTGACAACTCATTTCTATGTCACACAATCAAGAAATGGAATTCACTGCCAGCGTACATGTTCTCTCCTTTTTGAGAAGAGGCATGAAGAAGCATCTTTCAGGTCGGAAATGCCAGGGTAGCTAGCTATCTTCGCATTTGGACTCCACTTCTGCTTACCTTAGAGACCTTACCTTACCTTACTGGGAAGGTAAGGTAAGGTCAAGTAAGGTAAGGTAAGGTCAAGTAAGGAAGGTAAGGTAAGGTAACAAATGACTCCATTCCACCAGGAATGGAGTCATTTGTTCGACCTTTTCATAACAGTGGTTGTCTGGTTACTCTAAAAAGCCTATAACTGTAGATAGGTTATTGAATGTCTGTAAGACTAATTACAATTTGACAATATTAGTTCTTAAATTTTATAAATATGACGATATAGTCTCATAGACTTTTTAATTACGTTGTCTCTATACGAACCCACATTCGATAAAAGCCAAGAAGGCACATAGTGATTATTTTTATATATTTTGTACTACATTTTTATTGTTGTTTAACATAATTCCGTAAAGCTAAATCTCTAAACTAAAAGCATTTGTTGTAGACAAATTTTAATTTCTATTCTGTGATTGTTAAGAAATTACGTTTATTGTTAAGTACAAATTAAAATAAGTTCCCATTACGACTGTTTACTATAGTTATAATTGTTATCAGGTTAAGAAAGCAGTTTATTATAAAACTCAAATGTAAACTGTTAACTTACATTGACAAATATAAAGATGGAATAATTTTATTTTTGCGTTTACAAACGCGTAAATATAATACTAGAAAAATGCACTGAAAAAAATCGACTTGCCTCAGGCGGGACTCGAACCCGCACCTTCCACAATCCGGGTGGACGCGTTGACCAATTTCGCCACCGAGGCACTGCTTTTCGCTGTCGAAATTTGTCAGTGCTTGGTGCTTATGTTTTTATGGTAAACATCGTTTCATCAAATCTTTGAAATTTGCACTTCCAAGACCCGAACGAAATATTTTTGCAAATATTTGACGCCCAGCTAAGATGAAACTACCTTACATTATGGAATAATTTTATTTTTGCGTTTACAAACGCGTAAATATAATACTAGAAAAATGCACTGAAAAAAATCGACTTGCCTCAGGCGGGACTCGAACCCGCACCTTCCACAATCCGGGTGGACGCGTTGACCAATTTCGCCACCGAGGCACTGCTTTTCGCTGTCGAAATTTGTCAGTGCTTGGTGCTTATGTTTTTATGGTAAACATCGTTTCATCAAATCTTTGAAATTTGCACTTCCAAGACCCGAACGAAATATTTTTGCAAATATTTGACGCCCAGCTAAGATGAAACTACCTTACATTATGGAATAATTTTATTTTTGCGTTTACAAACGCAAGTAAACGTAAGTTTTCTAGTATTATATTTACGCGTTTGTAAACGCAAAAATAAAATTATTCCATAATGTAAGGTAGTTTCATCTTAGCTGGGCGTCAAATATTTGCAAAAATATTTCGTTCGGGTCTTGGAAGTGCAAATTTCAAAGATTTGATGAAACGATGTTTACCATAAAAACATAAGCACCAAGCACTGACAAATTTCGACAGCGAAAAGCAGTGCCTCGGTGGCGAAATTGGTCAACGCGTCCACCCGGATTGTGGAAGGTGCGGGTTCGAGTCCCGCCTGAGGCAAGTCGATTTTTTCAGTGCATTTTTCTAGAAATATAAAGATGTTTTGCAAAATATTTCTGTACTTTTATTTCCGTTTTACTTTCTAGTGTAATAAGTTATAAAGGTCTAAATAGATTATATTATTTATTAATACTAAACCGAATTATTAAATATTATTTGTCAAACATTTTGATAATTTATCATTAATTTTTATACTAAACTGACGTAAGTCGAAACTTAAAAAAAGAAACTCCATTTATTAATTTGATATAAATAATATAATTAAACTATTACGTCAGTTAAATTCCCTATACATCTCTCTACAATTTAAAACCAAGAAAATAAAAATCGCATCATAAACACGTGAAAACCATCAAAATATTTACAACAAGGTAGAGACTCAAAACTTTGACAGCGATTTCCCAAAAAAGTGAAATTTTGACTTATTCCGGTTTATTATTAAGCGTGCGTTTTGTGCTTCTGCATCTCGATAGGCAGGATCGAAATTACCTCTGGAAACTAATTATGGCTGGAACATTCGCGAGTGATTAGGAATTGCGAGTACAACCCAAAAGCTGCAGCTAGCAAGCATTATGGAGATGTTGACTGTCATTCTTTACTAATTAGAATGGCAAGCAATCCAGCAGCCCAGCTGATCAGTCATCGTGGCTTATAGTAGCTTACAATAACCGAGTGTCACTCGTGTGTTGTCAACCCAACCCGATCACCTACCGCATGATGCTCTGATATCCTTCTCGCAGACAAAAATGCAATGCTGTAAAAAGTGTTAAAATACGGCGGTTTTCTGTAAGGTGGAAATCACACCACTCAACGACGTGTACGTTTTATGTTACTTTTATGAAAACAGAATTATACTATACTAGCGACCCGCCCCGGCTTCGCACGGGTGCAATGCTTATGTAAATATGCATATATTATATTAATGATGTTTTGAAATCATTACCAAATTGTAAGCTGTGGAGTTTCTTTCGCCATTTCTTCTCCATTTCAGCATAATAATAATTATTTCGTCCCGAAATGGTGGTAGGGTTTTGACGATTTAAAAGTACTTAGCAAAGTCTATTTAAATAAAGAGCTTTTCATTTCATTTAATTTCATTTCATTTTCATTTCATTTCATTTCATTATACATATAAACCTTCCTTAAGAATCACTCTATCTATTAAAAAAAACCGCATCAAAATCCGTTGTGTAGTTTTAAAGATCTAAGCATACATAGGGACAGACAGACGGTGGATAGCGACTTTGTTTTATACTATGTAGTGATAACATAGTGACACTTATGCTCGTACGCGTCTCCATTGTACCTATGTAAGTTAATATGCCGTACCATCAAACGTATATTGGACCGAAATTTCTTGCAGTGTGCTGTTCGCCTTAGGTGGAGGTAGTACCAGCTCTGTCTAAAAACAAGCAGCAAATCCTTTGTCCTCGTAAGCTACAAACGCGACGCAACACTTCGCAGTCTCGTAATGCGTAGGCTATACTTTCAGTATGGAATGTTATTGGTTTGATCGCGCTCATCGCTCTTGCCGTGTCGCTACATACTCGTATTGTCTCGTTTGTCGCTAACGTAGGATACCGCGTTACCTGCTATTGTCCAATCTATTTCCAATGTGGATAGGATACCAGGCGATTGATTTTAGTAATTTGCAAAAAAACTCCCATTTTAGATTGGAAATTCTCGTTCTAATTTGGCAAACATGCACATCCAATCTCGATATTGAATTGAAAGTGTGTGTTTTAATTTGTACGATTATTTTCGCAACCACTCTCCAATATAGGAAAGCGAGCAAATACTTTTAACACAGATTACAGATTCAGAATAATAATATTATAATAATTGTTATAATATATATTCTGAAAAATAAAATTAAAAAACGATTTTTTTGAACAAAAAAACCAAAAGTTTTTTTTTTTTTTTAAAAAACTGGTGTTTTTTTTCAATCAACTCTGAAGCCGATCCCAAACCACCTGTATTTATTATTACACGGTTATTAAAATTACATGTTACATAGAGATAGAACAAATCAGATTAGACACCAAAATATGATATACAATCTCACCTTTTGGTGATGTTGCCTATAAACACGGCAACTTTAATGCCAACATCGAATGTATCTTAAAACTTTTCTTTCCCACATTCATTTGTTATTCATAACAGAAAGATAAGTTTTAATGTGTTTAGTGTTTCACTGGTTGAGCCTTCGCCTGTCCCTCCAAAGTTGGGCCATCAATTTTGATAATAGTATCAAAGTCATTCTACCAACAAATTTCATTTAGCAAATGAGCTAAGGCTAAATCATTTAGAAGGCCCATCAATTTTCAAAGTTCTTGATAGCTTTAACGGGAGTGAACGGTGAAAGGAAACATCAAACAGAAGCATATTAATATGCGGATGATTATCGATCGTGTTTTTTGTTTTACTTGTTTAATTAAAATGCAAATTTGAATCTAAAACGGTGATGCGGGATGCATAAAGCTTAATACGTTTACCTGCTAACGTGTCATTGGTATTAGAAAAAAAATATTCTCGCTGTCGTGATGGAGTGTTCAGTAACGCTGCCTACACATCTAATGGTCCGGGTTGTAATCCTGGTAGGAGCAAATAATTGTGTATAGTACAAACATAATTGTTCATGGTCGCTTATGTATTATCTATTATCAATAAAAAAGTTTTTAATGATACTTAATTTGGACTACATAAGTGGTGAGTGTGTGGGAATAATATATTGTTATTCTCGCTATATCTACAGGGATAATTTTTCAAGTGGGCTTTCAGAGCCAAATCCTAAACCATAAGGAATATCGAAAATGCTAAAAGGTGTCGCGAGCCCTATTTTGATGAAAACAAAAACTGCACCATTGGATTTTTGAAAAATCAATAATCCTAGTCAGGAATTGCCTTTACTTGGCCCGTGTAGTCTATTACCTTATACTCCTTTTGAGAGGTCGAATCTTAAAGACCTGAGCTCGTTGTGGTAAAATTTCGGTCGTCCCATTTAGTTCACAAGTAGTCAGATTGTAATAGAATGTAACATTGTATTATATACTCAAGACTTTATTTTTGAAGTGGCCGCTCAAAAGCCGTCTCACTCATACACAAATTCCACTTTACAAGTAATTCACAAGCAGCCAGATTTTAATAGAATGTGTCATTTCATCAAGTATACCGTCTCATTCATACACAACTAACGGACAACTTAGACAACATGAGCCTCAAGCGATTCAGCCGATAGTAATTTAGATGTTCCATCTTGAAACAAAGCGTGGGCTGGTCGCAATCCCTAACTTACAAACTATCTTTTGTTTGTGCCTCGTTTGTCTCTGTCCTCTGGCTGTATAGAGACCCATAAATATGGCGAACACACGTGAAACTACAATACCTATGACGTAATATCAAAGGCATATTTTCGGTGCGTACTGAATCAACTGTAGTGTTGGTGAGGTTTGTCAGTTATCAAATTAGAATCTTAACGATACTGCAGGAAAGTCTAAAATGCATTCAGTGATTTTTCGAAGTTGTGAAAGAAGAAAATAGAAATATAATTAAAAAATGCTTTATTCTACATCGACATACTTTTCAGTGTAGTGCATTGTGTATGAACGTATCACTGAAAGTGATCTCCTCCAGGAACAATAGGATAAAAACGAATTTAACATAAAAATAATAGCTTAAAAATATTAAGTGGAGATGGTGATAAAATATAACTGATAAATGATTTTGTTTTTTTTTTTACATTACGAGATTGCAAACAAGCTTGCAGCCCATCTGGTGTTAAGTGGTTACCGTCGCCTATAGCCAAAATCTTGAGGTAGAATTTTTAGATGACTTACAAGACTTCCTCTATACTAAGTATACGAAAAATTATAAATGTTAATACAAACTCACCTAAAGACATAAAAATACTATACACATTATAAAAAAACTTGTAAAGCATATTAAAAATACGCTAGCTGACCCGGCAAACGTAGTTCTGCCATTTCCAATTCTAACATTTTTTCTTTAAAGCGGTATGAAATATACTTTACGACCTATTCTCATACTTACCACATTATACATAAAAAAAATCATAAAAATCGGTCGTGCCGTTTCGGAGGAGTTCATACACAAAATTTTATACTGCATATTCTGCTAGAGGAGAACCGAAAACAATTCAAAATGTCTTACAACAGACAATTTTTTTTTGTTTGAATTAGATATAGTCAAGAACGGAGGCGAGAAAACTAAACAAAAACAAGATAGGGCTTTCTATAATATCAGCCGAGAAAAACGACAAGGCCGAATTGTACGTTCTAGCTTAAAAAGTCGGAAACTCTCTGCTTATAAAAGATTCAAGTCCACGGAAGTTTGGACACAGAATTTTAACGTAGAACTTGTGTACAATGTCTTTTAACAGAATAAATTAGAATTTTCATGTGAATATTTCGGGGGGTTAAAACTTTTGCTCAGGGTCGTTGTCACGAGCTGAGTCTTTCTTCTTTGTGAAAGAAGGTATTGGCGTGCTTGCATCTCACCTGATGTTAAGTGATGATAATGCGGATGGTGGAAGCAAAACTTGTTGAGTTACTTGCGGGTTCGTCTCAGAACATGGCTTCCTGGTAGACTCTTGAACCGATGGCATCAAAATTGACTTTCATAAGTGTAAAAATTTTACCTAAATGAATAAAGAAATTTTGACTTTGACTTTGCTTCAACCAAAGCGCTCAATCACTGAGGTACTGGCTATCTAAAAATTAATTGTTGGAGCACAATTTATGCTGTTAACACTATTTTAATGAGACATTCTTGACACGATACCTAGTCTTGGCTCGTCAGGCTTCAAACAAAATAGTAGGAGTAAATATCTACTTTGAAATTCTCACATTCACGCATATTAACCATCAACCAAATTGACCACAAATGTGTACTACATACATACTATATACTACCCTTAAGATATCCTATAACCCTTGAGTTCTAAATCTTATTCTTGTTGGCAAACTTGCTAGGCCACGGAGGCGGTAACTAACTAACATGAACAAATATTTGTTCATATTAGTTGTGTCTAATATCTAATTATAAAGTTATGATAAATTGATTGCCCTTTGCACGTGTATTTTTAAAACTATTTTTACCTCCTTGATAGCACGAAGAACGGAAGCGCCATTTATAAAATTACTAGCCCAGGACTTCTCCTGCACAAAACTGTGTAAAATCCCTACATGAAACAAACATTCAAGATTTAAGAAATATTTAGATCTATCTATGGAATAATTTTATTTTTGCGTTAACAAACTCTTAAATATTTTTAATACTAGAAAAAATGCACTGAAAAAAATTAACTTGCCTCAGGCGGGAATCGAACCCGGATCTTCTGCAATCCGCAATATTTGCAAAAATATTTCGTTCGGATCTTAGACGTGCAAATTTCAAAGATTTGATGAAACAATGTTTACCATAAAAACATAAGCACCAAGCACTGAAAAATTTCGACGGCGAAAGCAGTGTCTTGGTGGTGTAATGGTCAACGCAGCTATTAAAATATATCCCTTCGTAATTATCTATATTGTATGTTAAGATCGAGAACATTGTAAAAATAACACAATCATATTTAATTTTGCGAGATAATTTAAGTAAATGTTATTACGAAGTGATACAAATGTTTAAATAACTTTACAATAAAAGGTATTCCGAAAAATCAACACAGCATTGTCACAACAAAATATTTTTCAAAGCGTAGTTAGTTCATGAAATATTCGAGGCTCTATTCATATCAAATTCACCCACGTAGTGAATCATCTGACGTGTGACGTCACCACGACTAATCGCGCGGAACTAACAAACGATACGAGGTGGAATAGAGAGAAATGTTTTGAGAAATCGTCTTTTGTTGAGACGAACGAGTTAAGATATCATCTTGACGTTGAACTATTAGCGTAAGGAAAATGTCTTAAAAATCCACAGACATAAAATTTGGTATAGATTATGATTTACAAACGCGAAAAAATAGGGAAGCCTCTTAGACACTACAGTTTGAGTAGAGTCCAAACGCAATAGCTCGAAAGCTGCTAGAAATTTTGAGTAGCTACTTTAGGCAAGCTGAAAACCTATCATATAACTCTCCTATAATACCCTAACACAGAGCTGCAGACTTGGCCGGGAAGTGGTGGTGCTAAGTCAGCACTTATATCTCCAAAGTTACAATTATTTTTAAGGAGTAAAAAATAAATAAACCATTTCATTTAGGCGGTTCTTTAACTTTACCATATTATGCTTGCAAGAATGTTTTTTGCAATGCCTACTATAAATGCTACAGCAATGTGTTGAATCACTTAACATACATACAGACAATAACGCTCATATAATCCTAAAAGACGCATAGATCATCCTCAGAACACTCGCCGTAATATAAATAGATCGCGCTAAAGACGCAAGAGCGTTAAGTATTTATATATTTTAAGCTGCTCTAGGCTGTTGGTCAATGATACGGGTCCCATGTCATTGCAACCTATCCAAAGCATAGAATAAGTACGTACGTAGTATGAAGTGGCAAATGACGTAAGCTTCGGCATGAATGGGTAGTGGGAGAATGGATCTCCCACGCGCTCAGGGGTCGTTCTGGGGTCGTTCTGGGGCGTCGTCACACATGGTACCTGAACTTCTTCTCGACATCGCTAAGGCGTCATCCTAGGGTTTTAGGGGTCCGGGCCTCGTACAGCCTTAAAAGGGCAGAGTTCAGTCACCGCTTCTGCCCTCTGATTGGCTTAACGTGACTGCGAAGAATGAAGGAAGTTCACGGTGTCTTCTTAAAAATTGATATAGATATATCAAGTGATGATAATCCGCTTCGGTCTTGTCGTTACTTTGATGACAAGACTGGTTCGAGGATCGATTGGTTAGATGGACGTGAACACTCATCCAGAGCTCTCAACCACGATGGAACTGTCTTTAAAATGAACTTTTGGAATACAATAATGCTGTAAACATAATTGTTAGAGACTTTGATGGGAGGCTGGTAGCTAGCCAGGCGAAGCTAGAAAGGTAAACCGAGCATAATTTTGTCTTAATTTTCGTGGCAAATATACTGAATTTATCCCCTTGTGTGTCGCGCGACCTCCTGGAGGTCGCTGTCAAAAACGCCTGTGTGTCGGCCGACCTCCTGGAGGTCGATCCCCCCCACCACAGTTTTCCGATGATGAAAATGATGATGATTATTATTATTATTTTAAAATATAACTATACTTATTATATTTTATTCTTTTAGCTTATTTTATTACGATTTTAGTGACAAAAAATCTTATTTATAGTTTTATTATCAAATTTTTATTATAAAATTTATTACGCGCGGAAAATTCGCGAAGGAAATCCGGAAGTAACTGACACATGCGCGAAATGTTACAAAATGGCGGCGACACAATAGGGGATAATAACGGATATAATAATAATAATAATATTCTTTATTATCAGGTAACAATGACCCATAGATAAATACCTTACGGACTAACATACATATCAACTATTTATAAAATGCATTCACTTATGTTGCACTGTTCTGGTAGTGTGTACAGGCAAACTACCGCGGAAACGCCGGTACACAACCCCTTTCGGCCAGAAGTCCTCCTTCATAAAGGTGTCCAGCTTTTCGGTAGGGACTCGTACAACAAACGACTTAAAATTGACGTCATGTCGAGATTCGAACGGCTCCACCCTCAGAAGGAAGTTGGTCTTCATCTTAATGTACTCTGCGACGTCCTGCATGGTCATGGTATGGTGCAAGCGTGACAGGTACCGTAAAATGGGGGTAATCGGGACACTTTCGGACTTCAACACTAATTATTAGTATTTTTTAATTTGAAAGTACATATAATTACGATGTTAAAATGTTTCCGGTACTTAGTTATTTATTTCTTTTAGATGCATTATATACTTAAATCACTTGAAATATCTAAAAAACTTAAAAATGTAGCTTGTCCCAATTCACTTCGTCTTTGGGGTGAATTGGGTCACGTACGGGGACAATAGAGTTTTTCCATAGGGTTGGCACTTTACTATATAAGGTGACATTTTAATAAGTGCAAACATGTTTTAAAATGTTTCCGGTACTTAGTTACTTAGTAGGTACCTAGGTAATCGTTTTTTCCTTCGTTTAGTCGATATATGCACTTTCGAAGGTCAAGTTCACGACGACTAAAGAAATAAATTAAAATATTGGCATGGACAACCCTAGAAACCAAAACCCAATTCACCTAACAGCCGTCCCAACTAAACCCAGCTTAGTCCCTATTAAACCCACTCTACGACCCAATTAGCCTCCTTTACGACCCAATACACCCCCTTGTTCGACCCTTGTCACCCCATTTCATGTTGAAATTCTAAACAACAAAGTTTTGTTCAAATAAAGAAAAAATACAACGTTAGATTACTTACAGTATAGATTTTTCTGTTCCTAAAACACGGAAAATAATACTGAATACCTCACTTGTAACAATTTGCAAATAACAATCGAAGAAATCCTAAAGTTTCGAGAAGCAAATTTTGCGGGTTGAGGAGCGCATACACAAATGACGGTTTATTTTTTAATTCCCAATGACTAGAGTACTTTGTGTTGCCAAATTATAAAAATAACATTGCAAGCTTCAAAATAAAAATCTGCCATACAGAGTTAAACAATAAAATAAGGCATGGTAAGAAAGCAAAGTAAATCTCTGAAATGTCCCTATTCGCCCCCTAGTCCCTATTACCCCCATTTTACGGTACATCAGTGTGGTCGGTATCGCAGCTCGTAGAAGGAAGTTGGGCCCTGTCGGTGCGGTACCGCAACGGTTTTGATTCGGTCGCGAACGGCGCGCTTTCTTTCTTTGGACCAAGGTAAAACCTTCATCGTCACGATCTTTAGTCCTGGCATGCTCAGGCACTTCCTTTACTAATCGTTTAGACCCAGCAGCAGAGGCGTA
The DNA here is from genome assembly GCA_955850985.1 of Elophila nymphaeata. Taxonomy (NCBI): domain Eukaryota; kingdom Metazoa; phylum Arthropoda; class Insecta; order Lepidoptera; family Crambidae; genus Elophila; species Elophila nymphaeata. The sequence goes on along the minus strand of OY039076.1, from coordinate 12,943,743 downwards.
GTCCCGGCGACTGCACTTTGATGGTTTTGCGACAGATACATCTGTCGCGTGAGGCACCACGAGTGATGGTGTGGTGCGAGCGGTCGGCTGCGTCGGCGCTGGCGCTGGCGGCTGTTGGGCACTAGCGCGGGGTGCCGGCGACTGCGGGGCGCGGGGAGCCACTGACTGCGGGGCGCGGGCTGTCAGCGACCGCGAAGGGGTCACGGTTGCGTCAGCGTCACACCGCGATGTTACCGGTGTCGAAAATGCTGACTCGATACTGAGCGACGGCGGCGTATATACAACAGAAGCGACAAAATACTTAAGAACTCGATAAAGTGATAATGCATCCCTGTTTTGATTGTATAGGTACAATGTATTTCGTAAAACCTGATTTGAGTCATTATTCAAGATATTTCTTATGGCAGATCTAAATCTACTTTCAAATTCTCACCATCACGTATATCAGTTTACCTTACCTTTCTCCTTGTATTCAAAAAGTATGAGATATTTTACTGTGATTTTTGTACCTGCAAATATTGGGAACAACGCAAAACGTGACTATCGCGCACTATCGAGTATTTGAATGTTCTTTTATATTTGATTTGAAAATAAGCTCGCGCTGTTGATATTGAATATTTGCAATAGTTTTTCACTATTACAGGATTGTGTACAATTATGATTCTTTTTGTCTGTTATCTTAAAAATGAATAAGAATATCATAATCGTCTTTCAATTGCATTAATAAGTAGAGATTTTTACGAACCTATCTTTATCTCCCTGGTACTGAGAAACGCAGCGTTGGTAGAGCCTTCACAAGATGGACCCACTACCTGGAAATAGCTGGCTGAGGGCAGTGCAGGATTGATTGGTTTAGATATCCTTGGGGGAGGCCTATGCCTAACAGTGGACGTCTTTTGGCTGACCTGATGATGGTGATCATAATTGGGGTTCTATAAACCTCAATACCGTGACTTGATTCTCATCATGTGTTTCACCATATGGTATAATATAAATAAAAATAGTTCTCAAAATTAATGCAAGAATTTCATATTATTGTGGTGTAAAGCGCCGTTTTATGAACGATTGAACGTAATCCAATATTCCATTCCTATAGAAAATTATGTCTTTGAATAATAATATACTATCTTGGAAAAATAATGTATCAAAATAATGTTATGTTGATATAACTGATACTTTGATCAAAGAATCTGGTAGGTAACTACAGATCCTTCAAAGGTTCCCAGAATCGATAATCGATGTTGATTCACAAGTATTTCTAAGAAAAGCAATATTTTTATAACGAAGTTCAAATTGAGATTTAATCTATATATTCCGTGAAGATAGGTATGCACTTAAAAGAGTTTTTTTTTCATAACCTTTCATAAGATGGGGTAAGCGAGCTAAACGCGAGTTTTAGCATAACCTCCAACTGAACAAAAATGTTTTACTCCCTTAGGGATAAAAATGCGGGTCTTCTGAATCTTGCGAAACGAACCAGTAGCAAGCTCGGTCTACACAGGTCCGTGCCGTGCCCTTGATATAGACGGTTCGTGTCCGTCAGTGGTTGTCAAAAATATCATTGCGTACTTGTGTTATGAACTATTAATGATAGACCATTATAATTTGGAAAGTAGTTCCTGGTAGGACTTGTTTTAAGTCTATCACTGTAATAATAGTATACATAGGCCAAAGAATTGCGAACCTCAAGTGGGCAGGGCACATTGCGAGGAGGACTGACGGCCGTTGGGGCGGAAAGGTCCTCGAGTGGAGACCACGTACCGGGAAACGCAGCGTTGGTAGGCCCCCCACAAGGTGGACTGACGATCTAGTTAAGGTCGCGGGAAGCCGCTGGATGCGGGCAGCGCAGGACCGACCGGTTTGGAGATCCTTGGGGGAGGCCTATGTCCAACAGTGGGCATCTCTCGGCGGAAATGATGATGAATGTAATAATAGTGCTACCAGCATTATTGTCTACCAACAGTTAATTATAAGGTAGCCAGTCCCTCAGTTATTGAAGTCCTGGGTGAAGCTTGCTCCCACCCCATAAGGCCAAGAGCTTATCTTTATTCTTTATGAAAGAAAATACATTAATAAAGACTTTTCTAAGAAACTTTTCTATGAAAAACAAAAAAAATATTAGCGTCAAGCGTAGAATCAGCTCAGGATGGATGAAATGGCGACAGGTTACGGGAACCCTAGACGACCTCCTAATTCCCCTTAAATTATAGGGGAAAATATACAACACCATACCATACTACTAGCTTTTGCCCGCGACTTTCAGGATTAGTATAAGTTATAGCCTATAATATGTTATTCTGATGCATGAGATATAATATTGTTATGTTTCATGAAAATCCTTTCAGTAGTTTTTGCGTGAAAGAGAAACAAACACACATCCAAACATATCTGTCCATACAAACTTATGCGTTTACAATATTAGTTGCACTGTCAGTGTCTCTAATGTAGGCTAACTTAAAAAATACCGTTCTTTTAATTCGATCCTTATTCCAGTATTACAAAGGTTTAATTTAGTCACTAGGAAGAGTAAATTATCTGGTCTTTAGGTAAATATGCTCCAAGATGGTTCGACAAAAACCTACGCTTTATATCTCCAATCTCCGGGTATGTGATTGATGTCTAAACGATTTAAGTTTTTCTCTCCTTGTCTTCCAAATCAGGCTGAGCAAATTTTGTTTGGATTGACGTAGTACGTATTATAGACAAAAAGATCGCAATTTCTCGAATACTAATCAATATTAATTTGTCAAATCAATGTTCAAGAAAATTTATTGGTTCACAAATGACATAGCAGAACCCTTTAACTTCTTGACTGGAATTGTGCTCGATTTAAAAGTGAACAATGAGTATGGTATCTACCGTTCAGCCTAATTATCTGTTTCAATGTGTCTTGACAGTGGTTCAGTGACTTTTTATACAGAAGGCTTATCAAATGAACCCTGACAGCTGACGTTGACTATGTGGTGACCAGATGTGGATATATTAGGTGCGGTACTTGCGGTGCTTTTCCCTGCGAGGTATCTCTTCACGCCTCTTTCTAGGGTTGTGAATAATCATAATCGCATGTTATGGTATAAAACTATATTTGTAAATCATGAAAAAATTTCAGTGCGGATGTTTTTGGTCATCATAAAGTAAAATGAATAAAGTTTAATCAAATTATTTTATTTTTTTTGTCTTCTTTTTGACATTATAATAAAATTATAAGAATACGGTGATATAACTCGCGGCGCCAAAATTGAGGACCCCTATCTCAAAGATCTTAGTCTTTTTGTTGTGTCTCTGTAACTTACAGGGTTAACTACCCGATGAATTATACTTCTTACTTGCAGGGGCAAGACTTAGGACTGGCAATGCACGAATGGTTTGTTCGTTATATTTTCTTTGAAATTGTGCTTAACAAGCTTTGACATAATAACGAATTCTTCGTATTCTCACATTTCTGTTGAAAGAGCAGTCACCCCGCTCGGGAAAGGTTATTCAATTCCCATCTCAGATTATTTTCTAGTTTACATTTTTCTTTCAAAATTTCGTTACAAAATTTAAAGCTTTTCATTTGGTATTTTTATCAAACACAATACCTAGTCACATACAATATAGTATTATATTGTATGTGACGATGGTCTGTGATATTAATATCATCAAATATGATCGTATAAAAGCGAAATGATTCATCATCATCATTATAGTTCCCGCTTTTCGTATTCTTTTCTGTCAGAATCACAACTCTACAAAAATGTATTTCGGGCGCTCCAATTTTGAGCAGTTAATCCTTTTCTCTAAAAATAGCACAAGAAAAATAATTTACTCAATATCGTTCATAAAAGGATATAATAACGGAATATTACTTGCGCAAAAACCAAGCTGGATATTCAATTTCCCCGTGCAATTTCAAATAAAATCTAAGCACGGGCATCATCTAAATACGTGGCGTGTTATACGCTGAGTTGAAAGAGTGTGTGTTCTACGAAAACACGGTAATAATTTTGTTATTATGTTTGAATATTCATTTAGACTGAACATTAGGAAATTAATATACCTACTTTAAAATAAAAATGATAATTACTCTATTTTTAATTAAGTTATTGGAATCTTTATAAAGTTAATTAAAATTGTAATCAGATGAACTCTAATAATTATTTTCAAATTCCACCTCCGCTTTATGACAATAATAAAGATATTACATAAGTTATTTCACTTTTAACTGATAATATTTACTTACCAAAACATTTTACAATCAATTTTGTTTCCAATATTCCCAATTTCACATCAACCTAAATTATCTTTAGAAAGTAATAAATTCATGATATTATTCTCAAGCTAACAGAAAGTCAATTGTTCTTTGATAATTACACAAAATACTGAAGCTTATATTACAGAGTATTCCTTCGTCATGATCTGGTCATGTTATGCCGGTAGAGTAGAATAGCATCATTCTATATCCTCCAATGGGTTTCGTAGAAGGTGACTAATGGATCACCCCGTCCACCAATCTGCATTGGGTGGTGGACTACTGCCTAAACCTCCTTTGATGACAAGGAGAGGCCTTGTATCCCAGCAGTGGGTTGAATTATAAAGGCTGTTATGATAATCTGTAGCGATTCGTGACGTTCCTACAAATTTGACAATAATTTGACGCCCAACAGAATCTCATGCGCCCTCCAGACTCACGCCGAAAACACCCGAGAAGCGTGAATGTGATGATTAGTTTCTCGTGTTCTCGTTCTCGCGCTCGCCTGTTCTCCGAGTTTTTGGCCCGCTTCAAAGGGTTTCTCGGGCGAAAAAAGAGAACCGTATCACATTCTCGTTCGGCCTCACTGCGATGCAGGAAGTGATTTCCAGCGTATGTGTGTGCTTTGCATTTATTATTTTATTAATCTGAGCTTTGAACCAGGGCCTGTCTAAATACTTAATTAATTTTATCTACACTCGTGCTAATCTTCTATTTAAAACATTCATTTGGCTTCTAATTTTTATTTGGCATGTTTAGCTATGATCGATATTTATAGCAATTCGTTCTGGTTTAAGTACCGTCTCAGCACTTATCCATGACGGGATTTTTTCCCATTTTCTATAACAGCTTATTGCCAACATTAAAACAACCAATATCCTAGTAAAAATTATATCATCCAAACGGATGATATAATTGGACGTAGTTTTGCAAACTAGAACCAACCCACAACTCATGTGAAAATAAGTTACATAGACTTTTGACAATATTCTGACTCTATACAATAATTTAACATGTTACATGGGGAACCAACCCTTGATATGTAACTTCCTTATAAACAAACAAGAACCATGCTGCTTACTTTCCAATACAGAGCTAATTGGATATGCTAAATGGATCCATGCTACATGGCACCACTAAATGTTCAGTTTTTCCATTATACAAACTGGAACCAAACCACATGGTTCTTGGTAACACAACAAAAAGTGTTAATTTATTTGCCTTTTATTTTTTGCTAAAAAAAACCCTTTAATTCTAGTTTGCTATTAAGTATTAAATTTTAACTAATGAAAAACTAGTTCTTCATAGTTCATCAACTGGACATGGTTACGCAAATCGCAAATTAGACCATCCTGCAATGTCAGTTTTGAAATATTTATAAGTACTTCAATTGAGTGAAGAAAAGTCTTAGTAACGTTTTTTAGAGTAACAACTTAATGAATTTGTGTGTAACATTAATGACGATGTAAGAAATTAAATTACTTACTTTATTTTTGCCTAAAGATATAAATAAAACTAAGTTTGGTTCTTTATTGCAAAATACTTTTTGTGAGTTGGTCATACTTAATCACAAAATTTATATTCATAGCTGTAATTATTATTAAATTAGTATAATAACTACAACATATTTTCATTTTCAATAAGAGTTTGAATTGACAAAGACTTTTTATGAGAGAGATCATGATGGAATTTTTCACTCTAATTTAGAGCATAGCCTATCCGCTAACTTTTTTTTGACCGATGCAAGTGATAATCGCGAAGTGAATTACATATCCATTGCTGTTTTTGCATGACAAGTGCAATAATAGTGTGTCATGTACAACGGCAATGGATGTAATTCACTCAGTGATTATCACTTTCATCTATAAAAAAAAGTTAGCGGATACCTACGCTATGCTCTAAATTGCCAAGTAATATTATTGCCAAGTAATGTTGTCTATCTGCAGTGAGTAAGGTTGCAAAGTTTTTTGAGAAAATGTTGTGGGCAGAAAGACTAGTCTCCTGTGCTGCCAACATACCTAGTGCTTCTTCTGTTGATTTTACAGGGTGTGCTTTGCCTACCCTGTAAAATCGTTAGAGGAATCACTATGTTGGCCACATAGGAGATAATTCTCCCTGATTCAAGCACACTTTCTCCAAGTACTTTTTTAAACTACAGGTCTTTGGTAGTTCAATAAGCATATTCTTTCTTATCTGTGCTATACCTAAACTCTCTAAATCGAGTCAAAACTTCACAATGCTCTAGTATTTGTTATTTCAAACTTATTTTATTAAACTTTTATTAAATACAAAATATTTTTGTAGGTACTTTTTATAATAATTTAAATTGTATACATTTTGTAGGGGAGAACCAACCCACAAAATAGTATTTTTCAATAAAGAACCAACCCACATTTTATTGAAAAAATATTGTTTACATAAGGAAAATGGAAGTCATTTCTTTTCCTTACATCGTCATCAACGTTACACACAAATCTGTAAAGTAGTTATTCTTTAAAAAGTAACCCAAACTTTTCTTCACTCGATTGAACTAAAAGTCTCATTTTCTCAAAAGTGACATTTTGTGGGTTGGTTCTGGTTTGCGTAACTACGTCCAATTAATTGACGTAAAGAGGCCTGATTGCGTTGTTGTCCAGTTTGAGTACAGTTCCTATCTCATTTTGAAATCGGGACAATCATTTTGGGACTTACTGCTTTCAAACTTCTCCAGAACCGGTATTATCTGATAATGCACCGTCTTATTGTTACTATCATGTAATGTGAACAAAGACTTTTAAACTGCTCCTCTATCGCACCGTCCTAAAATAGAATTGTCTCCCCCGCGAGCCAATCTAATTCTCGGCCCTTCTTCAGGTTTTCTTCTGCTGTATAAGAATACAGGAGAAATCAGGGTGACTGGTACTGTTTGCATATTAGAGCAAGCAGTACCAGTATAGACGCTGCAGTATTTATGTCCACATTTGAACTTCACATTCAGTTAACATCAGGTAAGATCGCAGACAAAAGACAGACACGCCTTTTGCGATCTTTACGAGAATGCATAACTACGGTGCCATAAACGTACACATGCTGTCCATACAATACTTCTATAGCGTCACACCTTCTTCCCATAGGAGATAGAGTTTGTTCCACTTACAACGAGCCTGACATATTTACGCTTCATCTACTCCCATGAAATTCCCCATAAATGCTCAGCGACTTCGAGTACCTGACCTGGGCCGTCTTTAAAATGTTTTCGAATTGGTCAATAAACATTCACCTACAGGTCATCCATCTCCACTCACTTCATTTCGATTCATATATTATTTTCATCAATCTTGCATTCGAACATCCCTTTCTGAATCTTTTCACTGGGAGTGATATAGATTCGTTTGCTGTCGTTGCCATGTTCTGAAAAAAAAGCGGTACGCTGTTTCAAAAAGTAATTTAATCCTAAAACGCTATATTAAAATGACGGATTCAGGAACACCCTGTTGCGGAAACGTGTTTATACTACACCTGGTCAGAACAGTAGCTATTCATCATTTTCCTACCCTGCTTCCAATTTTATTTGGGGTCGGGCAATACGTTTTAACGACCCGTAGCTATTATTCCCTCAAATTAAAAAGAGAAAGTTGATCTTTTCTCCGACCTAAATATACGGGAGGAAAACTTGTATGAAATTCATTTCTAACGTGATCCATTCACACCCACCACAACTCGCGCTGCATTTTGCCGCAGAGTCAATTAATTATCAAGTCCCTTAACCTGCTACCAGCGCAAAGTAATGGGTTCTGTCCCACCACGAAAATCAGAAGTATCAGAACAACCTAGTACGAGTGCCTATGTTGCCTCAAATCATCATTACAGCCTTCAAAATTCGACCCACTGCTGGGACACAAGGCCTCTCCTTTTCAACGAAGGAGGTACAGGTAGTAGTCCACCACGCTTGCCGAATGCGGATAGGTGGACGGCGCTTAGGGTGATCAATATCCCTTTACTGATCCATTAATTGCCTTCCACGACACCCATTGGAGGATATGGGGTGATGCTTCTGCTCTGCCGGGATCACACGGCCAATTGTCTCAAATGTCGAATACTAGTATAAATCTCCCTTACAAAACTGTATCATTTAATTTAAGTACCTACAAATTGTGACATATATTTTTAATATTTTTTAAAGTTGCAATTAGAGTACCTATACAAATATGAAAATTATAAAATCGTTAGTATCGACGGAGGAAAGACTACATTTTTTGGTTTTGATCTATCATGTGTCACTCGCAAACAACAGAATTAAATTTATTTCAATTCAATACGTTTTTCGCAACAGCGTATTCGTGAATGTTTTTCGCTTCAATGACTTTTCGGAACAGCATAGAACAAATTTTTTTTTTGAAACGACGTCCGTCGCGACTATGACTTTCGAATCTACATTTCACACATTTTTTCACTATTAAAGAAGATCAAACTTCACCTCTCTCTTGCCACTGTTATTAGGGTTTTAGGTACTCTAGAGTATTACAGGCTTCATTTGCCCAAAATGACCTGAAATTTTTGTACAGCACCACCATAAAAGATATCCGTTATCGCCATTCCGAACAATAACGCAGCGTAAAATTTTGCATTTCATTAAAAGAAGCTTTTGTTGTGTTGCGGGCCGTTTGAATAATCGAGACTTCATTTCTATTTTGTTTTGGTAAGCATTTGTTATTGTTCGCCGTCAGACGATTAGTGACTCGAGCTGAATAAATATGATACAAATTGCTTCTGCCCCTGAATGAGCGTGTAGGCGTTGAGTATTGTTAGGTGGGAAATATTATAACGTTATTGCTATAATACAAACGATTATGGCGTGAAAAGTGTTTGAAATAAATTAATGTATTTTTTTGGGTTTCAAATGTTCAGTAACGTCTCAATGTTCGCTCTCTCTCTCTCTCTATCAATTTGGATATATCAATTAGGTATTGTGTTCAATATTACTATAAAACAGTGATGTGTAGTTGCCATACGAAATGCTTTGCTTATTGCATTTTTTTTCTTTTTGTCTTTTTAAACGGAGTTTCGATTGCTACCATTTATTATCACACGCACAAATATTTATAAATGATAGAAATGATAGTCCAATTATTTCTAATCGAGAAAATAAATGCCATGAACGACATACCATTTCCACCGCAACCCGGATCCAAAGCTATCCACTTTATTCCACTTTTTAAGTTACCAACTTTTAATTAAAACCACGCTGAAAGTATGTTTCAGATGGTAATGAACACTGTATAATAAGTCCCTAACACTACGAAATTATCTTAACTCTGAAATTTAATCCGATTCCAATTCCGAAGCCAAAATTGTTCATTTCGCTAGACCCTCCAATAGTTTATGGCGAACCGATTCGACTGAATGTGTCCAATTTATTTGAACTCAGTTGTTTTGCAATGTTTGCGGTGCTCAGTATAAATATATTAAATGTGGCTCGAATTTCAACTTAGCTCAAGCTGTTTGTGGTCAAGGATTTCGGTCAATTGAATTCTTCGAACTAATAAATATGAGAACTACAGGCCTGCCGTTTAACAGAGACCGTTTCCGAGGTATTTATATTATTTTATGAGAAATATTATAGGTAGTACTTAACATCAGAATAGATACCTATAGAAATACGTTTACACTACTGAAAAACTGGACCAGTACGAGTCGGACTCGCCCACTGAGGGTTCCGTACAAATTTGTATTTTTTTGCGGCATAAACGGCCGTATCTGTTTTTTTGTGTTAATTTAGAAGTTGGTTTTTTTCCCAGCTTTAAGGGACTGTAAACTTGAGTATATGGTTTTAACCCTTATGTGGGTGACGAGGTACCCGGGTACCTTTTGCAATTTCAACCATGAATAATATATTTGATAGAAATGCTATGCGGCTCTGAGTTTCTGAGAGCTCTTAACTATTGCTAAAATTACTGTTTTCATTTATGTAAATATCCTTTACTTAACAAATTTATCAATATTGAGCAAACTATTTTTACACACGTAATTGGGTGACAAGGTACCTGGGTACCTCTATATATAATACAATAACGCTCATAATCCTAAAAGGGTTCAAGCAGAGCCTCATGTAATATTTGGTTACACATAAATCCACATCGGGCAGTATGGGCCATGTAGTGCCACAAAAATAGTGACAGGTTACCAGCGTGTCCCCTCTTTGTATTTTACATATATATAATCGTGCTCATAATCCCAAAAAGAATGGAGTATCAAAATATTACCTAAAGGTAACATTTAGTTATACATAAAGCCACATCTGGCAGTATGGGCCATACAGTACCCCCCAATAGCGACAGGTTGCTAGCCTATCGCCTTTGTATCACGTAGAAAATTATAATCAGATATTACAATGTTTTTCACATGTGGGATTGTCAACTAAACAAAATAATATTATTTATAATAATATTGAATTGAAACCATATGTAAACATAGACTTCAATTTCATTTTGTGAATATTGGTTGCATATAGATTGAATATTGACTATTCATCATAAATTCTCCTGATACATCTAACACAACCTTTTTTTGAGTTTATACATACATACAATAGTCACGCTTATAATCCCATAAGGGGTTGAACAGAGCTTTGGGTAACATTTGGCCACAGATAAAGCCACACCTGGCAGTATGGGCCATACAGTACCCTCCCAAAATAGTAACAGGTTTGCCAGGCTGTCGCCTGCACAAACAGGTGTATCAAATCAAAAATCAACTAAACCTCCAGTAAACCAACAAACAAAAGTCAACAACCAGGACAGATTTTACACTCAAAATTACCGAGAAGTTTGGACATTCCTTGTAAGTGTCGGCACTGAACTAACTATTTTATTTATACAAATTGTTCACGAAATACATTTATTTACATAAATTTTTTAATGCTTAAAAAAACACACTTTTCGGTCAAGTGTCTCAATATCAAAGCTGATATTATTTCAAGACGATATAGTTAAAAATCATCCCTTAAAAATTGCGTCACTCCAATTGCGTTGTTTTGTTTGTCACTCACATGATACCTCCACGCATTCCCGAGATAAATGCAAACCTCAAAGATTGAGAAACCTCAAAGAATATTTGCAATATTACTGAGCACCTGTTCTTCTGCTCATAAATTTTTATTAATTTAAATTTTGTATTTAAGTAGATATTACAATGTGAATACACCTGTATTGGTAAAATTTGGTGAATCTAATATTATAACTATGTTTTCTGTTCATTATGTACGCAAATTTATGTTCATAATAAAATTGTTTCATTGTTTCATTGATTACGTACTTTAAATAAAGACTATATTTTATATGATTTAATTACAAATGTGTAGTTTTCCTATACTGGTGGTATAAGAGGATATTACTCGCCAAATTTTATAGTTCTAGGTCAATGGCAAATACCTTATGAATTTTGATTCCCTTGAGAGTGTCAAAATATACGTTTTTTGCGGCATAAACGGCCGCAATTTTTTTTACGTCAACTAAGAAGTTTGAATTTTTACAGCTTTAAGGGACCGTAAACTTAAGTATATGGTTTGAATTTCGACTCGATACCTCTACTCGTTCCCGAGATAAAGGGTCTAGACAGACAGACGGACAGACAGAGAGAACAAAGTGATCCTACGTATCAAGTGCGTCATTTGTACGTAACTTTAGTCTATTATACATCTTATCATTATCTATTATGCTCCAAAAATACAAAAATAATAAAAAAACTAACTGCAGACCTTGCTCTAATTTGATTTATTACCTTGTCCTCAGATGTACCCGCGGGGATTACCTCAAAGTCTACTCAGAAGGAGGCACCCACGGACCAGGTCCTCCCGGAGTCAACGAGTACTCAGCCTGGTCCAGGTCTATATGCGGGAACAGAGCTGATGCGCCACCAGCCCTGTACTCTCACGGGCCACTACTAGTCCTAGAATTCCACTCAGGATCCAAGGCATCAAATGCCACGGGTTTCGTTGGCACATACAGGTTTATAGATAGACGTAAGTATTTTCATAATTGTAAATGTATGCTTCTACTTCTCGCGTGCTTAAGTTATGACTGGCTTATAGCGCAGGTTTAGAAGCCACTATCTAGCAAATGACTCCATTCCTGACCTCGTTAAGCAAAGCTAGGGAATAGAATTTCAATGCAGAGTTAGTGCAATTGATAATGTAAGAGCAACCTCACTTTGCCGACCTGCAAGGTGTTTCTTCACGCATCTTTTGAACGACCCAGGATTGTAAGAAGTAAAAAAGAACTTTTATGTAGGTACTACTTCCATCTTAATGCAACAGTGCTCGTTATCATAATTAATTATGTCTATCAATCTTAACGTTAAAGCGTGACAAGTTAAAAATAAATAATTAGAAATAGCATTACTTTATAATTGTATTTTATAGTGAACCTTATATTTATTTTAAACACGTAAATCTAAAAAACCCGCTTTGCAATAAAGTAGTTTCTATCTAGATTCTAGTCTACTGATGGGTTGTCCTCCACTCTCAAATCTAGATACATTACCTACTAGGTAGAAAGTCATATGTTTGTGTATGTGTGTTTATGTGAGAGAGACAGGGAGAGAGTGTGTGTGTGTGTGTGTGTGTGTGTGTGTGTGTGTGTGTGTGTGTGTGTGTGTGTATGTGTGTGTGTGTGTGTTTCAAGGTATGATAGAGAGAGTGTACAAAAATTAATAAAATATTTTTGTTGCATAATATCTGAAGGTTTTTTAACCGCCTTTTAGGTCTTAGTGGTTGGCTCCTGGACCATTAGATCCATAGCAAAGGTTCGCAGTTAAGTTGATAGTAGTCTACTTACTACTATCTTATCAAAGTCTGGGTCCATAATATGTTATCGTGTACTTGAGAGCCCTATAGGTAATTAGATTCTAATATGAGTGAGTATAATAGATTAAAAAAAGGGTTTCCAGTATACATTGTGTTAATACAGCTTAATCCGATACTACCTCAAGAAGGTCTAACGTTATTTCCAATTAAACAAAAAATGTACACCTGGTCAAACAAACCTTACATGTTCCTGTAAATTATGTATCAGGCCTTCATTCTAGAAGCAGAAATAAGGTCGTCCATGTTTTGCACAAGTAAAAGCGGCCTGCGGATTACTACAGTATTCATAAAGGTATAAATGGTTTACAAACCTTGAGCTTACTACCCTTCTTTCATTGGTATGTTTAATAATTAATTGCTGTAACCAAGACTCTCCAAGGGATCTCTCGCTAAAATATGTCATGAAGCTAATGTGGGTAATGTGGCATTAAGGAGACTCTAAAATTTTATTACCATTTTAGGCAAATTTTTATCTCGTATGTTTTTTGAGTTCGGCTTCGTTAAAATAAGTATCATTATGAACTTGTATTAGGAACGAATACTAAATAATTAGATGTGGTTGGAAGAAATAGTATTTCAATTAATCACTATCCTATTAAATTTAGTATATTTTCTGTGAAAGTCCTTAAATTATTTTCTGTATTTTGGCTACATCATCAAATAGTTATTATTAATTTTATTTCAAATGTATCAACGTGAGATAATTATTGTGACGAACGTGGATTATTTACACACATCCAGACATACGAACGATATGGAAATTTCGCACGAGGTAGGGCGCAATGGACTAGCAGATCCAATTTGGAGCGCTTCAACTGCGGTAGTATATCCACCTTATAGAAAACCACTGTCAAATAATACTACATTTTTGTGGTGAGGAAGGGGTTGGCTGCGCGCGAGTGTCACGTCAGTTTTACAGGCCGTGTGCTTGTCTGCCAACCAAATTCCTAGAAAAACTATTATTTTTATTCTACTAAAGGAAGTCACCTGGTGTGAAGGTAGGGCCGAAGATGCAAGCGCACTTCAGGCGGAGTCCTCTACTAACTGAGGAACTGGCTACCTTACTTCTGAAGCTGACGCCACACCGATGAGTGACGATGAGCGTTGTAATATAGGAGACGTCACTCCGCGCTGTCCCGCGCCATGGTACGGCGAGGCGGGTCCCGGAATATGAATCATTTTCCCGATCTGATCAGCGTATCCATATCACCGACGCGTATCATGATCGCATATGTGGACAGGTGATGATACGCGATCTTGATACGCCGTTATGATACGACCCGTCTCATGTCATGTCGGTTTCATGCAATTGTCATACGGAGCAAATCGAGGCGTCCATAACTTGATACGGGGCTTGATATGTGATACGCGGATCGGGCAAATGATCATATCTGCCCGCCTAGCATGACCATCGAAACACGATATGATATAGCCATTTATCGCGTTGAACTGTCAAAAATTATTGAAATTAACCGTCAACTTGAAATTTTATCGAAACTGCGAATATGTATAAGGCTTATACATGTTCGCAGTTTCGATAAATTTTCAAGATTGCGGTTATATCCAATAATTTTTGACAGTTTAGCGCGATAAATGGCTATATCATATCATATCATATCGTATTTCGGTGGTCATGCTAGGCGGACTGGACCCGCTTTACATTTGGCACACATACGTTGACTTCGACGCGACGGCCAGTCTCGTTCACGGTGTGACGTCAGCTTTAATGCTTCAACACAACAAAAACAGAATCATGCACATAATCCCAAAAGAGTTCGAACAGAGCCTCAAAGGTCACAGCACACATGTCAACTCGGAAACGGATCAGCATCGCATCAGCTCAAACTGTTTAGTATCCTATGATGAAACTTCACACTGTAATGCACACTATATAATCAGCAACTTAACAACATCGTCTTGCTCCAGGACAAGCTCACGAACACGTAGCCGTAACGCGGCGTCGACGCCTCGTCGTAGCTGATTCGACGTACCGGAGCTGTATCTGCATTACGTAGTTACGTAAGGTTTTGTTATGTAGCTACGTAAGGTTTCGTTACGTAGTTACGTAAGGTTTTGTTATGTAGTTACGTAAGGTTTCGTTATGTAATTACGTAAGGTTGCGTTATGTAATTACGTAAGGTTTCGTCGTAATTAACACAAGTAAAAACGGGAATTAAAACGTTTAAATTAACTTTTAAATGCCTGACGTTTCAGCCGGGTTACACCGACCGTGGTCACAGGCTGTTGAGTCCGTCTGTAACTTTGTTAACTGACTTTTTACTTGTGTTAACCATGCGACGAGAAAGTTTAAAAGTGCTTTTCGTTACGTTCTAAAAGTGATTTTCGGTCGTACTGTTTGACGGCGAGGCGAAAGGCGATACTGTTACGATCCCTTTACGATTTGATATGTGTGCTGTGATCTTTAACCAATACCTAAAACACAACAAAATTAAAACTATGATGGCGGCATTCTGAGGTAAACTGGTGGTAGCGAAAAAGGTGGACCTAAAACTAAATGCATACTATTAAAAATCCCTTTAATTAATTTCATAATTACGTAGATTTTATCGGTCTCTGTAAAGTTAATTGGATTTCTTTGTGGTATCAATCTCGGAAAACAGATTAAATACAGTTCTGTAATTACTCATAGTGAGAAATACGAAATTAATTCCTGCATTTTAAACATTAAAACTCTAAGTAAGATGTTTAATAATGCTGGAAAACGAGTCAAGCGTATATTTTCAATTGCTTTGTTTTTGAAATACACAAATTTCAAATGTATTTATATTCACATTGTATTTATTTTATAAATAGGAACAAGATAAAATTAAAGTCAAATCTTCCCGCTAAACTCTTAATTAAAATTTCAAAGAGGTTTTTAATGAGAGATTAAATGATAATTAATTTTCATATTTCTATACAATAAGTTACGTAATGCTCCTTTTTCATTTATATTTTTAATAATTTATTATATTTGTAAAATTTTTCGTCCTCTTTTATGTTTAATAAAAATGACTTATGAGTTATACATTATACTAGGTTTTGCCCGCGACTTTGTCCGCGTAGAATAGTTATTTAGGGCAGCGTTTAAATTTTCTTCTTATTTCTTCTAACCCAAGCGGCATAATATACCTAATGTTCATCGATTTTACTTTAAAAAATGTCAGATTTCCATGCAAACTTTTATCCCTCATTTTACCCTCTTAGGGACGGAATTTCCAAAAATCTTATACCCCTTTCTTATGCCATGTACCAATTTATTTGCATTTTACTTAAAAAATGACGGATTTCCATACAAACTTTTCACCCCCTTTTCACCACCTTCGAGGGTGAATTTCCAAAAACCCTTTCTTAGTGCAGCCTTGGACCTCTTAAGGAACCTACGTACTAAATTTGGAATCTCTAGGCCCAGCGGTTTTGGCTGTGCGTTCATATGTCAGTCAGGCATTCATTCAGTCAGTATTAATTTATAAACGAAAGTTTTAACCAAATACCACTCTAGTCAAACTTTGCTGACATATATAAAAATATATTTTTGATGATGAATACAAAGTTTCATGGCTTTATCTTCGATAATATGAACCCCATACAAACTTTCATCCATTATTTTAACCCTTTCGTGCCCTTTTTAAATGTGACTTATGTCATATCTCAAGGGTTAGTCTATTTTTGTGTGTGTGTGTATGAGAGAGAGAAGTATTAATTAGTATAGACAATAGACATTGAACATCTTATTAAAAGCAATTCTTTTTACCAGGTAATTTCGAGACAGACGGCATTCCGGTGCCTGACACTTGGTGCGACTACGTGTTCAATTCGCAGCCGAACAGGCCAGCCCACGGCCGCTTGTACAGTCCACGATATCCTTCAAGCTATCCAAGCAATGTTCGGTGTACTTATCATTTTAATGCCAGGTTAGTTTTCTTATTACAAAACGTAATGTTGTCTGTCGTTATATTGATTTTGGTAATCATATGCTTGCAATACTGATGTAAACTCGAATTTATGATTGTAGTACACACTCGTATTGTTAGATGAAGGCACTTAGAGCTGATATTTCATTCCAGTTTCCGTTGTGTGGTTTGGCGATGGAAATATAGTAGAACTGAAAATAAATTTTATTGAGCCTAAAAATATTCGGTAAATCTCTCAGTAATTGAAAACATGCAAATAAATAGTAAAGTGTTTCGAAGAACACACACATACGCAGTACTCTTGTATTGTACTCAAAACGTATGTACTTATGTCTACTTTCCTATTTCCTAAACAAACCAATATCACAAAACATAATTATATGGGGGTTAGGATACTTGTTAAATAAGGGTTGTTGAATAAAATTGCATGTTTGCCTCTGGACAATATTGATATAGTTTTTATTTTTATTAATACTTACAAATTATTAACTTACTTTACTTTGCTATGATGTATTAATATAAAATTAATAAATACTGTTTTAGATATATCTATGTTTATTGTAAATATCCTTCTACTGCACTATACAAAATAAGATACGAAAGAGCGCAAACTCAAACTAATTGGAAAAATACGTGCCTGTGTTCCTAGTGACAATTTACGACGGGATCGTGGTACTGTTGTTGGTTTAGTTCAGACAACGCACAACGAATTGCTATTAAGGTCGCTTTATTTATTTATCTGAACAACGCGTATGATCTCATATTACAAAATAGCTGCAATTAGAACATAATATATATATGCTTAAGCGCTTCTGCGAGTTAAAACGCTAACTCTAATGCCACCATGATGTTGTTTATATCAGTGTAATTATTTTATTCTATGCATAAAGTGTCAGATGGAATAGATTGACCCCAGCTCTATCATCATACGAGAATAACAGCCTTTGTAATTCGACCCACTGCTGGGGCACAAGTCATCGAAGGAGATTTAGGCAATAGTTCACCACGATTGCCCAATGTGGATTGGTGGACGGAGTATAAAGTGATCAATACCCCTTTGCTGATCCATTAGTTGCCTTGGGAGGATTATGGGGTGATGCTATTCTACTCTGCTGGCATCACATGTCTATAGTTGGGTGAAATTCAATGAAGAATTAATGGAAACAAACCAAATGTCGTTTTGTATAGGTTTGTCCCTTTTACTCGCTAACATTATTGCTCATCACTCGTACAAACATGACAGTGGTTTGTTTACATTTATTCTTTATCGAAATTGGCTCAAGTATAATAGAGCTGGGGACAACTTTATTCCATCTAACGCTTTATGAATAGAATAAAATGTATGATTTTCAAACTTTCGGCTTTCTTGTCGAATTTGGCTCGAGTATAGATAGAACGAATTCATAAATATGTATATTAAAATCATAACTCGTCACTGGTCCCAATATTAATTATATATTTTATAATATTTTATCTACTTGGATAATTTACATTGGGTCTAGACGCGCACAATATGTGCCTATCGATATGTACCTTGACTCGACGTAAAGAATTAAAACTGAGAGAATACTATACTCGATTGTAATTTATTCAAGACAAATATTCTTAGGTTTCAAGAAAAAACAATGAATACCGTCTGTTGGGTTTTGTGGCTCTAACGCGATGATCCCTTCGCGCGCCGCGCGTCGCAAGAAAAAAGAACAATAATAAAAAAGTTACGCTGGCCTGCGAACGCGCGCGAAAACAGAATGAAGAAATGAAAAATTACGTAAAATAATAGTTGGGATCGCTGAAGAAGCAGTAAGTTTATTTTATTTAGAGCTATTGATTGTTTTAACAAGTTTAATATTTCAATTAGTTTCGATATCCACCAAGTTTTGGTCAATCGAGCCGCGATCTTCCAATTATCAACATTATTTTTACACATGCATTTCATTCATTTCACATAATTATACAACATTACACAGATACAAAGCTTTATTTCGAATCTAAAGATTGTATTTAATGTTTTCGTTGCGTGTATTTTATTTTGTATTTCGATAAATTCAATACCTAGTTTAGCGTAAGTTGTTCAAAATGGCGAAAGCGTCAGAATCAAAAATAAAAACAAAAGACATCTCTGATTCGGATTTTGCACAATTGTTACAGCCTCTTATAAATAAAAAAGAGTTGTTTTTTCAAAGATTGCAACGTTTATACGACCTTTCCAAAAATGTTGTATCCGATTCTAACTTAAAGACAGAGTTCAATGTTCGGTTGAAGGAAGTTCATACAATAAGAACGACTTTAGAAAATATTCTGTCAGAAATAGATTCCATAAATTTAAAGTTTAGCTCTAAATACGAATGCAAACAATATGAAATCGAAACTATCGATGAGATTTACTATCAAATTTTATGTGTTTCTGAGAATATGTCGTTAAATAATATTAACAGTACATGTAAGTCTGAGCCGCCTGAAACTCGTATGGTTAGGCCGAGATTACCTAAATTAGAGTTGTTTCATTTTGACAGTCAATTAGAGAATTGGCAAACATTTTATGATACTTTTTTAAGCTTAATTCATAATAACCCGAGCATTACGAACATTGAAAAATATTATTATTTGTTAAGTGCAGTTAGTGGTTCTGCTTTAACACTAGTCAAAAGTATGCCTGTAACTTCTGATAATTATCCCATAGTTTGGAGTTTATTAATTAAGAAATTCGAGAACAAACGTGTTTTAGCTACTAACTACTTAGATAAATTGTTTCAATTTAAACCTTTAGTCACTGAGTCCGCGAGTGGGCTAAATACATTTTTACAAACATTTCAAGAAAACGTTAAAGCACTTAGTATTTTACAAATACCTGATTTTTCTGAATTTTTATTGTTTTATATTGCACTTCGTAACCTCGACTCTGCTACGAGGCGTCAGTTCGAACAGTCCCTTGAACAAGACATGATTCCTACTTTTCAACAGCTTATTTCATTTGTAGAAAAACATGTCCGCGTGTTAGAGATGTCAGAGGACAAGAGATCTGTTTCAAAACCACAACAGTTCAATCATAAGATTACTTATTCAATTGTTAAACAAAAATCTAATAATAATTTTTATAAAACTCCACCACTAAAACCTTCTTTGTCCGCAACTAGTGTCACTAAAAATAATTCACAATCTAAGTCGGTTTCAAAAGGTTGTTCATTTTGTAATAAACAGTTTCATTCAATATATAAATGTTTCGAGTATCTTGAGCTTACGCCGCGGCAACGATTATCTAAAATTAATGAATTAAATTTGTGCGAGAACTGTTTACGTTGTGGTCATTCGGTCAAAGAGTGCCCTTCAAAAATAACTTGTGCTATTTGTAAAAACATGCACCACCATACGTTGCATATGGATAATATAATCGTTTCAAAACCTATTATCAATAGTTGTTCGAATCAAAGTGATAAGCCAGCCGTTACGTTAACGTGTTCCTCAAAAGCCACAGTGCTGCTGGGTACTGCGCTTGTGCACGTAGCCGATCAGTGGGGTACTTACCACGCTGTACGCGCAGTCATTGACAGCGGTGCTATGTCTGCCTACATGACTCACGATTGCGCTGTACGTTTAGGATTAGTACGACGAAGATGTAATTTCGAACCGATAGGCTTGGGCGGCATTCCGGTACAGAACTACGGTCTCGTGACCTGTGCAGTCAAACCACGCACTACACGACGACCTGTGCTGCGTACCGATGCTGTTGTAGTTTCACAAATCACTAGTAACTTGCCGGTCGCGTCGTTGTCGCAGGACATAATTAATAAATTTAATCATTTAGAGCTGGCAGACCCTAATTACTACCACGCTGCGCCCGTTGAATTGTTGTTAGCAGGCGACTTGTTTCCTTATATCTATGACGGTCGAAATATATTACCTCGCGAGCGCGACTTACCTGTCGCGATGCATTCTATCTTCGGTTACGTTATTACTGGTCAAACCACACTATCTAACGATCAAAATACTCAATTTAATTCTAGTTTATTTTCAATTAATAATAATATCGAAAAAATTATTACTTCGTTCTGGGAGACCGAAAACGTGTCGCATGAGGTACCGAAGAACCCTGAGGACTTGTATGTGGAACGTTTGTTTTCAGAAGAGCATAGCAGGGATTCTTCTGGTCGCTATATTGTCAAATATCCGTTTAAACCAGAACATGAACTCGGGGACTCGCGCCAACAAGCAGTCCGCCGTTTACATAATTTAGAGACGAAGCTTGAGCGATCGCCAGAGCTTAAGAAAGAGTATCACAAGTTTATGTCGGAATATGAGAGCTTAGGACATATGACTTGCTTGGGTGATATGAACTCTATACATTCGAAGTATACTATACCTCACTTTTGTATACATCGTCCGTCAAGTACCACAACAAAACTCCGGGTAGTATTTGACGCATCGAGTAAGACCACTAATAACCTTTCTTTAAATTCAGTTTTGTTTCCTGGACCTAAGCTTCAGGCAGATATCAATGAAATTTTAATCAACTTTCGTATTCATGCAATATGTTTGTCGGGTGATATTTGTAAAATGTTTCGAATGATTCTAATCGAACAAAGTCAACGACAATATCAACATATATTGTGGCGGTTTTCTCAGAATCAACCAATACAAGTGTATGAATTAAATACGATTACGTACGGTGTTGCTAGTAGTCCATATTTAGCGATTCGCGTTTTACATCAATTGGCCGACGATGAGAAAGACAAGTATCCATTGGCATCGAAAGTGATCAAAAAAGGTTTTTTCGTCGACGATCTATTATGGTCAGTTCCTACCGTGGGACAAGCTATCCAATTGCAGGACGAGTTATTAGCCTTATTAAATGAAGGTGGATTTACGCTGAGAAAATGGTCCAGTAATAATCCTCTTCTCTTAGAGCGTGTACCCGCAGATCATCGCGAGACGCCCATAACCTTTGAACAAGACGAAAACCTCTCAATAAAGGTTTTAGGCCTTCAATGGACTCCCGCTGATGATGCATTTTCTTATGCAATTACTCCAATGTCAAACTGCTATACTAAGCGCAGTGTTTTAGCTCAAATAGGACGACAGTTCGATCCCTTAGGGTTCGTAGCTCCTTGTATTTTTTATGCCAAATGCTTCATGCAGAAGCTTTGGATTTCAAAACTCGGTTGGGATGATAAACTTCCACTTGAAATGCAGCAAGAGTGGAGTCGCTATATTTCAGAATTACCTCTTTTATCTAGTTTCAAGCATGAACGTCAAGCGACTATTAAAGGTCATTCTTATTATCAACTGTTAGGATTTTGTGATGCATCGGTTAAAGGATACGCTGCAGTAGTTTATTTGAGGTCGCTCAATAATGACGGTGAAGCTAAGGTTAGCCTCATTATTGCCAAATGTAAAGTCGCGCCATTAAAAACAATTTCTATACCGCGCCTAGAATTAATGGCAGCACATCTATTAGCCAAACTTATTAATTACACAAAAAATATATTACAGGATAGAATACATATTAATGATACATTATTATTTACTGATTCTTCAGTAGTACTTTCATGGTTAAACACTCCTGCTTATAACTTAAAAACCTTTGTCGCTACGCGAGTCTCTAAAATAGTAGATAGTGTTTCTAACGACAGTTGGTATCATATAAACGGAAACAGTAATCCTGCCGACATGTGTTCTCGTGGAGCATTGCCTTCAACTTTGCTAGCTACACCAGAGTGGCTAAAGGGAGCTCATTGGCTGTATTCACCGACTGAAAGCTGGCCAATTCATTCTATTCAACATTTCAAGTCAAATAGCGTCCCTGAACTTAAAACAAATTCTAGTATTTCTTTAATTCAAACAATTGATAGTAAACAATCTAACATAGATGAAATGTATGCGCTCACGGAAAAGTATTCAAGTTTTTCAAAACTACAAAATATTATAGCTCGCTGCTTTCAATTTGTTAGTAATTGTAAGTTAAGTAAATCAGATCGAAATATTAACAGTCCATCTCTGTCCAATGTGAACAAGGCCCACGATCTCTTAATCAAAATAGTTCAATATAAACATTTTTCTATTGAAATTAATTCTCTAAAGAACGGTAATAATTGCAGTCAGTCTCTTCGAAAGTTATCTCCATTTCTAGATAGCCTTGGTTTTCTCAGGGTGGGGGGTAGGCTTTCTGAATCCAGCCTTCCCTACTCAAAGAAGCATCCATTGCTGCTTCCAAAGAAAAGTAATTTTACCAACGTATTAATCGATTATTATCATAAAACGTTTCTACATGTGGGACCTCGCTCACTTCAAAGTTTTATCAATCAAAAATATTGGATTATTTCAGCTAGAAGTGTTATTAGGTCACGTATTTTAAAATGTATTTCTTGTTTCAAAGTTCGACCTTCTTCGCTTCAACCTATCATGGGAAATTTACCCAAATTCCGCACTGAAGATATTCATGCCTTTCACACTGTTGGCGTCGACATGGCCGGTCCTTTCTATACAAAAGAGTCGCTTCGCCGTAATGCTAAGATTTCCAAGTCATATTTATGTATGTTTGTATGCTTCAGTACTCGCGCCGTCCATATTGAAATAGTCTCAGCACTCACAACGGAATGTTTCTTAGCAGCATTTGATCGTTTTACTGCTCGCCGTGGCTTATGTCATACCTTGATATCTGATAATGGTAAAAACTTTGTATCAGCTAGTAAGCAACTCTCCGACATAACAAATTTCTATGAAAATAATAATACAGACATATCAGATAACTTCAAACTACGTAAAGTAATTTGGTCTTTCAATCCACCTACTGGCAGTCATTTCGGCGGTATGTACGAGAGCGCGATAAAATCAGCCAAACAACATTTGAAGCGAGTGGCTAGCACTAGGTCATTTTCATTCGAGGAATTAACCACTTTTTTCACGCGGGTCGAAGCCGTATTAAACTCACGCCCCCTAACTAGTATT
This sequence comes from Elophila nymphaeata, assembly GCA_955850985.1. NCBI lineage: Eukaryota > Metazoa > Arthropoda > Insecta > Lepidoptera > Crambidae > Elophila > Elophila nymphaeata. Next base: position 12,919,814 of record OY039076.1, on the reverse strand, counting down.
TCAAGTGACCCGAGTGAATTCGAGGCACTTACACCCGGGCATTTCTTAGTTGGTCGTGAGTTATTGTCTGTGCCTGAGTATCAACTGAATGATGAACCTGTAAACCGTTTAAATCGGTGGCAATTAGTTCAGCAAGCCTCACAGCAGTTTTGGAAGTTGTGGCGTAAGGACTATCTTCATTTATTACAACAGAGACAAAAGTGGTCTAACAAATGTCGCAACATTCGAGTAGGTGAGCTTGTTCTTATACACTCAGACGCACCTCCTCTTTATTGGCACTTAGGACGAGTGACGGAAACATGTCCAGGTTCTGATGGTGTAGTCCGGGTTGTCAAATTACGAACACGCACTGGTGAACTTATTAGACCCGTGATCAAAATAAGTCCCCTTCCAATAGAATCTTAGTCACATAAATATAAGTGCGTAAACGTTATTTATGTCAATTTATGCTAGATTTTAGTATTTTCAATAATTTACTAGTTTTTAAGTATTCGATATAAAGCTTCACGAATTTACAGTTCATATCAATTCACTCACATTATTATTTACTATACAGTCCACTACTCTTATCAATAAATACATACATATTTTCACCCATACCTGGGTTGGTAACTGGAAAATCGTGGGCGATTTCCGGTGGGGGGTTCATGTTGGGTTTTGTGGCTCTAACGCGATGATCCCTTCGCGCGCCGCGCGTCGCAAGAAAAAAGAACAATAATAAAAAAGTTACGCTGGCCTGCGAACGCGCGCGAAAACAGAATGAAGAAATGAAAAATTACGTAAAATAATAGTTGGGATCGCTGAAGAAGCAGTAAGTTTATTTTATTTAGAGCTATTGATTGTTTTAACAAGTTTAATATTTCAATTAGTTTCGATATCCACCACCGTCAATACCGTTATGCAAAAACTTAAATAAAATCTTTTTTAAATTCTTATAAGCGCTGTTGATTTGCTAACAGCGTTCGTTTAGAACGTGGTGTAATTAAGCTTCGACAATACATAGCCAGAAGTCCGATACACACAATACAACACTAAATTGTGGCCAAGCCTGCTATGCGTTTTGGTACAACCTCTGCAACAAAGTCAGTGTGTACACTAAATCACGCATTCCAAACACCAATAATTATTCGGCTTCTAATATGGCCCTGCTGAAATTTGTAGAGCTTAAAATATCCCAGAATACCAAGTAGTTTCAGCTTTATAAAACAATGGTTTAATGTTAGAAACTAGACCATTATGTAAATATTTGAGCTTAAATAACTTCTATTGTATTGTTGCAAGTTCTGAAAGTTACTTAACTGCGATATCGGAAAAAATGTGGATGTAGGAATACTAAAACAAACATGCTTAAATTCTCAATCGCAAAGGAATAATATATTCAAGCAGAAAATTCTAGAGTAATAATTTTATGTGAAGCGAATAAATCAAAAGTTCGTGCCTTACGAATCGAAGTAGCGATGATGGAAGCAGAAATAATTTCCAGATATACAAAGAAATAAGAAAACATTCTTTGCTAAGAATAATTTTCAATAATTTTTAGTTTAATTGGCTCTAAGCATCAAATGTCTAAGTTAATACATAATGTCTTTACTTTAACACTTAAACAATGTGCTCTATTTGGTTTAAGGGTATTTAAGGCAACGTATTCTTCCAATGATTTTGGCATTATAGGGGAAATTTATATTGTGAAATGATAGGCCACTTAATATACTACCTATTATTTCATTAATAAATAGATGCTGCAAGTATTGGTGGCACACCGATTGAGTTGCAATTATTTAATTAATAAATAAAGGTATTGAGACAGAGGGGATGCGATTTCTTAAAAATATTGTCCACAAATATACACAGATTGATGCTCTTAATTGGAACAGTTTGTTCTAAGCAAGTATTGGCATACTTCCTTAGAACAAACTGTTCTAATAGTGGACTATAAAGAGATCACAGTCAAAAAACACAGCCTTCAGTATACTGTTGTGTTTCTGTGACTGTGTCAGGTTCCAGAACTTCGTTGGATATGGTATGGGTTCAAGGTTAGTAGCATACAAGTGACACTTCGGTATTGCAAGCATTTGTAGGACGCATACCGCCATTTGCTTCTTTGAATTGAATTTCCATATATATTTCCGTATAAAACTCCTTTGAATTAATACGAAACATTCATATAAAGGAGCAAGCATCAATTTTTTTCTTAGAATGCAATTCTTTTATAAATGCTTTCGAAATCTACCCTTTGAATATGTTTGTATTAAACTCTGATATTTATTTGCAGACACAACGAACGAATAAAACTTGTTTTTGAAGAATCATTCTTGCAAAAAGGAGACGAAAGGTGAGTTTTAATAACAGATATATAATACTTTAAAAACATTCTTGGTTGGTTGAATATTTTAAGAACATTCTAGATTCATTTTCTATAACAAGAAGTAAATAGTAGTGTTGAATCCTTGCCTTGGGTTGGTAACGAAATTTGCCCGCCTAATTTTTCTCACGCATCTAAGTGTTTGGTTTTACACTAGCGAGACATTTCGAGAAACATGCCACGTGTGTATCTTGTAAATTCACCTGTTTATATCTGTTCCTGGACGTTCCGCGGGAGACTGATGGTGTGAAGAAATTTTACATTTAGTACAACGTAAAAAGAACCTATCGCCCTTGATGGGGCGCGTCTACAGTCACGGGCCGAGCAAGCTTTCGTAAAGATGCTGGTTAATATTGGTGGGTTTTTATCACAGATATATCAATCTAAGGGGATCGGTCTAATCGCCGAGTTCATAGGAAGATCGAGTGTCGCGATCAGCGGCCGTACTACATAACATGGTTCTAGTTGAGCATGTCGTAATATACACTATTTATTGCGCGCGTCTTAAGGACTGCGAAGCGATAAAAGTTAAGCACAGCCGCAAGGGAGATCGGTCGAATCGCTGAGTTACGTATTCACTTGACTTTATCGGAAGGGGAAGTGGCGGAAATGTATGCCCACAGGGCATACACTTGTCACAAGCTAAACGCCGGCTTGGCCTATCTCCTTGTATTATTAAATCTGTGGATTTTATCGTCCTCCTTGGTTAAGATTCATTTTGATTTATATACAGCCAACAATCTGAATTGTCTAATCGAACAAGTAGAGAAAAATGAAGATAGCATATTTGTTTTTAGGCAGTTTACCCGTACGTGATAACAATGGTTTATCAATTTGCACATATGATGATATTATAGAGAAGGTTACAAAATACAAGTTCAAAAATAATGATAACTTAATTTTATTTATAGGAAATAGGGATAATGTAAACAAAAGATCATTACTAAAATATTATGACTACCTACTGAAATTAAATGTAAAAAGCATTGTAATGTTTACATTTCCTTATTGCGATAGTTTGCCACAGTCAGAAAATGAAATTAGATATAAATTAAACATACAATTAGATACTTTGTCATATTATGAAGACAAAATACATGTTTTTGACATTAATAAATTGACATGTAATAATCGTAACAATAAATATTATTTGACAAGAGATAGAATTTTTCTATCAAATTATTTTAAAAAACAATTAGCAAAATTGCTAAGCTTTTATATATCTACTTCAGCCAAGAATTTGGCTGTACGGACAGCTCCTATTGAGCAACCTTATTCTGACATTGCCTCTATTGGGCCATCACGGTGTGACAATGCCTCTATACAGCATTGTAGTTCTGACAGTGCTCCTTTTGAGCAAGTTAGTTATAATAATATAATAATTGCTCCTGTTGAGCAAACTAACTTTGACGCACAGATAAGCTCATCACAAAATCAATATTTAAATTAATTAGTAAGACAACAGAGGACACCTCTGGCAATAGCTCACTTAAAATAGTTCACCAAAATATTCAAGGCTTATCTGGAAAGGAACTAGAAATTTCTTTACTCTTACAGAGTCTAAATATACATGTAGTATGTCTCACAGAACATTGGCTAAAAAGAACTCAGTTATTAAATTGTATTGAAAGTTATAACATTGTAAGTGCATTCACTAGAGAATCTGCCATTAGAGGTGGTTCCTTAATTTTGTTACAGAACAATATTAAATATAAAGAACGTTCAGATGTGATTAAGCACTCAATTGAACGAATTATTGAAATTTCATGTGTGGAATTTGAGCAATTTATAATTGTATGTGTATACAGACCCCCTTCTGGAAACTATGATCTGTTTGAAACTACAATGGAAAATGTTCTAAATATTATTTGTAGCAATAACAAGAAGATAGTTGTCTGTGGGGACTTCAATTTAAATATTCTAGTACCAAGTCCATACACAAATAGGTTCATTAATTTATTTAGATCTTTTAATCTTTATTATGCTTTCTTTGAACCTACCAGAATCACCCCTACTACAGCTACTTGCTTGGATAACATTTTCTGTAATTGTAATATACTTGAAAAATCTATACTCAACTGTGTAAACTCAGATCATAGTGGACAGAAAATCACTATTGAGCGCCGTAATGTTAATCTAGTAACAAAAATTACTTCTAGACCAATAACGGACAGTCGCATGAAGATTTTCGAAAATAATAATGAACATAGACTTCATTTCTTACAATATTGTGATGATTCAAATAAAATGTATAAAAATTTATTTAATCAAATAAATTTAGAATTCAATAGCATATTTAAACAAAAAACTGTTTCACTTAACTCAAAAAAGAAATTTAGTGATTGGGCTACCCCAGGCATATATGTTAGTAGAAGAAAATTATATGATTTATATTATGAAAAGTCTATGTCCACAGACCAGTCATTTATAAATTATGTCAGAAATTATTCTAAAATATTTAAAAGGGTTTGTAATGTTGCAAAAGCAAACTTCCTTAGTAATAAAATTAAAAATTCTGCTAATAAAATTAAGACCACCTGGAAAATTATAAACCAAGAAACTGGTAAAACGTCATTTAAAGATAGGTCTTTTGGAATTAATATTAATGGTAAAATGGTAAAAACGGATGAAGCAGTGGCAAATGCTATGGAGGCCTTTTTCTCAGACATTCCCATGAAAATCACTAGTAAACTGAATTCATCTACTGAATTTGCGGTTTCCTTTTTAGAATCTAGTGTTGATAAATGTGATATTTCTTTTAACTTTCATGAAATTAATGACGATTACATTATAAAAACGTTTAAATCTTTAAATAAGAAAAAGACGGAAGATCTATGGGGTTTATCGGTTACAGTTATAACAGCAATAATTAAAGTAATTTCCCCATATTTAACGATTATTTTTAATAAATGCATTGAAGATGGGGTTTTTCCCGATTTAATGAAATGTAGTAAAATTATACCTTTGTTTAAGTCTGGGGATAAATGTGATCCCACTAATTTTCGTCCCATATCCATTTTACCAGCGTTAAGTAAAATATTTGAGAAAGTTATTTACAATCAATTGCTTTCTCATTTTACATTGAATAAACTGTTTCATGACAGACAATTTGGTTTTACTAAGGGTAGAAATACGACAGATGCAGGTGTTGCGTTAATGAAACATATATTTGATGCTTGGGAAAACAAACAAGATGCTCTAGGTGTCTTTTGTGACTTGTCCAAAGCCTTCGACTGTGTAGAACATAAAACCTTATTGGCCAAATTACAACATTATGGCGTCTCAATGAACTCAATAAAAATAATTGAATCATACCTGAGTGACCGATTACAAACAGTAGTTATAAATAAAGCGAAGTCTTCAGGGGCCCCTATGCTCATGGGCGTGCCGCAGGGTTCGATATTAGGTCCGTTACTTTTTTTGATTTATGTAAATGACCTGCCTTACTATGTAAGCAACTTATGTGAGACGGTATTATTTGCAGATGATACTTCCCTTATTTTCAAACTAAATAGACAAACAGAAAATGTTGACGATGTGAATAATGCCCTTTCCAAAGTAATGTGTTGGTTTACTAATAATAACTTGTTACTAAATTCAAATAAAACTAAATGTATCAAATTTTCGTTACCAAATGTCAAGCAGGTCAGTACAAATATTAAAATTAACGAAGAAATTATACAATGTGTTGACTCAACAGTATTTTTAGGAATAACTTTAGATTCACGTCTACAATGGAATCCTCATATTACTACCCTATCAGGAAGACTTAGCTCTGCTGCTTTTGCTGTTAAAAAGATTAGATTACTGTCTGATGTTGAGACGGCAAGACTTGTATATTTCAGTTACTTCCATAGTGTTATGTCATATGGTATATTGCTGTGGGGATCAGCAGCTGATATTCAAGACATTTTTGTATTACAAAAGAGAGCCGTACGCGCCATTTATAAACTAAGACCTCGTGACTCGCTTAGAGAGTTATTTAAAGAAATCAATATATTGACGGTTGCTTCCCAATATATATATGACAACATTATGTATGTTCATAAAAATTTACATACATTTTTGAAGAAAAGTGATTATCACAATTTAAACACAAGATATAGAAATAAACTTTCTGTACCAAGCTTCAGACTTCATAAAACTAGTCACTCATTCATGGGGAAATGTATACAAATATATAATAAACTCCCACATCATGTAACTGAACTTCCGTCACATAAATTTAAGCTTCACATTAAACAAATTTTAATGAAGAAAGCGTATTATAAAGTTCAGGAATATATAGACGACAAAAATGTGTGGACACATCCAAATGTGCTCGATTCTCCATTTTAATCTAGTGAGATATCAATGTGTAAAATTTCAATTCTCTAATTGACAATATTGTAAGGAAGGATGTCTTCAATCACATTTTTTATATATATTTATTTATTGTAAGTTTAATTATGAGTCTTTATTTTATTATATTATTATGATTAATTATTAAACACTTGACAATGTGAATTATGACTCTTTCCAAATCAATACTATGAAAACTGTAAAGGGAGGATAAAACTTGTTGAGTTTCTTGCCGGTTCTTCTCAGAACAAGGCCTCCTGGTAGACTCTCGAACCGATGGCATCAAAATTGACTTTCATAAGTGTACAAATTGTACCTAAATGAATAAATTAATTTTGACTTTGACTTTGACTATTGTAGCACTGGTTATTTCCCACTTACCTACCCTACTTTTATCACTACAACCAGTAGGAACGTCACTACTAATGTTCAGTTGTAGGGACTGAACACGTCGTAGCAAAGTTCGTAGAAACTTTGGTAGGTACGCTTTCTTAGTACGTATTTACTCGCTACACACCATAATAAGTCATTGATGTCGAAGATATCAATACTTAATTTGAATGGCAGAGTTATGGTGACTCTACTATTCAAAGTAACGAAAGAATAAAAAAAAAATACAGCAGCAGTTTCTTTTAGTAATCTAACCTTTATTTATATAGTCAATTTTAGATTTCAAATACGACATACAAAAATATATCAACAGTACTGATTTCACAAAACTAAAGCAGTGCCGTAAAAAGTGGATTTGTGTTAAATGACATTGCAATTTTATAACACTTATCTGCCTTTTACAGTCCGTTCTTATTCAACTAAATCATAATCATCGATAGAACTGATCCCAATTTTGTACACAGCGAACATTTTTCAGGAATTTTTAACACCACGTTTTTGTGCCTAGGCAAAGTTTTTTTCCACTATAAAATATTCTATCCTACAATTGCTCTCGAAAAACGCATTGCAGATAGTATTTTTTCTTTATTTTCCATTGGTGTTTCGTGATATTAATGCATGATAATTGATACCAATTGACGCTAAAATTTATATTATCGCTAAGTTAACAATATAGCAATAATAATTGAGCAGTCCACAAACTTAATTTCAAAATATACTACATGCAACAGAAATAGCGCATTCTCTGAAAGTAATCTCTAATCTTATTAATATGCAATAAAATCAATTTCAGTAATTGTTACATTAAAATACATCATTATGTTGCCCTAACAGATTTTTGTTTATGCAATATAGCCGTTTTTGTAAAGGCAATTGTAATACCATAAGACAAAACTCAATTTGAGTTGTTAAATTACTTACGGTAGTGTCTATATTTAATTTTGTTTTTGCGAATTTTGCTATAGAATTAAAAGAAAATCATTTTAATGCTTAATTCTGTTACACATTGTGTTAATTTTTTAAATAATATAGGTCTTATTTCTGAAGAAATAAAGTATGACTTTTGTAGTTCTTTTTTTTTCTTTATTGACAGAAATATGTTTTCTTTCTAGTTGTCTCAATAGAGCGGATATCATAAAAGTCTTCGATGGGCGGCTGTCAACTGCCCCGGTGCTGGCGCTAATATGCAACGAAGTTATAGGTAAGAGTTTGCGATATTTTATAAAGAGAGGTCAAAAGGAGCTAAGTAACTAATACTGGACTAGCGTGTAAATCTCCTTTATATTTCGCCAAAAAAGCTAAAATATTTTGCAATTCATTTGAAACGCAACATTGCATAAACACTCCACAGTATTAGAATAGAAATGATGACAATATGAGATATTGTTATCTATTTCAATACAACTTAAAAACCGATATAATGTTTGTTACGTCCCCTTCAAGAAATACGTATTAATATATAAGCTAATTGTTAGATAGCGTGGATGACTCAATGCTTTTATAATACGTATATGTAAGAAAGCTAGTCACCGTGTTAATAAAAATACATGGTTCAATATACCATTCGCACGAACCTTATATAATAAGAGTCCCGATGAGTTATCGGGACTATATGTATATAATGCCTACAGCACTAGTGTTTGTGCTATGGGGCTATAGCTATGAGAGATACCACGTTCTACTAGAGTACCTTTACATTGCAAAACAGGATTTTGTCCTACGTTTTGCGCTACAATCGTCTGCTTTAACATATTGCAATCAAATTTAACATACGTGTATGACATCAAAATATAAGATTTCTATCAAATTTTGAGCCGTCGATCACAAAAGTTTGGTTGCTTACCAAGTGCGCGGTCGGTATTTGGATGGGTGACCAAAATTTAACATGCATGTATGACATCAAAATCTAAGATTTCTATCAACCTTTGAGTCGTTTCCGGTATACGAGAAAGTCATGGGAAGACCACTCCCGATTTTTTGTCTATCTGCTTGGACAAGAATTTCTTTTGATATAGCAGCTCTAGTATAATACTAGTACGTATAGTATTATATTATCTGTGCTAGTACTTAAATGAATGATGCTAAGGATGAATTCGCGCTGATAGTCGAACTAGGATTGAACCTAGAATTTCTATCGACACTGGAATAAAAAAATAAAAAGTCAATATTATCAAAATTACACACTAATGCAATACATTACATTGCAATGTTGTTTTTCTTATTAACTTATTTAACATTATAGCTTATTTTGTAAAATTTGAGGCTAAAATATCTACTTCCAAGAACAACATTGTATTAGATAAAGCCTTTTCACAAGACATCTAATAATACTAAATTGTATTCTATTTCCAACAGGTTACGAAATATTATCAAGTGGCCCAGATCTTTTAGTACAATTCACAGCGAACTCCAATACTCCAGGACAGGGGTTCAAAGCAAGTTATCAGTTTCAAATGGACGACACGTCTAGCACAGGTTTAGTAAGCATTGTGCTATTAGCTTTGTAAAGAAACCTTGCGACAATTAAATTGTATTTTGAGATTTGAATAGTTTGTGGGTTTCGGTTAGGAATAACAATTTTAAGTTACCCTGCGATATCTTGTTTTTAACTCATTGAAATATTATTGAAATTTCAAAGGCATGGCGTATAATTGTTTTTAAATATATTTGTATAGTTTTAACAATGATGGTCACATAATTAAGTTATGGTTAGTTATTTTTTTTAAATCTAGCGGAGTAAATCTTAATTACTTTGTGCATCACTAAGATTGACTCTTCCATAAAAAGTCTTCTGCACTTGTTGCTGAAAATAACCATGCATTTACAGCAAAATAATGTTATAACTAAGATTTCCACATTTACAAATACAGAAAGCTTTTCTCGCTTTGACGCGATAAATGTAATATTGAGAAGGTAAACTCCACACTAATAGGACTCTATCAAATTTTTATATAAATTAATGAAAAGAAACACATTTTTGAAGTTTTTTATTTTCTGTAAGTACATTATAGGTAAGATAGAGAAGGTGTCAATTTAGATTAATAATATTCTATAACATTATACAAGTTGTCTACAACCACTGCGGCAACAACATGAATATACTCACAACACACACTACACACTATACAGGTAAAAGACATGAACAGTCAAACGAGAACCATGTATTCTGCTCACCGTCATAACATTTTTCTTCCTTTAGACTATACCTGGGAAATTGATAGTTACGATTTTATTGAAGGTCAAAGTCATAATTTTTTTTTTCATTTTTTTATGAAAACGTATTCTATACGTTATTTCTTAATTATTGTCCAAAGAAACATTATATTTTTTTTTAGTATTTCATAACAAAAAATGGCTTCAAAACGTTAGCGTTCAATGTAGGTCACTCGATGCGCAAGGACACTAACGAACGGGGCCGCCGTCTGGCAAAATTATCGCGGTTTTGCGAGTTCCGTGCGAGTTGAGCCCTTTACATTGCGCGGTACAATTTGCAATTTTTTTGAACACCAAAAAATAAAAATCATTTCCCAGCAATATTTTTTTTGAAATATGTCTTATTTTGATGTATAGAATACGTGGTTCTCGTTTGACTGTTCATGTCTTTTACACCCAGTATACCCACGAAAATACGTACTAAACTCAATATCAATAAAGCAGTCTACACACCAACCCTGTCGACACGACGACACAGCCCGGCGCCTTGGGGAATCATGTCAGCGGCATATCTACGACTTGCGTACGCACTCATTTGCCAGCGAGCAAGAGCCACTCAAGCTGCAGTGATCTGATAATTATTCCACATTCTGCTATTACTAGATCAGTATCAGTATCCATGTTTTGGTAAATGTAGGCTGAATTATTCGAGAAATACAACATAAGATAAGTCACTAACATTGCTGAAGAGTGCCGACTAATCTGCCGACAAAGAAGTTGACGACTCTAGTCGGCGAGTCGGCAGGTTTGGTGTGTAGAGTCCTTAAACTGAACCGTTGTCTGTAGGCACCGAAACATACTATTATTTATCTTTTAATATTTTGTATTTTATAAATTTATATATATTTTCTCAACAGATTCTGATATCAAAAAATCGAGCACTACAGAGGTAATATTTGGCCTGGGGCCGGCAGTGAGTGCAGCAAGTAAGTTATCATAATTTTATTTACTCTACTACCCGATTTTCGTTTTGCGAACAACTCGAATCTGCATTTTATCGATTTCACAGTGGCTATAAAAATTACTGGACTAGAACTGAGCACTTTTGAAGCAGATTTTAAAAGCTTTAAAGACAAGTTTTTAATCGTATTAATTCTAAGTTTGACTTTGCTTTTAACTATACAAAATGAAAAATATGGGAGTGTAGTCATTATTGGTACAGCTCCTTTATTGTACAACCTCAAATCAAACCAAATATCTTTTTTGCGTATCACATAACAATAAGGGTTTTAAACATAGGCTGTAGTTCCTGTGATACCCCGTAGCGGCACTGCAATTTAAGAGAGTACATTAATCCTTATTAGGTTACCTCTACTTTGCCTCCCATATGATATTATTATTTATCAGTCGCTACATTTAGGCGACAAACTGGCAACTTTTCACTATTTGGAAGCATTGTATGGCCCATACTTTAAGATGTGGCTTCATTTGTAACGAAATGTTACCTAAGGCTCAACCCCTCTTGGGATTATGAGCCTCATTCTATGTATGTATGCTACATTTAGGCGACAAACTGGCAACTTGTCACTATTTGGAAGCATTGTATGGCCCATACTTTAAGATATGGCTTCATTTGTAACGAAATGTCACCTAAGGCTCAACCTCTCTTGTGATTATGAGCCTCATTCTATCTATGTATGTATGTACTCGCTAATAAAGCGAGTCGGTTACAATATTATTAATGCTGTGACAAAATGGTCGCAGTAGTAAACTGCGAACATTTTGTACCAACTTAGTCCAGAACTAGACTGTTATATTGATAAATTTTGCGAAAGTTTGTACAATTTAGAAGCCGGTGCAATACGGGCTTCTCTCCCCTATAACTTTAGTCCTAAAGTGATATGTATGTGTGGATGTATAGACGAGACCATTTAACGCATAAACAGCGGCCTGAAAAGACAGCAAATCTATCAGACTGCAGTACTATTTTTCACGCACACATGCGCATTAGTTACTTTTTTATTCATACATTTTTATTACTACCAACGGATCTCATAACAGTTAGTGATCATAATTTTTTTATTAATTCTGTTACTACAACAAGGTATTAACAGTATTAATAAAAAAAATATGATCACTTACAAAAACAGTGCATTCCGCCTGGTCATAAGAAAAAAATTTGTGCGTGTAACCTTTACGCGCGATTGAAGTAAAACTTCTTTGACGTAGATCACTGAAATGATTGAATTTTAACTGAAAAAAAAAAATATGACAGATACTTACGACCAATCGAAATTACTATTTTTAAATAGCGGAAACTACACAGACTTTAGAATACTGAGCGTTACTTCCGTTAGAAAAATCTGAGTTACCCCCTAGTCGCGCCTAAAGAAGTTTTACTTCAAAAATAACCCTAACATACCTATCACCCAGCCATGTAGGTGCATAAAACACTAGACTCGCCCAAAAATGTACGATTAATGATATTATGAATTTCAATGATTATATTTTATGAAGTTATGAAGAATGATCATTATGGTTTTAAATGGTATGAGAAATGTTTTCGGACCTCCAATGATAGGAATTGAAAAGTTATGTAAGAAAATGTATCTATATACCTATCCTATATCTACGGTCTCGCCCTAGTCGATTCATTGCCAATCTATAAACGTCAGTAATTATAAGACTCACGTGGACAACAGACCACGTTATGTAAACAATCAAATCTTTGCCGTGAATTATTATCTTGCCAAAACTCATCGCAGCAAAAAATGACCGCCAATAAATATCCCAGTCACATCATTTATTGAATAAGTCCACCCACTTCAAACACCGCTCACGTGTTCACTAGAACTTAATAAGAATTGAAAGCGGGTACCAGTTAAGTGACACGAACGTTTCAGCTTCCTCCTGCGATCAAGTATTCAGTAGCGATAAGAGCAAAAGCGGTAAATTGACCTCTCCGTTATACCCAAAGCCGTATCTACAGAAAACGCAGTGTCATTACGACTTCTTGGCGAGAGGCAGGGAGCGGGTGAGGCTCGTCTTTGAGGACTTCAGTCTGCAACGGAGCACGGACAACATAATCGAGTAAGTGCAAGTACTGTCGTCGAGAAAAGTGCTGAGCGATTTACATTAGCATAGTAAGTTTTCGACGTCGACGACGCAAACATTTTTATCGGCCTATAAACATGACGCAGTTGAGAAATTCATATGCTGTTAGTATAACTATTAGTGGCCAATTTCGGATATACTATACTAAATATGTTGTTACAAATGAACGTTTTATGCTTGATATTCTGAGTAAAAGGGTTTTTGATGAAAAATCAATCGCTTTACAAAATACTGTAATGCGATTTGCTTAAACAATTGTTAATAAACACAAGTACATTTTACAAACATCTAAAAACACATTCTAGTTTTCAATACAAAATGGAATATTTAGAAATGAAAAAAAACTGTAAATGTTTATAACAAGTTTATAAACAAAAACTTTAAAGTTATATTTTTTATTATTACGTATTTACACCTACGAGAGTACATGGACGACTCTTCCCTATTGTGATTAGGATTTCTGGAGGAAAAGTTTCATTCCCATAAGTTATAAGTGTTCAACTATTTTCTGTGGTCAATATACCACAGTAAATCGTTATCTAAGTGGACTCAGAGAAAATTTCAGAGAGTGCAATATATCAAAGTAACAATAAAAAATTACGAGTAATAAAAATAAAGAGAAACTTTGAACTATGCCCAAAAAATCTATTTAACGGAGTTCTTCAGAAAAGTGAATGTGAGACTGAGATTAGAAGACGATTATGTAACTGATACCTACTTATTCATGAGTTTCTTCTAATACTTGGATCCAATTTATAATTCAACGGATCTTAGATATAAAGAATAGAAGTGTAACAATACTATGTTAAACCTGCCGAAGGATTTGATATGATATTGGAAAGGATTTGATATGATATTGGAGCGGACAAGTTCCAGAAAAATATTGACATGTTTATTTGTAAGTTGTCGACTCCGGTGATGAACCGTTAAATATAAAATATATATTAAAATACATATTCGTCGTATTATTCTAAAAAGAACATGTACTTTTTCAAAAGAAAGCTAGTTAAAAGTTTCAATATATTTGTATAAGGACAGAAACATTAGTAATGCAAAATAAGAAACCGTAGAACAAAAATCAGGAGTGGTCTCCCCTTGACTTTCTCGTATACCGGAAACGACTCAAAAGTTGAAAGAAACCTTGTATTTTGATAATGATACACGCATGTTAAATTTGGTTGCAATAAGTTAAAGCATACTCGAGTTATCGTGCTAACGCACAGATACACACACAGACACCCATATGTACAGGCATAATTTCATAAACGGTATATTTGGACTCAGGGAGGTCCAAACCGTGTAAATCCGTCAAAATCTCGAGCTCTAATTTTTTGACGATTACAAGACTTCCTCTAGTCTATGTAGGTATACGAGAAAGTAATAATTCAATTTAAAAGGATTTGTTTCGACCGTATTCGCTGGGAGTAGAAGCCATTTTCAACTGACTTATTTCAATGCTTTACTCGAATCTCAGAATGCCAATACCCTAGGATTATTTGTCAGTAACATAACCTGGAGGTAGGCTAACAGACGTCAAAATCAATTGTGGTCACTGCAATACTAGCTTAAGGAGTTTGCGGAGAAGCAAAGGCGATATATTATTTCAAGTACCTAACTGCATTAATCATTGACGTTAAGGGAATAAAAAAAATATTGTTACAATATTATTATAATTATACATTGTCTAGAAAATTATCTTGACAAATAATACTATTACCCTGCTAAATTCCTTGATGCTATAGTTAGTATTTTTCTGGGAACGCTATGTGTTCTTCTTCATGTAGCTATAGCACCGAAAACAATATATTCTAGAACAAATGATATTTATATTAGTTTTTATTTGAAACCTTTGTGTGGCTACTCAGACAATTACATGCACCGGAGACTTGTCAGGATTTTTGCTGGAAATCACAATTCAAACGAAAGAGGGGAACCAAGGGTAGTGCCTGGGACTTGCGGCTTCAGGTGTAGGTTTACCAGGCCCATTTCCGTTGCAACAACACTCACCTCCATTACCCCTGCTTCTCTCTTCAACTAATATCACATACACACACATACATAGCTAAAGGACATAGGTTCAGTGGAGATGTTCACGTAGCGACGACTCGAACCAGGGGGGCTATTCGCTAACTTTATTTGACAGTTGAAAGTGATGATCACTGAGTGAATTGCATATCCATTGCTGTTTTTACATCACAAGTGCCATAATAGAGTGTGGTCTAAAACGGCAATAGATATGTCAATCACTCAGTGATCATCACTTTCATCTGTCAAAAAAAGTTAGTGAATAGGCCTACTGACTGAGCTCCGTAGAGCGCGCAGCGACTGACACGAAGTTGTTCCGCAGGTGGCACGCTTTCCGCGCGCTTGCGTTGCGGAGCCACTTAACACTGAATATTAGTACGAACTACGGACACCATGATATTAAACAGTGATCATGACCAAGCTGCGGAATATGAATTTAGCCTTGTCAACAAAAATTCACGTATCTTAGTCGTATGAATTCCAGCGAGACTCCTGTAGGGATTATAATTCAATCCGGTTTACTCAAATGTACAAAAAACAACTCACTGTCTAGTTTACATATCGTAACCGCAAATGCATTTTATAGCAGCAAAAACTATGACTGTGCTAAAATATAAATGAAAAATTTCAAAAGTCCGACAAGAACAGAAAAATAAGACAAATTAATCTAAAAATATATTGCAATAAACGAGTGATCAGTTGCTATAGTAAATAAGAATACCCTGTAAACAGGTACTACTAGATGTATTAATTCAATGCCAGGAAATTAAAAACCATTTTTCAGATTAATTATTAAAAAAAATGGAATAAAACACGAGTATTATTTAGTTAATTTATTAAGTCAAAAATTTTCAAAGCACTTTAAACAGAGATACTTTGAATAATATCAGTTATACTAGGTGATAGTCATATTAAGAACTTAACACTTTTAGATAAAACCAAATAATATATGATTACACCCATTTGTAAGTAATGGAGTCTTATTTTTCTCTTTTAAATATTTGTTACATAATAACTAATACTAATACTAACAATATTGAACAAATATTATATTCACTGCTAATGCAGAGTACAGCTTTTCGCTTGATTTAGGACAAGATTACGTACAATCAGCATTGTTACAATAATCATTCATACATAATCGTGGCAATTATTACTGCACAAGCGCTGTCGTTAGACATGGTACTAAAGTGTTAAAGACCGTTACTTAGACAGTAAAATTGAGATGTAATTCTAAAAAAGCGGAAGTTAGGGTTAAAAAAAATATTCAAATTCACCCCTCTCACCAAGGATTAAAATATTTTTTAAATAACACATCACCTAATATTCAAAATAGTACACGATTTGTCTGAAGGTCCATTGTCTGGCAAAACTAGTATCATGTTTTTTTTCTGAGCAAATAATATCAAAGGACAACAATCTTAAGTGGACAATTATTTCGGGTCAAAACGCGCACTGAATAAGCTTAGTTAGGATGTCCTCTTATGGTCACGGCCGCAACAAAGCTACCGAATTGCCAAGAAAATATGGTACCTACTTGCCTCACAACAATGATAAATATTAATAAATGTTTAATGATATTTCTCTTTCACAATATAGCCATTACAAAGTTTATGATTAACGAAAACTTAAAAACAAGTTAATTAGCCACGGCAAGGCCATACAGGATGACGGTAATTAGTGGCAGATCCGTCAAGGGGAGATGGAAGAGGACAATACTAGTTATTTCACTATGGGATGTACTATCCGAAAGCGAACCGTTTCTGAGATATTAAAAAATCCGAAAAACCCAACGCAATAAATCGCAAGAACTGACTGAGGGGGGTTTGCCAGCCCCTAGTTTCTGCTAACTCTTGCTATAGCAAGCGTGCTATAGCAAGAGTTAGCAAAACTCCTGCGATTTATTGCATTCAGATGTGTTTTTCGGATTTTTTATAAAATTCTAAAATAATGTTCGCTTTCGGATAGTATCCCTAGACATCCCATAGTGAAATCGACTAGTATTGTCCTCTTCCATCTCCCCTTGACGGATCTGCCACTAATTACCGTCATCCTTCTATCTCCCCTTAATGTCTTTGGTTGGCAGACAAGCATATGGCTTGCCTGGTGGTAAGAAGTCACCGTAGCCAATAGACGCTTGCATCACTGACGTGATACTCACGTGCTCTGATCTCCTGCCATACCCCGTGGGGCTCTGGAAACCTTACTCACCAACAGAAACACAACACCACAAAAGTATAGTGTTATTTGACTTTGGTCTTCTGTAAGTGGATTATCAGGCTCCCATCACCTCACTATTAGGCGTTTAATGCGTTTTAGCGATATTTGCAACAGTAGGTAAAATATTACATGATTATATCACTGTATTGATACGGTGCGCTTTTTGGCCCGAAATATTTGTCCATTTGAATAATGCAATGCGAAAGTACAAATTTTATTTGACACAAATGTTGCCATATAAATCAGATTAAAATCTAGAAATTACTATCTTTCTGAATTGTCAAGCATGAAACGTGAGCGAAGCTTACACTGCAGTTGTTACTTTTGATGTGTTGTATACTGTATGCTGATTTTCGATTCAATTCTATTCTAGGCTATTGACAGAACCCTTTTTTACAGCTGCGAGAGCATGGACTCTCTAGACATATTTTTGTATGTGGATGGTCGTCTCGAGAAAATGGTCTCTTATTGTGGAGACGAGACACCCAAACCAATAATGTCGAATGGACCGAAACTATCCATTGAATTTCGAGGGATGTTCTCATCGAGACATAGCAGAGGATTTAAGTTAACTTATTCGTTTGTAGAAGGTAAGTTATTATTTTAAGCGATTCAAGCAAATATTTAAATAAGTTTTTACAGGGAAGCTCTTGGCCTTCATCCCACCTGAGGTTAGGTGATTACAATTCAGGGATCCACGTTCGGAAGCCTCCTCGTGGTGGACCCTGGTAACGTGGTAGGGGAAACTTTCTCGGCGGGTGGCTTTTGATGTCAAGTGTGCCCCCTTGGCATTCAAGACATATGCCATCGTCGAGTTGTTTTTGTTTTCCAACCACGGCTAGTTCCGGACGGCCCTTTTCAGGGCCACGACTGCGCGAAGTCCCCGGGGTGCGGTCCGATGGCTGCTACTGGTGTCCTCGTCTGGAGGACGCGCCAGGTCGAGCAGCCGTCGGTGGAAGAGTGGTTGCTGGCCACCAATTATGGAGTTATCGAATTAGGGTGTAGGAGATTTATTTCTGATAATTGCCATTTAGTAATTTAGTCTATGTATTAACGACTAAAGTGTTTTTTAAGGAAAGTTCGAATTATTTAATTAGAAATTTGATATTGCCTGAGGCGATAGTAAAAAACAAAGACTCCGCGGCTCAAAGCGATTGCTCTTTGATGTTTAATAAATTAAACGGTATTGATTTAAATCGCCTTTGTTATTTTATACTTAGAACTTAATAAACAACATTCAAGGTTTTTTTAGAAAATTTATCGTTTTATCCATTACGATTATTCAACAATTCAATATTAAGTATTTGTTTTTAATTTCACAGAAGACTTAAAACTCTGAGCGCTTATTTATTTATGGTGTAGCTGAACAAAAATTACCAGTGGGCCAACCTTTCAACTTTGCGGGCGCGGCAAAATTAAAATTGCAGACTTCCAAAAAACATCGTTTTATTAAGTAGGGTTGTCAAATAGGAGTTATAAACTTGTTTTGGGTCTTTTATTAGACCTAGAATTATTATTTTCCCTACATACATGTGCTGGGTTTAAATTTTGATATCAGACAGAGAGAATATTAAAACAAACGACGCAGATAGATTTTCGGTTTTAATTTAACTTCAATTGATGATTAAAGTGTTTTGAATAAAATTAAAGTAAATTTAACAATAATAAATGTTTTTCGTTTAGAGAATTATTTAACTTACAGCAATAAATACAACTTTTTTAAATTAACGTATTTGCATATCTTATTGACAGGGTATGTAAATCTGGTTGAGGCAAAAATAGGCAAAGCATTTATCATCATTACATTAAATATACAGCGGTGTAGTTACTAATTTACGGATTTCAAATTATTGCTTGTTCTGCATTTTGCTTTTATCCGTCTTGCCTTATTCAACATCAACATAAACCAGTAAATGATAAAGATTTGATTCCTTTGTGAAAATTATGCAGAATAAATAGATTTATATTTTGGTTGCGATTATAGACCTTAAAGTTTTAACGTGTAGCTTGATGGCGATGCTATCGTACGTTCGGCGTAGCGATCACTAAGCTAGGCTACCAAGTACGCGGTCGGTACTAGGATTGGTGACCGAAAATTTTTAACTCTATTTTCCTCTGTGCTTCGGAAAGAACGTCAAAATGGTGGTCCCGACTGCTGTCGAAAGAAAAAAAAATCACGTCAGAGGCCAAAAATGGCGACTTTGATACCAGGCTAACCCGTAATAGGTTAACCACTCAAATAAGAAGAAGAATAATTTTAATTTCTTCTTCTGTGATGGGTAAAGAAGAGGGGAAGAGGACGCGCGGACGATCACCTACCCACTGGTTGATAGCACCAAATTAAAATCCCTGACAGACGTCCGTATACTACAGCCCTGGGGCAGGCCGAAGTACGACAAGAAAGAAGGACTTGTTTTAAGTTGCCTTGCTTGCTACCAATATTTTATCAAAGTCTGCGTTTATTTATGTGTGTTTAATGATAAGATAATCATTCCCTCTGTAGTTGATAGTTACAGGTGAAGCCCGTTTATACCTTTGGCTTTATCATAACTTACCATCAGGTAAAATGAAGTTAAAAAAAATCCTTTTCAAAGAAATCGAAATTAAATAAAAATAAGGTTAACATATCACGCACCACTATTACTTGGTAATAGCCCGTAATAGGGGCTTCGACCAGCTTTAAGCTGAGAAAAACAACACAAGTAAATAGTAATAATAAATTTATTAGATCCCTTTACAAAATTGTAATATAATATATGATATTCCTCTAGTCCCCACACTAGGATTCCCTGTGTTGTGGCGGACTAGTCTCTTCAACCTGGTAGCTTTGGTTATCAGTTAAGATTATGTAGAAGTAGTAACAAAATATACAAACAAAATAATAATAAAACAATCGGGAGTGGTCTCCCCTTCACTTTCTCGTATATCGGAAACGACTCAAAGGTTGATAGAAACCTTATACTTTGATGTCATACATGCATGTTAAATTTTGGTCACCCATCCGAGTACCGACCGCGCACTTGGTTGCTTAACTTTCGTGATCGATGGCTCAAAATTTGATAAAAACCTTACATTTTGATGTTATACACGTGTGTTAAATTTGGTTGCAATAAGTTAAAGCATGCTCGAGTTAACGTGCTAACGCACAGACACACAGACATAATTCCAAAAAAAATAGTTTTGGATTCAGGGAGGCCGAAAACGTGAAAATCCGTCAAAATCTCAAGGTTGAATTTTTTACGATTACAAGACTTCCTCTTTACTACGTACGAGAAAGTAAAAATAATCGCATATTGATAGAAAAAGAAAATCTAAAATCATGAAGGCAACTGGATTGACTCGGGTACATTTTTTCAATACGTCGAGGCACATTAGTAATTTAGCTATCTGAATTCGTATAAATCTTATATAATTGAAGTCTAGACCTAGATCTAGACTGTCAGAAAGGGCCCTCTAAATTCAATCTACCAATGTGACCTACGAATTCAATTTAGTTAGTTCAGAAACGGCAATTATAGTAAGAGTCGTTCCATTCAAGTGTTTGGAGATTATCGTAATATTACGTGAGTGCAAAAGGATTGCGTGATTCCATTCTGCCTATTGATGTTGAGCTGAAACGGTGCGGAATATTGGAATTTGATTTTTATTACAAAGCCAATATGTTCCAAGGAGCATAAGACTTTTGCTTGTGAAGTAGCTAACCTTTTGTACAAGGTTATCCTAGTTTGCCTTTTCGGAGAGGTCGCATCAGCCCAGAATTACGATGTCATTACAGGGGTATGTGAGATTTAGAGGAGAAGACATTCGCCTTACCTATTAAACATCTTCTTCGGGCATCCTACCAAAGCACACTACGACAGCGACCAAACTTTCGTCGGGAAACCATATGTGCTCGCTCACCCCTTCGGGCCCAACCAGTGCTATATTCAATCACGTCCTTGGAAGCTGGCCCCCACCAAGCTCAAAACGCCAGGCTCCACTGGCCCTTAAAAGTAGTTTTCATGGTACCATCATGTTGTACCTTGCAAATATAATATAAAGCACAATTTTTCGAGCGAATAACTTTTCTTATCACCAAAAAATAGCCACAGAATAAATTTCGAGGCAAACCTAGGCCCGTATTCAAACTCATTTTTTATTTAAGGTAGTACGTCTCAACAAATGGAATCGTTCACCAGGGGAAACCCTTTTAGATGCCGAACTGAAAAATGTCAACATTTCTGTAAGAAATCCATATCGTAAATTATCCCTTTCTTCTTTTTAGGATAAACAGTAAATAGAAGACAAAATATAAGTTGTTTATTTTTCAATGTATTATTTAAGATAATATTATTTTGTAGTTATAATGTTAGGTGCCTGAGAGACGATGGATACAAATTAATTTTTTTCTCTCAACGACTAGGTACTCTGGATATGTTGTGAAAGCAATCGCAAAAAGCAAAAGGCAAAAGTTTGTGCATACTTATAATAATGTAGCTAAGATATTTATAGTTTCAAAATTTATGTGAATATTATTACTACAGGAGTTCTATTTTTCATATAGACTGTAATTATTATTCCGTTTCCAAATTATTTAGCATTAATTTCTAATTATAATTTTATTAAATTCAATCAAAAGGCGTTGTTATTAATAAAATAAGCGTGATTACAAAATTTTGGCGAACTATTGTGGATAGACAAATTTGTTTTATTTTTAAAAATGAAACCAAACCAAATGGATGGTATTAAGTCATCATAACCTAATATAGAAATGGTCTCCATAAACGCTACCATATTTTGTTTTACGGTAAAGTAAAGAAGTTTGATTGCCGTGACCTGTTTTTATTAAGACCTGGTCTTGATTTTAGAGCTCTGCTTCGTGTTATTAAGATTAATGTTATCTTAGGACCATTTTGTTTCACCGGGCTTGTATTAATTTCCTGATAATTACAAACCTAACAAGTCTTTAGCTTGACCTTTCTTATTAATAACTTCATTTCAAATTATCCAGCTAGAGGAAATACGGGTAAATTTTAGATAATAAAAAGTAATAAAAAAATTAAATAATTCG
This sequence comes from Elophila nymphaeata, assembly GCA_955850985.1. Taxonomy (NCBI): domain Eukaryota; kingdom Metazoa; phylum Arthropoda; class Insecta; order Lepidoptera; family Crambidae; genus Elophila; species Elophila nymphaeata. The sequence goes on along the minus strand of OY039076.1, from coordinate 12,897,159 downwards.
TTAAAGCCGAGCTACAACAATTAGTAGGTACCATAAATTCAAAAACATTAGTAATGAATTTAGGTACATATTATTAAAAAAAAAACAATTAAAAATAAACTTCTAAAAAGGAAATTGAACGTCACTCAGCCATTCACAGCTTTCAGTATTTAGAGCCAGTGTCATCAGGTCCTGATTCTGTGTCAGTTGAATTGTGATTTTTTACATGAACTATCTGTCAGATAAATTCTAAATGGAACTTACCTGGAATCACGCTTTAGTATTATATAACATTAATAACGAAACGTACTTTGTTTCAGATTACGGTATAAGAACGGGGAACCAACTATTAGAATTTCCATGTGCCTTTGTATATAATAGCAGTGAGAGAAGCAGAGGAGTTGTGACGTCACCAAATTATCCCGGCCTCTATCCGCGGGATACGGAGTGTAATTACTTCTTTTATGGTAACGAAAATGACAAGATACATTTGCACTTTACGCACTTCGACGTGGAAGGTGTTTTGCCGTAAGTAATAGTTTGCTTTGGATAATTTTAATAAGCATAGCAGGAAATATTATACTATAGAAGCCCAATGTTCACTGATCAAATTATTTCAAATATTTGGAATAAAAAGTAAACTTGGTCCCTTCTTTAAATGGTTAGCAATTGGCTTAATTAGGGCTACCGACTTACTGTAGGCGAGACATTTTTTTAACAAAAACCATTTTTTCTTGAAAGTGCGTCACGTAACGAATTTTTCAACAAAATCGGTCACAATAAATTTTATTATTTAAAATATTCGCACTTGAACATTTTACTATTTTGTATTGCTATTTAATAAACGTTTACTTTTCTTTAGTGTGTATCCTTTTTGCTGTTCACAAAAAAATCGTTCGAAAAATAACTTTACAAATGCGTAGTAAGTTTGTCAAATCAAAAATAAATCCACATTTGTCAGCTCGTTATTTTCACACTATCCGATCCGATATCGGTATCAGAAGCCGATCTAATATCGGGGGTGAGTGAAATGTATGGAATATTTATATGCTTTTCCCATTGTCCGCTGTGATATCGGACTGTCGAATTTTTTTGCTTGCACCGATATCGTATCGGCTTGCAATACAACCTATATTTTGTATTGTAATAACTTTTAGAATTTTTATATTTTATTTTTAAAACTCTCTTGTTGAACGTAAGGTCAACAAACAAATTGAGTAATACTTTCATTCAAAGTTCATTAAAAGTGATAAATCTATTATGCACCTTAGTTAGAATAGGTCAAAAATCAATCAGAAAATATTTTAAACTTAAACTCAACTTTTGTTGCTGATTTTACATCAAAATTGTTCCCCTAAAGTTTTACTTTAGTCGTACGACAGTTTGCATACCAAGAGGGTCCTTATGTCATACATTTATCATTGTCGCTGCAGTAATATGTTATCTTGACACTACGTAATGTTTACATAATGAGATCAAGATTGTAATATTTATTATGAAATAACATGAAGATTGCAAGTTCACTACACACGTTTATATCTAGAAGATTGAATTACTCTAAATTAGTACAACTAGCGATCCGCCCGAGCTTTACATGGATAGATCTTAGACTACCTACTTTAACCTTATATTTCTTAACCTTCCTTGATACACTCTATCTGTTGATGAAAACTGTCCTAAAAGTTCTTAATGTACAGACAGAAAGAGCGACTGTTTTATACTATATATCTATCTTTACTAATATCAATAAGAGGGAAGATTTGTCCTTTGTACATAAGCTCTAAAGCTACCGGACTGATTTTAAAAAAATCTTAATAGCATTAAAATGTTACATTATTTTTGTGTGACAGACTTTAATTGATTTAAAAAAACACTCCACGCGGAGGATCTCGTGGGTGGAGCGCTAGCAGATTATAAATCTCTCTTATATGATTACGTCAAATTGAAATTGCAAAAACCGAAAGATTATAATGAGCTTAGGACACGTAGGGGACACATCCTAATCTCCCCTGCATTTAAGATGTTAACGTATCGACTACACTAATATGAATTTAATTAGACCTAAAAAAATCCCACTCTTCTTTATTAAAAATAATAAAGTGTAACAGAAAGATCGTACACCCTGAAAGTCATTTCAATTAATTTTTAATTTCGATTATATTTTACATAAAATTTATTTAATCAGTTGACAGCCTAAACAAAAGAATAATGATACATAATACAAGGTAATGTGGGTATTTTTTTATTAATACCTACAACTAAAATTGAGTACTGTGATGATAAAGTTGTAAAAACGGGTTAAAATCACTTAAATTCATTTTCATATTAGTCACAAACTCCAATATTTGCGTTGGAGATCCTTGTGGAGACCTACGTCCATCCAACAGTGGACGTATCTCGGCTGATATGATGACGAACTACTTTCAGAGCGTACGTTGTTTTTACACGCTATGGCGGCTGTAGACTCTAGACCGAGAACGTAAGATAACTTTACACATTGACGGTCTCACTGCTAACCAAACAGTCGCTTGAAATGAACAATCGTCAATATATATCTCGCGTTTACTGCCAAGAATGTAAAGTCGCTATTATATAAAATCTTTTACAGATGCGAAGCAATATCAGCGAGTGATTACGTTCAATTCTCAAGTCAAATGATAGATTCTGAGAGCAAGAGGCACTGTGGTCAGATGAAGGAGCTACACATGACCTCAGACAAAAACTTCCTTAGACTTACCTTCAAATCCAACGACAGACTAGATGGAACGGGGTTTAAAGCCGACTACATATTCTTGAGGGACACTGAAATGCATAGCATGATTATGCCCGATACTGCAGAAGGCGGTAAGTGTTCCAATCAAACTTATTTTGATCAACCGCGTGTAGGACAAGCTTTATGATTGCACATGATTATAACTTTTATTTGTTGAACATAATAACCATTTTAGCACAGCAAAATCTAATTCCCGTTCAAATGGACAAATAAGTATAAAATTTTAAGTCATTCAGCTTAAAGATCGTTAGCCTATTTAGAACTCAGCGCTCCTGGACGAAAGAAAAAGAGCTTATAATTATTTGAATGTTCATTTTTCTGTTGTACGGGATAAGTGCTGTAAAAATGAGCTTTTAGAATACGCACAATTACGCGTATGCTCAATATAGGTATAATTCGGTAAGTAGGTTAAGTATGAATGTCATTACAAAAAAAATATGCAATTTATATTATCTATGAACCGCTTCGTCTATCATAATCTAAGATTTAAAAAAATGTATGCTTCATTTTAGTATTTTTCTTTAAGCTTTGCACGTAAAATTGCATTCGCTTCAGCTTGTAGCATCCATACTGAAATAATTTAATATAGAATAGAAGCACGTTTTGCATCGTAAAAAACATAAGGACAAATTCTTACTAATTTATAATGAGGATCCTTATCCTTATTTATTAATTTCCTGCTAACTCATGTAACTCGCAAATACGTTATGTAATAATAGTCGGAAGTTAGAACTAATTCACCTACTGCACAATCAGTCAAATGCCGCAATGAGATCATTATAAATTCTGTCAACAAATTGTAATTAGCAATGTCTAACTGTTATTAATAATTAACGCACTGACGTGATAAGACACTATATTTCCTTTCAAACCACACTTCCCTCTTAGAAGTGTGGTTTGAAAGAAAACAAGAATTGAACAAGAATTGAGAAGGGGATGCTCAAATGGGTCGGTCATGTAGAAAGAATGGTTGAAAGTAGATTGACGGAAAAGATAATATGAATCGGAAATGAACGGAAATGTGGGACGAGTAAGATCTGGGCAAATGTTTAACGATTAAAAATCTTTTGAGCAGGGCCTGGTCAAAAGTACCAGGTCATAAGTAATGGCTGAGCATTTATGAGGGCTGTGATGACTCGAAAAAGAAATATCGTAGCAAGTAGAAGGGATCTCTGCCTATGTAAGTTTGCAAATATTAATAATTAAATTCTCTTTGTTCCAGACTCTTCGTGTACGGCTGATGTTTCTAATGTTGTGTTATTAATATCTTTTCTCGGAGCAGTGTTCGCGGTTAGATAACCGATGTGAGATTGAAACTATCTTTAAAAGAGTTGGTGAAATAAATTATCGTTGTTGGTATATGATTTGTTATTATTTACAATCCTATCCAATCATTCTTTTCTTTACTTGGACTATTGAATTCTTACGCTTAAAATCTCTACTGCAGAAGAGTAGTGAAGATTTTTAGCGATCCTATCAATTTTGGTACAGTTCGCATACAGCTCTCTCTTGTACTGGACAGGCAGCTTTTGGAATTATGAGCACCATGGTATTATATGTATCATCAATACCTACTATTAATGATCATGTATCATCAGATCAATTTTAGATAGTATTACCCACGTATTACCATTCTCAGACACGATATTTCTTTCTTTCACCATACGAGTTTTGTTTAAATTTTGAAATGTATTTAAATATGAAAAATTATGCTATATTTTTCGATGTATGATGAAACAAATAAACTGATTCAAACGTTAATGCTATTAACTCATGCTATAAATTCACGCGGCGCTCGTGATGCCGGCAGAGTAGATATCATATCATCCAATGGATGGCGTAGAAGGCGACTAATGGATCAGCAAAGGGGTATTGATCACCTTATACTCCGTCCATTAATCTAAATTGAGCAAGCGTGGTGGACTACTGCCAAGATCTCCTTCGATGACAAGGAGAGGCCTTGTGTTCCAGCAGTAGGTCGAATTATAAAGGATGTTATGATGAAACATTTTATAACTTATTTTAATGGTAGGAAGCCGGGAATATTATGTAAGAGTGTGTACATACATGGGGTATTTTCGAGTAGGTAAACCCCCAGATGTCAGGTTAAATCACTTAACACCGCAAGTGCGTTTGCCATCCTGAGGACTAAGATGATATGCCCTCCATGCCCAGTAATTACACTGGCTACCTTTCCCTTCAATCCGAAACACAGCGAACTGCTTCACGGCAGAAATAAGAAAGGCGGTGGTACCTACCCAGACGACCCTACATATGGGTCTACCACCTAGTAAATATAGTTGAACAGATCGTAGAGTGCTGCACGATAATTAGCTCGACCACTGGTCGACACCAATTTTTTTAAATGATAGTGGTCAGGAGTCATCAATAGGTTCATTTTTTATATTATGACCAAGGGGAGTGGAATGTTTGTGGGAGAGTCTACGATATAATTGCGGCATATCACAATGTGCCCGGGCATATATGTATAAAAAATCTTGTTTCCTAAAAATCCTCCAATTAGAAACACATAACATCGCGTAACATTGATAAACATTACGTATTCTAGAAAATATGACGTGAAAACCAATGTTCTTGTATAAATCTTTCCCAGTGTGTGTCCATCTATTTTATCTCATACACAGACCATAATTCACGAGGGCTCGCATAAAATCTGTCATATTTGCGTACGTGCGTGCAACTTTCTTAATAAGAGTTGGATCCTTGCTAGTTTGTCACAAACTCATTTTTTCTATCTTACTTCGGGGGGTATTTTAGGTCGAAGGTACAGAAGTGAATTATTAGTTATATTGAGTTGGACCTTCGACTCTCCTTTAGGCGTATTTTATGTGCGCATTTAGAAGGCCAAAACATTGTTGGCGAATGTAGAGGCTACGTCACAGCGCTACACAGAGAGTATTGAGTAACCGAGAAACGGTTGATCAGCAAAAAGTACCAATGTAAACACAGAGCCGAGACACGGCACAGAAACGTCACTATACCTAATGCAAGTCTAAATCACGCTTACGAAGTTTCAACGATGTACGGTCGTCGGCCCCTAAGCGAAGACCTAGCTCGACAGAAGATCTTCCCTTTTCGCTGAAGATACTTCGCGCGCATAGTGAGCATGTCGTAGACTGTTATAAATTGCGAGTATAATTCCGCTGCGTATCTGCCATTTACTGAATCACTTTACCAGTGAAATGCCAGAACATACGGTATAACACAACATCCAAACTTATATTATAGTGGGCAAGGTGGAGGCAGCAGTCAGTCGCTCGCTCTCGCAAAGGTATTCATTATATTATTATTATTAAAGCATCAGATTTGTGTTTCTGACTCGATGGGAGAATTTCATGGATTTTATCTTTTTACCTGACAAGTTTACCGATTTAAATATTTATTTTGTACCGAAATTGTGGTAGGGCTTTTGACGATTTAAAAGTACTTAGCAAAGTCCATTTAAATAAAGAGCTTTTTTATTTAATTTCATTTCAACATGCAAACAGACCATCACCTAAACCGACTACAAAATTGTGTTCCCTTGGGATCCAAATCTGGAACCTATGGATTTTGTTAATTTTCTTTCTGTTACTTCTTTTACTAATTCAAAATATAAAAAGTATATTATGTTCTTAATACGATTAATAGCTTTAACAAAAAAACAGTAAAATGCTTCTAGTTTTTTGTTAAAGCTATTATATTATATCTCTTAGTAATTCTCGGGTATCATCTTTACAATACGAGTCACGTAGATATTTGAGGTTGAAATTCTAAGTTCTCGTTACTAAGTCTGCTTGTGTATTTTCTGCAAGTCACTCAAATTTACTGGAATAAGGTTTATTTTTAACATGCTTAAGGATTCGGATATGTCATGTGGAACAGTAGTATCTAGAATTATTGGTCTGAGGTAGTATCCTACCTACATCAAAGACCCGAAAATAAATACAACAGCTGTCATTTTAACTCTCGCATTTCATAAATCAGTATCACTGTACGTAGCCATCAACAGTACTCTTTGACAGATTGCTTGTACGGTGTGCTCAGATCAATTACTAAAGTAATTGATCTAAAGTCATGTAGGTACGTTGTCAAATTGAAGTAAATGCCCGTGACATTGTCTGCGCAGGATTAGTATAAATTATAGCCCATTAATTATTCTTATACAAACAAATATGGTGGTGCGGATGCGTTACACTTATCTATAGGCAATCAATTTTGGCGACAAATAAACAAGTCACACGCACTTACCTGAAGCTAGCTCTCCACTCCTCGGCAAACAGCGGCGCAGCAGATATTCAGGTGATAGGCGCGGTGACGCGGCGATGTAGCGCGTATATGTATGTATAATGATGCGAAAGTGCCCAAAATGATGAGGCGCGGCGGATGGCGAAAAAACGGTAGAAGACCACGAGAATCGTCTTCTTATGCGATCAGCGAATGAATGTTTTTTGGCATGTGCCGGAGATGACTTGTCAACCGCGTGACAGGCTACATGCACGCTGCTACCAAGGAGGTTGTGTGGAGCATAGTGCCAGTATCAAAATAAGTGCATGTAACCGTTCGCTTGAAGCCAAAACATTACGACTATATAAAAGCGCGTAAACATCCTCCCCGGCTTGAAATCACTCGGATTTCAAAGAAAAAAAATAGCGTAAATAGATATAATGCGATGATGAATATACATAAAACTATGAGTGCAAACAAATAAGTAAAATTACTAACATATGTGAAACTTTCCAATTATTGTGAAGGAAGAGGGCATAGTTTAACTACTGGACGTTTATAAGTACCGGTATCAGTTCGTACAGAAACAACCCTGATAATACCGTCCTTACCCGGAAATACCTGTTCAATAATACCATTAGGCCAACGCAAAGGCGGAATATCATCTTGATGAATAAGTACAAGTGTGCCAGGTTTAATCTGCACGTCAGGCGTATTCCATTTTTGTTTAAGTTGCAGAGTATGCAGATAATCTACGTGCCATTTTTTCCAGTAGTCTTTAACTAAGTTGTCAAGAAGTGTCTTTCTGAATGAAAGATCTATAGCAGAGTTTAATTCAGTAACTGGAAATGATTTTAAAGGAGTACCTATTAAAAAATGTGCAGGTGTTAGAATAGTATGAGGCTGATCAGCTAACAAACAAAGTGGACGCGAGTTTAATAGACACTCGATTTGTGTTAGCACAGTCAACAGCTCTTCATAAGAGAGTAATTGTTGACCTATACTGCGATATAAATGCGTTTTTACGCTCTTAATGTTGGACTCCCATAAACCACCCCAATGTGGAGCGCGAGCTGGAATAGTCTTCCATGTAATTTTATGATAGTTTAGCTCCGTTTGAAACGCGTTGGCTGTTGTTTTATCCGACAAAAAACTATAAAGGGCGTCTAGTTTCCGTTTGGCGCCAATAAAATTAGTTCCGTTATCGGAATAAATCACAGAGACTGGACCTCGTCGTGAAACGAAACGTTTGAGCGCGTCTAGAAACGTTTCCGTGCTAAGATTCGAAGCAATTTCAACATGAACTGCCTTAGTTGCTAAACAAATAAAAAGGCAGATATAAGCCTTTTGGCTTTTTACACCCCTTCTACGGGTTAACGTTAGGCTAATGGGTCCGGCATAGTCAACTCCGGTGTGCGTAAATGCTTTAGTTAGCTTCTAAAACCCTAGCCGGGGGAAGATTTGCCATCATAGGCGAAGGATGGGTAGGCGCAGTCCTAAAGCAAAAGTTACACTTTCTTATGCGTTGACGAATAATGTTGCGAGCGGAAATTATCCAATACCGCTGCCTTAATAAAGACATAAGCATATGAGAACCGGTGTGACAATTAGAGCGGTGCCAATCATCGATGATAAGATCAACAATATGATGGCGGCGCGGTAGTAAGATTGGATGTCTATTTTCAAAAGGAATGTTAGCGTTAGCTAGTCTACCACCAACTCGAAGCAACCCATTATGGTCAACAAACAAGTCCAGCTTACGCAGCGGAGCGGCGAGTAAGCGACCTTTAGCGATGCTTGTAAACGCATCATGAAAATAAATATTTTGTAGTGTGCGTAAAAGAAAAACCTCTGCTGCATCTATATGGGCAACCTGAATTGTAGGAGAGGGTATTCTTTTAATAAATTTTAAAATATAAATAATTATACGCAACAACTTTCTCCAAGAAGAAACCCGGAATGCGAGCTCCATAAGAGGTTGCGGAGGTGTTGCCACGTTATATATTGTGGTGAACAGTACAGACTTCATCTCAGGAAGATCGTGGTGACCCCGACGTGATCATGTTGCAAAGTTATCACCGACGCAAGTAGCTTGGCACTGTAAAAGAACATTTTATTTACCTGCTGATATCTTCACGTCAGAGTATGTGTTTATGCGTCAAGGTCCGGCGAAGAAATCGTTGGAATCTCCTTATACTGGTCCTCATAAAGTGCTAGAAAGGAGTCCAAAAACGTTTAAGTTGGACATTCTTGGAAGGGAGGTTATTGTTTCTGTTGACAGGTTGAAGCCGGCTTACCTTGTAGACAGTAAGCCTAAAGAGTCTAGTTCACGCTCTACCCCACTGTTGCCAGAGAAAAGGACTAGAAGTGGAATAGTAGTCAGGTTTCCGGATCACTATCAACCGTTGTGAAACGGTCTCGGCAGGGGGGTGATGTGGCGTACAGCCGAGTTCTACCGCGCATGCGTTGACATGTCAAAAGAGACTTGTCTATTAGCGTCAAATGGTTCTTACAATATTGTTATGAAAAAGTGTGGCACTAATTGTAAATTATCTTTCTTTACTTATCATAATATAGTATATTTGCATTTTAAGTATTTGTATTATTCAGTGCCCTATGTTTTCTACAGTTTCATTAAAATTCATATTTTTTTCCGTGAAAGAGTAACAAACATCCATGCAAACTTTCGCGTTTATAATATTAGTAGCAATAACTTCTAGCAACTTTTGCGACAATAGTTTTTATATGATTCAATGCGGAGAATTGAAGTCGCAGAAATTATTACAACAACCCAAACTATTTATTTTGGGTCATTGCAATAATCATTTTGTGTGTAATAAAATAAAATGTCAAACACAGCTATTTAAAAAATGATAGAAAATAATCATTTTGTATGTAATAAAATTAAATGTCAAACACAGCTATTCAAAAAGGATAAAAATGTGAAGTCAAGGAAAACAAAATGTTATCCTTCGAGTTTCCTTCACTTCATATTTTTATCATTTATCAGGAATTATTTACCTATTAGTTCAAACCGCCGATGAACTAGCGACGTTAATGTACTCTTGCATAGGCTTCGCTTGGTTTTCAAGTCATTAATTATGAAAAAAATTACCATCGGTCATTACAAAGGTAATGGTAATACACCTATAAAAGTAATATAAACCAAAGCGTAGAACTAAGTATCAATTTAAAAGCAAAAATACATAATCATATATTATAATGAGATGTCAAAATATTATTTCATATACTTTTAACCACCCATATACTATTTCATATTGTAGTTCATTAAGACAGACATGTATCTATATTTTATTTTAGATTAAATCTCAACATTACAAGAACCTAAACAACGCAAATATCCACATTAGATGCGGTCTTTAAGAAAATAGAATTCAATACGTGACATACAACATGCGTAGTTCCTTCCTTAATTATTATTTTTTATTATTATTCTCGGGATTTTGACTCAAATCATATTTTGGGATTGTATGTAATTTATTGTTTCTATTGTAAACTTTCTATCATTTACATTACGATATTTAGCAATCATCATTTAAGTCTCGTCGTCTCTGTTCATGCAGTCTTGTTTGTTACATTTCGTCTTTTATAGTTACTGTTAAAGAATTTAGATTCAAATATTAAAAAATGATACTTCAAATCAGATTTCTTCAAATTCTGGCTAAAAAGTCAGTTCTCAGAAAAGTGCCTAATAAATATTACAAGTGGCAGCTAATACATTCGTCATGGAAAACCGCAGATGGATTCTCGAAAAAAGGTCACAAGGTATATCTATATATAGCTACACAGTTTACTTACCCTTTTCGAAACGACAATCCCTCGTCCCAAATCTACAAAAGTTTGAAGATCAGGGTTATCAGGTTTATCTGTGTTTATTCAAGTGTTAATTCCTTTTATTGAACACCGAGATTTTAAAACTCTATAAAATGAAATATAAATATAATATATTTCCACGCTCACACCAATTATCTAGCCCAACGTAAGTATCATTAAGAACTTGTGTTATGGATACTAGATAACGGACATTTTTAATATGCTATTAATATTATAAATGCGAAAGTTTGCATGGATGTACAGTTGTATGGATGGATGTCTGGATGTGTGTTTGTTACTCTTTCACGCAAAAACTACTACATGGATTTTAATGAAACTTTACAATAATATAGTTTATACATAATAATAACATATAGGCTATAATTTATACTAATACGTTGCAGATGGAGTCGCAGATAGAAGGTAGTACATAATAATTTTAGATTTTTTTTAACACACTTTAATAAAGATATAAGCAACTATGACTCGCAAACATATATTCATATTCGTCACACAAATATTTTTCGCTGCCAGGATTCGAGCCCGGAGCGCTTGATGTGTAGGCATCTATACTGATCACTCCACCAGGACGGCGTCAATATATAAAAATCTTGTGTCACAATGTCTATCGGGGATAAACCCCGGAACTATCTAACCATTTCTTATTAATTTGACATATCTACTGTGTGCTGTGGTCTAACTTAAAAATAGATTAGTTTATAATGCAAATGTCCTAAATGTTCATTACAGGTCAGTAATATTGAATTATTTGTAAGTTAGATAAGCTTTAACAGATTGCGGTGAAAATTGAACGGCACATCACACAATATTTTATTTGATTACATAAAAACGTTCAGAACCTACCTATATTAAATTTATTTATCATATCAGAATTACTCCGCCACGGTAATGTGTCGTCGGATCGGTAATTCAGACTATAAATTATATTAATAGCTTAGTTTACACTATGCGTAAGGTGCACTATGCATGTTCTAATGACAACTGTGCGAAGGACTATTGTGCGAACACCATTAGGCGAAAGCACGAAAGTTCAAATGATCAACGACAATTAAATGTACGTTGTACTAAACTCATTTGTGCGTAGGTTCTAAATGAATATTTTTATTTGTACTAAAGATTGCTGGGGGGAACCTACCATTACGGTGCAAACACTCTATCATGTATAAATTACATCAGAAGCTCCCTCAAAAAAATACTCTACTTGGTCAACAAATACAGTATTGAAGAAAATTTTGATACTAACATTGAAGACAAAAGTGTTCGATTTCAAATTCAAGATCACACTTTTAATTATATGAATAAAAAAATCAAATAACAATTATACTGGATCAGCAATATCAGTACTCGTGTTAAAAGAACATTCTTAAATTACTCTCAACAAAATCTATTTTAGCTAAAGGTAGCTCTAAATTATTATTTATGTAAATACGAGTCTTGCAGAATAATTTTGAATCTCTCGCTTTTTGAATCCTAACGAGCGTTTACTCAAAGGTTAATTAACTTTGACAACGTACACAGGCGAAATTACGTCGATTCGAGTATGAAAAATATAATTTTCATAGGTACCCATTTAAATTTAATATAACGGGGTGAGGTTATATTTGAGTGAGGGTAAAATTTATTTGTATGCTAATGATATGTAAAAGACAGAAAAGGGCGAAGACAAAGGAAAACAAATATTAGGAGGTGTTATAAAATGAGAGAATGGAGAGGAGAAAATTGTAGACGCTGGCCCACTTGCGTCAACCAGAGTTAAGCCAGGGTTACTCATTTAATTGCGTTAATTACTAACTCCGAGTTAAAACGATAACTTGTCTTGCACCATTCGAGTTACATGTTAACACAGGGTTAAAAGTTTAAATATTTTACCCAGCCAATTCGGCGTGATAAATGGTTAACTCTCGGTGTGATTGTCGAAACTTGATGCATTTTTAGGTATTTGGCATGTCAAACCAACATTACAAATTATTCTACGATTATTACAATTCTCTAAAGTTTCTATAATCATCATTATGGAAAATTCACTTTCAATTTATCAATGATTTATTTTCTAATTGGGTACATGTCTACATTTATTCTAAAAACCTTACGGGTTCTAAGGACGATTCACGTTACTCAATTATTTTTGTGTGTATCGTATCATCATGGAAATATTTTTTAATCGCAATGTCCAAAACTTTCAGTACCTATTTAAAAATTCGATGCACTAGGACGAATCTTCTGATCATACTGCATGTTTGTAAATTCACATAACACTTAATTCTTCACAATAAACTCAATTACTTATTCACAATCTTTTCCATTTAAATAATGCATCTACGTAAATACTTATATTTTTATTTATCATTCAGTCTTTCAAATTTTTCTGGGTTGTAAAAGAACAAGTTGGTTCAATAAATTTTCAACTTTATTCCGTGGCCTTAGAGTTAAAAGTCTACCGAGGAAAGTTTGCGGTAACCCAACGTAAAACCGAGCAGTACACACAATATAGAATTTTAAAAAAGCAAATCTTTAATAGGCTGAATATTAATAAGTTATTTATTTTGCGTATAATGCTTTTTATTATACTTAAAGCACTCCGCGAGTTCCAGGAATTCGCGTATTACTGCGTAATCTGATGGATCGAACTTTTGGCTTAAGTGTGGAATATTGTCTAATTTTAGATTGTTCAATTGTATAGATTAAATTACAAGAATACCTAGCAGCACAGAAATCCCGACCAATAGCGGTCTTTTGTTCAAAGAAGTTTTGTTTAAACATTTTTTGTCGAATATAAATAAATTTCGGTAGAGAATTGGGGAAAAAGTCTTAGAAAAAACAAAGGCTTTGTCTGCGACTTTATTAATTAATATTGACTATTAATAAAAAGCGTATTTGAAAAGAAATTGTATTTGATAAGAATCAGTAGTAAATAGCTAGCTAGCAATTTTTATAAAGATAGCTTTTCCTTGAAACTGATTCATAATATAAATATTGATGATGTAAACGCAGTACTGCTATGCTATGCTCGAATCTAATTTTTCCTTATAAAAGATAGCATTTCCTTGAAACTGATTCATAATATAAATATTGATGATGTAAACACAGTACTGATATGCTATCGATACGTAATTTTCTTCTTTTTACACCAATAAAGTCATTACTTATTGAGATTAATATTTGAATGAAGTTTCTTAGTTAGAATGTTAGCCTTTTTAAGGCATTTCGAATAATATTAGACTTTTTTTAAAAAACATAAGGATGGTCTTTCACTACCAGGACAGGATACAACTGAAATGCAGCAAGAATTTTAAGGGTAATACTATTTGTAGCATGGAGAGGTTCTTTGTTCCAAAACACCTTAGCTAGATTACATTTTGCAGGTTGATATTCTTGTCGTGACTAAGTCCCTCGGCGAGGTCTACGCTCCATTGACACAAACAAATTTGTTTTCGACCAATTCTCCTAATCTTGACAGGGTAGAATTATAGTGACGCCGCTATCATAGTAACCACTAATTGTCAACCGACCCGTTTATTTGCTTGCTACTAGAATAATACTTAGTCTATTTTGCTGATAAATAATTTACACTTATTTGCTTGAACAAGTTACCCAAATTGAAATGGTCCGTGCCGTCTTTGTAATGTCTCTGAAAGTTTCTAATAAATTACCAGCGATTGTATAAAATGAGTTAATCCCGAGAATTTCAATAGAATTTCTGGAGATTTACTCTTCCATTTCATTGCGTTTTCCATTTTCTTACATCGATTTTTAATAGTATTTGCAGATTTGAGAGAATTGATTTCGCTAAGGAATTATGCCAATTCAAAATTTTAATTGTGTCCAGTTTTTATGCATTAAAATATCAATAATTATTCTTTTTGTCCGGATACAAGGCTAACGAAGTCCGGTGACCTTGTGGCAAATGGCAAAACTTTAATAGAAAAATAATTTGCGTAAAATTGACGCATGAAATATTGCTCTCTGATTCTAAATAATGCGAATCTGCTTCTGAGCGTTTAGAATGAGGTTTAGAATATCTTACACATGCTGGGTGGGCCACATGTCATGAATTTCGAAATATAACGACCGAGTGAGTCGAAATGACGCATGATTATCTTAAAAGTGATTTTTAAGAGTCGTATAAAAGATGTATGCGAATGATTTGAACATAACTTCTATTATGTGTATTATCTTTATTAAAGAATATTTAAGGTAACTTGGTAATGACATGATTGCGAGTTAAAAAACTTATTTTTCTCAAACATGCATGGAAATATCGAATTTACGGACAAAGAAAACCAAATCCATTGCTCATCCATTGCTGGAGCGTTTTCTGAATTTGTAACATTAGAACGCTCCATCAATGCTGTATGAAACGGCGTGCTGGAGTTATTAAATACTCTTTGATTGGGGCACAGGTGATAAATAGAAAATTAGCGGCAAAGCTAAAAATTCGTCTTGATTTGTTATTTACGTACATATTAATAAAAGGTTTATTCAAATCAATAAATAAAACATCACATTCCAGCTACTTAAAAGTCATGCATCAATTTTACGCATGATTATCTTACATACAATAAAATATGATTATCTTTCTAAAGTTAAGAGTGTATTTAAAAAATTTATTCTCTTATTTTTCATTAGTAATTTGCACCCTTACTTATAGGTTATTCAGAACAATACCGCTTGAACGCATCTATGTGACATAAGTTTCATCCAAGTGTACGCGGCGGTCTATGCGTTGCAGCATTAAGCTAACATCTTCACAAACTTTCACATTTACAGGTTTAAGATTGACGCGAAAAACGTATTGTTGAAACAAGTCGCTAAAAATGTCACATCCCATAAGCACTTAAGCCAACGCCTAATAATTTATGGAGGGGACAGAGCTTTACCCACGCGTGTGGAAGGACTCAAAGATCTCGTTGGATTGTTTACACACACCCTGATATGGGTGGGTTGTGACGCTTAAGCCGTTTAGTTAGGATGGGATGCTTCAGCGGTTTTGGGAGAGGCAGTGTGACTCCAATGTAATTATTTACCATCCCCGCTTTTTGATGATGTAAGTTATGCGGATTGCTTTTGCGATATTTTATGCTAAATTGAAATCCTGAATGGGTGTATATTTGAAATATGGCTACCGCAATTTTGGCTTTATAACTTTTCTATTATTTGTAAAATGTAATAGGAAATAATAAATAAGAAAAAATAATCCGTATACAAAATACTTACACAATAACTTGACTACATAACAAACTATACGATAAATTTAATTAACTATATTATTTTATTTGTTATTATATTTACAAAGAGGAATCTTACCAGCTGATGGCTAACTTAATGGAAGACGGAAGTAAGGATATATGAAAACAAAAATTACTTAAATCTTTTCAGTACATATTTTTTTTTATTTCAAGCTTAAATTTATGACATGGGTATATGGGTATTTGTCTTTTCTTTGAACGATTTTTTTTGAGATTTGATTTACTTTTACTTCTGCTATTACAATACTCGAACCTTTGCTTATTGGACAGTCCTACTCCACTTTTTTTTTCTGGTCGTAATCAGTCGCATGCTACATAGTTTTCTTATGATATATATTTTTTTAATTATTCACAACTTACAACGAGTAATGTAAGGCCACATTCCTGCGGCTATGCACGGTGTCCACGCCCAAGGTAGATCAACGTTTCCACTAATAATAAAATTAGCAGCCACTCACGACATGCTTGGACTAACCCACACAGTTCAATGCAGCACGCTATACAAGCTGATTTGTTTCTAATCGCACTGTGCTCTCCACGTAGCCTTGAATGCCTGAATGATATATCTGATCAGTAGCGTGTCCGTGGTTTTCAGTAGATGTCACTACTATTTTCATACAAAGCGAAGCTTGACACACGTGCGTAGCCTATCCGTGGACCACAGTGGAGCAGCGCGGCTTAAATTGTTCTGTAACGCAGTCAATAAACGTGACTCAAATCTCAACTGATTGTTTCACTGCGCTCCAACAACATCATCTAACATGTTTTTATACAAACTATATACTTATATATTACACTTCATATCACTACATTAATTAAATTTATCGAATTTTATTCTATCGAAATTAAAACATACAAATTATTTATTAACTTTATTGAAATGTATGTCATTGGACGACTGGCATCATCCCAAAATCTAAATAAGCTTTTAGAGTGTACAAACATTTAAGTAAAAAGTTTTATATGACACGGACTTGGGAACGAAACATTTTAATTTTCAGTACTGTACGTTCTGCCGCCTTCACCAAGGAAACCTCATAAGCAGCGTAAATTTTCTTCTTTATAATCCCTCGGTGAGTTTCAACTGTGTAAATAAACACGAGAATGCTTTTGTCTGGGAATGTTACTAACTTGGGGCTACATTATACTTCGATGAACCTTGATTGGTGCGTGTCAGAGCCTTAATAATAAATTAGATGACATAGTTTGGTTCCTATTCTGTGGTTTTGTCACAGAGGAATATTTTTCTTGCTCTGTGGTTTTGTTAATAAAAATAAAGAGAGAGGTATATATGGATGTAATGTTATCTGAATTAAACGATATTTAATTTAATTTAATTTATACCGGAATTAGATGCAGCGGGCTCGGGCTTTGATTCCCAGAGGAGTGCAACTTGTTTTCGGGTTAGTTGGTAGTAAGACTTGCTTGCATTCCACCTGAAAATCTACCACCATCTCATCAGTTTGTGGCCATAATAGTGTTAACAGCATTATTTTGTTCTACTTAATGATAAGATGTTGGGTTTTTCTTCATTGCCCTGGCTGATAACGGCAGCCGGCGCCGATACGGTACCATCAGCTTTCATTGGGCTGACACGACACGCGCCGCTTCGTTGTAAGTTCATAGAGAGTTCCCACACGTACACATAGCATAGCTTGCGTTGATGCGCAACATATAGATAACGATGCCGATCGACTACTGTGGGAGACTTGCTGTTTCTGCTGACTTGCGGCATTTTGGCGATGGGCCAGCCAATAAGACAGCGTACCAAACAATCTCTAGAGTTATGTGTCCAACGACGTCAGTGTCGGAGTCGGGTCGGTCCAACATCCTTCCAGTTCCAATCGGTTATATCATCACTTCTATTCTTAATTAATGACGTCGCGATACTTATTACGTACGCATTTTGCCAATGTCAAGTGAAAATGTAATTAAAGTAACAAAAATTGTACGGTTGATTGGAGTTGAAAATGGAGTCTTTCAACACGTGTTTTTACAACAAGAACTTGGGAGAAACTCCATATCATCACTTAACAGGTGAGATAAAAACCAAGAGCTTTTCCGTCAAATGTAAAACATAAACAAAAGAGAACGACTTTGGAGCTCATCGTCCTCGTCCTGAGAAAGTCCTCCACTTCATATTTATGTTGATGAGTAAGGTTTTTCAGGATCTCTTCTTAAAGGATTCAATAAAAGAAAACAATATCTTAATGAATTCCTTGGATTTCGTCTCACAGAACATGTCTTAGTTAACCCAGATGTTACTGAAACTATTTTTTGTTTCCGATCTTGGTGATATTCGGATATGATAGTTAAAACTACTCGTAATAACTGGGAAAAATAGTAAAAAAAATAACATGTTTCCAGAAAAGCCTGGAAAAGGTGGGCTTTTAAAAGTCCCGTCGTAGTATGGGGGTTGTTTACATGTATGTGGCGGTCTAAAAATAATAAAACAAATTGTTATAATATCAGTTTTTAATTAATAAATCCAATAATAATTATACACAATACAGTGATATAATATCACAATAAAACAACAGACTTGGTGAACATTGCTGAGTTTTAGTGTGATATTTGAGGAAACAGTTCTTAGGATGTAAATGAATTTTACACTTTTGGCAAATACAAAAAGGACTTTTAACTAAGTTGGGGCTAGTATGCTACAAGAGGGGGTTGCTTCAAGTAAAACAACCAACCCCAGTAGACAAAAAATATTTAAAAGAACGTGTTCAGGGGTCGCAAGGTCTACCGCCGGTTGCACTACACTCCACTACTTCCAAATTAGTCAGGTCGGTTGAGTACTGCCCTGAGATGGTGGATCAATGGTGGTGATCGGGAGGGTCTGCAGTCTGCCAGGAACAGCTAGGGTCGGTGAAGGTGGCCCAGTACTCTCTCTCCTTCAACTCTCCAGCCTGGCCGCGACAAAAAGGAGGGGCCCGGTTTTTTCACCCGTAAATTGCGACAGACAAAAATAGTATTATATTATATGTGGTTGGTTTCGGGGAACTGTCGGCTGAAACGTAGAACTAGTTGACACACCTGAAGTAGTGGGAGATGCAGTGGGATTAGAAGGTACGGCGTCAATATCGTCTGAAGTCAAATCCGTCGTGCGCCTTCTTTTTGACAAACTTGACAAAGATACATCGTCTTCTTCGTCAGATCTCAGATGAAATGTAACCTCGGCTTAGTTGAGAGCATAAAAAAAGATCTAAATATTGCATCCATATAAGCAAAACAAGATAGAGGAGTGAAGAAGAGGCCGTGGACGACCACCAATGACCTGGTTGGCGACTGTTCAGAATGACATAAAATACACAAATGCAGATGAAACGACAACACACAACCGTACGGTGTGGCGCAGAAGTACTACGAGGGCTGACCCCAAATAAAAATGGGACCAAAGCCAGGAGAAAGAAAAAGAACAAGATAGAAGCAGAACAAGATAGAATCATTGATACATAGTTATATCAACCAGAAAACAATTATTTACCTGGTAAATTTTGCAATGCCACAAATTCTTCATCTCCAGAATCCTCATCTGTGACGTCGGCATTAGCATTCTCAGGTGGAAAAATTGTAATTTGAGTTAACAACAAATCAGAATCCTCATATCGCTCTAATTCATCAACTATTTCTTTGAGATTGAGTGCTCTCAAAGGTCGGGTGCTAAAAAGAAAACAATCATATTATCAACCCCCATATTGCGACGGGGCGTTTAAAAGGCCATCGATTTGAAACGTGAAAAGGGAATAAGTTTTTGTTGCACTAAAACAAATTGATAACCTGATATTTTAGATAACATATCTAAAATTAAATATTGAAATGAATTAGCTACAACATCCACATACATAAAAAAGCTTACCTTTGTCCAGACATCATGAAATAGATACTCCTAAATCTTCAAAAACTTTAAATAAACAAGTGTCTAGTTGTAAACGTAGCCGCATCAAATAATACACGGATAGGTACTCAGTAACCTGACTGTGCAAATATCTTTGAGAATTCATTTTAACTAATCAAAAATTGAGGGTATTTTAAATACTTTTTTCGGGCCTTTTAAAAGCCCTGTCGCAGTATCTGGGTTAAGGAGTTAGCATATTTTAAACATTGTTAGCCAAAATGTATTGTTCTTTGTTTTTGTAATGTTATTGGTTTTTTTTATTTCGTTTGAATAAGTAAATTTCTATTATTAAAACCTTATGGTAAATGATGATAAGGTCGAAGATAAAAGTGACCATTTTTTTTGGATATTGAGATGATTTCCATAGCAAATACTGCCTGCTTTAGTAAGCGTTTGTAGGCTACCACGACCACTAATCATCAGATGGACTGTTCAATTTATTTGAACTCTTCTCCAACCGTAGCTAAAGTTAGTGCCTACCTAGGTAGAGTTACCGTCAAAATACTTCGACGACATAATTCAAAATCCTTCGACCTGTAACCATAATTAAAATTGAGCATAATATGAACGTAATAATGTGCGTGTGAATTGAAGGACCACAGTAGTATTTAAAAAAAAAATCTAAGGATTTAGTAGTAGATTTACAACAAATTTAGGTCAAATCTAAAAAATTGTAGCCTAAATATATTTAAAAAAATACAGACCATAAAGATTGGTCCCTCAGTCCTCACAAACCACCAGCTAGATATCGGAAAATATCTGAAACAGACTACTATAGCATAATATGAAGATCAAGCTCATCATATTAAGTAGGTATAGAATATAGCACTGTTTTAGTGAAAAAAATATTCTGTACATTGGTCTCATTTGTACAATGGTAACTAAGTTATTTGATATAATCAGTTTACATCAAATAACTAAGCTACCATTACCTAAGACTATTTTTATGAACACGTGAAATTGATTATAATATTATGTACTTATTTTTAGGGTTCCGTACCTCAAAAGGAAAAAGCGGAACCCTTATAGGATCACTTTGTTGTCCGTCTGTCTGTCTGTCAAGACCCTTTATCTCAAGAACGCCTGGGCGTATCAAGCTGAAATTCACATGAAATACTCAGGTCTATTGTCCCTTTAAGCAGTGAAAATATCAAACTTCTAAGCCAAGCCAATCAAAAGATACAGCCGATTATATCGATATTTTCAACAAATTTCCGACACTCGCAAAGGAATCAAAACCTACAGGATACTTCCCGTAAACTCAGAATCTTGAAATTTGGCATGAAGCATTGTCATATAATGCAAATATAGGAAAAATTGCAAAAATCACATTTTTTTAGTTATATAATATAGTAAAAATATTTTAATAAAATGAAACTTACTACCTTATTTCTCACGAACGAATAAAGGTATCAAATTGAAATTTATACCAAATACCTAGGTCTATTGTCCCTTTAAGCAGTGAAAAAATCGAACTTCTAAGTTAACGCGATCAAAAGATACAGCAGTTTATACCGAGGAACCCTCGGTGTGCGAGTCCGACTCGCACTTGGCCGGTTTTTTAAACTTACAATGTAACGCAATTACGTTGGGCTTGATTTGTCTAGACAGACAAAATGGCCTTGTGCTCAATCACAGAACATAAAAAGGATATTTTTTTTTATGTTTTGGGGACTCACCACTGATGTACAGACTAACGGTGTAGCTATATAAGTTTGGTAATATTTTAAATTCAACTTTATTTGCTACGGTAGGTTCTTATTTTTATCACAGAAACGCGGGGGAGTCATAGCTTTTTGTATAATACATGCTCATTGTCTAAATCTGTGCTGGCTAAGTGTAACTAACTGTGCGATCTAAGTCTCAGTCACTCAAATCGTACACTCAAGCTCACGAACGATCCGGCCTCACCGAGTACTACGGGGCCTCGCACACTTTATGTGAACTATAAGACAGACCGCTTAACTCAGTCCTCACCTGCGCGGTACAGGGGCGCCGGGTATGACGACAAAGGGGACAGAGAGAGGTGCGGGCGGCGGGGGCCTACCACCCCGCACCTCTCTTAGAAACGGTCTGCTTATAGTCATGACATGAGTGCATACATACCGTATGCGAGGCACGGTAGTTGTCGGAGAGTCGGGATCGTTCTTACGTCTTCGTTCAATCCAAATTCGTGCGAAAACGCATCCAATGTGCAGCGGGCCCAAATCCGATACTATTTGAACTACAATTATTTGTTGCTTATTTTATACAATTAAAATATCACTAAGTGTGAAGAGCAATAATAATTAAAGCAAAAAGATAGTTATTTAATTTTATTAGTCCTAAAACTTATTGGCAGCTTTGTGTTCGCAACACAAGTAACAAATAAATTGATCTTCACAAATTATCTTAGACAGTAAACAATCGTTAGTAATGGGTAGGTTATTGAGACCGACTGTTAATGTTGCTTAAGTTGCCTTCTGAATTGTTGTGAGGAGATAATGTGTTAGATGATATTAATTTCATATTAAGTATGCCCTTTAGTAAGCATGTCGAGAATAGACAGTGTTGTTGTCATTTAATATCGTCTATAATCCAGCCACCAGAACATTCCCGAATTCATGTAACTATAGTTTCTCTTAACAGATGGAGAGTGTCATATTATCTTCGATTTAACTTCATTTCGTTTCCAGTTCCGCAGATAATATTCCACTTTTGGGGAAATAATTTATGAGCGATATTGTCAGCTCTATGTTGGAATTGCCGACGTCATCAAAACTCACCTACTTATTCTATTTTATTTGTTTGAAATAAATTTTATTATAACTTTAACTACAACAAATAAAAACAGCTTATAATTATAAAGAGACTATATTGACCTGGATACTGACTTTGATTTACATTTTTTTTTTCCTATTTTTGTATTCATTGACTACTTCAGACCTGAATATGCGTTTTGCCTTTTTGAATAAATAGCAGGGGGTTTTTTTATATCGTTTTTGATTAAAAAATACCTTATGTTTTTGAAAATGTCATACCTTATTTTTTGCATAGCTATTGTTTGATATAACTTCATCTTAACCTTTAATTAGTCGCATGGGGTCCATTGGACCCCAAACGAGTTAGTTTGTAACATATTTCGGCAAATATTAGACTAGCGCATCTTCATCAAACGTTCTAGTAGCTTCCTAGCTTACCCGGACGTTCTGTCTGAGTGTTCCGCTAGCAGCCAGCGTTCATCACAAGTGTTGTACGGAGGTGGGACAACCCGATTGGTCCTAGGCCTATGGTTGGAATATACCTCCTCCAAGGTTCACCCATCGTTGGCAGTGGACGTCTCTGAGTTGAAATGATGATATTGTAAAAGATTAAAGTGTTTTTTCTACGAAATTATAAATTCGTAAAACTCATTTATCATAATTTTTCGCTCTCTAATCGCACTTTCAGAAGCCATATAATATATTATTATAAATAGCAGCTTTTATTTCTAAGTTTAGGTGAAGTTAGCTCCGACTATTGACAGAGCTTCATTTTCTACTTGGATTAATTTGGAAAATTTCATTATGCTTTATGAGAATCCTTATCTCTGCGGTGGCTGTTCTAATTTTCTTTCCCTTGTTTATTTTTCATTTCATCGTAAAACGGAATCAGTATTACATATAAATGTAGGAACAACAGTGTACAGACGGAATGGTATGTCACGTTGAGACAAATAATGTAGGTAGTCAACATTAGTAATAATTATAATTTTATGCTTTCTGTGGTGTGCAAAGGTACACTGCGTACTTATTATGACAGTATCTTCTTTCAATACTATAACGAAATCTGTAGCTGTTTATTTTTATTTATACCATATTGGTAGCAAACTAGCATGGTGATAAGCGGTCACTGCAGCCTGTGGATGATTGTAATACCAGGGGTTATCAATTATGTGTTGCCGGTCTAGCAGAAACTTTTAGAACCCACGTTGAAGTCCTTAAGAAAAGACCCTAGACCGGGAGTTCATTCTTCAACTGAAGCAGCGTACGCGGAAGAAAATTTCTTCTGAAACGCACAATACGTGATCTTTAAAAAGTTTGTATTTAATACCAAATTAAATAGACAAGGAAAAACAAGAAATAAAATCTGTGAAAAAGATCATCAATCATGCCAAATAAAATTAAAAACAATTCAATACTTATTCTTTACCATCGCGTCCACTCACTCCCGCAGGCTCTCGTGTACTGAAGCGGTACAAGACGTATTGTACTTACGTAAATGTCCATTTACGTAAGTACTCTTCGTAACATAATATATGCCCCTGATTGGTATGATGCCCCTTTTGTACAGGCGACGAGCTGGCAACTTGTCACTATTTTGAGGCAATATATGGCCGTTACTACCAGAAGCGGCTTCGTGTGCTCTGCTCTATTCCTTTTGGAATTATGTGGACGTGTGAATGTGGGTACGCATTTTACTACATAGGTATATAGAAACATTTCATACCTGCGAAGTAAACCAACAATCAGAGAGGACATACTATACTGTGGTTTACACTGTGCTATTTCGCAGTGATTTTATTACTTACATGCGTTTACGACAACCTGGGCCGACGTAATCTGTGATACTCTGGAGTATTGTGTGCGTTCATGGGAGTAAAGCCATAAGACTCTTCTCATACGTTGTGATTTGTTTGATATTGGATTTTGATTGAGTTCAATGAATAGGTGAGGAAAGGTTTTCCTTTCGCTACACAATACACAAGCAGATTTTTGTCGGTCGATTGCAGATGATTTAGGTTGAATAATATCGGGAAAAGATTTTGTAGCATCTGTACTTTTCTTCTATTTGCCGCCATCGCGTAACCTGTTAACGCTCTACGTACGCCAACTGCAATTGCAAAGACTGTGTAAAACTAATAATAATAAATAGCTCCACCTGCCCTTATTAAACACTTATTATTCGCCCGAATAAGAGAACACAATAATGTTCCGTGATATATTCATCATGTACTAATTATCAACATTATTGTCATAACAAAATAATTAAAAATTTACATCAATTAAAATCGTAAATTGGAATAATTATAAAAGCTAACATCCACCCTTTTTTGTAATTGTTAACTATTTCGTTTCGCGAGAAATTGTGCACATTGGGTCCATTTTGATTTGCACTAATAGGTATTATCGCGTAAATTATAACAATTTTAGTAAAGTTTGAATATTTGTCAGGTTCCGATTACGAAGATACACTCGATCTCGAAATAGTCTAAGGCCCGTATTACAGAATGACACTCAGAAGTCGAACATGTCTTGAGAATTGTCTGTCACTTTCTATCACGCACAAAGTGATAGAGACGTAGGACGCTCAAGTCGGTGTTCATTCTTCACTTATTCTATAATACGAACCTTAGGTACAATAACCATACATTTACTGGTCCGCAAACCAGTGACACTGAGCTCCTCGTATAATTAATAAACATTGCGCTTTATGCGCTGCTAATTTTCTCTTATCAATCTATTGTGTTTGGAGTAGAGAGTGTATCTCAAAACGCTTCTCACATTTTCGACTTCAAAATCAATTTCAATTCTTCTACAATATTTTGAGACTCAGTAAACGCAAAAATGAGCCATACTTAATCAATACCTACTGGAAATAGGTTAGAAACTCAAAAAGTAAAATCAAGTCCATTACCTAGCGCTTTTATCCTCAGGATAATATCCGTGTATTGTACGTTGTATGGTTGTTGTTTTTCTAATAGTAAGGTGTATACAGTAAATAAAAGTAGGCAGATATGACCTCGTTCCATTTGCTACTATGCTAACCTCTTTTGCTACATCTACTTTCATCACAGAAATCATAAAATATAGAAAATAAATCTTATTATATCCTACACTAGCTTTTGCTCGCGACTTCGTCTCCGTGGGGTTAAAATTCGAAACATACATCGTTCTTAATTTTTACCAAAAAGTCATACCCATTGTTATGTATTTTACTATAAAAATGACGGATTTCCCATACAAACTTTCATCCCCTATTTCATCCCTTAGGGGTTGAATGTCAAGAAATCCTAAAAAACCTCATTCTTAAGATTTAACGGAAAAGCCATATATCAATTTGTATGGATTTTACTATTAAATGACGGACTTTCCATACAAACTTTCATCGCCTATTTCATCCCCATAGGGGTTGAATTTCGAGAAATTTTAATATACCCCTTTCCTAATTTTTAATCGAAAGGCAATATACCAATTTTTATGGATTTTACTTTAAAAATGAAGGATTTCCATAGAAACTGTCATCACCTATTTTTCCCCTTAGTGGTTGAATTTCTAAAAATACCTCAACCTCTGTGCAAAATTTCAGCTATCTGTACCCGTAGTGTATGTTTTTTAGTATACAAAACGCACCGATTGTAGTTGCGTTATGAGCTCAATTTGTATGGCAAACATCATTTGCGCTTCTCTCCGCTAGGGGCGCTGTTCGCGTTTCCTATACAAATTGACCTCTTAACGCTACTAAAGTAGTTGCGTTTTTTATACTAAAAAACTTACACTACGGGTACTGGATCCAAGGGTATGGGCTGGGCGTTGATCAGTCAGACAGTGAGTCAGGACTTTGCCTTTTATATATAGATAAGTCGCACCACAACTCCAGATTCTCCTTGCAAAATGCGCGCTTAAAAAAGCTTTTTTACAAAAAATATCAAGTTCCTAAATAAACAGGGCTTTTATTTATTAAATTTTTAATGTTTACTTGCTCCAGTAGGTTCTAAGCAAAATATTTTTTTTCAAATTATTATGATTCTAAATGCCTGCCTTCAACATTTTAATGAGACGAAATTAGCTTACGGTGCAAATAAAAAAGTTCGTTACAGAAAAATAATGGTTATTTTTACAACTAGGTACTGTTTTATCAAGCTCGTAAAGAATGAAATTAAAAAACCGAGACCACCCGAGGCGGCCTCTTAAAACACTGAAAATGAACTGGTACTTGAAAGCTTTGAAAGCCTTTTTCTTCCTTTAAACACTCTTTCCACGCTTTATTGCCTAGTATCGCATTTTGTAGGATGACAGTGGTTTGTAAAAATCATAGAAATAAAACGGCACTGTCGACGACACGTCTAACATGACATTCTAAATACAGAATTGTGTATTTCGTTTCTTCGTTACATCCAGTTACAAATAAACAATTAGGTATAGGCACCAAGCGAGTTTCTCCATTCGTAGACAATAATATATTCAATGATAATTGTAACTAAAAGCCGATAACGGTCAGCATGTTTAAGGAAAAGACTGTAATGAAAGCAGAGGAAGCAAAACAGATTTATGTTAGTATCGCAGCAAAAGGAAAGAACTGATTTGATAATGCCACGGTAATGTTATCTATGCAGTATTGTGACTCGGCCCTGTCCTTGAAGTAACTGCCTACAGCCAAGCGGGTCGTAAACACGCGATAAGGCTGCCGCCTACAGTACATATTTTAATTTCATCTATATAATTGAGTTTCTTTCTAGTTTTGTGATTGTAAATAAATTATTTTTTATGTAACTTAGTAAAAAAAAATTCGTTGTGAATGAAATAGGCAGTACCTACCTACAGTAGGTACCTACCATTTATTACTCTCGTAAATCATTTCATAATGATATTTCGTTCATCTAAGTAATTAAATGATGTTATGTAGTTAAGTTACATAATTTTAGTACATAAGTAAGTAGATAGCCTAGTCCAGGAAACTACCTACTGTGGCGGAGTCGATATTCTTTCACCTTTTCATTACGCGTAAAGCCACATCTGGCAGTGTAGGTCTTCCAGTGCCTCAAAATTGACAGATTGCCAGCATATTGCCTAATCGTATGAAACTATTCAAAACTGTTCATAATGGTGAAATTTGATATTTGCTTCAAAACTGATTGGATTTTTGATAACACCCATAGTATTTAGATATAATATGTTAGAATGGGTATAGGTGTCGACTGGTGGTATACTATACAAAAAAAACAGCTTTTCTTTTGATATTTAATTTAGGCTAGATGATTGGTACTCGTAGCTGTTACTATCGAAAATCTTGTGTAAAGACAAAATATTGTATGGATTAGTGTTGGAATGGTACCCAACACTAGTATTATGTTGCACACATGACTAGCTGAGCAGCGCTTCTCGCTCTCTCCACGCAAGGCCACCGTATTGTATGGACGTATTCTCTAATTTCATAAGTTTAACTTGATATTAACTTCTATGTCAGTGATTATCTCAGTACTTAAATCAACCAGTGTACCTAACGTAACGTATTATGCAATAAAGTCTTCAAAGTGA
Source organism: Elophila nymphaeata (assembly GCA_955850985.1). NCBI lineage: Eukaryota > Metazoa > Arthropoda > Insecta > Lepidoptera > Crambidae > Elophila > Elophila nymphaeata. The sequence continues at coordinate 12,868,902 of OY039076.1, read as the reverse complement.
ACCAGTGTTTGTGTTTTATACAACCTAAATTACCTACAGTCCGCTGACGAATACATACGCCAACAATTAGTTTCCTCCTCCTTTTCGTCTCCAAAAATATCTCCCTAGAAATACATAGGAAAAGGGACACAAGCCTTATTAGTTCTATTACTCAAAGTAATAGTGCACCACTAGATGAAGTGCCCTAAATTATTGGACGCCAGACTCACAATCCGGCCAATTACCTCCAGTCGTTACATTTGCACAGTTTTCCATAAAACCATGGCTAACCTAAATGCACGCGTATAATGGAGGCAGACTGAAGGACATTAGAATAAACGCTCGGTAATAATGGAACTTGAACTTTGAACGTAGATCCGTTGAGGTTATAATTGATTACGTCGAAGATGTTCTGACGATTCGTCAATGCGTGGGCACTAAGATTGGAAGTGGTCTGGAAGCAGCGCAATTTAGTTTTCCGTATGTGAAGATGTGTAACATCGATAAGTAAATTTTAATTTAATTACAGATTTTTTTAGAGATTTAAAAGTACCTATTTAGCAAAGTCCATTATAAAAACCAACTTCCTTGAAAAATGACCGTGGCCATTTTTAAAACGTCCACCCCTGGTTTCCCAGCTAGTGGACCAATCGCTCTACGAGCAATGTCTATGTGTGTATGGGGTCACATGTATGTAACAACAATACAGCAAAAAAAATATATTGGTACTTCGATGAATGCACGCTCTTAAATGTGAGCTAAATTTATTAAATGACGTACTACAACTTTTCATTGTTCCCTTTAGTTTTAAAATGGGTTTTTGCGACAAGTGGCCACTTTTAACATGAACCCATTTTATAACTTAATGGAAGAAAGGAAACGAGTGTACAGGAATTCAACAAATATTAGACATGTACAATGTGAACGCTGCAGTTTTACATTTTTCAAAATTGATCTGGTTTATTGGTGGCGCTACTTGACTCGAAAATGTTCCTCAAGAGACTAAAAAACTCTTTGTGTGGATCTCTCTTCTCTGGTCGTCATTTTTTTTATAAAAATATGAATTAGCTGTGGAGTTTCTTTTGCCATTTCTTCTCCGTCTCAGCATACTAATAATTATTTTAGTAAAATGATTATTTCGTCCCGAAATGGTGGCAGGGCTTTTGACTAAAAGTACTTAGCAAAGTCCATTTAAATAAAGAGCTTTTTATTTTCATTTTCATGGTAGGTAGCAATTTAGAACCATATGAATAGTGGATAGGGATGGTTCTATTCACTCAGTAGCCCGTGGAGATAACTAATAGTGGTCGCAGCGAGGGTCACTCAGTGGAATGGAGTAGGTTGGCTTGCACTGCTCGCTGTAAGTCCAGCGCTGGGCGGAAGCGAATCAGCAGGTGGCAATGGCTAACTTAGCCTAAACATTGGAATCTCGAATTCATACACTATATCCAGATCTTAAGAAAACCGACCGTCATTAAAACTACATTTATTTTATTACAGTTTTTACAAACAAAAGTTTTTGAACATCAATCACAAAGAGATTCTCATTATATGCGGGACCAAAACTACTCAAATAGCAATATAAAGAGTAATACTAACGGATAAACTTTTTTTATCACCACTAATTTTATTTTATGTGTGAAGTTTCAATGAATATCCAGTTTGGGTCGAAACGGCAGTATTCTGGAATATTAGGGCTTTCTTTTATAACGTCATTATATGTGGTCCATATGTTTTTTCTTTCTTTTTAGAAATACAACACTGCTCTTATTATATACATGTCGCAGGCTTCTTGTTGTCTATGAGAATTGTAAACCAAATAAAATCATTTGTTGATAAATCTGTAGTAGATTCTATCAATATGAGTCCGTACATCGAATGGAGATCGCTTTTTCATTGGTAAGTACATGTTATTTTTTTATGACCAAGCGGAGTGGAATTTTTGTCACTCGTCACTCTCATAGACACAATCCGCCTATCCGTTTTGTTAAACGGCTTGTTTTACTATCCGCGTGCAACAAACATACAACACGCTCGTAATGCCTAACACAGTTGAGCTAGCCTTAAGTAACATTACACATAAATCCATATCTAGCAGTATGGGCCACTGTACTGCTTTTTTTTGACTGACTACTGCAGATTGCCGCTGATGGCATTTTCTGCGTCAGCGGGTTTTTAAGAAGGCGAAGACCTTGGAGAGTCCTCTAGCCTGTAAGTCGGCCGTTACTAGAGCGTCCGAATCGGAAGGGAAACTGTACTGCGTGTGACAGGCTGTCGCCTACATAAAAAGCCATTAAACCTTAAACGTAACAAACATTCAGTTAATCAATAAATAGAAGACAACCAGAACTGATGCTACACTCAAAAACATCTTAGCAATATCTTAACACCTTCCTTCATGGTTTTGAGGTACTACGTGATCCATGCTGTCAGATGTGACTTTATTTGTAACCAAATGTTACCTAAGGCTCTGCTTTTGGGATAGTGAGCATAATCGTACTTATATGTGTCTGTTAGTTTTGTGAATAAACTACGGAACAGAAAACAATGTACAATGATTCGGAACAACAAAAAAATTATGTGATTATGACCAATAAAATGAAATCTCATTAACCTATTTTTTATCTACACACTTTTTATAGATGGCTTATTAATTATTTATTAAGGTACTGTTGTTAACTACTCCACGATATTGAAAATACACAGTGAAATATCAAAAATATTCCTAGAAGTAATTAGGTATTAATTTACATTGAATCACGCTCCAAATGAGAAAAGTGCGTGATTGAACGAGGTCAACATAAATATTTCAGTTTACGCTATTATAAAAACACGGTCACAGCTAATTTTAATGCCATCGCCTTTTATCGTTTGTTTATTATATTGATTAATTAAGAAGGAATAAGTTCTGTATGAGTTCTCGTGATCATATCAGAAATGATGAGCTCTGTAGAAAAACTAAGGTCACCGACATAGCCCAAAGAAGGTAGTGGGCAGAGCACATTGTTTAGGATTAATATCCGTTGGGGCGGAAAGGTCTCAAGGTGGCTGTCACGTACCGGGAGACGATCTGACCACCTTACGGGGCACTGTTAGGCCCCCCGTAAGGTGGTCAGACGATCTGGTAAAGGTCATGGTAAGCCACTGGATGCAGGCAGCGCAAGACCGATAGGGTTAGAGAGCCTTGGGGAGGCCGATGTCCAACTATAAGTTTGGTTGTCGTCAACAGCTCATATAATGTCCCCACATTAGGGACGATTAGGCCTTAGTCAACGACGCTGACCAAGTGCGGGTTGGTCGACTTTACTCACAACTTAAGAATTTCTTCATAGGCGTGTGCAGGTTTCCTCACGATGTTTTCCTTCACCGTAAAAGCGTCGATTAAACGTACATATGAATTCAAAATTTGACATCACATTCGTACGTGGCGGGGTTCGAACTTGTATCTCCCGGGTGGAAGACAACATCCTTACGTCCTTACGCACTACGCCACCGACGCTTCTTAACATATACCGACCCCAAATAAATCGGGATAAGGGTAGGAAAGCGTTTAAAGTTAATAAATAGGTTGACGATTTAGGAGTATAAACTTGATGGACTTAGGGCACGCCCAGTCTTCATCTTGATATTCCAGATAAGGTGGAGTGGTGACTCCTTAGCTTGTAGCATTGGTCGCCTTGTGTTCCCTCACATTTTTAATTAGAGAATGGAGCTGTTATATTTCTGATGGTAAAGGGTGAATATCTGAAGGTAGAAGCAAGCTTTATGCGGAGAGTTCCGCATTTTCTTCTCATCGCTATTTTTCGGGGTACACAAATACTAATAAAACCGTAGATTTATTGTTACTGAATGGATAAAACTATAGTTATGGCGAGATACTTAGATAGTGGTAATTAGTCAGTCGGTCAAGAAAAACCAGAAAAAATTATAATTCATGGAATAATTTTATTTTTGCGTTTACAAACGCGTAAATATAATACTAGAAAAATGCACTGAAAAAAATCGACTTGCCTCAGGCGGGACTCGAACCCGCACCTTCCACAATCCGGGTGGATTGTGGAAGGTGCGGGTTCGAGTCCCGCCTGAGGCAAGTCGATTTTTTTCAGTGCATTTTTCTAGAATTATAATTCATTCATATTACACCTTAGAAAAGTATAGAAAAATGTAAATATCACGGAAATTATTTATAAGCACTACAAGTGCGACAATGCACATCTTCCGGGAAGAGAAAAAGTAAGCAAGTTCATACACTCACTCGCCTTCTTTCATCTCATTAAAATACTATACTACCAATATTGTACTTTAGACACCGATAGCTAGTCAAATCCTATCTGATTTGTAAAACCTATTTATATTCTAATTGTATTGTCACTTCTACGGACGTTAACGTTAAAAAAGTCAAGTTTTAGATAGGCACTTAGACAATCCTGATTAAAATTGAGAATAGCACAATGGACTTACCAAATTTTTAAATCGAAAACCGATGAGCAGTCTAATACAATTCTGATTTTCTTGGCCTGAGAATAGTGTAATTGGATTTTTCAGGATTCTATAATACCTATTTCACGTCAGTGAACAACAATCTATTCTACTATAATTTTACGTCGTATATTTATTTACAATAGTGACAGGTTGCCAATCTGTCACTTAGATAAAAGGAGCAACAAACCCAAAATGACGAAGTAAAGCAGCAAGCATGGGCAAGCCGCTAAACAAAACATCTGAATACTAAACATATTATCAATCGGTACAAAAATAAAAGTAAACAAATAAAATGAAATATATTTCTTCAGTTTAAGTACAGACGATGGTATTTTTAATAAATAGTTAACTTCAATACATATAGATAGAATTTAAACACTGTTGAGTGAATTTGAGAGATTGTGATACCCTGGCGTGTGAATTTTTTAAAAATATCATGAAAGTCAAATTGACGATAATACAAATGTTAGGACACCACTTACTTCAAAAATAAAGCAATAAAGATATTCAATTACCTACGTTTATTGGACGAAATAAGAAATAAATCAAATAAGGTCTCAAGTCGTCTAGACGGTGACATAAATGACTTTATAGCGATAGGAAGGCATATTGTGACCTCAGTCGCTCTAGGCTGTTGTAAATGTATCAAGCAAATACAGTTCCATACAATAAACCCAACAACAGTACTTCATACTTGAATGATATAAAGCAATAAAACAAGGGTCTACTACAAACATTACTTACGCTACACAAAGGATACGCGTTCATGCTAACCCTTGATATGACAAGCACACTCATAAAATAACGCTTATAGATAAATCCAAAGTAAATATGTTCCATCATAGCATATTTGTGGTATAAGAGGTTCTTTTTTAACGTTTAATGCTACAAAGAGTCTTTACAGCGTAACGCGTCTAATCTTTCCTTTTACTAGGTATAAATATCACAATCTATATTAGTTATTACAGTGAGGCAACGAGCGCGTTTAGACAGGGCAACGTGAGGGGGACATGGGAAGAGAGGGGCGCGGTGGCGCCACCGAACTGCCATACACTCGTTTAGTAGACGCTGGTCCACTGTATATCAAAAGCGGCATTTTCCTCAACTTCAAATGATAAACCAATGTATGCTTTTACGCTGTGATAATATACAAACGTACAATCACGCCTTTATTCCCAAAAGAGGTTGAGCCAAGCCTTAAATAACATTTGGTTACATATAACACAGTATAGACCATGCCGTGCCCCAAACTTGAGAGAGGTTGCCAGCCTTATTGCATTCTTAAAAGGGTACCTAACCCAAAAAAAGTATTTAAAAAATCAGTTAAGGCTTTTGCTTGTTAGTGCACTGAAGGATTTGCTATTGTTTTGTTTGGATGCCTCTTTTAATTAAGGGCACAGGCTGGCAATCTATCACTGTTTTGGGGCACTGCTTCTTCTGCCACATGTGGCTTTATTTGTCACCAAAGTTAGAGAAGAATATGCTCAACGCTTTTTGAGATAATGAATGCCATCATCATCATCATAACAGCCTTTATGATTCGACCCACTGCTGGGACACGAGGCCTCTCCTTGCCATCTGGACTACAGTATACTGTCCACCACGCTTGCCCATTGCCGATTGGTAGACGGAGTACAAGGTGATCAATACCCCTTTGCTGATCCATTAGTCGCCTTCTACGACACCGATTGGAGGATATGGGGTGATGCTATTCTACTCTGCCAGCATCACATGGCTTATGAATAATGAATGTGATTGAATGTAAATATGTAGGCTCAGGGGATATGTAAAGTCAAGACCTCCAGTCAAGCGCGCGTCAAAGCGCTAACATGTCGTGCACAGGCTGTGGGCTCTCAACGCTATGGCTGAGCTAATGGAGTTGAGCTTCTGGTTCAGCGGACCCGCAAAATAGTGACAGGTTTGCAGTCTGACACCCTGACAAAAAGGGCCAGCAAACTAAAAATTACCAATTCTTCAGTAAACAAACCATCTAAAGTCAACGATCAAGACATTTATGCTATACTCAAAATAAAGACTTTCTCTATACTACGTACACGAGAAAGTAAAAAAACACCTTCAAAACTAAAAACGGATAAATAAAAATTTTGTTTAAAAACATCTAAATGTTTATTTGAGGTCGGTCCCAAATACAAGCGACAACGTTTATTCCAAATACCGAGGTTGGCAGCGACCTCAAAAAAACATTTAGGATTTGTGTAAACAAAATTTATTTCTCCGTTTTTTCCGTAACTTTTATTTTTCCCAAGCCGAATAGAGCTAACGCCGTGGGAGTTGGTGACCATGTTCAAATCATTCACTCTATATAGGGCTGGTTTCAATATCAGTTACAGATCGCCCTACAGGGTTTGGTTGCTAAGCGATCGCTGTAATTTTTTATTATTTAACAATAATTGCTAGACAACCAAACTTGAGTAAGCGGAAAGAATATTGAATCCGGCCGATTTTCCAACATCGTTTTCATATTTTAAAATTTCTTTCACCGGTACATTCACATTCACTGAGTGACATAGCCTATATTTTAATTTTCGAAACGTTGGGTTTCCAAGAAAAGTAATTAATAATTAATGAGCCCTTTTAAGGATAATCTAAAGGTTATTTTGTATGTTAAAATGCGATTTAATTTCACGCGAACAAAATCACGGAGATAATGCAAGTTTTAGATATAATATTATTATTCTCTAACACAAAATTAGGTACTATGTTACCTTCCAAAAACTCATAGTCATAGCATGAAACATAATAAGGTAATTAAACACTGAGCACGGTTAGTGGTGAACCATACATTAGTAAGTTTACAAACTACGCGTAGTATAAAATTAAATTCTCGAGCTGAGTGTCTGTCTCTTTTTAACACCCCTGAATAATTTAAGTACTCAGTAGCACTTAAATCTGCGTTTTCTATCATAACAATATTTTGTAACGCGAAACATTTGCACAGTAACAGGCGTGGTCTGTAATTGCATTTCCTCAAAGATGGAGATGAAGAAGTGGTATAAATTTAACGTATTAGCCATGAGCTTATAAATATATTTTTCTACTGATTCTCCAAGCGGCAGTAAGAAAAAAAAATTAACGATTTATGATTACTTAGTTCTATTAAAGCAAGGAACTATTTACGTTTGATATTTACAATCAATTGAATAGCGATTAAATAATATAACACTATAGAATACTAATCTTCCGCCCGCGATTTCGTCCGCGTGGACATTTTACCCCCTTAGGGGTGGAATTTCCAAAAATCCTTTCTTAGCGGATGCCTACGTCATGACATCTACCTGCATGCCAAATTTCAGCCCGATCCGTCCAGTGGTTTGGGCTGTGCGGTGATAGATCACTATGTCAGTCAGTCAGTCATCTTTGAGTTATATATATTTAGATTGAACATTGAAGTCTAAATGGTACTAATACATTACACAAGAAAACACAAGTGAAATTAAAGTTAATAGATGACCTTCCCGTTTTCATTGTTGATGTAACCCTCTGGTAACCCTCCATATCCCTGCCACAAACAATGTAATTTGGTTTTGGTTTTGCCTTTTACTAACTTTGACCGGAAACCTCTGAAACAATGCTACGACCTGTCAACATACCACCTTTCATGGGACGACGTGTCATTAAGTGACACTTGTACCTGATTTCCTGGGAGCAGAAAGTTTAGCTTCAAGCTAACGAGAGTCAACTAAAAGCGATTTTTTGAGCTTCGAGCAGCAAGTCCGCTGTGTCATAACTCAGTTAAAATAAAACACTTGTGATATTGCTAACATAATGACAGCTGATAAACTAAAAGAACATGTTCTATGATTGTACTAAGAAAGTATAGTTGAACTTGGTAGGTAAGTTTCTGAATTTTAGTCTGGGGCTTGCACCTAATCCCTGTAGTAGACTTAATTCACCTGCTTAATTCACATAGGTGCATTAAGTCAACCAAATAGAATACTTCTTTCACCCAGATGAATTAATAGGGCTCCGTCGCCTAGACAAGTGGCCAGTCGATTGCATTGAACGTCTAACGAAAATAATAATAATGTATGAATGGCGACCGTAGTCAAAAACTAGCCTCCCATCCACTAGCGTTTATTTCGTACGACTTGTCCTCATAGATGAACTGTAGAGAAACATCGGGATAAATAAAACCGACTTTATCATTCCTCGCCAGTCCGAGAGGAAAAACAACCCTTTTTTCACCATACTCACGAAATGATACTTTCCTGCATTTTTTTTTGTTTTCTCGTTAAACTAAAAGATTACGCGGCAGTGGATGGTCAATATCCTATTGTTTTATAAAGATTGTTCTCCTGTTAAGGGAATACCGGTCATTTTGTGTTATATTTATGGAATACTTTCATTTTAAAATCAACCTGTGTACCCGTGAGTAAAATATTGCAATTTCTATGGGTTTATTGATTGCGAATACATAATTAAACGTAAAAGAAGGCAGAGTTTGGATAAAACGGGAAATATGTATAGCAATTTGCTTGTTAAATACTAGTACCTGCCTACTTTAAAAAAAAAATTACAAAAGCCAGTGTTTTTAAATTATCTACTCACGTAATTTTTAAAAGTCTAAAGATTCACGTGTAGTAATTTTACCTCAAGAACGCGACGTGAGCCGTTTGGTAAATAGTACAAAAAGAGAGAGTTTGTGTAAATGTACATGCACATTATTTATATGTGCGTTAGTGCCGGCACGGAACGCTGCCACTAACATTTATAATAGCTCACTCGCATTCGTGAGATAAAAATATTGTATGATTCCTGTCTTTAATTCATACAACATGCAAAAAAATACGACATAATCGTACATCTGACAATACTGCAGAGCGATAACAGCGAAATGACATGAGAACAAAACCGACAGAAAACAAAAAGCCACTAACTAAGTCCCTGGATGTCGCGTCGTCGTGTAGGCGCGCCAGAGGGGACGAAGAGATTTTAACACCGTCATTATTTCGCGCTTTGCCCATCCTCTAGAATTCATTCCATAAAAATTGGACATTTCGGCAGAAATAAACTTTAGTGGATGGGGGGCTATTATCATTTCGTTCGATAGAAACGTCATGGAAAGGTTGTATCGCTTGCCACTTGTATAGGCCCTCTGGCGACTAAGAGAACAATAAAAGATCCCTGGAATGTCCTCTCTACCTCATTGGGGAAAGTAGTGGCCTATGAGTCAACTGCAGATGGTAAGTGCAAATGAAATTATGCTCCCGCACAACCATCGACATGTGCGAGAGAAGGGATCCGACAGTTTTTAGTGGGTATGCCAGCTGGTGACTCCCACATAAAACCCTGGCGTGGCCATATTCTCGCCAAAGGTACGTATAAAACGTTTTCTGTTGGAAAAAAATAGGTGAATTAATTCTACAAAGTACTATTTTTCACCTAGGTGCATTAAGGCTACCAAATTGTTTTCTTTATTCACCCAGGTCAATTAAACACGCAAAATAAGCATGGCGGACCCACCGACCACTGACCGCTGAATGATCTGCTGCTTGCTAAGGAATTTGTTAGAAAAAAGTGAATTAAAGGGTCAAAATCAATTATCAATTTACTGAGCCGAAATTAACTCTGTTCTTTAAATTTGAATTTTATAAGACTATAATTACAACAAAAAAAAATAGAAATTTAAATGTGGTCCAAGGCACTTGTATCATCCGATTCTGCAATACCTCATATCGTCTATAGTATCGAAGACAGCTCTAGCATTATAATCGAGATTTGCTCAGCACTCGATAACGATCGAATGGCTCAGTGTGTGTTCAAGGCTCGATACAGATTGTATGAATAGAGTGTAGTGTCTTCAAGATCGATTTACGTGTTTCAATCGGATGGGCAAATACTCTATGTATCGTATTCGAGTTACAGATTCGCAGTTCATAATATGGCACAGATTACGGTTTTCTTCGACTTTTCTTTGAAATTTTTACCTTATAATGGCGAATCAATCAGAATCCTCCTAAAATAGTAGTTTAAGCCGTCTTGCTACTGGTCAATAACTACTCAACAAAGTTCGAAGTAAAGACAAAAGTATAGTTATACCACAACACAAGTTTTTAATGATACTTAATTTGGGATAGACGTAATAAATGTTAAGAACAAGTTCAAGGGTTATAAATATTCTTTCTTCATTAGATCATCAATTTGTCAGCTGAGAGACGTCCATTGTTGCGAATAGGCTTTCCCCAAGGAACTACAGCATCGGACCTGCGTTGCCACATCCAGTAGCTTCCAGCGATCTTTACCAGAACTTCAGTCCTTTAGATCACTGGATCCTAATTAGTGGTACGCGTATCCCCAGATTCGCCAGGGGTACGGGAAGTTGCGTCAAGGGCGCGGCACTCTTGAATAAGATAATTTAACCAGTAAAAAAATTACCGAAATATATTTTTGTTCTATCAAAATATGTATTATATGAAAACATCATCACGGAATTCAACTCAAAGACGAGTTGAGATTGAAACTAACCAATGAGCAACCAGATTTTTCAGAGTTCTGCAAAGAAAAACGTGCATATTTATCATTTTAAACTTATTTACACCATCAATTTTATACTGTATTTAGATACTAATAAATGTCAAAATCCCGATTCAATATTTTAATTATCATTCCTGCGAATAAGGGGTTTGTGAATTTCCTGCGTACCACTTCAAGAAAGATCTTGAAGTGGTACGCAATAAAAAGTAATTAGAAACCACTGCTTTCGATAAATAATCGGTTGAGTGACGATTTATCTGTGTTCCATTAATATACCAATATCAAGAACATTCATACTTAAAGATATTACTAGCGACCCGCCCCGGCTTCGCACGGGTGCAATGCTTATGTAAATATGCATGTATTATACATATAAACCTTCCTTAAGAATCACTCTATCTATTAAAAAAACCGCATCAAAATCCGTTGTGTAGTTTTAAAGATCTAAGCATACATAGGGACAGACAGACGGCGGAAGCGATTTTGTTTTATACTATGTAGTTATAAATACGAAAGTAACTCTACATGTAGTTAACACGTAACGCTATCAAGCCTAAGCCACTGAACCAATTTTGGTGAAATGTAGTATGGAGATAGTGTGAGACCCTGGAAAAGGTATAGGATACTCTTTGGCGCGATAACCGACATTGATGCGAACCAACCTGAGGGCGACCACTAGTAATAAAATAAAAAAATAATAACGCTTTTAGAATCAGTACATTTACAAAGTAAAAGTTCCGCAAGCTAAACTACGTATCAAATTAAATTTTAATAATCGCTCATAATGCTAACGAAAAAGCACAGGTAAAGAGTTAATTAAAAAATCATTATGTTACCCTCTTATATGTTGTTAGCTGTACATAAAAGGCTCATACATATTTTATTTCATGTTAATGACCGAAACGTTTTAGACCCTCGCAGAAACACCTGTTGGTATCGATCACAAAACGGATAAAAAATGATACGCCAGAAAGGTAAAACAAGGAAAAATACTCAGCGAGTATTTTATATGGTTCATTAAGCAAAGATGAAACAAAGAAAAACTCGAAGGCTCCAGTCAGAAACCGATTCTCATTTTCCACCTGAATTAATTTCGAACTTTCTTCAAATCTTCTAGATTCTTGTTTTACGCAGCTATACATATTTATATGTATGTAGATTTTCGTAATAGGAAACTTTTTATCACAGGTATTTTTTACCTAACGAGATGTAGACAATCACATCTCGTTAGGTATATTTTTTTTTCAATTTCTAACATACGATATCTAAGCTATAAAAGTATACAAGACATGACAGCAGTACCATTAGGCACGCGCGCTGTAGGATGAGGCAGGGTTCGCCACATCTTCAGCAAAAAGGGAAGATCTTCCGAGCTAGGTGTTCGCTCGGGACCGCGGCCCAACTGTACATCGTTGGAAGTTGTATATATATTGAAGTACTTCGGAAACTTCGTAAGCGCGATTTAGACTTGCATTACGTATTGTGACGTCTCTGTGTCGTAATCTTGGCTCCGTGTTTACATTTGTACCTTTCGCTGATCAACCATTTCTCGGTTACTCGACTGTCTATGTAGCACTGTGAAGTAGCCGCTACATGCACGTTAATATCATCAATACAAACGCAACAATCAGCATCTAAGTACGGGGCGCCGCAACTGCGTTATCGTCGGCGCGCTTAAAATACGTAACATTTGACACAATGGTCGATGGTGTTTTCTCAGTAATACATTTATTCCTTTCATTAAGCGTTCGACGCGTCAATTTGTTGCCACTAAGCACTATGTATGGTAATCGATGGAGCAAGGAGGTTCGCGGCCGAGGTCGTATCTATAACATCTCTGGTATAACAATCACGTGAAATAATCTATCAAGTTCTTTTTGTACTCGGACGGTCCGAACATTTATCAACTTGATTGTCCTCCGTGCTTCGGAAGGCACGTTAGTCTGCTTTCATAGGATAGGAGTCGTTCTCAAGGAGGGTTGGTGTCAGGCAAGTGGCCAGCTATAACAATGCCAGAATCTATACCAGTATTGTTGTAGGAAAAGAAAAAGAAAGTTATGCAATAAAAAGGCTGAGTGTGAATGCCGGCTTACTTGATGCCGTCAACCAATGAAAAAGCTGCTTTATTATTTTATCATTTACTTTGGGAACAAAATTACACACTCCCTTTCGATATGAACCCTCTAGACAAACAGTGAGACTGCCTCATTGGAGGAGATACCTACCTGTCACCTAGAGTGGAAACGGCCCTTTACGGCATATTGTTGTTTCCTCAAGGTTGTTTCCATATAAGAAACTTGTGTTTGGAAGAACCGCCTCTTCTACTTGATCGAACTGTCATTATATGCTAAATTTGTCGGTGTCTGATTATTCCTCCAAGCGTCGGTGGCATAGTGCGTAAGGGCGTTGTCTCCCACCCGGGAGGCACCGTTTCGATCCCCGCCACGTACCAATGTGTTTTCAAATTTTGAATTCATTTGTACGTTTAATCGACGCTTTTAAGGTGAAGGAAAACATCGTGAGGACACCTGCACTTGGCCAGCGTGGTTGACTAAGGTCAAATCGCCCCTCATGTGAGGTATGCTGGAGCTCCTCGGTGGGGACATTATAATTATGAGCTGTTGAGAGATTATTCCTAAAAATATACATCAGAAATTTACAATATTCTTTAGTTTTTCAATATTATGCTAAGATTTTTTTTTGTAATAATTTACAAGTCCTAAATTAAATTAAATATTTTCTCTTACAATTATTTGCGCAACAATATTATCTAGAAATATTTTATATAAAGTGTCGACTTTCACTAAAAACGCATAAACGCTCTTAAATATACCTATGCGTTGAATCATAATGCTTCTTACGTACTAGACGCCCACGACTCCGTCCAGTGGTCACCGTTACTAACCTGGTCATGGGGGCCACTGGCTGAAGTCGTGGCTGTCTGGTGCGTGAGAAGTCTTAAATCCTTACATCTAAATTTATTATAATTATTATTCCAAAAAGTTGTTTAAAAAGTGTTAATATTTCAGACACCAAATTTTATCCTAAAATATTTGTAGTGCTTTAATTAAAGTTTAATTAAGATCACCCGTCTAGACGCTTCTTTGTGTGTTAGTTTGCCTAAGAATAGGATAAACATATACGAAGTTTTTTAATTATTGTCATAAGAAAAAGTGACCTTGTATTTCACGTGACAATAAATAAAAAAAAATGCGTATGTATTAATATAACGTAGTGTTACTCTACGAGTAGTAACAATAATTACTTTCCGAAGCACGGAGCAAAATCGATTTGAAAAACTTTTCAGTCACGCATCCGAGTACCGACCGCGCACTTGGTTGCTAAACTTTCCTGATCGTTACTAAGAACGATGATAGCGGCACCATAGACCTCCTCCCATCTGAGTACTGACCGTGCCTCGATAAATGGACTATCCAACACAAAAATATTTTTCAATTTGAATCAGTAGTTCCTGAGATTAGCACAATCAACCAAACAAACTCTTCAGCTTTGTTATATTAGTATAGACTTATACCAAAGGAAATTAAGAACTATATTACAATAGTATTTAGATACAATCAAATTACCGCCATCACCACTTATCAAAGTCTATCACCATTACCTTAGTGAATGTTTCGACGGTTATGGCTATGGTAGCCAGTACCGTCGCATTATGGTATGAAGACTAAGAACTCAAATTTAAAAAAACTAAAGTAATTGAGAACACTTTTACATGATTGCTTCACTAACGAACTTCTATCAACGAAGCTATCTTTCAAACCATAAAATCTACTTTACAAAATCTGGTCCACTCAAAAAGGTTTTCAAATTGTTCGGCGGACAAATTCAAATGAAAATGTTTGAATTTCTAAAATGAGACAAAAATTAGACGAGCCTATTTCTTCTTAAAGCGTTTTAGCGGGGACCGGATTTAAAAAAAGTATTTTATGTAATCTGCCAGAGATTTCGGTGTCTGTGTACTTACGACAGAGATCAGTACACAATTTAACTTTAATCTTGATTAGCGTTTCCGCTCAACGCCTTCGTGGAAAGGACTGAAGAAAAGGACTGTTTTTATGAACATTATGACTAACTTAAAACAAGTGTTAAAAAGTCTGTATTTTTTAGGTTTCTATTTAAGGCTGTTTCTAAGAATCTACAAATGTTTGCAATCGTTACTAACTATATAAAAACTCAAGAAGATTGCGTTCACAAGATGGTAATTTAATTTAGTATTACCCATTTCTGGATTTCTTAATCAGTGGATATTTTTATTCAGCAGATGTCCTATATGCTGTTAATTGTTCTTTTATGTTTGTTTTTGATAGCAAGAGATTAATGCTAGTGATATCAGCTTATGTTACGTTAATAATTTAGCTGCAAATTAACTTTTATCTCAGCTTTAAATGACGAATGACTATTTTGATATAAACATAATCAGGTTAATAATCCGAAAAAGGGTTGAACAGAGCTATAGGTAAAATTTGATTACATATAAAGCTATATCTGGCAGTATGGGTCTACTGCCAGTACTATTTTGATGATATCAAGATAGCGTAATACATTAATGTTATACATTAACAACTCAACTCCCGCATCAATGGTGAAGTAACCCCGAGTGAACCCGAATCGCTTTTGATGAAATATGTTATATTTATTGAAATGCTTAATAGTTGATTTGTCTCTCAAAGATCTTACTTAAAGAATCTGAGGTTTCGCCAGATTTAAATAACGGTATAATTTTACGTCAGGAGTCAGGAAATACACCAGAGTCAATGCAATTGTTCAATATGACTACTAAATAAGTTAAAATGGATGAGATAGTTCTGACTAACAGTCCCCAATAAGATCCATAGATTTCTTTAGGATAGTTTCAATACAGTTCAATAACTGATCGACTCGAAATTTCTGGTAGTCATTGTCTGTGTCTCTTATTCCCTCTCTTGGCAGTAGGAGATGATGGAAACTTTTGTCTTCGTTGAAATGACTGCCGTGGCCTCGATCTGCGGGAACGAAAGGAAGTTGATCCTCTGTTGAACTAAATAGTGACTATGTTTATCTTTATTTTTATATTTGACATTGATTTGTGTGGGTACTTTTTGTCTCTATATATTGTAATGACATCGTTAATTCGATAGCGAACATTTTATTGTATTCAGAAATATTTCACGCTACTGTATTGTAAAACACCATCATCATCAACAGCTCATATAATGTCCCCACCGAGGGGCTCGAGCCTACCCCACACTAGGGGCGATTAGGCCTCAACCACGCTGGCCAAGTGCGGGTTGGTTTGTAAAAGATGCTGTTATGTAATTTCGACTTTTGTAAGTACCATCTGTTCGTAAATCACATTTTAACTAAATAAAATATTAATCGTGTCATAAAAATTACAATTGTTATTAATAAATTACGTTTTGAAATATACACACCTTAAAAGTTGCCCAAGAAGTCACAGAAGCACGTCGCTTTAAATGTATCGCTCCGCGCACCAAAAGTCGTGACCAAGCAGTTACTTCACGAAAACTACAAAGGACTTACCCTTAAATTGTCTTACCGCGAAGCACCACATTACACTTCACTTCACGGCTCGTTAGTCACTCTAGGAGGCAGACGAACTGATCTGTTTAGAAGTTTATAGGGTTGGCGCTGGTCTGTTTCCATTTTATAAATATATTTTTCTGAATGAAGACCGACCGACTATAATAAGACTATGGAGGAAACCCTTGAAAAAATAGAGAAGACCCTTTAGTATTCAAATCGAAAATATTTTAAAATAAACAAAAAGTGGCCAGGTTAAATGAATATGAGAACCGTAATGAGAGTAGATGAAGTGAAAGAAATATGTAAGGATCGTGGTAAGTAGAAGGAAGTGATCTCCCTAACTCTTAGTTAATAAACTAAGAGATGGGGATAATCGATAGGGATCTCTTGTTATTAAACGTATTATTGTTATCTCTATGGGAGCTTACAGGGCACTATGCCACAAATCACATGCTCAACAAAATGCAAATTTCCAGAACATCGAATTGCAGAGCATGTGGACATGGCAGGGAATCCATGGAGCATCTGTTGTGTGACTGCGATTCCATAGCCAGGATAAGAATGAAGATCTTGCGAATGGCCTACCCAAGGCCAGAGTACTACAGGCTCTTCAAGCCCATGGACATAGTTAGGCTGATGGCCTACATATTCAAGGAGCGACAAGAGTAAAAAGAAAAGAAAACACAAAAGATCCCGTTGGGTCGAAGTGCACCATGAGGAAACTCATGACCCCATCATAAGATGTGATAAGACATCTCTATGGGAGAAAGGCGAGATTTTGTGTATGTACCTATGTCCGTATGTTACAATAGAACAGGCAGAATCAGATAAATCATCAACTCGTACATGTCTTTTTCCAATAACTAAAGTTCAAGCAAAAAAGATTATCTAACTTCTTAAGTTTTTAACTTGTGATGAGACTGATAACTTTTGTTCGTAACTTTTAATTTTATAACTATGCCCGTGTGTCCAACAACAATTAAAATCTTATATAATAAATTTTTATATACGAATCACACACACACATTTACAATAAGTACACACAGAGAGGAATTATATTTGATTTTGTCTTGTCTCAATATTGTTTTGTAACGTCGTTCCTGCATTTCTTTCTCATTACCCTTCAACATAAAATCCGGTGTTGTGCTTACCACGTGAGCTTGAAGGCGTTACTAAAGCATCTAAACGAGAAACTTGCTTTATGAACAAAAAGCCATTACGCTCTGAGCATCGTCGAGATTTGCTCATCTCTTCCAATTTGGTTACAGCTTCCAAACGAGCGTTTTGCGAGTTACCCCGTTTTGGCCTTCATTATTAACTTTGTCATAGTAGCTCCCCTGACGTTGCGGCCGAAAAAGTTGAACATGCGGGCTCGACGAAGTATTGCTAGGGAAAGTTTGGCCAATTATGAATGGGTAGTCAACGGAGGCATTATCTTTAAGTATTTATGTACTTGCGGTGAAACTTGTGTCTGGAGCGTGCGAATGTCATAAACAAGTTATAATAAGACTAATCGTCCAAAGTCTGTATGTTGGCCAACTCGTTTCTGATTATTTATCGTTTACGAAAGAATTTTTATAACTTTTTACTTATGGAGAGTATGGATTAACGCTACTTCACATTCTTGTAGAAAGAGAGTTGTGGATATTTAGTGGAAAGTTTACTAAAGACACTATATCCCCCTTATTATAAAACATTGATTAAAGTTAGTCATGCTTTAAAACTGATGTAACTCTGTCTTTCATTCAGCAAATAAAAGTGACAGTATCTGATTCAAACCAAGACTAGACCATGTTTTATAATAAGGGGTACAGGTTAAAAAATTCATGTATTTTTTTGTTGAATATGAAGAATAAGATATTAAGAAAGAAGAGAGCTGGAAGAGGCATGAATGGATACAAACATGCTGGACAAAAGAAGTTGAAGAAACATGCGTTCACATGACGTTTTTTTTGCGTGACTTACTATTGGCCTGAAATAGCCTTTAGAGTGTCCACGAAAATTTTTAGAAAAAGCGAGCAGCTTTGTGATCTGGCTAGCATATAGGGTGAGAGGGCCTATCAGGGCTCTAAACTGACTGCCTAGATAAGTGGCACACGGTATCTCGTTGGCCGATCCTATTGGGCAGATTGTGATATGCCGCAATTATGTCGTAGGCCAATAGACTCTCCCACGAACTTGGGGTAACGTCAACGTTATATAGTACTCTCCCTACGAAAGACAGGGCCTTTTTTCGCAGCCCCAAAGGATTACATCCCTACCCTTATATATGTATCTGCAATCTTAGCATATAAATTAAACAAGCATTACACAAGTGTGGAATTTTCCTAAAACAAATAAGTTCCACATTACAATCCCTGAGAGATTTCTGCGCTTTTACGTCTTCACAATCTCTCATATTAGAAGTAGTTATATTTTGAACACATTTCGTGATGATTATAAGGTAATAAACGCTATCATAAAGTGAATAGTACCTTAGGGATACGCGAACAGCCGAATGACTGAAGACGTAAATGTTCAAGATATCACAGCGAATTTAGAGCAAAAAAACAGCCATTATCTCGTTAAATAAAATTAACAAGAGATTATAAATTGCTTCTGAGGCTTTATTAGAGTAAAGTTTTAATTCCTAGCTGAAACATGTTGAAAAACTGGATTTTTGGGTTACTGAACATTGGGATTTAAAATCCAAACTTGAATAGGCTATTCCTTATATCAAGCGTTCTCTTTTTTAAATTTTGTTGAACTAATCTTGCTTACAAAAATAAAATAACTATGTTGTGATCAATTTTGTATGACCAATAATAAAAATATAAACGTATGAAAGTGTTTCGAGAACGGATTCTGATGATTAGTTATCAACTTTCTTTTGCTTATTTTGGCTATTGAAATAAATTAATAAGTTCTTTATGATTTAATTGTGAAATAAATAGGCTCTTAAAATTTAATTTTTATACATGTGTAATAATGTATATGGATCGGATTATATTGGATTTATAGACTTTAATCAATAAACGAAAAACACGCGTAACAATAATGTCTGTCAATTTTCGCAAGGTCTGAGTAACTCAGTTGTAAGAACAGTTCTCCTATCAATAAGAAGTCCTATAGTACCGTCTACGGACGGACTTGCCTTCTTACCCAATTACGGCGAAGCCAAAATGAAGGGTTATAATTTTAACAGTCTATGTATCTATGTTTGTATTTACGTATGTTCCTCAGTAGCGCTTAATTTATTCATCCGATTTTGATGAATAGGGTGTCAACCGATTCATTATTATAATCCGGATAACATAAGCTATAGGATTAGTCGATTATACCTTGTAAACCCCGATTTTAACCTATTTCATTCCTTTCATTTTTTTTCCGTGGTCGGGTTACAGTTTTTTTTTAAATAGGATTTCCATTTTTAAAACTTGATTTAACTTGTCCATCTCCTTCGTCATTTCATCGTCCTTTCTAGGATCAAAGAAAAGGTTTCGTGTGCTTTCTTGAATTGTGAAAAGTAAAGCTCGAGTCAACAAATCATATTTTCGTGAAACAGAATTTCTTTACTCTTCGTGAACATTTTGACATCCCGATTTAGTTCTGTTGGGAATTTTAATGTTAGGAAGATCCTTCGCATTACAAAGGATCGTGGACAAATATTAGTATTTACAAGAGGACTGTAGACCGCTTTTCTGTTAGTAAAGGTACCTGTCGTATTTGCAAATGGCAAATTTGGTGAATTTGATGGAGTGCGATTTTTGAGTTTGATTTTTACTTTTCATCTGCTCAACCGTCGCGGGAGAGTATACACTTAGGTCGCCAAGGTGTATATGAGCGGCATCGTTGGGTTTTAGTGGGTGCGAAAAAAAATCTAGGTCAACTCATTCATAGATACTACCAAGACCAAACCTATGGAACCATTAAATTTGGCAAGAAGCAGTGTCTTTAAATGGCAAAATTTAAGGGAAAATGTCTGTAAACCATAAATATATCCACTAGTCTGTAGCTACTTGAGGTTCGAGCATGTTTTAATATATCCACATTCCACATCCACCCATTTTTATCATCTACATATATATAATAATTATTATCCTGAACTTTGTAACATAATTACTTCATCCGCAATATTAGCCAAGATTTGGATTGATAAATCAATTTTTAAAGGGTAGTCACACATCAGTGCCAGTTGGGGATGGCTAAGAAAAGACAAAAGAACACTGCCTATCCATCATAATCAGAATTGAAGGAAGCTATAACAGGATGATATGATGGTATATTTATTTGATTAATTGCTTATAACGAAATAAGGCATTGAACGTGACGATTATCCGCTATTGGGGATTACATATCATTTTTGGTACACATGTGTGTATTGAATAATTAATAAGTACTTAGGACGAATTTTCGAATCATAATTTAAGGGTTGTCTGTTGCAGAATAAAGAGCATACCGTTTACGATATGAGAAGATAATTTGCTGTAACTGTTTATAGGATACTAGTGACTTTTGCTAGTGATAACCACTTCTGATACTAGTAGTTCACCGGAATAAGATCCAGGGTTCCATCCCAAAGAGAGTACAAATTTATTTTCAGTTTGATTTGTGAAGGGACAAGTTGTAAGTCCTCCTGGCTAGCTATCACTTTTCAAAGTCTGTCGCCGGAATAATTTATTTATTTATTTAAAAAGATTTACCAGGGAATGTTTACATTGGAAAATCAAATAATATAAATTATGTGTGAATAATTTTGCTAAATTTAACAGTAACTGAAGGGGAATACAGCATGCAAAATGAAAGATTCATAAAGCTGACGCCACACCGCGGACGGGACGTACGTTGACGTGTGCGTGACGCTGAGCGTTGTTTATATAGGAAACGTAGACACGAAAATTTAGGTATAATTTCCAATGGACAGTGACAAAAAGTAATAAAAATAAAAATCTCATCTTATTTCGCCTTGAAGCCAGGATTGATTTAAGGATTTTGATATTTAGAGAATAATCGCCGTGAATGTCGACCAAATCACTCGAATAGGGGAATTTGTAGGTACTTACCTAAAACTGTCTTAGGTAAGGGAGGACTATGTAAGTGAAGTAATAGGGGTGCATCTTACGGGAGCGCGGCTACTAAACTATTGGAGTAAAGGGGGATAGAAAATACTGTGATCAATTTTTTTTTATATAAACGACAAATCTAAAAGTTTAATAGCAATAGCATTTTTGCTCCAATAAATATTGATATAGCCAGTCCCTCGGTGGATGAAAATCCCAATATAGAATCGGAAGTCGATATTAATCCACTATACATTCAAGATTATTAAAATGTTGAGTACAACTCATTTTCGTTAGGTACCTATTTATTAAAAATTAATAACCCGCCGTGTTTATTGACTACATTTATAATTAAATAGATTTTAATTGCTTACTGAATATGTTTTAATATTGATTCTAAAACAACGAATTTCGTAGGCAAGCAACCTACTGATCACAATTTAAATTGGTCTTTAATTATAAAATGCTTTTAATTTTATTGCCTTTAAAAAACTTTTAAAAACGATTGTGTATTCGAAATTAAATAAAGTTCATGGAGAAGTTAGTTTCTAGAAGACCTATTAAATAAAATATCAGATAATATCAGACATTCAAAAATACATCAATTTGAGGTTTGGAACTCAATTTGACAAAAGCAGGTAGTAGAAAAATGCACTGAAAAAAATCGACTTGCCTCAGGCGGAACTCGAACCCGCATCTTCCACAATCCGGGCGGCTGCTTTGACCAATTACTTAATTAATTAAATTTTTCAGTGCATTTTTCTAGTATTAATTTACGCGTTTGTAAACGAAAAAATAAAATTATTCCATAAAAGCCGGTAGCTTAATCTGCAGTCGTGTGTATACAATAATTCGACATTGTCTATTGTAAGGGAATCCGGCATATAACAAAACTATATTTTTTATGAATAAGTCTAGTTGACTTTATAAATTATTAGTCTTTTCAGATGATAATTATGTAAAGGGAGAAACAAATTTGCTCAGTTTCTTATCCGTTCTTCTTAAGCCGGTGGCATCTATGTGTTCAAATACGCAAATATCCACAAAGTCACGAAGTGTGGCACAGGCATTTGAGTATTTGTGCAAAGTTTGAACACACATTTTATGTCAAAAAGGCTTAGGCCTGTATTACAGAATAACACTCAGAAATCAATCATGTCTTGAGAATCGTTTGTCACTTTCCATCAAGCACTTAGTGATAGAGACGTACGAGTCTCAAGTCAGCATTGATTCTTGAGACTCATTCTATAATATGTACCTTACAAATGTTTCAAATGTGAAAGACTTAAATCTGTGATCAAAATTTGCTCAAACTTGGATTGCCATGTCTGGCGGCGGCTTTAGAATTAGGCCATTTACGACTGAATGGTTTTTATAATCGTGCACATTATATCAAAATGCTAAGCAAAGGATGTTAAAACACTGATTTCAATTATAAAAAAAACACTCGCCAAATGTTTGCCTTACGAATTTGATAGATAAGTATGCCAAACTTTTCTAACCATTATCACGGGTGTTTTTGAAAAGAGCCACGTTTATCTACAGCAATATTTTGAAAGCAAATATTTGATGTACCGAGAGGCTCGAGGCGTCGTCACACGGCAATCCTATCATGGGCGTGACAATATAGGTTTAAAGACTTTAATTCTTAACTAGGGTGGTAATAATAGATCGCAGGTATTTGACTAATACGCGATCTGAGGCTTTATGTTTTACTGCCTTGTATGATAAACCACTTACAGTTGTTAGGGGTTAACCTGGAGTCATAATTTTTAGAATCCATCGTTTCAGGCCTCTGACTTGACCTGTTTGCCACGTCCCTCCTCTGACAGCAACCTGGACCACCTGCTTTGAGCACCTTCCGAAGTCAAGGAGGAAAATCAAATACTTACATTTTTGATTATTCAACTGCTATAGATCCTCTCTTCTTATACTGTAGAAAGATAATGGCAAAATTAGAGCCACAACACCTCCTAGCTGCCCCAATGGTGCCATAAAAATCGGGACAAACATTTTCTTCTGACATACAAAGCACAAAGGAGCTTCTAGGTTGTAATTTTTTGAGAACTCATCTTGAATCAGACAGGGCGAAATTTGGTTTAAAAACCAACCTTAATTTTAAGTTTAGCCTTAGTTTATGTCAAGTCTACTAAGATAAATTTTGAATTTACCAAGTAAAATTAACGTAAGCCGGTGTTAATCAAGAGAGGGATTATTCACAAACCAAGTTCGTTGCACTACCTTCATGAATTATGCAAAGCATAATAACATTAAAAGCTAATGTTGGGACAACAGCATATTTACCATACCATGACCCAATTATAGCAAATTTGTGCACAGCCTCCCTTTACGGCGTAATTAGATAATATCGAGGACAAAATAAGCCTGCGAGCTTAATAGGCAGTGATATCTCAGAAACGATTGCCGTAATAGGGCCAACATCAAATGAAACATGGAAATTGGTTCGTTGTCATAACGTCTGCGGTGAAATAATACGACGAATCAATACATTTTGTCTTGAAGTAAATTTGTTTGTGGGATTCATTACGTCTCGACGATTACAGAATAAGGAAAATATTGGGTAGAGTTGCTTTAGTGCTTCTTTCACCTTGACATAGATTTCATTAACAGGAAATTTGTTAACTGATTAGGTACTTGCATAAACCTTATAACCATCATGTGAGTTTGTTCTAAATATTTTTGGATTTCTCGTACAATAAGAACTGTTAAAATAAAATGTACACATAAACATAAAATAACGTCTTTTTCCTATAGGGATAGAAAGAGATCCTTGTTTCCATTTGCTACGAACCTAACATATTTCTTTTGCTTCATCCACGTTCATTACTGTCCTAATTCATGCTCATCGGTTTCGAGTACTTTTGAGGTCTTTGATTTGATCAACAAACGTTAGTCCTTCCCGTCCTGCAACTCTCCGTTTACTTCTGATTCATATATCCTTTTCCTCAATCTACTTTCACATATCCCCTTCTGCATGACCAAAGCAGTAAAGCATTCCTTTTCAATTAAGATAAAATTATAATAAAAGGTAGAAATGTGTTATGGTAGCGAAACATAAAAGTCGGTATCTAAATTGTAGCAGCAACAACCGGTTCTGTGAAGAATCTGAAGGCATATCGGATTGGCCAAAAACGGAATGTCACAACTCGGCAGAATATGGAAAGACAAGAACATATCAAAAGGAACCAAAGTTAAACTTGTACGCACATAGGCCGACCGTTACCGCATAGACGCTTTCGAAATTATGGGTCTGGAGGCGTTTGCTGCAAATTCCCTGGATCGCATGACACACCAATATATCAATCCTGTGCGAACTCCAAATATCAACCATCTGCTTATGGAGATTTCTCAAATATTTCGATCACATTGCCAGAAGAAACGGAGATAACCTCAAGACAAAAGTCGGGTTCGCAGCTCAATGCGTTGGACAAACCAGGTTCACGCCACTTTCGAAACCAACTTGCACGATGCTCTACACAGTGCTGAGGAAAAATCGAGATGGCGCAGAATTATCGCAGAAAAGATTATGCCAAAGCAAAATCACGACTGTCATCACCGAGGAACACGATGCGAGAAGGATTTCATTTTAGTAATGTATCTCGTCAATCGAATATTTCTCTCGTTCTATCGAACACTTTGTCCTTTAAAACGTTTGCTAAGCGATTACAAATAACTCATGAAGAGTCCCTTTCCCACTAACTAGCTGCTACTCGATTGTTATTCATTCAATTACCAATCTATACCTGTTCCGCACCCTGTTAAGTCCCAAACCCGTAAAATCCCATCGAAATTTAAATAAAATATTAAAGGCCATGCTGCCTACAAGACCGCTACTAATGGGATGGTGTTAAATTAGTTAAAACTAACGTTGAAAGCACATTAATCCTTTCACAGCATAATTATAATGAAATTTGTCTCTTAGCAGTGCGTTTAGTGTGAGAATAATTTATTAGAATATTATAACGAGAAAGCGTTGACATAGATTAATTTTGCCTTGTGATATCATAAGTACTAGTTCTAACGTGTATACCTAATTTATAGGTTTCAAAATTAGTTTGAAAGGGTTTTAGAACTTACCTCTATTTAAATGAAGTTAAACATAGTTATATGAAAAAGCTATACTCAAATTTCTTTTTAAATAACACGTGTCAATTACTTTCAGAAATAAATATATAAATATTTTACACTTATTACATTCAATTTATGCATCGTTTTTACTAATAGGCTTACAATTTTTTCTATATTAACATTTTCAGGAATCTTGTTATATTTATGATGCAAGAAATCGGCTAGAAATCCCCTCCACCTTCCTATGGCTTGACGAACTTTACAAAGTATCTACTTGTTGGTGGCTCGTTTCACAGCGCGTTTTAGTCTCCCTAACAAGTGGTTTCTGTTCTCTCTCCATGTCCTCCGAGCCTAAAAGTGTTACCGCCATCTAGCTCCCACTATGTCTTATCCCTATTGTGCAGCGTCTTCTCTCTTCACCTCTCTTTCTCTCTAGTAATCTATCCATTGTCGCGCAGTCTCGTAGCTGCCTGAAATTCACTTCCGTTCCCACAAGATAGCACCTACCTCAATTAAGCAGCAAGTAATGAAAGGGCCCTTTTTTAAACATCTGCACATGAATATCATAGTTAGCTATTCCCAGTAACAGGGCGAAATTTGTCTGCGCCCAGACTGCGATTTTGGATATGTGTATTACAAACATCAATATCGTGGCATCATTACTCAAGTGCAGCAATTTGAACGTCTGACTGATTAGTAGCGCCACGTACTGCTAAAATTTATAAGTAGAATAACGTTATAGCGAGTAATGGAAGTTAATAAAGCCAAATAATATGGCCGTAAAATTATTCTTTTATAAATAAATATTTGAAGACAGAATCTCATTATTGTTTCTTTGAATGTTTTCGGACCACTCTTAGTACTACAAATTATTAAACGTTTTACAAATAAGGCTAGACTTAGCTAAATTCGTTTCAGCCTAATTTTTAATTAGTGTTAAGTGGAGTGGCCTTCGTTTATGTTTGAATTAGCGTCATCTAAGCTTAGGTAATTTGTTCAGGCGAAGTAAAATTAAATCGTATAGGAATTATCGTTGAGATAAATATGTAAGTCGGAACTCTAAGAGATTTTTTACTCTTAGAGTTCCGACTTACATATTTATCTCAAATTACATATTTATCAGAAATCTTTGAAATTTAACCGCCGTGTCTTTTTATTAGAACAAAAAAAAATTAGCCTCTTAAACTAAAGAGGTACTCTATCACCAAATCAGGCCAGTAATCCTTTACGAATCAGAGAGTTGAGCACTCAAGCGGATGGATGATTTAATTAATCCCATGTGTCCGACGGCCGTATTCTGCTCTCGCGCCGCCGTCGCCGTCTTCCAGTTGTAGCTGACTTCAAGACTAGGATAAGTAAACGCATTGAGTTAAATAAAGCTTTGTGATTTGTTCTTTTCTGTTGCTTAGTTCACTTCGTTGAATTGACTGACGTTTTATTACCTCAAAAATCCAGAAAAAAAACCCATCTTTTATAATCTCGACTTGTGTGTTGCGTAATATACCAAACAATGTCCATTAGCAATGCCTTCATTTTAATGGCCGTATAGTGCTGATCGTCTAGCCTTATTTGGCAAAATTTTGCAAGAGCCCCTTTAGACACGCGCTCTAGTACAAACCTTACGAAAGTTCTAGACGAGCCGAGATCTTTTAATATTGTATAGTGGGATTTAGCTGAATAAACATTTAACAGAAGATGTAATTTATTCGGCATCCTTCGGCATATAGTCAGCTTGTAACGTAATAAGAAACGATAGATTAGAACAAATCCATCTAGCCCCAGTCCCGTGTCTTACAGGCAGTCACTGGGATAACGAAAGGTCACGTATCTCGTGAAAAAAAAACAAGAAGTGTGTTATTGAGAGGTCTTCTTTGAAGTGGTTGAAATAAGACGTATTCATAGATGTAAATTTGTATAACCGCTGAAAAAATATAAACAGATGGTATTTATGATGCTAACTACTTTTGAAACTTAAATATGTAAATTAATTAATTGTTCTCTTTGGCGCGAAGAATTGAAGGTGTTGTGGCTTCGCTGTGCGCGCCGCCTGCTTTCAGTGTTGCCGTGCATAAATATTGTATTTACTATTTTTTAGGGTTCTTAATAAGTGTAATTTTTAGTTTTTTCTTAGTATACAATATTATTATCTTACGAACGAGTATAAGGCATGACTGGTGTTGATATCTTCTTGTAAATCGTTTACACGTAGCACAGTAGTTGTGGTCATGGGGGTCGAAGCACGTCCTTCTTCACTGTGTCCCGCCATCTCTCTCTAACTGACGGTGTTGATCAGTGAACGGCATGTTTTATTATGTGTTCACTGGTGTTGATATACTAGTATATTATTTGTCTCTATATGGCAAAGACACACACTGAAACAATGTATATGAATATGTCGCAGGTAGATCGTATCATCATCATCAACAGCTCATATAATGTCCCCACCGAGGGGCTCGAGCCTACCCCACATTAGGGGCGATTAGGCCTTAGTCAACCACGCTGGCCAAGTGCGGGTTGTTCGACTTCATACACAACCTAAGAATGTCTTCACAGGTGTGTGCAGGGTTCCTCACGGTGTTTCCTTCACCGTAAAAGTGTCGATTAAACGTAGGTACATATGAATTCAAAATTTGAAAACACATTGGTACGTGGCGGGGATCGAACCAGTGCCTCCCGGGTGGGAGACGACGCTTTTACGCACTACGCCACCGACGCTTACACACTACAATCCGCCTCGCCGTTTTGTAATACGGCGTTTCATACGACCCGCCTGCGACATACACACAAACAATAATGGCACACCCGCGTGTGTGATAAATAAACTTTAATAGACATTTTATTTTAAAAAGTCCGAACTAATTTTGCTATAACCAAATAAACATAGATCGCGATGAGTTGCACTGTTTAGGTATTTGATATTAGAAATAAATAGCATTGCTCCATATGCAAATATTCTGGTCGCAGTAACTCACATAGCTGATCTGAATTCTTGACATATTGAATACCTATCAACAATAATTTAGGTCAAAGTCCGTTTTACTGGAGAGTTTTCACAATTAATTTATTTATCGAGGGAATAATAAAATCAGTTAATTTCCATTATAATTACCAAGTTACAATATTAAATTTATTTTTTGTAGCTTAGGTATTTTCTTACAAGTAGGTTTTTATACTTATTATCTACATTTATATTTTTTTATTAAAGGTCGATTTCGCTCTCAGTACTCCTTTCCACCAGATGGTAAGCAGAAAGTGGAATCCAAATACAAAGATAGTAAGAGAAATAAAGTCCCGCAACAACCCTCGCTTACTGACTTGCAAGGTGCTTCTTTGCGTCTTTTTTGAATAACCCAGGATCGTAAGGTTTATGGTACACTTGTAGTAGCCGTGACTTTCATTTCGGGACTGTGCGACAAAGAAATAAGTTACTATGATAGTGTTTAACAAATCATTTTCTTAAATATGGTTATAGAAGGCTGAAAAATATTTTTAAATATTTTTTTAAATCTGGCTAAATAATCTCCATAATAAAAATCACGTAACATTAAATAAGAATATAACAAAGAACTTTAATTTCACGTAATCTTTTAGCCGGCAATCCACAAACAAAACCTGGTTGTTAAATAAAACTTTTCCCTCATGTGCGAAAGGCAAATAAAAAGCCTAAAACTTTGTATGAAACGTCACCAGCAATATCACACGCTAAAGATAAATAACACGCTGTGGCCTGACGACAAAACAATATAGGGATTCTCGACCAGAGCCCCATTAAGGTTACAGCTGAGTGTCACTTTTTAATTCACACGTTCCTTACATTTTCAGTCACAAAAATATTGACTAACTAACACATATAATCACATATAATCTCAAAAGAGGTTTACGTAGTCTAGAAATATTGACCATGCAACCTCAAAATAGTGTGGCCTACAAGTGAGTGGCATCCAACTCAACTACATTCAGTAAACCAATATAGAAAAGGAGAACAGTACTCTAAGGTCAGCCGCATTAGATGCGTTTTCATATCCTTCACTTAAAGTGTGTGAGGCACCGTAATACTGGGTGAGGCAGGATCGTTCGTGAGTGTTCGTACGAGCGACTGGCGTAAAACATCTCGACAGCCCGGGTTTATACCTACTAATATGAAAAAAATGGGAGGAAGTCTTGAACGAGTTGAAGAGCAAAATGAGTCAAGTGACATAAGAAAAATAATTACACGATTGGTATTCGGTTATTATAAACTATCACTGTGTTTTGATACACTTGATAACCTTGTGGTACTGTACTACACAAGGCACTAATAAAATAAGTGCCTTGTGTTTACCTTGTACAACCACCTTTATCATTAATAAAAAGATAGTGACGTAATTGGACCCCACTTATGGTGTATGGACCCCATACAGGAACTAAGGTTACAACCCGTGTTATAAAAACAAAATTGTAACTATACAGTATTGTCTTAGATAACGTACAGACTGGCACAGACGGCTACTGGTCAATACCAGCAATATTTTTTTTAACCTTATTAGTAAATTTTATTTTACTTTATTTTATTTGGGGGGCTTACAGCTTACATAGAGAAGTACTTATATTTTACAATAGACACCAAAGAACCAATGACAAGCCTCCGCAGAAAATCATACAGAGGTCAAATTTTACTTCGGTTTGACAGTTTGTGGTTACCTAACTTGGAGCCGGTGACTTAGAAAGCTCCAAGCTTACTGGCTCCAAGAATAGAGGTTGGTATAGCTATGTCATTATTCTTTGGTTCAAAATTAACAGCGCCACAATGCCATTTGGTTATTGCAATCATGTATGGGCCTTGATAACTGCATACTCGCATCTAGCTAAGTTGCTATTTCCCATAGTTGTGGCAAGAACCAATACGTAAGTTGCCTTAAGTTTACAGAGTGGAAAATAGAATACACTTTCCTTAATAACAATGATGTAGTATTTACACAAACTAGTCGATAACTTTATAAGCTGTTACGGCATGTACAGCAAAGTCAAGAGATTAAGACTACCCACACACTAACCTAACGATCCTACGACTTCCAACACTTGCTTACAAAACTTCTAATGCCCCAAAACTTCCCAAGTACGTATCTGGCTAGAACAAGCCAACATCTTTGCGAACAACAAAATTTTGCCGCGGTAATGTCGTATCAACAAGAGATTGATTGATATTCTTACGGGCGATGCTGGCTAAAGTCTCGTTCATATGGTCGATGTTGGGGACTGACAATAGTAGCGATTTTTCTCAACGTACACTTACGAACTGACACATTTTTGGCACGCTATCATAATGCTGGGCGTTATATCATAATGCTATTATGTTAAAAGACACAATCCACTGGACAAGAGTGATTTCATGTGATTTTGGCAGATAAAAGGACAATGAATATTGTATCTATAATACAATGAATATTTTATTCATTTACGAAATGCTAAGTCATTTTTGTCAACGCTTTAATGCGTATGTAATTTTCTTTTTATTTCAAGTCTTCTTCTTATTGTCGGTGGTTAAACTGGTATGGTTAGCTGGGTGTCAAAGATTAACTAGTCGCTATTTTACAATTTTTACTTTCTCGTATACCTACGTAGTATAGAGGAAGTCTAGTAACCGTCAAAAATTCAACCTCGAGATTTTGACGGATTTGACGGTAACTCGAGTATGCTTTAACTTATTGCAACCAAATTTAACATGCATGTATGAATCAAAATGTAAGGTTTCTATCAACTTTTTAGTCGTTGACACTTTTAATTTTTTGATGTTATCAATGAGAAAGTGTCTCGAGTCTTTCTATAGAATTGCGCAGCGACCATTTGACATTGGCGGCGTTGCCACAGAAACACGCGACTAGGAAACAGCAGGTTTAAAGTCTTTCTATAGAATTGCATCTAAATTATATCTAATAATGGCGACGGTCTTATAAACCACACCAGGCCACCTCATCAGATGGTAATAAATTGTTTCTCATCTCATAATCTTATTATATTATAAAATTTCTGTAAATGAAAATGGTCTAATTGCATTAATTCAAAAATCAAAGTTGTCTGATGTGTCCATTACCGTAATAAATAGAACATCTTTGCCTAAAATCATTGCGAAATTATTAAGGTCTCTAAACAGTCTGTTAACAATTTCTCAGTAATAAATATTAATATCTGCTTTAAAGCTTTGAGCAAAAATAATAAATAAAGGGGGACCTAATAATTTTTCACTTAGTTAATTAGTGGTCCCATTTACCGCTATGAGAACGACTGAAAGTGAAACGAGAACGACTGAAAAACACAGCTTTGAAACAAAGATCAGAGGAACGTAAATTAGGAACGGAGCAATCTTGATAATGTAAAATGATATGTAGTTATTTTCTATAACTACGAGTACCTACGTATATTAAAGTAGACGTATTTCATTTATCATTTACCTTTACTAATATAACAAAGAGGAAAGGAAAGATTTGTATGTTTGCAATGAATAAACGCAAAAAATATTGAACCGATTTTGAAGAAATCTGGTACAAATATAGATTACATGGTAGAAACCACATAGGCTACCTTTCATGTCCTAGAGGGAAGCTTTGTATATTTGTAACGAATAAACTCCAAAACTACTAGACCGATTTTGATGAAATTTGGAACAAATGTAGATTAGATGCTAGGAAACCATATAGGCTACCTTTATACGTCTAACGATATACGTATAATGATAATTTATACGTTGGGAAATTACATATATAATATTGAAAATTATAATTTTAACAATTAATTGTTGTAGGTAACTAAATAGTTAAATCATAAATCATAAATCATTTATTTGCATTCATGTGGTAAATTAAGATGACAATAATTATATCCAGTACCAAAACATGAACCCTGTTAGGGTGTCGCAGTATTATAAACTAGGTAAACTCTATTTGGTATTACAAAGTTAAAATTATAATAAAAAAATAATTTCTAATTTATACTTAAATACTCATCAACAGAATAAAAACATTTTTCTAATAGATATGTGTGAAGTTTCTTTTTGAAAAGTACATCGCTTGTTTCATTTTTAATATTATAGGGTAGTTTATTAAATATTCTTACAGACATATAGTATGGGCTATGGTTAAGCATTTTAATTCTAGATTGTGGTAAATGTAATCTATTTTTGTGGCGCGTGTTTCTAGCATGCGTATCTTCAACCCTTTGAAACATGGTCATGTTCCTATGTACAAACACAGAAATGTTTTTAATGTATAATGATGGCAACGTTAACAACTTAAACTTAATGAAGTAAGGTTTACAACTTTGGGTATTGTCTATATGAGCTATGATACGAATACATTTTTTCTGCATTCTGAACAACTGTTCGACATCTACACTGCATCCCCACAGCATCACGCCATATTCCAACCATGAGTTTGCATACGCATAGTAGGCCGATAAAGCTGTTTCCCTATTCGTACATTGCTTGAGTTGATATAGGGCATACGTAAATTTTGACATTTTTGATTTTATCGATTCAATATGTGATTTCCAATTTAAGTGTGTATCTATATTTAGACCAAGCAGATTAAAGGACTCTACAGTTTCCAATAGCTCACTTTTATAATAAACGTTTAAGTTCAACGGTAATTTCTTATACGACCGAAATTGCATAATCTTGGTTTTTTTGGAATTTATTTCTAAATTGTGATCTTTGAGCCAATGTGTCACTTTTTGGAGGGTATCATTTACCAAGTTATTAACCTCTGCGTCATTTTCGCATTTTATTAGAACGGATAGGTCATCTGCGAACATGACCGGTAATGTTTGTGGTTGATTTAGAACTTTCGGCAAGTCATTTATATAGACCAGGAACAGTACACATCCTAATACACTACCCTGGGGGATAGAACGTGTTAATGTTTTTTCTGTTGACTGAATTTTCTCTATTTCCATTTTGACAGTGTTCTGATTTGTAATCTCGACTATTTGTTTTCTATTACTAAGATAAGACTTGAACCAAAGATGAGCCTGTCCTCGTACTCCTGAACCGTAGAGTTTGTCAAGTAAAATATCATATGACACTCTATCATACGCCTTTGTCATGTCAAGTAATAATCCCAATGCATATTTTTTATCGTTTATGTGTTGAAGCGCCGTTTGAATATATTTGTAAACCGCTGTTGTTGTAGACTTAGATTTTCGGAATCCGTTTTGGCTATCGTCTAAAATTTTATGTTTTTCCAAAAAGTTGTACAATCGACTATACATTGCTTTCTCATACACTTTAGAAAAGGCTGGTAGAAGAGCTATTGGTCTGTAGTTGTTAAGGTCGGACTTTTCATCTTTTTTATGTAGAGGCTTGACAAGGGAGATCTTTAATGCATCTGGGAATATACCCTGGTTGAAACTTTGATTTATCAAAAACGAGAGTGGAAATGAAAGCACCTCTGCACATTGTTTTACTAACATGGGTGGTATACTATCTATCCCACTACTATATTTATTTTTCATAGTCTTTATTATTTTTATTATTTCCTTTTGATCTACAGGATGTAAATATAATGAATTTAATGGTGGCTTTTTTGTAGGATGTCCAATTATATTATTTGTAAGAGTTGAATTTTCGCCGATTGTTGTGAAATGTTCGTTGAATGCATTACATATTTTTAATGGGTTATCTATTAAATGGTTATTTATTTTTAGTTTCATGTTTTCCTGGCCATTCCGTTTTATTTTACCAGTTCTATTATTGATAATTTTCCACATTGTTTTTGTTTTATTGTCGGACTTTTCCATTTGTTTTATGTATTCTATTTTCTTCGATATTTTTACGCTACGTTTTAGAATTTTAGTATATAATTTATAGTATTTTTGTATAATTTTATCTTTCGTTTCGTTCATTATTATTGTTAATGCTCTTTTATGTATACACGATTTTTTTAATCCTGTAGTCAACCACCCTTTACAAGGTTTTATTTTAAGTTTTACTTTTTGGATAGGGATATGTTTATTAAATAATGGGGTTATTCCACATTCAACCACCGATTTTTCTACCACCGAAATAATTTTCCACATTCAACCACTTTCTATTCCATATTCTACCACCAAATTTATTCCTTCCAGTTTCAACCACCAGTTTATTCCTTTTTCAACCACTAATAAAAATAGGTCCAAAATAACTAGGTACTTAATGATAAATGTTCAAATCAAATCATAAGAAAGTTTAATAATCACGTTTCTATTAGACGTAGTACATTGCTAAAGGGGTCAATAATTATCATTATCTTGGGTTATTCGAAGGATCGCAGGTAAGAATGAATCAAACACGCATTCTTCTATTTCAATGCTAGTGAAAGACAAAGCAATATTCGCTCTCTTTCTTTTTGAAATTTGCATACCTTCTATGATTAAAGTAGTTCTTATCAGTTGACCTGTCTGTGCCAAAATTAAATCTGGTCTCTACAACGCAAGGAACAAAGCTCATGGAGTGTTAAAAACAACTTTTAAAAACTTTTGAGAGTTAGAAATTCCCGCTAACTACCAATATTTTCTATTATTTGACTAACAAGATGATGACGAACGCATTATAGGATTTGTAACCCAAGAAGCACGAATAAGAATGGGTGAAATGAGGTTAGTTTTCGCAGACGGAACATTTAAGTGTTGTGTCAAACCATTCTATTAATTATATGTCATCCTAGGCGATATGGGTAGTTCCAATGACGTAGGAATTCTTACGTCATTGGGTAGTTCTAATGGAAAAACGAACATTTGTACCCATGGTTTATGCCCTCTTAATGGGTAAAAATGAAAATACCCCACGCTGTTTCGTTTGGTGAAATCGCAAATATACCAGGTTGGGAACCAATTGGAATTGGTTGATTTAAAAAAGTCGCTATTCATACAATTTTGAAAGTACTACCCAAACAACATCGAGAGGCTGTTATTTTCATTACTGCCAGGCTCTTGTAAGAAAGCTAACAAACTAAAATTAACAAAACAACAAAACAGCGCAAACATCTGTCTCTATGCATGGCTTTACCACTTATACCAGAAGCCTAAGTTGATGACGTTTTCTTATATTAATGGAAGAATGCCCTCAAGCTGTCACGAATTTGAATGACTATTTCGTCAAAACCTGGCTTTTTGGTAAAAATTTCCACCCAATCTGTGGAACGTTTGTCATCAAAGACTACAAATGCGTTGGAAAGTACTATTACATCGTATTGTATGAAAATACTAATTGTGATTTTTTCAAAGTAAATGACTACTTTTACGATATTTTAATAATACTACTGGATTACTTAGTAATTTTATACATAAGTTGATTTTTTATAAATATAAGTTTGTTGATTTTATTTCCAACTATGCAATACCTTTTATACTTGTTACAGGTGTATAAAATTAATAAAAATATGATTATCAATTTTTGGTCTATCTATTTTATTAGCAGGTTATCTATTTACCTAACTCAAAATTTAAATTGGTGGTTGAATGTGGAATGTATTTTATTGAGTGGTAGAAAGTGGAAAAAATATTCAGTGGTAGAAAAATCGGTGGTTGAATGTGGAACAACCCAAATAATGACATTGTTATACTATGAAATAAATTGTAGTTTTTATTTATGGAATCAAATTCATTAATAATATTTTCCCATTTAATTAACTGTAAGGCATTTTTAAAGTTTGCTATTTTCTGTTGAGTATATATTCTTTTATTTGTATGCCATATTTTATTGTGACTAGGAATGGGGTTATGATCTTTTATTGTTATATTTATTGATTTGTGGTCAGATAAGCCATAATCAATAACAGAGGATTTTTGAATAATATGTCTATAGTTTGTAAATAATAAGTCAATACAGGTATTCGAGGTTTTGGTAACTCTAGTTGGCTCATTTATTAATTGTTGAAAGTTGCCAGAATGCATTAATTCTAAGAAATCTGAAGTTTGTCTATTCTTGTTAAAAACATTAATGTTAAAGTCCCCACCAATTATAACAAATTTAGTTTTATCTTTCGAATTAAGTTTATTTAATATAATATTCATTTGTTCGTAAAAAACATCAATTTGGCGATCCGGTCTGTATATTCCAATAATAATACAATTTAATAATGGAATCTCTATAGCGCTCACTTCTATTATAAATTCTTTTGAACACTTAATTATGTCACTTCTATTTAAAATTCATCAATCATTTAAAAAGGAATAAGTCGTCAATTCTAAATAACTTTGACGCTTACATATAAACATGTTAAAGGAAATGTTATTGCTGTTCAAAACGTTTTATAATGAAGGCTGCTTCTGCAATATTAGATTAATTTCGAATATCACTGCTATTTCATTTGTCAATTTGTGTGAAACTATCCTCGCAAAGACAAGTGAATTGGAAAATATCAATACACATTTTAGAATGAAGCTGCTGCATAAATACTTATTCAAGTATGAAATTCGTCAGTTCCACAGGATTGATACAACAACTGAATAATCATTTAAAAAAAATTATAACAGCGTTTGACAAGACCAAGTTAGCAGAATGTGGCACGGCACTAAGAGTTGGTTGTTACTGCAAAGTATAATATTAACTATCTATCACTTGAGAACTAGATTTAAAAGTTTGCTGTGTAGGAGCAGTGTCATGTGAATGAGAGATGACATAGTTTACGTCTGAATAAAAAATTAATAAATATCAAATATATAGCATCGTAACAAGTGACATCCTGATGTTAAAGTGTGTTTAGAGGCGGTACGAGACTGTTCATATCACAAGCATAGTGATTCTTGTTTGCCGAGTTTACTGAATAAGACATATTATTATGGAGAAGAACTAAGAATTTCTCTGAAGAGGAACTATAATCTTTGGTAGAGTAATGATAAACTTGCAATTCACACATTCGTCCACTAGCCAAAGGCATCTTCTATGGCACGCCACTGAGCACGACTTTCGACTGTTTTTTTTTCATTTTGCGATTGTTTCGCTAAAAGGAAGTAACAGTTGTGATTTCATCCATTTTGACCATTCATTTCATTAATTTGGCCATTATACTCGTCATCAAAAAGGATAAAAAATGTTTGAAATGAAATATGCAACCTTAAGAAAAATTAAAGAGAGAAATATTACTTTCCCAACTTTCACTTTACTATAAACAATCCCTAACTCCAACTTTTGTTTCTTAAAATGATTTATGGTTCGAATATTACATCTGTCCTCTTTCCATGGCGTTAGACAGCTTTGAAACTACAACCTTTAATCATTATAGAAACGTATTCTCTAACACCTACTTGGTTATTTTATTTTGTTTTTAATTAATGGTATGTTACCGACGCAGTTGATTTATACCATAGCAATAAGGAGGTCACATGCCTGTATGAATCATCTATAGTATGAAAATAATAAGTAAAATTTTATGATAAATGGCTCCTGGATATCTTGCATAACTTTACTTTTAAAATTCGGTTTGGATCATATTTAATCATTGTTTTCACCCGATTCTCAACTATATCAAAGGCTATTCGTGCTCTATATCTTACACATTTTATATTTCGACATGGTATATATCATTATAGGTCTTGTCCTGCCGTTAAGTGTAAAAAGAATCTAAATACAATGAAACTAGCCAACCTCAATTTACTTCTTGCAAGTTTTTTAACACGTCTTTTCAAGGAAGGCGAAGACTGAGTATAGTTATGTCAATTTACTAGATCTAAGCAAACAAGACTAACTAGTCTTTCACACACACCCTGATGCGGTAGTCTCCACCTTTTTACACAACGACGTCAAGTTACTTTGCACAATGCGCTAAAGAAAAAGTCAACAAAGTTTCTGTCGATCATAAACATAGGCTTACGTAAGTCAGAAATAGTTTCGCATCCATCAATATTCCTGCCAATAAAGACATCAAAACAGGACGAAATCTAAACAATTCCATCCTAATCCCGTTTCAGGATCCGACTAAAATACGGCCGGGCGGGAATATATCAATGGATCTTTTATTCAATATCATTGAATGCTAAATCAATGTGTTTATTTTCAAACCATTGTCAGTTACAATATTACTTTGGAAAGTGTAATATTCCACCTAAATTTATGTGGGTGAAAACTGTTTTTGTCACAAATCAAGGATAATGGTAAAAGCGCACTCAAATTTAAAACACACCAACAAAGTCACTCATATTTAAAACACATGCTTTGAGGAAAGAATCTAAACAGTTTACTGGAGTCCATATGCAGTGGAATAAGGAAAAGATTGGACTGTATAAAGGACTAGAAATTTCGGAATAACTCGGAGGAGGAAATCACAATACACGCGAGCAACAGTAATACAACGATTCTTCTTCATCTTATAAATAAATGACGTTCGCGACATATTAAAATTACGAATTTCGCCAATGTCAAGTTTCACTTGAATAATAACGGACAATTGTACGGTAGATTGAGTTAAAAATAGAGTCTCTCAATAACATGAACTCTGGAGAAACGATAAACTAATGATCTAAAATGACAAAACGGACGTCTTAGACGTATAAAACCTAGAGTGGCGCTCAGACCAATAATGGCGGGATACCATGATCGGTATTCAGATTTTTGTTTCGATAATTCCAAATTGTTTCAGAGTTGATTTATGGCAAATATTGTGGTGTTATTTTGATGCACAAGAATCCATGTTGAGGCGCAGTTATGAGGAATCGTTCAAATAAATGACATACTGGTTTTGTGGTGTGTATGACGTTGAGAATTTTAAAGTGGG
This sequence comes from Elophila nymphaeata, assembly GCA_955850985.1. Classification (NCBI taxonomy): domain Eukaryota; kingdom Metazoa; phylum Arthropoda; class Insecta; order Lepidoptera; family Crambidae; genus Elophila; species Elophila nymphaeata. The sequence goes on along the minus strand of OY039076.1, from coordinate 12,829,553 downwards.
ATTTCCACCTCATCAGTCGCCATTATGAGGTCTGTTGTCATGGATTTCTCAACAAACACTCCCTAGATGCATTAAAATGTGTGACACCTACATTTAATGTGAGCATGAAGAAAGAGGACAGAAAACTGAAGACATGGCTGTATGGGCTAGATTCTTTTGCCGTCCCGTAATAGGGAAAATTAAAAAAATAAACCTCGCCAGCGCACCGGCCTGTAGGCTTAGCCTGTAGGCCTATTCCCTAACAAGTGCTATAATACCGTGTCGTGTAAAACAGCAATAGATACGTAATTCGCTCAGTGATCATCACTTTCAACTGTCAAAAAAAGATAGCGAATAGCCCCCATGATGGCCAGTATGTAACGCCAATACTAAATTTTCGTAGCGATGTTTTTCTCCCAGATTGTGAAGTTTACAGAAATCATACTGGGCTGGCAATATATGAGTGATTTTAACTAACAACAATGCGTGATTTTCACAAGTTAAGGGAAAATTATAACTCGATGTTCACACTACAAGCACGCGACGCTACTTGATCACTTATTAGAATGAATTTATGCAAGAAGTCTTCGGAAATAGATTAAAAACCTAACACAAAGTTAAGGTATAAATACACTGGCAAGAGCATACTTACGTGAATACAAAACCTAGAAAAAACATCAATAAAATGTTAACGTTAGAGATACAGTCGGGAATAGTCTTCGGGACTTAGAGGAATTTTAATAAAATAGGTTGCACGGTTAACATTAAGCTCGTTCACATGTAAAGTTTAATTTCCTGGCACTAGCTCCTTTGAGCTCTCATCCTTTGTCTTTGTTACTTATTGAATTTAACTCGCGCGTTCTGTTCATGCATAAAGTTATCGCTTATTGTATGATCTTCAGCGGAATCTTTTCAATGTATAATATTTTTTATTTTGCAACCTAGTTTTGCATTTCAATTACATGTTTTTACTTACTTCTTAGGTCCACCAATCCGAATTGGGCAAGCGTGGTGGACTACTGCCTAAACCTCCTTAGATGACAAGGAGAGGCCTTGTGTCCCAGCAGTGGGTCGAATTACAAAGGTTGTTATGATGACTTACTTCTTAAGCTTAAGATTCAAGTTTAGAATTTTTAAAAGATTATTTTTCGTCATCTCTTTCATCATCATCAACACCATCATCATTATCATCATCGTCATTACAGCTTATGTAGAAGCAGTTACAGAAGCAATCAGGATCTATGCCTTGACCGTAGCAATGAGCAGCTTAGTTAGCTGGTCATCTTTTTTTTCTGATCTATCTTGTGCGATGAGGCACAGAAAGATTATATTGAATTCTGGGCGGGTTGTAATGCAGCTTACCAACTAAAACAGGCCGTTCTCTTCGCACATTAGACACTGTCAATTTACTAAGCACGGGACTTAAATTTCATCATTATCATCACCAATATCCGTCGAAGGCAGTTGTGATTTAATATATACGGTTAAGAACTGCTGCGGTCACATAGTATTAATCCTATCTCGCGTTATATAGTAATTAGTGATAGTGCTGTGATAGCAGATCATAAGATAAAGAGAACATTAGATAAAGTGTTGTGATAACAGATCTTAAGTCTTTCCTTTTCAATAAGGTATCAGTAGAACCTTTCATCCTATTTTATTTGAGCTCCGCACACCTTACCCGCCATTTCACACAGGCCACAAGGTCGCTCCCGATCTCGTGCTCCACATGTGATAGGTATATTCTTACCTCTAAGAAGATGCACTCCTCATTGCATAGCAAAGCGTACCGACTTATAATATTTCGCAAACGGCGCTGGTCCATCTAAATTATTCATAACACGGCCCACTGCCAGCGTTTCTGTCGCACACAACTTTGGTATTCCCTTGTGTGGTGCTTAAGGAATAATATATAATGTAGCAGCGTGACGTGGACGCAGGTTAATAACGAACAGAGATTAAAGCCGTTGATTATACTTAATTCTATTAGGTCACCAAAACCAAGATCTAACATGCTTTTAACGAGGAGAAAGGACGTTATTGTTAAAGGTAAATATTTATTAGGGGAATTCGTCGTTTCATACCACGAGCAATTTCACACGATCTTTATGTAATTGAATGTTCAGAACGATACACTTTTCCAAGAAAACATCAACAGCTTCATAAAATACTATGAAAATGTTAATCTTTTCTTACACTTTGATGATTCGCAAAGTGGAATAAATAATATCTTGTGGGTTTATTTCTAATACAGCCTGGTCCGCTGCCATCATCATCGTCATCAACAGCTCATACAATGTCCCCACCGAGGGGCTCGAGCCTACCCCACTTTGGGGTCGATTAGGCTTTAGTCAACCACGCTGGCCAAGTGCGGGTTGGTCGACTTCACACACAACCTAAGAATTACTTCATAGGTGTGTGCAGGTTTCCTCACGATGTTTTCCTTATCCCGCTTCCTGGTCCGCTGCCATATTATCTACAAAAGTTTAATGCGATAACAATTGTGTATACAGCATTATTGTTTTCCGGCAGCTAGTGTTAACAAAGCCATTCTCTCAGTGATAGAAGGTTCTGGCTTATCATCATGTGTGATGAAGACCAAGAGATTCCACTTATAAAATAGGTAAGAAGCAGATTAAACCAAATTATATGGCCACAATTTAAGATTTAACCAGAGCAGTTCTAATTTGAGTATCAAATTTTATGCAGCAATATGACTTACGTTAATATTTCTTGGACATTTTTTTTCCTCAATGTAAAATAAAATTAAATAATTTTATTTTAATAAACCATGCAAAAAACTTCGACGACCAAACATACAGGCTTCCGCAGCACCGTGACTAATAAAAATTCAGTAAAATTTCTCTCTTAGGACACCATTGCAAAGTTCAAGAGGAAAGTATGCATTTAGCATTAAATTTATTTAAGAAATGTAAATATGGAGCCAGACAACTAAGACTTATTACACAATACCGATATTTGAATTCGGAAGACAGATTTTTAAGCATTAGAATTTCAATTCGCAATGAAAGGCGCAAGATTCGTATACGAATTTTTGAATATTCATTCCATAAATTCTGCAACGGGTGGTCCAGTTACCCAGAAGCTAGATACGATTTCTATTAAATTTTTATCTCGGTGACCAGATTAGTTCTATATTGTCGTCCATCAGGAAGAATCGATAAACGAAGTCTATCAATCCAAAATCGCATCACTACACTCTTTGGCCTCTAACTGATAAATTGACAACTTTTTAATTTATTTTACGATTTCATGATGCATAAATAACGCAAGTTTTTAAATTCAAAGAATCGGTGTATTGACAGTGTCTGCAATATGTTGTATGATTTGGATTTGGTGACAGTGGTGCTACTTCGATGCATCAACATAATGTAAGACACTGATGAAGTGGCGAAATGTACTATAAAATTATACTCATATTATACGTATATTTTTTTATTTTTTATTTATTTTATTAATCATTAATTACACACAAATAAACAATCATGCACAGTGTCACATAAACCATTTTAGGTTTTACCGTACACTGCATCATCACCCACCGACACTCATTTTACAATATAATATAAGGTAGTCGAACTTTAACAATTTAACAATAACCCCACCCGACCAACGCGCCATACCAGCAAGTCAGTGCGTCTGTCCACACGGGTCGATTATGGAGTTTATAATATGAGGTACCTATATTGATACACATAATTTTAAAGAAAATTATGCAATGACAACAATGGATTTGAGGTTAGAGCAACATAAAGCATTAAGCAGTATAAAGTAATTATACTTCACGCTTCGTCCTCGAGATTAGTATTATTTATTTGATACAACATGTAGTTACGCATAAGTGACACCGCTTTATACACTATGGTTTAGAGTTTTTTTTTTTTTTTTTTGTTATTGAGGGTATACTTACAATTTAGTCGGCCATTTGCTTAACCTGAGTTCGTCATTCGCATTTTAGTGCCCGACCGCTCAACACACTTTCTCTAGTCGCGCTTTGAACTTATTACATTTAATGCGAAAAATGAAAAAGTTGAAACGTAAAATACGTAATCATAGTAAAAGTGATAGTGATTCCCAAGAAGAATCGCCAGTTCGTGCTACAAGGATTCGGAGCACAGTTCACAGACCAGGTACCTACATTTTCATTATAATCTTTATCTAAATATTATCCAGACGAATGCAAACGAAATAGTCACCAGGACTATTTCACCGCGTTCAAATAATAACGGCAACCGTGTAATTTAACGGGAATTGCACAACGCCAGGATAAGATTTTATTTTTAAAAAATATCTACTAAATTATCCATTTGATAAACTGTTACTGTTAAAACTTAGCTTCACTGTTTTATACAAAATTATTGTGTTTTCATACAGCTTTTATAATACAAATATTTTTAAAATCTAAGTACCTACATAAATTAAGAAATTTATACACAGTTAAACAATTTAATAATCTTTATTTAAATTTGTATTTTTTTGCTAAATACCTACCTAAATGGATAATTGTTTTACATATCATACAAAGTCTGGACAATATTAAAAATTGGCGTACTAACGCCCAAAAATAAAGGTGTTATCAGGATCGTCAGCGGGACGAGACCAACATACACTTTTGATATGCATTTTTTACAAGTATCGTAATTTGTATTTTGCTTAAAAAATACGAAATTACCTGTCAACCACGATTGACCTGTCTTATGTCTCAATTACCTTCTAGAGACACTCCCTTTGTTATGGGACCATTAAAACTTGTCAGAAGAGGCTCCTATCGATTTGATAGACGATAATCCCATCACAGAACCTAATGTGGTGACCATAACACAAGATGTTTTTACAATAGATCCAAATAATGACTGACGTAAATGGGTCGACCTTGGTTCAAACAGAACTATGGGCATTGGGAACTGACGTCCTAGAAATTCTGAGTGACAATCCGTCATCAGAAATTAAGTACGGTGAGTACGGTAAAGATGTATGCGCAGAACTAGTTTCTTGACTACAACATGTCACGCAAGATGGCCTAACTGCGGAGATTAAGAAGGGGTTAATCTCAAAATATCCTTTGCTGGCTAATTGTCTTAAAATAGGGCTACTAAGATAAACCTTGAAATAAAAGCAGCACTCGCTGATGTCGCTCTCAGTGCTTGAGGAAATGTCCTGCGCTATATCGTGTTTGAGTGAAATTATTAATTCACAATTAAACTCTAAAGAAAGGGACAACGAAATATTTCAGACTTATGGATTTAATTCGCATTCTCTGCGATATCCAGCATAGTGTTTCTATAACGTGGAAACACTTCGTTCTATCTTTACTTAAAAAAGACAGGAAGGAACACCTAACAAGTACAAAAAATTGATTCCTTTTTGTTTTGAGAAAACTTAGCTGAAACCATAAAACCCGCTAGGGCTATCAATTAATCAGGTGTGGAATTGAAAGCTGACGCAAGTAGCAGCAAAAGTCAACCCAGAAAACCAATTGCGTCAACTTCAAAGCCTCTAAACCGACGAGCTCCAGCCCCGGCACGCAGGCAGCCGGGCGCGGCAGCACGGAGCCACGCGATTGCGGCCCAGCACGCGCCGCGTCTCCCGAAACCGCACGCGGAGTTCTCCAGGAGGTCGTGGTTTCCACCTCTTCCTCCGTCGCCTCCTCCTACATTTCCACCTGCTCGTCATCAGTACTAAATACAGTTAAGTATGCCGTTTATTAAACTTTTATGAACAATGGTCTAATATCACAAACGACCACACTACTCTTTCATGTATTGAAGGTTATAAAATAAAAATGTCACAACCTGAAGATTCAGCTTAATTGCTCGCAAATAATACTGATTGCGATAAATTACAATACAAAGAGGCGATATATAATCTTTTGACCGTAGGCGCAACTTCGAAATGTAAGCCATGTTGTGGCCAATATTTGTCAAGCTTCTTTCGTACCCCAAAAACGAATAGTAAAATGAGATTCATTTTAAATCTCAAAAATTTGAATAAATTTACTAGCACGGATCACTTCAAACTTGAAGATTTATGTACAGCTTTGAAATTAATATCAAAAAAATTGTTTTATGGCCGCATTTGATCTCAAGAATGCTTACTTTTAAATTAAATACCTTCGCTTTGTATTTTTGTCCAACAAATTTATCAATTTAATGTTTTACCATTCTGTTTAACTGCCTTCTATATATATATTATATACTTACCTACTACTAAAATTTTGAAGCTAGTTGGTAAATTATTGAAATCTCATTAATGATTGGTTACTCATAGGTAATTATTACCAAGAATGCTTGAAAAACATTGATATAACAAGGAAATTACTAATTTCATTACGTTTCTTAATAAACGAGAACTTAATAAACCTCGTACTTTTAAAATCATGCAAGTTTCTAGGAACGGCAATAAAATTCTAACAATATGATACTTACTTTGCCCGAAGAAAAAGTAATACACGTTACTAATTAACTAAAAAACTTTATTAATTTAAAACGCTGTAAAATTAGATAAGATGCCCGTCCAATCATCGAATACGGGTTGCCTTACATTGAAGATTTAGAACGTATGAGTTCCTTAATCTAATAGATCATAATGACTATGATAGATTCACGAGTCTGTCTTACCTGACATTCAGTGGTGACCAGATAGGATATGCAACTCTCTAAATTATATCAAAAATGACGAGTACGGTACTGAAATCTATTCTGACGCCTCAACAACGGGGTGGGGAGCATGCTGTATAATATCACTGCTAGTGGCCAATGATCACACAGTGAATGAGAACAGCATATAAATTACCTTGAACTATATACTTGCAGCGTTTCTTGTTTTGTAACGTATGCCAAAAATTTATTTGATTGTCAAATACTCTTAAGGATAGATTATGTGGTATGGCATTTAGTACCTCACCTTTCTCGTATAACCAGAGAAATATGGGAATGAGGGGATTTTATATTCGCTTCCTATTTTGGTCTTATGACAATTATAGTGGCTGATGCGGGATCCCGTAGGACCCATCCACATATTGATTGGGAATATTATTGGTCAACTAGGTCTTTCGAAAATTATGGGTTAAATTAAAAAAAAAAAAAAACTTGAGATAGATATCTTTGCAAGTCTTTTGAATAAAAAATGCATAAAACATATTTCTTGGCACAGAGCGGGTCTGACGCCATTGCTATAAATGTATTTACATTATGTTGGACAAATTTAATTTTTTCTACGCTTTTTCCACCATTTTCTATGATCCTGAAAAAACATTTCTGATAAGGCTCGGGGTATCATGATTTTCCCTTTATGGCCAGGCTATTATATACAGGCTTAGTACACACAATTCAGAAGCCTTCTTGTTTCGGATATGGTGAGATTCTCACCTAATGATGTCTTGTCCTCTAATTCTAGTTCACGCCAGACACATTCCTCCCTTACCCTAGTTTCAGGAGTGTTATCCGGGAGGCACTAACAAGGAGACGTCTACCGCGAGCCTCCTTATATACTATGACGTCATCCTTATCAAATAACTCATTAATGATTTTAATTCCATGTATTTCTCCACTATGGCGATTTATAAGCACTTAGTCTTAAGTCAATTTAAATAAAAAACTTTTTGATTTTGATTTTGAAAGTACGAAGTAGGCTCACGAAAATGGTGGTCTTTTTGTCAATCAAAGGTTGATGTTTTTTACAAAAGATCGGTAGCAGTACCAATTGTTATTTAATTTCTAACTCAGATGTGTAACGAAAGATATCAATACGGAACTTTAAACAAACACATGTCTGCACTTTCATTGATATTGGGCCTATTGGGCCCAACGTTAGCCAAAGATGACAGGTTACTAAGATTTCTCAATGGGGTATTTCGGATAAGGCCACCTCTTCCAAAATACAACTTTACTTGGAATACCAACTGCTTATTAGATCATTTGATTACTTGGTACCCCAATTACCTCTAGATAAGATATCAAAAAAGACAGTCACTTTATTAGCTTTTGGTGCGATACACAAATAGTAAAAATTTTCCAGAAATATTGAAGACATCTCATCCAGGTGCAAAGCAACCGATTCCTCTATTATCGTTCTTTAATAACAATCCATCTATTCGCCCAGCAGCTTAAATACTTGTCTAGTATTTAAGCAAGACAGCGTCATAAGGAAATCTGAACAATTCTTTATTGGTATGAACAAAGCTCTTAATGTAGTGAGCTCACAGACGCTCAGTTGATGGATAAAGTGTGGGTACACTCGGGGAGTGCGGACGACTATTCTTTCTGAACACAACACGCGCCACGTCCCGCGCGCACTTGCTAGGTGTCAGTCTCACTCGACACTATTCGTAGTACAGCTGGTTGGAGTGGCAACTCTAATACATTTGCAAAGTACTATAAAATAGAAATGTGATAAGCAATGATCAATTAGTATTTGCAAGGGCAATAATTAATAATAGAGCAGATTAATATTACCATATCTTTCTTAATTTAATTAATAATGTTGTAATTATTAAACTTATAATAACATTATATGATGATTAATATAATTTTGTTGATTGTGCCTTTTTGCCAAATACATTAATAATAAATGATTGCTTATAAAAGGAATGAAAAGGTTATTGACAATATTTCCATTTCAGTACTCTCAAAGTCTACATGTTGTATCAAATAAATAATACTAATCTCGAGGACGAAGCGTGAAGTATAATTAATGATTAAACGAACTTACCTGAGTGAAGTTCTATCATAATTATACGAAGCGCTTCGTCCGAAGAGATTAGTATGCAATCCCTACCCGCCCTAAACTACTCCCTGGATTAACAAGGAAATATGTCAATAACAACATTAAATCAATTGGTGAACTCTAAACTTAATGACGAACTCAGGTTAAGCAAATGGCCGACTAAATTGTAAGTATACCCTCAATAACAAAAAAAAAAAAAAAAAAACTCTAAACCATAGTGTATAAAGCGGTGTCACTTATGCGTAACTACATGTTGTATCAAATAAATAATACTAATCTCTTCGGACGAAGCGCTTCGTATAATTATGATAGAACTTCACTCAGGTAAGTTCGTTTAATCATTAATTCATGGAGTTTCTCCCGAGTTCTACCGTACCGTACAATTGTCTGTTACCATAAGTACATTTTCACTTGACATTGGCGAAATGCGATACAAATCGCGATCGCCATTTATATAAAAAAGAAGTAATTCATGCGATTTGTAGTCGTCCTGTAATATAGCATAATTAATGTAAGTCCTACGTATTATTCATACTTAGAAGATGTATAATCACACATTTTTATAATATAATTTATTTTGACGGTCATAATTGTGCTTGAACTGTAATAATGTGTTTAGCTTTGACAAACCCAGAAACTCTTGCTTACTCGCATTACTAATACTACTAGTATAGTTTTATATTATCTGTGTTAATTTCTCGACTCTTACTCAATGTCAAGGTAGTCCAAAATGATCTAACATCTTACTTGACTCTTAATCAACGTCAACTTAGGCCAAAATGATCTAATTACTCTTTAATGGCTTAAATAAGGGAATAGAGGATATAAAACTAAAATCTCTATTGAGTGACGCGACCAGAACGGACACAGAGGTCATTATGTCACCAGGGTATTAGAGGCATTAAACTGTTCGCTAACGACTACGCGGTCCGATTCAATTCCGTATGTACGTTCCACTAAATATGGGACGTATGTGTAGTATAAGAGAAGTTTGCAGATGCAGAAATATCTTTAATTTTTATGGAAAAGGGGACAAACGAGCAGACAGTTCACTTGATGCTACTTGATCAGCGCTACCCATGGGCATATGCCACACCAGAAGAATTCCAAATAAGTAACCGACCTTTAAGAAAGAAATACGCTCTTTTTTGTTGATTTCGACGTCGCATCAGTTCGGGGATCTTGCTAGCGACAGTTCGTTCCACGGTTCCACAGTCTTGTGGTTTGCGGCAGAAAATTGTGCGAAAAACGCACAGTTACGGACAACCAGGTATCAAGACTGTGGGGATGGATGTGACTGGTATAAGTCCGACCAATTTCCCAGAAACTCCCCGTGATACAAGCGATAGAAGATGCAGAGTGATGCTACATCTCTACGCAATGTCACAATGGCGAGCGGATCAGAAAATCTGCTTTCCAACGATTCGAGCCGCCCTCCTCTGTATATAGTCGAGGATGTAATACTAGAGCATCTTTGTTATAAATTGTATTTTGCTGAGAGAGTAGGACCCAAGCATCTTGACATCTCGGGAGATGCCGAATTCGATCGCCTCAAATCTAGTTTTGCTAGTTTTGAGTCCAACTGCCTAGCTACCACCAGCTTTTGAAAGTCAATCGCCAAAATAATTGTTTTTTTATATACATCTTAGATGACAAACAAGTGGATACCGTCGCCTATAAACACCTGCAATATCAAGGAAAAAATCACTTGGTATTGCAGGTGTCTTGTCACCCTGATGAAATATCTTCCATGCCCAGTAATTACACTGGCTACCTTTCCCTTCAATCCAAAATATACCAAACTGTTTCACAACTGAAATAGGAAAGGTGTTAATAGCGTTGGTGTGTTCCGATATAATAATGATAAGAGCGTCAGTCCCAGTAGTTGAGGCTTGAAGGTGTGTAACTTCCATCATCGGTTTCATTATCACCAACTACCAGGCGAGATGTTTCCCGTCGAGGTAAAAAAATTGGCCAAAAAACCTTACAATCATTTAATGTTACTGACGATTGCAATAAAGTTAATTTGACTTGCTGAATATTTAAAATTCTCGACACACTAAATAATGGGAAAACATAAAGTGGTCTGCGCAAAAAGACAAGCAATTAGGCGGGTCGCTATATATCACACGGACAGGTAGCGACATGTTGTCGTGATGGCGGCTCTTCTAATGGCCGCTTAGCCAGTCGCCATAACTAACAAATAGCTTCGAACAGCCCGTATTTCAGCCAAAATTAAAAACTGGATTCGGGCGGGATGAGAAGTTTACAGCGCTTGTTGAAAGTTGAAACTACCCGTTGTGGAAGTTTTTTTTTTCTTGTTTTAAATAGAACAATATTTTTGCACGATACCGAAAGAGATTAGGGATTTATTTATGAAATAGGAGTTATTTTATTTGCAAAAATGTTACTTTATCATTAGCCTAAATATTTTCCACTTTTTGATTTAAATTACCATTTATTTTTTTCCAAAGCAGGAAGGAAAATGTCTAAACCGGCTTATATTTTTTTTAATGATTCACCCTTGTTTTCTGAGGCATCAGTTTACTCACACACATTTGTTTACTTAAAATTTAATAGATTTCTACCTAAAACATGACTTCTGTATGGTCATTACAAATAAAATAACTTAAATAGCTGTTACTTATTATTAATAAGCATACGAAATATTAATTTGTTATCTATCTATCTATACTAATTGTTACGAACTGGCCATCAGGCCGGTGAGGTTTTATACCTTTTTCGTAGTTTGATGTCTGTGACATCTGGTTGTCATAGTCTGGTTTTTATCGCTGTTGGTCGTTTTTAGGGTTTCTCTGTATTTTTATATATTACTGTAAGTATCCTTAGTTTTATTAATATATTCTTTTACTTTGAGCTCCTCTCCCTTATTTCATACAGTCCACTTTTCACACCAGTTTGTTACATTTTGGTCCATTCGCCCGGTAAAATTATTTTCATTTTCATTGTACGTTTTTGTCAAATTTTCTTCTTGACTTTCCTTTGTTTTTTTTCATCGAGAGATTTTTTTTGATAAAATTTTGCTTTATTTCATATTTTTAGTACTTACTTAAAATGTTGACCCGAGCTCAAAGTAAGATGTTGGCACAAAGTGCGGTCGAGTCGCCGTTGCCAACCTCTGGCACGCCCGTTGCCGACGACGTCGCGACCGCACCCGTCCCAGCCGCCACCGCGGCGGATGGCATGTCTGTTACAGGAACGTCACGTTCAACTGCCACAATTCGTGCGCGCACCCTCGCTATTCAAGCTGTTTATGCCCGGAGGATGGCGGCAGCCGAGTTGGAATTGCGCACTTTGGAGTTGTAGAAGCGCGCGGAGATAGCAGAGATCGAGACCAACAGCCGCTGCGGCAATAGTCGCAGCAGTAGAGAGGATATAGAGAAGTGGCTTGACAAGTCAGCGCCTATGAGTCAGTGCATACCTTTTGAACCCCGTGGAACTAGCCCAGTGGACGCACCCATTTCTTTGCGCCTCGGTAGTCCCACCTTTGTGGCTTCCCTAAGTGTGCCTGTTTTAGAGCAGCCAGTCGGAGTTGTCACAGTGGGCGCAGCTTGTTCTCTGCGTCCCGACGGCCCCGCCCCTACGGTTGCTGCGCTCCATCGCCGAAAGTCTTCCCCCGCCGGCCCCGGTGTCAGAATTATAATTTCTTTAACAATATTATTAATAGGTTTTATATTTTGTCATGAAAGTATAATGTTCAACATTACCTAATATGCTAGAGTTATATTCCTTTTTTCCTCATTTATTAGTACTCTTTATTTTATAATGGTAACCTTTGTTTTATGTTTGTTTTGTTGAATGCCAAATTTATTTATTTTTGTTACGATTCGTGCAGTCTGTACTTTTAAAGTAATCTTGTAATAAACTTAGTCTGTAATTTTAAGCTAATTATCAGACCACCCAGCTTTTTTTTCATTTTTTTTTGTGACCCGCCCCTCTTGCATTTTTCCTACGTCGTGTGAAGAAGCTTGAGCACTATCGTCGGCGTCTTCATCATGGAAACAATGAGACAGTTTTCTTCCTGAGGCACTGAGGATCTGGCTCATCATCAACGCCTATTTTGTTTGCCGGTCTGGACTACTTTGGTGCTTCCAGGTGTCTGAAGGAGCGATATGGTTCTCTTATAGAAGAGTTTGCCGATGATCATTTTATTGAGTGGCGTTTCATTCCTCTATCCGCGCCATCGATGGACGGTGCATGGGAACGCCTAGTGCGTTCAAGGAAGTTCAAGAAGTCGCATTAAAGGTCACTTTGACTGAGAGAGCTCCTAAGGAACCTGTGCTGTGTACGCTGCTTGCAGAATCAGAGGCTGTGGTGAATTCGAGACCTTCGACTCACGTCGCTATTGAACCAGGAGAAAGGGACGTATTAACTCCTGTTTATTTTTTGATTTTGGTACGGCGTTACCCCAGGACATGTTTGGACAATCATAGTGGCGGAAAGCAATAAGGCTTGCTGACCTTTTTTTTGCCAACGATGAGTGAAGAAGTATCTTCCCACCTTTGTTCCTCGGCGTAGTTCTGGAAGTGACGAAGAACGTCGTAGTCGTCGTCGAAGAACAAACGTCGTGTTACGAAGCTGTTTCCTGGCGAGGATAATATCGTACGTGTAGCGGAAATTGCTACTTCTGGTGGGGTCCTTCGTAGACCGTGTAAAAAGCTGGTGCGGCTACCTGTCTGATGGCCTTTGAACTTCTCTTCCTCATTGTTGGAAAAGTGGGAGAGATGTTACGAACTGGCCATCAGGCCGGTGAGGTTTTATACCTTTTTCGTAGTTTGATGTCTGTGACATCTGGTTGTCATAGTCTGGTTTTTATCGCTGTTGGTCGTTTTTAGGGTTTCTCTGTATTTTTATATATTACTGTAAGTATCCTTAGTTTTATTAATATATTCTTTTACTTTGAGCTCCTCTCCCTTATTTCATACAGTCCACTTTTCACACCAGTTTGTTACACTAATAATAAAGCTGAAGAGTTTGTTTGTTTCTTGGTTTGTTTGGTTGAACCCTAAGATCTCAGCAACTACTGGCTCAAATTGAAAAATTCTTTTTTCGTTGGATAGTCCATTTATCTAGGAAGGCTATAGGCTATATAACATCACGGTACGTCCAATAGGAGCTGAGTATTAATGAAGAATGTTGCAAAAACGGGAGAAAAATATTTCATTTCAAAGCTTTCCCTGCGTGCGCTGCGTAAACGGTTAAAGTTACGGAAAAATTATGTATGACAGAATTATTCTCCATTAAATTTTCTAAAAAAAAGTCCGCGATAGCATATGTTTATCTTTTATGGTTGGCTCACTATAACCTTTCTTTTTGGTAATCAAATTTTTTTTTAATCAAAAGTTTATCTGCGATGGTGTTTTTGTATGCATGATATTATTCCTTATCAAAATAAATACATTATTTATCACAAGCATTTAATTTTCAACAAAATTGTTAATGACCTTATTTGATTTCAATGAATATCTTAAGAAATATCATAGTTTGAAATAAACGGAAAATAAAAAAAAATGATTTTCAGAGATTTCTTTGCGTGCGCTGCGTAAACGGTTAGAGTTACACAAAAATTATGTATGACGGAATTATTTTCCTTTAAAAGTTCTAAAAACAAGTTCCAGACAGCATTTATCTATTTCTTAAGGTTGACTCGCTATAACCTATTTTTGTTAATAAATTTTGTTCTAAAATAATGCTTAAGATGCGAAGGTATTTTTGTAAACATTATATTATTCCTTATCAAAATGAATACATTATTTATCACAAGTATTTAATTTTGTACAAAATTGTTCTTTACATCATTATATTTCAATGGATATCTTCATAGATATTACAGTTTTAACATAACTCCGCAGCTAAATAATGATCAAGTACTACGCACGCATCTATACTGAGTTGTTTTTTTGTTTAGATGAACGCGCTTATCTCAGGAACTACTGATCCCGTCAGACTCGGACGCATTAGAGACTAATAGGTTCATAGACTCTTCCGAGGGAGATGCTCATCGGTCAGGAATCCTCTTTGGAGTGATTCGACCTTAAAGCTTGAGGACCCATCGAGGTCCTCTCCTTTACTAAAAGCCCTGGTGACTTCAAGAAGGTCATCAGAGATAGCCTAAAAAAAACCACCTAGAAGGAGTCGAACGCGCGTACAAAGGGTTCCGTGCCATAGATTTTATCAAAAATTATTTGAAATTTAAATTAAATATTTTGTTAATATTTCAAGTTTCTACCTGTTATTATCGTTAATAAGACCGAGAAATAAAACACGTTTGTTGTTGTATTTTAAAAGTGAATAATATAACTAAATATTCTGTGAATACTTCAAGCGTCTATCTGTTGCCGTTATCAAAATCGACCAAAAAAAGTCACGCTTATTTTATGGGACCCCTTCAATATTTATTTTATTCTATTTATTAGTATTTATTTTATTCTATTTATGAGTCTTAGTAATAGGATCCCGTTTTACCCTTTGGGTACATAATCCTACAAAGGGGAACTACTGATCTGAAAAATTCTATGATTATCTATTTATCGAGGAACACTATGGGACAGAGCTTCCCAAACTTATTTTCATAGTGACGCCCTTAGGAATTTTCTTATTTTTACGAGCCCTCCTCCCGTTATAGTAACAGCCAAGTTAAGTACATACCTACAATAACAAAAACATAGCTTTTTTTGAATTATTTAGGCGTTAACGAATGCGCAAATATTTTAAAATTAGAAAGACTGAAAAAAAATAACCATAAAAACATAAAGTAGCACAGACAAATTTCGACGGCGAAAGCAATGTCCCGGTAGCGTAAAGATGCTTATTCGATGTTTTCGCCCGCGCTGGACGGTCGATTTTTTTCAGAGTATTTTCTTATTTTAAAAACAGAGCATCTCAAAACCGGGTTCAAGTTTAGAAATCGCGACTTACATTTCTTTGTCTACATTTATTTTCGTTCGACTAGCTCGCTAAGCTAGCTAGACAGCCATTCTATGTGGATCGTCTCACGACGCCCGCCCCCGGGATAAAACCGCTACACCTCAGGGCGTCGCGACGCACAGTTTAGGAAACCGTGATATAGGCTTATATACGTCCATAACATCACTCTACGACTAATAGGAGTTGAACATCAATGAAAAATGTTGCAAAAACGGGAAATCCACGCGGACGAAGTCGCGCGGGCACAGCTAGTGCTTAATAATAGTAGCCAAATTTCAAAGCAGAAACATTATTAGATTTAAGGTTGTGTAGAAAATAAAGAAATGTATTATTATTAAATTTATTATTATTAAGATAGAATGTTAGCGAGAAGTAGTTCAAAATTTTGGGAGTTAACAATGTACTCGTAACCAGAGTTCGCAACACACTACCGCTCCACGATACTCCAAAAACTATTCAATACTCTTGCAAGTATTTCGAGTTTACTTCTAATTAAAATAGCATTTATGAAATGCTTCAGACTAAATAAAAATGGAGCTATGAATATTTTCACTGTGTCAGAAAATAGGAGATGAACGAAAGAAACATTTTAATCACTCATTGTTATCTACACTCTTAGTTGGATAATTTTCGGCGATCATTATATTCCGAGAGATCAGCTGACCACTTCCCAGCCAGGTCAGCAGCTCTGTGTAAGGGTATTATAGGAGGGTTGTATGACAAGCTTGCCTCAATTACCTACTCAAATATGACTATCAGCTCTCGGGCTACTAAGTGGATTGCATAAAAGCAGTAGTGTCGAGCTCAAACTACATTATTTATAAAATTATAAGAGACTAGCTGACCCAGCAAACGTTATTCTGTCATATTTTTTCATTTTCAGCGTTAAGAAATATACTTTACGACATAATCGCATACCTACCATAGATACGCAAAAAAAATCATAACAATCGGTAAAGACGTTTCGGAGGAGTGCAACCACAAACACAGTGACACGAGATTTTTATATTAGATAATAACTTTCCTTAATTTTCTAATAAAACAAAATATCTAACTATGCTATATAACGTTATTAGCCGTTGTGTGAACACTTTGGCAAGTATCACAGAATGATACTAAGAAATCAATCATAATACCTTGAAAACTGTTTGTCACTTTCTATCAAGCACAATTAAATAGAGACGTACGAGGCACGGTGCGGCGATGATTCTTGAGACTCATAATACAAACATTAGTCTTACATTAACAAATTATACTTTACGTTTCCGCAGCGAATTCCAAATCTGTTCAGCAAATGAAATGTACATATTGATGCCCGTTTTTGCGTAAAAAAACACGCTGATCGCCGTCGTCAATCAAGACCCGAGTAATGGTTGTAACAAATAAAAAATATATTTCCACCCATTTGCAACGAGAGATTTTAGCGACTTCCGTATTTCTTATAATAACGTAATGGATGCTAAGTGATATGGATACAATATCGTCTCCAGAGACTTTGCTTTTGCTATCACTACTTTGAATTATTAATGTTGTAGGCATAAGGTAGGCACTTTATATATATATATACTAATAAATCTATGACTATAAATTCATAATCCTGAATCAAACTTGTCTATAATTTTGATTTACAATGGTGTCAATTCTGTAGTGCAGATATTAACAAAATTTATTGTTTGACAGAACTAAATAATTACTTTGCCATTTTGAGAGATTCGCGTTAAATAGACGGGCTGTATGTAAGTTTGGTATATGTGGATTTTATGGGTATCATTGTGTGAGTTTATTAGCTAAGGAAATTAACGACTATGGAAAACCAAGCTTTTTTAAATATTTAAATAGAAAGGACCACTGGCCCTTAAAAGTTTATTTGTCATCATAACTATAATATTACTAGGTGGTAGACCCATATGTAGGGTCATCTGGGTAGGTACCACCGCCATTCTTATTTCTGCCGTGAAGCAGTTCGCTGCCTAGATTAATATAAATACTTGCGTAGTTGGTTGTGTTTCGGATTGAAGGGAAAGGTAGCCAGTGTAATTACTGGGCATGGAAGGCATAATTATTATCTTAGTCCCTAGGATGGCAACGCAATTGCAGTGTTAAGTGATTTACCCTTAATATTGCAAATGTATCGGTGACGGTAATCACTTAACACCAGGTGGGCCGCAAGCTTGTTTGTCATCTCATAGTATAAAAAATATATATTATAAATGTGTACCTACTTCAATATTTAAGTAACTTAGATAAAACTGACTGCAGCATTTGGGTTAATATGATGAAGTGTAAACGTACTGATAAAACTGCTAGAATACTTAAAAGTCAGTGAAAGGTAGTCCCCATCTTAATACTGAGTAGTGAACATTTATTTAGCTTAGAACTGTAGAAGTTGGTGTATTTTTTTTGCTAAGTAGAGGTCTAATGCATTTACTGATTACGTGCTGTACGATGCTACTGCAAGGGTATGTGGGTCTCAGAGGTAAAGGTGTTCCTGCCACTAACTACTAAACATCCTCTCCGGGCATCCTGCCAAGGCACACTAAAATCACGACCAGAATTTTCTCCGGAAAAGCATTTGTGTCTGCCCTTTCGGGCCCAACCGATGCATATTTTGCGTCCAATATTCAACATAAATACCGGACATCGGACCGTCCCCACCGAGCACAAGGATCTACTGACCCTGAAAAGAGCCTTTTCCCGGGTCCCAAGAATGCCAAGGGCGGCCTGATTGGAACTCGGCGCAGTTTAAGCCATGTTTCTAGGTCGTCTGGCTAAATCCGCAGCCATCTGGAATACGGGTCTCAAATCAAAGGGAAGTTACTCAATAGGATGTAACGTATAGACACCAGGCGCTAGCTTCGACAGGGCTGCGCTGCCCCCCGTGACACCGAAACCAAACCAGCGGTCACATCCATCCTCCACCTCTGAAAGCAGAGGCATGTCAGGGCCAACTGAACATCCTGTTCCGCTAAACCCCACCAGTCTATCGACCAGCCAAACCAGGAGACTAGGACCCGTAGGTAGATTGGGCATGGAAAGGACCCGCCCGTGTAATGACGTCAGTCATCTGTCCAGCACCACAAGTTGCACAGGGTGTACCGCGGGGAGGTCTCGGAACATGCTATTCGCCTTTGGTGTAAAACCAGAGTCAGATGATGTTGACTACGAAAAAAAATGACTTAGTTACTATTACAATATTTTATCAGCAACCCAAGAATGGCCGCTATGTAAATATGTCCAGAAGCCATCCACATTTGCAATTCGTAAATATTATCATCATTTATTAATAATAGACTTTCTAATAACAACACAATAAATATGAGAAATATAAGTACTTTACTCAACCTTAACACTGATTAACGGAAATCGTAGGTAATGAATTCATTTCACAGTAACGACTTTAAGCATTTATTATCTAAAAATATGAATAATAGTAATAAAGGCTCGCTAACGCGGTCGGTGAGCGATTGCCGCGATTTTTCTTGGGGGGTGAGAAGGGACGAGCTATTATGACGATGAATTATACAATTTGTTATGCTTTGTGTCCGAAGAAATCTCACTGCACTCTACAAAGATCACTTTAGGTAAGCGATAGGTTCACTCGTTGTTTTGTGAATTTCGCTCACTGCAAGGATGCTGGGTATAAAGAAAACGTATGCAGTAGTAGTTTCGCTAAAACGATTAATTACTCCCGCTGTCTCCCGCTTTATATCTAACGATCCGGCAATTTAAATAACGACTGCACACAAGGAATGGGACGGTCCATTCCACTATAAAACTAGTTATATAGTGGCTTCATGATAGTCTCCGGAGACCCGAGTTTCCTCGTGGGTATGACAGGACAACGGAGAGGTTAAGCGAATATTCTTTAAAAACTTACCGCCCATCGCCTGTACATGAGACCAGGAGAAGCACACACGCTTACCGTATGACTGGCAAGTTACTCCTCATCAAGAAAAAATACCATCGTATAAAACTGCTATGGTATGGTAGAAATGGTTTCATTAATCATTAGCCCACGAAACACCAACCAGAGACCATTTGGTCAAGTAAGCAGTTGCTTAGTTGCCTTTCGAAGCTTGGACCAATTAATTTTAGTGACCCATCTTGGATCAAACAAAACGAAAGTTGTTTGGTTTTCAAAAGTATGTTTACATATCATTCCTTTATGTACACGTTACTAAGCGTAAATGCCAATCAGCGTCAGTATTTATTTAGCTCAAATTGTGCATCGTATGTCTTATCAAATTAGTTTCCATTAATAATTAATTACCTTTGTTTATCATGTTACGTATCATGACGTAACAAAAGAATGCCTCCTTATTCATTTGAGTTGACGTGAGATATCAATCAGTTTTCATTAGCTGTTTTGCTTTCAGGAGATGAATTCCCCGTACAGCCTTTTGTGTCAAGTCGTTATTCAATTAAAGTTCACAGTGGGAGCTGCTATTGTTCTTTTTTAAGTTAATTAAAATTTTATCCTTATAAATTGCCTATGTTACTTTAAGCTCGTAATAAACAGCATCGTTTGTTCAGATTTTAGTAGGAAGAGCATGTTTTTGTTGGTAGAGAAAATAATCAATGTTTTTATGTTTTTGTTTCTTAAATATTAAGAAAGGGATTTTATTTCTTCTTCTTGTCGTATGATTAACCTAGAGTTTGTGAACTTTGTATCTGAGTCTTCTCTGTCAAAGTCAATATAAAATGACTTTTAACAACTGATTAAGAACTTGAACAACTGAAAAAGAGGGGTGTTATTAGTTTGACGTTTCTGTGTGTGTGTGGCTGTGGCATCACACAATACAATGTACCAATTATGATGAGTTTTAGGGTTCCGTACCCAAACTATTACAGTCCAGATATGCATGCCGTGGCAACCTATAATTAAGTCTGCACTTATAAATATTGTTAAGCACTTAGTTTTAAGCTGTTATAGTCTAAGATTTGTTGGTTGTCCTAAAATAAATAAATAAATTACTAAGACTCCGCTGTCCGTATCTCATGAACCGTGATAGTTTAACAGTTGAAATTTTAACAGCTGATGTATTTCTATTGTCGCTATAAGAAAAAATACCAATAAACAGAATAAAATAAATATTGAAGGGGGCCCCCCATACAACAAATGTGATTTTTTGCTCCATATTGATGACGGCAACAGGTAGACGCTTGAAATATTCTCAGAATATTAAGTTATATATTCACTTTAATAATAAAAAAAATATATTAAATTAAAATAAAACGGGGGTGCAAAAAGTTGGGACACATAAACAACAGACGTGTTTTTTTTTGCCGTTTTTTATAGTTAATACGTACGTACGGTACGGAACCCTTCATGCGCGAGTCAGACTCGCACTCGACCGGTTTTCTTAAAAGCTAACGTAAACGAGATGGTTCTTAGCTACATTTCATGAAAATTAAGCGTTTCTAGGTCATCAGATCTCTCTTAAAAATCTCTATTTTTTCTCTGAGATTTTTAACTTAATTAAAAACCTATTAAGATTTTTAAGATGAGTGGGAGTTTAAGATATTTTTTACAAATTACAAATGAGCTTAAATAAATATCCGAAGCTTAGAGGAAAATTGACTTTGAAAATAGCTTAACTTTTCTGATCGAAGCGGGCATGTGTGAGTGATGCACTCACGTGAAACGCGTCCTCTATGCGTTTCAAAACCACTGATGGAATTGTATGAAACCACAGTAGTTTCCTGGAAACGCCCGAGAGGGTTCTTAGCCTAAACAAAGATATAAATATATAAAAATGACGTTTTATTCCGCGGCATTGCAAGGCAAGCCGGGTGCGGCTTGTTAAAAATATAACACAACGTCAGCAAAAATGTGTCTATATTTCAAATTACAACATCGTCTATTCACATTTATTATTGCGTCACTATTTCCCGGAATTCGGTGAAGAGGATAAATTATATTAATTTTATAAATAGATGTAACATATTAAGAGGAAAACTGTTGTACATTGTCATTACAATTTATTCATTGTTCAGACGACATTGATTTATGGTGAAAAATGGTGTCAAAAGTTCTCTTTGGATTTCTGTGCCTCATAATTGTTGGTGAGTAATTTCAATTGTTTTAATTACAATTATCATTAAAATTGTGCTATGGGAACAGTCGACAGCAAAATATTTAACTCAACAAAAGCAAAACCTCTATTAGATACGTAAATACGCACTGTACAAATAATGTGGCAAAATAATAGCTTAATAATTTTCGTAATTCACTTTATTTTTACAAATACATTATTGCTTCATGCAATTAAGCTATTTGATACATTTTCTAGAGCCAACATGAACCCTGTAACTCAATCAAATATGTCTGGAAAGAAATTTCGCTTCAAGAATTTGGGACTCCTATTTTGATCACCTTCTTCTGCTGTTTTCTGTACTAGATAAAGGATAAAAGTATTCATACCATGAAAAAAATATTTCCTATTAAAAACAAAATTCTTTAACACTAAAATCAAAACATGAGCTACCTAAACATTTTATTCAATGGTACATAATACAGCTTGAACTAAAATGTACTAACAAATGTATTAAGTCTCGTATCGAAAAGTTTCGAAAATAAAATTAATAATCCCACTGTTGGACATAGGCCTTCCCCAAGGATTTCCAACCCGATCGGCCTTGCGCTGTCCGCATCCAGTGGCTTCTCGCGACCTTCACCAGATCGTCGGTTCACCTTGTGGGGAGCCTACCAACGCTGCGTCATCATTGTCATATTGCCTTGATTTACCAGTCGATAAGGAAAATTCATAAAAAAAATCTCTTTCAGAAATATCCATATGTGTGGAGAGTGACGTCACAAAAGAAACGGTAAGGTACTAGTTTACATTTATAACATACACGTATGCATAAGAACCTCACACACAAATGGTATGGTCGGCAAGGCGAGGGTGGCTAGCGCGGCGGTTTATCTTTCGCACTAGCTATCTTCGCATTTGGACTGCACTTCTGCTTACCATCAGGTGGAATGGAGTCATTTGCCTGACCTTTTTACTTTCTCTTACGTAGTATAGAGGAAGTCTTGTAATCGTAAAAAAATTCGACCTCGAGATTTTGACGGATTTACACGTTTTGGACCTCCCCGAGTCCAAAAATATTTTTTTTTGGAATTATGTCTATGTGTGTGTGACTGTGTGTGTGTGTCTGTGTGTTAGCACGATAACTCGAGCATGCTTAAACTTATTGCAACCAAATTTAACACACGTGTATGACATCAAAATATAAGGTTTTTATCAAATTTTGAGCAGTCGATCACGAAAGTTAAGCAACCAAGTGCGCGGTCGGTACTTGGATGGGTGACCAAAATTTAATATGCATGTATGACATCAAAATATAAGGTTTCTATCAACCTTTGAGTCGTTTCCGGTACACAAGAAAGTTAAGGGGTGACCACTCCCGATTTTTATATAAAAAAAATGTTTCACCCGAGTTCTAGTTGTAATAACACGTTTTATGAGTTTATCCTTTTATTAGACAATCTACAATACAATTTTTACATTGGATACATTTTCATTAGACATTGGCAAAATCTTTATGTGTCATGAAGCCATAGAATATAATGTTACGGCATACATTTACTTGCTAGCGTTAATTAATCCACCTGAAATAGATATAATCTGCTAGTGAACTACCTCACATAAATAAATAATTCATTTATGTTGTTGGCAGGCTGAAGATTGTGTTTTACTTGATTTTTTTTTTCAGAACAAACCGGATGGGGGCAAAACATGTACTAAGAAATTGAGTAAGTGTTGAATTTCGTTTTCATTTCAAATGTTCATATTAAATGAAAGTTAGTCTATATAGTAAAGAGAATAGCTTAAAAATAAATAAACAATATTGTCTAATAATAATAAACATTGTATCTGCCGTCGTGCAATATGATATACCATTAGAGAAAATTCTGAGGATATACCGGTCCCTATGTGTTATTTTAAAATATATATATATATTTTATTTTTAAATTGTTAAATATTATCCAACCAATTCTTTAATGAACTTTGATAGTCTTTGCATTAAACATGGGTATTAATAATAATATCAATTCTTTACAGATTTATGCGAGATAAATTCGGTAAGTTCTTGCTTTCTGTTAAATTTGCGATTTTTGAGCTCCTATACCAAGCCTACCTATTTGAGCTCATATACTCCTATACGAATCTATACCAAGTTTATATATTCGACACGCCTCTTCTCCGATATTAACTATTTATTAAAATACGAACTTAATTCCATTTCAGCCTTAAGCCTAACTCGTTTCTATAACTTTAAATCGACACTATTTCATGTCTCAATAGTATCTTAACTGATATTTTTTTTAAATATCTGTGACTTTTGGTATGGGTTAAGTTATTTCTATTTAAAAATAAAGTAAAACTTTGGATCCAATGAATTGTCAAATATAAGATAAATAGTTTTGCGATAAAGTGGTCGATCCCGCGGTGTCCATCATTTTTGATTTTGTTTTAATTTTTTATATCAACTAAAAATATATGTAAGGTTCATAAATAACTCGAAACTTTTGGAATATAATTGTTAAACGTAATTTCAGATCACTCCCGGTAAACCTGGTGAGAGAGGAGAAAGAGTAAGTAGTAACTTTGAACATTACTAAGATTTTTTTTTATCCTGAGGTTGAGGTACAAAAATCTAGCTATTTCATGTACTGACGACAACAGATCCGTCTAGCTAAGTTTGTTCAATTTCTTCAATATATTCTCAACTTTATTCCACTAGTATTCAAACTTTATTAAGAGATTTCAGCTTGTATAACTTCCATAAGTTCTGTACCGCGACGCATATCTAAAGCGACTTTGAAGAGTCTTATCAAATATGGTTAGACAGTGATAGATTCTGGGGCAATGAAGGTGAGTGTTGGTGCATTACAAAGGGATCTCTTAAACCTTCTTGGGTCACAAGTCCCAGGCATGCTCCTCCTTGCTCCCCTCTTATGCAACATTTAACAGTCAGCGTACTTATTTACTTATACTATGGTGCGGGTGCCAGGTCCATGGCACCCGCACCATAGTATAAGTAAATAAGTACGCTGCCTGACACCCGTATTGACAAACATTACTATAAAGTTCCTCGACTCTTAGATAAGTAAACGCATTGCATTGAATAGAGCTCTGTGATTAGTTCGTTTCTGTTCCCTAGTTCACATCGTTAATGTACCAATGTTTTATTACTTCCAACTTTAAACTTTTGACATCTGGACGTTGCTTTTGATATCTCGACCTGTGCGTTGGGTAATATAGTGCCGATTCCCACTTAAGTATTGTCTGCAATTAGGTTTTTACGATTCTGTGCGTCCACGTCCATGCGCACTCTGACACCTAAAAAGCCTTGCCCTATGGCACGCACTGAGAAATGCCTTATTTTGCATAGCATTGTTTCTTACTTAGACAAGTATTGTTTGTGAATACGGGTGTTTGACTCTAGCGATAATTGCCTACTCGTATAGGATGGTATAAAGTTGTTGTCAAAAAATATGCCGGGCCAGTTACGATACCCATAGCTTACAATTAACTAAGCCAAATGTCCTTGAAATGACAGGTAAGGACAGCTTCGGGGCTCAACAATTTTGGACAGCAAATTCATTAAAAAAGTTTAATTTGACCTCAAAAATCTTTTATTTCAATAAGACAATACAACTTGTTATTTGAAGTTTCAGAAAAATATTTTTATTTTCTTTCGAAGAAAAAGACTGCCGCGATCGACGTTACATACGGCATAGCCTTGACTAGTGTATTCGTTAGCTCTGTTAAACAGTCAATGTGTGCGTGCGACTGACGCCTAGCTACTTGGTGCGCACACACACAAGACGCGCTCAGTGCGTTTCTATAAAACTTACTTATACTATGCGCACACGGGGGCATAGTATAAGTAAACGAGTAAGTTGAGTTCATGGAATTCTAGAGCTTTCGTGTCATTTTTTTGCCTCTTTAGTCTATTGAAGAAAGATAATTTGTAGTAGACTGAACGATCTTCCTCTGTTCTTCACTTTTAACTACTGTATTCATTTCGATTGTTGAAAATGTTAACGTTACGTGTACTGAAGGGATAAATAACGCTCATATTTACTTACAGGGAGTTCCAGGACAAAAAGGAGATAGAGTAAGTGTCACATATCTAAATATATGAGCTTTTGCACCCCTGCATTTCTATTATATAGTTATTATAATCTTCAATGTTTCGGATTGAAGTGAAAGGTGTGCAATTACTGTGCATGGAAGGCATATCATCTTATTCCTCAGGATGGCAACGCACTTGCAGAGTTAAGTTTAACCTTTAATATTGCAAGTGTCTATAGGCAACGGTAGCCGCTTAACACCAGGTAGGCCAGAAGCTTGTTTGCCATCTCTTAAGATATAAAAAACGATAACAAAGCTAGCCACTGAATTATAGAAGTTTTTGGGAGAATTTTGCAGGCTTTCGTCCCACCAAAGTTCATCACACTTGTTGGAACGAAGCAATTCTTCATTAAGTTAACAAAAAGCAGTGTAATGATTATGTTATTGTCAAAAATTCAATAGCCTTGCCCTTTGACTAACTTGATTATCTAATCCTAGTAAACGTCAACGTGGACGGTAGTTTTTTTTGACCGAGCAACGTTAAGTGTGTCGAATAAATGTCTACTGCATATAGTGTATAGATATTCCGGGGTTTAATCACAGTTTAGTGAATTACTTCCTAAAAATGAAGCCTATGGTTAAGCAAACAAATCGAAATAAAATAATTATTTAAAATAAAGTAACGATTTGAGGTGCAAAAAAAGAGTTGACTTTTTAATCAACTCTTTTTTTACACCTCAAGTCAATACAATACAGTGGTATGGTGTGCTTAATCTGATTTCGAAATACAAGTAACTTTAAATTCCATTACAAAAAATATGTTTATGAATGCGAGTCGATCTGGTTGGAGATGCTTGGAGGAGGCCTAGCCCAACAGGTGGCGTCTCTTGGCTGATATGATGATAATGATAATGTGTATCTTTATGTCATTTATTAACAAAAAGTCTCTTTTTTTGTCATAAAACCACGAAATGGGATTAAAGTACATTTATTAACAAGGTTTGTAAAACAAAACTTGTCGCAGAGAGCAGGTATCTGACTAATGTACGATCTGAGCCTTTTTGTTACTGTCTGAGGTAAATACAAAATTTTATGTCACGACCAGAAAATCGGATTTTCCGTACGCGTAGGTAGCGTAATATGCCACTTTTTCGTCAGGTGTAGCAAAAAACATTTTTTTGTATTTTAAATTCTCAAAATTAATTTTTCTAATATTTATCATTACAGGGTATCAAAGGACAAAGTGGACTACCGGGACTTGAACGATCTTGTGACGAATTTTGTCCTAAATATATCGACGCATGTAAGTACATACATAACGTTATGCCTTTCGGCCATAGGAGTAGACATAAATCAATACTTAATATTCAAGAACTTTAATTTCGTCTACTCTCTTCAAAACATGCTAGGCGATTTGGGGTACATATGACCTGGCCCTGTTTCGGGATGTTTCCCCTAGAAGTTTCTATACAATTACTAACTACTTTTCCAGATTCTCTAGTGGCTGATATCATTACGGGTTCAGAAAACGATACCACATCGGGTACAGAAGGCGATCCTACAAATAGAACTTGTAGCGAGAGAAAAGATTTAACCAAAGGTAATATTCTACTTAAGATGCTTTGCTAACATTTATTCAAACTCTTCAGTTTGAATAAAAGTTAACATCAAAATAATAATAAGCACGTATTATATGTGTTCATTATTATTTTGATGACGGTCTAATTTTCTTCTTCGTTCTTATTTGCAGTTAAAACATATTTTTTTCTTGAAATTTTCAGACATATCGCACAGTCCTCAGAGTTAAAAGTATATTTTGCAAACTTTATAGTTTGTAGTATCTCAAAAGTATCACTTTCTGTAGTGTACATAAATAACATAGATAATTTCTATTAAAATTAAAAGTTACTTTCTTTTCTTCTCAAGAAGTAATTTTTGCACAACTCGCATTATTTTTTTTGGACACACAATATATTTTCTAAAATCTAAAATAGTTAACAATAGCATTTATATTTAGCATATTTAATCTAAATTGCTTATTAACAAACCTCTTGAATAATTTTCTTAATTTTTTTTTTATTTACAACTAAAATCCGTTCTGTTTCAATTTAATTTTGAAGAGACTCAAATAAACCTGGTAGCAAATATTTTCTTTTTATACCAGCCTTATTTCTCATCATTTTGCTTAATAAAAGAGGATTGTCTTATTTTAGATAATATTTGGGTGTATCCCGGGGACAAATTTCAAGTACACTGCCCAAAAACTAGTGCACTTACTTGTCTTCTTAATGCTACGCATAAAGACGCAAAGTTTATTGAACAGAATGCGTTCCACTCGCCGGCCATGCAAAATACACCATTCTGGCTCAGTAACTATAACAGCAACGAGAATAATACAACATTATTTAGCCTTGAACAGTTCTATAAGGTAAGTTACATTAAGCAGTCCCAAGTATAGTAATTTTTTCCTTGCGTTTATTTCTTTAAACTTGGAGATGGTAATTTGGAACCAATCCCAACCTAAGTTGGGAGACTTAGCAATTCATGCTTCTCCAGGTATTGAGATCATCAGGTAAAAGAGAACCTGACAAATGTTCGGGCTTTATGGACCAGGAATACGTTCAAGATGAGTTCAACTCTCCTCGACTCACGTTTCTCTCTTCGCCTAGCCATTTTTTATAACAAACTATTAATGTGGTTGTAGGTAACGTTCTAGTATATTAGTAACTAGCTGTGCCCGCGACTTCGTCCGCGTGGATTTCCCATTTTTGCAACATTTTTCATTGATGCTCAATTCCTTTTAGTCGTAGAGTGATGCTATGGAGGTATATAGGCCTATATCATGGTTTCCCATACTGCGCGTCGCGATGCCCTGGCATCCCAGGGTTCGCGGTTCTATCCCGGGGGCGGGCGTAGTGAGACGATCCACATAGAATGGCCGTCTAACTGCTATGCGAGCTAGTAGAACGAAAATAAATGTAGAGAAAGAAATGAAAGTCGCAATTTCAAAACTTGAGCCCGGATCGACTGTCTAGGGCGGGCGAAAAAATCGAACACAGCATCTTTCGCAATCCGGGCGGCTGCGTCTATTTTTTTTGTTTTTGTAGGTATGTATTTACTTGGCTGTTACTATAACGGGGGGAAGGCTCGTAAAAATGGGAAAATTCCTAAGAGCGTCACTATGAAAATAAGTTTGGGAAGCTCTGGCCTAAACCTCGTGTTCCTCGATAAATAGACAATCAAAGAATTTTTCAATTTGAATCAGTAGTTCCCCTTTTTAGGGTTCTGTGATCCGGGATCCTATTACTAAGACTCCGCCGTCCGCCTGTCCATCTGTCACCAGGCTGTATATCATTAACCATTATAGTTAGGCAGTTGAAATTTTCTCAGATGACGTTGTTCTAGTGCCGCTATAACAACAAATACTAATAAATAGAATAAAATAAATATTGAAGTTGCTCCCATAAAATAAACGTGACTTTTTTTGGTCGATTTTGATAACGGCAACAGATAGACGCTTGAAATATTCACAGTTATATTATTCACTTTAAAAATAAATAATTAAATAAAAATAATATTAATATTTACGGGGGCTCAACAACAAACGTGATTTATTTCTCGGTCTCAATAACGATAACAGGTAGAAACTTGAAATATTAACAAAATATTTAATTTTAAATTCAAATAATTTTCGGACAGTTTTGATAAAATCTATGGCACGGAACCCTTCGTTCACGCATCCGACTCCTTCTAGGCGGTTTTTTTTTACTATTTTTACAGGATGTCTCTGATGACCTTCTTTGAGTCACCAGGGGTTTTAGTAAAGGAGAGGACCTCGGTGGGTCCTCAAGCTTTAAGGTCGAATCACTCCAGAGAGGATTCCTGACCGGTGAGCTAAGGTGTCTGAATCTGACGGGATCAGTAGTTCCTAAGATAAGCGCGATCAACAAAAAAAACAACTCGGTATAGATGCGTGCGTAGTACTTGATCATTATTTAGCTGCGGAGTTATGTTAAAACTATGATATCTCTGAAGATATTCATTGAAATCTAATGATGTAAAGAACAATTTTGTACAAAATTAAATACTTGTGATGAATAATGTATTCATTTTGATAAGGAATAATATCATGTTTACAAAAATACCTTCGCATCTTAAGCATTATTTTAGAACAAAATTTATTAACAAAAATAGGTTATAGCGAGTCAACCTTAAGAGATAGATAAATGCTGTCTGTAACTTGTTTTTAGAACTTTTAAAGGAGAATAATTCCGTCATACATAATTTTTGTGTAACTTTAACCGTTTACGCAGCGCACGCAAAGAAATCTCTGAAAATTATTTTTTTTTTATTTTCCTTTTATTTCAAACTATTTTATTTCTTAAGATATTAATTGAAATCAAATGAAGTCATGAACAATTTTGTGCAAAATTAAATATTTGTGATAAATAATGTATTTATTTTGATAAGGAATAATATCATGCATACAAAAACACCATCGCAGATAATGCATTATTTTAAAACAAATTTGATTACCAAAAAGAAAGGTTATAGTGAGCCAACCATAAAAGATAGATATATGCTGTCGCGGATATTTTTTTAGATAATTTAATGGAGAACAATTCCGTTGTACATGATTTTTACGTAACTTTAACCGTTTACGCAGCGCACGCAGTGAAAGCTTTGAAAAGAAATATTTTTCTCCCGTTTTTGCAACATTCTTCATTGATGCTCAGCTCCTATAGGACGTATCGTGATGTTATATAGCCTATAGCCTTCCTAGATAAATGGAATATCCAACGACAAAGAATTTTTCAATTTGAGCCAGTAGTTGCTGAGATCTTAGGGTTCAACCAAACAAACAAACAAACAAACAAACTCTTTAGCTTTATTATTAGTATAGATGGTAGGTTGCTAATAGTTCAAACTAAGTGACATAATATACAAACGATTTGATTTTTTCCGTCACTGGACCGGACCTACTTTCAAACTATCCTATTTTATATATTTTTATCGTCTCACTCATTCATGTCATAATTTTTCTTGGTCATGGTCATGGGCCAACACTTCGATCTGTATATTATACAGTACGGAACTTACTGTGTAACGGTCTTTTCACGGATTAGGATATTTGCAACTAGTAAAGCAAGCATACCACCATCTCGTCCAGCCTGAGTTGATCAGATAAGTGACATCCCAGTTTTTTTCACCATCATCTTGCATGATTCATCCAAGATAATGATCAAAACTTAATTATACCTATATCTAGTAGATGGATATAGCATTAAATATTATAGACATGAAACTGAAGAAACAGTAGTTTGCTGACCGAATAGATTATCTATGCGTGTCTGAGAGACGCCATTAGTTTCATACAATAATTCAAGGTGTTATGTTTTAATAAATTAAAATTAGGATTAGAAGATGCTTGAACACTGCATGTTAATAAATGCCTTTTCAGTGACAATAAGAATGTAAAATGAATCTTCGCCATGAAGTTAAAAACGTTCTTAACTTTTCGTTTATTTCTCACTTCAATTTAAAAAAATGTTCTCAGTAAATACGAGTAAATTACTTCACCACTAGTTTTATACACATTTTATTCACCTCTTTAAGCTATAAAACTAAGGTTATTTCTCTGTGATGGATCTACATACTCACATCCAGCTCACATCCAATTTTCCCATTGTTCTTTTTTTATTATTGAAAATATTTATACTATAGATTTTTTTCAGATTACTGCAAAACAAATAACATGGCTTCAGAGAAGGACAGATATTGTTACGCAAAAAATCAGGGTTCACTTCAAGAACTTCTGCATCATGGACGAAGGAAAAATCGGGCTGCAACTGCTATCATGGAATGATGTTGCCATAGGACCTCATCCCACTAGTTACAATCCGTTATCCTATAACATACCTGAGGATTACATTCATACATGCAAGGTTATTTTTGCCATTTCTTTATATTTTATTCATATCTAAGCCACGGATAGCAAATAATCTACGTATTCTGTCTTTTCCTCATGCTTTCGGGTCGAAACCACAGATATATCAATCTTAGGAGATTGGTCGAATCGCCGAGTTCATATGAAGACCGAGTGTCGCGATCAGTCTCCGTACCACATAACATGGTTCTAGTTGAGCATGCCGTAATATGCACTATTCATTGCGCGCGTCATAAGGACTGCGAAGCAATGAAAGTAAAGCACAGTCGCAAAGGAGATCGGTCGGAATAAAAGTCGGACTATTTGTTTAAATATTGTTTTTTAAATATAAATCTAAATTTTTCGGTTCTTACGTGTGAAAAATTATTACATTACTTGATAAATAACTGATTCACTGCAATGATTGCATGTTACAGTTGAACAGGACGGCATTTTGAACGAAAAACGAATATTTCTTTGTGACATACGTACGTATTCACTCGACCTTATCGGATGGCGAACTGGCGGCAATGTATGCCCCCTGTGCATAAACGCCGGCTTGGCCTATCTCGTTGTATTATTAAATCTGTGGTCGAAACAATAGCCGGTTGCTCGTGTCATTAAATATTTAAGATCGTAACATACTTAAAAGGGGTAACCGTTTCGCCTTTTGCCTGGACGTCTACCAAGCATCAACTTAACGTAAGCACGTAACCAAATTGGATCATCAGTCACTTGGCTACGGTGAGGCGACGCCACGCTGATGGCCTTTCAGTCAGTTTCAAATCTCGGAATTGTGTCTGCTTCCTCGTTTTTCATCGAAACGACCACCGTCGAAAATAACTATACTGTCTGGACCTCGACCGACCGTAAAAGCTAAAACTACGAGAGCATGTTGCGATTTACGTATTAACTATTATGCTGTGGATGACTTAGCCCCAGTCAATTTCTTTTACACAATGCTATGATTCTACAGTTGCTATAGTATCAATAATATCCATTGCTTTGTGGAACTCTGAAAATTTACTTCACTGGCCAACCGAAACTCAACATTGACTGCGATTTTGTATAAGGACGTAAATACCCCGAAATGGGCGGTCAAAATATTCACCAATGAAGCAGAGCTACTTACTGCAGCAATGTACAGTCGAACCAACTGAATCATGACCCACTTGGCCGATCATTCCTTTACAATTATAAATTCAGTTGAGTTTTCTTCGCTATCATGCATGTTGCACTTAGTACCTTTTAAATATGAATAATAATGTGTCATTACGGGTCAGAGATCTATGCAATTTTAATCTTTGTTATCACTGCACTAAAGTCTCAATTAGAATTACAAATAAGATCCCATTCATAATCTAAACTCTTTTCACTGTTGAGAAAAACGAATAACTATTATATTTTTAAAAATAAAATTACGTTATGTGTCAGATGTCAAGTAGTAGTTGAAAAAATTTTGAAAGGCCATATTTATTAGACAATGTCAGTGTCTAATAAATTGATAACAGGTTCGTTACTTAAGAAATGTATGTTCAAGCGAATTTCAACCTACTTTGTATTGAGTGACTGTAGGATCTTAAGGTGGGTCATGATTCAATTTGGTCGACTGTACCTTTTATTTTTTTTACGATCCATGTTTTATTGCAATTTATAATGAATTTTGCATACATTATATTTCTAGGAAGAAGAATCGAAGACAAAATGGCAGTACATCGACATCACAGTTAAAGGTGACACTAAACGGCTCCCGATCATTGATTTCTTTATACGAGACACTCGTAACGAAGACCAAAGTTTATTCTTTGAGCTTTTAGATCTGTGCTTTGAAAAGTTATAATACTCTAGTACCTAAAGAGAACTTTAAGGAATGAAATAATATTTCTTTTTACTTATTTACGCCTTTATATTAACAAACAAGCATGGTAAGTAGTAACTTACCCAGATCATAAATGAATTTTCGTTCAAATTGAGAACATTTTATGGTTTTATTGCAATTCATTATGGTTGATTCCTTCTTCGCCGCTTCCCATAACACAGTCCCTTAGTATAATATTATTTACTGACTATTTTTCTTTCATGCACAAGATAAATATACTTAATATTTTTACATTTTTACTTTCTCGTATGCGTAGTATAGAGGAAGTCTTGTAATGGTCAAAAAATTTGACCTCGAGATTTTGACAGATTTAAACGTTTTGGAACTCCCTGAGTCCAAAAATATTTTTTTTTTGGAATTATGTCTGTGTGTGCCTGCGTGTCTGTGCGTTAGCACGATAACTCGAGAATGCATTAATTTATTGCAACCTTTAACATGCATGTATGACATCAAAATATAAAGTTTCTATCAACTTTAGAGACGTCGATCACGAAAGTTAAGCAGCCAAGTGCGCGGTCGGTACTCGGATGGGTGACCAAAATTTAACATGCATGTATGACATCAAAATAGAAGGTTTCTTTCAACTTTTGAGTCGTTTCCGGTATACGAGAATGTCAAGGGGAGACCACTCCCGATTTTTTGTCTGAACTGCTCTCTCTGACGCTATTTATCCTCTTTCCCGTGATATTGCATGGCGTAGTATCAATTCTTTACTTATGAATATATAAGTAAAATATTTTGGTACTAAATGTACAATAGTTGGTCGATAAACACTTAATAAATAGAATAATAATAATTAAAATGCCATTGAATGAATGCCTGAACATTCAACTCAAAATCTCAATTATCAAATATTTTTTATTTATTTTAACTAACCCGAAGAATAGCAATCTTCAGGTCACATAAAAAGTGCACTTAATATAATTTCGGAAAGCAAACTGATATGTTATTCATTACACGGTCTAACTTAAATTATTAATTTCCCCACTATTTATGAAAAAAAAATTTTTATAAGAGCTACTCTAATTAACTAATGACTACTAACGTTATCTGTATGTTACTTTTTGAATAAATAACACGTTAACAGCGCCATCTTTGTTAACTTTCTCGAAACAAATACTTCGGCACTGGTGCAAAGGGAAAACAGAATGGTACGGGTTCCAAGGGAAAGCCTTTAGCTGCGTGCTGAAGTGCTAGTAATGAAATATTCTTATAGATGGCGGTACCGTGAAGTTTTTCAGAAAATCCTCTACAGACAATATACTGAGAATACAGTATTATTTTCTACCTGTTTTTAAAATAGTGCCTAGTATCTTATTTTTATTAACAAGCAAATGAATACATTCCACCTGATGGTAAGCAGAAGTGGAGGCAAAATGCAAAAATAGCTAGCGCGCGAGATAAACTTGCTCTCTCGCCTTGCTGACCTGCAAGCTTCACGCCTCTTTTGAATGACCCAGGACTATTAGAAAGAGATATGCGATACAGAAATAATTTGTCAAATTAGTTCGCGGGCACCATAAGCCAGCACGCGTTGTCCTTAAAAGGAAGGGAGGTGGTGGGATTATGCTAAAATGCTCCTCAGAGCACTCGTCTTGGTACAAACGGTAGAATGCGCTTAATGATGCAACTTCGCAGCGCATTTGAAGATCAAGTAGTGTCATATAATACGAGTATATTTAAGTTTCTTATAAAAATTTAGGTTTGAAAACATAAATTATTTTAGAATTTAGATACATCTTCTGGGTTGGCTGGAAGAAATCTCTTGAAGAAATAAAATCGTTCTTGAAAACCTTTTTGTATTAAAAAAAATAAATTGTAACTGTAGTTCTAAATAAAAAAAAGACTTGCGGATGCCAATGCTTGGTATATTTTTTGATATTTCACAAATTATTTGTGTTATACCAACACAAATAATTTGTTAAACCTTAAATCTCGGTGTAGTTGGGAGCTGAGCAGACCGGGAAAGACAGCAAAATAACCAAATCTTCATAAGACGGGCACACGGATCGCTAGTACCGACTCTTACTCTAAGTCAGTAAGAAACCCTCGGCAGCGAAAAGCGTACTACACCTTCAGTTCATCCTACTAAATACAAATATAAGGACTACAGACACTCACTTATGTATTCAGCGGTGCTAATAGTCCACAAGATCTAGCAACTCGGGATATCACACATCACATGCATGCTCTTGCAAAAGTCACAATATGTCCGTTGAGAATGCATAACGCCGAGCAAAGCTACTATCAAAGCTTTAAAGTTCCTGTAAGCATTATCACAGGAGTTACATAAATAATTATTTAAAATAAGTAACATCACAATGTTACGCGTTTTTGGCAAGAAATAATATAATTCTTAGATTTTAATAATAAAAATAACATATTTCTACGCTCACACCAATTGTCTAGCCCAAATTAAGTATCTTTAAGAACTTTGTTATGGATACTAGATAACGGACAAATACAGGCTGTAAAAGACATGAACAGTCAAACGAGAATCATGTATTCTGCTCACCATCACAACATTTTTTTTCCTATAGACTATACCTGGGAAATTGATAGTTACGATTTTATTGAAGGTCAAAGTCAATTTTTTTTTTAATTTTTTTATGAAAACGTATTCTAAACATTATTTCTTAATTATTGTCGAAATAAACATTACCAAATGGTAATGTTTCTTTCGACAATAATTTTAGTGTTTCATAACAAAAAATTGCTTAAAAACGTTAGCGTTCAATGTAGCTCACTCGATGCGCACGGACACTAACGAACGGGGCCGCCGTCTGCAAAATTATCGCGATTTTGCGAGTTGCGTGCGAGTTGAGCCCTTTACGTTGCGCGGAACAATTTGCAATTTTTTTTAACACCAAAAAATTAAAATTATTTCCCAGCAATAATTTTGTTGAAATATGTCTTATTTTGATGTATAGAATATATGGTTCTCTGAAATATT
This sequence comes from Elophila nymphaeata, assembly GCA_955850985.1. Classification (NCBI taxonomy): domain Eukaryota; kingdom Metazoa; phylum Arthropoda; class Insecta; order Lepidoptera; family Crambidae; genus Elophila; species Elophila nymphaeata. Next base: position 12,793,032 of record OY039076.1, on the reverse strand, counting down.
ATTTTTATTTTTGTTTGGCAAAAATACACAGGACCTGTGTAGCTCAGTTGGAAGAGCAGTCGCCCGGATAGCGAAAGGTCGCGGGTTCAAGTCCCGTCTCAGCACTTATCCGTGACAGGATTTTTTTCCATGTTTTTCGTTTCTATTAGGTTGGGGAAAAAGTCTTTTCGCATTATAGTATGTATAAACTTGAAAAATGCACTGAAAAAAAAATCGACTTGCCTCAGGCGGGACCATCAGGGGGGCAAGTCGATTTTTTTCAGTGCATTTTTCTAGTATTCTATTTACGCGTTTGTAAACGCAAAAATAAAATTATTCCATAATGTATAAACTTGTAATAAAATCTCTTTGGCTATACTATTTGTATCTGGCTGGTTTTGGTATCATTGAAAGAACATAATTCCAAATTCAAATTAGGAAAATGTGTGATTTTCATTTGTTTTTCGTACCGCCAAGATGAGTGAATCTAATGGAAGAAATTCGATACATTTTAAAATTTTACTACAAAAAAGGTAAAAATGCAACGCAAGCCGCGAAAAAAATTTGCGATATTTATGGACCTAGTGCAGTGTCTGTGAGAGTAGCACAAATTTGGTTTAAGCGTTTTCAATCCGGAAATTTTGATGTCAAAGATGCACGTCGCTCTGGTCGCCCTATTACAGATAAAATGGATGCCATTTTTGAAAAAGTGGAGCAAGATCGGCATGTCAGTAGTTACGACGTAGCTGAAGAACTGGGAATTGACCAAAAAGTGGATCACGTACGACAAGAACGTGCGAAAAAGGTCGTGGTCAAAGGCCGGTCAGGCTTCACAGACTGTGGCGAAACCCGGGTTAACTCGCAACAAGGTGATGCTGTGTGTGTGGTGGGATTGGAAGGGCATTGTAACTGAACCCCCCTTTCAACCAAAATATTTTATTATATGAATACTCATATAAATTATACAAGACAGAATATAAGTAATTTGTTTTCAGGAATTAGAATTTCCTAAGGCCAATATCGTCTAGTACCCATGTTGTGAAGTAGTAACCAAAATTCTTTTAGAAAATAGAGAATGAAATATGGACAGCATAAGAGAATTTATAACGTCGAAATTTAATAACGTTCTTTAGTAATTGCATAAAAAAATAAATAAGGAAGTTGAAGCTCCATCCTCGCTTCAATCGGTGAGTGACAAGGCCAATGTCAATCCACTCCCCCCTTCCAAAACCACAGGAAGTTCCTCATTAAGAAAACCTAAATTATAAATATAGAAACGCTTGCCAACACTTTGCCATGGATTGTGAATGTGGTGTGATTTTAGACCAAAATGTAAGGTTGCAATTGATTAAGATTGAGTTCACCAAACTTCTGACATCCTAAGTTTGAATGAAAATTATTCCAACCAAGAATATTTAAATTCTGAAAAGGAACTGAGTTGTGAGTTCAGCCAGCGCTATTCGCAATGTATTGTTTGTGTTGCAATACATCCCTTCCTTAATCTAAATAATTCCGTTTTTTTGTTAGAATTAGATCCATTCTGATCGTGTCGCGATCACCGTAATGTATCGTTCAGAGAACTCGCACAAAATAATCACTCGCTTAATTTTGGAGCATGTGGAGTGTATTTAGTCATAGCCTTAGCTGCGTGTAGAGTATTGGTTTTATTTTGGTACGCAAAGTCGTTCATTTAACCTGACTTATTTAACCTATGCCCAAACTAAAACCAGGTGTATATCCATAACGAAATGTCTCCAAACTGTCCCCATACTTACAATGTTATTAAAGAAAATATAAAATTACATAGTTTAATTTCGATAGTTATAATTTCTTGAAATATGAGTTTATTTGAATGTTGCTCTTCATAAGAATATTAAAGAATTTATAACTAAATATCGTGAAGCACAGTCGTAAAACAAATTCTCGAATGATCGGAAATTCATAGTAGATAAATTGGGTTATAATAGTTTGAGTATAGTTTTTAGAATAATCTGGAATTGACAGTAGGTATATTGAGTTATAAAGGTTGAAGTATAGTTTTTAGAATAATCTGGAGTTCACAGTAGGTAAATTGAGATGTAAAGGTTTAAGTATAGTTTTTAAATTATAGTTTAGATTATTTCAATATTAAAATAGTATAAGTTTTGGTGTAATTCAAGTTAATAAGTTCTACTTTATTTTATTACAGGGTTAATGTATTCACAATTAATATCTAATTATATTTTATGTCGTTTAGATTTATCCTAACCATATTGTCCTTTTACGCGTAACGAATACTATCTTCCTACACCCTAAACCAAATAAAATATTGATATTAGTTCGGTATGAAATAAACTCAAAGCGTGAACCAACTGAACCGAATAACTTTTTGTTGGTTTATCTCGACGGTACACATACGCCCATAAAACTACAAAACATCACATATTACGAAATTTATCGAATAATCCGGAATAAAAAGACAAAAAAAGAAACACATAATACATGCAACAGAAAACATCAATACAAATGAAAGCAGAAAGAAAATAAATTAAATAGTCATTTTAAATTGAGTAATTATATATTTACTATGTCATAAAATAAGACTCAAAATCACTCAATTTTGAAATGACCTGACTTGCTTGGTTCCGAATATATATTTTATATTACTGTATATTTTCAAATGACAATCAAAATTGTCATTACAATTATGAAGTAATAGAACTGCAATGTTTCAGACCAAACTAGTCTAAATAAAAGGCACAAACCTACGTAGTCTTCTCGATCTTGGGTCTCCAGCTATGTCTGAAAGAAAATAGCTAGATAAATACACCCCCCCAATTTAACTACCTAATAACCCACAAGCATGGAAACCCCAGATCTATCTGGATCATCGGGAACAATTCCTTGAATCTGTAAGAAGCATAATTATTTCCCACCACCATTCCTAACGTATACGAATAATTTACTTATAACTAAGTCTAATCGCGAAATGGTATGAAGTGGTATTAAGGATTACCGGATCACTAATGAATGGTGCTTCTAATTACTAAATTTTCCTTAACCTAAGTTAATATTTAAAATTACACGTAGAGCTGAAAGAAAATGAAATTAGTTTTTTTTTTAGTACTTAAATCTACACCAAACTATCCTCGGCACGCTATCCCAACCACAATTGATTTATCTTTTTTTGTCCATACCATTTTTATTCACACAAATAAATAAAGGACTACTTAGCCGCTACTTGACGGTATATACATATATATTTTAAAATAGACTATCCCTCAATTCCCCTTGAGTTTTGCCTTTCGCTAAACTAAAGTAGCCTTCATTAAATGTGTTTTAATAGTTTCGAGCAAAATTTTAAAATCGAAATAAACCAAAATGGCAAGTCGCGAACTGTACTTTTCAAAGAAAAGTTTAATAAAATGAAATAAATACTAAAATAGGCTTCCAACACAAAAAACAGCCTTAACATTTAAGAAGTGCCATCTTTCTTGTAGAGATAGTATTATTTTATAAATTTATAATCCTGTCTCTGTTAGCCCATAGTTACATTTTTGTAACTTGCAATGTTTTTTTTTTTTTTACAATTTTATTATTATTACTATTTAATATATATATTTTTTTAAATTAAACTACGCTTCAAAGTACAGCACCTAATTTTTGAGTGTTCCCAATTTTAACTAACTTATTTCCAATATAATACTCATTTTTATCTTAATACTAATGTGTTGCCTATGTGTTTTGCAAAGGTGACTAAGAGGTTAAAACCTCAGCTATTTGGATAGATTCTCCTAACACTTAAAACTAAAATCTTGAGATTACTCTACAATTTCATCTCGGAACTATTGAATAAATCCAAATGCTACAAAATTTACAGTGTCATGTATGTGTTATATACCCCAATATATATATAATATAACTTAATATCTAATTAACTATAACTAATGGGTTCTTTCCTTGGTGTAATGATTTACGTTATCCTCCTTTTGAGTAATAAATCATTAATTTATACCTAGCCTTAATATCTATAAAATATACGTAGTTCAATCCACTACTCTTACACAATTTAAGTAAAAATAATTACAATAAACTAATTTATGTCAAATGACTTGCTAATAAAAACCTAACAAAACAAAATAATATTAATTTCCACGAGATTTGAACCGTGGAGGCTTTGAAATATAAGAATAGGCAAAGTAATTTCGCGGACTGAACAAATATACCACCACCCTTAAATCTAAGCCCAATGATAAATGAGTATTATATTTGGAATAACACAGAACATAAAACACAATAAACAACAAATACAAGAAAAGAAAGAAAAATTGAAATAAAATGTCAATAATTGATCCATTTCAAATTTAGTTGAATTTCGTAACCAAATTGAAAATAGGTCAGTCACTAACAAGCAAATATTAAAAAAAAAAAAACAAAAAAAAAAAAAAATATAAAAATATTTAATTGAAAAAGAATTAATAAAAGAATATTTAAATTTGAAGAAAACTATTTTTAAAAAAAGTTACTGATGTGCAAATAAAACCTTTAAAATAATCCTCTAAAATTTGTAATAAATTATTTAAACGAGATATATTATTTAACTGAAAAGAATTTATAAAAGTATATTTTAATTCAATGAAAACTATAATTTTAAAAAACCGTGTTTGTATCAAATTAAAGTAATTCTCTAAATTTTCTAATGAACTATTTAAATAAATTAAATTTAAGTTAATCATTAATTGCAAGAAATTTTACTCAACATTAAAATATACTAAAGAAACCAAGATATTTAATTCTCCGCAAAATAAAAACACATTTAATAATTTATGCAAGAAACAAACAGAAAAGTGAAAAGTAAAAAATGACTTACCGATGCTGGCCGCTACCTTGACACCGACCACTACACTCAAAATTTCTTCCAAGACTCCCCAGCGCACGCGGCTCTCGCTTTCACATCGTCCTAACCCCCCTCACCCCTTGCCTCATTTATGAGCGTATGCATACATCATGATCTACAATTATAAACCTTAATGCTTGTTAACACGAGAGAAATTTGCTAATGACATTCCTACTTACCTCAAACAAACACACAAAAAAATTACCACGCGGGTTTTTTCCAAAAAAATATTAACTATTGCACATTCGTTCCTTACGTTCAACAATTTAAGGTTCATTTCTATTTAATCTGGCCTGAGACTGAATTCCATGGGAACAGAGCAATAAACTGCGATCTATTCTATTGTCCGTTTTTTTTTGTGGAATCTTCCAGATATTATTCTGTAGCCTACTACACTATCGAAATGAATTTAAAATATTATTTTCCTTATACTTGTTAATTTACTTAATATTATGATTTTTATATGCATACAGTATTGTCTAATTGATTAATTTGATTATACCTACTATTAATATGATTATAACTACTCATAGAGGCTTGTCCGTTACAGCATTATTCATTATGAGCTGTTACCACCAGGCAGGACCATCGATTCTGAACGCTACTGCGAACAACTGATGAGATTAAAGCAAGAAGTTGAGAGAAAGCGGCCGGAATTAATCAACAGAAGGGGTGTGGTTTTTCATCATGATAACGCTAGACCTCACACATCTTTAGCCACTCAGCAAAAATTAAGAGAGTTTGGCTGGGAGGTGTTAATGCATCCTCCGTATAGTCCTGACCTTGCACCTTCAGATTTCCACCTGTTTCGGTCTCTTCAGAATTCTTTAGGCAGTGTCAGGTTAACATCACGAGAGGACTGCTAAAACCACTTGTCGCGGTATTTTGACCAGAAGTCCCAAAATTTCTATAGCAATGGGATCATGTCCCTACCTACAAGATGGCAAAAAGTTATCGTACAAAATGGTACCTACATACTTTAGTTAAATGTAAATAAACTATATTAAAAAATGTTTTGAATTTTCTTAAAAAATGCGAAGAAACTTTTTCCCCAACCTATTATATGGTTCTCGTTTGACTGTTCATGTCTTTTACACCCGGTATACGTAATAATCTAGATATTTTTATAAATAAACTTAAACAAGTATATAAACAACCATGACTCATGAACAAATGATCGTGTTCATCACACTAACATTTGCCACTACCAGGGCCCAATTCTCGTGCATTCGAACTTTTTCCGTGTGGTAATTATTTCTATTCTACTGAAAAGTTCGAACGGTTTCTTAAAGATCGTATTCTCAGTACCAATAGAAGAATTACCAATCGAACTATGCAGTCGTACATAGCATAGACAAAAAAATACGTTTCGTTTCGAGCGTTTTTAAAACCCCCTTGTCAATTTTTTTTAATTGTAAATAATTATAGTTTTTAGGCTAAAATTTTATGCTGAGTCTATTTATTTTTACATTATGATACAAAATATATAAATTGGTTGGTACTGATCATTACAGAAAATATAAAAGGAAGTCGAATTTATATTATTTCCTAACGTGCATTTAACTAAACGGAACGTCGCATCTGTCAGTCAAGTTAAGTGTCAACAGCGGCTCCGCTCCGTATTTAAAATTTAAGCTCCTTGGTTTTTTAGAAAATACGTATTACGTAGGTACATAATCAGTAAGAAAAATTTAAATTGGAATTATGGATACCACAAAAAAATATGCCAGCGCGGAGCAGAAACTCCGCCTTGTCCAACTTTTAGAGGCCGATCCACAGTTGAGGAGTGGAAAATTTTCTTCCACATTCTCAAAGGCCAAAGCTAAAGAGCGATGGGAAGGTATTAGCCTAGAGCTAAATTCTTTAACGGGTGCCAGAAAGACGTGGGAGGAGTGGCGTAAGGTACGTAACTTTTTTAAACATAATTTAGTAGGTATGTAGATATGTAATTCCCAATTCAAATATCATACGTACATTAATCAGGAATAGGTATGGAATAACACATTATACTTTTCAGACTTGGCAGGATAGAAAGGCAAACGCCAAAAAAAAATTTGCTTCTATGCGCCGCCAGGCGAACCTGACAGGTGGCGGTCCCCCAGTAGCTCCTCCAACTCTGGAGGAGACTATTATATTAAAGACAATAGATGAGCAATCCTTGGTGGGTCACTCTGATTCCCAAGAATCAAAAGTTAGTTTTATTGGTAAGTATATATGTATACTTATATGTTTTATATTACGAACTGGGTACATACTATATTATTATATAATATAGTAACAACTTAAATGGTTACACTTAAGGATTGAACACATAGGTATTCTTTGTAAGAAATGAAACTATACAAGCAGTTACTGACATAGTAACTAAGCATGATTCTAAACGACTTGTCCTCAATGGACTGATAATTACATGATGTTGTAGCTGACTCAGTTGTCTTGAATAACTTTATTAAAATATTTATTTTTAATGAAAATAATATTACAGATTTCATTTCTTTTTAGATCTTTCTCAACCTGAAGATATAGTTATAATACCTTCTGCAAGCGTGGTTGAAGAAACAGGTATCATTTTAGTTTCAATTAATAGGCACCCAATTTGATAATAAATGGGTAAAAAAATTAAGCTATGTATTGAAATTTTTTTTTTCAGAAACATCACAACCTAATGTTGTACGAGTACCCTTGAATCAGACTGAACTGGAAAATAAATCAAGTAAAGGTAACTATGTACTTTTAGTTCGAAATGAATTATCTCTGTATCTCACAATAGATAGTTTATTGAAGACCCTGACTGGGATCATAGGTTTTAAAACTGTACAATTTTGTTTCAGACATAAATGTACCCAAAAAGGTTGCACCTCGGAGAAGGTTGGTGGCACAGAGGAGACTGCAAGAAGGCATAAATTCCACACAGGAGTTAGCCAAACAATTAAAAGAAAAAAACGAAATAAAAAAAATGTTCTATCAACAATTTCTCACTTTAATGGCCAAGCAAACAAAGGCATTAGAAGACATTGCAGCAGCAATTAAAAAAGACACTTAAGTTTTTGATGATTTAATCATCAAAAACTTAAGTGTCTTTTTTAATTGCTGCAAAATTAATGTATGTATGATATTTGAATTGGGAATTACATATCTACATACCTACTAAACTATGTTTAAAAAAGTTACGTACCTTACGCCACTCCTCCCACGTCTTTCTGGCACCCGTTAAAGAATTTAGCTCTAGGCTAATAGCTTCCCATCATTCTTTTGCTTTGGCCTTTGAGAATGTGGAAGAAAATTAAAAAATTATTACATTAAATCATCAAAAACTTAAGGGTTTTTCTTTTAAATTTTGATTTTGTGATAATTATCAACCAACTTCAAAAAGGAGGAGGTTATCAATTCGACTGTATGTTTTTTTTTTTTTAATGTTTGTTACCTTTACTGGGTGTATCGATTTTGAGGATTCTTTCGACCTTTGGAAGCAGGTGCTTGTCATTTGGTCCCAAATTCAAATTTAATCAACATCTGACTAGTAGTTTTAAAGTTATCATGCCTATTTTAAGTTTTGAAGGCGGTTTTTTTTTATTTAAAAATAATTATAATTATTAATTATTGTGATCTCTTGATGGAAAATGTGATTTTACTGTAGAAATTAAAATAAAACTATGTTAAGAGTAGCGAAGCAATGATTTGCTTCAAAATTTGTTGTAATGTAGAACTAAGTTGGAGATATTTTTTTGTTATTATAGACTTTATAAGATTATTTATAATTGAAACGCTTTAAAATTATTGTGATCTCTTGATGGAAAATGTGATTTTACTGTAGAAATACAAATAAAACTATGTTAATAGTAGCGAAGCGATGATTTGCTTCAAAATTTGTTGTAATGTAGAACTAAGTTGGAGATATTTTTTTGTTATTATAGACTTTATAAGAATATTTATAATTGAAAAGCTTTAAAATTATTGTGATCTCTTGACGGAAAATGTGATTTTACTGTAGAAATACAAATAAAACTATGTTAAGAGTAGCGAAGCGATGATTTGCTTCAAAATTTGTTGTAATGTAGAACTAAGTTGGAGATATTTTTTTGTTATTATAGACTTTATAAGATTATTTATAATTGAAACGCTTTAAAATTATTGTGATCTCTTGATGGAAAATGTGATTTTACTGTAGAAATACAAATAAAAATAAAACTATGCTAAGTGTAGTGTTGCGATGATTCGCTTCATTTGTTGTAATGTAGAACTAAGTTAGAGAGTTTTTTTTGTTGTTTTTATAGACTTGATTACGAGTTGATTATTTATAAATAAAGAGCTTTATAAATGTTACCAAATTTTCTGTGATTATTTTTATTAGAGAGGAAGAAGAAAACACAGAGACTTGTTTGTAATAGTACATGTTTAATTAAAAATAATTTCTTACAATCGAATTTTGCTTTACTCTACCTAAAGATAAAAACATATGCGAGTTTTCGCTTCTACCTCTGTCTTGTATTGGTGCTTGGGGAAGATCAGTGTCAGAATCCACATCCATAAATATGTCCGTACTTGGTAAATTATGTGCAATGCACATATTGTGGAGAACACAACATGCATTGATGATTTTGGTGGCCCTGTTTGGTTTATAGTGTAAAACTCTATCTTTTAACAAACACCTGAATCTTCCCTTCAAGACCCCATTACATCTCTCGATGGTTGATCGGGCTTGTTTTAGAGCTTCCGAATAATGATATTCTGCAGTGCCCTCCTCTGCGTGCAGAATAGGTGTCAGACACCAAGGTCTGAGAGCATACCCACTATCTCCTGAAATAATTGGTTATCATTATAATTTACCAAATGCTCATGTTAGTAAGTGATTAATTATGGATATTTTGTTTTTACATACCAATAAGGTGATAACTTTGGTATCCCGATGTATATAATTGTTCCATAACTGGTAGCACACTGGAGCTGTTCCATATATAGGAATCATGTGTGCTACCTGGGAAAAGGGCATTCACATTTAAAATTTTTAATTTTGAGTCGCATATCTGTTGAATAAATAATTTACAATTATTAGTTAGGTACCTTCCAAAATGTGCATTTAGAATATAAAATTTTAGGTAAAGATTTACCAACTGTGTGTTTATGGAATGATAGTTTTTCCTATTTACATAGGATCTTTCCTCAAAAGGTCTTGTTGGAGGCACTATGGAAATGTGAGTGCAATCAATGCAACCCACGATTCCGGGGAACCCATATGTCATGTAGAAGCTGTAAGTGAAAAATGTAATAGGTACAATACAATACAATATTAATTGTAGACATACTCATACAAATATATAGTAATTCGGTACCTTAAATATTATAATTTAAATAATGATTAATACTTTAAAAAGGTACTTAAAGCTAAAATAAAGGTAGGTAATGTATTAACCTTCTGGAGATTTCCTGCAGTTCCTGCAGATTGCCTGGGAAACGAATCCACCTGTCAAACACATCAGGGTGATTTAATGCATCTACCACTTCGGTGATGCATCGGGAGGCAGATGGCTGTGATAGTGCTAAGCAGTCTAATTTGGCTGTTGGGGTTTGGTAGCTGCCTGTCCCAAAAAAATGCAGCGCACACAAGACCTGCAAAAATCACACATTACTGCTCTGCTAAACTTGCTGAGGACAGCAAGTACCTAGTGTAGTTGTGCAAGTTAAGTTTATCAAGAAACGAAATGGACAGAATTAATTAAACAAGACCATCATACCTTAGTTTTTAAGTCGATACTAGATAGCGAGTTTTGATTCACGGGCTCTATCATATTAATTAGCTCTAATACAAGAGCTTTCGTCAGTCGAAAGTGCTTGACGAACTCCGCATCTCGCATTTCCCAAGGGTTGCGTGATGCGGAGACGCCACGTCTCGCTGGTGCAGCCGCCGCCATCTCCAATTCATTTTGAAGATTATTTACGAAGTCCATAATGAACATATCCATTTTGAATCTCACAAATAAACAAACAAACAACCACAACAATACAACTTAACCTCAATATCGGTAAGTTTGACAGGTAGATTCGTATACGAACTCAGACTTCGACTGGTATTTAGCACTCGAAGCGTTCGAGCGACGTTCGTTCGAAATTATTCGATTGTGAAGTCCTGAGAATACACAAACAGTGTTTCCTTCGAAAAAATTTCGATCTTCGAAATTTTTTACGAATGTGAACTTTTTTCGAATGCACGAGAATTAGGCCTCAGGACTTGAACCCGGGGGGCTATTCGCTAACTTTTTTGACAGTTGAAAGTGATCATCACTGAGTGTATTACATATCAATGCTGTTTTACACGACACGCTATTATGGCACTTGTCGTGTAAAAACAGCAATGGATATGTAATTCACTCACCAATGATCACTTTTAACTGTCAAATTAAGATAGAGAATAGGCCTACACGACCGCCCAATGTGTAGGCAGCGTTACTGGCCACTCCACCACGGCGGCGTCAAAGATTAAAGATTAGATTTATTTATCTTAGATTTGATTAGAGCACTGTTCAGTTGGGCATGTGAGGGTGGTTAATGAGCCGCATGATTATATTAGTCATCTTTTCATATGATCTGCATTATCCCTTACCACCAGGTGGCAAGGAGTCAGTAGAACTTTTAATGAAAAAAAGTTGGCCTTTTTAATACGCATCTAATTAATTGAGCAATAAAAATAACCTAGGTAAAAGCTATGAAATATTAAAAAAACATCAGTACTATACACCAATAGACCATTCTTACCACTAAGACATGACTACTAATGTGCTTGGAGTGTGAAGTTAGGCTACAGACATTCATCTTGCAACTATTTTTGGAGTCCTGATAGTGAAAATTGATTTCAAATTACGGGCCTAAAAAGGAAGTAAATCCATTGTCACTAAAAGGGACGTTAAAGTAGGTACTTACTCATGAATATGTCACGCGCCATTACACCCATGCGAAGCTAACACTTATACGATATTGAATGGAAGAATTGAAGGGATGAAGAAATGAATGAAATTTTTATGAAGGCGTCCTTTAAGGATCTCCTGTTTCATTGTGAAATGTTTGCGGAGTTACGACGACAATAAAGCGCTTCAAATCGCTGTCATTACGATCCAACATGCCATGTTTTGATGAATGTATTTTAATTATTTTCACCGTGAAACACGTGTTCCGTGGATTTACAGGTGTAAACTTTTTTTTCCTTAAAATTATTGTAAAATGTACCAGGCCATAAGAAGAAGAAAAATAACATTATTTTTGTAATATTTTATATTTGAAATGAGAACCAAAAATAAGAAAAGATAAACTAGTAAAAAAGACATGGTAAGAGATGGACTGCTCTCATCTCACTCTTTGTCGTATTGTGCCATGCCATAAAGAAATTTGATTTAATTCGATCTTCAAAATAAACCTGAGTATTGCTAGGCATATGTCAGCTATTAATGTTCGAAAAAAGTTAGAGCAAATTCAGTGGATAATTAAGGCTTCGATTCCCGTCTTTTAATTTAGAAACTTTTGATTTGTATTTATATAAATGGTCTAGCGATACTCACCCTGTAAGGGACATGATATAGAAAACGCCCCAGGCGCCTGGCCAGGACGCCATGAAGTTAAAATGTATAACGACCAACGAATACAATATACCTGGAGTCGCGAGTGCGTGCCCAGTTGCCCACACGCCATACATCTTCACGGCGCCGGCGCCCAGACAGCGAGCGCCTGGTACGCTTTTTATATTTATATCATCTTTTTATATTTATGTCCCTTACAGGTCACCGGGGCGGGAGTATCACTAGACCATTATAGAGATACCAGTCACATAGAAGTAAGGTTTTCAGTGTCATCAGTTATTTAGAATTACATTGGGTATATTTTCAAACATTTAAAATCATACCTAATAAAAAATGAAAAAAACTAATATTACCCACTTTTTCTTCATCTTGTAAGTATTTGTACATTTGATATTTTTTTTTGGAAAATTATAGCGTCCTTAAGATATTTTTATATAAGGAAAATATTCTGAATACTGCTATTTCTATACTGTACATTTAACTTTTTTAAGATTTAAAGAATAAAATCTGTACAATTGCAACTCGAATTCTCTGCGACTGGTTGTGGCTTGCTAGTGACATTTTACTCCGACCGCAACCTGTTAAAAACTTTTGTTGGTTAAGCGAAATGTTCAATTTGAAACGTTGTGACACGGACGGGAACAAACTGCTTGTAAATCAATCGGTGATAATCTTTTTATATGGCTAAGAACCTGGAAAATGCGATGTTTTATTAGGAAGAAAGATACTTAAGGTCCACGTCCGGAAGCCTCCTCGTGACGTACCCTGGTAACGTAATGGGGAAACGTTCTCGGCGGGTGTGTGGCTTTTGATGTCAAGTGTGTCCCCTTGGCATTCGAAGTCACATGCCATCGTCGAGTTGTTTTTGTTTTCCCATCACGGCTAGTTCCAAACGGCCCCTTTCAGGGCCACGACCGCGCCCGGGTGCGGTCTGATGGCCCCGTCAACAAAAAAAGGAATAAAGATACTTCTTTAGATAGGTACTAACCATCACGGTTATAATCCCAAAAGTACTTGAGAAGACCTCTAGGTAATATTTGGTTAGATATAAAACCACATCGGGCAGTGTGGGCCATTCAGTACCCTAACACAAAATAGTGAAAGGTTGCCAGTCTATCGCCACACTGCAATATAGCTTTGTAATGCACATTTTTCTTGTTTCTGTCTTTTGGTTTATGCTTCGGTTTCTTGTTATGTCTTTTGTTTCTTTAAATTCTGTGTTCGAAATTTAAAAAAAGACAATTGAATAAAATTATGAATGTACCAGATTCAAAATTCGACCTAATAAAAATTTTTAGCTAGGACTAAACGGAACTGAAAATGCAAGGTGGGCCAATAGATGTGTCCAGAAGTGTAACCAAAAGTATAACCAATTATGTGTTCACAATAAATCTTTTATTTTTTCCTGCATTTCTGCATCCACTTTGTAATTTATTACAACTCACGGTAGTCGTGTCTCAACTCACAGCGCTGCACGTCTACGCTCCAAGTCGTCCCAAAGGTCTACGTTTGTTGTATCATGTACTAAAAATCCTGTTTAAGCGGTAGAAATTGGAGAGAAGACTTACCAGCAAAATCTGAAGCCAGAACCGCCCTTTCACTGGCCCATGTAGAGTATTGTGCCTTGTCCTCATTGATGACACACCTAGGAGTACTTTGGCCGCACCGCCCATATGTGCGAAGTGTGCTAAGCAAACAAACCCAAGGGCAAAAGAGGCGATGGCTGAAATGCCATCGCAAATTTATTGAGATTATTTTTAGCCGACTAAAAAAGGAGGAGGTTCTCAATTCAATTCTATTCCCATATGGAGGGTTGTCTGGGTAGGTGTCACCGCCTGTCTTATTTCTGCCGTGAAGCAGTTTGCTGTATTTAGGATTGAAGGAAAAGTAGCCAGTGTAATTACAGGGCATGGAAGGCATATCATCTTAGTCCCCAGAATGGCAATGCACTTGCAGTGTTAAGTAATTCACCCATAATATAACAAGTGTCTATAGACGGTAACCGGTTAACACCCTATTCGCTAACTTTTTTTGACAGTTGAAAGTGATGATCACCGAGTGAATTACATATACTTATATTGCTGTTTTCACACGACAAGTGCCATAAGCCATAATAGCGTGTCCTGTAAAACAGAAATAGATATGTAATATAATACATGATTATCACTTTCAACTGTCAAAAAAAGTTACCGAATAGGCCGGCAGGTAGGCCACAAGCTTGTTCGCCATCTCATAGTATAAAAAAGTGTTTTTCTTATGTGTGTTGTCTCATAGCTGTTTACTGGGTGTACCGATTTCGATGATTCTTTTTACATTCGGAAGTTGGTGCTTGTCATGTGGTCTCTTTAAAATTTGAGTGCCATCTGACGAGTAGTTTTTGAGTCATGCCCCGATAGAAATTCGTAAAATTTAAGAAAATTGAAAAAAAGAAGCGCTTTGTAGGTTCCACCCCCAAAGTCCACGTCCGGAAGCCCCCTCGTGGCGGACCCTGGTAACGTGGTGGGGAAACTTTCTCGGCGGGTGTGTGGCTTTCGATGTCAAGTATGTCCCCTTGGCATTCGAAGTCACATGCCATCGTCGAGTTGTTTTTGTTTTCCCACCACGGCTAATTCCGGACGGCCCTATTTAGGGCCACAACCGCGCCCGAAAACTTCCAACGATCCAACAGTCGGGCTGCGGTTCCCGAGCGAACACCTAGCTCGGCGGAAGATCTTCCCTTTTCGCTGAACAGAGATAACAAAAAATTTAATAGATTTATATAGTAGAAGATCCGAACCTATATCGACCTTCACCGAGCTGATAATAGAATGAAACATATTTTATTATTAATTTAGTATATTAGAAAATATATTAAAAATGGGTTGTCTAAAAAAATCCTGGACAGACATTTTTTTTTTATTTTATTAAAAATGATTTTTAAAAAAAAATGAATAAAATATTGCAACATCAAGATAATAAGAAAATTTTGTCCTGACTGATAGTAGAAACCGTATAGAATGTGCAGGCATTGGGTTGTCTATTATTTACCTGCGCGAACTACTGGGTTGTCAGGTATGAACAGGTATGTCGATATCAGTTACTTTCAGTCGATTGGATAATAGAAAAAAAATTATATCATCATAAGCACGCGACAAAATTTTCTTATTATCTTGATGTTGCAATATTTTATTAAAAATCATTTTTCAAAAAATAATTAAAAATATTCTGTCCAGGATTTTTTTAGACAACCCATTTTTAATATATTTTCTAATATACTAAATTAATAATAAAATATGTTTCATTCTATTATCAGCTCGGTGAAGGTCGATTTAGGTTCGGATCTTAGACTAATAAGAAGCCTCTTGTACAGTCGGTTGCAAAATGTCAGTCCATCTACTCGACTGACGTTCGACACTCTTAAACTCCCAGTTCACTGTCTCCACTCCAACACCTTTTAGAATCTAACGTCTGCCCTACAACACAAATGTCCAGCTCACTGCCACTTCTTGCTTGTAAAGGACCCAACTATCTTAAGTATCCCTGTTCCTCTACGGCTTTCTGTACTTCTAGCACAGTATAAGGATATGATACTAAAATAGTAGATCCAATTTTCATGCTTTATTCATAATATTAATATCTCCTACTTCATACAATATTCGTTTCGCACCTTTTCTCATACACGAACGAGCAACGCTTAACATCCAATAAAGTATTTATGAGCCATCTTAGAATTTATCGCCTCCCAGTCCGCTGAATCCTAGGCGATGAAAATACCTTTCTATAGATAAGGAAGAAAATTAAATTTTACCGTACTAACAATAAACTACAATTTCGTTCGGAAACCGAGGAAAAATTGTAGACCTCTGTAACAAAAGGTAAGGTCTGATTTGAAGCCCATTTCTGTAAATAGATCTGATACAATAACCATCAAAGACAGATAATTTCATGCTGTCAATAAGTAGGTATTACTTTTTGGACCCGGACTGCTAAGGTTCTCAAAGAGGGGTGGTGTCTGGTAGGTGGCCGGTCGTAAACCTTATGTTAAGCCAAAAACATACTGCACCGACAACAAATAAATAAGCATTAGGGAAGGAGAAGAATGAATTAATATCCAAATTCATCAAAATAGTTTAAGATAAGAGTTTATGTGTGTGTGTAAGCATGACAAAAAAAAACCCGCAATGTCATTTATAATATTAAATATGATAAACCCTATATATTACTTTAATTCTTTTATATTAATTCTATTCCTTCTCGTGGCATCTATGAGGAGTAAACTTTATAAATATCGATCCTATAATATTTTCTAAATGATAAATAAAACAATAATAATAATAACATGTAAAATCTAATTACACGCGAATTAAATCCGTAAAAGTTGTTTTATGTATAATGTTTAGTGCTCGCGCAAATCTAAGAGAACATTATTTTCTAAATTTACAAGTTTAAAAAGTCGAGAAAATATTCTATCATAAATCAAGACCTGAACCCGTGATCTTTCGGTAGACTACCGGGCGACTGCTTTTTTAACTGAGGTATACAAAAATAATTTAGTTCATATGTTGAAAGTTTAGTAAATTTGTTGTAATCTCACTTTTATTATTTCAATACTCGTAGGATGATTTTTCTTATTTTTCAACAACCTAAAAAATATTTTATGAACAGCTAAGCGACCTCGCTTTTTTTCATATTGAATAAACATTTACTCGAAGATCCTGTTTCTCAGGTTCGAGATAAGTTCCCATTAGCAGGTAAACGCTAGATAGTCCACACGCAACTGTCAATTTAACTGCCAGATACCTCCAAATGAGAACATATAAAACTGGCCCCTTAAATGATAATGTTACAAATAAGAGACAATATTGTAAGCTGTAATTTGTATCCATAGGATTAACATGAGTTACTACATTCGTAACTAAGATAAAATCTAAATCCATGTTGCCTATTGGTCGTACCAGATAATCCCTAGCTATATACAGTTTTACACAGGATGTTACAGTCTGGTTAATATAAAATAAAAATAAGTAGTTTAAAAGTCACTAGTCAGTTATCATGATCATTATTTCAGCCGAAAGACGACCACTGTTGGACATAGGCCTACCAAGAATCTCCAATACAACCGACCCTGAGGTCTGTATCATAATCATACAACGTCTAATTGCTGAATAAAGAATATTAGATATTATGTGGTTTAGATGTTAAAAACAATAAGAATTTATGATAATCCACAATGATGATTACATGAGGATTGTAGAAACGGCTGTAATAATTAACAATATGCACATTGTACAAATCAAAACGCATGCGGACTAATTTGAGCAAATATAAGGCTTCCTGTTTAACTTCAATTAGTTACTACTTAACTTATTTGATTTTCAATAATTTTAATTGATAGTAAAATATACGAACAACGATATCTGTACTCACTAAGGGGGTCATGATAGCATTTCCAATAAAATGTTTAAAGGAAGACCTAAGGCGCTAAAATAGGATCAAGCTATATACATAAGCCCTGTAAACTTAATGTAAGGTGATAAATTGCATCTCACATAGCTTAACCAGTTCAATACTTTAACATCACCGCACGATGTTAATAGAGTTTCAATTAGCATTAAAAATAAAACAGCTATCTTAAATGCTTTAAAAATTGAAACAACCTGTTCTACTGTAAACACTGATGCGGAAAGTTCCTACAAAGGACGGTACAAATTCTTCGGGGTGTGGTGTTTGATGTACAACTATTTGACTTACGGATTCGTCGCCCAAGGGTAAACACAGTAACTAGACAGAGTGCCCCGATAGTAGGAGCGTACGTGACCATTTAGAGACTTTGGACGTTGAAAAATATGGTTCGGGTAAGACAGGACACTTGTAGAAGTAATTGAGAGAATGCATTTTGATTTCCTGTTTCAGAAACTTTGCTACTTCATTTTAGACTATTTAATGTGGTTCAGAAACAACGAATCTATTCTAGTTAAGTTACAAAATGAAAACGGAAGCCATAAATTTACAATTTTCTATATTATTCAGGCAACAGCAAAGGTAGATGATTTGGAAGCTAGGTTTAATAGATCCGTAAATCTTAACTATTTTTATCTGCTATAGTAAATTGGGGTACTTACTGCTACCATCTTTAGGACGGATCTGCTAAATACCATCTATTTACTCCGGTTAAGATAGAGATAATTTTCTAATGAAGTACTCATGTGCAATCTTTTAGGTTGTAGATGTCTAATTGTCAATCCTCGGAAAGCGACAAAAGCAACTTATCTATCGGTATGTATAGGATACGCTTCGAACATTTTTCGGGAGAAATTTCTTATTAAAATGGGTACACACACGTAGATTAAATTACCACCCTTATTTTATTGCTATCTGATCGAATAGCTCAAACCGATTTTCCAACATTTTATAATGCGAACAACAGCTAAGGAGCTGAAAGCAAAACCACTAATGTGCTACCCGAGAAATACAGTTGGGCTTTCTTCGTTAAAGTGAACAAAATACTAGGTAAGCATGTACGACCATAGTCCACATTTTCAATTAGGATCAGTTTACAAAATTTTGTTGCTTCTTTGAAAAAAATAATTAGAACACTTCTTATTGACTATGCAGTAATTTTTTTATTATTATCAGATGGACAACCCCTAATAATCTTCTCAATAGAAAAATCTTTATTTGAATATTCATGAAAACAGACATTGATTCCCATTTAAAGTAACATACCTACTGGTTTTCCATACCCTGAAATAATTATTTGTCATAATGATAAATTACAAAGAGGACATATTAATCATATTAATAAAACACACTACGTATTACTTTGTGAATTGTATCGTTCTGTGTCGTATAATAAAATAATTATTATAATAATTAGTGATGATGCAAATATTTAGCAAAATGCAAACTGTTAACTTTTACACTGTATTAAATCCTAGTTTAGTATGTTCATTAATATCTTGATATTCCAAAAGATTACAATTTGTTTGTTGTCTCATTTCAGCTTGATATTAATGTGGTTTTGATTTATTGTTAACAGTCTTATTATTTATTAGCAACATTATAGGAATGGCAATACTGAAACCTAGTTGTACACAACAACTAGGTTCAAGTTTTTCCATTCCAAAATTATTCAAAAATATTAATTGCACAAGAATCATAACATTGGTGTACTAGTACGGTTAAAAAGTAATAAGTACTTCAACAAATGTATATTGTCACTACATTTTTGTGTTTTAAATAATTAGAAAAGGAAAATAATGGGAAGGTGTGAAATTTGAAAAAAGGTCTGGGCATAGCTGTTTTTTGACATTAATTATTAGAAGCAATTCCTGATGCGGAGCTTGAGGGTACATGCAGTTAGACGTTTAAGTTTCAACTTCAATTTCCAACGTCTAGCTAGGTACAGTTCGAGTTTCTCCGTGTTTCGGAAGGCACAATTAGCAATTGGGTGCACCGGTCACCTATTTACCGTCATTGTGTAATGAATGTAAGGTCTTCTATAATATAATATAGGAAAACTTACTCAAAAGTAGAACATATTATATCCTCGTAAGGCCCAACGACCTAATTTAATGACAAAAATATTTTGTCACTCGGGCCCAAGATAATTTTTGAAATCATGAAATTACAGCCCAACTACCTAAAATTAGGACATAATATGTAAACGTATTTTCCGGTTTTTAAAAATCCCGCCAATTTAAGTCTGCTATCAAACAATTATAAAAATGAACGCATCTTTAATTTTGACAATCCTAACTTGACATTTGGCGACCAAAAATCTGTCTTTTTGACGTTGCATCTCGTGTCAACGGAAGCTTCGTGAAGATAGGTAAGTAAATCTATTCATATCTTTATAATCATTACATGGTGATGTCTGAAATGTATTGCAAACAGTTGTGTAAATGGTTAATTATGTTCCTACGCATTTTTTTTATTTCTAAGTAATTTTATTTCAATTATATACGAACGATAAAAGCTTTGTCCCAAAATAAGGTCGGTGGGTCTTTATTGCCTAACTTCTATGTCATAATTTTAGGACGTTGGGTGTTTACTTTTATTTTCCTTTGTTTATGCCATGGACGACGAAGCTATAGAAAATGTGCTTAATCTGGACTTATCTGAGTTTGAAGATGACGGAGACTAAGATGATATCGATGAAATTGATTATCGACCTCAGGGACAAAACCGTCAATCACATAATTCAACAGAATCATCTTCTGATTCTGAACGTGAGCTTTCAGTTTCAGGCCCTGCGATTTCTAATTCTTTTGTTTCGCGACGGGGGAGCTTACAGCGCCGAGGTGGCCGTGGTGGTCGAGTAAATTATTAGTTTGTTAATTTTGATTACCAAGCAAGGATATTATTTCTTTAATTATGATTAATAAGTGTAATGCTAATGATAGATTATTTCCTAAAAATGAGACTGATTTAGAGAATTTTGTTATGTAAAATGATTAATATATAAGGTTGAAATGAAAGAAGTTTCAATAAAAATATTTTTCACAAGTTTTTTTTTATTTCTGGTATAGTTTATAATTCTATGATAAATAATTAAATAGATTTGATTTATTCAAATTAATATTATATTTTATAACTATAGCCCAGTGACCTAAAAAAAGGACAAATTATTTCAACATAAATATTGCATGAAATAGTTAACTTTAAGTATAGGAAATGACCCTTAAAATAATTTAGCCTAAAGAATTCCATTTAAACACTTTTTTACTAAATCAAAGTTCTGGGCCGCAACTGATTGCACCTATTTTTAGTACATTGGGTCGTAATGTATATCGACCTAAATTTAGGTTGGGCCTTACGAGGATATATAAGCTGATGATGATAACGTAGGGAAATGGATATGTCCTCTACCACGTACACTATTTTTAACCGAAGATATTTATGCATTTGTTACATGATTATGATGCGATGATAGACTAACTTGAAACTTTAGTAACCTTAAACAACCGTAAAACACTTTCGATCAGCCATCATTTTCTACAATATAAACATATCTGAAGATGACAAATGCGATTTCTACTTGAGTTGAGACGCATTTGCCGATCCATTATCTCACGATTTATATTTTGCATTTGCTTTGCTTTTTTCCTTATAGGTAATAGTTTTTCGATAAAGGTTTAAGCTTTTATCGAATATCTTCAGTGTATTTACGCTTAGGAATGTATTATATCATAAGTAGTTTATGTTTAAATAATTTATCCCTTCGCCAGCTTTTCTTTACATTGCAGTGTTAGTATGATTGTTAGGGCCAAATTTTTGAACTGAATTTTAAAGCAGTCATTTTCAATTCAATCGATTGAGCTGAAATCAAGAAAATTTGGTTTGTATACCAATACATGGTTAGCTGAATGACGTCAAAATCCAATATGGCGAGCTCCCAAAGATGATGAGCTGTGTTTTTTTGCTCTCCAGTGATATATGGATATCAAATGATAGGTTTCAAGGGGAGAAATTAATACCTTTTTAACAGGTTTTTATTTAAATGCTTGTAACAGAAGAAATATATTATATTAGCGGTCGCCCGCGGCTTCGCTCGCGTTAATGTCGGATATCAAGCCAAAAAGTATCCTATGTCCTCCCCAGGGTCTCAAAATACAACAATGCAAAATTTCATGAAAATCAGTTCAGTAGTAGTTCTCTTTCCCCTTTTTAATATTAGTATAGATTAAGAAGAATGATGCAATTTAAATTGTAAACTTATTATTAATATTAGTATAGATTAAGAAGAATTATGCAACTTAAATTGTAAACTTATTATTGACAATACGTAATTCTATAAAAAGTAATAATGCTTGTATAAATTAAATAATGATAAATTCATGGATAATTTCATTTCAAATATTTCATCTGTTTATAATTTATATTATAACAGTTTAATTTAAAAACAAAATTACTAAGCTAAATTTGTATGAATTGTCCCCATGCAATATTCATATCCCCGAGGAATTAGACAAGTGGCCAATCGATTGCGTTGAACGCTTAACGAAAAGGATTTTATGTATGACACTGACATAATACTGAGAAAAATCCATGGCGACTGTCTTGTCAAATGTAAGAGCTGACGTTGTTACTCGTAGAAACGATTGGAATCTTTTGCCATTGGTCTAGGCCCTCGGGGATATAAATATTGCATGGGGACAATTCATACAAATTTAGCTTAGTAGGCCCTGTTGTAATTTGTTTTTCTCTCTATTTTCACATATAATATTCTTTTTATAGCTTTTTATAATAATAGGTTGGGGAAAAAGTCTCTTCGCATTTTTTAAGAAAATTCAAAACATTTTTTAATATAGTTTATTTACATTTAACTAAAATATGTAGGTACCATTTTGTTCGATAACTTTTTGCCATCTTGTAGGTAGGGACATGATCCCATTGCTATAGAAATTTTGGGACTTCTGGTCAAAATACCGCGACAAGTGGTTTTAGCAGTCCTCTCGTGATGTTAACCTGACACTGCCTAAAGAATTCTGAAGAGACCGAAACAGGTGGAAATCTGAAGGTGCAAGGTCAGGACTATACGGCGGATGCATTAACACCTCCCAGCCAAACTCTCTTAATTTTTGCTGAGTGGCTAAAGATGTGTGAGGTCTAGCGTTATCATGATGAAAAACCACACCCCTTCTGTTGATTAATTCCGGCCGCTTTCTCTCAACTTCTTGCTTTAATCTCATCAGTTGTTCGCAGTAGAGTTCAGAATCGATGGTCCTGCCTGGTGGTAACAGCTCATAATGAATAATGCCCTTCCAATCCCACCACACACACAGCATCACCTTGTTGCGAGTTAACCCTGGTTTCGCCACAGTCTGTGAAGCCTGACCGGCCTTTGACCATGACCTTTTTCGCACGTTCTTGTCGTACGTGATGCACTTTTCATCACCAGTTATCAGCTTCTTCAAAAATGGTTCGGTTTAATTACGTCGTAATAAACAATCACAAATGAGTACACGGTTCATTAGGTTTCTTTCAGTGAGCTCGTGAGGTACCCAAATGTCGAACTTTTTTGTGTACCCAGTTTTTTTCAAATGCGCCAAAACTGTTTTGTGGTCAATTCCCAGTTCTTCAGCTACGTCGTAACTACTGACATGCCGATCTTGCTCCACTTTTTCAAAAATGGCATCCATTTTATCTGTAATAGGGCGACCAGAGCGACGTGCATCTTTGACATCAAAATTTCCGGATTGAAAACGCTTAAACCAAATTTGTGCTACTCTCACAGACACTGCACTAGGTCCATAAACATCGCAAATTTTTTTCGCGGCTTGCGTTGCATTTTTACCTTTTTTGTAGTAAAATTTTAAAATGTATCGAATTTCTTCATTAGATTCACTCATCTTGGTGGTACGAAAAACAAATGAAAATCACACATTTTCCTAATTTGAATTTGGAATTATGTTCTTTAAAATTTAAACTTTCAATGATACCAAAACCAGCCAGATACAAATAGTATAGCCAAAGAGATCTTATTACAAGTTTATACATACTATAATGCGAAAAGACTTTTTCCCCAACCTAAATGTTCTTTGAGAACTTTAGTGTCAATCTGACAATTTATAAACGTATAGTGAAAGTTCTATTTATAAATAAATTGTTAGCAAGACGTATTTATTGTAATTAACAGAAGACGCTTACGTAGAGTTCAATTTTCCTTTGATTGCCAATATTGTTAATAGCGTCTCATCTTTTGTGGGTTTAATGTACAGATTTCATGCCACAAATGGAGGGGTATCAATCTAAGTTCACTAAATAAAGCTTAGGAATACCGTTATTATATTATTTTTGGATAGGATTTATTTTGTAAAATGTTTATTTGAAATGTATAAAAAATTTTGTAAACTACATAGCAGAAGTAACACACTAAAAAGAAAACCCTTAAATTATAGAATTTTTCCTGTGGTATCACACAATATTATTTGTCAAATCTCATAGTTCTGGGTTAACGGGAAGTATCCTATGAATTTTAATTCCCTTGAGAGTGTCGAAATATAAGTTTCTTGCGGCATAAACGGCCGTATCTTTTTTGTGTTAACTAAGATGTTCTATTTTTTCATAGCTTCAAGGAACCGTAGACCTGAGTATATGATTTTAATTTCAACTCGATACATTCATACTCATTCCCGAGATAAAGGGTTTTGGCAGACAGACAGACAGACGGACAGCCGGACAGACGGACAACAGAGTGATCCTTTATGGTTTCCGATTTTTCATTTTGAGGTACGGAACCCTAAAAAGATCATAGTTAAAAATGCTGATAAGTCTGCTAGGACCTTTAGTCGTCCATTCTTCGTAATTATTGCAAAAGCGAAGTACAGTCACTGGTAATCAAATGGGTGACAAAAATCTTTGCAACCTAATTTTCCTTCATGTTTTGCAAGAAACGTTAAACTTGTGGTCACAGCTGTTGTCGGAAAATGGCGATCGTAAAAAGTAATTAATGTTACAGGTCTGAAATGATGACTCTCACGCCAGGCTTATTTGTAACAGGTTAATGACATTATAAGAAAAGAGACTAAACTCGCAAGCTCTGTTGATCGTAAATATCATTAGTGAAAATTAAGGAAATTTTCAACCTCATAATAAAATGGACTTGCTCAAAATTACGCTACATGCACTAACGTTTAATTGATAGAATCTTAGCAACGAAATCCGAATTGAAAGCAAACTTCATCACCGTTAGGCGACTTGTTTATTTCTTTAAGCCAAGTAACAGTTTTAAAGTTGCTTTTCGTGCGAAATTTTTTTCAACTTTCTAAATTAACACACCACGACTCTGTATTACACGTCGTGAACTTGCTCTGAGCACACAGTGGATGTATAACAAATTCGTTTTACGGGTGTGCGTATTTTTGTCAGCCTTATTTCGTAAAGTCGAAGGTCCAATTTTGCTTGGAGATCAGTTAACGACTGAAAATTGGAAGTGGCTGGTATAAGTGCAAATCCTCTTTCCTGTGGCTATTTACCAACTACTACCCCTTTTTACCGCTTTGCTTAACGACATGGCGGAGTCGTAAAGGCGAAAATTAAATTCTCAATACCGAATTTTGTGTCTGGTTCTTTACTTAAAAAATGGAATTAAAAATTGTGATATAGTTCTTATAAAATTTTTGTAAAACTAAAATAGCAATATTTAAAATATTTATAACAAGTTTACTTTAATCTATAAGATAGAAATAAATAAATAAAATAAAATATTTTTATTTCAGATCATTGTTTCTTAGAGTTATATTAGTGAAATATTTTGGAAAGTTATTTGAATGATTGAGGATATGTTTTGGAACGTCATTTGAGTTATAGTGAGTTTGTCAGAAAAATATTTTATTTACGCAAAGAAATTGAGATTTTTTTGACTGTGAATATGGACTTCAAAACTCTCTTTTATTTATATTTCAT
Source organism: Elophila nymphaeata (assembly GCA_955850985.1). Taxonomy (NCBI): domain Eukaryota; kingdom Metazoa; phylum Arthropoda; class Insecta; order Lepidoptera; family Crambidae; genus Elophila; species Elophila nymphaeata. Next base: position 12,767,223 of record OY039076.1, on the reverse strand, counting down.
TTCTTAGTTGACTTTAAACACTACGACTATCCCGTGAGGCGAATATTCAAGAACAATAATCAACCTTAGTTCCTAACTCATAAGAGTGTTTTTGCGTGAGGTCAAAACGTGTCTCTAGTAGTACTTAGGACCGACGGGAATAAATCTTTTCACTTAGACGTTATCTCAAGAAGTTGGAGTCATTCACCACTTTTCTCGGGCTATGGCATTATCGCTTTAGTTTAGCGTATATTTTAGAAAATAGTTGTTCTTTTCGTTCATATTTATTTGTTATATATTGCCAATTGCCAGTTCTACTGATAATGTCAAGTAAATTTTTCAACCTCATACTTCAAATGTAGCAGATAATTTATGTCCTCTCCGAAGAAATTGAGGTTTTTTTCTTACACAATTAATATTTTTATATTATATTTTATACTATTTTTTTCATTACAAATGCGTAAATATTCGTTCGGATCCTAAAAGTGCAAATTTCAAAGATTTGATGAAACAATGTTTACCATAAAAACATAAACACCAAGCACTGACAAATTTCGACAGCGAAAGTAGAGCCTCGGTGGCGTAGTGGTTAACGACGCCGCCCGGATTGCGGAAGATGCTGGGTTCGATTCCCGCTAGAGGCAGGTCAAATTTTTTTTAGTGTATTTTTCCTAGTATTAAAAATATTTACGCGTTTGTAAACGAAAAAATTATTTTACAAATGTATAGTTTTCAGAGTTTTTCCTGTACCTGTGGTACAAGGCAATATTAATTACCAAATTTAATAGTTTTAGGTCAACGGGACCCTATGAATTTTGATTCCCTTGAGAGTGTCGAAATATACCTCCCCTCGTTCCATAGATAAAGGGTTTTGACAATGGAAAACGAAGTAATCCTATAAGGGTTCCGTTTTTTCTTTTGTGGTACGGAGCCCTAAAATCAATGATAATTTTTGGCGACCTCAACCATACTAAATGGAGCGCCCTACGCGTGCAAAATACAAGCAAAAAAAACTTACATAATCAAATTATCCACAAGATATATTAAGTTTTATAATATATTAATAGCTGCAGTAGCAAGCGACATTTTTATTTTTTTAAGATCTATTTTTAAGATTTTAAAATTTACATTTTAACAAACTAAAATGTACCAAATTTAAAATGTTCTCATAGTAATCTATTGTGTAAGTAGTCTAGACTCGGCAGCCTATTTTTGAAAATTTATGCCCTAGTCTATCCCTTGGTCGTCACCTTAATCTTTTTAAAACCTCCGAACTCCGATAAGGTGACAATTCAAAGCTTATGACTCCAATCCTACACCCGTCTTTACTTCTTACATAAATTATTGTTTGTTCTTCATAGTACACGCAACAGAATAATGTTATTTACGTAAGTCTTTGCGAAGGAGCTTTAGCACACGCGCGACTCCAAATTTAAGCAGAAAATAAGGCTATGACCTTTCTTCCAGTTCAATGTATGTCCTAAACAAATAGAGACAATGAAATCAAGTACAATAAAGCGAGACGCAGAAACTTCCAAGTAGTAAGTCAATTTGCGAGCAATTTGTGTAAACACAAGCTTTCGGACTGGCTCTAGGACAAACTCGAACAATACCAACTATTCTATTCATTGTTTTAGATCCATGGAAGCTTCGGAATCTTGTGACGGTATATTATGCTCATTTTGCTGGTGCAATTGCATCACAAATTACATCATACTGAACCCTTACTGAATGTCTACATTGTTTTCCAAGTAGGAATTGACACAGAAGAATATTTCTGTTTCAATTCCTAGCAAAGAACAAGCAAAGTTTTGACATATTTTGGTGTTTAATTCAACCAAACAAAATAAAAAATACTTTTCGCTTAACATCCTACCTATCAAAAACACTTTTTGAACGGAAACAGTCTAAAAGGCCAAACTAATGTTTTACGTGAACCAAAAAATAAATTACTTCCTTTGACAATTTTCCAATCACCTTGGGAGATCGTTGGGGCTTTCTTAAATAATATCAAGTTCCTTTCAGTGCTCAAACATTGCCATAAAATAAAGTTTTATCAAACACAGTTTTTGTAGAACGAATGTTGAGTAGATTTTTGTAGGCACTAGTTTAAGTTAGTACCAACAAAGCGAAATTTAATTAATTTCGTAGTAGCAGAGAATCCGCTCAAAGATAAAAGACTTTTATAAAAGAACAAGTAAAGAAAGAATCATAATTTAATTTATAAAAACTCGCAGTCTTGAGTCGGAAGTTAATGAAACCACAGCATTTTGATTCTGAATATTTCATAAAAACATGTCTTTTTTCATTTTATTAAGGAAGCTACTTGTTACAGGGGACCACCATCGACCCAATGAAATTGACCTTAATTTGTTGAAAACGCAATATCCTACAGCGCGTCAGGGCTTCTATATTCGTTAAAGAAGATAATTCCAAAATGATATGCTTACAAAGGAAAAGTAATTTAAGTTTCACTTATTACGACACAAATTAATTTCCTTCTGTGAGACAAATTTTAAGTATAGCTTAAGTATTATATTTTCATATTAAATTTCTATGAATGTGAAGTAAAGTAAGAAAGAATTTCCGAAATGAGATTTTATTTTTGTACAAAGAAGCTTGTTGTGACATAGATCGTGTGATGATTATAAATGGATTTATTATGCCGCTTCATGAGGTGGTGAATAACAGGCCTGTATAAGAATATTAAACAGGACAATAAAATTTGTCCTGTTGATGATAATTTTAACAACAATTAAATAAGAGCTCCATACAATGTGTTTTGTAATACATTTCTATTTATGGTAGAAAATCATTAAATTGATGTAACATAAATGTTAGTGTTCGGCAGTGATAAGCCTGCCGCAGTGCTGTCATAGATAAGATACTATATTATAAGTAGTTAACATAGATATTTAAGAACCAAACTAACTGACCTAGTAACGTTTAATTCCAATTATGCGAAGGTCTCTACCGAAGACGATGATGATGGCACAATGTCATGTGCTGCTGCAAGTGATTTATGAAATCGTCTTCGGTCGAGACCCAAAGTATAATATTGGCTGAACAAACAGACACTGTGTTTACGACGCGTGTTTTGGCTTTAACATCCGAGAGCTAAACTGAAGTTTATTTATTAAGTATTTGATTTTGACAAAATATAAGAAAAAACGCTATATAAACTTGATTTTATTAAGCCACCACGTGCGCCGCAGTGGAGCAGTTGTCCACGCCCTCGTAAACCGTATGTATCCTATTGTCAGCCTACGTGGGTCCACATTTCCACTACTAATAAATTCGTAGCCACTCACTGCCACGTAATACACGGATGAAATCACGAACACGTGCATGGACTGACCCACGCAGTTCAACGCAGCACACGCTATACACCCAGCGCGCTGTGCACTCCACGTAACTGTGGGCGTGTTACAACATTCGTGGCCCGATTGAACCACGATGCTACCGTGCATAGTCTGCGTGCATAGGCTACGTAGCGGGTGTAGCATGCGCAGCGTTGAGCTGCGGGGGTGAATAATACCCGTTCAGTACACGCGTGTACCAATGACGACATCATTGTCATGTATTGATCAGAAATGTCACCCACACAGTACACGCTACACACACACAAATGCTATGCACAGTAGCTGCGTGGGTCCATCGGCCCACGAATATTGAAACACGCCTACGGCTACGTGGAGTGCACGGCGTTTAAAACGCCCCGGGTTCACCACGTGTGTAGCGTGTGGTGCATTAAACTACGTTAGTCAGTCCTTGGTTAGTGACATTTTCCGTGTATTATGTGGCTGTGGTTGGCTACGTATTTTATTAATAGTGGAAACGTTGACCCGCGTAGACTGACAAGTAGACATATGCGGCTAACGTGGGCGTGGACATCGTGCACCGCATATGCCGCAGTGGAGCAACGGCTTTAAATTCGTAATCAACACAGACAACACAACACACCGAGGCGTCACAATGCGTTTGCCACATGTAACGCACTGTATGCTATGCAGCACGGCGAAGAAACAGGCTGTTATCGCGGGAAATTAAAGTGGACTGTACGGTATGCGGTTCAAACTCGAAATTAAATAGGATGCGGTGCGTGTGGTACAAATATAGGGTTAAAGGGAACCTTGCTCTCACTGCTGCGGCGACTTCAAACCTGGCGACTAGCGGCTTGGGCAGTAGGTCCGTTCAAACCTTTGTTTTATAGTTCTACACACTACACACACAGTCAATACGTATAAACAATTGTTAGTTCCATTTATATTAGGCAATTAGGAAAATGGACACATAAGAGGTCCAATTAATGCTAATTGCACTCGTATCGGTTTTGGACGCGGGAGAATATGTTTGCGGTAATTCAGTTTGGAGAGAGTGCCCGACGTCCTCGCCGGTGATGCCATTTCTTTCTCTTGGTCGCAGCATATGCTACAAGAGTGAGAGGAAAAATGGGAGAGTGTAGGCGAAATAGTGAAAACCTGAATATTATAAATCAATGGCGCCAACACAGGCGATGTCACTTGATTACGTAAGCATGGTCCTTCATCTTGTAAAGATACCTAATTAATTTAACTAATTAATAATTATAATTTGTATTGTCAAAATATTTTAATCGACTATCTAAACATCGGTTCCAATAAAATTTATAAACACAAATTTCTATTGGCATTTTTCTCGTTGCTCTGAATTAAGCTTGGCACTTCTCATCTTGACGATGTTGAATCGCATGGGAATTACTGGAATCGAGTATGGATTAGCGGCCCGAAGGTCTGATTCGCATTCGACGTTGATTGATGGACTGGGCCGGGCTTTTTGTTGATGTGAAAATGTTTAAATTATAAAAAAAGGGCTCGCCGGTAGTGAAGACGGTGGCGGTTTGCTTGTTTTGTGGGAGATTTATTGTAATGATTAATAATTATTAAAATTATTATTTTTATAATTATTTTATAACAATACTGCACTGACTCAGAATAAAATTGGGAGAATGGTAGAAGGAATATTATTTTTATAATGAAGAGCTTTTACACAACCGATTATTGACCCTTACAACGCGAAGCGTAAGCAAAATGAAGTCTTATTGATAAGTAAAAGCATTTACAAGATATTATGAACCCAGCAACTGGTCAAATGTTTTAGATTATATTCTTCTCACATAAAAGATCTCTTTAGATTTTCCCGAGCTCGCAAGCCATTGCACGAACACAGAAATATTACTAAAACGCATCGTGCCATCGTACGATTGATGCCAATTAGGACGATGCCACAGACCCCCACTTAAATACTTACCTATTGTTACAGGCCAAGCCCGATTTTAGGATAAACTAGTTTTCTCTAGGCCAAACCAGTTCACTAACCTACCCATCACCCAGCCATGTAGGTGCATAAAACACAAGACTCTCCCAAAAAACTGTGCACTCCGCCTGGTCATAAAAAAAGGTTCACCCTTGTTTGGTATAACAACGTTTAGTCGAAAATCACTCCTTCGAACAACGTTTAAGATAATAATCACTTTGTATAATATCGATTAACATAATTTTCATTTCATCGAATGTTTATTTGCAATAAACACATTTGCGCTATTGATCAAAAAGTATAATGCTCAATTGATGTATTTCACTGAATTATTACTGAGCTGAATATTCAATACGATCTTTCGACTAAATCATTATTCATCTTGTTAAACATTAGATTAAATAAAATTAGTGCATTTGAAAATTCGGTAAATGACATTATGTCAAAGAAATAATTATGCTAAATAAAATTCTACCAATTAAATATTCGGTCAAATGAATAATTATGAGAAATGACTTTATTGTAACTAAAATTAGCCGAAACGATTTTCGACTAAACGTTGTTATACCAAACAAGGGTGATCCATAAAAAAACTAACCCTAACCTACCCATCACTCAGCCATGGTAGGTGTTAAATCGCATAAAGGACTAATTGGTTTGGCCTAGGAAAAACTAGTTCGTCCTAAATTCGGGTTTGGCCGGTAACACCTATAACATAAATAGCGAAAAGTGCAAAATAAGTAGTGGTGTTTATGAATGAGATCCTTAAAAGCGTTGCGGCCAGGTGCTTGGAGATAATGACCATGAAAATTAACGCCAAGATAAACATTGATGGCAAAACCTATTTCAAGTTCCTGCTTCGGAAGAGGCTACAAGCATTATCGTAAAAGCGACTGAAATTTTTGAAGTCTCAAGTGTTCTCTCCATGTCACTCAAAAGGAAGATAAAGAAGAACGAAAGAGTTTTAATAGAGCAATAAGTAAAGTAAGTAATTGTCTCTCATGAATTTCAGTCGTTACATTCTACGTAAGTACTGAAAGCAAATGAGCCGTTCAAGGCGTCCTTCATCTGGAACCCTCAGTCACTGAAAGATGGGGCTACCTTATCACTTACGAAAAAAATTACAAAAAGAAATAAAGCTAAAAACTTAGGAAGTTCTATGTGAATTGTTAAAATCAACATACGATAATTGAAATTTGAATTATAACTTACAGTTCGCAAGCTTTCTTTTGGCTTAGAATTGTGAATTATGGACATACTCAGCTACACTACTACTACTGTACATGCTTCTTAGGTTTATAATCTGATTAACTAACCTCTAAACGGTTTGCCAAGTTTAATACTAAACCAAGTACAACCAATGGCACAAGAAAATAGTACTGAAAAAAGTAATTCCTACATTCGGATACGATACAGTTCTTCAACGTTAACTCTAAGTACAGCCACGATCGTGTTTCTATTATTAAAGGTCGAACTTTAACTACGACCAATTCAAAATAAGTGGCTAATGTGAAGCGACCGACCAATATTCCCTACATGGGCATGTAGAGACTGATATGAAAAGGAGAATGTCCACTTTCTATAGAGGCTTTGGCCACTCGTGAACAGACTTTTCCAGTAATAACATCTAATAAGATAATCAGTTTATATCATAATAAGAGGGAATTTAAGCATATAATAGTATCAAAATGTATATTTCAGTATAATTTGTTAATTGAGTAACATAGGTTATAAATGAAATAAAACAATATTTTTAATAAGATTTCCGTGCAACTCCACAAAGTACACTCTCCAGCAAGCACTTCCTAGCTGCATGAAAATGTGTGACACCCTTAATAATTATTTTAGTGCAAAATCGAAAGAAGAAAATTAACGAAGACATGGCTGTATGAGCTAGATCCCTTTGCTTTCCACCAAACAAAGAGAATGACGTTTTTTTGACATTCAGTCAGACACGGCTTAGTCTTGTGTTTTGTCATTACAAAAATCGTAATCCATTCTTTTGGAAATCGATTATGTTTTTATATTTTAATTTGATATTGCAAATAATGTTGAAAGTGTAAATTAATTAATTTCATGTTCTAAATGATCGTAAATCTTCCAAAGTAAATTCATAATACGTCGAAAACTATTTAAAAATACTGTGAATTTTCTGAATCAATCGATTGACTTGATTTTACAATTATGTTTACCGCACTAGTAGGAAATTAAATAGCGGAGAAAGTGTAATCCAAATAAAATTCTTTTTAAAAAACATATTGTAGAAGTTGACATTTACACTCACTTACGTTACGTTATACTCACAAAAATTAAAATAATATTATTGATAAAATTACTTTTTGTGTATAATTGTGTTCACAAATGGCCAGAAATGGACATTGTCCTTTTAAAATATGAGTACTTTTAATTTTGTACCTCACTGTTCTTTACCAGTGTTGCTATTTCGCTGTAAATATTTTCTTTATTTAAGACAGGAAAGCTTTGGACGTTTAAATAACTTGATCGCATCTGGGAATTCTTGACACGATACCGGTGACAGAGGTGGTTAAGATAGCCTATGTAGTATCATCACAATATTTTAAAAAGGGATTGAAGGCTCGAGCCTCTTGGAGGAATTCCCCTGAAAGTTATATAGTCTTTAGGTATCTTCTGTTAATTTGTAAGTATCGTCTTGATCTGAGGCTCAGCTCTCGGCCCAGGAATGCCTTGGTGTAATATAAATAATATAGAATAAAAGAGAGAGAGAGAGACTGGTCGTCTATGGAGTCCTTGATATTGATAAAAAAGTCATCACCGTCGTGACTAAGTGGTCAATATCGCTGCATAGATGTTAATGTGTGTGTGTTGAACGCAAACATTTGTTAACGAAACATGGTTGTTTATATATTTATTAAATTTTATTTGTAAAGTATCTAAATTATTATGTATATTTGTCCGTTACCTATTATCCATAACAAAATTTCTTAATAATACTAAAATTTGAGCTAGATAAATGTTGTGAGTGTGAAAAAAGACAATTATATCCTTAATCAAACTGTCCTCATATTTTCAAAACTAGTTTGACACATAAAAATTGTAAGCAATATTTTGTACCTACATACTGGCTCTGTGGCTAGATAAATCATTAATTGAATAAACGTGTAATTTACACCTGTTCTCGCTATCTACATGTAATTTATCAATCTAGCGATGTTATCACATTGTTCCATAGGTGTTTTGGCTCAGTGCCCAACAGACAAGAATTACTCGGACGTTACTAGACTCCAACTACTGAGCCGCTAAGCCTCTGGTAAACACGGAACCATTTTGTTGTTCCGCTGATCGTATCTGGCTTGGTAAATTTAGCCGTGAATGAATGCCAAAGTATAGATATAAACATAATAAGGGTTTTGCATGTAGTCTGCAGCTAAGTGCGTCCGTAGTTCTATGTAATTTGCAAACCGTATGTTATAATACAAATTAGCAATAAAATAATGTGTATTTTTTCAAATTTGAATTCGTAATTCCAAACAATTTAATACTCCATTAATTTTTCAGCTATATCTTGAGTTGACTTAAAACAAATAAAAAAGTCATTTGTAATATTATTATTGTATGTCTTCTTGTAGACTTATTATTTTTTCAACATTCTTTTGCTTTGTGTAATCTCGAAGGAAAAACGCTTGTTGCTGCGAATTCCAAATAATACTTTAGCGTTCAATTTAAATAATTGCGGTAATTTAATTTTAATTTTTATTATACCTATTGATAATTTTTAGCGTGATAAACATGTATTAAAAGTATTGTCAAAACTGTAAATGTCTTAAATCACGTTTTTTTATTATAAGTTTAATTATTAGTCTTTATTTTAGGATCGTATTTAATTGCATATCAGTCGCCTATTTAGCATTTTAGTGGCTCATTCTGGAATGTTTTAGTTGCTCGGTTTATTATCTCCCTTTATTATATTATTATGACTCTTTCCAAATAAATACTATGAAAACTGTAAAGGGAGGATAAAACTTGTTGAGTTTCTTGCCGTTTCTTTTCAGAATAAGGTCTCCTGGTAGACCCTTGAACCAGTGGCATCAAAATTGACTTTGAAGTGAGTAACAAAATTTTGGATTAGATTTATGAATTATAGATTGATGAGATGACTAAAAGCTTTCCCGAAAAAGATGAACTACTTTCACAACTAATTGTGATGGAAAGTTGAAGGAAACCCACCTGCCTTCCGACATAAGGGCCAAAATTGTGGCCTTAGTAATAAGTCTTGGCTTGTAACAACCACGAGTAGGCAGGAATCACGATTGCTTCCTTGCGAAGATGAGCCCAATTGTTCCATCTCGCAAGGAATAGATTGGAACATTATGCGAAGCTGATGGTGAGGCATCAATAAAAAAAGAATTTTGAATAAAATTATTTTCATTCAAGTCAACTGTACGCATAATGGTATAAGGCAGTCCATTGCAGTGCTTAATGTCGAAGCCGTAAAGACCATATTTCACTGAAACAACAAAGCGAACAAAAATGTTCACATTTGCGTTTCCTATTAATTGTCAGATGACAGTCGTTTTAACATCAGTCAACCCTCACAGCGCGCAATGCCCAGTTTGCGAGAGAAATAAATATTACTTAAATTTGCAACAGTGAATATTTTAAATTTATTGCTGTTACATTCAAATGTTATGTTATATTTTTTTTTTCAAATTATGCTATTTCGTGGAATAATTAAAACGTTATTTTCATTTTAAAAAATTATATTGCAAAGTACATATAGAACTGTGCCATACACAAAAACACATTTCAACCTTTTTATTCAACTTTTAGGCAAATATTATTTTACGCAGAACAAATTCTGAAAAAAATATTGCGATTATTCTCATTTCTTTGGTAGATATAGGAAAAGGTCAGATGTAAATCCCACTTCGAAACAATAAGCTATTTTAGTTTTTAAGTCTGTTATATTAAGAATATCAATAATTATTTGGTTTCTAGAAATAGGTCAGAAAACAACTATTCCCTGAATTTCGTTAAATATAAGCTTTTAGGTCACTCTGTTGTATTTTTCTGTTTTCCTTTGCAAAAATCGTTTCGACCGCAGATCGCTATCTCTTATGCAGAAGGTTTAAATTTTCCTGTAATTTCGTTGATGGGATGAAGTGATAAGACCGTAGATTAAGCACGTTTTGCCAAAATACCTCTTCGTGTTTGTTCAAAACGACTTTCGTGGGTAACGCTTTGGTCCGAAGTGAAATATTTATATCACAACGTGTTAATAATTTAAATTGACGAAGTGGCTGGGATTAAATTAAGCGTAAACGAAATTAGTCTTATTTTTTTACTTAAATATACCTATTAATTTTTACAATATATCGTCTAGCACAATTTTTTCCCTGAGAACTTTATTTTGAAATAATTATTTAATTTTTTGTACTAGATCTAATAACCGGGATCAAATATTTCATAACGTTACTAAATAACTAGTATTTATTAAAATTTGGTACTATATAAGAATTAGTCGGCGCATATGCAAGATTTCTTTTAAACTATCATTCATAGATATCAAAAAATACATAGTTCACAGAGAACTGCTGCAAGGTATAATGTATTTTGATTACCGAGATAGCGTTTAGAAGCTTGCAAAGGCAAAAATCAGTACATCAGAGTAGGGAATTCGCATAATTGAAACTCTGGTTTGTGATAAGGCCAGCCTTATCCCTAATTCATGTGAGTTTGTATGAATTATTTCGTAAAAAAGTACACTCTAGAAAAATGCACTGAAAGTACTAAAAGTACACTCTTACAGAAATATAATTATTTGCTATCAAGTGTGGTTTAATAGTGCAGGCTTACGCACAAACTTATTGGGGGGTGCTATAAATAAATAAAAGTTAGAAACTAGTATTTTGTGTGGTGAATAGATAAAAAAGTAGGCATGCTAACTTGAAGACCTACTGTAAGTACACTGTGGGATCATATTTTTTTACGTGTGCCCGCGTGATGTGTATGGTGTAAATGTCAATACAAACGAGAAGGCAAGACGTGTGTGGAATCAAGCTATGTTTTGTCAACTGTGAAAATCAGAAAGGTACTGGGAAATATACGGAGGTACTTTCGTATGAAAAACGGTTGAGGTTTTGGAAGTAAGCAAGGCGTAATTTTAACCACCTATGTGATCAATAGATTGCTCTCCCCGTATCAGATACCAGATATCCCAGGTGCGGGTTTCAAGGGGTCCACGTCTGGAAGCCTCCTCGTGGCGGACCCTGGTAACGTGGTGGGGAAACTTTCTCGGCGGGTGTGTGGCTTTTGATGTCAAGTGTGTCGCCTTGGCATTCGAAGTCACATGCCATCGTCAAGTTGTTTTTGTTTTCCCACCACGGCTAGTTCCGGACGGCCACGACCGCGCCCGAAGTCCCCCGGGTGCGGTCCGATGGCTGCTCCCGGTATCCTCGTCAGGAGGACGCGCCAGGTCGAGCAGCCGTCGGTGAGGAGGCTGCCTATAAGGCTGGCGTTAGTCGGTAGCCCCTGTAGGTTACTGGCCACTAATTGGTGCACAAGGAGTGCCTAGACGGGCAGCGTTGGGATGGCCTCGGTGTAGTTGCGCTCACGTGCGCAAATCGTCGAAAGGTCCCGTAATAGCGCACTGGAGGTCAGGCCGGGGAGGATGTTTAGTGGGTATGGAGGGAACGCCTTTACCTTGAGTCCCACATATCCCCTGCAGTTGGCACCACCCCGCAGGGATGATGCCTAAATGCATCTAATAAACCTCCCCGACAAAAAACAGGTTCGGGTTTCAAAAGTTACAATAATTATTCTCGGTTTGGCATGTTGAATTAAATATTAGTACAAGTTTGACTTCTGAGTAATTTAGACTGTAATATCCGCCCTGGTTGTTGTTTTATAATTTGATTTTGATTTTGATGCCCCTTTCGTATAGGTGACAGGCTAGCAATATGTCACTGTTTTGGTACAGACAACAGCACGTTGGGTTGCCACAAACTGTCAAATTTTCACTTTATATTGAACAGTCTTAGGTTGAAAATCGTTTGGAGAACTTGAGTTTTGTATAGCTCGACGTGCTCTTGACTGTACTATATGACTCATACTGCCACATGCGGCTTTATTTATAACCAGAAGTTATAAATAAATTACCTAATGCTCTGCTCAACCCCTTTTGGGATCATGAGCGTGATAAAATATTTATAAATTTGTATAAAATATACCATAATAAATTTAAACTCATTTAAACAAGGAATAACCTACTACTTACATTACAATTTCACACTTTGACTAAATTTGTACCGGTAAATATATTTTGTAAGGTCTCTAAATTCCGAGATAGTACTAAGAATATGTCGCAATTCGCTTGTCACCGGGAAAGGGGAGCGTTATGAGCATTACAGCAATTCTCCAGGATATGAGTCGTAATTAATGAGATGTTTGTTTAACTAAATGCTTTTGTTGCTTAGCACAATTCCATCTTAACAGCGAGAAGTGTACAGCGAATATAAGACAAGACGTATGAAATGATTTTTTATTTAATGCATCATAGCTGTGCTATACGGAAGCAAATTTTGTTATACCTACCAATAACGATCGCTCAGTATTAGTGTGAATCGGCCATTATGAATAGTGTCGCAGAAAGTCGTTCTTTTTTATGGCCAAGTGGAGTCTACCGGTAAGGGAGAGTTTGATATAGGCCATTGAAAAGTATTTGCAACTTCGATCGGTAAGTTCATGTTTCTTTTTAGGACCAAGCAAAGTCTACCTTTGAGGGAGATTCTGATGGAGGTATGCATTCTAAACTTTTACATTTGCACTATTACATTGCCTATTTGATCAGTATCGGTAATTATTCAGCTTCTCAAGTTTCTCGTACAAATACACCTACATTACACAATTCATCAACACTTCCCTGATTTTGGGGGAATGAGGTCCACTGTTGTTGCGTCACCCTAGGTGGACAGAGCAACTGATCCGCATCAAGCTTCCCACGAAATTCATACATTGACAGTCTATCTTGCACGGCATGCGCCTATCACAAGAAATCTTCATCTTCTTTTTAAGAAATTGCGATCGCGACACATAAGTATTACGCATTTTCGCCAATGTCAAGTGAAAATGTACTTTTAAAGTAACAGACAATTGTACGGTAGATTGAGGTAAAAATGGAGTCTCTCAACACGTGTTTTTACAACAAGAACTCGGGAGAAACTCCCTAAAGAATTTACTGCCTGTGGTCACCAGTCGTATAATCTTCTACCCCACCTGTCACAGGGTACCTATGTATTTGACTAGGATATTGTAGCTTCGTGGAGAAGCTGGAACTCGTAAAATATAGATGAGAAATATTTTGGACATGTGTTGGAGAAGCGACAAAGTTACAACAGTAATGATACCTAAATTCTAGTCAGTTATACTTAGCTATAATAAATGCACCACGATAATTTATATTTGTAGGAAACTATTTAAGATCTTTGTTTTTATCATTGCAAACGAGCTAAGCGCTAATGAATTAAGATACAGGATTATGACCAAGAAATGACAGCTAGACGCAGCAGTCCCGTGAAGGAAAACGAACCGTATGTTTCCCAGCTTAAGGATATTTTCACCTATACCCTCAGCAGTATCCGTGACCGCATTGCCAAAGCGTGCTCATATGTTGCCCATTCTCTTTTGCTACGTGAGTGAAATAAACTTTTATACAACTTTTACTTAAGAATTCTTACGTAGTTTCCGTGGTGGTTTACAAAACGTATACGTAACCTGGGAGAATAGAAAGTTTTCATTGTACAAGTTTTTTAGATTAAAGTATGTAGCTTGAAGCCATCAATCTGGATTAAAAACTAAAACTTCTAAGTCGAACAGCCAATTCAAGTTGTCGAGAACTTTTGATTATTATTAGACATAAATTTTGAGATTACATACGACGTAAGAAAGTTAAACAGTTGACGGTAAAAGATAGAAAAAAAAATTTTTCGGAGAAAGCTTTAAAACACAAAATTGAAGAAAATTACATTCATCTCGCTCCACGACTTATCGACACTTACAAATTGATTTTGAGATTTATTTGAAAAATTGATTTACGTGTATGTAAATACAGCTCATACTAGTTTAGGAGTCAGGGCTACAATTTACTTTTGTAACTTTCTTGGTACAAGAATTTTTTTATTATTATTTTCATGTAGTTAGAGGAATTGTTTTTTATTTCTTTTTATTCAATAAATAATCAAATAAAGAGCATTTTGATTTCTTATATTTTCAAATATTGACATTTCATTTTGTCATTATCTTTTCAACGTCAAACGATAAACCGGCGTAACCAATACCTTAGTCCTTTACAGAACTTAAAGTTTTAACGACGATTCTGACGTAAATTTCGAAGTTCCCAACTTTTTCCTCGGCAATATTTTTGCTAAGTAAATTTATCGGTTTTAGTTTAACGGTCGACTGCGACCAACTTTTAGAGTAGCAATATAACTCAGTTACACTTTTGAATAGTGCAACATGTTTTGCTCGCTTTGCATCCGCTGTAACACAAAGCGCAAAGGACCTAGTGGAATTTAAAATTTAAATTTATGAAAGTTTGTATGGACATGTTTGATTCTAAACGATTGCTTTACTCGCAATTTCAGTATTTAGAACAGCGTCCTTTGTGACAGCAGATAATTTCTAAAGCTTCAAATACTGTCCACTACATGCCATTGTTCTATCTAATATTAGGATAAAATTATAATAATTTACATTAATAGTTTTAGACTACTTTTGACTAAAACATAAAATACACACTTGCACTACATAAATAAATATTGTTTAAACATCATGATCTTAAATCGAAAAATAACAACAGAACCTTTAAAATTATTATAAATTTATTTCCAAGGCAGTAAATTTTTAAATGACAATGAATATCCTTTATCGTTTTAACTTTTGGGAGACACCAAAAACTGGAAATTATTTCTGCTCGAAATGTACGAATATAAAATCTTTGACATCAGTAAATCTCAAAGCATCAGAGAATAATAAATGTGCGCTTTCAGTGACGTATCATTACCATAGGACAATACTTGGAAGCACATTATCGATTCAGTGTGAGGGTACGAAGGATTGTCAGACTTCGGAACTTGTGCAATGGGGAGGTCTGCATTTCAATAGCGAGATGTTGGAATATAATGAATATAATGGAGCATCCATATTCAAATACCCATGTTGAAATGTGCATTTGACATACCTCTTTGGTTATAGACGAAATTATCCACAAAGCTAATATGATGTCAAATAAGATTGTCGAATGCCTACATTTATTATTATGATCTACTACTGATTTCCTTGTTGTTTTATTCAAAGTCGTCATATTGTATATTTATTATTATTTTTCACAATTGTTAAATGTAATATGTTTTTTTTCTGTTTGTTAGTTTTTATTTAAGATTATTATTATGTCTTGTGCTGGTTAATAAATGTGTTTTCACCTCTCCAGCACCAAAAGACCTCTTTTGCTTCGTAAAATCTCGAAGGAAAAACGCTTTTTGCTGCGAGCGCTGAACAAGACTATACATTCAATCTAAATTATTTTAGTAGATAATCTTAATTTAATTATCAATAATTATTGTTAAGATTATAACATGTATTAAAGTATTGTCTTGTTTTCCTCACCTATAATAGTTTTCTCGCTGGAAAGGTAAAAAGTTATATGTTTCACACGAGAGATTTTTTTTTTAGTCTCAAGCCTTTAAATCACTCACTGCGCTCAGTAGTCTATTTACATAAGACTGCTTCGCTGGTTCGTGATTCGGCACTCGTAGCAAAAAATAGCTTTGCTCACTTGTTGAACAAATAACTATTCTTTCTTTCTTTCATATTCTTTATTTCAACGCTTTATATTTACTGTGCCGTCCTTGGTATTTTACTCGAAATAGATAATCTTATTTGAGATAATCTTTACTTAACATGTATTTTAAATGTTAATACGCTTAAAATACTTATTGTTGATGAACTTTTAGGTACGTTTAAAATCCCTTCTGTATTTAAAATACTTGTTGAAGATGATGTGTATAAACTTATATGTTAAATTTCTAAGTAATCTTAGGAACTTAACATATTTATACTCATCATCTTCGGCTGTCTGAACAATAATAGAGGAAAAAAATAAAAGAGGAAATAAAATTATGAGATATTTCTATATAGTAATATCATATCATTTTATAAGGTTTGCGAGCGAATACAAATCAAATACCCAAAAATCTATCTTTAAAACCAGCTTACCATGTAAGGTAAGCTGGTTTTAAAGATAGATTTTTGGGCTCATCTTTATCAGTTGCAGTCATAGGCTCAAATTTGCATAATCGTCTAATTCTTTATTGCAGTCTTAAGATTCTATATAAATATATTTGTTTGCAGATATACTTATATAGAAACGTAAAACAAAGGTTTCCATAATATTAAATTTTGTCAGGTCGCATTACATCAAAAACTCCTTGTTTAGGGCTTCTTCTATCTTTTAATTTAAAAAGTGCTTCTGATTCTCAGGAGTGAATGTTTATAAAAAGAAATTAAACTATTAGAACACCATTAGACAAGTTTAAACTCCTTATCTGATATAAAAAATGAACAACTCTTTTAAATTAATGACGGGTGCCTGTTTCATTTCTATTGCTAAGAAATTTCGGAATTCAATTCAACCATCCTTTTTCTGCTATTGAGATGTCAGACGCAGATTAACATCCCACCCTTATTGTCCTCCTTGTCAATACATTCCAACAATCCGTACAAAGCGCCCTTTCATTAGTAATGAGTAAAGGTAAGCAGTGGATTTTCCCTTCCTGAACGTGATTCTCCAACGATACACTCGGTTTCTCTATATACTGTTCACTTGAATCTCCAAGTGATTGAATAATACATTTTATGGGTGGGTACAACAATATGGGTAAATTTTCGAGCGTACTTTTTTGGGCGTCCGATGACCTTTATAAAGAAACTATCATTCTTAACAGACTAAACACACGCGTTTTTGAAAATATACCTCGTAGCTTAACCGTATTAAAAAACTAGATAAGAATTAATATAAAACTTAGAAGAATTTCCACATTGAACATCCGACTTGTATGAGCGGCCTAGCCCTGGGAGGCTTGTCCCACTTTAAATCGCGCTCACAAAACCACTCACTATTAAACGAAATTTGAACGTATCTTTTATCAAACTATCTCATTTTAAAGATATTTACTCCATTTCACAATTTAAGGCACAAAAACTTTACTAACTATTAAATTAAAAAACTGAGACGCCAATATGTCTTTGTCCCGCGTAAAACTGCGTTTCCGATGCTTGCAGTTGACTACTGTTTTCTATCAGTCAAGCGATGTCACGTCATATTTTAATTTCTGATCAGCCTGAGTGTTAATCGGGCCCCAACTTGTGGGTGGAAAAGACGACGCTTAAGCAAGTTTTAACTCGTTCCCGAGGTAAGTTTTTCGAGAAATGTGTTTTGGTTACCGTGTGTGGTCAGTTCGGTGGCAAGTTTTAGATTATGAACAGAGTGATTTATTGTATCGTCAAGTTAGTATGTTGTAGATAATTGCCTCAGTCTTACGACCTGTAAATATCTACTAAATTAATTAGGTACTCGGGTAATTATAACGAAAAAATACATTTTGTCGTCATTACGGTGGCGTAGTGAACCACCGGAATGACGCATGAGCCACCGTAATGATATATACCTGTATAATCGATACTATTTATATACTTTAAATACAATAATCTTTCATTATTTAATATTAATTTTATCCTAAAATACAATTATGTATACTTATCTGACTTAGTTTGGGACTGGAATACTGGATAATGGTTTCATACTGCGTTCTTGTTTTCTTCTCTTCTTAGTATTATTGAAGCAATGAATTTATTTCGTTCAGACCCATAATACTTAGTCCATAGAATTTATTAGTATATTTAGTAACAATATTCAGTTAAAATAAAAATTAGTATTGTTAGTTATTACTAGGTAGGTACTACAGATCCAAGTTAAAAATTACTCTAAATTATGTCTACAAAAACAAGGCAGAGAAAAAGATTCTTCCTATAGCTCAATTGCCTTTTCAAAAAGGAAAATAATATGGGAAAGAAATTGAAAAATTCAATGAGGTATAAGGAGAGAAAGAACAATACTGCACGTATTACTATGCTCAATTATTATTACATAACTTTAACTGAAAATGGACCTGGGAAATTCCGGATGGTACAACAAAAAATGAGATTGATTTCATCATGTCGACCAAGGCTCGGATATTCAATGATGTCTCTGTGATCAATTCGTTTAACACGGGGAGCGATCATTGAATGGTAAGAGGCACATTGAATCTCAACGTCAAATCCGAAAGGTATCGACTGATGAAGTCTACGCTTCGCCCTGAAGCTATCCAGATCCAAAACCCCGAACACTTTCAACACGAAGTGCAAAATTGCTTCGAAAACAATGACAGGTTCGTGGAAGCTGTCTCTACGGTGGGTTCAAAGCTCTTTAAGACACTCGTCGTCGTCGGCAGCTCACTAAACAGATCTCCAAGTGCCTATACAGTGTTCGCTAGAGATCTGGCGCTTGGAGAGAGCTTGTTGTCGAAGCTGAAGACAGAGGATGGCAGAATCGTTACATCGCGACCTGAGCTTTTGGCCGAGATTGAAGAAGCTCTTCACAGGCTATTCAACTCCGTTATACTCGAGGGCAAAACGCCAAAGACGTGGCATGATGGCGTGGTGAGACTCTTCTTTAAAAAGGGCGATAGGGCCCAAATGAAGAACTATAGACCATCATGCTCCTGAGTCATGTTTATAAGTTGTTTTCGAGGGTTATAACGAATCGTCTCGCGTGCAGGTTTGACGACTTCCAGCCTAACGAAAACAAGCCGGATTCCGAAAAGTCTTCAGTACCATAGTCACATACATACGCTGCGGCAGGTTATACAGAAGACCAAAGAGCGATAATCTGCCATTATGCTTAGCGTAAAGGTTGGAAGCTCTACACTGGAAGTGGTAGAGACCATTATATTTACCTGGGACAAACAACCTGGGACGGTTGGTTTACCAACCTTGGTTTACCTGGGATGAATCCAACTCGGCTGGGCAGCGTTCGGGAAGCTACGCGGCATATTCTCGGCCCATCTACCACAGTGTCTCAAGACGTAAGTTTTTAATTCGTGTGTGTTGCCAGTGATGACCTATTGAACCGAAACGTGGCCGCTTACAATGGGCCTCATAAGAAGGCTCAAGATCACCCAAAGGGCAATGGAGAGGGCTATGCTCGGAGTTTCTCTGCCTGATCACGTAAGAAATGATGAGATCCGCAGGAGAACCAGGTCACCGATATAGCCCAAAGAATTGCGAACCTTAAGTGGCAGTGGGCAGGTCACATTGCGATGAGGACTGACGGCCGCTGGGGCGGAAAGGTCCTTGAGTGGCGACCACGTACCGGGAAACGCAGCGTTAGTAGGCCCCCCACAAGGTGGACTGACGATCTGATAAAGGTCGCGGGAAGTCGCTGGATGCGGGCAGCGCAGGACCGACCGGTTCGGAGATCCTTGGGGGAGGCCTATGTCCAACAGTGGGCGTCTCTCGGCCAAAATGATGATGATGATGAACTTTAACTATAACGTAAGAATATGAAGCCTAGCTTAACCAAGATATATTTGTTTTATTTTTGTTACTGTGTCATCAATGTTTACTTGCCATCAATGTACTAGAAAAGTTGATTATAAAAAAAAAAAATCTTTAAGTAGGTACATTACCGCATTTTTATATGAATATTTAAGAAAATTTGCTTAATTAATTAATTGAGTCATTTCAGTGGCTTTTATCATCATTTCGGTGGCACAAAATTTAAAAAATAATATTTCTCCGAAAGTACTGTGTTCTAAAGGGTGCCTCATAAATTATTAGATTCACAGCATCCTAATCTATGATGTAGCGTATTTGGTTCGGGTGATTGGTGAAAAAAAAAAAATGCCACCGCAATGACGTAAAAAAGTCCGCTTTGAAAATTTACCCATATGCATGACGAAAATCTGTAGATGTAAATTTGCTTGCTTTGTTTTATGATATAGATGAAATTTAGTACCATGAGCATTTTTACAAACGGATTTGACTTTGTCGACAGTGTCGAAAACATTTCAAATTGACTCAAGATGGATCTCAAAATCAGTCATTTATTTCAAATTTAATATTTGACATTTGATTAGCTTTAAAACTTCAGTCTCATAAGCAAGACAATTAGTTAGAGGATTTTATTTATAAAAAAATGTAAATGTAATGTGCGATATTATATTTTTATTCTTTTACTCTTGGTATTTACAGTTCAGGGTAATCAGAAATACCGCATAATGTAATTTAAAAATTAAACAGCCCGTAGCGAAAACTCGGTTAGATGAACCATATATTTATGGTTCTATAAAAGGATACCTCGTTAAATCAGTAATGAATTGGCTCCGCCCACGTTGTACGAATATACCTAGGTTATTGCTTACATAAATTGAAACACACTGAAACAAACTTAAGGTACACAAATGACAGAACAATAGGTGGTCTTATTGCTAAGCAAAAATCTCTTCCAAGCAACCCGCTGTTAAGCTATTGCAATATGTATCTAAATAATCTACTGAGAAAAGCAGATCGTTTTTACCATTTGCTGATTTTATATTACACAAGCAAAAGCAGCGAAATATGACCGCAATATTGATAATTTACTTGACTCTACGATTTTGCTACCGCGATTCGTTGCGTCGCCCGTCGCTCGTCCTTAAAAGTGTAAACTTTTGTCTGACAATGAAATCCCCAGATATATAGCTGTTTGGAGTTATTTCACTGAAATTGAAAACAGCGAAGCAAATATTTGTAGGTGCTGCCTAGTGTTACCATTACCATATTAAATTACGCTGTATTTGAATTTAATTTTGTTTCATGCAAATAATATACAAATTAACTAAAATATATTATTTATTCAAACTCTATTACAGCTAGATCACAAAAATATCGTAATGGAAAGCATAATGAAAGCTAAGATTAAAACATATTAATATCTTAATTTTCATGTTTTGATACTGCTTTTTGGTTTAGTACAAACATCAGATTAATCACTACATAGTATAAAACAAAGTCGCTTCCGCCGTCTGTCTGCCCCTATGTATACTTAGATCTTTAAAACTACGCAACGGATTTTGATGTGTTTTTTTAATAGATAGAGTGATTCTTAAGGAAGGTTTATATGTTTAATACATGCATATTTACACTAGTAATAAATAATTTGTCACCCGACCACTAACAGTGTGCTTATTTACTTAACTTTTATGATCGTTGGGGACGTCAAAGCACGTTCACCTGACGATCGCAAATGTTGCCCTCTTCATTTTCGACGTGTTTCATTTAAATATTTTTTTGTTGTATTGCTAACTTTTTCAGGTAGATAAGAACGCTTAGGATGAACTGCAAGTAAGTCCAAGATGTAACGTTTAACGTTACATCTTGAATTGAAAGTGTACAGAGCAAGAGATAGAAAATAATAGCTATCTCGCTCCTACGTAGTCTTGAGGTAGATAGGGAGGTATATAAATATTTGCGGAAAATGATGAACAAAAACTCTGCTACAAACAATTTTTATTGAATACAAAAAGGATTTCAGTTTTAGGAGCATCTCATTCAAATTGTTTTCCGCTGCTTCATTCCCAATTCAGACAAGACGGATGAACTTTTGTAGCTTAAGAGAGAACTTCGAACTTGTGCACTCGCTTTGTCCGAATTTAGCATAGTTGACTACAGCACATTCGCTATCTCATCAGGAATTGTAGTTTTGGACATTATAAAAGTTTGCGACCTAAATCTGGAATGATGACAAATTCCTATTTGATCCCAAGATAAGATAAGGCTCCTTTAGTTAAGATTAGTAAAATTGATAAGCCTTTGATTCTGAGCCGTCCAATTTTTCTTTCATTGATTTTGTTTTATTTGTTCTAAATTTGTTTCTTATTCTCTTATTTGAGTACCTATATCCACGTATCTTATGAGCACATACACATAATGATGTTTCAATCTCATCTGATTCTACACTATCTCTGTGCAAGCTGCGTTTGTCAGTCAGTAAATGAGCAAATACTTTTCAAATGTAATGTTTAAAATTAAGGCTGTTATTATAGAAATCGTTTTGGCGTATCAAATTGTTAATTGATTTGCATTTTGATGGTGCTAATTATAACGCATCTCTTAGATAGGAGACACATAAATATTACAATATTTAAAATATGTTTAGTAGCTGAACATCGAATATAGAACGAGAAGCATAATGGTAACATACGTGATAACATTCTATCTCAACACTCGGGTATGTATTACTTCCCGAGAGATATGGGACGACAGTGCCTAATAGTAAATTAGGGGTATTTATTTTTTATGTGCTTATTATATGGGCTTGTGTTTTGTATTCTATAAGTACTCATAGTTTTTGTCTGAAATAAAGAAGTATTATTATTTATATACCACTTCTCTGATACATGTCTGTATTCGATTGCAAAATAAAATGTCCCAATGCGTGGTAATTAGTATCCATTATATGGGTGCATTTATCATCGTTATCTTGTTCCGGTGAAAATTGGAATTTACCTGAGTTTGTCTAGAAACATAAGTAAAATATGAAAAATATTTTAAAATTATTGTAATTATGATCTTAACAAACCCATTTCACTTGGCTTTAACGCGGGATTAAAATCCTTTAAGGTAAACAGGAATCTTGATTAACTTTCATAGCTACAGAAACATAATTCCTTCTGTACTGTTTGCGTAATCCGCAATCGACTCGAGTAAAGTAATTAAAGTGTCTACTTTAAGGTAAATGAGAATGTTAGATAATACAAAGGCAAGGCGCTTTCTAACAAATAGAAAATTATTTCCTCATTTCGAGAAAACATTACGTCGCGACAAAATCATATCAGCCGAGAGACGTTTGACGTCTCTACTGGTGGACATAAGCGATGAAGCCAAGACAAGCGAAGCACACGACAAAATACTACTTGCGTATTAATGTATTTTATAAAGCTAATATATTTCCGGCATCAAAAGAAAGAAGGCTATTGTTGTATCTGTATCTTCAAATATTGCTTTGCTAAGAATCACTAATATAATTAATGGCTTCCAATTTGATTCCATCAACATCAAATAAGGAATAATACATTTTTGTTTACGTATTATCAAGGAATTTCAAAACCAACTAACGGAATATCATACAACTTGAAGTCATAAAGGTTTATGACGACAGATTGTATGACATCATGGTAAAACTGTCTTACTACTGTTTTAGTTTAAAAACTTCTATTACACGATCTAATTTCAGTTCAATATAACTTTCAATTTCATTGCTTCAACGGCATTGAGACGTCTAAATAAATTTCAATGCGATTGTATTATCATTGAAAGCTTAAATTCACCGAACGCTTTCAATGGAATTGTTTCAATATTGGTCATTGATGTCATCATGTTCAATGCAATTGAAACGTGTAAATTGGATGAATTAAATGAAGTAAATAGACGTGTTAATTGGAAACGTCGTTCGATGGAAAATTTTCAATCGTATTGTTTCAATTTGGTTGAACCACGTAATATCCGATTCTATCAAATATTATTTGATTGTGATTTATTGCAAGAAATTTCAAATCCACTCATTATCTAACTCTCTTAGAAATAATATTTCGTTTTTTACCTTTATCGGTCAGAAGCTACTCCAAATTGTTATTAGGTGTAATTAGTAAACTCTCATATCAGATAACCGTTCCTTTGCGTTGTAATGAGAAACTTGAATGGAAAGAAAATTAGGTCTTCCAGTTAAATAATAAGATCGCAATTGTAATGAAGAGATTAGGACACCTGTTGTTATGCTATTATTCTGAAGCGTGACTCGAGTGGGGTGCTCAAAAACAATTTAATTTATTCAGATTCTAAAATGCACATTGAGTTATAGAAGGAAAAACACATTCTATTTAATTATTTAAAATATATACGTATGTGTGTCTATAGGCGACGGTAACCACTTAAGGTCTCGCCACACAGCCGGCGTGACGCGACGGTGGCGGGACGTCAGCGGGACGGGAGTGTCTGTAATATATTGAACTGTATGAGAGAGGTCACACAGAGCGGCGTGGCGTGACATGCCGAGCGCGACGCCGCTGTGTGACCTCTCTCATACAGTTCAATATATTACTAACACTCGCGTCCCGCTAACGTCGCGCCGACATCGCGTCCCGCCGGCTGTGTGGCGAGACCTTTACACCAGGTGGGCGGCCGCAAGCTTGTTTGCCATCTCGTAGTATAAGAAAATATTAGCTAATTCATTTAAATATCCTCTTTATTTACGGCGTGCGGAATTGATAAGCAGTGGTAGCTAGCCAGGTAATTGATAAGTCTGAAGGTGAACCAAGATGATAAAGGAAAGTGAAATGTTCTTATATTTACTCAAACTTTTCGTAAATTAGGTTTCGTAATTATTATTCTTCCGTTACACTCACCGCGCCTCGCCACGTCCTATATGCGTTGACCTGGACGTACACGGTTTATCGATAATACTCTGTGACACTTCGTTTCGACGTAAGTACTACTGACAACCGCCTCGCGCCTCGCCGGGACGCGCCTGGCAACCGCAACGCGCCGCGTTCGATGTATGGTGCTGCATATACACGCATTCGCCGCGCCTCCACGCTCCACTATGTTTTATGGGCGGAGCTCCTAAAGGATTTGCTATTTTACTTAACTATCGAAAAATTCAACAATCATTGCAATGCTTTCATGAGGACATAGTAGCTAGCCAGGCGAACTTCAAAGTATCTGTACCACCAACCAGCCCAAACATAACTTTATACATTGGACAAACATTGGAGGACGAACCACTTGACGTTTAATATACAAGTCAAAATTATTTTTCTCGGATGGTTTAGATTAATTTTGTGAAATAACCCACTCAGCATTTAAATCTAAGATAGTATTGTATATCTAAAATAAGATTTTCTATTTTTTTATTATTATTTTTCTGCCTCTTGATAGGGAAGATAGAAATTTTAATTTTAACATTCCGTAATTACTACAAGGATTATTCTATTATAGGTATTACATGGCCAGATCCACCCTTTGTTGAAGAGTAGGGATTAAATCTGGTTAAAACCAAGTATGATGCAGTCCACTTGCTTCTCCATGATACAAAAAAAAGATATTGTTCAAATGTAGTGAAACTTTTAAATATTAATATGACTAACTAGCAAAATGTCCTATGAGAAAAATATTTATAATCTCTTGAGTGTAATAGTGTTCAAACAAAGGTCTGCAAAATACCAGATGAAATCATGGGCATAGTGATTCAACCCCGTAGGAAGGGACTTAAGCGGTAGTTATCTTGATAAAGATATGGAGGAAGACCCGTCGTTATTTCCGACAGTGAAATATAACACACTTAATATTGCAAACAAGGTAATCAGTGTTATATTCGTTGCCAAAGGAAAAAATAAAATGAAATAATGCGAGTTAATTATTCAACTTGCCGTGACTTTTGGGATGAAAACTTTGATGTTTTCTCTAAGATTCGTGTAAACAGTACAATTAGTAAAGTTTACGAAGATAAGAAGGAGACTTCTAAGCTCCAGTTCATTTCGTAAGCAATTATGCCAAGGAAACTTCGCCAACATTTTCAAAGCCTGACCTCAATTAATAAAATGTAGCATTTGAAAGAGCCACCGTCAGACATTATTCTGTGTGATAAATTATGAAATTTAAAAACTCTTTATCTTTTAGACCATTTCTTAAAGGGTGATGAAAAATTCCTGTTGAATTCTGCAGCCAGTTCTGTGCGGGTCAAGATGAATGTCCTTCATTATGTTGAATTAGCACAATACGGTTCGTCTGATGTATCAAGGCATTTGAATTTTAACTTGCTGAATTAGAATCACCGAAAATGAGAAGTATCGTTATTAACCATATTATATGGGTCTATTGGACCGAGTAAAATATCGCAAATTTATTATCAATATGCATTATAAGAGTATATATTTACTTTCGAAATATTATTAACATTGTATTATAAGAAATATAATATAGAATAAAATACAGTTTTAAAGATATTTATTTATTAAAAAGGCATTAAAAAAATATACTAAAATCTCCTCAGTTTTATGGTAATTAAAACTTATAAGGGTGCAAGTTAACGGTGCCACAAATAAACTGTGGCTACCATTACAACGTAAACTAAGAATTTGGCATTTCTATGTCACACAATCAAGAAATGGAATTCACTGTCAGCATACGTGTTTCCTTCTTCTTACAACCCTCGGTCATTCAAAAGAGGCGTGAAGAAGCACCTTGCAGGTCAGCAAGGCGAGGGTAGCTAGCGCGCAGGTTTATCTTCGCATTTGGACTACTTCTGCTTACCATCAAGTGGAATGGAGTCATTTGTTTGACCTTTTTATAAAAAAAATCTCAAAAAAGTCGGCAAAATAGGGTCGTCAAATTTCACTATGAACGGATATGATATCCAGTACTTACAGTTACACAACATAGGTGTCAACATCTCTTGCGTACACTATGGCAAGTCCGAGTATTGTATCTGGTAATTTATGAGCTGTGCAAACATGAGATCAGAAGAATTAAGTATACCCAAACTAATGTTCGAAACAACGTTGATGATACAAACTAATGATGTGATCATAAATTACGTGCTGGGGCTTCTAGTGTTTTCTTATTTATTTATTTACCCACCCATTCATAACGGTCTAACTAACTAATATTCTCTTACGATCCTATTTAAGACAATTATCTTTAAACCCCTTAAGAAGACGTATGCTTAACATTGAGACGTAACAGGTTGACGAATCCATCACTAACAGAACCCAGACAGGTGCAAACCCGTATTATTTGCACAATTTAACCTCACACGTGGGAGTAAAATCTGCCCAAAATTCACAATTGTTATTTAATCATATTGATAAATCTATTGACCTGTATTGATGTTCTAAATAATTACGAAATTGTAAGCTGTGGAGTTTCTTTCAGCTTCTTTCAGCATATTAATAATCTTTTAAATAAAATAATTATTTCGTCCCGAAATATCGGTAGGGCTTTTGACGATTTAAAAGTTTTTAGCAAAGGCCATTCAAATAAAGAGCTTTTTCCTTTCATTTCATTTCACTTTTTCCAAGTTTGTCAAAAGTATATAACAAGAGTGGTTTGCAAAAGTACAATGTACTATTGCGGACACACGTGCTTGAGCACCCATGAAATCAAAATCGCTTGCGCACTCGTAGCATAACGTGGTAAAATAGAAAATTAGTTTACGCGTCAAAGGAAACTCGGTTTGAATTGCTTAAGCACGGAAGTCCGCCACCTGCATCAAGAATTTTTATTTAGTAGAATAGTTTCTTTCAGCATATAGATCTTTTTCCGTTCTTTCTCTTTGCTTCCCAATGCGGGTGGTGTCAGGCGGCCAACCGTAAAAATCTAATGCCAAAACCTAAAGCACTATTGTCCATATCAGGACGTACTGCACCGACTCCAAATAAATTGGGAGCAGGACAGGAGAAAGAAGAAGAAAATGTTCTTTCTCCTTTATAAATGTATTTCGTGATTTTTTTTAAATTGCTTAATGTTTGAAGAGCGTGCATTCATCGAAGTACCAATAATATTGTTTTCGCTGTATTGTTGATATACACAATGTCTAATGTCTATGTCACCACATATACATTGCTCGTAGAGCGATAGGTCCACTAGCTAGGGATACCTGGTGAAACGATCGAAAAACGGCCGTGAGCTCAGATTTAGACCATTTTTCAAATAATTGTTAAAATATTTGAGTGCATTGAACAATTTTATAATATCATTGTTAAGGCTAGAATTAAATGTGTTTTAATATAATAAGTATATAAGATGTGTTTAATTTTAAAAACATTGTAAAAATCATCATTCATATTTACCAATTAATATAATATTTTTGTAGAAGTAATTTTTTAATAATGTTATCTCAATTTTTAACTTATTAAGGCTCTATAGCGTATTTACAATAGTATATTTTTTATTGGAGAAACAAATTTCGCAAAGTATTGTTTGTTATAAAAATGCTTGTATTTCATCTCAAAGACAGCTCCTAAAAATTCTCCTCACTTTTCAAAACTGCAAGGGTAAATTAAAATATCTCTTTAGAGCGCGGTTTACTCAAGAAATAATCTTCCTCTAATTATAATTTCATTGCTAAGTCTGTTCACATCGCTTCAAAATCATGTCTGAAAAATCCACAAAATGTGCCAATTTTTACGTAAATTGAGTGCCGTTCTAATTAAGAATCAGAACATTTTCTGTGATAGTGAATTCCAATATTACCAACGAAGTTATATCGTGTAATTTTATCTTACTCCTAGAACACAATTATACTGCATAGCATTGGTACTCGAAACAGTCGATGCAAGTCGTTAATTTGCAAGTTATTCGAAGTTGCATAAGGGCGATGGTGAAACCACAATTCTGAGCCAAATCAAAACCAATGTTTGGCAAAATTTAATTGACGCTGGAAACAGTGTGTATTGTTGTAATTTATAATATTTTGATTCATTCAATTTGCCCGGACCCAGACTGCTGACTTGTTTTATAGTGACATCTGTTCTAGTTGTCGCCTTTTTCTTTACTGGTTCACTTGTGTATATTATTATTAAAATTATTAAACTTTCAGTTTAATAATAATATAAACTTGACTTTCAAAAGAGCGCAATGTGCGAGCACTCCTAATATAGAGTGGGCAAAGCGTTCCATAGTTGAACGGCATGCACAGAAAAGGAACAGGAAAGAAAATCAGAACTGGGGCCCACACCTCAGTCCTGATTTTCATTCCTTGGCTGGGGGGAGGTATGTCGAGAGTGAAATTAAAGTTTGAACTTATAATTCGATTTGATAGAGAAGAGCAAAAGAAAAATTGTAAAAAGAGGTGGGTAAGAACAAAAGAGAATAAAGCTAACGTCATACCGCGGACGGGACGGGACGCGGTCGACGTGTGCGTGACGCTGAGCGTTGTAATATTAGGGGTTTAAGTATGGAATTGCCGTTTCGTAGAGACTTTAACGAAAATTCATTTTTCCATACAAACATATTTACCATTTTTTAAGGATCCAAAAATCTAAATTTTGTGGATATGTTTAGACAACATTAAACTATAGGATACTTAGAGAAAAAAAATTAAAATTTAGACCTGTAAAAAATATTCATATTTTTATAATGGAGACGGGCACCTCTTAGGACGAGCTGTATTTGAAGATGTATTGCTAGTGAAAAAAATAAATATAACAATAAAATTTTATACATAAATATATGTCCTTGTATTGAAATTTAAAATAGAAAAAGAATAATGGACATAGCTATTGTAATAGGTTGGGGAAAAAGTTTCTTCGCATTTTTTAAGAAAATTCAAAACATTTTTTATTATAGTTTATTTACATTTAACTAAAGTATGTAGGTACCATTTTGTTCGATAACTTTTTGCCATCTTGTAGGTAGGGACATGATCCCATTGCTATAGAAATTTTGGGACTTCTGGTCAAAATACCGCGACAAGTGGTTTTGGCAGTCCTCTCGTGATGTTAACCTGACACTGCCTAAAGAATTCTGAAGAGACCGAAACAGGTGGAAATCTGAAGGTGCAAGGTCAGGACTATACGGCGGATGCATTAACACCTCCCAGCCAAACTCTCTTAATTTTTGCTGAGTGGCTAAAGATGTGTGAGGTCTAGCGTTATCATGATGAAAAACCACACCCCTTCTGTTGGTTAATTCCGGCCGCTTTCTCTCAACTTCTTGCTTTAATCTCATCAGTTGTTCGCAGTAGAGTTCAGAATCGATGGTCCTGCCTGGTGGTAACAGCTCATAATGAATAATGCCCTTCCAATCCCACCACACACACAGCATCACCTTGTTGCGAGTTAACCCGGGTTTTGCCACAGTCTGTGAAGCCTGACCGGCCTTTGACCACGACCTTTTTCGCACGTTCTTGTCGTACGTGATCCACTTTTCATCACCAATTATCAGCTTCTTCAAAAATGGTTCGGTTTCATTACGTCGTAATAAAGAATCACAAATGAGTACACGGTTCATTAGGTTTCTTTCAGTGAGCTCGTGAGGTACCCAAATGTCGAGCTTTTTTGTGTACCCAGTTTTTTTCAAATGCGCCAAAACTGTTTTGTGGTCAATTCCCAGTTCTTCAGCTACGTCGTAACTACTGACATGCCGATCTTGCTCCACTTTTTCAAAAATGGCATCCATTTTATCTGTAATAAAGCGACCAGAGCGACGTGCATCTTTGACATCAAAATTTCCGGATTGAAAACGCTTAAACCAAATTTGTGCTACTCTCACAGACACTGCACTAGGTCCATAAACATCGCAAATTTTTTTCGCGGCTTGCGTTGCATTTTTACCTTTTTTGTATAAAATTTTAAAATGTATCGAATTTCTTCATTAGATTCACTCATCTTGGCGGTACGAAAAACATATGAAAATCACACATTTTCCTAATTTGAATTTGGAATTATGTTCATTAAAATTTAAACTTTCAATGATACCAAAACCAGCCAGATACAAATAGTATAGCCAAAGAGATTTTATTACAAGTTTATACTATACATACTATAATGCGAAAAGACTTTTTCCCCAACCTTATATTAAAGGAATTATACACTAATGAATAATGAGGAAAAAATCGTCAATTTCATACTTTAACCCCTAGTATAAGAAACGTTGATGACATCACACCTCAACATCCCGTGTGCATACAACGCTCAGCGTCACGCCGACGTTCCATCAACGTTCGTGCTTTAGTAGGCAGTCGGCCTTCTGTGTATATTTGTCTGTGCCATGGATCCACGCAGCTACCGTGCATAGCCTCTGCGTGGATATACTATTCAGCGTGTGTAGCGTTGAGCTGCATGGGTGGCATTTCCGATCGGTACATGACAATGACAATGACGTTATTCCATGCGAAGCGTGTCCGTGGATTGCAGTGGATGTTATCGCTAACATTTTCATACAAAGCGAAGCTTGACACACGTGCCTAGCCTCTGCGTGCACCGCAATGGAGTTACAATTTCCAGCTATTTTCATACAAAGCGAAGCTTGACTCACGTGCGTAGCAGCGTCTCGTGGAGTGGCGGCTTTATGTTTGTAACCATGTTATCTAAAGCTCTCCTCAACCCTTTTGGGATTTTAAGCGTAATTGTATTGTTTGTATTCAATTTCATATCAATCATATTATATCATGTATTTGTATCATGTTTGTTACAATCTATTTGTACTTTATGATTTATAAGCCTATTTTGAATTTAATTAGAATCATTAAGACGTTCTTAAATTTTAATCGGATTGGAAATAATTGATAATGTAAACTTTGTATCAGTTTCGCAAATACCTGGTAAGTCTTCTTAAGTAATAACTAAGCATATATGAATGAATGAATAAGCTTTACTGTATACCAAAATTAAAGTAGATAATACAGACATGGTTCAGTGAATAAATTGCCTATAAATTTTAATAATCATTGCAGTGAATAAGTTATATAACAAGTAATGGAATAACTTTTCACACGTAAGAACCGAAAATCTTATATTTATATTTAAAAAAACAATATTTAAACAAATAGTCCGATTTTTATTCATAAAAACGTAATCGCTTAAAATTATGCATTCTATCTTACAAATTGTACTACATTGCGGCTGTGTTTAACTTTTATTGCTTGGAAGTCCTTAAGACACGCGCAATGAATAGTGTATATTACGGCATGCTCAACTAGAACCATGTTATGTAGTGCGGCCGCTGATCGCGACACTCGGTCTTCCTATAAACTCAGCTATTTGACCGATCTCCTTAGATTGATATATCTGTGGGTAATACCATAAAAAAGTGTGTGTGCAAGTCACACACGGCAGAATTGAAACTTCAGAAAAGTATCAAAAATGATTTTCGAAGCAACACATGTTTATAATGTTGAACATCAAACTTCTGTGCGTCAAAAACTTTTTGGTACCACTTTTTCGTTTCGACGAATTTTCAAATCACAACTAAACGGTGCTAAAGAAACTTCACTTCCACACCCAATAACCATTACACAAAATTCTATCGCTTAGGCAAAATCGTCGATAATCTAGTATTTGAAGTTTCGCGGCTAGAATGGACCGTCCATGAAGGTGTTCCTTAATATTTTAACAAAATTTCAAGCAAGTTGAATATCGTGGTCGGTAGGTGATAAGAATTTGCTGGGAAAGTTATCGGAACACGTCGCGAGGTGGAACAATGTCCTCGTTTCTCTTGTTATGTAACAATC
Organism: Elophila nymphaeata; assembly: GCA_955850985.1. Classification (NCBI taxonomy): domain Eukaryota; kingdom Metazoa; phylum Arthropoda; class Insecta; order Lepidoptera; family Crambidae; genus Elophila; species Elophila nymphaeata. The sequence continues at coordinate 12,734,606 of OY039076.1, read as the reverse complement.
TGAATATTCTGTCGAACATTCGTTCGGGTTTATTCTGTAGTCAACCATCATGAACAATACATTTTTGTGTTTAGAAATGACAGTTTGCTAAAAATAAAGATTAGAATAACTAACGACTTTTGTACACATATATAGAATAACACCAGCCTGACCTGCCCCCCGATCGCGCTATTTACGAACAATAAAACCAAAACCAAATCTCTGTTGCTGTCAAAATGTATGAAAACGATAATGATTTGGTTTTCGTAAAAAGATAGTAAATAGCGCGATAAGGGGTCTGGCAGTACACAACCCATGTAGTGCCTTAAAGTAATAACAGTCTGCCAACCTATCGCCCACATATAAGAGTATCAAACTCAAAAAAGTATCTATATTTGTGAACCAACACACAAAAGTCAATAATCAAACACACGCACCAAGCCTAAGCTGAATGCTATTTTAAAATAAATTTAATATTGAGGACAAGGCAATAAATTCTAAAATATCTGTAAGGACAACACAAACTTTCAATTTGATGGAGAAGCGTTAATCTTATCTGATTGCAAGTGATGAGTTGAATAGTGTACAGCGGACCAGTCGCATGAATTTGGAGCAGTCCGAACTGGGGTAGTACCTCCACCTTACATAAGACCACAGTGGTGGTGGTTTGTTTCTGTTGATTATTAAGGTTGCCAGAGCTCAGCGGGGTAAAGAAAGGTACTTGGGTTGACATCACCCGAGTGTCACAGATCAGTGTTACAAACATCTATAATCCTTTAGTTGGCACCCCAAAACACCAAAATGGCGTCGAGTGGCGGGGCCCCTCCGCGGGTACTATAAAAAATGCAATTAACAGGCAGACATAATATGTCTGCGTGCCACATGCGCGATATAAACTGTCAGGCATATTATTTCTGCCTGCCAATTCAGGGGATAAGCTATGGTGGATGCCTACCACCAAGCAGGCAGCATGCTTTAAAAAAGATGATAAAGCTGAAAGTGGAAAGGAACTTCACCCGCAACTTAAATCACTGAGGATATATCCTCTGTTCCTTAATGGTTGCTATCGCTAGTCTTATCACTAACTGTGAATACAACTATACTGTTGAAACTATAACTTTAAACTTTAGTAACTTTAAAGACTATGAAACAACGAACTTAGAACAAGACAGAAGCAACCCAAATCGAACACTAGTTTTCATCAAAGCAACAGTAAATACACGATATACTTCTGATGGACCCTGTAGTTGACTAATTAATATGATGCCCCACTAATTAAGAAGCTATGGATTGTAATTAATACGTATCTGCAATGTAAACGCCGCTGTTTTTATAAAAGAAGACATTTATGTATAAGTGAAATGTCATACACCGCGATTCATAAACTTAGTTGATTCCAGTCTTCCAATACATTATCACGCGAAAAGAGGGGTGTTATAAGTTTGACGTGTCTTTGCATCTGTGTGTATGTCTGCTCTTAAACGAATTGACCGATTTTGACTCGGCGGATGGACAATTCAAGGGCATCAGCTCTTTTGAGTAATACCTATTCAAGAAAAATGTAATTTCATTATCTATCTATATATCGGAATAAGGGTCTGAGAGTAATTTAAAAAGAAAATTAAAATTTTAAAGTCACCCCTGGCACAAAAGCAAAATAATAAGAAAAAATATTTTTTAAAGATCCTATATATATTTTTAAGATGAACGTCGCTGCGTTGGGGACCGCTAAGTAAATTAAACCACAATTAAAATAAAAAGAATATTGATAACGCTAAAGTATGGCATAACCCGAAACGGCGACTTCATCTTAAAAATATTAAAAGGTTCTTTTAATGAAGTTAAAAGGCCGGGAGATTTTTTTTATTTTTAGTTTTTTTGTATCGGGGGCTACTTAAATTTTTTAATTTTGTTTTGGCTCAATAAGTAACATAAAATACCAGATCATTCACAGCAGTTATTAATTTATATTCAATGTATGTACTCTATTTTGTGATGAGTAATTAAGTAAAAGCTCACACGGCAGCTATGTGAGTACATTTAATGAATAAGATAGGTAGTCCGTCAAATAGACAACCATTTCATTAAGACAACCTTATTACAGTAATACATGAATCCTTTTGCTGTTAACTTGAAATCCCAACGTGGGATGTATTCATTCGCACAATATCCCACAAAGAGACAAAACATGGATTTGACGCCCATTCGTCTAAACGTTCCGCAAATGGTAAATTTCTTTTGTAGCCGATTGCCTTATTACGGCAATTTTCTTAAGTGGTCCTATCCAAGATCGTTGGGAGGAATCTCGCTTTCTCTTACGCTCATAAAGGAAGGTGTTTGCCACAGATTGATCCGGGAAATGTAGCAATTAATTGTTCTTATTGTTGTTCGCAGTGATTCTACAAAACGATCGTGAAAATGTTTTGTTTGTTTTGGTGAAGGAAATTTGCAAAGACGAGTACTAGGCACGTATAGGTTAGTGCAGCAATAACACAACAGCCCATTAACAATCACTATTGGATATTTACCTACTATCCTGACGAAACAAAAGCTTAATAGGTTCTTGTGTGATACCACTGACCTATTACCCATAGTGACGATAAAGAAGAGCGTACCTACTGTCTTTATTTTTTGTATAAAAATAATTAATTAGTTTTAGTTTTGGAAGGCACGTTCAGCCTCGCTTATTGCTACAAGTGCATCATCCCATCCATCTGCTTTGCCCAGCATAGTAGTCTTAGAACCACAAAACTTCTCATTTGATTCAATTACGTAGAAAGTTCTATGCTCAGCAGCATTAGGAATACGTCCTAATAATAGTGAGCTTAGGTGGACTATGATGATGGTGAGCTTAACGAGTATAGTCAGTTTACGGTCACATTATAATGTAGGTACAGCATGGTAAAAGTGCTAGAATGTTGTACGAAAACTATAAATCATTCAAAAGTTTTTACACTATTGTGGTTCTATATCGTCCTGTCTAGAATAGTTTCAAATACTCTTATTCAACATTCAACTGAAGTTGCGAGCTATTCTACTAACATTCGATACTGTTAGCAGACCATTGGTTTGAAGTCACTTTTAGACAGGTAGACGCATTATTGAAATAAGCGCTATATTTCAAGAGAAAATTTTACGATGTCAGATGCAACTCTTTCAAGCTCTGAAGCAATAAAAATCGACATTAAAACATCACGTCTGCTTAATGTCCTAGCAGTTAAGCTGAGTATTAAAGATTCGAATTTTATGTTCAGATTTAATGAACTGTGAGCAAACATTATAAATTATTGATAAAGGCTTGAAATATTACCGTTCTTCCATTTTATCATTTGCATTATCGCGAGTGATTGTTTTATTTAGTATTTACATAACTATTCTAAAGTTAATCATTATCATTAATAACTTTACAATCAGTTGGCGTCTTTAAATCGAGTAGAGTAAAATATATATATTTTTAACATACAAGTTTAAAGTTAAAACCTGTCCGAATTCTGGAAATACGATCCTTTAGGAGCATAGTTGGGATAAAATTGAGTGATAGGCTATACTTTCCACAAAATGCGCTAGGTGTTCTTTCACTACTACATAGTAAAAGAAGACCTAGTGACAAGAACATAGAAAGGGAAATCCAATGGTTTGGTCATGTGGAAAGGATGAGTGAAAGTAGACTGACAAAATAGGTATATGAAACGGATATCAGTCGAAATACGGGACAGGGAAGACTTGGCTAACGCACGTACAGAAAAGAAAATCTTGAAGGTTAATTCCGATGAGTATTCTTTTTCTCCTTCATGCGGGCCGTATTCGAAACTGTACGACTTTGCGCCTGTTTTGCGTCGAACGGTGAGGGTCTTGATAGTTCATTGATCAAACGACTGTGATGAGATGAAGTAAAAGCTATATGTAAGGATTATGTCAAGTGGAAAGAAATGATCTCTGCGACCCCTATACGGAAAAAGTGTAACTTTATGTATGTATGTTTATTTCGATGCAGTAAGGACTCTTCTCGGTACTATAAATGCAATTCTATTGCTGCAGTCCAAGCAATTAAAAATTATTCCTTATTATTGACGTGATATTGCACGAAATGTTTTTTCGAAGCATCGTGAGAGCCCTGGGGTACAAATCAGAAAATATTTGAAAATTTGCGATTACTTTTTTGTTTCACAACGGTTTTTTTTTGCGCTAGCGCGTATTTGTACAGGGTGGATGGTTACGTCAAACCGTCCGTCGGGCGGGAGTTCTCATAGTGTGTGATCGTGGTAAAATGCGAGTAAGGTGCTCCAGTACCCTTTGCCTATGCATATCCATATAAAAAATGGAGGTCATCTGATGTTCCAGTCTCTTCAGAATCAGAATCTAGACGATGTTTAATTTTGTCCCAGGTAAAAAAGACTGTCCTGGAGGGGCTGATCTAGAAGATTACTAATCAACAGGTATTCTTAACTAAGATCTAAAATAGAGAGAATCTCTTTGACATTTAGTTTCCAGAAGAATCGAATCATAGAAGAATTATAGAAGGCCCTAACATTTTTTTTATAAAAAAGTAAATGACTGCATTCCACTTGATGGTAAGCAGAGGTGGACTCCAAATGCGAAGATAGCTAGTGCGAGAGATAAACGCTGCGTTAGCCACCCTCGACTTACCAACCTGCAAGGTGCTTCTTCACGCTTCTTTTGAATGACCCAGGATTGTAGGGAACACGTGTGTTGGTAATGAATTCCATTTCATGATTGTGCGGCTGCGATTTTACGAGAAACGAGATATTAAAAAGAACGATTCCAATGAGCCTTTCTAAGATGTTACGATGATACAATCGTTCAATGCATATTAGCCTTTAAATAATGAACTGAGAATTCGTATTGGATTGGATTGAACGTATAATACAGACGAGGTTCCTGGAATTCATCAAAGTTTCTTAGCCAATAGCTAAACTTAAATCATAAAACTCGATCTACAATTTATTACGTAACTAGCGCTCTTCCTGTGACTTCATCTGCGTAGAGTTTTTTTCTTTTCAAATATAGCCTATGTCATTGAGGAATACTTAACGGAATATCGTAGCATCTACTGTTGAAAGAATTTTTCTCTCTATTTTGTTTCTTTGACATGATTTTACCTTGTTTTTCGTTTTCTATTTAACTTGGTATAAATTTCAATCATATTCCACTGTAAAAAATTAAAATGTTAAGAGCGGTTCCACATTATCCGATCCAATATCGGTATCGGCAGAGTACGATATCGGGGAGCAATTAAAATGTATGAAATATGTACCCGCCTTTCACATTGCCCGGCCCGATATTGGATATGGGAGGGTCTGATCTCATACATTTGTCTTGACATTAGCTTCCGATACCGATATCGGATCGGTCTAAGTATCAAAGCAAAGGGATCTCCATAGCAACCTAAATTGTCTCACAAATAACAGACCACGTCAAATAATGATTATAATATTGTAATTTACGTAGATATGTCTAATGCAAATGAATAAATACTGCCTATTTAAATCCCTGATAAAATAGATTTCTTTTGGTGAAAGAATTTTTAAAATCCGTATATTGGCATAGGCGTGAAGGCGTAACAAACATACTCACTTTCGCAAGTTAATACTTTTGACGCGCTATCATCAAAGCTACTATAACTTATCTAATAAGGGCATCATATATTCTGTTCTAAGAGTTCTAGTAGTTTGACAATGGCGTTTCACTGAATAATTCGAAATAAGCTTGCTTAAGAGCCACACGACCCGACTTTTACTAAATAATTCTAGCTTACCTCTTTAGAAAGACGGTAATTGCCCTATACAGAAGATTCATGGCTGGAAGAGTCGTCCACTTTGATACAGTTACCAATTAAGAAGGCTTTTCAATTACCTCTTTTCTATGAACGTAAAAAGATTCAAGGTACGGACTATCAGCATAAGGATCGCTTATCGTATATGTATGTAACATATACGATAAGCGATCCTTCTAAAGAGACGAAATCTCTTAACATTCCATGTATTCACCAAGCGGGTGCCGGGTCTATCCCACTGCAACGGGGTGAACCAGAAGCAATACGTTAGATTTGTGACCCAATTAATAAAAATACGTAAAGGAAGCCTCAAATTGTATCAGTAATACCCGGTCTGACATGATTTAGTTAGTGTCCTTATTTTAGCTCTTGATGTATCTGTAACCAACTGTTACTTACAAGGATCTCTTCAGCTCCGCTCAATCCTTTTTCGTATTATGCGTGTGATTATATGTAGTGTATTATAATTGACAAAATAATGACTATTATTTGACGCCGCCGCCGTCGTGGTGGAGTGGTCAGTAACGCTGCCTACACATCGGGCGGTCTGGGTTCGAGTCCTGATAGTAGCAAATGTTAGTGTGATGAACACGAATATTTGTTCACGAGTCGTGGTTGTTTATATATTTACTTAAGTTTATTTATGAAATATCTAGATTATTATGTTTAATGCCCATTATCTAGTATTCATAGCACAAGTTCTTAATGATACTTAATTTGAGCTAGATAATTGGTGTGAAATATAATTATTATTCTTATTATATCGGTCTTGTATTCAATAAAATTTAAGATAGTACTATAATTGTAAACTAGACTTATTTTTAAATACGTGTAGAAGTCATAATCAATCATAATTATGTGGAGTAACATTACTGAAACTCAAAACAATACTAAAAGTTAACAATAGGTAACAGAAAATACGGAAATCCCGCTTCCCAGATACGTGTACAACATGATTTCCACCTAACATTCCAGCTTAAAAACTTTATGAGGGCAATTTTTTACGAGTATGACGGGCCTTCCTGTGCTATTTGATTTATGTGTGATAAAGGGTTAACTGCTTTTTAGATTTTTTTACGCTTTTAATTAGGGTGTCAGTGACCTTAGAACACTTTGTTAGGTCTAATAAATATTTAAATATTAGTAGTTGATAGATGTTAGGTTTTTCAACCGACTTCAAAAAGGAGTAGGTTATCAATTCGACTGTATGTTTTTTTATGTTTGTTACCTCATAACTCTTTACTGGGTGTACCGATTTTGAAGATTCTTTCGACCTCTGGAAGCTGGTGCTTGTAATTTAATCCCATTTAAATTTGATCGACATCAGACGAGTAGTTTTTGAGTTATCCCTAATAATGACTATTTATATACTAATCAGAACGGAACTCAAAAATACTATTATCACTATTGTTATGGCGAAAGACTTTGATAGAATAGCTAGGTGGTAGCTAGCTAGGTGGATTTAAATCAAACCTGCCAAATCTAAGGCCCGTATCACAGAATGACACTCAGAAGTCAAACATGTCTTGATAATGGTCTATCACTTTCTATCACGCACAAAGTGATAGAGACGTAGGACGCTCAAGTCGGCGTTCATTCTTGAAACTTATTCTATAATACGAACTTATGATACTTGAAACTCAGTGTAAAAATTTATGTAGCAGCTTCAGAAAGAAGATAACTTTTACCCTTGCCTCGTGTTGGACAGGTAGCTAATATTCGACAAAAATATTGAATAATAAAGTGATGTGGTGAGTTTAAAATATTTTCTTTTAATTTTGTAACTGCATGCACTTACATTAATGAACACATTAAATAGCTAAAGTGTCTCGCTGGAAAAACATGTAGGAGCGTTCACGCTCACTTTACTCTGAGGAGCCTTGGGAATATTTTATTACGCTTAAAGAAAGAAAGACATTTACGTCTGCAAAATATCTGCAGAGTCTATTTTGGAAAGCTAAAGAACAGAGACAATTTGAAATAAAGTAGAAAGTATTATGAGAGTGTAGTGTTTTATCATTATGATCATCTTTAACTTATATTTCTGGGATGGGCTTTTCCACATAGACACACACGACGAGTTTAGGACTCGAACTCTACGATGTTGTACCAATAGGAATCGATGGGGTGCCAAGGCTTACAAAGAACACTAATTGTTCACTCTTCAAAATTTGGTTGGTTGAATTATTATTGAAAACTAAATTATTTATTTATTTATTCGGGACAACAACAGCTTTTACATATATATAGTCTATACACACATGGTTTCAATACAATTTAAGCCAATTACAGTTATCCACATACTTAATTTAATGAGTACTTATATAAACTTAAGCGCCCTAAGCTTAAGTATTTGTTATAATATAGTTATTTAAGTTTACAATGCATTTTTTTATGCGCACCGTAAGATGTGCAAATAAACCTATACCTATACATTGAGAGATAAGATAACAAAATTATAATATAGTAATATTTAACAATATGATAAATTTATTGAATGAAAATATATAATTACATTTATACTTGCTTAGATAATAGTTATATCAAAGATACAATAATATATAATATGGAGATAAGATACCGATACTGTAAAAATAAAATTATAGTAAATATATAATATTTTTTTATAGACACTTGAGTTAACTAATTTAATTAAGTGGTCGAAAAGATCACCTTCTGTCATGTCAGAAAGCTATGCTTCCACAGAGACATTGATTAAGTTGTATAGTTCCGGCCACAAAATCCACTTTCAAAGAAAATCTCTTCTTTTAAAGATGATAATAGTGCATACCTAGATGGCCGACCTGCAAGGTGGTTCCTCGAGCGTTTTTTGAATGAAAAAGACTTGAAGAACCTTGCAGGTCGGCACGGTGCGGGTAGCGTATTGAATGATCTCTCGCACTAGCTATTTTTACATCCGGACTCCACTTCTACTTGCCATAAGGTGGAATGGATTCATATAATATCAACAACGACTATTATCGAACCGCTTTTTACTGGGCAGGTGAATTAATAATTCGTGAAGTGTGGACTATTCTTGATTTCTTGCATAAAATATAGAATGTCAAAACGCGCGCAATCGGGATGATCGAAAGGCTGCATAAATATTCCCAAGAGCTTTCGATTTGATTGATACGATTTTAAAGTTGGATAATGTATCTTTCTTAGATTAATATTACAATTCGTGTAGATGGCCCAGTAGTAATTGCATAGTACAACTTTAATTATGTTCTTGGCAGTTCTTAGGGATTTCTGTAGCCTAAAATTGACGGCATTTTAATGGCAACACAATTTATCCCATTCATTCATTTTCTTTTCGCGCCGCTCAGCTGTGGAACAGCCTTTCCATTGTTATCCAAGATAGTCCGTCCATCACTAGCTTCAAAAATAGACTAAAGAAGCATTTTTTGACAGAAGTTTCCCAATAATGATCACAATTATATCCTATCAGTTTATACGTACTTTATATGTATTTATTTATTTTATATGTATGTATTCTTATTTTGAATTATTTATGTTTGTAAGATCTATACTATACATGTAATTTGTTATTTTAATTTAAAATATATTTTAGTTTTTAACTCTTGCATTTTGAGTCACCTACAATATTTGACATGTTCATGGGTTGACTGGAAGAGATCTCTCCTAGAGATAAGTTCGCCCTTGCAAACTTTGTACTGTTACTTGTTTTTGATATATTTTCAAGTGCAATAGAGAGTATATATTGAATGTTTTTTTATTATTGTAAAATTCCTGATCTGAGATTTTTGTATCTTTTTGATTATATCTGACAAATTTAATCATAAAATTGTATACTAATTCAGATTAAAAAGAAATTATTGCCAATGTTTAACCAACTTGTGGGGCACCAGACGGGCTCAGACGTCTCAACAATAAAAACATATTCAATAGGGATTTTGCCTGTCAATCCAGACGTTTTCAGATTGCAAATTAGTTTGACGTATTTCTTCGTTACATTATAATATTAAGAACTCATATAGTCATAATTTTCTATAATCAACTGGCTTAATATTAAATTATTTAGATAATTTGAAACGCAAGGCATTTTCTTGCATAACATGCGTACTTCTTTTACGCATTTAATATTTTGTAAACATTTCTGAATGGCATCAGTATTTAATATCCTTATTGAAAATATTCCATTTTTTTTCCAATGTGTAATTGAAAACATTACCGTTCCTGAACTGTCATGAAAAATTCATCTGGGCTTTGAAAACGAACACTTTACATCGTACAACTGTACATTTAGTACACTTTAATAAACTTTCATTACGTTCAACTACAGTCGCGCGATGTCCACTTCTTGCGCAGTTTACAGTCCTGAATTTAATAAACCCAAATGACAACTGCAGAGTTATCTCCCAGCGAAATTCACAAAACGCTCCCGAGCAAAGTATTTCTTTATTCATGAACACAAAAAATGCCATATTCTTAAATACCGCACTTGTTCCGCGTTCCGTGTAAAATGGGGACTTTCTCTTATACTATAGGTAAGTATAATTTTTCAGGTTGCGTTGAAATAACAATAGATTAATCCTGTCCATTCTTCGCTGGCACAAAGTTGGATCTAAAGTTATATTCTTTTATTATTTTCCACTTGATCGCTTGGGCGGCTATTAATTTAAGCGGACCTTTTTCAGAAATTTAATTTGTTTGGCGATACCGCTTTCGTTGCAAACCTTAAATAGGTACTAGATTATAACGTTTTTAATAAACTCCGATTTTTAGTATATTTGGTAGGTATGAGAATAGGTCGTAAAGTATTTCATAGTTTCAATTTAAGGAATTATATTTGCAAAATTACTGCCTTAACCACGCCTTGACCGTGCTACTGCTGAAAATCTGAGTTCATGTTAGTGACTCGCCATATACAGTTAAACCTTACAGGTTTCCGTGTACGGCTTATGTATTATGTGTGTTCTATAATAATGTATTGGAAATAATTAAACTAAATAAGAAAAAATACCGCTAAAGAACAAAAATATGACAGAACAATGTTTGCCGGGTCAGCTAGTAAAAATATTTTTTTCATCCCACCACCTCGGAAAGTGTAATTTTGCGCTTCGAAATCTGGCTGGAAAATTCTATTTTATTCGCTTGAGCGGCAAAGTAGATTTGAATTTAGAACATCACATATAATGAGTACTCAATATAATTGTAAATTCAAAACGTCATTAAACCTATTTAATGTAACCTCTATGGTGCCAAATTTATGATTAGAATGAAGATTATTTTGTCATTTCCTCGCTGAGGTGGGATGAAAAGTTACGTATTGCACTCGAGTGGAAAGATTTTTCACCTTGTGCTCGTTTGTTTCCCTCGCTGACGCTCAGGATTCTAATTTAGAATCACTCGCTGCGCTCGTGATTCAACTTTAGAATCCTTCGCTTGCTCGGTCATCCAAATCGAGCACGCGGTTAAAAAGGAACTTTCCACTCTTGTATAATAAATAACTATTAACACTAGCACCTCAACACCGGCAAAAGCAGTGTTTTAGTTTTCATAATCTTAACAGAGTAAAATTAATGAGATCTCAATAATATACTCGTAAACGGTTCTCCCGATTGTACTCAAAGTTAAAGTTTAAGCCCGTATTACAGAATGACACTCAGAAATCAATCATATCTTGAGAATTCATCAGCTTCTATCCAACATAAAGTGATAGAGACCTACGACGCTGAAGGCGGCGTTGATTATTGAGACTTTGATCGAGTTACGCGGTCTGGTTTATATAAAAGGCGTAACTCGATCAAAGTTTTATTTTTATATTATTTTGAATTCGACACAGCAAAAACTTACTAGGCGTTAAAAGGAAAGTTTACAAAACTTTCTGTGAGTAAACTGACATTTGAGGAACGATCTCACGCAAAGTTTTAAATAAAATAGGGGTGCGATACATTTTTCGAACATAATTAGATATTTCTAATACCGTATATTCGAATTTTTTTATTAACTAGGACGGTAAAACAAAGGATGTCTCAGAGAGCACTTTGTTGGACTTTTTTTACCACCACTTTCTGGTCAGGTGTGGCGTAAATAATATTTTACTAGAGTTGCGGGTAAGCCCGTCAGAAATAATCTGAAAAAATAGAAAAAACAAAAGGATTTCTTTCATTTTTCACTTTTTAAGATTAGTTTGATGAATTTTCAAAGTTGTCAAAATCAATGATTGGTATACCTACACGAAAGACAACTTTGGAACCATCTCTATTGCATTGTTTTTAATATTTATCAAATAATAGATTATAAATGGACACATCGTACTCGTGATATCTTATGAATGATTTATATAAAGAAAACTATTCTTATTTTTTACTACTAAGCTTGTAATAACCTACAGTCAGTCGAAAAACGCCTTAGTTTTAAAACGGTGAGAGTCGAACTTTGTATTCTCAGTAGGAATTACTATGTTGCTGTTCCGATCAGTGTTTCTACGTCAGTCCGGGGGCACCACCAGGAGAGCAGTAGGATCCTAAAGCGCTCGTGGGCACATATCATCGAAAGGCGTGATTATAGGATTTTCTGATTTATATTTGAAGGTTTGTATTTTAATTTATACGTGTAAAGCGTTTCAAATGCAATAATACTCATCACCATTAATATTTTATAAGATAAATGAAGAAATGTGAAGCAGTTTGCTGTGTTTCGGATTGAAGGGAAAGGTAGCCAGTGTATTACTGGGCATGCAAGGCATATCATCTTAGTCCCCAGGATGGCAACGCACTGGCAGTGTTAAGTGATTTACCCTTAATATTGTAAGTGTCTAAAGGGTCTATGGGTGGGCAATATGACTTTTAGTCACCTAGTACAGAGAGGGTTCATATACATGCGAAATTGTCACTTAATCTTGACTGTTTTTTTCTTCTTCGTATGTACTGTATGCGCCTCGCGCGCGCAACTCAAAGACAATGCGCCTGTTTTGAGTTGGAAAGTGAGGGTGATTTGGTTCATTTTTCAAGCATTTCGTATTACACATAGTGAAGTTACGATAATATGATCGCTATCTCTCGTAGGCTTTGTAGGTTCACAAGTAGTTCTTGACTGGCATTACTATTAGATTTATTAGATAGCTCATCAGAAACACATCAAATTGATTCTAATTTCCAGTTTTGACATGTTTAACAAAATAAAAATATTATTTTTCTGGCAACCTTATGCTAAAGCCATAGTAAATCGACACGTTTTCCCTAATGCTACTAGTATAATGGGAATTTGTTCTGAAAAGAAAGCGCGTAATTATCTCGCATTATAAGGGACCGTTTAAATGACATTACGGAAAATCGTTTTTGTATTCTGCAAAACTGTTGCCTAATTTGTAAGGGAGATACAAAATTTCGGCGAAAAATAATGAAACATCATTTGTTGTTTTTCTTTTACCATAGAGCAAAAAAGACATGAAATTAAAACCTTATTTGCCTGTGACCCGAAGAAAGGCGAGCCTCCCTCAAGGTTAGTCAGGTGAGTTTCTCTACTACCGTCTTAAACTACAGTCTAGGGCATACGAGGTGTAAGTAAGCGGCATACCAGAGGGTGCCCCTAAAGTCTGAGCTAGGCTGGAACGGATAGGTGAGAAGCGCTTGGTACATAATTATGTACCTTATTCTCGACAGTAAGTTTTTGTAAGGATATTTCAGTCATCGGATATTGAATGTGTAATTTCTTTAACATTGTTAGGCATACGTCAGGAATAAAAAAGTAAGTCTGACTTGTGATTCAAAAATATTGTAACAAATTCATCGTCTTCTCGAGAAAGGTCGCGGTAATGACGAGTCCAAGTCTTCTCTCAGCACTTCAATATAACGGAATTATTTTCTAGCTATTTCGTTTTGATACTTTTTTCAACTAAGTATTTTTTCCATATTCTAGAGATGTTCAAGCTTATTTTTTTATAAATAATGAATATAACGGACCAAATTACTCAAACCTCGTAACTAATTGCCTACATCAATACAATACCATCGCATATAGTTCAGCCAACTAACATCCACATGAATATTCCGTAGAAGACAATTAATTTACCTTGACGTAACAGTGGCGTGTTTTAATTAAGCTAGTTTTAGACGATCCAAACGAGTTTTATAGTACAATTCTCTTGTTAGTTTCTTTAGAAACAATAAAAGCGTGAGATAATTAATATTCTTAAGTCGAACACAATTATTATTTTAATTAAATTTTAGATGAACGAATCTTCAAACCTGACTGCTTTTCCAATACATTTTTTAAATTTTATTATAAAAAACATTCTGTAAGTTATTGGATATCTCAAGAAAATGCTGTCAGAATAATATAATATAAAATAAATTTAAAAGACATGGGTGTAGTTTTTAAAAATTAACTATAGATAAAGACTTCATTTAATGATCATAAAACGTACAGTTGACTGAAAATAATTGTTAGATTTATACCGCGAACCACGAGGGTGGCATACAAGAATGAGTACGTCTGATAGTAATAGTTACAGTAGCTTATAGATGGTTCACTTGGAAAAAAAGATATGGCTCAAAGGTCGAGATCCTGAGCCAAAAATATGAAAAAGGTGTTAATCACACGCTATCAAACCCCTTTTCCCTGGTGGCTTAGTTACTCACCTTATTCACTAACACAAATACAACACTACACAAATGCGGTGTTATTGGACTCCAGTCGTCTGTAGGGTAGAGGTAACTATCTAAGGAGCTCCTAAAGCGACTAGTCCCCAATACCCTACCTCTCCTAATGGGAATTGTCTGAGCCACAAGTTAACTAAGTGAATTTCCGCAGTCGTTCTCAAAAATAATATAAATGTACAAGAGCCAGGGATTTATCAATTTTATAACTGCGCCTGGCTTCCTGGGGCGGCCCATTTTTCACAGCAATCTCTCCGACCAACCAGCGTTTCTACGGCAAAGGATTTAGTTTGGAAGTCCCGGAATTTGATTCATTTTTAAGTTCGTGTCAGGGAGGAGATTTTAACGCATCCGTAACAGAATTCGAACAAGTTCAGGATGGCTTGATTCCTGTGTCCGTGTGTTTTTCCTTCATCTTTTCAAAATTGTTTATTGGTATTCATGTCTATCTATTTCTCTTTATTAGAAATATGGTTCCGCTTTTTTAGAAAGGTTGACTAGTAACGCAAATAAACAGAATTGGCAATTAATTTCTCGTCGCATAATCACGAAATGTTATTCTCTGCTAGCACGCTTACTCTTTTTATCATAGAACCAGGGGCCATACGAAAGAGACCTGAAGAAGTACCTTGCAGTTCAGCAACATGTTTATAAGGGGACTTTTTAGTTGGTGAAACGTATCTTAATGTACGGATTCAGTTAATAGTTTATTTTATACTAGTGGACCCGACAGACTTCGTCCTGTCATAAAGAAATTATTCGAACTTTTCTCGCCGTGAAAACCATCCTTGAAATTCAACGAACATATAAAAAAAAAATTGGCCAAATTGGTCTAGGCGTTGTTGAGTTATGCGCTTACCAACACAATTTGCGATTCATTTTTATATTATAGATTAAGTGGCACATAATGTATGTTATAGCTACTACCCTTTTTAATGTCAATGAAAGAATTGCTACTATCTACCCTTCTTAATGGCAATGAAATTAATAAGCCATAAACTGCTACTTTTAACGATACGAATCCAAAAGAAACATTAACAGCGCTTCCGTAATTTGCGAACTCATTAGCTTCGCCCGAAGCTGATAATTTCCCAGATAATGCCATTAACCGTTTGTCTCGCGGAGGCAATAATAAAAGAATTTAAGCTTTATACTCTGGGGGAAAAGGTTAAAATGCTTTGCAAATTAAATCAGGAGCCGGAATTCAGTTGTTAAAGTGAAAAATATGGTGACAACTCAATTATACAGGAACGGTAAAAGCACGTCAATGACTCACTGTTTGCTCTTTACAAAAATAAATTTTAGAGTTGGCTTTATTGACAAATTAGTAAAGATTGTGGAGACATATTTAATAGGTATACGGAACTTCAGTTTAATAAGACAGGCTTCAATACTGAAATTTTGATTTCAGTAATCTCTAAATTCGGCTCCAGATTGGACTCTTTTAATGGGCACGTGTGAGAAACATTACAAAATACATAGATATACAATAGCATACTAACGCGTATATTAGAGCGAGATAGATAGACGAGACCATTTCACGTACACGCGGGGGGCCTAAGGAGGCCTGTCAGTCACGTAGAAAAGACAGCAACTGTCAGACTGCAGTACTATTTATCATCCCCACATGCGCATTACGCACATATCGGTGTATTTTTTGGTCTCACCCTAGTCGAATCATCGTAAATCTATAAATGTCAGTAAGAATAAATCTATGATAAAATACCAATAAATGACATATCGGTTTCTACGTCTACTTTAGTCACAGATACCTACTCAAGCGTCTGATGTTCTTCGAACTGACTGTACCATCGGAAACAAACATTACCAAAAACCATGCTATAAAAACAAATAAACTCTTTGATTTAACAAGCCAATTTACAAAAAAGTTTATATATTTTTGGTTTATATGCGATGAGGCGCAAGAGGTCCCAATTTACCCTGCTCCCAATTTATTTGGGACGGTGCAGTATGTCTTGACATCGACAATACTGCTTAGACCTTGTCCAAAAGAGCGAATTCGCCGCGAATCTTTACGCGCGAACACACTACGCACATTGGCAAGGTACTGGAGCTCAATACATTGCGTCCACAAGCTTCGCGCGTTGAGCTTCAGCATGTGTTCGCGCGTAGAGATTCGCGGCGAATTCGCTCTAAAACCTACATCTGGGGTACAAGACCCAGGCACTGCTCCTGACTTCCCACTCTGCAACTCGATGTATCCAGCACCCGCACGGTCCATGGAACACCGAGTTCTCGTGTCTTCGTCTCTCTATCATCTAAGAAATGCATTTGGGAAAAAGGAATGTACTATAATTAGAAATCAAAACCAAAAAAGCTCTTTATTTACATGACTTTGCTAAGTACTTTTAAAAAAATATGTTTTACCTATACGGAAATACGTGTATTATGCGTTAACAAAATAATAATTCAATCATTTTATTAATTTGTGCTATCATGAATTTTGATCATATTTGAATATGTTCCCAAGTCATCTATTATTCAGTAATGTGGCAACAAAATTCAAATTAATTCACAGGCCACAATCTCGATTTACTCGGGTTAAGGCAATAGACCTCGCTATCCATATTTCACAATTATCTTAAGTTATCCTCTCGTCTGTATATTAGTTTACATGGTGTTTGAGCTGCTAATTTTGATTTACATGTAGTTTGAAATGATTTGTACGACGGCTTACTAGATTGAGTTATTATTTTACGCAAGCTCTGAACATAATAATCTGATGAAAATTTGAAATAAAATGCTGACTAGTTTCGTTGTAAACACGTTTTTTAAGGTTTTTTCAGAATTCATCGCCTACAGGGGGAAAATATTCACCCCATTTTCCCCTTTTTGGGGTTGAATTATCTATATCAAAGTCTAAAAATCAACATGGGAATTAGGCATATTTTCCTCATTAAAAAATATAAAACCATGGAATTTTGAGTTTAGGCACTTGATAAGAAATACTTATCCTAAAAGCTGATTTTTCAATCGTGAGATAAAATTTAACAGATAGTTTGATTATTCTCCAAACTGAAGCAAAATTAAATGTCACTTGAAATCAAATACTAGACACGAAATGACAACTGACAATGTAATTTTAATTTGTCCGTATATCGGACGAATAAATAAACAACTTTTTAAAAAAAAGTCAAACCGACTTCAAAAAGTATAAAAATAATATATTAATAAAATGTGTGCTAAGTGCCTGCTGTACTGTTTGAAGTCGGTGCCAAGCCATGTCAATCGTTCAGCACAACGAGCCCCCCATCACACAAGCTGGCGCGTTCGGTCGCAATCGCGGGATGGTGTGATCAATGAATGTGATGTCGCAGGTGGACCTATGGAATACCCTCGTTGGCTTGGCACCGACTTCAAACAGTACAGCAGGCACTTAGCACACATTTTATTAATATATTATTTTTATACTTTTTGAAGTCGGTTTGACTTTTTTTTTAAAAGTTGTTTATTTTTCTCTTTTTAGTGTAAATAATTGTTGTTTTTTTATATATTCTTTATTGTACACACATAAAAAGGTTTAAAAATATACATTAAGGTTTTTTATACATATATTACGAGATAGAACACAAACTTGCGGCCCATTCGGTGTTAAGTGGTTCCGTCGCCTATCAACACTTGCAATATTATGGGTAAATCACTTAACATTAGTATTGCGTTGCCATTCTGGGGATTACTTTTTGGGTTTGGTGCCCCTTTTATGTAGGCGACAGGCTGGCGACTACATGGCCCTATGGGTGGTTATATGTGTGACAAAATGTTATTTAAGGCTCTGCTCAACCCGTCATGGGATTACAAGCGTAATCGTATGTATGTATGGGAATAGGAGTACCTACCTTTAATATTTGAATAATTATCATCCAAGTCCTAACAATTAAGGAGATTTCCCTTCCATCATCAGCTAACCGAAATAACTTTAAATATACAACTATCGGTCTTTACGTACCTGTAACCTTTAAAGGATTAACACCCAATTCCTAACTGTTACGGTGCTTTGCCTTTCATCATGACCAGCTCACCTAATAAGCTGTAAGAATACAACTAATGGACTTTAGGTAACTTGAATATTTAAAGCATTATCATCCAACTCCTAACTATTAAGGAGTTTTCCTTCCATCATCAGCTCACCTAAATAACTTGAAAGAATACAACTATCGCTCTTTAGGTACCTTTGATATTTAAAGAATTATCATCCAACTCCTAACCATTAAGGAGTTTTTCGTTTCATCATTAACTCACTGGAATTATGTGAAAGAATACAACTATCGTTCTTTAGGTACCTTTAATACTTATATAATGATCAACCAACTCCTAAAAGTTAAGGAGTGATTCCTTCCATCATCAGCTCACCTGATTAACTTGAAAAAATACAACTACCAGTCCTTATGTGCCTATAATATTTAAATAATTATCATCCAACTCCTAACCGTTAAGGAGTTTTGCTTTCCACCATCAGCTCACCTGAATAACCTGAAAAAATACAACTATCGCTCTTTTGGTGACGTACGGAACGTCAAACTATCAACATCGCGTAGCGTAAAAAATATTTATTTTCAATATAATTGACGTTGTTTTGTGTATATTTAGTGATTAAATGGATAAATACATAGTGTGTAATCTGTGTGAGTGTTTGTGGCTTATATAATTATAGGAATAGTTAAATAACAAAAATCTGGTTTTTACTCAGTACAATATAAAACAAAACTACCCTATAGTTTGGACATAAATTTAAATAAGTCGCTAAAATAAACAAAAACATAAATAAAAACATATAGTGATTGAAAATACGTGTAAATAACAATATTGTACAGGAAAAATGGTGAATTGTGGCGCTTGCGGCAAGTTTCTTTCGCTGGCGGGAGCGGCAACTTGCAGCGCCTGCCCAATCAAATACCACCGTGCCTGTCTGGCCATTGCAGATAAGGTGCAAATCAGCAAGGACTGGGTCTGCCCTAACAGTAAGAGGCATGTGCGCCGGGGCGACAACAGCCAGACGCCGGTGAAGGGTATCAGCGAGGACGGCGACTGTGGGGCGCCCCTGCCGGTGTCGTCGCCGCCCGCGCCGCCTCGCGCCGCCTGTGCGGGGCCGGCGCCGGCCGTGGACGGCTCCGCTTTGGGGACCACTGCTTCGGCGGGATCGGTGGACGTGGCAGGCATTTCGGAGTTCCGTCGCGAGTTTGCCGAGTGCATTAGCGAGATGCGCGAGTTCCGCAGGGAAATGGTACTCCTGCGCGAGTCTTTCGCAGCTTTCACCGTTCGACTCGACAGCGTCGAACAACGACTGGAGGCCCTTGAGCGCGGACAGTCTGGAGGAGACGCGGCCAAAGTGGCCGAGCTCGAGCAGTCCGTCAGCGCCCTCAGGCAGGAGCTGAACGAGCGCGACCAAGACGCGCTCCTGTCCGATCTGGAGGTGGGCCATCTCCCAGAGGAGAAGGGGGAAAATGTGGTGCTGGCGGGGCGACTGGGCGTGCCCCTGGAGGAGCGTGACGTGGTGTTCGCGGAGCGCGTGGGCGTGCGGCCGGCGGAGGCGGCGGGCCGGCCGCGCCGCGTCGTGGTGCGGCTGGCGAGCCAGCGCCTGCGCGACGACCTGCTGCAGGCCGCGCGCGTACGCCGCGCCGGACTGGCCGCCGCCTCGGGCCCGCGCGTCTACATCAACGAGCGCCTCACTCGCCACAACCGGCAGCTCTTTCATTGCGTCCGCGAGGAGTGTCGCCGGCTGCAGTGGCGGTACTCGTGGACGAAGCGGGGCCGCATATTCGCTCGGCAAGGGGATGGTAAACCTGTTGTCCATTTTCGTGTAGAGGACGACATCGGACGGACCTTCGGACGAGGGACGCTGGACCGACAGGGACCTGTCGAACATTAAACAGGTGTTAGCTTTGACATACTGTTTTTCAATAATTTTAACCAATAACTGTTCTTTTTTATTCATTTATGCATTAAGTCTTTTAAATTTACCTTTTATTGAGATTGTCTGTGTCCACACCATCATCTATTTTGTGTTTAATTTAGCGTTCTTTGAAAATAATTGTCCTTGTGCGAGGTCATACATTAGCCATGCATTTCAAAGTTACAGTTGGTATTTCTCAGGGCCTGGTTTTGCTGTGATCTACAACATATTTACCTACATAAATTATTTATTCATATATTATATATTATTTTTATACATGGTCACTCATATATGCTCACCTGAATGTTTTATTATTATTAATTGCCTGTTGATATATTATTTTATAGAAAGACAGAAATTATATGTGTATGTATATTGCAAAACCAATATTGTTGTAGCATTACAAATACAATTTATAATTTACAATTGCTCTCATAAATACTTAATTCAAATTATTAAAATATAATAGTTCTAAAAGGTTTAAAGTTGGACTTTTCAATGCTGGTTCTCTTTGTACAAAGCACGATGAGTTCATTGTCGCAATGGAAGAGCTATCACCAGATATAATAGCAATTAACCTCCATAGCCCCGTTCGCGCTCAGGAGCGCGAGAACACAATTAAAATCAATTGTGTCTGGATATTAATAATCGTCCAGGGATTAATGAAACTTGGTTGAGATCAGGACAGGATGACAGTGCTCCGAGGGTAAAGGGATATCGTCTAATACACATTCCAAGACCTAGTCATATTCGTGGGGGACGCGGAGGGGGTGTAGGGTTTTATGTGCGCAAGAATATAAACGCCCGCAAATGTCAACACCCATCTACAGCAGTGATTGAGCAGATGTGGCTCAAGGTACACCTCCAAAACCAAATAATAATATTAGGGACTGCATACAGACCGCCATGGCAGGATGTAAATTTATTCTTAGATGCCCTTACAAAATCAATTACTTCTTTTGGTAAAGTTGACGGGTTGATCATAGTTGGTGATTTTAATATAAACATGCTTGATTGTACTAGCAGCAAATACAAAATTTTTGAGCAATTTCTATACAGTATAAATTTAACTCAGATTGTGGAACAGCCGACACATTTCACTGATCGCAGTGGCAGCTTAATAGATGTTATGTGCACTGACATTGAGTATCTCCACGTGGAGGTCAAACACTCTCCTGACCTAGGTGGACATGCAATGGTGGCAACAGAGTTTAAAATAAAAAAAGAAAAAGTTTTGCCTCGCTACATTACCTACAGACCTCTAAAAAATATTATCTTAGAGAATTTTAATAGGGATCTTGATGCAATTAACTGGAAATCCTTAAATAAAATTGATAACATTGATTCCCTAGTCCAAGCTTTCACTTTTTGTATTACTGAATTATTTGATCTACATGCCCCAATTAAAACAAAAAAATTTAAATATCCACCTCACCCTTGGATCACAGATACAATAAAAACTATGATGAATATTAGGGATAAATATCACAAGAAGCTAAAAAAACATAGCACTGAAGTCTTTAAGGAGTGTTACAAAAATATGAGGCATCTTGTGATCACTGCCATAGAGAATGAAAAAAGATGCTTTTTTGAGAAGCACATCAACTCAAACATTAGTAACCCTAAGAAACTATGGCAGAACCTGCATACATCAGTGCTACCAAATAAAAAAGGTGTGTCAGACTTGCCTCCCCATTTTGATAACCCTAGTGTGATTAACGCACATT
Source organism: Elophila nymphaeata (assembly GCA_955850985.1). Lineage (NCBI taxonomy): Eukaryota > Metazoa > Arthropoda > Insecta > Lepidoptera > Crambidae > Elophila > Elophila nymphaeata. The sequence goes on along the minus strand of OY039076.1, from coordinate 12,712,568 downwards.
TTCTTGATACACCAGGTGAGAGTAATGTGTCAATTTCTCAACTAACATATCTAGAACACCATAGATTTACTACAGCAAATTTTGAGCTGCATACTGTATCTGAGGATGTTGTCTTGAAGACTATCAAAAGTTTTAAGTCCAATGCCCAAGGGCATGATGGTCTCTCCCTTGACATGCTGCTACTGACATTACCACACTCCTCTGCCTAAAACCAGCCCGCCAGCCACAGTGCGTGATCTTAGACCGATAAGTTTGCTTCCCTGCATTTCAAAAGTTTTGGAGAAAATAGTCTGCAGCCAGCTTACAAAATACCTTGAACAACAAAATATACTTCCCCGTTTTCAGTCGGGATTTCGAAAGAGCCACAGTACTGCGTCTGCTCTCACTGATGTAGTGGATAATATTCTTACAGGACAGGATGAGGGAAAAGTAACAGCTATGCTGTTACTGGACTTCTCACGGGCATTTGATACAATAAACACTACACTATTGTTATCTAAACTCAAATACTATGGCCTGGAAAGTAGCACTATAAAATGGTTCAATAGCTATCTTACACACAGGCAGCAATACGTTGATCTAGCAAGAGTAAATGGAACCAGCTTACAATCCCCTCCGCTTCCAGTCACAAGAGGCGTACCGCAGGGCTCGATCCTAGGTCCTATTCTATACATCTTATATAGTGCAGACATCACCACATGTATACAAAACTGCAAATATCATCTATATGCCGATGACTTACAGCTTTACCTGCCTTTCAATCCCTTAGAGAGTGCTAACTCAGCAATAAAAATAACTGACGACTTGACCCGAATATCAGACTGGTGTAAGAAGAACTGTCTTGTCCTGAACCCAAGCAAGTCTAAACTCATTCTATTGGGTACAAGAAAAGGTCTGCACAAGGTAAAAAACTCAAATACTCCTTTCAATATATACATAGATGGAGAGATCATTGAATGTGTGGACTCAGTAAGAAATCTAGGACTTATCTTTGACAGTCACCTCAATTTTGAGAAACATGTAATGGAATGTGCTCGAAACTGTTTCTACCGCCTAAAGGTAATGTATAGCATACGCCCCTACTTAAGCGAGGAACTAAGAATTAGGTTAACTGAATCCTTAATCTTGTCAAAATTAAACTATTGTGACACAGTTTATGGGCCTTGTCTGTTGTCCAGGACAGCAAAACTCGTCCAAAGGGTGCAGAATGCTTGTGCACGTTTTTCGTTTCATATTCCTCCTCGATCACACGTAACACCATTTCATAATGCTGCTGGCATATTGAGGATGGAAGCCCGAAGGAAGCTTCATCTTGCGTGTCTCATGTTTGGTATAGTGAATACAAGTAAGCCACAGTATCTTTACTTAAAATTGACATGGGCACAAGCTCACCGGGCTCAGAAGAGAACTTGCACGAGCGTTTTCGCAACACCCAGGCATCGGACTAGTGCTTTTCGGGGATCTTTCAAATTCGCTGCCTCTCGTTGTTGGAATGATATCCCGCCGCCAATGCGTGACCTAAAATCAAAATGTTTATTTAGAAAACATTATAAAGCCTACCTACTTAATGTGCAAAAATCCATTTAGCACGTACTCACCCGTAAATTTCACGTAACGATTAAAAACGAGATGATCAAACCAATCAAAAATGAGTATTGAGAAGGCAGTGTAAATTTTTTATACACCATTTTATTTTATTTTTTCTTTGCACCATTTTACTATCGCGACGCGTGACCCGTGTGCGCGTGCGATGCTCCAATTTGTTGCAGACTGTACATATTTTCTTGTTTCTCTCTGTTGGAGTAAACATTTGTGAATTCTGCTTGCGTGGCAGAAATGGCTGAACATATACATGGCAGGAAATAAGGCAAAAGAATATTACATAACATTACACATGCACGTACCGACATTATAGACAAAAAGTTGGACCACAGATTAGAAAGAATATGTCTAAACTATAGTTTTTTAATTGGTTCTATTGTCAATGACATCTGGCTCATACAGCCCTAATTCTTTATATTATTATTCTTTATATTAAATGTTACTTAGTTTAAAAATATTTTTATTTATTTGTTTGTTTATTATTATAAACAAGTATTATTACTGTTATACGTTCTTACATAGTATACATTTTAAATTATTTGATATTTTATCCTTATTATCTGTATTATTAGTAAAAATTCGTAGGATTTTATTTATTTCATTAGTATTTTATTATATTTGTTGGACACCGTACGTCACAGCAAGGAAGGCCCTGCCAGAAAAACAGCGCTCCTGCGGCACTGTCGTAGGAGCAGATGCTGAGGTAGGAACCTTTTGGCCTCGCACAGAACTATATGGGTACCTATTAGTTAAGTTGTATGTAAGTATTTTGTTATTTTAGTAGTTATAATTGTTATTTTATTTTTCTTTTGTTTTTGTTCTGGCGAGGCCAATAAATGTTTTTCTTTCTTTATTTCTTTCTTTCTTTTGGTACCTTAAATGTTTAAAGAATTATCATCCAACTCCTAACCATTAAGGAGTTTCTCCTTCCATCATCAGCTCACTTAAATAACCTGAAAGAATACAACTATGGGTCTTTAGGTACTTTTAATATTTAAATAATCATCAACCAACTCCTAACAGTTAAGGAGTTTTACCATCCATCATCAGCTCATCAACATGAGTTGACTACCAGACGCAATTATACTAGAATAGCTTTACAAAAAACATGAATAACCCTCCCTTTCCGTTGTTTTCCGAGGGTTCCCCTCGATTTCCCTAGCTTCCCATCATCAGATCCTGACTTGGTGACATTGGGACCACCTCAGGAGTATACACTATCGAAAAAAAAAAGAATTTTGAATATCGGTTCACCATTGACAGAGATATCGGTGAACATACATATACCTTCCATCATCAGCTCATCATCTCGACTACCAGACGCAAATGCTAGTATAGCTTTAGAAAAAATATGAAAAACTTTATACATGCCTATAAAATTTGAGGGTTGCCGTCGATTTCCCTGACTTCCCATCATCAGACCCTGCCTTGGTGACAATGGGACCACCTCAGGAGTAAACACTATCGAAAAAAAAAAGAATTTTGAAAATCGGTCCACAATTGACAGAGTAATCGGTGAACATACATAAAAAAAAATACATACAGACGAATACAGAACCTCCTTCTTTTTGGAAGTCGGTTAAAAATATCTAAGGATTGAAAAATCAGCTCTAAAAAAATTAATATGCTGCCAGAAGTAACTATTCCACGTGAACTATTTAAAGCTAGTTATATAAAAAAAAATAGTAATAAATATCCCAATATGCTATAAAATATGGCTTAACTTTTAATTCCGTTTCACACCCACCAGGATTACATCTAGAGGTCACGAGTTTGATTTTCAGGACGTTACTAACTTGTGGTCGGTTTTGCTACTGGTCGTTTGCCTGACTGACTAGAGTGTGTGTAACTATAATTATATTTCGTCGCTTCATTCTTTGATATAATTATTAACAACGTAGTCCCTTTGTCCTACAGGCAACATCGCACGTCTTTAGAGAAAAAAAAAAAAAAAACAAACGTCATTGCTTAGCTGTCATTTAGTGTCAGGTCCATAATTTCTTCATTCCTTTTTCGTGCGAGGCAACTTGCGCACGCGTCAAAAATGCCGAAGCGCAGTGCTCAGGAAAAACTGCAACATTATGAAAAGAAGATAAGAAAACTTAAGGAAAAGGAGGAACTAGCGCAACGTTGACGAATTCGACGCATAAGCTCGTCAGATGATGACAGAATTATAACAGGTATGTGTATTGCGAAATGATTACATATCACATTATTTGTCTAATGATCGTGTATTTGTTAATTAACTGAACGAATATCTAAATAACGAAATTTAATAAAATTTCCATTCATTGATTTTTTTTTTCTAACTACCATCTATTTTACATTTATATAAAAGTAAAGTATCTTGATGATTGAATTAGCGTTATGTTTCAATGCTTAATATTTAAACACTTACAAAATAAATCGGGATTGACTGCGGGTCAACCCCGATGACATAATTAGCTGCGGGCTAATTATGCGTCATGCTTTTAGGACATAAATTAGTAGAATTACTTGCGTTTTCAAACCTAAACGCTCGTTACCTACAACCTATTGTCTGCGGGACAATACGTGTACAGATTATTTGGTACACACTACCCTCGTTTGACGTCGTTGATTTTTTCTTGCTTTAATTAAAAATTTTATAATAGTATCGTGAATGCGAAATCAACTATAAAAATAAATATTGTTGTTTTCTAGACGTCACGAATATCACACAAAATGAAGTGGAACCGGAAGCGGGTCCCTCCAATACTAATATATGCGAAGTTGACGAACTGCCTACGCCAGCAAGTCAAGATGCTATACCGGAAGAGTCTACAGATCTAATGTTAGACCCAGAGATACTCTCAGCATTGGGGGCATCCTCATTCGATACGCCAGACTTCGGAAGCGACATTCACGATAGTCTGGCAAAACTATGGACGCCATTATTAAAAAAAGGCTTATTGAAAGATGACAAAGAGAAAATTATGAAGGAAAAAGAATACCTGGTTCCCGGCAATTGTAAGATGTTACAGGCGCCAAAACTAAACGCTGAGATTTCGGCCGCGGTCTCTGACATAGTAAGAGGACGAGATAAGAAGTTTGTGGGCTTCCAACAACAGCTCGGGGCGGGGACCTCAGCAATAAACAGGGCCATGGATACCCTGCTCTCCTCGGATAACAAGATCCAAGCCTTGAAATATCTAAGCGACGGTTGTCGTATTTTGGCTGACTTACATTATTGTCTAACAAGAGACAGAATTAAATTAATAACTCCCAGCTTAGAAAAGAATTTTCTACATGTAATACAAGATTCAGAGAGGGATGAAACTTTATTTGGCAATTCACTGTCTGAGAACATTAAAGCCAGCAAAGCTATTGAACGACAAGGCTTACAAATTAGAAAATTAACAACAAATCAAAAACCTGCCGCAGCTCAGTCGACTGTCACTCGTCCTGGATTTCAGGAAAACTGGTCAGGACCTCCTCGGTACCCGCCGAGCAGGGGGGGGGGGGGGGGCGGGGAGGTCACAGCTACAGAGGTCAGAGACAAATACGGCCGCCTCGGCGAGCCTACCCGCCGCCAACTTCAACTCAGACGCGGGGCCACAACCAGCCCAGAGGCCGTGCACCGCAGCAGTAACACAGGTACATGCTGGCAGAATTAATTTTTTTTATAATTGTTGGTCTCATGTCACAATAAATCAAACGGTACTGTCGTGGATTCATAGCGGATATTCTATACCGTTTTGCACAGAAGTGGTTCAACCTAAAATACCTAGATTTAACCTTTCACTTGAGGAAAGATACCAGATGGTCGGGGCTATCGAAAAATTAATTGAATTAGGAGCTGTCACTCAATGTGTACCATTACACGACCAATACCTTTCAAAAACATTTTTAGCGCCTAAATCAAATGGCGGAAAACGCTTTATTTTAAATCTGAAATCGTTAAATAAATTTATTTCAAAAAGTCATTTTAAAATGGAAGACTATCGGACCGCATTAAAGCTCATACCACAAGGTGGGTTCCTAGCAACGATAGATCTGAAAGAGGCATACTTATTGGTACCTATATGTAGTAACGATCGAAAATACTTAAGATTTAACTTTAAAGCTCCAAATTCAAATAATTTGCTTACATACGAATTCACAGCAATGCCGTACGGACTCTCCGTGGCACCCAGGGTATTTACAAAGATAATGCGAGAGGTTATGTCGTACCTTAGAAACCAAGATCACATATCAGTAATGTACCTGGACGATATATTATGTATAGGAAATAGTATACAACAATGCGAAGATAATGTAAGCGTTAAGTCTCTTACAATGTTTAGGTTTCATTATTAATGATGACAAAAGCAGACTAGAACCCGCTCAAGTTCGCACTTTCCTAGGTTTTGTATATGACACACAACATTTTTCAGTATCGTTGCCAATAGAGAAACGTGAAAAAATTTCCCAGATAGTCAGAACATTTTCAAAATTACCCAAGTGTAAAATTCGCGATTTCGCACAACTGATCGGCGTTCTTATTGCGGCCTGTCCAGCGGTGAGATACGGTTTTTTATATACAAAAAATTTAGAACGAGTTAAGTTTTTGGCACTATAGCAGCATAATGATAATTATGATGTAAAAATCTCGTTACCTAGTTCAATTTTAGAAGACCTAAATTGGTGGCGCGACAATATTTTTACAGCTTTCTGCCCCATGAGGACCATTAGTTATAAAAGAGAAATATTTACAGATGCCTCCCGAACAGGTTGGGGAGCCGTCTGTGAGGGTAACAAGGCTAACGGAAAATGGAAACACACTGAATTAGACCACCATATCAACTATTTAGAATTACTAGCAGCCTTCTTAGGCCTAAAATGTTATGTCAAGGGAGACAATAATTGTTCAATCTTGCTCCGTATAGACAATACCACAGCAATTTCTTACATTAACCGTCAAGGGGGAATTCAGTTCCCACATCTGAATAGTCTGGCGCGATCTATTTGGCAGTGGTGCGAAAAACGTAACATTTGGTTGCAAGCGTCTTACGTAAATACCAAGGACAATTGTGCAGACGCTGAGTCTAGGAAAATTAACCCTGATACTGAATGGGAACTATCCGAAAATGCGTATCAATTAATAATAGATAATTTTGGTCGCCCAAAAATCGATCTTTTCGCCTCTCGCAACAATACTAAATGCGAGAAGTTTATTTCATGGAAACCTGACCCGGACGCCTACGCAATAGACGCATTTACAATCCCTTGGCAAACAGATGTCTTCTACGCTTTCCCGCCTTTCTCGCTGATTTTAAGATCGGTAAGAAAAATTATCGATGATAGCTGGTATTTTCGTTTTTCCATACTGGCCGTCTCAGCCTTGGTTTCCGCTTCTTCAAAGCATTCTCGATTCTGATATATTATTTTTTGATCCAAATAAGCACCTCTTGCAATCCCATTTCAGGGACCACCACCCGCTGCACTCGAAACCCTGGGTGCCGCGAAGCTTTGCGGGCGGCGTTCACACGCAGAGGCGTTCCACCAGATCTGTGATCATCTATCCTTTAGTGAATGGGCAACGCCTGGTATCTACAATAGCAGGAATAAGTTGTACGATTTGTATGGTCAAAAATCATTTAATTTTGATCCAGTATTTGTTAATTATGTAAGAGACTACTCTAAAGTTTTCAAAAGAGCCTGTTCCACTGCCAAGTCAGTTTACTTAAAAAACAAAATTAAGAATTCTACAAATAAGATTAAAGAAACCTGGAATGTTATTAACAGTGAAACTGGTAGGAGTCAAACACGCTTCCGTAATATTAAATATTAAAAGATTAATGATGTAAATGTTAAAGCTGATTTGGAAGTAGCGATGGAATTTGAAAGGTTTTTCTCAGATGTTCCCATACAGACTACTAAATCACTTCAGTCGTCTTCCACCTCAGCTGAACAGCTGCTTAAACAAAATGTACCATCATGTGATAGTAACTTTGAATTTACAGCTGTTAATTATAAAGATATTATAAATACGTTTAAAACTCTAGACCTGAAAAAATCTATGGATCTTTGGGGACTGTCAGTCAGGACAATCTCATCCATTATAACTATAATAGCTCCTTATTTAGTAGTCGTATTTAACAATTGTATTGACTCTGGTGTATTTCCTGACTTGATGAAACATAGTAAAATTATACCGTTATTTAAATCTGGCGAAACCTCAGATCCCACCAATTTTCGGCCTGTTTCTATTCTACCGACTTTAAGTAAGATCTTTGAAAGACTAATGCTCAATCAACTATTAAAGCATTTCAATAAATACAACATATTTCATCAAAAACAATTCGGGTTCACTCGGGGTCGCTCCACCATTGATGCGGGAGTTGAGTTGTTAAAGGAGGTATTTGCTGCTTGGGAAGAATCACGCGACGCCCTTGGGGTTTTTTGTGATTTATCTAAAGCTTTCGACTGTGTTAATCATGATACTCTGGTCAGGAAATTACACCATTACGGCGTTAGGAACAAGGCTCTCAACCTCATGACTTCATACCTGAGCAATAGAATACAGAAAGTTGATATAAATGGTAAAAGATCTCCAGGTTCTCTAGTAACAATAGGTGTTCCGCAGGGCTCAATTCTTGGTCCATTTCTCTTTCTAGTGTACATAAATGACTTGCCTTACTACATAAGGGACAATCATGACATTGTGTTGTTTGCGGATGACACTTCTTTGATTTTCAAAATAAATAGAAAATTAGATAATTATGACGAAGTGAACAATGCACTTGCGAAAGTAGTTTATTGGTTTGATATTAATAACTTGTTGCTGAATGAAAAAAAAACCAAATTAGTTAAGTTTACTACACCGAATGTGAGATGTGTAGAAACTAATGTACAAATAAATGGAGTAGAATTGAAACCTGTAGAAACAACAACTTTCTTAGGAGTAATGTTAGACTCTAAATTGCAATGGGGTTCACATATTGTAAAACTTTCGGGTAAACTAAGTTCTGCGGCATATGCAGTTAAAACTATTAGGCGGCTAACTGATATAGATACTGCTAGAATGGTTTATTTCAGTTATTTTCACAGCATAATGTCTTATGGAATTCTTCTCTGGGGGAGTGCTGCAGATATTAATACCATCTTTGTTCTGCAAAAACGGGCTGTTAGAGCAATCTATCAACTAGGTCCGCGTGACTCCCTCAGAGAAAGGTTCAAGGAGATAAATATTCTAACTGTGTCATCACAATATATACTGGAAAACTTACTATATGTAAAGAAAAATATTATGAATTTTTCCGAGAAATGTCATACGCACAATGTAAATACTAGGAAGAAACACGATTTGGTTGTATATAAAACTCGTCTCCACAGAATAAGCAATTCCTTTATGGGCCAATGTATACGTTTTTACAATAAGCTTCCGAAGAATATTAGAGACTTACCTATTAATAAATTTAAAAAAACTGTAAAATATAAATTATATAAAAAAGCTTATTACAAGTTAAATGATTATTTAAATGATCCAAATGCGTGGGAGTAAAATCTGCCCAAATTTACCCATTTAAAATTGTAATTTATTCATATTGATATATCTATGGACATGTAATGATGTTTTGAAATCATTACGAAATTGTAAGCTGCGGATTCTTTCGCCATTTCTTCTCCGTCTCAGCATAATTATAATTATTTAAGTAAAATAATTATTTCGTCGAAATGGTGGTAGGGCTTTTGACGATTTAAAAGTACTTAGCAAAGTCCATTTAAATAAAGAGCTTTTTCATTTCATTTCATTCATTTCATTTCATTTCAGAAGCCCTACATTTAATGCTGGCATCGCTATCAGACAGTACTATTAAGCAGTACGGTGTTACCTTGAAACTTTGGTGGGAATTTTGTACGTTAAATAATACTAATGTTTATGAAGTCTCGAAAACATCAATATTATCTTTTCTATCACAACAATTTAGTAAAGGATGCTCTTACGGCTCTCTCAACAGTCACCGCTCAGCGCTCTCATTGTTTCTAAACCAGAATATCGGTTCGGACGAGTGTATAAAGAGATTGTTAAGGGGAGCGTTTAAGATAAACCCAGATTGTCCAAAGTACAGGTCAACCTGGGATCCACAAGTAGTTCTTAACTACATATCTGACTGGTATCCAAATTTGAACCTAAGCATAGAAAGGATTACAAAGAAATTAGTTATACTACTGGCACTCTGTACCGCACATAGGGTCCAGACGTTTGCCCTCATAAAACTTGAGAACATATTTATTACTGAAACCGGTATTAACATAGCTATCACTAACTTGATTAAAACTTCAGCACCTGGTCGCGACCAACCCGTACTTTTTTTGCCCTTCTTTCGCGAGAACGTAAATATATGTCCAGCTTCAGTCCTCAAAGATTATATTTTTATCACAAAAAATATGAGGACCTCGAACGCGGATAGATTATTATTAACGTACAAAAACCCCCACAAAGCAGCCAGCTCCCAATCCATTAGCCGCTGGATCAAACAACTGTTGGCAGAGAGCGGCATAGATGTAGGAACCTATAGCGCGCACAGCACGCGCCACGCCGCCACCTCGGCCGCACTGGCATCTGGAGTCAGTGTGGACACCATCCGCAAAACAGCTGGCTGGACCAGCTCTTCTACGGCTTTTGCTCGCTTTTACAATCGACCGATTATAAGCGAAAGTGATTTCGCAAATGCTGTGATCTTTCCTAAAGATACTTAATTCATTCAATAACATGTAAAGTAATAAGTCTGATTAAACTTATGATTGTTTGATTTTATACGAAGAAGTATTTTGATAGTTGGTTTTTCTTAGTTGTATGATAAGTCGAATAATTAAATTAATTTTCTGTATGAAAATAGTTTCATTTAATGCATACTTTCACACATTCCAAAACAAAACTTTAATCTCTAAAAATCTACGTTGTTAATAATTATATCAAAGAATGAAGCGACGAAATATAATAGATGATCAAACGAACTTGTAAGTGAAGTTCGATCGCTATTATATGAGTCGCTTCATTCGAAGATATAAAAACCCTCCCCACCCTGTAAGATTCAGATCGAAAACTGAGCTTTACAGACCCTTTAGCAAAGTTTTGTCATTTGGAAAACTCTAAACAAAATGAAGAAATTATGGACCTGACACTAAATGACAGCTAAGCAATGACGTTTGTTTTTTTTTTTTACTCTAAAGACGTGCGATGTTGCCTGTAGGACAAAGGGACTACGTTGTTAATAATTATATCTTCGAATGAAGCGACTCATATAATAGCGATCGAACTTCACTTACAAGTTCGTTTGATCATCTATAATAGTGTTATCCCAATAATTAGAGATCCTCGTTTATTGAAAGTAAAGTTGAGGTAGATATTGTTAAAACAATATTTTTAGCGAGCCTTTATGATTATATTAAAAAAGAAGCAGATATGTCATAGCCGCATGCATTGTGTCGACTCGAAAACGTCCTATTTAGGACGTCTTGCTATCAGTTTGTGTCGAGCGCAATCACGAGCCGGCCCCGTCGTGGTACTTGTCAACATTTATTCGTGTGTGTTTTGGAAGTTACTGTCCACTTTAATTCAATAAATGTTATTACTTGCACAAGAACAAATTTCAATGAACAAATTACTATGAACGTAACATATCAATAGTTTATAATTTCATTGATGAGCCTGATGATGACAATAGGATTTACTTATAAGACTTAAAAAGAAATGATAAACGATTTTCACGGTAAGGCAACAACTTGATTCTATCGGATTTAATATTGAAAAATTTATTCATACACATTCCGATAGTAATATTTAAGTAAAATTTTGAGCTATATGATGTCCTCTTAAATTGTGGTAAACCAAGGGTTAACATGGGTAGAGGCCTCGGAGCTTTTGACGTGGTTAGTTATGATGACATCTGTCTTGTGGTATGAGGACAACGGCTTATATTTTCACGCGAAAACATTAGTTTCAACAATGTACTCATTCATTTGTAAGGGTGAATTTCAACAGGTCCAAAAAAAATCTCATTTCCGTGGACTTTTTTATCTTAAAGTTTTTTTAAAAACTAAATTGCGGGTTTTAAAGTTTTTGATAATGTATGTATTCTTCCTCAATATCTAGCAGATAACATAAAAAACAAACGAGATATACAAGATTAAAAATTTCGTGCCACGGCGATGAAACATGCGTGCTCGGCAATGAAACAAGCCTCCACAGCAATGAAAGAACTATGCCACGGGAATGAACGCATCCACGGAAATGAAAATCTATATTCAACATAAAATCCCTACTAATATTATAGCTTTTACATCTAAACCACTGAACCGATTTTGATGAAATTTGTTAACATATAGACTAGAGCTCGGGGAAGAACTTGGGCTACTTTGGCTTGAAGGGGTTGAAATAGGGGATGAAAGTTTGTATGGCAGTTCGTCATTTTCGAAGATAGAACCATTAAACTTTGAATTTAGGCACTTCTTATGAAAAAAATGAATATTTGATCAAAAATTTTTGAAATTTTGACCTGTTACGGGGTGAAATGGGGGATGAAAGTTTGTATGGAATTCGTCATTGTTAAAGACGAAACCATGAAACTTTGTATGTAGGCACTTGATAAGAAATAAATAAATATTTGTTCTAGCGTTTTTGATATATTTACCCATGTGGGGATGAAAGTTCGTAAGGAAATAAAAACAAAGTCACACATTCACGTCTAACACACCACACACTAAACATTGTCAATATGGGTATCGGTTTCGTGGTTATTGTGGGTCCGGATTACGAATAAATGTATTTCGAGATCCAAGATGGCGGTTGCGACTTTTTAATATAAGATCGATATGGGTATAATTTTAATGGTTTTTGGGGGTCCCGATTCCCAATACAACACCCATTTGAGATCCAAGATGGCGGGCGCGACTTTTAAACAATGTCAATATTGGTATCGTTTTCGTGGTTTCTGTGGGTCCGGATTACGAAAAAAGCATCTATTTCGAGATCTAAGATGGCGGACGCAACTTTTTGACAAAATGTCAATATGGGTATCATTTTCATGATTTTCGGGGGACCCGATTCCGAATACGAAATCTATTTCGAGATCCAAGATGGCGGTTGCGACTTTTTAATATAAGATCAATATAGGTATCATTTTTATGGTATTCGGGGGGTCCCGATTCCCAATACAACATCCATTTTGAGACCCAAGATGGCGGACGCGACTTTTTAACATAATGTCAATATTGGTATCATATTCGTGGTTTTTGTGGGTCCGGTTTACGAATAAAACATCTATTTCGAGATCAAAGATGGCAGACGCGACTTTTTGACAAAATGTCAATATGGGTATCATTTTCGTGGTTTTCGGGGGTCCCGATTCCGAATACGACATCTATTTCGAGATCTAAGATGGCGGTTGCGACTTTTTAATATAAAATCGAAATGGGTATTATTTTTATGGTTTTCGGGGTCCCGATTCCCAATACAACATCCATTCTGAGAACCAAGATGGCGGACGCGACTTTTTAATTTAATATCAATATGGGTATCTATTTGGTGGTTTTTGGAGGTTCTGACTCCGAATACAACATCTATTTTGATATCCAAGATGGCGGACGTGACTTTTTACTCAAAAGCAATATAAGTATAATTTTTGAGGTTTTCGGCGGTCTTGATTCCGAATACAACTTTTATTTCGAGATCCAAGATGGCGGATACACCTTTAGGATATAAAATCGATCATTTTCTTAGTTTTCGGGAACACAACATCCATTTTGAGATGCAAGATGTTGGACGCTACTTATTAACTTAATCGCTTTTACGCCATACTCCCGAACCGACTCTGATGAAATTTGGTACAAAAATAGACTAAACCTCGAAATTGAATAAAAGCTACTTTTTTGTAAAAAAGGGAATGAAGGGGTTGAAATAAGAGATTAAATATTTTTATGAGATTCCTCATTACCAAAGATAAGACCATGAAATTTTAAATAGCACGCAAAAAATATGCAGATATTTGTTTTAGCGTTTTTTGAAATATTGACCCATGTGGGGATGAAATAGGGGATGAAAGGTCGCATGAAAGTTAGCAAAGGATGGAAAAACAAAAAAGGTAGTTTGTAAAAATGTATTATAATCTATTTACAGTAATGCACAGCAGTTTGTATGGGTATCTTTTGCAAAATAAGTGCCCAAAAAAATAAAAATGCTACCCAAAGTAACTATTCCACGCTGACGAAGTCTAGCACGCGGGCAAAAGCTAGTTTTATATATGTACTTACTTGAGTATTATCGTCATCATTTTGAAAGTAACTCCTTCTATCTGTCTGTTATGCTTTCACGCTTAAATCACCGAACCTATTTTGATAAAATTTGGAATATACATGGATTAGACTTTAAGAAATATAGGTTATCCCTTACACCGACCCACGCAAGCGCAGCTGCAGGAGAAAAGCCAGCATTTGGTATTCAGTTTCATTATCAAAAAATTCTTTAATGCCATTATAACTTTTTGTAATTAAAAACTGTTTTGGTGATTCTCAAAACTGATTAATTTTTCAGTATTTTTAATTTATTTTTGGGATATGGTTATATATTTTTATCAACATTGTATGTGGGGCAGAGGCGTATAATTTCAATTTTGAGTTTATTTTCATATACATATGTATATTGTTGCGGTCAATACTCGGCACTACCTGTATTACAGGTAAAGATGTATTTTTTGCCTTATCTTATCATGACAATAAAAACATAAGTCACGGAAATGAAACACCTGGCCACGGAAATGAAACACCTGGCCACGGCAATGAAACTAGATTGTGTTACAAGGCATGGCAATGAAATTTTTTTCATTTCCGTGTCTTTTTTTTCATTGCCATAGCAAATTTTGGCCACGGAAACCACAGCAATGAAAGCATGGCGATGAAAATCAAGGCAAAAATATAAAATAACAAAAAAACTATTAGTTATTCGAGGTAATAAACACTTCACAAATAAACAGATGAGAAATGGCATTCTATTGAAAACTCAATCATGAGGACAAACTTATTCATATAGAAGTTATACCTATCCACGGCGATGAAAAAAAAAATGACGACAACATAAAAAATGGAATACTTTTATTTATAGCACAAAAACGCATGCACTTGTGTTCGTCCTTCCGCGTCGAGTACTTAGGCGACACTAATATGCAACGCTTAGCGCAAAAGGAGGGGGCCGCAAGTTGTTAGATAAAACAATATTCTTAAAAATGTTTAGGACATGGCGATGAAAGTTTGTTCTGGGACAAATGCATTTAGAATAACCATTCGTTGTATTGTTTAATAATTTGAATAAATGTATTCCGTAACAATACTTTAACTATTCACGCATCAAATAAAACTAAATTTCAATATAAATAATCAATAGATTTTTAGCAATGAGGTATAATATACATCAAGGTGACGTGTGGACAAACACGGCAATGAAAGATTTCGAGGTTTAATAATTTTTTTTGAAGTACCTATTATTCCTATTATTAAAATATTTAGTGCCCCACATAGATAACTATTTCATTTATCTATAAAAAAAATAAGAACGTTATAGCTTTGTTTTTTAATACCGATTTCATCGATGCCACGCAATTTTTGGTCCCGGGAAATTCACCCGTAACTCACGTATATTTGGGTTTCACATTTTTATAATTATCCGACGTGTCTTAACACTTTTCAGCGCTCGTGGTCATGGTCTGTCTTCTCTGAGAACATTTTGCAGTTAACTGTACAAATTGCAACGCGAACTCAGATATTTAGTACCTCATTTCTATGTTGTAGAATCAAGCAATGAATAGTTCGCTCTCAAAAACAAGAAATAGTTATTTGTTCAACAAGTGAGCAAAGTTGTTTTTTGCTGCGAATACCGATATTAAGTCACGAACCAGCGAAGTAGTCTAAAATTGAATCACGAGCATAGCTAGTGATTCACAAATAGACTACTGAGCGCAGTGATTTAAGTCACGTGACAAAAAAAATTGCTCTCGTGTGAAACATACAATTTTTCACCTCTCCAGCGAGAAAATTGTTATAGGTGAGAAAAACAAGACTAAAATATTGTCTTGTTTTTCTCACCTATAATACATGTTTATTATCTTAAAAATAACCTTTTAAAATTAAAAGTAAGATTACTAAAATAATTTAGATTGAACGTTACAGTCTTGTTTAAAGCTCGCAGCAAAAAGCGTTTTTCCTTCGAGATTTTACGAAGCTAAAGAGGACTTTGGTACTGGAGAGGTGAAAAAATATTTTTTTTCTTCACGGGGCGTGACGCGCAACTTACGGCTTTGGCTTCGCGCACTTTTCAGCCACAATTTAATAATTAAAGAAATCATTTGTACGTACAGTACACTTGTAAGAGCATTTTAACTGAGAGTGCGAAAATTTTCAAAATATATCATGTAACGGTACCAAATCTGAAGCTTTCGCGTAACGGCATAATCTGACGCTTGGCACTGATAGAGTGGCCGCGCGGTATAGAAGCTGCGCTTCAATAAGCCATGATCGTTTAGGCACTATAGACCTGTGCTATACATGGTGGTGTATTTGATTGAGAGTAATACTTTTGACCATTACTTCGTTTAAATATGTCATTATCTTTCTTTGTGAAAGAGTTTACTCAAATAAACAAAAACATATGAAAAAAATAAAGTAGACAGAGCTAAAATTAGTAACGTAACTTCCTACGTGATATTGGTAATCTGAATTTTATTTGATACCTACTTATTCTTTGCACGAATAATTTAGTACATTAGGTACGTTAGTAACGAAATACGTGCTGTGATTATATCATCTTATATGACTTTGTGAGCGGAAACAATAACCAATTTACTGCGTAATATTTTAGGCACTTCATTTGATATTATAACTTTCTCGTACAGTGTTCTGAAACTTTTATTAGTCGTCCAGAGGGTGTGATAGTTTGTTAACAAGCCTGATAGGAGCTACGGGAAATCCAATAACACAGTTATTTCAACAACGTCGCCTAAATTTTACGGGACCAGTAAATATTTTTAAGCGATATATAGCTGTGATCGTGAGCTTCGCCAACGCTTAAGGAACCCATGTGCTGTTTATCGTTCTTTTAACTTGATAGTTGAACTCCTTATGTTGGTTACTAAGGTGAACGCGAATTTCTCGTGAAGCCCTCAAGAATACTGGGACTCGGTACCTCATCAATAACTTATTTTTTCTTTTAGCATTGCACTCTGTGTTAACCGCTTATAATTGTAGTCTCTGACACATTTTATAGGTTAGTAGAGAATCAGAAGAAGAGAATCTCTTGTAGAGATACATTGTTACCATTTTTTGAACTGCAGGGGTATGTGGGACTCGAGGTACAGGCATTCTTCCCCTACACACTAAACGTCCTCTCCGGGCACACTACGACAGCACCCCGGGGTCGCGACAATTCGCTTGTTGAAGCGATGTGTGCGCGCCCTTTCGGGCCCAATTGGTGCACCGGTCATTCTTGTCCGCTGTCCGGCGGGACAACAGACCGCCAGTCTTGCAGACCAACCGCCACCGAGCACATGGCTCCACCGGCCTTGAAAAGAGCCTTTTCCCGCGTTCTCCATAGTGGTGCCAACGGTGGCTTGGGTGAAACTCAGCGCAGTTTAAGCCCGATGATTTTGCAAGGATCAAGTTTTGTCAACATTAGGAATATACAAAAGAGCCATTAACTGCTGCATTTACTAGGGCGGAACCAGATTTTTTTTAATCGTTGTCTCTCGGAATTTAGTGGGAGTTAGAGCGAGAGGAAAATATTTTCATTTTCTTCACTTCCCGTGCTACGAAGCCAGATTTTAAGCTGGTAAAACAAGTTGATAAACATAGACAAACAGAATAAGTATATTTTATGCGCGACGGATTTGGGGGAAACTCCTTAGTTGGGAACCCTGGAACATTGAAAGTCATTGAAATGATATAATTAGAAATAATTAGAAACGTCGTTCAATTGGCAATGTTCAATGTTATTGTTTCAATTTGTTTGAACTGTGCATGTGCAATAACGGCTTAAGTATTGCGTTTCCAGTAAATTAAAAACTGATTTATTATTACAAGGCCCAATTTCAATACTATTAATCAACTTCTGATGCTGACCATACAATGGTCCTAATACAGTGTTTAGCTCTCTAAGCATGACACTAAGCTTTATTGTATAAATAATTAATACTACCCTCATTACACAAAACACTGAGTGCAGTTTACCCCAATTTCAAAACCGCCGTAATTCTTTCTTCTTAGGCAAAAGGTTGCCAAGTTGATAATTATCGCTCCATGTAAATTGTTACAATGGTCCCCATTCATAAAAGTAAATGAATTGAAAACAGCCTGCCCTCGTTATGGTGAGCTATTACCATTACCAAGCGTAATTTACTCTCAGCATAAAAGTCAGATTTTCATGGCACTTTCTTGCGCCGTTATAAATGCTAACGTTTTGGCGATCATTTTTTTGTAGTCTGACTTAGAATAATTATTCGAATGTTTTATTACTTAAATCTATAAATATTATCTTAAAAAAATCTCCATCTTAAGGTTTTTGACTTTATTCGTTACAAACATACAATAATATTAATATATATTGAATCCTAAGCCATTTAGTTTAGAGTAGGTAGATTTAAAACAGTTTTGTAATTATGAGAGACTTGTAAAGTTGTGGGAAATAACGAACTCAAGTGACTTTATATATATTAAAATGCTGTTGTTATCCTAAATAAAGAAAATAAAAATAAAATAAAATAAAACATCATGCTTTACAACAAATATTTCAAAAAATTGTCCACAAGATGTTGATGAAAGTCATCAGTATTATCAGTCCTTTTAAGATTGGAGTTGGAGTTTCTCCCGAGTTCTTGTTGTAAAAACACGTGTTGAGAGACTCCATTTTAACCAAAATCTACCGTACAATTTTTTGTAACTATAATTAAGTTTTCACTTGACATTGGCAAAATACATAATCTTTAATATTTGCGAATGCCATTAATTAAGAATAGAAGATTAGAGTCAACTTTACTAGTACCAGTACTCAGTAAACGAGGTAATTGGGATGCGACTGGTTTCACAACGGAACTGCAACGTGTACTCTTCTGCGCCATTAATCAATTACACGTTAAATAAGTTTCCAACGGAACACGGGAAACCGATTACATAATGGCAAACAACGAATATTTTGTTGCACGTGTGACGTTAACGATGTCCCGTTACTTCACATGACGTTCCATGCTTTTTTATTCGCAAACGATTTCACGCTATTCACTCTTATTGAATAATTGCTGACTTCTATATCTTAAAGGATAGGATCAAATTCCCACGAGTTCTTGTTGACATTGTTTTTAAACGGGATCTAGCTCTTATAGTCATGTCTGAAAGTAATATTTATTTTTCTTTCAAATTTCTGTTTCAAAAACTAAGTAGGTGATAGTTCCACGCCGCACTATCACATATCTAAGGTGAATATATCAAGTGGGCCTTCAGGGACAAATCCTAAACTATAAGGAATATGCTATGCTTATAGTTTAGGATATGGCCGTGAAAGCCCACTTGAAAAATTCACACTGTGTGTTATAACAAACTAGTTATAGTGCCGATCATTAACAGGACTACCCGTTCTCATCTCGTGAGTGTCATAAAAGCCGACAGTGGGAGATTCTGAATCCCGTACAGATGATCGCACTAAGGTGTCTCTCGCCCTATGGGGGTGCCCTACAACAGCATTCCCTCGAAGCGTTGGTGTCAGGCAAGCCGCAAACAATAAAAGTATGCCAAAACCCTAAGCAGTATGGTGACACAATACCGACTCAAAAAAAAACGGACGGACGGGCTCAATAAAGTAAAAACGTGCTCCCTATGCCACTTCAAATATTGATTGTCAGCAGCCGTCTTGACAATATGAACGCTTACAATACCAGAACACAGTCACTACCAACCATGACTCTCCATATCTCCCTTCCTGTCCTATTTTAACCCTTATTTACCGATAGAAACTATACCGCTAAAAAATAGTGAGTATTATCTTTTTTGATGTGGAGGTTGGATTATCCGCTAATATAAATTAAATGCTGTATGCCTGAAGAAAAATATCTAAGTAATAATTCTAAATAAGGAATAAATCTATAATCTAAATAAATATGTAAATAGAAAATACATTGATTGACATTGTAAAAGTATATAAAAACATATTAGTAATAAATAATCCATATAGATTACTTTGTGATATTAGCGGCGAGGGTGTTCTAATTACAAACTAAAACGAATAAGGTTTTAACAATCTTCTTCTCTAATGTAGAGGTACAGACATCAGACTACGCAACTGTCAAGTTTCGTCAATTCAACCTTAATCCTTAATAATTGTTCGAAGAGGAATTTTTACCTAGTTCCTATTGTAATAACACGTCTTGAGAGACTCCATTTTCAACTCAATTCAACTTAATCTAAGTTCCAATGTCAAGTGTTGCATCTGTAGTAAGAATAAATTTTACGGTAGACCGTACAATTTATTGCTACGTTAGATACATCACTTGACCTTGGCAAAATGCGTAACCTTTAATATGTAGCGACGCCATTAATTAAGATTAGAATAGAAATGCTCAAAGAGTGTTGAAGAAATGAGTCTGTTTAATGTTTATGGTAGCCTGACTAACATCTTCTATATAGGTATTTGCATGCACATGCTCTCCAAATAGCAATCACACTTCAAATGAAGTCGGCATAACCAATTTAAAGCTAATGAATTTAAAAGAATATAAGTTACTTTTATTTACTGATTTTCTCTCCGTGTTTTTTTTTAAATGCAAATACATCAAAAAGGGTTTCTCTCTGTGAAACTTTAATAAGTTTCTAATATTTGACATTTCACGTAAAGTGAATAAATAAACTCAGAGATGTGTACCGACAGTTACAGAGACAAAATCAAATAGGTGTTTCCCTTCAGAATATCATAGCGTATAGGTAAGCGTGATTGATTCTTATAATTTGTAATTTAATTTGAAACTGTTATTATATTTTATGACATTGTAGATTTTATTTTAAATGTTATTTTTGATTTTTTAAGTCTAATGGCAACGAGATTATAAATGTATTTTTTAATATGGATTTCTTAAATTGTATTATTGATATGGACCTGGTCTGAAATAAATGTATTTTATTTTATTTTTATTGAATAGTATGGAAGGTACATAGTGTGCTAACAATATTCAACGTCTCTACATCAGTAAGAAAATTTCTAATTTACCCTAGAAATTTAACTGATTATCCTTTGGTAACTCCGTTTTATGTTGACATTAAAAATTTACTCAACAACGAGGAATTCCCGAGTCTTATTTCAAACGGTCTCGAAAAATTTAAATGACTTAGTGGCATACGGTTGGGAATTTCATCAAAGAAGTGTGTATATTCAAAGCGTTGTAAACTATGCTAGCGGAATATAGAGCCGTTCAGTAAGTCATGCCTTATGCCTTATTAACAACACTTCACATACGGTATGCAAAAATAACAAACAGGTGTGCATGAATTAATAATAAACTTTTATCTCCATAAATAGTCTAAAAAAAATGCATCACTGGTTGCTGACCCTGACCTGCTCTGATATTGTTATAAAATCCCCAAATAGCATATTTATATACGGTCCTGTCATAAATAAAATAAATATGAGCCTACCAATCCCACTACCCACTCCAAGTTGGTCTCCACATTGGTAATGGACTGCGCTCTTGAGCTTCGACTTGAGATGCGATACTTGACTTGAGATATTTGTTTACTTATAGCTTAATGCAAAAACTTCATTCGCATAACCAACTGCCACACGTCTGAATTAATTGAGTAAATTAACACAACAGAGGCTCTTTATACTTATTTCAGTGGGGTTGTTACAGGAAAATAAAAACATACGCATGGAACGAAAACAAATGACAAGCAAGTCGTGTAAATCATGAGAACGACTATAGCTGACTGAGTCAACTTTTATTGGTTATCGCGCGTAGATGTGTACTTTTGTTCACTCGAGAATTATAACTTGAAAATCCAAAGTAGATCCAGAACCACAAATAGTATTGTCTGTGTCCAGAACACGAAGGACATATCGACTTAATTGTTCTAAATTAAAATAATCTTTATTTACAAGTAAATATTCAAAACGAATTTATTCGACCAACTTATCTACCATGTGTATCAAATCTGATGCCTGCTTGCTGCTACAACTGAATTGCTTGAATTTTTAAAGAGCATTCTGTGATTTTCAACGTGGAGACGTATTACACACTCGAATTACGATGTTTTTTTTTATGCAAGATGTTAAATAAAATTACAACTGCTTAATAAAAAGTTTATTCCAAAGACCAGCTTGGCAGCAGTTGGGGGTAAATATTAATTTACACAATCACATAGTTAATTAACTTGGGTACGCAAAAGATGTAGAGCACAGAGGATAATTCACAAGAATTTAGAGCGTCTTAAAGCAATACAATCTCAAAAAGTAACTATTTACAAACCGCAGTCAATTAAGGACAAAGAGAGGCCTCGTGTACCAGCAGTGGGTCGAATTACAAAGGCTATTATTATGATGATGAGCCCAAATAACACTATCTAGTTAGTCCTGTATTTCCTTAGAAGAGTATGTAGAAGAGATACATGGTGTTTTTAAAAAGCTATATATTGCGTACGTATTTGATAAGCTAAGTATTGAAAACCTTTGCTTTTAATCTATTGATATTTGGTTTGAAACTCGCTGTCCCATAAGATCAATCTCCCAAGAAAGATCTTAAAGCGCAGGGTACAATGCATTCCCTGGAGGCGTTTTGGTGTAATGGCGCACACTGGTGCGCCGATCCCAAAACGCCCCCCACAAGGGCTTAGGAGGGTAACGGTGGATTTTAGCGGAGTAGGACCGGCGCTTTTCCGCGCCGGTGAGGCCCGTACACGCCGTACGCCTAGCCAGTGTGCGGTATCCGTAAGTGGATTTCCCACCGTCAAAAAAAAAGGGTACAATGCCATAAGCGAGCGAGCCGAACGAGTACCGTTTCATCTCTTTTCATACTTCGGTTCACATTGCGAACTACAGAGATAAGCTTTGTCAGTGATAAAAACGATGTGACACGACATCTGTGGACGAATAATTCTATGAATGCCGGTGCCGGCATGTCGTGCCAATTAGACACCGTATACCATACAATTTCATAGCATTATGTGTCATTATTCCTTTGGGTGGCACCCCCAAAACACCAAAATGGCGTCGAGTGGCGGGGCCCCTCCGCGAGTACTATAAAAAATGCAATTAACAGGCAGACATAATATGTCTGCGAGCCACACGCGTGATTAAACTGTCAGACATATTATGTCTGCCTGCCACTTCAGGGGGCGTGTGGGTAGGCTGACGACCTGATTAAGATTGCTGGTCAGGCCTGGGTGCAAAGAGCACAGGATCGGCCGTTGTGGCGTTCCTTGGGGGAGGCCTATATTCATTGGAGGTCACGTGGCTGAAATGATGATGATGATGATGATGTGTCTGTGTTGGTGCCGGGCCAGGGACTGGTCAATGAAGAAAGACCCAGCATCTTACTCGGTGACTTTATCACTATAAACTCATTGTTTCATCCAAGGTGCCAAACTTGGATGTTACAAAATATAGTCATACTCTGACAATGAGACGTAATTGTTCTTTTGTTTGCTTTTATAAGTATCTTATTATTAACTCTCATTTTGTACTTCATACCATTCCATTTCAGTACAAATTAATTGAACAGTCGACATCGTTTTTGGTAGTAAAATTAAATTTATTCACTCGCATATTAAAAAAGAAGAGCCGTACTCCAATTTATCTCTTTATTTAATAAAGTGGATGAGGCACTTTATCTCAATCTAGTTCTTTTTTGCAAACTTGTCCACGGTTGAGTTTGTTCATGTGATTAATTAGTGTGAGCTTTGCTTTTTGTGGCCGCTTGAGACACGTGCTTTTAGTTGCCTTGTCAGTAGAAATAAATTGTTCCTTTATATTACTTTGTAATGTTGTGCTAGTAAACTTAAAGGTAGTTACATTACAAATGTCCAAGTAATGTAATTAAAAATTAGTCTTATCTTAATTATTAATATTTAAAATTTTATTGATGTGTATTGTCTCCATGCTGTCGTATTTATTTATCAGGTTTAAGAAATAGGGGAAAACCTACTGTCCACTTCTATATTGATCCTGAATATAATTGTTTTGTAAAAAAATAAAAGTACGTTTTTACGATTTTTTTTATGGAAAAGGGGACAAACGAGACGTGCGTGACAACAATGTACGTGACAACGATCGTGAATATAATATAATAAAGTGGTGCGCGTCCCTTTCAAATCGCATTGGATGCAACTGCTTATATAATAATTCCTCAATAATTTATGTTCTTTATCTTTATTATTTGATTTTTTTTTTGTAATACTATGCCTAATTATGGACATTGTTTAAAATAAACGATTCATTATCATAAATACAGCTATTTTAACAAATTGTATGAGGTTTCATAGGGCGTTGCCTGAAAGTATGCGACACCTTGAATACCCACTACACTCGTACTGTGGGGTAATCTACACTATATGAATATTATTTGGTGCAATACTTTAGTTGACCGTAAATTGCTAGTCGACCTAATGTAACTGAGAAAGAATCTAAGTTAATAAAGAAAATAATTATGTGTACCTATGAGTTTGTCCCAAATACTCTACTCAGACTCCGAATCTCTTCCGCTATTCAGGATTCAATTTCGAATAATGTTCAAATCAGTCATAAAATCATCTATTTTGGAACATTCACTTCCTCAAGCAGCTATCAACTCTTTTTACTGGGCCTAGGATTTTTCGGTGTTGAAGTTTGCAACAAAGCAAATTCTAATTGTCATTCCATCTGCTAGACTTAAATGAGGGTTTTGAAAAATGCCACCTATTTATTTACTTCCTCAATTATACCGACGAAGAGAAGCGGCCGTCAACACTTTCGCTGTATCGCCCATTATGTAGATGAGCCCAGTAAGAATAATGTCAGAACTTAAAACGCAAGGCATCCCATTAAAAGTTCACGGCAACACTCAAGTAAGCGGTAACTTAATTATGTCTCGAGGAAATTTACTAGACACCACTAATTTGTGATTAAAAATGTTTAAGTTTAATTTCCGGATTGCTAAATTAACGAACTTTTAGATTCTAAGTAGTAAGAGAAACATGATAATAATAAAGCTTTAGCTTGCGACGGTTATTTTATAACTAACTAGCTTATGCTCGCGACTTCGTCCCCGTGGAATAGTAACTTTGAGCAGCATTTTAATTTTAGGTAGGTACTTAATTTTTACTAATCATGCCCATATTTCCAATATACGATAGTAAACATAGATGTGGGAGGTCGTGTGGCGAGAATTAAAGAAAAACTTGAAAAATAATCACTTTGTTTTATTTAATGCACGCACCGTTACAATCGTCGTAAGCACAAATCCGCCATCTTTTCTTGCATACGTCCCTCTTCCCCTCTCCTGTCATACCGTAGCTATCCCGTTCATTCCTCACGCTTTCACTCACACATTTAACGTTTCGTTCCCACATCCGGTCATCCTGACAATAAGACTGTCCTCAGTCTTACATCAATCTCTCTTACTTATACACTTAAATTGAATGACATCCACAATGCTCATTGGAATAACAACTATTAAACAAAATAATATTATCTACTAATTTAACAAAGTAGCTTTACTGACTAAAATAATTGTCTTTTTTAATTAGGTATCAGTCACAATACAGGCCACCTTTTCATAAAATCAGCTGCAGAATAAGTATGGTTTGGGCCCTCAGAGCTCACACTCACCTTTTCAACTTCATAGCGATCATTTCCCATGCAAGTCTTCACGCGATATGGTCCAAGAAACTTAGGCTTAAGCTTCATGCCTGTACCAAATTGTGTCCTCTTAATGGCTACTAAATCGCCTGTACTGTACTTAATACTTTCTTTTCTCTTCTGGTTATAATATTTCCTATTTTCCTCTTGTATTTGCAAAATTTGTTCTTTAGCTTTCTGACGTAACTTTTCTCTTTCCTCTGTATAAACATTTCATGTATTTTTATATCTTCTTTAATTCTCATTCTGCTACCAATCATGAGTTCAAATGGGGTGCAGTTGACACTACGCTGAAAGGTACTATTTAAAGCCCGTTGAACCCTACTCACATGACGATACCAAAGGTCTGCCTGTTCTATACACAATTTAGTAAGGACTGAAATTATAGTTCGATGAATCCGTTCGACCTGGCCATTCCCTCTTGGTATACCCGTGGTTATCTTAGCATGCTGGATCGATTCTTCCTTACAATATTGCTCAAACTCTAGACTTGTGAATGCGGTGCCTCGGTCACTAATGATCCTGCTTGGGTTGCCAAAGTGTTGTTGATGTATTCGAAGCTTCTCCAAAGTTTCTTTTGTTGTTGTGCTTTTGGTAGGAAAAATCCAAACAAATTTTGTGAATGCATCTACAATTGTGAGCAAATAATTATACTGTTTCTTTGTCTCTGTCATCGGCCCAACATGGTCAATGTGAATGGTATGTAGAGGTGAATTTTCCTTCTCAATAGGGTGTAGGAAACCCTCTTGCTTACCTTCTTTTTTCATTGCCAAAATACAAGGTATGCAAGTTACTATAAATTCTTCTATCTTTTTACTTAAATCTTTTATGTAATAATCCTTATTTATCAAATCCATTAACTTTCTTTTACCAAAGTGTCCGATATTATGTACTCTTCTTATTATTTCAATTTCCATTGCTGCCGGAATCACAAGTAATTTCTGATGTGTTTTATATAATAAACCATTTTCTGTGAAATAATCCGAATATTGTCTTTCCTTCAGAATATCAAGAATAGCTCTCAAACCTTCATCATCGAGATATTTAACAACACGTCTACATTTACGCTGATTCTATTGACTGCGCACGGTCACGCCCACGGACAAAAGAGCAAGTTTTTACGGGGCGGGTCTCAATAAATAGTGACTAACGCGCAACACAAGTCTTTGGCGGTCGGTATAGGCTTACTCCGCTCATTTAGACCTACTTTGCGAGCGCAAACTTGCTTTTATTTATAATGCTTCGATCACCAGCTAGTAAGCAGGACGCAGTCTACGGATCTGCTCCCAACCTACATGAGAGTAAAGATGATGAAATCACTGGTGGCCTTAATAACACATTGCGCTCAAATAAAAGACGTCGGTGCGACTGTGGAAACGCTGAGGAGTCTAAAATTGATTCTTTTATAAACACCCTTTCGTCATGGAGGCAAGAGACTGATAAAATGCTGTCTAACATACAGATATCCATGAATGAAATAAAAAAACAAAATTGTGATTTACTTGCTTCGAACGCAGAAATAGAAAAGTCCATAGAATTCTTATCATTAAAATACGATGACCTCAATAGTCAACTAAGCAGCTTCCAGGCCAAAGCCAAAGAAAATAATTTACGAATCACACAAATTGAAGAGAAAATGGAGGAACTCGAACGGAACTCGCGCTCCAGCTCCCTTGAGATACGCAATATTCCCATGAAGCAACCATACTCCCAAATTGAACTAGTTCGCACAGTAATTCCTATTTTCAAGGCTATCTCTATTGACGTACTTTCATCAGATATCTACGATATTCGATGCCTCTCAATGAAATCTGAAAACAAAACTATAGTGATTACATTTAACTCAGTTATACTGAAGAACGACATCATAAAGGCTTTTAGAGAGTTCAATAGAAATAACTCCAACAAATTAAACACATCCATCATGGAACCAAACAAACCACGCCAAATTATATACATCGCAGAAAACTTAACTTCCCGAGCACGCAGATTGTTCTTCTTGGCCCGTGAGTTCGCCAAACAGGAAAACTATAAACACTGCTGGACCGCACACGGTAAAATTCTCTTACGCAAAGAAGACAACGCCAGATTCATAACAATAACGTCGGAATCTCAACTTCAAGAACTTAAGTCAAAAAACTAACTTCATTCATTCGTCCATTCATTATATTTTTTATATCCTGTCCATTCACTATATTTTTTGTGTCCTGTCATCAAACTAATAAATTAATTAGATATAGTTTAATATACCAAATTATTACTAAGTCAATTTCTCTTAAAATATTTTATACGTACGCAAACAAAGTTTTTAATATAGCTTATAATTCTACACTTCTCAAGTTAACACATATTTTTGTTAAAATTTTTATGTATAGCTTAACACACATACATTCCTCACCGATTAGATTATTTACAAACTTGTCATACTCTTACTTAATATTTAGTAAATATAAAATTAATATTAACATCTACCAGCCATTACAAATATTAACTCATTTAAATGGTCACATATTATTATTATCTGGCTATGTAAATACGGTTCTACGACTGCGACTGCGACAGTCGCTCCTTGTGAGTTCACTGATTGTATTTCTCGTGTCCTTTATAAATAAAATTCAATTGTAATACTGACTTATTGAACAACGTTGATGACGTATCTGTCTGTACTTCACAAACCTGTAGTCCGAATGAAGTTTGCGGGATTTTACCAAAACAAAATAGGTCCCTAAAGTTACTAACACAAAATATACGAAGTATCTCTGCAAACATGTCGAGCTTGGAGATATTGTTGCATAACCTTAACACTGACCTAGATATAATCATTCTCACAGAATGCTGGCTTAAATCAAATCCTTTAATTCCGTCTTTAAATAACTACTCATCCTACTCCTCCTCAAACCCTTTAAACCAAAATGATGGAGTTGTGGTTTATTGTAACAACTCTGTTCGAGGTCTTATGGTATCTGAACCTGGTACTCTGGAGTCAAGCTGCCTGTTAATAAAAATAGGAGAGGATATAGCCATTCTAGCTATTTATCGGCCTTGCGCTTTTAAAAGCGCTCACAATTTTATACAGTCCCTTCATTCCACACTAATCACTATCAAAAACTTTAAAACAATTATTATAATGGGCGACCTAAACATCGATATCTCACCGACTACTGTTCACTCTGATTCCGAAGAATACCTGAATACTTTGGCATATCATGGTCTGTTACCGGCCCATACTATTCCTACTCGTCAATACACCTGTCTTGACCACGCAATCTTGAAATCACCGAATTTAGCACTTTCGCTCGTGATCCATTCTAGTGTGACAGATCACTACCCAGTATTCTTAGCTGTACACACAACCAAAACCGTGCAACCTCCCCGCCCCACTAAAAAAATCAATTTTTCTGAACTAGATAAAGCTATGAACAAAGTGGATTTTTCCCCTGTTCTCAACTCCACAGACCCAAATCTAGCTGCTAATATATTCATTAACACATTACAATCTTCAATTACATTCCATACTGTATGCAAAGCTACCTCCCGGCGCCAACGATTAATAAAACCTTGGATGACCTCAGGGCTCTTGCGCTGCATAAAAAATCGAGATAATATGCATAAAACATTAAATCTAACCCCTAATAATCCCATTTTAAAAACCACGTACATTAGATACCGGAATTATTGCAATGCCTTGTTGCGTCAGGTAAAAAGAGAATATGATGCCGATCTCATACGAAAAGCAGGAAACAATAGCAAGCACCTATGGAAAGCCATTAAAGAAGTTACTAACCTAAAGAAAGTCTGTTCAACATCTGACTCCCTAATGTATAATGCGCCAACAGTGCAAGAGTCAGTGAACCACGTAAATGAGTTTTTTGTCAGTGTTGGGAAATCACTTGCGCAGGATATACTCAACCAGAATTCCACAACTCATTCTTCTCTTGGACTTACCTTTACTTCCAGTTGTAAATCTTTCGTTTTATTAGAAGCCTCTCTTTCCGAAGTTGACCAAATTATCTCCTCTCTAAAACAGGACTGCGCAGTGGGGTGGGACAACATCTCAACTTCGTTTTTAAAACGTTACAAAAGTCTCCTTACCCGCCCTATAACTCACATATGCAACATTTCCATAAACACAGGTATCTTCCCGATCGCTTTTAAAAGGGCACTTGTTCACCCCATTTATAAATCCGGAGATCGAGACTGTGCAAATAGCTATCGGCCAATATCAATACTGCCCGCCTTGTCCAAAATCTTAGAGAAGTTCATAAATAGACAGCTTATTAGTTTTCTTGAAAAACAGTCCATACTGTCACCCCGACAATTCGGCTTCCGTTCCGGTAGGTCCACAGCTGACGCTGTACATGAACTCACGGACTATTTAGCTAAAAACCTGGACAAAAAGCATAAATGTCTAGCTATTTTTTTGGACTTGGCTAAAGCTTTTGACACGGTCTCGATACCAATCCTGTTGAAAAAGCTTGAAGCACTGGGGGTACGAGGTACACAACTATCCTTATTCCATAGTTATCTATCCGGTCGCACTCAATGTGTCGTGATGCCAAATGGCATCACCAGCTCGGAACTTCCGATTGAATACGGTGTACCCCAGGGTAGTATACTAGGACCTACCCTTTTTCTAGCATTTATAAATGACCTATGCTGCCTTGAAATCCCAAAATGCAAAATAATTTCATATGCCGACGACACCGCTTTGCTATTTTCCGAACGCACATGGAATGAGACTTTCTATACCGCTCAATCTGGTTTTAACTGTGTCACTTCATGGCTTCGCACCAACCTTTTAAGCCTAAATGTCCAAAAAACCCAATATGTTACCTTTTCCATTAAGAAAATTCCACCAAATCACCTCACGGACCTATCCATCACCGCACATTCGCAATCTCACGCTTCTTCACAGTCACCGTGTACCTGTCCCCTTCTAACTAGATCTGAATCCGTGAAGTACTTAGGAGTTATAATCGATAGTCGCCTAACCTTTCAATCTCATCTTTACCTCACAGCCTGCAGGATTCGTAAACTTATTTTTGTCTTCAAAAATCTTCGTCATGTAGCTGCTCCTGGTTTAGTTAAATCTGTATAATTAGCCATCTGCCAGTCACTATTGACCTACTGTGTTACTTCGTGGGGAGGCGCTTGCAAAACTCATATACTGGTGCTAGAAAGAGCCCAAAGAGCACTTTTGAAAGTATGCACTTTCAAGCCTATTCTATTCCCTACCGACGAACTGTACCAATTTTGTGAAGTTTTATCAGTCCGACAAATCTTTATTTTACACGCTGTTTTAAAACAACACACCATTACTGAACCAAAACCTAAAGCCGCGCAAACCAGACGTATCCAACTAGCTGCTGACACATCATTCTTCAAAACCTTCTTCTGCCACCGCTTCTTTTGTTATCTGGGACCTTCTCTTTATAACCGATTGCAACAAATATTAAAATTCCAATGGTTAACTAGATATGAATGTAAAAATGAGGTGACAAGTTACTTACAATCACTCAATTACGAGGAAACTGAAAAACTTCTACAACATCTTAAATAATTAGAAACGTTCGTAAGACGAATGCTGATCCACTTTTTAAATCTATGATAGTTACAGTTTACGTCAGTACCTACTTGAAAAATACAGACGCAACAACCTCGCTTACATCACGGGAGGGAGACCGATGTCTGAGATACAAGCTCTGCTTAGTTCAGGCATCGATCTCTCATAATCTAAAGTACGCACACAAGTCTACTTTCATTCCTAATGAAAGCCATCGTAAACTCCATAGTAATGTAATTATTTTAACATGACCACACCAATGATGTTGTAAATTTCGTTTATTTAAGTACTTATTTTTTGAATGTACATACTAATATTGGTATTGTTTCCATTAACTCACTGTGTGAGGGGAGGTAGATGACCCTGAATTTACTGAGATATAATAACTAGTCTCCTGCCTCCCCCATCTTTTAGTTGTACCCATTTGCCGTACCAGTGTACTGTATTTTATGAGAGAATAAACATTATTATTATTATTATTATTATTATTATTTTCTTGTGCTGTCTTTATTTGGTCATGGATGTGCCTGGTTACTACTCCTATATACTGGGGACTTCTACTAAGAGCGTCAACATGTCTCATCTTTGTTCCCGATCTGTGCTCCACAGTATAATTGTATTCTTGAAGAAGTAATGCCCAACGTGCTACTCGTGTAACCAAATCCTTTTTCCTTAACGTCATCTCAAAAGCTGCACAGTCAGTTATGATCTTGAAAGGTATTCCAAGCAAATACTTTCTAAATTTTTTCACACCTTCTATTATAGCCAAAGCTTCTAATTCATAACTTGAATACTTTTTCTCACTCGGTGTTGTCTTTGTACTAGAATAATGAACTGGGTGCAACTCACCATCATCGGGGCTTCTTTGCATAAGTATAGCAGAGTAGGCATGCATGGATGCATCTGTGTGCAACTCGGTTGGTAACGATGGATGGTATATCCTCAAGACTGGGCCTTCACACAGCTTTTGTTTCAATATATTAAATGCTTCTCTTTCAACCTCAGTAAACTGGAATGCAAAATTCTTTTTAAGTAAGTTTGTTAATGGTGTAGCAATCGATGCATAATCCTTTATATATTTTCTGAAATAAGAGGTAAGACCAACAAAAGAATGCAATTGCTTTATAGTTTTGGGTTCTGGGAAATTCATAACTGCGGTAATCTTATCGGCAGTAGGTCTCACCGTTCCATTTTCTATAGTATGACCCAAATATTCTACTCTACGAGTCAAAAACTCACACTTTTTCCAATTGATCTCAAGTCCATACTCACCAGAAATTTTTAATACTTCTTTTAATCTATTCAAACCTTCTTTATAATCCGAGGACATTAACAGCAAGTCATCGATGAAAATTAATAAAAATCCTTTCTGAATTAAATCATTAAACACAATATTAATGTACCTAGTAAAATATTTTGGGCATATTGAAAGACCAAATGGGGCTTTCAAGAATTCATATTGCCCTGCATGTGTAACAAACGATGTATACTTAACAGATGACTCATTAACCTTCAAGTGAAAAAATGCGTTTTTAACCGACTTCAAAAAGGAGGAGGTTATCAATTCGACTGTATGTTTTTTTTTTTTTTTTTTTTTTTTTTTTTAATGTTTGTTACCTCATAACTCGTTACTGGGTGGACCGATTTTTAAGATTCTTTTGACCTTTGGAAGCTAGTGCTTGTCATGGGGTCCCATTTAAATTTTATCGACATCTGACAAGTAGTTTTTGAGTTATCCCTAATAATGCCTATTTAATTGACATTGATGATATCGTAATTTTATCACTTGTGTGTCTAAAAGATCTTGAGGTAGTTTCCTGAAAATTTATATACTTAAAACACTAAAAAGCAGAAAAAAAATTTTTAAATAAAAAAAAACCGCCTTCAAAAAACGGGAGAAATAAAAATTTTGTTTATAAAAATCTAAATGTTTTTTGAGGTCGGTCCCAACCTCAATATTTGTAATAAACATTGTCACTTGTATTTGGGACCGACCTCAAAAAACATTTAGATTTTTATAAACAAAATTTTTATTTCTCCCGTTTTTTGAAGGCGGTTTTTTTTTATTTAAAAATTTTTTAAATCAATTTTGGAAAATACTTTAGCTTCTGATAATTTATCTATATGGTCTTCTATGATAGGCAAAGGAAATTCGTCCTTAACCATCTTCTTATTTATTTTACGGTAGTCAACACAAATCCTTGTACTACCATCTTTTTTTTTGACAAGTACTAATGGGCTAGAATATTCAGAGAAACTAGGTCTGATAATATCGTTACTAAGCCACTCACCAATTTGTTTATCAACTTCCCTTTGTTCCACAATTGATAATCGCCTTGGTCGTTGAGCCACAGGTATGTCATCGGTAAGTATTATCCTCATCTCTATTGGTACCTCGCGCACTTTCATGGGAACATAATTATCAACCAACTCTTGAACTTGTTGTTTAATTGTAGGATCTGCAACAAAACAATTAGCCTCTCTACTACTAGTACAACACATGTTGTTTATCCATGAACTATCATTATTATGTGGCATTACTGTGACTGAACCCTTATTAATAATTATTACAGTATTACACAAAAATTCTTGTCCTAACAGTAAATCGTATGGAATCACATCGTTGGGAACAATATGAAAAACAGAACTATAACACTGTCCATCTAATTCGAAACTTGTTTGAAATCTTCCGAGTGAACATACTTTCTTATCGCCAAGTCCAGTCATGATCACGTTTTCCGTATCGAATGACGTAATACCGGTTTCGAAGAATAATTTTACGCTTATTAGGTTCATATCACTACCACTATCAATTAAACTAACTACATTTTTGCCGCACATTATCACATTTTTTATCGATCTATTTTTGTTTACGTTTTCACTGATAACATTTTTGACAGCCGTCATGACATCATTCGAAGATGGGTGACGAAAGCTGCGTTCCGATTGGTCGTTGCTGCTACCGGTGCTGCCCTCTACAATGGCGTCCGTCGCCGCCTTCACGCAGAACTGTTTGCCCGAGCTGCGAGCTGTTGCGCCGCCATGCTCGAACTGCTTTGCCGACCTTGCATCGCTGCCATAATGACGTTGTTCACGTTGTTGTGTATTGCGACACTGTGTACCTATGTGCCCAAATTCGTTACAACGGAAACATTTTAAGCCTTTTTCTTTATGCGGGCATGCTGTTGCTGCATGGTTTCTTTCTCCACAGCTAAAACATCGGACTTCTACACGACTCTGGCGTCTGTTGTCGCTGAACTTTACTGCATGGCTGTGATGACGTGTTGACCTTTGCTTAAATGTTTCATAGATTTTAAGTTTTTCCTTCAACTCCGTAAACGTTGTCAGTCCGTATAACATTATCTTATTTTGCTCGTGGTCAATAATGCCTTCCAAAATATACTGGATAGTAACATAATCGGCTAATTTCCCGCGTCTTCCTAGTGCTTTCATTTCCAACATATACTCGTAACAACTTTCATCTCGTCGTTTCTTTCTTTGAGACATGATTTCATGTATTTCCTTGGCATTGATGGCGTCAGGAAATTCTTTACATAATGCCGTCTTGAGGTCTTCGTAGCTTTTGAACGGTTTCTCAGAGCGGAGCCACGCTGCGGCCGTTGCTGTTAGCGAACGCCGTGCAATCAGCAGTATCTGAGCCGTGGTGAGGCAGAAAATCTCTGCGTTCTCTTCTATATTTTGACACCACTTTGCCGCCGTATAAGTAGCATCAGTACCGGAGAATTTGGGTATGGCCTCCTCCACAAACATCAGGTTATTTTGAGTGAGTTTACTTCCGCTGGCATCAGTCATGGTTTCGTTTACAGGGTCGTCTTCTTTCGTGGTGGTGGTGGTGCCGTGCACGTGGTCGTCGTATGTTACGTAGTCGAAAATCACCGTAATCAGTGCGTTTCGATGAAAATCCGTGCTGATGTCAACGTAACTCGCGCCGGTGAATATTCAATATCGTCGTTAGCGTCGTAGTCTTCGTAATTTTGAATATTTCAACGGAGCTTCGGTCACGCCGACAACGTGGTTCTTGCGCACACGTACTCCTATGGTTTTACCGGTTTTTTTCACTATCCCGGACGAGCCCCCAAATTTGTGGGAGGTCGTGTGGCGAGAATTAAAGAAAAACTTGAAAAATAATCACTTTGTTTTATTTAATGCACGCACCGTTACAATCGTCGTAAGCACAAATCCGCCATCTTTTCATACATACGTCCCTCTTCCCCTCTCCTGTCATACCGTAGCTATCCCGTTCATTCCTCACGCTTTCACTCACACATTTAACGTTTCGTTCCCACATAGATTTGTTTGTACTTTCATTCCCTTTTATCCCCTATTATAAATCCAAATGGTAGGATTTCGAGAAATCTCAAAATATCTTTCCTTATTTTGAACTGAGAGTTCACATACCAATTGTTATATATTTTACTATAAAAATGAAGGATTTCCCATACAAACTTTCATCCCCTTGTTCATCAACCCCTTAGGGATTGAATTTCGAGAAATCCTAAAATACCCCTTTCTTAATTTTAAACGGAAAAGTCATATACCAATTTGTATGGATTTCACTATAAAAATTATGGATTTTCCGCACAAACTTTCATTCCCCACTTCATCCCCTTATGCCCTTGCCTACGTCATAAAAGGAACCTCTGTCCAAAATTTCAGCTATGTAGGTCCAAGGATATGGGTTGGGCGTTGATCAGTCAGACAGTGAGTCAGGACTTTGCCTTTTATATAATAGATTAGATATCAAAATAGGTTAGTCGTTCCCGAGTAGGTATCACTTTTTTGCGTTTTGTAGTAGACACGCGGTATTTATAGGTATCAGGCTTCCCTACAGCTCTTCTCAGTAAATAATTGTTGAATGATGGACGGACATAGACAATTTATAAGCTTACAGTTTAGAATATTTACTAGGTGGTAGATATGTAGGGTCGTCTGGGTAGGTACCACCGCCTTTCTTATTTCTGCCGTGAAGCAGTTCGCTGTGTTTCGGATTGAAGGAATAGGTAGCCAGTGTAATTACTGGGCAAAGAAGGCACAATATCATCTTAGTCCCCAGGATGGCAAATTAATATTGCAAGTGTCTTTAGGCGACGGTCACTTAACACCAGGTGGGCTGCAAGCTTGTTTGACATCTCGTGATATATAAAAAAAAATACTTTACGGATTGCATTTTGTTGTTTCAGTTTGAAGTTCGTAATAAATTTTTTTTTACCGTTACCAACCAACTGACAATATAAGGCAATACGGCCTGCCTGGTGGCATGAAGACATCGTAGCCTATATAGACGCTTGCAACACTGCTAAACGCCAATCCCCTTCCCTACCCCGTAGAGCTCTATTGACCTTACTCAGAAACGCAACACCACAAAAATTAAGTGTTATTTAATTCGAGAGGCCATTCCGCTGTGCCTTCCTACCAATTATTACTGATGAATTATTTTCTCTGCATTATGTTCTCTCGGGTCGTATTAATATAGCTCACTTAGGTGCAAGTGAAATAAAATGTCTTTTAGAAATTATTGCGTTCTTGTGCAGCTTGGTTCCGTCAATTTTTGACTTTTTATATAAAAAGGTCAAGCAAATGACTCCATTCCACCTGGTGGTAAGCAGAAGTGGAGTCCAAATGCAAAGACAGCTGGTGCGAGCGATAATCTTCGCCTTGCCTGCAAGGTGCCTCTTCCACGCCTCTTTTGAATGACCCAGGATTGTAGTAAGGATGAACACGTGTGCTGGCAGTGAATTCCATTTCTTGTTTATGCGACAAAGAAATAGTTTCTTAGTTCGCGTTGGAAAGTGTTTAAATGCATGTGTGTGCACACACATGCATTTAAACACTTTTAAAAGACTTCAATTTCCAAATAAAAACAAATACCTACCAGTTGAAACATATTTTTCATTTCTATAATGAAATAAACAAAAAAGCAATATCTCTTTCATTAAACAAAACGGGATTACAGTTAAATTTTAATTTGACCTGATCGAACAAATCTTGAATGGAATAATCCTGTCAATATTTACTATACTTAGATTGCTATTTCAATGCAAAATTAAATGAATACTATGAAAACTGATAATGAAATAAACGGTGGGGCACGTTTCAATATAAAGGTTTGCAGTAGGTATAATATTATTTCTAGAGTTTGTGTTTTACTTCAGTAGTTTCAGCTACAAACAGAATCCCGGCACGTTGAAACTACAGTACATTTGTATTAAATGTTATAACTGAGATAGACATTTATTTGCTAACGAAGACTATGGTTTGTTAATATTTTATTCGGCGTGATAAAATGTAGATATAATAACAATACAAGTGACAACGTTTGTTCCAAATATTAGGGTTCGCACCGACCTCAAAAAACATTTAGATTTTATAAACAATTTTTTTATTTCCTTCTTTTGAGTTTTGAAGACAGTTTTATGTTTATTTAAAAATAATTTATTTTTGCTTTTTAGCGTTTTAAGTATATTAAGTAGAGTTGGATAATTATAAAAATTGGTTAGCAACTTTCGGTATGAAATGAAGATTTTATTGACAAGTTGAATACTGTTAGCCACAAAGATGATGTTAGGTCGTAGTGTAATCAAGCGGATTTCAGACAAGATCTTCCAGCAATATAATTAAGCACAATTTTTATCTTTATACCCCCTTGGGTATCACTACCAGCACCAATGACAATTTTAGGGACTGTTTAACCAAAACTAAATAGTTATTGTTTTCATACGTTTTGACTGCTGACAGCTGTCAAACTGTTGTCGAAATTTATGAAAAGGACTTGTTGTTTGTCGCACGTAACCTTTTTTCCGGTGTTTTTAAAGGGCGAGATCTTTGGTGCATTAACTAGCTTGTATTTCCTCCAAAGTTTTTAGACCTAGTCTGTCTCATGGAGAGGCAAGCAGGCAGAGGCCAATAAGACGTAGCCGTGACGAATAAGGATACGATTCATCAGGTTTTCGCCATCCCCCGTGAGGTGACCATTCCAACGAAAAACCACTGCTGAGAGACCTTCAGAATTGTAAATAAAGAGAACTTTAAAATTTATATCTCTAAACCAAGCCAAGATAATGAAATAACAGTGTTACCACGTTTTAATTTCATTCGTGTTCCCTGAACTCATTGTGTACTGCGACAACTAGGGAGTTGTTCCGTGACATCTATGTAGTGTGCGCCGCTTGCTCTAGCATTTAGGTTTGCTAACTAGCGATTTCAAAGAACATCTTATTAGTTCTACCCGTGATTTCTACCACTAGCCACATTATATTTTAACTTGTTCCATTAAAGGTTTTACGCACATAAATTAGCGCACAGTTAAGTTTTCGAAAGAGTATTTATATAACTATAATAATATAACTTTTAATTTATTGATTACTTCACGAATTATGTACATTTGTACATGTACGTATTGTACGTATTTCGAATGTGTAATGTTTTTAAGTAACACCAAATTGTTGTAAATTAATAAAATTATTAATTCTACGAACAAACCGGCTTTCTATTCCAACTAGGTACTCGAAAAATTAAGCAGCGTACCTAATGGAATATTAAGGACAATTGAATTATCTCGCCCACAAATAAAACTCAATGCGACTACCAAGAGTTTTAATATAATTGGGCAGAATTTATCTCCTAATCCCAAAAGGATAGGATGTACTGCTTCGCAAATTTCTGTAACTTTTATCACTATATATACGATGTGTTTCTTACGGGTGAGGCATTTCCCACCTAGGGCGATTGAGCGAATGTCGACTATTTTGTCGCTTAACTCACTTGTTCCTGAAACTTACAAGTAATTATTACTTACGTGACGCCAAAAAAGATGCGGATGATGACGACAAATAATGAATAGTTGATGGTTGACTGATCCCATTGTCGTGGTCGAGAACTTCGTGGTCTAGTGTTCCACTCACCAGTATTAGATCGAGGGTCCGTGACCCAGGGTAGCATCAACTTGGGGTGCTATGTTCTGAGATCACTCCGAGATGCATCTTGCGCCAACGGCTGACGTGGGTATGTGAAAGCACCCTTTTCAGAGCCAGTAAACCTTAGGGTCGTGGGTTGGCCGGCCAATAGGCTGGAAGGTCGGTCGCTCCTGACATGCCTCTGCTCTCATAGGCGGCGGATGGGTGCGATCTCTCGTTTGGTTTTCTTCTATGGTGTCATGGGAGTCAGCGCCACCCTGTCGAAGCCGGCGCCTGGTGCCTACACGACCTCCTCGTGTGGGACTGGTATGACGGATGGCTGCCGCTTTAGGCTGCGCTGAGTTTCACACAAGCCACCCTTGTCATCTGTATGGCGAAAGCCTGAAAAAGATCTTTCCACGGTTATGCTCGGTGGAGGCCGTACTCGCATATCACATTCTATGCAGGAGTAAACAACAGAAAGAAACGTGGTGTATAGACAATGGTTCAATAAATATTATAGGTATTTTCCCAGGGGATCTACTTGGTCAATTATTGAAAATTGATTATCTGTTCGCCTAAGTGAAGGGTAAACAGAACTAGCGAGACTAATACATCTTAAATTAAATATTTTTTTAAATAATTGAGCGTCTAGTTTAAACAGTGATCAATCCAACTTTTTAACTTAACTGAATTGAAAATCTTTTTTTTTTTTCTTAGCACAACGGGTAGATTCGTCTTACTAATGTCTTGTCAAATCGATAAGGGGCAGAACTGTTTTATCTTCTTACCCTCTTCAATTTTTGTTTGTGAAATAAACACATTGAAATAGAGATTGTAACTTATTACCTTTCCATTTTTAGTTTCATTGTAATTTTTTATGCGTAGATATGCGGTAACATTTAGCCTCAAAATTATTTCCTTTTTCTTTGTCTAAAGGTTCAAGGACTACACATAATAGCAATGTAGTGACTTTACGTAAGTTATTTAATTCTATTCCAATTACAGAACAAGCGTTGCTCTAAACACATTCATCTATCCGCCATGTTGATCCTGCCGTCAACGTTTGTTGACACGTCGTCTTCTGCTCTGTCGCAGTAGTTCTGTTTGCGACGGGGTGGCAATGCCGTTTAGACACATACATATCGTAGAGACACGGTTAAATTTTTTTTTTTTTTTATAATTTTATTTGGAAGGAATGATTTGAAAAGAAAACGATACTTTCCTAATTAAATAGAAAACGAATAACAAAAAACAAATCCTCTCTTCGTCTCAGCACTTACCTTGACTGAAAGTTTGTTTTATTTTATTTTTGTTAACTATATAATTATGTATTTTCGGCCATGTGAAGCCGGCAGAGTAGAATAGCATCACCCCATATCCTCCAACGGGTGTCGTAGAAGGCGACTAATGGATCAGCAAAAGCTTATTGATCACCTCATACTTCGTCCACCAATCCGCATTGGGTAAGCTTAGTGGACTACTACCTAAACCTCTTTCGATGACCAGGAGAGGCCTAGGCTAGGATACAACTAGGACTAGGTCGAATTATAAAGGCTGTTGTGGTTATGATTATGATTTTTTTTTCGAACATATATGAATTTGTATTTTACTTCGATGATTAGGTTTTTTTAAAACCGCGATGCAAAAGGCGTGTTAAAGTTTAACCTGTGTGTATATAGTATCTGTCTGCGCCATTAAAGCTCCCAAACGGTCCAATTTTGATTTTTTTAACCCACTTGTTACTACTGACCTTTATAACGCCACAAATTAAGTGTTGGATCTACCCGCCAAATTTATTAGTTTAATG
Source organism: Elophila nymphaeata (assembly GCA_955850985.1). Taxonomy (NCBI): domain Eukaryota; kingdom Metazoa; phylum Arthropoda; class Insecta; order Lepidoptera; family Crambidae; genus Elophila; species Elophila nymphaeata. The sequence goes on along the minus strand of OY039076.1, from coordinate 12,671,823 downwards.
TTGTTTAAACAAAGATCGTCTTACATTACCGTAATCTCCAACCGTCCGTCTATAGTTTGAATTTACTATTTATCACATTGCATGCATTATTTTGAAGTTTTGATGTGTTTTAAATTAACAGAGATTTTGCTTTGCGGCATGCCTTCAAAAGGGTAAGTTTTTTGTGTACATAAATTTAGTAAAAAAGACTATAACACAGAATTTCGTAAAGTATTGTTATTGTAATATAAATGTAATATAAAATAAGTTTATATTTTACAGCCGTTTTTGAATATTATCGAATGTTAAAACTGGTGGCGTTATAACGCCCGGTAGTAAAATCGACGTCTATTTTTTATTACCATTATGTTTCAGATCACTAATGAAAAGACTTTTCCTGTCTCGACAAAATAGTTGATCAATTACTACATGTAGATTCTGATGATGAAATTACAGTGAAATTACAATTTTCCACCGGAAAACCCAATTACTGAATTAACAAATGAATATTTTGGTGATGAATAATTAGTAATATTGCCTAATCTCCCAGGTTTGATTATTACTTTTAGCATCAGCTATATCGTGATTAAAGTCAGCCACTGTACTAACTAAAATTATTATTTTTTAGGTTCCCAGCTAAGAGCTTCAGCAGAGGATAGACAGTGAGGACTCTGAAGATTTATCTTTATCTGTGTAACTAAAAGAATACGCACTGCCGATGAACGCTTGCCAGAAGATGTGGATCAACCTTCTACTTCTACTACATCTTTATGCCGTTCTTTGCGGTATCCTAATGTTAATCCTAGTATAAGCAAAACGTATCAGTATACCTACGTGGAGCAACATGCACATCCATGTATATTTACAAAGTGGCAGGATCGTAAAGGCCCAAAAAATTTAGAGGTATGATGAATGATGATGGTTGGTACATTACACAAATATGTACGCAGGCCAAAAAAAATGTCATCGCTATTATAACTACTTCAGAAATAAAGTATTTATAAACGTAATATGACTACCCATAATGAATGGTAATTCTAAATAAGTAATGTTGGAGAATACGACCACATAACTTTTCGTAGAGTTGTTGCCAGAGGACAATTTGGAGAAAAACAAATTTCTGATGTCGAAAATGTCGGCTATATTTACATCCAAAAATAGTTTTGTTTCCAATCATACCGATGTTTAGTTTTTATGTAAATAAATCATTGCAAGCATGGTTGTCGGTGTATTATTTAATTCCAAAAATATCTACATCATAGTTTTAGTTGTGGTAGTGGATATTACTACCGGGCGTTATAACGCCACTAGTTTTCCGGCTTTCCCGGGCCACGAATATTTTTAAATATATTTTTCAGGGAACACTACATCAATATAGTTTAACATAATTAAAAATCAGGATCATCGCTAACAAAAAAAAGTTTCAGTAATATCTGGGTTAAAGGTAACTTGTTCAGGAGTGTTTTCAGTAATGATTCTAGAAAGACTCACAGTTATTTTAGAGTTGTTATGAGTAAATTCCACAGTTCTAATCGATTGTAAAACTTTAATTATATTTCTACAGCATTGCTGGAATCTGCAGTTAACACAACTCCACGCAAAATTACAGAATAGTTATCGCGTTTTGGCTCATTGGCTAGGTCTCAATGAATGGTAGACTGAATTCAAGTAAGTGTCTTTGATATTGATATTGTTTTATTTTGAGAGATGAACTCAGCTGTCAGTGGCGTAACTATACCATGTGGGGCCCGTGGCAAATTCATATACACCTCCCCCCCTAGTTTTGAAATTTTTCGTTCTTTAATTTTGTAACTATACCATGTGGGGCCCTTTCCAATAGTTTTGAAATTTTTAGTTCTTTAAATTTAAAAATGTCAGTAGCACTACCGGGGCCCCTATTCCTCGGGGGCCCGTGGCATTTTTGCCACCCATGCCACCCTATAGTTACGCCACTGTCAGCTGTAGTAGACACTAACTACCAGACATTAATTCCTTATCCAGGACTTGCTATAGCCGCTACAAAGTCATTGATACCTACAAAAATAAAAGTAAACACGTAAGTAATGCATTTATACCCAGAACAAGTAGACATAGCCAAAATACACATAGCAACTGGACATGCATTCCCATCTCATGCATGTTTTCAGACGAGACTTGTCTAGACAAAAATAAATTACCTACTAATGAAACACGTTTCTGCGCTATTCTCGTGGGGTTAAAAGTTCTTAACACAATTAAACTCGTTGGAGTCTTATAATATTGTTGTCTTATTGCGTTTATCATCATTAGATCTTTTATTAAGATGGAATCGCTTTTACACATTTATAAGAAGCTCTTTGTATAGCTTTTAAGACTAATGTAATTGATACATATTAGGACTTTGCTTTCATCTCACCTGCTGTTAGATTAATAAGGTCGACGGGCACACTTCACCTAGAATCCTCAGCTGACTGAAGTAATAGCCATCGTTTCTCTAAATGTCGGAACATTCTCGGAAACTTGGTTTCTGTCACTGTCTTCTACTTCTTCGTACGGACTTTTTCCGCAACTCAGTGCAAGTTTGCGCCTGTTTTTCATCGGAGAGTGAGATGCTGGATCACTCCAGCAAGTCCAAGTCTCCCAGCGCCTTGATATCTCTGAAGATATCCTGAAGGCTACCCAGATGTCCCAAATAGCGAGCTCGGTATGTTGCCAAGAGTTGCCATTACATTGCATTAGAACGTAAGGAGCTGTTTAATCTGGCTCCTCACATCCACAACTAATGCACGCTACCACGAAAAACTGGAATCATCAAACCTCGAATTCACCAATACGAAACACTACCACGAATATGCACGCTCTCACAAAAACTTATCGCCGAAGCCAAGCGACTTCAACCAAACCTCTTACGAGATTACATCAGTAAATATTTACCATTTAAGCATTTCTTTGAGCAACTTTGACTCGTCTTCCAATCCATTATTTTTATATCTCTTCTCTATAATATTCAACGTAACAATTGAATAATAAGAGCGATGCGATATGTATAACAGTTTGAAACTTGATTTACATGAAAGATTTCTATTTCCATATCGTTCATAAGATATCATATTACTAAGCAACAAAACCTCTCATTTGCTTTCTGGTTTTGTATTTGTAATGAGATGAATAAGGTAATAATCGTGCTTCATAACACAGACAGAGATTACATATTTTGACGCTGATATAATAAGTGTATTTAGATAACGCTACACTAAAAAGTGGACCAACTTTATTAATGTTATTCGGCTATGGTGGTAGGCCTGTGTGTAGGATCTTCTGGGTAGGTACTAAAGCCTTTCCTACTTCAGCAGTGAAATAGTTTACTGTTTTCCGGATTGAAGAGAGGTAGCTTGTGAAATTACCGGGCATAGAAGGCCTCAGGATGACAACACACCTGCAATACAAAGTGTTTTTCAAACATCTCTTTCGAGGGAGTCTTTTTTTTTTTGATGTTTTATTGCAGGTTGTCTCTGATGACATTTCCTGTGTCATAGGGTTTTTAAGAAGGCGAAGACCTTGGGGGGTCCTCAAGCCTGTAGGTTGAACGTTCCTAGGGTATTACTGGGCGACCGAGCATCTCTCCCGTGGGGAGTCTCTCGACCGCCTAGCGTCCCTAGGGTGTTCGAGCCAGAAGGGAAACTTGACCAGAATTTGCCGCAAACGATAGAATAAAGAGAATTGTATACGCAGCGCCGCGAGTTGCGCCCCACTTGGCACGCAGCGGCACAACATAACCTTCCTGACCGCCGTGGTGACATAAAAACCCTTTGTATATACTAAGGCCACGGCATCGAAAACAGCGACGAGCGGAACAATAGCAGGATAACAGCGGTGGCGATGCCTTTAAGGCCAGTTCCATTTAGTCGTTGGCTTCGCTTGAGCGACAACGGGCAGAGGAGGCGACCTGCGGAAGTGAAGATGCTGCGGTATGCAGCTAGCTTCCCACGGTCTATGATATTGCGGACCAGCTCGCACGACAGATCGTGGTAAGGGTGTCGTCCGTGGCACCGCCACAGACGTCCTGTGCTACAGGACGTCTGTGGCGGTGCGCCGGTATCCGTCGTCGGTAACTTCAAAGGTGCACTATGAAAGTGTAGGCGCCGCGAGTCGGCACGTCGCAGGATGACGAACCCTTGGAAGAGCCTTGGTGCACGGTGCGTGGCTGTCCGTAGTCATCGGCTGTGCGTGTAGATCCGCAGAATCACGCACCGTAGGAAGCCAGCTTGCCACGTTGAAGCGGCTGCTTGACGTGCGGAAAGCGCGGAAAAATCGACACAATTTGATAATAACGCAGGACGGGCAACCACCTATGTGTCCGCCAGAGATCGCGGTCGCCGGCCGCGCCAACGTAGTGCCTCCCATTCATCTCGTATTGTTATTTTTCCCGATGACCGCTGACGCAAAACGCGTCGCGTCGGCATGGCCAAGATCTATGAACTGAATCGCACGCACAGCTCTTGCGCTGCCACCGTCGCCCCGCTCGTCGCTGGATTCGAGTACAGGCTAAATAAAATTTAAATGAAGTACTAGGTGTATCTACAAAATATTAAATAATCTAATAGCAAGTTCCAAAATTTTATCCAGAAATTAATTTGTAGATGCAGATAATTAATTTTGCTATTGGCATAATTTTACCGATAACGTGGATGATTGAGTGTAGCTATAAATTCTTTGAAAGATTTTGAATAGAGTCAATTTATTTTTTCGATTACAAAATAACTAAAATAACCGAATGGGGCTGCTTTACAATACAAATAATACACATAATAAAATTTGTAAAAGGTATTATCCGGTTTGATGACATCAACAGGGTATACAATATCACACATATACCACCTGCAGTATCCAACGTCCTTAAATTATGGAATTATTTTTGGGATTGTTTTCAGTGTATTTTCTGGTTATAAAAAAATATTATATTTTGTTTCAAAAATCAATCATCTGTATTCATGCCTTCACCAAAACTGGCTGGTAGCTTATATAATGATAAATTTATTAAAACTAGAACGCAATATTCACATTTGCAATATTGAAGCTATACAAAAGTGACAAGGTTCAGCTTATCAATGCGTACATGCCGCTTACAGAATGTCCGTGGAAGCGTAAGATAATGGATTTCACGGCTTTTCGAAGAAATGAGCCGCATCGACAGAGTGTTGTCGAACAGCTCTGTTAATATTTGGTAAGCGAACACGATTGCAAACACAGCCTGTCCTATAACAGGGAGTTTGGCTTACTGTTACAACACTTAAGTTTACTTCATACAATTTCATTTCTTAAAAAAATGCCGTAAACCTAATTTTCTTTGTGCCCCGAGCTTTATTTTTTATTTATCCTCATCGAATTACTGCTTAAGATAAGAAATAAATACTTTTCTGCTGTGGAATATCGTTATTGTGGCTGCTATTATCTATTGATGTTTTTATACTAAGTACTTTAACAAATTATATATCTTATAAGCTCAAAATAGTGATTAGATTAGCGGTACTTTTAACTATTGATACGAATATAATATGACCTACGACTACATTCTTCCCCTGATCGTTGCAACTGCGTATTAGAAAAAGTCGGGTTAAAATCATAATATTTTAAACCCTAACGTAACTTTAATAAAGATTGTTGCGTCGAAACATGAAACTTCTTATATTAATTTGAAGAACATAATCAACATTTTACTAAAAACGTGCGCAAAGAAGTGTGCAAAGAGTGTACTGTCCTATTTACATAACTTCGTTGTCAATTTAAACGATCAATTATGTATTTTGGATAGTTCTTGGAAATAAGTAAACTTAGTAGCTAAAGTATTTCATTTTCCTAACCAATTCCGAGTATCTATAAACCAATTTCAATGGAACGACGCGAGGAATTATCAAAAAGATATTAAATATTTAGCCTAATATAATGTAAAATAACAAAGTGTAGTGTGTAATAAATATTTTTATATCTATCGTAGGAGCTAAACAACGATAGAGATTATTAAATAAAGTGACTTCTAGCCGTGTGATGCCGGCAGAGTAGAATAGCATCACCCCTTAACGTCCCAATCATCCAATGGGTGTCGTAGAAGGTGACTAATGGATCAGCAAAGGGGTATTGATCACCTTATACTCCGTCCACCAATCCGCATTGGGCAAGAGTGGTGGACTACTGCCTAAATCTCCTTCGAACACAAGTAAAGGCCTTGTGTCCCAGTAGTGGGTCGAGTTATAAAGCCCCTTATGATGTAGCACTCTGCATAGGTAGTCTTAACAACCATGAAGGGTTTTCATCGATATAGTGTTTTTTAACATCACTCAAGAGTTACGGGGATATAAAACCCTGGAAAGTCGCTAAACATCTTAGAAAAATATGAAAAAAGTTTCTTGCATACTTTAATGAGAATAAACTTTCGCTTGAGTAAGACAACCGTGGCTCAGAGTTTCAGGAGTATGTCATATTTTCTTCAGGCGAGGTTGAAGTAGTTCTCAACTTTTTTGAACTTATGTAATTATGTTCTTAAACAAAACGTAGTACTAAATAATATTACATAACAAAATTTAGATTTATTGTTGCATCCGAATCGATTTAGAATGGAACAAAATAGAACTTTATTGTAAGTATATCGACCAGTTTAAAGATTTAGTTCTTTATTTTTGCATACTTAGGTATATTCGAACGTATATTTGGCGACAGTTTTCGTAGGGCAGACAGTAGATTATCGTTAATTTGTTTGATATAATTATTAATAATTACTAATCCAATGAGGGTAGTTATGTATTTTTCGTTGATGCCTCTCGCACGTGGCCAGTGTGGTCGGAACGAAGCAGTGAACGCAACGCGCACGAATTATTGTTGCACGGAGATAAACGGACATTGTGAAGTAATAGAATCGCCGTATTTGTGCCGTGCTATTGTGATATTGTTCCCTTCGATCATTTTATCGCCACTGTTTGGATTTGTCGGCGCCGATAGGCGTAACTCCTGGTAGCAGCAAACTGGTGAGTAGACTTTCAACGATTATGCAGTTAATGCAACGAATTAGGAATAATTCGTTGAGTTAATGCAGCTTTTTGTTGATAACTTTCGTAACGCGTCCCGAATTGCGAGGCGCGTACATTTATGATCATGCGATAATTATGTGAAGACGGATACAAGAACAATAAGACTCTAGAGCTAGACTCAAGAACATGTTTTATCATTTGTCTACTCTGCTTCCAATTTTATTTGTGGTCGGCATAATATAATATAATATATTTCCACGCTCACACCAAATTATCCAGCCCAAATTAAGTATCATTATGAACTTGTGTTATGGATACTAGATAACGGACAAATATACATAATAATCTAGTTATTTCATAAATAAACTCTAATAAATACATAAACAACCATGACTGTGAACAAATATTCGTTTCAGCAAATGGGTATTGATCACCTTATACTCAGTCCACCAATCCACATTGGGCAAGCGTGGTGGACTACTGCCTAAACCTCCTTGGATGACAAGGAGAGGCCTTGTGTCCCAGCAGTGGGTCGAATTATAAAGGCTGAAGAAATAAGGGAAGGGAGTTGACTCCTGTGGGTATACACGAAGCAAGCTTCTCCTAGCATCGGCAAAACGGAGCTCTATACGAAATTAGTCTATGTGTCGAGAGATTGAGTCAAGAGATCGATTGAGTAGCATCGTCTCCCAGGACCACTAAAGGCTGGATGGCACTTACTTTCCCTAGTCCACCCACCCCAACATGCCCCAACTGATGCTGGAGTGGCCCATAGAGCCTTCTTTGCGAGTACCCATATACCTGCAAAAACAAAACGGCCTTAAAATGCAATAAAGGCAAAAGTATTTTCAGACTATTGGAAAATTGCTCTACATCAATTCTTCGAAAAACTCGCTTAATATGCATGACTGATTTCTGTTTTAATTACATTCGCACAAACGAAATAAAAAATGGTTTCACTGAAAATCTTTCATTTCTAAAAACCTCAGACCCCGATTTGTTATTCAAAAAGTTCTCAACTGTGCGTCTCATACTAACTCGGCGTTCGTCAATGCATTTGCATAGAAACACTTTGGTACAAAGGAAATGCTACATTTGTTACTTGAACTCGAAGAAAAATCTTTTTAGAACTTCTTTGTTCCTAGTACTAGCGGGCCTGTTTTAAAGTACTTACACGTCAAAGGATTAAGAAAAAACAGGCGAAGAGAGCGACTGAAATGCTTTCTGGGACCCGCACAAATTATGGGTATTATCAGGAAATAATATTATCGACGTTTTATTTTAAACTATAATGATGTCAAACAAGCCCAAGTCACCTGATGTTAGGGTTGGTAGTAGACCTTTATCCTAGCTTCCTAGCTAGCTACAATTATCTTACATAAATACATCGCGGTAACAATAGTCTTTACATCATGATAGAAGTTCGACAGTAAAGGATTAGATAGGAATCCCTCGATAGTTGAGAGTTAAAGTTCACGCCTAGATCATCATTTACCTCCAGGTGAGATACTACCAAGAGTTTCTAATACCTATTTTTTTATGAGCGAAAAGCGGCCCCTTAATCAGACCAAATCTAGCAAGAAATACTGGAAACTGAAGGTCTCAGGCGGCACATTCGTACACCATCTATTTGTCCTTAAAATTTCGGTACATTAAAGACTGTTTTAGAAATGTGCCTTTTAAAAAATTTTGGCTTCTGCTGCGGATTCCCAACATAGACACTAAGCTTTTCAGTTAATTAAAAGGAGTGTTAAGCATGTCTTCGTCGCCGTTTGAAAAGTGGTGACAAGCTCCTCGTCTCCGAGAGGAATAATTGCACAGAATTTGCACAATAAGCTGGTATTTCTTTTTGGTACTTTATTAAGGACAAAAGTTTTTATCTCTTTGGATGAATAAACTGTATCACTCTGAGACTGTACGCGATCGATTTGATTTAAATATTTTAACGGTTAAGACCTTTCTAGAATCGGTCGCTGTTTTACTTTTTTTCGTGTGGCAAAGATTAGCATAGTTTCATAGTATTGTAAGTCAAAATAAGGGCATTGAGGGTAATATTTTTTTTACTCCTGTTTTACAAGTTGGGCCCGGTTTACTACCCGGACCTCGAACGGAGGCGATCTTCAGACAGCTACGGGACTTCGCGCGACAATGACACATGATTAGGAGTGGGCTAGAAAGAGAGGTGAAGAGAGAAGATGTCGCAGAAGAGGCATAGGAATGGGAGAACGCACCGAAGACGTACCGAGTGATGTCCGCCCTAGAAGGGGGAGAGGGACTATAGGGACAAGGACGAAGAGTAAAAATAATTTGTAGGGACTCAAGAAGGTGCGCTGTGAAAAGAGCCCCGTCAAAAAGTAGCGCACTCCTGCGCGATTTCGGCCTGTATAACCGAAAGGTTGCGCCCGGCCATGGGTTGGTGGTGGGAAGTCCTATGCAGATACAACATGTTTAACTAAACGTGTCGAGCTTATTATTTTTGAAAGCATTTTCTAAATAATACTACCTTTCATTACACAGTTCGTCAGAAGATTTATATTCTACTTTTTACAAGAATAAAATGACTTAGTAATTCTAAAAAACTGAAACATAATAGAACTAAACGAAACGAAACATAATAGCTAATAGAACTAAACCTCTTCGAAATATAAATTTAAATACAGTAAAAATTTTGAAGTACATTGTATAACCTATCCTATCCTATTTTTATCAAAAATACAGTCTTAACTTATTGATATAGTCGGTATAGTTTATTCAGGCAAGACTATAAAGGTAGGTCGTTATTTTAATAGAAACATCGGACTATTAGATTTGGGGCAAAGCGGTCTAAAACCTTTCAAAATATTATATTCAAACCGCTATTTGAAGTACTAAATTATTTTGTCCGAAAATATAACTTACTCGTATATATCCCTAAATCTAGAGAAAAGGGTCTATTTTGAAAATTTGTTGGATCCTCAATACAACAAATATTTTCAAAAAACTTATATAGCAAAAACGGGCGATATATTATAGAATACGTTTGATAGTAGTTAATGGCAGTAATTACCTGATTGTACGACTCGGTGGTGAGCAGTGCAATGCGGGCGAAAGGCGCCTTCGCCCGCATTGCACTGCGCCTTTCGCCCGCTGCTCATCACTGTGGGGGAGAAGGGAGGCGGTTATGCGTCAGACAACTAATCTTAGAAATATTGTTATAGGTGGTTTACTAGCCAACGCGTGAGTGCATGGCCCTTTGGAGTGATGGTTTTCCCGTGGTTTAAAATATTCCTAATTCGCCTTTTACGACACCAACGGGATCAGAAGGTCTAGTCCTATTCATAACCGGGGACTACACTGGGGTCAGATCCTCAGTCATTTAGAGAAAAAGGATAACTGAAAAGAGCGAAGCGGTACTTTACTCCTAGGCAATAAATACCTACTCTTGTGCAAGTCACAAGTCAGAGGTTATGTGGAGAACTACTCTCATTTGTGGGCCATTCGACGCGTCCGTCGATCAAGATGTTAAGTTTGGCCTTCATCTCACTCACTGTCTTGGTTGAAGCCGAAAGAACTGTAAAAAGTGATATAATCAAAGAAAGTACTATTTTACCTGGTAACCCGTATTTATCAATTAGAATAGTCATTAATTGGCTGAATTAGCCAAGCAACTTTAAAAAAGCCCGATCACAAAATAAATTAAACTCAACAGTATCTAACCTCAGCCTCGCACTCCCATTTTCGATGTCGTTTATTTTGCGGCAGTCAGATATACGTAATTCATAGTTCTGATCTCAGGTTCTGACAATTGCATTACAATCGACCAAGGGTATTCTCGAAAGAAATACGTAATTCATAGTTCTGATCTCAGGTTCTGACAATTGCATTACAATCGACCAAGGGTATTCTCGAAAGAAATTTGAGTATTTAGAGAATAGTTAAAATAATACAAACAATATTTAAGCGCCAACATACATAATAAATCTAACCTAATTTAGGTCTTAATTTGCTAGGAGTATCTCCAACATTGTTTGCCAATATCTCGTACTGAGCGGTTGACAGGAGGCGCTTGATACGTCACGGATGGCTGATACAGAAGCCATAACGTTGCCATTGATTGATGCTCTGTAAATGGGGGATTGATAGCTGCGATATGGAAACTGGGAACGGACCTTACAAAGGAAGGTCTTTCAGTAAGTAATAGCCAAGGAGAAACTTGCAACCAAATATACCGATTACAAATGTCTATAAATAGTGATTTAATGGAAATTTCAAACGTCATGCATTTTAACAACCAATACTTATAGTCTGTTCCGATCCATTTAGTGAATAATATAAACAAACTATTGTTTATCAATTTCTCCCAAAATAACTGACTAAAGATATTAAAAACACATTCATCAATATGTTGATTACCTACATACTAAAATTTCTGTAACTGGTCACTCATATTAACAGTAGGTAGCCATTTTAGTACTAGTTGCTTGATGTTAATGATATCTTTAGGCGTCATTTTGACGTATCATTATTATTATCAGTCGTATTCAAACTAATGAGGGGATATAGGAATGCCTAGAACGGCGTGTACATTCTTTCCGGGCAAGAAGTACAGTTTCCAATACAGACCGGGCACCTGCCCATTTTAAACTCTAACCAACATTGGAGTAGCTCTTCATTTCTTTCTCCTACAGTATACAGTGTGTCTGGTCATGAGTTAGCGATAATTTAAGGGCTTCAAATATTTATCGATAAAAACACCTATATTTGAGATCTTATGTCACTCTTTTTGGATCAGCCGCCTGTTAAATATTTCTTATTTAGTTTTAGGCACCTCTACTAAAAACATTGATTCCTTTGAACATAAAGGTCTTACGGATACGACAAATTTGTTTAAAAGGTAATAATACTAACTTTTAATTATACACGACAAACTGTTTTTAATGTTAAAATACATAGTCATGAAAAAATTATTAATCCGGTTTCGGTCAAAAATTTTACCTGTTATTCTTTAGTATTCCTCAATATCACAAAAACTTGCAAATAAAGGTAGTACATTTTTTGGAATAGGCAAGGACATTTGCTACAAAACTATACCAAAATCATTGCTCTGGCATGCGTAACCATTGAGTTATTGTTGTTTGAATATGTGTGTGTCATTATATGGCACGGCCTGTAACTAATTATTGTATTCCAGGTGCTAATTATACCCAAATATTGCAGAAGGTGATCTGTGGTACTTACAGCCCTAATAGTACCATAATTATTTTCATTGGTAGACGAGGCAATGCTAATTCCTATGTCATGGAAAAATATTTTAAATGCCTGTCTAAATTAAATGTAGAGAAAATAATTTTATTTACTTTTCCTTACAGTGAGTCATTGAGTCATGCAGAAAATGACTATAGATTTAAGTGTAATAGGAAATTGCATTTAATGACAAATTATAATAAAAAATTTGACATTATTGATTTTAATGGATTCATTAAAAATTTTTTTTTGACAAAAGATAAATATTTTCTTTGTAGTATTTACAAAAAACAAATAGCAAAATCGCTATGTTATTTTATTTTTAAACAAGCCAATTCATTGGCTATAACTTCTGCCTCTATTGGGCAGTCAAATTGGACGCTGGGCAATGACAATTTGGAATTTGCCTCAAATTCTTTAAATTAAATTTCGAGACAAAAGAGACTAACTCTGGCACTAGTAACTATAATGAAAAATTAGATTCTAATTATAAGGTTTTAGATATATTATCCTCCCCATTTGCAATGAATAAAAATTGTAAAAATAATTTTGTTAACCTAGTTCACCAAAATATTCAAGGGATGTCAGGCAAAGATTTAGAATTGGAGCTATTCATGAATTGTAATAATATTGATATACTGTGTGTTACAGAACACTGGCTAAAAAGCCATCAGCTGATGTTCAATTTTAGTAATCACCATGTTGTCAGCTCGTTCAGCAGAAAAAACATATTACATGGTGGTTCATTAATAATTACTAAAAGGAATATTAAATGTAAGGAAAGAAATGACCTAGTAAGTATGTCTGTTGAGCGAGTTACTGAAATAGCTTGTATAGAGTTTGAACAATTCATTGTTATTAGTGTATACAAACCTCCATGTGCCCCTTTTGAACAATTTTTAAAAATTATGGAGGATGTCCTATTTAAAATCAGTAAATGTCCTAAAACAATTGTTATCTGTGGAGACTTTAATATTAACATACTAGATACAAATTCAATAACTTGTAATTTTTTAAATTTATTTAAGTCGTATGATTTGGACTACGTTTTTTATGAACCCACAAGAATTACTGAAACAAGTGCAACTTGCATTGACAATATTTTTACCAACCGAACACCTAGCCAAAAGTCAATTATTAATATGTTGCACTCTGATCATTGTGGTCAATTAGCATCGTTTCCTAGGAAAAAAGTTGAAGTGCGAAGAACGAAAATAAGCTTTATTCCTATAAATGCAAGCCGAATTGAAAAGTTTAAATCGAATTTAAGTGTGAAGCTGCCATGGTTGCCTTATGATGATTGTCCAGATAAGCTATACAGTTCTTTATTTAATCTAATAAATGTTGAATTTACCAACACTTTTGTGCCAAAAACAAAGACGATCTGTGATCGTCTAACTTTTAGTGAATGGGCAACGCCTGGTATCTACAATAGCAGGAATAAGTTGTACGATTTGTATAGTAAAAAATCATATAATTTTGATCCAGTATTTGTTAACTATGTAAAAAACTACTCTAAAGTTTTCAAAAGAGCCTGTTCCACTGCCAAGTCAGTTTACTTAAAAAATAAAATTAACAATTCTACTAATAAAATTAAAGAAACTTGGAATATTATTAACAGTGAAACTGGCAGGAGTCAAACACGCTGCCGCAATATTAACTTAAAGATTAATAATGTAAATGTTAAAGCTGATTTGGAAGTAGCTATGGAATTTGAAAAGTTTTTCTCAGATGTTCCCATACTGGCTACTAAATCACTTCAGTCGTCTTCCACCTCAGCTGAACAGCTTCTTAAACAAAATGTACCATCCTGTGATAGTAACTTCGAATTTACAGCTGTTAATTATAAAGATATTATAAATACCTTTAAGTCTATTGACCTGAAGAAATCTATGGATCTTTGGGGACTATCAGTCAAAACAATCTCATCCATTATAACTATAATAGCTCCTTATTTAGTTGTCGTATTTAACAGTTGTATTGGTTCTGGTGTGTTTCCTGACCTGATGAAACACAGTAAAATAATACCGTTATTTAAATCTGGCGAAACCTCAGATCCCACTAATTTTCGGCCTGTTTCTATTCTGCCAACTTTAAGTAAGATCTTTGAGAGATTAATGCTCAATCAACTATTAAAGCATTTCAATAAATATAATATATTTCATCAGAAACAATTCGGGTTCACTCGGGGTCGCTCCACCATTGATGCGGGAGTTGAGTTGTTAAAGGAGGTATTTGCTGCTTGGGAAGTATCACGTGACGCTCTTGGTGTTTTCTGTGATTTATCTAAAGCTTTCGACTGTGTTAATCATGAAACTCTGGTCAGGAAATTACACCATTACGGCATTAGGAACAAGGCTCTCAACCTTATGACTTCATACCTGAGCAATAGAATACAGAAAGTTGATATAAATGGTAAAAGATCTCCAGGTTCTCTAGTCACAATAGGTGTTCCGCAGGGCTCAATTCTTGGTCCATTTCTTTTTCTAGTGTACATAAATGACTTGCCTTACTACATAAGGGACAATCATGATATTGTATTGTTTGCGGATGACACATCTTTGATTTTCAAAATAAATAGAAAATTAGATAATTATGACGAAGTTAACAATGCACTTGCAAAAGTAGTTTATTGGTTTAATGTTAATAACTTGTTGCTTAATGAAAAAAAAACCAAACTAGTTAAGTTTACTACGCCGAATGTGAGACGTGTAGAAACTAATGTACAAATAAATGGAGTTGAACTGAAACCTGTGGAAACAACAACTTTCTTAGGAGTAATGTTAGACTCCAAACTACAATGGGGTCCACATATTGTAAAACTTTCGGGTAAACTAAGTTCTGCGGCATACGCAGTTAAAACTATTAGGCGGCTTACCGATGTAGATACCGCTAGAATAGTTTATTTTAGTTATTTTCACAGCATAATGTCATATGGAATTCTTCTCTGGGGGAGTGCTGCAGATATTAATACCATCTTTGTGCTGCAAAAACGGGCTGTTAGAGCAATTTATCAACTGGGTCCGCGTGACTCCCTCAGAGAAAAGTTCAAGGAGATAAATATTCTGACTGTGTCATCACAATATATACTGGAAAACTTACTATATGTAAAGAAAAATATTATGAATTTTTCCGAGAAATGTCATACGCACAATGTAAATACTAGGAAGAAACACGATTTGGTTGTATATAAAACTCGTCTCCACAGAATAAGCAATTCCTTTATGGGCCAATGTATACGTTTTTACAATAAGCTTCCGAAGAATATTAGAGACTTGCCTATTAATAAATTTAAAAAAACTGTAAAATCTAAATTATATAAAAAAGCTTATTACAAGTTAAATGATTATTTAAATGATCCAAATGCGTGGGAGTAAAATCTGCCCAAATTTACGCATTTAAAATTGTAATTTATTCATTCATTTTGATATATCTATGGACATGTAATGATGTTTTGAAATCATTACGAAATTGTAAGCTGCGGAGTTTCTTTCGCCATTTCTTCTCCGTCTCAGCATACTAATAATTATTTAAGAAAAATAATTATTTCGTCGAAATGGTGGTAGGGCTTTTGACGATTTAAAAGTACTTAGCAAAGTCCATTTAAATAAAGAGCTTTTTCATTTTCATTTTTTTCATTTTCAATATGACCCTAACGCAATTTCACGGGCCATAAGAGCAATGGCCTGTCTTCAGAGCAGAGGCAACCATTTTCAGCAATTATGTAATTAATTTGATTTTGGTATGTCATTAAAAATTGTCACGAGTTGTTTGTGATTTGTTTTTTCCAATTTCAGAAAATCAACATTTAGCGCTTGCTCAAACAACAGTAACTCAATAGTTATGTATGTAAAAGTAATCATTTTAGGTCGTTTTGTAGCTAACATCCTTGCTGATTATCATATTGCAAAAGAAATGTACCTAAACGTGCTACTTTTTGTGATATTTAGGAAAAATAAAAAAGATGTAATTTTTTTTTACTGAAACCGGATTAATGATTGTTTTATGAGTATTTAAACATTAAAATCTTCAAAAAAAAAAGTTTTCGTATCCGTAAAACCCTTAAGTATGTCCAGAAAAAACCATATTTTTAGGAGAGGTGCCTAAAACTAAAGAAGAAATATTTAAAAGGTGGCTGATCTAAAAAGAGTATAGTACCCCAATATAGGTGTTTATTATCGATAAAATTAAGTATATTGAAGTTTTATTATCACTAACTCATGACTGTCTGGTCACTGTATATTGTGGTCAGTGGAGCATGTCTTGATAATGACAAAACTGCTAATAGGTTTTGGTATAAGATTTTTATGGCCAGTACCCGTAGTGTAAATTTTTTCGTGTAGCATACGCAACTATTGTAGTTCCGTTAAGAGCTAGATTTGTATAGGAAACGTGAATAGCGCCCCAAGCGGAAAGAAGCGCAAATCATGTTTCCCATACAAATTGAGCTCCTAACGTAACTACAATAGTAGTGTTTTTAAAACGAAAAAACTTACACTACGGGCACAGACGCTGTCTGACACCAAACCTGTCTTGGAAACCATCTTTTGACAGCATCCGTTACCACCAGCGTAACATTATTACCTACTCGTATATTCTATATTAGGGTATATCATACCCACCTCACAGCTGGTGTAACAATTTTTCACCTCATTCACGCCGGGTTAAATATAGTGTTGTGTTTTACTATATGAGTATATTAATAAATTCTAATCAATGTTGCATAATTAATACAGTCTTAAACTTAGTTAAATATAATATAAATAATATATATAAAAGAAATATTAATGAAGTCCTAATATAGAGAAAAGTAATAAGTAAAAAGAGTTAAACAGCGTCACCCTATTATATTTATAAAATGTTTGCAATGCCTCACAAGCCCCATAATTATTACCTTAAACCTACTAAAATATTTATACCATCTGTATGTACATTATGGAGCAATAAACAATTTGGTTTGATTTGATTTGTTATCTTATGAGGCACGGAGGAAGATGGAACTGAAAAAAATTCGGTCACCGCTCCAAGTCCCAACAGCACACTTGGTAGCATAGAGAACCTCCTTTGAGTATAGAGAGTAGGTATTGTAGTGTACTAGCTTTTTATTTCAAACTACAGTGCTAATTTAGTTCAAAAATTAGCCCGTTACATTGGCCATTTTTAGTAAGTACAAATCTAATACGATTTATTACCAGGTCTTATATTGTTTGCTCTCTCATGAATATTCAAAATGCGCTTGCAGTTTCAAAAAGACAATGAAAAGAACTTAATCGAAAAAGCTATACTTCTTTAGGCAGTAGAACACCGATACAATTTAGTACCAGGTCCTATAATGGTTGATATCCCATTAATATTCAAATTGTGCTTGCAGTTTTCAAAAGGTAAAGTCAATGAGAAAATGAAGGTCTTTTGTTACGGGTTGATGGAGATAACGTTAATAAAAAGACTATAATTTTCTCCTACTCCTAATACCCTGAAATATAAATAATCACCAGTAACTAATGTTTTACGAATTTAAATACATAAATCACAAAATAACTAACAGCACCGTTTTCGAGTGACAGTGCTTACACTGCAGACTCCAGATACGTCACTATCCTGAGATGTCTCGCTACATCGGCCATTAGGTTACATCAGCATTGATTGATGTCCCACAAACAAGGGATTGATAGCTTCTATATGGCATTCGCTTCACGCTGAAGAAGCGGTATTAATATTAGGTAATCATATTTGTATGTTCACGAAATAGACTAATTTAACAAACTTTTCTTGACGCAAGTTTTATGTGTTTTAAGGGTTAGCGATACTTAAAAATGATGTAGTGACATTGACACTCAATAGTTTTCTCAAAAAAATTCAGAATTATAATGTGACGTAGTTCTAAAGCGATATGGTTTTAATTTGAACACGATACCTCCATGCGTTCCCGAGATAAAGCCAAACCTTTGAGATTGATTACGCATTTTAAATAAAGACTATATTTTATTTACAAATGTATAGTTTTCAGAGTTTTGCCTGTATCTATGGTATAAGACCATGTAACTTGCCAAATTTTATAGTTCTAGGTCGACGGGAAGTACCCTCTGAATTTTGATTCCCTTGAGAGTGACGAAATATACTTTTTTTCCTGCATAAACGACCATATCTTTTTTTGCGTTAACTAAGAAGTTTTATTTTTTCACAACTTCAAGGGACCGTAGACCTGAGTAATTATGGTTTTTATTTTAACTCGATACCTCCACGCGTTCCCGAGATAAAGGGTCTTGACAGACAGACGGACAGACAATAAAATGATACTATAAGGGTTCCGTTTATTCCTTTTGAGGAATGGAACCCTAAAAATATCATACTAATGGAAATTAACTCAAAAAAGTGTATAAATTATGTAATGATAAACAGACAAACATTTTAATTACCTTTTTTAAAATATTTGAAGTTTTAAAGTTGTAGTATCATAAAAGTCAAAGTACTAAATTTTTATAAAACAGGAATGTAAAATTACATGAATTGTTTTGTACAGACAGACACACAATATTGTAATTAATGTTCAATTTATTGTTTTATGCATATATTTCATCAATATTATAAAAATAGTAACAAAGTTAGCCTATACTTTGAATTAAATAGTGATAAAGCTAGTCGACTTTGTTATAATTATCAAAGACTGAAAGCGAAAAATATCTGCAAACTCCATTCAATTCTCATAAATTACCTACAGAACATTATACCTTCTAAATGGGTCAACCCTCTGTCACGTGGTGGAACGTGCTCAAGCATTCATCTCTAAACGTTGAACTGGCTACAAATCTGTTTGGATACTACCGTATTTCGATTGTCCAATAGATCACGTGAGTCTTACATGTTTTATGATTCTATATCCCTTCTTGATTGAGTAATAAATTTGTTAAAAGAATACAGCGAAAAAGATGACTTAGGTATTGCTTTTTTTAGTATAGGCAATTTACGCATATCACAATATAATTGAATGGATTTTATGAATCTGAATTTTCAGTATTTTAGGTCAATCTGATCAGATTGAATGAAAGGGCGATTGGTCAAATATGAAATCCATGGATCCCACAGAACACAGAATGGATCCCGTTTAACTTAAGGACAAGTTAAGCAAATCAGATAAAATTGCCCATAGAACACGCTCTTAAAATTTGAATACTACATTCCCGGACACACTTTATAATACTTTTATATTCAATTCGTTGAACTTATATTACTGAAAACTTTAAATTTGGAACCATTACTATACATTCCCAGAAACTTTTTCAAAGGTTCTTCGAAATTGTCGCAATTGAAAACTCCATGTTCACAGTAAAAAGTTCCGTTAATACTTCAGTAACGATAGAAGTTGCTGTAGAAGATCGCTTTAGCACTAATCCCGTATTGACAAACGTGACATTTCACTTTAACGATGCAATGCTGGAACAGAAATCGCTAGTTGAAAACTGAATACAAAACACATCGTTACGATCCGCTTTGGAAGCGAGGCGCCGTCGGTAAATGTTAAATATTTATTAAGGAACGCGATCAGATCGGAAATGTGTAAACAATTTTGACATCTGCTTTGAGAACACTTTCTTTATACGATCGAATGAAATTTTGTGTAGTTTGTTTTTCTATTTGCAATTACGCTAATTTTCTTAATTATTAACAAACAAGAGGAAGTAAATCTACGATAAAGATATATTCTGTACGATTCTTAATCTATAAAATTGTTCATTTCTATTCTTATTCTTAATTTCAACAGACGATCGTTATCGGTGTGTAGATATGGCTGTCGTAGACGCAACTAATGGGTCAGTAAAGGGGATTGATCACCTAATACTCCGTCTACCATTCCGCATTGGGCAAGCGTGTTGAGCTACTGCCTAAACCTCTCTAGGTGATAAGGAGAGGTCTTGTGTCCCAAAAGTGGGTCAATTAATGAAGGCTGTTATGATTATCGTTATCGTTTTAATCTGACGAGTGAGAAAAACGATTTAAAGTAAAGTTTAGGTGCTTAAAAATAAACCGTTGTTGTTGGCATTGTAAACATATTAAAGTTCATTGCATTAAAAAAAAACAACCGAATAATCTCACAAATCAGACGCACAATCCACGAATAACTTTCTTTGAAGTTTTAAATTGGTTCGAAATAAGAATGTTCAAGTTGACTCAAAACTTCCATGTATGCAGAGCAGCGACGTTATGAGGCATATTCGAAAGAGTTACGGTAAGTACATTTCGTCGTTCCCTCATATTTCACTGACATAAAGTCGTTTGAAGACAAAGAAAACCGTGTACAATTTATATTCCCAAATTCTCATCTAAGCCCGATTTGAATTGAGAAAACAGGATTATAACATAACGTCCTAAGCAACAGCACTTTCTGCGTCTCTTTACTTTGTTTTCTTTTTTACTCTTATTTGCAACTTCCGAAATAATTTCGGATGTTCTAAAAAGAAAAATTTTAATGTCCCAAAAGGGAAATTCGAAAACAGCTTGCTGCACTACTCTGAAAAATATCCAAGAGAAGATAAAAATCTTATTTAACTTCCATTGCTTTATGTGTTCACTTCGGATAAAATCGTTTCATGTACGACACGTAATAGCTTACAAACGAGACATGAGTTACATTTGCATTACAAAGTAAGCTGTGTATTGTATAAAGACACACATTGTTCCTCCGATTGATGGATGTGACGTACTTTAAGTCGTGTGTTAAAAGGCTGAAAGGTTTACAAAGGAAATAAAGAGCGCCTTTTCACATAATCTACATTCATTCTTTAAGGATACGAGAGTCATGTAACTACTTATCTGAGTGGCAAATGAATCAAACGCGTTGAAAGGTTTAAAACGGTTCTTTGTTTTCTTTTGAGTGATAACAAATATTAAGAGAATTTTAGAGAAACAAAAATTCACAGTCAATGACATGCACGAATTTTTAAATTTACTATTTAAAATGTTTGCAAAATACTTATTAATTATATAAAATAAATAAAAGCGAAAATAGAACAAATTCTTGTCGATATTAGATACGTAGATGGGGGTTAAAATGAAGGTAATTGTGAAAGTGATGTGGATGTTTGCGCCAACACACCAATCATCTAGTCCAAATTTAGCCTAGGCCACTGCGTAAACAGTCCCTTCACACATATGCGTTCGGCCCGCTATGGGCCGGTTCGCGCTTCCACGCATTATGCCCTAGTCTTTATGTCTAGGGCAGCGCCTTCCTCTCTCTTGAGGAGGCGGGTGCTCCCGATAGCTTTATAGCTATTTTGGCACTAGGTAATAAGAGGGTGTTTAGTCAGTCAAAAGTCTGACATAATCCTAGGGGCCGGCCCTTAGGGTATCCATGAGGATTCACCCCCTCCTTCCCTCGCTTGTCCTGAAGGTTCTTCTGACAGAGCAGCGAAGACATCGCTGCTCTGTCTTTCGCTCCTCCCCGTGGGGGAAAGAAGGGGGGGGGGGGGGGTTGGCTCAGAGGAGAAAAAAAAATTAAGCAACATTCATATTCCTACACTGCTACCAATTTACTTGGGGTCGGTGCAGTATGCCTTGATATCGACTTTGGCATTAGATTTTTACGGCCGGCTGTCTGACACCAACCCTCGTTGGGAACGACTGCTATCTTTCGACATCACCCAGGACCACCAGCTTAATGTGCCTTCCGAAGCATGGCGGGACATCGATTTGAAAAATTTTCATTTTCGGAATACCAACCGCGCAATTGGCTGCTTAACTTTCGTGATCGCTACTAAGAACTCATAACTACAGCGCCATCGACCTCTTCAAATTAATCACCACTAAGGTCCTGTATTCTTATTACTAGATTACGGACAATCATACTTAACAGATATTGTTGAAAATAAACTTAATTATTCATCGAAGTACCAATAATATTTTTTTCGCTGTATTTTTGTTAGATACACATGTCTGTGTGACAGGTAAAAGCATTTACGCATCATCCCAAAAATAAAAACCGGGAGTGGTCTCCCCTTGACTTTCTCGTATACCGGAAACGACTCAAAGGTTGATAGAAAACTCATATTTTGATGTCGTACGTGCATGTTAAATTTTGGTTACCCATACGAGTACCGACCGTGCACTTGGTTGCTTAACTTTCGTGATCGGCGGCTCAAAATTTAATAGAAACCTTATATTTTGATTTCATACACGTATGTTAAATTACCGACATCCGGTTTCTATTTTGTTGCTGACTCTTTGCACTCAGAGAAGACCTTTTGTGCGCAGCAACAAATCATTATTAGGAAATTTCCTTGGAAAAATCGAGAATTAAGCTAGCGTGGCCGGTTTGATTGCTTACCGGTCTCCAAACACTACCGACTTTCGGTTTCTATTTTGTTGCTGACTCTTTGCACTCAGACAAGACCTTCTGTGCGCAGCAACAAATTATTGTTAGGAAATTTCAATGGAAAAATGGAGGATTAAGCTAGCGTGGCCGGTTTGATTGCTTACCGGTCTCCAAACACTACCGACATCCGGTTTCTATTTTGTTGCTGACTCTTTGCACTCAGAGAAGACCTTCTGTGCGCAGCAACAAATTATTATTAGGATTTTTCCATGGAAAAATGGAGGATTAAGCTAGCGTGGCCGGTTTGTTTGATTACCGGTCTCCAAACATTACCGACATCCGGTTTCTATTTTGTTGCTGACTCTTTGCACTCAGAGAAGACCTTTTGTGCGCAGCAACAAATCATTATTAGGAAATTTCCTTGGAAAAATCGAGAATTAAGCTAGCGTGGCCGGTTTGATTGCTTACCGGTCTCCAAACACTACCGACTTCCGGTTTCTATTTTGTTGCTGACTCTTTGCACTCAGACAAGACCTTCTGTGCGCAGCAACAAATTATTGTTAGGAAATTTCAATGGAAAAATGGAGGATTAAGCTAGCGTGGACGATATCAAATTTAACAAGGTTAAATAAAATGTGAATAATATTTTTTTTTCTACTTTCTTCCGTAACATCTTATAGCAACAAATTAGCAACAAATTTACCCTCATTTGTTTGATCGGTTGTGTCAAAATCTAGTCATTTTCACGCTATCTTAATATAAAGCTAGAACTGTTGCCGATTGGATAATCTGGGTGTGGTAGATTTTGTTTTATGGGAGTCCAAAAAATGCCACCAAAAGTACCTAACTATTTCACGTGGACCAAATCGCGGGCAAAAGCTAGGGATATATGTGTAGAATATAAAATTATAAAAAAATATACATAGTAATTTGGAAAAAAAACTACTTAAGTCCTAGACATAAAATTGACCACCCGTGTGAAGCCGGGACGTATCTGATATAAAAAGTAGAATTATTTTGAAATATTATAAGAAACAAGACAATGTCATACATTATGCAATCGCTCTAATCCTGTCTCCTGCTAATTCTGCAACCCAAGAAATTCTCGATGGACATTATCGATCGACAAAACCAGAATATCTGCCAAATAAATTTATTTTTTTCAAGTGTATTGAACTTTAATGTGATTTAAACACCAAAATTATTAAAATTCGGATAAAGTGTAAATTCCGTATTAATATTAAAAGTGCAATTAAAAAAATTGCAGAGATTGAACTAACTAAGAAATAAAGACATCATTATACGCCAACCTAACCCTGGATTTTACTTTAACCTTCCCAGAACTTACGCATGAATCGATTTGGTAGTTTATCCCTTAACTGCCAGAGAGGATGTTTTTTACATTTATAAAATTTTTGCTGAACAGGGATTCGCCGGATTTGCCTGATAATTAGCAGTAGCAACAGATAAAATAAGGAGGCCCAAAAGGCGACGAAAAATGAAAAAAATAAAATAACGTCCAGCAAGCGTTCTGCAAATTTAGAAGTGCAAGTACAGTTTTAACGATAAAATGAACTCACGTTAAAACTCCACGAACGTTTAAAACTGCAACGTTTAAAGAGAAACATCACGTCGCTGTGCTGTCCAAAACGGCTTGAGCTGCACGGAAACCAGGCAATATTGACTTTTCATTGGAATTTAGTAGTATTCCATGTTTTTCGGGGGTCTGGATGGTTTGGGTGTGGTAGATTTTGTTTTATTTGGAAATAGTCAGGTCGTATTCCTGCGAAGTGTCGTTGTGAGTATGAGCCAGGAAATGCCTGGGAAAGTATGAAAATGGCACTCCAGATGCCATTATCTCATTACTTCCTGGATTTACTTAAAATATAAGTAGTTGCGTCAAAATATCGGCTGAGATAAAAAGAGCTGATAGACAAAATGGGTTGCATCCACTTATTCGATAATTTCGTAACTGTGAAAAATTAAAAGAAACTTGATTTAACACAAACTTGTAGTGGAAATAATTTCCAAATACTACAATACTATAAAAAGGGATTTGAGTCTAAATAATCGCCATTTAACAATAGTATTACTTCTTGGGTTTCTCAAAGAGAACAACAAATTTTACACAAAAGTCATAAGGCATAGTTACATTCGTTCACCTTTCCTTGAGATTTTGTTAGGTATTTTTCTGGTTCAATTCAGCCATCATTATTTTTTGTGTACTCTTCGTTCTTTATATTCGGAACTACCACCAATTTACCGTCACGAGTGATTCGACAAAAGCATTATCTAATTTCATACGAGTTACCGGAAGGAATTGATTGCTATTAGCTCCAGGAAGTGCGATCTCGCGACCAAATTGAAAGATACGTTTTGGTTCAACTGCCAAGAAAATTTTATTTTTAAATATAATTATGACTTATCAAAGTACTACAAAAAGTAGGTAAATGCGACGTGTGGGTGTGGTGAAATATAATATTCGTGTAGTTTCTCCCAAGTTCCTGATAGCTTGCAGGAGAGTGGGCGCTGCATAAGTGCCTACCCCCTATTCGAGTCGAGTATAAATATTTGTTTGGTTGGTTATAGAGACGTCTGTGATGAAGCACAGAGATTTTCCCTAGTTATAGTTTTCATAAATTGATATGTGAATCACAAGGAAAGAACTTTATATAGACATGGCGTCTTATCCTTTAGACGTCATGAATTTTAATGCATCCTATTCATAGCAGACATTTAATATTTATGGGATTTGAAAAATACAACAGAAGATACAGAATATTGATTCACAAACGCTTTTCTGAAAGGCAAGGAAATGTTGATGCATGAGCTTGATCTGGGCGTTTCGAGCAGCCAATAAATGCTATTGTGTACTAAGAGTGGGAAGGTTTATATATGGAGTTCTTTAAATTTCAACAGCATTTCATTCCTTGTATTCTGACTAATAACTATAAATGTCCTTTTTATACTAATTGGTGTGTGATGATGGAGCAACTTCGTTCGCAGCGAAAGGGTTTATCACACGTGTACAGCATAAACGCTGACAAGTAAGTGAGTAATTAAAATCAAAGGTTACATAAAAGAATAAAAAATAAATTGCTTAAAGATGGAGTGTTACCAGCCATATTGATCACTTCAATATTGCTACTAACCATATCTGAATATAATGATTGAACGAGTGCCGAAAGTGACAATTTAACATTAAAAAAAGTGAGCAAAGTTATTTTTAGGGTTCCGTACCTCAAAAGAAAAAAACGGAACCCTTATAGGATCACTTTGTTGTCCGTCTGTCTGTCTGTCTGTCAAGATCCTTTATCTCAAGAACGCGTGGACGTATCAAGCTGAAATTCACATGAAATACTCAGGTCTATTGTCCCTTTAAGCTGTGAAAATATCAAACTTCTAAGCCAAGCCAATCAAAAGATACAGCCGATTATGTCGATATTTTCAACAAATTTCCGACACTCGCAAAGGAATCAAAACCTACAGGATACTTCCCGTAAACGCAGAATCTTGAAATTTGGCATGAAGCATTGTCATATAATGCAAATATAGGAAAAATTGCGAAAATCACATTTTTTTAGTTATATAATATAATAAAAATATTTTAATAAAATGAAACTTACTACCTTATTTCTCACGAACGAATAAAGGTATCAAATTGAAATTTATACCAAATACCTAGGTCTATTGTCCCTTTAAGCAGTGAAAAAATCAAACTTCTAAGTTAACGATGATACAGCAGTTTATATCGAGGAACCCTCAGTGTGCGAGTTCGACTCGCACTTGGCCGGTTTTTTATGCAAGTGCCGACTAATCACGAACCAGCAAAGTAGTCCTACTGTAGCGTGTGATTTAAAATTGGCTCCCGTGTGAAACATAGAACTTCTCACTTCTACCAGCGAGGAAATTGTTATAGGTAAGAAAAACAAGGCCACATTGAAATCCAGTTTATTAGGCTGTTCGTCTAACTCATCAGATTTGTCATTGATTTGACCATATTATGATGTGGGCAGCAGGTATTTTAAAGAAATTAAAGGGTTGTATTTCATGACATGGTTGGCCACATTATGTAGTGATCAAAAAGATATAAGTATTATGGTATCGACAGTATATATACTCAAAGATTAAACATACTCAAATATTTTTTCTTAGATCATGTTATCGACATAAAATTTTGCTCACAACTTTTAAAATATGCTTGGTTTGCTTCAGCCTGACACGTTCTGTTCATTATAAATTAAAGAGGTATTCCAGTCCATTTGGCTACTGTGCCACTTTAGTACGGCTAGCAGAAGCAATGAAAAAAATGCGGTTTATTGCTAATGAATGTTTTAATTGGCGGGCAATCCATTTTAGTTCAATATGGCATAAAAAGAGGATTATAAAATTCCTTTGAACATTAAAATTCATTCAAAATAATTATATTATCACGCTCACGATCCCGATCACGATCAAAAGGGGTCGAGAAGAGCTTCAAGTAACATTTGGTTACACACAAAGCCATGTCTACTAGGTGGTAGACACATATGTAGAGTCTTCTGGGTAGGTACCACCGCCTTTCTTATATTTCTATTTCTGCTCTGAAGCAGTTCGCTGTGTTTCGGATTGAAGCGAAAAGTAGCCAGTGTAATTACTGGGCATGGAAGGCATATCATCTTAATCCCCATGATGGCAACGCACTTGCAGTGTTAACTGATTTGCCCTTAATAGTGCAAGTGTCAATAGGCGACGGTAACCACTTAACACCAGGTGGGCCGCAAGCTTGTTTGCCATCTCGTAGTATAAAAAAAGAAAATATAATGCGTACTAAAACAATGTAACTGTTGTTAAATAGTTTTAGTGTTATATTTTAGGGTGCGTAGGCGCCCTGCGTACCTATGGGAGGGAGGGAGACTGACAGTCGTGTCGGTGATGCCGGTCGCATCAACGAGGTGTGGCCTCGCGTCCTCACGTCACCTAGGATCCACACTGAAAACCAGCGCTGTGTTCAGACTGTATCGAAGCATAGCAACAAGTTGAGTGTGGGCTTCGTTGGCACAGCCTGCAACGTGCGATCATAATAATTCTTGTACTATTATTAACTAAATACATTGTTTTTTTTTTATTTCACTTTAAGTAATTTATTTGTTTCATTCAATTAACTTATTCTTTGTCGTTTGTGTTCTAAGAATAAAAATATTTCTGTTCTATTCTTTTGTTATTGTCTAATAAATATATAGTTTTAGTGATAGGTATAAGTAATTGAAGAACTAGTCTGAAAATAAAAAAAGTGTGTATCCGCTAACATTATATCAATACTTTTTTACCCACTAGTTCTGTAAACATTGCCAGTCTAACATTGGTATTGCTTAAATTGAAAAATGGAACACGTTATCTTTGAGTTTTCTTCATATAATGACTTCTCTAGGGAGATCTCGCTGTTTTTGAGATGTTCACGCTATTTTACCATTATATTCTCAAGATTATTTATATGAACTATTAGTAATTACTAGTATATTATTATATTACCTGTGGTAATAATACTTATTTTGTATTACTGAGGATTGATAGAAAACAAACAGAACCACGATACTTACAAAAAGGTCAAAGTGAAATACACTTATTTAAGAACAAAGTGTACCCTTATGAAGGTCGAAGCTTTCACATATTAAAATGTCAAGTTAAACCAGAGATTATCAAACTTATTTCTTTTACCGCCCCCTTTGAAAATCAATTATTTTTCAGCGCCCCCAATTTTTTATACACTCCTAAAACTTAAAAACCACAATTTCATTCCTTTAATTACACAAACAGCACAAACTCTTTTATCTCTTACGAGGCTCAATCGTACTACCTCTAGTATGAGTTTTGTTAATTTTCGAGCTCGATCAAACGTATCGTATCTTTCATACATTGCCCACTAGCGCCTCTAGCGTAAACTAGCAGAAACAGTAAGCAATTTATGAAAGAGACGATACGTTTGATCGAGCTCGAAAACTATCAAAACTCATACTAAGGGTAGTACTGAGCAAGTTAGGACAGTAGGTATCGATGAACCCTCAGAGATGAACCAGCCAATTGCTTCCGGATTGCACCAATAGCGCCATTTAACAAAATCTTGTTACAACTTGATTGCATACGGCGTACGTATCCTGCGAAATCTGTGTTAAGTATTTTTAATTTTAATACCATCATACAGGGCAGAAATATAATTGTAATAATTCGATATTAAGTAGTAGGTACGTTGTGATTTTAGAGAATTTTAAATTTAAAGTACTTAAATGAAATTACAAATCAACCATCGCCCCCCTAAACTACGCTAACGCCCCCCATTTTTTTCTGGGCCCCTTAACGCCCCCCTCTAGGTCTCCAACGCCCACAAGGGGGCGTTATCGCCCACTTTGAGAAAGACTGAGTTAAACAATATTCCTCATAAAAATAACAAATGACATAACGGTAGGTACCTATGTAGTGCAGATAGTAAAGTCCACCGTCTCTCAATTCTCATTTTAAAAGCATTTTTTAACCTAGACGATAGTGCAATAGCTTGGTCGAGAATTGAACCGTTGTAGGCTGAATTGAACGATCTTTGCTTATCAAACCTAGCAGAAATTATTCTCCGGGCGAAAGAGAAATATTTATACCTTGATATTTTTTTAAATTAAAATGTTGTGTTGTAATAATCGGGAAGCTTACGCAGCGTGACTTCTCAGATTGATTTCACTCCCTTTCTGGCAACTGAATCTTGTCACGCGGCTTTTCGCCGCTGCGATAATTAGTCCCATAACACGCTTATGCGCTGGCCTAGTCTACAGTGTCCATTCGCCCTCCGCACATATCCTTTAGTATATTATTATATGTCTAGGGCAGCGCGTGCACCTCCCTCTCTTGAGGTGGCGGTTAGTCCTAATAGCCTTAGAGCCATTCTGGCACTAGGCAACGGGGTGCTTAGTCGGTAAGAGTCCGACATAACCCGAGGGCCGTCCTTGAATTATCCATAAGGAATACAACTCCTCCTTCTCTCGGGGTCCGTAAGTTATTCTTATCTCTTTCGCTACTCCCTGTGTTGAAGGGCAGAGAAAGGAACTGAGGGTGTTAAGAGGGGGTAAAATCGAGGTCAGGTACAAGTCATCCAAATTTTTTCTCACATTAAGTTGAATATGGGAATGCTACTAAGAAACATGTTTCTTGATAATAATATGTAATGCAATTTAGCCCACAGTACCTTCTAAGCTTTCATGCTTACAAAGCGCACCGTTTTAGTTATCTTGGGGTTTTGCTGCATGCACATGCACGGCACGTACGCTTGAAACACGGATTTTGGGAAATTTCTGTTTGTGTAGAAATTCTAAATATTCCAACAATAGTCTCACATTTATGAGATCAAATTATTAATATCATAAAACGGTGCCCCATTAGATACATACTCCCAAGAGGGGTTGAGCAGAGCCTTAGGTAACATTTCGTTAGACATAAAGTCACGTCACGACTGTCGCCTACACAAATGGGGCACCAAGCATCAAAAGTATAAATTATTCAGTTTGTTTGTAACAAACAAAAGCCAACAGTCAGGACAGATGTTACACTCAAAATCAGCTTAGCGGTCCGGCCGGCGATAAAAAACAATTATTTGTAAATGAGATTAAAACCTTACAACCTCCATACATTCACAAAAAATTTTCTTCTTCCTTGTTCGTTGTGAAATTTTACTAGACACATTTTGTGGCTGCGACCTACTTAACAGCAGTCAGGATCCAGCGGCCTTCAGAAGGACTTAGGTGACATTTCCTGGAAAAACATAAAAGACAGAAAAGTTTTGATAAAAACCACATTCTTAATTTACACTAATACTTATTTGATTAATTTTTATTCAGTTCAATTCAGAATTATAAAGAAAATCCAGAATCATTTTTATCTCAAGAACGTTTTAATTACAGGAAAAGACGGAGTATCTAAGCCCCGCCTTAGTGATGAAAAATATTTAAAGTATCCAATCCGCCACGGTTTGTAAAGAAATTCTGAGCTACAGGAGCATCTGGCACAGAAATCTGTGTATTTTGCTTCTTAAAATTAACCTCTAAATTCTCGAACATTATTTAAGGTAATGCATTATGTAAGGTAATCGTCATGTCGTACCGGCAATAGGGACGTGTATCTTCTATTTGAATACGAATTTACGGACTCTAATATTAGTAGTGAACTTCGCCTTGCATACAAAGCGAGTGGTAGAATTATCCTGTGGGATTTTAATATATTTGAAGTTTGAACCATGTTTCGAAAAGTAAGGCTGTTACTTACGTAATATAAAAATATCGTGTTGTCCCTCCCGACCCGCACTGTGCGAGAGGGAGCGTTGCAGGTCATGAGCGAAAATAGGCATTTTTTATGGATAAAAATGCGTTTTAAGCGAAAAAAAAATCATAAATTAACTTATTAAAAAACTACATGATTTCTGAACAAAATATTCAACACACTTAGTCCGCGTCAATATCTTGGCGAACATTCAAATGGTTCGTTGATTTTAGTTCTCACCGCACCTCAGGAGAACTCAAGTAGAAAATACCGCTATGTTGAAGAAAGGCATGGCAAAGCGGTAGCTCTTCACACGTGTTGTATAAGGTTATATCATTGTTTGGGAAATCGATAATAATAAAAATGACACTCTGAATCGTGAGGCGCAAAAGATCGTAGCAGAGAACATTGCTTTTTTTATACCTCGTATGAGTACCTCTGTTTTGAGATTAATCCGATATTTCGGCGCAGTTGTATGCGCCATGGTCACGGAGCTCACAGACGAACACTCAACAGGAGAACGTTTTCACATATTTAAATGAAAGTGATCACTTAGGTTTAAAACAATGCGTTATTTATTTCTCATTGTTACTGTTTGGAGCACTGCTGGGGATAGGGCAGGATAAACGGGCCCGGAGGTGGCTCGGCGAAATGCTTCGGCAAACCCCGGGTCGTCTCCAGTAAAGGTATGGGGGAAACCGGAGTGGTTTGGCAAATATTCCTAGTGCCGTGGTGATTAGGTGCTGGGCGACCCCTACACAGGCCCACGTCTAGCCAGCGGTCCACTGGTCCGTCAGCGGTTTAGGTTGCCGTCTGTAAGCGGATTCCACTCCGATAAAAAAAGGGCAGGATAAACGGGAGACCGCGTGACCCGCAAGTTTGACAATCTTTTTTATTTAAAAGGGTCCTATTAAATACACATACTTATTGAATTTAAGCTTAGGAGAGATACACCCATAGCCACCAACCATCAAATGGGTCGTACGCCTGTTTGCCGTACTTTATATAAAACTTTATTTCGTGGAAATATTTCATTTAAGTCTTACGTAATTATCATATTGCTGTCATAGATTTTATCTAAGGCTATTTCATGTTACATTTAATATACTTTATTGGGATACAGCAACTCTCATATCTTTCAGCACCATAAAGATATTGGCCCTATACAATCCTCCTGGCTGCGAGCCAAAACGGAAAAGTAGTTGCCAAAATCATTCAGAAGATATAGTTGTTTTCAAAGCCTCGTATCTTGGTTAATCTCGAGAGTTGCGGTTGAGACTCTTATCGGCGATTTAACTTCAGAAACGATGTTTAAAAATTTTCCTCTTCTTCTTTAAGTATCTTTTCTACACTCTCCTTTAAGATTTCGGTGTTATTTACAAGCCCGTTACCCGTACTTCTAAATTAAGGAGCTAATCTTAGGAATGAATTCCCATTAGTGGTGTAGTGGAAGATAGCATGCACCAAAGGAGTCCGTTTTTCCCATCACTTTCATACCAACCTCCAATTTTTTTTTGTACTATGTGTACCTATGCGCTAAAGCTCTGTGAGCTTTTAATTTACCTGCGAAAATATTTAAATAAACTCTTTTTTCGATCGTAGGTACACTACTTCCCTTCAATCTTGTCTCTGTCTACGAACACAAACAGCCCAGCCTGCTATTCAAACATAATCTACCGATTCTAGTTATGATAGTGAGCAAAGTAAAATAAATAATAGAATAACAATGACGAAGAAAAAAAAGCTCATCTTGGAAAATAAATTGAGTGATAATAAATGAATACATTTCGTTCATGTAATAGCGAACCGCCCGGCTTCACACGGGTAGAAGAGCATATTATAACTGTATGTTCTGTGACCTTTAGGTCTATGGGTTGGCCGGCCAATAGACTGGTGGGTCGGTGACCGGTTTCTCCTGCGGATCTCATCATTTCTGTTCCGACATAGCACAACGAATTGTAAACTTAAAGTGGCAGTGGGCAGGGTACATTGCGACGAAAACTGATAGCCGTTGGGGCAGAAAGGTGCTCGAGTGGCGACCACGTACCTGGAAACGCAGCGGAGGCCTCCAACACCAATGGTAGGCATACAATGTGTACCCATTTTTCATTGGAGACGTTATAATACATTATTGCAAAGGCCGCAAAACAGGCAATTGCAAGTCGAGTATGAGTTTGAAGGCCGAGCCGCAGGCAATAACTTCACTAATACGAGATACGCAAATGCCTTTTCGGCCGAGGCATACATAATGCTTTTCTCAAAAGAATGCAGGAAAATAAAACATACTTTGTTGCTAAATAAAAATTGGTCGATTGTCGTTTAAATTTGGTGGAGTACAATC
This sequence comes from Elophila nymphaeata, assembly GCA_955850985.1. Lineage (NCBI taxonomy): Eukaryota > Metazoa > Arthropoda > Insecta > Lepidoptera > Crambidae > Elophila > Elophila nymphaeata. The sequence continues at coordinate 12,638,699 of OY039076.1, read as the reverse complement.
AATCTCCATTTCACTCTCTGAACTGTCGGAACCCATTTTAATTATTAAACTTATAAAGATAGAAAGACGAATTTTCAGCTTTGCCGACAATTTTCTATTTATCACCTGTGCCAAAAGACAAACGCATTTATGGCTACACGTATGATTGCGATTGTTGTGATTTATAGTCAAAAATTTTATAAACATTATTATCGAATTTAATATCGTCAAAGAAACGCGCTGCTATCACGGTGAACGAGAGAAATAATAATACAGTATTTAATCACCAATTTAAATTTTCAATGTAGCCCTAACTTCTGAAAAAAAGGAAAATGCTAGTGGTACAGAAGCCAGTTCCTTCCTATTACGACAAAACTTATTGAATCATTTTGACAGACTATAATGATTTATTTGTAAAAGAAAGTGATATCAGGTAATGTTGCGTGGCACGTAGCCTCCCTATAAGGTAAATTAACCACCTATTAAAGTTCGCAGGAAACCATTGGGTTTTCAATAAAAACATTCCCGCCTGGGGCAGGTAATTTTTTTTTTGTGTATATATTTTCTAGTTTTAAAAATATTTACGCGTTTGTTAACGTCAAAAATTATTCCATTGAAATTTGTCAATACAGGACTCAATCATTATAACAATTCTTGAAAGAGCCTACTTTCAACGGTGGACGTCATACCTTTGGGAATGATTATGATGTCGAGGATATAATATTTTGCTGACATTGTTCGAAAGGAAAAAAATTAAAATAAGTTTGTTGCTTTCTTAACGAACAAAGCTTTCTTTGTATAATTTTATAAAGATAAAAAAAATAACCTAGAGAGAAGGCAATAATTATTGGCAATAAGCAAGTAAAAAAGACGAGATTTGTTATAAAAGAGCAACTACGTATATGCTAAGGTGACCTTTGAACAATAAGGCAGATATTAATAAAAAGATATTATGAAATTAAATAGTAGTATTATATTCTCTGTGGTCATAGGTAATAAAAAAACATCTGTTTTTTTATTGAAATATGTAGGTAGGTATGTAGACAGGAATTAAATTATTTTGAGGTTATGTTTTATAACTTTTTATAACCAACTTGTACATACATCTTGCCATTGCATATTTTGTTAAGTTTTTTATGAGTATTACGATTCTAATACTCGCTTTATGAAACGCTAAGTTTTTATGTGGTTCTGAAAACACATGGGTTTCTGCCATTCTCCTTTATTGCAATATTTCGTTAACATAAATTCATTTTATTGAAATTTAGTGAACAACCTTTAAACTAAATTTAAATATGACAATAAGCCACCCCATAAAAGTAAAGATATTATACATTTGGGAAGCTTGATAAATGAATATCGAGCTACAACGGACTAAATTCTGAGGCATCTAGGAAACGATGTTCCACGGAGGTCGTTAAATTATACGCAACATTTAATCTCGTGAAGACTGTGCTTGAAGGGAAATATTCAGCACTTATCCTGCGACCCTTGTTTAACTTTCTCTTTTGTGGGCCTATGAATTTGTTTGGACATATCTCTTAACTTGGGTGGGGCCACTTCAAAGATTGTTCCAAAACTTTTTACATCTAACCTTGAAATATTTTCTCTCTCTTGGAATATCTCCTATGACCCGATGTTGGAGAATACTAATTTATTTTCACTTGAATAGGAATTGTTTTGTTTTTGACGAACATTCGTCGAACAGTAAAATCAGATTTAAAATATTTTACTATGCCTACTTATTTTAGTAGCCAATTTTTTATAAATGAGCCATGATAACTTAACAGAATGCCTATGAGGTTGAAGAATAATAATAATAATTTTTATTCAAAAAAAGAACGTACATTCACACATAATACATTGTAAAAGCCGCTTTAACATAAAATAATATTGCTTTATGATAAGTGATACCTTACTTCTTAATCTATCCAAAGGACATCCTAGATGTCCTGTATTTTAGGAATTTAAAGATATTGCTCTTTTTAATGATTTTTTTAGTTATCTGATCGGCAGAAAAGCATGCGTACTGCCTGGTGGTAAGCAGTGATCGTAGCCTAAAGACGCTTGCATTATTGCAACCCACACGCTGCCAACTGTAGTCCCCTTCTCTACCCCGTGGAGCTCTGGTGAGATGTTATGTGATCATGATCGAATTGTGGTGCTTATGTTACCGGCCAAACCAGGACCAGGCGGCGTGCACAGTTTTTTGGGAGAGTCTTGTGTTTTATGCACCTACATGGCTGAGTGATGGGTAGGTTAGTGAACTGGTTTGGCCTAGGAAAAACTAGTTTATCCTAAAGTCAGTTTGGCCGGTAACACTTATAACTCGAGCTTTAATATTGTATAACAGTCACCTTTTACTAGAGCAATACTTCTAAATACTGAGGTTAAATATAAGCAAGACATAGTAAAGGTTACGCGTGAGATAAAACTGTACAATTTATCACTACATTATTCTAAATCCCTTTTACCATATAAGCAAACCAGTAAATCCAAAGCTTACACTTTAGATGAAAATTATTGACACATAAATTATGTATACCATCTGATAGGAAACTAGATGATGTATATACCTAACTGCTATTGTATTTTAATCCCCTAACAGCCATTTGAACACACGAATACACTGTTGAAAATGAGTTTTTGAATATTAAAATGATTCTACTTTAACGTGTGGAGCAGAATTAAATTGTGGTTATTACATAGAGCTTCGTACCTTATTATGCTTCTGAAAATTTTGATAAATGTAAATTCACTTACATTATGACGCAAATTACTTACATACACGTAAATTACTATCGTAAATCAGTCCTGCTCAATATGTCGCTGTAAGCTTATTTTTGAGATAACATATAATAAAGAGACCATATAAGTATATCTTTAAATGAAATCTGCTAAAGCATAATATATCATTTTCGTTGTGACAGACTCGGAATAAAAATATAGTTCAGTTACGAGTATTGTTAACGTTAAGTACAAACTGAACGTCAAATCGCTTACGAATTTTTCCAGCAGGCTCAAAAACGTTAGAAAAATCTTGATACATTTAAATTTATAAAATAAAACTGTTTCTTCAACAAAAATTTTTATCGTTCAGTTTATTTTATTTTGAAAGTGTTCTTTTATTGTCACTTCATATCTTTTTAATACGAGAAATAAGGATTTTCAGCGGTTAGTGGCTCGACCAACTAGCATCAATTAAGCCCAAGTTACTCAGGGCCAGAATGAAGTCTTGGATACATCGAGCACGTAACATGCACTACTGTTCGCAATCTGGTCATAAGGAATATTTGAGCAGTACGTTGATATAGGTCACTCAATAGAGGAGTTTATGCACGTATAATAATTTCAGAGTATATACGTACCTACTCACGTCTGGTCTGCTAAGAGCATGAAAACATATTATTTTTTCAATCATAGATTTGTATTGTGGAATGTTCAAATTTTATGGTTTACCTGGAAAAGATTTATACGGCTAATTATGTGAATCATCTCTTTGCACTCCCGCGAGAGCCATGACGTGAGGGGTGGCAAACCACATCGTCAACTTTTTTAGTGCTACGAGTATACTTTGCACTACCACGAGCGCCGTGACGTGATAGGTGGCGAACCATAACATCAACTGTTTTAGTTCTATTACTACGTTCATTGCATCCCCACGACTAGCGAGGTATATTATTATCAATCCCAGCAGAGCCCCGCATGCTATTACGAGGTTAGTCGTTAGGTTCGCCCATTCCCAAGCGAACGTTTGTCGAACAAATTTAAAACATCCTAAAGAAAGACCTGGTCAAACGGTCATATATGCTCTGCGACTGTGAAGTCGCAGAGCATATATGAGGACTGTGCTAAGAGTAGATGAAGCAAAATAAATATGTAAGGAACGTAGCAAGTAGAAAGAAGTGATCTCTACCTGCCCCTTTGAGAAAAATAGGGAGTGATCTCCCCTTGACTTTCTCGTTTACCGGAAACGACTCAAAAGTTGATAGAAGCCTTATATTTTGATGTCATACATGCATGTTAAATTTTGGTCACCCATCCGAGTAACAACCGCGCAATTGGTTACTTAACTTTCGTGATCGACGGCTCAAAATTTGATAGAAACCTTATATTTTGATGTCATACATGTATGTCAAATTTGGTTGCAATAAGTTACAGCATGCTCGAGTTATCGTGCTAACGCACAGACACACACACAGACACACAGACGCTCACACAGACATAATTCCAAAAAAAAAATTTTTGGTCTCAGGGAGGTCCAAAACGTGTAAATGCGTCAAAATCTCGAGGTCGAAATTTTTGACGATTACAAGACTTCCTCTATACTATACTACGTTACGAGAAAGTAAAAAGCGTCGGTGGCGTAGTGCGTAAGAGCGTAGTCGTCCACCCGGGAGGTACCGGTATCGTACCCCGCCGCGTACCAATATGTTTTCTAATTTTGAATTCATATAAACGTTTAATCGACGCTTTTGCGGCGAAGGAAAACATCGTGAGGAAACCTGCACACACCTATGAAGAAATTCTTAAGTTGTGTGTGTAGTCGACGAACCTGCAATTGGCCAGCATGGTTGACTAAGGCCTAATCGCCCCTAATGTGGGGTAGGCTCGAGCCTGTCATAGGTTGCAGCATAAACTTACAAAAACAGAGGTCGCGTGGTTCTTTATTAACATTGCAATAACTATAGAAGTGATAACTAATTTGGATGGAGTAATTTTTATATAGGTAATATCATGTTGACGATCGTTGCTGTCGACGATCTTTACTCATAAGAAAAGCATACGGCTAGAACAAACCTGGGCCAATTGGAAGAACATGTACCAGATGACAGCAGATGAGGCTACCCAAATTTCTTGAATAAATTTTCAACCTTACTTCATACTCAAAGAGTTCAAAGTTTATTGAAGAAGTTGACAGTGTGAGGAAACCCTGATTTGCCGTCGTTTGTACAGCGCAAATAAGATTTTCAGTATTGCATTTAAAATCAAAAAGGTATCATTTGAAAAACTATACGAGCATAATGCAATGAACTTCGAAATAGTGATAATAAAAACAGAAAATAAACTTCTCGGCAGCATTTTTCATTTCAATTTTACTAACGGAAAAATTATTCATGAAACGTCTACGTGTTAATAAAAATTTTAATAACATAATTATCATAAAATAGTGAAATCTTCTTGAAAATTTTAAATTAAATAACGTTTTAGATACCATAACGGATCCGTAATATGATATCTATATTACCTCATAGTAACTTTATCTAAGGAATCGGATATCGGATTTTAGATTCCTTATTTATAGTTACTATGAAACTATAAATGAGGAATCTAAGCTTTCGAAAGTAGATAAATACTATTAATGAGCTAAACAGTTTATTTGCAGTTAACGCAATTCAATAGATTTGTATAAAATCCGATTGCTTTTTTTTTTTTTTTTTTTTTGAATACTATTGCAGATTGTCTCTGATGACATTTTCTGCGTCACCGGGTTTTAAGAAGGCGAAGACCTTGGGGGGTCCTCAAGCCTGTAGGTCGGACGTTCCTAGGGGATTACTGGGCGACCGAGCATCTCCCCCGTGGGGAGTCTCTCGACCGCCTAGCGTCCCTAGGGCGTCCGTGTCGGTAGGGAGCGACATGCCCGAGGGTGCCTCTAAAGGCTCGGACCTCGGCTCGGGCACATCGTGTCGTGGTGGAGGCGGGGAAAAGCGCCCCGGTACATGTCTGTACCGGGTATAGCGCGTCGTATGTAGACCGGGTCTACGCACCCTTGTTCGACGAGTGCGGTGTATGACAAAAGTGTGTCTAGTGCTTGAGTGTGCAGTGTCTGACTGTAAGTTACTCGAACGGATTGGAGTGAACGGAGCGTTTGCGCTCGAAATTGGATCGTCTGGGTCCAAGAGAATGTTTTTCGGACGGCGTTGTTTACGTGCGACATTCCTACTAGCGCAGTAATCGGAAGCTTGGACTACTAAAGGATTGGGATGGTGAGGAGCCTTATCGAAGTAGCGCCTGGACGCTTCCTTCATGAATCCGGCTATGCTGGGGAGATCGAAATCTTTATGGAGATCTACGTTGCGCACGTACCAGGGACAACCTGTTGCCATGCGCAAGAATCGGTTTTGGATAACCTGAAGTTTGTTAATGTTGGTATGAGCGGCGTGTGCAAAGACAACGCTAGCGTAGGTCATAATAGGGCGTACACAAGCTTTGTAAAGTGTTCTCTTATTTCTAAGGGACATTTTACTTCGCTTCCCTAGGAGATGGTATAAGCGACCTAGCACGAAGTAGGCCCTATCACGGACTTCCTTGATGTGAGGTGCAAACGTTAGCTGACGGTCTAGCGTAACTCCCAGGTATTTGACCTTGGATACCAGAGGTATTGGTCTATCGAACATGAAATCCGATTGCAATAAGCGCTATTTGTATTTGGTGGATGCCAGGACGCGAGACTGAAAACTATTTGTCTAAAATCCGATTACAATAAGCGCTATTCGTATCTGGTGAACGCTAGGACGCGAGACTGAAAACTAATCATTCTATTGTGAGGTGTTAGCTCGAGCATTGATTTGTTGGGATTTAGTCAGATATTGTTCAACAAAACGTTGGTGATCAACATCAACGATAAATAACACTTCCGTTCATTATGTTAAAAGGGGACGATAAGTGGTAATTAACATGAACCTTCGCCGATTTAACAACGAGCATCACGCGTAACCAATAAAAGCGTATATTTAGAAAAAATATACGTGTGAAACTGTTACTTATCGTTACAAATCAGTATGAAAACATTTCAAAATTTGTACATTTTAGTGTATACTAGATGACCCGGTGTACTTCGTATCACCTACCCACGGAGTACCTACTAAACGTCTTTGCAACTATGCTAACGACATTAAAACTCTCTCTTCGCTAAAATGGCTCAAAATTTTGATGCTTAATAACAGGCATTACCATTTTCATAGGTTATTTACTGTAACTCTGGCAATAAAAAGTATAAAATAATTGAGGGAACTATAGAGTTTTAGCGGGCAACTCTGATTACACTTCATGAAAGACTATATTCATAAAGACTTCATTTTCAACTATAAGATACCAAAATTTGACCTGACCAAAATAAAAAATATTACAAAACCCTGAAATTACAGGAGCTATTTTCTTAAAATTTTAGTCATGTGTTGTAGATTATTCAAATGAGGAAAAAGTAGAATCTTGCTATGTCGCGTAGTTTTCTGAGCGTGCTATATGGCGCGGGATGAACACACTATGAGCATTGAGCAAGATCGCCAGCACTGATCGTCACCCTAACAAAATTTCCTAACTGTTGGCTTTGACATTTATGTTTTAACTTTCAAACTAGGGAATGTGACATGGTGTATTAAAGCAACGTTTTAAACTGGCTCTTTCAGTAGCTGCATATTTTGGTTTGATTTGTTTTATTGCTTAGTAGACCCGGTACCCTGGTGAATACCAGGTGTATTTTAAACAGTTCTTCGGGTAGTTATAATTCTTATTATTAGATTGCTTCTTAATTTTGTAAATTTCTAAAGAAGAAATCCTACCGTGGTTAATTTATTTAATTAGTTTCAAAGTTTTCAACGCTGTATCGTCCGTCATATTTGATTATAACGAAAGACAAAGTTTGAGGTATTTTATTACTGTGCAATTGTTGAATAATACAAAAAGGACGAGGAGGAGAAGGAGACTACAGCCAAGTCACTGATTTCTATAAATTATATTTAATTAATAAATATAAATTTGTTGTTCTTCTTCTTCTTTTAAATAAATGGCGATCGCGACACAAAGTTTTGCGCCAATATTAAGTGAAAATGTACCTACTTAAAAGTAACTGACAATTATTGTACGGTAAATTGAGTTTAAAATGGAGTCTCTCAATACGTTTTTGCAAAAAGAACTCGGGAAAAACTCAAACATAAAAAAATGATAACTTATTTGACATATAATTGGTAGTGATACAGGTTTATTTTCTTATATGTTTGTTTATCACATCTCCAAAAATATTAAGTGGACTTACAGCGAACTTTTTTAAACAGCACTCTACTGTTCCATTCCGCATTTGATATAGATAGTCACGTGTGATCGACGAAACCTTTTCCTATCTTATAAGCTCACACAGAATTATCAAGAACTTTATCAGCACCAGATAAATTGAACCTTATACGTACAATCCCAATATCATAGTCACAACTTTCATTTCTAGTTAGTTTGGATTCGTGATTTCCCAAAGGAACGTGTCTAACATTGTTAATACGTCAAATTCTTACTTGAGACATATTGCCCATCAACAGCGACATCGCGGATTGTGTTTTACTACTCGATCATATTAAAACTTGATTCCTCCCTCACATGAAACGTTTAAACGATGACATGTTTAGGTCGTCTGATAACTTCACAATCTGTCTAGATCTTCAAATTCCACTTATGATTTGAAAACCGAGACTATAAATTTTAACCACTTCTTTGTACCTAGGATATACTTATGTAACCCATATAATTGAATGGTACTTAATATTTAATTGACTAGGTATTCACATAAGCTTTAACAAAAGATAGACTGCTGCCTACAGACGAGTAGACTGAATACAGAAGTTAGTATAACAGTTCCATTTAGAAAAAAATCGGGAGACCCCCTTGACTTTCTCGTATATCGGAAAAGACTCAAACGTTAATAGAAACCTTATATTCTGATGTCATACATGCGTGTAAAATTTTGGTCACCTATCCGAGTACCGACCGCGTAGTTGGTTTCTTAACTTTCGTAATCGACCACTCAAATGTTGATAGAAACCTTAACTTATATTTTTATGTCATAACTGCATGTTAAATTTGGTTGCAATAAGTTAAAGCATACTTGAATTATCGTGCTAACGCACAAACACACAGACATAATTCCAAAAAGGGTATTTTTGGACTCAGGGAGGTCCAAAACGTGTAAATCCGTCAAAATCTCGAGGTCGGAATTTTTGACGATTACAAGCCTTCCTCCATACTACGTATACGAGAAAATATAAATATAATATTAAATATCTGTCATAGGAAACCTTATTCTACCTATAGTACAATTAGTAGAAGCTGCCAAAACCCCGCCGGTTGTACCGGGTCGTTCAGAAGCACATGTAACTTCATGTTAATACTTATACTTATTATGCCGCTTACTTTTGACTAAGCATCTATAGTCAAAGGTACTCGTTAGTAACTTGGAGTCATTTTGTCCATTAAATTGTTGTATAAGTAATTGATTTTAACAATGATCTTTGAGGCTTCTGCAGTTAGATGATATTTACGAGTATGCTGACAATACTTGAGGAGATCCGAAGAAACGACTTAACGAGATCATTGTGAATTATAAACGGTTTATTATTGAATATGTAATAAATATGCATTGTACCCGTAATGGCTACAATTATCAGTGTACAATCCCAGCGCGTTGCCTCCTAATTGGTAATATAATATTAGTGTCTGACATAGTATTTCCATGTCTGATTATTGTTAATAACAGCTAGCAATTAATGAACTGAGTAACTTCTATACAGTATATTAGTAGTGGTTATTGAAAATATTAATATTAATATTTGAGACTTTTAATTTAAGATTATTTTTTCAAAACGGTGAAATGCATCCTCTTAGAAATTTTGCTTACTGCAAGATGGTGCTAAATAACTAATTACGAACTTAGTGTAAGATTAAAAACATCACCATGTTTTGTTCTTTTGTTTGTGAGAACAAATATAGTTTTGCAACATTAGTGATACCGCTTAATACCGTAGCAAAGCAAAAATAATTATTTAAATATCAACCCTTTTTAATAAACCCTATATCAACGAATTAAATTCGTTGCCCTATATAAAGGTAAAGCTTATTTTACAACAAAGTGTATGCTTTTTATTGACATTCGCTAAGAGTATTGTAATTACTTCTTCTTGTAATCTTGTTATAGTAATATAGTGTCACTTCTTTTTCCTATGAAAAACGGGTGATACGACTACATAACGGTTACGTTCCCTTTTAGAATGAATATGTTTACTCAGACCTTAGTCCAGTGTGTCCCCTTGGCATTCGAAGTCACATGCCATCGTCGAGCTGTTTTTGTTTCCCCACCACGGCTAGTTCCGGACGGCTACTAGCCTACGATAATACGCGTATTCTCATTTTTAGGTTAACTACTTTCTCGTATACGTAGTATAGAGGACGTCTTGTAATCGACAAAAAATTCGACCTCAAGATTTTGACAGATTTACACGTTTTGGACCTCCCTGAGTCCAAAAATACCGTTTTTGGAATTATGTCTGCGTGTGTGTGTCTGTGCGCTAGCACGAGAACTCGAGTATGCTTTAACTTATTGCAACCAAATTTAACATGCGTGTATGACATCAAAATATAAGGTTTTTATCAACTATTGAGTCGTTTCTGGTATACAAGGGGAGACCGCTCACGATTTTTTCGTACGTCATTTTCGATTGTTTTTCCTGTAAAAATATGATTTATAATAAGTACTCTTCATTATCATATTAGCCGAGAGACGCCAACTGTTGGATATAGACCTCCCCCAAGAACCACAACACGATGCGGTCCTGTGCTTCCCGCATCCATCGACTTCCCGCGAGTGCCTACCAACGCTGCATCTCTCAGCCGTCCTCGCATTGTGCCCTGCCTGCCCTGCCACTTAAGGTTATTTTTGACTGCGCCGGTGAAGCAAGCCACGTGATGCTAGCAGAGTAGAAGCATCATCCCATATCATCATCATCCAACGAGTGTCATAGAAGGCGACGAATGGATCAGCAAAGGCGTATTGCTCACCTCTTACCCCGTCCAGAAATCTATATTAAAGGTTATTATTATTAAGGAAATCTGCTGAAGAAATAATCACGGACATTACGTACGTGATTATTTCTTCAGCAGATTTCATCATCTTCATCTCTTAAAGTTTTTTAACCATAATAATATCAGAATATTTAGAAGCTTTTTTTCAAACATCAGTCCCTGTAGACACAACCAGATTATATGGACCCGGTCAAGTGCCATGAGAAACCACTACCCATTCATTCCATTATAATTTTGCTACAATTATTAATTAAACAAGAATTGTTGTGGCAGACCTTGTTTTATTATAATTATTATTGCGAAGGCATATATCCACAGGAAATAAACTCTTAACAATTCCAAATAAACTTGCAGTAAATATATTGTTCTGTGCTTCCTGGAACCGACTATTTTTAAGACAGTATTATAAAATCTAATATTATTGTTTTGTGATATTTAATCAACCTGCCTTCTAAGACTCTCGGAAAATACAAAAGAAGCGTTATGGCGTATTTTCTTGGAAGCACTCAAGGCACTAAATTGAGGTAAGAAAAGAATCACGTTTTATTTAAATTTCAAATAGGAAAATATTGTTAATGAATAGGGAAGCCTTACATGATTATCCTATATAAAATTTCTTGGGTTTTTATAATGGCATTTTAGTGTCAGAATAAAAAATAGTTTCCACGCTCACGCACATAAGAACTTGTTTTATGGATAGTAGATAACGGATAAATATAGATCATAATTTATAAATTATGAAGTTATGGGTAATATATATAATAGGTATATAATATTTTTTTACATTTGCTATCATTACAAACTCACAATCGACCTTCTCAGTCTAGTATAGACTCCGCAAGTTATACAGAATGTGAAAAAAAGAGACTATTCACCATATGTTAATGGAGTGTTGAAGGATCCCAACTGAGGGGATATTGTTCTGCAATGGACTGTACATCAAACCCTTGTAACTTTAGCACTAAGATTCGTTTTGGAGAACGCAAAAGCTTCTTTTTGGAGAACGCAAAAGCTATGAAATCAAATCACTGGACAATAAAACTTTGTGATATAGAATTAAGGAAATTATTTTCCATATTTTGAACATACGTGATTTAGTTTTATTTTTTTACACATCTGGCCACAACAATTGGCATATCAGTATTAACGTGTCATTGTTATGTAGACTAAAATAGAAACAAAGAAAAATATTTTATTTTCGTACCTAATGTTCTTTGTTACACAAAAAAATACATACATATGATCACGCTCTTGTTCCAATAAGGAGTTGAGCAGAACCTTAGATAACGTTTTGTTACCCATAAATCTGGCAGTTTGGGCAATGCAGTGCCTCCAAATAGTGAAAGTTTGCCAAACTGTCGCCTACGCAAAAGGGCACCTAGCACAAAAAGTAACAAACCCTCTGTAAACAATCTAACGCAAAAGCCAACGACCAGGAGACGCATTTTTGAATCATTCGAAGTGAGTCTTAAATGCATTCACGAAATCAAAACGTATACGAAATTAGTTTCTATTGCTCCCAATTTTAAGTATTTTTGGAACATTAGAAATGAGTGTTGCCCTAAAACTCGGATCTTATAACAATTTTTCATTTCATGCAGATAAAATAAGAACCGGAATGCCATAACTCGTTGATTTTCGAAACAGGTAACGAGTTACGAGGAAACTGAACGTAAATTAAAAGTTACAGTGTCACTGTCAATCACTAGATTTTCTACTGGTAGAATATCGGAAACGAGTGCGTCGGACCACTCGTTGCAAAATTCACGAGTATGAATATTCAAAAATAGTGATTTTGGAGATTCTCATACGAATCTTGGGATTTCATACACGATTTGAAATTCTTATGATTCCAAAATGCGTCTCCTGGAGAGATGTTACACTCAAAATCATCTCAGCAGTCCGGGTATCAAAAAAAATTAAATCATACATATTGAAAAAAACACAAAAATCGTACATTAGAAATGGATATAAAAAACAGAATCCAAAATTAAACAACCAGAGTAGTTTTTTTTTTATAAAAGTGCAGTCTTATTGTAAAGTTAGCTAGTGTGACATATGATCTGAGGTTATCACGAATCTTGCCGACCTGCAAAGTAAGTCTTTACGTCTCTTTTGAATGATCCAGGATTAAAGAGCTCGTACGGTTTCTCGTACGATTCCATTTCTTGATGTAACATTGAAATGACTTGATATTTCTTTTTTTGCATCGGAAGGGTAGGCACAGTTTGTCACTGATAACGACAGTCGCACGTAAGAAGGAAGGGATAATGAGGGATTAGAGAAAACACTAGCCATGGTATACGATAGATAGAGGATAGGACGTGTATAGATAGACGTCATAACTTGTATAATTTCCAAATGAGCCTCCTTGATGGGATATGAGAATATAAAGTAAAAGTTAGAAGCCTATAAATAACACGTAGCGACACCTTATTCCCCAGTTTTAGAGCGAAACAGCTGATGGCGAAGTCACGTTTAATTTCCAGATAAATATCGGCAGCGAAGCTCACGGCATGAAATATTCATGGAGACAATGTAATTTGTTACCGATATTGCCCCGTGTGTGAACCTACATAATATCTGAGCGCAAAGACCGGAGGCGAGTAAATGAGTTTTTGACTATCTATTATATTGTAGAGCTTGACGGCAATTACTTTATCACCTTGGGGAAGTTCTACTTATCTTATATTTCAGCTTGAAACTTGAAGGAAGCTCCGCTAAATTGCACACAGGAATATAAGGCTACATTATTCTGAGAATAGCTTAATAGTTTATGTGTTGGATCAATTTCATCTTGGATGAGGAAATAAATGGATAATCACCGGTGGTAGAACGTTATTAAAAATAACGATCCAAGTGAAAGTCAGTACAAGATCTTTTTTGTTAATTTTACATCAATTATGATTTTACTTAGACCACTTAAAGGATACAGAAGGAGAGTGTAATACTGAATTCAAGTTTTTTAGGAATAATTATATCCGTTTTATGGCGGTAAAATATTGGCAATGGAAAAAGATACTATGTACTGACTAGGCAGGAACCTACAAAGTTATTGTAATTTTTTTGATAGATACCTATTATCTATTTTTTAAGATAAGTAATGTTCTTCTTGTATCTCTCTTCTTGTTCATTCAGGTATCCTTCAAACTTAAGAACAGTTTTTTCATTCTAGTTTTTTTTGCAATTTTACGTTTCATCAAGAGTTTCATTATGACTTCAACGTTTATTTCAAAATTGGAACCAACTTTTCAAACCACACTTGGGACCAACATTTACCGTTCATTCTATCAGTCACACTCGACCACGGGCAGTCGCGTCGGTAAAATAAAACATAAAAACTTTTAAAACCCTTTTAAAACATGGCTCCAACTGTATACGGGTTGGAGTGTACGTTCGAATTGATGGCTCGGTTTTGTTCAGGGAAAGAAAATCGAGTAGTAAAACAGTTCCCGGAGGTGTTTTCCAACTGTTACCAAATTACATATCTATACACACATATCCTCTCAAGTCTCAAACTATTTCATTGACTAACCGTTGAAATTCCCGAACAAGTGGACAATAACGTTTGGCAATTTAGTTCGACAGTTCAGAATTTCAGTGATTTTGTCCTAGTTTTGTTGAATATATTTGAGAATGGCAAATCCGGTGGGAAAGTAGGTAAGGTACGGGTGGTCGAAAAATTTTAAACTCGATGTTCCTCCATGCATTGGAAGGCGCGTTCATCTGGTGGTCCCGGCTGCTGCTTTTGAAAGGTAACAGTCGTTCTCAAGGAGGGTAAGTGTCAGGCAAGCGGCCGGCCATTAAAATCGTACAACAAATCCTATTACAGTTGTTTGTTTCTTTGTTACGCTTTAACGCCTAAGCTTCTGAGACGATTTTAATGAAATTTTGTATGAAGATAGTTTGAGACCCTGGAAATGGCATACGATACTTTATGGCGCGACAACCAACTTTGACGATGATGAGAGCGAAGCCGCGGGCGACAGTTAGTTTTGAATTAATTCAAATTGTATTTCAAACCATTTGTGTCTTTTAAATTATTATATCAAAGGATAATTAAATAAATGAAATGAAAAAGTTCTTCATTTAAATGGACTTTGCTAAGTACTTCTAAGCTGGCAGTGCAAAATGTTTGTGCTACGAACACGAACAGTCTGTTCATAATCAGTCTGTTCATGATTGTTTATTATTTGTTTAGGTTTATTTATTAAATACTAGCGGTCGCCCGCGGCTGCGCTCGTGTCAATGTCGGTTATTGTGCCAAAAAGTATCTTATATCCAGTGATCGGAATTGGTTCAGTGGTTTAGGCGTGAAAGCGTAACAATCAAATAAACAAACCTACTTTCGCATTTATAATATTAATTAGGTTTAAGATGCAGTTTCTCCCGAGTTCTCGTTATAAAAACACGTGTTGAGAGACTCCATTTTTAACTCAAATCAACCGTACAATTTTTGTTACTTTAATTACATTTTCACTTGACATTGGCAAAATGCGTACGTTTATGTATCGCGATGCCATTAATTAGGTAAAGAATAGGTTTAAGATTATTGTATAGGTATTTGTCCGTTATCTAGTAGCCAAAAGTTCCTGATGATACTTAATTCGAGTGAGCGTGGTAATTTATAATTATTATTATTCATAATAGACAATATATAGAAGCCATGTGATGCCGGCAGAGTAAAATAGCATCACCTCAAATCCTCCAATGGGTGTCGTAGAAGGTAACAAATGGATCAGCAAATGGGTATTGATCACCTTATACTCTTCACCAATCCGCATTAGGCAACTGTGGTTGACTACCTACTGCCTAAATCTCCTTCGATTACACGGAGAGACCCTGTGTCCCAGCAGTGGTTCGAATTATAAAGGCTGTTATGATGAATAAGCAATAAGAAAGATCACTTTTTGATTTGTTGAAACAAAACCTTTTTCAAATAGCTCAGACTACATTTAGAAATAGATATACCTACAAGTTTAATCAAATTTTAAAGCTACAACCTAATTTGGATAGACAAGTGATAACGACTTGGTGACGACCGTAGAAGAGAGGTTAATGTATATGTTGAACATCGAGGGACTTCGAGAAAGTTATTAATTTGCTAAACTATTTCAACTATGTAGAAAGTTGCTAATGCGAACGTTTTAGTGCTAATGTCAATGACCGAAGCACAATTTTACCAACGATGCTGTTTCAAATACTATTATGGCAACATACTTAAAACAAGCCTTCCCAATTCACTGGAATCGATCTCGGGTCTCGGATTATATATAAGATTTTACTGCAATATGTCCAAATCAAAGTAACTAATGGCTCAATTTCGAACATACTCAGTCGAAATAGGTGATTCTCATAACCACGACTAACAACCGACATTCACAGTGACATATATCTTTTCCCTTTTTTCACTAAAGGCCACTTTTTATTTTTCTTACACAATCTTTCAATACCAAGAACAGAATAATGGATGTCGCCTAATAAACTTTTCCAGGGATCCTTTTTTTGAGAGACATCAGTTCAGTCAGTATGAACAAGAGCCATTTATCATCTACAAAAGAAGCCATATTCAATGTTTTCTTTGTTAGCCTAAAAGCTGGGAATAGTCTTAACTCCTATAATTTGTTCAGATTAAGGCTGACAGATGGGAGGCTTTGTTCCACGACGAAATCAAGTGGGTCTTACTTGCTAAGGAGTTCCACTTTTTAGGGAGTCGGGGGAAATAGATATTGATGACGTCTTGGGCGATCGTGTCGCGGCACCTTTAGATAGTGAAGTGCTAATATTACGACGTAAGTCCGATGAAAAAGCTTCTTTAGAAGGGTCTCTGTAAAGTTGATTGCTCTGTTAATAAAAACTAAGAAACTCGTGTCACATTATTTGCAGTAGGAGGTTTGGAGTTAGGTCACTCTAACAAAACCAAACCATAAGTTCCGAGCAGTTATCATTAAGTTGATCCAATAAATATTCCATCCACTAACATATTCAAAAAATCGTATAATGGTTAATCTAGAGAGTTATTTGCTTTCAAAATTTAGTAAAAAAAATACTAGTCGCATATTCGTCGGCAAAACTACCGGCTCTTTTATTCAATCATATTTGTTGTAACTCACATGTTAGCGTTTGAATCACAAATCTGGGATTCATTCATATGGAGTGAAATAAAATTGTACGTATAGTACGTACAAATTTATAATAAATCAGACAGGATTTTTTTAGCCTATTCATTTCATGAAAATCTGTTTATCTGTTAAAAACATCTAAACTAAGCTATTTCGTGAATTTGAAGATAAATTTCAATTAACTAACAAATAACTTTTGCAAACATAACAAACACTCAAGAGAAAGGATTCCGAGAATATTTCAACTTTAAAACAACTTAAACTTCTTGGGGATGGTCTGCCCAATATTTATTCGATATGATTAGTTCAAATCCATAAATAAAGATAACTAAGCAGCGCACAATTTGTACTCAGTATATAGTAGATCAGATATTTTTTTTCCATACAATATTCCTCCAAACTTAAGAAGGTATGTGAACTTACCAGTTGCTGTTAGGAGATGATAGGACCAAAAAAGCAAATTACTTCAGAGGTCTGGATAAAGCGACCTGAATAATTCTGATAAGTGAAAAATAACTTCAAGTTATGCTACACTGTGCTAACCAAAGTTTTATGTTTTAGTGCCCCTTCACACTAGCGTTTGTCCAGCGTTCGATGAGCGTTGGTGCGGAGTCGATTTCTTCTGCAGTAATTGAATGCTGTTCGACTTCTTCTGCAGTAATTGAACACTGTCCTAACGCGACGCAGACATCACACATCAAACGCGGCTTTAGCGTCGAGCGTTCAATTAACAGGATAGGAAACGCCGAAACAACGCGACGTGGACGTCACATCGTCGCCGCGCTGACGCTCATCGAACGCCATCGCTGGACCAACGCTAGTGTGAACGAGACCTTAAATAAGGCACAGTCACAGAGTAAACGCGTTACTCTGTGGTACAGCCGCACAAAGCAATTTAAGAACACCGGAACAATGTGCGTAATATTTATTTAAAGTATTTTTTCAAAGATTTCTTTTCACGTTTCAAGGAAATCTTGCTTTGGCCATCTTCTTTTAATGTTGACTGTACGATTGTACAGTACAGTAATAGGTACCTATTTGCCACCATTATGTATTAATAATTAATTATGGCAAGGTACTAAAGTGATAAGGTACTTTTGAAGCTGACCGTACCAAGTAGCTATTCGAGTTTCAACCAATATCAACAGTATCCTCCTGTTTCAGCATGATGGATATGATAAATTGCTCGTAATTATAACGATGATTGATATAAATGTTTTCGTCCTCAGTGAAATAAACCATTAATTAAATACAATAATAATTGCGCCGCATTCATATACGGCGCAAGGTCCACTTTTAAAATATATGGCATGTTGTAACATGCCATGAAGACTATTATTTTGAATAGCCTTGTAAGTAGCACTGCACAACTCAGCCAGCCCGATGTGCGTTGCTCTGCAGAGACGCGGTGCGGCGCGGTTTATCCGCAATGCGTGCTGACATTAATTCGTGTTGACGTTACCCACCTCGCGCCGCGCCATGCCGCGCCGCGTCTGGCAACTGCACCACGCCGCGTTCGATGTGTGGTGCTCCTTAAAAGTTACATATAAAGGATAATAATATAAATAAACAATAATAAAACCAAAGCATGCATAGACGGATCGGAAGTATAATCCAGCAAATAAGGCAAAATATTTTATTTTAAAACAAATAAATACACTCGAAAGTCAATATGGAACGTATACGTTGCGTACCGACCAACTATAAAAAGGAAATCCATAACGACTTATGCATATTTTTTTTATTAACGAAAAGAAATGATTGTATTTTACATATTTTACCGTTATTTACATTTTTTATTGTTGGTCCGTACAAGACGTGTATATGTACGTTCTGTACCGACCAACTTCATCGTAACATTTAAGCGTCTACCGATAATTACGAACAATTGTGGAGTGGTCAGTATAGCTAGCTACACATCAAGCGGTCCGGGTTCGAATCCTGGTAGCGGCAAATGTTTGTGTGACGAACACGAATGTTTGTTTGTGAGTCATGGTTGTTTATATATTTAATTAAGTTTATTTATAAAAATATCTAAAATTATTATGTATATTAAAAAAAAAAATCCGTTATCTAGTAACCGTAACACAAGTTCTTAATGATACTTACTTCGGGCTAGATAATTGGTGTGAGCGTGAAAATATATTATATTATTATACTGGGTGTAAAAGACATGAACAGTCAAACGAGAACCATGTATTCTATACATCAAAATAAGACATATTTCAAAAAAAATATTGCTGGGAAATGATTTTGATTTTTTGGTGTTAAAAAAAATTGCAAATTGTACCGCGCAATGTAAAGGGCTCAACTCGCACGCAACTCGCAAAACCGCGATAAGTTTGCCAGACGGCGGCCCCGTTCGTTAGTGTCCGTGAGCATCGATTGAGCTACATTGAACGCTAACGTTTTGAATCCATTTTTTGTCATGAAATACGAAAAAAAATGATAATGTTTCTTTGGACAATAATTAAGAAATAACGTATAGAATACGTTTTCATAAAAAAATTAAAAAAAAAATATGACTTTGACCTTCAATAAAATTGTAACTATCAATTTCCCAGGTATAGTCTAAAGGAAAAAAAATGTTATGATGGTGAGCAGAATACATGGTTCTCGTTTGACTGTTCATGTCTTTTACACCCTGTATTATAATTAAATGTGCTGAGTCCTTTTTCATGCTACGAGATGGCAAACAAGCTTGCGGCCCATCTGATGTTAAGAGGTTACCGTTGCCTATAGACACTTGCAATATTAGATACGGGTAAATCACTTAACACTGCAAGTGCGTTGCCATCCTGGGTACTAAGATGATATGCCTTAATAGTACATTTATATTTAGTGACTACATTAAATAATATTTTTCCAAAAACAAATTTTGGTCGGTACCCAACGTATCACACAAACTTGGTCGCTTACAATGGGCCTCAAGGGCACTCAACGGCCAATGGAGATGGGAGAATGTAGCAGGCCACATTGCGAGGAGGACTGATGGCTGTTAGAGTGGAAAGGTTCTTGAATGGCTGCAGCTCACCGGAACACTCAGCGATGGTAATTAGGCCCCTCACAAGGTGGACCGATGATCTGGTAAAGGTCACGGGAAGCCACTGGATGTGGGCAACGCAGGACTAATCCGGTTTGAGATCCTTGGGGGAGGCCTATGCCCAACAGTAGCCGTCTCTTCACTGATATGATGATATCGGGTTACACAAAACTAATTAAATAACACCAAAAAAGTTTTAAAGTCCGTCTATCACGTGTTTTAAGACCAGACTTAAGAAGCACTACTTATCACAAATCTCTTGATAATATTTGCAAGTTTATCATATCTATTTTAGTTATATATGTATATATAATTATTATTTTTGTTATAAATGTATGTATATTATGTGTAGGTATGTATTTTGTTATGTGTATGTATATAGTATTTAATCGTAAGGTAACTAATTGTTTTTTTTATTTTTTATTTTTCTTATTTTGCATTTTGATAGTCACCTGCTTAATTGTTAACAGTATCACTAACATTCATCGGTTGACTGGAAGAGATCTCTTTCAGAGATAAGTCCGCCCTTGCAAACTGTGTATTGTATCATAAGTTTTTGATGTATTTTTAAGTGCAATAAAGAGTATATACTTATACTTATATACAATATTAAACAATTTTATGGTATTATGTAATGCTTTTATTTTAATATAAACTTAAGTTACTTGATCGGAGAAGATATCATATCGTCTCTTTACTGATATGATGATATCGGGCTACACAAAACTAATTAAATGACACCAAAAAAGTTTTAGCGTCGGTGCGTAAGAACGTCGTCGCTCACCCGGGAGACACTGGTTCGATCCCCGCCACGTACCAATGTGTATTCAAATTTTGAATTCATATGTACGTTTAATCGACGCTTTTACGGTAAAGGAAAACATCGTGAGGAAACCTGCACACACCTATGAAGTAATTCTTAGGTTGTGTGTGAAGACGACCAACCCGAACTTGGCCAGCATGGTTGACTAAGGCCTAATCGCCCCTAATGTGGGGTAGGCTGGAGCCCCTCGGTGGGGACATTATATGAGCTGATGATGAAAAAAATTTTAAAGTTACTACAATGTTAAACAATTTTACTGCATTATGTAATGCTTTTATTTTAATATAAACTTAAGTTTCTTGATCGGAGAAGATATCATATTCATTCATCTCTAAAGAAGACTATTTTTTATAACTTGAACATTGATTTATACTTATATCGAGTCAAAAAAGATTTCTTAAAAATTCGCGAGCTTAAAGCCACATGTTACCACTTGTAAAACGGAAAGTTTTCATTGGCATTTTAGCTCGTCGAAAGCGCTCTTGAAATGACATGTCGCGAAGTACAAAAGACCGAGTAATCTATACGTCGCAGGGGATTGTAGGGTTCGCCTTTTTAAAAAGACTAGCCCTTGTAAATACTATACCTAGAGCATTTTTATATTACAACGGACCAACCAACCTATATTATTAATTCCGACAAGATTACGTTATCAAGTTGTGTTTATTAAAGTAGAATTAAAAGCAATATATGTATCTAAAACAGCACACAGCAAATAACGACAAAACGTATAAAATTAAATCCATTAGAGCTGGACCGACTATTATTATGTTCCAAACCAACTGATGGTAACCAGAACTGGAATCCAAGTGCAAAGTTGGAGCCACACTACCTTTGAATATACCAGAAGCAAACGATATAATCGCTCAGACCAATGATAATTGTTTCTTTAAGTGACAACGTCAACTCTAACATTTGACATGAGTTTCTCCAGAGTTCTTATTGTAAAGCCGGCGCCAGACATGGCAATCAAAGTTTGAGCAAAGTTTGATCACACATAAGAATGTCTGTCACATTTGAAACATTTATATGTATTTTTGACTTTAAACTTTGCACAAATACTCAAATGCGTGTGCCACACTTCGTGACTTTGTAGGTGTTTGCGAATTTGAATACATGTCTGGCGCTGGCTTAAAAAACACGTGTTGAGAGACTCATTTTTAACTCAAATCTACCGTACAATTTTTCGTTACTTAAATTACATTTTCACTTGACATTGGTAAAATGCGTAACGTTCATGTATCGCGACGCCATTTATTAAAAATAGAATAGAATCACGAAGATAGATATAAGCTTCTTGAATTGAACATTTGACGTGACGGTCGCCATAGTTTTTCTCAGTTTTTCTCAGTATTATGTCAGTATTATACATAATATCCTTTTCGTTTAACACAATCGATTTGCCACTTGTCTAAGCCCTCAGGATTGTAAGAGGGATAGCTTCACCGCTACCCCTGTACCGCGCCCTAGGTGTGACAGAAGTAGCAGCCAAATATGCCAATCTGATGATTAGAATCGCCAATGTTCATGACGCTTCTTTTACATTACAGCTACACACTTTTACTGGCCAACCGCGGCACTTACAATCTCCTCAAATCAATTACGAAAGAAAAAATACTTTAATGTATCGAAAAATAAGAAATGCGCCACTTAAAGGTATGCATAAAGGCCTATATGCCAATATTGCCAATAGTGACACTCAGATTAGTAATAATGGACTTTTATCAGAATTCTTGTTGTAAAAACTCGTAGCGCTTTTTTGACAATTTCTTAATACTATCGTAAAGCAGTTAATTAAGAAGAAGTAAAATTACACTTGCAATTTCGTTATGTCATGGTATGTTATGTCTAACCGTTATAAGATATTGTATACTTAACGTTATTTATAGTGTAAAATTATATAACCCATCGGAAATGTTTCACACGGTTAGAGAATCCCGCTATTACGAAGAGTATATTAGATTATCTCCCAAACGATTTGTTACAAAGAAATTAGATTTACCGAAGGAGCCCTTACGATGTTTCTTTGTTGGCCTCGTGAGAGTTAGCTATCTGTGTAGTTCAATTTATGTGAGGGTTTGGGGAACGGCGGGACGCTAGACAAAGGCGATAACATCTAGAAAATTACTAGGACTGTCTCGTAGCGAACTAATCTGGTCTGCCTAAAATGTTCGGTCGTCATGGTCACAGGAAAGAATGGTCTGGTTAAGGTAGTTTTCTATAAAGTGATAAGGAGCATGGGCGCTCTTCATTATGATGATATTTTATATAATACTGGTGGTCGTCCCCAATTTTGCATCGTCAATGTCGATCTTCAAAACCGGTTCAGTAGTTTATGTGTGTAAGCGTAGGTAACAGACAAACATACAGGTCGCCCGCTGCTTTGCTCGATTCAATGTCAGTTATCGCACCAAAAAGTATCCTTTGTCATTCCCAGGGTCTCAAACTATCTCCTTTCCAAATTTCATCAAAATTTGTTCAGTGGTTGAGGCGTGAAAGTGAGTTTGTTTGTTAAACAAAGTCATATTCTCGTTTACCTATAATATTAGTTAGGATAAGTAGGGAAAAGGGATATAAAAACTCTTTTAATTTTTTTATATATATGTATTACGATATGGCTAACAATCTTGCGACCCACCTGGTGTTAATTGGTTACCGTCACCTATAGATACCTGTAATATTAAGGGTAAATCACTTAACACTGCAACTGCGTTGCCATCCTGGCAACTAAGATGATTTGCTTTCCATGCCCAGTAATTACACTGGCTACCTTTCCCTCCATTCCGAAACACAGCGAACTGCTTCACGGCAGAAATAAGAACGATTTATGGTCATATTATTTCATAAGCTCCCATTATCCTTTCGTTAGGTCCTGCAATAAGTCAAAAATAGTACATTTATTAACTAGGGCGGTAAAACAAAAAACATCTCAGTTCGCAGGTAGTTGACGATTAATATTTGTGATCTGAGGCTTTTTTTACCGCCCGTAGTAAGTACACACGCAGCGTGCGGAAAATAATAATAATATATTTCGACGCTAACACCAATTATCTAGCCCAAAGTAAGTATCATTAAGAACTTGTGTTATGGACACTAGATAACAGACATTTTTAATATACATAATAATTTTAGATATTTTTATAAATAAACTTAAATAAATATATAAGCAACCATGACTCGCAAACAAATATACGTGTTCGTCACACAAACATTTGCCGCTACCAGGATTTGAACCCACACATGACGCATGATATCTAGCTATATAGGTATACTGTCCACTCCACCACGACAGCGTCAAGTACCACTTTTTGGTCAGGTGTGATATAAAAATTAATTGCCTACCCATGCCTCGAGTTTTTTATTCTAAACTAAAATATTTATTGCTGACAAAAAGATTAATAAGATCACAAAATTTTATAATTTTCCTCGCGTTCTTAAAAACTGATAGTTCAATTGAACTATAGTTCAATTTATTTCCTATAAAATATCAGCACCAATATTTAAAAGTTCAGTGCTAACTTCTAATTACAGCTGTTTCGTATCGACCCTGAGTTTGCCGGTAGTTTTCTCGCTACCTTCTCCTCAACACAACAAGTCACTTAATATAATAAATTTGTTCTTCAACTTTATATTGGTATAAGTGTTGTATTGTTTTGTCATCAATGTGCACTAAACGAATTAGTAGTGTCGTGTAAAGCGGCTGTTAAAGATTGCTACTACCCCGAATAAGTAGTCATGGGTGTCGTAAAAAACGACTACTTACAACAATTGCTTATGTAGGTAACACTTCTCTGTCGTCATAGTTCACCCCTGTTCTTCAGAATTTCTTTCAATGGTGGTTGCTTCTGTATTCCCACTTTCGGTTATCGGTATCATAAATATTATATTACTAGCTCTTGCCCGAGACTTCGTCCGCGTGGAATAGTTTTATTTTCGGGAACATTTTTTGGATTGATTTGGATTTCCCCACGACCTTTCATCCCTTATTTTATTTTTCACGCAGGTAAAAATTTTAAATCGCTGGTACAAATTTTTATCTGTTTCTTACCAAGTGTCTTAATTCAATGTTTCGTGGTTTTATTTTCGATAATTACAAATTTTCATCCTTTCTGACCCAATCATTATGTAAGGTTCGATAAACTACACATTCTCGCCTAGGAACGTCTATACATCCCAATGATGTTGCGCGAGGCTACTGAAATAAAGAAACACCCAAATTTCCATAGAGACAGTTGGACTGTACCACCTGCTTGGGATCCAGTAATTAGAATTAAATTATTTTTTAATTAATTTAAATAAAATTATTATTTTAACTTAAGCAAACTACCACACAGAGAGGCCTAATTAATGACACCATGATCTCCGTTTGCGTAAATCGGAACACACCAAATTATTAAATAAAGTGGCGGTAGATTTAACTATTTTATCAAATCTGACAACCTACATCTTTAGTCTTCCCGTGACCACGAGCGCTGCAAAGTGTTACGAAACGTCGGGCAGTAACAACAAAATGTAAAATCTAATTACACGCGAGTTAAATCCGTAAACGTTGTTTTATTTACAATGTGCAGTGCTCGCGCAAATCTAAAAGAACATTTTAATGATTTGATGACGTTTTATATTGGAAGCTTTTCACTGGAAGTTGTTTACCTGGGATGAAACTGTTGTATTATTTTGATTGTATTGCTCTCCAATGTCCCCAATGTTAATCGGTAGCGCAGTGTTATCTCCCACCCGGGTGACCCGGGAGACACCAGTTCGAACCCCGCCACGTACCAATGTGTTTTCGAATTTTGAATTCATATGTACGTTTATTCGACGCTTTTACGGTAAAGAAAAACGTTGTGAGGAAACCTGCACCTATGAAGAAACTCTTTGGTTGTGTGTGAAGTCGGCCAACCCAGCGTGGTTGACTAAGGTCTCCTCCTCCTTGAAAGAGAGGACAACACCACGTCCGACCCTATCCGTCGCCGAAGAACAGGCAGACGGCGCCGCGATCACCTGCGGCGCGTCGTTCCCTAGCGGTGGAACCAGGAGCGTCGTGCGCTTTCTATGGTATAGTGACGGCCACAAAAGCCGCCACAGAGAATAGACAGGGGAAACAAACCAACACAGATGGGCCAGCAGCAATGCAGGCAAAGTGCAAGCCAACTTTCGGAGGACAAGGCTCTGCTGCTAACTCCAAATGGCCATGCACTAAAGCGGAACACAGTAGGGTTTTATTGGGTATTCGCTCCATCTTCGGAGGCGTGGATGTCATCGTGCACCGAGGAGTTCAAGGCCGAGCGAATTTGGTCCGACCAGCGTATTGGACTTTGGTCTAATCGCCCCCCTTTTTTTGTTAATGGGGAGGTCAAATGCATTTACGCATCGTCCCTGCGGGGTGGTGCCAACCGCAGGGGATATGTGGGACTCGAGCTAAAGACGTTCCCTCCATACCCACTATACATCCTCCACGGCCTGACCTTCAGTGCGCTATTACGGGACGGCTCGGGATCTGCGCACGTGAGCGCAACTACACCGAGACCGTCCCAACGCTGCCCGTCTAAGCACTCCTTGCACCAATTGGTGGTCAGTAGCCCAAAGGGGCTACCAAAGGTCTAATTGCCCTAATGTGGGGTAGGCTCGAGCCCCTCGGTGGGGACATTATATGAGCTGCCAATAATGATGAGGTGTATAAATTGAAGCTATTGATCTCTTTTCTACCGTCGTTGTATCGCATTGCTCGAGCTGCGCATCTTTCTCGTATAGCAGATTCCTGGCGGCGCATCTTCATAGCACATCTTACTCGCTCCGCTACATAGCTTAGCATCAGTGGAGACGATGACTTAGTTTCGTAGCTCAGCTTTTACACATTTTTTTTAATGCTTGACAGGCAAGTTCTTGACCTTCATCGCACCCGATGGAAACTGAATCTAATTCCGGTGGGCGAACTAGACCTCGCAGCATAGCCAGTACATTTCTGATGGAGAAGCACCCTTAGCAGTTATGATTTCTTAGTTGGCCGACAGTTTAATCGGTCGGGGAATCAGTATGGAACTATATGGCGGTACACGCATTAGCGCTAAAAGATCATCGCACGATCAACTATAGCAAACCACTGCCCGATTCTCTTTATTTAAACTATCGAACAATCACTCATCGCTGAACCGCTCCGGCCTCTCAGACTGGCGCGGCAAGATAACGTCGCAGTAAAATGTGTGAGATGACAGTTAGTTAGTGGCGTCAACGGCTTTATTTATATCTACGATGTTTCTTTACAGTTTATCCATGAGGACAAGTCATACAGAATAAACACTAGTGGATGGGGACTGATGCTTCGACGGCTCAGACAAAGGATCCTTTGTCTAAGTTAAAACCTATAAGCTTCTTGGATGGTGTCCAGCTTTTAATCTTTCGAACTTTTGGCTATATTTGACATTAACTATTCTTTCTAATCTGATCGTGTCACATGCACAACTACAAGACTAAACTGTCCACCAACCAAAGATCACAAGTGCGTGACGCGTAAGCTCCTGTTAAGAAGGAGAGAAATATAAAAGTGGTTTGTACCTATTAAATAGCTTGTAACTTTCAAACGTTTCTCGATCCTATCGAAGTAAACTTACACGCCGTGCGGTACGTTTACCTCATAAATCTTTCCGTGTACAACCGGCAACCACTAAATGTAAAGTCGACTTGTCAGACAAACGACCACTTCGGAACCGATAAGGGCGGTGCGAGTCTAAGAAGAACGTTTAATTGTACCCCTCTCTACGCTTTTCAAAATAAAACGAGGTTTTGTTTTGAGATTTGCTTCTCTGAAAGTGCAACGTTTAGGTGTAGCATTAGACAAGGCGTGGCGGCGCATTTGTATTTATATAGACTAGATATTTGACAAAGAAAAATGTCAGTCATAAGAGGACGCGGAAAGCGTGAATTTTTTTTTTCTTGTTTGTCATTGATCAAATCGGGCTGAAGACAACCTATGCTAACAACCTGGTGTCAGAGTTTTTATACAAGTTGCAATTTATGACCACTGACATGACTTGTTTTTACGATTGCTCTATTTCGACAGCAATTGGGACTACCAACTTAACGTACCTTCTAAAGCACGTAGGAAAATCGACTTGAAAAATTTTCGCTCATCCGAAAACAGACCGCGCACTTGTTAGCTTGGCTTTCGTGATTGTTACAAAGACCACATGATCATGGCACCATTGTCTACTGTTGTGTTACAAACATAGAATACAAATTTTCCCCTCTTCTCCCATCAAAGCGGCTCCTTCTTTATCGTTTACTTTGTGCCTTGCGCTACGTTAAGCGGGTGCACGGAGCGGACTGTTTCATGTCATCTCCATAGAGCAGCCTACGTAAAGCGAGTTTCCCATCGCATGTGATGGGAAGTGTACACGGTGCGGATACCCGCGTGGCATGGCATGAAACAGCATGCCACGCGGGTATCCGCACCGTGCACCTGCTTAACGCAGCACACGGCCTTAAGATCTTCTTCTCAAGTTATTTCCATTACCAGGGCCTTAGGACTTGTTGAGGAAAAATCGTGTATAAGACTTCATAATTCGTACCTTGGAGCTCTACCGATTGTTTTGTATTTTTCAATATTTTAAACGACGCGACGTGCGACAATTTTACTCCCACCTTAAATCGTGAATTCACCAACACTGTGGACTATTTATTAGTAGTTTTCACAACGTAATTAAGTTTTCAACAAAATGTGGAAACCAAAAGGAAGTTTTAATTCTTTCAAGTTTGCAAGGATTTTATTTTGTTGTAACTTTTAAAGTGGGTTGTCTAGGAAGAGTTAGTTCATAATTATTTCACTTGAGTTGTCTGAAAGTGCAGCTTGAGAAATTAAACTGATAGTTCGGATAAAGTTGATAATGTTGAAAGTAAACATTAAATGAAAGACAAAAGAAAATTAGTTAATAATAATATATAATATTAGGTATTTATTATAGTCTGAGATCTATCAGATATATTAGAGTAGATACTTGAGGCAAGCTGAAAATGTCATATAACAGCATTAATAGATCAGTATAAACAACGTTAACAGCATTTTTACCTATTGTGTTCCAACTATCAATAATAAGATAGCCAGTCCATCTATGATTGAGAGTTCCAGGTGAGGTTCGATTACATCTTCGGCCTTATCGTCACTTCACGTCATGTCACGTCACATCAAGAGCTTCCTATCAAGCATTTTATTTTTAAGTCAGTAAGTGTAAGTTTAGTTATCTCCATCCAGTCATAGCATTTTAGACTTTATCTCCTGTACATAAAAGACACTTCTAAAAGGTACAAACTGCAAATTCAGAAATACAAAGCAGCTGCACTATTAATCAAGATACAAGTACCGAAAACCAAACCAAGATAGGGAATTGTAATTAAATAATTACAAATGTTGAAATCTTTCAAAATCTAATATACCTGCGTGATGTATATGTCATGGGATGACATTGTCCAAATTGACAATTAATAAATAATTATTGAAATGCAAAGATGTATTGATTTCTTAATTATTTAGAATACAATATTTTGGCGACGAGAAAATGTCTGAACTCGCAAAGTTAAAAAGGACACGAACATCTATTCGAGCGCAATTCACACGAATAGAAAAACAATTGGGAACAATAACGTACGTAGACGAATTTGACTATGAAACAAGATTGAAAAATATTGAAACATATGAAAATAATTTGTCAATTCATCAAATTGATCAACATTATCTATATTATCTTCATCAGTTAAATACAATATCAATTAGCAGTGATAAGATTTTAAGCGAAGCTAATAAAGATGCAGAATATCAAATGCTCATTAATGCACTACAAACTGGTAGGGATTTAAAGCTATTGGGATACAACAACAATGAATTTACATTACACGATGGCCTTATTTTTAAAGGTCTAAGGCTGGTTATTCCAAAAACATTAAGAGACGTGGTATTAAATGAGCTTCACTTGGGACATATAGGAATATGTAAAATGAAACTATTAGCAAGAAGTTATGTTTATTGGAAAAACATAAATAAAGAAATTGAAGATCTGGTTAATAACTGTCGTGAATGTCGAATGAAACAGAACCTACCATCCAAAGCGCGCCTACATCATTGGGAACCACCATCGGGTCCTTGGCAACGAATTCATATAGATTTCGCAGGACCTATTGGTACATTCTATTTATTTGTGATTGTCGACGCATATAGCAAATGGGTTGAAATATTTCCAACGAAAAATATTACATCTTCGTGGTGCATTAAAACTCTCGAAGAATTATTTTCTACCTTTGGATTACCAATCACTCTAGTTTCTGACAATGGAAGACAATTTACATCACATGAATTCGAAAACTTTCTCCTACAACTTAGTATTAAACATAAAAAGTCTGCCCCGTATCATCCGGCAACCAATGGACAAGTAGAAAGATATGTACAGACAATAAAAAACTCCATAAAAGCGATGTCTAATCATAACAATACAGATATTCATAGAAAACTATTGACTATAAAGACGCAGCTTAGACAGACGCCTCATCGCAGTACGGAGTTGTCTCCATATGAAATGATGTTTGGTAGAAAAATTAAAACTCGTTTGCAAGTACTCTTTGGGAAAAATAATGTACCAACTCCAGACAATATTAACCCCACAACCAGTATCAATTCTACATTGCGCTCATTTCGTCCCGGTCAACGAGTACAAGCCAGAAACTATGTTCCGGGGGGGAGCAAATGGGTGTTTGCCATTGTCCAAAGAAGACTAGGTCGTCTGCATTATGAGTTGCTAACAGATCGAGGGGATGTATGGAGGCGGCACATCAATCAGTTATTAGCCACCAAGGTTTCTTATTAGTACTTAGGTCTGATCTACCATATCTTGGGTGATTAAGGGGGAGGACTGATGTATATGTCATGGGATGACATTGTCCAAATTGACAATTAATAAATAATTATTAAAATGCAAAGATGTATTGATTTCTTAATTATTCAGAATACTGCGCTTCTTTGTCGTACAATCATGAAATGGAATTCACTGCCACCACACATAATCCTCCTTCCTACATTCCTGGGTTAATTTAAAGAAATGCGAAGAAGCACCTTGCAGGTCGGCAAAGCGAGCATGGCTAGATCGCGGTGGCTTATCCCTCGCACTAGCTGTCTTCGCATTTGGACTCCTATCTGCTGACCATCAGGTGGAATGATTTGCTTGACCTTTTTATAAAAAAATAACTACCTTTGTTTTTTATTTACCATCCAATTATTAAAATCAAATCACTAATAAACAGGGTTAAATTTACCACCACACCAGGGCCTCCATAGCTATTCGATGTACCTATATTGTCGCCACATTAGACTAAAATACGCTATCTCCAATGAAGCGATTACACAGAATTAATTGCAATTTAATGTTTCTTATGGTCTGTGCAGTGCTGTAAGATGTCTCTTGCAATAACAAGTCTAGAGATGAGGACGCCGTTAGTTCATTGCTCCTCATTACTCGAGTTACTCATTCGGATATGTTGAGTTTAGTATTAGCAGACTTTTTGCTTTTGCCATGTTAATATATTGAAAGACGGCGCATTATATTTACGTCGCGTCTGTGCGTTATGTTCGTAGTTATGAAGAATTA
Source organism: Elophila nymphaeata (assembly GCA_955850985.1). Lineage (NCBI taxonomy): Eukaryota > Metazoa > Arthropoda > Insecta > Lepidoptera > Crambidae > Elophila > Elophila nymphaeata. The sequence goes on along the minus strand of OY039076.1, from coordinate 12,607,265 downwards.
ATGTGCTCTTTAATATGAATTGTTATAGCTTTTGTTGACAACTATTGATGTTGGTCGCACATGGACTTTCCAGTGTCACCACGTTATTGAGAAAGCGAAGGCCTTGTGATCCTTAAGAATGAAAGACGAACCACTCGTCACTTAGGGAGTGGATTTTGCTATCTATAATATTTAAGATACTTTCCCTCCATGTGGCATAGCCGTGGGTGTAAATGTAAAGAACCCACTTATGTTCCTCGCCTTTTTAAGACCATATAATAACAGTATTTTATACCAGAATGACAATAAATTCGAATTTCGAGTCACCATAGCAAGCGTCTTGCAAACTCAGATCAATTCGAGTTCTGCCAGTTGCGTACTTAGACAAGTAGTAAACGCTATAAATGAATTTCTGTGAATAACAACGCCAACTCTAACATGACGGCGGCCATGGTGTTTTCTCAGTAATACGTCAGCTTCATCCAGTCATTATAATATTATTTTCGTTAAGCGTTCGATGCAATCGACTTCTCACTTGCCTAAGTACTCTGTTCTATCGCTTACTTCGTACAACTCTTGAAACACTACTCACTGACCGAATACTGTTCCTAATCCATTATACCATATTTCAATTAATAAAATTAATATTCTGAGATAATCTCAGAAATTGCGATATTGGAAACCCAGAAAGCATAGCTCGGAACCGTTATGTATTCCTTTGAAAATCGACTCTTGCTTAATTCAATCAATTGGATAAAGATAATGAACGGTAATTAACGTTCCATTTTGATATTTCTATTCCATTATCTATGCCATGGTCCTTTGAGACTGTATTGACGATATCAACCCAATCATAACATTATAAATTTTGATGGAACTTATTCAGCGGCAATACGATTAATTTTTGCAGTGCGATTGTTGAAGTAAATGTCTTGACACCTGTACGATGGAAATAAAATGTCAAATTGTTCCTCTATGCTAATTTTGGCCTATTGTTCAGGTCTGTTATGTAATGGTAATGATCCTTCGCCCGCATTGCGTCAGTGTGATGTTTTTACACTTTCAAAGTTTAGGTAAACTTTAAATTTATCTAAACCCAAAACTTTACTTTATTTAGAGCATTTTGGTATGGATTTTTCATGATATTCTTATTTTATATTACCAAGCATGCAATACCTATAGATGTATTCTTCGCTAATAAAAGTATTATAAAATAATTTAGTTATAAACTAAATTATTTTATAATACTAATATCAATACCAAAAACAACCACCCCAAATAATAAAATAAAAGTAACTATTTAGTCACTGGGAGTAATAGAACGGACATGTCCCGGCGAGTAGGAGTAAGCAGATTGCAAGGTCAGCAACGCTGAAAGCAGCAGTAGTGCAGTCAGCAAGCAGTTGGTAGAGCAGTGAAGTATTCGGGTAAGGTAAGCAGAGTAGAATAGAGGTAGACGGTATAGGTAAAGGCCACCTGTATACATCGTCTATCTGCCAAACTAGTTCCCCAATTACGGGACTCAACCACATTTAATGTAGATAATGTCAGTATAATAAGAAATAAGTATAGATACCTGCATATTGTATTTTTTGTGTCTGTCAGTGTGGGTGCCACAGACGAACACAGAGACAATATACATGACATATACATGTTAATTGTAGCATGTATATGTCAACAAACAGTCATGCCTCATCCGCGATTGTGAGAGAAAAGTGGTATAGTTGAATATGGAGAGGGATTAATTCAATATCTATTAAACGTGGATTAGGTAACCAGAAATCAAATTGTTCCAAAAGTGTACGGAAAATTAGAGACCATAATATTTTGATCATAAGGAAAATTGATTTATTTTGCCATCCCGAAGTCACAACTTTCGATGTAGCGAAATTGCTCCAAAAAACTAACTTGATATTGAATAAGTTGTGATTGCGTCTTTATTATTCTGAAGGAAGAACGAAGAAAAAATATCTCCTGATATGTTCGCAAAAAGTTATACGACCTTTTGTAGATAAAGTCGTCTGATTTAGAGGAAACTATTGAAGCGATCAATCCAACTTATAACTAGATTTTAATAGTTCCCCAAAGTTGGGCCGCAACAAAGCATTGCACATTCACTTGTAGTTCGGTGCACGTTTTATTTGGATCGTGTAACATCAAAATATGTCTAAAAGTTTTCAGTTTCTAAGTTGGATTATAAAATATGCAATCGCCGCTTATTCCGTCTGACATTTTCTTTGCTAATTTAACTGTCTCAATTTTTTTAAAGGAAGAGTGACATGTTACTTTCGTTGTTGATAAGGTCTCGTGCTAAGAAAACATTATAACTAATGAAACATTTTAGGGTCTTATTTCAAAGCACTCAACATACAATAGGTATGAAATTTATCCTCTCAAAAATTCACTTTATAAAGGAAAAGGTCATCAGAATAAGTTATTCTTTCTACATGAATTGGATTCTTTCTCGTCCAGAAAATCCAAGTTTCTACAGAATCGAGAGTAGTTCGTGGTCATGCAGATGAATTTTTCGAATGCGATGCCATCCTGCGATTCTTAAAATACTTCTGCATCACTGCTACCACACGTAAATAGCTGTGTCAAAACAGAACGTACACGTTTGCATGACACACTCATTATTTGTCTTAGGCTGTTACCCTCTAACGAGCGCTTTAATAAACTACCTAGAAGCACCGAAGTGTTTGCGCGACAGGCCGAGCTAGTTATTAGTCTTAGTGAATTCCATCGCAACAACGAGAAAAGCCTTATGGGTCTACTTGATAACTAGATAAGGCGAGTAGCAAATACCTAGGAATCTTAGAGCGCGATCTACTTACCAATAAAGCGCAGCCCCAAGCCATGTTCGGTTGAGACCTGCAACATGCACCTGAACAAGCCCGTGGCACATCCACACAGACTCATGTGGCTGCTGTGCTTGCGGTCATCTCCAAACGGTATTTTTGTAAAACTGCGCCATAAGATTTACCTCGGTTTACAAAACTATAAATATAAATTTAAAAATCTCTCCATAGCGGTTTTAATCAAGAATCAATATTTCTATAATATACACCACTATTTTTTAATTAGTAGAAAAATTTTAACATGTGGTCCCACTCATCAAATTAAACAACTTTTGCTACGGGACCAAGACTAAAATCGAGAAAAAAATCGGCTGTTCCATACAATATAAATACCTACTCCACTAAAATGTATAAAACAACTGATTTTTTTTTCTCGATGTCATTCTTGGTCCTATAGCAAAAGTTGTTCAATTTGATGAGTGGGACCACATGCTAAAATTTTTCTACTAATTAAAAAATAGCTGTGTATAATTTCTTTGCAAAGTCTGTTCACATCGCTTCAAAATTAGTTCTGAAAAATTCACAAAACATGACAGTTTTGACGTAAATCGAGCGCACGCCCTTAAATTAATCACGCACAAGATTTTTTAGTATGATGAAAAGATACAAAATTAACATACCTACATACCAAATAGTTCAATAAACATCTTACAGATCAACTCATACCCTACAGAGGTTGTAGATGACAGTGCGACCCTCTTTCTCCTGTCGACCATAAAGCCTTCTTAAAAGTCTCCAGTGACACTGTTAAGGCCTTATTTGACCATACATAATTCAATGTAAATTCAGACATATATTTCCGCACACCGTAGCAGATATTTTCTAACACAATTTACCAGTTTACGCAAACGCGGTAGTGCCATTTCAGAAAATGTAAAACTCTATTTGGGACAGCGGATACTGAACAACTTTTGCCACTCAGTTAATGCTAAGGTTTTGTGTAAAGGGTCAAATCAAATTCCTAAGGCAAAGTTGTTTGTTTTATGGACCTTTTTGTGTAATTGTTTTAATTTGATTTTGTAAGTAAGCTCAAACAGAGCTCTACAGTGAAGTAAACATTTTATTTATCGTGCAAATATTATTATTTGTGTCTCTTAGCGGAATATTGGCCACGTCTCTTATTTTCGCTGAAGCCTTTCTTTTCTTCCAATAGTGATATAGAAATCATTTAATCCTATCAAAGGCGATAATGGACAGGGATCTAGTAGTTCGAAATGAGAGTGCTCATCTTGAGGTGTTATCTTTACCTTACAGAAGACTGTCGAGCTAATTGTTATTGCTCCTGTTGCTAATCTGTTCTTTGTTATATGGTTTAGATCAATTTTCTGAATTTTGGTAATAATAATATTATTCATTACTTAGCACCGAACCATCCCAACAATAAAGTAAAAATGTAGGAATGTACTTTACAACTACCGTTTTGTAATATTATGTTTCCACAGATCAATAAATAATAGGGTTTACAGAAGTCTACGAATAGATTATTCTGAAATAAATGTATAAGTGACTGATACAAACACAGCAACAATCGAGGAGACATATCAATAGAGTACTTCAACGACTTGGTATGGCAATAATAGTTAGACTTGTCTATTTTAGGGAAAAGTTGGTTGGCTAGAATGTCTAGCAACTTTTCACGTCTCCCGGGACGCAATGTCTTTGGACGTGTATCCCTTACAAAACGGAACGGCAGAGTTTATTGCATGACTGTGAACATAAATAAATATAAATGTTTGCATATTGGATTTAATTGGGTAATTATGAAAGTGCCTAATAAAAAATAAATAAAGTTTTTTTCCAAAATTAATGGAAACTTAATATTAATCTACCGCCATGACATTATTATGGTCATTATCATACAACCTTTATAAATCGACCCACTGCTGGGACACAAGGCGTTTCCTTGTCATCGCAGAAGATTTACTCAATATCTAAGATAGATATTGATATATTCCAACAATAATGTACAATAAGGTGGTAAAGGTAGATAATATTTTACAAGATCATTAACACGGTAAATAGATAACATTACCGTGTCATTAAGGACCCAGTCGGGCACGCAATTACTGGCTGTAGAAGAGAAGAGGACGTATTTCGTATGGAATTGGTTTAATTAATTACATAGCAAACATATAAGATTATTACAAATATGGCAGGATTTATTTTAATAATCGGAAATTAATTAATTTGTCAATTAGGAATTCATATAAGACGTAATTATTATGCTTAAGTAAAAATTGTTTTGTTGTCATTATTTTCATTTATTAGTATGTCCAGTAATTTATTATATATTTTTATTAAGGAATGAAATATGTTTCAAGAAGTTAGTTTCAGTTGGGAAGCTGGTAATACTATAATACTTATTTCTATTTCGTAAAGAATATTTATTTGGCATGTCTTGTCGTTTCGTATAAAATTCATTAAACTTGCGTACAAACTTGCATATTTCCAACATAAACATACATGGCTGGGGGAGGTAAGTATCTGGTATTAGCGAAAGTATGATCTGCAGCTATCAGTCTGCCCGATGTTAGCTATGATACGAAACCAACCTCTTCTGCATGGTGAACAGTGCCGGCACGTCCGTACTGCCTCCCGACAACACCAGCCCGTCAAGGCGTCCTTTATTTTAACATGGAATTAAATATGTTTTTATCATCATATTGTATTAGTATACAAATTCGTGCCCAGGAACTATATCTCCAGCTATAATACATAGGTCACACTAAAAGTTGCCGGAACTGGCCACTTATATAAACAATATTTAAAAAGTAATTACAACATTTGAAAATGGAACTCTTTGGTAGTAGAATGCAGTTTGTTTCATCTGACAGTCAATTGTTTTTACATTAACATGGATTTAACTCGGGAAAATTTTCGTAGTATGACTTTCTACGATTTTATGTATAATTTGACAGCTCAACAGAGCATCGCTCGGCTTCAATCTGCTTTTTGCGATGAAGCACCATGCAAGACAACTATTTATGGCTGGTTTGCAGAATTCAAACGCGGTCGTGTCAATCTCAGTGACGAATATCCACCGCTATGAACACCAAAAACATCGATGCTGTGCGCCGTATGATTGAAACAGACCATGAGATCCTTAGGCATAGGCATGAGTCAAATACAATCAATCTTACACAAACATTTGAGTGTGAGAAAGCTGTACTCGCCACCCCACACAATTCGACCGAGGCTCAAAAAGCGTCACTTGGTGCAGTGCCATGCTTACCAGATTCAACGAAGGTGCGTCAAATTTGGTGTGGGACATAGTAACAGGTGACGAAACATGGATTTATTGCTACGATCCAAAAAACAAAGCAGCAATCGAGCGTATGGGCCTTTCAAGATGAGCCGTCCAATTACGCGGTCAACGATTTTTATCACCAGAAGAGGTTCTCGAAGAGTATGAAAAACACGTTTCTGAGGTCACCACGGAAGAGTGACACAAAAGTTTTCAAAATTGGTTTAATCGAATGAAAAAGTGCATTTACGCAAAGGGAGAGTATGTTGAGAAATAATAAATAATTTATTGTCCTTTAATAATATTTTTTTCTTATTCATTCTCGAAACTTTTAGTGCGCCCCACGTATGCTAACTTTACAGATATGAATTCACAGGTGTACCTATTTATATACTTAGCTAAATATTGGTGGCTAACGAAATTATATACAATCTTAAAAGTAGATCACATTCACTTATCTTCTTTTACGAATTTTACCCGTGGATCCGCAATATACTCGTACTGCCGAGAAGATCAACACAACATGTAAAGCATTATGATTGTGCCAGGATGTAGCTTGACAGGCTTAATAGATGATCATGTAGAAATAGAATAAACAAGAGTTTTTCCCGAGTGCTTGTTGTAAAGAAAGACACGTGTTGAGGGACTCCATTTTTAACTCCAATCAACGGTACAACCGTACGTTTTTGTAACTTTAGTTTCATTGGCAAAATGCGTACCTACGTTTATGTATTGCGACGTTATTAATTAAGAATAGAATAGGATAAACAAATAGATTTAAGATTATAGAATAGTTTGAAAAAAGCTCTATAAATTATAAAATCTATAAATTATGAAATTTATAAACTCACGATAACTTACTATTTGAAACCTTAGTGGATTTTCAATTTTATCGCAATTTAAATCATGTGTTGATTTGTTCAAACGATTAATAAAAAATTAAATAAAAAAAGTTTTAAATCAACTAAACGATTTATGATAACTCAAATTAAAACAGACTTTCGAAACTGCTTGAACTGAGTCACAAATTTATTGTGAGCTTATAACTTCCCTTTCTACAAAAACAACATAATAATTTATATGCCATTATGAAATAAATTTCCGCATATACAAATCGTTTTCCCGGATGCTATGCCTGCGTAACCATATAAACTACAGCTCGCTTGCAAATCATAGTCGCTTATACCATCGCTTCGTCATTTATCAACGTCACATTGCGAGAAAAGCAAGGGGAGATTTTCTGTGGAATTCAGGAGGCTTTTAGTGGGGATTCAGTGTAAAGCCCGCGTTATTGTCATAGTTGTTGGGATGTACGCCTGTGCGTAGGCAATTAGTGGTAGGGAAAGAAAGATTGAAAATTTATATCGTAATGTCATCAGCATAGTGTTGGTATACGTAAACACAATGCTCTAGGCAATTTGGATACTGTAACCGTTCTAACTGCAGATTATAGGGTAGAACTAATTTTTATAGACGCTAATTGACGCCCTATATCTAGAAGTGATGACCCGATTTGAGTAATGTTAACAATACCTAATCATATCTATATCATCATTCACAGGCCTTGCTCACAATTTTATTTGGGGTCAGCGTAATATGTTTTCTTCTAATGATAATATAACGTTAACGCATTCTTTCATTCTTTGCCATATCATCTTTCACACAGTTTATTCATCATTTCTTCGGTCTTCCTTTCTCTCTATATCCATGCACATTAATCCTCATTACTTTCTTGGTAACATGTATGCTCATCATCTCTTCTCGTCAATCTATTATCTCACAGTCTTTCTGCCATTGGTACTACTTTCAAATTCCTTCTAACGTACTCATTTCTCACTTTGTCTATTCTCGTTCACTACACATCCATCGTAGCCGTCAGCTATTATAAATCTATGATCTTAGCATTCTCGCATTGAACCAATTATTGCTTGAGTGGTGCCTTCACTGCCCACGTGTGGATAGGAACCGCCTGGATGCAAAAAACACAAGACCGGTCGCTATAGCTGTCTTTGAGAGCTATAAATCACTCAGCAGTGGTCTGATTTAATGATGATTCTAAAATAGTTCAATTTCTACCTAATAGTGAAAAAGGCATTTCTTCACAAAAATCTAAGAAGAAAAAATACATACACCCATAAGATAAGTGCAAATGTTATATTTATTGTTTAAGATTTTTCTTACAATGGATTTAGGAGTGTTATAGGAGATTACGGGTAATTGAAACAACGATTATACTAAAGAAATTATTGTGTACTATATTCTTCTAGTCACTAAGAAGGTATACGTCCGTTGCCTAGCGCTGCTCAACAGAAAGTGAAGTTCAAACTAGTGAAAAATTACTAAAGAAAAGATGGCGCTTCAACTACAGACAAAGTCATCGTAGACATAATGCCACAGACATGACCATAAAGAATATTATATCAAAACTAATATTTAATAGATTAATTTTTGCAAATTAATAAATAAAATTCAACACGCCCCCTCAAAAATTAATCGACTGGTCATTTATACAAACTTAATCATAAGTTAACAATCAAATCCTAAACAGATCGTAAACCTTCTATGTGCTCACTGGGATACATTATTATGGTCCAACATTTGTTGCTAGGATTAGGGAAACCCAGAAAAACCTAACCAGACCATTCACTCACTTATATATCTATGAAATCATATGCATTTTATAATAAGATCATTACATATTAATATTATTATTCAAATACATCATGAACTTCTCTTAAGCCCATTTTTTTCTATGAATGTATTACAACGTCACTGCGAGAAGAGACGCTTCGTCAACGCATCTGCTGCTGACCTGTTGAAATTTAATTTAATGTTATCACATATTTATAAATCTGTTAAAAAGAAAAGTGATAATTGATATCTAGTTAGGTATATGTTTAGTTTGCAATACTTTTGCCACCGTTATTACGGTCAAAAACAACAATTTTTTTATGAATATATTTATATTGACACTCACTACAAGTGATTTTAGCCATAACGCATCTCTGACTGCTTCATAAAATGTCATATATTTTGTCTCATTAAATGACACTGCTACGGACATTATTTTGTCTGTTTGTGTTGCAGTTTATTAAGCATTATAAATTATGTATTTTCAACTACAATACAAATTACAACTAATGGCATTATACTTATTTGGCGTTTAGACAGGATTCCAGGTGTGGTTACTCCTGTAAAATCTCATTTTGAAACACGATTGCAAATAGAAATAGGGGGTAGATTGAGATTTCACACTGTGTCTCATAAATATTACTAGGATCATTTTGTATAAAAGATGAATGATCTTTGATAGAATAAGTTTTACCGATTCAAGGTAGAGTTTACTCATTTTAGCAGGTATTACTTTGATATTAGGTACTACTGCACACGTTGGTCTTGATTGCACAAAATTAATTTCGACTCACGAGCTACAAATTAATTCATTTTTTTTTAAATGATTATTTGTAAACACTTGAAATAAAACCTACTTATTTTGACATAAGATATTTTTGTCACAATAACGTTTAACTTATGCAGTAAAACGAAACATTTTCAATATTAATTTTTAGATTTTATGCCACATTTCATATAGTGTTTTATTTATCAGAGCTTTAATTGGGGAAGGTATGTTAATAACTACGTATCTGTTACAACGACAGATATACCCCAAAAAGATTTGCTTTGTTTCGCACTTGTAGCAATGCTCAGGTCTAAAAATGTTTAATTTCTCAAAAGAAAATACATTTACTTATTATTAAAAATAATAATTAAAATTTAATATTAAAACTATGTCAATGATCGAGTCATTTCTGTAAGTGTACGATTCACGCGCTCTGATACACTGTTTTATTGTGGTTTGTATGGTATAGTCATACCTTTGCCAAAACAATAAGTCTTAAAATCAATTTACAAAAAAAGAATGCAACTCATCTCTAAGCATCTGATGATGAACAGCCAGATTAACATTTTACAGTATCATGTTTTATTTTTCTAATTTTACTAGGGCTAACATGTATAGGTAATAATATCAGATTTCCAATTATCTGATTTTATTTCGTTAAGAGTTCAGAGACTTATTTAACACTGATTTCGATTTTAAATTAATATCAGTTTTGTCACGAGAATTCAGTTTATTCTCTTCAGGCTTCTCCGCAGGCCTGGATTGAAAAAAAAATAGCGTCGTCTACAATATCATCTCCGACTTTAGTTTTCAGATTCCCATAACTTAATAACCGTTAGGGTTTACTCTTCAATGATTTAATATCAAATTATGGTTTACTCATGATTTTAAGCCGTCAGATTTCCGAGACTTATTTGACACTGACTTCGAATTAACATTCATATCAGTTTTGTCACGAGAATTTAATATATTCTCTTCAGGCTTCAGAAAAGGCCTGGATTGCAAAAAAAATAATAGTATCTTCTACAAAAAACATCTGTGACTACTACAATATACTATGTACCTTTTGTTACCAGTTTCCTAAACTTTACAACTGTTTGGTTCATTCCCTATTTACCCTTCCATGATTTACTATCAAGTTTTGATTTACTCGTTTTATTATGAACAAAAACTGTTGAGCCAAAAGGCTTTTAATATTTAATTTTAGTTTTTCTTTTTTATGCCACATTTCGAATGTGTATGTAGGTATTTGTGAAACTTTTAAAGCTGATGTTGTTATTTTTATTAAATAAACCACAGGCAAAAACTGCAGACTCCAAAACATTTTATTTAATTGACCACCATTTAACAATAAACGAGTTTTTTTAAGTGACAGGCAGTAACCATCTGCTCAGTAACACTATTTAATTGTAAAATTTGAGAAACTGTCAAAAGATATGTTATAAGTACCTTTCTCAACACAGTTACTTTTTATTTCAGTAAATCAGCATGAAAAAAACACATAGGCCGTATATAAATTTAGACCTTAATGTCTAACATACTGAAAATAAAACATAAGTAAATAATTAGCCACTGGGCATCTTCCGCGTCGCATAACGTACGGCGCAATGTTCAGTAGCCATCCTGTAAAGCGCTGAAATACTTAAACTTTCGGTCAGCAGTTTTCCTTTAGGAACGTCTGCAGGCGTCGGTAAGCTTACCAAAAATGAGTTAAGATTAACTCTGTGACGAGCATCTAAACGTACACAAAACATAAATATTCTCGCCATATCAGAATGAAGATTAACTAAGTACTTTAGAATTGAATTGGGCCTCACTTTTTGGCTTTGAACATAGAAACTGCTGATTTACATGGTAGCAAGTATGTTACACAGTAATGAGTATACTCATCAACAAAAAGAACGATGTTATTTTTCCAGTCAATGGTTGAAGGAGTTATAGGGCCGCAAATATCAGAATGAATAATATACTAGCTAACTTACCCACGCGTAGCTTAGGTAATTCCATATTACCGTCCTCAAATAAACGTTTAATTTGCAGTAAAAAATTGAGGTCTACTAATCATAAAAAAACTGTTTAATAACCTAAGTTGGACTAAGCAAAACACATTTGCAAAATTTCATCAAAATCGGTTGAGTAATTTCGAAGTTCATCGCGGTCAAACACTGACAGGGAATTTTAATGTAACTTTTATACTTGTTTTGCTTGGTTAAATGGCAGTCGACTCTGTTTCCTATTTATACATGCTTCACATAACTTATTGTTAGGTGCTACTCTATTAATTTGATCTACATCTTCGATTAATAATTTTATTTTATTTTTAATTTTTTTTTTTTATTTATGTTGACTTGAATACTGTAGCCATAATTAATAACTATTGTTATCACTACTGCACGTATGAGAAACAGAATCACTACGATTCACAAAAGCTACAAAGTCAAGCAAGCAATTAAATTGTTAAAAGGTTACCTTGCACAATGATCTTACTGTCCTTGTTAATTTCGGCTTCCTGTTGTCCAAAAACAACCCTGTATCCAGCTCGTATCTTGGAGACTGACGGCAAGTTATACAGTATCCCAAATTAGTAGTAAGCTGCTACAAAGTTTCAATTTCAAGAGGAAATTGTAGTTAGATTTTTTATTTTATTTTGCAGTCGCTTGAATCTAAAACAAAAATATTTCATTAGTATAAAATTCAGAGTATGATTATACTATAAACAGTTTAAACAATACTGTCCTTAATATTGGTGTAGGTTTCCATTGTATTCGCAGAAGATTTGTAGCCACTACTGCCGCTGCCAGCATCGTTAAATATTTATTAAAGTTAACGGTGATTTTTCTTGCCACGATTGCGGCGACTACAATTATCACACACAATACAACTTCGAAAATCTTATGCATCGTATTTCCTGAAAAAAAATTCTTCTCCGCTTGTTGCTTGTGGTAAAAACGTTTAAGGTGTACTTTTCACTGCAGTTATATGGATTTTTTTTAAAACCTGATCGTGACTCCGTAGTTTTCACAATTCAGAAATTCAATTGTTCTTCTCTATTAGTTTCTAAGGCTGTTGATACTCCTTATTGGTATAATGTGGGTAGGATAGATTTTCAATAGTGAATTTAAAAAAAAAATGCACCACTAATATATTTCACAGTCGCACTTTTTAGCAAAATGTTTTTATATTTATTCTCTTGATGCGGTAGTTTATAACTACACTAACAATTAGTAATTAGTGTAAAAGTGATTTCTTACGACACTTTCACATTCTATAACGTTCACTGTTAAACTGTTGAATATTTCTTCTTACGCGACTTCAAATTAACTTTTATTCACGACAATTTTAAATTCACTGTTACCGTACTTTTAACACACTAATCGTTACGTAGACTGGGCCCATAACCTATAGGAGATTACGGGTAATTGAAACAACGATTATACTGAAGAAATTATTGTGTACTATATTCTTCTAGTCACTAAGAAGGTATACGTCCGTTGCCTAGCGCTGCTCAACAGAAAGTGAAGTTCAAACTAGTGAAAAATTACTAAAGAAAAGATGGCGCTTCAACTACAGACAAAGTCATCGTAGACATAATGCCACAGACATGACCATAAAGAATATTATATCAAAACTAATATTTAATAGATTAATTTTTGCAAATTAATAAATAAAATTCAACAAGTGTTTGATCATCTACTTCTGCTATTGACGTACAACCACCTAATTTTTTATAAAATAAATTACTTACAAATAACTTAAGAACTAAGCTTAGGTACTCTTCCTGTGTGAGCTTATAATGATGAAGCATATTCTAAAGTTAATACTGTACATCAAGAACGTGGTGTATGAATCACCAGCTATTTCTGTTTCAAAACACGAGCCCACATAAGTGTAAGGATAAAAATCGGGAGTGGTCTCCCCTTGACTTTCTCGTTTACCTGAAACGACTTAAAAGTTGATAGAAACCTTATATTTTGATTTGATACAAGAATGTTAAATTTTGGTCACCCATCCGAGTACCAACCACGCACTTGGTTGCTTAACTTTCGTGATCGCCGTCTCAAAAGTTGATAGAAACTATATTTTGTGTTCATACATGCATGTTAAATTTGGTTGCAATAATTTAAAGCATACGCGAGTTATCGTGCTAACGCACAGACACACACACAGACATAATTCCAAAAAAAAATCTTTTGGACTCAGGGAGGTCCAAAACGTGTAAAAATCTCGAGGTTGAATTTTTTGACGATTACAAGACTTCCTCTATACTACCACAGATAATATAATACTATACTAGTAATACTACGTATACGAGAAAGTAACAAAACGTGTAAATCGGTCAAGATCTCGAGGGTGAATTTTTTGACGATTACAAGACTTTCTCTATGCTACGTATACGACAAAGTAAAAATGCAGAACGTTATAAAGGAAGACGTAATTCACCATTCGCATATTAAAAGTTTGCAGAAGTTATTGTTCCGTCCCCTCCGTCTCCTCCTTCTATAGTAAAGATATTTCTCCCTACCTAGAAAAATAACTAGGTACCACAAAATTAGATATTTTGTGTAAATATTTTCGCTTTTAGCCGTCACTATTACGGAGGGAGATGATTGATAACTGGCGGAGAAATGATTCAATTTAATATAAAAATAACAATACTTTCTATCTTTTTGTCGTCGATATTTCCTGTTAATCACCGATTGTTGAGTCATGGCGGGCCAGGCAATATTTGTCCAAGTTTTAATTATCTATTCTAGTCAGTTTATTGACTCTTTTGAAGCGTGATATAGGTGCTGAAAAGTCAAGATTCATTCAATAGCAGAGATAGATGATCAAAATGAGTAGTTTTCAAACGTGTCGGTGGCGTAGTGGTAAGGGCGTTGTCTTCCAACCGGGAGGCACCGGTTCGAACTCCGCCACGTACCAATGTGTTTTCAAATTTTGAATTCATATGTACGTTTATTCGGCGCTTTTGAAGTGAAGGAAAACATCATGAGGAAACCTGCACACACCTATGAAGAAATTCTTAGGTTGTGTGTGAAGTCGACCAACCCGCACTTGGCCAGCCCGGTTGACTAAGGCCTAATCGCCCCTAATGTAGGGTAGGCTCGAGCCCATCGGCGGAAATATTATATGAGCTGTTGATGATGAATATTTCGTTACTCTGAAATGAAATCTGTGGATATGTATGGAGGTGCGCGCACGTTACGACGCGACGTGACAAGTGGGTGACATTTGGTACATCTCCATCAGATCTCCATACATTCCACAAGAGTGTGAAAATAGTCACCGTGACAAAGTCACCAGTGCACCCCTGTTCTTACTCTATACCTTTTATTTTCTTTACAACATCATAGTCATAATATATTATTTTAAATAGTAAGTTATACGTTCATATAAAGAACCTTATTTGTTAAAATTCCTTATTTGCGTTAAGGAGATCGTACGTAATACTGGGCTTCTACAGCCATGGCAATAATACCAAATAAGCCATAAATTCCTTTATCAAAATAAGGAAAATGGCTTATACCGGAAACAAAAAGGTCATGACTTTTTGTATGATAGCAAATATCGGTTATTTATTATTATCGGCTCTTTGTAAAACATGCTTGTTATGATTATAAGCCGATGGTAAATTACAAGTAGTCTATTGGCGCTTCTATTCTAAGCTAAATATCCCCCATGCCAAGACTAGAAATCTTACTTACAGATAGAAACACAAAAAAGGTCAATGACACTTCGCTCTCTGAGACACAGGAGCTAGCACTTGAACAGATTTCAAATAATCTTGTAACCAACGTTTATTTTCTTCATAGTACCTACATCTATAATCAGAATAGAATAGAATAGAATAGAATAATCTTTATTGCACACCAGTGAAAAAACAGGAACAGTTAAATATGAATAATACATAAAATATTTTTGGCAAAAAAATAGGAAAACCGACTTCAATGCGTACAAATTTAAACTAAAAAGTAAGAAATAAATAATATTTTTATGAAGTAGTTGAAAAGAGCGTCATAGAAAACCAAGGAAAGTATTGATACACATTTATAATTCTTTATTTATAATTCATACTTCGATATATTTGGAGCCGGTGCCGGTGTAATACTCATAATTGACGGAGTATCAGGTAACAAACACAAAAAAAACAGTCGGATAGAGAACTTCCTCTTTTTTTAAAGTCGGTTCACAAATAATATCACGTCTCAGACCTATAGCTCCCATTCATTCAGAATGAATGGTATAGTTTTAATGGTAAGTTAATGAACTATGAAATTTGAAGAGAAACTAGTTATTTAACTTAAGTTCATAAAATAATTTGTCATAGTTTATGTGTTGACTATTGGACCTACTAACCAAAATTTCACTATTGCATATTAGGTAATAGCAAGTTCAAAAAAAAAATTGTCCTTATTTTTGTGTTCGTGGACGATGTTATTGTTTCATCCCCAATGAAATTATCATTTCAACAAAAAAGTACTGAACCAATTTCGGTATAATTTATACCGGACCACCTTTGAAGTATGACCATCTTAACGAAAAAAGAATCATCAAAATCGATTCATTATTGGCGGAGTAATCGCGGAACATACATACAAAAAAAAAAAAAAAAAAAAAATATACAGTCGAATAGAGAACCTCCTCTTTTTTTGTTTGAAGTCGGTTAAAAATAAAATGTACAATGGGCGGTCTTATCGCTAGTGAGCGATCTCTTCCAGACAACCTTTGGATGGACAGGAAAGACTAACTAAAATAGTGGAAGTTGTTGGTGTACGGTCTAATACATAAGACTTATAAATATTAATAATACTATATCTATATGTATAAAGATATATAAGTAAATAAATATTATAATATATATGTATAAAAATTAATAAATACATATTAGTAAATATAAGTATAAGCTTATAGATAATACAAATAAATACTAATGCACTCATACGTATATAAATGTATGGAATAAATATACTTAGATACAATATGCATAATAACAAGTGTATACATAGATGATTAATACAGAAAAAGGAATTACATTGCCAAATAGTGATCTTTAACTTGCGAGATAAAAACATCCCGCGACTGCGCTTTCCTTATTGGAATAGGCAATGAATTCCACAACAAAGCTGCCTGAACCGTAAACGATTTACCGAAGAAACTGGTGGAATGCATTGGGATTGACAGCCTTAGATTCTCCGATGACCTTAGTGCACGAGAGTGAGTATCATTCGCGTAAACAAACCGTTCCTTGAGATACGACGGTGTTGTAGGAACAAAAAGAATGCTGTAAAGCAGGGAAAGGATATGAACATTCCGGCGAAAGCGAATTGGCAACCACTTGAGTTTACGGCGAAAATCTGACACGTGATCATATTTGCGTAATCCAAATATAAATCGAATACAAAAGTTTTGAAGCCGCTCAAGTTTAACAAGTTGCTCTTCGGTGACATCGAGATAAGAGGTATCAGCATAGTCGAGGATAGGTAGGAGAAGGGATTGAGCTAGCGCAATTTTGGTCGCTGTAGGTAGGAAATACTGAAGTCTTTTTAATGATCTCGCCGATGCGAACAATTTTCGACTAACTTCCTGTAGCTGGACATTCCAAGATAGGTTTTTATCAATGTGGAGACCTAGGCTTCTGACATGATCACTGAACGTTAAGGGCACCCCATCAAAAGTAACACCGGGAATTTGCGACCAATCAATTTTAGCATACAGTCTACTGCTACCCACAACAATAACTTGGGTCTTTGCAGGATTCACTGTAAGGCCATACGATTTTCCCCATAGGTTAATACTCTGTAAATCAGCGTTTATACTACTTATGGCGCTACTTAGTTGGTCAACAGCAGCTTGAGAATATATTTGTTAATCATCTGCGTAAAGGTGGTAGTAAGAAGTTAACTGGCTAGTGATAGATTTTATATATATTGTGAAAAGTAATGGAGATAAAACGCCGCCCTGAGGTACACCAGCGGATATAAGGCCCCAATTAGAACGTGTATCTTCAATAAATATCCGCTGTCGACGACTAGTCAGGTAATTATGAAACCAATCAATCACCGTAGGAGATATGTTAAGAGTGCGTAGAATGGCAATTAAAATGTCAAAATCTACAGTGTTAAAGGCGTTGCTGAAATCAATCAATGTCAGCACCGTAAGGCTACCGTTATCCATGCCAGCTCTTATATCGTCGGTAATTTTTACCAATGCGGTTGTGGTACTGTGCCCTTGACGAAAACCAGACTGGAAAGGATTCAGAAGTTGATGGCGGCAAAGAAATTCATTGATTTGAGTGTGAACTAACCGCTCGAGTACCTTGGAAAGGAAAGGAAGGATGGAAATAGGTCGATAGTCTGCAAAGGATGCAGGATGGGATTTTTTGGGTAAAGGGATAATTTCAGCGTCCTTCCAAGCGGTAGGGAACGCACTGCTAGCAATGGAATGATTCAGGATATCGGAAAGGACAGGAAGGATTTCATCAAGGATAGGTATAATCATCTTGCGGCTTATGGAGTCACAGCCCACTGCATTAGATATAATCGCCGTCACACTTTTCTTAACATCACAGTCGGAAAATTGATGAAAGTAAAATGATTCATGATCGGGGACGGGTAGAGATGAAAGATAGTTTAAAGTATTACTTTTAATAGTGCCATCATAATTTGGCACGGAAATAAAATGTTGATTTAAGGAATTAACATCTAAAGTATTGCAATGAAGCGCAGAGCGTTGTCTCCCTATCCCCATTGATTTCAGGAACTTCCAGACTTTGGCTGGATCTTCATTTTCGATGGAGCTATGGAAGTAGCGGCGTTGGGCGTTCCTACACACCTTGTTGCAGTGATTACGAATAACAGTATATTTTTCCCAATTTATTGTTGTAGGACGTCGATTATAACGTGTTTTAGCTACAGCTTTCTTAAGTAGCAGCGATTTTATGTCATCATTGAGCCACGGGGAAGGTTGGTGTTTTAACTTAATCGCCCGGACAGGCGCGTGCTTGTCATAAAGCTCAATTAAATTCTTATTAAAAATATCAATTTTAGCGTTGACACAATTTGACGTGAGAACTGTTGTCCAATCGATATTCCGAGCGTCTACGCGTAGTTCCTCAATATTCATGCCACCAAAATTGCGCTGTAGGAGGATTCTGGGTTTAGCTTTAGGAGGACGGATTTTATAGGAAAGGAAGATTAAATCATGGTACGAGAAAGCATCTGCCGGAAACTGACCATGTCTGGCGATATTATTGGAAGAAGAAACAAAAATAAGGTCTAGGAGAGAAGGCGTGCAATTAAGAAAATGGTGGGTGGCATTAAGAGTGGGAATATGCAGATTATTTGATTGTAAGACTGACTGAAACAAGGAAGCACGAGAATCGTTCTTCAGGAGGCACGTATTGAAGTCACCTATAATTATGGAGTGATTGTATAAAGGAATTAAATTTTCTAATAATGAGTCGAAAGAAGCAAAGAAGTTAATATGAGAGGAAGGTGAGTAGTATACACCGAGAAGGACTTTAGAGTGATTCAAGGTCAATTCAAGAAAGATATGCTCACCCGCGTTTGGCGGCGGGGGTTGAAGCGACATGTCAATAACGGTGAAAGGAATATGTGATCTAAGATATATAGCAACACCACCACCGCCTCCGCGAGCACGATCATTTCTAACCAACCTGAATCCAGACAGAGAATAGGAATTTGAAGGAAGACAGGGCTTTAGCCAAGACTCGGATACAAGTATAGCGTGTATGTTCTTACAATCAAAGTTAGCGATTAAATCGGAGTAATGAGCCGGAATGCTTTGTGCATTAATATGGATAACGTTAAAATTTTTCGGAACATCGTAGAACACAGACTCGAGATTATCAGCAAGAGTGGGCAAGCTTCTAAAGCTGTCGTCGGAATCGTCACACTCCGAGTCACTGCTTAGTGAAAAATAATCATCAAAATTATCGTGATGATCCATAGCTACTTTGTATTATGCAATAATAATAATAATATAATAAAATAAACAATAAGATAATAAACTATATAAAGAAATTTATCTATAAATAATAAAATTTAAATAAACAAATAAAAAAATATATAAGTAATTAATGTATCTCAGGGTTTTTAACAATAATTAAACTTACTGTCCACCCGCCAGTTACTTACACTTCAACATGGTCAAATGTCCATTAATACAACATTATACGATAAAAAAAAAATATACATGTTCCAGTAACAAACAAAAGAAAGAAAATTAAAATGATTACATAGACAAGAAATAAAACTTAGAATAAAAACAATGCAAGCTATTGAGTAGTAATAAGTAATAAAGTAAAGAGTAAACTAAATGAAAAAAGAGAGAGAAAAACAAAGAATAAATGTCACGCTGCCATGATCTAAGGAGCGTTCATGGTGCAAAAAATATATATGTGACAAAAATAGTTTTAAAAATTAATTGGCAACACGGCTGTACGGGCTTAGTCCTTTTGCCTTCCATTGACTATCAAAAAAAAAATACAGTCATGCCACTGTGACAGCTTTGACATTTGAAACAAAATTCTTTTAATCTAGGTTAAAAATTAAAATTTTCAATTATCTTTAAAAGTTATACAAAATAAATTGTAGGTAACATTATAAATTTATTATTCTTCTTAGTGAAATTAGAATGAGGTCCCGTAATGGTATGGCTTTTCCTAATACGACATACATAGTAACATTCCTTTTTGTACCACAATAAAGATGTTTTTTAAATCATCAAAATCGGTCCATCCGTTGCAAAGTTATAAAGCAATTTGCGTCAACTGATTTTATTTAATCCGCTGCGCTCTACGGCATGGCTGTGACGTCACCCGGCACTATCCGCCTGCTCCGAGTGCCGCAAACTAGGAACTTTGACTCATTTTCATCTCATTTAACTATAACTTCCGTATTAATAAAGATATTTACATGATTTTTTTTACTTGATAATCTTGAATAAATATGCTTTTAAATAATGTATATTCCGTGAGTAATAGTTTATTTCTAATAGTTAGAAATAATAGAGGAATAAGTAGGTAAGTAAAATAATATTTTTTCTCACCTTGACATCATAAAACTTTACTCATCATCATCTCTAACTTCGTGTTAATAAAGATATTTACATGATTTTATTCCTGATAATCTTAAATACATATATTATATACTTTTAAATAATGTATAATTCGTAAGTAAAATTTTATTTTAAATAGTTATAAAAATCGAGAAATACTTAGATTCTTTTTTCTTCATTTCAGCCGAGAGACACGCACTGTTGGATATAGGCCTGGACATTATTTCTCACTTTGACATAATATATTTAAACCCCAAAAACATATATTTATCCGTCAAATTATATTGTTATTTCCTAATAAATAAAACTATAACCAGAAATTCAGCAAACGTCGGCAAAATCTCTAACAGAAAATTTGAGAAAAGAAAATAGTAGGTACCTATACATTGTGATTGCAAATTATTATGTATATTTGGATAAGTAATATTTGACTAAATCACGGTAATGATAGAAGATAAACATTGTAAACTAAACTAAAATAAGTAAAAAAATCCATTTTTGTTCAGCAAAGTACCTACACATTCCAAGATTTTGAAAATTGTATGTATAGTTCTGATAATATAAAATGATACATCATACAATCGCCATCATATAATCGAAATTACACTTAATTATTTTAGTAAGCTACTAGCTGCATTTTTGGGACTTTGGGTTTCCATACGACCTTTCATCACCCATTTCATCCTTGTGAGGATAAGAGGTCATTATTTCACCTATTAGGAAAAAAAAACAATGCCTAAATTATAATTTTCACGAACGTCCATGCAAACTTTTATCTCACACATCAACCCTTTCAAGCCTTTTTTCGAAATAAAAGGTAACCTATGTCCTTTCCTAGCGTCTAGTCAATATTTGTACTAAATTTCATCAAAATCGAATATACGAAAGCGTGACTTTGCTTAGTCTTACATACAACCTTTCATCCCCAAACGAGTCAAACTTTAAAAAACATGAACAAAATTTTTATTTATTACTTATCAATTTATTATTTATCAACCCTAAATTCAAAGTTTCATGTTTTAATCTTCAATAATGACGAACTCCCATACAAACTTTCGACCCTTATTTCAACCCCTTCATGCCCTTTTTTTACAAATAAAGGTAGCTTCCTACAAAACATCCTACAAAAATATACTAGACCTAAGGTCTAGTATATGTTGTATGTACCTAATTTTAATAAAATCGAAGGCGTGAAATCGTGCCTTTTGGACTTCGATACGAACTTTCATCCCCTATTTCATCCCCACTCTGATCAAAATTTTTCAAAAACGCTAAAACAAATATTTATTTCTTTTTTATCAAGTGCCTAAATTCAAGTTTCATGGCTTTTCTTTAAAAATTAAGAACTTCCACACAAAATTTCATCCCTTATTTCAACCCCTTCGAACCCATTTTCGCAATAAAAGGTAGCCTATCTATATGTTATTCTGATGTATGAGCTATATTATTACAAATTTTAATTAAAATCCATTCCGTAGGTTTTGCGTTAAAGATATAGAGACGTATATATGCTCGCATACTTCTTTCATCATCCGATCCACACAAACTTTCGTGTTTATAAATTAGTAGGATTACTCAAACTGCACTAAATTGTCACTAAACCTCTTGAATAGGCTTTGCCCACCACTATAACATCAAAAAAACAATATGTATAGTATTTAATACGATATGAACATAGCAAGAAACGCTGCGCGCGGGTATAGTCGGCAGTGAGGTAGTGCCGAGTGACGTCACACGCCTGCCAGGCGGCCGCTTGGCGGAACGATCCGTTTTTTCGTCATAACTTCGTCAATTTTTATCGTAGAAAAAAAAAATTGGTACAATTTATTTTGTTTTTTAATTGTCTACAAAGCTACATTCATAGTTAAAATCGTTACGGATCCTCATTATTGAAGGTGAATGAAGTAAAAGTTACGAACTATGAAATTACTACTACAATACCAATGGTTTTAAGGAATTAAAAGGAAAGTTAAATGTTACTTTTTGTTGGCAACTGCTCGCTTGGTCTTCGCTGGTACCTTCAGAGAAGCAGCAGGTTTCTGGAGCTCAGGATCGATGGCATTCAGGTCACCGACGGTCGAAACCCTGTGTCTAGTGCTATCACCACCTTTTGTCCAACACCGAGTCACACCGAACCGTTCTCGGGCTGCCATGAATACCTCGTGTCTCTCGCGAGTTAAGAACTCTGACACCGTGATGCCCGTACCTTTGAGGCTACGTTTTGCGAACCAAACTTTATCCCTGGAATCAACCTGCATGAACTTCACAAGGACTGGCCGGGGTTTCTGGGAGTCAACTACACGTCCCATCCTGTGACACCGTTTGATGGATTCCGTCTTGAAGCCAATGTTCATATCTCTATTTATAGTATTAGTGACCACTGTACCTAAGTCTTCATTCTTCTGTTCCGGAATCCCATGAAGTAGCAATATCTTTCTTCTACCTTGCATCTCCAAGCGGTCTTTACTACGTGTAAGGATTTGAATCTGACGCTGAAGTGCATTCAGGGATTCTACCATAAATTTCTTGAAGCAGGCAAAGTCAGCAGCTAATGTACCTGGACTTGTGGTTGTGGTAGAAGGCGCCTTGTGCAGATCCGCTTCCAATTGAGTCATGCGATTGTTGAAATGGGCGGCCATATCTGCCAGTGATTGCTTGAGATCTTCCATGCTGATAGTGTGTTGTGAAAGTAAGTGGCAAGAGGAGTAAATATAAGGCGAGTGAGGTTTTTATATCACTAGAATAATGTTGTAAACATTAAAGTAATAATATTGTAATTGTATATAAATAAAATCTATTCTAAATATTGGAGCTAATGATTTTATGACTGCCTCCTACAACTGCGCATAAAAAAAAAAAAAAAAAAAATCAGATAAATGATATTACTAATAAGTCTATTAACTAATATTTTGTTGACTATGACGGACCACGGTCAACTTTGCGTACTCCATCCAAACTTCCGAAATCCGCATGACACTAAAATCCATACTGCATCTCGCATTTGTACCCTCACCACCAGCTACTGTAATGACGGGATTTGCGTCGCAATAATGAAGATAGAAAATTTACGTTTGAAATCTTTACTCACGCCAGGTAAAAAAGGTCCCCATGATGAGCGCTGATGAGGGCTATTCTCTACCTCTCTTGAGTTCCATCAATAAGTGACAAGACTGCTAGTCCCTCAGGAGTTGAATGTTCTGATTGAAACTAGCTTGCGCCTTCGGTATTATTATCACTTACTGTCAGGTGAGATAAAGATCAAACGCTTAGTCGAAGTAAGAAAAAAGATAATGTTCTCTTAGATTTGCGCGAGCACTACACATTGTAAATAAAACAACTTTTATGGAATTAACTCGCGTGTAATTAGATTTTACAAGTTGTTATTATTGCCCGACGTCTCGTAACTCTTTGCAGCGTTCGTGGTCACGGGATGACTAAAGATGTAGGTTGTCATATTTTATGAAATAGTTAAATCTACCGTCACTTTAATTATAAATTTGCAGTGTTCCGTTTTACGCAAACGGAGCTCACGGTGTCATTAGGTCTTGCTGTGTGGTGGTTTGCTTGAGTTTTAATAATTTTAATAACTGGATCCCAAGCATGGCCCAACCATCTTCTCTATTGAAATTTGGGTGTTTCTTTATTTCAATAGCCTCGCGCAACATCCTTGGGATTTATCGACGTTCCTTGGCAAGAATGTGTGGTTTATCGAACCTTATATAATGATTGGTTCCCACACTGCAGACTTCGTTTCGCGCCTATGTTACGCACCTATCTATGCTTCTCTTTGTTTGTCCTATGTACGAGAGCCCGCATTCACAGTCCATCTTGTATATACCTGCGTCTTGAAAGGGTATATTACACTTGACGGGTCGCAGAAATTGGTTAATCTTCTTTAGCGGCTTAAAGTAAGTCTTAATCGAAGCTCGCTTCAAGATGTTCCCAATCTTGTCTCTTTCAACATGTAATAACAACATGTAAAATCTAATTACACGCGAGGTAAATCCGTAGAAGTTTATTCACAAGAAAATAGATATTCAACCCCCACATTGTTACTGAATACTGAATATTCTACCCTACGCCTGCGGTTACAAGCCCCAGGCACTGCTTCAGACTCCCGTCTCTGCAAAGCTGTGGACCCGGCACCCGCACGG
This sequence comes from Elophila nymphaeata, assembly GCA_955850985.1. Classification (NCBI taxonomy): domain Eukaryota; kingdom Metazoa; phylum Arthropoda; class Insecta; order Lepidoptera; family Crambidae; genus Elophila; species Elophila nymphaeata. The sequence goes on along the minus strand of OY039076.1, from coordinate 12,582,551 downwards.
TGAATCCACAGAATGCTAAGCTTTCCTCTCTGTTTATAATAATTTATTTGTCATAATTTACTTCCATAACAACCAGTATTCCGTATTGGGAATATTGTGTATGCAATAAGATGGAGTCATTAATTATAAGAGATTGGCCGCATTCCACTAACAGCCCTGGGGTAATAAATATTCTATTATGTAGGATCGGCCTGGCATAACCTCTTTGCGTCAGGTTTGTATATTTTTATTATGAATAATTCTGCTCATTCACCGACACTATGTCCAGAGATTTTTAGCCATGAAGATGTCTTTCCTTTTTAGGGTTCCGTACCTCAAAAGGAAAAAACGGAACCCTTATAGGATCACTTTGTTGTCCGCCTGTCTGTCTGTATGTCTGTCTGTCAAGACCCTTTATCTCAAGAACGCGTGGACGTATCAAGCTGAAATTCACATGAAATACTCAGGTCTATTGTCCCTTTAAGCTGTGAAAATATCAAACTTCTAAGCCAAGCCAATCAAAAGATACAGCCGATTATGTCGATATTTTCAACAAATTTCCGACACTCGCAAAGGAATCAAAACCTACAGGATACTTCCCGTAAACTCAGAATCTTGAAATTTGGCATGAAGCATTGTCATATAATGCAAATATAGGAAAAATTGCGAAAATCACATTTTTTTAGTTATATAATATAATAAAAATATTTTAATAAAATGAAACTTACTACCTTATTTCTCACGAACGAATAAAGGTATCAAATTGAAATTTATACCAAATACCTAGGTCTATTGTTCCTTTAAGCAGTGAAAAAATCAAACTTCTAAGTTAACGCGATCAAAAGATACAGCAGTTTATACCGAGGAACCCTCGGTGTGCGAGTCCGACTCGCACTTGGCCGGTTTTTTTACAGCAGGGGTGATAAATGAGTTCACGGCCAACCTGATATTTAATAGTAACAAAACCGGGATTTCACTTGTGCGCTATCCCTGACACTATCCTCAACCAAGTCAAGCTCTGGAAACCTTACTTCCCAACAAAAACTCACAAGGTTGATTTGAACTGAGTGCGGAGTTAATACTCGTTGGAGTGCCTAAAATTTGGACATCCATCATTTAGGGGTGCGTTTCAAAACGATCTCAATTTACTCGGGGTAGAGTAAATTGTAGCTCACTATTGGTCGTTATTAAGAAGCGCTTTCACCATTGGTTAGTTCTGTTAAACTATAGTTAATTTACACCAATTAGAAAGCTTTCTTACGCTGTCTTCTTGGCTTCACTCGGTTTTGGAACGCACTCTATGTAGTGGGCCTGTATGTAGTGTTCATACCACTGGGTAAGTACCACCGCCTTTCCTATTTCAACCGTAAAACAGTTTACGGTGTTTCGGATTGAAGTAGCCAGTGTAAGTACCGGGCAAGGAAGGCATTTCATTTTAGGCCTCAAGATGACAACGCACCTGTAATACCAAGTGATCTTTTCCTTGTTATTGCAGGTATTTATAGGCGACGGTATCCACTTGCCACCAGGTGGGCCGTCAGCTTGTTTAGTCATCTAGTTGTATTAAAAAAAATCTAGCGAGCTTTGAAAACATTTCAAGCAGCTGCCTGGTGGTAGTAGCAGAAAAATTCAATTGAGATTAGCGGTTTCAGTTTGTAAAAGTTAGATACCGGGCAAACTGGTATAAAATTAACGACCTTTTTTGTCTTTCTTGAAGAAATTAATGCGACAGTCTTAATGTCTTTCTTGGAGAAATTAAAGTGACCCGTCGCTTCGAAGTGTGAGGATAGATACCCCGCAGATGGTGAGCAGTGATATTAGCAAGCAGACTGTTTTCTTATAATACCTACATAGAGACGAGAGCTCTTGGGTCAAGTCAACTCAACACGCTTACTTTTGGCAGTAGAATGGTCCTGTACCTGTACCTGTCAGGCGTGAACCAATTTCTTGATGCGCAAAATTCTTGATCCTAACTTTTCAGTAATCAGCCAGTTAACCGTCTTCCTTATATCAGCCAATGGGTCATCTGGCGGACTCTTTGGTTAAGGGAAAAGTTCTAAAAGATATTAAGGTGGAGTGCAATGGAGTTAACATCACCATTAGCTTAATAGTCGACTGCTAGATTCACTCTGAACAATTAATTCTTATGACTGATGCCAGATCAGTCAATAATAATTACGGTATCCTTTCGTAGTGTCCTGTTTCTGTCGTTAATTTTCCTGAGCTCCATATGTTTAGTTAGTTTGTTTGTCCCCTACTTATATAAAATAAGTGTAGTAACAATGAATTATTGCACGCTGTTCCGTAATAATTTCTGCAAATAAACCATTTATATACAGAACACGGACCCACTGCCGCTGCCCTCTTCCTGGATGTTTTGCTCTGTGAATGTAGGTAAATACATGATTAACCATTTAATTTTTTCGTTGTTTTACCATCACTCTAAAAGAGCTGCTAGCTGATGATAAACATTAATCTGCAACCATCTGATCTTCGTCTTCTAGAAAAGATGATAGGCCGTACTGTAGCCTCGCTTTACGTAGGTACCTGGCCTACGCTGTCCTTGAGTAAGATAAAATTCAAAAAAATATAAAACTTTAGATCGTGATATTTCGTACTTTCGTACAATTTAGAGAAGTTCTAGTACTTTAGATATTATTTAAATATACATCAAAGAACTTATCATCCATCGATTTATGGTCATCAAATATACTGATTGCACATAAAATTTAGGTACCTGGGCGTAAAATAAAAAGGCAGGGTAGGGTTATTTTTTAGGACCAGGCGGAGTGTACTGCTTTTGGGAAAGTTCAATGTCTTATTTATCCACCTACATGGCTGAGTGAAGGGTAGGGTTGGCGTTATTTATTTTGCTGTGCAATTAGTATTTTTGAAATACAAAAGGAAGATTTTTGATCTACAGTTAAATACTACCCCAAAAAGAATTTTTGGTCTTTATTGAATAACAATCTCAAGTTTTTTGTTTATGTTAATTTTAAATCTGATTGTAGGTACTCTATACTACCTTTATTTAGAATCATTAATAAAAGCATATTGAAGATTCCTCGGTGTTTATGATAAATGCGATAGTAAAAGAGGTTTACGATAAGCCGGTACGTGGCTGCTTCTTTCATGGCGAAGATTCAGGTGTATTACGCAATAAAAGCTATAACAAAACGATTGAGCTAAGCACAGTTTAAATAAATTATTGCTTGTAATTTGAAATATCTCGTGGTTTTCATTTTTATTTTTAGCGATTAAGACTAACACATTAGAAAACAAAATGTTGACTGAATACAATGGTTTACTGAGTAAGGATGCTTGAAGTTTTTCTGTAGCTCTTACCACCAGGGGGCTATTTGCTTTCTTTTTTTGACAGTTGAAAGTGATGATCACTGAGCGATTTACGTATCCATTGCTGTTTTACGCGACAAGTGCCATAATAGCGTGTCGTGTAAAACAGCAATGGATGTGTAATTCACTTGGTGATCTTCACTTTCAACTGTCAAATAAAGTTAGGGAATAGGCCTACAGCTCGGGTCCGTCCTTGCGTGCGTGCATGTGTATGTATGAATTTTAAAAATCCAAACTTTATTGTGAATAAACTAATCGTCAACATTTTTTACAATACATCTGCACAATATCGTGACGTAAGCAAAAAACATTGTTTCAGAGAACGAAATAAAAGCGACGGAACTATTATGCTGCCAGATTCCAATTATTTTTCCAATATTTTATTCCAGATATTTTTCGAGTATCATTTGAGTATCTGAATTGGAATATACATAATCGCTGACATGACAAAAGAATTGGAACTTACGTGGATTTTATAGGTTAACTAAAAAATCAATTATAAACGAATGGTGTGCTGCCGAAACCAGCCACTGATCCTTTTATGCGTGAATTATTTTGTTTTTTTTGTTAAAAAATGTGAATATATAATTCATATAAGAGAAAAGTTTTGCTTGAACAACACATACTTTTGTCAATTATATAAATATCTGTTCAGTTCCTTGTCAACTTTGATTAAAATGAAAACTTGATTGATTTAAAACTTTCATGTCTGCTGTGCAAATGCTTAGAAGCAATACTTTAAATATGACTATAGAAGAAAGAAATTTCACAGTTCTGAGTGAATTTGTTTGGTAGGTTTGTCAGATGTTTTTGTTTCCATCTATCTTACACAAAAGATAGTACTTAAATGAATGCATAGTATATTTTATAGGTTTTCTGAAGACGCTAGATTATTCTATTAGAAATAATCTTATATATAAAATTTCCATGTCACAATGTTAGTTACCGTACTCCTCCGAAACGGCTTGACCGATTTTCATGAAGCTTTGTATGCGTATTCAGTAGGTCCATACCCCTAAGTGATAAGGGTTGTTCACCTTTATTTTTTTTGGGCTAAATATTTTGTTTCTATTTTTTATTATGTGGCATTAAAAAATACATACATAAATTTTTACTTTTTTATCACCAACCCCTATTTTTTTTATAGCCATTTTAGTAATTTAATCATTTTTGTAAGACAAAATAACGTTTGCCGGGTCAGCTAGTATAATAATATATTTCCACGCTCACACCAAATATCTAGCCCTAATTAAGTCTCGAACCCAGACCACTTGATATGTAGGCAGCGTTACTGACCACTCCACCACGACGGGGTCAAACTCACTGTCACTCGAATTTAAGCTGCCGATTTTGAGAAAGTACCCTTAGCTTTCAAAAGATCGTAGGCCAAGAATGGGATGGGGTCCACGCCCGGAAGCCTCGTGGCGGACCCTGCTGACGTTGTGGGGAAACTTTCTCGGCGGGCGTGTGGCTTTTGATGTCAAGTGTGTCAACTTGGCATTCGAAGTGACATGCCATCGTCAAGTTGTTTTTGTTTTCCCACCACGGCTAGGTCCGGACGGCCCTTTTCAGGGCCACGACCGCGCCTGAAGTCCTCGTCAGGAGGACGCGCCAGGTCGAGCAGCCGTCGGGGAGGAGGCGGCCTATACGGCCGGTGTCGGCCAGCGGCCCACAGTGGCTACCGACTAACGCCAGCCTGCTGGGGCTGCTGACCACCAATTGGTGCGCAAGGAGTGCCTAGACGGGCAGCGTTGGGACGGTCTCGGTGTAGTTGCGCTCAAATGCACAGATTCCGAACCGTTTCGTAATAGCGCACTGAAGGTCAGGCCGGGGAGGATGTTTAGTGGGTATGGAGGGAACGCCTTTACCTCGAGTCCCACATATCCCCTGCGGTTGGCACCACCCCGCAGGGACGATGCGTAAATGCATTTGACCTCCCTGTAAACAAACAAAAATGGAATGGGTTCATATTAAGTAACTCTCTAGTATTTTTGCGTATCGTATAAATTTTTTGTCAACCTTTTTGTGTCTGTAAATGCATAACAAGCCCTTCTATAATATTCTTCTATTCCTAATCATAGGGAATCCACTTATGATGTGCTTGAAGATTTCACAGTGCTACTCCCGAATTATTATCAAATATATTTTCTATTTTAGGAATTGTATGTATTCTGTGTTTATTTTTAGCTGCTAATCCACAAACTTATGAGCAAGTCGCAAACAAAATACTTCGTGAATTTCATTGAGTACTCACCAAAGTAATCACGAAACGAAAATTGACATTCCATTTATTGAAAACTTAACCAGATGGAGAACTTTCGCATAGGGAACTCAATTTGAACTTGAATTATTTGTAAAAGTTGTTGACGTAAAAAATGAACACAACGAAAGGATAAGAATTCCAATGGCGTTGTACAGTGAAATTGCAAAAAAAAATATTCTGTTCAGACTTTGGAGGTTTAGTTGTATATTACATCTATAAAGTCTCAGTTGACACAAATGAGCCTTATCTGATGTATATGTCGCAGGGGGACCGTATAACATGCCGTAATACAAAACGGCGCGGCGGATTGTAGTGTGTGACAATTGTTAACCAAATAAAACCGTTGGTTGATAAATCCGTAGTGGATTCTATCAATATTAGTCTGTGTAAACGAATGGAGATCGCTTATTATTAGTAGGTTCAGGTAATTTTTTTATGACCGAGTTTTATGACCAAGCGGAGTCACTATTGTCACACATCACTCTCACACACTACAATGCGCCGCGCCGTTTTGTAATACGGCATGTTATACGATCCGCCTGCGACATATACATCGGATTAGGCTTATTTGTCTCAACTCAGACTTCTAAATACATATCATATACTTACAAGTACCTATAGGTGATGTATTTCCTTGTAAATGTGCCTTTCTTATTTTATTGGGAACAATTCGATGTAGTTTGCATGTTGTATATGCGTTCACTGTTTGCAGGTATCAATTTGGAATAACCAAGATCAAGGATATCACTGATGTTAGAAATTTGAACCTTATTCGCCATGCAAATGAGAAGGAATCGTACCGCCATTGTATTGATGAAATAAGTCTGTGAACGAATCTTGTTATCTCGACCTTACGACTTCAGTAGGTACGCGCAGTTGGTATTTTTCATACATTAAATAATACAAAACCTATGAATGTGTTTATAGCACACGAGTTAATAGGAACGGATTAAATCTGTTGTACAGATTCCAACTTCAACCTTTTCCTGACTTACAATCAAAGGAGACGAAGATTCTATATCAAGTAAAAATCTAAATTTTGGAGTTTGGGTAACTATGTTTGAGTAACTGTTTCCTAAATTATTGTGAAATTTATTACATGACCGTTACCGATCACGTGTGCAAATGAATGGTGCCAACACTAATAACGCTGCAAACACTCTATGATAATACCTACACCAAACGCACCTTCACAGCACAGCTCAAAGATGGTCTTGGTCAAAATAAATATGACCGACGCTGTAGGACATTATTCATAATGACTGATCCACATTAATACTGCCAGGTTAATATACATAATGCACGTAACATATTAAGAGTGAACTTAGACATTTCCTATTGATGGAGATTAGACTAAACTTTTTCCCTCAACCAAGGGTAACCCATAAACACTTCGGCTTTCAAGCCAATTGTGAAATTCTATATGTAACCTAACCTTTAATTCCTAATCAAACGGCGGTAATCCTTGGGGCTTACAACATAAACTTCACAAGTTTAAGGTCGCTTTCAATATTAAATCACTTAAACCTACATTAACTTAGAATGCCTACCTCAAACTTGGTAGTAACTATCTGTACGCTGGGCAACATTTGTGTAACCTATACTTTAACCGAGGATTGTCTTCTCTTGGGTTGCTAAGATTCTTGTTTATAATTTTAGTGTTAAAAAAATATTTTTAAGCACTTTGCCAGTTTCAAAAAACAATATACATATAGAGACAAGAACTGAGAATGGGATGCTAGCTTATACACTAATGGGGCGACTTCTTAACGAAAAAAATATATTATAAAATAAAGAAAATAAATTGAATAGTTTTTTTGATGAAATCTTTTGTATCATTTGAGCTTTCTTTCTGCGAATAAATAAATTTAAAAAAAACTATTCTTTTTTTAATAACAATATTATTTCAAGCCACAATTCTTTTTTTTTTAAATTAATTTATTCACAGAAAAAAAGCCTAAATGATACAAAAGATTTCATCAAAAAACTATTCATTTTATAATTTATTTTTATCGTTAAGTTGCCCCATTAGTGTATTATTAAACGTCATTAAAGCTGATTTGAAGCTTTGCAAAGCTGATGTTTTTTTGCCGATATTGTCGACTAGGTACATCCCAATAACCTTGTTGGAAAATATCTTGAGTTTCCCTGACAGAGTAAATGTCATAGCACACTTACCAGCTCGGAACGGGAACGCCTCTTTCTTACTATGAACGCATCGCCTCTTTTTAACTGACTTCGAAATAGTAGGTGGTTTGACTGTTTTTTATGTTTTTTACCTCTTAACTCTTGAAGTTTGGCAGATGAAATCTATCTTATCACGTCATTGTATACAGGGTTATTTGTAAACCATCAACAACCTTCAAACTATTTCACGACCTCATCAGTATACAAACAACTGTGGAAGCAAAACTGGAATAGAGAACAAAAAATCTATCGTTCCATATATTTCATACGAGTAAGTTTGTAAACTTCTATGGAACAGCTTAAATAGTTTTCGCAATTTCAGAGTTGAGTTGACGAGATCTTCAAATGGTTTGAATTTTGTTGATGCTTCACGAATAACCCTGAATAACCTATCACTCAAACACCAGCCATACCCCAACAGCAAGATCGTATAGTCATGAAAAAGAAATCATATCTTCTGCCTACCCTGATCCCATTATTATTTGAGAGCGATGTAATATGTGATCATGATCATACTACATACTTACTATTATAGTTAGGTTTGACCTGCTTTGACCCCTTGTTGCAATGTTCTCTTTAGAATTCAAAATCTCCCTCAGTCGGCTTTTACAACACCCACGAGATGAAGAGATGACCTGGAACCACACTTATGTAGGATATTATAAGTAAGTAAGTAATGTCATTTTGTCATATTATTTAAATTTTACTTCTTTTACTACGGTATAATTAATTAATTGATACACCGTCAACCCCTTTATTGTTCTTCTTGCTGTTTCTTTCCATCCAAAGGTTGCCTGGAAGAAATCGCTTTTTAGTGATAAGGCCGCCCATTGTACAATTTATTCATTGAACTATGTCTGTATTATCTATTTTAATTTTGGTGTACAATAAAGATTATTCATTCATTCATTCACACTGAAAGAAAATCACTCAGAGGCTCACCACCTAAAATGGTTACCATACGATAGAAAGAAAAAGGTCAAAGAGACAGTTAGCCATTTTAACTTGATCCATACTCGAATTATTTTAAATATCACGGTAGAATAAACACGATGACATCCTTAACACACATTAATACAGCGGCAATTAGTAAAAAGATTTCCAATAATTTTCTGTGGTATTTCCATTCAATGAGCACTGTATTCCGTTTCGAGGATTGGCTGTGCATCTAGATTAAAAGGCGAATAAAATGCACTATGAAAAGCAAAATTCAACAATGGTAACTTTTAAGGTTGTAGTTCGCTTATCAGCTCGGAAAGGTAACGCCTAGTTTACTGTGAAAAATCATTTTAAAAATTAGAAAAAAAATGTATATAAAAATCTAAATGTTTTTGAGGTCGGTCCCAAATACAAGTGAAAACGTTTATTCCAAATATTGAGGTTGGCACTATTTATTATTGGTTGGTATTATTTTTAACACAATTATGATAGTTGGAAATGTACCAAAAACGTAACATTTTCACCAAAAAATTGTTGTTAAACTTAGAAAAAAACTATTATTTTTATTTGACGAACGCGCGTGAGCCGTAACTGTGTGTAGATTATTCGTACATGCACATTACCGCTGTGTGCGTCAGTGCGGGAGCATTTAGTGACGTCACTGACGCATGCAGACAAACCGTGCATGTATATCTACGCTAACAGACACTCATGAAGACTCATCCATGTTCGTGAGATAAAAATAATATCGAAAAGTTTCTGTCAGACGAGACTATACCCTTTCTCTTCCATCTTGGAAAATAAATATAAGACATGCTTAGGCCCGTATTACAGAATGACACTAAGAAATTAGTCATGTCTTGAGAATCGTTTGTCACTTTCTATCAAGCACAAAGTGATAGAGACTTATGACGCTCAAGTTGGCATTGATTTTTGAGACTCATTCTATAATACGTGCCTTAGTCATACATTGTCTGACCTAAGTATAGCGACATAGGACAAGGATAGTCAAATACCAAAAGGTTGAACATGATAATATTATCAGTCATGCATATTTCAGAGGACCGTAATAAAAGTTACTAGTGTTAGTAAAACCCTCTAGTATTGTTCTATCTCTGCTTTATGATAGTATTTTACGACAGCTGTGTAACTACTCGTACCATAGGCTGATAGAAGCCGTGTTAATCATAATAATAGGAGCTAGCAACTCTTAAATGCCTATTTGTTTCCTTTACATTCTTGAGTTTCTTCGTACGATATATTGCATTTAAATATATGAAATGTTCTATTAGTCTAAGATCCGAACCTAAATCGACCTTCACCGAGCTGATAATAGAATGAAACATATTTTATTATTAATTTAGTATATTAGAAAATATATTAAAAATGGGTTGTCTAAAAAAATCCTGGACAGACTATTTTTAATTATTTTTTGAAAAATGATTTTTAATAAAATATTGCAAAATCAAGATAATAAGAAAATTTTGTCGCGCGCTTATGATGATATATTTTTTTTTCTATTATCCAATCGAGTGAAAGTAACTGATATCGACATACCTGTTCATACCTGACAACCCAGTAGTTCGCGCAGGTAAATAATAGACAACCCAATGCCTGCACATTCTATACGGTTTCTACTATCAGTCAGGACAAAATTTTCTTATTATCTTGATGTTGCAATATTTTATTAATTTTTTTTTAAAAATCATTTTTCAAAATTAATTAAAAATAGTCTGTCCAGGATTTTTTTAGACAACCCATTTTTAATATATTTTCTAATATACTAAATTAATAATAAAATATGTTTCATTCTATTATCAGCTCGGTGAAGGTCGATATAGGTTCGGATCTTCTACTATATTTCATACATTGTTTATGTCGAAGGAATAAGTACAAAATGTTATCATAAACTTCTAAAATCAAGATAACACATTTTGTTACCAAACTGAACATGACGTAAATGATGAAAATCAGAGTTTGATTTAATGGACCGTTGATTACGGCTTAAACCCTCATCCTCCCTTGGGATGCATTTCGATAATTACCAAGAGCAATATCAATAGTAACGTACCTTCCTAAAGCTTTCACACCACAAACTATTTAAGTTGTTCTGTTGAATTAATGAATTCACTACTTTTATTATTAAATATTACTATTTGTTAACATATTATATTTTGTAGTCTTTTCTTTAGTAGTTTTTTTTATTTGGTGTCTCAGGTTATACCTAAAACATTGGTAATATTCGATAAATATGACAAAGACCCACTTTAAGAGCTATAAAAATTACGTTTATTGGTTTTCATTTACAAAGCTGCTTGCTCACTGAACCTATAAAATATTAATTAATACGAAAATTAAAATTATTTCTGAAACAGAAATCGATTTAATTTAATTGCTGTTACGGAATTCAAGAACTGAAAAGATTTTAATTGCTGCAGACGACCAAATATGTCATCATTAACACCACGTACCTACCCACCTACTTATTAGAGTTGCAGTATCTAGATTACCTTAATCAACTCGTTCATGAACATCTAGTCTGTAAAATTGACATTTTACAAATAAGAACCAGTGTCTGATTAGGAGGTATCTGGTAAAGTGAAATTGGTAGTTTTGCATACCATCTGTCAGATAAATGCTGATGGGAACTTTGCTAAAACCTGTGAAACAGGCCCATAAATATTATAAATGAGTATTTAGTAGGTATGCCTTTACTTCAATGTACCTACTTCTACTAGTTATCTTTCTCATACCCGGCTACTAAGTTTTTGGAGCCAGTGTCGCTTAAAATACTTGTCACTATTAATATACCCGGACACATAGAAATTGTCTGTAAACTATCCAAAGTCTTCCTACAGCTAAGAAGGTCGCGCCTACGTTTCTTAGTAGACGCACTAACTGGTCATGACAATTTTAACAATAATTTTTTCAACTTAGGTATAACAGATAGCCACAACATATAGGTACAACATGCAGTGAATGTATGGAGGCAGAAAAAATAGCCGCTCACGTTCTGATAGAATACAACGCAAAGGCTTGCTACCTGGGTCATCCTAGTAGACTCCAGGATGTCATCAGTGATGTCAAGGCGTTAGCCGATTTCCTGGAAGAGTTGGACTGACTGGAGTGATCCAGCCCCAGTCCCTCCGACGTGAAACAGGCTCAAAGTCGTTGAGTTGCAGATACAGCCCATACGAGGAAGAACAAGAAAAAGAGCACCGAAAAGCCTCTTCTTCAGATTATTCTGAAGATGGTTCGAACAATGCTCGTACTCGTTATTGAGTGGAACTGTCTGTCCCAGTTTTCGTTTTAGCGGTTCTACGTTCTATCTGAGCAGCACATAACTACAAACCAGCGAGAAGTAAACTGAATGCAGTAAAAGTACCAAGTAGGTGTTTCGAAGCTTTCAATAACGCGCGCCCATAAAACTTTGAAGTATATTGTGCTGCAACGAGTATTACATACAGTTAAAAGTTTTAGTACTTTCCTATTGTTGGCTCGCAGGTGCATTTCTCGTATTGCGTTCCTAATCTTGTATTCTGTTTAGTGATGTTGTAGATAGAGCCGCGATGGAGTGCAGGAAAGAGAGTAAAGGAAAAAAAGGTAGCGTAAAATAGGAAAATAAAAATTATATTATTGAAAAAAATACGTTACCATGACAATCAAAAAACAATTAATTAATTACAAACAAATATTTTCTTTTTTTATAACTTAACTGACAAACATAAATTATACCTCTAAAGGAGGTCCAACTATCCCCAACATCCTCCCCCGGCAAAGAAAAGGAACATAAAATTAAACAAATTAATACATCAACCTGTTCGGTACTTTAACGCAACGGCCACTGCGTGTGACAACAACTGGTGGCGTCTCTGAAGTAGAAGGGATAGGATTGGTGTGTGTGGCTTTAACTAATTTATCTGCACAAGAAACTTCTAGGCGGTAAAGTCGCTGCAAGGCTCTTACACGCTCCCCACTCACAGTTTTAATTTTGGCCACTCTCGATGCGCCATCAACTCCCTGGTAAATCTCTAAGATGATACCTAATGGCCAGTTAATACGTTTAATGTCATCCGAACCAATAAGAACCACATCTCCGACTTTAAAAAGCTCGTTCGGTTTACCCTTCTTACACTCGACTAGCAGGGATAAGTACTCGCTCCTAAAACGTTGCTTTAAGTCTAAACTGAGCTTATTTAAATAACGCCATCGAGATGTTAACACATGACCATCGACATGATCCATAAAACCAATATTGTGCTCATAACCACTAACGTTTAAAAACATTGACGGTGACAATGGAACCAAGTTCTCCGTACTATCAACTATGTAAGTTAAAGGCCTTGAATTGATAACCGCTTCAGCTTCACATATGACAGTTTCCAATTCACAAAAATGTAAACAAGCTTTACCTAATACACGTCGTAAAATTCCTTTCAGTGTCCTTACCATCCTTTCCCAGAATCCTCCCCACCAAGGCGCTGAAGGTGGAATAAAATGCCAAGCAATCTTCTGAACTGAAATCTTTCTTGCAACCTCTTCCCAATTAACGCTATCAAGAACATTACTAGCCCCGCGTAGATTAGTGCCGTTATCGCTATAAATAGCTCTGACTTTTCCTCTTCTGGCTAAAAATCTTCTTAGTGATAACATAAAATCTTCAGTAGACAAAGACGTGCAAAGTTCTAAATGTACAGCTCGAAATGTCGCACAGGTAAATAAAACAATCCAACATTTCGTACCGTTTTTCAAGAATAAGGGGCCCGCCAGATCTATCCCAGTGGCTTCGAAAGGAGAACTGCAGCTAATGCGATCATCGGGTAATGGTGCTACTGGAACACTACATGCTTTAGCTGTGAATCTCCTACAAATAATACACTCTCTAACAATTCTTTTGACTAATCTTCTTATCCCAATAATCCAGTAAGTTTCACGAAGATTACTGATTAATGTTTGGGAACCGGCATGTAGAAGATCTATATGTCTTTGACGGACGAGTCGTTCGACAATTATATTCTTTGCTGGAAGAAGAATAGGACTAATAAAATCTTCTGCATTACGGCTAACTGTAAGCCGAGTCTTCACACGAAGAAAATCATCTTTATCCTTAAAAGTATGCATATTAAAATTCAGTATAGATGTGTCTTCTTTCTGAAGAGCAAGCAATAACCGCTTCTCTGCTCCTATGTATTCTTCCGCTGTCAGATCGTGCCCTCGAGATTTCAAATTTCTATTAGCCAACCTCAGACACCAACCAATCAAACGTACTATTTTTGAAAATTTGCTGAAGTAAGTCAGACGTTGTGAAAAAGGTGCCCCTGTCACGGTAATAGTCAAACAGCTCTTTTTCACCTCTCTTTCTACTTCAGCTTGATCTGGAACTTCAACTGACAGCGGCCATTCAGCAGGAGTTTTCCTAAGCCAATCAGGTCCATTCCACCATCTGTTCTGGCGAAGCTTCTCCGGATTACACCCTCGCGATGGTAGATCAGCGGGGTTCATGTTACCAGGTATGTGATGCCAATCCTCAGCATTAGTACGCAGTAGTATCTCAGATATACGATTATGAACGAACACATTCAAACCGCTCTTCCTCTTTATCCAAGCAAGTACAATACTTGAATCTGTCCAGTAAAACTCTTTACAGTTGAGCTGTAACCCTTCCTTAGCCTCTGAAGCTAATCTAGTGCCCATTAAAGCCGCTAAGAGTTCAAGTCTTGGCATAGTGACTGACTTGGTAGGGGCTAGCCTTGATTTGGCTAATACTAACTGAAGACACACACTGTCGTGACTTTCAGAGCGAAGAAATATGCAACACGCATACGCAGACTGACTAGCGTCACAGAAAATATGTAAGGAATTCACACAAGTATCTAAATCGAAGCTGCTAAACCTTCTTGTGATTCGACACAGCTCAATTGCTTCTACCTCACGTAACCATGAAACCATAACTCGTCTTAAAGTATCTGGAATCTGTTGATCCCAGTCTATATTCAAAATCCAACACTGTTGTACAACGAGCTTAAGAATTAAAATTGTTGGTGCCATAAAGCCAATTGGGTCAAAAATAGCCTGGGCTAACGATAAAACAGTTCTTTTGGTTAGATTATCCTCTAAATCATTTTTAAAATATGGTCTTTTACAGTAGATTTCATCTAGTCGCGGATTCCACATAAGTCCTAATACTGAAGTGGTTTCTATTTCTTCGTCAACCATCACAGGACCAGAAACCCAACAACGTAACTCAAACATACCCTCTTGCATAATGGCTTTAGCTTCAGATATAAATTTATTCATTTCGATTTCATTTTTTACACTGACGACAGAATTGTCGACGTAAAAGGATTTTGACAATAATGTAGCCGTGTCCGAATTAAATTTGTTAAGATGGTGAAGGATAGTTGCAGAAAGTAGGAAGGGGCTAGCAGTAATACCAAAAACCACCCGTCGATGTCTGAAAACCTTCAACACCTTATTTTTGTCCTTGACGTCGTGCCACCATAAAAATTTTAAATATTCACGATCATCAGGATGTAATGATATTTGCAGAAATGCTTTTTTAATATCTGAGGTTATACCTATTGCGTTCTTCCTAAAACCTATTAACAGACGTGGTATGAGCTCAATGAGATTTTTACCTTTCTCTAAACAAACATTAAGGGATAAGCCGTTTCGGTCCTTGGACGAAGCGTCGAAAACTGGCCTAATTTTGGTGGTAAGACTGCTTTCTTTTACCACTGCGTGGTGTGGAAGGTAAAAACCACTATCCGGGTCATCACATACTACTTCCTCGATGACACCGGTACTCAACCACTCTACAAAAACATCGTTATATTCATTAAGAATACCTAAGTGAGTTAACCGAGAAGTAGTTGACATTAAACGTTTTAGGGCCATGGCATAATTAGATTTAAGAGAAAATGACACATCTTTCCATGGTAACCTTACTTCGTATCTATTTTCACAATCGATTCTCACGGTCTTCTCAAAAAAATTCATAACTTCTAATTCTAAGTGTTTCGTATTTTTAACCTCACTTTCATCCCTAATACCAATTGTTTCAAGCTTCCAAAAATCTTCAATATTAAATGTACATGAAAATGTGCTAATGTTACTTACAGAGCAACACACACCAACCATAGGCCCTTGTATTGTCCAACCAAACAAAGTTTCGACTGCCAACAGATTATTGTCTACGCGCGTTGACCGCCCGGTGTACAAGGAACCTAAAAAGTCACAACCAATTAACATACTAATATCAGAAATATTATCAGTACAGTCAGAAATATCAATACCTAAAGATCTTAAACGTGTAGAAAGTTTACTATTTTGTTGTAGTCGAGGTAAGTTACCACATATAGTTTTATGCTCTAAGGCTTCAATATTACAAACTCGACTTCCATCTAGACTACAAACATTTAAGTTAAAAAGTCTATAAGTCTGTTTTTCTAATACAGTACCACCGAACAAATTATGGCTGAGTTCTCGTGAACCTATAGGTTGTAGCTTTAAATTCTTAACAACATCAGATCTAATAAATGAACATTGTGCACCCGAGTCTAAAAGAGCCCTAATCTTAAAAAGACCATTACTATGGATTAAATTTACCTTTATAGTTTGCAGTAATACAGTCTTATTACTAGACGGAGAGGCAGCTTGATTCACAACGTCCTTATTATCATCTTGCCCTTTGGTAGCATTAACATTACTGCACATTATAGGAAAATGTCTCTTACCACAAATAATACAGACCGGATGCTTTCTACACTTTCTCCAAAAGTGACCGATATTTAAACAGATCGTACAAGCGTTCTTACTTTTTAAAAACTCTTTACGTTCATCCAATGATTTTTTAGTAGCAAGTACACATTCAGAGCTCGTGTGAAACGTCTTCTCGCACCATATACAGCTCTTCTCAGGCTTGACACTAGTCAAACTAGTTGTTTGTTTTTGTTTGTTATAGCTTTGCTTTTCCGTTGTAGTAAAACATGTCGCAGAAGCTGGAGCAGAAGAACAGTTTTCATGCAATCCTGAACGTCCCAACCGAATCCTTTCTTCAGATTCCACCTCCTTTCTCAAAAATTTCAATAGCTCGGAGAGTGGATTAGTCTTACAGTCGGTATCATCACGAATTCTGTTCCATACACGTAATAAATCTTCGGACAAAGCTGATTCAATCAACGGATATAAAAAGGTAGAGCAATTCTCCTGAGGGACATTTAAAGTTTCCAAAGCCAGAAGCTGACATGATATCTTGTCGTATAGAGTTCTCATCGGAACTTTCTGCGATTCTTTTGATTGACGTATTGCTAGTTGAACTAACTCTCTTACATAATGCTGTATGATCAATTCGCTACGGCCATATCTTTGTGTCAGCTGTTCTACCACTACATGATAGTTTGAGCCAATAGGCGGAAAACTTTCGACAAATTCACGTGCACATGAACCTAATTCCATAGCTTGTAATAAATAATGAAATTTGTCATCATCGTCGATCGTTTCATCTACGTGAATCTTACGGAATTGAGACCAAAAAGAAATCCACTTACTCACTTCTCCGTTAAACTTCGGTAACTCCAAGTAAGGCAATCTATATCTACGGCGTTCCTTAACAGACTTCTCTCTCTGATATGAAACATTAGACCTCGTCAATTGAGACACGTTATCATCATCTTTACTTTTAGAACCAATACTTGACTTGTCTTTCATGTTACTTTTGACAGTGACTGTACTATGGCTAGAGAGAGGTGATGTCGTCAGTTCAAGAAAATCTTTTACCTGTTGTTTCAGTGTGAAAAATCTAATATCATACTCTTCCGATGCGTCTATATCCACCTCGTCTGAAGAGTCCTTTTGATCAGACAAATCGAGCCACAAACTGAAATACTTATTTTGAGCGACTGCGAGTTTTTCATATATCACTTTAAAGTGCTCAAACTCCGCCGATAAAGCTGTCCTTTCTTTACTCAAGAGATGACCCTCTAGGCGCTCCGCAGATCGCGCAAAGCGTCTGAAAAAGAGAGCCCTCTCTGCCTTGGCTTTCTCCATCACGTCCTGTCACGGTCGCCAGATGTTGTAGATAGAGCCGCGATGGAGTGCAGGAAAGAGAGTAAAGGAAAAAAAGGTAGCGTAAAATAGGAAAATAAAAATTATATTATTGAAAAAAATACGTTACCATGACAATCAAAAAACAATTAATTAATTACAAACAAATCTTTTCTTTTTTTATAACTTAACTGACAAACATAAATTATACCTCTAAAGGAGGTCCAACTATCCCCAACAAGTAAGTTAGTCCATCGAAGAATTTCGTATGCCTACTTAATATATTTTTAAATTCATTTTATAACTCTTTCCAACGCGGCATGTAATTCTAGAAGTTTACTTTACCAACTTACTAACGTCCCAACTTCCCACCGGTGCAATGCACGGTCGAGCAAATAGATTTCTGACTGGAGCTTATTTTAATCACACTGACTTTATTGACTTGACAAAGACTTCAAATTTATATTACTGAGTTCTACCATGGGTAAGGTCTACATTTACTAAATTTTGGCGTAAAAAGCAAAATAATATGATCACAACGTGTAACGAGTCAAAAACATTTTTGACCGATCAGAACAGAACCATATTTAATTAGTTTTGTCAGGCATCATCAAGCAGAAATAATTTCACGGACTTTATAAATTAATGAGATAAGTATACAACAATGTTCTCTTAGATTTGCGCGAGCACTACACATTATAAATAAAACAACTTTTAGGGATTTATTAATAATTATTAATTAATAATTATTTTAATAATAACAACATGTAAAATCTAATTACACCCGAGTTAAATCCGTAAAAGTTGTTTTATTTATAATAAGTAATAAGTATACAATTTCAATTATTTGACTCTGCCAGAAAGAGCAGAAAATCCTGTACAGAAAAAAATTAAATAGGGTATGCCGCTTCGAATGGAAGTCGAATCGAATATAATAGCTATTGACTTTCGAGATTTCGTAGATTTCAAGATGGGATTTTAAAATTTTAACTTCAACCCTGATATCGTTCACAACTGGAACTAATCTATATACTTATGGTAACATTTCTGAAAAGGCTTTCTGTATCTCAGAATTCGCAAATAGTCAATGTTTACACATTCGTGCCATCGTCGAATAAAGCTGTAATGCAAGCTAAATTCCGGGACGCGTTTATCTGTCGGTGTGAGGGTGATAAATCAGTTTTAGCTGGCTTAATCGCCCCACTCGTCTCACCAGCAATGTTAATTACTCCGATGAAATGGCTAGTTTAAACAGGTCATGGTTTTGATTGTTTGTGTGTAAACTGTAATGTAAAACAATTTCATTGTTAGTATCGCCTGTAATATTACCTTTAGTACCTTTAGCGTAAACATATTCCCCTAGAAATTTTACTAAAATTAACTAAATTAAAATTAATCGGATACCAGATGCAAATTATCTGTATGTACAAAAGGCAACAGTTACCGATTGATCTATCACTACACAGCTGAAACCACTAAACGGATTGTGCTAAAATTTGGCACGCAGATAGTAAATATGGCGTAGGCATTTGCTAAGAAAGGATTTTCCAAAATTGGAATGAAAGGGATGAAACGGGGGTTACACTGAATTTACCGCGAACAAAACCGCGGGCAAAAGCTAGTATAATGTAAAAAGGTATTGTATATACATACATATTATATACAAGTTTGTCGTAACAACTAATAAAAGTGACGTGGTAGATTTAGTTACATTAAAAGATAACAATAATAATTTAGCTTGATAATGTAAACAAACAAAAGGAGAAATATTTAACAAAATATATTTCTACAAACAGAACACCAGTCGCATACACACAGTGGATATAAAGTTTGACAAACCGTTTAAAAGATAAGTACCGTTGCCCAAAGATGTCAAGTTCCGGGGCTGCTATCTCACTGTAAGCTTTGCACATAATTATGTATACGTTGGCGTTATGTGTGGTGCTGTTTTTATACACATTGGTAGCATAAACATAATGTTTACATCTCAATTATATTGTGTTAATATATAAGGTAATTCGGGGAATTAATATGCTGATTTAAAATTTGAAACTTGTAGCATAGATCTGAATACTAACGACACAATTAGTGCAACATACTAAATTTCCGTAATAGAACACTATATTCCAACTCTCGAATGCTTACTTATCCCCATTCACTTTAGTATTGGAAGATTTTTTTATTGATCTTGCTACTTTTTTATAGTCAATGTTATTATTTTTGACATTCTGAACACTTTATAGCTTTCCCTGTTAGGGAAGACCGAGACTGTTTCCAGATGGTGCTAACTTGTTGATTTGCAGGGTAGGAAATAATTGGAAATGGTTTTCATTTGGGTATGCGATTAATATTAAAGGATCCAATAGCATTGTGTGTGAAGATGAAAAGATACACCTGTTAAATGTTTAATGTATTGCAGGAGAGTAATTAATACACCAGCACTTTCACTCACAATGTTTATTTACTGTAATACACTTTTTACAATGTTTAATTCACTTCAGACTTAGTTATTTAAATAAATAGACGGAGCACGTCCACACGGTCTTTGATGGTCGACAAAACAGGGTGGCGCGAGAGGCGACATCTATCGACTCAATATTTTAGTTCGAATACTAAACATTCTCGCCCCTCTCAATGCAAGGGAAGCTTGCTTACAAAATTTAATGTTAATTTAGACTGTAATTAAGTAACAATTAAGTTATCTGTAAATTTACATTATCTAAATTTAAGAAAGCTTAAGGCTTTGAACATTTAATATAGAACAATAGACAAGTAGTAGTACAATGGCAACATAGTTAAGTTTCAATAAAGTTTTTTTTTTAAGTTGTGAGCTTTTACAGTAATAGTTATTTAAGTAGGTTAAACAAACACAGTTATGTTAACTAAATAGTAATTTTAAGTAGGTAACTTATATATTAAGTAGTAGTGGAATAATTTGTTTTAAACTTAAACTAGCTTATTTATTAATAACATATTAGAGACAGTTACTCTAACAAAATTAAAGTATTTTAATCAAAACAAATACCTTATATTTTACTTTCTGAATTTTAATTTTTAATTATCATTAGCAGGTAGCAAAATTAATTTATGAATGGGTCTAGTGAAATCACCTTTAGATGTGCGAATCGATACAGAACGAACAAGTCCATCTGACTTATTTATATTTGTGGAAATTACTTTCCCCAAGGGCCAAAAAGTGGGCAATGTACATTCATTTTTAACAATTACTAAATCTCCTATTTTTAAATTAGTTTTAGAATCTAGCCATTTATTTCTAGTTTGTAATTCAGATAAGTAATTAAAGTAAAATTGTTTCCAAAACTTTTGCTTATAAAACATGACTTTTTGATACATATTTAGTCTACTTTCATTATTATTTAACAAGCTTGGTTCTGGCAGGTCTGATAACGAAGTACCAATAATAAAATGAGCTGGTGTTAAACATGTGATATCATCCGGGACATCATTAATGGGACACAGTGGTCTGGAGTTTAAAATACCTTCTACTTGAACCAAGATTGTGTACAATAGTTCGTAAGTTAATTTAGTTGAGAATAAATGCCTTTTTAACAAAGATTTGACAGATTTTATTCCTGCTTCATATATACCACCCATGTGGCTAGCTAGAGGAACTGTGAACTTAAAATCTATAGAATTATTAGTACAGAAATTGACAATATTGCTATATGAAGTATCATTTTTAAACATTTTATAAAGTTCATGCAGTTCATTCTTAGAACCTCTAAAATTAGTTGCATTATCAGTGTATAGACATAATGGAACACCTCTACGGGATATAAATCTTTTTAGACTACAAATGAATGCTTGGCAGCTCAGATCGCTCACCAATTCTAAATGAATGGCCTTAGTCGCCAGACAAACAAATAAACATATGTAGCCCTTTGAATATTTACAATTACGTGTCATAGCGTTCCTGACAGATATTGCACCACTGAAGTCTATGCCTACGAAAAGAAATGCTCGTTTTAGTGTTACCCTAGGAGCAGGGAGACTTGACATTTGTTGAGTGCAGGTTTGACCTCTGAATCTAGTGCAACGAACACATGAATAAATAATTTTTTTCACTTCACTTCTGCCATTAATTATCCAATAATTTAATCTGATATTATAAAGTGTATTTTGTATTCCAGAATGAAGTAGTTTTAAATGATATTGTCTTATAATCAATGAAGTAATATAATCTTTTGCTGGTAAAACTATAGGGTGTGCTTGTTTATATGGTATGTCTGAGTGTTGAATGCGACCTCCTATTCTTATGATCTTTTGTTCATCAATAAATGGATTTAATTTTCTCAAAGGACTAGACTTGAATGTATAAGATTTTTGTTTATCTGAACTAGAAAGTTCTGAATATTCTTTAGAAAATTTACTTTTATTAAACGGTTTGAATTATGAAATTAGTAGCTTTTTGCAGTTCATTAACAGATAAATGTAAAGGCAAGTTGCTCAGTCTATTCTTTATTCTGTCAATAAATTTAAAAACATAAGCTATTACTCTTGTTAATTTAGTAAAAATTGAAATTTTGCAAAATAGATCATAGAAATAGATGTAATTTATCTGATAGTATGCAGTAGGTTGTGTGTAAGTTATATCATGAGAATCATGGTGTGTTTTGAGTGATGTATCATCAGTTACTGTAATGTTAACAATCTTTGGCTCCGAGATGGGCCATGAGTTTTGATCATCTAATAACCAAGAAGGACCTTGCCACCATTGCTTACACGTGGGCAAGTCTTTGGGCATAACACCTCGTGTAATTAAATCTGCTGGGTTCAGTTTAGTATTTATATAATGCCATCTGTCTGCAGAAATGGTTTCTATAATTCTATGTAACCGGTGTGCAACATATGTGTCTTGTTTTTTCTTATATGGTGATTTGATCCAGTGAAGAACGATGGATGAGTCCACAAATAATACAGTTTGCTTAATTTGAATTTTCTCTTTAATTGAATTAATAAATTTATTGTATATCTCACAAAGTAGAACAGCTCCACATAACTCAAGACGTGGTATTGATTGTTGTTTTTTGATTGGTGCAACTCTTGACTTGGATAAGACTAAGGTACAAGAAGGACTTTTACTAGAATACTCTGCTTTTAAATATAGGCAAGCACCATAAGCCTTTTTTGATGCATCACAAAATCCAACTAATGTTATATAACTAGGTATGTCAGAGAAATACCATCTGGGAATTTCAATGGACTTTAAATAAATGAATTGATCAATAAACTTATTCCATAATAACTGTAAATCATTAGAAATTAATGAGTCCCAGTCTGTGCCTTCTTTCCAAATGTCTTGCATTAGGATTTTTGCTATGATTACTGTAGGCGCTAAAATACCTATTGGATCAAATATTTGTGCAATTTGTGATAAAATATTTCTCTTTGTAGGCAAGCTATCAGATATGTTTGGTGTATGAATTTTCAGAGTGTCATGAATAGGTAACCAGTTTAGACCGAGTGTTTTGACTTCATCTCGTTTACTAATACTGTAGGTATTGTTTTGCAAGTTACAGTGATTCCGTGAAGTGGATTCAGTTGTATCTGTCATACAATTTGAAAACATACTTAAAAGTTGAGGGCAGTTGCTTGACCATTTGTGTAGATGAAACCCAGCTTTACTTAGCAGGTCTTTCAACTGTGAACAGACTTCAATACACTCCTCAACTGTGTTCTCACTTTGTATAAAATCATCGATATAGGAACTAGTTTTTATACAATCAGCAGCTAAACTGTAACTATCTTTGAATTTTGAAGCTAAGTCAAATAAGGTACGACATGCTAAATAGGGAGCACATTTGGTGCCGTAAGTTACAGTACTTAATTCTATGCACTGTAAAGGTTGAGATTTAGATTCTCTCCACAAAATTCTCTGTAATTTTCTCTGTTCTGGGTTTACAAATATACATCTAAACATTTTAATTATGTCACAAGAAAAAGCATACTTGCATAGTCTAAAACAAATAACAATGTTAAGAAGATCATTGTAAATATTAGGACCTTCATAAAGAATATCATTCAAAGATACTCCAGTTGAGGATTTTGAACTAGCGTTAAAAACTACTCGTAGCTTAGTGGTTAAGCTTTCAGATCGTATGACTGGTAAGTGTGGTAAGTAATTTGAGTTTTTGTCAGTGGGTGAAAAGTTATCTACATAATAGGCATGGCCTAGTAGAATATATTCATCAATGAATGCTTTGTATTGGGCAAATAAACAAGGATCTTTTTGAAATCTGGATTCTAATTGTAATAAGCATCTGTAAGCCGAATTGAAAGAATTACCTAACTCTTGCAACTTATAAGTTTGAAGTGGTAAATTAACTGTGTATGTTCCATAGTTGTCAACTGTAGTTGTAGTCTGATATAAATTCTCACAGTATTTGTCCTCTGGAGACTGTAGTTTTACTAAATTAACTTCCTCTTGTTCCCAAAATGATTGTAGAAGTTGATCTGTAGATTGTGAAAGCATACTTATGTGCAATGCATTTTTATAGCTAGGCATGTCACACACATACGAGCCTGATACAATCCATCCAAAAACTGTATTTATCATGATAGGTAAGTTGGGACCAAGTTTTATACGGCCTGTGCCTAATAGGGAATAGAAAAGCTCTGCTCCAATAAGCAAATCAATTGAACCAGATGTAAAGAATGAAGGGTCAGCTAATTTACATGCCTGTGCCTGTGGAATATTCCAGGCATATGTGGGTATGAATGTATGTGGCAATGGTATAGTGATGTTACTCATAACTAAAAGCGTGATGTTTGTTTGATAGTCATTGTAGCGTGAGGCTATAGTTGTATTCATGCTTGTTTGTAAAATTTTACTACTTTTGCCAACTCCATGGATTTGACAGGCGTTATCAGTTAATGGAAGATTTAAATAATCGGCAAGCTTGCGTGTAATTAGGTTGACTTCACTCCCAGAGTCTAACAAAGCTCGTGCATTAATCCACTTGCCATTTACATCTTGGAGTTTGACAATAGCAGTAGATAATAATATTTGTTGCTTGTTCACATTAGATAAAAGTACTGTTGGCTGGGTGCTGTGTTTAGCGCTTGATGAAGCTTCAATGCTATTGTGATAGCTTTGTGAGTTTATGGGGGTGCTGTGTTCAGCGCTAGGTGAAGCTTGAGCGCTATTGTGATAGCTTTGTGTAGTGACAGAGGTGCTGTGTTCAGCTTGAGGAGAAAATTGAATGAAATTATTAGCTTGTGGAGTAGCTTGAGCGCTTAAAGTGGTATCATGTGATAAACTAGAGGTCAATGATGCAATAGCTGCAGGTTTCGAACTGACCTGGTAATTGGGGCTATCCATATGTAAAGTTGTATGATGTCTGCGACGACAGCTAAAGCAAGTGTTCTTTGAACAGATATGTTTTTCTTTATATGGCTGTAAACAATTAAAACATAAAGTTTTAGCACGTACAAAATCAAGACGTTGTGATACAGTCATCTGTAAAAAATTTGGGCATTTATGTAAATTATGATTTTGTTGACACATAATACAATTAGTTAGACTTGTCCTGATATTAGAGGCATGAGAAGTTTTTATGAGTTTGTCATTGTATTTATCATTTAATAATTCAAATGCTGTTCTTCTTTGATTTAGGAAATCTAGTAATTCTGACATTTTGGCAATGGAATTATCTTTTCTATTAATTTCCCATGCAGCTCGTAACGAATTATCTAATTTCTGTGAAATCAAAAATACTAATATTACATCCCATTTATCAACTTCTAATTGAATGGCTTTTAATGAATCTAAACTTTGTTGTAAAGTAACTAAAAAATCTTTAAGGTTAAATTTTGAAATAATACCAAAATTAATGATAGCTTGGAGGTGAAAATTGACAATTAGAGTTTGATTTTCATACCTCTTTGATAGAATTTCCAATGCCTTACTATAGTTTTCTTCTGTTATCAGTAAAGAAGAAATCAACCCGGCCGCTTCTCCACTGAGGGCAGACTTTAGATATTGTAGTTTATTGACGGTGGGCAGGTCGGCTCCATCCACTGATGCATAAAATATATTTTTGAAAGCGGTCCACTCACGAATGTCCCCTCCGAACCTGGGTAACTCTAGGTGGGGCAATTTCACTTTTGGTTTTCTGTTCACAGTGCAGTCATGAGGGAATGGTGGTAATGTTGTAGAGTTAAATTGTTCATTATCATTGGATACTGAAGGACCCTGAAAGGTAAAGGCTGAAAGAAAAGATTCTATTTTGGCTTTGACCGCGTAATATCGGTCTTCTGTTGCTTGGCGTTCTTGTTCATGCGTGGATATGTCGCCATCTTGGCATTCGATGCTCATTTGAATTTCTTCATATCGAGTTGGCACAGTTTAATTCTTGCAATCTTACTTTCAGTTCAGTGTATGTATTTATTTCTGTATTGAATGAATTTACGAAATTTGTAATTCGTGTTATTTTACCTTTGTAAATGGCACGTTGAGTTTTTAACGTATCCATATTTTCTGTGGCCATTGTGATGGCAATTGCTGAAAAAAAATGTTTTCCGTGTGGTTGGAACTTTGTTTGTTAAATTTATTAATTTGTAAAATTTGTAACACTTGATTATATTATCAATTATAAATTTATGTCTTGTGAGACGTGAACACTGTGGTGTTCTTGAAGCGCAATATGGCGGAGGAAAAAAAAGACGCGTTCGTTCGCGTTGAAAAGAATTTTAGTAGCCGGAAGTCGGAAGCTCGTTTGTAGTCGCGTTGGTAGTATAGTATTTTGGCGGGTTGCGCCTGATTGGATGATCGGAGTGTGTCGATAAAACAGTAGATGCGTAGCTGTACTATTTTGAATGTGATTGGTTGTTTCCGAATGTGTCGGTAAAGTTGTAGAATATCCTGATTGGATGTTTCCGAATGTGTCGGTAAAGTAGTAGCTTTCGTGTCCGTGCTGTTTTGCCGACTTTGATAGTTCTTCGATGTCTCCTAGATGGCGCTGATAGATGTGTGCCTTTCTTTTGTGAAGTCCGGTTCCAAGCGGTTTCCTGCCCGCGCCTGCGGGCGGCAACGAAGAAGCGCAACACCTCCACCAAACAACTCACGTCACTTCACAAAATGGCGTCTTAACTCCGAAGGACCACAATTTAATGTTAAATGTTTAATGTATTGCAGGAGAGTAATTAATACACCAGCACTTTCACTCACAATGTTTATTTACTGTAATACACTTTTTACGACGACAAAACAGGGTGGCGCGAGAGGCGACATCTATCGACTCAATATTTTAGTTCGAATACTAACCAACACCTTCAAACTGATAGATAGTGAAATAAATCATAAAGCATGAAACTATACCTCGTGGAAAACAGAAGCTGAAAAAGATAAATAAGAGAGAATAAAGATAATATGGGAAGCGAGTGACCTTGTATAGGACAGACGTAGCAGACATATCAACGTGGTAAGTTCTAACTACCACCAAAATCATCTTGAACTTATAAGCGTACTTAGGTAAATAAGCCATTACTTCAGTTTCTTGTTACTTGTTCCTATCTGGCGACATAATTATGCCAATTAGCAGTAGAATAATTAAGCTCAAATCGAAATAGGTCAGTCTCCCTCTGTGACATTTAGTATAAGCGCATTGCTGCTTAAGTGTTTCAAGTTGCCCACTGCATATTTTCATAATGACGAACTCATTACTGACAAAAATAGGATTGTGATTCCTCATGCTTATAAATCCCTTAACTGGTAACTCAAAAGTAAATTTATAAAATAATCCTGTTTATAAATATGCATATTTTAATGCAATTGATAATGCAAATTTAAAATACAAACCTGTATAATTAATCAAAATGCGTATGTTCTAACTATTAAGATCTTTTGTGTAAAGTTTACATCATTTCTATGGGCACATACAAATGAGATTTTGAGAAAAAAAAATGTATCTTCATTTTTACAATATTTTACATTTACGTGATTTCCACATTAATTATGTGCTCTTTTTTCCCTTTTAAATTTACTCACCTCTATATACAGTTGCCTTTTCAGTTGTAAAGTATGAAGAAAGGAGTCGTAAGTTCAAGCAGTCCAAGTCCTTGCATTTTCCCACAGCACCTCAACCGATAGCCATCTTGTAACACGTTTTATACTACACGCTATCATTTTATGTCCTCCTAGTGACGACGCGACACAATATATTCAGGGAAGCAGCAGAAATTTTGTAACAAACCACGTAGAAAGTAAGAAGACAATAATACAGGATGTAAACAAACCTAAGGCAAAGCCAAAGTCAACGCATTATAATGTCGCAGGCGGATAGTAA
This sequence comes from Elophila nymphaeata, assembly GCA_955850985.1. Lineage (NCBI taxonomy): Eukaryota > Metazoa > Arthropoda > Insecta > Lepidoptera > Crambidae > Elophila > Elophila nymphaeata. Next base: position 12,554,477 of record OY039076.1, on the reverse strand, counting down.
ACACGGCGTTTAACTAATCGGCTAGGCGGATTGTAGTCTATGAGAATCGCTAACCAACTGCTGTTAACAACATTTGTTGATAAATCCGTAGTAGATTCTATCAATATGAGTCCGTACATCGAATGGAGATAGCTTGTTCATTGGTAAGTTCAGGTTATTTTTTATATGACAAAGCGGAGTAGAATTTTCGTCACTCGTCTGTCTCATAGACTAAAATCCACCTAACCGTTTAGTTAAATTGCGTGTTTTATTGGCCGCCTGCGACATATACATCAAAACAAGAAATATAATAAATTGTTGCTGGGCAACGATTTTTATCTTTCGGTGTTAAAAAAAACTCTAAAAAATACAGTGCAAGTCGAGCGGCGTTCCAATAGATTGGGAGCCTATTTAATGCAAACAAACAAATTTTTCCTTTATAATATAAGCACAGATAATATATTAATATAGTATCATATTATGTGTGGTATTTATAGACTAGCATTTGCCCGTAGTTTATGTTCCGTTAATGTAGATTTACACCAATAGGAAAAAGGCTCCTTAAAATCGTGTCCTCTTGATCGGTATCAATAACAATTTAGTAAGACGGTGATTTTTCTCAGAATACACAAAAAACATCCTATATAAAAAGGCTTTTTAACCACGCCTCCTCGGTTTTAAATAAACAAGATACGCCTTTGCCATTTCTCGAGAAAATTCTGTAATAAATTAGTATTTAATTTTTCTACTTTGATGGAATTAAAATAGAAGCCGGTCGAATTTTCTTTTCAGTTTTTGGTGAACGGTTTTACGACGTTTAACATTGATTGAAAGAGTAAAAGGTGTGCTTAGTCTATAATTACCTAACTCTATTGAAAAAGGGTTACCTTCAAAGAAAATAATGCGTAAATATTTTTTCTATTTACTAATAATATTTCATGTAATCGCTTTATAACATTGACCACTTGCTTGCTTGCTTGATCAATAAATATATTTTCTATTACAAATATTATTAGGAAAATTCTATAAGGCAAATAATTATAGGAAAATCTTATTTTTTTGTATTTTATATAGAAATCCCTGGCCTTCATCTCACCCAATGATAGTGATCATAAAGACGGTAGGTGGATGCAAACATCACCCAGAACCTACCTTCCTTCACCAATGTGGGAATGGCTATCTTATCACCATCTGTCAGAATACAAAAATATCATCTTATTGCTATAGCTACTGATTTTGATAAGACGGTGTTAACATTCGATAGCCTTGATGAGCGATGGAAAGCGACAAGATGCGATGCGATATATTTCTTTTTGTGTGTTTAAGAAAAGCTATTAATATTGATCGCTTTGAATCACGCTCTCGCTTTTACCGTTTAAAGCTACACCACACGCTACGTTGCGTTAATTATTAGTATACACTTCAAAATGACATGCTACATAAGTTCGTTAAAACGAATAACTATGGTGCCCATAGCAGACGGCAGTCTTTCTGTATGGTCTAGTTCGTGACATGATCTTTATTACTAAGCCCGTAAAGTTAAACTTGTCCGCTTATAAAAATGGCACGACCTTATTCTGTTACTGATAAAGATCATGTCACGGACTGGGACAAACAAAAAGTCCGTCATGTGTGATGGGCCTGATGCAACGCGCGTGAGAGTTGAGGTAGCAAGTCTATGTCCTAGAAAAGCTTTGCATTTCGTTGCATTACTTCACCGCCTTTGTTCGGTGCCCTGTGCATCTGTCCGTTGAAATAAGCGTTGCGCGACGCAATGGACTGACAACGCCCATATGGCATCGCTCTTAGGTATTGTCCTATATCATCATCATTTGCCTGTCCTGCTCTAAATTTTATTGGGATCAGCGTAGTATGTTTATATTTTCCACTCTTCTCGATCAGCCGTCATCTCAGCATTAACACCCTTATTTGTCATACCATATCAATAGGTAATTACCTACATAAGCGACGAAAATGCAAAACATGCGCATAGTCGTCGAGTTGCGGAAACAACCTCGAAGAAGATGGAGTGACGATGAAAAGTTTAAAGGCTTACGGCGTCGAAACTACGTTCAAAAAAGGAAATTGATTGCAAACATTGCTTCGGTAAAGTTAGTATAATCCTGATTTAAATACAACCTACATAATACCTAGCTATTTATTAGCAAAAATTTCTGAACGGATAGCAAATAAACGCTGAAAATATTTTGCTAGTCTCCCGCCAGATATATCATAACTCCAGCAAAAATGAGACAACCTACCAAAATAAATCTTTCTTTAGCCCAGATAAGCGAGTTTGGAGCCCTCGTACGCTTAGGCTTGTACCGTAACTTATACCTAGTTTTGTCTTCAGTTAATTCTATTTGTTTTGTTCTCAGTACAAATGATCTTTATGATGCTGCTTATTTTCTTTCAATGTCACGTCAAACAAAACTACTTTTCTATAGTGCTGACTTTCTATGGGTGATTAAGGTTTACAGAGCTCAATGTTCGATCCATCGCCGATGTCATGTCATGTCTTCATCCATTTAGTCAAGACGCCGCCGTCGTTGTGGATTTTTCAGAAACGCTGCCTAAACTTCGGGTGGTCCGTGTACGAATCCTGGTAGGTCCAAATGCTTGTTTGATAAACACGAAAAATTATTCCCGAGTCATCTAGATTATTATGTATATTTGTCCGTTACTATTATCCATATCACAAGTTCTTAATAACACTTAATTTGGGCTAGATTATGTTTGTGAACGTGGACAACATAATATTATCCCCTACCTACCCGTGGGTACCTTTTTTTTGTTGACGGGCAGGTCAACTGCATTTACGCATCGTTCTTGAGGGGTGGTGACAACCGCAGGGGATATGTGGGGTGGGACTCGAGGTAAAGGCGTTCCATCCATACCCACTAAACATCCTCCCCAGCCTGACCTTCAGTGCGCTATTACGGCTCGGGTTCTGCGCACCTGACCGCAACTACACCGAGACCGTCCCAACGCTGCTCGTCTAGGCACTCCTTGCACCACCCGTAAGTACCTACATTTCTGAAAATATCACATTATGAAATACCTTGGTCCATAAGAGGTGTCTGTCTATGTGTGTGTTGCTCAAGCCCGTAATTGTTTTATATGCGTTCAGTGCATGAATACAAAAATGTACCCACATTAAGTTTACAAGGAAACATAATCCCATTTCATCCATCTATAGCACCAATGGAACTATATTGGAAGAATCGAGTGTCGTTAGGGATCTGGGCTCTGCAACTTAGTCACACTTAGTCACAATATTCATTGCACACAAACAGTAGAGCAATTTCGTGATATTAGTAACTATGAAGAGGTTGTAAAGAGTTTACGTACTATTAAAGTCATATAGAAAGTGATTACCCTGTTACTTTGTAAGATTTTAGTGTTATAAAAAAGTAGAAAATAGTGAAGTTAGGAATGAGGAAAGTATGTATGCCAACGGTAATGTGTATAATACCTAGGCAATGTATATGTACCCAAAACGATTAGGTAATGTATGAAATATTATTTATTTTATACTTTACCTTGTTATTCTATAGAATACTGTGTTTTATGTACCTACAACCTCCATGGCTATGTGATGAGTAGTTTAAGGTTATTTTTTATGACCAAGCCAATTGCATTATTTTTGGGAAAGTCTAATGTTGTATCTACCTACATGCTACTTATTTTACAGAGTGCCGGAGGACCAGCTGGTATTCTATACAATCCTTGAGCATTGTATATTACCTAGGTAAAGTATGTAATTGGGGGTGCTATGTTCTGAGACCTCCCCGCTGTGCACCCTGGGCAACGTCTGGTGCCTCCACAGACGGCTGACATCGTAACGGAAGGGCACGGGAGGCCCAGCGGACCTTTGGGTCGTGGGTTGGCCATCCGATTGGCTGGTGGGCCGGGCCGCCTTGAGCAGAACTGGGAGGTCGGTCGCTCGAGGCAGCGCCGCCCTGTAGAAGCCAGCGCCTGGTGCCTACACGACACAGCCGGACTCAATCAAGGCGCCTCCTCGTGAGGGACCGGTATGACGGATGGGTACGGCATTAGGTAGGGGGACAATGGCGTAGACCCTGGGCACCACTATGGGGGACGCGGGAAAAGGGGCTGGTGGAGCCTTATGCTCGGTGGAGGCCGGTCTGCAAGACTGGCGGTCTGTTGTCCGTCTGGACAGCGGACAATAATGAACGGTGCACTGGCTGGGCCCGAAAGGGCGGGCACAGATGGCTTCCCGGTGACAAGCGAATTGTTGCGATCCCGGGGTGCTGTCGTAGTGTGCCTTGAGTCCCATATACCCCTGCAGTTGCATCGTACTGCAGGGATGATGCGTAAATGCATTTGACCTCTCCGATAATAAAAAAAGGTAAAGTATGATAATATTTAAATTATTTCATGCCCACAAGCCAGGTATTCTATGCAATGCCTAGGTTTTGTACAGGATATCCGAACATTAAATATCAGTTATACAAACTATATACAACGTTGGGTAACGTAATGGGTTTGTTGTGTAAATAGGCAAGGGCTGTCAGCAAATCGGCAATAAAAAAATAGTACATTTGTGATACAAGTGCTATGTCATTATTGCTGATTGAATTCAACTAACATTATTATTGTTATAAATGTGAAAGGTTATATTTGAATGTTTAATCATCCACCACGCAATAAAAGTTCCATGTTTTTAAATAAAATCTCGTATATATACCCGTCTACCAGATTTTATTATATATATGTTTATTATTATATATGTAAAACATAGAATACGTTTATCTAAAATCGTAAAATTTTACTTGAGAAGAATTAATTTCACTATAAAAAAAATCTAAGCTGCTCATTACATACGTGGCTGCGGGTTGCAGCACGAGCCAAAGGCGAGTGCGTAACTTAGCCGAGTAAGCCGTATAACCATAGGTCACATTTGGTAGCACATAAAGCCACGTCTGGAAATACAGTGCTTTAAAATCATAGATATAGGAAATTGTAGATCAGCAAAGTGAAGGAGAAAGTGCATGATAACGCGTGTACAAGAACGAGATAGATAGATGAGACAATTTCTCGTACACGCAGGCGGCCTAAGTAGGCCTTTCAGTCACGTAGAAAAGACACCATCTGTCATCTGCAGCACTTTTTTCAAACACACATGCGCATTACTCGCACATTTGTGCATTTTTTTGGTCTCGCCCTTGTCGATTTATTGCCAATCTTATAAATCTATGTTTTAAATAGTTACAGGTTCCCAGACTGTTGTCTACTAAATAATAAACATACTATTTATTCAAAGAAGCCTGCGTAGTGCCAGCGAAAAAACAATCTCGTCCCGATATCTTGAATATTGTGCTTTAGGATTCAGTACTATCACTCTATTCGAAGAATTCGTGAAGGGATAAGAATAATGTTAGGCCACAGAGTAAATTTTATCCGTAGCACTATTATTCTAGATTATATTTAAAAATGTCTTGAATATTTGCTTGACCTTTTTATAAACAAAAGCTAAACACTACATGACTGTCTTGTCTATATTGTGTATTACCATTATTAATCACAGTACGTAATGATGTGTTTAAGTCATTCATTGCTAAATTGTATGTTATGAGACGTAGCAAGTTCAGTCTTTGCTCTATCTACAGCGAGACACGGCAATTCTGTACAACATAATAATTGATTTCAAATTCATGAAACTATAGTGGTGATTTTCTAATCCTGTCCCTGGAAAAATCGTTTAGAACTATTATATGTATCTCTATTGGGGAAATTTTGCAACTAAACTAACTTTTACCAAATACCTATATTAACTTTGTTTTGATAATTTAAAGAAAGAGATAACAAAAATGTTATTGGTTATGAAAAAGACGCGCCTTTTAAAGATTTTTTAGTACATACACCCATACAAGTTTCGTATCGTTTTTGCTATTCTATAGTACTTAACTAATTAAGGTATCTTTCTGGAATGAGCTGTAATTTCAAAAAAATGTTTTTACACACTTTTACTGATTAACACAGATGTGTTAATCAGTAAAAGTGTGTAAAAACATTTTTTTATATACTTTTTATTTTAAGTTTTAATTTTAACTCACTGAAATGTTTAGTTTTCATTTAAACCAAATTGATATAGGGTTATCAGAAGTTATAAGAATTACAATTGTTCTTCTGCACCTCCGCCAACAAAATAAAATATATTTTAATTCTAAAACTGATTTACTGGCTTGAGTACGCTGTGGTGTTGACCCCCGACTATGTGGCGTCAGTTCAAGTTCAAGAAACTCTTTGTGCGTATCTGGCTATTTTATTGATCGATTCTTAAGCAATAGTTACAAGGAAAGTTTAATAGCTTAGTTGGATATACAAATAAATGGTCAATTTATTTGAACAGAAAAGGTTTTGTATTTCCTTTCCCTATTAAAGGTAGTGGCATACCCATTTATCAGCACGGATAGGGAATGTCTCCCTTTTCCAATTCCACACGGTTGAGTATAGGTTCGTAAACTAAATCGTATAATTTTGTACCATCATCTTCATATTACTGATTCGTGTTTGCATCGAAAGAATGAATGAAGGTTGTCACTGGTCTGTTATGGAGTAAAAAAGAGAGCAAATATGGCCCATGACGTCTTTGTCTCAGTCTACCAAGTACGGTCAAAGACTCGTGCAGAATTTATTACCGGTTATAATAGTATTCCTTAGAAAGTCATTTAAACATTTAAAAATATTCCTTGCGTGGGACTTACTTTTATATATTTTTTGTGTCAAATATAAACAACAAAGGAAATTGCTCAGATCCCATACATGTTTTGCCCCAGAACCAACAATCATGAAAAATTATTTTCTAGGTTCGAAATTATAAGTAAATGACTGTATAAACGTTGATTATTGACGGACACTTCTGAGAACTTAATTATTAGCATACTGATTACTGATATTGAGGTTATGTTTCCAAACAAATGTAAAATAATAAACAAAGAAACTAGTAAGTAAACTAGGGAAATCATGCAAAAACTCATTTACAAAGTCCATAGTTCAAAAAGATATCAAGTCCGTTGTCCGAAAGGCCAAATAAAGTTAGAAATAAAAAATCGCATCGAACACCGTAAACAAACACAAACAACAAACACAAGCACCTTATATTTTTTAAATTCTCCCTATTAGGGGAAGGTAAAAGGATCTAGGTCATACAGCCATGCCTTCAGTACTTTTATTTCTTTTTTTGGTTTGTATTAAAACATTTTTATTGTGTAACACCTTTTAACGTATCTAGGTAGTGCTTGGTGAAAAATGTATGACAATAAACTTCATGGTGGCGACTACCATCTTTATTTTTGGCTTTGCACGTTTGCATTTAGCGTAAATAATGTTGATAATAATAATATTGTTATTGATTGAGTAATAAAAATGTAATTTCATTTTAATCAATCTCTACCAAATAGATTTGTATTTATGTAAAATAAACAACTTAGATAAATCTTTGGCTGTATGTTAGAACACCAAAGCCATTAAAAAGGTGATCTTATGGTTTCTAAAACGGTAGAATGATAAAGTCTTTTTAAAAATGAATTTAATATTCAGAAGTGTCCGTTAAAATCTAATGACTGTTAATTATAGCATAAATTATAACAAGAATTATCAAATATCCCAATATTTTGTTGGTTCTGAGGCAAATTTGAGCAATCTCCTTTAACTCAAAATTAAATTAAATTCACTTTACGTAGAAGACATTTAGGTTCATCATTTGTAACTTCTTATGAAATGACAGATGAGCGTGTCACTTAAGATTGTTTATGAAGATCTTGGTATGAAAAATTTGATGCATGATGTATCAATTTATTTATTTAGTTACCAACGTATAAATAAATTGATATCGCGTTCGCAATTCAACTCTGAACTGAATCGCTGTCGAAAGTAGCGCCAAAACAGAGCCGTGTAGATAGCGTCAGTCACAGTACTAATTAACGATTCTATTCAGTTTAGGTCGCGATAAAAGATGGTGGTAAGGTAGCAGACTGTAGGTCCTCTTTTTCGTAGTAAAACGAGGCTGTACGGTTCCGAGCTAATAAGTGTGCTAAGACTCATAAGCTGATTTCAAAGTCACGCGATAGAACAGTTCCGTCCAGAATCCAAATGGACTAGTGGGTAGTTGCCTTGTTGAATCGCACCGCTAGTTTCATATAGCGGTGGGGTCCACGGCCGGAAGCCTCCTCGTAGCGGACCCTGGAAACGTGGTGGGGAACCATTCTCGGCCGGGCCGGCTTTTGATGTCAAGTCCCCTTGGCATTCGAAGTCACATGCCATCGTCGAGTTGTTTTTGTTTTCCCACCACGGCTAGTTTCGTACAGCCCTTTTCAGGGCCACGACCTTGCCCGAAGTCCCTCGGGTGCGGTCCGATGGCTGCTCCCGGTGTCCTCTTCAGGAGGACGCGCCAGGTTGAGCAGCCGTCGGTGAGGAGGCGACCTATAAGGCCGGCGTCGGCTAGCGGCCCACAGGAGCTGGCGTTAGTTGGTAGCCTCTGTGGGCTACTGGCCACCAATTGGTGCACAAGGAGTGCCTAGACGGGCAGCGTTGGGACGGGCTCGGTGGATTTGCGCTCACGTGCGTAGATCCCGAGCCGTCCGGTAATAGCGCACTGGAGGTAAGGCCGGCTTTACCTCGAGTCCCACATATCCCCTGCGGTTGGCACCACCCCGCAGGGACGATGCGTAAATGCATTTGACCTCCCCGACAAAAAAAAAGTTTCATATAGCGGTGCATTTGCAAGCTCATTTTGATGACGATGAATAATTAAACGTGTTTAAACAAGTTTCATAATAATACACTCAAGACACACTTTCGTAAGCTAACAAAAGAATATTTAAAAATTTCATAATTAAAACAGCGCTGAATTTTATAAATTTTCACAGTACAGGAAAAGAAGAACAATTTCCAATCATCAAATACGTTGAAGTACGAGCATGTAGTTTCAATATTTTTAATAATAATAACAATTCTTTATGAATATTCCGAAAATATTTTATCGAATCGCACAACCTTGGCTAACACTTAAATTTGGTTAAGGTAATAAGATAGTAATTCTGATAACATTAAATTTTCTCATGAAGAAGTTTTACGATCAATTTCTAAACTTAATTTAGAAGCACTAAAAGAAACACTCTGAAAGTGTTTCTTTTCAATAAATCTACCCACTAACATTATTTCAGAATGAATTTTGCTAAGTACTTAGGTAAAATTTTTATGGCCAGTTATTCAATATAAGGTTGTATAAATTTTATTAACTCGAATGTCTTATAACTTATAATAAAGCGATTTCTATACAATAAGACCAGACAAAATCGCAGTTTGAAAGAAAATTTTAGTCATAAAGTAAAGCTTATGTATTTTGAACACAATTTATTCTATTCGCATAAGACATAAATGAATTCGAAAAGTTTATTAATGGGCATTTTGAAGATGGACCGTTGCTCTTCTGAAAATCGTGTACTGAATTTATAGAAGGGACTCTCATACTGTCGCCGCATTAGCCATTCGAAAATATTAGATTCTGGATATGAAATTCAAAGTTTACCCCTATATAATATTACTATTTGACATAAGCTTGTTTAGATATTTACAACCTAAACCTACATAAGAGAATTTTGTTCATACACATTGTAAGATTAATATTAATGAATTTAAGGCAACTTCGTACCTTATCTTAACCACATTCTGTCTTGTTCTGTAAGCAAAATATTCTTTGTTGTTTTAGGCTACTCATATATCAAAGGTAAGACATTATTTAGACTTGACATATGCCTCAGATCATATCAAAAAGACGTACTACGCTCCCACAAAATTATGCAAAACAAGCACTTTTTTGTGCCCAATGAGGCTACCGTAATGAGAGTTCCTGTATTTTATTCCTATCGTCCATGCGACTTGATAATTCTATAGATTGGGATAGATAAAATAGCATGCTGATTTATTATGTGAAATGGACATAAGAAAATATTGATGTAAATGAATACAAAATGTTCTCGCAAAAGGTGTAGTTAGTCTATTCCAAATATGCGCTTTAACATATCTGCAGAGAAAGGCCCACTGTTGGACGTAGGCTATTCCCATGGATCTTGAACTCGATTGGCCCTGCGCTGACCATATCTAGCGGCTTCCCGCAACATTTGCCAGATCGTCAAACCACCTTGTGGGGGGAATATGTAGAATATGCCGGCAAACTAGAATAGCAACACCCCAAGGGGCAAGCGTGGTGGACTACTGTCTAAAACTCCTTCGATCATCATCTTCTCCTCCTTACATCATCCTTTCACTGCATCTACAGTCCTCTGAATTTTTCACCCCAAAGTCGCCAGGAGTATTCCAAAAGCACCCTGCACCAGACGCCATGTTTCCGTGCAACGAGACACACAACGTCACAGGTTTAGCAATGTGCTCCGTATGGTACGCCGAAGTACATTTCACCGAATAGGACAGTTTTCCGATAACACTGTACCCCGACGGTTAGTTGATCTAAATATACTTGGCCGATGGAACGGTTTGCCGAAAAGCATCGACGGTTGGAAGTCCGAATGAAGCCTTCGCTGATAGAACGGTTCGACGTAAACACACTTAGTGATCATAATAGGATAGCGAGGAGCGAAGCGACGAGCGGATTAGGTGTACATAAACACAGCGAGTGCCTGAAGCGCCTCAAAGGCGTTTCTTTTGGCAATAGGTGGGTAGATCTATTCTATAACCATTCTATCGGCGAAGGATTCATTCGGACTTCCAACCGTCGATGAATAATATTTTCGGCGAACCGTTTCATCGGCCAAGGATTTTTTATATCAACTGTCGGAGTACAGTGTTATCGGAAAAGTGCCATATTCGGTGAAGGGTATTACGGCGTAGCATAGCACGCTCTTTACCAATACTACCAATTAAAGCTAGCGAAAATTTTGTACCTTAGTTATACATCGACCCTGGAACATCTGTGTCTAAAGACGTCATCAATATAAATATAAGTAAGTATACTCTCAGTGGAGGCCATAATAATTTTTATCAAGAAATAAACGTAAAACATTTATCACAGCAAGCTTATTGCGCAGTAAAAATGATGAAGGTATTAAAATACATATGAAAATGTCAATTCGATTTTGATTTGACTGAAATGCAAGATTGATGTGTCACTGAATAAGTAAAGATCTTAAGATTATAAAGGTTATTGATATTTTTAGACCTTAAAACTACGAAATTTTTAATGTAAATTATGCCAAAAGGATCACATTTTCTCGTGTTATCATATGAGCATTATAATCTCATCTGTACAATATTATTCTCAAACTGTTTTTTTTTCCACCGATTAACAGAAATAAACATATAACACTGTGAAGTGTTGTATGGATGATCATAATAATAATTTAAATGCTTAATAAATTATTAATATTTTCAAAGAAAGTAACGTACACTTAAATTATGAAGTACATAATCTCGAAAACAACAATATTGATTATTTTTTCAGTTACGACAGACTGAAGAGTTTAGCGTGAGGTTCTTCACGTATTCATTGCTTCATTTGTATGGTTGGCAGGCGACATTATGCTTTTGATGGATGACACATAAAGTCAATCTCTGTTGCTGACAGGCTATTCGCGTTATTGACTCTTTAATACGAGTAAGCTCCATTATATACAGCTCATAATAGTAACACTTTAATGAACTCGTTGCAACTTTAGCAAACAACGTCATAGAATTTATAATACCTACATTTCCACGCTCACAGCAAAGTTTAGCCGAGAGATGCCCACTATTGGACATAGACCTCCAAATCGATCACTCCTGCGCTGCCCGTATCAACGGCTTCCTGCGACCCTTACCAGATCATCGGTCCACTTTGTGGGGAGGTTAACCAACGCTGCATTTCCCGGTACGGGGTCGCCACTCTAGAACCTTTCCGCCCCAACGGCCGTCAGTTCTCCTCGCAATGTGCCTTGACCACTGCAACTTAAGGTTCGCAATTATATGTTATGACGCCGATTGTAAGCGGACAGGTGTAGGTTCCATAGGTCATCACTGGCAACACACACGTATTAAAAACTTTCGTCTTGAGACACCGCGGTAGATAGGCCGAAAATATGTCGCGTAGCTTTCCGAGCGAGTTGGATTCGTCGATTGCCCTTTTTTTCAAGTTGGACTTACTAAATTGGACTTTTCATTGTCCCAGGTAAACATAATCATCAACCACGTCGGATTAGGACCAATTTAGTAAGTCCAACTGCATCACCAATATCATTAAAGCTAAAGCATGTCAAATTTAGAATTAATCTAACTTGTAACTATCAAATATAAAAGAATTTCAAACGGCTTAACAAACTGTAGCGGCTACGTCACAGCGCTTCATAGACAGTATCGAGTAATCGAGAAATGGTTGATCAGGGAAAAGTACAAATGTAAACACGGAGCCAAGATACGACACAGAAAGGTCACAATACGTAATGCAAGCCTAAATCGCGCTTACGAAGTTTTACGAGGGACATCAGTATATATACAACTTCCAACGATGTACAGTCGTGCCGCGGTCCCCGAGCGAACACCTAGCTCGGCGGAAGATCTTCCCTTTTCGCTGAAGATGTGGCGAACCCAACCACATCCTACAAAACTAAATCAAATTCGGAATTTTGGGAGCTATGATGCCACAGAACGCAGCTCTATCCTATGACTCTTTCTACACCTGGGGTCTAAAAATACAAATATAGAAGTCAATCCCCAGTTGAGAGATATTTATTCTGGGATCTTTTCTAATTGTTTCTATGTTCATTTTATTCAATTTCAATCTTCCTGCGTCAGCATCAGCATGCAGTACAACAATATTATTTCCCGCAAAAGGGGAATCTCAACAAATATTGCTCTGTCTGTTCTAGCGGATATGAGGTCCCGCATAGCTTTCTGTCGTACCCAAAGTGGTCCGTAGAGCACTTTGACTCAATGTTATTTTGTCGGACCGTTGAACTGAAACGCAGCTGAATTGTTTATGCGATGTTTCTTCGGAGAAACTTCACTTAGTTTTTTTCTTCGGTAGTTAGTGGATTTTTTCTTAATTAGTTCATTGCAATCAAGTTAGTTTTAGATAAATAGTTAGGGGCTAGTTTACTAACGTACAAGTAGGTACAATTTAGCGTCGGGGCGCAAATTTTATTAAAATTGAAATACCTTCAAGGTAATAAAAATTCATTTTATTTTTAAATCACGTTGTCTGTTCACGCTCACTGCAGCAGATAAACACTACATATTATCAAAACATATTTCGAATTTACTCAAATAAAATCAAACTAGTAATTACACTTTATTTTTAATTCAATCATCATCAGATTTTGTTCGGCCAATACGAGCTGCTAACTGGATACACTACAGGCCATGTTAAGTATATTAATTGAATTGGTGAATACATAAATCATTATCATACAAGTTTTGTTGTAGCTTCAATTAGTCGAGAGTAAAATGAGTTTTAAATATATCCATAACATAGATTGACCATATTTAATAGTCTCGCGTAGTATAATGAATAAACAATCTACCCATTACATAATATCACGCTCTTAATTACAAAAAGGTTAAGCCTGACTTTAATGATAATATTTGCATGATATACTTATGACTGATGTTTATGAATCACAAACACATAAAATAACTAAAGTCAGTGATCCAAAACGAAAGCCGAAGACTAAGACAGATGGTACACTCAAAATTATCCCAGCAATCCGGAAACTAACAATTGTAATTAATAATCATGTCATTATTTAATGGATCGTGGTATTAATCTGAATAGTTTATATTCAGCAATGGGTGTTATGTATTTTGCAACACATTTTATACCATGTTTTATGTGAATATTGATATGACTATGACTATGGAGGTTCTTAACAAATATCTAAGTATTAATCACACGCGAATCCTTATAATTCCACACTCCAATTACATATGTTCGCAATCTACAAATATATTATGTTATCACACTGATAATTAACTGTCAAATATTACATTTCTACCCTACTAATGTTTCATACCATAACAACATCAATTAATTGGTTTCGATTCAAACGGTTTCTCCTTCAAAATTAGCCGACCATGAAATTAATATAGATACTTAGTGCCGGTACAATGAGCGTCGGCAAGCAATATATTTTCTATCCGGATTTATTAACTTGGTTGTGTTAATTTAACCACAGTGATTGGTCGGTTTACCGGCGGACGATTTGATTATAAAGGACCTTTAAATATCGGATTAACTTCGACGGCTTTTGAATAAAAGATTTTTTTTACTGACTGTTACTGCCACAGGTGGCCTTTACAGCGTCACCGAAGATTTAAAAAGGCAAAGAGTCTTCGAGAAGGAGAATTACGCCCGGTTTCAATATCCTACCCGCTAATAAACGTAAGCTTACTAAAACTGGGTTACCTAGCAATGATTGTTAAACTAAAAAATAACAGCAGTTGCTTAGCAACCAATCCTTAGGAGGGCGATCTGTAAATGTAAATTGAATTTTGAAACCGGCCATTTGCTGAGCATAAGTTTCGCCTTGAAAGCTATCACCCACGCTATCAATAATCATGACTTTGCTATCTGGATCTCATCTTGTATTCATAGGGAAAGAGTTAATATCTAACTGTAAATAGTTATAAAGCCATATCGTGAGTCTATACTGTTCCTTTAGGCCTTTTATTCTTCATTTGAAATTTCTACTTCATATTACATTTATTTTACCGTTATAAACTACTGTTTTACAAAGGTAAGATTTAAGTAATTGGTCTTGTCAGTTGAGCTTTGGTCTTCCTCGTGATGGGAGATACGATTTGAGTACATTTAAGATATAACACAGTAATTGAGGTCCCAGCTCTATTATGAGTTCTCGTGGCATAACAATGCGTGCTTGTGTCGCTTTCTATAATATTGCTTTATTTTTCAATACATTTCTAACTTTTAAATATGTGTCTTCGAACAACAATGTCGCAATGCGGATTGGTGGGTGATTATGACTGTTATACTGAAACTTGTGGCTTAACATGACTTCCAAGGAAAAGGGATATTAGGATTATAATGTTAGTCTAGAAACTTCGACGCTTGTTTTTCTGTTACGAGAGCATTGTAGGTATTATTATTTTGGTTTTGCCAGTTTGCTTAGTATTGTTTGTTAGCGTCGACGGCATCCTGAGTTATGTATCAAAAGTTATGTGTTTATACTGTTGAAAGATTATTTTATAATTAGATTTTAATAAGATATATTTTCATTATTAAGTATCTCACAAAAGACAATCTGCTTATATTTATAAATACTGTAAGAGCGGGTCATAGTCATAAGCTAGTATTGTAACATCCATCATGTTTTGTACCTATACACAAGTGCTCTTAAGAGCTTTCAAAGCCCTCAAATTTCCCTTCATTTTAAGGATTACGCTTGCTGGCTTACGGTTACACCCATAAACTGTGGCTACTATTCCAACGGGAGCTAAAAAATTTGCATATTTCTATGTCGCAGAATCAAGGAATGAATTTCATTGTCAGCACACGTCTTCCCTCCTTCTTACAATCCTGGGTCATTCTAGTGCGTGGCTTTGTCTCTCGTACTAGTTATCTTCGCATTTGGACTCCACTTCTGCTTCCAATCAGCTGGAACGAAGTCATTTGCTAGACCTTTGTATGAAAAAAAAATAACAATAATAGATTTCAATTCTATTCTAGTTCAACGAAACGCTTCTCAAAAGCTACCCCTATTTATCAAAGAACAAATACGTAAGCGACATGGCTCAAACTCTTCGAACAATCATTTGACAGTTCCCGAAGAACCTCAGTGATAATCGGAGCCCATACGTAGGAAAGTTAGAACAATTATAAATTGCCAAGTCCTCAAGCACATACAAATTTAGTTTGTCCAATGAATTACAAAAGTTTGCGTAGAGCCGTTGGCAGTGGCGGTAAACTCAAACAAGCAAGATGGCAAATGCAAACTGTTTTATGTACGGAAATAAAAGGCTAATTAGTTTTGCAAGAATCTTAGAAGCACTAAGCGTAAATAATGTATGCGCTATTTTACGAGGTTAATTGCATTGACAAACTATTAAATATTTTAATGTGTTGTATATTTTCATACACGGCTAGAATAAAAGGTTTTTTAAAGCAAAATGGAAAAAATATAAAGTTTGCTTAAACCAGTAAAACTGCAGAAATGAATTCCACCCTCTCATTACCAAACCAGTTAGTATAACCACCCATTATGCCTTTACATATTGCAACTTTCAGCAGTAGGTACTTATTTCAAACGCAGTAACTATTATATAGTGATCGACCGAAGGTTCGGTTTCGGCATCAGTTTAGGTTTTGCCAAAAAATCAGAAGAACTTTCGACCGCACCAAAACTCTGCGTTCGTGAATTATCGCGCATCGTTTGGCTGACGGGTCTGTTCGTGGCTCGTCTGTCACCCGTCATGATCATGAGTTTTATTTGTATGATGGCTGCGACTTCGTCCGCGTAGAGTTGTTAATCAAATATAGCATATGTTACTCAGGAATAGTGTTGAATTCTAATGGTGAAATATTTTTTTGAAATCGGTCCAGTAGTTTTTGAGCTTACTCCTTAGAAACATACACATACAAATATTCCTCTTTATAATTTTAGAATGTTAACAGCGGTTCCACATCATCCGATTCAAAATCGGTATCGGTAGCCAATACGATATCGGGAGCAATAACAATGTATGAAACATGTACCCGCCCTTCGCATTGTCCGGCCCGATATCGGATATCGGATTGTCAAATTTCATACATTTGTCTTGACATTAGCTACCGATACCGATACGTCATAAAGATCGGATAAGAAATATGGTAGGAAAACGATTTCTCCGTTTGTATAGAGACGTGTGCGCCGTACTATCCTCGTAAAAAGTTTTGTAATTTTGTGGCTAAACATGTTTTGTTAATTTTTATCATTTTTGTTTGTTACTGAGCTTTGAGACTAAATAATTATATTTCATATTTCTGTGTGTTTGTTGTTTTGTCTCAGTAAATGTTTCTTTCTTTCTTTCTATAATAAAAATATAGATAGCTGCATAAGTTTAAAAAATAAGCCAAATTTCAGTAAACAATACATTTTTACATGTCTATAAGGTTCGGAGACAGATACCAAAGATGCCTTCTCGATCGAAACGGTTTCGATCGAAAGTCCTGTTTCGCTCGATCGGGCACTATTATAGGCATGCGTTACTCTCGCTATATGTCAACCTTTATACTGCGAGTGTAGTGACATCGTGCGTTCAAAAATCACGCTGCTAAAAGTAGCTATTTATAAACACTTGACAGACGCCGCAACATTGAATAATATCAAGGGGGTGTGAAAGAGGCCAGTGGCTGAATACCTTTCAATAACCAATTGAGTTTTTGACCGTCGAAGCTTAACGCTGAAGCAGTAAATCGGTAAATATCCTTCGGATGAGTAGGGTCGGTCGATCACACTGAAGAATCAAGTGGAGGAGTAGCCCTCTTTCTGTCAGCACAACTCCTTGTTTGCCGATCGTGCGTGTTCACATTGATTTTTGTGTAACAGAAGCTCTTCAGTGTCTTTTTAACCACTTCCAATAGGAGAAGGTTGTATGTTCGTCTGTATTTTTTTGTATGTTCACCGATATCTCTGTCATTTGTGGACCGATTATCAAAATTCTTTTTTTTATTCAAAAGTGTACGAGATGTTGGGAAGCTAGGGAAATCGAGGGTAGGTAACCTTCAAATTTTGTAGGCGTGTATTACATTTTTTAATTTTTTTAAAGCTAATCTTGCATTTGCGTCTGTTAATCATCATCTCACCTTGATGAGCTGATAATGGAAGGTAAATGTATGTTCACCGTTATCTCTGTCATGTGTGGACCCGATTTTCAAAATTCTTTTTTTATTAAAAGCTACTATAAAATAATGATAAATTGGTTATCTGCTCGATGATAAAATATAAGCTTCTTCTTTCATAATTTGTACCTAAATGAATACAAGAAATTTGTCTTGACTTGCTCGATACTAGTTACGGTTTTATCTTCACTTACCATCAGGTTAAGGCCAAGACTTTTCCAGACAAAGGTAAAAAAAAACCAGTACAATTGTGCTACTATCTTCTTCATATTTTAATTTGGTACCAATTAAATGAATCCCAGGCTTTCGTAGTAGAATTTTAAAATAGCCAATGGTGGACGAAATAATTATTAACCACTCCACCAGAACCATCGTAAATATCGATAATTAGGAAAATCTTGTTTTTTAATGCGTTATTATTCATAGTTAAAGGACAGAATGTCTCCGCGCACGTAAACCCCTAATTCCCCGCAATCTGTTAAGGTCGGATGTAATCGGGTTATCGTAAAATATAACCGTCATTTATCCAACAAACAATGTCGTAAATAATATGGGCCCGTGATCTATCGAATGGGTCTATTTTCTGATTTTTATTGCGTCGGTGAAGCAATTAATTTCTCTCCTGACGTCTATAGTAAAAGTTTTACGCGTGTTTTAATATGTAAGGTACATGCGTATTATGGAAATGTCATAAGTATTGTAAATACTCGCCACGGGATATTTTTAATAGCCTTTGTAAGCACCGGAGGCGCTGACTGGAATTGATGCTTTCATTATGAAAACTGTGACAAAATACTGCTGTAATATCTTTTTTATTAAACTCCATTTGTCTTAATACACCGCTGGCGGTGTTGTGAAAGTATTACGCAACGGCTTTACGGCTCGTAATTAAAAGAAACGTAAGTACAGTATTTTTATTTCACGAACGCAGGTGAGCGGTGAGCGATGACTCTTGTGTAGACACAAGCACATGATAAAAAATACTAGTGCCTCATATTTAGTATTTTTTAAACCACTCCTAATAAGGAACAGAAAGTACCATGGATGATTTTCAGTTCATCCAACATAATGTTATTTTCAATAATTGATTGATTCGATTACATGTCCCATCCGGTTGATTATGTAAAGCGATTGTTTCCCGAGTCGATTCGGCAAATTTTATTTGTTACGGTGAATTTTATTTTGCTTATCTCTTATTTGACATTTATTTTCTGAATGAATACATTTTTTTGAACGGTAGACCGTGAGGTTTGTTTCCGGGTAAGGAAGATCGTTTACTCCAATCCTTATTGTATGCAGCTACCTCTGTTGTCTAGTGACTCGCTTACCAGAATTAAATCCAGAAGTGCCGGGTTCGATCCCTGGGGAAAGACTGTCGCCATAACCATAATATCTACAGTATTATCAATAGACTGGGGTCTTATTGTGTTTCGACAATTAGGTTACAGAAGATCACAGTAAAATAAGAGTACATATTTGTGGTGTTGTGTTCTTGAAGGTGCCAGAGCTTCACGGAGTAGTGAATGAAGGTTACTAAGGATGACAGCCCGTGAGTGTCACATCATTTTTCAAGCATCTACTTATACAGGGTGTAAAAGACATGAGCAGTCAAACGAGAACCATGTATTCTGCTCACCGTCATAACATTTTTCTTCCTATAGACTATACCTGGGAAATTGATAGTTACGATTTTATTGAAGGTCAAAGTCATAATTTTTTTTTTTCATTTTTTTATGAAATCGTATTCTATACGTTATTTCTTAATTATTGTCCAAAGAAACATTTTCATTTTTTTTAGTATTTCGTAACAAAACATGGCTTCAAAACGTTAGCGTTCAATGTACCTCACTCGATGCGCACGCACACTAACGAACGGGGCCGCCGTCAAGCAAAATTATCGCGGTTTTGCGAGTTGCGTGCGAGTTGAGCCCTTTACATTGCGCGTTACAATTTGCAATTTTTTGTAACACCAAAAAATAAAAATCATTTCCCAGCAAATTTTTTTTTGAAATATGTCTTATTTGGATGTATAGAATACGTGGTTTTCGTTTGACTGTTCATGTCTTTTACACCCAGTTAGTAGTTCTACGTAAGCAGTCATCATAGCCTACGGTGACTACTTACTACCAAGCAGACTGTATGCTTTTCTGCCAACCAAATACCATTAAAATAAACTCCCCGCTGCGGGACTAATACTCTCCCGCTAAGTTCCGGGTGCAAGTTATCGGGCGATTAACGGAACTGCGACAAACAGTTGCCCTACGGACACGTGGCCGACATAATATTGGGCAGATATTACTTTCAAACGACATTACTTTTGCCCGAAGAATGTTTAACTGACCGGACATTTGATCGACAAGGCATTCCACCGACACTACTTTGGTCCGAAGCACCTTTGATTGCGACCTATACGCGCGAGTATTGGCTTTTGTATTTCACTGAAGGTTTCTGGCGCTTCGTTTGCTCGGCTTGCGTTTAAAGGTTGAAAGTAATATCGGTCCAAAATTATGTCGGCCACATGTCCGTCGGGCAATTGTTTGTCGCACTTCCGTTATACAATCCAACTTGCCAAACCTTAGTTCCCTGTCAAAGATACAAAAATGTACAGACGAAAATATTGCAAATTTAACAGCACTTTCCGCTTGATCTTGCACTCAACTTCGTAGAACAAGAACACAGCAGCCAAATAACAGTCATCAATAAAACATAAAGTTGGTCAGTGCCTTAGCGGTTTGGAGTTCCGAGTGAATATCGCAACCAACCTTGTGGTGTATATTAAAAAGATTACTTATTAACGTTTCTTGGTTTATTGTAAATATTTTCTTCTCCAAAGCAAGCAACCAATTTGTCCAGAAAATTTGAGACAAGTCGCCTGCGGGTAAAGATAAAAGAAAACAACTGTTTTGGGAAAAGCGAGAAGTTAAAACCTTTGATTACTGATATCATGTTTCGGATGTTTTGGGGTTCGTTTATTTTACTTCGGCCCTAATTGATGAAGCATCGGCTTTCCATCGATCATTACAAAGCTGGCAAAATAATTTTAACTAGTTTACTGTCAAGTTCTGGGTTTTTGGGTCAAGGATTCCAGATAGACAACTTCCTGTTTACAATGAAGCGTGCTGATTACTTGTTTGCCACCCTTGTGATATGAAAAATAATATATTATTTATTGTACACAAAAATTAATCAAAGAAAATGTTCCCCGTCAGTGTGAACACTCTGACTGGTAGGAACAAGATGTTTGTGTGATGAAAATGGGCGTTGTTTAAACGTCTATTTTCAAAAATATTCCAGTTATGACCTTATATTACTCCAATATCTAGTAGGTATCCATACCTATTTTTTATATATATTGCTTGTTACGTAGATATTGGATATTATATTTTAATTAGAGTAACTTACACTTCAATCAAAAGGATGTTATTAATTATTGAATGTTGAACCTTCGAAAATCACGAGGTAACAAAAGAAATTTACTGAAATATATAATAATAATTAAATTAAATAACTAACGAAATAATCAAGAATATAGTTTATAAGATCTTTTATAATTTTTAATAAAACCTTTGTACACGTCCTTTTATTTCATATTATGACTATTTTTCTGTTAACAATAAAGAATATTATGTATAATTATGAAAAGTACAGTAAGTATTCAAACTTTTTTTTAATTATTAATATTAATTTATACTCGTACATATAGTTTATGTTTCCTTATTACTTACATACAGTGACGCGGTCGTGGTGGCGTGGTCAGTAACGCTGCCTACACATCGGGAGATGCGGGTTCGAATCCTGTAGGCCTATTCCCTAACTTTTTTTGACAGTTGAAAGTGATGATCACCGAATGAATTACATATTCATTGTTGTTTTTACACGGCAAGTGCCATAATAGCGTGTAGTGTAAAACAGCAATGGATATGTAATTTACTCAGTGATGATCACTTTCAACTGTCAAAAAAAAGTTAGGGAATAGGCCTACTTGTAGTGGTAAATGTTTGTGTGAGGAACACGAACATTTAGTTCACGAGTCAGGTTTGTTTATATTATGTATATTTAACTCCATTCATAAATTTATTGACATTATGTCGACGGTTAAAAGGTAATAGGGCATAAGGGACATTTTTGTCGAAAATAATAATAATAATAATAATAATAATTTATTGTTTCTCTCTCACATAGCCACAAAATACAATTAACAAAACAAACTTATTCTAATTCAGTATGTATTGATACTATGTGAGAGACTGGTATCTGTACTAGGAGACCTGTATGACAGATTACCAGCCTCCCGAGACATTGGATTCGTGCAGTACCAGTATGTTAGCTTATGAATGAGAGTGTGTTTGTCTGTGTGTGTGCGTGTGTGTGTGTGTGTGAGTGTGTGTGTGTGTTAATGTGTATATATATGTGTCTGTGAGTGTGTGTGCTGTCTCATTGGTGCGTGTGTGTGCGCGCAATAATTCAGTAAAAAGTGTGCAAAAGATTCTCTGTTTCGTCGTAGCTAAGTGATTTCAGCCAGCTTGTAACCATCTTTTTGCAATTGAAGCGTGTGTGTGAGTAAATGCATATCTCTTTATTAATTTTATTATATAAATAACCTCCCAGGAAACCAAAGAATCTCCCGGAAAACGCTGTATTCCACTGAACATTAGTTTTACAAATGTGATACTTCCGACGCTTGTTTGTGAGAGTAATGGGGTCAAAAGGGAGATTAGCATGCTGCTTCAGTACGATCCCTAAAACAAACAGTTGTCTTACTGTGAGGACGTCGGCAAGCTGGTACAGGTCTTTGGTAGGAAAAAGAAATGGCAAAGACCGAGAAACCTTTAGAACTGCCCTTTGTGCTCTCTCCAATTTAATCAAGCTGCTCTTACATGCTCCGCCCCACACAGTTATGCAGTAGCTTAGTACTGATTGGCAGAGGGCCAAGTAAATCATTTTGATGACCTGTGCATCCGCTATGTGACGCAAGTTCTTGAAGATGTACATTAGTTTGCGCGTTCTGGTAGAAAGTAGGTCTAGGTGATGGTTAAAATTCAGCAAGCTGTCTAATACCACTCCCAGATACTTAACGTTGGAGGCTTCGTTAAGATGTGTACACGAGCAGGAATGAGTGAGTGAGCATGTATGATATTTTATTATATGACTGTCTAGTATTGATGATGATTGGCTCCTGATTGTGAACGGCATATAATTTGTCTTACTAATGTTAAGAGTGAGTCCATTTCTTATAAGCCATGAGGTAACTTTGTTAAAGCCTAGCTGTGCGAACACAAAAGCATCATCCCAAGAATCACCATGAAAAACTAATGCGGTGTCGTCAGCATATGTTACTATCTTTCCGTTACCAAGAGGAAGGCTGCATAGGTCGTTTATGAAGGTGAGAAAAAGCGTAGGTCCAAGAACGCTGCCCTGGGGCACTCCGCAATCAACCGGTAGATCATTGCTGACGATATCACCAACCCTGACTCTTTGCTGCCTTCCAGTTAGGTAATCTCTAAATAGCTTTAGTTGAATGCCACGAATACCCATTTTTTCGAGTTTAGCTAGTAGGAGTGGGACACGGACCGTATCAAAAGCCTTTGCCAAGTCCAGAAAGACTGCCACTACCTTTTTCTTCTCATCAAGTTTGCAAACAATGTGATCAGTCAGTTCATGTACGGCATCGTTTGTTGACCTGGCAGCCCTAAACCCAAACTGAGAACTGGACAGAAGATTTTTGGTCTCTAGGTAGTTTATAAGACGCTTATTCAAAAGTTTTTCAGCAATCTTGGAAATGGCAGTAAGTATGGAAATCGGTCTATAATTATTGACACAGCCCGTGTCTCCACTTTTATGGATGGGAATAACTTCGGCTAATTTAAACTCTTTCGGGAAGACTCCAGAACTGAACATTAGATTAAATATGTGTGTTAGGGGTGGGGCAAGTATTTGGTGATACCGCTTTAAGAAAGCGCTGGATATGTTATCACGGCCCACGGAATTACTCCTTTTTAAGTTAACTATGGTGTTACGGACTTCAACTTCATCTGTAGGCACCAAGGCAAAAGAAAATGGCTGTGTGTCTACATCTAAGCAACAATTCGAACAGTCGGAATCATGGAATTCATCAGAGAGGCTTTTACCGATGGACACAAAGAAATGATTTATTTTATTAGCGGATGCAGTTGGGTCAGAGGAAGAGAGAAGTTCAGTAGCCGGGATATGGTTTTTACTTGTGTGTGTTATTTCTTTTATGGCGTTCCACAAGACCTTTGTGTTAGTTTCAGCCGCATTATTTATTAATTTTATTTCATATTCTCGTTTTAGACGTTTTAATAGCGAATTACAAAAATTTCTGTACCTTGTGTACGTGATCTTATTTATCTCATTGTTCGGATTTTTCTTAGATTTGATGTGAAGCTTGTCCCGATTCTTTATACATCTCAGTAAACCAGTCGTTATCCAGGGTTTTTTGATCCGTTTGCGATTTGGAATACGGTATATTTGAGTGTTTGAGTTTATTTTATGATTCAGCTCTTTAATAAATTGACAGGTGGCTACGTTAACATCAGATGTTTCAAAGATGGAATTCAGGCATAAATTGTTCATATCATTGTCCAGATTAACGTAATTAATTTTCTTAATTTCAGCTAACTTCGCGGTATGAACATGGTGATGCAAAATAAAGATAACGCAATCATGATCAGTTATCGCTGTTTCTGCAACAAAGCAGAAGGCTGGAAGTTTGCTTTTGAGCATGACGTGGTCTAGGCAAGTTTTACTATGCGTAGGTAACAGGTGGGCCGGTAAAATACCATGAGAAGCTAGTAAGTTCAAATAGACAGCTGAATTTGGGTCCTTGGTACCAGTCATAATATCCACGTTAATATCCCCGATAACTATGACGTTCTTATAATTTGAGTTGCATAGAAATTCGTTGAGTGATTCAATAAAGGGATCGATGTTCTTATATCCGGGGGGTCTGTAAATTGCTAATACGATCGTGTTATTATTAATCTTTATGGCTAGACAGTTAGCTTCCCGTAAGCTGGGCTCGGATATTGATATGCGCATGTTCTTTTTGTAATAAATTATTACCCCTTCATTTTGTGTAACGTTGTGTTGATTTTTTGCATAGTTGTAGCCATCTAGCAGAGGAACGTGAGATGTATGTCGCAGCCAACACTCCGTAAGAATGACAAGATCCCAGTCAGTTGCAGAGCGATCAAGGAGAGTTAAAAAATTTGAGAAATTACGGTTAACACTACGAATATTTTGGTGAATAATTTTCAGACTGGTTTGTGGTTTATCTATTAATTTCGGGCAATCCTCTATTTCGCAAGTGCAAGACGACGCAATATCATAACTATCTAGTTCGCTATTTATTGAATTAATTATGCCCTCTTTTGTATTTAGAAGTACAAGTAGGTGAGAGCAAATGTGATAAATATTTAGCGTGGATGGGTGTTGCGAACTGTAAATTTGCAGCTTGACGGGGATTATTTGGTATTAAGAATATGGGGAAATTGGAGCGAATGTCGGCTAAAACATTACGTGTACAGCGTGTGGTGAAGCAGAAGTTGTGTAAAACGTAGTAGTAGGGTGGCTTCGGGTGTGTAAGACAGAGTGGTAGTGGATGTGAACGAGAGACATGTATGATATGTAGGTATGTGCGAATGTGCAGTGTAAAAAGATACATTAATGCATGTGATTGAGAGTGAGTATTTGAGGGCAATGTGTTAATGTAGGTTTTATTATTATGAAAGCGGAAGAAAAACAAAACGAGTATTAAAAAGTAACAACTTAATAGAAGATTATTAGGAACCAGCACTAGTCACTTAGAGCGTAGAAGATTTTGGATGTCCTGTTCAGAGTCCACACGTAGCGCCATTGAGTCTGGGGTTTTCTTAATAAAGACTTTACCGTAGGTGGTCCATGTGCTGTGAAAGTTATGCTCTTTAACAGCCTGCCTAGCCAGGTATGCTAGTCTTCTCCCTAGGCTTGTAAGAGATTCACCAATAAAAACTGGCTTTGGCGGGCCTGGTATCTGCAGGGATGAGGTACTTAATTTGTTAACACTGTTTGTCTTGTTGTATACCCTGCACTGTTTGATAAAGCTATCCTTACAGGTAGTAGTAGTAAAGCTAACTACAATATGGTTGCTGGCATCTGTGCTGCTTTTTATTCGATAGGTATCTTGAATATCAGAGTCGGTTACCGGGTTGTTTATTACCTCACCCGCCTTCCTCACTATTGATCGCAGGGTGGACTTGTCCTCTGAAGGTTGTTTGGGGATGTTTCTAATCTCAATAGCGGAGGCACGAGAGTTACGCTCAAACTGCTCAATTTTACTCTCTAGGGAAACTATTTTATGCTCGTAGTTCCTGTTTTGCTGTTCCAGGGTAGTTATTTTATCTAGTACTTCATCATACTTGGCTGAAAGAAAGTCCATGCATTTTTGAAACTCAGTGTTCTGTTCCTTAATAATGTTAACGGACTCTAGAAGTTTATCAAAACGTAAGTTTTGCTGCGTTTCGAATGCGGCAAACATGTCCTTCATTTGATTTATAAGGGTCGTATTTTCGGGTGAAGTCCCGGCAGAATGCTTTCGTTTCAGTCTACGAGAAACAAAATCCCTATAGCCAGTTTCAGTTTCAGGCTGCGACATATTTAGTTGCGGATCTGATCCGTATCTTGTTACGGGAGTATTGTCTATAATCGGGCGATTTGTTGACATTGGTGGAGTACGTTGGAGTGACATTATACAGATAACAGCAAAATAAATATTGTAATTTGTACCTGTGGTTGTATGCGGCAGCGACAATATTACCGCTGCTTGTGCGTCGATCACGTAGTACTAGGATCGTATAGGCGAGAGGAGATATCGTTAACTAGATGCGCGGGCGCCGTGGGCGGGAAAACAGTTTCGGCACGGAGATGTAGTTGTCTCGTTCTGCCCCGTAGTGGAACGATGGGCGGGGCCGGCGTACTTGTGGTCCGCGGGCGCGCAGATTGAGATAAATGTTGCCGTCCTTTCCAGTTCTTGTATGTCCTGCTCCAGCACCACTAGTGATGTGACACTATTATTAACCTCTTCGCAACTTCTGCCCTCCTATTATTGTTTTTGGTTTTTACAAATCTAATTTAGAAATTAAATATTTTAAATAAACTGTGTGGCGTTGTTTAGTGAACACGTCCGTACTCCACAGAATCCAAGGGGGGAGGGGAAAATGAGTAATGAATGCCATGTGATTTAGAAAAATCCGCTTTTTCGAATGCGAGAATTTTATGTATAAACTCCGTCACGAATACAACATTACTTTACAATAATTATTTGTTATTTGATGCTTATGCCAATATATGTATCACTTTCGTTGTTCGTTCACGCTTCGCTTATTCCAAAATCAGTCAGCCGCGGGCAGTGACGTTATGTTTGTAACAATGATACCTATCACTTCATACCTAAGAAAATACTGCTTCATCACGTACTTCTTTAAGTTCCTACTGTATTTTTGATACGCTAAGTTGATACAAATAGATACAAACTAAGTGAAAACTTGTTTTTCCTAGTAATATTTTTCAATAAATAATAAAAACCCTACTTTTGTTTGATTCGATTACATCAAGTAAGCCCTTTTTTATCGGAGTGTAATCCGCTTGCGGACGATACCCTACACCGCTAGCTAGTGGACCAAAGGACCGCTGGCTAGACGTGGGCCTGTGCAGGGGTCGCCCAGCACCTAATCACCACGGCACTGGGAATACCTGCTAAACCACTCCGGTTTCCCCCATGCCCTTACTGGAGACGACCCGGGGTTTGCCGAAGCATTTCATTGAGCCAACATCAAGTAAGCCCTAATTGTTGATGTGATTGTGAGTCTGATATACAATAGTAATATATCTACTAAAAAGTACCTACCTACCTAGTAAAATGGCTGCTTACCTTTCTGTGTCTATTTTATAAGTAAGCTGAAATAATACGTTATATCAAGTTAGGTACTTATGAAATCAGTCAATTTAATTTTGTAAAGGTAACATAATAATGAAATTTCTTAAGTCTTATTTTAAAGGAGAATCATGTTGGTTGTGTATCTATTATTTTAAGAAGTGACGTTTAATCCATTTTACCATTTACTTAGATAATGCCGTTATTTATGTGTTATTTATGTCTTACGATGTTTTTGCTAATCATTGCTTCTTGCGCTCCATTACCAATATTTAGCATAATGATATGAACTGACGTTTGTCCCTTTTTACCGATTTAACTTATTCTATAGTCATGTCGCTTAAGCCCTGCTTATGCATATTACCTTTTTGCATGAAGATATCGAATGTAGCTTAGTCTTCTCTACTCTTCGTTTCCTGCCGTGTAGATGAAACTTATGCCCAGTTACCTCTTTTGCAAAATAAGATAAATTGATCTAAGAACAAAGTCGAATAAGTTAAAGATAAATGTCAAATGATACTTTTATTTTTTTTATTCTAGAGCCGTTTAAATTTTTACCCTATTTCCAAAATTTGAATCTTTAAACTGATCTCTTGAACAACTTGGTTTTTGTCGCTTATAACCTACCTTTTAACCGTCGATGTATATTTGCCTGTTACCTAACTTCCATAACACAAGTTCTTAATGATACTTAATTTGGGCTAAATAATTGGAGTGAGATTAAGGTAATTATTATATTGTTAATTATATCTAAGATCATTATCAATGATGTTAAATAGCGAATGTCAGTTAATCAGACTTCTGTTAGATGAAACATTTACATTCGGAATTAAACTGCTCCAGGCAAAGGCTTGAGTGACATGTGTTGGAAATTGTGAAAAGCTGAAAAATAAAACTTTCTTCTTGTTTGCTCTCAGTGACAATGTAATAAGAAAACGTAACAAAATACAATCAATAAAACCATAGAAAAACAATAGACAATATAAAAGAGTATATAATGTATATTGCCAGCTTAGCATAGTCAACATGGTCCCCCCGGTGTGGCAACACAAAAACTTAGGAGTGACTATGCTAAGTTGGTAGGGTTAACTAAACGTAACAAGTTAACAAGGCTGTGCAACTGGACTCATTAATGTAGGTTGAAGGGGAGTATAAAAAGAGAAAAAAGAACCCAGAGCGAGGATGGCGGGGGTAGAATAGAACCCGGAGGATGGCAGTAGTAGTCCTTGTAGAATCGTAGCTTGGCTGAAGATTCTCAAATTTGTGCATGTGCATGCATGATGGTAGCTTGACCGCAGATATTCAAAATCGTACGTGTGCCAGTGCTTGTAGAGGAGAAATGTGCTTCGGGTTGTGCAGTAAATATCGAAACTCGTAGAAAAACTTCGACGCGCAGACTCAGGTAGGCCGTACCCACTAATGGAAATTCCAAATGGAAGTCATCAGGCATCGGCAGGTCCTCCACGTCCAGTGTTAATGGGCTGACGTCAGTCATTCGTAAAGTAAGAACGACTAGAAGTAGTCCCGTCGCAGTTTATTTGTAGAAAGCCAGACATCATAATTACGCCTGGCGGTGGCGAACAGTGACTTTTCTTCATAGCCGGAC
Source organism: Elophila nymphaeata (assembly GCA_955850985.1). Classification (NCBI taxonomy): domain Eukaryota; kingdom Metazoa; phylum Arthropoda; class Insecta; order Lepidoptera; family Crambidae; genus Elophila; species Elophila nymphaeata. The sequence continues at coordinate 12,525,110 of OY039076.1, read as the reverse complement.
GAAGACCAACGTAGTGGAAACCCCCGAAGAAAAATGTAGCCGGTGACCTCATCGTGGGCAAAGTAGGCGTCTTCTTGCACACCGAAGAAAGAGCAACTGCACAACAGTCCCTCGATCCATCACGTATCATCAAGCAGCCTCGCAGGTAGCCATCTTCAACATACGATGACTTCTTAAAAGCAATTCTTCGCATTCTTCCGCGTGTAGTAAAGCTGGGTAATCGTACTCGTCCCCATAGGAGCCCAGTTACAAATTCAACAATCTTGTCAAAAGTAATAAACACCAAAATTATATAAAAAAACAACAACATTAATTTTAATTTTGCAAACAAAACAATCTGTCTACCTAAAAAAAAAACATTAACAACTGAACTTAGTTTAAAAGTAGTAGCTTGACAACTCTTGTGACCGTTGTAGAAAAGGTTAAAGCGAAAGCAGTAGGAACCACAAAAATCGCCAAGAAATTTTTTGATAATTACCTACTTACGCATAGCGTCGTCGCTCACAACAGTAAGAACATACAATCATTGAAAAAAGCAAATTTAAATGAGTGGACGTCGCTACGCTGTACCAAAGAACAGTCGAGAAGACAGAATGAAAAGTCGAAAGCTTGTGCTTTGATATTGCAAAACGTAGCGTCAAAAGTTTACGTTTTGATAATGCAAAAATATTCAGCGATAACCGCGGTAATGCGAAAGGAAAGCAGCGCGAGTTGTGTGGCTCACCGGTAGGGCATAAGCGAGAGCATCATACTTTGGTCAGGGCAATAATCTAATGAGCGATGTAAGATGAAAGCCAAAGCATGACGCTCATGCATCTGGTCCCAGTTGATGCACTTTTGAAAATCAACTACAAAAATGAACTGAAACTAGCTAAATCATTAAAAAAAAACCTAAACAAAATCATTCAAACTAACTGTGAAGATGTATGAAAGAAAAATAAACTAAACAACTAAGTGATACCAGTTGCCATGGTAACCAGCGAGTTGTTGTCAGCGTGAAACGAAATCTCCGGTATTGACTGTACACAGAAAACAGTAATGTAGTGAGAGATGAGTTCTACACAAAATATGATAAACGAATTTTTCCAAAATAAAAATGATACAAACTTTTTTACTACCTTACTAGCCACAAATAAATATGTCACGTATTCAAATGACGTATGCTTGTCAAACAGATTGATAATGAAATGACAATATTCTGATGGCACGGTGTATATAAAAATGAAGCGATGATATCTTTCATGAACTAAGAATAATAAAAGCTTCAAAAAACGATGATAAAATGTAAACTTAAAGCCCGCTGAACCAGTTCGTAGCAGCGGAGTAAGCTCGCCTAAGAACTCGTGACGTAAAATCAAAGTCACTAAGTACTCCGACTGCTTCAACGGGCGAACTGCCTGTACACACATAGTACAAGGGATACTGGTGAAGTCCTTCAAGCTCTCAACGTTACAAAACCTATAAAAACCGCGTACCATCAAACGCTCCTTCCAATCCATTTGGTCTGGACGGGCAAACGGAACCTTGCCAGCTTGAATGACCCCAGCGGAGTCGCAAGCAACCCCGTGAAATGCAGCACTAATCCTTAACATATCTTCAGGGGCCCAGAAAGATAGGCTCGTGACTTTGTAGGGTCTCATAAAAACGAACCGATCGGTTGGACGCCCACCGAAAATAGACAGAGAAATAGGTCTTACCTTCACAGCCGCAGCAGTAGTGGCGGTATAGGCCACGCTAGCGGTCAACTTAGTAATGTGTGAAGTGTTTGAATAAAGACTATTTTTATTAATGTTATAATTTTGAGTGCGTGTACCTAATGTATAGTGTGAATGAACTGAATGAACGCGATGAAACGAAGTAGTCATGGGACTACAGTCCGCTGGCACACGGCGCTGCACCACAGCGGAAAAGCGTGAGACCAGCGGGGTTAGCACGGGCCCCCAGAAAAGCGCTGGATGCGACAGGGGCTCCGCGGAACTGTAAGAGGCCACAAGTAGGTGGCATGATGCCACAAGATGGTGGCGTGTGGCCACAAGGTGGTGGCGTGAGGCTTCCAACATATGGCCGGTACAAAATGACGCGCAAGGTGATTGCGCAGCAGTCGACGCGGTGAACACGGGCCCCTCAATGAGCGCTCTGTGCGCTAGGGGCTCCGCGACAAGACCCTCGATAGGCACTGCGTGCACAGAGAGTTCCGCGGACGGGCCCTCTAGTAGCGCTTCATGCGCAGAGGCACCCGACTGCGAGCTGCTGCGAGAATTACTCCGCGTCTGTAGGCGGCTGTCGTTGCTGGATGACTGAGAGGCGGTACGGCTACCAGAGTTTCGCCTAGCCAGCTGGGCGAGGCGTTCCGCCTCAGCGGCGGCGCGCTCCGCTGCGGCCACCCGGGCAACAGCGGCAACCTCGGCTTCGGCCACGCGAGCAGCGCAGTCAGCGGCAGCTAGCTCCCGCTCCGCAATAGCCATGCGTTTGGCATACGCTGCTTCTATTTGGAGCCGTACCAAAGAAGATGAAAGTTTTGTTGAAGACTTACCACTATTATTTTTGTTTTTAACGGCATTCTGAGCCTCCATAGCTTTTTTTGATCTTGTGGGCATGTTTTATCCCGCTTCTGACACCACTTTGTTGGAAATTGTGAAAAGCTGAAAAATAAAACTTTCTTCTTGTTTGCTCTCAGTGACAATGTAATAAGAAAACGTAACAAAATACAATCAATAAAACCATAGAAAAACAATAGACAATATAAAAGAGTATATAATGTATATTGCCAGCTTAGCATAGTCAACAACATGATTGTTTGTCTGTGTAGAGGTAGACATTTTGTTGATTTGAGTCGTAGGTTGGTAGTAATTATTTACGTGAAAATTGTATATTTCTCTTTTCCTACCGCTAAGCTCAAAATGTAATTTCGAAGAAAATATCAAAGAAGCTCGGTAATCGTTGTTTCTGCAAAGCTATATCATTACCTATACTTTGATGAATGACGATTGGATAAATTTTTATCCGTCCAAAGAATATGTTGACTAGATAAAAAGTCTAGTTTAGTCGCTTGCTATAAGGAAATATCAAACAATATATCAATGAACGGCCTACTTTAGTTTTGAACACTATGTAACTATTAGTAACAGAGCTATTATTCTCATAAAGTAAGATACCGGAAATAATATTAAAAGTATTTGCATTATATATAAAATTCAACCACCTGAGAGGTAAACTCGGAAACCTGCTTAAAAATTTAACAATTTCAACCTCAATTCTGAGATATTTCAACAACCTCAAAGATGTAATTTTTCGTAGCTGTTCATGAATAAATTTGTAACGAAAAGCGTATTTGAATTCCTTTTATTCAATAGGACATACCTGGCTGTATTCATTTAAATATCTCAAGATTTGACTCCGAATAAACTTTACGAAACTCCTCAAAGTAAACTTTTTAAATTAGTAATTTGTTTGATATTATTAAATACTTGCTGATTTGACTGACTTGCTTGTTTGATATTATTCAATAATTACTGGCTGCGTGATACCGGCAGAGTAGAATAGCATCACCCCATATCCTGGTGTCGTAGAAGGCGACTAATGGGTCAGCAAAGGGGTATTGTTCACCTCTTACTCCGTCCACCAATCCGCATTGGGCAAGCGTGGTGCACTACTGCCTATACCTCCTTCGTTGAAAAGGAGAGGCCTTGTGGGTCAGTGCAGTGGGTCGAATTATAAAGGCTGTGATGATGATTCAATACTTTGGTTTATACAATGAGTTAATGCTTGTGCTTAAGAAATTACAGAAGTATTAGAATGCGGTCTTCTGTAATATATAGATTACTAACCCAACACAGTCATGTGCTCTAATTTAATGCGATGAATTAGATTTACCTTAACTCTTTAGCTATGGGGTGAATGCTATCAATATGGAAGATATACTAAATTTGCAATAAAAAATAGGATGATAATTATCCACTTGAATTATCATGTCTAAACACAATCTAATTTATTTCACCGATATAGACAATCTTGTTTCTAGATGCTGAGCGTCATCATTTGCCTGCCTGTAGAAAGATATGACTCAAATTTTTACAACTGCCCACCTATCAGACGTCAAGTGGGTTCATCGAGCACTTAATGATTTATTATAACCCTCCGGAGTTCGCCACAGGTGGTAGATAACCAGACGGACAAACAGCCAGTACTACCAAACGAGTACAAATTTGAACTCCCATGGCGAAGTCGGGACATTTTGATCAAATTCGAAAGCATTAGACCAGACACGCGGTAAAATAAATTTTATACAAAAATCCTTTTCAGAACATTCGTAAGGACGCAAACCAGACTGAGCCGGTATTTGTTCATGTAACTAAAATTTTACGATCGCTTGAATTGTACGTTTACTAAAAATTACTTCCAGACTCCGGCATAGTTGTACTTTGACCCAGGAAGCCTTTTGTTCGTAAGGTATCATTTTAAGTTTAAAGCGTGGAGCTAAAAGTTTGCCTCTTTCTCTTCTATTGTAGACAAGGACTTAATTAGTGGGAATATCTTTTGGTGTTAGTTATTTCAACGCTTTTAAGCGAGCCGTATTTGTCTTCAGAACGGGTTATTCAGTATAAGTTGTCCTATGTTTCGTTTCGCGTTAGTTGATTGAATTTTGAGGCAAACTAAAATATTTATTATTATCCATTCCCTTCCGGCTCGAACGTCCTTGAGCCACTAATTGATAGAGATCTCAGGAGGCTCAGCGAGTTCCTCTTCTTCTTAAAAACCCCGGGGACCATGTAAAGGGTCAGGTTGGTCAACAAAGATAGAAATGAGATTGATCTCATTTATATCTTTGTTTATTACTTTTTAGATTGTAACTTGCCAGGAATTATATTAAAAAAAAACATACCTGGCAAGTAACAATACAAAAAGTGGGCAATAATAATAAACAACTGAATTTTAAATAAGGAACATGTTTCAATATAATTAATGAATCTTAGTTCGTTGGCATTTTTCAAATATCAAAACAAAATATCTGTCAAACGTTGCATGCAAAATTATTATCCTAACCAACTATTCCGCTCAACCAAGCGTAAATGAACGGACAATGCGCATTCCCTCTACTGGTAAAAAACAATTTTTATTCATTAGCTTGACAAAAACCTATTTCAAATCTATACGCCGCAGGTCAGGCATTCTACTATAACATAAATAACATACAGAAGTCGACCTTCAAACATTATGCGAATTAACAATTCGCATATAGATTAATAAGAGAGGCAGGGCACAGTGGATAATATAATATAGGTATCTCCACACTGACACCAAATATCTAGCCAAATTAATTATCATTAAGAACTTGTGTTATGGATATTAGATAACGAACAAATAGGTATAGGTATAGGTACCTACATACAACTATGGTTCGTGAACGGATGTTTTAGATCACTTGCTTGAGTCCATTTGCCTCTAACAGGATTCGAACCCGACTCCCGCCCGATGTGTAGCGTTACGGTACACTTCACCAGGACGGCGTCGAATCATGGATCATACTGGATCCCGGTTTTGAACTCCTTCCCTAGAAGAGGGCTGGTTTGGGTGTCAACCGGTGGCCCAATGCAAGGGCTTCTTTTCGATTATTATTTTCTTCAACTGGGCGAGGTCGACCTATTCTTAGCTCGACCCATAAATTGGCCGTGGCTTACTTTTTGGATAAAAGAGATGGTGAATAGGCGCGGGGGATATTTGGGGCTATTTTTTATATTTTCTCAAAATAAAATTGTTTCACTGTTTCATTTGTGCGGACGTCGTAAGTGGCCTTGGTGATTTTTTTCTTTTTATCGAGTGGTATAATATAGCCTGGAGTCAGATTTTTTTACAATACCTCATTTCTAGCTTCTGATGTGACTTGCTTTCGAGTGTACTCTTTCGACAGCAGCCGGAACAAATAGCTTAAAGTGCCTTCCGAAATACGTAGCAAAATTAGAAAATTTTTCGATTACCCATCCTAGTCCCAACCAAGCACTTAATTGCCTAGTTTGAAGATCGCATGACAGCGGCGTCATCGATCTGTCATCGGCCTTGGGTGATAGCAGTAGCAGAAAGTGAAGATGTGCTCGCTAAAAGTGACGCACACTTGTCTTCTATTGGCCCTCTTATTTTGTGGTCGTATTGACCAACTATGTATGAAACTAGATCTCTGTCCCGGATAATCTAATTAAACTGATATTGGTCAGCAAAAATTGAATATTCATTGATATTTGGAAAAAGTCACTTATGAAATTCATTTTTTTGTTTGGTTATTCTTTTTTAACCTGACGAGGAAACTAGCCATTTGTCTCACCTGATAACAGCGAAACAATATAATGTCAGTTTATTGTAGTTTTAACATTAAGTTATAAAAATAAAGAGATTATTTAGTACATAGTACAACAAGCGGGCACCTACACAATATCCATGTGGACTGTATAAATAAACAAAAAATCGGGAGTGGTCTCCCCTTTACTTTCTCGTATACCGGAAACGACTCAAAAGTCGATAGAAACCTTATATTTTGATGTCATACATGCAGGTTAAATTTTAGTCATCCATTCGAGTACCGACCACGCACTTGGTTGCGAAACCCAAAAATTAACAACCTTTCAGTAAACAAACCAACCAAAGTCAACGACTAGGACAGCCGTTACACTCAAAATCACCGCAGTACTCCGGATATCCGGGTATCCGGTCCAAGGATAACGATAGGCTCATATTAAATATCCCTAACACACGTTCAATATACTCGTGTGTAATTTAGGCTCCATGAATTATGCGGGTGTAACAATATATTTGTATTATTTATTGACTCCGTAATCAAAACCCTCAATTTAGCGCAATTCATCATATTTCAATAGACAGTCTATCACTAATAGTATTAACGAGGATACGGTAATCTTCGCTGAAGATAAATCAAGAGCGTAGTTACATGCATACATAAAATCACGCTCGTAGTCCCAAGACGGGTTGATCAGAGCCCTAAGTAACTTTTCGTTACATATAAAGCCAGATATGGCATGGTCATGCAGTGTCTCCGCTGAAAGAAAGTTGCTAGTATTTAATAGAAAATAAACTTTCTCTACAAATAATTACGGTACAAAATGAGTATTTACGTATGATATCTAAGTTCTCAATAAAAGAGATAGAAATTTTCTTAACGCACGTGCCGTATCTATAATTGATCTAATTAACGCCGCTTAAAGACACTAAGATATGAGTATAAGGAATTAAAATTAATTGTGAAGAAGTTGTTTCTGTAACTAATGTAAAAAATCCCAAACACGACCGTCTATTCCCAGTTGAACCACTGGCTTTGTCAGCAGTGAGGATATTCCCAGTTGAACCACTGATGAGGATAAATGGGACAAATAATCCCGACTGTCCCCAGAGGCGATGATCCGCATGATCAAAAAAAACCATGAACCTACTGATGCACCAACTATTTGAGTGAATGCAAAAGTAACAAAGAAATGTTTTATTTGATTTTTATATCGTACTATCCTCCGCCCGCGACTTCGTCCGCGTGGACATTTTACCTCCTTAGGGGTGGAATTTGTGATTTTGCCCAGAGCGGCGAAATGGCTAGATCGGGCCCTGCATATTCTGTCGATTTACGATAGATATAGGTAGATGTCCCCATGACTGACTATAATTGTGATGTTTTTCCCATTTACTTACCTCAGTAGTGACAAAGCACAGTGGTCGCAATGGGGACTACGCTGACAATACGAGATAAATAAAATAGGAAATAAAGCGTATGTAAAGCGGCTCGCGCGGAATCGTATCTCATATGGCTAGACAGAGAGAGAAGGGGCAGTGAAGGTGAGTGCCAGTGCAGCATAAGGAGGCATCCTTAACCCTACACCCGTATCACAGGTACTGCTTCTGGCTCCCCTCTCTGCAACGCGAATTCCTGGAATGCTAAGAGTTTACGTCTCATTTCTTACGCATTAAAATCAAATTTAAAAAAAAAACATATCATCGTGTCATATGAACGCCTAAGTTTCCTCGCCATCATTGAACATGTAAAAATATTATCTAAATATTCAATACACTGCAATCTTAACGGGAAAATATACTTTAAAATAAAATTGTAGCTATAATAACTCCTTTGAGAGACGTTCTACATAATAAAATGTCTCAAGATAGACATTTTCAAATCGATAACTTTTCCTTTCAGTGAAATCAAAGATTACACGTTATCGAATTGTAAACAGTCTTTACAAATTGCTACACAAAACGGTGAGTATATGCATTTACACAAAAGTGCTAAACCTTCGATTCTGTTCATTGGGTCGACACAATCGCAGATTGGACATGGCTTCTTGCCCGTCTGTTTTGTACGTGATGACGTCACAAAGTACTGGAGGATAGCCGTATTGTACAAGTGTAACAATCAGAAAGAAGTTCTTACACTGTAGAAACTTTTGTGCAAAACACGTAAAAATATATTTTGTATAAAAACAGCTGTATAAAATACCAACGTTGTATTAACTGGACATATATAAGTTTCAAAATAGCCATGGCGAAGAAAATAGTATCAGCGTGTTGCAAGTGTCTTCAGTCATATCCTTTTTTCATTAGGCACTCCGCAACTTATTTGTAGCCATTGTTGTTAAAGTACTTATACTTCGTAAAATAAATGCCAATACGGCCACTCTACACTTTGGATAAATATTAAATATCATTTCTTATTGCTATCTATACTTGTGATATTTATAAGAGTAACTATACAGTCGCTTGGAACATAATAATTTCAGCCTAATTTCCTCTATTACACTTGCGGTTTCCTCGAGGATTATTATGGCCATTGGCACCTCAGTAGATTCATTTGCAACATGTCTACAATATTATACTTCACACTGACCGAAAAAAGAGGATACAAGTTTATTTGTGGTTGAGCACGAACTAATCCATAACGAATATATTATTTTCATTCCGTGCTGTATATAAATGCTAGACAAATGAAAATTAAATGTGACTAACCTTCCGACTCGAACGCCCTAAAGACTATAATCGGTAGAGAGACTCCGGCGGGAGATGCTTGCCGACTTGAAATCCTCTGGAGAGGTTCGACTAGTAGACTAGAGAATCCACCAAAGTCCTCGTCTTTTTATCCCAGCAACAGTGGTAGTTAATCAAAAAAGTGACTCCGAAAACCTACGCTACCTTAGAACTTTAAAGCATTTTAAATCAAAATATTTCGGATCCTTTAAGTATCGATAATCGGGTCAGTGTATCGTACAGTTTTGACTACAAAACAAGTCTAGCAATCACATAATCGCGATGCGACGTCAAAGCTAATGCACTAATGAAATTTTGTGATGCCGCCAAAGCAATGCAATCGCCTCGCAATTTCACTGTAAATGGATGGTTATTTTGCATCGTCCCTCCATATAATTGTCATTCTAATTTAAGTCCGTTTGAAATGTAAATATTCAATTCCATGCCCATGATCAACCCACCAGAAGAGAAATATTAAATACATACAGCAATTAAGTAGAATTACATGAATCTTAAGTGAGTGAAGATGCAGGTCTTGGAAGACTTAGGCGTTTATCTTAAGCTTACTCTGTTCTCTAAATAATAACATACTTTTAGTTTCATTTTACACTTTTTAGTTGGATTTAACATAAAAGCGTGTTGTTTTAGTTTTTTTAAACTATTATTTTATTTTTAGTACGAATTATAAACGCCGAAGAAAGTACTTAATTTTATTAAAAAAAAACTCAAAACTGACAGCTTAACAATGACAACCCCATCTAGCGACATACAACTGAACTAACGTTCCAAACGATTAATTTATTAGTGCTGGCGATTCTAATCAGGATAATGGGATATTCTTATCGAATTACTGTAATGTCATCGGTCTTTGATAAGTCGATAAACTTTAAATGAAATCTGACAGTTTAAAGTGGATCAAAAGTGGATTTAAAGTGTAACAAAGGAGTCGGTTACATGCAACCAAACATACAGGCATCATACAGGTGAAGCTTATATAAGCGTGTTAGAAAAATACAAGAAATCGCCGAGCATAATATAAGGACCGTTATGATAATAGATGCAACGAAAGAAATAGCAAGTGGAGAAGTACTCTCTGCTTACCGCTACCGAAGAAAGGCTTGACTCTATATACATATTTAAACGTAAAAAAAACTTTGTAATTAAAACATTAAAAAAGACTTAGGCGAAGTGCTTCTACCATTTTCTAAAAGATGGCAACAAAGAATGTTGGCAAAAACAGTTAACAAAGTGAATGGCCAATATCAGAATTTTTTGGTGCATAAAATGAAAACTTTGATTTTCATCATCAACTGTTTATTTTATCTTTATCGTCGTGTGAGCGAATAGAATGAACTTCTACAGAATACGGTTACTATCAGGATCAGGTGTACTTGTCTGCTACCCATATAAAAGGCGTTCAATAAAAAACCTTACCTCACCTTTGTACCTAAAACGTGTGAAATCCACTCGAAATTCCGAAATTCCAATTGTATCGCGGAAGAGAAAATATGTTCAGAGTTCAGAAGTCAATATTCTGGTTACAGTTTGGTGTGAAAAGGGACATTTAAAAGGTTCCCTTATAAATCCCGCTTAAGTACAGACCCTTTCGGATAAATTGAATGGCGACACCTATGTGTGGTACAGCGCTATAGGCACATTTGTTCGAATTACTCTCGCCTTGACCTCTTCGACATCTGGTAATGAAAGTTCACATCTTGTTGAAAGATCTTCAAGGTATAATCGTCGTTTATCCTTAATTAAATAATAATTCATTTATTCATACGATTACATTGGTGAAGGGTGGTGTAGGTAATTAAAAATAGCATCCACTTGTTTAATTAAAAGAATGTGCTTGTTAAGGAGGAGGACGATAACGGTAACGATCACGAAAGCTAAGCTACCAAGTGCGCGGTCGGTACTAGGATGGGTGGCCGAAAAAAATTTCAACTCTATGATTTACTTCATGTAAGGCACAGCATGTAAAGCAAGGCAAGGTAATTAGGTACTTTATATTTTTGAGCAATTTCTTTGCAGAGCGGTTTTATTACGTGAAGCGGTTTTTATTTGCACTGCGATTTTCGTCCGATAGGTACGTGCTTACATGAAAGTTATCCATTACTGGTCTTAATATATAAATTGCGGTTATGATAAAAAGCAAAGGGATACCGAAGCGGACAAGACCAAGCTTCAGTAAACATAAAATTTATTGCATAGTAAACATAAAATTTAATGCTTATAAGACTTTCACAAATTTAGATAAAGGTGATGCAAAACTACACTTAAGACAAACTCATTTATGACGCAATAAAAAACTTTAAGAACTTAGAAAATAATAATATACACGGACTTGTTTATTAATTTGACTTTAAAAACTTTCCCTCGTCCAACTGACACTTCGAAGCCAAATCGTAAATGTTTTGTATTATGGACTAACCACAGATTCAGTTCTATTCAGCTTTTCTCCCATTTTGCTCCATAGAAAATAACGATTTTATATGGAGATGAAGCTTTCCGCAGCTGAACGGACGCGTACGCGTTCCAGTGGCCCGTTTTTCCATTAATAAAACAAGATCAGAAACGAGACATTCCTCGTAATCTGAAGCATCATTAGAGGTTGTTGTTTTACTCCTATAAGCGGCATTGTAAACACAATAATTAAACGTAAAAATTAGTTAGATAGTAAATTAGGTCAAACCGATTTTTTTTTAAAGTTGGGAGATCCTATTATATGTAAAAATGTTAGGTTTATTGCTTCTTATAGTTCAATACAATATTAAATTAAAAAATACGTAAACTGTACTTTAAATAAAATCAAGTTTGTCGCAATGTCCTGCAGTACACAAAAGTTCCCTCCTTGTGAATAACTTGCTATTTCGATTTCAGCCGGGACGAGCCATCCGAAGAACGGAGAAAATTCGAGTTGAAGATTTTTCGGACTCCCATCCTAATACCGACCAGACGCATGATCGCTTACGTGATCTTTGCGAAGAACGCAGGACCGCGGTGCCATCGACCTCATCAGTCCTTATCCAATCATGCTAACTTAATTAACTGATATAAGTTTGTTCCTTCATATAACAACATTTTCCTGTTCCGCATAAGAGTGTTCCATGAAATGTATTAAGGATAGTAATCTCCCCGCAAATACAACTAGTAAACCGACAGGACTTGGAGAGGAAATGTTCGTTGTATTTTTGAATATCTAGGAATGCTTTGGCTTTAGAACAAAAATATAGAACAAAAATATTTCACGTTGAATTCGGAATTTAGGCGGAGATATTGTGATGTCTAACTAAATATGTGGGTAGTTGTGGAATAGACAATAAAGGTATATGTCGTAATGGCGGTGACGGCTCGGATGAGTCAGTCGTGTTCCGACCGCCGGACCTAGCGGACGTTTGCCACCACAGTGTACAGTGAATCATAGAGTGACTTAGTGTTATAGCACAACCCCCTCCGGACACTCTGGAGGACACCACAAATGGCGACGAGGATAAAAAGTGAGTGAAATACTTGCACACAAAAAGTGAAATAAATTAAAAAAAATTGTTTCGTACGACTACCTACAATGTTACCTGGAATCATCAGAAAAGTTGAAATTTACATTGTCGTATTTTAGTTAGCATAAAAATCTCAATTTTACAAAAGAAGGTGGAATAAGTAAGTGTAGATGAAACACGCCTGCCTTTGTAAATAAAACAACTTTTACGATTTAAACTTGCATGTAAGTAATTAGTTCTACGTGGTAAATCTAAGAGAACATTCCATGTTTAACTATTATTATATTATATCAATATCCTTGGTGATCGATTATAATTTCAATGGTGACCTACTTAGAGAAAAAAAAAACCTAATTTGGACGATATGATTTTTCTTTTAAAGGCGTCATATTCTCATGTAGCCTGTAACATCCGTTCATACTGATAACGAAAGGTAACCAAGACGTAGTCGCAATCGCATTAATATATACATATTAAACCGTTCCATTGTTAGTGGCCAGTTATTGGCCAGGTTATAGGTGAAAATAAAACAAGACACTATAAGTACATGTTTATCAAGAAAAAAAAAATAATTTCATTACAAATGAAAATTATAATTTTGTCATTATGTAAATTGAACATCACACTTGGCTTGGAGCTCAAAATTAGGTAAGTAGGTGGAATTATATGTAGCAAGCAGCAATGTTGTTTACCTACCTTACCTATGCATGATATAGAGAGTAAGTGTACACAAATTAATAAATCTAGTACCTAGCTAAATCTGCTAATTTCTGACTATCCATACAACAATATACTATGCCTGTATCAATGGCCTGTATATATTAGTCAAATCGGGGGGGTGTTTTGACCCGACCGAGTAAAGTATACCGTACAATAGGCGAATGAGTGAAAACTCATCAAGGTTACCTACATGGATGGGCATTTTGAACGTGTGAGGTACTAGCACCTTTGAAATGTTTGTTTATGCAATTGGGTAGTAACATGGCCCAATATAAGGTCGTAAATTTGTTAACATATATGGGCGGCTTTGCTTAAATTAATGACCAGAAGTAATGAACAATTACTTCTTTACAACACAGAACACATGGATTCAACCCATAATGCCAAATATGTATGAAATCACATATTCTTGAAAAATTGTAAATTATATAAATAATACTAGAAAATTAAAATGTAATGCGATTTTATGTAGTTACATAAATGTAGTAAGTAGTAAATTGACGACGTCAATTGGTACTAAGAAAATATATAAAGTTTATTATGAATTTATGTTCATAATATAGTAGCAAATTGACAACGTCAATGGTGCTAGAAAAATATAATATATGATATGAATTTATGTACATACATAGTAGTAAATTGACAACGTCAATTGGTACTAAGAAAACATAAAAAGTTTAATGTGAATTTATGTTCATAATATAGTAGTAAATTGACATCGTTAGTAGGTAATAGTAGAAAATATACCTATATACATATAAATATATACTTAGTAGTAAACCGAGTGTGTCAGTTGGTACTAGCAAAGTCAATTATCGTATTCAATAGTAGTAAACTGGACTGTACTAGTACATATTATAATGGAACTCTCTCAAGACAGTCGTCAGGTTGCTAAGACGCTGAATTTCAAGGTAATCAAACCTCGAGGCAAACACAATTGGATTGTGATTAGAACTAGACAATATATTAGTATTGACCAATATCTAAAATGCTAAACGAGGCAAGCTGTGAATTGTCAATCGGAATCTGGTATTATGGTGGTTTAACGTCTTAATTGCCGAAAGTTAATAATCAACTATGATAAAATTCGTAACGATTTCTTATAGCTTTATATAGTAATATATAGTAATATAATGATTAAATTAACTTATAACAATACCTAGCCACATAAGTAAAATCTATGATAATGTGATACATACATACATGCCTTGAGTTGTTAAGTTGGTACAAATGTACCGTGGTTGAATGGGTACAAATGTCCCATGGTTGAATTGGTACAAATGTACCGCGGTTGAATGGGTATAAATGTCCTATGGTTGAGTTGGCACAAATGTACCGCGAAAAAAAAAGCGCTGAAAGGTGCAGTGCTGAAAATTGGGTGTGCTAACCTATGTCATAGTAAATTGACTTCACTGGTAGGAATAGCACCAAAGGATTAACCATGTAACAAAATTAAAGTTATCTCCACGTGAAATCAAGGTGCTGGCAAAAGAGACAACAACTGCAATATGCCAATGTTATGGTACATTGTACAGTAGTAATGCAGTATACTTATGATTAAACAAATAAGAACAGGAATTAACGGATTCCTTCCTTTAGTACAATATATAAAGCGATTCCCACACTAACACCAATTACTCATTAAGGTACGTACCTATTAGCCTACTTCATAAAACTGGGCTCGTGTACCTACCGAGTAGTAGAGTACCTAGTGAAAGTTACCAACACGGACTAGCAACGGTAACACTTATTTAATTTTGTTTACATACATATATACATGCTCGTTGTCCCAAAAGGGGTTGAGCGGAGCTTTGGGTGACACATGGTTGCACATGAAGCCGTATTCGGCGGTGTGGACCATGCAGTGCCTCCAATAGTGACAGAATATTGTTTATGTATATTTGTGAGTACCTATGTACCTATTTGTTAATAACTTGAATATTTACCTATTCATTTAAATCATTTGTTCCTATCCTGGTGACATACTGTTACCATATTATTGTTCCTCACGAATATTTGACTAATTTAGGTGTTATTACGATATAGTCAAACCTACTTGTTGTCCAAATATCGGACGACAATACAGACAAATACAGAGAATTGGTTCAAGAGGCTGGTTATAGCTTTATATTCCATTGAACCACAATTATATAACTCTTCAAAAGATAAAATTAGTAAATGGAGACTGATAAAGATATTTACTTAGCGGAAATATTTTAAAGATGACTATAGGCATTAATGAATCAAGTATTACCTACTGCTAGTGTATGTACCTAATTTGCAACAACCGTATAAGTACATATTTTATGGTCATGAATCCAAAACATTCTGATTTCGCAGGCTTAGGAATCAGATTTTAATATCACGTTGTAATCGATGAATTCCCGTGAATGAGAGGTTAATATAACTCCTCCAGGTTAATATATTGAAGATTAGAGTTTCCTTAACTAGGTAAGCTGTAGTAGCTAAGGTACTATCTATCACATACTAAAGTGTAAAGCGCAAGTAACCCCATCACGTTAGATATAATAGAAAATGTGAGAAAATTGCAATGATTATTTTCTCATTTTACAATTATTATTATTGTAATGTATCTATGATTTAGCATACCTAGTGATGCGGGAATGACACAAATAGACCAGATAAAAGGAGCTAACTTTTATTAACACTCATTGTGTAACTTATATGACTATGGTGTCCAGCATCCTAAGCGGGTTTTTTTTTTTGTAAAAGTAATTGTCAACAAAAGTACAAGGCTACAAGGAAGCCGTGTCGTTAGGAGCTCCTAGGCGAAAAAGTTAAGTGGAACGGTCTTGTTTGTGAATATATCATTCGTATTAAATAATGGAAGGAGGCAGTTATGACGCTGCCTAAAACAATCAAACAATAGAACGCTGCTGCGTTTAGGAATTACTTTATGCTCACGAAAGAGTCTTTAAATTTGTGTGTGTGTGCAAATTGAAGTGCAGGGGTGAAGCTTCTAAAAAGTGGCAAGGGTGATTTCGGAAGCTCCCAAGAAGCTCATATTTTGCTATATCTCCGTGGAAGCAACAGATGATTATTGGTTGTCAAAATGTTGAATAGCAATCTCTATGCATCAAAATACTATTGGTAAGTATCGCTGTTTGTTTCATCGGATTTTCAAATCACAACGGTGTTATGGAAGTTTAAATTAAAAAAAAAAAAAAAAAAAAAATAGAATGGCATAATTTTAGTAATTACCATAACCCAATATTTATTTATTTTTGTTGTCCTAATATGTTTTGTTACTTAAATAACTGTAAGTAATAATAATATGGACTATTAGCAAGTGACTCACTTGTTGATCTTGCAAAGAAAGATCATTGAAAATTGAATATGTATGTGTATATATATGTAATATGTATATATGTATATGCTTACCTAATTCTTACCTAAGTGTGACTTTTGTCATAAGTTGAAAGTTGCAAGTTGTTATAGATTTTATCTAAAAAAAATATATATATGTATGAAAAAAGGGGGATATCGGTAAGACCAGTGACCTGTTGATCCAGAGTCACAGAAAGTTATCTTTAAAAAGACTTAAATAAGTAAATTAGTTAATTATTGCTTATTTTAATATTGTATCCAATGAGATCACAAAGTTATGAATTAAATCAAATCAAATCAAAATAAATTTATTTGGTTTCAACAGACAATTAATACATATTCCTTGTTTAAAAAAAAACGACAAAACAAAAAAATATACACATAAGAATAATTTAAACCAAAAAGGCCGCCACTCAGCATTATGTTGCAGCATGCACAACACCTGCAATGCTGGTATTCTAGTAACTACAATAATTATTCGTTGACATATTTAATATTCATGTCATGTGAAATAAAATGAGACATTGAATATTTTCCTACTATTAAGTGGATGTAACAAATACATCAAATTATAAAAAAAGGAAGAGATGTGATGTCTAACTAAATATGTGGGTAGTTGTGGAATAGACAATAAAGGTATATGTCGTAATGGCGGTGACGGCTCGGATGAGTCAGTCGTGTTCCGACCGCCGGACCTAGCGGACGTTTGCCACCACAGTGTACAGTGAATCATAGAGTGACTTAGTGTTATAGCACAACCCCCTCCGGACACTCTGGAGGACACCACAGATATAATATTTCGATTTCACATCCGCGTCGTGGATTATTTGAGAAGCGAATTTTAACCAAAATATGGACAACTGAGTTATGTGTTACTTGGGAAAACGTCATGATCACTTAGTGGTGGAACGTCTCTCTTGAAAGCGCGGGCGCAATTTTTTTTACGACTAAAACGATGATGAGCAAAGTACTATTAGGTTTATATTGTGTTTTTTTACTACTTATCAACAACCGTCACACGTCCTCGCTCTGTATAAACCGCGCCTTAGCCTTCATTCCACTATTGGTAAGTGATGATAAGAATGAAGTTGGAAGCTAGCTTCACCTGGGACCCTCAACCATTGAGGGTATTGACCCTCAATGGTTGAGTTTCCCAGTTTAGTAACTATCAGAACACTATAACTTTCGAGCTGAACAATTAGAGATGTTTGTAGATTGAAGAAATGTATTAAAAAAACTGTTACAAATTTGGATGACTGAATTTTCACTGTATGAGATGCATGCTCTCACTTCAATGGTCTCTCTCTGTCGACTGGTCCGTGTGACCGCTGCTGCACGCCCGCGCCCGCCGCCGCGTCTGCCGCCTCAACCCCGCTTATCGCCCCGCGCGTCTCTTCCCGCGCGTGGAGCGTCGTTCGCCGTGGTAAGTAAATATTATTTGAAAATGGTTCGAGGCGCGAACAACTTTGTTAACAGTATTATTACCTACATTAGTACTAAAAATAAGTCTTACTATAAGCCAAACTAAGCATAAATTTCCCTTGGAGATCGAACTAAGGACACCTGGTGCTAATCAGGAAAGCTAGAACCCACATCTATATGTATCCCGCTGCTTGAATTTTTCTCAGCATATTTGTTTATTTGTGTAATATATAAAATTTTGTAAGTGTCTAAGTTTTAAGACACGCCATTTGTTATAGGTTATATAAAATAAATAATTACTGTGTTTAATAGATATTGTAAAATGTTGTAATAAGTGTTTTTTTTTTAATTCAATCTAATAGTTTTGAAATCTAATTGTTGTTTGTAGTTGGAATTATTTCTCCAAAAATGAGAACTTAGTTCTTATGCATGATTTATTTTTAATAATGATAAAAAAGAGTATTTGATGCGACAACAGTGTGCCGACTGAAAACGATGCAGTAAATGTTTTACGAGCACTTGTGTTGAAAAGTACATTTTATATTTACTTAAGAAAATATTACGCATTAAAATGTTTGTAACCATATTCTACTTTGGTTTCTCCTTTTCATTTGATCGGTCCCAAACGTTCACCCTCGCCATTCTATTGTTACTAATGCTTTCTTTATTTTGAAATAGCGGAAAAATTGATTTCAATTTTCAAACGAATACAATATAAATTGGATCGTTATCCCTTACCAACGAAAACTGGACAGTATTATATATTTATTTTATCGTGAGATTCAATTCAAAGCGTCTTTATGTCGTTTATAGACTGCATAAAATGGCTTTTTATGTTCTAGAACATAAAGTAAAATTTTCTTTAAGATAAAGATTCTTAGGCCTAACAACCAAGAACGCTCAATAAAATGTCATAGAATAACTTCCGATAATTTATTTATTTGCTTTAATTTATTTGTCTTGTTTTTTTTACCTCAAAAGTCATGAAACCAGATAAAAATAGAAACCGGTTATTATTAAAACGCATCGAATTATTTTTATTACTTGACAGAATGAAATATGTACCTAAGATAAATATCGCCATGTAAAAATTAAAAATAAAAGTTTACTGGCGGGAATTGGTTATTATTTAAGTTCTTTAATTTATCAACCTTGTGTTACATATTTAAATTAAAGTGAATAATATAACCTCCCGGACTTCTTGAACTAAAATAATGACGTCGAGTGATGAAAAAAAAAAGTGAATAATATAACCTCCCAGACTTCTTGACCTAAAATAATGACGTCGAGTGATGAAAAAATGACACTCTCACCTAATACTTTAATGGAACAGAATATTTAATCACTTTATATTTTGAAGTAATTGATTAATTTTCTCGCAATTGAAGTCAAAAGCTGTATAAAACACTGGCATAAACGAGTCATTGTACCCTTCGAATTACTATATATAAGGATAAAATTGTATCGGGCTACAATGACTCATTTTATGCCCTTGTTGTACAATCCACTATTACTTAATTAATCAACATTTTATATTTATAAAGTTATAATGGTGACCTAATTTAGATGTAGTAGGTAATTAAATTTTCCAATTTAATGTTCATAGGTTCACAATTTATGTTTAGTGGACCTAATTGTGTGGCAAAGCGAAGGTGGCTTTTCCTTTGCTTTATCTGTAATACTCGCATTTGGAGTCAACTTCTTCTTACCGTCAGGTTGAATGCCATCATTTATTTGTCCTATAATAAAATAAAATAAAAAAGAAACTCGTGGTTACGCACTTTAATCTATAATGAATTGCCACTATCCAAATTTTCCACTTGAATAATAAGTAAGGCAGACAATAGTTACAAGACAAGCAAATAAGCAACGGAAACGGAAATAATAAGACGTCTAATGCTAGTAATTGATAGAGTAATCCGAATTGATTGATTAAGGAAAATGGTTCTAATATAAGTAAGAGATAGATACTCCGTCAAATAGGTACTCCAGTATTCGTAACACGCGTTAAGATGTCATCCTTCATTTTTATTAGTTCTACGTAACGCACATACCTACTTACGACGTCGACAGCAACAGCAGTATTGCTATTCACGAAATATGCACACTTGTATTGTAATAAAACGTGTCTGCATTTTTATTTCTTATTACCATCAGACTATTGTAACCTCAGACCAAACAAAAAATTGAAGACGGAACGCGGCGGAAAAAAAACTGAGGCCGGTAAAAAAAGTACGCCACGCCCGTCGCCCGTGTATGTACAAGGTTACACGAACACACGTGCAACGATGCTACTCATTACCGTGACTACGCCTTGCTTTATGCAAAAAAAACGGCTCACGCACTACATAGTGATAAAACCGGCCTCAATACGTTCACTTTTTTATTTGGTTAAACTTTTTTAATAGGAAATATGCATGAAAAAAATATACTGATTTAATACATTTATTACTGAACACAACTTCGCTTTGTTTACATATTGTAGCACATTTTTCATAGGTTATAGAGGTTTATAGTCTATTAATTAAATAGGTGATTAATACTTCTGTTCATTCTTCATCAGAAGGAATGCTTAGTTATAAAAATCAAAGTTATGAGTATACTGGCTGTAAAAGACATGAACAGTCAAACGAGAACTTGTATTCTATACATCAAAATAAGACATATTTCAAAAAAAATATTGCTGGGAAATGATTTTTATTTTTTGGTGTTAAAAAAAATTTAAAATTGTACCGCGCAATATAAAGGTGAGCCCACTCGCACACAACTCGCAAAACCGCGATAATTTTGTCAGACGGCGGCCCCGTTCGTTAGTGTCCGTGCGCATCGAGTGAGCTACATTGAACGCTAACGTTTTGAAGCCATTTTTTGTTATGAAATACTAAAAAAATGATAATGTTTCCTTGGACAATAATTAAGAAATAACGTATAGAATACGTTTTCATAAAGAAACTTCAAAAAAAATTATGACTTTGACCATCAATAAAATCGTAACTATCAATTTCCCAGGTATAATTTAAAGGACAAAAAATGTTATGATGGTGAGCAGAATACATGGTTTTCGTTTGACTGTTCATGTCTTTTACACCCTGTATATCCAACATTATGTTTATCTACATGTGAGAGCTTGTAATTAACTTTTTATAACCGTAATATATGTCTAATTTATTGTTAACCATATGTAAGCTTTCCTAATAATAAATAAAAAATACGTAAAATTTTACTGCTAATAGTGAAAACAGGATTGATTTTAGCAATAAAAAATTCACGAGACATTTGAGTTGAGTTTGAGTCAGAAATTGCTGTATTCCTGTCACTTTCTTCAGAAGAACTCATTTTGTGAAATTACGAGTATGTATGGCGGGCGTGTAATGAGACGTCAAACTCTAATATCGGATCTTCTTGACTAAACCGCAACTTTACGTGGGGAGTTTCTCGCGAGTTCTTGTTGTAATAACACCGTGTTGAGATACTCAATTTTTAACTCAGTTTACCGTACAATTTATCGTTACTTTGGATATATTTTGTACTCGACATTAGCTAAATGCTAAAGCGTAGCCATAGATAAAAAGACTCTAGTGGTTGTAAGTCAGATATTCATCAATATTTTTCTAAAATTCTTTCAGTTTTGTTATTTGGAACGACACGAGTAAATCCAGTTAAAATAACTGTCCAACCTGTCAAAATGTTTTAGTAACATCTACATATTCTGGTTGACGGCTTTTGTTTGTTCGTTGCCTGAAGGCTTAGATAAGTAGGTAGGTACTACTTTTTTTTTTATGTAGACTGGCTGGCAACCTATCAGTATTTTGAGGTGTTACCCATATTGCCAGATGTGGCTTTTAAACAATGTTAGGTAAAAAAGTTGTGTTCAACCTTTTTGCAACGTAGGTATCACTCGATCTAGAACTAAGTTTCGATGATGAATATTAGTGTGAACAAGTAAATGGTGATAGCTAATTATTGGTAGATCAAGGTTATTTTATTATGACCAAGCGTAGGTAAGTGACTTTTTGTAACGGGTACCTATTTGTAAAACCGACTATGGACTTTTCGGCGAAACGTAATTCGATCGAGTTATACGGCCAACTTTTTGGGATTATGTACGGGATAGCAATAATGCATAGGTACGCTCTTTACCTACATGTAAATATTAAATAAGTAGGTACTCGTATATGAGTTTCAACGTTTCAAATAAATCAAGACAGGAGATAGAAGTCCCTACAAAGTTTAATTTCGAAACGTTATATATCATATTGTGACAAAACGGAGCGTTTCTTGGTAGGGGTCCGTTTGATTAACGACGAACACTTGAACGACTTAATACCCTCTGAGTACAGCTTTAAGATTCTCATTAGTCTTTATTATTTTTCTGTTCTAGAAAGGGTCTGTGAACTATATTTTTATCCGTCATCTTGCGGAAATTCTCGGAAGAGATTGGTGTCCTTGCGGGTATTAATGTTAATTGGACACTCAAAATTAATATTTGATTACGAGCAGAGATATATTATAGCAAAAAGCGGTAAATAAATTCATTAAAGATTCATTTAAATCTGATTTCATTGTACGCTGTAAATAATACATACTTACATATAATTTACACTCAAAAGGGGTCAAGCAAAACTTCAGATAACATTCAGTTACACAAAAAGCCTCATCTGGCAGCATGGGCCATACAATACCCCCAAAAAAGGGACAGGCTGCCAGCCTGTTGCCTACACAAAAGGGGAACCAAATCCAAAATAAACAATCCTTCAGTAAACAAACCAACTTAAGCCAACGACCAGCCGACCTATTCGCTAACTTTATTTGACAATAAGAGTGTATATCTATTATACCGAACGAATTACATATCCTTGCTGTTTTACACGACGATTGTATCTAATAGTGTCATAGTAAAGAACACAGAACATAGATATACTATGTTCTGTGGTAAAGAAGTAGTGGTCCAGTAAATATTTCGGTGGCTATCATTTTCATCTGTACCTTTATAATTCGACCCACTGCTGGGACACAAGGCCTCTCATTGTCACCGCACCGACGGAAGTTTAGGCAGTAGTTCACCACGCTTGCCCAATGCGGATTGCTGGACGGAGTATAAGGTGGTCGATACCTCTTTGCTGATCCATTAGTCGCCTTCTACGACACCCATTGGAGAATATGGGGTGATAGTATTCTTCTCTACCGCATGCCGGCATCCTATGACGCAGCCGAGGGCCACAATACTCCCGAGTTGGGAATCGAACTTTCTCCCAAGTACTTAGTACATAGTGCTTTAAATCTACTACACATGTGAGGAGACTCGTTTCAAATGGAGTCCCGTGCGCTCTGCGTAAAGGACTCTTCTTAAGATTAGAAGGATACAACCTTGACGAACACTGTGTAATAACTGTCTTCAACGAGAGAACAGTTAAATACCTACTACCATAGATTTATAATTACTGAAGTTTTAGATCGAAAATGAATCGTCTAGGGCGAGACAAAAAAATGCACCAATGTGTGAGTAATGCGCAATGTGTGCGTGAAAAATAGTTCTGCAGTCTGACAGTTGCTGACTTTCCTACGTGACTGACAGGCCTACTTATGCCACCTGCGTGTACGTGAAATGGTCTCGTCTATCTATCTCGCTCTGATATATGCGTTAATATGCTCTTTCTCATTCACATGGCCAATTTATAGTTTCCTATATCTATGCCCACTACCGCCACCGTGGGAGTAGTTCGCCCACCAGAATTAGACCAGATATCCCAGATTCGATACCTAGAGGAGTGCCAGTTTGTGCTATTTGGTTGGTGGTACTTCGGGTTTATATGAAGCGCGCCTGACTAGTTACAACTATCTGCAGCTTTATCAAAAATAGGGATAACACCATTATTGTGTTCCCCAGTTAATGATAATATTCCTTCAACCTTATAATCACTTACCTTCAGTTGAGATGACGACCAAAAGCTTCCCCGTGAAACAAAACATAAAAAAAACCGCCTTCAAAACTAAAAAATGAGAGTATCATCGATGTCAATTAAATTCGCATTGGGCCAGGGTCCAGATATGTATCATTTGCCCGATCCGATCAGCGTATCTGTATCGCCGATGCGTATCATGATCGCATATGTGGACGGGTGCTGATACGCGTATCATGATACGCGATCTTGATACGCCGTTATGATACGACCCGTCCCATGTCAAGTCGATTTCATACGATTGTCATACGGAGCTAATCGAGGCATCCACAATTTGATACGGGGCTTGATACATGATACGCTGATACGGATACGCTGATCGGATCGGGCAAATGATCATATCTGGACCCGGCTTTAGGGATAACTCAAAAACTACTCAAATGTCGCTCAAATTTAAATGGCACCACATGACAAGCACCAACTTCCATACGTAAAAAGAATCATCAAAATCGAAAAAACACAGAAAATATATACAGTCAAATTAAGAAACTCCTCCTTTTTTTAAAATCGGTTAAAATCAACCTCCGTTGAGATTTATACTTACAAATTGAAAATCTGGAAAATTCCAAATCATGAGTCAGTCCTGAGGCTGCAATTATTTTAATTACCAGCTGGAGGCTAAAACCGCAATGAAAAAGAACATTCTCGGATTTTCGTGATAACGTTTTGGCGCAACAAATTTCTTAAACAACGTAACATTTTAAAAGTACACAAGGAAATAATTATGTACACTCCTTCTCCAGTGATCGATTGGTGAAAGTTTTACAAAAAGATTCCTTTTTCATTAAAATTATAAAAGCCGCAAGTTTATAATCTTATAGATTAGTATGTTTTTTAATATTGAAGTTGGAAAAAGCGCAAATAACTGTAAATAAAATATTTTGTATGCGAAACAAAAGTATAATATAAAGTAAAAAATCACAGTAAACTACATTTTTTTTAGGAAATCTTTCAACGACATTACCATGTTCTAATTAATTTTGTAATTTTGCCTGTTTTTATATCGTTCAGTGAGCCCTTCGGCCCTTTTCGCCCTAGAGATGCTAGGCGGTCGAGATACTACTGAGGAACGTTCGACTTACAGGCTTGAGGAGCCAATAGGTCTTCGCATTCTTAAAAACCTGGTAACGCCGAGAATATCATCAATGATAACCTGCAGTAGTGAATAAAAAAATCGTTCAGTGAGATTTTTAATTAAAATATATTTTGATGCACAAGCGCCCGTGACCACGATAAATTATTGCAATCATTTATTATTTTAGTTTGACGTTGAGAATTTTATAGTGATTTACAGACATGAAGTACCACCAGCATTTTTCATAGCGCTCTACGTGTGAATTTCAAATTCATATTTGATATAGGTACGTATATTTTACTACAGAAATTTACGAAAGAATAATAAAATTAACTTATGTATTTGATTGTGCTATATAGGCTACATTCGATTGGTCTAGTCGTTCCGGAATTATATACAGATGTATCGGGTTCGATGCCTAATGCCCCAATGATGCGAATAAGTAGTTTATTTTTAAAATTAAATAATCTAATACAAAAGTGTCTTTTCCTATCAGAAAGTGACAAGAATAATATTCAACTTTTAAGCTTTTATTTTGATTGTATTTGGTGAAAGAAGAATAAAATTGGCGATATCTTCTAAATTGGTTCGATCGTTTTTTTTTTCATTAATACAAGTTGGGATATTAAATCTTTGGTAATAGACTTAAGAATTTCGTATTAAATTTAATTTTTCTTTGTGTTTTTTCTAATTCATTTGTTATAATAAATTAAGTTTCCTCTAAGCCAGAAATTTACATTTTAAAACAGCACTTGATTTTTTTCTCGAAACGGCGTGTGTCGCAACTACGGCGTTCATTTCTATATATCACACCCGTTATTTTCTATAGTTCGGTGTCATGGCACCAGCACAGGATAGGTGCGAAAATATAAAGCCATTATCAAATTTGTTTTGAACGAACTTGTGCTCAAAGTCGTGACAACTTTAATCCAAATAAATGGCGATACCAATTAAAACTTCCATGGTTCTTTATTAATTGGTTCTCGCTGTCAAAACAGAAGTCAACCGACCTCTTTCGCCTCTATCCAATACACAAAGAAAGGGAATGGAAATAACTTGTTTTAATTACAAAACAAAACTTGGGGCGAAGTCTTAAAATCAAGCTACCTCCTGACAGTTGATAATCAACTGAAATTATTATCAAATCTAATTTCCAAATTCCCATGAAAGTACTTAATCCTTCCGTTTCGTTTCGTCGATTGTTGACAAAATTGCGACTTTCGTTCTTAAATGTAAGCTGTTAAGTATTAGAGTTACTTGAAGTTATTTGTAGGTCAAAGGGTATGATTTATTAATTTATTATGAAGTAAATTGAAATGGTGGAGACATTGAAATAAAATAATATAGATTCTCGTTTTCAATATTGGTACTTTGGGACTGAGACTCTGTTATGAGACATTTAATATCCCTTGAATCTTAATTGGTCAATTGTTAGGTAATATTAGGTAACAAATAACAATCGTGAATAGAACCCGAACTTTGAGGGTTTAGTGTGAGTACCTACCTAGACGTAATTAAACAGGTTGTTTGTTATGTTATAGACAGAATCAGAAGTGGATTAAACTATAGTAAGTAATACTTGTTACCGCAAGATGGATCGACGACATTCGAAGAATCGCAGGTTACAACTGGATTAGCACAAGATCGAGGTAGTGTGCACAAAGAGAGGCCTATGCTCAGCAGTGGGCAATAACGGGCTGATGATGATTATGAATAGGTACTTAGTGACCACCATTTTATGCCAAGGTACTAATGTGCTAGTCTTCGCACATGACTCATCGCGTCAGTGTACTCGTACACCATGTGGCATGAATCTTGACTACCACTGAGGTCTACACACGCCTCGTCAGTACATCGCCCTTATTTCGATATTAATTAGACAAATTTAGTAGGTAACTTGGTTACTGATTAAATGCATAGTACGAGTGCTTGCTGCAAAGCCGCCACCACAGTACGTTTATCGTCATGTAGGATGTATCCGCGACGTTGACTTGTATGCGGTCGGCGTGCTCTCGTACAGTACTGTACCCTTAGTACCTATGAGTTTTGATAGTTATCGAGCTCCATCAAACGTATTGTCTCTTTTCATACATTGCCCACTGTTTCTGATAGTTTACGCTAGAGGCGCTAGTGGGCAATGTATGAGAAGCACGGAGTACTAGTTTAATCGAGCTCGAAAACTAACAAACTCATAATAGGGGTAGGTACTGCATGCAGCATACGAGCGGCGTATGCTACAATTACGTGACGAGCCGTATGCGAAGGGCCCTTACTTCTGATGCTTCGGCATCAGAAGATCGTAAGCGTTAAATTTAGGTATTTTTGATTTCTCCATACAAATAGTGCAGTGAGTAGAATAAACTTATAAACTTATTATTCTATGTTTTGTAAATAAATGCTTTCTTTGTTTGGATACTTTCAGTGATTGGCATACGATACCGCCAGGAATTTCCCGCCAAAAAATACCTTCATAATAGTGATGGACCGCGGAGTAATTAGCTACAATATGCCGGTATAAGCGCCAAGGAACAGCGTCCTGTAGTGATCAAAGGTCCCCGTTTTTACGTAAAATAAAAACCTTGTCTACTCAAAGCAAAATGCTCCAAGAAAATGTCTTGTTTTGTGCAACCGCTCCAAAACTTGAGCCATAAAGGAAATTCGACTACTGTAAGTAACCGGTTCCCCCATTTGTTGGGAAGAGGAAACTTTATCATCAGCCAACTAAATAACAACACGACAATACCAGAATGTAAAAAGAGAACAGAAGGCAAGGTTTATTTTGTTGTACGCCCTTAAAATCTGATACAGTCTTATCAACAGTCGATTTCATCATTAATTGTTCACCAACAAAAGTACAAAGTTCTTGTATTCAATAATTTTTCACCCGAAGAATATTTGGCGCATGAACGGTTCGCCAACAGATTGATTCGCCCATTTTAATAAAATAGGCGACGTTAAAGAAGTGACCAAAATAAAGCGCAAGCGGAGCGAGCGAAGCAAGCGTGCCGTGGCAGCGGCCAGCGAAGCTCCAGATGTAAACATGTCCCAATAGCTAGTGGCCATCTGGCCCACTACGTTAATCTACTTTTTATGAAAGTCTGACACCAAAACAATCAACTGCGTTATTGTGTTTCGACACTTAGGAGCACCGCACAACATACCGGCAATACTTGCTGACACTTAGTGTTGACGTTAGTACTACCGACGCGTGGCAACCGCTCCGCGCCGCCTCCGATAATTACACGCATACAAAATTTGCCAGCTGCGGTCGCCGCGCCGTGCTGCACCGTGTGCGATGTGAGTTCTCCTTAGTGAAAACATATCAGTGGATGATTCACTCCATCCAATCGTAAATGTATAAATAAATATACTTATTATATAAATATTTAAGTAAATAAACAGGTAGCTTAGGACATTAACGCACAACTTACGGCCACGGAACCTCTAACAAGTCAAAATAGTCCAAGTTCGAAAACTCAAACACAAAGATTTTAGTTGCTTGCTTTTGATCCTAGTGTACCTAATTAAAGTATGGCCGAGTGATGCTGGGAGAGTAGAATAGCATCACCTCTGTGATCACCCCATATCCTCCAATGGGTGTCGAAGAAGCCAACTAATGGATCAGCAAAGGGGTATTGATGACCTTATACTCCGTCCACCAATCCGCATTGGGCAAGCGTGGTGGACTACTGCCTAAGCCTCTTTCGATAACAAGTAGAGGCCTTGTGTCCCAGCAGTGGGTTAAATTATAAAGGCTGTTATGATGATACTGTGATATAAGAAAAGTACAGACAACTTGCCTTCTGTCCTCGCATTATTTTGTGACAACACTGCGGTTTCGTGGGAAACTCTCGAAAGACAACTATTCACTTTGCAGGTGTTAAGTTTAGATGTAAGTATTAAGTGCAATAACGTAATTTATGATGACTATTGCGAACTTTCTGCCCTCACAAGGTGTGGCAAACAAGCTTACCGCTTGATAAGGGTTCAACGTAGCTTCACAGAAGCTACGTTTTGCAGAGCGGAGTATCACCCTGGAGACACAGGTCTCCAGGGTGATACTCCGCTCTGCAAATCTAACGTCATGCAGTAGGTACGCTACTAATAAATTTTAAAGAATTTTGATGTCATCAAAAATTATGTAATTAAGCGAGCCTAATTGTACTACATCTCCTGTAAATAAAAGTAAGTAGATATTATTATTATGGTTGAGATTTATATGCAGTCACTAGCATAATAAAATACAAATAATATCTCTGCTGCAATCAACACTACTTCTACTGCTAAGAATTCCATCTATTCTTCCAATACCGCATCTAAGCGGTGCTCAACTCTGAAATGTTTCTCAGGTCACTCTTTGCCAATATGTACCGTTTGGGCCTGGTCTTGGTACCAGCATTAGATGTATTGGATTATCTCCAATCTCTGAACGGCAAAGCCGTCCGTGTAAACGACGTTTGTATGTGTTCGATTCGTCACTATTAATGAAGTCAAATTACTGTATTGTTATCTTTATTGTGATAATGCTGTTAACATTATCATTTATGGTGTCAGACTTTGACAAGACGGTGGTAGCTATACAGGCGGACTTGAAAAAAGTCCTACTACCAACCAAAGCGAGTAGGTACCTACAAAATTGTCCTCCCTGGGGATTGAACACAGGATCTCTGATCTAACTCCGGTGGGCGAACTACTAGTAGTTCGCCCACCGGAGTTAGATAGATAGACCCAGTGGCGTGCATTAATTTATACATTAGGTAGGCATTAAATCGAAGTCTCTAAAACTCAATCTGAAACGCTACCCGGAAATCTTTACATAGTATAAAATAAAGTCGCACCCACGTCCTGTACCTACCTACCTACGCTTATATCTTTTCTATGCAACAGATGTTAATGTAATTTTCAATATTTAATAGATAGAGTGATTTAATAGAAAGGTTTACATGTATAGTACCATGCATAGTTATTACAGGATGGTAAAAAATCTAAAGTCCACGCGGACGAACTCGCGGGCGGCCGCTAGTAGAAAATAAAATCTTAAAAACAATTAAGTACTTACAACAATTTTTTTATTTATTTATTTATTTGGATTACCAACAGTTGTTACATTATGACATTTCAATAGTACTACTTATAATGTACTTAATTTAACGCACAACTACTTATAGGTGAACACAGCATGCATTATGTTACAGTCTAAATTATTATTATAGTAAGTATACGCCTTTATTAATTGTGTGTGAATTCTAATTTTCTTTATATGGGATATATAGTGAGGAGGTTATATAGGGGATTATATGTGATGTGTTTTACAATGGATCAAGTTGATAAATAGTCGATTAGTTTTTTTTTTATTGATTTAGGGGAATCATGATGGATGTCAATAATATCGCTATATTTATTGAGGGTTTGGCATAACCTCAAGATGTCCCCCATCTGCAGGAACCAAGAACTATTCTTCTCAATGGCGGGCAAAGTAGTGTGATAGGCTTGCGTAGGATTCTGGCTGGAGCACGAAATCTCAAAAGTGCTAGTAACTGCGGACAATCTAAGATGTTTTTAAAACGATTTTAGTTAAGAATGTCATATCTAATAATTCTCGTCTTACTTTATTATTTACTTACTTAATACCTATATTTCTGGTTGTTCTTTTTGCGAATGGCGAACCCAGGATGGGTCAATTCGATGAATGTGTAATAGTTTCATAGTTATTTGTAAATAAATAAAAATAACTACCTATCTTATTAAATAAATAAAAAATCTTACATATGAAATCTGGGTTTCTTACGCATTTTTTCTAAGCAAATTGAATTATCAGAATATTGGGAACACTGCAATTTTTCCATCGTCGTAAATGCACAACACAACACCATAAATACACTTCTATGTAGATATTGTAAAGAAATTAAGATTTTCACTAAAAAAGTACCTATTTAACATTCGCGCGCGTGAGTGACATGACATAAAGTTTGGATTATAAAAAGTGGCTGGCAAGGAACTTATCAGGTATATAAGTTCCTTGGTGGCTGGCCCTGGCGTATTCATTCATTTAAAAACTATTTCCTTAATAAGCAAAAAAATAATTATTTTTATATAAAAAACCGCCTTCAAAATTAGAAACAGAAATAAAATTATGAGGTCGTCGCCAACCTCAATATTTTGAAATAGAACGAAAAAATTAAAAAAACATTTTTTCTCCATTTTATCAATGTCATTTTTTGCTTTTCGGCCCGGCGTAAATGGGCTACGGCCTTAACCCGTTTGCGACTTACTTTTGTGACACTCGTAAAATCTAATAATCGCACGTTTTATCCTTATAGTACCTACCTATAACTAAGTCAAACTTTCCTCGAAGGGGAATGAATTGAATATAAAAAAGTAGGTGAACATATTTCTAGCTTTGAAAAATAAAATAGGATAAAGCATTTTTAAATAAAAAGAAGATTACGTTTGTTGGTAGACGAATTAAGAAAATATTAAAATTTGGATTTAAAGTTTATACAAAATTCAATAAACAATAAATAAGGCATTTCTCTCACGGAATATATTTGGAATAAAATTTCGAAAATATAAAAAATATTCGGAAGCTACGCGACTGAGATACGAATGGATACGAACCATAGGTCCGTATGTGCCTACGGATATGCTCTCTATCCGTTATGCTGGCACTTCACATAGCCGTATTTGGCAAACATTTGTGTTGCATCTCTTTCATTCATTATGATAGAGATGCAACACAAATGTTTGCCAAATACGGCCATGTGAAGTGCCAGCATTAGGTTTCCGTACACGGCGCTACCCAAAATCAACTAGGTACCTATTATAGGTACCTAGGTATACAAATTACCTATTTTGCTACTTTTATAATTCTTATCATTAGTCTCATTAGGTATTCTTTTCCTATTTTATAATTATTTCTTAAGCTGTCGAGTAGGTTATTACCTATCTACAATGTCGAGTGATTCTATAGCAATGAAGATGTTCTAATAGGTACTTAATAGCTCTTACATGAATAGACGAAAAAGAAGATTTTGGGTACACCCTTATATTGAAAGAAATATTAAATGTATTCGTGTCAGGGTGCTGTCAGGGCACTACATAAACAAAACTTTCTCTATCTACGCGAAAGTAAAAAGATCATAAAAAATTTCATACTTTTAATATAACATGATTAACAAGGATATTCTTTAACTTTATATAAACATTCTATGTTTAAGTACAATTATTTACTTATTGTTCGTCCGTCTTAAACAACGCGTATTCGACTCAGGTAGCGTGGTGGGACCAACAAAACCACTGACTTCGATTTTCTCATGAGTTATTGTTGTAAAAACACGTGTCAGGGACTCAATTTTCAACTCAATCTACTGTAAGTACAATTATTTGCTACTAACTTAAGTTAATTTTCACTCTATATTGACAAAATGCGTATATTATGGAATAATTTTATTTTTGCGTTTACAAACGCGTAAATATTAATACTAGAAAAATGCACTGAAAAAAATCGACTTGCCTCAGGCGGGACTCGAACCCGCATCTTCCACAATCCGGGCGGACGCGTTGACCATTACGCCACCGAGACACTGCTTTTCGCTGTCGAAATTTGTCAGTGCTTGGTGCTTATGGTTAAGATGCGGGTTCGAGTCCCGCCTGAGGCAAGTCGATTTTATTCAGTGCATTTTTCTAAAATGCGTATAATCTTTATGTTTGTGTCGCGTACGCTATTATTTTAAAAGAAGAAGAAGAAACGCCTTGTAACCCTAAGAACGAAACCGTCAGTGAACCAGCAAACAAAAGCCGACAATCAGGGCAGATTACACTTTAAAATATCTGTGCAGTCCGGGCCTATTAAATAATATTACGAAAACCTTACCTTATCATTTACCGACTCGTCTATGCATGTCAACTCGCACCCAACCTTTACACGCATATTATATCAGTCAACTTGAGAAGAGGTATTTCCGTACCCTCATTTCACACTGTCGAATATTTTGTTCGTGGAAGCTATTACAGATAAAGATGATAATCGCTGTTGTTCGTTTAGGTTAGCTAACGGAGGGATGTCTCTCATCTCGCCTTTATTCCCAGTCGCCCCCGCGGGGATTGTCACTGGAGGAGAATGGAAATAAAAATACCCAGTCGCCACCGGCGGTGACTGGGAAGTCATTGCCCCCACTTTAGTTGGGTAGGTGCAGTATGTCTTGATATTGACAATACCTACTGCTTAAAGATTTGGCTTTGGATTTTTATGTCCAGTCGCTTGTCTGACAACAATTCTCCTTGGGAACGACTGCAATCTTTCGACAGCACCCGAGACCACCAGCTTAACGTGCCTTCCGTAGCACGGAGGAAAAACGAGTTGTAAATGTTCGGTCACCCATCTGAATACCGACCGCGCACTTGGTAGCTTAGCTATTGTTATCGTTACGAAGAACGCACAACTTGCCGTCGTCCGCACGTCGCCTGTGTCCTATACATAGTTACACATCGAAAATACGGTATACGGTGTTTTTAATGTAGGTACCGTATTTTACAACGAAAATACGGTACCTACATTAAAAACATCGGTCATCGGTCAGCGTTACCACTAAATATCTATAAAACCAGCCTCTCTAGTTTTTTTCTTGGTCTGAGTTTTCATAAGCTCCAAAATCTTGCAGACCAATATTAGCGACTACATAATTAGCACCTACATTTACATACTAGGCACTGGGTTAGGCGTCTTCTTAAATATATATTTAACTACCCGTAGTATTCGCACTAGACTCTCAAGAACAAGACTCACTCGCGCTGAGGTGTCGTTCTGGGGCGTCGTCACACACGGTACCGGAACTTCTTCTCGACAGCGCTAAGGCGTCATCCTAGGGTTTAGTGGGTAGGGTCCGCTTCACGGACAGTCGCACACTACTGAACTACTTCCCCCGGAGCAGACGAGCGTGCTATGAGTATTTCCTTAAGGTAAAAAAGTCTCTCGTGTATGTCGGTTAACGCCATAGATTTATAATTACTGATGGTTAACGCAGAAGCCCATGGTCTTCCCAGGGTCTTAAACAATCTCCATACCAAATTAGAATTTCATCTAAATCGTTTCAGCGACTTCAGCGGCATATAGATGAAAGGAATCAGACAAACAGCTAAGTTACTCCCATATTTAGAACATAAACAGGATTTTGAATATCGACAATCTCTTTAATAAGTGGTTGGATTGGTTATTTTGTTTACTACCACCGCCGTGATAGGTATCTGTGAATCTCTCCGTATGACTAATTTGCACGATGCCTTACGTACAATCAAGAAATGGAATTCACTGCCAACACCTCCTTCCTTCCTTCCTACAATCCTGGGTCATTCAAAAGAGAGATGTGAAGAAGCGCCTTGCAGATCGGCAAGGCGCGGGTGGCTAGCTCGGCGGTTTATCTCTCGCACTAGCATATAGCATTTGGACTCCACTTCTGCTTACCATCAGGTGGAATGGAGTAATTCACTAGAGACCTATTTGTATATTTAAAAAAAACGAAGAATACTTCGTTTTGCTTGTGCTGGTATGGTCATAGTATGATACGTTGTTGGTAGCTTTTACAGAAGTGATAGTGAAGATAAGATAGTGAAGTCTAGAAAGGGGATTGTAGTTGTAGCTTCCCTTCCGCGCCCAAGGGCGGATCCAGCTTTGGCGCCAGGGGGGGGGTCACATAGTCGTGGTCAGGGGGGGGGGGGTCACATAGTAGATACAGGTAAAAAGTAGGATTCAAAAACCGAATGCTTTTGGAAAACCAGTTTTTCCGATTTTCATTAAAAAAAAACCAGAAAGGAAATAAGTGATTTACTTATTTCTTTACACCAAAAAGTGTTTGTATGTCCACCTCTCGCAATGACATCAGCTGTCTTGCTTCCAGATTTTAACTTCCACAAGAAGTACCGATAAGACTCAGATCAATAAAAAATGATTGGTCTGAGCCGTAAGAATGGGTTATTAATTGCGAAAAGGTCAATAAACTAGCAAGGGCTGGGACTCAAGGACTACAATTTGGCCCAGAGCCTTTCTGTCGTATCTCATAGAACCAGGCTATGAAATACTTAAAAAACCCCCTCCTCTGAGAGGCAAAAGTGGACTGACAAAGAACGTCTGGGACGAACGAACATTCAAAATCGAACCATACCTACTCACATAAGCGCACTGGGCAGCAGCATAGCCCGTTGAGGGGCCTCAATGGGCCTCATAAGAAGGCCAAGGTCACCCAAATGGAGAGGACTATGCTTGGAGTTTCTCTGCGTGATCATATCAGAAATGATGAGGTCCGCAGAAGAATCAAGGTCACCGACATAGCCCAAAGAATTGCGACCTTAAGTGGCAGTCGGCAGGGCACATTGCGAGGTGGACTGACGGCCGTTGGAGCGGAAAGGTCCTCGAATGGCGGCCACGTATCGGAAAAAGCAGCGTTGGTAGTCCCCCCCACAAGGTGGACTGACGATCTGGTTAAGGTCACGGGAAGCCGCTGGATACGGTTAGCGCAGGACCGACCGGTTTGGAGATCCTTGGGGAGGTCCATGTTCAACAGTGGGCATCTCTCGGCTTAAATGATGATGTCACTCCCCTTAATTTAAAGGGCAAAATCTATAAAAGCATCTTGAGATCTGTCGTCCTGCATGGATCAGAAAGTTTGGCATTAAAGCGAATGGATGAAAATCGATAACACATGCATCGCAAATGCAACAATTTTTAGGAACACTATTAGTTATATTGGAATTTTAAAGTTTTTTTAGCTTAGTACTTTATTACTAAAGTTTAGTCGTACCGGTTGAGGTTAGGTCTAGCTAGACGTTAGTCGAAACCTAAGTCGAAATCTTGTCGAAGCAGCGCGCGCAAGTGTCACACGAAGTATGGTGAAAAACACGAAGGTGGCGGCCATGGCGGTGGCGCGGTAAATTAAAATTTTCCCGAATAATGCGTTTGCTGTCAAAGTATTATAATTAAATTTGGCGGGTATGTGCCAAACAA
This sequence comes from Elophila nymphaeata, assembly GCA_955850985.1. Lineage (NCBI taxonomy): Eukaryota > Metazoa > Arthropoda > Insecta > Lepidoptera > Crambidae > Elophila > Elophila nymphaeata. Next base: position 12,489,077 of record OY039076.1, on the reverse strand, counting down.
CTTTAGCGATATATTATGTGGTAGAATAAATATCGTTTGTACTTAGCTGAGGTGATGTGAATGCAAAGTCCAGTGTCCAGTAATAATAGCACGTATAATTCACAACACAAAGATAGTCACAATAGAAAGCTAAGTTATAGAAGAGAGAAAGAAGGAGAACAGAGCACACAAGCAGAAGGTTACTAACACAGTAAAACAGTCAATACTAGAATAATAGTCACACGAAACATAAAAGCATAAAGGCGCGAAGCGTAAGCCAGATAGCTGAGCGGCGTGCGTTCAGAGCGGGTCATAGATTCTGACTGGTGGCGGCCGGCGCACCGAGTTGATCGTGCGCAGCTGTTAATACAGGGAACAATACAGCGACCGGTTGTTTGCGCGTTTCCTATGTTTCACGGCAATCAGCTGATAACAACGCTGACGATATTGTGTGCATGTTATTTGTGAATTGTTATATAAATATTAGAATATAAGTAATGTAAATATAGTAAGTATAATATAACTAAGTAGGTATAGTACATAGTGTAAATATGTAAATAGTAATAAACATGTAATTAAATATAGTGTTCATGTAATGTTATAAATATTTCTTATAATATGAAATAAATATATAACATTAATAATAATACTAATGTGGATGTAGGCCACATCACTCCCCCCCAGAGACCTAGCTAAGGGCGATAATAATCCGGGAACCTTACCCGTCGCCCCGAACGCGTGGTTCTATGGGTTATTGTCGTAGGAGATGGTGGTTCGGTATTAGTGTCAGGTGGTAGTGTGTTTTGTGGAGGTATGTGTGTAGTGTTGTGAGGAGTGTAGTGTGAGTGCAGGTCTTCCAGATCGGTAAGGACAAACGCGGGTTTTAAGCGCTCAACGGTGACAGTAACAGGTGTTCCCTTGAATAGAATTTTGAACACTTTGTCACCCCTTTCGATAACCTTGTGAGGGCCCGTGTAGGCTGGCTGAAAAGTTGCACGCAACATTTCTTCTCGAAGAAAGACGTATTCGGTGGTGGCCAACTCCTTGAACACAAATACCTTGTTCTTACTATGGCGAGAAGCTGGGACTGGTTTTAATTTTTCGGCGAAGTTGCGTAAGCGCGCTGTAAAATCAGACAAATCTGAAGTACAGGGTACGCTTGGCTCGAAAAATTCGCCGGGCAACCGAAGCGGCTCGCCGTATAATAATTCTGCCGAGGAGGTCTGTAAGTCGTCCTTGAAAGCGCTACGGATGCCTAATAGAACAAAGGGTAAGACTTCAGTCCAATTTTGTTGAGCGTGGCAGGTGATGGACGCCTTAAGCTGCCTATGGAAGCGTTCCACAAGTCCATTGCACGCTGGGTGGTAGGCGGTGGTGCGTTTGTGGTGGAATCCGATGGTTTTTGCCAGGTATTGGAACAGGGCGGACTCAAATTGACGACCGCGATCTGTCACAATATCTGTCGGACAGCCAAATCTGGATATCCACCCTGATATTAACGCTTTTGCCACCGTTTCTGCTGTGATGTCATGGATGGGCATGACTTCTGGCCACCTAGTGAAGCGATCTACCGCAGTCAAACAATAACGATACCCATCGGATATAGGTAGAGGGCCTATAAGGTCGATGTGTATATGTTTGAACCGGGCTCGTGGTAGATCAAAGGTACCTAACGGGGTAGACACATGGCGGCTGACCTTACTACGCTGGCACGCCAAACACGTCCTGGCCCAGTCTCGACAGTCCTTCCTAACTCCGGGCCATACAAACCTTTCAGCAACGAGCTGGGCGGTTGCAGCGGCACCGGGGTGACTTAGGGAATGGAGACTTTGAAAAACTTGCGTCCGGAAATCTTTTGTGACGAACGGCCTAGGGGTAGCGGTACTGACATCGCAGTAAAGAAGCTGACTGCTCCCGGGGTATTCCATCTTTTTGAGACGGAGTGATGAGGTGTCAGTCAGGTAAGTAGCCAGCTCGGGATCAGTTTCCTGGGATTGTGCGAGATCTTCGAGACGAATTGGAGAAGCCAACTCATCGACTCGCGACAAGGCGTCGGCAACGACGTTATTCTTGCCGGATATGTGCTTTATATCCGTCGTAAATTGGGATATAAAATCCAAGTGACGGAATTGCCGTGGCGAGCAGTTATGCTTCCTTTCATGAAAGGCATAACTAATCGGCTTATGGTCGGTGTAAATGGTGAAATGTCTTGCTTCTACCATATGCCGGAAGTATTTGACGGCTTCGTAGATCGCAAGAAGTTCACGGTCGTACGGAGAGTACTTCGTTTGAGCCGGGCTAAGTTTTCGGGAGAAAAACGCTAAGGGTTCCCACACGTCGTCCCGTAACTGCTGAAGGACAGCCCCGATAGCCGAATCTGATGCGTCTGTAACCAATGCAAGCTTGGCTCGGCAGTCTGGATGTGCCAAAAGAGCTGCATTAGAGAGGCTTTCTTTGGTCTCATTGAAAGCCTTCAGAGCATGTTCGGACAGGGTGATGGGTGTGGAGCCCTTGACAGCCCCCGTAAGTAGGGCGTTGAGAGGCGCTTGAGTTTGGGCGGCGTTTGGCAAAAATCGCCTGTAAAAATTCGCCATGCCCAGAAAACGCCTAAGTGACCTAACGTCCTTGGGTGGGGGGTAGTCACGTATGGCCTGTACTTTCGTGACCAGTGGTTTGGTGCCGCTCTCCGAAATGCAATAACCTAGGAAGGTTATCTCGGGAGCTCCAAAAACACACTTAGACACGTTGAGGACCATGCCGTAATCCCTGAGCCTGGAAAATACTTGGCGTAAGTGGTTCTCGTGTTCTGATGGATCTCTGCTATAAACGAGGAAGTCATCTAAATAGCAGTAGACGAAATCTAGCCCACGAGTGATCTCATCCACAAAACGTTGAAACGTTTGACCCGCATTTCGCAAGCCAAACGTCATAAATGGGAATTCGAACATACCAAAGGGTGTAGTGATGGCAGTCTTCGGTATGTCCTCGGCGCAGACTGGGATCTGGTTGTAGGCCTTCACTAAATCGAGGGTGCTGAAAATTCTACAACCAGATAAGTTATGCGCAAAGTCATGAATATGACGTATTGGGTACCTGTCGGGTATTGTGCGGGCGTTGAGTTGCCTGTAATCGCCGCAAGGACGCCAACCGTTGTCTTTCTTCGGCGCTAAGTGCAGCGGGGACGCCCACGGACTCTCTGAAGGGCGAGCAGTGCCATTAGCTAACATGGCATCGAACTCTGCCTTCGCTATCTTCAATTTGTCCGGCGCTAATCGTCTCGGTGTGCACGAAACTGGAGGACCTGGTGTGGTGCGAATGTGGTGTTGTGTGTTATGTGGTGTCATGCGTTGTGTACCAGCTGGTCGAGTTATCTCGGGAAACTCCTGAGACAGTAAAAGATGGTAACGCGAATCGCCAGTTATAACCTTGACAGAAAGCACATTAATACAATTGCCTGCTGAAGAAGCTATAGCAGATAGAGAAGTAGTATTGTCTATTAGTTTTTTACTTTTACAGTCGACTATTATATTATAAAAGCACAAAAAATCTACTCCTATAATGGGCCTTGTAACATCGGCAACCACGAATTGCCAGGGGTAGTTTCGGCGTAGTCCGAGGTCCAGGTTAAAGTGCGCGTAGCCGTAGGTATCGATGGTCGATCCGTTCGCTGCAGTGAGCTTGTAGCTCGTTGGTGCACGACGCTCTTGAAGACGACCTCGGGGGAAAACGCAGAGGTCGCTGCCTGTATCGACCAAGAACTGCGTTTTCGTGCTACGGTCTGTCACGAAGAGGCGACCTGGAGAAGTGGGGCAATCGTCTGTCGCCATTATCGATTGCCTGTGGCATTTCCCGACTTGAAGTCGCACGGCTTTTGGCATTTCTGTGCTTTGGAGCCAAACTTTGCGTGGTACCAGCACAAGGGGTGTCGCCGGTAAGTCGATGCTGATCTAGACGATGAGCGGGAAGAATGTCTGCGCTGGGGTCTGGATCGGTCACGGCAACGCGAAGATCGGGTATGCTCATCGAATTTTGTAGTGAGGCGCTCCACCATCTTCCGTAGCTCACTGATCTCGCTGGAGGTGTTAGAGCTCGACGCCACGGCAAACGAGGAAGCTGCTGCGACATTGGCTGGTGACGAAATCTCCTGAATGCGGTCCGCTAAGTCAGCCAGCTGCTCCAGGGAATGGGTGGGCTGAGAGGCGAGTACCGTCTGGATGCTGTTCGGGAGTCGGTTGCACCAGATAGATTTGATGAACTCCTCTGGTACGTTAGGTCCTGCCAAGTCTTGAAGGTGTCGAAGGAACTGGGACGCCTTCCGATCTCCTAACTCCTCGTGCGTCAATAGCTGCCTGACCTTCTTCTCGTGGGAGGCGGTGAGACGCTTGATGAGCTCGTGCTTGATTTTCTCATAGCGGTTCCTAAGCGGCGGGTTGACTATGATGTCCTTCACTGCCTTCGCGTGAGTCAACTCGAGATTTGTGATGACGTTGTTGAACTTTACTGCGTCATCCGTTATCCCAAAAACCTCAAATTGTCCTTCCAACAACGCGAACCATATCTCGGGATCATCCGGCGAAAATGACGGAACCTTCAAATTATATTTCCGAATGTCGGACGACTCGTCATTGCTTGGGTCAATGGAAACGCGCGATTTTTTTGTTCGTCGGGTGGTGACATTCACGCTGGTCTTGCGTGATTCGGCCGTTTTAGGTGAGTCACTGCTGTCGCTCATTATGTGTTCTATTCGGGGTCACCAATTTGGCGGGTATGTGCCAAACAACTTTAGCGATATATTATGTGGTAGAATAAATATCGTTTGTACTTAGCTGAGGTGATGTGAATGCAAAGTCCAGTGTCCAGTAATAATAGCACGTATAATTCACAACACAAAGATAGTCACAATAGAAAGCTAAGTTATAGAAGAGAGAAAGAAGGAGAACAGAGCACACAAGCAGAAGGTTACTAACACAGTAAAACAGTCAATACTAGAATAATAGTCACACGAAACATAAAAGCATAAAGGCGCGAAGCGTAAGCCAGATAGCTGAGCGGCGTGCGTTCAGAGCGGGTCATAGATTCTGACTGGTGGCGGCCGGCGCACCGAGTTGATCGTGCGCAGCTGTTAATACAGGGAACAATACAGCGACCGGTTGTTTGCGCGTTTCCTATGTTTCACGGCAATCAGCTGATAACAACGCTGACGATATTGTGTGCATGTTATTTGTGAATTGTTATATAAATATTAGAATATAAGTAATGTAAATATAGTAAGTATAATATAACTAAGTAGGTATAGTACATAGTGTAAATATGTAAATAGTAATAAACATGTAATTAAATATAGTGTTCATGTAATGTTATAAATATTTCTTATAATATGAAATAAATATATAACATTAATAATAATACTAATGTGGATGTAGGCCACATTAAATATTCAAAGTATTTAATTAAATTGTATAATTGGGACAAAAATGTATAAAAACATTATTTTAATTATTGGTCCACCTAGGTCCTGGACCCAGCCCAGGGGGGGGTCATGACCCCCATGACACCCCGACACCCCCCCCCCCCTGGATCCGCCCTTGTCCGCGCCGAATGCGTTCTTGTTACGATCATGGTATGACACGTTGTAGTGGGCAGATAACTTTAGCCGCAATGAATACAGAAAAAGATAGAGAAAATTTTAGCCATTCCTTTGCTGGTGGACGGTTAAATGCGCGCTTGGCAATTTGCTATCAAGTGAGATGAAGGCAAAAGGTGCCCCATCAGTTCCCTAATACAAAAAGAAACATGTTTTAATCCAATCTGATAAGACCAGCAGAGGAAAAATAGAAAATCGCAGGGATTTCTCCTAAACCATTTAGACCCAAAACGAGGACAACTTCTAAGTGAGCAGATCAATCAAATCAACTACAGCGCTCATGTATAATTTAACTCATTTGGCTAAAGAATAATTACTTACGCAAGCAGTCATTCGTATAAGTTGCACTATACACTATACTGGAGCAAAGACAAATTGATTTACGTAATCGATTCCGGAATCTCAAAGGCATAATCAACTATAGCGTAAGTTTATCCTAGGTGTAGGTACTATTGGGTTAGAATACGATCTTGGGATTTCAACGCTTGTATCTATTATCAATATTTATATTCACTAAACAACCGTTTTAAGTCTATGACCAATTACAATACAAAAAAAGAAACAGCAACAGTTTTGATAGTTTAAATAGCCAATACTTCGACCAATAGAGATTTTTCCTAAAAGTTCCTTTTTATATTCATCTGTGTATCACTGAATTGGGTTGGCAACGCTCCAGTAGAAACGTTTGCACTTAACTGAGCCAGATATTGTGTCAAGACCTTCAAGACCAAATTTTCTTGTTTTCTTTATATCGTTGTATTTGCCAACGTTCTGGAGGTGAAGAGGGCAAAAAAACTAAGTAGTTCCAATGTTTCAAACATTTATTTCTGCTTTTAAATTCTGACGTAAATTTTACTAATTTACGCTTTACCAAATACAGGTAAAGCTTATGATTTTATTAACATAACAAACATTATTAAAATTATAAATGACATAAAATTAAAATGTTCTAAAGTTGATCATCGAAGAAAAGATTATTTATAAAAGGTTTGTAAAACTTAATGAAACAGTAATATGAAATTAATTGTTTTTGTAGCAGAGTAAATAGAGAATTTATAAAATTACATAGTAATCTTTTTTACAAATTTTGTCTCCTTTCCATGAATGGATCTTATACATTAGAAATTGAGACGCTTAAGGCACGGTGAAATTACATCTAACTATATTTTACATATTACAACTATTATAGACACTCTTGGTAACGCTTTTTTATATCTATCTTGCAAACCGTGATATGTACAAAAATATTTATTTTATCTTCACTATCTAAAGTTAAGCAATTTAAATAAAAATACAAATAAAATTGTACAAAAATTTAACTGATAAATAAACACAACTACTTAATTAGATACATAAATGCTGTTTGTGATGTTTTAAAATGCAGCACCTCCTTATAAAATACGAATAAAATAACATTCTCAACAAAACCGGAATCTTGAATTAGATAATATATAAAACTTACATAGCATACATAAGTCTTTTCGCACAGTTCATATACAGTTTGGCACAAGTACACAAAACTGTTGGCTATGATCGGTTTCTAAAACCGATACTCCTCGAATCAGGCCCGCGAATTGTCTCTCCTTTGTCTTTCCAGTTGCTTTCTGTGATTGTGTCGTTTTCTCGCAATGATTGCTATAAGTATTATAACCACTGCTAAGGCAACGCCTATACCTATCCACCAATAGACATTATAAGATGCTTCTTGGATTTTAGAATCGATTTTCTGGTCCCCAACGTCAATAGGTTTCTTTATTTCCAATACGGCTACAGTAGAAGTTTCAATACTAAATTTCGAATTCGTTTCATCTCCTACGTCGATATTGTTGGACATTGGTGATTCCGTCTCAATTTCTTCAGCAATTGGGTTAGTTAAGTCTGCATTTTCATCAACTTCTGGTTTTAGCTCTGGTTCTGGAAGATCAAGATATTCATCCATTTTTTCTATTTCATTGGTAGATGGGTCGAGTTGTCCATCTAAGTATTCGTCTAAAAGACGATAATAATCTGTTAGTCCCGTATATTCTAGACCATTTTCTTTTTTTGCCAACAAATCACTAACTAATTCCGGCCACTGCGTAGTATATCCTTGCATCATGGACTCGCTGTAACAATTATAACAAGCGTATTATATAACAGATATACTGATACAAGAGAACAGAATATTGCTTAATTAATATTACCTCAGACGATCATTATTAGACCCTACGTGTGTTAATAAATCAGACTCGTCAGACATAAGTTCTTCGGCAAAAGATTGATATACTTGATATTTTAGGATTAGCCCCATAAATTTCCTGCAAAACATAAAAGAATATTCCATTACTAAAACATAATAGCAGATACCTTAAATAGGAAATAATAAAATGTATTTTAATTCGAATGCTGTAATTAAGAAGCGAGTGTTTAATATCTCTGTAGACCAGAATAATTGTCTTTTAATAATAGATAATAATTCTTACCCGATGAAAGGTTTGTTGAATACTACATAAGGATCTGCTAGAAAATCTACATTTGAGGTTTCCAATAGAGAAAATTCCTTTCTAAATTCGCCCCAGCTCTTAGCTGCCTCTGAAGGGGGTATTGTTCCCTTTAATACTTTTAATCTCCATTCATCTGCTGCCAGATAATAATTCAACCTAAAATGAATAAATGTAAGCTTCATAATTCAAACTTCAAACGAATAAACGTAATGAATATTTTCTATTCAACGTAAGTACTTACTTCGGTAAATCTCTCAATGCTAATATGAGTTGTAAAATAAGACGGTGATGGTTAGCGTTGTAATTAAATGTATCGAGAGAAAATAGTCCATTTCTATCTATAGCATGCGGAGTTAGGGCTAGTAGAGATACAAAGCCCGGTACAGCTTCGTATATAGCTGAAAAACAAAATAATTATTAAACCGAAACAAGTTAATAATAATATAATTTCTTACATTTAAATTGTATTCTCACCGGAGTAGCGTGGAGCTTCACGTAAGATATAAGTGTTGTTACTGTACAATGCTGTGATTTGTTTGTATAAAATCTTTGTAGCAGTCTCGTGAGCTTCAACATAATTCCCAATGGTAACATCTTTGCAAGTTACTATTCTTACTTTATTTGGCTTACACCAGTCCACAAGCGTAGACGGGCAAGTGCTGTTAAATACTGATTCTGACCACACTTCTGATTTGATTTCACCGAGTTTTAATTCATGTATCAAACCTGCAGCTGTTTTAAATAGTTCCACACCGCCAAGATTCTATAAAAGTTAAAAAATATATGTTATTGCATGTAACCAATATGAAAATCACAAAGAAGAGTTTTTGAAACCATTTGCAACAATACGCTAGTGTTGAATTTGGAAATTATATGAAAGCTTACGGAAGAGGTCGGAGAGTACCTCATACAGTAAGATCTAAAAAAATATGCACTACTTACCTTTAATTGTAGATTTGCATGGACTTTCTGATAAACGGCAGCATGTTTCGGCAATAGGTTTTCTATTACATTTGACCAGTCGTCTCCATTTAGTGATCCTACAAAAAAAATGCATAAAGTTTTAATGTCGTATTTATTTTCTAATCTTACAACCCAATTCTAGCACCTGGTGCCGCAGAGACAACGTGAAAATAATAAATTTCCAACAACAAAGCTTCATAGCTATTGTTTGATAAGTCTTTGCCACAGTTAGCAGTATTTTCCTAGCTTTGCAAGTAATAACATTATTCGAGTACATTTCTTAAATCAAATAATATCCAAATACTATATATCCTTACTTTCTTTCTAATTAGTAGTATTTCACAAAAGTTAATCAATAACAAAACTTTTTCGAAAATCTTAGTAGAACATATTGCTATAAAAAAGTTTGTAAGTGTAAGTAACATAATAATAATACTAAGCCCGGATTATATGTGCTAGTATTTAAAGATAAGATAGAAGGTACGATAAAACCCGCAACGCTAGCAATCGAGCGTCTCAAGATAGAATAGTTTATTAAGGTGGACTCTTATTTCCTGAGTTTTATTTTCCAATTTTGCTATAATATAATATAATTCTACCCTAGCTTATTCGCTTGTTTCGTAGGGCTGTCGTATCCATTTGAATAGGTGACAAGCAGCGTATTGCTCTAGACCTGTGATAAAAGGTTTCACATTCCAGAACCAAAGAGTGGGCGCCACATATTGTACTTAAGGCACTGCAATGATACTAGCTTCAAATTATGTAAATAGCTGCCGGTCTGGCTTGCACCAAGGCAGGATACGAAACCAGATTAGGATATGTTTATCTAGCTTGATATCCAAGTTTCACGGGCTTCGTCTTTTCTAGCCATAGGTGATTATTGTAAAATAAGTGATAGGATTGACCTAATTTTTGCCAAATTAAATGTAGCAAATAAGCATTCACAAGTCTTACAAGATAGGTACTTAATACGAAATGTGAAGCATTATAATAAACTCGTACAATTTATACCATTACGAAAAATTTTGATATTTCCACGGTCAGGGTTTATGAAGTCATATATTCCCGTTTTATTGGATTTTATTTGGTACATAAGGAAATTAGGGATCGGATATTGTGTGAGAACTACGGGTACAATAAAATAGTCCATGGACTGGGCTTTCCCTGGGGTAATCGCACATCGGATATTTTACGATTCTGTGAAGCTTCACACAGTTGAGAGTTAATTCTTATCAATGGTCTTTGCCTTTTTTATGGTTACTATTTTTCTTTAATTGTGCAAAAAAGTAAGGGATAAGTTTGAATAATCAATACTGCACCAAAGTGTATCTGCGAAATAAAATTTTGAAGATTGCATGATTGTAGACGATTTTATTGCTATTATAACATAAACAGACTGACTGGTATTTAATAAACTAGATTTTGCCCGCGACTTCGTCCCCGTCGAATAGTTACTTTTTTTTTTTTGTAGGGTACCTAATTTTTACTGATCAAACACAGTCATGTTTCCAATAAATATACCTACGTATAGAAGACATAGACAAATTTGTTTTTTGACAGACTGCTCGAACGAAGGAATCTAACTTCACACGAACTGTATTACCTCATAGAAAGGACCGTGTATGTATGTAAATAGACATGAAATTCTTATACATTTTCTATAGCCCAGTGAATTGGGAAATTCACTTAAATCTACTACAAAGGCTCTGTGATGTCTGACGCTTTCGCTTGGAGTATAAGTATTTAGAAAGTAAACATTGCTCAGTGGCTCCAAATGCTTTGTATTTTGGATTTCCTACTATTAGAATTAAGTTTCTTTGTTAAACAATAAAGAAAAAGATAATATTTTCATTGCATATCAAATAGTAGCCTTTTAATTACTTTTTGTAATTTACTAGTAAAAACATCATCACTGTTTTTAATTTACTTCTACCCATGATATCTTGAAAATTTTAATCAAAAATTGTTGGTTGGATAAAAATACTAAACTTTCATTTAGCGGTTTATTTGGATCCATTTAATTAATAATCTTTAATTAAATATCCGTCGACTACAGTAAATATATAAGATACTAGGTTTTTATGTAGTAGTTTAGTAAGAAAGTAACATAAAGAATTTAATATTCGTTCGCTTGCGAGTAAAATCCTGAACTGCCTATTAGACACCAAACGTTCCAATACAGATAGAAATTCCTAGACAGGATGAAATTAAGGCATTTTAATACTTTTCAAGAGTGATTGATAGTAATCGATTACCCTTCCTTTGGTGTCTAAAGATGCTCGAACTAGATATTACTTGCTTGTTAATTTATACTCACATTTTAGCAAAGAATTTCGGTATTGATAATTAAAAGTATGTAGATAAAATCTAGTAAGACGAAAATAAATTTAACCTCTTCAATTATGTAATATGTTTGTTTTGTTTAAGACAGTAATTTGTATGCTCGAAAACTTAACATAAGCCATCGAAACAACAATCATTTGCAATCTGGTATTCTAACTACTCCAAATTTCAATAATGTATCCACGGACAATTATGCTAAAGTTGTTAAAACATTTAACCCAGGAGGTTGAGTTATTAAAACATTTACAAACCGCCAATGGGGCGGACGCTTAATTTGTAGAAGTAAGCGTATCTATCGAGTGAGCGATAGCAAATTTTCCTCTAATGTAACTTGCTACTTTACTAATGAGATATTAAATTGTTTGGAAAATACCACTTTGCGCTACTTCTCTTTTATAAAAGCGGTAACCACTAATTGTGGATTCAGACATTTATTACAGGTTGAACCCATCCCATTTCATCAATTGTCTTAGCTTAGCATTCAGGAGTTCAATTAATTAATTTAAAGGAAAATTATATTACTATCATTATAACATAAATAATTTACATTATATTCAAAACCTCAGTTTAGAATATAATGTCTTGAAATTCTACTTCAAAGGCGAAAAACGTCTACAAATTAATTAACTTACTCAATAAGTGAACCGGCAAAGGCTTCCCTACTGCGTCTGTACCCTTCAGTCTGAGAGCTATGTATTTATGAAGCTTCATGTACAGCGGTCGCACGCTGTCCCATAGTTCGCGCGCTTTAATCATCGCCCCTTCATATTCCACTAGGGAATCCCAATACTCCTCCACAGTTTTATAATCTAAAAAAGAAATAATTTTAAGATGCCTTCAGAAATGAACATCTAGTATTTTTCTTACGTTATCGTCAAGGCTACATTTACACAAGTAACCCACTTCACAGATAAATCAAATATAGTCGAAAGTATGTCATAGGATATCAGAAACATTGTCAATCTACGCTCCTCAGTCAACTATCCGTTAGGCCGCGGTCTCCAAGCCAGCGAGGAGCGGGGCGACGTCGATGGAGCGACGGCGGCGCGACAGCCGGGGCGGTGGACGCCACACACCGTCGGACTAGCTCTCTAGCTATACAGTTTTTGGGTAGTCTAATCTGCTGTCGCCTGTACCATAATGGGTCCAAAATAAAAGCCGTTCAAATATTGCCTACTCTCCCATAAAAACTGATTTTATACGTGACAGAGTTTGGACAAGAAAAATCGAAAATATTTTTGTATTATAGAAATTTTCATTCGATTTGAATTTAAAAACATTATTTTGTGTCGTTTTACTGTACCGAAGTACAGTGTAAAATCTGTTTGCTTATTTTGTATAGTGTTTGTATGTTGCTAAGATGAGATGCCACAAGGAGATGGAGAATTATCCCCTTAAGAAGTCTCCCTTTGACTTTCTCGTATACCGGAAACGACTCAAAAGTTGATAGAAGCCTTATATTTGTCACTCATCCGAGTACCCACCGCGTACTTGGTTGCTTAACTTTCGTGATAGACCACTCAAAAGTTGATAGAAACCTTAATATTTTGATGTCATACATGCATGTTAAATTTGGTTGCAATAAGTTAAAGCATACTCGAGTTATCGTGCTAACGCACAGACACACACACAGACACACAGATACACACACAGACATAATTCCAAAAAAAATATTTTTGGACTCAGGGAGGTCCAAAACGTGTAAATCCGTCAAAATCTCGAGGTCGAATTTTTGACGATTACAAGACTTCCTCTAAGTATACTCCGTATGCTCGAAAGTAAAACACCATTACCCTTTTCTCTAATTATTTCGACCGCTGAGCTGGCGCTACACCGCGGACGGGGCGGGCCGTCGACGTGTGCGTGGCGAATGTACCGCGACGTCCCATTGAGCGGGACGTTACGGTGTGACGTCTTCGATGTTTCCTATATTACAACGATCAGCGTCACGCACCCGTCGACGTCCCGTCCGCGGTGTAGCGGTAGCTTTAATCATTTCTACAGAACACACACATGTGAACCATCATTTTAACGTAATACCTGTATTACATTAAAATGATCGTCAAGATTCTGCTCTAAAACGTCGGTTTAAATTATAAAATGCTATTCTACGAACACTCTCACCTCTTTTAATTAAACCCCATTAATGAGAACTCTCCTATTCAGAAAGTTCAGTAACAGTTCTTTAGTTGTAGGTACTTTGAAGCGCTAAATATCGTGAAAGAGAACATGTGTAAGGAGTATGTAGTTAGTTAGCAGTGCTCTGAAGGTGGTATAGAGTTTTATAATAAGTTAATGTAATTTAATAAGTTATGTTAAAGTAATTATAATAAGTTTTATTAAATCATATTGGTATAATCCAGTGGTCGGCAAAGTGTGGCTTTAGAGCCGCATGTGGCTCTTTGTCTCCTTATGTGCGGCTCTGGCACAAATATTCACGGAACATCATCATCAACATCAACAGCTCATATGTCCCCACCGAGGGGCTCGAGCCTGCCCCACATTAGGAGCGATTAGGCCTTAGTCAACCACGCTGGCCAAGTGCGGGTTCGTCAACTTCACACACAACCTAAGAATTTCTTCATAGGTGTGTGCAGGTTTCCTCACGATGTTTTCCTTCACCGTAGAAGCGTCGATTAAACGTACATATGGATTCAAAATTTGAAAACACATTGGTACGTGGCGGGGATCGAACCAGTGCCTCCCGGGTGGGAGGCGACGCTCTTACGCACTACGCCACCGACGCTTCTATCTTATTCACGGAAGGCGCAATAATAATTTCATTAAAAAAAATCGGGAGTGGGGTCCCCTTGACTTTCTCGTATACCACAAACGACTCAAAAGTTGATAGAAAGCTTATATTTTGATGTCATACATACATGGTAAATTTTGGTCACCCATCCAAGTACCGATCTCGCATAACTTTTGTGATCGACGTCTCAAAAGTTGATAGTGTTAGCTAATTATTGTGTTATAGGATATTTTGTGTAAATTGCATGTTGCTTACTTGGTGCGTACTCGACGTAAACAACATGCAATTGCCAAAATAATAGTTAAAACAGCTGATTAATATTCTGAAACTTATTTCTTTTTTTTTGTAACATCCTAAATACTTTAAATTATAATAATTGGTTTGATTCAAAGACTATGTATCGATTCGTGAAAAGACTTCTTATTTATATTCATAAAATATGAATAAGTAAACTATAATTTGGTCTTTAGAAATCAAAGTATGATTTACAAACTTGTACGACGTACTGATTTACCAAGATTATAAAATCCACGTGTTAATAAAAGAAAAGACATATTAAAAATATGAATAATTAAAACATAAAATATTATTTAAAAATCAAGATATAAAGTATAAGTTTTTATGATGTACTGAACTATTGATATTATACTGCTGTTTAACTAAATGGTAAAGAATAGACAATGTCCACGTGCTTATTTAAGAAATGGTTTATTTGAAATAAGGTTTCCTAAAACTTAAATTGTTATTTAAAAAACCAAATATAAATTATAATAATGTAAGGTGCATAAAATTGTTACTATGAATGCTGATTCATTAGAATTCCAAAAGATTTATAAAGACTAAACGATCATGGCGCCAGCTGCTTGCCTATAAAAGCAGCTGGGGACATGATCGTCAGTCAGTTATCGTTGTGAAGTCAAGGCGTGAACATCAGCACGTAAGTGAATATTTCTGTGGCTATTCTTTGATACTTTGTGTTACTTATTGTACATCTTATCTTTGTTAAACGATGTGTAAATTATTTCTGTAAGATGAAGGTACCTGAGCAAAGTAATAGTTAAATTCGTTATCTTAGTTTATAATATGTTCCTATTATAGAATATTCTATGCTCTTATCATGTTATGTAGCGCATATTGAATTAATTTGTATCGCTAGTACCTTTTGAATAGATAATATAGTTCATATAAATTACAATGTGTAAATAAATTGCGAGTTAAAATGGGCATCGTGGTTTCATTTAACAATTCAGAAGTGGGATTGAACTCGCATAAGTGGGATGTAGAATAAACCCTAACACATAATGAAACCACTTTTTTTTTTTTTTTTTTTTTTTTTTTTCTCTCTTCTTCTTCTTTATTACTTGTTAAACTTTTCAATTAGAACAAATATGTCCCGAGCAATCATGGTGTGTTCCAGGAGAACAATGCAGCATACAACATCACCAATTTTGGGATCGCTGAGCGTCTCCCAGAGCTGTGGACAGCGTCGCGGAGGTTCCCGCACCGCTGAACGACACAGCCGGGAGCCGCGCAGCCAGGACCGGTACATCCGGCCCCTGCGCAGCGAAGGACAATGCAGTCCAGCGCTGCATAGCCAGGAGTGGCGCACACGAGCGCTGCGTAGCCCAGAGCGTCGCAGCAAGGAACGACGCAGCCGAGAACAGCGCTGCCGTGAGCGGCGCAGCCAGGCGAGGTGCAGCCGGCTGCGACGCAGTGAGGAGCAACACAGCCAGCAGCCACGGAGCCGGGAGCTGCGTAGTCGGGAACCGCGCAGCCGGGAACCGCGCAGTCGGGAACCGCGCAGCCGGGAACCGCGCAGCCGGGAACCGCGTAGCCGAGAGCCGCGCAACCGTACGCCGCGCGACCGAGAGACGAGGAGCAAGGTACCGTACAACTTGGAGCGTCACAGTCGGGAGCTACACACTCCTCCCTGTAGGGCACGTGGCCCAATGCTACGTGATCAGGGCAATGTGGCGCGTAGCCGCAGTCCTGTGACGTCCAGTCACACCCTGATGGTGGGTGACCTTAGCAGAGTTCACGAACCGCGCAGGGCGACGCCAGCGTTAGAACACCGATCCAAGAATTTTGACGATGCGCGTGAGGCCTCTCCTAATCCTTTGGGTAGCAATAGGTTAGAACACTCCAATAACTTTGATTTTTTGATCGAAGCTTTAAAAACGGCGGTGTCCGATGCTGGGAAGGTCCCTGTAGGTTTATTGAATAATAATACTATTCCCGAATTCGATCCGGCAAAAAAGGAACAAACAATGACCATGTGGCTCCACAAAGTGAATGAATGTGCCACTATTTATGGTTGGTCCCAACGACAGGTAGTGCATTACGCTTTGCCAAAATTACAGGGTGTAGCCAAAAGATGGTTCGAGGGATTACCATCAGTACTATTTTCTTGGGAGGAATGGCAGACAAAATTATTAGCAGCATTTCCTTCGGTTGAGAACTACGGGCAAATGTTGAGTGATATGCTTGCTAGGCGGGCACGGTTTGGTGATCCCCTTGAGGACTATTTTTACGATAAAATTGCTTTATTGAATCGATGTAATATTACGGGTAGACACGCGGTGGAATGTGTATTGCATGGTATAGATGATCGTTCCGTTAGATTAGGAGCTGAGGCAGCTTGTTTCCAGGATGTAGATAAATTACTACCCTACTTAAGGAACTCGAGAAACATAAAACCAACCCAAGATAAAAGAAATGCTAATAATAGGCCTAATGTTTCTAAAAATTTTGAGTCTCAGACCCGTCCATCTAATCGCAGAGACAGACCTGTACGTTGTATAAACTGTAAAAATGAAGGGCACTTTGCCAACCAGTGTCCACAACCTGTGAAAAAATGTGGACGCTGTATGAAATTAGGTCACGATACAGAAAATTGTTATTCTAAAATAATGCCAACCGAAAAATCTGTTAACCGGGTCACTAATGATAGACATACTAGTCACAAATACTACAAAATTGCATTAGTTAACAATGTGCCTATGGAGTCATTTATTGATTTAGGTAGCGACTGCTCTATGTTGAAGTATTCGGAACTTTCAAAATTAAATAATCCTGACATTGAAACTGATAATTTACCTACCTTACGGGGTTTCGGAAATTCAATAGTCCATTCGTTTGGAAAGATTAACGTAAATCTCGAGGTTGATGGAGTTCAAGCTAAAACAGAATTATATATTGTTCCTGATAGTGCAATGCATGTTCCATTGATGATAGGACAAACGTTCACCGAGCAACCACATGTAGGTGTTCTTAAAACAAGTGACAACTTCGAAATTGTACAAATGTACGACAATATTAATACTAAGGTAGATATACATTGTAAAGTAGACATTATTATAAATGCAATTACAGTTGTGGACGTTTATACAAATCCCAAATTCTCAGGAGATCTATATATTCAAGGGAATTTGCGTAGTAAAATAGGATATTGTCACTACATACTTTCGGGTATATATACATTTGACCAACAAGGGTTAGGTCAAATTGTAGTCAACGGCTTGGATAACAATACCTTTAAATTAGATAAAGATCTCCTCATTGCCCGCGGTGTGGTTGCACGAGAAAATATAAAAAGCAGTGTTTTTAATGTAACAACGAATAGCTGCCAACAAGACCCTATTAATTTTGATGATCTTAAAATGGGAAAGAACCTTGATACTCAAGTTACGGCAGAATTACTAGCATTACTTAACAAATTCCGCCACTGTTTTGCTTTTACTATATCAGAGCTAGGACAGACTAATATATCTGAAATGTCTATTAAATTGTTAGATAATCAGCCGGTAGTTTACCGACCATATCGTTTGGCAATCAAAGAGAAGGAGGTAGTTAGGGGCATGATAAAAGAATTGCAAGATAATGACATAGTTAGGCCCTCGATATCGCCCTATGCAAGCCCAATAATTTTGGTTCGAAAGAAGACCGGCGATTATCGCATTTGTATAGATTATAGGGCTCTGAATAAAAAGACTATCAAAGAAAATTACCCGATGCCCCTTATAGACGATCAATTGGATCTGTTAGCAGGTAATCAATATTTTACTACACTTGATCTTGCATCGGGATACTACCAGGTACCTATAAAGGAGGAAGACAAATACAAAACTGCCTTCGTCACACCGGACGGCCATTTTGAATTTAACAGAATGCCGTTCGGCTTGGCAAACGCACCCGCCATTTTCCAGCGTATAATGCATCAGGTACTTGGAAACTTACGTCACAAGGAGGCATTGGCCTATTTAGATGATATAATTATTCCATCTAAAGACATTGCAGAAGGTATGTCAAGATTAAGCATTGTTCTCGAATTGTTGTCCAAAGCTGGGCTCACACTTAAACTTAATAAATGCGTATTTTTTGGCCAATCCGTAACTTATCTAGGATTTGAGGTGTCTAGCAAGGGTATAACACCGGGTACTAAGAAAATCGAGGCAGTTGAACGATTCCCTGTCCCAAATAACCAACACACCGTTCGTCAGTTTTTAGGCCTGGCTAGTTTCTTTAGGCGGTTTGTACAAGATTTCTCTATTATCGCGAAACCATTGACCCAGTTACTAAAAAAGAACGCACGTTGGCAGTGGGGTTCTGATCAACAATTGGCATTTGATAATTTAAAAAAAGCGTTAGTTCAAAAGCCTACATTAGGTTTATATAACCCTAACTCGGAAACTGAACTTCACACAGATGCTTGCAAGATAGGTGTAGCTGGAATACTATTACAGAAAAATAACCAAAACATTTTAAAACCAATAGCATATTTTAGCAAGCAAACTAGTCCTGAAGAACAAAACTACTCGTCTTATGACTTGGAGACCTTAGCGGTTGTAGCTTCTCTTATAAAATTTCGCGCATATTTAATCGGAATTCATTTCAAGATTCTCACGGACTGCAATTCATTACGGGCTACATTTTCAAAACGTGATATGTTGCCCCGTGTAGCCCGATGGTGGACTCAAATGCAGGAGTTTGATTTCGAAATTATATATAGAGCAGGGAAGTCCATGGCACACGTTGACGCCCTAAGTCGCAACCCACCTACCACGGATAAATTAGACGAGCATTTAATATTTAATATTCAAAACATATCTGACACTGATTGGATTATTACAGTACAAAATGCAGACACTGAAATCCAAAGAATTATTTCTATTTTAAAAGACCCAAACCTTGAAGATATTGTAGATATTAAAACTAACTATAAATTAAAAAACGGTAAATTATTCCGCATCACGGCTGATGGTGATAGGTGGGTCGTGCCGAAAGGTGTTCGTTGGCAGGTAGTGAGGCAAAACCACGACGATATAGGACACTTTGCCCTGGAAAAAACTTTGGATAAGGTGAAATCAAATTATTGGTTTCCTAAAATGAAGAGATTTATAAAAAAATATGTGTCCTCTTGTTTAGAATGCGCATATTCTAAGGCGGCTGGAGGGAAAAAGCAGGGGTTTTTACACCCGATCGAAAAGGTTGACATACCTTTCGACACCATACATATAGACCACGTAGGGCCTTTTGTTCGCAGTAATAAAGGAAATACACATATTCTCGTTATAATTGATGCATTTACGCGGTATATTTATTTAAAAGCAGTCCGTAACACTAAATCAAGTATCAGTATTAAAGTATTGCGAGAATATTTCAGTCTATTTGGGATACCTCGCCGCGTGATATCTGATCGTGGATCTTCCTTTACAAGCGAGAGTTTTAAAAGTTTTATCACAGAAAAAGGCATAAAACACATCCTTAATGCCGTAGCTACTCCCAGGGCCAACGGACAAGTAGAACGTTACAATAAGGTAATCGTCGATTCACTTACTGCCAAAGGTATTGGGAATGCGGACAATAAATGGGATGACCACTTGCCCGATGTCCAGTGGGGTATTAATAATACCTTGAACAAGGGGATTAACAGAACTCCAGCTGAAGTCTTATTCGGACTTAGGACGAAGGGTTCTACTGACGGTAAATTGGTTACGGCAGTAGTTGATAACGAGTGCTTCGATGATAAAAATCGTGATTCCATACGTAACGATGTAAATTCCTTCGTGAAGGCCGCTCAAAAAACTCAGAAAGATAGATTTGATAGGACTCGCTCTAAACCACTCCAGTACAATAAAGGTGACTTAGTTAGGATAGAAAGAAATGTACCCTCTACTGGTGGTAGCAAGAAATTAATACCGAAATATTACGGACCATATAAAATTACTGATGTGTTTGAACATGACCGTTATTTAGTAGAGGATACACCGTTATCCCGAAAAGGAAATAAAAGGTACACAGCTGTGATTTCGGTTGATAAAATGAAACCTTGGCTTGTCTTTGATAGACCCCACGATGAGCTCTTAAGTGATGAGGGTTCAGGTAGTGAATAAGTTAATTGTTTTTATTAATTTGCAGGGAATCAGTTAATTGTTTTATTAATTTACAGGGATTCAGTACTACTAGTATCGATGTTATGTGTATTACTTATGGCTAAAACGGTCGTAAGTAAACACTGTAGATCTTTTGTTTATTGAACAGGTAACACTATTAACCGAAAGGGTTACAGTATTAACCGAAAGGGTTACACTATTAACCGAAAGGGTTACACTATTAACCGAAAGGGTTACGCTATTAACCGAAAGGGTTACGCTATTAACCGAAAGGGTTACGCTATTAACCGAAAGGGTTACACTATTAACCGAAAGGGTTACACTTATAACGGAAAACTAAAAGATGTCGATATATTCTAATTGTAAGATCACTTATTAACACAGTCGCTCTATTTGTTAATGAGAAGTATATTATATTAAATGAATCCTTGGCGAGGTCGCCTTATGTTCATCAGATGGCCGAATCTGTTAGCTAATTATTGTGTTATAGGATATTTTGTGTAAATTGCATGTTGCTTACTTGGTGCGTACTCGACGTAAACAACATGCAATTGCCAAAATAATAGTTAAAACAGCTGATTAATATTCTGAAACTTATTTCTTTTTTTTTGTAACATCCTAAATACTTTAAATTATAATAATTGGTTTGATTCAAAGACTATGTATCGATTCGTGAAAAGACTTCTTATTTATATTCATAAAATATGAATAAGTAAACTATAATTTGGTCTTTAGAAATCAAAGTATGATTTACAAACTTGTACGACGTACTGATTTACCAAGATTATAAAATCCACGTGTTAATAAAAGAAAAGACATATTAAAAATATGAATAATTAAAACATAAAATATTATTTAAAAATCAAGATATAAAGTATAAGTTTTTATGATGTACTGAACTATTGATATTATACTGCTGTTTAACTAAATGGTAAAGAATAGACAATGTCCACGTGCTTATTTAAGAAATGGTTTATTTGAAATAAGGTTTCCTAAAACTTAAATTGTTATTTAAAAAACCAAATATAAATTATAATAATGTAAGGTGCATAAAATTGTTACTATGAATGCTGATTCATTAGAATTCCAAAAGATTTATAAAGACTAAACGATCATGGCGCCAGCTGCTTGCCTATAAAAGCAGCTGGGGACATGATCGTCAGTCAGTTATCGTTGTGAAGTCAAGGCGTGAACATCAGCACGTAAGTGAATATTTCTGTGGCTATTCTTTGATACTTTGTGTTACTTATTGTACATCTTATCTTTGTTAAACGATGTGTAAATTATTTCTGTAAGATGAAGGTACCTGAGCAAAGTAATAGTTAAATTCGTTATCTTAGTTTATAATATGTTCCTATTATAGAATATTCTATGCTCTTATCATGTTATGTAGCGCATATTGAATTAATTTGTATCGCTAGTACCTTTTGAATAGATAATATAGTTCATATAAATTACAATGTGTAAATAAATTGCGAGTTAAAATGGGCATCGTGGTTTCATTTAACAATAGTAACTTTATATTTTGATGTCATACATGCATGTTAAATTTGGTTGCAATAAGTTAAAGCATGCTCGAGTTATCGTGCTAACGCACAGACACACAGACATAATTCCAAAAAAAATTTTTGGATTCGGGGAGGTCCACAACGTGTAAATCCGTCAAAATGTCGAGGTCAAAGTTTTCGACGATCACAAGACACCTCTATACTACGTATACGAGAAAGTAAAAACTGATGCTATTCTTCGCATCAACAAATATTTATTAAGTATGAAATTTTGTTTTATTTAGTGTAGGTACTACTAATTTAGTGTAATAAAGTTTACACAAGCAGATTTGGCTCCCATTTTTTAAAATGTTGTAATGTTTGGCTCTTTGGCTGATAATTTTGCCGACCACTGGTCGAATCGGATTAAGAAGGCTGTCCAATATTGTCTTCTCTCCGCTACTATTCCGAATTATTTATTTCTTATTTAGTTATTAGATTGAAATTACGCCAAATGAAGTCGAAATTCTTCAAAGTCATCAAATAAAAGGCTGAACGTAAGACCCAGGTGTACTTATAACATAGTTTAGAAATAAAATAGATCATTGCCAATTTATTTCAATTAAGTTACCCGGTTTCAGGCTCAAAATATATTGAGACTAGGATAGGACGAAGACTCACCTTTGGAAGCATTCCTTAGCAGTGGGAGGATTTGGTCGACGTATTCATTGATGTCTGGAAGGTTTTTTTCCCATGACATCTTCATACGGTGTAGCGTTTCCTCTTCTTGCTGTCTCGCGAAACTGTTGTGGAATTCTGTTGAAAAACAGAATTATTTAGTACAAACGGTTGTAGGCAAAGCTATATTTAGGTCTTCCAAAACTTTCAAACTTCATCGAAAACTTTCTTCCATGTCCTTATTTTCCTTAAATATTAGTGCTTAATTAATATATTGTGTTTTTATTTATTTTATAAAAACGTTATCATCCCCTTGAAGTTTGCATTTATCGTCGTTGGTAGAATGACGTATGTATGTCGGATCATATATCACGCCGTATTACAAGGTGGCGCGGCGGATTGTAATGTGTGCAGTGTGTGTGAATGTTTAACCAAATAAAACAGTTTGTTGATAAATCCGTTGTATCAATATTACTCTGTTTAATCGAATGGAGATCTTATTATTTGTATGGGTAGGTTCAGGTAATTTTTTTATGACCAGCGGATTGGAATTATTTTCACTCATCACTTTCACACACTATAATACTTCGCGCCGTTTTGTAATACTGCGTGTATACGATCCGCCTGCAACATATACATACCAACACGATCACAATCCCAAAACAGGTTGATAAGTTTTAGGCAATATTATGGGCTACGCAGTTAAGTGCTTCAAAATAGTGACAAGTTACCAGGCTATCGCACACACAAAAGAGCCGTCAAAAAGTAACTAGATATTTTCAAGCCAACGAGGACATGGGGTGCCACACTCAAAAACATCTCAGCTTTTACAATTAGCCGTATTTTATTCAACAGGAATTATGCAAGTCAACAAGACAGACGGCGTAAACTGTGTAACAATTAAATTGCTGTCTAAACTCACCCCGCAAAGAGCAGTTAACGCTGGAACCGCAGTCGTAGTTAGTCGCGAAACGCAACTTGTTCTGAGCCGTGTCGGCGAATGTAACCAGCTGCAACAAATTAATTTTATTACCAATACAATTCTGGGGTGGGTAAGATTTGCTTGTATTATTTCCTCTAACATTAGCTACAAGAACGTAATTGTAAGGGCCAGTTTCTCATTAGCGGTGGGAACATAATAATGCTGTTAGCATGCAATTGTTGGCATGGCAATAAAATCTTATAAAACTAATGAAATGATTTGGACAAGAGGTAGTTGAGTAGTTAAGGAATAATAATAACTGTAAACATTTATATTAACAAATAATAAAATCACTTCGGCGATGACAATGCAAAATGTTCTAGTTAGGTATATCAAATAATGTCGGGGATCTTGGTACTACTCGTTTGGAGGTAGGTATAACATAAGGTCACAGCTATGCATATACTTAGAAGCGAACACCCCCGAACCCTAAACCATTGAAGGACAACTATCTTGTCACTATCACAATACTGTTGCTATGAAGATGAACTTTGATATGATAGTGGTAAGGCTAACCGGACATAATACAAGGCCTAAGACAGAGGAAACTGAGCACAATATTGTATCTCCCTCGGGATCAATGAAGTTGAAGAAGACCACAAAGTTGGTAGCAATGTAATAAAGACATTATTAAAAAAAAGGGAAACGAAACGACGTACTCCTAAAGTTCAGAAAAGGGGAATGCCAACTTTCGTAAGGAAACAAGACAATAATAATCCCTACTTTATACCGAGGGCTTTCGGTGCCATCTCGCATCTGCTCGGCGGATGGGAATGACATGGCTATGTTTTACAATGAAGAAATTTTCAAAGGGGTAGCCTTTGTATATAAATTTAAAGTTTCATCATCATATCATCATCATATAGCTTGTCATCGAAGGAGGTTTAGGCAGTAGTTCACCACGCTTGCACAATACGGATTGGTGGACGGAGTATAAGGTTATCGCCACTTTATTAGTCGACTTCTACGACGCCCATTACAGGGGTGATGCTACTCTACTCAGCCGGCCAGCGGAATCTTTCATATTGCTTTTTAATGATTGATAAAGTATCGGTATATGAACAGTAGGAGTAGTGGACTGGCTTAGTGCAGGAAACTCATAGGAAACCCGATTGTAGTGGATTGGAAAAAAGTTTCATAAACTTACACAGATTTAACACAATTGCTAAATAATAATATCTTTTATATTCTGTCCTGACAAGTCCGTCACATGTAATAGAATCATTTGAGGGGAGACTGTTTAACTGCTATAAACATATATGGAATTTTATATCCGATATCAAATTACCCGTTGCATTCACTACTAAATTCACAATATTAAGAGAGCAATAATATAATAATATACTTAGTACTGTATTAATTATTTGTAATAAGACGAAGACCTTTTCTTTAACTTAGGATATTTTTGAAATATATCAACATCTCGGTTTACTTAATACCTTATACTATTTATAATAAGATCGGTTTCAAGTAACAATGAACACCTCTCGTATGAGAGCAAAGGTAACAGGGGAAGTAATATACAGGTCTTGCTTGGCCGTGGCATGTCATAAATAAAATCAAAGATTTATGTTCAATTGCGTATTGCTATATTGCTGTCTATAGCTATAAAATAACGCAAATGAATTTATTACACACTGAGCAAATGAAATTTACTGTCTGACTCGAAACGAATTTTATGTTAAGCAAAATATGTATACCTAATATAAGAAACTTTTTAAGCAAAACATATTGAGGTACTTTAAGTGGCATAATGAACAGATCTTATTAATTACACTAATAACTCCGTTATAAAATCATCATTACGTCAGCTGAGAGAAATTCACAATCGGACATAGGCCTCCCCCAAGGATCTCCAACCAACTCCAACCATAACTAACACTGATGTTTGAAGCGCTGCGCTTCACAGGTATCTCCCACTGACACTTTAGGTACTCTGTGGTGTTGGCACATGAAAAGATATTTTACTCATGTGGTGTTGGTACTCATAAAATGTTCCACAGTTTCTGCAAAATATCTCGCAGCTTAAGGAGACCATGTTTGCGCATCGCATATTGCTTTTTGTCGCAAGATGTGCGTGATACGGGAACAGTAATATTTGACGGGCTCATATAACGAGCATCTGATGAAAATTGTAAAGCTATTTAATTTTTTTTCTTTAGTATAGTAATACCTACTGGTGGCGAGAGGATAACGATAGCATATTGAAAGCGGAAAGCGTCAAGCAGGACGGACATTGATCTATACGAAGTAGGAATCATTATTTAGACTTTAGTGATAAATAAGGTTAGCTTCTGAGCAAAGATACTACGCCGTCAACGGTGCAGAGACCCTGCCGCAATGACATACGAGATATTGATAGCATAAAGCCATATGGAAATGTATATCTCCGTGCATGACTAATGCGATGGCTGAGACGCCACGTGATTAACGTATTCTGTGATAAATAACATTTGACGGCTGTCAAGTTGGTGTAAAAATGTATGAAAACGAAAGCATTTTGAATTTAATTAATACATTCTAAATAGCGCAAGTAGGAGGCTGATTTTTGAGACCATTATTATACTCGTATGCATTTATTTCTTCATGGATATAATATTTTGTTTTATATATTTGTTTTATGTTTTGGTAACCTATCTTGGACTCGTGGATATCAAAGTTGTTTTCCATTAAAAATCCAAACCAAGCCGCCTAGCATGACCACCGAAACACGGCATGATATACTTAGCCATTTATCGCGTTCCAACTGTCAAAAATTGGATATAACCGTCAACTCGAAATTTTATCGAAACTGCGAACATGTTTATGGCTTATACATGTTCGCAGTTTTGATAAAGTTTCAAGATTACGGTCATATCCAATAATTTTTGACAGTTCAACGCGATAAATGGCTATATCATAGCATATCATATCGTGTTTCGATGGTCATGCTAGGCGGGCAGAGCATACTACGACAGGAAGCTTCTCTAACTGGTATTTTCCAGAAAATACCTGAGTTTAGTTAGAGTTATATTTCAGTTCAGTTGATTACATTACCAGCAAGCGAAACTACGCAGACAGAAAGTTATATTACCTACTTAAAAATCATACACACCTTTATCCATTGATCAGTATCCAGCAGTGAATCACCAGGATGTAGCAGGAGTGTCACCTTCCGCCTTAGAATATCATCATCTTGGCCTAGAGCATGCTCTGTGTATGCAGTCTTCACCTCGTCTCGGATGCTTTGAACAAAGAGTCCGAATGCTTTATCGCGTTCCAACTGAAACAAGAAATAAGAAGAGTTATCTTCAATATCTATACTAAGTACTATAGTAGTTTTGTTTGTTTCGTTGAACCCTATGATCTCAGGAACTACTTACTGATTCAAATTGAAAAAATATTTTTGTGTTCAATATATGCCTTATCGAGGAAGGAGATAGGAGCTGAGCATCAACGAAAAATGTTGCAAAAGCGAGAAATATTCCTTTTCAAAAATTTCGTTGCGTGCGCTGCGTAAACGGTTAAGGTTACCCAAAATGATGTATGACGGCATTATTCTCCTATAAAAAAAAGGCAGTATGTCTATCTTTTAAGATTGACACAATATACTTAACCTTTTTTAGTAATCAAATTTGTTCTAACATAATCCTTTATCTGCGAAGGCGTTTTTGTAAACATGATATTGTTCCTTATCAAAATTAATACATTAATCAGCACAAGTTTTTAATTGTGAACAAAATTGTTCTTGACGTCATTAGCTTTCAATGAATATCTTAAGAGATATAAAGTTTACAATAACGCTGCAAGAAAATAATGAAAAAAAAACACGCACGGATCTAAGTAGGTATACTAATATTATAAAGCTGAAGAGTTTATGGTTGAAATTGATACCAAATTAAATAGAAACGAAAAACATGGAAAAAGTCCTGTCATGGATAAGTGCTGAGACGGGACTTGAACCCGCGACCTTTCGCTATCCGGGCGACTGCTCTTCCAACTGAGCTACACAGGACTGTTTGACCACGACGAATTTAGCCATGTCTTTCGTTTGTTTTTGACTGCGTCATCAATCTGAAGAGTTTGTTTGTTGCTAATCTCAGGAACTACCCTAATAGGTGCAGAGACTCCCCCGAGGGGGATGCTCACCGGTCGGGAATGCATCCAGTGGCTTCCCGCGACCCTTACCAGATCGTCAGTCCACCTGTGGGGGGCCTACCAACGCTGCGTTTCACGGTAGGAACGTGGTAGCCACTTAAGGTTCGCATTTCTTTGGGCTATGTCGGTGACTTTGGCTCTCCTGCGAATCTTATCATTTCTGATATGATCACGAAGTGAAACTCCGAGCATAGTCCTCTTCTCTCCTCTCGTGACTTTGGGCCTCATAAGAAGGCTCAAAGTCACCAATGGAAACGCTACGGAACAGCGGATAATTACTGAGTCGATAAGTGTGCTGCGACCTTTATTTGATATGTATAGTGCTCACGCAAATCTAAGATAACATTATGAGAAAAACAAAAGTTAGGTACACGCAAAAATCAAAATAGCTTGAGCACTCGTAGTAAAACACTAATGGTTTTTAATGTAGGTACCGTATTTTACAACGAAAATACGGTACCTACATTAAAAACATCGGTCATCGGTCAGCGTTACCACTAAATATCTATAAAACCAGCCTCTCTAGTTTTTTTCTTGGTCTGAGTTTTCATAAGCTCCAAAATCTTGCAGACCAATATTACCGACTACATAATTAGCACCTACATTTACATACTAGGCACTGGGTTAGGCGTCTTCTTAAATATATATTTAACTACCCGTAGTATTCGCACTAGACTCTCAAGAACAAGACTCACTCGCGCTGAGGTGTCGTTCTGGGGCGTCGTCACACACGGTACCGGAACTTCTTCTCGACAGCGCTAAGGCGTCATCCTAGGGTTTAGTGGGTAGGGTCCGCTTCACGGACAGTCGCACACTACTGAACTACTTCCCCCGGAGCAGACGAGCGTGCTATGAGTATTTCCTTAAGGTAAAAAAGTCTCTCGTGTATGTCGGTTAACGCCATAGATTTATAATTACTGATGGTTAACGCAGAAGCCCATGGTCTTCCCAGGGTCTTAAACAATCTCCATACCAAATTAGAATTTCATCTAAATCGTTTCAGCGACTTCAGCGGCATATAGATGAAAGGAATCAGACAAACAGCTAAGTTACTCCCATATTTAGAACATAAACAGGATTTTGAATATCGACAATCTCTTTAATAAGTGGTTGGATTGGTTATTTTGTTTACTACCACCGCCGTGATAGGTATCTGTGAATCTCTCCGTATGACTAATTTGCACGATGCCTTACGTACAATCAAGAAATGGAATTCACTGCCAACACCTCCTTCCTTCCTTCCTACAATCCTGGGTCATTCAAAAGAGAGATGTGAAGAAGCGCCTTGCAGATCGGCAAGGCGCGGGTGGCTAGCTCGGCGGTTTATCTCTCGCACTAGCATATAGCATTTGGACTCCACTTCTGCTTACCATCAGGTGGAATGGAGTAATTCACTAGAGACCTATTTGTATATTTAAAAAAAACGAAGAATACTTCGTTTTGCTTGTGCTGGTATGGTCATAGTATGATACGTTGTTGGTAGCTTTTACAGAAGTGATAGTGAAGATAAGATAGTGAAGTCTAGAAAGGGGATTGTAGTTGTAGCTTCCCTTCCGCGCCCAAGGGCGGATCCAGCTTTGGCGCCAGGGGGGGGGTCACATAGTCGTGGTCAGGGGGGGGGGGTCACATAGTAGATACAGGTAAAAAGTAGGATTCAAAAACCGAATGCTTTTGGAAAACCAGTTTTTCCGATTTTCATTAAAAAAAAACCAGAAAGGAAATAAGTGATTTACTTATTTCTTTACACCAAAAAGTGTTTGTATGTCCACCTCTCGCAATGACATCAGCTGTCTTGCTTCCAGATTTTAACTTCCACAAGAAGTACCGATAAGACTCAGATCAATAAAAAATGATTGGTCTGAGCCGTAAGAATGGGTTATTAATTGCGAAAAGGTCAATAAACTAGCAAGGGCTGGGACTCAAGGACTACAATTTGGCCCAGAGCCTTTCTGTCGTATCTCATAGAACCAGGCTATGAAATACTTAAAAAACCCCCTCCTCTGAGAGGCAAAAGTGGACTGACAAAGAACGTCTGGGACGAACGAACATTCAAAATCGAACCATACCTACTCACATAAGCGCACTGGGCAGCAGCATAGCCCGTTGAGGGGCCTCAATGGGCCTCATAAGAAGGCCAAGGTCACCCAAATGGAGAGGACTATGCTTGGAGTTTCTCTGCGTGATCATATCAGAAATGATGAGGTCCGCAGAAGAATCAAGGTCACCGACATAGCCCAAAGAATTGCGACCTTAAGTGGCAGTCGGCAGGGCACATTGCGAGGTGGACTGACGGCCGTTGGAGCGGAAAGGTCCTCGAATGGCGGCCACGTATCGGAAAAAGCAGCGTTGGTAGTCCCCCCCACAAGGTGGACTGACGATCTGGTTAAGGTCACGGGAAGCCGCTGGATACGGTTAGCGCAGGACCGACCGGTTTGGAGATCCTTGGGGAGGTCCATGTTCAACAGTGGGCATCTCTCGGCTTAAATGATGATGTCACTCCCCTTAATTTAAAGGGCAAAATCTATAAAAGCATCTTGAGATCTGTCGTCCTGCATGGATCAGAAAGTTTGGCATTAAAGCGAATGGATGAAAATCGATAACACATGCATCGCAAATGCAACAATTTTTAGGAACACTATTAGTTATATTGGAATTTTAAAGTTTTTTTAGCTTAGTACTTTATTACTAAAGTTTAGTCGTACCGGTTGAGGTTAGGTCTAGCTAGACGTTAGTCGAAACCTCAGTCGAAATCTTGTCGAAGCAGCGCGCGCAAGTGTCACACGAAGTATGGTGAAAAACACGAAGGTGGCGGCCATGGCGGTGGCGCGGTAAATTAAAATTTTCCCGAATAATGCGTTTGCTGTCAAAGTATTATAATTAAATATTCAAAGTATTTAATTAAATTGTATAATTGGGACAAAAATGTATAAAAACATTATTTTAATTATTGGTCCACCTAGGTCCTGGACCCAGCCCAGGGGGGGGTCATGACCCCCATGACACCCCGACACCCCCCCCCCCCTGGATCCGCCCTTGTCCGCGCCGAATGCGTTCTTGTTACGATCATGGTATGACACGTTGTAGTGGGCAGATAACTTTAGCCGCAATGAATACAGAAAAAGATAGAGAAAATTTTAGCCATTCCTTTGCTGGTGGACGGTTAAATGCGCGCTTGGCAATTTGCTATCAAGTGAGATGAAGGCAAAAGGTGCCCCATCAGTTCCCTAATACAAAAAGAAACATGTTTTAATCCAATCTGATAAGACCAGCAGAGGAAAAATAGAAAATCGCAGGGATTTCTCCTAAACCATTTAGACCCAAAACGAGGACAACTTCTAAGTGAGCAGATCAATCAAATCAACTACAGCGCTCATGTATAATTTAACTCATTTGGCTAAAGAATAATTACTTACGCAAGCAGTCATTCGTATAAGTTGCACTATACACTATACTGGAGCAAAGACAAATTGATTTACGTAATCGATTCCGGAATCTCAAAGGCATAATCAACTATAGCGTAAGTTTATCCTAGGTGTAGGTACTATTGGGTTAGAATACGATCTTGGGATTTCAACGCTTGTATCTATTATCAATATTTATATTCACTAAACAACCGTTTTAAGTCTATGACCAATTACAATACAAAAAAAGAAACAGCAACAGTTTTGATAGTTTAAATAGCCAATACTTCGACCAATAGAGATTTTTCCTAAAAGTTCCTTTTTATATTCATCTGTGTATCACTGAATTGGGTTGGCAACGCTCCAGTAGAAACGTTTGCACTTAACTGAGCCAGATATTGTGTCAAGACCTTCAAGACCAAATTTTCTTGTTTTCTTTATATCGTTGTATTTGCCAACGTTCTGGAGGTGAAGAGGGCAAAAAAACTAAGTAGTTCCAATGTTTCAAACATTTATTTCTGCTTTTAAATTCTGACGTAAATTTTACTAATTTACGCTTTACCAAATACAGGTAAAGCTTATGATTTTATTAACATAACAAACATTATTAAAATTATAAATGACATAAAATTAAAATGTTCTAAAGTTGATCATCGAAGAAAAGATTATTTATAAAAGGTTTGTAAAACTTAATGAAACAGTAATATGAAATTAATTGTTTTTGTAGCAGAGTAAATAGAGAATTTATAAAATTACATAGTAATCTTTTTTACAAATTTTGTCTCCTTTCCATGAATGGATCTTATACATTAGAAATTGAGACGCTTAAGGCACGGTGAAATTACATCTAACTATATTTTACATATTACAACTATTATAGACACTCTTGGTAACGCTTTTTTATATCTATCTTGCAAACCGTGATATGTACAAAAATATTTATTTTATCTTCACTATCTAAAGTTAAGCAATTTAAATAAAAATACAAATAAAATTGTACAAAAATTTAACTGATAAATAAACACAACTACTTAATTAGATACATAAATGCTGTTTGTGATGTTTTAAAATGCAGCACCTCCTTATAAAATACGAATAAAATAACATTCTCAACAAAACCGGAATCTTGAATTAGATAATATATAAAACTTACATAGCATACATAAGTCTTTTCGCACAGTTCATATACAGTTTGGCACAAGTACACAAAACTGTTGGCTATGATCGGTTTCTAAAACCGATACTCCTCGAATCAGGCCCGCGAATTGTCTCTCCTTTGTCTTTCCAGTTGCTTTCTGTGATTGTGTCGTTTTCTCGCAATGATTGCTATAAGTATTATAACCACTGCTAAGGCAACGCCTATACCTATCCACCAATAGACATTATAAGATGCTTCTTGGATTTTAGAATCGATTTTCTGGTCCCCAACGTCAATAGGTTTCTTTATTTCCAATACGGCTACAGTAGAAGTTTCAATACTAAATTTCGAATTCGTTTCATCTCCTACGTCGATATTGTTGGACATTGGTGATTCCGTCTCAATTTCTTCAGCAATTGGGTTAGTTAAGTCTGCATTTTCATCAACTTCTGGTTTTAGCTCTGGTTCTGGAAGATCAAGATATTCATCCATTTTTTCTATTTCATTGGTAGATGGGTCGAGTTGTCCATCTAAGTATTCGTCTAAAAGACGATAATAATCTGTTAGTCCCGTATATTCTAGACCATTTTCTTTTTTTGCCAACAAATCACTAACTAATTCCGGCCACTGCGTAGTATATCCTTGCATCATGGACTCGCTGTAACAATTATAACAAGCGTATTATATAACAGATATACTGATACAAGAGAACAGAATATTGCTTAATTAATATTACCTCAGACGATCATTATTAGACCCTACGTGTGTTAATAAATCAGACTCGTCAGACATAAGTTCTTCGGCAAAAGATTGATATACTTGATATTTTAGGATTAGCCCCATAAATTTCCTGCAAAACATAAAAGAATATTCCATTACTAAAACATAATAGCAGATACCTTAAATAGGAAATAATAAAATGTATTTTAATTCGAATGCTGTAATTAAGAAGCGAGTGTTTAATATCTCTGTAGACCAGAATAATTGTCTTTTAATAATAGATAATAATTCTTACCCGATGAAAGGTTTGTTGAATACTACATAAGGATCTGCTAGAAAATCTACATTTGAGGTTTCCAATAGAGAAAATTCCTTTCTAAATTCGCCCCAGCTCTTAGCTGCCTCTGAAGGGGGTATTGTTCCCTTTAATACTTTTAATCTCCATTCATCTGCTGCCAGATAATAATTCAACCTAAAATGAATAAATGTAAGCTTCATAATTCAAACTTCAAACGAATAAACGTAATGAATATTTTCTATTCAACGTAAGTACTTACTTCGGTAAATCTCTCAATGCTAATATGAGTTGTAAAATAAGACGGTGATGGTTAGCGTTGTAATTAAATGTATCGAGAGAAAATAGTCCATTTCTATCTATAGCATGCGGAGTTAGGGCTAGTAGAGATACAAAGCCCGGTACAGCTTCGTATATAGCTGAAAAACAAAATAATTATTAAACCGAAACAAGTTAATAATAATATAATTTCTTACATTTAAATTGTATTCTCACCGGAGTAGCGTGGAGCTTCACGTAAGATATAAGTGTTGTTACTGTACAATGCTGTGGTTTGTTTGTATAAAATCTTTGTAGCAGTCTCGTGAGCTTCAAGATAATTCCCAATGGTAACATCTTTGCAAGTTACTATTCTTACTTTATTTGGCTTACACCAGTCCACAAGCGTAGACGGGCAAGTGCTGTTAAATACTGATTCTGACCACACTTCTGATTTGATTTCACCGAGTTTTAATTCATGTATCAAACCTGCAGCTGTTTTAAATAGTTCCACACCGCCAAGATTCTATAAAAGTTAAAAAATATATGTTATTGCATGTAACCAATATGAAAATCACAAAGAAGAGTTTTTGAAACCATTTGCAACAATACGCTAGTGTTGAATTTGGAAATTATATGAAAGCTTACGGAAGAGGTCGGAGAGTACCTCATACAGTAAGATCTAAAAAAATATGCACTACTTACCTTTAATTGTAGATTTGCATGGACTTTCTGATAAACGGCAGCATGTTTCGGCAATAGGTTTTCTATTACATTTGACCAGTCGTCTCCATTTAGTGATCCTACAAAAAAAATGCATAAAGTTTTAATGTCGTATTTATTTTCTAATCTTACAACCCAATTCTAGCACCTGGTGCCGCAGAGACAACGTGAAAATAATAAATTTCCAACAACAAAGCTTCATAGCTATTGTTTGATAAGTCTTTGCCACAGTTAGCAGTATTTTCCTAGCTTTGCAAGTAATAACATTATTCGAGTACATTTCTTAAATCAAATAATATCCAAATACTATATATCCTTACTTTCTTTCTAATTAGTAGTATTTCACAAAAGTTAATCAATAACAAAACTTTTTCGAAAATCTTAGTAGAACATATTGCTATAAAAAAGTTTGTAAGTGTAAGTAACATAATAATAATACTAAGCCCGGATTATATGTGCTAGTATTTAAAGATAAGATAGAAGGTACGATAAAACCCGCAACGCTAGCAATCGAGCGTCTCAAGATAGAATAGTTTATTAAGGTGGACTCTTATTTCCTGAGTTTTATTTTCCAATTTTGCTATAATATAATATAATTCTACCCTAGCTTATTCGCTTGTTTCGTAGGGCTGTCGTATCCATTTGAATAGGTGACAAGCAGCGTATTGCTCTAGACCTGTGATAAAAGGTTTCACATTCCAGAACCAAAGAGTGGGCGCCACATATTGTACTTAAGGCACTGCAATGATACTAGCTTCAAATTATGTAAATAGCTGCCGGTCTGGCTTGCACCAAGGCAGGATACGAAACCAGATTAGGATATGTTTATCTAGCTTGATATCCAAGTTTCACGGGCTTCGTCTTTTCTAGCCATAGGTGATTATTGTAAAATAAGTGATAGGATTGACCTAATTTTTGCCAAATTAAATGTAGCAAATAAGCATTCACAAGTCTTACAAGATAGGTACTTAATACGAAATGTGAAGCATTATAATAAACTCGTACAATTTATACCATTACGAAAAATTTTGATATTTCCACGGTCAGGGTTTATGAAGTCATATATTCCCGTTTTATTGGATTTTATTTGGTACATAAGGAAATTAGGGATCGGATATTGTGTGAGAACTACGGGTACAATAAAATAGTCCATGGACTGGGCTTTCCCTGGGGTAATCGCACATCGGATATTTTACGATTCTGTGAAGCTTCACACAGTTGAGAGTTAATTCTTATCAATGGTCTTTGCCTTTTTTATGGTTACTATTTTTCTTTAATTGTGCAAAAAAGTAAGGGATAAGTTTGAATAATCAATACTGCACCAAAGTGTATCTGCGAAATAAAATTTTGAAGATTGCATGATTGTAGACGATTTTATTGCTATTATAACATAAACAGACTGACTGGTATTTAATAAACTAGATTTTGCCCGCGACTTCGTCCCCGTCGAATAGTTACTTTTTTTTTTTTGTAGGGTACCTAATTTTTACTGATCAAACACAGTCATGTTTCCAATAAATATACCTACGTATAGAAGACATAGACAAATTTGTTTTTTGACAGACTGCTCGAACGAAGGAATCTAACTTCACACGAACTGTATTACCTCATAGAAAGGACCGTGTATGTATGTAAATAGACATGAAATTCTTATACATTTTCTATAGCCCAGTGAATTGGGAAATTCACTTAAATCTACTACAAAGGCTCTGTGATGTCTGACGCTTTCGCTTGGAGTATAAGTATTTAGAAAGTAAACATTGCTCAGTGGCTCCAAATGCTTTGTATTTTGGATTTCCTACTATTAGAATTAAGTTTCTTTGTTAAACAATAAAGAAAAAGATAATATTTTCATTGCATATCAAATAGTAGCCTTTTAATTACTTTTTGTAATTTACTAGTAAAAACATCATCACTGTTTTTAATTTACTTCTACCCATGATATCTTGAAAATTTTAATCAAAAATTGTTGGTTGGATAAAAATACTAAACTTTCATTTAGCGGTTTATTTGGATCCATTTAATTAATAATCTTTAATTAAATATCCGTCGACTACAGTAAATATATAAGATACTAGGTTTTTATGTAGTAGTTTAGTAAGAAAGTAACATAAAGAATTTAATATTCGTTCGCTTGCGAGTAAAATCCTGAACTGCCTATTAGACACCAAACGTTCCAATACAGATAGAAATTCCTAGACAGGATGAAATTAAGGCATTTTAATACTTTTCAAGAGTGATTGATAGTAATCGATTACCCTTCCTTTGGTGTCTAAAGATGCTCGAACTAGATATTACTTGCTTGTTAATTTATACTCACATTTTAGCAAAGAATTTCGGTATTGATAATTAAAAGTATGTAGATAAAATCTAGTAAGACGAAAATAAATTTAACCTCTTCAATTATGTAATATGTTTGTTTTGTTTAAGACAGTAATTTGTATGCTCGAAAACTTAACATAAGCCATCGAAACAACAATCATTTGCAATCTGGTATTCTAACTACTCCAAATTTCAATAATGTATCCACGGACAATTATGCTAAAGTTGTTAAAACATTTAACCCAGGAGGTTGAGTTATTAAAACATTTACAAACCGCCAATGGGGCGGACGCTTAATTTGTAGAAGTAAGCGTATCTATCGAGTGAGCGATAGCAAATTTTCCTCTAATGTAACTTGCTACTTTACTAATGAGATATTAAATTGTTTGGAAAATACCACTTTGCGCTACTTCTCTTTTATAAAAGCGGTAACCACTAATTGTGGATTCAGACATTTATTACAGGTTGAACCCATCCCATTTCATCAATTGTCTTAGCTTAGCATTCAGGAGTTCAATTAATTAATTTAAAGGAAAATTATATTACTATCATTATAACATAAATAATTTACATTATATTCAAAACCTCAGTTTAGAATATAATGTCTTGAAATTCTACTTCAAAGGCGAAAAACGTCTACAAATTAATTAACTTACTCAATAAGTGAACCGGCAAAGGCTTCCCTACTGCGTCTGTACCCTTCAGTCTGAGAGCTATGTATTTATGAAGCTTCATGTACAGCGGTCGCACGCTGTCCCATAGTTCGCGCGCTTTAATCATCGCCCCTTCATATTCCACTAGGGAATCCCAATACTCCTCCACAGTTTTATAATCTAAAAAAGAAATAATTTTAAGATGCCTTCAGAAATGAACATCTAGTATTTTTCTTACGTTATCGTCAAGGCTACATTTACACAAGTAACCCACTTCACAGATAAATCAAATATAGTCGAAAGTATGTCATAGGATATCAGAAACATTGTCAATCTACGCTCCTCAGTCAACTATCCGTTAGGCCGCGGTCTCCAAGCCAGCGAGGAGCGGGGCGACGTCGATGGAGCGACGGCGGCGCGACAGCCGGGGCGGTGGACGCCACACACCGTCGGACTAGCTCTCTAGCTATACAGTTTTTGGGTAGTCTAATCTGCTGTCGCCTGTACCATAATGGGTCCAAAATAAAAGCCGTTCAAATATTGCCTACTCTCCCATAAAAACTGATTTTATACGTGACAGAGTTTGGACAAGAAAAATCGAAAATATTTTTGTATTATAGAAATTTTCATTCGATTTGAATTTAAAAACATTATTTTGTGTCGTTTTACTGTACCGAAGTACAGTGTAAAATCTGTTTGCTTATTTTGTATAGTGTTTGTATGTTGCTAAGATGAGATGCCACAAGGAGATGGAGAATTATCCCCTTAAGAAGTCTCCCTTTGACTTTCTCGTATACCGGAAACGACTCAAAAGTTGATAGAAGCCTTATATTTGTCACTCATCCGAGTACCCACCGCGTACTTGGTTGCTTAACTTTCGTGATAGACCACTCAAAAGTTGATAGAAACCTTAATATTTTGATGTCATACATGCATGTTAAATTTGGTTGCAATAAGTTAAAGCATACTCGAGTTATCGTGCTAACGCACAGACACACACACAGACACACAGATACACACACAGACATAATTCCAAAAAAAATATTTTTGGACTCAGGGAGGTCCAAAACGTGTAAATCCGTCAAAATCTCGAGGTCGAATTTTTGACGATTACAAGACTTCCTCTAAGTATACTCCGTATGCTCGAAAGTAAAACACCATTACCCTTTTCTCTAATTATTTCGACCGCTGAGCTGGCGCTACACCGCGGACGGGGCGGGCCGTCGACGTGTGCGTGGCGAATGTACCGCGACGTCCCATTGAGCGGGACGTTACGGTGTGACGTCTTCGATGTTTCCTATATTACAACGATCAGCGTCACGCACCCGTCGACGTCCCGTCCGCGGTGTAGCGGTAGCTTTAATCATTTCTACAGAACACACACATGTGAACCATCATTTTAACGTAATACCTGTATTACATTAAAATGATCGTCAAGATTCTGCTCTAAAACGTCGGTTTAAATTATAAAATGCTATTCTACGAACACTCTCACCTCTTTTAATTAAACCCCATTAATGAGAACTCTCCTATTCAGAAAGTTCAGTAACAGTTCTTTAGTTGTAGGTACTTTGAAGCGCTAAATATCGTGAAAGAGAACATGTGTAAGGAGTATGTAGTTAGTTAGCAGTGCTCTGAAGGTGGTATAGAGTTTTATAATAAGTTAATGTAATTTAATAAGTTATGTTAAAGTAATTATAATAAGTTTTATTAAATCATATTGGTATAATCCAGTGGTCGGCAAAGTGTGGCTTTAGAGCCGCATGTGGCTCTTTGTCTCCTTATGTGCGGCTCTGGCACAAATATTCACGGAACATCATCATCAACATCAACAGCTCATATGTCCCCACCGAGGGGCTCGAGCCTGCCCCACATTAGGAGCGATTAGGCCTTAGTCAACCACGCTGGCCAAGTGCGGGTTCGTCAACTTCACACACAACCTAAGAATTTCTTCATAGGTGTGTGCAGGTTTCCTCACGATGTTTTCCTTCACCGTAGAAGCGTCGATTAAACGTACATATGGATTCAAAATTTGAAAACACATTGGTACGTGGCGGGGATCGAACCAGTGCCTCCCGGGTGGGAGGCGACGCTCTTACGCACTACGCCACCGACGCTTCTATCTTATTCACGGAAGGCGCAATAATAATTTCATTAAAAAAAATCGGGAGTGGGGTCCCCTTGACTTTCTCGTATACCACAAACGACTCAAAAGTTGATAGAAAGCTTATATTTTGATGTCATACATACATGGTAAATTTTGGTCACCCATCCAAGTACCGATCTCGCATAACTTTTGTGATCGACGTCTCAAAAGTTGATAGTAACTTTATATTTTGATGTCATACATGCATGTTAAATTTGGTTGCAATAAGTTAAAGCATGCTCGAGTTATCGTGCTAACGCACAGACACACAGACATAATTCCAAAAAAAATTTTTGGATTCGGGGAGGTCCACAACGTGTAAATCCGTCAAAATGTCGAGGTCAAAGTTTTCGACGATCACAAGACACCTCTATACTACGTATACGAGAAAGTAAAAACTGATGCTATTCTTCGCATCAACAAATATTTATTAAGTATGAAATTTTGTTTTATTTAGTGTAGGTACTACTAATTTAGTGTAATAAAGTTTACACAAGCAGATTTGGCTCCCATTTTTTAAAATGTTGTAATGTTTGGCTCTTTGGCTGATAATTTTGCCGACCACTGGTCGAATCGGATTAAGAAGGCTGTCCAATATTGTCTTCTCTCCGCTACTATTCCGAATTATTTATTTCTTATTTAGTTATTAGATTGAAATTACGCCAAATGAAGTCGAAATTCTTCAAAGTCATCAAATAAAAGGCTGAACGTAAGACCCAGGTGTACTTATAACATAGTTTAGAAATAAAATAGATCATTGCCAATTTATTTCAATTAAGTTACCCGGTTTCAGGCTCAAAATATATTGAGACTAGGATAGGACGAAGACTCACCTTTGGAAGCATTCCTTAGCAGTGGGAGGATTTGGTCGACGTATTCATTGATGTCTGGAAGGTTTTTTTCCCATGACATCTTCATACGGTGTAGCGTTTCCTCTTCTTGCTGTCTCGCGAAACTGTTGTGGAATTCTGTTGAAAAACAGAATTATTTAGTACAAACGGTTGTAGGCAAAGCTATATTTAGGTCTTCCAAAACTTTCAAACTTCATCGAAAACTTTCTTCCATGTCCTTATTTTCCTTAAATATTAGTGCTTAATTAATATATTGTGTTTTTATTTATTTTATAAAAACGTTATCATCCCCTTGAAGTTTGCATTTATCGTCGTTGGTAGAATGACGTATGTATGTCGGATCATATATCACGCCGTATTACAAGGTGGCGCGGCGGATTGTAATGTGTGCAGTGTGTGTGAATGTTTAACCAAATAAAACAGTTTGTTGATAAATCCGTTGTATCAATATTACTCTGTTTAATCGAATGGAGATCTTATTATTTGTATGGGTAGGTTCAGGTAATTTTTTTATGACCAGCGGATTGGAATTATTTTCACTCATCACTTTCACACACTATAATACTTCGCGCCGTTTTGTAATACTGCGTGTATACGATCCGCCTGCAACATATACATACCAACACGATCACAATCCCAAAACAGGTTGATAAGTTTTAGGCAATATTATGGGCTACGCAGTTAAGTGCTTCAAAATAGTGACAAGTTACCAGGCTATCGCACACACAAAAGAGCCGTCAAAAAGTAACTAGATATTTTCAAGCCAACGAGGACATGGGGTGCCACACTCAAAAACATCTCAGCTTTTACAATTTGCCGTATTTTATTCAACATGAATTTTGCAAGTCAACAAGACAGACGGCGTAAACTGTGTAACAATTAAATTGCTGTCTAAACTCACCCCGCAAAGAGCAGTTAACGCTGGAACCGCAGTCGTAGTTAGTCGCGAAACGCAACTTGTTCTGAGCCGTGTCGGCGAATGTAACCAGCTGCAACAAATTAATTTTATTACCAATACAATTCTGGGGTGGGTAAGATTTGCTTGTATTATTTCCTCTAATATTAGCTACAAGAACGTAACTGTAAGGGCCAGTTTCTCATTAACGGTGGGAACATAATAATGCTGTTAGCATGCCATTGTTGGCATGGCAATAAAATCTTATAAAACTAATGAAATGATTTGGACAAGAGTTAGTTGAGTAGTTAAGGAATAATAATAACTGTAAACATTTATATTAACAAATAATAAAATCACTTCGGCCATGACAATGCAAAATGTTCTAGTTAGGTATATCAGATAATGTCGGGGATCTTGGCACCACTCGTTGGGAGGTAGATATAACATAAGGTCACAGCTATGTATATACTTAAAAGCGAACACCCCCGAACCCTAAACCATTGAAGGACAACTATCTTGTCACTTTCACAATACTGTTGCTATGAAGATGAACTTTGATATGATAGTGGTAAGGCTAACCGGACATAATACGAGGCCTAAGACAGACGAAACTGAGCACAATATTGTATCTCCCTCGGGATCAATGAAGTTGAAGAAGACCACAAAGTTGGTAGCAATGTAATAAAGACATTATTTAAAAAAAGGGAAACGAAACGTACTCCTAAAGTTCAGAAAAGGGGAATGCCAACTTTCGTAAGGAAACAAGACAATAATAATCCCTACTTTATACCGAGGGCTTTCGGTGCCATCTCGCATCTGCTCGGCGGATGGGAATGACATGGCTATGTTTTACAATAAATTTTTAAAGGGGTAGCCTTTGTATATAAATTTAAAGTTTCATCATCATCATATAGCTTGTCATCGAAGGAGGTTTAGGCAGTAGTTCACCACGCTTGAACAATACGGATTTGTGGACGGAGTATAAGGTGATCGACCCTTTATTAGTCGACTTTTACAAAACCTTTAAGAGGGGTGATGCTATTCTACTCAGCCGGCCAGCGGAATCTTTCATATTGATTTTTAATGATTGATTAAGTATCGGTATACGAACAGTAGGAGTAGTAGACTGCCTTGCAGAAAACCTGTGCAGAAAACTCATAGGAAACCCGATTGTAGTGGATTGGAAAAGAGTTTCTATTACAGCCAAATCCATAAATAGACACAGATTTAACACAATTGCTTATTAATAATATCTTTTATATTCTTCAAGATCGTCACTTGTAATAG
Organism: Elophila nymphaeata; assembly: GCA_955850985.1. Classification (NCBI taxonomy): domain Eukaryota; kingdom Metazoa; phylum Arthropoda; class Insecta; order Lepidoptera; family Crambidae; genus Elophila; species Elophila nymphaeata. The sequence continues at coordinate 12,446,545 of OY039076.1, read as the reverse complement.
AATTATTTGAGGGGAGACTGTTTAACTGCTATAAACATATATGGAATTTTATATCCGATATCAAATTACCCGTTGCATTCACTAGTAAATTCACAAAATTAGGAGAGCAATAATATAATAATATACTTAGTACTGTATTAATTATTTGTAATAAGACGAAGACCTTTTCTTTAATTTAGGATATTTTTGAAATATATCAACATCTCGGTTTACTTAATACTTTATACTATTTATAATAAGGTCGGTTTCAAGTAACAATGAACACCTCTCGTATGAGAGCAAAGGTAACAGGGGAAGTAATATACAGGTCTTGCTTGGCCGTGGCATGTCATAAATAAAATCAAAGATTTATGTTCAATTGCGTATTGCTATATTGCTGTCTATAGCTATAAAATAACGCAAATGAATTTATTACACACTGAGCAAATGAAATTTACTGTCTGACTCGAAACGAATTTTATGTTAAGCAAAATATGTATACCTAATATAAGAATATGATATGCTATGATATAGCCATTTATCGCGTTGAACTGTCAAAATTTATTGGATATGACCGCAATCTTGAAACGATCAAAACTGCAAACATGTATAAGCTATAAACATGTTCGCAGTTTCGATAAAATTTCGAGTTGACGGTTATATCCAATAATTTTTGACAGTTCAACGCGATAAATGGCTAAGTATAATCATACCGTGTTTCGATGGTCATGCTAGGCGGGCTGGTTTGGATTTTTAATGGAAAACAACTTTGATATCGACGAGTCCAAGATAGGTTAACAAAACATAAAAAAAAATATATAAAACAAAATATTATACCTATCCATGAAGAAATAAATGTATACGAGTATAATAATGGTCTCAAGAATCAGCCTCCTGCTTGCGCTATTCAGGTATTAATTAAATTCAAAACACTTCTTAACTTTCGTTTTCATACATTTATACACCAACTTGATAGCTGTCAAATGTTGGTTAAAATCATTGATTTGTGATCAATGATTTTAAGAGAATGTTTGTAAATAGCGTAAACAGGGGGCTGATCGTTCATAGCACAGACACAGAAAGATATGTGTTCTGTGGTTCATAGAAGTAATATTATGCCCACAATAATATGTATAGTCGAGATAAATAAAAGTTACATTAATAATAAAGGTTAATGTTCCAATTTCAAAATATTTTAAATATACGTTTACGTAGCGTCATTCACGTGGCGTCTCAGCCATCGCATTAGTGACGATGCACGGAGATATACATTTCCATAAGGCTTTATGCTATCAATATCTCGTATGTCATTGCAGTGTCTCTGCAGCGTTGACGGCGGAGTATCATTGCTCAGAAGCTAACCTTAATGAAGCACGAAAGTCTTAATAATGATTCCTACTTCGTATAGATCGATGTCCGTCCTGCTTGATGCTTTCCGCTTTCAATATGCTATCGTTATCCTCTAGCCGCCAGTAGGTATTACCATACTAAAGAAAAAAATTAAATAGCTTTACAATTTTCATCAGATGCTCGTTATATGAGCCCGTCAAATATTACTGTTCCCGTATCACGCACATCTTGCGACTAAAAGCAATATGCGATGCGCAAACATGGTCTCCTTAAGCTGCGAGATATTTTGCAGAAACTGTGGAACATTTTATGAGTACCAACACCACATGAGTAAAATATATTTTCATGTGCCTACACCACAGAGTACCTAAAGTGTCAGTGGGAGATACCTGTGAAGCGCAGCGCTTCAAACATCAGTGTTAGTTATGGTTGGAGTTGGTTGGAGATCCTTGGGGGAGGCCTATGTCCGATTGTGAGTTTCTCTCGGCTGACGAAATGATGATTTTATAACGGAGTTATTAGTGTAATTAATAAGATCTGTTCATAATGCCACTTAAAGTACCTCAATATGTTTTGCTTAAAAAGTTTCTTATATTAGGTATACATATTTTGCTTAACATAAAATTATTGGATATAACCGTCAACTCGAAATTTTATCGAAACTGCGAACATGTTTATGGCTTATACATGTTTGCAGTTTTTATAGTTTCAAGATTGCGGTCATATCCAATAATTTTTGACAGTTCAACGCGATAAATGGCTATATCATAGCATATCATATCGTGTTTCGATGGTCATGCTAGGCGGGCAGAGCATACTACGACAGGAAGCTTCTCTAACTGGTATTTTCCAGAAAATACCTGAGTTTATATAGAGTTATATTTCAGTTCAGTTGATTACATTACCAGCAAGCGAAACTACGCAGACAGAAAGTTATATTACCTACTTAAAAATCATACACACCTTTATCCATTGATCAGTATCCAGCAGTGAATCACCAGGATGTAGCAGGAGTGTCACCTTCCGCCTTAGAATATCATCATCTTGGCCTAGAGCATGCTCTGTGTATGCAGTCTTCACCTCGTCTCGGATGCTTTGAACAAAGAGTCCGAATGCTTTATCGCGTTCCAACTGAAACAAGAAATAAGAAGAGTTATCTTCAATATCTATACTAAGTACTATAGTAGTTTTGTTTGTTTCGTTGAACCCTATGATCTCAGGAACTACTTACTGATTCAAATTGAAAAAATATTTTTGTGTTCAATATATGCCTTATCGAGGAAGGAGATAGGAGCTGAGCATCAACGAAAAATGTTGCAAAAGCGAGAAATATTCCTTTTCAAAAATTTCGTTGCGTGCGCTGCGTAAACGGTTAAGGTTACCCAAAATGATGTATGACGGCATTATTCTCCTATAAAAAAAAGGCAGTATGTCTATCTTTTAAGATTGACACAATATACTTAACCTTTTTTAGTAATCAAATTTGTTCTAACATAATCCTTTATCTGCGAAGGCGTTTTTGTAAACATGATATTGTTCCTTATCAAAATTAATACATTAATCAGCACAAGTTTTTAATTGTGAACAAAATTGTTCTTGACGTCATTAGCTTTCAATGAATATCTTAAGAGATATAAAGTTTACAATAACGCTGCAAGAAAATAATGAAAAAAAAACACGCACGGATCTAAGTAGGTATACTAATATTATAAAGCTGAAGAGTTTATGGTTGAAATTGATACCAAATTAAATAGAAACGAAAAACATGGAAAAAGTCCTGTCATGGATAAGTGCTGAGACGGGACTTGAACCCGCGACCTTTCGCTATCCGGGCGACTGCTCTTCCAACTGAGCTACACAGGACTGTTTGACCACGACGAATTTAGCCATGTCTTTCGTTTGTTTTTGACTGCGTCATCAATCTGAAGAGTTTGTTTGTTGCTAATCTCAGGAACTACCCTAATAGGTGCAGAGACTCCCCCGAGGGGGATGCTCACCGGTCGGGAATGCATCCAGTGGCTTCCCGCGACCCTTACCAGATCGTCAGTCCACCTGTGGGGGGCCTACCAACGCTGCGTTTCACGGTAGGAACGTGGTAGCCACTTAAGGTTCGCATTTCTTTGGGCTATGTCGGTGACTTTGGCTCTCCTGCGAATCTTATCATTTCTGATATGATCACGAAGTGAAACTCCGAGCATAGTCCTCTTCTCTCCTCTCGTGACTTTGGGCCTCATAAGAAGGCTCAAAGTCACCAATGGAAACGCTACGGAACAGCGGATAATTACTGAGTCGATAAGTGTGCTGCGACCTTTATTTGATATGTATAGTGCTCACGCAAATCTAAGATAACATTATGAGAAAAACAAAAGTTAGGTACACGCAAAAATCAAAATAGCTTGAGCACTCGTAGTAAAACACTAATGGTTTTTAATGTAGGTACCGTATTTTACAACGAAAATACGGTACCTACATTAAAAACATCGGTCATCGGTCAGCGTTACCACTAAATATCTATAAAACCAGCCTCTCTAGTTTTTTTCTTGGTCTGAGTTTTCATAAGCTCCAAAATCTTGCAGACCAATATTAGCGACTACATAATTAGCACCTACATTTACATACTAGGCACTGGGTTAGGCGTCTTCTTAAATATATATTTAACTACCCGTAGTATTCGCACTAGACTCTCAAGAACAAGACTCACTCGCGCTGAGGTGTCGTTCTGGGGCGTCGTCACACACGGTACCGGAACTTCTTCTCGACAGCGCTAAGGCGTCATCCTAGGGTTTAGTGGGTAGGGTCCGCTTCACGGACAGTCGCACACTACTGAACTACTTCCCCCGGAGCAGACGAGCGTGCTATGAGTATTTCCTTAAGGTAAAAAAGTCTCTCGTGTATGTCGGTTAACGCCATAGATTTATAATTACTGATGGTTAACGCAGAAGCCCATGGTCTTCCCAGGGTCTTAAACAATCTCCATACCAAATTAGAATTTCATCTAAATCGTTTCAGCGACTTCAGCGGCATATAGATGAAAGGAATCAGACAAACAGCTAAGTTACTCCCATATTTAGAACATAAACAGGATTTTGAATATCGACAATCTCTTTAATAAGTGGTTGGATTGGTTATTTTGTTTACTACCACCGCCGTGATAGGTATCTGTGAATCTCTCCGTATGACTAATTTGCACGATGCCTTACGTACAATCAAGAAATGGAATTCACTGCCAACACCTCCTTCCTTCCTTCCTACAATCCTGGGTCATTCAAAAGAGAGATGTGAAGAAGCGCCTTGCAGATCGGCAAGGCGCGGGTGGCTAGCTCGGCGGTTTATCTCTCGCACTAGCATATAGCATTTGGACTCCACTTCTGCTTACCATCAGGTGGAATGGAGTAATTCACTAGAGAACTATTTGTATATTTAAAAAAAACGAAGAATACTTCGTTTTGCTTGTGCTGGTATGGTCATAGTATGATACGTTGTTGGTAGCTTTTACAGAAGTGATAGTGAAGATAAGATAGTGAAGTCTAGAAAGGGGATTGTAGTTCATATAGCTTCCCTTCCGCGCCCAAGGGCGGATCCAGCTTTGGCGCCAGGGGGGGGGTCACATAGTCGTGGTCACATAGTAGATACAGGTAAAAAGTAGGATTCAAAAACCGAATGCTTTTGGAAAACCAGTTTTTCCGATTTTCATTAAAAAAAAACCAGAAAGGAAATAAGTGATTTACTTATTTCTTTACACCAAAAAGTGTTTGTATGTCCACCTCTCGCAATGACATCAGCTGTCTTGCTTCCAGATTTTAACTTCCACAAGAAGTACCGATAAGACTCAGATCAATAAAAAATGATTGGTCTGAGCCGTAAGAATGGGTTATTAATTGCGAAAAGGTCAATAAACTAGCAAGGGCTGGGACTCAAGGACTACAATTTGGCCCAGAGCCTTTCTGTCGTATCTCATAGAACCAGGCTATGAAATACTTAAAAAACCCCCTCCTCTGAGAGGCAAAAGTGGACTGACAAAGAACGTCTGGGACGAACGAACATTCAAAATCGAACCATACCTACTCACATAAGCGCACTGGGCAGCAGCATAGCCCGTTGAGGGGCCTCAATGGGCCTCATAAGAAGGCCAAGGTCACCCAAATGGAGAGGACTATGCTTGGAGTTTCTCTGCGTGATCATATCAGAAATGATGAGGTCCGCAGAAGAATCAAGGTCACCGACATAGCCCAAAGAATTGCGACCTTAAGTGGCAGTCGGCAGGGCACATTGCGAGGTGGACTGACGGCCGTTGGAGCGGAAAGGTCCTCGAATGGCGGCCACGTATCGGAAAAAGCAGCGTTGGTAGTCCCCCCCACAAGGTGGACTGACGATCTGGTTAAGGTCACGGGAAGCCGCTGGATACGGTTAGCGCAGGACCGACCGGTTTGGAGATCCTTGGGGAGGTCCATGTTCAACAGTGGGCATCTCTCGGCTTAAATGATGATGTCACTCCCCTTAATTTAAAGGGCAAAATCTATAAAAGCATCTTGAGATCTGTCGTCCTGCATGGATCAGAAAGTTTGGCATTAAAGCGAATGGATGAAAATCGATAACACATGCATCGCAAATGCAACAATTTTTAGGAACACTATTAGTTATATTGGAATTTTAAAGTTTTTTTAGCTTAGTACTTTATTACTAAAGTTTAGTCGTACCGGTTGAGGTTAGGTCTAGCTAGACGTTAGTCGAAACCTCAGTCGAAATCTTGTCGAAGCAGCGCGCGCAAGTGTCACACGAAGTATGGTGAAAAACACGAAGGTGGCGGCCATGGCGGTGGCGCGGTAAATTAAAATTTTCCCGAATAATGCGTTTGCTGTCAAAGTATTATAATTAAATATTCAAAGTATTTAATTAAATTGTATAATTGGGACAAAAATGTATAAAAACATTATTTTAATTATTGGTCCACCTAGGTCCTGGACCCAGCCCAGGGGGGGGTCATGACCCCCATGACACCCCGACACCCCCCCCCCCCCTGGATCCGCCCTTGTCCGCGCCGAATGCGTTCTTGTTACGATCATGGTATGACACGTTGTAGTGGGCAGATAACTTTAGCCGCAATGAATACAGAAAAAGATAGAGAAAATTTTAGCCATTCCTTTGCTGGTGGACGGTTAAATGCGCGCTTGGCAATTTGCTATCAAGTGAGATGAAGGCAAAAGGTGCCCCATCAGTTCCCTAATACAAAAAGAAACATGTTTTAATCCAATCTGATAAGACCAGCAGAGGAAAAATAGAAAATCGCAGGGATTTCTCCTAAACCATTTAGACCCAAAACGAGGACAACTTCTAAGTGAGCAGATCAATCAAATCAACTACAGCGCTCATGTATAATTTAACTCATTTGGCTAAAGAATAATTACTTACGCAAGCAGTCATTCGTATAAGTTGCACTATACACTATACTGGAGCAAAGACAAATTGATTTACGTAATCGATTCCGGAATCTCAAAGGCATAATCAACTATAGCGTAAGTTTATCCTAGGTGTAGGTACTATTGGGTTAGAATACGATCTTGGGATTTCAACGCTTGTATCTATTATCAATATTTATATTCACTAAACAACCGTTTTAAGTCTATGACCAATTACAATACAAAAAAAGAAACAGCAACAGTTTTGATAGTTTAAATAGCCAATACTTCGACCAATAGAGATTTTTCCTAAAAGTTCCTTTTTATATTCATCTGTGTATCACTGAATTGGGTTGGCAACGCTCCAGTAGAAACGTTTGCACTTAACTGAGCCAGATATTGTGTCAAGACCTTCAAGACCAAATTTTCTTGTTTTCTTTATATCGTTGTATTTGCCAACGTTCTGGAGGTGAAGAGGGCAAAAAAACTAAGTAGTTCCAATGTTTCAAACATTTATTTCTGCTTTTAAATTCTGACGTAAATTTTACTAATTTACGCTTTACCAAATACAGGTAAAGCTTATGATTTTATTAACATAACAAACATTATTAAAATTATAAATGACATAAAATTAAAATGTTCTAAAGTTGATCATCGAAGAAAAGATTATTTATAAAAGGTTTGTAAAACTTAATGAAACAGTAATATGAAATTAATTGTTTTTGTAGCAGAGTAAATAGAGAATTTATAAAATTACATAGTAATCTTTTTTACAAATTTTGTCTCCTTTCCATGAATGGATCTTATACATTAGAAATTGAGACGCTTAAGGCACGGTGAAATTACATCTAACTATATTTTACATATTACAACTATTATAGACACTCTTGGTAACGCTTTTTTATATCTATCTTGCAAACCGTGATATGTACAAAAATATTTATTTTATCTTCACTATCTAAAGTTAAGCAATTTAAATAAAAATACAAATAAAATTGTACAAAAATTTAACTGATAAATAAACACAACTACTTAATTAGATACATAAATGCTGTTTGTGATGTTTTAAAATGCAGCACCTCCTTATAAAATACGAATAAAATAACATTCTCAACAAAACCGGAATCTTGAATTAGATAATATATAAAACTTACATAGCATACATAAGTCTTTTCGCACAGTTCATATACAGTTTGGCACAAGTACACAAAACTGTTGGCTATGATCGGTTTCTAAAACCGATACTCCTCGAATCAGGCCCGCGAATTGTCTCTCCTTTGTCTTTCCAGTTGCTTTCTGTGATTGTGTCGTTTTCTCGCAATGATTGCTATAAGTATTATAACCACTGCTAAGGCAACGCCTATACCTATCCACCAATAGACATTATAAGATGCTTCTTGGATTTTAGAATCGATTTTCTGGTCCCCAACGTCAATAGGTTTCTTTATTTCCAATACGGCTACAGTAGAAGTTTCAATACTAAATTTCGAATTCGTTTCATCTCCTACGTCGATATTGTTGGACATTGGTGATTCCGTCTCAATTTCTTCAGCAATTGGGTTAGTTAAGTCTGCATTTTCATCAACTTCTGGTTTTAGCTCTGGTTCTGGAAGATCAAGATATTCATCCATTTTTTCTATTTCATTGGTAGATGGGTCGAGTTGTCCATCTAAGTATTCGTCTAAAAGACGATAATAATCTGTTAGTCCCGTATATTCTAGACCATTTTCTTTTTTTGCCAACAAATCACTAACTAATTCCGGCCACTGCGTAGTATATCCTTGCATCATGGACTCGCTGTAACAATTATAACAAGCGTATTATATAACAGATATACTGATACAAGAGAACAGAATATTGCTTAATTAATATTACCTCAGACGATCATTATTAGACCCTACGTGTGTTAATAAATCAGACTCGTCAGACATAAGTTCTTCGGCAAAAGATTGATATACTTGATATTTTAGGATTAGCCCCATAAATTTCCTGCAAAACATAAAAGAATATTCCATTACTAAAACATAATAGCAGATACCTTAAATAGGAAATAATAAAATGTATTTTAATTCGAATGCTGTAATTAAGAAGCGAGTGTTTAATATCTCTGTAGACCAGAATAATTGTCTTTTAATAATAGATAATAATTCTTACCCGATGAAAGGTTTGTTGAATACTACATAAGGATCTGCTAGAAAATCTACATTTGAGGTTTCCAATAGAGAAAATTCCTTTCTAAATTCGCCCCAGCTCTTAGCTGCCTCTGAAGGGGGTATTGTTCCCTTTAATACTTTTAATCTCCATTCATCTGCTGCCAGATAATAATTCAACCTAAAATGAATAAATGTAAGCTTCATAATTCAAACTTCAAACGAATAAACGTAATGAATATTTTCTATTCAACGTAAGTACTTACTTCGGTAAATCTCTCAATGCTAATATGAGTTGTAAAATAAGACGGTGATGGTTAGCGTTGTAATTAAATGTATCGAGAGAAAATAGTCCATTTCTATCTATAGCATGCGGAGTTAGGGCTAGTAGAGATACAAAGCCCGGTACAGCTTCGTATATAGCTGAAAAACAAAATAATTATTAAACCGAAACAAGTTAATAATAATATAATTTCTTACATTTAAATTGTATTCTCACCGGAGTAGCGTGGAGCTTCACGTAAGATATAAGTGTTGTTACTGTACAATGCTGTGGTTTGTTTGTATAAAATCTTTGTAGCAGTCTCGTGAGCTTCAAGATAATTCCCAATGGTAACATCTTTGCAAGTTACTATTCTTACTTTATTTGGCTTACACCAGTCCACAAGCGTAGACGGGCAAGTGCTGTTAAATACTGATTCTGACCACACTTCTGATTTGATTTCACCGAGTTTTAATTCATGTATCAAACCTGCAGCTGTTTTAAATAGTTCCACACCGCCAAGATTCTATAAAAGTTAAAAAATATATGTTATTGCATGTAACCAATATGAAAATCACAAAGAAGAGTTTTTGAAACCATTTGCAACAATACGCTAGTGTTGAATTTGGAAATTATATGAAAGCTTACGGAAGAGGTCGGAGAGTACCTCATACAGTAAGATCTAAAAAAATATGCACTACTTACCTTTAATTGTAGATTTGCATGGACTTTCTGATAAACGGCAGCATGTTTCGGCAATAGGTTTTCTATTACATTTGACCAGTCGTCTCCATTTAGTGATCCTACAAAAAAAATGCATAAAGTTTTAATGTCGTATTTATTTTCTAATCTTACAACCCAATTCTAGCACCTGGTGCCGCAGAGACAACGTGAAAATAATAAATTTCCAACAACAAAGCTTCATAGCTATTGTTTGATAAGTCTTTGCCACAGTTAGCAGTATTTTCCTAGCTTTGCAAGTAATAACATTATTCGAGTACATTTCTTAAATCAAATAATATCCAAATACTATATATCCTTACTTTCTTTCTAATTAGTAGTATTTCACAAAAGTTAATCAATAACAAAACTTTTTCGAAAATCTTAGTAGAACATATTGCTATAAAAAAGTTTGTAAGTGTAAGTAACATAATAATAATACTAAGCCCGGATTATATGTGCTAGTATTTAAAGATAAGATAGAAGGTACGATAAAACCCGCAACGCTAGCAATCGAGCGTCTCAAGATAGAATAGTTTATTAAGGTGGACTCTTATTTCCTGAGTTTTATTTTCCAATTTTGCTATAATATAATATAATTCTACCCTAGCTTATTCGCTTGTTTCGTAGGGCTGTCGTATCCATTTGAATAGGTGACAAGCAGCGTATTGCTCTAGACCTGTGATAAAAGGTTTCACATTCCAGAACCAAAGAGTGGGCGCCACATATTGTACTTAAGGCACTGCAATGATACTAGCTTCAAATTATGTAAATAGCTGCCGGTCTGGCTTGCACCAAGGCAGGATACGAAACCAGATTAGGATATGTTTATCTAGCTTGATATCCAAGTTTCACGGGCTTCGTCTTTTCTAGCCATAGGTGATTATTGTAAAATAAGTGATAGGATTGACCTAATTTTTGCCAAATTAAATGTAGCAAATAAGCATTCACAAGTCTTACAAGATAGGTACTTAATACGAAATGTGAAGCATTATAATAAACTCGTACAATTTATACCATTACGAAAAATTTTGATATTTCCACGGTCAGGGTTTATGAAGTCATATATTCCCGTTTTATTGGATTTTATTTGGTACATAAGGAAATTAGGGATCGGATATTGTGTGAGAACTACGGGTACAATAAAATAGTCCATGGACTGGGCTTTCCCTGGGGTAATCGCACATCGGATATTTTACGATTCTGTGAAGCTTCACACAGTTGAGAGTTAATTCTTATCAATGGTCTTTGCCTTTTTTATGGTTACTATTTTTCTTTAATTGTGCAAAAAAGTAAGGGATAAGTTTGAATAATCAATACTGCACCAAAGTGTATCTGCGAAATAAAATTTTGAAGATTGCATGATTGTAGACGATTTTATTGCTATTATAACATAAACAGACTGACTGGTATTTAATAAACTAGATTTTGCCCGCGACTTCGTCCCCGTCGAATAGTTACTTTTTTTTTTTTGTAGGGTACCTAATTTTTACTGATCAAACACAGTCATGTTTCCAATAAATATACCTACGTATAGAAGACATAGACAAATTTGTTTTTTGACAGACTGCTCGAACGAAGGAATCTAACTTCACACGAACTGTATTACCTCATAGAAAGGACCGTGTATGTATGTAAATAGACATGAAATTCTTATACATTTTCTATAGCCCAGTGAATTGGGAAATTCACTTAAATCTACTACAAAGGCTCTGTGATGTCTGACGCTTTCGCTTGGAGTATAAGTATTTAGAAAGTAAACATTGCTCAGTGGCTCCAAATGCTTTGTATTTTGGATTTCCTACTATTAGAATTAAGTTTCTTTGTTAAACAATAAAGAAAAAGATAATATTTTCATTGCATATCAAATAGTAGCCTTTTAATTACTTTTTGTAATTTACTAGTAAAAACATCATCACTGTTTTTAATTTACTTCTACCCATGATATCTTGAAAATTTTAATCAAAAATTGTTGGTTGGATAAAAATACTAAACTTTCATTTAGCGGTTTATTTGGATCCATTTAATTAATAATCTTTAATTAAATATCCGTCGACTACAGTAAATATATAAGATACTAGGTTTTTATGTAGTAGTTTAGTAAGAAAGTAACATAAAGAATTTAATATTCGTTCGCTTGCGAGTAAAATCCTGAACTGCCTATTAGACACCAAACGTTCCAATACAGATAGAAATTCCTAGACAGGATGAAATTAAGGCATTTTAATACTTTTCAAGAGTGATTGATAGTAATCGATTACCCTTCCTTTGGTGTCTAAAGATGCTCGAACTAGATATTACTTGCTTGTTAATTTATACTCACATTTTAGCAAAGAATTTCGGTATTGATAATTAAAAGTATGTAGATAAAATCTAGTAAGACGAAAATAAATTTAACCTCTTCAATTATGTAATATGTTTGTTTTGTTTAAGACAGTAATTTGTATGCTCGAAAACTTAACATAAGCCATCGAAACAACAATCATTTGCAATCTGGTATTCTAACTACTCCAAATTTCAATAATGTATCCACGGACAATTATGCTAAAGTTGTTAAAACATTTAACCCAGGAGGTTGAGTTATTAAAACATTTACAAACCGCCAATGGGGCGGACGCTTAATTTGTAGAAGTAAGCGTATCTATCGAGTGAGCGATAGCAAATTTTCCTCTAATGTAACTTGCTACTTTACTAATGAGATATTAAATTGTTTGGAAAATACCACTTTGCGCTACTTCTCTTTTATAAAAGCGGTAACCACTAATTGTGGATTCAGACATTTATTACAGGTTGAACCCATCCCATTTCATCAATTGTCTTAGCTTAGCATTCAGGAGTTCAATTAATTAATTTAAAGGAAAATTATATTACTATCATTATAACATAAATAATTTACATTATATTCAAAACCTCAGTTTAGAATATAATGTCTTGAAATTCTACTTCAAAGGCGAAAAACGTCTACAAATTAATTAACTTACTCAATAAGTGAACCGGCAAAGGCTTCCCTACTGCGTCTGTACCCTTCAGTCTGAGAGCTATGTATTTATGAAGCTTCATGTACAGCGGTCGCACGCTGTCCCATAGTTCGCGCGCTTTAATCATCGCCCCTTCATATTCCACTAGGGAATCCCAATACTCCTCCACAGTTTTATAATCTAAAAAAGAAATAATTTTAAGATGCCTTCAGAAATGAACATCTAGTATTTTTCTTACGTTATCGTCAAGGCTACATTTACACAAGTAACCCACTTCACAGATAAATCAAATATAGTCGAAAGTATGTCATAGGATATCAGAAACATTGTCAATCTACGCTCCTCAGTCAACTATCCGTTAGGCCGCGGTCTCCAAGCCAGCGAGGAGCGGGGCGACGTCGATGGAGCGACGGCGGCGCGACAGCCGGGGCGGTGGACGCCACACACCGTCGGACTAGCTCTCTAGCTATACAGTTTTTGGGTAGTCTAATCTGCTGTCGCCTGTACCATAATGGGTCCAAAATAAAAGCCGTTCAAATATTGCCTACTCTCCCATAAAAACTGATTTTATACGTGACAGAGTTTGGACAAGAAAAATCGAAAATATTTTTGTATTATAGAAATTTTCATTCGATTTGAATTTAAAAACATTATTTTGTGTCGTTTTACTGTACCGAAGTACAGTGTAAAATCTGTTTGCTTATTTTGTATAGTGTTTGTATGTTGCTAAGATGAGATGCCACAAGGAGATGGAGAATTATCCCCTTAAGAAGTCTCCCTTTGACTTTCTCGTATACCGGAAACGACTCAAAAGTTGATAGAAGCCTTATATTTGTCACTCATCCGAGTACCCACCGCGTACTTGGTTGCTTAACTTTCGTGATAGACCACTCAAAAGTTGATAGAAACCTTAATATTTTGATGTCATACATGCATGTTAAATTTGGTTGCAATAAGTTAAAGCATACTCGAGTTATCGTGCTAACGCACAGACACACACACAGACACACAGATACACACACAGACATAATTCCAAAAAAAATATTTTTGGACTCAGGGAGGTCCAAAACGTGTAAATCCGTCAAAATCTCGAGGTCGAATTTTTGACGATTACAAGACTTCCTCTAAGTATACTCCGTATGCTCGAAAGTAAAACACCATTACCCTTTTCTCTAATTATTTCGACCGCTGAGCTGGCGCTACACCGCGGACGGGGCGGGCCGTCGACGTGTGCGTGGCGAATGTACCGCGACGTCCCATTGAGCGGGACGTTACGGTGTGACGTCTTCGATGTTTCCTATATTACAACGATCAGCGTCACGCACCCGTCGACGTCCCGTCCGCGGTGTAGCGGTAGCTTTAATCATTTCTACAGAACACACACATGTGAACCATCATTTTAACGTAATACCTGTATTACATTAAAATGATCGTCAAGATTCTGCTCTAAAACGTCGGTTTAAATTATAAAATGCTATTCTACGAACACTCTCACCTCTTTTAATTAAACCCCATTAATGAGAACTCTCCTATTCAGAAAGTTCAGTAACAGTTCTTTAGTTGTAGGTACTTTGAAGCGCTAAATATCGTGAAAGAGAACATGTGTAAGGAGTATGTAGTTAGTTAGCAGTGCTCTGAAGGTGGTATAGAGTTTTATAATAAGTTAATGTAATTTAATAAGTTATGTTAAAGTAATTATAATAAGTTTTATTAAATCATATTGGTATAATCCAGTGGTCGGCAAAGTGTGGCTTTAGAGCCGCATGTGGCTCTTTGTCTCCTTATGTGCGGCTCTGGCACAAACATTCACGGAACATCATCATCAACATCAACAGCTCATATGTCCCCACCGAGGGGCTCGAGCCTGCCCCACATTAGGAGCGATTAGGCCTTAGTCAACCACGCTGGCCAAGTGCGGGTTCGTCAACTTCACACACAACCTAAGAATTTCTTCATAGGTGTGTGCAGGTTTCCTCACGATGTTTTCCTTCACCGTAGAAGCGTCGATTAAACGTACATATGGATTCAAAATTTGAAAACACATTGGTACGTGGCGGGGATCGAACCAGTGCCTCCCGGGTGGGAGGCGACGCTCTTACGCACTACGCCACCGACGCTTCTATCTTATTCACGGAAGGCGCAATAATAATTTCATTAAAAAAAATCGGGAGTGGGGTCCCCTTGACTTTCTCGTATACCACAAACGACTCAAAAGTTGATAGAAAGCTTATATTTTGATGTCATACATACATGGTAAATTTTGGTCACCCATCCAAGTACCGATCTCGCATAACTTTTGTGATCGACGTCTCAAAAGTTGATAGTAACTTTATATTTTGATGTCATACATGCATGTTAAATTTGGTTGCAATAAGTTAAAGCATGCTCGAGTTATCGTGCTAACGCACAGACACACAGACATAATTCCAAAAAAAATTTTTGGATTCGGGGAGGTCCACAACGTGTAAATCCGTCAAAATGTCGAGGTCAAAGTTTTCGACGATCACAAGACACCTCTATACTACGTATACGAGAAAGTAAAAACTGATGCTATTCTTCGCATCAACAAATATTTATTAAGTATGAAATTTTGTTTTATTTAGTGTAGGTACTACTAATTTAGTGTAATAAAGTTTACACAAGCAGATTTGGCTCCCATTTTTTAAAATGTTGTAATGTTTGGCTCTTTGGCTGATAATTTTGCCGACCACTGGTCGAATCGGATTAAGAAGGCTGTCCAATATTGTCTTCTCTCCGCTACTATTCCGAATTATTTATTTCTTATTTAGTTATTAGATTGAAATTACGCCAAATGAAGTCGAAATTCTTCAAAGTCATCAAATAAAAGGCTGAACGTAAGACCCAGGTGTACTTATAACATAGTTTAGAAATAAAATAGATCATTGCCAATTTATTTCAATTAAGTTACCCGGTTTCAGGCTCAAAATATATTGAGACTAGGATAGGACGAAGACTCACCTTTGGAAGCATTCCTTAGCAGTGGGAGGATTTGGTCGACGTATTCATTGATGTCTGGAAGGTTTTTTTCCCATGACATCTTCATACGGTGTAGCGTTTCCTCTTCTTGCTGTCTCGCGAAACTGTTGTGGAATTCTGTTGAAAAACAGAATTATTTAGTACAAACGGTTGTAGGCAAAGCTATATTTAGGTCTTCCAAAACTTTCAAACTTCATCGAAAACTTTCTTCCATGTCCTTATTTTCCTTAAATATTAGTGCTTAATTAATATATTGTGTTTTTATTTATTTTATAAAAACGTTATCATCCCCTTGAAGTTTGCATTTATCGTCGTTGGTAGAATGACGTATGTATGTCGGATCATATATCACGCCGTATTACAAGGTGGCGCGGCGGATTGTAATGTGTGCAGTGTGTGTGAATGTTTAACCAAATAAAACAGTTTGTTGATAAATCCGTTGTATCAATATTACTCTGTTTAATCGAATGGAGATCTTATTATTTGTATGGGTAGGTTCAGGTAATTTTTTTATGACCAGCGGATTGGAATTATTTTCACTCATCACTTTCACACACTATAATACTTCGCGCCGTTTTGTAATACTGCGTGTATACGATCCGCCTGCAACATATACATACCAACACGATCACAATCCCAAAACAGGTTGATAAGTTTTAGGCAATATTATGGGCTACGCAGTTAAGTGCTTCAAAATAGTGACAAGTTACCAGGCTATCGCACACACAAAAGAGCCGTCAAAAAGTAACTAGATATTTTCAAGCCAACGAGGACATGGGGTGCCACACTCAAAAACATCTCAGCTTTTACAATTAGCCGTATTTTATTCAACAGGAATTATGCAAGTCAACAAGACAGACGGCGTAAACTGTGTAACAATTAAATTGCTGTCTAAACTCACCCCGCAAAGAGCAGTTAACGCTGGAACCGCAGTCGTAGTTAGTCGCGAAACGCAACTTGTTCTGAGCCGTGTCGGCGAATGTAACCAGCTGCAACAAATTAATTTTATTACCAATACAATTCTGGGGTGGGTAAGATTTGCTTGTATTATTTCCTCTAACATTAGCTACAAGAACGTAATTGTAAGGGCCAGTTTCTCATTAGCGGTGGGAACATAATAATGCTGTTAGCATGCAATTGTTGGCATGGCAATAAAATCTTATAAAACTAATGAAATGATTTGGACAAGAGGTAGTTGAGTAGTTAAGGAATAATAATAACTGTAAACATTTATATTAACAAATAATAAAATCACTTCGGCGATGACAATGCAAAATGTTCTAGTTAGGTATATCAAATAATGTCGGGGATCTTGGTACTACTCGTTTGGAGGTAGGTATAACATAAGGTCACAGCTATGCATATACTTAGAAGCGAACACCCCCGAACCCTAAACCATTGAAGGACAACTATCTTGTCACTATCACAATACTGTTGCTATGAAGATGAACTTTGATATGATAGTGGTAAGGCTAACCGGACATAATACAAGGCCTAAGACAGAGGAAACTGAGCACAATATTGTATCTCCCTCGGGATCAATGAAGTTGAAGAAGACCACAAAGTTGGTAGCAATGTAATAAAGACATTATTAAAAAAAAGGGAAACGAAACGACGTACTCCTAAAGTTCAGAAAAGGGGAATGCCAACTTTCGTAAGGAAACAAGACAATAATAATCCCTACTTTATACCGAGGGCTTTCGGTGCCATCTCGCATCTGCTCGGCGGATGGGAATGACATGGCTATGTTTTACAATGAAGAAATTTTCAAAGGGGTAGCCTTTGTATATAAATTTAAAGTTTCATCATCATATCATCATCATATAGCTTGTCATCGAAGGAGGTTTAGGCAGTAGTTCACCACGCTTGCACAATACGGATTGGTGGACGGAGTATAAGGTTATCGCCACTTTATTAGTCGACTTCTACGACGCCCATTACAGGGGTGATGCTACTCTACTCAGCCGGCCAGCGGAATCTTTCATATTGCTTTTTAATGATTGATAAAGTATCGGTATATGAACAGTAGGAGTAGTGGACTGGCTTAGTGCAGGAAACTCATAGGAAACCCGATTGTAGTGGATTGGAAAAAAGTTTCATAAACTTACACAGATTTAACACAATTGCTAAATAATAATATCTTTTATATTCTGTCCTGACAAGTCCGTCACATGTAATAGAATCATTTGAGGGGAGACTGTTTAACTGCTATAAACATATATGGAATTTTATATCCGATATCAAATTACCCGTTGCATTCACTACTAAATTCACAATATTAAGAGAGCAATAATATAATAATATACTTAGTACTGTATTAATTATTTGTAATAAGACGAAGACCTTTTCTTTAATTTAGGATATTTTTGAAATATATCAACATCTCGGTTTACTTAATACCTTATACTATTTATAATAAGATCGGTTTCAAGTAACAATGAACACCTCTCGTATGAGAGCAAAGGTAACAGGGGAAGTAATATACAGGTCTTGCTTGGCCGTGGCATGTCATAAATAAAATCAAAGATTTATGTTCAATTGCGTATTGCTATATTGCTGTATATAGCTATAAAATAACGCAAATGAATTTATTACACACTGAGCAAATGAAATTTACTGTCTGACTCGAAACGAATTTTATGTTAAGCAAAATATGTATACCTAATATAAGAAACTTTTTAAGCAAAACATATTGAGGTACTTTAAGTGGCATAATGAACAGATCTTATTAATTACACTAATAACTCCGTTATAAAATCATCATTACGTCAGCTGAGAGAAATTCACAATCGGACATAGGCCTCCCCCAAGGATCTCCAACCAACTCCAACCATAACTAACACTGATGTTTGAAGCGCTGCGCTTCACAGGTATCTCCCACTGACACTTTAGGTACTCTGTGGTGTTGGCACATGAAAAGATATTTTACTCATGTGGTGTTGGTACTCATAAAATGTTCCACAGTTTCTGCAAAATATCTCGCAGCTTAAGGAGACCATGTTTGCGCATCGCATATTGCTTTTTGTCGCAAGATGTGCGTGATACGGGAACAGTAATATTTGACGGGCTCATATAACGAGCATCTGATGAAAATTGTAAAGCTATTTAATTTTTTTTCTTTAGTATAGTAATACCTACTGGTGGCGAGAGGATAACGATAGCATATTGAAAGCGGAAAGCGTCAAGCAGGACGGACATTGATCTATACGAAGTAGGAATCATTATTTAGACTTTAGTGATAAATAAGGTTAGCTTCTGAGCAAAGATACTACGCCGTCAACGGTGCAGAGACCCTGCCGCAATGACATACGAGATATTGATAGCATAAAGCCATATGGAAATGTATATCTCCGTGCATGACTAATGCGATGGCTGAGACGCCACGTGATTAACGTATTCTGTGATAAATAACATTTGACGGCTGTCAAGTTGGTGTAAAAATGTATGAAAACGAAAGCATTTTGAATTTAATTAATACATTCTAAATAGCGCAAGTAGGAGGCTGATTTTTGAGACCATTATTATACTCGTATGCATTTATTTCTTCATGGATATAATATTTTGTTTTATATATTTGTTTTATGTTTTGGTAACCTATCTTGGACTCGTGGATATCAAAGTTGTTTTCCATTAAAAATCCAAACCAAGCCGCCTAGCATGACCACCGAAACACGGCATGATATACTTAGCCATTTATCGCGTTCCAACTGTCAAAAATTGGATATAACCGTCAACTCGAAATTTTATCGAAACTGCGAACATGTTTATGGCTTATACATGTTCGCAGTTTTGATAAAGTTTCAAGATTACGGTCATATCCAATAATTTTTGACAGTTCAACGCGATAAATGGCTATATCATAGCATATCATATCGTGTTTCGATGGTCATGCTAGGCGGGCAGAGCATGCTACGACAGGAAGCTTCTCTAACTGGTATTTTCCAGAAAATACCTGAGTTTAGTTAGAGTTATATTTCAGTTCAGTTGATTACATTACCAGCAAGCGAAACTACGCAGACAGAAAGTTATATTACCTACTTAAAAATCATACACACCTTTATCCATTGATCAGTATCCAGCAGTGAATCACCAGGATGTAGCAGGAGTGTCACCTTCCGCCTTAGAATATCATCATCTTGGCCTAGAGCATGCTCTGTGTATGCAGTCTTCACCTCGTCTCGGATGCTTTGAACAAAGAGTCCAAAAGCTTTATCGCGTTCCAACTGAAACAAGAAATAAGAAGAGTTATCTTCAATATCTATACTAAGTACTATAGTAGTTTTGTTTGTTTCGTTGAACCCTATGATCTCAGGAACTACTTACTGATTCAAATTGAAAAAATATTTTTGTGTTCAATATATGCCTTATCGAGGAAGGAGATAGGAGCTGAGCATCAACGAAAAATGATGCAAAAGCGAGAATTATTCCTTTTCAAAAATTTCGTTGCGTGCGCTGCGTAAACGGTTAAGGTTACCCAAAATGATGTATGACGGAATTATTCTCCTATAAAAAAAAAAACAGTATGTCTATCTTTTAAGATTGACACATTATACTTAACCTTTTTTAGTAATCAAATTTGTTCTAACATAATGCTTTATCTGCAAAGGCGTTTTTGTAAACATAATATTGTTCCTTATCAAAATTAATACAATATTCAGCACAAGTTTTTAATTGTGAACAAAATTGTTCTTGACGTCATTAGCTTTCAATGAATATCTTAAGAGATATGTTTACAATAACGCTGCAAGACAATAATGAAAAAAAAAACACGCACGGATCTAAGTAGGTATACTAATATTATAAAGCTGAAGAGTTTGTTTGTTGCTAATCTCAGGAACTACCCTAATAGGTGCAGAGACTCCCCCGAGGGGGATGCTCACCGGTCGGGAATGCATCCAGTGGCTTCCCGCGACCCTTACCAGATCGTCAGTCCTCCTGTGGGGGGCCTACCAACGCTGCGTTTCACGGTAGGAACGTGGTAGCCACTTAAGGTTCGCATTTCTTTGGGCTATGTCGGTGACTTTGGCTCTCCTGCGAATCTTATCATTTCCGATATGATCACGAAGTGAAACTCCGAGCATAGTCCTCTTCTCTCCTCTCGTGACTTTGGGCCTCATAAGAAGGCTCAAAGTCACCAATGGAAACGCTACGGAACAGCGGATAATTACTGAGTCGATAAGTGTGCTGCGACCTTTATTTGATATGTATAGTGCTCACGCAAATCTAAGATAACATTATGAGAAAAACAAAAGTTAGGTACACGCAAAAATCAAAATAGCTTGAGCACTCGTAGTAGAACACTAATGGTAAATCCATTTACGCGTCAAAGGAAACTCACGGAAGTCCGCCATCGTGTACCTAAATACATCATCGCAAATACGATTTTTTTTAAGATCGTTGCATATTTTTCCTTTATATAAACGATAATAAATGTATCTTAAAAACTGAACAGACAGACCTCGACGGTACCTGTTACATTTTTCGCTTATTCACAATAACATAAAATACGAGACCCATAAGCATTGAAAACCTTTAAAATTAGGTACAGGATTGTTACAGAAGCTCAAAGAAATGTCGACCTTATAAACAAAAGTTCGCCACTCAATGTTAGTAAACATCTTTATTTCCTTTCAAGTCATAATGTCCATGTTTTTTCGACAAGTATACGTGCGCAAATAAACGCCAACAACAAAATAACGGAAGTGTAGAAGACAAGCTCTATTTAGTATTTGTATAAAACAAGGTATAAATGCAAAGAAACATGTCCACCTGGAAGCGTCGGTGGCGTAGTGCGTAAGAGCGTCGTCTCCTACCCGGGAGGCACTGGTTCGATCCCCGCCACGTACCAATGTGTTTATTCAAATTTTGAATGCATATGTCCGTTTAATCGACGCTTTTAGGGTAAAGGAAAATATTGTGAGGAAACCTGCACACACCTATGAAGAAATTCTTAGGTTGTGTGTGAAGTCGACCAACCCGCACTTGGCCAGCGTGGTTGTCTAAGGCCTAATCGCCCCTAATGTGGGGTAGGCTCGAGCCCCTCGGTGGGGACATTATAAGAGCTGTTGAAGAAGAAGAAATGTCCACCTTATTGTACTAAATAAGTATTGTAATATACATTATAGATATCCTACGCCTCCCATTTAATTTGGGGTCGGCGCAGTATGTCTAGCTGTCGACATTTTCCATAGATCCAAAGTCTTCTAATGTCCTATTAATAATAATCCTATTCAATAACTTTATCTCTGTGTGCGTTCGAACACGTTATATACCTTCTGTACTCCCTTTATATTTGGTTATCTTTCTTTATATACTCCCTTAATACTTAGGTACAGCAAAACTTAAAGATTTTATGTGGCTACATTATTTTATGTATTTAGTAATAAAAGTAACGTATAAAAAAACAACAAATAATGGTGATGGAAGACGGTGTTTTTATGTCGCCTACACTAAATTATGTTGATACTAATACAAAATTTGTACGAAAAAATTCATTGGCGCTGATGCTTTCGACACTACCTACTATTTTTATATTAGAAACACTAAAACATTACCTATTGTAAAAGACCTAGAGGTGGGTACAAATTGTTGCTCGGTTCAATTTGTTGAAGGGCTTATTTTTAACAGTGGAAAATACGTAATGCATACGACACTCCTGGGGTGGCATAAACGTTATGACCGTTATGCCCCGACTTCCGAAGGGAGAATACTGCCTCTCCCTACAGAAGTCAGGGCCTATCACTTAAACCCAACGATATCCCCCACATGGATATGGGCACGAGAACATCAATGAACACCACCTCCTCCCCGTCGTCAGATGAGGAGAACGCGTAAGTCGTGAATGTGTCGCTGCCAAAAGGGAACTATTATGGAAACTGCCACGATTCCGATTATCAAAGCCTATCGGCAAAACTAGTATAACAGGATTGTATAGTTCGGAAAGTCATTGACTATTGCAAGATAGCTAAGTCTAGTAGCCAGTCCCTCAGTATTATCCAGGGTTCCGGGTGAAACTGGCTTCCATTTTCAGCCTCATAATCACCATCAGGAAAGATGTAAGATTCCCGTTGATTTTTTTTGTAGATTTCAATATCGCTCAGAATATTAATATATCCTTTCTTTGTGTGCAGTATCTTATTTCCTCAGACCAATTATACTTATCCTTTTTATTTGGTCTGAGATTATTTCCAATATGACTTAAGTCTTATTTGACATTATTGTTTTTTAGAAAGATTACTATTTCTGCCATAATGGAACCAGAAACAAAGTTGAAACTCTTGTCACATACGCATAAGAACCACTATTCATAAAAACAATTTTGTTTTCATGTTGTTACGTTGGTAGCTGTCTAATATAAGGTTTAGTTAGGTAATTATCTTAAAAGACAGGACGAAGTTATCGAAGCGAAACTACATTAAGCCAATCAAGTAGAACTTTATGTCTTTGGAATAGGGTGTAAAGATAGTTGTCAACTTAGTTCAGAAGACGTGACTTGACATCTGCCGGAAAAGCAGTTTGCCGATTGGATGGTCACGCTTCTGATGGCTAAGATGAGAAGTCATTTCTTTATAAGTAACTACGTATAAGAAGCCAGGCGAGACACATTTACATTCACTTCATTGTTATTGTCTCATTACTTGAAGATACATACAGAATAAACCTAATATTGTTTTAGATTAATCAATCACACAACAATCTTACTAGGTGGTAGACCCATATGTAGGGTCGTCTGGGTAGGTACTTAGGTACCACCGCCTTTCTTATTTCTGCCGTGAAGCAGTTCCCTGTATTTCGGATTGAAGGGAAAGGTAGCCAGTGTAATTACTGGGTATGGAAGGCAAATCATCTTAGTCCCCAGGATGGCAACGCACTTGCAGTGTTTACCCTTAATATTGCAGGTGTATATAGGCGACGACAACCACTTGAACACCAGGTGGGCCGCAAGCTTGTTTGTCATCTCGTAATATAAAAAAACCACACCTTTGTCCATCCGAAAACACCCGATGTATGTTCCGCGATTTTTTGTATGATATGTCTGAAGACGTGTTCTTATTTAATACATCTATTATTGTATTTTACTAATTAATAATACTTCTATTTTATTATATGAATAATAAAAAAAATGGTCGTCTCTATCTCAATCATCCTGTGTATTGTCTAACACTCATGGAATGCTAAGCCACAGAGAATGAATTTCGCTCCGAGCTACTCAGAAATATTTAATTTCGAATGCTATAATATTTAAGCACACTCCTTCCCCTTTGACTAAAGTATTTTTATTTTAGAAATAAAATGTTTTCTGTCTTTTAAAAAGATGGGATCTTGTGGGGATGCTGGATGGCCGCATATAGTAAACCTAACACGACAGGTATGATACTTTGTCAAAATAAAGTTGTTGTAACTTTAAAAAACATTGTAAATCACACTCTGTAAAAAAATATCTTCATAAAGTCGGGAGAGGTCTCCCCTTGATTTTCTCGTATACCGGAAATGACTTTAAAGTTGATAGAAACCTTATAGTTTGATGTCATACATGCCTGTTAAATTTTGGTCACCTATCCGAGTACTGACCTCGCACTTGGTTGCTTAACTCTCGTGATCGACGACTCAAAAGTTGATAGAAACCTTGTACTATTTATATGTCATACATGCATGTTAAATTTGGTTCAAATAAGTGGCAATAAATTAAAGCATACGCGAGCTAACGCACAGACACACAAACAGAAATAATTCCAAAAAAGGTATTTTTGGAATCAGGGAGGTCCAAAACGTGTAAATTCGTCAAAAACTCGAGGTCGATTTTTTTATGATTACAAGACTTCCTCTATACCTACTACGTATACGAGAAAGTAAAAAGAAAAGCGACACAAAGAAGGATTTTTTCAGTCCTGAAAAAACAACAACAATCGTAGCCACAGCACAAGCTTAAAATATTTAAGTTATTCTACATTAAAATCGAATAAGTAATCAAAAATTTCACCAATAGTTTCAATTAACCATTGAATAATAGTGATGAAGGGTTTAAAATGTAACGGATATTTTTTGAAAAACTTGCAGTATTATCACCGGAAGTTTTGCGCTATGGCAGGCCATATTTTTATAAAAAAAAAAGTTTAATAATATACAAGAAAGGAAAGAAACATGATTTTGTTTTGAAGCTTTATTATCTTTTTGAGCAATCTTATTTTTAAAACTTATATTTTCTGTAGATTTCACGGTCTAAAAATTCAAAACTGTAGATTGGT
The DNA here is from genome assembly GCA_955850985.1 of Elophila nymphaeata. NCBI lineage: Eukaryota > Metazoa > Arthropoda > Insecta > Lepidoptera > Crambidae > Elophila > Elophila nymphaeata. Next base: position 12,421,468 of record OY039076.1, on the reverse strand, counting down.
GCAGGTAAGTATAGCATTCAATAAGAATCTGTTTTTAGCACTTTGTAACGATACTCCACAAAGATCCGTGTAGATTAATTTAATACATAAGGTCTTAATTGTTTCGATTGCCCTAAATCGAGCAGTGCGTGACTTGAAGTCCAGACTTAGTAGTTGTCTTCGATTGGATTTGTGAAGCGTGAAAATTGTCCTCAACCCTTATGTAAATTTACGTCGTTTTTCGAATAATATTCGATAACTATGAACCTAACGAGATAATTGATTAAAACAGAGCTTTTATTGCGCCTACGAAAAAATTTAGACAATATTAGCAAAAGTTATTGCTTATTACACCACTCTCTTATGATCCCAATATCGTTAATGGCCCATTCTCCTTTGATCGAAACACATTATGTCATAGAATAAATTCGGCGTAAAGCACAGTATGCGGTTAATATTCTAACGAGAGTTCTTTTTGGTTGACTATCAAATTAGAATCTGCAATAAACATTGTTTATTTCGTTTACGTTAAATTAATATAACCGTTTCGACGAAGAACGTATTCGGATTATCCATCTTTTGTACGATGTTCACAGACGCTCTCGATCAATTAGATAGTCTGGCGGCCATTTTATTCCCTTGGCCTTTAGTGGTAATAACGTTGTATCGAAATTTGTTCTAATGAAAAACTAGCAAGATGAAATTTGGTCTGAGAGAGAGAGAGCACTTCACACCAAAACACAAAATGATACAGAAGTGTCTTTCAGCTAAGTAAATAGCTCAGTCTTGCTCATTACCTCGAAATTATGTTTAATCTATTTTTACAAAACAGATAATTACAGGAAATATGCGGAAAGATGTTTTTTTTATCAGACAATATAGAAGAATGTAATAAAGATGTTTGATGTTGATAAACAAAAGTATCTTCTTGATACCCACATGATGTCTCGTGTTTTATAAAAAGATTAATATGAGAGGGCTTGGTTTGTTTTTCTTAAAAGATAAATTTTATTCTGCAAACATTATTTTCATTTAATTTAGTAGGAAGGCGGAAAATTCGTGTCCCATTTATACGTGTTGTTAAGAGCTAAGACGAGACAGGCAAATAAAAGCTCTTATTACAAATTCACAGAAAGAATAACAGTTCTAGCAGTTGACGGGCTGCTTGAAATCAAATAAGAAGCGATTGCTCCTGAAAAATAACAATAATAATATATTTCACGTTCACACCAATTATCTGGCCCAAATTATGTATCATTAAGAACTTGTGTTATGGATAACAGATTTTTTTAGTTAACATAATAATAATAGGGATTTTATAAATAAACTGAAATATATAAACATCCATGACTCGTCAATAAATATTCGTGTTCGTAACACAAATATTTGCTGCTACCAGGATTCGAAATTTCGAACCCAGGCCGCTTGATGTGTAGGCAGCTGACCACTCCACCACGACGGCGTCAATAAACTAAGTCATTTAGTCTTAAGAGTGGAAATTAATCATTGGAATGTCTAGTTCTAGAGCAGGTACCGAAATATTAAGTAAATTAAAGTTTATTTCATTCATTCTTTTCATTAGAGCTACGTCCAGTGAAAATGTAAGTTACCAGCTCATGAGAAAGTAATGATAGATGTGTTCGTAGTCACTTGACTTCTCTGCTATATCACGCTTTTATTTTTTTATGATGGGGAAGTGCTTAAGCTACATGCCCCCTCAAATTAAGATATATGGCCAAAGGTGGAAGAGCACTTGAGAAGCTCAACTGAGTGGATCGTTAGCCGAGCAGTAAATACTGGAACGCAATTGCAAGAACTATTGTTATAGCCATATACTAAGGTAGATTGGTGCTATCTAGCCACCAGTAGTTGACTGAAAACAAATTGTACCACTAATCATACAGAACACAAATTTAAAACCCCTAAGAAATCGAACCTGGTGTCTCTGAATCAGAGACCGATGGAAAACTACTAAACCACAAGGGAGGGTACAATAAGATTACAATACAAAATTTAGGCTTTTAGGTAATTAAGATCGTTAAAATTAGCAGTAAGCGATCACCGCAGCCACAACACTTGTAATACCAAGAGAATTGCATTCGCAATGCCGATGTTAAAGACACTTTTTCCTGCTTTTTTGAAGAGATATATTCTTGGAATTCCACGACATGGAGGTCGCTTCTGCAATATCTTCTTAGTTAACAGCTCCAATGTGAAGAAGAAAGAATGGCGAGCGGCGCAGCGTTGAAAGAGACTGTTGGTATCACGTGGAAAAGTTCCTCAGAACACACTCAGTCGTACAACTGTTATTTTTAAAACACAAAGGCTGAATACATTACAAACTGCATATTAAGATAGCTAAGCACATGAATTTTTACCTTTTTAGACAATCCTGACTTGCTGCCCATAAGCTCTTCCCATGTAGCCGAAGCTCTTTCTGTGCAATGATCGACGTAATCCAACTCAACTAGGTTGACAACGGAGTTCAACCACATCCTGTCTTCTCCAACTGATGATGTTGCGCCGAGCAGCAACGCGAAATAATACGACCATAATATTGATGTGGGGGTCTTCATTTTTATCTGTGAACAAAGAAAAAAATATATCAATAAACGAAAATCCTTTAGGTGCCAACGAATTATTTTATCTGCGGAAAAGAAAAATTGGAAACTTATCCAAAGAAACGGTAATAAAGAATAAAAGTTTAGTCAACTTTTATTGTTTTGAAGTTACTGAAAAGTATAAAAACGTTGGAGAGCAACAAAAAAAAAAACATGAAAACTGTAATTGTAAATTAAAACAAAACAAACAGTTTATATATTTCACCATTAACATAAGTATTAGCTCGTAGAAAATTGATGATTGAAACGGTATGATTCTGAAATAAGCACTGCTATCATAGTATGTATATGAAAACTGCTGCTTCAATTCCAGTTCATTAAATCATGTATAAATCTAATAAAACCGTAGGTATCTGTTCAAACACGTTAAAGATTTACATAACTCAATCAATGAATATTTGAATTTAAATGCTCTACAGTTTATTTTTATTCGACGGAAATTCTATTCATTTTCTGTTCATAATTGATATATTAATTTAGCCGAATGTTTCTAGCAACATATTATTTATCAATTGACCACACGCAATTCAAAAGCGAGGATTAATGACTGATCCGGAAAATAAAATATTTGTTTTTACATTGCTTTCCCAGTTATGACGGCGTCATTCATTCGTTATGGCCCTGATAGGGTCAGCGTGATGAAAAGAAAATTAAAAAGCAAGGCCTCGTAAAACGATTGTTACAACTGCAAAGGGTCTCAACGCAATATTAAATCTACATCGAAGAAAAACGAAAGATTATTTTATGCAAATTTTCAGAATCTCGGTTATGGATGAGAGTTTTGAACAAAAGAAATCTGAACTTTGGTTAATTAGTGTAATAATTAGAGGGAATAATTCTTCAGGTTCGCTAGGGGAATTGGAAGTTTCAAGCACTAGAGTATTAACATTTAATGATGTTGTATAAAATCTATGCAACGCAGAAAATTATATAGATAGACCAATTCTCATCATCTGCTATACATATACTTAGTATAGCATAAAATGTGCGTATTGGCTGTTGATTGATATGTTCCTGTCGTATTAGAATTTTGGCATGTCATCAAGCTTTTGGCATCAGTCGTGCTGTTCTGTAAAGACGCTCACTTCGATTTCAGAAAATCCTTAAATTTTAGGGATAACGTGGAAACGAATTAATTAATGAATTAGCATTTTGCTTAACCCAGTCTGTGTAGTATTCTAACTCAGAAAACAGTGTTCTAATAAATTTATTGGTAGTTACATAATGTATACTAAACTGTTTATTTTTATCTGTTTTACCATACCTGGAGAAATGGGTAATCACATTACGTGTATCTTAAGACGAAGGAGATGGCTAAAATACGCACCACTAACGCTAACACCAGATTATAAACACAATATAGAGAACGATACAGTACTTAATCGGTGCGCACGCACACATACAAACGTCGTTTACACGGCCGTTTTTGCCGTTTTGCCGGCTTTGCCGTTCAGAGCATGCTAGCGGCCGTGTAAACGACGTTTGTATGTGTGCGTGCGCCGATTCATCACTATTATATGGAGTCAAAGTACTGTATCATTCTCTATATTATGTTATAACCAAATACAACATGTATCTACTAATTCCGAGCAAATTTAAGTTTTCGTTTCACATACGCACACACATACATACCATGTTCACAGATTATTTTTGTTAACAATAATTACCTAAGCTTTGGTGCACATAGGTATAAAATATTTCGTGTTATGATGGAACATTTCATCTTCATGCTTAAATGTTAGGTTGATTCGTTATGTCATTATTTTCAACGTTTACTCTACTTCCTTTGATAATTAATTATTCATGCCTGTTTATCCACCTTATACATCTAAAATTCACTTTCATAATACTCCTTGATACTTGCTCTGTCGCGTTAAAGTCATGCCTATCTCTAGATATTCAGTTTCCTTGTTATGTTTCTATCACTGTTGCTTTTAGGCGTATCATATTATATTTACAATTTAATATATTAGCAGCTGACACAGGAATTGAAATAATAATTAAACACGGGATAGACCGTACTATGCTCTTTGTAAATAAAGCAAAAAGGGAAACTAATGATTAAGAATCCAAAAAGCCTAAAGCATCTCCAATAAATAATAAGTACCTACTAAGACTATTCTTAAGCATCAGATGATGTAGCATAATTATACAGCGATGCTATACTTTTACTAGTAGTAATTAAGCTAGATGCCGATGAAAGATTTAGTAATAATTGACACAATCTACAATATGACGAGATCATATCTCATTCGACATTTATTATTTACTATTTAAACATAATACCGATAATCTTCTGCGTTCCGATAATAATCTACTGTATTTTTTATAACTGGTTGATGTACAATAAAGTAATATTCTATTCTATTTTAACGACGAAAAGTAATTTTTTTGATCAAAATTACTTCGTGTGGTTGTTATGAATACCATGGCAAGATTCAGAAACAAATTTTACAAATTCTCGCCACTTATTTCAGCCAAGTTAGGCGTAAAAAATGTATTCCCACTAAAAATTATTCAGTCTACTCCCAATCCCAAAGTATGCGCAATGGAGCCATTTCTCGCGTGAGTTAAGCTATGCGAGGATGAAGCTCCCTCTTTCATCATATGATTGTCAGTTTAATTGAGCTCACTGTAAATCGCTGACTTAATAACGTTGGAGTAAATCCGGTATTATTTCCTTTCCATGCTATTTCTAAAGGTGTACATTGAAACAGGGAAAAATGAAAACGCGAAGAAATATGAGAACTCAAAAGGAAAAGTGGAAGGAATGAAATTACAGTGGTTGAAGATAAAACGGCTGTCGTGGACAAAAGTGGCACGTTGCACTCCTGATTGCTAGTTAGAATTATTTGAGTTGCTTTTGTATAAAATACTCTGGAGTTAGTGCAATATTATTTTATCACGCTGATGCACTTGGAATTCAAATTGTGGTGGAATGAGAATACATGTATAAAGGTTTACAAGGACATTTTTCTACGCTTTTGAAAGTTTTTTTATCTAGCTCAGCCATCAAAGTATATCTAGTATTCGGCGAAGTCGCTTAGTCTAGTCTAGACGGAATAAGAGGCGTAGCTCCATTCTTACTACCAGTTCAATTCTTGCCTCGTCTTATTCCATACCCGCCTATGCAAACTTAAAAACAACAAATTTTACTCAGTTCACTTATATTACTTATATGTGTGTTTAGCTGATTATTGTGGTCACAACTCTTGAAAATTATTGGTCCATAATATCTATCATTATTTGATTTGATTAGTCGTTATTTGAGTCAAAATAAATGCATCTTTATTTCAGTTAGGCAGCTTTAATACCTACATGGGCATTGGTATTATCCGCTATTACCGCTGTATGATTGTAAGGTTCGTTGGGCGGTAAAAATTGAATATTATATTGGCATGTTTTTCAATTATTCTTTAACCGCCTGTTGAGTGTATCGATATAATATTATAGACACTCAGACACATCGACAGCCCTATTCGCGTCTCGTACGCGTACTACCAACCCTAAGCTCGTAAGCTTACGCGGATTAGATGTTATATCAAGATTCGAACCCGGACAGGTTGATGTGTAGGCAGCGTTACTAACCACTCCACAATGACTCATTTGTCTGTCATGCTCCCATTTTATTAGAGGCGTAATACGTTTTTCTCTTCCATGCATCTTGGTCGGCCGTCATTGTAGCATTAACTCATTTCTTTGTCATATCACCTCTCACGCAATTTGTCTATCTTTTCTTCGGTCTTCTTTTCCCTCTGTATCCGTCCACGTTCATGTTTATCATCTTCTTCATCACATGGTTATCATCGCTTCTCATTATATGCTCTCACCATGCTAGTCTCAATTTTTCTGCCACTTATGATACCTACATTCCGACTGCGTTTAATATAAGCAAGCACTCTTCACTTTGTCCATTGTTGTTACTCCACATCCATCATACCATACGCAAGATGCGTATGGTATGATGGATTTTCATCCGTTCGATTTACCAGATCCGTAGGTACCTCTCCACAGCGACTGCGTCAAATAAATATATTAGTAACTTGATTTAAACGATATTTTTTAAATGAACAAATAAAATGGATAAAAGCCTAACATTCACCATTAGACCTTTGCCCTAAAAACAATCTGAATATACCAATGAAGCGTTTATACTATTCAATCTCTGAACGTCAAGGGTGGCTTACACACAATTCGATCCAAACATCAGGTAATAAGTTCGGATCTGACAATCAATTTCACTTGGAAATAAAAAAAAACTGGCAGCCATGCAATGCCCAACATTGTGTGTGGGAGTGTATTTAAAAGGTACTAACTTATAACTAATAACATCTATCACTGTCGTGGTGGAGTGGTCAGTGTAGCTGCCTACAGTGCCTACACATCAAGCTGCCCGGGTTCGAATCCTGGTAGCGGCAAATACCTATTTCTGTAATGAACACGAATATTTGATGACGAAATGTTCTCTTAGATTTGCGCAAGCACTACACATTGTAAATAAAACAACGTTTACGGATTTACCTCGCGTGTAATTAGATTTTACATATTGTTATTATTGCCCGACATTTCGCACTATGCAACGTTCGTGGTCACGGGATGACTTAAGATGTAGGTTGTCGGTTGTCATATTTTATTAAGTAGTTAAATTTACTTTTATTATTAACTAGCTGACCCGGCGAACTTCGTACTGCCTAACAGTCGATTCTTTTTTTATATACTTATTCTGCTATTCTAGACCCGTTGTCCCGAATAGCAGAAAAAAGATAATGAATAATTTAAAAACTCAAACAAACCACCACCTGCTTTGGATCCAGTACCTAATTAATTTTTATTTTATTTATAAAAATATCTAAAATTAGTATGTTTAAGTTGTATTAGTATGTTTAATTAGTATGTAATTAAAAATGACCGTTATCTAGTATTTATAACACAAGTTCTTAATAATTCTAACTTTGGGCTAGATAATTGGTGTGAGCGTGGAAATATATTATTATTATTATCTATGCTTAGCCTGGCCGTGTGATGCCGGCAGAGCAGAATAGCATCATCCCATATCCTCCAATGACTGTCGTAAAAGGCGACTAATGGATCAGGGGTCAAAAGAGTATTGATCACCTTATACTCCGTCCACCAATCCGCATTGGGCAAGTGTGGTGGACTACTGCCTATACCTCCTTCGTTGGAAAGGAGAGGCCTTGTGTCCCAGGAGTGGGTCGAATTATGAAGGCTGTGATTTATGATGATGATGTTAGCTTAACTTATTGCGAAGAAGGAGAGCCGTGTTACACAACAGGTTGATATTGTTATAACTTTTGGCATTAGGTATAGTATATCACGCCATTGTCATTTCAATATAATAAGTATAGATAATCTATGCAATTGGTCATAACTAGTATAGTCACCATCAGAAGTAGATAAACACTTTAGGACCATGTAACATCAACGCCAGCGCTTATTTTTATCTCACGAGCGCAGGTGAACAATGACTGTGAGTACATATGTAGATAAAACAGGCGAGTGCATACAGTGACATTTCGAATAGCTTATCAGCTCGTTAACGTCGACCACTACTCGATATGATTTAGGTCACAGAGCTTCTAGACATACCCTAATTTTATTGACATTTCGTTTTTTTTCGACTCTGGAATACGATTTCGATTACCTTTCACCGTCCCTGAAAACTTTCGTTATTAAACATTTATCCAAATGTCAATACGCATTTCTATGGGTCGACCTATGTCAGACTGAGGCAAGCGTCTCCGGTGATTGTCAGATCAATTGAGCTCTCAAGATTGTCGGGCTACCTTCGTAATGCTTTCTACATCAGTACTCCTGACGTATGGTGTATTCAAGAAGGTTCACAGTTTTTCTTGTTAAATCTTTTGATCTGGAAATACGAAATTTATTTAAAAAGTACTAGTTACTAGATAATGCTGATATATAAATATTAAATTCAGCTGAACTATACAAATCGTACTATGCAAATACAGGGTGTAAAAGACATGAGCAGTCAAACGAGAACCATGTATTCTGCTCACCGTCATAACATTTTTCTTCCTTTAGACTATACCTGGGAAATTGATAGTTACGATTTTATTGAAGGTCAAAGTCATATTTTTTTTTCTCATTTTTTTATGAAAACGTTTTCTATACGTTATTTCTTAATTATTGTCCAAAGAAACATCATCATTTTTTTTAGTATTTCATAACAAAAAATGGCTTCAAAACGTTAGCGTTCAATGTATCTCACTCGATGCGCACGGACACTAACGAACGGGGCCGCCGTCAAGCAAAATTAACGCGGTTTTGCGAGTTGCATGCGAGTTGAGCTCTTTACATTGCGCGATACAATTTGTAATTTTTTGTAACACCAAAAAATAAAAATCATTTCCCAGCAATATTTTTTTTGAAATATGTCTTATTTTGATGTATAGAATACGTGGTTTTCGTTTGACTGCTCATGTCTTTTACACCCAGTATTTAGCCATACAAAATCGTTTTTGCTCAATATCACACTTACGCACTCGCCACACAACACACCGCATCCGCAGACAGGTCAGACCAACAGAACAGAGAGACAGAATTTCTCCAGATTACGGTACAGTTGACCCAAGGTACAAGCCATTAGAGGCACACTCAAGTCAGTAGCTCCCATTCGACGTGAGTGAGCCCAGGAGATGCATTTTTGAATCATTAGAATTCTAAATCGTCTATGAAATCGCAAGATTAGTATGCGAATCCCTAAAACTATTTTTGAATATTCATACTCGTGAACTTTGCAACGAGTGGTCTGACCCACTTGTTTCCGGTATTCTATTCTATTCTATTCTTAATTGATGGCGTCGCGTCGCATTAAGCGTACGCATTTTGCCAATGTCAAGTGAAAATGTAATTATAGTAACAAAAATTTTACGGTTGATTGAGGTTAAAAATGGAGTCTCTCAACACGTGTTTTTACAACAAGAACTCGGGAGAAACTCTTGTTTCCGGTATTCTACCAGTAGAAAATCAAATGACTGACAGTGACATTGTAACTTTTAATTTACGTTCCGTTTCCTCGTAACTCATTACCGGTTTCTTAAATCAACGAGTTGTGGCATTTCGGTTTTTATTCTTTCTGCGTGAAATGAAAAATGTTATAAGATTCGAGTTTTAGGGCAACACTCATATCTAATGTTTCAAAAATACGTAAAATTGGGAGCAATAGAAACTAATTTCGTATAAGTTTGTTTTCGTGCACGAACTTAAGATTCACTTGGAATTATTCAAAAATGCGTCTCCATGTAAAGGAAACGTTTTGGAAAACGTACCGAATATTAGCCTTTGATTTGAATTTATGTATGAGTGTAGATAAAGTACTGTATGTCCTGCACATAATTTGGTATTAAACATTTGTGGATAAACTCCCACTCGTGTTTTAATAATCCCTATTATGGGATAGTAACATAAACTACTATTTTTTCTTTAGAATAATATTAATGTGCGGTCAAACTCCAAAATTAATCCTGTTAACCCCTCAAACTAAGACCTTATCCAGAAGAGCGAATTCGCCGCGAATCTCTATGCGCGTTGGCGAGGGCATCCACAAGCTTCGCGCGAGTTTCAAATTCGCGCGTTGAGCCTCAGTATGTGTTCGCGCGGAAAGATTCGCAGCGAATTCGCTCTTCTAGACAAGGTCTAAGCTAACGCGCTTGTGCTTGGGTTCACGTCAGTAGTCTTACGGCGGGCGGCCGGGGATTGATCACCGTTCATACAGAAACCGAGTCCACTGTCTTCGCGTTCGGCTACCGACGCTTTAACTTTACTACTAAGTAAGGTTTTTCCAAATACTTGTACAAATAGCCACCTCCGTGGAGCGAATTTAATCTGAAGGTAACTCGTGTATAGCTCCGCACAAAACACAGTTTGTACTCCGAACACGTATCATCTTCAATTACTTTCTTCGCAGTCTACTAACCGGCGGCTTTGTGGGGCTTAGTCACAAAAACGAATAAATAGGGATGCCAAATGAAGTACTATTGAATCGGGATAAATTATTTAATAGATTGAGGGAATAAAATTGTCTTAAAGACATCAGGATGGACGGAGACATCAGGAGGAACAAATTTGTCGTATGATGATTGTGAATGGGACTGGACATCGTCCAAGCACCCAGTGGGTCTATTGCTGGGGCCTTATTGCGCTATTTACAACGTTTTTACCAAAACCAAATCGTTATCATTTTCATACATTTTGACAACGGTTTCACAGCTGTCAGTACCCGTAGTGTAAGTTTTTTAGTATACAAAACACACCGATTGTAGTTGCGTTACGAGCTCAATTTGTATGGGAAACATGATTTGCGCTTCTCTCCGCTAGGGGCGTTGTTCACGTTTCCTATACAAATTGAGCTCTTAACGCAACTAAAGTAGTTGCGCGTTTTTTACACTAAAAAACTTACACTACGGGTACAGCTGTCAAAACGTATGAAAACGATAAAGATTTGGTTTTGGTAAAAACGTTGTAAATAGCGCGATCGGGTGGCTGGTAGAGTCTAACGTTTGAGTAGCACAAACGTTTCGAGACGGCGAATATTTGCGCACGATTGCTGTTTTTTCAAATGAGTCCATCCCACCTTTGCATTATGTGATGGCCACCTTGGCCTCCTTAACCTGTTGTTCCCCTGTCACTAGCTATCGCTAGCTTACTAAGGAAGAATACGTGACACATATTTCCACGAGGGAAAGAATTTAATTTCATAATTCTTTAAATACTTCCTAGACCAATAGCTCTTGTGCAATTATAAGACCATAATAATTATCGAGCTTATAGACGTTTTCAATATCAGCTGTAATTGTCAACCAGACGAAGTTTAAGATAAGCTTGTGATAACATTAAGCATTTTGATGCAAGACGAGCCTAGATGTTAAAGGGTTCAAATAATTGGATTTTATTGCTTTACATAATGCTAATGTAGTTAACTATCCAATAATAAAATTTAAATAATTTTACAGACTAATTAACTTAGTTAAACTGTTTAATACCCTGATCGCTATTAATACGAAGAATGTAGGCACACTATCTACCTAATGAGTTCAACTAAGAGCTTGATCAATATTAGCATAAAATAGCTGTTATATATACTAATTTTCGTTTTACCGACTAAGTTGAAATAAACCTAATTCTTAGTTAAATTACAGATTAAAATGTTGATTTAGCTAATCGACTTTGTTTAAGTCTCTTGTCGTGATGGTTGCTTCATTTAATTTAAAAATCAACTAACTCTTTGGCCCCACTTGTACGATCTTTCAATGTAAACCAAAGTATTCAAATCAAAATTATTTTGAATAATTATTTGCGTGTTCTCACTTACAAAAATAATATATGATCAGAACATTACTTCGAGGGCATTAAAATATATGTTATAGGATAAAAAAGTTAATATAGACATTGGGTTAAATATTTATCCTTTTAATCCTGAATTGGTAACCAACACAGGGTAAGCTGACTCTGGTAGGTGCAATTGGGCCTAGTAAATATTTATTTTAATTTTAAATATAGTCCACATTTTAACAAGGTAAATCACACTCTATAAAAAGAAAAACGACACAAAGAACGATTTTTCAGTCCTCAAAAAACAACAACAATCGTAGCCACATAGCACAAGCTTAAAATATTATATTTAAGTTATTTTAAATTAACATCGAGCAAATAATCAAAAATTTCACCAATAGATTCAATTAACCGATGAACAATTAGTGATGAGGGGTTTAAAATGTAACGAATAGAATAAAAATATCCTGTTTTACAAAAACCATGGTCATCCTAAAAGACTAAACGAAAACAAAGTGTTAAACGAGGGCCATGTTTGGAAACAGTTTTTCAGGTAACTTGAACTTGTATCAAGTAAACCTGCAAAAATAACTTTGGCACAGGAATTGCATACATAACTAGAACAAAGTATTGTTTTCCTTTTTTTGTTTGGCAAGTTTAATAGTACATAGTAAACTAAGTTATATTTAGGTAAATATGATTTTATTGAATTTATTTTGGAAGGTAATAACGAATACCAAAATTTCAAAATACATTAAATTTTAAAAACCACGCGAAACCTATTTTGCAGTAATGCTAGTAGTCTAGTGTGATAATTAGAAATAAAAGTAAAAAAAATATTACGAAGACAGATCGATGACAGTATATTTGCTAAAAATCGATCCTTTATGCCCAGCAGTAAGTAGTACTGATGACGCTGACGAAAAATTATCAAACCACATACCTAAGTGTTTTCAAAATATGAATAGTTACTTTGGGCAACAATTTCATTGATTTTCAGACTTTGTTACCCTATATTCCCCTATTAGCGATTTTGATTTTTGAAAAATCTCGAAAAACGTGTTTGCTTATTTATCGATATGAGTACAACGTGGTACTATTATGAAGTTTCGAATAAAATAGTCTAATCTTGTTTCCCATACAAACATTTATCCTCTATTTCAACCCCCGAACTGAGGGGTTGAATTTCTAAAAATTCGGATACCATACCATAAAAGGAACTTCTGTACAAAATTACAGCTAAGTATATATCAGCTGGGTGTTAATCAGTCAGTCAGTCAGGAGTTTTCTATATTAAGATTAAATGTCGACTAGAACCAAAAACCGAACGTATATTAAATTAATGCGAAAGTGATCTTTTTTGTTACATCTTCTCGCCTAAACTCACTTCCAATACTAACAAGAATCGATTGCGTAGACATTCGTTCAGTTCTTTAATTTTCATTATGTTTGGTTTTGCGCCAACTAGCATTTCCATATATAAGCTAGTCGTAACAATAATTCTTGTAACTTTGGACGCACTCCAGTTTTTGTTTTATTATTCAAGGAGGGGCAAATATTTCAACACGACAGTACGAAAATATGCCAATATAAAACAACTAAGGGCCAATTCAACGTTTTGTACCAGAGAGGAGAAAATGCTATAGAATAGAAATGCTAAAAGTAGCCCAATTAAAGTACTCATTTGCATTTGTTTAATCAATTGTACTTGCTTTTTATTTATTTTGAAACTTGTCAATATTGAAGATAAATCGCGTAAATAATCACTTTGTGCGCAATGAGCTCATTTGCAGCATTTTCTATAACTTCTAACTTTGCTGAGTGTTTCGGGCTCGATAGAGGCTATTTCGCATCGTATGGATTCACTTCTTCTACAGCCCGTAGTCCAGGGCTTGAAGATGTAGACTTTGGACTTGAAAAAGCTCCACAAGAAAAAATCCGCCGGTTGTCTCAAGTTAGAGAAAGGATAAATATTTTCGGGGAACCCCAAGAAGTGTACATTGTCGGTCTCAACTCATTTGTGAAACATAGAGAAAATCGGCCATCTTGAGAGTTTTGTCGTCTTTGACATCATTTCCAAATGTATTTTTTCACGATTCTCATTATCCTTTCAATATTATCTCTATCTGGTACCGACAAAAATTACATTCTGATAAAGACAAAACTTTTTAGAGATCTTTGCACGCGGAATCGAGTGTCTCCATTCAAAATATACACTTTTTAATATAATATATTTCACAGGCGGCTCGTATAGGACACGCGTCCTAACGAGCCGCCTGTGAAATATATTACAAAAAGGCGCGCCGGATTGTAAAACGCGCCGTTATGTAATGAGACTAACTCACGTTCAGCCGAATTGTGATAGCGATGCGTTCTACAAAGCAGCGTCCAACGTTTATATCCTTATTGTATGCAAGAAACTATGTAGGGTGACTATAAATTAAGCCACAGCCATATCGTATAACTGCATGCTGGAAACTGTGTGTGACAATAATTCCACTCCGCTTGTTCATAAAAAAAAATCACCTGAACCTACCAATAATAAGCGATCTCCATTCGAATATACAGACTAAGATTGATAGAATCCACCACGGACTTAACGCTAAACGGTTTAAATTAGTCCGTTTAATCGATCACCACTAAGCTATTATTGGTAAGTTCGGTTTTTTTTTTTTTATGACCAAGCGGAGTGGAATCATTGTCACTCGAATTGTGACGCCGTTTTTCTTGTTATGATCATGCAGTGCAATAATTGGAACTTAAATTTTAGAAGCGGCGTGTCAACGATGCGCCCGTTTGTATTTTGTCGCCACCTTAGTACGCCGCTTTGACGAACGCGAAGTGTTCATATAATACGGTGTACTTTATTAACCGACTTCAAACAAAAAAAAGAGGAGGTTCTCTATTCGACTGTATGGTTTTTTTTGTATGTATGTCCCGCGTTTACTCCGTCAATTATGAATCGATTTTGATGATTCTTTTTTCGTTAGGAAGGTCATACTTCAAAGGTGGTCCCGTATAAATTATACCAAAATTAGAAAAATGCACTGAAAAAAATCGACTTGCCTCAGGCGGGACTCGAACCCGCACCTTCCACAATCCGGGTGGACGCGTTGACCAATTTCGCCACCGAGGCACTGCTTTTCGCTGTCGAAATTTGTCAGTGCTTGGTGCTTATGTTTTTATGGTAAACATCGTTTCATCAAATCTTTGAAATTTGCACTTCCAAGACCCGAACGAAATATTTTTGCAAATATTTGACGCCCAGCTAAGATGAAACTACCTTACATTATGGAATAATTTTATTTTTGCGTTTACAAACGCGTAAATATAATACTAGAAAAATGCACTGAAAAAAATCGACTTGCCTCAGGCGAGACTCGAACCCGCACCTTCCACAATCCGGGTGGACGCGTTGACCAATTTCGCCACCGAGGCACTGCTTTTCGCTGTTCAATTCAAATTGGTCAACGCGAGAGACTTAAAAAAAGAGGAAGTTCTCTATCCGACTGTTTTTTTGTGTTTTTTACCTGATACTCCGTCAATTATGAGTATTACGACTCGATTTTAGTGATTCTTTTTTTAGGTACGTCAAGATCAGAGATGGCCCGTATAAATTGTATCGATTTAAATTCGACCCTTTATGAACAAATCATTAATAACAAAAAAAAATTGTTTAAGTTTCCGTTAAGTTTTAATGAGCGCCTATCCATTTTCAATTAAATATAGGTACTTAATTTCCACTAAAAATAATAACATAAAATATTTTTAACAAAAAAATAGGACAACCGACTTCAATGCGTACAAATTTAAACTAAAAAGTAAGAAATAAATAATATTTTTATGAAGTAGTTGAAAAGAGCGTCATAGAAAACCAAGGAAAGTATTGATACACATTTATAATTCTTTATTTATAATTCATACTCCGATATATTTGGAGTCGGTGCCAACCTAAGCAAAATAAACTTACTTAATAGATACGAACTTGATTAATCCATTAACTATACATAATAATGAATGCATAATAAAGATGAGAAATAATCCGCCGCTCTGTGAAGTTCGAAAATTGCAAAACTATCCTCCTTGGCTACACTGAAAAAAAAACTTGATAGCATAAATTAAAAAAATATTTATGGGTATCAAGTAACTTGTTTATATACGAGCGTACAAAGTTTTGTGATTGCGGAAATCAAGTCATCTTGATTGAAAAACTGAACAAGAAACAATGTAGATTCAAATAAGTAATTGTCGGCATAATCAAGCCTGGTCATTATTATTATCAAATGCACCTTGTAAATTTTACTAAGACTTTAAAATCTTAATGAAGTTTTGTAATGACTACAATAAAGTCACTTATTTATTTATATAATGTAAAGTAAGGTCTAAATGAGTAGCTTGATTCACCTTATTATGTTATAATGATAATGTGAAACAAATAATTATCGACATAATTAAGTTATGTCATTAATATTATCAACTGGACTTTGTGCATGTTACTTAGACTAGGTAATCTTAATAAAGTTTTCTGATGGCTGTAATATAGTCACTTATTTTTCTTTATCAATTAGAGTTTAGTCTAAACAAGTAGCTTGATTGATCTTATTAGGTTATAATGATCTATATATCTATACTATATAGGCTAATAAATACAATAATTCGCTCATGTTTATTTTAACTGTATAGAGGACTGTAAATAAAAGACATTTATTTGATATTTATACGTCTGTCTGTATTATTATAAATTTCAAATACATAGTAAATACTAAAAAAAAGCTTTTCTGTTTCAAGAGTAAGTATGGCTATAACATACACAACATATTATAAATATACAAACAATCTACAGCATAAAACTCTTCATATTTTGAAACTTTATTACAAACTAAAATAATAAAAAATAACAATACAAATTCAAAACTTTCTTACATTCTACATTACTGTTTCAGAAACGTTTTTACGTCGAAGAATTTTCGTTTTCTAAAGTTTTTCCTTTATACCTCAATAACCCAGAAGTCTCGAAATTATTTTTCAATAATTCAGAAAGGACCTGTAACAAATCATTTTCCAATTTTATTATGTTATTATAGCAGGCAGAGTATTTAATCGTGCTGTATAATATACAAATGACTTTACGGTACAAAAGATACATCCCTTATGTTATGACACATAGACTGACAGGGGAGCAGGTATCTACTCTAAGGGGGAGTTCTAGCAATAGTGTCACTTGGCATTTACTAAGTTAGTTTTATTAAAGTTCAATGCCTTTTGAGAATTGAACCTTAATATAACTTATAAAATCGAGTAAGTTAAGTGGGTAATTACTCTATCTATTCTCTAAATCGATATTGTCTTAAGAGATGAAACCATTGCTGTGTCAAGTTAAAGATACCAGATATAGTGTAGAGTGAACCCATGTTTAGGTAATCTACGGAACATATTAGTATCGGGAGTCGAAACCAATCGGTTAATTATTGCACCAAATCCTCACACTGCACAGCATAATAGACTTGTGAGCAAGTGTGGAAATAAGGAAATTAGGAAGCAGGAACAAAATATAGGTAGGTACTTACTTGCGAAAAGTGGCCCCAACTCCGGGAGCTCCCAGGCTTGGAGTAAATCCATCACTTCATCCATCTTACGGTGATACTGAATACTTCAATTCAATCGCAAACACCTAACTTTTATATAATTTGTAATATTTTAGGCACAAACACGAATTTACAAGAAGATGCACACTCCAACGGCTCGGAGATCAAAATGAACTGAAACACGTTTGATTGAAAGTGCAAGATATAAAGAAGGAAGATAGTTATTTGAACTGTCAACGTACATCTTTCAAACAAAAAAGCGCGCGTTCATTGTTATAAAGTTGAGTGATCGAATGAATTATGAAACTTTATTCTTTCAATAATAAAATTATTTGAAACCAATAGGCTATATTGTTTAAAATAATAATATTCTTTTTAAAATAAATTAGTGATTTGTAGTATTAATATAGCAACTTGACAAATATAAATAAGTTGATGATAAAATTTTACCATGTCTCGACATCAATAAAGTGAACTTATTAAATTCAACACATTTGACTTGATACACGTTCAAACATTTCAGCTTTATTGCGACAAAATACCGTGATAATTTGTTTGTGATATTTTCTTGAATGACCCAATCAAATTTTTTCCAATCAAGCAAGATTGTAACTTGTTTAACCATTATTTTTTTCAGTGTAGCTGGCAACGACGCATTGAAGTCGGTTTTCCTATTTTTTTGTTAAAAATATTTTATTTCAGCCAAATTGTAATCCAGCATTGCATAACGGCGACGTTTTACAATCCGGCGTGCATTTTTGTAAAACGGCGTGTTATACGATCCGCCTGCGACATTATATCATCCCTGGAGAATACACAATCTAACTAAGCTACCCTGGTACAAAAAGGGAAAGCTTCCGAGAATTCAGGGCATTGGTCGTATGCATCTCGATCGTCAAGACATCGCTCATCGAAAGCGGAATGTATTTCACACGTTGTTTTTGTTTTTTTTTCGCATTTTTTTGTTATTTGTTAAGCGCGCGGTTATATTATAAGCGTATTACTTACATACATTACATCAGCCTATGACTTATTCATAAAATATTCGTGATTGATCTCTTTGGTGATTGGAACTTTTACTAACAAGATCCACATTTCTAATTCTAGTCTTTGTTAACGTAGAACAAATTAGCTCTTTTGTTAGTACTTATATTTTGTTAATAGATGTGATAAGAATTTATCTTAATAAACTGCCAAACGTTTCGGTTTAATGAGCACCGACACTGATTTATGATGGCATTTATAACGAATCAAAATGACTAAAGTGAAAATATTTATTAGATATATATATTTTCAGAAGACTTCATTAGAAACAGTCCATTTCGTCGTCAGAGGTAATAAATATTCAAATATTTCGTTAATACAGAAGCTAATGCTACAGTATAATTGACCTCAAAGGTCACGTTAAAATAAGACACAGTAAATAAATTCAAACATTTGTATAATTAGAATTAACCTTTGAGGGTTATGCAAGCTTGGCTAATCCTTATTATTAAATTTTACGTTTGTCACTTAATTTTGGCTTAATTATGTTGGTTTGTTTCTAAAATTATTACGTGTGGTCATAGAATTACTTTTTTAAGTAGCCAAAATTATTCGTATTTTGTAAATTCATAATGAATTATTATACGTACGAATATTATATAGAACTTGTGTTATGGGTATTAGATAACGGACATTTTTATTATACCTACATATTAATTTTGGATATTTTTATAAATAAACTTAAATAAATATATAAACAAACATGACTCGCAAACATATATTAGTGTTCGTCACACAAATATTTGCCGCTACCAGGATTCAAACCCGGACCGCTTGATGTGTAGGCAGCTCTACTGACCACTACACCACGACAGCGTCTCAAACTTAATGTTTAAGCAAGAATTGAAGAGCGCGGAAAGATGCTTGTGGTTTAAATATAGCCGATATTCTTCTGTTGTCGTTAGAGCCGACTGAAGGAGTTTCTGAACCTGGTGCCTCGTCCAAACATCGCATCAAGGATTACTCGGTTTGGGAAGTAAACCACCACAACACCATTCCGAAGTATGGTGCAATATGTTATTGCACCGACCCCAAAAAAATGGAATCAGAGTAGGCAGAACAAAAAGATTCTTTTGAAACTGACAATAATTTTTGTGTTCTTATAAATGCTAGATAACAGACTAGAAGAGCTGCTCTTCTAACAAATTATGAGTACAGGAAGATATCACAAAAACACGTAATACAAACGCTCAATCTTGCGAGGCTACATTCAACAGAGACAGAGTAATTAACTTGGAAAGCATACTCGTTAATCTTTGCTTGACACACGTCCTACAGAAGCTTAGTAATTTCAAAGGGGCGTAGGCAGAGCTAATCACGGCCTAGTTCTTTAGGCGCTCAATCTGTAATGTAACACGGGTTGTGGCTAAAAACCCATTGAATAAGTTGCATTGTAAATTATTAAGAAATTGTAGTCGGATTAGGAGCTTTATATTGGTCACCGTAAGGCTGAATTTACAGTAGATGTTTTGGGAAGTATGCGTAAGCGAGGTAAGAAAGGTCCTTACTTATGAAATTGCTATTTGTATTGCCTATGTTATTAATTAGACTCAGTTATAATTATAATCTAATTTATCTGATTGGGCCCTAAGGGGTGCAAAATCCCAGAATGCTTGTGAGTAGTTTTTACATAAAACTATTAATATGATCCGCAGCCTGAGTGATTTTTTGATGAAGCTCATCCAATATTGCCATAGGGTTTGAGTTGAATTTTGAGACACATGGTATATGTCGAGCGTGGGCCGATCGTATTGTTGGGCATGATATGCCTGTCATATCGTGAAACGCTACTGAACCATGAAAATCTCGACCACTGATCGATAAATTTCCTAAAAATGGTAGTTAAGGTTAGGAGTGATCATCAGGGTTAATTTTTTATCATATTTGGATGGAAACTACAATGATCTGCGCTATTTATTTTCTTAAATAGGTACCGAATTAAATTTGCCCCTAGAAGAGTTAGTCCTAATTTCAAAAATATAAGCCCGCTCCATTAAACATTTGCTCAGGTTATCTTCGACTCTCAAGGTCACGAGGGCCAGGTGATATAAAAATAAAGACTTGACAAATGCCCTGTAAATTATTCTGCAGTGCAAAGAATAAAATAAAGTGTTCCTTAAAATTAATATCCATTTGCTCTTGTAATCTTCTGAAATGGCAAAGGCGTCTTTGCCATTTTTCCGTAATTTCACCGTAATCGTCGAACCTTTGGGGACTTTTATTTGCGTTTTCCTCGATGCCGTTTATTACTAATTCTATTATTTGAGTGAAATTCTGAGTATTTCTTTATATTGAAATTGGAATTTGTTTTCCATTTCCTTTCCTACCTTTGAAAAAGGGAATTCCCGGCAGGTAGGGTATCTTAGGTAGGAACTTAGTAACATGAGGATTCCACTTCCTGTTATTTTGAAATATAACAACATGTCTGGTTCCGTTTACCTTGAGTCACCAAGAAAACTATAGTATATGTACTATGCATCTCGAAAGACGTTAACTCAAGACTGATATTAGAACAATCAGGACAACAGCATTATTGGAGTATTATCTTGATTGACCAGCGTGTTGGTGTTACTTGTTGGGTGCTGTTATAGAAACGAAGAAAGAAAATACATTTATTCACGTTATGATAAAGTACAGTCGTTTCGGACATATCCTTTATAATAATAATATATTTCTACGCTCACACCAATAATCTAGCCCAAATTAAGTATCTTTAAGAATATGTCTTGTGTTATGGATACTAGATAACATCCTTTAGGTGTATCGTTTTCTTTTCGCGCGGCGTATCTATGGAACAGCCTTCCAAATATTATCCAAGAAAGTCCTTCCACTACTTCTTTCAAAAATAGATTAAAGAAGCATTCTTTGGCACAAATCTCCTGAGAGTCATGATTATCACAAGTGTAATCTATCAGTTTGTCAATATTTTTATATATTTAGTTTTGTAGGTATATATTACTATTTTATATTATCTTAATATGTATGTATGTATATATTTTTGATACGTATTTATTATTTTGTAAATTGTTATTTTAAATAATGTAAGTTTTTTTTTCTATACTCTTGCATTTTGTATCGCATGCATACGATTTATTCTCTAACATCCATGGGTTGACTGGAAGAGATCTCTTTTAGGGATAAGTCCGCCCTTGCAAACTATGTACTATTGTTTAATTTGTCATATTATTTTCAAGTGCTATAAAGTATATAATTATAATGTCCAATAAAGTAATCACTGCTATTCCTACAGACAATATACGAATTGGAAGTAAGAAATAAATATCCGAAAAACATTATTTGGAGATTATTAAATTATCCAAGAAATTGTAAAGTTGATTTTAAAATCTGTAATATTGTATTTGGTACGCTAACTAGAACCTTCCTTTGTAGCTACAGTTTGAATATAATCGACAACACCTACAAAGCTTTTGCAACGTAACAGAGGCGTCTATTCACAAGGTACTCATATAACAAAGCAGCTAATGAAACAATTTAGAAAAGTTAAGTCAAAGGGCAATTTTTTCCGACTTAATTCGGGATGATCTGATCATTAAAGAAAAATAATTTAAAACTTTAAATATGCCCGGTTGCCTAAAATATCTGTTTTCGAATTATTTTTGCGTTAACAAACGCGCAAATATTTTTATTTTTAAACGACTGGACAGTCGATTAATCAATTTATTTTCTTAACATCTGACTTACTAAGTAAAAGTAAGGGTTTTGCATCGCTTGACCATTATGCAGTTTTGACGAGTGTGTCGTAAATCAATTATGGTTGCCTGACAAGACAGCTTTGACTTCACCGTATACACGTGTACATATTTTTATATATTACAAGATAACAAATCAGCTTGCAGCCCAACTGTGGTTGGCGTCGCCTATAGGCACTTGCAATATTAAAGGTGCACTTAACACTGCAAGTGCGTTGCTATCCTGGGGACTAAGATGATATGCCTTCCATGCCCAGTAATTACACAGGCTACCTTCCCCTTCAATCCGAAACTCAGCGAACTGCTGCACGGCAGAAATAAAAAGGTGGTAGTACCTATATACTCAGACGACCCTACATATGGGTCTACCACTTAGTGAATAATCATAATCATTCTATTCTTCTTCGTCTAATCTTCTATCGTCATTTTTTTTTTCACCGTAGTATGGCGACCGACGACGGACGTATTAGACAATGCGCCCCTTCCGACACGGACGCCCTAGGGACGCTAGGCGGTCGAGAGACTCCCACGGGGGAGATGCTCGGTCGCCCAGTAATTCCCTAGGAACGTTCGACCTACAGACTTGAGGACCCCCCAAGGTCTTCGCCTTCTTAAAAATCCGGTGACGCAGAAAATGTCATCAGAGACAATCTGCAAAATAATTCCAAAAAAAATAGACAATGCGCGTTTTTGATACGCTTTTTGGTCTATTCGCTTTAAAAGCGCCGTTTGCATAGGCCCTTAAATCAATTATCAGATGTATTGATTGATAGGAACTTTTAGTCTGATATTTTTATATTTGTGATTCATTAGTAAGATGTGACTTTTTTGGAGTAACTTAAATTTATTTTATGCGATATTTTGTCGTTGACAACTTGTCTGAATACTCTATGATTTTTTTTTATTTCTGTTGGTAATTTTCACAAGCAAATCATTGGTAACGAGCATAAGGAGGACTTAATAAAAATACTTTGTGTGTAAATAGCTGCTTCTTCCGCTCATTGACTCGATTTTCTCTGCGAAGATGGCAATTCATTGTACTACTTCCCGGTATTTTGCAAATAAGGCTAAGAAATATCTGCGTACTAAGCATCCAATTTGGTCCAGTCATTTTTGCAGCAGAAATGTGGCCTTTTTATACTTATTATACAAACTCCATGCTAAAATAGTCAAATACCATGGTTATTATCAAAAATTCTAAACTATAAAATATTTTTAACCGACTTAAAAAAAAAGAAGGGGATTCTCAATTCGACTGTATTTTTTATGCATGTTACCTCATAACTCTTGACTGGGTGTACATTTAAATTTGATCGACATCTGAAGAGTACTTTTTGAGTTATCCCTAATAATGCCTATTTAATTGATATGGATGATATCATAATCTTATTAATTGTTTATCTAAAAGATCTCGAGAGTTTCTTGAAAATTTCTATACTTAAACACTAAAAAGTAAAAAAAAAACCGCGTGAACAACTAAAAACAGAGATAAAAAAAATTGATTGTAATATGTAAGTAAATGTTTTACATTTACATTTATTTAAACATATTTTTTATTACTCCCTTTTTAATTTTGAAAGCGGTTTTGTTTATGGAATAATTTTTGCGTTTACAAAGGCGTAAATATTTTTAATACTAAAAAAATACACTGAAAAAATCGACCTGCCCCAGGCGGTAATCGAACCTAGCATCTTCCGCAATCCGGGCGGCTGCGTTAACCACTACGCCACCAGGACACTGCTTTCGCTGTCGAAATTTGTCAGTGCTTGGTGCTTATGTTTTTATGGTAAACATTGATTCATCAAATCTTTGAAATTTGCACTTCTAAGATCCGAACGAAATATTTTTGCAAATATTTGACGCCCAGTTAAGATGAAACTACCTTACACTGTGGAATAATTTCTGCGTTTACAAACGCTTAAATATTTGTAATACTTAAAAAAAAAACTTCCCGTTTTTTTTATATATTTCCCATACATTAGGTACATTTTGTTTTGCTGATTGAATTATTGGTAATGGGAGATCCTTTTGCAGAATTACCTACCTATTTGTATTTACTTATTTGTTAACTCTGCTCTTCCACTGTATTAAGAAGTTTTAAATTTACATTACAATTTTTATAACCATAGGATGCCATTTAGATGACTATGTTAAAAGGGTAGATGCGCGAATGTATACCATGTACCAAATAACCTTTAAGCACAGCTTTAAGTCGATAGATAATAATTTTAATACGTTTCAGAAACAAATAATCTTCACCCGAATAGTCAAAGAGCCTTATCTTTTGTCGGACTTTTTTGCACCGTAGGTATTTAATCTTTATTTGGGTTTGGGTTTATGAGGGCATGTATCTATGGTATATTAGGAGGGATTAGGGGTAATTATTATTGTCTGTCTAATATAGACATTTAATTTATTGTGATTGATCTATTTGATCGTTTCTCAACTTATCTCCTATCGCCTAAGGGTTAAAAGAGCTTACGTTCAGAAATAAGCCTTCTTGTTGTACTTTACATACTTATAAGGGTAAATACACAACATAATTGGTTATTAGGTAGGTTTTTACCAATTACTTTAGCATGATGTACTTGAAGATTTTATAAAACACTAGCGGACCCGACAGACTTCGTCCCGTCCTGCATAAAGAAATTATTCGAATTTTTCTCGCCGTAAAAACCATCCTTGAACTTCAACGAACATATTAAAAAAAAGAATTGGCCAAATTGGTCTAGGCGTTGTTAAGTTATGCGCTTACCAACACATTTTGCGATTCATTTTTATATTATAGATTAACCACAAAACAAGATTAAATACTTTAACTATTATCTTTTCCAAGACAGATTTTCCAAATCAAGGTGTTTCATAAAATGTCTCAATTTTCTTAAAGACAAAGTTGATGTAGGTTCTCGTATAAAACTAGTTCCTGTGTCCAATATCTAGAAAATAAAAACCAGAATTACGACGGTATACTTTCAAGAAACATTCCAGTTCACCAGCTACATATAATTCGGTTTTCGAACTCTTCTACCGGGTCACCTAGGCTATGAAATATGCATAGAGAACGTTCGACGCGGAGCCATTTCCATCCGCGATTGGTGCATCTGATATAACGAAACGACGTGTAGTAAATTTTGTATAATATCTACGTTCTTACAGTTCATCTGAAATGCACTGTGGCTTACTCAAGCGACGCTTCTAGAATCGTAAAAGTTTTCGTAAATAAAAATGCTGATTTGAAGGAGTGTCTAGAGTTCTAAAGTGCTCTTTTAAAGAATTTACAGAGAGAAAGAAGCTAATCTATATTTGATAATGGTATAGGTTTGTTATAAGTACGCCTTGCTAGGTTCCACAATTTCATCAAAATCGGATGTTATTATAGTGAAAACAT
This sequence comes from Elophila nymphaeata, assembly GCA_955850985.1. Lineage (NCBI taxonomy): Eukaryota > Metazoa > Arthropoda > Insecta > Lepidoptera > Crambidae > Elophila > Elophila nymphaeata. The sequence continues at coordinate 12,395,829 of OY039076.1, read as the reverse complement.
CATCGTGTACCGACATCAACAATCAAAACATGGATTCAATACACTTCAGAATATCAATAGCTTATTTAGTTAGTCAACAGTTTAAAGTTAAAAATCTCAACAACATGTATAAACGTAGGTAGCTATTTAATATTAGTGATAAAGACATATGTACTCATTTTGCCATTAAACATAACAAGCAGGAAGGTATTGAGGAAACTATAATTGTATAATTCATTTTTAGGCGTGGGTATGAAGCAAAATAAATATACGTAAAAATAACTACCGTACAGAACGGATTTTATGCGGTTTTCATCAATGGACGGAGTTATCGTGAGGAAGTTATAATTACCTACTTTGTAATTCATTAAGGTTTTAGGTAAAATAAGTTATGTAGCTATCCCTAAGGTTGTATTAGAAATGCTCGGAAGCTATGTCCGATAGTTGTGAGATAAAAGTTAGATAGAGAAGTCTATTCTATTATATTCTTAATTAATGGCCTCGCGTCGCATTAAGCGTACGCATTTTGCCAATGTCAAGTAAAAATTGTACGGTTGATTGAGGTTAAAAATGGAGTCTCTCAACACGTGTTTTTACGATAAGAACTCGGCAGAAACTCCGATAGAGAAGTCGGGGTAGTGGAGGTGAGCGTGATGGTGCAATGAAAATAGGCTCTGGTAAATCTACATACTGGGTCAAGTCCCAAGCACTACCTCTGGTTCTCCTCTCCGTATTCGTGATTCCGGCAAACATCCTGATGATACCCCGACAATTATATTATATTATTATTACCTATAGGTATAGAACATACTCATTTGCAAAACTAGTGAAAATATAAATCTTGTAGTTGCTATCATAATACTTAGGAAATCTTAAAATAAATTCATTTATTTCTTTATGCACATGGCTAATCTTAAGTGGCCAAGTTCCTTTGTTTAGTCAAAAGAATTTCTCGGAACCATTCGTACAATAATTAACATTTAGGCCTGAACTTTCAAGTCCAATATACCGCCAAGATCTCGGCAAATCAAAGTAGCGAACCTTTTGCAAATGAATTAATAAATTCTTTAAAGAACAACATCGCTCAATTCCCAATCACTTACGGAGTTTTATACAATTACATTGAAATACATCGTAACTTAAAAGTTCTATATGTCATCAAAGGAAAAAAATGAAACACTGATAACTATAGCGCGGACATTGTGAAACGGTCGCATAGTTAATTCATTGCACTTTAACATCAACCTACATAAACATCTCTTATCAAATCGAGTAGTTACCATAGTAGAGTAGTGAACCATACAACAAACTTCCGAAATAAAATATTATTTTCATTACAAAACGTTAACCAATTCAAGCACAGACTTGATTTAAGTGTGACTTAAAATATAAATTTGCTTGCAACTGTTTGTCTGACAGTTAAATTTTATTTAATACTATAAACAAATGCCTGAAATTTTGTACTCAAATAGTTTATGCCAGGCGAACATAAATATGACAGGCTGAGTGTGTCTTTGTGAAGCGCCTGTACTGTGTTCTGTGACGAGATTTGAGAAATTTGGCCCGTAAGTGCAACTACTGAGGAAAATATGGCTACTTTGAAGTGAATAAGTGGAGAAAAGCCATGCGATCTAATAAGGAAAATTCAGAACATTGCCACAGAATAGAAAGTATAAGAGGACAGCCTTCATGCATTACTCTAGCAACACCTCTATCGAACGCCCGTACGGAGTAAGAGTTGCAATCAATGAGTGATTTAGGTAGATTGAATACGCGGTACAATAAAGGTCTGCGCGCACTTACGGTGCGGCACCGCACGGTACGGCAAGGAATTTTTTCGTGGACAAATATTTTTCGACCTTATTTAAATGAAATTTGCACCGACATTCTTTACACACGAATATATAATTGGACTGATGGTGACGAGTGCAAGAAGGCAAGTGTACCTCCAGCGTGAATATCGCCCGCTCGTTCGTCACCGCTCATTGGCGACGTGTGTGGCGCGAACAGTGGATGTAAATATATATATATATATATATATATATATATATATATATATATGTGCCTATGTACAATATTTCTAATAATATATGTAATATACTTTAAAACTGTCATATTATGTATTTTAAGTTAACTTACATTGTCTTCATTGTGTAATTTTATAGTTGGAAACTGTTCATGCTTTGTTACTAATTGTTCACTTAACATTTGTAACATTGATGCTGTATGTTTCATAAAGTATAAAAAAAATATAATTACCCACATTGGTTTCGATGAATTTAATTTCCAAGTTTACCGTATAGACTAAACTCCATTTTTAACCTCAATGAACCGTACATTTTTTTTTACTTTAGTTACATTTTCACTTGACATTGGCAAAATGCGTACGCTTAATGCGACGCGACGCCATTAATTAAGAATAGAATAGTCTGTGGTCACTTGACATATTCTTTCTAATCTGTGGTTATGCTTGTTTATTTGTGTTTATGTAACTGACCGATACGTTAACTTTGTATTTGTAGGTACTATAAACTTTGGTACTGTTTTTATAAATCTGTTGTTTCGTTTAAAAACTAATGTGTCCATAATAAGTAACGTGAATTACATTGCTGTTTTTGAAAGTAGTTAATTTTTACGATTTGTGTCGTCATCACCTTGTGAATTTCAGGTTATTTTATAGGTTTTAAATTCTCTTTTATAAATAGGTGTTGAAGAATATTTATTATATTCAGCATTAAAAATAAATAACATGACGACCATCGACTTCATTTGCGCTTCAAATGCTTAGGGCGGCGGCAAAAACAACCCTGTGGTACAAGGCGGAGGTTACTGAAGCGCAAATGGAGTTGATCGTAGTTATTTGAAATGCTGTATAAGTATATAGGTAATACAAATATATAAATGTGATTTTATTTACAGCAAACATTATTTTTTTAATTTATATACCTTCCAAAATTAGTTATCCTGACACAATATCTACGTATGTACGGTCGTGGAATCTTCCGGTATACCAGATGCAAGCGATTTTCGCCTTCACACTGGTATTGGTACACTGGTATTTCTCGACTGTACTTACCATGAAAAACATCAATACTTACTTACCCACTAAAAAGAGTAGTTATCTGTACGTAAATAACACAAACAACACGTCTACGCTTTTGCCTTCTATCGATTAAAATACCTACAGTAAATCAGGCACAAGGAGTGCCTAGACGGGCAGCATTGGGACGGTCTCGGTGTAGTTGCTCTCACGTGCGCAGATCCCGAGCCGTCCCGCAATAGCGCACTGGAGGTCAGGCCGGGGAGGATGTTTAGTGGGTATGGAGGGAAAAAGTTAGTGGGTAGGTAGTTGTAGGTTATAGTGTGACCAATACACGGATTTTCGTTCATTAAAGAAAACACCTTAAAATGATATATTTGGTTCCACATAAAACCTACAATATTGGTAACCCTACTGCAGTGTTTGTATGGAAAAAATTAAATGATCAATATCTTTGAAACTACGTAAACTTTCTCCGTCACAATTTCAGATTATCATTATCGTCCCCGTCAAAAAAACTTTAACATATTACGAAGGCCGTAGACCATCAGGCAGCGGATATATGTGTGTCCAGCCAGCTTGAACTTCAAGCTGGCTGGACACCAGTTTTTAATTGATTTCTCGTAAACCATTACACATGACGCCATAAATCAAACGTTATTACCGTCACAACTTGCGTCACATTTAGTTAGTAGAGGAACCATATTCGAAAACGCTCCCGTTATCGAGATTCAGAAGTACCAGCCAGAAGTTTTATACGTAAATTCAAGCTGGCTGGACACAGATTTTTGCATTTTTCTAATAAACCGCTGTACGTATCACAAAACTTTTAGCTCGATGCCCGTCACAAATTTATGTGACGCCCGTTGATATGCAAAAAGTCTTCAAAATCACTTCCGTTACCGAGATTGAGAGACCAGCGAAAAGTGGTTTTTCAAGCTGGCTGGACACGGTTTCGATCGATTATCTAAGATTCTGTAGCGTCACCTCTTCTGAAGTAAGGGTGGTTAGCCGTCACATAAAATGCCCTATTGACCTACTTAAATGTAAGCTATTTTGAAGATTTGTCCAGACAGCCTGAGCCACATTACCTTGGTCGTTGTAAACTTCAATTGTTAATTACCCGAGACAAGAGCGTCCATCTTTATCTACAATCCAAGGACTAAGAGCTACAAAAATTAATTACATCAACGAAATAATTAATTACGTTAAAATAAATCTTCCTACTATCTGTAATATTGAAAGAACCCACTTTCATTAAAAAGGCAATTTGTTTTGGATTTTACTCCGGATAATCCATAGGTTTTCAACGTGGGCTACAGCGCCTCTTGTGGGTGTTTAAGACTGTTAGGGAGACAGTAGAAAACGCAAAAAGAAAATTATGGGGCATTGTGATGGCATTTATTAGTGATAATGCCTGTTTTAAGTTCGCGGCAGATGGTAATTATAATTAATATGGGGAACAACAAAAACAACATAATCTTAAAGTGAGCGTGCAGAATTATGTTGAGAATCTATGGTCTATTCAGTCCAGGCCGATCTTGGGAAAGGTTGAACCAATTAAATAGGTTATTGGCACATTAGATACCTAATATAACCATTATCCATGCTACATTTTATTCGGAAAATAATTGACTGATTTGATTTCTGTAAAACAGTAAAAATAGTTTTCGTCGAAGTAATCACAATCCTTCATTTAACAGTCTGGTAACTCGTATAAATTTACACGTATTTTCCATTATGGACATTTTACACAGACTAGTTTAAATGAAATTTGTAGACCTAAGAAACATCTCAATTTTCATAAATCATAACACCAAATGTATTTTCTTAACACATTTAAAAAGTGTCGATTGAGGAACTTCTTCCCTAATATTCGATATAATCATTACTTGGTCAAAATTAAAAGAATCTTTATTTAAATGGACTTCGCTAAGCACTTTTGTAAAATTGTTAGCGTCCCGCAGTTATTTAAAATAGTTGGATTGGACTCATATCATGTTTGGCACAAAATTGACAACTACTAAATTGATTTCATGGTATTTATAGCTGAATCTGCCATATCAAAACTATATTGCTCTTATTAAAGCATAATATTATGCCCACGCTGGAGCTAGACAATTTGGAGGGTTATAGCGGCCACAATAACGAGGGTTGAGTAAATATCCTCATATTTGTTATACTCTGTGCAAGCACCAGACTCATCTCAAACTACGTAACTTGCTCATGACAATTTCACGAAGTTTTCCTTTGTGCGTCGAGCTGAAAGACCAATTGGTGTAACTGAGCAATATGTTATAAATTATACTTCTTCTCTTGGTGATGTTTAGATCCAAGAGAATTGGCGCGTAAATGTACCTGTGGTTTTGAAAGTAGGTATCTAAAAGCTATAGTGCTTACTATCAGATGGGCGACAATGAGCATAATCTATAAAAAATACGATTGACAAAATACATTTGTCTATCAAACAGTCATAATTGAGAAAGAAACTAAGATATTAGATCGGTAATTGTAGACAAGTAACTATAGTTTAATTGGCGGTAAGGTTTGGTTTAAGAACACACTATCTAACATATTATTGAAATTAGAGGCTTAAGTACCTCTTAGTGCAACCCATTGTTGCACATGTCAACCTACAGAATCGGCTATATTAATAGCCAATTATTTAAGATGACAAATCCGCTTCAATCTTTGGCCTCATTTTAACAAGATATTATCAGTCAAGAAAGTACGTTCTCGTCGCAGAGTATGAACAGTTATTTCCTTCTTCATTTAATGTCAATAATATTATATACTACTATCTCGTAGGTTATAACCAAAAAACCTACCAAACCTTTGGAATTATTCTACAAGATATGTCACGCATAGATAAACAAGCTAATCTCAAAGAGACACATAACTATTGTTTATCAAAAATTGTAAATATCTAACAAATAGTGCTGAAATTCCCAACAGTTTATTTTAGAGAATTATAAAAGCTATATGTTCCAGTTTGTCTATAGCTTTACGGTCGCACTAAATGACGCTTACTGTTAGGAAATGAACTTTGCTCGGTATACGACACTAAATTAGTGGAAACGTCACATGAAAGGACAGCACGGGGAGCAGATAGTAAACTGAACAATGTCAACCACAGTTATGCAATGCGGTGCTATGCTTATGCAGTGCGATCAGCGATGTAACATCACCCAATTGTGACTCCGGACGGACTTGTCAGAGCCAAATATCTAGCAGTGCTTCAATTGCCAGATTAAACCAATCTGGAAATCCTGATAGCTTATTTAAAATTTTCAAGTATACAGCACCGTTAAAGTTTTCTCAATTAAAAAGCTACTTAGATATATAAAAGAAAGGAAGTTATTTAAAAAGTAATCAGCTCAAAAGATTGTTAAAACCGCCTTCAAAGTATTTAGTTTGAAAGCCAGTTTACCAATAATGATGGCTAAACATTTTAGAAACGTGTACTTTACGCTATTAAAACTTAATATATTTTTAAACTCAAGTTATTTGAAATGGTTTAACATGTACAGACAACAGCACGTTGGGTTACCAAAAACTGTCAAATTTTCCCAATCGATTATGCACTTTATCTTGAATAGCGTTAGGTTGAAAATCGTTTGGAGAAATTTGACAGTTTTGTATAGCCCGACGTGCTGTTGACTGTACATCACAGAATTTTTGCCAATGAATCCCATGTAGTTCTGCAGTCAGGTCGTTCGCAAACTTAAGTTAAACTACTTTTCATGTAAATTCTACGAGACAATTCAGGCAATGGTGATGTATGAAAGGTAAATTTGTTCATACGCTTGTAGAATATTTTATAACCAATTTAAGAGCAGCAGTCTGGACTACACCATAGTGCATATTATCTAAAGCAGTATGAAAACAAGGAACAATCGTCAGAAACAGAGTTGGTCTCTCACTCACAGAGACTCTCGTCGCTACACGGTACGTAAGCGAGGTTTGGTATGAAAATGAAATCAGTAGCACGAAAAAAGAAATGGTAATGTTTTGTTGTTGTGTGCTGTCTCATGTATTTAGGTTGAATTCTATAAAAATGGTAGTAGAAAGTATTTGGTATTGCAGGCGTCCATAGGCTGCAATGATGAATCCAAGTCATCAAGGCCTCCCCCACCTTGCTGACTTGTAAGGTACTTTTTCACGGCTGTTTTGATGTTTTAGCTAATATTAAATATACCTACTTTGAGTAATTCTGATGAAACACTTTGTTTGAATTAAGAATTCGATCAGAAATAAATCTGTTGTTCCGAAATAAGGTCAAGGATAACCCAACGTGTTATAAAACGATTTCTCAAATCAGCAAGACCTAAAGAGGCTTTTAAAATAATAGAAGTAGAATTAGTTTTTTTTAGTAACTACTGCAGCTGGTCCCTGGACACCTGGCGACGCTCAGTCAACTATGAGCTACGAGCACTGGGAATGTCGTGGCAACAGGCGTGTACAGCTGCACAGGATCGGAAAACATGGAAAGCTGTCCTTCGAGCCATACATCCCAGCGGGGGATAACAGGAATTTAAGAAGAAGACTGCAGCTGGTCGTCGATGACATTTCTTGCATCACCGGGTTTGAGTAGAATTAATAGTATAACGGTATAGAAAGCTCCCTCCGAGCTACATGGGTTCAATTAAATTATTGAAGCATTACTGTAGAGTAAAGAAGTTATTTTAAATGGGTCTGTATTTTATTTAAACACAACTAATAGCAGCAGTAAACAATCTGTTGTTTTTTTAAAGGACACTCACAAAACGAAAGGTAAATATGAAATTGGTTTAGTTTTGGGTTTCGTCTCTCTCACTTGGTAATAAGGCCAAAAGTGGAAGCGAGATTTGTAACGAGAGAACAGGTATGCTGCCAAAGAATTCATTGTTTGATTGTGCGTTGCGATTGAAATAAATAATTTCCAATTTTCTTTGTTCGCAATAGAATCATCAACAGCTCATATAATGTCCCCACCGAGGGGCTCGAGCCTACCCCACATTAGGGGCGATTAGGCCTTAGTCAACCACGCTGGCCAAGTGCGGGTTGGTCGACTTCACACACAACCTAAGAATTTCGTCATAGGTGTGTGCAGGTTTCCTCACGATATTTTCCTTTACCGTAAAAGCGTCGATTAAACGTACATATGAATTCAAAATTTGAAAACACATTGGTACGTGGCGGGGATCGAACCAGTGTCTCCCGGGTGGAAGACGACGTTCTTACACACTACGCCACCGACGCTGCTCGCAATAGAATGCCGCAATAGAATGATAGCGACAAATTGTCGCTTACCACGAAAGCTAGGTCGCGTGGTCCTAAGATGGAAGGTAAGTAGGATTAATGAAAACGGTTTACAGAACACTTGCTGTAAATACAACTTTTACGGATTTATACAACGTCAAGTCAAGTTAGTTGCTTTATTTGTATAGTGCTCGCTAGCGTGGATATAATAGAATATTATTTACTTAAAGAGGCTAAAAGTTGTTGTAAAAATCTAAAACTTACTAAAATAACTCAAACTCAATGGTCCGTAAAGGATTACAGGTAGTTAGTTGCACGCGGCAATGAGAGCTTCCATAACTAAATTCCTTTATGTTACATTTACGAGTACTAATCTAATTGTTTTCCCTGTTATATTAAATTTTCTCAGAACGCGTTCAAATAAGTAAAACATTTTTAAAACCCCTTGTTAACATTTCATCTAAATGAACCCTTATCACTTGTGACGTAACAACAAAATATAGAATGCCTTTACGTTTCAGTTATTACGCCTGCTAATGTTGGTACGTACACATTATTGTGCCGAATTACAGGCGTATGAAAATATAACCACTGCGTTGCGGTTCCCAACACTGAATTACAATTTACATACGTTTCGACGCTTTGCAAACTAGACTGGAATTTGAATAATTTCAACAACAAACGTTTATTTTAAATGCGCGTTAGATAATGTTATCTTAATAATTACTAAAACGTTAATTGACGACGTAGCTTCTTTTAAAGGTCGTTATCTATAAAAATACTATGCCGCGTCCCTTCCACACGTTATATACCTTTTTTATCGATGAAAAATCCTTTACGGACCGCACCGCACTGTAAGCTAAACAGTGCAGTGTGTGTAGGACGGTTCCCGTAAATATCCACTAAAAACCATCGGTACCACAGCCCTTTTTGGGGACGTTTCTGAAACAGCACACAGTGTAGGGGGAATGGAAGTCACTGTTTATTTTGATCACAATACTTCACTCATTTATTATGACAATTTATAATAGTTGTTGGATGTGGCTGGCGCTACATAATCATAATTATCAAATTAACAAACAAAAAATTAAAGAAGGTGCTGTCTGTCATAACCAGTTTTCTAATAATAATTAAAAAACAAAAGTGTTGTATTGACTCCCATTACACACAAGTTTGGGTAATGAGATGGGGCGGTAAAATTCCCTTGAATTTCCCTGTTCCAAGCACATTGTACAGAAGGAATCATCTCTACGCTCATTCCGAGTAAAAAGCATGCTTTTTTAACCTAATTATTAAAAATAAAATAATGATTATACTATTTCTAATACTTAGGTACCTAATCAAATCATTCATTCATTTCATTTCACTATACAATATACTTCCTTAAGAAGCGTAAGCTTAAGAAGCGTCGGTGGCGTAGTGTGAAGATGCGTCGGTGGCGTAGTGCGTAAGAGCGTCGTCTCCCACCCGGGAGGCACTGGTTCGATCCCCGCCACGTACGCTTTTACGGTGAAGGAAAACTTCGTGAGGAAACCTGCACACACCTATGAAGAAATTCTTAGGTTGTGTGTGAAGTCGACCAACCCGCACTTGGCCAGAGTGGTTGACTAAGGCCTAATCGCCCCTAATTCGGGGTTGGCTCGAGCCCATCCGTGGGGACATTATATGAGCTGTTGATGTGATTCAATATACGCTACTTTGCAATATTAACGGGTTAAATCCAATCCAAGTCTTTGTCCATTAATTTGAGTACTTACTCGAGTTAATTGACAACCTGGAATCTAACAAAACCGGATTACACCAGGTTTTGTATACAAAAAATAATGAATATGCAGCGAAAACTAGCTCTCCTTAGTCGATAATAAAATGTGACATGGTTGCCAAACTTCTTTTAAAACAATTTAAAATTATTTCAGTCTTATGTATAAGAGGCAGAACAACAATTATAATTTAAGCAAACTAAAACAAGCGAGACAATAGAAACGATACTAACTCAATAAGACAATGTTAGACGAGTAATCGAAATTGTGTATAATTTAATTATATTTTACAAACTTAGAAATTGAACAGACACAATATAATAGTGTCTGTTCAATTTATAAGTTTGTTAGCAACTAGAGGCATAAAATAAACTGCTTACTGTTTGAGAGCCGTCCACAGAGACCGAAGAGTTTGGAATTCTTTAAAATCCGACGAGTTTAAAATGTTAGTGGCTTGTGTTTACGTAACTATCGTAAAACTTAAACTATGTTGGCAGCGGAATGCATAAGAGGTCATCTAAGCGATGCAACTCAAAGACGATGGAAGACAATTTAAAAGCAGCAATGTTTAGAAAGATTATATCATCACCATCACAATCAGTCTACTTATCTTATACCGAGGCTCAGCCAATAATTATTGCCCACTTCTGGATAAAGTCTTCCCTTTATGCTGGTCCAACTCTACCCTTTTAGTTTTACGTTTCCATCAGTGAGTGTTGTGTGAGTTGAGTAGGAAAGGTTAAGATAGACCTCTATAGGCTTTATGGACCATTTACCATAAGGCGAACCGAAAGCTTATTTTACAACCTTTGATTTAAAAAGGTACCTATTTAAACGCATAACGTTTAATAAAAAATAAACGATGCATAATAGCTATAATCGTCACTTGCATAAGTCTTTATAGCATAACTTCATAACGCATAATAATATGTAGGATAACCATGGAAAGGCATAAGCATAAGTAACAAAAGGCATAATTTATGTTTGTCATAATGTTTATTAATTATGGCAAACATAAATAAAATCTAATAATATTTAAAAGCCATACTATTCTAAAGATATATTTGATAAGCATAGCGGACAAAATCTATAAACCAAAAAAGTCTTCTAATAGCTCTACAGTAAAATACAAACAAGTCGTTTCTGGCGCTTCGCCGGTTCACTGTTCATCGCTCGGCTCACTCGTATAGGTCGCAAGTCTGACCTAATCTAACCCCAATCTGTTCTTTTCGGGCGGCGAAGGGGGCCGCTTGGTTATAAAAATAACTCTTGACCTCTTGAGATTTTATTATGTCAAACAAAATAAATTATTAGAATTATAGGTACGTTTTAAGACGCATAATTGATACCTACGCTTCATATAATTATGACAAACCAAATTATATATTTAATGAATAATGATTTTTGATATTATGCTTATTAAATTTTCTGCATTATAATGATTATGCCTATTGATATGTTATGGCAAAAAAGATTATAATTTTTGATTTTTATGCCATATGATGGTACTTATGCCTAACCAAATCAACAGTATGCGTTTCAAAATGTCACCATTTGAAAAAATAGAGAAATTATAGTGGAATGCAAATAAGGTTTCTTATTAAACCTTCAATTCCCCATGTTCTTTCAGCCTTAACAACTCCAACAGGATTTTATGAAGAAAACTTTAAAAGTGTAGTCTCCTCCTTAATTACATGGCCCTGAAAGCCGACCATCTTGTTTTACTTGAGGAAACCAATTAGCCGTTTCAGCTTTATGGCTCCTTAAGGTGATGTACTCGCTGGCTTTAACATAGACAAACAAAACCGCTGTTAGAATTACTAACGGCTTACTATGTAACAGGTTGATGAATTCAATAGCGAAAATAAGCCAGTCGGGTTAATTATAGATACATTATCAATTTTTATTCACGTTTTGTTATTTTACTCCTATTTTTCAACGTTCGTGGTATATTTGTGTGTGTAGTGTACCTATAATACAACAGTAATTACAATCCTTTTTAATACCTATCATTGCTATAATTTGAGCTATAGTCTAATTACTGAATTCGCTTTTCTGTCAATTCCTCTCTTTGATTATGCAAGGATCACACACTAGTAGGGTATTATTGGGCATTCTGGCACACTTTTTTAGCACTCCATTGATCTCACTATCGTTCGATCAATTTCGTAAAAAAGTGTGCCAGGATGCCCAATAACAGTAGTGAAAATCACGAAGTGGTCTTAAGTTTTGCAGTTTTGCATCACATTGTTCTGTGTAGGTGATTTACTAAAAGGCTGATTTAAAATGCGAAGTGAATTAGACACTCCAATATTAAATTGAAAGCGTTTTTTGATTTAGCTGCTAAACCCCCCTTCATGATTATTGGCTGTTGGATAATTATCCTCTCTATAACTGCCGTGGTATGAATATAAAACCAGATATTTATAAATACATTCATTCTCTCTACCTACATCGATCTGTATGGATACTACCTACGATGAAATTTATTAAACAACCACTATCTTTGCAATTTCAAAAAATTTGCCCAGATGAGGTAGTATCTGTTCATCGACATGGAAAATTGCTACCTAATATGATTAGATGTCTTGTTTGTGGGCCGTCAAACTGTGGGAAAACAAACTTACTTATTGGCCTTCTACTACATGAAAATGGACTGCGGTTTAAAAATGTGTATTTATACTCTAAGACGCTATATCAATCCAAATATGTATACCTAGAAAAGGTTTTGAATTTAGTGCCAGAGGTATCATTCGCAAAATATCGAGATAATGACTTGATCGTGAGTCCACACGAGGCTAAACCACATTCAGTAATAATTTTCGATGATGTAGCATGTGAAAATCAATCCAACATGCGAGATTATTTTGCAATGGGTAGGCATAAATTTATTGACTGTTTTTACTTAAATCAAACTTACACTAAAGTTCCTAAACAGTTGGTAAGAGATAACGCCAACCTAATAATATTATTCAAACAAGACGATATCAACTTACGTCATGTATACGATGAACATGTTAGTACTGATATGTCGTGGCCAGAGTTTAAAGAATTGTCTTCGAAAATTTGGAAGATTCCGTATAATTATTTAGTAATTAATAAGGATTGTCCGAAAAATAAAGGTGGATACAGGATGAATTTTGATACTTTTGTTAAATTTGATTAATAAATAAAATGAGATTCATACCAGTTCAGATTCATTTCGCCTAAAAAACTATTAGACATAACACGTGAACTTCTACAGTTTATTAAATGGAACAGAAAATAAAAAATCAAGTGGTTGAAGCTTCAGAAGCTGTCAAAAAGAAAGTCAAAGAAATGCGTTTAATGGAAAGTGAAAATGAAAAAATGTTAGATACAGTTTTTAAACCCGTTACGACTTCACTCAATCAAATTATACAACATAAAAAACATTTACAGACATCAAAGCATTCTATGAATGATTCAGTGAGAGATTCCTTTCTCATGAAAGATGAGAATCTTTCTCTAGACTCCGAGGACTTTGAGAAAACCTTTAAGAATAAAAATAGCATTTGCAGTTCTCAAGATTCTGATGAAATGGATCAAAACTTAGATGGAAATGCTATTGACGAGTCTGATCCTAACAACACAAGTAATCTTTCGTTCAGAACAATAGACTCAATACCTAGTTTAGATGGAACTTCTTGGTCAATGTCTTCTGAAATATTTAGGGATGTTCCATTTGGTGTTAGAAGAGAACGAGGTAAATTAATGATGGGTACATCTCGTGTAGAAATGAATGATAAAAAAATATCAATAGTAGGTCATGAGTACAGAAAAACTCCTGGTTTGTGTGAGCTTTTATTTAAGAAAGTACCCAATTTAGAGCTGATAACGGAAAGCGATGGACAAGTGTATAAAGCAATACTGATAGAAACTAACGCTCACCGTCGAGATTATGATCCAAAGAAGCCAATCAAATCTAATAAAGGCAGAAAATATTTAAATATTATAAGACCACTATTTAAGTTACGTAAACCTTCAACATCTTCTGTTTCATCGAGTGTAAGTAATGTTAACTATGTTAGTGAGGGTGAAGGACTACGTGTGAAGAAAAATTATAGAAAAGATACTGATTATATTTACTGGGATGATCCTAACGAGCTTGTGGAGAGACTGAAATTACTAATTGCCTCTAAACATGCTGGAAATACTGGGCTAGATAATGAAATTATATCCATAATTGAGGAATTACGTGAAAGTGGTATTATAAATTAGATATTATAATTTTATTTTTCTATTATCACTCCACCATTTGCTCGGACTACTTCTCTGGACGAAAATGAATATTGATAAATTCGGACATTCTGTTCATAAAAGATTACGTTTCTCGGAAATATTAGATTTAACAGATAACTCTTTAGTAAAATCAGAAAGTGGTCATTATGATGCTAAGTCATCGCGATTAACTGGAATCAAAGAACCATTGGTACCTGATGATGCGGTAAACAAAAAGTATGTAGATGAAAAAGTTTTTGGTTTATGTACAAAAAAAGAAATTTCCATTTTTATGGTAACAATAAAAGAGGAAATCGCATCAAGCTTAAAGCAGTTAGAGAAAACATTTTGTACAAAAGACTACGTCGAAAAGTTAATTGCTAAGCGAAATAATGATCAAGCAGCAAGTAGTAAACGAAATCCATAGATCAGCACGTAAAAATTTCGACAGAAGATCTGTTATTTTAAAAGGAATAGATGATTTATGGCAAGCTGATTTAATTGATTTCCAGACCATAAAGAAGTATAATAAAGGTTTTGCTTATATTTTAGTCGTCATTGATTGTTTCACTAAATACGCTTGGGCAATTCCTTTAAAAACAAAGACAAAAAGAGCTGTCGTTGACGCGTTTTCGGCTATTTTGACGCAAAGTGGTCGTTGCCCTCGTAACTTACAAACTGACATGGGAACAGAATTTTACAACGATTCCTTTAAATCACTTGTGCAGTCACTGAAAATAAATCACTATTCATCATATTCAACTAAAAAGGCTTCAATTGTTGAAAGACTAATTCGAACATTAAAGAATAAAATTCATATGCTTTTTAGCTATAAAGGTAGTTATAAATGGATAGGGAAAACTTTGATCGACGTTTTGAATACCTACAATAATAATGTACACCGGATTACTAAATTTAAACCAGCGGATGTGAATTCTGAAAACGAAATAATTGTTAGGAATAATATCAAAAACAGTCAAACCAGACCAAATAAAAAGCAAAAGATTAATTTTAAAATAGGTGACTGTGTACGCATAAGTAAATATAAAAGTAGTTTTGATAAAGGGTATACCCCCAACTGGTCTACAGAGATATTTATAATTAAAAAGGTTAATAAAACTACTCCAGTTACATTTCACATTCAAGATCAGAGAAAGCAACAAATATTAGGCTCTTTTTATCAAGAGGAATTGCAGAAAACGAAATATCCTAATGTTTATTTAATTGAAAGGGTAATAAAAAAAATGGGACGCAAACTCCTTGTCAAGTGGTTGGGTCTTTCAGATACCGAAAATAGTTGGATTAATAGCAATTCAGTTGTACAATAATATAAGTGCAGCTTTATACATATCATTATCATTATATAAAAAGAAATGCTAGGAGGAGGACTTATAAACAATTTGATTAATAACTTACCTGTAGAACTTCACTTACCGGGATACAACTATTGTGGACCAGGAACAAAATTAAAAAAAAGATTGGCAAGAGGCGATAAAGGAATTAATCAGTTGGACGAAGCTTGTAAGCACCACGACATTGCATATACAAATTATACGGATTTACCTAACCGACACAAAGCAGACCTGCAACTGTTGGACATGGCTAAAAAACGCTTGCATTCAAAAGATGTGGGAAAAGGAGAAAAATTAGCTTCGTGGTTGGTTAGCAAAGTTATGAAAGCTAAAGTAAAAACAGGCTCTGGAGTTAAAAAGTTTAAATCAATGGTTTCGAAAATAAATTCAAAAATAAACAAAATGAAACCAAAAAGTCATACATCGTTAATCAATTATGCTTATAAAGCTGCTAAAAAAGTTATTCCAAAATGTGGAAATTTCCGACTTCCACGTGTCATACCGATTCCCAAAACTGGTGGGATATTACCTTTGATACCTATTTTCGCGGGTTTGTCTGCTCTTGGTGCTTTAGCTGGAGGTGCAGCTGGCGTAGCTAAAACAGTAAATGAGTATAAATCAGCTCAAAAGAACTTGAATGAGCTGGAGCGTCACAACAAAACAATGGAAGCAATTGCTATAGGAAAAGGTCTTTACATCAAACCGTATAAAAAAGGCAGCGGTCTATTTATAAACATTAAAAAAAACTAGTCCGTAGGCTACCCCGACGTGCTCTAACAAATATTGATATCATTAACCATTCTCATGATATACCATATTTCCGAGGAGTCTATATGAGAGATATGATGCCTCATAAAGCAAAACCGATCGAGTGTGGTATTGTTAACTTAGATAGTTATATGAACAATGGTAGTCATTGGGTAGCCTATGTAAAACTTAATAACTACTGTGAATATTTTGATAGTTTCGGTGATTTGAAGCCTCCTAAAGAAATAGTGGAGTATTTAGGTTCGAATAATATTTATTATAATTATGCTCGGTATCAGAATTTTAACAGTGTTAATTGTGGTCATTTGTGTATATTTTTTTTAAGGAATTTTTGGAATAAATATAGTATATAAACATTCATCCCTTGTTTCATTTCGTCATTTCCACGATGTCTTTTACTTTATCCATAACTGGTAAAAGTTCAATATTAACCACAAATTATTTACCAACTTTGGAACTGGATGGTGATTATGAGTGTTCTTTATTACATTTCTCCACCTTCAATTCTATACCAAATATTACAAAAAATAACAACAAATTTTATTATGGTAATGGTGAGGTTGTAGAAATTCCTGAAGGAACTTACGAGCTTCACGATATATATGACTTTATTAAGGCTAATATAAAAGGTTGTATGTTCAAATTATTTTGTAATAACAACACTCTTAAAACCACAATATACTGCACAAAGGATATTCATTTTGAAATGCAAAATTCTCTTGGAGATTTATTGGGCTATGGTAAAGTTCTTCTGAAAAGTAATAAATTACATGAGTCTCCCTTTCCTGTAAACATTTTATCAACAACAGTGGTACGCATCGAATGTGATATTGTTAGCGGTTCATATATCAACGGAAAATCAAGTCACATAATACATGAATTTGTTCCAAATGTGCCACCAGGTTATAGAATAATAGAAATACCAAAGAACACAATATACTTTCCAGTCAATAGACACTCTATTAATAGTATTAACATAAGGATTTTGGATAGCCTCAATAACCTTATCGATCTTCGTGGTGAAGAAGTACAATTGTATTTGCATATAAGAAAATATGATCGATTACAATAAAAACAGTATTCCACACATTCAAAAGATTAGTGGTTATCGTGCGATCCGAAAGAGAACACTTGCTTGTGGTAAAAGACAGAAATTATCTGAAGAGAATAAACAATTTTTGAAATTGATTGGGCTGTTGAAATGAATATCTTAAATATTACGAATACCCCTGTTTATGACAACTCGATAGAATGTATTGAAACTCATTCATACAAGCCTTACATAACAAGCTTCAACAGAAACGATGAAATAAGAATTCCAATAAACCAACAAGACTTATACATACTTCCAAGTGCAAGCACTTTGTATTTGGAAGGGATCGTCAATGTTTTCAAAAATGATAACAAGGATAGAGCGCCGTCATTTCATTTTACCAATAACTCACTTATGTATCTGTTCCAAGATATACGCTATGAATTGAACGGTGTTGAAATAGATAAAGTAAAGAATGCGGGCATTACTACTACTATGAAATCTTTATTATCTATGAATGACATCGAATCGAAGATATCTCAAGCATGGGGATGGGATATACAAGGCGTTAAAAATGATATTGGCGGTCATTTTTCTGCATCAATTCCACTTAGTCACATACTTGGATTTGCTGAAGACTATAAAAAAGTAATAGTAAATTGCAAACATGAGCTTGTTTTATTGCGAAGTAATACAGACCTTAACGCTTTAAAACTTAACACCGGTGAAACTGTGCGAAGTATTGAAATACATAAAATAATTTGGCGCATGCCTCATATTAAAGTATCAGACAGAGAAAAGGTTAAGTTACTTAAACTTCTTGAAAAAGATAGACCTATACAATTAGCGTTCAGAAATTGGGATATCTATGAATACCCATTACTTCCGAAGACTACGAAACATACTTGGTCTATAAAAACTTCAACACAAATTGAGAAGCCTCGATATGTGATTCTTGGACTACAAACTAACAGAAAAAATGACGTGTCTAAGGATATGTCCAGATTTGACCATTGCAACTTGCGTGACGTTAAAGTTTATTTAAATTCTACCTATTATCCGTACGAAAGCTATAATACAGATTTCGCAAAGCATTCTTTTGCTTTAATATACGAGCAGTTCGTAAATTTTCAACAGTCTTACTATGGTCGTAGATCTAGTTGTTTGTTAAGTGCTCAAGAATATAAAGACATTGCGCCATTATTCGTAATAGATTGTTCGAGACAAAACGATAACATAAAAACTGGACCCGTAATTAATATTCGCCTGGAGCTGGAGAGTCATAAAGAAATACCAGATCAGACGTCAGCATACTGTTTAATATTGAACGATTGTATCGTAGAATACAAACCTTTGAGTAATATTGTTCGCAAAATATCATGAGTTCAACTATTTTTGTTGACGTTCAAGGTTTTAAAGACTACCGTGGTAATTTCATAATAAAGGAGCTAGCGTTATCTACGAAGGAATTTACTCAAGTCTTTTTGATAAAGCCCCCATATCCGTATTCAAAGTTAACACCAGAAGAAAAAAGAAGAGTTAGGTGGATTGAAAGAAATAGAAATATTTATTGGAGCGAAGGAAATATTGACTACAGGGAATTCAAAAGATTAATTATTCCGATTTTACAAAATAAAACTATAGTAATGAAGGGGGTAGAAAAGCAGAAATGGATAAAAGACTTGTGTGATAACTGTATCTTGATAGACATCGAAGCTAAAGGCAGTCCTAATTTTGCAACGTTGTATGAAAATTATTGTAAATGTGCTTCTAGTTTTAATTGTTTAAACCATAATAATGTCTGTGCTCTCAGAAATGTTATATGTATTAAAAAGTGGTGCATTGAAAATAATATGTCAATTACAGATTTTTAAATAAATAAAGTATATTAAGTAAGTCTTTTATTTCTAACGATACCTCATAATGTGGGATAAAATCAAACAACAGTTTGCCTCAAAGTGTAGTATAATGAAATAAGAATAGGACACAGATATTTACAATTATCAAATGAGAATAAAGAATATTAAACATTTAAGACAAACTATTTACATCAGTACGCTCTTTTATTTACAATGTATCTCCGAAGGATTATATGTAACTAGAGAAGTTACACACAATTCCTACGCGAGAAATTTAATTTATGAAATTATAGATTATGATTATAGCCTTAGAAATTATAGCTATAACCACACAATGATTTGGAGATCTTATTAATCAAACCCTCCGTTTGGTCTAGTATAGGGTCCATATTCTCAGTGACCACGTATTGTGCAGACACCATTGAGTCCTCTAACATTTCATTAGATCTCTCCATATCTATTATTTCAATTTTGATTAAGCGCCGTCCTCGCGTAGGCGCACTCTTTACTATAAACGAGTGGCAATCTCTCAGGAAGGAGCTTCTTTTTTGTTTCCTCCTCCGAGTGATCCTCTTCATCGCCTTTAAAACTTTGCGTTGCAAAGGCGAATCAGGTCTGTCTTCACTCGAAGGCCTCCTCACGAACTCCTCCGTGAACCCTTCCAGAGGATCTTGAGCGTCTTGCCACATCGCTCGCTGTTCATTCGCAACAGAATTGTCATCGGGAATATAGGTGATTTGCGAAGAAGTGTTCTGAAATTAATTAGAATTATCGTGAGATACATTACTTATTACTTACAAACCCCCCATCTTCACTGTGGTAGGTAGACATATTTATTACTCACCATGATAACTGACGTTCACTTAGTTTCGTGTTTTCACAAGAATTAATTGTTGATGCAAATAAGCGATTATATATATACCAGTCATATTTTGCTGTAGGTGTGTGTATGTGTTTGCGTTTGTATTGACCTACATCTGTAATTTTGTCTGACATAGCAGAAAGACGAGTTAAATTACTAGGACTTCGGACTCATCAATAACATGTCGCGACTTGCTATTTTTGCATTACTCACAGTTCTAGGCATCACATTTCTTTTTGTCTGACATAGCAGAAAGACGAGTTAAATTACTAGGACTTCGGACTCATCAATAACATGTCGCGACTTGCTATTTTTGCATTACTCACAGTTCTAGGCATCACATTTCTTTTTGTCTGACATGGCAGAAAGACGAGTTAAATTACTAGGACTTCGGACTCATCAATAACATGTCGCGACTTGCTATTTTTGCATTACTCACAGTTCTAGGCATCACATTTCTTTTTGTCTGACATAGCAGAAAGACGAGTTAAATTACTAGGACTTCGGACCCATCAATAACATGTCGCGACTTGCTATTTTTGCATTACTCACAGTTCTAGGCATCACATTTCTGTTTATACAATTACAATTTGATGAGTGAGTTTACAATTTTATTAGGTTCAATGATAACTATAGAACAGTTAGGAAGATGTATTTAAAATAAAAATGCAGTTGTTAATGTATAAACGTTTATATTTATGTAATATTAAAATAATTCTGGGTACCGTTATTACATTCTAATCTTATTAAACTTATCTTAAATACAAATTACAAATTGACATTTGCGTAGAAAACATTACAATACAAAACATTACCTAAATTGAGAAATATGGAAACACAAACACTACAAAAACTATAGTACAATAGGTGGTCTTATTTCTAACACATTACATTATTTACTTATAACTCTATGTCTATTTTAATCCAGAAATCCGAAAAACGTAGATAAATGTCAACTTACTGGGTTTTCAGTAATAAAAACATTCATAACTTACAAGTGAAAATTGTGAGGTTTACAGTGAAAACAACATTCATAACTTCTAAGAAAATATAAATGGATGAATACTAAGATAAAGTATCCCTGTGACCCCATGATAAAGTTGAAATTTTATTTTTTAGTATGATACGTTTGTCGTCATTACCTGACAGGGCAATTTTGTTCTGTTCCTGTGTAAATATATCGTGTTTAAGGGACTTAAAAATTATATTCTTCTTTCGTAGAAAAGCATTTGTTTTTAATATGTTAGAGTAATCTTTAAAGTAAACTTTTTTTATTACTTGTTTCTGTATGCCTTTTGCTTTCTTTAATTCATCTTGCAGTGTTTTAATACAATATAATTTCGACCTTAAACCTACAAACTCTGAAATTAAATTTCCACCTAGTTCATCTTTAAACAAACCTGGTACTTTTTTGTTCTGATCTGGAATACCGTAAGAGTTATTTTCAGGATAATTACTAGTATCAAAATACTGAAGAAAATGTGATTTTAAATCTTTGTAAAAATCTTTGCTTTCTATAGAATAAAGAAAACTGTCTGTATCTGTATAGCAAAGCTTTATCTTTTCAGCATAAAAAGGTTTCATTACCGAGTAATGAAAATCAAACATATGGCTTTTCGATGTTTCCAAAACAGAAAAGCCTATGTATATAGGTTTGTCCAAAATAATTGATTCCGGTTTCATTTGAACTGCTACAAAATTTTCTGTAAAAATAGTAGCACTATGAAAGTTTGGTCGAGCTATCAGTTGCTCAGCTGATAAACTTTTCTTCGTTTTGTTTTCCTCATCACTCCACTTATTGACCAATTTTACAGTGACTCTCTTCTCAGTGTCCTCCAAGGTTTTTCCAAATATACTATTGTTTAGTAATTTGAAAAAATCTTGTTCAAAGGTAGAACTCGCTTGTTTTCGTAACTCTGTGTTCATGTCAATGTATTGCTTTAAATAAGGACTCTGATTGAATTGAATTACTCTATGTATTTTTTTTAACAATAACCCATGTTTCAAACATGTTTTTAGATGAACAAAATGGATAACATAAAAATATTTTTCGTATAAATTTGGAATTAATTTTGAAGTTTTTGAACCTGGCGGAGTAAATTTTTGAGCACAGAATGGAAAATCGTTATGATCATCATGCAAATACTCAGGATATTCCAAGTCAACTTCTAGTATATATCCAATGTCCCCGTCAGTTGGTACATTTCGAAAGTCAATTCTATCAATTTCTTGTTTATTCAATAATTTAAAATTTGAATGGGGCAAAGAGGCACACATCGCATAACCATACAGGTTATTACAATCAATGTAAACTAAGAAATTGTCTTTCTCTATTGGATTATAAGTTTGTAAATACTTATTATTGGCCTTTGAATATCTTGTAGAACATAAACATATACCACCACGTATACCTTTTTGAATCATTCTTAATATTTCCAAATTACTTATTAATTCTAATTTCACGTTTGTTTTTAAAAGCATAGCATCGAAACTTAGGCTAGGGGCTGTTACATAAAAGGCTGGATCTAATTTATAATTTGTCTTACATGTTTCTCGAAAACTTTCGAAGACATCCGCTAATAAGAGTACGTCCGACTTTAGATATAAATCAGTGTATTCTCCTAGATTTAATAATTTAAAAGATTTCCAAACTCTTTTTGCATGTTCATAATCTGTTTCGGATATATTACTATTAAATAATTTGTTGAAAAAACAGTCGTGTGGTGGTAGTTCTTGGTCTTCAAACGAACTCCAACTAGTCATATAATCGTAAGGATATACACCTTTACGTCGTAACAAGTCAAAATGCTTCTGAGATGGGAAAAATCGATGGAGGTGTTTGAAATCACTATCATTCAAGCTAGCAACCAGTTTCTCTAAGCTTGTCCCCAAAAATTTAAAAGAATCAACAAAACGAACAGGTACGATATCCTTGTCATTAATTTGAAAAAGTTTAGTAAACGATATATAATTTTCTTTAGTCTTTGCTATCACTTGTATTCTACCTGGTAACTCACCTAATTGTCGTATAAAAAGATGACTATCATAACCTGCCAAATTATGAAAGAATATAGGAATAAATTTTGGCAAACGGAACTTGATATTGCAATATGAATGAGCTGCACCGCGGTAACGTCCTGTAAGATGACAGTGATCTCTGACTTTATCGTCAAATAATATTTGATCGCAAAGAAAACATTTTGATGAGTTAGTAAAATGAACTTTGTCTTGATCTGTTAAAGACTTTGGTAGTGGCGACTGTAAAATATTATAAATAATAACTACATCCGCTAATAAATGTTCTAAGAACTTTTCTACACAGGAGGGACCGCGATAAGAAACGTACTTGTTGCGTGAGCTATCATAGGAACATACAATGTAGTATCCAAATGCAGCAGGCACATGTTTTTGCAACGACGATGTGCAGTCTCCATAGTTTGACTCAGATGGTATTAACAATGATTCGAAATCTGCGTAAATAACAAAAGGTATATTTTGCATTCGTTCGAAATGTTCAAATTGTAGTAGATTTCCCTTTTTTGGTAAAATTGTTGCTACACCACTACAAAGATGAGATTCTAATTTATCATTGTCATCAAAAAATAGCATACAATCTTCGCACAAATATATTTTAGAATGGTGTTTAGTCAATTGTTTGCGAAGTAATTTAGATAAATCTTTGATTAGACAGTAATGAGTACGTTTTCCATTCTCAAGAAAAAGCATGTTAACGTGGTGTTTTTTTCGAAATTCACTTTTGTATAGTGGTCCGACAACTTGACTGTTATTTTTGAGACCATAAATGTTAACACTAATACGAGGATTATTTTTTTCAAAAATTTTAATATCTGAAAACCCCACCGGAAACGAAATATCTCTAACATTGAGTACACTTTCAAAATGTGGATAGGCTGAAGTTCGCTGCGCATTATTTTTTACAGGAAAAAGTGAAGCCACGACACACCATAAAAAACAATAATCGTCAAAATTTTGAATATTGACGCATGCTTTTTTGTGTTTTATTGTCTTAGGTAAATCTATATAACTTGAGGCTCTCATAGGGTTGTATTTATTTATGTTTACTTCCAGGTATAGACTTTTCAAATAAGCCCAACCGCTATCTCTTTCTTCAAATTCTTCGACTTTTTTACACAACAAACTAGTTATATTTGAAAATAAATCAAGAAAGTCATAATTTTGGTGCAAAATAATGTTTTCGGTGGCAAAAGATTTAACGGCAACTGACTCATTTTTATGCAAAAAAAATTGACAAAACAACTCGAAATTCACTTTCAGATTAGTATGACTTTGAATTCGTGATGATAGTAACAGACTTACTCGTCCGCGCAAATGAGACAAAAATTCAACGGGTGTGTACACACGAACCGGTTGTTCAGGTACCTCGCTATTGCGAGCAACACCATCGCATCGAATTCGATATGACGCTATACGACTGCGGAAAGCGCTATGAACTTTTTCAATGCCTTGACTTTCAACAACCGAACTATTGTCTTTGTGTAAAATACTTTTTAAGTGAGCAGAGAAAGCCCTATTTTTAATGGATATGTTACACACTGAACAGAATATAGTCTTCGACATAATGAATTTGTTTTCACTGTGTTAGCCGATGAAGTGACTAATGTAGGTAAATACACCGTATATAAACTAATGGTAAACTAAGAAGTTAAGTATATGAAAAAAAGTAAAACGAATATTAATTGACCAAAATATAATTTACTGTGGAAGGAACATTAACTAGTTAGGTACCCAGCTTAATATAATCAATTACTTACATTTTCTTTTTGTGATTATAAAATGTTCCCTCCTCAGTAAATTTTGTTTTAGCAATTTTAACGAATTGCTTCAATGCAAGGAATTCCTCAGACTCCGAGTCACCCTGCAA
Source organism: Elophila nymphaeata (assembly GCA_955850985.1). Lineage (NCBI taxonomy): Eukaryota > Metazoa > Arthropoda > Insecta > Lepidoptera > Crambidae > Elophila > Elophila nymphaeata. The sequence continues at coordinate 12,370,793 of OY039076.1, read as the reverse complement.
TCGTAACCAAACGATTGCCTTGTCGCACTTCTCCAAACCAGCAAGGTCGCGTACCTCTTCCGTGCTGTAGAGTCGTAACTCCGCCACCAACCCACCGTTGAGCTGCGCCGTGCGACGAGTCACGCCGCCAGGTACTCGACGCGTCAAGACGCTCTCGACTTTACTTGGGTTGCGGACTGGAACCTCTTCGTCCGACTCTGTGTCGAACAACCACTCGGAAGCTTCGGTCGAAGAGGAGGATGCCACCTGTTGCTTGGAAGGCACCGACTTCGTCTTACTTTTCTTCTTGGAGCTAGAGGAATTGAAAACATAATTTATAATTATTGTAGTTTAACATCTACATTTCGTAGACGTAAAATAGCGAACTAATAAGTAATAGAAAATTAAAGTCACCTTACGACTTCTTCGTCAGTGTCAAAGAAAAGGCTTGACTGGTTCTTAGCAGCGCGCTTGGTATACTTGGCTTCAGACCTGAAATGTGAAGAATACCAATACTGTATTAAGATAAGATTTTATGTGTGGAAAATAATTTCCTGGCAAACACAACATATTATAACAAACATTCAGCGAAGCAAGTTAAATTTAAACAAAGTGGAAAGACGATAAAAACTTACGAACATTGTTTGGGTCGATTTGTTTTTCCGATGTAGATTTGAATCTCGCTGGTTCTTCAGGTAGTAGTGGGTAGGTACTACGTTAGCACTATTATCGGTGAGTAGTGACTTAGAAAGCACCTTGGAGCACTGGTGAGGTGACTACCATTTTACCGCTTTTTATTACAAGTAAACTGCAAAACTAGCAATAATTGAACAGGAGTGACCAACCTTTCTTATTATTTATAATTATCCATTCTATATAAAACCGATTAGTATTATTAAAAACACTACTGTAAGTAATTTTGTGTTCATGTAAATAGACATGGAACGAGTATTTTTATTCACCATAATAGAAGTATGCATTTATATTATGTGCATCCGTTATATTTGCTGACAAAAGATGCCAATTAGCACTTATAATATTACAATATGTCATCAATTTTGTTTTGTTAAATTAATTATTAAAAATGACACCGAATGTGCTAATCTAATGCCTGTGAGCGTGTGAACGTGTGTCTAATTGCTGACTCTAAGCATCACATGCAACATAAAGACTATTTCATAAGAATGAAAATTATTTAATACTAGTTTTAGCCCGTGACTTCGTATGCGTAGGATTAGTATAATTATAGCTTTTATGTTATTCTGATGTATGAGCTATGAGGTTATAATACATTCAGTAGTTTTTGCGTGAACGAGTAACAAACATACAAACTTTCTCGTTTATAAACGTTTATCAGCGATTCATAATAATCACAACAGCCTTGGGACACATGGTCTCTTCTTGTCAACAAAGGAGGTTTTTTAGATCATAGTCCGCCACGCTGCTTGCCCAATGCGGATTGGTGGATGGAGTATATGGTGATCAATACTCTTTGTTGATCAGAGTATTTGAAAGTTACAAACAATAAATAGGTTTGCTGTATTACCAAGATTACGGTATTAACAATGTATGTATAACATAACAATCAGGATGATTACCTATACATAAACTATGAGTTTATTTTCATAACAATTTATCTTGGAAGCCTATTAAATAACAATATCTTTATTCACATATTAAATCATAGTTATTATAACGTGAGTACGAAGCCTTATTATTTAAACTGAACTCGTAATCGGAGACCTGATCAATTTTATTAAATTTAATATAATTCATTTCATATTTGTTATTGCTGATAAGTGAATTTTCATGGGAATGCTTTGAAAACTGATTGGCTAAATAATATATAAAAGCCGTGATTATTTATCAGTAATTCAGAGCATGTCTTGACAGTGATCGAAAAACACAAGTGTTTTCCTCTGGCTCGAGGGTTCACGTTTGACGACGTTAGAGTGTATTTTGACACAGTTATTTAGCCGGGGATAAAGTCCTGGAAGCCAGGAAGCCCCAAGTTGTTAAGTTCTGTGATCATTATTGCGCTGCTATACCTAGTTAAATGCCTCCATAGCCTGAGATAGAAAACCTTGAAAATGTGTTTAGTAAATTGCAATCAAACATGCTAATGTATACCGCTTTCGGTCAAACCACACAAGTGTTTTCCTTTGGGTTGAGGATTCACGTTTGACAAGGTTAGAGTGTATATTGACACAGATACTTGGCCGGGGATAAAGTCCTGGAAGCTAGGGAGCCCCAAGTTGTTAAGTTCTGTGATCATTATTGCACTGCTATACCTAGTTAAATGCCTCAATAGCCCGAGGTTGAAGACCTTGAAAACGTGTTTAGTAGACCGAAATCAGGTATGCTAACTTATGAAGTTTGCGATCGAACCACACAAGTGTTTTCCTCTGCATTGGGGGCTTAAGTTTGACGAGGTTAGAGTGTATATTGACACAGATACTTAGCCGGGGATAAAGTCCTGATAGCCAGGGAGCCCCAAGATGTTAAGTTCTGTGATCATTATTGCACTGCTATACCGAGTTAAATGCCTCCATAGCCTGAGATAGAAAATCTTGAAAATGTGTTTAGTAAATTGCAATCAATCATGTTAATGTATACCGCTTTCGGTCAAACTACACAAGTGTTTTCCTTTGGGTTGAGGATTCACATTTATCGAGGTTAGAGTGTATATTGACACAGATAAATACTTAGCCGGGGATAAAGTCCTGGAAGCCAGGGAGCCCCAAGTTGTTAAGTTCTGTGATCATTATTGCACTGCTATACCTAGTTAAATGCCTCAATAGCCCGAGGTTGAAGACCTTGAAAACGTGTTTAGTAGACTGAAATCAGGTATGCTAACTTATGAAGTTTGCGATCGAACCACACAAGTGTTTTCCTCTGCACTGGGGGCTTAAGTTTGACGAGGTTAGAGTGTATATTGACACAGATACTTAGCCGGGATAAAGTCCTGATAGCCAGGGAGCCCCGAGATGTTAAGTTCTGTGATCATTATTGCACTGCTATACCGAGTTAAATGTCTCCATAGCCTGAGATAGAAAATCTTGAAAATGTGTTTAGTAAATTGCAATCAATCATGTTAATGTATACCGCTTTCGGTCAAACTACACAAGTGTTTTCCTTTGGGTTGAGGATTCACATTTATCGAGGTTAGAGTGTATATTGACACAGATAGATACTTAGCCGGGGATAAAGTCCTGGAAGCCAGGGAGCCCCAAGTTGTTAAGTTCTGTGATCATTATTGCACTGCTATACCTAGTTAAATGCCTCAATAGCCCGAGGTTGAAGACCTTGAAAACGTGTTTAGTAGACTGAAATCAGGTATGCTGACTTATGAAGTTTGCGATCGAACCACACAAGTGTTTTCCTCTGCATTGGGGGCTTAAGTTTGACGAGGTTAGAGTGTATATTGACACAGAAAGGTACTTAGCCGGGGATAAAGTCCTGAAAGCCAGGGAGCCTCAAGATGTTAAGTTCTGTGATCATTATTGCACTGCTATACCGAGTTAAATGCCTCCATAGCTTAGGATAGAAAATCTTGAAAATGTGTTTAGTAAATTGCAATCAAACATGTTAATGTACACCGCTTTCGGTCAAACCACACAAGTATTTTCCTTTGGGTTGAGGATTCACATTTATCGAGGTTAGAGTGTATATTGACACAGAAAGGTACTTAGCCGGGGATAAAGTCCTGAAAGCCAGGGAGCCTCAAGATGTTAAGTTCTGTGATCATTATTGCACTGCTATACCGAGTTAAATGCCTCCATAGCTTAGGATAGAAAATCTTGAAAATGTGTTTAGTAAATTGCAATCAAACATGTAAATGTACACCGCTTTCGGTCAAACCACACAAGTATTTTCCTTTGGGTTGAGGATTCACATTTATCGAGGTTAGAGTGTATATTGACACAGATAGGTACTTAGCCGGGGATAAAGTCCTGGAAGCCAGGGAGCCCCAAGTTGTTAAGTTCTGTGATCATTATTGCACTGCTATACCTAGTTAAATGCCTAATAGCCGGAGGTTGAAGACCATGAAAACGTGTTCAGTAGACTGAAATCAAGTATGCTAACTTAATGATGATCGAAACACACAATATTGTTGTCCTTCGATATAACAATTATGATTTATAGTTGATACCTAATGTTATAAAATACGACAAGCCACTTCGCAAAAATTAAAACTTCTTCATGATTTTCACTACTATTATTGGACATCCTGGCACACTTTTTTACGACATTGATCGATGATTTATAACTTTCAATTTAATATTTCATTGGAGTGTCTAATTCACTTCGCATTTTAAATCAGCCTTTTAGTAAATCACCTACACAGAACAATGTGATGCAAAACTGCAAAACTTAAGACCACTTCGTGATTTTCACTACTGTTATTGGGCATCCTGGCACACTTTTTTACGAAATTGATCGAACGATAGTGAGATCAATGGAGTGCTAAAAAAGTGTGCCAGAATGCCCAATAATACCCTACTCACACTACTGCTAGTATTATAGACTGAGTCTTAAGAATCAACGCCGTACTGAGCGTCGTTCATCTTTGTGCTTGATAGAAAGTGACAAACGATTCTCAAGACATGTGACGAAAAACGTTGCCTGTAAAATTATATCTGCTTCAGCCACGCAAGGCGATGACTGTAGATAACTAAACAAAGTCTCACATCTGTTAAGAGATCGGACTTTACTGAGTTGAGATTGAAATTCTGAGCAGTTCTGGGCTATCAACATTGTTGATACACACGTCAAAAGGGACCGCAGCCCGGTAGTCGCCTCCACCTCCCCTTATAGCGACCCCTATCCACTCAACATTACTGAGCTAGTATTCTGAGTATGTCCTTGTCTGGACCTGAACAATTTATCTGAGTCTTAAAACTGAGAATCACCTGAGGACACATAATTATCACCATATTGTGTGTTGAGTTATAACACTGAGATAACGGTAGGTAGGTATGTATTTATCGACCGATAAATTCACCTTAGGTATATGCAATGCAAAAACATAGAATTAAAGTACTTAGAATTAAAGTTAACGGTTCCTTGAAATGCACCGTTCGTCTCGGTCAATCGACTGTGTCTGAGTCACGAACGCAAAAAACGTCCGCTCGCCACGTTGATGTGTACCGTCAATCGAAAATAATATTTTTACAGATTATGAAACTTCGCGGTATTCGCGATAACATGATTGATTTCTGAGTGTCATTCTGTAATACGGGCCTTCGTGTTGATTCGATGCTTACTGCACGGACCATTTGCTCGGCATACAGTTTACCCTGTTCAAAATTCTGTCGCGTATCATGGTAACAAATACTCGAATATTTTTGTAGAAAAGCCAACACTAGATAGTTGTCTTTAGAAATCGTATACCTAGTATTTCATCAACTAACCCTTAGGAAATACTACACGAATAGATAAAGATTATTGAGGTACGCATTTCTTGTCATTGAAAACCCTTAATTGGGTTACGATAGGAAATGTTTTAGAACCCATTTCAAACATTTTTCTCTACCTGTATCTTATAAGACTTATTATTATTGTGCTACCTAACAAATCGAAAGCCGGTAGAAACATACGTTGTTCAAAGGAAAAGTCATACTCAATGAATAGGGTAGGTAAGCCTATTGATTAGTTATACCCTTTTATAACCTTTCCTTAAATAGGCTTAATTTTACGAAGATTTTTTCCGGTCAGTGGCTCAATTCAGCACATTTCAAAGTAGATTTACTACAACTAGTACACACCAGTATTATTTAATTTGATTTTATGGACGGTACAAGCGTATTTGAATATATGAACATGCTGCAACTATTCAATACAGACAAAATAATGTCTAATACTGTTTCTAATCTGATCTGAACAGCGAAACTGTAAAGTATGAATTACAGTTTCGCTCTTCTGACACTTTTTTAAAGCAACTGGCTATAAACCACTCTTCAGTAGTAAGATCTTCATTTTCAATACACTTTTTTACAATTAGAGATGCGAGCAATTTCAGGAGGAAAGTGTCAAGTGTTCGTTCTTATAAAGGTTTATTTACTTATGCAAATGACATAAGCAAATTTGTGCGTCCCCGTTGGCTCCAGTCCAGATATACGCATTCTCGTGAACGCGAAAGACTGTTTCTTTTCTCCGAACAAATTTTGTGAAAACTTAATTCTAATCACTCCGCTACACTACGCCTCTATCCATGGGATTAAGTAGCAGAATGCAAACTTAGTTTCTTCGAAATGTAAAGCTCAGTAAAAATATCCTTTTCAAACTTGTATCGCAAACTTAATTTAGTTAAGGATATTATTTTTGTCTAACTCATTCGTAGTAGCGCTTTTTACATTTGCAAACACACATTGCACTACGTTACTGACAGTATCCACAACTCCTCTTGGTTCGTGTTCTCCTAATGAGGTTATTTCCTTATTATTATTTTTCATGCCAACTATCCATCACGCCTGACATTTTCCCGCGAAGGTTTCGGAAATTCTGTTAGGATGCACGTACTGTGCTGAATATAAATACCACGCGGATAAAGTTTGAACAGTTTTATGACATCTAATTAGTTTTAGTTAAAGCTGTTAATTTTCAAATTTACTTCGGCGGAATTGTTTCTTTCAAGTAGATATAAAAGTGGATTTGATGTAATTCTCGACTAGCTTGATTCAGATAATTGTGTTTTAAGCAATTTTTCGCTTGGCCAACTATAATTGCTATCTTTCTAAACCTTTTATTATTATCAGCAGTACAAGTAATATAACATAATATCATAGTTCCACCAAATACATTCCGACCCTATTACGTAGAACTATACTTACTTTACTGGTTTACTTTTTGGTTACTAATCATGTCCAGCACGTGACTGCTGCACGTGAATCTCTTGTGGTATTATGCTCTAGCTTTTGAGCTCTACAGTCCAGACTAAATAGAAAACTTACAAGTACTTCTCAGCTACTGTTGAAAGAAGTGTAGCATTGAGGTATTTTTAGCTTAAAGAAACAACTGTGGAAACACTTCAAACTTTTAGCAGCTTAATGATACAAATCTAGGTTATGTCCTATATTAAGTAAAAGTTTATTCGTTGTAGTATGCTCTAATTAAGGAACATAAGAAAAATACCTTAAGTGAAGTTCTATCCTAAATATACGTACACCAGGGCTTTGTCCGAAGAAATCAGCATTTGGATTAGCTTAGACACACGGTATCGCCATCTGTCCTGATTTTTTTTTGCCATGACTACTTCTAGTGGTCGCAGATGATCTTTTTACCGTCACTGGGCTTTTGAGAAGACAATGACCTTGGTAGGTCCTCTAGACTGTTATTCAAATCTGCGCAGAGAGGATTTCTAATCGGCATCTTCCCCAGGTGTTTTTCAACGTCGAGAGTCTCGAGAACGTTTCAATTGATAGGGAATGGACGTCTCTGTATTGTATTTTCAGTTCGTATTTATCAATGATTTGACTTTGTTAATTGAATGAAACTTCGTTGACTTGCAAACCATTTATTCGTTCATAACAGCCTTTATAATTCGACCCACTGCTGGGGCACAAGGCTTCTCCTTGGTATCGAAGGAGGTTTAGTCAGTAGTCCATCACGCCGGCCCAATGCGGATTGGTGGACGCAGAATAAGGTGATCAATATCCCTTTGCTGATCCATTAGTCGCCTTCTACGACACCCATTGGAGGATATGGGGTGATGCTATTCTACTCTACAGGCATCACACGGCTTACCCATTGATGGCTAAACCATTGAAAACAGAATAATTACCTACAATTTTAAACTGAAAACAATTTGCCACTAATGTCTGATTTCATTAATCAATTCACAGCTGCTAATCACTCCACCAGAGTTTGGTTGCCAAGCGACTGCTGTTATTTTTAGTAATATAACAATACTAGAAAAATGCACTGCAAAAAATCGACTTGCCTCAGGCGGGACTCGAACTTCCACAATCCGGGCGGATGCGTTGACCAATTACACCACCGAGACCACTGCTTTTCGCTGTCGAAATTTGTCAGTGCTTGGTGCTTATGTTTTTATGGTAAACATTGTTTCATCAAATCTTTGAAATTTGCACTTCTAAGACCCGAACGAAATATTTTTGCAAATTTTTGACGCCCAGTTAAGATGAAACTACCTTACATTATGGAAGAATTTAATTTTTGCGTTTACAAACGCGTAAATATTAATACTAGAAAAATGCACTGAAAAAAATCGACTTGCCTCAGGCGGGACTCGAACCCGCATCTTCCGCAGTCGATTTTTTTCAGTGCATTTTTCTAGTATTAATATTTACGCGTTTGTAAACGCAAAAATAAAATTATTCCATAACTACTGGCAAAATATTGAAACCGGCTGTAAGACACGTGGCTAATATTCCTACTTCTTACCATCATTTTCCTACCCTGCTCCCAATTTATTTGGGGTCGGTGTAGTATCCTTTATATCGACAGTACTGCAGATTTGGCATTACATTTTACGGCCTGCCTGACACAAACCCTCCTTGGTGACGACTGCTATCTTTTGACAGCAGCCGGGACCACCAGCTCAACGTGCCTTCCGAAGCACAGAGGAAAATCCATTTGGAAAAATATCGGTCACCCATCCAAGTACCGACCGCGCATTTAGTTGCTTAACTTTCATGGTCGTTACTAAAACCCACGACCGCGGCGCCATCCACCTCATTACTTCTTATATTAATCCTAATAGATAGTCAATAATAGTGTATAATAAATTTCACTGAAATCACGATTTCTCTTTTAAGTTGGACTATTTGTCATTCAGAAGAAATACGCTTCCAAACAGGTAACGTTCCTTATATTTTTTCATGGGAAACTTCCAAAAAGTTTGGTTGAATTTGTAAGTTCTTTTGGCGTGACAAACCGCCAGATTTTGTTATAATAACTTTGGATATATTTTTACAACTTGGGACTTGTTTGACAGCCAGGACATGTTTTGTTTTGTTACGGGTAACTTCTTCAGTGGACACCGTTTGGAACAACACGTTAGAACTCATATAAATAATTATTATCCGATAATTGTTCATTCAATACGTATAGTGGCCGTATGGTGCCGTATCCTCCAGTGAGTGTTGTAGAAGGCGAGTAATGGATTAGCAAAGGGATATTGCTCACCTTATACTCCGCCCACCAATCCGCATTGGGCAAGCGTGGTGGACTACTGCCTGCGTAAACCTCTTTCGATAACAAGAAGAGGCCTTGTGTCCCAGTAGTGGGTCCAATTAAAAAGGCTGTTGTTATTGAGATAATCAATATAAGTATGAAAGGTAACAATTTTCGAAATCCAAAAATTAATGACTCAGCACATCCTAAAATATCTCACAGATATTTACGGGTATTAAGACCCTTACAGAAGCCGCTTACGAAGCAGCTTAGAAGCAAAAAGCAATTTCCGGAGTAGGCCTCAACCTAATCCCTTGTTACTGAAGCATACAAGACAACATGGGAACAAAGGTGATAACCCGAGGTGTTCATTTCTTGTTACAAAAGTAGGCGTGGACGGACCCTGGTCAAAGTTATATATGAGAAAATCTTAGATAGGTTCTAAATTATGCGAAGCGAAGATGTGTTAGACATACCCGTTGCTGAACATATTGGATCTAAATATTAATTTATTGCTAATATAAATAACGAAAACTATGAAAGTGGAAGTTAAAGATGCGAAGAAGCAATTTAAATCAAAAGTTATGTAAATGGAACTAAAAAGAAACGCTCATGCTTGCTTTCATGCCCTGGTTGTGAGCTTTATGTTATTTATGATTAGGGCTAAAGTTAAAAAAAGGTCTTGATACTTTGAAACAGAATCGCTACTCAACTTTTTAGGCGTTGGAAGAGATGCAAACCCTTACAGGACACTTCTAGAATACTTAATTACAGCACGTTGTATTGTTGTACGCTTGACGTCTTTATTAACATAATTACGAATCACTCGGCATATTTTTAAAGGTTCTCACTTCAGTAAGTCTAGAAACATATTATGTAAGGTGCTTAAACAAAATTGACATCATTTAACTTTAGAACGAGGGGATGACATCATTTGCATGTTATACCGAACAAGCTTAGCGGCAGATTCTCCGTCTCATGGTCTAATTGACGCTGTTTTGCTACCATTTTTAGTCTAGGAACTTAATTCTTATTTTGGACGGTATGATGTAAAATTTTGTTAGAATTTTAATGTGTACAAGAAATTCAGTAGAGATTTTAATCGGATGATTCAGGAAAAAATTGTCATATCAGCTTAAAATTTACTTTTTGATGTCAAGCCTCAAAATATTTTTGATGATGGGTATTGTTAAGACGACAGAATGTATTAGTACGAGCTATCTAAATATATATAGCTCAAAGGTGACTGACTGACTGACTGAAATACTGATCGCACAGCCCAAACCACTGGACGGATCGGGCTGAAATTTGTCATGCAGGTGTATGTTCTGACGTAGGCATCCGCTAAGAAAGGATTTTTGGAAATTCCACCCCTAAGGGGGTAAAATGCGGGCGGAAGCTAGAAACTATAATATTAGTAATATACGATTGAGATTTAAAACAAGTCCTTTAACCATACAAAATGAAACAATCCATCGATTTATTTCCGACCGTAATAAAATAACCATAAAAGCTAAATTAATTCGCAATAGCTGTTTACTAACAAAGTTAGCAATTGAAACCCTTGGCCTCTAGGGCAGACGCGTACCAAACCTTATGAATGATTTACTAGAGATCCCACTTCACCACCCATCGACATAAATGATTCATGGAAGTCTGTAAAGCCAGTAAAATGACGTGGAGCTTGTTGTTAAAAGGCTTAACAAGGTCTACGTATTTAAGCTGGCTTTGGTGCGTCGAAAGCAGACATTTTGTATTCTGTACCTACTGCGAAAGAAAGTACTCGGTATAAAATCCATGTGAGAAATTATTCATTGCGAAACAATAAATACAAGCTTGGCCGCGAACATATTTATACTTTTACAAAATGTCTCGACCCTTTCAACAAATTTATTATTCAGATAACAGACGTATAGAATTCAATATTAGCTTACTTCAATATTCTTTACCCTAACAATACAAATCCATGATAGCGCCATTCTTAACTATGGCTAATTTTCCAGGATCGGTTTCTATAGGTATGTAATAAATTAACGATTGTGTTAGCGTAGTATTGCTAATTTCCGTATTAAATGAGATAAGGCTACTGTCTAAAGTAAAATTATCGATAACAATAAGAAACACAATTAATAAAATGAAAACTATTAAAACTATAATCCTACCTAAAATAATTGAGAGTCACGATAAAAGCGAATTAAAGAATGAATTTCAATATGTTTGTATCGTCGTTGTGGTTTGGAAATATTATTAATAGGTACGTAGGTATATAAGTAGAGTGCACTAACGGCCGGTTTCAATAACTAATCTATAGCTACACTTTTGCTTACTAGCGATAAGATTTTGACAGATATCCTACAATAAATTCTACTGTTGCGATGGAAACTGTCGGTCGTTGTTACTTAGTTAAGTATGTTATTGAAACCCGCCATAAAATAATAAAAAAAAAATCTTTTTAGGAGACATAGAAATATTTTGCAGGTATCAGCAGGGTGGGCCCTGCTCCCAATTTATTTGGAGTCGGTACAGTGTGTCTTTGATATCGACGAAAGTGCTAATAGGATTTGGCATTAGATTTTACGGCCGTGTGCCTGCCTGACACCACAATACAGAGAACAATACAGTACTTTGACTCCATATATAGTGACGAATCGGCGCACGCACAAATACAAACGTCGTTCACTCAGCCGTTTTGCCGGCTTTGCCGTTCAGAGCATGCTTAGCGGCCGTGTAAACGACGTTTGTATGTGTGCGTGCGCTGATTCGTCACTATATAATGAGACAAAGAACTGTATCGTTCTCCCGATCCGTTAGAGTAACTCTCAGTTAAACACTACACACTCAAGCACTAGACACACCTTTGTTACACACCGCACTCGTCACCACATCGCACAAGGGTGCGAAGACCCGGTCTACATACGACGTGCTATACCCGGTACAGACATGTACCGGGGCGCTTTTCCCCGCCTCCACCACGACACGATGTGCCCGAGCCGAGGTCCGAGCCTTTAGAGGCACCCTCGGGCATGTCGCTCCTTACCGACACGGACGCCCTAGGGACGCTAGGCGGTCGAGAGACTCCCCACGGGGGAGATGCTCGGTCGCCCAGTAATCCCCTAGGAACGTCCGACCTACAGGCTTGAGGACCCCCCAAGGTCTTCGCCTTCTTAAAACCCGGTGACGCAGAAAATGTCATAAGAGACAATCTGCAATAGTATTAAAAAAAAAGTATCGTTCTCTATAAACCCCGGTGACACAGAGAAGGTCATCAGAGACATCCTGCAAAATTAGTTAAAAAAAAAATTCGTTCTCTATATTGTGCTGACACCAACTCTCCTTGGGAACGACTGCTATCTTTTGACAGCACCCGGGACCATCAGCTTAGAGCATTCCTTCCGAAGCACGGGGAAAAATCGAGTTGAAATATTTTCGGTCATCCATCCGAGTACGGACCACACACTTGGTAGCCTAGCTTTCGTGATCGTTGCGAAGAAGGACCGCGGCGCCATCGACCTCCTCTAATAATAATTACACAATTATTATTACAGGATAGAGATATAAATATTTACACAGTTATTATTAGAGATAGAGAGATAACTATTAGGTACTATTTTTTCTGGATAGTGTATCGGGCGGGTTCCTTCCTCATAATACTTAATAAGTACCTATTCTCTGTAAAAATATTCATTAGTTTTGGATATCTATCAAAACTAGAAACAAAAAAGCAGATTGTTAGTGTAGATAGCTAAAATAGTTCGACGCGTAATAAATAGAATCTATAGAAAAACAATCAATGTGTTGCTTTCCTAAACTTTTTCACTCAAGAATTAGGTACCTATGCAAAATACTTAAATATTAGTAGGTGATTTGCAATGTAATATATTATACAGTATTGTATTTTCTTAATTAATAGTCCAGATATAGTGGTATAAATTTCCTGTCTAAGTATCCCATTTTGTCTAATAGATAAGTTCACTCTTAAGCTTGACCTTTTAGTTGTCTAGACCATTAGACGCAGGGGACAACAAAATCACTCAGAATCGTTATTTCCCGCTGACAAAATAAGGATACCTAAGTGAGTAGGTAGGTATTTATTTTCCATCTGTCTGGATCGATTCTGTAGACGACTTTACTTCCATGGCTTACCAAACAAGAGTGTAACCTATAATTATGAGTATATGTGGACATAACACTACAAAATATTTTTATTTAATATGTGATATGATATATTCTTCCTAAAGCACAACTTTTAGAAGTTACAACACTACAACACAAAACGCTGAGGACGTGTTTTGTTGCATAGTTTAAAATATTTCCTACTGTACCTGATATTCTTAATGCTAAAGTAAAACATATGAGTCCAGAAGTTTTAGATTGCAGACTATGAATTGAGTGCGTTCGTAGGAAGTGAGATACCAACTTGCGAGCGTAAAGGTATGTACAGACTAGGGATCAACCTCATGATGGATAAAAATAATCGTGTTGGAGGCGTCTAGGACATATTAGAGAACATCGCAGTTAAATAACATTACTAATCTGTCTGATGTGCCTCCTTTAAAAAATTTAAACCGTACGCATGATTCATTATTACTTTTGTAATGATTCAATTACCAGCGAAGATTTAAATATATACGAAGGAATGCGATGGTTCCTGAACAGATGTTCAGGAAGATATAGATGACATAGATATGTCATCTATATCGTCTAATAGCGTTGTTGCATCGATAGAAGCGCGCGTTAGTAATTGCATTGTCTAACAGCTGTAAAATGAATTGTTACGCATTGGCCAGCCAGAAGGTTGGAGAGTTTTTTATCTAATTGATTTTAACGTCCGTCAGTTGTTTCTTCTGTAGTTTTTTTGCTACCGTAAACTCCCTGTTGCCTGTATATCTTTCCTTATTCACAAATATTATAAAAGTGAAAGTGGGTTTGTTACACCGAATTTGAATCTACATAAACGCGATGGAAGCCGCGGGGGCTAGTAACATTTATTTTGCTTTGCGCTGACCTATTTATTTACAATCCATTCCTTTCCTTCTTTGCTTATACTAATATTAAAACTGTGCTATGCAAAGTGGCAAACCGGCGTGTTGGTAAATCACCTACGTCTCCCAACTAATTAACATCTAGTAGGTCAATTTGAATCCACCCCAATGGCCATCAGAACCTTGCAGCCGACAGCATAGGAGATGATTGCTTTACGGCTTTGCTTTCGAATTTTCAACCACCGATGCAAATTAGCTTTTGTATCTATGAGCGATGCACTTCTGTGGAGTTAATTTTGCCGTTAATGCTTGAATGAAGTATTTGCGATTTTCCATGCCATAAAAGGTAGCTAATGCAAAATTTCTCATATTTCTGCCATGTAATTTTACATAGCATAAATATTAGAACTTTTGTGATCGTGTCCGGTATTTATCAAACATACATATAACACAACCTGCATGATGATAGAAGGTCTCGTAAAGAGGCGGTATTTACTCCGGAGAAGACCACAGTCAAATTACACGGATCTTTACTCAGTACGTACGTCTGTAGTCCAGGATAGAGTTGCCACCGCTCGTCTTAATTTTGCGAGCATCATAGTTACGTTCACCGAATACCACCAGGCAAGTCATAGGTATTCATATACGGCAGATTCGCTATGCTCTCTTTTATTAAAAGGTTCATTATCATACCACACGGCTGTTGTGGATGTTGTGAATAGTGAGATCGTTTGTGACAAATATGCTCTATCTTTCTTTAAGTTTAACTATTGATATACGAAAATATTCTATTCTAATGTCACTTGTCTCAACGTGTCAAAACAGTATAGTATTTTTTTATCTCACGTACACGCATGAGTCATGAATTTGTGTGTAGGTATACATATATGCTAATTATCTCGGTGTGCATCAATGAGATAACATTACTATGAATGAGAGCACAGTGTCGGCACTAACACAACAGTGACAATGTGATGTGCACATATGTATAGCTGCATACAGTCATGCATGACTTAACCACGATCTTGAAAAAAACATAGGTAACAAAAAAACCTATTGCATCTATTCTGAAACGAATACGTCAAACCTTTAATTAGTTCATGTGCCCGTGATTTGCACCCACATAGGTATTGAGCGGCGTTGCTAGCTGTTCAATCCGTCAGAAGTTTGAGAGTATATTGACAGACTACCCGTTTAAGGTATCGGAGTGATTTACGTGTCAAACAAAGGCACAAACTGGCACGATTGAGCTTGAGTTTCAACGTAGTTCGACAACTAACAACATGAAGCTGTGTCGGATTAATAGAATGTAGAAGAAAAGTACGTTACGCGTTATAATTTTTTATAGGAAATCTTTGTAGCCATAGTTTGGTTTAGCGCGCGCTTGTGTCAATAAAAGGAAACAAGGAAAGACGTGCTCGCATAGAATGTTTTTGAACATCATCAATCAGGTTTTTAATATTACCAAAGAGCTGAAAATTCAATTTGAATTTTATTCTTCACATTCGAAATCAAATAATTTGAATCGAATCGTTAGTTGAACAAAAGACGAACCGTTAACGTTAACGCCTAACAAAAGAATGCCGATATTATCGAAATCAGATTGTAAGACACTTTTGGTGACATTTATTATTATCAATTTGTTACACAAATCGTAAATGTAAATCTATTAGATAAAAATCTGCATTCATCACTTCAAAACAGTCACAGAAGAATTATGGAGATCTGTATCATTTTAAACGAAAATGTATTCAAAGAAAATTTATTTTTAGAAGAATGTTTAAAACCGTTTGTTAGCAGAATTAAAGCTTGAAAAATCATCATATTTATTATTAACATTCATTAATAAAGCCTAGTCCGCCCTAACTTTAAGCAGTTTTGTAAACGCAAAAGGGTGTTTATAACAGAGACTTAATATTATAAATAATAAGTACTTTTTCTTTTTTCTTTGACAGAAACCATTTTTTCCGTACCCTATATTTGGGAGTCACCAGTCCTATCCTAATAGCTAACAGCTGGAATACTCATTATCATTAAAAACTGTCGGATCCCCCTCTCCCCGCATGACATCGGGCTTAAACTGTGCTTAAAGTTTTATCCAAGCCACCCGGGGCACATTATGGGGACCCGGGAAAAGGCGCTTTTCAGGGCCAGCAGAGCTTTGGGCTCAGTGGGGCCCGTCTCCAAGTTCAGCGGAAATTTATGCTTTGCTTCCCGGCAAAAGCTTCGCTATCCCGGCGAAAACTTCCCTATCCCGGGTGGCTGTCGTAGTGTGCCTTGGCAGGATGCCCGAAGAGGATGTTTAGTGGGAAGTGGGGGAACGCCTAGACCTCTGTGTCCCAAATACCCCTGCAAATTACAACATACTGCATAGGGATGATAAGTAAATGCATTACCTCTTCGTTAAAAATAAAATATTAAATAAAAAAACCGCCTTCAAAATTAAAAACGGGAAATAAAAGTTTTTTTTCATAAAAATCTAAATGATTTTTGAGGTTGGTCCCGAAAACATACAAGTGACAACATTTATTCCAAATATTGAGGTTGTTTCCACAGTATACCGAGAACAGTAGTTTATCTGCGGGTTGTCGGTGAGTTATTAGCCTACTCTGCGTTGACGCTAGGGCTATCGTAAATGTGCCGGGCGGGAACGAGCGGCGAGCGAATGTGCAATGACATAAAAACGAGCGATCACACCGAGTCGGCGAGACCACCTTATGCCCCCATATTTTTTATGTCATGTATGCGTCACAGTCCATGAGATTACCTACGTGGGCACGGTTGGCTACGAATTTTATTAGCAGTGGAAACGTCGAACCACGGGGGCTGACAAGCGGACACATGCGGCTAACGTAAGCGTGGACATTGTATACCTCGTGCGCCGTAGTGGAGTGGCGACTTTACTGGCGTGTTTTCTATATATATTCTAAAAACTCATGCCCATAGCGACGTTTTGCTGCAATACGGTGTTAGTGCTAATGTAATTGAAGAAAAGAAAGGGTTGAAATCGGTTAAAATTGGGGTTTACAAGGTAAAATCGACTCCTCCTATAGTTAAAGTAGATTAAAAAGTAGCCTTTACACGAACTATAATAACAAATCGATTGACACCTTATTCATCAAGATCGGATTAATAGTTCAGACGGTACGTTAACAAACGTAAATAAAAACATACCTTCATACTTATACATTTGAGTATGTTTCTATTTACGTGTTCCTTCGTTGGAAGGGTTATGATTTTAGCAGTCTATACCGCTAAATTCATAACCCTACCATTTATCTTCCCCGCTGTCAGGTAAAAACCGAAGACATGTTCTTATTTAAATATGTATATTAGTCTGTATATCAACCTGTTGAACAATGAATCAAAATGCTTAAACAGTTTTAGTAAGAAATGCGCAATATGCGTAATAAAACTGCTGTTTGACTCAAGCAAATACCGCCTTTGGTGGTTGACCGCGAACTCCCTAGATTAAACGTAATCGACAAGTTTGGAAGTGATGTACAAACAACAAAATATTACAATGCTTCAATCAATATTAAATTACAGAGATACTTCACCGAAATTCCTGTACACAAAAGGAATGCCCGAACTTAAGTATTTATTGAGTCCTGAAGCAATATCGAGTTTATTATTTCTTACTCCAGCGAATAGACTGATAACCCCCAAAACTGTTAACCATATTTCCCTAAAATTTAATATTCATACAACGAGGAAATTAAATTTTGGACCAAAAGGCCTCTCGATATTCATAGCATCTTATTGAAAGGTCTCCCACAAAATATTTCTTTCAAAGCTTTTCCGGTAATTATATTCAATGGGGCTTCGCTTGAATACAGTCTAAGGCCTCGTTTAGGGAGACGCGGGACTTCAGGCGGTGCGGTGCGTAGGGCGGGCTGCAGGGCACCAAACGTTTTCTACGTTTACGGAGAGGCAGTGCGCGTTGTAAAGACAAAATATATTAATGGTAACTAGGGTTTCGTGTATAGAAAGAAGCTGGGCATACGAAATAGCGGTATCCAGCGTTGGGCCTGCCGCGTCCACAGCTTTCTTGTATCCTGCCAGTCTTGTTCGAATAGTACAACGGACAAACGTGTGTTGCGCCGCGATCGATCGAAACGCGTGCAAAAACGCTTCTTCTTGAATGCTTTATCCATCGCCGTATGTTTGTGGTTCTGGCAGCTCGCGCACCGCGACGCCTATAGCGCCGCTCCCTCTTCTCGCTCTTCCTGAACGAGGCCTTACGTTTCTTTGTGTATTGACAGTTAACACATCCTCGTTAATATTAATAATATTATTAATGCGAAAGTTACGATATAGTATTTTCTCACGAACGCAGGTGAGCCATGAAGGTGTGTAACGATATAGAGGTTACACATTGTCTTTTTGTGTCAGTACCGGCACTGAGCGACGGGCGATTTTTGATGAACGTTCGCTGAAAAAAACTTAAAGGAATAATAAATGAAATACTGTCGAAAATAACCCAGCATGTTTGTCAATATAGCACCTGCAAAGTTTGTAACTAAAAACAAAATACGTCAAGTGTACTCCATGCCAAGTTTAACATAGAGATTTATAATTGAGTCTTATGTTCGTATAACAGAATAAGTTTCAAGAATGATCGCCGACTTGAGCGTCCTACGTCTCTATCACTTTGTGCGTGATAGAAAGTGACAGACGATTCTCAAGACATGTTTGGCTTCTGAGTGTCATTCTTTAATACGGGCCTTAGTTAAAAATTACCGATATGATTGTAACCGAGCCAAAAAGGTCCTTTGTTAGTGCAATACATATGATAAGCTACATTTTCTTACACAAATAATTACCTATATTTTACCGCGAGCGGACAAAAAGTAGATTGTTTAATGTTATCTATAATATTAATAACTTTATTGCACACAACACAAAGAATACGCAAGAAAAAAACAATATACAAAGTACAAAATAGGCGAACTTATTGTTTTAAAGCAATCTCTTCCAGGCAAACCAGATTAAATGGAGAAATTAACAGAAACATGGAAAGGGTGCAGAATTAAGAAAAATATTTGAATATTTATAGCTGTACATACTACTTCGTGGTTAAATTAAAAAGAAAGTTATCCATCATCTTTGTACTAGCTATCTTCTAAGATAAAAATATTATTCGATGGATTTTGGGGCCCTTACACATTTAGAATTTTTGCAGCTACACAAACTAGATTTAGTAGCATTGATACGGTCGCAAATCGTACTGTACCTTTAGTCACTAAAGGTATAAAGATTTGCGAGCTAACGAACTTTAGCTGGCCGCGTAGCTGCAGTGATATATTCGCGATGCAAACGCGATACAGCATAGATGTAAACGCGATACAGGATCGATACAAACGTGATGAAAGCGTGAATGACGGCAGCGCGTGGCTGTCATTTCCCCCTCTACCCTTGCGTCGTATTTTATGCTTGATACGTAAGCTTTTGAACTTCATCTCACCTAATCGTCAGTTACGATAAGGCCGAAGATGGGACCCTCGTTCGTATCGATTCATACCCTCGCGTATGACTCGATAGAAACGTACGTGTTCATCGCTACTCATCTGTTCCGATGCAAGCTCGATGCAGCAATCGCTTCAAACGCGCCTATGATCTTACAAAAATACTTATTGATCGCTGATGTCGCGATATAGTCGCGTGATTGACAAAAACGCCCGTTTTAACTGCTTCAAAAGTCACAATGTGTAAAGTCCCTTAATGGTATTGGACGAAAACAGAAGTAAAAAAATAATCAGTCATTCTATAAAATGCCACCCTTTTCTGAATCGTGGAGGAATCTCGTCTATTTATTTGCTTTTTTGTTGTTTAATTTATGGAACACCTTTATTTGCCAATATTTTATCAACTGCCCAAAACACTCCAGAGCGTAAACATTTTTTTGGCAGAAAAATCGAGGCTACAATCTTTAATAGACCGGCAAGAGTTTATGTTGACATAGCGGATAAAGAGTTTCCTTTAACGTATAGGGAAATTCTTGTGAATGAGCTTGAGATAATACTAGGAGAGGTAGATCGTTTTGGGCTCTCGTCATCCCTTCAGGAAGTTTGCCGTATTACAGTACACGCATCGTTCGTTCTAACATAAAACGGTCACTAACCTGCGATTCATAGTCTGACCTTAAATATCTGAAACTTTAAGTTTCCAAGAGCCCTCGAATATACTGTTTTATTTAACTTAGATAAAGAAAGAAAAATGTGTAAAATTTTGAAGAAATTAAAGTTAATCTGAGTTCAATACTGACAGTATTAAATCGATTTTAAATCAGATAGGACAGCTTTTGCCTATCACTTTTTTTCTATGGCATATTATAAATTTTAATATTTTTGTTACGTAAATTAAAATAAACCAATATGGCAAGGATATGGAGTTAAGTTCACGCCAGAAGTCCTAAACTACAAAATTTAAAAAAAGTGAAGAGACAGAAACTAGAAGCGCAAAATTTAACGCCAACAATGTTTAGAAAGCTCCCACGAAAAGGTTGCCAATATTCGAATCCTTCCGATTTAGTCCCCGGGGCGAAGGCCCCGAACCGTGCAGATATCTGGCCGGATTTTTGCCCAACAGCGAAGATACAAGTTTCGGAACTACATACTTCTACTCCAAGCACCGAAGCGACGTCAATGCATTTGCCTGGAACTTTTAATGCATTCTTTTATGTTTGTTCACTACTTCTAACACATAATCGTACGTTTACGGATCTAACCAAGTTAGCATTGGAGATAGAAACTGTAAAACGACTGTGTATTTTATAGACATTCAATTTAGAAGCAAGGGCGTAAAACTTAGATACGTTTTCGAGTTCAATCGATTTCACAAGCGTTAAGTCGGTGCTCCACTACGGCGCACACGGTGCACGATGTCCACGCCCACGTTAGTTGCATGTGCAAATTTGTCAGCTCACATGGGCCGATGTTTGCACAACTAATAAAATTCGTAGCCACCCACGATCACGTACGAGAGGGATGACGTCACCAACATGTATGGGTGCGTTCATCGGGCCATGAATGTTGAAACTTGAAACACCCCACGCTACGTGGACTGCACAGCGCGAATGTAAACGCCCTTGCGCCACGAGTACCTATAGCGTGTGCTGCGTGCGTTGAACTGCGTGGGTCAGTGTCAGTTCATGTATGTGTTCGTGACGTTTTCCGTGTATTATGTGGCCGTAGGTGGCTACAAATATTATCAGCGTGCGAATCAAACTACAAATATTATATTTTCAATTTCGCACTCTAAACAAATTGCTGTTTTCGTCCTTCATACAATTTCATTGTTATACAAAGTTTTAATAGAATATAGCTTCACTTTGTTTTCCTGTACATTTTTGCGCTAACTCTCCGCTGACACAATATATCGAACAGAGAGAAGAGAAATTTAAAAATGTCTAAAGTTACAAATGATATTACTGTGACCACCGTGACAGCTCTCACGTCACTGGATGCTGCAAGTTCGCTAAATGAACTGAATCAAAATGAAAGTAAAAATCCACAGGAACTCTGTAGAGACTTAACATCAAAGAGAAACTTCTCGACCGTAGATTCGGTTCTCGTAATGAATACACTGCATCGTCATTACTTCCGCCAAGTATTGGATGATAATATCGAAATCACTGTATAAGGTGCGAAAATATTTCATTTTACAAATATTGGAGTTTGATATACGAACGAATATTCTCGTACGCATGAATTGACAATTCATATTGGTTGAAACAATGCGATTAGCAATACATATGTTGAAAACACTATTTGTGAAACTAATTGAAAACTGTTGGAACGTTTTGTATATTCGGGACCGAATAACGTTGCCAATTATTAGACTAAGACTAAATTCAAATACAATATGGAAAGGCCGAAATTGCCGACTGATGATGGTATTAATCCTTTTTGGTATATTTTCTGTGTACTTTTTAATTATTTTTTTTTATTTTGTTTTTGATACTTTAGGTTGTATTTTTTACGTTGACTGAATATAGTGATTTTCTGGGTTTCTTGAAGTTTCTCTATAGCTTTTGCCACCAGTTCCGTCTACGACGTTTACAGGAATGTATGGTAAGATAAGTAAGTAACAGCCGGACTCTTTAGTTTAAACAGAATATACTTCATGTTTTGTTTCTTGTTATGTTTTGACAATCCTTATTCCTTACTACACGAAAGCTTGATATTCATAGAAAGTTCTTAAATTACGACGTTAGCGTATAAGGAAAAAATTAAATGTTTTCAAAGGAATATGCTATGAATGTATAAAGGGGATTTAATCTTATGTAAATTAAAATATCTACTAATGTTAATTTTGTTTTCCCGTGCAAATAAATGCTCTTTTAATGTAAGATAGCATTTAAGTACTTGCTATTATAGGAATATAATAATAATAAATAATATTATATTTTAGGAATATACTCCTAAAACGAAACAACGAAAATTTATCTGCCAATATATGGCCTAAGTCATGAGGAGGTCGACGGCACCGCGGTCGTGTGTTATTAGTACCGATCACGAAAGTCAAGCAACCAAGTACGCGGTCGCTATTCAGATGGGTGGCCGAACACTTTTCAAATCGGTTTTCCTCGTTGCTTCGGAAGTCACATTAAGCTGGTGGTCCTGGGTGCTATAGAAACAAAGCAGCCGTTCCCAAGGAGGGTATTGGTCAAATCCTTAAGCAGTATTGTCGATATCAAGGCATACTGCGCCGACCCCAAATAAATTAGGAGCAGGGTAAAAATTTAATGATGACATGGCCTAAGTCATATGTCATAATACAGGGTGTAAAAGACATGAGCAGTCAAACGAGAACCGTGTATTCTGCTCACCTTCATAACATTTTTCTGCCTTTAGACTATACCTGGGAAATTGATAGTTACGATTTTATTGAAGGTCAAAGTCATAAATTTTTTTCTTAATTTTTTTTATGAAAACGTATTCTATACGTTATTTTTTAATTATTGTCTAAAGAAACATTATCATTTTTTTCAGTATTTCATAACAAAAAATGGCTTCAAAACGTTAGCGTTCAATGTAGCTCACTCGATGCGCACGGACACTAACGAACGGGGCCGCCGTCTGGCAAAATTATCGCGGTTTTGCGAGTTGCGTGCGAGTTGAGCCCTTTACATTGCAATTTTTTTTAACACCAAAAAATAAAAATCATTTCCCAGCAACATTTTTTTTGAAATATGTCTTATTTTGATGTATAGAATACTTGGTTTTCGTTTGACTGTTCATGTCCTTTACACCCAGTATTACATATTATTCTTAGACATAAGTACCTACAGCATTGGAAAAATAATCACCACAGTCGTTAGTTGGATGTCTGGTAACGACGGCCTTACCTGAAAATAAACAAAAACACGTTAATATTTCGTCTCTTTGATACTTCTTGCTATCCGATAAAATTGGGACACAAATATAAATTATCTTTTAAGAATGTGCACTACACCACAGATTCCATGTCGCTCTAAGATTATAATTAATTTAATTCTATCGTTACATTTCATCTAGGTACGATTTAGAAAAGCCTGTGGCAATACTGCTGTATACTGGTTTAGAAATGGTGAATCAGGAAGATACTTTCAAATTCGATCCGACGAAGTTGCAGTCAGAAACTTAATTTAAAATAAAATTTCAGCAGTAATTTTGTGTTCCTGTTCTAGTTTGGAGCAACGAATAAACACAAACAATTTAATAGAATAGCGAACTAGCAAAACAAATAAGCCACGTCAAATATTAGCTGCAGCTAAAATATATTCAAACGCAGTTGTCATATTTCCTCCACGAATCGGGGCAAACTAAAATTTCGTGCGGCTCCAATGCATAGGTAAAGCCTTAAGCGTTTAAAATCCTGTGTTGAAAACGGATTTCGTGTTACAATTAAACACAACACAAATGAGCTACATTCAGTTAGAAACTCATATTGTGTGTTTTATGTGTTGGCATTTGGCATAATAAATAGCATATAGGTAGATTTCGTGTTTAGTTAAGGTAACGGAGTACAGTACTTAGTGCAAAGTATATGTCACAGAACTTGATTATGACAGGATGTTTTCTTCCTTTGCGTCAATTTCTATTTTAATTGTAGTTATATTCACAAAAATTATACACAAACAAAATGGTACTATTATTTGCATATTGTCATACAGTTATCCATCCTAAAATAAACAACTACGTTGTCTATAATTATTTACATAAAATAAAAAGTTTAAGAAAACATGTGATGACCAGGCCCCGTTAGCGGCACCTGTTCACAGTCATGACGCAAGAATCAGCCATCATATCCATGTATGAGACTGCATGTAGTATAAAAAAAAAATACCAAAAAATCAAAAATGGCGGACGCGACATTTTAACATAATGTCAATAAGGGTATCATTTTTCCGGTTACGAATTAAACATCTATTTCTAGATCAAAGTGTTGTTTTTAGACCCAAATTTACACTGCGGTTGCGTTATAAGCTCAAATTTGTATAGGAAACGTGCATGTCGCTCCTAGAAGAAAAAAGCGCAAATCATATTTCCCATACACTAAAATAGTTACGTATTTTAGAATCTAGTGTTAATAAATGTGATATTTCTTTTAACTTTCATGAAATTAATGACGATTACATTATAAAAACGTTTAAATCTTTAAATAAGAAAAAGACGGAAGATCTATGGGGTTTATCGGTTACAGTTATAACATCAATAATTGAAGTAATTTCCCCATATTTAACGATTATTTTTAATAAATGCATTGAAGATGGGGTCTTTCCCGATTTAATGAAATGTAGTAAAATTATACCTTTGTTTAAGTCTGGGGATAAATGTGATCCCACTAATTTTCGTCCCATATCCATTTTACCAACGTTAAGTAAAGTATTTGAGAAAGTTATCTATAATCAATTGCTTTCACATTTTACATTGAATAAACTGTTTCATAACAGACAATTTGGTTTTACTAAGGGTAGAAATACGACAGATGCAGGTGTTGCGTTAATGAAACATATATTTGATGCTTGGGAAAACAAACAAGATGCTCTAGGTGTCTTTTGTGACTTGTCCAAAGCCTTCGACTGTGTAGAACATAAAACCTTATTGGGCAAATTACAACATTATGGCGTCTCAATGAACTCAATAAAAATAATTAAATCATACTTGAGTGACCGATTATAAACAGTAGCTATAAATAAAGCGAAGTCTACAGGGGCCCCTATTCTCATGGGCGTGCCGCAGGGCTCGATATTAGGTCCATTACTTTTTTTTATTTATGTAAATGACCTGCCTTACTACGTAAACAACTTATGTGAGACGGTATTATTTGCAGATGATACTTCCCTTATTTTCAGACTGAATAGACAATCAGAAAACGTTGACGATGTGAATAATGCCCTTTCCAAAGTAATGTGTTGGTTTACTAATAATAACTTGTCACTAAATTCAAATAAAACTAAATGTATTAAATTTTCGTTACCAAATGTCAAGCAGGTCAGTACAAATATTAAAATTAACGAGGAAATTATACAATGTGTTGACTCAACAGTATTTTTAGGAATAATTTTATATTCACGTCTACAATGGAATCCTCATATTACTACCCTATCAGGAAAACTTAGCTCTGCTGCTTTTGCTGTTAAAAAGATTAGATTACTGTCTGATGTTGAGACAGCAAGACTTGTATATTTCAGTTACTTCCATAGTGTTATGTCATATGGTATATTGCTGTGGGGATCAGCAGCTGATATTCAAGACATTTTTGTATTACAAAAGAGAGCCGTACGCGCCATTTATAAACTAAGACCTCGTGACTCGCTTAGAGAGCTATTTAAAGAAATCAATATATTGACGGTTGCTTCCCAATATATATATGACAACATTATGTATGTTCATAAAAATTTACATTCATTTTTGAAGAAGAGTGATTATCACAATTTAAACACAAGATATAGAAATAAACTTTCTGTACCAAGTTTCAGACTTCATAAAACTAGTCACTCATTCATGGGGAAATGTATACAAATATATAATAAACTCCCACATCATGTAACTGAACTTCCGTCACATAAATTTAAGCTTCACATTAAACAAATTTTAATGAAGAAAGCGTATTATAAAGTTCAGGAATATATAGACGACAAAAATGTGTGGACACATTCAAATGTGCTCGATTCTCCATTTTAATCTAGTGAGATATCAATGTGTAAAATTTCAATTCTCTAGTTGACAATATTGTAAGGAAAGATGTCTTAAATCACATTTTTTATATTTATTTATTTATTATAAGTTTAATTATGAGTCTTTATTTTATTATATTATTATGATTAATTATTAAAGACTTGACAATGTGAATTATGACTCTTTCCAAATCAATACTATGAAAACTGTAAAGGGAGGATAAAACTTGTTGAGTTTCTTGCCGGTTCTTCTCAGAACAAGGCCTCCTGGTAGACTCGTGTTCCCTTCAATCTTGTTGAGTTTCTTGCCGGTTCTTCTCAGAACAAGGCCTCCTGGTAGACTCGTGTTGGTAGACTCGAACCGATGGCATCAAAATTGACTTTCATAAGTGTACAAATTGTACCTAAATGAATAAAGAAATTTTGACTTTGACTTTGACTATTTTATACTAAAAAAGTTGAGAATCTTCAGTGAATATAGAGTACGTAAAATACTCGTAATACTAGATAGTATTAATTTTTCATGTTCAGGGAAAATATTAATGGAAAGCCGTTGGTTTTATGCCCATACGAAAATAGCCATGTTCGCTTACCACTTGATAAATTGCGTGTTAGTAATGATCTATTCTTCTTTATTTGTATATGAACAGAGGGTAGCTGTCAAAACTATTGCCAACTCAGCATAACTGTTTTCTGGTCATACATCCAAACTATCTTGTTGGCATTGGCCCAAACGATCTTATTCCTGGATTAGTTATGTAGGTAAACAATATATTACTATACTTAGGTAGCTGTTTGTTTTTCAGAGCATTACTGAATTATGTATGATATAGTGCACGTGTTTCGATTGTCTCTATTTTCATCCGTGCTTCGGAGGGCACGTTAAGGCACTTTGCAGATGGCGAGGCGTGGCAGTCTTTTTGACCGCGAAGCAACAAAGACCGCGACTGCCCGTCGATTCCCGCGGCTGCCCGCAGCCACGGATATGCACCGCGAGTGCTCGCCGGGCACCTGTTCTCTATATGCGTTAGTAGTATAGGATTCCTTTTGCGCTATCGTTCACGGCCCGGCCCGCCCCGCGATTTGCAAAGCGCCTAAGGGCGCGATACGGGCTGGCGACTTTGGCCATACTAAATGGATGGAGCGTCCTGCGCGTGCGTAGACTGACGTTTATACATTGGCAATGAATCGACTAGGGCGAGACCAAGAGAAATTCACCAATGTGTGAGCAATACGCATACGTGTGCGTGAAAAATAGTACTGCAGTCTGACAGTTGCTGTCTTTTCTACGTGACTGACAGGCCGACTATGGCCGCCTGCGTGTACAAGAAATGGTCTCGTCTGTCTATCTCGTTTGTAAATATGCTCTTTGTCGTTCATATTGCCAATCTAGTTTCCTACATCAATACAGGAAACACAGAAAAAACAATAGGATTTTTCTTAACAAGATGCTGCTTTTCTCACATGAATATTTAGATACCTAATCAAATTAACTACAAGATGATAACAGTTTTATCAGAATAGCTCCAGTAGTTACCGAGCTATGTCACATTTTTATTTTAGTAAGACCAATTTTCAATATTTTTAAACATACTAAAATGTACAAATTTTGAAAGTTTTTCATATTAATTGGTTGTGTAAGTAGTCTTCTTTTATATAAAAAGGTCAAGCAAATGACTCCACTCCACCTGATGGTAAGCAGAAGTGGAGTCAAAATGCGAAGATTGCCTTGCCTACTTGGAAGGTTTGCTCACGCCTCTTTTGAATGACCCAATTATTGTAGGAAGGGAACACGATTCAGTCTAGTTTAATAAGTATGTTTTTTCGAAATTTACGTTGATGATCGTTTGAAAATCGCGTATTACCTCTAAACGCCTTCTAATACTCTCACCCTCAACTATATTCATACAGCATTTTCGAGTCGAGTAAACCGCGCTCTGAAAAACTAGTAACGAATGCAGCAAGCCATACGGGCCGAGCGGTGCGTACTCAGGTGTTGTTTTGGTCCGCAACGTCGCGTTGTGACGTAGCAATTTCATCACATTTTTTTATACGTGTCCTGACAAAATCACTCACCGCAGCGTGAACACCAAAATATCCCGAAATACTTTATTCCGCATTTGGACAGTACGCTTTTCAAAAATCCGAATCTCTCGGCGAAGAATCATAAAACTTAATTTCACCGATATTTCAGTTTTCCGACTTTAATAGTACCTACGGTAGTGAAGCAAATAGAACCCTGTTCTGTGTTAGAAACAATCAACGTGACTTTTATTGACTCAACACATAAAACAGAACGTTTAGATTGATAATTAAAATTAAGGTAAAGACCAAATTTTATAAAAATCAGTATTAGTAGTAGTTTTTGAGTTTATTCGTTACAAACAACAAATTTCATCATTTTTATTATTGGAATGGATTGTATGTTTGTAACGAATAAACTTAAAAATTACTGAACAAGTTTTGATAAAAATTGGTACGAATAAAAAAAGCTTCTTTTCATCGTGAAAACAGGCTTGAAATGGTTGAAATAAGGGATGAAAATTTGTATGGAACTTCGTCATTTGTAAAACCCTAACTTAGAATTTAGACACTTGATAAAAAAGAATTAATTATCTGTAGTAGCGTTTTTGAAATTTTGACCTGTTTGGGGATGAAATAGGGCCTGAAAGGTAGCCTATGTGGTTTCCCAATCTGACATAAATAGATAAGTTGTTGAAACCCAGCAATAGACTAGCGGCACGTTAGTAACGGCAAAGCCGAGCTAACTGCAGCCGTCGATTAGTCGGCGGCCGTCGTCGACGTGTGACGGTACCCGACGACATATTAATTTGAAGATCAGCGACAGCCGTCGTCAGCTTTGTTGGTCCTTTGCAATGATTAATATATTCAAAGCCCTTTGTGCGTTCTACAAATTTTAATCTCGCGCCAACTGCCTCTGCAGTGGTTGCATAATAAGAGCGCTAACCTTTACCATGTCCTTTGTTCGTGAAAACTTAAAAATCTAAAGAGTCGCTTAGACCCAAAACACTTCCCAAGAGTTGGTAACTTCGTACTAAACATACAAGTTGTAGCTTATATTGGAAAACTTACAATTCATAACTCGTGTAATAGTGCTTTTGTGGGAAGTTAAAATGAGATGTATTGTGCCGTATACTTTTTGTTACCTTTGCCGATATTTATTCCTGTGCCTTTGCGATACAAAAAAAAAATCAGATAAATTTTCTTCGTTCGAGAAAGAATAAGCTTCTATAATATAGTGACGTCACTTACTTTATGTATTTGAGTCATACTTCATTTCATACATATGCATACCTTAAAGTCACGCCTTTTTCCCATAGATGTAGACAGCGATCACTTGAAATGAAATGAAAAAGTTCTTTATTTAAATAGACTTTGCTAAGAACTAGAAAAAATACACTGAAAAACATCGACCTGCCCTAGGCGGGAATCGAACCCAGCATCCTCCGCAATCCGGGCGTCTGCGTTACCCACTACGCCACTGCTTTCGCCATCGAAATTTGTCAGTGGTTGTTGCTTACGATTTTATGGCAAACATTGGTTCATCAAATCTTTGAAATCAACTTCTAAGATCCGAATGAAATATTTTTGGAAATATTTACCGTCTAGTTAAGATGAAACTACCTTATGGAATAATGTTAGCGGTTTTTTTTGCGTTTGCTAAGTAATTTTAAATCGTTAAAAGTCGTCTTAATAATTATTTTACTATCTTGATTTGTTTCCATTTGCTATGATCCTTATATATTTC
Source organism: Elophila nymphaeata (assembly GCA_955850985.1). Taxonomy (NCBI): domain Eukaryota; kingdom Metazoa; phylum Arthropoda; class Insecta; order Lepidoptera; family Crambidae; genus Elophila; species Elophila nymphaeata. Next base: position 12,340,759 of record OY039076.1, on the reverse strand, counting down.
TTTCGCTTGATCCATTCTCATCACCGTCCTGATAAATGCTCGGCGTTTTTGAGAACTTTTAATCTAGCCGTTTTTCATGCTTTATGGTATAAAAATCGCTTTCAAATACAAGTTTACTTACTGATGAAATATTACAACTGGATTATGCTTCATTGAAGCGAAGAAAGATAAGGCTCAAGTTTCTATTTTGTTTGCTAAGTAACCAGCTTAATTCGAAAACTTAAAATAGGACATAATTTACCCCGGGAGCAAATTCTGATCGAGACTCAGAATTAAATTGAAAACAAATCATTGTTAAATCAAAGAGAAAGTACGGGATTAAACTTGGTATGCAGATGATCTTGATAATTGGAGATGTCGACTTACTCTGTAATTTATGCAAGATTTAAAAGAACCTACTAGAATGTTAAAAATGTTTCTTGACTAAAATATTTTTTAAAATTATTTTCTTTAATTTCATTACTGGGATATGAGATTACAATCTCAATAATCTTAAATATTAATTTTGAAGTAAAATAATGAAGCAAATTGTGTTTTGTTAAATAAATCCAACGCATTCACAAAATAAATACATTTTTTTTAAAAACCTCACGTGATATAAGGTCCTCCTTAAATCACGTGAGGTCGAAATCTCGCGACATCTCACCAGGTCAGAAAATCCTCAAAAACACCTCACGTAATTGCCATCACTCATGTAATTGGACGCCACCTTACCAAAGTAAATTGTCTATGAAAAGTTCAAGATGGATCGACAAGACATTTCGTATTTCGAGTTTATCCATGTTTTAGTTTCGTCTATAATATGTATGTCTTAGAATAAGAACATACTAGAAGGATAGTTCCATACAATATGCCGCTTCAAAACTGACGCAAAAAATTTGTTATGTGTGCTAACGCTTACACACAGATACACGCACACTACTAAAAATTGGTGTGGTCACTAAAATCTCGTCACCCCAAAACCAGGTAATTTAAATGAAACATGAATACTACTTCTGATTTTGAAGTGAAACTTCTTTTTATACGATGTACATCGTAATTTGTAAATTCGATGAAACGGAAAAGCCACACCAAAGTTTTTGACGGATAGTTTTAAATAGAATATCATGGTACCATTTTGGTGGTTTTCGGGGGTCCCGATTAAAAAAATATATATATTGAGATCCAAGATGGCGGACGTGACTTTTTAATATAATATCAATATGGGTATCATTTTCGTGGTTTTCGGGGGTCCCGATTCCGAATTCAACATCCATTTTGAGATCCAAGATGGCGGACGCGACTTTTTGATATAATATCAATATGGGTATCATTTTCGTGGTTTTCGGGGGTCCTGATTACGAATACAACATCTTTTTTGAAATCCAAGATGGCGGACGTGACTTTTTGACAAAATATCAATATGGATGTCAATTTCATGGTTTTCGGGGGTCCCGATTACGAATACAACATCATTTTTGAAATCCAAGATGGCGAACGTGACTTTTCGACAAAATATTAATATGGATATCAATTTCATGGTTTTCAGGAGCCCCGATTACGAATACAACATCTTTTTTGAAATCCAAGATGGCGGACGTGACTTTTTAATATAATATCAATATGGGTATCATTTTCGTGGTTTTCGGGGGTCCCGATTCTGAATTCAACATCCATTTTGAGATCCAAGATGGCGGACACAACTTTTTAATAAAATATCAATATGGGTATCATTTTTGTGGTATTCGGGGGTCCTGATTACGAATACGACATCTTTTTTGATATCCAAGATGGCGGACGTGACTTTTTGATAAAATATCAATATGGGTATCATTTTCGTGGTTTTCGTGGACGAACACGTCGAAAATGATACCTAAGTCAATTTTATATTAAAAAGTCGCAAAAACCAACTTAGATCTAGAAATAGATGTCACATTCGGAATCGGGACCCCAAAAACCACGAAAACCATACCCATATTGACATTATGTTAAAAAATCGCGTCCGCCATCTTGGATCTCAAAATGGATGGTGTATTAGGAATCAGGACCTCCGAAAACCACGAAAATGATACCCATATTGATATTTTATTAAAAAGTTGTGTCCGCCATCTTGGATCTCAAAATGGATGTTGAATTCGGATTCGGGACCTCCGAAAACCACGAAAATGATACCCACATTGATATTATATCAAAAAGTCACGTCCGCCATCTTGGATTTCAAAAAAGATGTTGTTATCGTAATGGGGCCCCCGAAAACCATGATATTGATATTTTGTCAAAAAGTCACGTCCGCCATCTTGGATTTCAAAAAAGATGTTGTATTCGTAATCAGGACCCCCGAAAACCACGAAAATGATACCCATATTGATATTATATCAAAAAGTCGCTTCCGCCATGTCGAACTTCCATACAAACTTTCATCCCCTATTTCAACCCATTCAACCTTTTATTCGCGATAAAAAGTAGCCTATGTCCCTCCCCGAGATCTGTATTTGTGCCAAATTTCATCAAAATCGGTTCAGTGCTTTAGACGTGAAAGCTTAACAGACAGACAGACAGAGTTACTTTCGCATTTATAATATTAGTAGGGATAAATATTTCTACGCTCACACCAATTATCTAGGCCAAATTAAGTATCATCTAGTATAGTATTATATTATCTGTGGTATCATTAAGAACTTGTGTTATTATGATTCTTTGGCGGGAATTTGAAAGAAGAGGAGGGAAATTTTTCGCTCTTGAAAATTTTTAAAATTTTAAGCCAAAAAAAAATATTTTTTTGAGTTTCAAATAATAAATTAAGATAGATTTGAAAAACTAAATATGTTTTCCGAAGAGGCCGGGGGTGTAACTCCCCCGGCCACCCATAAAATCCAGGGTGCTGGCTCAAGCAAACGACCTAGGCCTTTGGATGATGAACATTGCCAGGATGGAGGCGGCGGCGGCGGTGAGGAAAGTTTCTATTTACCATTTTTTTAAGCCGAACTATAAAAGACTTTATCCGGAAAATTCTTTTAGTGTGGATTTTAAAGTGTATGTTGAAAGTACGGGAAAGGAGAGACTGGGCAATAAGAGCCCTATTTATTTAAATCATATTTTTTCATCGGCTATAAAGGATGTTGTGGTAATTAATAGAGTTAATGCTAATAAAATTGCTGTGGCATTCAAACAATATAACACGGCCAATAATTTTATTACAAACACTACCTTTTTGGAGAAATACAATATGAAAGCGTACATACCGGCTGCTCACATTGAAAAAACGGGTGTAATTCGTTACGTACCCACAAATATCTCAAACAAAGACCTGTACTCCAAACTTTCCTCACAATATGAGATTATTACAATAAGAAGATTTATGAAGAAAGTTTCCAATGAAATTGTTCCGCTACAAACAGTTAGCATCACTTTCTTATCGAATGTATTGCCAGACAATGTACAGTATGATCTTTTCTCGTACAGAGTATTTGAATATATCCCTCCTCTGCAGCAATGCTATAGGTGTCTAAAATTTAACCACTCTGCTAAAGTATGTAATGGAAAACAGAGATGCAGCCTTTGTGCAGGAGACCATAGTTTTAAAGAATGTGATAAGCCAAACAAGCTCTGCTGTGGTAATTGCTGTAACCCTCACTTAGCAATATCCAAATCCTGTCCATTTAAATTAAAGAAAATTAATGAAAAGAAAGAAAGAGTCACTTACGCAACTGCTGCAAACTCTAAAATCAAACAAAACTACTCAGTTGACTTCCCAGCTCTTGTAAATAAAAATTCTAATGATAATGTAAATAAAAGCACTCCCACAACATTTGTAAATAAAACTGTCACACAAAAATCTCTCTCCACTGTAGAAATCAAAAACATATTAGCTGCAGATGACAATTTAACAGCAGCCATAGTTCGTACATTAATAAATTTAGCTAATGATAAGGGTAATGAAACACCAGTTACTACAGCGACAATAAGAGATTTACTTTTTAAAAATTTGTCTAAATAATGGATAGTAATGCAACCAATAATATTGAAAACTTGAGAATTGCTCAATTTAATATTCAAAGTATTTACAATAAAAAACCATTACTTATTCAATTTCTGCAAAATAACAATATTGATATCTGTTTGATCAATGAAACTTGGTTAAAAGATAATAAACCATTTAATATACCCAACTATAACATTTACTATAAAAACGCAAAGAATGAACATGGAGGCGTTGCCATTCTTATTAGGCCATATTTAAAGTATAAAATTCTTTCTTTGACTTTTTATGAAGACATACAGTCAATAGGTATAAGTATATCCACCTCAGCAGGTGACTTATCTATTTTATGTGTATATTGCCCGCCCTCTGGCGGGCGTTTTAGGATTAGTAAGCTGCGTAATTTAATTAATAATATTCCAAAACCTATTTTCATATCTGGTGATTTTAATGCACACCATGTAGCGTTTGGGTGCTTATCATCCAAAAGTCGAGGACATCTGGTGTTTGATCTATTAGATGAGTTAGATTTATGTATTTTAAATGAAGGCAACTTCACTACCTTGAAATATCCAAATCGTCAGGCTTCTGCTATTGACGTAAGTTTTGTTAGTCCAACAATTGCACCTTTTTGTACTTGGACAGTTCACGACGATAACATGGGCAGTTATCATTTCCCAACAATTACTGACATTACGCTTTCAGTATGTCGTTATCAAATTAATACTGCGGTAGACAAATTTTTATACAGTAGATCAGATTGGAATAGATATAATGAGCTATCTCAATCGTGTTTTAATGACATTAATCTTAATCCTGTTAACACTATAGAGTCCTATAACAAATTTTGCGAAATTCTTGTTTCCCTGAAATTAGAGTGTATACCAAAATTTATTAGATCTTCGGTTTATAAAACCAGGCCACCTGCACCGTGGTGGAATGACAAATGTCGTGATTGTGTAATTAAGTCATATGAAGCATTGAAATTGTACCGTCGTGATGCTACTATTGAAAATTTTATTGCATATAAAAGATTAGATGCTATCAAGAAGAAAACTATAGCTACAGAAAAGAGAAATGGTTGGAAAAAAATGTGTGACAGTTTTAATAGAACAACTCCAATCTCAGTGATTTGGAACAATATTAAAAAATTCAAAGCAATTAAAAATAATACAAAATCTTATTCTGATGAGTTTATTCAACCATTCCTGAACAAATTAACAACAAATGAGCATCATAATAACTTAGATTTAAGCAGCTGCTTTGAACTCAATAATAATAATAAGGATACAAAATTTTTATTGGAACCATTTACGTGGTCAGAGTTCTCAATAAGTATTCAATCTCGTAAAGACACTTCACCCGGTTTAGATGACTTTCCGTACATTTTGATCAAAAAATTAAATACAAATGATCAAAAAATATTTTTAAATATACTTAATAATCTCTGGTTAAAGCAAGTAATTCCTGCATCATGAAAAACCCAGTGCGTAATCCCTATTCTTAAGCCTAATAAACCACCTAATAGTGCAGATTCTTATAGACCTATTTCATTATCATCATGTCTTGGAAAAATTTTTGAGAATATGATTAAACTTCGTCTTGATTACTATGTGGAGTCAAACAATATTATTCCAAATATCCAATATGGCTTCAGGCGAGGTCGGAGTTGTGCTGATAGCTTTTGATCACTTATACAGGATCTGAAAAATGCAAAATGCAATAGTCAAAGTTCTGTATGTGTATTTTTAGATATTCAAGGGGCATTTGATAATGTGCAACCTCATATACTAATACAAGTCTTATCTAAATTATGTATTCCAGGTTTGCTCTGTAAATGGATTTATAATTTTCTAACAGATAGAACTTTATATGTTAAATTCAATAACATATTGCATGGGCCTAGAATTGTTACAAAAGGCACAATGCAAGGATCCATTCTGTCCCCATTGTTATATAATATATATACCAGTGAAATTTGTAAATATGTGAATAGTAATGATGTAAATATACTACAATTTGCTGATGATCTAGTACTGTACAGTATACATTATAATTTAGATTGTGCTTTACAAAATGTCAATTTATCGTTGGAAGCTTTACAAATGTATTATAAAAATAAATTAAAATTAAAAGTTAACTCCGCAAAAAGCAATGTTTTAATTCTTTCAAAAGATACTTCATCATGCAATGTTAAATACAACAACGAAGTAATACCTACTGTAAATCAACATAAATTTCTAGGTATTGTTATTGACAATAAATTGACATTTGAGGAACACATTAAATATTTAATTAGAAATTCTGCTAAAGGGTTGAATGTTATTAAATGCCTAGCTGGAGTGTCATGGGGTGCTGATCCTCTTACTTTATCTATTTTATACAAGGCTATAGTAAGGAGTCATTTTGATTATAGCTCAATAGCATATTTAGATAGTAAGCATGTACGTAAGTTAGATTTAATTCAGAATAAAGCTTTGAGAATAATATCCGGAGCATTTTGCTCTACTCCTATAAGAGCGATGGAGGTAGAAACAGTTATTATGCCTCTTATACTTAGAAGGCTAATACTTGCAGAAAGATTTTGTGTTAAATTACTTGCTTCTAATAATAAACAGGTAATTAAAAAAATTATTCCTTACCCTATGTTAGCCAAAACTCCATTTATAACAGCCGATGATTTGCTACATAATAAATCCCCTTTACTTCCTCATGTATTTCTGGAAATGCAAAATAAATTTACTATGATACATGAAAATAATAATTGGCCAATGTACCAGAAGTCTTATAATAGTTTGCTATTCAATACAAACATCATAAATTATAAAGTATGTAATAATGAAGATCTGATGGCATTTTTGGATAGTAATAATAACTATTATAGATTTTATACTGATGGGAGTAAAGGAGATAGCTATGTAAGAAGTGCCGTATATGACCCTCAAATAAAGTTTTCTCAAAGTTTTGTTCTTCATAATAATTGTAGCATTTTTTCTGCCGAGGCTTATGCAGTCTTTGAAGCAATTAAAAGAATTAGTACTCTAAGTAGATATAGTAATTTTTTGATTTTAACCGATTCATTAAGCTTGATTAAAAGTTTAGAGGGTAATAAGGTACATTTTAAAACTAATTATATTGTACACAATATTAAAGAGTTGCTATTTCATTATTCGCAAAAAGGAATTGGTATTTATTTCATGTGGATTCCTTCTCACAAAGGAATAACTGGAAACGAGATAGCTGATAAGACTGCATTTGAAGGGATTAATCAATTAGATGTTAGAGATGTAACTGGCATACAATTCACAGACTGTTACTCAGTTATCGATAAAGATGTTCAGAGCTTATGGTTGGAATTTTGGAAGAAGGATCAAGACATAAAAGGAAAGTGGTATGGTAGTATACAGGTTAGGATACCTAACAAACCATGGTATCACAAGTTGGAGACAGCAAGCCGGGAGTTTATATCTGTTATTGACTGAGATTGACTTATATGACTGAGATTTGGCCACTCGAAAACACCTGCTCATTTAGCGAGATTAAAGATTAATCAAACTGCCCAGAGTTTACATTGTGATCATGAGTTCTGCGATGTCAGCCATTTGATTTTTGACTGTCCGTTTTATGCAGTGGATCGTTTAATTTTAGCAAGTGAAATTAGTGATATTAGTGCATTCAGTGAAAATAGTTCCTCCCGCCGCTTGTCCGACTTATTAAAATTTCAAGAAACTTATCGGCCGCTATATAAATACATTAAAATGACTTTTGGGAGTTTATAATTACAAGCACCCTGGGAAAGAAGAAATGGCTCAAAGGCCTAGAAGCCAAGCCAAATACATTACAAAAAAAAAAACAAAATACTTGTGTTATTATTTACTTTGAATTCCTTTGCTTCGCTCTTGAATCAAAGTAGCGCCCTCGCCGTAAAAGTAGATTGTATGATAAGGGAGCAAAATAGCTCCCTTATCATACAATCTACTATTCCAAACCGGTCTAGGCGTAGAAACATACATAAAAAAGAAGATTAAGGCGACTTGAAAACCTCCTCCTTTTCTTAAGGCGGTTAAAAATGTCCATACGTTAAGTCAAAACAATCTAATCATCAGAAAATATTTTTTTTATGTCCTTAGTATTTTTTATAGAACAATTAATATGATTAAATTATTGCATTCGACTAAATTCTAAACAACTAAAATAGGTAAAATAATTTCTGTAACTGGCAGCACTCAGTATTTAAAAAATACAAAATAAAATATTTGGTTTTTATTGCTTAAAAAGTGAAAATACAATAAAATATTAAAAACTTACGTGTGAAATGTAATGTTCTCACTCTTTTTATTTTTTTCAGTTCGATTATTACATCATTTAATAGCACAAATCGTCATTTTTTAATAATTTGTTGGAGTTGCGTACGGAGTGCGTTGACCTCGAGGACTACGCATAGAGTTTCCGTATGGTGCCAAATAAGGCCTAATATTGGTTGCACCAAATTGAGTGTCCGGATTCGGTATCTGTATGTTCTTAATCTAAGATGTATGTATACTGTCAATCTCAATGACGGTCGCTACCGCTATAGAGTCCATTGCTAACACGGCAGCCAAAAAACTTGGCATTCTTTTTAAAATGAAAATATATTTTGTAGGGCTCGGCTATTATTAATTTTAAAATAAAAATATACTTTCCAACTTTCAGAAACTTAATAATTTATTTTTCTAATCAAAAGTGACAAGTCAAAATTTAAAGACAATTATTTTAAAATATTAAGAAATACTTATCAAAAAGTTTGTACAACTAACAACTACATTACCTCTATTATTAACTTATTAATTTTAAAATTAAATTATACTTTTCAGCTTTCGTCTGAATCAATCTGAACTCAATCAATTATTTTTCTAATCAAAATTGATAAGTCAAAATTTAAAAGACAATAATTTAAAAATATTAAGAAACAACAAAAAGTTTGTATAGTTAATATATTAGGTTGGGGAAAAAGTCTTTTCGCATTATAGTATGTATAAACTTGTATTAAAATCTCTTTAGCTATACTATTTGTATCTGGCTGGTTTTGGTATCATTGAAAGTTTAAATTTTAAAGAACATAATTCCAAATTCAAATTAGGAAAATGTGTGATTTTCATTTGTTTTTCGTACCGCCAAGATGAGTGAATCTAATGAAGAAATTCGATACATTTTAAAATTTTACTACAAAAAAGGCAAAAATGCAACGCAAGCCGCGAAAAAAATTTGCGATGTTTATGGACCTAGTGCAGTGTCTGTGAGAGTAGCACAAATTTGGTTTAAGCGTTTTCAATCCGGAAATTTTGATGTCAAAGATGCACGTCGCTCTGGTCGCCCTATTACAGATAAAATGGATGCCATTTTTGAAAAAGTGGAGCAAGATCGGCATGTCAGTAGTTACGACGTAGCTGAAGAACTGGGAATTGACCACAAAACAGTTTTGGCGCATTTGAAAAAAACTAGGTACACAAAAAACCTCGACATTTGGGTACCTCACGAGCTCACTGAAAGAAACTTAATGAACCGTGTACTCATTTGTGATTCTTTATTACAACGTAATGAAACCGAACCATTTTTGAAGAAGCTGATAACTGGTGATGAAAAGTGGATCACGTACGACAAGAACGTGCGAAAAAGGTCGTGGTCAAAGGCCGGTCAGGCTTCGCAGACTGTGGCGAAACCCGGGTTAACTCGCAACAAGGTGATGCTGTGTGTGTGGTGGGATTGGAAGGGCATTATTCATTATGAGCTGTTACCACCAGGCAGGACCATCGATTCTGAACTCTACTGCGAACAACTGATGAGATTAAAGCAAGAAGTTGAGAGAAAGCGGCCGGAATTAATCAACAGAAGGGGTGTGGTTTTTCATCATGATAACGCTAGACCTCACACATCTTTAGCCACTCAGCAAAAATTAAGAGAGTTTGGCTGGGAGGTGTTAATGCATCCGCCGTATAGTCCTGACCTTGCACCTTCAGATTTCCACCTGTTTCGGTCTCTTCAGAATTCTTTAGGCAGTGTCAGGTTAACATCACGAGAGGACTGCCAAAACCACTTGTCGCGGTATTTTGACCAGAAGTCTTATAATATGTAAGCAGAGCGTGGTTTAAATAAAGATTAGATGTGTAGTTTGCAGATAGATATATTTTTCTTTTAATAATTTTCACAAATATATAGACACAGTCAAAATATAAACAACAAGTAACTAGGTAACGGGAATTGCCTAGTATCAAGAGACCATAAACACCAACACTTCCCCTCAAACGTGCACATCTCATCATCCATTCATCACACAACAACAGCTAAATCAACATTGAAGCACACCCATACTAACATTCATTCAAGCTATGTCAAACCTAAAGCTGAAACACATTTCTCAAACTTTATACGGCCCAACGGCTTAGCTAGAACGTCTGCTACATTCTCCTCAGTAGGCACATATTGTAACCGAACAGTTGAATCTTCGACACACTGACGAGCGTAATGAAACCTTATGTCGATATGCTTTGTCCGTCTATGTGCAACCGGGTTCTGAGCTAGCTTGATCGTACTCTGATTGTCAACGTTAAGAGATACGGGTTGCGCTGGCACTTGTAACACAGATGTAACAAAACCTTGCAAATACGTTGCTTTCTTGCACGCCTCCGAAAGTGCAATGTATTCCGCCTCTGTGGACGCTGGATTGTTTTTTACATTCCCATGACACATGGTTTCCACCTACTTGAAAGCTGTAACCAGAAAATGACTTCCTGTCTTTCATATTTCCTCCCCAATCAGCGTCAACATAGCCGGTAACATTTACGAAATCGCTCGCGCTGGCTCTGAATACCATGCCGTAATCCACCGTTCCTTGAAGGTATCGCAGCACCCTCTTGGCCGCCTTCATATGGACACGATGACAATCGATCTCTTTGAGTTTCTGAGTGTGACTCATAACAGCGGCAACATATTCATGCATATTAGAATGCTTATCCAATTTCTCATCTAAAAGCAAATTCAAAAGACTTATCTTCCGATTGAATCCTTTGTCTTCGAATACAGCAGCTAGAGCTTCCCATGCTTGCTTCGCTGACTTAGCTTCCTGCACGTATGGGTATAGGTGCGGCTCGATGTGAAGACAAATGGTAGCTAGTGCTTCTTCGTCTTTCTGGATTCCAGAAGGATCATTTAAGTCCGGCGTACTCGATGTGTATGATAAAAGATTTTCTCGTAACAAAAGCATTTTTACGGCAAACTTCCATGACGAGTAATCTTCGATTCCACTCAATTTCGGGATAGAGAATTTTGTGAGGGCCATAACCTCTTATAATATGTAAGCAGAGCGTGGTTTAAATAAAGATTAGATGTGTAGTTTGCAGATAGATATATTTTTCTTTTAATAATTTTCACAAATATATAGACACAGTCAAAATATAAACAACAAGTAACTAGGTAACGGGAATTGCCTAGTATCAAGAGACCATAAACACCAACAAGAAGTCCCAAAATTTCTATAGCAATGGGATCATGTCCCTACCTACAAGATGGCAAAAAGTTATCGAACAAAATGGTACCTACATACTTTAGTTAAATGTAAATAAACTATATTAAAAAATGTTTTGAATTTTCTTAAAAAATGCGAAGAAACTTTTTCCCCAACCTATTAGTATACAATTTCACATCTCAGCAGCTCCTTAGCCTTTATCGAGCCCAAGTGCGAACTTGGGCTAGGAGCGATCCTACATGGAGTACTGTTGTCACCTTTAGAATGGATCTGCCAGATATCAGTTGGATACACTGGACTAGGTGGAGTACCGAGCGAGAAGACTCATCGGCAATGACGATCTGGTTGACGCTTATCTCTAGAGCCTTGACCACCGAAGACGTGTTGCTTGCCTCTCGGTCTTTCTAATTGGATCCCCCCTACCCTTTTCCACTGGACGACCAGACGCGGCGAAGGCTTTCTTCCTTATCTTGTGGATATACCTCCCATCCGCACAAAGCGTTTTGCTTCCTCTTTCATTATGCGAACAGCTAAGGAGTGGAACTCGTCGCCGAATACTGTCTTCCCGGATCAGTATAATCTGGAAATCTTTAAGGCCAGAGTGAACAAGCATCTTCTAGGCAAGCGTGTACCACTTTCGATCAGGTGTGATTGTGGTCAACCTCTCAGCCTATTAAAAAAAATCTAAGTGTCTTCAGTTCTCCCTACCCTGGAAGCAATTTATTTGGGGTCGGTGCAATATGCCCCCATACTGCTATACTATAGGGGGATGTAAAGGGTTCCGAATAATATCTTACGGGACACAAACCAACCTCAACTGCACGCGGGTCATCTTACCAGACGACGAACGAGGCTCTAGCGCTACTCACCAATCCGCACTTTGCCACCGTAGTAGGATAAAACTCAAACCCCCTCAAATGAAAGGCCCCAAGAGCCCGGTACCGGAAGCCGTGCTTGCTGGTGATGACGGACGTTGGCGAGCTGCGAAGAGACCCTTAGAGGAGGCCTATGTCCGACAGTATCGTCTCTTCTCTTGGCTGATATGATTTTATTTTATTTATTAGGAAAGCTAACAGCATAGAATTATTCACAATATAAATAAAAACAATGGTTTATTAAGAGCTAATTACAAGCTTTCATATATAGAATTAATCTAAGTAGTAATAGAGTACTCAATAGAGATGAGACAACGAACAGGTCGAGATGTCAAAAGCAACGTTCAGATGTCAAAAGTTTGAAGGAAGTAAAAGTAATAAAACTTCAGTACATTCAACGATGTGCACTAGGCAACAGAATCGAACCAATCACAGAGCTCTATTCAATGCAATGCGTTTACTTACACAAGAGTCGAGAAACCTCATAGTAATGTTTGTGAATACGGGTGATAGCTACCTAAGCTGGGCGTTCATTTTAGAGTACGCAGAGTTCCGATCCCCACTTAATTATTGTCTATGAATAGGTTTTTACAATCCTGTGTGTGCGCCCACGCACACTATGAGACCTCAAAATCCATGCCCATATGGCACGCACTAAGAAGTGCCTTATTTTGCGTAGCATTGTTTTTTACCATGACAAGTATTGTTTGTGAATACGGGCGTTAGTCTGCCTGACAACAAGCCTCCATGGGAATTCTGTTGTGGGTGGGTTACTCGCCTCGCCACTGAGCAAGTGAACGCTCAGTGAGGCCTGCACGGAGTTTAGAAACTCCCTCTGTCACTTGTCAGGTTTCTTGTCCCTCGCTTGAGAGATTCTGAAACCTGAACAGACTCGCCAGAATGTGATTTAAATGAAAATCTGATATACTCATCAAACACGAGTATATTTCGATTTATTACACAAAATGTACACATTAAATGATGTTAGGAGCTAACAGAGCGATAACACGGCTCGAGTGAGCTTACGGGCTCCTAAGTGACGACTGGAGAGTCGGTCGTGTGACTGCGGCTCTCTAACGAATTTTGTTGTGTCAGCGACTTTTGCATGACGTGTGTCTCTTTTTTAAGCGGAGAGTAATCCACTTACGGACGATACCCTAAACCGCTGGCTTAGTGGACCAGCGAACCGTCGGCTAGACGTGGGCCTGTGCAGGGATCGCCCAGCACCCGATCCCGGGTTTGCCGAAGCATTTCACCGAGCCAATGACGTGTGTCCCTACACACTTATTATGACAACCGTGCGTTGACAAGGGGTAGTCCTATTAGTGACCGGAAACTACATTTTTACTATAATGGAAGTCTAAATACAATTTTTTTAGATGGCAATATTGCTCTTCTAAAAATAAAATATTCTAATCTAAGCAAATAAATTATTTGATTTTGACTTTAACAGGCTCAGGAGTGACGGTTTCATAAAGGGCGGGTGACATGGTGTTTAGGCGTTTTTATTATAAGGTAAAAGCTTTTGATTTAATATGAAAATTGTATAAATTTGCGCTTTATATGACAAACATTATCCTATCTTCTAAATACGATTCCACTGAGTTGCCGATGGTATGCCCAGAATCTTGGTTATTAAATTCTTCTACAACTGGTACAAATATTCTAAGCGAAATATGTATGATATTTTAGAAATCTTGGGAATTAACGAATATCTTGAATAATATATGCACAGTAACTTTCTTAATATAAATCGGTAATGTTGCCATATAGCTATAGATAGGCATCTATTCAACACACATAGCCAAAGGAAAGCGTTTCATTTGTTCGAGGAAGTATATGAGAATATAACAATTTCATTAAATTCTTTTCGATTGATTATGTTGAGCAAGAATTGATTTGTTCTTTTATTGTTTTAAATTAAAAAAAAATGATAATATATAAACGAAGTTGTTTAGTTACAGCACTTGTACCAGTAATACCACATGTAGATCAAAAAATCGGGAATGGTCTCCCCTTGAATTTCTCGTAGAACGGAAACGACTCAAAGGTTGATAGAAACCTTATATTTTGATGTCATACATGCGTGTTAAATTTTGGTCACTCGTCCAAGTACCGACAAGCACTTTGTTGCTTAACTTTCGTGATCGACGGCTCAAAATTTGATAGAAACCTTATATTTTGATGTCATACACGTATGTTAAATTTGGTTGCAATAAGTTAAAGCATGCTCGAGTTATCGTGATAACGTACAGACACACACACAGACATAATTAAAAATATATATATATTTGGACTCAGGGAGGTCCAAAACGTGTAAATCCGTCAAAATCTCTAGGTCGAATTTTTTTACCATTACAGTCTTGTAATCGTCAAAAAATCTGTATCGAAAAAAAAGGTTTTTTTCGATACAGAACCATCGCCAATCCTCAATTTGAGAAAATAAATTTAACGCGAAGCTTATCGAAATTGTTAACACCCACGCCACGTTCTATCACGACACACAGTTTCTAATTTCAGACCCCACAGTTGTGGCTTCAAAACTCGAGTACAAAGTGATTATAGGCGCGATTAAAGATGTTGCGTAATTAACTGTCAATAGTTTACAGCAAATTAATCAACGATTAGGATAATATTGTTGGTAATATTAATTACCTCACGGGGAGGATTAATCAATCGGATGTTTAGAATCAAAACATTTCCCTGTATACATGAGTGAGCGAGATTCAAATCAAACATTCGCATATTGGTCGACCTGTAATAAGAGCTAAAACAACAGCTTAGAGTCAACACTTAGGTATACTTACACTGTGGATATGGTGTATAGTATACGACTAATACAATCAAGGAAGATTTGACATGTAGAAAATCGAAAATCAATCGATGATGTAGGCGGATTTGAAGAAAGCGAGAACCTATGTCACCGACATGGCCCAAAAAATTCCGGACCTTAAGTGTAGACAGGGTACATTGCGAGGATGACTGATGGCCGTTTGGGGCGGTAAGGTCCTCGAATGGCGTACCGAGAGACGCGGCGTTAGTAGACCCTCAACAAGGGGCACCGAGGATCTGGTAAAGGCCGCTGGATGCGGGCAGCACAGGATCGATCGTATTGGAGATCCTTGGGGAAGGCCTATGTGCCAACTACCAACAGTGGGCGTCTCTCGGCTGATATGATGAGAGCGAGTCCGCTAGCCTGTAGGGCGAACTAATGGGTTTCTAGTCGACGACTTCACTTAGTCTCTACAGATTCTATACAGGACCCTTCTAAGGATGCTTCTAAAAACTCTAATCTCGGCTCTCGGCCATGACGTGGAGATAGTGGAGAAGTGATCATTCAGGAACACCGCGACGCTTCCGGTCCGCTCGGTCGGGACACATTGCTCGGAGAGCGGATGACTGATGGGGCCGAAGAGTTCTCGAGTGGCGACCACGCATCGAACGACGCAGTGTGGGTAGGTACCCACAGGTGTTTTAGGTTGTTGGTCACGGTTGGGTGCGAGCAACACAGGACCGGTCTTTGTGACGTTTTTTGGGGCAGCCCTATTTTCAGCAGCGGACGTCTGTTTCTGAAATTGGAGGTAAGCGGAGAAGCCGGTTGGCATGCGCATCTATTTTGGATATAGCATCATCATCATTTTTTAAGTTGACATGGGATAACATCGAAGGGGGGAATGAGCCTTTACCTGAATCACTCGGCGGCGGAGGAGGTCTCCCTCCACCATATCATCAACTAACGGAATACATCAAACAAAAACTGTTCGTTGTCTTTGAGTGTGATGTCTTGCCGAAATATTTAATGCCAGCGTTTTATATGTATTTCATCAGTTTAAACACCAAAATCTTAAATAATATATTACCACAACTAAACCAAATATCTAGCCCAAATTGTATAGATTTCATAATAACGGAGCAACATAATATCTAAATAAGTAAGTAATACTTACAGTAAACATATTTAACTAACTCTACTTATTGGTACCTAGTTAACAATCACTTGTGAACAATTATTCGTGTTCGCCACACGAACACTGAACTCTACCAGAATCATCTCGGTATGTCTTAAATTTGCCATACCCAATACCTGGGTCATTAAGTTGTAAGTACTAAGTAGCTTTAAGACCATAATGTACACTTAATATGCAAATAAATAAATTGAAATGCATTAATGATAATTTTTGTATAAATAAACAACTCCGAATTGCATGTTGTTATGGACGAAGGCACGAAACTAAACGAACTAGAAACATGAATACAGTTATTTCCTAAAATTCATATTATCATACCTACTCTGCAAATTGTAGGTTTTGTAGTAGTTTTATACATACTGCAATAAAGTTTTTAATTCGTCATCCACTGGTTAGCCACAAAAGGCCCCGAACGAGCCTTTTTGTAAACAAAACATTTGATAAAAACAGCAGTAGCTCCCTTGTTTGTTGTTCACAATGTTTTGCTTTCTGGGTCATTATTCCTTTTTGTAATCGTGATGCTAATGAATTCGTGTTTTGCGATTTTTGTACCAAATTACTTTATTCTTAATATCGCTAATAATTATTTCCATAAGGAAGTATTCGGTCATTATAGATATTCTAAAGTAATATTATTCATGTTTTCAATTCTGAAGGTTGGCTACTATTTATGATTTTTTACTATGCTTGTACACGATTTCAGCACCCAAGGTGACACTCGTTTTGAGGTCACAGTTGAAAAACAGCGATTGGTTGTCCTGAGTTTTTACACCCAACTGTCGCCTATTTCGCTGCCGAATAAACGCACACGTGCAATATATTTTTAATCTCAATTTGTGTATTTTATTTTATCTATATGCCTTATATGAAAGATATAATAAACAAATAAAGTTTAATATTATTATTACCTCATGATACGTGCTTCCGTAGCCAATATAAGCTTGGAACATCGGAATCACTCAGCCAACGAGATAGATGAAATGTCAATAAGAAGGTAAGCAGATTTAAGTACTGGATAACTAACGGCCTACTTAATTGATCGCTTAAAACTCAAGTTGTTTCGGTTATTCACAAATTTATATGACCGATATGAGAGTTGCTGTTTAATCTAAATGATTTTCCTACGACGCGTATGGAATTCTTACAGCTCGAAACAAAACGTTCCATTTAAATACCGAAAACAGGCCATCTTTACAAAGTAATAAGTCAATGTCTATTGGTTCAAGTAAAGAGAACTCATAAAGGCAGTCTAGCAATAGACAGTCATAAAATGGAGTAGCCAGGACAAGATGTTAGTGAATCTTCTTGATTATTAATTGTATTTGTATCTTTTGGTGTACAATAAACAGTATATATCTATCTATCTATATCTTGAGCCAGGACAAGGAATATAACAGACATTTTGATGCATAGTTTTATGTGACCTTAATTGTAACCTTAGTTAGAGTTAGTACCTTAGCCACGCAACTTACGATATACCTCGGTCACTGGCCAAGGTACATCATTTGGTCGGATATGTGTGACGTATTTTTGAACCAACAAAACCTCCCTTTGATTTATGACGGGTTTCAATAACATTCCTACACTACTGTTTCCTTTGGTAACGGTAGAATTTTGACATAAATTTTGTTTAAGATATATGTCAAAAGCTTACGCCTAGGAAGCAAAAGTGTAGATGGATAAGTTATAGAAACTCAGCATAAGAGACCAGAATATTTTCATTTATTTATTAGGATTCCAAATCGTGTTTCGAGACGGCATTTCTCTCTTTTTTGCCAATTTTAATCCTTTTACCTCGGACTCAAACCGCAATATTGTGTAAAACAGAAAGCACAGTAATTTATGAGAAGGTAGCGCAGCTGAAATTATACGTTCGCGACGGTTCCAGACACAAGCGTGAACCTTCATCTTCCTCAGATTAATTTCCCATTCCCTATATTAAATTTTCACTTTTGCATAATTACCTCAGGAGCTTTTGACCTTGTTTTTTCGATTTCATTGTATAATTTTCACATCATTGTGTGAATTTTGTTACAAAATCAATTTCCATAAGATTGCCGCAATTGCCCAACATTCTCAAAATCTAATCTGCCTTGAAATGCTGAAATAGGAGGAAAATGCATTACTGTTTTTGGTACAAAACAACTCATTCGTTACTCATAAACTTAGAACTGATTAAGTAATACTATTGTTACAAAACAAAAGTACAGGATTGACAAGAAAGAAAGGAACACATTTTAGGAAAACTTAACGAGTTTACAACTATTCATCGCCACTGGGTTAGAGATTTTTGGGGGAGACGTATGCCTAACATTCGACGTCTGCCAGCTAACATAATGACTTACCTTGTTGATCAATGCGAATTGTCCAATCACAATTGTGACCGTCAGCTTTTTTTATATAACAAGCAAACAAGCATACGGATAGAGAGAATATTAGCAACAGATTTAGAGTCAGGTCAGCGTAAGTATCAAATCGTCTCCTACTTTCTCATTTAGAAGGTAGGCATAATGCTCTTATTATTCTGGCGATTTAAGGTGAAATCCAATTCGAAGCCCTATCGAGTATACTCGGTGCAAATTTTTGCCACCTGTGAAAATATTTTCCATGGGCACATCTCGGCGTGTTCACTACTCGTGGCGTGCTCATTGCACGTTTCTATTTCTCCATCGCAAATTGCCAGTGTGATAAGACTCTAATATTTTATTATCATGATAACAAGTTCTTACGTTATAGATATAGATTATTAAGTGAAGTGAACAATGAGGAACTTAGTACTTTCCACCTGACAGTTTGCAGAAATCTCGTTGGTAGTATAGCAACTAAGTATACCTGCGAGGGTGTTACCATCCATACTCTATTTTTAGCGGATTCCAACATTGTCATTTCACGGTAGGCATTTGGTTATCGACCATATTATACAGCCGCGATCTCATTTACACGAGACCAGGCGGCATCTGGCTTTTATTGATACTTAGCTACATATTATACTCAGTACAAGCAATGAGCGAAATAAGCACGAATTGCGGAAACAGTGTGCATGTCATAAAGGGAAACTGTTTTCTTGGCTAATATTGGAGTTATAAAATACGTAACAGGTTTTGGGTGCTACCACACTTAAGCATTAAGATTATGACGATTATGAAGGCATGTCATCTGGTTAATTTAAATGTTAAAGATAGTGGAGACGAACGAACGATGTCGACGGTCATAAACACACAATTACAGGCGACTATACGGTGGGTTGTTCAGCTTCTTGTAGTCTACATGACATGACTGTTATTAAATATATTAACAAGGGTTCTAGTATCACTTTTGATGGTTACTCGATTATATTTTACATTTCTTCTATAAGTATAATATAGAAGCTTATAGTTAAAACGGAGCGAGAGATATAGCAAAGAGGCACTTTCGGAAAATACATATAAAAGAACAAAATGAAATAAAAGACAAGGCCGTAGGTATACTGCATCTGATTGGACTAACTTGACTTGATGGACACCTAGAAAACCCAACAAAATGCAAGAGGATATAGGTGCCATCTAGACCAGATATTTAAGTATAATCAAGGACATTTCAACGCGATATGAAATTAAATGAAATGATATGTTGCCTCGAGCCTCGTGCGATGCCACGCGTGACAAACGTTCTGCCTCGCGCAAGCCAGCGCGCTTGGTGAGGACCCGCCTAATCACGTAAAAACGGCTGATCGGCTTTGATGAAATTAAATATATGACAAGCTACTGTTTATTTATCTCATTTAACCTCTAAGGGGTCGATTTTCGAAAAAATACGAAATAGGTATGTATTTTTACCCTCTTAGAGGTCAAATTTCCAAAAAAACATTTTGAATTTTATATAAAAGATTATACCACTTACTTAGGTGGCCAAAACACAAAACTAAACATTTCGCGCCAACTTAAAATAAAAGCACCTCAAAATAAAACACTAGACGTGTAAAAGACATTAGCGTTTTCTTAATCTTAATGACGAATCAAATTCTTTTAGCAGAAACTAAACGAGACTGGAATAAAGAAAACTATCATTTTTTTTATTTCATTCTTTTTAAAGTACCTACTCGCGTACCCTAACTTCGATAAATAGATAGGACTTAAATAGACTAACGAGGAGGATAGACTTAAATTAAATTTTTCTTGAATATTATTCAAGAGAGAGCTGATGACCTTGAAACGCCTGAACAGATTTTCATGAATTGTAGACAAGAACCATCTTGATCACGTCAGCTTTCAAGCAAAAAAATCGCATAGAAATTGATTCATTCGTTTAGGAACCACGATGCCACAGACAGACACACAGACACGTCAAACTTATAACGTTCCTCTTTTTGCGTCGGGCTGGGGTTAAAAAACAGTTCATAGAAATATCGTTTTTGAAACTTCAAAGGCAAATGTCGAATAAATATAATCGTAACAAGATAAACACAATAAGCTTAAAGATCTATGGCATTGGTAGGGTTGATATTATTTGATTTATATCCAGAGATTGACATTATAAGAAATACAAAGGAAAAAACTCAGAATTCTGTTAAGGCTTTTATTCTTTATGGACAGCGAAAGTCGTTGCTATTGACGTAATTTCATTTTGAATGCGAAATCTTAAACTTACTTATTATGATCACTAATCGTCATAAGATTTCTAACAATAATCCATTATAATGGGTCTCATTTGTTAATTTTATGACGTTTGTGTTAACCCCATGTGGATTCTTTGTCTAAGACCTTATGTGACCAATGACACCGAGATCTCATGTATAAGTGGCGCCATCTGGTTTCAGCATCCTCATTCGTTAACTTCTCCCTTAAATTAAGGAATATGTTCTGGACAACTAGTTGGAAGAGTAATATTCTCTGGTTAACGAGAAGTCGCGTTTTCAATTTCAGGGCACGATAGTTATAAGTATCATTAAAACCAGTTTATTTTACAATTAAAAGTATTTTTGTTCAAAAACCTTGATGTCATGACGATAAAAATACAAATTAAATCTCAATAAGATGAATCGTTTTACGAAATCGATTCGATCGAAAATTCTAATATTGAAATCGAATCTAAGATCCTAGTTCGCGTATCTCGCATCTATCTTCGACGTTATCTTACCATCAGGTGCGGTGAAGTCCGCTTTGCCGGCAAGGAAAAAAAATATAGGTATTATTGCTTTGCTTCCCAGCCCTGACCTTTTCCTTACTAATTACAGAAACTCCAATAAATAGACAGAGAAGTGTTATCACCACTAATGGGTCCTTTGACTTTTAATGCTATTAATTTTGATTGCAAGCCAATAAACGTCCACAGTTCGAACTAGAATACCAGTCTTAAAAACTATCAACTCTGAACATTAAAAATGTCGTCACTTTTATCGTCACTTTTAACGGCAGCTGAGATCTTAACTCCATTTATTCGACATCGATTGTTCATCGTTCATTTTATGTGTCCCATTATACGTACTGGAAACATGACATAAAACGTCAAAAGGTCGAATCAAATTGAAACCTAACACAATGGAATAAGAATGGACTGAAATGGCGTTCGCTACTCTGTAGGTACTGAAACATTATAGCGTTTACCACAAATGCGAAGCCGGAAGGAATCGAATGAGTTATCGGTTGCGATGTTGCCGTAAA
Source organism: Elophila nymphaeata (assembly GCA_955850985.1). Lineage (NCBI taxonomy): Eukaryota > Metazoa > Arthropoda > Insecta > Lepidoptera > Crambidae > Elophila > Elophila nymphaeata. Next base: position 12,318,818 of record OY039076.1, on the reverse strand, counting down.
TGTCAATTTCTATGTAATTTAATATCAAGTGATATTGATGGCGTAGGATGACAAATGAAAAATAATAGCTCCTGTATGAGAAAGGCCTTTCCAATTACATGTGCCCAATGACTAAGTATATTTTGTGTGAAAATGAGATTATTTTAAATCTTGTTTATTGTACCTACTAAAAGGACGGCAAAAGTATACAGTCAGTTCCTCAGTTCCTCTTGTGAACTGTTTTAAATCACGAGATTTTCATCCTACCTTTATCATCTACTCCGAAAAACTGAAAACTCCAAGAAGGTATTGTTATTTGATTTCGATTTTCTCAGTTACTGGAAAAAATGACATTACTTAATATTTTCCGAATTTAAGTGGCTAATTTATTGAACCCTCTAATCCTCTAAATAATATGTTAATTTAGATGTAACGCCTGTTCTACTTCATTTTTCTTACCATTGAAAGAAACAACTAAATAACTTATGAGTAAGCAATAATTTAATCTATAATATAAAAATGAATCGCAAAATGTGTTGGTAAGCGCATAACTCAACAACGCCTAGACCAATTTGGCCAATTATTTTTTTAAAATGTTCGTTGAAGTTCAAGGATGGTTTTTACACCGAGAAAAATTCGAATAATTTCTTTATGACAGGACGAAGTCTGTCGGGTCCGCTAGTAAAGGATAAAGATAATTGTACGTTAATTGGGAATCTAGTTAGGTATACTATTTGTTTCTTATTGCAAACACGGATTAGAATTTCTTGTAATATACAAAGATTTAGATCGAAAAAGTGTTGCACTAAAAGTAGTAGAAAGTCTTAAGATTCATACGCTATAAAATAAAATAAAAAATAGAAAAAGTATTTCCATTCGTATTTTTAGGGTTCCTTACGTACCTCAAAAGGAACAAAACGTAATCTTATAGTATCACTTCGTTCTCCGTCTGTCGATCAAGACCCTATATCTCGGGAACGAGTGGAGTTATTTATCGAGTTGAAATTACAACTTCTACGGTCCCTTGAAGCTGTAAATTATACCAAGAGAAGGCGCGAGAAGATAACACTTTCGGTGTTACTAATTTTCTCGTGCCTTTTCTTTATCTTACAGTCCATTTCAGGCCCTTTTCAATACTTATGAGAAGTGGCAGTTGTAGGGTGCTGGGGGTAACTCAACGATATTATAGGTAAACTATGAATATAACGTCATTGGGGTCACTACTCACGTCGCCTTGACATGATATTTGAAGCGTTGACAAAAAAAGAAGGATTGACAATTCATAAAAACCATTGTCAACAAAATTCTGAAAGCACTATTGACCTTAAGGAGACTAGAGTAGCTAGGATACGGGAAGTCTTGGATCGCGAATTGTGGCGCAACATAAGGGAAGTCTACGCCCAGCAGTGAACGCATACAGATTGATAGGATATTTCTTGTTATGAGAAAACCCTGGCCTAAAGTTTCGATATTTAGATGTTTCTCCGCCAATCACCTAAAAGATCCTGTATTCCGGTGAAATACTCCTGTGGTATCATTGATTCACTACTTTATTGGAAAAGGCACGGGCGTAATCACGAACAAAAGCTAGTACTGACATGTGTCCTAGATTCAAAGAAGACGTCGGTAGAAGTTAATATACGTACGAATTTGCGGCGACGAAGAGGTGACTAAACATCTTGAGCCTCTCCAATTGCGTCGCATTGAGCGTTGTCTACCGTCTGTACCACTCTTGTGCTCTGAGGAGATTTTTTCCCTAATCCCACCATCTCCTTTCCTTCTAAGGACTACGCGTGCTGGTCTACATTGTCATCGACAAACTGTGGCTACCATTCCAACGCGAACTAAGAAATTTGGCAACTCGTTTCTTTGTCGCACAATCAATAAATGAAATTCACTGCCAGCACACGTGTTCCCTCCTTCCTACAATCCTGGGTCATTCAAACGAGGCGTGAAGAATCACCTTGCAGGTCGGCAAGGCGAAGGTGGCTAGCGCGGCGGTTTATCTCTCGCACCAGCTATCTTCGCATGTGGACTCCACTTCTGCTTACCATCAGGTGGAATGGAGTCATTTGCTTGACCTTTTTATAAAAAAAAAAGTCTAATACACTTGGGATAAACTAATCTAGTTGTGGAACTTTTAACACAAAATTACTGTTAGGTCACAAGAATTTTGTCTTCTTGGTACTTTGGTACATCTCGAAATTGGTACTAAATAGTTTAAAAACTACCGCCAATCTAATTTCCTTAATGTTCCTTTGTTCTAGGTGAGACGACGTTTGCTTTTATGTAGCTGTTAAAGATAGATAAAGAGGCTCTATTTATTTCGAGACTACTTACAGTTTTCAATATCAAGAATTAAAATATCAGTCCACCTCTTTCTCCTACCCTGCTCATAATTTATTTGGGATCGGTGCAGTATGCAGTATGTCTTGCTATACCCAAATGCTATATAAATGTACCTATTTCTTTAGGTTTTGACCTTATACCAACCCTTGTTGTATACCACAGAAATAAATGAAGATAGAACGATTAAGCGGGCGGCCTACGCATGGCTCGATCTTGCACTATACTTAGGCTTGCTGTGAATGAAACCAATTTTGGTTGGACACTGACATTTATTATATACTTTTTTATTGTATGTGTGTATTTTTTATTGTTTAATGAAAATGTCGTAGTGGTGTTCATGATAGGTATGTACAAGGTATGAATTTAAAACAAACTATAGAGATATAAAACATGGTTTAATATAAAAGGTTATTGTATATACTTGTCTTTACTTAGTCGCCGCCATGGTGGAGAGGTCAGTAACGCTGCCTACACATCGGGCGGTCCGGGTTCGAGTCCTGGTAGTGGCAAATGTTAGTGTGATGAATACGAGTTTTTCATGAGTACATTTGTTCATGAGTCATGGTTGTTTATATATTTATTTAAGTTTATTTATAAAAATGTCTAGATTATTAAGTATATTTGTCCGTTATCTAGTATCCATACACAAGTTCTTAAAGATACTTAATTTGGGCTAGATAATTGGTGTAAGCGTAGAAAAATATATTATTATATTATTTACTTATACATGAGTTGGTCATAACACTTGTCATAATATTTTAAAGTGAAGTGTGGACGTATAAAAGGAAGACGCGATGATTGGGCGAAATTTCTAGCACAACACGCCCTCGATTTAAAAAATTATGGAAAGGTAAAAAGTATGGTGCTCTTTGTGATGCCCCTGTAGCGCCCTTTTATATGACCGGTGCTCAAAAGTCCTCACTACTTTCATGAGAGATAAAGTTCTCGCGGGCGCTCGCTCAGTCAGTAAGTTATCACAGCGCGCTGACAAAGACATATTAAAAATCATGATGAAAGTCCGGACACGGTTGTCATATCCAGACGTATGGCAAGCCTAACTATACTGCAAAATTCGTTGAACGTTCATTCAGTCAGCGCGCACGTCTCGACTTGAACACACCGGAGCGGTTGTGAAAAAATGCTTTATTGTGCAGTGTCTAATTGTAAAAACTGAAGTACGAAAGTGACACATCACTATTTCATTAGTAATGACGTTACATTGGGGGCGTTGCTTGCGCAAAAATTGGCACGAGCGATTCCTTAGCTATGCACTTGCGTTCGCCGTTTTATCTTGATTTATTTCTGTGAATACGACTGTTATCTTTCCACAGCAGCTGTGACTACCAGCTTAACGCCAAAGAGAGGAATTCCTTGTCGGCGTCTATAATCTCGAGAAGTTACAGCCCTGTTCTATTAAGGTTAGAGTAAATAGGCATCTTCTGGGTAAACTCGCTTCCGTCTTCGACTTCTTCTTAACTCTCCAGATCAGAGTGTTGTCAAGAGTCATCATCATCATCAACAACAGCTCATATAATGTCCCCACCGAGGGGCTCGAGCCTACCCCACATTAGGGGCGATTAGGCGTTAGTCAACCACGCTGGCCAAGTGCGGGTTGGTCGACTTCACACACATCCTAAGAATTTCTTCATAGGTGTGTACAGGTTTCCTCACGATGTTTTCCTTCACGGTAAAAGCGACGAATAAAGGAACTTATGAATTGAAAATTTGAAAAAACATTGTTACGTAGCGGGGTTCGAAACATGTGCCTCCCGGGTGGGAGACAACGCCCTTACGCACTACGCCACCGACGCTTCCGAAAATACTGGCCTGAAATACTAGTTATACCACGAAACGAAATAAAAAGACGGTTAAGCAGAGCTTTAGGCAACATTTGGTTTCACATTATAGCCACATCTGGCAGTATGTGCCATGCAGGTCTTCAAAATAGTGACAGTTTGCCAGCCTATCACCAATTCACAACACGTAAGTTAAGACATATATTTAAGTCCCGGACAAACACCACAGTGGACGTCTCTCAGCTATATGTGAATTATGACTCTTTCCAAATCAATACTATGAAAACTGTAAAGGGAGGATAAAACTTGTTGAGTTTCTTGCTGGTTCTTCTCAGAACAAGGCCTCCTGGTAGACTCTCGAACCGATGGCATCAAAATTGACTTTCATAAGTGTACAAATTGTACCTAAATGAATAAAGAAATTTTGACTTTGACTTTGACTTATAAAAATGCATCATGCATTTTTATAGCTGAGAGACGTCCACTGTTGGACATAAGGATCTCTAATCTAAACATGTTCGTGTTGAATGAATTCAGTTTAAAAATAATTTAGGTCTGTTCGAAATGGTCTCTAATAGACCAATGTAGCGAAGATATTTATACATTAAATAATTGATGTTAGTAGGTACTTACTAAGGATTGAGGGTTATTCTATAATTAAGTGATATTCATTAGGGCTTAACTCTCGATTACTGTAACGGTAAGTGCTATATTGAGGTCTGAAGGATTTAAACGTCTAATTGCTATAATTAGATAGAAGTATCTGAAACATATGTAATAGCTCTTAAGACAAGTTCGGATTTGGTCCAACACGGACCATTGTTTACGGCGGATTTAGTTCGAGCGTCTGTAGAGTAGTCCTGCGAACATAATTATTATCAATGTAGTTCGAGGCAGGCCGCCTATAACATTTTAGTCATTGAAATTATGAAAACGTTATAACGCCCGGGACGCAGTAAGATAAAATGTATGGCCGCTCAACGAACGAAATATCGCTGTGTTTCGGATTGAAGGGTAAGGCAGCCAGTGTGATTACTGGGCATGGAAGGCATATCATCTTAGTCCCCAGAATGGCAACGCACTTGCAGTGTGTCATTTACACTTAATATTGCAAGTGTCTATAAACGACGGTAACCACTTAACAACAGGTGGGCCGCAAGCTTGTTGGCCATCTCGTAATATATATAAAAAATATACATTGCGTCGCAGGCGCGCGCCCACTCGCTATACATTTTCACAGCGCAAACCATAACAGCCTTAATTGCGAACATTAAAATCACTTGGCAAATTAGAAAAATGGGAAATATATGGAATAGGGAAGTAAAGCGAATGACATGGAGAAACCTGCATAGAGCAGAAGAATTGTAAATTTTAAATTAATTTTAATATTTATATTTATATTCGTATGAATTTTGTTTCACTGACCGAATTATTTATACATACATTTAATCACGCTCACAATCCCAAACCGGGTCAAGCAGAGCTTCAGGTAACATTAGATTACACACAAAGCCACATCTGGCAGTATTGGCCCATACAGTACCCCAAAATAGTGAGCGGTAGCTTGCAAAATTAACAATCCTTCAGTAAACAAACCAACTAAAGCCAAAGACCTATTCGATAACTTTTTTTGACAGATGAAAATTATGATCACTGAGTGAATTACATAACCCATTGCTGTTTTACACGGCATGCTATTATGACACTTATCGTGTAAAAACAGCAATGGATGTGTAATTCACTCGGTGATCCTCACTTTCAACTGTCAAAAAAGTTAGCGAATAGCCCCGCTGGACAGATGTTACATACACTCAAAATCATCAGTAAGTAAAAATTTGGAGATTTTAATAAAACCAGTGTTTAATGTCTCGTTTTACCAGAAACAATGTTTATTGTACCTAAAAAAAAGTATTTTTATGAGACAAGAAATGATAGCAATAAAATAAGAATAGAAATACCTACTTACGAGCACAATTTCCCGGAAACTAATAGTCATGTTTTACTAGAAATGTAAAGGGAGAAATCATGAATTTTGCTTTAATAGGTTGTTAGACTTAAGAGATTTTAACAAGCCTTTTAAGACCGTAACAGCTCGAGAGCAAGCTAAAATTTATAGCCAACGAGACGGACCGTGATAATAAAGAAGTGAGATACTTTAAGAAAAAGCTTAATAATTCTCGGTAGAAAAGTTTACATAGGTTCATACATACATAAATACAATCATGCTGACGATTCCAAAAGGGGTTGAACATACATGGCGCCACAACTGACGATATGTTTAAACGTAAAATAGTGTTTAAACGTTTAGTGAACCAACAAATAATAGCTATCGCGACTAGGATAGATGTTTTTATTCAACATGTCACAAGTCCCCGGACCACAGCCCGGACAAAAATACTCCCAAGATGAGCTTAGTGATGCTAATATACTTGATAGACTTAAAATAGCAATAATATTAAAACAAAACACAACGCATGGTGTAGTAAAATTATTGAAAACTCCTTTCACCTTAAGCAACGAGTAAGATGCACAGAGCTCCCTAACAACGTTATAACTCCAGTCGATCCCTGGAACACGCTCGACTCAATATTGTTATTTACGTCAACAATCTACGAGATACCGACACGTGCTATCACCCACAAATCTTCATACAAAACTTTGGCCATGACACATGGCGCAGATTTTTTCTAACGAGAACACGGATCCCGGATTTCTGTTACAGACGCCAATTAGGTCAATGACACAGTTTAGTGACAGAAAAATAACATGAGTAACCAAATGACATGACGTCGAATACATAGTATTGCGTAAATTTTGGGAAAAATGGAAAATTGTGATTGTAGAAAAATGTAGTAATATTCAATTTGAATTTGTTGTTGATACATTTTAAGAAACGGAAATATTTAATTTGAATTTGTTGTTGATACATTTTAAGAAACGGATCTTACGCGAGAATTATAAGTAAATTACGATATTAGGACACCTGATAGTAAGCTGATGGAAGTAGAGTCCAAATGCATAGAAATGCGAGAGATATAACACCGCATTAGCCACCCTCACCTTGTCGACCTGTAAATTACCCCTTTAACTCGTTAAGCCCCGTTCGCGCTCAGGAGCGCGAGAACACAATTAAAATTAATTGTGTCTGGATATTAATAATCGTCGATGGATTAAGACTCTTTTGAATGACTCAGAATTATAAGAAGGCGTATCAGGCGTAGTCCTTAATAGGAAGGGAGATGGTGGGATGAAGGAAAAAAGCTCATCAGAGAACTAGTCGTGGTGTAGACGGTATAATAGTCTATGACGCAACATCGGATCGCAATTGTCGGCAAAACATTTCATATGAAGCTATTTACACTTGTCCGACCGATTTCGTGTCGGCGCCATATAAAATGTTCTATCCGATTAAAAATCCGGGTCAAAAACCAGACTAAAGGGAAACGAGCTCTCAAGTTGGCTGGTCAACCTTTTCGTCGCCGATCTTGCGGGTTATACGTTACCTACGATTTCGAATGAAGTGAGCTTAAACCTTAAAGCATTTTTACTACCTTTATAGGGAACGTTTTTATCTTCACCGCACCTGATAATAGTGTCGATTAGGAAAAAATAAAACGAGCGTCATCCGATCTCAACTAATCAGACACCAGCGATTACTGTCGGAACATACCAAGCATACTATTATCTCAAACTCCTCCTTCTCTGGGGGAGTGCTGCAGATATTAATACCATCTTTGTTCTGCAAAAACGGGCTGTTAGAGCAATCTATCAACTAGGTCCGCGTGACTCCCTCAGAGAAAGGTTCAAGGAGATAAATATTCTAACTGTGTCATCACAATACATACTGGAAAACTTACTATATGTAAAGAAAAATATTATGAATTTTTCCGAGAAATGTCATACGCACAATGTAAATACTAGGAAGAAACACGATTTGGTTGTATATAAAACTCGTCTCCACAGAATAAGCAATTCCTTTATGGGCCAATGTATACGTTTTTACAATAAGCTTCCGAAGAATATTAGAGACTTACCTATTAATAAATTTAAAAAACTGTAAAATCTAAATTATATAAAAAAGCTTATTACAAGTTAAATGATTATTTAAATGATCCAAATGCGTGGGAGTAAAATCTGCCCAAATTTACGCATTTAAAATTGTAATTTATTCATATTGATATATCTATGGACATGTAATGATGTTTTGAAATCATTACGAAATTGTAAGCTGCGGAGTTTCTTTCGCCATTTCTTCTCCGTCTCAGCATAATAATAATTATTTAAGTAAAATAATTATTTCGTCGAAATGGTGGTAGGGCTTTTGACGATTTAAAAGTACTTAGCAAAGTCCATTTAAATAAAGAGCTTTTTCATTTCATTTCATTTCTCCCGGTTAGTTAGTTGCCATTTCCGGTCTGCAATGTGTAATGGTTTGTTGGGAATGCAATCTTGATGTGAAGAAAGCCAGAGACCATCAATACAGTCATAGTCATAAAATTACGCTCATAAAATACCAAAAGGGGTTGAACAAAGCTTTAGGTAACCTTAAGCCATATCTGGCAGCACGGGCCATACAGTGATAGGTTCCCAGCCTATCGCCTACACAATAGAGGCATGAAAAGCAACTAAACCTACAGTGAACAAATAATAATGAAAATATATTTTTGATAAAGACCAAATTAAATTTTATTAATAAAAAATAACGGGAAAAAAATCCATCGTGTCTCTTCCAACTGAGCTGCAGAATACGATGAATTTGCGTATATTGTTTTATATTTTTTTATACCACGAGATGGCAAACAAGCTTGCGGCCCACCTGATATTAAGTGGATACCGTCGTCTAGACACTTGCAATATTAAGGGTAAATCACTTAACACTGTAAGTGCGTTGCCATCCTGGGGATTAAGATGATATGCCTTCCATGTCCAGTAATTATACTGGCTACCTTTCCCTTCAATCCGAAACAGCGAACTGCTTCACGGCAGAAATAAGAAAGGAGGTGGTACCTACCCAGACGACGTTACCGCAGCGTACGTCTTCAAGCAATGGTCAAAGATAATATAATAAATTCTGAGATGAGTATTTTATAACGCAAACCATTCGTTTTTTGTTGTTACAAACTTATTATTAAAATTTTGAATTTGACATGACACGACACACGTAAACTTTAAGCAAGCATATCTCTATACGAAAAATTTACTAGCGTGTACAAATGTGCCTACCTTTCGTTCACAAATTTGCCTTTTATTTCTCGGATTAGTGAAGCGATAAATTTGCCAATTTGTGTGTTTGTGATTGCGTAAGTAAAATGTCAAGACGTAATGAGCAATTTCGTCCTTAACATATTAAAGAAATGGTTTAGCTAACGCTACGCGTAGAAAGGCCTATAAAATTATATTTGTGTAAATATGTCTATATCCAATAATAGGTATGAGAATTATTTTTACAGTTATGTTAATAAAAGACTTGAGGAGGTCGATGGCGCTGCGGTCTTGCGTTCTTAATAAAGGTCACAAAAGTTAAACTACCAAGCGCGCGGTCCGAAAATTTTTCAATCGATTTTTCTCCGTGCTTTGGAAAACTTGTTAAGCTGGTGGTCCCGGATGCTGTCGAAAGATAGCAGTCATCCCTAAGGAGGGTTGGTGTCAGATAGACAGGCGGCCGGCCGTAATAATGTAATGCCAAATCCTTAAGCAGTATCGTTCGGTATCAAGGCATACTGCACCGACCCCAAATAAATTGGGAGCAGGTTTTTCTAGAACTTCAATAAGTTCTGTACTGGACCGCTTATTTCAAGAGGCTCTCGCGGAATCGTATGAACTATATCCAGGCAGAGAGAGAAGCCGTGGTAGTGAAGGGGAGAGCCGGCGCACCATCCGGAGGCTTCGGCTTCCTTAACCCTTCACCTGGGTCACAAATCCCAGGCACTGCTTCTGGCTCCCCTCTCTGCTAGACGATGGATCTGACACCCGTGAATCGTGGTTATGTGGGCCAGGCCACACAGCTAGCGACCGCATTGCGACTATATCGATGCGACCGCGCGACAGCATCACTACAAAAAGTCGCCGTGGGCGAGGGCCCTAAGGACCTGTTAGTAGCGCGGTGGCATCACTACTAACACGCTACAGAAGCGATGTCAACGCGCTACAGCATCGCGACTGTATCGATGCAAACGCGCGACCGGGTCTGACGACATCGGTGTGAGAACGGAGGGAGGGTGGCGCGTGAGTCAAGAACCGACCATCAGCTACAAAAAGTCGCCGTGGGTGAGGGTTCTAATAGTACTCGACGATAGAAGCGCGACAGTATCGTGTTAGCGTCGCGTTCGCATCGCTACTGAATCGTGGTTATATGGGCGAGGGCACACAGCTAGCGACCGCATCGTGACTGTATCGTTGCGACAGCATCACTATAAAAAGTTTATAATTCCCTGGCAATCGAAGTCGAACCCAGGATCTAATTCCGGTAGTCGAACCACTAGACGGAGGTCATCAAGTAACATGGCTGTTAAGATTATCGTGTTAGCTACATTCCACAAAACAAATGCCATTATTCAAAGCAATTCGATCGCAACAAGCAATGCCGTGACTATCAACGCATTGTTACAACTCAACACAATGGGTTCAAATAACGCTTAAAAAGACAATTATTATGGTGGCTGGCGAATTTTATATTTATGTATATTAAGCACCGCACATCGGACGTTCGCCGCGTTGGTAGTAGATACTAACGTCCGAAGTGTCAGCGAGCATTGCCGATAAACCGCTCTGCACCGCGTCTCTACATAGCAACGTACATCGAACACGGCACGTGCGTTGTGCTCCTAAGGTTTAATCACTTAACACTGCAAGTACGTTGCCATCCTGGGGACTGAGATGATATGTCTTCCATACTGGCTACCTCTCCATTCAATCCGAAACACAGCGAACTGCTTCACGGCATAAAAAAGAAAGGCGGTGGTACCTACTCAGCACCCAGACGACCCTACATAATATGTAAACCCATATTATGGGTCTACCACCTATGGACACGTGTTCGCAGAAATACAATTTTTTTAAAATGTTATTTGGATGGCAGACTATTTCAATCTGCGACTTTGTTTTACTGACCATGTTAATAAATGTAGTATTTCATATATAGATATCAATCTATTTTGATTTGTAGATATATAAAACATAATTGCACAAACATTTACACATAACTAAATGTTTTACACAGGATTTGTGATTGGTGCATAGCATATAACTTAAAGATAAACTAGCTAACATATACTATGTTAATTTTAGCATGAGTAGTAAATAATAAATATTTTAAAAAATCTAAATTGTAAAATGGTTTGCCTTCTGTGTTCTCATTATTTTGTGATTTAGACGAATAGCGTTCTAGATTACAATTGCGAAGGCAAACGCAACTTAAATTTTATAGATTTGTTCGCACATAAATCGTAATGTACACTACGCAACAAATATATGATATTTGAATAGATTGAATGGAATTGATGCAAAAAGCTTTATTTGCCTGCGTTTTTTTAGATTTAAGTAAAAAACTAAACTAAAACATAAAGAACATACAGAAAAATATACATAATTTAATGCAGCACTGGAAGAAAAATAATTATTCATCCAGAATTGAAAAATTCGAGATAAATTTATTTGTTCAGTCCTTACCCTAGGAGGTATTAAGTTAGGGTACTACGAATAGATCAGCATCTACAAGTATAGATACGATTTCACACAAATAACAGCTTATTTTAGTGCAATCGTATCTACACTTCCAAAACGCGAACGGCTACACGCCGTCACTTAAAACTTTTTTAGAACTATCGTAAAATTTAATTAAAATCTTAAACATCATTTAACTGGGGTATTCGAAAGACTTTCAGAAGGTACTTGACATAAAATTTGAAGGCAAATTTAGTTTCCGAGCACGCGCCACCTCACTTACTTTATACCCCGAGCCTGGCAAAAATTAAGAACAGAATGCTTATAAAATCGTTTGTTCGCTTTATTACTGCTTTATTGTTCGACAATGCCTCTTGCACGTGTGTACTTGAGCTAACTTCAACAATTTCGCCTACCTTAGAGGTACAGTAAGGCATAAATTAACGCGAGTAAAATTCACATAATGCTTATTTGTCATAAAAAGCTTTATGTATATAACTTGGCTTATAAATTAATTAGCAATATTTAGCTATACAACGTGTACGATCACTCTGAAAGTAGTTTATTACTGATATGCAAATGCATCAATTTCAGTTCCTTTATTCTTGTGTAAAATTGTTTCAAAACTAAAACCACCGAATCATTAGCCGATGCCTAGATAAAAATACTATGATTTGTCCATCAATGCTTATTTGCGTGTTATTGACCTAAATATAAAAAAAACAATAATAAAATAAATTGTTTATTCAAAATTAAAGTACATGATTGTTTATGTAAATGCATATAAAATATTACTAGTAAAAGTGATTTGGATAAATTCTACATAATTTATAACACGTCTGAATATAATTTGGCGTCTGACTGTACTAAAGTATTACTTCTATAATTTGAACATCGCTTCTCCACGTATCAACTAACAACAACAACCCGTAACTCCAATTTAGGAGACTTGTAAGTTTCAAGCTAGCCATTCAGCTAAATTGAATATTATTATGTATCATAAGTTCGTTCGAGCTTTTTGTGAGGGGTGACCCACAAAATATAGAAAGTACAGAAGGCGAGCTCCAATTTGCACTTCACTTCTAATACTTAGCCGAGAGTAGGCTCGGCTGTAGGTAGAGGTAGGTACGTGATTAGGTTGTCGGGAACCGCCACTGATGTAAATACGGAATTTCGGAACTAAACTAAAAAAGGTCGAGACTTTTTAAATTAAAACTAAAAACAACTCAATAATAAAATAATCTTAATTAATAAACTGTCAGACAAAAAAGTTAAGTGTTAATATTAAACGTTTCCAAGAGACGAAAACTTTTTATATTCCTATGACCCAATAAACCCATGGAGGGTTCACCAATACAATGGACCCGGGTCCATTGTAATGCAGACAGCAGGGCTTGGGACTGGTGAACTAAGTGTAGTAATTCCTTTATAATGCATCATAAGTCATTCTCACTACCCCTGCTTCTCTCTCTGCCTAGCCATATGTGATAACCAAAGACTATCAGCCATATGTAATTGGTGATAACACATCGCGAGAACCGCTTTAAATACGCATTCTAGTACAGAACTTACGGAAGTTCTAGCTAGGCAAGCCGATAGAGGGAGGGATTTAGCTGATATAGGCCGTTGTGTCTACCTCAACTGCATACAAACCAACCATGTAGTAACTTTTTGTCAATTGGTGTGTTAATAAAATGTTTGTTTCTTTTTAAAGCGTAGTCTTTGGTTTACGCTTTAGTGTCAGTGAATTAAACAATATGCCGGCATAGATGTGGAATCACCTATTTCTCTTTTACGTAATTCTGTTGTATAACTGGCAATAATCATAATTTGAATTTATTTTTCCTCTGCCAAATATTGTATTCGATTGATGTATGAAACTTCACTTCTATAAACAAAGTTAAATACTATATCCGTTATGAACGAAGTTATACAACAAATTCTCTACTGAACATATTTAAATTAGACTCTTGTTAGGATCCAAATATTTATTTTATTCATTGACCTTTCTCAGCGTCTCTTACCGTCATTATTTCGATTTAGAAAGTAGCGGAAATTACTAGTAGATATTTTCTGTGTATTCCGGGTATAACTGTATTGCCCAAGAGCGAAGACATACGCTACGCGGGCTAGTTATCCATGTGAGCTTGAATACACAAAGTTTACCTTCTGTACTCTCTTTAGTCTGCGTATAATCTAAACATATAAATCATATTTTAGAATCACCAAGGGCTATTTGAAGTTAATGTTACTACCTCTTGTAAGGCCTTTGTAAACAGATTAAAATTGGGCGAGAAAAGGTAATACAAAACATACTTTATATAAAATTAGAAACACTTGGGATCAGATGGATCGGTTTGTATACATATTAATCGAGTTTTAAGAGGGCAGCGGATTAGCCGCTTTTATATGAAGCGCCCTGAGGAAGCGCCCGTCATACGAAATAACAGATAGACGTGATTAAAAGTTTCAAATATTATGCTTGTATCAGTGACCAACGTATTTAGAGCTCCAGGAGGAATAGGCTCAGAACTGACGCGCGCTTTTATCTTGCTCAAAATTAGCAGCAGAATATCAGAAATGATGAGATCCGCAGGAGTTCTGAGTCACCGACATTGCCCAAAGAATTGTGAACCATAGGTGGCAGGGGACAGGTCACATTGAGAGGACTGATGGCCTTTGAGGCAACCCCTCTGGGGACTACCAGCGGGATGTATGGATGTAATTAACCGTAAAGGTTTTAATTAATTTCTAAAATATAAAACAAAAAATATCATATAAAATGTTTGGTAAATAAGACAATAATATTTATCAAATGATATTTAATGTAACAAATTAATAAAAGATAGAAGCAATATTTCAAACTAGTTTAGAAATATTACTACAAACTAATTCTCTCATCTATTGAGAAAATATATCTAGCATATTCCGAGTGTAATTTCATACGTTTCAATTTATAATTGACGTACATATCTCTATTATAGAAATTACAAGCAACGTAACAATGTAATTACAGATAATTAAGAACAGAACAGAATCTTGCTAATTACTCGTACAACAACTTAGTTGAATATTTCTTGCGTTGCTGCAAAATAATGTTAAGTTTTTATTTTAACCATTCCGCAAAATATTTCAGCTTTCCGTAGCTGTACAGAGTTGTATGCATCTCCATGCTAAATCTTTGTTTTCTATGTAAAAGCTGTATAGACCTGATTTCTATGGAGAAAATCTGAATAGACTTGAATAAGTGTGTTTAGTCCCTTAGCCTGATATCATTCATGTAAATCTATTTCAAATGGCTTTCCCGTAATTGTAAAAGTTATATCAGTGTATATTTAATTTAAGGGCCTTCATGAAGAAAGTATATTCTTTTTCCTAAAGCATCAACTCAACTGCAAGTGTATTAGAATTGTCATTGATAGGGAAATCTCTTGTTTACTCCAGAACGTATATTTTATCCGCAATCATTACACCACAGAAGGGAATAAACTTCAACATTATTTAAATACTGCTATATCAGTCTCTGCCTGTCGTAAAAGTTTGTGAACAGAATTGCTGTCCGTAATCCCTTTAAAGCCAGAAACAAAAATAACTCCGGTACAGGTATTTTTATGACAGCCCAATGTGTATTGTCTTATATCGCTCCAGATTCAATATTGTTAACAACGAGATGGGTTTATAGTGCTTACGTTTAACATTTTAATATTATAAGCCAGTTGTTTATTACTATGTGTGTATTTGGTTGCGTTGCAGAGCCTTACAGCTTTAGAGGTCCCGGATTCAAAGGGAGTACAAATTTGTGCTCCCAAATTTATAAAAGCGATTCAAATTCCACACGGTTGAGTAGAGGTTCGTAAACTGAATCGTATTATTTCGTATCATCATCTTCATATTACTGATTCGCGTTTGCATCGAAAGAATAAATGAAAGTTGTCGATGGTCTGTTTTATACAGCCTCGTCTTTGGTATTATTTTTTTCAATAACCATTTTATTTGTATATTATTTTAAGAATACTTTAGTTTATTTGAATTTTTTAACGCACTATTACAAGCTTGATGTTATATTTTAGAATATAATGAAACGCTTAAAATGACAAATGAGCGTGTCACTCCGACCTGAATTGCTGTCAAAACTGAGTAGCGTGGATATTAGCTTCATAGTACGAATTAACGATTCTTTTCAGTTTAGGTCTTAAATTGGATCTGATAAAAGATGGTAGTAAGGTAGCAGGCTATCCGATGACCTTCATCACCACACTGTCCCCTATCATATCTTACCACCACCACCAGAAGAAATAGATGCAACAAAAAAAACAAGCAAAATACATCAATAAAGCAGGCAGCATGAGTAATCTCAAAATAATATTCAATAACATTTCATACAAGACATTTAGTAGCAACAGATGTTCATTACGCTGTTAATTAATAAACAAAGAAGCCACTAAGTTAATTTCGCTAGATTATGCCAAAGAGTCGAAACTTTGGTTACCTCACTTTGTTAACGAATTTTAAGTACGTTAATATGTACTTGAACAGTACGCTTTGAAATTCCGGAATTGTAAACGATAATTCTAATACATCAGAGCAACTTAAAATAGACTGAATTTTTTCTTTAAACTGATTTTCACCTTGTCCAATGTTTCAAATTAAAATCCAATTTTGAGGCCATTAGACATACCTACTCGTATATTACAGTTGAAGAGATTTGACTGTTTAGTGTGTATGAAGCGCGTTTGTACATTATGTACCTACCAAAAATGTGTATAAATTTAAAACCAACAATACATTTCAAAATCTTATAAAATGTAGGTAAGCAATCATTAAATTTCGTGAGCACTCAATTTTGAATTGAAAATTAACTTAGGTATTCATATTTACAAATATAAACAATTATTTATTTTGATTACCTATTCAATTTTAAAGCGAAAATAATAACCCTAGTAAAATTATCGTGGAATGAAAATGTAAATAAAATCTAATTGTAATAAGGAACGTCGAGAAGCTTATGAAACCAGGAATTTCGGCTTTGAAAATCTTGATTATAATCTAACAAAGAATGAAGATGTTAGGAAGGCCCCGCAGAAATTGCGTAATAAATACCCCAATTTATCATCAGCCTAATGCAAATGAAGTGGGGCAAAGACCAACAGTACATTACACTTACCGCTGACTGCTATAACATGTCTTATCACCGCATTACACGGGAAAATGACGTTACCATAGGAATATTTGGGTGAAACCTTAAAGAAGACAAATGGGTGTCTCATTACAGATCCCCCTTCGGCCATATGAAATTTCTTGCGTGACGCCTTAAGAAACCATATTAATACCTTCAATCTAGACGGAGGTCAGTTAGGCGTCTGTGCTTCGTTAATAGATTTTAATGCTATGTTGTATACTGGATCACTATAGCAAATTTTACTGAAATCAAAGTGTCGTAAAATGTGTCCATTTTTGTGTTGTTATCGTTTGCAAATTATGGTGCACGAGAAAAGTTCACGACTTTAGTTATTAGTGTTTCTTGATATTTACGTATCTTGATATTGGGTAGTAACATTTTCTATAAAAATCTTGTCAATGGTTATATTGTACAGACTAGTTGTAGGTAAGAACATAATTGTAAATTTATTACGAACACGAATTTGTGCAAGCAGAACAACGCTTGATAAATTTGTTTTACCGTAAATAATAATGTTATTTGATTAGACTTCCTTTGTCACTTGAAGGCAAGTGGTTCAGCTGTTTTAAAAGTTAATTGTGAAAAACAAGCCTAGAGAATTCCTAATGGATATGATATGCTGACGAGTAAGATGACGTCTTACTCCTTAAATTAAAAGTGCAAGTGATAGAATAAGATCAAATTTACATGCAAAACAAAACTAGCCCAGCTACGAAGAAGAAAATAGTTTCATCCATTAAGTAATAAAATGTACCTCGTCGTATAAAGTAATCTATTCTAAGACTATATTTGGAGATTGGGTTTCTAAAACGCAACTCAGTTGGTATCTGTATCATAAAACGTAAGCCACGTGTTCTTTATGATGCATTATGTAACATTAAAGAGAATTCTTTTCTTATATCTCAGACCATATATTTGTAGCGCAGCATATTTCTGGTCGTACCAAACTTGTTTTGGGCAACAATAACAGATTAAGCTATTTAGATTTTGATTTTGTTTAGCTAACATGCGTCTAAATGTCTACCCTAAATCAAGAAACATCAATATCGAGATTGACTTATTGATCCACCTTGTCATCTTTTCCTATCAAGAGGTTAATCTAGTTAACATTTGTAAGACTCGTTATAGTTACCCCGGGTCAGTAAGCATTCTCCTTTTTAAACAGAATACTATTATTTTTGAAAAGAAGTCGTCAAATGAATAATAACACCCACAGATAAGTTAGAAGTATAGGCGCGGTGCTATCGACTGACCGGCTACTTTACGAGTACTATAAGTATATTGATGTACAGAGAAATTCTTCAGGGCATAAATAGGAAAGACGGTATGGCAGCATATTACGGCGAATTTTGTTGACACCATAATCTTATGCTAATAAAAATGCTATTTTGCTTACTGAATCTGTTCAAAGGATTTGTTTGGAAAATGATCTTCCACTAACTCTTGCTCATGCTCAAAATGCCGTATTAAAACCAACTAACAATGATGAATAAAGATTTAATATATAAACTTTCAACACATGTAATAATAATTGCGGAATTTGATTTAGCATCATTATTTTGAGGTGACCCCCAAACTCGCAATGCAACGTAAATTTTAATGGTACGTTATTGTTATTTGTTGACTTTCAATGAATTTTCCATATGCAATACGAAATTAAGTATAAGGAGATCAGTTTCTGTGAGATCAGTAATCTAAACAGGAAAAATATACTTACTAGCTGACCCCGCAGACGTTTTTGTGCCATATACATATTTCTTTTTAGCGGTATGAAATATACTTTACGACTTCTCATTTCTACAAAATATGTACAAAAAAATCATAAACATCGGTCGAGCCGTTTCGGACAAGTTTAACCACAGACAACGTGACACGAGAGTTTTATATTATTTGATAAAACAAATATCAATACAAATACTTGTAACTCGAAAATTATTCTTTTAGAAGCCCTTCCTGACACATACTCGTGAACTGATGCGTTTAACATAAGGAGTCTATTTATTCGAAAATCCTACTGACACGACATAATCAAATTTAGTTTTTCAACAGCTGCGACCTTTTAAAATAGTGTCCGGACATCACATAATGTGCTGAAGCTCAATTAATAACTGAAGCGCTATCCACAGAAAATACATCATTAGTAGAGTAGTTACATATGACCTATCCGATGGTAGCTGTATTACTGATGATTTTAAATCCGACACTAAAAATCCTTTTCTAATAATCACAATGACAAACTTCAGAGAACATTGATTGAGGTCTCAACTCTCTCGAACTTCAATGGAAGCTCCAACTACAGAGAAACTGTTTAACATTTCTGAGACAACGTCAGAATACAGATTACTACTGGATTATATTAGCAAGACCACCGAATATCACTCCTCAGGTGGGTAGAAGATCACTCACCAAAGGATAATCTTTAAAGGCACTTGATATATTTAGACTGTTAATTTCGAGAAGCTTAATCTTATCAACATTAATTTGATTTCAAACTGTCCAGATTAAATTACTGATTCCGATGATTGAAACACAATGATAAAGTTATAACAAATCGATGGATTATCTGTAAAATTTTGTCACTTACAGAAGAAACGGAAAGTTAAGTAAGTAAAGTAACACAAGATCTCATAATTTAATTTCCTTAAAAACAAAAAGTAGCCGACGACGGAAAAAAATCAGTCGCTGCTGGTCGCTTCACAAAAAAAAAACCTACGTTAGATACTGGAAAAAAGGTAAGTAAAAATTCTCGGCACGATCTTAATAAAAATCCGGCATTCATGACATTTGCTACAGTCTCCCTATCGATGTATTCTATAAATTTCGTCACATAACTTGTAGAAACTTTGTGGGTAATAATATTTGGATGCATATTCGGTGAATATGAATTTACTCTGCGAGAGAGGTCTCGGTTAAGGAACATTTTCATCCTCGTCCTTCGTTAGTGCACCTGAGATATTTCAGCCTTTCGGTTGTTTAGTTCCATTTGGTAAGAATTGTTTTAAACTTTAATTTTTTCTTTGGAAAAAAGAGTGCCTATTTTAAGCGAGAAAGATTTGAACAAAAACAAAAGAAATAAATGACTTCTATCAATATAACGTAAGTACCATCTAGATGTAACCTTAAGATTTGTGCTGGAACATCATATTCAAAACCATTTTCTTTAACTACCTACATCGATAAGTTCATAGATGTCTCTTTATAATCTTCTTCGAGATATAGTCACAACAAAATGATTGTGTAAATGTGCTTCACGGCGAAATTTATTCGTGGTTAGGGTCACACACAAAGCAAAGGAGTTTTGTCACACCTACTTTTACTTACATTTGTAAATACGTCGGAAACAAATATCCCAGTTACGTCGAATATTTTCGTATAGAATTGGATGGAACTGTCGATAATACTCTCATGTTACCTCGAAACGTCAGCGTAACACACGTCAGAGATAATCCACCATATGCGATCTGAATATTTTATTACGACTTCATATCGTCCCGGTTTGATGTTGTTAATCCGGTCGACCCATTAAGCGTTCGTCTTTCGCGAAAAACTGGCAGAATCGGGGGAAGTTTATGACGTTTTTATAATCCATTTTTATATCCACTTCCTGCTCTAATACATTAGGGGAAACGCAATACCTACTCTTGCCTCGAATGATATTTTTAACATACTCGTATAAATCTCCATAGAAACTTTTTAGGAAACTTTTTGTCCAATAAATTGCAGTTGTTTTAAGATAATGAGAAAATCATAAATCTGAGAAAGTGTTCTTTTACGTCCTTATAATTTATGTCATAGTATAGAAGTTTCATTTCTTTTCTTGGAGAACAGATAAAATGTTTATTTAGAATGTCTTTTGCATAAAGAACTTTTAGCTGTCTGGTAGATTATAGACTGCATAACAAGGTGTAATTATAATACAATTAAGTACAAAGACAGACAATACAGGAATATAGAAATCAGAGTTTAGGTTCAACGATCTGCAATTGTTTTGTTAAAAATATTGATACGAAGAAATAATTATATGCATGCCATTTTCATCTCATGATTCGATAGCTATACCTACTACCGACCGCTGACGTCATCCAATGCATTATTCTAAATAAAACGATGAATTTGGAACTATTCCACTGGCTGGTTCTAAAATCGGTTTAGTTCATCGATGGTACTAGACTGATCCGCGTCTATTTACGTGTACTAAGGCATGGTCGGTCACGTCACAATATTTAATGAAAGCTCTCGAAATAGCGGTACGTAATGATGTGATTAGTGACGCAGTGATTTAAAACAAATGAAGATAGCAGACTAATTCAAACATCATGCGTACAGTTACCAAAAGTACATTTTGAAATTGCAAGCTTCACAATGGACGCTTGTGAAAAATTCGCATTTTTTAAGCTATAGTGACACATAGTCTTCATTACTGAGAGAGTAAGGTCGTATAATTTTTGTAAGCGTTCAAGTTCAACTTTACGCACTATAATTAAAGATCATTTCACCAACTTGAACGTAAAAAGTCCCTTGTCTGTTATAGACCTTAAAGTAACATAAATATTTTTCAATGTAGTTATAATAGCAGTTTGTTCCGCACCCTGTAAAATACTTTGGGAAGAATTCCGTAAGTTACCTTGTATTTCAAAATGAAACTTTTTCGAGGTCTCTGGACGACGTGGTTCGCTTACATTTACATAATAGTCTCCGCTGTATTTAAATGTATGAAATTAGAGTAAATCTGTTGCATAAATATAACTAAATGAGGCATATTTGTTACTTTCTTCTTTAATGGCTTCCTTGCTATCTCACTGTGACCTGAAAATCTACATCTTTTCAGGCTTGGATTCTTGGTAAGTATATAAATAAACTAAACGTCGATTCGACGACAAAAAGTGCCGAGTCTTTTACTTAATGTTATTTATTACAGCACTTATTAAACAATCATCAATTTTATTTTTCTGCATCTCTTCTCAAATCTTAGACTCCTCCGTGCGAGCAATATGCTTAAAAAGGGGCAGATTTTTTTTTCTTATCGTATTATTATAAAAAGTACCTCAATAATTAAATAAAGTCTTTGACTAGCATATCTGCCTTTCTAAAATGAAGAAAGCAATATCCTGTAACTATTTCCTTCGGCAAGGACTCACAAAAATGAGAACAATTCACTAAAAAAAGCTTACAAAAATTGTTTGTATGTTTCTAAGTACATGTTTTATTGTTAAAAGGGAAAATTGATATTACTCAGCGAATGATAAAAGATAAATTGTATCCAAGCTTCCGTTCGTAACTTCTGCGTCCGGAAAGTGATTATGACAGGTCGGATGTATTCTCTTCATCTTGTAACCAAAATATTCTTGGTACACTTCTTGTGAAAGGGACTAATCGTCTTTTGTCGCTGAATTGTAGTCACGTATAACACAAAAGGTATCTTAAATTGCTTTCGTGAAATTAATCGAGGACTTTTTTATATTTAAACAAACAGTTTCGAATGAATTGTAAAGGAAAAAATAAAATAATGAACTAAAATACTGATTCTAAATATATATAACTCAAAAGTGACTGACTGACTGACTGACATAGTGATCTATCAACGCACAGCCCAAACCACTGGACGGATCGGGCTGAAATTTGGCATGCAGGTAGATGTTATGACGTAGGCGTCCGCTAAGAAAGGATTTTTGGAAATTCCATTCCTAATGGGGTAAAATGTCCACGCGGACGAACTCGCGGGCGGAAGCTAGTGCTTCATAAAAATAGTAAATGTACAGTGAACAGCAAATTAGGCTATACAAAACTGTCAAATTTCTCTAAACGATTTTCAACATTCGATTTTAAGTTATACTTTAAATTTTGTATTTTTTGCAATGCCATTTTGGCCGGTACGACAAAATCACAGGTTGCTAGTCTGTCTGCCTACATACCTAATTGGGGCATCCAACCCAAAAAGAAGCAATGTTTTTGTGAAAAAATTAACCAAAGCTAACAACTATAACATAATTACGTTATATACTAGAACTAGATCATCTCAGCAGGGAAACTATTAATACACACAAAGAAATAATTTTCAATATACATAAACGTGTATTGACAATTAAGTATCAGAGTAAAGTGATAAATTAGGAGCAATAGAATTCAAAGAGTAAAGATCATCCCCGATTCCATTTCCTTAAACGTATTTTTGCCAATCGTATTTCGGTGGCCAATCAGGTTCACTAACCACTCATCAAGCATTCACAGCCAAAAACATCGGATCACGAAGCGCAAACAAGCGATCTTTATTCGTTTACCGATCTGACGTAATAAATTAGATGGTGCAGTAACTCTTGTTTAATACACACAAAAAATTTGCAAATATAAAGAAAATGTTACAACAATACAATATACACGCATTAAGAGTAATGCTTTATTTATTATAGACAACATTAAGTTATTTATATTTTAAAGGAGGATTTTCGCAGATGGCATATTGCGTGCGCCGCGCCATGAGATTTTTTATTTCGAGGCGGTATCAAGCTAATAAAATATTTTCAAAATGTTTCAACAATGAAATATCGATTGAAGAATGCTTGCAAGATTTATCGGAGCTATAGAAAGTTAGTTTATTTTTATTTTTTCGTCAATTTCAATAAAATAAAGGCATGTTATTTTACATATTTTCTGTTTCATTGTACAGGTAATATTTTGAGAATATAATGTTTTGCGAATGTAATGTTTTGCGAATGTAATATTTTGAGAATATAATATTATGAGAACGAATCACGCAAACGTCCCCATTGAGATTTTTGTACGAGTATGTAGGTATGTTTATTCAGATAGTTTCTTTATCATCTTCAAGTACTTACCTATAGAAAAGTCGAATTCCACCCCAAAAAATCTAATAAATTTAATTCATCTATTACTTCTCTAACCAGACTTACTGCTGCTACAATTTACAATGGTTGTTATACTCACACAATCAGAGCGTTGTACGTGGCCACAGGTCCTGTGAACAAACGACACAAATGTTTTGAAAACTGCTGTGACATTCTAAAATAAATACGTTAACAAACATTTTTAAAACTATAGTCCTATTTGACGTTTGTACAAACAAAAACTTTCCATTCCAAATACCCATCCCATCGATCATAATATTTCACTGATGAGACAGTTTGTTTTGGTAAATATGAGTATATCGCTTTTGAAGCGAGTTGTTTACTACGCAGCATTTTTTTACAATTGACATAGTGAATAGCGAAAAACATTTCGGGTTCCGTAGCAATTTCCTACAAAACATACTTTGTTTATTTTCCAGTTTGTTTTTTAATGATACCTAATCCTTTTATTTAATGAAATATGGTACCGTATTTTATCATTTTCATTTGAGTTGCGAAGGTTTAGAGATAGCTTTTTTTATTAAATCGTTTAGAACCGTTTCATGACATGAAGTATTATTATTAGGAGGTCTTCTTGTTGATTTATAAATGTTTTACTAATCTAAAAAAAAAGAAAAAATATAGATAAATATGTCACGATAATGGCTATTTCACTAGAGAACCAAGAGAAGGTGCTCAGTTGATTAGGCTTTGAATTTAGAGCATACAAAAGACCGAGGTCAAATTAAAAAAAGTCTTTCTAAGCTCTATGTACAAAGAAACATACGGCCTGCTTGATGGTAAGAAGTCACCATATCCCATAAGCTGCGTATCCATTTACGCACTCTCAGGCCGAAAAGCCTCTACTTGAGGCAAACTGAAGCTGCTCCTCTTGAGACTCGACGTGCCTTTTATCTGTCACTCATGCTGCCCGCCTAGCATGACCACCGAAACACGATATGATATAGCCATTTATCGCGTTTAATTGTCAAAAATCATTGGATATAACCGCCAACTTGAAATTTTGTAGAAACAGCGAATATGTATAAGGCTTATACATGTACGCAGTTTCGATAAAATTTCAAGATTGCAGTTTTATCCAATGATTTTTGACTGTTCAACGCGATAAAGGGCTATAGTTTCGGTGGTCATGCTAGGCGGGCTGAGCTGGTGAGGCGACGCGCGCGCGATCCAGTTCATTGCAAAAGCGTGCTGGCACCAGACGCACGTTACGTACAGTATTTGAGCTTTAATATTAATTAACACTGCTAAAGGTTTGTCGTCATAATTTTGACTATAACGTATCCAAAAGAAACGATAGTTCTAGTGTAATTTTATTAATTTGACAGTAGTATCGATGTCGTTCAAAATGTTTTTCAATTCAGTAAACTGTGGCTACCATTCCAACGCCAACTAAGAAAGGAGAATGACCAATTACATATGGGTCTTAGGCCATGATTGCGCTTTTAATGAAATAAGTGCCAAAGACTGAGAAAAATCGATAATTCACGTGCGGAAAATATCATTACATAATTTTTTGTGAGTTTTGAGAAATCATAATTATTATAAGTCATTTCGAGGTTACATTAAATTCAAATAACTCACAGAATAACACTAATAACAGCTGTAGTATTTGTTCTTAAATTCTCCCTATTTAAGGTAAGGTGAAGGGATCAAGCCCATACTGCCACGTCTTTTGTTTTGTTTATATCTGGAATAATGTCAGTCAGTATTATTTTATCTCTCTAAGGATTTTTAACTGATCAAGAGGTCCTTTATTGTATTTTGTATTTAAAAGTTCGTGTTGCGAGATAACACCAGGATAAAATAACAGTATTAAGCCTAATTGGATTAATACTGTTGTTTTATCCTGGAGTTGGAGAACGATCTTGTATAAATTATTGGTAACAAGGCTGTTACCAATAATTTATACAAGATCGTTTTTTAATGAAAGTATCCAAAAATGCGGCTGTATACACTTAAATTCTTTTGCCTTCCAAGTAAAGGGTAAATAATACTGTAGTCGGAAGTCAGTGCAGCATTTAATTAAAAATCTAACTTTGAACACCATCCTGCTTTGATATAATAGAAACAATAAGAAACCACAATTCGTTAGATTATTATTGAAGTATATTTGGTTGTTGCGCATTGTGGGCATTCTCCGTTGGCAACTCGTTTCTTTTTCGCACAATCAAGAAATAGAATACACTACCAGCCCACGTGTTCCCTCCTTCCTACAATCCTGGGTGATTCAAAAGAGGCGTTAAGAAGCACCTTGCAGGTCGGCAAGGCGTGGGTGACTAGCGCGACGCTCTCCCACTAGCTATCTTCGTGTTTAGACACCACATCTGCTAACTATCGGGTGAAATTGAGTCAGGCTTACTGACTGTTTTTTTACCGCTAATCTTTCCTACTTTAAGTTCACTATTGACACGACAGTAAATCACCAAGGCAAAGATCGTCTTCGCGTTGTCAGGGAGTCCATCAGTGGATACGCAGCGGATGATCATTGCGGAAAATTTCCATACCGACATAAACACAACACTACAGAAGGATAGTGTTATTTGCCAGCGATCTTCTGTCAGCAAGTTGCAAAATATTCTCTAACTGTGAATTTAATCCTAAAAGACGTCGAACCGAATAAAATACTCAACATTATGGCGTTAAATTCAATAATATTTATGTGAGAAATAAGCCACTTTAAACGCTCGTTTTCCTCGAAGAGCCTAATTTATTCAAATAAAATAACCATATAAAATAACACACAAAAGAACTCCTCAGACCAAAATTTCCTGAAAATGTATAATCTCCTTATGGAACAGCGTCAGGTTTTAACACGTAACGTAATTAATTTTAGGCCCGAAAAACATAACATTTCAAAAATTACGTTTTTATCCCAAGGAGGAAAGTTATGTGGACAACTTAGAGAATACTGTGCACTCATTTGCGTTCAACTCACGAGCGTCTCGACGCTACGAATTTTCCGTAATCAGTGCAAAATGAGCGGAACAGAACATTACTCGGCTTGGCAGTGAAGAATAGTAAAATAAAAAAACGATTACATAAGTAAAAAGTTTAAAATATAAATAAAACGTATTTATTAGTTTTATAATATTTACAGAAACGTAGAAGATGAAGAATATGAAGTAAAGAACGTGGAAGATATTGAATATAGAATGTACTTAGGTTGTCATAGTGATCGTTGTAACTCTCTTGTCATGAGATTACGTTGTACCAATTTTATACATTTTATTTATTAAATTCCTGGTGATTTATCTCGTTCTATCTTTGCATTCCACATATCCAACAAATGGTTATGTGCCCAGGAGTGCGCAACGTGTGAAGATACGAAGAAATAAAATGTATAAAATTGGTACAACGTAATCTCATGACAAGAGAGTTACAACTATCACTATGACAACCTAAGTACATTCTATATTCAATACGCCCCTTAATTAGGTTGTCTAATAGAAGATAAGGTAGGTTCTAGGTCCTAATCTAGTTAATACAAAATAGTTATTTGTTCAACGAGTGACCAAATTTACTTTTTTCAGGGAGTACCGATTTTAAATCACTTACCAACGAAGCAGTCCTCATAAATAGACTACTATGCGCAGTGAGCGATTTAAAGGCACGAGACAAAAAAAATGCACTCGTGCGATTGAAACATACAACATACAACTTATCACTTCTCCATCAAGAAAATTGTTGTAGGTGAGAAAAACAAGATAATATTTAGAATAGAATAGAATAGAATATATCTTTATTGTACATCGACTAAATCAAAAATACAAAGATTGTAACCTTAAAATAAATCGTACAAAGGGCGACCTTATCGCTAAAAGCGATCTCTTCCAGGTAACCTTAGGATGGACAGGATTTAGAACTAAAGCGTTCGAGGGAAGATGGCGATGTCTAACTTAATAAATATTTATTATGACAAATACATGCAATGGCTACATACTATAATACATATATATGATATATAACCTAAATATAACAAATATATACTATAATATGTATATATATCTAAATATATAAATACATATCAACTAAAATATATACTTAGAGCATACCTATAAATATATAATCATGAACAAATAATCATAGCGACAAATAGTGCTTTTCAACCAGATTTTTAAAAGTGTTGAGGGTTTGTGCTTGCCTTTTGTGAACAGGTAACGCGTTCCATAGATCCATAGGTCGCTGGTTCATATCCGGCTCGAAGGACCATGTAGGGGTCAGGTCTTTTCTTAGGTAAATCTTTATTTTTAATTAAATTATCATATTCTGGGAACGATTGAATTTGTGACACTCTCAAAATTAAAATCAAAGCACTATCTAGTTCGTTACAGTCTAGAAATTTTACTTTACGTGCAGTCCCCTTTTTCAAATTATTTATAAATCTTAGCACAAATGCTACGGTACGTTGAAGTCTAGAAAGTTTAGAAAATCGACTAAAATCTATAAGTTCGCACTGAATCGAATTATTAATATTATGTAATGAAACTTCATTTCGAGTCTCTGGTAACCTTTCGACAGTACTTGGAGTGATGGGCCAGTGAAAGTGATCGCGTTTTAAGTAATCTGGTCCATGCCACCATAAATCGAGTGACTGAAGCGAATGTACTTTGGATCCACGAGATATTAGATCGGCGGGGTTCTCGTGAGTTGGAACATATCTCCAAGTACAGTTACCAGTCTTATCTAAAATTTCAGCTACGCGATTCCGCACAAACGGTTGCAACTTTGAGGGCAACATTTTTAGCCAACCTAAGACGATCATCGAGTCTGACCAAAAAACAACCTGATTGATTTGCACTCTTAGCGCAGCGACAGCCTTTTCATATAAGTAAGCACCAATTACGGCACCGCACAGCTCAAGTCGTGGTATTGTCGTTGGCTTAATCGGGGCGACTCGGCTTTTGGCAAGCAATAAATTGACTGAGACCTTACCTTGACTATTCGTACTACGTACATATACACACGAGCCATAAGCACGCTCAGACGAGTCTGTGTATATGTGTAACTCCAGCCGGGAAGCTGAATCACAGATTACTCGTCGAGGAATGCACAGGCTATTCAAAACTGGTAAGCCTTCCACCAACTCTGCCCAAGTTTTACTTATTTCTGGCGGTAGCTTATCATCCCATGACAGTCGCTGTAGCCACAGTTTCTGTAATAGAATTTTCATCAAGATAACACAAGGTGATAGGAGCCCCAATGGGTCAAATATCTGGGCAATGACCGACAGAATCTCACGCTTTGTGCTGCCCTTGACAATGGTGGGACTAATGGGAAAGTAAAACTCATCAGACGTGGAGTGCCACCCGAGACCTAATGTCTTACTTTCACCCGTATCAGTTATACTTAAATCAGGTGAAAACTGATCGGTGTTAGGCAGTAGTCGAGGCTCGTTAGACTTCCATTTTCGAAGAGGCATACAAGCTGAGGCCAGCTCGGACGTAATTTGGTCACGTATGTTTAAAACTTCGGTAATATCATCCCCTCCACTCAAAAAGTCGTCAACGTAAAACTCATGGATTATAATTTCACCAATTTTAGGGTCTTTACACTCTAGACCTATCTGTTTTAAGCAGCGCGTCGCGAGGAAAGGCGCACTAGCCGTACCATAACTCACCCTGTTCAACGCGTAACATTTAAGGGGTGAATTAGGTACATTTTGATTTCGCCAAATAATTTGTTGTAGCGGCCTATCTGCGACGTCAACTTCAATGCACCTGTACATTTTTTCTACATCAGCTACAATAACATACTTGTGCTGCCTAAAACGTAAAAGAATTGAAAGTAGGTCATCTTGGACTGTAGGTCCTATCATTTGAATTTGATTAAATGAAACTCCCGAGGTAGTAGGACTACTTGCATTAAATACGACCCGTAACTTAGTCGTCACGCTACTCTCGCGGAGAACACCATGATGGGGTATAAAATAATGAGGGACCGACGACGTGATCGGTTCGCACTCTGTCATATGACCTAATGATTCATACTCTGACATAAATTCATTGTACATTTTATTAAATGACTTATTAATTTTGAGTCTACGCTCTAATGATAGCATACAATGCTTGGCTCGCTGATAAGAATCACCTAACACGCTCGGTGTTTGTTTTAACGGGATTCTTACACAGAAACGACCGTCTGCGAGGCGAGTTGTGTTTTTTACAAAATGCTCCTCACATTGCTTTTCTTCCGGAAAATAATGAGATGACTTAGGGCTAACTTCTTCAAGCTGCCAAAACCGCATAAGTTGGGCTTGAACGTCATCATCAGAACGGCAGGAAGTTGAGGAATCAAACTGCGCAAAGTTACATTTAATTTGCGGAAAGCTATTTACACGGCCGCGATTTACAGGACCGGAAACTATCCAACCTAGTCTAGTTTCATAAAGTATTGGCTTTCCATCACCTAAATTAATATTTTGCGACCCTAATATGTCCCAAAAAACATCAGCGCCGATGATCATATCGACGGCAGCAGGTTTATAAAATTGAGGGTCCGCCAAACAAATATCAGAAGGAATATTTAAGTTCCTTACATCAATTTGACACCCAGGAATGTTGTCAGTAATTGACGGCAGAATGAAACAATTTAAATAAGTTGAGTAGTCTTCACTTAAAGATCTAATAGGTATGCAACACATTTTATTTATATTTGACGATTTATTATTTATTCCTACGACGATCCTATCGGTGCGAGTAGCAGGTAAGTTTAACTGTTTATATAGTCGTTCAGTTAATAGACACGAAGTACTACCACTATCCAATATAGCACGCGTAACAATTTCACGGTCATCGCTATCTCGCAGTTTTACCAATGCAGTTGATAACAAAACATCAGTGTGATCCACAGTAGATACGCTTCCGGTAAGTGCGACGCTAGAATGATGCGAACTTGCGTCGGCAGGTATCGAGTTATGTAAGCGGCCGCTTGGCGCGCTCGCGGTAACTGCAGGTATAGACGTGGACAGCGGTTTTTGTGAAGCGAATTCGTTTATGTGAATTAGTGTGTGATGCTTGCGCTTACATACCTTACAACCAGGGCGCTTACAAGTATTAGCGTAATGTCCGCTTCGGAAACAATTAAAACATATTCTATAAGTAGGTAACAACTTGTATCGCGCTTCGCTACTTAGTGCAAGGAAATTAGGGCAATTATTTAAATAATGATCATCATTACAATTAGGGCACGGATTCATCGCAGAAGAATTCGATTCCTTTTTATTACTACTCTGATAAGAAACCATAGCTTTAACCTTTGTGGTGTTTTTGCTATAACTTTGTTTCGCGTTGTTTTGATTTTGAGACAACTCAATCGTTTCAATCAAATCTGCACGATTACGCATAAATTCTAGAAAGGCTTCAAAAGTAATAGGCTTATCTTTAGGCAAAATACCTTTACGCTCCTCCCACTCACGGTAAGTCTTTGCATCTAATTTCTGTGTTATGATATAAATTAAGAGAGTATCCCAGTGATCAACCGGTTCCCCAAGCGATTCTAAAGAACGTAAGTTCTTATTCACTTGATCAATTATACGTTTTAAATTAGCAGAGGACTCCTTTGTGATCGGTTCGATGTTGAATAAAGTTGAGACATGATTTTGTATTAATAAACGTTTATTATCGAACCTGTCACACAAAAGTCTCCAAGCAATAGGGTAATTTTTGGCAGAAAACTCAATGGATTTAATTACCACAGCAGCCGAACCTTCTAATGACGCCCTCAAGTAGTGAAATTTGTTAATTTCATCAATTTGGTCATTTTTGTCAATTAAACTTGAGAATGTGTCATGAAACTCCATCCAGGTGTCATATGAACCGCTGAATTTCGGCAACTGAATAGTGGGTAATTTAACAAGCTTATTATTAGAACGAGTACTATTAACTTCACTTTCAAGTTTATCTTGAGCCTTTCTATAGGTATTTAAAATCCCTTGTGCGTTCGCAAGTACACGATAATAATTATTTTCAAACTCAATTCGTTCGGTTAACTGCAAATCATCATCAGAAATACACTCGATTTTTAACTGTACCTCATCGTATAAATCATATAAAGATTCGATCTTACCAATTCGTAATTGCAACTCCCTGGCCTCCAGGCTACTCAGTAAGGATCCGTCCAAATTATCCAAATAATTAGCGAACGCAGTAATACGACCTTTAATACTGCCTCGTTTTTTCTTCAGGTCCCTTTCATCGGTCATTCTAGGAGACTGGGGTCGACTAGGCACTTTTAATTCCTCTGTCATCCTGGAATTGATACAGTAAAATACGTTTACTTGTGTACTTAAGACTATTACAAAATATATGGAACCTAACGATTAACAATATAAATATTAAGTACCGTATGGAATGCGACAAATTTAAAAATAACCGTTAAGTACGTAAATAGATTAATCCATACAAATAAAATTGATAATTATGCAAATAAACACTTCTAAAAATTATATTTAAATTGATTTTAATAAATATGTAAGGCTTAACATGTAAATATTAATTAAATCTACTATATGGAACAAGTTATAAACACCTACCTTACACTTTTATAATTAATCTAGACTGAGTGTTGAAATTAACGATAAATTGGTTACATTTACGTGCCAGGGTTAATTATCTGACATTAATTAGCGAATACAATAAAATTAAACACTGAACTAGCATAAGTAACCACAATAATTTATCTACACTGCGACTTTCTAGATAGCAAAATGATAAGTGCCTTTTCGTTCACAAATTTTAAACAAAATAGTAGAAAAATAATGTTACTAACCTTATACGGACGATTAATTATACCTAATAATACTTGATTAGAGTGATGGGTTCTATAGTAATAAATTTTAATACCACTTTGCATACGATTTCACCGTTGAATTTTGAACTCTCGACCACTCTTTGATGACGCGCAATCCCCAAAGCAATTAATGCGCTTATACTGCTCCAATCGTAACGAAAACAGTTTCTTCGATAGTAAATCAGCTGACAATAATTATCCGGCGAAGATCCAGGACCATGTAGGGGTCAGGTCTTTATTAAGTAAAATTAAACTCGTTAATTTGCTGGAGATACGTGTACTGCGTGCAATTGTAACACAATTAGTAAAATTTGTGAGGTAGTGAGAAAACACTAGTGATGTGCGACGTTTATTCGCGAACAAACAGCTTGTACCGAGTAGGATTTGTTGTAAAATTTGGTAAAATGAGATGGTGTTTCTAACCTCAAGTTCTCTGACGACCTTAAAACTCGGGAATGGGTATCATGGAGAAACTTAAAGCGATATTTAAATACGTTTATTACGCTTAAACTTACTATTAAAGATCAATAGTAAAAATATTTAAACTGAGCGTTACAGCCATATTTAGACTCCCAACGTAAAAGCAAATGAGCTCTTTTGGTGCTGGAGAGTTCAAAATTAAATTTGGTTATTTTTATACATACGTAAGAGACTGTGATATTAAAATAACTCTGGAGCTATTTTTAGTCTAGTGGATTACAGGAAAGCTATCTGTAAATAGCCCAATTAACCAAGCACCGTCATTAGTACAAGTGCCATCATCCGGATTATTAGACAATTCAACGCGAATACTTCAAACTATTCAAGGAGCATTACCTTGTTAATGCGTAATAGAATGGAGGCTAAGCGATGGACAAGCACTCAAGATTCCACTGAACGAAATATTTTATACTGCCTTCGATATAAAATACATGTTTCGATTTTATTCCTGATAGAATTACTTTAAGCACATTCTCACTACAGAGATGAGCAGATGGTAACCTATCTAAGAAATTGCAAAATCATCTCAGAAGTGGGTGAGTACAATCGTCTAATAGAATGCTTGATATATTACTTGATGCCAATGATGCACTTAAATTTACGACGAAAGTAGAGTTGACACATCTGTGTGAGGTATTTCTAAGACTATTTTAGTGCTATCGGTAATCGAAGATCTTACTAACAACATATTGAAGTCTACCAATTACATCACCCAAAACATATTATATCTAGGATTCTCTTACAAATAACTTTATTTTTATTAATTCTGTTTTCGATTTGACTTTAAAGATAAAGTAAATTACTTATGTGTAGACTTTGTTTTGATTATTGTACGAATTATATTTAACCATTGAATTCAGATAATTGTAGGTATCCTGCGTTTAATTAAATTATGACAATTTCACTTATGGACTCCTTCTGTTTTTCCTAATTCTATGAATTTACTATTGTTATTTTGTATCTGGACTATCTTGCGATACTGGCTACGAGAATTCACTCGGTTTACACTGTGGGCAATTGCAACACAAACCGAGGCACTTTTATGGAACATCACCACCAGGTGGACCACAAGCTTGCTTGTCATCTAGTTGTATAAAAAATACATGGCACTCGCTCTTCCCAAAGGACTGAGCAATATTTAATGAAGCGTACCTAATATGAAAATCTAAGTCACGACCTAAATTAGTCAATCGCCTTAATTTATGAAAAGAGGGATTTAGTATCCTTCTTAACATAAATTAAAAGGAAAGAAAGAAGAAATAAAATTGGGATTCAACAGAAAAAAGATATTATTATGGTAGCTATTAAGTTGGTACTAAAAGTAAATATCTCTGTCGCGCCAGATAGCTTAATTAAATGGCTGGACGACTGAGTATGGTGTCGGAAACTTTGCAATGGAAATATATTCTCCGCAAAGTCTAACCTGTTTCCACTAATGTAATAGAATCCTGTAAATTTAAATTAATACAGACCGCTTCGCAGTTCAATGTTTCTGAAACTAATTGTCACTCAGAATCACTATTCAATGCAGTGTGATGGGTTAGTATTATCAAGAAGCTTTTACTTAATCTATCTTCGCGAGTATTATACAATAGGGGTGACACCTGTCAAGTCAGTTGAGATACTTTTTATTAGCTGTCAAAATATAATTCTTCCTTAGATTTTGTATAGCATTAAGGATTTGTGACGTCATAAATTTTTATAGTCAACTGACATAAAATGACATATCTGCGTGTTTTACGAATTTAACACCGTGTAATTATTTGTGAATGGTGTCAAGTCTAAATTCCCATTTTTTATTAACTTCCTTGGCTTTGTACACACTTGATTGTATGATAGTGTTGATAAGGCCGAAGCTAGAAGTGAGCTTCACCCTATTGTCACAGCGATAGACTTTGGTAAGCGGGTGGTAGCTATAGACGCAGATATAATGCAAGCTCTAGCACCAATCAGACCGATTTTTTCCATGTTGCAGTAAAAATTTTACCCCGATCAGAAGATTCCAGTTCAGTCTAGGTATCCTCTCGAACTGATACCAAGGGGTGATCAAGCAGTGGTAGAAAACAGAAGCATTTTAGACGATGACTTCAAAGTAATAACTCTATTGTTTTCGTTTTCTGAGTTAATTAATGAAAACATCACTATTATTACAGACTTTTAAATTTTACACATGATATTAAATTCTGCATGATCAATAACAAACAACAACAACAGCAGTCACAATAGATCTCTTTGTTTTAGAAGCAGTGACGCAAAAAGCCCCGAATTGTGGAAATAATGATAAATAACAAAAAAAAAATAGTGTCACAAATAAACACAAATCTTCAAAAGAGAAGCATTGTTAATGAAACGGCAACGAAATTACCTTTAAACAGCACAACACTAAACAGAATTTCGTCCAAATATACCCTACTATGTAGACCTTACAAAATGAAGTAAGAATGAAAAAGGTTGTGCTCTTATAAAGAAAATTAAGAATCTTTTTCTGTAGTATTTTCTTGGCCTTGTATTTTCTTCTTTCATAAGATATGCACCATATCTAATGAAAAGATTTTGTGCTTATTACCAACAAGTCCGCTACTAATAGAGGATTTTGCAACTCTACTCTTATATTCAGAGCATGATAAGGTGGTGCAGGAAAAAATGTATTAGTGTCGCAATGCAGTTTTGTAAGTCATGCCAGTTGTTTACTTAAAGATAAACTAAGATGTAATAAGGCACACATAGGCTTGTGCAATTGTGCAGGCTGTTTTACTATCATACTTATTTATTATTCACGGACTAAATGAAGTTTAATAACCATCACAACATTTGTAGGATGTCCAAGTGAAATAAAAAGTTTACAACCATTAAATATAATAGAATATTAAACGCTACTTAAGCGGGTCTTGAGGAACAGCGGATCGGGATTAAGACTAGCAACCAGGTATTAATCCGGGTTTAATCAAAGTAATGGACGTCCACTTTATCGAAAGTACATTCGTTTTCTGATACTGGAGTTGAACGTAATACAAATCAAGCCTATGGGAAAACGGGAGGGTTTATACTGGATATCGCTCTCCAACTTTGTATCAGGTTACATTGTTTATGTTGCTCGCGAGATCAGAAAAGTTTTAAAAGGCTTTTGCTTTGCGAATTTTTGTATTAAATGAACATAGCTCAAGACAAAATGTTTGCATTGTTCACGCTTTCCGAACTTTACACCTGGTTGGTTTGACCTAGTTTTAATAAAGGATTTTGCGGTATATTTTTAACTAGTTTTGTTATTTAAAAATATATCGCAT
Source organism: Elophila nymphaeata (assembly GCA_955850985.1). NCBI lineage: Eukaryota > Metazoa > Arthropoda > Insecta > Lepidoptera > Crambidae > Elophila > Elophila nymphaeata. Next base: position 12,282,436 of record OY039076.1, on the reverse strand, counting down.
AATCTTTACCTTCTATAAAAATGAGAATTACCCAATAAATATGAGCTACTAAAACATTAAATGGGCAAGTAATGAAATAATTGGATTTTGATAATGGATTTGCTGGATCTTGATTTTAAGCTATCAATACACAATAATCTACCTATTAAATAAGACGGACTTACACAAGCCGGTGTGCTGTTTTGTGTTTCTATGTTATTGTATTTGTTTTATTTTATTTTTGTGTATAATAACATAGCTTTTAAGATTATAATGTAACCAATCATCTATGGGCTATTTGTCTGAGATTTTTTTACAGTATTAGAAAGGAAGATGGTAGACTTAAAACAAGTCCTACCAGCAATCAAACCAAATAACTTATGAACTCCCCTCGGACTCTAGTCCGAGATCTCAGATCTAATTCCAGTGCGCTACTAGTCCAAGGATATGGTTAAGTTAATCTACTGACCACTTTATGTGTTATTGTAGTAGTTATTGATTTCCATGATTCAGCTTCAACTTATTTTTCAACTTTTCAAGTCTCAAATTCCTTGTCGCGTAATTCACGTCAACCTTCATAAAAGTTGTGTCACGTAATGTGAAGAAGAGAACTATCGAGAAACTTTAGGGATCTGCTAGAACAGGTAAGTTGAGTGCCATATACATGAAGGTAAGTTTTAACTTTACTACCTTCATGTATATGCTTACCTATGTATATGCTTACCGGGCGTTCTTTCCGTTTCACACCGGTACACCATTCTTGCCTTCCGGTTTTATGGTCTTTTCTAGGTAGCAAAGAACGACCGGCTAGTGTGGGGCCACGCTGAGACCGCGCCGGACGACCGTGACCTTGCACCGATAGAAGCCACGCCCACCTACCGCGTTCGCGGTCGGCAATGATTTATGTTCATTCATGTGGATTGTTGAGCAGTGAGTTGTTGCCCGTGTCTCGCGGCACGGTCGCAAAAGATACGAAGAAATTTCGGGAAATCTCGTGAAACAACGCTTTAATTATACATGGGTACCTATTGTCGAAAATTCGTAAGCGACGTTACATCGACAAAGCTTAACATCCTTGTTCTAAAAATGTATCACAAAAAAGCCTTTTTTAAATTGTTACTTATATTCATTTAACGCCCACATAGGCCTCCCCAAAGATCTTCAACCCGATCGGTCCTGCGCTACATTAATTAATACATTACCTTGATATAATAATAATAATAATAATAATAAAGCTTTATTTAATTCCATATAAAAATATCTTATACATTTATAACATAAGGCAATGAATAATAATTATAATATTTCATTAAAAAAAAGTTCGTAATTAATTAGTACGTTTTTTTTTTTTTTTTTTTTTTTTTTTTTTTTTTTTTTTTTTTTTTATATGGACCCCTTACGGGTAAAAGCCTCCTCCAAGCTATTCCAAACTGCTCTATCTGAGGCTAGGTCTAACCATTTTTGTCCCAGCAGTGCTACTATTTCGTCCGACCACCTGGTATGCGGTCGACCTCTCGCTCTAGTGCCTCTTGGGCCAAGCCACTTTATTGCTCTCTTTGTCCATCTATCGTCGTATCTAGCCAAGTGGCCCGCCCACTTCCATTTCCTTTGCAGCGAGAATGTCAAAGCGTCAGTAATTTTCGTTTTTTTACGGATGTCTATATTTCTTACTTTATTCTTTAGTTTTATCCCTAGTAAACTACGTTCCATGCTCCACTGCGTAGTCTGAATTTTGTTTGAAGTTCTTTTGTCGAAATTCCAAGTCTGACAGCCGTAGGTTAGGCATGGTAGAATTTCTGAATCCATGACAATTTTTTTGACAGTTAGAGGGAGCTGAGATTTAAATATTTCTTTATGGGCCCAATACTTTTTCCAGGTGATGGCTACTCTTCGATCTACTTCTTCAAAATTTCTTCAAAAACCTTGATATAAACATATTATAAATTAGAAATAAAAAAAACATTCAAATGCTTGTCCACATGTGTAGTCAATTGATTTCATCATCATCATAACAGCCTTTATAACTCGACCCACTGCTGGGACACAAGGCCTCTCTTTGTTATCGAAGGAGGTTTAGGCAGTAGTCCATCACGCTTGCCCAATGCGGATTGGTGGACGGAGTATAAGGTGATCAATACCCCTTTTTCGGGTCCATTAATCGCCTTCTACGACACCCATTGGAGGATATGGGGTGATGCTATTCTACTCTGCCGGCACCACACGGCTTTTAATATGTCTATTTTTATGGGAAAGGGTACAAACGATTAGACGGTTCACCTATTAGTAAGTGATCACCGCCGCCCATGAACATTTGCAACACAAGAGGAATTAAAAATGCGTTGACGACAACTTTTGGTCTCCGCTCGGTAGAAATATTTGCCGCGAGAAAAGTGAAATGAATTGTGCCTGAATATTATTGTCACCCACAGACTAAGGATGGAATATGCTCTTTTTTGAATATTTCGTGATGCCTAATCAAACCACAATCCACTTTGTGACATAGTTGTAAGCATGCAGATACAGGAACAGGTAAACTTTTTTATGACTGCGACTGAAATACGAGTATAAATACAAGAAGATAATACACATGTAACACGAGCCTTAGAGGATTAGATACTATCCACCAATTTAACTTCTATTTAGTGAGAGTGGAAATGTCAACTACACCAATTCTTAAGCGTCCATTGGTCGATCAATGAAATACTCTAATGAGGGTAAGAGGTTTAAGCGACATTTACATAAGTTTTAGAACGGAATAATTCTTAATTCTATTACGGTCACACTATAATTTTAAGTTACACTATAGTGACTAATATTTGTTAGTAGGATTTTTGACCGATTTCAAAGGTAATTCGAATATCTGTTTGTATTTATTTATGTATCGTTGTATGCACTTGAGTTAAGAGTGGTTCACGACTAATAGTGAATAGAAAATAAATGATTTCTTTACTGAAAATGTGGACATCTCATGTGTACTCACCGTTGTGTTAGCTAACGACTTTGCTTCTTTTGAAAGCTGGAAAACGTACTGAATAATTTAGTTAGCTATGCAGAATGGGTTTTTGAAACAGGACAGTAAGGGCAGGTTTAACCGTAGTTAAAGGAAAACGTTCCTAGGAAACCCTTCATTTAACCTACCTTCTTTTCGAAAATTTTAAACTGCATTCACAGAGTTTGATAAAAATGTACAGTCAGCGAAAAAATCCTCAAACACTAAAAATGGTTTTTATGCCAATCCAACCTACTTATTTCGTGCAGGCATCAAAAGACTCTCTGGGGCCAACTATGTTTATTATTTGAAATCGCCAAAAGCTTTCCTATACAATTCGGCAAGAGTCTTTTTGGGTAGACAATCCTCTATAAAGAAGACTGGCTAAAATCTGAAAATATGCGTAAAAAGTTTAACCTTAAAACTTCGACGAATGATACACTTTTCGTCAAATCTGCGTCGGCCCTTAAGCTACGTTTCTCGAGCGACAAAATGGTCCATAGCCTCATTCACCTGTGATGGCATGAATGGCCAAAGCAAAAAAAGTTAGGAAAAGTTGGAAAACAAGCATAGGACGAGCCTTAATGTAGATCCCTATATTCCACTCTAGAAATAAAATTAATACAACTAATTGCTTCAAGTATTCAATGACGTTAGTACTCGCATTAATATCACTTAAGAAACACTGTAATTTAATTCAGGAGAAAATAGTAAAGATAAGGTTAACCAACAGAAGGGAGCCCCAACCAAGTGACCATAACGTCTGCGAGTGTATGTGGGTAGCGGTCACATAAATTGCTTTATTATCGCCTTATCGCAGTCTCTTTACGTATCCCAATGCTTTTACACCACTCCCCAATGACTAGCGAAGAGAAAACTGGAGGTCAATATATTAGAGATTTCTTTCACGACGCACTTGGTGTTGACGTGAAATGTTCAAGAAAAATAAACGGCATATTGGCTTCGCAGTTTCTTTGAAGCATTTTGGTTATTGCTTGTTTGTACAATCGCTAATATTGACTTAGCGATATAACGTTTCCTTCGAAAAAGTATATTTTTCCTTGTTAGACTCATTTCTTTGTATAGTTGTGAGTCATCGAAAGCTTAGATTCCAATTCATGTTAGCCGATTGCTTGGTAATACTTGGTATCATGATACGCTGATTCCATTTTAAATATTATTTATCAATGTAAGCGGAAATTGTTAATGCATAAAAGTTTTTGTTTATTACACTTAAACTATAGTTTATTAAACAAGTGCGAGTCGGACTCGCAACGAAGGGTTCCGTAACATCCCTACTATAATATATAATAATATAAATGAGAAAGTAACTCTGTATATCTGTTAAGCTTTCACGTCTAAACCACTGAACCGATTTTGATGAAATTTAGTACAAATATAGACTAGAGCTTGGGGAAGAAGTAAAAGAATTGTTGTAGCGTTTTTGGAATTGTGATACACGTGTGGGGATAAAATTGAGAATGAAAGGTCGTATAGAAGTTAGCAAAGTATGGAAAAGCAGACAACCCATTTTGTAAAAATATATAAAAATAAGCTATTTACAATAATCTACAGCAGTTTGTATGTGTATTATTCGCAAAATAAGTATCCTGAACAAATAACAATGCTACCCAAAGTAAGTGTTCACGCAGACAAAGTCGCGGGCAAAAGCTAGTTATCTAAAAAGAAACGGCAAAAAAATAATTTCTGTTGTATGGGTGCCCCTTGAATATTTGTTTTATTTTAATTTAATTATTTATTTTTGAAATAAACCAAAAGTAAATATTTCAAGCGTCCACCTGTTGCCGTTAAAATCACGTTTATTGTATGGGAGCCCCTTTAATATTTATTGTATTTTGTTTATTAGTTTGTTGGTATTATCTGTTTTTTTTTCTCCCGTTTTTTTTTGGTCCCGTTTTACCCTCTGGGTACGGAACCCTAAAAAAGGTTACCAAATGTGTTCCTTGACAGATTTTCTCAAAATAATCCTCCTGATACATTTACTTACGAACATATGAATAAGACTTTCATACAAAGCACACAAAAACCAAAGTGTACGAAAGAACTTTTAAGTTAGAGTACTTTTGCGGGGATTATCTCCTATTCTTCATAATTTTTTTTATTTGGCTTTCACTTCACATGAATTTATGCATTTTACTGTAATATTTGTGCCGTCTGTAGCCTTCTTTATTTGCGTCAATGTGCAGTAAAGTTTTATAATTGGATTCCATTTTCAACATAAAATATTTGTCTTTTGTTAAGAACAATCAAGAGTAAATAAATTTATTGTTGATATAATTCACATCGATTGTGTACAGATTTCTAGGACCTAACACAATAGTCAATTTTGAATAAGCTTAATAATCTAGTTCTATTTAACATTCTGTGGTACATGCTTGCAAATGTTGAAGCTTCTCCGGTACCTGAATACACAATGCCAATAACACAATGCCAATAAATGCAAACGGAATAATAGCATCTGGAAATTTCTTGATGCGACGATAAGGGCTGGCTACCTCGCCAATAGTAAATGGAGATTACCGCGCATGTAAGAACACTAGAAAACGAAAACTAGATATGCTACTTTTACAGTAGTTTCTAAGCTGTCACCTTTTATTTTCGTAAAATCTGTTTTTAACATTTTTAATACAGTAAAATGTACAAAATTTTAAATGTTCTCCTAAGTGCTTCGCAGTAAGCAATATGCCGTCGATATACCTGTTAGGGTTGCCACCCGTACTCTAAATAGAGTAAGTACCTATTGTACTTTATTTCGCGAAGGTGTACTTTATAATTTACTACACCAAAGAGTACGCTAAAATATTTTATTTGGGATGTGAACTTACTCTGAATGTTACTGACTTGTTACGTATAATTATTATTGTAAATTAAAAAAAATGTTTATAACGATAAAAACGTTAAAATAAACAAGTAATTACTTACTATTATATTTTTGTTCTTCCTAAATGAAAAGGCAACCCCAAATAAGTTTCACTTAACGCAGGCCCAAAATGACTGGTATATCTGACACCAGGCAAACACCACAATAAGAAATCCTCTGACCTAATTTTTCAAATCTTTATCATGCGTAATGGGGCAGACCCGCTACACATTATGATTTTATTGACACTACATTGTTGCGAATGGTATTGTGACGATATCGTCCGATCAACGCCTAGGAAACGCTTGTACAAAGGCCTCCAAGGCGTACCTTACGTTACGATGTCATAAAATATGAGGGGCGCACTGAACCCGGCCTGGCGAATTGCCAGTTACTACCCACTTTGACCGCGGATTCGCTCGCTTGCGCTTTTTCCCCTAGACTTCCTAACACCATCTCGTAATGAAGGCTTTGTTCCAGCGTGTCTTTTTTCGTGTTTTAATGCGAAAATCCGTTAGGAAAACAGCTTTGCTTGAATAAACATCTGCGGTTGTTTTGCTCTTTTCATTCTATAAGATTAGGTATTCTAGTAATCCTAATTTGTGTGAGTGAGTTTGTGAGTAATTTTGTATCTCCTTGTCTAACATTTTTTTGTCAATACTAGCTGTGGCCGCTACTTTGTTCGTGTGTAATAATGTTATGTAGCCTATAGCCTTTCTCTATAAATGAACTATCCAACACAAAAATATTTTTTCAATTTGAAAGTAGTTCCTGAGATTAGCGCGTTCAAACAAACAAACTCTTCAGCTTTATAATATTAGTAGTATAGATAAAGTTTCCTTTTTATTTAGTTTATGTTTTGAGTTAAGTATATTCTTTAATACTAACATTTTTATTTACATAAATGAAACACTTGTGTATTTTATGTAATACTTATACCTAATCTAATGAAGTTACTTATAATTCAGTAATTTAGTTTTTTATGATGCATATAACATTATCATACACCCAGTATTAATCGCGCGAATCGAACACGACCTATAAAAATAACATTTGACAGCTTAAGAAATAGAGAGGTGCCTAAACTAGTCATGCAATACTGCGGTTCGGAATCACTAATATTGTGATTCTTTTTTGCAGAAGGAATGCGTTTATGGATCTACGACTGGCTAGGTAGTGCGGTGTAGATAGGCCCACTGGCGTCGTCATTAACCCACTCCTCCAGGCCTCTCTTCAAGTTCTCAATGGGAACGGTGCGGGATCATCAACAGCTCATATAATGTCCCCACCGAGGGGCTCGAGCCTACCTCACATTAGGGACGATTAGGCCTTAGTCAACCACGCTGGCCAAGTGCGGGTTGGTCGACTTCACACACAACCTAAGAATTTCTTCATATGTGTATGCAGGTTTCCTCACGATGTTTTCCTTCACCGTAAAAGCGTCGATTAAACGTACATGTGAATTCAAAATTCGCAAACACATTGGTACGTGGCGGGGATCGAACTAGTGCCTCCCGGGTAGGAGACGACGCTCTTACGCACTACGCCACCGACGCTATTTATTATATTATGATGTGTGATTGTAATTTCCCCACCGTTTTATCAAAAACTTGATGACGATTATATCTCGTACCATTTTAGCCCAACGTATATTTCTGAAACCCAATTATTCTGTTTTGTTGACGCGCACAAAAGAAATTGTGACCGACGTACGTAGGTACGTTAAAAGGCTAAAAGTCTTTGTTAGTACGTTTCTTTTTCCCTTATATAAAAACAAACGCGCCACATATAGAAGGTAAACAATTGGAATTAGAGTACACATTCAACATGGCTTAACAAATAATCCAGCATGCCTAATTATACTTACATACATAAGTATGCAGATCAAAATGAGACTCACCCATGCTTTCTGAGCATGCGTGCTAGAAATAATATTATTTATTACCTACCTACTACTTTTTATATTTTTACGAGCCGATTTAGACACATTGTAATATGCCTATAGAGGGTATCTGCTTTTAAATATGTGAACACATATTATTTTCTATGTTGGTAATTTTTGTAACTTCATATTAAAAATCAAATGACGTTTTTTACACGAGTAGTAGACAAACGGACGTTAGTAGCGACAAAACATAAAGTAGGTAGGTCTAGGTATCTTTGCTAATGAAACGCGAAGACGAGGTGTTGCGTATCAAAAACACGCATCGTCTGCTGTGTCTGTTTATAAAACGCCAATATTTAATTAATGAAATCAAAATGTCGAAGTGAGTTCCAACCTACAAATTTGTGTAGTTGCTATAAACGTTACAAGGGGTTGTAACACGTGTAACCTTGTTAATTTAGGACGATTAATTACATCTCGACTTTGGACAGCCTTATTTATTTTTTAGCGATAAAGTACGTAAAATGATGCAGCTGAATCATTTTACGTAATTTACTGCTACAAAAAACGCTACTACAAACCTTTTGAAGTGATTTTTTTACGAAAGATCTGCATATTAAAGAGATTCCAAAATGATAGGCCGATAATGAGAATTGAAAAGAAACTTTTAATAGTATAACCTAGGTATTGCTTTCTTCGATAAATGCACTATCTAACACAAAAAAAAATTTTCATTTTGAATCAGTAGTTCCTAAGATTAGCTCGTTCAACCAAACAAACAAACACTTCACTTTATAATGTAAGTGTAAATACAGTCAGCTTAATTGTATGTGATAAAGAAGGTGATAAATATGGATGTGGAATGGATATAGAGGGAGAGGAAGACCGAAAAAAGATGGATAGATTATGTGAGAAATTAAATGGCTAAGGAGTTAATGCTGAACTGACGGCTGACCGAGATATATAGAATAAGTAAACATATTATGCCGAACACGGGTCTAATTGGGAACAGGGCAGGCAACTGTGTCAGCAAAATTTCCAAATATTTAGGTTAGGAACATCTAAACTTATCAATAATATTGATACAGACAAAAAGTTCGCATTGATGGCATTGCTTAGTGTGCCTATTCTAAAGAGAAATTAAGCGCTGTAGTTTGAGGTTATTTCATTACTTATAAATATTTTGATGATGAGCACTACTTTTGATGTAATGAGTCGCGGAGCGAAAGAATTAAAAGCTCTAGGGGAATAGACATTCTTTATAAAGAAAAAGATCTAATTTCGTTATATTTTTGTTTCTTTTTCTTTCTTCTACACCACAGATAACATTATATTAGAACCGTGACGCGTAACTATGTAAATGTTAAATTTTAATAACAATTTCATTGATCAATGATGTACGCTTGTCGATGATAATTGGAGAAGCAAGAACTGAAAATGCTCATTTGTCTAAAATACTAGCACATGTTTTATCCATTAATAATGACAAAGGAGCATTCCCAGAACAAGCGGCTTTTTAAGAAAAAAATAATGTAATACGTAATGGTAGTTACTTAACTTTTCAGACGTAAAAGTAGTGCCTTCACAAGATCAAATAAAAAGTGTCTAGCTACATTACATTATCTAGATTGTTAAACTCACAAAAGATTATTCTAGACAAAACACAAAAGGCAGATCCTTAAGACTTTTAACAATTGGAAAACAAACTTTTTTGTTTGATCACTAAAACTGTTAGTGTAAACTAATGAGCTTGTTCTCACAGTTTATTGACTTTCGTCCTGTCTTTTAAATGTAGCAAGGAACATGAAAAATACAAAATATATTTCCAGTTAACTGTCGTAAGCAACTTCTGTCAGAAGTCCAGTTTCCGCTTTGTAGCGAAAGTATTGGATTTTGCCTGAATATCTAGTAAGATCTGGATACGGCTGATTTTGCTTTAAAGTCGAGTGTTATTTCAAAGCTCAGGTTCTCACGGCGTGCATCAGACATGTTATTTGACATCATTTTACGAAATCGGCACTATTCAGTTTTCTTCTTATTCTTGGATTTTTTTTATGATGAAGACTCTCCTGGCCTTTATTGTACCTGACCGTAAGTGACGATAAAGTCGAATGGGGATTTTTTGACAAATATTTATCGGCAGTAGAAGGTCTTTACAGCGTCAACGACACAGATTTAATAATACATACAAGGAGATAGGCCAAGCCGGCGTTTAACTTTCATTGCTTCGCAGTCCTTAACTAGAACCATGTTAAGTAGTACGGCCGCTGATCGCGACACTTCCTTTAAACTCAGCGATTTGACCGATCTCCTTAGTTTGATATATCTGTGGTCACCGAGTTATTGAGATGACGAAGACTTTGGTGGGTCTTCAACCCTATAAGGCGAATTTCCGTAGAAGATTTTTGGTCGATAATATCTGCGAAGAGTCTTTGTGTTCAAGCGGATGAGGCGAATGTGGAAACGAGCTCCAATGGGGTTGAAAGTAAAACAACTTTGACGGATTTAACTCGCGTGTAAATAGGTTTCACATTTTTTTTATACAAAAAGGTCAAGCAAATGACACCATTCCACCTTAGGGTAAGCTGAAGTAGGAGTCCAAATGCAAAGATAGCTAGTGCGAGAGATAAACCTCCGCGCTAGCCACCCTCGCCTTGCCGACCTGCAAGGTGCTTCTTCACGTCTTTTCTGAATGACCCAGGATTGCAGGAAGGAAGAAACACGTGTGCTGGCTGTGAATTCTATTTCTTGATTGTGCGAAAAAGAAATTATGAAATTTGTTATTCATGCCTGACGTTTCGTAACACTTTGCAGCGTTCGTGGTCACGGGAAGACTAAAGATGTAGGTTGTCTTATTAGATGAAATAGTTCAGTGAATCTACCTTCATTTTCATAATTATTTTGAGTGTCCCGATTTACACAAAGAGAGCTCACGGTGTCATCGGGTCATGCTGTCTAGTGGTTTGCTTCAGTTTTAATAATTTTAATTACTGCTTCTATTGAAATTTGGATGTTTCTTTATTTCAATAAGTTCGCGCAAAATCCATGGGAAGTATTGGCCTTCATTAGCAATAATGTGTAGTTTACCGAACCTTATGGAATGGTCCACAGAGGGTCTTAACTGAGGTACTGGGTAGCTTTTCACTGAATCTCGAAATACAACAATGTTGTTAGTAAATACTATTGTTTATGGCGGCCGACAGACAAATTAAAAGTTATTATCTACCAGGCGGACTTAAAACAATCCCAAAGAGCTTAATCCGGTCGAAAGGAGCTACTAGATCCCAGAGGAAGTGAAAAATTAACCTTTTATTGACTGGACAAATCTCTGCAATACTTTCAGTTTTCGAGTTGTTTTCATCAGATGTGAATTTGCTTGAAAAAACAGTCTACACAGTCGAGATTCATTTTATATCTCTTCTTCCAAAATACGTATGCTGAGATTATTTATGAAAGATTGTAACTGTGTTTTTGATGGATTAATAATACGCGCACATGGAGTATACGCGCACCATCTGCCCGGTAAAAAATCACTCTCACGACTCAAACAAATTAGTTACCTTTAATATCTAACAGTTATAGATAGACAACGGCTCCACAAACTATCAAATTTCTCCAATTGACTCTCAAATTTAACTTCTTGGATATACTTACTAGGTGGTAGACCCATATGTAGGGTCGTCTGGGTAGGTACCACCGCCTTTCTTATTTCTGCCGTGAAGCAGTTCGCTGTGTTTCGGATTGAAGGGAAAGGTAGCCAGTGTAATTACTGGGCATGGAGGGCATATCATCGTAGTCCCCAGTATGGCAAACGCACTTGCGGTGTTAAGTGATTTACACTTAATATTGCAAGTGTCTATAGGCGGCAGTGACCACTTAACATCAGATGGGCCGCAAGCTTGTTTGCCATCTTGTAACATAAAAAATTTACTTACTAAATTGATTGGAAAAAATTTACAGTTTGTAGTAACCTAATTAATTATGTTGTTGTCTGTACGGTTAAATTAATCTATGTAGTCATAATTAATTTTATTTTCGATATAGGTACTTTAATAAGCAATACTGACGAAAGACTATCAAAAATCGATTGGCTGTTCTAGCTAATCGGAGACACGAAAGGATGCCAAAAAAAAATCTTAAGAATTTTAAAGTTAATTGTTGTAAAGTCTTCCAATCAGTCCATTGGATGACTATTTTAAGAATTAATTAAAGATCCATGATATATAAGATATCATGGATCTTGGACCAAATTTCCCGCTCGTCTAGTTTGTGATTACCACCCAAACATTCAACGAGGCACTCCTAAATACTTCAGACCAGGGATGTTACGGAGCTTCGACTCCGGTTCCGTTAAGTCGGAACTTCCGATTATTATTACACCTTCGGTTCCGACTTCGGCTCCGACACTTTTAAATCGGAGGTTTTAATCGGAGGTCGAAGCATAACATAGCGGCGACGGCGCCCTGTGTCGACTGTTATGAACAGTTTTGTTCATTTAATATAATGTGTGTTCTTGTTTATTTGGAAATAATATGCTAAGTTTTTTTCATTGTTTGTGTTTTGTTTTATAATTTAAAAATAATTGATTAAAGAATGTTTTATTTGTCTGTAAATAAAAATTCTTTCTCATGCCACCACTTCTGACCCTACCTCCGACTCCGATTCCGATTCCGATAAATCAAATTTAAAAACTCCGACTCCGACTTCGGTTCCGATAAAACTACCTCCGTTACATCCCTGCTTCAGACATTATCTTGTTATCAAGTTTTCGGATAAGTAACTCCATTAATTAGTAGGTATGTCCTAAGTTAATGTTATCGGAGTAGTCGACTTAATTACATCTCATTTCTCCTCATTAATCCGCCAATCGTATTACAATATTATTTCCCTGTACCTCTGTAAAGAACACGAGAGCATAATCAATAATAATGAAGAATTGACCGAGGGGACCAAGCTCCAATCAACGTATATAATAATAGCTTTTTAAGCCGTATCACTCTTTAGAAGTAACGAAATAAAATTGACATTTCATCGTATTTTTTGTTTGAAATAAGATTGTGTTGTAGATCGGTCGACATAAATACTAAAGTTATTTCGGGATACGACATTTACGATCGTTTATTTGTTTGTAACAAGAGTAGGTATAGTTATTCATGAATAGTTTTCTTTGTGAGGTTTCGAGCAAACGAATCCTTGTCGCACCAAATATATGTGTGAATGAATGTTCGTTTATAAATATAATTATGTTTCTTTAAATATCTAATATAAGATGTACCTATTAGTGGTCGCCTACGGCTTCGCTCGCGCCAATGTTGGTAAAATTTGTTGAGTGTTTGGTCAAAAATTCGCTTACAATGATGGCCTTGTGCGAATGCGTGGTGCAAAATTCAAGATTTTTCTTCGATAGATCGGATTTGCTCCCTTAAACGCCGCATAACGCTCCAATAATATTCTTAATTTACCGTTTGACCTTCCGGCAAGAATTCCGAGTGCACAACACCGCGAAAATCAAAGAAAACAGTCAACATGACTTTGACTTTTGATCGACTTTGTCGTGGTTTTTTCGGTTTCAGTTCAGTTGGAAGGCGCCACTCCGAAGCTTGTTGACTAGTTTGCATGACATACATCTATACCTACATCCATACAAACTTTCACGTTTATAATATTAGTACGATTGGTAGTCAATTGTCATATTAAGAAAAAAAACTAATAACAAAACGCGCATATTCACGCGTCTTTTTTATCTGACCTTAGTTCTCCTGCGTATCCTATCATTACTGATATGATTTCGAAGAGAACCCCCAGTTTGAGTGTCTTTGAATATTCTTAAGGGGCCCATTTGTAAGCGTGAAAAAATAGTATTTTGAAAACTGATAAATAATTTCACTCAGAGACCGTATTTGCCACATAAAGCACATTTCCACGTGATATTTCTTGGGTCTCCGATAGCAAAGTATATATATATATATAGTTATATAACTTTAAACGTAGAGATACTGAGTTTACATACGAAAGTCACTTTGTATGCAAAACAGAAATCCCGCAACGTTCCTAAAATAAAGCACATAAAAAGTCACTTTAGAACATTGTTTCCTAAAATATGATCTACGTGACAAAGTTTGACATCGTTATAGCTTTTTGCTTCCAGAATATGGCTATGCGAACGATAATATATAGTTAATACATTTTATAATAATATAGATATTATTTACCTTTTTAGGGCTACGTTTACATAAACATACAACCACCATCATAACCCTAAAAGCGATTGAGTGTTAACACTTGGTTACTGTGTAACCACATGTAAAGTTTCATACAGCACCGCATGGATGCCTCAAAATAGTAAATAGTTGCCATCTTGTCGCGTAAATAAAAGGAGCATCAAACCCAAGAAACTAACAAAACTTCTGAGCCAATAGGTATCTAGCACAGATTATACACTCTTTAAACCACCTCAGCAATCCTGGTAAGGAAAATTTGACAAAATCACTTTCTCCTCCATCTGTCTGTCGAGAGCATTTTTCTCATATGCGCTTGGAGGTATCAAGTTGAAATTAACAACCAAATACTCAGGTCAGGTCTGCAATCTTTTGGAGCTATGAAAAAATCAAAGTAAATCAACCGAACGAGAGAGACTGCTCCGTCAAAACCTGACTATGAGGGTGCCTCAGCTTTATACAGCCAATAAAACATAATACCGTAGCTTAATTAAGAAACTCTCCTTTACACCGCTCACGTGAGATCCTTAATCTGTGATAAAGTATACATTTACATACTTAATGTAGCACTGAAGATACTACTATAATGTATCACTAGCTTCGCATCTGCAAATCATTCGGCAGTAAAACTTCATCAATAAAGCCGCGTAGGCTGAAACTATACACATAAGCGATAGCGGACAAATATTTTTGAAAGAATAATATTACGATAAACGCTTAATATTGATCAAATCGCGTACAATTGAAGTGTGGAAATTGGTCCACGGTCAATATTGCTACCTGAAAAGGTAGCTTATGAAGTCCATTGCTAATGACATAGTCATAGTTATGTCAGCAAAAGGACGTCCACTGCTGAATATGGGCCTCCTCTAAAGAACGCGACAGCAACCGATGGCACTACTAATAAATAATTTAAGAACCCACAATATAAATATAGTAACTGTCGAAATACTATGCACCTTGACTTGACGTTTCGGTCGCCTTCTTGCGGCCGTGGTGACGAGCGAACTGGTACCCCGTGCCGTCGCCTGCCAGAAGAGAGGGTGAGATTCTCATCTACCATCGCACTTTGATAGTTGTTCTCAGTCCTACCGTCGCTTCGACACACAACGAAACAGTCGGGCTTATCATTGGACTTATGAAAACGCGATTTGCATTTGGCTATCACAGAATTCCATGATGGCGACAATTTGAACAGGAGATCTCTGGTGCGATACCGCTCCCTAGATCGGTATTCTTGTTAATAAACTCGCGTCCTAACATACTACGCAGATGTGTTTCTCATGTTCGACTCAGTATAATTACGCATCGGAATGCAGAACATAATAGATCACGATATAGCCGCAAGCCGCCTTTGTACTTAACGTCTAATGATTGGCAGTTTTGTGACGTTTCTCAGTTCGATATGCCTTTAGAAACGTGAATATTTATGCTCAAAGTGGATACATGTATTGAAATTGATGTGGTGAGTACACGTATTGCAACTCTCAATGATGTGATTACAACGATCGTGTAATTCGAAAAGTAACACTCTAAAAACCATTATCTATTTTTACACTTTATAAATTTTCAGGTTATTTTACACTTGATGATGCCAAAAATAATTTTCTTTTTATTAGTGTAAGTTTTAATTAATTTCTGTGTATTTTTAAGCTTGTCCTTATTTGTGGACATGCCTCGTAGCAAAATAACTATTTATACGAAATGAAAGAGAACGAAATGACATCTACTTAACAATTTACGGTAAATTTCTTGTTAAAATTACCGTTCTTGAGCTTCAAAGAATTTAAGGAGTTGTTCAAACATACGGAGGTAGGCTAAAAAAAATCAAAATGGCAACAGTATTATTCGGAAACAATTTTTTTTAAAATGCTTAAGTATTGATTCTTGAAGCGGCCATAATAAACTAATAGGTAATAAACAGGTAACATCAGGTTGTCACTCGCGCGCGGATTTCTAGTCAGCAAGCATATCCCACGGGCAGGTCTCTCTACCGATTAGTCTCTAGGCCCTAGAGATTTTCCGGAGTCCTACTGAGAGCGGAGAACTTCCCTAGAGTCTAGGGCGTTCCATCCGGAAGGGAGAAGTAAAGTAAATTTTAAGAGAGGTAGGGCAAATCGGATAGGCTGTCTGAAATTCAGGAGAGCACCCGTCCTGGAAGAACCATATCCATAAATTGTAACAAAATCTTTGAAATCTCCCATACATTTTGTTACATTGACCAGAAAAGTATTATAACAATTTTAAATGTTTACCCGTCTACGGCAAAGTCAAAAGGAAAGGTTATGATTTTAGCAGCTGTTTATGTATGTACTTATGATTGTATTGACGTATGTTCCTCCGTAGCGCCTAAACTATCCATCCGATTTTGATGAATAAGGTGACTGTCAATCGAGGCATTATTATGGCCCGGGTAAGATATTTTAGATTTAATTCCTCTTTTTTTAGCATGAGTTATAAATTAATATCCGTGGTCGGGTTGATTTTTTTTACTTTTGACTTGTTGTTATACTTATCATGTATGTATGTATATTATGTCAAGTCTTTTGATAAATTCTAGTCTGAACTGTTTGTAATTTACCAACTTTTGAATATTCGATTTAACTTTTTAGGGTTATCGAAACTTCATTCAATTAATTTAAAACCTTTACCTTTATAGCGATAGAAAAACCGAATCCCTGTTACGAATTTCGCAATGTAATTAATATATGGAAATCGACTTCGATATCAGAAGTTTAGAACCTTTGTTTGCCGTTATAAATTAATGTTCCCAAGGTTTTATTAATTTCCATTCGGTATTAACTATCTAATACAATGAAGACGAATCTGCACGACAAAGGGAAGTCTTAAATTTTCTTACCATTATTAATTTCCTTTGTTTCGTTGTTGGCATCCAAATGGATGTTGATGCTTCAATTTTACATTGTTAAACTTCCTTCCTAAGCGTAATCACTGGATTTACTAATGTTTCTATTTTGCAAGAGGACTTTCTAGAAACATTTCAATTTTAGATAAATTGCCGAATGACGCTTCTTTAATTACTTCGTGGTTACGCAATCTCAACACACCACACCGCACCGCCATAGGGATGCGAAGACCCGGTTCACATACATCGCGCTACACCCTGACGTGACATGACATGTACCGGGGCGCTACTTGAGACAGTACCTAATCAGTAGAGAGGATGCCCGCGAGATATAACTTCCCGACTTAACTATAGTTAAGAAGTCTTTTTTTATATTACGAGATGGCAAACAAGCCTGCGGCCCACCTGGTTTTAAGTGGTTACCGTCGCCTATAGACACTTGCAATATTAAGGCTACATCTCTTAACACTGCAAGTGTGTTGCCATCCTGGGGATTAAGTTCCGTCTATTAAGCTAGAGAACCTATTTTCCGAGAGATGAAATGCATTTGCAAGCCTAATAATCCCTGCAGTACGATGCAACTACAGGGGTATGTGGGACTCAGAGGTAAGGCGTTCCTCCTACTACCCACTTAACATTCTTCAGTGGGTAATAGGGACTCACTAAACATTCTCTGCGGATATCTGCCAGGGCACACTACGACAGTGACTCGAGATCGTGAACTTTCGCCACTTTCACCGCGTAGCCATCTTTGGCCGCCCTTTCAGACCGGTGCATCGTTCAATGGCGTCCGCTGTCAAGTATTTATACCGATCTTGGAGACCGGCCTCTACCAGAATCGACCAGAAACTTTACTTTAATACAAATTTATAAACTTAAATCTTCGTAAGTACCTATACAGGTAGATAATATGGGGTGCCAGCAGAACAAGTGTTCGCCCTATTCATATACCTACATATGAGTCCTCGAACTCTCTCCAGCATTGTAGGCATTGCATTCGCCGAAGCTCTACGTGCATTGCCCCGCCTCTGCTATATAATTTGAAGTCTGGGCCTCATTGCCTCATCATCTAACGCTCTGTCTGAAGCGCTATTTCATTTCTTCAATTTCAAATACGATTATTATAAATGACTTCGTATTCCAATGTAAACTGTTAATTATAATTAACACGACGACTTCGATTCGTGTCTTAGAACGCTTAGAACGAATACAAACAAAAGCCAATTTAATTATATTACATCTCTTTGCGCGACTTGTGAGAAAATCGGTTCAGTGACAATATTCGCCAAATCTCGATTACGCCAACTATCTCAATCTTCGCTTTGTTGAACAAGCAATGGGCGAGACGTGTGGGCGCTCCATTGATTCCTAGCCATGTTTCTTTCTTCAAGTAAATACGATGGTGTAGAATCTGATAAGGGCAACTGACGGCTGCGGCACTATACAATAATGCTTAGGGTTTATTGTGGATCTAAATCTGGAAGATATATAGAGAATTGACATTTGTATTGCTCTAATCTTCGTGAAAGCTGTATTTAAGAAAGAGCAGAATAACTGCGGATGTTTATTTAGGTTTTTGATTTGTTAATCAATAACGTGAAAATGTATTCGTCATTAAACTTGGCGTTCACGTGTGGTACTCATGAGGCAAAGATCAGGGTTGGCATGCCCATTTGATTGAAGCAGACTGTTATAAGCTTCTATAGAAGAAGGGATTACCCACTTTTTATCTACCCTGCTCCTAATATATTTAAGGGGGGCTGCCATACAACAGATGATTTTTTTGCCATTTCTTATAGATAATGGTACGGAACCCATCGAGCGCGAATCCGACTCGCACTTGACCGGTTTTTTTATAGGTACCTTATTTGTATTAGGTAAATCAAAATCGCAATGCATAATTATGTTTAAATTTTGCGACCAATGCGTTCTGCTGGAATTGACACACAAAGTCAATACACCGACCTACAAAAACAATACATAACAATAAATATGAAAAGCGGTATTTATATTACTATGTTGACTGGCTAAATAAGGAAAATATGTGCTTGCTTTTCTGAGCATACCTTCTAAACGGAACTCAACTTTAGAAATCGCGTCTCTCATCTCTTTCTCTGCATTTATTTTCGCTCGACTCGCTCGTATTACACAGACAGCTAATCTATGTGCGCCTCACTCACGACGAAGCCCGTGAGATAACGCTGTACGCCAAAGTAGAACGACGCCCCAGGGCGCCGCGACGCACTGTTTGGGAAACCCCAAGTAAGGGCTTTACCACAGTCTTATAAGTTCTTCTAGTCAACCAAAGGAGCACGTCTAGACAGGCTAATCGTGCGGAGGACGCGAGACACGAGAGGTACGCGTGGCGGCACCTAACTGCCATACAGTCGTTTTTTACATGCTGGTCCACTACTGTATGTCTACTTCACGCTGTCTAGACAAAAGCGGCATTTTCCACAACCTCAAAGACGTCGAACTACTGTATGTATTTACAATGTGGCATTACTTAGTAGTCTGATTTAGTTCAGAAGCCGCTCGTAAATGTATTTTTACTTTCTCGTATACGTAGTATTGAGGAAGTCTTGTAATCGTCAAAAAATTCGACCTCGAGATTTTGACGGATTTACACGTTTTGGACCTCCCTGAGTCCAAAAATCCCGTTTTTGGAATTGTGTCTGTGTGTGTGTCTGTGCGTTAGCACGATAACTCGAGTATGCTTTAACTTATTGCAGCCAAATTTAACATGCATGTACATATAACATCAAAATAAGATTTCTATCAACTTTTGAGACGTCGATCACGAAAGTTAAGCAACCAAGTGCACGGTCGGTACTCGGATGGGTGACCAAAATTTAACATACATGTATGACATCAAAACATAAGGCTTCTATCAACTTTTAAGTCGTTTCCGGTATACGAGAAAGTCAAGGGGAGACCACTCCCGATTTTTTGAACAAATACCAGTACTTTACGACGTTCTCATAGTTTTCAAAGCGCGTTCATAATAATATTATAATTATAAAGACTCACTATGTGGAAACACATACTTGACGCACACAGATTCTCACGCCCGTATTCACAAACAATACTTATCTTATAAAAAAAACAATGCTAAGCAAAATAAGGCATTTCTCGGTGCGTGCCATAAGTATAGCAAGGAATTTGAGGTCTCATAGTGCGCGTGGACACACAGGGTCGTAAAAACCTATTCATAGACAATACAAAAGCAACGTCCAGATATCAAAAATTTAAAGTAGGTTTGAAGTAATAAAACGTCGGTACATTCAACGATGTGAACTAGGCAACAGAATCGAACCAATCACAGAGCTCTATTCAATGCAATGCGTTTATCATCCAAGAGTCGAGAAACCTCATAGTAATGTTTGTGAATACGGGTGTCAGACCTGTTCGTAACATTCTACAATGAATCGGGTAATTCGAAATTAATAACACGTAGCCTAAGTAATATTTGGAATGTATGCCTACTGTTTTTGTATTTTCTTGTACTAAAGGCCGAATTTTGACGATTTATTTTTATGTCCTTTCAGTCCTTTGTTATTTTTTGCGCCACAAAATGTCGGAAATATAAACGTTAGGTTATTGTATTGTTTTGTTTTGAAGAGCGTAGGCGATATTCTATAATAGAAATTCGAAGGTATACAATAATAAGTAAAAGGAAATCAAGGCCTTTGGTGTACCTATACATACCGAATTTTAACCATTTTTTAAAATATCATAATGGTAGCTATCAACCACCAACAAACGAATACCATCCGCTGTCGATGCAGGAACGAGCAGTAACCAGTCAGCTTAGTCTATAGATTGATGTTAGAGCTTTTTTTAACTTTGCATAGCTAACTACCTGTTAGCTAAGTCTGTGGCAATAAAACTCTAATTACCTATTGGGTTCCAAGATTTAGGAGTAAGACAGCGAGTGCTAGTGTACTAGAACCCTGAAGTTCTAGCTCAAGTCTAACCTTCGCCCTTATCATCACTTACCATCAGGTATGATGAAGCTTAAGCTTCCGCGC
This sequence comes from Elophila nymphaeata, assembly GCA_955850985.1. Lineage (NCBI taxonomy): Eukaryota > Metazoa > Arthropoda > Insecta > Lepidoptera > Crambidae > Elophila > Elophila nymphaeata. The sequence continues at coordinate 12,261,587 of OY039076.1, read as the reverse complement.
CAAGTTATAAAACACTCATTCATCAATATTCAAGCACAAGAAATATTTTGATAAAACTGTTGAATCTAGAAGCAAACAAGGCAAGATCCATGCATAGTACGGAATTTTTTACGCATCTCCATTTGGCAACTCTCCAATCTACCATAAACGAGGTGACGCAATAGCGAAGGAATCAGTTCAGTAGTAAAGCACAAGTTGGCCCCTTTGTTTACCCGCTTCAGCTACGATATCCAGAAAAATATTTGGATCATTAAAACAGAAAAGGATACCAGAGGAGACGCGGAATAAGGACTCGGCAGACAATGGCGAATAGTCAATCACGTATAACATGCCTTTTCCGATAAAAACAGCCGTATTGTACGGGTTTCATATAACCTTCCGATCCCTTGACTCGATACCCTTTCAGCTCGTCTTTACATTAAACGTATTCAATATAACAACCAAATCCTTAATCAAAATGATTGATAGAATCATAAATAATAATGAGCAGGAATAATTTCAAGAAAACCGATAATATAATGTTCTTGCCACTCACATATGTCTATTGTGTTTAGTTATCAACATTACACGCGTAGATTTTTAGAAAAAAAAACGAAGGAAATGCAAATATTTATTTTGATTTCTGCGTTAATGTAAAATATTAGTTATCACCAAAACATGGAAAAGATATATATCTTTTTGTTTTATGTAAACTATGAAAATCTTGTGCTAAATTTATGGGAAACCAATTTCTAAGTGATTCATTAGTTTTTGTTTTACAATATTTCTAATTATTGATAAATATTAGACTGAATAATAAACCTCATAGAGCAAAGAAACAATGTAACTTAACACAAACCAAATCGAACTAACAGCGTAACATTAATGGAGTTATACCACAAGTTCGTTAAGGGAAATATAGTCCTACATCTCAATTAGCATCAGTGCTTGGCTCTAGACATCTCTGCCAATGTACGTAGATAGATCTACTACATGTAACCTGCAATTAGTCAATAGACAACTGCATTCTCCATAGCTATTGTGATCATGAAAATTTACGACCTGTTCTCCTAGTAACAACTGAGCAGACACGGCGACGTTAAATGAATAAATCTTTAAACGTTTGATGCAATCTCTCGACAACTGTATTAGACGAAATCGCCTTTAAAGACTAAGTCTTTAGTAGTATGTAAAGAAGGGTTTGCACCAATTACATCGAACACCTGCAAAATGGCTACTGATTCGCAAATAGAAGAAAGTGCTAATGTATCTGATCACGACGTATAATGTCTATTAAATAGAAATCAGACCGTTACTGGACAAACGATAACACAGATAAATGATATTAAAATTGTAAGTGATTTATAAGTTTTGAATTTCGAATACGTTCCCAAATCGCGGTGGATTGAACTTGTATTTTGTAAAACAATTAAAATTGTAACAAAATCCCTGAAATACTTCGAATTGAAAACGGGTCACGTAAAATAAAATCTTTGTAAGGCTTAGAAGTTCTCATATAGGCGAGTTTTGTAACACTTTGAAATGAACATGAGATATGTCAGTGATACGGCTCACTGTGGTTGATGTTTGAAGCCTTACCAACTTACAACTTGGCAATAGTACTTAAGATAAATAATCTTCTGCTTCTGTAAGGTCTCTCTTAGAAGTTGTGAAATATAATCTACACATTTCTGGTGAAAAGTATTTGCTTTGCTCCTAATTATTTAGAGATAATACGAACTTCCTATGACGTTGATATTTCAATAATTAAGAGATAGTTTTATACAACATGGGAAGTACAAGGTCGACCTCTAGGTATACAGAGTAAAATTAATCCAATAACAGTTATTTGCAAGCAGCTGCACACAGTTTGATTTATCTATCTACAATTCTTAATGAGTCTGTTTTATTTTCATCAGTTTGCTAGTGTCCGACTGATGTATTTTCTAATTACACGAAAATTGCACGCAATCTCTTCGCGCAGCGTAAGACGCCAATTGCCCTTTCAGCGTCTTATTTTTGTTGCATAAAGTTCTTCATAAACTAATCTCTTCTAACAGATTTGTTAATAGAAATACTTTCATAAAAAATATAGATCTTCATTATTTTTTAAAATATTTTAGAAAATCCGTCTACAGTTAAATATCTACCACATTCATCAAACTCGAACAGGCAGTAGTTGCAATTAATTGAAATAACATATTTCACACAATTAGCTAGACAAGGTGAAACGACAACGCTTATCATTTTGCTTGGTTAATTAAAATTAACGAGCTCTAAGGACTTTAGTTTAGATAGCCTTGACGATTAAAGTATATAATGTTTCAATTAATGGATACCAAACGCTGCATGCGATGCAAGAAATTCAATTCAGAAAAACATAATTTATAGATAAACAGGACCTGAAATTACCTATTATTGTAAAGGCAACCTTGCACGGTTTCTTGCTATTCTTCTCAGTTAAGTATTCTATTATATTGAAAAAAATGATGAAACCAATTTGATATGCATATCACATGCAACACTACACATGTACAGATATCTCACTCACATACACACACACTGACACGCACACGCGCGCACACGCGCACACGCGCACACACACACACACAGACACACACACATACACACACACAAACGCACATACATTGTCTTGTATTGAAACATAGGACCAAGGAGGGGGGGCCGGAAGCCTGTAACACGGGGTATCCTAGTATGGGTTCCACTCTCTCACTTTGGCTTTATAACATTACACCTATTTCGTTAAAGTTAAGAATAGATCTATTTTACTCATTGTAATGTAATATATATAAGTCATTGTGATAGGAAATAAAAGTTTATTATTATTATTATTATTCTGAGAATGTATTCAATGGAACATTTATTAAGCTGTATTATTTTAGCCTATTCGTTAGCCTATTTCTGTAACGTAGAATATCTTGCCTTATACATTAACATTATAAGAACCTCACGTTTACGTAATAATTCTTCTTAGTATCTAACTACAGATATAAAGCTAGCACTTAAGAAATTATATTAAGTGCTTCCGAAAATTATGGAAGAAACTTCTAGCAATTAAATTCTAAATCGACAGCCTCGGTATAGTGGTTTGCTCATCAGAATTAGATGCAGAGGTCACATGAGAAAGCGCTGTATAAATATGTGCGCGGTTTGGTTGGCAGAGCTTGTTTGTAGCCCGCCAGGCTAGCTTTTGACATAAGCAGTATTGTGGTTCAACAGACAGTGCTCATCAGTTTTTTTTTTTTTTTTTTTTTTTTTTTTTTTTTTATAAACTATTCCACCTGATGGTAATCAGAAGTAGAGTCCAAATGCGAAGATAGCTAGCGCGAAAGACAAACTGCCGCGCTAGCCACCCACGCCTTGCTGACCTGCAAGGTGCTTCTTCACGCCTCTTTTGAATGACCCTGGATTATAGGAAGGAGGGAACACGTGTGCTGGCAGTGAATTCCATTTCTTGATTGTGCGACAAAGAAACGAGTTGCCAAATTTCTTAGTTCGCGTTGGAATGGTAGCCACAGTTTGTCGGTGACAACGTAGACCAGCACGCGTAGTCCTTAAACGGAAGGGAGATGCTGGGATTAGGGAAAAAAGTTCCTCAGAGCACTCGCCGTGGTACAGATGGTAGAAAGCGCTCAATGACGCAACATTGCGACGTTGAGGGTTTCAGAAGAAGTTCGCTTCCATTTTCAACCTATCATCTATTAACATCAGGTGTGATAAAGCTTCTCTCATATATATCGTCGTAATAAAACATTAATGACTCTAAGCGCTTAATCAACCTTTGACAACTTAATCAAAGTTATCAATCAAATCAATTTATAATTAAGAACGTAATTAACCTTCCCATTTCGCTGAATCTACATGTGAACTGCTTAACATATATTCCGCTTCTGAAGTCAAGCCTAAATGTTATTTGTAAACGAAAACTCAGCTTTCAGTAACTTGCTGAAGTTATTATTCGTTTTCATCGAGCACATAGAACTTAACTTTTATGAAGTTAAGAAGTTAACTTTGCAATATGAAATTGCGTGAAAGTTCATACGGTTTACAATTTGGGAAGCTTCATTTAGGCACTTGTTCCACCGTGGTCGTTGTTAGACTACGTAGCTATAGATAGAAACAGATTATATGAATGTGACAGTTTTTTGTTAATGAGGAGGAGAAGAGAATATATAGAAATCTGCTAGAAATCTATTGTTGCAATGCAGGCATCCCAAAAAAAGAATGTACCTAAACAAAGATGATGCACCTCAATTAGCTTATCAACAGACTTATGAAATCGTGGTTTGCATTTGACTATCACAGGATTTCACAGTGGAGCAAATCTAAAGCCACCGTCCCGGTTGAAATTTTTACAGTTCATAATTTCAACCACTTCACCATTCACAATGTTTTTATAGTAATATCAATCTGCGGCGAGGACTTTGGGATCACTTACAAAGATTTTTCATCCTGGTCAATCCTTTTGTCAGTAGAAAATGGAATAATCCACCTCCTTCTTTGTAAATCCATAAAGTGACCAGAATAACTGGAAAGTAACGAATGATACGTGCAAGCCTTAGGTGCAAGCACTTCTCTGCTATTTATCTACGACATGGCGTAGGTATCTGAGCCGAAGGCTGAGCGTTAAGAAGCGCCTTTAGATATGCCACTCCATTTGAAACACTCTTTCAAGAAAGACTGATCAAAATCATCCAATGACTGCATGCAGACAGACAGTGGTCAACAATAAAAATTAAAACTATACACTCGGTTTTGTTTTATAGCTCCACTCGCTCTCTCTATGTCAACAGTGAGACAACTGCTTAACTTTGATTTTCAGTTCGTGCGTAATAAGACAGAATTGACTAATAAATGGATTTGGTTTCACGAAAATTATCTTAATTTACCTGCGTAACTTTATACGACGTAATTGCTTTGACGTTTAAAGTGTTCTTATGATAATAGTATTGAGGTAAAAGTATCTTCATATTAATATCTATGTGAGGAAAAAAACTTTGTAACCCCTTATAGGCACGGAGCGCGGAGAGCATACGATGCTGAATTAAAGTTTACATATGGAAATTCAGAAAAATAAAATTTATGTATAATTTGTGGTACAGTAAAAATTATTGAATAAAAGAGTCGGCACTTGTTGCCAATTAATCGGCGACTAGTACTTTATTACTAAGTAAAGCAAGTTCAAAACAAGTTTACACAATTTATACCAATATTTGAGAAGTTGTTTATCGACATATCCCTTATGAAATTTATGTAACGTCAGGTAAATTAATTAAAAGAATTCTAACAAACACATCGAAGTAGCGGTATTACCTATTTTAAACGCATAGGAAAACGAATCATTCTGTACCCCATCTATAAAATAGATAAATAAGTTTGATATGAGAGGAAATGATAAAGTCTCTTTGGATTGTGCACTTTTTCAGTTTCACGTACTTTTTAAAAATTTTAGTTTTACAACATACGGTTTTCACACGACGTTAGTCGGATATCAATATTCACCAATATAATGTAAACTATTCGTTTTCGGTTTAATACTGAAATGTTAAATTACCTTATTAGCATATTAATTACATACACAAACACATATAAAAAGATTAACATCTTGAAATACAGGCAATCTTCCAGAGATTGCCTAAATTACATTTCAATTCGCCCGTCCATTACTGCGTAACTGAATAACAAATATACCATTATTTATTTTATATAATAACATTATAAAGACAAACTTTGTCCGGGCAATTAGATAGGAACGTTGGTCAAAGAAAACATTACAGCGAAAAAACTGTAGCATATTTTACTTCAAAAGTAAGTAAATAATGTCTTCCTAACTCAATTTGCTCATGTCATTTTCGGTAATGTTGAATACTTCATTCAGTTCGTTTGATCGTCAACTGAAACGCCTGGTTTGCAGTCGCTATTAAAATTTATTTTCTCTATTAACTAGTGCTTCACCCGCTGACTGATCCAGAGGTCTTGCTTAGCATTTTTTTTTTTAGATTTATCGCAAACTTTACAGCATTTTTAAATCTATAAAAACAAATTTATAAGTAGCAACGTGAATAGCCAATTATAAAGTTTGACATATTTAATTTTTATACTTATCACACTGGTTATTCCAATGTCAATCTAATTTAAATTCTAAGTAAACAAAAAATCTAAGTTAAACAAGATATACTTCACACAATGAAAAATAATTACCTATATTGGGCAAAAGTGTTGAGGTGTCGATATTAGTATGTGTGATGTTAGTGCAATGTGTATTGTGTGTGTATTGTTTGATACCAATGCAATCAGCTTCCATCAGCCGCCAACGTCAAACCAGTCATGTCACATTGTGAAATTGGCTTTGCGGGTCAAGAAAAAGATATTGGCATCTCTGAACTTGTCCTCATATGTTTGCACTATTCGCTGTAGCACCGAGTGTCTAGCATAATTTGTACGAGTCGGACCAATAGCCAGGCAATGCGCGCCTAGTGCGTATCGTAGATGCCCGCACATCAATACGCTCCGTGAGCTCCGGACAGTCGACGACACCATAATATTAATAATTGAGCTTGTAAGGGGTTACATAGACCCATATGTAGGGTCGTCTGGGTAGGTACCACCGCCTTTCTTATTTCAGCCGTAAAGCAGTTCGCTGTGTTTCGGGTTGAAGGGTAAGGTAGCCAGTGTAATTACTGTGCATGGAAGGCATATTATCTTAGTCCCCAGGATGGCAACGCACTTGCAGTGTTAAGTGATAAATTTAACCTTAACATTGCTAGCAACGGTAACCACTTACATAAGGTGGGCCGCAAGCTTGTTTGGCATCTCGTAATATAGAGGTGATCTTTTTGATTTCCGGATATTTCAACCACCCATTCCTTTTTATATGACAATTTACTATCATTTTTTTTTATCAATTTTATCTCTCAAAAGACCTAATTCACAAGATATGATTTTATTCTAAATATTTTGGCACTTAGTGCTCTGAGTGTATCAAGAACTCATTTAAACACATTCGTCGCAGGGGAATTAATTTTTGACGCTTGAATTTCCGTTCTAGTGCTACGTTTCTGCGTAATGTTTCATTAATACAAATTTAGACGTTGCCGCTCTTCAGGAAATACCGGGTGCATTCCAATAATTTAATTTATTAGTACGAAAAAGAAAAAGTGGCAAAAATGCAAATTTTATAAAATCCACTAAAGCCGGTATTACAGAATGACACTCAGTAGTCAAACATGTCTTGAGAATCGTCAGTCACTTTCTATCACGCACAAAGTGATAGAGACGTAGGACGCTCAAGTTGGCGTTCATTCTTGAAACTTATTCTATACTTAATAAGTATGTTATTTCTTTACGCGGTCTAACTTACTTAGTACCTCAATTTTCCAGAAATCAAAAAGAACACGTTGTATATAAAAAAATCGGATCGGACAATGTGGAACCGCTCTAAGTGTCAAAGCAAAGGGATCTCCATAGTAACAAAAAATGTCTAACAGATAACAAAATGGCAGCCCACGTCAAATAATGACTACATTATTAATCTATCTATACTAATAATCAAGCTGAAGAGTTTGTTTGTTTGTTTGTTTGTTTGTTTGTTTGGTTGAACCCTAAGATCTCAGCAACTACTGTCTCAAATTGAAAAATTCTTTTTCCGTTGGATAGTCTATTTATCTAGGAAGGCTATAGGCTATATAACATCACGGTACGTCTAATAGGAGCTGAGCATTAATGAAGAATGTTGCAAAAACGGGAGAAAAATATTTCATTTCAAAGCTTTCCCTGCGTGCGCTGCGTAAACGGTTAAAGTTACGGAAAAATTATGTATGACAGAATTATTCTTCATTAAATTTTCTAAAAAAAAGTCCGCGATAGCATATGTTTATCTTTTATGGTTAGCTCACTATAGCCTTTCTTTTTGGTAATCAAATTTGTTTTAAAATAATGCTTTATCTGCGATGGTGTTTTCGTATGCATGATATTATTCCTTATACATTTAATACATTATTTATCACAAGCATTTAATTTTGAACAAAATTGTTAATGACCTCATTTGATTTCAATGAATATCTTAAGAGATTTCATAGTTTGAAATAAACGGAAAATAATAAATTTTGATTTTCAGAGCTTTTGTTGCGTGCGCTGGGTAAACGGTTAAAGTTACGCAAAAATCATGTATGACGGAATTATTTTCCTTTAAAAGTTCTTAAAAAAAGTTCCAGACAGCATTTATGTATCTCTTAAGGTTGACTCGCTATTATAACCTATTTTAGTTAATAAAATTTGTTCTAAAATAATGCATTAGATGCGAAGGTATTTTTGTAAAAATCATATTATTCCTTATCAAAATTTATACTTTATTCATCACAAGTATTTAATTTTGTACAAAATTGTTCTTTACATCATTAGATTTCAATGAATATCTTCAGAGATATTACAGTTTTAACATAACTCCGCAGCTAAATAATGATCAAGTACTACGCACGCATCTATACTGAATTGTTTTTTTTGTTTGGTTGATCGCGCTTATCTTAGGAACTACTGATCCCGTCAGATTCGGACGCATTAGAGACTAATAGGTTCAGAGACACCTCCGAGGGAGATGCTCACCGGTCAGGAATCCTCTTTAGAGTGATTCGACCTTAAAGCTTGAGGACCCATCGAGGTCCTCTCCTTTACTAAAAGCCCTGGTGACTTCAAGAAGGTCATCAAAGATAGCCTGCAAAAAAGAAACCACCTAGAAGGAGTCGAACGCGCGAACGAAGGGTTCCGTGCCATAGATTTTTATCAAAAATCTCCAAAAATTATTTGAAATTTAAATTAAATATTATGTTAATATTTCAAGTTTCTACCTGTTATCGTTAATAAGACCGAGAAATAAAACACGTTTGTTGTTGAGCCCCCTTAAATATTAATTTCATTTTGATTTAATTATTTATTTTAAAAGTGAATAATATAACTAAATATTCTGTGAATACTTCAAGCGTCTATCTGTTGCCGTTATCAAAATCCACCAAAAAAAGTCACGCTTATTTTATGGGAGCCCCTTCAATATTTATTTTATTCTATTTATTAGTATTTTTTGTTACAGCGAGCGGCACCAGAACAACCGGACAGCGGAGTCTTAGTAATAGGATCCCGTTTTACCCTTTGGGTACAGAATCCTACAAAGGGGAACTACTGATTCAAATTGAAAAATTCTATGATTGTCTATTTATCGAGGAACACTATAGGCCAGAGCTTCCCAAACTTATTTTCATAGTGACGCCCTTAGGAAATTTCCAATTTTTACGAGCCCTCCCCCTGTTATAGTAACAGCCAAGTTAAGTACATACCTAGAAAAACAAAAACATATCTTTTTTTGAATTATTTAGGCGTTAACGAATGCGCAAATATTTTAAAATTAGAAAGACTGAAAAAAAATTACCATAAAAACATAAAGTAGCACCGACAAATTTCGACGGCGAAAGCAATGTCCCGGTAGCGTAAAGATGCTTATTCGATTTTTTCGCCCGCGCTGGACGGTCGATTTTTTTCAGTGTATTTTCTTATTTTAAAAACAGAGCATCTCAAAACCGGGTTTAAGTTTAGCAATCGCGACTTACATTTCTTTGTCTACATTTATTTTCGTTCGACTAGCTCGCTAAGCTAGCTAGACAGCCATTCTATGTGGATCGTCTCACGACGCCCGCCCCCGGGATAGAACCGCGACACCCCAGGGCGTCGCGACGCACAGTTTAGGAAACCGTGATATAGGCTTATATACCTCTATAACATCACTCTACGACTAATAGGAGTTGAGCATCAATGAAAAATAATGCAAAAACGGAAAATCCACGCGGACGAAGTCGCGCGGGTACAGCTAGTTAAAAATAAAGGAACAGCCTATTTTACTCCCTGATAAAATAGCTTTCTTTTTGTGAAAGAATTTTAAAACCTTGTTAAGTGGTTTAGGCTTGAAAGCGTAACAAACAAACAAACTCACTTTCTCATTTATAATATTAATATATTATAAGTTAGAATTATCCTCATTATAAAGCCGCAGCATGGACAGTCTACGCCCCGGGTCGATTAGAAGCACTACTTTCCGGGTGTGCGTTGCTCCCGATTTCCGATATCTGTGGTTGCTCCTGTTACACCTTGTACAACATATTAATTAGTTAGATTAACATCGTCAAACATATCATTAGATATTTTATAAATTTCAGTACACAAGTTAATTTAAGAATTTCTTACGAAAATGTATTTGACTTATTTATTTGTGGAAAAGGAACATCAACAACAGCATACCTATATTAATAAAAAATACTACAAATAAAATTACTTGTGAATCGAAAATTTTGGAAATAATCTCGTGTGGTGGTTACGCGGCATACTAGTGACAATAATTAGCATCTCTTCAAAAATCTTTTTAGGTCATTACGGTTCATTTAAATACGTCAATGTATGTAAGCGCCTACCTATTCTTCAAAGTGACACAAAACAATCCACGAGACAATAAGAATAACAGAAAAGATTCCATTCATTACAGCTAGCTAGTGGTTTGTGGTGTTCATTCAATAAAACCTACGTACTATACGTACTCAGCAATGGAAATTAAACAAGCGGAGTGATTGTGGCTCCAGATTGATTTATTACAAACCGCTTTTGATGTTTATATTGGTTTGATGCATGCAATCTGTCCGGATGGAATTATACATTTGTGAGATTTTGTCTTTAACACAATCTTGTATGGTGAATGAGTTTGAACGATGAAATAAAGAAATATAAACTATTAATGATGTATATGCAATGCAGATTTTATCAAAACTATAAATCGTTACTGGCTCCTTATATTACATAAATATAAGGAATTAAAAAACATTGACGTTTATTATATTTAATTACCTATTGTTTCTTTATCTTCTTGTCCTTTAGTTCTTGGACGGATCAATAGTAAGATTCGGTGTCTCTAAAGTGTTGTATGTATGACCACGGAACACAAAAAGAGGTACTGTATGACTAATGACGGATTTTGACAATATGGAATAAGTAACAATTTCCCTTGGATACGGTAGAATTTTTTGTCATATTTTATATAGGATATTTGTCACCATCTTATTCATAGTAAGTAAAAATGTAGAAAGATAACTTATTGACACCCAGCATTAACTCTGCGACAATAAAAATTGAAACTAAATCCGATCACCGATGGAGAGCTACTCACTCACAATGACAGAGACGGATACTTCAAATAAACACATCAAACTGAATTTTAAATTTATTTACCACAAAAAGAATGTGGAATGGAACGTTTTAGAACCACCGATTATATTCTTCAATGAACTCCGTGTACCCACCCTAATTAGGCTTCATAATTTTAAACAAACGGCTTTTAATTAAGGGCATCAGTGATTTATGATTACATCATCGGCTGCTTTCAAGTTTATATTGGTTCCACACGAAGCAATTTTCGCACCCTACCACCTGTCACTCGCAATCTCGGGGCCATTTATATCAAAATTTCGTATTGGCATTTTTAAAGGCGGAATTATGCTTGCTTGTATCAAGCAGTTCTTTCATTTTGTAAGAGATATATTTTTTATTTGACAGAGAAGTTCTTGTCCTTCTTAGTTGCTGGTAGCTGAAAGTGGAAGCGAGCTTAACCCAGACAATAAAAATAAAATGGAATAAATAAAAGAGCCTCAAGAGAGTCATCATAACAACCTTCATAATTCGACCCACAAGGCGAGAGGTTCCAGCATTTTGTCATCGAAGGAGGTTTAGGCAGTAGTCCACCACGCTTGCCCAATACGGATTGGTGGACGGTGTATAAGGTGATCAATACCCCTTTGCTGATCCATTAGTCGCCTACTACGATACCAATTGGAGGATATGGATGGGGTGATGCTGTCTACTCTGCTGGCATCATATGAGAGTGTTGGACGGGAAACCAGGGCATCAGGGGGTCAATTTCTAACCGACTATCCGAAAAGGAGGAGGTTCATAATTCGACTGTTATTTTTATGTATGTTACATCACAACTCATTACTGGGTGTACCGATTTTGAAGATTATTTTAACGTTTGGAAGCTGGTGCTTGTCATGTAGTCCTATTTAAATTTGATCGACATCTGACGAGTATTTTTTGAGTTATCCTAATGCCTATTTAATTGACATCGATGATATCGTAATCTTATCACTTGTTTGTCTAACTAAAAGATCTCGAGATAGTTTCCTGAAAATTTCTATACGTACTTAAAAACAAAAGAAAACCGCCTTCATAACTAAAAAGTGATATAGGTATAAAAGTTTTGTTAAAAAATATATTTGGAAAACTTTTATTGCTCTGTTTTTAGTTTTCAATGCAGTTTTTTTTATTTTAAAATTTTTGTTTCCATAGTTCAGAATTGTTCGGAGTCGATTTTGTGAAGTAAACGTGGAATTTTGATGCATAAGCATCCATGTTGACGAGCAGACAAGACAGAAGAACAGACCGAACTGAAGAAAACTGAAGACATGTCTGTATGGGCTAGTTCCCTCTACTTACCGCAGTCCCGTAATACCGATAGCCGTTGCACTACTAACTCCATTCTTTATTCTATAGGTTTATAAGAGCTCACATTACCGTAGCAATTCTACCGCGTCACGACTGCCCCCATATTTTCTCTATAGGTTTCTTTGAGATTACATTCCGAACGAAGCAGCAATATCGTGGCAGCAGTGCAGCAGCAGGTACAGCACAACGACAGTCACCATGACGCCACGATAGTCCAATATTGACATATTCATCACAGAGTTAACACAAGAACATTGTTTCTTGTTAACAAAACTATTTAAATTTGTCACATTTAGTTCTTTATAGAAAAAACATTACACCCAAAGAAATGGATCTCCCAGGTACAAATTTTAAAAACTTTTATGTTTGCTATCCTAAAGTTCTTAATTTAAACAGCTGGTAGTTCCCTGTCAGCATAATAGTAGGAAAAAGAAAAATTTAACAACTCACGAAAAAAACAGAATTCTAACTGAAACAGCAAACAATAACAAAAAACAAACACAGGCCTCTCTTCAATTTCAGTCTATTTCGTGATAGTAAAAGTACGTAACAGAAAACTAAAGTTAACTATGTTTTTTGATAACGAAAGCACAATTTTAATTGAAATGGAACAATAGAATAACCTGACTTTAAAAGATACAGCTTCCTAAAACTGGGTTACGCAGTTTCGTGTAGGGACTCTTATCCGATTTCTTGGTTCTTGATGTCTAGATTAGATTAGTTATTGAATCGAACGCATATTATAACACTTATCAGACTATGATTAACGTTATAATATGTGATCGATATAACAATGTCCCGTGTGATGCCGGTAGAGTAGAATAGCATCACCCCATATCCTCCAACGGGTGTCGTAGAAGACAACTAATGGATCAGCAAAGGGTATTGATCACCTTATACTCCGTCCACCAATCCGCATTGGGCAAGCGTGGTGGACTACTGCCTAAACCTCCTTCGATGGCATGGAGAGGCCTTGTGTCCCAGCAGTGGGTCGAATTACAAAAGCTGTATTATGATATAATAACAATGTTAACAGCATTAATGTTTACCGAGAGTTAATGATGAAATAGGTAGTTCCTTAGTTGTTGAGGGTTCTGCCTTATCGTCACTTACCAGTAGCCTTGTAAACATAAAAAAGTATTATTATAAAAAAATAGCATGAACAAAGTCAGCAGTTAAAATATTATTATTTCATAAAATCTACCTAAATGATGAAATAAACTAAAACGACGTTTAACACAAATATGATACACATTTTTAATATTTTCAAGATGCTAATACAAGATTTGTAACTTAATACAAAGTTGTTCCAATAACTTTAAAATAAAAAATGAACAGGCTAGAGTCTGTCTTTTATATTATGCCACGGTTACTATGAGAGCACAGTGTCATAAGGGCCTGTCTGCACAGAGATAAAACATTCGCGCCGAAATAATTCCGCACCGTATTGCGTTCAATTTGCATCAAACCACAGATTTTTTTCGCGCGATTTTTTTACTACATGTGCGGATAGTCCTATAAAATCCCATGTTTCACAGAATTTTGCGAGAAAACGACGTGCGGTGAAATATCGCTGTGCGGACAGGGCCTAAATGTTATTACAACATTTGGCCTCAAAGTTGCTAACCTTGATCCGATCTACAAACCATCCTAAGGTTTGCTGTCAATCCGATCTTCAATAAAATCTGATTGGATCAGGCCATCCCTAAAGTTTTGTATCCAGTGAACGCATATAAAACATTCGTATCTCTAAAGATACCATTTCATTTTATTTCAGCTGAGCTTGGTATAGATTTTTATTGTTGTACAAGTATCCCACCTAATTGGAATACAGAAGAACACAATAAGGCTCTTGCATTGATGAGTCAGCCTCACAATGCGTTCACTGTTTTATTTTGAGGGTAGTGGATTAAAAGCTAAATAATGCCGAATATACAACGGATATTTTTTGCATTGCTACTTTAAGCTTTAGGGCGTTGACTGACGTGTAATATTTGCGTACAAAATTAAGGGACATTTGGGATATTAAAATTATGTTGGAATACAGCGAGCTCAGATATTATAAAATATGCTTAGCTACATTTTTAAAGAGACTAGGTTGTTATGTTACTTATACAGGATTCAAATTATTCCAACTTGTGTGTTTGTGTGTACAGCAAATGCAGTTAGCATAACAGTGGGGCTGTTTGTAAGACTTTGGTTTGTAAAATTTATGAGTTTTAACAAATACATAAGTTCTTATTTCCTAATAAAATTATCGACCTTTGATGCAAAGGACGATAGTTCCAGTTATTTTGTTCTTCTCTAAGTATGTATCATGCTGATTCATTTCATACATATTAAATTGAACCTTAACTTCACAACGTAGATATATCTTTACTTTAAAATATATTTATTAATTCCGTGCTTATAAATGGTCTAAGATTCCGTGATACAAAAAAGACTTATACTATATACTCTTTATTGCACTTTAAAATACATAGGATTAGTTGTCAATTATACATAGTTTGTAAGGGCGGACTTATCTCTAAAAGAGATCTCTTCCAGACAACCTATGAAAGTATGTAATAAAATAAATACTGTAGGCGACGCAGATGTAAAAAAGCGGTAATAAATAATAAACAAAAAAAAACCTGGAATATATAAATAAGATACTTTTAAACCTACATAAAATACATCGTAAAAATACATAAATATAATATATTTCCACGCTCACACCAATTATCTAGCTAGCCCAAAGTAATTATCATTAAGAACTTGTGTTATGCATACTAGATAACGGACATTTTTAATATAGGTACATATTTTGCATATTTTTATAAATAAACTTAAATATATAAACAACCATGACTCGCAAACAATTATTCGCGTTCGTCATACAAATATTTGCCGCTACCAATTCGAAACCGGACCGCTTGATTTGCACGCTGAAAAAACATTGCATTTACAAAGAATCTTTTTGGCTCTATTACAATCATATCGGTAATTTTTAACTTGGACTTAATTATAAATCTCTATGTAACTTGCCATAGAGTACACTTGACGTTTTTGTTTTTAGCTACAACTTTGCAGGTGCTATATTGACAAACTTGCTAAGTTATTTTCTACAGTAATTTATTTATTTTTAACCTTTACGTTTTTTCAGATAGGCAGCTATACTGACCACTCCACCACGTATGACACCGTGTCATAAGTAAATAAATACATAAGATAAATTTATTAGATAAAAAGTTTAACTAAGTTCATCATCAACAGCTCATATAATGTCCCCACCGAGGGGCTCGAGCCTACCCTACATTAGGGGCGATTAGGCCTTAGTCAACCACGCTGGCCAAGTGCGGGTTGGTCGACTTCACACACAACCTAAGAATTTCTTAATAGGTGTGTGCAGGTTTCCTCACGATGTTTTCCTTCACCGTAAAAGCGTCGATTAAACGTACATATGATTTCAAAATTTTAAAACACACAGTACGTGGCGGGGATCGAACCAGTGCCTCCCGGGTGGGAGACGACGCTCTTACGCACTACGCCACCGACGACGCTTAACAGAGTTCACATGATGGAATAAACTTTCACTGATTACTAGGTGATTTGTGATAAATAATAGGGCTTTAGTCTGGTCTTAAAAGAGTTATCGATGGACTATCATGAATAGAGGCTGGAAGAACTTTCCACATCTAAGCAGCGTGGAAAGAGAAGGAGTGCTATAAGACATTAGTATAACCCTTAGGAAGGTCAAGCATCTTAGTAATACATGGATGCCTAGAACGAGAGGGCGGTGGAGACAACTGGAATCGGAACCGTAGGTAGGAAGCGGAATCAGGATCATTAAGGATTTTATATAACGATGAGAGGATGTGCACATTACGGCGATCCCGAATAGGAAGCCATTTTAAGTTGACTCAAAATGCAGACACGCGGTCATACTTACGTAAACCATAAATGAACTGGTTGGCTAAATTCTGGTGACGTTCGAGCTTATTATGTGATTCTTCTGTCACATCCAAATAGCAGATATCAGCGTAGTCGAGAATCGGAAGAAAAAGAGATTGAGCTAGCATAATTTTGGTTTTGAAAGGGAGAAAATATTGGCGGCGTTTGAAAGGGTGACGAGTAATGCATCATTTTCCTGAGGTACCCATGGCATATGGCAGTCTATAATTATACCCAGATTTATCACTCATCGTCATATTATAAATAATATGTGGCAACGAACAGAAATCGAGTTTGCTTCCAAGTCTACTGCTACCGTCAATCATTGCCTGCGACTTAACGATTTAGCCCATCCTGAGATTGTAGAAATATTTATTCTTACAAGAAACAGTCTGTGAGATCTCAGACAAACTAGAATGCCGTTAAATCTGTAAATCGTCTGGTGAAAAAGGTAAGATAATGGCTTTGGAACTGCTATTAATAAAAATAGAAAATAATACAGGACCTTGAAGCACACCAGCCGTTAACTGTCACCAATAAGACTAGTATTATCTATTTTCACGCACTACTGGCAGCCAAAGACGTACGAACTCATTATACTTATTTCATAATAAAGTAAACCATTACCTTTTCCTGAATTAAACTTCGAAAACGGAATCTTATTTGAAAATATTTTTGAATCATTTCTTTCTTCCATAAACATCATTAAAAAGCAATAAAAAACTTCTTAACAACCTTTCCGAGTTCCGAAAGGTTCACCTTAAAAGATGAAAAGATTCAAAACATAAATTTATAAGTATCTAAATTTTAAATAAAATCAGTACCCACTTGGATGTATTTTTTGTAGCATATTTTGTTACTTGATGAAGTATATGAGTACGAGATACCTATGATAGCATATGTACGCTTGACAACATTTATAGCCAAACGGACTTCGTGAGATTATCTGTAACTTTTTTTTGTTGACGGGGAGGTCAAATGCATTTACGCATCGTACCTGCGGGGTGGTGCCAACCGCAGGGATATGTGGGACTCGAGGTAAAGGTGTTCCCTCCATATCCAATAAACATCCTCCCCGGCCTGACCTTCAGTGCGCTATTACTGTGCACGTGAGCGCAACTACACCGAAGCCGTCCCAACGCTGCACGTCAAGGCACTCCTTGCACCAATAGGTGGCCAGCAGCCACTCCTCCACCGACGTCTGCTCGACCTGGCGCGTCCTCCTGACGAGGACAACGGGAGCAGCCATCGGACCGCACCCGGGGGACTTCGGGTGCGGTCGTGGCCCTGAAAAGGGAGGTCCGGAACTAGCCGTGGTGGGAAAGCAAAAACAACTCGACGATGGCATGTGACTTCGAATGCCAAGGGACACTTGACATCAAAAGCCACACACCCGCCGAGATAGTTTCCCCACCACGTTAACAGGCTCCGCCAAGAGGAGGCTTCCGAACGTGGACCCCGAGATTATCTGTACCTACTTTGCTTGTCGGCCACCCATTTTTTTTAATAAACAAGGTCTAGCAAAAGACTCCACCTGATGGTAAGCAGAAGTGGTGTCCATATGCAAAGATAGATCGTGCGAGAGATACTTTAAGAACACTTTTTTATTTTATTTTGGGGCTTACAGCTTAAGTAGGGTAGTATGTACTTATATTTACAATAAACATCAAAAAGCCAATAACAAGCCGACACAGGCAACAACTAGTGACATTCGCCTTGCCTTCAAGTTGCTTTTTGTTGAACTGTAAGTGAGAGAGAACATGTGTGCTGGCACAGTAAATTCCGTTTCATGACTACTTATGAGATACAGAATTGAGTTGCCAAATTGCTTAGTTCGCGTTGGACCGATAGCCGCAGTTTGTCGGTGTGTAAACAACGTAAATTAGTACCTAACGCGTAATCCTTAAAAGCAAGTGAGAAGATGGGTTCAGGGAAAAAAACTCCTCGGAATACTCGCTAGGGTATAGATAGATAGACGGATGAATGTGCTAAATGACACAACCAGTATTTATATATTTAATCCTTTTGAAGTTCCAAAACCGAAGCATAAAAAACTAATGATGGAATAAAAACCCTCATTTTTTTTTTTTTTTTTTCATTTATTGGGGTCAAACAAACAGTTACACAATAAATCTTAAAAGTACATTATAAGTCATATGACAATCTTACTAATTGTGAAACCAACATCGTTAACCACAGATAACATTTTTAGTTATTTAAGTAGGTAAACTATTGTAAAAGTTTCATTGGTTAATTTGAACTATTGTCAATTTCGCTTAACTTATTGTACACTGCTCTCTTAAATAAACTTATACTAGTCGCAAATATATCTATTTCATTAAAATAGCTATCATAAATATCAGTCATCCGAGCTATTGGTGAGCGTTTACCTGCATTTGTTCGTGATTTAGCAGTAGTAAATAGGTTAACAGTTCGGCAGGCACGCCTGTGTGGTTTTACTGGCACTTGGTAATATATGTGATTTATTACATCAATACAATCATACTTATTATGACAAAAATCATAAAGCAACCTAGCATGCAATTGTAGTCTTCTAAATTTTAGATAAAGTAATTTATAATTGTCTAATAGTATAGGATAGGATAAACGACTATGAGCACATTTGTAATGCATGTATCGTAAATACTTTTTTTGCACTCTTTCAAGTTGGTTTGAATATTTATTATAATAAGGGTCCCATATGGAAGTGGCATATTCTAATTGTGAACGTATTAAAGCATTATATAAAATTACATATGTAGTAGGCTGTTTAAAATTTTTACTAGCTCTAACAACTAAACCAAACATTTTGTAAGCCTTGTTGCAAATGTTTTCTATGTGTACATCTAATGTCAGCTTAGCGTCCAATATAACTCCTAAATCTCTAATGTTTTGTACCCTCTCAAGGTTTGTGCTACACAAAGAATAATTGAATTGAGAAAATGACTTCTTTTTTGTAAATGTTATACATTTACATTTGTCTAAGCTAAGAGCAAGTTTATTTTTGATGCAGTACTCCGTCAATCGATTCAGATCTGCTTGAAATTTATAATGGTCGTTAAGATTTTCTATAATACGATATATTTTAAGGTCATCTGCATACAATAAAAACCTGCAATTTTCAAAACATTCATTTATGTCATTTATATAAATGACAAACAACAACGGGCCAATAATCGAGCCTTGAGGTACACCTGAAGTGACTGTGACCATTTCCGATTCATGACCATTTATGACTACCTTTTGCAATCTATTACTGATATAGGATTTACATATTACATTAATTAGATTAAAATATGTTTTTTGTCTCGTCAGTCGTAACCACCTACACGTGACAGGTAATCTAAAAATGGAAACTCACCGTACCGTAATAACAATTTACAGGAGTCTTCAAAGTAAAATGAAGATTAACCCTCCTAAACAAACGGCCTAGCAAAAATATTCAGTCTCACGCACAATATTTATAACACCTTAAGATTGTATCAAATACTGAAGTTTACTTAGGTTCTGGCATTAGTTCAAAGGGCGTAATTAATTTTAAACAGTCCTCTACAAACGGTGACCGTTTCTTTGTATCAACTAATTACAGTAAATTAGATATTCGCTTCGGTCATTACAAGTAAGAAGCGGGAATAATTTCGGCTATAGCTTGTTTTAGGGTCGCTGTCCACTAGTCTAGAGCTATATTTTCTATATTTACTGTAAATTGTAGGTATACTTAGTTTCTTTAATGTTTAATCTTATGTCATTAAGGTGAATTTAATTTCATGTGAAATTATTAGATACCCAAGTGGACACAGGTCTTCCTACATGGTAAAACCTTTAGGGCTATAAGTCTAGTTGTTTGACCACGGGAATCAAAGGATCCGATTAGATTTGAGGATCCAAGGTTTGACTCCTACGGGAGTACATGTGTGTGCTCGATTTGGTTAGAAGTACCTACGTCTTGTTTCAAATCCCCCTGACTAACTATCAATCACCATCTTATTAAAGTCTGTCACCATAACAACAGTGTGAACAGCTCACTATCACCTTCGGACTTATCACCACTAACATAATGTGAGTTGGAGCCAAGAGCTTGACCTTTAAATTTAAAAATAAATATTGTAGGTGAAAGGAATTTTGAAATGTTTTTTTGATACTTATTATGTATTTATAAAACTAATATAGATACCTGTTACTGTATAATCCCGTACTACGGTAAATTTTAAGATTTATCAACTTTTGATGGGAAAAGTCCGAACTGTTCTGTTAATATCGTTAATTTCTCAACTTTTACGATCATACATTTGGTAACTCTTAGCTTTTACCAAAAACATACATAAAATATTCAAAAATAGACTAATCGTAACGTGTTAGATGCATCGTCGCGTAGGTACTTTGGGCAGTGGTACAAAACACATTAGACTCTCCTAAAAAGAATAGGTTACTTCTCACGGTTATAAAAAGTACCCTGAACCTACCTATCACTTAGCTTTACAGACATAACACATTAGACTGTTTTGTTACAAAAGCCAACATTTACCAATCGTCATTGAAAAAAATTTGCATGTCCCAAACTTTACTGTAAAGGCCCGAACACCCGTGTCTTTATTATAAAATCCTTATATTTACCAACTCATGTAATCCTAAGATTTACTAATTTACGGGCTTTCACAGTAACATATCGACTCACTGGATAGTCGGCTTAATAAGGCTTGGTTGACACGTGGAGCGTATGAACAAGGTTAAAGACCTACCGTACATGAAAGTAATGACCTAGTAAAATTTTCTGCTCAGTACCAGCCGTTAATCATGCCTTTATCCCTGTGGAATAGAATGTTATTACTTTCTACGATGGCGTTGGTATCTCTACGTTTCGTCCACTTTACCTTGACAATTTGAAGTCTGAGTAGGTAGGTACAACACAACTAGTTTGTTCTTATTTCGGCAGTATTCACTTGGACGGAATTTTTTTAGAGTGGCAAAAGGTTCCCTATTTGCATAAAATTTTAAGCCGTAATATCATGGCATGATAAAATAATTTATTACTAATGATACCTACGCATAATACAGGTATACCTAGAGTTGCCGTCTTCTAAAATTAAAAAGCCTGACTCTGCGCTGAATGAGGCCGGACATTTTGCCCTAAAAGCCGTACGTACGTATGTACATACGTAATTTTGGACATAAACTTTCATACATAACAATATAAATCCGTCATGTTAGTGCAAGAGTGTCACGGCAGTACCTACTTACTGCAAGAGTCTATAGGCAACAGTGACTGCTCCACCAGGCAGTCCGTGTGCGTGTCTGCCAACAAAATGACATTTAAAAAAATCAGACTTCCTCAAAGGTTTACATAAAAAAAACCCTGAAACTATCGATTATACAAATATGCAAGTACTTAATATGGGATCCACTGAGTAATAGACAATATGCCTCGTAACATTATGCAATTATCATAATTTTTTTTATATAAAAATAGTATACCTATGCCAAAAAACAATTATGACAAAGTATTACACCCCGCAGGGACGAGGCGTAAATACATTTGACCTCCCCGTCAACAAAAAAAGGTGGATCCTGACAAAAACGAAGTAATAGGCCTAAGAGGAAAGAGAAAGGTAGGCAGACTAAAAAAACGATGGGCTGATGATATCATTCCCATAGAGGGAAAGAGTTGATGAAATGAGACAAAACAGCGATAAGTGGAATAAATAAAGGAGTCTTTTACCCTGAAGGGGTCCATAGTTCTAATTTAAACGGTTTATTACTAACCGACAAACCACTCTGTCCACCTGGTTGGAAGGTTAGTAATTTTTTTTCTTAACCAACAACCTAGGTGGGTGGTTGAGATTTATTTTTCCTAACCGACAATCTGGTTGGTTGGTTACTACTAACTAATTAGAAAAAATGCAAAAGTATGGAAATAAAAAAGCTTTATTGTTATCTATTCTATTATTATAAGAATAAATAAATAATAAGGCAAAATATGTTTGTTTGTATCAAAACTACGTGTCTCCCCTTAGCTACGAAGTCCGTTACATTCCTTCATGTCCCCCCACCCACAACAAAGGTTGGGAAGCTGAAAAAAGTGATATGTTATTCTGCAAGTCATTTGTGAGCTAACATGGATTTATTTACTTCTCCGTCTATTAGTCGGAAAGTAGGTCAACAACATTTATTGCATACAAATAAAGCGGCGTACGGAATTTTGTAGTTTGTTGCAAAACCTGTCTTTGGTGTTGTCTCGCCGGGTTCACAGCCATGGATCCTGGGCTTAATTTCTGCGTGGATTGATTTCAAAGTTTTTACAAGTCGTTATTTCTGAGCTCTCGTGTGACTTGCGACTGCAGCCAGCTTAATGTGTCTTCCGAAGCACGCAGAAAAATCTTGGTAATAAACAGTTTTTGAGCACCCACCTGAGTTTATTATACCTATCACCCATGCACTCAGTTGCTTCGGGTGATAGTTCCGAAGTAGGTACGCACGATTGTAGCACATTTATCGTCCTCACTCTACTGTCACCGTCTTAAAACTTTAAGTTAGACAATTGCGATGAAATATTTACCATCCTAAGCAAATTGAGTATTAAGTTTATTTTTAGATGTAGGTACATTCGATTGCACTACCAAAGCAGTGACTGAGCTATGACCTTTATATCTTATTGAGAATACTAGTCAGGCTTGAGGGTTCGTAGATATTTCTCACAATTGGATAATACGAATTCCCAAACCCACTCTGTACGGCACGCAGTGCGTAATAAGAGTACACTCGGACGTTAGTTTTAGCACTGTCATAATATTAATATACCTATTATGATGCCATCTCGTAAATTGAACATGCCAATAATTAAAAAGTATTTTTTAGAAAATATTAACCCCTATCTTCTAGGGATTCGGTATGAAAATCTGAGATCTCGGGGTTGAATCCCCAAGACGAAGAATTGTTTTTGATTGATGGTAGGCTTGTAAACTAACAGCATCTTATATTGTTCGGCTGGACGTCCCCCGGACCGGCGCTCCAAAAACGAGTAGCTAATATGTTGTAGTTGTACCTTATTTCTTTGAAAGTCGGGATATATTGAACAAAATTTGTTCATATAAAACAATAGCATTATGTCACACACATCGACGAAAGAAAACAATCTGTAAACAATGAACGGATAAATGTAGTGGTTACATAGCAGTTAAATTAGTTTGAAGTCAATTAAAAGGCAACCTCCAATAACTCAAATTACGGCATAAATTGGGAAATATTTGGAATCGGAAGGAGTAATAAACCTGACTATGAACGTTATATAATGGATTTGGAACTAGTTCGGAATTCTTGCACGCAGTCCATTACCTAAGGGTTTAGTGAAAGGGAGAGGAAAGGTATGAAGCATTTTGAGAATTCTCTAAAGATGCATATGATTAAAATACACGTCTAGAACTAGTGGCGTAATATACAGATGAAGGAAAATTTAGTAATGCTAAGTACATTTTAGGCCATTAATCTTGGTACAGTAGATATAATAATATGAAATACAGCTAAATGTAAAGTCCAGTAACTTAAGTTCAGACTTTTCATGTTTATATTTTAATTCAGGATTGTGTCAAATATCACTATATAATTTGTAAAAATTGTAAGTTACCAATAGATAATTCCTAAGTCTAGAATGCTAAATATTGAAAGAAACATCAGTATACTGTTTGCTGTTTTAATATAATCATATTCAACTTGAAAAGACAGATTCTAACACATTATTAATATTACTATTAACGCTTCGTGTTAAAGCTAAAGAGTTTATTCGTGTAAGGAAATATAAATTTGAGATTCCTGAAGCAGTCCTTTAAGAGCAGCTATGGACACTTTAAACTTTACAAGAAAGAAATAATCATTATCTACACCCAATTAATCTATTAATTGTTTTTGTTTATCATTTTTATAAAGAGACTATCGTCAAAAACAATTTCGGTTCCAAAAATAAAACACTATTTACATAACCATGCCAGAATCCCATTAAATAAGCAAAAGATAAAAATTGCGACTATTCAATGCCGATACAAGCATAAGCAAAAAAATATAAAAGGATTGAATATCGCATTAACTTAGTGAACCATGATAATTTCATGTTAACTCTGATGAATTTATGTACCGTGAAAAAAGGATGTTAATAATTTGAAAAAGCTACGGACAATCACTCTAAATATCTAGTACACCAGTAGAATCTGGTGGGTGTGCTAGCTAACTATGACATATTCATATTTTTAAAAATATACCACCAGATTAAATAATTACAATAATTATATTCAACGATTTGATATTATTAACTTTACACACTATACTTTTATTACCAAACACAACATTGCTACATAGAATAAAATCTTAATAGTGCTTCATCTTTAAAACTTTCATGAAGTACATTTCCTTATAATAGAGGTCCAAGCAGTGAAATTTCTGTGATTAGATTGAAGACCTTAATAATTTTTACTTATTTCTTTATTAACGGTGAACCTCTTGGCCATCATCTCACTTAATGAGATAGCCGAAGGTAGAAGCAAGGTTCCACCACTGAGGGACTGGCTATATTATCACTAGCAACTGTTGGAAAACGACACATTATTGTTACGGCAACAGAATTCAAAGTTTCATGGATACTTAACTGAAAGTATTTGAATGAACAATTAATTAATAATTTACCGGTTCTTTTCTTGTCTTTACCATTTGAACCCTTCCTTATATGTTCACTACTTCACTATTTATTCACCTTTATGGTTTTGTCCCCTTATAGCTTGCTTCTGGGGTCCTATAAACGTTCTCTTACATTTCCTTTATAACTGTTCTTTTATAAATGTTTCATTTTGTCCCCTTCGCCTTCACACAGGACTCCATTCTTAAGAATGTATATTGTAGATAAGCTTAACATTGCTATGCACTCCAATTTAAAATTCAGTTACGTCGGTATAAAGACTGCACTGCATATTGGGTAGGCAGTTGTGCAGGTGGGCAGTTGTGCGATCTTCGTAATAATCGCATAAGTTCTCGTAAGTAGGTGGTTGGCAATGGGTGACCAACATTTTTTATTTAATTTTCCTTCGTGCTTCGGAAGGCAAGTTAAGCTGGTGGTCCCAGCTGCTGTCGAAAGATGGTAGTCGTGAAAACAAGTCTTGTAAGAGGCCAGAAATGGTCATTTATAAAATTCTAACACCAGCATGGACTAAAGTTAGTCTTGTTTTAAAACTGATGGTAACTCTGTCTTTCATTCAGCAAATAAAAGTGACAGCATCAGATTTAGATTTTCGAAAAACTTAATTTTTCCTTACAAATAAAGGTTGCGAATCGAGAATACGATTGCGAATGTTGATCTTGTGATTTATTTCATTATTGCCAAACAGTGTAAGGGCAAATTGAAAGCTTGACCCAATTTTTGATCAATGTAGTTTGTACACGACCCTTTGTTTACGATCAATGTTTGAGAACTTTGAGATGACTTTTTGTTTACCATAATCAAAAGGCAGAATTAGTTTTGAAACAATAAAACTTTTAAGAGCCGGTAAGAAGATAAAACAACGAAGTCAGAAGTTTCCGACCTTTCTTGGTTGTACAAGTATTTAATAAAATGCGATATCGTTATTCAATACGAAATAAATAAATCTAAAATAATAAACTGAAAAACTTTTTAACATACTCATTTGCTTCTCAATATTAACGTCAGCGTTATTCAGTGTATTATCAGTCTATATAGTTCGTATTATCTTACACAAACAAACAAACTCTTCAGCTTTATTGTTATCTTACATACAGATGAAAACAAAATAATGAGGAAGCCAAGAACTAACTACATTAAGTACATGTGGTATCGAAAAACTGGCAAGAAATAAAATCGCACTGCCATATTGAAAAATGTGTATTAGCGTTGAATTGAAACAGATTGAGGCACACATTTTATTTTCGCAAGCAGAATTTTCTAAACTTCACAAAAGGTAAGCAATGAATGAACACTTGATGAAATTGCGTCAAAAATATGTGCCAATTGTCGGATCCTTTCGGTTACAGTTTGCTCGTTTGCCAGCACTTTCTTTTGCATTGCATATATGGCGTGACGTTACAAAGGCTGATGATTCTAAAAGCCGGTCCTCGTTATTTCCCGAATATACTCCACGGTTGGGAGATATGGCAGGTCCGCATAATTTCGCAATATTCATCGCGTCACACTTTGCAAGCAGCGTGATTATTATTATGCATACTGGCCAAGCTGAATGAGAGTAATTTAATGGTTCACCTTCATGCTTTGAAATTATTTTGGTTTGCGACCCGTTGCTCTATGTTATTAATTCGTTATGCATAATTGTTGCACATTGTCTCTTACTTGTGACTAGTTTTATAAATGTCACCGTAAATTGTACAAAAATTGTAACACCAGGGTACTGTCCTCTCCACAACTTTATTCCTGCTGCATATCAATGATCTGCTCTTAGCTCTCGGTAAATTTGGGTACGCAGACGAGAGCACAGTCTCGGAGAGGTACTACTTCTCTGATGCGAAGTCAGGTGCAGATCCGATCATTGAGGGAGGCAGGTGAAGTTAACTTGTTTGGATTCAATCCCTTCAAACCATAGGCTTGTCTTTTCTCGGCGAAACGGAGTCCACGCCATCAGCCTGCCTAGCATGACCACCGAAACACGATATGATATAGCCATTCATCGCTTTGAACTGTCAAAAATCATTGGATATAACCGCAAACTTGAAATTTTATCGAAACTGCGAACATTTAAAGGCTTATACTCGTTTACAGTTTCGATAAAATTTCAAGATGGTGGTTATATCAAATGATTTATGACTATATCATATCGTGTAACGGTGGTCATGCTAGGCGGGCTGATTGCTGTTTTTACACGACAATATATCATGCCATAATAGCGTTTCGTGTAAAACAGCAATGGATATGTGATTCACTCAGTGATTATCACTTTCAACTGTCAAAAAATGTTAGCGAATAGGCAGCTAAGGAGTGGAACTCTTTGCCGAGGTCTGTTTTCCCGGATCAGTATAATCTGGACATCTTTAAGGCCAGAGTGAACAAGCATCTTCTAGGCGAGCGTGTACCACCTTAAGCCTCATCGCTTTCCATTAGACGTGGTTGTGGCCAAACGCCCAGCATATTCATATAATACATACGAAAAACACGCTTTGAAACATTTGTTTTCTAATGGATCAAAATTAACATCATATAAGGCATAGTCACAGTGTTTATTAAATTTGTTACAAAAAATTATAATAGTTCAAGGTTTGGAGCTTAGTGAATTATATAATAAAAAAGATACTTTTATTGGTGCACTTCCGTATAATATTACGTTTATTGCATCAGTTAATGGCAGTTTGCTACGAAGTTATACCCTCTGTTGAGAAGTTTTGTAATATCCTCGAAATAAACTCCAAATTCGTGGTCAGAATGCACTGAGTTGTTTAACTAAGTGCCGTTTTATGACGTAACATATTAAGGAACAAATTAAGTACCTACCTAAAGGTTATTTGAGCATTTCCTAAAATATTTAGTTTTCCGGAAGTTTCCAATTATAAAAAATGGCTTCTTATCCGACTTGTTAGAAACTCGCGCATACTTTTTCTACTTTTATATTATCAAATATATCCTACTTATTTACGTGAATTCGATTTTCTTCATCCTCTTGATGTACCTTACACAACTTATCTCCTTTTTCTCCTTAAACTTCATTCCGAATTTTAAACATAGAAATTTGTTCAAAAAGTGAACAAATTTCTATGTTTAAAATTCGTTGACTCATTGTTCATCCAGGAAAGGTCTATCCTATTGCCATTGCACAGACAGTAGGTACGTGACATTTGTTCAATTTTCTACAATTTTGTTATTAAAGAGTAAAGTAATGTAGCACTGTCATACACGACTTAAGCTTGTTCTCTCAATACCAGACTGATGTTTATTTTTTACTCACATATTTATTTTTAAAAATTAAGCTATTTATGTACTACATGTGATCTGGAAGAGATATCAACTTCAAGTAAGGAAAACTTTTCTACTGTTTATAATTTTAGTGTTATTCTCTTTTCGTCATTCTTATGAATCTACCACCTACAATAAACTATGAAAGTAATTTAAAATTAAATAAATCAACTCAACTAAATAAATTGCTACTGCACTAATAGAAATACTTGAGATTTTTAAAAGTATCAAGTAGCATTTCTTTTTTTTTTATTTGGTGCAAAGATTAATTACTTACACAAATCTACTTAACTAATTTAAAAACTGTTACATAGAGTCTGTGTGACCAGCGATATTGTCCACGATGACGGAGGTTTATAACATGAAATATTGTTCAACACAATTTCTTTAAGTCTTCAGGATTTCAAGTTGACGTTGCTTATTTAACCTCCTATAGAACTCTTATATGGATTCTAAGGTAATAGAATAATGTCATGAATAATATCTGGAAATCGTACCAAGATGGCAGCAACGCGTGCGACGCCAACGCGAACTATCGGAATCCGAGCGACAGATAATATGTTATTGGAAATGCAATCGACGTGGCTCCGCAAGAATTGAATTATCTGAATACTATGGAAATACGGGACGTTGTCTTATTGAACTGTTGTCGTCCGTAATAGGGGCGATATAAATGTTGTATAAATAAAAATATTGTATATTTCCATGGTCACACCACTTATATCTAGTACACAATTAAGTATAATTAATAACTTGCGTTAAGGATACTGGACAAGGAAGCAAAGATACATACTAAATTAGATATCATTATATTAAAATGGTATAACTTAATTTATATCATCTGATATCATTAAAAATATACTTGAAAAAGAAAAACAACAACCATGATTCTTAGAGAATGGACATACATAAGGAAAGCATGCTGATTCAGCGCTTCTCATAACCAATTCAAGGATCAATCGTTTAGACAACGTTGGCAGCCCTTGTAAGCAGAAACTTTATACGTAGTTATCTAGGGTATCCAAAATACTTGTTTTATTAAGGGATCAATCAGCTTGTTTTCTAGACTTCTTGTTACGAAATGCAAAGTAATAACTCAGCATAGAAAGTGCTCTGATGAACAAATTTTCTAACGATTTTTGTGTAAGGGTAACCTTAGCTTATAGACTTTCAAAACAGATTTTGACTATTGCAATTAGCCGTAGATGGCCAGCACCGCTAGAAATTTTGAAGCAACCGAGGGTCTTTTGTACGTCTCCTAGTCTTTAAGACTGTAGGGCGAATTTCCCTCTTCCCGTAAGATGGTTTTCGATTGACAGGTACTTCCTCGCAGGAGATACCTGTCAATCGAAAACCATCACTTGTCGTATAGAGAGGAGTCTATTGAGGTTTTGGACGTTGAGGATAGTGTCTGAACACATACAACACATACACAAGTAGATGAAGTAGACCCTTGTGAATGTTATGTGATACGCAATAAAAATATTTGATTTGATGACAGCACTTTCACGGAAGTTCACTTCAATCTTCCAGGGGCCTAGAAAACTGACTATCGTTTCAAAGCGATAACATATCGAAATTCGTCATCGTCGTCGTCGGCCATCATATTGCTTTATTATCTACAGCGACTGAGCTTTCGCTACCAATTTACTTAGCGATGAAGATTAACCACGTGATGTAATGAAGTTAAATCATGTTCGTAGCAAACTTCGTTATCATTTTTAAATTGTTACTTTGACCGGGCCCGCAGGTGCTAGGCTGTTGACGGCGGCCCGTAATTTACGCGCAATATAGTCGCGGTTGTGGGTGCAAAAACATGCTTCTAGTGAAGCTATCCCAATTCAGATCTGGATAAGGTTACTAAACAGCATAAACTCAACATTTAGTGTGTTATTTAAGAGCAGTTTGATAACTACCCCAGAAAAGATAATTTCAAACGCCTCTTCAATGTGGATCTCAAACACTGACACCTAACTTCGATCAAATTTGAAAATAGATGTTACAAATTCGAAACACACACAAAGCAATTACTACAAAACTAACTTTAAACTAACAAGCCGAGGGTACTAATTACAAAAAGTCATTAGACCCACCTTTCATAAAACATGAAAGTTCAGAGTTCAGAGAGTGAATAAATGATTTACGAAATATCTCCGAATTCAAACAGAACAGTAGATTACAGTAATAATGGGGTCTTTATTCCATCGCTATCAATTACATAAATTCTACGATACCATATTATTCTTTAAGTAATTGTTAACATTAATCGTTGAACGCTTTTACATGATAAATTTTATTAAAATCACTACTTAGTTGTGGCCGCGACTTCGTTCGCGTGGATTTCCCTAAACTTTTCATTGATACCTACTCGCCTCCTATTAGTCGTAGCGTGATGTCTTAGCCTTCTTCTATAAATGGAGTATCCAACCTAAGATTCGCGCGTTTAACCAAACAAATTATTCAATTTTATAATATAAACTACCTATAGATTATATACCTATTTATTTTATACAAAATATTGACGTCATTAAAATGCATTCTATAGGTCTATATACCTACTACATAAATGATTTGAGACTATGATATTGTATTGCTTCCATTGATAATTACGAGCAAAATTAAATGTGTATTGATATAGGTACCTTCCTCTTTAAATAATGATCAGTTTTTAAATTTAGCTGCTCTACAAGTTACATTAGTAAAATTTCACTACATAACTGAAATGATAAATGAAATAAGGAATAAAAAACCACTAATAAAATATGATAAGATATTGAATTTAGTAAAAGTGCAATATTGCGGCACTCTAGTCGTAATGTTGTCATTAATATTACGAAGAAGAAATATAAGTATATTCAAAGTAAACATAAATAAATTATATTTTTACTCTACCTTACGTAACATATCCATTAACTGTACGATATAATGTTCCTCACGGATCGCTACATTAACCTGAATAAGTAATTGTTATTTCACATTACTATTTAGATTGATTTGATCACTTTCAGCTTCGTTCATGTCAGCTGCTGTTTCTTAATCCATAATGGCTGCCCCATATACCTTTCCAATTTCGGATCTAAGATCGTAAAATGGATGAGTTAATTCGGCATCTTGAAATTTTAACGCCGTAGGTAATTTCTTTAGATTCGCTTGTACTCGTATAAGTGTATACGTGGCTTACACCGCGCCCTTTGTTCTTTTATTGGGTTTGCATAAAAGAATCAGTTCGTCTGGATGTAAAATAAGGTTCAAAGAAACTAGACTTGTATTGCTTTGAAATGTTTGGAGATGTACGTAATTTTACTTAATTTCGGATACCCGAATCCCTTCTCAGAATCATTAAACACGACAGGAGAGAGAAGATATAGTTTTCTTGATTTAAAAAATAAAATTATTAGCAAATAATAATTGGTAACAAAATAAGTTATGACATTAATAACGAAAATCAAAGTACGCGCAAATTACAAAAATAAGAATATGTTCTGAAAAGTTTATATAAGAGTAAATTATTAGTTCCAAGATTGTTCCATAAGTATCAATTATGTTTTACATGGTAGGAAAAAAAACACAGAAATTATTAATGATGTTTAAAGGATGAATGATTTATTACAGTTTTTTTTTATACCTATCCAAATAAATAAAAAAGAAATATGGGCCACAGAACTACTTGTCTATCTCTCCTGTTTTATAAAAGTCGGTGTTTTAAGTTTAAGATGACGTATTATTCAAAGAAGTCACTTATTTGAAAATGACGGTAGCATTAACCATAAATGCAATGAAGTAAACACATGAGACAGTAATACGAAAGAAAAGTGACGTAATGTTGCATCAACAATGAACACTGACCATCTGTTTACTAAGTAAGTGAGTGAACGTCATTGCTTTTAAAAATTATTTGTCACCTTCGCTTCGGTGTGTAACAGGAAACATACTGAACTCCTTACCTGAAACAAAAGAGTAGATACATTATTTTACATTTTAAAGGAGTCTGTTTCTACTTTAGAGTGCAATTTAATTACTTTCTCGTACGTAGTATAGAGGAAGTCTTGTAATCGTAAAAAAAATTCGAACTCGAGATTTTGACGGATTTACACGTTTTGGACCCCCCTGAGTCCAAAAATATATTTATTGGAATTATGTCTGTGTGTCTGTCTGTGTCTGTGCGTTAGCACGATAACTCGAGCATGCTTTAACTTATTGCAACCAAATTTAACATACGTGTATGACATCAAAATATAAGGTTTGGATCAAATTTTGAGCCGTCGATCACGAAAGTTAAGCAACCAAGTGCGCGGTCGGTACTCGGATGGTTGACCAAAATGTAACATGCATGTATGACATCAAAATATAAGGTTTCTATCAATATTTGATTCGTTTCCGGTATACGAGAAAGTCAAGGGGAGACCACTCCCGATTTTTTTGTTTTGTTTTTTATTATTATTATTTTAGTTTGTTATTTATACCTATTGGTTTATTTATATTAAATGATCCTTCTAGCCGTAAGCTTTTTATGTTGCAAGATTTGTTTAAACTTCACTTTACACCTCTTTTATACATTTTGAAACTTCAATGTCCACCAACAAAATATGGAATAGCAATTACTTCACTGAAATTAAGAGTTGTTCACTACGTCGCCATTTTACTTTTTAGCACCCCCAATAAGTATTCTACAAACGTATCAAATGAAAAAATCCCTGAGAGATATTATAATATTCATACTAATCTTCTAAAGTTTATGTTTATGTACAGAGAAAACAGATAAGATTAAAACGAAACCAAAATCGCCTTAAAACTCTAACCAAATTAATTTATTAATGATTCAATCAGTCTTAATCAAAAACAATCAATCTTACAGTACACTCAGTTTGTTGTAATAATAATATGTGACTACTTTTGCTATTTTGACAACCTTATTTCCTTAGTACTTAACCTTATGAATCAAGAACTGTCAAAAATGGTTAGATACATGACTGTATACTCGATGAGTTGTATTCATTCACGCCTACAGGAACATTGCAGAAGGAATTTCTCCAGAGTTCTTGTTGTAATAACACGTGTTGGGAGACTCCGTTTTTTGACTCAATCTACGGTATAATTTATTATTACTTTAGAGATACTCTTTAACTTGACATTGGCAAAATGCGTAATCTTTATATGTTGCTAGGCCATTAATTAAGAATAGAATCGAATATAACATTGTAGAATTACAAACTGGATAATGAACAGATATATTTCTGCCTATTTACGACTTTTGAAGACAACTTAATGATAAAACAAACAAGTTGTAAAAGGCAACAGGAAAGGTAAAACAAATTTCTCGGTTACAATGATACGTAAACGTAATACCCTAGTAAGTACGTGATCGAAATAAAAGTAGTCGTGAACAATTCTTTGTAGTTGTTGATAATACCGAGAATGATAGGGTACTTCCAACGTCAAATAAATACAAGTAGGTGCTTAGTTGGTAACAAATATAAAAAGGGAGAAATTAAAGTCATGGAGAAAATAGTGTATCCTAGCTGGCGCGGACGCGGAGCTGATTGCGAGTACTACGAGCATATTAAACATTGTTTAGTTTTAAATTAGCTTTAAAATTAAATGGCTAGTGTTCTTGTCAGTTTACATAATATCATTTTCTAGGAATCTCTACGCTTTGTCTCAGTCAATGGTATCCAAGCGATGGTAAGACCGGAGGTGAAGGACTAGTAAATCTGAGGGAAGACGTCTCGAAGTTCTTCTAAGCCCTTCTTGTTTTGCAATGACAAGTTTCTATTTTAGCCAAAATTAAGTTTATGACACCTCAGATATATATGTCAGTATATAAAATATCTACGAAGTTAAATTTTATTCACGTCTTACATAATTTTGTAACACTTAAGCTGAATTTACCTATATTACGTGGTATAGGTAAAGTAAGTTTTATGTCATTATTTTCACTAACAATTTCATGTGTAAACGTTAAGTTTCAAAACACAATGCATCCATGCTTTCACTGATTTAGTATCGAGCAAAGCGCAAATCATTATTTTTATTTATTTTTTATTTTATTTTTATTTATTCGGTGAATCAACAGCTACATATTCTTATATATTAAACAATATGGATACTTGCAAGCCAATAACAGATTCACACATATAACATTAGAATAAAAATTATAACATGAGCACAACTAAACAATTAAAAATAATAATAAGTATAAGAGATATAATAAGTAATAATAAGCATACTATCCCTATAAAGCACAGGAAATCTAGAATTAGGTAGGTATAAGCTTAGCTTAGCTCACTCGCCAGCAAAGAATTGGCCACTGATTAGCGTCCTCGCCGTTCGGTCACTACAACTGAATATATCCAGGTTGAGACTCTTTGAAAACTCGTTAAATTCTTTGGTCGCTCGGTACACGAAACTGTTTTGTCTGTAGTTAGTGCTACACAGAGGTACATGAAAGGGTACCAATCGACGACTACTTCGGGGTACATTAAAATCAAGTCTACTAAGTAAGTCTGGACTGTTAATTTTTCCGGTTGCTATTTTAATTAGAAAAGTCACATCAGCTACCTTACGTCGCAGTTCCAAGGGTAAGAAATGAAATTTCCTGCACAAATCATCGTAGTGAGTAGAATCGTATGAGAGCTTAGCACGATAGCAGAGATGTTTCAAGAATTTCTTCTGTATACGTTCAATACGTACTATATAAGTGGCATATCGCGGATTCCATATTTGCGAAGCGTACTCAAGGATACTTCTAACGTAGGTGCAATATAAATTTTTTAAAGTTTTGATATTTTTGAAGTCTCTAGAGCTACGCAATACAAATCCTAGCGCCTTAGATGCTCTAGCTATAATATTGTCAACGTGACATTCAAATGTTAGCTTGGAGTCGTGCAATACTCCCAAGTCCCGTGACATGTTGCGCTTTGGGAGAACGTCTCCAATCCTATAATTGTACATGATGTTATTAGTTTTTCTACTAAAAGTAACGATGGAGCATTTGAGCGGATTTAAATCGAGTGAGTTAATCCTGCAATATAACTGGAGGCGGTCCAAATCATCCTGCAGAGCAGAAGTGTCACTCATAGATCTAATCGTCTTGAATAACTTCATATCGTCCGCGAAACATAGTAATTTAGAGGAACGTAAGCAAGAAGAATTTATGTCATTTATGTAAATAACAAAAAGAAGAGGCCCAAGCAGGGATCCCTGAGGTACCCCACTAGGGACCTTTACCCAACTGGAAATATAATTATTAATGACCACTGCCTGAGTCCTATTACGGATATAGGATTCAAACCACCTCAGTAAGTCACCACTAACACCCACCGCTTCCAACTTGCGCAAAAGCTGACAATGCTGAATTCGATCGAAAGCTTTGCTGTAATCGGTGAAGATTACGTCAACTTGGTTACCATTGTCCATAGAGGAAGTAACAAAGTCGTTGAAAAGGGCAAGATTAGACACAGTTGATCGGCCTGGTAGAAATCCGTGTTGAAAATCATTTAATGAGTGTTTGATAGCAGCGTATAGCTGTACATGTACTATTTTCTCCATAATTTTGGAAATCAAACAAAGTTTAGATATTGGCCTATAATTTACTACATCATTTCTGGGCCCTTTTTTGTGCACTGGTGTTAAAAATGCGGATTTCCATGTGTCAGGAACGCGACACTCCATAAATGATTTCTTAAGGAGCATTGTTATTGGGGATGTTAAAGTTGTGGAACAGTTAATAAGAAAAAGTGCGGGTAGGTCATCCGGGCCCGTGGATTTAGAAGGGTCTAAGCTCTTAAGAAGTTTAAAGACTGAGTCCTCACTTATATGTATCGTTGAAATATCGCTGGCAGAAGGGATTGAACTCCCCATATCTGACAAAGGTTGATCAATGGTTTTGAAATTCGACTGAAAATAATCCAAGAAAGCATTGCTTATGTCTTCACCTGTGGTTAAAATATTATTATTGTAATATATGCTATTAGGCATAGTATTGGATTTAAGTTTGTTTTTAACGTAGCTGTAAAAATATTTCGGGTTATCACTTATGGAGCTCTCGACAGATATAATATAATCTAAGTAGCAAATTCGTTCAAGAGTTTTCATTCTTAAGCGCAGCAACTTTAATGTTTGTAAGTCTCTTAAATTACCATATGTGTTATATTTATGTCTATATTTAATAACCTCTTTAATAACTTTTTTCAGTGCGGCAGAAAACCACACAGGGTAGGTTTTATTGCTATTAAAATATTTACAAGGAACATATTTATCACGTAGAGAATGAAAAATTGTATAGAAAAATTTAACACTTTCGTCCAATGACCTGGAGGAGAACTCACTCTCCCAGTTTATATCATTTAGTGCCGTGTTAATAGAGGTATAGTCAGCTTTACCAAATAAATATTGTTAGCAGAAATGAAGAATGAATCGTTGCGAATCATGACGTCACCACAACGCCGCCATGAAAGCAATCGTTAGTTCGCTCTCAGCCCATTTGCTTGTCGGACGTTGAAGGGTGAGGTTGGTTGTAGTGGTGATCGACGTGATTTGCATTGAGTCATTTATTTCATCCTTATTGTTCGGTTATTGTGTAAAGAGTGGTTTTCTGTGCATTTACTTGTTATTTATGGTGAAAATCTAATTGAAAGTAAAATTGTTTCTTTATCGTATTTTATTCCAGTCCTGATTCCTAAAATCAGAAGTGGGATAATATTTCCTACGCCTACATTAGAGGTTTTTTTAGTTTAAAAAAGAAAATAACAAGCAGTTGCAGGGATTCGATTTATTATGCCGCTACCGTCACAAAATCTGAAAATACGCCACCGCGCCATGAGATTAAGCGTGGTATGTACAAGCAAATCACATCGACACCATCATAGATCTCTTTCTTGTAGTCGTGGGTCGCGTCCACGGTTGTCTAGGAGTGAAAATATTTCACGGTTTCGTAGGAGTGATACTCGTGTGTCTACTCGGCATGTAGAATGTAGTTCGCGGTCTCAACGTAGCGCGTCTCGATACAGTAGATTCCGTACTCATTCGCGACTTCGTCACAACAGAGCCGATTTACACCATCATCATAGTGACCGTCGCGGGTCACGTGTAACGATTCGATGGCGGAGACGTTAAGCGCGATAGTGTCTACACTAAATGCCATTGGGGAAAATACGGCGAGTGTACCGCCAACCCCGTCTAACCGTGTTCGTGTTAGAAATACTGCGAGTGTAACGCCAACGCCGTCTAACCGTGTTCGTGTTAGAAATACTGCGAGTGTACCGCTAAACCCATCTGCACGTGTTCGTGTTAGAAATACTGCGAATGTAACGCCAACCCCGTCTAACCGTGTTTGTGTTAGAAATCCTGCGAGTGTACCACCAAACCCGTCTTACCGTGTTCGGGTTAGAAATACTGCGAGTGTACCGCTAAACCCGTCTCCACGTGTTCGTGTTAGAAATACTACGAGTGTACCGCTAAACCCGTCTGCACGTGTTCGTGTTAGAAATATTTCGAGTGTAACGCCAAACCCGTCTGACCGTGTTCGTGTTAGAAATACTAAGAATGTAACGCCAAACTCGTCTGATCGTGTTAATGTTAGTCCTACCCCCGATGCGAGGACAGCAACCCAATCGCAGCGCAGGTGCTTGCCGATGCTATTCTAGCATTAAATAAAGCAAGGTGCCACAGTAACTTTGTATCTAATTTTGTTCTATCGTCTATCAATAATTTTGGTGCGAGGAGGTAGAACGCGCAAAATTGGTTTCGGAAAACATTGTTTCGTTTCTGGCCATTTATGTCAAGCCTAACCGCAGTAAATTGGTCTGCCATGGACCAGCTAGTGCTTTTGGGCAGCGCTACACTACGCCACTAGATTTCGAGTGCAACTGCGATCAGACTGGATATGTAACCTGGGCCGAGTTAGGCCGAGTGTC
Organism: Elophila nymphaeata; assembly: GCA_955850985.1. Taxonomy (NCBI): domain Eukaryota; kingdom Metazoa; phylum Arthropoda; class Insecta; order Lepidoptera; family Crambidae; genus Elophila; species Elophila nymphaeata. The sequence goes on along the minus strand of OY039076.1, from coordinate 12,223,265 downwards.
AGGTTAGGCCGAGTGAGGCCGAGTGTCAGGTTAGGCCGAGTGTCCGTTTAGGCCGAGTTAGGCCGAGTGTCAGGTAAGGCCGAGTTAGGCCGAGTGTCAGGTTAGGCCGAGCGTCTGACAGACTGAGGCGCAAAGCGGGCGCTCCAATTTCTGGACCTGGCCGGTTGTTTCCGCCGTTGCATCGTGTGAAACGTGTTGGTGTTCATTTAATGGGGTCACCCGGGGCGCGGACGGCCGATGCTGCTCATATGGGTTGGAGACTCTGGCGGTCATCATAGCGTTGCGAAGTTTTGTGCATTATTTGAGTGGGGTGGCTTTCAAAGTCTTAACCGATTGCAATGCTCTGGGGGCCGCAGAGATCTTCTGCCAAGGGTTGCACGCTGGATGATTTGTTTACGGGATTTTTTAATATCGAATATAGAAAGGGAAATGGGTTTCCGAGAGTTGTGCGGCATTTTTTTTTAAAGTTGTTTACCTAACGCTCTTATGGTGCAGTTCTTACTTGCGAACGTCTATGTGTGCGTGTGTATGTATGCAAGTCACGTGGCGCTCTGTCGTGGATCAAAGGAGCGCTACCCCAGGCGCACGCGAAAGGTGCCGTGCAGGGACGTCTGAGGATATGTATTGGGCTTCGGCCTTGCAGACATATCTTACGATATGTGTTGGGCTTCGGCCTTGCAGACATATCTTACGATATGTGTTGGGCTTCGGCCTTGCAGACATATCTTACGATATGTGTTGGGCTCCGGCCTTGCAGACATATCTTACGATATGTGTTGGGCTTCTGCCTTGCAGACATATCTTACGATATGTGTTGGGCTCCGGCCTTGCAGACATATCTTACGATATGTGTTGGGCTTCGGCCTTGCAGACATATCTTACGATATGTGTTGGGCTTCGGCCTTGCAGACATATCTTACGATATGTGTTGGGCTCCGGCCTTGCAGACATATCTTACGATATGTGTTGGGCTACGGCCTTGCAGACATATCTTACGATATGTGTTGGGCTTCGGCCTTGCAGACATATCTTACGATATGTGTTGGGCTTCGGCCTTGCAGACATGTCTTACGATATGTGTTGGGCTCCGGCCTTGCAGACATATCTTACGATATGTGTTGGGCTCCGGCCTTGCAGACATATCTTACGATATGTGTTGGGCTCCGGCCTTGCAGACATATCTTACGATATGTGTTGGGCTCCGGCCTTGCAGACATATCTTACGATATTTGTTGGGCTCCGGCCTTGCAGACATATCTTACGATATGTGTTGGGCTTCGGCCTTGCAGACCTATCTTACGATATGTGTTGGGCTTCGGCCTTGCAGACATATCTTACGATATGTGTTGGGCTCCGGCCTTTCAGACATATCATTCGATATGTGTTGGGCTCCGGCCTTGCAGTACCTTCCTAACTACCGACGTAGAGTACCTGGGCCGAGTAAGGCCAAGCGTCAGGTTAGGCCGAGCGTCTGACAGATGGAGGCACCGAGCGGGTGTGCCAGTTCCTGAGCTGCGTGGCCGGGTCCGTCGCAGTCTGCGTGCTGACCTACCCGGCAGTCGCGCACCCTCCACGTGCGTGCCCCTGCATGCGCGCCCTGCTTGCGCGCCCTGTCTGCGCGCCCTGCCTGCGCGGCCTGCTTCCGCGCCCTACCTGCGCGCCCTGCTGCGCGCCCTTCTGCGCGCTCTGCTGCGCGCTCTGCTGCGCGCTCTGCTGCGCGCCCTGCTGCGCGCCCTGCATGCGCGCCCTGTCTGCGCGCCCTGCTGCGCGCCCTTCTGCGCGCTCTGCTGCGCGTCCTGCTGCGCATCCTGCTGCGCGTCCTGCTTGCGCACCCTGCATGCGCGCCCTGCCTGCGCGCCCTGCCTGCGCGCCCTTCTGCGCGCTCTGCTGCGCGCCCTGCTGCGCGTCCTGCTTGTGCGCCCTGCATGCGCGCCCTACCTGCGCGCCCTGCCTGCGCACCCTGCCTGCGCGCCTTGCCTGCGCGCCCTGCCTGCGCGCCCTGCCTGCGCGCCCTGCCAGCGCGCCCTGCCCGCGCGCCCTGGTTGCGCGCCTTGCTTGCGCGCCCTGCTGCGCGCACTACCTTACAGACATATATTCTTTCGATATGTGTTGGGTTTCGACTTTGTATCCATATCAATTGATATGTGTTGGACTTTGGTCCTGCAATCTCGTATGGCTTAGCCTTGTACGTAGAATAGTGAGAATAAGCGATGTGTGTGGTCGATGAAGTTTGTAATACGATGATTGTTAGTGAAGTAGAAGAAGTTAAGAAATAGCATCGTGTGTATCATTGAAAGAGGGCCTTGATTGTGTGAGGATGAAAGAATAGGCAACTTTACAAAAAAGTTTTGTTTTTGTGTTCATGTTGTTTCTCATCGACAGATTCCGAAGCTGAAGACAATGATGACACCGGTGCTGAGCCCTGGTCTGCTCAGGTTGACCCTGTTGAGGTCTTCCATGAAGATATCTTGTGAATGCGGCCGAGGACGGCGCATGATCAGGATAGGCCGTGTTAGCAGAAATGAAGAATGAATCGTTGCGAATCATGACGTCACCACAACGCCGCCATGAAAGCAATCGTTAGTTCGCTCTCAGCCCATTTGCTTGTCGGACGTTGAAGGGTGAGGTTGGTTGTAGTGGTGATCGACGTGATTTGCATTGAGTCATTTATTTCATCCTTATTGTTCGGTTATTGTGTAAAGAGTGGTTTTCTGTGCATTTACTTGTTATTTATGGTGAAAATCTAATTGAAAGTAAAATTGTTTCTTTATCGTATTTTATTCCAGTCCTGATTCCTAAAAATATTTTCTACGCGGGGCCGACTTAAGAGGGGTGAATGATACAAAGCAAATTGAAATCAGCAAGGCAGCGTGATGGGGGTCAATGGGTACCAATGGATCACAGCATTCCGCAACAATGACGTCATCGTTACACAGGACTAAATCTAAAATTTTATCGTATTTATTCAGAATACCATTAAATTGTTGTAAACCCAGTACATTCAATTCGTCAATCAGCAGATGTTCGTCATTCATATTAACATTTAACGGAGTAAAATAATTATAAGTAGGATGCCAATTAATTCCACTCAAATTGAAATCTCCCACCACTAAAAATTTGTCGTGCGGGCTAGTCATCATAAAGTGTTCGAGCTGAGATAAGAAATTTGTTAGTTGCGTTGTGAATGAGTTGCCTTGGTTTTCATTACATAAATAAAGTACACCAATGTGTAAAGTAGTGGTCGAACTCGATTGAGTATTCTGTAACGTAACTGTCACCCATAAATCTTCAGCAGTTGAGTGGTAGGTGGGTTGAGAGGTAACATTTATATGTTTATGTGTCGCAATAAGTACCCCACCGCCACGCGACTGCTTAGTCAAATTATAGTCCCGATCACGCCGCCACACAACATACCTATCATCGAATAATTCCGTGTCCTTAATTCCGTCAAGCAACCAAGTCTCAGTCAGTAAAATAATATTGTAGTCCGACAAACATAGGTTCCGAGAAAAAGTACTAGTTTTGGAACGAAGTCCTCGTACGTTTTGATAGTACAAGTTTAAGGCATTACTTTTAGACTTATTCACCATTAAAGCTTAACGATAAATAGAATAAATACAGTTTAAAAATATATTTTTTTCCATAGTTTTCCTGTAGTCTAGTATAAGCAAAGAACCAACGCAGCACTATAGTACAAACAAAACACACAACGAGTCGCGTCACAAACAAAATAACAATCTCTTCAAATACCGTTTGATTACAAACAGATAAACGAGAACACCACAAAAACATATTAAACATTAAGAATCTATACGTTATCCGAACGAGGAGAAGCACTATAGTTACGCATCGATCTACGCTAAACAGTCTCCATGCACATAATATCATTTCCTGCGAGCGAGCATCAACACAAATAAATAAAAACTTGCAATTTAAACAAGTAATCTTAAGGCTAGGCACATAGAAAAACGCGGGTAGCCAAAACAAGCCGGCGCAAGCGAGCAGTTTCGGTGAACAAAACACTAAGTAGCGGCCGCGAAACCGGTTTCGCGTGTCAGGGGACGCAAACAGTTCGATGTGAAGGAACAAATTATAATTCAATGTTAGTACAAAGCATAGTAAAGATAATAATGTAGAACTTAATTTGAGTATATATTGATTAAGTTTGCCAAAATAACTACCTAAGTTAAAGCGATTAAATTTTAATAGGCAGCATTTTAAATAATTTTGTTTAAATCACTATCTTTCGTTATCACTATGACGTTCGAAGTATCAGACTTTCTTACATGAATTTTACCATATTTAACCCAGACGTATTTATAAAATCTGTCCTTCGCTGCACTCTTGACTTGGGTAAGCAATTTTTTGTAGACTGGTGTAAGGTGATCATTGATGAAGATCCTTTGATTCATCCCTTGAAATCCCGCAATGTCACTGGCATAGAATGTCTTGATAACTCGGGCGGCAGCCACAAAGTCCTCCTTTATGTACCTATTATTAAAGCTAATAATTATTAATTTTTCTTTTGTCGCCTGCATAGGTACTCTAGATATATAATTAATCTGAGTCTTAGGCACGTTATATCCAATGACTTTTCCAATCGAATCCACTATGTCGAACAAGTTTTCGGTTTTTTTGACCGGAACTCCCTTTATCTCAACATTGTTGAGTCGGGACCATTGCTCCTTTAGTTCTAAATCCCTCCTAACATTCACAAGCTCAGCTTTAGTGGCATCTAAGACCTGAGATATTTTCTGGCAATCGGCAAGCCCGCGCTCCACATTAGTCAACCTCTCACTGTGATCAGTTAGAGTGGCACTGTTGAACTCACACGATGCTTTCAGGTCCAAAATGTCTCCCTTTATGCTCCTGATATCCTCAAGTAGGGTTGGCAGAACTGCTAGTTGCTTCCTTAACTCGCGGATTTCGGCGAACACTGTAGTCAGGGTGACCACATCACTTTCGCCGTCGGCCTCTGGTGCTGGTGATAATTGTCGGATGCGTGGGCTAGAACTCCCCTTGCATTGTGGGCATCTCCAAGTAGTCCGACGTTCAGAGCCCAGTCGGCGGTAACCCACTTCTGTAATCTGTGCACATCCAAAATCGAAACGCCTCTTACAACCGTCACATTGGGCACCGTCATTAAAAGACGTATTGCAAGTCGGACACTTGAACATGGTTGACTAATAAGGACGGTAGTTAACAACGGAAAAAAGGTTGGTAATCCCTGAACTTTGGTCAAAAGATACGTATGGTCACTTTGAGCGCTCACGAGTAACTGATTTACTGAGACTGAGACTTGAGAGATTGACTGAGACTTATCCATGAAACTTGTTTCAAATCATAATAACGTCCATAGAAATATAAATCGTATAAAATTAAGAACAAATATGTTCGCAATTAATTAACGAGGAAAATATCTCTGAATATTACATGAATTACAACGTGACATCAGATTTAATAAAGACATTATGCTCATGAATTAGAGCTAACTATTGAATAGCAGACCCTGGCATTAGTAATGTGATGGGAACCCAAGGGACGTGTACAGAGTGGTACTTAATTCATAACGCATTTAATATTACGAAGTGCTCTAATGGAAATGAGAAGCAAAATTAAATTCTGTTTTAACTTTTTTTAATCTGAGTAATGCAGCTTTGGTAAGAAAATCCGCAATGAGATTGGAAAAAAAGTTTAAACATCTTAGAGTGGATATCATATCATACCAGTTACAGCAAAAGTAGCTCTTATTCAGTTTTAATAAGCTTAGGTTTCGTTTGCCAAAATAAACTGCGATCCTCGTCTACTACCAAAGATACTTATTACAGTAAAATAAAAATGTCGTCAAATATCACAGCGATGTCAAATACTCCATACGAAGACGTTGACTTTTGACAGAATAATAATATTGATTAGGTAAAGTGCTGCTCAGTCTTTTGAATCTGCATTGATTTAAAGCTGTAAAATACTAGCAAACGGTTCTGAGACAAAAAAATAATGGCGAAGAGCACTTAGACTATATCATGTCTTCTTGAGTGTCTTCTTAATTTCAAAAGGTGCTTACCCTTGTTGATTTATCAGCACAGGATCGATTGCAACTAATTTTGAGCATTTGCTAGATCAAGAGTGAAAAGGGTATTTTATAACGTACTTGGAGTAACAAAGGCGGAATACTTGGAATAAAAAGGCCTTATTAAAGGTCATCAACAGTTTTAATTTTAGCAACGAACATTACATTGCTGTTCATCTAAAAGTAATGGTAATTAATTACTATGGATATCCAAATGAATGAATTTAATTGAAAAAAATGTGTAACGTATCTAATTACTATTAATACTTACCACTAATAATTTTGATGAGAAAACTGAAATGAATATTTTTGATGAAAATAAGGAAATGTAATATTACAGTACTTGCAGTGCTCACTTAGCTGTGAATGAAAACTGTTTATTGCTCTACAGTCCTACTAGAATATTCAAAGGAGATTGAAATAGCAAACACGACCTAGTTTAACAAAAACTAATTCCATCTGAAGTCGTAGGCTTGAAATTCTCATTCCATTCCACAACTAATGGTATGAATAAATAGCAATAAACAATAAGAGTTATGTAAATGACGCTGCTAACTCTTCCGAATTTCTGATAAGGTTTAGGCACTCATTTAGATACATTTGCGGCCTTGAACAGTTTCAAAGTTCTCTCGGAATACCTTTTTGATACCATCTTCGGTCGTTACATCTATCTGGATAGATAAGACTTTAAGAAATTATCGGTCCAATCCCTTCGATATCATCAAACATGATGTAAGCCTAGACATATCTTAATAACATGGATTTTATTCTTTTATGAGGTCGTGCTCTCACTTATATGAAGATATTTGCATATATATTCTCCCAAATGTTGCGGGATAATGTATGATTATACTCCTACAAAGTCCGATATATTTTTTATGCATGCATGAGTATCAATAATATGAACTATCAGTTTTATCTCGTGTAGCTGAATTTTGATCAATAGTTTTGTATTGTACGTGCAAAGATTACTACCACAAAACACAGAAATTACCACCCACAATTGGTTGTATTAAGTCATCAACATGTCTAAATTACGAGTGTTTATAACCATTTGGAATTTGCCTTATTTTTTATTGCTTATGTAGCAATAAAAAATATTGATGATAATATTTATTTGATGCAATCGCTAGCCATGTGATGCCGGCAGAATAGAATAGCATCACCCCATATCATCCAAAGGGACATAGGGACATAGACATAGAAGGCGACTAATGGATCAGCAAAGGGGTATTGATCACCTTATGCTCCGTCCACCAATCCGCATTGGGCAAGCGTGGTGGATTACTGCCTAAACCGCCTTCGATGATAAGGAGAGGCCTTGTGTACCACCAGTGGGTCTAATTATAAAGGCTGTTATGATGATGCAATCGCAGCTTATAACCCAAATTGGTGGCACATTTTTAAAGGTCGACGCACAATCGGCTGGGCTAAAATGTGCGTACACCTGTACTCTGCAAAATCAGTAGGTACCTAGTAATAATCGTATTAGTAAATCCTTCTTGGCCGAGATATTATAAACTAGTTCTGTTAGATTACTAGTTACATTACTCACAGCAGGAATAACAGGGCAAATGTTAATTGGTTGCTGCCTCCTTTAAAATGGAGGACGTTCGTCAGACAATAAATTTGAGTAGAAAAAACCATTTCGGAATCTGTATTGAATTAAAGTTTACACAGAACAGAATATCGAACTTTTTTCAATTAAATTAACAGTTTCTCTGATTGGATTGGACCATTGTCATCAATTTCGGAATGGTCCTTATAAAGTTTTTCGCTTCCATCGGTGACCTTATTAATTAACAGCAAAGAGTTTTTGTTTAATGACACCTTTTTGGTTTCCAATTTGGAATTAAATTTCAAATAGCAATTCACGACAAAAAGTAGTATTAAACAGAACGGCGAAAAGTAAATTAAACTTTGAGAGAAGATCTCGACTCGAAAATACTTTTACATCGAATGGAACAAACTCAATATTTTGCTAACATTTGTCAACAGGCAATTCAAATAAATACAATAATCAAACAGTCTAGCAAATAAATACGTAAATTATAATTATTTCTTTCAAAGTCAATGATAATTTTCTACTCTTTTAAAATTTAACGACGAATCGTTGGTTTATTTTCCGGAGATGAGAGAAAAGTGCTTTAGAATGTACTTTACAATTTACCATGAAGTGTGTATTATAAAGCCTGACCTACCTAAACACCCTGCTAGTTCTTTTGTACCAATAAAATAATGTTAGTAATAACCTTTCCTTTTTATCATCAATTTAATTTTTAATTGATCTTGGGGGCTTTTCGGGCAATTCCATCAAAGGAACATAGTTTTTAGTCTAGTAATCTGAGCAAATATTCTGTTTATAGTCTAAAATATAGTCTAAGAAATAGTCGCAAAATTTTATCAATGATTAACGAAAGTCATAAAACTGTAGTGAACACTAACAGTTTTGATTTGCGATGGAAGATTGCAACAGATACCTACATACAACATAAATACCTGATTCTTTTTAAAACGCCTTTTAATCTTAAAAAGGCTATCATACATTTACTTAAATCTACAGAATTAGAATAATTAGAAAAACGTTTGTGGAGACAAATTAATTTTTACAACTGTTAAACTTTATGATTTCGCCTACGGAACTACCACCTTCCACTTGACACTGTTTTGTCTACAATTATGGTTAAAAAAATCAACGTACTTAGATATTAAACCTAGGAAAGCTGGTAAAAGAAATACTCTTAATACCCTGAAAATCTTTATAAGTATCGTTATTTTTTATAAGCTTACTTATTTCGTCTACCTCGGGCAAGTAAAGGAACATGCAAAACATTCATTAAAAAAACAAATAATTAGGGAATCTATAGTAGGATACATAAAGAAATATGACATAACGTCTCATTCAGTCATAGAAGCTCAACCTGCTACATTATTTCGTAAGTTTATGACACAATCCCGTGCTCTGTCTAACGTCACTTTAGATAGCGCGAGAATTCCAGTATTTTTACGATCCTTATCAAACGATGTCAGGCACATCTCGGGTTGCGTACCCCTGAATTGCCACATCTAGTGATGTTTACTCAGAACTTTATTACCAACGAAATTGTAACGAGAGTTGATTGTGAAAATAGTTAATACTGGTGAATGCTCGAAGCGTCCTTGTGATACTTAATTTATTACGAACATAAAATTCAAACAAGGAAGACCCCAGATTTCCAAGGATACTGAGCCATAATATGCAATAACCAAGCCTAGAAAACCAAAGTATTGAAAGTAGGTAATTATTAATGTGATATGTAACTAGAATATAGCAACGCTCAAATATAGGAGCAAAAAAAGCAACACGTGGGTGGCGTAGTGCGTAAGAGGGCGTTGTCAAATTTTGAATTCAATGTACGTTTAATCGATGCTTTTACGGTGAAGGAAAACATGGTGAGGAATTCAGCACACACATATGAAGAAATCAAGAAATTCTTAGGTTGTGTGTGAAGTCGACCAATCCGCTCTTGGCCAGCGTGGTTGACTAAGGCCTAATCGCCTCTAATGTAGAATAGGCTCGAGCCCCTCGGTGAGGCATCATATGAGCTGTTGATGATGATGAATCTTTGCAAGTACCTGCACTTTGGGCTATTAGGTATTCTGTGAGCTGAGGTTAAATTCCCACTGAAACGAAGATAAACAACGGGATGTTTGTACAAACATGAGTCACATGGATATTATTTTAGGATTATTTTTGTTATGGCAATAAACGCGAAGATAAGAGCCGAGCTGAGGCGGAAGTGCCGAAGTAACGCTTGAGGTTTCGGGCTATAGATACAGCGGTATCAAGTTTTCGATGGCAAACTACTAAGGATGCATACGGAATTCATTGTAGCAAGTACATCAACACTGCATTGAGATTTGGCTACTCTTCGTTCTGATGGAGCACCTAATTGGCAGTGGGTTTTAGTAGCTGAGTGGTAGTATTCGAATATAAGCGAAAGTATTGGAGTTTGGAGTGGCTGTGTCATGCTTCAGAAATTAAGTATTGTTTCGCTAAAAGAAATTGCGTTACACTAGCTTATATCCTCAAATCATGTCAAAATATATACGAAATAATAGTTTCTCTTAGTGCGATCAGCCTCAAAAGTAGATTAACATATTAGTACCTTGTTATAATAATAATTCATACATAACGATGGCAACTGTTAATGCACAAGCGCTAGTTTTGATATGACATGGTACTAAAGTGTTAATCTACTTCTGATGCTGAATGATATATCGTAACAATGCGTTCTCATGGATATCCGATATCCTATATCAAATTCCGATGCATGGAAACTCTAGTCAGTCCCATTTGCGAAAGAAAGTAATATGTTTCATACCGATGTAACAAATATTTATTTACCTGTGTATAGATAGGTAACTGCGAAAGTGTCCAAAGTATAGATAAGAAGCGATTAAACACGCAACAAAAACGACAAGTTGCTATACTGGTTTCTTTCGGAGTATATTCAATTACCAATTAGGTATTAGACATGTCTTTATACTACGATATGGCAAACAAGCTTGCGGCCCACCTGGTGTGAAGTGGTTAAACCTCTTAAGTACCGAGGGCATCTTTAGATGCCGTCCAGTTTGCCCCATTTAATATAAATAAATAAATTTGAAATCTTAACATATATCCTCCATGTCTCGGTAAATAAGAGGACCTCTTACCTCTTTATGTTTATTTATTTTGTATTTTTTTAATTTTCTATTTATTTTACCGGACGGCATGTAGTGGCGCATCCGGCACACCACCAGGTTGTGACCGGGGGAGGAAGGAGAAGAAAACTGTTTTATTTAGTTTTGTTATAATTTACAATGTAAGTAATATTTAATTTGATTTTTAAACTCTTATAGCGCTTCTGATAATCTTCTTTCATAAATAGGTACGTATGTTTACGTTCATTCCTATATCCTCGTATTTATTCGGTTTCCTTTGTACCGTTTGTAGGCTAAAAAGGTTGTTATCTCATTTCTATAGCGAATGTTGTTTTGACATTTCACTAACAATGTTATTTCTGTGATTGTGCCTCAGGATTGCGCCTTTACTTAGAAGGCTCTGAGGTCTTTGTACAAGTGACAAAACAACCGTTTGTATGTATATTTCTTAACATAAATCTAAGGACATCAAATTCTGTTGTCGTCATACAGAAATTGTATTTTGTGATCTCAGATCAATTTACTAATCTGTGATTGTGATATAATCCTTTTGAACGCTCTCAGCTTAAGGTACTTGTCCTTCCGCAGGCGAGCGACTAGTTGTAGATTATTTTGCCGCTCAAGAAAAGTATAATGTAATATACTTAGATTAAAATTTAAGGTAATCCAGCTCTGTCCAGACCAGCGGAAGTAGTTATTTTAGCTCGTGCTAATCAAGAAGGATTTACAAAGAAAACTAAAGAAAAACTTGAAGCAGAAAACAAAATGGGTAAGATCCTGGATAAAAAACGCGATGAATATGGTGCTACGAGCGTATTTGAGCGTTATTGAGATGGTTGAAGAACGTAGATCTTTTGGCTTATAGAATAATGTTGAGATTAAACAGTACCTTTGATTCCAAACTCACTAGCTCGGTTTTGAGCGAGTAGAAAGTTTTGTGTGTCATCGACACCCGCTAACACGCTCACTCACTAGCTTTTGAACTCGCCAACTAGCAGCTCCTAAACTAGCCCCGTGTAATCGATGCTTAACGAGCTTTTCGCATTGAAGCTACGTGCAGTTCGCGTGCAAGGAAGGATCACAAGAGCGGCAAACTGTCTCTTCCACCCGAATCGCTCAATAGCAGCACGCGAACCGAACATGTCTAAAAGTGTCTAAACTATGTTCTTAAGAGGCACGCGAAGCGCTAAATAATACTTCATTTGATTATTTATGACGCAACAAGTGCTTGTAATAAAGTCTATATTTAATAAACCATTTTTTATTTTGATTTTAACATGGTACATGTTAGCTTGGTTTCAGTGTTTTACAATTCGCCATTTCTGGTTTCTGACGTGACTTGTTCGTGCATTCCGAAACACGAAGGAAAATAAATTGAGAACTAACCACACATTTAATAGCTTAGGTGCCTACCTACTTTCTGCGATAGTTATGAAAATCACACGACCGCAGCGCCATCGACATCGAGAGCGTTAAAACTACATTATCTACTAAAACTCACTACTCTCTGTTTACCTACCTATTCATAGCTAACAGTTTTTCGTCTTCCGCGCCTTAATCTATAAAGTAATGACTTTTGGCCTTATTCGAGAATGTTTGCTTGTCTCAACTTCCTCCTTGCATTTTTATACTTCAAGAGTACCTACTTTCCTTTATTATAAAAAGTTTCTATTAAGGTAAGGGATTTGATATATATATTACCGAGCCAAAGAGTTCAGTGTAGCATTCTTAAATAATGAACAACTCACCAATAGGTAAGTACTATTTTTTCTCTCTAGTGATTTTAGCATGTCGCCGGAAATTCATAAGTATGTAAATGAAAAGTGAGTCAAACTGTTTTCGTTATTTTTTTTATCAGAGATGAGATATGCCGTCAAATGGTTTATATATCTACATTGTTCCTTTATTTCAAACATCGAATGTGCTCGATGATTACAAATAATATGTCAGTGTATGCATTGATTAAAATGGCCTATTATTACCGTGCTATTATGCATGCAAAGCAAAGATATTAAACAAAAAGCAGATTTCATAGGTGCGCGCATTGTGTAGACTCGGAAAACATCCTAATTAGAACGTCTTGCTATCAGTCTGTATCGAGCGCAGTCACGAGCCGGCCGCATCGTGGTACTTCCTTGACAACATTTATTCGTGTGTGTTTCGGAAGTGACTGTCCACTTTAATTCTATATAATTATGTTATTCTTTGCCCAAGAAAACATTGAACAGTTTTAGATTTCGCGGCACAAATTTCAACGCAAATTACTATGAATGTAACCCATAGTTTATAATATCATCGATTTGCCTTATGGATCTTACATAGACTTAACTTATGTCACTAAAATAATTGTCACGTGTTTTTACTAACCCCAGAATTATAAAGGAATGCCCACAAGAATTTTCCGCTACTTGATCCAAAGGTCGGTCCCACATAACGTCGGAATTCTTGATAGATAGAACTAGAAGGCCAAGCGGCTCGGAAAGCGTTGAGAGCTATTGCCGTAACTCCTTCAATTTGTCATAACGACGTAGGCAATTTGACTTACGTTCACACGGTGCCTGCGGGTTCGCAAATAGCAGAGTTAGCGTTAGCTGAATTAATTGAGGAACGGCCCGTAGTTACGAAAGCTATCCGTAGTGGCTTTCTAAAAATAACCTAATGTTATGAAATAGAAACGATATTCGTGCATATCTATTTGTCGCTTTTTTGGTCTAGTGACTCGCATACTGGAGTCAGGCCCAGCGATTCGATCATCAAAGTAGTACAAAGCGCTCAGTGTGTTTAGTTATAGAGCTTGTTTTAAGTTAGCTATTATCATCTTCCGAAGTTTGTCACATGTGAACATCATTATTGTGCCAGAGAAAGTTAGTGATAAGATATCCAGTCTCTCTCAGTTGAAGGATCCAGGAAAATCTTACTTCCACATAAGCCTTAGTATCCCTTACTATCAGGTAAGATGAGGGCCAAGTTCCCCGTCAAACTGAAAAGCCATTTGTGGGTAGGTAGAAATACGTTCGCTATAGTAGACTTTGCTTAGAAGAGTGGCCTAGACAATGATATCTTCGTCAAACTTTTCCATAACGATATAAACCAATAAAAAATAACATTACTTTCTTTTAAATTGCTTACAGGCTGATAACAGATTTATTGGATTTTGGAATTTTATTTAATTTGAAACAATAAAATGAACCATTGACGCCGTCGTGCGGTGGAGTGGTCAGTATAGCTGCCTAAACATCAAGCGGTCCGGGTTCGATTCCTGGTAGCGGCAAATATTTGTGTGACGAACACGAATATTTGTTTGCGAGTCATGCTTGTTTATATATTTATTTGAGTTTATTAATCATAAAATTATCTATAATTATTATGTATATTAAAAATGTAAATGTATTTAGTATCCATAACACAAGTTCTTAATGATACCTACCTACTTACTTTGGGCTAGATAATTGGCGTGAGTGTGAAAAGATAATATATATAGGTAATAAGGAAAAACTATGTTTCAATGTGCCCTTTAAAAAAGTTTATGTATACATGTATATTTATCGCCACGGGTTAATGTGTAATGGATTGTGCAGAATAAATTGTTTTCAATTGTTATCACGGTTTTGGATAAATAATTACACGAGCTAAATAGTATAAGTAAATAGTAATGTTTTTTTTTTTCATTTATTCGCAGATTCTTAGGAAACCCTCAATATAGAATAGTGGTCTGTGAGACCAATGTTTATGAATAAGGTTACTATAGCATTATGTTTATGAATCTAGACTTAAAGAGTTGTGTGTATCGGAACGCATCTGTAAAGCCCTCCAATTTAGCTGTCAACTGTCATGTCATTGTACTTCTAGATTAGATTCGGAAATGCTGTTCTTCATTATTTAATTATTGTAGTTACTTAAATAAAGTGGTTGATTATAAAGGTTGGTTTAATCCTCAGATCATTCTGAGGTTTAATCCGATTTCTTACATAAACACCACAATTTATAGTGGTTCAAGCACACGCCTTAACTTCGTTCTCTTTAAATAGGTAGGACGATGAACGCCCAAATAGAAGTTGTATGATTTCGAGGTAAAAAGATAAGAGAAGAAAATTTGTAAAAACAAGAAGCTCATAATAAGAGCGCTTTCTTAGATCTTACAATCTTGCATTCTCAAAAACCCGTTTGAATGATGGCATTCTGACTCAAACTTCCCGTGGTACATTTCTTCCTTGAAACTTATGATGGATGACTCGTACTTTCAGGAAATGTTGTTGCTTGTTTGTTAATAGAAGCCTCTAATTGCTATCACTTACATAATTAAGTACACGTATCCTTATGATTGACATGAGGCGAATCAACAAAGACATCGTTATTGTTTGTATCAGTGGACATGACGCAGGGATTTGATAAATTCCCTGCTATTATCATATAACAGAGAATTTATCAAATCCCTAAGATATTTGATCAAATCTCGGACGATCTTAAAATAACAACATAATTCATAGTCGGTTCTTTCAACATTAGTGTAGATATTCGAATGGAAAACACCTATTATTGGTAGGTTAAGGTTATTTTTTTTTAGCCAGTGGAGTGGATTCTTTATTACAGATATTTGTAAAAACAGCAATGGATTTTTAAGGGTATAAGGCGAACAGTAATTCGGTAAACCATACTATGCTCAAACGCTTGCGTTCGATTAAATTTTATCAATTTTGTTTTTACCATATGCCCGCGACTGATATAATTGATGTTGTTAATGCTTCAGTTAGACATAACTGTTTTAATACATTAATCAGCGGATCTACGACCAATTAGAACATGTTATTAATGATAACCAAACAGGTCAACGTCTCATGAACGACGATAATA
Source organism: Elophila nymphaeata (assembly GCA_955850985.1). Classification (NCBI taxonomy): domain Eukaryota; kingdom Metazoa; phylum Arthropoda; class Insecta; order Lepidoptera; family Crambidae; genus Elophila; species Elophila nymphaeata. Next base: position 12,207,658 of record OY039076.1, on the reverse strand, counting down.
AGTTCAACTGGAATCCACAAACAGATCATGAAGGAGATCCTGATAAAAATCTATATCTTGCTATACCAAATGATGTTTACTATTAAGAAATTAATCTCATTTTTGTTTGCAGATATTTCTTGCAAAAGAAAAAGGAGGCAAAGAATGTTGCACGCTATCGTTTCGATTTTGAAGATGATGCAGTAGTGCTGTACCTATATCTTTTTTACTTCATCTCACCTGATCGGTAATGATAAGGCAAAAAATGAAAGCTTACTTTGATGACCTGGCACTGGCGATGACATGGATGGAAAAAACGTTATCTGTATCAAACCCCGGGATCTTTAGATCTGATACAGTTAACGAGGCGATAAAAATGTCCAAATTGTATCATCAAAAATTAATGACGGAAGCGTTTATTCCTACTCTAACGTCAACTGTGTTATTCACAAATCTACATATTGGATAATTGATGGGCCTTGGTCCTGGTATGTCCCAGTAGTGGACTATTCACGGTTTGATAAAGAGATAACAGAAGCATCTTGGGACTCCAAAGGAAGCATCATAGTCTTAAGTAAACATATTTAAATGCGAAACTTATTTTGCTATGCGTCTAATTAAGCCGCTCCAAGCATATTTCTCAGCGGATTCCTTTTACATATTCATTTAGTACCATTTCTTTTGTGCAAAGTGTGTATAGTTTCAGTTGAATCCACTCATTTTCACCGATGAGACACGCGATAAAATGCAACTTCGTTCATTTGGTTTACAAATGCATGAATAATTATAAAAGTTAAATGAGCGGAGGAAGAACACACAGCTTTAAGTGGAGCTTTACATTTTAACGCAGAACGTTTTCTGGCAAAACAAAAATAACTAAATACACTTGGAGCTCAGGTGAATACAAAATGAAATTTTGGTGACGGAAAGTATAAAGAGATAGGACATGATGTAGTATCTAATCAACAAAAAGTTTTATATTTCAAATTACCGTTCTGGAAAGAAAAGCTTAATGATTAATCTGAGAGTAATTGTATATTTTTACACTTTAAGAGAAATGGGGATTTAATAACGTCACTTTGTGCACTTATTCTCCTGTTTGTCATAAATATACCTAAACCAATCCATATTTAGTCGACCATTTTACAAATATCCAATTATTTGTTATATTAATACTTGCAAAAAGAAATTAATATTTGCAAAATAAACGAATCTTCTGCTGATATGAATTTTAAGACTACTAAAAGTATTCAGTCATCAGCGGAACAACATAAAAGTGTTTACATAATAATTGACATTGATGACTTTTTAAACGAGATTAATCCATCACAGAGATTTAAAACTCATATGATCTGAGTTAAAAGCATATCTAAGTAATAAAGGTTTTTTACACAGGTAATCATTCTCACTCAAACAAAAAATTGTGTCGCGCAACCCAGAAACGGATTTGTCTAGCATCATACGAGTTTGTCTTGCAAAGAAGGTGCGAAGAAAGAAATTATAAATTGGCAAGGTAAGAATGGAAGGAATATTAATAATGAATATTCTCTCCTACACCAGCTATCTTCACGGGATGGTAACTGATGGTGTTGTCAATTGCCATCCAGGATAGGAATTATCTGGCATCCTATCTTCACGGTTGGAGTCATTTTCTAGACTTTTTTATACAAAAAGAAATAAGTACTGTACGATAAGTATGTAGGTACCTACAATGTCAAAGCAATTGTATTGTATTCTATAAAAATTCGGGATGAATTATAACTTTTTTAAAGTTTTAAAAAACTAACTCATGGGACATATTATGTTGACTTGCTGTTTACAGTTAGCAAACTTAAATTAACAAATTACGTGCCACTTCGGGATTTACCAAAAAACCTCATATTAATTTTCATGTCCCTTGTCAACACGGGGTTATTTTCTAAATATAGCACCAACTAGATTGGGGTAACCCACTGATGTTAGTACCTGGGAGGGGACACTTATCTGAGCTACATGGGCTAAAAATATAACGTTTATGTTGAAAATAAGGTTCAATTTGAGTTGACACCAATAAAGCAATCATTAGTAATTCGCTAGTGTTGTGTCTCGAGATACGCGCAAACTTATGTAATACGAAATAGACGAATAGGTACTAAAGATATAGGTTGAAGTTCAACTCGATAGAAACGATAGTCGTTTAGATAAAGCGTATTAATTACTCATTACTTTAAATAACATTTAACTAGGTCATATTAATTGTGATCAGAAGTTTTATTGGATTGGCAAAGGCCGTGATACGGTTTAAGTTTAACCGCCTCCAAAGATCCAGGGCCTCGTATTTGATGCTCAGGGGAGTGAAAATCGAAGCTCAGTTTACTCAGTGATAGGACTAATTTTAAATCCTAGCTAGCTAGCACTATCTTGTCAGAGTCTATCGCAATAATAGTTGCATTAAGAGCATTATTACTTTCTCGCATACGTAGTATAGAGGAAGTTTTGTAATCGTAAAAAAATCTACCTCAAGATTTTGACGGATTTACAGTGGATTTACACGTTTTGGACCTCCCTGAGTCCAAAAAGACACTTATTGCAACCAAATTTAACATGCATGTATAACATCAAAATATAAGGTTTCTATAAATTTTTGAATCGTCGATCGCGAAAGCTAAGCAACCAAGTGTGTGGTCGGTACTCGGATGGGTGACCAAAATTTAACATGCATCTATGACATCAGAATATAAGGTTTCTATTTCCTTTCATCGTTTCTGGTACCTATACGATAAAGACAAGGGGAGAGCACTCCCGATTAGGTTTGTCGTACCCTTGTTTCCCACTCAAATAAAATACAGTCCACTCTTGCCCTTGGGGAACATAATTTAATCTTATATTCTCAATTTAGATGAAGCACAATTCCTTTGGAACACAACGAAACATCTCAATATACAAGAAGAAGCAGAGTCAATCTTGTCATGTTTTAGGGTCAAGTGGTCATTTGCATTGTTTTAAAGTGAACGGCATCAGAACGTCAATTTATATCGGTTCAGGCGCCTCGATGAAACATTATTAGCAAGTTATTAGTTGCTCCAGAAATAGTATTAAGTGTATTGCACTTGAATAGTTATAGCACAGCACACACCAAAGAAAGTCGTCGTCGCGTTGCGGAAACTGTCCGTACGAAGAAGATATAGCACAAAGTTTACAAGGAAGGTTATCCCAAAATATAAAGTTTACTAAAATAAACACAATACTTTTTTAATTTAACTAATCATAACAACCTTTATAATTGATCAGTTTTAAGCAGTAGCCACGATTGCCCAATGCGCATTGGTGGACGGAGTAAAGGTGATCTTTGCTGATCCATTAGTCGCCTTCTACGACACTCATTGGAGGATATGGAGTAAAGCTATTCCACTCTGTCGGCATCACACGGCTAGTTAACTTTAAATCTAACTTCTTCTAGTTTCATCGAGTCGCCAGAACTTACCCTCACGAGTCCTGCTGTTTATTGTTTGGTGCTTGACAGGTATTCCAATCAAGCAATAAACCTTTTTAAATATAAATTCGAATGTATTCAGTAATTAATTCAAGCTTCGTTATTTCAATAAAAATTCTGTCTCGATTATTTTAAACTGATTGTTACGAACTTTATTGTTTTTCTTTTAATGTTTTCGTTTTTTCCCACGTTCTAGTTATTCAGTTAATAGCATAGTATATGTAGGTACGAAAGAAATACGTCAATATTAATACACAGGCAATTTGATAAGTACATGACTTGGAGGTAAGAAAACTGTCATTGCACATGCAGGACCATGGCGAGGTCAGTATGAAATTTGGACTTCATTCACGTCAACGTGAGCAGTAAACTGTAAAAAAATTCTGACAGTATGTTAGGTACTTCTATTTCTTTCTTTTCACTATCTAATTCAGAAGCGTTGGAAGTCGTGGACTCTTTTCTGTATGTACGGAGATAGGCTACCGACGTGAACCCACTTCTAACAAAGCGCATAAGCATACTTATACTATGGCATTAGCGTAGTTGGAGGCGTTACAAGATTATAGTTAATGTGTTAGCAGCACATATATATCGATGTTTAAAAAAGTTAGCTACATGAGGGATGATTTCATTTGGCCACACCTTGTTAAATTTTGAATTTGCTTTGCATTTAGAAGTTCTAATTGAGCAATAGAAATTTTTATTCAACTGCTTATATAATTACTACTATAATTCACCTACTTTTTCAAGTCGCACTTTACTTTCTAACATCAGACCAATAAAAAAGTTATTGGTCTGAGTTTCTAACTTTGATCTTACCCTTGTTATACCACCTAATGCTTCTTGACTTCCTGTCCTATTCCTTTTCTGTACATGAAGTCTGATTGTGGAATGCTCTGCCTATGAGTAGTGCTCGCATGTTGGAGTCCTTCAAAAGTCAAGTTTGGAGTCATTTTCTTTCCGTCCATCCTTAGCTGTGTAAACAACACTATTACTATATTCTTTGTTGTTCGTTTTTTATATAATACCTATTATAGCTTATGTTATTTTGTATTTGCTTTATGTAATAAGCTTAATTTTGTTTCTTAAGTTTTTGTTGCTAAAGCTTTGTTTTTGCCTGCATCCTATAATATACAAGGTGTAAAAGACATGAACAGTCAAACGAGAACCATGTATTCTATACATCAAAATAAGTAACATTTCAAAAAATAATTGCTGGGAAATGATTTTTATTTTTAGGTGTTAAAAAAAATTGCAAATTGTACCGCGCAATGTAAAGCGCTCAACTCGTACGCATCGTAAAATCGCGATAATTTTGTACTGTTCATTAATTTTCATCTACGATAGGCCTTCCGAAAGGGTGAGGTGTGGTTCAAACTGGCGACCTTCGACGTGTAGACACATGCGCGCTCGATACCTACAGCGTATCTTAATTCGTGATCTCGCCAGGATTCCCTCTCGTAGTGACCGATGCTTATGTTCGTCGAATACGCCAATGATTTTTTGACGCATCTCGACAGCCGTTTCGCAAGTGCGGTCAAAAACTCTGTCCCTAACGAACCCCTTACAAAAAAAATCTAGAGGGGTTATCTGGCGATCGTGCATAGGCCCATACCGCCCAATCCCTTGGTCACCGAACAACTCCGTCAGCCGCTTCCGAACGGGTCTCACAATGTGTGTTTGGGGGTGTCGCCGTCGTGCTGGTACTCGCAGCTGAGTTAGTGGCATGTTGTACAGAGCGTCTGAAATGTACCCGTTTAACAGATCCAGGTAAGCTCGCCCATCCATTCTTTGCGGCAAGAAAACGGGACCAAGTATAACAGTAAACCATGTTCACATATTCGCGGGCGTTATAAACATGCCCGGGATCTTGTTTCTAACACTCACTAAATCACCACGATCACAACACAAACTGCACTGAAAATTGCGCTGAAGCCTTAGAACCGCTTATTACTCGGACGGCACGATATTTTACCATAAAACCGGTTTGATTACGCAACGATCATAAGCGCGCTACTACCGTGGCGTTACGCTAGCGACTAGCGGTAGCGAAGTAGGTAGAGAACTTCCAAATAAATCACGCGGAGTGTTGCCAGCTACTGATATAAAAATTCCGCAACCAAACATACTTATTTTTAGTACTACAATACATTTTAATTATCTGAATTTATCTGAAAATAAAATAGTGCTAATTGTCGTTAAAAATCTACTAATCCCATCGTCATGACGGTGACCTTAGACCATTTAACACGGGACGTGGCATAGCGCAGATTTAGTACAAAAAACATTCTGCCGTTCTTTGCGGGGGGTGAGGCAAACACGCATAGCACACATTTACTCACTAGTGCACACTGTTGCAAAAATTATAATCGCTATTATGAGCGCACACTCGGCGTACCACCATATCGCCTAACGTTGTTATATCGTTGTTTCTGTCGCAAAATTTGTAGATGACAAATTGTATTGTTATGTGAAACAGTAGTTGATGTGAATAGAAAATTACTTTCGTATGATAAGCAACTCCATTTTAGGATAACTTTAATGTTTCTGGTGGTCGTTTATAAGAAAACACTCCGCAACCAATAACTTTTACGAGGCCCGCTTAGGGACAGATACGAATTCAATATGGCGGTCGGTCGTCGCGGCGAACTATTTTTTATAAACTGACATAAACGTTTATTCATGTACTTTGGCAGTATTTAATGTAAAAGAAACCAATCTGCTATTACGACCTTTATAACAAAAAATAATTGTCGTAATCGTTTCAGATTTGGCGCAGATACAATAAATAACTCAACTTAGGTATGTAAAAAAAAAACATTTAACCAAATAAATCAATCGCTATCAGAGTGCCAATTTACCAGTGATGGTGTGTGTAGTACACTTGCCATATCTCACCAGTAATTACTGATTTAATAATTATTGATTAACAAATCGTGTTAATTCCTGTTTTAACATTACCGTTTATTCATGCAACGCGAAGTAAAAAGTAATTACTGCTTTGGTGCTCGGTTATGACGTTAAACAGTAAACATTGAATTAAATTATCGCAAACAACACAATGAACAAAAAAAAATTTTACTAGGTTTATAGCAAACACTAAGTTGGCAACATTGTATGCAAGCGCAGTACGTAGGTAATTCTTTTGAGCTCGCGCCGCCCGCGCCGACCGCCGGCCAAAGCGCCTGCCGCGACGCGACACGAGTTTCCCGCGCGTTGCTAGGTTACGAAGCAATGCTTGATTGAATGTAGGTATTTTATTTTCTGTACCTTTCTTCCTTGTTATTAAATTTTATAACAAGTGTAAAATAAGTAATCATGCCTTAATTCATTTAAAGCTTTCTTCAAAATGTTATCGTCTCTGGAACTTGAAGAAATTGTCAGTCCTTACTAACATACCTACACATCTACGTAGGAACTAAAGTCAAAGCGTAAATTCTTACATTATTATGGAATAAATTTGGAATTGTGGGTCCTATCCTATCTGGATAATATGTTTTCTCGCTATCCTTAAAGTCATAAGTTTATATCAAATTGAACGTAAAAGAAAACTCATTTTTTTACAGGCACTGTGATTTTAAAAATGTAAAAGAATGAGAAGTAACTTTTTTGATGTGTATGAAATTGAAATCACCGTTTTATGTAGGTAGTTATTCAATACCTATCTGTTACTTGTATGGTAAATCAACAAAGTACGTAGGTAATTCTTTATCAGTGATAAAAGACTTAATAACCAGGTAATGTAGATGCTTACTACTTGGCGGTCTGAGCTTGACGGCAGGTTATTGGATGGTTGATCGTTTATTACTTTGTTCAACCAGGTAGTAGGTAGATCTAATAATTTATTAGTCAGCTGACTGCGGGTCCAATACTTAAATAAATTAAGTTTTAACACGTTGATTAGGTAATTTAATCATTAACTCATCAGCTGATCATTATTTTGCCTACCCTGCTCCAAATTTATAAATTTATGGTCACCCATCCGAGTGCCGACCGCGCACTTGGTAGCTTAACTTTCGTGATCATTACTAATAATGCACGACTGCGGCGCTATCGATCTCATTCTCCTCATAATCAACTGTTAAAGGGTACCTAATAAATGTTAGTCGCCCGCGTGGTAATTTTTTGCACTCAGGATGCACGCGCACGGAGTTCAATGGCCCCGTTCGTTAGTGTCCGCGCGGATCGAGTGATCTACGTTGAACGCTAACGCTTTGAAGCCATTTTTTATTATGAAATACTAAAAAAAATGATAATGTTTCTTTGGACAAAAATTAAGAAATAATGTTTAGAATATGTTTTCATAAAAAAATGAAAAAAAAAATTATGACTTTGACCTTTAATAAAATCGTAACTATCAATTTCCCAGGTATAGTCTGAAAGAAAAAAAATGTTATGATGGTGAGTAGAATACATGGTTTTCGTTTGACTGCTCATGTCTTTTACACCCGTTATACTACCTTCTCTTTGTTTTCCTTCAACACTAGGTTGCCTGGAAGAATAAGGCCGCCTACCATGTACGTACATCTGTGTTTACTTGTATTGTTTTTAATATTTCTGTTCTTTGTGCAATAAAAGTATTTATTATTATTATTAGGTTGAGAGATTAATCTTAACTTTTTATGCATTCTGAAAAAATATACAGTATAAAGAGTTGGTTAAAGTCGTATTATACTCTCCGGGGATTAATATAAAAGAGATAACCACGCTTTAACATGAATTCTGTATTTAAAAATGTAACGTTGGACACCATTATCTACTTAACTGTAGAAGCTTTTCTGCTAGATACAAACATCCTGCAATTATTTCATAGGTTATAAAATATAGAATGTATTCTCTTCCGACCTTCTGTGTGTAAATCACAGAACACAGAAAGAGGTGTAAATAGTTGATTATCTGAGATTTTAAAAATATAATAAATTAATAAACTTTATAAAAAAAATACATACGTTTTTGCATCCTGGTTATAGATAATATAATTACCTACCTATTTATGATCTTCGTGGACTTTGGCCAATTAAACCTAATTTGAAGAATACAATTTTTGAAAAAACAGAACATTTAAGTTTTGCTGCATTTCATGTCTGCAATTATCCAACAAAAATATTTAAATTATATCTTGAAATGGAATAATAATAATGTCTGAATGGTGACTTGTATAATTTGAACTTTCAAGTAAGTATGTCTGTGTTTAATATGAGAAGGATGTTTTCTAATTAATTAGAAGAAAATAATTCCTGTCCTATTCTGGAAAGCTTCTAGAACCGCAATTCGGAAAATTTAATTCCATTATCGGTTCATCTATCTTGATACTTATTTGAGAATTACCATTCCAAACAAAGGGAACTGCGAACTGCTGAACCTGCAGTGGGAATAGCAGCAGCTTTAATCAAACACAAAACGTTATTGCTTAGTCGGTCATCAGTTAACAAGGAGCCCATTCATAACCAAGAGTTTATACGGCGAGTAAACCAGATTAAATCGATGCGAATGACTAAACAGCCCTCGTGAAGCCAATTACTCGATTCAAGGATAATGTGCATCTGCTTCTAATTGTACATACATGTGCGTATCTCCATATAGAGTGGAATCGAAAACAGGCGACAAATTGATACAGGCCTTAATTAATTCCAATTTGATTATCCGACGATACTATCGGTGCTTTAAATTCCTAAAATCAAAGTGTTGACGCTTTGGATTGGAGCTGTTATTGTGTTTCGGAATCTGTTTATTCTGAATTCCTATCTAAAATGCCATAAACGATATTATATACTTACCGTAATAATATTTTAATTATATAATTACGTATTAATATACTTCACATAAGTAATTCGCTGAGAGTCTCACGCTGTCTTGAAATGGCAAAAATAAAAGCGAATTATATATTATTTTCTATGCTTAACGAAACTGTGTCTGTAATGTTTTATACTAATAGTAGCCTATAGATGCTTGACACACCCAAGATGTCACACGAGCGCTCCCTACTCGAACACCAACCTCTGGAGCTAAATGTAGATAATAAGTGTTAGGGTCTTCGAGGGAGGTCGTGGGCAGCAAGATAAACTCTTTATAGAATTTAAAAGTACCTGGAGACACACTTACACATTCACCATTATTCCGCATGAGAGAGAGAGAGAGAGCGAGCTCTTGTCAGGCAAGGCCAAACATATTTAATTGTAGGAATATAAAATTGTGTAAGCATTGGATATACATAGATTGGATATAGACAAGAACCTAAGAGGGGTTCCTAAAATAAGACAATAATGTTATAAATAAGTGTACCTAATGTAAAGAAAAGAAAAGAAAACGAAAAACAACGGCTCCAAATGCAAATTGGAGGAGGCCATATAAAATTGTGGTATTTTTTCTGTTATGTCATATTTAAGGATCGAGTCCGAACATTATAAATTTCTGTAAATTTTCATTAGAAAAATATTTTGCTTTTATCAGTTCGCCAATACTTCGTCGTAAAATGCAAAAATGTCTAGTCCCTATAATTTTCAGATCGAATATTTTTATCTATGAATCTCGTCAGACTTATTATCCCATTTTACAAGATTGGGTTAGATTTGTTCCTATAAAGTGAATGATAAAATTTACTCGTGATATTCTATTAACAAAATACCTAATTGAAGACGATATTACTCGTATATAAATATACAAGATGAATGTACGATCTAATTAAATGCCAAGTGAACAGAGAACATTTCGGCGACATGGTCCAGCATAAGCTAGAGCATTGCATTAACCTTGACCTTTTAGTACATCTAATAAGGTGTACTCTTGATGTAGCATGGTAACATATATACAATTTTAGGTATACTACTTAGCTCTTTTAAGTTAGAAACTACTAACTGTACATAATTATGTGTATATGAAATAATGAAATGAAAGGAAGCGTCGGTTGGTAGCCAAGCTCGCAAGCACGTGGATTCGGTTTCTGTGTGAACGAAGATCGATCCCTGTGCCGCCATAAAGCGGGCCATCCACGCTCAGATTTACATGACAGGTTTAACTGTTCAGGTTAAACTGTCATGAACCTAAGCTGCATAGAGACCATACACGTAGCGGTAAATCTGAACACACTCTCAGTTGAAACCATGACCCGGCGGCGCTTGATCTCGACACCGCAGCGTTTATAAGTTTATATTAGTTTAATTTATTAAAGAAAAGGAAATTTAGTTACTAGCGGTGATATGTACAGGCTTGCAATTTTTTTCTCCTCTTTTTATGAAGTCGGTTAAAAATAAACATTACTTGCGGAATGTAAGTAATCAGAATAAAGGAAGCATATTTTACACAGCCGACAAGTTTTATAGCCAAACTCCAACAAAAAGGATCTTCGAACCGCTAAAATGTCACCCTAGATTTGGAACCGAAACGAGTACAAAAAAAAACAGGCAATCGCATAAAACATCCTAAATTCATAATTTCTTCTCGCAGCGTTTTCTTTGGCATTACGCCAGCCACCACTGGGATTACTACGATGAACGAGCTAGTGTTGTGCTTTGTATTTAAATTGTAACTACGGATACTGTTACAGATACACAAATTACTTGAACATTACGATATAATTATTCTCCGATCTAGTCCTGAATTAAGTTGCTTATCATTAAGAATTACGAATATTAGATAACGGACATAAAATACATAATAATTTAGATATTTTTATAAATAAATTTTTTCGTCAACTTAGAAGTTTGATTTTTTCACAGCTTCAAGGGACCGTAGACTTGAGTATATGGTTTTAATTTCAACTCGATACTTCCACTCGTTCCCGAGATAAAGAGTCTTGACAGACAGACGGACAACAAAGTGATCCTATAAAGGTTCCGTTTTTTCCTTTTGGGGTAAGGAACCCTAAAAGTAACCAGGACAGTTGTTATACTAGTTTGGACTCTAAAAACTTAGATAAATACTTGTTACTACCGTAGAGCTTACGTCTAGCTTGAAGAGGATTAGGTCAAAAGTACTACGAGAGTAGATGGATCCAATGAAATTTATGTTGTATCTATTTTAGGAAGTGCAAAGAAGGCAGAGATCACTGCCTACAACATGGAAGAAAGGCGTGACTTTATGTATCTGTCTGTTTGGCTTTGCCTATTTTAACTAACATTTAATTAAGGACCAACTTCCCGCATTGCGCAACGATACCTACACTACACCTGCAAAAGAACAAACACGAACGGATATTCAACACGTTGCGGTAGCAAGAGCAACTCTAAATTCTCACCCCAAAATCTTGGCTTGTATTTCAATGTATATGCTTTCCCAGGCATTTATGTGAAGACGGTATTTCAATGGAAGTGGACTCCGTAGAATTGTACAGCAATTTATATTCCTATTTAAGCAGACTAGGTTTTGCTGTCAACTTATATGCAATGTAAACACTGTAATATGCGTTCAACATTGTGGTTTCTCATTTCATAATGTAACTTCTAACGGTTAAATGAAATGACCCAGCCAAAATTAAATGACTATAAACGCTAGTTGACTTCGAAATAAAAAGCTTAAAAAACAAAATTTTGCTACCGTATCACAATAATACCATTTCTTAACCCCAGCACTAAATAAAAATTAGACAATAAAAGTTTAAACTTTGTAAAGACAATTTCTTTTTCTGTAAATATTTCAATCCCCCGATGACCAATTGTAACCCACCAGCGTTATTAAGATATCCAAATGCAAAAGGCCAAATTTCACTTAAAGATAACTTTCCTTAGCCACTCAGGTTTGGTGCCCCAATTATAACTAAGGAGTTCGAGATGTGTTTAGGTTTGTTATGGTTTTCGTGTACCTTTTAATTATCATACAGTCCGTACTCCATTCTTTTTATGACGTAGCAGCAGCAGCGCGTAGTTGCGATATTTATTTAACAATTTATTTACACATTATTAGACGAACTATACAAATCATTAGACGAACTATAGTACAAATGTACTACTCTGTGTGTACAATTTCTGAATCTAGACATTCACCGATATTATTGTCGGCGAGGACATCGAGTGATTTCTCTACTTACATAGTAATAGCTGAGTAATCTACAGGGTTATTCGTAAACAAACTTCAAACCATTTGAAGATCTACTTTTTTTATGGAAGCAAAACTAGAATCGCGAAGAAAATCGTTCATTTGTAAATTTGTATCCAGAACGGCATTTCAGATTTACTATGGAAGTAAATTTAGTTTGTGACTTGTGTTGATGAGATCTTCAAATGGTTTGAAGGTTGATGATGCTTTACAAATAACCCTGTATAGTTAGGCTCCTGACAATATTACACAGAGAAAATGGAAAATGTTATAACCTGGTTTTAACCTGTAATGACTTTAAACAAATTATCGCCTGACTGGACCTTGAGTAATTTTAATTTGAAAACCTCCTAAGTAAAATAATTACAAAATTATTACAAAGTTAAACTGTTGTTTCGAATTCAATTATTTTGTCATTCACAAGGCTAAAGTTGAAGCCATTCATATGCCTAAAGAAATGGCGTCATTCCAATTTATTAGCATACAATTTGAATGGTGTCCGTAACTTATGATCAATGATAAAGTGTAGACATCCTTTATTATCAGATTTCCGAAGAAGCAATCTGAAATCTCATCATTAAATATTAATAACAGCGAAGCAATTATTCATAAGCGTGCAGGTTGAGAACAGAGTTATTGTGAGTACTCACTTGGAGATTTATATCCTGTGGTATAAAAGGTACAAAACAATATTCATATTGTCGCGAGTATCTTCTCAATCAAGCATATCATTATGTTTATCTCCTTCATAATACTACAGTAATTTGTCAGACATAAACGTTCAAGGTCTATCTACGTATAAGTACGTAAATAAATTTAAATAAATAACTAAATTTAATCAACATCAAAAAGGTCACGGAAACAGTTCATAAACCAAATAACGCAAGAACTAATTTATTTATTTTCATCAGTTATAAAAAATATTTTTTATTTATTTATGACGTTGTCTTTCTTCTACTGCAAATGGTGCTAGACACCTAAGCATGGCGAGAGCTTATAACTAAAGACTGAAATATTTGCACGTCGCATAAAAATAGTCTCCTAGTGAGTTCCCACCTTAAAACGTTTTCTTTGGCGTTTTTATTACAAACCAGCACGGCACGGTTTGTAATAAAAACACCAAAGGAAACCATATATTTCTTGCTCATTCACAATCTTTTTAACCATTCCTGGCATTGATATACATGATTGCTTTAATTGCCTGCGGTTTCACCCGCGTGTATCGCGTTCCCGTAAGTACACCAAGATGAAAAGTTTCCTCTGTCCACCATGAAAGTGCCTTCTAAATATTGTTGAAGAATTTTCAATACGGGTTCAGCAGTTATTGAGTTTAAGTATTCGTCACAACATACAAATCATTTCTTTTTATAATATTAGTACCTATAGATAGATTTAAAAAATATTTATAACTTCGATCACCATCTGACCGAAGAGGCATGAAACTTAAAAGCAACTAGACCTTCAGTAAACCAAACCAAACCAACAATAGCCAACAACCAGGACAGATATAACATAGTAAATTACTCAGCAGTCCAGGTATGAATGAGTAGGTAATGTTTCGGCAATATTTACGGATGTTAACAAAATCATCAAACTTAATACTTATTTTTGATAAGATAAGCAATATCGAAATTTATGACAATGATGTGACTGTTGTCGTGTTGATTTGGTAACGTTATCAGGTATCGAATTACGACCTTGATATAGTTAAACACAATTCTAGGTCGATTTTAGCCAATTTGAAAATCGAAAACATAATTCTAGAATTTCACTCGTCTTTTTCTTTATGTTACTTAGTTTTACATATAATATATAGATAACCATATTAATTAAAAAAATAAAATAGAATGGCGATGAGAATATTTCTCGCGAACAAAAATTCTAATTGTAAGTACCTCATTAATATTTTACTAAGCGTAAGGCATTATATCTATCGATATAAAAATACATAATTTAAAAACAATAAGTGACGAATGAAAAATAATACTACCTAAATATTGATATCGTCTGTAGTTTATAAATAATAATACAATTCTTTCAAAGATGATTTTAGATTTATCAAAGTCCAAAAATTTTCAGCAGTCCTATTCACAAAATTCGACAGTTGTTAGGATATTTTCCATAACTTATAAAATAAGCAGAATCAAATCCCTCTATTAACACGTAAAAGACGACAAACTGTTGCAATTTACATTTCATTACTGTAATCTCATTATTATGCAAAATTAATGGAATTTGTTGTTAATAAACAGAAGACATTAGAATATAAGACAAATCTTTGCAGAGCCATCAAATTTCCACCAAAACGTTTACAAGAACCACTTCTCTTCTAAAGGATGTCTTAGTTAAAAGCTTTCTCGATGTTTAGATTATGAACACTTATTACAACTCTTAAGATCTTTAAGCCTTTGTTCTTCTTCACTTTAATGCCCGTAATTAGATCCGAGATCATTTTCGCCATAAGTCATCCGGGCAGGAGCAGTTATTCAAGCGCGGACGGAACTGAAAAGCTACTAGTTTAATAAAATATCGCTAGAGCGAATAGTTGATGGTAGTCTTCCAAGTTTGTTTTTGTTTGACTAAAATGTACGTCTTTCAATTCTAGGTTAGTTAGGCTGTTATTAATCACTGTTGTAGTAATTAATTTAAAAATTCAGGTTGTTGGCTAAGTTATTAAAGATCAATTACTTGTAGCGTATTAAATTTCTTGGAGTTGTACGGCGATTGAGAGTGATCCTATTATATGTTCTGTTTAAGTACTTGATTGGGCCATAGTTTTTTGAAACATAATTAGAGTTTGATGTCACTTATGAATTTTTCATCCTCTGATGACAATCGAAACAAGTTAACAAATGTTCCTATCAAAATTTTGAAGAATATTATTGGTGCAAAAAAGTTTTGGTGAAAACAAGTCAACATTGCAGTTATTAAGAAAAAAATATTGCAAAGGAAAATTGCACTTACATTCGTCATGAATATTGGTATGGCATAAATTAAAAAAAAACACCAGCAAACCTAAAGGGCACAATAAGAATACATTTTCTCATATGTGTCCATCAGAAAAGGAACTGTTTATATGAATAAATGCCTTGATTACGGAATGAGAGCAACCGGCGTCTTTATTATTCGTGGAGAAACTCAAAAAGCAACCACCGACATTAGCAATTAAGGTATACCCTGCCCTAAAATCTGCAAGAGTTCATTGTGTAATTACAATTGTTAAATTAATGATGTCCGTATTGCTTACAAAGAGCTTTGTATTGTTATTAACTGCAAAAGGAATAAATTAATTAGCTCTCCTGGACTCTACACAGCTTTTTGATTAAAAGGTGAAATTGGATCTCGTGTGGACATTTAGTGACATTTTGAATTTTTCAAAGTCAGGGTTCGAATAAATATATATAAAGGTAATTATCAAGGATCAGGGTAATTCTGGGCAGAAAACCAAATGGTGAATTCATACAATTTCCTTAATTGCGATAAAGGCCACCTGTGCAATACTGAAATACCGAATTTTGATAATTGCTGTGGGCAGGAACGTTCGAACGGCGAATTTTGTCGAATCTTTTCCCTTTTGCTGAACTCACGATTCCAATGGATCCGGAGTTCAAATTACAATTTGTTATAGAAATGGATTACGATGTGGTATTGGAATTGGCTTTAGAAAGCATATAGAAACTACAGCCTACAAAGGACCAGATTCAAGAGAGGTTTTTGTATAGCTTAACTAATAGCATCTGTTTTTTAGGAATAAATATTGACTTCGAGTCCAATAATCAAGCTAATATTTATGAAATAAGTATTTTATTTATTAAAAAAATTATCTTTAGTCCGTCAGATAAATGAAGACGACGATACTGTGCGTTGAAATGTGTGGCGTCACACATCAATACACTACTTACTGAGTAGTGACTTCACAAGCCCATTCATCTTTTCAATATTCACTGATTTCTTGTTTTATGTTTTTTGGTTGACAAAGAAATCATCATATGCCTGTGTATTGACCTGCTCCTTAATATTAGGTTGGGGAAAAAGTCTTTTCGCATTATAGTATTTATAAACTTGTAATAAAATCTCTTTGGCTATACTATTTGTATCTGGCTGGTTTTGGTATCATTGAAAATTTAAATTTTAAAGAACATAATTCCAAATTCAAATTAGGAAAAGGTGTGATTTTCATTTGTTTTTCGTACCGCCAAGATGAGTGAATCTAATGAAGAAATTCGATACATTTTAAAATTTTACTACAAAAAAGGTAAAAATGCAACGCAAGCCGCGAAAAAAATTTGCGATGTTTATGGACCTAGTGCAGTGTCTGTGAGAGTAGCACAAATTTGGTTTAAGCGTTTTCAATCCGGAAATTTTGATGTCAAAGATGCACGTCGCTCTGGTCGCCCTATTACAGATAAAATGAATGCCATTTTTGAAAAAGTGGAGCAAGATCGGCATGTTAATAGTTACGACGTAGCTGAAGAACTGGGAATTGACCACAAAACAGTTTTGGCGCATTTGAAATAAACTGGGTACACAAAAAAGCTCGACATTTGGGTACCTCACGAGCTCACTGAAAGAAACCTAATGAACCGTGTACTCATTTGTGATTCTTTATTACGACGTAATGAAACCGAACCATTTTTGAAGAAGCTGATAACTGGTGATGAAAAGTGGATCACGTACGACAAGAACGTGCGAAAAAGGTCGTGGTCAAAGGCCGGTCAGGCTTCACAGACTGTGGCGAAACCCGGGTTAACTCGCAACAAGGTGATGCTGTGTGTGTGGTGGGATTGGAAGGGCATTATTCATTATGAGCTGTTACCACCAGGCAGGACCATCGATTCTGAACTCTACTGGGAACAACTGATGAGATTAAAGCAAGAAGTTGAGAGAAAGCGGCCGGAATTAATCAACAGAAGGGGTGTGGTTTTTCATCATGATAACGCTAGACCTCACACATCTTTAGCCACTCAGCAAAAATTAAGAGAGTTTGGCTGGGAGGTGTTAATGCATCCGCCGTATAGTCCTGACCTTGCACCTTCAGATTTCCACCTGTTTCAGTCTCTTCAGAATTCTTTAGGCAGTGTCAGGTTAACATCACGAGAGGACTGCCAAAACCACTTGTCGCGGTATTTTGACCAGAAGTCCCAAAATTTCTAGAGCAATGGGATCATGTCTCTACCTACAAGATGGCAAAAAGTTATCGAACAAAATGGTACCTACATACTTTAGTTAAATGTAAATAAACTATATTAAAAAATGTTTTGAATTTTCTTAAAAAATGCGAAGAAACTTTTTCCCCAACCTATTACACACCATCCTACAGCAAGGTCTTGAAATATCTGTTTAGACCACAGCACTATGCCATCGCAATGTGAATTGATGAGGAAAAGCGTAGTCGAACAACAATAGGATGTACCGGTTCCATCAATCGGGATCTTAATATTATAAACTTGGAAACCAGTTGCTAATCTATTTTGTTTTTTAAATCGGAACCAGAGTATGCAACACAACACCACACTCCACGTAAGTAAGGAAATAATTGGACAAAACATACGAATCTAACGATAATTATGTTGAGTGTGAAATACATTTAGTAATGCCGCTCTTAACTTAGCTCTTAACAGAAAAGAAAGCAACTAATCATGCTAAAAATGTCTGCACAATCAAAACTGACATTCCGCTTTGCCTAATTAGTACTGTCCTTTAGCATACTTAATATTACAAATGGTTTCTGTATTTACCGCCATATCAAATGTCTCGTCATGATGTTCAAACGTTTTCGTGTCTATCTCTGAATACAACATTAGTCCTGTCACAATCAGCCTAAATATCTAATTAAATATTAAACAGAAGAGACAGTACCGTTGTATTGTATTATTATGCTTGCTTTAATCAATCTTCAAATATGTAAATTAATTTGACAATAACAAGAGAATCGTTGATATTTCTATTTTATTTTTACCTATATATGATAATTTTATGCCGAAAAACGAGCCCAACAATAGGTTCAATGCTCTCATTTGCATTCCACCTGAACAAATGTGAGACACCAGTGTAGCTGTTGTAATCATATGTTGAATTAATTAAACATAAAACTAGTGAGTTTTGAGTCAAACCAAAATAGAAAAGTAAAAACTTAAATGAACTGTACATTGATTTGAAATAGACCTTTGATAGTCCGTACTATTACGTACGGTAACATTTCGACTTGCCATAACTAAAGTTTCACACATATCTCTGATTAAACAACTAGCAGAATCTTGAAGATAGAAACATAATCAGTAACCAGCTGCTTCATTAAGTCTACCTACTGAAACAGAAAACAAGGCAATTAATTTTACGTAGACAGATACAATACCTACTGACATTACAAGCAATTACATACATGCAGGTTGAATTGATAACCTCCTATTTTTTTCTTTTGAAGTCTGTCAAAAATAGACTAAACAGACAAAACAAAGCTGTTGTTCTAATAAGACTAAGCTGAGTAACAAAAAAATAATATCGTAGCTCCTATATTCACGAAGTTAAATAAAAAGGTTTTCATTACACGATTATTCTGCGACAGGGCTCAGCAAATAAAATCTAAAGCTCAAAGATTTGAGTCCAAAATTGAATTAAGCAAAAAGATTACGCACAGAAAAACAATAAGATTTTTAATGTCAGAGTTAAAGTTATATTGTAGAAATTAAGCTTTCGCATTGAATATTCGTAAAAGGCAATTGTGCTGATTTGAAATTCATACGGCTATCGATTTTGATCTTTTAAATCATACAGCTTGTCTGAGGCATCGGTCTCGTTAATGTAGTTTTAAATTTAATTTTGGCTGACAAAAGTAGCTTAATTATAGCCGTCACCAAGGCCCCATCTATCTTTAAATATCTACCTAATACTAATAAGTATATATTTAATTTTGGCGGCAATTATTTTTTTAATTTTGGTCATGATCAGATTTAAGCACAAAAGCGCAAGAAACAAACTCAAGTTGCCATTTATATTAGGTTTAAACAGCTGTAGTGAAGTTTTTGTCTGATTTTAGTTGAATATTATGTACGCGCAATGTAATGGATCAGCAAAGGGGTATTGATACACCTATATTCCGTCCACCAATCCGCATTGGGCAAGCGTGGTGGACTACTACCTAAACCTCCTTCAATGACAAGGAGCGGCCTTGTGTTCCAACAGTGGGTCTAATAATTATAAAGGCTGTTATGATGATGATGGTGAATATGTACGCACGGGTCACAGTCAGTAAGACGTTACTTGGCGCAAATACATACAGGGATGAACAACAGGGATAGGTATGGTAAGGGAACTGCTCTTGTAAGTAGTCCTGGAGGCCGCAACGGAAAGATGCATGAGTCTCAACGCGGAAAGTTGAAATCTGTTTTTTCGTGCTGTTATACTGGTGTTTATTATTCCAGCACACTATGCTGGAATATGGAACACCACCCTCCTTTCTACAATCCTGAGTCATTCAAAAGAGGCGTGAAGAAGCACCTTGAGGTGGGCAAGGCGCGGTTCATCTCTCGCACTAGCTATCTTCGCATTTGGACTCCACTTCTGCTTACCATCAGCTGGAATGGAGTTGCATGACCTTTTTATAAAGGTAATAAAAAAAGTTGAAATCTGTATTATTGTGGTGTTTATACTGGTGTTTTATGTTACACTAGCCCTTCGTCGGTGACTTTGCCCGCGTGTTTTTATGTTGTTTTTTCTGTTGCAATAAAATATAGCCTATGTAAGTCACTCAGTGAAAAGCAACAGTGAAAGAATTTTTAATATTGGTCCAGTAGTTTTTGAGCCTTTTCATTACAAACATTCATAGAAATTTTTCTTCTTTATAATAAATATAGATTAGTGGCCTGTACAATAAGATGGCTTTTGTAAGTTTCTCCGTAGAGTCCTACGTTCAGCTTGCAGCTCGAATAAAAATAATCTGACCTGAACGAACAATATAGAGAGAGTAGGAACAAAAAATATAATAAAAACGAGTATGGCAAATTATTACCTATAAAGTTATAATAGTGTTTTAAATTAGGTACTTAATCAAACACGTTTTGAAACTCAATTTTACTCCCGTGTCACAATAGGTACTCCGCTGTCCCCGAGCCCTTGCGTAAATTCAAGATACCATTGAGCTCATCATCCTATGGTGTCTCATTAAAAGCGAGGGTCTTTTTAATCTGGTAAGTCTTTCCGCTCTTACTGATAACTTAATTATCGTCTCTTAATAATCTCATTAAAAGTTTTAATTTTGTAACGACAAAGAAAACAGAAAAGCTATTTTCTCATTCGCAAAATTTACTTTGTGCGTTTATTTTGGGTGAAAGCTGTTTAAAATACTAATCTCCTACTAACAATATGAATTCGTAGGAAGTACGAATTAATCATATAGTCATATAGCCATATGAAGATATGAAACTGCTTAGGCTGTTTAAATGCATTATGAATTAATCTGACAAATATATCATTATACGACTTTTTTATTGGTCTGAGTATACAATACAGTATAAGAATCCGTGGGGATTCTTTTATTATTCAGCCGTAGGTATTACAATGCCGTCACACTGAAGTAAACAATTGATATCCAGATATGTAGCTGGGCGATTCTTCCTGATCCCTCCACATCATCAGGACATACTCGAGCCGAAGTCCGCTCCGTTAGTGGCAACCTCAGGTCTGCAAAAAGGGGTTGGGTTGCCAACATAGGCACGGTCACGTATGGTCCCGCAATCTTATTTACTACGCACGCACACGCTTCGGAACTCCAACTTCCAGAGCCGTCCACCAGCCATCCCAATCTGCTTTTGCAAGCTGCAATTATTAGTCCTAATAACCCTGAATATTTTTTCTGTACGCTAGCCGGTTGTTTTCTTTGTCACAACACCCATTTGCGATTCTGCCTGACAACGTCACTGAGGCGCCATAGGCATTGCTGAAAATAGCGTTTCTTCGTCCTGTTGAATTTGTACCTGTTTTATTTAAAAAGCTCATAATAATTTAAAATTACCATTTTTAGTTCTAAATAATGATCATTTTCAAAACTTAATCTTTTTCCAACGGTAGTATTCACTTTACGAATTCATATGGTAGTTAGGGCTGCCGCGATTTTCTTGCATACTACAATACAATACCTACAACTCGCAAAATTAACTCGAAATTTGTGGAGCCGGCAAATTCACGGGCCCGCCTGTTCGCCGCTTTAGCTAAGAAATTAGCATTAGAGATGTTCTTAATGTGTACAATGAATACGAGTGTTACAATAAATTCATTAGAGTTTAATCTGTAAACCGTTATTTAGATTAAGGCGACTTTGTATTCAATTTGAATAAAGTGGTGTTATCTGATTGCGCTTTAAAACATTTGAAATGTTTTCTTTTTGAAAAAATAGTTTTTGGGTGTGTAAGTATTACAGCACTACAGCAAAATGCATTCCGCGCGACAGCTAATTTTTAGTGCATTATAGGTATAAAAAACGGCAATTTATTTTACTTTTTATAAATCTCGACCTGTAGCCGTATATATTAATCTAATATTTATCTTATAATTTAAAAAGAATAACGACTAAATATAGAGGTGGTTTTAAAAAAGATAAACTTGACACTCGGGGCTTTAATAGTGCCGACTGATAATTGAAATTTTCAAAGACATAAACAATTTCCAATGGCCAATTGGCAAAATTTCCAGTGGTTCAAAAACATTCGACATACAACTGAGCGAGGAATTAAAAATCGGAACTAGATACCTTATCCCGTATGAAAAGCAAATGCCTAGAGCAAAATTAATTGAGTGTAACCACATAATCCCTAAACTTCGCATCCTTGGGAAATTACCATGAGTCGCTTTGCAGAAACTCTGCAATGCAGTAGGAAATCCCACAGCTGGGACTGCTCTGCACTTTGTCTGCACCTAACTAAGAGCTGAAGAGGGCCATCCACTAAATTTCTTTGCGTGTGAATTGTCCTTACAGACTATGTAGGAAAGAACGGAATTTAATACCGTAATTGTTTCTCACTTTGAAAATCCACAATCTCAATGTAGTAGGTACACATTCCCTGGATTTTCAATTCTTTTTTTTTTAACTTTCGTTGAGAAAAAACAATTTTAATTATTGTAACAGATATACTACAACTCAATTTTCAGAACACACTTGAATAAAAAAACAAAATCTAATTTACCAAGTTACTTATGTTAATAATATGGAGAGAGTTCGCTATATTACTTCTTAGAAATGTGTGTTAAGACTTATATGTGTATAAGCAGGTTATTATTACGTTAGCCTTGAAGTTTTGAGTTAAAATTGAAGACTTTAGACAATGCTTTATACCAAGATGAATATGAATAACTATGTGCTATTTTGAACGGTTTCTATTTATGGTTATTCGTTTATATGCCACACATTTGTTTTGCTTACGATCAGCATGTTTGTGTGTTCTAATGGTGCGATATATGCGTATCCAATGAGTGTGGCGTCCTTGCAGGTCGACAAGGTGAGGGTGACTATTAACATAGTTTTAAAATTCATACAGTTGTTGTAAAACCAATGTTCTTGCGTCACTTAAATGACGATTTTACATTTTATGCCACACAAGTGACAAAATTGTGTACTTACCTCGGGCGTTAAAAAAGAAAACCACAGATCGCATATTAATCGCCCTCGTCTTCAGCTCGCAACACCTTTACCGTCCTACTTCATAAATGTGCTATTAAGGTGGACGCCCATTTAGCCAAGCTGAACGCACCGAACGAATCTAGCGAGCCGAATAAATCTTTGCACTGTAATATTATATACAACATGTAAATTAAATAACCAACACCTTGAATACAGGTGGGCTGGGATCGGCTTCAGAGTTAATTTAAAAAAAAAATTAAAAATCGATTTTTTTTAAAAAAAATAGCCAGAAAATATTACAATATTTGCTGGGTACTTTTGTTTTTTTTATAAATCGTTTTTTTTTTTTAAATTAACTCAGAAGCCAATCCCAAACCACCTGTATTCAAGATGTTGGTTATTTAAATTACATGTTGTATATGTGAATTAAATGAATGCGCGGCCGAGTCGTCCGCCGCATCATCCGCGCCAAATCTGGTGACGTCATTCGAATTACCGGTGTATAAAATTCTAAAATTCATTTCTTTCGGCGCGTTCGGCACTGCTAAATGTGCATCCACCTTTAGTCGCACGCAGAATTAATTATCGCAAGTACCGAGTTGAGGAAGTTTACGAAATAACTGACACTCCCTAAACGTCCGCTATTTGTGAACCTTTCAAAAAAAATTTTTAAATAACATTTGACGCTCTATCGTCTGCGGGCTACACAGTTTATTGTTCGAGGTAACTTTAGCAAAAAGGGTTATCTGAAAAATATCGTGGTTGAATAGCCGTTATGACACAAAATATCCTATAATTTTTCTTGCAAGGGAACTCATGTCAAACACAACTAGGCGGTAATAGTCTGAGAAAGTGGTTCGAGGAGTTACCTATGTATACCTACCATTTAACGATTTGCAATAAAAAAGTACGGTGAACGAGAAATTTGTTAACTACATTAAACTATAGTTGGTACACACGGTGTTTTTTCATTGGTTTTGGACCGCTCTCTGCATATTAAGCGTCATAATAAATATATTAGTATGTTTTTACTTTCTCGTACGTAGTATCTATAGAGGAAGTCCTGTAATCGTAAAAAAATCGACCTCAAGATTTTGACGGATTTACACGTTTTGGACCTCTCTGAGTCCAAAAATTTTTTTTTTGGATTATTTGGATAATATGTCTGTGTGTGTGTCTGTGCGTTAGCACGATAACTCGAACATGCTTTAACTTATTGCAACCAAATTTAACATGCGTGTATGACATCAAAATATAAGGTTTCTATCAACTTTTGAGCCGTCGATCACGAAAGTTAAGCAACCAAGTGCGCGGTCGGTACTCGGATGGGTGACCAAAATTTAACATGCATGTATGACATCAAAATATAAGGTTTCTATCAACCTTTGAGACGTTTCCGGTATACGAGAAAGTCAAGAAAGACCACTCCCGATTTTTTAATATTGAATCGGAAATTTAAAAATAGTAGCTGGCGCTCTTATCAATGTCAATGACCGGAGATAACCTGAAACGGCACACACTCTATTGAATTCGACTTTGTCATCAACATCGAAATAAACAAAAAACAGCTGTGAGGGAGAGCGAGCTCATAGCCTACGCGCGCGAAGTGACCTAACTCGACGCGTTACTATGTGTTCTCGTTCAAAAAACTCGTATCTTACTTTCTGTGTAGCCAAAATCTCGTGGAAGAATAGATCTTAACTTAATATAAAATAGGTTTTGGCTGGGACACCATTAAAAAATCTCAGTGTTAAATCTGCCGCAATGAAATTCCACTTTTGCCTGTACCTAACTTTGTTGAGAGATGAAATGCGCTTCGATCTTCATCTGCGTTCATTACTACAAGTGAGATGAAAACCAATCGATTTCACGTAAAATAACTTAAAAATATTTAAGCACCTACTCTTAAATGAATGGGGGGCACTAACAAAACACGGTCGCTTTGATCACGATCATCTAGATCTAGTGGTAGCTTGCGATTAATGCAAGAGACACCGCCACATAATTACTTAAGTGGCTTAATCGAGCAAATTGATAGGCAACTGACAACTAATATTGCATTACACAACTACAATACTCGAGACAAAACAGAAGACCGATTGATGACTAAGGAAGACAGATTCCGTGTCAAAATTCCCGAATGTTTTAATAAGACCCGGATTATTAATGAAGGAAGCGTTGAAGACAAGCTACTTGTGAAGTATCACGTTAAGAAATCAATACCTACTTAATCCTTCGTCCGGTGTCGAACAATCGTTGTTTGTACGTTACAAAAATCAAGGAAGACGTGTAATATTATAATCGGAATATTATTTTGATGACAGACACCAGTCGTATGGATCAATAATCCTGTCGATGAACTGGATATTATGACGTAATAAGAAAACGATACATTAGAACATAAACGACTATAAAAAAACTTGTTGTTTGTTAATTGTAAGACCAGTCGCCCAGATAGCGAAACTTTCCGTCTCAGTTCTCATTTGATTTTTCTTGTTTGATAATCAAATAATCTTTCATTTCTTACCTTTTTCCAACATGTTAAGGACCAAAAACGCGCAGTTACTACTGCTTCTTTTGGGCCTTAACATGCAAATTGGATGAAAAAAAGAAATTCAGGTTAATGGAGGAGTCACACATCCATCCCTTGGTTCCTTAGTGCCTTGCGGCATACCGGCCGAATTTTGGGAGTGCGAGGATACACGGCATGGGCTAATCGGCAGTCTCCCAAGTCTGAACGTTAGATGCGTACCGGCACCCATGCTCCTACACCTGCCTTATAGCACGCGCTGGGAGTGTGCGGGGATACATTGCATAGGCTCTAACCCCTAACACCGTATAATTACACTACCTGTAGGTCGAGGACAAATCATATCTACAGTAATATGCTGCATCTTAGAGATGCATGGTACCACTACTAATAAAATAAAATATTTAGATCTCATTTTTCGTCATCCGTCGGCAGTTCATATCTTATAGAAACTAAATTTTACAAGTTGAAATTACGTTTAAAATCGAATTTTTCACTGCACTGTCGTATGACATTGCCCAAATTCGATAAAGTTTACTCGCTTTACCTTTTTGCTCATAACTGAAATAAAAATGACAGTGGTTTGTTTACGTTTATTTTATCGAATTTGACTCCAATAAGCATAAGAGTGATAAAAAATAACATTCTAATAAAAAAAATGTATAAGTAAAGCAAATTCGATACTTTTGGACAATTTAAAATGATAGTGAGTGATGTATCCACGCACAAATTTCTTTGTTTTTCACAACATTTTTTCATTGCACTTAGCTTAGGCACATCAGTAAGAACGTCCACTACAAGTCGCGTTCAATTAACTATTGTAATCAATGGAATGTTTCAGTAAATTTTTATCATTTACCGAATTGGTTGCTTTTTATCGATACGATATGATATTGTACCAGTGAGATTTCGTACCAGGAACTACTCCATGCGCAGGTAGGTATTTATAGGTATACTAAATACTAAGCAATTGACCACAAAGTAATTAGTTTATAAACGGAACTATTGCCTACAAATATTCGAGGTTTATTTGCGTGACCAGTCATCCATTGACACGACGTCACATGCACGCCAAAACCAGTTTACTCCGATTTAGTCACTGGGTTAGATTTAAATGCGCTGATCGCTGATCTTTCCAGTAGTTGTCATGTGTTTTCGCTCTATGTCTATTATATTCTATGACAAACCACGACTTCTAATAGGTAGTTAATATCTTATTTAGATCATTCGGCTAGAAACGACGCCGCCGCCGCCTGCATATAGTACAAATAGGTATCATCTCAAACTGCCCAGACAAAATATCGAGTAAAAATACAAGATCCGTTTCCAAATATTAAGAGATACATTATTAATGGATTATGCAGTCTTTATAAACTGAAATTCGGTCTTTAATTGTAATTCAAAATGTTTACCTGGACTACACGTAAGTAACTACGCTTAGGTATTTTTATATAGTATGGAAGTTCCAAGTAAAGTGTACATCGATAAGACAGCGTTTCAAATTTCCCGTCAGAAAAATTATCCCTCACCGACGCGACACAAATTACACAAGGGCGCAATCAATCAAACCTTACCACTAAGCAGGATAGTTCAAAACTTCGATAATTGACCCCAATGTAAACTCTGAGGGTTCATGTACGCACATAATTACATTGAAGGTACCAATTTAATAAACCAGTGTAATTGGTGCGATTGGTAAAATTATTAAAACATGTGGTGGGCCACAAAAGTTAACGGTGTAAATAAACATAAGTACAGCAAATTGTTGAGTGAAATAAGTTAAGAGAGCGACGTAGAATATAGAGTCTTCCGCTGTTCTAATTTCTTGCGCCCATCCTAATTATTACAAAATATTAATTTCGGATATTTATCTCATACCTGGTTAGTAGCAATTCAACTTAAAAATCTAACGTTAGTAGGCATCCTATGCGAAATTGACTTTGTTTGTTTGTTACGCCTGCACGCCTATTAGGTACCGATTTTAAAAATTCCTTCACCAAACGAAATCTTTCTCAGGGAGTAAAATAGGCTGTATTTATTTATTTTTAATTTCCCTACGAAAATTACAATAATGTAGTATAGTCTAATGTAGTCATTATTTGACGTGGGCTGCCATTTTGTTATTTGTTAGACAATTAAGGTTACTATGGAGATCCCTTTGACACTTTAATTGACGACTGCAATTATGATATTTGTTAGAAAATTTGGGTACTATGGTACGGTACTATGCTTCGATTAGATACCTGGTACTATGGCACGGTACTATGGATATCTCTTTGCTGAGAGCGGTTCCACATTGTCCAATCCGATATCGGTATCGGAAGTATCGGAATTTAATGTCAAGACAAATGTATGAAATTTGATAGTCCGCCAATATCGGATCGGGCAATGTGAAAGGTGGGTACATATTTCATGCATTTTAATTGCTTCCGATATTGTATCGGCTACTGATACCGATATCGTATTGGATAATGTTGAACCGCTCTTAACATTTTAATGTTTTCAAGAGGAAACATTTGTATATTTCTAACGATTGAGTTCAAACATTATTTTACCATTATATCTACATTAGTGCAATAGGCTAATAGGTAATTGATAAAAAAAAACTCTACGCGGACGAAGTCGCGGGCAGAGCGCTACTTACGTCCAGAACGCAACATTATACTGAACGGGAAGGGAATCCAGCGGTGCTTTGAGCATTTGACTCACAAGCTGCATGTGTGTAAAATGATGTCCAGTAGGCCCTAAAAACTGTTACCTTTACTGGTTTCGAATAACGAGCAAACCTGAGGGCTATCAAAAGTATAACAAGAAGTAAATTCAAAACAAAACTACTCAATAGTTGCTGTCACATTGAAAGGGCGAGAATCGAAACACGCAATCTCTATTAAATTCATAAGTTGTTTGGCGAGGAATGAGATACGACGAGATATGAGCCAAGAGTGTAAAAGAGTTATAATAATAAAGCAACAACATAGCAATTATTATAAATCACCTCACATAACGCTCATGACACTCAAGAATGTATCTACATTTGTCACGTATTGATAAACCAACAATGTCTCTAGTCAATACATATTTCATTTCTCTCATCTCGAATCGCATTTACAATAAATTGTATTGTTACAGGTATGTGTCATAGCATCACCAATGAAATATGCTTTAGCATAATAGATATCACCTACAGCAATCGGTATAATATGTAGTTGAAATATGTATTCAAATCAATTGAGTAGCTCTATTTCGCGTAACAAATCAATTGGCATTCAAAGTCCATGAAATGTAGGAGTGGGTGTTAAAAGCTGATGTTTCGTAATGTTATTTTAATTTGAAAAACAGTTATTGACTATGATATAAAATTAGACTTTCTTTGAGAAACGATTTTCATTGATCTTCTAATATGCCTGCGCGTAAAATTTAATACCGATCTACCGATCTACAGAGGTCTTGAAATCCACACTCCACGGTACCATAAAAATAAGCAATTTATTATTTATTTCCTGTAACGACAATGAAGTTCATTGACTCAATATAAAATTCGCTCCTAATTTATCACTTTGCGTAAATCGTGCCGTGCCATTGTTTTCATAATGACATTTCGAATATCAAATACTTACATAAAATCAAAATCATACAAAAAAATGTTTCACTTAGGGAAACTTTCATTAATTATTAATGAAAGTTTCTATTTTATTAAACCTTTTGATTAATAGGAATTTCTATAAAACGTAATCATATTGCAGCTAATATAGTATTACATTAAAGGAACAATTATAATTCGGTATTCACCCGACTTTTTACTAGCTATAATATGTTATGATAACAATTATTATTTTATGATTCGTCCGAAAAGCAAACAAGTTGAACAAAGCTATTTATCAAAAATAAAACGACTAACCTCACCGTTTTCTATTATTCGGACGTACCACTGCGTTGCGTGTAGTTAAATTTGACAAATCAGCCATACCAGAATAATAATATGTAGAATAATATAAAATGTATTTAATTATGACACTCCTTATCGTACCTCAGACCTACACGATTAAATCATGATAGGTGAAAACATTAATCATTACAGTATCCTCCGAGAAACAATGTTTACGAGTTTCGGATGTGGACACCTCCATTGCCCACACCTAAGCTAGGCGTTAATGTTCGCGAAATGTATAGAATAATGATGACATCCTATTCAACTTTATTTTACTAAGTCATAAAACTTATTTAATGGAGTGTGGAGTAACAAGAATGGCTAAGATTGCGAAGGTAGGTACCACATTCGAGGAAGTTTGAAAAAAAATCGAATTAACACAATGGGATGCTATGGACTGGTCTACTGGACAATATTGACAAATTGACCATATTACAAAGAAAGTGATGATAATTGATGTGGACTGGTAAAGAGGGGAGGTAGACCGTAGACAAGATGGATAGACTGCGTGAAAGATGATAATTATGGCAAAGAAGCGTGTTAATTTTGAGATGACGGTTGATCGAGAAAGGCACAAACGAAAACTTATTACGCCGATATAAAATGAAATTGGGAGCATAGCAGGCAAGTCATTTAATGATTACAAGGAATAAATGTTTGAAACAGTAGCTAAAGTAATCTAAGATAAGAGGTGCGAATTAGAAAATATAAAATTTTGAAAACTTAGTAATAAAATTCTACTATTCTAAAAGTTAAACTTTTCCTTACTTTAAACGTTTCAAGTTTTAAGTGTAGGTACTTAGCGAATTATCTTCGCAAATAAACAGCACTCACCTTTGCCTTACAGAAGACCGTACCTTTTCCTATTGTGTTTCTAACGATGTAATATACGTTTACCTAAATATTAAGTTGCTCCACAAAACATGTATTTAGGTATATTTACATCGTTAGAAACACAATAGAAAAAGGCACGGTTTTCATGAGATAGGACGGGAGCGTGTCAGGATGCCCCTGTGACACCTTGGTGATTTACAAGAGTGACAGTCGGTACCTAACTGCTTACTATGAACCAGCTCAAACGTGCTCGAAATGCCACATTGATATTTTAAATTTAAAATTTTCCCTATTTATTATTCAAATGAACAATTATATCTGGTCTAGACTCATACTTTTTATTTCTTTTTTAAACTTTAGGATGATGACATTTTATAAATTATAGTAGGAGCTTCAGTGCCTACTTCGATTCCAGAAAGCACTTGTCGTTATGCGAGTATCGCCACCTTTGGGACCAGCGAAATACCAGCTTACGAGTAAATGATTTCTTAGCAACCTATTTATTCTGGATGTCAATATGTATGTCGAACACAAAGAGTAAAAAGACAAAGAGTATCTTGCCTATCGATTTTATAGGATACATTTTCGAATGGTACAAAAAGAATACAAAACTTCATCCCACTGATTTTCATAACCACGTCAGATGGTGGGATTGTAATCAATACATATTAGGCTATTCAATCAAAAATAGTACTTCGATATAAATTTAATTCTATCACTGTAATACGTACGACTAAAGAAGCGCTCAGGTTCACAAATTCTAATGATATAACTTTACAAAGATTCACTATAATTCCTTTTTCACAATTCCAACGCGAGCAGCCGTACAAAAGCAATTCTCTAATTAAAATCCAATCACAAATAAACATATTATAATGTCGTCGTGCAAAATTATCCAACGCCTAATTCTTTAAGCAATCAAACTTGTTTTAAATTAATTATGAAGACATCTTAACATCTTTTGAAGTGAAATGGGTGCAATTAATTTTAATCAATATTTTTAAATACCTAGGTCCTTTTTTGTTTACATAGAAGCGCTGATAATTATTAATGGGTGGGATTATTTTCTAATAAATTGCGCATACGACTGATCATCTTTAACTATCTAATGGCTTTACCGTTTAATTTTATAATCAGGAGAGGTCTTATTTATAGTATATAGGTAAATAAGTCCAAAATGGCATGTAATTTGTCGACTTGGTAGCGCCAAAAAACATTGTTTGTTATTTTATATAGTAATCCTTATGAGGTACAATAAAATACTACGCAATTGGTTATACATATTTAAAAGTCTACCGAGTAATAATATATATTCCTCAGTAAACGGAGTTCCAATTGTGAGCGGCTATAATACACTGTACTCAACCTCCCATAGAACATAAATAAGTAATAATTCTAAATGGGGATCGATGCGATAGATAGATGCTCCGTCCTAAGGTATTATGCAAGTAAAAATGTTCAGAAAGACGGTTCAGGAGCCGGTCTTTTTTGGCGTCCGAAATTATGTAATTATAGATTTGGAATCGTCAAAACGATCTGCATGATGGTTAGATCATCGGCCTACTCACACGGCGTTTTTACAACGAGCAGATGACGCGCGTTTTTTATAAGCGCGAATTCGTTCAGCGTGTTAGCAAGGCATCTTATTTTTCTGATTAGTGAAATATAAAAAAGTCAATCAATCTTCTGCTTACCAACAGAAGGGGAAGTCCAAAGAAGGCAAAGACTCGCCTTGCTAACCTGCAAGGTGCTACTTCTTAAGATTAAAATAAAGACCTTTTTTGTTTTAATCTAAGGCTATTTCACGTCGCTTTTGAATTACCTAAGTATTTGCTGTGTTTGTATTGATAAACATGTAGTTTTGATAACGCAGATCGAAGGCGTAACTATTCTGGAGAGACTAAAATATTTGACATAATTGCCTTGACTTCAACTCTTAACTGCATTCTACATTGGGACCCTTAGGAGCACCGCACATCGCACGCGGTGCGGCGCGGCGCAGCAGCCATGGCCAGCGAGTTTTGTATGCGTGTATATGGAACACCCACCACACCACGGACGCGGCGCGATGCGTTGTACGGGGCTCCTGACAACATTATCATATTTATTGGTACCAAACGTGCGCCTAAAACAACAATAAATGTTTACTTATGTCAAAGTGTTGACGTAGCCCCTACGATTGTAAAGTGCAAAGATAAAATAGCGTAACGAAACATAACATGTCAAAGAATAATAGACTGCTTTGTCGCACCGCTTCTCCATAAATCAACCTGTCAAAAGCAAGATAAAGAGAGGTCAAGCTTGCCTGCGTGTTGTTTCAAGAAGACCGATCTCAACGAACCTTTTGACATTTATATACTTTTGCTTCAATTTGATCCGAGTGATAAAGTGCAGGGCATATTGTGTGCTACATAGTTAGGTACATAATATCGTCAAAGTGACCTAGCACAGAATAACGAGACCAGTGAAGTAAATACGAGAGCTTATCTGCTTTACTTCTAAGTTTGTTGTCACTTAAAATGTGAAAATTTAGAACACAAAACTAATACTCAGAACGAAAAAGTTTGTGGAGATGTTTGGGTGTTTGTTAATTAATAAGTCTTGGGATAGGTATAGATTTCAATTCAAGACAAAGGTCTTGAATTTATACCGCTGAACAGTTTTATTCCATCCGTGATTTTATTAGAAGTCTACGTAGCGACAGAAGCAAGGTTTGTGTTAAGCGATTAAATATTTAAATCTCTCAGCATACAGACATATAGACTGCAAATGCAAAAATGAGATGCAAATTTGATTTTTCGTCGTACTCGTGGACCTCTGGGAATAAGCTTTTTAGGACAGTATAGATAAATACACTCATTTAGTGGTAACAATAAATCTTTTTTCTGATCAGTTCGCCGTAACCATCCAAATTGTTTAAAGATCGAGAGTAAACCTAATTAGCAATTTGCCCGTGTATTTTCGAGCAAGGCCTGTTGAACAGATAACATCTCCATTCCAATTTTAGAAATAAAGAAGTAGTTATCGAATATCATATTCGTTAACTGTACTTTTAACAAAAACTAGTTGGTATTTTTTGCGGGACCTAAAGTCACCCTCGAAGTCAAAATTAAAATGAAGGTGGTGCTTTCATTTATTAGCTTTCATTTTAATTTTATTGAATGTACAGTAAGTAAAGAAGATCTTTGCAAGTTAAAATATTTTTAAATCCTGTATTTATCTCCTACGTAGTTATGGTAGCCTGGTAAATCAGGTTCGAAATAAGTATACGTGTATTCTATAGGAATAGACCATATATGGGTCAAATGAGTACATAATAATAGATGTTGTAATCGGAATCGAGAACCACGAAAATAATACCCATATTGCTATATAGCAATATGGGTATTATTTTCGTGGTTCTATAGTTCTATAGGTTCTATAGTATAGAATAATCATTCTTATTAGGTACCTAGGTACGTAATGGCGACATTTCTTTCGCCTGGATAACCACTTAATTATGACCAAAAATAACGTAGGTAGGTACTGCATTATACAGTGTCGCCTACGTGCTTAAATATCATCATAAAGGTACTGTTACACAGGCTCTAAAATAGCATGCTAAAAACGTGCTATTAAGTTTGCTCCATACGAGCATGCTTATGAGCAGTTTACATTTGCTAGCAATAGGTATGCTAGTTTTAAGTATGCTCCTGAATCAGCATGCTCAAAGCAAACATTCCAAATACACATGCTAATTTAGTTCAAACAAAGTCATGGACAATCAAACAGCTATCCGTACGGAGCTGAATAAAATCATCCTTTTGCTGGCGATGCACTGCATCCAGAAGCTTATAGCATCTGAGGCTTTAGACAACATGCATTTCGACAATCGCTCTCGCTATCGCTAAGTAAAAAAATGTATGGGATTGACATAAGCAATCGAAAAGTGATCGATTGCTTATGTCAATCCCATACATTTTTTTACTTAGCGATAGCGAGAGCGATTGTCGAAATGCATGTTGTCTAAAGCCTCAGCTCGGCAAAAAAAGAAAAGAAAGAGAAAGATTTGGGTCCGTGATTGGATATCTAGAAGACAAGAGTTTGGAGCAAGTGCTCAATTGCTTACCGAAATGCGAGTAGAAGATGCTGCGGGTTATAAAAACTATATGCGGATGCTACCGCATCAATTTGACTGTCTACTCTCTCAAGTTAAAAACTCCATACAGAAACAAGATACACACATGCGAAATGCTATCCCAGCTAAAGTGAAGTTGGAAGTGACATTAAGATATCTAGCAACTGGCGATTCTTTACATACATTGGAAGCACTGTATAGGGTTGGAAGATCTACGATATCTATATTTCTACCTGAAGTTTGTGAAGCAATATACAGCGTTTTGAATGATTATATAAGGGTAAGTAAAACAGATGATAGTAGGGATAAGGCATTTATTAAAAAAATATGTACTTAGGTACTTTCATTTTTAAATTTTTATTAAGTAGTAGATAATCAACAACATTTCAACATATTAAGTAATAACGATCTTATAGAATCTTCTATTATAAAAGTAATCAACATTTATACCTACCCTAGCGGGTGAAACCTTGCACGCGCACCTGTTGCGAACGACTGATCGATACTAGCATGCTCAATAAGCAAATCTGTTCGGACGCGCTAAAAGCACGCCCCCTTCCACCCGCGCAGCAGTTAGCATGCCCATAAATCGCACGACTGTCGATTCTTGAGCAAACTCGAAATGAGCATGCCCATTATTAGCAATGTTTCGATACACGTTCTAATAAGTAGCAACTGCTCAATAGTAGCATACTTTCGTGCTTGAAATGAGCATGTGTAACAGTAGCTTAATAATCCACTCTTCCACAGACTACTGAGGGGATACCTACATCATTATTACGAAGTTTTAAAATACCGCTATTAGTTATGTTACCTAGTAAACAAGATAATGTAGGCATCTACGTCATCAGTCAACACGCGCTAGGAGATTCTCACGCAAACTCAACAAACTAAATTTCATAACTCACGTATTGACGAGAACTTTATGCAACACAATTAAACCGCTGTACAAACAAAAGTAGCTACAAAAATAACCTTTAGTACAATGCATCTTGCACACATAAAATATCATTATAAACTTAATACTGATTAAAGTCATAGGTACTTTTTGGAGAAATTCTATCACTTTTGGCCGATCAGCTGTTATTCTGCGCGGCACCACCAACACGCGGCGGCGCGGCGGCAGCATTCTTTGGCGGATAGTACAAAAACAGGCGGCTTCTTTGTATTTGCCGAAAGGACAAATGAAAATGCCGCCCAGTCGGTGCACGGCGCAGGACGCACGCGCAGTTCGCTGTTAGCTTCGAACGTAAACGCATGTGATTTACGAACGAAATGTTATTACCTACCTACATAGTTCATTTGTGTGTGTGTGTGAGTTGTGTTTTAAACTGCCTCTAATTAGGCGTACAGTGCTTGCGAATACGAAGCAATATTAAGTGGATGTGCCTCAGAGAAGCTGGATGAAATGCTTCCTTGCATTAAGGATATCGCGGCGTAGGTATCCAAATCTGGGAGCGCTAATTGTACCTCATTAGACGAAATGCCTAACGTAGGTACGTAGTTTTTATCAAATTGTTAGTTTTATTTATTTCCTTGTCATTTTCGTTATTTTTCTAATATTAGTGCGGAATCGAATCTGGATCTGAAATCTGGCTTATTTCTCCGTTCACGTACACCCATCTAGGTATTTGTTGTTGTTTACTTTTAAACGTAGATAGCTAAACTATTACTCGTGCCTAGAAATTAAATCAATTAAGACTACAAGGCATAAAAAGGGACACCAACGAATCGGTATACTGATTGTGTATAAGTGTGTAAAATAATGTCTTCAATAAATTCGTTGTAACTCGTGACCTTACAAGTCCTGTGTAGCTTAGAGGAGTACATTCGCCCGGATCGCGAAAGGTCCCTGGTTCGAGTCCTGTCTCGGGCTTTTATCATGTTAGAATTTTTTATCATTTTCGTTTTCTATTTTTTTCACTCAGCATGTCATGGTGCTTCTCAAGTTAGTGAAAAGGTAGGTAGGTAACTACCTCAGACCAAATAAAATCTGAGGTAACTTGATTTGATGACGCGCGCTTTCGCTTATTTGCTAAGTAGGTAATTAATAAGACAAAAGTTGTTACTCGTCGCTTTGATTATTTATTTGTGTTTTTTTATTATTTGTATGATACTTAAGTACCTACTAAAATTATCAAACGGTACCCGGACTACTAAGATGATTTCGAGTGTAACATCTGTCCTGGTGGTTGGCTTTTGTTAGTTACTTTACTGAAGTTTCATTACCTACTTTACGAGTTCAATGCCCCTGCATGCACACGTTTAAGGTTGAAAACTAAATGTTGTCCGTACATAAAAAATTACTGTAACTCTGTTAAACTGAAGATTTGTGAAGAGGTTTTCATGATCTGCGGGCGTTCGAACCTGTTCAGTTTTAGATACGCGTCGCGCGCCGGGGCGCCGCCGCCGCTTGCATCGGGCCGCTACGGGCCGCCCGCACGTACGTAATACATTGCGCGTTGTAAAATTACCAACTCTTTAAATATTCAATTAAAAAAAAAACTGCTTATGCCATAAATTTACTTTGAGGTAGTAGACTTTATATTTTTCGTTTTAGAGAGCGGGTCCCTTACACCCTGTATATAAAAAGTCGCGTCCACCTTCTTGGATCTCAGAGGAGTACCTGATTTTCTGTTCTTGATTTGTTGATAGACGTAAATATTTCTATAATTTAAAATATCTCAGTTTTATTTCACTTTTTTCTGTACTTTTTTTTTAATTTAAGACACTTTTACTAGCATGCGGGCCCCTAAGCCACCCTAGAAGTCAAAATTAAAGTGAAAGGTGGCCTTGTGGAAGCCTGCCGAATCTTAGAATATCGTAAGCTTATAAAAGCCAGATTACGGCAATGTTAGGCCAGACTTTTTTTGCCCAAAAAATTTACACTTTAAACATTGCGTATTACTAGCACCAATCACTGATCAGCTTTACAAAAAAAAAATACTTTTTTGCCACACTATTGCTCAACCCTGCTCAAGTGAAATTGTGAATAAAGTCCCCGATTGGTTGCTTATATGATGGATGATGAACAACAAATGATAAATTTGGGTTATTTTTTTTTTCATGTCTACATACTGTAGAGAGAATATATGTAGGTATTACATTCTTGCAAGTGAGATGCATCTATACTACTTTGTAAAAGTACGAGTACCTACTTTGTAAAATCAATTAGCCCGCTGATTACTTGCTGTTTATCAATCTTTCGTCAGTATATCTCGCACGATTATAATACATGGAGTATTATAAACCGCCATACTAATGTATAACATTCTTGCAAGCGAGAATGCAACTATCTGTACTACTTTGAGAAATTACGAGTACCTACCTACCTACTTTGTAAAACCAATTAGCCCGATGATTACTTGTTGTTTGTCAATCTTCCGACAGTACATCTCGCACGAATATAGTACTCCATAAGGGTGACAATCACGTGACAATAACTAAGGTAAAACTTTCTTGCAAGCGATAGGTAATGCAAATAAGTGTAATTCTTTGTAAAAGTACGAGTATCTACTTTGTAAAACCAATTAGCCCGCTGATTACTTGCTGTTTATCAATCTTTCGACAATATATCTCTCACGAATATAATACAGCAGGCAGCGGTGGCAATATAGGTACCTACGCCACACTAATCGCACAGGCTTGCTCACATTATGGTATAGAAACATTTTGTTACCGTTATGCTAAATCAGTGGATTAATACATAATTGTGGTACAGTTGCAAAAACGGTTGCAGTTGCAGTTGCACAGAGGATAGTACCTACGGCGAGCACCGTCTTCATACAAAATAACACCAATGGAGAAACCCTTTTCCTGCCCCTAATTCTATAAAAACTATGTCTGTTAATTTTCCTTTTTTTGATAATCTTTTTCTTTTAAATAACTTTAAATGATGTCTTTAAAGTTTTCTCCATTTTGTATGGTGACTCTTGGGTCGAATACAAAATGCAACGTAACGCGCACGTTTCACTCCCTATTTTAGATAAATATTATCTGCAAATAGCAACTGGAAATCTCTACTCGAAAACTCTACCAGCACATAAGTGTACACTTCTCAGAATCCTTGGTTATTCAAGAGGTGTGGCGTGAAGAAGCACTTTGCAGGTCGACAAGGCGAGTATGGCTAGTGCGACTC
Organism: Elophila nymphaeata; assembly: GCA_955850985.1. Lineage (NCBI taxonomy): Eukaryota > Metazoa > Arthropoda > Insecta > Lepidoptera > Crambidae > Elophila > Elophila nymphaeata. Next base: position 12,169,018 of record OY039076.1, on the reverse strand, counting down.
ATATAAATTATCGTCACTCATTTGATAGACCTTAACAGAAATATCGATACATAATGCAACACATAAAAAGTAATATCTAAAAAATCCAACAAGCATTATCACTCTCCACTCAATTGATCAGCCTTGCGCTTAAATTCTTCCGCGTCTGATCAAATTACCACGAAGGTCAATATGTTTTTTACCGGGACATGCCTGACGTAAACGATGATGAATACCCTATTAGGATAAACATTTCACGCAATTTTATTGCTTGATTACAAAAAGAAACATTTTGATTAGATTGGTTATTGATTTCTTGGAGCAACTGGTTCCTACATTGAAACAATAGAGTTCATTAATATTTGTACGTCTTTGACAGCGAGAACCTCGAACCGTCAAACTTGTGTAACTTCACAAACTCTGCTATTCACTAGACTAATTAACATTTTGTCTATACATTTCCTTAGACTTATTTTTTGACGATGAGGTCAAATGCATTTACGCATCGTCCCTGAGGGGTGGTGCCAACCGCAGGGGATATGTGGGACTCGATGTAAAGGCGTTCCCTCCATACCCACTAAACATCCTCTAGGCCTGACCTTCAGTGCGCTATTACGGGACGGCTCGGGATCTGCGCACGTGAGCGTTACTACACCGAGACATAATTTCCTTATCCTGAAACGCCGTGGTGTTTTCGGTAAAGAATCGGTATCGACCGCAGGGGACCGCTAATACATACTTTATCACCTCAGACCGAAGATTAAAGCAAAAGGGAAGATACATCATCCGCGGCATCCTCCTTATTGCATCTATCAAAAAGTAGGCCTCGTCAACTACATAGACAAACTATCACTCACACTTTGTCAATGAAGGTGGCGTACAGTATCGTTAAGGTGCCGAATAATGCCGACCGAGAAAGCGAGATAGAGCGATCACTTTCTACGTGAGCGGGAGCAAGTCCGCGAGTCTCGGGACGTCACTGACATCCAACCATGCAGCTGAACGTGTCGCTCACGCACGACTCTTGCATTTTTTATCTCGCTCACCTAACAATGCAGCCCAACGTGTCTCTGTTGCTACGGCCACACACATCGCGATAACATTCGTGCGATAATCGTCGCCTTCGGCCTACCGCGAATGTGCATGGCCACACATTGCGCGCTGTAAAGTCTGTCGCGATGTGATCGCGATGTTACGCAAAAAACAAAATGGACGCCGCGGTCGGCCTATATTTTAGGGCAATTATTTTTTATTCTGTCAGGAATTACTGTTTAAGAAAAAAACAAGGCTAAACAATATTGACTCTCACTCCTAATTGCTAATAAGTTCTAAAATCCTGTCGTTATTCCAATCCATAGTAGAAAACTAATTTAAACCAATACGTCCGATGCGCACGATGTCTGTCAAAGTCAAAGTCAAAGTCAAAATTTCTTTATTCATTTAGGTGCAATTTGTACACTTATGAAAGTCAATTTTGATGCCATCGGTTCGAGAGTCTACCAGGAGGCCTTGTTCTGAGAAGAACCGGCAAGAAACTCAACAAGTTTTATCCTCCCTTTACAGTTTTCATAGTATTGATTTGGAAAGAGTCATAATTCACATTGTCAAGTCTTTAATAATTAATCATAATAATATAATAAAATAAAGACTCATAATTAAACTTACAATAAATAAATATATATAAAAAATGTGATTTAAGACATCTTTCCTTACAATATTGTCAATTAGAGAATTGAAATTTTACACATTGATATCTCACTAGATTAAAATGGAGAATCGAGCACATTTGGATGTGTCCACACATTTTTGTCGTCTATATATTCCTGAACTTTATAATACGCTTTCTTCATTAAAATTTGTTTAATGTGAAGCTTAAATTTATGTGACGGAAGTTCAGTTACTGTGCGCCGACTGAAGGCCACGAAGTGTGGCCACGCAAGCGAAGGACATCGCGATAAAAACGCTTTGATGTGCGCCAGTTTACCGACAGCGGCGCGATGTCCTTGCGACTTCGCACGAAACGCCGAATTATTCGCGAATACTTGGCTAGACACATCGCGATAATGCGAATATTCGCGACATCGCGATGTGTGCGGCCGCAGCATGTCTCTCGTACAAGTCTTGTATTTTTCGTTTCGTTTAATCCAAATGTCCGAATAATATGTATGTATTTTCCAATATAAATCTTCTTGAAAATATTACTATTTGGTGTACTTACGCGTTAAAAGTTTTTCCATGTGTGTTGTTATTACATGATGTTGATACATAGGAAGGCATTCTTTTAACGCTATTTTTCATATTAATTATTTGTTTCACAATATAGCACTTACCATGCACGTACAAACGATTCACTAACCTATTGGAGATTGAGACGTAGTAGGTCCATTGGACTCACTTTTGTAGGCATACGCGCGTTACTCGGGTAAAGTATCTTCCCATTTGATTTAATCTAAGCCTCAGACCAATTTATTGGTCCGAGTTTATCAATATTATATTTATTTGTCTACGAGTAGCAATTTATTTTATTTACTTAGCGGTTCTCCGACGCGGCGACGCTTATCATAAAAATATTAACAGGTTCTTTGAAGTTAAAAGGCCGAGAGATATTTTTTATTATTTAGAGTGTTTATGTGTCGGGTGTTACCTAACATTTTTTTATTTAATTCTTTTCAAATTACTCCCGGCCCTAATTGCGTTAGACATCTACTTTATTTACATTTTTCTTAGATATTATTAAAAAGAGGCCTGATGACCTTGAAAAGATTGACAGATTTACATGAATTCTAGCTAAAAACCATCTCGACCACGTCAGCTTTCAACCAAAAGAAAATATCCCATCCGCATCATAATCGGTCCATTCGTTCAGGACCTACGATGCTACAAGTCAAACTTATATATTACACCCCTCATTTATGTTGGGGGTCAAAATTATAATGTTTAAAAGGTGCTTTACCATACTCCTTCCTAGTGGTATCTTTGATATAAGTTGTCTTATTTATTGTCAATTTTTAGGGTTCCGTACCCAAAGGGTAAAACGGGACTAGGACTTCGCTGTCCATCCGTCCGTCTGTCACCAGGCTGTATCTCATAAACCGTGATGGTTAGACAGTTGAAATTTTCACAAATGGTGTATTTCTGTTGCCGCTATAACAACAATAAAGATTAAACAGAATAAAATAAAAATTTAAGGGGGCTCCCATACAACAAACATGATATTTTTTCTTGTTGTTGCTCGATATTGATAATGGCAACAGGTAGACCCTTGAATCACAGAATGTTTATTTATACATTAACTGTGAAAATAATTAATTAAATTTAAACAAATATTTAAGGGATAGATAATTTATTAAATAAAAATAAAACATATATTTAAGGGATAGATAACGGTACGGAACCTTTCGTGCGCGCGTCCGACTCGCACTTGGCCGGTTTTTTTTTTAACTCTAGGTAGGTAACAAACAAGAACAATGTTTATAGTTTAAATGGTTGGCGTAAGATCTTAATAATGTTATCTACTCACTTTTACCCGAGGGAGAAGGAAATGGTGTCATTTCAAAAACTTAACAAAATATTAACCGGCGAAATGAAATATTCCCAAAGTGTCTCGACTTTTGTTCCAAATATACCTTATAATAAATGGTAAAATAAATTACTCGTAGGTAGGACCCATTAATTAGGATCACAATCGATAGGGTGGCCTAAATTCAAGGTTGTTACACCGTCCCTTATACTGTTCTCTTACACTGGCCTCCTTTTTTCGGATCATCGTTTATTTATACTGACAGGGACAGATCGACGAAGTTATGTTTGCCGGTAATGGAGACAAATCTGTGCTCAATTCCAATGCTAATTGAAACGAGTCACGTCTAGGTTTAAATACGAATAACTCTATCTGGGCTGATTTAGGTTATAAAAGCGAATTGAAACCAATTTTAGTAGTTACGGTCCCAAATAGTTAAAAGTGGCAACGTTTACCTTTTCCAAATATTGAAGTTGGCACCGACCTCAAAAAAACATTTAGATTTTATAAACAATTTTAATTTCTCCGTTTTTAGTTTTGAAGGCGGTTTGTTTTTATTTAAAAATATTTTTTTTTTCTTTTCAGTGTTTTAAGTATAGATATTTTCAGGAAATTATCACGAGATCTTTTAGACACACGTGATAAGATTACGATATCATCGATGTCAATTAAAGAGGCATTATTAGGGATAACTCAAAAATTACTCGTCAGATGTCGGTAAAATTTAAATGGGACCATATGACAAGCACTAGCTTCCAAAGTTTGAAAGAATCTTCAAAATCGGTACACCGAGTAAAGAGTAATGAGGTAACAAAAATAATAAATTGAGAACCTCCTCCTATTTTTAAGTCGGTTAAAAACGGGACAATCGAGCAAACGGTTCACTAAGTGGTAAGACTGATCGCCCATGGACATCTGCAACACCAGAGGGATCGCAAATGCGTTGCAGGCCTTGGAGGAATGTACGCTCTGAAAATATTGAACCGATACGATCTTGAAATATTAAGAATAAATATTTCGAAATCGTATAGGTTCGGAAATATCGCTGGCGATAATTCCAGTCTTGTGATTTGCGGCAGAATATCGCGCGAAAAACTAACGGTTGTGGACAAACAGGGTGCATTAGTTACGTACTGGTGGTAAGTACTTAAACATTCAAACATGTGTTGTACTTCCATATTCATAATATTGAAAGTAGTAAAGGATTACGATGTGCCATAAATTTGGTCGCGATTATTGAACAGGTGTCTGAGGAGCATGCTCACATTTCAATTGATTCGATTTTGATTTCAAAGCCGCAAACGCGATGGTAGGTCCGAAATGGGTAGCAATCCTATTCGAGTACCTACTGAGGTTAATTAGGTATGAACAAAGCGGAAACATGGTTTTAAAGGGCACGTTAAGCTGTTGGTAACAGTTGTTATGGTAACTGATTCCAACCTTCATTCCGCATCAGGCCAAATGTGGTTACGACCCGTAATCCTCATGTATTAGGAGAAAACTCTCTTTATGTTATTGACAGTTTAATTTTATTTACCAAGTAAGTATACATAAATACATATTTTTCAAAAGTTATTATTTTCAATATTACTAAAACCAATGTGAATGCTTAGCTTAAAAGCGAGCGTGCATTCATCGATGTACCAATCAAATTGTTTTCGCCGTAAGTATTGTTGTTAGATTAGATACACATGTCTACGAGTCGAGTATGTGACACACATGGACATTGCTCGCAGAGCGATCAGTCCACTAGCCCGGAAGACCCGGGGTGTACGATCGAAAAATGGCCGCGTGCTCGATTTTAGACCCTCATTCAAATAATTATTAAAAACATCTGAGTGCATTTAGCAATGTTATAATATCATCTAGCAATATGTGTATTTTAAGATAATAAGCACATTAAATGAGTTTAAATTCAAATACATTGTAAAAATCGTATTTTAAAATTTACCAATTTACTTATAAATATTTTTTTACCTATTCCTTTTTATTATGTTATCTCAATTTTTTACTTATTTGGGCTTTGGCTTATAGCGGTATAGAATAGTATATTTTCAAATGGATAAACAATTTTGGTATAGTATTGTTTGTCATTATAATGCTGTATTTCATCAAAATAGCTCCAAACTGCATTTTCGTAAACTGCGCTATAAGATTCGCCTTGCTTTAACAAAACTATAATTGTAAATTAAAATACTTATCTCTCTTTTAATAAAGAAATCATCTTCCTATAGTATACAACTTCTTTGCAAAGTCTGTGCACATCGCTTCAAAATTAGGTATGAAAAGTCCACAAAATGTGACAATTTTGACGTAAATCGAGTGCACGCCCCTAATTAGGGTGTGAAACCAGCATTCAAGTCATTCACTGACGGTAGTATACGTAGTATAACACAACACAGAGATATTAGCATCACCAAGGTGTCGCTAATCTCTGACCTACCCAGCTCTAGGAATGGGTAATGTTATTTGACTGCAGTCTTCGTCCTAATTGGCAAACGATTGTACGATGATACGATGCGTTCTCATCGCACGATGAGTTCAACATAAATGATTTCTTCAGTGTCCTGATTGAGCTCGCCAACACTGAAAAGCGATGAAAACACATCGTATCATCGTACGATCGATGCCAATTAGGACGACGCCATAGAGTTGTATCCTGAGGGCCTAGCCAAGTGACCAGTTGATTGCGTTGAACGTCTAACGAAAATAATAATAATGTAGGTATGAAACTGACCTTTTGCTTTGACAAAGTTCTATGGCGACCGTAGTCAAAAATTAGCCCCCCATCCACAAGCCCTTATTTCGTATGACTTGTCCTCATAGATAAACTGTAGAGGAACATCGTAGGGATAAATAAAACCGTTGACCGTTTGGCGTGTTGGAAAGTTGTTAAAAAAAAGGTTGTAAGAAGGAAGAAACACGTGTGCTGAACACAGAATTCCATTTCTTGATGGTGCGACATAGAAAGGCGATGCCAAATAAACGGGAAATAACAATGTAAATATTCAAATGCCGCAATCCACGTGCGAAGTCGTAAATAATACTTATCGTCAATTCTTAAATAGATATGAATATGTAATGCCTACGCCAACATAGTCTGTGGTTCAACAAATATTTTGAGAAGATAAATAATATGTACATATTTACTACCTTCTGTTGAAATAGGATTGGTGATTCATTTTCAATTTAGTAATGCTGAATTACTTAATAATAGTTTCAACATGAGATCCTAGATTGCAATACAAACTAAACAAAATCAAAATTTTATTGTTATGTTGCCTAAATCCTTTAGTATATAAATAATATTTCATATATTTGGACTGCATATAATCTAAAAAACACGCTTTTATATATAACTTTTTAGAATAGATACTAAATGATGAACGAAAAGTATAAATATTATGTAGAGTATGGGGTGCTATTACATTAGTTCTTGAAAATATTCGATCGGTACAATTAAATTGAGCACCCCACGCTTTTCTCTGAATAATAAGTATACTTTTCCTTCATCATTTATTTTCTCTATACTAAAAAGTTATTTTTCACTGTTTAGTTCGATATAAAAGCGTGTTCTTTTTTCTTTTTTTTTTTAATTACTTTTTTTGATTTTACTATCCACTTTTTAGTGCGAATTATAACCGCCCGCCGATAAAAGTACTTATATAATTAAAACAAATCTTAACACCGACAACTTAACAATGACAACGCCATCTAGTGACGTATAACTGAACTAACATTCCAAACGTTTAATTTATTAGTACTGGCGATTCTAATCAGGATAATGGGGCATTCTTATCGAATTATTGTAATGTTATCGGTCTGATAAATCTATAAAGTATAAATGAAATCTGACCTTAAAAAGTCAAAATTGGGTCTAAACGAGTCAGTTACATACAAACATACAGAAGTTACAAACATACAGGTAAAACTAATACAAGCGTGTTAAAAAGAGTGGTAAGATCGAGTATATTATATAGGTATTATGTATATTAAAAAAAAAATGTCCGTTATCTAGTATTCGTAACACAAGTCCTTAATGATACTTACTTCGGGCTAGATAATTGGTGTGAGCGTGAAATAGTAGTTTATGCAACTGTCATATAATGAAGGGTATTAAAACACGAGTGTGAGTTTATGAAACGAGCCCAGCGAGTTTCATAATAGTAACGAGTGTTTTAATACCCGTGTTATATGCAGTTGCATACACTACTTTATCTTAACTAATGCTTTTACTCTTGTTCTTTGATTAATTGCATTAGTGAAGATAAAGTAGTGGCGTCCGATTTTTCTGGCAACAAACTATTTGTTGTGGCTTTTTGCAAATTATTAGGAGTCAAATTTTTTGTATAGGTTAGATCCCTTTGCCTTCCCGAGTGTTTAAGAAAAATAACTGTATCATAATGAGTCGAACCGGTGTTATAATGGTCATTATGTTACAGGTTGCTGTATCATAATGAGTCGAACCGGTGTTATAATGGTCATTATGTTACAGTTTGTTTTTTTTAATTTTAATTTTGATTATCTGTATTAAAAAGTATGTCATTTTATGTTCACCTTTGATATCGTAATTCAAATATTATGACATGAGTGTAGATAAATATATTTATATTATATTATAATATGGTAACACAACGCTGAAAATAAATAACAACGTTAAAGTTATTTTTAACACTTTACAATTTACATGATGTATGGATTATTTAGCATATTCACATGCGTGACGATTGTTGTCTTCATTTGGTGCAAATGTTTACAACTGCATAGGTAATATTATGTTTATAGACCTTCCTAAAGACAGAACATTAATAACTTTTAAATAAAAATGAATTTATTATTCATTATCGAACACGAGTAGAAGACACTAAAACTACACGACTACATACAAGAATCTCAAGTTTTACTGTCGGCAAGTAAATAATCAAGTTCTCCAACTCATACATTATGGAATAACTTCATTACACAATAGGTGTATAAATATTGCATACAGTTTCCTTATCACGTTTACGACAACGCAGGTACCGTCACAGAATGCCCTAAAGCCACGCGTTAACTTTCTACGCATATATTACCTCATCTGTCTTAGGAAACAAAGACGAGCAAATATTGCATATTACACCGCCTTATCACACCCAACACAATCTTTAAGAAGTGCGCTATCAACGGTCCACGTACAGGCAAGTCGAAAGGAACAATTTATTCGTCTATAGAAAACTGGTAGGTACTTAACTTACGTATAAAGTACTTATAACACCTATTATCAATATTTAATAGTATTTTTTGACGTGATAACGTCGTATAAATCGACGAACGCCGGCTGTACGCAAAAAAAGGATGACTCATTGTCACGTTCCGCCTGAGCCGAGCGTGCAAGTGAGAGCGCGGAATAATAAAAATATTAAATAAAATAAAAATCGTTTATTTCAGAAAAAATCCGGAATAGACTGGCAGGATCGGTCGCCCTATGGGCCGAAGGCTGATTTGAGTCACGCGTTTGAACAGCGCCGTCCAGAAGCGCGCGCTTTTTAAATGCGCTACTATATGGAACTAGCGACGCGATTCAACAGCGTCAGTCAAGAACGCAACTACCCACTAGTTAACATTTAAAGTATGTAATTACAATGTAAACTCTTTACTTACACCTAGTTAAACTAGAGTATAATAAGTATAGGTACCTGTACCTACTTCATATCATAATCATGTTGCTTTTATTTTTAATATTGTAACTTTTTTATGTGCAATAAAGAGTATAATAATAAATAAAGAGTAAAATACAGCACCTATTAGTATAGCAATTGACATTACATACCTACACCCACAAAACACTTTACTAGGAAATGTGCTTAATGTTTGGTATTACAGTTAATTGGTATTATTGTTTGGTATATTTTGCAAACCTTAGTTTTTGAATACGATTATCATCTTCATCATTTCAGCCGAGAGACGCCCACTTTTGGACGCAGGCCACCCTCAAGGATCTCCAATCAACTCGGTCTTGCGCTGCCCGTATCCAGCGGCTTCCTGTGACCTTTACCTTGTGGAGGCCTACCAACACTGCATCTGCCGATACGCGGTCGCCACTCGACTACCTTTCCATACCAACGGCCGTAAGCGTGGCCCCACACTAGCCGGTCGTTCTTTGCCACCCATAAAATCGGGTTCATCGTAACACACTCACCGGTGGCTGGTCTATCTTAATCGGCGCTCAGTCGTAGTCTAGCGCTTGCCGAGAGAAGTACTCGTGTACCTTTGTAATAATATGTAAAAAGTCGTGGACGATGATGAACTCATGGCCTTTTTTTTAAAGTCTGTAAAAAAAGGACATACATACTGCATATCCCATAAACACGGGAATTTCTGAACATGTAATAAGAGATTCTGTCGATCCCGCTATTTTTCGCAACTCTGCAACGGCTACAGCTACCGGCGTACTGAATGAAGCAAAATCGTGGCGTAGTCCCGTTGCTTGCTTGCCGGGCATTCTTTCCGTTTCACACCGGTAGGTGTGTGATGCGTAGCAAATTTTGTATTGCATTCTTACCTTTCGGTTTTATGGTATTTTCTAGGTAGCAAAGAATGAACGGCTAGTGTGTGGCCACGCTTAGTCTGCCTCGCAGCATTCTTTGTTAGTTAGCCTTAGTTCTCTCATGGATTTCATGGAGATGATGTATCAAGCCTTTTAAATTATGATAAGAATTGATATATTTATCAACTCTTATCATACTTTAAAAGCTCAAGTCACTCAAAGAGCAATGGAGAGCGCTATGCTCAGAGTTTCTCTGCCTGAACGCATCAGAAATGATGAAATCCATGGGAAAACTAAGGCTACCTATACGCTTGCAACCGTAGGATCATCATCATCAACAGCTCATATAATGTCCCCACCGAGAGGCTCGAGCCTACCCCACATTAGGGGCGATCAGGCCTTAGTCAACCACGCTGGCCAAGTGCGGGTTGGTCGACTTCACACACAACCTAAGAATTTCTTCATAGGTGTGTGTAGGTTTCCTCACGATGTTTTCCTTCACCGTAAAAGCGTCGATTAAACGTACATATGAATTCAAAGTTTGAAAACACATTGGGACGTGGCGGGGATCGAACCAGTGCCTCCCGGGTGGGAGACGACGCTCTGACGCACTACGCCACCGACGCTTTTTAACCGTAGGATACTAGGAGGTAATCTATGAGGATACTACAATGCAGGCATTGCTAAGGCTATACTAAGTGAGTTGTGCATGTTCGTCATCCGTATTGCTCCGCACGGCCAGCCTGGGATTCAAGAACCTACTTTATTACAGCGGTGTATTTACTCAATCTTGACTATGTGCTCCTTCGTGAGCCTAACTAACCACACAAGTTCATTCTAACTCGTGACTTGTCATTTTCAAACAGAATTAAGTTCAAACATTATAAATATTTATACACTGGATCCCATTATAAGTTATGTAATTTATAAACTCAAATATTACTCCGAAGTTGTAATAGGTGTCCGAAGACTAAATAAACTTAGGAATCTTCGACGGAAGTTCTGGAGGTTATCTGGACTAGAATGAAGGAGGCACAAGCCTAATCCAATAGGGTTAGGTTTATATTACGTAAATGCTAACTTATGTAAGGTCACATACTAAGATTTATATAAGGTCACATAAAAATGTTAAGTAGGTACCTAAATCTAATGCTATGATATAGGTTTAATTATTACCTAATTATCGGAACGCAATAATATTGTCAAAAATATTGTTATGACGGCATACGTTTGATAAAAAAAAGTGCGTAGTCTGTTATGGGTCTAAGGCCCCTTCCTGACCAAGTCGGTGCGTTTTAGTGTCGCATATATTTTGACGAGTGCATGCGCAATTAAATTACCTATAGCTTTTTGACTAGGATAGTTACCCCCGCAACGAAACCAGAAACCATGCCTTTGAAGAAGTGATTCTCGGTACTCTCTATACAGATTCTACTAGTATCTACCGAAACGAAAACGCGCCCGATCAGATCAGCAAAGGGTCTTTCTAACTTCCCAGGTTCCACTCATCTTAAATCTTTGAAGGCAACCCACAATACAACTTAAAGAACTTTGTAATGGCAGATCTATCAATCTGTGCTTCCGTGCATATCTCCAGTATAATAAATAACCCAACTCTTTATTTTTGTCGACCAAATTGAGATAAAACATATCGAACTTCCATGAAATTAAATTCATTAGGACTGTTTGATACAATTATTTCGCAAGGAAACTAAACATAATATCGTTAATTATAATATCGATAGGTACCCACACGAGTCAAGTATAGTTCTAAAATTATCATGTTCTTAGTATTTTAATATAAAGTCAGTTGCTCTATATAATAGCATCAAAAACTGGCAATATTTACTTCATCGTAAGATTCAAGAGTTCTTGTTGTAAAAACACGTGTTTTGAGATTTTTCCATTTTTAGCTATTCGCTAAATGCGTAAGCGAAACCATTAATTATGAATAAGATATTCATCTTATTCATATTCATTCATCGTACTATTTCAATAAAAGTTAATACATAACACATTTATTTTCCCCGTGTTTTTAACATTTCGGTATTGTCTACCATTTCGGTATCCTTTCCAAATCGAAAATTCTTTGCAAACTCGGATTTTCAATGAAAAAGAAATCTTATTGTGATGTTTGCTCCACTTGATGATGTTTGTTAATTATCGTTAAGTAATTAATGCTAGGTAAAGTTTTAAAATAGGTATGTGTAATACTCGAATTGTAAACAAAAATTTATTCAATTATATTTTGCATTACTTACATAGTTCATCCATCTTCTTTAATTTCAATTGTTCATCAGCTTTCTTTATGATCAAAACTTGCAAACAGGCTCCCCACTCGCATTAGGAATATTAGTTAGGATGGTGTTGTCTAGTGATCGCGCAAAATTAAAAGGTTATTTTAAAAATGGTTAATAAAAGATTATAGAGAGTATATTTCATAGGACTTATTGTTAAATAGTACTACAAAATCTCAGAATAAGGTGCGATTCTTTAATTACGGTAAATACAAAAGAAATTGAAAACGTTAGTCGGGAACGAAAGCAATCAAAACTCATATTATAACACCGAAATAATTTTCTTAAGTGATAGCCCTAATAAATTGTAGTGTACCCATAAGTACCCTAACCACTTCATCGTCTGAAACAAGAATACTCATAACAATTAATTTCTCAAACTTCTCTCGGATAATAATTATATTACTGAATTTTGTTGCTGGCGCGGATGTAAAATTTGGGAGCCGTCGAGGCTTCGATGTAAATAAAACAATCCTGTTTGAATTTTGCAACTTCTGAAGACAATTTAGTTCAAAATGTAGATAGATAGATAGAATAATCTTTGTACATCAGCAATATTATACAATTATAAGAAACACTAGAAAAAAATAATAAAATATACAATGGGCTATCTTATCGCTATATCAGCGAACTCTTCCAGACAACCATGAAGATGTCGTACCGTACAAAAACATTGGGACTGCTATTCTTAAGTTCTCCGATGATCTCAGGAGTCGCGCACGAGTGAGTACCATTCAAGACGTAGATAGGGGTTGCGTAGGTAAGGAAATGTACTACTACATTTCCTCAACGCAACCTCTTACTACCTCCCTCGCTATAACGATGACGTGTGGATTGTGTAGATTCAATTGTGATGTGAACTATAAAAAAACTTAAGAGATTATAGTTTTGACTTATACATGTAGATAATGTTACCTTTAATTATTAAATAGTATGGTGTTTAAATACTGACCGTGGGACAGATCTACTTACAATTTTAAGTCATTCAAAAGAAGTGTGAAAAAGCACCTTGCTAGTAAAGCGAAAGTGTCTAGTGCGTATATCGTCTCTGCGTATAGCCAACTTTGAATTGCTGCACCTGGTTGTCACGCATCTTAATTAATTTCTTGCAATCTCATTAAAATATTAACTAGGCCTCTTGGCTGTTTGTTATTTTTAAGCACAATACATAAACTTGAAATGTCAGACAATTGTAAGACAAATTTTAATAAAATTCTAATGTTTTTTCTCTGCTTCATGTACAAAAAGACGAGTCTCGTTTCACGCACCACTGCTTGCGTATTAGTTTTATTCGAAAGACTAACTTTTTTAATACTCGCAGAACTATCGCGTCTGTCAGTTATCTAACGCGCCGCCGCGCCGCCGGCGATGCAACTGTGGAAAAAAATTTCATTATATTCTCCGCAATCAAACCCACAAAGCTATGCCACAAGCATTTCAAAGTGCATTGAAGTGCTAACACGTTGCGGTAAAATAGTTTGAGACGAAAACTGTTAAAACATTGGTACTTACGCGAAGATTGCTTTGTAACGTGGTACCATAACATTGTCATGTTATAGCACCTCTTTGATCATTTCTATATATACTGGTAATATTTAAAAAAAAGTAATTATTTCAATCAAATTCAAAATTATCCATGACGTTTGGTTCGGTTTCCCAGAGGTTTCCCGCTATTGGTTCATTTCAGGTATATAATCTAAGGTTCATTCTATTTTAGACATATTATTTATAATTTGGGATTCTATTGCTGACCGTGTGACTCTACACACTATTTTCAAATTACTGGGGTCTCGCTCTGCACACCCATAGCTTGGGCTATAAATAGTACTTTTATCTTAGAAAACCCTACAATTATCTCAAGGCACTAATAAAATTAGTACCTTGTTATTTATTTATAATTTTCCATCTTATATTACCAATTTGTTACCACCATTATAAATAATAAAAATATTGTGACGTAATCGCCTCATTTTTTGAACGTTACACCTTGAGAATTGACTATGCATTCCATTCGTTAGTAGCATTCCATTTATGTTACTTGGCTGGCAGACAAGCATTGGCCTGCCTGGTGGTGAGCAGTCACGATAGCAACACTGAAGTGACACTCGTGCCAACCCTAGTTCCTTTCGGAAGGGAACTAGGGTTGGCAGCGCGTTGAAGCTTCCCTACCCCGTGGAGCTACTGTACTAATAACTCATGTCTGTAGTCTTTTCTTTTTTTTTTACGAGTACATACCGAAAATTTTGACTGCGTTGAGCTTTGCTATTAGTTTCACAGAAACGCCACAAAAGACCGGATTGTATGATAAATGTGCCATGAAAAAAGTTCATCAGAAGGAAGTGACGACCATACTTTTTAAGATTACAAGAATTATATGTCGAAGAATCTGAATACAAGCAACGCCATCTAGTTTTAGTTTTAAGAGTTACGATTGTAACGGTTGATTTTTTGAGGACGTGTGATGATGCAGGATGGCCGTGACGACGCTATGACATTATTAGGTTCAATTGTAATTGAATTTGTTATTTTCATTAGAAATAGTCCACGAGGGATTGCGAGTGACGTCAGCGCCGCACGAGCTATCGTACGATGCGACGTAATAGTGGTGGGGCGCGCCTTTGTTGCAGCGGTGCGCGCTCGACAGAGCTCAGTCTAGTTCGAGGCGTCGCTGAGTGCGGACGTGTCTATGGTTGTATTAGGAATGCTTGTGGAAGCTATGTCCGACGGTTGTGTGATAATAGTTAGAGAGAAGTGAAGGCGAGTGCCGGTGCAATGTAGAATGTGCGCTAGGTAAACCTACACACTGGGTCACAAGTCCCAGGCACTACACTGGTTCTCCTCGTTGTGATGTGTGTTGATAAATTGACTCGGCATACGTATGTGAGATAATGATTCGGCTAAATCCTGACGTTATCCACGACATATATATTATTTTTTTTATTTATAAGTTCTAGTGCATAAAATATTAATACTATATCCAACATTGTTTTGAACAAAGGCGTTGGCCCCGCCCCTAACAGGACCCAACCTCTGTCAATATCGGAAATGTCGGAAATATACGACTGTACGAGAGACATACTCAGTACTAGTATTATATTATCTGTGGTACTAGTTTGTTTTAAAAAAACTAGACTATAGTATGAGTTGTTAATGTTTATGAATGCTAGTACTGAATATTAATATTTATACGCTTATCGTTAACCACTAAAGCTATTACTAATAATAGCTAATGAGATTTATTATTCGCTAATATTTGGCTACAAAATATAAATACTCTAAATAAATATAAATACTAGCGTTTTATTCCAGTCTAACTATACTGAAAAACACGATGCTTTTCATCAGAGGCATAATAAAAGAAAACGTTAAAAACAAACTAGTCGGGAGTTGCTTACGTATTATTTCTTTTATGACTTTAGTTTGCCGACATTACAAGATTTATAAGGGGTGTTACTTTTACGCAATTCCGTTTGTAATTCCGTCAGCAACCCGGCTACTGCCATAAACTCATACTTTATTAGCGAGAGAATTTATTCATTGAAGGCATACTTGCTTGACACACGATCCCGACATCTCTCATGCAGCGCTTTCCGTGACTTCCCGTCTCATGTTTAAATTCAAAAACTGTGTCTCGGATTTCATTTAGGTGGTATTGGATAAATTAACAGCCTTTTCTATATTATGAAAATGAATAGATAACCAATGAAGAGGTTCGTACGTTTCACCCCCCATTTAAGTTCCGGCGAAATTTTAATATAGGACGAAAACGGTAAGCGAATTGTGTGATCAACGAATTTCATTTGATATACATGTCCCTAAAAATGTAATTTAAATTTCCCTTGATATTATTAAATAAATTTCAAGTCTATTCTACATTAATCTGGGTTTGAGAAAACAGAACATCGATTTAAAGTCGCCCTTCGCCAAGCAGACATACTAGAATGTATTAAAAACTTTTCTAATCAAATTTATAATATATTTTTTAAGAAACTTGAACCTTAAAATTAAATGGATCAAAATATAAGTGAGATCGACAAGGGGATGGAAAATGGTAAAATAAAAATTGGTTTTGTATGAAAAGTTATTTATACTACTCTATCTGTCCCGGCCAAGCATTGCTGTGGTTTTTGAAAATGTAAAAAAAAAACTAAAATAACGGATTATTAAAACTCAGGCAAACCACCACACAGCAAGACCTAATGACACCGTGAGCACGGTAATATTACCGTGCCGTGAGCTCCGTTTGCGTGAAACGGAACATTCCAAATTAATAATTAAAGTAACGGTAGATTTAACTATTCATAAAATTTGACAACCTACATCTTTAGTCATCCCGTGACCACGAACGCTGAAAAGTGTTACGAAACGTCGGGCAATAACAACATCATGTAAAATCTAATTACACGCGAGTTAAATCCGTAAAAGTTGTTTTATTTATAAAAAAACGGACTAAAAAGTGAAAAATTTTTTTAGCATAAGTACATAGATACAAATTGATGAACGAAAAGTATTATTATTATTGACAGAAAATAAATATACTTTTAAAAATACTTTTAATTTTATTGCGATTTATTACCGCCGATGAAAGTACATAAATTATTATTTTTTTTTGCAGCGAGCTCCGAACAAGACTGTAACCGTCAATCTGAGTAATTGTAGTAATCTTTCTTTTAATAAATATTTTTATGATAATAAACATGTACTTATTAACGTATTGTCTGACTATTATAGCGCAAGACAAACCGCGGTTTGGAGATGAAGGCCTATGTCCACCAGTGGGCGTATCTCGGCTGACATGATGATGATGATGAAAGTATTGACTTGTTTTTATTTTCACCAATTTTCTCGATGGAGAGGTGAAAAGTTGTATGTTTCACAAGAGAGCCTTTTTTTATCTCGTGCCTTTATATCACTCACTGCGGTCAGTAATCTATTTATGATATTCGATATCTAAGACTACCTCGCTCACAGAAAAAATAAAAGAGGTTAGAAGTTGTAAGTGGGCGGGGCGCGCGCGCTGCTGGATATGAGTAAACACTCATATTCGATCCTTTTCGAAGAGGAAAAATATTATGGAATAATTTAATTTTTGCGTTTACAAACGCGTAAATATAATACTAGAAAAATGCACTGAAAAAAATCGACTTTTTTTCAGTGCATTTTTCTAGGAAAAATATTTAATATAGTAGTTTATGCAACTGTCATATAATGAAGGGTATTAAAACACGAGTGTGAGTTTATGAAACGAGCGCAGCGAGTTTCATAATAGTAACGAGTGTTTTAATACCCGTGTTATATGCAGTTGCATACACTACTTTATCTACACTCATACATAAATTCAAATAAAACAACAGAAAAGACAAATGTATGGGTTAGATCCCTTTGCCTTCCCGAGTATTTAAGAAAAATAACTGTATCATAATGAGTCGAACCGGTGTTATAATGGTCATTTATGTTACAGGTTGTTTTTTTAAATTTTAATTTTGATTATCTGTATTAAAAAGTATGTCATTTTATGTTCACCTTTGATATCGTAATTCGAATATTATGACATGAGTGTAGATAATAGTTATTTATTATACAAGAGTGGAAAGTTCCTTTTTAACCGCGTGCTCGATTTGGATGACCGAGCAAGCGAAGGATTCTAAAGTTGAATCACGAGCGCAGCGAGTGATTCTAAATTAGAATCCTGAGCGTCAGCGAGGGAAACAAACGAGCACAAGGTGAAAAATCTTTCCACTCGAGTGCAATACGTAACTTTTCATCCCACCTCAGCGAGGAAATGACAAAATAATCTTCATTCTAATCATAAATTTGGCACCATAGAGGTTACATTAAATAGGTTTAATGACGTTTTGAATTTACAATTATATTGAGTACTCATTATATGTGATGTTCTAAATTCAAATCTACTTTGCCGCTCAAGCGAATAAAATAGAATTTTCCAGCCAGATTTCGAAGCGCAAAATTACACTTTCCGAGGTGGTGGGATGAAAAATAATTTAAAACACCGTCTTGTGCTATGGCAGGTAGCAAAGTAAGACTCATAATCTTACTCATGGAGACATTTCTTTTCACCGGTTAGTACATTAAAAAATATTATGTCGCGAGTGGCGACACTGGCTCTGGTATTAACATCGCTTGATGCGACTTCTAACCTCTTTTATCTGTTCTGTGAGTTCGCTTGTTCGTGATTTCAAGTCGGCACTCGCACCAAAAAATTACTTTGCTCTTTCTCGCGAACGCAGGTGAACCAACTGTTTATTCATATATACAGTATACCACAGCCACAAAGCAGCCACAACTCACTCCACCCACGGTACTGACGCTACATGAGGGCAGGAGCTGATTTGTATGAAAAAAATTGGTTGGTCTGTAAAGTCGGTTTACTGACGATAGTTGAACGTGACAACGTCTTAAGAAAATACTGATGGAATGGTAGCATTTTTCAAAAGAAAAATTTAATTTCATTTGTTTTGCCGGCCTTACATGGAACGCCTCAGAGCGAGGTAACGCCGCATGCGTCATGTTTTTTTGTGCGTGCAGCCGGCTCTATCGAATTATAAGACGTTGTCACGTCAAAACGAAATTGTATTGGCTATGACTAGAAGGTCTGCAATACAAAATAAAGACTGCAGAAAGTCGCTAAATAACGCCATAAGAGAAATATTGCGGTCTCTTGTGTCAAACCGATTACGGAGGCCTTTGTGTTCAAAGAGCAAATAAATAAATTCATGAAGTCAAATGCGTCATGAATTAGACTAACAACCAAAAGTATGTATTTGCCGCAGAATATGAAATGAGTTACCGGAGCTGTCTATAAATAATTTAGAATGTGACGTGTGACAGGAGCGTCGAACACCGAAATATTTTTTTTCTAATAAAAAGTTATACAAAATACTTCGTATGATTAACAATGCTACATGGTACATTAAAAACGACCAATTGCATCGGGAACTAAAGATAAAGACTATAAAAAATGTAGTAGCAGAGTCATTGCGATCCTACCACAAACGTATGCAAAACCACCCAAACCCGCTGGCAAGGAATCTGATGGATAAGAAACCTGGTACAACCTTCAAGAGACTAAAGAGGCGTGCACCGCAAGACTTAATGAAAATGTAGAGACTACATTTTATGATGGTTTATTTGGGCAAGTCACTGGATTTTGCTCCAAACACGTCTGATAATAAGCACTTAACATCCAGCTGAATGTAATATACAACAGATTGCAGGAATAAAAGAAGTTTAAAAAAAAAAAAAAAAAAACTTCGAGTAAATGACTCCATTCATGGAAGTTTCTCCGAGTTCTTGTTGCAAAAACACGTGTTGCGAGACTCCATTTTAAACTCAATCTATACCGTATTGTCGGTTACTTTAATAAAATTTTCACTTGATATTCGCGCAATGCGTAAGTAATTTTTATGTGTCGCGATCGCCATTCGTATAAAAGAAGAAGAAGAAGAAGACTCCATTCATTGTATTGATGGTAAGCAGAAGTGCATAAGTACATAGATACGCAGTCCAAGTGAGAAGATAGCTAGCCACCCTCGCCTTGCCGACCTGCAAGGTGCTTCTTCACGCAACTTTTGAATGACCTAGGATTGCAAGAAGAAGGGGACACTTATGCTGGCAGAGAATTCCATTTCTTGATTATGCGACATAGAAATGAGTTTGGATGAGCTGGAATGGTACCCACAGTTTAACACGTACAGCACGCGTAGTCCTTAAAAGGAAATTAAGGAGATGATTTGCTTAGGGAAAGAAGCTCCTCAGACCACTCGCTATGAAGTGTTACCTTGTTAATAACTTTCTAAGTTTCTATTCTTAATATTCATCACCATCATAACAGCCTTTATAATTCGACCCCCGTCTGGGACACAAGGTCGTCGAAGGACGTTTAGACAGTAGTCCACCATCATTGCCCAATGCGGATTGGTGGACAGACTATAAGGTTGTTACGGCTGGTATTTCTGGTGGCTTCCGTAACTTAAGGAGTGAATGAAAAACTGAACGTCGAAATGACTAACCGTTTATTCGCGACAGCGACCGAAACATGTCACCGCGCGGTAACCACTGAATACAATTACATATACCTTAGAACAGGTGCAAAGACCCGACAAGGTGATCCATACCCCTTTGCTGATTAGTCGCTTAATTAAATGAATAATAATGTTACGAGCTAGGGGTTCGTAAATTTGGATGGACACCTGGTGACACTAATGAGACTTTATTCCGTACACCACTCTAAAGTTTACAATAACCAAGCAACAGAGTCCAATCACAATGCTAACTTAATCCGTAGTATTCGCCTTAGTCGGTATATCACACTAGATCACTTAGAGAGTATCGCTTTTATCCGCACTTGTTCGCTTCTGAACTTAGAATGTCCATACACTGCAATCAATAGTCCTTTTATACTACGCAAAACGAAATCGCGTGAATACTAGAATGTTCGACTATTATCTTGAACAAACCACTAAGTTCACCTGACGAATATAAGCCTTATGTCATATGATTGTAGGTTCATTATTGTTCGAACGTTCCCATCGTTCTTAGAAAAATATCACGTGGACGATGTATATCTTGCCTCCTCAGACGAACTAAGATGGTATATTAGGTAAGTTAATATAAGATTTGATAAAAGTCCAATGTGACCACAGCATTCATGGCTCAAGAATTAATTTACTTCTGATTCTAATAGGGTCTCGAGAAAAAGGGGACAATCCCCTGTATGCAACTTATCCTAAAAATAAATATATGACGTGATCAAGAATAGTTTTCATTCTTACCGCCTTTTCGTTACCTTTAAGCACATTACTTGCTGGCTTTGAATTTTACAGAGCAAAATTTTCTTGGATTCATATTCATAATGGCTTTTCCCTGTATTTTTCTGTGGTTTAGTACCTCGTTGGAAGGAATATTTAACATTGTCTTTATAATGCTTTCTCCACTACGGTTGTATTTACCGTGACTGACTTAAATGAGCTTAAAGTATTATTTTGTCAATAACAGAACAGTTGCAATAGGGTTGGATAAAATAATTCAGCATCTTTTAGTTGGAATATAAAATTCAATTAATATCAAAATGTTAAACACAAAGTCACGTGAGGTAAATCCGTAAAATCAGTTTTATTTCGATATAAAATTTAACTAAAGTACAAAGAATAGAGAATCTATAAATGTTCTCGCTAAAATGTCTGGCGGTATAAATGATTTAGATAATAATTTTTGTTCTAGAAGAATTAGGAAGTGACTACGGTTATTTTAACTCCCAAACGTAATTGTGGTTTGAAGAATGGACAGTCTTCAACAAAACAACAGCTGTTAGTTTTGAGTTTTCAATGTTTCCTTTCGATAATGCGTTCCCGTCTCTCGTAGTCCTGTACATTTTGCAGTATTACAAATATTCAAATCCTTTCAAAGCTGAGATCTCCGTGATACTTCGGTGCAAAGTAGCTCTAGGAAGTTTGCATCTGAGCTCAAATCCAGACACGATACTCGTGGAAAGAAGCAATTTATAGTAAACGCGAGACTTATCTTGTTGGACACGGCTGCCGAAAAAGATAACAAACAGTACCTCAGATACTGTCAGTCTATGTTTTCTAACTTTTGCAGTGTGTAACTGGAGTTGCGAATATTAAACATTGTTGTAATAATTATTGTTAAGAGCGTTTACGCGTATATTGCGAAAATCGGCACTTTTTGAGCTTCTTAATTTCCATGAATTCTTATTCTACCAATATAAATATTATAAAAACTACTAGATAATATTCTTTCGCAAAAAGTTGTAAAGGAAAATATTTCATTTAATTCTTTATTCATAAATTATAACAAAATATCTTAACAGCATTTTTTAAATTTTACGTTTAGATGCAATTTCGAAGCCCTTAATATCCGAAAAGGCTAATATTACAATGAAATAAAAAATACTGTGTAACTGACAATATCCCGAACAAAATAGTTGTAAAGGAAAAAAATATAATTTCATAGAATTAATAATAAAAAAAAAATCAAATCACACTGCAAGTATTACGAAAATACGATTTGGAAAATTGCTATTTCTAACAATTAATATCCCTTATTTGAAGAAACGAATGATGTTATTTAAAAGAAGAACATATACTCTAAATTTTGGTATAAAAATGATATCTGAACAAACTATAATATATTTAAAACAATTTTTTAAAAATCAGTATAAATCAGTCCGCGCAATCGCTTTCAAATCAGTCGCCCATGAGGCTTGTCGGAGAGAGGTCACGTCGCTCGGTGCTAGCTCCGTGATCACGCGTAAATATTCGTAATGCTACTACAGAACGAACGATGGTGTTGATACTTTTAGTATTGATAACCGACTTCATATAAAGTTCTATGTTGCACTCTATGTATTATTTTATGAATGTTCACGGATATCTCTGTTAATTGTGGACCTATTTTCTAAATACTTCTGATATGGTGCTATTGTCACCAAGTCAGGATCTGATGATGAGATTCCGAGGAAATCGAGAGCAACTCTCAAATTTTATATGCAGGTATTATATGCTTCATATTTTATTTCCTGAAGCTATTGAAGTATTTGCGTCTGGTAGTCATCATATCATGTTAATGAACTGGTGATGGCAGGTAAAACTCCTCCATGATTAGGAGTTGAATGATAATTCTTGAATTAATATATGTATTTATAAACCGATAGTTGTATCATTTTATGTTATTCAGGTGAGCTGACGATGAAAAAAAAAACTCCTAATAGTTAGGAGTTGGATGATAATTCCTTATATATTATGTGTACCTATGTATAGATCGACAGTTGAATTCAGTTTTTTTCTTTCTATTTCTATTCTATCAGGTTTTTCAGTTGAGCTGATGATGGAGGGTAAAACTGCAAAAGTTAGGAGTTTGAGGATTATTCTTTTAATATTATGGTCCCATAGTAATATTCGGTAATGGTTAAGAGATGGAGAATATTTTTTTTAAATATCATAGGTATGTACAGAACGATAAACCCGTGGTCCTTGCTTTGGCTTCCCCTCCACACCTTGATTCTGTACAATTTTGTTGTACTGTTCGTTCTTGTCCCTATGTTTGTTTGTCCTTATGTATTCTTTCAGGTTATAAACGGACTTCAAAAGGAGGTTCTATGTTCCAATCTATGTATTTTTTACTTAGCAAAGTCAATGGTTTTTAGAAAAATGCACTGAAAAAAATCGACTTGCCTCAGGCGGGACACGAACCCGCACCTTCCACAATCCGGGTGGACGCGTTGACCAATTTCGCCACCGAGGCACTGCTTTTCGCTGTCTAAATTTGTCAGTGCTTGGTGCTTATGTTTTTATGGTAAACATGGTTTCATCAAATCTTTGAAATTTGCACTTCCAAGACCCGAACGAAATATTTTTGCAAATATTTGACGCCCAGCTAAGATGAAACTACCTTCATTATGGAATAATTTTATTTTTGCGTTTACAAACGCGTAAATATAATACTAGAAAAATGCACTGAAAAAAATCGACTTGCCTCAGGCGGGACACGAACCCGCACCTTCCACAATCCGGGTGGACGCGTTGACCAATTTCGCCACCGAGGCACTGCTTTTCGCTGTCTAAATTTGTCAGTGCTTGGTGCTTATGTTTTTATGGTAAACATCGTTTCATCAAATCTTTGAAATTTGCACTTCCAAGACCCGAACGAAATATTTTTGCAAATATTTGACGCCCAGCTAAGATGAAACTACCTTACATTATGGAATAATTTTATTTCTGCGTTTACAAACGCGTAAATATAATACTAGAAAAATGCACTGAAAAAAAATAACGGTCCCGCCTGAGGCAAGTCGATTTTTTTTCAGTGCATTTTTCTAGTATTATATTTACGCGTTTGTAAACGCAAAAATAAAATTATTCCTCAATGGTTTTTGCTAAATACTTTTATAATAAATTAAATTACTTTAAATGCAGAATTGTCGACTACCCAAGATTTGTTACTTTTAGCACTACCATAATATGGGTATCAAATGAAAGGCTCTGTAGAGAAAATGTGAATGAACCGTGTCAAAATAACTATACAATAAATTACTGATAAAAAACTTTAAAAACAAAGATTTTACTTAATTATTGCTCTAAAAACAAGAAAGTAAACTTAAATTGCATTTTAAAAAAATCTATAGGTAAGTATGTACTAATATGATAAAGAGTTAAAGTTTATGTAAGTTTGTGAAGGCTATTCATACGTGATACCGGCAGAGTAGAATAGCATCACCCCATATGCTCCAATGGGTGTCGTAGACAGCGACTAATAGGCCAGCAAAGGGGTATTGACTACCAATCCACATTATGCAAGCGTGGTGGACTACTTTTTATACCTCCTTCATTAAAAAGGAGAGGTCTTGTCTTCCAGTAGTGGAATGAATTATAAAGGCTGTGATGATAAAAGCTTGTGAATTGTTTTTTTGTGACGTTGTAGGAGGTAATTGCTGGATCTACTGAACCAATTTTGAAAATTGTTTTTATGTGAGGTAGACCATGCATCTAGAAAGGCTAACTATATAATAACCAACAATACGCGAAAGAAGCCAAGGGCTGAGCGCTAGTTATATGATACATATGCTTGTGGCAAGATTTGCTTCTATCTATTATTTAAATCTCTTTATTTATTCAATCGCTGATATACACAAGTAAATCTCGCGACAAGTATTTATATCATACTAGTGGCCACCAGCGGCTTCGCTCGCGTTAATGTCGGTTATAAAATAGCCCAGAGCCTTCCTCGAAATGGAATATCCAACACAAAAAAATATCTACACTCATGACATAATATTAAAATTATTATCTCAATGATGTAACTCAAATGACATTCTTTTTAACAAAGATAATCAAAATGAAAATAAAGATCATTTACCTGTTGCATAATTAATGACCATTATGCAACATGTTCGGCTCAATACGTTACAGTTATTTTTCTTAAAAATCAAAAACTCAGAGCAAAACGGGACGGCAAAGGGAGTCAAAGGGACGCCAAAGAAGCACTTGTTTTTAAAAACTTAAAATTCACGATATTTTTGTTTTATTTATATTTGTGTATGAGTGTAGATAAAGTAGTTTATGTACTACACATAATTGGGAATTAAAACACTTGCGGGATATTATTAAAAAACTCGCCAAGGCTCGTTTTTTAAGACCCCGCGCGTGTTTTAATAAACCCTATTACGTGACAGTAACATAAACTACTATACCCATGTACTATGGTGTGTATGGTGGTACTCGCCAAGTCTCGTTTTTTAAAACCCCGCTCGTGTTTTAATAAACCCTATTACGTGACAGTAACATAAACTACTATACCCATGTACTATGGTGTAACAATATGATAGGTGCGACAAGGGTGGCCGGTGGCCACCAGATGTTATTATTACTTACATATATATTCAAAATTTAATTCAAGTTAAATGTGTAACCGTTAATTTTCCATAGTATTCAATTTAAATAACTTGTGTTGTATATTTAATTTCATTTTGTGAAAAAGTATCAATTTGTTTTTTGTGCTCTGTACCTGGACGGCAGCGCGAGTAATGCGAGAGGGAATGACCGCACAGCGTGTAAATACCTAAACTTGGAGTCTGCCGTACGGCGTAAACGCTCTTAACATGACTTAATCATACAGACGAAAAATGTGTTAATTGTATATAAGTAGAATTATTGTAGCCTAATGGGTTACCCGCTCCCCACTTTAACACCCGAAACCAGCCTTTATAAAATTGTCTATAAAATTGCAAGAATAAATCGCGTAATTTCACATTATATTTTGACATCAACTCTCTTTGAGAAGGACTGCCATCTTTCCTCAGCCAGGACGAACTTTCGAAGCGCAGAGGAAAATAGAGTTGAAAAATTTTCGGTCACCCATCCGAGCGCCGACCGCGAACTTAGGGTTCGTGATCTGCCGACCGCAGCGCTATCCACTTCCTCTTTAGACTGATGTTTTTTTTTTTTTTTTTTTTTTTTTCTGAGGTTTTTGTTGTTTTGTCAGTTTTTTTTAATGGTTTTTTGGACTTAGGATCTATTACAGCTTTCCTAGTGTCTGTGGCCTACATGCGTCTCAGGGCTAATGACTACACCTTATGACAACATGTAGGCCACTTAGACTGATGTTAGATCGAAATTCATGAGGTGCTCGTAAACGCCTTAATTTATGTCTTCTAAGTGTATCGAAATGTGTGCTCTAATGGGTGACCAATTTGCCTCTGTGTTTAGGAATTCAAAAGACAGTCATAAAAAGGATCAAATGGCTACTTGCCAGATAAAGGCATGATAAAAGAAGTGGAATACGTACGTCCCAGAAATTTTACAGTCACTAGCTTCAGGACATGATTTTAGAATAGTAGCTGTACAGTAATTTTAAGTTACTATGTAAGTTTAACATATCTAAATTAGGCACCAAAATACACAAAGTAATAACATACCTTAATATGTCTATTCATTTAATTACAAATGTCAAAGCAATGACAAGATCATTTCTTCAATTAGAGTAATCTCTCAGCTACAATAATAATATGTAATGACATAAAACATTATACCAGACCAACATTAGGAACTACTTAATAAATACACAGACAACTACACACCGTTTTGAATCGTTTATTCCAAAGGAATAATTACACAATAGACAGAAGAAATAAAAATAATTTACGTATTTAATACACGATAAGAAAATAATAATGACAACAAAACCGAAAATGCTAAAATTCTTTAGAGACCTGCAATAAGTAGATGAACAAAGAATGGAATTATATTCAAGAATCTATTTTAAATTGACCCTGCGTTTAATTAAGACTCAAATTCACAACGTAATGCACAATTTCTATCGAAATAAAACGACGACAATATGCCACCTTATGGTGATTAGTTTGGCGCTTTTTCGAAACGCTGCACATCGTTCTTTTGACTATATAACGGCCCGTAGTAGTATGATATGATGTATAATAAAGGTAAATCTATTGATCTATTGCGTTATCTGAAGCGTTTACAATAATTGATCCGAATCAGAACTAGAAAGTAGCTTGAAGAACTGCTTTAATTATTTGTTTCACTGGCGTTTTGTCACAAATCACAATTACGAATAATTAACAAAGTTCAATTAGAAATAAACTCTGACAAACGAATGTAATTTATTGGGGTTTTCAATCAAGCAAGACTTGCCAACTTATATAACTTACAATTAATGACACTTTAAACTAAGTAAAATTTTCATAGTCTGGGATCTTGGACAATGTAATACAAAACCCTCGTTATGTCGGCAACTTTTATCAAAACTGTAAATCTAACTTGTGTGTAAGGCAGAGATATGCCGTAATGGTTTGCCTTATGAAATGTCAATGATTTATACGCATATACTTACATTATTCGAAAGACATCTTACTCATAATGTATATAATTTTATTTTACTGTAGGCAGAACTAATGACATATTTTTGAAGACTATTAGGTACTGTAACTGAACCCCCCCTTAATGAAAAATAATATTTTACTATATGAATAATATGAATACTCATATAAATTATACAAGACAGAATATAAGTAATTTGTTTTCAGGAATTAGAATTTCCTAAGGCCAATATCGTCTAGTACCCATGTTGTGAAGTAGTAACCAAAATTCTTTTAGAATATAGAGAATGAAATACGGACAGCATAAGAGAACTTATAACGTCGAAATTTAATAACGTTCTTTAGTGATTGCATAAAAAAATAAACAAGGAAGTTGAAGCTCCGCCCTCGCTTCAATCGGTGAGTGACAAGGCCAATGTCAATCCACTCCCCCCTTCCAAAACCACAGGAAGTTCCTCATTAAGAAAACCTAAATTATAAATATAGAAACGCTTGCCAACACTTTGCCATGGATTGTGAATGTGGTGTGATTTTAAACCAAAATGTAAGGTTGCAATTGATTAAGATTGAGTTCACCAAACTTCTGACATCCTAAGTTTGAATGAAAATTATTCCAACCAAGAATATTTAAATTCTGAAAAGGAACTGAGTTGTGAATTCAGTCAGCGCTATTCGCAATGTATTGTTTGTGTTGCAATACATCCCTTCCTTAATCTAAATAGTTCCGTTTTTTTGTTTGAATTAGATCCATTCTGATCGTGTCGCGATCACCGTAATGTATCGTTCAGAGAACTCGCACAAAACAATCACTCGCTTAATTTTGGAGCATGTGGAGTGTATTTAGTCATAGTCTCAGCTGCGTGTAGAGTATTGGTTTTATTTTGGTACGCAAAGTCGTTCATTTAAACTGACTTGTTTAACCTATGCCCAAACTAAAACCAGGTGTATATCCATAACGAAATGTCTCCAAACTGTCCCATACTTACAATGTTATTAAAGAAAATATAAAATTACATAGTTTAATTTCGTCAGTTATAATTTCTTGAAATATGAGTTTATTTGAATGTTGCTCTTCATAAGAATATTAAAGAATTTATAACTAACTATCATGAAGCACAGTCATAAAACAAATTCTCGAATGATCTGAAATTCATAGTAGATAAATTGGGTAATAATAGTTTAAGTATAGTTTTCAGAATAATCTGGAATTGACAGTAGGTAAATTGAGTTATAAGGTTGAAGTATAGTTTTTAGAATAATCTGGAATTCACAGTAGGTAAATTGAGATATAAAGGTTCAAGTATAGAGTTAAAATTATAGTTTAGATTATTTCAATATTAAAATAGTATAAGTTTTGGTGAAAATTCAAGTTAATAAGTTCTACTTTGTTTTATTACAGGGTTAATGTAATCACAATTAATATCTTATTATATTTTAATGTCGTTTAGATTTATCCTAACCATATTGTCCTTTTACGCGTAACGAATACTATCTACCTACACCCTAAACCAAATCAAATATTAATATTAAAGTTCGGTATGAAATAAACTCAAAACGTGAACTCACTGAACCGAATAACCTTTTGTTGGTTTATCACGACGGTACACATACGCCCATAAAACTACAAAACATCACATATTACGAAATTTATCGAATAATCCGGACTAACAAGACGAAAAAGAAACACATAATACATAAAAGTAAAAGACACGTCGAAACAAACAAAACAAAAAGAAAATAAGATCAAATAGTCATTTTAAATTGAGTAATTATATATTTACTATGTTATAAAACAAAACTCAAAATCACTCAATTTTGAAATGACCTGACTTGCTTGGTTCCGAATATATATTTTATATTAATGTATATTTTCAAATGACAATCAAAATTGTCAATACAATTATGAAATAATAGAACTGCAATGTTTCAGTCCAAGCTAGTCTAAATAAAAGGCACAAACCTACGTAGTCTTCTCGATCTTGGGTCTCCAGCTATGTCTGAAAGAAAATAGCTAGATAAATACACCCCCCCAAATTAACTACCTAATAACCCACAAGCATGGAGACCCCAGATCTATCTGGATCATCGGGAACAATTCCTTGAATCTGTAAGAAGCATAATTATTTCCCACCACCATTCCTAACGTATACGAATAATTTACTTATAACTAAGTCTAATCGCGAAATGGTATGAAGTGGTATTAAGGATTACCGGATCACTAATGAATGGTGCTTCTAATTACTAAATTTTCCTTAACCTAAGTTAATATTTAAAATTACACGTAGAGCTGAAAGAAAATGAAATTAGTTTTTTTTTAGTACTTAAATCTACACCAAACTATCCTCGGCACGCTATCCCAACCACAATTGATTTATCTTTTTTTGTCCATACCATTTTTATTCACACAAATAAATAAAGGACTACTTAGCCGCTACTTGACGGTATATACATATATATTTTAAAATAGACTATCCCTCAATTCCCCTTGAGTTTTGCCTTTCGCTAAACTAAAGTAGCCTTCATTAAATGTGTTTTAATAGTTTCGAGCAAAATTTTAAAATCGAAATAAACCAAAATGGCAAATCGCGAACTGTACTTTTCAAAGAAAAGTTTAATAAAATGAAATAAATACTAAAATAGGCTTCCAACACAAAAAACAGCCTTAACATTTAAGAAGTGCCATCTTTCTTGCAGAGATAGTATTATTTTATAAATTTATAATCCTGTCTCTGTTAGCCCATAGTTACATTTTTGTAACTTGCAATGTTTTTTTTTTTACAGTTTTATTATTATTACTATTTAATATATATATTTTTTTAAATTAAACTACGCTTCAAAGTACAGCACCTAATTTTTGAGTGTTCCCAATTTTAACTAACTTATTTCCAATATAATACTCATTTTTATCTTAATACTAATGTGTTGCCTATGTGTTTTGCAAAGGTGACTAAGAGGTTAAAACCTCAGCTATTTGGATAGATTCTCCTAACACTTAAAACTAAAATCTTGAGATTACTCTACAATTTCATCTCGGAACTATTGAATAAATCCAAATGCTACAAAATTTACAGTGTCATGTATGTGTTATATACCCCAATATATATATAATATAACTTAATATCTAATTAACTATAACTAATGGGTTCTTTCCTTGGTGTAATGATTTACGTTATCCTCCTTTTGAGTAATAAATCATTAATTTATACCTAGCCTTAATATCTATAAAATATACGTAGTTCAATCCACTACTCTTACACAATTTAAGTAAAAATAATTACAATAAACTAATTTATGTCAAACGACTTGCTAATAAAACCTAACAAAACAAAATAATATTAATTTCCACGAGATTTGAACCGTGGTGGCTTTGAAATAAAAGAATAGGCAAAGTAATTTCGCGGACTGAACAAATATACCGCCACCCTTAAATCTAAGCCCAATGATAAATGAGTATTATATTTGGAATAACACAGAACATAAAACACAATAAACAACAAATACAAGAAAAGAAAGAAAAATTGAAATAAAATGTCAATAATTGATCCATTTCAAATTTAGTTGAATTTCGTAACCAAATTGAAAATAGATCAGTCACTAACAAGCAAATATTAAAAAAAAACAAACAAAGAAAATAAAAAAATAAAAATATTTAATTGAAAAAGAATTAATAAAAGAATATTTAAATTTGAAGAAAACTATTTTTAAAAAAGTTACTGATGTGCAAATAAAACCTTTAAAATAATCCTCTAAAATTTGTGATAAATTATTTAAACGAGATATATTATTTAACTGAAAAGAATTTATAAAAGTATATTTTAACTCAATGAAAACTATAATTTTAAAGAACCGTGTTTGTATCAAATTAAAGTAATTCTCTAAATTTTCTAATGAACTATTTAAATAAATTAAATTTAAGTTAATCATTAATTGAAAGAAATTTTACTCAACATTAAAATATACTAAAGAAACCAAGATATTTAATTCTCCGCAAAATAAAAACACATTTAATAATTTATGCAAGAAACAAACAGAAAAGTGAAAAGTAACAAATGACTTACCGATGCTGGCCGCAACCTCGACACCGACCACTACACTCAAAATTTCTTCCAAGACTGCCCCAGCGCACGCGGCTCTCGCTTTCACATCGTCCTAACCCCCCTCACCCCTTGCCTCATTTATGAGCGTATGCATACATCATGATCTACAATTATAAACCTTAATGCTTGTTAAAACGAGAGAAATTTGCTAATCACATTCCTACTTACCTCAAACAAACACACAAAAAATTACCACGCGGGGTTTTTCCCAAAAAAAATATTAACCATTGCACATTCGTTCCTTACGTTCAACAATTTAAGGTTCATTTCTATTTAATCTGGCCTGAGACTGAATTCCATGGGAACAGAGCCATAAACTGCGATCTATTCTATTGTCCGTTTTTTTTGTGGAATCTTCCAGATATTATTCTGTAGCCTACTACACTATCGAAATGAATTTAAAATATTATTTTCCTTATACTTGTTAATTTACTTAATATTATGATTTTTATATGCATACAGTATTGTCTAATTGATTAATTTGATTATACCTACTATTAATATGATTATAACTACTCATAGAGGCTTGTCCGTTACAATCACCCCCAAAATTTTTGTTTGGTGAAAGCGAATGATTTCAGCCAAATAAAATTTTTCCTTATATACATCGTTACAAGTAAAATATAACAGTAAAAGAAAATAATGGTCTTACTGATTCAAGAATATATATGTTAAGAGAGAAAATATATCATCGTTCACTTATACATGCCATGGAAAAATTTGAATAAACTATATAGAATACAAAGTATTCTTAAACTCACAGCGAACCTAATTACTAATTATGTACTACATTTTATATGAATTAACGTTATTTGTTTTTTTCCTAAACAGCTGCCCACCTCCAAGGAGACATGACAAATATAATACTGAATATGATGATTCGATCATTTCGATTGCAACGTTGAGCAAAAATAACAATATGTCAAACACGCGAGTTAAATCTGTAAAAGTCGTTTTACTGACAATGACAATTCAACTTTATTTAATTATAAAAATATGTATTTAGTAAGTTAAAAGAACATATTTCAGAATTTTAGAACTTCCTATCACTCATTTTTTTCTACTAATTTAATCATAAACCTCACCCCCGATTCTCTTAGCCGCCCAATTAATTTCACTCTCCTAAATTCTCTCCATTTCACGGTCAACAAATTGTAGGCCATTCAAGCCTACTATGTTAATATATTATTATATTCTGTCTTTACTAATTTTTTTATTATTATATTCATCCTGGTCACGGCACCGAATTGTAACTGAACCCCCCCTTAATGAAAAATAATATTTTACTATATGAATAATATGAATACTCATATAAATTATACAAGACAGAATATAAGTAATTTGTTTTCAGGAATTAGAATTTCCTAAGGCCAATATCGTCTAGTACCCATGTTGTGAAGTAGTAACCAAAATTCTTTTAGAATATAGAGAATGAAATACGGACAGCATAAGAGAACTTATAACGTCGAAATTTAATAACGTTCTTTAGTGATTGCATAAAAAAATAAACAAGGAAGTTGAAGCTCCGCCCTCGCTTCAATCGGTGAGTGACAAGGCCAATGTCAATCCACTCCCCCCTTCCAAAACCACAGGAAGTTCCTCATTAAGAAAACCTAAATTATAAATATAGAAACGCTTGCCAACACTTTGCCATGGATTGTGAATGTGGTGTGATTTTAAACCAAAATGTAAGGTTGCAATTGATTAAGATTGAGTTCACCAAACTTCTGACATCCTAAGTTTGAATGAAAATTATTCCAACCAAGAATATTTAAATTCTGAAAAGGAACTGAGTTGTGAATTCAGTCAGCGCTATTCGCAATGTATTGTTTGTGTTGCAATACATCCCTTCCTTAATCTAAATAGTTCCGTTTTTTTGTTTGAATTAGATCCATTCTGATCGTGTCGCGATCACCGTAATGTATCGTTCAGAGAACTCGCACAAAACAATCACTCGCTTAATTTTGGAGCATGTGGAGTGTATTTAGTCATAGTCTCAGCTGCGTGTAGAGTATTGGTTTTATTTTGGTACGCAAAGTCGTTCATTTAAACTGACTTGTTTAACCTATGCCCAAACTAAAACCAGGTGTATATCCATAACGAAATGTCTCCAAACTGTCCCATACTTACAATGTTATTAAAGAAAATATAAAATTACATAGTTTAATTTCGTCAGTTATAATTTCTTGAAATATGAGTTTATTTGAATGTTGCTCTTCATAAGAATATTAAAGAATTTATAACTAACTATCATGAAGCACAGTCATAAAACAAATTCTCGAATGATCTGAAATTCATAGTAGATAAATTGGGTAATAATAGTTTAAGTATAGTTTTCAGAATAATCTGGAATTGACAGTAGGTAAATTGAGTTATAAGGTTGAAGTATAGTTTTTAGAATAATCTGGAATTCACAGTAGGTAAATTGAGATATAAAGGTTCAAGTATAGAGTTAAAATTATAGTTTAGATTATTTCAATATTAAAATAGTATAAGTTTTGGTGAAAATTCAAGTTAATAAGTTCTACTTTGTTTTATTACAGGGTTAATGTAATCACAATTAATATCTTATTATATTTTAATGTCGTTTAGATTTATCCTAACCATATTGTCCTTTTACGCGTAACGAATACTATCTACCTACACCCTAAACCAAATCAAATATTAATATTAAAGTTCGGTATGAAATAAACTCAAAACGTGAACTCACTGAACCGAATAACCTTTTGTTGGTTTATCACGACGGTACACATACGCCCATAAAACTACAAAACATCACATATTACGAAATTTATCGAATAATCCGGACTAACAAGACGAAAAAGAAACACATAATACATAAAAGTAAAAGACACGTCGAAACAAACAAAACAAAAAGAAAATAAGATCAAATAGTCATTTTAAATTGAGTAATTATATATTTACTATGTTATAAAACAAAACTCAAAATCACTCAATTTTGAAATGACCTGACTTGCTTGGTTCCGAATATATATTTTATATTAATGTATATTTTCAAATGACAATCAAAATTGTCAATACAATTATGAAATAATAGAACTGCAATGTTTCAGTCCAAGCTAGTCTAAATAAAAGGCACAAACCTACGTAGTCTTCTCGATCTTGGGTCTCCAGCTATGTCTGAAAGAAAATAGCTAGATAAATACACCCCCCCAAATTAACTACCTAATAACCCACAAGCATGGAGACCCCAGATCTATCTGGATCATCGGGAACAATTCCTTGAATCTGTAAGAAGCATAATTATTTCCCACCACCATTCCTAACGTATACGAATAATTTACTTATAACTAAGTCTAATCGCGAAATGGTATGAAGTGGTATTAAGGATTACCGGATCACTAATGAATGGTGCTTCTAATTACTAAATTTTCCTTAACCTAAGTTAATATTTAAAATTACACGTAGAGCTGAAAGAAAATGAAATTAGTTTTTTTTTAGTACTTAAATCTACACCAAACTATCCTCGGCACGCTATCCCAACCACAATTGATTTATCTTTTTTTGTCCATACCATTTTTATTCACACAAATAAATAAAGGACTACTTAGCCGCTACTTGACGGTATATACATATATATTTTAAAATAGACTATCCCTCAATTCCCCTTGAGTTTTGCCTTTCGCTAAACTAAAGTAGCCTTCATTAAATGTGTTTTAATAGTTTCGAGCAAAATTTTAAAATCGAAATAAACCAAAATGGCAAATCGCGAACTGTACTTTTCAAAGAAAAGTTTAATAAAATGAAATAAATACTAAAATAGGCTTCCAACACAAAAAACAGCCTTAACATTTAAGAAGTGCCATCTTTCTTGCAGAGATAGTATTATTTTATAAATTTATAATCCTGTCTCTGTTAGCCCATAGTTACATTTTTGTAACTTGCAATGTTTTTTTTTTTACAGTTTTATTATTATTACTATTTAATATATATATTTTTTTAAATTAAACTACGCTTCAAAGTACAGCACCTAATTTTTGAGTGTTCCCAATTTTAACTAACTTATTTCCAATATAATACTCATTTTTATCTTAATACTAATGTGTTGCCTATGTGTTTTGCAAAGGTGACTAAGAGGTTAAAACCTCAGCTATTTGGATAGATTCTCCTAACACTTAAAACTAAAATCTTGAGATTACTCTACAATTTCATCTCGGAACTATTGAATAAATCCAAATGCTACAAAATTTACAGTGTCATGTATGTGTTATATACCCCAATATATATATAATATAACTTAATATCTAATTAACTATAACTAATGGGTTCTTTCCTTGGTGTAATGATTTACGTTATCCTCCTTTTGAGTAATAAATCATTAATTTATACCTAGCCTTAATATCTATAAAATATACGTAGTTCAATCCACTACTCTTACACAATTTAAGTAAAAATAATTACAATAAACTAATTTATGTCAAACGACTTGCTAATAAAACCTAACAAAACAAAATAATATTAATTTCCACGAGATTTGAACCGTGGTGGCTTTGAAATAAAAGAATAGGCAAAGTAATTTCGCGGACTGAACAAATATACCGCCACCCTTAAATCTAAGCCCAATGATAAATGAGTATTATATTTGGAATAACACAGAACATAAAACACAATAAACAACAAATACAAGAAAAGAAAGAAAAATTGAAATAAAATGTCAATAATTGATCCATTTCAAATTTAGTTGAATTTCGTAACCAAATTGAAAATAGATCAGTCACTAACAAGCAAATATTAAAAAAAAACAAACAAAGAAAATAAAAAAATAAAAATATTTAATTGAAAAAGAATTAATAAAAGAATATTTAAATTTGAAGAAAACTATTTTTAAAAAAGTTACTGATGTGCAAATAAAACCTTTAAAATAATCCTCTAAAATTTGTGATAAATTATTTAAACGAGATATATTATTTAACTGAAAAGAATTTATAAAAGTATATTTTAACTCAATGAAAACTATAATTTTAAAGAACCGTGTTTGTATCAAATTAAAGTAATTCTCTAAATTTTCTAATGAACTATTTAAATAAATTAAATTTAAGTTAATCATTAATTGAAAGAAATTTTACTCAACATTAAAATATACTAAAGAAACCAAGATATTTAATTCTCCGCAAAATAAAAACACATTTAATAATTTATGCAAGAAACAAACAGAAAAGTGAAAAGTAACAAATGACTTACCGATGCTGGCCGCAACCTCGACACCGACCACTACACTCAAAATTTCTTCCAAGACTGCCCCAGCGCACGCGGCTCTCGCTTTCACATCGTCCTAACCCCCCTCACCCCTTGCCTCATTTATGAGCGTATGCATACATCATGATCTACAATTATAAACCTTAATGCTTGTTAAAACGAGAGAAATTTGCTAATCACATTCCTACTTACCTCAAACAAACACACAAAAAATTACCACGCGGGGTTTTTCCCAAAAAAAATATTAACCATTGCACATTCGTTCCTTACGTTCAACAATTTAAGGTTCATTTCTATTTAATCTGGCCTGAGACTGAATTCCATGGGAACAGAGCCATAAACTGCGATCTATTCTATTGTCCGTTTTTTTTGTGGAATCTTCCAGATATTATTCTGTAGCCTACTACACTATCGAAATGAATTTAAAATATTATTTTCCTTATACTTGTTAATTTACTTAATATTATGATTTTTATATGCATACAGTATTGTCTAATTGATTAATTTGATTATACCTACTATTAATATGATTATAACTACTCATAGAGGCTTGTCCGTTACAGTACTCCGATTGTTGTGGACTGTATACGAATTTGAAGTGAAGTTGTTATGTTGTGTTGTGTTAAGGAAGGTTCTTCTTGTTTCTTTAGGAAGTAAAAGTCTCATCGGTAGTTCACTTAATTTATTTCAAAACACATTTGTTATATACATTTTATACCTATTGCACTTATCGCTAGTCTCAACGAGCGATTCAAGATTCAACCTTGAGTTCGAAAACGGGAGGGTATATCGGACGGAGGTATCGCAGTTAGCGACTGGTAGACCGATCGCAGCGCGCTGTCCTCTACACCGATGTAAAAATGAACAGGGCCTAAAGTTGTAACCACCACATAACATAACCACCTTTTATATTGCGTAGTTCGGTGATTTGAGTACGCGCCTTTTCAGAAACCTAGGGGCTTCTTGTTTACACAAGATTCTTTCATACACTGTTTCTTCTCTGCGTCAATAGACGGTCACAAGCTTCGACAGTATTCATAAGACTGCCACACTAAACATCTTTCCCGCTTTCATTAGATGACTTATTGAAACCATTACGAGATACGTGTCAACTTGTAGGATCAATATTATGTCGAACATGTTATTACTATAACGCTGATAGTTGAAAGTTACTTTTGCTTAAGGGATTCACAAATTATGTATTATAAATGGACGAAAATAAGAGTAAAATTATACCTAGAGTACGTACATAATTTTCAGAACTTATTGTGCTTACAATATATGCCTGGGTAGTTAAGTTAATTACTTTACAACCAGATAGAATACTAAATTAAGTGGATTAAACAATTTCAACATAGAAATATGAAAATCAGTTAGATATTTTGGAACTAAAACTAAATTAATTTTGAGAACATGCATAGACTAGGAAAGCCGGTATCTTTAGTTCACTACTAATAAAATTATTGTTACACATAAAAGGACTAACGTAAAATAAAACTTTCCTTAACTGAATAACTAATTATTGAGAAATGATCCGTGTCATAAGCTCTTGTTTCGTTATTTTAATAATTAGATTAGAAGTATTTCTTGGTCCTGACTCAATGTATCAATACATTACCGGTACATACCTAATAAAATATTAATCACAAGAAGTGAGTTAAATAATAAGCATTTAGCTTATTATTTAACTCACTTCTTCAGAAATATGTTGGTTCAAGAAATATGCTCCAGGGAAATCAAATACTATGACTTTTACTTCGATGAACGTGATCTCTCATTTCTATATTTCGTCATCTATATCATAAACATTCAATTGAGTTATTAATATAACATAATCCAGTCATTGACTTTCTGGTATATTTATTATTCATTAAACAGATACCATCAAATGAAAATCGAATGCTCATTGTTATTCAATATTTCGAGTTGCTCAATGAGTCGAATGCGTGATAAAATTTTATAAGCGCCTAAATTAAAAATTCACAAAGTAGAATAAAACAGACACGTTATTAAAACGTTTTATAAGTTACCTAACAAATTCGTACGGATAATACCCTGCCTTGATAAAGCTTTAAGGATTATATTTTTGACACATGCTCTTGTATGAATCCTAAGCGATTGTGTAAAACGTCATTTAAAATCATACACACACATTGAGGTTGTTATTTGCAAAACAGAACAAACGTATTTTTTGAAAGCTGTTGCTGAAGGCTGTATATGGTTTTAAGACCATTCTTAATATTTTCTTACGCGATTACGCAGTTATGTCAACAGCGCCACCGAAGACCTTGATCAGACCGCAAGCTTGTCGATCCTCCCAAGTTTCCTACTCCAAGAGTGTGGGGGGAGTTTCTCTATCGACTGTTATCTAGGGTCTTCGAATGAGAACAAAGGCCAATGACAAAGAGAACAACATTTTTGTGTTTAGGAAAAGCATGTCTTTACATCGCCTCGTCAGAATTGGAATCCAAGCGCAAAGACTCTTTATACAAATTAGTAAGGGGTTTACTTATGAAGTTATTTGGTACAGAATTCCTTGTAGATGTTGAAGACAGCATCGGATTACTTACTTGTTCTCCAGAACATAAGGCTGAAAATGCATTGAATAAAGATAGTTGCCCGTTAATACATTGAAACAGTAATGACTCGTGAACTCGTGAACTGACGTTCGTATTCAACACACATATTGATCCGAATTCCGAAGTGAGTCCTTTGGCTTAGTAATCAGCTGCAGGTGAGACAAAAACAGTATTTTATAATATTGTCGAACGCTTTGTGAACATTTGATTTATTCCCTTTTAAGTTTGGTAATTCAAACAACCAATCGATAGGCAAAGAATACAAATCCAATATATTAAACCCAAGCTATCCCTTCGTATATCTGCCCGGTTTCACAGGTGCCGCTATAAAGTTATTGGCAGGAATACAAACAAATAAAAAGTAAGGTGTACAACTGTACATAATTGAAAACCAAGAGTCTGTCTTTTATCAGGCAGGTTCTGCTTTTACGCTCGACTGTGTCTTCAGTCGTCATGATATCGAGAATCATTATAGGGAGTTTGTTTTTTAATGTTAAGAGATGGCAAACAAGCTTGCGGCCCACCTGATGTTAAGTGATCACCGCCGCCTATAGACACTTGCAATATTAAGTGTAAGTCACTTAACACCGCAAGTGCGTTTGCCATCCTGGGGACTAAGAAGATATGCCCTCCATGCCCAGTAATTACACTGACTACCTTTCCCTTCAGTCCGAAACACAGGGAACTGTGTCACGGTAGTAATAAGAAAGGTGGTGGTACCTACCCAGATGACCCTACATATGGGTCGACCACCTAGTAAAAGTACAGGATTAGTTTTTTTTATGTTAGGTATGTTATTTGGTTTGCAGACAAGCATACGGTCTACCTAGCGATAAGCAGTCAACGTAGCCTACAACCTTACTCACCAATATAAACACAACACCAAAGAAAATTATATTATTTAACTGTGGTCTTCTGTAAGGTGGGTAGTACGTTCGGGCGCTCCAAATTCGAGTCACCTAATGGCGGACGTGTCTCCTGGAAGCGCGGGCCCAATTCTTTTTACGACAAAACGACATTAAGCTACGTACTATATATTCATATTGTTTTTCTTTGACTACCCGCCGCCGCCACACGTCCTCGCCACGTCTCGTCTGTGTAAACCGCGCCTAATGCAGAAAGAACTCGAAGGAAGAACGCTTCAAGTCTTACCACGCTGGACTCATTTTAGTCGGTCTCTCGCTGTCGAACCGAACTAGTATTAATGCACAACTTCCACCTCGTTCTTCACAAAATCACACTGGTACACATTCTTAGATTTGCTCCACACGACACTCATCGTACAAGGGAGCGAAGACCCAGTTCACGGTCCTGCTATACCCAGTACAGCGTAATGTGGACCGGCACTCCCATCCCTTCACAAAACGGCATACCTGAGCCGAAGTCCGAGCTCTTGGAAGCACTCGGATGCCACTCACTTTAGTGACTCTAATGCTAGTGCCGAGTAGCCGCTAGTGTGTGATAAAAGTATGAGTATTTCCCGTTAATACAAGGGGAACTTCTGTCAGCTTTCCGCTTACAGTTCTCATATTTTGCATTTCGCACACCTATTCAATGAACGTGGTGCCAAAATAGTGACGTTAAATTTTACGTGTGTATAAATAAATGAGTCCTTGAGACATTTAGACGCCGTCGTGGTGGAGTGAGTGGTCAGTATAGCTGCCTACACATCAAGCGGTCCGGGTTCGATCGAATCCTGGTAGCGGCAAATATTTGTGTGACGAACACGAATATTTGTTTCCGGGTCATGGTTGTTTATATATTTATTTAAGTTTATTTATAAACATATCTAAAATTATTATGTATATTAAAAAAATGTCCGTTATCTAGTATCCGTAACACAAGTTCTTAATGATACTTACTTCGGGGGTGTCAGCGTGAAAATATTATTATTATATTATTGACATTACATAATTATTTCAACATTTCCGTTGTTATCTATCATTCTACTAATATTATAAACGCGAAAGTTTGTATGGATGGATGGAAGACTGGGTGTGTGTTTGTTACACTTTCACGCAAAAACTACTGAATGGATTTTAATGAAACTTTACAATAATATAGCTCATATATCAGAATAACATACAGGTTATAATTTATACTGATACTGCGCAGACGAAGTCGCTGACAGCAACTAGTTAATAATAATCCCGTACTACCCTATGAATGAGCCAACTTTTCAGAGCTCGACGGGATAGAAGACGGTTTTATAGTTAGCTGGTAGCATGCAAGCGTCAATAGGGTACGTTGACTGTAAAATCTGATAATGATAACCATAATCATCTAACAAGTTTGCTTTTTTCCCAGCCACATAAGTAGCATAAAAAAGTCTGTATTTGAAATTCTCATTAATCCATCTCAATGATTACTTATCAATGTTTTTGCTACCTTTTAATCATAATAATATTTTTTACTAGGAAGTTGAAGTTCACATTCCATACTTACTACGCAATCACAAGCTAATCTACACATATCCTTGATGTAATACTCGATCGATAAATACTATGAATGACATTACTTAATTTTTTACGACGGCCTAATTTTTAAGAGTTATTAGAACTGTAATACTAACCATGCGTTATGCGTAGAGAGAGAGATATTCGCGTTATACTTTCCACCCTTGCCTTGCGGATCTGCAAAGTGCTTCACGCTTCTTTCAAAAGACTCTGGCAAGTAAGGAGTGGTATTTTGATTGTATGACATAGAGACAAGGTTTGGCTATTCTGATCAGAGGATCAGTCATCCCTTAAATATTGACCAAGAAGGTGCTAAATAATGAACGTAATTAATCCTTTATACTTAATTAAGTACTTATGTTACCTCATAAGTAGTTACGTTCCGAATACGACTTCCTTTTGACCAGCCTATATAATATAACTCCATCCATCTAATGCACCACATCATCCAAAACAAACAACAATTCGGTCCTAAGTTTGCGGGAAACGTTAACTTACCGAAAGTTTCTATTGCTCTAATTAAATAAGCCAAAACAATAGTTAACATTATGGCAACGTAATATGGACTATTTTTCTTTTTCATTTACTTGTTGGCGAAGTGACTTTGCTTTTACCTGTTGGAAACTAGTTAACTATTGAGTTAAAGTTGTGCCTCACGACCAAATAAGTAACACCTGTTCAATCCTTCGTAATTAGGAAAACACGCGTCAAATTACGATACAAGAAAACAGTAGGTACACCTATATTAATAATGAGACTTGGCGCTTTGCAGACAGCGCAGGCGCGGGGCGGTCCGGGCCGGTCAATTTCACCGCGAACGATAGGGCTAAGAGAATCCTAAACAAACTACCAACGCACTAGAGGACAACTCTCGGCGCTGCATATCCGTGGCTGCAGGCAACCGCGGGGATCGACGGGCAGGTGCAGTCTTTATTGCTTCGCGGTCAAAAAGACTACCACGCCCCGCCCCACCGTCTGCAAAGCGCCTTAAGGTCGTTGCCTATTTATTTATTCCAAACCGCTCCCGCAAGACAGAAAAGGAGCATTCAAAATTACACTGTAGATACATTTTCATTAACAGAATAAATTGCCTCTGCTTATTAAATTTTTACTTTTAATAAGCAGAGACAGTTCTTTCCAAATAAATAAATAAATTGATATTTTATGCATAGCCTAATTTTTAGCTTTTAGTTAGTCTTGTAACATCCATTAATAGCTACCTACCTACCTACTTGTAATTCCTATTAGGATAGGCCTATTAATTGGCCTTAATGCTAATGCATAAAATTCATAAAAATACGCATACCATACCGCTGTTTGG
The DNA here is from genome assembly GCA_955850985.1 of Elophila nymphaeata. Taxonomy (NCBI): domain Eukaryota; kingdom Metazoa; phylum Arthropoda; class Insecta; order Lepidoptera; family Crambidae; genus Elophila; species Elophila nymphaeata. The sequence continues at coordinate 12,125,653 of OY039076.1, read as the reverse complement.
TTTTTATATAAATAAATAAATAACAATAAATATCAAACAGCAAGCTTGCCGCAATCAAGCTTGTGTAAAGTGTACCTACATGGTTTAACCTTAAGCTCATATTTGCTTGTAGGTACTTTTTTGTTTTGTGGGGGAATGAACAGTGCAGTGTCATGGGAGACGAGGGTCACTTTAGACTTGTTATGAATTCAAATAAACGGAGAGAATTGAGTATCAGCTTTAGTTTCGTAACTCGTTCACGGCACAAGAGGTGTTTGGAGCCGAATCACGAAAATACTGAGTCAATGCGGATTAGTTAGTAGTCTGTAAAAGCAGTTGCAGTAACAAACAACCGTGACCAACATCCAATTGTGCCCATCAAACCCATTTGAGCCAACAAAGTTTTCGATGTCGTAAATATGTAAAGCACACTAGACGATCGAGCGCATATTTCCAATATTTGAAATCATTTATCTTTAGGCATAACACTGACTAATCGTAGTCACAAATTAAAGGAAATCAGGCGCGTCCATGCTACACAACTAACCAACCATTGTTTGTTCTGTAAAGCGTAAACTACCGTTCGTAGTTGTCAGAAAAATATTCAAAACAATTCCATTCATAAACCATATGACGCACGCAAACTAATGAGTACCTAATATATTTTAATGTCAATCTACGGTGCGAAGAAACAAACAAATGTTTCCCAAATAGGATTATATTATATTTCGTACAATCATAACAATGTATTTGAAAGACTACTATTACAAAAGCTGCTTTAACATCCAGGAAATTGATCCGATGTTCCGTAGTTTTTCCAACGGTCAAACATACGCCGTGAACAAAGCAAAGGGAACCTCGCTGTCAATGCTATCAAGGTCTCTTTGAGCGGACTTCAGTTCAGTCTAAGTAGGATTACATGTTGTTCCATATTTTTCTTTCCTATTAAAATAGCGTTAGACCTTTTGCATCTAAGAAGAGTCAATCTGTCTTGCCAGATATTTTTTTCAGGCAAAGATTAAAATATGAGATAGTAATATGTCTGATGCATAAAACTATGTTAGTAATATGTGGTTTGAGAAGACAACGACACTGAAATGAGATCGAGGGTTTAAATTAGTGTTCGTTATGATTGGTGGTAAAATTTGTCTTAAGTCCGCTTCACAAGCTACCACGATCTTATTGAAGGTCGCACCACACTCATCAGCTAGGAGCCGTTCCGTACCGTTCATAGCAAAAAAAAAACTAAAAAAACACGCTTTAGTGATAAATCGGACTAAAAAGTGAAAAATATATTTTTAGTAGTTCTAGACACAAAATGATGAACGAAAAGTATAAGTAATTATTATTTAGAGAAAAGCGTGGGGTGCTCAATTTAATTGTACTGATCGAATATTTTCAAGAACTGATGTTATTGAGCGTACCCCACGAATTATTGTAATGTCATCCGTCTTTGATAAGTCTATAAAGTTTAAATGGAATCTGACCGTTTAAAGTGGGTCAAAATTGCGTACAAAGGAGTAAAAAAAGGCGATACGGTCACGTTAAATTTCAGAGCTAAAAAGTGTGCTACACCCTAAAAGTTATTTTATTAAGGACACGTCATTTGGAGTTAATAAAAGTGTCATGTAGTTAAGTTCATAACAGTTTAAAAACTCAGATTCTCAGTGAGCAAAAATAGTAATAAAAGAAAGGGGGGCACAAAAGACCTCGACGTCGAGGGAACTCACTCACGGTAAGATACTAACATAGACACATTTACAATTGTGTCTGCAAAACATTGCAATTTTACTTAGCCGATTCGTTTTGATTATTTGTTTAAAATTATCAAACTATCAATCAAATGCCTGTAAACAGAAATATTAACGTTTTATGAAACGGTAATGACTAGATCGCATGACTGCAAATATTTATAATGTATTTACTACGATCTAGGTATTTCTGCTTTAAGGTGGATGCACATTTAGCCGAGCGAGACTAATTTTAAAATTCTTTTTAGCCCGGAAATTCGGATGACGTCACCGGATTCGGCGCGGGTGATGCGGATGACTCGGCCGATTTATTCTATTCACATGTAATTGCAATGCAGCTATTTCTTCGGCGCGTTCGGCTCGGCTAAATATGAGCGTCCACCTTTATATTGATGACGAGATCGTCTAATCTAAAACTCTTTAAACTTGATGTTGATAGTCCTTTTATGAGAGATCGAAGCGTGCTGCCACGTTTGTGCCTAGCCGGCGATTGAATCAACTGAATGACCAATGACTATAGCTAATTTGAGTGTGTTGCAACTGAACACTGATTGTGCATGTAAGAGTAAGACAATGGAGAGGCGTTTAGTAAATTTAATTCAGTCACGAGTACTGCAAGAACATTAAAAGAACGTTAAATTCGCACGTCTATATATTACGAAATGGACTGTGGCCGGGCTGCGGCGCAACACGCGGTACAAGTACAGTGAGTTGAGCGTAGTAAAAGCTCAGAGTAAGAGTGAAGTGAACTTCATACAAGAGCATGCTTTTTAGAACTCTCCATATAACATCAACCTGACTAAAGACCACAGTTAAATACCTCTCTGTACCATTTTGTCCAAAAGTTTATCCGTAGCACGTGTGTCCGTTATGTATACGGTTGACGGCTGAATGATGTTGCTTGGGCCTGCACCCCACATCTACAGTATCTGACAGATGGCATCGTGAAAACGTCCGCCACTGGTATACAACTCTATAACAAGCCGCCTAGTGAATGGGCGCATATCTCCCACTTCTATTATTTATTAAACCTGCGTCACCGGGGTTGAGTATGTGACACTCAGCATATTTCATTTTGTTTGAAATTCGGATACTATGAATGTTACATTGCCGATCTTCACAGTAGCTGGTGTTCATACGAACATTAAAACAACATAGGTAAGTACATAATTATTTCGGTTTACAAACGCAGGCTTCATTGGATGACACCTCGTCGACACAATGGCAGAAACGTCAAAGAGGTAGAAAAAGGCGGGATACAAATTGACATTACATTTCTTTTTCCACAGACTATGTAACAATCTATTACTTTCTAATAATATTTATATTTTATGAACAGCTGCCGAGTCGTTAACTACATAAGAGATGCAGGTAACAGATTATTCAATTGGCAATCATACTGAGATTTCCACGCGCACAAAGTTGAAAAAGGTAAGAGCCCCATCCATTAAGTGTGACGATTTCGCGCACTCCTGAATTTATATGATTTTAATTCATATAATGTATTTTTAATATTATGCTTTTATATTTAGTTTTTTTTTTATTATAATTTCTAACGGCATTGGTGCTATAAGCCCAGAAACTTGAGATATTTTAGTGACCACATCTTATTGGCCACTTGATTGGACATTATTCGTCTTAAGAAACAAGCTCTTGAAATCCTCAAGTGGCCATTCGCTAAGAGAGGTAGACTCGCCAAGAAGCTCGCACTTAACCAAATTAGGCGAAGCGATGTTATAGTAATGAAAAAAAATGTACAAGCATACTTACCTTTCTTTGGGTTTACTAGGAGATACGTATAAGCTGCTGAAAATTAGAGATTTGAGAAGGAGCACCGGAGGAGTACTATTGCATTTTGGTTAGAACGGAAAATATTTACATTCGATCAAAAATGTTCTGCAGGTCTCTGCTTCAGATCAGGAAGATGTCAAGAAAGGTGACTGTACTGTACAAAGATATGAACAAATTAGAACAATAAACTAGCGTATGTCTTACGAACGCGGGTAAACACTCTCATCGTCAGTGCCGGCAATGAGCTACTTTGACTGAGACCTCTGCACTGATACACACAGACTCTGCACTGTTACATTTGAAATTTTGTCCCTTCAAAGAATCAAAGTCTCAATCTGAATTAAGAATTTGTTCCTCCACAGGAACAAAATCCCAATGTTATGAGTGGGTTTAAAATAAAAATTCTGTTGTTCAATTTATTTCTAGCTCAATTTAATAATGCATGTATATACACATATTCATGGCTAACTGAGAGAAAAATACTATAGAAACTCTATACGCAAAATGTCGAAGAAAGGGTCCGACTTGAGACCATGAGAAAGTTGATTATAGCAAACCTTTTGTACAGGGTAATACAATCAACCTGCATACACTGTGACGCGATACGTGGAAGAGAAAACAACATCGAGGTTTATGACGTCATAAAACCTGGCGCACTCTTCCGAGGGTGATGCGGATATTCTCCATCAAAATTCATCAAATTCTTCTAAGCGATACATTTCTTAGTAGATTGAGGGTGGCTTATTCGCAATTACGTACCTACCCTAAATATTATAATTTTAAGAAAATAACATTTAGAAGTTTAGTTATTATTCTAATATGCAAATGACAGTCCAATACAACATAATACGGCTTATTTTAATCTGCCGTTACGTAATTTGGAAGGTAATGATATTAATAATAATTAATTAGGTAAGTTTGTTACCCATAACTGGTATCGGGGTCAAAATTGACCACGACAACTCATAATTTTTATCGTAACTATATAGTCAAAATACCTACACTTCCTCGCGTCTAGGTAATCTCATTACGTCGCGTCGCGTTGTAGGTACTGCGAATGATGGACTTGCGTCACAGAAACAGAAGTAAGTTACACCTTACACTATCGGGATCAAAATTGACCACAACGGCTCATAATTTTTATCATGACTTGTAGTCAAAGCACCTACACTTCCTCGCGTCTAGGTAATCTCATTACGTCGCGTTGTACTGCGAATGATGGACTTTTGTCACAGAAACAGAGGTAAGTTACACTTACACTATTGGGGTCAAAAAACAGACTTTACAGAGAGTTATTTTGTAATGTTTTATTATATTTTTAGTAAATAATCGCCATCATGGCGGGTATTTACGCGACACTGGAATTACCCTACTTTTCTGATACTCTGATTCCGATTGAATGACCATTATCCATGTGACCATGAAAACATTAGTGATTATGAGGAGCCGACAGTACTTGACAGATTGAAAGGCAATATTATAGACGTGGATACTGAGTCTTGGAGTTTAACCAGTGAAGAAGGAGAAGAAGACATACTCCTATGACATCGCTGCCATACTACTTTTAACAAAATGTGCTAAACATTTTAGTTTTTTTATGAATAATTTGTTTTAGTTTCTCTTTTTTTTTGTAGATACGCGTGGTCTTAGGAGCAGCATTCCTTATTTTGTTGAATACATAACGAAAACGATATCAAAGAAGATTTGTTATGTTATTTTTTAGATTTTGTATAGTTAAAATTATCATTAAGAAAAAGGAATACTATTGTATAGTATACACTTACGAGCAATGAAATCGACTCACCGGTACGCTTTGGTTCGGAACTCCCTAATCAAAATCTACAATTAGTAAATAATATTTTTTAACCCCGTGTGTTAAACAAGAACCTAAGCTTACATTAGACCAGTTTTTACTGTGATAGATTTTGGTTTATTGATTTTACAAATTGAAAACCAAATACAAAAAAATTTGCTCTTTTAGCTAATTTTTTTGGGGAAATCAGCTGAATTTTAGGGGTCAATAAATCTGTAAGATTAATCAATTACTCAATAAACAATGATTCAATTAACTCTGAACACTCTGCATAGTCACAGAAATGGCGTATGACGTAAAAATGAGAAACCAGGGTTTCCGAAGAAATGAGTCTATTGTCACCAATACTTCGTTTATCGGTGTTTAGAGTAGATTAAATAAAGCTTATGAAATGTACATTCAAATTATCAGGTTTTGTTTATCTAATCTTATTTTTATATACCGATATATTAAGAATCGAAGCCTACGAGGTGAATCGATTTTATTGCTCGTGAGTGTAGAATAAAGTAAAAGAATATTTTGAAAAACAAACACGTGATTTCTGTTTTAAATGTGCCAAACAACTTCTAACTAATATTTAAATTAAGAATTGTATTTTAAATAAAGCAGAAAATTAAAATATCATTTTTTTATTATTATAATTAATGCATATTCTATATGGGGTCACTATTGACCCCGATACCAGTTATGTTGCCTTACACGTATGTAGGTAGTTAGTAGTCAATCTCATATATCAATAAAGGCATTAGGTAGGTAAATTAGTCTACAGCCCGATTCCTCGATGATCTTTTTCTATGAGAGTTCATTAAAAGTTACCAGCGGACGCTACAAGAGTTTTTGGAATATGAGTTACAACAAGTAGGTACGAGGTATCTGCCTACTACGAAATGAAATAAGTTTGCGTCGAGATGCTTACCTATGCGGAAAACGATCTTGATTTATAACTAGGTACCTACCTAGTAGGTACATGTGAGAAAAAGAAAATTATTAAACCCTGTCTTGTAGGTAGGTACTTGCCTAGTACCTACCTCCATAGATACAGGGAGCTAGCTAGGTATTTTACTAGAGGGTCCACGTTCGGAAGCCACCACGGATTTAAAATATACATTTTACACATTTTATTTTTACATTAAACATTTACACACATTTACATACATAAACATAAACACAATAAATATACTTACAAGATTAAATATAACACATAAGTACACAAATAAAGAAAAAATTAAATTAATAAAACATGAAATAAACCCTGTTAATGTCGATGTACCTACCTAGGTAGTCCAAAACATGAAGCTATAAAGAAATCTATAAACTTCTTGGTCCGAAAGCATCGTCTTAACAAGTGGCATCTAATTACTTTTTTTATACCGAAAAAAATTAACATAGGTAGGTACCTACCGTAACATCTACATATTCTATCCTAATCTTAATGAATGGCGTCGCGCGCGACGCATTAAACGTACCTACGCATTTTGCCAATATCAAGTGAAAATGTAGGTACCTAACTAAAGTACCTAACAAAAATTGATTTGGGTTAAAACTGGAGTCTCTCAACACGTGTTTTTACAACAAGAATTCGGGGTCTGAGACCTACCGCAACTTATTGGAAGACATAAACACTTACATACTTATCTCAGACTAAATAAAAATATTTAATACCTAGTAGGTACCTTTTTTTTTTTTTTTTTTGATGTCGATGGGGAACCAATTGACTGGCCATACCGCACGCTGGCTAGGCCGTGCGACGTGTGCAGGGATCACCGACGCGGAACAGCGCCAGTACTACCTGCTAAACCCCACCGGTACCCTCCTAAGCCCTCATGGGGGCGCTTTGGGATCGACGCACTATACGTGCGCCATTTCACCAAAGCGTCCCCGGGCTGACCTAGTAGGTACCTACGTAATCAATGTAGGTAATCTTATTATAAAAATTGGTTTGGAGGGTAGATACCTGGGTAAACTTAACCCGTTGGTTAGGTCCTAGCTACACTACATCACGCAAGTTCAACGTTGTAAATACCTAAGTGGGCTGGGTCAATGGATCATATTTACATAAATGATCTGAGAAAATAACCATTATGGAATAATTATTGCATATAAAACGCGTACTTAAATATTTTTACAACTAGAAAAAATACACTTAAAAAATCGTCCTGCCCCAGGCAGGAATCGAACCCAGCATCTTCCGCAATCCGGAAATTAACCATCATTATGCCAACTTGTAATTATGTAGGTAGGTACAAAAATTTAGAGGATAGGTAGGTACCTCCTGGAAAATAAAATAGGTAATTTTGGCTTAATAATGTCAAGGTTACACGGTGGACTGTTGTGATACTAAACCACAGCCTAGAATGCTAATGCTCGCTAGATCCGGTTTTATATCAGTTAATTAATATATCATTCATAAATAAACAAACGACAAGAACTGTTAGTGACAGACAACTGATATGTACTTACACACGTGAATTTTATAAAATAAAGATAGATAATATTATTTAGATAAAGATAGGCATTAAAATAGATAACTAACTTTAAAAATAGGTCAACGAACGAGCGATGCGATATTTTACGCTTCGATAAAAACAAATTTTTTACCTATCCTCATAATTATCCTCTAACACAGTACAAGTTTAGCACTCACCACGTTTCTAACCGCGCCGGTAACTAAAATCCACTGGAAACAAAACAAACTTCACAATCAAAAACTCAACACAAAACACAGTACTATTATCACGAATCGTCAACACATTTCGTCATTTTCACACAAACTGATGGTAACACTTTTAGAAGTTAAACTTTTTGTTAAAATGCTATCGTAATTACGCGAAGTTGCGAGAGTGCTTGACGTAGACACGATACACAAGTAGAACGGGCGGCGATCGCTCGCAGACTGAATCAAATCGGGTTTCGGGTTAACGAAACGAGCGAGAAGCAAAACTCGATTGATGCGGTCATATCGCGGTTCGCTATGATGAAATCTATGCATGAACAAACTAAATTGACCCCTTTATGCACTATTATGCGAGTCTTTGAAGTCATTAAAAAGAAAAGAATGTAGCTTTAAACTTAGATCGACCTGCCCCAGGCGGGAATCGAACCCAGCATTCTTCGTCAGGAATCGAGCCCGGATTGCTGAGAATGCTGGGTTCGATTCGCGCCTGGCGCACGTCGATTTTTTTCAGTGTATTTTTTCTCGTTTTAAAAATCATTTACTTACGCGTTTGTAAAACACAAAAATTATTCCTGGAAAAATATGTTTCAGTAAAAACCGAGGGTTAAAACCGATAAACAAGTAAAAACCGATGCTTGGGTGACCCCAAGCATCGGTTTTTACTTGTTTATCGGTTATCGGTTTAGAGTATGGAACAATCGAATGGCTAAAAATAATTTTTCGATGGTATACCTACCTACCTACCCAATTAACGAATCGGAGATTAAAGAATTTGTTTGGTATCTAGGTAAGTACGCATATTAAAACATAATCTATTTATATTTACCAGACAGAAGATAATTGCACATAAAAATTAAACTGGAAAATGTACTTCTTTGCATTTTAGATTTTTACTACGAACTACCTTTTGCCCGCGACTTCGTCCACGTAGAATAGTTACTTAGGGCAACATTATATTTTTTTTGGGTACTATAAATATCAGTATAATTTAGACAAATTTCAGCTAGAATAAATACTCATTTATTTATTATCAAGTGTCTAAATTAAAAGTTTCATTTTTTTATATTTAATAATGATAAAAAAATAGCCATGTTGATTTTCAGACTTTATTACTCCATTTCCCCCTTTTAGGGGTTGAATTCGTATAAAACCTGAAATTCTCGTTTTTAATAATCTTGTTTCCCGATACAAACTTCGGACCACGTTTCACCACCTTAGGGGTGAATTATTTTGAAATAACTTCTTAGTGCAACCTTCGAACTCATAAGGAACCTATGTGCCATATTTCGAATCTAGACCCAGCGGTTTGGGCCGTGCTTTGATATGTCTGTCAGTGAATCCTTATAGAACATGATGATATTTCACGTCTGCTACGTTGGATTTAAAAATCTTTCTTGTTTTTGTAATCAGTGACCCAATAAACTATACAATAATACCTATATTGATTTTCAGATTTATCGTACCATATCCTCCTTTTAGGGGTTGAATTCAGAACAAAACCGGATATGCTTCTTGACTCATTTATCGATAGGAGTAGGTCCTCATGTGAAGTTTCGAATAAAATAGTGGAATTAATCGTGTTTCCCCATATACATTTTCTTCCCTATTTTACCCCCTTAGGGGCTGAATTTTAAAACATCCGGCCTTGTCCCTTATTTAAATCATAAAAAGAACATTAATATTTCGGCTACCTAAGTCCAAGGGTAAGGGCTGGGCTGTGGCACTAATCAACAGTGAGTCAGGACTTTTCTTTCGCTTGTGCTTAACCTGTTCTTGAGCCCACTTTCTCGCATTGCGTTACGGAGTACTAGTCTTTGCATTGCGTCTATGCTGTCCGAGGAGTGGCGCGTGCGTAAAAGCAATGACGACTTTCATCCCCTATTTTATACCCTTCAGGGTAGAATTTCGAGAAATATTAAAATATCTCTTTCTTAATACTTAACCTGGCTACATACCTATTTTTATGGATTTTACTAAAAAAAATGACGGATTTGCATACAACCATTTATTCCCTATTTTTGACACCTAAGGGTAAAATTTCGAGAAATCCTAAAATTAGTCTTTGTTAATTTCTAACCGAAAGGACATAGGTATACCAATTTTTCTGGATTTTAATTAAAAAATTACTTATTTGCATAAAAACTTTCACCCCTATTTCAACCCTTAAGAGTAGAATTTAAAAAAATCTTGAAATACTTACATATTTCTTAATTTCTAACCTAAAGGCCAATTTAAATGGATTTTACTTCAAAAATGAAGGATTTTCTTTTAAATACTTAATCCCCAATTATACCCTTAAGGGTAGAATTTCAAGAAATCCTAAAATATCTTTTTCTTAATATTTAACCTGGTCATATGCCATTTTTTATGGATTTTACTTTAAACATGACGGATTCCCATACAAACTTTAAACCGCTTTTTTACCCCTTTAGGGGTTGAATTTTGAAAAGTCCTTCCTTAGACCTCATAAAGAAACTCCGTGTCAAATTTGGTATCTCTAGACCCAGCTGTTTAGGCTGTGCGTTGATATGTCAGTCAGTCAGTCAGTATCCTCTTTATTTATTTATTTTATGTACACACAAAAATTGAGATAGATTACACATTAAAAAGACACATTGGTACAAAGGTGCTGCTTATTTCTTATGAAATCTCTGCCAGCAGAATCTCTGCCTATTTTATACATATACATATATAGATAGATGAGCCGTCATAAAAGTCTTCCCTGAGGGGCCACTAAAAATTTATAACATCTAGTTCCTCTGGCCTAAAAGGCACAATGAATCATTTGTTCCGGTTGTTACTGCAATTGTTTCTACGTTCTTCGCGAGTTTTTATAGTGGGTATTCTGGAGTGGAGTCCCAGAGAGCCCCACATAACCCCTGTGCCTGCTACTAATCGCAATTAGAGTCGATACCTATAAATTTTTCCGTCGCAAAAATGATACACTATTTATTGGCCTTTTTAGAGAGTAAATTAATTCATAAAGACAGATTACCTAGGTATTTTTCTATAACATTATTATTAAGATATTATTTCATACAAACAATATTAGCAGCGTTAGCCTACGAAAAAAACGACAGATAATGGTTTTATTCAATGTCGTGCCGTCATTATGAATGCTCATTAGCAGAAAATGTAATAGCAATAAACATTGGGTCTCCAAATTATCTTTTATCAATTAGTGATTTTCAGAAATTTTTGCGGGCCGTATTTGCATTTTAGCTATCGCCAAAAAATATAATTTTCAATATTTTGGAAAACCCGATATTTAAAGAACTGCCTCCGTGATCTAATGGTACGAAAAAGGACGAGCAAATGACTTTGACATTCCACATGATGGTAAGCAGAAGAGGAGTCCAAATGCGAAGATAGCTAGTGCGAGAGGTACCGGGCTAGCTACTTCTTCAAGCCTCTTTTGAATAAACCAGGACTATAAGAAGGAGGGCACACGTATGCCATTACTTGATTATACGACACAGAATTGAGTTGCCAAATTTCTTAGTTGCGTTGGAATGGAAGTCACAGGAGATGGTGGGTGTTTGTGTATAGCGAGTTGCTTTTATACTGTCTCGTGCTCATTCTGTGTTGATGGCGCGTATATAGTCAGTCAGTTTTTTCATGCTCTACGGGGAAAGCTTGTCCTGTTTCTTACCCGATCTATAAAACGTATCCAATGTAAATAAAAAATAAAAATCTATACCTGTGCGTTTTCCCTTTTTCTAAATTCGCCATATACTTATTTAAAGTCATATTGTTATTATTATGTAGTAGTACAATACATCTCGGCTTTTTAGACGGTTGTGATGTTATTTACGGGCGATTGCCAAGTAAATAACATTGTAGATAATCACAGTCAATGTTCTGCGTTATATCGTTGGGTATACATTGTGTGGTGATATTTCATTTTCGTCTATTTGCATTTTCCTAACAGTTCTACGTGTATTTACTTAGTACTTATTGCATCTTTTTGCAACCATTTGGTCTTCAATGTCTTCTTCCTATTATTGTTCATTAAATTATTATTATTAAGTATTTTTAAAAATTAATCGAATAAAGCATATTTTTAGTATTTGAAAACAGGTAGTGACAGATAGGTCAACTGCACGTCTGCTAAATAATCTAACAGGTTATGGGCCCAGCCTACGTACTTGCATAGTACACCCGATGTTGACACCCATCAGTAATATATCCGCCGTGATTAGAGTCACTGTAGCTTCTATATTTATTTCGACCTGTATAACTGGAAGGTTGTGCCAGGCTATGGGTTGGTGATGAATACAGGAATCTCGTGGGCGAACCACTAGACCACAGAGGCGGTTAAGGCAAGTGAGATGAAGTTGAAGACCTTAGGATTTTCCGTCAAAGATAAAAAAAAATAAAGATGTATTATTTAGATTAGACGTAACCAACTTATACGCATAGAAAGGTACTCAGTTCAATATAAAAAACACATAAAGTAATATGTACTTAAAAAGAAAGTGCGTGTAATGAGATACCACGCCACTGTTTTTTGCTCTTTGAAGAAAGATGAAAGGTGGAAAGGTACATAGATGAAGCATAAGTACATATAGATTACCATTGTACTCAAATGGATATTAGATATTGATTTTATGTTAATAGGTAGGTATACGTACGCGCCGACAATGTTTTTTCTCTTATTTACTTTTGGCATCGCTTTGTTCACAACCCACAGACATATAAAAAAACCGCCTTCAAAACTAACAACGGAGAAATAAAAATTTTGTTTATAAAAATCTAAATGTTTTTTTTGAGGTCGGTCCCAAATACAAGTGACAACGTTTATTAAAAATAGGTAGGTACCTATTGAGGTTGGCACCGACCTCAAAAAAACCTTCAGAATTTTATAAAACAAAATACAGTCGAATTGTGAACCTCCTCCTTTTTTGAAGTCGGTTGAAAAGCGAGCTTAAGTGTTAAGCTAAAATTACACAGTTCAATTTGGTTCAATATTGCTTTCAATTACATTGCTTCAAGAGCATTGAGACGTGTGAATACATTTCAATGTGATTGCGCAATCTCATTGAAAGCTTAAATTCACCAAACGCTTTCAATACAATTGTTTCAATATTAGTCATTGACGTCATTGTACAATGTGATTGAGGCGTGTAAACATAAACAACAACTCATTCCGTGCACACTGCAGCGAAACCACGAAACGTTCGCGAGTACGAGTTGCACAGCACATCTGATGCGGGCTTCAGACTCCTGTGTGATTCACGCCGTGAATTCACGCCTTAATTTTTCCGTGAAGTCGGCGTGAAAAGAATGACACTAGCTACTGTTCACAGTTTAGTTCGCGCGCTCGCCGAGAATGGACGCCGAATTATGCACCGCTATCGCCGTGACGCTGTGCGCTTTGGCTCACTACAATTACGTGTATATAAAAGATAAAAAAAAAACAATGGAGAAGGCAACTCATGTTCCTGCTCGTTCGTCGAAGTGACGCTCATTTTGAGGCACCGTACTCCGCAAATAAATAAACAACTTCAAAGCACCGAGTCTCGCGCGTTACTGTTTTCACGCGCGTGTGTGGATGCGTTCGCGTTCACGGTAGGTTCGCGCGCCGCGAACCCTTTGACGCGGGCGCAAATACCGACACTGAACGGGGAACAACGCGTGAAAGGGCGCGAAGCCCGTGAACGGGCGCGAAAGCCATCCACACTCGCGGTTCACGGTTATCACGGGTGTTCACGGCGCGAGTGTGGACCGGGCATTAAATCTGTGGACATCGCAATGCGCTGGCTCCACACGATGGCCCCAACTCTGGTACAGACGTTGGCCGGATATTTCGTGAAGCATCCACACGTTGGCTATCATCACAGATATATCAATCTAAGGAGATCGGTCGAATCGCCGAGTTTATAGGAAGAGCGAGTGTCGCGATCAGCGGCCGTACTACATAACATGGTTCTAGTTGAGCATGCCGTAATATACACTATTCATTGCGCGCGTCTTAAGGACTGCGAGGCGATGAAAGTTAAGCACAGCCGCAAAGGAGATCGGTCAAATCGCTGAGTTACGTATTCACTTGACTTTATCGGAAGGCGAAGTGTCGGAAATGTATTCCAATAGGGCATACACTTGTCACAAGTTAAACGCCGGCTTGGCCTATCTCCTTGTATTATTAAATCTGTGGCTATCATACTAGCTCCTTCCTGGCAGAGTCAACGTGAAGATGTCCGATATGGAAATCGAAATTACTCCAAGCGCTTTCACAGTACCTAATGAAGGGCGCGGAGGGGACGGTCCGCCCCGGGTGCCAGCCAAGCACCAAGGGGTGACAACGAGAGCACCAAAAGGGGGTACAGAATTAGTTTTCGAGTTTAATCGGTACTAAGCAAACATGCAAATCTTTCTTCTTTATAATATTAATGATATTAAATATTATACTTCAGTTTCAAAATTAATTTAATATAAGCACTTAACATCGCACTTAATTATGTTCGTAAAAATAACGTAAAATAATAGTTCGATTTTTAAACTATAAAAGAAAATAATTTTAATTACATGCTTGATTAAGCATGAAGATTGAAGTGCTAATAAAGTTTTATCGCATTTTATTTTAAAAATGAATCTCTCCTTGACCTCTTCGTCGGATTAAAATTTTAATAAATTAGTTCCTCTTGTGATCCAATCTTTTTGAGGGCGGCGATGTTTCGCTAGGATTTTATCTCGTTTATATCAAGGGTGCTGCAATAGACACTTCATCGAATTCAAATTACTCAGATAAAATTAACTTTATATTCTTGTTGAATTATATTTTTTATTACAATAAAAATATCTTTTTTAATAAAATAGGTACTGAGAATTAGACGAACTTCTTAGCAATCCATTTTTTCTCCGTAGGGTTGCGAGGGAGTACTTATAAAAGAACATAAAGAAAAGACCTAGATAAAGAAGAAAGAAACGAAGAATGAAATAGTAAATGTCCTTAATATGGAATTCTAATATTTAGCCTTCCCTGATCTAGTCATACCAAGTAACATTACCTACATTAAAAATTTAATTTACCAACCCGCACTTGGCCAACGTGGTTGACTAAGGCCTAATCGCCCCTAATGTGGGGTAGGCTCGAGCCCCTCGGTGGGGACATTATATGAGCTGTTGATGATGATGACAAATAGAATTTACTAATTTAACCATTGAGCTATACCACAGTATACCAAGGTTATACCTAAACATAAGTACAAGTAGGTACGCTAGTAATATTAGGCAATAAATTCTACGAATCGCTGACTTAGTTACTTTATACCTTAAGAACTCTTTTGTAACTTGCATGTAACACATAGGTAATTCATGGATTTATACAGATTGACATTAGGTTGGATTGATACCTACTCATTAGAATAGAAAAAATGGCACAAAATAAATCAACAATTAAATAAGCTAGGATTGAAATTAAGTTATTACTAAGTACTTAGGTGCTTAACCAATTTAGCAGAAGTGGGTGAGAAGACTGCTAAGTTGAAATGGGAATGGGAGTGGGCGCTATGTATGCAGATTGCATCCAGATAGGTAAGTGGGCCCGGATCGTCACCCATTGGGTACCCTCGAACGGTTGTCGTCGACGAAGAGGATTTTTTCTTATATAGGTAAGAAAAGATGAAGTGACGATATAACGAAAGAGGTTCAATACCAGCTGTGGAGTTCTGGCACAGATTAGGGATCAGTGGATGGAGGGGTTTGGGCACAGAAATAATAATAAAGAGTTATTATTCCTATGGGTTTGGGGGAGGCTTTTGCCCAGTAATGGGAAGAAATAGGCTAACAAAAAAAACTTTACGCTTCAACGGAGAAAAAAACAGCTTACATAACGGTATATTGACCCCAGGCTAAATTCATCACGTACCTTAGCCTATGACAAAATAAAAATGTAAGCACACGCTCCCTTTCTCAAATCTACTTTTCTTGATCCAGCTACGGAAAAGTCCAATATATTTATTTATCTAAACGATTTCATTCGAATCAAAAGCACATTCCGATGCATGCAGCAACAAAGATTTGATTTACGATACGGACCAAGCATTTCGTATGTCTTCAAAGGGAACTTCCTCCATAACAAATGCGGGGCAACCTTTTCGCATAAAACTTAGATCCCTACAAAATCATAGTTGCTTCGAGGGCCGGTATTCGCTAGGGTTGCTGCGCCTTCGTGGGCTTAATAGAGAAAAATGACGCTTTGCGAGAACAAATTCTGGTGATATATCAAAGCGTTGAATGAAGAAACTTGTCTTATTATGTATTGTATGGATAAGAAACAGACAGAAGCGACGTGGTTGTTTTAAGCTTTTTTGTTTAAACATAAAACATCAAAATAGCTTCTTAATAATAGCTCTCGTTTCTATCATTTTATTGTATTTGATGTATATAAATTTTAAATTTTTACTTATGCCGACTAGGCACACAGTTTTTCTGTCATCATGAACAGCTCATATAAGGAAGCGTCGGTTGCGTAGTGCGTAAGAGCGTCGTCTCCCACCCGGGAGGCACTGGTTCGATCCCCGCCACGTACCAATGTGTTTTCAAATTTTGAATTCGTATGTACGTTTAATCGACGCTTTTACGGTGAAGGAAAACATCGTGAGGAAACCTGCACACACCTATGAAGTAATTCTTAGGTTGTGTGTGAAGTCGACCAACCCGCACTTGGCCAGCGTGGTTGACTAAGGCCTAATCGCCCCTAATGTGGGGTATGCTCGAGCCCCTCGGTGGGGACATTATATGAGCTGTTCATGTTTTTCTGTACCTAATAAATAAATAGAACGAGGGCAGACTGTTTGTGTGTCCAATTAATACTACTAATATTAATAAACGCGAAAGTTTGTATAGATGTATGAATGGATGTCTAGATGTGTGTTGTTACTCTTTCACG
This sequence comes from Elophila nymphaeata, assembly GCA_955850985.1. Classification (NCBI taxonomy): domain Eukaryota; kingdom Metazoa; phylum Arthropoda; class Insecta; order Lepidoptera; family Crambidae; genus Elophila; species Elophila nymphaeata. The sequence continues at coordinate 12,108,752 of OY039076.1, read as the reverse complement.
CAAAAGCTACTGAATGGATTTTTTTTTTTTTTTTTTCTCGAGGTTTTGTTATTTTGTCAGTTTTTTAATAGTTTTGTTGGACTTAGGGTCTATTACAACTTTCCTAATGTCTGTGGCCTACATGCGTCTCAGGGCTAATGACTACACCTTATGACATTTAAAGTGTTCTTGTTACATAGTGTGGGCTTATAATTAAGTTTACTACAGTTAAAAGTTTTGTTGTGTGTGTTTGTGTTGTTTATAAAAGTGTTTTATGTTATGTTGTGTGTGTAATTTTGTTACATTGAGGGTTTACAGGTCTTTGGGTTGACATTTATGCTTTCTTACTGTTATGTACAAATGGATTTATTTATAGTTGGCTTAATCTGTTATAAAGGTTTGTTATATTATATATATTCGTTGTTTTGTTTAATTTACATGTTGTTTTGATCCGCAAATTTCCGCGATCCGCACCTTTCATACACCCTTCCGCAATCCGCACCTTCCGCACTTTTCCGCGTCCGCACTGATCCGCTTTTTCCGCGTCCGCTTTTTCCGCGTCCGCACTGATCCGCGTTTTCCGCGTCCGCTTTTTCCGCGTCCGCTTTTCCCGCGTCCGCACTCTTCTGCGATCCGCGCCTTTCACACACCCTTCTGCAATCCGCACCTTCCGCACTTTTCCGCGACCCGCGCCTTCCGCACTGATCCGCGTTTTCCGCTTCTGCTTTTTCCGCGTCCGCTATTTCCGCGTCCGCACTCTTCTGCGATCCGCGCGTTTCACACACCCTTCTGCAATCCGCACCTTCCGCACTTTTCCGCGATCCGCGCCTTCCGCACTTTTCCGCGTCCGCACTGATCCGCTTTTTCCGCGTCCGCTTTTTCCGCGTCCGCACTCTTCCACACACCCTTCTGCAATCCGCACCTTCCGCACCCTTCCACAATTCGCACCTTCCGCACTTTTCCGCGTTCCTCGCCTTTCGCACTGATCCGCAAATTTCCGCGTCCGCACTCTTCCGCGATCCGCGCCTTCCGCGATCCGTGCCTTCCGCACTTTTCCGCGTTCCGCGCCTTGCGTACTGATCCGCGCGAGTTCCGCAATCCGCGTTTTCCGCGTCCGCGTTTTCGGGGTTCCGCGTTCCGCGATTTCCGCGGGCGGAGACCCGATGGACGCGTGAGCTCTCTACGACGGCTAGAGAGCGTGTGAATGGATTTTATTGAACCTTTACAATAATATAGCTTATACATCAGAAAAACATATAGGCTATAATTTATACTGATACTGTGCAGACGAAGTCGCGGGCAGAAGCTAGTATAATATAAATATTTGACAATTATTACTTAAACGACAACCCTACGATACAACACTTGACATTGTGCAGTCCGATTTGTAATGGATAAAAAATATTTCACGGAAGCGACCAAACCTGGGGCAAAAGGTCGGAGGAATTTCTAAAATACGAGATACAAGTGGTGGGGAATGCTCAAGTGGGTTTCCACGTGAGTTTTCTGCGAAACCCTAAGTTAAATTAATCGGAGATCACAGCAAAACCAAAAAAGAATAGTTTCATCAGCGAAAAGCGATAAAAAGCATGAATATAGCATATTTTCTTTTTGTAATTTTTGATCTGTTCGTGTTATTACTGAGAGCAAATTTTGTAATATTTGTTCGTTCGATGTTTGATTAATAGGTCTCTGGTCCGAGCTTGCAGCACACATAATAAACGTTATTGCCACATTGATATATTTAATTGCAAACTTAGTAACTATAATGCAACTGTAAAAAAGGTTTAAATAACAACGTTTAGATTTTATTTTATTTTTATATATAGAGCAACAGAAAGTTTTATCGTTATGTCTTTTATGGTTTTAAGTGTTATAGTACAATATAAGTATATACCTAGTTATAGTAAGTCTTCCAGTTGTCTGCAAGATGAAAAACTTAGCATTGGAAACTCTAATTGGCTAATGTACTATCTAAGCAAATCATTGATATTTGTAAAATAAAAGCTGTAAGTTTCTTTATCTACACTCATGTCATAATATTCGAATTACGATATCAAAGGTGAATATAAAATGACATACTTTTTAATACAGATAATCAAAATTAAAATTAAAAAAAACAACCTGTAACATAATGACCATTATAACACCGGTTCGACTCATTATGATACAGCAACCTGTAACATAATGACCATTATAACACCGGTTCGACTCATTATGATACAGTTATTTTTCTTAAATACTCGGGAAGGCAAAGGGATCTAACCCATACAAAAAATTTGACTCCTAATATTTTGCAAAAAGCCACAACAAATAGTTTGTTGCCAGAAAAATCGGACGCCACTACTTTATCTTCACTAATGCAATTAATCAAACAACAAGAGTAAAAGCATTAGTGAAGATAAAGTAGTGTATGCAACTGCATATAACACGGGTATTAAAACACTCGTTACTATTATGAAACTCGCTGCGCTCGTTTCATAAACTTACACTCGTGTTTTAATACCCTTCATTATATGACAGTTGCATAAACTACTATTATACTTCAATAAAATAAAAAATCAAAATAGGCCCCTTATAGGTACTTTGTAAAGAAAATCGTTGCGCATAAACTAACGACATGGGAATGGGACATAGGTATTCAAGAAATGAATTAATAGTGCCGTCACGTCGATTGAGTGTTTAGAAGCACATTTCTGAAACATTTTACATTCGAATACTAAGAATTGATTAACAGTACGAAATAGCTTTGCCCAAATTCCTACTTCAATGAAATATTTCTAAAGCTCTGTCCAGCGGTATTTGTTACTAACAGAGTATTCAAAACATTCAAAGAATATTTCCGGATACTTTGCTTTCGGTTGTACAAAATAAAAGATCCAATTTCAACTCTTGTAGATGATTAAGCAAATTATAAGGTACCAATTAAAATGAACGAGGAAATGTCTTTGAAATGAAATCTGTCGAGTAATTCATATTTTTGCGTTTTAACTACTTTCTAGCGATGACATACGTTTTAGCAATCTATAAATAAGTTGATGTAAAAATGCTCGACAAGGAAATTAAAAATAAATTGTCTTTCATCGTGAATAATAACATCATATCAAATTCTCCGGAGGAAAACGCCTTCGTTCAAGTTTATTTTTCGTTTATTGAAACTGATGAATCCGCTACGAAATTGCGCTAGGGGTCTTCTTAAAAAATTACACGCATCCAACTGTTAGACAGACTCTCATATAGGTATTGGGCGGAAGCCAGTTAAGCTAGTAATGTATTGCTATCGACATATTATGTAAATATACGATACAATTATTTGATAAAATAGTTACCGACTATTTTTTTCTCCTTCATGTTATTTCATTCGGTGGGTAAGTATGGCAATTGCAATTTGAGATTGAGTTCAAAGCGAAGCGAATATTCACTTTGAACTCGTTCTCAAATCGCCAGTGTGATAGGCACAAAATAGACAAAAAAATTAAATTAGTATCTAAACTAAAAACGTGGTTTAATAAAGTAAACTAATATTATTTCATTAAACTAAAATTTATTTAAATATAATAAATATTATGTTTTGTAGGCACTGAATATAAGTTGGGCGGGTCAGAATTGAAACGTTATTTTAATAAGTTACTTAAACAAAGACTTTAAACCTATTCCATGCTTAAACACTAAAGACATATTTACAAGTTCTAAAAATACACTGAATTAAATTATTATTAATTCGCTAATAGCTAGAGGACACAAATTAGAACCATGAATAATTTATTATTCCTCTGTCGGCCTTTCATCACAACAATTGAAAATGTCAAAACGAGAAGATTGCCTATATTGAAAATATTCCCTAAACCCTAATAAACGTTAACAAAGACACGCCCCAAAATATTTTAGCAGGAAGATGTTAGGAGCGCAGCCAAAATTTGAAGAAAGTCCCAAAATCCCTCACCTAATCAACAATTAGCTATGTATTGTCCCAGTAACGAGAATGAAAGCCTCTACAGCAGTTTTAATACGCATTTATGAGCATTAATTTATGTATGCATAATTCACAAGCCTATGTTCAACGCGGTTTCAAATTGCCGATGCCACTCGAAGCTTATTCTAGTATTTATGTACTTACGTGAGGGTAACGGGTAATAGTATGAGGACGCTCAATGGAGTGAAATTTATGTAAGACGAGGATTATGTTCCACAGTAGACTGTGGTGGTAGAGGTGTTCAGTGAAAGATGCAAGGGGATAAGTATAAAGGGGATGAGTATAGGAACTAAGCTGATAGGTTTAATAAAAAGGACAAGACACAATTGATAACATAGCTTGCAGGTTGCATAAAAAGAGAGCTGTAATATATTAGGTATATTGATGTACAAAATGAGTTTTTTTAATTTCTATGATTTTTTAAATTATCAAAAATATCATTTCTAATTCGTAGGGTGTATCTGAAGTTATTGTTTTATTATTTAACAATTTTAAAAATCTAACAAAAAGAAAATATAACTAACGACAATATTACACTTCGCAAACAAAGGATAGGTACTTTGTTAGTTCTTGTTGGTTTTAGCACATACCTATTCTTTTTAATTTCTTTATTTTAAAAAATAGAACTATATTTGGTTAGTAAGTATTCTCTCAAATTCGGCGGGATGGTTAGCGGCGAGCGGTGACGCGGTTTGCGACCAGGGTTGCCAGGTCTTTTCCAAAAAAATACCGAACAGCGAGCAAAAAAAAAAAAAAAGCTCCTCACTTGCCGTATTGCTTTATCATGTGACTCGCGCCTATCCTAGGGTTTATGAAAATAGCTTTACTTTGTCGAATCTCCGGATTTTATTACTAGGGGGGGGGGGGAATACCGAACCTCCCATACTTCGGTATTTTTGTCATACCGAACACCGAACACGGTGCTAAAATACCGAACGGTTCGGTAAAATACCGAACGGTTCGGTAAAATACCGAACACCTGGCAACCCTGTTTGCGACTCAAACATCTTCCGCCTCCGGAAGGAAAAAAAAATGTTATGAGATACCTACCTACATATCCTCATAATATTTTTTGTAATCTTTTTTTTTTGCTGCATTTTAATTATTCATTCAGTTTATGAGAGATTTTTGAGAGGAGAGATATTGTACGGATAACAAGCTATAATATGTATATTGAAATGGGCTACAATTCTACTATGTCCAAATGTAAGATAGGACATTGAAAATCACATATGAGAAGTTCAGCTGCTGAAACATTTCGAACAATCCAGGATATGTCTTATCGGATGTAAAACGTAAAAATGTACATTTGGCAACACTCCAGACGTGAGTCCGCAAGGAAATTGTGAGGGAATTTATGTGTACGCGCACGTCCAAGCGTTTTCACTTTTGGGCACCGACTTTTGGAGTTTGGCTAATGGGAAATAGGGACCGTCATAATTTAGTTTTCTATGTATTTGTGTTCCTCGATAAAACGTGGGAAATTGTAATCGTTTACTGATAATAACGTTTTCTTATATTTGTTGCAAGGCACGTGCTTGTAATCCAGAATGATTTCTTGAACTATAATACACCGATTTCTGAGGATTGAAAGAAGTAGCGTCAGCAAGTTGAACATCATTTCGGATATTTAGTTTCTTAGTATCAACAGGGCATTTGCCAGCCGACTTGTAATTTAAGGAATCACCAAACATGAAACATTTTCATGAAAATTGCTAACTTTAAACCTAACTTGTAACTCACAACTTTAAAATGTATTAGTGACATTACCGTTAACACCGCAAACTGATGTTGAGTTAATTTTAGTATAGGAGATAAGTACTAATATTCATAACACCTTTCGATTTATATCTTGTTTGAATCTTACATATTATATATCTATAAAAATTATTATAGCTCACCCATGTTCGTAAAATAAAAATACTTTAATAATTACCATGGCTTAGCTCGTTTCTAGTTTAAACAACAAAATTAGGGACTTTGCTTAAAATTTTACTTGCGAAATCGAAACGAGCGAAGTGAGAAGCGAGTTCGTTACAAAATAGCACAGTAGATTTCAATATTTTTATATCATTGTACCTAGTTGTCTTCGAACAGATCGAAGTAACATTGGAGCGGAGTATCAAATAGCACTCTAGAGGATTTTTTGTGCCAAAAGTGTTGTACCTTACTAGCAATGCAAATGACGGCGACACATACAATAGATTCTATCGGAAAATGTTTATGTATAAGGGGATTGACCTTGCGTTTGTCTTTCCTTTCCGTATAACATTACATGGATTTTGATTCGGATCACTACTGACATATTCATAAGAGAAATCTAAATATCAATACGATTTTATCATAGAGTATAACTTGAATCTGTTTTCAGGAACTATTACAGAAAAATCCAATTTGAAGTTTTGGAGAATATTTTTTTAGTATGGAATATGGTTTCGCATAATTTAACACTATATTTCAAAACTTCTAGAAAGCATCTTAAGGATGAAAGATTCGATAAATTGATACAAAATTCTCCATTATGTAGGTATGAACACCTTCGTCGCTAAGTATACGCCAAGTTTCCGACATCACGCTCTCGGGGGGAAAAACTAAACAAAACATAGGTAGAGGTACCTAGTGGGTACCTAGCTAGTTTACAAAACCCGACGTATAAAGTTAAAGAAGAATCACTCGTGGAAATATCAAGGGAGAACAGACCGAATACTCTTAAATAAAACCTCACCTTTTGCCAAATAGGTTAATGAAAACTTGATTTACTGTTCATTAATGTAATCGAGCCAATAACAAAGCTTTAAATAGTTAGATATGCCTTATAAAAGCATACTATAGGTTCCAATTAATAGCTCACTTATGTGCGCGTTACATCTTGAAAGTGGAAAGCATAGTCAGACATTATCCTATAGATGATAATATCCACTCCACACTATCATTGTCTGAGCTTGACCCGATGTAGTTTGAGAAGTCAACGCTGATGTTACCAAGCACACCTAAGATATCCTGTCGTTTCATTCTATTGTATTGTAATTTATTTAATAATAGGCAATCTTTCTCTGTTTTTCACCATCACATGACGTGAATTCGCTTACCTATTTCATCGGGCACGAATTTACTTAGGTATAGGAAAGTAGAAATGACGAGAGCAAGAGGACCTCATCCAATTTTGTTGGACAAAGAAAACAATACTTAAATAAAAAACTGAGATCTTAATTTTCTCTTCTTCTGAGATTTACTTATAGCATTTATTTTTTAAAGAATCTACCAAGCCTCTATTCCAAACGTTACGAATATTTTGTTCGTGGTTTTGAAGACCTATAGGTAGGTACCTACTTTTTACCGACAATACAATTCGTAGAGAGTGTCATCAAGTATGTAGCTATTTGTGTTTCCTTATTCGACATATTGGTCACGTATGACCCTCACGTAATTCTCACAAGTCATAATTATTATGGCAACGGAATAGCAACTCACTCGCCCGAGGCACACTCTACGAAAGTACGAAGTTAGAAGCAGGACATATACATAAAATAATCTGTACTGATAAATGAAATGGCATGAGTAGGTACGTATATATCTACATACGAGTAACCTTTAAGTATTCGGACGGCATCGATCACCAAGATCTATTATAATTTCAGAGAACTGAAAGGATCTATTTTAGAACGCAATCTATTTTAGGTAACATTCCACTACATTCCACTAATAGTTAATGGTTAACAAAGTGTATACAGAATAATATGACGAAGGTATTACCTAATACACATACATGAGATAAACATACTGTAGCTGTAGCATAATCTACGGAATTTCTCCCGAGTTCTTGTTGTAAAAACACGTGTTGAGACACTCCATTTTTAACTCAATCTACTGTGCAATTGTCTGTTACTTTAAGTACATTTTCACTTGCCATAGGCGAAATTCGTAATCTTTATGTGTCGCGATCGCCATTAATTTAAAAGAAGGAGCATAATCTACTCTTAAAAACAAATAAGCATAATTATGGCGTCGCTGATGGTAAGTGGTCACCGTAGACGCTTGCAACTCCAACATACTTACTTTTGCATTTTAAGAGATCAAGACGTGATCTTCTAGTATTACTACTACCGACTACCCTGTTTGTATTTGGCAACAAATAACAGCCAACTATTTTTGTGACATCGCTGTCTCTGGTTTGTGTACGAGTAAAAAAAGATCGTAATTTGATTGTAATACTTTTTTGCCCATCAAACTCAAAGAGAGTGAAAAGAGTGTGAAAAAGCAATAATTGTTCCCATGGTTCTTAGCGAAAACATAAAAAAATTCTTGCAAGGCTCTATTTTATGCAAAAATAAATGTAACGCAGTCGATGCCATAAGAAAATATAGGAAAAATACTGTTATCATCATAACAATAACTACGACTGACTTAAGTATACCTACGCTCAGAGAAGGATTTTGTAACCAAAACTAACATCTATTATGTTTATCATTACTTTGACCTCGAATTTGTTGACACCAACCCCTACTAACACTCTCATGCTCAATTCTCATTGTAATAAGTTCAGAAAGTTCCCACCTCTATCCGTCCTTCTCATTATTTATTCCACATAAATATTGTAGAGAATTGCTATGAGACTTCTCCCTGGCGTATTTACTAGCATCTGACTTTTCTTTGTACCGAACAATAAGTATACAATCAACAGCAAAAGTAGATGATGAACTAAGTTCACTAAATGAAAATTATTTATAATAATGTATTACCCAAATTACTGGAGGATGCCCTCAAGATGAATAAATAGTGAGAAATATGAATAAAAGTATTTTAGAAATTAAACATTTCTGTATTTATTTCTTTTCATGAATTTACAACTTTTGTTCATCTACTAACCGCCAGTTGCACCAAATTTCATGTTTTACAATTTTGCAAAAAGTAACGCAAAAGTCAACTTGATTCATAATTATGAATGGATTGTTCCATTTTTAAAAATATGTAAATTTTTTACGAAATTGTAAAAAATAAAAACTTGGTGCAACCGGTCGTAAGCGTATATTTGTAAAAGTTATTAATTTCAGGCATTTATTAGTGTTAAGTTTTTAGTGCCTATAACATTCTAGGATATTTGAAAAATATGTTTTGTCTTTTTTAATCCATGTTTTACATCACGAAGTACTTAATTGTAGCGTTTGTAGTCGTACCTCCTTTTATTATTATTTCAACAACAACAACAAACATCACAATGACAGTAACTGAGATGTCAAATGATCAGCAAATGCAATATATTTTTTCAATGTTCTTTTTATAAACAAGATATTTACAATTTCAATTTATTCCAGCTAGTCCGAAATCAATAAATCACTAATTGTTATATAAAAAATGCAATCCGTAGTGACGTTCGAAAAACCTCTGCCCCATTTAAGTTTACCGGATTGGGATGCCCGGCTTTATGATTTGCAAGTAAGCGAAGTATTTCTCTAATTTTAAATATATCACAGGCTTTTTCAGTTGGTGTTTTGTCAATGATGTTTTTGTATATATAAATAATTTTTAGTATCAGGTTTTCAGTTTGACCTTAAGATTCGCGGCCAATTCGCTCTTCTGGACAAGGTCTTAGGGAGGGTACCGGTGGTTTTTAGTGGGTAGGACCGGCGTTGTTCCGCACCGGATGTGTGTGCCCCACACACGCCGTACGCCTAGCCAGCGTGCGGTATGGTCCGTCAATAGATTTTCCATCGTCATAAAAAAGGTAATAAAGGAGTGTTAAAATATGACAGGTTTTTAGCTTGCCTCAAGTACTCAAATATGTCTATTAGCTCTCGGGCTATCATTTTAATTCCGGCATTAAGTTATGAGTTACACCAAAAACACTTCAAACTAAACATTGGCGCTGGAATTTCTAAGGAAACGTAAAAATCTAATCCGTAATTTAGATACATATTGTGCGTTTTCATAAAGAGGCAGCGTATTTCACAACATGAGTAGGGGAAGTACGTACAAAATGACATACATGGACAAAATGACACAGTGCATTTTTTTCAAAACTGGTGGGCAGGAACAAGGTGTTTGACAGCGTATAACGTAACGTCGGCTATTATTTCCAACCTGCCAAATTCTCCGCTCTCTTGGCTCAGTTGCGCCGGAGTAACCAGCACAAACGTGTTTTCATCAAGTCAAAACTTTTTTTCTCCTGAACTTCTTCGGGTTTTGGGTAAGTTTTACGTTATTTTCTTTCAATATTGTAACTTTAAGTAATGCGTTGTATCCTTAAGTTGCGATGTAGGTAAAAAAAATATTTGATAATAGTGTTTACAGTTAGTTTTGAACTCTGGATTCATCTCACATATGGTTGGACAAAATGACATACTTGATCTCCGGACAAAACGACATATGTATGTCATTTTGTCCGTATTGGTTTAAGAAGTTATTCATTTTTGTTTATAGGTAATATGCCGCGGAAGTACCAAAGAAAGTCTCAGCGCCAAATCTGGAGTCATGATTCAATGCAAAAAGCAATTGAAGCAATCCAAGAAAACAAGATGGGATGGCTGTTGGCATCATAAACTTTCGGTGTGCCTCATGCTACACTTAGGAGACATGCATTAGAAAAAAAAGAAAACTATACCTCCTAACACCAAAGGTCTATGTAGATATAGACTATTCAGACGTAGAAGATTTTCCGGTTGATACCCAAGTAGACGGCGATGATGACTGCGCTTGCATTTATTGTAATGATGTTTTTTCGCGTACAAAAACTGGAGAGGACTGGTTAAAAAGCATGAAATGTGGTCACTGCTCTGATGCATCATGTGCTGATGTTCCTTGGAAGACCAAAAAAATATTTGGGAACTTTGAGCTTGACTTTTTTCCATTGAGCTTGACTTTTTTTAGTATGTCATTTTGTCCTTAATTAATATGTCGTTTTACCCGTACCATATGGACAAAATGGATTTTTTACTTTTTGTTGATTGAGCTCTAGATCTCCTTTATTATGGGTCCTATTCATTTTTAAGTTTGAATTACTGTAAGGCAAATGATCAAAGATGATTATCAAAATAAAAGACTGATTGTTATGACTTTAATTTAAAATATATAATGTTTTAAAAAAATACTATGTCATTTTGTACGTACTTCCCCTACCTAGTCCTTTTCGATTTGTTGCTTCTTAAAAAGGGTAAAACAAATACCCGTGTCTCTAATAATAATATGTGGACAAGTTGAGATACCCTCAGTTTCAACAATTCCCTCAACGCTTAGAATGATTTTGTCTCAGCGATGGTGTAGGTACTCCTTCAACTTTTTCCATTATCCTGCTTCTGGAAACACATCGGTGATTTGAATATTATTTAATAAGTAGGTACTAAGTCTCAAGACTCCCCAATAATTTTATGGACTGGTCTGATATTGTTGGCAAATTAGAAAAGTTTTATATACCGGTTGGAGTCACGAAAATTGCTTGCTAAGCCTATCATGGTAAGATTCCAATCTTGGGATACCAATTTTCACTTTGAAAAATGGCTCGCGAACTTTTTATGATTTCTTGCGCATTGTTTAGGTTTATTTGCATTACAATGACAGATTTATGAGGTTCAAATATTGTCTGACAATAGGAATACTTATGTAAGCTCCGAAGTTCTTTTTCATGCTCCGCAATACTTTTTATTTACAAAGACCTTTGTATGGTGGCAATGATCTGGGGTCCACGTCCGGAAGCACGGACCCTGACAACGTGGTGGGGAAACTATCTCGGTGGGTATGTGGCTTTTGATGTCAAGTGTCCCTTGGCATTCGAAGTCACATGCCACCGTCGAGTTGTTTTTGTTTTCCCACCACGCCAAGTTCCGGACGGCCCTTTTCAGGGCCACGACTGCACCCGGGATCTCCCGGATGCGGTCCGATGGCTGCTCCCGGTGTCCCCGTCAGGAGGACGCGGACGGTCGAGCAGCCGTCGGTGAGGAGGCGGCCTATAAGGCGGGCGTCGGCCAGCGGCCCACAGGGGCTGGCGTCACTCGGTAGCCCCTGTGGACTGCTGGCGATCAATTGGTGCACAAGGAGTGCCTAGACGCGCAGCGTTGGGACGGTCTCGGTGTAGTTGCGCTCACGTGCGCAGATCCCGAGCCGTCCCGCAATAGCGCACTGGAGGTCAGGCCGGGGAGGATGTTTGTGGGTATGGAGGGAACGCCTTTACCTCGAGTCCCACATATCCCCTGCGGTTGGCACCACCCCGCAGGGACGATGCGTAAATGCATTTGACCTCCCCGACAAAAAAAAATTGTGGCAATGATCTACACTACGCATTGCTGAGGATCCGTTAGGATATTTGATGTGACGGATCCAAACATGGCCATGTTGACGCTGTCACATGTTATACAGTCAAGCTCTTACTGAACTCTCAAAGATAGTTTCGATGGTTGGCTCATTTTCAAACTATAACATAGATAACAGAGCATTCATTGAGAAGGAGATTTAATTTTTCAGATAAGTAAGTAGGTATTTAATATTTCCGCATTTTTAAATTTTCCTTTCTCAGATAACAAAAGTTTATTTTTTATGAACTAGCACCATTTAAAATATGTTCGCAGGATTTATAGCAGAACGCAACTAAAAGCTCACCGGATAAGCATTCCGATGAGTCTCCTAATAGGTATTTGAAGTTTATAATGAACTTCAACCCTTTTTTTATAATGAATTTAACCTACGGCTTTATATAAGGATGTATATTCCGTACAAAGTATCTCCACCTTACTATAGCTAATATTTAAGGAAGTTCGTCGAAAGTTAAAATTATAATTAATTTGCGTACTTACTCATCTCAAGAAATATAAAAAATTCAATCAAAAGCCATTATATGTCTCGACACCAACTTAAGCTGTAATGGATGAAATACATTTGAAACTAAAGACATTATCAAGAAAACAAATCAACTTTCAATATATACCGTACTTATTATGTTATGAGGATGTTCCAAAGATTTATCGTAGTCCATACATTAAATAGAATATCCTGAAAAAAGGAATTACCCAGAACCTATTAAAGTCCTTTAAGAAAGCTAAACAACAACAAAATCTTTCCTCCTATATAATATGTGGCCCAATTCTGCAAATCAACAACTTTGCTATACGAGTCTCAGGAGACAAATAAAGCACAGAATTAATATCTCGGATTGGTACTTCAGAAAGATCGTCGTTTTCCAACAAAGAAAATATTCATTGAGATTTTACTCTCCATTTAAAGTTTGACCTTCGTGTCAAATGATTATGTATGCGAGAACTTGTACAATTTAGAAGTTACATATTGGATAAATGAATTTGATTTATAGGATAAATTAAATAGCTACGCTCTGAACTGGATTACAAATTAAATCATGGTGCCAAGTGAATCTTGGATATCCTCTGAAACATAATATTCAAACTATTTACAATACCGGCTTCGTATTTATACATCCTAATCACTTTTCAAAAGCATTACCTATACTTACTAAAATTGCGTTTCATACTCGGTCTGTTTTCTGCTTCTATTACTAAATCAAAAAGATCGGAAAAAGATAAACGGTTTTTTCAAAGAATAGTTAATCTTTATCCAATATTTGTTGAAAGCACACTCTTGTGGGTAATTATTAATACTTACCTATCTATAACCAATATTTGTTTAAAGCACACTCTTGTGGGTAATTATACTCCTCGTTTTTTCCGAAATTTAAAGTTGATTTAAGCTTCAATGAACACAAACGTTTTAAGCTTCAAATTAACAAAATAGGTATACGTATAATCTACCCTTTCATTGTAACCTCCCCTTCTCATTTAACTTTACCAAAACTTCTAATCAACTGGGATTATATTGGGCAAAACTGAATACTAAGTGCGTGGAAGGCAATTTTAGTGGTATTATCTGAATTAACAGGTCACAGCAGACACAAGACGAGCTGATGCCTTCGACCTCCGCTATAGCTCTCATCAACTGCGAAATGAGACCAAGATCAAAACCAACTGGGATAGTTACCACAATAACAACAGGCTTCGAGCGAGGTATTACTTACCATATTCTGCGCTACTACACCATTCACTACTATTATAAATGAGCCATGCCAAGATGCCTAATAATTAAATTCTGGATTAATGGATATTGTTCCCACAAACGGAACAAGTTTACAATCTGTTTTCCCTCTACAATAATTTCTACCCTATAATGATGTTATAAAAGGGTTCGCGTTCAACTATCAATTGTAAAACACAATTGATAGTTGAATGCGAACCCTTTTATAACATCTTTTGTAGTACTCTCCACTTGTTCACAACAACTTTCATCGTGGCCTGATTCCAATAACAGGAATTATGAATAAACCGCTATATAGTAATTTCAATTTTAAATTCCAAATCGTAGTACAGAACTTCTATTATAATTTATGATGTATTTATTGGCAATCAGCAAAGAGTTAGTAGAGTGAAGTATATGGCCGAATATTTTTAGGAATTTCACGAGGAAGCTCCTTCACCTTTTTTCACCTGATGGCCTCATCTGGAACCCTCAATCATTTAAGTTACTTACTAATAACTGTCGCAACACAAATAATATTTGTACTATTGTTGCAACAGACTTTGATAAGATATCGCGCAGGTTGTTAAACCGTCATTCTCATAATTTTTAAATATCTATAGATATATTAATTAATTACAGAGTGTACGAGATAGAGCAGTGGAAATCAACCTTGCAGGAGCTTTTGGATCGTCTCGATAGAGAAATGCAAAGTGTGAAAGAGGAGAAAGCGTCTACCGAAAGGGAACTGGAACAGTTGAATCTTCCTCTCCTAGTTTGTTCCGAGTGCCTCTCCAATAGAGACGGCAGAAGAAGTTCAGAGTTAACTTACGATCTAGCTGATACTGAATTGAAGAAGGTAATTTCCTACTCTAACCCCGTCCCTCTTGGAGCTCAGCAACTTTACAACACACATAATACATACAATCTATGTGATAACTATGAGAGAGTGGAGTGTAATATGGTTATGGTGTGTGATGATGGAAACACTCCAAACTTCTCTTCTCAGCCAAGAGTTTTTTACACACGTTTAGATAGGGCGAGCACTGACTATAAAGTAATATTAAAAGTCGATACATTACCTAATCAATACGTCATAAAAAATAATATAAAATTTATTTTGTATATTATATTATTTTTTATAACACTTGTTTCTTAAAAAGAGATCTGGTGTCACCAGCGAGTCGCCAACACGATGTGTAGTAATTTGTACCTAATGGATGCCTGCAATCACACGGTCTCTGTATGCTGTTTTCTCAAAATATAATCAAAAATTTAAATGAATACGTAAAAGCTCTTTGTTTAAATGGACTTTGCTATTATATACTTTTATAATTAGAATTATATTCTGTCGTTTCCTTTTCATCATAAACCGATATATGAATGTTTTGGTTTACAAGCTTGCTTCTTTTAATCTACATACGAGTATGTATACCTATGTCAGTTATTTATTACACATCTTGAGTATTACCTGACAAATGGTGATTTATTATGTATAACTCGGTGTAAGTGAGCTGTCTAACTAATGAAAGGTCGGCTAGACGAATTTACTATTCATGTACCATTATGTTCCTCTCAGGTTCTCTTCAATGCCTGTGATTTAATCTTGACGTGGTCAAACTTTTAGAATCACGCTTTCGGTGATATAATTATATACAGTTTCATTTCCCTAATCAAATATTTGGAAGACGTAATCGTAAAAGTAATGATCAAGTTCTGTGACTAGACCGTCTCAGCACTTGCTGTCTGTACCTGTTAAAATACTCAAATATTTCACTAGCTGCAATATAATAATTTTCTTCATCCGTTAGTCGAGGGAATCTTACGTCTTGTCTTCAGGCGGATCGAAAGTGAGCAACAGACCTGAGCGTGCCTATAAAGGCTCGAAGCTGTGACGTGGTTGAACTTTGCTGATTTTGTAACGATGAGTCTGACTGATTTTCCTTTAATATTACAGGAATTATGCGTCACTGAAAGCAATAAGAAAATGCTTATTGATCGCTGTCAATCTGCCTGGGAGAAAATCAACAAATTGGAAGTGGTCAAGTTTAAGCTACAATTAGACTTAAATGACAAGAACGAGGCTCTACAGATTGATAAAGACATGTTGAGTTTGGACAAGGAGTGTGCGAATATTACTTACAAAACCGATTCACTGAAGAATCCAAAAAGGTAACCTTACTTAGATATATATCGTCGAAAAAGCGTCGGTGGCTTTGTGCGTAAGAGCATCGTCTCCCACCCGGGAGGCACTGGTTCTTAGGTTGTGTGTGAAGTCGACCAACCCGCACTTGACCAGCGTGGTTGACTAAGGCCTAATCGCCGCTAATGTGGGGTAGGCTCGAGCCCCTCGGTGGGGACATTATATGAGCTGTTGATGATGATGATTTCGATATATATTTAAAAAATGCATTATTTTGGTATGAGATCCCCAATAGACATTTCTGTTATCAAGGTCTATTAAAATACCAACAATACATAAACTTCTAACAATCAAAAATTAACTACCAAATTAAATATGATTTATCCGTTTTTACATAGTAGGTATTATTATACTGTTATTAACTTCGATTGGATTGTAATTATGTTGAAATAAAGATAATGAATATGTGTCTTTTTAGTTTCTTCCTAAGAAATTAGAAAGAAACATAAAATTTGCAAAAATAATTTCTCAGTTTTCATACAAAAGGCAATTTTTTGTGTAAAGAAATACGTAAATAGAAATAGCACGTTACGAAGTCCAAGGCATGTTTCGCATACTAAATCCAAATTTATCCATAAAAAATACAGTACCTATAAGTTGAGTAGAACCATAATTTCTTTATTAGTTAAGTATGAGAATTTTTAATTACCAAGTCTAAAACGAAGCTGAAAATAGGTATTTAAAAATCCTCATTGCTGTATAAATTACGAGTCTAGTAAACAAACGTTAAGAGTGTTCAACCTTAGCACTTTCTACAGAGTGGTTTGCAAAGCTACTAAAGCAGTTTCATCTTGCTTAACGCAATCAAGAACGCATTTGGTGCACCTGCTACCATAGCTTAAATTGTGATCGCATTATACCAAATGAGAGTGACTGGAGTTATTATACTAAATGGGTCATTCAAAGGCATTCCTCCATTCGTTATAAGGATAATTTTACGAACGTCCGCTATAAAGCTGAAATGAACTCGCTCTGTGTTTATTTCTTGTGAAAACTTCAATGAGTCTCTGGAATCTAAACTTATCCATATTAATATCATGAAGAGGTAGAGTTTGTAAGTTGGTTTGCAGCCAGTAATCTCGGGAACTATTCAACCGATTTTAAAAATTCTTTCAGCAGTAGAATTACATTATTCCTACATTATTCCTGAGTGACATAGACTTTATAGGATGGTTATTAATAATGTGATTTAATTGGAAATAACAGTACTTATGTATTAAAAAAAACGTAGGTACTGATGCGTTAATGATCTCGTGCGGTAACTAACAAGTCAAAATATTTGACGCACAGCGAAGTAGGTAGGCACGGGTTAGGTAGTTGGAATAAATTAGATTTTCTTCTTCGAGTGATTAACCTGGTACCTACAGGTTAGCCTCGTGACTTTTTTTAGATAATAAAACAGATACTTAAATGGTGCAAAACTGAAAAGGGAGAAATAAAAGTTGTAGTTTTAAAAATCTAAAAGTAAATATTCCAACCATAATTTTGTTGAAATCAGTGCCAGCTTCATGGTATTCCATATTTCATCCACGCACAGAACGTGAATATTAAAAAATACAAGTATAAAAAAGCTCGACACCTATGAGACTTTTACCTATGTCATAATTTGATAAGTTTGAAAGTCCGCTAGGTGGGGTGAAGAAGTAAACATAAGCTCCGTAGATTTTCAACTCTTATAAGAGTTGAAAATTTCAACTCTTATAAGAGTCGAAATTACTCTATTTATAATTAGAGTACTCTAATTGTAATTAGAGTAAGTGTCAGAAACTAGTGTATAATTATAAATTTTAAAGTTAATCTTACACATCCTAGCCGGGTTAATAATCATGTATTATCAATACATAATATTAACCTCCTCTTGAAGTACTCTATCTATTGCTGAAAACCGCATCGAAATCTGTTGCGTACTTTTAAAGTTCTAAGCACACAAACAGAAAGAGCGAATTCATTTTACACTATGTAAATAAGTATAGATTAAAACAAACCAAGTCGAACTGAATTCACAATTTCTCTACCGCAAAGCATCTGGATTATACTTAGGGACTAACCAGAACTAGTTTCTATGCGAGTTATTTAAGTAGGTGTAATGATTTGGATGGTCCATATGTAGCACAGCAGCTTAGAAAATTGGTGTTGTTTAGATGGCAATTGCAAAAAATGTGTCCTTTTTAATTGCGGATGAGAGAAGAGATGTACGGTACAATTAATTTACGCATGATTACCGGATCAACCCTAATATGTAACATAACACACATAATGTTTAGCTGCGAAGCTTATTTATGTTTTTAAACGAGGAGCTATTGGCTTTCATCTTTTTGATGGTATTTAAAGGTAAAGCCGAGTGGTAGCGAGCTTCACCAGGATCCCTCAACTTATGACGGTCTAGCTATCATGTCATGAATTGTCGAAGACCATAATAATTAACATTATTGCTATCGTGACAGTTTTTGATGAGATGGTGGTAGTCATTTGGACAAACAAGCCCGACCAACATATAAACCGAGCACAATATATTATGCTCCTCTGCGGATCGTACCCGAGAGCCCGAGAGATCTAATTCCATTGGGCGAAAAACTAGACCACGTAAGCGGCTTACTAACTTGCGACTGACCTACCGGAGCATGTGTAGTAGACTTCTTTATAAATATTATATTTGTTTTCGTATTGTTAACCTAGTATCAGGCTTTGTAAGTCCCTTTTTATTTTGTACGACTGCCATCTTCCCATAGGACCCAGGACCTGGATCAAAATATACCTTCCGATTCCGAAGCACGTGTGAAAGTC
Organism: Elophila nymphaeata; assembly: GCA_955850985.1. Taxonomy (NCBI): domain Eukaryota; kingdom Metazoa; phylum Arthropoda; class Insecta; order Lepidoptera; family Crambidae; genus Elophila; species Elophila nymphaeata. The sequence continues at coordinate 12,089,808 of OY039076.1, read as the reverse complement.
GAGAAGAACATTTTTTACTCAGCCAACCGAACACCCACTTTTACCTCTTATATAAACAGAAACATTGTTTAAACTTTAAGCTCTACTAATGCAAATTAATATGTTACACTTTGCGTAATTAATAGCATAGTGAAATGTATACGCGATGACGAAGTCAAGTTTCGGGTAATTAGGGTAGTTTGCAAACTCATCCTGAATCGCGATTTGGTCACGACAATTTCCGGCATGGTCGTGGCATACAGTTTTAGTTTCTGTATAATTATTTAGAATTATTGTATAATTTATACAGTAGACACTGCCAAAATACATTATCTTTAAAGAACTTCGTTATGTATACAAAAAAATGATAAGTTTTAAACCTTAGCCTGTTCGTCGAAATTCCTTTAATTATAGCCCACTCATAGTCATTGACCAACCTCGATATAGACCTAGACTTCATGCGTATTACCTCAAAATTGTTTCGCAAAATATCTATAGGTAATACTATCATAAGAATCATGTCATGTATTACGTAATGAGAGAGTTGGGGGTTTTAACTAACAAGGAAAATCGATTGTTGGAAATGTTGAAAGTTGCACCGGTTGCAGAAAGTTTAAGAGATAGCAGAGTATAGTTACGGATATGTAATGAGTACAGATGAACCTTGCGACAAAAAATATGATAAAAATGATCGCAGATTCCTATCACATTCTTTGACACATGCATGAAGGATGAAGGTAGAAGAAAACATTGATAAACTAAGTGAAACATGATACCCGGATCTTTCAAACTGATTGCGTGTTCAAGCCTCATTTCCTGATTAATATGACTAGGGCCATCAAAGAAAATGTTTTTCACTCATCCAAATCAGAGAATATTTCCTAAGTAAGTTTATATAAAACTTACTTAGGAAATATTTTCTGATATAAGTGAAAAAAAATATAATTGGGATAATTATGTATACTCTTTCAGAATGATCACCTACGAACAGTGGCTGGACAAATGTGAAGCTAATAAGAAGATGGCTATAGATGAACTTCTGGATACGCTACGTCTACGAGAATCACTTTTCGTAGCAAGGGGACGTGCTAGGAACGCATTACGAGCGCAGACTGATGTTACCAACTACATGTTGCGCCGGAGAATCTATGACACCCAACGAGCAAGGAATGAGCTTCAGTGGCAAAAAATGAAGGTGAATTTAAATTTCGTATCAATCACGAAAAAACGAATTCCGATAACTTTTGACTGTTAAAGAAGAGAGTGTATAGTATTAAATCTTGTATAAATTTGGGTTGTTCGCAGTCACTATATATGCAAGAACTTTGTAACCTACCTATTACTATAATTAAAAGCGTATTTGATTGTCATCAAAATATTCATCATCATCAACAGCTCATATAATGTCCCCACCGAGGGGCTCGAGCCTACCCTACATTAGGGGCGATTAGGCTTGACCACGCTGGCCAAGAGCGGGTTGGCTGACTTCACATCCAGCCTAAGAATTTCATTATAGGTGTGAGCAGGTTTCCTCACGATGCTTTCCTTCACTGTAAAAGCGTCGATTAAACGTACATAATTATGAATTCAAGTTTTGGAAACACATTGGTACAGTCATGAGTAATAACATAGAAACATCTTTAAAGTTCATACCTATTCATGTAGCTAAATTAAATCGCAAAAATAAGTATGCTAAACTTTAGCCAATAATTATGTAAACGCTAAAGTGTATCAAAATAAACTACACATTTTTATAAAATTATTGTAAACAACAGGTAATCAAAAAGTAATATTAACTTTTAGTTACATAATTATGTACCCACCAAGCAAATCAAAAATATGTACACAGTACAATTTCGAAAATATGTAAACAATTACTACTAAATATTACTAATTACTTTTAATTAAAACAAATAAATAGAAATACTTATTTCTAGAGTTTTCTATTAATTTCGTCATTAGGATATGTTACAAAAGAAAAAAGTTAATATTTGAAGTAAAGAGGGTAGGTAGCCATCGGCGAGTGGCAATGCGTCGCATAACGGCTCGCCCGTCGACTTCTTATACTTATTTCCGTATACAGCCTTAAAGCTATTGTGCTGTCAGATTCCTACGGAAATATTGCAGTAGCCCGGATAAGGATAAGTGATAGTAAGGTAGTAGGTATGTACTTACCTAATATTTTTTTTAACGAAATTTATTCTTTAATTTTTAGTTACTGTATTCGTATTTTACTCACCAAATCTTTTCATTTGATACCCATATTGTGGCAGTGCATAAAATATAAGTAGTTCGCCATCTTAGGCCGTCCACCATATTGGATTTAGAATGACACCACTGAGCTAAGCATGCATTGTCACAACTAACTTGTATGCAAAATTTCGTCACAATCGTTTGAGGATAACTGCTTTAAAAATAAGTTGCAAGATTTCACTCAAACGTACATACAAGTAACAAACATTGCAATTTAAATAAAAGCTTTTAAAAAAATGGGAATAAGTAGGTATACACTTCCAATATCATTTTAATGTATCCATGATAATTTCTATTACACGTGTACAAAATAACGAGTAAAGTAACAATAACGGGAAAAAGTAGGTAGGTATACACTTCCAATATCATTTTAATGTATCCATGACAGTTTCTATTACACGTGTACAATTTTTGCTTTCAATCATCACTGAATTCTACTAAAATAACGAGTAAAGTAACAAAAAAGGGAAAAAGTAGGTATACACTTCCAATATCATTTTAATGTATCCATGACAGTTTCTATTACACGTGTACAATTTTTGCTTTCAATCATCACTGAATTCTACCGAAATAACGAGTAAAGTAACAAAAACGGGAAAAAGTAGGTATACACTTCCAATATCATTTTAATGTATCCATGACAGTTTCTATTACATGTGTACAATTAATTGTATACATATTACAGAAATTGTCATGGATAGTTAAATATTATTTTGGAAGTGTGAAGTTATTTCTGATTTTGTTTCGATTATATTAATGTGGAATAAATGTGTACCTAATTTTGACACAGTTTAATGGTTAGATAATTTAGAACAAATTGTCGTACACTTCTTTCTAGATTGGTTTAAGGTAAGATATTTTAGAAAATGTGACAATGTATATATATTATTACTCGTGACTGTACGTCGCGGGGTTTGAACCGGTGCCTCCCGGGTGGGAGCTTTTCTATGTCAATTTGTCTGAAAAATATTCATTTTCAGACGTATTGACATAGAATTTGTTCTACTTCTAGTCGGCCACTTATTACATATCGTAAGGTGTTATTCAATTAACTTAAAGTGAGGATAAAAACCCCCGATTAAAGCAAAACTAAAATAAGACTTATTAAATGATTATACCTTTACGTTATTGGATAAAAGTTCTTATCCTGTGCAGATGGAAGAGAATATGGACAGCTTAAACACCGAACTTAAAACTCTTGGCGAGCAGTTTGCGGACAAAGTAAACGCACTCAAAGTGGCAGAGACTCGCTTAGAGACCCGTGGGTATAGACCTGGGATTGAACTTGCGTCAGACGAAGCTGATGTTGGCCTGAAGGAGGAGGTCCGCAACTTGAGGGAAACTATAAGGCAACTGCAAGATAAATTGGACTGCGCAAAGTAAGATTTATAGCTTCTTATCAACAAAGCTTCATAGGAAAGGATCTAAAAGCTTTCACGATGTATATTTGCTGTTTTATTGCCATATTTAAGCAATGGTATCATCAGCAGTCGAATGATAATAAAAAATCACTTTAGAGGAAATACGTTGAAGGCTTACTCGTATACGTTGTTATAATGAATTTTTAAGCCAAATTTTTTTTTTTGCAAAAAATCTCGTGTCATTAAATAAAAGTTATTGCTTTGTTAATCCCTGACCCAGGGTAATTAAGGGCTTCGTAATAGGGGTTGAAATCCTCCTGATGAAAGATATTATCTCCATTTCGTATGCAAACAAAGATCTCTGTGAAATTTTTATTTTGTTTCGATTATACAGCAAAAACTTTTCGAAATACAAAAAATATTCATCGCAGTGATACACGAGAAAACCGAAGGATTTTTCGTAAAGAAATAGTTACTCCGTGACCAGAACTCTATACAAATGCTATGAAAGGAATTGATTGAAATTGGGCAGAGTTCCAATAACAGAATCTAGTAAAGGACATAAAAAGTTTAGTATGATTGACGGTCGGCTGCAAAGTCACATGCTCTATGAATTTACGATGTCCAACTTGATTATTTTCTTTATATTACAAATTAACTTATTAATCTGTCAACTTAGCAATTTTTGTCTTTTAATAAAAAATTATTCGCATTCGAAATTATTTCGCCTTTCTTTAAATCGGTTGTATAATGTTATTAATTTTTTGTATAGGAACAAATTTAGTGCCCACCAAAAAAAAATTTACATTGCTCACCAAAATGGATATTTTGCTCACCAAAAACAACTTTTGCTGAGACTTTTTTGTATTTGACCACTCTAAGCCTGCAGATCTAAAAGAGATCTGTAAGATAAAGGCAGCATTTTTTCTAAAAGAGAATATATTACATCTTTGTTTTTAAGTCCAACACCTTTTCCATCACGTTAAAACATCGTTAAAATATTATTCTTTACATTTTCAGGGCAACATACAACGCTCTTGAAGCTGCTTCGATCAAGATAGCTATTGACTTGAACGATAAAGAACAGTCCTTGGAAACAGACACTCGTGCTTTGGAAATGAGAGCGGCCCTTGAGCCCAAGAGGCCACAAGGCACTGACAAGAATCTTATTCTAGCCAGCATGGCTGACGAAGTGCCAAACGTTGAAAACTAAAAATATTGCCAATAAACTCTTTTTTTAGTGACAATTACATTTTGTAAAATCGGGTGTGAACAAATTTCTATTTGATTGATGTATTTGTTTTTACTTTACTCTTTAATATGTTTTTGAGATGTTATTTAATTTGGCGTTTAATTAAAAATATTTTAACAGCAATAATATTTATTACTTTCATCCTTATCAACATCCTTATCAACATAAGAAAATTTATTCATTCGTTATTAGTAGTGGCTAATCTTTCTCTTCATATAGTCTTTAATAAATTTTCCTTTCATCCTGCTGCCAAAGCCAAAGATATTTGCTGTTACATTAGACGAATTCATTATTACGCCTAACGTTGCAAATTAGTTTCTTCAATTGAGCTAAAACGTAATATACGTATATTCCCATACGCAAAAGTAAGAGTAGCTTACAGAATCTAATTAGCTAAACAAAGTTAAACCCATATAGATAATGGCACCCTGTGGTAAAGTCGCGGTTCGTTGGGACAAGTAAAGTGCTTCGACTATAAAAAGCTTGGGGACTTCGAAGTCTTCACACTCTCTCCAGAACCACATTGTAAGAACTAGGACCACCCTTCTAAGTAAGTACACTTGTTGCTTGAAGAGTTTTTGTTTGCTATAAAATTATATTTGCCTGTTGCCTTTCTCTTAATGCAAGGAGCATTAACTATGTAGCGAGAAAATACGAAATACAGACTTTCTAGTTTTTCAAATGCAAATTTCGCTTAAATGTGTAGGTACACATAGAATAGAATAATCTTTATTGCACACCTTAATAAAGAAACAACAGTAAAACAATATTAATATTACCTGTAATGTCTTATACATATTATATTCGAAGGCTTTATTTGTGGAACATAAATGTATTTATTATCTAATAAAACGTACGAAACTTACAACGTACGAAATACGCAGGGTACGACTAAAATATTGTACTTACGAAAAAATTAGATAAAATCTTGGAATATCCCAACCATAATTTTGTGGCCAAGTAACTTCTGTTATTTTTAGTATCTAATAATTGCTAGGCAACAAAACTTCAGTAAGCTTACTATTATCTTCGGATAGAATATTGAATTCTATTCTATTCTTAATTAATGGCGTCGCGCTGCATTAAACGTACGCATTTTGCCAATGTTAAGTGAAAATGTAACTAAAGTAACAAAAATTGTACGGTTGATTTGGGTTAAAAATGGAGTCTCTCAACACGTGTTTTTACAACAAGAACTCTGGAGAAACTCCTAGAATATTAAAACCTGATGTAAGTATACGAAAGATTCTAACTTTAGAAAAATGCACTGAAAAAAATCGACTTGCCTCAGGCGGGACTCGAACCCGCACCTTCCACAATCCGGGTGGACGCGTTGACCAATTTCGCCACCGAGGCACTGCTTTTCGCTGTCGAAATTTGTCAGTGCTTGGTGCTTATGTTTTTATGGTAAACATCGTTCCATCAAATCTTTGAAATTTGCACTTCCAAGACCCGAACGAAATATTTTTGCAAATATTTGACGCCCAGCTAAGATGAAACTACCTTACATTATGGAATAATTTTATTTTTGCGTTTACAAACGCGTAAATATAATACTAGAAAAATGCACTGAAAAAAATCGACTTGCCTCAGGCGGGACTCGAACCCGCACCTTCCACAATCCGGGTGGACGCGTTGACCAATTTCGCCACCGAGGCACTGCTTTTCGCTGTCGAAATTTGTCAGTGCTTGGTGCTTATGTTTTTATGGTAAACATCGTTCCATCAAATCTTTGAAATTTGCACTTCCAAGACCCGAACGAAATATTTTTGCAAATATTTGACGCCCAGCTAAGATGAAACTACCTTACATTATGGAATAATTTTATTTTTGCGTTTACAAACGCGTAAATATAATACTAGAAAAATGCACTGAAAAAAATCGACTTGCCTCAGGCGGGACTCGAACCCGCACCTTCCACAATCCGGGTGGACGCGTTGACCAATTTCGCCACCGAGGCACTGCTTTTCGCTGTCGAAATTTGTCAGTGCTTGGTGCTTATGTTTTTATGGTAAACATCGTTCCATCAAATCTTTGAAATTTGCACTTTCAGTGCATTTTTCTAGTATTATATTTACGCGTTTGTAAACGCAAAAATAAAATTATTCCATAATGTAAGGTAGTTTCATCTTAGCTGGGCGTCAAATATTTGCAAAAATATTTCGTTCGGGTCTTGGAAGTGCAAATTTCAAAGATTTGATGGAACGATGTTTACCATAAAAACATAAGCACCAAGCACTGACAAATTTCGACAGCGAAAAGCAGTGCCTCGGTGGCGAAATTGGTCAACGCGTCCACCCGGATTGTGGAAGGTGCGGGTTCGAGTCCCGCCTGAGGCAAGTCGATTTTTTTCAGTGCATTTTTCTAGTATTATATTTACGCGTTTGTAAACGCAAAAATAAAATTATTCCATGATTCTAACTTTGGTTAGTGTCACTTACGAAATAAATTAAGCTGTAAAAACTCTTGACAGACAATTTCTTATATGTAGCCGGCTTTAAAAATTAGATGCGCAAGTCATAAGTTCAACTATATAAGGCGAATACGAGGACATATTATAAATATCGACTTTCGAAAATAGTTCAAATTTCTTGACAGAAATAACTGAGTCACTCATTAAGCCTTCCGTACATAACGTCAGTCAGGACCAATGAAAAGTAAAATTAAGAGTGCATTTCCATAATAAGCTCATACTATAACACATCCGGTTAGTAAGGGCATTGACTGTAAAAAAAAAACTATAATGATTGAGCACGCACCTTATATTTATGCTCGAAACTAGATAGTAATAAAACCTGCCTCGAAAATCAACAAGTGCCAAACTGGAATTTTTTTTTGTGTCTGATTTCATATGCGGAAATCCATAAAAGATGTTTGCTTATCAATCATAATAATGTATCCGTGTGTTTATTTAATTTAGGAAGTGTCAATACGAGATTTAAGGAGATCGCGTGATAAGATAACATAAGCCACTTCCTAAATATCACTTGTTTCTAGAACGCTGTACAAAGCCGTTTGTGTTTCGTTTTGTAGTTGCTCCGCTTTTCTGAGAGCGCAGTGTAAGTGGTACCTATACGAAAACAATTGACGGCTATAAATTACTTAGTATGACTTGTATATCTAGAGGTTATTTACATTTGACTTTTGTACGGCGCCGGCTGCGGAAGGAAAAGACTTTTGTCCTAAACGTGGGAGATTCTGCTACAGTTGTTAAATTTTTCAAAACAAAAACTAGATTCAGGAGAACATTCTGGACATTTATTTTGCTATCCAATTATTTTGTAGCTGTGTAAATGGCTCTTTTAGTCAAGTTTGTCTTGGTATCGTTTGTATAAAGAGAGTTATTTCCAGTTAGGTTCATATTAATGTGGCAATATTGAGATCATACTTGAATTTCCGGTAGCTTTCAAAGAAATTAAATTATTTATTAAACTTGTACCGAATCACCCCAAAGTATCATCCACATTAAAACGCCTCAGGCTAGAATTGAAGGCAACCAACTTTATATACGGACGTAAAAGAATTATATTGACATGTATATCTATAATAACACTTCAATTATTGTATCATCTGGGGATTTTTCTACGCAAAGTATTAGTTCTGGTTTTTATGTCTATTACCTTGAAGAGATATGATTTTTTGACGTAGTCGCCTGCTTATAATGCATTGGGCAGATTCTATAAATGTTTCTTATTGTGAAACATTGCACGTTTTTACGATTCGTATATCTTAAATTAGTCATAGGCGTTCGAACTTTACGTAACAACCAAAGGCTTCACTATAGCAATCCTTTCGAAGAAACGCTTTAAATACATAACTTTCTATAGCCCTGAACCACAGAGGCAATCGCTTGGGAGTTCTTTATAGGCTTAACTATAATAAATATATCCTACGTGATATGGAACGCAAATACCTAAGTAATAATGTAAACCTTATTTACACGGAAATTACATAAATTAATAATTATCTATTATCACCAACATAACTTCCTGGATGATTACAAATTGATTAAGCATAGATTTTAAATTGTATACCTACCAGTGAATAGAGAATAGTGTAAGTAGATTTGAGGTCTTAAAGTCCTTGTATCATTTCCTAATTAAAATCTGACAGAAAGTTTAAAATAAATATTTCTATCATTAGGTAAAAAAATAACTTTTATACGTTTAACCCATAGCGAAGCATGTTCTTGCAACTTTCTTTGATAAAAATGCTCATGCCCACCTTAATACGTACTTCCTACTTAGAACGTTCATATTTTGCAAAGGAGGTCCGTTTCCTGGGATATCCCTTGCGCTCACGTGTCTCCCCCACCTTGCATAGCGCAAGCATAGTTAACGGATACATATTTAAACAAGTTCCATGTACGATTGCTTGTGTGTATACAGAGGCTTTGTGTCATTGGACGTTCGAAATTCAAGTGCAAACAAAAGCTAGGGGGTTCATTGTTAAATTTCAAATTTCAACTGTTCAATTTTAAATGTGTTCAGTAAGATTTTGGACTGAATTGCAAAATTTTAAGGCGAACGTAAATTATCGTTTTTGGAGTTAGTGGTAATTCTATTTATAAATACGGTATTTATTAGAAATTCTAGTGATTTGTTTATAGTTAATGAATAACCCTGAAAATTATATATATGCTGTTTTATTTTTGGATTCAATTACAAAACTTATGAGGTGAGTAAATTAATATAGCTATTTTCTTATCAATAATTTTCTTCTTCGTTGGTCTGCATCTTGAAAAACTTGGATAATCAATTGGGTTAGGACTTTAGTCTAATTCTATATAGTCTTTATGTCTATTCTATAGTTTCACTTTGAATGAAAATAACATACTAAATTATTGACGTACATTCCTTCTTCTTATAAAGTTCTTATAAACTTCACTAAACGTGAAAGAAAAATATATGAAAATATTATCCTGTGATGTCGGATTGTATTTTAAAATAAGTGCTTGAAGGCTGAAATACTGAGATTAGAACAAAATGTAAACAAATTAAGAATTGTTATCTATAGTCTTTAATGTTTTGTAGCATTATTAGAAACTCGATGAATATTGCAGTTAATCATTAACTTTAAAATGACTTGCATTAAAATATTTCAAAGCATTTTATTGAGCATGCGGTCTTTGAGGTTGGTAGCGATTGAAGTGTGTCCCACATAACGATAGCAAATGTTAAGCAAGTAGTTAGTAAGTTAGCGACCATCCAAGCTCGGGTACGGGTCTGAGCCCCTTCAAAGTCTTTATCGAGCTCAAGTTCGTTCCTGCTTGGAGTACTGTTGTCACCTTTCGGACAGATCTGCTCGATATCTGCACTGGACTCGGTGGAGCAACGTGCGAACAGACTCATCGGCAGTCAATGCTAATCTCCAGAGCCTTACCACCGAAGACGTTTGGCTTGCCTCTCGATATTTTATAGATTCGGTTTCGGTACGTTTCTGTAAGTGCGCGAAAGTATTACATAATTTGATCCCCCTTTCTTTCACCCTTATGTTATTGATATTTCTCCCATTCACACGAAACGATTTACTTCAGCTTTCATTATGCGAACTGCTAAGGAGTGGAAAGAAGTCTTTGCCAAGGTCTGTTTTCCTGGATCAGTATAATTTTGACATCTTTAAAGCCAGAGTGATCAAGCATCTTCTAGGCGAGCGTGTACCACCTTAGGCATCATCATCGCTTTCCATAAGGCGTGATTGTGGTCAAACGCCTAGCCTATAGATCATAAAAAAACGACAAAAAATGCCTAGCACATGACTCTATCCCACCTGGAAAGCGAGCACGAAACTATCAAAATTTCGCAGTAAAATTCGACATTAACTGAAGACGATTAATTTCCAGGTATTCTTAAAGAGAGAAAAGGACATATGCGTTTGTCGATCTAATGTTGTAACACGATATAATGTCCACTGACAATTTCATCATTGCACTGTTGGTGATAAGTGGAAGTGTAAAGAAGCTAGCGAAAGTGACAATACGTGCCTTAGGGTAACTTTCATCCCTAGAAAATGATTGCTCCCGGATGATAGAAAAATAAATCTATGAAAAATTCTACTAGTTACTTACTTAACTTAAGCGAAGCCGCTGCTTTTCGGCTTTATTAAGCATACGACAACTTGTGACATAATAAGAAATGATAGACTCAAACAATTCACCAGGTTCTCCTTGTGCCTGTGCCTTGTGTTATTCGGTATTTTTAGGTAAAAACACTTTATTAGTTGCGTTATGAGGTATACCTACCTATGGGAAACGTGATTAGCGCCTGTAGCGGAAAGAAGCGCAAATTCTCATTAATTGAGGTCATACATAGCCCAGCTAACGTATTTTTAGACTAACCGACCGGTTGCACCAAATAATAACTTGGTGCAAAATTGTAAAATGTATAAATGAATACGTTGATTTCATCATAACATAATTCGACCCAATGCTGGGACACAATGCCTCTCCTTTTCATCGATAGAGGGTTAGGCAGTAGTCCACCACGCTTGCCCAATGTGGATGGGTGGACGGAGTATAAGGTGATCAACACCCCTTTGCTTGGTCTATTAGTCGCCTTCTACGAAACCCATTGGAAAATTTGGAGTGATGCTATTCTACTCTGCCGGCCGCAAATGGCATTAAGTTGACTTATTTATAAGTTACTTTTTACAAAAACGTTAAACTTGTTACAACTGGCCTTAAGGGTACACTTGGAATAGCCCCGTCTCGTGTCATGCATGAAATAAGACAGGATTTTTTCTATTTTTTTTTTACTAGAAGCAAAATTTCACTTACGGTCACACTGATCAGCTTGGAAAAGGAACGCCTTTTATTTTACTATGAACACTATGGAACAGTGGCTACGACGCTACGAAGCGACTACAGACCGTAGCTTATCGGCAAAAAGAGGCGATACGGTTCTAGGCTGATAAGTGCACAACGACTTATAACATTTTCAATTTTATTTTACTTTAAATTTAATCTAGTAATAGCTTTGAGCCAAACCAAGTTACCAAGGTAGGTAATGGAATATTGCATAAAGTCAAAGTTAAGTCGAAATTTCTTTATTCAATTAGGTCATGCTCAATCTCAGACTTTTTAATTGGTCTGAGTGCTCAATAGAGATATCCAAAACATACTTAATTTGTATTAAAGTCGAGTAACTAAGATTAGGTAACTGTGGGATCATATAATATATAGATCTGTCATAACAAAGATTTCGAATATCATTTTTAAGCAATAGGCTTATATTAAATGTTTTATAGTGTAACAACTTTGTTACTTAATACCTACTTTTTCGGTTTGATATAGCTTTATTTATGTATTAACAAATATTACCTGAAGCTCAACTCTACCCTTTTTACCCCGACTACGTGAAGACAAAAGTAAAGGCTTATAATTTTAGCAGTCTATGTATGCGTGTAATTAATTACGCTTGTTCCTTATCGCCTAAACTATTCATTAGATTTTGATGAATAACATGTCAATTAGGCTATCCAGGCTACACAACTACAAAAGTGAACTGAGACCAAAACAAATCTAGAAATGTCGTTGACAATACATTAATGGAACCTTACCTTTAAATACAAAATGGCCTCGTACATATCTGATGAAAAACCAATCTTCGGATTTCAATTACTGTGTGTACCTAACTCTTCTTTTATTATTTTGTTTTCCGACAAAAACTTTATGGCCGTACCTGTGAACGCGGGCAAATATCGTAAAGGATAGGTTGGGGTAAATAGGTAGGTATCTGATTAGATTTGTATTCAGTGCGTATCGAAGGGTTGTTCCAATTACAAAACTTAATTGGAAAGTGAAATGTTCACAAATTGATATAAACTGTGTTCGGAAATTAATATATAACTGCCTGATTAGGGTTTAGGTTTAGTGTGATGATACCATAGCAATTATAAATCTATGAATGACAATAGCACCCGTATTCACAAACATTACTATGAGGTTTCTCGAATCATAGATATGTAAACGCATTGCATTGAATAGAGCTTTGTAATTGGTTCGATTCTGTTGCCTAGTTTACATCGTTGAATGTACTGATATGACGTTTTACTACTTCAAACTTTAAACTTTTGACATCTCGACCTGTGCATTTGGTAATATAGCTATCTAAGCTGTGCGTTCATTTTAGAGTACCTACGAGAGAATAGGCTTTTACGCGCGATCGGTATTTTTCTCTATGCGATCTCAAAAGCCTTGCCATATGACACGCACTGAGAAATGCCTTATTTTGCATAGCATTGTTTTTTACTTAGACAAGCATTGTTTGTGAATAGGTATAGGTATATGTGTCGTAGGATTATTGCGAAAAGCTGGATTTTTAGAAACGCAAGTTTTCTTTCTTTTATAAGCCCAAAAATTACCACAAAAAATCGATAAATAAACGTAAAAAAATTACGGACTACTAAGGACTGTCAGCCTAAGCTGACAGTACGTCACTGTTTTGGGATTGGATGGTCCATGCTGCCATCTTGCCAGCTTTATGTGGTAACTAAAGCTCTGTTCAACAATTTTGGGATTATTGCGATAGGATGTTGTATTTAATGAAGATGTGCTCAATGAATGCATTTTTAAACATTTGATTTGTTTCAGACACAAAAATCATGGCCGGAAAAGTCACAGTCCTCATCACACTCTTCGCTCTGTTTGCGTTCTCCGCTAACTATGGATCGGTCGTCGGAAGCCCTGCTATTGGTAAGATTATCTATAAGTAGCTATTACCTCCGTGGTCTGGTGGTGTGACCACGTAGGCTTTGGCATTACATTTTGACGGCCGGCCAGTCTGACGCCAACACTCCTTGGGAACAACTGCTATCACTCGACAGTAGCTGGGACTACCAGCTTAACGTGCCTTCCGAAGCAGGAAGATTCTTGTTGAAAATTTTCGGTCAGCTCATGGCTAAGCTTACGTAATCTGTACGAAGAATGCAGACCGCGGCACCATCGTCCTTTTCCCACCGGAATTAAAGCCCATAAAAGAGGTCCCCGGTTCGATCCTAAGAGGACAAGTTTGCGCTCGGGTTGGTGTATATCGTAGAGCATTTTCTAGGCCTGCTTAGCTACCACCTTATCAAAGTCTGTCGCCATAACTTTAGTGTTAATAGCACTATTGGGTTTCAACAGTTCACTAAATCAGCCGAGAGACGTCCACTGTTGGACGTAGACCTTTTTTTTCAACAATTTTTCAACTTGATTTTCTTCGTGTTTCGGAAGGCACGTTAAGCTGGTGGTCTCAACTGCTGTCGAAAGATCTGCCAAAGTCAAATGCCAAATTCTATAGCGGTATTGTTGATATCAAGCAAGACAAAAACTGGGAACAGGGTTTAAAAAAGAAGAAGAAGATCAGTTAATTTTTTTTGTTTGATGCTCTTGGCCTTCCTCTCGCCTGATAAGTAAGTGATGATAAGAAGATGAAATCGAATTTCACCCGAAATCGTCAACGACTGACAAGCCAGTCTTGTATCATTTTTGTTTTTATTTCATTGTATCATATCGATCGTACGCTGCCGCGTACCGGGAGTTGTAGCGTTGCTAGGCCCCCATAAATAGATAATATTACCGTGCCCATAAGGTGGACTGACGATCTTATAATAGTCGCGGGAAGCCGCTGGATGCGTGCGGCGCAGCACCGACCGGTTAGGAGATCCTTGGGGGAGGCCAATGTCCAACTGTGGACGGGCTGATATGATGATGATGATTTTATCATATCACTAACAGGCGGGACTCAACAGTGGTATAAGCGCTATTGTTCTGGAGACGAGAGAAGGTTGAGGTAACTAGAGGGTGTTAAAATAAGCCTTGGTACCAACCTAACTGAGCACAAATTTGTACCATCCGGGACATCAAACGTGGGATCTCTTAGATTTAATATCGGTTTTCAAAAGTACAGATTTTATGTTCTAATAAGCACATAATTACTAGGTGGTAGACCCATATGTAAGGTCGTCTGGGTAGGTACCACCGCCTTTCTTATTTCTGCCGTGTAGCATTTCACTGTGTTTCGTACTGAAGGGAAAGGTAGCCAGTGTAATTACTGGGCATGGAAGGCATATCATTTTAGTCCCCAGGATGGCAACGCATTTGCAGTGTTAAGTGTATCAGGTGGGCCGCAAGCTTGTTTGCCATCTCGTAATATAAAAAAGCAAGAAATCTTCGCGAAGATAAACAACCATACTATAGAACATAAACAACCTACTGTCGAATGGAAAATAATTCTATTTTTAGAATTGATAAAATAATGGGATCCGAACTTGAAACGATATCTAGGAAATAGTACCAGACAACCATGAACTTAAAGGAGGCTGTTCCAAGGATTTTCTATTACGCACTTTGATGATGCGCTATTTTCAAAATAACATTGCCAGTAAAAAACAATCAACAAAAATAATAACTCAACCTCGCTAATAGTGACCTAATAAATATTTCACGCGAATATCCAACCTAAAATTAGTCTCAGGCCTACTCGGTTAGTTAGATCATAATACGAATTAAGTTAGTTATTAATTTGTTTTTCAAATATACCTACTTGATTTTAATAAAACAACTACACATACCTACCTACATTATGATCACGCTCGTAATCCCATCTCTGAGTTTACGAGCGTGGTCCTTAGGTAAAATTTTGTTACACTTAAAGCCACATCTGGCAGTATGGGCCATGCAGTGCCCCCAGATTGTGACAGGTTGCCAGCCTGTCGCTACATAAAAGGGGCACCAAACCCAAAAAGTAACAGTCCTTCAGTAAACAATCAAACAGGACAAGTTACAGTCAAAATCATCTTAGCACGTCTGGGAGTACAACTGCATTTATGATAGTTATTCTTGGTCGTCTATTTTTTTTATAAAATGCCTAGTAAGTTTGTTCGCAAAAATCGGAAAGTAAGTAGGTATACCTACTTACTACGATACCTATAGGTACCTAAGTGGTAAAATACCTACTAGATTGATTTTTTATTTCATTGAATAACAGCAAAAGCGTGTTTATACTCTTTATGCTGAAGTTGGAATTGTTTATAGGGAAACGGAAAATTCTATGCATTTTGGATTGAAAATTACCCCAATTACCCCTACCTGATGGTAAGTTGGAAGTGGAGTTCAAATGCAATCCAGCTAGTGCGAGAGCAGTAGGTACCCATGCGAGAGTATGAATTAACTAGGTACTCTCTCCTTGCCGATCTGCAAGGTGCTTCTTACCTAGTTCCTCTTTTAATGAACCTGGATTATAAGGGGAAAACTTGTAAAATTACCTATATAATGCTCATAGAGGAATCATTCGATTCTTTGTTTGTTTTCACTTTTCAAAGCGTAGTTTGGAAAGCTTTCGGAGAATTTTGCTAATACAGGTTTTTTAATTATTTTATTACCTAATTTATTTCCAGTTTGTGCTTATCAGCCATCGTAATTGATGACTGTAAGTATAGTATACTTACCTAAGTTTTTTGTAGAACGCAGTTCTCTCAGCCCTGTTAATGAAAATGAAAAAGCTCTTTATTTAAATGGACTTTGCTAAGTACTTTTAAATCGTCAAAAGCCCTACCACCATTTTGACGAAATAATTATTTTACTTAAATAATTATTATTATGCTGATACTAGTCTGTCTTTCTTATACCAATAGCAAACGGTTCATCGTTCATATTTATTTTAACAATACTAAATTTCAGTCTCGCTAGCCGTACAGTGTGAATACATAACACAATGTTTCTGTGCTACGATCAACGAATTAGGATCATTCCTAATTCGTTGGCTACGATCTCGAATTAAACGCCCCGTTATTCTGACACTAACGTTTACTCTATTGCGCCGGCGAATTACAGACAATCCTTAGCTTTTCTAGATAGGGACTATGTTTAGACGCTAGGTTAGGTAGGGTCATTGCGCCTGTTTGCCGACCGCTTCCACTTTTCGTCCATTTAACCGCCTTCATTGATATAACGCCAAAAAATAGCAAAACGGTTATACATAGGTCCTTAAAGTATTTATGTATTACGACCTGAATAACTTCACATTAAGGACATACCTACACAGGTCACTGGAACGCGGCCATTAACTAGGATTAAGCTATGCAGTTTATGGTACCCGGCGAAAGAGTGAAAATGTGTCAAATATTGCAGAAAAAATAGTGACGTGCCGGAACTTACGCAGTAAATAAAAAATAGTTCTATTGTGTTTCTTGGTTTGTTTACTGTTTATACATATAGCTTGCTATAAATATAGTGTGGACGAATAGTTTATTATTCTAATTTACAATAATTAATATATAAAACGAAGTGGACGAGAAAGGGTACGCCCTTTTTATTAGAAAGTCCTAATCTCGACCGGGTGGTCTATAACAGGCCCGCCTATGTCAATTAGGTTCTGTCTGATATACGAAAATGCATGTAAGTAAACTAAATTTTATTTAGCAATATGAACTTTATGTGTACAAATATTTGCGATGGCCAATTTTCGTCCGCTTATTAGCTTTAATAAAGTATAAACCTAATACGTTGAAATGGCCTATGGTCGGAAATCGGGCTTAAAGTACAATACGTCCCAGTTTTCGACATACTCTGTTACAACAAACTAAAAGTAATTATTTTATGATACTTGCAACCAAATGTTACAATTGAATGAAAAAATATTTACGGCGGCCAATTTCAGTCCGCTTATTAGATTTAATAAAGTATAAATGTAAGACATTTAAATGGCATGCGGTCGAAAATTCGACATAAAGTAAAAAAATCCCAGTTTTCGACATACTTTGTTATTTTAGAATAAATTAAAGTGCTTATTTTATGATAGTGTAATAAAATTTTACAATATTATTTTTTGAAATAATATTCAAACAGTTGAATGAATGGGCCTTACAATGTCTTACAATGGGTCTGATAAGAAGGCTCAAGGTCGCCCAAAGGGCAATGGAGAGGGCTATGCTCGGAGTTTCTCTGCGTATCATATCAGAAATGATGAGATCCGCAGGAGAACCAAGGTCACCGACATAGTCCAAAGAATTGCGAACCTTAAGTGGCAGTGGGCAGGGCACATTGCGAGGAGGACTGACGGCCATTGGGGTGGAAGGAAAAGTCCTCGACTGGCAACCACGTACTGAGAAACGCAGCTTTGGTAGGCCCTCACAAGGTGGACTGATGATCTAGTAAAGGTCGCGGGAAGCCGCTGGATGCGGTCAGCGCAGGACCGACCGGTTAGGAGATCCTTGGGGGAGGCCTATGTCCTAAAGTCTCTCGGCTGATATGATGATGATGAATGAAAACATATGCAAGTTAAACATCATATTTTAGGGGTTAAAAAGGCAAAACGGACTAACGGGTTGTTTTCGGGAAATTTTCTTTAAATTTGTAATATTATGATGGATAATAGTAATGACCTCATTATTTGAATGGTGATTGGTGTTATTTTTTATGGTAAATGGTTGGCAGACAAGCATACGTCCTGCCTGGTGGTAAGCAGCAACTATAGCCTTAGATGCTTGCAACAGTGATCTGACACTCGCGCGCTGGCAACCCTTACCCCTTACCCGTGGAGCTCTAGCGACCTTAGTTACCAACAGAAATACAACACCACAAAAAAATTTTTTTTATCTTTTGTAGTGGGGAGGTATGTACTACCTAGAATTTGCAGCCTGAACTTGGGCTGCAAATTCTAGCGGCTAGTCTGTTGTGCCCTGCCTCTACCCTATATACGGCAATATTTCGTTCGGATCTTAGAAGGTCAATTTTTTTCAGTGTATTTTTTCTAGTTTTAAAAAATATAAAATTTTAAATAATTATTACATATTATTATTAATTTATTTTAAAAATATGTTTTATAGAAAAGTCGTAATTGTGATGTAGAAAATTATGATATTTATGTTGAATAAGACTATGTCTTGTTATATTACTCGTTGTCTTTTTATAAGTTTTATAAATATTAATTGATTTGTCTGTATTATGAGATTCATATCATGTGAGTGTGTGAGTAAAGATATAAAAACAAAATTTTAATTAAGAGAAATGCCTAATTAATACGAAAACTAATTCTGATCGTTTGTATTTTTTTTTAATCAGTCTTCGTTACAAAAAGTTGTTAAAAGTTAATTAACAACTTTTTGTAACAAAGACTGATTTTTAGACTACAGTTATTATCTTGATTAACAATTTCATTTTAAAACATATTTTTATTCATGAAATCCATACTCAATTGATGCGGTCGAAAATAGGACAACTGGTGGACGAAAACTGAACTTTGCGGTTGGAAACTGGTAATATTGGCATTTTATTACTTATTTTAAAATATTAAAAACAACATAACTATCACCACTAACACGTTCGCAATAATTATAAATAGATTAATATAGGAATTCATTTCAGTAGTTATTTTATAAAATTATAATAAAGAAATATTTTAATTTTATTTTCAAAGTTGATAACTCCACTAAGTGGACGATAACAGGCGTAATGACCCTACCTAGGTACGTAATTTTTTGAGCAATTTAAACCGCCACTGTTTATTTTCTTTCACGGGTGGAAGTCTGATCTTACTCTTTCTTTAACTCAACGGTTTGTATTAGGTAATCCAATTATCCTGTTTTAAGAGGTCCATAATAACGTGCTCCAGTTCCACCAAACTAGGTTACGTTGACAATCTATGAAGACGCACCAACCAGCCGAGGCAATGACCCCAATCCACCATTTGACCGGTTTGCTTTCGCCGTGACTTACGCAATTTCACCTTAGCCGCTTACACCTGACCTCGAGATGACAGTTTGTTATTGTATCGAGGCGCCCCGCGTGTTATCCAACTTTGATTTGCGATACCTTTCGCAACCATAAAACTAGTTTTTACAGAGAGGGTGCAGCACGTGCAGCAGGTTTGGTTTAAAAGATAATTCTATGCTAGCACACGTGTTCCCTCAACTCTACGGTGTGAACAAGCACCTAAAAGATCGACAGGATGAACTTGGCCAGTAAGCTTTTTTATATTAGCCGCCCTAGCCACCTACAAGGTGCTTCATCGTGTCTCTTTTGAATGACCCAGCATTGTAAGGAGGTAAAACGTGTAGGTACTCCAATTGCTCATATTTCAGCGCTAACGCTGATAAACAATATATTTCCAACAATCAGTGAAATTGTTCAATCGCTAAAAGCCGACTTACGTCGTTGTTTCCTCTAAGCTCTCAGTGAAGAATCTCGTAGCTTGAGAGAATGGAGGGTGCCGTACCGTATCTACCCTTTTCTGCTTTAAGCTGAGTATGTAGTATGTTTACATTCGAGGTTGTTCTCCAGTGACGGCATCTAGGTACTCCGTTTTTAGTTATTTGCCAATCATAAGATAATGTCTTATTGATCAGAAAAGTTGATTTTCATTATAACAAATCAAGACAAATGACTTGTGGGTACCTACATCATACTGAAATATTAGGTATAATGTAGGTATAGTTACCTACTGAGATTCGAGATCTTGATTTCGAGAAGTTTCAATTTGTTAAATTGTTAAGTAGAATTTGCTGATCAGTATTCACAAATATGGAAGAAATATTGTTGTTTGTTATGTGATAGTAAAATTCTTCTTTTTCTACAGCAACCGGCTATGACGCGATGGAAATCTGCATAGAAAACTGCGCACAATGTAAGAAAATGCTGGGAGCTTGGTTCGAAGGACCATTATGTGCGGAGTCATGCATCAAGTTCAAGGGAAAATTGATCCCCGAATGCGAAGACTTCGCATCCATTTCGCCGTTTTTGAACAAACTGTGAAAAGGTTGACGACTACGAAACGGCTTTGAGTGATTTGTTCAGACAAACTCTTCCCTTGATTATGTATAGCTTGGTTCAGAAGTATTGTAACTTATATTATTTGATTTAAATTTGGATCATTATGCTTAATTTTCCATATTTACAATACAATAACTCAATAGCTCCTGAAAGCAAAAGATAGAGAAAAGTAGTACTAAGGAAAAATAATTATGCCTAATTTCAAAGTCATATAGTCATAGTAACTCGTGCCATGCCAAAGCTTTTGATACTCTTAGTATTAAGATAGCATTGTTATGTTTTTATACGCATTGTACTTATTGTATACAGGGATTATTTTTAAGTGTGTGTCAAATAAAATACATTATAGTTTAAAAAAAGTTTTATTCATATGGAATTCACATACTTTTGAAAAATATAGATACTAGTAACCGCTTCTGTGGCGATAGATACCCAGGGGGCTGTTGTAGTCGATTTTTTTTTTTGGAAAAGGGGACAAACGAGCAGACGGTTCACCTGATGGTAAGTGATCACCGCCACCCATGGACATTTGCAACACCAGAGAAATCGCAAATGCGTTGCCAGCCTTTAAGGAAGGAATACGCTCTTTTTTTGAAGGATTTGGTGCCACTAACCAAATCATAGGCTCGCTTGATAAGATGGTGAGCTGAGGTGGATGGAGGGCTAGCTAAGCCCTTAGAAGCAGAAAAAAATTGCAGTTTAGTAGAATAAAAATGTGCTGAACATATTGCAGAGATAATTAACGTGGGTCACATCGTATGCGTCTGCCAACATTCCTGACATGAACACCAGATGTCACCATGAAATAGTAATTTACATACATACGATCACGCTTACAGTCCTAAGAGGGGTTGATCAGACCCCTAGGCAACATTTCGTTACACATAAAGTTACATTCGGCAGCATGGGGCATGCAGTGCCCCCAAACCTAAATAGTGACAGGTAAAAGGGGTACTAAACCCAAAAAGTAACAATCTTCATAAAGTTAAATATACAATCTTTCAGTAAACAAACTAACCTAGTCGATTTATTGTCCACCTATTAAACGTCAGTAGGTAATTATAAATCTATGCTACCTACCGTATTTATTTTTTTAAATTACCTATTTACTAGGCCGCAACGTATCCCATATAATGCCTATTTAATTTACATCGATAACATCGTAATCTTATCACTTGTGTGTCTAAAAGATCATTATAGATAGTTTCCTGAAAAATTCTATACTTAAAACACTAAAAAGAAAAAAATATATATGTTTTTAATACAAAAAAAAACACCTCCAAAACTAAAAACGGAGAAATAAAAATTTTGTTTATAAAAATCTAAATGTTTTTTGAGGTCGGTGCCAACCTCAAGTTTTGAAGGCGGTTTTTTTTATTTAAAGATAATTTTATTATAAATGGTGATTAGTGAAACATTAGCCATTAAAAAAAGTATTATGTTAAGTGAAGTTGAGAACTAACTGACCGACTAGTTTATCAGTTCAGAAAAAAATAATATCGACTGACCACCTAGGTTGTCAGATAGAAAAAAAAATCTCAACCAACCAACCAGATAGTCGGTTAGGAAAAATAAATCTCAAGCAACCACCTAGGTTGTCGGTTAAGAAAAAAAAAGTTTCTAATCGTCCAACCAGGTGGACCAATAATAGACCGTAATGACGGTCCTGCCTCCAGGAGCACCCTGGATCCCACCAGTTTAACAGTTACGTGTTGAACCGATTTAAAATGTTAATCTTAGAAAAAAATACATGCCTAAATGTGCGACATTAGTATAATATTATTTCAATGCATAAAAATAGATTTTCTTTAAGCATCCATCAATAACATCTTGGGAGTCACTGAATATTTTAATAATATAAATAATATATTGTATTCATAAACTTTGACACTTGCATAACCCTCAGGTCATCTCGACAGAACGCCACTACCAAGATTGGTTAGCGAAGCCATTGAAATTAAGAAACACAAAATATTTTCCCGTGAGGTTGGGTTTAAATTGAAACCAGTGATAAATTTATTCGGAACCGGGGTAAATAAAGTTGTACCGTGACACGTCCAGATACTGTAAGTGTATGCAGACAGCCAGTTCGAGTGATAAGTGAGAGTGCGAACTGTGGTAACGGTGCCGAGCATAGTAAAAGACTTAGAAAGACAACTCGAACAAAAAGTGAAGACATTTTTTTTACCTTGAAACTTCTTATTTCCTACTAGCTGTGCCCGCGCGACTTCGTCCGCGTAGATTTCCCGTTTTTGCAACATTTTTCATTGATGCTCAACTCCTATTAGTCGTAGAGTGATGTTATGGAGGTATATAGGCCTATATCACGGTTTCCTAAACTGTGCGTCGCGACGCCCTGGGGTGTCGCGGTTCTATCCCGGGGGCGGGCGTCGTGAGACGATCCACATAGAATGGCTGTCTAGCTAGCTTAGCGAGCTAGTCGAACGAAAATAAATGTAGACAAAGAAATGTAAGTCGCGATTTCTAAACTTGAACCCGGTTTTGAGATGCTCTGTTTCTAAAATAAGAAAATACACTGAAAAAAATCGACCGTACAGCGCGGGCGAAAAAATCGAATAAGCATCTTTATGCTACCGGGACATTGCTTTCGCCGTCGAAATTTTGTCTGTGCTACTTTATGTTTTTATGGTATTTTTTTTCAGTCTTTCTAATTTTAAAATATTTGCGCATTCGTTAACGCCTAAATAATTCAAAAAAGCTATGTTTTTGTTTTTGTAGGTATGTACTTAACTTGGTTGTTACTATAACGGGGGGAGGGCTCGTAAAAATTAGAAAATTCCTAAGAGCGTCACTATGAAAATAAGTTTGGGAAGCTCTGGCCTATAGTGTTCCTCGATAAATAGACAATCATAGAATTTTTCAGATCAGTAGTTCTCCTTTGTAGGATTCTGTACCCAAAGGGTAAAACGGGATCCTATTACTAAGACTCATAAATAGAATAAAATAAATACTAATAAATAGAATAAAATAAATATTGAAGGGGCTCCCATAAAATAAGCGTGACTTTTTTTGGTTGATTTTGATAACGGCAACAGATAGACGCTTGAAGTATTCACAGAATATTTAGTTATATTATTCACTTTTAAAATACAACAACAAACGTGTTTTATTTCTCGGTTTTATTAACGATAATAACAGGTAGAAACTTGAAATATTAACAAAATATTTAATTTAAATTTCAAAAAATTTTTGGAGATTTTTGATAAAATCTATGGCACGGAACCCTTCGTTCGCGCGTTCGACTCCTTCTAGGTGGTTTTTTTTTTGCAGGCTATCTCTGATGACCTTCTTGAAGTCACCAGGGCTTTTAGTAAAGGAGAGGACCTCGATGGGTCCTCAAGCTTTAAGGTCGAATCACTCCAAAGAGGATTCCTGACCGGTGAGCATCTCCCTTGGAGGAGTCTCTGAACCTATTAGTCTCTAATGCGTCCGAATCTGACGGGATTCCTAAGATAAGCGCGTTCAACTAAACAAAAAAACAACTCAGTATAGATGCGTGCGTAGTACTTAATCATTATTTAGCTGCGGAGTTATGTTAAAACTGTAATATCTATGAAGATATTCATTGAAATCTAATGATGTAAAGAACAATTTTGTACAAAATTAAATACTTGTGATGAATAAAGTATAAATTTTGATAAGGTTTAATATGATTTTTACAAAAATACCTTCGCATCTAATGCATTATTTTAGAACAAATTTTATTAACTAAAATAGGTTATAGCGAGTCAACCTTAAGAGATAGACAAATGCTGTCTGGTACTTTTTTTTAGAACTTTTAAAGAAAAATAATCCCGTCATACATGATTTTTGCGTAACTTTAACCGTTTACCCAACGCACGCAACAAAAGCTCTGAAAATCAAAATTTATTATTTTCCGTTTATTTCAAACTATGATATCTCTTAAGATATTCATTGAAATCAAATGAGGTCATTAACAATTTTGTTCAAAATTAAATGCTTGTGATAAATAATGTATTTATTTTGATAAGGAATAATATCATGCATACAAAAACACCATCGCAGATAAACTTTTGATTTTAAAAAAAATTTATTACCAAAAAGAAAGATTATAGTGAGCCAACCATAAAAGATAAACATATGCTATCGCGGACTTTTTTTTAGAAAATTTAATGGCGAATAATTCTGTCATACATAATTTTTCCGTAACTTTAACCGTTTACGCAGCGCACGCAGGGAAAGCTTTGAAATGAAATATTTTTCTCCCGTTTTTGCAACATTCTTCATTAATGCTCAGCTCCTATTGGACGTACCGTGATGTTATATAGCCTATAGCCTTCCTAGATAAATGGACTATCCAACGGAAAAAGAATTTTTCAATTTGAGTCAGTAGTTGCTGAGATCTTAAGGTTCAACCAAACAAACAAACAAACAAACAAACAAACAAACAAACAATCAAACAAACAAACTCTTCAGCTTTATTATTAGTATAGATTTGTGTCTTTCTAATCACTAAATCACGTGTCAGTCTAATACGTCATACGTACTTACTTCATCATATTACTTGTGATAAGAGTTAGAAAGAGAAACGGAAACATTCAAAGGTTACTTGGGGTCATTGGGGTCAAAAAAATTGTCTTCGCTTCACAGTTTTACCCATAAATTTATTGGGCTAACCAGATTTGTCTGCCTATAAAATATTCACTCGCAACGATTTCAGTTCGTCGGTGACCACTAAATATCGGAATAATAACAAATCAGAGGTACGTGGTATAAATCCCGTTTACTCACAATTTGAAGTGAAAACTTGTTTGTCAAAATTACTTCTAAACTACAAACGATAGCAGGTTAGCCTACTCAAGTGTCAAATCTGTTTAATAAAATTTTAACCTTATTGCATAGTAATAAGAGTTCAAATCTGTTAAGAAAATTTGTAAATTTTTAGTAAGTGGACCTGCAGCCGCCTGTACTTTAGTAAATCAGTAAGGAACTTGGTGCCTGAACGAGAGCGTCTACTAACATTTTTTCTTAACGAGGAATTCTTGACTAATTTTAAATACTAGGTGGTAGACCCATATCTAGGGTCGTCTGGGTAGGTACCACCGCCTTTCTTATTTCTGCCGTGAAGCAGTTCGCTGTATTTCGGATGGAAGGGAAAGGTAGCCAGTGTAATTACTGGGCATGGAGGGCATATTATCTTAGTCCCCAGGATGGCAAACGCACTTGCGGTATTAAGTGGTTTACACTTAATATTGCAAGTGTCTATAGGCGGCGGTGACCACATTAACATCAGGTGGGCCGCAAGCTTGTTTGCCATCATGTTACGAACATAAAAATAAACCTGTTTTAGACCTACTTTGGCCATATTTGATTATAAAACTCATGTATAATCGACAAAGTTCTCGGTTTTCCATTTAGCGAACAGAATCATTTAAACGGCTGCCATGCTCCAAGCCCCGCCTACTTGTTACTCCAGCCAATGGAATATTAACGTAATATGGAGCAGCCTGTGGCGGCCAATGCCGCCTCCTCATAGATTTCATAGATGGCGCTATACAACAGTGCTCATACAAGCGCGACAATTAGGACGGGAACCTGCGCAAACAAAGTTTCTAAACGTGCTCGATATACTAGATAGAAATTCCAACTACACTCAGTTGGACCCCCGTCCGACTCGAACGCACTAGAGACCCTAATCGGTGCAGAGACTCCCCCGATGGAGATGCTCACCGGTCAGTAATCCTCTCTGGGGTGATTCGACTTACAGGCTAGACGACCCACTTAGGTCCTCGTTTTCATCAAAAAACCCCGGTAACGCAGAGAAGGTCATCAGAGGCATCCTGCAAAATTAGTAAAAAAAAAACTCAGTTGGACCGCGGTCCCTGGGCATACAAGGCCTTGCCCGGACATAGTACTTCTCTTTGGTGCTTCCTACAGTGGTAGTCATCGACAGAGCATGCAGCACTGAAACAACCTCAGCTACTGATCAAGAGCAGCGCAGCCAGCAACCCACTCCTCATTCCTCATCACACAACCAAGTCTCTCATCAGCAGTCCACAGCAAGCCAGCATCACGCCTCAAGGTTCCATCGCAGCATCACGATGACGCTTCCTGGTTCTTCGGCACACACGACCTGGTCATCGCAGTAAACGACCGGTGCATCACAGTATCGGGGCCACTCACTCCAGCGAGGCAGCCTGCACCCAGCAGCTCGGACCCACCGTCAGCTCAACATCTGGACTCACTCAGACAGGAGCACACCCACTGCAGGACCGTTCACCGCACACCCGTCTCGACTCAACGTAGACCGTAGACTCTGCTTCCGCAGGTCGCCTCCTAGCGTGACAGAAGACATTGTTTAACTCTATCGGCCCAAACCCGTTGCCAGGCAATAACAATATAAATAGGCCTGCCATACGTCCGGATTGACCGGACTGGACAACCATGTCCGGACCTTGGTCCGGACTTGTTGAAACGTCCGGATTTTTATTATGTTAATGTGTTTTTGTCAGCGCGCTCTCATGAAACATTGTGGACACCAGGTCGCAGTCGCATACGGGTCCAGGTAGTAGCAGGACTTTTGAGCACCGGCCATACAAAGGGGTGCTACAGGATACAAATAGCAAATACGCCGGCAGAGTATGAGAGAGAAATAGCATCATCCCAAAAAAACGTGTTTGTTTTAGACTCTATAGGCATGTATTTCGCGCGATCGATAGAACTCCATTTAATTTCAAAACACATGACTGAAAATCACTGGCAGAGAATGCTGAGAGGATCGGCAGATTCCCATTTAAAAAAGTGGTATAGCGGGGACTTTGTCGATTGTACCTACTAATAATAACCAATACCATGTTGCTGCTGCTGGATGCTTTGCTATTTTATTAAACCTTAAATTACTAGGGTTTTTACACGATTATCAGTTAACAGCCACCTCCATCTGTTGACTCTCTTGTGTTGTTGACTCAACTTCTTCGGGGGCTGAAAAGGAAAATAAATGTTGTAAAATTATGCGAAATACAAAGATTTTTTGGTTTCAATAGGCATAACACACTTGCGTGCAATGAAATCGACCCACCTCTTCGCTTGGTTCAGGGTTTGATAATTCAAACTCTACAATTAAATTTAAAATTAAATAAGAATCTAAGTTTACATTAGACCAGTTTTTACTGTGGTAGATTTTGGTTTATTGATTTCACAAACATAAAACTAAAAACAGAATAGCTCAAATTTTTGTCAAAATCAAATAGTTCAAAAAGTCAATAGATCTGTGGGAATAATAAATTTTAAAATATGTACACAATGATTCAGTTAACTTTTAACACTATGCGTATTCAAAGAGTTTACGTAAACCTAACGTAAAACTGATAAACGGAGTTTCGGAAGAAATGATTCTGTTGTCAGCAACATTTCCTTTATCGATGTTTGGAGTACGTATGTTAAAATAAAGCTTAAGAAATTTAATTTTTAAATTATATAAATTTACTGTTTTTGGATGTTTATCCGTCAATATATTGCTAATCGAAACCTACGACGTGGGTCGATTTTTCTATATTAGCCTCATGAATTCTAAGTCCGTCTTCAATAGGCATGCCATTCGTATACAGGGTGTAAAAGACATGAACAGTCAAACGAGAACCATGTATTCGGCTCACCATCATAACATTTTTCTTCCTTCAGACTATACCTGGGAAATTGATAGTTACGATTTTATTGAAGGTCAAAGTCATAATTTTTTTTTCATTTTTTATTGAAAACGTATTCTATACGTGATTTCTTAATTATTGTCCAAAGAAACATTATCATTTTTTTTAGTATTTCATAACAAAAAATGGCTTCAAAACGTTAGCGTTCAATGTAGCTCACTCGATGCGCACGGACACTAACGAACGGGGCCGCCGTCTGGCAAAACTATCGCGGTTTTGCGAGTTGCGTGCGAGTTGAGCCCTTTACATTGCGCGGTACAATTTGCAATTTTTTTTAACACCAAAAAATAAAAATCATTTCCCACCAATATTTTTTTCGAAATATGTCTTATTTTGATGTATAGAATACGTGGTTTTCGTTTGACTGTTCATGTCTTTTACACCCAGTATATACAACATGTAAATTAAATAACCAACACCCTGAATACAGGTGAGTTGATTTAAATTAAAAAAAAACCATTAAAAGAAATACAAACAAAAGTACCCAGAAAATGTAGTAAGTACAATATTTTCTGGGTACTTATTGTTTTTTTTTTCAAAAAAAATCGTTTTTTTTTATATCAACTTAGAAGCCGATCCCAAACCACCTGTATTCAGGGTGTTGGCTATTTAATTTGCATGTTGTATAAAACAATGTATAAAACAGACGTACCTAGTACCTATTACTGAGAAATAAAGATAGCGAATGTCGTGTCAAATGTAAAAGCCCCATATACGGTACGATTCATAGTTTCGATCAATCTGACGAAAATCGTAACTATTGATCGCTTCAAAAATGCCACTTCATACACGAAACAATACACAAATTCTTAATACACGATCGATCAATTGCTTATTTGAAACCAAATGATAAATATTTGCAAGGTTTGAATTACAAGGTGTTAAATTCGTAAAAGGTGATGGCGTTTTATGTCAGAATATCTCCATCGATTCAAATTATCTCTAGGATTTGTTTTTTAAACCTATCAAAACCATTTGTAATCAGTCAGTTGACTATAAGAATTTATGGCGTCACAAATTCGCAATGCCATACAAAATCTAAGCAGGAATAATTATGTTTTCACAACTAATAAAAAGTATCTCAACTGATTTGTCAGACAATTACACGTATTAAATATACGCCTTAAAAATTGACAACAAACTTCTTACTCAGCAATGTGACGGTAACTTTGATTCGACTACAGAAGAAAAGAAGGAAACCTAAAAAAGTTTGGGTTAAGAAATAACTTTAAAGCGAAATAAGAATATGTAAGTATGTAAATATTTTAAAGGAATTATGCTTTCATCAAATCATTGACGGCAAAAGAGCCATGATCATTAACAATTTTCAATCATACACTACAGATTCGTGGTCTGAATCAACGAATTGCAAAGATCAATCGTATCGTATATGGGTTTAGAGTTCATTTTAGGACAACCAACAAATGTTACACTATTATAGCTTAAAACTACACCACACACACATTGATCAAATTGCGAAAAGGGAAGATTATTCGCAGAAACGCTTTGTAACGTTTTTCTATGCATTCCAATGTTAGAAAGCAGTGTCAAGATTTATTTTCTGTAAACATTCTAATATGTCACTGTAGGTGCCCACACACAGCAGCTGTATAACGTTATAAAAAATGTGAAGCACAATAACATTTTATAACATTTTGCTACATAATAAGAATGTTATGTTATAAACACTCTCACACTAATTCAACTCGTTGTATAAACAACATATAACATTCCTCGTTTCCTATTGACGAGCAACCTCCTCCTGGGATGTTGTAAATAGTTGTATAACACTTTGTTACATGAAGTTGCATAATATTACTAGTAATTTATAACTTTTGTTATAAAAAGTTAGACAACAAATGTTATGGAACATTCTCTAACGTTATGTAACTGCTCTGTAGGAGCACCTTGAATAAAATTAGTATGTAAGTTTAGGCACCTGTAGTCGATTCTGACATGGACATAGCTGTTTGCTCTGTACTTTCAGACGTGTCCATGAGCGTTGGTGCCACTTCATCAGGGGGGAGCTGTAAATATAAAATAAAATTAATTTAATCATATTATGCTGTTTTCTGCTGATGTTTCGCTGATATGACTCCCGGTCACAAATAGGCGAATAGGACTATCCAGGACCAGATATAGAGATAAAAATATCAAAATTAGACGGATCTGCAACCTAGGTATACCGATGTTTTTCAAACAGTCTTTTTTACTTTGGGGTAGGAGTTATTAGGGGCTCCACTCCTACCTTGCCCCAGGGCCTCCAGACCTCTAAATCCGGCCCTGGGACTACCCCTTCCATGGCATGGGTGTCATAAAAGCCAAGGAAGATTCTGAACCACGTGAAGATCATCACAAGGGGTTACTCGCACGGTGCCGACTAAATCACCTACAACATGATCCCAGGGAGGGTTGTCAGGAAGGCAACCGGCTGTAAGACTATTCCAAAACCTATTGCAGTACAGTGACATATTGTACTGACACCAATAAATGAGACTGGGAGAGGAAGAACAAGTTTTTAACTAATGTTACACTGCGAATTGGGCACTTTGTAAATTAGAACTAGAAGAGCCTATTCACATGAGGAGCAGACGACACGCAGAGTATGTACTCAAGGTCGTGCTAAAAACGCGCGATGATAAACCAGAGTTTATCGAAAAAGCATAAATCAAGCAAAGCACAGGTTCTTAACATGGGCGGGGTCCACGTCCAGAAGCCTCCTCGTGGCGGACCCTGGTAACGTGGTGGGGAAACTTTCTCGGCGGGTGTGTGGCTTTTGATGTCAAGAGTCGATAGGCATTCGAAGTCACATGCCATCGTCGAGATGTTTTTGTTTTCCCACCACGGCTAGTTACGGACGGCCCTTTTCAGGGCCACGATCGCGCCCGAAGTCCCCCGGGTGCGGTCCGATGGCTGCTCCCGGTGTCCTCGTCAGGAGGACGCGCCAGCTCGAGCAGCTGTTGGTGAGGAGGCGGCCTATAAAGCTGGCGTTAGTCGGTAGCCCCTGTGGGCTGCTGGCCACCAATTGGTGCACGTTGGGACGGTATTGGTGTAGTTGGGCTCATGTGAGCAGATCCCGAGCCGTCCCGCAATAGTGCACTGGAGGTCATGCCGGGGAGGATGTTTCGTGGGTATGGAGGGAACGCCTTTACTTCGAGTCCCACATATCCCCTGCGGTTGGCACCACCCCGCAGGGACGATGCGTAAATGTATTTGACGTCCCCCTACAACCAGAGGCGTAGCTAGGTAAACAAAGGCTCAGGTGCAAAAAAAAGTGGGTCCTATAATGAATAACGCCCCCCGCCCCATGACAATATCAACGCATTTTAAATAACTATTTTTTTCAATATACGAGGTTTGCTGGCCCGAGGGTCCCCTGAACTTAGGAGCACTTGGTTGCTGTACCGGCTTGCCCGTATATAGCTACGCCACAGGCGAAATCAACTTCTTGGCGTTCGAAACTTTCAGAGGTTGGCAGTAGAAGACCCAGAGAAATTTAGGGGGTTCCATATAGCTGCTGTCGAAAGTCAGTATTCGTAAGCAGGGCACATTCGAGGCCAATAAAAAAGGCACACATACGTTTTGTAAGAATCGAGATAATTACAATGAGCATTATTCATGGTAACAGATTACTAAAACCTATACAGAAAAAAATTGCAGAGAAAGAGTTTATTCAAATATAGCCAGTGAGGTTATTTTTACCAACTTCAAAAAGGAGGACGTTCTCAATTCGTATTCATCTTCTTTTTAGGTATGTTCCCCGATTACTCGAACGAAGATGCCTGGACCAATTTGGAATATGTCTTTTTTTTGTTTGAAAGAGCCATAGATTATCGAAAAAAGCCTTGAAATAGTTACCTCTGGCGCGACTCTAGGTATCCTCCCTATCTTGTGTCTGACGCTGAATGGCACACAGCTTTCATAATACTGGATCACGAATTCGGGATACTGTTGGCTCAAGTCACGGCCGAGAACGACGTCTAGTTCTAAACACCTTTGCCTGAAAATTACAAAACTAGTGCTAACTAGCTCACAAATTCATTGTACTGGAGATACCGTTTATTAAAAACTTTATTAAACACTACTGGCCGCTTCGTCGCGGTAATGTCGGATAACTTATAGCCAATATGTTTTTCTGATGTATGAGCTCAATTACTGAAAACTTTCATTGAAATTCGTTCAGTGAGTTTTTGCGTGATAGAGTAACAAACACAAATACATCTTTACTAACTTTCACGTTTATAATATCAGTAGGCTCAATAATATTTTTAATGCAAAATTCAAGAAAGAAAGAAATACCGAAGGCGTGGCTGTATCGGCCAGATCCCTTTGCCTTCCCTAAAATAGGGCGATTTTAAGAATACAAAACAACAGCTGTAATTCTGTCAATTATTTGAATTTCATATAACCTTGAAATGACTATTAACAATTATATGATTTCTCAAAACTCCCCCAAAATTATTTAATGATATTTTATTTAAATAAATTATAGATTTTTTTCTAGTCTTGGCACTCATTCCATTAAAGCGCAATCATGGTCCAAGTCCCATACTAAATGTTCTTTCCTTTTGAGAAGGTCGATAGCGCCGCGGTAGAGAGTTCTTCGCAACGCATACACATAAGCACAGCAGAAAAGCTATACTACTAACGGCCCGGTCGGTACTCGGATGAGTGACCAAAAATGTCTACGAAGGCACTTTAGGCTGATGCCGGCTGCTGTCAAAGATAGCAATTGCAACAAAAAAATATCGGGGATGGTCTCCCCTTGACTTGAAATTTTATCGATACTGTGAACATGTATAAGCCTAATACAATTTCGCAGTTTCGTTAAACTTCAAGTTGGCGGTTATATCCAATTTTTTTGGACAGTTCAAATCTATAAATGGCTATATCATATCGTGTTTCGGTGGTCATGCTAGACGGGCTGTACCAGGTTAACGACATGATTAGCTTACGTAACAACAACATTTTCAACACTTCTCCATATTCAATATTTTGTTGTTATGTAAGCTAATCATATCATAAGCAGGGCAACGATAAATTGCTTAATCGTCTTGATTTTTATGTCAGATACCTATACAAGGGTGGAAACTTTCAGCAGGGC
Source organism: Elophila nymphaeata (assembly GCA_955850985.1). NCBI lineage: Eukaryota > Metazoa > Arthropoda > Insecta > Lepidoptera > Crambidae > Elophila > Elophila nymphaeata. Next base: position 12,056,423 of record OY039076.1, on the reverse strand, counting down.
ACAAGGGGAAGTACCTTAACCATAGCAGCTACACTAAAATGATCTTAAGAGATTATCTATAATTTTTTTGTGGGGTTTCGATTTAAAAAATAATCAGTTGGCAAAGAAATGGCAATTTCACCCAAAAAACGTTTTTTGATGCTAATAGATCCTGTTTCTAATACAGATCAAAAACTTATTTGCATTTTTTTTTATTTAGTTACTGCCCTTACTGCCCCACTGAAAGTTTCTACCCTGTATAGGTGTTTAAAGTTAGCTTCATAATTTTACGTACCACTTTACTAAAAAGTACAGGGTGCTATTATATAATTGGGCAGCAAGAATTTTCTCTGGTTGAAGACCCCTGTCTAGGCCACGGGGCTTTTCGATTTCCTGAAAATAAATTAGTTAATCTGTTAGACAATTTTCTTACTACCTACAAATTATTTTATGACACATGATGAGGAGCCAGAATGTGTTACAACTTACAACAATTACATCATCATCATCACTACATACAGTAGGTTTATTGAGCATTTCAACTTACAAAAATACACTGAAAAAAATCGACCTGCCCCAGGCGGGAATCGAACCCAGCATCTTAACTGGGCGTCAAATATTTGCAAAAATATTTCGATCGAATCTTACAAGTGCAAATTTCAAAGATTTGATGAAACGTAAACATTGTTTCATAAAAATATAAGCACCAAGCACTGAAAAATTTCGACAGCGAAAGCAGTGCCCTGGTGGCGTAGTGGTTAACGCAGCCGCCCGGGTTGCGGAAGATGCTGGGTTCGATTCCCGCCTTTGGCAGGTCGATTTTTTTCAGTCTATTTTTTCTAGTTTTAAAACTATTTACGCGTTTGTAAACTCAAAAAATATTCAATAACATTTCAACACAGTTTATTCCAAGTTCGATCATACAAAAATAGAGTTTTATGTAAATATTTAGAAAATCTTACTTCTACAAAATTTTAAATATAAACTTAAAGAATACTTTCTATCATTATTATAATGAAATATAATGCTTTAATTATAAGGGGTAAAATGTGAACCCGAGTATCACTTCGAAGTCTGTAATCTGTATTCTCTATCGCAAATTATGTTCGGATATTTGCATAGGCAGGTAGTCGGATGTTTATACTACATAATTATCTGATGTTCTTGCTTAGTGCTAATTATAATTATATATTATAGGATTTATAGGTCTTATTTGTAAAATATTACTATTTCACTATTATTGTTAGTTCCTTTTTAGTATAAGAATATAATTTGTAACTTTGTTTAAACAAAAAGAAAATCTTTGTAGGTAGATGACAAACGGCAGTGTACAGAAAAACCTAAACTGGTGTATGACACACTGTCTATAGGTTGTTATTGTGTGTTATTTTTAAGAATAAATAATAAATAAATAAATGTCTCACTATTTTAAATTCAAACCAAAAAGAGTCTTGATGTTGGAAAAAAACTGTTTATCATTTATCATAAAATTAATTAGCATTGCCTCTACCAAATTTCTAAGCCCTAATGGGCTTGTCTCAAGACGAAAGTCATTAATTTGTGTGTGTTGCCAGTAATAACCCATGGTACGGCGAGGGCTATGCTCGAAGTTTCTTTGCGTGATCATATCAGAAATAATGAGATCTGCAGGAGAACCAAGGTCTCTGACATAGTCTAAAGAATTGCAAACCTTATGTGGCAGTAGGCAGGGCACATTGCGAGGAGGACTGACAGAAAGGTCCTCGAATGTCTATCACGTACTGGGAAACACAGCCCCCTCACAAAGTGTACTGACAATCTGGTAAAGGCCGCGGGAAGCCGCTGGAAGCGGGCATAACAGGACTAACCAGTTTGGAGATCCTTGGGGGAGGCCTATGTCTAACAGTTGGCGCCTCTTGGCTGAAATAATGATGATGATGAATGGGCTTAAGGTCATTCAACATATTAAAAACTTACTTCTAATTTCTTTTTCTTTTCAGATCTTCTACCTCTCTTTCGAGTGGACAGTGTCTCATCTAACACATCATTAGCCTGTGCAGCTTCTTTCTCCTTCTTTTGTCTAGCTTCTTCATAAGCAGATATCAATTCTGGACAGTCTAGGTTATCTTCTGGTTCCCAAGTGTTGTCCTCACTGTAAAACATGTATTTATTTCATACTCATCTTATGTACTTATAATTTAGTACCTATTCATAATCATTTATTCAAAATGATTGCAATTATTACTGCAATACAATAATCTCTTCTAGATAGTTTAAAATACCAATAAGTTCTTTCTTGACACCACAAGTTACCACTTAAACAATTTTATCTCAACACGGGTAGCCATAGCTCACTCAGCGACATGTGCATGTCCATATGCAAACAGTGATTAAAATACATTCAAGAATTAAAAATACTATATCTGAGCAGATGCTTGTCAATAATTTCTATATACCCAATTCACCAAAAATATTTGTACACAACATTTTATCAATTATTGGTTATACATTACGTACATTTTATTAGTTATAATGTAGCTATGACATAGTACTAATTTCATAATCTATTTGTTCTATTCTTCATTAGTAGCATCACCACGCATAAATATTATGCAATTTGCCAATGTCAAGTGAAAATCTGTCTAAAGTAGCAATAAATATTTTTGGGTAGATTGAGTTAAAAAATGGAGTCTCTCAACACATGTTTTTACAAGAACTCTGGAGAAACTCCCATTGGTCTTCAGTCCTACAATCTAAAAATCTACTTCAGAGACTGTACAGACATCAGTATTACATAATTATACTCCTAAATTTTATGTGAGCATAAGTTTCAAACTCCATTGAGACTGTCTGCTGCTATGGAAAGGAAAGGTAGGAAATTTGTGAGTATAGCCCACCTAGCATGACCACCGAAACACGATATGATACAGGCATTTATCTCATTGAACTGTCAAAAATTATTGGATATAACCGTCAACTTGAAATTTTATGGAAACTGCGAACATGTATAAGGCTTATACACGTTGGCAGTTTCGATAAAATTTCGTATCACATCGTGTTTCGGAGGTCATGCTAGGCGGGCAGGTGTAATTAAACAATTTAGAAATCTTCTTATTCACCTTTCTTGGTTAATCAAGAATCCTAAAATGATTAATTAAATTTATAATAAAATTTATAACTGGATGGAATTACAAATGTTACATTTAAGCTTAAACAAAATATACTAAGTTAAGTCTATAATTATTGTCCTCCTGGTATTTTTTTCTAATATTATTAAATAGATTTCGTACAATAAAACATTAGTTAAATTTGTTAAGCTCAGTAAGATAGAGCCCATAAAATAATCTGTGATTAAAAAATATATCAACTATTATAAAGTAAAATATTAGAAAAAATATGTCAGCAGAAGAATAAATGAAGCCTACTTAGAATACCCTTTCCACTTCAACAAGTATTCAACTTTGCCATTCTTCACTCGACGATCAAGTATCTTTTCCACAGAAAACTCCTCATGCTTCCCACTGTGCGTCCCGGGTCCACTTAGATTTGGCTGAGGGGTGCCCATTGCAGGAGTAGAGGAGAAATTGAGATCTTGAGAGGAAGGGATAGCTTCATCCATAGTTAAAATGTCTGCAAAAATAATTCTGCAGTAAGTTTGACTGATGTAAACAATAGTTTATGAATGAAAAAAATTGTAGTTCTGATCTGATGAAGTTTTAACAGAACAGTTTAATATTAATAAAGCGTACGCACCGTAAACAAATACAATTTTTTTGGCTAAACAAAATCAAATACAAAAATTAACACTATAGTAGTACCTATATACAATATAGGCCCGATTTGACACATGTCAAAATATCGTAAGTGGTGATGTGACCAAAATAATCGATTATTTACTTACACGATTAACATGAGAAATCGAGTCACAACTATATGAGCTTTGTAATCGTAATTATTTAATGTTGTTTTAATTTGAGAATATAATATACCGATGTGAATTGTGATTATAAAATTAGATGAAACTTCAGCACCGTTGTGAATTATGACTTGAAAATTAAATGAAACGAAAAAGATAATTTTTGACGGTTTTTAGTTCAATACTTTGACATCAACATGAATATCTATTGCTACTGAAATAACTTTTGCTACTTTTCTGAAGTGTCACTTCTACCGTATGTGAATTGCATACACTTTTTTTATTCACTTTAAGGTAACTGGATCACGCAACAAGGTGCTAATCATAAAATTACGCTCTGACATTTTCTTCTCAAATTGGCGCCAAAATAATAACTATCAAAAAGAGATACTTACTTAAAAAAAAAGAAATTCAAGTGATTGAGTATCGAGAAAGATTTTCTACTATAATTCTACGGATTTAGTATGGAACCAGGACTTAGAATATTATTGAGTTATATTGTGTGGGACTTCAACTTGCATAATTTAAGCAAAAGTACTCGCAATTACTTACAAAAATAGTGATTTTTTTAATTAGAAGACATATAATAAGGTCTTGGAAGTGCAAATTTCAAAGATTTGATGAAACGATGCTTACCATAAAAACATAAGCACTTTTTTTTTTTTAGAAACGATTTTCTTTTGAAAAAAGAATTGTTATTAAAATAAAAATTATTGAAATCAACTCAGAAGCCGATCCCAAACCACCTGTATTCAGGATGTTGGTTATTTAATTTACATGTTGTATATATTAAAGATAGTGTAGCAGTAGCCAGTAGCACGACCAAGGCAATAATATTGCAAATAGAATTACTTAAATTTGTATTTTGTATTTAGTTATAATAGTATATTCATATGCATACATGTTCTGTAGGTTATTATGTGCTGTATGCAAGCATGTGCTTGTTAAACATGTTGTATGCCTGCCGGTATTTTAAGTGCTAAAGAAGAGAAAACTACCTCAGCGCCAAAATAAAATTTAAATGATATCTCCTAGGTAACTGAAGAGAATACAAGAAGAGAGGAATCAATGCAAACCAAAATTGGTTATCATTACACCGTTTATGGAAACATTTTCGTAAATATTTTCTGTAAATTTATAAAAAAAAAATTACAAAAATAAATTTTTAGTTCTATTTGATGTTTTGTTTTTGATTTGCTCTTGAAAGCTCTAATAAATTAGAATAGCAAAATACTTATACAGACATCCCTACGTCAATCGCAATGACGTAATCGAGAAATGTCAAATAACAGAAAACGGCACGCTTCAAAATGCTAAGGCGAAGTCTATTAAGATTATTGGTCTGAGATTTTTTCATTTGTCATATGACTCCATTCTATAGGTAAAATATGGCTTCATGGGTAAAATATAAGCTTCTTGCCTATAGCTTCATGGCAGAATGATTATATGGAATCTTACTACTATTACTATTCGTAATTAATGGCGTCGCGTCGCATTAAGCGTACGCATTTTGCCAATGTCAAGTGAAAATTTAACTAGAGTAATAAAAATTGTACGGTTAATTGAGGTTAAGAATGGAGTCTCTAAACACGTGTTTTTACAACAAGAACTCGAGAGAAATTCCCGTCAAGAAGCTTATATTTTAGTTTTATGCGAAGTGAATTAAAAAAAACAACAACGTGGCTGTATGGCGAAATTAAGCCTTTGCCTTTGTCATTTGTTACAAATGGAAAAAAAACCGACCGAACAAAAAAAAAACAAGAGTGATTCTTTCTAGAGTGCGTTCCAAAACGATTTCAATTTACTCGGGGTAAAGTAAATGATTGCTTACTATTGGTTGTTATTAAGAAGTGCTTACACCATTGGTTAGTTTTGTTAAACTATAGTTATTTTACACCAATTAGAAGAAAAAAAGCTTAACTTCACCTGCTTTTGGAACGCACCCCTAATCTGTGTGTTTGTTGAGAAACCATGGCGTCTGGATGTCGATCTTTATTTCGATAATTCAAAATTGCTTCGGAGTGGATTTTGTGCAGTGAAAGTGGTGTCGTTTCGTTGCATAAGCATCCAGTGTTGACGTTGACGAATAGTTATGAGGAATCATTGAAATAAAGGTTTAGTGTATATGACGTTAAGAATTGTATAGTGGTTGGAAATCCCACTATACAATTCTAATCAGTTACTATCATGAGGTCTGTACCATTTCTCGCCACACTCCCTAGATGCATTAAAATGTGTGGCACCCACATTTTATTGCAATAATCCAGAAAGTAGATATGAAACTGAAGACTTGGCTGTATGGGCTAGATCCCTTTGCCGTCCCTCATCAGGGAAAATTTAAGAAAAAAAAACAACAACAAATTATTAACCTTAGTGAAACTCATACATAAAATAAAATATTAATTTAATTAATAAAACATACTTGTAACAAACCAGCTTTTTTTTTATTGTAAAACAACATTAATTTTATATAGGTTAGTTTTAGCAAATGTTTTCTTTGAACCTTTGCATATAAAGTTTTTACCATGTTTTACGTCGTATGATGATGAGCTTGTTGAGATTTTTAAAATATATTTAACGAATTCATACTTTTTCAGGTTCTCTACCAAGAAATAGAAAAAGAAATATGTCTGAATTGGATTTGTTTTCTAGTAGTACTGGATTCTGTGCAAGATGTGGTTCAATTTTGCCACTGCTACAAGAGTTTGGTTCTGTTAAATGTTATTCTTGCAAAGCGGTGTATGATGCATCAAGTGAGTACTTTTATGTTTCTTTTATTGTTAAGAAAGCCTAAAGAGTAAATTTGGTTATGAAATACATCAGTACGTTGTACTAAAAGTAAGCCATTTCGCCCAAACTATCATCGGATGAAAGTTAAGATATAAATGTTAAGTCATGTCATAGTACTCATGTAACACTATAATTCTGTGTACAATAATCTCACTTAGCCTCTAAAATCGGTCGCTGGGTTAGGATGTCACTAAGGGGGTGCAGAACTTAGATTAGGTTAGACTTGCAATCCAACCTAAATGCGGGAGACGAGGGAGCGTGCGCCAATAATGTGTTTTTTTCCATTACAACAAGTCCCAGTTCCATACTAAACTACATCGGAAACCTAACCTTTTTTTGAGACTAAAGTATTTTTCATTTAGTGGGCTTATGATAAGGCTATAGCCATTATTCACATTATGACTTAGTATGAATTAAACAAGATTTATTTTTATTTATTTTCAAATTGAATGAAAACAAATTTTTAATAAACGCTACCCAGACTCGAGCCAATTCCGTAAAGTTAGCTTCCTAAATTGACTTGACCGGAAATGTAACCCGGGACCTCCGCTCTTGGGCAAAATACCATATAGCTGCCGTGGCAAATCCAGTTGAAATGTTTCACTTAATACGAAGTCCATCTCAGACTCGTCTATCTCTGATTTAGCAGCTTTAGGTACAAACACTTGAGATAAGTACTCTGCAAAAGTTTCAATCTTTTGTTGGCTAGTTCCCGCCTATTTACCATTCTCCAGTCTCAGTGGTTTCTTGGAAATCATAGGCTTGTTCATTCCTCGTGTAGCTCTCCAGAGAGAGAGGTTATTAGCTTTAGAATTTGTTAGTGATTTTAAGCGATCAGCTATTGACGCATTTTCTGCTCCTCTTTTTGTATTACGATAGCTGTATTTAAGGCTGTTTTGTCCTCACGTGCTCTGCTCGTGTGCCATACACGGCGAAGACGTCTTTTTTTCGCTATTAGTTCCTTTAGTTGTCAAGGAATACTGTCTTTAATATTTGCCGCTGACTTGACTGGAGAACTTATCCAGCATGCTTTCTGTATTACACTCATGAAGCTTTTTGTAGCCTCCTCAATATCTTCTTATAATTTTGTTTTAAGAGCTATTTTCAGTTCTAGTTCCTATTCCACCACTTCCCCAAATGATTCCCAGTCAGTTGGGTCATTATATAGGTGAAGGTGACTATTATACTCATGATATAAGACAATTACAGTTAATAGTATCGGAACATGACCGGAAGATCCATCGAGACATGATTCAATGTGGTAGTGTAGCCTGTTGAGGCTGCTCATAATGAAGAAATCTATTAAGTCAGGCAGCCTGCTAGCATCGCTCAGTCAGCACTGACTGTGCGAGTTGGCTCCAATGTAGATATACTGTGGAGGTTGTTTTTATCAATGGCTAACTTCAGCTGCCTGCCCCTAGTTGTCGCGTCTCGATCCCCATGTTGGGTGTTTTGAATTCCAATCTCCTCCTGAGATAAAGTGGTTCCCAAGAGAGTTAAGGTATTGTGAGAAATGGTGTTCAAGGATTTTGTGCTTTGGAGGACCATACACTGAAGAAATGTTGAAATCACCGTTTCCATCCTCTACGCAAACATTTTTACTAAGGGTGTAATTTGAAAAATTCAGTTAAATTTTATGTTTTTAATTACATTCTCCATTATTAGCCGGCAATGTAGCTCGTTTGACACCACCCTGGGACATGTGTAGGGTGGGGTTCGCTTCCGGAAGTCTCCTCATGGCGGACCCTGGTAACGTGGTGTGGAAACTTTCTTGGCACCACCCCGCAGGGATGATGCGTAAAAGCTGACAAAAAAAAGGGGCATGTGTAGGGTGAACTTAGGAAAAGGTAGTAAATTTTATGAACGCGAGCAACTTTCTTTAAATTATTTGTTACTTTTTTCATTAATAGTATCAGTTGTTTCATGGTTTTTTATGACCAAGCGGAGAGTTTAATATGTGTGTAGTGCCTCAATTTAACCAAAAACCTACTGATGCTAATCATGAAAAAGTATCTAAGTGGTTAGAAGGCTGGTGGGGATTCTTCTTCTTCTTCAAGTGGGCGGTCTCCGCAAATCGACGACTATTGCAAAATAGGCATTTTGCGTCGGAGGGTGTAGGGCTGGTTCACTCCAGCCATCCTAATTCCTCCCAGCGCCTTAACGTCACCAAATGCCTCCCGGAGGCTACCCGGGAATCCCAGGTATTTTGCCCGGTAGCATGCCACTCCACTGCATTCCAACAGAACGTGGGCGGATGTCTCTTCTGTCACCATGCAGGCTCGGCATAGTGTACTGTCCGTGATACCTAAGTTAAAAAGGTGTCTGTTAAAGTTTTTTTTTTTTTTTTTAATCTTTTATTTTAACGAGGCTTTAGTACACTCTAGGTGACTATGTCAGCCTCATGGGGCAACTCGATTAATCTTAGCTATTTCCTAGTCCCGCTCATTATAAGAGTGTTTTATAAATAAATATATACATATCGATTTCTTACTAAGGGGCAGTCTTAATATTAAGTTAATACCACCATTTATTAAATTAATAGACGAAAAATATTTTTGTCTATTGAGTTTTGTCAGGTCACACTCCATCAAAAAGTGGATAAGATCTTCTTCCTTATTACATGTAACACAAAGAGGAGATGGTTTGATGTGAATCATATTCAAATACTTATTGAGTGGGATATGACCTGACCTAACTCTAAACGCCGAAACAAGCATTTCCCTGGAGAGGCTGGCACAATCAAACCAGGGTGCTTTAAAAACGCTATCCACAATGGAATAGTACCAGATACCCTTTGCTACAGATTTCTCTCTGAACATTTCATCCCACTTCTTCCAACTCTGTTAAAGTTGCTATGTGCAATCAGGGCCCCAGTAATTAGTCAGAGTCGAGATCTACTTAGCTGTAACAGAGCTTTGGATAGACGGGGCTGGATGTTGGGTAAGGCGAGTCTCGCCTGTTTACAGTCCTCTTAAATTGCTCCAGTATCACTCATGTAGATGTTTAGTGTGTTGGTTAATTCTACCTTTGGACCAGCTAGGAGGAAGGGGGATAATAGGTTCGGGACCTACCGGTTTCATGCCTGACCCCCTTCAGGCTAGTTCATCCGCAGCATCGTTTCCCCGTGCACCACTGTGCCCTTTGATCCAATGTAGGATGATAGAGTTCGTTGTTCCTACCATGTTTAGTACCAAATGGTATACATGAAATATTAATAATACCTTAATAGCAAATTATTTACTGTTACGAATATTCAACTTCAAGAATGTTAAACTTGAGTCCTTTTGCAGAATACAACAACATGAAATTTAAATATACAATACATTTTAACACAGTATCAATGACAAGTAATAAAGATATCATAAGTTTGGATAACCCCGAAGGACCAATTGTAGAGAGGAAATGTCCTAAGTGTGGCAATGAGAGAATGTCGTATGCAACGCTACAGTTGCGGTCGGCTGATGAAGGGCAGACTGTGTTCTATACATGTACATCTTGCAAGTAAGTATTTTATGTTGGCTTCATACACCACGTATTTGTCTAACATTTGTGCTGCATCTCTGTCATAATGTAGGTATACAGAATGAAGGAAACGCAGCTTAAATATTTGACAAACATTTTTTAAAAATGTGAAGTGTGGCGTTTACTAATTTAATTAGTGACAAGTATTTCGGCGAAGTGAAGCAGAAGTAGTGCCTCCGATTGAGTTAATTTTATTGTTACTAAATCGGATCACTTGTAAGTAGCCGACGGTGCACGAAGCTGCTGACCCGCGGAAAGTTGTTTGCTGCCTCGCTGCTGATCACGCAGCCTCAGAGTCCAATGTTCAGTACCCTTAGTATGACTTTAAATAGTTTCCGAACTCGATCAAACGTATCGTCTCTTTTCATACATTGTCCACTGTTTCTGATAGTTTACGCTAGAGGCGCTAGTGGGCAATATATGAAAAGAGATCATACTAGGGGTACAGCTTGAAGTTCGAAGACTATTGCTGTTTGTACATAGGCTGATGATTCATAGAATCGACACGGGGACTTTCATAATTTATATGCCAAACTAAGGGTCAGTTATCCATTGCGCGTGTGTATATTACCAATAGCGCGAGCAAACATCCGTGTCGAAGGCCTTCGAAGACTGCGCAGCATAGATCGGTTATAAAATGTGGCGGCTTCCAAACATCGGTAGACGTCGTCCGTTTCCGCCACTGCCTGCTGTAAAAGTGGCGGCACCGCACGAAAGCCACCTGTCGCTGTGGTCGGCGACTCGTTTGCGCCGAGCTTAACAAATGAAATACTCAAAATTAAAATGCAATGCAATTCTACTCTTCCTCCATTGTTTTTATTACGCCAATAAAAAATTATAAGTATATTTTACATTTCTACAGGTACAAAGAAACGGAAAACTCATGAGGACAGGCAGTATGGAGTGCATTTAAGTCTAGATTATTGATACATGTTAATTTGTTAAATTTCTTTAAAATATATTTCATATTGAATTTTTACTTGTTTTTTAATTTAAATAAGTACCTAGAAATCTTTTTTTTTATATAAATACGGAGTTCTGATTGATGCCTTGATATTATGTTTAACATTCTTGGTAAAGCCATTTGTATTTTTTTTTGCTTACTTACACAAGACTGCTCGTGTTTGACTGCTGGTTAAGAGTAAGATATACATATTTCATAGTCCAATCACATTTGTTCGTGGCTGTTAATTTTAGTAAATGAATAAATTAAACGTAATGAAAGCTAAAGTACACTAAAATCCTTTATGAACTTTCTTTATGAAATCCTTTATGAACGCTTGGGGCGAAAATAATTGGTAATAATTCCGTGTAAATTATTTATTATAATTTTTATATGCTAGCACAATATCAGTAGCGGTATTTGACCGTAAGGAGGTTCGGCATTGTCCAGATTTTTTTACGTTATTTTGTTGGCAGACAAGCATACGGCCTGCCTGGTGGCAAGCATTCATAGTCTGTAGGCACTTGCAACACTGACGACACCGTGCCAACACACCAAAGAAGATAACAGTAATATAATACTATTTTTCTTTTTACTGGTGTCTGTAAAGTGCGTTCCAAATTCGAGCGGCTAGACATCTCGAGACTAGCGACAGGTGGGGTCGAATCCACACTGACGTTGATTCCCCCGCTTTACCCGCGCCCTGCTACCAATTCCTCCACCACCCCTCCTCACACAGCTCTCCTGGCTGAAGTAGGTACAAACCACAGCCCTTGCAAAGGAACTTGCTCGCTGGCAGTAATCAATGAGTTGACTTGCGTCTACTGCACGAGACGGTGTTAAGATCACTGGCGAGCTGATGCTCGTGAGAAGACTCACGGATAGTGCGGCGTTGCCCGAAACCCGCACCTCATCATGATCCTGAGTCTTCACCACTCCGCTAAGGGAGTCTCAGGATGACGATGTTAGACCGCTTGCTGTACCACGCCTCATCATTTCAGCCGAGCAGAATTGTTGGACATAGGCCTCCCCCAAGGATCTCCAAACCGGTCGGTCCTGCGCTGCCTGCATCCAGCGGCTTCACGCGATGTAATTTTGTCAAAATTGCGATCATGTATCAGATTATACCTAGGTACATGTTCGCAGTTTCGAGAAAATTGTTATAGGTGAGAAAAACAATGTTTACGTATTACTCTAAAATTTAGTAATGAGATTAAAAGTACAATTACTGCCATTGTGTAGGTTGAACGTTACAGTCACGGTATTGTTATGTTACAGTCTTGTTTGGAGCTCGCAGCAAAAACCTTTCGCTCTTTTGGTGTTGATGGTGAAAATAGCTAGGCACCTGTTGTTAAACAAGTGAGTAAAGTTATTTTTGTTAAAAAATTGCTCTCGTGTGAAACACAACTTTTCATGTCTCCAGTGAGAAAATTATTATGAGAAAAACACAACATTTAAATTCAGTTTTATTACGATAAAGATTAGTTTTAAAAATTAAAAGTAAAATTACTGACATTGTGTACCTAACAACCTAGTTAACGTTACAGTATTTCGGAAGTAGTATCAAAAGCCGTTTTTGCTTCGAGATTTTACAAATTCAGGTCTGGGGGTGACAAAAATTTGCAGTTACCTCGGGCGGATATGAACGCCCTCACCTTCAGCAGGTGCGTCCAATACCTGTGATCTGAGACAGTCTTTGCTTTGCCACTCTAGTAGTTGATGAATGTACGTACCCACTATTGCTTATATCCATGGCAACGGTTTAAATAGTATCTAGCAAAAATTACTAAAGAAAGTGTAATCTTTACCCAAATCGGGGCCATTCGTCACCATTGCTTAGGCGACTCGGACCGAGTGCAACTCATCTGGGAATCAAACCCGAGATCCCTGTGTCTATTTTCGGTGGGCGAGCCCCTAGGCCACGCAGGGGGAAAAGGGTCTATTCTCAAAAACAATATGGACATTGACATTAATATACCTACGGGTATTGGTTTTGCCCTATTTGTTCGTTGTTATAAAACTAAAGATCATTTTACCGGTAATTAAATCAGCATTTTCTAGATGAAAATAAGGTTTATTTTGATCCCAACTATCGGGTACAGCGTAGTAGTACAGTTTACATATAAAAATAAACTTAATCACCTATCAAATTAGGAGAGCATTTCGAAACAATCGGACCCACTTTGGTTGCTGAGACATGCCAGCGAATCTGTCATGCTTTCGTTTATAACGCTAAATAAAAAGTGAATATCTAAATGTAGGTACTCCGGTAGTAGAAACCGTAAGAGATGAAAACTAATGAGCATTTCTAAGTGGTCCTCAATGGCGCACATGGAGCGGAACCAACCAACGGCCACTCATTCACAAGTCCAGGTGAAACTATCCCGTTTCACATTCGGCATGCGCTACCGCCGAAGATTCTAAGCATTTTTTACACCACCCAGAATGGGATGGTCATACGTTGGCTGCGTTTTTCTCATATGTTAGAGTGAGATGCATTATGTTTTTTTTTTCATCGCGCTCGTAGCGGCGTCGAGATGAGACGGTAATTAATTTGATCATTCGTTGTACGCTGGTTGCTGTGGTTAGTGTGGTCTGATATACGTTTCATGATTTTCGATAGCTAACACGTGATAGTAAAATGATGATCGTTAAACAGTAATTAGATTTAAAAAAATAGGAACTAATATAATAATCTAGGTCAACCTTGATGAATGTAAATTAAATGTAGGAATTTTAAAAAGCTTGCGCAAAATAGGCAATACAGAGCACTAAGACCAAAGATTGTACTCCGTGACCAAGACCCTTTAACATTTAATTATGTAGAGCAGTTTCTGATGAATTATGAGATGAATTGTCTATACCACTATGATTTCATATGAAGGTTGTACAAAAGCAAAGTGCTAATCGTACTGATATATACTAATATTATAAATGCGAAAGTTTGTACGGATGTATGTATGTTTGTTACTCTTTCACGCAAAAACTACTGAATGAATTTTCTACCCCGACGGATAGAAAAAAAAATTGACATATTTTTTTTATCTCGTAGTGATGGCAAACAAGCATGTGGCCCAGGCCCACCTGATGTTAATTAAGTGGTTACCGTCGCCTATAGTCACTTGCTTTATTAAGGGTAAATCACTTAATACTACAAGTGCGTTACCATCCTGGGGACTAAGATGATATGCCTTCCATGCCCAGTAATTACACTGGCTACCTTCCCCTTCAATCCGAAACACAGCCAATTGCTTCACGGCAGAAATAGAAAGGCGGTGGTACCTACCCAGACGACCGTACATACGGGTCTACCATCTAGTATAGAGTATGTAGAGACGATATTGATGTTTAGTGGGTAGGAGTCCGACATAACCCTAGAGCTGGCCTGATCCATGAGGATTCACCCCTCCTTCCCTCGTTTGTCCGGAAGGTTCTTCTGACTCTTTTCACTGCTCTGTCTTTCGATCCCCCCGTGGGGGAAGGAAACGGAAAGCAGCGGGGGGTTGGGGTCGGGGGAGAAAATAAAAAGTTTGTAACCTCAACGGTTTTATTTATCCTAAGATGATTCTCTACAGTTTATCCATGAGGACTGTCCTTAGAATTAACGCTAGTGGATGGGTGCTAATATCAATGTACGGTCGGCAGCAGATCAGTCGTGTATTTCTCAAATTGGTTTTCACCTTAAATTTTCATGCCTGTTTTAGAAAGCGCAAATTGGCTTGAGTAAATTTGAGAGTTTGTGGTAACCTGATGTATCTACTGTTGATTTTACCTAGTTACTTTAAAAAAAATATATGCTCTGATGTTTGATTCTGCAAAGAGAAAACTTATTCCTTAATTCTATGCAAGAAAAATCAATAAAATCGAAAATAATTTTGTAATTGGACTTTAATAAGGATTTCGGAAAGTTACTAAAAAGCTACCTAGTCTTTAGCTAAGTCGCAGTTGGACGTTTATAAATCATAAGAATATTTATAATAATCAAGTACCTAATTAGGATTTTACGTAATAATATAGATAGAGGGCATGGAGGAATTATAATAAATATGTATTAATATAATTTAAAAACAAAATTATATGTTCTTCTAGTAAGGTAAGGTTCTACTATGGTTTGTTAAAAATATTAATACTTTTATTATTTTTTTGACTAAATTTTGATCTAAAAATTGGCGTCTGTAGACTCCACAATCAAAATGATCGGAATGAAATAAACGTTGTTGATGCTTTTTAGGGTTCCGTAAGTACACAAAGGGACCCTATTACTAAGACTCTGCTGTCCGTCCGTCTGTCTTATGGAAGCTCCCAAAGAATATAAAAGTTCTGTGGAAGCTCCCATACAATAAACGTGATTGTTTTTTGGTTGTTATTGCTCGATATTGATAAAGGCAACAGGCAGACGCTTGGAATATTTGCAGAATATTTAGTTATTCACTTTAAGAATAAATACCTAATTAAAATAGAACAAGTATTTAAGGGGGGCGCACCCATATACCTAACAAACGTGATCTTTTTACCCATTTTTGCTTGATATTGTTAACGGCAACAGGTAGACGCTTGAAATATTCACAGAATTATATTATTCACAATAAAAATACTTAAATAACAAAATTAAAATAAAATAAATATTTAAGTGGGGCTGCCATACAACAGACATGATTTCTTTGCCATTGTTTATAGATAATGATACGGAACCCTTCGTGCGTGAGTCTGAATCGCACTTGGCCTTTTTTTTTAATAAGGGCTGGCGACCTTGGACATACTGAGTAGAACATCTCGCACCTACATAAAATACTCAGAAAACACACAGATAACGAAAAAACTATTGATTTTTCTTAACTAAATGCTACGTTACTATATTTGGTTTCCGAGCTATGTAATTTTTTTTGTTACACTATAATGTTTTCAATTCTTATACTACTTACTTAATTTGTTGTGTAAGTACATAGTCTATTTTCTGAGGTATATTTTTTGATGATCGTTCGAAAATTGCATGTTACCCGTTGTCTTTAAGGTCGTAGCAAACTTATCAGCTAGGAAAGGAACGCCTCTTTTTTACCATATTTCTTTCGTGCAGTTTTTCGACGGTGGAGAATACGCTGATAAGTTCAGAGTGTCGCTAGAAAGTGCCAACTTGCTCCGATCAGCGTTTTCCCAGGTCACTATAGACGGGGTTCACGTTCGGAAGCCTCCTCGTCGCGGACCCTTGTAACGTGGTGGGGAAACTTTCTCGGCGGGAGTGTGGCTTTTGATTTCAAGTGTGTCCCTTGGCGATCTAAGTCACATGCCATCGTCGAGTTGTTTTTGTTTTCCCACTACGGCTATTTCCGGACGACCCTTTTCAGGGCCACGACCGCGCCCGACGTCCCCCGGGTGCGGTCCGAAGGCTGCTCCCCTTGTACTTGTTAGGAGGACACGCCAGGTCGAGCAGCCGTCGGTGAGGAGGTGGGCTATAAGGCCGGCATCGGCCAGCGGCCCACAGGGGAGTTACACTGGCGTTAGTCAGTAGCCCCTGTGGTCTGCTGACCACAAATAGGTGCAAGGACTGCATAGACAGGCAGCGTTGGGACGGTCTTGGTGTAGTTACGCTCACGTGCGCAGATCCCGAGCCGTCCCGTAATAGCGCACTGGAGGTCAGGCCGGGGAGATTGTTTAGTGGGTTTGGAGGGAACGCCTTTACCTCGAGTCCGACATATCCCCTGCGGTTGGCACCACGATGCATAAATGCATTTGACCTCCCCTTCAACAAAAAAGGTCACTATAGACAGGCAGACCCTGCCTTTATCATTGCAGCTTGCTTTATATAGCGGTTATGAGTACCGATAAGCGCTGGTGGATCCACAATGGCAACAAGTTTTCTAAGCCCTTAGAAATGACAAAGATGGTTGTAAATCGGTCGCAGCATCTGAAGAACCTCTAAACAAACTAATTATCAGAAGTGACTGATCGTTTGAGATATTGTCCACAATTATTTTGCTTGTCTTTGCGGGGTTTACGGTATATTTGCTTCTTTCAGATTGGGACCGCTACCTAGCTTAGTAAGATCCAAATGCCTAAACTCTACAGACAGTGCCAACGGATCCAACAGATTGTTTAGTAGAAGTTCCAGTTTGAATTTTCTATTCATGGAAAATCAGAATGCAGCTTCAATTTCTTATCATTTTGTTCATTTGTTCCACCTTTCTACTACTGTATTGATAGGGAATGATAAATCTCTGTCTATCGAAGCTTCATTAGGTACGTGGTGTGATAGAGCGATCAGAAAAGAAGACCTGAAGATTTCAGAGACTTCCAGGTTGCTTACTCAAAAATCTTGTCAAAGAAGTTTGTCTTCAGGAGTGGAGATTCCAAGAAGTCGGCAGCTCTATCGATGTCGATACCACTTTCCACCTGTCACTACTCGCGGGGGTCGGGCGGCAGGTGTCAGCAGACGCGGCGGCGCGCCAGTCACTCGCGGCCTTAGCTTCGAATGCACGTCGCGGCGCAAACGCAAACTACCCATATCGACACGTGCGTAACGCTAATTTTGTTGTTCTATTTTCGAAAAAGTGTTGTGGTCTTGTGCAACGTCGGATTAAACCCTATCTGCTGTAAAGGTAAGCGCCCTCAATTTTATAAGGTTTCGGTTCCATATAACACAGAAATGCCGAAGTTTAAACAAAATAACTTGTTTCTATCATTCGCAACGGAGAAAATCGCATCTTTTTTATGTTTAACCGTAAAGTATGTTAGTGATACGGTGTATTCTTCAGTATTTTTAAAGTTTCGGAATGCATTTTCAATTTTACACTCTTAATTATGTGAAGCTTTAGAAAAGCTTAATGTGTGAACTGATTTCCAAGCGATTTTCCTGTGGTGAAATGAGTTTTTAATGATAGCGGGCTTGCAGATAGAATTTAAATTAAAAGATCGAAATGTTCCTTGATGAATTTATATTACGGGCGGCTGGAAGATAGCCATCAAAGATTTATCTTGTCAACAAGATAAGATGTCACGACAAAGAGAGGACAAGGCGTTAAAAGCGCCGTACAAAAGATATGAACGCGGTCTGGGCGCATTCTTGATAAGTTTGTAAGAACTGGTGTCACAGTATCAGTGCGGGAGGCAGGCACGTTTCGTATAAGGCTTGAATTCGGCCCATTATCATGACTCGGCATTTCTAGTCATATGCTACTTGGATTGATTGTTGGAGTTGTAAATAGTGACACTGTACGTTGTAATAAAGGTGTCTCGTTTAGTTAGGTAAAAAAACTTTCACCAGCGTGTATAGTGATTGTGGCAAATAGATTAAATGCTTCAGTATGTCTCTATATATGTCCGAAAACGTATTTAATAAACCACCTAAGTTTTATTGGAATAAGAGTTAATTGGAATTTGGCAATTATTTTGCTCTTATTGTGTAAGAGCTTTTTAAATCGTCATAGTTTGTTTATTGTTTGAATTAAATTCTATTAAGCGAATTGAATTTTATAACTTATTACTATTCGCAAATAGGAAGGTATATTGGGCTTAAAAGTTATCTCTACAATTTGCACCACGTAATATTGTGAAACGGTGTAACATTTTCATGCGCTGTTCATTGTACATAATGATATATAGATGAACCAAGTTTTTGCCTCACTCTCAGCACTGACATGTGAATTTTCTGAAGACTACAATCTGAAAGTCAAACAAGAAGTTGTTAATCAGGTTAATAAGCACTTTAGTAATCCGTCTATAGAGCGATAAAATTTATATATGACTTGGAGAACAATATTTTATAGACGGCGATTGCTGTATCTATGAAGATGTAGAAATCTTTTGGGACTTTTCCTGCTATTGCAAATAAATCAAAACAAAAAGTTTAATAACTAGGTACTTACTAAACACACATAGTAAAATTATATTCTCTGCGAAATTTTAGTGCTCTCAATTTTTTGGAAGCTAAGTTTGATTAAAAAACTACGCTTTTTATTCATGAAGCAATATAGGAATTCCTACAACTAGGTAGTTTGATTCTATCACAACATTGTACTGCACTTCACAAGTAATTATCAAGTCGTCTATGTACAATTCTTATTAGTACCTAAGATTAATTAAAAGTGATCAGCTTTTCCTCCCTTTGACAGTTCACGCTATTACTGATTATAGGTACCTGATTACGGCGAAGTTATACATTGCAATTTCAATTTGAAGTTAGCTTAACAGAAACCTTAGCACATTATTCAATGAGACGAATTAAATGAACTCCTGTAGAGATTTAATTATGCACTAGGCAATTGGTAGGTAAGTTTAAATTGCACGTTACACTGATCTATTAAGAGAAATTTCACATAAAACTTGTGAATTAAATTTATTCTAGATTTTTTCCCTAATTAACCAAAGGATACAACTTTAGCACTTTCTAGACAGTTAAGTTAAAAATCCGCTTGTATTCTTGTTGATATATAAATATTATTGTACTATCGATAAAGCTAGTTAAAAATGTTGGACTGTAAAAGTTGCTTTTGATAGGCTTGGCTTATCATATAGTAATAATATGGTGTCAGCAGACCCTACAAGATAAAGATCTTCTAAAACGAGAAATCGCATATTATAAACGAGTTAGTGAATTCTCTTTAGTTTCAGCTAAGCGTTAATATGTACAGAACCAAAAAAGGTGTTAATTAAAATAATATATCAGCCAATTAGTAATGTAGGTATATATGCCGTTAGATATCTACTTTCTAAGGTAGTGTGCGTGGATATGTTTCTTTTCATTGTATAACTACTGTTTTTATTATCTTTCCTTGGCCATGATTCGTTCTTGCTTTCATGTTAAATCCGTGTACGGTTCTAGTTTAAGATGTGTTGGTTACGACTGTTTCGACTATACTAGGTTGTAAAATCTTTCACAGAGATGTTATATTTGGTATTTGCGTTTGGTGACGAAGCAAAACTAACGATAATTTTTATTTAGTTAAATGGTGTACAGATCGCTTTTGAGTTGCAGTTGCTCGATGCTACAGATAAAACTTCAAGATTGTCCTATAAACAAGCATTAGTGGATTCCTTCCATATCGCTAATTAAGGTTGCTATCTACTGTTCTTCCTGCTCTCTAGAGCATAAAATCTCGAATCAATATAATTTCAATAGCTAATTGATACATGTTAATGCCTTGGGCGTCTTATTTTATTGAACTTAAAAGTCATTCAAGGTGGTCTTTGAGCTCCTTTCGATTCGAACAAGACCAATGATTAGCCTGTGATCACGCGTCGCGAAATGTGGTATAATCACGATGAAACTTAAAATTTCCCAATGTGCGCTAACTGTTTAAATATACTGTTGAGGTAAACGTTAAGATTCGAAATATCGTGGTTGGATAATTATGAACCGAAACAGCAAACGCTGTACGTGATAAAGCTTTATTAATAACATATTAAGAGAGTGATAGGAATCATGTAAATAAAATGATGCATAATATACATAATGACTAGAAAACTACTCATGAAACTTTCGGTATTGCGTTGAGTTTGTATAATTTCGTAATAAAAATATATTCTTTATTAACATCATTGTCCGTGCTTGGTTTAAACACTTTAATGATATTTCTTGTCCGTTATAATTGTAATTTAAACCGATACAATAGTTGAAAATTATTATATTTAAATTAGTATCGTTTTCTTCAAAGTGTTTTAACTCACTAAAAGATTTATAGAATTCATATGAATGGAAAGCTTTTCTCTAGTTGCGTGAAGACCGGCATATCCACATTCTTGATCGTATAACTTGTCTCGATTATCTACTGCGTTTTCGTCAATAAATATTGTAAGAATAATGTTTGTCAACTTCTTCTGCGGAACCGTTTACGCGGTTATCTGTTTTTGGAAAGTGCGTGTACTGTTTTCCAGACCTTTGGTGGCGGAATACCGTACCATCACGACTTTCATATTGTTCGCATGTTAATTTAATTTCGAACAGAGCTCATTTCATAGTGTCGTCCTCGGAATGCCGTGAATTCGTGACCAGTATCAACTTGGAAATATGGTCACTTGTGAGATTTCATTTGGAACTTGAAAACGTTTAGTGTAAATATTATTAAGTTAAATAGAATTTGTAGACATTCGGTTGCAATCAGAAGTGGGTTTAAAAAATTTGGATTGTATGCAAAGCTATTTTTTTTAAATATGGAAAGTATGTTTACATATTAGTTTCTATTTATATACAGACTCTTACATCGTCTAATTTGCACAAGCACTAAGCCATTAAAAACCTGGTATTGAATGTGTAAAAATGTAGATCATACAATTAAGTTCGTTGATTCTACATTTAATGAAAATCTGTCCGATACCATTACAATAGCCGTAATTGTTTACATATTCAAAGTATGATTAATATGTTTAATAGCTTGTTAAACATTGAAAGAACATGGCGTAATTCATTTATCTCGTCGACAAATAGTTGTATGCTAACAGGGGTTCGTACGGTGGTACCTCCGTGTATTGAGAGTAAAAAATGTTACACTTATCCAATGTAGGCTAACCGTATATAAATTATAATTGGCTTTGTTTCGTTACGCGTAGATATCTTTCACGGCGGCTTAGCATCGCTGGCTACGATAATGCTACAAATTAAGGAAACATTGTTAGTCTGCGAGAACTTGCTATTTAACTAGGTAAAAGGTTCCATTTATTTGCTATTCCTTTTGTTATAAGGCACTTTTCATTGTTAAACTTCTTCGTAGCCTTTTTGTATGGTTAATAAATTTTGAAAATGTTACACCGAATAACGACAGTTTTGATTGCATTCAAATTCATCTCATAATCAAATTTCATGTCATGACTATCATGACCTTATGTTATATCCCTGTAGACCTTAAAATAAATTCCTTTAAACTTTGCCATGAGGTGTTTTACTTTCTAATCGTTTCAAAATGTCTTTATCAACCGCAAAAAAGCAATATTAATGATTTTATATTTAACGAAATACTATCACATCTTTATATTTATATGTTGTTTTCGGTAAGTTCTCACTTTGTTTTTCTTCTATACCCATCCCTTAACGAAATACTATCACATCTTTATATTTATATGTTGTTTTCGGTAAGTTCTCACTTTGTTTTTCTTCTATACCCATCCCTATAAGTTATCGTGCCTCTTGTCAATCAAAACAATTTTAATGAAATTATAAATATCAGCAAACTGGTCCAATATTTCTATTATCAACTCGAAGAATCTCTCACATATCACACAAACCACACGTAACACAAACTAAGAAGAGACTTAATTCTTGTCGACCGCAAACGTTGGAGGTAATTTTACAGATTTAAATCGACAAATTTTACCGCAAAACCACATACAAATAATAATTAGATATCCGTTGTGACTTCTTGCTTCATTTTAGTCGCGAGTACATTATTTAAGAGTAATCCTAAATAAGTAATTTGTTGATCTTGGAAAGTAGTATCGTTGGATTAACATTTTTTAAATTGTCTAGTTTATCTAATGTTTAATTTTAATACAATATACACAAATTGGAAATCCAATGGGATCTAGTGACACCAGGAAGGAAATATGAAATAAAAATCAATTTAACAAATAATACGATTTCAAAATATATAGAGGTCTTGCAATATTATTGAACAGATGACAATAAAACGTAACATAGAACTTCAATTTATAATTTCGACCTCATATAGCACAAAGATGACCCCTTAATAATTTAATATCAAGTAATTTATTTTAAAAGAAAGCTCAGTGGTTACTATTATTCATTAAGATAAGTAAAATTTATGGACATTACTGCGTTCAGGTCGAGTGGGTGTACCGATTCGACGAGGTTTAAGTTATAAGCAAATCACTAATTAGTATTTGCTTATACTTCGAATCTTATTTATTTTGCTTCCCAAGAGTAATTGTAATGATCTGAAACTGTATAACTATGCGATATTTAAGCTAAATAGGAATCAGAAACAGAATGTTTGAAGCAATTTACAGTAAATTGTCTTTTAGTAACAAATACATGGATGGTGTTATTTTATTAGCTTTACAAAAGGCTAGTTAGATTTTAAAGAGGATTAGAATCACGTCACGTCATTGCAACTTTATTGGAATCTATGGTTAGCCAGCAACATAGTTTCTAATACAGCACTTTCCTACCCTTTGATATAGATTTTTGAGTTTGATGGCGAAGCTGTTGTCTTCATCACCCTTGATGGGCAGGCCTCAAGTGATAATAAGTACCAAAAAACTGGACTTTGTAGGATCTGGAGATTGAATTTGAGACTGATCACATTATGTGACTCACATTCAGTTTTGTAGTCTTCAATCAGAACTGAAATAATTTTACTATAATCGTGTCACGCTATAATTTTGTATAGGCACTCGAATATATCCAGTTTTGTGCATATTCCTAAGCTCTCAATGGCTCAGAACTATTACAAAGGTTAACGGGTTTATTGTTTATGGGAACGTGAGGTCTGGTAGCTGGAGGTGATGCTAGTTTAGTTGGAATTATCGAGGAAATGAGTTTCGCATCTCGGGTACCGAAGGCTTGACCCATCGATGTGAAAGGTTCGTTTGCAGCGATTGCTATTTGTGTTTTGTTTTCAATTGAATTTGTAAATATATTTACATTATTTTGTTTCATATTTTTAGGTAAGCAAGCCTAGTTATATCAACGAATTAGTTATATAACATAAGTTGATAATTTCGAAAGCGTAAAATATCTGAGTAACTTTACGAATCTACATTCCTATATTTTCTAGAATATTATCGACCTGAAATTAATATGATCTGAGTGTTCGCGACGATGCATCGGGCCTGCGTGGTGGATTGACCAGCGAGGAAAAACAAGTGACTGCGGCGTGACAGTTGTTGTTGTTGTCTTCGACTCAGCGGCACAGCGCCAAATTAATACGTTTCTATAATATATTTTAATTTCATTGCATTGTCTTACATAAAGTTCGTTATTTTAACATCAAGAAGGCATTTTATTTAGTTCACCTCTTCGTGAGCTGAATATTTGGTGACCCCGACGTGATTACGAAGAACAAAAGGTGCAAGCGTTTGTGGTGCTGAAGGCGGTTGACCGAAAGGGAAGTGAGCCCAGTTTGAGTATAACTACATATTTAATACGCAACTTTGTGTTCTAGGTTGCCTCAGTTTGTCAAACAAGTTAGTGCTCTATCTTCTTTTTCCCCTGCTTACCAGCAACTACCTATTATTCATAACGCAAGTACCCTTATCTTTGCCTTCAATAAATCCGGTAAGTCTTTGCCAATAAATCGCTGTATCGCCTATATTTTTCGAGTCAAATAATAATTTTATTTTTAGTTTTTGCGAAGTGAAGTGCTAAAGCTGTGAAAGCCCTAGGCTACCTATTTATTTAGCTCCTATATAGAAGCTAGTAGCCCACTTTCACTTTCAATTGTGTTGGCAAATTCTAAAATATTTATATTTTCCTATACCCGTAAAAGGTACCTCATTTCTTGGTTTATGCAATTGTGCGTACAGTATTATTCTTTAATTTAGATTGGACGACATCTAGTTCGTTGCGACCCGATTTAAAGATATAACTTTATTTTGCTTCTTACCGTGTTTGTAACGTAAATTAGTAAGAATTACAATTCAATTGAATATTAAAACTAGTACGAACATTAAAGTTACAATTAAAGTCGTTATTACAAGTGGATAATCTAAACAATTCCAGGTTCGCCGCTTCAACAACGCGTTCCGGCTTCTGCCGAACCGGCGAGTGGGCTCCGGCTATAGGAAACCGGTTTGTTACTGCGAGCGACTTCGTTGCTTGCGTGCATCTACAGCCCAATACGTGAAGTATCTAGCCGTTTTGCATTACCTACTTTGCAAACGGCCTTTGAGGTTTGAAATTAATTATTTTTGGTTTCCTGAGTATTTCGGGTTAATTATTTGCGCTATTTGCCCCTACATATTTCTAAACCATGGCTGAAGGTTTAAAGGATTTGGTTCACCAACGGGGTACTATCAAAGCAAGGTTAACGGTTTTTTCGAAGTACCTAGACGTTATTAAGCAAATTGAACCTACTCAGATCGATACTGTCCAAATAGGTGAATTACAATTGAAACTATCGCGACTTCAGGATATGTTGCCGTTATTTGACGACGTGCAATGTAAAATTGAGATGGCAAGTACTGATAACATAGATATGCAAATCCAAGAACGTGACAACATTGAAAGTTCATTTTGTCGTCTTATTTCAGTAGCCCAAAGGTTACTGGAGTCTTTTAATTTGACACATGACAATAATTGTCCTGATGGTGCCAAGGGTTCATGCAGAGGTTCTCATTGTGGTTCTGGTTCGTCGTCTCGCGATAGTAGTAATGTACAGGTCAAGTTGCCTACCATTAAGTTGCCAACATTTGATGGCAACCATTTAAAATGGTTGGAATTTAGGGACACCTTCGAGTCTCTAATTCATAATAATAATAGTATTCCACAGATAAGCAAATTTCATTATTTACGCAGTTCTTTAGAAGGAAGTGCGTCCGTTGTCATTAAATCTATAAATTTTACTTCTTCGAATTACGAAGTGGCTTGGAATATTTTGTGTGAGAGGTATAATAATAAAAGAATTCTAATTAACAATCATATCAAGTCTTTGTTTAATTTTGAAACTATCGTCAAAGAGTCTCACAAATCGATACGATACATGGTGGACTATTATTCAAAAAATTTACGATCTTTAGAAGAATTAAAGGAGCCTGTGCAGTCTTGGGATAGCTTAATAATTTACATTATGACTGCAAAGCTTGATAGCTCCACAAGCCGTATATGGGAGGAGCATCGAAATTTATTAAAAATATCTCCTACGCTTGTCGAGTTTTTTGATTTTTTGCGAAACCGAGCCAATGTATTAGAAACAATTCAGCATGGCAGGGTTGATCCAATTAGGTCAGACAAAAATACAAGTAAATATGTTCAAGATCATAAGGTTACTAAGTCGTTTATTACATCAAATGATCATAATGTAACAAGTATAAGTTGTGTATACTGTAATCGAAATCACTTTCTTCACAAATGTGACTCTTTTAAGGAGTTGACGTTGACCGAAAAAATGGATATAGTTAAGAAGAACAATCTATGCCCGAATTGTCTTCGGTCGGGTCATCAAGTATTTCGCTGTCGATTGGGTCCTTGTAGAATCTGCAAAAAACGTCATAACTCATTGTTACATGAGCAAACAAGCAGTAATAATGCTAACACTAATACTCACAGTTCTTCAACGAACTCCAATGTTGCTTCTATAAACTGTGCTCAGTCAGCATTGGTTGTTCCTAGTGTGTCGTTGTCGGCTGTAGTTCCTGCACAGGTATTGTTATGTACTGCAGAAGTCGAGGTTATTGATGTCGTTACTAATAAGTCTTACCCAGCCAAAGCACTTCTTGACAGTGGCAGTCAATCGTCCTTTCTATCTGAAAAAATGAGAGACCTTATGAATGTTTCATGTGTGAAAACTCAACCAGTCTCAATATGCGGCGTGAATGATACCGTAGTAACAAATGTAGTTGAGTCTTGTAGGTTAAAGGTTAAGTCTCGTTTAAATAATTTCCACGTTAATGTGTCATGTCTTATTCTTCCTAAAATTACTAGTCATCTTCCTGGTATGCTAGTAGATGTAGAAAGGTTGAGTTTACCTACACACATACAACTCGCAGATACTAGCTTCTTCGTCCCGTCAGAAATTGACATTTTATTAGGGGCTGATGTGTTCTGGGAGGTTGTTACCTCGAATCAAATAAAGTTAGGGTCAAATAAACCAACTTTGCAGGAATCCCAATTTGGTTGGCTTGTAGCCGGTCCTACAGGCCCGTTATCGACACCACCATCCAAGGTTAACTGTAACTTTTCTTTAGATATTCGTGAAGCTTTAGCCAAGTTCTGGGAAGTCGAAGAGCTTCCGTCTGACAGAAACAAATTATTATCCAAAGAAGAACAGTATTGTGAGAATCATTTTGTTGAACATACGAAACGTCTTACGGATGGTAGATTTTGTGTAAAGTTGCCCTTTCAGGAGTCTCCTGAAGGAGCATTAGCAGACTCCTATTATTTAGCTCAAAGGTTACTTTCTAGTTTAGGAAAAATAATTAAGAAATCTGGACTCAAGGATAGGTATACTGAGTTCCTTAAGGAATACGAGGACTTAGGTCATTTATCCGAAGTTTCACGTCCTAAGTTTGGATACTATATTCCTCATCACGCCGTGTTGCGTGAGCAAAGTGAAACTACTAAGTTAAGAGTCGTGTTCAATGCGTCACAAAAAACTTCGTCTGGTAAATCATTGAATGACATAATGTTCGTGGGACCAGTGGTGCAAGACGGCTTGTTATCAATTTTGTTAAGGTTTCGTCAATATGCTTTCGTTGTCACAGGGGACATCGAAAAAATGTACCGTCAAATAATGGTCGATGAGTCACAACGTCATTTGCAATTGATACTTTGGAGACCAGACCCCTCGTTGCCTACGAAAACTTATCGATTGAATACGGTTACGTATGGAACGGCTTCCGCTCCGTTTTTGAGTACCAGGTGTTTGGTACAGCTCGCTAACGAATGTTCTACTAATGAGGCTGTTGCTAGAGTGATTAGACATGACTTCTATGTAGATGATTTAAACACTGGATCATCATCTAAGGATGATCTTAAAACCATAGTCAATGGTGTTATTAAAAAGTTAGAGGAAGGTTGTTTTCCTTTGCGTAAGTTTCGGACCAACGTTCCAGAAATTTTTAATGGAATGCCTGTTGTAGATCAGTCTCAGGATTTTTGCAAAGACTCCAATGTACTGGGATTAAAATGGTCACCTACCTCTGACATGCTTCATTTTTCGACCACACTCGAACTGAAGCCTCAAGTTACAAAACGCACCATTCTTTCGACTTCTTGTAAAATCTTTGATCCCTTAGGGCTCCTGTCCGCATGTACGATCGTTCCAAAGATACTGCTGCAACATCTGTGGCGTTTAAAATCTAATTGGGATGACCCAGTACCGAGTGACATTAAATCAAAATGGGAACAGTTCGTAGATAATATTTCGTGTCTAACCAAGTTTCAAGTACCTCGTTACGTTTTGTGTGGTAATCCCATTCGAATTGAAGTTCATTGTTTCACGGATGCTTCGGAGACAGCATACGGGGCTTGTATTTATTTAAAGTCAGTAGAAAGTACTACTGGGGCTGTCCAAGTTAATTTACTGACTGCAAAAGCAAGGGTTGCGCCTATCAAACCAGAATTAACGATTCCTAGGCTAGAGTTGATGGGTGCTCTTCTTGGTGCTCGTTTGTATGCTAAGGTTAAGGATTCACTTCGAATTTCGATATCAAGATCTACCTACTGGTGTGACTCCACCATCGTCTTAGGTTGGTTGAAAACTCAACCGAAAACGTTGAAAACGTTTGTGTGTAACAGGATCGAGGAAATACGTAGATTGACTGATGAATCATCTTGGCGTCATGTTCCAACCGATTGTAATCCTGCAGATCTGGCTTCGAGAGGGGTACCCCCTCATCAGTTAATAGGCAGGTCCTTGTGGTGGCATGGTCCGTCTTTTCTACAGCATGCTGACCGTGAATGGCCGGTGTTGAATACAGCTTTTCACGACCTTCCTGAAACAAAAAAATGTATGAGAATAGAAATCTTAGATAATGTTGTCCCATTTGAGAAATATTCAACACTTTCCAAGCTACAGCGAGTTTTTGCGTATGTACTTAGATTTCTTAATAATTGTAAGCGCACGAATAAGAAGCTTGAGGATCATCTGTCAGCTAACGAGCTGCAAAGGTCGTTGATATTGCTGGCTAAACAATCTCAAAGAGATTCCTTTGCTAATGATATTCATTCACTGTCAATATCAAAGTCTGTGCATTATAAATCAAATATCTTACCTTTAAGTCCGTTCCTTGATGATGATAGTGTCTTACGTGTCGGCGGACGGATTCAGAATGCGTTACACTGTCCGTATGGAAAAATTCATCCAATACTTATTGACTCAAAGCATATATTTACTAAATTACTATTTGAAGCAGAACATCTTCGCCTGTTACATTGCGGCCCTCAACAACTTTTGAGTTCTGTAAGAGATCAATTCTGGGCCATTGGTGGTCGTTCTCTTAGCGCTAGAACTGTGAATAAATGTTTAAAATGTAAAAGACTCAAGGGTCGGACATATCAGCCAATAATGGGAAACTTACCAAGTCCTAGAGTGACCCCGTCCTCACCCTTTGAAAATTGTGGCACTGATTTCGCGGGACCATTCTTAATTTCCAACCGCAAGGGTCGTGGAGCCAGAACCACAAAGTGCTACCTGTGTATTTTCGTTTGCCTGTGTACAAAAGCTGTACATCTAGAAGTTGTGAGTGAACTTACTACCAACGCGTTTCTGTCATGTTTGCGTAGGTTCATCGCTCGTCGAGGCAAACCTCGTACCTTGTACTGTGATAATGGTAGAAACTTTGTAGGGGCAAATAATGAACTCGGTCGATTACTTAAGTCATGTGGAACGGCTGTAGATGAGTTCGCCGGTAACGAAGGCATAACATTCAAATTTTCACCGGCCTACTCACCGAATTTCGGTGGAATTTGGGAAGCGGGTGTTAAAGCCGCAAAATTTCATTTGAAACGTGTTGCTGGTAACAGTAGTTTGACTTTTGAAGAGCTGTCTACCTTGTTTGCTCAAATTGAGGCAATTTTGAACTCACGACCGTTGACGGCACTGTCTGTAGATCCTTCTGATCTCAGACCTTTAACTCCTGGACACTTTTTAATTGGTCGACCGTTAACGGCGCTGCCTTCGCCTAATACCGAGAAGATCAACGTAAATCGATATGTCCTAATCGAGCGGCTGCGGCAGCACTTCTGGCGTCGTTGGACAAATGAGTTTCTGTCCGATCTGCAACAACGAGTCAAGTGGCGGACGCAGGGAGAGAAGGTGCAGTTGGGAGACCTAGTCATCGTCAAGGATGAGAGTCTACCTCCTATGAAGTGGTCAATGGGACGAATCCACAAGCTATATCCTGGACAAGACGGTGTTTGTCGAGTTGTCGACATTAGGACCTCAAAGGGTGTGATCCGACGGGTGCTGTCCAAAGTCTGCGCTCTGGAACCATCAGCCGCTTGAAACATGCTGTTTCAAGGGGGGGGGAGGATGTTCGCGACGATGCATCGGGCCTGCGTGGTGGATTGACCAGCGAGGAAAAACAAGTGACTGCGGCGTGACAGTTGTTGTTGTTGTCTTCGACTCAGCGGCACAGCGCCAAATTAATACGTTTCTATAATATATTTTAATTTCATTGCATTGTCTTACATAAAGTTCGTTATTTTAACATCAAGAAGGCATTTTATTTAGTTCACCTCTTCGTGAGCTGAACACTGAGTTATTGTGACAGTAAATGGAATGGTTAGATTTGAGAAGTTTAGCTTTATGCCAAGTTTGAAAGTTACTACCTACTACAAAGAAATTGATACTAAAATAGTACCGACTTACTGATTTATGCAATATATATAAGGATACTAACGTTCATAATTCCAAAAGGTTCGTGCAGAGCCTTAACTGCAGCATTTGAAAATAGGGCGATGCAAAATAGTGACACAAAACTTCGAAACCCAAAAAGTAAAATAGTATACACTTTAGTGAATCAATACACAAGTCGACTACCAGGTTTGATGTTTGCACTCTAAAACGTCTCAGTAGTCCGCGCATTATTTATGCAACCATTTCGTCATTTTTTAATCAAATTTATATTCACTTCACAGACACATTTCTTTTTAATTTGGAGACTAATCGAAGCCGTGCATTATGAAGTTAGGATGACTCAAAACACAATCAAACTTTCTCAGCTCCATAATATGGCTAGCGATGATTACGAAAACTGACTAATGTTGTCGAATATTTCTCAACGACTTTCAAATATTGACTTCTTTAGTTGAATGACACGTTGATCCGAAATTCTTTTAAAAGTCACTAAACACTGACATGTGAAGAATGACCATTTCAAGCCGTTAGGTAGTTTTAATACTTCCAATGGCTATTATTAGTAACTAATACAATTCATTATAATTTTAAGATGGGATTTGGTTTTAATAATGCCACTTATCCGTTAAATGAAATGCCCGTGAATTTTTATCTCTTCGGTCCTTTTGATAAAGCAGACGTTTTGAGTTTTAATGAATTTATCAGGCAATTATAAACTCGTTGCCAATATTAACTGTAGATGTAGTATTGCTTATGATACGTCGATGGGTATTAGGAGGATTTGTCTGGATTATTAAGTTGTCTCTGAAGTTTAATAGATTTTTTAGTACTCGCACATATTTTTTTGGAGTAGGTATCAATTTCTCGTTATGTTTTGAATACAAGATTAAGAAGTACATCTAAAATATTTAATAGAAAAATATTTTTTTTATGCTGGACTTTGATGAACTCCCACTAGTACAAAATCGTTCATGATACGGACCGAGCTAGCGGAATTCCATAAAATCATTATTAATTTATTAATGTATACAGTTGCGGCGCGCGCTCTCTCCGTTTTATAGAACTTACGCCTCGCCGCGTCTGCGCGTTTGTGCGCTGTATCCTCTAGTGATGAGTTCTGTTCGTGCTAATATAGCGCTTCTTTGATAACAGTATTTGATAAATATTCCTAATTCTGGTCCTTTTTTTAATAATCAAAAATATCACAACTATTTTCTCCTATCCTGCTATTTATTTGAGGTCAGTGTAGTGTACCTACTGCAGACTTTGGAATTAGATTTTTACGGTTAGGTACAATTATTTCTCATAAAATCTTATCAGTTCTGTTCTGTCATTTATGCTGAAAACTTTTTAATTCTTCCATGTCCTGTCACGATGTTTGTCGGGGATGAACTTTGAATCTAACAATCAGATTTTAACTTTTTTTAATATGTATTTTGTTCCAACTTGAAAGATATTTATTTCTTAAAAATATTCGCGCGAATTTCTCGCTCGTCTCACGTCATTTTTTCGGCGACTGTTTCCTTGACTTAAGGCTCTATTTAGTAGCTATTTTCACACACTTCGCCATTAATTTTAAATTTAACCTGATTTTTTTAACCATGCCAATGAAATGTGTTATTGCCGTAAGATGTCTTTGCGTACTTGAGCTGTTTTAAGACTCCTTTAAATTCAAGACGACTACTGCATGTGTCAAACTAAGGACAATTTTATGAAAGACCATGTTTGATCTCTAATGAAATAATGAAAAGGACACACACGTTCCTAAGTTTAAGTGTCATTGATAGTTTTTTTGTTAGATGTTTCAAACATTACAGCTCCTCCAGTTATTTTTGGAGCGATTGCGACCTGATTATCTATTTTGTTGTTTCTATCTGTAATTTTTTATTCAGTCCTCGCATAAAGATCATAAATACTGCTGGAACTGTGAACGTGTTCCCCTCACTACAGTTCTCTCGGCAAAGGTGATCTGTATGATAACGTCAATTGAGAAACGTTAACGGTGGTTCGGTTACTGATTTGGCTAGCCTTAGAGACAGAAGATACTTGAATGTAGGTAATGCGGCAAATACGGTACCAAGGTCGTGTTTGGCGCCATTTGTTACTTTGGATACTCTAGATATAATTAACTACGTGCAATGATGGGCTCATAATTATTGATCACCTTATACTCCGTCCACCAATCCGCATTGGGCAAGCGTGGTGTACTACTGTCTAAACTTTCTTCGATAACAAGGAGATGCCTTGTGTCCCAGCAGTGGGTGGAATTAAAAAGGCTATTGTGAATGATTCTCTCAAACTTAATCTTTTTACCTCGCTTTTTACTGACCACTCCACCACGACGGCGTCGTAGTATAGTAGATCATAGGTGACGTTGGTTACTCAACGTGACCTGAATGTTCATTTGTCTTCCTAAAATGTACAAAGAAATAATAGTCAATATGCGATGAATCCTTCTGTCATCAATATGAATGCAAGGAGAAGAAAGATCTCTCCTAGAGTCGGTCCGTGAGATAATTTTCACTAAGACGTGACAAAAGGTCTTAGAATTCCATGCATTCACCTTGAAGGTGCCGCAGGTCCATCGCGTTGTAGAGAGCAGGCGAGGGGAGCCGATGGAATATAGCGATAATACAATAATCCAAATAGATAACTGATAATCTTCTTTCTTTCCGCTTCTAATTATGAATTAAATCTATAAAAGAACGAACAGGTAGAAAGTAAGGAACGTAAGTGTAAAAATGTGCAAAAACAAAAACCTTCACAGCGCTTTCATATTTCTACGAAACGTTAATAGGAAATGTAATGAAAAAACTCTTTATTTAAATGGACTTTACTTTTAAATCGTCAACAGCCCTACCACCATTTCGGGATGAACTAATTATTTCACTTAAATAATTATTATTATGCTGAGTGAGATGGAGAAGAAATGGCAAAAGAAACTCCACAGCTTACAATTTCGTAATGATTTCGAAACATCAATACTGGTCAATAAATAATTATCAATATAATTTAATTTACAGTTTTACATGCGTAAATTTTGGGCAGTTGTTACTCCCACGCATTTGAATATTTTTTCTTGTAAAATGCTTTTCTATATAATTCAATTAATCACATTAATGAACAAAGTAATGTCACTTTTGATATTCATCATCATTTTTTGTTATTGTTAGATAGATACAGCCATTCCTTTTAATTTAGGTGCTCAGCATACATTTATGATCCTCCGGTTGTCGATGACATTACTTACGAGAGAACCAATAGACGAGAAACAATCTTAGAGTCGATTATGAATTAAGCAGACCTCCAGTCTAGTTAACATCTGTGCTATAAGTCTAATGGCCTTATTTTTCAAAACTATGTAAGGGCTTATACATTAAGAAAGTTGGTAATCGGCGCAGGACAGCGCTGGTGGCTGTATACTTTGGTGGAGAACTCGCCGATATGTTCCGAATGTCGTTGGAAAGTGCTGACCTGCTGCGCCAGTCAGCGCTGTTCTTTCAGGCTACTATAGACAAGCAGCTCCTGCCTATATCAGCTTGCTTGCTGTAGTGCTTATTCGTGCCGATAAGCGCTGGTGGATCAGCGTGGGCAACCAGCTTTCTATGGGTATGTAAACGCCCTAAGACTCGAATTTATATGACAATTTTCTGCTGCAAAAAGGAACGAGGCTAGCAAAATTTCTTGTCTCTTGAGGCATAATTATTTTGGAAAGAAATGCAAAACTTGAAACTTGAAATAATATTTTGGAGAATATTTCTCTTTTCTATTTGCAAGTGAATTCGTGATTTGAATTACAATTTCCAATTTGTATTTTTATGTTGATGTAATGCGATTAGTTCTAGGAACGTTCAGTTAGTATCGAATTGCTATATGAAAGTCATGAGTAATAGGTACCTTTTAATGTTTATTGCAGGAAATCGTTTTATCGTTAAATGGTTGGAGGTGATTTTGTAAAATTGTGTAAGTAAATTATTAATTTATCATAAAAAAAATGATTTACAAAAAGTCTGATATAAGTTTGAAGAGCTAGATGGTATTTTAATTAACAATCGTATCAAAAATATAGCTTATGGTTTATTTTGCAATAAAATTTACATGATTGATTGAATTTTATATAAATAAGAAGATTATTTATTTAAAATTCAATCAATCTATCGATGTCAGAATTTGTCTACAACCTAATGAATTCTTTCCTAAAGAACTTTTATTTACGCATAAAATCTATCGCCTCTATCTTTTAACTTATATCTAAAATCCAAAACTATGTTTTTCAATATCTCATCAATCGTTCAGATGTACATTTTATTGCCAAATAAAGCATAATCTATATTTTTGATATGATTGTTAATTAATATACCATCTAGCTCTTTAAACATACATAAGACTTTTTGTAAATATATTTTTTTAAAGATAAATTAAAAATGTCTGATGAATCGTCTTGTTTGAGACATATCTTTGGAAAATCAGCATTAATCGACTACGTCGACTGATAACCAACTTTAATTCTAATGGCTGGTTGAATATATATTACTGTGATATGATTAAAATCTACAACGTATATTTGAATTCAATAAACTCCCATAGATTTTTTACCTACAATTTTGTAGATATTAGGTACTTATCTAATTTTTTTTTTGTTTTTCACGTATTTTTAATATCCTCATTGGTGCTTTGAGTTATAGGGGTGGTTAAGGCAACCAGAATCGACAGTTTAAGACATGCAAAGAGCAAAAAGGTATGAGACTAGCAAAATTTCTTGTCTCTTGAGGCAGAATTATTTTTGAAAGAAATCCAAAACTTGAAATATTATTTTGGAGAATATTTCTCTTTTCTATTTGCAAGCGTATTCGAGATTTGAATTACAATTTCAAATTCGTATTTTTATGTTGATGTAATGCGATTAGTTCTAGGAACGTCCAGTCAGTATCGAATTGCTATATGAAAGTCATGAGTAAAGATGGAAAAGCTCAGGTCAAGTATAATTTTTGTTGCTCTCTTAACCCAGCTCGTTAATTTATACCCTCTTCGCAGGACAAGAATTTCAGAAGAAAGGAGTTCTTACAAAATGCCAAAATAAGATGTGTCGACTGGATTTACTGGATTACTCGAATAGAAACCTGCAAATAAAGATTATAATTTCGAAACGAGGTCTGCTAACCTATATCTTATTGCTAATTTGTCTTGCTAAGTCAATAGGTGACACTGTTTCTAAGTTATGTTTAAATGTCTCCTGAATGGCTGTATTTAAGCGTACACATAATGCCTCCTTAGAAAATTACCAGCTACGTTGGATGTGTGTAAATACATGCAACTAGAGTCACTAAATAATATACCTATCCATATCCGCGCCGTTATTACAAACTAGGTGAAATACCTCAGAATAAATAATTTAAGCGGAATCTATTTGAATATTAGGCTTAATATATTTGATGTTGGTTTTAACACCGTTTCTATGTCAATAAATTGCCCGCTACGTTATGATAATGTCTGGTATAAATTTTGGGAGCGGACTTGCCTATGGATGTCTAAACGGTATATTATGGCCCTTTTCCATATATTTTAGTTAAAACTGCGTGATGGCTCATGTCATGACCGGTTTTTCTGAACAAAAGAGCAAAAATTGAATTGAAGGCATTGCAACATTGATCATGATCCCATAATTAGATAAAATAGTTAAATTAAGAGTCGGTGGCGTAGTGCCTAAGAGCGTCGTCTCCCACCCGGGAGGCACTGGGTCGACCCCGCCACGTACCAATGTGTTTTCAAATTTTCAATTCATATGTACGTTTAATCGACGCTTTTACAGTGAAGGAAAACATCGTGAGGAAACCTGAACACACCTTGAAGAAATTCATAGGTTGTGTGTGAAGTCGACCAACACGCACTTGGCCAGCGTGGTTGACTAAGGCCTAATCGCCCCTAATGTGGGGTAGGCTCGTGCCCCTCTGTGGGGACATTACATTATGAGCTGTTGATGATGATGAAGTTAAATTAACAGTTCAATAGAGCTAGTTCTTATGATGTAAATATAAATATTACTCTTTATTTCACATGAAAATACACGAGAACATATAAAATAAGTATACACATAGCTGAGAAGAGAAGTCTCTTGCAGTACCTACGTGACATGAATTATGAGAAAAAGATCTTTATATGGACTGTATTAAAAGTATAGTGCTCGCGCAAATCTAAGAGAACATTAAAATGAAATAACTCAGGAATTTATTGAAACACAACTTATTTTCCTTAAATATTTGCCCGCTGAATCACTCGCGTTAGTGTAAATTTTGTCAAAATGTTAGTTTATTTACCTTGACATAAATTAAATAATAATAATTGACAATTAATCGGGTGTAAAGTCACACGACTTTACACACGATTAATTGTCAAATTACTAGGGTCTCGCTCGCGAAACCCGCCCCTAGGTTGGGCTTGTTATCGTAATACATAGTAATAGCTAATGCCTACAATTATCTCAAGGTACTAACTAATCGTAAGTACCTTATTTTATAATCCTTTTTATATTTGTGTATATCTAGTTTAAGCGTTCAGTTTTTACAGTGTGTTTTTTATATTTTTTTCAGAGCCCTTTATTATCATGTTTTTATTTACCAAAAAAAATATAGCGCCACATTTTTGTGGTGTTTGGATCCCATATATTAACATAGTACATAACATTACAAGTATAACAAACTAACATTCACATATAATATTGGTTAGGATAGGTAATCCTGGCTCATTCAAAAGAGGCTTGGGTAACCCTGGCTCATTCAAAAGAGGCTTGGTTGGTGAGGATAGGTAATCTTGGCTCGTTCAGGTCGTAAGGCGAGGTTGGCTAGTGCTGCGCGTATGTTGTCTCTAGCACTGGCAGTTGGACTCCACTTGGACTACAGATGATGTGGGCACTTGCAAGACTAGAATAAAAAGATTTTTTTAATCTTTCCTGTTTCTACCAATGCATTGTCATAACTTGATATATTTTAAAGTGTTCGTCTATATGTTGAAATATCGAAAATTACCGTTTACAAAAGTAAACTGTCATATGTGAAAAACCAATTTCGAGCGCGCGCCGCTCGTCTCAAGCACGCAAGCCGCGCACCGCGCAGCAAATGTACCGTAATACGTTGTAACTTGAGAACTGATAGAAATGGCATCAATGAGTGTCGTTTCTTAATACCCCCGATGTACTTTATAAACTTTATGACGACACCGTTTGGATCAATCTCTTTAAATTGCAAGTTTAGTGTAATAATTGAGTAGAGGCCCGAAGTGGAACTGGGAAATAAAAATGAAAATTTGTATCTGTCGTTCAATTTTTATTATGACATTTTGTTAAAATAAATTACACAGCATTTTGGTTTTAGAGTACAATTACGAAAAATGTTTTTTACAATGACATTAATACTTTTCAATAAGTCGTAAGTATGACATCTTTTATTTTATTTTACTTTTCAAAAAGTTCTGTTATTTAAAATAAAAATTGTTATGGTTGAAATATAATACCTACCACAGCATCTGATGAGTGTCTCACAGTACAGAATAGTGAAGTGAGTGTACATTTTTACCTACTTTGTTACCTAAAATTACAACTATTTAATAAAGTAACATAATAAGCACATAACTTAACATTATTAGTAATAAGAGCGAGATTAATGAATTTTACTATAATAGTTGTACAATATATTTTGTAAAGCCATTTATCGTTTGAGTATCTCGATCTTTGTCGCTAATAAACGTAAAATTTACTATCAAATTAGATAGCAAATTTTACGTAAAGTAGCAAATATTAGTTTCTCAATAAACATCTTGTTAATAGATAATAATAAATTGTAAAATAATTGATTATTTAATACGACGTCGTATACTTTACAAATTAACAAGGTTTACATTGTATAGTATACGAGTAGAGTTCTGCAGCATTGCCACCTCTATACGTTCGGAAGGCTACTGGCCAGCAGACCACGACATTTGAAATTAAAAATATAACGGACGCGCGATCTCTTATAAACAATTGTTCCGATTTTCCTCAGAAATTAATGCAACATTGCTCTCATTACCCAGTAGAGGTGCGCTTTATGATAAGTACTTGCCATGATGGACAAGCATACGTGGTAATAACTGCTCCAAATTGTGCTGTTATTAACATTATACACACAGCTTTAGGCTTTGTTTCTTATCTTGTTTTAATTGTGTGTACGGCTACTATCTGTGCTCGTAATTTCTCAGATTTAACTCCCTTGGTGTACCTTTAATCGGTTTTATTGTCTGTCATCACAATGACATATTGTTTGGATTTACTCATGACATTTACGACAGCAACTCCAACTTACGCATTAAATGCCAAGTTTATTAAGTGCATACAAAACCTGTAAAAAGCTATTATTTTTTTATGAAACGTTTCCGATTAATTTGTATTATTTTCAATACCCTGTCTCTAAGAATAACTAGGAATTATGAGGTGTTGCCTTATTGGTGACTCTCTTCATTATTCACGTAAATCTTGTAGCACATTTAACTTACCAAGACATTTGTATCTAATATTTGCTTCGTAATTATATCTTAACAAACTTCAACCTAAATTTAAGCGGCAGGTACATAAAGAAATAACTCTACGAAAGCTCTACATGTCGATTGTTTGCAATAATTAAAAATCAGAGATTTAAGTAAGAGTATATCAATCTTTCAATATGCAAAAGTGAACAAGCACGTGCTTAAAAAAAACGACTTTACCTAACAAAACCCATAGCGGCTCAGGTTCTTGTTCAAATTGTTGCAACTCCACGGATATATTATCTGCAGGTCCACCGATCATACCTAGAAGATGATAAACCGAAGGACGAATTTCATAACAGTTAAAACTCATTGATGTTTTTTATGATCTCGGAAACTACAAAGAAGCAGGTCCACCAGAACGACTTCATTCACCTGTGTTATATCTCGGAAGTTTCAGGTGTTTTCCTAATTTTCATCGATTGTTCGAACACGATGCGTTTTCATCGTGCGATGTAAGTAATGTTTCTGTGCTCGCGAGACGATTTGCGAGCTCAATCAAGACACACTAAAGAAATCTTTTATGTAGAACTCAACGTGCGATGAGAAGGTAGCGTATCGTCGTACGAGGACTCTGAATAATAGTGGTAAACACTAAATGTTAAGGACAAAACGGACCCCAGACCGTAGCAGCAAGCTGCACGCGATACTACTACTAGTTTCTATGAATGTCTAGGAAATTCCAAGCGTGGCTGCACTGCGGCCTGCAGCCTGCAGTCGCACGCAGCGATCGCAGACTGTAGCACCCTCACAGCATTAGTAGTGTCGCGAAGCGTAGATAGTTTTATTCGATTTATTGGACAATACTTTCGAAACTTTTCCCCTACCACATAAATGGTTTTAATCAATACACAATAACTTCCTTTTCGACTTTTAAATAAAAGATCAGTTGGTTTTCTTTTTTGATAAACCTGATCGTCTAGTCGTCATCATCTTCCTTTTCTAGCAAAAGACACATTACAAGATTATCAGTAGCGTCATCCCACATTCTATATGCCACGAAGGTACGGGAGTGACTAAAACATTGTGTAGCCGCAACATGCATAATAGAAGCAACTGCAACCGCAGGCCGCACTGCGGTCGACTGCGGCCGCTAACCGCAGTGTCGCCTGCGGTTGCAGTCTGCGGTTCATCTTGGACTTGCACCTTTATGATAACATCATCCATTATCATAAAATAATATTATTATCTAAATACTGCGCAGAACATTTCAAAACTTGCTGGAAACCAGTGTAAAGAGATTCTCTTTACTTAAAACCTTTACCTTCTACAGAACGGCAAGCAGCCAAACATTAACGTTTTCGAGATCCCTAATGAATTATTTATAAATTCTGAGCGACCACCCATAATAACTGTAAAGATGACAATGTTCAGATCAATACGATGTTTGCTCGCCGAAACCTGTATTCATTTTGTTTGGTTTAAGATTTAATTGTTTTTCACTTTGTGTACATTGTACAGTATGCCGGATGCGCTCATTTTTCAATTTTAAAGTACCATGCTTAGGTTGAGCTAACTGCATCTTCATTAAAAACCATCAAACATAATATGGAATAACAATTACGATACAAAGTGAGTACAAAGACACCTGAAAGGATAAGGGCTCATTTTCTCCGTAAATGTTATCGTTATTATTATGTTCCGAGTCAAAGTAAAACATAATTTTCTTATTTGTTGTAAAAATAAAACAGAAATACACAGCGTTTTTTGGATTACATTTTTCCTAATTCCTAATACTATTTGGTTTTCTGAATATGTTTCTCCTTCTTTAATTTAATCAAGAGTCAGACTCGCGGTTTATTGCAATTACAGTTCTTGAATGATTGACTAATACTTATTTTTCTAAAAAAAATATTTCTTCGTTAAATTGAAAATTGAAAAAATAGGTAAGTGTATATATATATATTGTACCCATTAACAATCACCGTACAATGTATTACATAACATACATAATAATTTAACGCCATAAATATTAAAACTTTGTTTATTACCTTCCAGAACGCTGGAGCTTTATCAATGGTTTCTACTTGGTCATTTATTTCTGTAATGTCTACATCATTCTTGTCGACATGTCTATTCTCTTTGTGAGTTAAGTCACATTCATTATTTACTTTGAAAAATATCATGCTGATATGAGACTTCCCACTCAGTTGCATATTTATTTATCATATTTGTTAGGTTTAATATGCGAACGACGTATTGAATGGGTACTTCAAGCTTTTCAATTAAGTAATTCCTCTTTCATATTTTTTAGACAATTTATTGATTTGTCTACTTTGCAATTAGTTTCTATGGGGTGTGGAAGTTCTTTGTTAATTTCTATCTTGGCTTACACAAAGAATCCCATAACATAGGATTAATATCATTTGTCATATGATAAAATTCGACACCTCTGTACTGTCAATCCGATTAGACTTCTTTCATAATATTATTTATTATGAATTTAATTTACAAGTTACATGGCTTACTAACATGTTTTTTCAACCTTGGTAGCATTTTTTTGTAAACGCTCATGTTTCGAAAAAAATTGAGTCGATCTTTTGGTTACGGGTGTAATTATCTTACATACCGGAAGGCTCGCTTTAATTTTGATAGGCACGGAGATTATATCTTTATTTGAAGCATGTAGCTTTTGGCTCGTGAGTGCAAACATAGTGGACTTTCGTCTTGCAGGTATAAGACCACTAGACCCACACCTTCCTCCTAAAAACGTGGGTGAAGTAAAAACTAGTAATTGCTGATGATTACATGTTAGTAGACTAGTTCCTAAGCACTTAACGCCCACACTGGCCTGTGTCGTTTGATTAGGAAATAATGCTGAATCAGTATTTGATACGTCAGTTAGATATTTTATTTGGAGAGATTTGTAAATAAATGATGTTGTCTAATTGATACGGAACATAAAAGCTTGATGATTCGAATTATCTTCAAAGGACCGATGAAGTGTGGGCGACTAAATTAAACATCAAAATAATATTCACTTAGTATCTTGTCGAAGTCTTAGATACTTTATGATTCTTCTATGAATCCTTAATATCATATACCTCTATAAAATTATAACTGGGCAATATTGAAAAAAAAATGTTTCAGTTTCATCCTTGGTTGATCCGTGATATAGCTACTTATACATATAACATGTTTTAGTAAAATTTCGTTTTGTATCCATAATTATGACGTCTGGGAAGAACAAGATTGACGTGGATATTGGTAGATCAGCATTCCGAGCTTATTAGTTAGTGGCAGTTAGAGTTAGACTATAAAAACGATATTGAATATTCAAAAGTTTGTGGTTTTAATGAATACAAATTATGGTTTAATTATAAATTTACAGTTATTTCTGTTAGAAAGTTATTAATAACTTACAAATTTAACTTGTCAAAAAATTAACAAAGAATACTTTTAAAATTATAAAGGGAATTAGTGAAATATATTTATCGATTATAATCGTTGCTAAAATCAACGTTTTATTTTGAATGAATTGAACTACAAGTTACAACTCGTGTCTTCCAATTAAAACACTTTTTGCAGATATTGGTACAAAGATTGGATAAGATAAACTTTCTATAACATTAATTATACATTGCTTATCTACTTCTCCGAACAAATACCGTTTCGTTTTTAAAACTTAATGTTGAAGCGAATGATAAAATCTCTCAGCCGGTGCGTGAGGTCATATTCTTGTATTGATACAGTGGGTAATGAAATTTTATTATTGTAATTTGTGACGACGAAAGCGTTCCCTGATTATTATATTAGGCCTAATTGTATGGCCGGTAAATTCGTTGTGATTGCTTTTTTTGGCTAAAGTGCGATATTAAAGTAACTGATTTAAAACGGTCAATAAAATTTAAAGATACGTTGTAATTATGTCTGGAGTGTTTGGGAACTGTGATGTATTGTCGTCGTTTATCGTTGGAAATTAATGGTTCGTTTTAATTACAAGGTTCTTTGAACATCATATTTAAAGTTCAATCGTGGTTTAATGTTCTTGATAAGTGTTTAAACGAGTGAACTGTATGAGC
Organism: Elophila nymphaeata; assembly: GCA_955850985.1. NCBI lineage: Eukaryota > Metazoa > Arthropoda > Insecta > Lepidoptera > Crambidae > Elophila > Elophila nymphaeata. The sequence goes on along the minus strand of OY039076.1, from coordinate 12,013,256 downwards.
TATTGGAATGTATGAAGATATTTATCAAGTTTTACGCGTGAACGTGATCTAATGAATTCTGTGTACTAATACTATAACACAAAGGTCTAATTATAAGAAACGAATATGCCAACCGGTACACTGTTTACAGTAGCAAACTTTCACTGTTTATTTGTTTGTTGGTATATTCTAATAATAATTACTTACATTGAGTAATCCTATATGATAAATCCTATCGGGACAATTGAGTTTAGTTCTTTAGGGAAGATAGTCTGGCGACTATCAAAATTCCGACAGTACTTTACAGGCTGGAAATAAAAAAACAATAATAAAATAAAAGATTTTATTTGATTTGAGAGAAAAATAAATGTTAGATTTCAAAATGTTTTTATTTCTAAGACCCTGTGTTTCTTAGAGAAAATTTATCTTTAACATCGACTGCATCGATTTGTAAAATAAAATAGCTAGGGTTAATTTTTTTAGTTGGTTCGATTCCCAGTTTGGGTAAGCTTTTTGAGAATTCTGTGAATGCAGTTATGTTCCTTTTTCAAAATAAAGGAATGTTTCCTTTCAGTAAATTGAGCTATTTTAAAGATTTAAGGTCCTTCTTACTTCCCATCCAGGGCCCATATTTTTTCCACATTGTATACACGATGTAATAGTGGTTGTTCCGCCGAAGTCATTTTAATAGGTAGGTCAATACAAACAACACTTGCTATGGCACCACCATGTCGTGAAAAAAATCAGCCGTTTAATACATTTTGGTTGCGTAGGTTTTGCACTTTGTAAGGAATAGCTGATTTTTTTCCCGATTCCGATGTTGGTCCCATCGCAAGAGTTGTTTGTATACCTACTGATTAAAATGGCTTCGGCTCGACAGTTCGACAGCCACTAAATTTTTACCGTGTATAAAAAAATAGCTTATGGCATTTTCTACTCACTTTACTGTTCTGGATACATTTATTTAAAATGCGATATGTGGCCTCCTAGATCTATATAGAAGTTGCATGCTATCAGCATAATCTAGGCTTAACTTACCGGAAATCGTGTCCAATTGCAACTGGGAGACGATAAATTCGCACGGAATCCAACCAACAATGATTATCGATATGCTATTTGAGGATGCTACAGTCTTTTAATAAGAAATATCATCTTCATTTATCTTAAGCACACAGTTCTATTGTTTGGAGTAGGTTCATATATTTTAAATGCAAAGTTACTTGTATCAATTACTGTTCCGAGAGTGTTAAGCTTTATCATAAGAATAATAGTAGCTGGTATTGAAGTTTATCTTTGATATCAATCTTTCGCTGTATCATTAACACCATCTCTTCATTAGCAGTCGTGATCTGATTCAATAACTTTATATCGTAAAGAAAAGAGTCATGTCATAACATATGCCGAGTGAGTAGATATTTATCATCCTCAATGTCTCTACTGGCACATTTATATGACTACTGTTCCTATTGTTGTGACTAAGTACAGTCAGTGACGAACTGATTGCAATCTCGATGTCTTCCTAATGGTATTAAGAATAAGGGTCACGCTTGTATGCTGTTATACACTCTGTGCTGTTGCTTTTACGAGTAACCACATCGTTAGGAACAATGACTGATCTTGACTACAGTGAAAGTTTAAACTGTTATCTTTTCTAATATAGGAAATATGCCTTTGGTGGCAAACTGTAAGGTAAAATTGTGTATTTTGCCTGTTTGGGATAACGTCCTAAGTTTTATGCTCGTATTATTTTACTGGTGGGCGATGCAAGGAAGAATATCGTTGGGGTTTCAACCGAACAAACGATATCTTATTGTGCAATTATAGGAATGGAATCATGGTTATCTAATCTGATTCGTGAGAATTTGTTTCATATATAAACCAACGAATTTACTTTTAATTTTTTTTTTATGATCGCCTGCGGTTGAGTATGCTAAACATTTTTGTCACGGATGATCTGTCAAGATTTTACGCATAATATTTAAAAAATAATATTATTGTATTAATTTTAAAACTATGTTAAATAATAAGTTATAGTTATGAAGACTGCGCTCTAACAAAATGAAATAAAATAATTCGCAAGACATTTAGTTTCGCTATCGAAGAGGTCGATGGCGGCCCGTGATCGTGAGTTCTTTTTAACAATCACGAAAGTTAAGTTACCAAGTGCGCGGTGAGTATTCAGATGGGTGACCGAGAGCTTTCTCTCCTCGATTATTGTCGATATCAAGACACACTGTCCCGACACCCAAAAAAATGGGGGCAGGGTAGGAGAAAGAAGAAGACTCATTATCCTTCGTCGGGTTTTACCCTGTCTAGTAGTGGCAGATATATTGCCATCATACTTTAAACTTTATAACTATGTGATAAGGTTGGAAAAATATGAAAAATATTTTTTTCTCTACCAGTCAAAGGGTTAAAATTATTTGGGAGATTGTACTGAAACAATGAGATGGCCATTTTCTCTTCTGCATTTTCAGTACTTGTGTCTGTTATTTATTTAATTTGCCTCGATGTTTAATATAATTTTATTATAACTATCGTTTTTGGAATATAAATTTAAACTGTGTTCCTTTATTATGTATACAAATTCCGATTCAACATTTTAATTGCTTGCTGAGTACGTAAGAATACTTACTGGGTCTGATTTTTATCAAGTCCATTGAATCATGAAAGATGCTTGTCGAATCTAATCGATTCTGTTTACCTGAAGTACAATTCACCTTAATGGACTCTTGCAGACGAATTTGAACGGAACCATTCGGCAACTTAATTGCTCAATCATCGAAATGGTCTAATTGAATTGTTTGATTGCCCGTTCTAAAATGTCGAGATTTCTATTTGATGAGGTTTAATTTGCTTAAGAATCTTTAGTTACAGATTCTGTTATATTTTACAGCAATAGTGCTATTTACAATTTCATAAGTGTGGGTTTTATTGGAGACCGCAATTAATTGAAAGTTAAGAACACAAACTAGTTCTGATTTTCTCGCAAATTTTAGTTTTGTTGTTGCTATATAATTATCCAAAGTAAACGTCATGTTGTTACATAAAAGTCCAAACGATAAGTTGCAATCTGTGAGATCATTACGACCTAGAAGTGCAATGTTATTAGTTATGGAAAATATATCTCTTTCTAATACAATGCTCTCAATTTTCTTGGATTTTGGTGCAGTATGTCTTATATTAGTTATTAATATAATAAGCTAATTCATAAATTTGACCGTAGCAAAAGTAGGAATCTGCTGATAGATACTCTAGAACAAATTGCATGAGTTATTTTAAATCCTAACCTTTCTTTTTTGTACCCGTGTTCTGTTTTTGTTTTGTATATACCTAATGGCAGATATTACTATTTCAGTAAATTATAAGAAGTAAAAATATGAACTTTATCTTTATCGTTGAGCCATATAGGAATAATATTTTGGGTATCAATAAAATAAGAAAGCTTAGGAATGACCATTCATGATTCGTATTAGCCGAGCCGGTTTTACAACGAAACTGGTTCTTCAACGAAACCTTTTGAAATGGATTTTGTCTAATATTCACTGTTGCGTATGAAAAATCTAAATTTAGAAATCTATTATATAATGTCTAAAAGTAATCTATTGTAATATGATTAGATAATACATATTAAACAGACGATATAATTTTTGGCTACTAATTAGAAGAAATCAAAATCTGTGTTTTACATTAATAATTTAAAATATTAAACAAAGAATTAATATGATGGACTTTACCATTGCCCAAAGACACATCGTTTATAAATGTGTAAGATGTTGAAAAGGTAGCACATATATCAGCTCGGAAAAGGCACGGAATCGTATCGCATTTTGCCGCGCCGTCCAACAGGCGTCAACTACGTAACGGAAACGCATCAGGCGCTCGCAGACTCGACTACGGTCGTCGTTCGCTCGCCGACCGCTCGTCGACGGCTAGGTGGAGTTCAATTAGTTTGTATCAGAACATGAAGTTGAAGCTCCATACACCTAAAAATATTTTAAGACCTGGCTCCATACTAAATCCCTTGAAATTCTTCTAAGCCCTGCGCTTTGCTACACCGTGGGCCTTCTACGGAAATACGTAAGCGCGTGGACATCGGGCCGTCAGCGGGTGGACGTTGAGTCGTCGGCGCGGGAACTTCTAGCTGACCATTCATTGCACCGCCGTTGGTGAGTTTGCTCCGAGGGGAGCCGGTGTCGTTCCGTTGCTGATTAGTGTGCGTTACAGTATGGAGTTTCATACAAAGAATACTCAACGGCCGCGTGATGCTGGCAGAGTAGAATAGCATCACCCCATATCCACCAATGGGTGTCGTAAAAGGCGATCAGCAAAGGGGTATTGATCACATTATACTCTGTCCATCAATCCGCATTGGGCAAGCGTGGTGGACTACTGCCTATACCTCCTTTGTTGAGAGGCCTTGTGTCCCAGCAGTGGGTCGAATTATAAAGGCTGTGATGATGATGTGAATACTAAACGACTCGAGCTGAGGCGAGCTGATCCGTTTCCGAGCTGTTACGACCTTTAAAGGACATAGGAGATAATTTAGAAAGGTTTAATAAAATTCAAAGTCCTGACTAATTGACTGAGATATCAACGCACAGCCCAAACCGCTGAACCTAGAGACTTGAAATTTTGCACATAGATACCTTATACAGTGAAGGCATCTACTGAGAAAGGATTTTTGGAAATTCCATTCCTAAGGAGGTAAAATGTCCAGGCGGATCAAGTCGCGGGCGGAATCTAGTCTATAATAAAACCACATATCTACATACAAAAATAGCCGAATTTCAGCCACTTTCTTTGTGTTAATGTGATTGTGAATTATCTATTACCAGTTAATGAATAAGCATAATTTTCAAACCCTCTGTTACGGATCCATCTATTGTCTGTTCCGTAATTAGCGAGTGTTATTACATTAAATTTTTGCTTATCAAGCATCGGTCTAGCACCAAAGTGACTGCGTAAGATAAAGAGAAATTCTATCGAGATGCTTGCATGCGATGATTACATTATAACAATGTAAAATCTGTACTTTCGCGTTGATTTACAATTAAATTTGTGTTCAGTGATTGATTTCGCACGTCAATATCAATTTGATTTCTCGTATTCAATCGTGCTCATGTAATATTATTGATTGTTGGAGGCATTGTTGTAACCTAAGGTACTTCTTGTGGTTGACTTATTACAGGTTAGCCTGGTATCAGAGTTTTATCAGTCGTCATTTCAAGCGTCTGATGTGACTTGCTTTTTGCGACTGCCATTTTCTGGCAGCTAGGTTTACCTTCCGAAGCATTTTTTACCCAGATACAACTAGCGACAAGTCGTGTTGGTACATTATTGCTCACCGAAGTAGCTATAATCAGTTCTATTCATATTAGAATCAACAATTACACCGAGGTAACTTATTAGTGATAGTTTATTATGGTTATTTTTTTACAATTACATTTACAATAATACGATTATTTACAAAATTTTCATTTCTTTAGCTTTGTCTACCTAGTTTGCAATTTTATTGCAATGCTTTTTTAAAATATGTAGATTGAATAAATGTTAATATAAAACCTTCTTCTTTTAAATTAATGGCGATTGCGACACATAAAGATTACGCATTGCGCCAATATCAAGTGAAAAATGTAATAAAAGTAACTGAAAATTGTCTGGTAGATTGAGTTTAAAATGGAGTCTCTCAACACGTGTTCTTGCAACAAGAACTCGGGAGAAACTCCTATAAAACCTTAATTGTAGTCTCGTTAATTAACCTATCCAAATAATCATAAGGATTGTATGTACGTTGTACATTATTTTTTGATTGTAGGTTTTAAAGAAGTTTTAAAGTTTTTTTCTGATAATATTTACAAACTTAAATTTGTCTCTTTTCTTAAATGTTTACCCAACTCCAATGGTTGCATTCTGTCGATGTGCATAACTGAAACTTTCCTTTGCATACCTTGACCAGGCATAAACGTCTGAATGGGCATTGTTGGATCGGATACGTGGCCATTTGGGACACCATTTTGATATTCAACAACCTTAATTCGAGGGCAAATACGCGTAATATATAATTACAGAATTGTAGACAGGTAGCAGCCGAAGTAAAGGAAAGGCAGAACTAAATTCATGAAGAAGAAATTATTTGCAAACATTCTTAAATTAGGAGTTTCAATAAACGATGAATTTATGATTAATGAAGTGTAATGCGTCAATATAATCTATCTTTTTGCCAAATTTCATTCACATCCATTCAGTCGAACCGGCGTAATTAGTAGCAAACAGCCAAACTATAGAATTTTAATATTTGTAGAATCATTTATAACTTCCAGTTACAAAATTATATCTACTGTGCTACAATAATCGATAATTATGGATATTGCAAGAATTAAACATAGAAAATCCAATAAAAAATATTCTAAAATCGCGCCTTACCGTCAATTTGCTTTTACAATAATTATAAACATTTATTTTATCAATTACTTTAATAAAATAAATGATTAAAATGTTTCACTTCTAAGTAGCACTAAAGTAATCATCTAATGCTATTATAAAATACACTTAGCTCTTGTTTTATTTTATAATATCTTTCAAAATATTACTAAGGATTAACTAGGACGTTATGAGTGATAAAATGATAGGTAGATATCATTCAATACGGTAATAATCGAGATTTTTAAAAATATTTTTTATCTTACGAATGATTTATAAATAACATTGTAACGATCCGAACATAAACCTGATAAGTTCTTAAGAATTAAACTTTATGTAGAGTTTATTCTACAGTAATTATAAATGTGAAATTTTGGGTAGTTTAGCTGTTTTCCACTGGCGGCGTCGCTGGCTTTTCGACGTGGCGGTGACTCGTCAAATAGTTCAATAGATTTAATCTTTTATCCCGGAAATATGTGGGATGGATGGTTTTACCAGTGAACGCATATAAAATTACTGTTTTATGCTAACGCGACATCCAAACAGGCGAAGCCACAGGCAAAAGCTAGTAATTTCTATTATTGTTCACTGTTAGTCTAGGAAATAAATTCTAAGACTGAATATCGCGAGAGTATAGAAATGTAGCAATTTATTATTCAACAATACATAACAGTTTTTGTCTTATGTCATTTGTTATTAATTATTCGGTTTGATTTTACTTCTTTTATTGATTCATTATAACAATTATTGTTAGGTATATTAAAACTATTATTGTGTGCGATTTCGGCGTTTCACTATTTTTACATTTGTTTGCCGTCAAAATACTTTTATAAATTAAGCGCAGGCGCATTTGCTGATGATTGGGATGTTATGTCTTACAAGTGTAGGTAGAGACATTCCTCTGGAGTGTTACTAAGTTATTTAGGTAATAACATGAAGTCGTTTCGTGGTATCGTTGTAATTTCTAGACGATAATCATCGCGGCATACTTTTTCATAACAGAGAAGCGAAGTGATCATTCAATGGATAAAAGGTTCGATGAAATCGTGAACGAAGAGCCTTACTTGGCGCTAGATTAATTACGATAATAATATTTGGTGAAGCATTGTTTGAACAAGTTGTGGGAACGTGTTGCGGGGCTTGCTTTCTTAAATGGGAATTACTAAATCATAGTGATTATACGTTTATTGAAAATTATTGACGTCTTCTCTTAGATTCAAATTATTACCAGTAAATTGAAAGTCGAATACGATTACTGTTAAAATTTTAGGTAACAATGAGTCGATAAAATTGTTGAAGGTAAATTAGAAAAAGCGGATTGTTCTTTCGCGTCAGACGCGGATAGAAGTGAACTTGCTAATTAAGCGGATATTGGCAAAATTTACATATTCATTGCAAACTTTCCCTCAATTCTTATTCGCGCGTTGTCTTGTTGCAGATTCGCCGACAGTTCTTCGCAGACAGTTTTCTGAGAGGCAGTGTGGTGTGACAGTCGTGTTCAGTATTATGTGCGGAGACCGCGTGGTCCCGGACCGACGGTGACGTGACGCATGACAGTGTTGTGAACAATGATAGTTTGGAGATCGAACAACACAAGCCGGCGGAAACACGGCACCTTGTAAGTATAGTTTATAATTTTTATTTTCATTTCAATCATCCTGTTTTTTCAATCCCTAGATATTTTTATTCGTGAGGTATAGTACTATTATATTCAGAAAAAAATATCATTACGTTGGCAGTTGTCACTTCGCGTCTTGCATTTGATTGCAAGTGACCTTAGCTTCTGTTATAAACTTTTATAGCAGGTTGGAAATGTTAATGCTGAATAAATATTTACTCCCGTAGAAGGTGGTCTTATGTGGTTTTTTGATATCACGTAATTTAACAGTAGCTTAATTATTAGGCACGGAGCAATCACGCAAACACCTTAATATACTCCGTGATTGATGTCAGAATTCTAGATTACGTAATTATGATATTGTAACAAAATTTGCAATTAAAAATAATCTACTAGTCGACCAAACTGTCGCGGTTGATTAAAATAATAGTTAGGTATAAGTATACAAACACCTTTGTCTTTATTTAGATATATCATTTTGTTATGCTCTAGACTTTAGATTAACACGTCAACACAACAACTAAACGTAAACATGTTAAAGGACATCAGTAAAAAATAATAAGCGTGTTTAAGCTTCTGGTTTTTTATGGTATGATTAATTTTAATTGATTAATATATGTTTAGTTACCTAATAAATAAATATAAGATCATCAAAATCTTAGAAGACCTAGAATGCGTTATTCCCTCCTTTATGTGTTCCTTTATCTACTAATATCTAAAAAATTAAGTTATTACTTCATTCATCTTATTCATGATAAAGTGATGTTGTAGTTATAAATTCAACTTAACCACGGTACAAAGATGTTGTGAAAAATGAATGTTCCAACTAAAATTTAAACCAATTTATTATACTGGACATCTAGTTGCACTTGACGTTGATGTGAAGCATATATTAATTAAAATTGTTGAAGACCGGCTTTTAGATATCATTTTCAATTGTGAGATGGTACTTTATATTATAACTTAATTAAGGATAGCGCCTGGGGCAATGAGAGACATTTTCATCGAGCTGAGAAAGGAAATATTACATCCACGACTACATGATGTGTTTAGATAGCTTATTCAATCTTCTTGATATACGTAATTAAGATCTTTACTTATGAAATTGGCAATTATTTTCTTGATACAAGATGCAAATAGCCTTGACTCTGCTTTGCTTAAGTTTTCTTCGTCTAAATTCTTTTAAAATTCATTTATAATTTGCTTCTGAGCGGGATGCTCATGGGTCTTAAAAAAATACTTTTTGACTGCTTTTTGTTTACTAATCATAAGGAGTTGCAGGAGTTTAATTAATATAAAATCTCACTTGTTTTAAATTTGTGGGAAAAGTAACTCCGTTTCAAAATATGGTTTATCTTTCAAGTAAGAATGGGGCTGCTTATATTAATTGTTCTTTTTAGCCTTGTGATTTATCGCTTGTACGTATTTTATTTACTAGAGAAAAACTCTTTATACTATTTGCTAAAGCGGGACATTTCTATTCTTGCTAGGAACGGCGGCATAGACTATCAAAAAGAGACAAGTGGGATTGTCCCGCCTATAGATTGACGTATGGTCACGTCACCCAAGAAGAGTGTTGGGGTAGTATTCTTTTCGGCCGCTATGCTAGGTGGTAGACCCATATATAAGGTTGTCTGGGTAGGTACCACCGCTTTTCTTATTTCTGCCATGAAGCAGTTCGCTGTGTTTCGCATTTAAGGGAAAGGTAGTCAGTGTAATTACTGGGTACGGAAGGCATATCATCTTAGTCCCCAGGATGGCAACGCACTTACAGTGTTAAGTGATTTACCTTTAATATTGCAAGTGTCTATAGGCGACGGTAACCATTTAACACCAGGTGGGCCGCAAGCATGTTTGAAATCTCGTAATATATAAAAGAAAATCTACAACACGGTACACTTTTTTCTAACGCACTTATAATTATAATAACTACATACCAAGATTCTTCTTCTTTTAAATTAATAGCGCACGCGACACATAAAGATTACGCATTTCGCCAGTGTCAAGTGAAAACGTAACATGCAATTGTACGGTAGATTGAGTTATAAATGGAGTCTCTCAACACGTGTTTTTACAACAAGATTCGGGAGAAACACGTACCAAGATTCAAAAAACTATTTGTCGGTTGTAAAAAGTGTATTAGGCATTTATGTTACTAAGTAAAAAGAAATATGTCACTAATTTAGCATCCTGTCTGTTTATGATCCTCCAGTTGATACATACGATCAAGCTTATACTCAGAGGGGCTAAGCAGAGCCTTAGGTAACATTTCTTTACATATAAAGATACATCTGGCAGTATGGGCCATGCAGTGCCTCCAAATCGTGACAGATTGCCAGTCTGCCAATTTTGATCTTTCTTCAACAAACTCACTGTATTGCAGTTCATTATCATGTATTGACCAAATGTCTGAGTAGAATTTGAATTTGAAAAAAAGTCTGAGTAGAATTTGTAGGGAACAAATTCTACTCAGACTTTTTTTGCTACAACCACGATGCCTGCAGTAATTGTTTTCAAACTTAAGTAGGCACGTCATTTAGTTCGCGGTGAAACTTCCTTTGAAGCATTACATCATATTGAACATAATTTCCTTGTTTCAAAACACAGCGGGATGCAGTAACAATACTGTAAGTAGAGGTAGGAACTTTAAGTACACTTTTAATATCATATTTATTGTTTTGTTCCGCTTAAACTGTGTTGCTGTCAAGATTTTAAATTGATTTTATCATACTCCTGTATATTACTATCTAATTACGTTGGACTGTATAAAAGTCTTATGAAGTTTATGATTACGTGAACATTGAGTAAAGATTCAAAATAATATTGTTGCAACTGTGTCGAGAAATTTGATTCTGGTGCTCTTAGTCTGCCCTTCGTATTAGGTTCAAAGATACCAGGTCTGATTCCGGGGGGATTAAGGGGGTTATATTTTTGTGTTCGGTTTGGTTGATGGCCGGTTTGATCCGCGTGTGTAAGCTAGTATCACCATCTTATCTAAGTTTGTCTCCAACAGTCTCCATAACAATAGCGTTAATAGCATTGTTGTGACCCGCTACATAGTAATAAGTAGCCAGTACCTCAGAGGCTGACGCTATTACGGTGACGTTTCTTGTCACCATCGGCCTTATCATCTAATATCATTTTGTTTCTATATCTATATTATTAGTATCTCTTACATAAGTGAGATCAAGACCAAATCTCCCAGGAAAAAAAAACAAATCAGCCGCTGTAATATTCGTACAGTCCAAATATACAAGCTTAAATCTGCCGTGGAAAGTTTCAAATTAGATTCAAATCTATTATTAGAACATTTTTTTGTAACAGCAGAAGACTAAAATAGTCTCTTATTCGTCGAATGCAGATTCGCAGTCATAGAAAGCTGATTAAAACGGATTCATACCAAATATATCTGTTTTTTTAATGGTGTTCAGATCAACGAAATCGGCTCAGTGAAATCTTTGTTGCTTAGCATTTAAGGTTGCCGCACACCTAAGATTCATACGTGTACTGAATTTATGTTTCTTGATACACTTGTCTAAGATGCAAACTTATTATGATTGGTTATTCTTTCTCTTTATTGCATTTCACAAATATTCAGAGTAACATAGTTTGCAAGGACGACCTATAAGAGAAAACTTCCAGCCAAACCAGAATATAATCGAGAAACTATATTATTACGCGGGTGAGACAAAAGTGTATTTGTGTAGAAAAATAGGTATAGTTACATTACACAAGTTATTATTGCGAGATATTATCATTACGTTTCAAAATAAAATATACACACATAAGACCATTTAATATACTTCTTAATCTAATACATAGGAAAACTAATAAAAATAGAAACAGAGGCGGTTAAAATACATAATTGTTAAAAAGACAAGTAATAGATTCTCTTCTAAATAAACTTGAAACTTATGAATATGTTGATTGGTAAGTTTCCACTAATTAAAATAAAATTGTGTAGATATCACAGAAGTTTGTTATAGGCGTAATGTAACTGACACATTTGCTTCCTTTATTCTTAGCGGATGTAGAGACAGTTGATGGAATAAACTTAAGCAAACCCATTACTGATAGTTTAATGCACGATCAATGTGAGTCGGCTCCCACTCGACAAGCAGCCAAATATTGAGTTTTGCCGTTTGCATTGTGTAGAATAAACTCGTGTTTCTGTTGAAGCATACATTTCGTTTGCAAATATTTGTCTTTTCCAAGATGTATTTTGGGAATTAAATTTACTAAGTCCTTTGTTGGCAATAGTCTGACTGATAGATATTGCTTTGGTTGGTCTTTTCTTGATAAAGTAGTGTTTCATTGTAGATTTACTATTACTGAATTATTTAAGAAGTTATTTCGTGAATGGATGTTCATTTTGAAAAAAGAACATTTAGGATGGGAGATCGCAGCACAGTTATAAAACGCGACGTAATTTGATTTAAATAAAATTGTTAAATCAAAATAAAAAGCTCTTTATTTAAATGGACTTTGCTAAGTACCTACTTTTAAATCTTCCAAAAATCTACCACCTTTCCCGGATGAAAAAAATATTACAAAATTTAAGCACCTTTATTGAGAATACCAAACAAGAAAACTACCAAACAATGCTGTCATTTTAATGGCATAACTAAAGACAAACAATTAAGATGTTCAAGCTTGCTTTTGTGTAGCAATTAAGTGAGGCGTTTAAGTCAATTATCGTACTTAATTTTCGGACCACCCCGATGCTGATTAACTACACTAAAAAGGTTGCCAAAAAAGATTCTAATGCGACTTCTTAATTCATACATGCGATCATTAATATGATTCTCGCACGCATTGTGACCAGGCCGGCAGGGTAGGCAGGAGTGCCTAAGGCGATGTAAATTTGATTGATGAAAACGACCCACATACTTGCCGCTTTAGTAATTCAAGGAAGACTTAAAAACGGGTGCACCGACCGCGGACCTTAAAGGGTTCCGTAGAAGATGTAACGTTATGGTTATGGCGAGCTTGTAATAATTTTCAACTTTTTTACTTGTGTAAAATAAAGAAGAATATCAGGACTGTTGAGATGATTTACAGTGTAACTTCTGTCCTGTTCTGTTGTTTGTTGGTTGAAGATTTGCTACTTTTTGGGTTTAACGCCCCAATTGTGGAGGCGACAAGATTTCAAACGATGACTATTTTGAACCACAGCATGACCAATACTGCTGGACGTGGCTGTCTGTGTAACCAAATGTTATCTGAAGCTCTGCTCAAGCTCTTTTGGGATTATGAGCGCGATTGTATGTATGTATATAAAATAAAGAATATAGCAAATGAGTTATAAGGTGAAGAAAATTAAACTTGAGTGAAATTCAAATTGAAGACCAATCATAGTAGGTACCTATTCGACGCGAACAAAAACTTGAAACTAAAATTCACTTTATTAAATGTGCTCTACTGTTAGAATGCATTACGAAATACGAACAGTTATGGTTACTCATGTGACGAAACTTTGCATAATTCCATACTAGTCCATGAAAAACCTGGATTTGTAGCACGAACCTCGATTATGTTATTATTCCGATATTTCGGCGCAGTTGCATGCGCCATGGTCACGGATTAACTAAGTCTTGCGAGTTGATATATTTATTGAGTTGAAAACAGTAGCTTTGAAGTATGGAATGATTGCCTACTCATATATTTTTTTACTAAAAATAGAAAATCCGGTTAAGGTTTTAATACAATCTATATCCTGTAAGTATGAAAATAGAAATGAAAGTGCTTAGTTATGGTAATAATCAACTTTTGACTTGCTTAGTTTTCGTGAAATCGCACCAATAAAGATTATTATGTATGCAATCGCTGACTATGATAATGTGTTAATGTTTTCTAGAGTTTGAAAGTTTTTCTGTAAGGAATCAATAATTCTAGATGACTTTCATAAAAACATAATGAGATTCACTGCAACAATAATTACTTACGATTTCATATTTCATTCAGTCACTTTCGTTTGTTATAATCTTTGATAAAAACTTATAATGTTTATTTTTTGTATGAGAACAAAATTTTGTCTTTATATGTAAGAATTTAGTCAGTTTTTGCTTCTAAAAAGAGTGTTTACATTGCATTTTTTACGAAGTTCCAAAGGAAACAGAAATTTCTATGCATTTTTGATTCACATAAACTTTATTCCTTTATCTAATATTGATGTTGGTACATGTGTTCCCCCCGTACAATCCTGGTCCATTCAAAAGAGGCGTGTAGGCACTTTGCAAGTCAGCAAGACGAGGATCGCCAGTGCACCGCATATACACGGTAATATATTACCGTGGCATTTATTCGATCTTGTATTTTTTTATTATTATTAGCTATCTATGCATTTACAATCCACTTTCACTCATCATCACGTGGGATATAGTCATTGCTTGATATTTCTATTAACAAAAATATTAGGTAGACTGAATCATAGAGAAACATGGCTGGGTTTAACTAATGGGACGAAGTTTCTTATTATTCCATGAATTCACTGTGCATCGGTTCATATTGTTATAGAGTGGCTCCCAGAGCAGTGCCTGGGACTTGTGACAAAAGCGTAGGTTTCTGCATTATGAAACATCAACACTCACGTCCACAACCCCGACTTCTTGAACTGGTCTTTGAATGTAGAACAATTAAAAATCAGTTTCAATTAAATTTAGACGTAAACTTCGTATTTTATATTAATGCCACTGAACTGTAACTGGCATCAATGTTCGATATGGAGAAAAGCTCTGAAACCCTAAGCGGCGTCACAAAGCACTACAACTGACTCCGATAAGGCTGGCTCTCTGCTCTCGAAAACGCTGATAAATAATATCCACGAGTACATACTCTGATTTTTAATAGGGTTACCACTAAGGCTAAATTATTCTAAATTATTTTTAAATATAAAAAATTGCCTTCAAAACTAAAAACGGAGAAATAAAAATTATGTTATGTTTATAAAAATCTATTTTTTTTTGTAGTCGGTGCCAACCTCAAAATTTTTGAATAAACGCTGTCACTTGTATTTGGGACCGACCTCAAATAACATTTAGATTTTTATAAAGAGAATTTTTATTCCTCCGTTTTTAGATTATAAGGCGGTTTTTTTTATTTAAAATATTTTTTTAAAGTATAATTTACCTCATCCAAAGATCTAAGTAGTAAAACTGCGCTAAATGCCTAATGAGCGAGCAGTAAGCCCAATTAGCAAACCGTTCATATACCAATTTAGTCTCGAGCCAGCCCTGACTCGACCGCACTCTACACAACCGCTATTAATCGTGAATACGTTTTACAAGAGATATTATTAAGAACATTGTTTTAATTAGCTGAAATATTGCTTTTAAGGCGACAATTATTACCTTTCGCTTTTTAAATAAATAAAGTGCATTTGCAACGAGTTGAAATTCAAAAGAAACGTTGGACGAAATACCACTGACACTGGTGCAGGAAATTTTCGTATCAGATTATGGTAAAAAAAATATTGGCCGCTATTTGAATGTTTCCAACATGTCCCAGATGAGACTTTTTATATTTTATATTTATAATGTGAAAAAACTTCAATTTGGTGCATTTGCAAACACCCCATATCATTTTTACTGTACTATCTCGTATTGTCTTAAAATTTTAACACCAACGTAATTAATTGAAAGCGTATATTTTGTTCTTTTTTACATTTCACACTTTTGCTTTTTTCAATGGAAAATGAATAATGTTTTTAATTTGAATTTATAACAGAATTAATTTTTCAATTCATGGCTTTCAGAGCCTAATCCTTAACCCTAAGAAACATCGAAAAATGCTCAGTCGAGTCGCGAGCCCGATTTTGATGGCAACAAGAACTGCATCATTGGATTGATTGATTAAATAATTATCATCGCTTTGATTATCGCTTCAACCAAGGTGGGACAAGAAATATTTTATTATTCCATTAGTTTCCCGTATATCATTACTTCCCGTAAATCGATCTTTATTAACAACACTATCGAATGGTGTAATAATACAGGCTGTGTTTTTTTTTCAAAACCATTGGGTTCGATTTCTGGCTAGATTTTTCAAAAATTCTATGATACAGTTTTTGTTTTCATCAAAATCATGCTCGTGACTCCTTTGAGCATTTTCAATATTCCTTATAGATTAGGATTTGGCCGTGAAGGCCACTTGAAAATATTACTATATGTATGTATAGTGCTCATACAAAATAAAAATAGTCTTCAGTTTATGTCTCTGACCTGGATTTTACTGATGTTAATATTTCGAAAACCGTTTAAATTCAAGTTTCAGTCTTTTATCGTAACTATAAATATCTTTTTTACTTTCTTCAAAAGATACATTAAGCCATTGATCGCGGCTAAAGTTGATGACGAGAAAAAGAAGTAATTTTCAGAAGAATGGTTAGAAGCTTTACAGTCCATTATGATACAAATGAGCAGAGCTCACGAGTGTCATACGACTTTTCAACACACTTGGAGGAAGTGACATGAACCTATTTTTGATTTTGGCAGTATTAGACTTACATGAAAAAACCTGTGGCCTCGCAACTCTCAAACAATATTTGGTTTGTCTTCGCGTCTTGAAGAACAAAAGCCAGGTTTCAATAATATTTAAATAAAATAATGTACTTTGCTTAAAAACTATTGTAAAACGTTAATATTTTATTTAATCTAATAGTATTGATATGTAATATACAAACAAGTTGGATTTATCTTTTCAAAAATTGGAACTTAGCTCATAGACATGTTATGTTCGTGCTAAAAATGCAAAAAAAAAATCTATTTGGTGCACTGTGACGGCATGGGGACTCTGTTTTGTTGTGGTTATTATGTGAGAAACACACATTTTAATGCGAACTTGAAGGAGAAAATACTGAAGGTGCGGGCTAGATCCTTTTTCTTCCCCATAATATGGAGAATCTAATTTAAAAAAAATCTTAAAAAAATATTTATTACCGCACTAGTGCGTAATGGACGGTGAAATCGGTGTGGCAATGAGAGTTTTATAAGCAAGTGTGTTGAAAAAACTTTTGTACTGGGCTAATTTAATTCGATACCAAATTCTCATCAATATTTTATTTAATCATAATTTAACTTTAGGTGTAAAGAAAACTATTTTTTGCGAGGGTAATAGGTAAGTAAGCAGGAAGGGACCTTACAAGTAGTCATCTTTCAGAACATTAGTCACGATGAATAAAATTCTTTGATGACTATTAAAAACCGCGATAATGTCTGTTAAAAATTTAATTATCTATAGGAAATGAATTTCTTCGAAGATTTCATGACTCGCCGAACTCGCTCGCGCTGAACGATCGCAACGAATTACGCTAAATTAACAATAACATTGCAGCAACAATTCTTCTGAAAATGGAATAACGAATCGAAATTAGAATAACTATTTCTGTTTTCGAATCAAATAAAAGAAACAGCTCTTCTTTTTAACAACGTACGCGTATTAGGGGAAATCAGTCTTGGCTGATGAAGCGTACTGCGCGACACGGTTGCGCAGGCGCATAATAGCGCACTTTCATTTCACGAGGAAAAAAATGTTCGCACTCGCTCCGGGATTTTATGACACACATTCGTAATTTGCTTCACACATTATTATTTATGAAGTGAAATTTTGTACCTCGTTACAGATTTGCTGATTGCCGGCGTGATTGTGGCAATAGCGTGATCAATCGAGATAAACTTAAGGAAATTCTTATTTCTGTATAGCCGTCTTAGAATTTATTAAACATGTAAAGATATCGTCGATAGTAATATGACGATTTAGGAGTGTAAGTTTTATAAATAACTTGATGACTGAATTGCATAAAATATACAAGTTTGGTAAAAGTACTGGATAGCCACAGTACTTTTACCAAACTTGTGTCTCCATAACCATATATAAATATACTAACATAATATAATAATAATAATAATTAAAAAGCTTTCATTGCTGTTAGAAATTAGTCTTAAAAATAACCCTCCACTGTAATATGCAGCAACCTTATCCAACAGTTTGTCGAGGCCTCCTCTAAGGCTTTTCACGCCTTCCTATCTTTAGAACTTCTAGTTCATAGCACTCCTGCAGTTCGTTTTAAATCATCCTCCCATCTAATATTCTGTCGGCCTCTGCATCTTTTCTGGTCTCTGGGATACCATTCCGTAATGGCCTTTGTCCATTTTGGTTGCATACTCATGATAACATATAGTAAGATACAACTAATTTGGTGGGTTCATGAATCAAAAACCGTTGTACCTGTATACACACAGTCAGGCTCATCTGCGTTCCTGAGATAACAATTCTGTAACTCCAACTTTATCCTAGCCCGTGAAAATTAAAATCTAGGACAAAAACAAAGACTGTAAAATGTTAGTGTAGAACACTATGATTCTATAATGAATAGAGTTCTTTACATAAGTAAGAATATATTTTGTCTTATTGATATCTTCAGTCAAATTGTGAAGTCGTAAATTAGAATCAAAAGAAATAATAATAAAGAAAAAAAAAACGTATTTTAATTGGCTGCGATTAGTATTCTAGAGGTGTCGTATCTTGTATATTCAATGTATCTAAACTACTATTTTGTATTTACCCCAACCGTTAAATCCTCACACATAGCCGCGGTAAACTTTATTTGCAAAAGTCGAGACGGCGCGTCGAATCAATATTCTAACGGCTTCTAATTATAAAGTTTAGCAAATTTCCAAAATACATCTTGAATTTCAATTAGTTAGATTTTTGCAATTTCACATACCTACAGAAAATCGGAAAAGATCGATGAACTTATATCTTTTGCTATAGCACGATTTTTACGCTGATTTAGTTTTTATTGCAAAGCTGTCCGAGGTTTTAAAATAAGTTCTTGCTTACTATTATGTAAAAACAAATGCAACAGAAAATGTAAAACTTACTTCTGTTTGTTAAATAATATTTTAAACTTTTGAGTTGCATTATTTGACTGAAACGTCGAGTATAAGGTATATAGTATTTTGATACTTACTGATTGTAATGTGCGTGTCTAGACCTAATTTAATCATCCTGTTACTTCTGTTTTTTTATTTATTTATAGGTTTTGGCCTTCATATTGAAAAGCTGTAAATGATAATAAGTCGAAAAATGGAAGTGAGCTGAGCTAAATCCGGAATCCTTAACAAACAACCTAATCTAATAATGTTATTATCATTACTGCGGTACCTAGTTAATCAGGCGACAAAACTAAGTTTTACAGGTATGTCTCTATTAATATTGTAGCTATAGGTCTATAAATAAATAAATCGCAAGATCAAGAAATATATGTTCCTGGAATAAAAGACGTTCCTTTCCCACGATATTTTGTCTGTCATACGTTACTGTGGAATTCACATGTACTTGACATAAATATGTACCACGTTGATCAACTTCGTCGAACTTATATCTTTCGTCTTCTCTTAGTTAACTATTACTAAAGCTTTACAAGTGCATTTAAGAATTACAACAAAGTAAAAGTCTATAATAAATGTACGGAGTAAATATTTTATTATTGTCTGCAATCATCATGTTTATATCAGTTAGAATATAACCAGGGTTTTGAAACATATAATGTTTCAAAATCCTGGTCATTTCTTAACAAATAGGTTGCTCATCAAATATTTTAGGGTTTTAGATGTATATCTTACAATTGCTGAGAGACATTATAAAAACATCTTTGTAACTTTAATGTGTGTTCCTTAGCAGAACTCTTAACACCACAGTTACTTCTAAAACTGTTACGTTGGATCAAGTAGATCCGACTGACAAGGATCTTTGCTTTTTAAGTCTCGACGCTATCATTTAAATCGTTAGAATAATAAAAACCTCAGTAGACTAGTGACATCTAACCGCGTTACCTGATAGATTTACAAGATCGATCGACGAACTTAAGAGGAAACACCACGGGCTAGAGAAATGAAAAATAGGTATTTGTAAATTCTATTGCTGTCGCGCAGTGCCCGGCCGCGCGAGCTATCAATGTGTGAGTGTGACTGTCAATGTTTGCGTGGCGCCGCGTCCGCCTGCGCTCGGCACGCTCCCAGAGACTTTCGTTACTCTGCCTTGCAGTCGACAAGTTGATTTCGGCGCTTACGGAGTATTTGTTTCGTGTAATTATTGTATTACCTTATATTGTATTACTTCACTGTTTTATATCGGCTTGTGTATTGGATTTTGAGATTTTGAGATCGTTTTATTCCCCTTAACTTTTCGCTCTGTTTCCCCTTCGAGAAGTGAGCAAGAAACGAATCGAGGCCAAGAAGACCTTCCGGATCCTGATGGAAGAAGGTGGTGTTATCCTCATGGATACCTGAAGGACGGCCTTCGGGTTATGTCGGACTCTTACCGACTAAGCACGCCTTGCCTAGTGTGGTGGGTGGTGGCTATAAGGCTATCGGAAGCAGCAGCCCCCTCAGGAGAGGGGAAAGTTTTTTTTTTTTTTATGTGATAAGATAGCAAACAAGCTTGCGGCCCACCTGATGTTAAGTGGTCATCGCTGCCTATAGATACTTGCAATATTAAGTGTAAATCACTTAACACCGCAAGTGCGTTTGCCATCCTGGGGACTAAGATGATATGCCCTCCATGCCCAGTGATTACACTGGCTAACTTTCCCTTCAATCGGAAACACAGTGAACTGCTTCACGGCAGAAATAAGAAAGGCGGTGGTACCTACCCAGACGACCCTACATATGGGTCTACCACCTAGTAAGGTGCACGCGCTTTCCTAGATAGACCAGCCCGCCTAGCATGAACACCGAAACACGATATGATATAGCCATTTATCGCTTTGAACTGTCAAAAATCATTGGATATAACCGCCAACTTGAAATTTTATCGAAACTGCGAACATGTGCAACAAAGCTTAAACATGTTCGCAGCTTGTATAAAATTTCAAGGCGACTGTTATATCCTATTCCATTATCTATACTAATTTATCTATATCAAAATAAATACATTATTTAGCACAAGTAATTAATTTTGCACAAAATTGTTCAGGACTTCATTTGATTTCAATGAATATCTTAAGAAATATCATAGTTTGAAATAAACGGAAAATAATAAATTTTGATTTTCAGAATTTTCTTTGCGTGCGCTGCGTAAACGGTTAAATTTATGCAAACATTTTGTATCACGGAATTATTCTCCGTTAACAGTTCTAAAAAAAAGTTTCAGAGAGCATTTATCTATCTCTTAAGGTTGACTCGCTATAACCTATTTTTGTTAAAAATTTTGTTCTAAAATAATGCACTAGATGCGAAGGTATTTTTGTAAACACAATATTATTCCTTTTTGATAAGGTAAGTTAAATACATTATTCATCACAAGTATTTAATTTTGTACAAAATTGTTCTTTACATCATTAGATTTCAATGAATATCTTCAGAGATATCATAGTTTTAATATAACTCCGCAGCTAAATAATGATCAAGTACTGCGCACGCATCTATACTGAGTTGTTTTTTGTTTGGTTGAACGCGCTTATCTTAGGAACTACTGATCCCGTCAGATTCGGACGCCTTAGAAACTCTAATAGGTTCAGAGACTCCTCCGAGGGAGATGCTCACTGGTCAGGAATCCTCTCTGGAGTGATTCGACCTTAAAGCTTGAGGACCCACCGAGGTCCTCTCTTTTACTAAAAGCCCTGGTGACTCAAAGAAGGTCATCAGAGACATCCTGTAAAAATAGTAAAAAAAAACCGCCTAGAAGGAGTGGGACGCGTGAACGAATGGTTCCGTGCCATAGATTTTATGAAACTGTCCGAAAATTATTTTTTCGCCCGCCCTAGGCAGTCGATCCGGGCTCAACTTTTGAAATCGCGACTTTCATTGCTTTCTCTATATTTATTTTCGTTCGACTAGCTCGCATAGCAGCTAGACAGCCATTCTATGTGGATTGTCTCACTACGCCCGCCCCCGGGATAGAACCGCGAACCCTGGGGTGCCAGGGCATCGCGACGCGCAGTATGGGAAACCCTGATATAGGCCTATATACCTCCATAGCATCACTCTACGACTAATAGGAGTTGAGCATCAATGAAAAATTTTGCAAAAATGGGAAATCCACGCGGACGAAGTCGCGGGCACAGCTAGTCCTATTATATAAGACAGTTCAAAGCGATAAATGGCTATATCATAATTATCGTGTTTCGGTGGTCATGCTAGGCGGGCAGGGTATGAACGCGGAAGGCGAACGGAACCCATAGTGGGGGCGATGGGATTATTTTTCGCAGTGGCGGAAGGCCGCGTGATAATCCTAAGTTGCCAAAGGGGCAGTGAAGTTAATTTGAGCAGTAGCATCTGCGCAGTCGAGCTAACAATCAAACATCATAATGTGTTAAATACACTGCACGCAAAATATTCATCTAGAAATATCGATATCGATGAACAACACTAGGTTAAATCGATAAAATTATCGACTACATGTCACGTCATGAGTGTATACGTGTTAGTCCGCGTCTCCCTAACCTCAAGCCTCCCCCCGCAGAGCGCGATAGAGACAACGGCAGCTTGGACTGAAAATACCTATTAAAAGAACAGAAAATCAACGATTCGTAGTCCCCTGATTTCTTCTCCAAAACTTAACCGATTTAAGTACTTTTTTCATAAAAAAAATAACAAAGGCTTGAGCTGTGTTCCTATGTTTTAATTTTCTAATAGAATTTAGTCAAATTTGTTTCCTGGATGTTTGAACACAGAGGAAAATTTGGCCATTTTTTTAGGTTTTTGAACGTTCATATATCTTTTAATAGTTAATTTATGAAAAAAACGAAAACATAGGGACATCTTAATAGTGGCCATAGATATTCAGGAAAAAAATTATATCTCTACCGGCATTGTCCAGGGAGGAAACAGGGGACAACGTTTGTATGGAAAAACGGGCCTTGTGTTTCCTCTTAACCCTATGTGGGAGTTACCAATAAGTTATCGGCACCAAATACACCGGTTTCCACTAGCCTATCAACCAACAAGCCCATTGGATAACTGCGTGAATAGTTATTTATTACAGAACATTAATTGTGATGTCCATTTGCTTAGTATGGAGCTCGTAAATTGCTAATATTGACATATATGAGAACGCTTCACTGTAAGTAATTTATAGTTTTGATTTCTATATGATGAACTTTATTAATTAATTTAATAATATTATTAAATTCTAATTAAGATATTGCAATTAACTTGAATTATATTAAGTATAATTATTGCGTACCAAAAAAATTTACGA
Source organism: Elophila nymphaeata (assembly GCA_955850985.1). Classification (NCBI taxonomy): domain Eukaryota; kingdom Metazoa; phylum Arthropoda; class Insecta; order Lepidoptera; family Crambidae; genus Elophila; species Elophila nymphaeata. The sequence continues at coordinate 11,990,035 of OY039076.1, read as the reverse complement.
TTTATTATCCATAAATTAGGTACCTAAGAACTGTCACTTCGATCTATCGTTTGCCAAACATGATCAGTAGTGCAATATCTTGGTCTCCAATCATACTCATATCAATTTACAGTAAAATACAACTTAAATCGAAATAACTATCTTCCTAATTAAGTTCTCATATTTTGGCACAATGAGCTTCTATTAATATACTTACTTTCATAGCCAGTTAATGATCTAGTGATTTTATCAGAAATTATAGTCATGGTTTCTTAGATATTCAACATAATCATCGTCAGCATCATCAACCAAGCGGTCCACTGACCTTTTTTTTTTATGACGATGGGAAATCCATTTGCGGACCATACCGCATGCTAGCTAGACGCACGACGTGTGTGAGACTCCCCGAAACATACGAGGGCCAACCCGTATGCAGGCCAGACCTTAGGGACGGACAAGCCACTGACCTAACAGGTAATTGGTTGAATTGAATTTAAGTTATTCTGACATGACCAATTCAATGCTAGTAGAACTTTTATGATAACATAACCTAACGTTCAAAAATTTGTCTTACTAGACAAAGCTGTATTGGTGATAGCGGGAAGTTAACCGCTAGACCTGTGTGCGTATACAGGAGACAGTCAGACTGTATGCTGTAAGAAAGGGAAGGGTGGAAGAATTACCAGACCATAGAATAATGGAGATGGGTATGAGGATGTGATCTCTTCCAGGTTGCCTGGAAGAGATTGCCTCTTAGCAATAAGGCCGCCTTTTGTACTGTCCTATGTGTATTATATGTTCTGTATTTTTCTCTTTTTTGTCTGTGCAATAAAGTATATTTGAATTTGATGTGAGGTATGCCGGGACACCGCATCCAGGCCGGCGTCTGGTAGTCAGCCTCGATTCACTACCTACTGGTAGACCGGTGCAACATCAACTGAAACAGGATAAATAAATTGTCAAGCTTTTTGCAAAAACTTGCAAAAAGAGTAAGACAAAAACTGACAGATAGAAACCAAACAGACGTATAAGAATTAAGTAATAGATAAATAAGGCAACATAGTATAATTAAAAGGAGGAAAAAATAATATGAAAGAAAGACTTATGTTCGTATTATAGAAGGAGTTTCAAGAATGAACGCCGAATTGAGCGCCCTACGTTTCTATCACTTTGTGATTGATAGAAAAGTGACAAACGATACTCAAGACATGTTTGACTTCTGAGTGTCATTCTGTAATACGGGCCTTAAAGTGTGAAAGAAAATGATGATGGAGAGTACATAGGATATATAATATCTATAAGACAAATAAACATGTAATTAAATAGAACACAAATAGGGAAATAAATTATAACATAGTAGAAATAAATATAGAAATAGCGTAATAGATAAATGAATAAGAAAATATGTAACAGTATATAAATAAGCACCGTGAAATGTTAATAGAATAGCACGCATACAGATAGAAACTGACTTAAAAAGACAACCAAAATCTACATAAAATAGAGGAGCACGAAAATAAAACGTTCATACATTAAATTATTTTGTATATAAATTAATGTTTGAACGCCTTACATACATACAATGAGCCACATCTGGCAGTGAGGATCATGGAGTGCCTCAAAATAGTGACTGGTTGCCTGTCGCTCAAATAAAATGGGCACCAAAACTGAAAAAGTACAACCTCCAATGAGCCAATAAATGAAAACCATTAACCAAGATAGACGTCACACTTCTAAATCATCTCAGCTTTCTGGGTAAGCCTTTTATAAAGCTTATCGATAAATGGAAAACATCAACGAAGACAAATATGAAGCGGGAGGAACAAAAGCCCGTGAGAGATGGCACAGCTGGCTTTGAACTTTGACATAAACGGTCACGAACAGTAAATTATGTTACAATCACTTTATCGTAAGCACTTAGATAATGCTGCAATTTTTTAAATTTTGACATTATTATCGAAGTTGAATTCACTTACTTTATACTCTACACTTTTCAGATGAAAATATGGGTTAATGTATACGTTTGTTGACAGTTCTTTCTTATTTATCCCGCATGTTTCGTACCTGATGAATGCTCGTGTTTTGTCAATGTAAAATTTTGGTAGCCGTGCGTGATGAATTTTTTGGTCTGATTTCCATTTTTATCCTCGATGAGAGCGTACTAATAATACTATGAAGCATTAATTTTATATTTTTAAATTCAACTGTTACTATGGAATTTGTATCTACTTGTTGATTAATATATCTCAAATTGTAAGATATATTAGTAAGTGTTTTCCAACTTTGTCATTAATTTGTTACTGCTACTAAATAGTAGTAGAATTAAATCAGAGTTTTTCGATTAAGTTCATCTGTGATGGGAGGTTTAGTATTACATTTCAATGGGTAGTCATTCATACATTTAGAAACATTTCGTCAAAATGTGATGCGTATAAGAATTGTGAATTATATTGTCCACGGCATTCTCGTACAGCGATTGGGAGTTACTGCAATCAGATTGCAAGAGTTACAAAGAATCACCGACAAAGGTTCGTTTCAAATAGTACACTACAATACAACAACATTGTTATCCCCTTCGGAAGGTCTTCAGATATTATTCGTGGCTAATGTAGTCATTGATAGATCATTCGTTTGATTGATGCGTGCATGCGAGTACTTTCAATCTTGATAACGTTAAGATCAGGGAGGCTTTCTTTGTCTATTTTGTATTGGTCAACCTACAAGCTGGTTATCTGACTATCAATATCTTTGCTGTGGCTTAGCGACCACCATCAATGTAGGAGTCAAGAACTTAAGATCAGAAGATTTGAAACGAACGGAATGTTTAGAAGATTTTAAACATAATTTTATATCACAAATACCACAAAATTTTATATCACTTGATTCAAATTGCTATTAGCCTTTTAAAGAAAGCTGTAAGTATGTTATACTTGTACTATATATTTTTTAGGAATATGTTTTACCACATTTGTCTAAACGTCTGCCTGAACTGAAGCTGCTATTTTAACTTACGAAAGTTTTATCTGATTACAGTTTTGATAACTAAACAAACAAGTCGATACAATGTCATATAATGTCATAGTAATATATCATTGTATGGCAATGCACTAGTTATGTAAAAACCTTTAAATTTTTACCATTTTTTCATTTGGTTTTCGATTTTTCTGTCATTAATCATGATTAGAGCACGTGCTTAGGAATATAATCTAGTTTTAAGTATTGCTCTGTTTATTTTATTGTGATGTGATTGGTTATATCCTGTTTCGTGCCTTTTATTCAATAAAATAAATAAATGTCAAACGCCTGAAATTTCGGCATATAAGAGTGATAAGTACTTTACGCATAAATTATGAAGAATAACAACAATTAGATGTATAGGTATCAATATTATAACAGGAGTTTTGTTACACTACTAGATGACAAACAAGACGACACGGTAATGTTGACGGCCCACCTGGACCCTGTTTAATAAACGTTACAAATTGTGATTTCTAAATGTAAATTACAAGCTACAAGTTTCAGTTCAATAAAGTTTACTACTTACAAATTGACATTGACAGAAAATTTACAAAATTGCATAATTTAATTGTACATACAATTTTACATATTTCTGTTAAGTAAACATTTTCTCTGTACAGGTGACAATTTACATATTTGTACGCAAAACTGTTTTATTGAACGCATAAGAATTGTAATTACAATTTTACATATCTTGTAAATTGTAGTAAAATTTCTACAGGTGGTAGAAAAATGCACTGAAAAAAATCGACTTGCCTCAGGCGGGACCCGCCTGAGGCAAGTTGATTTTTTTCAGTGCATTTTTCTAGTATTATATTTGCGCGTTTGTAAACGCAAAAGTAAAATTATTCTACAGGTGGATTCGTCCTGTGTCAGAACTTTGCAATTTTGTGCCTCAATTTAATAAGTGAAGAAGCTTATAAACATTAGACATATACACAACATAGTGAACAGCCAAATTGAGTATTTTTTGATGGAATGGTTGTAGTAGTTAAGTGGCTTTTGAAACGCGGGGAGATAACCGTAAGTCAAACAATTTATTAGTACGAAATTACGAGGAGTCGTCGTCATATAAGTTTGCACTCGCACTTTCTATAAACCAAAGTCTTATAGCCATAACAATAAAAGCTTCGTCCCTTGCAAATTGTAGAATGCACAGATATTCATCTGCATCGAACATACTCTGCACTGTTAAAGGTCCTGTTGCCATATTAAAGAACCCTTCGCAAGGTTCCATAACCTAGTAAGTTGTTCATTGATAAAGCTGGTGTTTCAATGAATAATAATTAGAAGAAGTGCAAATCAACACCAAATAATTCTATAAGGTTTAATGGGATTCTGATTGACATCTGGCAAGTGTTAGTCATCGCAGCCGTAGGGCATAATGTTACCGGTTTCGTTTTTTATGTAGTACGTAAGTAATACTTGGTGAGTCTTTGTTAGTTTTTGTAAGTTTCCACTACAAGAGATTGAAGTAGGTAACGTGAAAAAGTAAATACATAGTAATGAGTAAAATACTGTAGTTAATATATTTATTGAAACATTCTATTCTGAGTGTCATGAAAAAGCATGCTAATAGCTTTAAAGATAATAATCTGGACAGGAACATACATTACCATGTATGGAGGAGTCAGTAGACAAGACCATACGCGAAATAAAGAGTACGTATATATTACTTTCATGAAAAGAAAAATTTCCATTTTATTGATATTTAAAACATTCTAATAAAACGTTATTTTTTATCAATATACATTAGCAGTAGCTTTTGTATTTGAGGTTCTTATAATGGTCACCAAATAAAAATAAACAGTTTCATCTGAAAGACAAATGATGATAATCTCTTGTGACATTCAAAATACTTATGTTTTGTGACATAGAAATCTACTGGCTAATCTAACTATCCATAGATTGTAAAGTAATTCAGTCTACTAATCTTTAAATTTGATCTGCGAACATCTAGAGAAAAAAACAACGCAAAATCTTATTTGTGTGTGCACGAGTAGGAATATCATAATACACAGCTAGTGACATTGAACGTGGTCCAACCGTGAAAGCAAATCGCATTGCACCGCTCAAACTAGTTTACTGGTATTTATACAGATATTTTCACTTATGTAAATGTTCAATCTTCAGCATGTGAACTATGCTCGGGTCCGGTTAGAAATTACGAGATAGTTATAAATATAGTTGCCCGAGATAATTTACATGTATTAAAATATTTTTCTACCACAATTTTATCGTTACGCTTACGGTATACACGATTAAAATCGATGTCACCATCATCTGAATATGCATTGCTTATTATTTTTTTAATCTTATTAAATCTTTCTCTTTGCAGATCCAAAATGGCATCGGATGTTGCGTCACACATATCACGGACGACGTTCGTGTGTTTAATCTTAGCTTTAATAAATGTAAGTATTACTACAGATAATATAATGCTTTGTTGTAGGGACTTTTTCTGTAATTATAGACGTATTGTGTGAGTGGAATAAATAAATAATATTATACCAGTAGTAACTATGAATTATGTCACTAGAAGTTAAGCACGAACCAAACCAGAAAAATAGTATTGACAATCGATTTACCTTTATTGAATCAAACGATCTAGTAATTAGTTCTGTTAAATTTCAATAATAGATTATGAATAGAAGCACAGCAACTAGCGTAAGGCAAACAATTGCGAATCTGTAGCTGGAAATGAAAAGTTAATGACCGGAATAACATTTATAATAGGAATAATACACTTGAAGCTCCGTTTACAATAAAAAGTTGACCTAGAACTGCATTGAGTAGGTAAGCAGAATCGAAACACCGTCCTTGGTGAGGTCGGCATCCGAACCCGGTAAAATGTAGTTAGCAACCGCCGCTAACCACGTACAGCAGTCGCGCAACTCTCCTATTTGGCCGTACAACAGTCTCAGTATCCGCTCCATTTGAGCCTGTCGCCATACTGAAAAGAGTGCACTGGGTTATCTTTAAACGTCGTACGAATGACGTCTTGTATGTGTGTGTCTCTACACACGAAGTTAATGCCATACGAGATCATATGGGATTCTCAGTAGTTGTGGGTAAGCTTGACGCGTGGACTACGACTTGTGCGTTTCTATGAAGATAGCTTGCAGTTCTTTTTTACAAGTGCGCAGGCGCGTCCGGTGGCATACATAGCGGACATATCGCACGCTTGCAACTGGACCGACTGAGTAAAAACATACGGATAGAGTGCTGTTTGCAGAATAGCACGCTTATATCAACGATTGCTGGGTTCGTCCTAAGTTTTTTGACACTTATCCACTGATCGTCATTTGCGAATGATTGGATGGATTTTCTTGTTGACGCGTTTGATATGTTAAGTATACTTGTACTACCACTTTGCTTTATAGCGTCGAGTGGTTTTGAGGTACTTACTTGAATCTTTTAAATTAGACCTTGAGTCAATATTCTTGAGATTATTCTTGTTTAGACCATTTATTAATTGTAAAACAGAAATGAGTTTTGTGAAATAAGGACGTGCATGTCTACTTGTGAATTACCTTTATCGTTAAACTTAGCTGTAAAAATAAAAGATAATTGGTCTGTTTATAATGATTATTGCGATACTCATGTTAAGACTTGTGCTAACTAGGTGTTGTATTGGAACTTAAAATCGTGTAAGCTATACCAAAAGATTTGTATTGTGTGTTTATATAGTGATTTGTACCTTGGATGTAGGTACGAATACTTTGTACATACACTCATCAAAAGTGTCTAGGGATCAAATACGTATTTGTGTATCGCCGCAATTGAGGATTATTATTTCAACTTTTTTAAATCGTTATTGATTATTTCTTTTTAACCGACTGCAATTTTATTTTCACTGTTTGATTTTAGAATTTTCCTTAATTTTTTATTAAAAATAGATATATAGTTTCCTATAAAAGTGTGTAATAGATAAAAATGTACTTGATCCATTGCACCTTTTATTTTGGCTGGCATCCTGTCACTATTTGGAGGCATCGGATGCCCGATTACCAGATGTGGCTTTACGGGTAACGAAATGTTACTTAAGGCTCACTACTCAACTACTACTCAACCCCTCTTGGGACTATGAGCGTTATCGTATGTATGTATGTAATTTCCAATGAAACTTATTACATACTTATACAGACGGTATTATATATAGACGGTACTATATCGTTATGTTACGTTAAAGTACATTATGATATACTTCAAAGCAGCTGAAAACAATGTGATAATAGAGACCATTGGTGATCAGATAAAGCAATTGCAATGGCAGGGCAAGAAGTTTTATAAGCAGGAGTCTCGTAAAATAGGCTCGTAACTTCACATTCTGTAATAAATCATGGTACTGCTAATAAGTTGCTAGTGAGCCCAAGAGCCGTTAAATTTATAACGTGTCGGAATAACATTAATCATCATGGAATTCGACTTTAGTATGTGAATATTGTGTTAGTAGCTAGAAACTTTCTCTATTGCTGACGAAATGGCTAATGATTCATCCGAGATGTCACTTAAGGTGGAGGGCAATAATTATTTAATTAAATCTGTCTCTCCCTCAGATATAAATCATTGTTATTACCCTTAAGCTCAAACTTGAAACTACATTTGATTGTTAGTGCGCAATAACCTGCAGATGAGAGTAACTCGAAACGAAACTACATATTACTAGTATGCCTTAGTAATTTTCATAAAATTTTAGCTATAACATTTTATTGGTAATGAATTACTATTCATTGGTTGAAGTATTTTTTATGAAGCACAAGTCACATTTAGAGCAAGATCTCCGTAGATTAATGTGGAAAAATATGTTTTTTGAAGCTAATTGAAATAAAATATTTTCATAATATTATACCAATTAAATAAAAATAAATCAAAAATGAACATTATAATTTTCTATAATGCGTTGCCGTATAACAATTAATAATAGAAATTTTAAGCTGCTGTCGAAGAAATTAGTAAAGGCGGTGAAATTTATTGTCCGCAATTTATTGTATCGATTATGAGCTGTATCTTATACGTAAGTTATGCGTGCCCTCCAACCTTTCTATCGCAACAATACAGCTTCCTGCGATTCTTAGAGAGATACGAATACATAATGTGGCATAATAAGGCTATGCTATCGGCTGAAATAACCGCAAAATTGCCTTCGTAACACGACCTATGCGGCATTCTGTAAAAGTTTTGTTAGGGTTATTGCTATTTTAAGTAAATTAAAATATTTTCAAAGTATTCCAAATGGAGCTTCTGGTATAGTAGTGGATTACAAAGTTAACAAAGTCTGTAAATGTTCTCTGTTAAAGTATAGTCTATTTTAAACTGTACATAATGATTTAAATGTATAACGCGTAGATTGCAATAGAGCAGATGTTTTCAATATGCAATATTTTACACTCCACGGCCTGCAATATTTATTTCTTGAGACACTGAACTTTGTTTGGTACTATGACATGTAAATAATAATAGTTGTTTAATTTTTAAAAACTACCTATTCACTAAAACTACTCAAGACCCGATTCTTAAATACACTGAAACTTCGCAGTAGGGTTCGCAAGACTTTATGGGAAAAAGCTGAGATTCGCGAGAATGTGCACAATCTAGCAACCCTATAGGTCCGACGATCTGTCCGTCCACTACTTACACACGTCCTGCGGCAGTAATGGTTTGTGAAACCGTGCGAAGCCGCCAACATGTGGTCCATTGTGTGTGTCACGTACCATTGGCTCAATTATCCATGGCTAATTACCCACCGACCGAGTTTACAATTCCAGTGGCTTCCTCCAACTAATCGTGGAGAATTGACTTGACTTCCTTGCTAGATTTACTGTTTACTTAACCTCCTTCGATTTGTCGTGACGGATTTATCGAGGCAACATTTCACATGGGACCGCCAATAGTATTTCTCTTTAATTGTTGTTGTAACGAAACGCTCATTAGTACCAAATGTTGTAAATATGGGCCATTGAATACATAAACGGCTCATGCGCCATGAGTGAACATTCTCAAGATAATGCACAGATTACATCGAAAACGAGACATTGTAATGGTCTAGAGTATTACCATATAAAGTTTAATTTGCTGGATATTTGTGTCGTTAACAGTTGGTACGTTAATAATAGTCTCTGAAGGTTAATGATAATATTTTGTTTAGATTTATAATTTCGAATCTAGTCATGTCTTAGAATCTACTGTTTGAGCTTTCTATGACAACATATCTTTCGAAATTACCAATTCAGTGGTGTTGTTAGCACTGCTCGCTTCAAGGTCACTAGTTTATAGGTTTGAGATGCAGCAGGACATGCAATTTGCCGTGCATTTCCCATGAATAATTCAGAAGAAACTCGGCTGAGCAACAATAAGATACGTCGCGTGCTTACGTGAGGCGAATGATGGAATCGTAACGGTCTCGAATTTGCCCGTCCATGGAATCTGATGAATATGCAGATCTCATGATGACGCCTTGTCTTGGAATGCTAACGGTTGGAACACTTCAACAATGCAATTCAACACCTCGGTTCGATTTCAGTCATCGAAAGTAATATTAATCCGGTTTGTACATGTAATTTGCATCAGACCTCCGATTTAATTACTAGTAAACGTTTAAACATCCCATCAAAAGGAGTTGACTCGATTGATTCCAATAGCTGTGATGTCTACAGCTTCCTGTGCTCGTAAAGAGAGTTATGTGTTTTCTATTAATTGCTGTCGTGTTTACGAATAAATCATATTGAACGTTTTCATTTTTCCTATAACAGCATTTACATATACCTCAAAATTTTATGATTAAAGTTCCAAATTGTTCTGGTGCGGCACAACTCACAATCATCGTATTTCATTGCTAGAAATTGCTGACAAGTTATGAATTACAATTAAATTAAAATGTCTGCTTTTACTAATGTTATAAGTGACTTTGCATTTGCCAAAGTGCAAAATTTCTAGACTAATTTAATTGTTACACTATTCATGTTTATGCTTTCTCGTGATGTTATCTCAGCTATTCGCACACCTGCTACAGAGTTGTCCACAAGCCGTTTAGAGTTATCGTCAGTAATTCATCTAAATAAAACAGTAGAATGTGCCGTTGTCTACGTCTGGTGTTTAAATTCTATTTGTTTTGATGATTTATCTATGATGGTTATTTAGTGAGACATATTTACTGGGATTTTATATCTTTTAACATCAAACATTAATTTTATATATTGCAAACATTTGAACTACGACATTTTTCACCTGTTCTCATAAAAATGTTTCAAAGATCTTCCATTTAAAGAGTTTCATCTTAAGGGTTGAGCGTTTAGAGTCCTGTCACAGAGTTAATTTTAACTCATTTGTGGAAACCGTGCCGACAGAAAGTCTGCAGACGTTCCATAAGGAAGATTTCTGGCCGAAAGGCGTTGTATTTCGACACTTTCAAGGACGGCTACCGGATACTGCGCATATACGTCAACCGACAGATGATAGTGCCTAGTGGTTGATTGAGTGTATTTTTTGGGCCTAATGTTTTATATTTTGTTGCCTAAAATAAAAAAATATTATTATTGGCCGTGTGATGCCGGTAGAGTAGAATAGCAACACCCCATATCTTCCAATGGGTCTCGTAGAAGGCGACTGATGGATCATAGCAAAGGGTATTGATATCCGTCCACAAGTGTGGTGGACTACTGCCTTCACCTCCTTCGATGACAAGGAGAGGCCTTGTGTCCCATCAGTGGATCGAATTATAAAGTCTATCATGATGAGGATAATGATTATTATTATTAAAGAAAGATTAGAGTATTATCTGGACATTCTAAAAAAGAATAGGATATGACGTAAATTTTGTTCGAAAAGTTCCCTTTTGATGTAATGGAAATGTGTGTACAACACACAAATAGGCTTTACCTAGAGTCAAATTACGGCTTTACTTAGAGTCAAACGACGGAAAAAGTGTTGCATGCACAATCGCAAGCACTTTTTCTCACAGTGCTTTGACCTGATATTGCATATCTTATAGTATTTAGAGATAATCGATATTCGCAGAAGGGATCAGAATATATCGCAGATCAGGATCAGGATCAACAAAGGTTGTTGCGTTAAAAATATGTAAAATCTATAACGCTTAAAAGAATCTTTTTGATTTAAAATCACGACAAAGTAAGTATACCAAGTGTCAATATTACTAAGGAAATAGTCCAAACATTAATTTGAGGTAATTTAGGACATGAAGATAAATAGGATCGTGGTAATCACACCGAATCGGGTTCACTTGATACAGTCGCAACGTCAGATGGTTGAAACAGTTTGCTATTTTATACCATCTAGCAAGACTAATTGGTCACGGCTAGATTTCTCATGATGTATTTATGAGTTTCAATGCCTATTTGAATCTTAATATTTTAACACGGCTGTAACAGGTTGACTTGAAGATATAATATACCTAAATCGCTTACATATTACCCGATGTCTGAGGTCAACTCGTTTACTTTAGTTGTATCTAGTTTATATCTGCTATAAACACGCTTTAAAATGTAATAGAACGAAATATTTATGAATTTTCTGTTTGAGGTTATCGTAAAAGTTGCAAGCGAAGCTTTTTACTTTCTCTGTGTTGTATTCCGACTATAATGTGTATGTACAATGATTATACTATAAATGGCGGCTTATGATAGTTCACTACGATAGATGTATTTGGTATACGCTTGTATCTCCTATTATATTACAACGCCAATAATTTTTTTAACCGTCATTTTGAAAAATGCTGTTGCTGCTGTTGCAAGATAAAGCCAAACAAAGATTTTATTATGTCACGTGATGCCATAATCTAATACACATAAATCATAGGATTTCCATATTTGATCACTTTCCAAACAACTTCTCGTCGGTGGTTCTTACGTTGTTTGGTAGCTAATTTGTTCTTTGTGATTATTTTTTTCATACTTCTAGTCGAATTCATAAGGTTTATAGTGATTAATATTTAACACGTGGGTGGTGGTAATTAAATTCGCTGCCTTCCGTGTTATAATCAATGGTTTTATAACTGACTAAAATGATTCTAATGTTTAAAATTATCGTTGTCTTAATCAGAATGTAAATTACATACTAGATTCGCAATTAAACAAGCTAGTTCCGAATTTTCGAGTACAAAGAGAGCAGGTATAATTTACCTTAAGAAACCAGAATGACGGAATGATGAAATAAAATGGACGGATGCGACGGAAGTTTGCGGTGTTCAAAAAACAGGCCAGAGTTAACACAGTTAGTTACACAAAGGTTTGTCTATCGAACGTGTGTATAATCTGAACAAGAACTAGTTTCTTAGGCCACCAATGTCAATCCTTAGGTGGTCTCTACTGCTCTAGGTAATGACATAGTATCTCGTTTCCCCCATATTCTATTACAAAAGATCCACGTGCCACGGTCCGCTATAAAATTACAATCTTACACCATAACAGAACATAAAATAAAATTGCTGCGCACTCGTTCGTACCTTGTAATAAGCTCTAACGTCATATTTGTACCTTAGGCATTAATTTGTAAGTGATTATGAAACCAATAGGCGATAAGACAGATGTTAGATGGCGAACATTATAATTTGTAACACGCAAGTAGCTTTGCCCCGCGGCTTTGTGTGACGCATCTACTTTTTGCGTGTACGCAGAACGCATTAATAGAAATAAGTTTTTAGCGCTCTCAAAAGAAGGTATTTTGTTCATTCACCATTGTATTTAGATAATAGCTCGGGTGTTGTCTGTTATTTTGTAACAGATTACTAAATTCAGAACAGTCATACACGTGGTTACGTTTTTATATGCTATTAAGTCTTGTTTTACTGAAGCTTATTCGAGTAGGGATTCTGGAATAGATAAATAAGGTTGAAAGGGGTAGGCGTGACACGTGTGCCGCAAGATGGCCGCAAGTAAGTTCGATATACCGATTTCTACCGTCTTTAGTTGACAGGTCCGTTGTATAACAACGATATTAGTGCAATAAGTTCAGAAAAATATACCTTCATACAGTTGGTTACATTCGCGGTTGTTGAACACCACCATATTGTTAACGCGAAATGTATTGCGCTTAAAACGGTTCCTTTAGTGTCGTTTTGTTGCTAATTCCCTAATTCCCAATCGTTTCTCGCGTATCGATAGTGATTTAGCTATTTGTAGTCAGACAAAACATCATTGTGTATTTTATAACATTGCATAGTATTTTTAATAAGTAACTTCGTTAAATCCGTAAAAGTTGTTTTATTTAAAATGTGTAGTGCTCGCGCAAATCTAAGAGATATTATGACGTAATGTAATTTCGTGATAATTATTTCACTGTATTTTCATGTTATGTATTTAACTAATTTACTACTTATTTTGCACTTACACTTATATTTTAACACTTTTATCTTTTTATATAGCTCCCAGAATTATTTTAATATTATTATATATAAGTCGCTATTTTATCTAAATCTTTTATATTCAGTTAGTTGGCTGACAACGTCACCATTTATTTATTTTGTATTTCTGTAAAGGTCACCTTTTGGGACTTTTTTCTTATTTGTTTTATATGAATTTATATTATAGAGAAATTATGTGGAAGGTTTGTTTCTAAAACTACAATACTATTTAAGATCTCAAATTGTGGATATCCCGACACAAGATATTATGTCAAAATGCCAAATATTAAAATACGTAAGCGGCAACACTTGTTCTAAAACAAAATATGGCCGACGGCCTTTCCAACCTTATTTATGTATTAGTAGGGATCTGAGGTAGGGTAGTTACTCTTATATACCACTCGTATACCACTCGTGTTCATGAGGATTGCTAAACTATTTATTATTGTCTGAATCGATCTCCTCTTTAAATCGAATCTTGGCTAAATATCATTCTATAAATTGAGAAGTTTTTTTTGATCTTAGTTACGAACTTTTAGATCGTTGTTAGTTGGTAGATGCAACAAATCTATACTACCTTTAATAATATTAATTTTCGCACGAATACTTATCAATAATTTTCGCACATGTTTTTGGTAGGGGCCTGTAGGGGCGGATCTTCCTGTGATGGAAGCCAACACTTGTGGGCGACTCATGTTTTTTTTAGTATTATATTTTAAGACATCTGTAAAAGTAGCATTTATTTAACTTTTAGCCTTAACATAATAATAAATTGGCGATATAAGTTGAATTACTATCGACGGGTGGCAATAACATAACTACAGACTGACCTTATTCTTCTTCTTCTTTAAATGATAGCGTTCGCCTTATTTATCGCATTTCGCCAATGTCAAGTGAAAATGTACTTTTAAAGTAACAGACAATTGTATGGTAGATTGAGGTTAAAAGTGGAGTCTCTCAACACCTGTTTTTATAACAAGAACTCGGGAGAAACTCCTTTGAAAAAGCCAGACTGACCTAAATAAGTTCCCCTTGGTAACGATAGAATTTTGACATATTTTGTATATGATGTCTGTTAAAATTTTATGCGTAGTAAGCAAAAGTGTATATAGATAAGTTATTGAAACCCAGCATAAAATCTGACGAATCACCTTGCAGTATAAAATATCACCAGAAATATCGTAAAACTACTTCAATTAGGTATAGCTATGCTAGATATTAATGTAGGCACTTAAAACATATTGTTTATTATAAATAGGCTCTTAGTTCTTTTCAAAATATTTCAATGGAACTTTCGACAAACAAGCACATCTAATGGAGTGAGGACTGTGGCAATGATTCAAGATGATTCATAATTTCACATTAGTAGCTAGGAAGTTCAAGTGAGTGTAAATCATAATATAATCACTCCAAAACTAGCTATTGTCTGCAATTACATATACGGAGAGGCGAGCAATCTCTATTACTTTATAATCTGCAGTGATAACTCCATTGGTGAAGTTATTTATAGAATTAATATACATAATTTCCTCTTGTCTTAATTTTATGGTTAAGTTTTTTGGAGTAAAGTAGTTTTGATAGAAATTCGCAGATATTTCTTTTGGAATATTAAATAAAATATACTTAGTATACCTTTTTTATAATGAATGCCTTGATTTCTTCCTATCATGTGGTTTACCGTGTGTAGGTTATCTACTTTCAGAGCAGAGTTTTTAAAGTTGCTATTTATGGGCTCTGACCCATCGCGATTGCCAAATTTTGATAGCTTAACGTGCTTTCCGGAGTACAGATGAAAATCGAATTGAAAAATTTTTCAATTTCAATCTAGGAAGAGGAATGTCTCGCGCTGAATCAAAAATACGTAATATTGTCTTTCTTATCATCACGAAACGGGAAGGGTTTTAAGAGATGTAGGAAGGGTTTTAAGAGATGTAGGGCAATGAAAATTCACTACTATTTCTTAGTGCTGTGTTTCTGTAAATGGGTAAAGGTTTCCGAAGCTTAGAAAGTAGGGTGTTGGATCAGGGTTGGTATTTTATTTTTGCCCTTTGAAGTATTAAAAAGTACAATAAAAATTTATCGTTATTTAGATTTTCAATCTTGTGAATAGCAATTATTATTCTCATTTGTTTTGTACCCAACAAAACAAATGAGAATAATAATTGCTAATATTATGATAACATAATGTTAATGTAATTTTTGTTTAATTGTCTTTACTATATGTCTTATTTTTCAATGGCACTTTTTTCGAACTTAATTGTTGATTGTACACATAATTGTTCTCTTTGTTTCTAATCTATGTTCCATTCACACGTACAATCTTAACACGCGCCTCCACTGACCATTTAGAGGAGTTTTGCTTTTTTGGCAATTTAATAGTAAAATAATTATCCGTCGTGTATTCACTTAACGCCCCGAGAAAATGACATGTCTATCGTTGGAGGTCGTCGGTGTTTGTAAGCTATCATTATCATTAAAAGTGGTGTGAAGATGTAGAGTACGCTAGAAGAGACTTAGACGCGTAAAGTTTATAATTATAACATAAGAAGTGGAAAAAATTAAATATTTTACTTTTTTCTTTTAGGTTTGTTACATGTTAAGGATTAGGTAACATTGAATGATATAATATTGAGTTTTTACGTATAACTAAATCTTATCGCGTATGACCGTGTCTTATTAAAGAGGAGTGAATTTAAAAAAAGGTACAGTTTTGTTGTGTTTTAAGGTTACGGATAGCGAGTAAATAAAGTCTTTCTTTTATAAAAAGTCTCGCGAATGACTTCTTCCTGATTATAAATAGAAGTGCAAGAAAGAGTATACGATCCGCACAAGCCGTGAAAGGTACTCCTATACGCGTCTTTTCAAAAACTTATAATTGTAAGAAGAATGTAGTAATGACACATATGCTAGTAGATAATTAGATTTCTTGGCTGTACGACACATAACTGATTTGCTAAAATCCTTTATTGGCGATGAAATGGTAACATTAACTTTCCAAAGAAATTGAACCTTTTCTTTCCTCAAGAAAACCTCTCCGTAGTTTTGCTGTTTTGTATCTATTTTTTTGTAGTTTAGATAAAGTCCATTTTACAAATGTATTTTATATATGTATCAATTAATACTTTAATTTCATATGGAAAATTTATACATTAATATGTATTAAGCGAAATAAAATTACAAATAGTAATTTAGAGAAATATTTGAAATACATACAATGAACTCTCAAGAAAGAATCTATTAAATTCGCATTTGGAACGTAAAACATAAGAATTGTATTGCAGGTTCAATTGTTGGTTCTAAATACTTTTTCTCTTTCTACTATGCCTTTACCTCCTATTCGGTCGTGAATTATTACTATCGTGTGCCTCTTCTGAATTTCTTTATTTCTTCGATACAACCACCTGGCGCGGTGCCATTGAACTTAATACAAGTCGGTTAGTGTAGTTGCGAGGCCAATGTCGACACTACGCCAAAAGTTACAGGTACACTCACGTGTATTAATATATGACTTAAGTACATTGTCTTGTAGTCTTGTTTATGACGCAAATGACACTCATCTTACTTCCGATGTTAGGTGAAAAGTGCGTAAAGTGAAAGAGGCGAACTACTTAGCTATTCGTGGTTCCCCGTAATGGTTTTTTTTTATAAAAAGGTTAAGCAATTGACTCCATTCCACCTGATGGATGCGAAGATAGCTCGCTTTACCGGCCTGCAAAGTGCTTCTTCACGCCTCTTTTGAATGACTTAGGATTGTAGGAAGGAGGGAACACGTATTAATAATAATGTTCTCGGAGTCGACAGAAAAAAGTAACCGCAGTGTGGCTTCTTTGATACCTACCTGAGAAGAAGAATTTTCCTTCTTCGTCGTACGAGCTGTTTTCACAACTCAACGACTAAACGCTTATTTTACGTCGGAGAGTGTGAGACGGGATCACTCCAGCTAGCCCAACTTCGATGTCCATTATACAACTGGCTCCTATGCTAGAGCTAATATTGACATTGTGCGTATGGCACTTCTTAGAAAAATGCATAATGTTTTTCTTTACACACAGTAAGTTTTCCAGTATGTATTGTGATGACACAGTTAGAATATTTATCTCCTTGAACTTTTCTCTGGTCATCATCTTTGGTCACCCAATTACCAACCTTAATTTCCGCGATCAATCGTTACGAAGAACTACTGGTCCTCCCATATGATCTACCTGCGTTTAATATTTTTTCAAAGTTTACTTATTGTGTATTATACTTGTCTGTATTATATGAAACAAGTAGGTACTTAGTATGTACACAATTTTGACAGACGGAGTTGGTAATTATAGGGAATGGCCCAACCGTACATCGGTATTCATGTCATGACTCTCGTTGTTAACGTGTTATATCTATAATCACATTTACGTGTGTGTGACCAAAAGTTTAAGACCATTTATATGCGGGCAGGCTTTCTTTTAATAAATTACTTTTCATGTAAATTGTCAGGTATATTAAGTAAATTGTGAGTTGTGGAAGTTATTTTAATGTGTGATTATGTCAATATAAGTTGTAAGGGAAGTAGGCTTTTCTGTAGTGCTGTCTTCTTGCTTTTCTGTAGTGAGTGGGTTTTACGAGGTCCATGTAATGAAGGCACTGCGTGTAATTTACGCCCTGGAATCGCAAGTGTCTATGGGTTATAATGGTCAATATCTTTTTGTATAGATTCTTTTATATAAGATATGAGAGGAATGAACTAGTTTAAAATTATTACTACATAAAGAAACACTTTATGTAGTAATAATTTTAAACTAGTTCATTCTTTCTCTAATGGAAATGAAATAAATTTGTTATTAATTATTACAAATACAATATTTACAAAATAATAACATTTCATTTCGTTTATGAATCGTATCCAATCTTATTACGTGTGTGCTTGTAGTCAATTAACTAAATCACACTCAATACACTTGCCAAAACATAGTTCAAACGGAATGTATGAACTCCAAAGCTATTCTAATGAATGTACGAAAAAACATTTATGGTGTCACTTTATCAGTTGATCCAAATGTTACATAACTCCCATTCAACCTGATTCAGGCGTGACAGGGATGGACTATTTTCAACGTTTAGATACCGACCTCAAAATAGAATCTTACGTCAGATAATGTTTGGTCACATCAAGCATGATCACAGGTGGTCAGACAGGGAGTCAATAACTCGACGCTAGTGAGGTGCTGATTACCGACAAAAATCTACGGATATTATCGATAAATATATCCGTTAATTATTACACTCCGTCTTAAATACAAAGTGTTAAGTTAGATTTGATTTATAATATTTAAGTCATAAAAACAGGGTTTTTATACCCTTTGTAATTAATTTTATATCATTATGGCAATATTTGCATTTAAACTATGTATATTGAAAACTATTTAAAAATACTTATGTAAATTTGTTGTAATATGTCCTACATATCTAATAAGATTGATATGATGTCTTGCGGAAATAAACTAATGTTCGTATTATAGAATGAGTCTCAAGAATTTACGCCGTACTGAGCATCGTACGTCTCTCTCTATTTGTGCTTGATAGAAAGTGACAAATGATTCTCAAAACATGATTGATTTTTGAGTGTCATTCTGTAATACAGACCTAAAAATTAATTCGCTTTAGCTAAAAATCCCAGATATGCATGCAAAATTATTAACAGGCCTTTATTCGACTTCAACAAACATTTTTCAAAAAGCGAAAATGATAGATTGTACTAGACTAGATAGGTAATAAATTGAATTAAAAGACATTAATTTCCAGTTCAGGGTAAGAATTGAGTTAAGCTTATTTCCATTTTGAATGTAAAATCTACAATATTCAATTTGAATTGATTCATACGTTATTTTTTAGGAAAAAAGAAAAGAAAATTACATACCTATGTAGGTATACATAGTGGACTGTGCTTACATCACTAAACAACTGAAACGCGTTTTTATGCGTCATCTGTGTACGCATCGACGACGAAAGTAGTCGACGACATTTTGATTCTTATAGGTAGTAGGTTGTTGCTATGTGTCTACATTGGACAGGTTAGTACAACAGAAGCTTTAGCTTTGGAAAAAAAAAAATACTTGTACGGTTTTACTAAGATATTTTTTTAGGAAAGACAATTTGTCTAGGCATTTCTTCCTCTTACGCAGTGAAATAAGTTATGGTTTTTACCTACAAAATTTCTACTGGTCTCTAATTTCGATGTCGGATAGTTTGTTTAGTCTGTAATATCCAGTTAGAATACTTACTTACTATGTGGATGATGCCACATAGTAAGTAAGTTAGTTAAGCGATTCTCTTGTCCCGTGCTGTAACTTTAAGCACAGATAATATAATACTGTACAAGTACTTTAAGGTAGATAAGAGAAATTGAATTAGGGTTCGATGGGGCTGACATATCTTTTAAGATAAAAGCCTCTAAAAATAAAAGATGAGTAATCTAACTGGATATTTACTCGGCACACTTGAGCCCAGATGTGAGAGCTATATGTACCCTCTCGTCTACCGACCTCTTTCCACTGGAACCGTCTAGAGACTAGACTACACCTTTGTGGGAGATACCTGTTATCTAGAAACCTCCAGCAATTCGCCCTACAGGTTAGGAGGACCCGTCAATGTATTCCCGATCTCCCCCACTATCAGGACCCTGCTGGTGAGCATCGAGAAAATGATCGTCCGCCTATGTCCGCCAGTGGAGGAAAACGCATACACACCATCAAAGTCCTCGTCCTCCGAAAATCTCCGGTGATGCTATAAATACATTAAAAAAAGAAAAAAACAACTATTCCTATGTGTAAATTATTCAGTAGAAAATGCGAAAATAAGTAATTACTTGCAAGCAGAATATTCTGTTATAACTTTATCTCATACGTATCAAGTTTATATTAATTTGTACGTTACATGCAGCATTAATTACTTGATTTTATTAATGATGCAACTAAACGGAATATGATGTTGGAGATTCTTGCTTATAAAATATTACTCGGTGGAGGATGTCTTCCACTATAATTTATAGCTTTTTGAACATAGTGAGATAATAAAATGATTGTTTTTATTGAAGAAAATCAATTTGCGTTTAATTAAATACTATTAATAAGTCCATGTCTTTTTCCTCATCTTTATGCATACCCGTAATGTTGAGATGATTTAGAGTGTAATATTTCTGTCCTAACTTGGTTACTTTTTGGGTTTGATACAGGAGACATACCGGCAACCTGTCATTATTTTGTGGATGAAGTGCCAATGTGGCTTTTTGTGTAACCAAATGTTATATAAAAGTTTGCTCAACCTATTTGGGATAAACAAGAATATTTTGACAGGAAAAAACGAAAAAAAACTTTTTTTTGTAAAATTTGTCTTTTTTGTGCAATAGGGAATATAAAATCATCTACAAAAGTTAAAACCATATTTTGCCAATTGGGTGCGGAAAAACTTAAATAAAACATTTCAAATCTAGTGATTGTTAATTTTTTGGTGACTCATCTTGGAACGACCACGGTGAAAGTTACTTTGTTTTTGAAATCAACACCGTGTTACACCCTACTACAAACACCGTATTATCGTTATCGCTAAAGGCAAAAGTATGAAATTCGAAATAACTCGGGATCAACTTTTTTATGTAGGTAATGAAGTGCTAAATTGTGTTGCTTGTACACGTAAAATAAAAAGCATGCGTGTATTTTTATTAATCACTTATTTATATCCGGAAGAAATTGGCATTCTTTGGTTACGTGTTAGCTCTGAGTTTATTGCTGTGTTTGCACTTGTGAGTCACACTGTGCTTTCTTTTCCACTATTTTAAGTATATTTTCCTTATAACAGTCTAATGTGAATTTAGAAATAACAAATGATAAAATCAATAACTTTAATTTTAACTTTAATTAAAAGTGTTCGAAGAATAATGTTCGAAAAGTAATCTTATCTTTAACATTACCCTAATATCACATTTGTTTAAAACCATCCATCCATCCTATAACATTGATTTGAAACCATCATTGGACCTTTACGAATATAATTCCAATTTGAATTTACGTAAGAATCGTGATGCAAAAAGGGAAGGGGGAATATACATAAAAGTCATGAAATATTAAATTATGTCTAAAGAAATAAATTATAAATATTAGGACATTGAGTTTATCCTACAGTTTTGGTTAGAGACGTGCCTAGGATTTATATTCTGGAGTTAAAAAAGACCAGTTACACTGTTATTCAGCATAAAGAGAGAGAGAGAGGTATTGCCTCTGTGATTCATCGTAGAATTAAAAATAATGACTCTGAAACTATTTTAATAACTTCTTGATTTGATGATGATATTTCAATGACATCCAGACGCTACATCCCAAACATTTAGATGTGGTCGATAAGGTTCACATCCAATTGATGTCTGTATTATATTCGTTACAGTAACAACCTCATTACTTTCTATCAGGCTAATTTAATCAAAACAATGCCTTAAAAGCTTAATGCGATGTCCATTGTTCTTGCCAACAACATAACGGCTTCTTAAAGTCTATATTACCATAACAATTGAATGTTATCGCCGCCCAAAAGCGCGCCAAACATGTCAATGGCGCGTACACTTATAGATTGATATGACTTAACATGAATGGAAAGGTGAAAGTATTCTTATTAGTTGGACCATACTGACAAATGGACAAACAAACGAAGACTGGGTGTGCTTAAACATTATGGGCTTTTAGCTTGGAATGTGGTATTAACGTGACGTTTAAATTTACTAGGTTTGGAAAAAACGTGCTGCTGATACTAGTTTGTAAAAATCACGACACAGTTTTTAAATAAAGGTGTTTGCACATTGCTGACTTAACAACAAGACAGCAAGAGCGTTAGCTCCGTAAGGGTGCATTTAAACTAAAACTGAAAGAAGCGAATTTAAGCTTTTTTCATTACACTAAAATAAACGTTAAAAAATGGAGTAAAGTCGCATTTAGGGCAACTGTTATGGCTCTAACATTTTTGTTTTACTTTGTTTGGTCATGTTCGATTAGGCTAGAGCTTTGCGTAGAAGCGAGCATCTCGCGGTACGGAGACGTGCCAGAGACCATTTTTTAATCGATGTAATAATCGTTCGATATATTCAATATTTCTTAATCCATCTATTTACATTAGATTTATAGGCGTTCGAGATTTTGAATTACACCCACTTAAAGGAACCCAATGATTCATCATACAGTCTTTATAATTCGACCCACTGCTGGGACACAAGGCCTGTCCTTGTCATCGCAGGAGGTTTAGGCAGTAGTCCACCACGCTTGCCCAATGCGGAATGGTGGATGGAGTATAAGGTAATCACTACCCCTTTGTTAATCCATTAGTCGCCTTCTACGACACCCATTGGAGGATATAAGGTGACGCTATTCTATTCTGCCGGCATCACATGGCAAACCCTCCCCCCAACCGCCCACCTAACGATTACCTAAATCCTATTCTATCGTATTCTTTAGGTAGCTCAAAAGCTTCAAAGATTGAAAAAGAGTCCCGTGGACAGCGTAAGATTGTGGTTAAAGAACTTTGGCTAAAGACTCTTTGGTTAAAAAGAAAGTAAATGTTTACTTTCTTTTTAGCCAAAGAATGCAAATACACCCATTATGCTACTTAATATTATGTCATTTAAAAAACTTCAATAATGTATTATAATTGCTACTTATGTGAAATTTCTAATTAATCACAATCTTGTGGTCAAAACTTAGTTTTGAAAAATTTGTAAATAACTTAATCTTGAAGCATGGTTATATGTTTTCTTTACGTAACTGTTCCTTCAAGCTTGATAGTAGTTGAAGTTAATCTACATCTACTGATTTTAAACTTAAGGTATAATAAAAAATCGGGAGTGGTCTCCCCTTGACTTTCTCGTATACTGGAAACGACTCAAAAGTTGATAGAAAACTTATATTTTTATGTCATACATGCATGTTAAATTTTGGTCACCCATCCGAGTACCGACCACGCACTTGGTTGCTTAACTTTCGTGATCGACGACTCTAAAGTTGATAGAAACCTTATATTTATATGTCATACATGCATGTTGAATTCAGTTGCAATAAGTTAAAGCATACTCGAGTTATCGTGCTAACACACAGACACATAGACACAACACAGACATAATTCCAAAAAAAATATTTTTGGACTCAGGGAGGTCCAAAACGTGTAAATCCGTCAAAATCTCGAGGTTGAATTTTTTGACGATTACAAGACTTCCTCTATACTACGTATACGAGAAAGTAAAAATCTCATTCATTATACATCACTTGAATTCCAAAGAGTGCATTGTTTTAAAATGTGGCATGCTACAAACTACGCATAATATTTATTCCATGGTAATAAATAAGAACTTAATTTGATAGGTAGTCACTTACACCCTGGTGTAAGTAACGCGCCATGCCTTCTTGTAGATAATACAGCCTTTTAATGAGAATTTAATCTCGATCATCTTAAGCTACGTACTGTGTTTACACCACTTGTTATAACCACTACACATAAGCCTTAAATTACTCTAATATGATTTCTCTAATAATTCTTCATCAATACATCAGCTATTGCATGTTTCATCTTTAGCTATTTTACCATTGGTTGAGTTCGTGAATTATTGCATTCTAAATCTTCTTTGTTAGGGCTATGGGATATTCTATCTAACGTTAGACCATCAAATCGTCGGACTCAAATATTGATACTCGTACCTGTTCTTTAAGACCTTCTCATTTATTATTGACATTAGGCATACCCAAACCTAACTTATGCGCAATAAGGAGAGATTAGTGTCGTTTTATTTCTAATATGATCTTCAGAAGAAAGTTTATAAGATATCATAATGGTATTTTAACAAACAACAACAACCGTAAAATGAATCGATGATCATCAATTAAAGCTGTCAGAAAGTTAGTGAACAAGCCTACTGGATCAGTTTAAATTTTAATAGAGAATTCTAGAGCGACCTGTAACATTTAGAGGTATCATGTGTAACTAAAAGTGACTTATTAAAACTTCAATAAAAATACCACACTTATCAATAAAAAACTACTAGATCAATTAAAAATAAAAATAAACGAATTAGCACCACAGGCCAGGAACAGGATGTAAAGGTGTTATAGATAACTTTAGAAGTAATGTCTTACTTAATAGCTCATATTTATTGCAAGCGTTTCCTTGACTAATAAAAGTCATGGAATATGGAATTTTATAAATAATGAGGAAGATTACAATGAAAAATTACGAAGAATTATTGATTCACTACGTTATAACCTTCTGAACTTAAAATCTATTAAGAATAGTCGACGCCGCCGCATTTGCATAAGCTATAAAGGACCTGTCAAGTAGTATCTTCCTAAGTTGAACAGGAAATTACTTTGAACTTTCAAGTGCAAAGCATAAATTCCGTTTTGAATTGTTTTCCATTACTCCATTGAGATTCCAAGGAACTTGCGTATTCTTTTAGATAAACGCTGTCCCAAGCCAAATTTATTAGTTATTAGCATCACAATTGTATAAGTATAGAATTGCGTTTCTTCATATTACATTAAATATTGGCAAATGTGCATTATAGCACTTTGTTTATCATTCGGTTATAAGTGTATTTGATATTTTTAAGTAGATATAAAAGCTCTGCGTTTACTGGTGCGAAAGTTAGTTTTTGTATCTTCTTCATTTGCTTATCATTTTAATGTAGTTCGATATAAGTTTCTGTAAAACTTTTAAGTCTTGTATCACTTTTTGTTATTTTGGACCACTCATCTGCTTCAATTTAGTATTTGACTGTATCTCTTATAGTTTGCACATCCCTAAGTTTTAAATTTATAATTTCTTCGCAACATTATTCCATTAGTGACCCCTTTACTTTAAAATTTTCAGTCTGCTTACGGCTTCCAGGTCTTTTATGATTTTAATGGTGTCCTAGCGTTATTTCTATCATTTGCTTGTCTTTTATACGCCTATAGTAACTTTCCACTTATTAATGTTATCTTTCTCAACGACGCCGTAGATTTCCAAGTGCCTCTGAAAATGTTGCATAATTTCGTTTTGAGTGAGGATTCTGATGTCGGACTAGCTTTGGATTCAATTTGTTTGGTGGTTCTTCTACCGGTTTCAGATCCAAATGTTTGAACTCGCGTTTTTCATCTTCAGAAAGGTAAAAATTTGTAATCGGTATGGTTGGTCTTACTCAAATCTGACAACGTGGTATTTAGGCAGGTGATAGCAAGTTCTTCCACTAGAGGATTTCTGGTGAACTCTTCCACCTTTGGCATTATCTTAACTTGACATCGGGTGAAATGATGGCTAAGCTCTTCCGCGTCGTGTAAAAAATATCTCCAAAGTGTATTAAGATGATACGATCATCTTTTAGTCACCTTAATTACCTTCTTTCCTATAGCAATAAACCCTTAAGTCGCAAGACAATGTGCAATAAAAGCGTAATTATCGTATACGGTAAATAAATTTCCGCTGTAACCTGTTCAATGTCCGTGACGACAAACTATTCCGTATACAATTTTCATTCATCAAAACAAACATTTATTTTATAGTAGAGTCCTGATTATCATAATTTGTTTGTTAGCAAGATCGAGGCGTTTCACCTATTTAGGTGAGAGAAACTGTAAGAAACCACACGTAATGAAGAACGCATCTTGTAGTAACTGTCGATATAGAAGCATCTGTTATTACTGTATTATTTTCTATACAAGTCCCCCATTACTTTAATGGTGAGCGGCACGCGTCGCGAGCAATGATTCGTACGCATTACTCGTGGAGTAGTGTTGAGACAGTAACTATGTATAATGCGATCGCAGCTTATAAATAATTTTTAGGCGCAAAAGACAACTTTGTATTAAACATTTGCTAAAATATCTTAATTGTTTTTTAATTGAAATATGCAGATCTGAACAATAATCGCAAATGCCCTCAGCGTAATTTATGTAAAAGTACAGTAATTGTCAATTCATATAGTATCAGTGTAGTTAGATTACCAACATTCATTCATATCACATAATGTAAACATATATTATTATGTCCCTTTTAGGTATTTTTGGTTTTCTACCCCCTAATTCGCAAAGGCTCCTCATGATTATCTTCTTTCCTGTCTTTCTACGACAGAAAATCCTGCGCCCAGTAGTAGGAAATTTGCTTAATCGGTGTTGGAAGAATTAAATTATGAATGTCATATAATATTATTATTATTACTACTAACATAGTATACACGCTTTTATTTATATTTTTTAAAATCCATCTTAATGAAAGAATAACTCTTTAATAGCGTCAATTCTCACCAGAGAAGTGTAATTAAAAAAAGAAAACTACAGTGTTGTTGACAAGGTCGTTTAAAATAATCTGGTTTGTTTATGTGGTCTCTTTCCCATCACTATCAAAGCGCGCGGAGCATCGTCGCGTGCGCAGTGGAACTAACTAACGGCTAACCAACTACTGCTTTAGAAATTGACCAGAAAAAATCGCGTAAACGAATAAAGCGACAAGCGTATTGAGATTGGGATGAGTTTTATTGTTTGAGTTATTACTTAGTACCTAGGCCATCGCCCGTCATCATCATTAGCCTCCTTGTATCAATTTTATTTGGGGTTCGATTTAAAATTAGGGATTCAGAAGAAAAGACGAATTGAAGATATCTTTCTTCATACTTTACGATCCGCCACCATCACAACATAGTACGAGTAGGTATTGCATGTATATTTTAAGCAGAGTTATTCCAAATATTTACAGCCAGTTGCACAAGTCTTACATTTTACAATTTTACAAAAAGTAACATAAAAGTCACCTTCATTCATAGGAATGGTACGAAAGCAACCGGTCGTTAGTTTCAATACGTAGTTGCAGTCTAAGTTTAACCGCATCTGTGGTGTAGTGGTTAATGACGTTACACCACGTCCTATTGGTGTCAGATTGACTGTCAAGGTTTAATCCCAAGATGGTACAAAATGCTCGGATTGATTGGCGGTAGGCTGCGTGTGACTCTTCCATCTGCATAGACAGAAGAGCCGCACGCTTTGGCGGCAGAGTAGATCATCATCACAGCATCACTCCATAACCTCCAAGGGGTGTCGTAGAGGAAGACTAATGGATCAGCAAATGGGTATTGATCATTTTATACTCCGTCCACCAATCCGCATTGGGCAAGCGTGGTGGACTGTTGCCTAAATCTCCTTCGATAACAAGGAGAGGCCTTGTGTCCCAGCAGTGGGTCGAATAATAAAGGTTGTTATGATGATACTGCTAGAGGTTTTGGTATTAGGGTGGCTGCCTGCCTGATTTGACTATAAATGTTTGTAAGGAGGTATGTCCCCTATAAACTCCTATTTCGTGCGCTGTTTGAACCTCTCTGTTTAGAAGTCAGTCTAATATCGGCTGCCCATGTCTATCAAGTACTTTCTACATAAGCTATTATTAACATATCCAACCCTCAAAATTACACATCTAATATGTGGTTCACTAAAATACAGTTTAACGATCAAAACGGAAAGTTAATGTTCTACGTTTAAAAAATTGTTCCTTGATGATCTGTAACTGGTCGTTATTGTTAACCCTTTGTATAATAATATTTTGGAGCAGATTAACTTTTTAATCGCTTTGGAATTCTTCTAGTCCTTTAACTTGAATGTTTTAGTAGACAGGTTGATATTAAGCGTTTGAAATATTGCATTGTTAGGAATATTATATTTTGTAGTATTAGGTAAAAAAGTGGTAAACAGAAATTGGAATGCGCTTTCATTATAAATAAGTGTTCTCAAACGAAATAGTTTCCTCCATTGATAGAGATAGTAACGTGTTTTTCATTAGAGATAACAGCTGATTTTGTAAATGATGTGAAATAAAGATTAAGTACCTCTAAACTTCCTTTACAGTGAACAAACCTTAAGAAATTATATTATTTACAAAAGTTGGAAGAGCAGTCGCCCGGATAGCGAAAGGTCGCGGGTTCAAGTCCCGTCTCAGCACTTATCCATGACAGGATTTTTTTCCATTTTTTCGTTTCTATTTAATTTGGTATCAATTTCAATCAAAATTAAACTTGCCAAACAAAAATAAAAATAATACCTGTTTATTTTATTTTTTGTTTTCTTTATTTTAAGGAAACAAACAGATACAAGATACATACAGATGATGTTTTAAAAATATTACACAATCCAGCAAAATTTCCACGGAAATGTAGCATATATGTCAATAAGAAAACAATAGAAATGAAATAAGTAAAATACTTAACAATACTAAAATGGTTGAACATAAACAAAAAAAAAAAAACTAAAATTATATCATTCAAAAGAACCTTTAACGGCTTTCTTAAATTTTCCTATCGACAAATTAATTAAGTCAAGTTCCGAAAAGAGTTTGTTATAATTTCGACAAAAACGAAGTATAAAAGCATTACTAGCATAATTAGTAGAAGTTGAGGTAGGAAGAAGAGGTATACCTACTAAACAAAGCGTGATAGCGTGAATTGAGTCGTGGACATTTCAGGAAAATATAACTCAAAAGAAAAGGGGAATCAATAAGGTTATGTAAAATCTTAAAAAGGAACAGTTGATCTCTTTCTATCCGGTGCACCGTTAGATAAGGAAAATCTTTATGTGCTGTAAGCTCGGCGCCGTCATTAAACTTATATTGCAAACGTTTAATAAATTTGCCTTGTATTCTCTCTATACTATCAATATATTTACTATATAAAGGATTCCAAATTGTAGATCCATATTCCATAACAGAACGAACAAAAGCATTATACAGAAGGGTTAATATACACCGATTTTTAAAGTCCTTTGATGTCCTGAGGACGAAGCCTAACATTTTATAGGCTTTGGTTGTTATAGTCTCAACATGAAAACCAAATGTCAATTTACTGTCCATGTAGATACCTAAATCTCTCACCTCGGAAACAAGTGTTCAAGTGTGCAAGTGTTCTTTCTAATAGGCGTGATATGTTTGTCACATTTAAAGTTTTAATTATGACAAATAAAATACTACAGAATATGCAAGAGTTCCTTAATTGTATGCTTTTAAAGCGATCTCGCTAATACACACTGGCGAATACAGTGACGACGCTAGATACTTAACTTAGAAGTGGTTGCGTATTCTTATTTCAGTACTGCGCCCCATCTTTTTTAATATTTCGCGATATTTCTTTAAATCTCCATCACACCGTTAGTATCGTCGTTACAAATGGCCTTATAAAAATAAAATATGGCTTTTTTGTCAGAGAACGACGTATTTGTTCTACATTAAAGTAATTCCTTTGATTTCCCACTCTTGTCATTGTTATTTCACTTCCCACAATTTTACTTAATAACTTGAAATCATGACATTGATGAAGAAATTACTTCTAATTGTCATTCACACGTGATTTCTCGGTCAGACATTGGCTTTTGATGATGAATTGTGGTGTAAAGGCGAGATCACATGCGGTACCTATATGGATTAAAATACCATGGATACAACATTTAATTGCCAAATGTGACTTTGTGTGTAACCGAATGTTACCTGAAGCTTCTCGACCTCTTTTGAGATTGTGAGCGTGATTATGATGTATGTATATATTAGTTATAGATAAATTAGGGCAGGTACCTATATATCAGTAGAATTAAGAATATCCTCATGTGACTTTATCTTAATTTTCTTTCTTCTTTTATCAGTTTATCTTAGAGTTAGAAATAATGATTTTATAAACTACAATAAAGATTTTTTCGGTGCAAATAGATAGAATATAACAATGTTAGTAAATTTGATTGTGAATCAGCAGGTGTGTTTTTGGTTAGTTACCAGCTAGCTAATTACCTAAGCCTTTGAATATATTACTGGAAAGTTCAGTGTATTTTCGGTAGTGGATTGATATTTTGCACTAATCGTTATTTCGTCGTTAACTATAATCCTTTCAGTCGTGTCTACTGTCAGTAATTGTTATCTTCTCGTAGTAGCGTAGTAAACAACCAATAACTTACCTTCAGTACTTAAAAATCAAGAACATAAGTTATTACAGTTACTTAATTACCCGCTACATCAGTGCATCACCCCGTTATTACTCTTATTCATGTCAATTTATATTCGATTATCTTAAGAGTCAAGTATACGTCATAAATTTAAGACAGAAGTTTACAATAGATATTACGAAGTGGGTTCAATGGTTCGGATTCTTTCAATTATATCTATTAAATATCTGATCTAATCTGATCATGCAGCCTCAAGCGAAATTTAGTAAATGTTTGTAAATCTGTAAATTTCTACATCACCATTGAACCCACTTCATAAAATCTATTTTAAACTTAATACAAATTCACCTACCATGTGTGAACACGAGCAAACTCTCTACCGATCGTAATAGGGGTAATGATTACAGAGCCACGGTTTGCCGCTTGCGGCCCACTTTCGTGCGAGATACTGCTACAATTAAATCCCCTGTAATTTTATTATTATCTGGATCGAGCCATTATCGGCTCCTTGGTGCTTATTTGTCAGACGCGTATATACAATTATCACTGTATTTAAACTTAATTTAGCGGTGTTCCGTCAGATTAGTGGCAATGATGCAGCGTTTGTTTCTGTCGGATGGTTTGTAGGAATGTTTTTAAATTGAAAATTGTTTGATGATCTGTATTTGGTGATAGGTGAAACAGTGGTTTTGAATTGTGATTGCTTTTATTAGTTATCGATGTCTTCTGTGCGTAATTGTTTTATAAAATGTATCTTCAGAATTATTGCTACGGCGTCTATCGCATATCGATATCCATATTGTCCAACGTCTGTGGTATAGTGGTTACCGCTAACAGTATCAGAACCTGAGGTCTCGGGGTTCTATTCACAGACTGTCAAAAAAGGGACCCACTTTAAATGGTGGCAGGGCAGGGTAGGTAGCATAACGACCATTGTAACTATAAAAATAGTGTTAATAACATTGTTGGGTTCCAATAGTAGTGGTAAGGTAGTAAGTTTTTCAGTGGTTGCGTGCTCCGGGTGAAGGTCACATCCACCACTTAATGCTATTTAGTATCCTAAACACCAACCATTATAATGCCACGTAAATCCGTTATACAGCTTTCAGTTGTTTTTAGTGCCGTTAATTGTTCAATAGCACCTTTAACTGGTTACTAAATGCCTAGCACTGCTGGGTAGCATAAACGTGAATCTATGTAGTGCTTCCATCTTTAAAGATTAATTGAGTTCTGTTGTACAGCTAACAGCGGTCTTCTGATCACTTAGGTCTATCAGGCGATATGAAGACTAAATTCCCCGTCAAGTTTTAAAAATATAACTTATTCTAGACGTTTTATATTTATCAATTCAAGCATCAAACTATCTGTCTGTCAATAAACATCCCAATCCGTTCAAAGTTCAACAAACGCATAAACTAGATTCGCAGAAGATATTTATCTGGTCTTAGAAGTAATTATCGGCGATTATCGTTGAAGTACTTTTACGAGTCCCAATAAAATCAACATATTTTTCAGGGATTAGAAACCGTTTTAGTCTATTTTTAATTGATATAGTGTTTGTATATCAACATTACAATCAATTTAAAATACACAAGGAAACTTCGATAATTCTACTGCACCTTGAGCCATAATTCTTTCTAAATTTTTCTTCATTTTATTTATTTACTTTATTCTTCATATACAAAAATCCAGGAGTGTAGTAATAATACTTTATCTACAATATATTTCATCGATGAAAATACCCCATATGGGGGTCAATTCCAAAACCCCACCACCCAGTGGCGTAGCGTAGGGGGGGGGGGGGGGGGGGGGGGGCAGGGGCGGCGGGCGGCGGTTAGAAAGCAATAAATTTATTTTTGTCAATGACAGTCAAATTGAATAACAAAATGAAATTGAAATTGTTTTAAAGAGAAGAAAAAATACACTGAAAAAAATCGACTTGCCTCAGGCGGGGGTCCCGCCGATTTTTTTCAGTGCATTTTTCCTAGTAAGTATTAATATTTACGCGTTTGTAAACGCAAAAATAAAATTATTCCATAATGGTAATGTTATTTTCATCAAATCATTGAAATTTGTACTTCTAAGATCCGAACGAAATATTTTTGCAAATATTTGACGTGTGGAATAATTTTTTGCGTTTACAAACGCGTAAATATTTTTGAGACTGGAAAATACACTGAAAAAAATCGACCTGCCCTTTTTTCGGACAGGCGGACAGGAGGGGTTTCTAGTGTTTAAAATATTTACGCGTTTGTAAACCCAAAAAAAAGTTCCATATGAAATTGTTTTGAATGTATTTGTCAAATAAAATGACGCCTTTTCATGTTAAAACGTAGTGATTACCTTCTGTGTCTCTAACAGTGATAATGTACCTAATTTGTACACTTTTTAACGACACAGGAAGGCATTTTTTCGAGCGATTACCTACTTAAAGCTTTACAATGAAGTGCAGTCGACCAGCCGAAATGCGAGAGCGTTCCCGATTCTTCCAAACTGAATGTAAATCCGGCAATTACCCGACTTTTTTGTTGCCATTTTCGATCGAGTGCAACGCATCTATACTTTTTGAACTTCTAAGTGTGTAATGCATAGTATACATTAAATTGAAATACCTAAATAAGAGGGCGGCAAAATTATCTTCCGCCCCGGGCGGCCGATACCCACGCTACGCCACTGCCACCACCATCATACTGTGGTGACTTTTGTTTTTATTTTAACAAAAATCACCTAACTCGTAAAATAAACGGCGGTTTGAGTCCCACTTCGTGTAGGTGCTCGATTTTAGTGTTTTAAAGGAAAAGGTGTGGTGTAATTAATACAGTAAAAACGCGCTACCAAATGACTTGTCATAATAATCATCATAATCATTTCAACCGAGAGACGCCCACTGCTAGACATAGGCCTTCCCCAATGATCTCCAAACCAGTCGGTCCTGTGCTGCCCGCATCCGGCGGTTTCCCGTGACCTTTATCAGATCGTCAGTCCACCTTGTGGGGGCCTACCAATTCTGGGTTTCCCGGTACGTGTTCGCTACTCGAGGACTTTTCCACCCTAACTGCCGCCAGTCCTCCTCGCAATGTGTCTGGTCACTGCCACTTAAGGTTGGCAATTATTTGGGTTATTGTAATCACTAGTCATACATAATGGTGGCAACACGCTTGTGCAGTAGTAGTTGACATCATTATTTATGAATGATTATTATGACATGGTAGGTACTAAATTGTTAATCTACTTCTGATGCTGACCGTACCATTAGGTAGTCCCATCCACAAGTTGTCAAGCTATATAATATGTCCTTGTTTCACAGCGCTAGAGTTTCATTATATTTAAAAAAGGACTAGTCCAAATTATAAACTTAAGTTGGATATTCAAAAGAAAAGATCCGGACAAGTGCGAGATGGATTCGCCTACTAGTATCACACTTGTTAATCACCGCACCCGTCGAACAAGGGTGCGTCGACCAGTTGACACTTAGCGCTGTCCCTACCGACACGGACGCCCTACGGGGTAGATGCTCGGTCGCCCAGTAATCCCCTAGGAACGTTCGACCTACAGGCTTGAGAACCCCCCAAGGTCTTCGCCTTCTTAAAAACCCGGTGACGCAGAAAATGTCATCAGAGACAATCTGCAATAGCATTCAAAAAAAAAAAAACACTTCGCGCTATACGCGGTACAGATATGTACCGGGGCGCTTCTCCCCACGTCCTCCACGACACGACATGCCCGAGCCGAGGGCCGAACCTTTAGAGGCACCCTCGGGCACGTCGCTCCCTTCCGATTCGGACGCCCTAAGGGACGCTCGAGTCGCGGTCGAGAGAGGGGCTCCTC
The DNA here is from genome assembly GCA_955850985.1 of Elophila nymphaeata. Taxonomy (NCBI): domain Eukaryota; kingdom Metazoa; phylum Arthropoda; class Insecta; order Lepidoptera; family Crambidae; genus Elophila; species Elophila nymphaeata. Next base: position 11,955,904 of record OY039076.1, on the reverse strand, counting down.
CTTCGATAAGCAATTAGCTTAAAGTATTTTTTATGATACGGGACATAGGGATAGGGGAGACTTTGGCCGTAATAGGGGCCATGGTATTTTGTTTACCTGCGGATCGGATTGTTACGGATTCTCTCTGACGGCTTTGATAGCTGTTGATATCCTTGTTGTTCGAGATCGACCAGCCCTTGGCCTATCATCGATAGAAGACAACTCATTCTAACGCTTGATGACATGGTAAACTATGCATTATTTATAATGATTTTAGCAAGTGGAAAAAAAACACTATTTTTTATGATTTAATTACAAATTAGAGATCAGATTTTCCCTATACTTGTAGTGTATGGCGGCATTTAACTTTAACTCGATACCTCCACGCGTTCCCGACATAAAAGGCCTTGACAGACAGACGGATGAACGACAGTGATCCTATATCCTTTTGAGGTACGGACCCTAAAACGTAGGAAGAAAGTACAAAGTCATTACCTACTTATCATTTTATTATAATAAAAAACTGACAATGTAATTATAACTCAGCACTAAATCCACCATCCCTTTTATGTGAAACTAATACAATTGCAAAAGTGACTATCATCAATAGTCACTTTCTATTAAAATTATGTTTAAAGCTACATTTTGCAATGCGCAATGACCGCCACTTTCATGGCTCGTTCGATATAATTTGCAATCAGCGTACTTTTCTTCTCGTATCACGAAATCTCCTGCTTGCACATTTCATTATTGTAAACGTCATGATTGAGGAAATGCTGCGTTGAAAGTTCTTTGCACACAATTAAATTGTAGAAACTTCGAGGTAGGTTGTCATGTTAAAAGCAAATCAGAATACTAGCGTTCATGAACGCTTTTATTTTTATTGCCCTATACTTAGACAGTCACGAATAAAGATAAGGTCCTGTATTCACTAGAATACACTTTGACAGGGAGTGTAAAGTGCAAAGTGGGCTTTGGGCACCTTTGTGTCAGAAAAAGGGCAGCCAGGAAGAACATAAATACATTATAATCACGGTCGTAATCCCAAAAGGGGTTGACAGTTTTAGGAAACACAACCCGTAGTATGGCCATTCAGTCCCCGAAATAGTAACAGGGTGCCAGCTAGCTAGCTATATTACCCAATGCAAAGATCGAGATGTTAAAAGCAACGTCCAGATGTCAAAAGTGTAAAGTTTGAAGTAATAAATTGTCAGTACATTCAAGGATGTGAACTACGCAACAGAAACGAACCAATCTCATAGTAATGTTTGTGAATACGGGTGTAAGAAAGTTAAGAAGAAAATTTACAAAATGTCAATCAACGAAGATACGAATTAATCTTACAAGCAGACTCTTATGTATAGTATATATTTGAAGGTAATATAAAAAAGAATAGAGTAAGGTTGTTATTAATGAAAGATGAAAAAATTTAATTTTGCTATCTACATTATGTCGATATAAATGTATGAGATATGTTTATACTATGTTTTGACGAGTAAATTAAATGGACCAGCTATATGTGATCATATCATTTCTACATTAGTTGCTCGACTTACATTGACCACAGCAGAGAATGCTGTCAAAAAATTTCTAAAATTTTTAACTTTCTGCTGCTGCTGAAGGACTTTAAGGAGATTTATAACTACCAGTTCCAATTCTTCAACTGATTATATGACTTTAGCTTTGAATTGAAAAATTAAACAATATTTTTTACACCTGGGTAGAGTGAATTAAAAGCGTCTGTAAAATTTATTTTCTAAGTTGTGAGTCCTTTTAACATAATTCACTTTATTTATCCTTTTATGTACACAAGTACTTAAACTGATGATAACTAACAGAAATATAATTTAAAATTTAATTAGTTTAACAACGCAATATTTATTAAGACAGCTGCCACATTTCTCATCTCGTGCATAACCAGCTTAACAGACGCTAGTTTAAACTTACTCTTGTTATCAATTAGCCCGCCATAAAATTCATGCAAATTAACTATTATGGCTTCTCTTTCCGTTCAATCAAAAGGTTTCCTTAATCTTACATAAAGACTATAAGCAACATTAAATTATCTTGTTAGTTGTATATTCAATGTCAATGGCATCAGGGATATAGAAAAATAGGTCTTAGATGTGGGAGATATCTGTTTCAATATGTAATAAAAAAGAAATATAAAAAGTTGTCACTTTAATGTCGTTTGACTTCAATTTTAATTTATTTTCCAGCAGTGCTTATCCGATCCAAATATCATAAATATAGTAAAGAATGGCAAAATTTGTCGTTTTTAATAATCGAATAACTAACAAAAGACCAGTCTCAAAGTTAGTCTTAAGATTCGTCGTACCCAAACATTGGTCCTTCGAGCCGGATATTTCAAAGAAATCAGTTTTTTTAGAGACGTATTTGGTGGGAGATGGTGTACCTATTAGTGTTGCACGTCCCACATGTAATGTAAGCTTACATCTTTATATACCACTGTGTTCTATTGTTCATTTTTGTCACTGCAAGCTGCGCTTAATTATGTAATTGAGTGCGATCTTCAATATATTCCCGGAACAAGGCCTGCGAAACCACTGTCTGACTCTGCTATTGCTGATACAGTAACTAAAATAATTACCGTGTTTATTCTTCTAAAAAACTTGACAAATGACCGAAATACGATATGCTCACTACGCACTTGATCAGTACATTGATCCGTTCGTTAGACTAAATAATTTTCACTACAACCGCATCGTTAATCAAATTAGATTTATAGTTACACGTAAAGTACTTTCTTCGGTTCTTAGATGAAGATGCGTTATTTCATGCTGAGTTTTTTACGTTGCGATTAACAGATGAAATCAAATGAAGCAATTTTAGTGATTGATAACATCGACGATGTCGGAATAAATAACAGCTCTAACGCTCGAACAATACATTTGGTAATTATAATTTGAAATTGTAAAGAAGCAACTCCGTTTTATGCTCGTAAAAGCTCGAAAATGTTTTATGCGAATTTCAGAAGCGTGGGAAGATGGTGTCAGGCATAAAATTTCCGATTAATCTTGATGAATTGGTTTAATAATAGAGCTTTATAAGGTATTTGTATGATAAAGTATAGCTGCTTGAAATTGTAACGCTCGGGCTGCGGAAGGTAACCTCAGCACCTACTTACAAAAAACCGCAGTCAAATGGAAAAAAGAAGAAGCAAGAGTTTAGTGCCGATGCGTCAAAAAGAGGTCTCCTTTACCTCCTATACCTAGGTTACAAGTCCCAGGCACTGCTTCAGACTTCCCGCTCTGTAGAACGCGATGGACCCGGAACGAGTCGACCTACTTCTCGCCATCGAGATGTCGTGATTATGCGTTAGGTACTGTTGATTTAGGCCTACCATCTGAACAGTTTGAAGTCTACCACCGTGTGGTTCTCTCGAAATTTCCTGCAACGCACCACCGACTTGTGGAATCTCGGAGGAACTAACTTATCACAATGATGTTATCACAATTGTGATAGACTATAACGAATAGGTGTGAGCTTCCAGACATGAAACAAATCCTAAATCTAGCAATTGCATTGTATAAAATTACTAGTATAACTTTCTTTTTTTATTACAAAAAAGGGTGGCAAACAAACTGATGGTAAAATGTTTGCTACATTAGGAACATTTGCGAACTGCAAAATTTTTCGTAATGTAGCTCCCTCTCTGGTGAAGTTCGATTCCATCTTCGGCCTTATCGTCACTTATCATCAGCTGAGATGAATGCCAGGGGTCCACGTCCGGAAGCCTCCTCGTGGCGGACCCTGGTAAAGTGGTGAGGAAACTTTCTCGGCAGGTGTGTGGCTTATGATGTCAAGTGTGTCCCCTTGGCATTCGAAGTCACATGCCATCGTCGAGTTGTTTTTGTTTTCCCACCATGGCTAGTGCCAGATGGCCCTTTTCAGGGCCACGACCCGGTCTCGGTGTTGCTGCGCTCACTTGCGCAGATCCCGAGCCGTCCCGTAATAGCGCACTGAAGGTCAGGCCGGGAAGGATGTTTAATGGGTATGGAGGGAACGCCTTTACCTCGAGTCCCACATATCCCCTGTGGTTGGCACCACCTCGCAGGGACGATGCGTAAATGCATTTGACATTCTGTCAAAAGAAAAAGGCGAGATGAATGCCAAGAGCTTCCCTGTCAAGAATAAAAAATAATTGCGCACTGTCAACTTTGATTCTTCTATCCTTTACTTTTTAAACCTTCCTCACCGATTGTAACACATCGAAAAGATAGTACTTATTACTTAACTGCGATTTCCCGTCGGTGGTTATACTAGCTCCAATTTGATCGGCTAATCCTCATTATGTAAGATTCATCTCTTCATTATCTGACATTTACACCGACTGGCGTGTGTCGTAACGATTTCGATAAGTTAAAACAATTGTGTTAGCAGTAATTAAAGTCCAAATTTTGGTACCTACATCGTAGAAACAGGTTGGCTCGGCGTGCCTCGTGGCCGAAAAGTTATAGTGCAAGAAACAGTTTATTTTCTGCTACGAAAACACTTGAATTTTATGAAATCATACGATGAAAATCATACGTTAGAGTAAATAATTCCATTACTTACACAAAATGATGGCCTACAATATTAAGATTTGGGTAGCAATTGTTACCTCGTAAAAAGGCAGTATCATTGGATAGTGACGACACCAAGGCCGGAGTGAAATATAATTTAATAGCTATGATCAATTTTCTCATATCCACAGAGAAAACGTGTTAGATCGACACTTTCACTGGTTATGACTCGATACTGACGATTTAATTCATCGATTAATTTATAGCTGTCACCGACTGATATGATGTATAGTTAATGCGATATTAACATCGATTTATCAAATCGTCCAACGTGTTCGTGATGATTAAATCATTATTAGGCAGAAGGAAAACATAGTCATCTTTTGTAAAGTGATTTATCTTTGTTTCGTTTCTGGAGATTGCTCTACTAGTTTTTAATAATTTAATCTTGTAAACATTTGTACTGTTTTGAAAACTATTCTGATCACCGTTATAGGTTTTAATGAGGATTGTTAGGCGACGTGTTTCTCCGACTGTTAAAGCGTTGTGATTGGGATTCACAATGTCCGGAAATTAATGTAATTATACGTAATAAATCTTTTGGTTCAGTAAAGAGCATTCAAAATAACATCACAGTACAATTGTTGCAAAAGCTTCTTGGAGATTACTGCTAGTATAAAAGTAAAACTTGATTGATTGCAAGGTTCTGCACTAATAGGCATCACTGATTGCTTACTTGAGCGTCATTTTGTATTTTTGATGTGAATATCTGATATCATTAAAATGTAATAAGTATGGAAAAAAGTATGAATTTCGCTCTTATGATATAACTAAGCAAAAGTTGATATCGGAAAAAATATCCGAACGGTATTTGGTCATCTCGATGAGAGTTTTGGGTGCTTTTTCTCTTACAAAAATGTAAATTACCGGGGATTGTTGAAACTGTGGCTGTCGTTGTCTCGTTTACTCTTACGCGGATTTGCATAATATGCCCGTCTCTTACTGCACATTCTTCGTTGGCGCGTGGGAACGCAATGCGCCTGCGTGGTTCCTGAAACGTGCGCGGGCGATTCATCAAATCGCTCCTTGACACAGATCACCCAATTGTAGAGATGACATGTCTTGTATTAATGAGTTTTTTGTTCTTTGCAAGATGCGAGCCTTTCGTATGATGTAGTTTTAAATTTGTTTCAATTAAAAAAGCACACATACACAGTGTAAGTAGTGGCTGGTTTAGTGTAGGCGGGGATCAAACCTCCGTTACATTACCGATGTGAATCCACTCCTAGAATAACAGATGGATGTTAACGAGATTGATTAAAAAAATATAAATGTTAAATAAGACTTATTAATAACATTCCTTATAAAAACAATAAGCAACTATTTAAATTTGAAATTAGTATCTAGAAAAGCACTTTCTGGTGCATCGAAAATGTCGGACACAATACTTCTTAATAATGTTCTAGGCACCATTTTATGACTTGCACTTACACGTATAATACTGTCTTCGTCAAATATCACCTACTATCTTAGAAATAGAGCACATAGAGCCAATAGCCAAAGATATTCTATCAATCACAAAACATACTCTATTAATCAGCATTTCATTATTATAACGTTACCTATATCGATCATTATATTTAAAAAAGATTTGATGACAGTAATTGAATGTAATAAATTTGATAGACTTAACGCGTCTACATTACTTCACTGTTGAACGACCGCCATCGTTTTGCCAATCATCCAATTTTGGCGTAAACTCTCCTTTCAAAAATTATGCGTTGCTCGTTTATAATGTTTACACTGTTTTCATACGTGAACCCTGTTGTTACGTCCTCGGGGATTGTGATTACTGAATTGAACTCTATGACTGATACCGTAAGGTCTACCGTTATCAAGGAAAATGCAAATTCTACCTTTATGCTTCGGACGGAATGATTATGTACTTTTCGAGTAATAGCTTTAATTGACTCTGATAGCGATCGAGATGCTCCATTTTACTTTGATGTTAGGCTTGTTGTGTTACTGTCATTGTAGGATGTTATACTGACTTTATTTCACGTGAAATTGCCTGTAGGTGATTGAAATGAAGCGGTACTATAGAATCTATTAACAAAATTAAATAGGATAGTTGTTTTACAAATCCGTCTATGTTAAATTAGTTCAGGCTGTTTAATATGCAGCTTGCATTAAGTTAGCGCCGTAGTCCGTTCTCGGTTGAATTTATCGCATTAGACTTACGAGTTATTTTTTCTTTTCTTCTTTTGTTTTGGCTAGTAATTATGTTAATTCTTTATTAACCATTGAAACGGAAAGCTAGTGGATAAGTAGAACAGCTTAGTAAAATGAAATAGTGAATTTATAACATCAAAAATAGGTTCTAGTTTAGGTATGTATATACACAACGAATTGCAAGCAATAATAGTATTACAGAATTAATAAACCATCACAATTTTCAATTAATAGATAATACACAGTTATAAAAAGGTAAAACATTCGTACAATGTTGCCTGTGGTTATATTTCATGTTCATTTTATTGTTGTTTAGTGTTGTGTGTACTAAGACACTACAGATGATTTAAATATATTTTATTTTTAATTTTTGTCCACAGTCCACAAGAGCGGGGGAGCTATGGCCAATGAATAGGCCAGATGGGATGCCGGTCATCCAATCTCTAGAAGTTATGTGCGGAAAAGACCATATGGATGTTCACCTAACTTTCTCACATCCCTTTGAAGGCATCGTGTCATCGAAAGGTAATTATCGACTAAAGTTTATAAGCAATGTTCTTGTAACTAATGTAGTAAAGAGTTGTTCGTATTATTTCGAATAATTTAAAATAAATGGTAACTCTTTTACCATTGATTGCTTGGTATTTTCTACAATATTTAAAATGAAACAGAAGAAAAATAAGAGCATGCCATTTTCACCATTCTTCTGAAAATGAAAGCACTCTGGACTGCTATTTTTATATGCCATATTATAAGGAGTCCCTCAAGGATCGATACTTGGACCTAACGCAAAGACGTTATCAGCCTAAATAAATATTAACTCTATAGCTTTAATAAATTTTGTTCCAAATTGGTCTCAGCTCTTGCTTTGATGTTCGTAATCGTAAGGACAACCCTGATAACATACGCCACAGACCTATCAATACAGTAATATGCATCTTAAATGTTCTTTATTGTAATTTTTACTAAGAATTAAAATTTACTATTGTTGCAAAAGTAAAGCTGTGATGACTCAATGAATCGAAAAAGTTATTACTCTTTCGAATTTGTTGAAAGAACTTTATGACGTAAACATGTCACTACTGCGATAATTATATTATGTATTTGAAAGCAGTAACTTACGCATGCACTTTCCATTTTAGTTTACCGCCAGAAGTAGGCTTATAGCTTAAATAATTTATTTCAAATACCTATATGTCACTTAGAATGTACAGACAACAGCACATTAGGTTACCACAAACTCTCAAATTTTCCCAACAGATTTTGCAGTTTATTTCAGATATTTTGTGGTTGATAATCAATTGGAGAAATTTGACAGTTTTGTGTAAATTGATCTGCAGTGGACTGTCATCATACAGCCTTTATAATTCGACTGGGTAGCCTAACTTCTACTGGGACACGAGGCTTCTCCTAGTTATCGAAGGAGGTTTAGGTCCTCCACCACGCTTGCCCAATGCGGATTAGTGGACGGAGTATAATCATTAATCCATTAGTCGCCTTCTACGACTCCCGTTGGAGGATATGGGGTGATGCTAATTTATTCTGCGGGCATCACATGGCTACGGTGTACTGCATAATATTAAAAGATTCTTGTATTATCTTGAAGTTTCTAAAAATGTATGATAAATATTATTTATATTTTCGCAATGTTAGGCGAAGAATTAGCAGTAGGAAATATGTGTATTGCGAATGACAATTAATTTCTGTTTGAATTCAATGCGCCAATCTTAAAATTTATTTTAAAAATGAAAATTGGATTAATGCAATGATAAATTTATCGTTATTAGTAATTTTGCGGCCACCACCAACAGTGAACACAATGGTCGTATACTTTTATATTTATATGAATAGAAAATATTATACTGTATGTAGGTATATGTTTGTAATTAGCTTTTAAAGTTTAGTACCTACTTATTATGTCTATTACAGTAAAATATTATTTTATTAATTATAATTTTGATATTATTTTTAAATACTATCTAAATAAGACTAAGAAATAAAAAATATAAATAATTCTTGTGTGAGACAAAACGCAATAAATAGACGCAACATATTGACTATGGTCTTCTGTAAGGTACGCAGTACGTCAATTTGTGTTGTGTTTCTGTTATTGAGTAAGGTTGCCAGGAGGACTTTATTTCCGCCAACATCGTGAAACGCATACAAAATGTTTTCGATTTTGGCGGGGATGGGCGACAAGGAAAGGGGAAGCACAATAGATCCCATAGGGTCGAAGTGCTCTGAGACACGGCCCCAGCCCCTTGCATAAGAATAAGAATAATAAGGTTGCCAGAGCTCAATCGCGCTACCAACCCAGTTCCCTGCCCAGGGAGGGCAGGGTAGCGGTTGGTACCGCGGGCGTGTCACGTCAGTCATTCAAGCGTTTATTTAGGCTATAGTGAGTGCTTACCACCAGGTAGCGGCACGCTAGGAAGAAGCGATTAAAAATATGTGATATTGAATTGATAATTACGTATTCCTATGTATCGGGAAGTGATTTTCACTTTTGTTTCATCAATTTACTAAAGCGGGCAGAAAAAATAATATATTTCATTATCTGCAAGCAGTTCTATCGTAATCAGAGCGACTCAAATGTGAGCTCTCTTCTAATTGCTGGTGTTTCACTGACAATTATGACGGATAAATACTGAATTGTTACTAGAGTATGTGACCCAGTTTTGGTTTGTGTAGCTTCTGTAGATGTTATTTTTTCCTCAAAAAGTACAATTCTTAATGTGAAATTACCTTTTGGGTCTGATTTTGATGAGAGATTAAAATTAGAAAGTTTATGATTAAAATGCTCTGTAAGTACTATTAAATATTAATTTATAAACCTGTGTCTACAATACTAATAGGTAATGTTATTACTAATAGTAAATTCTTTAATCAGATTTGTTGTTAAGATTTGAAAAAAAACACAAACTTAATGAAGCGTTTGTAATTCAGACTATTTGTAAATGTTTGCTGCTTTGTTTTTCTCCAATATGATAGTCTTCACACATACCTTTTGCCACAAAGCCACAAATTTTACTTACAGTGCATTCCTACTTACTTATTAGTACTTACAGTGCATTGTCACCTATAAGTGTTCAGACCATGACCCTTCACAAGCTGTTTAAAATATTCTAAACTAACAGTAACATACTCCTATGAAAAGATAGTGCTATCATTGAGGTATTTTTAAGGTGGCCACTTTGTCTTGTATTTCTTTCAAAAAATATCAAGCTCAATATTGATTAATGATTAATATTCAGATTGTTACTCTGCCGTAGAAAAAGTATATTAAACAATAAACAGACTAAACCACTTTAGCATTTACGTAGCATTTGTGTAAAATTTGTAAAAACTTTCTATTCTTAAAGAGTGTTATAGAAAACTCCGTAACGAATAATTTAGGTTACAGGAGTGAGTTATGCTTATTACGCTTGTTGTTTTAAATTAGTCATGTTTTAATAAAGGCCAGTGTGAGCTGTATTTTAACTGCAAAACATTTTCACTTATGAGTCTTATGATAGTTTATTAAGAATTTTAAGTTCATTTAAAATTATTAGGTATTTAATTGTTCATCGTTTACTTAGTCTAACTCTATAGGGAAAGTAGTAGAAATGAGATACTACAGATATATCTTATTTCTTTGAAAAACTAACATATATAATTATATATTTATCCTAATACTCGTATATGGTCAAAAGTGTCCGAAGCCACATTGAACCTGCGATTCTTTACAACCCTAGCAAAGGTTTTATAAAACTTGATTTTGCTTTGGTCTGGACTTGGATAGACATCTGGAATATGTACTCTATCGTTTTTTCAAGAATTCCCTGTGAATTCGGCTACCGACGCTTTTTTTTGACGATGAAGATTACTTGTACTGTATCAAAACTAATAAGCTGTTTTTAAGTACTGTAAATTGATACATATATTTCATCGCCATGCTTCGTCGATGTCAATATGAACTGAATATTGATGTGATTAAAGATTAATTTTCTTTTGCCGTATGTGTTGCGGCAGTACTATGTTTCATTGTAAAGCAGGCCCTTTTGGCTTTTGAACGGGAGATTGATTTTAATGAACAACTTATTGAAACTTTAATTAATATCGGTGTCTTTGTTTTTACACAGGTCAGCACGGCGATCCGCGTTGTGTATACGTGCCACCGTCGACTGGACAAACGGATTTCTCGTTCCGGATCGCGTACGCAAAGTGCGGTACCAAACCAGGTAAGACTTACAAAAATCTTCGAATAATATTATTTAAATTGATGATACTTGCTGTAAAGATAAAAAGAGTTGCTGACATGAAAGATAAAAAGAGAAAGGTAGATAATAAGAAATATAGAGACTTACACGTCTAATGGTTTTCAAAGGATCCGCAGCGGTTTCCCGTGACGTTTATTAGGTTGTCAGTAAATGCTGTAGAGAGCCTATTCATGCTAAGTCTTCCTTTCCGCTGACGATACTCGATAATTCGTTAGCCCCAGTAATGCGCCAAACACGAGGCCTGCCAACTGCCATTTCATTCACGCGATTTTTGGTATATCGGTCACTTTAGTTCTGAAGATCTTCTTATTGTCAATCATTGGTATCTTAGATCTTCTTGTTGCAATTCGGATTGATAATTGTTTGCGTTAGACAATGTCCAAATTAACGTCCCTATAAATACTTTTTCTAGGTATATTTTGTTATACTTATTATTGTATTAAAATAAAAGGGATGTTGGGTAAATAAAGGAAACCTTATTATTCAGCATATTTTTTTCTACTCTTTGATCTTAATTACAGACTAGGTAGTAATAATATAACTTAATCAAGAAAAAAGTGTCAATATATCCACAAAGAGTTTTCACCGTGTAGCAAATTCATTTGTAGCCATTTTGATAAGTAGGTACCGCATATTTGTGTGATTTAAATTTATTCCCTATAATCTTTACGTAGCATTGTTGCTTCTCGACTATTAGAAATTAAGTCTATTTTAAATTTTCGTTTAATAAGTAAGTGTATACAAAAAACCTCAATCAACGCTTCCTAAACACTAGTTACAACCACTTTCTTTTCACGTCATATTATAATAAAGGCTGTTATTAATTAAAGACGTCGTCATTTATCTAATAGCCTGTACTCATATAGGAATCTTAAAATTAACGTGACAGGGTATCATTTGGGATATCTCGAGGTGACGAGGCTGTCACATAAATTGTATACTTCGGAGCACTAATCACAACAAAGCTACAAATGTACTAAATATATGATTGAATATTTTAGTACTACGCTTTGTATTTAAGATTACAATGATTAGGTATCTTAAAAATTCAGCTTATGCAATCGTTAAATTTAAGCAACCCATATCATGGCGTGGTATTGATGGGTTACCGGGTGAGTTATGAGTTTCGTGTCCTAGATTAACTTTTAAATGAATGAAATGAAAATGAAAAAGCTCTTTATTTAAATGGACTTTGCTAAGTACTTTTAAAGCGTCAAACGCCCTACCACCATTTCGGGATGAAATGATAATATAACTTAAATAATTATCACTATGCTGAGATGGAGAAGAAATCGTGAAAGAAACTCCACAGTTTGCAATTTTGTAATGATTTCGAAACAGTCAATAGAAGTATCAATACAATAAATTACAATTTTAAATGCGTAAATTTTGGGCAGATTTTACTCTCACGCATTTGGATCATTTAAATCATCATTTATCTTGTAATCATCATCATCATTTCAGCCGAGAGACGCCCACTGTTGGAAATAGGCCTCCCCCAACTACCTATTTTGTAATAAGCTTTCTTATATAATTTAATTTTTACAGTTTTTTTTTATTTATTTATAGGCAAATCTCTGATTTTATGCTGTTCGTCATTTTAAAATGAAAACTATTGAAAATCGATGTATCAAATGACGTCATGTATAATAGATAAAAATATAACTACAAAGTTGCAAATTTTATCTAACACCCACATCAATAAATTTATAGCTAAGAGCCATTTCGACAACTTCAGCTTTCCAAAAAAAAAACCGCATTAAAATTGGTCCATTCGTTTACGAGCTACGATGCCAGAGACAGACACACAGACATACAGATACACATACACAGACAGGTCAAACTTATAACACCCCTCTTTTTGCATCGGGGGTTAAAAATAAACAAATAGGTACACCTTACAGGACAGATTTATGAACACTGAACTGTCACGCTCTGACCGTGGGAAGCACGGCCAGATGTGCAGAAAAGAGAGAAATAAAAGATAGGTTAAATTTAACACTATTTATTAACTCAGGGCGTGAGTGGGGTTTCGCACTGGGGTTCTCGCACTTTAGAAAGAGAGACTTAGCTTCAGCGGTTAGCGCAGGAAGCGGCAGGAACCAGGCACGTCGACTACCAGCGTGGTCGGCGTGGGTTCAGCTTCGGCCGGTAGGGTGGCACGAAGCACAGCAGCGGAGCAGCAGGGTAGGCGGCTGCCCGTAGATAGGATCCCCTAGTTCGGGGATCGCGTAAGTACTAGATACAGATGTCTACTGAATGATTAACTGTAGCTGGAGAAAATGGAAGAAGAGGCCCAGTTTCTCCGAGCTACAGTTTAAATACCCAAAAATTTCTAGAATCTTCCCAAAATTTGTAGTGGGAGTTCCGTTTAATGAATAATGCAACCATAACCAAAGGACGGTTTATACAGAGTAAGTGAATCTATGGTTGAAGTAGCAGTAAATTATGTAAACAAAAATAATTTAAATTGTTTAGCATATTATTATAGACGCAGAAAATACAAGTTAAAATATATTAGTTATTTAATTAATTTATGGCACAAATTAGGTGGGCCAAAAGGCTTGTATACAAAGTTCGAGATATTTTTATAATGGAGGGTAGTCAGAATCATATTTTTATAAATAATAAAATTTAGGAGCGGGTATCGGCGTCAGCCGACATGAGAACTGTCATTAGTAGACAGATGAAAACAAGTATAATCACAATAACAATTGCTGTGTTTATATTTGGATTAAAAACAAGTGAAAGTTAATATTAGTCTAGAATATTTAATTATTATAGTTGATAGTTATGTGATGCTTCGTTTGTATGGATTTTTTTATTAAAAATCAACGTAAGTATGTTGAAAGACGGTTTAGACCGTGACATATCCCCCCCTTTAGTGTAGGATTTTGCTTGACAAAAATCCCCTAAAGAAGTCTACACTCTCAAAAAGAAACTAAAACTTCAGAGTAATAGTTATATAGAACATTCAGACACTCAAGATACAACACAACTGCAAAAGAGTACCCTGCAACATTGACGAGAGGTATCGACAATACAAGATTTAGAGTCTTGGTAGTACCTAGGACTACAGATGCGAGGCAAAAGAGAGTAATCCAGTTGTTTAGCAACCGAAAAACAATAAGGTCACAGTTGTGAAAGTAAAATTAAGAGATACTTCAAAGTATTCTATAAAAGAATAAGAGCGCAATTTAGGTAGAACATTCTCCAGTTAAAATGGAAAAAATGGAAGGGATTTTTTTTTGAAAAAAAAATTGTTTAGCAATTTTATTTTTAGTATCGATAATTTTGTAAAAAATACAAAGCAATAAAATCACGACCAGTAAAAGAATTCAACAAAAATTTCATTTGGTTAGAACCAAATGCATTTGTGAACAAAAAAAACAAGACAGCTTTATAAGATAAGGAACTGTTTTCTTATTTTAAAAATAATTATATTCTGTTTTAAATTATTCAAAAAGAACCAATACACCAGAATGTATGTTTTGTTGTATTTTAAATGTTAGTCATAGTTTTTGAAATTATTATATTTATAGTTTTAGACTATAAATACAATAATTTTTTAAGATTGTTTTTATGTTAGTAATTTTTAATATTTTACATTAGTTAAGAGTATTTATTTAGTTTAAAATCTTTGATATGCCAAGATCCTAGATTTTTACCTTTCATATCAACCAATTCATAGACCAAGGGCGATAGTTTAGATTTAATACGACATTTAATATATTTAGGAGCAAGTTTTTTAGAAAATTGCTTATCTTTGTCGCTTTGATAGTAAGTTTTTCGCCAGACAATATCATTAACGTTGAAGTCAAAGTTTTTGCGACGAAGATTATAAGGACCACAATTACGAGGGACAGAGTTTAGTTTCCTGCTGTCCAAACAAAACCTATATTCACCATTTTTCCTAGGTGTAAGAATAGGATTAGACCAGGGGCTTTCGCATGGTTCGACCACGTCCTCTTTAAGCATCTCATCTAGATGATCGTATGAAAAAACATGTTTAGGTTCGTCAAGAGCTATGCTAGTAATATTAGTCTCCTGAGATGCATTGACTACTAGGCTATCGAGTTCGCTAGGAAACAACCCAAAATTTCTCCAGAAATCCATACCTAAGATTAGATTGTTTTGTATTTCTGGTACAATATAAAGTTTTATATTATAGGTTTTGGTATTAAAAGTTAAAGGTAAAATAAGATATTTAGTAGCGTAAAATCTTTGACCGCCAGCTGCAGAAAGCTGTAACGGATTACAAGAATAAATTTTATAATTTTTGAAATATTCATTAGAACTATTTCCCAATAAAGATATGTCTGAACCAGTATCCAACAGACCAACGAGTTTCTTATCATTAACATACACGTTTATATAAGGACGTGAAAATACATTTTGCGATTCCAGGATTGGAGACACAGAGTGGTTAGAAAAGACTTCCGAAACAAAGGATAACCACTGATTCCACTCGGTCTCACTGCAGAGATTATTAAATTTTGAGCGATCAGAGCCGCTAATACTCCAATCCTGACAAACTAGTTTTTTTGGGTTGCATTTAGTGCAATCCGGAGTACGTACACCCTTTTTCCCACACTTAAAACATATTATTGTTCTTGGTTGTGTACAAGCCCTTAGACTATGCGAGTTAGTACGACACCTCGGGCAGTATAGAGTTGCTGAAGCTACAGCAGTAACAAAAGACTTCGGTTTTATAGTACCGTTATAAGATTTATAAGTAGGTTTTTCAACACTAACAGAAGCGCTGGATTTGCCCTTATAATCGAATTCAGGAGCTAGAGTTGAAGAACTAGGAGCAGAAGGCTCATTAAATTTTTTAAACTGGCATTGTACCTTTTCGAAATTTTGGCATACAGCCTTAAGCGTGTCAATATTTAATATTGGCCAAACAGAAGCTAATGCGTTAGCATAACAAGGTCGGATGTTATGTGTAATGATTTCCAATTTTTCAACCTCAGGCAAGGGCTTAGTAAGACGAGAGAACATGCCATCCATTATAGATAGGTAAATACTAATATTTTCGCCTTCGCCTTGAAAACGACACCTAATTTCTGACAAAAATTGGTAGTCAAAATCATGCGGACTAAAATCCGATTTTAAAGCATCAACGACCTGAGACCAACTATCCACCTTGGGCTTAATGCACCGGAACCAATGAAGAGCATCGTCCGTGAAAATTTCATAGCCAAAAGACAGCAACTTATCATGATCAATGCCTCTTGCTTCAACAAATTCGTCCACTTTTTGAACGAACGCACGCACACACGACTTGCCATTAAATTTTAGTTTTGATAAATCCGGAGTACGGTTTTTATCAACAGTTAGACCAATGATTGCCCTTTGCAAATCATCAACAGATAAGGTAGTCTTACTAGATGGTGACAATGTTCTAAGCTCGGTCATTTGCGACTCAAAATTTTGTTTGCAGTCGGAAAGAACCGCATCCAAATCATACTCGTCCACCTCGATCCTATTTAACCGGTGATAAATATGGTTGAGTAAGACTTCCGTTCTCAAAAATAAATTTTTATCGAATTTGTTATTTAAAGATTTTATATTTTTAAAAGATTTATCTAAACAAGCCACAACTCCGTCTAAATCCTCAGAAGGAGGCAAATGTGAAAGTGAAATTGTTTCAGTTGGAAACTCCTTACTCAATTTCACTATCTGCTTTCTTAATTCGAACACAGTGTCAGCCGGAGTTTGACCGCGCAAAGCAACCTCATATTCGAGCTCGGATTTGTGTAATGAAAGAAAATTAATACTTGTATTTTCCGCCATAGTAAAGTACAACACTATAGTTTACAAAAGGGACTAAGGCGAGTGTGTGCGAAACAATTCAATTGCAGCGTTAGAGAGAAAAAAAAATTAAGTGGGTAGCTATTAAAAATTAACAACCGGCAAAAATTAAACTTTTTTTTTTAGTAAAAAGAATAGTAATAGCTTAGGGCTCACCGAATGAAAATTATTCGCACTTTATAATATAATTATATACAATAATTATACTAAAGATTAAAAATAAAAAAAAAATAGGTACCCACCTAAAACAAAAATTAAAATAAAAAAAGAGAAAAAAATGAGAACCACAGAGCGAAGAACCCTGAGCGAGTTGGGCGCCACTGTCACGCTCTGACCGTGGGAAGCACGGCCAGATGTGCAGAAAAGAGAGAAATAAAAGATAGGTTAAATTTAACACTATTTATTAACTCAGGGCGTGAGTGGGGTTTCGCACTGGGGTTCTCGCACTTTAGAAAGAGAGACTTAGCTTCAGCGGTTAGCGCAGGAAGCGGCAGGAACCAGGCACGTCGACTACCAGCGTGGTCGGCGTGGGTTCAGCTTCGGCCGGTAGGGTGGCACGAAGCACAGCAGCGGAGCAGCAGGGTAGGCGGCTGCCCGTAGATAGGATCCCCTAGTTCGGGGATCGCGTAAGTACTAGATACAGATGTCTACTGAATGATTAACTGTAGCTGGAGAAAATGGAAGAAGAGGCCCAGTTTCTCCGAGCTACAGTTTAAATACCCAAAAATTTCTAGAATCTTCCCAAAATTTGTAGTGGGAGTTCCGTTTAATGAATAATGCAACCATAACCAAAGGACGGTTTATACAGAGTAAGTGAATCTATGGTTGAAGTAGCAGTAAATTATGTAAACAAAAATAATTTAAATTGTTTAGCATATTATTATAGACGCAGAAAATACAAGTTAAAATATATTAGTTATTTAATTAATTTATGGCACAAATTAGGTGGGCCAAAAGGCTTGTATACAAAGTTCGAGATATTTTTATAATGGAGGGTAGTCAGAATCATATTTTTATAAATAATAGAATTTAGGAGCGGGTATCGGCGTCAGCCGACATGAGAACTGTCATTAGTAGACAGATGAAAACAAGTATAATCACAATAACAATTGCTGTGTTTATATTTGGATTAAAAACAAGTGAAAGTTAATATTAGTCTAGAATATTTAATTATTATAGTTGATAGTTATGTGATGCTTCGTTTGTATGGATTTTTTTATTAAAAATCAACGTAAGTATGTTGAAAGACGGTTTAGACCGTGACAGAACTCTTTGGTGAAGCCCCGCTACGTCGAAATCTCTTCTTTCTTCTACCCTGCTCCCACTTTATTTGGAGTCGGTTCAGTATTGCTTGATATTGACAATACTGCTAAAGGCTTTGGCATTAGATTTTCTCGGCCTTGTGCCTGACCCCAACCCTCCTTGGGAACTTCTTTTTCTTCCGAAGCACGGAGAAAAATCAAGTTGAATATTTTTGGGTGACCCGTCTGAGTACCGATCGCGCTCTTTGTAGCGCTGTGTTGGTCAGTAAAGAGTTTTGAGTTAACAAACATAAAAAAAATCCTCCTCCTTTTTTGAAGTCGATTAAAAACGAGGCGTTCTCTTTCTAAATTGATAAGTGTGATACGACCTTTATAGTAACAAATGTCTATGCTACCTGAAGCGGAAGTGACGTCTAAATGCGGAGATATTTAGTACAAGACGAGCGAGGACGAGGGTATACGAGACGAGCTAGCCACTCTCGCCTTGCTGAACTGCTAGGTGCTTCTTGACGCCTTTTTTAAATTACCCATAGTTGTAAGAAAGCCCGGATCAAACATATTCTGGCAGACAATCCCGTTTCTAGATTGTAAGACTTATAAATGCCAAATTCTCTATTCGCACAAGAATGGTAGATAATATGTTTGTATTGCGTTGATGTCTTTTGTATGTACTCTTATCAATAATTTAACACTCTCATATGACAAGCAAGTTCCTAATATCTCTCCTATTTATTGCTTGAGCATTATTATTAAAGCATTTTAAGCTTAATCTTCATGATATAAGTGTCATTATCATAAGTTATTTATGGCTTAGTATTGACTTTCCCGTACCTTGCGATTTGAAATGAGTGATCGATTACCAGTTTCTTATGTCTATTTTCTACCATAATCTTCTTAAGATAACGTAGTTATAAAAATTATCTTTCTTAGATGTGATTTCATAATTTTTACGCCAGTTCTCGTTTCTTACACAAAGATAGATATTTATAATGAACCCAGACTGCAGAGATGCTTTAGCGTGGAAATCTATCCTGGTTTATAGTATTTAATACTTACAAGTCCGCATGCATTTAATGCTTACAAGTCTTATTAATTTGCTGTAAAAACTATATATATATATATATTAATATACTTAATAAAAGTCTAATAATGAGCGAGAATAAGAACCAGCTACGATTAATCGAGTTGCCCCATGAGGCTGACATAGTCACCTAGAGTGTACTAAAGCCTCGTCAAAATAAAAGAATAAAAAAAAGGTCTATGTAAACTAAATATTGATCTATATATTTAGGTTCAGCATTTATTTACGCATATAAACAAATACAGCAATATAAGATATACATGCATACTCAGCCCTTTTAAGCTTATATTAACTTACAATATTAGATTATTAATTAAATACAAACCAATTAGGTAAGTATTTCTCACTCTACTCAATGAAACATGGGTAATCTACGATCTAGTCTTATTTAATTGATTGTACAGTTTTCTCAAATTATAGAGCATGATCCCAAGACAGTGCGTCGGAAGAGGGGACAGAGTGGTGTGATTGGCTTTCTTGGAGGCCGAATAGATCCCTAAAGTAAATTCTTTGCGAAAGTCGTAATAAATTGTACCAAGGTCAAAAGTAAGTAAGTAAGTTAAAGACATCAAGTCTCATTCTCAATTATCTATTAATAAAAATGGTCCCATCTATCAAACACTAGATCACTCACGTCATTAACGAATTAGAGTGAACGGACCGAAGCGAACGTGTGAAATCAATAACTATGTTCTTGATAAATGCGACTTTATGTTAGAAATGGGTCACAATAATATAATATTTTGATTCACGCTACACTCGGCAGCGATGATAGAGTTGATTCCAGTAAGTAAATAGGTAGATCATTTCGAAACTGCGATAGTGGCAAAGAAGAATTAGTGAAAAATTGTCCACCGGAATTGATTCCAAAATCCCACGGAGTACGTATTATGACAAGGTACTAAAATATCAACTAAGACTAGTATTTTGTCATATTGATTATTCACACATAATAGTGGCAACTGTTACTTTACAAGCGCTGGCGTTACTAGGACATGGTAATAAAGCGTTAATCTTTCTCTGAAGCCACTCGTACAAACTTTTGCTTGGTATGGACTCGTACACGTCTCGTAAAAGTTTGTTTTAAGCCACCTTATCTGAAGTCATAACAATCGTGTTTATTTAAAGCATTGTTGTGTTGCCATATTTTATTCAACTCGAGATCAAAAGATCCTTGAACCTAAAAATAATAAACATATTTCTCAGAATTAAATAATTATTAGACATACACAACTCTTCGGGCATAGAACTCTTAAGTTGCAGGATCTATGTGTCAGAGAAAGGATGGCAAATCATTACGCTATACATACGCGGTTAACATTAGTATAAAATAAATGTTTATAACCATTTAACGCTAGGTCAAACTACTCCAACAATGGCATGTGAAAATATCCGGAATACTACTTCTGATTCCGTTGTTGGTAAAATTTGTATAGCGCGCTACAATGTTCAACAGGTCAAGCCATTTGTTCTGGTAGCCATCGTAAAACGGCAATCGTTAAAACATCTACCATTGATAAACGTCTTGGTGTAATTGTTTGAACCCAGAAAGTTCTCACATGAGTTCCGAGTAGTAAGGAAATTAAGTGTCGTTAAATTATCGGCAGCTCGGGATGCATAAAGATGGATAGACTAGAAGATTTTCTCGAACATTTCCATGTAATGTAACGTCCGTGCGAATGGTACAATACAGCAAATGCTCAGTTTCCTAAAGCATTTCCGTGTAATGTAACGTTCTTGCGAATGCTCGACGTAATGTTCACGGCGATTGAGCATTTACTTGTACGGTAGTGAGCAAAAGTCGTAAGGGGAATTCCTTAATTTTTACTATGAAAACAGCTACAGAGCTTCCGTCTCAGCATGATAATTATTTCGTGCCGAAACGTGCAGTGGTTTTTGACTATTTAGAAGTATTTTTTTTTTTTTTTTTTTTTACATAGAATGGGTTCACTCTTGGCAACACTCTGTGCAGGAGAGCTAAGAGGAAGCCGAAGATGGAGCGAGTTTACCCAGAAGATGCCTATTCACTCTAACCTTAAATAGAGCAGGGTTATAACTATTTGGGAATATGGAGGCCGGCAGGGAATTCCACTCTTTAGCGGTGCGCATAATAAATGATGTTGAAAACCGCTTAGTACGCATAGGCGGAATTTGTACGAGGTAGGGATGGTAACCTGAAGTCCGTCTAGACTCCCGATGGTAAAAAGGAGATGGTGGAATAAGCTCATGCAGCTCAAGAGCACACTCGCCAAAGTACAATCTATAAAACACCGACAGGCAGGCCACTCTGCGACGATGTGCCAAACTTTGCAGATTAGCATGCACCAGCCTATCATCACCTATAAGTTTCCTGGCTCTGCGGTCAACCGAGTCAAGGGCGGCAAGTTGGTATTTTGCTGAACCGTCCCAAAGATGGCTACAATACTCCATGCAGGATCGAACCTGAGCCTTATATAAGGTCAAAAGTTGTTGCGGTGTGAAGCATCGTTTAACCTTGTTAAGAATACCCAGTTTTTTGGCCGCAGTTTGAGCCTTTGAAAAGATGGTTTCGCCGAAGTTGAGGTTGGCTGTGAACTTCATGCCAAGGAGCTCAAGGGTGTCGGAAACTGGAATAGATGTACCTTGGAAAGTAGGAGTCAGATTAAAAGGACTCTTTTTTGCGGAGAACAGACACGCCTGTGTTTTGGCAGCATTAAAATTAACCAGATTTCGGTCACCCCACTGGGATACACGACACAAACTTAAGTCAGTCTGCTCCACCATAGTCCCACGTAAGGAACGCACTTCCTCTCCGCCGACCCCTGCGCCAGACATATATTTCTGTATGACAGTGCTGTCATCTGCATAACCAACAACACCGGGCATAAGCAGATCGTTGATGTGTAACAAGAAAAGCGTCGCAGAGAGGACTACTTAGGAGTTAGGAGGAAGTACTTAGCAAAGTCCATTTAAATAAAGAAGTTTTTGATTTTCAGTTTAGACTAGGGGGTAAGAGTAAAAATCAGTATAGCGTCTATGCCACGACGCAGTGCTTCCTTGTGTGACATAAGTATGAGAGATTTATTTTGTGGCTACTTTGTTCTAAAATTTTAAAATAATTAATCAATGTTTGTGACCACTAGTTGCCTGAAGTAGGCGGCTTTAACACAGTAATGCAGGGTGCTCCAGCCCAAATATTTTATTCACATGTTCACAAGTAACTAAAAATCTCCGTTCTTTCACAAAATTACAACTATAACGGCACAAACTAAAATTAACATTTTCGTTTTTCTGTCACATCACATATTAGGTTGAGGGTATCAGGTCAATCACATACAATATAACTTTTAATGCCCAATATTAGAAACGGTGTCGCCCAAACCGTTGTAACTCATTTAAATAAACTTAAGTAGGTATAATATAATTAATGATATTCTAATCAGACAGAAAAAAATTTTGATGAGGTCCACTTTTTTAATAAGGTTAAGGTAAAGCTGTCCAAGTATGGAAGCTGAACCAAAACCCAACATTGTTACATAGTGTATAATGTCTTTTATAGACTAACAGCCTTATTCATAAACACTCAATAAACCTATTTTAGTTATTACCTTGTTAAAAAGTGTTTTGTTTCATTCATCTCGTTCCAGAGTGACAGAGACAAACGATTTGTAAATCTATAATAAATTCACTTGTTTTTATGAATAAGGGGGTTATACTAAGTAGTCTGTAACCTAAAGTATTCCAAAATCTATTCGAGAAGTCATTATTTTCCTACCTTGCTTCCAAGTTACTTTTGGGGTACGAGCAGTATGCCTTGATATTGACAATACCGCTTAAGGATTTGGTATTAGATTTTTACGGGTGGATCTATTCGAGGAGTATTTAGAAAAAAAAAATGGTTTTGTGGGTTTTCACTGACCAAAAATCATAATTTATTCAGTTTACTTTTAAAATAAAAAAAAAACAGTAATTATAATAAACAAAGGGTTATATTACTAAAGAAATCACGTATTTTCTGAGAACAGCCTCAAAATCGGCCATCAAACCTAGAAATAAGACTTGTAACTACCTCGTAACTACTTAGGAACTCCTTAGGAGTGTGTATTTCTTTATTATCTACTAGCTTCCGCCCGCTACTTCGTCCGCGTGCACATTTTACCCCCTTAGGGGTGGAATTTCCAAAAATCCTTTCTTAGCGGATGCCTACGTCATAACATCTACCTGCATGCCAAATTTCAGCCCGATCCGGCCAGTGGTTTGGGCTGTGCGTTGATAGATCACTATGCAGTGGTAATGTAGCTTTTTAAGATTCCTTTAAAGACAAAATTAGAAGTATCCCCATGTCTGGGCAACATTTGGTCCAGACCCTGTCAATCTCATGACTCATTATCTATATTTTTTTAAATATTTCCATGCAGATGAAGTCGTGTTCAGTGATATGGGCAGATTTGCCAGTTACCTAACCGATGTGTACCTACATAGTTGACGGTTTCGAACAGGAATACACTTTCTCATGACATGGGGGTCGTAAAAGTCAACTGAAGGAGATTTAAACCTCATGCAGACCATTGCACCAAATGGTTGCTCTCGCGGTGGCGAGTAGACAACCCGCAACTGCATTCCTAAGAAGGGTTAGTATCAGATAGACGGCATACCGTGAAACTATGCTAACACCTGCATTGTAGTGAAATATACCTTGAAAAAAAGCAAGAAAGAAAAACATTATTTTATTGACCAGCGTAAAGACAACACAGATAATAAAAAAGAAACAATTTACAAACAATACAAATGATAATGACAGCAAGCAAAAAGAAAATGACGAAAAAACAGTACTAAATGGAACAAAAAAAGAAGTGAGTCTAGGGCGTGAGGAAAACAATAAGAGAAGCGCTCCCCAGGGTGACATAAAAACGAAACGAAAAAATCGGGAGTGGTCTCCCCTTGACTTTCTCGTATACCGGAAACGACTCAAAGGTTGATAGAAACCTTATTTTTTGATGTCATACATGCGTGTTAAATTTTGGTCACCCATCCGAGTACCGACCGTGCACTTAGTTGCTTAACTTTCGTGATCGACGGCCCAAAATTTGATAGATACTTTATATTTTGATGTCGTACACGTATGTTAAATTTGGTTGCAATAAGTTAAAGCATGCTCGAGTTATCGTGCTAACGCACAGACACACACACAGACATAGTTCTAAAAAATATTTTTGAACTCAGGGAAGTCCAAAACGTGTAAATCCGTCAAAATATCGAGGTCGATTTTTTTGACGATTACAAGACTTCCTCTTTACTACGTATACGAGAAAGTAAAAATAAGAATAAAATTGTTCAAATAACGTTTTACCCAATTATGGTAATTTTTTAATTCTATTATCCAGTAAAGCTCAGTCAATAAAATGACGCGGCAGGAAATCAAAAACTCGTATAGAAAATCAATTAGCATAGTGCTGCGAACTGGTTTCTCAAATTTATTGCAAATAAATTATTCTTTAAAAACGATTGAAATTGACGAAATATTGATACTGTTAACGGAATTATTATAAATGTGAAATTAATTAATTTACTAGTCATGATCGATTGATTTGTGCTCTAATGGACGTGACAGATTTTGTAACATAGTAAACTTATGAAAACAGTAAATTACGTCGGAAAATATTGGACCAAAGTAAGAAGCCTGGTAAAATTATGTACATATAATCTCATTGATAGTATTATTTTGTTCTATGCATAATGATGAGGAAGCAGGGCAGTTATGACTTTTATAATGATCTGAGTTCTGATAGGAAATGGAAAATGAGAGACAAATGGTAAAGAGCGGTAGTGTTCATGCAATAGCCACCCTTCTATTTTGCGATATCGAGACAATCTTGTCGGAGATGTCTCTTCACGCCACACTTGAAGAACCCTATAGTATTATCGCAATGATTATGACAGAAGAAATTCATATAGTGGTACAAAAATGAAACTCGTACGTGTGTACAGAACAGAACATACATTGAAGCATATGCAATGCATAGAAGAAATATATATTAGTCTCTAAATTTATTCGTAAAGTTGTATAGATGTGATGTCGATGTTGTTGGTAGTAATGTGCCACCCATTCCAAATCAAATAATTTCTCAAATCCAATGACAATATTAAAAGTAATATAACTCAACAAAGAAATTATTTTCAGTGACGTAAAGCCAATGTAAGTGTATTCATTAAATCAATTGTCCATGTTAAATACGTTTTGAAGTAAGTTAGCAATATTGATGATTTAATTATTTAAATAAGGCTTTGAAATGTATGGAATAATTTTTACATTTATATACGCGTGAATATTTTTAATAGTAGAAAAAATACACTGAAAAAAAATACCAAAAGAAAAATAGCCAAGCAAACCTATTTGATATACTATTAAAGAAATTTCTACCTTTAATTCTGCGATTTCAATCGCCAAAAACATTCATTTTAGATTTACAAACCATTCGGCCCGCTTAAAAATAAAAATACATTAACCCTCATTTACTTTAATCGTACAACCTTATTTCCGTTTGTACTATAAATAAGTGGCATTAATATATAGATTATTAATGTACGCTACTGTTCGTGTTATAAATATGTGAGATTGCAATATGTTTCTTAGAACGGGATATTATATCTTACATTTCAAAGAAAAAATACACTGAAAAAAATCGACCTGCCTCAGGCGGGAATTGAACCCAGCATCTTCCGCAAGAAGATGGATGGATTCTTGCGGAAGATGCTGGGTACATTAATAATCTATATATTAATGCCACTTATTTATAGTACAAACGGAAACGTAAAATAATAAGGTTGTACGATTAAAGCAAATGATGGGTAATGTATTTTTATTTTTAAGCGTGCCGAATGGTTTGTATATCTAAAATGAATGTTTTTGGCCATTGAAATCGCGGTATTCAAGGTAGAAATTTCTTTAATAGTTTACCAAAGAGGTTTACTTGGCTATTTTTACTTTTGATATATTTTTTATTGGACAATAAATAGTACCGTGCTGATGCTGAATGTAAAGTAACTGGAATCTCTCTCGTCCCAATCAAACCAGAAATGTATCATGATCTGATCATGATTCCTTGAATCGAGACTGCAGTGCAATGCATTTTCCCTTACAATGTCATGATAGAACTTCACTTAATTAATCTGAGCACACCTAGAATTTTAATAGTTCTGTTTACCTTTCATATAGGAGGAAAGTGTCAGAAAAAAGTTAATTAAGCTAATGAAATTACGCACACTTATAGTGGCAGTTTGACGGCGTTTTTGCGGTACCCGCGACGGAGACGGTGCCTAACTGTCTAAAATGTGGAATGGGCATTGCACATACATGCGACGGTTAGCATAATTGCAGAGACACAAGCACAGTGCATGACTGGACAGTATAACTTCAGGTCAACTTAGAAATGCTGTATTGGATCAGAAAAACAAAACACGAGCGTAGGCCCATTTTTTGAAATCGTATTCATTTCAAAAAAGTATAATATTGAAATGAATCGCCTTGTCTCCTGCTCAAATACGATCAATGTAGACTTACCTTTGATTATATTTTTTTGGCATCAACTTATGACGTTAACCGATGATTTAGGCACGTATTACAGAATCATACTCAGAAACCAATCGTGTTTTGGGAACCGTTTGTCACTTTCTATCATGCTTAAAGTGATAGAGACGTACGACGCTCAGTAAGAGACTCATTCTATAATTCAGAAATTTCAGTTATTAACAACATGCACATAAACGCTTTTATTCACTCATTTCAAATCCATGTCTTCCATCCTCCCATGTGTTTCCTGTTTAATTATTCAAAACCAAAGGTAGTCTGGAAGAGATTGCTCATGCTCATGTTTATTTCTAAGTATTAAAAATTACCTACTTACACTAAACCAGATTCTGCATTGCACACATAAACAAAAATATTTTATAATATAGAAATAATTTACATATGAGAATGTTTCTATGTGTGTTTAAGACAAAAATTAAAAAGTCTCCCAAATCAAATTGTTATCAAAACCCTCTCAAAGTCTTTTAAACTAACAGCAAGACGCTTCTACCAAGAATTTCAATCAAAAATGTTTTAAAAATTTTCACCAAGGAGAAGAGTCCTACTGTTTGTCTCTTTTGTACAATACGGTTACGCACAGCCGACTGCGGTATGTGCGTGGAAAGCCGTTGTTTACATTTATTTTTGTTATTTATTGCACGCTTGTGTAGTTGCCACCTTGTTACAAAGTGTAAGGACGACGGACACTGGACCGGTACTGGAGGTGCATAGTGTGTTAAGTTGCTGCCGTTTGTGTTAGGGTCAACTTACACTAAAACGTCGTCAAGCTGAAAATTGTAGAAATTTATAAAAAAGATTATAACGATTAAGATGATAGTACGACGAGCACGCCTCCATTCAAATAGAGAAAACTTTTTACCATCTCTATTTCAAGCGATCTTTATGTTTTACTTACTAGAATGTTTTTTAACAAAAAACAACTATGTAAGTTTTACTTTTTTCAAAATTCGGCATAGGTACTTTCAAAGTTGTTTTCAAAAGTTTTTGAATTAAGAAAAAGTAAAACCTGCAGGCATAGTTTTTTACTATGTTACAAAATGTTCTAAAATATCATAAAGATCGGGCAAGAAATAGGGATGGTAAAAAAAATTATCTGTTTGTCAGACGCTGCTCGCTGTACTATTCTCTTAAAGGTCGCAGCACTCTTATCAACTGTGAAATGGGACCTCTTTTTCATAGGAAAAAGAGGCGATACCTTAAAACTTACGTTGCCACCGACAAACTATGGCCAACATTCTAACGCGAACTAAGAAATTCGCCAACTAATTTATTTGTCGCATAATCAAGATATAAATTTTTTTCCGCCAGCGACCGTGTGGCAAAAGGAGGTATTATTTTCGCAATCTTGGATCATTGAAAAAAGGCATGAAAAAGCACCTTGCAGGTCGGCAAGGAGAGAGTGTATAGTTTTTATTTCTCACACTAAGTAGCTATATTTGTATTTGGATCCACTTCTGAGATACACCAGCTGAATGATGTTAATAGTTAGAATTTTTTATAAATTTAAAAAAGGTTTATTTTGAGAAAAACTTAATATTAGCACAGTTTAGTATAGATTAATGACTAACCGCTTGTATGTAAAGCGACCTTAAGATGTAGGTCTTCAAACGGCGTGGATAACATTACATTACCGTCTTTGACTCATAATTTTATTTATAACTTAATGTTTTCCAGGTAACATTATATTTGAATGTCATGTGTTTTATGCGAGCCACGACTAGAATATAAATAAAGAAACTTGAATGAAGCTTGCTATTTTTGTAATTTGGCTTTGAGCATGAGGAGTAGTTTAAGTAAATATAGACTTACTTAGAATATTCTTTGAATCATTTCTCCTTTTCTCTACCCTGGTCCCCATATATTTGGGATATGTCCAATATGTTACCATACTAATAGGTTTTGCATCCTTGCTTTGCAACTATGCTGTTTTATTTTAATTTATTGACAGTTGTAAAAATTAGTTTACAATCAAATGACTTAAAAGTAATGGTCTACTTATTATATTACCAGCAACGTTATTCTCAGATTACATTACAAATAAGTCGAAGCAATGAATGCCAAAAATCTATCAGATAGACAGACAGTTAAACATGGACCAAATTCAAAAGAGAAAAAAAAAACGTATCATCCCCCCAACCATAAAATCAAGTATACGATTGGTCTGCTAGTGAAACCCATAGAAAAGACAATCACAATCATTCTATTTCCAAAATTACGACAGAAAATTAAGAATTTCGAATCTGAATTTAGTTCCGTTTATTTATGGTTTATTCATGTGTTTAGGTTTAGATAGAACAAACATGTTGTGTAGTTTACTGACCACCGCGCGATAATCCCAGTGTCCCAAGTCGGCTTTCACGACGACCATGGGATGAGAATGAGTCCTATTGATAAAACGCTAAATTCACGTTGATGATATTAAGCATTCACAATGCGTTAGCCTTATACAAAATAAAAACAAACACTGAAAAGTTGCAAAGCCATTAAAAATAAATAACAGAGCTAGAAGCTTCTCGCTACTTAAAATAATACATGAGCTTTTCTTTGAGGTTAAGCAATTTCAGTCCTTAGTTCCAAACCGCAGCACTTTACCGCAAAACGTTTCCCTTAAAGAATTTCCAATAACGTTTACCGCTAATAGCCGCCGCTTAGTTATCAAGGCTTCAGTCTACTGAGTGATATATGTGACAAATGAATAAGGATTCTAAACGGTCATTGGAACGACGGAAACGTTGGTAATTAGTCATCTGGTGTTGCATTCCGTGCCACGTCTGTATCGTCTTCGATATTCGCATTTCTTTTTAAAGTACTGTCGGGACCGTTGGATGAAAAGTACTTTTTTATTATAATAAATAAAAAAACCGCCATCAAAGCTTAAAACGGAGAAATAAAAAAAATATGTTTTAATATGGTCGCGTAAATGCAATTTGACCCCGTCAACAAAAAAAAGAGGCAAAGATAATGCTAATTTTTATTTGACTCAACACGCGTCACGTTTCATAGGGCTGCATTAGGTTTTAACGACCTCTTTCGACCTCCTATAAAAGGTATGAATAATCAAGTAATTATTTCTCACCCAAAATGTAAAAATTGCTTTAATTGTTTTCCCCCAAAGTCCTATTTCCTCTTTAAAAATATCATAAACAATATAACTATAAACTTGATACACAAAACTTCCCGATGGGTCAAAGTGCATCACGAGGCCTCACGGCACCACGATAAACACTAACTTCCCAAATGCATTTTTATATTTACACATTTTATCAACTTATAGCATACATGTTCTAACGATAGTCCTATCTCTTTATTGCCAATAGGATTGCTTTCTTGGAGCGGAGCAGAGATTATAAACAATCCTATTGGTTAATATTGGCACTGCTCCGCTCGCTCCGCTCCAATGGATAGACAGCCTAACGCACTGCAGTATGTCTTATTTTCGTACATTGACAAAACGCCTAAAGGCAACCAATGTTTCGAAACTGGTATGGCTGGTAATGGTACCTAAACTTGGGTTACACAGACATTGATTGATATTTAGGCATTGATAACTGAAGACGATTTACGTCTTCAGAAGCAAATATCTGTTACTACTGGCACGTCAAAATGACGCTAGGAGCGTATTGGTGGTATAAATCAAGTTCCTGTTAGCATGCCATCAGAAAGACTCGTTTGTCAGTAAACTTTTTTGATTTAATTTTATTAAAAGTACCAGTGGATTAGTCGCGAACTGAGGTGGTAGTAGTTACTACTACTCCTCCAGTAGTTACTACCTCCACCTTACAGAAGACCATATGGTCGAATAACACTACATTTATGTGGTGTTGTGTTTCTTAGTATTAGCGATAAGTAAAGCATTCTATAAAGTAACATCATAAATATTATACAACACGATCATATTAATGTGTAATGGTATCGACAACTCTGATGTACGGTAAAACTTAAATAAGTTTATGTTTTTTATTATTTATTTATTTGGGTAAAAAAATAATGTTGAATACAGTGTAGCTTGGAATATTAGATAATTTATGTAGTATTAATTTCAACACCAGCATCAATTACCACAGCTTAAATTACATTTTAGGCGTTGAGAATGATATAAATTACTGCAAAATAAACTGAGTATCTAAACGTCCTTAACATATAACATTGGGACTATATTAAAATTATATTATATTTTACGAAAACATTTAAACTAATCTGATGAGCATACACTCGGATTTTTTTAACGATAGTACCTATACACACACACCACACCAGACGAACCTACCAAACAACCAATATCATTTCGAATCGCGCGCCCATCCTTCTTTTACCCATTTACCTATTACTTACAAAAACGAAACATACATACAGGTCTAATCTAATCTAAGAAATCACTACTGTATTTTTATATTTGAATAAAGAAATAAATGTTAGTGAGTTAGGTTGCCATAACTCAACAGGATAGGGAGGGGGACTAGGTTTGGCTGCGTGCGAATGTCACTTGAGTGTTGCAAACGTCTACAGCCTACGGTGACTGCTTACTACCAGGCAGAGGCCGCATGCTACTCTGCCAACCTAAAAACATAAAAAACCTGTTTTTCTACATTGACAATAGGCTATTTTACACCATGAAAGAATAAATATATAAATGAATTTTTATGCTAGATATTACAAAAAGTAAACGAGAAATATCGATATTTATTCATAAATAATATGCAATTTAAATTTTGTAATTTAATTTTAAAAATCGACTCTTTTAGTCTGTCTCTAAAATCTTTAAAAAGCCGTTCGCCATATTGGAATACGACGTGACGGCACTCCGTTAGTAAACAAAGTAGATTTGTATCGTGCTTTGTGTTGATTTTGAAATCGCAGTTGTTTTGTTTACTAACGGAGTGACGGGCCAAAAAAGCATGGCGGCTAGCATTTCGGCGCGAAAATTCCAAATCAAAAATAAAATTAAGTTTTTAAGACATTTTTGGTTTTATAAAATTGAAATAAAAATTCTACTGGTCAATTACGATCTCAGAGTTGATTTGAAATAGTTTTCAAAAACTGGTGTAATTCCCTACTGTCGGAACATAATAATGCTGTTAACAACATTATTATGGCGACAGATTTTGATAAGATCACCATCTTATAGAAGCTAGCCAGGCGGAGTTGATGGCAGAAAGTCCTTCTTCCTGCCTCCTTGCTTCCAACTTATTTGGGGTCGGTAAAGTAGGTTTCTGCATTGAGTTTTATGTCTGCCCGACCCCAAATCTCCTTAGGAATTTTCTAACGCAACATTGAACAACAAATATATAAAAAATATTTCATCTTAACACGATAGCTTGTTGTTGTTAATTTGTTCCGACGATTTTATTTAATTGGCTGTGAGAACGCTTTTCTTAGTTGAATTAAAATACATGACTATCCATATTGATATTTATTGTTGGAGAGATAAAAAACTTCGATCGACGTAAAAACTGTAGCATTTTGTAAGGGAGTTTGCAATACAAATAGAATTCTAGTCAAGTAATTTTAATTTCAAAACAGGGAAAAGGTCTACGTATACATTGGCCCACAAAGGAATTGTTTATTCTGTGGAGACGAGTTTTATATACAACCTGATCGTGTTTCTTCCTAGTATTTACATTATGCGTATGGCATTCCTGAGAAAAATGCATAATATTTTTCTTTACATACAGTAAGTTTTCTAGTATATATTGTGATGACACAGTTAGAATATTTATCTCCTTGAACCTTTCTCTGAGGAATGGATACTTTTTGTTTCACTTTATTATCTTGACAAGGTACCTCTTGGACTTCATCTCAGGCGATGGTAAATGATGACAAGGTCGAAGGAAGCAAGCTTCACCTGGAACCCTCAAACATCGAGAGGTTGGGTATTTTATCATTAACTGTCGGAACACATTCAGTGTGTTCTACCATCTATACCACGGCGAGTGTTCTGAGGTGTTTTTTTCCCTAATCCCATTATCTCTACAAAATCTGTTTATCCATTTGTCAAATTTGTTGACCCTCAATTCACGCTCCACCATTGCTCAAACACAAAAAAACTTATGTTAAAAACCTAAACGACAGTGCGCCGTACTATGCTTAAGAGAGGAGGATTTCTTAAGTTCCTCTTAACCGTTAACTTGATTAACTAATGAAAATTAAACAGATGTGAAATAAATGAGCTATCCATAATTAACGGTAAATTACTTATCTTGTCTATTTAAACTCCTAGTACTGATTTCTTTCTAAGGAATTGATTTGATATCAAGAGATAAAATTTAAATAAGTTTAGTCCACTATTAATTTCAGGAATATCTCTTAAATTGTGGCATATATGTTTAGTTTATAATTATGTCGCTCATGGAAACTATTATAAATTAAAAAATCAAGACACATTGAAGTTAGACAAACTAATTCTATAAAGGTTACAAGGTTTGTCATTGTAATCTCTACGAAATTGTTGGTATCAACTTAATCCCCTATTAACAAGATTTAATTAAGAAATGGTAGGCCCAATAAATAGACTAATAGTGGACACTGCAATCCTTCCGTTGTATATTTAACAGCGTATAAACAGCAACTACCGGTAATTCGTAACGATTTTGTAATAAATTGCTCCCGGGCAACTCGACTACTGGTCTCGATTTAACAAAGTAAGTGAGTTTTTCTCAATCCGATTCCTAGTCAGAGCTAGTGTGGAGTATAACGGACAGCGTATACGACCCGCTCCTTCTGCGAATGTTGCGATCTCGCATTGTTTCTGAGAATCGCCACCCGCTGGACTGCATAACACAAGCATTCAAGGCTCATTTTCCTCTGACATGTCGCCTACGAGACGCCATACCTGAATCCAGTCTCGATCACATTTCCTTCCCAACGACGTGAAGTATTTTATACTTTAAGAACATTCGATGAAGCGTGATGGATTAGAGACGGCGACAATGCGAAATCGGTTTTATATCTCGTGTGATAGGGTCCGCGTTAACGGCCAGTCAAAGTTGGAAGATTAATGTCCTAATGGATAGTTATTCTGAAAGGGAGTTAGCTGGATGTTCGTAGGGATCAATTTCGCTTGAGTGAATATGTAGCCTGCAAAGCTTCTGGTTCAATCCGCGTTCTTCGAGCGATTTCAACTTTTTGCGTGAGTTCATCCGCTTAGGTACTGCCCAAGCAGTAGCATGGATTTAAAAATTTAACTTCGTAAATCAATAAGTACCTACTTTTACATTAGGAAAACTTCTTGATTTTGCAGTACAATTAACATTACACGTGTTCCGTGGGGAGAAGACTCTCAATCTCATCATATATTATAATTAATTCATTATTTATTATTTTACAGATCTCAATGGACAGTTCTACGAAAATACAGTAGTGGTTCAGTACGACAAAGATCTGTTGGAGGTGTGGGATGAAGCGAAGAGGCTGCGATGTGAGTGGTTCAACGATTACGAGAAGACAGCATCAAAACCGCCGATGGTCATTGCTGATTTGGACGTTGTGCAACTTGACTTTAGAGGTGAGAATTAGTTTATATTTTATTAGAGACTACTGAAAACATTATGTCCACATTTCTAAACTGTTATCGTGGAATCGTACCAAATATTGGGCATATGGCAGAATTTAAGGCCAGGGTAGTGCAGGTGAGTGCTGATGAATCATAAAGAGACCATTTACCTACCACTGGGTCACAAATACCAGACAGTGCTCCTGAATCCATATAATATTAAGAGTTTTCGTCTGAGTTGCTACATCAAACAGAATATCCTATTTGTGTTACAGCAATGTAAACAAGAACTCTCTCTGGTGTTATTTGTGCCAGCCTAAAGCAATTTTGCTGGTAAATACCTTATTTCTCTTTGGTGATTCTTGGACAACGTACCGTTTTATCGAATTTGCCAAAAAAAAAAATTGCTAGTATCTTTGCCAATGAATTCAATTACAAAATCTTTTATAATTTGAGTTTGCAACTAATAGATTGGCAAATAGCATCTAAGTCCACACACTTTAGAGAGTGCTAATGAGCTAAGAGAGAAACATCTGAAGATGATGAGATTTCTAATTTGAAATTAAATATGCCCCATTCCACAGGTGACAACGTCGACTGTTGGATGGAAATCCAAGCTGGAAAAGGCCCTTGGGCGCCGCCTGTTTCTGGAATCGTACCTTTAGGATCTACACTCACGCTTGTTGTTGCCATCAATGATTATCGAGGTAAGGATTTAGAATATATTCATTTTTTTTTAGTAAGGACTGGAATTTCTTATTTCACTTCAAAAACACCGTGTTTTAACGATGGGTATTAGTATCTTTTTACATTTTGCATCAAAACAATTTTTTTTTGCACAGTTGACCACAAACTTAAATTAAATTAACTGAAACATTTTGGATAGTTACCATCCGTTCAAAACTATCGAATAACTAGTGTTTAAATAAATTAGA
Organism: Elophila nymphaeata; assembly: GCA_955850985.1. Lineage (NCBI taxonomy): Eukaryota > Metazoa > Arthropoda > Insecta > Lepidoptera > Crambidae > Elophila > Elophila nymphaeata. Next base: position 11,920,757 of record OY039076.1, on the reverse strand, counting down.
TTTAGGCGAATTCAATGAGGGGTTTACAAAAAAATGCCTATTACTTAATTTTTAAGAGCGTTTACACCACCAATTTTTGATCTTTACAACGCGAAAATTAGACGAAGCGAAGTCACCACTATTGAAAAGTACGACTATTTACTATTCATTACAAACTCAGCAACTGGCAACATGACCTCTCCCCGGCAAGACTCACGGCATCGGCAGGACGATTAGAAATAATTTGCTCGGCCTGTTTTATATTTTGCTTCTGATTTTTCAAAATTTATTATATGTAGTATTTAGATAAAAAAAATATTCTGAAATTTAAAAAACATATTTTTCTCTTATCATCTTCAAATAAGCAATATTAATTGCTGGAAATACTTATTTCCCAAGTCGTAATTTTGTAATATTTGCAGTCTGATTTTTTTTTATCAGTAATTCTGTGAAATAATATCCTCTGATATAACTATTTTACTGGGGATATTTGTCGTTCCCTTATATTTAGTATTTGATTATATTGTGAGTCATATCGGATATATACAGCGTCAAAATAGACTCTAAACGTAAACTATTCGAAATTTTGCTCATAGAATTTGTTAAAATTTACAAATAATGAATAAAAGGAAGCATTTTCTCTGATGACTATTGGCACAAGAATACAACCTAGAGGTTTTAATAATATGTACTTACATTTATAGAACAAGAGTTCGTAGAAATCAAGAAGCTGAAAAAGTGACGATTTTCAATTAAAATATGTAAACACTCTTAACATTGCAACTCAAATGTTATTAATGTGTCAATCATTGTTCTATAATACATGTATAGAAGAAGCATATGTGTTTGTGTGTGTGTGTAATTGTATTTATATTTATTATGATATCACTACCACTACCATCAGGCGCACACTTACACTTACATCGCATACACTACACACCACATGGTACATATACCTATAATCAGTAACTGTGGGTATTTCCATTCTTCCCATTCCTCTATTTAGCATATATATTTATTTATCCAATGCAATTTATCATAGTTATAATTATCATTTTATCCCATTTAAGCCCCATTACAAACAAATTGCTTGACCTAACTAGCCATAGGGACCAATCTGAAAACCAGCGCTGGGCTATGCTCAGCATTTTGCTGAGATTGGTACCCATTGCCAACAATTTCACTGGGAGTGGAGTAGTAAATGGTAATAGATCTATTACCACTCGTAATTTTATTGCTATTTGCCACAACCATTATTACTATTTACACTAATTAAATAATAAATTCAATGGAGCAACAAATGTAACTAAATTATATTTGAATTTAATAATATTAAGGAATAATTTAAATTGTGATAATTTTGTAATTGTTATTTTTTCTGGCAATAAATCTTTTCAATTTCAATTTCAAATATTGAAAAGTCGGGAGTGGTCTCCCCTTGACTTTCTTGTATACCGGAAACGACTCAAAGTTTGATAGAAACCTTATATTTTGATGTCTTACCTGCATGTTAAATTTTGGTCACCCATCCGAGTACCGACCGCGCACTTGGTTGCTTAACTTTCGTGATCGACGGCTCAAATTTTGAAACCTTATATTTTGATTTCATACACGTATGTTAAATTTGGTTGCAATAAGTTAAAGCATGCTTGAGTTATTGTGCGTCAGCACGATAACTAAGCCAACTAAGCTAACTCCGATTAAGCACAGACACACAGACATAATTCCAAAAAAAATATTTTGGGACTCAAGGAGATCCAAAACGTGTAAATCTGTCAAAATCTCGAGGTAGAATTTTTTGACGATTACAAGACTTCCTCTACACTACTTATGCGAGAAAGTAAAAATAAGATAATACCTAATATGCGAGTCGTGTTAGACTACCAGTAGTAAAAGTCACATTTTCAATTGCAGTTCTATAAGTATAGCGATATTATTGGCGCTACTGTTTCATGTGTAGAATCTTAAAAATATCAAACCATTTAATAGAGTTTCAGATTTTCTCATATTTGATATTATTGTCCATTTACTCTGAGACATTCGAACTAGTATTCTTTCGTATATTTTGGAACGGTATATAGCCACAGTCGGTATGGAGCAGCAGATTTTTAGGTAGAGTAGATTGCTAGACTAGGGTGGAATGGAATCACATTTCCCATACCAGGCTATAGTCCGAGTAGCAATGGATTCCTTGTACTACTTTTCATTTCGAATACATGGAATTAGATAATTTATAAAAGTACTCGTGAAACATTTGTCTTTTTCAATGTATAGAATCTTTTTAAATTTGGAACCGCGTCATGGCCTCTTACCAGGGGTGTTGTCTGTCATGTCTGTTGAGATACTTTTTGGGACCTGTCAAAACAATTATTAGTCTTCCATAGATTTTGTATAGCATTACGAATTTCTGACGTCATAAATTCTTATATATAAACTGACTGAATATTAAATGATTTTGATACGCTTAAAATCAAATTCTAGAGAAAATTTTAAACCATGGAGATTTCTCGGCATAAAATGACATTACCTTTTACCAATTTAACACTTTAAGACCTTGTAATTAATTGTGAATGCTGTCAACAACCGAATCTTTTTAAATTTGGAACACGCACCGCGTCACCGCTGCTAACCATCCTGCAGAATTTAAGAGATTACTCCCAAATTCAGTTCTATTTTTAAAATTCATTCCTGCTTTATGGAAGAAAACAATAACTATGAGATTTGCACAACAAAATGCACTGGGCTACAAATGGAAAATTGAGAAAAAAGAACTTGTTTTGGAAAACGTTATAATAATAATTATTATTTTGTTTTATTTTAATTTATGTATGCGTGTTGATAAAGTAGTGTATGTACTGCACATAACTTGGTATAAAAACACTCGTGGATACTATTAAAAAACTCGCCGAGGCTCGTTATTTAAACTCCCACACGTGTTATAATAACCTCTATTATGTGACAGTTACATAAACTACTATAGTGAAGGCATAAATAGTCGAATCAATGCCTTTAGCAGCATGAATAATAAACAATATTTGTTATACTCGTCTGAAGATAAATTTCAAAGAGAAATATCTAATAAAGCCTCTTCATATGTCTGTGTCTATTCAATATATCCGTTCCGTTGCGCGTAGGCAGCACTTAACTCGATATGAATGATTCTTGAGCATTTGTTCAAAGTTATAGCAGAATAATTGTTTTTGTTCATTAGTAATCATAAATATCTAATTGATGTATTAATGAGGAGCTTAATCATAAAATAAAGTGAGCACAGTAGGCAAATTATTATATTTCGTTAATATATTTTTTTATTTAATGACTAAATGTTCTTTATGTTATTGTATTTTAATATTTAATTAAAAGAAATGAAAAAAGTATTTTAAGCTATCGCCATTCAAGTCACAAGACGGCACTTTAATCAGTGACCTTATGATCTGAGCAACCCATTTACTAAATAAACTTGTGGTTTAAAAAACCATGATACAGTTTATAAATATTTTAAATCTTGAACAGAAAGTGCCTTTTTGGTGTAGGATATTTGTAAACATATCTCATCGGACTATTGGCACTTGAGTTGGAAGATTAGTCGCACAGATCGCAAAAAGTGGTGGTATTCTCAAAACTAGAGCATTTTTACGCTTCAAAAATTGTATACATATAATGTAATTTGGTAAATTTTACAAAAATTTAAAATCATGCCAAAGAAAAATGCTGACAAAAATAGACTAACAAAGTGGTTCCCTTCTTTATACATGTAATCACAGATGTATCAATCTAAGTATTATTAAATCTGTGCATGTAATATTTGGGTGAGCAATAATTATGGAGTGCGTTGTATTTTTTAATAAAAGTTCTCTTGTTGCTTCAACAGACAGTTGTGTATAAACGATGAAGCTTATTTTCTTTACTGTCTTTATTTTGTGGATAATAATAACAGTCGGTGGCGAATATAAATAATGTGACTGTACAGTATTTTTTAAATTGAATTATTCATGATTTTCATCTAATTTTACGCTTCACGTTTTATGATTTAAGTACCTATTTTATTTTAAAATATACGCATAAAAAATTATTGCAGTTTTACTTTTACCGCTTTTTAAAGCATGTATTTGTTTCTGATCACTTTTTTTGAATAGTGGTTAATGAAATAACATTATAGTATAAGGCTTTTAATGATCCATTAGGCGCCTTCTACGACACCCATTGGAGGATATGGGGTTATGCTATTCTACTCTGCCGCCATCACACGACCATTAAATTCTACTTACTATACTAACCTAAATGCTTGCAAAATTCTAATAACTTCAAAATTATCAAAAACGTATGGTTGACCCTTGTCTAATGCCAAAAACTATAGCAGTATATCGATAGCAAGACAATGCACCGACTCCAAATAAATGGGGATCAGGGTAGAAGAAAGAGGAAAAGTATTGTAGATTTTTTATTCTCCAACTGTCATTTGAGTTCAGGATTGTGCATTTTTAGGGTTCCGTACCTCAAAAGGAAAAAACGGAACCCTTATAGGATCACTTTGTTGTCCGTCTGTCTGTCTGTCTGTCTGTCTGTCAAGACCCTTTATCTCAAGAACGCGTGGACGTATCAAGCTGAAATTCACATGAAATACTCAGGTCTATTGTCCCTTAAATCTGTGAAAATATCAAACTTCTAAGCCAAGCCAATCAAAATATACAGCCGATTATGTCGATATTTTCAACAAATTTCCGACACTCGCAAAGGAATCAAAACCTACAGGATACTTCCCGTAGACTCAGAATCTTGAAATTTGGCAAGAAGCATTGTCATATAATGCAAATATAGGAAAAATTGCGAAAATCACATTTTTTTAGTTATATAATATAATAAAAATATTTTAATAAAATGAAACTTACTACCTTATTTCTCACGAACGAATAAAGGTATCAAATTGAAATTTATACCAAATACCTAGGTCTATTGTCCCTTTAAGCAGTGAAAAAATCCAACTTCTAAGTTAACGCGATCAAAAGATTATACCGAGGAACCCTCGGTGTGCGAGTCCGACTCGCACTTGGCCGGTTTTTTCTCTACAGTACGAATTTAATTATAAACAATATACAATTTTTATTGATCCCTTGATAGCCATCTACCAAAATGCGGGAATTAATGGCACACTTCATGTCAGAGATAAATATTTATAACCGAATTAACGAAGTGTTCAAGCATGTGCAATAATGTATTAATCTTTCTTTAAAAGGAAGCCGATTTCTTAAATAATCACTTAAATTTAAATAAGCCTCGTGCGAAATTATTCGCGACGGAACAGATTTGTTTCAAAATGATACCGTTACAGATGCGTCCAGATAAGAAGATATTCGAAAATATTCATCGATTTATTTCGATTCTACGCGATAAACTTCGTAATGCGTTGCCGAGTGTTTACCGTTAGGTCGGAAGCCCAGTATCGCACAGAGTTGTAGAATTAAGAAAGCTAATATTCTTTTGCACCCAAACTGCTGAGAATATCCGGGCTGGTTGATTATTTATTGGATCATTGAAGGTTTGTTGCTCCTTATTACAAAATGTGGGCTAAAGTTGGTCATGGTTTAAAACTGATGCTAACTCTTTCTTTCATTCAGCAATTTTAAACCACGAGTAAGTTTAGCCCATGTTATAATAAGAGGGCATAATGGAGATTTAATGTCTCTTTCATGTAGGCGACGGGCTGCATGGCTCATGCTGTCAGATGTAGCTTTAAGTTTCTACCTAAGGCTTTGTTCAAATCCTTTTGGGATTATGAGCGTGACTGTATGAATGTGTGTATTTATGTCATAGATATAGGAAACTGTAGATCGGCAATGTAAAAGAGAAAGAGCATATACTAACACGTATATTAAAAGGAGATACATAGACAAGACCATTTCACGTACACACAGGCGGCCTAAGTCGGCCAGTCAGTCACGTAGAAAGGACAGCAACTGTCAGACTGCAGTACTATTTTTAACGCACACAAGCGCATTACTCAGACATTGGTGAATTATTATTCTTTATTTTATTACTCATTATTATTATGATTAGTTATTATTATGACTTCAACATGTGAATTATGACTCTATCCAAACCAAAACTGTAAAGGTAGGATAAAATTTGTTGAGTTTCTTGCCGGTTCTTCTCAGAACAAGGCCTCCTGGTAGACTCTTGAACCGATGGCATCAAAATTGACTTTCATAAGGTGTACAAATTGAACCTAAATGAATAAAGAAATTTTGCCTTTGACTTTGAATATTGCCATTAGTAATTGATTATAAATATATGATTTATGTAATATTGTTTTCTAGGAATTGATTGACGTGAGTAGTGGTGGTAGGTTTAAAGTCTGCCTGGCCCCCATCCTATAAAAAAGTCTGCTATCTTAACAAAAGTGTTGAAAGCATTATTGTGCTACTACAGTTAATGATAGAATAGCCAACCCCTCTGTGTTTTAGGATTCCAGGGGAGAGACTCGCTTCTATCTTTCGTCTTAGCATCAATTGAGATCTAGGCCAGAGATTCTCCCATCCAAGATAAAAGAAACTTGTAATCAATTATTGTTAAAACATTTAAACTATCTTCCTAACCATGACCGTGACATACACCGTTATATCTATGTGCTTCTTTTGCTACCTTAAAACTAAGTGTATGTTGCGTTCTTTTTATTGAAAAGACACGTATCATATCGCACAGTAATTAGTCAAGTAACTCTCAACGAGAAATGCTAATTCGCCAAGTAATAAGCACCGAAAATATTCAAATGTGTAGGCACCACGACTGCGCATCGTAACGCCAGTTGTTATTATTAATAATTACACACATCTGTACGGTCTCATGAGTTTGTTGGCTCCAAAGTGCCTATTGTGCTCACGAAATATATAGAGCAAAAAATTGTTAAATATTTTGATTACGTCACTTTATAGACGACGTTTCTTAGCGGCAGCTGTTTTGTTTCATTATTTTTTTTCGTCATTTTAATTAGTAGGCTGTAGTTATTTTAGTGAACTTTTTAATGACATTTTTGTGTTCAATTAAAATATGCTAATAGAGGCCTCTTTCTCGACGTAATAAAAGTGTGAGCATTTTCTCAGATAAAGTGTGTATTGTAAAGCAAGTGGGCACAGCGGATTAGCTGCTCTGATTTGGAGCCTCCAACAGGGGCAGTACGTCCACCTTACAAAAGACCACAGTCAGATAACAGATAACACTTTTTAATGTCTGTTATTATGTAGTCTATAGCCTTCCTCGATAAATGTACTATCCAACACCAAAAGAATTTTCCAATTCGAACCAGTACTTCCTGAGATTGGCGCGTTCGAAGAAACAAACTATATTAGTATAGATAACGCTTTCAATTTAATTAGTAAAAAAGATGTAATTTATTTGTCAGTGTTAGGTATATTATGTCAGCTTGTGACGTAATAAAAAACGATTAACTAGAGCAAATTCATCTTGGCCATAGACCTGTGTAGCAGGTGGTAGCAGTTGCCCGGATCAAGTAAAAATACTAGATAAAAACACAGAGATTTTCTATTCGATACTTTCCTTTTTTTTTTATTTAAAAAAAAATTACAATTACGGTGACTCATAAGCCCTAAGGATTTTCCGGGGTCCGTAAATTATAGTCTATCTACATTTTGAAGACACATTTAAGATACCCGCATCGTATAGCTTATAATATTTAATTTGGTTGGTAAACTTTTCAAACATTTATATCGTACCTATAACAATTTATTGCTATATCATTTCCCAAATGATTTATTAGGCACATAATTAAACTCTAATAGAAGTTATTGAGGATAAAACAACATAGTCTATTTCAATACAGTCATCGTTGTCATTGACGTCCGTCAAACTTTTTTTACGCCAATCTTGAAATTTACAATCTTAAGCTGCATAACTTGCAAGGAATAAAAACGTTTATGTTCTTACGAGACACCTTGTGCGTTGAAATGTGACAATATTTCGAGAATTCCAGATAAAAATCTAATGACCTCTGAAACCTGATTCGCCGCTCTTTCATAAAGGCTGCGCAGCGCACGATTTGTTCTTGCTGAAGAAATTAAGACCAGTTCAGACTATAATGTAAGAAAAAATTATCTGCAATCGTAATTTACATTGGTTCATATTGAACTTTAATTCCTACGTCAAAGTATGGCGTCGCGTCCCGGTTTAATGCTTTCCCTCGCTTACCTAAGACAACGTGATATCTAAGAGTAAAAATATTCCGAAGTGCACCGTGAGATAACCTCGGCAGTTCCCTGATAACAAAAAGTATTAGAGCGATTGCGATTTTTCACAACGTGGAATCTACGATGGTAAATATAAAACGGCAGAAAAAGATTTGCCATGTTGTCGGTGTCGCTGCCTGTACAGTCACCTTCCCACGTAATCACGATTCTGCGCTCTACTATTATATAGTTCATCTTTCAGAATCGTTGCCTTTTTTGTTTCGATGAAAAATCCTATTTACAGACCGTCCCTCACTGTGCGGTGTGCGGTATGTGTGGCGCTCGCCCGGTAATACCCATTCAAACACATCGGTACCCTTATAACTTATTTTTAAAGAAAACAGTGCTATCTCAAATAGAAGAGGTAGAAACAAAAATAATTTATTTATCCCGCCAAGAAGGTTAGCATTGCACTCGAAAAGTGCGTATTGTATGGCAATAAAAATATTTAATAAGCTACCTGACAACATTCGTGATTTGCCTCTAACTAAATTTAGAAACAAATTACATACTTTTTTAATGTCTAAAATGTATTATAATGTTACGGAATACTTATCTGACAAAATGAATAAAAACTGACGAAATTGTAAATGTAAACTAATTTGACCCTATTGTTTACAACGTTACATTATAAAAAAAAAAATTCTTGACATTTTGTATTATTGAATAAACTCTAATTTTCTTTTAACATCCTGATATATGTAATTAATAATAATAATGATTGATTTTAATGTATTTGACATTCTGCACTGTTAGTTAGAACTAGAATATAAAAATTTTTGCACGTCGATAAACGATCGAATATGTCGGAAAATACTATTTATTGTGAACATCATTGTAACCATATTCTGCAAATAAATGATTTATTATTATAGACTGAGAGGTGGCAGGATTTTTCATAACGATCATGGAAACGGTTAGATTTACTTTTATAGTTTGTAGAGTAGTCCCCTAATGTGAATTATGTCGGTCTGGCTGCTCTCAGTGGTTGCAACTTCGAGTTATATAGCTTACAAGAGGCTTCATCGTTGCGAAAAAAAAACGATAACAGAAATGGTCAGTTTTAGTACCTATTCGAAGAATAACGTCTCCGCAGATGAAAAACGTTGGTCTGGCGGCTCTCAGTGGTTGCGTTTCAGAGTTATGATGCGCGAAAGTCAGTGCATTGTTGCGAAAAAAAAACGATAACAGAAATGGTCAGTTTTAGTACCTATTCGAAGAATGGGGTCTCCACAGGTGAAAAAAGGTCTGGCTGTTCTCAGTGGTTGCTTTTCAGAGAAAAAAAAATAACATTAATCAGCAAAATAAACAATAAAATCGAACAAATCCAAATTTTATTAATTAAACTTTTATAATTTTATCATCTTTGGGTAAAATCAGACATTAATCATTTTGTAGAATATTGCTAAGGCCTGAAGAGTTAAATATTTACTTATTTCCAATATTCTTTTAATTTTTTTTTGAGCTTTTTCATTGGTCACATTAAAATCTATACTAAACCACAAAATAAAGTTTTGAATTCAGTTTTTTTATAAATATTTAGCTTTCAATTTAATATAATAAAGTGCATAAAGTATCAAAAATGATACTTTTTTATTTTCATTTAAGAATTCATACTAATTGACTGATTCAATAAAACTCACATACATAAAATTCCTTTACCTTTTAGCTGTCTAAAAAAATGCAAATTACTCTCGAAATTGTACTTTTTATCCGGTCATGTAATCTAAATCTATGGATAAATCTACTTAGAAAATTGAAAATGACGAAGGTATGTGTATATAATTGCTGATAATGCAATATTTTTTATTAATATTTGTATTGGTTGTAACATTTTTATCATGCTCTTGCTGGTGTCAAAAATGATACTCCATGCAGTTAGGCTATCTTGGTTATTGAGATTATTCTTTACGATATTTTCTATGAATTTGTAAGCTTTTGCTTCAATTTTTCAACATAATAACTACAAAAATAATATATGGAATCGATATAGACGATTTCGTTACGCAGTCAGAAGGCAGCAATTACTCGGAAGATGATGCGGTATCAGATGACGTATATTAACTTTAGTTATGAGAAAATTAGTGTACCTACTATCTTACTCGTCAACAATTGCAAGCTGTACTCGAAGATGATCAGATACAGTGCACTTTGGAAAATCATGATCATGTTTTTTATAAATACTTAGCTTGCAATCATTACAACAGCTCGTATAATGTCCCTACCGACGGGCTCGAACTTACCCCACATTTTTTTTTTTATTTATTGTCCTCTCTACATCCTCCTTTTTATTTGAGGAGACTACCTACTGCCCCTAATGTGGGGTGTAAACATTAGGCCTTAGTCAACCACGCTGGCTAAGTGAATGTTGGTCGACTTCACATACAACCTAAGAACTTCTTCATAGGTGTGTGCAGGTTTGCTCACGATGTTTTCCTTCACCGTAAAAGCGTCGATTAAACGTACATAATTATGAATTCAAAATTTGAAAATACATTGTTACGTGGCGGTTCGAACCAGTGCCTCCTGGGTGGGAGACAACGCCCTTACGCACTACGCCATCAACGCTTCTGTGGCGCAGTGCGTAATGATGATACGAAAATTATGTATTAGCTTGCATTGGCTTGTAATATAATCAATTAATTATTGGGTAAAATCACAGGTTCATCATAACTTTAACTGAGATTTATTTATTAACTTAGATAGATTTAACTTAGATCTCTTAATCTTCGAAATATTCTTCGCTACTTAGGCACGTAGATGAGGAGTCTATAATGTAATAATATAACTGTAAAGTTTGATAGAATTGTTCAATTTTGCATTTGGTTTCATTTGTCAACAGAGCATCGCAACTTAGCTCAAATATGTATCAAATATCTAGATAAATTTAACTAAAAATCCTCCAAGCTATCCATTGCCAATTTAACATGGACAGAAAGAAGAAGACGGCAAATGTGTTCTTCTCTGCTATGCAGGGAACCGACTACCTGATAAAGTATCTGATGTTACTGTGACGGAGTCAGAAAATGACAATATTTCTGGTGATGTCAGCGGTAACTCTTATACCATTTACGGGTTTATAGATAAAAATCGTTAGGAAACGCAAAGTTTGCATGTATTTGTTTCTTATTAATGGCATTTTACGTATCTAAATCATAAATCTCAAGAGTTCGTGTCCTTATGTTTTTTATATAAACATATGTATAATAATTTTCATATCATCATATTCATATTTTTTTTTATCAAACCTTACAGTTATTTTATCACTAGACATTCCTTTTTTTAAAAAGCGGCTGTTCCATTGAGTGACTTTGGCTAGGTCGCTTTCTGATCGAAGGGGTATGAGTATTTGCACAGGGTATCTGCAAGTTCGATCTAAAGTTTGCCAATTTAGGATCTGCTTGGGGTTTACTTGTTTCCTGGTACATAGTGATCTATACAAAACCCATGCATTGATGACTGACAAATCTACATGGTGGAAGAAAATGGCCATACTATTTTTGGACTTCATAGGATTCCTGTATCTTCACAAGTCTATAAAGTAAACTCCACCCGTGGGCGATGATTCCCTTACGACTTTTGGGCATGGAATGGCCCTCTTCCATTTCTCAGCTTTTTCATACCTGTCACGGATCCTACAGATATGAAGTTCTAGTCCAGTCTATACAGTAAATCCGGGGAGAAAAACATGAAAATAACTGATAAGGAGTTGTTAAAGCTCTAATGTCATCCGGAAAAGTGGTAGAACCTTTGAATAGAATCTGGTCTTCAGAAAACAACATTGACTGCTTTTTCCACCTAAGTTTTGAGCATATAATGATTTGAAAAATAACACAATTTGTGCCACTGTCTGAAAGATTTTCACCTTTATTTACTAAATGAGTATCAGGGGGATCCAAATCATGGTCATGAATAGTCATGATTTTCCAAAGTGTACTGTATCTAATCATCTTCGAGTACAGCTTGCAATTGTTGACGAGTAAGATAGTAGGTACACTAATTTTCTCATAACTAAAGTTAATATACGTCATCTGATACCGCATCATCTTCCGAGTAATTGCTGCCTTCTGACTGCGTAACCAAATCGTCTAGGTATATCGTTTCCATATATTATTTTTGTAGTTATTATGTTGAAAATTTGAAGCAAAAGCTTACAAATTCATAGAAAATATCGTAAAGAATAATCTCAATAACCAAGATAGCCTAACTGCATGGAGTATCATTTTTGACACCAGCAAGAGCATGATAAAAATGTTACAACCAATACAAATATCAATAAAAAATATTGCATTATCAGCAATTATACCTTCGTCATTTTCAATTTTCTAAGTATATTTATCAATAGATTTAGATTACATGACCGGATAAAAAGTACAATTTCGAGAGTAATTTGCATTTTTTTAGACAGCTAAAAGGTAAAGGAATTTTATGTATGTGAGTTTTATTGAATCAGTCAATTAGTATGAATTCTTAAATGAAAATAAAACAAGTATCATTTTTGATACTTTATGCACTTTATTATATTAAATTGAAAGCTAAATATTTATAAAAAAACTGAATTCAAAACTTTATTTTGTGGTTTAGTATAGATTTTAATGTGACCAATGAAAAAGCTCAAAAAAAAATTAAAAGAATATTGGAAATAAGTAAATATTTAACTCTTCATGCCTTAGCATTTACCCAAAGATGATAAAATTATAAAAGTTTAATTAATAAATTTGGATTTGTTCGATTTAATTGTTTATTTTGCTGATTGCTGTTATTTTTTTTTTCTCTGAAAAGCAACCACTGAGAACAGCCAGACCAACTTTTTTCACCTGTGGAGACCCCATTCTTCGAATAGGTACTAAAACTGACCATTTCTGTTATCGTTTTTTTTTCGCAACAATGCACTGACTTTCGCGCATCATAACTCTGAAACGCAACCACTGAGAGCCGCCAGACCAACGTTTTTCATCTGCGGAGACGTTATTCTTCGAATAGGTACTAAAACTGACCATTTCTGTTATCGTTTTTTTTTCGCAACGATGAAGCCTCTTGTAAGCTATATAACTCGAAGTTGCAACCACTGAGAGCAGCCAGACCGACATAATTCACATTAGGGGACTACTCTACAAACTATAAAAGTAAATCTAACCGTTTCCATGATCGTTATGAAAAATCCCGTGACCTCTTAGACTATTATTATTATAACTATTTTATGACGTACGCCTCGTTTCGGAAACGTTTCTGGGCTACCTGACTGCACTGTAGGCCGGGCTACGCCTGAGGGGGATTACCCTAGCATACTAGAGCAATCCCCTGACGGGGGGCCTCCGGTTTGCACTTGGGGAGCCACTCCATATGCAGGCCTCACCATGTCTGAATCGATGCCAAGCTCCTCTTTTCTTCTATGACGTCACAGATATACAGTAGCAATATAATAAAATCAAAATTCCAAAGTCCTTTATTAAAAGGCATTTTGGTAACTGCAGCTTGTTATAAAACATCGCATCGCGTCGTGGTTTGCTGCGTCGCCCATCTAGGACAACTTAGTCAACTCGTAGGGCAATAATGGCTGGCACACGTTAACGGTACCAAACAGTAAAAAGTAAACTGGACAAATATGTCAGTATAGGTTTGCTTAACGGGCGTGTCACGGGACGGTTTGATACAGTAACTGAGCTGTAATAAAAATTACACAGGACTTTCATGGACGCGAATCACTTTGAACCTCGTGGTGAGTTTTACGAAACTTCCTATTCACATAAAAATGCGATTTGCAAAAAGCGTGTGCTCTCACAGTTCCCAAATAATTTTCTTGGTGTTGATTGGATTGTTAAATTGAAGAGACTGGTTCTTTTAGTGTTTTACTAGATCAAAATTAATACAGATCCATAACTTTCTTGTATGGTCTCCGTTCAAATTAAAACCACAAAATCTTTATAATTTTGATCACGCGCTGCTGAATTGAATCCCCTACCTCGTGGAGCTGTGGCAACCTTATCGACAGAAACAACGCTACAAAATTATTGTTAATTAAAGTTAATTTGACAGCGGTCAAAATGTACTTTGGTTTACAAAATCAGTAAACAACTACATCCAGAATTACGTTTCGCCGAAAATCTTATATATAGTGGTCTCTATAAATATTAGTGGGAATAAGCGAATGTTCATAACTGTAGATATAGGAACTGTATGTTGGAAATATAAAAGAGAAAGAGTATACTAACTAACGCGTATATTAGAACGCGGCATACGCAGTTAAAACTATTAGGCGGCTTACCGATGTAGATACGGCTAGAATAGTTTATTTTAGTTATTTTCACAGCATATTGTCATATGAATTTCTTCTCTGGGGGAGCGCTGCAGATATTAATACCATCTTTGTGCTGCAAAAACAGGCTGTTAGAGCAATTAATCAATTGGGTCCGCGTGACTCCTTCAGAGAAAAGTTCAAGGGGATAAATATTCTGACTGTGTCATCACAATATATACTGGAAAACTTACTATATGTAAAGAAAAATATTATGATTTTTTCCGAGAAATGTCATACGCACAATGTAAATACTAGGAAGAAACACGATTTGGTTGTATATAATACTCGTCTCCATAGAATAAGCAATTCCTTTATGGGCCAATGTATACGTTTTTACAATAAGCTTCCGAAGAATATTAGAGACTTGCCTATTAATAAATAAAAAAAAAACTGTAAAAGCTAAATTATATAAAAAAGCTTATTACAAGTTAAATGATTATTAAAATGATCCAAATTGCGTGGGAGTAAAATCTTCCCAAATTTACGCATTTAAAATTGAAATTTATTCATCTATGGACATGTAATGGTGTTTTTAAAATCATTACGAAATTGTAAGCTGCGGAGTTTCTTTCGCCATTTCTTCTCCATCTCAGCATACTAATAATTATTTAAGTATAATAATTATTTCGTCGAAATGGTGGTAGGGCTTTTAACGATTTAAAAGTACTTAGCAAAGTCCATTTAAATAAAGAGCTTTTTCATTTCATTTCATTTCATTTCAACGCGATAGATACGTAGACGATGCCATTTCACGTACACCCAGGTGGCCTAGGTCGGCCTGTAGTCACGTTGAAAAGACAGCAATTGTCAGGCTCTGCGTAGTTCATTACTATTTTTCACGCACACATGCGCGTTGCTCGCAGATTGGTGCATTTCGTTTTTGTTCTTGCCCTAGTCGATTCATTGCCAAGTTTTAAACGTAAATCATTATGTTACACAATGTATAAATAAATGATAGACAAGCATTTTAAGCTCTGGAACCACACGTCATGGAAATCCAATAAACGATTTGCTAAGTGAGCAGCTGTTAGCTGTGGGGTATCAGAACGGGAACACTAAAACGACGCTTTCTATTTAACGATATTAATAACGGCGTATAATGGTTATAGCATATATGTTAAAGCATGCAGTAATTAGAAATGCGGTTTACGATGGTTTCTATGTTATTATTGTAGTTTTTGTTATGAAATTTCGCCAATTTTTATTCGAAAATTCTAATTAAAAATTCAAAGGCATAATCTTTTCTAAAACGTTTTACTGGTTTCAAATGTAGTTTTTTTTGTATGATCTTAGGAACGTAGAGTTTTAGAGAAAAAACAAAACTGGATCGATGTATATTCTATAAAGTTGGTTCTTTTCAAAAAATGTTTCTTCCTGCAATTAACTGTATTTTAGCTTAATTAAGTACTGATATTTAGACTAGCTAGTCGTAAAGTTATATTCAATTATTTATTTATATCCGTTTTGTTTAAAATTTAATAGTAGAACTTAAAAACTATGAGTAAATTTACGAACCAAACATTTCATAAGGTATGACGTCGAAAAAACTTATTTAACAACAGATTGACTCTTTGGAATCGACAGCAGTATGAGTTGCAGTATTAAAAATTAATAGCTTCTGCAGTTCTTTTGTCTACTTTATATTAATCGAAATTATAAGTACACATACACTACCTCTTCTTATTCTTATTTTTCCTACTCTGCTCCCAATTTATTTGGGATTGTTGCTATAATGTCATACTGCTTTAGGTTTTGGAATTCGATTTTTACGGCCGGCCTAACACTAATACTTTCAAATAAAATAAAAATCATTCATAAAATAAATCTAAATAAATAAGTTTTTAAATTATTTATATGAAAAATCGGTCACTCATCCGAATACCGAGCTGTAGCTTATACTTCTACTTCTCTACTATAGATGCAAAATTGTGTAAGGATTTACAATAATTGGTCTACTTTTTGTTCTATTTTGACAATATTAAGACAGTAACTTTTAAGGTTTACGTTCGTAGCAAACTTTCACCATGCTACGGTAACATTGCAACATTTTATGGCTCCAGGAGCGGTCGATCCGTTTGTACGTTGTAGACGGACATGCACTTCACCTTGTCTTTACAGTTCTCTCGCTTATTTTCTTTAATGGAATATTTGTTTACGAGTTTCCGCTTCTCAAGAAATTCACACTGTGTTTACTCTGTTTAAGCGATTGTGGTTTAAAATTGTTTAATTTTCACTTAACTTATGAATGCTTACCGCAAACACTCGGGCGCATTGTTTCGTAACCAGTTTGCTGTATCGCTCAACTGGAGCTGGGGAACGAGAAAAAAAAATATATGTCATAATTCTCAAATCTTATCGCACCTCTTTTTGGGACATACTTGCACGTAGGCAGATACTAAATACTAGAAACAACTGTATTCTTATACAACATGTAATTTAAATAACCAACATCCTAAATACAGGTATGAATATTTTATTTTTGATTTTTTTTTATTGAAATCATCTCGGAAGCCGATCCTAATCCACCTGTATTCAGGATGTTGGTTAATTAAATTATATGTTGTATATACGTAGAGAATTTTTTTTAACAAATTTTAAAGTTTTTATCGATACTTGCGGCGCGTGCAAGCAGAACGTCAAATTTTGTTTATCGATATCTAGTTTCGTACTAGGTATCGACAAACAAAATTTTACAGCATACATTTTAGCAAAATTCGATGTAACGGACAAAAATTTACTAATTTGATAGATATTCTTAAAGAGACCTTCATGCTTGCACTGTAATTGCAGATTTCAACAACTTAACTACCGACTAGAATTTGGATATAATATATTTTTGTAGAGGATATCTGTCAAAATCTTAGGCCAGCTTAAAGTGTAGATTCACTTATGCTGTATTTAAACACAGCATAAGTGAATAATCTGAATATATCAGTGCACCGGTTCTATAAAGAATGACTATGAAAAAGTTAATGTGTATGGATTCATCTACACTTAATTGTACCTACTAGGGAGTAACTGGTTATTATTTAACTTTTAGTAGTACAGCTACTTCCCGATTAAGTTGTTATTATCTGTAAGAGAAATGAGCTAAAGACTTTTGTAACCTTAGACATTTGTCAATTCTCAGAAATCACTTTTGTGAATGCACAAATTCTACTGAGACTAATTGACAAAAAGTCTCTTGTTAAGATACGAATTCGCTACGTCCAATTTGATATCCAAGCCAAGCATTGAAAGATAAAAAACTAATTTATCACGTTCCTACAAGATAAAGCTGAATACGGATATTAAATAATACTGTAGTTCTAAAAATAAACGTTTAGTTTGGACCAAAATGAAATGATTTATAACTGAATGCTATCTAAAATTTAAACATTTTCTTTGGGACGTAGCCTGATTCTCACTCTTCGCGATGTGCTTATGTACCCATCCTTTCTATACAATTATGTCGGTACTTTTAATGCTTTTTGGGATTCAGGGATGCATCCCAGCCGGCGGGCGTTCCCATTGGCTGCATGGTTGTTATGAATGAAACGATTTTTCATCTGATATGATGTAAAGGGTTATTATACTTTAAAGTAATTCCTAATATTAAACTTTTAATGTAGGTTCTATAAATAAGATATTTACCTGAACTCCAGATGTTGTTGTCCACAAAAGATATTGCGAAGTCGCCTGATCTGTCAAAGGCGTTCTTGGCGGGCTAGTATTTTTTTATGCAACTTGATGATAAACAAAGTAACGACCTACCTGGTGGAAAGTGGATACCGTCACCTATATACCTGCAATAACAAGGAACAAATCACTCGGTATTGCAGGCTTGGTAATTTGTTCAGAAAACGATTCCTCCCTTAGATTTAAGCGAAAAAGCCCTTTTTTCTAAGAATCCTCCTAGTTTTATTTTCGTTAAAACAATGTTATTTGTATTCTTGCAGGAGAATTCGACATGAGGGTAAAGTCGTGCGCAGCGTCTGATGGTTCTGGCCACATAATCCAGTTATCAGATGAATATGGATGTGTTCTGCGACCGAAGATGATTTCAAGGTAATATTTGTTATAATGTGTTTTTCTCTTTTATTTAAAACATCCACTACTCCTTTGTGAGATAATATTATATGCTTACTAAAACTTCCTAAACTTTCTTCGGGGACTCATTTTATATATAAATGTATTGTTAATTTCAGGTTCCTTAAGGCTAAAGCAGCAGATGATAGAGCTACTGTCATTACCTACGCCTTCTTCCACGCATTCAAGTTCCCCGACGCGCTCAGTGTCCATATCAGATGTAAAGTCGAGATCTGTCGCCATGGCTGCTTGGATCACTGCCAGTTAGCCGGTCTTGCGCCACAGAGACACGGCGCTTTAGACAGAAAAGATGATAGGACTCATCAGGATCATAATGAGATTAAGTAAGTGACTTTGATATTTAATTGATATTATGGTATCTATATTAATACATGTCTATTGTCCTACCTCTATCATATAGTATTTCAGAATGTGTAAAATATGGTACTTTACTACATACTATACTGTCCTGGTATGTGATAAAGTGCCCTATTTTACACATTCTATAACTAAACTGTCCTAATAGGAACTGATATAACGCACTTTCTTAACATGCTTCCTTGTGCAAATTAGGTTTTAAGTTAAATAATTTCTTTAGATTTTGTGCAGATTTATGGCTGGTTTCAATAACTTATCTATCTACACTTTTGCTTACTAGGAATAATATTTTGACAGATATCCTATACAAAATATATCAGAATTATATCGTTACTGTGTGAAACTGTCGGTAGTTATGTTATTGAAACCCGCCATAAAATAACTTGTCTTTCAACAGTGATTCCTCAGCCGAGGACGCCGATATTAGTTTCTCCGAGGAACCTCAACGTCTCCCATTAGAAGAGGCGTTTGGTGACGAGGTATCCGGAGATGCAGTGCCAGCACCGGCGCCGTTACCTCAGAGAGCTCCTGCCCCTGTGGTAGAACCGGAATCTGATCATATGTCGGCTGTGCAAGATTTAGTAGACGCTCTAGCTAGGCCTTTTACGGTAAGTTTGTTTTCTTATAAATTACTAAGGTATAATATCGACTGATTAAAAAGTATTTTATGAAATTGTTTCAAAACTAAGCATTAATAAATAAAATGTGATTCTGCAGTAAAAGAGTATTAATATTATTGATACAAGGAGACCAATCCATGAGAGAAAAATTTGAAGCTTATGATAATAGAAAACCTTTCTTTTCTTAAGAGAGTTATTTTATCAGTTTATGGCTAACTTTTCCTGTTGATCCAACAAGGCTTGGAGCCACATTTTATATTGGTAGTGAGCGAAAATCTATCTACATTCTTACGTTCCATACTGATTGCTGTTTTTAGTATAATTTTTGTAATAACTTGGTAAAGGTTTGCGGCGAGGCGGTGAGGTAACTTTGAGGATGTTTTAATAATAATATCTACTAAAGATGATTGATTACAGACAATTTTGTTATTTTAATTGTAGGACCGTCCATCGGACCTCAGCGACCGCGAACGTTTCCCTCAAGGCCCTCGTAACCTAGGCAACATTGTAAAGATAGAACCAGCTGAAAGAACTGTATTCAGCGCCAAGACCTCAGGAGCTGCTGTAGCCGGACCACGTTCTCTACGCAAGCGCAGAACAGTTCGCGACGCAAGATCTGCTGATGTGGGAGTTTCTGGAATATACGAGGTTGTGTCAGAAGCCGATTTGGCGTTTGGACCATCAAGGGAATCCGTCACCGTGTTTAGTGGGAGAATTCGGGAGGATGTAAGTATTTAAATGTACATTTTACTGGTAGAATTGGGAAACTAAATTATATTTTCTTTCCCTTTATCTTCTTTCATCAGTCCTTATACATGCTCGTCGGTATATAGTATACCACTACGCGTAGTGGTTTACGCAGCCGCCCGGATTGCGGAAGATGCTGGGTTCGATTCCCGCCTGAGGCAGGTCGATTTTTTTCAGTGTATTTTTTATAGCATTAAAAATATTTACGTGTTTGTATAAGGTATTGTAAGTCTTTGACAACTACTTATAATTATTATCTTGCAATGCACTGTCGTCATCATAACAGCCTTTATAATTTGACCCATATTGGATACAAGGCCTCTCCATCGAAGGAGGTTTAGGCAGTGATAAATGCACTGTCATGTCTCCCACCCACCACGTACTGGCATAATATTTTACTGACATTTTGGGTTGGCTGGAAGAAATCTATTACAGAGATAAATTCGCCGTTGCAAACTATATTATACACTGTCGTTGTTTTGTTGTTTAAAGTGCAATTAAGAGTTAACAATAAATTTAATTATTAACCCTTTCAGGTGGTATACGGCATCTGTATGAGCGCGATCAGCTTCGGCGCCCTCTTCGCATCAGCAGCGGGCGCGGCTGCAGGAGCGGCCCTCGCCGCCGCTATCATGCTGCAGAGACTCCGCAGTAAGATGGTGACTCGTGTAGTCTCTCCAGCGTCACCAGCTCCCGCCTCCCACTCCCTCGCCGCTTGGATGGCTCTCAGACTATTAGGGTCACCTCCACACCCCCATCACTCCCGTGAAGGCTGAAGTACTGGGTGCATTGAACAAGGGGTAATTATGGCAATGAAAGCTAAACCATAGTAGGTAATTTCGAAATGCAGTCTTTTTTTACATTTTTTAAAAGGTGTATATACTGTCACCAATGATATTATAAACTATAGATTATACTTACTACGTTCATAGTAATTTGCGTTTAAATCTATGCAATGTAAAGGTCTTAGCACACTTATCAGCTCATAATCGTATCGCCTCTTTACTGTGAAAAAGAGGCGATGCGCTACGTTCCGTATCCATTTCGTAGCCGCCGTAGTGTTCATAGTAAAATAAGTTTTACTTTTTTTTCCTTTATTACAATTAAAATACATACAAAAATTATATTTCTAAAGATTAAATTTTTACAATGTATAACACTAAAAAATATGACATTTAAAAATACAAAAATGCAGTTCCCATTGGCAGCAAGATCAGGGTCTCGGCTACCGGTGGTTAAGGATTCAGAGACAGGCTGCATCTGACTCCTAATCCAACCGCCTAACGCGATCCTCTTAAGGTGTTTATCGAGACTCTTGGCTATCAAACCATGGTCAGATATGACTATCGGTATAATAATTGCTGAATCCCCATGTCAACAATCTCGTGAGCTAAATCATTTATATTTATATTAGTGTATATTGTTTTTACGTTGAATTATTAGTAGTATCTAAAAGCCTATGTTAGGTTTGTCTAGATAGGTACTAATGAGTTCTCTCATTATCTGAATAGTATAGTACTAAATTACTAGTATTTCTAGTGTCGTTCACTTTGTGAGCTGATAAGTGTGCTTTAAAGATAAACTATAATAATTTTCAATATACAGTCTGTTTTTATTTACATTTTCTATAAATTGTATATACTGTCACAAATATTTACTCTAAAAGTTTATGAGCAATAACATTATAAAACGTGTTTAAAGAGCTTTAAAATTAATTCTAATAAATGTTTAAAGACACGTTATCAACTAATTTAACGTACCGTCATTTATTAGCATAGGGCAATCAATATACAAAAAATAAACATGTTATAAATAATACCTATTTAAATGTACATAATTACAAGATTGTGTTACATTCTTGTACAGACAAACAGCAGATCAGGAGACCCAAGACTCAAATTTCGTCAAAAATTTTCAACCTTATTCCTTAACCATAGAGTTCTGGTCTATTGAAAAAAGACAGTTTGTGGTAGCCTGTCGCCGTTTATCTGTACGAAAAATGAAGATTCTTACATGATGGTGTATAAATAATGTTTCCATGTCCATTGTATATTAGAAAATTTTGCAAATAAAGTAAAACTCCCTTGTTCAATGAATTATTAGTATTTTGTATAACATATAATTTATATTCAAATCAGGATAAAGCTATCTCAGACAGAAATATAAAAATCATGGGATTTCTATGTACGAAATTTGTCTAATTCTAAATAGATAGCTATCCTGCCAAACTATACGACAAGTCACATCACTATTGCGACATTAAAATAGCACGTTTTGGATGTATAATTCTTTCTATAGATACCTGAGTAGGGTTGTCCCTAAAGAAGTTAGGTCAATATTTAATATTATTGTTAATTCAAATCTCGAATGGAAAACAGCGAAACCAAATAACTTATTAACAAACTTGTAATAAAGAAATATGTATGGTAATTTTTGCATCTTTCGCTACATGCGCGAAGACGTATTACATAAGATTTTTTTATTAATTAAAGTATTTAAAGATTTCCCAAAATTGCATTGAATTAATGGTGCTAGCTATGCGTGCTACGGACTCGGTTCCGGAAATCTGAGAGCTTCCCCATTTAATGAAAATTCCGATTAAAAATCGGACAGTCGGTTGCATTCTCGATTTTATACAGTGGTCATCAGACCAGTCCGTTTTCATTCGTTGTGAATATTTTACTTTTTAAAACCGATAAGTGTTGTACAGTAACAATTCTTTGTTTTATGTAATCATTTAGAATTAGGGTGTAAGAATAAGCGTTGAGTCATGCCATTAGGATAAGTACTTAATTCTAAAATAAGCGAGCTTTTGATGACTTGTTTGGAAATAGACTTAATTTTCTTCTATGTAACGTTGAAATTATTTCTTTTCGACTAATAAATATCGCGTTATCATGAAACTATAGTGTACCTACTTTCTAAAATGTATTTAGTCCTACTTATATTTTGTGTACGGCTATTATAAATTATTTTTATTATATGGGATTTAATTAAATAATTATGTGTTTATATTGTAATCGTTATTAAAATTTATAATTATTGTGTAAAATCTAATAGTGGTGCTTTAAATGTTGTGATTAAATGTACTACAAGTTTCATTTTTATATTATAATAATTACCTACTTTTGATAATCATAATTTTATTAAACAAATGCATTAAAATATCGTTATTCTATTTATAGTGAGTTTTAAAACAATTATGTAGTCGTACAAAACAAAATTGATGTAGTCTTACTATTTTGCGGACGCGTCTACGCGATGAATGCGTATTTAAGCAGAAATATTTCAGAGCTTTAATGAAATTGAGACTTTAAATAAATTAATCCTGGAATCTAAACCGCGTGAGCATATGTTATCTCTTTTGGATTGCACGTCTACATAATGCCGATATATCAATAAAATATATTGACGTAGTAATATAAATTGTCTGATTTCAACATACGTACCTCGCTAGACAGTAAATACAGGCAAAGAGCATCACGATAAAGTTTATAATGCCGTCGCTTCTAGCATAATTACTCAGAAATTGTAGTTGCTTTTGATGTGCGTTGACGTTCTGTTCCACATATTATAGATTTCTTTAGGAAAACTAAAATTATGCACGCCCCTAAGCTTAATCCATACAGGAGGAGTAATAGGTGAATTTATTTAAACATTATGAAATTATATTTCTGTTTACACTTAAATGGCCAATAATTAGATAAAAATTGTATGTAATATATAAATAGCAATTATTAACTAGATTTAATTTTTCTAATGGGAATTTAATAAGTAACATATAGTTAAACTTATTACGTGTTAAATAGTATAAGCGTTTTTAAGGACAAAGTAACTCAAAACACCAATGATTGTCAAATAAATGAATAAAATAGATCTGACTAGCAAAACTTGCATTTAATAAGCATTTATTTCTTTTTTTGTCCTTCCTAATATTGCTCAAATGTTGTTGAATAAATTATTTTAATATATTTTAAAGTAGCTATGACTAGTTTAGCGTTACTTATGGGATTTAAGGTGTATATTGACCGGGGATTCGATTACTAAACCAATCTTGAATCGATGTAACTCGGACACAAGCCGTATTCGACTCAAAATTGGTTATCGATAAGAAATTATCGACTAGTATCCCGTCACTATTGTAATAAAAAAACGATTATGCCACCCAAAAATCTTGCATTTATTGTAGAAAAACTATTTATAAGTCAGGAGTTTGCGAAATATTTATGCAAGTTTCTGTAAGTGCAATTTTTTATTTCTATATCAAGATATATTTTTGTATGACTTTTTTCTAATAAAAATTTCCTTGTAAGCGGTTGTGGTGTATGTAGTGTAACGTTTTCTTGTTACTGCGTCATTAAGGGTGAGGTTATGGATGTAGCTTAGGGTTATAATCCATTTACATTTTATTCTTCTCAATTAGACATCCTCGACATGGTCGTGGTTATGGATTGCTTGACAATGCGGACAAAACATAGTAACTAGTTAGTTATATGACTAGACTAGCTGTGCTAACATTGTTCATTTTCTTTTTAAGTTTGTTTAACATCCTAAAGGGAGAGATTATTTAATTGTTGCATGCAAGAATATTGGAATTGGTGTATAATAATCGAAAGAAGCTTACTTAAATTTTTGTAATAGCATTAGGTAAACAAACATAGAGTTCAAATCCTTTGAGTAGGTATTGAAGAAATTTCAGTTTGTGGGAGTTTGATATCCCGTCGTCTGTAAGCAGGTAGCCAACAAGCGGTATTTGATCCAATCAGTTGTTCTGACGTAGCTGAGTTTGTATAAAGGAGTAACAAATTGAAGAAAATGTTAGAAGTATCGCAACTATCGATATGTGCAATATCAACGAGGCTCTGTGTACGTGAGCTTATTCAGAGAGACCAATAGGCGACGTGTTCGGTGGATAACGTCACTACACCGTCAATGAAAGAGGCTTATAGACAAAGGTCTGCTCATAAAAAATTTAATCTTGTGAAGTAGATGAAGACTTGCAAATATCGTAATTATTTTTCTTGGCTCTTTGAAAAATAAATATTAACTTAACCTCGCTACATTCATAACAAATCCTTTATGTGGGGAATTCATTATTTATTTTTGTGAACAAAGTTTTTTTAAGTTCTGTATGGATGCGGTGGCGAAGTGTCTGCATATGCACCTGTTAATTTGTTTAATGGAATAAATTGTATGTTGAATGTGTGTCTGTCTTTTATTTATTGTAGCTACCTACTTTATGTATCTTATCAATCGTTGACCATTTAAATTCCGCAGATCTTTCGCTTTTAGTCTATATACTTAATTCTAAACTCACGACTATTCGGAGGCCTTGTTTTTAGCAGCCCGGGCAGTGTCTGGGACCCCTGCGGATGACACCATCCCGCAGAGACGATGCGTAAAGCCATAAAACACAATGCTGAGTCTATTTAACTTTGATTGGGGCGAAATCAAACGAAATTCATTTCGATTTGCACCACCCGCGTAATGTGATTTTGTTGGCTGATAGTTTGATCAATCAGGGAATCAGTATGGAGTTATATAGTGCGGTGCGCACATTAACGATTAAAAAATCGTACGATAAAACTATCGCAAACCACTGACTGCTGATTCCTATTCAATCAAACTATCGAACAACTATCCGCCGATCGAATACCTGTGCATGAAGTAGATAGGATTGCACTGTCAAACTAATGTATATATAGAGGGTATTCTATGAAAATTTATCGGTGAACAATACCTCCTTCAGCGCCCACTCGCCGAATTACAAGAACTGCAATATTTTTTCTTAATTTTGAAAAGAAGACCACTTTGCACCTTGGCACGGATATAAGCAATTATTTTATGGTATAGTTCGATAGCTAATAAGATTACTTACCCAGTTATCAGTGTAAGTAGATAACATACACAAGACGTACCTATACATTTTGAGAGTTCAGAATAATTTAAGTAAAAAAAGAAAGTTTTTTCCCCCACTTTTTTTTCAGTTATTTTAAAATTTCATAAAAACAAGATGGTTAAGTTATGTTTTATTTACATAGTATTTTAGTATTGCAGCTGTTCTACAAAACGATGTAGAATTATTGCTCTACGTCTAATAGTCCCGATGTTATTGTTGAACATATGGACCTCTTCGCGGCGTTAGTCAGATAGGCGGATTTCTTAAAATTGATTTAAATATTATAAAAGATTCCTACAGATACATAGCGCTACTGCCGCGAAGTGGATCAACAATAACATATGAACTATAAGATGTAGAGTAATAATTTTGACATCGTTTTGTAGGTAGATATTTTAAAATAACTGAAAAAAATAGAAAATTTGTTCTGCCGATAACATTGTCCATAGAATACGCTTTTAAAGTTTCATTACTACTTCCCCGGACACACTGCATATACAAATGCCAACTAAGAATCTCCTAATCAGAATTTGTGATATATCTATATCCAAAAATTTGTGGATAATTTTGGAACATTAGTTTTCTAATCTTAGTGGACCTAAGATTAGAAAACTAATTACTTATTTCAATTTTAAACACAAATGTTAAGATTCAAATTTATACCAAACTAGCTGACCCGTCACACGTTGTTGGGGTATGGTAGTGGTTAATTTACAAAAAGAAATTAAAAAATGTTTAATAAGTTGGTACATCATTAGTTAATCAGGCTCATAATACCAAACATGGTTTCATTTGTGTTGAGTATTTATAGGCATTCTGGTTGCATAGCAACGGTTGTTTGTTACTTACTAAAAATAATAAAAAATAATGTACTTCCACCAAGGAGCTTATATTTTACTAATCTATCTTCGTGACTTCCACGCTCACACCAATTATCGAGCCAAAAGTAGGTATCATTAAGAACTTGTGCTATGGATAGGTACTAGATAGCGGATTTTTTTTATTTTCGCTTTGTAATAATTTTTCTAATTTTCCCATTTTCTGCACAATTTTTTTATTTTTTTAAACGTAATTTTTTTTCATTCTGTGTTTTAAAGTAATTTATAATAATTGAAAACTATGTTGATTAAGTACAGAGTTATTTAAGTGTTGATAAAAGTAGTATTGAAGCAAATATGAAGATGGATAGAAATAATAGACAAAATAATTTCTCAATTTCGTCAGCTCTACAAGTTTTATTATTTTTAAAATATTCTAAATGTTATTGAGTAATGTTGTGACAATAAAAATTCAGGCTATGCGAGGTGCGTGATGCTATAAAAATACATGCAAATAAATAATTAATCGTTACTCGCTTCGCATAATCTGATTTTTTGGTCAAAATTTTTTCACTGCTTTATTAGGTACCCATTATTTCAAAAATTAATCCTTTTTCAAATGAAATTTCTAGCAAGAAAATTACGGTAATTAGTTATTTACATGATATTACCACTTACCTACTATAAAATGTTGAGCTACTTATCTTTTTTATTTTTTAGAAGATATCTTATGAATTTTGCAATAAAACGCGGATAGAATGGAAATCTAAACCAAGCTAACCTTTTGGATAAAGGGACCAACCAACACTCAGTTTCATAACGTACCCGACACTGTTGCCGCGTGAAATTACCTCTGATTGGTAGCTAAAGCTATGGATATTATAGACGGATGATGTAGGCACAGACAACGGCAGATTAAATTACTACAACCTGTAAAACTTTCTCAGTAGAGTTACAACTCTATCGACCTTCGAATTTCTTAAAAAATTAACGTAGATACTTATATTTAAGGATGGAACAATCCATTCCTATGGATTAAGTAGACAATAATGTTACTTTTTGCAAAATTTTGCAAAATTGGTAAAACCTTAAACTTGGTACAACTGGCATGGCCATATAAGTTGAAAAATTATTAAAGAAATTGGACAGTTCTGGGTAGCTTGATCTGCTGTTTTCTGGAATGACTGCAAATTAGAGTACCTATCCAAAACTGTCAAATTTCTCCAACTGATTTTCAACCTTAAACTTATGTATTTTTAAGGGCAAAATCAATTTGGATAATTTATTTGAGATTGTGTGGTAATCTAATGTGCCGTAGACTGTACATACCTCAGGTACATACAATGAATAAAGGTTAGGAATTTCTTTTGTGACTACATTCTACATAGAGATATTTTTCAAATACCCATCAGCGATTAAGTATAATCTTACGGAACAAATAACCTACGCAGATGGGTAATTTAAATTAGTATGTGAATCTTTCTGAATTTTAATTTGATCAACTTCCTACTTATATCATAAACTCATTAAGTTAAAAACTGTTGTAAAGCAGGTCAGATAGTAGAAAAAATAAAAAACTCAACCTATTTTCCATTATGGTTTATTTTTCAAATTTACTCTTTACAAATCACAAGCGTGATGTACAAATATCTGCAGGCACTGCAATGATTCATATTATCCTAAGTAGAGTAGGTACAAACAACTTTAACAGCGGATAGACTTTGTAATAAAATGAAGAAAACAACATTAAAACAGACGAAGAGGTACTCAGGTGGTATAATAAAAATAAATAAAGTAGTCATGACTACAACTTAACTAAAATAAATAATATTAATACTAATGACAAGTTATTTTAAATTATAGTCTAGCGGTTCACCTAAATATTGATAAAAAAACATACATAAATATTTTCCGTTGCCCCTAATTCAAACGTCTGTGAAAAATTTGAGAAGAGGTAACAGAAGATTGTACTTATCAGATATTTATAATACTACCTTTGTGTATACAATAATTGGACCTATAGATCATTTTTAAGCACTGCTCGTAATTAACATACTAATACAATCATACACTATGTTAACAAATAAGTCATTTGATCAAACCATTATTTAAATATAGGAAATCTGATTGTACAGCGGCGGAATGAAAAGATTCTGGACTTTCATCTATGTAGTGAGCACATTATTTTAAGTGATTTGTTTTACTATAAACAACCAATTAAATCAATCAGTATCAAAGATGATATAAAGAAATATGTTTATGTCACTGTGTTGTTCGACATCGTAGCGTTAGCGGCATTGCTGTGCTATTAAAGCACTATCAGTAAAGAAAATTTAGATGAGCTTTTACTAAAACTAGTTGACGTCTTTCGGTTACTAACAGTTATTTGCATAGTAGTAGATGTACCTATAACAGCCGCCTTTGGGTTATAAACCATGTTTTTGTTCCCCAACATCTTACAGAAGGTCATGTCTTCGTCGGAGAAGGTATCTAGAGCTCCACAATTCCACATAGTTGATAATCAAAACGCGCAGGAGTCTATAATTGTGCCGCCTTTGTGGAAAAAATTAACTTTTTACACCTTCACATCATAATAAAGCCAGAAAAAAGTAGGTTTATCATTGCGCCACTAACTAAAAAGTTATTTACATGTATTCAAATTATGTCAACATTATCGTATTGAATTGTTAATTACTTTGTCTCTAAAACAAGTTTCTTGAGCACTGGCATAACACACAAATAAATAAATTGGCATGGTCTATATACTTCAGTCTCATCACACTAATATGTACAAATTCAATTATTTAGACGAGGTTACGAATAGAACTGACTTTTTGAAATTACATGAGCATTTGGCGGTGGGTGTGGCCGTGCTATCGTGGCAATGGCGGCAGTCTTCTTCTTAAGACTAGTGATTGGACGCAATTTCAGGAATAAAACAGCTGAGACAGCACAAGAACATAACAGGGTAGCCAGGAGGGCGCCGAGAGTAGCTGTGAATCCAGGAGTAGACATGCACACAAGTCCCGGAGTTGGAACAATCTTAGGTGCGTTATTTTCCTCAGTGTTATCCATGTTCAAGTCTCCTGCAGATACTACTCGGATGACTCTATTAACGCCAACTTCTTTCTCAGGTGAAGTTCCACGACGCTGTCTCCTTACTCTTCTCTCGTCTCTCCTTACTTCAACTCCAACGGGGAAAGCGTCTAATTGCGGAGGTCCATATTCAGCATGTGGTGCAATCACATTGTGTGCTCCATCGGAACACTGTTCCGGACAACGATATCTGCAAATCTGAATTGTACATTGGAAGTGAACCTCCATTGAATCGGGGAACTTGAATGCTTGGAAGTGAGCGTATGACAAAACACTAGCACTGGCTCCGAAGTTTTTGATCTTTGTGAATCTCGACATCAATTTCGGTCTTGTTACACAGCCTCGCCTATCGACCAATTGTATAGGAGCGCGTTGACCGTCATGTGCGACACAATCACGAACAAGCATATCAAACTTCGCATCATCGTCTTTGATAGCTAGTACCATTGTCATTGTCTGACCGATTTTCACTAAGCCAGAAACTTCAGACGCCCAAGGTCCTTTGCCGACTTGAATCTGCATCCAGCAACCAACGTTGTCACCAGCGAAGTCAGCTCGTACAACATCTAGCATATCCACTGGGAAAGGTCTGAAGGTGACTGCTTTTTCGTACTGATCGTGCCAAGTACAGCGCAACTTGCGAGCTTGATCCCACACTTCTTGAACTTGTGGATCGTATTGTATAACAATCACGTTTTCGAAATAAGTGCCAGCGGCGGCGACGTCTCCTCTGTATCTTGGATCTCCACTACCAGCAGTACCGCAGGCATGAGCACCAATTTCGAACGAAGCAGATGTGCGTCCTAGGTTGGGAGGAAGGTGTACACATTGGTGGTTAGAGTAGTGGCCCTTGGAGAAGACAATACCAAAGAATGGTTTATCGAAGCTAAGGAATACTCTCATTGCATTCTTTTCACATTTTACATCGAGTGAGACAATTTTTGGCATATCGGGAGCTGGGGCTGGC
This sequence comes from Elophila nymphaeata, assembly GCA_955850985.1. NCBI lineage: Eukaryota > Metazoa > Arthropoda > Insecta > Lepidoptera > Crambidae > Elophila > Elophila nymphaeata. Next base: position 11,889,650 of record OY039076.1, on the reverse strand, counting down.
CAGACGTCACCAGCGCCACTGAAGACCTTTTCACTGGCTGAACCTTGTGCGTCAGCTGGAGGTGCAGGAGGCGGTGGGGGTCCTCGAAATCCAGGTCCAATGTCATTCTTATGATGATTGACAGGTGGTCCAAGAGCGAATGGTTTTGAATGAATCGGGTGATGATTGGGAATCCTGGGCATGCCTGTAATTAGAAATAATAGTTTATTTAAGACTAATAATTAAATAACCGAAGAAAATGTTTGGTATGTTTCATAATAAATGGCAAGTTTATTAGTCATTACTATTGTTATGTGTTGGTATACCTAATGGGTGATGTGGCTGATGATGCGGTGGATTCTGCCTCCTATTGTGCGGTGGCGGAGCCGGTGGTGGGGGACCACTGTACGCATGGCTTGGAGTTTCCCTTTCTGACGACTCCATTGCAAGCTGATCTGCTGTTGGCTCAGCGGCATTGTTAGCATCAGGGCCAGCACCACCGCCACCACCTCCGCCTTCGTTCGAGGATTGGTCACTAAGTGTTCCACTCTGGAAATAAAAAAAAATACCACGTTTAATTTAGAAGTCTTGCTAATAAATAAATAGTAATAATAATGGTTTTGTGTTCAGTGGACATGACAAGTTTTAAAAATGAATCCATAGATTTCCATATAAAATTTCCCTAGAGAGCTTTTCGATCAGTAAATTTTATTAAGCAATTACACCTTTTCCTGTTGTTGAGGCTACTAAGTATTTATTGATATCAGTTACGCTGTGTATTAATTGGTTCGAGTCTTGTAACAACATTTTTAATCTCACATCTCATTCGGCAAACTCGCCTTTTATCTGTTCCGACAGCTTTCACTACTGCGTGAGCTATATTTTGAACGTTTTTTAATATGACACACTGACCCTTTTCATATCTACACACCTGTATCAAAAAATATGTGACAACTATTTGAAATACTAATTCTGGGTCGTTAATATTTTTATTTCCGAGTCTACGACGGGTGGCCACATGAAAGTTGTCAGATTCTGGTTTTCTATACGTTTGTATCATTTTTAACGGCTGATCTCGTTTCCAAATATTTAAATCAGACTAGTTTTTAGAAACAGCTGTTTTAATTTTACTTTCTTGCATACTTTGGCTAAAGCATTAAGAAAATTTTCATTTCATTCATTCATTCATTTCATTCATTTTCATTTTCATTTTCATTTCATTCATTTTCACTAGAAAGCTTAGCAATTACATGAAATAAGTATGCCCTTATTATTTTCTAAACTTGTATTAACACTGTGGGTGTTGACGTCTGTCCATGAAACACTGCATTAACGAATCGTCAAGACTTTTATAACTCTCATTTGTTTCGCCTCGAGGTAAGAAATTAGAAAGTATCGCTACATCAGATTCTGACGCGTAGTCGTTTTATTTTTTCAATAAGATTTATGATGGCCCCGCACTACTCCACCTCCCAACTATCCAGCAATTATATTAGATTGGGAGCCGGGTGAATAACAGGGAAGACTGATTGTTGTAGGGATTGTGTAATAAAATAAATAGGAGAAAGTTGAGATGGACACAACCTTGGATAGTTATCTAAATAATAGAGTATCGAGTATTTTTTTCCACGCTTGAACTGCTTATTATAAATGAGATAAATTGTTTCTTGGGACAAAACGGCGTTCTTTGACCCTGCTGGAATGACTACGTGAGAATGAATTCTTAAAAATATGCTCTTTATTTATTGATGTCAAAGTTGGTAAATTATTAAAGAACTATTTGTCAATTATGAATGAATATTCAATTATTAGAAAACTACTTTCTCTATATATGTAATCTATATTTGATGATGTTTGTATTTTAATTTGACATTGGTGTTTATGGTTTCGATTTAGAATCGTTCATTCGTTAAGGTGTCTATAACTTAAAATTGTATTTGAAAGTTTTTATGGCTTCAAAACTTTAATGATCAATCAAAACGGCAAGAAATGTTATCTTTAGGTTGGGTAACTCGTGCGTTCTTATATCATTAGCATAATCATGATTTAAAAGTCTGGTTGTTTCATTCGTACAATAAATACCCATTTGAAGCACAAATTAGTTTTTATCACTTCGCTTGTTAGTAACATACCTATTCATAATTGGAGTGCCCACCCTTGGTGGGACGGGTGGCTACTTTAAAGAAGATTGCAGTTAAGTAATAATTTATACTGTGTGTTTCTGTCATTGGGTTAAAGCACAGAGTATAGAGTTCCCGGGGTAAGAGATGGGGCCTAAGGATGGATTACTAACAACTGTGAGAGCCCTGGTGTTGAACGCTTCAATAGAGAGGTGCCTTATTCAATAGAGAGATAAGGCTCATAACCAACCGTTCTTTACTACTAGTTTTTAGTGACAACTAATGATGAATAAACGGATTTGCAAAATAACTTATTGGCATATCTTGAGAGTAAATCAACAATCCTAGGCGATTCAAAGGCTATCATATACTCTATGTTTCAAAGCCTTGATCATCGCCGTAAAACCTACAGCCTGCTTTTTTGACAGAATACACTTCAAAGAATAGACGAAGGTTGTTCGACCTAATTCCACCTGCTTCGCTTTACCGGTGTTTGAGTTTGCATTTGGCGCGCCAAATAATGAGTGAAAATAATTAAAATCTTCAACCTACTTAGGTATAATAATACATAAAAATAGCAAGCTTTATCGCCTCCTTGTATAATAATAAGAAAATATTAACAAAATGCCGTAAGTGGAAGGATCTGTCACTACATAAAAGTTACGTAATAGACAAACATTGATGAAATGTTTACATTTAGCTGAAACGCGGGCCGTGCAAGCTTATCTTAGCCCGTAGTGTATGTTTTTTTTTTTTACTTTAGTTGTATTAAGACAGCTGAATTTGTATAAGAAACGTGAATAGCGCCCCTTGCTGAAAGAAGCGCAAATCATGTTTCTCAAACAAATTGAGCTCATCATCATCAACAGCTCATATTATAATGTCCCCACCGAGGGGCTCGAGCCTACCCCACATTAGGAGCGATTAATTTAAAACTAGATATTAAGTCTGTAAATAGAGTAATCTAATTTTTAAAGTCCTTTCCGAGAGCTCGCCGTCAGCCTGTGAGATGAGAACTGAGGGACAAACTGGGCTGCATTTTAAAAATTATTTCTCTCACTACATCCCAATATGTTTATCGTGTTTTTTGCTTCGCTAATCTTATGAGTGGGTCCCATTAGGGTCAGGTGAGACTTGGATTAAGATTATATACTGTTGCCAGTGATAAGCCACGGAACCGAAACGTGGCCGCTTACAATGGGCCTCAAAAGAAGGCTCAAGGTCATTATCTCAGAGGGCAATGGAGAGGGCTATGCCCGGAGTTTCTCTGCGTCTATGTCTGCAGGAGAACCCCAAATAATTGCAAACCTTAAGTGGTATTAACATTGCGAGGAGGACTGACGGCCGTTGGGGTGGGAAGGTCCTCGAATGGTGGGCGCGTACCAGGAGATCCAGGGTTGTTAGGCCCATCACAAGGTGCACCGACAATCTGATAAAGGTCGCGGAAAGCCACTGGATGCGGGCAGCGCAGGAGCGATCGGGTTGTAGATCCTTGGGGGAGGCCTATGTCCAACAGTGGACGTCTCTCGGCTGATATGATGATGAGAGTTGAGATTAATTTCAAATTCAAAATTCTATATTTCTTCCTAGTTCAAGCTTAACTCTAGTTGACGGAGCCTCCTTTAAGGCAAAATTATGCCTGTGCAATGAGGCAGCGTTCTGCATAACAATAAGTGCTTAAGCTAATTTAAATATCGATTTTATATAGGTACTTAACGTTTCTATTTATTTATTACTATAGTTTTAGATTGTGTATATGTGTGTGTGTGTGTAAATGGCTGTATCTACGTGTGGGCTGTGAGTGTGTTAGTATTCATTATGTGTTGCTCTATGTATAATTATTTCTTTAGTTGTTTAATTAAAGCTAAGAATTTCTTTGACATGTTAAAAAAATTGGTTGGTCTGTAAAGTCGGTTTACTGACGATAGTTGAACGTGACAATGTCTTAAGAAAATACTGATGGAATGGTAGCATTTTTCAAAAGAAAAATTTGATTTTATTTGTTTTGCCGGCCTGACATGGTAACGCCGCATGCGTCATGTTTTTTCGTGCGTGCAGCCGGCTCTATCGAATTATAAGACGTTGTCACGTCAAAAAGATGTTGTTTGTCGTCAAGTCTAGTTTTGAGAATCTAAAGCAAACCTCAAAAAACTCAAAACTAAAATACGTAATAAGTGGCGTAAATTTCAAATTTATCTGTTGCATTCCAGAATACTCATTTATCCTGTCAAGAACTATGGAATGCTGTCATGCTAACAAACCTATAATCTATCGTAACATATGATTATACGATTCGCACGATGATAGAGTTCATAGTTAAATTGCTGTCATTTCATGACTTTCATTTGACAGCATTCCACTGGAAATTATCTGTTAGGATATTGCAAGGGAAGTTTGCTTTCCGAAGAAAGTTTTTGTTTGTGAACACTTACTCTACACTAATCAGTTATTAAGCTGCGACAGTTTACAATTATATATCAACATAAGCCTGAATAATTATATTGTAGATTTCAAGGAACATGTCTTTAGTCTTTAAAAGTTTATTCTATGGCGATAGTGTCGGTAGTTCGATTTTGCTTTTGTCGTGTTTGGGCCAAGCTACCAAAAAATTAAAAAAAAACTAATTATGTTAATTCCACTTATAACTCAAGTGATTTCTACAATTTCGACCAGCATCCACATAAGACCAAGCTCATAAAACCAAAAGACTTAAGAAGAGCTTTAGGTAAATTATTAGACATAAAGCTACTTCTGGCATTATGAGCCACGCAGTGCCCCAAAATAGTGTCAGACCTTTTGCACATCATCGCCTCTCTTGAATGACCCAGGATTGTGACACGTGTGCTGGCTTTGTGATTGTGTGACATAAAAAAGAATATTGATTTGAATAAAGAAAACGCGAAAGTTTATAGTATTATATTGGACTATTTACATGATACCAGAAACAATCAATTGAGCCAATTTAATGTTAGCATCTTTAAATAGAGACAAATGCACTACATTGGATTACCCTCAAACCATTTATCAGACCAGTGCTATGAAATAAAATGATTTCTATTTTTTATTGGACTGGTGTCATGTCTTGACTCAGTAGATTCTCTCTACCTGTGTCTCTACTATTGACATCATACAAAATGTCCTCAACATAAAGTCAAAAGCTAATGCTCGTATCACCAAATTCGTTGGTTCGTATTGATAAAGTTCACTTGAGTGCACGCGCTATATTGAGAGTGGTAAGAACAAATAGAATGCCTAGCCACGAGGCCAATATAATCCATCGAATGCTTAAGAATTGAATATTATGTATAAAACTGACATATGAGTGACAGAACACCATGATGGCCGCGTTGTTATTCACATTTATGAAGCGCTTTGTAGCGTTTGCCACTGGTCTAGGCACTCAGATACTGTTTCGGTCTATATGGAATATATTAATCTGTCTCGCCTATAGGTACGTTGTCTGGAGACTGGAGTTAACTAATGATTTGAGTGAGTTATACCAATATGAAACAAAGTGCGCGATTGGTTATTGTATGATGCGTCTTCGTCTTTCTGTTTCGGAAGCACAATAAGTGCTCAGTGTTCGCTGCTATTAAAACAATACTCCTTTTCATAGACTAATTCTACTCAAACTTCAGAAAACAGTGTAACCTTCCCCAGTTGGCCAACAGGATATGAAGCGAAGGTACGTGTTTGTACAAGTTAATGAATGTAATTATCCTTTTATAACTTAGAGCAGTCCTAATGGCTTTGCCCATTAAAACGAGAAAAAATAAATATTGGTTCATTTACATTAGTGTTAAACAAAAACAGTCGGGATTGCTGTGGCAGCCACACGTTTCTACTGCATTAATCTGTCGTAAAAAAAGAGATTAATTTCCAATAAGGTAAATAAAGCTCTTGTCTCACTACATGCTAAGCTTTTTTTTTATCTAGGATGAGAAATATTTGGACTTCATCTCATTCATCTTATTTGAGGGTGATGATACAATGGACAGTCACAGCAAGCTTAACCTCTAGCTATCATAATATGATTATGTAAGAGTAAGGGGGTTGTGGGCTATGGGCAAATGGACTGTATAAAATATATAGGCGAAATTAATATTGGAAATGAAAAGAAAAGGTGGTAGTCAAGGCAAACAGCAAACTTATAATCCTTTTAAAAACATACGAAAAACATCCATCAAAAATATAAAAACCATAAACAAAGGTATAAAAAAGGTGTGCTATCCGGCACATGGTCCCCTTTTAAAACGGGCAGGCGAACAATCTTTTTTAATGGTCGGCGTAAAATACCAACACTAGTTGTTACATCAGCCACCCGTATCACTCCGTCCCCGAGATATAGAGCCGTCACTAGGACTTTGGGCCACGACCGTCTTGTTAAAAACCCCTCTGCCACTATAACTACGTCTCCTACAGCAAGCGAAGGTGCATCCCCAATCACTCTCCTAGGGCCAAGGGTTAGCAGGTACTCTTTCAGCCACCGCCGCCAGAAGACATCTGCCATTAGGACCGCCCGACGCCATCATTCTCAGCTACAGAATAATTCGAGATTGCTTCACCGTAAAGTGCCCTCAGCAGTCTGCTTGCGCCCACAAAGGCAGTGCCGTCGTCCGAATAGATCTCTGTTGGAGTTCCACGGCGTGCGATAAATCTTCTTAGAGATATAATAGCAGTATCCGTTGTAAGAGAGTGAACTATCTCTAAGTGAATTGCCTGGACTGTCAGGCTGGTGTATAGGGCCACATATCTTTTCTTCTTTCTTCGGCCAACGGCAACAGTAATTGGGCCGAAATAATCTAGTCCAACGAAGGAAAAGGGACGACAGTGATGTCCAAGCCTTGCTTCTGGCAAATTCCCCATTGTAGGTTAAAACGACGAAGCACGACGAACTCGACATATCTGGCAGTTATGCGCTACTGTTCAGATTGTGTTCCTCAAGCTCAAAATTCAATATAACTGACGTAACTCATTAACGACCGTCTCGTGGTTGGCATGGGCGAATTTCCGGTGGAAATGTAGCACGAGCAGACGAACAGCATGGTGTTTTCCATCAAGTAAGATTGGGGCCTTCATTCCTTCTTCTACCCCTGATACTACAGTGATTCTAGACGACAGGCGCAGCAATTGATTCTCGTCAATAATACATGGAAGTTTCGATAAACGGCTACGGGCTGATACGGGTTGGTTATTGCTAATGCATCTAATTTCTTCAGAAAATGAGTCAAGTTGACTCTTACGGAGAATATGCATCTCAGCTAGTCGTAGGTCATCAGCTGTGAGAGAGTTCTGAGGGTACTGATGTCGTGAAGCGACCAAGACGCGAGGCCTAAAAGTGAAGATGGAATTTTCTACTCTATCTGAATATTCTACATGCACGCCTCTCCTTTCTAAAGCTTTAAGCCGTAATAATGAAAGGTACCGATGAGCCTGTGCTGTGGAATGAAGCAAGCGTGACCAAGTACTAAAACGAGTTGGATCTGCGCAGAGTGATTTGAAGTGATCTATTTCTAAGATGAGGTAACTATGATCCTTTGCTGATGGCTTCAGTTCTAAAATTGGTGGGAGCGTAGTCGGCTCAGTGGGCCAGTCACAACCTAATAAGAATTCTGGACCTTTAACCCAACGCGAATCATGTCTAAGGGCTCCTCGCTTAAGGCGAGTTGCGTCGTCGGCTACATTTAAAAGAGTAGGGACCCATCGCCACTCGTGAACATTTGTAAGTTCCACGATCTCACCAATTCTATGTCCAACAAACGGCTTATAACGCCGTGCGTCATTGCGAAGCCAACCCAAAACGTTCATAGAATCGCTCCAAAAATACCGTTTTGCGATTTTATACCTACTTGCTTCTACAACAGTACCAGCCAGACGGGCTGCTATTAAAGCCGCCTGAAGCTCTAGTCTAGGAATACTAGACGGCTTTAAGGGAGCTACACGAGATTTACTACAAACTAAAGAGAGCTGCACATGTTCGTTAGGGTAAATAAAACGATAGTACACGACTGCGGTATAAGCCTGCTCACTGGCATCCGCGAACGTATGCAACTCAATTGTAACGGGATCTAAAACGCACAAGTTGTAACAGCGTGGAACTTTAAGTTGTGAAGCGGTCATGAGGTCTTCTAACCACAAGTTCCAAGTTGTCACTTCTGACTGAGGGAGTTCCGCGTCCCAACCTAAATTCATCCGCCAGACATTCTGGAACATAATACGTCCACTAATAACTACAGGTGCCAAAATGCCCAGGGGATCGAAAACGCGCATTAAAAAAGACAAGATTACACGTTTGGTAAGCTTAGCTGGTAAGGGTTGATTAAAAGGTATATTAAAACCGATAGTATCACTTGAAGGTTCCCAAATCAAGCCTAGAACTCTAGTGGCTGCTGACTTATTAGATGTCCCACCCTGGTCTATGAGATCGACTGGCAATAATTTTAACGCTGCTGGGTCATTTGATACCCAGCCACGCATCTCTAGACCAGCGCGAGAATGTATCTTGACTATATCAGAAGCCAATTGTGCAGCTGTATCAGCTGAATCCACAGACGCGACATAAAACGTATTTTCTAAGCTATGATTATCCGCATCAAATAATTCCGAATTTTATGAAAAGTTTATTAATTCAACCGGCTTAGTACGACTGCTACTGCATCCGAAAAGCACCCAACCGAGAGCGGTTTTAATAGCAACCGGTTCATGTTTGGTACCTTTCCGAACAGCTTGAGGAAATGTTATGTCCCAATTGTCGATACCTAAAATAATTTTCGGTTGTATATCATCGTAACACAAAATTGGAGCTAAAACTACTAAATATGGAAATTTGGAAATGCTATCGTAACAAACAGTCTGACGTCCTAAATCTAAAGATTTTATACAGCGTGCCTTTCGTACCGCGTGAACAACGTTATTATGACGACCCTTTATATTAAAGTTGACATATTCAACCTGGGTGTCTTTAGAAAGACCGCCTACACAAGTAAGTTTAATTTGCGAAATAGGCCCTTTAGCTCCTATTATGGACGCAAGATCAGCGTCAATAAAAGTAGCCGTCGACCCGTCATCAAGCAGAGCGTATGTGTCCACACTGCCTGATGGGCCCGATACTGTAACGGCTATCATTTTTAATAAAGGCCGCAAATTAGACTTAGAACGGCTAACAGTGTGTGCTACGATATCCGATGGTTGTTCGTGTGAGTTCTCAGAAGAATTTTGAGACCCTGGACCTGAAGATTCAGCTACAACTTCCTCGCTTTCTTCAGAAATGTGAGTTACTAAAATAGCCGGGTCATGTAAAAGAGAATGGTGTCTTGAAAAACAACTTTTCATTTTGCAAACCTCTTTAGACAATTTACAATGTTTATAAATGTGAGAACCTTTTTTCAAACATTTTTGGCAAAGTTTTTTCTCTCTGACAAATTGCCATCTGTTAGTGACTGACAATGACTTGAAACCGTCACAACAATTCAAGAGATGATTTTTATCGCAAAATGGGCAAATTTTATTATTGGAAAGACTAGTATTTAATGAACTTTCATGTTTTACAGGCTTATTTAATAGTGGCAAAAGGTTGTCAGAATTAACCGTGTGAACTTTATCAAGTTTTCTTACCGGTGTTGATGTATCAGAAATAATTCCAAACTGAAGCTGAAGATCAACTTCACGTGCGAGAAAATGGGCTAACAGCTCTAGCTTAGTAGTTGTGCCCTCACACGAATAGTTGGCATGTCCATAATCTGACCACCAGGTCCGCAACAGAGGCGTTAATTTATATAAAATAGATTGGTAAAGTTCAGGTGATTCGAGATATGGTTTCTGATCAAGTAGCTTCATGACCTCTACGCAGTTGCGGACTCGGCAGGCAAACTTGTTAAGATCGCTACCATCATGACTAATCCGCGGTAGAGCACGAATCGAAGCCGTTTCCTGTAAAACAATTAGCTCAGGTCTACCAAACCTCCGTTCCAACGCTTGAATAACGTCAGCAGGGTCACGGGCAGAAACAAGAAGTACAGCCACTAGCTCGTGAGCTGCTCCCCGCAGTGCCATACCAATGCGCGACAGGTTATCAGGGGGTGAATGATACATTTTAGTGTCTTCGAAGACACGCTTAAAAGCTAACCAATCTATGGGCTTTCCATCAAATGTAGGTAGGCGACCGTCTCCGACTTTAGGCCTGGAAGCGCTGTTACCAGCCAATGACGTTATCGCTTCAGCAAGTAACTGTATATCAGATAAATTTTTATTATTATTATTAGCAGAATCAGAAATAAAGGGAATATTATTAGTAGTTACACAGGGAATATTATGTCCAGAAGGACTTGTATAACTAACAGGGTTTACTACGTTACTAGTTGATGTAATAGGATGAAACGCTGGCTCTCTGCTTACCATCTTATGGTTATTGGAATTACCCATAGAAGTAGACAGAATATTAGTGGGAACACATTTACTACTAAGCGCATACGGCCTCGTGTTGTCCAACAAAGTATTAGATGTAGTGGGATCATTTATAGCCACACGATATGAACTAGACACCATTGGCCTTGTGTTGACTACAACTTGACCCCTACCACGTACGTCACCCGTCTCAGAACGCTGAAAAACTAAAGAATCGAGCTGGGATGGCTCCATTCTATTTACGTTTTGAGGTGGGTTATCTACTTCTACGTTAGGAGGTATAACAGAATTAAAACATTCATCTAACCAGTTGTGAATATCCTTACTACATAACGTACTTCCTTTTTTACTGCTACGTTTGCTACGCACACTTCTACGTTCCTCAAGAATAGCAATCTCTGCCTGCATCTGCAGTTGTAATGCAGCACGCTCTCGTTCCATCACTTCACGTGCCATTTCGGCGACCTTTTTGGCATAGTTTGCTTCAAGAGTTAAGATCGCACTGGTTACTGACCTAGAAGTACCTGAAAGAGAACTTGAGGAAACATTGCCTTCTACGAGATCCTGTATGGTGTGAGGGTTTCCGTGAATAACGGCTGAACTAGTTTGACCCTCCATCATATCAACCACTCTTTTTTTGGACTGAGATCTCGTTTCTACCACCATTTAGTTCTGAAAATAAGGTAGAAGGACCACAATGTGGGCTATGGGCAAATGGACTGTATAAAATATATAGGCGAAATTAATATTGGAAATGAAAAGAAAAGGTGGTAGTCAAGGCAAACAGCAAACTTATAATCCTTTTAAAAACATACGAAAAACATCCATCAAAAATATAAAAACCATAAACAAAGGTATAAAAAAGGTGTGCTATCCGGCACAGGGGTGTCCATAAATTACGTGAGGTGTTTAAAGGGGGGAGGGGGTCTAGTCAAATCTCATCTAATCTTACGTTGGAAAGGGGGTTATCGGTAAATATCACGCAATTTTTTTAAGTGTTTAATCAATCTTGAGGTCGCAATTAAAACCTAAAATGCTTTAAAAACTTAGTTTTATTTTCAATTTTCGTGCGGAAACGCTAGCCGCCATGCATTTCGGCCCGTGACGTCACTCCGCTAGTAAACAAAACAACTGCGATTTCAAAATCAAGACAAAGCATGACACAAATCTATGTTGTTTACTAACGGAGTGACGTCACGTCGCATTCCAATATGGCGGCGTTTTAAAGATTTTAGGGACAGATTAAAAAAGTCGATTTTTAAAATTGAATTATAAAATTTAAATTGCACATTTATGAATAAATGTCGTTGTTTCTCGTTTAATTTTTGCAATATAAAATATTATATTTTTTTCTTTCACGGTGTAATATACCCTATTGTCGGAACATAATAATGGGTATAGTAATGGGTGTAGGTAATAAATTTTAACAATATTAACATGGCGACAGATTTTGATAAGATGTTGGTAGCTAGCCAGATGGACTCGACTTGACCAAACCGAGTACAAATTTGTACTTCCCTGGGGATCAAATCCGGGACCGCCGGGTCTAATTCCGCTGTCGAACTACTACACCATGATGGCGGTTGCTTGTTTACCAACCAAACATACAGTTTAAAAAATATATCATCAGGTTTTTAATATTTTACGTGCCAGTGTTGCGCCGGTATGCTGCCAAGAGCAGTGTGTCAGCCGGTCATTGCCCGCTGTACAATTTTACTTTCATTAGGTATCGGAAGCATTGTAAGTCACGAACGCTTTCAGGCGACTCAAATTTTATGGTCCCCGTAAAATTGATATTCATTCATTACTTAGCACATAAGTTGGTATGTTCATAATGGAATAAACGATGTAGTAGCAATTAAAAGATAGTCGTTATAGATACGAGCGATAGTTTTTTTACTCGTGTAATATTAAAAAGATAAATTACACAAGCCAATAATTTTATATTCCACCGGAAAATAACAATTTTGCCATCCAAAATGTTAAATAATGCACGAATATTGCTAAACCAATTTAAGTATATAAATGTTCAATGGTGTTGTTATTATAGTGAAATTTAAATCTATTAGTACCTATTAACTAGGTTTGATAAATCTCCTCTTTTTTGAAGTTGGTTAAAAATAATAAAAAATGTAGCTTTTAAATCTGTTTTTTTATACCTTATTTTTATGAATATCAATTAATATTTTTGGGGAATCGTATTGTGTTATATTGTTCTTTTTTTTCGTTTGCCTCTGCATTTTTTTATGGAATACTCATATGAGACAAGTTCGATATTTTGTCTGTCTATTTGATAGTGTCTTTTTCACATCTGTGCAATATAACTGCATCTACACAAAGCTGAGCTTCATAGCAATTTTCAATCTAAATTTTATTTATTATTTTCCCGCCCGAGTTCTAACGATTGCTACGCGAAGTGTCATAAGTTTCAGAACAAATTAGCAAAGAAAACGTGAATACGAATTTCCGGTATTTAAAATTATTCTAGAATACTCCATTCCAGTAACCTCGTTCTAGGAACGTCTGTCTTCCGAAAGGGAATTTTATTTACGCGACATCATCAACAAGGTGTGCCTCACAAGGCTCGCGGAAATTGTAAGCTCTCGCTCAACATATAGGATCTAAATTCCAACGTATACCATCAGTGTGGGTCGTGACCGACCGCCGGGAAAGCAGGCTTTTACTCTTTCTACAACTATTGTCGTAAATCGGTGTCCGGTAGTGATGACTCGAGCCAAACGGGTCCACAATTGGGACACACACCCTAGACTTATTAGCATATTCGTATGTCGATAAAACATGCGGATATATCTTTATTACTTTCTGCCTACCTTTTTACGTTTGATTTGTGCCGAATAGCAGTAGGGGGTTTGAATTTCATTTGCCGCCAGATTTCTATAGTCGAGGCAGTAGTTGGATTTGATGTTTATCGCTCATTGAATGCTTGTTGACATGTAACAAGGTGAATGAAGTGCTAACGTATTCCCTTTGAGAGGTGTTCATAAAACTTGTTTTTATGTTTCAATAAGTAGAACTTTGACGCATAATTTGAACACGGCTACACGAATAACTTTATTGGCATTGCTACGGCTAGTGAAATGTTTGAAATCATCTATTTCAGTTACTGGTGGTTGGGTTTATCACTGCCGAAGGTTCAGCTTTGTGACTGATCGACATAGGTAGAACGCTCTCATGTACCTTTTATTGTGCTGACAACCTATTTCAATAATGATCAGCTATAATTAACAGATTTTACGAAAATATTTACCTATATGTTTTTATATTGACTTTTTAGCCTCCTTTGGGGTATAGCAGAATACCAGTGCTTTACTTGAAAAGCAAAACCAGTCACTGAGCTATCACCCTTTTGTATTTTTGCAGCACACATATATTGCAATGTAATGTAAAATTAATTAGGTTGTATGATTAGATGCCGTCGTAGGCAGCTATACTGACTACTTCACCAATACGGCGATTATGAAATTAAAATGGCTGCCACTCCGAGGAACTGGGTTTCGACCCTACACGTGGAAGTTTTTCTACGATGAAATTATCTGTAGAAAATGCCCTTAAAGTTTGTCGAGTCAGAGCACAGACACATGGTATACTCAAATTTTCATGGCTTACCCGCATTCATGAAATAAAAATACTATAACTATTTAACACTCAAGAAATGTTATTTGTTGCGTTAGGCTAATAAAAATAGATACGATAAAAGCAGTAACCAAATAAAAGTGGCGGAAAGTGGAAGAAATACAAAAAAAATAATCCAAAACATATTGTTACATGATCTAATGAGGCTACGCAAATGCACATGCCAATAGGAACACATTGTAAATTGTCTCAAAACGATGGTTTTAACAAATAATAAAAATCTATTTCCATGGTTGAGTTAGTCAATCTAAAGGCAAAATAAAAGAAAATTATTTTACTAGAAAAATGCACTTAAAAAAATCGACTTGCCTCAGGCGGGACTCGAACCCGCATCTTCCACAATCCGGGCGATTTTTTCTTCAGTGCATTTTTCTAGTGTTAATATTTACGCGTTAGTTAACGCAAAAATAAAATTATCCCATAATATAAGATAGTTTCATCTTAACTGAGCGTCAAATATTTGCAAAAATATTTCGTTCGGGTCTTAGAAGTGCAAATTTCGAAGATTTGATGAAACAATGTTTACCATAAAAACATAAGCACCAAGCACTGACAAATTTCGACAGCGAAAAGCAGTGTCTCGGTGGCGTAATGGTCAACGCGTCCGCCTGGATTGTGGAAGATGCGGGTTCGAGTCCCGCCTGAGGCAAGTCGATTTTTTTCAGTGCATTTTTAACCGACTTCAAACAAAAAAAGGAGGAGGTTCTCTATTCGACTGTATGTTTTTTTTTTTTTTTTGTATGTTTGTTCCGCGATTACTCCGCCAATAATGAATCGATTTTGATGATTCTTTTTTCGTTAAGAAGGTCATACTTCAAAGGTGGTCCCGTATAAATTATACCGAAATTGGTTCAGTACTTTTTTGTTGAAATGATAATTTCATTGGGGATGAAACAATGATATCGTCCACGAACACAAAAATAATGACAATTTTTTTTTTGAACTTGCTAGTACCTAATATGCAATATTGAAATTTTGGTTAGTAGGTCCAATAGTCAACACATAAACTATGACAAATTAATTTATGAACTTAAGTTAATTATCTAGTTTCTCTTCAATTTTCATAGTTCATTAACTTACCATTAAAACTATACCATTCATTCTGAATGAATGGTAGGCATTTGTAATGAGCTATAGGTCTGAGACGTGATATAATTTGTTAACCGACTTAAAAAAAAGAGGAAGTTCTCTATCCGACTGTTTTTTTGTGTTTGTTACCTGATACTCCGTCAATTATGAGTATTACGACTCGATTTTAGTGATTCTTTATTTAGCTACGTCAAAATCAGAGATGACCCGTATATAATTGTATCGATATAAATTCGACCCTTTATGAACAGAACATTAATAACAAAAAAAAAATTGTTTACGTTTCCGTTAAGTTTTAATGAACACCTATCCATTTATCCAGTAGGCCTATCCATTTTCAATAAAATATACTTAACTAGCGACCCGCCCCGGCTTCGCACGGGTGCAATGCTTATGTGTAGTTTTAAAGATCTAAGCATACATAGGGACAGACAGACGGCGGATAGCGACTTTGTTTTATACTATGTAGTGATTTCCACTAAAAATAATAAAATAAAATATTTTTGGCAAAAAAATAGGAAAACCGACTTCAATGCGTACAAATTTAAACTAAAAAGTAAGAAATAAATAATATTTTTATGAAGTAGTTGAAAAGAGCGTCATAGAAAACCAAGGAAAGTATTGATACACATTTATAATTCTTTATTTATAATTCATACTCCGATATATTTGGAGTCGGTGCCAGCCTAAGCAAAATAAACTTACCTAATAGATACGAACTTGATTAATCCATTAACTATACATAATAATGAATGCATAATAAAGATGAGAAATAATCCGCCGCTCCGTGAAGTTCGAAAATTGCAAACACTATCCTCCTTGGCCAGCTGGCACCGGCTCCAAATATATCGGAGTATGAATTATAAATAAAGAATTATAAATGTGTATCAATACTTTCCTTGGTTTTCTAGGACGCTCTTTTCAACTACTTCATAAAAATATTATTTATTTCTTACTTTTTAGTTTAAATTTGTACGCATTGAAGTCGGTTTTCCTATTTTTTTGCCAAAAATATTTTATCTAGTATTAATATTTACGCGTTTGTTAACGCAAAAATAAAATTATTCCATAAAATTATTTTAATTTTACACAGGTCACATCAGCAACAGTTCTTGAAGATTCAAAGTTCTTGTAGGTCAACTCAACACACTCAGCGGGCGGTTCTTTTCAAGATGAGGCTAATATATTACAAGATAGTTTAAGATGAGGCGAGAGGACTGCTGGATGCAGTAAAGTTGTTTCGTTAACTGTAGGCTCAAATAGAAATGTTTATATTTCAATTTGGCACACTTTCGAATACCTCGCTAAACTTGCCAATTAATATCACACAATCTGACAGCTTATTAATAAAATGGTTTAACTTCTATTCTCCTGCAATGGCACTATGAGCCGGATAAGTTTTGTGTCGTAAAATCGGAGTAAAGTTATATCGTGGCTATTCAATCTTCAAGTTGTATTACATACATACGTACGTACATACATATAATCACGCTCAGAATTCCAAAAGGGGTCGAGCAGAGGTTCAGGTAAAATTCGATTACACACCCCAAAATAGTGACGGGTTGCCAGCCTGTCGCCTATTTCTTTTGCCAACCGGTTGGTTGGCAAAAGAAATAGGCAGGGGATATGTGAGACTCGAGGTAAAGGCGTTCCCTCCATACCCACTATATAAACATGCTCCCCGGCCTGACCTCCAGTGCGCTATTGCGGGACGGCTCGGGATCTCCGCACGTGAGCGCAACTACACCGAGACCGTCCCTACGCTGCCCGTCTAGGGAATCCTTGTGCACCAATTGGTGGCCAGCAGCCCCCACAGGGGCTATCGACTGACGCCAGCCCCTGTGGCCCGCTGGCCGACGCAGGCCTTATAGGCCGCCTCCTCACCGACGGCTGCTCGACCTGGCGCGTCCTCCTGACGAGGACACCGGGAGCAGCCATCGGACCGCATCCGGGGGACTTCGGGCCGTCCGGAACTAGCCGTGGTGGGAAAACAAAAATAACTCGACGGTGGCATGTGACTTCGAATGCCAAGGGGCACTTGACATCAAAAGCTACACACCCGCCGAGAAAGTTTCTCCACCACGTTACCAGGGTCCGCCACGAGGAGGCTTCCGGACGTGGACCCTTGCCAGCCTGTCGCCCACACAAATGGGGAACTAAACCCAAAATTAAAAATCCTTCCTTCAGTAAACAAAAAAACTAAAGCCAACGAGCAGGACAGCTGTTACAGTCAAAATCATCTCAGTAGTCCGGGAATGTTGTATTAAATTAATATATATTAGCTACATTTATATGTAGATACTGTTTTCAATCGCTGCTGTTTTAAACTTTTATAAATCGTGTCGTCAGCTTGACACGTTGAAAAAATAACTTCAGGTTGACAAGGCGAGAGCTTTTCTTAAAGTTTCGTTGATCCTCCTAATTTATCTCAAAACAAAGTATAGCACAAATCTGAGTTCAAAGATAGACTTAAAGAAATCATTTGTTCATATTGTAAAAACAGTAGCACTCGATTAGATTTTAAATCGTATCTTGAAATCAGTACAGATTCAAACTAAATTAGATCCATTCATGTTGGCAATGAGGTTCAACAGCCTTCTTACTTTTCCTGACTAGGGTAAACAGGTAAATGGTAGACATAAACGGAACTAGTCGCGTCCGTCAACAAGCTCTGGGTCGGCGTGTGGCCAATGCCCATATTGGCGAAGTTACCCGGTGACCGGATTAGATTGTATCTCGGTCTGTCCCTTCGGACACACCCTGATGGTTTGTTGTGATTGATTTTCGAATAGTTCAGGCGGTACGAGCTCTTATAAATGTGTAATGCGCTACATTGAAAGATTCACAAGTTTAAGTAGAAATTCCGAGAGATAACTTAGTAGGTCAAAGTATGTCATCTACAAAGTAATTCTTGCAAGGGCTTTAATTACTGCGGCCTAGAAAGGTCTTTTGTTGATAGCCGTAATGTTTTCTCTTTAATTTACGTACATTCCAGTAAATATTTGTTAAACGCTAAGCTTTTTTAGCTACTAGAATAATTGTTATTTTGGGATGACAACTTGCTATTTTCTTTTAATTAATATTATTAGGATCCTGCTTTACGGTGTTAGATAGCCCTATCTTAAGTTAATCCCAAATGTGTTCATGACTAAAGTTAAAATACTTAGAAAATCTTCGTCATCATCAACAGTTCATACAATGTCCCTACTGAGGGGCTCGAGCCTACCCCACATTAGGGGCCATTAGGCCTTAGTCAACCACGCTGGCCAAGTGCGGGTTGGTTGACTTCACACACAGCCTAAGAATTTCTTCATAGGTGTGTGCAGGTTTCCTCACGATGTTTTCCTTCACCGTAAAAGCGATGATTTATGTATGAATTCAAAATTTGGAAACACATTGGGTACATGGCGGGGTTCGAATCGATGCCTCCCGAGTGGGAGACCGCCCTTACGCACTACGCCACCGATGCTTGTCGTAAATCTTTGTATTCATCAACATCATCATCATCAACAGCTCATATGAATAGTTCAACTCTCCTTTCAATCTTCGTATTATGAAGAAATTATTAATTTATGCTGCAGCCATGGAACAGAAAATGGGATTGATTGATTTTAATGTAATTCAACAAAGCTCGCTCTATATGGATAAAATTAATATGAATAAGTAAGGGTTAAATTATAAGCAATATTATATCGTATTTAAGCCTATGTCCAGAAGAATTCTTTTGGACACAGGATAAAGTGTAATTGATCTTTTATTTAATGTCGTTTATATGCCCATCAAATCTGTAAAGTGCATTAGAGTTTTTACAATCGTGGGTATTATCTTGTTATTGTCATTGCGATATTATAGTAAGAAAACGGTGAGAGCAAAGCACATTATTATTAACGCATGTATATAAAATATAAGTGCTAGAAACTTACGGCGCATTAAACGCTGACTATACAAGAAATCATGTCGATCTCCGCTTACACGCGATTTGGTTGGATAGTGCTATCGTAAAAAAACGTTAACTCATTTTAACATCGAATAGAAAATCGTACTAAACATTCTAAACGATTTAACTTATTCTTATGGTAGCTATTTTTAAAAAAGTAAAAGACTTGTTTGTGTGGTTACGAGCGGGAAATAATGAGATTAAATTATTGATGAAATAACTTTCAAATCTGAAGCTGATGTACATAATAACTTTGAAAAAAAATACTAGTCAAAATAGGTTTCTACGAGTAGTGCTGTTCACTAGCTTATGCCCAGTTGATGTACAGTCAACAGCACGTCGGGCTATACAAAACTGTCAAATTTCTCGAAACGATTTTCAGCCTAAGACTTTTCAATATAAAGTGTATAATCGATTTGGAAAATTTGACAGTTTGTGGTAACCCAACGTGCTGTACTCTGTACGAATATAAAATAGAACATCAATGGTCAAAACAGTAAAAAAAAAGATATCAATTAATAATGAAGTTGATTTCTAAAAAACTGATACTCGAGAAACTTTATATTTATGTTACATCACTATTTTTAGGAATAGCTCTCAGTCCACATCAAACAATTTCATATGATAGACCATCATTGGTGAACCGATTAGTATGATTGAAAATAAAAATGATTTAAATTGGAGTACAAGCTGGCAACCTGTCACTATTAGGCATTACATGACCCATTTTGCCAGATCACCAGATGATATTATGATTGAGTCGTAGATATTATGAGAATGTTATTTTATATAAAATCATAACTCCCCAGTTATTAATGTAGGTACGAGTATACTACACTTAAGTCATAAATGAAGATATAGTTTAATTGTGCCGGTTTAATAATAATTGGACTATGGGCGTTTGGGTTCAATAGTTGAATCAACTTAAATATGCAATTTGATACCAATGTTTAAAAACATCGAAATTTACTAATCATCGATGCTTTCTCTTCATTAACAGCAAATGTTAATATAAATAGCAAAATTATAGATTGAAACCGGTATCACCGAACATAAATCTAAGCTTCTTGATTTAATCATAGTATGCTTGACTGAGACTTTAATAACTGGCACGTTCTCTATGGTCTGTTAATTTATGCCCAATCAGAGATAACAGACAGTGTTCACGATAGAGATAACATCTAGACAAACAGACCAACATTGGGCGTTTTAGATTCAACAATGATTAGTTTTGTAAATGTCACGTTGCAAATAGTTCAACTCTCCTTTCTGTTATTATCATGCTGTTAGTGTCTACTTAAATTAGCGTCAATAAGACCTTTTTTAGAATGGGCCTCAATGCACTTATTTTTTTTATTTCACTGTTGTTTCTTTAGTTACTCTCCATTACTTTTGGTAGATTGTATGATATAGACATATTGTTGTTGATAGCGAATTCATACATTTCCTGTGCTTCTTCTAATAGTAGATTTTGTCTGACTTTATACCTACTTAATCCATGAACTTGCAAAACCATCCACTACATCTTCATTTATTAGGAATAGTCTAAATGACTCTATTGATATTTTTACATATTGTATTTTGTTCTTTGATGTAAAAACGGACATAGCTTGTAGTGATCTCTTTAAAAATTAAACGATAAACTCTAATATTAAATATAATCTGCGACAAGAAATTGTTTCTACTGAATATTGATCTAGAGAAACTCACTTTCTTTTATATCGGATCACATGTTCTTGGCATATTTTCGAAACCACACTATTAATGTTAAATGGGATCAGTGCAGCGGAAAGTGCTCGAATATAATGCAATCAGATTTTACTTGGTGGGATGATGGAAGAGAATATAGGTTTTTTGTCTATTTCATACATAATGTTCTCTTAGATTTGCGCGAGCACTACATATTACACAGTTTTATTTATAATTATTGCGTGTAATTAGATTTTACATGATGTTATTATTGCCCGACGTTTCGTACCACTTTTCAGCGGTCGTGGTCACGGGATGACTGACTGAGACTTTAATAGTTTAATAGTATTTTATACATTACAAGAGTGGCAAAGTGACGATAAACTTTTGTCAACGCAATAACACGCTTGCTAACTGGGCTGCGTGTTTCACTCTAATCCTATTGGTTATAATCTAACCATTTGGGTTTAGAGTTGGCAGCTACTCTATGGGACTTTGGAAACCTTTTTCACCGACAGAAATATGTAGCATCCTATTTAAGGGTGATGTTACTGGATGCAATCTTCAAGACGAGGGCTCTAAATTTGTACGTTACATCCAACTGCCTTATCTCTTATACCTGATCCAATAATATCATAACGTTTTGATGCTGACGCAGGATTAATATTACAGATTTATCATATATGTACGTCAATCAACAAGCATAACAATATTCAATAAAATATTTCACTCTCTTGCCTTATATCAAATGGAACATGTTTATATTTATGTTACAAACATTGATTTACTTCATTAGTTCGTTATGTAATTATTTTTAAATAATCAATATTTCAGAAATTGCTACTCTAACAATACAATCTTAGTGACCATATTCGCTTAGAGGGGAACTAATTTTATTATTGGTCTATAGAAAAACAATAGCAGACGTGACCGGCTTAAAAAATAGGCATACCATTTTTTTATTGGCGTCCATTACTTCAACTTAATAAGAGGTGCAACCAATCATTTAGGATACGTGACTTGTAAGTTAATAAAGGTTTTTCTTATTTTAAATTTCTAGTTAAACTTTGCATTGTTTGTCCCCTAAATTAATTTAATCACATATATTGATGAGTTGACGGGAAGAGATGTCTTTTAGAGATAAGTACGCCCATGCAAACATAGTTTTATCTTTAATAGTGTTACAAATGTTATATGTGCAATAAAGAGCATTATACATTTGAGTACCTAAATAAACTTAATAAAAAGAAAAAAAATTAAAATATTGCCCGTAGGGGGACTAAAGGTCGCATGGAAGTCTAAACCAAGTTCAAAAAGCTAGGATATACATACGTGTAGGTAGTTATACAATTATTGATAAAAATATATAAATTAAGAAAATAGTCGTAACTGACTGATATATCAACGCACATTCCAAGCCTTGGGTTGGGCCAAGAGATTTCTTTGCCACGTAGGTTTATTATTGGGTCAATTTACTGTAATATGTTATTCAATGACTTTTGGTCCATATAGGGCGTATAAAACGCGGACCAACAAACCACCAGGAAACATCCGGAATCATAATTTACATTCTACAGAATGTAGCCGTCATATTTTGCACACTCTAGAATAGAATAGAATCACATTTATTGCCAAAACACACACAACAATACTTATAGGCAAATAAATAAAACAAAGAAAGAACTAAACTAACAGTAAAATATAGAGTAAATGGGTAAGTGTAGGGTATTATAAAATTATTGTGATCGCACGTCGTAGTTCATGGCAGCGAAGTCCATACTCAGCTTATTGCTATACTACGACCAGGCGCAGCACAGCGCTGGTTTTCAGTATGGATCCCAAGTGACCCTCTACTTCCTTTGGCGCCTGTACTGAGGGCAATATGTATTGTATGACATTATAAATTTAATTCTATCTTCCAAACATTTAAATAGAATTGTTTATACTACAAAGAGAAAGGGTCTTACTCAATACCACAATATTTATTAGCAGAGCTTTGCTTAGAAAAAGATGTCAAGTGAAATATATTTTGCTAACTCGTGTAATACAACACCAATGTGCGACTGTCACATCAATCCTATTTCCAGACAAGAGAAAGGCAAACCATATCATATTAGATTCATACAAAAAGCACATCCTCAAAGATATTTGTTTAATAAATAACGCTAAGACTTAAGTGAAAAGTTTTGCAAATAACATATATTACTTTGCTCACTGACGTGGTAATTCTATAATGCTTTCTCTTTTACAATGTTTGTTGCGCACTTATTCACTAATATTATGTCGTGATGTATGATGACAACTAATGTGAACTTTGCTAGTCACGTCTGACCTTTGAGTAAGGTAGGTAGGTAAGATAAGATGGTTTAATTCAGTTTATTTTTAGTCTCGACTTACATAAAAAGAAATCTTTCAAGCGTAAAATTCAGGTAATTATTATGAAAAGGCAGATAAAAATATGTCAAGATTTTGTCGAAAAGAACTCATCGTGTATGTTGATGTTGTTATCACTAATGATTTGGTGTTTCAGAAATTACGGTTGATATTCGTTCATCCTTTGAGTACTGGGTGCTGATATGTACTATTTATACCTATAGGGTTATTTTCTTATGACCTGCATGTTAAATACATACACTTTATTATTTGAAGTGTACCTATTAATTTATTTAAATATGAAATAACCAGAAAATAGATTTACCAGTTTTCTTATGTTGGTTCCCACATCCCAAGCATACCAAATCTTTTTAACAATGGAGATGATAAATATCATTAGGAGATGCGTAAACTGCATGTTTATTTCTTAAAAAATATAATTTTAGTTATCAATAAATTTATATTTTTTATATTTTGGAAACACCCAAATTATAATTTGAACCATTGAAGTTTGGGTTTATGGTCTTTGAAATTGTGAAAGCCTTTGTTCAATAGCGGATATAATACTATGTTTTCGGCGTCAAAAATCGTACATTGGTGCCCACAGAAAGATAAAAATATATTAAGCCCGTTGCTGATTTCGTTGTAATTTATTCACACCTTTCTTGAAGAAACTCACGCTTAATGAAAAAGTGATAGTATGGGCTTTATTATTCTATTCTAATCTTAATTAATGGCCTTCCCAAATCTTAAAGATTATGCATTTTGCCAATGTCAAGTGAAAACTTAAATAAAGTACGATAGATTTTTGTTAAAATGGAGTCTCTCGACACGTGTTTTTACAACAAGAACTCGGGAGAAACTCCGGGCTTTATTATGTTTTAAGAATGATAAATTATGAAATAGATAAAACGATTAAATTATTAGAGATTTTTGGAGCTTAGTCCGGGCAAACATTGTGACACGAAGCTTTTATTTAAATAAGATTAAAGGGTGCACACGTGGGTAACAACTTAATGGTAAGAGATCAACAGTATCATAGCCCATAATCCATTACGACACTTATGGCATTTCAGTTACATTGCTTGTTTTAGCTTAACGGTGAAGTTCTTGGTTTACTATACGAGCTTGTGTACCAGATAATATATACAGGAATGACTTACTTAATATAAACTGTTAGAATACTACAATATTAACACTATTGTCATGGCCATAGTCTTTGATAAGATGGTAATAGATACCAAGGCAGACTTAAAACAAGTTTACTAACCAAACCTTTACATCTCCTGGGGATCGAACCTGGGACCTTTGGATCTGATACTTTCGAGTGAAACTAATAAATATAATGTAATATTTTTTTTTACTGACTACTGCAGTTTGCCGCTGATGGCATTCACTGCTTTACCGGGTTTTTAAGAAGGCGAAAACTTTGGAGGGTCCTCAAGCCTGTAGGTCGAACGTTCCTAGGGGATTACTGGGCGACCGAGCATCTCCCCCATGGGGAGTCTCTCGACCGCCTAGCGTCCCTAGGTCGTCCGAATCGGAAGGAAGCGACACGCCCGAGGGTGCCTCTAAAGGCTCGGCCCTCGGCTCGGGCACGTCGTGTCGTGGAGGACGTGGGGAGAAGCACCCCGGTACATATCTGTAACGGGTATAGCGCGACGTGTGTAGACCGGGTCGACGCACTCTTGTTTGACGGGTGCGGTGATTAAAAAGTGTTATAATGTAATAAAATAAATCTCTCACCATGTGTAACACTAGTAGCAGGCCGATAGCCAAGCCGCGCCGCCGCATCTTATCTGTGAATAAAAATAACAAAGTTTGTACACTTTTCAAACACAGGAAAGTTCAAATGTTGACTTACGGCGTTATGCCACTTAGAGGTGAAAGTGAAGATAGCAACAATGCTTTCAGAGGATGTGGTTACACAAACAAGAGCAAAGTGATCTTTTTACTTAGGAAAACATTAAGGTGATCGTGATAATTTTTAGATGGTATGAGAAAAGAAATTACAACAGCAATATTGGTACTGTTTATTTCTAAAATCTCTCGTGAAGAGGTATATGGTGCCTGTCTAGTTTCATGGCAATCACAAAAAAATAAATACCTAAGTATGGGTGGTATTCTGTGGGTGTGGATGAGTAATCAAACAATTTCACATCTTCCTCGGTGCTTTGGGAGGCAGGTTAAGCTGATAATCTTAGCTACACGTCAGAGGACAGGAATGACTGCTTATAAAACATCGACGCTATCTAATCTGTTCCTAGTCAAGTGGCCCAAAAGATCTCCTATGCTGCTAAACATAAGTCTCGATGTCGATCAAGGCTTATGTTTGGCAGCATAAGAGATTTTTAGTCAAACATGTCTACGTTTGAGGATAACAGAACTACTAAAACACCGAGCAGTGATGGCCCATACAGCGATAGAGTAACTAGTTACTATAATCTTATCTTGTTGTAGGATCGTCAGTCTTCTTCCCGGTGTACTTTGACCCATCAAGATCGTTTGGTTCTCTCCTTTCCTTATTGACTTTGTAGCTTTTGAATATATAGTTTATTCATATCTTGCAAGAAATTGAAGACGTCAGAGATTTCACGAAATGGAATGGAATATGTTGAAATTAATGTTCATTACGTATTCTTTGTAAACCTGTTTAAAAATAATAAAAGTTCTATAATTACAATTTACCAGTTACATTTTTTTTTGAGATGCAATCAAATGAGACATTATTTTGTTTTAAAAGGTGGCAAAATTCACGGCCTTACCGTATAACACATTAGAATCTCCCGCGTATAAACAAAAATATTCGCAGTCTGCTAAAGTTTCGTGGTATCCCTAGATAAGGGATAAAAAGGGAATTGGGTAAATTTTCAAAGCGGACTTTTTTACGTCATTGCGGTGGCTATTTTTTTTTTTCACCAATCACCCGAACCAAATACGCTAGATTATAGATTAGGATGCTGTGAATCTAATAATTTATGAGGCACCCTTAAGAACACAGTACTTTCGGAGAAATATTATTTTTTAAATTTTGTGCCACCGAAATGATGATAAAAGCCACTGAAATGACTCAATTAATTAACAAAGCAAATTTTCTTAAATATTCATATAAAAATGCGGTAATGTACTTAAAGATTTTTTTTTTATAATCAACTTTTCTAGTACACTGATGGCAAGTAAACATTGATAACACAGTAACAAAAATAAAACAAATATATCTTGGTTAAGCTAGGCTTCATATTCTTACGTTATAGTTAAAGTTCATCATCATCATCATTTTAGCCGAGAGACGCCCACTGTTGGACATAGGCCTCCCCCAAGGATCTCCAAAACGGTCGGTCCTGCGCTGCCCGCATCCAGCGACATCCCGCGACCTTTATCAGATCGTCAGTCCACCTTGTGGGGGGCCTACCAACTCTGCGTTTCCCGGTACGCCCCAGCGGCCGTCAGTCCTCCTCGCAATGTGGCCTGCCCACTGCCACTTAAGGTTCGCAATTCTTTGGGCTATATCGGTGACCTGGTTCTCCTGCGGATCTCATCATTTCTTACGTGATCAGGCAGAGAAACTCCGAGCATAGCCCTCTCCATTGCCCTTTGGGTGATCTTGAGCCTTCTTATGAGGCCCATTGTAAGCGGCCACGTTTCGGTTCAATAGGTCATCACTGGCAACACACACGAATTAAAAACTTACGTCTTGAGACACTGTGGTAGATGGGCCGAGAATATGCCGCGTAGCTTCCCGAACGCTGCCCAGCCGAGTTGGATTCATCCCAGGTAAACCAAGGTTGGTAAACTAACCGTACCAGGTTGTTTGTCCCAGGTAAATATAATGGTCTCTACCACTTCCAGTGTAGAGCTTCCAACCTTTACGCTAAGCATAATGGCAGATTATCGCTCTTTGGTCTTCTGTATAACCTGCCGCAGCGTATGTATGTGACTATGGTACTGAAGCCTTTTCGGAATCCGGCTTGTTCGGTAGGCTGGAAGTCGTCAAACCTGCACGCGAGACGATTCGTTATAACCCTCGAAAACAACTTATAAACATGACTCAGGAGCGTGATGGTCTATAGTTCTTCATTTGGGCCCTATCGCCCTTTTTAAAGAAGAGTCTCACCACGCCATCATGCCACGTCTTTGGCGTTTTGCCCTCGAGTATAACGGAGTTGAATAGCCTCTGAAGAGCTTCTTCAATCTCGGCCAAAAGCTCAGGTCGCGATGAAACGATTCTGCCATCCTCTGTCTTCAGCTTCGACAGCAAGCTCTCTCCAAGCGCTAGATCTCTAGCGAACACTGTATAGGCACTTGGAGATCTGTTTAGTGAGCTGCCGACGACGACGAGTGTCTTAAAGAGTTTTGAACCAACCGTAGAGACAGCTTCCACGAACCTGTATTCGAAGCAATTTTGCACTTCGAGTTGAAAGTGTTCGGGGTTTTGGATCTGGATAGCTTCAGGGCGAAGCGTAGACTTCATCAGTCGATACCTTTCGGATTTGACGTTGAGATTCAATGTGCCTCTTACCATTCGATGATCGCTCCCCGTGTTAAACGAATTGATCACAGAGACATCATTGAATATCCGAGCCTTGGTCGACATGATGAAATCAATCTCATTTTTTGTTGTACCATCCGGAATTTCCCAGGTCCATTTTGAGTTAAAGTTATGTAATAATAATTGAGCATAGTAATACGTGCAGTATTTTTCTTTCTCTCCTTATACCTCATTGAATTTTTCAATTTCTTTCCCATATTATTTTCCTTTTTGAAAAGGCAATTGAGCTATAGGGAGAATCTTTTTCTCTGCCTTGTTTTTGTAGAATTAATTTAGAGTAATTTTTAACTTGGATCTGTAGTACCTAGTAATAACTAACAATACAAATCTTTATTTTTAACTGAATATTGTTACTAAATATACTAATAAATTCTATGGACTAAGTATTATGGGTCTGAACGAAATAAATTCATTGCTTCAATAATACTAAGAAGAGAAGAAAACAAGAACGCAGTATGAAACCATTATCCAGTATTCCAGTCCCAAACTAAGTCAGATATACATAATTGTATTTTAGGATAAAATTAATATTAAATAATGAAAGATTATTGTATTTAAAGTATATAAATAGTATCGATTATACAGGTATATATCATTACGGTGGCTCATGCGTCATTCCGGTGGTTCACTACGCCACCGCAATGACGCCACCGTAATGACGACAAAATGTATTTTTTCGTTATAATTACCCGAGTATGTAATTAATTTAGTAGATATTTACAGGTCGTAAGACTGAGGCAATTATCTACAACATACTAACTTGACGATACAATAAATCACTCTGTTCATAATCTAAAACTTGCCACCGAACTGACCACACACGGTAACCAAAACACATTTCTCGAAAAACTTACCTCGGGAACGAGTTAAAACTTGCTTAAGCGTCGTCCTTTCCACACACAAGTTGGGGCCCGATTAACACTCAGGCTGATCAGAAATAAAAATATGACGTGACATCGCTTGACTGATAGAAAACAGTAGTCAACTGCAAGCATCGGAAGCGCAGTTTTACGCGGGACAAAGACATATTGGCGTCTCAGTTTTTTAATTTAATAGTTAGTAAAGTTTTTGTGCCTTAATTTGTGAAATGGAGTAAATATCTTTAAAATGAGATAGTTTGATAAAAGATACGTTCAAATTTCGTTTAATAGTGAGTGGTTTTGTGAGCGCGATTTAAAGTGGGACAAGCCTCCCAGGGCTAGGCCGCTCATACAAGTCGGATGTTCAATGTGGAAATTCTTCTAAGTTTTATATTAATTCTTATCTAGTTTTTTAATACGGTTAAGCTACGAGGTATATTTTCAAAAACGCGTGTGTTTAGTCTGTTAAGAATGATAGTTTCTTTATAAAGGTCATAGGACGCCCAAAAAAGTACGCTCGAAAATTTACCCAATTATAAAATAAGGGCTTTCGTGAAATCCCTTATTTCCTCATTTCTCTACGACAACTAACCATCTTTACAGGTCCATGTGTATAGGACATAATTAGTATCGAATCTGCCAACGCTTTTTAGCCTTATGAGCTTTATTAAGGGACATTTAGCCGCCTTTTATTATATTTAATAAATGCTATTAAGTATATTTAAAAGCCCTTTCTAAAGACGCATCCGTGACTTTGAAACGTGTATAAAAGCGTAATTACTAAAATGCACGAAGAAAACACTTTCCATATGAGTAGTTCCTTAATAAGGTCATGGCCATTAAAGAGGAGCGTAGTTTATAATCTAGTGCTTCGACGGCGACTTCGTCTGCGTAGAGTTTTTTAAACAAATATAGTTTACCTATAGTCTACCTATACTCTCGATAAATGAATAGAATAGAATAGAAATATATTTATTGTTACAAAACAGATGACGTGCTTACATTTACAAAGAAAATATACAATCGAAAAATTAAACTAAAAATAATTGAAAAAAGAAAAGAAAACAGTGTTTGGGTCATAAAAGTGATCGCACATCGCTGGTCATAACAATAAGGTCCACGCTCAGCTTGTTGCCATGCTGCGGCCAGGCGCAAATGGACTATCCGATACAAAAATAATGTTTTAATTTGAATAAGTAGTCCCTGAGATTAGCGCATTCAAGCAACTAAACAAACAAATTTTTCATATTCATAATATTACTATAGATAAGCATGAACACCTTGATTTTAGTCGAGGAAAAGGACAGCGGACTAGCCGATTGAATTTGGAGTAGCCCGAACAGGTGTTCTCCTCCTTACAGAAGATCACAGCCAAAAAACACTACAGTTTTGTGGTATAAGGTCGCCAGAACTTCATGGGGTATAGGGAAGGGGTATAGGGTTGGCAGCGTGCGAGGGTAATAATTCGTTAATAATTTACATAGATGAATCAATCGAATTGTTCGTTATATTAATGGATTTTGCTAAGTACTTGTACTAGTAAATCGTCAGTAGCTCTACCACCGTTTCACGATGAAAATAATTATTTTACTTAAATAACTACTTTATATACTAATATACTAATTTGTAGTTTTATCTAAACGAATTGTAACTACAGTGCAATTATCGTCAAAGAAAAGCATTATTTCATTTTCTCACTCAGCAAATAAATCTATTATAATTGGACTCAACAGTAGCTATCTATATAATGCGTCATTTCTACTAAAAAGCTATGGTGTGGTCTATAGGGTTTATTTATTACTCTGTGGTGACTTATGTCTATCGCCAAACTCATCCGATTATTCTCAACTCATAAAGTATAAACAACGTACGTTCTTTACTCTAGTAGAAACAAGAATACATCATCAATTACATATCCATATTGGCATCGCAATGAAAAAGGCTCACAAAAGAACAATCGTACAATGTTGCACATTAACATTCGTATCAAAATAACATCTAGTTGCTCTCCCATAATGAACCTAGTTTGAAAGCCCTGGTTTCCATAAAAATTGCGGTCGGATTCCAGTGAGGTATTGTCGCATTGTCGCTTCATCCCACGGCAATCGAGCTAACGTACATAACTGTAAATTAAATTAGATTAAAACCCTTAGGATGGAAGTTTATGATGCTGCCACTGAACCACGACATCGTCAGTGAGTTCTACCGGGTGGTACAGTCAGCATCAGAAGTAAATTAACACGTAAGTACCATATGTCATGGCCACGACAGCGCTTGTACATACAGCAATAGTTGCTACCGTAATATATAAATGATTATTACAAAAAGGTTACAGTAATTATAGTATGGTGTCTGATTATAACAAAAAAAAAACAATTTATTTTAATAAAACAACAACAATATTGTTATAATCATTAATTTATTAAGACGCTTTTCTAATATAAACTATTTATTTTTTTATAATCTCTAATTTGTGAAAAAGATGACAGAAATTAAACTATTATATGTGAGTTTATTTCTAAAAAAAATGTCTTTCAGTCAATCCTAGTTATTGTTTGATAATTAAATCATAAAAACGGGTGCAAATAATGTGCACGCACAAACAAGTAGATCATAATCATAACACATACCAATACAATTTATATATTTATATAGGTACCTAATAATTTAATAAATTATAACATACACGCCGATAACAGGTGCATACCTACATAGAACAGGTTTGGTAGTACTCTTCTAATTTATGTTTCACCAAAGATTTTTATTGGTAACTTATTCCACAATTGCGTAGCAAACACTGTGAAACATCTAGCAAAAAAATAATCTCGAGAAAAGACGAGCTATAATGCTACGTTATTCGTGTATGACAGCATCTTTTTTTTTATTATTTTATTTATTAAGATAACCAACAGCTGCACAAATTGTATATCTTAAAACTATTACATTTGTTGAGTAAAGCTAATATCAGGTTTCCCTTAATTAACCATTATACGCTAGTACCAATCGAACTAATTTAATATTTCAAATTGAAATAAAGGAATTAAACCATTGCATCTTTTGAACTGTTTTATAAAATAATGAGATATTGCAATCCTATTGTATATACAAATAGTGGTTTTTTAAAATTTCGATCACAGACGCTGATAGTATTACTTCAACTGTTATATTTATTATTTGTATTGTCGGCTCTTATCAGCTTGTGGTGATTTGCGAGATTCACTTTTCTTTGGTTAAATGGTTGACCAAATACAAAAGTGACTTTCATTTTCAAATTCCAATGCGGAAAGTAAGATCAGACATTCCTCTTGCCAAATTATCTTTTAAAGGTGCAGTCTTCAGAATCGTATATACTTGATGCTTTTAAAATTGAGCTTCATTTTTATTTTTTGTTATAGGAAAAGATTTATTTAATCATTATTACATCATACAGGCGACAGGCTGGCAACATGTCACGATTTGGAGACGTTTCATGGCTCATACTGATTGATGTGGTTTTATGTATACTTAATAAAGTGTTACCTAAGGCTCTGCTCAACCCCTCATGAGATTGCAAGCATAATCTTATGCATGTATATTATACATACATACATAAAATTTGTGGGGATATATAAGTCATTGTTCAATTTAATATCATGGTAAATGAAATGCTTATAGGTAAATAAAATCCTATAATATATAATTTTTAAACAGTCCAATAATATTCAAGTTACATATGATGAATTAAAAGTCATAAACGATACCATCGAAATTAATTAATAGTAAATCTGAAATATTAGTAATATTTGAGATATTATATCTGAACTTATACGAAATCTCATGCCGGAACTTCCTGGACTTAAAACGTCAATTAAGGCATCAGCAACCATAGAAAGTATTTCAAGTTGAGTACTCACTGTTCGGCATTACGTACATTAATCAAAATATAGTCCACTCGCTCTGATAAATACGTAGGAAAGCTTACTTTGCGGACACCGTCATGCCAATTTACTTTGATACGGGCTGATGTGAATAATTTTACGGACTTCACGGTACGCTTCAAAACAACGTATGTGTTCAAAACGTGTTCAAAACACTCGAATTCTGAACACTGCAATGAGAAAAATGCGATTTATACTATCTACAAAAGTAATTAATGTTAATAGATTTGAATTCAATGTTGCAGTGGTTTATATTGGAACGTCTCCTGCTCACTCAAATGTATTATTTAATTCATACCGGAAAGCATATTTAAGCTAAGAAAATATATTTTGCTAGTAAACCATCAAGACAATAACGGAAGTCAATCTGCATGAATTTTACCTCATTTTTATTCTTAAGCAATTCGAGTTTTGAATACTTAAATTGTTTTAATATAAATAATTTGTTATCTCCTTATTTAGTTTTTTACTAACGTATCGAATTTTAAAATGGAAAGTGCATACAAAATAATTTTATGGTCACTAGTTGAGCAATATAAACTATTACAGTGAAAGTAAATCGACTTGTGGTATTCGATTAGTTCAAATATCGATATCATCTTGCAAACGGTTGTCAAGATAATCGGATTAACGACTCATAAATATATTTGGTATTGAAAAATTTATCTGCTATCCACGGAATAAGAATTTCAAATTGAACTCATCGATGATTTCTTCATTTACATAAGGTTAGGTATTATGATTTGGCGCAAATCTTAACGTTTGCTAACGGTCTTTATATATTGACCTATATTTATAGCAGTATGAATTTTAACAAGAATTAAACTAAAGTGCTGTATATTTCAAAACAAACATAAGATACACTTTACAACATATCTCAATCGTAATCATCTTGAATTTCCTCTATAATATTACATCTGTCACAAACTCAATTTTACGTCCAATCAAATCATTATAAAGATGATTTCATATTCAATTGCTTCAAGAATTTCTATAAGATGTTTCAGCCTACTTACACTGGGGCGAAAGTCGAAGGGTGAAGGGTCATTGGAAAGGTTTTCGTTATCCCTATGATCTGGGAGGGGGTATGAAAGCGAAACTTAACTTGGTGAGCTCAAGAATCCGTTTATAATCTCTGGATCTCTAAACAGATTTATATGCAACAATAAAACCAGAACCAGTGGGTCCAATAAGAGCTAATAAATTCGTTTACGGTAGACATACTTCTAGTGGCAGGCCAATGGCGTGCAATTAACTTATACTAACTAAACAAGGTAGTCTAGAATTTAACACTGTAGAAAACATTGTATGAGCTCAATTGGAAACTAGTCGAATAATTTGCGGATAAAACAATATAGCTTTCACTTTATATTACTCTTAGATACTTATACTAATCTGCCACCAATAAATATACAAAACGAAATAAAAAACATTTTAATCTGTGGAGATATTTTAAGAAATTGAATAATGTAATATGTTAAATTAAGATACGAGATACCCCTTTACAAGTTTTAAAATAATTAATGTATTTTCATTGTATATAAAATAATTAATCTATTTAATAATTAATTACGCGTCAGAAATAGACATAGCAAATAAAATATTATAATAATATTTGTATAATGATAAGACTCAATTTGTAGATATTCAAATTCATTATTTACTGTTTGTGTTGATGAAGGGGAAATGTACACAACCGCAGGGTTGTTTTGTATATTTTAGATAATGACGTTATAATTGGAGATTTATTCTAATGCCTAAAAACTGATCCGTTGGAAATTAACGGATAATTCAAAGTAGTAACGTGCAAAATGTTGCACCTAGAACCTGCTCGAACGAGACTGTGGAAATCGATTACAGATGATGAATGTTACATCTGTCGAGCTCAACAAGTTCCAAGCAAAAAAGAGGCTGGAGGGCACAAGCCTGATCTCGTTGCACCTCAACTTTTAATTTTAATCGATTAAAACGAAACCAAAAACAGTAACAACGAGGCCGTGCTGCCACTCTTAATTGGGGGAGTTGACGCGAAAGTAAAGTGGTGGGCACACGATCGACTTTAATCACCAAATATTTTGGGCGTTCCCTTGGAACGGGTTGTCTTTTGGGGCAAGTGGGCCGTGGGACCACCGGGAGAAAGTACTGCCGGAACTCTTTGTAGCTGTGGTGTTTTTGTGGATCATACCGCCGGCGGAGTATGTGACTGCTAGGGTTGTCAGTGCGTAATTGCCATGCCTATATGGGCATACAGAAATTTGCGCATATTGAAATCTTTGGTAAATTCCTCAAGGACCCTAAAAAATAGCGAAATACACATTAATTTAAGGAGCAGCTATTCCCTAGTTGATGTCTATAATATATTAATAATATAGTAGTAGGTAACGTTGAGCTGTTGTATAAATCACATTCCCAACTCTATCGCACTGTTCAATCAGTTAGTAAAGTAACATATATCTGTATAACGTAATCATTGTGACTAATACAATGATTGACTTACATAAATAATTTAATAATGTTGATTAGTTTAAATCAGAAAATCAAAATTTGCTTTTATATGAATTGACGCTTGAATTCCACAAAACCGACTATTATTTATCAGAAACATTGTAGAGCGTGAATTTTATTTCAAGGGCCAAGATTCTTGTGTCAACCCTGGCACCTGCTGAGCTTCTCATTGTGTAATTGCAGGGTGTGCCTCACCCGTGCTTTATTGCATTCGCTGCGAGCCGCCGTTTTGCGAATGAATGCGTGTCAAAATCATCTGCTTTCCAGTCAATGGAATGTTTTTCAATAATTGTGTATGGGTATAAAAATAGCTCTCATGGTTAAAGGTGAGGCACTTTTTATATTAATTATTTTTTGAATATTGCTTCAATATAGAGGCAATTTTATATTATTCTATCTAAGTTACAAACGTAGTAGGTAAATAGATCTGACGAATTAGAATGGCAAATCAAATTCTTTCTATATTTTAACTCGAAACATTTATGTTCCCTAATGTAAAGTTTATAAATGCAATTTCTAGCATGTTTAGAATAAAATCATTCATGTGGCTTGATTGGTACCACTTGTGTATTTACTATTAATTTATGAATTTATTTTAGAAAGTTAAATTATTTTCATATATTATCTATAATACTATTGTGATTTTAAATTTATTTATTAAATTGTCGCATATTGCTCTTAATTTCAATTATTTAATAATTACTTAAAGATATATCTAACCAAATTAAAGTGTAGTTTTTTTTTTGTTTTTTATATGTAAAATGGAACTTGGCCGTACATGTTGCCAGGCAGAGTGATAGTAGGTGGACTAAAAAGTTTACAGATTGGTGGCCTATTACAGACCAAAGAAGCGTCGGATGTCCGCCAGCACGATGGGTCGATGACATCCGGAAGGTCGCGGGTCACGCCTGGATGAGGTTGGCACAGGATCGGGACAGATGGCGTGCTCGATGAGAGGCCTATATATATATGCTCAGCAGTGGGCGATAACGAGATGAGAATGTGATGATGTGTGAACTTAGAACAAAATCAACTTAATAGTTAATAAGTAAAAACCATTAGTATTCTACAACACAAACGTCTTAACTCATGACACTATCTTGCTTGTCTCATACTGAAACAACATTAATAAGAATAAGCTCTATCGTCTCATTTACATGTCCTGTAACACTTTCATTTATAAAAACACTTTCTTTGCTCTGGTTAAGTGATAACGTAATATGGACGTCATTGTCCTTGTATTACACCTAGAGTGACAATAGTAGCGCGATTGTTACGTCTCCTATGAGATACATGGGACTTGAAACCGGTTTATTTACTATTTCCTTTGTGATTGTGATAGCTTCATTTGTTTAATCGTGACCGAATATTGACGGTATAATCTACATAACAAGACCTATGCCATATTTACACAAATATCTCGCGCATTTGAAATGTAAGTACCTAATATCAACGTAGGCCCTTAATAATTGAAAATATGAGTATTCATTAAGCTCATGTCATCTTGCTCATGGGTATGAGTGTGTATGGATGTCATAAAGAATCACATTGTGCAACCGTCCCTTACGTCGGAAGAGTATTGTAAAAAGGTGGAAATAAGTACATATTTATGTTCTTTTAGCTTGGTATTTGAAATTGAACTTTATTGCATATCAAGTAACTGCTGCTTCTATGTACGCCAGTATATTAGGTTAAAACATCTATGCTTAGAGCCATGTTAAGATAACACGTGCTTGCGCATGACGTGTAACTTTCATTGCGGACTTGGCCCCGTTCGTACGACCCTTCGAAACCAAATCTGTTGACTTAGTTATTCAAATAGAGTCGTCTCTACAAAAAATGCAAGAAACTCTTTAATTTTCTACTTATGAGAAACAAATATAATCTTTATACTCAGTATTTTTTTAATAACTAAGCACATATTCTTTAATGGTCAATTATTAGCAAAGCAAACAAAGTATTACTAAAAGCAGTAATTAAAGACAAATTAGTTATTGTCTGAGGAGCAGATATTATGTTAGTTTGCAATTCATTATTATCATGTCGTTAAATAACTGAATGCTCAAGTTCAGTCGATGTTACTACGTATATCGTGATGCTTTTAATAAAGTAAAAGTATAATTATCTTATGAGAATTTAGAGAGAAGCTATTGTGCTCTTACAATACAAGTATATAAAATAAGTTAAATTGTTCTATATAACCAGCGCAGCGTATCGAATGGTCTAGTTTGCTATATAATATAAAATATAGAGAAAATTATCAAGCGATATTTGTAAGACCTTATACAGAAAAAAAACTTTCTGTTTTTAGTATTTTGTTTCTAAGTGAGGTTGGCATTAATGTTTGCAAAAGTAGTTTCCAATTTTAATGGAACTTGCATTCAATGATATGATGATATTTATGGATTCAAATTCCGTCAAATAATAAAAATGGGAAATATTTAGAAGTTGAAAGTTCTGTCAAAATACGTAACATTTTAAATGTAACATTTAAACTTTATAGACTAACTAGCTGTCCCGGCCACGCGTTGCTGTGGTAATTTCATACTACTGACCAACATTGTATCTGCAGTAAAAAAAATATCACTATTTATCAAAATAAAAACTATCCTATCTCACAAGTTGGATCAAACTTCACACGGTGTACGAATTTGATAAAAAACGGTTAAGTTGTTTAGGAGTCCAACGCGGATAAACAACGTGACACGTAATTTATATATATTAAGATGGGGCTCATGAGCCTGTGTTCGAGTTCTTCTTATTTATGGTTTCATTTAAGCATTTAGCCAATGTCCAGTGAAAATGTATCTAAAGTAACAAAATATCAGTCAAGAACAAGAACTCATTAGAAACACTCTGTGGTCGAATTGTGAGTGTAGTGAAAACGATTATTTTTAAGATATTGCTAGTAATATTATTTGATAAAATTAAGATTTGCTGCATTTTCATTATTATTTTTTTATAATCACTTGTGTACTTACACAGTCTACAACAACGTCTGTCTATATTCACAAAATCATTTTGTCACCGCATAAGCAAAAACAAACAATGAGAAAACATTAACCCCGAAAAACCCTGCAACGTAATTACAAACAATAGATAGATGAGCAGTGAGGTCTTAGAACATGAGTGCGTAGGCCTGTCTAGACTATACCATTTCTCACAGTGCTATCTGATCCACATCTCGGTACGTTGCCCTGCACGGAGCGAATGAAATCGAAAGCGGACGACAATGAGAGGCGCGAGCTTTTAGACGAGACTTTATTTTCATTATTACAGTATTATGACTGGTTAATAGCTACATTAGTTTAGCTCATTTGACGAAATGTGAGGCAAACGATAAGTAAATTAATGACAATTGGCTTGTTAAAAGTGATTTAGATAATAATAATGTCTTTTACTGTTTTTAAGGTGCACGGAGGTCTCCATTTTATTGTATAAAACATAAAAGTGAAATAATATTCAAGAAGAACAACACACAAAAGTACACAGTGCATTTAGAATAAGAAGAAGCTCATATAAATGATGATTTAGGAAGAGTAACTTTAATGACGAAAACGTTTACCCAACATACAAAAAGAGCAGTTAGTGTATTTAGAATTAGCAGAAGCTCATTTAAATGACAATTTAGGAATAGTAAAATGAAAGATTTTTAATACGGAAACGTTTATCCGCATTTAAAATTGAACATGTCAGTTTATTGTTCATAAAAATAAAGTAACTGCAAGTGCTAATGACAGTATAGTAAAGAAGCTGATATACAAAATTATTTCATCATTTCCTCGATAAAATTACAACACATTTTTATAACTTGCCATCCATCAACCACAATTTACTATCGAAGACATTCATTATTATTTTGTATCACTTATTTTGAGGAATATTTAGTAAATTAACTTCGGAAATGCAGGTTATATCTTCTAAGCAGGTGAATTTGCTACGTTGCTTCAATAATAATTGCTACATCATTATTAGAGGTTTATTTGAAGTCAATGACGTTAATAGTGGCTTCCGTATTAGGACCAATATTTTTTACTAGTTGCTCCTTCTGAATTTCAGTCTCATCTTCGCACGTACTTTAGTAATAATTTTATATTTTTTTACGCTTTGAAGAAGAGGCTTACATTAATTATAGTTCTTTCACGACTCTTAGAAATATAAACACTAAACATATCTGTTCAATGAATATTAGAATCTATTATTCCAACATGAAAAGATAATCATTACTGCCGGAGTCAACAGTAGACAGTACTAGACAGTAATCTTCTTTTCACACTTAGTGATTGTTGTGTAGTCTATACAACTTAAGAATCGTCAAAATTGTACAGTCAAACCAACTGAATCATGACCCACTTGGCCGATCATTCCTTTAGAATCATAAATTTAGTTAGGTTTTCTTCGCTATCATGCGTGTTGCACTTAGTACGTTTTAAATATGAATAAAAATGCGTCATTACGGGTCAGAGATCTATGCAATTTTAATCTTTCTTATTACTGCACTAAAGTCTCAATTGGAATTTTAAATAAGATGTCGATCATAATCTAAACTCTTTTCACTACTGAGAAAATGGAATAACTATTATATTTTTAAAAATAAAATAACGTTATGTGTCAGATGTCAATAGTAGTCTAGAGTAGTCTGAACAAATTTTAAAAAGCCATATTTATTTGACACTGTCAGTGTCTAATAAATTGACAGATAACAGGTTCGTTACTTAGAAATGTACGTTCAAGCGAATTTCATCCTACTTTGTATAGAGTGACTGTAGGAAAATGATCTTAAGGTGGGTCATGATTCAATTTGGTCGACTGTACATAGACCTGTAATTAATCCTTCTGAGTGATTTTAGACGTCTGCTGTAGCTATTATTAAAACCTTTCAGTGTCAAGATGATCAAAGGTGTTAAAATGTCATTCTAGCTAAAGGAAAGTCTGTCTATCACAAAGAATGAGTGATAAATGTTCCTAGAAAAACCTTCAACGAATTAGACAGGAAACAGAAAAGAAATAAAAGTACATTGCACGCTCAAGTTCGATTTCATCTCTTATGAATAGGCATATAAGGTTTAATATGCCTACAAGACGTGGCGATAATATTTACACTTTCACCATTACTGGCATTTTGAGTATTTTGAGGGCCATGTGCAAGAGTCAATGACATTCAAGTGTTATATTATCAAAAGAACTGGCGTGCACTCTCAATTACGTGGCAATTTGTTTGAAATTTCAAGTTCATTTTTCTGAGCCTCCGGTGAGGTATTTCAAATTATTGAAAGTAATTCAATACTTTTAAAAGGATGATAACTTTATAAGTGTTCATTTGACTCTACCCTAATAGTAAAAATGCGAAAGTGAATTTGTTTCTTTTTTATGCTTTTGCGCCTAGACAGCTCGTTTTAATGCGTTTTGGTTTATTTTAATCTCAAGGTGAGCTGTGACTGTGAAATATCTCACAGAAAGATGATAGAAAAAGAGAATTGATCAATTATGAGTATTATTGAAGAAATGTAGCAAGTTAACCTGCTTAGAAGACAGATAACCTGCTACTCCGAAGTTAACTTACTAAATATTCTTCAAAATATAATGAACGTATTCGATTATAAGTTTTGGTTAATGGATGGTAATAAAACGTGTTGTAATTTTATCGAGGAAATGAAGAAATAATTTTGTATATCAACTTCTTTACTATACTGCAATCAGTTATGCGTAACACTTTTAATTACAATTACCTAATTTTTAATAACAAGAAACGCATGTATTGCTGACTTGTTGTTCAAATTTAAATATGGAAAAACGGTTTTCTTAAAAAAATCATTATTTTCTCTTCTTAGATTACAATTGAAATGAGCGTCTCCTTTTACTAAATGCATTATGTGTCGTTTTTGTATGTTCTTGTAATTATTTTTAAGTTTTGTTTTACATATAAATGCAAACACCTTGCGATTTAAGTTTCGTTTCCTTCCTTTAAAACAATAAAATACTTATTATTATCATAAATCACTTTTAACAGTTTAATAACCATTTGTCATTTATTTACACATTGCCTTACATATCTTCGAACAGACTAAACTAATATAGCTATTAACCAGTCATAATACTATCATAATGAAAATAAAGCCTTGTCTAAAAGTCTCTATCATTATTAGTGAATATTAAAATGGAGGTCATTATTGGTTGGTTAAGGTTTTTTTATGACCAATTGGTGTGTATTTCTTTAACAGATAATTGTCATATAAATTTAGTATTTGATCAAATTTATAACGGATTTGCTCAATTCTCTGTTTTTATCATATCCCTGTGATATCATTATTCACCTGCCCTGCTCCCAATTTTATTAGGGATCGGCCTAATATGTTTTCTTTTTTCCCTCTCCTCAATTAGCCG
Source organism: Elophila nymphaeata (assembly GCA_955850985.1). Taxonomy (NCBI): domain Eukaryota; kingdom Metazoa; phylum Arthropoda; class Insecta; order Lepidoptera; family Crambidae; genus Elophila; species Elophila nymphaeata. The sequence goes on along the minus strand of OY039076.1, from coordinate 11,848,191 downwards.
TCATCTCAGCATTAATAATAATATAATATAATACATTCCCAATACACACACGAGTTGATAAAGTACAAACTATATACCCATTATTTATCCTCTACAGGCGTAATACCCAAATTGTTACATAGCAGTTTATCAGCTCTCCAAATTCACCCCTTAACATATTTACTCCTACAAAAAGCTGTTATTTTAAACACTTGCAGAATCGTCCGTAAATTCTTTTTTCTGTAAAATACAAATCGGTCGTCGTTTGGCCGAAAACTCACGACTACGTTGAATTCCACAGCAATGGGTGGACAAAATGTCATATAAACATTATATAATAATAATAATCTTTATTCGGTATCTTGTGAGTATACAAGGACTTAATTGTGATTGGGAATTCGTTTTAAGCGCATAAGCACACCTGTGTTAGGAGTTCCCGCTCTTCCATAAATTGGCGTACGTTATACAAAAGATATCCGCCGAAAGCGTACCTATGTTATTATATTATTTAATAATTTGGGTTCACAATACTAATAAAATAAATTCATTTGTTAAAAAAGAAAATAATAATAAAAAAAAACAATAATATTCTAATTCCAAAGGACAGTCATCATCATCATTTCAGCCGATAGACACCCACTGTTGGATATAAGCCTCCCCCAAGGATCTCCAAACCGTTCGGTCCTGCGCTGCTCGCATCCAGCGGCTTCCCGTAACCTTTACTAGATCGTCAGTCCGCCTTATGGGGTGCCTACCAACGCTGCGTTTCGCGGTACGTGGTCGCCACTCACGCCAGGACCTTTCCGCCCCAACGGCCGTCAGTCCTCCTCGCAATGTGCCCTGCCCACTGCCACTTAAGGTTCGCAATTCTTTGGCCTATGGACAGTAAGACAGCATTGACACCCTTCTTTACCAAATAATTTTTCACACAGTCGATCCATCTTTTCTTCGATCTTCCTCTCTTTCTATATCAATCCACATTCAAGGTTAGTATTCTCTTTGTTACATGCTCATATCATTATACTGACGAATACGATGTTCACTTATATGTTAAACAGTCATGGTTCACCCGCGTCTTAGGCCCGTATTACAGAATGACACTCAGAAGTCAAACATGTCTTGAGAATCGTCTGTCACTTTCTATCACGTACAAAGTGATAGAGACGTAGGACGCTCAAGTCGGCGTTCATTCTTGAGACTCCTTCTATAATACGAACATTAGATTAAAGCAAAAGGGAAGATACGGCATCCTCCTTATCGCATCTTTCGAAAAGCAGGTCTCGTCAACTACAAAGACAAATTATGCTGAACGTGTCGCTCTCGCACGACTCTTGCATTTTTTATCTCGCTCACCTAACAAAGCAGCTGAGACGTAGTAGGGCTATTGGTCTCAGTTTTGTAGGCACACGCGCGTTACTCGGGTAACGTTGCTTCCCTTTTTTCTTTAATTTAAGACCCGCGTACGTAAGATAGAATGGCATGGGAAACAACATTTTGCAGCCAACGTAATTTTATTTTTAAGTATAATATTTATGCCAGTGTTTACTAAAAGATAAAAAAACAACTCACGACTGTATGTCAAAATAATACATAGCTCGCACGAAGTTACAGTTTCGACCATCTGTCACGGATAATCGTGACCGAGCCGGGTCAATGACCTCCGAATTTTTTACTCTTCCTTTCAATAGCACTTTTACTGCATTATTTATTTTGGTCAATTATGAGCGACGGAAGATAAATGAGTAGTATTTTGTTTCAGAGTTGAGTTAATTAAAATTTTCAATTTCAAGAAAGAAGCAATAAAAGTTCTTGAATTGCGTTCCGTGGGTTTCGTGGGTTTATTAGTTTTTTTTTTATGAATTAGATCATAAGTTATAGAATGCTGCTGTTAATCGATGCGATGAAATTCCATGTTAGGATGAATGTGTAGGTGATGTGATCTATATTACCTACAATTTAGCATCTGGGTCCGCGTATTAAACTTTTCTCTGAGGGAGTACCCTCAGAGAAAAGTTTAAGAAGATAAATATTCAGACTGTGTCATCATAATATATTCTGGAAAACTTACTGTATGTACAGAAGAATATTATGCATTTTTCTGAGAAATGTCATACGCATTATGTCAATACTAGAAGAAACACGATCTATTTCTATACAAAACTCGTCTCCACAGAATAAACAATTCGTTTGTGGGCTAAAGTATACGCTTTTACAATTCGTTTTCGAAGAATGTTTTGCCTATTAATAAATTAAAAAAAAACTGTAAAAACTAAATTATAATATATAAAAAAGTTTATTACAAGATAAATGATCCGAATGCGTGGGAGTAAAATCTGCCCAAAATTTACGCATTCAAAATTGTAATTTATTCACATTGATATTATATCTATTGGCTGTAATGATGTTTGAAATCATTACGGAATTGTAAGCTGTGGAATTTCTTTCGCCATTTCTTCTCCATCTTAGCATAATAATAATTCATCATCATCAATAAATTATCAACAGCTCATATAATGTCCTCACCGAGGGGCTCGAGCCTACCCCACATTAGGGGCGATTAGGCCTTAGTCAACCACGCTGGCCAAGTGCGGGTTGGTCGACTTCACACACAACCTAAGAATTTCTTCATAGGTATACGTACCAATGAATTCAAATTTTAAAACACACTGGTTCAAACCGATGTCTCCCGAATGGGAGACAACGCCATTACGCACTACGCCACCGACGCTTCCTAATAATGCCTATTTGATTGACGTCGACGATATCGTAATAGTTCTATTCCTTGTTTGTCTAAAAGATTTCGAGATAGTTTCTTGAAAAATTCTATACTTAAAACACTAAAAAGTAAAAAAAAAATATTTTTTAACAAAAAAACCGCTTTCAAAACTAAAAACGCAGAAATAAATTGTTTATAAAAATCTAAATATCTTTTAAGGTCGCCAACTTCAATATTTGGAATAAACGTTGTCACTTGTATTGTATTTGGGACCGACCTCAAAAAAAGTTTAGATTTTTATAAACAAAATTTTTATTCCTCCGTAATATAATAATAATAATTTATTTTTTACTTTGTAGTGTTTTAAGTCTAGAAAGTTATCACGATGTCCGTTGCTTTAGTGTGCGTGGCCAATGAGGAAGTGACTAAGTGCGTCCAAGGTCACTCATTGGTTATGCACACTAAAACAATGCACATGTGCACGCTTGACAACATCCATAGTGAAAAGAACTTCTAGCGATTACACCCTGTAGAAAAGCAAAATAGATTTCAAGAGTACATTAAAAATTCGTCGTCAACTGATCACATGAGCATTTCTCAGTGGATACTAGGAAACCTGACAGTTAGTTTTAATTGGAGAAGACAATGCGGTTCAAGGCGCGGGAAGTCGCGACCGTAAACCCAGATCACAGACCTAATGGCACACATGCCCGAGGTAGACTACAAGCTTTATGATGTTCTAACGAGTGCGTTTAACATTGCAATTTAGACTTTATTGATGGTGCTATGAGGTATGTGTAAAAGCAATAATTATACAATAATTTTTCGTGACGTTTAAGTTGATTTTATTTCGGCTTTCTGAGGTAGATCTGTCCTGAATGAGGATATACTCGTAGTTGAACGTAAATACCTATAGTATATAATTAGGTATCAATCTGTACTCATTTGTAAATATCTTTGTATAATCATCAATGGACCATGACTTTTAGCGTATTAATTGAATTATTCAAAGGAAAAATAATACCTAATTAATTTCAATAAAGTAATCATCTTTCTATTCTAACAAAATGATATTTACTTAGATGACGTAATTTTAGAACAATAATAAATGACATCTTGTCTATATTAAAACAGTAGATATTAATATGTTAAAACATTATATATTAGATTTCCCTAGAAACCAATAAAATTTATATTAATTACAAATAACTAATGAGGAATAAACATCTTATGCGCATCAAAGTAATAAAGTACGTCGCACGCTAAATTAAATACGTTAATAATCAAAATAACTTCGTTTCATCTCACAATTTATTATACTACTGCGAGCACAATAATATAAATAATTGTAATTTGACACTCTAATGAACACAATTTAAATGCTTCTGTTTCTTCATACTTGCTAGTGACGCGTGTAAACAAATATATCGAGAAATAAATTATCACACGTAAGTAAGAGTAGTCAAAAACGAAAGTAGAATCGATCTAAAATCACTGCCGAAACATGGGATCGGATTGTGGTCAGTCGGTCGACTTTCACCCGCCTCTAATTAGTACCATGTATCGATGGACCACCGCGGAGACTCGATATCGATAATGATTAAGTGATTAAAGAAGCGAGAAAATTGAACTTGTAGCAAAAAGTTTTGACACTATCTTTTTGTCGATTGACGTGATGAGTTAATCGTAGTTTTTACATCTGTATAAAATGGCACTTAATATATCAAAACATTATTTTTATAGGTTTAACGACGTAATATTTATTTTTATAATGCACACATTTGCTATTTTAATTATTATCTACTAGGCATTAATTATGGAATCCAAAACACATTTAAAAACTTGTGCACCGATTAGTGTAATCGATGCTTTCAAACACAAAACATTGTATCCAAAATTGTATATAAAAAGTATTGAATGAACAACAGTTTTTATAGATCGTAAGTGCGTAATTTCATTCTTTATTACAGACTATTTGAACAACTTTTATTTAATCGATAATCGATAGATTTACATTTTTAATAATTCACATCACTATAAAGCTCTCAACACTGCATCGTTGAGTGAGAGAATTAATTGATAGGGTGGTCAGGCAATAACTCTCGCGCGCAAATATGCGTAGTCAAAACCGTGCCGTGTCGAATTTCCTTCACTCTCAAATGTAATAAACATACAAGTATCAATAGTTCAATGCGTGATCTATTATACTATATAATACAGCTAAATATTTATCTGTCTTTCACTCGTCACAAATTGGCGAAGGAATATTTTACAACGTAGTTCAACGTAGCATTAGCGTAGAGTGGGTGAGTGTGCTGTTGTGGATGTCTATGATGTTTCATGTTTGTATAACGTTGCAACCCATACCACTTTGTGTTTTTATTCATGCAGTTATGCATTTTATTATAATACATTTAATAAATTTTATTAACAATTTTAATATACAAAAAAAACGTGTCTTTATAGACTTTCCCGTCACGAGTCAGCTCATCTCGACATGTAATTTAAATAAAATGTTTTATTAAAACATAAAGATTAACATAATAAAAAGTCAATTTAATTACCATAATGTATATCTTATTCAAATTTGTAATCGCATAAAAAGTTATTATTAGTAGGTAAAAGTTAGATTCTAGATCACAATTTTCTAGTGTATTCGATATAGTGTGTTACAAAAATCTGTAATAAAACTTAAGGGTCTGGTTGAGGTTTTTTTAAAGAATTGTTTGTGAAAGTTTAACTCCTTAAAGATCAAAATTTATTTTACATCTGGGCAGATGACGACCATATACAAAGCGTGCCTAAACTACAACACTTAACACTACTTCTCCTTTATCTTCTTCGGATTCCAAATTTAAGAAATATAGTTGCTCGCAAATATGTAATTGAAATAATTTGAAGGTAAAAACAGTTGTCATATTTACTTTTAGATTTTTTTAAACATAAAACTTTGAAGTCGGTTTAAATGTTTTAATTATTTTTTGACGTGACAACGTCTTATATTTCGATCGAGCCGGCTGCACGCACGAAAAAACATGACGTCATGCGGCGTTACCTCGCTCTGAATCTAATTCTCTAATTTGAATTTGGAATTATGTTCTTTAAAATTTAAACTTTCAATGATACCAAAACCAGCCAGATACAAATAGTATAGCCAAAGAGATTTTATTACAAGTTTATTCATACTATAATGCGAAATCTATTAAACAAATGAAATTAAATTTTTCTTTTGAAAAATGCTACCATGCCATCAGTATTTTCTTAAGACGTTGTCACGTTCAACTATTGTCAGTAAACCGACTTTACAGACAACCAATTTTTTATTTAGTAACTCAAGTTCTTGAAGCTTGTTGAAACTTAATAACGCGTAGGTAGGTACCTAAGTAATAAGAAATAATCGGGAGACACTGAATTATGAATTCATATTACATGACACCATTGTTTTAGCACGTCGTTACCACATTTTCTTTTTACCGACACCACAGATAACAAAAGATCGTTTGTAAATGTCAATTAGAGCGCCGAGAAGAGTTTGAACATGAAACTTTCCCTGTAAACGAAAAATTCCAGAAGCTTTTTTATTACTGGTTGTCGCGTGTGGGAGTGTTTACTTTGCATAATTGTTTTACAATTTGTTAATTTCTCTTTTTGTTTAGTCTGTCAGGTACAAATAAGTAGTAAAAAACAAAAAGATGTATACTGATATTTATTTTAACGTGAGACTACTAAAAGTACAGTAAAAACAATGAAAAATTTACATTTTTATTTTTGTCACCGACCATCTAGAACAAAATTAAGCTTTTGACTTTTAACGCTGATGGTTAATTATGTTAAGTCTGAATATGGTAGCTAGCTTCATCCGAAATTTTACCACTGTAGGACAGGCTCTCATTAAATAATGAAAAAAATTCACATAAAATGCTTGGTAGAATGGAATCAGCGTCTATTTTTTATATTACGAGATAGCAATCAAGCTTGCGGTCCACCTGGTGTTAAGCTGTTACCTTCGTCTATAGACGACATAGTAAATCGCTTAACACTGCAAGTGTGTTGCCATCCTGGGGACTAAGATAATACGCCTTCCATGCCCAGTAATTACATTGGCTACTTTTCCCTTCAATCCAAAATACAGCGAACTGCTTCACCGAAGAAATAAGAAAGGCCACCGCCTTTCTTATTTTCCTACCCATACGACTCTACGTTATTATGGATCTACCACCTATTCTATAAAATAATGTTATTTTCTAAAATAAGCACAGTACAGTATTATAACGACATTCTTTTGTTCCTAACAAAATACTGGTAATGAGTAAACTAAAAATTAGTGACAGGTAAACTTTTGGTTTTATTGATTATTATCGCTTTGTAAAGCTAGCTACAAAAATGCATCAAGATATCATCTTAAAAGTAAATTGACGAGAATAATTTGTTTCAGAGTCAATGCATCCTGCCACAGAGTCAAAGTGACAATTTAAAGATTTGCATAAAACACTGCACCTACCTGTAAATTTTTATTTTTTCTTTGACTTTATATCAGTGATGTGTCTTTTAAATCTGTGGTCTTGATCCTTAGATACGGGTACGATAAGTAGTTACATAATTTTAACTTACACCATGGCAGCATCCTGTCTTCATTTCGCCAAGTGGTGCTAAGTGATAAGGCCGACGGAAGCGTAAAATGTTAATAAAATTCAATAGTCTATTATTATTTCGCTGTAAGAAAATCTAATTTATTACTGTCATGTGATCTACATCTACTTCCCGGAAAATTTCCAAAGTTGTTAATGGAAAACCGGTGTTATATTTTTTCTATTGTTAATTACTAGCTTGAAAGTGAAGATCTTTTAATCTATATTTCTAAATCTAAGGGTAATTTAAACTTGAAAGAAACGAGTTTGGTCTTCAAATGCGTGACCCGCATCATCTGCGAAGAGGTGACTAAACATCTTGAGTCTCTCCAATTGTGTCGGGTGTTGCGTCATTGAGCGATTCTACCGTCTGTATCACGACGAGTGCTCTGAGGAGCTTTTTTCTCTAATCCCACAATCTCCTTAACTTCAAAATTCCTGCCGATGACGTCGAGGGGCTAATTATTTCAATTATTTTTGATAGCATTAAGACACTAATTTCTCATAAGACAACACTACGCCGCTCTGCCAATTGATGGCTTCGAGGCCGGGTCACCCCGCTCGTCGCTGACTTCGACTCCGCAGCCTAAACAACTGTCGTAGTAGCAGCAGACTCGAATAACATGGAGGTAGCTAGCTAGACTAGCTCTACAAACAACTACAAGTTCTACAAACAACAAATACGATGGTATTACTCTTCTGAAAATCGCACCTTTTTTGTGTCGGAAAATCCTTTAATTTTAAAGAGTGTGCGGGCTTTAGAAAAGGCGAGGAGCTTGGTGTGTCCTCTAGCATGTAATTCAAACCACCTTAGAGTTCTAGCCGTCGGGCTTCTTGCACGGGGAGACTCTACACCAATTAGAGCAGGGTTTTTCAAACTATTTTTGGCGAAAGATACATTTTCCTCTTTAGACCAAAATTACTTTAAAAATCCTATCCATAGTTTTTTTTCCTATTGCTACAAAATACTTACCAATTTAAAAACTTTGCGGTTGGGTTAAGTGAGTAGGTAAACTTGACATTATTTTCTCATCTAATGTTAATAAAAGTAACGTAAATGAATACGTACAGACCATAGTTTTTTACTGTTTAAAATTCTAAAATATCATAAAGATCAGTAAGACCTGTGTCTTACTAATAGTAAAACGAGTAGTAAAACGTTCTTTTCGTTTGTATGTTATATGAGACGGTGCTCACCGTACTATCCTCTTAATACAGAGAAAGAGAGAGAGAGAGAGACGTGAGGAGTTTGGACTGTCATAACACCAAGCTGGATTACTGGGTTTTGATAATCTTAACAGCCTTCATAATTCAAACCTTATACAAGGCCTCTCCTTATTTTCGAAGGAGTTTTAGACAGTAGTCCACCACCCTTGCCCAATGCGGATTGGTGGACGGAGTATAAGTTGATCAATACCCATTTGTTGATCCATTAGTCGCCCTCTACGACACCTATTGGAGGATATGGGATCTACTCGGCTGACATCACACGGCACAAATTAATTAATTATTATTCTTAAAAATATAAAAGCATAAAAATAATTCGGTTTAGCTACAATGCACAAAATGAACCCCTATGATTTAAGATACAAGCAAGTATGAAGCGAAATATTCCACGTGCTTATCCCTCAAGGACACTTTCACTGTCGCTAACTTATCCATTCACAAGTGAACCTGTTTTTAAGATAGCGGTACACAAAAGGTTAAACGGCCTTCGAATAGGCCTACGGAGTGAGATAGGTAACATAAAGACGTCGTAGGTACTAGATTCTATTGCAAAACTATAATATTATCACTATGCACATGTGGTTGGAACAAAATAAAATAAAATATTATAATATTTTTTTCAATTATTTACTAACAAAAGTCTCCTCACGATTTTAAGTTTATCTTATTAAATAAAAGTATGAAATTCCAGATGTTACATATCCATACTGTTCGTTATTTACATTCAGCTTATTATTGCGTAAATAAAAAAAACTGTCAGGCAGTTAAATTCTTGGAAGGGCTATATTTTATACAATAACTATACATTTAATTCTTAACACAATAATGTTAAGGTCGTGCTAGGTCCGCGATGAAAATAACTTACGAGAGATATTAGGTTACCGAATTAAGTTAATCAAAATTGTATGGTATTTTGAAGAGAATTTAATAAAAAATGATACATTAATAACTTTCTCATATGAAAGTTTCCATTAAACACCATATGATTCTCACTACCCGGGTCAAGTGGCGTGGTAACTCGTTACTAAACTGTGCCATTGAACAGTCGCAGAATTCCATGGCCTCATGGTAAATTCATTAATATCTATGTTTCTATTTCATTAAGCCCTATATAAAAGCAGCCAAGAGCCACATATAATAGGCTTTTTGCCGCTTTTATAGGACATTTACACAGATACAGAGACACCAGGGAATTAGTAAGCTTTCCTTTGTAATTTATTTTCAGTATCTTCCAGCGGTATATTTTTGTGTTTTAGAGTCTGTAGAGCACTCCAGCCGAACAGAAGCTTCAGATCTTGACACCTGTTTAAAGAAATAACTGAAGAAATGCACTTAATTGAAATTATAAAAGGCGAATACACAACGGCCATTACAACATCACTTTTTAAGTATTGTTAGGGTTGTAAAAATCAGAATATCTCATTTGCTGATTAAAAGTCAGGAAGAGCACCTATTTAACCCGGCGGGAGGTGCACCGGGTAAAAAATACCACTATGGAATAAATGAAAAAAAAAATGGAGTTTCTTATGGGTATTTAAATTATACTAATTTTTATGTTATATTTTACTAAAGATATTTTTATAAGTAATCTTAAATAAATATATAGACAACCATGACTCGCCAACAAATATTCGTGTTCGTCACACAAATATTTGTAGACAGCTATACTGACCACTCCACCACGTCGGCGTCATATCAAAACGACATAATACATTCTTACTTATAATAAGAATTTTGGAAGAAAGAAGGACAATGCATTGCGTGCATTGTCCGTGGCCACCTCAGATATAAGAGTATTGTTTTAGATTCCATTTGGAGTCTTTTTCGAAAAAGAAAACAAGTTAAAACATTTTGAAATTCTTATTATAAGTAAGAATGTATTATGTTGTTTTGATATGACGCCGACGTGGTGGAGTGGTCAGTATAGCTGTCTACAAATATTTGTGTGACGAACACGAATATCGTATCGTATCGTAATCTGTCGAAAACTATAATAACATGCCTATAAGAGCTCTGCACAAAATTAAGCGGAAAAAGACCGGAAAAGCGGAAATTACGAATTTCTGCACTATGTGGTAAATTTTACCGAGTAGCGCCTCTTGCCATGATAAATGTAGAAAAAACATTTGATCCGTTGGTTGTTTTAAAATCGCATTTTTATACATGTAAATAAGCACGTCACCTATAAACACAATCTATTAACACCGATATTATGATGCTAGCCGGCCGACTCAGTTTGACCTGATGTGAACTTTCTCCGTAGTTCCGTTTAGCTTGTAAATCTTGTAATACTTGTAAGATTTTTAGTTTTATTTATAAAGTTTTCTCTTATAATTTATTTTGTAGAATACAAGGGTCTCTGTGTCGCCTGAAAGTGAGAATCAGCCTATCGACGATAGTAATTTCATCAGCATTCATGTGCTTACACTATGTGTATGTCATCGCGCGCTATTTTTCACCCTATAGGTATCTCTTTAATTCTGCGATGAATATACGGTTCTTTCTCACGCGGAATCCTCAACAGACAGAGGATCTGACTTACTTCTAAATGGCAGATAATTTTTGAAGTCATTTGCTTGACCTTTTTTCCAAGAAACAATTACCTACAACATCGGCTGCAAATTCGGAATTGGAATCCTAACTGGAGCTGGAGTCAGAGCTTGTGCCAGATTTTTATTTACGTTTTTCTTTGCTATGTTTATTAAGAGTTTCATACGAAACATTTTATCACTATGTTAGCTGTCTGTTGTAGTGTAAGATCCTCATTATGCTACTCATAATCTAAAACAACAACAAGTAGCGTTTTTGTAAAATAGATTTAAAATTATTCTTATTATCTGTTGATGGCGTGCGACCGACGCTTGAATTGTATATTAATATATTTTATTTGTTCGTGTATGCCCTGAGCACGGTTGCATATTTCGTTCAGATCTTCTTTATAATTTTCGATTAAATATTATCGGACTTTAGACCTTTTTGAATCGGAATCGAAGCTCCATAACATCATGTCATGGCATGAGGTAAAGCGCGAAGATACCTCTTCGCTTCTTCAGACCTTAGCTCATATGCGCGGGCGTAAAGTGGATACCCTGCATTTCGTCAATCTACGTCTTCGTGTTCTTTGCGTTCGTGCTGAGAACTGCATTCAGATTGCGCGATGCGCGCGTAGGTACTGTAGGTAAGAAGGTAGTACCTTCAGAAGGCGCACTTTCAATTTCAATTTGAGCCATACCTTTTCTACGAAGGGGTCTAATGCATTTACGTATCATCTCATAACGATCCAACTGCAGGGATATTTCCACGCTCACACCAATTATCTAGCCCAAATTAAGTATCATTAAGAACTTGTCTTATGGATACTAGAGAACGGACAAATATACATACTAATGTAGATATTTTATAAATACTCTTAAATAAATATGTAAACAACCATAACTCATGAACGAATGTTAAGTGTATTTATAAAATATCTAGATTAGTATGTTTATTTGTCCGTTATCTAGTATTCATAAGACAAGTTCTGAATGATACTAAATTTGGGCTAGATAATTGGTGTGAGTGTGGAAATATACTATATTATATATTATTATCCCCATTATAGGTGGATAGCCTCATCTATGGGTATTACATCAAGTCGAAATTCTCAGTCCTTTTTACGTCACCCATCATTAGGTGTTGGTTGCTTTATCGCCGCTACTACTCCAGTAGTATAAATATCGGGATTATTAATGTTTCTCAAGGCGAAAGATCTTTGGCGTTGAATATCCTACACCGCGTTGATAGTTGTAGAAATTCTCTCTCCCAAATCTTCTACCAACACGTACTTGAAAAGGTCCCGGCGAAAATTTTTAACCTCTCATAATTTTCGCACCTTTCTCAAAAGCGTCACTTACTCAAACAAAAGCAAATACTAGACGTAAGGTAGTCAAACTACTTTCCTTTTTATAGCTTCAAAAACCGCATTTAAAGAACAAAGGGTGTTATTAATTACCATACAAGTTGTTCCCACGGCGCGGAAGATTAGAGATAATGCTTTGAATCAAATGAAAGTTGCGACTTAAGCGGTTTGCGTAAAACATGACGGGAATTTTTTTTGTATTGCTTATTGAATGTTGAATTAGCAAAACACTTGCTTTTAAAGTGTCGCTGTGAAACTTATAAATATCTTGGGATTAATGCAATCTCTTTGATGTCTATTTGTCCCAGTGGTAATGGATGAAAGAAATTTATTTTATTTAAATATTATAGATATGCCGCAATATCACTAGAAATATTTTTGCATGAAAAATAACTATTCTTATTTATTTAATAGGCCAATTAAATGAAGAAGACAGTGCGTCGTCATTCTATGCATCGATTGTAAAAATGAAACTTCTAATTTCATGGTAAGTAGATTTGTATTTAAAACCACTTTTCATACTGATTTTCCTGCGTGCTTCGGCTGGCGATCCTAGCAGTTGTCGGAAGAGGTAGTCGTAAAAACGACTGATGTCCACGTTCAAACCATGACGTGATCGCCTAAGACCTTTTTAACTTTAACACGGAAGCACTCGGCCTTTTACACACCTAATGGAAAGCGATAATAAAACCGATCGTCGACCGGAACCTATAGAGTCTTTTTTCATATCCCGCATATATAAATGACAGATCGGATATGAAATCGGTAAAAGTTTTACGTTGAAAATACCTTTTAGAATGGGTAAGCGATTTTATAAATAGGCCATTTTTCTCATTGATACCTACGTATTAACAAGCCAGTTCTTTCCAATAATAAAATAGTTTATAAACGAATTTTATCTGAAAAATATCAAGGTGGCTACAAAAAAAATCTAAAATATTACAGTTATAATTTATTGTTTTACACCGACACACTACCGACCGAAATGAATTGCCTAAGGCTAATACACAGCTAAAGCCAATTATTATAATTTAATAGCTCTACATTTTCGTAGTGTTGTGATGTTTCTGTCGATGAGTAAGGTCAGACCTCAACGGGTGGGGTGGGTTTAGGATTAGCAGCGCCGGAGAGATGCCTTAATTTTTCAATCGTGTATTGCTTCCCAAAATAACGCCTTATTCTAGTAAAACATTTTTCTAATATTACCTCTGCATTTACGGTTTTCTTTGAAATTAGCGATTTTTCTCTCAATCCTGGCTAATTGGTGAGAGTTGTGATGGGTCCCTAGTTCATATTGACTGACCGGAGATGCGTTTCACCAATTAAAGTAACCATTAACCACCGATTAAACGAATGCCGACAGCGTAGTTTCCTGTTTATAATCAGTCCGGGAATCTCTATCAATAATATATGTCTTGATAGACAAATAGAGTGTTCATAAGACTCTTAATGACGTCTGTTATCTGAATATTTGAACACGAACTTCTGAATTGCTTTTATAAATGTCACCGGTAATGTGTATAATACGGTTTTCAATACAATACCTAGGCAATGTAGGTATAGAATACCCAAAGCGTGTAGGTAAAGTGTGAAATATTATTTATTTTGTACTCTACCTAGGCATTCTATAGAATACCGAATGTGCCGGTAATATGTGTAACGGATGAAAGCGTGGAAGTAGAATTTTCAGGGTGTTAGGATTTTTTTATGACCAATCAGAGTGCACTGTTTTTGGGAGAGTCTTATGTTTTATATACCTACTTATCTGAGTGATATTGGGGTTGGGGATATTTTTAACCGACTTCAAAAAAGGAGGAGGTTCTCAATTTGACTGTATTTTTTTACAACCAAACGGAGCACTGTTTTTGAGATAGTCTAGTGTTTTCCCCCTTGTGTGTCGCGCGACCGGTTTTATACAGAATACTTGAATTAGACAGATTGCCGGTTACATACAATGAAATAAGTCCAGACTGTGGATATGACTATTAGTGTAACATCTGTCCTAGTTGTCTTGTGTTTGTGGGTTGATTGAAGGTACTGTTATATTACTTTTTTGGTGCCCCTTTTACGTAGGCGACAGGCTGGCAACTTGCCCCTATTTCGAGGCACTGCATGGCCCATACTAACAGATTCGGCTTAATTTGTGTCACAAAATGTTACTTAAAGCTCCGCTCAACTGATTATAAGCGTAATAGTATCCATGTATGTTTTAATTATGATTATATTCTTAATAAAAATAATAGGCTTCTTCGTTACAATCGTAAGAGTCGTTTATACAGATAAGTCTTTATCTGCTTTATATGTATTTAATTGCACCGGATAAAACTTTCTATTCTTAGCTAATTACAAAGTTATTTTCTTATTAACTTAATTGCAACCATGACCAATAGGAATTAGTTTGTACGAGGCTCAAATCGTCTGAGACTTTTAATATTTCTCTCCGGCTATAAAAATAACCTTGTTAGATACGTTGGAGCTTTGGATCTGTGATGTAGGTAACTGAGTAATGACTTGAATAATAATAGATGTAAAATGAGAATTTCTCTTATGAATTTAAAACATTCGCATTGCTTTTTAATTATTAATATTTAAACACGGATTTTACGCTACATCTACTACCATAACCACGATTGGTGTCGCCGAGTAAATAAGGATTTTCGTAATTTGGTTGTATGGTACATTTTCAGCTTTTTAAACTTTGTCTTTAGAATAGACAGATTGTTTTAAAGCTGTTTAATATATTTAATTTATTCTTTATTGTACACAAAAAAACAATGAAAAATAAAAACATTAATAAGGACATGTACCAAGGTGACTTATCTCTAGAAGAGTTCTCTTACAGTCAAACCTAGCTTTTTATGATAATTTAAGTTTAGTTACGGTTATAATGTGTATTGCTAACTGGTTAATTAATTTCAATAAAGATATATAATTAAAAATATCATGGCACAACTAATAATACATAAGCATAAACAACATATAATTACATTAATATGCATACTATACTACCTTACCTACATACATATATCTATGATACATTGGAAAGGTAGTGCTCTTTTAACCTACGTTTAAAGAAGTGATCGATGAACTCTATCTCTAATCTCTGTTGGCAACATTATGCAACAACTATGTAGCGATCACAGTGAAGGACTTGGTAAAAAAATTTGATTTGGTGGTAGAGCGAACTAAGATTTTCGTGACACAAGTACATACGTTTAGGAAGGGAACTAGACTGAAGGAAATTAACACGAGATCGCAAGTAATCGGAAAGTTGGGGATTGTGAAGGATTTTAAATAGTTGGGAGAAGATGCATATTTCGGCGAAGTTGGATAGGGAGCAACTTTAACTTAATGAGAAATTCTCGGTCTAAAGAAATTTCACCATGTATCTACATGGTAAAATTTCTTTAGACCGAAAATAAAGGAATTGCCAGATTCTGAAGGCGCTCCAGCTTACTAAGCAGCTCTTCTGTTGCATCTAAATAACAGGCATCAGCATAACTTTATTTTAAGGGGAGTATAAGAGTTTGAGCTAGCATATTTATTACCTATCCGTGTAGGCTTGGTACCCGCTGGGCACATACCTAGTTGCATCATTTTTGGGATTATTGCGTAGGTACGACTGTGGCGGTATCATTTTCTTCAATCGATAAATGTTTTACCAAACAGGAAAATAAAGTCTATTCTAAACTAAAAATAAAGACAAGGTATTCCTAAAAATATTAAAACATAATTTTGGTAGGTCAGTAAACCGGTAAGTATTATCTTCGGAAAGATATTTTTCTTTTTACCAATTTTTAAAGTATTGTTATCAAAAATCGAACTAATTCTTATTTTAATGGACTTTGCTTAGTACTTTAATCGTTAAAAGCCTTGCGATGTGCTATAATTATTTTAATAGGCTGAATATGCCGATGACAAGAAACAGTGCAAGATATATTCAGATTATCCAGCCTACAATTTAGGTCATAATTTAAGAACACATCACAAAACATTACACAAAAAAAAATCAAAAATAAACAAATGCAAACAAGGAACTTGACTTCGAACTCAAATGTGCAAACTAATCTCTCAGAGTCAAGGTTGAAATTGCAATGTCAATGTTTGCTTATCAATTTTTACGCAACTCACGCGCAAACGATCGCGTGCGATTAAACTATGGTTCACTTGCCACAGATTATATCTAAGCAGCCGGTGAATATGTGGGCTAAATGTTCAATTAATCAAATACTTTTATATCAGTTATCATTTACAATGCAAAAACAGCTTCTATTGCAACAAGATACGGTCGATAAAATATCGGAGAGTTACGCTTGGTGTGATTCTATTACGTGTTAATTTAATCTGGCATTTTATTGCTTTCAAAGTTGAGAATACGGTCAAGTTCAAACAAGACTTTAGTATGGTGATGAACGTTACGGTTTGGTAATAAGAACTATTTTACGACTGAAACACACATAAAGTTATCGATGGTGCACACATTTTCTTCCTCAGTTATCTGTATAGTAAATTGCTAATAATTGTTATTCTAATTACCTGTAGCCTAGAAAAATGTAGTTTTTTCTTCATCCAATACAATTTTAAAATTTTTGGATCAATATACAATCCTCCATTACTTTTCTTTGTTATTAACCTGATTATTTATTCCAAGAAGCAAAATATACAGATTTTGTCCAGAAATTGAAACAGAAAGATTCTGCAGTTATGGATTATGAGTCTTCTTACTGTTACCCATTGAACTTGGGTTGTGTTCTTGGATAAAGACGCCTTTAGTTTGATAATGTCCATGGCTTGAATAGCCCATAATGTTGTGTCCTTATATACGCCATTTTCAGGAGACTCATTCTTGTTCTGGTTACAGAGCTTTTTTATTAAGCGTTCGTCAGAAGTCATATTTTATTAACTGTTCTTTTCTGTTCAGTTCTGATTGAAAAAATAGTCCTTTATATGCAGACCGTTATACACAAGTAATAACGGATGTCGCTATATTACGCGCGTACAGAATGTGACATCATAGTATTTTCATGAGCTTTTGTGGGCGGGCGGGCGGCTCGCTTTGAGTACGCTGTTGAAGTTTGAACACATCCCTCCAGTTACTTGCCTTATTTTTTCAAGCGACTGCAGTATTTGCTTTTTAATAGTAATTTACATAAAACCTTTAAACCTTCTGAATTTGTTTTATTCATTGATGACGGGTTTCAATAAGATAACTACCGACATACCAAGTTTCCATTAGTAAACGGTAGAAGTATGACATATTTTGTAAAGCAAGCAAAAGTGTAGATGGATAAGTAATTGAAACCGAGCAATAGTCGTCGTGAGAAAGCAATGATATTATATTTAAAAATAACATCATTGATAGAAAGTATATACTTTTGCTACTAATATTAGTAGTAGTAAACTTAGGTGTTAATGAAATGAGTATAAATCCGTCAAAAGTGTTTATGGAACAAATAGTTAAACATATAAATACATCAAATCATGTTCATTATCGCTGTGGTAGTTGATAACATTAAAAATATTTGAAATATTATGTATCATGTAATGAAGGTTTATAGTTAAAAAATACTAAATTAAAAAGTCAAGAGATACGTATTATATTCCAATATAGAGTAGATATCTACGATTATGAAAGTAATTGGTAATTAAAATATAAAAAGTAGCAAACGTCATGGTGCTCACTGATGCTGTCTAGACCCTAATAATTATGAAATTGCATTTCGAGCATTTTTACTCTACATTATGTTCCTACGGTAAGGTCGAGCTAGAGAAAAGACTATATTTTACATAACACACCTAAGAAAAACGTTAATATGTCTGGTTTTGGTCTTATAAATCATATTGTAATTATATTACCCATACCTGTATGATGGTCGTTATTATTTGCACAACATGCACAGAAGCTGAACAATTTATTCGTATTATCCACAGCTATAGGATAGGGTACTTATGTCTGTCCGTTATGTAGTATCCATAATATAAGTTTCAATGATTCTCTTTTGGTCCAAATTGGCGTGAGTTTGAAACATATAAACATAGTGAGAATTAAAGCATAATTAGTACATACCTGGAAAACTGGTATCACAAATAACGTAAACAAAAACAGCCGTAGCAAGGTCCAAAACACAGTCACAATTGTCACTTAGTTACCACAGTTCCTCGGGAAAATTTACGTGTGGTGTTAGCACGTGCGCCAGTACGGTACAAGCACGGACGCGATGCGCACGCGACGGCCTGATAGCGACAAGTGGTTGCTGCGCAGGTGGCAGCCTCCCTCGAACAAGGTCGCGTCCCCCCTACGAGGCGTTTCACCCAGAGAAAGTCTGCCTACATACATAGGTACCAAATTTCCGTGCAGATTGGGCCGGTAGTATTGAAGTTGGATGATGAATGGAGCGTGCGTAAGGAGGATTACGTTTGCATTTTTCCATGTAGAGATTATGACTGGAAAATTAAATATTGGTGTAAAATGAGATTTTGGATATTTTAGACACAATTATGAAAGCAATCGTGGACTCGAGATAAAAAACGTTTCATAATGTTTCATTTCCGATCCATCTTTTTACCAATGAACTAAAATGGAAATTATTATTTTATTAGGATAACTTTTTGAAAATCTAAAAAAATTGCAAACAACTTAGGATCACTGGACTGTAGAACATGACGAATTAAATTCATATTGCATTCTACACTGTCCTGCCTAACAATGTAGAAAAAAAAATCTTCTATCATCGACACCATCTCTTCTACATAGAAGAAAAAAATGTAATTGACTAAGTACTCTTCCGAGTACCAGCCGCGCATTTATTTGCTTACCTTTTGCTACCTCCTCGGTCTAGTTCTATGGATATTATCAAGTTTTTTTATATAACTAGCTGTACCCGGCATGAGTTGCAATATCCCGTAAAAAACATTATATATAGATTTTTAAGCCAGGAACCCCTGGCAGGCGTCCCCAGTACATTCTACTAAAGTTTTATCACAATCTCATCAATGGTTTCGGAACGCATAGAGGACAAACATACAAACATTGTTTTTGATTTATATAGATAGATAAACTAAATTCCAGGCCTTCCCCACGTCTTCCCCGTCTCGCATCTCCACTTTCTTCCGATGTATATATCCTTTCGCCAATATAAAGTGTAAAGTCACTCTACACTTTCTACATACCCAAGCCATCTGAACATCTCTGTCTCAATTCTTATAACTAGTCTCTTCTTTCAAACCACACCTCTCTAGTACAACCTGTCACCCAATTTTACCATTAAAGTTATCTGATTATCTGTTTTTCTCCAACCTTTCCAAGTCACACCCGTGAACAGGTGAGTTATTAACCTCATTGTTAAGCTTTTTAATATTTAATAAGCTTAACATTCACATCGGATGTCTTTTGAAAACTGTTTAAATATGATAATTTAGCCCGAAGCACTGTAGATATAAAGGTTTATGCACACAATAAAGTTGCACGAATTCGTCGTTTCGCCTCAGTGTTGTTGTAAAACTATTAATGAATGAACTTTTTTTAATGATGCAACAACAGCTTTATGCAATCTAGGTAGACTTTTGGTCGAAAACAAACAAAGCTTATTCGATGCTATAAATGTGTTTGAAGTGAAATATTGGCGATTAATCATCGATAAGTGTATACAATTGAGAGTAAAATTTTAAGGTCGCGTAGTATTTAAGCATATTTTGTAACTTATGAGAGAAGAAAGACATGTCGTAGGAAAAGTATTTGAGTAATTAGCTTTTGCTGGCGGCTTGGCTCGCGTGGATGTGTTTTCCCATAAAGTAACGAATTCATCCCACAAGATACTAGCGGGATAAACAGTAGATATTCTTAAACATTATTATACCAGCCAAGAGACACCCACTGTTGGACAAAGGCCTCCAAGGATCTCCAACCTGATCCTTCCTGCGCCGCCCGCATCCAGCAGCTTCCCGCGACCTTTACCAGTTCGTCAGTCCACCTTCTGGGGGGCCTACCAACGCTGCGTCTCCCGGTACGTTGTCGCCATTCGAAGACCTTTACACCCCAACTCAGTCCTCCTCGCAATGTGCCCTGCCCACTGCCACTTAAGGTTCGCAATTCTTTGGGCTATAAAAATTCTATGGGATATAGCCCAAATAGCTTCTCCTACGGATCTCACCATTCCTGATGTGATCACGCAGAGAAACTCTAGCTCGAGCATAGCCCTATCCATTTCCTCTGTGTGTCTTTGAGCCTTCTTATGAGGCCCATGATTGTAAGCGGCCGCAAGCTTCGGTTCCGTGGGTCATCAATGGCAACACACACGTATTAAAGACTTTCGTCTTGAGACACTGCGGTAGATGGGCTGAGAATATGCCGCAGTATCTTTGCGAAGTAGGTATTCTATGTCGCGACAGTAAAACAAGTCTCCACAGTAAAACAGCACTTCACGATCTAGTGGTCCGCTCACACGGAATTAGATCTCTGGATCTAGGGTACTATCAACAATGCCCAAGATGTTCCCCGTAAGCACAAAAAAATGTACATTAAAACGAGCGAAGTTACGGACGATGCTTGGGAGACTCAGAGTTGGGAGAAATGTGTGCAATAGCCTTAATTCTGATTACACGAACACTAAAACGTCAAAGTGACATTGAATTGAATCAGCATTGATAAAATCTGCAATGAATACGTAGAAGATCCGAACCTATATCGACCTTCACCGAGCTGATAATAGAATGAAACATATTTTATTATTAATTTAGTATATTAGAAAATATATTAAAAATGGGTTGTCTAAAAAAATCCTGGACAGACTATTTTTAATTATTTTTTGAAAAATGATTTTTAAAAAAAAATGAATAAAATATTGCAACATCAAGATAATAAGAAAATTTTGTCCTGACTGATAGTAGAAACCGTATAGAATGTGCAGGCATTGGGTTGTCTATTATTTACCTGCGCGAACTACTGGGTTGTCAGGTATGAACAGGTATGTCGATATCAGTTACTTTCACTCGATTGGATAATAGAAAAAAATTTATATCATCATAAGCGCGCGACAAAATTTTCTTATTATCTTGATGTTGCAATATTTTATTAAAAATCATTTTTCAAAAAATAATTAAAAATAGTCAGTCCAGGATTTTTTTAGACAACCCATTTTTAATATATTTTCTAATATACTAAATTAATAATAAAATATGTTTCATTCTATTATCAGCTCGGTGAAGGTCGATTTAGGTTCGGATCTTAGACTATTAATTCAGCACAAAACATCAATGGAATTGTGTGAATAAAGATGTCATCCCAGACGTTAATATGAAATACGAGTATGAATACAGAGAGCACGTATGGATAACTTATTTCGTCCGTATAAATCACACTGCAAAATATTCAACATCAGAACTAGCTTTCGACGGTCACTGCAAGATGATACTTAAATAAAGCGCTTAAGATCCACAACCAATTCTGATTGCTCAGTGTTACATTCTACAAATTTATCGCGCAACATTGTATCGAATTATGTTTACAAAGTTGCAAACTTTATTGTACGAGAGGTTAATATTTGGCTATACTCGGGGTGGTCGTGTCTGAATAACGAATGAACGAAAACTTGCCATGACTAAAAAGTTCGGGGCAATTTACGAGCTTTGCCATCAATATTTGATAGCGTTAATTGTATAATGTTTTTTTTTTGGTCTAAGCTTTATCTTTTATAGGTACGTAAATACAAGAAATAAAATATAGATTAGTATGTTTATTCATAGTCTATTACTCTGTAAACCTAAGTTCTATGTTTAAAAAACCGCAGTGCAGCGACGTTTGGTTGTTTCTTCATTATAATCTAAGAGGAGCGATTCGACTAAGCACAGACATAGCACAGCAACATAGCTAATTGTTGATTGTTAAACATAGTTTTAAGATTACAATTATATTATTAGGTGTTGAATTAATAAAACACCAGACCTGATACGCGAATCTATGATGAATTGATTGCGAATAATTAATAAATAATACCAAATTATATCTTCTTCCCCTTCTTATCGCTCTTGCCAAAGTGGTTATATTATTCGTCAATAAAGAGGATAGTGTGTGTACACTAATAATTCACCTTTTACCTGACTTCAAGGAAAGGATTATGTTTTTCGCGCGTATCTTGTATGATTGTTTATACTCATATCTTTCAAACGGCTACACGGATTTCAATAATTAAGGTAATCAATAAGGTATGGTTAGATTTGCCCTGATAGCCCAAGTGTTCTTAGGTAAGTGATGTTAAAAAAAAACAGCAAAGCGACTGTAAAGTGCTATTATTAGAAGCGAAAAAAACATTTTATTTAGAATTCATCAATATGGGTATCAATACTAAAAAGATATAATTAAAAATAAATAACATCTGACATGTAACAATATATACCTATATTCACAAATAAATGATAATTATTATAAAATAAAAAAAATACAAAAGAACTCGCCTGCATAAAAAGACAATTAGTAAACTGTTGGCGACAGACACTGGCCACCGGCACCTCTTTTTATATTCTATTTGTATTCCTTATATGAGATATATATCACATATTTTATATTTATATTGTTTTTATAGCAGTTGAAAATTATATCTTGTACAGTGCGGTTTGTGTTATTCTTTACAGTAAACTGAAAAGATGAAAACAAGATTAAAGCCAAACTTGAAACTTATCGATGGTAGTTTTTAGAACTTTTATTCCACATAGTAACATGCAGTCGGAGGCATAGAATTTAATAATAAGTTAAAACATTCAAAATGTCATGCCTCCGACTGCATGTTACTATGTTGAACGAAAGTTCTAAAAACTACCATAAGTATATGTTTTAAGTTTGCCTTTAATATTTGATCTTGTTTCTATCTTTTAAGTTGACTAATTAGGTAAATGCATGGCGTACTGCGTAAAAGCGTTATCTTCCTGGTTCAAACCCCGCCACGTACGAATGTGTTTTAAAATTTTGAATTCATATGTACGTTTAATCGATGCTTTTACAGTGAAGAAAAACATCGCGAGGAAACCTGCACACACCTATGAAGAAATTCTTAGGTTGTGTGTGAAGTCGACCAACCCGCACTTGGCCAGCTGGTTGACTAAGGCCTAATCACCCTAATGTGGGGTAGGCTCGAGCCTCTCGGTGGAAACATTATACGAGCTGTTGATGATGAATTAGGTAATAATTTTCACGAACTACGGTAGTTTTTTTTTCGTATTATTTTCGCACCTACTTATAATGTAAATAATCATTCTCTACTGGTAATACTGTCTATGGCTATGGATCCATTGTTAAGGCACGTAGGCTCAACAGGAAAACTGTAACTAATGGCACTCCAGTTTGGATCCCTACGCAAACAGTTGTCCTCACATTTTCTGGTCAAAAACTACCCACACACGTATACAGCTTTTATACCTCTCTACCAGTGGAGACATATATATTGCCTACAATACAATGTAAGAAGTGTTGTAGATTTGGACATATTCAGACTCAGTGTAGGTCTGAACCTAGATGTTTTGTATGCTCTCAACCACATGAGGGTTTAAACTGCACAAAAGATTCCCCAACATGCCTGTTCTGTTCAGGAGCACATAAGGCAACAGATGCTTCCTGCCCGGAGCAATCCAGACAGAGGCAAATAAAAATAGTAATGTCACAGGAAAACGTGTCATATTCAGAAGCTTCAGCTAGATTTGCCCAAGTCAGGAGACCATTTGTTGATGCAGCTCGAACGCACTCAACCAACTCTCATCTTTCTCAATCATCCTTTGCTCCTTCTCAATTATTCCCTAATACCGCTGCTCCCTCGACATCATACCGTAAGACCATCCTACTTCCTAAGACTCCTCGCTTACCGGCTTCAAGTGCAGGTTATGACCGTCAGGCTCACAATGATATAGTAGCCACTCCTAAATCAGTTCAGCCTAATGGTTGTGCTTTATCTTGTGACATTCCAGATCCCAATGACCTCATAAGTTTTTTTCTTTCCTCTTCTATAAATCTTCTTAGTCGATTTAGTGATATCGACCTACCAAACAATGTCCGAGATCAACTGACCCTGCTACAAACCTTTAATGGTGCCAATGGCTCCAATAATTCAGTGGAACTGTTGCACTAGCCGAAACAAGAAAAACGAAATATTATATTTAATTACAAAATATTCCCCAATAATTTTTGCTATACAGGAGACCCGGCTTAAGCCGGGTTCTCCATTCCGTATCTCAGGGTTCTCATGTTTCAGAGATGATAGAAGTGATGGGCACGCTGGTGCCGCTCTTCTTGTATCACGAACAGCAACATTTAATCAGATCCCCCTTCCCTCCCACAGTGAAGCTATTAATGTAGTAGCTGTGAGAGTACTAAATATATCCTTTTTGTCAGTGTATATACCTCACCCAAATCCTTCTTGCATTGATGAATTTTCCAATATTTTGTCCTCTGTTCCTCCCCCACTTCTGATATTGGGGGATTTTAATATTCACCACACTTCGTTTGGATCCCATTATTCTGATCATCTATCTGCAAGATTCCTGAACCTTATTGATGACATCAATCTCTGCCTCCTGAACGACGGATCTCCTACTCGTAGGGTGTACCCCTCCCAGAATCCCAAAAGTGCAGTTGATCTCACATTATGTTCACCATCCCTTTCCACAAGAATCTCCTGGGGTGTTCTTCCTACTACCCATGGTAGCGACCACTTTCCGATTGTAATTAGATTGGCAGACTCATTTCATCCAAGAGGTCAAGAGAACCCCCGTCCTCGAATTAAATATTTATTAGCAAAAGCTGATTGGTCTGCATATGCTGCTACCCTTGATCAGGAAATCTCCCAACTGACTACAATCAACGCAGACAACGTTCATTCCCTATACTCCCTATTTAGGAACTCATTACTAGTAGCAGCAGATCGATCCCTTCCTGTTAAAAATACTACAAAGGGTTTCTCCCCTTCACTCCCCTGGTGGGACTCTGAATGCACAATGGCATGTAAAGTAAGAAAACAGGCTGAGTTGACATATTCGGAAACAATGTCTGTAAGTAATTACATCAAATTCCGTGAAGCAAAAGCCAGAGCTGTGAAGCTCTTAAAAGATAAAAAGAGGAATGGTTGGCGAAAGTTCTGCGAGAGCATCTCTCCTAGATCGAATTTGTCCATTGTCTGGAAAAATATAAGAAAATTTCGTGGATCAATGTCTGATTCTGGCAATGTAACATCTAACGACTCGTCGCTATGGATTGACGCTTTTTGTCATAAGTTGTGCCCTCCTTCAGTTCCTACTGTTGAGGAAGCAACCTCTTTTCTGCCCACCTCTTCCCCTGAATCAGGTGATCTAGACGCTCCATTCTCTTTTGAAGAACTCCAGTTGGTTTTAGAGAATCTGAAAGATTCCTCCCCAGGGGTTGATGGGATCCCGTACTCCTTTGTAGTTAACGCTAATTTGAATACAAAAAAAATATTTCTTTCTTTAATTAACAAAATAATGGCTTCGGGGATCCCTCCGGAAGAATGGAAAACACAGATAATCTTACCCATCTTGAAACCTGGGAAACCTAGTAATGAAGCTAATTCGTATAGGCCTATTGCCCTCTCCTGTACCATGTGTAAAATTATGGAACATCTTATTAAGAACCGGCTGGAGTGGCTGGTGGAGAGCAGAGGCATTTTCGCCAACAGTCAATATGGCTTCCGGAAGGGAATGAGTACGATGGATAGCCTCAGTATATTTGTTTCTGACATCTGGGTTGGCCTTTCCAAACGACATAGTGTCATCGGGTTGTTTTTGGACATATCATCAGCCTATGATAACGTCTTGCTTCCTATACTCAGGCAGAAAATGCTTAAGCTGAGTATCCCTGTGAGGCTAGTTAACTTTATTTTTAATCTATTTGCGTCCCGATCTATCCAGGTAAGTGTCAACAATTCGCTTTTACCTCCTAGGATTGTCTGGAAGGGCCTACCACAAGGATCAGTACTGAGTCCGTTGCTGTACAGCATATATACGTATGATCTTGAGCTCTCCGTAAACTCATTCTGCGAAGTGCTACAATATGCTGACGACCTGGCCCTGTATATATCTGTAAAGGATATTGAGATTGCCTCTTCTCGTCTAAACTCAGCTCTATTTTATCTTGGAGATTGGCTAACGGAACATGGGTTGTCCCTATCTATAGAAAAGAGTTGTGTTGTGTGCTTTTCTCGTGCCAGGACCGCTCCTTCTATTTCACTTGAGTATGGCGGCAGGGTCATTCCGAACAAAGACAAAACTAGGTTTTTGGGATTTATCTTAGACTCGAGGATGTCGGGTTCACAGCATATTGCCCACATTGTACACAAATGCGAAAAAACCTGCAATATTCTCCGCTCTCTCTCCGGTTCATGGTGGGGTGCCCACCCGTTCTCACAGAAGCTTGTTTATAATGCGTTGGTACGAAGTCATTTGGACTATGGGTCTTTTCTCCTCGAACCGTGTCTTAAATCTTCTCTGACCGCTTTAGATAAGATCCAGTCCAAATGTCTGCGTATTATTACGGGAGCGATGAAGTCCTCTCCGATTAATGCTCTACAGGTGGAATGCTCAGATCCTCCCTTACACCTGAGAAGACAATATCTAGCAGATAGGTTCTTCTTCAAAATGGCTCAAAATTCATCCCATCCTCTTATGAACAAGTTACATCAATTGTCAGAGTACATATCATTTGACAAATATTGGCTACATAAATCCTCTCCTCCTCTGTTTAATAGCTTTGTCAAGTTTATGCGTCTTCCTTGCCCACTGTATCAATGTTCCCTTAACCCCCTATTTGATAACCCTTTCTCCTCTCTCATCTATCAGCCAGACATCCTTCTTGATCTTGAAATCTCGAAGGATTGTTCTGATTCAGAATCCCGTCTTCAGTCCTACATCAGAAAGCGGTGGTGTGACTGGCTAATTATGTATACTGATGCTTCCAAATTAACCGAGTATGGTTGCGTGGGTGCTGCTGTGTGGATCCCCAAATACAAAATTATATTAAATTCCCAATGCCCTCCTTTGGCGACTGTCTTTACGGGTGAAGCCACTGCAATACTAGAAGTTTATACAGTTTATGCGACCTCACTTACGTGGAGTCGCATAAACTGGATAAAACAATAATTTTTTCAGATTCCAAAAGTTGTTTACAAGCAATTCGGTCCAACCCTTTCCGATCCAAAAACAAATTCCCACTTATTTTTTTTTTTAATATATTTTTCACGCTCACACCAATTATCTAGCCCGAAGTAAGTATCATTAAGAACTTGTGTTACGGATACTAGATAACGGACTTTTTTTTTTTTTTAATATACATAATAATTTTAGATATTTAAAATTATCATTAGATTTTTGATTTTTAATTATTAGATTCTTAAAATTAGAGCGGTCCTATTCAGGTGTTTCCGCCAGGGATTGAGGGTCGCATTGGCATGGATACCTAGCCACTCTGGAATTATTGGGAATGAAACAGTTGATGCCATGGCGAAAGAAGCTGTTAATAATGGCTGCCGCACTAACTTCGTTCTGTTCTCTCATGATTTGGTGTTGTTAGCAGGTCAACAAATGCGAAAAACATGGGATTCCCAGTGGAAAGAAACTAGTCATTCTAAGGGAAGGTTTTATGCGGAGATTCAGAGTGACATTCCAGTCAAGCCCTGGTATTTTAAATTTAAAGCAGCATCTAAAAGTTGCACATCTACCATTTGCCGACTACGGTTAGGTCATGCGTGTACACCGGTCCACCTTGCTAAAATAAGGGTCAGGGATAGCTCCTTGTGTGAGTGCGGTTTAGACGAGGGATCCATGGATCACATCTTTTTTAATTGCCCAAAGAATCCGAACTCCCTGTATGATGTTCTTCCATCATACATTCCTAGACCTACCAACATGAAGTTCCTTTTATCTCTCGTATTTGGCCCTTTTATAAGTGTTTTATGTGATTACATTAATAATAATAATATTAAACTTTAAGTTGTTTGTCCTATCTAACATCCTAACCCAATGTTGTTTCTGTCTATTTCAGATAATTCAGCGGTTAATGTCTTAGATACTTTGACCTAGTTATTTTGTTGAAAATATGCAACTTGTGCTTTCATGATACTAAACTTAACGATTCTAAAATAAGCAGAGTCAAAAAAGGACCTTAGCCATTGTATCTTAGCGGAACACTTGATACTGGCGAAATCCATGAGGGCAACGCCATAAAGAAAAAAGAAGAAGAAGAAGATACTGTCTATGGGGACAGTAATCCACATTTATATAAAAATAACAAAAATCCCATTTAGGTAAAACAAAAAAAAGCTACTTATCTAGTTTTACTAGACATTCATCATAACAGCCTTTATAATTCGACCCACTGCTTGGACCCAAGGTCTCTCCTTGTCATCGAAGGAGGTTTGGGCAGTAGTCCAGCACGCTTGCCCAATGCGGATTGGTGGACGGAGTATAAGGGATCAATACCCCTTTACTGATCCATTAGTCGCTTTCATGACACCCATTGGAGGATATGGGGTGATGCTATTCTACTCTGACGGCATCACACGGTTAATTTATTATTAGTACCTATGTAATATCTCAATGCTAAACACCCTTCACACGAATTCCAAATACTGAGAACTATCAACAGAAAAGTCAGAGATTCCAAAGAAGACTCGCACAGCTGTTAGCACTTTTACTTTTTTTGTCAAACCTCGTTCGCTCGCCGATTCAATTTTAAATTGATAAGCGTTGATAGAGTGCCGCTTCACGCAGAATCGGTGCGTGAAGTATCTTTGTTAACGGCACATGGGCGGCGAATGAAGCTGTCACATTGTCAACAAAAGCATTTAATGAATCACACGCTAACAGAGAGCACTTTGTCGGCTTTTTAAGTGGACCTATTTGTAGATGTCAAATAAATTAGGCATGATATTGTACAGGTAACAGGGTAATTCCAAATGAGGTGGGGAATTTAGTAATTTCAACGTTATCGGTTTCATTAATATTACTTACTGCAGCGTCGCTTGAAACTACGTGTGCAGGGAGCAACGTAGTTCAGAATTGTACCTAATATGTCGCATGATTTTTCATTCTTTCATTCCATTATATTTGAAAACTGCAATCACGGATAGAACTACCCCTTTTCATCAAGAATCGTAAAAGTCCACTAAGGGAGATCTACGGAGATAGTCTTTGGGGAGATTTAACCGCGTTCAAGGTCTAGTGGTTTGTCCACTGGAATAAGATACACAGGTTTGTTGTTATTTGCGCGACCGGCAAGCCGTACAGTGGCACATGCACAGTCCCCAGTGTGCAGTATGCATGCGGCGCTCAACGCACTCTTGAGGAACTACCCCGATTTAGATATGTTTATTGTGCAATATCATTGTTATGTGAAAATTATTATTCTTGTTGATTTGATTTAATTAGATAGGTTATTGGGTAAATTATTGTTAATTTGGTTGGCAGTAAGAGAAGTCCACCTACCTTCTACGATATTATCAAAACCTGTCGCCAAAATACTACTGTGACGACATTATCGTGTGCCGACAATTAATGATTACTTGAGGGTTCCATATCTCCATTGCATCTTCGGCCTTATCGTAACTTGCCGTCAGATGAGATTAAGGCCAGGAGCTTCCCTGTAAAGAATAAAAAAACGGATATAGAAAAATGCACTGAAAAAAATCGACTTGCCTCAGGCGGGACACGAACCCGCACCTTCCACAGTCCCGCCTGAGGCAAGTCGATTTTTTTTCAGTGCATTTTTCTAGTATTATATTTACGCGTTTGTAAACGCAAAAATAAAATTATTCCAAAACGGATATAGTCAAAGTATATACTTAAGGAGCAGCAGTAAGAAAAGGGAACACGAAAGATCTTGATAGAACGACACTCAAGACGCAGTTTAAATTTCCACCCCTATAAGTATTGTTGATATCCCAACTACGCGCACAAAACGATTTGCTACATATTTTATATACATATTATAGTTAGCTAGCGCCGAAACGGACTACCACTCAGCTTTATGTCACAGGCTAAGCTACTAACAGCTGAGGAGTGGAACTTGTTGCCTGCTGATGGGTTCCTTGATAATTACAGCTTGGTTGCCTTAGAAGCCAGAGTGTAAAGTGTATAGTATAGGCTATTTCTAGGTAAGCATATTACATGGTTATCCATATCTTCATTCACCTAAGATCAGGTGAGGCTGTGGACAAAAGCTTTCCTAGTTTTACTAAAAAAAGATAGTATGCTTGTTCCCTACTCTTAGAACACTTGGTAAATGTTTATTACAAACAACACTCATAGAATCATAAACTTAGACGATATTGCAACTAGATTATCAGATCCCGATTATGTAATAACGTCTCATTAATCAAACCGAGTTATTAATTGATTATTATTATAACAATCAGTTGGTTGGTCGCACCAACAATGCAATGATTGATTGCTTGAGTCAACTGAATAATGTTTCAGTAAATGTTTCGTTACAATATTGGTATACTTAATTATGTAGTATAAAAGTACAAGTACCTACGTAAAACAGAATTATGTTTAGTTACTAACAACATTGATTAAACTCAGAATGTGTTTATTTCAATTCATACATTGTGTAGTATGTTCGAAAACTTAGTAGGTATACGAATATACTCATAAACTTGATTTTTTAAATTAAATAAATAAGTGTAAATCTTAACTTTCTAAATTTACACTTATTTCATTAACAAATAATAATCAACATTAAAATATACTATAACTATATTACTAGGTATTTATTTGAATCCATATACAGCATCAATGTTACATTTATCATCATCAACAGCTCATATATGTCCCCACCGAGGGGCTCGTGCCTACCGCACATTAGGGGCGATTAGGCCTTAGTCAACCACGCTGGCCAAGTGCGGGTCGGTCACACACAACCTAAGAGTTTCTTCATGGTGTGTGCAGGTTTCTTCACAATGTTTTTCTTCACCATAAAAGCGTCGATTAATCGTACATATAAATTCAAAATTTGAAAACACATTGGTACGACGCGGGGATCAAACCAGTGCCTCCCGGGTGGGAGACGACGCTCTTACGCACTACGCCACCAACGCTACCTTGTCCTTGTTTTGTTACATTATGTATTGTGAAAATTGACTAAATCATTAATCAAAACCAACAAAATAACATAGCAAAGACAATGTGGGATAAATTAAAATTTCATTAAGTCATGTCTGATTGATCATTTAGTACATTTAATTGACACAAATAATTGTGCGTAAAAGCATCAAAGAAATATCGAAAAGTCAAACCTTTCTTAAAACCCTTATCTGATGTATAAATTAATAATTATCGACTCAAAGCCGAGCCCATCCATCATTCTTATTTGCATACATGTTTTATAGGAATTTTATTGTGGACTTATCTCTTGAATTAATTATCAAGCATTTATTATCTTCGACGTAAATTAAGTTCCATCCTACTAAAACATATAGATGAGAAAGTTTGTACGTTTGTTGCGGAAAAGCTTTAAAAAGGATCCGAATTCATGGTCGTCTTTGTACCTAGATCGTGGGAAGGAAGTAGAATATGGATAAGAAGGATAGGACGAAGGCAAATAATAATATTATGAAACAAAACAAGTAGGAGTGAAATCTACATCACAATTGTTTGTAATTACGCCACTTTCATTCGTTCTTGATGCATTTGTGAGTCGGAACACGTCCCTTGAAGACAAATGTTCGTCTTAATTAAGTAGGTATGGTTGAAGCCAAGCGTATTTGCGAAGAGAAAAGTTGACTTTTGATCTGACTAGAAATAATTACTGGTAGAGAAACTGCTGTCCGGGAGTGGAATTCTTTAATTTTCAATATATAAATTACTAGCGCTTCGCCCGCGCCTTCGTCCGCGTAAATTTTCTCAACTTACGCGGACGAAGGCGCGGTTTATATAGCCCGTATTACAGAATGACACTCAGAAATCAATCATTTGTCACTTTCTATCAAGCATAAAGTGATAGAGACGTACGACGCTCAAGTCGGCGTTCATTTTTGAGACTCCTTTTATAAGTCTCGCGGGTTCAAGTTCCGTCTCAGCACTTATTATGATAGGATTTTTTCCTTGTTTTTCGTTTTCTATTTAATTTGGTATAAATTACAATCATATTCCTCTAATCACGTATCCTCCAATGGGTGTCGTAGAAGGCGACTAATGGATCAGCAAAGAGGCATTGATTACCTTATACTCCGTCTACCAATTTGCATTGGGCAAGCGTGGTGGACTACTGCCTTAACCCCCTTTTATGACAAGGAGAGGCCTTATGTCTCAGCAGTAGCAAATTATTAAGGTTGTTATGATGAATATGAAATAAAAGAAAAATGAAAATGAAACGAACTCAATCAGCTATTTGACGACGTCCCTGCTACTGTATTATTGAGAAATTTTACTTGAAATATTACAAAAATCCTTGAAAGCATTGCCAGATAAAATAGAACGAAATGAGAAAACAAAATCTCTACATTCTACCCAGTAGAAAATCAACAAACATTCCTACGCAGAAATTCTTCAAAAATATTACAATGTCTATTTGCATGGAAACTTGACACTTCTGATATTATAATATAAGATGTACGAACTTTTCGTGTATTGTCGCGGAGGGTACGCGAAGTTACAGATTCATTTGAAATATTCAAGAACCAGCCAAAGGTGAGGCGGTCACGTTCCGTTTTGTTTATTTAAAGTAACGTTTTTCCCACGTTTCGTGTCCTCTTCAATCTTTGAAACGCAATTTCACCGGATACTAAAATCTTGTGTTTGAACAAATTTCTATTCGTACGCTAGAGACTTGTTATACGGCTGTTTTTTTGCTATTACGCATGAATACATAATTTTTTCGGTATCTTAAAGAATATTTTTTAGACATAGAAGATTAGCGTGTTACTACTGTGTAACAGCCATTGTTACAGTATCGAATTTTGTTGAATTTTATCGAACATTCAAAAATTAAATTATTTGATACTAGCGCTCCGCTTTTGACTTTGTCTCGTATGTTTTTATGTAATGCGAAAAAGTAGCAATCTAACGGTGATATAATTTTTAATATTGGTCGAGTCGTTTTTGAGCTTATTAATTACAAATATATATTTTTTTTCATATACAATGTTAGACACTTTGATGGACACATTGTCCAGTCATCATCCAAAAACACTAAACAAAAACTGTGTCTTCCTGTAGAGAGTAGCCTCCAAAAGCTAAAATCAATGATCACCACTAACTTGAATCAAGGTCGAAGCATTTATATAGCACCTGGTATGTAGAATGATAGTGTTATTTTGCGATAAAGTTGTAAGAAAAAATATTGAGAAAGAGATTGATTAAGGATGGAACGCCTTTACCTCGAGTCCCACATATCCCCTGCGGTTGGCACCACCCCGCAGGGACGATGCGTAAATGCATTTGACCTCCCCGTCAACAAAAAAGGTAACAAAAAAACATACATCCATACAAACTTTCGCGTTTATAATATTAGTAGGAAGTAGGTAGGATAGTTATCCAAGTATTAACATATGTAATATTTCTGGTCTCACTTATAAAACGATTATTTTATGATCCTTTTTTAAACTTATTCAGAAATGAACAGTAGTTAATAAGTTCCCTTAATAAGTATTTTCTATAAGTAAATATTACCAAGATATAACAATTGTTTATGTCGTTACAATAATGTAATGGCTTGCAATGCAACGGTAAAATCATCTTAAAAAGCAATACAATACTCTTGAAGTCGACGTTTGTTTATCTACGTTGAGAAATTCTCACTTCTAATTTGATTTCTAGATCCCAGAGCAGGAATCGGATTTCATTAAATCTATTATATAACGGACTTAGCTCTAAGAATCTTCCGTAAATTGGGCCTTAAAGTTGCCGAACAATGTTTTCCTAAATTGAAGATACTTCCTTTATCTTGTCCGTGGAAATCAAGTTGAGGTGGTTTTTATGGCCAGTCATGAAAAAATTCATTAAATTAGGCAGCATCTGTAAGTGGTCTGATATTTTTAGGAGATTATGAGAAAGATTAAGAAGATTTATCAAAATTTTATGGCTATTTTAAATATTACATTAAGATATGATAAAAAGTAATAAGAAAGCAGACAATGCTTGTCGACTCTCTATATCAAGGTGCAGGTAATGGACGTGTATGACTTGTATAATATATAGGAACATATTTATTGCATCGCCAGATAGTCTGTGCAGGATAATAACCGTTTAATAATTAACAATAGATCGTATATTCTCCAAAACGCTTACTGAACTACATCATTTATGAGATTCCCGAATTTAACAGATGTAAAGTAATGGCATCTGTCAAAACATTCAACCTGGAATAAGCGAGTACATGCTTACTAGAATGAACGTGTCTACACAATATTAAGCGAGGACTCTGATTTCAACAAATCCTCCGTCCCGTTTTCTGCTTCAATAATTCATTTCCTTTTCTAGTTTCAAAGCATTAAATTTTATATGTCACAACATATTCCTAATTTACGGCAATCTCACTCATATAGTAGTGATATTAAATGAGTACCTTATAAAGAAGTTTCACAGAATATAATACTCATCCCAGCGTGGAAACCACATAAAAACTATTGAGATGGAAATGACAAACTTAATTGCCATTTAGAAAGTTCTAAAGCACTACCTAATTAATTGGTCATTGTAGTACTAACAACAAGAGAAAATCTTGGATATGTGAAAAAATTCTATGAGACACTAAAAAGGGTTCCAATATGCGTTCTCACATTGTGTGAGGTGTCGGCGATATATTGCAGGCTTAACAGTGAAACAGAAGATCTGCGATTATCGTGAGAGATAGTTGGATCAGCGCGCGGCGTCATTCATTCCCTACGGAGTCGAATGCTTTGTCCGAACATTTGTATTTGTTAGCGTAAAGGTCAGTGGATCCTCATTGGTTGTTTATCCAAGTTAAAATAGGATCAAGTTAATAACACTGTCAGTTTTGTTAACATTTTATTTTTAGAATTGTTTAATACGATAAACATAATTTAAAGCATATTTTTTTGTTACTAACACATATATACTACATATAGTATCACATATAGTACCACATATAGTAGCATATATAACACACATATAGTTATATATGGTCTTTGTAACTACATTTATTGCCCGATATAAAGCTATTTAATTTTATCATTGAAGACTCTCGGATTTGTAGTAAATATCACAACAAATTCGGCGTATATAAATACTTTGGCTCGGAAAGTTCAGAAATTGCAAATCAAAGTGTATCTTTCTCATAGTAAAAGGATTTGTCCAAAGTATCCGTTAAAGAATTTATCAAGACTGAAACCTTTTAAAGTTTCATAATAAGAAGTAAGAACCTGGCGAGGAAGCAGACAACTTTTGTTAGGTAACAAAACTTTCTTAGACAAGTGGGAAAAAATGCTTTTTCTTCTCGCTTGTTGTCAAACCGGGAGTTTCTAAGGCTTTATTATTCATTTCAAAGAACCACACGTTTTTAAGTCTGTCTTTGAATAGTTAATCGACTATGCGTGCTGGTTTTACGGCGCCATCGACGAACTGTGGCTACCATTCCATCGCGAACTTAGGAATTTAGCAACACATTTCTGTGTCAAACAATCAAGAAATGGAATTCACTACCAGCGCACGTTTTCCCTGGGTCATTCAAAAGAGACGTGAAAAAGCACCTTGCAGGTAGGCAAGGCGAGAGTGGATAGGGCGGCGGTTTATCGCTCGTACTAGCTATCTTCACATTTGGACTCCACTTCTGCTTACTACCAGGTGAATGGAATCCTTGGCTAGATCTTTTTATAAAAAAAAAGAATATAAATTCGTATTAAAATTACATAGATATAATATAATTCATCATCATCATCATCATAACAGCCTTTATAATTCGACCCACTGCTCTCCTTGTCATCAAAGGAGGTTTAGGTAGTAGTCCACCACGCTTTCCCATTGTGGATTGGTGGACGGAGTATAAGGCGATCAATACCCCTTTGCTAGTCCATTAGTCGCCTTCTACGACACCCATTGGAGGATATTGGGTTATTCTATTCTACACTGCCGGCACCACACGGCTACATATCATTTAATAAAATTAATATCATTGCATATTCATAAATCAAACTAGAAGAAATACACTGAAAAAAGGCGGGATTCGAACCCAGCATTCTCCGCGATCCGGGCGGCTGCGTTAACCACTACGCTACCGGGGCACCGATTTCGCTGTCGAAATTTATTAGTGCTTGTTGCTTAGTTTTTATGGTAAACATTGTTTCATCAAATCTTTGAAATTTACACTTCTAAGATCCGAATTAACTCAGCCAGCCGGATTGCTGGAATAGACGGAATGGATTATAATGAAAAATTTAAGTAATATAGCTCATACATCAAATAACATAAATAGGGTTGAAATCCAAACAATGTTTGAATCCAGCTAACACAAAAACTCTAAATTATGAGCTACATGAGATTATGACCTAGAGTAAATCGAAGTATCTTTTCTACTATGTATGTATACTGGGTGTAAAAGACATGAACAGTCAAACGAAAACCATGTATTCTATACATTATCAAAAAAATTATTGCTGGGAAATGATTTTTATTTTTTGGTGTTAAAAAAAAATGCAAATTGTGCACGCAATGTACTCGCACGCAACTCGCAAAACCGTGATGTTTTTGTCAGACGGCGGCCCCGTACGTTTGTGTCCGTGCACATCGAGTGAGCTACATTGAACGATAACGTTTTGAAGACATTTTTTGTTATGAAATACTAAAAAAAATTATAATGTTTCTTTGGACAATAATTAAGAAATATCGTATAGAAAACGTTTTCATAAAAAAAAAATTAAAAAAATTATGACTTTGACCTTCAATAAAATCGTAACTATCAATTTCCCAGGTATAGTCTATAGGAAAAAGTTTGACTGTTCATGTCTTTTACATCCTGTATATAACTTTTTGGAATGAAGTTTAACTAAATAAGTAAAGATCAATTCTCATGTCAAATAAGGGCCTCCCTCAAATGAGGTTGAGACAAACTTGAGTAAATGTTTGTATATCCAAAAGTGGTCTAACATCTGATCAAATTTTTTCAAAGAGCTCAAGAGGAAGTGAAATCTCTGGCGCATGTGTGCCGACAAGGTCGCTAGTAGGATGCGCGCAAGTGGGCTGTTGTCGCTGCGAATGCGCAGTACAGACACGCTGCCAGCCAGTATGTGTAAAGTGCGCACGCGGAACTACAGTGCGCCTCACTGAGCTTTATACACCTTTTTTTTACAATATACGACCCGTTTTGTAGTTCTTTACATATTTTTAAATAAAAATATGATACTCAATTATTTGAATTTGTTTTGATTATGATTTACGGAAGCACTTTTGTTTTTAAAAGAGCAGCTTTCACCATTGTTAAAATTGATGTGATGATTATCTTTAAAGGTAGGTAGCTATTTAATACAAATAAAAGATTTGGAATGGAAGAGAACAGCTGAAGAAACTGAGAAATACATTAAGTAGATTAAACCCATGCATAGCTACTCCTTTTAAGTTAAAACAAACCTTAGATGGAAATACTCTTTCTGAATCTCAGACACATTTGTTATAAATTTTTATTTTGTCATTAGCTAATTGAGTGTAGTCACCTCAATGCTTTTAATTATTGTTTAATAACACAACACACTTAAGCAACAAATAAATATTAATATGTCGGATATAAATTAACTTATTGGCCAAAACAATAAAAATACACTTTCACTGGAATTCCGGTTGTCACAACTATCTTTACTATATTAAAATTCAAACTCATCCAAACAGACAAAGTCTCATGTTCCGGTATTCTCAAGTTTGAATCCATATTCATTAATAATTCAATCACGTATTCTGAACTTGAGACCGAATGAATAATTTCGCCCATATACTAGCGTAGTAG
Organism: Elophila nymphaeata; assembly: GCA_955850985.1. NCBI lineage: Eukaryota > Metazoa > Arthropoda > Insecta > Lepidoptera > Crambidae > Elophila > Elophila nymphaeata. The sequence goes on along the minus strand of OY039076.1, from coordinate 11,809,804 downwards.
ATTTAATATACCTTATACATACACACATACAATTACGCTGATAATGCCAAAAGGGGTTGAGCAGAGCCTTTGGTAACACTTGGTTACACATAAAGCCACATCTGGCAGTATCGGCCATGCAGTGCCTCAAAATTGTGACAGTGATAGATAGTGAGGTTGCCAGCCTGTTTTCTACTAAGTACAATACAACAAACAAAAGCCAACATCTAGGGCAGAGGTTACACTCTAAATCGTCTCAGCAGCCCAGGTGACAAGATTTTTTTTTTTATGTTATTTGATGGCAAACCAGCTTGCGGCCCACCTGATGTTAAGTGGTCACCGCCGCCTATAGACACTTGCAATATTAAGTGTAAATCACTTAACACCGCAAGTGCGTTTGCCATCCTGGAACTTAGATGATATGCCCTCCATGCCCAGAAATTACACGGGCTACCTTTCCCTTCAATCCGAAACACAGCGAACTGCTTCACGGAAGATTCAATAAAGTTAAATTATTTTTAATTCTCAAATGAAATAGAAAGATACCTACAGGATATACCCCTTCATTATGGAACGCTCGCCCTGAGTAACCTTTACCGTATTAAAAATGCACACTTCTTTTCATACTACTGCTTTCTGCTTTATATTCCAAGTCGTAAACACAGCTACGCGGCTTATTAGGAAACGAGCTTTTATGCTACAAAGGGGAAGCGCATGGTCTATATATTATAATAGAGACTATTGCCGACTATTACTATTATTATTATTTATTCAATCCCATTTATTGTAATATATTTAAATGTTGTGTTACTGCACTTCTGAGTGACTGAGATTAAGCATAATTGTATATAGAGAACTATATGAACTTTAATTATACTAAATCTTACACTACAATATTTGTGCAATATACTTAAAAAGGGGTGCAAATTCAATCTTCACGTATTAATATAATATACAGATATATTTGAATGTATATGTTATATGTACAATACCTATAACTGGAATAAAGATCATCGGATTATCTTGCAACGTTGCTTCTAGACTTGTGGTAAATAATGCTTCCTTAGTCTGTTAATAAAACAAGTAATGGACGGATTATTTAGATAGTTTTACACAAATATTTGTTTCTATCAGGGTTAGTACCCTTCACTTGCTACTGACCGCTCAATCTGTCATGACGCCGCATGATGAATATAAACATGTAAGATGACATATACATAATTCATAATAAAAATCGCACCATTATCCATCGCGTCTCCGTGAATGAGAGTTGCCCGTGCGCGTGCCTCCCGCCCCGGATGTATCACACTTGATTCTTAGAGGCTCCACATTTATCCTGGTACGGGCACTCCTGGTGTCTGCTCTGAATCGCCCCAGCTTGGGTGTAATTATTTAAAAAGAAAGTGTTCTAATAGTTTTGAATATGTTTGTTCTTATTCTAATTGTTAGTTTATTTATTCAGTGTTATTATAATATCACTTGCAATGTTTCCAAGTTACAATAGTTTTCTATTAAGTAAACTATGCATAATTTTGTTTTATTCTAACTAGCTGACTCGCCACACGTTGTGGTTTATTTGCAAAAAAAATTAAGAACTTCTTATCAAGTTAAAAACTATTCTCCCTAATCAAATATAATATCTAATAAATATAGCCTAACCAACACTTAATTTCAAAATTTGGTTAAAATCGGTTTAGTAGTTTCCGAGATAATACATAAAATAAACGATAAATTTTTAGAGGAAATTAGTAACAGTATGCAAAAAAAGTTCTCGAATAAATAATGACCTCCTATGATATGAACGAAATTGATTTTTGAATGACGACGGGATGAACATCAAATGTTTGACAGGGTAGGATCAGTTTTATGGGAAAATAAAAATGTTGTTTTTATTATTTTCCTTGCATTTATCCGATTTTTTTTTATTTGCTTACCCAAAAATGAGCAAAATCAGTCCAGCCGCTCTCGAGTTTTGGCGAGACTAACGAAGAGCATTTAATTTTTAAAAGCTTTTTGTTTGTTTGTCCTGATATTTGACATAAAATCTTACTAATTAAATTAGATCCACTTCCCGGTTACCGGTTGAGCTGAAATATTGCACCTACATGCGTAAATCGCGTGACAATGCAATATTATGATGACATGGTGCTGATCTGGTGATCGAGGTGGAAGGTGGCCATAGGAACTACGCAATGAAACGAGCCTCATCGAGTTTGGGCTCGTTTGATTCGTCTTGATGAGTAGATTGTCTTCCAATAGTAACCAGATCTGATGATGGAGCTGTAAGGTGGTCATAGGAACTCTGTAATGAAACGACGCAACCCCATCGAGTTTTGGCTTGTTTGATTCGTCTTGAAGAGTACTTTGGTGCAAGAAAGTAAACATGTTCTGATGATGGAGCTGCAAGATGGTCATAGGAACTCAGTAATTAAACGACAACTCCATCGAGTATGGGCTCGTTTGATTCGTCTTGACGAATACTTTGGTGCTAGATGGTAACCAAGATCTGATGATGGAGCTGGAAGGTGGCCATAGGAACACAGTAATTAAGCAACACAACCGCGTCGAGTTTGATTCGTCTTATGACCAGATTAATAACACACTCAGGAGGTCTTCCAAAAGAACTAGAATTTTTTGTTGGTGCTAAAGTCGTGTTGAGGTCTAACGTTAACGTTGCTAAGGGACTTGTAAATGGAGCGATAGGTAACATGCTCAACTATACGACAGCGATGTACCATTGGTTCGCGTAGTCTCTGGTATTCACATCACACAACCTAAATCAGTTCAGTCCCCTGCTAAATTTAATCACGGCACAGTTTTTAAATTTTTAGTTCTTTTTTATTATCAAGAACATAATGAAAGCTTGTTTTAAAAAGGATTTTTAATAAGTATTTATATTTTATTATATACCCATAGATTTGCTATTTGTAATTTTATTATTCGTTAATTAGTGTCTTCTCAAAAGCTGTTAGACTTCTCAAATAAAATAACTAAGGTACTAAGCAGGTACTCGTTAGTTAGAGGATGGTTTAAGTAGCATAGCGGATTAGCCGCTCAATTTTGGAAATTCAATAATTCGCGTAGGTATTCCCAATATTATTAATTTTCGTAGTGTTTTATTTATTTATTTACACTTATTGTACACCGACAAATTTAATGCATTATAGAAATGAAAAATTACAATGTGATTATGGTTTTGTAGTTTTATTCTTGTCAACTTCTTGGCCTTCATCTTACCTGATCGTAAATATTAATGATATCTAATGCCGAAGTAGAAGAGCTATTTCTGTAACCCTTAACCACTGAGCGACTGGGTATCTTATCAAGCAGAGGCAAGCTCTACATTGAAAGTTGTCGACGATTATGTTTACTTGGGACAAACAGTGCAACTTGGTAGGCCCAACTTCCAGAAAGTGGTCAATCGGCGAATACAACTGGGCAGCGTTCGGGAAGCTAGGCGGAATATTCTCGGCCATTCTAATCTACCGCAGTGTCTTAAAACGAAAGTCATAGGTACGTGTGTGTTGTCAGTGATTGCTTACGGAACCAAGACATGACCAAGTTTTAGCTCAAGGTCACTCAAAGAGGAATCAAGAGGTCTATGCTCGGAGTTTCTCTGCGAGCTCATATCAGAAATGATAGAGAACCAAGGTCACCGTTAAGACAAAGAATTGCGAACCTTAAGTGGCAGTAGACAGGGCACATTGCGAGGAGGACTAACGGCCGTTGGGGCGGACAGGTCCTTGAATGGCGGACGCGTACTAGAAGGCGCAGCGTTGGTAGATCCCCTAAAAGGTGGACAGACGATCTGGAAAAGGTCGCGGGAAGCCGGGAGGGATGTAGATGTCGGCAGCGCAGGACCAATGTGGTTGGAGACCCTTGGGAAAGGCGTATATCCAACAAGGGGCGCCCCTTGATTGAAATGATGATGAATGATCGTTGGCAGACAAGCATGCGGACTGCCTGGTGGTAAGCTATATCCTATAGACGCTTGCAACACTAAGGTGACACTCGTCACTGCCAGCCCTGATCCTCATCCCTACCCAGTAGAGCTCTCGCTACTTTACTCAACAATAGAAACACAACACCAAAAAAAGTTGATAGAAACCTTATATTTTGTAGTCATACATGCATGTTAAATTTGGCTACAATAAATTAAAGCCTCAGCTTAAAGCATACTCGAGTTATCGTGCTAACGCACAGAGACACACACATACATAATTCCAAAAACGATATATTTGGACTCAGGGAGGTCCAAAACTTGTAAATCCGTCAAAATCTCGAGGTCAAATTTTTTGACGATTAAAATGTAGGTAGTGTTTAAGCGATTTCTTTTCGTTAAATCCCACTTTTCGCTACAAAGTCCGCTGTGCCCTATCTCGACTTGGGTGACCTTTGGCGCTTTACCATGTTGTTCTTGTTAATGAGACCCTCGCTCGGTGTCAGCACTGACAGAGACAATGTTTATGTTTTATACCTATACAAACAGAGTCATGGCTCCCGCGATTGTTCTGTAAAAATACAACAAATGAAAGCGCCACCATTAACCTTCTCCTTTTCTCTAATATTCCCTGATCTATTCCTAGTCCACATGTAGTATCTAACCAATCATTTCCTTTAAGAATTACTTCAAATGTGAATTTAAAAAAAAAACTAAAATTTCTTTATTCGTTTAAGTACAATTTGTACACATATGAACGTCAAATTTGATGCCATCGGTTCGAGTCTACTAAGAGTCTACCAGGAGGTCGTGTTATGAGAAGAACCGGCAAGAAACTCAGCAAGTTTTATCCTCCCTTTACATTTTTCATAGTATTATTTCGAAAGAGTCATAATTCACATGTTAAGTCTTTGATAATTAATCATAATGATATAATAAAATAAAAGACTAACTATAATGAATAGCAACATAGAGTGAAAACTCTTAACAAATTGACACCTCATGAAGTGTTGTTAACACGTTTTGTTATCGTCTGAATAATACAAACACAATATTTATTATTGAGTTAATTTATGTTAATTTGACAGAGTAGATTGTCGCCCCAGATCTTCACTCTGGACTTCCAATTCAGATAAGCGCTGCTTGAAGAGAACCGTCAATGAATCCTCACGTTTACAATCCGGTTTGCTAACGATGTCGCTGTGACCAACTTTTGTTTCAAAACGAACCTCGTGGCCGATATAAAAGTGTTTGAGGACCGATAGAAGACATAACTGATGTTAACACTCCGACACAAAATGAACTTTACTACTATGTTAGCAAAGCTGATTTTAATACAACGAATTTAGTTGTTTCGATAAAATGAAGATACGCGCCTGTTGAAGAAGCAAGTGAAAATAAACTTTAAGTCGTAAACAAGATAGATGATAGTTTTATTGATGAAGCATTTGCCGTTGATACTACTAGTGTAGTAGCTTTTGAAAAGAGTCAACAAACTAGTAAAGCTTATTGTGCTAATTCACGGATGAACCGAAAGTTCTTCAGACAATTAATTAAATGTACCTACCTATTTCTAAACATTACTTTTCTATATATTACTGAAAATAGTTGAGAATGACAATAAAAAAATTGGTTGTCTGTAAAGTCGGTTTACTGACGATAGTTGAACGTGACAAACGTCTTAAGAAAATACTGATGGAATGGTAGCATTTTTCAAAAGAAAAATTTAATTTAATTTGTTTTGCCGGCCTTACATGGAACGCCTCAGAGCGAGGTAACGCCGCATGCGTCATGTTTTTTCGTGCGTGCAGTCGGCTCTATCGAATTATAAGACGTTGTCACGTCAATAATAAAAAATTAATATAGTGAAGAAATATTATTATTTTTGGAGAATGAATAGAAAAGATTGGTTAGAATAAATTTATACGACAAACATAAATTTATTCATACAAATCCTTTTATAAATTATTGTAAAAAAATTCAAAGGATGCTATCTGAAATTGAATTTATACTTTTGTATTTGGGTTTGTTAGTTTGTAGAATCTATTAATAAATTAATTAAATTTTTAGGTATCTAAATATACATCTTAAAGCTATTACGTTTTATTGCCTGTGCACAGTTCTCTTCTTTATTTGAATAATGAAAAGCGTCAATTTTATCTTATACGAAAATATCCTCGTATTTTGCGGTTGTGGTAACGTCTAAGGAATCATTTAGTGGCTAGGGGTATTATTTCAAATGAATTTGTTATATCTACGGTGGTTGCTGGCGCCATTCTGCGTTCTTGGTCACATTCGTGAACTAAAGCAATACATCCGCCCGGATTGTGGAAGATGCGGGTTCGATCCCACCTGAGGCAAGTCGATTTTTTTCAGTGCCTTTTTCTAGTAAAGCAATACAGTTATATTCATTGCTGATATAAGTTAACTAGTAGCTAAACAATAGGTGACTCTAAAAAGGTTCCACCACGAGCCTAAAACCGCCGTCACCAACGCCATGTGATATCGACAGAGTAGAATAGCATTACCCCATATCTTCCAATGGGTGTCGTAGAAGGCGACTAATGGATCAACAAAGGGGTATTGATCACCTTATACTCCGTCGACCAATCCTCATTGGGCAAGCGTGGTGGACTAAACCTAAACCTCCTTCGATGACAAGTATCAAAGCTGCTCTGATGAGAAACCAAAAAGAGCACAAGTTTGTACACTCCTAGGGATCAAAGTCGAGGATTCTAAATCTAATTCTGATGGACGAAACAACTTGATCACGGTAGCGTATATAGGGCTAGTAAGGGGCAACTTACAAAGAAAGTAATGAGAATAAATGTGGTTGGATATAGAGGGAGCAGAAGAACAAAAAGTTAAACAGTTGGAATGTGAATGATGACATGGCAAAGAAGGGTGTTAATGCTGAGATCACGGCTGATGGGGGAGAGTGGAAGAATAAAACATAATCTAAAACAATAATATTGTTTGTTTTGTTGATATACATACATAGACTATGACATCTCGAGCGTTTCAAATGCCCGTGCACGCAGTGGCTATTTTTAATATTTTTTTTAGATGTCTTACTATTTTTTTGATGTCGAATATTTCAAGTCGTGCATATTCCCTATTACTATGTTTAAGATTATTACTACATGACTACTAAGAATTATGCTCTTAAAAGTTATTTATGTCTGCCAATATTATCAATAACCTTCGTATAACAAGATACACAATCTTAACTTTATTACAATATTAAATACAAAAATGGCCATACGAGCAAGTGTCAAAGCATCTGGAAGAAAAAAATTTACGAGGAATGCTCCGACGACCACTCAACCTAAATATGTCCAATAGTCGATAAGGTCCGCCTACGCCGTGTACCCTGTTATCCTTGCCATTAGTTTCAGTCTTATCATCTGTTAAATAAGGTGGGTTATTGCTTAACCGGAACACTTTTAAAATATGTAAGGTCTTACACCGACCGACGGCTACTTTCCAACGTGTCAATAAGAGCTTTCGCTATCTGTGACCGAAACGTTTGCTTTGTTTATTTTACTTGTTTGAACATTCTTTTTTTGAGCACCCACAGATTCAAAATCTTCTGTGACGAACACTTTCAATGGACGTGCTAATTTATCGTGATCATGATTGGTTGGCGAATTTTGGTTCAAAGTAGATATGTAAATCACTTTCGATTTTGCGAGAGAACAGCGTAATAGTTAGATAAAAAGCTTTTCTTATCTTTGCGGGGAAGATTTTGACCGTTGATTCTCCTGAAGGTAAATGGCGATAAAGCTGCAGGTAACCACAATTACTAAGGGACTGGATATCGTATCCCTAAATGATCGGAACATAACAATGCTTTTAACTTTATTATAATGTTAACAGATTTTGCAAAAGTAAGCAAACTGTGTGGATTTTAAGCAGGATATATATCCTCAAACAAATCAGCTTGGGATACATTTCAGGTTCCTACATATTTGCATTTTTTGATAATCATCAGCTTCCTGGATATTGTCACGCCTTTGTTATTAACTGCTTGGGTTCTGTCCCAAAAAGCATTTTAGCGGTTAAAATAAATGTTAAAAAATGTACGTCCTACATAATATTTCTTTGTCGCCACTTTTCTTTTCGAAGTATATAATCTTAAAAATTAAAGTTATGTGTTTATTCTTAACGTTGTCACTATGGAAACTTCGCACGCATACGCAGCGACATCACATGAGTAGCTATAACTAGAATTTATTCGTGTGGTATTTACATTCCTACTGATTCGTCGACTTCAAAATCGGTGAGACTATTTTTATTTTAATTGCAATGTGAAAAATACAAAGTATATTAATTCGACAGAGTATTTACTTTGTGGTAATTCTTAATAAAGCAATGAATATTATTAATGAAAAATTTTAAATACAAACGTTTAATTTAATATAAGACTTACAATAAATAGTACTATTTATATGGTACATTAAATTCATACTCCTCGTGACTTTTTAATTCTTAACTTCACAAAGAAACCTATTAAATACGATTTAATGATATCAATTTTGAATAACCGCATGAAAATAGAACAGTAATTATTTCCTGGAAGAAAATGAAGTCAATATCTTCACAAGAAAACCAATATGTTCGCTTTCAAAATTTTGTAAATTAAATAAGTTAATGAAGAAAATATCAATTTACGATCGCTCAATAGTAATTAATCTTAAGTAATTGTTTCTTTGTTTTCATAATTAAATTTCAAATTCATGTTTATTTAAAAGCTAATTACAAAATGTAATTGAAATGTCGAGGCATCAACTTTACAACTGCGCAAACGATACTGCAAAACTGATTATATTCTTGTCTGATAATATCCAAGTATTTTTAAGAGACAACGGCCACAAATATAAACTTCCTGGATTCAATAACCAGAAGCGTAGGAATGTCACTCAATGCGTGAGCATTTCGTGTAAAGGTTTTTTTTTCGACCTTATCTTATCACTTTGACCTTAGAAAATTTAATAGATTTGATGAAACAATGTTTACCATAAAAACATAAGCACCAAGCACTGACAAATTTCGACAGCGAAAAGCAGTGTCTCGGTGGCGTAATTCGTCAACGCGTCCGCCCGGATTGTGGAAGATGCGGGTTCGAGTACCGCCTGAGGCAAGTCGATTTTTTTCAGTGCATTTTTCTAGTATTAATAGTTATGCGTTTGTAAACGCAAAAATAAAATTATTCCACTTTGACCTTAGTTCAAGTACTACTTACAATCACTCTATGTCGAATAGCCAAGAAATGGAATTCTATGCCAGCTTGTGTGCTGGTGTGTGTTCACCCTCCTTTGAACCCGTCCTTAAAAAAGTTACAAAAAGGTATGCAAATTACTACAATATAAATTTTATCTAGCTAAACCCGACCACGTTTTGCTGTGCTGGGTCTGATAACATTAATGAGGGGAGGAAATAAGTAAAGTTAATATAAAATGTCTAAACTTCGTTAACATTATAACTGCCTCCTTTGAACCCTGAGTCCTTAAAAAGTTACAAAAAGGTATAAAAATTACTACAATACAAATTTTAGCTAGCTAGCCCCGACCACGTTTTGCTGTGCTGGGTCTGATATCATTAATGAGGGGAGGAAATAAGTACAGTTAATATAAAATGCATAAACTTCGTTAACATTGTAACTGCCAAAATGCAGCCAGGCAAATGGACCAAAATGTTGATGAATTGGAGGTCTATTCCAGATATAAGAAGCGTTGGACACCCGCCAGCCGATGGATTCACTTTGAAATATCGCGGATCACACCTGGATAAGGTAAGTAAAGGATTAGGACAAGTGTCGCATTTGAAGATGCCTATTGAGGCTGAGCATGATGATGATGATTGCAACTTCGGAACAAAAACTATACACCTTGTAGGTAGGTGTATAGTTTTTTTGTTCCGAACACCTTAAAGGTGTATAGTTTTTGTTCCGAACACCTTGTAGGTGTAACAAAAATTTAGATATTTATAAACAGAATTTTTATTTCTTCGTTTTAAGTTTTGAAGGTGTTTTTTCTTATTTAAAAATATTTTTTACTACGTGCTAGTCATTAGCTTGAGGAGCTTGAGGAGTGAAATATGTCGAGCGATTATGTAACATGTTATTGTTTATTTCATTTTGTTAAATGCATATACCTACATAATATTTATATCTTACTGCATATTGTTTTAGAGATGTCTATACGGATCTGTAGTGCACAGAAAAACCAATTATGGTTAAACGGTAATAATTAAGTTTTTCATCTCATAATGCACTCAATGCACTCAACTTCTAATAAAATGTAATGTTATGTAATAATTTCAATTCAATCCATCTAGTGATTTCGAAGATTTGTGGATACAAACTAACGAAAGCTGAATATTTATTGTAAAGATTACCAAACGAATTCTAGTTTGTTAATCTTTTGATAAAATGAGACAAACATTGCATCTATACTATATTACAAATCTGAAGAGTTTGTTTGTTTGGTTGAACGCCATAATCCCAGGATACAAATTAAAAATTATTTTTGTGTTGGCTAGTCCATTTATCAGGAATGACTATATGTTATATAATAACCAACATTAACGTGAGCGAAGCCGCGGGCGACCACTAGTTATAAATAAAAGCTACTAAAGCTACCTACTCGAAATGCGATTTCGATATGACTCACAGTACATCAAGCTTTGAATCACCATAGACTCATAAATTAGTCATATAAGAAGTGCAATAGTCTAGACACGCGCCGAGGAAAGCCTAGTTAAAACTCTGACAGGGTTGGCACCGATGAAAATGTTATAAATAACAGATAAGCTTGCAATTTTAACAAAGTAGGTAGATCATGGTCTTCTGTTCTGATGATTGATTATGGTAAGGGTGGAAAGATGAAAGCTAATTTCCAGAACCATCGGTCACTAGGCTATTATGCTACTATCTTAAAACTACCGTCGAATGACAATAAAATCTGATAAAACTATTATTTTGGTAGCTTCTTGGATGATGGTGTAAAATGGAGAACTTAAAACCAGCCTTTAACTAACCTTTATGGCTAGTTAATTCAGCCTAGCTTTTTTTGGAGAGGTCAAATATATTTCGGTACGCACTATCCCTGCAGTACGATGCAACTGCAGGGGTATGTGGGACTTTGAGGTTAAGGCGTTCCCCGCACTACCCACTAAACATCCTATGCGAACCTTCTACCAAAGCACACTACAACAGCAACCCAGGATCGCGAAGTTTCGTCACTTTCACCGGGAAGCCATCTGCGCCCGCCCTTTTGGGCCCAAACGGTAGCTATTTACTACCCTAATTGTGCAGTTAATCTAATACAGGACAGCCTGATATTGAAGTCTTTCTAGTTAATATATTTCAGGCTTCTGACTAGCCATGCAAAATAATCCAGTTGATAAAGAGAGTTCCGAGAGATCCAAGTATCAAATGCGTATTCAGTTGCAATCGATACATGGAACGAATATTCCCAACCTTAAGGAGCACTCATAAACCTACACTTTATATTGGTAGGGCCATCATCACGAAAAATTTGACCAATTGAGGTTGATTAAATGTGAGAAAACGGGATTTATACGGAATTGTGGGAATGAGAACAGTGGTACGGGTGCCGAGCGTCATAAAAGACTTAGAAAGAGGGTAGACAGATTTGTCTGTCAATAACCAACAACTCGCATAGACTTTAGTTCATCCGTGACCATGGCGCATGAAACTGCGCCGAAATATCGGAGAATTCAAAAAACAGAGGTACGTGGTATAAATCCCGTTTTCTCAGATTTAATTGATAGTGACCAGTTAAGTTTAAAACAATACAATTGAGGTTGGTTTTACTTTCTACTTTTCTCACTCTTACTGCTCCTTGAAGAGAGAAGCTATGTTCTTGGGCTTCAAGAGCCAGCAATTTTCTCTACGCGAACAAAACTGACAAGCATACCCACTGACAGAAACAATACATACCTACTACATCGGTGGGATTTTTTTTATATGACCGCAACTGATTTATGTTCTAATTTTATTGCAAGCAATTAAAGTAAAAATATTAATTCAAAACCAGTTACTGATACCTACATCGCAGTTTTAGAAAGAAAATGAAGAATAAAGACGATTTCTTTCTGGGTTGCTACCTTGGCCGCCCTCATTAATAGAAAGTGTTATATTGCAAGTAGACGGAATTATATTAATAAATTAAAAACTAAATTACTGGCTCCCAGAAATCAGTATAGATTTTTCGCTGTTAAAGAAAGAATTTTGTTTTTTTTCACATTTTTAGCTACGTTTGCGTATTAGGTCCTCTATGAAATTTCCTTTTTTCCTGGCACAAAATTGAAGAACATATATAAACATATTATTATAGTTCTCCGTAAATATTATACTATAAAACAATTATTCACCTTGAAAATAACATGTTGAAAATATATTTCCTTTTTCTTAGTGGAATTGACGATTAATTATAAATGGGAAACTGCATATTAATTTTTAATAGGTTTTTGTTTTACTTGACCAAGAATATTTCTTAGAATTTACACGACACTTGGGAGCCAGTAAGATATCTAAAAAAGTAATGGCAAGTATGTTTTCTTTACTTTATGATTTATGTAGACACAAAACAATTACAAAAGAACAATACAATAGACAGAAAATTGTACAAATGTACTGCTTATTCCTATTAGAAATCTCTTCCAGCAGCCCCACATGAGAGAGATATTTTAATGGTAGAAAAGTGTGTACTAACAAAATAAAGTATAATTATAAAATAAACATTTTAAGATAATAGTAATGGGAAAATGAAATTAAAGTACCAAAGCTAAATATATATAATATGATATCACAGATAATATAATACGATAATATAATATCACAGATAATAATAAAAATAAAGTGCACGCATATTAATTTTATTTGAGTAAAATAAATTTTCCTGAATAACTTACACACGATTATGGAATAATTTTATTTTTGCGTTTACAAACGCAAAAATAAAATTTTTCTAGTACCTATGCTACTTTCTATGCTGGTTTTTAACAAGTATAAGGCCCGCTTGATGGTAAGCTGTCAACGTCGTCTATTTACACTGAAGTGTCACTCCCGCGCGAACCCTAACCCCTTCGCCATCTCGTGGGGCTCTGGCCGCCTTACAAACCGAAACACAACCCTACAAGAATCAGGAGTTATTAAAGAAGTTACTGCTCGACCCCTGCAAATTCGAGTATCTATCCCTGGCCCTGCTCTCTTAAATATGTGACGTTTCGGAAACGAGGCGTATAATAATGCACCCTTCCCGAAACCTCAAAAAGGCTGTGAGGGTACCTATGATTTTTAGTGGGTATTCCCGATCCCAATTTTCAATCGAAAAAAGCTCTCTTAAATAATTATGTGAGACTTAATATTATATTAGATATATTTTCACGAAACTGCCATCCCTAATACAGCCGGATGACGTAGGTATATGCCCAACACACTGACACACATTTTTCTACTGCGCTGCAATTTTATGTGTTTACCTGCATTTGAGCATTCCAGTCGTGTCCGAGAGTCCATTAAGCACATTAATTCTGGACTATTGAAAGGTAGTTGAAAATCGTCACATTTATCACTAACAACTACTTAAATAGTCGCCAATTTGACTTACATGCATACTATCGCCCTTATAATGCCAATAGCGGTTGAACAGAGCTTTAGGTTTATGTGTAACATATTTGTCAGCATGGAGTGTGGATTATGCAAAACCTAAAAAAGTGACAGTTACTACTACTTACTAGAGAGGTTACAGCCTGTGTAAAAGGAGCAAACGAAAAATATCTCAACCACAATTCTTTGGACGGCACACTAAAGCACATAAGTCATTATGGAGCCCACTGCTGATTTGCTCTAATCTGCCGACCCAAGAATTTTGCGCCAGTATAAGGCATACTGCCTCATAATATACAAAAACAGTTTTTTTTTCTGGATCAAAGGTAGCCTATGTTGTTTTCTGTACCCCTGCCTGACAATATATTTACAAAGCTTCATGATGATCGGTTGAGTAGTTTAATTATGAAAGCGTAACAAATAAACAAACTCACATAATATGCTTTTACAGTAGGTATTTATTAGGATTAGGACTACGAGTGCATACATACATACAATTATGTCAAGTTACATTTGGCAGTTGGGCCAGCAGGCTGGCAACCTATTACTATTTGAAGGCAATGCATGATTACTTCCAAATAGTTGCTAGCCTGTAACAAACCTAAAAAGTAACAATCCTTTAATAGGTAAACATACGAGTACAATCAAAAGCCAACGACCAGGAGAGATGTTACACCCTCATTTATCTTAACAGTCCGGGTAATCTCAAGAGTAGACCTATTTTGAACAAGGCAAATTCGAACGTTCTGTTGTTTTCAAAATCGAAATCAAAGCGTGTGACATCCTATTTCGTGCATCCTACCACAGAGCAAATAATAAACACAGTACAGTAATATTATGATGTAACGACAAAAGTCAAGAATAATGAAAACCGCCTTATTTCAACGCTCAATGCGTGTTTAATGCTTGCACCAAAATCCAATTTCCTTAATACGCGTAAGACAGACTAAAATAATCATTAAAATATAATCGTGACGAGATTCAAATCATGAATCACCTATCGATAAAAGTACTTAACTCTTTACACTGTCTAACAATGTTGCTAATCGTAAGCTCTTAAGTCAACGTGTTAAAGACGTTAATCGTTTATCTATAACAACTAATCTCTCACCGGGCTAGTCACTTAAGTATAGTAATCGATAAATTGATGAAATGTTGCCGCTATAAAAATTGCGAACCGATTATTCTGATGGAACCAGTTTACCATAGGTATTCGCAGTAAAATAATTTACTTTCTCTTAGAAAATTTCGCCGGAATTTAGATCGTATTACAACTGAATCTAGTACGTCTAATTTATTACGTAAAGCTTTGGATGGTATCGTGTTGTTATAAAATGAAAAGTTTTTTCAAATACCTACCGTAAAAATGTTAAACAATGATCTAACCAAAATTAAGTATCATTAAGAACTTTCTTTATGGTTACCAGATAACAAATACCTACATAATAATTAACCTACTTCATTCATCAACTGCTCATATAATTTCCCCACCGAGGGGCTCGAGCCTACCCCACATTAGGGGCGATTAAGCCTTAGTCAACCACGCTGGCCAACTGCGGGTTGGTCGACTTCACACACAACTTAAGAATTTCTTCATAGGTGTGTGCAGGTTTCCTCATGATGTTTTCCTTCACCGTAAAAGCGTCGAAAAAACGTACATATGAATTCAAAATTTGAAAATACATTGGTACGGCATAGGCGGGATTCGAACCGGTGCCCCCCGGGTGGAAGACAACACTCTTACGCACTACGCCACCGACGCTTCATTAAATGTAATGAAATTATATAAAACATAACTTTCGAACCATAATGAAAACCAAATATTAAATAGAAACGTATGTTTATAAATAAAGATGGTATCAATCATGATTCCTGGACAAATGTGCGTGTTCACCACACAAAGATTCTTACAGACCACTCCACCACGACGATATCAGACTTGGACAAACGAAACTTTTATTACTTCAATGAAAAGTCATTTAGATATTGCTCCTAATAAATACGGATATACTCGTACCTATTATTTCATTGCATAATTACTGATCATTTACAAAATATAATATGGGCCATTTTTTATGGTAATTAAAGGCAGAACAAACACTTTCTACAGCGCGCAAGTTTATTTGAATTTCTAGCAGCACCAAATTCAATAAAGATACGTGAAAACTCTCCAAAACAATATTTGCTGAAACAACAAAGAGTCAGCCATGATGGATCGTTTGTTAAAGTTAAGTCGGAAACAGATTTTTATCGTATCGAGAATATAATAAGATAATTTCTGGGCCTTTTGTGTTAATAATGCTGAACGCTTTCTTATCTGCTACCTCGGCATTGTCGTTTACAATGAAGATCGCACAAGCTTTTTTGTGTCAAAACAATTTACTTTGAGATAATTATACGGAAACTAATTAATGCAGAAAATTAAACAGACGCCCAGAAACAAGATTCATCAAAGGTCCATTCAAGTATCATCTATATCTCTCTACAGCTAGCCATGAGTCACCCACGTCGTGAGATGAGAAGATTGTACCCATTGACTTGATTGATCAAGGAAGGACGTAAATAGACGTAGACTTACATAAGAATTCACCTAAAAAAATAACTCCTAAATGCATCTAAAAAAAGAGTTCTAATAATGACTAATATACTTACGCATTCGCCTTGTGATGCCGGCAGAGTAGAATAGCACCACCCTATAACTCACCGTAGAAGGCGACAATTGGATCAGCAAAGGTGTATTAATAATAATAATATATTTCTACGCTCACACCAATTATCTAGCCCAAATTAAGTATCTTTAAGAACTTGTGTTACGGATACTAGATAACGGACAAATATACTTAATAATCTAGATATTCTTATAAATAAACTTAAATAAATATATAAACAACCATGACTCATGAACAAATGATCGTGTTTATCACACTAACATTTGCCACTGCCAGGACTCGAACCCGGACTGCCCGATGTGTAGGCAGCGTTACTGACCACTCCACCACGGCGGCGTCAACGGCATTGATCACCTTATACTTTATCCACCAATCCGCATTAGGCAAGAATGGTAGATGGTGGACTACTGCCTAAACCTCCTTCGATGACAAGGAGAGGCCTAGTGTCCTAGCAGTGGGTTGTATCATTTTGTGTTTTTATCATTTTTATAATCAGTCATATCATTAGTCTACTACAGAACAGTGTCTTTTTATTCCTAACAAAACCTACCATACATACTTTATTAATTTTTCATTTGGGATAATGATCAAAGTGTATCTAGTTTTACTTATTAATCAATCAAAATTCAGTTTTGTGATCTTTTCAATGTGGGTTATCAACAGCATTCCTAAGAACAAGATTTTGCTTATAAGCATTTTATGCTCCTGTCGTTTCACTTTCACCTATTACTTCTTTCCCATTAAACTGATTTATGTGAAGAAAATCAACAATTGGACAGTCAACTGAATTAATTATAGGCTATTAGTAAATATTACTTGTTAGGTTTGACCGACCTTCCGAAGTTGTAACAGCCGGTTTTACTGTGTACAACTACCATCCTTTATGCGTAGTCGATTGTACTATGACTTTTTTTATTACATTAATGCTTTAGCTGCATCTTTGCTGGTTGAAGTGAGTTTGCCAAAGTTCCTTTTGAAAATTCTTCAGTTACGTTTCGTTTTTGGTTGTATTTTAGAGGTGATCTTGGACATCTACAAATGCGTCGATGTTGCGTTATTAAGTACATATACCACGGCGAGTGTTCTGAAGAACGGTACGGTAGAACGGTAGAAAATAAACTGGCCTGGAAAAGTACTTAGTCCTTTAGGCTAATTTAATATAATTTCTTTCTTCTTTTGTTGTTATAAAAATAAAGATATTCCATAATTCAATGATTGGCGAGAATTGTACAGCAAAAGATTTCATGATGGCAACAGGTGGGAAAACCACTATAAAGTTCTTAACAACATACGCACTATAAAACCTTTACGATCATTCCTCAAAATTGATCGTTAACACGGGCACTTGCGCGTCAAAATATAACCACTTTCACTGATTTAAAAATCTACTCAGAAGCATTTTTCAATTATTAAAATAAAATATTGCTAACGCTACGAAAGCACACGAACAGCGCGCTAGTACTTTATTCTTTTCAACATTTTCAGGTTTTACCTCGATTTTTGACTCCAATGGACATTAGTATGATATTATTAAAAGTGTCATAAGCTTCTAACAGATAGCAGCATCAATGATTGATAAGGTCAGCTAGTATTTTATAAAAATAAAATATCTAAGGAACCCTAAAAGGAAAAAGCCGCCTACGTCACTCCCGAAGTTAATTGCCATCGCGAAGGCACTAAGAATGTAAATTAAGCTTGTCCCCGGTATGTCAGGTTTACGAAGAATCGTGGCCAAGTCAAACGGACGCCTACTTTTTGTTCTTTGCTTTCGTATAAAGTATTTCGTTTTTAAATATTAATTGTTTTCATCTCGTTTCGATGAGCACTGTGACATGAATTTTAAAAGCTTGTTAATCGAGTTTAGTTTCGTCGTAAGAATTGGTTACGTTAAAGTAATGCACATTGCGACTTTTTACCAGTTTAAAAATACATGAAGGCGTAGTTATTGTTTTAAATAAAAACCGTAGTACCGAAAAAGTTAACGTGGAAAAGCAGGACGTCTGTCTTAATGAGGGCGCACAGAGCCCCAAGCTCTCAATTCAACTGACTAGCTAATCGTGCTGCCACCTTACAACTCTCATTCATTCCTTTTAGCAGAGCGCCGCGCAACGCTAAGTTTTAGCCAATGATCCATAGGGCTGGCCCAAGGACAGATCCTTGTGGGGTCCACGTTCAGAAGCCTCCTCGTGGCGGACCCTGGTAACGTGGTGGGAAAACTTTCTCGGCGGGTGTGTGGTTTTTGATGTCAAGTGGCATTCGAAGTCGCATGCCATCGTTGAGTTGTTTTTGTTTTTCCACCACGTCTAGTTCCAGACGGCCCTTTTCAGGGCCACGACCGCGCCTGAAGTCCCCCCGGTGCAGGCCGATGGCTGCTCCCGGTATCCTCGTCAGGAGGACGCGTCAGGCCGAGCAGCCGTCGCTGGAGGAGGCGGCCCATAAGGCCGGCGTCGGCCAGCGTCCCACAAGGGCTGGCGTTAGTCGGTAGCCCCTGTGGGCTGCTGTCCAGCAATTGGTGCACAAGGAGTACTTAGACGGGCAGCGTTGGGACGGTCTCGGTGTAGTTGCGCTCACGTGCGCAGATCCCGAGCTGTCCCGTAATAGCGCACTGAAGGTCAGGCCGGGGAGGATGTTAAGTGGGTATGGAGGGAACGCCTTTACCTCGAGTCCCACATATCCCCCGCGGTTGGCACCACCCCGCAGGGACGATGCGTAAATGCATTTGACCTCCCCGACAAAAAAAAAAGGACAGATCCTTGTGGAACACTGCCCATCATTGGACGATCCACCAAATGCTTATACAGTGATGCAGCGGATCACGATCAGCGGAGCCACGCAGCAAGATACAGCTGAAAGATAGGGTGTTGAAAGCGTTTGCTGTGACTAAAGACAATTAATACTCTACCCCTTGCAACATCTTCGACCACGAGGGTTCAAATCAGATGCTCTGGGACCGTGTCAATCTTAGTTTTCTCACCTGGGAAATCACACTGCTACTATACTTGATTGGATTCGAGTATGCTCTGATTTGCCTCACTCTTATCGCCTCATCCAGGAGCACAATCGGACTTATTAGCCCTACCACATATTACGTACGTACATACATTCGATGTAAATAAAACCCCAATAGTAATTTTATCTACGTTCATTTATTTTATGGGTTCTTATATAAATAATTCTTCTTCTACCTTCCTTAATCCCAATGTAATTGGAGTTGGTGTAGTATGTTGCTATAGATTTTGGGGTAGTTTTACATGGTGTTATGGCCGACCGCCTGGCTGATATCCACACTTCTTAGTAAAGTCATATATCAATAATCATCAAATACCATTAAATTAATACTATGATTTTAATTTAATATTTCAAGTCGAAGAAAATTGTTTTACTTTAATGTAAGGACTCAACCTTTAGGATTGTCATTCGCCTAAGTATAGAATAGCTGCACTGAGTGAAACTATTAATGAATTATTCTACTGTTGTTGTTTCGCCTAGCATTATCGCAGCCATCTCGCTGTTATAAAAGCGCCCTCTACCTATCTAGCTTCATTCTAAACATTAAACAATATGCGAACAATTTAATTAAAATCTATTAATTTGAAATCCCACGTCATGCTCCGCTTTCTATATTCGAAAATAAGTTAGACCACTTCACGTCCACATCCTCGTTGGAAGTAAATTGCCACAATTAATAATGTAACTGAACTTCATGTATCAAAATATTATGTTACAATTATACGTGTGCTCTGATACCAGAGCGAGCGATTTTGAATTCTAACGCTTTGTAATCTGAGTTACATTCGCTGTGTTTTATCGTCTAATACAGGAAAAAGTTGCTTCTTATGGTTAGGGATTAATTTCAGGTCGACAAGATTTATGAAAAGGAGTGTACTGTTTCTGTTTGATGTTAATAAAACCGTCATCGATTTTTTGTAGTAAAATAATGTTAAACAAGGCATAACCAGCCTGATGGCAAGCGGTCTACGAAACCTTTAACAACGCATCCAACGCTAAAGCCATCCCCTTCTTCGCATCACTGGGAGTAATGAATAATTTCAACTATTGCTCGGTTTCAATAACTTATCTATCTACACATAAGATTTTGATATAGATATAGAGATGGAAAGGTTATACTAAATATATCAAAATTGTAATGTTACCTAGGGAAACTGTTGGCAGATATTGAAACTTATCATAAACATTTACGCCTTTTAAAATAATAATTGTTTTCGAGGTCGTGACATCGCTGTCTAGGTCCAAACTATATTTTTAGTAAATAAGCACATAGAAGCTGACCAACAATAACAGACATATTCATGCAACCAAAATTATTTGTCTTGTCGGAGAATCGAAACTACACCATTTGGTTTTGCAGTCCGCACTTAAACCAGATAGGCCCAATCGTCGATATAGATAGGTATGCTACAATGACTTTTAGCTTTGAATCCCATTTTGTGTTAAAAGGCAAGCCACCGTCATTCCAATTATTCAAGTTGTAAAATTTATAATTAGTCTTTTGTTCTACGAGTACTACGTAAAGCAATTTCGAATTCGTCAAAGTAATAGCTTCATACTGCTCCGGATTGTGCGACAAGAATTAATTTGTAAAGACTCCATTTTCATAGGTTTACTGTTTCCTTGTACGTACAGAGTCGTTAACATAAAACCGGAGACAAAAACCAGATATTTAGACCCCGTCTCGATGTATGGCATCGTTACTTTTTATTTGAACTATTCGCCCGATGAGGGGTCGCAGTCGCTGGCTGTCTCCGTAACCTGGATTGGGTTCTAGGAGATAGGCGGATATGTGTCTCCATTTAGATTCATGACTATTTGTAGCGTGGTGCTGCCATTTTTTTGCACTTAGTGGCACAGGAGTACCTAATTGGGCTTAGAATATTTGAGAGAAAGTTATCATTTGAGCTGAATTAAACAGTTTTAAATCACCTGCTTTAGCCCAAAGAATTGCGAAGCTTAAGTGGCAGTGTGCCCTCATTGCGAGGAGGATTGACGGCCGTTGAAGGGGAAAGGTCCTCGAATGGCGGCCGCGTACTGGGAGACCCAAAGAGCCCCCCACAAGGTGGACTGGCGATCTGGTAAAGGTCGCGGGAAGCCACTGGATACGGGCAGCACAGAACCGATCGGGTTGAAGAACTGTGGGGGAGACCTACGTCCAACAGTGGACGTCTTTGGGCTGAAATGATGACGATGATGACAGTAGTTGTGCCAGAACCAGAAGTGGGCACCGTAGGCATGGTGGTCGACCGAGAGGCCGTGAAGAACCTGAAGTGGTCGAGGACAAAGCACAACATTGTTACCATCATCGGCATTTTCTAAAAATACCGACGATCTGGTAAAGGTCGCGAGAAGTCGCTGGGTGCGGACAGCGCAAGACCGAACGGGCCGGAGATCCTTGGGGAAGGCCTATGTCCAACAGTGGGCGTCTCTTGTGGCTGATATGATGACCCATGGTTTAGTGGCTCGTTCAGCGAAATTAGAATTAGAGGTCCAGAGGTCGATTTCCAGTTGGATACGTTAGCTCAATTGTTTAGCTAATACTTCTGTGACTAAACTTTAGTAATTATTATCCAAAGTTTAACAACATCAGCTCAATAAGTTTAGCTGTGGACGCAAAGCAAATTTAGCAAAATTTTATTTAGCAACCCGTACATAAATATGTAGCTAAACTGCTAGACCGTAAGCTTTTTACTGAAGAGTTTATCTTGTCATTGCTAATCTTTAAATTTAGTTTAGCTATTTTCTACCAAATATTTGGTTGTGAATTACCAAACTAGTTTAACTACTTTCAACCATTACTTAACATTTAGCTATAGTAGCTAAATAAAATTAACTGAAATAGTTTAGCAACAGTAGCTACAGAGTTTAGTAGTCACCAGAGTTACTAAAGTGTTTAGTAACTAGGTACTTAAAATTTTGTTACAGTTGCCAATCATTTTTTTTCAGAAATTTGTTTTACTCTTCCGATGACGTGGAAGGAAGTGACAGTCGCTGACGTCTTAGCGCCAGAGCGCATGTCAGGGACATCGTTGAGTTTTAGTGGGTAGACCCTGCCTTCCATAGGGAGAGCTACATAATATTCACGCCAGCCCAGGCGTGATATTTGCGTAAAGCATTTCCCAGCGGAAAAAGGTTGTTTGCTAACCTTATAACATTAAAAAAAATAGATTGATGCCGTTACGGGGTATTAACCCGCGGACCCAGGGGAAGCTTACTTCCGTAATAATAATGATGATTCGTGAATTAAGGTCGAGAGCTTTCTTGGCCTTGGAAATGAACATCCTCTAGGATTTTTTTAGTAGTGTTGGGGAAGTTCTCAGAGGGGTGGAAAGTAGTTTAATTCAAGTAGCAATATCTTTGTTTACCAGTCACATAAAAATCATCCCACCCAGACTGCTGAGATAATTTTGAGTCTAACATCTGTCCTGGTTGTTGACTTTTATTTGCTACTGAAGGTTTTGTTTACTTTTTTGGTTTGATGCTCCTTTTATGTTGGCGAAAGGCTTGCAATCTGTCACAATTTTGGGGCACTGCATGGCCCATACTTCCAAATGTGGCCTTATTAGTGATCAAATGCTACCTTTTTTTATGTTACGAGATGGCAAACAAGCTTGCGGCCCACCTGATGTTAAGTGGTCACCGCTGCCTATAGACACTTGCAATGTTAAGTGTAAAACACTTAACACCGCAAGTGCGTTTGCCATCCTGGGGACCTAAGATGATATGCCCTCCATGCCCAATAATTACACTGGCTACTTTTCCCTTCAATCCGAAACAAGCGAATTGCTTCACGGCAGAAATAAGAAACGCGGTGGTACCTACCCAGACGACCCTACATAGGGTCTACCACCTAGGCTCCGATCAACCCCGTTTTGGGATTATGAGTAGGTCATCATAAGCCTTTATAATTCTAGCCACTGCTGGGACACAAGGCCTCTCCTTGTCATCACGCTTGCATAATGAGGATTGGCGGACAGAGTACAAGGTGATCAATGCCCCTTTGCTGATCCGTTAGTCGCCTTCTACGACACCCATTGGAAGATATGGGGTGATGATATTCTACGGCATCACATGGCAAGTGGTGGTATGTATACAAATATCGTGTCAAGGGCGTTGTTCAGAACATTGAACTTTTGAAACTTCACATCGGCACGTAGATGAAGGAATGCCACGAAAGTACTGTACGTGTGCCGTTTAGTATGGGTACCACGGAAATCAGTGATCCCTCGCGCAAACTAAGTAATTCGCGGAGAGGAGAGTGAACAATCGTCCCACAGTTCTGAGAAATATTAGACCTGCCTTTTAAATTTATAGTGATAGAAAACGATTGAATTTGCTTAAAGATCAATAATTTAAAATAAACATAATACACAGTCAAAACTGTCATAGCCCTGATTAAAACTGTTTTTCAACCAGTTTTATTTATTCGTGCCGATTCATAGCTTTTTTATGATCAAGCAGAGAGAGACTAACATTTGACCCCATATGTACTTACGTGTTTTTATCGATAAAATTAGGTATATTATTTGATGTCCTTAAATTATCACTATCTCAAGACCAGACACACTGTACTGTATGAATCTTAATTTCTTGATACATGAATGATGCACTATTTTGATACCTACTTATTACTGATTTAAAAATGTTGTAACTCTTTTTGCCTAGGGTCTTAAGTTGGACGTGAATCGAAAATACGTTTACTCATAAATTAAACTAAAGAAAAAATATGTTTCACGCATTATGCATGCATTCTCTATGAGATGGTCTGTTATATTAAAAATGTATCAGATACATCTTAAAATCTTAACGATTATCTAAAGTTTGCAGAATTGGGAAACTGGTAATGCATTATTCAAACAAACGAAATTTAGTGAAAATATGATAAAGGCTGAATATATTTTATAGTTGTCTAGAATTTCAATTATACTCCCGTCATTTTATGACAGAATTTTGTTAGGCTTTCTAATTTTAATAATATTTTAAAAACAATAAATTAAAATATTTTAATACATGGTTAAAAGTCCAGCATGCATAATATGAATACTGGACTATTAACTAAATACGAGAAGAAAGCCTAACAAAAAATTTTATTTACAAAAACGTTCCCAGCAACTTCCGCAATCCGGGCGGCTGCGTTACCACTATACGCCACCGAGGTTTGCGGAAGTAGATTACCTCCTGAGGCCGGTCGATTTTATTCAGTGTATTTTTTCTAGTATTAAAAATATTTACGCGTTTGTAAACCCAAAAAATATTCCATAGTAATGCTACACAAATTAAAGATCAAAGGCCACTACAATACGAGTCAGAAGGCAAAGGAGCGCCTGCACAGGACTTAGGCTCTAGCGCGCCGTGTCGTGATAAGAATTTGTTGGTTTTCTTCTAGACTAGCTGAAACTAATCGAACCCCTTTTGATTTTATATATATAGAAATATCATTGTGTGAGAATGGCCGGACCAAGACGAGCGGTCGGTCCGTCCCTTACATGCCGGACATCCGACGCGATTGAACGATGCACCGGTTCCGGGTCGCTGTCTTAGTGTGCCTTGGCAGAATATCAATGCGAATATGTTTTGCGGGGGACGCATTTTGAGTCCCACATACCCCTGAAGTTGTATGCGTACTATAGAGATGATGCGTAGGTCCATTAGACCTCTCGGTTTAAAAAATGGCGAGTTTCACACACCTAAGCTGCACTGCCTAGGTAGCGGTGCGGTAGATCTTAGGTGCTTTGTAAAAAGAAGGAATAAAAATGGAAATTAATGTTTAACTTATCATAACAGCCTTTATAATTCGACCCACTGCTTGGACATAAGACTTCTCCTTGTCATCGAAGGAGGCTTAGGCAATAGTCCACCACGCTTGCCCAATGCGGATTAGTGGACGGAGTATAAGGTGATCAATACCCCTTTGCTGATCCATTAGTCGCCTTCTACGACACCAATTAGAGGATATGGGGTGATGCTATTCTCCTCTGCCGGCATCACATGGCTACAATATTTAACTTAATTTGTCGATTTGATAATTTAACTTAACTTTAACTTAACATTGTCCAGTCTATCCATTAGTAGCACTTCGAAGCTTTGGTTCTTTTGTAGTACCAAATGTGCAAAGGCGCAACTGTGCATAATAAAAGCATCGTTCTCCTGACCGCTTTGAGATAAGCTCAGTGCCGGTGAAAACGCACGAACAGACAAAAGTAAAAACACTTTCTGTGTGCATTTCTTAGTGAGGGCCTACTGACCATTGCCTCGTTCTTGGAGAATTATAAACAGCTCAAAACTAACAAAATCGGTGACTCTAGCGTCTGTGTCGTAAGAATATCTAGTATTAAGTTTTCTGTTTTCTGTCGTAAGAATATCAGATCAATTCACACACATGTTTTTTTCAGAGGACATTGCAAATATAGGTAATTAATACATTCAACAATTACTGACTATTCCACTAGTCTCATTGAAATATTCATCGGGACGACTACCAATATGACCTTCCGGTAGTTCTGTTACTAATCTTTACGAAACTTAATGTCGTTGCAAAAACAAATAATGAGCTTTGGGAAAGGCGATTGAACATCGGCACAACGAATAAAAGGCAAAAGAAAATTTAGACTTTTACGAGTATAAGCGTTTTTTAGCATTTATCAATTTTTTGGAACCTTCTAGTAATGCAATAAGTCTTAAAGGGCATTTAAAATTGTAGTATTTTTCACAAAGAAATAAATAACCAATTATTTCGGTATATCATTGCGGCCGAATTTATATACATTTGTGTGATTGAGTAATTAACATCCAAATATACGAGCTTTCTCGTTTCTAATTTTGTCATACTTTAAATAATTAAGTTTACAGATTTTTTTTCTGACCTTAAACGAACAAAAGTACCAACAAGTGAAAAGTCGCTTTCTGTACAAACATAAAATACTCCGGTTTGTCCGGATTCTACCGCGGAAATAGGCGAAGGCGGCAAAAGAATTTGGGTAGTAAAAACGTCATCACCTCAATCTGCTCATGAATCAGAAGAGCTTTTTTAAGTGTAAAACTTGGAAGTTCTGGGTCAAATGGAATAACGATATCGGTTCAAAACGTGCACTATAGAAACATAGTAAGAATCTAAATACTATGTATATGTGAATAATGCAATGCGGAAGTTTAAAATATTAAAAATTTAATAAATTATTACATTATGATTGTTGATATCTACAGACATGTTATTACATCAATCATTAAGCTACAGTAGATGGAAAAAAATATTCTGATCTAGAGACAGGGGTAAATTGGTAATAAAAGTTTGTATCGGGTAACAAGATTAGTTAGACTGTATTATTGGAATTATATATTTTAATTATATTGGAAACTTCACAAGAGTACTCCTATCGATAAATGAGTAAACACATTTTTTTAAAATTCAATCCCCAAAAAGGGGAAATGGGTTGACAAAAGTCTCAAAATCAAATAGGTACTTTTTCGTCTTTTTCAAAGATAAAAACATGTTACTTTGAATTTGGGGACTTATAAGAAGTAAATAAAGAAACATGTTGTAAAGAAAATTAAGTAGGTATCCTAAAAAAATAATGCTGTCCAAAGTAAATACTCCACGTGTACAAAGTTGGGGGCGAAAGCTAGTATTATAATAAGAAAAGAACAGAGCAGAATCTTCTTCTTTCTACGTTGATGTCGCCACGGTCGTGCATTCTTAGTAACGATCACGAAAGTTAAGCAAGCAAGCGCGCGGTCGGTACTCGGATGGGTGACCAAAAATTTTTCAAATCAATTTTCCACCGTGGCTCTTAAGGCACGTTAAGCTGGTGGTTCAGGGTGCTGTCGAAAGATAGCAGTCGTTCCCAAGGAGGGTTGGTATCAGACCGGCCGTAAAAATGTAATGCCAAATCCTTAAGCAATATTGTCGATATCAAGTCATACTGCACCGACCCCAAATAAGTTGAGAGCAGGGTAGGAAAATGATAATGAGTATCATCCCTTGAGGCCAGTGCAGTAGGTATCACACTATGTTGCTATAGGTTTTGGCATATTTTAACCCCATGGTACGATAATCTGCTTAGGGTACAGAATCCCCCACAGTCGGCTTTCTCGACACCCACAAACTTTTCCATTTAATATTTTATACTTTTTTTAAGCGATACCACAATATACATAAAAAATTACATACAATTATGAAGAAAAGTGATTATCACAACAGGTAAAAAAATAAACTTGCTATTCCAAATTTCAGACTTCACAAAACTAGTCACTGATTTATGTGGAAATGTATATAAATTCCCACATCATGCACCTAACTGAACTTCCGTCACATAAATTTAAACTTCACATTAAACAAATTTTAAAGTGCAAGAATATACTTATAGACTACAAAAATGTGTGGATACATCAAAATGTACTCGATTCTCCATTGTAATCTAGTGAGATATCAATATGTGTAAAATTTTAATTTTCTATTTGACAATAATGTAAGGAAAGATTTCTTAAATCTAATTTTTATGTATATTTTTTTATTGTAAGTTTAATTGTTAGTCTTTATTTTGTTATATTATTATGATTAATTATTAAAGACTTGACAACGTGAATTGTGACTCTTTTCAAATCAATCAATACAATATTCAATAAAATGATCCACCGTGCTGGGATACCTTAATTATCTAATGACAGATTTTTAACAATTAAAAACAAATAATTTTTATTATGAGCAACTGGTGTTCTCTTGACTGTACTTACTCGTCGAAAAGACTTACTCTTTTCGACGAGTCAGATCGTTTTAGTCCCTCGATCGGTTTCGAGGGATCAGACCGGAATGACTCGTTTTTTTTGGGAATTCGTTTACACTTATTGCTACATCCGGCAGTGTTGACTATGTAGTGCCTCTAAATAGTAACAGGTTGCCAGCCTGTAGCTTACTTATACAACATGTAAATTAAATAACCAACACCCTGAATACAGGTGGTTTGGGATCGGCTTCTGAGTTGATTTCAAAAATATGAAAAAAAAACGATATAAAAAAAAAACAAAAGTCAAAAGTACCCAGAAAATATCAATATATTCTGGGTACTTTTGTTTTTTTTAAAAATATTTTTTTTGAAATCAACTCAGAAGCCGATCCCAAACCACCTGTATTCAGGGTGTTGGTTATTTAATTTACATATTGTATACTAGACCTTATACAATTATTATTTTTTATTATGAATGACCGTTTTTATAGCGAAGTTGCTAGAGCGAAGAATTAATAGAACTCGTTTTAAAACGTTATTAAAAAGAACTTTAAAAAATACAATGGTGTTTATTTTATCAAGTAATTGCTTGTACTTTTGCCATATTTTAAAATGCAAAAATAAAATATATAGCTTTAAAGAAACAGAAACAAACACAATATTTCCAAGCGATCCTGTAATGGAAACCATGTATTTAAACCACTCATTAAGTGAAACTGTACAATTAGCTGAGCCGTTAAACATATCTTTTAAAAAGGTAGAAAAGTTATTGAAGCTTAGTACAAGTGTAAAATATAAATGCTATGTTGCAACTGCGACTTATACAGCGGACTCTAGTTAGCTTGAGATATATTGCAGATATTAAACTCATTACCTCCCTCTACACATCCGAGTGTATAATCCAATGGACATTATAGCGGTGCACAGAGCCGAAAGCAGGGATCTGTAGGTCCTAGAAATATTTTTCAAAGTCCATTATGGCTTTTTGCTATAAACTTGGCAGCAAAGTAATCTAATCTTAAGCTTTCTAGCACTGTAATTGATGATTTTTTTTAAAGTTATAAATTAATATGCTGTTAACACAATAATAATAATCTAGTAAGCCCCTTCAACTAACTAAGCTTATGCACTTATGCTAGGAGTGGGTTAACGTAAGTATTCAAACGGTGGCTGAGGATCGATCTCGAGAAACCGAGTCCACCTGTCTGTGCATTCGCTACCGACACTTTTAATTATGCATAAAATGATCTAGCAAATTACTTAATAAATTTTGTTGTTGATCTTTTTCTAATACTCAACTAATTTTATATAATGTTTAGTTTGACCATCTCTGTGATCTAATGGTTCATCAGGCTCAAGTCCAAAGGTACCTGGTCTCTACAAATTTGGGCTAGTAGTAGGATGATAGCTACAAACAAACCTAAGACTGTCGCCATAGCAGCAATTCTAGTTGTTGTATTTCTGTAATGAATTCGTAAGTAAGATATCTTCTTCTTTCTTCTTCAATCGTTGCTCATTTCGGTTCGGATGCGCATCCACCTTTAGCCTTTTGTTAAGACCAGAAAAAGTTATAAGGTAGGTAGTTGACATTTTGAAAACAGTTCTCAAAAATGTTCACTATCTTTTCAGTTCTCGAAATAATTTAATTAATGATTGTAGTTAAGCAGTATCAATTTCCAAAACTGATACCAGTTTGATCAATGCAAACTCATGCTAGTGGCATAGATGAACCTATTCCATTGGAAAGTTTGCTTGCTCAATTTAATTTAATAGCTGATACTAAGATCCCCTTTTAAACGTTATAATTTATTAAAATGCTTTTTAATATTGATAGTAAAGTTACCGGCAACATGTCGTATATAAATGGCATTAACATCAATATTCCAACTGTGTAATATATTTGTAGTACCTATTTAGAAAATTATACAAAAGAATTATTCAAAAGCTAATTATGTTTGGTAAATTAAGTGATACTACAATCATTTTCTTACAAAGTAAATTACAAATCACGATTACCCTAATTTTCGTCGATAAGAAATCAAACGATGTTAATCACAATTAAATCTCTCAAACTTTTTATTAGAATTTTGTGGTATTTCACATAAATTACTATTAAATCTAACATCTCGATTACGTCTCTGCTACTAGTTCACGAACACCGGCTAAAGTGGGTTATCAAAACTAGTTGACATCAACAAAATTTGCCAATGCCTACAAATCGGAACCTGTCTTAGGTCACACCTGCTGAGAATATGTAGTCCAAATAAATAATTAAAACGCATTTCATTTGACTGTAGATTTTATTGGTCGTTTGAGAGTTCAACTAGCATTAAGTTTATGAATAAAATGTATTTAAATTTAAGTTAATTAAATGTAGAGGTGAAGGTTGTAATGAATTTTATCGTATCTCCTTTACAAACACGGCAAAGATAAAACATTATGAAGTATTCAATATTAGTTAGAGTGAATGAACTAAGTAGGAAATAAGTAGTAAGCTTTCGTTTCAAAAATATTAGTAAGTATAAAATAAACTTTCTGATACAGTCCAATATGAGTTAAGAAGCTGTTATTTAAATAATTGTATTTAAATAACAGCTTCTTAACTATGTCAGGGTACTCTCTGTCTCCATTATGTATCTCAACGAAAATAAATGTAGGTATCTTGGTGCTCACTGATACTTCTGACAAGATGGTAACGCATTTTTATATACGAGTGATGGTTAAAAGATGATATACGCCGTCAGTTTCATCGAATTCCTCCCTTAACAAGAGAGATAAAATAGTTTTTATCCAGACTGTAATTTATTACGTTAAGAACGGTGAAAATGTTTTGCGAATTGTGGAACCTTATGTCCAATTCACTATACAATATTTTTTGATGTGCTATAAAACGTTTCCAACCGTATTCTTAGATCTTAATTACAATCTTAATAAACTGAACATGTAATTGATTGCGACATACCAAATAGTAATCAATGAAGAAATGTTGACAAACACCGTTCACTAACCCAAAATACTGTCGCAGGGTCCAATATTAGCTATGCGAGAGAAAGCTATGGCATTATATCGTTTATCAACGATTTTGTTTCACTCGATGTAGGTTGGTCTATTTAGAAGAATTGAAATATAGTCATTCATTAATATATCGATCTAAAGAGTTTAATGTTGAAAATTCTTCAAGTGTTCAGCACCCGGTTTTTATAGAATTTCTTTTTACAGATAAATTTAAAAAAGCATGTTGTGGATTAAAATTCATAATCACAGTCTTTATAATTCGACCCACTGCTGGGACTCCTTGTCATCGAAGGAGGTTTAGGCAGTAGTCCACCACGCTTGCTCAATGCGGAATGGTGGACGGAGTTTAAGGTGGTCAATACCCCTTTGCAGATCCATTAGTCGCCTTCTACGACACCCATTGGAGGATATGGGGTGATGCTATTCTACTCTGCCAGCATCACATGGCGGGAAAAAAATCGTAATAAAAATAAAAAATACCTTAAATATTATCGATTACTGACAGTTTGATATTTACAAGAAAATCAAATAAAATCATATGAACTCAATATGTATACTTAAAGGTACGTGAATTTGACGTAGTAAAGATGATCCGCCAGAAAGTTTCTGAGATAATTATACCTGTGCAACCCTATCCAATGAAATAGTTTTTAAGTTCAAATACAAATAATTGTAGCATCGCCATCTTCCCTCTGTTTATTTGTTTTAATCATGTCCATCCAAAGGTTGCCTGGAAGAGAACGTGCCTAGCGATACGGTCGCCCATTGTAATTTGGACTGTAAATGTTTATACTGTAATCTTTTTATATATATGTCGATGTGCAATAAAGATTATTGCTATTCTATACTTTAATAACAATAGATAGCAGAATTGAATAAAATATAGATGTTGTTCCACATATTAACTAAAATACAATTGGGAATAGAACAGAAACTTGAATAGACCGTTATGTATAATTCAAACCAAAAATATCCATAAAAAAAAAATATTTCCACGCACACACCAATTATATAGCCCAAAGTAAGTATCATTAAGAACTTGTGATATGGATACTAAATAACAGACATTTTTAATTTATAGATTTTTAGATTTAAAGATTTAATTTTATATTAAATTAAATTATAGATTTAATTATTAATTTTAGATATTGTTATAAATAAACCTAAATATATACGATATAAACAACCGTTCATCACACATATATTTGCCGCTTCCAGGATTCGAACCTGGACCGCTTGATGTATAGGCAGCTATACTGACCACTCTACCACAACGGCGTTAACTGTCTAATGCGTACTTTAATCTTAAAGTTAATCTAAATAAGTATGTACCCCTGTACATCTCTATTTAGATTTAGGTACTCCTTAACTAATTATATGATAAATATCAATAAATGAATAATAGGTAGCTTCATTTTGATATGAAAAGCAAAAAAGTATTTGTAAATTTGTTTACAAGTAATTTCGAACAAAGTCAATCCAAATTGTTTTCTCATTATCCAAATTACGAATGTTTTATTTAATATCTATTAATAATTGGTACAAACATATTTACTTAATTGATTTATTAGGAGTAACTTCAGGATGGCTAAAACAGTAAGTAGGTACCATACTTTTCTACATCACTTAGGACCAGTTGCGCCAAGTTTTAAGTTTTAAAATTTTGCAAGAAGTTCCCTTTTCAAATATAATTACCTAATTACTTTAATTTTTTACGAAATGTTAAGAAGTATTAACTTGGTGCAATCGGTCGAGACTTCCCATGTTTTCTTGAAAAATTCTGCTGACAATACCTATTCCGAATATTGGTATCGAAAGATCTTAAAATAAATAAATTTGATAGGAAATCGATTTCAAATTATTCACAAGAAATTATTTAGTAATGTAGGAATACCTAATGAATAACATCATGGTATATTTTTATATAAATCTAATATAAATCCTCATATTTGACTTCACAAGATATCACTCGATTATTAAAAATCTTTCAAAGCTTCCTTGATAAGACAAAGACGCCTTTTTAAATGTTAAGCGGTGACAAAACATGAGTAATGACTCACAATCCGATAATGTTATGCTGGACTCGTCCGGGACATTAACAAATGTCCCATACAAAATGATAACAATTCCCTTTTGTTAGTTCAACATTTACCGTCGTATAACTACTACGTGTTGGTTACAGTTTGATTTTTAAATCTATTTTTAAAGGTTAGGGTTATCATGAAAGGTTTGACCTTAGTGCTACTAGCTGTGATTGTAAATAATGCAGTTGGTAAATATGTGGATAAAAGAAAGTGTCCTGAAGTGCGAGCTGTACCTCATTTTGATTTGTCTCGAGTAAGTATCAAACTCCATTTAAAGTTCACAACTCCATTACAACTATTTGAAGTCCTTCACATTAAAAGGTTGGAAAGTGCGTAGCTACCTACATAGATACTTCATTCTCCGTGGGCCTGTTGTAACTAAAATTAAGTCTGATCCTCTAGAATTATTTATTTGATTTTCTAGGAACTGAAGCGTCATTACTGTTTTAGAATCAAATGTTTTGTCATAAATTACGAATTTAAGAAACAAAAAAGCAAGTTAAAGCTGTATGAAGCATATTTGATTATATTTATACAATATTTCAAAATATGTAACGAAGTTCAAATCTTTGATACAACTATTATCCTAAGTAACTATATAGAAAAGCTTCAATAATACATAATATTATTGATACATAATAATATTACTGTTTGACGTGTATTAATTTGCATGAATAATTTTATTTCACGCTATACTCTACATATTATTTGAAAAATATTATACCTATTAATATTGCGTCTATCTATGAGTCTATCGTGTCTTTAATTTATCTGATTGTCACACATTAACAAAATGTCTAGCAAGCGCATACAATGTCTTGTGTGCAAGAATTTCCGAAATTTAAAAATGTCGAATATTTATAACGGTTCGATTGCAATGTTCTTTATAGATTCGTATATTTATTTCTACACTGGAAGTAGCTTACAATGTGTAGGCGCCGGACGCACGCTTGATAACGACCACCAATTCATTATTATTCGTCATTGAATATTAATTATTATGAACCTATGTCCATAAATCATTATGAATTGTGATTGACTTTTGTTGCGACTTCATTAATATGAGTGATTGGTAGGTACTCACGAATGATAGCTACGATAATATTTATTTTAAAGCAGTCATTAAATATTATGAAAACAATAGAACCATAGAGAGATAGCCTAAGAATACCGAAAACCTTAAAATATCAGATCTATGGAATAATTTTTGCGTTTACAAATGTGTAAATATTTTTAATTCTAGAAAAAATAAACTGAAAAAAATCAAGTGGTTAACGCAGCCGCCCGGATTGCGGAAGATGCTGATGATTCCCGCCTCGATTTTTTCTAGTGTATTTTTTCTAGAATTTTGCTAATTCATATATGCCGAAATATTTAGAAAAAAATAAATCTTCAATTTACTTCTGTAAAAGTATAATCCGTGATGCCCGCTGCATGAACGGTATTTCGGTATAACACTTGACAAGTGTACTCTGCGATGGCTACAATTTTACATCAAAGCATCAAAGTTTTCTTTCAACATGTTCGATCACTCAGATCACTCATATTTCACATCATTATCTTTATCTTTGGGTGACAATTTTACAATTATAACTTGAGCAGGAAATGTCAGTTATGGACCGTGAGAATAATGAGTATAGGCATGGCTTTCCTCTTCTGGACGTAAACTGTACATAACTAGTGTAATTTGAAGAAACGAATCATTTAAATCTGTTGCCACTTGGTTCAGCAAGACGCGATTATTCCTGAGGCTTATCTGGTCTTCATGGACTGCGACACCGCTATAATTCAGATCGCTTACTTTCTTCCCGCCATTCAACATTCTGTGTACTATTTTCTATTTCTAAAATATCAAACTCTTACAAACGTAATATGCAATTTAAAAATAGACAAGTACTTAATAAAAAGAATATTGATCAACTGCTTACAATGCTACATATAATTTTCATGTAAAATTTCAAAAGACATGTCTATTTGGTCATTTGCATACATTATTCAATAGTGCGATTGTCTCTCTTCGGAGAGTGTCATCCATTTGGATGCTTACAAGTCATTGTATCATTTCACTTTCTATTGTTTGACGTGTTCGGCTACTACGTTTACTATTTTTTACATCGTGGGTGGCTCGTGTTAAGTGCAAATTGTTGTTTTTGTCTCTCCAACAGTCGGTGCGGTTTGCTTTAATGTGTTCTACATTTTCATTTTTTTCCCGTCCCTATACTTAAAATCTATTGCATTTAGAAGTAATGAAAAAACTCAAACGAGCCTTGGAGACAATTAAAATATAGAAATTACCATTATCTATTTGTTTTTCTTAAAAGTGAATGACACACATCCGATAGCGTCCTCAAAGTATCGGTTACATTTAGGTGTTTTTATTTTTTTGCAAATTTTATTTAAATGTTATGAGAATAGATGAAACGAAAGAAATAATATAAGTCGCATTACTTAGGAAAAGGCTTTTTTCATTGACTATTTTTGTTGGTGGCAGATAGAGAAAAATCAGAGATTTTTAAAGAAATATTCGACTTGTTTTGATAGAAAGGACCTATTTTTATTTCTGTAGCTTCCTCACCATAGAGTAATAATAAAAATCAACCTATACATACTCGCCCTACATAGGCTTTAATAGGTAATTGAAATGCATGGAGAATTTATGAATGCAAGGTAGAATCTGCTAAATCAACAAGCATGATTAATAACGTAACATGAAAACAAGAAGGACCTCAAAATTAGGTGGGTACCTACTTATGTTTTTAAATGACCCACTGGTCCTATAATAGTGCCCTGCGGTACGCTAATTTGTAACTTGGAAAGAATACCAAGTGACCATTTATCTATAGTCATAAATGATAATTGTAACTGCTCCGTAATTTTACTATCTGTGATCATTCGTTTGAACGCAAGCAGAATGGTACGTTTAATTTAGATATCGAAAACAAAACTACGCCAACTCGTCACTTTGCACCTTGGTAACTTTAAAAGCAAAGTTGTAGATGAACAAACACCGTGTCTCGTCAAACAGGCAATCAACAATTTACACAGAAGAAAGACGCAATCATGTCGTGATGTTAAGTTATATACCCAAGTTATGAAACTTTGCAAGTTTCATTACAAGCTTAACAATGATAAAACAGGTGTTTGTTTACTTCGTTTATAATAAAGTGTAGTGTGAACTCAGAGTAATCATGGTGAAGTGTGAAATGGCATAATAGACTCCAAGCAGACGACGACGGATTTACTGTGTGATCTTGTTTGGGATACGATATTTATTACTAAGGGATTAAAGTTGAATTTACTGCGTATAAAAATTACACTACACGAATATCTAATAATTAATATCATGACAAGGATGACGAAGAGTCGAATGATTCTTAGCAAGATTGTATTGATACAACATTGCTGGCTTAGAATCTCGCTCGTATTATTTTGATAGGCAATGATTCACAACACAATAATCTTGCAACTTGAAATAATGTTTTATTTAGCTAAATTCCATTTGGTACTTTCAAATTAAAATACTAGAAATTTTAAATTTATTTGTCTTTTTACGTTACTTTTTTCTTAAAAGCTGCATAAAGAAAAAATTACATATGGTTCAAAATTTGATTTTACTTTCAGATGCTAGGAGATTGGTTCGTGGTGGAGTATTATGCTAGTGCTGAAGAAGCACTGTCATACAGTTGTATGAGAGCAGTGTTTACTGAAGACGACCATGTTCCAGCTGCAGGTAATTCTTATCCAAATTTCAATTTGGCCTATCCTTGTCCATTTTCATTCTGCTCATTCAAATGTAAAAAATCCTAAATTATTAGTAGGTATATGAATGCCCAATTAACATTGAGGTATGCTGCGCTGTCCTGTGCTTTAATCTATTGTCAAATCGCTTAAATTTAATGAATTTATTAAAATGAAGAAAAACAAACAAACTTTTTATGTGTTAAGCACAACCTTGTTGCGGTTGTGCTTAAAATATAAAATTTAACACAGTGGAACGCATCATAGCTACTTAGTGTTGTTTGTTCACTTTAACAGAGACAAAAACTTAACTTAGTTAAATTAATAGTTTATTAAAAATATGTAAACTAGGTGGAAGACCCATATGTAGGTCGTCTGGGTAGGTATCACCGCCTTTCTTATTTCTGCCATGAAGCAGGTCGCTGTTTTTCGGGAATAATATTAAAGGGAAAGGTAGTCAGTGTAATTACTGAGCATTGAAGACATATTATCTAGTTCCTAGGATGGCAACGCACTTGCAGTGTTTAGCAATTTACCCATAATATTGCAAGTGTCTACAGGCGCCGGTAACCCCATAACAGCAAGCTTGTTTGCCATCTTGTAATTTAAAAAATAACATTTACTTAGGAATCACTGAGTAGTATGTAAACTATACTAATACGACTGTAAAAAGGCAGTCACTAATTGGTTAAGTAAAATGACATATCAAAATACTGAAGATCTCTTAAATTACACTTGGTAGATAAACAAAATATATATTTAAGTTAAGAAATTAGTCAGATAGTTACTGTACTGTATTGGTATAAATATGTATATATATATATATATATATATATATATATATCTAGTCGTGGATTCGCTTATGTACTAGTCATAGTACTATTATATTGTAAAACATCAGAAGGTGGAGGCCTGGTGGTCTGTAACACAAGTATCTTTTTACTTACCATAGATCACCAGTCTCCACAAACAAGCATATGGACTAAATAAATAAATTTATTATTATTATTATTATAAACTATATTGTAAAACGACAATACAAATTGAATTATAATTATTGAGCGCGTCTTTTTTTACATACCTTTGTTCTACTAGTTTTGACAATCTACGATCGAGTGTATAGGTAATGGCGAA
This sequence comes from Elophila nymphaeata, assembly GCA_955850985.1. Classification (NCBI taxonomy): domain Eukaryota; kingdom Metazoa; phylum Arthropoda; class Insecta; order Lepidoptera; family Crambidae; genus Elophila; species Elophila nymphaeata. The sequence goes on along the minus strand of OY039076.1, from coordinate 11,771,876 downwards.
TGGTTTAGCGTATTACCGATGTCGATGAACAGTTGGCCGAAAAATTCATACTCAGTTCTATCAATCAGAGATACCTTATCTTTGGTAGATTCATTCATATTTATTACAGACAGAAACTAAACCTTCATGTGAACTAGCAACAAACACTGATATGTTACCATTAGGGGTTTAGACAAGTGGCAATCGTTTCATAACGAAAAGTTATCGAAATTCGTCATGATAGGCCATCTTCCTTGGTTATCTACAGCGTCTTAGCTTGTGCTACCAACTTACTTAGAGCTACGATTAGCCACGTGATTTAATGATGGCTTTAGTCAATTCCTATACAATTGTTCTTAACGAATTACTTTGCTATTTTGTTTATGGACCCAAATGTTATGCTCTTAAATTAGTCTAAATCATTTCAGCAGTTAGAGTACCTATTCGTTAAATAAACATTCATGAGATCGGTGAACAGTAATTCGGTAAACCTTACTAAGATCGCTGTATTTAATAATCTAGAAAGTAAACCACCACCTGTCAATGTTTATAATAGTCTATTCTGAGTTTGTGTTTGTTTCCAGATGGCACAGTGGAATGGACGCCCGGCGTGACCATGAACTTTACGTACAGATTTGCCGACGACCCCTTAGGGGAGAATCTCCTTGGTAACATTACTTGGAAGGTTGACTTGAACGAGCCTGCGCATTGGACACATGCTGAAAGCACGTGTAAGAGAGAAGTACAATATAATCAGTTGAATTTATCGGCATTAGAGTTGATATTTATATAAGGATTTCATTAATTACTTTTCTTTTAACTTGACGGTGAATTTCTTGGCCTTCATACAATCTTTATGTAAAAGTGTTGATAAGGCTGAACGTGGAAGCGAGCTGCACTCGACCTCAACTACTGACTTTATCGTCATTGCCTTAATACAACAGTACCGTTAACACTATTTTTACGTCATCAATCTTCAATAGTAATATGGTGGTAGCAAGTAAATTTATACTCCTCTGGGGTTTGAATCTTATTCTAATCAACGAAATACAGGCTACGGAAGAGCTTAAACTGGAAGCTACTTATCTAGTGTGGAGGTAATTCCCCCCCAAATAGTAGTCCAGTCAACAAGTTCAAAAACGTGAAAAATAGAGATAAAGCTCCTAAAAATATGAGCAATAGCTCATTGAATTCGGAACGACCTCTAGAAAAATGAGTTTTGAGGATTTTACTGCACGTAAAAAATTGCAATTGTTATTAACAAAATAAGATGAAAAAAAAAGAGGTATTTACGTTTTTGTTAATAACTCATAAACTATAAATATTTACGATATTTGGAAAAAAGGTCCTTAAAGAGGAGGAAATTTCCAAAAAAAAAGTCCCAGCTCTCGGAACTCTACCTCTATTATTTATAATTTTAATTTAACGCTGAAAATAGGGCTCCGCGCAGCCATTACGGCATGGGCGCACTGCAGTTAAAGACAGTTTCTTACATAAAATTATTTTTTATAGTAACAAATATGAATTTAAAAATTTAAATAAATTATGGTGTCATCCAGATACTTGAAAGAATATATTCCCGTTGGAAAAAAATTTTTAAATTAATTTTTCAAAAAGTTATGCAATTGTTAATTAACGAATTTTTTTCCTATCTCCGTTTTCATAAATGACGACATAAAAATTTAAATAATAAACCTATAAATTTTTGGCTCTGTGGAGCTCTTCTTATATATATACTTAACAAGATCCCGCGATAAAAGTTTATTAAAGTTAATTATTTTGTTTATAACAATTTTTTAAAGTTAACAAAAAATGAAAAATCTAAGAAATGTTATTAAAAATTTTTTTTTAAACAAATGTTATATTATTGCTGCTTTCTTAACCAACAATGGCATTAAGTAACATCGGAAAAAAATTTTTTACATCATTTGTTAAGAAATTGTTTATAAACAAATAGACAAGTTTAATATTTAAAGAATTTTTTTTTTACCATTATGTTGTCTTGGCAAAATAATGATTTTTAAAAAAAAAAATTTTTCTTAAATAATTTTTTTTATTGTTTATAATCGTTTTTTTTATATTTCGATTTTTTAAATAATTAGTTAAGAAATTATTTTCTCTTTAAAAATCATAATTGGCATTTCTTCATAGGTAAATAGAAAAAAAAATTTTTTTTATCAATAATTTCATTGTTTGTTAACTTAACAATTTGTTATAAACAAATTCTAACTACCGTTATATTTTTTTTCTAGAGCTAAAAAAAATAACAAAAACAGCCATATATATCAAAATGACACCATAATTTATTTAAATTTTTAAATTCATATTTGTTACTATAAAAAATAATTTTATGTAAGAAACTGTCTTTAACGGCAGTGCGCCCATGCCGTAATGGCTGCGCGGAGCCCTATTTTCAGCGTTAAATTAAAATTATAAATAATAGAGGTAGAGTTCCGAGAGCTGGGACTTTTTTTTCGGAAATTTCCTCCTCTTTAAGGACCTTTTTTCTAAATATCTTAAATATTAATAGTTTATGAGTTATTAACAAAAACGTAAATACCTCTTTTTTTTCATCTTATTTTGTTAATAACAATTGCAATTTTTTACGTGCAGTAAAATCCTCAAAACTCATTTTTCTAGAGGTCGTTCCGAATCCAATGAGCTATTGCTCATATTTTTAGGAGCTTTATCTCTATTTTTCACGTTTTTGAACTTGTTGACTGGACTATAGGTACTTCTGTGTCTGTCGGGTTGATTGAGGTAATTCCCCCAAAACAGGCACTTCAATATCGCGCGACTAGTCCACGGGTGTCACTGTCCTACCTATCTTAAAATTTTAAGTATCTATGTATAAAAATGTACTATTGTTAAAATGTTTATTTTGCAGACGACGGCATATACAACACTTACGTTTTGGACACGGAATATAAAACCTGGGCTTTGCTTCTGCATTGTGCAGAGCAGAGAGAAGGGGCCAGGTGGTTGAGCGCCTTCGTGCTATCCAGAACAACGAGCCTCCCTAAAAACGTAATGGCTTACCTGAGAGATAAACTGCCAAGGTAATGAAGAACTAATATTATTGCGAGTAAATTTCTAATTGATTAGCTATAGCCCAATACATCTGACGACAAAGTTAAAATTGATAATTTAATTTTAGATACGTGAAAATAGTCCGATTGTATGATTTAGAAATGGTTCAATGTAAGAATAAATTGCAAAGTATTCTTATCTAACATCTACTTAAATTATGTTAGTTTTCAGGCAGGGATATACTTATTATTCTATTGGCGGGGAAGGGAATATTAAAGAAAACATTAGCGGAAAATATCCAAAAATAGGAATGATATTATTGATGATAACAATAAAAATTATACCTAATAATAATAATAATATATTTGGAATGTATATAACGGACTAATTTAATACATGTCAGATCGCCGAGGAAGGGGCGTCTTGCAAGCGCTGCGTTTACGTTGTGCCAAACCACAAAGGAGTAAAATAATAGTTCCGGCGTAATGGGTACGCGCTAGTGTGATGCTGAAGTTCCTCTCCAACGCAAAATACCTGGATGCTACTTAAATAATGTTGGATTAGAGCCAATGGGTTTGTGTCTGCTCACCGTTGACATATACCATAATGTCCAACTGTCATGACAGTCACAACTCCATTCGGGGATACCCGCTCTAATAAAACATTTACGATAGATAATACCACGCGCCGTTATACACATAATAGTATAGATATTTTTATAAATAAACTTAAATTAATACAGCAACAACCATGACTCGTGAACAAATGTTTGTGTTTATCACACTTACATTTGTTCCTACCAGGACTCGAACCCGGACCGCTTGATGTGTAGGCAGCGTTAATTGTCACTCCACAACGGCGGCGTCAATACAGAATGAATACAAAATTTACCTTATTGCAAATATATACAAATTAATCACACAAAGATGATTACGGCAATAAAATTAGTAGAATTTTATTATTGTAACATTTTTGCTAATAGGTACTTTTCTAACGAAAGAGCATAAGCAAAATTGATATTGGTATCGCTGCGACATTTGTATTTTCAAATGTTTTTTGTTCGTAGTAATTATATAAGATCATAATCAAAGAACTTACATATGTACTAAGAAAAATACAAAGAGTTTTTGTTACGATTCAATAATAAATATTATGCGGATGCTCAATCAAAATATTTCCAAGGGATAATATTCTTTGGAAATATTTGTATAGCCCTTAAAATTCGAGGTACGAAAACTTAATTCCACGAATCTACAATATTATTCGAACACTCTTTTTGGAACATATTGGAATTTCTTATATTCATTTTGAAGCATACCTAATTTCTGCGACGATTTGTTAAGAACAGATGGTAAATTATTCATAAAATTTTATTTATTTTGAGTATTTCTTAGTGACACTCCTGAACGAAGAATGCTATCTAACCTCAACTGGACACCAGTATTCATCAGTACTTGTTTTATAACGAGAATCATATTAAAATGCTTAAGTAATCCATATAATAATATAATAATCCAGTTCAAGAGTGTCTTCAAGCAAAATCGGAAAGTTCTTTAATGGCAATGTCTCCACTCAAATTTTTCACCCGCTTCTATTATGTGTTATAACCTTTTATAATTATTATAAATGTATATAAAACTATGAACACCCTATCTACACGTACTACGTGCAATGAAATCGACTCACCGGAACGCTTTGGTTCGGAACTCCCTAATCAAAATTTACAATTAGTAGTTATAATAATTTTTAGCCCCGTGTATTAAACAAGAACCTAAAATAACATTAGACCAGTTTTTACTGTGATAGATTTTGGTTTATTGATTTTACAAATTGAAAACCAAATGCAGTTAAAAGATCTAAAATTTTTGAAGAAATCAGCTGAATTTTAAGGGTCAGTAAATCTGTAAGATTAATCAATTATTCAATAAACAATAATTCAATTAACTCTGAACACTCTGCATAGTCACAGAAATGGCGTATGACGTTAAAATGAGAAACCTGGGTTTTCGAAGAAATGAGTCTATTGTCACCAATACTTCGTATAACGATGTTTAGAGTAGATTAAATAAAGCTTATGAAATATACATTCAAATTATATTTACCTACATGTATTGTTTATCTAATCTTATTTTTATATACCGATATATTAAGAATCGACACCTACGAGGTAAGTCGATTTTGTTGCACGTAAGTGTATTTAGGAAAACTTTGCTGAAGGTTTTAAATTCAAATTTGAATTTTAGTTATAAAAATAACGAAGACTTTATTAAAGTATTAGAAAGTACATTGTTTGATATGAAACATTAATTATGGTCTGAATTTGCTACAACTATTTTGAAGCAATTAGGAAATTCTCGTAAATCATTGGACCATGACTATGCTAGGTACCTTTAAATCGTCAAAAACGGGAGATGAAAATGATTTGATCGATTTTCTTTCTTAACAGTCTTAATTTTCTTCAAACGGACTACTATTTAATTTTTAGTACCCAGGTCACTAATTTTTCTGTGATCAAAAACGGTAATCTGTCTTCTATTTATTTGCTCTTTACTATAAAGAAAGAGAATCTTATCTCGGCGGAATTATTTCTTAAGTCTTACAAATGAATAGCTGTCTCTTGACAGTGAGTGATGTGTCAAATTCAAAACGTATTTATTAGCGAAAACCGTTTCCAAATTATTCGTTTGATAAATATTTTTGTAAACTTTTCATTTTGTTCAATATGATCAAATATGATTTTACAAATTTATGACGTTCTAAAATTAACAATTCACTTATTTTTGTAATATAATATAAGCAGGTGTCGTTTTCGGAATGGATTTTTGTTATGAAAACTACGTTTTTTAAATTACTCGAAAGAACAAATGCGTAAAAATGATACAATTTCGGTTGGTTCAAAACCACTAATAATTATGTACAAAGTTTTGTGTATGTGTGACAAAAAGAGCTAAAAAGAACATAATAATCCAATGTAACAAAAATATTATATTATATTAGAGCAGTATGCACAAGTACACAAGCCAATCATCCATTTTTCCATGCCACATCGGTCCGTAAAAAATCGGACTGCCGGACAGTACAATTCCTGGTAGTCCGCCCTACCACTATCTAAACTGAGGACATTCTAGCTCCTGGGGTTCTGAGTTCAGGAGCTCTGGATCTGATGACTCAAAACGGCAGAATTAGTATAATTGCAAGATCTATACGGAAATTATGATTTCAAAATCAAAACAATTTTCATCTAGAGACGGTAGGCGTAGCAACCTCAAATCTATTGAAAGGCTAGGCGGCGACGACATGCAAGCGGCGGGCATTTAGCCAATATTATTTAGAACGTGGCCAAATCTCGAAATCTAATCAGTACTCTCTGCATTTTTCATTTTCTGTACGGTAAATTACGTGTTTCCTTGTCACTTTTTAACTTAGTCGTAAGTCGTAGGTAACGTATAAAAGGCATTAAGAAATTTCTCGAAACTTGTCTCAATTTTAGTGGTGTCATTTTGTCTCATTTAGTAGGTACTTATATTATTATCAATTTCAAAAGTTGGAAATGTCACCGGTTCAATCCCTGGAAAGCAAACTTTGTGCTTTATTTGATTGGTGGCTGGTTTGAAACATTCCTAGCTACGAGTAGTTTTAATAATTCTAAATGTTGTATTTCGAAAGTAGGTAGTATTTCGAAATAGAGTGGTCAGTTACTCATTCCACGCCGTTGTGGTGGAGTGGTCAGTAACGCTGCCTACACATCGGGCGGTCCGGGTTCGAGTCCTGGTAGTGGCAAATGTTAGTGTGGTGAACATGAATATTTTTTCACGAGTCATGGTTGTTTATATATTAGGTTGGGGAAAAAGTCTTTTCGCATTATAGTATGTATAAACTTGTAATAAAATCTCTTTGGCTATACTATTTGTATCTGGCTGGTTTTGGTATCATTGAAAGTTTAAATTTTAAAGAACATAATTCCAAATTCAAATTAGGAAAAATGTGTGATTTTCATTTGTTTTTCGTACCGCCAAGATGAGTGAATCTAATGAAGAAATTCGATACATTTTAAAATTTTACTACAAAAAAGGTAAAAATGCAACGCAAGCCGCGAAAAAAATTTGCGATGTTTATGGACCTAGTGCAGTGTCTGTGAGAGTAGCACAAATTTGGTTTAAGCGTTTTCAATCCGGAAATTTTGATGTCAAAGATGCACGTCGCTCTGGTCGCCCTATTACAAATAAAATGGATGCCATTTTTCAAAAAGTGGAGCTAGATCAGCATGTCAGTAGTTACGACGTAGCTGAAGAACTGGGAATTGACCACAAAACAGTTTTGGCGCATTTGAAAAAAACTGGGAACACAAAAAAGCTCGACATTTAGGTACCTCACGAGCTCACTGAAAGAAACCTAATGAACCGTGTACTCATTTGTGATTCTTTATTACGACGTAATGAAACCGAACCATTTTTGAAGAAGCTATCAGCTTCTTCAAAAATGGTTCAGTTTCATGGTGATGAAAAGTGGATCACGTACGACAAGAACGTGCGGAAAAGGTCGTGGTCAAAGGCCGGTCAGGCTTCACAGACTGTGGCGAAATCCGGGTTAACTCGCAACAAGGTGATGCTGTGTGTGTGGTGGGATTGGAAGGGCATTATTCATTATGAGCTGTTACCACCAGGCAGGACCATCGATTCTGAACTCTACTGCGAACAACGGATGAGATTAAAGCAAGAAGTTGAGAGAAAGCGGCCGGAATTAATCAACAGAAGGGGTGTGGTTTTTCATCATGATAACGCTAGACCTCACACATCTTTAGCCACTCAGCAAAAATTAAGAGAGTTTGGCTGGGAGGTGTTAATGCATCCGCCGTATAGTCCTGACCTTGCACCTTCAGATTTCCACCTGTTTCGGTCTCTTCAGAATTCTTTAGGCAGTGTCAGGTTAACATCACGAGAGGACTGCCAAAACCACTTGTCGCGGTATTTTGACCAGAAGTCCCAAAATTTCTATAGCAATGGGATCATGTCCCTACCTACAAGATGGCAAAAAGTTATCGAACAAAATGGTACCTACATACTTTAGTTAAATGTAAATAAACTATATTAAAAAATGTTTTGAATTTTCTTAAAAAATGCGAAGAAACTTTTTCCCCAACCTATTATTTATTTCAGTTTATTTATGAAATATTTAGATTATTATGTATACCTATTTGTCCGTTATCTAGTATCCATAACACATGTTCTTGATGATACTTATTTTGGGCTAGATAATTGGTGTGAGCGTGGAAATATATTATTTATTCACACACATTTCAGATTCATTGTGTTGACTTAACTACGAATAAAGTGCTTCCATCCAGCTCAACACGCCACCGAACTATTTGTCAATTGTTCAATTGTTGCATCCCTTTGTCAATTATTTCTTTCAAACCTTTAAAATTAATATGTGATTTATTATTCCAGATATGACGTCGACATCAAGTACGTGTTTCCCATTTCTCATAAAGATTGTTCTTCAAAGCCTGCCAAAGCAGACTACACGCCAATCTTAGTTGAAGTCGGAAGCAAAATCCCGAGGAAACCAGGCATCACCTACAAAGTTGCTTTAGGACATTAGAACTACCAGTATTCGAAATAGAGTCCCAATTGATGTATGATATTGTGCCATAACAAGTAATAATGATGAATTCATATGTGATATATGTTGAACTAATATGATCTTATAAATGAATAAGAAATAGTGTGTGATTCATTTAGTGGAGTTAATGACGACTTTCACAAAAATTAAACGCTTTTCTGAATTGTGGGTACATTCAATATTTAATTTCAGTATTTTTCACTGACAATTTCGATAGTTAAATTACTAATTGTTTTGTAGAGCCCGATTTATTGTTATTCAACTCTACCACAAAAGATCCTCTCCACTTGGTCATAAGTAATAACCATGAATCTACCGACAAGTGTCTGAATATTATTGTCTAGTTTATTAGAGCCGTTTGTTTGTTAAAATTTCATGTATGATGATGTTATAAGATCATTATTGATGAGGTCCAAAATAAATGATATTTTTATATACTATTATTTTTTGTTACAACTTTTTTTCAGCTCCTATAAGAGTAATAATCAATTCTTAAAAAAGTTTGTGTATACTGGGTGTAAAAGACATGAGCAGTCAAACGAAAACCACGTATTCTATACATCAAAATAAAACATATTTCAAAAAAAATATTGCTGGGAAATGATTTTTATTTTTTGGTGTTACAAAAAATTGCAAATTGTACCGCGCAATGTAAAGGGCTCAACTCGCACGCAACTCGCAAAACTGCGATAATTTTGCTTGACGGCGGCCCCGTTCGTTAGTGTCCGTGCGCATCGAGTGAGCTACATTGAACGCTAACGTTTTGAAGCCATTTTTTGTTATGAAATACTAAAAAAATTATAATGTTTCTTTGGACAATAATTAAGAAATAACGTATACAATACGTTTTCATAAAAAAATGAAAAAAAAAATTATGACTTTGACCTTCAATAAAATCGTAACTATCAATTTCCCAGGTATAGTCTAAAGGAAGAAAAATGTTGTGACGGTGAGCAGAATACATGGTTTTCGTTTGACTGCTCATGTCTTTTACACCCTGTATATTATTACATTAATATAAAGTTATTTATCCAGTACACATTGTTTTAATTCCTCATACATTTCAGAGTAAAATTACAAATCTTTAACTTACCTACCGACACTTTTCCTTACTAGGCATAACATTTTGACAGATATCCCATACAAGATGTGTAAAAATCCTACCGCTAGCAAGTCTATAACGAGTTATTGAACTGTGATGCCTAAATGAAACTAGGTCAGACGAAAATAAAATCCGATAGCTTTTCCCACATTTCTCGAGACAGGTAAACTTGATCCGTACAGAAGTTTTTGCAGAATTATTAACTGTCTTAAAAGTCTGATCACCAGGTTCTTTACAAAACTGGAGACAATGTCCACCACTCTTCAAATTCAGATCAGCATTGCACTGTCCTATTTTATTAAGTTTAAAAACATTAGGTATAAATTTATTTCAATCTTGTCTTCTATAAAATTATTGAGCGTGTTCATATCTTCGTTAAGAACGAATTCTTTGAAAAAAGAAGCTTTCCTCTCATCTGGGGAATGAAAAAAGATCTCACTAAACTATCTTCAAATTTTATGCTCCGGACCTGATCCTTAAGTCAGAAGTCTCTGGAAGCTAGATCTGCAGATTTATGGTGGGTGTTTAATAATTTGAAACCCGCTTTTCGAATGCATTGGAACTTATTGTGTTCTCTTTGTGATACAACTCCGGCTCGCTGTTTGCCTCACCTTTTTCGTTGATGGCTTCCAGCAAGCCATTTATTTATTTAGCCTTGTAAGAAAAAGTAAAAGTCGACTCCTTTTCTAGGTTATTCCCCATAACTGTATCCTTGGAATCCTGAACAACGAACAACATAGCCGTCATCTGTGGATGTTCTGGTCAGCTTTCAGCTTTTTGTACTAGAGAAGTGAATTGAGAAGTTATGTTACTTTTGTATATAAGTAAATTGAATTGATCGCTTCAACTAAACATAATATAATGCATGCAACATAATATCATATCATGTTTTCAACACAAAGTGCCAGTAATTATATAGCTGGTAACGATCAACATTTTAGGAAACTCCGCTAAACACTGCAATGTCAAACGACGCATGTGCGTGCAAAATACTTGATGTTTTTACTGTTTTCCACTTCATTTAATATTAAAATATTAACGTTGAACGAACACAGCTAGATAGGGCACGAACATTGTTCCACGACGTAATTAGTATGCTTAGAGGGTTCCGTCTGTGGTCTGCACAATACGTAAGCACACATCGACAATATCTTTTTGACATTCAAACTTGACCGTGTCTAAACTGACCGACAATAATACCAATTCATGTAGAACATCACAATTTCCACATTTATTCGGTTGAAGGCGAAATCTTCCAAAGACTAGATGTTTAAATCAGATGGGTAGGTATTTTCAAAAATTGTACTGTCTTCTTCTTTTAAATGAATGGCGTTCGCGACACATAACGATTACGCATTTAGACAATGTCAATTGAAAAATGTCAATTGAAAATGTACTTATAAACAGACGATTGTACGGTAGATTAAGTTAAAAATGGAGTCTCTCAACACGTGTTTTTACACAACAATAACTCAGGACAAACTCCTCATATCTCTTGTATTAGATGACCTATTTTCTTTTATAGTGGGAAACTTCGTCTACAAAAAAGGGTTAATGATTTTAATACTGTTAGGTACACTCAAAATGCCTAACTAAACTAATAACTAATGATGTAAGCGTTTAACTTGGTGGCAAAATGCTGTGGACCGTTTAGTAAAGAAATTGGTAACCATGAACGCCAGTAACATCAGTGGCATCAATCGCACCTTGTCAGGAGACTGAAAGAATACATTGTATGCGTGGTCATTACTTGGCATTCAAAGCATTTCTTGGATAATTTAAGTTAAATTTTTTAACCGAATTGAGAACGTCCTCCTTTTTGAAGTCGGTTAAAAATGGAGTTACTCAACACGTATTTTTACAAGAACTCGGGAGAAACTATTCTGTTTCAGCCTGTAGGTAGGTACTTAATTTTACCCATTTCTCTGTTTTACTTATATTCAAAGTTTTTTTTTATTCAAAATACTATTTCATTTGTAGTAGGTGCGGATTAATACATTATTATGTTGTCCCATAATAGTCGACAGAAGTTAGGCATTAAACAAAATCGTTTTCAAATTCGTGTAATATATTCTTTGACCTAGCCGAGCAATTCAGGCATCTTACGCAAAGTTCTTGTTATAAGTATGAAATATACTGATGTTGTGTTTTTCATGACACCCCAACCATGATGGCGAACGTCCGAGTGTGCGTGTGCTTTTTAATTTTGTTTGTGAGTTACAAGTTGGTTTCAGCAGAGGTAGGATATTTTATAATTATAATTATTATATATATAATTATGTGCAGCTAAAATATTGTGATATAATGTTAGTGAAATTATTTTTGCAAATATAATTATATAAAATAGCGTTACATGACATAGTATAAAATAAAGTCGCTTTTTCTGTATGTGCGCTTAGAACTTAAACTACGCAATGGATTTAAATGCGGTTTTCAGCAATAGATGAGTGATTAAAGAGGAAGGTATAATTCATTAAGGTCAAAGTAAGTACCCTAAATACTATCCCTGCGAAGTAGTGTAATATAAAGTTCAAGTATGATTAAATAGTTAATTCATTTACTTACTTACAAATGAGTTCAATGCCTATACAGTCTTTAGCAGTCACAATCATTAGTTTCATATTATTTTAAATTACTATGAGGTATATGATTTTAAGAGAAAAATCTTTTTTGTTGTAATCTTTTTTGTCATTGGAAACTTCTTCAAGGAGCTCCAAGCTTAAGTTATTAAATTGCTTATGTTTGTAAAATTGTAGTAAATAAATGCAACTGATTTCCCTAGATAATAAACAATATTATTTACAAGTAACAAATAAACAATATTATTTACAATTGAGAACATTATTGAAAATTTGATAATATTTATCATTGAAATAATTTATGGTATGATCCTATTTATTCATTATTTTTTCAAGTAATGTTGTAACTGAACCCCCCTTAATGTAAATAATATTTTACTATCTGATCTATATATGAATACTCATATAAATTTTACAAGACAGAATATAAGTAATTTGTTTTCAGGAATTAGAATTTCCTAAGGCCAATATCGTCTAGTACCCATGTTGTGAAGTAGTAACCAAAATTCTTTTAGAAAATAGAGAATGAAATATGGACAGCATAAGAGAACTTATAACGTCGAAATTTAAATAACGTTCTTATAAAGAATTTTGGTTACTACTTCACAACATGGGTACTAGACGATATTGGCCTTAGGAAATTCTAATTCCTGAAAACAAATTACTTATATTCTGTCTTGTATAATTTATATGAGTATTCATATATTCATATATAGATCAGATAGTAAAATATTATTTACATTAAGGGGGGTTCAGTTACAATGTGTGATCATTTTTTGCCCGTTATCGGGGACAAACGTTGTTACGATACTTAAATATTCCAATTACTTTAGTTTTACGGCTTGTCGTGGTCTTGTGACTTGAGTTTTTTATTGTTTTCTCTGCCGATTATACCTTTTTTACTTCAGTCCGTCTTTTCCATCTAAGTCCATAATAATATACGTATCAAAATTAGCTTTCGAAACCAATAACTTTTCATCTGTTTCACTATGTTATTCATCGCATATACAGGATGTAAAAGATATGAGCAGTCAAACGAGAACCATGTATTCTGCTCACCGTCATAACATTTTTCTTTCTTTAGACTATACCTGGGAAATTGATAGTTACGATTTTATTGAAGGTCAAAGTCAAATTTTTTTTTTTCATTTTTTTATGAAAACGTATTCTATACGTTATTTCTTAATTATTGTCCAAAGAAACATTATCATTATTTTTAGTATTTCATAACAAAAAATGGCTTCAAAACGTTAGCGTTCAATGTAGCTCACTCAATGCGAACGGACACTAACGAACGGGGCCGCCGTCAAGCAAAATTATCGCGGTTTTGCGAGTTGCGTGCGAGTTGAGCCCTTTACATTGCGCGGTACAATTTGCAATTTTTTGTAACACCAAAAAATAAAAATCATTTCCCAGCAATATTTTTTTTGAAATATGTCTTATTTTGATGTATAGAATACGTGGTTTTCGTTTGACTGCTCATGTCTTTTACACCCAGTATATTGTAATTAAAGAACTTCTATTTCATATTAGAGACATAAAATTAGTACCTACTTCACGACTGTAATCTATCAATCATAGACATTTAACTAGTTATTAGTAGTTATTTGTTTCGTGTAATTATAATTTCAATACTTGTTAAGAAACCTTAATGGAACAAAGCAATAATTAAATATCTCGAAGGAACTAGAATAAAATACATATGTACTAATGAATATCATTAGAGCCGTCAGTGCATAAACAACTACATTTTCCAGAAATCGCAGTCTTTTTTTAATAAAAAATCAAATTTAAAATTTTAAGTAACCCCCGACACCAAAAAAAAATTGTGTGCGTATAACCTTTACGCGCGATTAAAGTAAAACTTCTTTGACGTAGATCACTGAAATGATTAAATTTTAACTGAAAAAAAAAAATATGACAGATACTTACGACCAATCGAAATTACTATTTTTAAATAGCGGAAACTACACAGACTATAGAAAAATAACAACCGTAACTAGGCAACCGCCATCAACGTCAATCAAAATTAAATACTGAGCGTTACTTCCGTTAGAAAAATCTGAGTTACCCCCTAGTCGCGCCTAAAGAAGTTTTACTTCAAAAAATAATGAAAAATTTTGTTTTTTCTTTCTGCCTTTTAACTTCAAGAATCTATTTATATTTTTAAGATGAACGTCGCCGCGTCGGGGACCGCTCATCCATACTTGAACAATATCAATATGCTTTTTATTTGAATTTTGGTTATATTTATTTAGGTACTTAGCGGTCCCCCAACGCAGCGACGATCATCTACTCTTGAAGTTAAAAGGCCGAGTGAAAAATTTTGGAAACCTCAGCATCAGAAACGTCACACTACGAAGGCTCTGTGTGACGAAGGGTTGTTATTTGGATATTTTTTCTGAAAGGTAGACATTCCTTCAACTTTAAAGCAATTCATAGTTTCTCCGTACGGTTACTGGGAACTTCCTGTAAGAGAGAGAAGAAACCTTTAAGTTACTGAGTTCTGGGGTACAGAGCTGGGTTTACGCTATTTTTATGTGCATTAACGACGATCAAAATTAACAGCTTGCTTAGACCGTGAAATCTGATTTTATTTATAAGTGACACAAATTAACAAATATTCTTCATAGCCCACATTTGGAACAAACGTATGGTGCAATCTCTTCTGTGAGGACGGCGATTCCAGCGATGGCGATGACTATGATATCTTTGATATCTTCGACGTATGTGCAGGATGCCCTTCAGGATCGTCAACCAAACCTACTCCTTCTAGTGCACAGAAGCCGGTGCAAATTATGATACGTGAGTAAACTAGTTAAGTTCTATCCAAATAATACAACAAAATGGTCTTGTGACACTTGATGCATCCTGACTCGCTGGGTTTATATGATTTTTTTGAAATAGGTACTTACAATGCCTATTACGAGTCATGGCACAGTTAGCATCAAAAGTAGATTAACACGTTAGTTGGTACTTTGTAATAATAATAAGGTGGGGCCGGAACATTTTTAGAGAAAGAGTGGAGACAGGGGAATGTAACAGTCGCACCTGAGGGGAGTCAGTTTTGAATGGTAGGTAATCATTGATTGTTTTTAGGTCGGCAACGCACGTGTGATACCCCTAGTATCGCGGGTGTCCATGATTGCGGTGACCGGTTACCATCAGGCGGATCGTATGCTTATTTGCCAAGAAAGTGGTATTTTAAAAAATGAGATTTTTGGGATGGAGAAGAAATATTGTTGATAGAGATGAAGCAGATTTACTAAGTATCCAATAGATCAGATTTGAACAATATTTCTTCTTTATCTCAGGGATTGTCTTAGTCTAGATTGAAGTCTGGTGGAGTTGTTTCTCTCTTAGGCATGGCAAAAAAGAACACAACTGTTTTTTATCCGTTTGTCTTTCTTTACGGGTAGTTCCTGTGTGATTCTGAACAAGTTATTATACTCTTTATTGCACTTAAAAACATATATTAACAATTTACATAATATCACATAGTTTGCAAGGGCGGACTTATCCCTAAAAGAGATCTCTTCCAGTCAACCCATAAGTTATAAGTGACTGTGTCTGCCGCTCATCTTGCTTTATGGGTATCCTTCAACGATTTCCGGGACTCAACGATTTCCGGGGTTCACTGGATGTTGACTGGCGACTCGCCTGCGCTTCAGATGGTGGCTGTCAGTGTGTGGGACTGCTTGTGTCTCCTGAATCTTGGCTCCCGCTCGTCTTTATCGCTCAAATTGTCAGTATTAGAGGTCAGCCAGACAGCAGGTTTTCATCTTTTAAGACAGTTATAATATCGTGACATAATTAATAATTGTTATAAATAAATAAAAACTTGCACTAAATGTAATTTATTGACATTAGAAATAGACTGCACCGTAATAATTTTATAGTGCCTCCTATTCCAAACGCACCCTAAATGGGACGCCGAGTAACAGTTGGAAAAATCTACAAAAAAACTAAATATCAACTATAATTTATTGTTGTAACTAAAAGAAAACTGTATTAGGTATTATAAAACACAATATTACACAAAATTATAAATCCAATAAAAGTTTTTACTCAGGTTTTTCGGTTAATCTTGATAGCCCGTTTAATGAGATTTCATGACTTTTGTATTTTAAAGCTACTGTATAAAATCAAATAAGAATCAATCTGTATTAGAATCAAAATATAGAAAAGTTCGTTCCTCAGTCTGTTGAAAAAAATTGTCGCGAATTTCGCTACTATCTTTCACGTTGAGGTTAATGTAGGCTTCCTTATTGTAGAATAAAAAGAACATTGTAATCTCATACCAATTCAAATATTGCAGCACCAGCCAATGGACTAAACTTGACAGTAAGCAGCGGTTCAGGAGGCGGGTTCCTCATGAACTTAGTACCGTGGGCAGGAGGACCAGCAAAGCCGGCTGCTGCTGCAGCGCCTCCAGCAACAACGGCCGCACCACCGGCTGCCACGACAGCAGGTGGTGCTAAGGCGACTACAGCTGCGGTGACAACGAAAAAGAAATAATACTTGATTAAAAACTTGATAGAGTACCTAGTTTCACAGTTCACAGTCATGCTTCAGCTAAGCATGACTGTGAACTGTTGTTCCTGAATAATTTGCCATTTTTTTCTTTATAACGAACATTTGTCACGCTGGACACTTAATTAGGAACTGTTGATTCTGCTTCTGTAACTGTTAGCTAACTAGAAATTAAGTCATAAATAGCATCTATTTGGCCCTTTTAGAGTGTAAATTTATTGGGTTATCGGATGCAATGATGACATAGGTACGTGTGCATAATAATGCTAATTCTTGCTATCAGTTCGTTTAGTTTGGGAATTAAAGCATGAAGTTATTTATTTTTTAAATAATAGACTCGTGGAACTCTGGGAATCAGCCGTAGAAGGTCGAAGTCAATTTAAATCGTTAGATATGCTCTGATACTCTACAACTCTTGCATATCTTACATTACGCTATATCACTTGGATCAACTCGTGAGATGTATCATCTCTTTGTACTGTATTGTATGTAAGTTAATTAAACCATAGTATTTCTTCCTTTTTCTTTTAATTATTTCAACTTTGAACGGACCTTCACATTTCAGCAATAGGGAAGTATGAAGAGTGTGGATCTAACGATTCATCAATATTATGTAGTATTTGGTCGAAGTTCATATCAATCTCTTTCTTAAGGTGCCTAGTTTAAGATAATTAAGAAGTTAATAAAATTATTTGACTTAAATAAAATTTCATTCCTTTATTATTCTCCACGTAAAGATTTACTTAGATAAAGCACAAAATCAACAAATTGATAGATGACCTTATTTAAAATGCAATATTTGTTGCAAATAACGTTATAGTACCGATTTCTCCAAATGCTACTTCAACAGTAGTATATATAACCATTCAATCAAGCGCAACACTCGTAATCATATCAGCAATAGGTATTATAACAGGAGAAAAAAGAGACGTTATAAAATATCCCAAGTCAGCAGAAATCAAGGAACAAGAAATTGTTTTGTAATCGTGTACAATCACATAATTACAGCAAGTTTACGCACGCACTATACGTGAAATACTTCAAGCTAAACATTTGCCAGACACTAGTTCGCCTTCCAGAGT
Source organism: Elophila nymphaeata (assembly GCA_955850985.1). Taxonomy (NCBI): domain Eukaryota; kingdom Metazoa; phylum Arthropoda; class Insecta; order Lepidoptera; family Crambidae; genus Elophila; species Elophila nymphaeata. The sequence goes on along the minus strand of OY039076.1, from coordinate 11,753,949 downwards.
AGCGTGACCATGTTCTCATGTTACGTGTGAAGTTGCACACGCAATGTTAGTGAGTACATTGTTTACTAACGGGTATTGGCGCCATATTACGTTATGCCGCAGGGAAAAGGAATAATTTACCTGACAATATTATTTTAACACAGGAATATCGTTATTTTCACAACTGCCCGTGCACTCCCATGATATGGGTATCATGGGGTTTGCTGAAATAAATACGAATGAACTGACTAAAATATAAAAACTAAACTTCTTTTAAAACAAGCTTATATTTAAAAACTCAGAAAAGAAAAGATGAAAATAAAATAACACAATTTATATGTCATATTTACAAGCCTGTCGCGAGATTTCGTTCTTTACCAGCGTTAAAATTAAACGTCAGTAATAATAAATCTATGGTTAGAATAGACAAAGCGATAGATAGTAATACAATACTAGTATAGTATTGTATTATCTGTGATGTAGGTAATCCACGGTCGAAAAAATGTTGCGAGAAGCTTTTATAACATTTAAATTATGTTATTTTATTTTCATCTTTTAAGAGCATTTAAATAAAAGCTTTATTTTAAAAACGGATTCTATAAAAGGAACTGAACTGCTTCATAATAATACAATGCTCTAATTCACTTCGTAATACCCATTGGATTTCCCCGAGCTTAATAAACAATAGATAAAGAGAATGGGTTGCACAGATTTTTTGCTAACATTATTTTGGTATACACACTCAATTGATCTATAGATACAGATCATTAAGTCGTGTATACCTTGGACGTTAATTTATGAATTTGTTGTGCTTACGAAAAATTGGTAAATCAAATATTTGTATGTTATCATAAAGGACCCCGGAACCCTCAATCATTGAGAGACTGGCTATCTGGTCTATTATTAACTTTCGGACAGCAAAAATGTTATTATCACTACATATTGTTGCGGCCACAGATTTTGATTAGAGGTTGATAGCTAGCTATTACAGAGAGACAGATTTAAGACGATCCCTACCACCATCGAGCACAAGTTTGTACTGCCCTTAGAATCGAACTCAGACCTCTGGATTTAATCCCAGTGGATGAACCGCTAGGGCATAGGAAAACAACCACACGCCTCGCTTAAAGGTAAATTCTATATAGCTGAGCATTTTGAGCTGATTATGATGAGAAATCAAGGGAACGAATATGGAGGGATCGTGGCAAGTAAAATTGTGATCTCTGCCTACCCTTATACGAGATAGGTGTGACCTTAAGTTTTAAGTCGATTTAGCGTCAAAGTTCTGAGCATTGCGCTCACTTAAATTTTAGTCCTGAAATACGGGACTGACCTAGGCTACAGATCATACGTTAAATGAGACCTGTAATAACTTGTTGCTTACCACTTATTGTGTGATAAATAAAGCATTTTTTAATTATTTTATCATACTAGTTTTGCCCGCGACTCCATCTGCGCAGGATTAGTATAAATTATAGCCCAACCTATATGCTATTCTGATGTATGAGATACTAGCGGCTGACCGCGGTTTCGCTCGCCTTATCGTCGGTTAACGAGCCAGAAAGTAACCTATGTCTTTCCCAGGACCTCAACTATCTCCATACCAATTTTCAACAAAATCGGTTCAGTGATTTAGGCGTCAAAGCGTAACAAACAAACAAGCAAATTTACTTTCGCATTTATAATACTAGTTAGGATATTATTGTAAAGTTTCATAAAAATCCATTCAGTAGTCTTTGTGTTAAAGAGTAACAAATATCCATACAAATTTCGCGTTAAGAATAATTAGTAGGTGGGATAAATATTATGGTCGTATGTCATCGCAACCTTATAAAAAGTCTCAGTTAATATGATAAAAGTATTTCAAAAAAGAACAATTCATAATACGTGATTCAGTTGTTTTTGCTCGATGAATAAGTATCGAAAAACTGCATTTCACGCTTAACGAGAAGTAAACAGACAAGCGTAGTTACAATGAACCGGTTCGAGCTTGATTTGTATTTGATCGGCTTCAGTTTGTTGGCTATCAATTTATAACAAGAGCAAAAAGTGTGTGTTTTGATTTAATTTTGGATACTCATTTTTATATGGGACTCTCAAAGTTGTCTACGCTACCAGGGTACCATAAGCACCAAGCACTGACAAATTTAGACGGCGAAAGCAGTGCCCTGGTAGCGTAGTGGTTAATGGAGCCGCTCGGATTGCGGAGGATGCTGGGCTCGATTCCCGCCTGGGGCAGTCTCGTGGGTCGATTTTTTTGCAGTGTAGATTATTCTCGTTTTATTTACTTGTTTATATAAGTCTACATTTTTAATATTAGTATAAAACTAAGAAGGTACCACTAATATGCAGTAATGAGCATCTCAAATGAAACTTTAGCTTCATAAATTAATTTATTTGTGTATAAATGGAGCAATTTTATCCAACTCTGCCCGTTAGCGTTTCCGTGAACCAAGATTTCAGCTACTTAATGAACTAAAATTGTATTTATTTGCCTTTTTTAAAATATTTAATCCACTATAGTAAATGTTAATAGAGATACACGGTAATAACATCACAAGACACATAGCTATGCCTGTGAGAACCGTCTCGAAATATCAAGTCTTAGAAATAAATATACATTTTTCTTATGACATTTGGCTTGAGGATTATTTTTCTTTTAATATAGCATGGAATAAATTGTACAGGTAGAATAACAAAATTGTGGTTATGTGCATTCATGATAAGAAGAACATCAATCTAGACATCATTTTACGCAGATAACTTTAAACTTTAATAATAACGAGTTCTAATATGATACCACACTTTCATTACTTTTCTGTATTGATTTTTTTAATGACGAGATGGCAAACAAGCTTGCCGCCAACCTGGTGTTAAGTGGTTGCCGTCGCCTATAGGCATTTGCAATATTAATAGTAAATCACTTAACACTGCAAGTGCGTTGCCATCCTGGGGACTAAGATGATTCTATTATATTCTTAATTAATGGCGTCGCGACGCATTAAGCGTGCACATTTTGCCAATATCAAGTGGAAATGTAACTAAAGTAACATAAATTGTACGGTTGATTTACGTTAAAAATGGAGTTTCTTAACACTTGTTTTTACAACAAGAACTCGGAAGAAACTCCGACTAAGATTATATGCCTTCCGTGCGCAGTAATTACACTGGCCACCTTTCCCTTCAATCCGAAACAAAGCGAACTGCTTCACGGCAGAAATAAGAAAGGCGGTGGTACCTACCCAGACGACCCTACATATGGGTCTACCACCTAGTGAAAAAATCAGGAGTGGTCTCCCCTTGACTTTCTCGTATACCGGAAACGACTTAAAAGTTGATAGAAACCTTATATTTTGATGTCATACATGCATTTTAAATTTTGGTCACCCATCCGAGTACCGACCGCGCCCTTGGTTGTGTAACATTCGTGATCGACGACTCAAAAGTTGATAGAAACCTTATATTTTGATGTCAGACATATATGCATGTTAAATGTGGTTGCAATAAGTTAAAGCATACTCAAGTTATCGTGCTAACGCAAAGACACACACGTAGACATAATTCCAAAAACGGCATTTTTGGACTCGGGGAGGTCCAAAACATGTAAATCCGTCAAAATCTCGAGGTTGAATTTTTTGACGATTACAAGACTTCCTCTTTTAGTATACGAGAAAGTAAAAATATATTAAGCGTGAACGTTCCTCCTTTATAATGTTAAATTGTCTAAGATTATAATAAATGATAAACAATCTTCTTTCCAATAGTGTTGAATGATTAAATTTAATATTTTGCATTTAAAACAGAACTACCCTGCTCCCAATTAATTTGGGATCGGTGCAGTATGCCTTGATATCGACAATACTGCTTATGGGTTTGGCATTAGATTTTTACGGCCGTGTGTCTGACATAAACTCTCCTTGGGAACGACTGCTATCTTTCGACAGCACCTAGGACCACCAGCTTAACGTGCCTGCCGAAGCACGGAGGAAAATCGATTTGAAAAATTTTCGGCGCCATCGACTTTATATAGAACCTTATAAAAGCAGAACTACATTAATATCCAAACTATTTTGAAACTTTCGTGTGGTGCTTTTTGTGAGAATGCAATATACCAATTGCAGTAGACATTGCAATTGGTATATTGCATTCTCACAAAAAGTCCCATCTTAAATGTATGCTTAGCACCTAAATTTAAAGAAATATCTGTAAGTACCTATAACAATAACATAAAATGGTGGTGGGTATCAAAATTTAAATTACTTAGTTCATTAATATGATTATTAATATGATTAATTGAATTATATAGAAGCGCTTTTCAAGAGATAGAAAATCCAAATGGGTGGGAGTAATAACTACCCAAAATTTACGCATGTAAAACTGTAACTTAAATTATATTGATAATTATTTATTGACTTGTATTGATGTTTTGAAATCATTACAAAATTGTAAGCTGTAGAGTTTCTTTCGCCATTTCTTCTCCATCTCAGCATAATAATTATTATTTTGTCCCGAAATGGTGGTAGGGCTTTTGAGGATTTAAAAGTACTTAGCAAAGTCCATTTAAACGAAGTGCTTTTTGTTTTTCATTTTTTCATGCCGGCAACGTAGAATAAACTCACCCCATGTTATCCAATGTTTCTCGTAGAAGGCGACTAATGGATCAGCAAAGGGGTATTGATCACCTTATACTCCGTCCACCAATCAACATTAGACAAGTGTAGTGAACTACTGTATAAACCTTCTTTGATGGCAAGGAGAGGCCTTGTGTCCTAGCAGTGGGTCTACTTATAAAGACTGTTATACTGATGAATATACCGATTTTACAGTCACAAGACTGACTGTTGTACTTCGTTTTCAGAATGTTTTTGCTTTTGAAACTGCAATACGATTTTGGTTTTGGAAATAGGCAGGAGATCGACAGACCACGAAATTTTTTAACTCAATGTTTCTCCGTTCTTCAGATGCATGTTAAGCTGATAACCGTTTCATGTCGTCCATTTTAAGTAATGAAACTGAGAAATATATGTTAGCAAGTTACTACTTAAAATTAAAGATGTTAATTCAGCTTAATACTGAGCTTAATACAAAAACGAATCAATTCCATGATAGTTTTTTTACTGACAGAATATATATAAAATAAGTTTCCAGTAAAACTGGAAGCTTACATCATTGGAAGGTCGGATACTAGTTATAATCAAAAGGGATCACCTCTCCATCACCTACAAAAAAACGTAATTTTATGAGCTTAGTATGGTTTATCCACATAAATAATTATTATTTCTGTGGGTTTACCGAATGAGGCAGGTAGGAAAGTTGGTTTTACAAATAAAGTACGCTATACTTGGCTATAAAAAAATATTAATGCCCCATAAAGAAATAATAAGGCTTGCACCTTGGGAGTCGTGAAGCCTGAAAGACTGACCTCCGATTTCTAGTCAGCGAGTACCTATCTCCCGCGGGGTACTCTCTCTAGCGGATGACTCTCTAGGGCGTTCGAGCCGGATGAGGAGACACATGGATATCTCTCAAGGAATCTCAGTTCAAACCACTTGAAAAGATACATAGAAATATTATTACTATTAACTATTTTACAAAAGTACTTTTCTTGAACCTAACCAATTGCAAATAAAATGTTAGCTGGGTATTTTTCATCTTATTATATTGAAAATAAATTTTAGCTAGATATTTTTCATCTTATTAGATTTATATAATCAAATCTTTATCTTTAATCTTAACCATCTTTTTGTACAGTCAGCTTTTTGTACTCAAAACATAAAGTGATCTAAATTATGATCTTACGAGCTGCAGTTAAATCGGCAATGAAACAAAAATGACGTCGTCATGCGTTTTAATTAATATCGCAACATCTGTCACAGCTAATGATCATAAATAACGTGTTATAAAGCGGAATATGTATCACCAAATTTAGGAACGCATTCATTACAAGATTTTTTATTTCCATGACTAAAAAAGCAGAATATTGCTCCAAGGAACATGACACATTGGTTAAAGAGGTACGATTTAAAAGGAAATACCACCGTGAATGCAGCAATAATTATGTTGTTAATATTTATAGTTTATTTTTTTCTTGTAGAAAGGTCTATCAAATAACTCTATTTAGTAATTTCTTTATAGTTAAGCGGAAGCTGATTCCAAATGCAAAGTTATTACATAAGTAGATAGTGCAAGTATTGTTCTAAGCGCCGTGCACAAGCCACCCTCGCCGTACCGATCTGAAAGGTAGCTTCTTCCCACCACTTCTGATTGAGATTGGCATTGCACGGCATTTCTAATAAGTTATTTTTAGTAGTAGCAATGTTTAATTTGTTATAGAACGGGAGTGGTCTACCCTTGACTTTCTCGTATACCGGGAACGATTCAAATTTGATAGAAACCTTATATTTTGATGTCATAAATGCATGTTAAATTTTCTGTCACCCATCCGAGTACCGACCGCGCAATTGGTTGCTCTCGTGATTGACGACTCAAAAGTTGATAGACACCTTATATTTTGATGTCATACATGCTGGTTGAATTTGGTAGCAATAAGTTAAAGCATACTCGAGTTATCGTGCTAACGCACACACATACAGAGATACAGACACGCAGACATAATTCCAAAAACGGTATTTTTGGACTCGGGGAGGTGAAAAACGTGTAAATTCGTCAAAATCTCGAGATCGAATTTTTTTACGATTACAAGACTTCCTTTACTACGTATACAAGAAAGTAAAAAACCAGCCAAGTGCGAGTTGGATTCGTTCCGTTCCGGGTTCCGTACCATTATTTATAAAAAAAAATGAATAAAATCACGTCTGTGGGGGGTTCCTTAAATATTTATTTTATTATATTCATTTTTTTTAAGTTAATAATGTAACTCAATATTCTGTAAATATTTCAAGCGTCTACTGTAGCCGTTATCAATATCGTGCAAAAACGAGCAAAAAATCACGTTTGTTATATGGGGGACTCCCTTAAATATTTATTTTATTTTATTCATTCATTTTTAAAGTTAATAATATAACTAAATATTCTGTAAATATTTCAAGCGTCTACTGCAGCCGTTATCAATATCGTGCAAAAACGAGCAAAAAAATCACGTTTGTTATATGGGAGCCCCCTTAAATATTTATTTTATTCTGTTTATTTGTTTTTATAGCGGCAACAGAAAATCATTATCTGTGAAAATTTCAACTGTCTAACTATGACGGTTCATGAGATACAGCCTGGTGACAGACTGATGGACAGCGGACTCTTAGTAATAGGGTCCGTTTTACACTTTGGGTACCCTAATGAGTACTCATTACTCTCGGGTTCGATTCCCGACTGGGGCAGGTCGACTTTTTTCAGTGCGTTTTTTCTAGTTTTATACATAAATTATATTATGCGTACAATGAAGATTATCTAACTTTCCTTACTAAATCACAAAGACTCCAAAAAACTAGTAGATTTTTTTGTAGTAAGTCCATGCTTGTTGTTTGTTTTCCACTACTGTATTTTTTACATTTTTTTTACAATAAAATAAATTTATTACTATATTTAAAAAATGCTATAAATCCTGCCGTACTAGGTCCTTCGTATTGAGTTACTACTCAATTCGGTGCTCACTTAAAAAAAATGCCAAATATTGACGAATATTTCTCAATTATTTTTTATCATTGTAGAATATATTAAACTATGATTCCAATTATATAATTTTATGAATCCTAAGTCAGCGACGACGTGAGTTCTTTAGTATTAGCACAGATAATATACTAATTAGGTACTGTTGTAATAAAATAGCTAGTCATAAGTACCACAATCTATAATAACACAAAATCATTTATAATCTCATTCCAATGTTCTCGTTCCCTTCAATCTCTACATTACTATAACTAGTTAAGAACTGAACCATATAAACATTAATTAAGTACTTAAAGGGCTTTTGGTAGGGTTGATAACTTGGAGATAATAATTAAATTTTAGCACGCATTAATCATGCATTACTGAATAGGAAGTAGGTATCAAATAATTATAATGAAATTTCACATTGATGGCATATTAATAATGTTTTATCTAAGCGTAATAAATCACCTAGCTTTTGACGCTAATATGTTGTAAGCGTTCTTTGGCGATAGCTTCATAACGGCAGTGATATCACATTCTTGTGATATCACTGCCGTTATCTGTATTTTGTTGCCGGCTCTAGCAAATAAACAATTAAAAAAAACATTAACTTTGAAAATACAATTAGATTTTGAGTACAATTTCACTAGTGAACAAACAAGTATATTTTTGGTTCCTATGGTACTTACGGCTGTTCACTAATATATTGTACTTTCTTACAAATTAGGTCAAGAATTACTTTTCCAAATTATTATTATAGAGACTGACCAATGATTAAGCTTAAAAGCCTCTGTAAAGTCGAAGATCTTCATTGACTTCCTAGCTAGTTATGACTGCTCTCATTTGGAATTCTATGAACGAGTAGTAGGCCTTGGTGCTATTTCATTTGGTGGGTTGATTGGCAGCGATAATAGCTTCACCACTTACACCTAGGATGCAAAAAGAGAGCCTTCGTGTAATCTTCAGCCCCATCACATCGTCACAGGTGAGCTAGAGCTGCCGAAAAGCAGCCCGGGTTATTGATCTCGGCATAGTGCCTCAACTAGCGGCCAAGGCAAAGAAAACCCACTAAATTGTTAGCTTTCTCTGATAATCTCAGCATGAACCTCTCAGTTCAGACCGCAATTGAAGCGAATATTATCTAAATCATCTAAATCAAAATATAAATGAAGGTGGTCCCAGTAAACAATGATGCTATTTAACGCTATTATTTATGAGAAAGCGTCGGTGGCGTAGTGCGTAAGGGCGTTGTCTGCCACCCGGGAGGCACCGGTTCGAACTCCGTCACATACTAATGTGTTTTCAAATTTTCAGTTCATATGTACATAATCGACGCTTTTATGGCGAAGGAAAACATCGTGAGGAAACCTGCACACACCTTAATAAATTCTTGGTAGGTGTGTGAAGTCAACCAACCCGCACTTGGCCAGCGTGGTTGGCCTAATGTGGAGGCCTGTCCCACATTAGGAGCCCCTCGGTGGCGACATTATGAGCTGTTGATGATGAACGCTATACAGACTTTATTCACCATCTTATTAGTTAGCTAGCCAAGCGGACTCACTATACAAATCCTACAACCAACCGAATCGAATACTTTGAACTTTCTGGGATCGTACGTGGGACCTCTAGATGTAATTCAGGTGGGTAAACCACTAGACCACGTAAAAGGTAAAGTCTCTTTATAAACGATTACACGACCCCTTATGAAAAAAAATAAGCTATCATTAAAATACAATATCCTTAAATAATGTCATTTAATATCGAACTTCCAGGCATATTATGAAATAAACTACCAAACGACAAGGAAGTAGGTAAGTATAAACTTTCAACTGAAGAGTGAAAATAAATTATATGCTACTCTCGTGACAAAGGAATTTACGCTAAATTTTACAAAAACACAAATAAATAATTTTATAAAATAATAAAAGAAAATATTTGGGACCACAATACTACTATTTTGTACCCTGCTAAATGCTATTATTATAACAACAGGTAGCCTATCCAAGCGATAAAAAAGTAGAGCTTTCTTTAGTTGCACATCGAAAGCTCAAACGTAGAGAAGCATTTTTCTCTACTTGTAAAGTTAGGTAAGCTTTGCTAAGGTGGGCGTCGACTTCACATCTGATGTTTATGTGGTGATATAATTTAATCATATTTTTTATTTTTCAATATCAAGTATTAACTTATTTACAGAAAATAATGATTATACAATATGTTAACGTTGATGAATACAATACAATCAAGAAATGGAATCCACTGCCAGCTCACGTGTTCCCTCCTTCCTACAATCCTGGGTCATTCAAAAGAGGCGTGAAGAAGCACGTTGCAGGTCAGCAAGGCATGGGTGGCTACCGCGGCAGTTTATCTTTCGCACCAGCTATCTTTGCATTTGGACTCTACTTCTGCTTACCATCAGGTGGAATAGAGTCATTTGCTTGACCTTTTTATATAAAAAAATATTTCATAATTTATCCAGTAACGTGTAATTCAATTTAATGTCTAATTTAAGCCACATCATCAGTAGGATTGTGGGAAAATTGTTACCCAATAATAACGCATACAAAAACTTAATTAATAGTTTGTATGTAGATTTGAATTTGAACTGATTGCCAACCCTACAAATCAGTGCGCCAGCGCTGTGTAAGCAGCAATCAACCGGTCGTTGAATCCCGCTCGCTGGCGATTCATCTTGGGTTTTGTTGTTTTTCGGAAAGAGTACGATTCTAATTAGAGATGTTTGCAGGGAAACTAAGACAGGAACTTGCAGATTTCTAAGCAATCATTGGGTCAAAATTATAAAAATCTTTTATAGTTTTTAATTCAGGATTAACTTAATAATTAAATTACTACAATTATTCATTTGATTTCGTACTCTTTTAAATACGTATAGAAAGATTTTTTCACATTTGATAACAATATATAGGATTGAAAATACATTTAAAATTTAATTCAAAAAAGCGTTCAACTAAGTACTATCTATGTCTGTGCGTTCAACTTATAATAAAATAAAATATTGAAATAAACCACTACCTTGATTTTAGTTAAATACAAATACTATTTACTATTAATTTTTATAAGTGGTTGACGTATGCATTTATTTATTTCCTTTTGACCGCACAACTTGCATTGTCGATTCTTGGCATGATCAATAGATTATCCCAACTTAATTTACCGAAAAGAATATATAAAGAATAATAATAATAGAACCTAGTGTAGGTATGTGTTCTGATAATAGAATTTGATACATGTCATTGAGATCATATAATGTACCATGATCTCTGACAAATACACACTTAAGAATCCACATTTCAATCGATGGTCAATAAAACCCGAGTCGCAGCAGGAAGACGCCACTACATTTTTTAATTAGGAAACCGGCTCGGTAAAAGCAGCCTTCCGTCATAGTCGCAGGCAGGAAAGCATCACCAATGTTTATGGATGGCGATGCACGATCGACGCACGCGCAACTCCAGTCGTGCCGCGTATTCCGTGCAAGACGCCCGCAAGCCGTCACTGTCAAAACTTCCAAAGTTCACGGTCAATGACACGCGTACACGGATTTTGACACCCCTATTAATAGACGCATATCCGATTGAATGATCGACTGAGGTGATTCATTGTTTTGTTTTTTTTTGTGGTTGTGAATCATTGGGATTAGTTTTTTTGGGGTCTGGAGAATGTGATGGAATCCATCCCACTGTTAATTGAAAATATTTTGATACCAGACTGCTATAAATGATTAGCTTTTACCTACTAAGTACGTCAATTAAGCTCCTAGATATTTCGATATATCATAAAAGATACTTACGGTATAAATGTACTAACAAAAATAATAATTCAAAATAAAACATTCGTGAAGTGATAAAGCTCACGAAGAAATGAATAATTTGTGTAACAAAAAAAAACCGTAATTTTTATAATTAATTTTTTAACGTTCATTCACTTGATTAAAGATAATTACGAAACTGAATTGCAAGGAGGAGAGAGTGATAAAATAGCATGTTATCTGTAGACATTTAATACTTTATTCGAGATAAACATACAAGCAGGAATTTAACTCGAGACCTCAGGTACAGTTCTGCTCTACTTCTACCTAGCCCTTCGTCAATAGGACGCATTAAAAAAAAGGGTAAGGTTACGTTTCGTCGCACAATCAAAGCACGAGTATCGCTAGCTTTGTCGTTTACTTTTTGTAAGCACCCTATTCACATAACACAATAGACTCTCTCTAGATGGTTAATTTAATTTACTGTGATAATCGGGTATAATTGGCTATTCAATTCAGCATCTATTCATAACCCTCAAAGTAATATAATCAGCAGCATTAAGGGACATTTACATAGAAATCGAAAAACGAGAAAAAAATAATGTCATGATCAAGGCCCATCTCATGAGCTAGGTAATTTACTTTTGTTTTTCATTTTCTATTTAATTTGGTATTAAGTAATTATAATAAAATTTTCGAAGAATTCAAATCTTGTCAAATAAAATTATAAACAAAAATCAAAAAAAAAATCAAAAAATGTTTATTTCGTTATACACGTTATCACTATCACAATAAGGTTGAGACTGCCTAGTAAGCATTACAAGATACTTGTGACAGGCAGCCCCGCTCTTTCGTAGCACCTCCATACAATAAAATAAGTATAGGAAACAAACAAGTGTGTAATAGGTGGCGGACCTCCATGATTAAGCAACTCAAAACGAGTTTCCTTCGATGCGTAAACTGATTTACTATAGTATTTTACTACATTTTGCTACGAGTGCGCAAGCGATTTTGATCTTATGGGTGCTCAATCACGCATGTCCGCGATAGTACATTTATATAAAGTTAAACAAAGCTTACTTATTATCATTCTACTTAGTACAAATAATAATAATAATAAAGACTAAAAAATTAGGTAACATTTGCATAAACAAGGCACAACCGGAGCAGCGCATACCCAGAAAGCAGTACCTATGCTTGCATAGGACTGTCCATGCTATGGGTTTGTAATGAGGATAATTTGTTTATAAAATATCATTGTTTAAAATGATTGAATAAAACTTTACAGACTTAATATTAGTACCCAAAAACTATGAGTGAAGTTTGTTAAGTACTGCGCGCGCCACCCCCGCCAAACATTGCATATACAAATAATTCAACACATACACACACACACGCACACACACACACACACACACACACACACACACACACACACACACACGCACGCACGCACGCACGCACACACACACACACACACACACACACACACACACACATACATATATGTGTACACATATATACATATCACTTGAACAGAAATAATTCATTCTACACAACGACAATATTACATAATGCATACAATTATAATTTATAACAAAAGAGATTCGGTATCATCATACGTTAAAGTTTTAATCCAATCAGTTACTATGCTTTTACATTCTTGATAAGTTTTAAAATTAACATTTAGTTTTTTGTTTATTTTATTATATAATATGGCTGATCTAAATTTATATTGTGTACTAGCTGTTTTAGTTCTAGTCATAGGCACTTGAAAAATATTAGTATTTCTCCTTTTATCCTTTCTATTTGAATCACAGTTTATTGTTTTGTGTCTTTTGAGAACAGTGTGGACTATGTATAGTTTTCGTACAGATAACAAATTACATAAGTTGTATAATTCAGAAGTAGGAAATATTCGTTTTTTAAAATACATGATTTTTAATAAGCTTCTTTGTGCTCTCTCGACAAATAAGAAACGGGTTTTAAGTGTACCTCCCCATACAGGAATACAATATGTTATCACAGATTGTACCAGAGCGATATATATTTCGTTAAGGAGATTTTTATGAGAAGTTGGGACCTGTAGAGTGGTGGAAGGGACAGTGTATCTTAAGGACTTAAATATCCACATAAATTTTCTGATTCTTGCAGAGATCATTTCAGTATGCGCATACCATGACAGGTTCTGATCGACAATTATGCCTAAATATTTTGTGTGAGAAACAAAACTCTATGTTGTATATCTGATTTTTTGGGCACTTTTAGAACGCTTAGAACTCTTATTTCTTAATTTCCTTCTGTCAAAAAATCTTTATCCGCTAATGAAATTCCAAATCTAAGCCCTTCGTTCTACCAGGCCTGGTTATCAAAAGAACGAAGAGATGCTATGTTTTGTTCTCACTAATACTTTACGAAAAGCGTCATTTATAATATTTTTTTGTGGATTTTAGTAAACTCGCCCTTACAAGACATGACGAAAATTATTAGCATGCCTTAGATGCACTGTACAAGCGCCGGGTTTTGCAGGATTGGTAGGAATAGAAGCAGTTCCTGTGATGTGTAAGCTAAGTGTAGGTTTAGGTCCCAAACCACTCATGCTTTCGTATCCACGTCTATCTAATAGCATAGGTTTAAACCTCAGTGGTTTTTGGTTGCTATTATTGTTTATTTTGATATTTTTTTGTAAAATCAATAATATTTATTTTTTTTAAATAATAATCTGCATATTTAACTAAATATACAAATTTTCATCACATTCAAGTGGTAGTTGTCTTTTTTTTCTGGCTACCTAAAAATTGCCACGGAACGAGTGTTCTATAAAAATTGTAAAATCTAAGAACAAGTTAATTAATTCCGTACATAAATAACCAATAGGCCGGATCTAAATAACCTGCGCATGATCACCTAACGTCTGGTAATCTTTATTCAGTTTACTTTTACTAACATTCCAATTTGTATTCATACAGTTTGTTTGAAAATTGGAATGTTGAGTATGTCGTACTCAACGCGATGAAGAGATGTAAGCGAAGTGTGAAAAAAACCTGAACTAGAAAAGCCGTTACTGGCTAGTCCACCGCTGCACCGATATCAGACTCAGAAGTCCCGATTTCGATCCCCAGGAACCTATTAGTATTCGGTTTGGTTAATGGTAGAGCTTGATTTAACTTCACATGGCCTGGGTTTCAACCCACCGAAGTCTGTTGCCATAACAATAATAATTAGCATTGTTGTGTTCCCACAGTTAGTGTTACGTTAATTAGTTCCTCAATAGTAGAGCATTTCAGGTGTAATTTTCGCGCTCCTTTATTTCGCTTTACTCCGACAAGAAATACATTTAGCACTGGGTAACACAAAGCAATTAAAAATAAAATCGGGAGTGGTCTCCCCTTGACTTTCTCGTATACCGGAAACGACTCAAAGGTTGATAGAAACCTTATATTTTGATGTCATACATACGTGTTAAATTTTGGTCACCCATCGAAGTACCGACCGCGCACTTGGTTGCTTAACTTTCGTGATCGATGGCTCAAAATTTGATAGAAACCTTATATTTTGATGTCATACACGTATGTTAAATTTGGTTGCAATAAGTTAAAGCATGCTCGAGTTATCGTGCTAACGCAAAAACTTTCATAGAAAACGACAATTTCAAATATACGTGAGTAGCCACTCCTGAATTTTACCGGCTGTGTATTTCTTAACTGAACTAACTTCACTGGCTACATAAACCTTACACAGATTACAGAGTTACAAATTACCTAATTATAAAAACACTTATCTTTGATTTTTACTTGGGTCAAAATTTACAACACTCTTTTAAAGAATTTCAAAGACTGGCCAGTGTTTGCTAATGTCATTTAAGAAGGTACCAACTTGGTAGAAGTATAGCATATTTCAAATCTACAAAAACCTTGCAGATGCTGTAACAACTACATTTCATTTGTTGACGAATTTGTAACAAATGACAATCAGGATGCAGGCAAAGGTGTTAATGTTCCTTGCGGCGTTATCACTGACACCTATGGTCTTCTCAAGAGTGAGGAAGTATTCGAAACACCAAAACAATGCACTATCAAAGGCAAGATGCGACTTAGTATGTTTCGAAGCAAGCAAGGAAAGTAAATCACAGGTAATTTGATTTATGCAATTATTCAATCGTTGCACGTGGATACAAACCAAAATTTATACAGATAAGTTATTTACATAGTTGTGAACTAGAATTAAATTCCACGGAAATATGGTAAAAAATTTTGTGTTTACGTGGCACTACAGACTTTTAAAAAATTATATTGCAGTAAGACACACCACGTAATAAATTAATTATTGCAAGAGTTTGGTCTGTATATTTTGGAAATTATGTATCCAATAGAAATATATAAATAAAAAAAAACATTTAGGCTCAAGCTTCAGAGTTTTCTCAGGCGGCAGTATGAAAAAAAAAACAAAAATTAAGTTGATTAATTATGTATAGTTAATTGTTTGTGTTTTACTGATATTGTAAATATGGAATAAATTATTCAATACTGCCACAACATTTACATAGCTGTAAAGCTCATAATTATTCAGTCCTTGAAAACAAAACACAAAGTGGTACAGAAGTGCGAAAGCTCTAATTAAACACATGAATCACGTTCAAAGAAGCAGTTATTTTTAAGCTGACTCATGTTAATTTACTTTAAAGAAGCTAATTTACTTAAGAACGCTGATACAACGAGCTTTTCTGAATGATCGATGACATTTCCAAACCACCGCTATATTTACCTAGTTCTCCGAAATAAAGATAGCTAATTTTCATAAGACAATTTACTGAATATATATGTATTGATTACAAATAAAATTAGTAAATGTATGCTAAATCAATAAGGATCTAAAAAGTTCATCGTCATGAAGTCATGAATATGATGTAATACCTATTACTTTCGTCATCTGAGGCATTTTAATTCAAAACTTAAGAGTAAAAAGAATTCGAGGCATCCGGACTTAAAGCTCTTTGAAAAGAAATCTTATTTAAAGACCACCAAAAACAGATTCTTGTTCAACACCCAACAATTTATATTTTAAACAATACAATTAATAATCAACAGTGTCGCACACAATGCCGGTCTCAAGAGCAAAAGCCTGGTACTTGCCCAGTTCAAGACAGTCCCAAGTGGGCAGCCGCATGCGTCGAAGCGTGCAATGCTGACTCCCAATGCGACGGAACCCAAAGATGTTGTCATCAAGGCTGTGGATCTAGCTGCAGCGAGCCTGTGGACCTTCACATGTTGCCAGGTAAAATTATTTTTAAATTAACTCTCTTTAGTGCTTTTTCGAAATCACCAATTAAACCACCATAAGTATTTTATTCTCACTGATTCCTATTTCGAATTCTTTGTTTTCACTTTTCTAAAAGAATGAAAAATTATTACTTATTGAATTCTTAATTATGTTAGTTTTATAAGACACTATCAACCAATTCGATAATTAATTATTTATATACAGTCAAGAAACAAAGCAATCGTCTGGGCTGAGCTCAACCCTGTTCTATATTTTAGTTGGTTTTCTGTTTCTCATTTACATTGTAATTTATCTGATGACCTTAGGAGGTGCATATAACCAAGTTTCGTTGTGGCGTAATACGCACAGTGAACTGAGACAGGGGTTGGCTTCAATATGTTTAATCCATATTCTTCCCCTCACAGGTCTCCCAGCTTTACCATTAGTCGACAAAGTAAAGGAGAAAAAACGAGCAGTCCTCGTACAATGGTCTGATGGCGTGGGTGATGCAGCTAGAGCAGTGCCAGGAAAAATACTATACCTCTTGGAGGAACAAAACCACGTGGGACCCAAGTATGACGAAGCAAGACTTGGAGAATGGAGCTTGCTCCTGAGGACAAACAAGTTGGTGACAGTCATGATACTGATTTATAAGTGTTTCTTCGTTTGAATGAAAATAACTGCATTCTTTATCCGAAGCCAAATGAAGAATAATTTTAAAAATTATCTTATATTCTATCAACGCTTAACAATGGTATCATAACTACTTTCTTTTTTAATAGTATCTAAAAATAAATCTCGTCAAGTTCGGAAATCTAATGACAAATTCGAGAGAATAATCTTAACTATTAGACATCATTTTGATTTTTTAACTAGCTTTGTAATAAAACGTTTAATTTGTTGCTATAAGTAATTTCAAATTGTACTTAAGATCCTTTTCAAGTAAATTAAAGTTAAGGTTTTTATGACACTTTCTATTTTATTACTGTCCAGACATTTAAATGCAGTCTGAATATCCTCGTGATCTTATATAATAATTACACTAACGTCACTACCTTTATAAGTAACAAGGCAGACAATCCTTTAATAAAACAATTAATTGCAATGCGACCAATTTGAGCGGGTACATTATTGTGATTACTTTCCATTACGTGACTTCCGTATTATAAATACATTATGTGTTCATTGTACCACAACGTGTTGTATAACGTAAGCAGCACCGTTTGCTGCAGTAGAGGTGTTAAATTCTTCCTTTAAACTAATTATTTAAATATAACTATACATTTCTAATATGCATTGATGAGATATGCTAATATTGGTAATAATGTCAAAAGCGCATGTACGAATCATTTTAACACCGATCAAATTTTTATTGCCATCCAACAGCACCGTCAAAGCTTTTTATTGTCTTCTACTTACTCTATGCTTCAAGGAACGTGAAAATATTCGGCAATCGATTCATCTAACTCTTTTTCTTTCTTCCATTTGTTTATCAAGATTTCCCTTTATCAAGATGTCCCGTCGATAAGTGAAACTTCGTCATTTTAATTAACAATATTTTAATATTCAATAAAGTACTACTATATAGTTTTATTTTTCTTCCTTAGGACCAAAGCTTCTTTGAAGAACCATCTGAAACCAGGACATTGGTATCGGTTTCGAGTAGCCGCAGTGAGTGCGTCTGGCACCAGAGGGTTCTCAGCACCGAGCGCACCCTTTACGCCCAGAAAAGGACCAAGACCTCCACCACCACCAAAGAAGCTTAAAGTGCGTCCAGTTAAGGCGGAAAATGGTAGGTGGAATGTATACTATCATTGATCGACCCAATTTTAGTCCCATCGACAAAGTATATAGTGTTGTCTACTATTAGACACATTAAGAATTAGGCCCAATCGCCAGGACCTCAAAATCCCTGCGCAATACGGAATGACTAATAGATGTAAACGACAACAAACACGTAAGATCATGTGGTGATTTTTTTTTTGTTTACCCTACTTGCACCGCACCGACCACGGAACTTGCTTTGTAAAATCGAAATAAAAGTGCGAAATGCAACTTGCTCCATACCTCTAGGTTAATTGAATTTGAAACATTGAATTACTCTACCATGCACCGAAAGGTAAATAAGCCAAGTAGGTGCATACCATACCGCTCCCAATAAGTAATAGTAAGTACATATTCTAGAAAGCTTTTTACTTTTTCGTATACGTAGTATAGAGGAAGTCTGGTAATCGTCAAAAGATTCGACCTCGAGATTCTGACGGATTTACACGTTTTGGACCTCCCTGAGTCCAAAAAACGCGTTTATAGAATTATGTCTGTGGGTGTGTCTGTGTGTCTGAGTGTCTGTGTGTCTGTGCGTTAGCACGATAACTCAAGTATCTATGCTTTAACTTATTGCAACCAAATTTAACATGCTTCTTGACTGCAGGTTGTCGCTGATGACATTTTACCGGGTCTTCTAGAAAGCAAAATGTCAAGCCTACTTTGCACCTACACTACCATTAAATTATTCCACTTTCGCGATAAGTTCTTCTCCGCTAAGTTTTTAAAAATAATCTTGAACCCACCAATTACCGACCAAGAACCTACACTACCGTTCAATAGGTTAAATATTTTTTTGCGTATTTGACATTCTGCGTATGAAGCCCCGAGTTCTTTCTTTAAAAACACGTGTTGAGAGACTCAATTTTCAACCTCAATCTACTGTACAATTGTCTGTTACATTAAGTACATTTTTACTTGACATTGGCGAAATGCGTTATGTATCGTGAACGCTATTTATTTAAAGAAGAAGAAGAAGTTGTACCTACTTAAGGATTTACGTAAACTTACCACCAGTCGTCGCCATAGTGGCTATGACACATCATTCATTCACGGGTTTTCGGTGTTCTATTCTATCTGGGTACAAGGTTTGGTAGAGCTAGTGCTAATAAATAATATAGATGACAAATTGGTTTCTACAGACCTACTAACCGTTTGACCGATGAGTGGTTTACTCAGCACCGCGCGATTACTCGGTGATTACACAGGGTTGTTTGCTGTCTCCTATTTTAAAAAAATGTAAAAACAACCATTGGGAGAATGGCGAGTGTGTGTCGTCGATTTCGTAGTAGGTATAAATGCAGCGGGACCTCCGCTCACACTATGGCGAATAAAGCATATGAAAAACGTGGGAACTGGCTACTGGCGTAGGACAGCCTAGTGTTATTTAATCACTGAAGGTATCTGAGGTCATAGAGCCTACTTAAACGATCATAGAATTGAAAATGGTTGAAGATTGAAAAGTCTGTTCGTTACCAAATATTTGTAAAAACCGTCTGCAACTGGATCTTGTTTTCTGATTTTTTAAGTATGCCAAAATCAATGCAGGCTATTAGGTTATTCCTATTATTAGAATAAGTAATAAGTACCTGTTTTAACTTACCGTTACGTTACTCTATTGTTAGCCTACACACGTGGTTGACGTGGTTCAAGTACAAACCGCGACTCATAGAATTAATTATAAAGGACTCCTTAATCCGAGATCTAATTCATGAAGTTTTCCTATATTTCAAATCGTCCAAGTTTGATCAGATCATGTATTTTTCACTCAGGCACAGTTACCGTCAGATTGGAATGGAAAGAGCCTAACTCCGATCTTCCAGTGATCAGATATAAGGTGTTTTGGAGCAGACGAGTGAAGGGGCTGGCTGGACCACTTGATTCAGTGTTCGTTAAGCACCAGAGCGTCCCGAAGGTAGCAAACTATACATTTTCAAAGAACTGCTGCTAAGTAGCTAAAATAAATATAAAACAATAAAGACAAACTATACAAGAATGTATTTTACAGAATTTGAGATAAAAAAAAAATAATTGATAGTGCATGGTCCAGAGGACAGGCCATTTGAATTCGAAGTCGTTTCGTTGTCCTGGAGTAATCTCTACTTTGCAGAAACCTATATAAAGCCCGATCTTACACGTATATCTTTGTATAATTATAGCTAAGAAAAATTTCAAGGATTTCGCTGTATTTGTAGGAAGCGGTACCTGCTTGCAATCAGGCCACGCTGCTGCAATGCTGATTTGCCACACTAGTTGCGTAAAAAAACTAGAAGTCCTTATCTAAGTTTCATTATCCATTAAATGACCTAGACTAGTAATATCTTTATATATATAAGAAAATTCGTTTCGCTTCGTTCAAAATACCAAAAGTATAATTTGGTTTTCAGGAACAAAACTTCGTGGAAATAAACGAACTTCAGCCGAATTCAATGTATTTCTTGCAAGTGCAAACAATCAGTCAATTTGGGCAGAATAAGTTAAGAAGCAACAGAGCATCAGTTTTCTACAACACCACGGGAGGGAATGACCACCAAAGAGTTGGTACGTTACTGATTTTACAGAGGCAACCGTTTCGGATTATATAGAGGCAACCCTGACTCTATGTACGGGGCCCAAGTAGATATCGCCTGGCTGCAAATAACAATCTGGCGTCTAATAGCAGGCGGGCGACGACATGAAGATTTGGTTTTGAGAACGCCTTATGCGACGCTCGGCGCCCAACAGAACCTTGCGTCGTGTGCGCTGCACACCCTGCACCCTACCTGACCATACGCTAAGCCGGCAAAGCCGGCAGTGCCTAGAGTACTAGAGTGTATTAGAGTTTGAGAATGAAATGATTCATCCGTGATACAGAAGGCACTTTTATGGTGTAACGCTTTATGGGCTACGAAAGATTGATAATTTAAAAATCTTTTTCTTTTCAAGCATTTTTGACTCTACTGTATAATACCGTTAGCTGCAACTCAATCGACTTGGTTTAATTGAGTAATACCTATATCATGGATTAGGGATGGTTATCAAATCTTGAAACGTGGACCAGTAGTTGTTTTGGACATTGCTTTTGCCATGTTGTCTTTGTCAAGATTAGGGTTTAATTGGTAGCATAGGTGTATAAGTGACGCTCTGGTGTAGCAGTGGTTATCCTCTGTACATTTAATAATTTCTTCACTGGTCCATCCTAAAGATTTTTGCTATGATGGAGCCGATGATTAGAATTACAACCACATGGGACTTACTTTCTTACTTACCTTTAATATGAGTTACCTTACCTACCTAGGTACTACATCGCAATATGCACAAAACAACTTATTAACTTAATTCTTGATTTCAGACATTGCTCCTGAGCACCTGCAGAGACGCGAGAAAAAAATCAAGGGCCTGAAACTTCACAAAATCATATGGTATAACCAGAAATTGAAAGCTAATATTACTTGGGACCCCATCCCTTCCAACAGCGAGCAGAATCGGAGGTCAGTATAAAAATTCTTATACTTACGACAGTGTCGTCAGTCTCGACCAAAAAAACTA
The DNA here is from genome assembly GCA_955850985.1 of Elophila nymphaeata. NCBI lineage: Eukaryota > Metazoa > Arthropoda > Insecta > Lepidoptera > Crambidae > Elophila > Elophila nymphaeata. Next base: position 11,731,988 of record OY039076.1, on the reverse strand, counting down.
GAATTACCTATATATCAGGCTGTTTTTAAATAAAGTCTGAATTATAACCTAAACAACGCAGAAGAAAATGAAGTGATTTCCTCTAAGTTTACTCACTATACTACACCATGACAATAAATAAACAACGAAAATCATAAATGTTTATACTCATGATGCAGTTTAAAATTCCGTAAATTTTACATTGATAGTAACCAAATTAATCACTCATGTGTCGCTCCAGATGGCGCGACTGTTTTACCGGTCAGGGGTGTGTGGTGGTGTGAGAAGGGTGCAGTACAAACGTAAATCCCATGCCACACAGACATATTTAGAATCACACTTTGTTTCCGGCATATTGAAGTGACCCTTATTATAGGTACCCACTGACTCTCAATTCCACCTTCTCAAATTCAAATTCAAATTCAAATGTTTTATTGCATACCATAATTTTTACATGGGTTCTTAAGTAGTTACAGTAAAGGCACAATTATGGACCCTGATGGGCACAGCAATATAAATGATGAGCTGAGAAGAGGGTAGATTTTATCATAATCTAAAATAAAGTGCTACTGTATTTTTACAGAGTGTGAGTTAGGTACAAGTCAGGTAGGCTATCTTTAATTAATTAATTTTAGTGTTAAAAATTTATTATATCATAAGAATGTATTTATAATGTCTATATGTTATTTATTTATTTAATATAAGTATTATAAGGTCAAAAATATTTATAGGTATCATTATTTATAGTTTATGAATTATTTTACTTTGTTTTGATGTCAATGGTACTAAAAAGAATGTCAAATTTTATAGAGAGTGATTAAATTAAATAAATATCAAATGTCATAGTTTATCATAAATGTTATTTATTTATTTAATATAAGTATTATAAGGTCAAAAATATTAATAGGTATCAGTATTTATAATTTATGAATTATTTTACTTTGTTTTGATGTCAATGGTACTAAAAAGAATGTCAAAGTTTATAGAGTGATTAAATTAAATAAATATCAATGTCATAGTTTATCATTTACGTACTTAAATATATTTAATAGGTATCATTATTTATCATTTTTAAATTATTTTTCTTTGTTTTGATGTCAATGGTACTAAAAGAATGTCAAATTTTATAAGAAAGCAATAAAATAAAATAAAATAAATGTCAATGTTTGTCATAGTTTATTAATTAAGTAAATATTTATTTAATAGATATCAATATTTTTAATTTATAGATTATTTTACTATGTTTTGATGTCAATAGTGCTAAAAATGTCAAATTTTATAAGAGAGCAATTAAGGAAATATTTAATAATCAATAAATGGCAATGTTTGTCATAGTTTATCATTTAAGTAGATATTTAGACTATAGTATGCTTTTTCTGTCAACAATTGTTTAAGAGTTCTAAAAAACTTTTTATCGTCAGTTTCGTTTTTCAAATTGTGAGGAAGTTTGTTAAATATTTTAATTGCCATAACGTATGGGCTTGAGCCATGCATTTTTAATTTTGATGGTGGAAGTAATAAATTATTTGCGTATCTCGAAGGATACCGTCTCTGTACCTCGCCTATTTTTGTAAAAAAGTGTTGATATTTTTTAACAAATTTGCACAGTTCGAATATGTATAGTGAAGGTAAAGTTAAAATCTTATGTTTCGTAAAGAACGGTTTGCAGCTACAAGTAATATCAATGTTGGATAAGATTCGGATGCATTTTTTTTGTTTTAGAAAGATATTTTGCACGTTCGTGCTGTTCCCCCATAGTATAATGCCGTACGATAGCCACGCATGGGCATATGCATAGTATGCAGAAAGCGCAGAGTTGAAATCAGTGCTTTTCTTTAGCTCGCGAAGGGCATATGTAAATGATGACAATTTTGAATTTAGTTTGGTTATGTGTTCTTTCCAATTTATATTACTATCTATATCTAATCCCAATAATGTCAAAGTATTTACAGATTCTATGTCTATGTCATTATAACGGAAATTTATATTGAGTTGTGTTTTTTGGTATGGTCTAAATTGCATAATTTTAGTTTTCTTATAATTAATTTGTAAATTATGGTCTGTCATCCATTCTGAAATTTTGTCAAATATTTGTTTAATATGTTGGTCTAAGTGTATGTCGTTTTTACATGATGTTAAAATAGATACGTCGTCGGCGAACAAAACACAGGAAATCGATTCATCTGTAAAAATTTTTGGCAAGTCATTTATATAGATTAGAAACAGTATGCACCCGAGAACACTGCCCTGAGGTATTGAATTGTTCACACTCTGTACCGCGGACCGTACGTGACTTATTTCTCCGGTATTTTCGTCATAATGTTCGATTTCAACATACTGTTTCCTATTCTCCAGATACGACTGGAACCATTTATGGGTTATTCCTCGTACTCCGACGCTATATAATTTATCAAGTAAGATTTTATAAAGTACTTTGTCGTAAGCCTTTGTCATATCTAACAATAACCCTACTGCATATTTCTTTAGGTTTATTGTTTCCAATGCGTCCTGAATATATTTAAATACAGCTAACGTTGTTGATCGTTTTTGTCTAAAACCGTTTTGGGAATCGTCAAAAATTTGGTATTTTTCACAGAAGGAATACAGTCGGTCGCTCATTGCCTTCTCAAATATTTTAGCAGCCGTTGGTAGCAAAGATATAGGTCGGTAGTTTGTTCTTTCGTTCTTGTCACCTTTTTTATGAATGGGTTTTACGATCGATATTTTTAGTAAATCCGGGAATACGCCTTGCGAAAAAGATTGATCTATTAAGAATTGGAATGGGGTAGATAACTCTTCAGAACATTGCCTAATTAATGACGGAGGTAATTCGTCTACGCCGTAACTGTATTTACATTTCATATTTTTAATAATCGTCGCTATTTCGCGTAAATTGACAGGGCGCAGGAACATAGTGTTTAGCACGGGCCGAACGACTGGCCGGCCGCGCGGCGGCGAGTCCCCTCCATCGGGCTCTCGCCCCACCGATACGAAATACTCATTAAACGCGTCAACAACCTGCTTTGGGTCCGACAGAAGATTGTTGTGGATACGTAGCATTGTGTTTTGTTTTAATTTTCTGACGTGTTTATTAGTTTGTTCTTTAATTATTTTCCACATCGATTTAGTTTTATTGTGTGATTTTTTAATTTCTCGTATGTATTGTATTTTTTTTGATTTATAAACACATCCTTTTAATGTTTTTTCATATCGTTTATAGTACTTCAATAATATCGGGTCCCTGTTTTTCGTTACCAATTGTTTTAATAGTCTTTTATTTTTGCATGATATTTTTAAGCCCTTTGTTAGCCATTTTTTTGGTTTGTTATTTTTAATAGTTACATGTCGTGTTGGTATGCATTTATTTAGATGATTCTGCAGAATGTCATTAAATATTGAATAATTTTCGTTGAGAGATTTTTTTATGTCAAAGATATTGGTCCAATTTATAGCCTTTAAAGTTGTCTTAAAATGTTCAATGTTATGTTTAGTGAATAAGCGTTTTTTTATTCTCCAGGTAGGTATGTCTTTTTTAAAAATATATTGCTTAATATTTAAAATAATTCCCTTATGATCAGAGAAGCCAAAATCTTTGACCGAAGTGCTAAAAGTGTCCTTAGAGAAATTGCTGAAAAGAAGGTCTAAGCAAGTTTTACTATGATTTGTTTCGCGTGTAGGTTCATTTATATATTGTTTAAAATTGTATTCTAACATTTTCTCAATTAAAAATCTTGATTTATTATTATTTTCTAGCATATTTATATTTAAGTCTCCTCCAATAATAATTTTCTTTTTAATATATTTTCTGGATAGGAGTTCCAGTAACAAGCTTAATTGATTATAAAAAATGTCTACCTCTCGACCGCTCCAATATATAACTAATAACAAAATCTCACATTTAACTATTTCTACACAACACATTTCTACAATATATTCAACAGACAGATCCATGATGTCCTTTCGCTCGATATATTCAAAATCTTCGTGCAATAGTATGCAGACGCCGCCTCCAACGTAGTTGTGTCGACAGTATGATGATGCGAGGTTGTATGAAGTGATGTTTATCAAATTAGATGTTTCTTTTGATAGCCAGCTTTCTGATATACAAATTGCTTGGTATCTATCGTGGTTATCGTGTTGGTCTAGAAAAGATTCGATTAAGTGCGTTTTGTTCTTCAAGCTCTGCATATTTTGGAAAAGAACCTTTATAATATTTTTACTATCGTCGAAAGGTATCTTTATTGAGTGAACTTTTTTGAGTTTCGGCGTTACCACTTGCAGATGAGCTGCCGTTTCTTTCGTGAAATGTGGTAAGTAATTCTTGGGTTGTTTTCATAGGCAGGGACGGGTCGTATATTTTACCGTTTATTATTAACTTATTGTTCCTTATAATCGCGTGGTGGCCGTTTTTGCGTGCTTCTTTAAGTGTACTTCGCAATAATTTTCTCTCTTGAAGAGATTGTCTGTCTAGGTATTCAGATATATAAAGTCGCGTATTTCTTAAGTTTTTAGAGTTACTCAGAATGTACTTTGTCATTCTTTTGCTTATAAGTTCGACCATAATCGGTCGCTGTGATCCTGTACGGCCCAATCTTTTGAACTCCTCGATATAACCCGTTAAATTAATATTAAATGTCTTTCTGAATATGTCAATTATGGTGTCATGTAAGATATATTCATTTTCATCGTCATATTCTCTAAGTCCGTATAAAATAAAAAATTTTTCGTAGTCATGATTGCAGTTTGGTTTCTGTATACTTTCAGCGTCTGTAGTGGTAGTTATAGTATATTTAATTTGTTCTAACTGTTCCTTTAATATGTTGTTATTCCTTTCAAGCGTTTCGATCTTTTTATTTAGAGATTGTATGTCTGACTTTATTTTCTTATGCTCGCCCGTTATTGCAACTGATAATTCTGTTAAGTTTGATTTTAGTTCGTTGTTTGCTAAATAAATTTCTTTTTTAATTGTTTCTTTTATGTAGGATAGTTGGGATTGTTTGTTTTCTTCAAATTTTTTCTCTATTAATTTTGCAATTTTGTCGTATATGTCGTCTACGCTGGTCACAGTTTCAGGCCTACTTTCGGGTTCTGCTACGATGGTTTGTCCTTGTAAAGTACTACAGTCTGTAGTATTTAGGTCATCTAGTGACATTGAGGTGTCGTTAAAGCAGTGCTGTGTCCTAACTGGCGTATTATCATGTCTGTTTCGTCTAGTGACATTTTTGCAGGAGTCACAAATCCACTTCAATAGTTCTGTTCTGTTGTTTTGAACATAAGCAGATGACATATTTAGGCAAGCGTAATGGAATTTTTGTATGCAGTGGTGGCATTTCAGTAGTTCGGATTCGTAAATTATTTCTTGGTTGCAAGCTGTGCACTTCATTTTAAATTTATATGTAAGTGTTGGGTAGGTACTTACAGACGTACGGCTCAGTAAATTTTTTCTTCGCTGGATTTGTTCGTCTTCCTTTAAAATATCTTGAAATATCACTAGATGGTGGTCCAAAAATCAATTTTTGTAACTTTTTAGTAGATATTTTTCGTGTTTCGAATGAAAAGAATAATTTTTCATTAAAAGAACGTATGAGACGATGTTTATGCTTTCACTGCTTTCTCCCTTACGTAGTAGGTATTTTATATGTTAAAACATCTAAAATTGTCAAAAATATCGTAAAGATCGGATACCTAACTATTAGGGGTAGAAAAATGTTTTCTCCGTTTTTGATAATTTTGTATGAATACAGTGCTAACCGTAGGTACCTACTATCAGTGGCGTAGCGTAGGGGGGGCAGGAGGGGCGGTCCGCCCCGGGCGGCACATTTGAGGGGCGGCAAAAATTCACAATAAATAAAAAAAATTAAACCATTTCATATTTTTATTTATTGCAACTACAAATTCGGACCAATTGAAAAGAGTATGGAATGATTCATTAGTTATTCTGTGATGAATTCGGGGAAACCCCTTTCTTTGAATGGTATTTTGTAGCAACTACTGGCAACTCCGTCTATTCTGACTTGTGGCGATTTCCCGTAGTTTATTTTGTGTTCAGAGGAATATTTTGTGCTTAGATACCAGTACCCGTAGTGTAAGTTATTTTGTGCTTGATACCAGTACCCGTAGTTTAAGTTATTTTGTGCTTAGATACCAGTACCCGTAGTGTAAGTTATTTTGTGCTTAGATACCAGTACCCGTAGTTTAAGTTATTTTGTGCTTAGATACCAGTACCCGTAGTTTAAATTATTTTCTGCTTAGATACCAGTACCCGTAGTGTAAGTTATTTTGTGCTTAGATACCAGTACCCGTAGTGTAAGTTATTTTGTGCTTAGATACCAGTACCCGTAGTTTAAGTTATTTTCTGCTTAGATACCAGTACCTGTAGTGTAAGTTATTTTGTGCTTAGATACAGTACCCGTAGTTTAAGTTATTTTCTGCTTAGATACCAGTACCCGTAGTGTAAGTTATTTTGTGCTTAGATACCAGTACCCATAGTGTAAGTTATCTCGTATAAAAAATCTAACTATTGTAGTTGCGTCAAGAGCTCGATTTGTATGGGAAATATGGCTTGCGCTTCCTTCCGCTAGGGGCGCTATTCGCGTTTTCTATACAAATTGAGCTCTTAACCTAACTACAATAGTAACGTACCTATTACCTACATACGAAAAAACTTACACTAGGGGTACTGATTTTGTGCTATAATTGTCTTTGACTATTCAAAGAAAGTTTAATTCATAGATTACTTAATGATTAGGCAAATCCGTTATTAGAAAGAGATTTTATATACCTCATGAGTTACGTATTGATTGTTGCATAGCGCTCATTGGCGTGAGCGCGCATCGATACCGATAACAGAGAATATACATACGCGCACTTTTTGTCAATGACAGTCAAATTGAATAACAAAATGAAATTGAAATTGTTTTTAAGACAAGAAAAAATACACTGAAAAAATCGACCTGTCCCAGGCGGGAATCGAACTCAGAATCCTCCGCAATCCAGGTGGCTACCTACCAGGGCCACTACCCTACCAGGGCACTGCTTTATTTTTTTTATGTTTTTATGGTAAAGATTGTTTCATCAAATCATTGAAATTTGCACTTCTAAGATCCGAACGAAATATTTTTGCAAATATTTGACGTCCAGTCAAAATGAAACTCCTAGATTATTTTTGAGACTAGAAAAAATACACTGAAAAAATCGAGCTGCCATTTTTTCAGGCAGGCGGAGGGGTTTCTACTGTTAAAAATATTTACGCGTTTATAAACCCAAAAAATTATTCCATATGAAATTGTTATAATAAGAAAAATGTAGGTAATGTAATAAGAAAAATCTTATTTTCGAATGAAATGACACGTTTTCTTGTCTCTAACAGTGATAATGTAATTTGTACACTATTTAAAAACACAGGAAGGCATTTTTTCGAGCGATAACTTAAAGCGTTACAATGAAGTGCATTCGACCAGCCCAAAATGCGAGAGCGTTCCCAATTCTTTTTTCATTAATTCCAGACTGAATGTAAATCCGGCAATTGTCTGACTTTTTCGTTGCCATTTTCGAGCGAGTGCAACGCATCTATACTTTTTAAACTCCTTAGTATGTATTTGCATAGTCTTAGATTAAGAACATACAGATACCGTATCCGGGCACTCAATTTGGTGCAACCAATATTAGGCCTTATTTGGCACCATACGGAAACTCTATGCGTAGTCCTCGAGGTCAACGCACTCCGTACGCATCTCCAACAAATTATTAAAAAATGACGATTTGTGCTATTAAATGGTGTAATAATCGAACTGAAAAAAATAAAAAGAGTGAGAATATTACTTTTCACACGTAAGATTTTAATATTTTATTGTATTTTCACTTTATAAGCAATAAAAACCAAATATTTTATTTTGTATTTTTTAAATACTGAGTGCTGCCAGTTACAGAAATTATTTTACCTATTTTAGTTGTTTAGAATTTAGTCGAATGCAATAATTTAATCATATTAATTGTTCTATAAAAAATACTAAGGACATAAAAAAAAATTTTTTTGATGATTAGATTGTTTTGACTTAACGTATGGACATTTTTAACCGCCTTAAGAAAAGGAGGAGGTTTTCAAGTCGCCTTAATCTTCTTTTTTATGTATGTTTCTACGCCTAGACCGGTTTTAAATAGTAAATTGTATAAGGGAGCTATTTTGCTCCCTTATCATACAATCTACTTTTACGTCGAGGGCGCTACTTTGATTCAAGAGCGAAGCAAAGGAATTCAAAGTAAATAATAACACAAGTTCTTAATGATACTTAATTTGGGCTAGATAATTGGTGTGAGCGTAGAAATAATTATCCCTACTAATATTATAAAAAGCTTTCACGTCTAAAGCACTGAACCGATTTCGATGAAATTTGGTATGTACAAATATAGATCTCGGGGTGGGACATAGGCTACTTTTTATCGCGAATAAAAGGTTGAATGGGTTGAAATAGGGGATGAAAGTTTGTATGGAAGTTCGACATGGCCGACGCGACTTTTTGATATAATATCAATATGGGTATCATTTTCGTGGTTTTCGGGGGTCCTGATTACGAATACAACATCTTTTTTGAAATCCAAGATGGCGGACGTGACTTTTTGATATAATATCAATATGGGTATCATTTTCGTGGTTTTCGGAGGTCCCGATTCCGAATTCAACATCCATTTTGAGATCCAACATGGCGGATACAACTTTTTAATAAAATATCAATATGGGTATTATTTTCGTGGTTTTCGGCGGCACAGATTCCAAATACAACATCTATTTTGAGATCCAAGATGGCGGACACAACTTTTTTAAAATAATATCAATATGGGTATCATTTTCGTGGTTTTCGGAGGTCCCGATTCCTAATACACCATCCATTTTGAGATCCAAGATGGCGGACGCGACTTTTTAACATAATGTAAATATGGGTATGGTTTTCATGGTTTTTGGGGGTCCGGATTACGAATAAGACATCTATTTCTAGATCCAAGATGGTGTTTGCGACTTTTTAATACAAAATCGACATAGTTATCATTTTCGACGTGTTCGTCCACGAAAACCACGAAAATGATACCCATATTGATATTTTATCAAAAAGTCACGTCCGCCATCTTGGATATCAAAAAAGATGTCGTATTCGTAATCAGGACCCCCGAATACCACAAAAATGATACCCGTATTGATATTTTATCAAAAAGTTGTATCCGCCATATCGGATCTCAATAAAGTTGTTGTTCGCAATTGGAACCCCCGAAAACCACAAAAATGATACCCGTATTGATATTTTATTAAAAAGTTGTGTCCGCCATCTTGGATCTCAAAATGGGTGTTGTATTTGGCATCGAGACCACCGAAAACCACGAAAATGATACCCATATTGATATTATATTAAAAAGTTGTGTCCGCCATCTTGGATCTCAAAATGGATGTTGAATTCAGAATCGGGACCCCCTAAAACCACGAAAATGATACCCATATTGATATTATATTAAAAAGTCACGTCCGCCATCTTGGATCTCAAAATAGATGTTGTATTTGGAATCGGGACCTCCGAAAACCACGAAAATGATACCCATATTGATATTATATCAAAAAGTCACGTCCGCCATCTTGGATTTCAAAAAGGATGTTGTATTCGTAATCGGGACCCCCGAAAACCATGAAATTGATACCCATATTGATATTATATTAAAAAGTTGTGTCCGCCATCTTGGATCTCAAAATGGATGTTGAATTCAGAATCGGGACCCCCTAAAACCACGAAAATGATACCCATATTGATAATAATAATAATAATAATAATATATTTCTACGCTCACACCAATTATCTAGCCCAAATTAAGTATCTTTAAGAACTTGTGTTATGGATACTAGATAACGGACACATATACTTAATAATCTAGATATTTTTATAAATAAACTTAAATAAATATATAAACAACCATGACTCATGAACAAATGTTCGTGTTCATCACACTAACATTTGCCACTACCAGGACTCGAACCCGGACCGCCCGATGTGTAGGCAGCGTTACTGACCACTCCACCACGACGGCGTCAAAATTGATATTATATTAAAAAGTCACGTCCACCATCTTGGATCTCAAAATAGATGTTGTATTTGGAATCGGGACCTCCGAAAACCACGAAAATGATACCCATATTGATATTATATCAAAAAGTCACGTCCGCCATCTTGGATTTCAAAAAGGATGTTGTATTCGTAATCGGGACCCCCGAAAACCATGAAATTGATACCCATATTGATATTTTGTCAAAAAGTCACGTCCGCCATCTTGGATTTCAAAAAAGATGTTGTATTCGTAATCAGGGCCCCCGAAAACCACGAAAATGATACCCATATTAATATTATATCAAAAAGTCGCGTCCGCCATCTTGGATCTCAAAAAAGATGTTGTTTTCGTAATCGGGACCCCCGAAAACCACGAAAATGATACCCATATTGATATTTTATTAAAAAGTTGTGTCCGCCATCTTGGATATCAAAATGGATGTTGAATTCGGAATTGGGACCCCCGAAAACCACGAAAATGATACCCATATTGATATTATATTAAAAAGTCACGTCCGCTATTTTGGATCTCAATATATTTTTTTTTTAATCGGGACCCCTGAAAACCACCAAAATGGTACCCTGATATTTTATTTAAAACTATCCGTCAAAAACTTTGGTGTGGCTTTTCCGTTTCATCGAATTTACAAATTACGATGTATAGATCTATCGTATAAAAAGAAGTTTCACTTCAAAATCAGAAGTAGTATTCATGTTTTATTTAAATTACCTGATTTTGGGGTGACGAGGTTTTAGTGACCACACCAATTTTTAGTAGTGTGCGTGTATCTGTGTGTAAGCGTTAGCACACATAACAAATTTTTTGCGTCAGTTTTGAAGCGGCATATTGTATGGAACTATCCTTCTAGTATGTTCTTATTCTAAGTTGCATAGTATACATTAAATTGAAATACCTAAATAAGAGGGCGGCAAAATTATTTTCATCCCACCACCTCGGAAAGTGTAATTTTGCGCTTCGAAATCTGGCTGGAAAATTCTATTTTATTCGCTTGAGCGGCAAAGTAGATTTGAATTTAGAACATCACATATAATGAGTACTCAATATAATTGTAAATTCAAAACGTCATTAAACCTATTTAATGTAACCTCTATGGTGCCAAATTTATGATTAGAATGAAGATTATTTTGTCATTTCCTCGCTGAGGTGGGATGAAAAGTTACGTATTGCACTCGAGTGGAAAGATTTTTCACCTTGTGCTCGTTTGTTTCCCTCGCTGACGCTCAGGATTCTAATTTAGAATCACTCGCTGCGCTCGTGATTCAACTTTAGAATCCTTCGCTTGCTCGGTCATCCAAATCGAGCACGCGGTTAAAAAGGAACTTTCCACTCTTGTATAATAAATAACTATTTCCGCCCCGGGCGGCCGATACCCACGCTACGCCACTGCCTACTATCTATACACGGATCCATATAAGTGCGTTTTTTTTATAATTTCAGATATCACGTGCAGTGGAAAACTATAAAATGCCATAACCCAAAAACTCCATTGAAGGATTTATCAGCCATGACTGAGGTTTGGACAACTTTTTCTTACAAAAAAAACTGTGTCTATCCTATCTAATTTTAATATCAAAAATATTATTTGGTACCTACTGCAGACTTCCAGGCTAGCGGCGACTTTTCTCATAACCCTCATAACCTAGTTTTCTATGCACAAGTTAACGAAGGAAATAATTTTTCATAGTGAAAAAAATCTTTGGGAGACAACATGAAATAATCACTACAAAGGCTTAAATAAAAATAAAATATTGTTGAATTTGAAAAAGCTTTCATACCGGGAAATTTTTTCTTCTTTGTGAATGGCATACACATACCGCGAAATTTAAATGCTACCGACATGAAGTTAGTATCAACTAGGAAAAAGCGCGAAATAATATTACCAGCAATAAAATTAAAACTACTAAATTATTAAACTTTTAATCTTGTAATCATGGTACTCTTACTTAGATGAACTAAAGTCATCGCAATCTAACCCGGGAACCACACCCATCATAGATTTTAAGTAACAGTACCCAGAGGTACTGGGAGTGCAGTCTCGATATACATAACGATCGATGTGATTTCCTATCGATCGAAGGTCATGCACGCCATGACCTTCGATGCCATGCCATTCACGAGCGAGCTATATGGCGCGCCATTGGAAAATAAAACAATTTTTTTTTTACAATTTTGAATGTTTAATACCACCATAGTATTTATTTATAATTATGAATATGTTAGCATGAACAGGTGACGGCTTCATACCCCATGTACCAAACACCTTGTATAAAGTAATGTTCCCTGACATATTACAATAATCTGTAAGCCTATTCGCTAGCTTTTTTAACAGTTGGAATTGACGATCACACGAGTGAATTACACATCCATTGCTGTTTTTACACGACAAGTGCCATAATAGCGTTTCATATAAAATAGCAATGGATATGTTATTCACTCAGCGATGATCACTTTCAACTGTCAATGAAAGTTAGCGAAAAGGCCTACTGTTGATAAAAAATATGTCCTTGTATGTACGATTAAAAATGTACATTACGATTTTTTTTGGTAATATCGTGCTTAGTTGTGTTATTTAACTGAACTAGCTATAAAATCTGAAGCCATTTATTTTGTGACAGCTTTGATTGATTTAGAATGCTTTGTTTTCTTACTTACAGATGGCCTCGTTCGAGATTTACGAACTTAACTACCGCTGCAGCTACAAAGTTAATGTCAGCAGATCACGAAAATCCAAGAACCAAGATTCAGAGTTGATCATTAATGTACCTAGCTGTGATTACTTTAAGCAAAGAATTAATACAAATAGCTTGAATTGTGAAACTTGATCATATTATTAATGTGTTAGATTATTTTAATAATATGAAATAGAAAATTTTTATGTAACTACAAAATCATTTTTATTAAGTATTTCTAAGTGGATACTAACATTTGATTATAGAATAGAATAGATAATATCAGTATTGCACATTGATTAAGATGCCTGCTAAATAAAAAAATAAAAGTAATTTTGTATCAGTCTATCATTATTAAAGGACAATAGCGTACTTAATAGCAATGACAAGTATTGCATAATGAAACATATTACTAAATAATACAAATTGTTTGCATGTTACATATAATTGAATTTTATGCCAATTTAAAAAGAACATTGCTGTAAATTTCAATCGTATCTATTAAGAAAATGTTCATGACAAAGTAAGAAATATTCTAATCCTGTATATACCTATCTAGTGAAATAATGAAGGCCTTGTCAAAAAAAAATTGTTATTTATCATATTTATTAAAATGACAATACAGTGTTAAGAAACCATTTTCTGTATTATTTTTTCTATTAAATACATAATTTGTGATGAAAGAAGATGCAGGGTGATGCCACATCTCTACGCAATGCCAAAGTATCTAACCGATCAGAAAATGCAGGTTCGTCAACGATTCAAGCCACTTTCCTCTGTATGTCTAAGGGATGCTGCAGCTGCTGCAGCGGCACCCTAGTATCAGCTTATACTATTCTCCTAAGGTGGTAAAATAGGGAATAACAGTTTGTATGGAAATTCGTCATTTTTAAAGTTAAATCAAATTGGTTTATAGCCTTTGATTAAAAATTGAGAAAGGAGTATTTTAGAATTTCTCGAAATTCAACCCCTTACTAAGGGGATGAAAGTTTGTATGGGAAATCAGTCATTTTGATAGTAAAATCCATACAAATTGGTGTATGGCTTTTTCGTTAAAAATTAAGAATGACATACGTTAGGATTTTGTCGAAATTCTACCCCTAAGGGGGTGAAAAAGGGGAACAAAGTTTGTATGGTAAATCTGTCATTTTTGTAGTGAAATGCATAAAAAATGGTATAAGAACTTTCAGTGAAAAATAAAGAGAGATATTTTAAGATTTCTTGAAATCCTACACAAAAGAGGGGATAAAACTGAATGAAAGTCCGACAAATATATCTATGTTTACTTTCGTATATTGGAAATATGTGTATGATTAGTAAAAAAATAATACCAAAAAAAATCCACGGGAACAAAATCGCGAGCAAAAGCTAGCTTGTAATATAGTGGTACCTAGTTTCTGAAGATTATTTCTATATTTTTACACCTATTTTAGACATAATCGCCTGAAACACGTCAACATCCTAGTTCAGACTCCTAGGTCATAAATTTTACCTTTATTGTTACATTTGCATTCTATGTATTGTGTTCATATTTATTGATAATAAATTATTATTTTAATTGAGACGCAAACTAACAATAAAAATATAATATTGCATTTTTGATTAATACAAACGCAATGTTATTTCAACCTGATAAATGGTGGTTTAATCAGCACCATTGATACCTACCCATGTTTATGAACGAATGAAGGAATTATGAATAATGGTTTAAGGAAAATATTTAAAAGTATTTTAACGAAGAAATGAATTATGAATACTGATATAAGGCTAAATATTTGAGGCATCCATATTATATTCTCCCTGTTGTAAGGTATTTTAATGTGACTGTTAATGCATAAGGCGATAGAGCTTATACATACATTAATCATACTCACATTCCCAAAATGAATTAATTTGGTTACACACAAATAAAGCCACATCGGACAGTATGGACCATGCATTGGCCTAAATCACCGCTAGTAACTACATTTCCTTTCCTATAATAAAATAAACATACTAACGTTACGGTCGCAGTGTCAAGTTCTAGCACCGCCACCGGGTCATCGCTTCAACTGAGATTTTGTTGAGGTTTATCGCTACGTGTATTGTCTCCATGTAGCTCAGGTTTACATGACAGTTTTACCTGTCATGTAAACCTGAGGCTTTAGACAACATGCATTTCGACGATCGCTCTCGCTATCGCTAAGTAAAAAAATGTATGGGATTGACATAAGCAATCCCAAGTCAATCCCATACATTTTTTTACTTAGCGATAGCGAGAGCGATTGTCGAAATGCATGTTGTCTAAAGCCTCTGAGCGTATATACCTTTATACAATTTTAGGCGATTGGCTAGGTTAAAATACCTCAATCTGTTGAGCACACTAAGCTTCATAGACGCCTTGCTCTCTAAATGATCGTTGAACTTAACGTCGCTCGAAATGCTGACCCCAAAGATTCCGATACTGGCTGAGGCTTTAAGGGGCACACTTTAAGAGGCTTTAAGGAGGTTTACGACTAACGAAAAGAGTTCCGAACATAGGTACTGATGAACCAGTTGAATCTCCTGAAATGCAGTTCAGAGTGAACTTTTTTTTATCCCACGAGGTGGCAAACAAGATTGCGGCCCACTTTTTAAGTGGTTACCGTAGCCTTAGAGGCTACGGTAACCCTTAAAATATTAAGGGTAAATCACTTAAGACTACAAGTGCGTTGCCATCCTGGGGACTAAGATGATATGCCTTCCATGCTATGTAATTACACTGGCTACCTTTCCCTTCAATCCGAAACACAGCAAACTGCTTCACGGTAGAAATAAGAAAGGCGGTGTTACCTACCCAGACGACCCTACATATGGTTCTATCAATACAATCATTTGACTATCAACAATAAAACTCGTTTACTCATATATTATTTTATAATTTGACTCATTAAGTTAATGTTTTTTTTACTGCGAAGTAAAATAGGCCTCGCGAACTTGATGTCGCCGACGTCCACATGTGGGCTAGTCTAGCGCCGCCACTGTTAAGGGGAGTGTTTTCAAACTGAGGAGATACGATAAAACTTAACTTGGTCCAATTCAACCGACACAAACTTGTGTCGGTTGAATTGGACCAAATTAAGTTGACCCCAATTTGATACATTGTTTAAGGATATTTTGATCTCAATGTCAAACCTCCGTTATTAATTCAAAGAAACTGTTGGTTTAAACTTTATCAAGGATTCTTTATTACCAAAATTGTTTAACACTATAAAAAAAACTAAAAAAATATGAATCAAGAAATGGTAGTTTTATTTTGATATTGTTGGCAACACTTCCTACAACTGCAGCAAACTTCACTGTAAAGTTCTGCAACCCTCGTAATGTCAAAAATCAAATAAAATATTTTCAGAGTTTTAAATGAATTATCCACAGTTTTTCAATTAAAGAGCACTGTTTTAATAAAGTAGTTATAAATTTGCACTCATGTTTAATATAAATATTATATATGTATTACTTTAGTGGTCTATTAAACTCTTTGAAAATCTTTATCGAAATATTATCAAGTATTGGATATAAAGTCGTAATTTATATTTTAGACTGCACAAATTAGTTTTGTGAAGTACTGGTGATTTCTTCTACTGTTGTAACTGAAGTCTTCGTAATTAAATATCAAGTGGTGTTCATTTATTAGTTAGTGACTTATAAATCACGAATTAGCTCCCTGGGCGTAACCTTTTTATTCTCGGAGTGAAGGCTGTGCACACATTATGATTTTAAATTCATAATTAGTGACCCTGTGAACTGTGTCAATGTCAATAATGGCTGAGGACGAGGTGCTTTTCGACGATGTCTACGAATTGTGCGAAACAATTGGGAAGTGAGTACCATATTGGTCATGTAATTAATCTTTCCAGTCACGAAATCAGCATTATTCCCGCGCAAATTCGAACTGAAACTAAACTGGGAATTTAGTCAGAAGTAGAACTAAACCACAATTTTATTTAAACAAATCTTGCTAAATGATTGCTTTTATTTTCTCTTACAGTCTTAACATAAATTTGTAAGCTCTGAATCATTATTCCATGGCACACAACACAAAACTATTGATCAATAATAATAATGATCAATAATGGATTGTATTTAATTAGTTTTGTAAACTACGTAAAAACTAACTAGTAACTAGAAAAAAACTAATAAATAGGTACTTTCTAATAATACTTAAATGTTTTTATAAATCTCAAATAAAATAAGTGTGTCAAATGCTGCCTGTGAAACTAATAATAATTTATGAAAGAATCGAGAATATAAATAATAAGGTGATGCTGTACAGTTTGTATTTGAAAATTCACTTCTTCATATCATTCTCATGACAGCCTTTAT
Source organism: Elophila nymphaeata (assembly GCA_955850985.1). Taxonomy (NCBI): domain Eukaryota; kingdom Metazoa; phylum Arthropoda; class Insecta; order Lepidoptera; family Crambidae; genus Elophila; species Elophila nymphaeata. The sequence continues at coordinate 11,714,895 of OY039076.1, read as the reverse complement.
AATTCGACCTACTGCTGGGACACAAGGCATCTGCTCATCATTGAAAAAGGTTTATGCAGTAGTCCACCACACTTGCCTAACACAGATTGGTGGACGGAGTATAAGGTGATCAATACCCCTTTACTGATCCATTTGCCACCTCTATGACACCCATTGGAGGATATGTTATTCTACTCTGCCAGAATCACATGGCTAATTTCGCTTTAAAGTCGCTTCATTTATAACTTAAATTATGACAATTCAGAATGTCTATCATAATATCAAAACATACAAAAAAACTACATGCGCGAGCTGAACAGTCGCAAGTCTGACCTAACCTAAACCTATATTATACCTACCTAATTATTGCTTGGTTGTGGCTGAATGAACTATTTGATAAAATATTTTTGAATTAATTTATGTAATATGTAATTTTGGAATTTTTTTTCTCAAAGTCTTGTGAACATTTATATAAGTGAAATTGCATTTACTATGTCAGTCTATAGTGTGTCTATCTACACAAAATGTGTGAACCTATTCTATAAGAGGTACCCTCTTTCTAAAGCTTAACTTTAATTGGAAACTACCATGAGCATGACAACCAGACATTTTTTTTAATTAATCAAACCTAGGGAGGAATACTTCTGTCTTTTATTTCTGTGGAAATACAAAATTTAGCTATGCCAACTTTGAAACAATCAACTATACTATACACAGCACTGGAGTTTTTGAATTTAAAAGGCAAAAATAACTTGTTTCTTTGCCGGGATAGTCGAAGTGATTGGCATTCTACTATGCCAGGTTAGCTTATATCGTAGCTAATAAAATTTATGTCAGCATACAGTGCAAAACTATTAAAATAGTCTTGCGATGAAAGGGTTCAAAATAGATTATAAATAAAAAAATGTGTGCGTGTACTAGTGTACACACGTAAGAAGTGAAACTTCTTTATGGCCTTACATAGACATGAATACAAAACAAGATGGCGCGTAACGGAAAAATGTGACAGTAATTTTGTTTCCAACGCCGATAAAGAAGTTTCACTTCAAAAATAAAAAAAAGCTTTTGTTTCATGCAATAACTTAACTAATACAATTTGAGATTTAATGATACACTTTAAAAAAACTATTTATATTGCATAAACCCCTCCTTGGGTAAGGCCTCCTCCATAGAAATCCACTTTTCTCTAATCTCTTGCTAGCCGCATCCAGCCTGTACCTCGTAGCTGATCAAATGTATGTCAGCATACAGTGCAAGACTATTAAAATAGTCTGGAGCTGAGAGGGTTCGAAATAGATAACAACCTAAAAATAAGTCAAAACATAAGAGCGTGCCTCTGTTGTTGCCTACCTTATACAATTATAATGGTCCAATATAACATAAGTTTAACATTAAATGTAACATTATAGACTTGTGGCCTGCATGTTGTCATAAGGTGTAATCTTTAGCCCTGAGATTGCAGAAGTCTCTGACAAACTAGCAAGGCAAGGATCAGCTCAAAACCTCAATGGGCCTGAGCCTTTTGTAGCATTATCTAGAAGTACCATAAAAATGGCACTAAAGGAGTATTGTCAAAAGAGGTACCTCATGGAATGGTTGTCCACTCCCGGACTGACATACTCAAAGAAAATTTTAGGATCCTCACACATAGGCTACCTTAAATAAATGGGAAGAATCAGCAGGACCCAAATCCGCTGCCTCATAGGTGCTCTCATTGGCCATTTTGCCACTAAAAGACACCTGTGTACAATAGGCAAAGCTGATGACCCTATCTGTAGAATGTGTGGCGAGGAGGAAGAAAGCATGAAGCACATACTATGTGACTGCGATGCACTAGCCAATAGGCAACTAAAAGTCCTGGGTTTAGGTTACCCTAAACCAGAGGACTTTATAGACCTTATTCCCGCCAACATCGTGAAACTCATACAAAACGTTTTCGATGTTGGCGGGGATGGGTGATAAGGAAAGGGGAAGAAAAAAAGATCCCATAGGGTCGAAGTGCTCTGAGACACAGCCTCAGCCCCTTACATAAGAATAGAATAGAATAGCCCTGAAATGCATTCAGACCGCAAACATTAGGTAATCTATGTAATAGTAGCTTAAGTTTATAACATATTGGCCGAGCTTTCTGGAACATCTGGCAGTATGGGACATACAGTAATTACCCCAAAATAATGACAGGTTGCCAGCCATGTGCCTAATTAAAATAATATCGCTAAATGAGATTAATAATCATCAGATTTTTCTGATTAAATTTGTATAGAAATATTTGCAAAAAAGGTTTTATAAATGAAAACACTTGTTTTCAACTTAAAAATATTATCTTTTTCTAAATCAAATAACCCCATTCAAACAGCGAATTTCGGCATGCACTTTCCTGATAATGAATTATGATACATACCTTTAATTTAATATACAAGTCATTTTTATTTGAGGTGCACTCATGCTTCATATATTTTTGTCCATCATCCCTTGAAATTTGAAATTTGGCTGTTATGTGTAAATCACATACACACATGCATAAGGCGGTTTTTGCTTAGGTAATATAATGATGTTATGGAAGAGTGGGTTTTTTCTGGTACATAATCATTTCACATCTGCAAGAAATAAATAGTTAGTTTTTCTAGTTTCATAAATATTACTGCGTTTGTAAACGCAAAAATTTATGAAAAAATACTTTCATTTTTATTTAGTTTTCAATTGTTTTACAATAGACCACACTTTTAGGGTTGTTTTGAGGCAAATGTTCTAGAATCTAGATCCAGGGGTCACCAGACCAGGTCTACCGCAGAAGTTGCTTAGTATTTTAAGTTAAAACTAGTGTGTGTATATTATTATGGAACCACATACCTACATACCTTCTGACTTTAGTATACTTAATAAAATGTTTGGAGTGCTATAACCAGCTGTATTAAATGGGAGTAAGGGGATTTATACACAGTCCAATGCATTTTAATTTTAGCCTACCCTGTTGTTCTCATGGCTTAGTGAATATGCTTTATCATAAAATGCTAAGTTTTCATTCATAAAATGATTATTGTTATGGAATTTATTTTCTTTGAAATTCGTTTTTAAATTAAAATAAGTAATATAATATTCAGTGTTATTGGAAAATATATTTTTTTCCAATCAACAGGTAGGTGCAGTAGGTACATCTTTCTACTTTACATAACCATACTAAAGAAAATGATGAGAAATAAGCTTGGCGTCGCGAAGAATCGCGTCGAATCGAGCCAAATCGCATTCATTTCCCCAATCCTTCTGCTTTATGCCCTCGGTCGATTCGATTCGCCGCTAATGGACGTGATTTTATAGTAAATATGTATAAAGCGACTTTCTGCGAATTGATTCGACTCGGTTCGGCGCGTCTGTGGACGCCCGGCTTTAGGCCGTGCGCTTCGTTACGCGCGGCGGGCTGATTTATGTCATCTCCATAGAGATGCCCGCGTCGCGTGCGACGAGTGACGCAGCGCTGCTCTATGGAGATGACATGAACAAGCCCGCCGCGCGGGTGTCTTAACGCAGCGCACGGCCTTAGAAGTTCGACCCTAATTCGTTAAGTTCGACATATAAAAGTTCTATAGGAATAAAACTACATATGATATTTTCTTACTGTGTGGGTATCTTAATACCTTTTATCGAAATCCCTCTTTGACTGTTGTTGGTATCGCCAGCTTAACGAGCTCGTAAATCGAGTCGGAAAGATTTTGGTCTAGTTTTGACAGCACTTTTGTGATCGTTACATAGAATGCACGAATGTGGTGCTATCTAGCTACTCTGGAATATAAAATAAAAAAGTGCATTGTATTCATGTTTTATTATGTCTTTTCCAGGGGACCGTTCAGCTTGGTCCGAAGATGTGTACACCGTCAGACAGGCCAACAGTTTGCAGTGAAAATCGTTGACGTGGCTCGATTCACTGCAAGTCCTGGATTGAGTACTGCCGGTAAATATTACCTACCTACTTGTTTTACTACACATTTAAATTATATCGGGACAGACATAGGTGCCTATACCTACTCTTTTTGGGTATGATCACAGAACACAGAACAATTGAAGGTGCCCCTTAAAAGACGCGCGGCTAACGCCCTGCAGTCGCTTTTTCTTATTTATATGGATTTACTAAGCAGCTTAGTAGCTAGGTTCGAGGTAGAACAGAAGGCCGCGCTTAGGCGCTTATATTTCGAAACATACGATCGCCCGCCGTGATTGGTTTAGTTTGATATCACTTGATCCGTAGTTCTCTTGATTAGCTTTATTTGATCTTGTACAGGTAGCGCAAGCTTGTGTCTATGAAAAAGAAGTGGAAGAAAAACAGCGACAGCGGTTTTTTTATACTACGAGATGGCAAACAAGCTTGCGGCCCACCTGGTGTTAAGTGGTTACCGTCGCCTATAGACACTTGCAATAAGGATAAATCACTTCACACTGCAAGTGCGTTGCCATCCTGGGGACTAAGATGATATAGGCTAGCTATTTCCCTTCAAATTTTTGGATGAATAAATAACAAATGTTTATGAAGTTGTATCACTCTTGGTTGAGTATTAATTTAGCTAAGTAGGTAACTTCCCAGTTCCCAGGTGTCGTTAGTTCTGTTTCCCTGTTACATAATTAAGATGTCTGTAACTTGTTATTTTGTTGGAACTCCCAGAATTTGTGTTTTCGCTAATTAAAAAGTTGGTTATAATTAAATAGCTAAGATTATAAAGCAATGGAATTTGCCCAACCTGTTTAATCTCGAACTGCGAAATACGATACCCGCCGAAATTTCCTAAGCGTTTATTTCAATTATTCTTTGTTCACGGGTTTTCAACGATGTTCCGCTTTTTATGAGTGGGTGTTAGGGAATGATTTGGTGATGAATTCTAATATTATTCCAGATTTAAAACGAGAGGCCACAATATGCCACATGCTAAAGCACCCTCACATCGTAGAGCTCCTCGAGACATACAGCTCGGAAGGCATGCTCTACATGGTGTTCGAATAGTAAGTATATTTATGCGCTGCTCTATCTATTCTAAAATGTCAACATCCATGAAAACTGACCATGATCCATTCGGTTTTCTGTTTTATTATAGTCCGTTTGTACCGTCCCAACTGTGAAAGTTTCAGATCTCATAGAAATCAGAAGAAGATGTTTATTATATTGCGATCTTTAAAGCTGGTTTCTTTAAATATCGCAATATAATAAACATCTTCTTTTGATTTGATTGATTCTGAAAAGAAAATAAAACTAATAAAATATTTTTCCCAATTTTCAGCATGGACGGATCTGATCTGTGCTTTGAGGTGGTTCGTAGAGCTACAGCCGGATTTGTCTACAGCGAAGCTGTTGCGTGGTAAGTTTATTTTCATCACATCTGAGTACTCACCGCGCTATGAGCGGTTGTGCGATCTTCGTAATGATTGCAAAAGCAATCATTACGAAGATCGCACAACCGCTTTATTGGTCTGCTTTGTAAAGAGTAATTAAGTATCCTAGGACAAGTGGACGATTCGATTCTAGTCGTTCTTCACATATGAATCAAGATTTCAGCCGAGAGACACTCACTGTTGGACATAGGCCTCCCCCAAGGATCTCCAACCGAAATTAAAAATACTAATTAATAATAATATTCATCAGATATAAATTATGGTTCAGGTCAATACTAAGTATAAGCAGTCGGGGTGAAAAATGGTTCGTCACCTTAAAGTCGTCATTTTATTGCACTGGGCAGTTGTCAATCATGCCAACATTTTATTTCAGAGTCTAAGCATACGGTGTATTTTAAACGTATAGACGACGCACAGTTGACGCGCGTATACGCGCTTCAAACGAAATTCGAACTCAACCATGTAACATAAGCACTCGGGGTGATCTATAAACCCGCGTATACGTGCACTAGATTTTCTAGTTTCCATCAGAGACTCCTCGTCAGTTGTAGGTACAAATACGCGCGCTTGAATTGCTACATTCGCAACAATTTGCATCTATCGCGCCGAAAACACGCGCTCTTTAGACCTGTACCCTTAGTATGAGTTTTGATAGTTTTCGAGCTCGATCAAACGTATCGTCTCTTTTCATACATTGCCCACTGTTTCTGATAGTTTACGCTAGAGGCGCTAGTGGGCAATGTGTCAAAAGAGACGATACATTTGATCGAGCTCGAAACTAGCAAACCCATACTAGGGTTACTTGTCCAGAAGAGTGAATTCGCCGCGAATCTACGCACGAACACGTACTCAACGCGCGTATTCGAAACTCGCGCGAAACTTGTGGCCGCAATGTATTGAGCGCCAGTACTTTGCCAACGCGCGTAGAGATTCGCGGCGAATCCGCTCTTCTGGACATGGTCTTAGACGCTTCTTATGTATTTCTTTACTGAGTAAAATATTTCGCGTTGCAGCCACTACATGCGCCAGATATTAGAAGCTTTGCGATACTGTCATGAGAACGATATCGTTCACCGGGATGTTAGGCCGCATTGCGTTTTGCTTGCTGGCCGCGATAACTGTGCTCCAGTCAAACTGGGCGGATTCGGAGTTGCCGCTCAATTACCCACTCCGACTTCGCATCGAGCTCCACCAGGTTAGTATTATTTTGTTAATAATAACATATTACTTTAAATAATTGCCAATTGTATATTTTTAAGCTGGTGAATAGGGCCGAAAGTGTACACGAACTTCATGATCCACTGAGTTGATGCCATCCAGATCCACAAGGTTTAACTCCGGTAGCACACCTCCGGTGCGGAATCATAGCAGCGAAACCGCACTAGTTCTGCCATGACTTATCAGTTGCAAGAGAAGCGAAACTGCCTATTCTATCGAATAAATTTGACAATGATTCTATCTCTTTCTCTCGTAATTTTGCCGAGCATTTGCGGACGCCGACTACATCTCCGCTAGGGGCGTAGATCCCGCCTTATTTATGATACGGGGGCTACAAAGGTCCCTAACGTGTGTAAGCAAAAATTAGTAAAATGTTATCCACAATGTCACTTAATCTAGTGCTTCTCGGGAAAAATCTGTCATACGTGCCTATAGCGTTTTCACTTCAGAAATGACAAGAGTCAAAAAAGCAATCCTTTTTTTTTCCCGGGTTAATGCGCTCAAAACTTGACAACGTTCTACGTCTTAATTTCTAGGAGGAAGTGATAGCTTATTATCAATAAATACTTTAATTTAATGCAAGCATTTTTGTTTCTTTTGTGAGAAATCTTTACTCTTCATTTGAGCCCCCCTAACTAATTTTGATACAGGGCCCTTCCAAGGCACGCTACACCACTGATATCCGCGTTCGGTCCGCCGTTTTGTATCGGTTCCACGTGTGTTTCGCTTCGACGCTTCTGTAACTCCGAAAACCTCAACATTTTGCTGCGATTGCTACAAACAATTGAACTGTTTTGAATAACTTTTCGCTTTTCAAATTCGCGAAAATGTAGAGATATTGGCGAAAGCCTTCACGTTTCGCTGCTTTGATTCCGCGGCGGAGGTGTGCTATCGGCGCACACCTTCGCCGCGAATCCATAGGAGCGAAACCGCAGTAGTTTCATCATGACTTGTCCGCTGTAAAACAAGCGAAACTGCCTGTTTTAACGCATACAGGGTCTCGTGATTTCGCCGATCATCTTCGGGCGCCATCTATATCTCCGCCTTCGTTCCGCCATTTGTAGCAGAACCGCGAGTTTTTCGCAGTGTATAGGAAATATGCACACAATGCTTGAGAATTTCGCTACTAAAATGTAGATATGCTAGCGAAACTTTGGTTTCGCTGCTTTGATTCACGCCAAATAAAAATACTAACTGAAAATAACTATTAATTATTCGGGTTCTCCCTGTGCTGTGTAGCTTAGTTGAAGGAGTTAGATTGCCGCCTCATAACTTGAATCGCGCCAGGATATAATTATAGTTTGTTTCAAAATTGCCTTTAATATTTTTCATAATATGTAACCATAATTATATAAATAACTTTAATACATTCGTATGTTTTATACTCAATACCTTAACCCATAAATTTAAATTCCTTTTCTGCAATAATTCCATCAAATTATTCACAAACACTTCAATATGTTTTTTTGGCAAGAAACAAAAAGCTGTCAATAATTTTTTAATGAAAATATTTACCTTTTAAGCAGTATAAGTTGCTAATTTGTATTTTATATGTGCTTACAATAAAAATATGTAATTATTAGAATAGAAATCAATATAAAGCATCGGGTTTCCATTGTATTACACTAGTAGTAATTTTCCGGATCCGATAATGTTGCCATGATTAAAAATGTAACTTAAAATAAGTTATTAAAATGGTTGAATGTTTAAATAAGTGTCTTAACATTAAGTATATTTTATCATATAAGTACATTTTTTGACTTCATCTCATCAGTCGTCTAGCCTAAATTTCATACTGTTACTCAGTTCTCCACAAATAATGACTACAGGTATATATCGTACAGAACTGGTGATGGACAATCGACCGCTTATGGGCCCTATGAGCCAAGCGTATCTCAAATCAGACGAGTATGGTAAGAAGTTACCACTTCGGCCCACCTGTGGTTTATTGCATGGACATTGTGTGCAACTGACGATTTCCACTGGGGTTCTACATTTAATAAATGTATAAGCAATTCTTAAAACTGCTTAGCCTCATTTTTACATAAGCCACAACAACAATTTACAATGTCAATAAAGTGAACCATTAGTTGGTCAACGATAATGGTCCATGTCGCTGACATTTAAAAAAAATAAGTTTTGTGCATGTGTTATTGGATTTATAGAATAACCTTCATAATGTACACCTTATGAGCCTACCTGCCTTTCAGGATTTCATAAGCTGGGTTAAAAAACTATAATCTGTTTTTACTAATAAACTAATTGCCAGTTTAAAACCACCAGTGGAAATTTAACTCTATGATCAGCACATTGTGTCGTTACTCACGTTACTACCACTACCTGCCTTATACAGCTGGCAGTAACAAGCAAATTCGCTTAAACATTTCACCTAATGACCAAATTGACTGCACAATATCACCACACCTTATGTCCTCTGTGTTTTAGAAATACTTACACAATATTTTTTTATCAAAGTAGCTTATAAATGTACCTACACTGTTTAAATGATTTTTCTTTACGTCTAATTTTATAATAATAAATATAAATCTCGATTAAAGCAAATATACTAAAACATAATTTAAATTAAATTTTGTCATAGAATTGTGGACCAACATTCTTCAAATCACGCTATGGATTTCTGATCGTATTAACTGAATAAATATAGAAAGCTGTTTCATTTTGTATAAACATACATACATACCTACTATGGGCGTGAATGTGTAATTGTTGGAATAAACTGTTGAATCACCTCATGAAAATAAAAAAAAAGATATTACTTATACCGTAGACCCCTACACTAGAAAGGTCACTAAATTGTGATTTGACGAATACTGGTCACTAAAATTTTGATGTTTTTATATTTTAAAATAACACTAATTTTACTGTAACATTATTATATGTGATTGAAGTGGAATTATGTAATCTATTTCAAAGTACAGTTAACAGCAGAATTAAAATATTTCTTTTTTTTATTATGTGTTTAACAGAACTCCTAAACTTTTAAAAAGAAAAGTACTTGCAGAATGTTTAAGTTATGTATTATAAATATATGATCTTATTTGTGTGCGTCATCATTTATGTGAATCATCAATCCTGAAGCATCTATTATCCAGGCCTTTCTTTTATTTAGTTTGTTTTAATCATCAAATTTATAAAATTTGCTGTTGACTAATTTGAAATTTTATTCAGTTTTTTTTTAGATTGCTACCACCAAATAACTTTAAATCATAAACATGCTACCGTCACATGAGGTTCTAATAAAATAAAAAGATGATACTTTGATAAGTATTGTATACTTAATTACTTGCGAAAGTTAGTGCTAGTCTACATTTCTACTTGGTTGACTCTATAAGGCTCAACTGACATTGCCGCAGAGTCGAAATGACGCGATGCATATTTATTCAACTATAAAGGTGTCTGCCCACTATAACGTATCCATGCCATGACCGTAATAGGAACGTGTTCGACACGTAAGATATTACTGGAAAGCATCAATACCGTATCATGCCATTACCGCAACTGTACCGGCACGTGTAAAAACCAATACTAAACCAAAAAATATTCTTTGTATCAATTAATATGAAACAACGCTCACTAGACCGTTCCGTCAACGACCGTGCACGGGGTGTATCGGCACCGGCAAAATATATGTACTCGCCGGTTGGCCTTGTTCCATACAAAGGAATATTTTTTGTAGGTACCGGTACGGTTACGGTCATGGTATGATACTGTGTAGTGAGCAGAGATCTTAAAGTATATTCATTTTGATTTCCATTAAGTAATATGACTAGTTTGTGTTATCAAAACATTATTGACTCGAAATAGAGATGAATATTTATAAAGTTTAAAAACACGACGCGTCGCGTCGCTTCGACTCTGCATCTATGCGAGTTGAGCCTAATATGGCTCCAAATAAAATTTTAAAGAGATATGTACATTGAAGAAATAAATATGTGTACGCTAATACTTTATAAATATTACCCATATATAGTCTTATAATTGTATTAGCAGTATTAGTATTTTTTGTTCACTTTTGAGTGTTATACAATTTTTCATCATTGCAATAATTAGCACTGCCTCCAAAAGGATCTAACACGCCTCTTTTAGAAATTACCACAAAGCATTAAACCCCTTTTAAATTTTACAAATTAAAAAGTATTTTGTTCTGACTTTTCCATTTTACTATTCCTTACTCCTTTTTTGAATTAATGCTAACTAAATGACATCTCTTAATTAAAAAATTCTACTCACAGGTGAAATTACAGGTCGTATTGGGACGCCCCACTATATGGCCCCTGAGGTGGTTTCTAGCCAGTTGTATGGGAAGCCTGTTGATGTATGGGCTGCTGGTATACTGCTTCATGTGCTTCTGGTCGGATACCTGCCTTTTACTGGCACGAGGGAGCGCCTGTTTGAAGCCATATGCCGTGGAAGATTGAGGGTGAGTTTGTATTCTCATCGTAATTAAATTATTAGAGAATGTAGTTTATGTAATGGAAAATCACTACACAGTATAAAACAAAGTCGCTTCCGCCGTCTGTCTGTCCCTATGTATGCTTAGATCTTTAAAACTACGCAACGGATTTTGATGCGGTGTATAATACATGCATATTTACATGAGCATTGCACCCGTGCGAAGCCGGGACAGGTCGGTAGTTGATATATAAATTATCCTCTCAAAAAATTCGGCATTTACCTACAAAAATTGGAAATTATTGTGCCACCTTGTGTTGTAAAATTTTGTTTTCAAATTAATCCTACGAATAAAAGATACGTTAAGAGTACAAACTAAATTATTGTTATCTAGTTCGATGCTCCACTCTGGGATGATATCAGCGATGCGGCTAAAGATCTGGTGCAACGCATGCTCACAGTAGACCACACCCAAAGAATCACCATTCAGGATGTGCTGAACCATAGATGGATTCGGGTAAGAAATAAAACTTATTGAATTATTAATTACTTCATGACAAATGTGATCAAGCATGGAGTATTGTTGCCATCCTGGGACGGTTCAGCAACTTGCCGTTCTTGACTAGGTTGATCGCAGAGGCAGGAAACTTATAGGTGACTAGCTGTTCTTATTTTTTTACTAATCATACACATGTTTATTTTATTTAGAAGTTTTCTTTGAGAATCTTTGATAATGACGAAAGAATACCTACGATGATTTTCTGACTTTGTCACCCCTTTAGGTCCCTTTGAGTGGTTGAATTTTGAAAAAGCCTGAAAAATATGTTTACTCATATAAGGATAGGAGTATTCCTGTGAAGTTTCGAATAAAATAGTCAAAAGCCCGTACTACAGAATCACACTCAGAAGTCAATTTAAAATTAAACTTAATTTTTTGTCGCAGGACCGTGACAAGCAAAACCGTATCCACTTAGCTGGAACTGTGGAAGAACTGAAGAAGTTCAACAGTCGTCGTCGACTTCGAGCTGCTACTCTGGCTGCTGCGGCCGCTGATGATGAAGAGGACGAGGAACAGCCGGCTCGTCGACAGGTCATGCTGGAAGAAGCCAATGCTGCTGGTGAGATAACTTAAATATATTTTGGTTTAAACTAGACATCCATTTTACACACTTTGTGAAGAGAGCCGATCGCACTAATAATATTAAGTTATCACACAACTATTTGGTGTAGTAGCAATTATACAGAGTGGAAACTTTCAGCGGGGCATTAACGGGAAGTACCTGAACCGTAGCAGCTACAAGAATGTTATCTTAGTTATTATCTTTATTTTTTTTGTGCAATGTTGTTCCCTTTCACATGTACATTTTCAAAAATGTAGTTATTAAAAAATCATAAGTGGTCTCCCCTAGACTTTCTCGTATACCATAAACGACTCAAAAGTTGATGGAAACCTTATAGTTTCTCAAAAATATCTTTTTGTACAATAATGTCAGAAACCTAGGATTTATATCAGTGCTACCTGTGTATTCTATGTATATTCTGTTGTATATTTCTCTATGTAAGCTCACCAAATAAAATAAAATATTTTTTACGATTACAAGACTTCCTCTATACTACGTCAGTAAGTAAGTATACGAGAAAGTAAAAAAATTAATGGCAATATTTCAATAAAAAGTTTTTTCATGTCTATCGCCTGTATTTACAATTAATCAATTGCTCTTTGATTAAGTAATAAATTTTTTAAAAATCTTATTAACCACTCGATCAATATATGGTCTCTTTTTCATTATTCGATTGGAGTATAAAGATGTCTGAAAGCGATATGATCACTCATTAGACGACGCGAAATAGGAAATGGGCGAATCCTACATGGATACCCTAAACACTCCCTATTGCCTAGTGCCTAAGTATAAGACTAGCTTTAAGGCTAGCCAGCGACCACTAGGATCACGGATTCAATTGGGAGCGTTCACATTGGAAGTAACTGTCGCGACGACTAGGCTCATTAGCTCAGAATTTCGATGCAGAAAAAAAAATTGGAAATACCTATGATCCCGAAATCCTATTTGTAATTTATTGAGTGTCGATTATTCTAATTGAGAATTTCAAAAAGGCAGTGGAGTAAATAGCGAAGGCATTAGGAAGTGAAGGATTACCAGACGCAGAAAGATCTTTCTATGTCTCTTTTGTCAAAAACTCTTATATTTTTCCACATAAGTAGCTGCAATACTCTAAGGATTATAAGTTCTTTGACATTTTTTTTTTATGTTACGAGATAGCAAACAAGCTTGCGGCCCACCTGATGTTAAGTGGTCACCGCCGCCTATAGACACTTGCAATATTAAGTGTAAATGACTTAACACCGCAAGTGCGTTTGCCATCCTGGGGACTAAGATAATATGCCCTCCATGCCCAGTAATTACACTGGCTACCTTTCCCTTCAATCCGAAACACAGCGAACTGCTTCACGACAGAAATAAGAAAGGCGGTGGTACCTACCCAGACGACCCTACATATGGGTCTACCACCTAGTAAAACATTTCTTGTAAGACATTTCTTAAAAAGTACAAAAACACTATCTAAATTGAGTGGTTCGGCTGGGTCTGCCAGGCTAGTTGCTTATGTTTTGGTCGCCAAAAGAGCGAATCGCCGACGGCCAGTCGACAGTGCGTATTACCTCTTACTGCACATCCGAAATTCTTCTGTACCCTTAGTATGAGTTTGTTAGTTTTCGAGCTCGATCAAACGCATCGTCTCTTTTCATACATTTCCCACTAGCGCCTCTAGCGTAAACTATCAGAAACAGTGGACAATGTATGAAAAGAGACGATACGTTTGATCGAGCTTGAAAACTATCTTAACTTATACTAAGCGCACTGAGATTCGAACTCAGAAAAATCTCAAATCCAATGGATTGAAAACGCGAATGTTTAGAAGACGTTTCCGTGTTTAGAAGACATCCCTAAGTTTTACTAGTATTTTTACAGACTAGCAAAAATAAAATGACACACTCCAACAAGTGTTGGACATTCAACAACACCACATACACCACTATTTTTTAATTAGTCCAAAAATTTAGCGTGAGATCTCACTCAGAAAAAAAAATCGGCTGTTTCATACATTTTAGTGGAGTAGGTATTGCTATATTGTATGGAACAGCAGTTTTTTTCTCGATTTCAGTCTTGGTCCCATAGCAAAAGTTGTTCAATTTGATGAGTGGGACATCATGCTAAAATTTTTGTACTAATTGAAAAATAGTGGTGTTGTTGAATGTCCAACAACAATCTGTCTTATATTTTTTATTTCTTCAACAGCTGTTAACTTGGTTGTCGAATCGCTCGACGATGTGGCTGTCCTCCAAGATGGACCAAGCTTTATGGATCCAGATCTCTTTCACAGCGTCCTTGACGATTTGCAGTTGCGTGCACTCTTAGAGGTAAACAAACCTTTCAATATCAAGAATATACGAACAAAGTGCCTAAATTAAAGTGAAATAGCTCCTGAGATACGTGCTTACTATCGCCAGAATAAAGGCCCTAACTTCTACAAAACTAGAAACAGAGTGAATTAACTGTATGTAATATGACTACAAACGGTATAAGTTATAGTGAAAATTACGCTTAACTACAGGATATTTAACGTCTGTTAACATTATAATAAATATACGTAAAATGTACAAAATTGCGCGTAATACCTTTTTTGTGTCGATAAATAACTCTTTTTTTAAGTCATTCTCAAGATTGACATTATGCGAACAAACAGATCAAGATTGAAGAGAAAAAGGGCACTCTTAGCTGCATCAAATCTATTATCACAAGGCGTAAAAATCAACAAAGGGCGCGTTAAACTGTTTTAATGAAGTGTCTATAACCAACGCGTTTCTTCGTTTCTTCAAGATATAAAACTTTGTTGTTAATTAATGAATAGATTTGAGGGTGAGCTTGTCCCGAGGCGAGCCAATGTAAGTCTTATAATATGTTACTCTTATAATAAGTGTGTATTACAGTATGGAGTTTCATACAAATAATACTAAACGGCTCGAGTTGAGGTGACGCTGATCAGTTTGCGAGTTGATATGTGTGATATGACTCCAATTAAATAAGTGCGTGAGCAAATATAAATTTCTGACTATCCATAAGCTTCATCCACTTTGTACTAAGAGTCACGAACTGAATATATTGTACTAAGATCTCTCGTATACCCATTGTATCGTCCAGGTGTATGACCGCATAGCGTGTACGGTGGTAGTGACTAGTGGGCGGACTCCAGCAGCTAATATAGATTAGATTTCTAACTATTCATAAGATTTATCGACTTTGTAATAACTCAACCTGGTCAAAATATTACTAAGAGTCTATTTCCACTAAAGCGGGCAGTCGCTCGCGACCGCAGACGCTATTGGCTAGTCGTACGCGACTATTCGCTCGCGACCTGTATTCTACTCGTACCATACCACCTCATTATCAAAATGGACGTCGAAGAAATAACATATTTGATACATCACTTAGAGAACGTACTACAAAATGTGCATTTTAGTCTCTCTTATAGTGAGTTAGGGAATACGACATAAAATTTTTCAATTACACAGGGATATCAGTGAATTATTTTGTTATAAAAATTTCTCCTGAAGTGGGTATTGCGCATAGAAATTACCTACATAGTTGTTAAGTCGCGCGACGCTACTCGAGTCGTTTGCAGCCGCGACGAGTTCATAGTCGGGGCTGTGTCAATAAAATATATGAATAATGGTCCACACACATCAGGGCCTTGCCCGGGACGTGGCCGGGCCGTATCGGGCGGACGCTCGGGTTATGAAATTATCTTATCGGGCAAGTGCTTGAACGAGTTCAAATAAAAAGTACGCAATGATATTTTTGAGAACCACTGACGGAACACGTCCCAGGCACGGCACGGACGTATGTGGATTGAACTTAAATAGGAATCGCGCGCGGCTACCCGCCAGCGACTAGCCGCTTAGGCCCTGTCCGCACAGCAATATTTCACCGCGCGTTTTTTTCTCGCAAAATTCTGTGACACATAGTATCTTATAGGACTATCCGCACATGCGGTAAAAAAATCGCGCGAATAAATCTGTGTTATGATGCAAATTGAACGCGATATTATTTCCGCGCGAATATTTTATCGCTGTGCGGACAGGGCCTTAGTGGAAATAAGTTCTGAGACCGTTCTCCCGTACACCCGATCCATTGCTTCGTCCAGGTGTACGACCGCATAGCGTGTACGGTGGTAGTGACTAGTGGACGGGCTCCAGCGGCTGAAGGCCGGCAACGTTGTCGCCAGGCCTTAGAAGCGGCCACAAGACTTCGTCATACCGGCCCTGGACCAGCGGCGGCTACGCCTGCGACGGCCTCAGCTATACACGAGATCCGGAGGATGCTGGCCTTGCCGCATATTAAGGTAGGACTTAGAAGCTAGAAATGGAACTAATTATTTTGTTTACAGACATTTTTGATTGCCACTGTCCGGTGATATCGACATAAGCTCTGTACGTTGATGACGGTAATGATCGACGATACATTATTTCTTTTTTCCAGTAATATATGTAAATCGAAAATATAAACTTTGAATTGAAACTTTTACGTACACGGCGTGGTAACGCATTTAAAGTTGTATCGGTCAAAGAGCTTAACTTAGCTTTTTGTCCGAGATGTAATCTTATTTCATCATCATAATCAACAGCTCATATAATATCCTTACAGAGGGGCTCGAGCCTACCCCATTTCCAGTTTTACAAATATTGGAAAATCTACTTAGGTGGAAACAATTAATGCCATTCACACGTTTATGCTTACGGCAAGGCATGCTTTTCTAAGGGCCTTTTTCACAGGTACCGAGTACTATGTTTATTTGATATAATGATCGTCCATATAAAACTGTAAATTTGAAGAAGTCGATGGCCCCGGGGTCGGTACTCAGATGGGTGACCGAAAATTTTTCAACTCAGTTTTCCTCCGTGCTTCTGAAGGCACGTTAAGCTGGTGGTCGTGCTGTCGAAAGATAGTAGTAGTTCCGAAGTAGGGTTGGTGTCAGGCAGGCGACCGGCCGTCCGTAAAAATCTAATGCCAAATGCCCATAGCAGACGGCGGACTTTCTGTGCGATCTAGTCGGCGACATGATCTTTATTAGTAAGCTCGTAAAGTTGAACTTGTCCGCTTATAAAAATGACACGACCTTATTCTCTTGCTGATAAAGATCATGCCACGGACTGGAACAGACAAAAAGTCCGTCATCTGCGATGGGCCAAATCCTTTAGTAGATTGTCGATATCAAGACATACTTTACCGATCCCAAAAAAATGAAAGCTGGGTAGAAAAAAGAAGATAAAACTGTTAATCAATTTTATAGCGGATCGTCGTAAAATTGCATTTATGTCTAACTTTTCTATTCGTGTGGTTAATAGGAAATTAAACTAATTGTTTAATTATCTTGTATCTAAATTAAAATACGAAATGAGTCCCATAAAAAGCATACAAAGCATCGAGATGTCAAATGTGACACCGCACACTTTGTGGTAATAGTAATAGGCAAGAAAACTAGATGGCAGCACATGCAATACCTACCTGTTTTGTCCCACGGATGAGGCTTCTAGAATATACAAAAGAATTCATTGACCTTTTTTTTATTGTTTTTAATTTTCTATTAGGTATAAATTTCAATTGTAATTTGTTGACGTGTCTGTGAATAATGAAATCGTTTTTTATGCGTTTCTTTAGGTGATGGTAAAGCTTCTTTTAAGATCGCCTGTCTAGCTGCCATCATCGCATGCAAAGTCTGTTACCATAATAATACAGAACAGAATAATTCGATTTTTGTCAGTGCATTTTTTCTAGTATCAATAATTGCTTTTATAGAACCTTATTACTACTTGAGATGAAGGAAAAGAGCTCACCTGTGTAAGATAAAACAAATAGATGTGTTGCTTACTCAATAAAATACTATGCGTAACTTTGTCTCATTTGCGTTCCTTCATTGGCTGATCCGACCCGGCACTGACATGCCGGTACCAGCATTTATAGCATTATGCGTCCGCCGCCGCCGGTGTCGGTGTCGTTGCCGGATCGGGTCAACCAATGAAGAAATGTAAAAAAAATAGCATATTCTCCAAACACTGCAGTAAAACGTAATGATAGATACAAGAACAAGTTAAAGGTCCCGTTTGGTAGCTCTCTTCAAATGAGTAGGTCGGGTCCAAACTGGATGTCAATAAAAATCTATAATAGTATTCCAAATAATATAAAGGACCTACAGAGTTATAAAAAGTAATGTATGTATTTTCAAATCAACTCATTTAATATTTATTAGAAAAAGCTTATTATACTGTTCAGGAGTTATTCTTTGATAGTGGAACTTTATTATTTTAAGCATAAAGATGTAAACTATTTGTATTTGTATCTCTGTACCTAGTTTTTAGTAGTAATACGTTTAACATTATTATATAATTCTTATCAATTTATTGTTTGTATGGCAAGTGTCGCCCTCTTTGTCGGTTTTGCGGTGCCCCCATGGGGTGTCATGTGTGCAATGAACTTCCTAATTTATTTTAACAACTGTATTAATCGTAGAAGGCGACTAAACAGCAAAGGGGTATTGATCACCTTATACTCCGTCCACCAATCCGCATTGGGCAAGCGTGGTGGACTACTTGCTTAAACCTCCTTCGAAATCAAGGAGACTCCTTGTGTCCCAGCAGTGGGTCGAATTATAAAGGTTGTTATGAATGGACAGATAGGACAAAATCAATCAATCCGAAAATAGTTTCGGATTGATTGATTTTGGCATATCCTCTAAAGCCAATATAGTGTACAGCAAAAATATAACTTACCTATATTCCTCCATTGCTGACATGTTGCAATAAACAGAAAACATAATTTCCCTAATCTCTTCTTTCCTGGCTATTGAAGACACGCCTCCAGACCCTGTACTATACTAAAGACCGCAAAAAAAATATTTATACACGCGTATTGAGAATACGAAATGAAGACGACCCTTCGACAGAATTCAATATCCATAACTCGCCAATACAAACTAACGGGGATTTCTCCGAACAGTCTAGAATAACTGTACACGCATGCAAACTTAAGAATATTGGTAAACTTTGAACATTGCGCTCAAGTGTTGTAGTTTTTCTCGAAGTTGTTACATTCTTAAAAGAAGGGTTGGTAATAGAGAGAGGCGTTTTGTGTATTGCTCTCATAAATATGTATGAGCTTTTGGTAGCTTTGGTAGTTTTGCCGTTATGTAATTTAATTAAACTGCGTTCATACATAATGCCTCGATTTTATGTATACGAACTAAAATTTGTAGTTAATTAATTTTATAAAAATAATTCATGCTATATAACGTACTAGCGATCCGCCCCGGCTTTGCACGGGTAGTAGAGCATATTATGCCTACATGTTTTGTCGGTCCACATTGTGGGTTGTATGTTCCGAGATCACCCAGAGCAAATGATCTCGGAACATAGCACCCGCGGTGCACCCTGAGCAAGGTCTGGTGCCCCGACAGACGGCTGACGTTGGAACACGGAATGACCCTTATCTGGACCGGCATAACTGATGGCTATGCGGTTTAGGTTGGGTGACAGATGAAGTAAACAACGGGCTTAAGTTGCGCCGAGTTTTACTCAAGACACGCTTGGCACCTTGCCATATGCCAGCAGAGTAGGATAGCATCACCCCATATCCTCCAATGGGTGTCGTAGAAGGCGACTAATGGATCAGCAAAGGGGTATCGATTACCTTATACTTCGTCCATAATCCGCATTGGGCAAGCATGGTGGACTACTGCCTAAACCTCCTTCGATAACAAGGAGAGGTCTTGTGTCCCAGCAGTGGGTCGAATTATAAAGGCTGTTATGAAATGACCCTTGGCACCACTATGGGACACGCGGGAAATGGCCCTTTCCAGGTCCAGTAGGGGCTGGTCCGCTGTCCGGTTCTCATATCAAATGTCGGACGTGACTGAAAGATGCACCGGTTGGGTCCGAAAGGGCGGGCACAAATGGTTTCCCGGTGAAAAGCGAAAACCTCGCAATTCCAGGTCATTATCATAGTGTGCCTTAGCACTTAGTACCCGCCCGGAGAGGATGTTTAGTGGGTAGTGGGGCGGGGAACGCCTTTACCTCTGAGTCCCACATACCTGCTCTGCCTGCAGTTTCATCTTACTGCAGGAATGATGCGTAAATACATTTAACAAAAAAAAAGAGTCCACTGCGTCGTCGTGCGTTTTCCGGTACGTTGCCGCCAGTCGAGGACTTTCGGCTTCAATGCCCACTGCCACTTAAAGTTCGCAGTTATTTTAGACAATGACTACGATATCATCTGCACAGCGATGGTGAGTCATGTGCTCGCCATTAATGTTGAGATGCCAAGTGCTCTCTCGCAGCTGTGTACAAATTTGGGCGATATAATATCACCCTGTTGCACACCTCCTTGTAGCTGTATGGGTGTATTATTTAAGATATTATAAACGTAAAAATAAACTAAAATATTTCTTTATATACGACATTGATAACTTTTGCCTGATTACGTGTAAAAACAAACATATTTATTTTAGAAATTACACGCATCAGTGACTCCCGCAATCGGTGTAAGAAACGCGCTTAAAATTATTTTCGCGCGCGTTATTTTTTTGTCATAACTCCTAAGATATTCATTCAAATTGTATGGTGTACGATATTATAATAATGTGCATGCAATTCTTAAGGTAACTGACGTATTTAAGTTGATAAGGATGAATACTATATAGTTTTCCACTTACCACATTTTACGTGACCATTTTTTAAAAGTTAGAATGGGTATAGTAAGCTATTATTAATAAATAGATACAGAGTGTAAAAGACATGAGCAGTCAAACGAGAACCATGTATTCTGCTCACCGTCATAACCTTTTTCTTCCTTTAGACTATACCTGGGAAATTGATAGTTACGATTTTATTGAAGGTCAAAGTCATAATTTTTTTTTTTAATTTTTTTATGAAAACGTATTCTATACGTTATTTCTTAACTATTGTCCAAAGAAACATTATCATTTTTTTAGTATTTCATAGCAAAAAATGGCTTTAAAACGTTAGCGTTCAATGTAGATCACTCGATGCGCACGCACACTAACGAACGGGGCCGCCGTTAAGCAAAATTATCGCGGTTTTGCGAGTTGCGTGCGAGTTGAGCCCTTTACATTGCGCGGTACAATTTGCAATTTTTTGTAACACCAAAAAATAAAAATCATTTTCCAGCAATATTTTTTTTGAAATATGTCTTATTTTGATGTATAGAATACGTGGTTTTCGTTTGACTGTTCATGTCTTTTACACCCAGTATATGCCATCGCGGACTTTTTTGTAGGTCTATAAAATAGGAATATACCCACCATACATTATATTTATTAATATATATCTTAAAGGGATTAGGCAGCGTTTCCGATGAAAGGTACCAGACATTTGACGGTTTGTATTTCAGCCACTGATAATTTTAGTTGTATAACCAATATTATGTAGGTATAGGATTAGAATTCAGAACTAAGTTTCACACTTTTCCATTAATACACCTACTTTAGTCAAAATGTAAGTACGAGTAATATCAATCCACTTGGAGTCTCTCCATTAGTATTTTTTTTGTAAGGAATAATATTAATGTGGTCAGTTTGAAGGGTTAACGCTTAATTAACCCTTCAAACTAGGCTAGTGCCATAAAGTAGTAAAGTCAGTTGACTTCATAGAAACGCACCGAGTGCGGTTTGTGTGTGTGTGCGTGCCAGGTAGCAACGTGTCGCCGGAGGCGTGGCCGCACGCACACATTGACAATTTTACTCAACTAACGAATACCCTTGTAAAGGCTGTGCCGTACGTAACTCTGCTTGCGACCTTCGCTTTCGTCGAAAGAGAATACATATATTTTAACTAGCTTTTGCCCGCGACTTCGTCCGCGTGGAATAGTTACTTTAGGTAGCATTTTTTGTGTAGGTACTTATTATGCAAAAAACACACATACAAACTGCAGTGCACTACAGTAAATGGCATTTTTACAATCTACCATTTTAAGTTTTTCCATCCTTTGCTACTTACACGCAACCTTTCATCCCCACATGGGTCAATATTTCAAAAACGCTAGAACAATATTTGCGCTTCATGGTTTTATCTTCGGTAATGAGGAATCGCATAATTTTTTTTATCTCATATTTCAGCCCCTTCATTCCCTCTTTCACAAAAAGGTAGCTTTTATTCCATTTCGAGGTTTAGTCTATTTTTGTACCAAATTTCAATAAATTCGGTTCAGGTTTTAGGCGTGAAAGAGATTAAGTTAAAAAGTCACGTCCACCATTTTGGATCTCAAAATGGATGCCGTATTCTGAATCCTGACTCCGAATACAGCATCCCTTTTTGAGACTTCCGAAAACTACAAAACTGATACCCATATCAAGTTTAAAATTCGCATCCGCCATCTTGGATCTCAAAATGGAACCCTGTAAACCACGAAAATGATATCCATATTAATAATAAGTTAAGTAGCGTCCACCATCTTGGATCTAGAAATTGATGACGTAATTGGAATCGCGACCCCCGAAAACTACGAAATTGATATCCAAATCGCTTTTATGTTCAAAAGTCCCATCTGCCATCTTGGATCTCGACGTAGATGATAAAAAGTCCCATCTGCCATCTTGGATCCCGACGTAGATGATGTATTTGGAATCAGGACCCCCCCGAAAACCTCGAAAATGATACCCATATTCCTATTAAGTTAAAAAATCACGTCCGCCATCTTGGATCTCAAAATCGATGTTTTATTCGGAGTCAGAACCCCCAAAAATCTTGAAAATGATACCCATATCGATTTTACATTAAATAGTCGCAACCGCCATCTTGGATCTCGAAATAGATGTCGTATTCAGAATAGGGACCCCCGAAAACCACGAAAATGACACCCATATTGACATTTTGTCAAAAAGTCGCGTCCGCCATCTTGGATCTCGAAATAGATGTTTTATTCGTAATCCGGACCCCCAAAAACCACGAAAACGATACCCATTGACATTATGTTCAAAATTCGCGTCCGCCATCTTGGATCTCAAAATGGATTGTGTATTAGGAATCGGGACCTCAGAAAACCACAAAAATGACACCCATATCGATTTTAAATTAAAAAGTCGCGACCGCCATCTTGGATCTCGAAATAGATGTCGT
Organism: Elophila nymphaeata; assembly: GCA_955850985.1. Lineage (NCBI taxonomy): Eukaryota > Metazoa > Arthropoda > Insecta > Lepidoptera > Crambidae > Elophila > Elophila nymphaeata. The sequence goes on along the minus strand of OY039076.1, from coordinate 11,691,710 downwards.
ATTCGGAATCGGGACCCTCAAAAACCACGAAAATGATACCCATATTGACATTTTGTCAAAAAGTCACGTCCGCCATCTTGGATCTCAAAATCGATGATTTATTCGGAGTCAGAACCCCCAAAATCTCGAAAATGATACCCATATCGATTTTACATTAAATAGTCGCAAGCGCCATCTTGGATCTCGAAATAGATGTCATATTCAGTATAGGGAACCCCGAAAACCACGAAAATGACACCCATATTGACATTTTGTCAAAAAGTCGCGTCCGCCATCTTGGATCTCGAAATAGATGTTTTATTCGTAATCCGGACCCCCAAAAACCACGAAAACAATACCCATATTGACATTATGTTCAAAATTCGCGTCCGCCATCTTGGATCTCAAAATGGATGGTGTATTAGCAATCGGGACCTCAGAAAACCACAAAAATGACACCCATATCGATTTTATATTAAAAAGTCGCAACCGCCATCTTGGATCTCGAAATAGATGTCGTATTCGAAATCGGGACCCCCGAAAACCACGAAAATGACACCCATATTGACATTTTGTCAAAAAGTCGCGTCCGCCATCTTGGATCTCGAAATAGATATATTATTCGTAATCCGGACCCCCAAAAACCACGAACACGATACCCATATTGACATTATGTTAAAAATTCGCGTCCGCCATCTTGGATCTCAAAATGGATGGTGTATTAGCAATCGGGACCTCAGAAAACCACAAAAGTGACACCCATATCGATTTTATATTAAAAAGTCGCGACCGCCATCTTGGATCTCGAAATAGATGTCGTAATCGGAATCGGGACCCTCAAAACCCACGAAAACGATACTCATATTGACATTATGTTAAAAAGTCGCGTCCGCCATCTTGGATCTCAAAATGGATGGTGTATTAGGAATCGGAATCTCCGAAAACCACGAAAATGATACCCATATCGATAATATATGAAAAAGTCACAACCGCCATCTTGGATTGGATTTTTATATCTTATCATGAAACTTTGAATTTAGACAAAATTCAAAGTTTCATGGTTTTATCATTAACCATGACGAACTTCCATACAAATTTTCATCCCCACACGGGTCTAAATGTCAAAAACCCTAGAACTAATATTTCTTTCTTTCTTATTAACTCCCTAATTTCAAAGTATCATGGTTTTATCTTTAACAATGACGAAGTCCCATACAAACTTTCATCCACTATTTCACCCCCATACAGGTCAAAATTTCAAAAATCTTAGAATAAATATTTCTTTCTGTCTTATTAAGTGCCTAAATTCAAAGTTTCATGGTTCTATCTTCAAAAATGACGAACTTCCATACAAACTTTCATCCCCTATTTCAACCCATACAACCTTTTTTTTTGCGATAAAAAGTAGCCTATGTCCGTCCCCGAGATCTAATCTATAGTTGTACCAAATTTCATCAAAATCGGTTCAGTGGTTTAGACGTGAAAGCTTAACAGACAGACAGACAGACAGAGTTACTTTCGCATTTATAATATTAGTAAGGAGTAAGGATTAGTAAGGATAAGGATTTCACTTCAAATAACAAGTTGTATCGCAATTTTTTATGTCAAATTAACTTTTGAAATGATTTTGTGATACAGAAAATAGAGTTGGGTGTAGGAAAAGGGGTTCAGGACTTGAATATTGTTGATTGTTTTTTTTATAGAACTTCAGCTAAACGTCATTTCAATAAAATCAATTACAAAAGCGCAAATATTTCGAAATCGGTGCACGAGGTCAAAAATAACGAAATACAACACACCTCATGAGCTAATAAAAAGGAGGTAAAGTGCGAGATTGACATTTTTTTATATGTAGTACGTATCTGTAGGTACATAATTTATTTTGATTCATGAAGTCAGTTTCCGCATATGCCCAAAAACAAAATATGAAACAATAAATTATGGAGTCCTGAGTGCTTAACTGTCAACTCTTGACTCTCTTGGCTTAATACTATTTTTTTATTGACTACTGCAGGTCGTCGCTGATGACATTTCCTGAAGAGTGCGAAGACCTTGAGGGGTCTTCAAGTCTGTAAGTCCAACGTTCCTAGGGGATTACTGGGCGACCGAGCATCCCTCTTTCTGGAGTATCTCCACCGCCTAGCGTCTCTAGAGCGTCCGAATCGGAAGGGGCTTATACTATGTTAATGTGCTTGTGTTGGGAGTGGGTTCATGTCGGAAGTCTAACGGCGGCCGGGGATCGAATGATCTCCGTTCACACAGAAACCGAATCCACCTTGTCTGCGCATTCGGTTACCGACGCTTCAAAACTTTAAAACTTATTAGTATCAGGATGTTCGTTTTTTTTTTGGCTTGGCCAGGCGTGCGACGTGTGCAGGGATCACCGACGCGGAACAGCGCCAGTTCTACCTGCTAAACCCCACCGGTACCCTCCTAAGCCCTCTTGGGGGCGCTTTGGGATCGACGCACTGTACGTGCGCCATTTCACCAAAGCGTCCCCGGGCTGGCCCGGTCCAACAGTGAACCGGGCGACGCGCCTGTGGGGGATTACGCTAGGGTACTAGGTAATCCCCAGACGGGGTGGCCTATGCCGATTGGCACCAAGGACGCGCGGCTTGCCAAGCCGCGCCCAGACCACCTTAGGGCCGACGAAGACCGGCGGACATAGCCGCCTGCCTTCTCCGGCCCTGCCGTCTACGCCGGAGGGGAGCGGCTACAGCATCCTCCTCCCGCTCCCTCTCCGCTGCTTCCTTCTGCATCAGGATGTTCGCCTAGCGCCATATTAAAATAAATCCAAAATATTTTCTACATAACCTTAACACCGAGAAAGATTTAATATCCATTTATTTTTCGTAACTTTTACTGCCAAGTTACATCCTGTTTCCGAAATTTCCAATATCCAAACAAAGTTATCCTAATTTGTGGAATTAGGTCATTCGGATGTTTCGTTTTCCCTCTATACTCGGAATTGTAGGAATTAGTAAGTTTACTCAAATTCCAGGTAAGCGCCACGCGAGCTTTACCCAAGAGACTTTAAAGGAACACTTATTGATAGGTTCTAAGAAAAGGAGATATTTTTTATATTGTAAGGTCGTAGATACTTAATGGAAAAATCTTACGTAAACATGGATGTTTTACAGACGGACTAGAAAGTAAATATCTATATATGTATTTGTTATCATATTATCATCATCATCATCATTAACAGCTCATTTAATGTCCCCACCTAGGGGCTCGAGCCTACCCCACATTAGGGGCGGGTTGGTCGACTTTATGTTTAATCATAAATGTTTATTATATATACTTATTCATTTCTTGTGAATCGTTTACCTTCCAGTATTTGTTATCACAGTTTGATTTTATATATTTGTTGTAATAATCAACATAGAACTTACTATAATACTACGATAATAGCAACTACTGGTAACCTAACAAAAGTTTAAAAACATTTAAATACATAACTCGTAGCTGTATAATGCATTGAACAATATATTGAAATCTAAACCAAATCCTTATAAATCAAACCGCTTAACTCCTACTTACACTTCTTTGACTTTCTTAAATGGGGGTAATAAAAATCACTTGTGAATCGTTCTAGTTCCCGCGAGACAAATTGACACCACTCCTCAGTATCTTTATTTCAAGTTCTTGGGCCTTTTCAATTCTGCAATCGTTCGTTGTAAAGTGCTTAGCCGTGTTTTTGGAAGGGTAACTGGATGTTTTGTATTCCAAACGTTCAAAGTAGCTAGGTTTGTTCATGTGTTGAATTTCCTCGTGCTTATTGTTATTCTTTAGGAATCCCTTTGTCTTTTAAGGTGATTGGGGGATTAGCTCAGTTGTTTGAGTTTCTTCGGATTTTGTCTTTAATGTGTGCGTAATCTTAAGAACGGCGTATATTTGTAGGTGAAAACTTTAAGTAGATTGTGTATGACATGTTTTTTTAGAATAATGCTTAGCAAGCAAACGACTAATTTTTTAGTGACTGATACACACTTCACTGTCTATCTCAAAATCTATTAGAAACTGGTATTTGAATTGCTTACACAGTTTTTGCTTAACGGTGATGTGTTAGACGGACACATCACCGTTATGCGAAAACTGTGCAATTCAGACAACATTGGCTTTCTGTAAGGCAGACACCTTATATTTTCAGTGGTCTGTAGTTATTGTACACCATAATGTACACTTAATATGCAAATAAATGAATTGAATTGAATTGAATTAACGTCAACAACTGCCCTCGTACAATACTTACCTTGATCTTCCTCTTATTTATTAATAAATTTTTGAACGCTAATAACAAAATATAAAATACAAGTACCTACCACGAAAACCTTTAGAGGTTTATCTGTGCAGGAGAGACGCACGTTATAATTAACAATTTTAATACACTTTTTAATTAAATATTTTAATACTTGAAGGAGATACTTACACCCGTATTCATAAACATTACTATGAGATATCTCGACTCTTGGATAAGAAACGAACCAATCACAGATCTCTATTCAACGCAATGGCATTGAATAGATATCTGTGATTGGTTCGTTTCTTATCCAAGAGTCGAAAGATCTCATAGTAATGTTTGTGAATACGGGTGTCAATCTCTTTATATTGTCTGGGTGCGGAAAACCTATTAAAGGTTAAGTATTAAAAACAACCATGTATTTAGATGTACCTACACTTAGACTGATTTTGAGTGTTGTATATTTTTCTTTTCAGTAGTCCGTAGTTATGAACTTCAATAACTGCCCCCGTACAATATTGCAGTTATATTGCTGTACATCCATTATTGTACCAGATATCATTCATATTCATAATGCATTCCTCACTTCAGCGGGGAAAGCGTTTGACGAGGGTTGTATTAAAATACACGATGTATTTAACGCGAATTGCACTCGTGAACGGTAATACATTGTCGCTGGCTATGCAAACTGCCAACCCTCTTCCTAACGAATAGCGCCTTGACACCCATATCAGATGCGATTACGCGAGTTGGTCAGTAAACAAGCCAACAACAGAAAACTTTGCAATACAAATTTGGCCCTTATTACCTTGATGCAAAAGGGTTTACAATTTTAAATTAGCTTAATTTTGCCAACCAATTTGAAGGGCGGATTCGGATCGGGAAGCTAAGTTTGATTATTTCAAAATTTATATTAGGCATATTATTTAAAAGCAAATAAGTAAACTCTTTTTGTTATTGTTTCTATTTTAAACTTTGTTGGAAAATTGGACACCTATGTGCTTTTTACTTTAAAACTGTTACTATATTATATGTATGTATATCATATATAATTAATATTTCATTGAAATGTAAACAGCACCTTACGCGCATTTGTGTTGCGGGCTTTGTGACGAATTATTTTGCTTATTTCACTATACAAATGTATTAATGAAGTTTAATCAAACATATATTTTATAAAATTAATTAAATATAACAATATTTGTGGAAATACTTTTCTTACGCTAATGGTACCGGCGAATTGGTCTGATTATTTTAAATTGTATTATCTATTCTGACTTTTATTTACACAACTAGATAAGAAAAAAACACTAAAATTATCCCTTTTAAGAGACAATGTTTTAGTGTTTAAACTATAAATTAACATGTCGAACCCGCTGACAGGTGGAACCATATCAATCTGTTTCTACAGGGGCAGTGATGTGTAAATGAAAAGCATATCAGGTTTTTCTTACTGTAAACTGCCCTATTTCTACAATTTGTTCTTCAAGACAGCATCCTAAATCTTCAGCTAGAAGCACGTACAGCCCAAATCTCCATATTAAAAATTTAATAATATCCCAGATAGAAACAAACTTTAAATGGATCTGGAATACATTGATCTTATACATCGGCCCACCCCAGCGGTTAACGCTACATTTATCACTCAAGATGATATTGGCCATAAAACTATAAAGAGCTGAAAATTTATTCCGAATATAAAACTTCGCTGAAACTTCGACAGAGCTCAGCGGTTACATGATTTTTATTTGAAACACGAAGTGACAATTTATAACTTAGCCCATTTTTATGGCAGTTTTTAATACATGAAGGAGATAATCTCTTTATATTGGTCTAGGCGCGTAAAACCTTTTAAAGGTTAAGTATTAAAATCAACAGTGTATTTAGATGTACACTTTAACTGAATTTGAATGTTGTATTTTTCTTTGTACGTTGGTTACTTTGATTTTTTAAAAAACGCATTCAAAACTAAAAACGAAGAAATAAAAAAAAATTTGTTTATAAACAAAATTTTCATTTCATTTTCAAACATTTAGTTTTTTGCTCAAAATCTAAATGTTTTTTTGAGGTCGGTCCCAAAAACAATTGACAACGTGTCGACAAATGACAATTCCAAATAGTGAGGTTAATCGACAGGTTAACCGACCACAAAAAAACATGTAGAGTTTTATAAACAAAATTTTTATTTCTCCGTTTTTAGTTTTGAAGGCAGTTTTATTTTTATTTAAAAATAATTTATTTTTGTTTTTTAGTGTTTTGAGTATATGAAGTATTAGTATATTTTTTTAAGTATATTTTTAGGTATATGAAGTATTAAGTAGAGTTGGATAGTTATAAAAATCGGTTGACAACTCAAGTTAAAGTTATCATTAATTAAAGTTAAGACCGACCTTTTATTTTTTGAAAAAAAACTCAAAGTCATGCTAAAAATTCGGGAAACTATTACGAGAGTTTGATCTTTAAGATAAAAAAAGAATCATTGAAATTTTGGAACAGTTGGAAAAAAATAATATAGTATTTATATACTGCGTATTTTTACGATTCTAAAATAAGTACTGAACCGATTCATAAAAAATGGCAACTATTTCGCATCCAACAAAAAAAGAATCTCTTAAATCGGATGAGAAATCTCGGCGTAATCGGTGTACCCACCTACGTACATAAAAAAAACCATACCAACCGAATTGGAAACCTCCTCCTTTTTGAAGTTCGTTAAAAAAGTACACCACCTTGCAGAGTGCAATCGATACCTGCGTCCTTATCTACCCTTTATTAATTCGTACTTTAGCATCTCCACTAACAATTATAATTGACAATATGAACCGAACGCCCGTTCCACTATTAACTAGTAGCTATTAGGACCTATGTCGTTATTCAAGCTAAACTGCAAACAGCTAAACTGCAATTTGATCTTTGAAGTTTAGACAGAAATGGCAATTTAATAGTTTCCTAGTTTTCGAGTCACATTATTAACTGCTAAAATCCAGCACGGCTACAGCGTTTAATATATGATCTACTCGCTATCAAATTGATATGTAGGTACTTCTAGACTTGATGTCCGGACTTACCTAATAGTTAGGTACGAGTATAATTGGTCTAATAGCTTGTAACTCACTAATGAATGTGATAAGCGTCGGTGGCGCAGTGCGTAAGAGCGTCGTCTCCCACCCGGGAAGGCACTGGTACGATCCCCGCCACGTACCAATGTGTTTTAAAATTTTGAATTCATATGTACGTTTAATCGACGCTTTTACGGTGAAGGAAAACATCATAAGGAAACCTGCACACAACTATGAAGAAATTCTTAGGTTGTGTGTGAAGTCGACCAACCCGTACTTGGCCAGCGTGGTTGACTAAGGCCTAATCGCCCCTAATGTGGGGTAGGCTCGAGCCCCTCGGCGGGGACATTATATGAGCTGTTGATGATGATGATGAATGAATGTGACCGCCATTTATAATAATTATTTTTTTTTACTTTTGTCAAATTCCGTGAGAATTCATAAAGTAGCGGCAAAATGTTGTGTAGGTCTCTCCAATGATAGCTGCCCTATACCATGAATAACCTAGTGACATTCACTTAAACGGGCAGGCCACATAATACGACAAGACGTAGAGCAGAAACATACGATCGCTGTGATTAGTTTGATAACCCTGATCCATAGTACAGAAAAACGGCGACTGTTACCGTACAAACGGTCTTCTTTCTTACCTCTTTCTGTGTTCTGTGGGCAGACACGGTATTGGTAAGGATCGATTTGTTTATATTGTTGCCATTTTTTTTACTTTGATTTCTTATATTTGTCCTACACAAGTTTTTAACGCTAGGTATATTTATTTGAAATCGAATACATTGCAAAATATTTTCAAAATTGTAACTACGATATGGTGATGCTAATTCGGGTTTTAGTAACAGAAAAAAAATCTTAATATCAACTACTTTTAGTTCTACAATGTTGGAGGTGTGCTGTTGACAAACGTGTAGGAACCATACGCGCTAACCAAAATGTGATTTGAGCTCGAAAATTATCACAATATCATACAGGAAATCCTCTGGTAGGAAGCAATAATTATGAGTGAATACATTTACGCTTATTACACATCAGCGTTCTACTTAATAATTGCTGATCTCTCCTTTGATAATCAAATATAATTCGTATGTAAGCCAATTAAAGTTGTAATTTGATACTGGGTATCAAAAAGATCATGTGCTCTGATGAACAGCGCAAATTATCTTTTACATTTCTATCGCAAATATGGAAAACCTATGTAATTATTAGATGGGAAATATCTTGTAATATATCCGAGGTAAGTATGACGGGTTTGATCGTTGTTCCGAATGCATAATAATAATAATATGTAATGTAAGTAATATAGGGATAAATAATAATATAAAGTAGAGTTGTTTATTAAAACCTTAGGTAACCATTTTTGTTATACTTACAAGGCAGGCAAACCTATAGTCGTTTGAATTAAAATCAACTTATTTGTGCGTCGCCCGAACTTAGGAAACACTACTCACAAACTTCTGTTAAGTTTCTACACAATACAGTGCAATCTTTAATTACTTCACCAGTGCTTCAATTCCAGCTGCTGATCCTCTGTCCCCTACCTCTTTACCAATATTGTCTTAATTATTTTTCCTGTGTCACAGGCTATCGCAAACGGAGCCAATTTAGATGAGATTGAACGTAGTAGATTAATTTATTGAGACTGAAAAAACTTAAACCCTGTCAGTTCATAAATCACAGTCCCCGCTCGTAATTTATTATCTAGACACATGTTGCGGCAATAAGACTAAAATGCACTTACGTATAAAGTTTGCGGAGAGCTCCAAGGAAAAATTTCTAACAGATTTAAACGACAGTGCCCCACGCGACGTACTTTACTTATTTGGTATGAACTTCACTAGTGAACGCGTTGCTCCGCAACTGCGGAGTTTGGGAGTACAGTCGGCAATTAAAGCTACAAATCAAAATCAAAAAAGTAATACAAAAAGCTGTGTATTTAAGTGGACTCAACTATTCATCTCTCTACCCTGGTCCCAATTTGCCATGCGGTGCGATATATCACTGTCTACTGCCATAGGTTTTGGTACAGTTTTCCGACACCAACTCTCTTGGGAATGCTCTTGTGGGTGGTTTACAGCCCTCGCCAACAGCGACTTTTTGTAGCAATGCTGTTGCCCGTCACTGGGGGTCGTTCGACACAGAAACATTTTTTAAGGCAATTTAAAACCGTCCTGTAATATCGGATTCGATGATAAGCGCGACAGTATCGCGTTAGCATCGCAACAGAAGCGCAATAGTATCACGACTGAATCGTGATTATGTGGGTGAGGGCACACACCAAATCTAGCTACCGCATCGCGACTGTATCGATACAAACGTGTGACAGCATCACTACAAAAAGTCGCCGTGGGCGAGGGCCCTTACTCGCCACTGCGCGAGTGCACGGGGTTCATAATCTCCCTCACTCAGTTCTTACGACACTCACTAATCACATTCCTGACCGGGAACTACACCGGTGATTAAAGGTCGTAGCACACTTGTCAGCTCGGAAAGTGAACATAAAGTGGGAATCGGACAATCGCTCCAAGCTAGGTACATCACGCCGAGCCAAAATCGTCCGTCACTCCAAAATAAGCCAAAATCGTTCCGTGTGTTTGGAATCTCACGTGGCTTGATGGGGTGATGAAAAGTTTTAGATATCCAAACAATCTGACATCCTGACATCCATCACTCCATCGCTCCAAACTCAAAATCCGTGCGCTCGTGTGTTGCCGATTCGCCACGTCTATTTCGTTACGTGCCAGAAGCCGCTGCGTAGAATGAAAATAAATTGGAGTGACGCGATTGAAGCCATCGTGTGTTTGCTCAATTTTTGGATGACATCCACATCGCGCCGACTGATGGAAATGGAGTAATCGTGAGTTCCCCACTTAACCGTAGCGCATCGCCTTTTTACTTTCTCGTATAGGTACGTAGTATAGAGGAATCGTCAAAAAATTCGACCTCTGACTTGATGACTACTGAGATTTTGACGGATTTACACGTTTTGGACCTCCATGAGTCCAAAAATATTTTTTTGGAATTATGTATGTGTGTGTGTCTGTGCGTTAGCACAATAACTCGAGTACGCTTTAACTTATTGCAACCAAATTCAACATGTATGTATGACATCAAAATATAAGGTTTCTATCAACTTTTGAGTCGTCGATCACGAAAGTTAAGCAACCAAGTGCGCGGTCGGTACTCGGATGGGTGACCAAAATTTAATATACATGTCTGACATCAAAATATATGGTTTTTATCAACTTTTGAGTCGTTTCTAGTATACGAGAAAGTCAAGGGGAGACCACTCCCGATTTTTTTTCATAGTATAAAGAAGCTATATAGTCACGTTCCCTTTTCGGTGTGCCGACCTTTAAGTGTAAGTACTTAAGGGGGCGATAAGTGGTAACATGCAATTTTCGAATGATCATAACGCATTAATAATAAGAGGTTAAATTAAAAAAAAACTTACGAAACTATTACACAACATTTAAAAATTACGATCATTTATAAAACTCTTTATATTAAAATACAAGTGGCTATTTGATGGAAGTACTTTAGTTTTGTCAGTTATTCTAGAAGATTTAAAGCTTAAAATATTCTAGAAACACGAGTTCAGTGTCTTTTGCTGCTGACTCTCACGTTTCGTCTTTTTATTTGTCGTGCAGCAGCGGAGTTTGTGTAATGTTTTATTTTCGTATGTTCATTGTGTATTCCAGTGAGTATAAAATGAAAATGCTGTTTTGGTTAGCTCATAAAAGGGTCACCGTGTAGTATTTTTATCTCACAAACGCGGGTGGGCCATGACTGTGTGCAGATACACATGCACGCGATAAAGCGGGCGTGTGAAGGATGTAAGAAGGAAAATAGACGAGCACGCGCCACGCGTGAGAATGCACACACTTCAACAAGCGCCTTTCGCGCGGTCTTTCACGGGCGATTGAGCTTTACACGGCCCCTCTTGCCGTTGCCAAAAACGAGCACGAGTAATAGCGCGAAAGAACGTGTGCATAAACAAATTGGTTCAAAATAATCGCGTGTGCAGGCTTTCTCGCTAATCGCATACCTAATAAAAGTCTTCAGTGCATTACATGTAATCCATTACTGTCCATGCATTACATGTAATGCACTGAAGACTTAGCTCGGTACGTCCTTGCATGACATACAATACACTAATAACCATCAAGAATAGTGTTGTAAACAAAAAGCTTGACAAATCGATGCTAAATTTTACTCAAACCGGCAAGTGCCTGGCCTGGCCCCGAAGTTGCCAACTCAATTGTTAAGGAAAATAACAAATTTAAACTTATATGTTTATCTTTTAATCAAACAACAACAAAAAGAAGGCTTTTCTTACCAAAATTCAACTTAAGGATAACTAAATTCAACTTAAGGCGACGATGATAGTATTATTTGGAATACCTATAGTAATTATAGGTAAATAAAACACTTTTTTTCAATTGGGGGCGCCCGTTGGCGTAATTTAGCTACTATCACTGTATAATACATCATAAACTTTTTTAATTAAGAAATTTCTTAGGCAGAATAAGTCACCTTCACAGTCGATACAATATAATGCACAGTCCGCGAAATTTAACACGAGATCAGCGCGATTGGACCGTTTGTTTGTATAGCAATACATATATTGAAAATTGCCTTGGGACACTCAAAGTGTTAAATGTACGTATCTATAGATATGTAAAATAACTTCCAAAACATCGAGTACCTTCGTCTTCTACGTTTGAATTAAATTTAATAGTAATAGTTTGTTTGTTCGTATTTAAAAGTCACAGGAGACTGAAATGTTTTGGTAAACACGATCGGTAAACATGTTTTGATATTATTTGTCGTAAGAGACCAGTCTTAACTTGTAGGTACTAAATTAATCTAAATATATATAACTCAAAGGTGACTGACTGATTGACATAGTGATCTATCAACGCACAGCTCAAACCACTGGACGGATCGGGCTGAAATTTGGCATGCAGGTAGATGTTATGACGTAGGCATCCGCTAAGAAAGGATTTTTGGAAATTCCACCCCTATATAAGTGCTTTGCCACACTAGACGGAAACTCCGTCGCCGATCGACCGATCTTCCGCGTAGTGTGCCCGCTATTCGTATTTTATATGCAATAACATGTATTGGCGTTCCGCTGCGGAAGTTCGGCGACGGAATTTCCGTCTAGTGTGGCAAAGCACTAAGGGGGTAAAATGTCCACGCGGACGAAGTCGCGGGCGGAAGCTAGTCACAATATAATAAGATGAATACGAAATTATTTAAATCTCTACTCTCACTATGGAGCATTTCGGTTCGGTGCATAAAATGATACTAATTTATATTCTGAATCTTATCGATCCTTAGAATTTATTATCTAAACACGAATTTACAACCGCAGATGTTCCAGAATTCGGGTCAGCCACAAAATATACAGAACTCGGAAGATAAGCTCTTGTTTGTGCCTACTTTTCGTTTTGAAATATGAATACCTAACTACAGTAGGCCATAGTTCTAGGGTAGACAAAATTCTGACTTACATTAGCCTAACAATCTACGATTAACCTCCCATATTTCAAAAATTAACAGTGATTACTTGTATCAAATCCGATTGTATTTAGAATCAATACCTACCTACATCGTTATGAAACCTATATGTAAGTGTTACGTTATGTATGATTTTTAACCGACTTCAAAAAAGAAGGCGGTTCTCTATTCGACTGTATGTTTTTATGAGGTAAAGGCGTTCCCTCCATACCCACTAAAGATCCTCCCCGGCCTGACCTCCAATGCGCTATTGCAGGACGGCTCGGGATCTGCGCACATGAGTGCAACTACACCGAGACCGTCCCAATGCTACCCGTCTAGGCACTCATTGTGCACCAAATGTTGGCCAGCAGCCCACAGGGGCTACCGACTAACGCCAACCCTGTCGTGGCCCTGAAAAGAGCCGTCCGGAACTAGCCGTGGTGGGAAAACAAAAACAACTCGACGATGGCATGTGACTTCGAATGCCAAGGGGACTTGACATCAAAAGCCACACACCCGCCGAGAAAGATTGCCCACCACGTTACCAGGGTCAGCCACGAGGAGGCTTCCGAACGTGGACCCCACATCATTACGAAACCTCGATGTTAGTGCTACATACGTGTTTATGTGTGCGTTGCACGAGCACTTAATGTATGGAGGTTACCTTTTGTACTTTCTTTATTTTGTGGTTCAGCGCTACTGTTTGAATTACTAGTGTTATTCGCGCGGAAACTGTAGCGGAATAGGAAGTGCGCACCGCCCGCCTTGTTTTTGTATTCATCGTGCTGTGATGGAGTTTGTAATGTAATTTGGTTGATTCTGACGAGCCGGCACGGGGGTAAACTAAAAAGATGAGAAGAGAGATTTTATTTTTTAATATTACTGTTGTTGAAATCATAACCACTACACTTTGTTCTACGTACGATGTAAAGAATCTCGTAGTTTTGATGAATTCGATTATTTTTTGCTTCGAACTACGTAGGTCGAATAGTGTTATGAAATTTTCAACCCAATAATATTCGAATAAAGAGTTATGCTTAATTTAGACCTATTTATTTTCGCCGTGCTCAGTATTTTTTACTAACAATCTTTAAAAGACATAAACCTATTTACCTCTCTAACAAATGTACCACCAGCCAGATGTGTCACGTTGTAAAAGTAAAAAATTCACTCTCGGGCGGACATAAAGTTCCAAAGAACTCTCGAGGGAAAAATTTCCAGTTGACATGAACTGTCGCAGACTCCAAGTCTTGCAGCCTTGGTGCATATCGAGTGCAGTGTGAAACTACAGAATATGGAAGTGCGCTCTGCCCTCCCTTTTGTTCAGCCTTGTGCTGCTTTTGAAATAGTCTTTATGAGGTATTCTAGTTCCTCTTTTAAATATTTAGTTTCTTTCTTTCTTTTAAATGTTCAGTTTTAATTTTAAGATAAATAAATATAAATATTTTTATGAAATATAACGCGAGACTTAAGTACCTACTTATTCGATGAATGTGGAATCAAACGGCAGTGAAAGCGAATCCTTGTCTTGTAATATTAAAATTAGTTACATTACTATCGTTGGAAAACAAAAAACTGGTTACTTCCAAACTACAAAAATATTGATTTAAACTTAAATACAAAATAAGCTAAGAGTATTGTTTCTTTTTATTTTGTACTATGTATTTTTACATAATTCATAGAGTTAGTTCTTAAACTATCGTCGCAAACAGGATCGTATAAATCTTATGGAAGTTTTATGCAATCATGTTTACAAAATATAAGACACTTAATTCTCAAAAGGCTAACTTTGATTATAAGTCCCAGGAACTTTCCCAATTTCGTTTTTTTTTATATCTCAAGTCGATTAATTAATCTGGACTAGGTATAAATATTTAAAGACGAATTCCAAATTAACAGGCGCCGAACTGGCCAGCTTTAAATTAAAAAGTTTTCCTCAAAAAATGTGACGTCGTTTATTTTGAGTGGCGACGATGGAGTTTTTTTTCGCAGAATTAGCGCATAATCCCAAAGGTCGGGCATTAATCACACGCTAATGACCTCGGAGTCGGCAGTTTTTCAAGTAACGTGTGCCAGCCGCAGATAATGCGCTTTTATGCAACGCTGTAACTAAAAAAAGCGGTTGAAAGTAGCTACGGATCAATCCGATGCGGATTTTGTGCTGACCGTCAAAGGAAACTTCCGAACTGGGTGAAGCGATTCTTTATTTGAAGAAGTAATACCGATAGAATGTCCGTTTTTTCGGTAAATGGAATGCTTTTGTCTCGCTTTTGTGCGACGTTTTCTTTGAACATGCTTATAGGTAGGGTAAGGGTTTTCCTGGATATTCAAATTGTTTGCTTTAATCTTGACTAGATAATTACGTACATAGTAGAATAACGAATTCTTAAAATATCGCGGCCAAGATTTGGTTTCCTTAGGGTGACCAATCAATCCGATCAACGTTGAGGTTTGGTGCGCTGAGCTTCTACAGAATTGCTGGGATACAATGGCATCGTTTTAAAAAAGGCTCAACTCATGTTTTATGAATCACTATGGTGCTTACCCCAAATATTAGGTAATTCAAGGAAACTAAAAAATCAGCTGTTCCCTAAGATGTTTAAAAAGTATACATACGTCACATCCGCTCGAGAATGGCAACGAAAAAGTCGGGCAAGTGCCGGATTTTCATTCAGTCGGGAACGCTCTCGTGTCTCGACTGGTCGACTTCACTTCACTGCAACGTTTTAGGCTATCGCTAGAAAAAATGCCTTTTTGTGTTTTTTGGAGGTGTATAAAATACAATGCCACTGTTAGAGACAAGAAAAACGTGCTATTTCATTCGAAAGTGTAGTTTATTTTATTTAAACCTGTTTCATTGAGTAATTTAATTTTACTATTGTTGACAAAAAGTGCTCGTATCCTCTGTTACCGGTATTGGTGCGCGCTTGCGCCAATCAGCGCTAATCGGCAATCGATACGTAACTCATGAGGTATATTTATTTCTTTCTAATAACAGATTATATTGCCTAATCATTTGTCACTTTCTTTTCGCAAGTACCTATCTAAATAAAGAACAGTTCTTAGATATAGGACTACTTGCGCCACTTTAAAATACAGTTATGTTCGTGTATAACCTGTCTTTAATTTTTCACGTCATACCTATGCAACCAAAATGTATGGAACAGTTGTTTTTTGGGTCAATTGATTTGCTTCATATTTTGGGTAAGAGAGCCATGAGTTGAGTCTTATTTTAAAAGGACACCAATGTCTTGCCAGTCGCTCTGTAGTTAAACAAATAGCTCCACGTAGATTACTTATAATGAAGAAACAAAAACATTTAAAATTTAAAGTTAGCTGTGCACTGCACAGCACAGCGTAGCAATGTTGACTGGATTAAGGTTTGCCATACTAAGGTTTCAACAAAATGTTCTATAGAATACTTGTCTTACTTTTTGTCTTCTATTTCCTACCCTGCTCCCAGTTTATTTCAGGTCGGTGCAGTATCTCTTGGTATCGACATATTGCTATAGACTTCACCTGTCCCGCCTGTCTGACACCAACCCCCTCCTTGGGAACGACGGCTATCTTTTGACGGCAGTTATCTCTTCTATAGAACAATCTACAAAACAAACTGTGATACCTACTCTAAATTTTTGAATAAGTAAATAACTCAATTTTCTATTTCAGAAAACAAAATGACACTGGATAAAGCAATACTTAATTAGTTTTATGTCCAAATGTCGCATCACATCCGATTGCTTGGATTAAAACTATAATCGGATTTGTTAGCCATCCACGTGCCGGTATAACTGATATAACTCAGTATTTGGATTCGGATAAAATGCTTTTGAAGCGGAAAGTTTGTTGTTCACGAAATTTCGTAATACCCATATATAAGTTGAAAACCACACGAATAGTTCGGTAATGTAATGTTGCATGCTCTGGTTTTGATCCATATATTGATTTTGTTGATCCAAGATTTGTGACCAATTTGTAACGTGAAGCTCCGTTTGGAACTAAGTATATGAAATCTGATCTAAAATAACTACATTTTACCACACTCATGGTAGTGTTGGGGTAGTACCTAGTATTCTACACGGTGACGGTTTCCATCGGGCGGACGGTTAGCTAACCATATAACTAGCATAAAAAATGTGTGTATTCATAATTCGCTCAGGACCGTAGTCCATTCCTATATAACAAGGGACGTATGTGACTTCCATTAATTTACACTCGACAATAAATGTTGCTTATCTCTTTTTTCAGATGCCAACCTGATCCCGCCCCCGTCCAATCCCTGACGACTCCTGTGTTCTTCATTGAAAAGACTGACGATCAAAGCTTTAATTTAGATTTAAAAATTTTGCTGTTATTTTAAGATTTATTTTCGTGTGTAAGTGCAATATTATTTGGTTTTTATTTTGTTTATTTAATAAAAATATTTTTGTTGTTTAATTTTCTTTAGTTTTATTATTTTAATGGCCTTGATTGAAAGTCTGATCATCCCTTTTTCCTTTCCTATTTACTCCATTCCTAGTAAGTTATCGAAAAACTGACAAATATTGCATTATTAAACTAGATTCTTCATTAAATCCGTGGTCTAGATTCGTCTATCGGAATTAGTCCAGAGGCCGCGGGTTCGATCCCCGGGAAAGTACTCTGTTTATTAATAATAACAATAGATAGATAAATGTTATATTTCCACTGTCACATCAATTATCTAACCCAAATTAAGCACCTATCATTAAGAACTTGGGTTATTCAAATTATTGAAATTATTATGTACTTACCTATATTTTTCTAAATCAATTTACTTAACTATACAACATGTGAGGTACATGGGTAACAAGTACCTACTGTCCGTTATCATCTCAGAATTTTTAATTTCTCTTTTATTAATTTTATGAACTACTAGTAATTTATTATTCAATAATACCTTATTCCACAATTTTTCGATATGTTGATGTGTTTTTTTAAACCCGTGTAAAGTTGGTACGTATGAGAATTAAGTACTAGGTAAATTCTTACCTTTTTCCACTACTTTTTTGAGGTATAGGTATCTATTAGGTTGGGGAAAAAGTCTTTTCGCACTATAGTATGTATAAACTTGTAATAAAATCTCTTTGGCTATACTATTTGTATCTGGCTGGTTTTGGTATCATTGAAAGTTTAAATTTTAAAGAACATAATTCCAAATTCAAATTAGGAAAATGTGTGATTTTCATTTGTTTTTCGTACCGCCAAGATGAGTGAATCTAATGAAGAAATTCGATACATTTTAAAAATTTACTACAAAAAAGGTAAAAATGCAACGCAAGCCGCGAAAAAAATTTGCGATGTTTATGGACCTAGTGCAGTGTCTGTGAGAGTAGCACAAATTTGGTTTAAGCGTTTTCAATCCGGAAATTTTGATGTCAAAGATGCACGTCGCTCTCGTCGCCCTATTACAGATAAAATGGATGCCATTTTTGAAAAAGTGGAGCAAGATCGGCATGTCAGTAGTTACGACGTAGCTGAAGAACTGGGAATTGACCACAAAACAGTTTTGGCGCATTTGAAAAAAACTGGGTACACAAAAAAGCTCGACATTTGGGTACCTCACCAGCTCACTGAAAGAAACCTAATGAACCGTGTACAGTCACGAGTAATAATATATATACATTGTCACATTTTCTAAAATATCTTACCTTAAACCATTCTAGAAAGAAGTGTACGACAATTTGTTCTAAATTATCTAACCATTAAACTGTGTCAAAATTAGGTACACATTTATTCCACATTAATATAATCGAAACAAAATCAGAAATAACTTCACACTTCCAAAATAATATTTAACTATCCATGACAAATTCTATAATATGTATACAATTGTACACATGTAATAGAAACTCTCATGGATACATTAAAATGATATTGGAAGTGTATACCTACTTTTTCCCGTTTTTGTAACTTTACTCGTTATTTTAGTAGAATTCAGTGATAATTGAAAGGGAAAATTGTACAAGTGTAATAGAAACTCTCATGGATACATCAAAATGATATTGGAAGTGTATACCTACTTTTTCCCGTTTTTGTTACTTTACTCGTTATTTTAGTAGAATTCAGTGATCATTGAAAGGGAAAATTGTACAAGTGTAATAGAAACTGTCATGGATACATTAAAATGATATTGGAAGTGTATACCTACTTTTTCCCGTTTTTGTTACTTTACTCGTTATTTTAGTAGAATTCAGTGATGATTGAAAGCAAAAATGTGCACGTGTAATAGAAACTGTCGTGGATACATTAAAATTAGTGATGCAACGGAAGTGTCTTAACGGAAGCGGAAACGGAAACAGATGTCAAAAGTAAATCTTAGCGGAAGCGGAAGCGGAAACGGAAGCGGAAGCAGAAGTGTTAATACTATGAAGAAAAAGCACAAAAAAGACAAACATTTTTTTTTAATGTTTCGTAGGCTGAGCGTTTGTCCACAACCTCACCTGATGAAAAGCGATGATGAGGCCTAAGATGGTACACGCTCACCTAGAAGATGCTTGTTCACTCTGGCCTTGAATATCCAGAGTATACTATAGATCCGGAAAAACAGACCTTGGCAACGAGTTCCACTCCTTAGATGTTTGCATAACGAAATAGGAAGCAAAGCGTTTCGTGCCGATGGGAGGTATATCCACAACCGTGTAAGCCTTCACCGCGTCAGTGGAAAGAGGCTGGAGAGATCAAATCATGAAGAACCTCCACACACTCCGAAATACAACCGATAAAAGATCGAGAGGCAAGCAAGCTACACTGGAGATTAGCCTCAACGAGTGCCTCACTGCCAATGAGTCTCCTCGCTCTGTGCTCCACAGAATCCAGTGCATCCAACTGATAACGTGCAGATTCGTCCCAAAGGTGACAAAGTACGCTCCTGCATCTCCATGCAGGAGTGTACTTGGTCTCGATAAAGGCTTAGGAGCTGCTCAGATGTAAAATACCGTTTCACCTTTGAAAGAATGCCAAGTTTTTTGACTGCGTTTTTAGTAATGGAGTTGACTCATCATCATCATCAAAACAGCCTTTATAAATCGACCCCACTGCTGGGACACAAGGCCTCTCCTTGTTATCGAAGGTTTAGGCAGTAGTCCACCCCGCTTACCCAATGCGGATTCGAGGAGGGAGTATAAGGTGATCAAATACCCCTTTGCTGATCCATTAGTCGTCTTGTACGACACTCATGGAGGATATGGGGTGATGCTATTCTCTGCCGGCATCACATGGCTATCTGCAAGATTTCTTTGTCAAATTGAAGTTATTAAATGAATTTGTAATTCAGAAAATAAGATAAGGGTGTAGCAATTTTTGAGTGTTTTTATATGGAACTTCAAGTAACATAATTTCAATAAAATAAATTAAGTACAAAAACGCTATTATTTCGTAAACGGTGCATGGGAGCTAAAAATAGATAACGAAATTTTCGATCCCCTCCCACACACTTATTGAGCTAATAAATAAAACGGGAAAGTGCGACTTTGAATTTTTTTATATTAAGTACCTACCTACATGATTTATTTTGAGGAGTCAGTTTCCAGTATATGTTTATGCACAAAAAACAAAATAATTCTGAAACCTTACATTCTTCTT
The DNA here is from genome assembly GCA_955850985.1 of Elophila nymphaeata. NCBI lineage: Eukaryota > Metazoa > Arthropoda > Insecta > Lepidoptera > Crambidae > Elophila > Elophila nymphaeata. The sequence continues at coordinate 11,671,310 of OY039076.1, read as the reverse complement.
CTTCTTATTTTAAGCGAATGGCGATCGCGACACATAAAGATTACGCATTGCGCCAATATCAAGTGAAAACTTAATTAAAGTAACCGACAATAATGTACGGTAGATTGAGGTTAAAATGGAGTCTCTCAACACGTGTTTTTGCAACAAGAACTCGGGAGAAACTCCAACCTTACATTATAGAGCCCTATTACTACAAAGTAATCACTCTGTGCCTGTTACTGTGCTTTATTACCTGTCAATCATAGTGTAAGTGAAAATTCTTACTAGGCTTATTAAAGGTATCGCAACTGGCCCGGCATATTTTATGACGACAGCCCTATACTATCCTACACGAGTAGGCTATTATAGCTCAGTCTGCGTACTTGTTTACTTATACTATGGGACACTGTCCAGTCGTCCACGCGTCCTCCACCCCCGCGCTCCTCGCTGTAACCTCCGTTTAGAGTTCTGTTAAAAAGTTTGCGGAAGCAGAAACGGAAACGGAAGTGAAAAAACTTGCGGAACTTCTGCAGAAGCGGAAGCGGAAGCAGAGTTCTGTTGCAACACTAATTAAAATGATATTGGAAGTGTATACCTACTTATTCTCATTTTTTTAAAAGCTTTTATTTAACGTGCAATGTTTGTTACTTGTATGTACATTTGGGTGAAATCTTGCAACTGATTTTTAAAGCAGTTATTCTCAATCGATTATGACGAAATTTTGCATACAAGTTAGGTTTGGATGACAATGCATGCTTAGCTAAGTGGTGTCATTCTAAATCCAATATGGTGGACGGCCTAAGATGGCGGACTACTTATTTTTTATGCACTGCCACAATATGGGTATCAAATGAAAAGATTTGCTGAGTAGAATACGAATACAGTAACTAAAAATTAAAGAATAAATTTCTTAAAAAAAAAAAATTAGGTAAGTACATACCTACTACCTAACTGTTTATCCTTATCCGGGCTACTGCAATATTTCCGTAGGAATCTAACAGCACAATAGCTTTAAGGTGGTATACGGAAATAAGTATGTATCCCCTTAGTAGTCTGTGAAGTATAAGAAAGAAGTCGAAGGGCGAGCTGTTATGCGACGCATTGCCACTCGCTGATGGCTACCTACCCTCTTTACTTCAAATATTAACTTTTTTCTTTTGTAACATATCCTAATGACGAAATTAATACAAAACTCTAGAAATAAGTATTTCTATTTATTTGTTTTGATTAAAAGTAATTAATAATATTTAATAGTAATTGTTTATATATTTTCGAAATTCTACTGTGTACATATTTTTGATTTGCTTGGTGGGTACATAATTATGTAACTAAAAGTTAATATTACTTTTTGATTACCTGTTGTTTACAATAATTTTATAAAAATGTGTAGTTTATTTTGATACACTTTAGCGTTTACATAATTATTGGCTAAAGTTTAGCATACTTATTTTTGCGATTTAATTTAGCTACATGAATATGAACTTTAAAGATGTTTCTATGTTATTACTCATGACTGTACTCATTTGTGATTCTTTATTACGACGTAATGAAACCGAACCATTTTTGAAGAAGCTGATAACTGGTGATGAAAAGTGGATCACGTACGACAAGAACGTGCGAAAAAGGTCGTGGTCAAAGGCCGGTCAGGCTTCACAGACTGTGGCGAAACCCGGGTTAACTCGCAACAAGGTGATGCTGTGTGTGTGGTGGGATTGGAAGGGCATTATTCATTATGAGCTGTTACCACCAGGCAGGACCATCGATTCTGAACTCTACTGCGAACAACTGATGAGATTAAAGCAAGAAGTTGAGAGAAAGCGGCCGGAATTAATCAACAGAAGGGGTGTGGTTTTTCATCATGATAACGCTAGACCTCACTCATCTTTAGCCACTCAGCAAAAATTAAGAGAGTTTGGCTGGGAGGTGTTAATGCATCCGCCGTATAGTCCTGACCTTGCACCTTCAGATTTCCACCTGTTTCGGTCTCTTCAAATTCTTTAGGCAGTGTCAGGTTAACATCACGAGAGGACTGCTAAAACCACTTGTCGCGGTATTTTGACCAGAAGTCCCAAAAATTCTATAGCAATGGGATCATGTCCCTACCTACAAGATGGCAAAAAGTTATCGAACAAAATGGTACCTACATACTTTAGTTAAATGTAAATAAACTATATTAAAAAATGTTTTGAATTTTCTTAAAAAATGCGAAGAAACTTTTTCCCCAACCTAATATGACATTATGACACTAACAACATAACAATGTTACCTAATCACCACCATAGGCGCCACTAGAGAAGGCGTTAACTCTTTGTACATACGATTTCTCTTCAAACTGTCTTCAAGATTCTTTTCTAAAGCTTCCTTATAAAAACCGCCTCAAGGGCAAATGGTGTAAGTCGTTCTAAACTAAAAACCCCGTGGAAAAAACCGTTATCTCTAAAAATTAGGGAACTCCCCAATTAGCCGCTTATAAAGTGTAAGGAGGTGTTTATTGTTCTTCAAACTTTTAATGACCGCATCAAAAGTAATAAAGAAAGTTGGGTAGGTACCCTTATCGTACCCTGGTTTTTGTTGAAAATGTTGAAAGTTTTTCTTATAATATAAACAAAAGAATCCAAATATATATGTCGCAGGTGGATAGTAAAACACGGCGTTTAACTAAACGGCTCCTTATAATAAACCTAAGTGTTAAACGCTTATTTTAGCTAATTAACGTTGTGTTATAGGTGAGTAGTTTTTAATTAATGTAACGCTATCCAGAAGGAAGATTCAGAATAAGACACAATACTGGAGACAAAAAGCAATAGAGCATCGAGCACATGCTCGAAGCAATAGAGTAGCAGAATGCTTATAAAAGTGAAGGTGGAAATGAAAAAGTAAAGCTACTAGATACTAGAGACAGGCACTGTACATCACTGCCAATGATATTATATTTAAAAAGAGGTAGATAGGTTACCTTCATACTAATTCAAAGCCAAAAATGGTTCAAAATGTCATCATGTTACACGGTCAAATTAACTCTGCACCTAAAGTCTACGATTTCATGTTGTCGTATGTGGCGAGTTAACATGGTCGTATTGTAAGTTGTGAGTAAGACAACATGATATCTAGCAATAGAGTAAACGAGAAAGATATATGCTCAGGTGTGCTAATCAGCTTACTTTTAGGGTGCCACTTTTTGGATGCCAGTAACTTATCTACCTCTTTTTAAATATAATATCATTGATCACTGCCTACAAAATATCTTTTTAAATAAACCGTTTCCACGCCGACTGAGAACAAACGATTCTTTTCTCAGACCAATGATATTCTTTTGTTCTACATAATTTTACATGTCAAACGTCGCGGCAACCTAATTCAAATAAAAGGAATATTGCATGCAGTTACCGTGATACCGGTTAATGAATCTTTGAGGACAATGCTACGAATATTACATTTCATGTGCACTTCGCTCATTATGGAGCACGCTTTGTTAGGTTCCCAGACGGTAATGGGACTTGCGTTTGACATCTCTGCTCATTGTACCCCGCTGTAATTACGCAATACATGTGGGTGTCTATAGCCTCTTCATGTATGTAACGACCTCGGGTAGGTTTGTTCATTAAATTTCACTAAGGAAACTAAGAATATAAGTGCGTTAAAAATGGGGTTTTCCTTGTAAAATTGGTACTGCGAACTTTAGTGCAAAATTTCAGCTAACTAGGTCCATAGGCTGGGCATTGATCAGTCAGTCTATGAAGATTAGCTAATTTTGTTTATGCTACTGTACCTAGGTACCTACCTTAAAGAATTTAAATCTATTAAAGCACAGATTTTCAAATCGTCCTAAATTAAAGGATGAAATGAAAACGTGGTTGGTTGCAAGAAACTATTAAAATATCTCAAAATTTGAATTTTCGGGCGCGATCATGTCGTCTTAGTAGTAGTAGTAGTAGTTAGTAGTTTAGTAGTAGTAGTAGTTTATTTGCGGGCTGTCGGCGAGTTATTAGCCTACTCTGCGTTGACTATCGTAAATGTGTCGGGCGGAATGTGCAATGACATAAAAACGCGCGATCACACCGAGACGACGAGACCACCTTATGCCCCCATATTTTTATGTCAATGTGTGCGTCACACATTCTAATGGATAGCGGCCAGTTTGTATGAAGACGTATTACTGTTCTTGGTATACTGTAGTAATATTTTCGTTTCAATAATGTACTTAAAGAGTGTCTGACTGAGTGGATTCTGTGTAGGTTCATTTTGTTGCATATGTATCGTTTTCATCAATCGTGTACAAACATAAACATCTATTGGTTTTACCTACGATTATCTTGCATGCATGACTGTATCAACTGTATGGGCTAGATCTTTTTGCTCAGCAAAATATGACGCATAATAAATCGAATTCCAATTTCATTAAAATAGGTATCATTTATTTTTAAATTCGCCTCACAGAAAGACGCAAAGCCTTCTCAATCATACCGGCTTACATTCGCAATGCCTGCCATCTATAGATAAATAAAACGGAGACGTGAAAAGTAAGAATTTCTGTTGGATTAGTATTTGAATGTTTTGTAATAATCGATACAGTTTTTTTTTATAAAATATATAGATAGCCAGCATAGGAGTCACCTGATGTTAATTAATCAACGTAATCGACCACAACACCGTCTCCACTGCGGTTGCGTTGTCTGTCTTTAAGAAAGCTCTTTTTTTGAAGGTCCCTAAATCGTAGATACCCCCTGGAAACACTGTTGGTGCAAGCACATTCCACAACTTGGTTGTGCGGGGCAGAAACTTGAAAAAACGTGAAAAACGCAAACTGGTATTTCTAATTGTCTAGATGATACGGATGAAATTTGAGCTTATTATGGGTGGTGGAACTCAGCAGCTGGAATAATCTAATCAGTTCCTCTGAACATTCCCCGCGAGAATTTAACAGCTTTAGGTAATATTTTGCAGTATTACTGCGAAATGTGGCTTTACATGTTCTACCGTTAGTATCGTGGCGAGTGCTCTGTGGAGATTTTTCCCTAATTCCACCATCTTTCCCTTCTCGAAGGGACTTAAGGACTACGCGTACTGGCTTACGATGCCACCGATAAACTGTGGCTACTATTCCAAAACGAATTAAGAAAGGCAACTTATTTCATGACGCACAATCAAGAAATGGAATTTACTGACAGCTTATGTGTTCCCTCCTTTTTAACCCCCAACGCAAAAGAGGGCTGTTATTCCTAAGTTTGACGTGTCTGTGTATCTGTGTGTCTGTCTGGCATCGTAGCTCCTTAATGCGGTTTTTTCTTGTTTGAAAGCTGACGTGATCGAGTTGGTTCTTAGCTATAAAGGAGATGTTCCAGAATGTATGGAGTCTGGCCCATATAGTTGTACAGTTATTCAAAATGTAGGCAATAATTTATAAAACAGTTCTCAAGTGTTAAATTCCTATTTACAAGCTCTGTTTTTTGGCTTAAGTTGTTTAAATAATGCAATTATTGCAACACAACAGACCACCATCATGGCGGAAGATGTCACTTTATGACCACAGACTAGTTAGAGATACTACGTGACATTGTGTGACAAACACGAAGCTCCTTGGTGACAAACAACGATATACTAGCGAAGGCAAAGAAAATAAGCCTTAACGTAATAATCTTAGGAAAATAATCTTCAGATATTATTCGTTCTTGACGAAACATCAAAATAACCGTGTAATTTTAACGTTTGGGATATTTCATTTAAATGCGAATGATTATTTCATAATTTGTTCCATCTTAATATGTTAACGGGGTAATGCATGCGTAGTCAATGATGCGTAGTGCTGACTTTGTACGCGTTAAAACAGCAATTCGGAACGGAACGCTCCAGTTTTTTTTTTAGTGTAATAGATAGGTAAGCTATCTATAGTTGCCATATTCAAAGTGAACTAAGAAGTTCAATTGTTTTAAGCCAAAAAACTATACATTATTTATATTTAGTTGTAAATTTCCCAGAATCATTTATTTTTTCTCCATTTTTTGAGATAGTGTACAAGACATGGGCCAGTTTGGAACATCTCCTTTATGTCGGGGGTTACATAATATTTAAATTTTTTTAGTTTCTTACAATATTCCAAACAGGCACATTCAAAAGAGGCGTAAAAAAGCACCTTGCAAGGGAAGAGCTAGGGCGGCAGTTTTATTTGCACAACCCTTTTCAATTATGAGAGTGATAGTGTATAAAATTGTGAAGATAGCTATTACTGTTGCATTTTATTCCTTCCCTTCTAAAATAGTCGCAAATTATTTTGAGGTGTAAAATCCACAATAAATAATTTCAAATTCAAAAATATTCCGGGAACGACTCAAAAGTCGATAGAAACCTTATATTTTGATGTCATACATTCATGTTAAATTTTGGTCACCCATCCGAGTTGCGCACTTAGTTGCTTAACTTTCGTGATCGACGACTCAAAAGTTGATAGTAACCTTATATTTTGATGTCATACACGCATGTTAAATTTGGTTGCAATCAATTAAAGCATACTCGAGTTATCGTGCTAACCCACAGATACACAGACATAATTCAAAAAACGTTTTTTTTGGACTCAGGGTCCGTCAAAATCTCGAGGTTGAATTTTTTGACGATTACAAGACTTCCTCTATACTGGGTGTAAAAGACATGAGCAGTCAAACGAAAACCACGTATTCTATACATCAAAATAAGACATATTTCAAAAAAAATATTGCTGGGAAATGATTTTTATTTTTTGGTGTTACAAAAAATTGCAAATTGAACCGCGCAATGTAAAGGGCTCAACTCGCACGCAACTCGCAAAACCGCGATAATTTTGCTTGATGGCGGCCCCGTTCGTTAGTGTCCGTGCGCATCGAGTGAGCTACATTGAACGCTAACGTTTAGAAGTAATTTTTTGTTATGAAATACTAAAAAAAATGATAATGTTTCTTTGGACAATAATTAAGAAATAACGTATAGAATACGTTTTCATAAAAAAATTAAAAAAAATATTATAACTTTGACCTTCAATAAAATCGTAACTATCAATTTCCCAGGTATAGTCTAAAGGACGAAAAATATTATGACGGTGAGCAGAATACATGGTTCTCGTTTGACTGTTCATGTCTTTTACACCCTGTATACTACGTATACGAGAAAGTAAAAATAACAAAAGTTGTCCCTTGCCAACCTAATTTATGTGTTAATGCCACTGAAATAGATGCATTGTTCCTGCTTGAACTACGTGCTTTATCATAAATGCACTCCCGACGTCGCTGCCAAGTTGATTAAGCTTGATTAACCACATATGAACTGGGCCGACAAATTCAGTTCTTATACTTGGTTCTGAATGTGCCTGGTTAATTTTACACGAGTTCTGGGCAATGTGTAATTTAGTGATAGTGTGTTTAATCCTGTTTTAAGTGAAGTTACTTATATTGGTATATAATACGTTTAATCTATTGTGACGTTGGGGGCTTTGATAACAAAATGAAACAGAGAACCCCAGTCACAGAGCCTAGAAGGACATAAAGCGCATTTATTTCTTGGTGTTCGTAGTCTTCATCTCAATCAAATCTACGTTTCGTGAGCGGCAAAACAGTTGATAGCAAGTCGCTCATTCGTAGTCCCTGTCAAGATACATGAGCTCAGTTGGAGTGTTAGATATACAACTATACATCAATAAGCAAACATCTATTTTCTCCGCATAACAAATTTCCATAAACAACGAGTTGATATTGTGTAGAACTTTGTATAATCTGTACGTACTTAAGAAGTATACACACGAATTGTAAAGACCGCTCTGCGTAAATCCGAAATGGAAAAGTTTGTCTTGTTAGTCTACTGGCGCTCGTTATTGTCGAAAGCAACGTAATCTGATCTCGCTGGCGTAATATGCTTTGCTTATAAGGTTACTGTGGGATGACAGGTACTTAACAAGCGTTAATGCTTATCTCGTCATAGGATATTTCTATTTGTATTATCTTTATAGATGTCTTTGCAAACATTTGTGAATTAGTCTGAAAATACCAGCGTTCACTGAAAAATACCCAATGGCTGCAAAACTCTGTTTAATTTCAAAAACAAACGATGTCAATAAATTCTTGAGATCCTCGGTGATTCGTAAAGCTTGTTAAAAAGTTAGTCCTGGCTGGTGCTGCAATGTTTTTCTTTATGTCGTGATGGTCATTCTTTGCTTATGTATTTCTGTCATGTAAGAAGCTCTGCTTCAAGCAATAGCAAGTAGATAGGTTAAAGATGATGATGATAGAAAAATGCCTGTGCTGTGAACATTGATTGACAATCGAACAAAGAAACAGACAGAAAAATCAATAAATAGATTTTGTCTTTTGATTATCTATAGCAATATCGAACTATCCTCTATAATTTTACTAAGAGCAATGACAATTTCATAGTGACTCAAACCCTGCTCGACCATTGCCTATATTTGATAAACTACTCCAAAACATTAAATTAAATTGAAACTGTAAAAATACTTTTCTTCCTTTCTTGCTTCAGAATCTTGTATAACGTTACCAAAGGCTTACCATAATACTGTCTTTCAATTCATAACGTTGTTTGAGTAAGAAAGGTATAGATTCACAAAGGAATGGTTATTAGCGTGAATTATTCGTAAGTCGACAACGTCACGGGTAATTTACGCCGTGCAGATCCTAAGAGATTGACAAGGGTTTCTTGGGACTGCTGAGCTATAAAATACTCTGAAGTTTCATTCAGTAAATTGTTTTTATAAGAAGTACCTATTTCAGTATTAATTATTCGTTTCGGGTATTCGATGACCCACCTATTATCGAGTATCTAACAGAGTAGAAAGATAACATTTGATTTAGGAACGCGTGACGTTTATTTTTGCTTACGCGGTATCAGATTTCGTTACGGAACTAAAATTTGGAAAGGTGATGGGATAAATCTTTTGTTTTCTATAGACGAACGTGACGAAATTCACAGAAAAACATATTAAAAAATTAATATAGCACCTGTGTAGCACCTATTACCGTCTATAGATTTTAGTTTTCTGCTCTATGTCGTCACCAAATAGCTTTAGTGTTAATTTTGATTTGAAATCGTGTTGAACCCAGTAAAGTCTCTGAAACAGTTTTCTGTGATTTTAGTTTATTAGTTTCTGAAGTGCTTTGTTGCATTCCTCGTTTTTTCTATTATTTGTGCACGAGACAGAAATTTCAATATAATTCGTTTCTTAACTGGTATTATAGTATACATACCTATGTGACTTTGTTTAACTTTTTGAGTTGATCTCTAAAATTCTGTGAGCATCCTTTATTATCTATAGTATATTTATTATATATTTCTACAGCTTCATACTTACTAATATAGATAGTAACCTAATTTTCTATATCAAATATTTTGTCATATAGCAAACAACGGATTAAGTAGAAACTTAAACTTGCACGTTACATTTTAATGAGGCACACACACAAATTTGGTGCCAATCCTGGTGAAGTAACTCCGCAATTGTGATTTTACGGAAGAGCGCAGTCTAATAAGGAAATATTATAGCCATTTCAATATTTTACATGTGTGTCGTTTATTTTTTTACATTATCTGACATCATTAAAGAATGAAATATCGAATGCGATGACTCAATATCAAAACCTTAATAAATAGCCTACATACAAATTATTGGTTTTTACTCATTGTAACATATCAAAAACAATACAACCCTTGTGAATGAAATCCTTAGAATGGGTCAGAAAAAGATCTTCCATCTTCTTTGAATCCAACCCGCAGTATCTCGCAATCCGAACGAATTGGCACTAACCACCTAATCAGTCTTATCGAAGTTTTGCCTAAGAATGCAATCTGTTTCAAAACTACATTAGGCAATAAAGTAACATGGCGAGATTTATCTCTGTTTCATATCTGGATTTCAGAATTAGGGTGGGTTGATCCCTTGCATTGTACCTAAGTGCCATCATTAATTCCACTTGACAATACAATACTAATAGTAGCCGATCAAGTCCAATATTATTAATCAATATTATATGCTTATTGGACATTGAACTACGCTCGACATGGTGTTATGCTTACCTTAGCAATGGATTACGCAATTATGCGTAGTACATTTTGTTACTGCGAGTATTCCCAGCTCATTTCATACTTATTTGTTTCCTTAGTAAGCAAATGACTTGAGTAAAAGTCTCAAATTGTAAAGTATTTTGTAAAATGTTGAGTCTTTAACGTGAATAAGGCAAATCATTAGCTAAATGGTAACGGTTATCACCTTAGAGATGATATTGTCTATAATTCCCAAGACTAGTCCTATGGATCATCTTAATACCACGTTATTACCGTCAGTGACTTAAGCTGTAGGTAGTTTTAAATTCCAAATTACATTTAAATTGATTTTTTTGCCTTCCTCACAATATCTTTTATTTAAAATAAGGCACACCCGCGGATCCGACGAGTTCTCCATCTGTTTACAAAATAATTACTTATTTTTTTTTTGCCCCGAAGCGATGCGGCGAGCTCTAGGATTTTTGACGATTTAAAAGTACTTAACAATGTCTATTAAAATAAAGGACTTTGTTTTTGTTATTGCTCAAGTTTAGCTTACAATCTGTCATTTATTTTATTATCTTACCTCCTTTTCTTTGTATTTCGTCCTTTATAATTCTCTTTTTGGATATTCAATATCAGATTCCAAATCTTGACTTTTTCAAATCGACGTTGGCCGTTTTGGCGCCCGCTGCTGGATGATGCCAAATGAAATGCTATCAGTATTTTTTTGCAATATCGCATTGCGGTTCAATTTAACACTTTCTAAGTAATAGGTACTCTTTACTTTGACTTTTAAACAATGTGCAGAAACAGAAAGTATCATATACATAAAATCAGAAGCGAAATCAAATCATGATTACCTATAATATTTGCTTAACATTGTCTCATCCTCGATGAGTTTTTTTTTCTAATAGACATTGATGTCAAATTTTATGTTAATATTAGGTCGAGGTTCAGTATGGTGGGTCGTCTGGGTAGATACCACCGCCTTCCCTATTTCAGCCGTAAAACCGTGTGAAACAGTTTGCTATGTTTCGTATTGAAGGGAAAGGTAGCCAGTGTAATTACTAGGCATGGAAGGCATTTCATCGTCATTCAGGCCTCAGGATGACAACGCATATGCAATACCAAGTGATTTTTTCTTTGTTACATAGGCGACCGACGGTATCCACTTACCACCAGGTGGGCAGACAGCTTGTTTGTCATATAGTTGTATAAAAATAGAATTTTTACCATTTTTCCTAATTATTATAAGGTAAAAAGCAAGTATTATTTAGAATTCATTGTATCAGGGTTCAAATTGAGAGGGTTACTCGGATACGCAGGCATTCATAATTTATCTTGTGAGTATTAATGTGCGTAAGGGGCAGTTAAAGTGATTCATATTGAGATACAAAGGTACAATTTGTACAAATACGAACCAAAGCGAGGGATAAATTCGTGAATAATTTAAGTCAAGAATAGGCCAAGATTTCTTTTCAGCTTCAAAGAGTTTCTTTGGTTTAGAATTACGTCACGTATGATTTTAGGAATGAAATTTTACATTAATATTTAATGAAATCGTTGGTTTTCTTCTTTTCTCAGACTCAGAATTTCTAGAAAAAATGTTATGAAAAAGGGATACTTATTGTGATATTTTATCCAATTCTATGCAGATACTGATTTACAACTGGATTATTATATTTTATTTTCAATAAACTAGGAATGCAGTAATCTTTAATATATTATTGTTGGTTGTTTTTAATTCAAATTATTTTAAATATCTATCAGCTTATAGGTAATAGCAATGGAATACGTCGCATTGAAAAGGTACTTATCACTAATTTGTAGCATCATGTACCCTTTCTTTAGCAAGGGCTAATAACCTATTTTTTATTCCGTAAATATTACTTGTTTTGAAGGATTCCATTTATAAAATGAAGAGAACAGGTGCGCCGGAAGAAAATTCCATACTGTTAATCAACAAAAAAGATTATCAAATTCTTTATCCCAACCTGATTAGACGATAAAGTTTGCCCAGTCGGTGTCAGGCCGGCTGCGACACAGGTGTCCGCATTAATTATAATAGCTATCAATTAGCCGGACAGATGATATTCCGGCCCTATTAGTTGGAACAATGCCGTTATTCATGACCACACCATGTTCACGATAACGTTCTAACATTCTGTAATTCTCGGAGGGAAAATGTAAAAATATCTAACAAAAAAAATTTAATTGTAGTGTAGAGATAGGAAAAACTGAAGTAAATCCACTAGGTATAAAAGATTTTAATTTCTCAACAAATGAAAGCTGTTTTGATGTTAATAAAATTCTTCGTTTTCTTCAGTCTCAAAGTTAAAAGAACCTAGATTGCGTTTTAATAAAATTTTACTCGTTAAAATTATGAATGTTTCACGAGTTTGGATCCTTTGTTAGAACTGAATAGTGTCTATGTTTATCATTTTTATAATGTAGGGATGGAAATAAGCATGATGGACTACCTGATCGTTTGCAGTTACCGTAGCCTTAAAGAAGCTCACATCATAACACAAAAGGTCTTGTAGAGGTCGAGGTCTAGAAACCAAACTCATCAGCGAGGATATACGCCATCGTGGTTTGGGTTCATATCCTTGTAGTGGCAAATTTTTGTGTGATGATCACGAACATTTGTTGACGAGTCATGGTTGTTTATATATTTATTTACCTAAGTTTATTTATAAAATGCCTAGATTATTATGTATATTTGCCCATTATCTAGTATCCATAACACAAGATCTTAGTGATACTAAAATTGACCTAGAGAGTTGGACAGCATTATCATTATTTATTTTAGATTTTATTTGCTCGAAATTGTTATTTCAGTCTTAATAGCTACAAGAAAGTTGTTTTATTTGATTGTCTTTTTTCTTCTCTTCTGAATCTTTTCTCGAAGCAACTTTTCCAGGACGTTTCTCCTCCAATTTAAAATGGTCGTCCCCAACTTTTTACGCATACCGGATTGATTATGCAGAATACTTTAAACACCATCAATCCAAAAGGCCACAAGTCCCATCAGACTTTTGGCGTTCTGGGAGGAACTGGGTGGACTGGTGGAATAAAGATCACATGAACCAATAAAGTGGCTTAATGCAGATATAGGCTCGTTAAACAAATAGGCAATGTCTTAGGTAAGTACTTCAAGGAGTTTAATGCTGCAAGGTTTTCTTACTTAGCTAAGTATACATAATATAATCATAATTTCTTTGATTTAATAGGGACAGAAGCTCAAAAACACAAAAGTACCTAAATTACATTACATCAAATTAAGATTAAACTTACCTAATTATATTAGGTACCAGTGTGTTAACGTTTATGATATAAATCTTTCAGAACTTACCTACTAAAATAATTAAAGGTACCTTTAGTAAGTATAGATCTATGATATCTACATCATTCATCTTTCACCTTTATTCAACTTCATTTAGACAAAAGCGATCGTTCTTAATTAAGAATAAATTACTACAAGGAATATTGCGTGCCTTAATATCTTAAGGTATATAATAGACTTTTTTCATGTAGGGCTTTTGAGGACATAGAATAATAAGTATATTGGTATGAATGGAAAGTATATACATAAATTTGGTTTTTACTTTGATGTGTGCGGGATATTTTCTTTGGCGTTGTATTTTATATTTGTCTAATATTTTTGTTTCCTTTGAAGGTTCAATGAGTACAATAATAAGAAATCCACTTACGCGTATTTTTTACGAAGCTTTCTCATTAAGTAGATGTCATCTGTCATCCTTCGAACTATCACTTGAATCATAATCAGATTTTATCGCGCCGCCCCACCGTGTCCAACTAATTTGGCTTAGGAACCTCCAAGAAAAGACCTAACAGTATCTTAGGAGCAGCAGGACAGGCACAGACCACGTTGTTTACTTACCATCACGTGACCCGTATACCCTATAAAAACCTGTTCAATCCGCATATCTAATCTATCGGATGATTGTGATACCAATAATATTTGATCGTCAAATACACAATAGTCGGACACATAACATTTTTCAAATGTCGCAAATAATATATTGTCTATAAAAATAGAATGTAGGAGTACCCATTCCATTTGAGATATTCCCAAAAATAACTTATGTATACTATTTTGGATCCCGTAACAAATTTAATCATAGGCAAAATCGAAATGGGGATATGAAATGGAAACTTACTTTGCTATGTTCTATTTTATCATTTTTTTCAAAATTTTAAGAATTCTGGTTTAAATCAGAAATAAGACATGAATTATTTCAGAACGTTAGTTTAACTTTATTTAGGCTCAACAACAGCACCGTGATTTAGCGCTTAGTACTTAGTTATGATTATGATTTTTTACAAGGCAAGTACTTTTTGCTGTAGTTAATTAAATATTGTTACGCTATCATCAAAAGATAGAAACTTAAGTGACAGTGGGCACGACACGTTGCGAAGAGAACTGACGGCTGTTGGGACGGAAAGGTCGTCGAGTAGCGACCGCGTACCTACCTGCAGACGCAGCGTGGGTAGGCTCCCCACAAGGTGGAAGATCTGGTAAAGGTCACGGAAAGCCACCTGATAAGCGCAGTGCAGGACCGAGTCTTGGCGAAGACCTTTGTCCAATGGACATCTCTCGGCTGATATCATCTACATGCTTCGCGAAATCGCATAGTATCTTAATCTGACCTTATTATGAATATAAAAAAAAATGTATTCGTAATTTAAGTAGTTCCTTCGTTGGAAAACGAACCGTTTTCTAGAAAGTTCATATCATAATATTCTCATTAAGAAATATAACCATAAGTAAACACGACTAATTAAAGGCCAACCACATTATTAATGGAGTAATTAAACAATATCCGTTTTTTGACCGCACTTAATAATTGCTCTGCGTGTTTTGTGGCGTGGCAATTGTGAGGATTGGTGAAATTGATAATTCTTTTTCTCCCCTTTAAACTAAGACGGTTACATACAACTGGCAACCTTACACAACACGAAGAAAATGTAGAGTTATTTCACTGCGATCTTCTGTATGGGCCTTGTGATGCCGGCAGAGTAGAATAGCATCGCCCTATATTTTATTTATTTTATTAAATTAGGACAGCCAATGGTACATACAATAAACTTTTTTGTATGTACCATTGGCTGTCCTGAAAATTATAAATAAAACACTACAAAAACAAAATTAAAAGGCAGCCACAACATGTATATCCTCCAATGTCTCATTTCATTTCATTTCAGCAAAGGGGTATTGATCAGCTTATACTCTGTCCACCAACCAATCCGCATCGGGCTAGGTGGTGGATTCCTGCCTTAGAGCTAACGCAGATCATACAATTTAGTTGGCCAACTATCGTACAACTAAATTGCGTGCTTCCACAATTTAATCGTCCTTACAATAGAAACCCATTCTTTATGCTATCGGCCGATAGTTGGATGCGATCGTTTAGTTGTGCGATTCAGTTGGATAGATGTGCGGCCTTCTATGTCTACTGTAATAGTCGGCCCAAACCACACAATTTAGTTGGCCGACTATCGTACAACTATCGTACTACTATCGTCCTTACATAGAAAAATCGTCTATAATACTATCGTCCTTACAAACCGGTCATGTACCCTGCACAGCTGCACGGAAGGAGCAGCATGATGAGGAGGGTTTCACTAAAGTGGAAAGAAGAAAGAAACCCGCCAGACGGAACCACTGTGGCACGGCACCGACGGGACCGCAACACCTGCTGCGTCCTGCAACACCTACGACGCAGCTCTACGTGTCCCGCGTCCACTACTCTGGCACGGCCAAAGATGTTGTGGACTACATACGGGTGAAGACCAATTTCACCCTAAGGGTTGAACGCTTGGAGTCCCGTCACCGAGTTAACTTTAACTCGTTTGTGGTGAGCGTGCCGACAGAACGACTGCAGACGTTCCTCAAGGAAGATTTCTGGCCGAAAGGTGTTGTCTTTCGGCGCTTTAGAGGACGACTACCGGACACTGCGCCGTTACGTCATGAGACGCAGAAGATCGTGCCTAGTGTTAATTAGATAATTATAATATTTATATGTATGTAAGTCTATAAGGTATATGTAATATGGGCCTAATGTTTTATATTTTACACATTTTGTTGCCTGAAATAAAGAATTATTATTATTATTATTTACTTTTTGTTTATTTAAAACTCTCAGCTTGCGCTGGTTGTTATGTTATTGACGGGATAAGCCAAGTCAATAACATATTATTATTATTATTTTTCTTTTTATTATTTCTCAGCCTGTAGCTGGTTAATACCATACTTACGGGCTGTTGCCAAGTAAGTGTGGTGTGTGATAAATCAAGTAATAAGGTGAACGGGATTATGTGGGATATGTGAAGCTATTTCGTTAACGTCAATTTGCATGAACTTCCGGACAATTCGACAGGTATTTAAGATGGCAGCTTTTTGTAACACTATGTAAAGGGAATCTTTCAGATCTAACTGTTTCAGGCTATGATGGAGATGATATGGTATAACCCCTGTGGTAGAGAGGACTATGGGAACGACATATGCTTTTTCTTGCTTCCAGATTCTTATAATTTCATCTCTTAGTTCCGTATATTTGTTTATTTTTTCAGCTATAGTCTTTTGTAAATTATGGGTGTTGGGTATGGCGATATCTATGATATAAGTAGTTTTACGTATTTTGTCCTGTAGTATAATATCTGGTCTATTGTAATGAATGGTTCGGTCTGTAAGAATGGCACGGTCATAATATAATTTGTACAAGCTATTTTCTAACACGGTGTGGGGTGTATATTTGTAGTAGGGAGTGTTTGAGTCTTGGACGAGCTTATGCTTAAGCGCTAATGATTGATGAATTATATTAGTTACTTGATTATGTCTAAATGTGTAGTCAGTTTGTGTTAGGGTTGTACATGCTCCTGTGATGTGTTGGATGGTTTCGGATTGGGTGTGACATTTTCGACATTTGTCACTAACTATTGTTGGGTCTTTAATTATATATTTTCGGTAGTTTTTGGTGTTTATTATTTGGTCCTGTATTGCAATTATAAATCCTTCAGTTTCTGGAAATAAACTACCAACTTTTAACCATTTATTTGATGCTATTTTGTCTATATATGTTAGATCTAAATCATGTGGATGCCTACCGTGGAGTGCTTTTTTCTTCCAGTTATCTATTTTTTGTTTCTCAGCATCGTTATTAAGAATATTAATATTAATTGTACGATCTTGTAGGTTTAGTGGGGTGTAGTTACAATCGTTTTGAACTATGGCATTGTGTATGCAACTACTAGTAGCTTTTCCGTGGAAGAAACTTTTCAGGCTGATAATTTGCTTTTGCCATAGGTTATTAATATCTATAAGTCCTCTCCCGCCATTAATTTTTTTGATGGTTACTCTTTCAATTGCTGATTTAGGGTGCATATTATTGTGTTTGGTAAGGGTTGTACGTGTAGTTCTTTCCAAATTATCTATATCAGTTTTTGACCACTTTATGACCCCAAATGAGTACGTTAATATTGGGATAGCATAGGTGTTTATAGCTTTTATAAGATTTTTACCAGAAAGCTGTGATTTGCATAAACTATTTAATCTTCTTTTATATTCTATGGCTAATTTTTGTTTTATTGTTGACCTTTAAGCTGATTATATCCTAGGTATTTGTATAAATCGGTCGGTTCTAAAGCGACTATAGATTGTGTATTATTAACTAACATGTCCCCAGGTCTTACCTTACCCCGAATAATATGAACTGTTTTACATTTTTCAAAACCAAATTCCATATTAATATTTGTACTATACTGTGTTGTAGTGTTTATTAGTTTTTGCATTTCTTTTTCTGTTCTGGCATACAGTTTTATGTCATCCATGTATATTAGATGTGAAATTGTGATTTCGTTGGTAGGGCACTTCATCGGATATCCAGCTTGACAGTCATTTAGAAGGCGTGAAAGAGGGTTAAGGGCCAGACAGAACCACATGGGGCTCAAAGAATCACCCTGATAAATGCCTTTTTTGATTGATATCTGTCGGGTCACAATGGTGTTTTGGTGGTTGTTAAGGTATAAGGTTGTTTTCCAATGTTTCATTATATTGCTTAAAAACTCTATTAATTTTGATCTTACTTTATATATCTGCAATATTTTTAATAACCAAGAATGTGATATACTATCAAATGCTTTTTTATAATCTATATAGGTACAATGGAGGTTTCTATTTTTGGCAGCGGCATGTTTGTGTATAGTGGAGTCTATTACTAGTTGTTCCTTGCACCCCATGTGGCCCCGCCTGCATCCCTTTTGCTCTTCTGCTATTATTTTGTGGTGTTCTATATGAGAAGTGATTTTTGATGTGACAGCTGATGTTAATATTTTGTAGATTGTAGGTAAGCATGTAATCGGACGATATTGTGAAGGTTGTGTGGTGTAATTAGATTTTGGTAGCATATAGGTTATTCCCGTAGCAAGAAAAGTGGGTATAGCTTGTTCACCTAATATGATAGGTGATAGATTTTTTGCTAATGCCTTGTGTAGTATAGTTAATTTTTTATACCAAAAATTGTGTATTTTATCAATGCCGGGTGATTTCCAATTATGTAGTTTATTTGTGATCTTTGTGACTTCTGATTCGGTTATTTCATTGAACTCCATTTCTTGTATATGTCTCCATTCAGTTTCTTCATTTGCTATCCAATCTGCTTTATCATTATGTTCCATTTGTTTTTCCCATATACCACTCCAAAATGACTCTATTTGTTCTTGTGTTGGTAGTTCACTCTTATCGTCGTGTTGAGGTTTATGTAGATTTCTATAAAATTGTCTTTCATTAGAATTAAAAACATTGTTTTGGTTTTTTCGCTGTTGTGCCTTCTTGTATCTTCTAAGACGATGAACTTTGAGTGCTAATTTTTGTTTTAAAGTGTCTAAGAATTCCTCAGGTGTTCTATTGTAATTTTCGTGTTTTGTGTGAGTGATCCTATTTTTAAAAATTACTTCAACACTTTTCACAACCTTACAGGATCTATTATTTTTGATGTATTGTGTGAGTCTACCACAGTCCGCTCTAAGTTTTTCTATGTCTTTTTCTAATCTTATTTGCCACGCGGGTTTACTGATATGTGTATTTTTCACATTGCAAGTGCAAGGCATTATTTTATAGTTCAAATCTTTATTATTATTATTATAGAAGCCCGTACTTTATGCTATCAGCCGATAGTTGGATGCGATCATTTAGTTGGATAGATATGCGGCCTTCTATGTCTACTGCAATTTAGTCGTCCAACTAAATTGTATAATCTGCTGTGACCCTTAACCTCCTTAGATGACGAGGATAGGCCTTGTGTCCCAACAGTGCGAATTATAAAGGCTGTTATGAGGATCTTCTGCAAAGACAGATTTATACAGTGTAAGTAAATATACAGTAACAGGCGTCAGCGTTGACGCCAAAAATTACCACACCGTTTACACGAAGTCAGTTAGCGGGATCATTGAAGTCAGCACAGTCGCGACAGCGCTCTTAAATCAATTTACACTATTTCAATACCAAGTCAACACCAAAGAACACAGGTCAACTCTGACTTTTCTCGAATTTGTAAGTCAGTTACTTACCCTGTGTAAATCTGGCTTAAGGTTAGTCAGGGCATGGCTAATCCGCTGAACCCTACATCTTAACGAAATACAATCAGAATTAAGAGGATCGTACGGCGAGCACGTCTCCATACACACGAATAAAACGTTTTACTACCATTATTTATTATACAATCTTTCTAATATATTAGACTATTTTTAATAAAAAAAAAACTATGTCAGTATGTTCTTCTTTTTTCAATCCGTTCAAAGTACTTAATTTAAAAAATATATATAAAAAATAAAACATACAGACATATTTTTTCCTGTTGTAAACATTCTAAAATATTATAGAGATCCTATATGAAATAGGTGAAGTAAAAAGTCTCTAACAATACCTACTTGAAAAAGCGCACACAAGATTTGGTAATCAAAATTAATTTAAATGCATTAATTAAATGGAGAATATTCATCATCAACAGCTCGTATGTCCCCACCGAGGGCCTTAGTCATCCACGCTAGCCAAGTGCGGGTCGGTCGACTTCACACACAACCTAAGAATTTCTTCATAGGTGTGTGCAGGTTTCTTCACGATATTTTCCTTCATCGTAAAAGCGTCGAATAAACGTACGTAATTGAATTCAAAATTTGAAAACACATTGGTACGTGGCGGGGTTCGAACCGGTGCCTCCCGGGTACGAGACAACGCCCTTACGCACTACGCCACCGACGCCTTTTTAGGGTTCCGTACCTCAAAAGGAAAAAACGGAACCCTTATAGGATCACTTTGTTGTCCGTCTGTCTGTCTGTCTGTCAATACCCTTTATCTCAAGAACGCGTGGACGTATCAAGCTGAAATTCACATGAAATACTCAGGTCTATTGTCCCTTTAAGCTGAGAAAATATCAAACTTCTAAGCCAAGCCAATCAAAAGATACAGCCGATTATGTCGATATTTTCAACAAATTTCCGACACTCGCAAAGGAATCAAAACCTACAGGATACTACCCGTAAACTCAGAATCTTGAAATTTGGCATGAAGCATTGTCATATAATGCAAATATAGGAAAAATTGCGAAAATCACATTTTTTTAGTTATGTAATATAATAAAAATATTTTAATAAAATGAAACTTACTACCTTATTTCTCACGAACGAATAAAGGTATCAAATTGAAATTTATACCAAATACCTAGGTCTATTGTCCCTTTAAGCAGTGAAAAAATCAAACTTTTAAGTTAACGCGATCAAAAGATACAGCAGTTTATACCGACACCTTAGACGAATTTCCGTCACACGCTAGGGAATCAAAACCTACAAGGCACTCGTAATTTGATTTA
Source organism: Elophila nymphaeata (assembly GCA_955850985.1). Lineage (NCBI taxonomy): Eukaryota > Metazoa > Arthropoda > Insecta > Lepidoptera > Crambidae > Elophila > Elophila nymphaeata. Next base: position 11,650,425 of record OY039076.1, on the reverse strand, counting down.
ATACGTCATAAATTGTAAACCGCTACGTTTGTACGGCGGAACCCTCGGTGTGCGAGTCCGACTCGCACTTGGCCGGTTTTTTTAATTATATTCATTATGACCCAAAATAACTGTCCATTGGCATAAGATTTAAAACTCCATCGTTCAAAAAAACAAATTGGTAACACAAAATTGAATTTAATAACGTCAGCAAAATATTTAATAATCCCAATGTTGAAAGCTACAAGCCCTTTGTGCTCAAATTATTAGCGTGGTGTGGATCATAAACGCGTTCCTAAGGCTAAACTTTGCCGACCGTACCTTCTTTTGACGGGGGCTTACCGGCCTCTTTATGGTAAATATGAAAGCCGGTATTGATGTTTGCGTATTATATACACTTGCAAAAATATCATCGCGAAGCTCGGAGCTTCTCGGGAAATTTTACATTCGAAAATTAAAGTTAATTTATTAAATACATACATTTATATCATCATAAAAGTCTTTATAATTAAACCCACTGCTGCAACCACAAGGCCTGTCTTTATTGTTTATTTTTCTTTTGGAGCTTTAGGCAGTAGTCCACCACGCTCTTGCCCAATACGCATTGGTGAATGGAGTATAAGGTGGTAAACACCCCTTTGCTGATCCGTCTTCTTCGGCTTCTGTCGAAGTCGCCTTCTACAACACCCATTGGAAGATATGGGGTGATCCTATTCTACTCTGCCGGCATCACATGACTAATACATACATATAATCGCTTACAATCCCAAAATGGGGTTGAGTCTAAGGTAACATTTGGCTACACATAAAGCCACAGCTTGCCGTATGGGCCTTGTAGTGCCTGAAAATATTGAGAGATTATAGTCTGTCCCCTTAAAAGCGACATTAAACCTAATAAGTAACAAACCTCCATTGGTCCAAAACAAAAGTGAACAACCACAACAGATATTACTCTCCGAATTATCTCTGTCGGAGTGATAATTTTTTGCTACAACATTTACAATTAAGTACTGTCATTACTATTGTCGAACGTGCTTTTATTCACAAGGCAAATTAGGCCGCAGACAGAAAAGACGTAAGTCGAGGACGCGTCGCGGACGGGGCGCAGACTAGGCACGGACTCGACTTATGAAATTATATAGAAGAGACGCGTCGCGGACGGGGCGCAGACGAGGCACGGACGCGACTTTTGAAATTATATAGAATCACAGTCTCGCCTCGCCCCTCGTAACTATGCTCGGTAGGCATGGCAATCCGCTCCCGTCCTCGCCCCCGCTGAAACCGCATCGCGTCCGCGACGCGTCTCTCCTGTGCCTTTTTAACAAAGAGCGCATACGTCAAAGTGGCGCTAAATCGCCCCGTCTTCGTATTACGTCTCTTCCACAGATCCTTCTGTCTGACCCGCGACTTACAGTGATGCGCGCGTGTTTTATTGAATTTGTAGGTTTGAAACTGATTGAGAGGCGTCGCCGTCCTTCTCACCGTAGCCCAGACGCGGCTGATCCGATTTTAATGAATGAAATAAACGTTTATTTGGCACAAAAAGTACAATTACAAAAGTAACAAAAACGAAATCCACGAAAGTTTTGGTTACGTGTTTACATATTTTTTCGCTTACGTTTCCTTTCCGAGTTGATAAGTGTGCTGCGATCTTTATACGTATCTTTGTTTGATTACCTATTTACACTTTTAGTCTTCGCTAACAACAAAAAATGAAGACTATCTAGTTCCGAAAAATCTTACTTAATGTTTAATATGACTAATAAAGGCACGTTTCTTAAAAATACAAATTTATTGCATACTGCGTAGTAAGCAAGTGATTTTTTTAAAAAAAATCCAACGAATTCCACCTTACGGTAAGCAGAAGTGGAGTCCAAATGCTAATATAGCTACTTATATCTCTGATACATATACATATCATGTATATCTGAAAGCTTATTAATTAATTAATATTTGTTGTTGATCTTTGAAAGTTCCAACAATGATACATAGTTGTTACCGCACAACTTAAACTACAGTGACGTGTGTGCTAATTACAATTTGCGACTCCGGAAAGTTTTCATTTATTAGATAAAATAGTTTCTCGTATATTTACAATGTTTGTATGTTCACCTCTTTATTTATAGTGACAAGACAAGTTTTACTTTTCCGTTAAATATTCACACGTACCACAAGCAAATCTTTGTCTACCTTGCTCCTTATTTATTTGGGGTCGGTACATTATAGATATCAAGACACACTGTCTTGATATCTATAGACAATGTACTATAGGTTTTGGTATATTTTGACGGCAGTAGAGACCATCAGCTGCACGAGCCTTCCGAGGCACGAGTGAAATCTATTTGAAAAACATTCATCCTTTCTAATACCGAACGCGCGTACTTGCTAGCTCAGCTTTTTTGCTTGATGATTGTGCGACCGCGGCGTCATCGACCCCGTTTGTACCATAACTGCACAACAATGTGCATCAACAAAAAGTAGTCAAACAGTGATGTGATTAGCGTCACTGCAAAATTTTACACTAACTATGAAATGTCGATCTAGTAGCCGTGGTATCGCTGGTGCTTACGTCTTGGCTGCGGAGTAGTCGGTACCGAAGGCAGTGTTTCGTTTGAAGGCAAATTGTGGTGCGTTGAAATTTTTGACGATAAAAACTCTTCTTAACCTCTGTAACCGCACATGAACTTATTGTAGAAAATTTGCAAAAAAAACCTTTTTATATTGTAGTTTTGGTACACATTCCAATAAATGCTCAACCACTAGGTTCCCAGATAGATATTGGGTCATCATTCATCTAAATGAGCAAATGTTTATTTGCTCATATATTATTGAGCAGAAATAAATAAAGTTTTCATTTCTGAGAGCTCCTTTCATGCGAGATGAAAACGCAACATAGAAGGGGTAAAGCTTTAATATTGCAAAACCAACATCAACTGGATCTTTCATAAAGTTGACTTAAGTAGTGTAATTAGTTACAGTGCCGCTTAATGTGCAAATGACTTGTACACTTTTGTGGCACAAGAAATACGGTTCGTTTTCGACTCACATTTTAAGAAAAAATACGGTGACTTTTTGAAAATTAAGAAAGGAAACAAAATAGTTAAAACTTCTTGTGCTGAGACGGTATGTGAACTCAGACCAAAAAGAGGGCGGAGAGCTGCGGAGTACAATATCTACACACATATGTAAAGAAACAAGAAAGAGAAAATAAGGAAAGAAAGTAATATATTTACTGGCTAGCACAAATACAACAGATACAATAAAGGAAATGCTATACAATAAAATAATAATAACAATGATAACAAAAGAGAAAGAAAAATAAAATAAAGAACAGTACAAAATGCAGAAGAAGAGAAGAGAAATGAAAAAAATAAACAACGGTTTGTCTTATCAGTTGAGCTTAGTGTGAGCGTGTTAAAGTTTTTCTTTATTTATGATTGAAATTGATACCAAATTAAATAGGAAACTAAAAACATGGAAAATCCGGACATGTCTAAGTACTGAGACGAGACCCTTCAGCACTTATCCATGAAAATCAATAAGTGTTTTATTTTTCGTTTCCTGAGTGTGTTATGTATGCGTATGCTCCACTCGGTACCTATGGCTGAGGCCCCTTATCGTTGCCTTAACTTCTGCGATTGTAATGAATAACGAACGACCTCAGAGACTCAAGACACTATATTGCGAAATTTTCAAAATATATTCCTTTGAATAGGCTTGATTTTAATGGGGGTGTTCTGGTCCTTGTGTGTAGGTTTTTTTTTAAATATAAATATCTTAAAACTTAGATTTATATTTAAAAAAACAATATTTAAACAAATAGCCCGATTTTTATTCATAAAAACATAATTGCATAAAATTCTGAGTTACATCTTACAAATTCTATTACATTGTGGCTGTGCCTAACTTTCATTACTTCGCAGTCCGATTATTAGTTAAACTAGATGCTCGAATTCTACAAACCACCTATTTTCAATAATAGCCTCCATAAGTCCCTGAAACTATATCTCTTCGTGATTTTAATTAAAATTGTTACATAACTTGTTTCAAGGAATATGTTGGTACTTAGTTTCCACTCGCTTCGTACTAACCGCTTTCTCTTCGAAAACCAAGAAGGCGTCCCAAAGGCGTCTAGTGTAAAATATTGCACAGCTACGTAAAAAGTGGCGGCATAATGAAAGTATTCCTTTGCCTACTCTTAGAATACTTTGCAATAATACTCTCATTTATTTCAGAATACTAGTCACGTCTTGGTTGCCCTACTTTCAATGTATTATTTGTTTCAAAGCGCTCGAGCAAAAATAAAACTTGCGCCACTGAATTTAAAGTTTTCAAAATAATACACACAGTATTTTCTCTTACCCTCTGCGCTCGGTAAATGTACTGTTTTTCAAATCCTCTTTTCAAGACGAGGAACATTTTAGAAAATGAATTGGTGCACCTTTTCGTGTGGCTTTCTGTAAAATAATTTGAAAAAAGATTTTGTCCGTTTGGCTTCAAATTTTTCAATTATGCTACGCAATTTATAACGTTGTGTTTTTTACAATAGGTAATGAATGAAATATGCAAGGGTATAGAAAAATAATGATTCAAGACATAAAAAAACATCTTTCATTAATTAAAAACCAATAGGGGCCTTTAAAACTTTCGCTTTGCGTGATAAAGACGAGTAAAAACGGGAATTAACGCGATTAAATTACCTCTTAAATGCCTGACGTTTCAGCCGGGTTACACCGATCGTGGTCACAGGCAGACTCCCAGTCCTGAGTCGGTGTAACCCGACCAAAACCTATTTAAAAGGTAATTTAGTCGCGTTAATTCTCGTTTTTACGCATGTTAAACCAATAGGAGTTGTTGAAAAATTAAAATTTTTGATATTTGTAAAGTACTTTTAATTGTTTAACAAAGCCTCTCTTACTATTTATGAATCTTTATTACGTGATGACGCCTTAGAGTAAATAAAAAGTATTTGGTCTGAGAATGACACTATGGAGGGTAGTAGACTTTTTTGGCACTATTTATTATTTTTTAAATAAAAATTAACATTGAAAATTAACATGAAAATTGACAGCGTTTTTTTCTAGTAATTGCTAGATCCACGTTTATCACATGTCATTAAATTTACATTTTATAAAGGACTAGTGGACGCCCGCGGCTTCGCTCGCGTTAACGTCAGATTTTTTAGCCTAAAGCTTTCCTTGAGAAATGGACTATTCAACAGAAAAATATTTTTTCAATTTGGATCGGTAGTTCTTGAGATTAGCGCGTTCAAACAAACAAACAAACTCTTTAGCTTTATAATATTAGTATAGGTAGTATAGTATAAAACGGCAAAAAAACATCTCTGTTGTATGGGAGATATTTGATTTTTAACTAGATGATAGTGTATGATACACTGAAAAAAATCGACCTGCCCCAGACAGAAATCGAACAAAATATCTTCCGCAATCCGGAATCGATTTTTTTCAGTGTATTTTTTCTAGTTTTAAAACTATTTACGCGTTGTAAACGCAAAAATTATTCAATATTTGTTTTATTTTAATTGAATTATTCATTTTTAAAGTGATATATAACTATTTTGTGAATATTTCAATCGACTACATGTTGCCATCATTGCCGTTATCAATATCGAGCAAAAACAAGCAAAAAAAATCTCGTTCGTTGTATGGGAGCCCCCTAAATATTTTTTTTCGGTTTACTTGAATTTGTTGTTTTAACATCTGTTTGTATGCTCACTGTACTATCCATCTTAATAATCGGTAGTCAATTCACCAACGCCGAATAGTTTATCGATTTACTGTAGCCGATTGAAAATCAATAGTCCGCTCTACCAATATAAGTTTGAATAATTAAATGTAAATTACTTATTGTTCATAGATTCATGGGTACTTGTACCTACCTATTTGTAAAATCTACTAGGTACCTATTTACTTTCATCCTTCATCGGTGAATAGAATTGCGGTAAATGACAACTCAGTACAATTACTATTTTATTTATAGCTATGTATATTTTTCAAAGTTGCCTTATAGAATTATCTATTTGTAAAACATTTTGTATATTCCTTTTGATCGTAATTCAATGAATACTTCATGTTGCAGGTAAGAGCTCGCGTTATCCAACATTCATCGTCGGTAAGTTCAGTAATTATAAATTCATTACAACTGATGCGCTGCGTAAAATTGTACCATTTTGCCCGCTACGCCAATTTAATTGAATTCCCAAACCGATAGCGGCCATTTTATATTGAGACATTAATTTTAATGTAAAAATTCTCCCTCTTATAATGACGCTGATATACCAGCGTCCAATGGTTCTGTGTGTTTTTAACACACACTTAACAACAAGTGGATGTGCTTTCGCGGGTGTGAGTGACTTATAAGACTGTATTATTTTATACATATACATATTTTATGGTTACGACTTATATAAATAAGACTTAATCTATTAGGTTGGGGAAAAAGTCTTTTCGCATTATAGTATGTATAAACTTGTAATAAAATCTCTTTGGCTATACTATTTGTATCTGGCTGGTTTTGGTATCATTGAAAGTTTAAATTTCAAAGAACATAATTCCAAATTCAAATTAGGAAAATGTGTGATTTCCATTTGTTTTTCGTACCGCCAAGATGAGTGAATCTAATGAAGAAATTCGATACATTTTAAAATTTTACTACAAAAAAGGTAAAAATGCAACGCAAGCCGCGAAAAAAATTTGCGATGTTTATGGACCTAGTTCAGTGTCTGTGAGAGTAGCACAAATTTGGTTTAAGCGTTTTCAATCCGGAAATTTTGATGTCAAAGATGCACGTCGCTCTGGTCGCCCTATTACAGATAAAATGGATGCAATTTTTGAAAAAGTGGAGCAAGATCGGCATGTCAGTAGTTACGACGTAGCTGAAGAACTGGGAATTGACCACAAAACAGTTTTGGCGCATTTGAAAAAAACTGGGTACACAAAAAAGCTCGACATTTGGGTACCTCACGAGCTCACTGAAAGAAACCTAATGAACCGTGTACTCATTTGTGATTCTTTATTACGACGTAATGAAACCGAACCATTTTTGAAGAAGCTGATAACTGGTGATGAAAAGTGGATCACGTACGACAAGAACGTGCGAAAAAGGTCGTGGTCAAAGGCCGGGCAGGCTTCACTGACTGTGGCGAAACCCGGGTTAACTCGCAACAAGGTGATGCTGTGTGTGTGGTGGGATTGGAAGGGCATTATTCATTATGAGCTGTTACCACCAGGCAGGACCATCGATTCTGAACTCTACTGCGAACACTGATGAGATTAAAGCAAGAAGTTGAGAGAAAGCGGCCGGAATTAATCAACAGCAGGGGTGTGGTTTTTCATCATGATAACGCTAGACCTCACACATCTTTAGCCACTCAGCAAAAATTAAGAGAGTTTGGCTGGGAGGTGTTAATGCATCCGCCGTATAGTCCTGACCTTGCACCTTCAGATTTCCACCTGTTTCGGTCTCTTCAGAATTCTTTAGGCAGTGTCAGGTTAACATCACGAGAGGACTGCCAAAACCACTTGTCGCGGTATTTTGACCAGAAGTCCCAACATTTCTATAGCAATGGGATCATGTCCCTACCTACAAGATGGCAAAAAGTTATCGAACAAAATGGTACCTACATACTTTAGTTAAATGTAAATAAACTATATTAAAAAATGTTTTAAATTTTCTCAAAAAATGCGAAGAAACTTTTTCCCCAACCTATTAAAATAACTTACTTAATAACTGAATCATAAGTAAAATTTCTGGTTTTTGGGTTGAATTTGTTAACTTACCGTACTAGTTACTAAGTGGTAGACCCATATGTATGGTCGTCCGCCTTTCTTATTTCTGCTGTGAAGCAGTTCCCTGTGTTTCGGATTGAAGGGAAAGGTAGCCAGTGTAATTACTGGGCATGGAGGGCATATCATCTTAGTCCCCAGGATGGCAAACGCAGATCGAGGCGGCGGTGACCACTTAACATCAGGTGGGCCGAAAGCTTGTTTGCCATCTCGTAACATAAAAAAATATTACTATGCATCTTTTCTACAAAGTTATAAATATTTTTTATGTTTACTTTCTTAAAAATCTGTACATAACACAACAGTGATTGATGTATAATAACGAAATACATTAATGTAAACTTAAGTTGTACTAAAAATAAGTCCATTCTATCTTTAATTAACAAATCAAATAACAAAAAAAATCCTATATCGTTGGTCTCATAAAATGTAGCAAGATCAGGATATAATAAGGCTAGCATAATTATCCTGCCCAGTAAAAGCGCGCCTAAATAAATAAGATAAAAAAACGGACAGGTGTCAGTCGCAGACAATTTTCTGTCTACCGTCCTGTCCGAATTCGTGTTTTGCTTAAATCTCCTTCGTTAACCAAAAAATCTCATAAATTATATTCTCATAACAAGATAAAACAATGTTGCTCTACTTTTAAAGTACAGGGGAAACATTTTATGTTGCACTTTAAGTAAGCGCTTTTAGCAAATGTTTCGTAAAAACAAACAAAGCGACATTTTTTTCTACTTCAGCGGTAATCTTCGAAACTGCGACTCGTGCTTGGAAACTTTTAAGCCCATCGTTAAAATAAATCTTCGTGTTATTGGAAAGTTTGTGTGAAACTGGATAAGCACCGATTAACTTGGGGCTGTTGCTTGTTTAAACACGTAAGTACCTGAAAGTAAGTAGGTTATTTATTATCTAACCAGCTTTATGAAAACATTGACTTTATTTTAATATTCGCTCCAAAAATTGAATTACAAATCAACTGAAGACATCCTATAGGAGTGTTTGTACAAAAAACTCATATAAACGAAAAAAAAAACACACACACACACACACATACACATAGAAATAGGTATCCAGGTCATAATATAATTTTTAATTAAAATACTAATTAATAGTATTAGAATATATCCGTCGTGGGGTGGTAACCATTTGAAATACAGGTTAATCTCTTCACATACATAATGTGTTAACCTTTTATAAACTGTACCAATGTTTTCTATATCATCAACGTCATCATCAGCATCAGCTCATAATTATAATGTCCCCACCGAGGGGCTCGAGCCTACCCCACATAAGGGACGATTAGGCCTTAGTCAACCACGCTGGACAAGTGCGGTTTGGTCGACTTCACACACAACCTAAGAATTTCTTCATAGGTGTGTGCAGGTTTCCTCACGATGTTTTCCTTCACCGTAAAAGCGTCGATTAAACGTAAATATGCATTCAAAATTTGAAAACACATTGGTACGTGGAGGGGATCGAACCCGTGCCTCCCGAGTGGGAGACGACGCTCTTACTCACTACGCCACCGACGTTTTCTATATGAGGAGAAATAAATAAATTATTATTATTATTCAGTATTATGTGAGATGTTTGAAAATTGCCCCAAATTAAATAGAAAACGAAAATTAAGAAAAGTCCCGCCATGAACAATACAAATGCTGAGACGTGAATTTCACAAAAAATATATACATATTTAGTCTGAGAAGGAAAATAAGCAGATTATGAAAAAAAAATTGAACAGAGTTTTATTTTGTTAGGTAATGTTTTAAATGTATATTTTTAAGTGCTTCTCGCACAACTTATCAATTAGGTAGGTACCTATTTAATCGTCTCGCCACAGGCATTGCTAAAACACTATTTTGTATACTTTATTTTTGTTCAACAGTAAAAAGTATAATGTAGTGAAAAGCAGTATAATCACAGTCTATCTATAGAAGGCTTAGTATAATACTGTTTTAAACAGTAGGTATAGTTGGCAGCCCTACTCGAACCGGCGACCTTTCACCGTCTGCTGTCTCAAGATGACGATTGTAAAAGAGTAGCGGATGGATACAGTCTTATTTCTACGTATTTCTACGGGGGATGTACTTACACTGTGGTATAATACTGTTTTAAACAGTATAGTTGGCAACCCTACTAGAACGGGCGACCTTTCACCGTCTGCTGTCTCAAGATGACGATTGTAAAAGAGTAGCGGGTGGATACAGTCTCATTTCTACGGGGGATGTACTTACACTGTGGTATAATTCTGTTTTAAACAGTATAGTTGGCAACCCTACTAGAACCGGCGACCTTTCACCGTCTGCTGTCTCAAGATGACGATTGTAAAAGGGTAGCGGGTACCGCCCATTTACACAATATGTATTTTTTTCTAGACCCCCTAGTTAAATTTTACCTACCATCTGTCACGAATTTAAAATTTAAGTCTTCTACTGCCCCTTGAAAGTCTCCAATGCCTACAAAGGAATGGCCCACGTTGAGAACCGATAATTTATTATAACTTTATAATAGATAAACGTGTTACTTTATATGATATAAGATTGAAGGTGAAAATGAAATAATTGTTACATTTATCCGGTCCCATGTCTAAAGTGGTTCGCCACAGGATTTTGATCCAGAACTTTCTGGTTCGATCTCCCATAAAGTGTTTTATCATAATAATAATGTTAATAACATTGTTGTGTTGTAGTTGTGTTCCTGTTTCCAGTTAATAACAAGATAGGCCTCCCCCTCAACTCGTAACATGCTGGGAAGAAAGTATGCCATGTCTAATGAAATACTGCAAACAAGCTAAGTATGTAAAATAAAAATCTTAACAGCTTTCTTTAGCGTTATTGTATCACTTAATATAAGACAGTCGTTTAATAACGTACTGTTCAAACTTTTTTCGTTGTGCAAATTCGTTTCCCTTGAGGAAAGTCTTTTGAGTCTCCTTGAAACATGTTATTAAGTGAGTTATTGTGTTTGTTTGTATTTTTTATCCCTTCAACTGATAGCTTTTGTTATTATCCTCCGAATCCAGGCTTAAGTATTTCGAATTAGAAAAATTTAAAACGGTCTTTCCCACTGTGATATAATCCTTAGTATTCTTTCATTTATATTTTATAATGGGATTTTTGAAAGAGAACCTTAATCAATTCTCTGACTTACATGGGCTCACAATTGTTCTACTATTTTTAAATATTTTATATACATTGAGGAGGTGGTCGTTGGCGCCGTCGATCACAAAACCGAAGCTACCAAGTGCGGTCGGCACTTGGATAACTTACCGAAATTTAATTAAGTGAATTTTAATTTCAGTTTTTCCAAATATCCTATTTTCTGCGCAATTTCTTTAATTTATTTTTGTAAAAACCTTTTACAAAGTGTTAGAAAACTTAAAAAAATTAATGATATAGGTAAAGTCGTTCTGAAGTTATGGAGTGACGTTGGCGTGACCAAGGGAAACAGGGATTTATTTTTATATATATAGATTTTTTGGTGACAACAACAGGTGTGTGTTTAGATAAGAGATTAAATGTCTATTTGAAAAAAATATGCCGATAAGAGTGTGACAACAATACAATAGTACAAAAAGCTTTGAAAATACCTTCCGGATAGTAATATCCAAAAATGTGCGGTCCCAATGTCCTGTTCATGTAAATCCTGCGGGAATCCCTCTTTTGTTGCTCTGCGCTCTGTTGTTAGGTTTTGTTCCCAATGTTTCGGTTTTTCCATTCATTTTTTCCTTTTTATCCTAATTTAGCTTCGATAGTATACGTACACGTGTATCAGCAGCTATAATAACTAGAACTGTAGATGCTGTTGCAAATAGACAGATACGGTAGAGGACTTCATCATAATCTATACAAGTTCGACTCGAATTTCGTAGGATAAGACGGTTGACATTTGCATATATTTTGATACTGGGAACGGTGCAATATAAAAGCCCATTGTAATTTCCAATATAAAATAAACATGCGTTAAATAAGAATCAATAGAATGTTTTTTTTTCAGTCCCGTAGTGATGGATATTTTTAAACAAAGTAAACACTATCGTCAAATGGCTTAAAGATATTGTATAAGAGTTAGTATAATTATATTGATCTGTAGGTAATAACCTTTCTGAAATCATTACGACATTGTAAGCTGTGGAGTTTTTTCGCCATTTCTTCTCCATCTCAGCATAATAATAATTATTTGAGTAAAACAATTATTTCGTCCCGAAATGGTGGTAGGGCTTTTGAAGATTAAAGAGTATGTGGCAAAGTCCATTTAAGTAAAGAGCTTTTTCATTGCATTTAATTTCATTGCATTTCATATAATCACACTCATAATCCCTAAAGGGGTTGACCACAACATTTGGTTACATCTGGCACAGTTTAGTGTCCCTAAATAGTGACAGGTTGCCAGTCAGCCGTTATAAAAGGGGCATCAAATCCAAAAACTAACTCCCTCAGTGAACCTACAAACCAAAGAGTTTCACCTGAGTTTTACTTAAGATCATTTTCACTTGACATTGGAAAGATGCGTAATCTATATGCGACGTAAAGTCAACAATAGGATAGAATAGAACAAGCAAAAGCCAACAACTATATGGCAAATGACAAAAGACAGGACAGATGCTACTCTGTAAATCATCTCAGCAATCCTCTGCCTCAGAGATTTCAATAAATGTAAATCGAATTATAATCAACCCTTCATCATCATCATTCGCTGCCCTGTTTACAATTTTATTTTGCGTAATGTTGTATTCTTCCACTTTCCTCATCAGCCGTCATATTTGCATTAACACTCTTCTTTTCCAATTCATCATTCACACAGTCTATCCATCTTTTCTTCGATCTTCCTCTACCTCTATATCCATCCACATTCATTATCATTACTTTTTTGTCATCATCTCTTCTCATAATCTGTTACTTCTCAGTATTTCTGCCACTGGTGCCATATTCAAACTTCCTCTAATGTACTCAGTTACATGGAATGAGTACATTAGAGGAAGTTTGTCCATTATTGTTAGGTTAGGTTCAGATAATTTATTTACTCATAAAGAACATACATAGTTCACTTAAAGTGAGCTTAAGATTACTACTTATTAAGTACTAGTCGGTATAGTCCATCACAGGCATTACAAAATTTATTTATTTTCAGTAAATGCCATTTTTTTTAATAAACTCTAGACTTTCATTATCTTACCTATGTTACTAATAGCTATATTATGTATCTATCTTTATATAAAACTATTTTAACTAATTCTTAATGATTACTTATTTTTAATAAATCTTATATACAAAATTTCCATGTCACAATGTTAGTTACCGTACTCCTCCGAAACGGCTTGACCGATTTTCATGAAACTTTGTATGCGTATTCAGTAGGTCTGCGAATCGGCTTATTTTTTTATTATGTTGCATTAAAAAATACATACAACCCAAAATTTTTAATTTTTTATCATCACCAACCCCTATTTTTTTATAGCCATTTTAGTAATTTAATCATTTTTGTAAGGCAAAATAACGTTTGCCGGGTCAGCTAGTATTTTTGTAAATGTACTCTTTTAATTTTCGCTTGAACAAGCAAAGTGTTTTACAATCTTTTATTTGGATGGATAGGTTGTTGTACATTTGTGCTCCCTCTGTTACACTACCCGTCCACCGTAGCATTCTCATCTCAGATACGTGTAGTCCCTTATCTTACTCATATTATTAGCAGAAACGGCGTAGCTAGGTATATTTTCACATGTAGTTTCAAAACAAAGCATAGATGTATAGAAATATACATCGATAGGACCTATTACTAACGGGGGTCCTGAAGGAATGACTCCTTTGTTCTCGAGGACTCATTGTTTGCGTTTTTCTCGTGAGAGGTTTGTTGTTCTGACTGCATAAGAAACTACCAGTTCATACATAAAAATAGGCGGTTTCGTCTTTGTTAGGTTTCTAATAGTAGTCGTTTGATAATATTATTGTAGCCATGCCAGTTAAATAAACATATCAATTTCTTGTAGTATTTTTGTGTGACAGGCCGGCAACCTGTCACTATTTGAGACACTGCATGTCTCATACTGCCATTTATATGACTCCCATTAACTATAGGAACACAATAACACTAATATTAGGTAAAGCGACAGACTTTGATATAATGGAGTTAGCTAGCCAGGTAGACTTAGAACGAGTTCTACCACCAACAGAACCGATTTATTTTTTATTTATTGTTAAATTAAACGTTAAAATATAAATTACTAGCTTTTGCCCGCGACTTCGTCCGCCTGGAATAGTTAAATCAAATCAAATATCTTTATTGCGTATCACTTGCTTTCTTGCGAAAAGTTACTTTAGGCAGCATTTTATTTCTTTGTATACGTACTTATTTTGCAAAAAATACACATAAAAACTGCCGTGTACTATACTGTATATGGCATTTTTACAATCTATCATTTTATGTTTTCCCATCCTTTGCTAACTTACATGCAACCTTTCATCCCCACATGGGTCAATATTTCAAAAACGCTAGAACAAATATTTGCTTATTTCTTATCCCGTGCTATTAAAAATTTCATGGTTTTATCTTTGGTAATGAGGAATCTCATAAAAAAATTCATCTCATATTTCAAGCCCTTCATTCCCTCTTTTACAAAAAAGCTTTTATTCCATTTCGACGTTTAGTCTATTTTAGTACCAAACATCAAAATCGGTTCAGGTATGGTCGTGAAAGTCACTAAGTTAAAAAGTCGCGTCCGCCATCTTGGATCTCAAAATGGATAATCCGTACCCTATAAACCACGAAAATGATATCCTTTTTAATAATAAGTTAAAAAGTAGCGTCCGCAATCTTGGATCTAGAAATTGATGATGTATTTGGAATCGACTCCCGAAAACTATGAAAATGATACCCATTTTGATTTTATGTTAAAAAGTCGCATCTGCCATCTTGGATCTCGAAATAGATGTCGTATTCGGAATCGGGACCCCAGAAAACCACGAAAATGATACCCATATCGACGTTATGTTAAAAAGTCACGTCCGCCATCTTGGAGCTCAAAATGGATAGTGTATTCGGAATTAGGACCCCCAAAAACCACGAAAACGATATCCATATTGACATTTTGTCAAAAAGTCGCGTCCGCCATCTTGGATCTAGGAAAAGATGTTTTATTCGTAATCCGGACCCCCAAAAACCACGAAAACGATACCCATATTGACATTATGTTAAAAAGTCGCGTCCGCCATCTTGGATCTAGAAAAAGATGTTTTATTCGTAATCCGGATCCCCAAAAACCACGAAAACGATACCCATATTGACATTATGTTAAAAAGTCACGTCCGCCATCTTGGATCTCAAAATGGATAATGTATTCGGAATTAGGACCCCCAAAAACCACGAAAACGACATCCATATTGACATTTTGTCAAAAAGTCGCGTCCGCCATCTTGGATCTAGAAAAATATGTTTTATTCGTAATCCGGACTCCCAAAAACTACGAAAACGATACCCATATTGACATTATGTTAAAAAGTCGCGTCCGCCATCTTGGATCTCAAAATAGATGGTGTATTAGTAATCGGGACCTCCAAAAACCAAGAAAATGATACCCATATCGATTTTATATTAAGAAGTCCCAACCGCCATCTTGGATCTCGAAATAGATGTCGTATTCGAAATCGGAACCCCCGAAAACCACGAAAATGATACCCATATTGACATGATGTTAAAAAGTAACGTCCGCCATCTTGGATCTCAAAATAGATGGTGTATTCGGAATCGGGACCCCCGATAACCACGAAAATGATACCAGTATTGACATTTTCTCAAAACGTCACGTCCGCTATCTTGGATCTCGATATAGATGTTTTATTCGTAATCCGGACCCCCAAAAACCACGAAAACGATACCCATATTGACAATATGTTAAAAAGTCGCGTCCGCCATCTTGGATGTATTTTTGTACTGGGGGTTTTTACGACCTTTCATCCCCACGTGGGTCAATATTTCAAAAACGCTAGATAAAATATTTCTTTCTTTCTTATTAAGTCCCTAATTTCAAAGTATCATGGTTTTATCTTTAACAATGACGAAGTCCCATACAAACTTTCATCCACTATTTCACCCCCATACAGGTCTAAATTTCAAAAATCTTAGAACAAATATTTCTTTCTGTCTTATTAAGTGCCTAAATTCAAAGTTTCATGGTTCTATCTTCAAAAATGACGAACTTCCATACAAACTTTCATCCCGTATTTCAACCCATACAACCTTTTTTTCGCGATAAAAAGTAGCCTATGTCCTTCCCCGAGATCTAATCTATAGTTGTACCAATTTTCATCAAAATCAGTTCAGTGGTTTAGACGTGAAAGCTTAACAGACAGACAGACAGACAGACAGAGTTACTTTCGCATTTATAATATTAGTAAGGATAATAATTAACGTAAGTAAAAAAATTGTAACACATTCATACAATCTTCTCGCATTATTATAAACGTTTTGAAAATATCTTTACGTTAGTACGATAACTCGAGTATGCTTTAACTTATTGCAACCAAATTTACCATGCATGTATAACATCAAAATGTAAGGTTTCTATAAACTTTTGAGTCGTCGATCACGAAAGTTAAGCAACCAAGTGCGCGGTTGGTACTCTGATGTGTGACCAAAATTTAACATGCATATATGACATCGAAATATATGGTTTTATTTTTCACTTATCATCAGAGGGTCTAGACAAGTGGTCAATCGATTGCGTTGAACGCTTAACGAAAACGATATTTTGTATGACACCGACATAATACTGAGAAAAAACCATGGCGATCGTGATGTCAAATATTAGAGTTGACGTTGTTACTCGTAGAATCCATTTGTATCGTTTGTCACTTGTCTAAGCCCTCTGGTGAGATGAAGGCTAAGATCTTTTTTGTAAATATAAAAAAAATAATTGTAGAGATAAATTAAAAACATCTAGCCCAGTACACGTCTCGTAACAGCGTGTAAAGGTACAATACTTCGTTGCTACTACAACAAAGATCAAATTATACATATTTATGAAGCGTGAAATAAGTTGATACATATTTTTAGACGTGGTTTTACGTATAAGCTTCTTCGACGTGACTGTACATACATTAATGTCACCTACCTAGCTGTTGAGAGGTATATAATGTGTGTATTCATTTTTTATGATAAATATTTATAACTTAACTTGGCCACGCTATCCTGTGTGTAAGTCTTATACTAATTATTAGTAAAATGAACTATAGCTAAATCTATAATTTTGAAATTAATATAACATATAGTCACGCTCCCAATCCCAAAAGGGGTGAAGCAGAGCTTCAGGTAACATTCGGTTACACATACATCAGGCAGTATGCTCCAAACTTCTTCTTAAATTCCTGTTATCCCCCGCTGGGATGTAGGGCTCGTAGGACAGCTTTCCATGCTTTCCGATCCTGTGCAGCTGTACACGACATCCCCATGTGCTCGTAGCTCACACTCATCTTAGCGTCGCCAGGTCTCCTTGGGACGTCCCCTCTTTCGTTTACCAGTGATACACCAGGTGAGAGCCTGTCGTGAAGGATGATCCTCGGGTCTCCTCAGGACATTACCAATCCACCACCATTTACGAATGCGAATTTCATCCTCTATATTGGACTGACCACACAGCCTCCAGGACTCTGTTTGTGATAGTTTTAGGCCAAAAGATGTTCAGTATATGCCTTAGACTATTGTTCACAAACACTTGTAGCTTATTGGTCAGGTCTTTCCGGACGAACCATGTCTCGCAACCATACATCAACACTGACTTGACATTGGAGTTGAAGATGCGCAGTTTTGTTCTCCTGGATATAGTGCAAGATTTCCAGACTGGTTTTAATTGGCAAAATGCAGCTCTAGCTTTGTTGATGCGATTCTCAACATCTGCCTCTGTACGTCTACTAGCGTCCACTATGCTAGCCAAGTAACAGTATGCTCCATACAGTATCCTAAAATTGACTAATCAATAAATATATTGACTATTAAAATAGTGGACTGGTTGCCAGCCAACTTTGAGAATCATTTGAGATTTAATTAAAATTTAAATTTTGAAACATCTATCTTAATAAAACACTCTAAATTCTATTCTATTCTTAATGAATGGTCTCGCGACATATAAAAAGTTTACCACGCATTTTGCCGATGTCAAGTGAAAAATTATCTAAAGTAACAATAAATAATAATTGTAGATTGAATTAAAAATGGAGTTTATTTGTTCAACATGTGTGACGCCGTCTTGGTGGAGTGGTCAGTATAGCTGCCTACACATCAAACGGTCCGGGTTCGAGTCCTGGTAGCGGGAAATATTTGTGTGACGAACACGAGTATTTGTTGACGATTCATGGTTGTTTATATATTTATTTAAGTTTATTTATAAAGATATCTAAAAATATTATGTACCTATACTAAAAATAACCCCGTTATCTAGTATCCATAACACAAATTCTTAATGATACTTACTTTGGGCTAGATAATTGGTGTGAGCATGGAAATATATTAATATTATTACTACAAGAATTCGGGAGAAACTCCAAGAACAGTTCAACAATTTGTTAAAGTCTGAGGTTAAAATGCAAGATTTCAAGTCAATCTGTCAACTACTTTGCTGACAATTACTATGATTACCTCCATAAATGTCTTTTAAAAAAGAACAAATTGCCGTACGCATCGAATTTTCGTTTGGTTTTGTATGGATAAGCCGTAGATCAGTATTCTTTTACTGGAAGTTTTGAAAATATTGTTGATTAGGAATAAGGCTGCCTATTGCACTGTCCTGTGCGCTGTATTTTTAAGGGTTATTTATATTAAACTGTACAGACGACAGAGATCAGACTACCCAAAACTGCAAAATTTCTCTAATTGATTTTCAACCTTAAACTCGGGTATCTTAAAGCGATCAATCCACTGGAAAAATTGTGTTAACCTGGTGTGCTTTCAGAGACGCAATAATACGTAATTTCAATTTTATGTACGTATATTTTGAAATAATTGTTGGTACTTATATTACTAAAATTTTATTACATTCCCTTGGAGATTATCCATATTAAGACTTTCGATTTTCTCTTATGTATGATACCGTACGTGTCTGGTATAATGTTACGAGATATTGAATTATCGAAGGTACACTCCAAGGGATGTGTATTATGTAATATTCGGAGGAAAACGTGTTTTATGCGTAGGCAATAGAACGTTATTTACAACATCTACTTTCCGATAAAGTGAACGGGAATCCATTTCTACAATATTATGTTTAGTGCGCTTACGATATTAAGTAGGGACGAGCTAGGACAGCGGCTTTGACGTGCGTACAATTATGAAGTTCTATTATTATTGGTTGCTAATTTTGTTACTGAACTTACCGCAATATTATTAATAAATATATTTCTCTCTATTTTATTTTTTCGGAGGGAGGGAGTAAATAAGGCCTAGGTTGGTAACATTCGCAAAAGATAATCCTTTGCGAATGTTACCAACTAAGTTTCCTCTACATATATTTCATCATTTCTTTGTCTCTTCTGCACCTATTTTATTTGGTGTCGCCGTCATATGTTTCCACCTCGATCACCCATCATCTCAACATTAACACCCATCTTTGTCATTTATCATCTTTCACACAGTTTATCCTTCTTTTCCTCGGTCTTCATCTCCTTGTATATCCATCCACGGTCATTCTCTTTGCATCCACAATCATATTACTAGTATTATATTATCTGTGATATTACTTATATTATCTGTGATATTACTAAGGAAGATTTGACGCAAAGCTTTAGCTTTACGACCGACCACCTACCATTTTTTTTTTTTTTTTTTTTTTTTTTTTTTTTTCCCTGGGTAAAAATGCATTACGCATGCCCTCTCGTCGGGGGACGGGAGGGGTATGTGGGACTCCCCGGGGCTGAACCCCGGGTCTACCCACTAAAAAACCCAGCGGCACTCCCTCTTCGCCATAATAGTGGAGGATTGGGAAACCGGCAGAGCCCTTACTTCCAATCCCCACTGGCGATTGCCCGCCCACGCGGCGGGCCCCTCACGCCTCCGCCCCTCTATCGGGGAGGGGCCAGGGAGTGACCATGAGTGCTCGGTCACCCCCTACGTCGGGGTGATGAGCAGTGCAATGCGGACGGAGGCGCCCCCGCGCCTGTCGTCCGCTGCTCGTCACCGTGAGGGGGAGGGAGGGCGATTCCGCCTCCTCCTGCCCCTCCTCCGCCGGCGGAGCGCTGGTGCGTCAGGATCATCCTCCCGCGCACGCTCCGCCTCCTCTTTTTGCGAGATGACGTTCTCGCAGAAGGAGGCGACCGCCGCCCAAGCCCCCTCGCTCCCCAGCATGGCATTTACCACACTGGGAAGCGAGAGGTCCGGCCCGACCGCCGTGACAAGACTACGACGCCGCTCAGACCAAGCCGGGCACACCTCAAGGGTGTGCTGGGCCGTGTCTTCCGCAGCGCCGCAGTCCCGGCACACCGGGCTCTCCTCTCGTCCGATCCGGTGCAGGTACGATCCGAAGCAACCATGCCCGGACAGCACCTGCACCAGTCGGAACGAGAGGAAGCCGTGTGGCCGCTCGAGCCAGTCCTGCAGGACCGGCCCGAGCGCGTCTAAGGTTCGGCGGCCATAAAAAGCGGTGGCGAGGTCCACCGTCCAGTGATGGACGATGGCCTCCCTCGCCTCCCGCCTCACGGCCTCCTTCTCTTCGGGAGCAGGGTGCTCCCCGAGCGCCCTTCGCCCCGCCGTCCACTCGTACACTCTGGCGAGCACCCACGCCTCGAGTTCCCAAGGCGGAGTGCCCGCCAGAGCGCACGCCGCTGCGAAGCTTACCGAGCGGTAAGCTCGCGCCACCCGCTGCGCAATGGCCCTTTGGGGCGCCCTCAGGGCGGTGCCGACCACCTACCATACGTCAACCCTTTTTGGGCATGGTGTTGTTGGTATAGATAAGGTTAATATTGATAGTGAGATAGTGTTGCGTTAGGTCAAAATGTCGCTTTTTATCAACTATCAGCGTTGGAGAAATAGTATTTTTATGGCCACAAGATTCTAAATATGTATTATTTACACAACCTTTTTAAAATTTTGTCTAATGCTTGTGTACTTGTGTTTCCAAAACACAGATAGAAAACAGTATCACATTAAAACAATCCTTTCTAAAACTAACAGCCACTTACAAAAGTATGATGTTCAAAGTTATTGCCACGGAAAAGGAAGTTTGCTGTGAAAACACTATATTTGCTTGTCTTATTTTTTTTTCTCTAAATTGTAATCGCTGCTTATTGTTTGGTGGTATAGACCTTGTATACTGCGCCACTCCTCGCGTTGCCAAGCGCTTCCAGTGTGATTCAGCCAGCCGTATGTACGATGCGGACCGGATGCCCAATATATATTCAAATATTTCCATTTATATGCCAAAATTTATAAAGCTTTCAACTTGGTAGTTGTGTTATAATTGTATTAATTTCCACTTTTGTACTAACTACGTAAGCGCGGAAGTTTTGAGGGATCCCTTTGATGCGAAAATTTATGGACAGTAATAAAATTATTCTAAATTTAAAATGCTGCTCTATAATAATAGCATTTTCATTTTGTAAAATTATTTTAACTGTTTCTTTGTTAAGTACTTAATTTTAATCAGACCGTTAGATATGGCCAACAAACTCATTCCATAAAATGCTGTCGTTTGTTTACTTACACAAGCAAAGTTTTCTCTTCTTATCATGAGGTTGACCTCTATGGATTAGCCCAGTCAAGTGTTAGACTCTCAATAGAAGCCACCACAGGCGTCGAAGTTGACTCTATTTACACCAGTCACCTTCCGATAAGAAAGGGTTGAAACTCGATATATATTTTTGAATTACTGAAAAAACAACCAATCCTACTTAGTCACGACTTACTCCCATAGTTACTGTGTACCCCCTAGAAAGTGGTGACTAAGTAGGATGTCAGAGGTTACTTCTTTACAAATTTTATATATTGTTTTTCGTCATCTACCCACATCGCAGTTTTTAAACAAGCTCGGCGATTGCGAGTTATTTTGCCCTGCATTTTCTTTAAAAATACGAATGGAAATAAAATCCACCATCCACAGAACACCACCTATTTCTGTGTTATGTGGTACCAACCTCGTATTTAGTCCTTCAACTTTTGCAATGGTTACATAAAACACACAACCTTAATGTTAGTCTAATCAACAATAATTATTGCTATTCCATTAAAATCAGAGCTTACCCAATTACTTTGCCTTTCAATAAAATAATTTGGAAATTAAAATCATTTGCGTGCCCTCATGAAATTTTATTTAGTAATTGACTTTCCAGGCCACACGTAGGTTATATTAAGTGAAACTTAATTTATGACTATAAATTAGTACGAATATAATGATAATATAGAACACAAGTTGGTACTCAGCAACATATTCATTTCAAATACCTATAGGATTCAATGCCACTTAGGGTAAAAACAGTGTAATTATTTTCATTGAATAGTTTTTCGACACACAACGATAATTAGGTGGCACATCCTTAACAACAGTGTAATGCTCTTTATAGAATTACTTTTGAATACATAATGTTGATTAGGTGGACCATCCTTGATCATTTTTTGTTCCAACAATTCTGTTCCAAATTAAATCAACTGTGCATCAAAATCACCATTCGTAAAACGTTTCATTCAAACTACCAGAAGCAAGTGCGGTCTTGCGTAGAATATTGCTCGTACCTCTGAAATTCCTCCTCACGTATTGGATAGGTGCGTTAATTCATTGGCCATGGTACTGGAGCGTCGCGTAACTGACATCATTGGCAATGTACAGGTAACCTAGGCAATGCCAATGATACTGGTTACGTCGGTTGTTGTATCATTAGGGGTGTTCTAATGTTTATTTCATGGCGAGTATTCGAATCCCATCTATTCGTATCCGTCTGAGGACCTGCCATGCTGGTCATAATCACTGATGTACGATTTTACCATTCCACTTTGAACAAAGAATTTAAGTAATTCATTGGGTTAACAGGAAGCATAATAATATTGTTCTTTTTAAAAAGGTATCTAAGTTAAGATTAAATACTTATACAATTTAAATTATACGTAACTACAAGTAATATTCAGTGTAATATTGCAACGCTGTTTATTGCAATTTTATAAAGAGGTTTACAACTTGCAGGCCTCTTGTAAGTACTAGACACATGGAACTCGCTTTTGTCTCTGTTTCTAATTCTTGTTTAGAAATTTTATTTTTAAAATCAGATTCTACGTCTGCAACATACATCGCCCATATTTCACAAGTCGCGAGTCCGCGTTTCACTCACGTATACTTTGTGGGAGAAATATAAAATTTTGCAAGATTTAAGCTGTTGCAGCATCTTCACTTGCCAAAACTGTGTATTATGTGTTTCTATTTAGAATACTTTTGTTGTAAGAAAAGGTTTTACTTAAATTAGATTCTTCGATGCGTCATCGTATTATGGAAATTGTTTTTGAAATCAAACAGTATATAATTATTATGTGCATTCTCATCTTCAGGAGACGTCAATTGTTTTTATTCTTACAATAAGGGTCTTAAAATAATTAATTTTTTAAACTTTTTAACTCGTAGCCTAAAGCCCTAACTCGGAACTCTTAAACCTTACCCTCTTAAAGGTATAACTGCGGTATTTTGTAAACTGGAGGTCATTAGGATGTGCGCTCGAAATTTGAGCAGCTAATCAGCTGTGTCAAGTAGTAAGTCTTTTATGTATAATGTAGAAGTCACAAACCAAAAAACGGGCCGCCTTACGGCAAGCGGTTATCGTTGCCTATAGATACTCGCCACACAAGATGACACTATAAGCACATCCAGTACCCAGTCACTACATATTTTCTGATCCAGATAAGTACAATGTAATACGAGTTTTGGCAAATAAACAATTCTGAAATATGTACACAATTAAAAGTTAATGTTCCTTCCTCACTTTACCCGAACACTGTTGATGCATTCCGCATACTGCCCTGAATCCAGACCAGGAATACATTACGCTATGCGCCATCAAACATTTCTCTCTGATTAGGCGCTAAGCTGCCGAAGAATTGATGATGTTGGTTTCGTTTTAGCTGTGATTAAAGACCGTGTTAACGTCGAGATTTAATCGAAAGATAAATGATATTGATTTTGCCTTCCGGATTTAGTGAAACATTTTTGGGCCAAAACCACCAAACACTTTTAGGTCTTTTCAGTGCGGTTGGTAACAGTCTCTCTCTACGTACCTACCTACGTAGTCTTATGTACGTTGTGAATTTTTAATCATTATAAATATGTAGGTAGGGTACTTCCCTTCAAGATTCTTTGACCTTAGTCAACTCTTCGACATTTCACGCGATGTTATAAGAGAGCAAAATGACAAAAGTTTACAAGTTTGTATCAAAGTTAGCAACATCATAAGTCGAAACTGTGTTAGGGACTCGCTACCGTATTCATGATTTTTTTCAAACGCATCAACGAAGCCGTATTTCAGATACTTAATTCAACTTTCCAAAGATGAGAGGGTTGTCATAATCTCGGCGGTACTTACGTAAAATTGGTTTTATCTGAAGACGTGAAGGGCATATATCTACTAACTGTCAAAACGGAAAGAACAATGGCAGAAATTTGTTAAAAGAATCCTTATGCGTCTAAAAATTTCATTGTTACTGATGTGTTTAAAATATTTTTTCTTAGCGTTTTTGAAGAAAATATTATGCGCTGTGAAGTCTGGAAAAAAAGTAATATTTTAAAAGAAATACAAATGACTATTTCCCTAAACTGTCCCATTGGTCTGAGGTCCATGTTGTGTTGTTGTTCTTAAATTCTCCTTATAAAGGGAAGGCAAAGGGATCTAGGCCATACAGCCATGTCTTCAGTATTTGTTCATTCTTGATGTAGGTGTCACACATTTTAATGCTTCATTAAAGAAGAAAATACTGAAGATATAACTGTGTAGACATGTTCTCTAGATGCATTGAAATGTGTGAAACCCACATTTTAATGCGAATATCGTTAAAGAAGATAGAAAACTGAAGACATGGCTGTATGGGCTTGATCCCTTTACTGTCTGGCTATAGGGAAAATTAAAAGTTTTTTAACATAAGAAAATAATTGTATCTTTTATATGTAACTATAAAGAATATTATTATTAATCAATCACACATTACATTTATGTATCAACACAAGTTATTTATTAGAACAATTCAAACTTGAGTGACATTTTGAGTTGCAAAAAATACCAGCAGCTTGGCAGAGGCACTATTTATCGCCACATTTGGCTTTGTAGTGAACTTTCGTCTAGTTTTATTCAACAAGAATTGGTTGGATCTAGTTGTAGCCGGCATGATATCGGCTAGACCTCGTATCAGCCATTGTTGGACCATGAGGTTTGGTTGGACCTTTTGCTGATGATGATTGATGCATTTACGCATCGTCCCTGCGGGGTGGTACCAACCGCAGGGGATATGTGGGACTCGAGGTAAAGGCATTCCCTCCATACCCACTAAACATCCTTCCCGGCCTGACCTCCAGTGCGCTATTGCGGGACGGCTCGGGATCTGCGCACATGAGCGCAACTACAACGAGACCGTCCCAATGCTGCCTATCTAGGCACTCCTTGTGCACCAATTGGTGGCCAGCAGCTCATAGGGGCTACCGACCATCGCCAGCCCCTGTGAGCCGCTGGCCGACGCCGGCCTTATAGGCCACCTCCTCACCGACGGAGGACACCGCACCCGGGGGACTTCGGGCGCGGTCGTGGCCCTGAAAAGGGCCGTCCGTTCAGCCGTGGTGGGAAAACAAAAACAACTCGACGATGGCATGTGACTTCGAATGCCAAGGGACACTTGACATCAAAAGCCACACACCCGCCGAGAAAGTTTCTCCACCACGTTAAAGGTTTGGTTGGACCTAGTTCTAGCCGTAATGTTACCGGTCAGACCTAGTTTTACCCGAATGATGAAAAAATATATGTGTATACAAATAACCATTACTCTCCCAGTTAAGGAACTGCAAATGTTTGTCTATTTGTAAATGCGCAATGTTCCGTGAACAAAGTTCTTTGGTCAACACCGCGTTTGCGTACGGGGTCAAAGTAGGTCATACAGTTTACTGCGTTTTGACGGCGTAAACTTTGTGGGTTTGAAAATAATGGTACAACACATCAAATTGGAATGAAAATTGATACAGTTGTTTTTGTTCTTAGAGGCTAAATATATAAAACCTCACAATTTATAGATACCCCGTTATACCAAAAGTATTTTGTGATTGCTCTTAAAAAAATATTACATTAAAAATTTATTAAACTCGTCGTAAAAGCAAATGCAATGAGGACTTGTAAAACTGACCCCAGAATAACTTATACCAGGTTACCTACTACAAGTACTTAAGCCTAATTTAAGCCTTTTTAAGCTAGTCGCAAAATTGTAGTCAAAAGAAGCTAATTTTAACCTTAATTACTTTGAAATAAGGTTAGAAAAAAAATTTATAACTATAATTATGTTTTTCTTTACCATATAAACTTAACGAAAATTTAATCAAAATATTCGGAGCATATTTGAAAGAGTCTTTGCACTGTTTTCTTTTGTAACTCATTACAACTGATGCGGTAATTTGCCGTCATTTTTTTGCGTCTCGCTAATGATAGAACAAACTTTTGCTGTGTAAAGTTCTTGCCTAATGTACGTTGAGTGCTTATATTTTCTTTCTAGAAACATTCTGGGTGAAAACCCACACATATGGTAATTCTTCGTGCCATTAATGATTTTTTTAACATATAAGTATGTTTCTCTAAGTTTTCAAAGAACAATAATAGGAATATCTGTGTAATGTTATCACTAAAATGTTTTTACTTCTAATACATACAAAACAGATAAATTTTTTAAAAATATATGAGACCCAAAGACACAAGAGACGAATAAACATAATTCGGAAACTTAACATTTTATTGAATATACAGAAATTTCTTAAATTAATTTACACATACATACACACGATCATGCTCGTAGTCCCAACAGGGGTGGACCAGAACAGGTTAGGTAACATTTCGTTACAGATAAAGCCACATCTGGCTGTATGGACCATGCAGTGCATCCAAACAGTGACAGGTTGCCAGCCTGTCGCCTCGACATAAACGGGGCAAATCTGTCAGTAAACAAACAAACAAAAGATTCCCGCCTGGGACAGGTCGATTTTTTCAGTGTTGAGTGTAACATACCTACTTGTATAAAAATGAAGAATGAATATAATTTTATTTGGGACAAAAATACAACAACAAAAGAATAAAAAAATACACGTAATTTTTTTAGGCCATAGGTCAGTTCAAAAATCGAGCAAGATTGTTTGTTTATTATATATTTTTTTTTTTTTTTGAATTTTTTTCTTGGATAATTTAATAATACAATTGAATGTTATTTAAGTAATGGCATAATAATTTAACATTAAACTAGAAATAACAGCACTAAACTTAAAATCAGTAAGGGAGATTTTACTTCTGAAACTGCATTACTCCTTCCGAGAGAACTAGGGTTGTCAATTTTTATAATATAACTAGCGACCCGCCCCGGCTTCGCACGGGTGCAATGCTTATGTAAATATGCATGTATTATTATACATATAAACCTTCCTTAAGAATCACTCTATCTATTAAAAAAACCGCATCAAAATCCGTTGCGTAGTTTTAAAGATCTAAGTAAGCATACATAGGGACAGACAGTCGGCGGATAGCGACTTTGTTTTATACTATGTAGTGACTAGCTGACCCGGCGAACGTTGTTATGCCATATATATATTTTTCTTTTAAGCGGTATAAAATATAAGCATATACGTCCTAAGTATACTACTACCTACCAAATACCTATACACAAAAATTTCATAAAAATTGGTCTAGCCGTTTCGGAGGAGTTCAAACATGAACACCGTATTTTTACACGATATTTTGATATAATAGATTTCATACAAGAAAGAAATACAAGTTTTTAATTACAACCGCTATAAGCTTTTTCGATAATTATCATTATTTACCAGTGGCTTCATAAAATTAAAGTACAGTGTCGGCATCTTTTTCACAAGCATACGTCGAGCTTAGTATGACGAACGAATAAAACGTCCATAGTAGTTTTTACGTTATTATTGTAAAGACTGCACTCCGTTTGGTCATAAAAAATAACCTGAACCCACTAATAAAGTGATCGATCACCATTCGATTATTCACACTAATATAAAACCAAGTACGGATTTATCGCGAAATTTTGGAAATGTAAATTCGGTTAACCAATAGTTTTCCGGGTAAAGCTTGCTTTCACCTGACCTCATCATATCAGAGAGACGCCCACTGTTGGACATAGGCCTGCCCCAATGGTTTCCAACCCGATCAGTCCTGCGCTGGCCGCATCCAGCGGCTTTCCGCAATCTGAGATTCACTGCAAACACTGCATTTCCCGCTAAGTGGGCTATGTCGGTGAGTGTGAGGCTTAATTCTCTTGTGGATCTCCTCTCATCAGTTCTGATATCATCACGCAGATAAATTCCGAGCATAGTGACTTTTGAGTGATCTTGAGCCTTCTTATGAGGCCCATTGTAAGCGGCCACGGTCAAAATCTAGACCAGTTGAAAAATACTGTGAATATCTGCTTTTTATTTTATTTATAGTATCGATAACCCTAGCTCTGACTAAAAGCAATCTCAGGGGGTGGGCATTTATAAAGATTTATTTCAAATATTTTAATACAGGTGCATTAAGGTTACCAGTTCACCATTCTAAGTAATTCACTTGAGTTATTACTGGATCTAAACTGGATTAGATAGAGTGGCGGAAAGCGGCGACATTATTTCATTTTAAACCGACTTGGGAAGTATAATGGTACAGCTGATAGCATATTAAGGCTAACATTTTGTGCTCTTGATCGACCTTTTGCTGTAGTTAATAAAGTCACTTTTTGCAACTAAGTAGATGAATTAATGTTCAATCTTATGTGATTGTATTGTCTGTTTTGATATTCTGGCTTTATAATGAATCCGTACGGGTTTTAACTTTATTTGTATCGTGATAAGGTTTACGATTAAGGATTACGATTTGACTTAGAATACGATACCATAAAACTATACAAGCGCATTACATGAAACACGGTTAGAGTTTGGCGAGTACGCTTACGCGACGCAAATTATTTTTTATCTTTTAAAGATCATTTATAACAACACTTATTCGGATTGCTGACATGGTTTAGACTGTATTTGTACAGTTTTTTTTTGGCTCAAAGAAGATTTCTTACCCCTTTTGCGGTAGTGTATGGGTGGCAACTTGTCACTATTTTGAAGCCACTACATAGCCCATATTGCCGGTTGTGGCTTTATGTAACAAAGTGTTACCTATGTATGTAACTGGAGTAAATTTATTTGCCTGATTCCGTACAATTGTGTGTGGCTACTACGCAGTACTACACACTCATCTGATTCCTTTCAAAAGTCAAGTCAAAGTTAAAAAGAGAAGGATATAAATACATACCAATCCTCTGTTTGATTTTATTATTTTTGATTTCTTAGAGAGATAATGGTCATTGAGTATAGTAGACAAGATAGCGCTTTGGGAATTTGTGATTGCGCTGTCTTCTCTGATAGGTATAACATTAAATTAGTGGGTTCTTGAGATATTACTCAAGAACCCACTAATTTAATTATCTTTGATTTAGGTATCTAATCTGTTCTGTCTAGACACGTGCCACAACGACCAGTAGAATAATTAAATTAATATTAAATATTATTGCTAAAGTTTGAGGATTTCGCCTTAGCGTGTGGGATGGCAATTTAGTCCTGCAGACTTCAACAACTTTAAAATTAGTTTTATGTTGACCCCTAACGACGAAAGTTTGGTACACTTCAAAATCGAATGAGAACTTAAGTTAACTTGTCGAGACAATGACATAAGTTTTTGTAAATGAGCTATTCAGACAATAGCAGATCTGGGTTTGATTTTCGATAGAGACCTAAATGATTATCAATGATTTTTTATTTTAATTTTATATGTTCAGAGTGCCTAGACAAGTGGCAAACGCTACAAAGCGTTTCTGCGAATAACGATCTCAACTTAAACATTCCATGTTTTTTTTTAGTAATACATCATTTTCACACATTGTATTCCATTCGTTTAGCGTTAGATGTAATAGATTGGCTATACCATAGATATAGGAAACTTTAGATCGGCAATATGAAAGAGAAAGAGCATACTAACGCGTATATTAGAGCGAAATAGATAGACAAGGCCATTTTACTTACATGCAGACGGCCTAAGTAGGCCTGTCAGTAACGTAGAAAAGACAGCAACTGTCAGACTGCTGTACTATTTTTCACGCACACGTGCGCATTACTCACACATTCGTGCATTTTTTTGATCTTGCCGTAGTCGGTAATAGCCTATCTTTAGTCGTCATTAATTATAAATCTTTGGTCTAGACA
This sequence comes from Elophila nymphaeata, assembly GCA_955850985.1. Taxonomy (NCBI): domain Eukaryota; kingdom Metazoa; phylum Arthropoda; class Insecta; order Lepidoptera; family Crambidae; genus Elophila; species Elophila nymphaeata. The sequence goes on along the minus strand of OY039076.1, from coordinate 11,620,203 downwards.
GTCTAGTTTATATTTCGAAGACAAAACAAAGTGTATATTTTTACACTCCTCCGTGATTTTTATTTTAAAATGGGTATTTCTAGTACGTTCTTACTTTGGAGAGCTAAGAAGAAACTGATAATTGTAACAAGGACAAATGAATTAGTATGAGTTTTGATAGTTTTCGAGCTCGAACAAGTGTATCGTCTCTTTGCATACATTGCCCACTGTTTCTGATAGTTTACGCTAGAGGCGCTAGTGGGCAATGTATGAAAGATACGATACGTTTGATCGAGCTCGAAAACTAACAAAACTCATACTAGGGGTACAGCCGGTGCTTCGTAATGCACTGTGCAGCCTCTCAATCGCAACGCATGGATGCTTACATAGGTACCTAACAGCAATATAACGTGTTTATCCAGAAGATGCCTATTCTCTCGACCCTTAAATACACAGGAGTCTAACTATTCGGGAGTATAGACTCTGGCAGGAAATTCATTCCTTAGCCGTTCCTTTCGTACCTGCGATTGATTTTTGTTGTTACTGAACTCAAGTCAACGTGTAAATTTACTACACTTGGCGACTTGGTTGTTTTTTCACGCAGGAATTAAATCATCAGCAGTTTAGCCTAACAACCCCTTAAGTATCTACAGCTAGCAATTATTGGAATTTGTATAACTCAATAAAATTATGACCGGTTTCAATAACTTATCTATCTACACTTTTGCTTAGGTACTAGTCATGAGATTTTGACAGACATCCTAGAACAAAATAAGTTAAAATACTATCATTACCACAGGAACTGTCGGATGTTATTAAACCGGCCATTACTCGTTATAACTTTTCAGCTTTATAATATTAGTATACTTAGATGTAGATCAGGATAGCTGATTAGTAGCTCACATTAGGAGCGCTCGTCCCAGGAATATGTGTAGTCCTTAGTTCACCGGCGGCGAAGACTTTCGTACAATCGAATGTTGTCGTATTATTTTGTGTTATTTTTTGGCTTCCAAATTCGGAGTGTCGAAAAAGGTCAGGATTGCGAGCGTACAAAGTGATATCCTTGTGTGTTAAGCATCTTTATGCCACGGTGGCGGCTTACTTACCAATAAAATAAAGTAAAAATGAAAGAAATCAAGTCCTATACGAGGCAGGATAATTTACCTATATTGCCCTCTTTAAAGGCACGGGTCTTTTTATGTCGCCATTTTACGACAGTCCATTTGGTGGACCGATGGAATACATTACATTGCACGTTGTAGCTTTTTGCGCGGTTTATACGTGGATTAACGATTGTTGGTAATAGTTTTTGATGATTATGTACGGTGCTGATCCTTTATGATGTCGGCTTTTGTATGCTTTATTGATAAAGGTTAATGAGGCATAGAGAGCTCATTCTAAACTACGGGCTTAAAATACAACTTTGCTGCTTTTACTTTCGACGCTTTTATTCATAATGCGGGCGTTTGTTTAAGTGTCACAACCACTTTCTTCAGTTTTGAACTTTCTCTCTGGGTACTAAAGGTCTTAGCACACTGCTCTTTAGTATTATGATAAGTAGTAATGAGGATGCTAAAACCACAGCAGACAGCCGAAATAGTGATACCTACATGTTTAGTATGTAAGTCTTAATAATTAACCAAAGAAAAACGTAAATTCTGTCTCAAGGTCTGACTCTGGCTCGTGCTAATACTCAGATTCCGGTTCCCAAATTTAGTATGGGTCTTGGGCCATAATTCCGCTTTAATGAGATAATTTTTGTGGGGAAAATGTCATTTAATTATTTTTGGTGAGATTTGAGAAGTCATAATTGTTATAAGTCATTGTGAAGTTACATTACATTCTTCTTCTTATTTTAAGCGAATGGCGATCGCGACACATAAAGATTATGCATTGCGCCAATATCAAGTGAAAATTTTATTAAAGTAACCGACAATTGTACGGTATATAGATTGAGGTTAAAACGGAGTCTCTTAACACGTGTTTTTGCAACAAGAACTCGGGAGAAACTCTTACATTACATTAAACTCAAATAATGCACAGAATGACAGCTGTAGTTTTTTTTGTTCGTGAATTCTCCCTATTTAAGGGAAGGCAAAGTGGTCTAGCGCATACAGCCACGCTACAGATAATATCACCTCCGTAACATCCCTAGTACGTATATCTACACAAGCACTTATGTCTGCCTGACCCACGGTCGTGAGTCATAAATAAAATATGATAAAAAGAAATGTTGTTTATCCAACTTTATATAGAATAAAGTTGGATAAACAACATTTCAATAAGTAGCTCACCGAATTTTCCAGATATAAATCAGTTCATAGTCAGTTTCGGAACAGAGTTAACGTCATCCGATGTAGTTTACCAAATACCTAATCGGTTAATTCGTGACACACCAGTTTTAACTAGTTTATTAAGTTTTAAACTTGAATCGAATTGAGCTTCATTCGAAAATTGAATTGGAGTTAGTGTCAATTGGATCTAGTTCTGTCACAAGATTGGATCGAGATGAGATCGTCTAAAACAAATACCTATTTAAGAGAGGCATGGCGCAGCGTAATATACTGCTCGAGTTGGAGTGATAGATGAAATGCGGCGTTCTTGTGTTGAGTATTGGGTAATAAGATTTTGTATTAACTTCGCCTTCATCTCTACTGACGGTAAGTGGTGATAAGGTCAGGTGGAATCATTCATCCATCCATCTATCCATTTTTTTTTTTACAGAACATAATTATGCGATAACACTGTTGTTATCGTGACAGACTTTCATAAGACTATGACAGCTAGGCGTACTTTAAACAATCCCTGACACCAATCAACCCAAGTACAAATCACTCCCATAGGAATGGAACACAAGATGTCTGGGTCTAATTCCTGTAGGCGCAGCAATGCACTGCTAGAACACGTAGGCGGTTATGCTTCTCTTTGGCTGTTGTGGATCGCCATCTTTTAACAACCACACATACTGGATATACTCGTAGTAACATAACTGCAAATGACAGACTAGTTTTGATCTTAATACTTTATGCGTTAGGTATTCCTCCTGAGAGGTATTAAAGTAATGTAACAATTACGAGCTTCCAACGTCCTGCAAAACAAATCTAGAATAATCTTGACCATTCTTTAACATTCTGCTAAATCTGCGATTTGCTCAGCTGTAGGAAACGCCCAAACTCTTTGTTCTGTATAACCATTGTGTTGTAAATTCTTGTAACTAAGTCGCATTTGTAATGTAAAACAAACTTCATAATATAAAATAAACGTTTGGCCTTTTATTATTACAGTACCTACCTACAGTTTTGGTAGGTTTTACGGGATTTCCATCACTCATCATCAGGTGAGGTGAAGTATCAGAGCTTCCTCGTCAGAGATGAATGAAAATATTGTCATCCAATTACAATCCCTACGCAGTGATATTACGACACTAATCTCAATACTCACTCTCAAACATGATTCTGCATAAAGTCGCAAGTTTACGTCAACCATTACTTACTGAAAAAGGCTTATGGTTGAAAAGCGTCAGCTGTCAGACCACGTACCAAAATATGAGCTTGGCTTGGACCCTTACGTCCTGCGTTACTGTGTGACAGATTTTATGCGAGCCTATTAATCCTCTCGTTTGTGGCACAGACGTGAATGTGGACTTTCAAAGTACCTTTTTACGGTTAGCTTTAAGATTTTCTTTAGGGCTTTGCAACTTTTTATTGGATTCTACTTTGGACTGTAACAACTGGTTTCATGATAGAGAAGATTATCACTAGCTGTTTTGAGCACAATCACTAGTAGATTTCGTATTTAACACACATGAAAAGCGCATCTTGAATTCGTGAGTCCTAGAAGGTGAAAGGTTCCCAGCTAAGTTTGAAAAATTACTATTTCAAAAAAATCAGGAGTGGTCTCCCCTTGACTTTCTTGTATACCAGAAACGACTCAAAAGTCGATAGAAACCTTATATTTTGATATCATACATGCAATTGCATGTTAACTTTGATTGCAATAAGTTAAAACATAAGTACACGAATTATCGTGCTAACACACAGACACACAGACATAATTCCAAAAACGGTATTTTGGGACTCAGGGAAGTCCAAAACGTGTCCTGCAAAATATCGAGGTCGAATTTTTGACGTGACAACGTCTTATAATTCGATAGAGCCGGCTGCACGCACGAAAAAACATGACGTCATGCGGTGTTACCTCGCTCTGAATCTAATTCTCTAATTTGAATTTGGAATTATGTTCTTTAAAATTTAAACTTTCAATGATACCAAAACCAGCCAGATACAAATAGTATAGCCAAAGAGATTTTATTACAAGTTTATTCATACTATAATGCGAAATCTATTAAACAATTGAAATTAAATTTTTCTTTTGAAAAATGCTACCATTCCATCAGTATTTTCTTAAGACGTTGTCACGTTCAACTATCGTCAGTAAACCGACTTTACAGACAACCAATTTTTTTTTGACGATTATAAGACTTCCTGATTATAAGACTTCCTCTATACTTACTACGTACGAGAAAGTAAAAATATTTTTGGACTCATTTTACTCTATACGACGTATACGAGAAAGTAATAAAGGTAATTGACAATAAAATAATACGAAAAATATATCGAATGCAGAGGCATTACATTGATAAAAACGCGGTATTAAAAAAAGCGAAAGCGAGAAAAATCATTTTATTCTGATTTGCATGACAAAACAAGCGATTTATGTTTTTGTACCGTCGAATATTTCATTGCTGATTGACTAAATTTATGATTTTGTCCTTTGTATTGTCAAGAGCACGGTTATTGATTTAAACGCCTCATTTGCTTTTACTAATTTTAGAACTCCACGGCGCGTCTTTGTTCTTGTACAGAGGGGCTGTTTTAATAGAATTGTAATAAGTAGGTGTCTAAACAAAGTTGCAACTTTAGTATAATTCATGAATTATACTAATGTCGATACTAATATTAAGTATTATTAATGCAATAACAGGATGTATGTACATGTAGGAGGTTAATGGCGCCGCGTTCGTGCGTTCTTAGTAACGATCACGAAAGTTAAGCAACCAAGGGTGCGGTCAATACTCGGATGGGTGACCGATAATTTTTCGAATTGATTTTTCTCCGTGCGTCGAAAGGCACGTTAAGCTGGTGGTCCCGCACACAGAACACAGACTGTGTTCTGTGGTCCCGCAGGTGGTGCAGGTCGATAGTGTTGACGTGCGTAATAATCTAGGTAAAGATTTCAATAGTTAAGCATCTGAAAGCGCGATAGGTTGGTACGGGATGGGTGCAGACCAGTGATCGGATTTGGGTGAGTATATTTACCTACAGTTTGTAGAAAAGAGATAAAAATTGGAGACTTCTTTAAAGCATTTTTATAAACTTACTGGTAATTTACTAGAATTTTAACTATGTAAATTCAAACTTCAAATAATTTTCATTAAGTTCTATTGCGTAGATATTCTTCCTTAGGTAGAGAGTTTTGATCTAACATCATAGTGTGAACCATGAAAATATTGCATTCATTTTTAAGCAGTCATGATAAATATTAATAATTAGATGCTTGAATTCACATAATTGGAGATCCGGTAAATTTACTAGTAAAAATAGTAGGAAATATACTCACCCTATTCCGATCACTGGTGATGACTTTTCGGCGCATCGGTTAACAATTATTCAGTAAAACTTCCGACAGTTGCGCTCCGTCCTGGATATAAAAATCTATTTTGTAGTTTCATAGTATTATCTTTCTTCCGGCTTGTTTCTCAGAGAGCCTTGCGATAGATGATATTCAGGGTTGGGACCGCGTGAGTAACATCTTAGTAGTGCAATCATCTATTGTAGCCTGTAGATGATTGCACTACTAAGATGTTACTACGATTGGGCTACGATTACCGAGTAACTTCAGTCTAGGCTTTTTATTACCCTTTTATATGCCGTAGGGTTATTGCAAAATCCGGGTTATTAGAAGAAATGTAGCGATACAGGTTTATTTTCTTTATAACTACTAAGAAAATCTACAAAGAAATCAAAAATGAATTAAAAAGAAGTCAAATTCTAATGTTCCTATATGATTTACGTGAAAATAATTGCCGTTGTCTAATCATCCTGCGACATATATAGCAAGAACACAGTATAACAATATACAACAATATAACGTCTAAAGCAGTACAAGTTGCAGCATTCCATTTTTTCCGATGTCTAACTGATGTTCATCAATATTAAATGTCAAAGTTGCATTCGACCGACACCGCAATAAAGCGGGCAACGGATAGAAAATTTCATTTGATATTCCATTTTTATGAGATAGCTTGGTGGCAGAATCGCAAATGGGCTCCCTATAAAATGGCACAGTATAGCTTCAGCAGTATACCTTTGGTATGTAATCGAATATATCAAGAAACTTAAAAATGTGCTCTTCTAGTAATTGGTAGTAAACTCTTCGAACAGACTCTTGTATGATCTTAAAATATGTACTATATTGTGCGGTTGACGAACCTATTTCATATTGTACCTACACAACATCACTACATCTACCGTAATATTAAATGCAAGAAAGTGCTGCACCTGTATTAATATGTTTTTCGGTTTTCAAATATAAATCTCTGTGACATTATACTGTGAGGTCTAGAATGGACCTACTTATTATAGCTTTTATGTGTTGCTTTTCCTTCTCTTTTTTCTCAGTAATGAGAAACGTATGGATACCACGAATTCATCAAGTAGTGTACAGATTTTGTGATGATTTTATATTTCGTAACTTGTAGGTTTTTGGATATTTATCAAAAATCAGTGTAAGTAACCAAAATTCAAGTTATTAAATAGAAACATTGATCTTGTACAATATCAACTATGCAATTTTGAGCTTGAAGATGATAAACAATTATTCGTCGCCATGACTTTTCTTTATATAATCGAATGGTAATACAAATGTTTACACCGTGCTTTTTTAATCGTCTTAAATAATTTAAGATGTGAAAGTGCCAGTCAATACCTACTAACAACCTTTGCGAACATCATCGAAATCGCGAAAAAAAAATCAGCTGTTTCATACATCATCTTGAATTATTTAAGACTGTTAAAAAAGCACGGTGTATGAATGAACAGAATAGATTTAGCTTTTTTATTGCCACTAATAATCTGTTCAGTTTACGATGGGCGGTGATTACGATGGATCATACAGTCATACGACTCAATATTAAGAGTGAACTGGAGGAAAGATGGCACCGATATTATGTTATTATTTTTGACACAATTTGATTCTCATTACGTGTCTAAATAATAAAGATGATTTATTTATTTATTCAAAATGTAAAAAAAATAACGGAAAGAATCATCCAAAGCAAATAAACTATTATCAACAATTTACGTCTAATGCTTATGGCAGTTATGTGAATTTAAATAACATGTGGCCAAATATTATATCTAGGCGTCAAGACTACACTTAGATATACAAATATTATTACGTCAATAAAATCCACCTCAACACTATTTTCTGCTAGATGAGGTAAGCAATAAATTAGTAAATGAATATAATGTCAAATATAACATTTATTAAGGAGTTTCTCCCGAGTTCTTGTTGTAAAAACTCGTGTTGAGAGACTCCATTTTTAATCCAAATCAACCGTACATTTTTTGTTACTTTAGTTACATTTTCACTTGACATTGGCAAAATGCGTACGTTTAATGCGTTGCGACGCCATTAATTAAGAATAGAATAGAACATTCATTATTGAAATTAACATTAACAAACAAAAACCCTGCGAATGAATGCCACTATTGAATGTCAAGTAAAATTTTTCGACATTGATTACAAAGATATCTTAAACCATCGGTTGATATACAGGGCGTCCCACGACCATGCCACACGGAGGGAAAGTATATTAAATATTGAACGTAGGATATTTTACTAAAAGAAGACATCGTTTTATTTTTAATAATAAGTAGAACTGCATTCACAGATTTTTTAAAAATCGCCTACCTCAACCGGGAATCGAACCCGCCAAATGTGATAGAAAAATTACATGTATTTTATAATAGCGTTTGAAAGGGCTACTCATAAGCATTATTTTTTCCTTAATAACCTAGCATATTAAATGAAACTAAGATCATAAAATTTTTCATTTTATTTAAAATTTTGTTCAGGGAAATTTCCTCTGACTTGGCCATGCTTCCAACAATTAACATTATCATTTCAAAGACCTACCCACTTGAGATACGAGATTTACGTGGTGTAAGTACATGATAATAATAAAGCGATACATGAAGTGTAGTAGGTACTTGTATGCATTTCTTATTTTTTATCGGGTTATCAATTCGACTGTATAACTCCACCAGTCCACCCAGTAACTCGTTACTGGGTGGACCGGTTTTTAAAATTCTTTTGACCTTTGGAAGCTAGTGCTTGTCATGGGGTCCCATTTAAATTTTATCGACATCTGACAAGTAGTTTTTGAGTTATCCCTAATAATGCCTATTTAATTGACATTGATGATATCGTAATTTTATCACTTGTGTGTCTAAAAGATCTTGAGGTAGTTTCCTGAAAATTTCTATACTTAAAACACTAAAATCTAAATATTTTTTGAGGTCGGTGCCAACCTCAATATTTGTAATAAACATTGTCACTTGTATTTGGCACCGACCTCAAAAAACGTTTACATTTTTATAAACAAAATTTTTATTTCTCCCGTTTTTAGTTTTGAAGGCGGTTTTTTTTATTTAATATTTTGTTACGTGACGTTTAATACTTCTCCTTAGCCTTGAAAAGCCTTACATTCACAGTATATTCGGAAAACAATTTATTTTGTATCTTATTTGCTTGTGAAATTATCACCAATTCAGAGTATCGTCTAGATTTTATAGATTTTCAAAAATACTTGTAGATAGTATTATATTACCTGTGCTTGTAGTCATATTAATGAAAAACGCTGTAAAATACCACACAGGTAGTCATATAAGTTACCGTTTTTGTACCAGAAATGCAGTTGTAGAATAATCAAAAATTATTTATGCAATCTATCCTCAGAGAGAATCAGTTTACAAGTTATTGGCTCTTTAAGACTAAATAATTTTGAATAAAAAATGTTGAGTGCGTTTCAAACTAAATTAAGGTGCTTTTGCTATTTACAGTACTAAGTTAAAATATACCTTGTTGTTATTCACCTAGAAACCAATTTCAAAAAGGTCCACATATCATGTTTGGGATTGGATTTTCCAAGGGATATACACTGGCTAGTTTTCTTATCTGTATGAACCTTGGCCAGTATCGTGTTCCTTACACATTCCGCCTTTATTTGTGTCTGTACGTGGTTTTATTGTTTTGTATTCTACGAATGTAGTATCAGACTCTGGCATACAATCTGTATATCTATGAGAGGATGAATTGTGTGAATCAAAATTTAGCTTTACTGGTCTGCGTATGTTGAAACAACATTTTTGTGAAGATTTAATGTTAAAATGTTAATTTGTCATCTCATCATCATTATTTCAAGTTAATATAGTTATTTTTTTTTCTTTGTACATGTGTTTTGCCGTTTAGAACATGTCTATCAAAGATTATTCGATATGAATTGGTAATGTTTTCGAAGAATCGGTTCTAGAATTGAGCCCAAAAACTATAGTCTGCACATAATCGTAGTCTTCAATATTGTTTGTATTCCATTTCCTTCGGCGTTCACGCTCAGTTCAGCAAAACAATGTAGTCGTTCCGAATCATTTTTACGAGCCAACTTCAAGCCTGAAAGCTACAAATGCCAAGAATTTCCTGCATGAGATTCTTGACTATTCATAAGACTAAGTTATCGAAACAACTTAGGTCGTGTGTATAAACTGGGAATTTCTACAACTTCTCAGCATATGCTGCTAGAGTTAGCTTAGCTTAAGTACCCGTATATACGTATTTATTTAGTAATATTGACTTAGGTTTTTTACATAAATAAACAGCTTTTCAACCTGAGAGCCTTAATTGATAAGTAGTTGAAGCAAAATTATTTCAGTTTCGACTTTTGTTTACTGACGAAACATTATAATGCATACATAAATGTTAAGTTCTTAAGATAACAGCCTCAAGGTGCAGACTTTATGTAATATTTTGATAACTCTGTAGTAATTGCGCTGTAGTATCTTGCTATTAATAAAAATATTTTCAATGGCTGCGAGACAGATAATTGCTAGGATATTCAAAAATTCAAACACGAAAAAGATAGTCGTGAAGACATATTTGCGATCAATATACGAATTTCTATCTCCACTGGTACCGTGTCTTAGTGTACAGGTTTCTACTAGAGCCAGCTACGCGACTTCCTAACTTTTGAAAAAATGTATGATATTAGATCCAAGTTTTCGACATTATGTCGCAGTTGCGTTAGTAATGTTTCAGTAAAGTCAACTCGCACTCAGACCACACATGTGTCAATTTTATTACGTTCTTCAGGGTGGTTTACGACTTTCTAGGTGAATTTGCTGAGCCAAAAAATATTGTTATGTACCAATTTCCTCAATGCCTGCCACCGAGTGTCTCCTTACAATCTTTCTTTTTCGTATATCTATAAATATTTCAATACATTGATACTATCTTACAGCTAAGATGCACGTGTTATTTGTTTTATGGGAAGTCGTAAACCCCTGTTTCCTATAAAAAGGCGTAGGTACTTTTATAATACCATCCATGAAGTCATCGTCATTGAAGATTTTATAAGAAGACGAGGAACTGAGTGTGTTTTGTGCCTTTAGGGAGTCGATAGGAACCTGGTATCTCCTACGATGGATTCGCACTGTCGACTAGAGTGTCTACATAGTTCGAGTCTTTAACCCACTGGCTTTTTGCTTTATTTCGAAGTACAGCTTGCAAAACACTATCTTATAGAGATATTATGTTAAGGTTTGTTTAAATTACCAAGTGCTAGTGTTATAATTAAATCATAACAATTCGATTTCAAACTCTTGAGCTTTAGCATTAAGACGTAACCTTTATTACAGAAATCAATACTACTCCTTACTACTTTAATATAAGAAAATCGTGGGTCACACGAGATGGTGAGAGTTCGAATTTTCAAACAAGCTGCACTAGTAACTATGGCGTTGCCGACCTGAGAAGGGTTTCTTTACGGCCCTTTTTAATGACCTAGAGTTGTAAGGAATTGTACGTCAGAAATTAGTTGCCAAATTTCTTTGTTCGTATGACAGTGCGGCTAGTTTATTAATTTCTCTTCACAATTCTCGTGCTCCAACTGTGAATGTGTTTACATACTTTTGGCAGCGTCCCTTCTGTTTCATAAACACTGTTCATTTTAAATGACAAAGATTTTAAGTAAACATTGTTGATGGATAGACTCACAACAGCAGCCGAAATAGGGAGATAGAACTGGCATAGTAATAAAATAGTTCCAATGTATCTCAGAGGCTTGCGACGTTGTTTTACTAAAGATTCATCCATTTTCGTCAGTAAATATTTACTTCACCATCTGTACCGCTTTATTGTCAAGGATTCTTTTGAGTTTTGAAACGAAAGAAGTTTTTTCTTTCACAGCCCATTTATTCGTAGTGAAACTAGGTCAAGCTCTTTGTTACAAATATAATCTCGAGTTGGAAGTAGTTTACCGTACAGACTTGTTGCATTGAATTTATTGTCGTATCTGCAATGGTTTTTGGTCGTACGATTTGATGTTAAAAACTTAAGCTTGAATAATTTTCGCGATGTTGTACCTCAAGTTGAGAGCTAAGAAAATTTTATGCAGACAAAGTTCGTGTCATCACTTGAGACGACTTCGACAGTTAGTTTGTAAAATTTAGCCGCGACGAGAAAACAGGAACCATCTGCGCTCATGTTGCTAACATAGCCCTGTCTCTTTGTAATATATATTATTATTTTCCTTCATAATTCATTGATTCATTTCTTTTAAAGAAAGTGGAGAAAGAAATAATTTGATACAATTTCGTTGGATAGTTCCAATTCCTGTGTTATTTGAGTTTAAATTGTAATAGCATTTTATTGTGCTATTTTTTCTCTGGCTATCATCGTGGACAATTTAAATGTTGAATAATCTTAATCTTATCTTATGATGAAGCCCTGAGTTTCCTTTCGGTGCACTTCAAACCAACGGGATATTTTCTGTCTCCCCTTCCCATTACTCTTGTCGCTCCTTGTATATGTAGGCCATCCAGGCCATCAGCCTAACTATGTCCATGGGCTTGAAAAGACGTGAGTGATCTTGCCTTGGATAGGCCATTTCCAGGATATTCACTCTAATCCTGGGAATAAACTCTTGTTGTTATTATATTTTCAATTTATTTTCCTGACGACACCTTCAAATGCATTTAGGCAACATCCCTGCTCAGTGGTGCCGCAGGGGATATGTGGGACTCGAGGTAAAGGCGTTGCCTCCTGACCTTCAGTGCTCTATTACGGGACGGCTCAGGATCTGCGCACGTGAGCGCAACTACACCGATACCGTCCCAACGCTGCCCGTCTAGGCACCTCTTGCACCAATTAGTGGCCATCATTCACTCCTCCACCGACGGCTGTTCGACTTGGCGCGTCCTCCTGACGAGGACACCGGGAGCAGCCATCGGACCGCACCCGGGCGACTTCGGGCTCGGTCGTGGCCCTGAAAAGGGCCCTCCACGTTTTCCAAGTTTCCCCACCACGTTACCAGGGTCCGCCACGAGCAGATTTCCGGACGTGGACCACAGACTGCCGAGACAAAAGCTAATTTATCTTTTTCCTTTTTTTATTCTATTTCTTCTTCCTATACCCTGCCTACAATTTATTTGGTGTAGATATATTATGTCTTGTTATTGACATGCTGCTATAGATTTTATTGCATTTGATTTTATGGCCGGCCGCCCTGCCTGATACAGATCTTAAGTAAGTATATTATAAAACTTGTTAGTTTTTATTAAAATATTTTTTTGTAAATTAATTATGAAACTTCAGTGTTAGAGTTTTGTATTAGTTTAATACGCATGTGCCCTTGTCCTAATATGACAGTGAGTTGACAAATTTGCTCCGACGATTATCGAACGAAAGCAGTCCGTTCCAGGAAAGGATATAACGATAGATCCCGAAAACGAAAACAGATGATAGTGTTAGCAATTCCCGATGTCCGGCCGATATCCGTCTTGATCTAGTATCCCCTCGACTATTTGTTCCTGGAAACCTAGATACCCTTCCAGAACTAATCCCGGAGGAGATATATAGTTCAACTCAAATTGTCCTAATATCGAGAATCTGAGTCCGTTTTTCTAGCTGGTAATGAAATATTACCTCTAAAGCTTAGTTTCCATTGTAACATTCGTTTTTTCAACGAAGGCTCGAGGAAGTAGTGTATCTTAAAATAAGGAACTAAGTATGCGCTTCTTCCTCGAATTTGATTTTCCATCGTGCTCGTAAAGAAAGCTCTCGGCGTTAATCGAGATAATGATGGAAGCGAGCACCCTCAACCACTGACTAGATATCTTAATATCTATTAACTGTCGAAAAATACAATGTTTTTTTAACACATTGTGATAAAGACCTGGTAGTTAGCCAGATGGAACTTAAACAAACTCTCTCACATGAACTTCGGGACTATGGTAGTGATTAACATAACATATCAGCGTTTTCGGAAATATTAGTCTATCACTAACATCGATAAATTTTACTGGCTACAGTGCGGCTTGCCAGCAGTATACGGTTTGAATACGTAGCCTAATATAAAAAAGCACAGCTGCAGCATTCCCAGAGAGAGTTAACGACAGGTAGGCAAGTGCTCGTAAAATATTTTGCCGAATCTTATGCAATATGTTAATAGACGATGTTAAAACGTATTCCCCGAAATAAAATTGAGAATAGGGCAATCAAACCAAAAGCTGCAGGATCAACTACTCAGCAGGCTACGATAGAAAAAAGCAGGTAACCTCCATATTAACGGGGCACGGACAAATTTCAACGTATTCATAATCTTATGTCAGATATGGTATTAAGTTTAAAATCTAATAAAAAAATTTGATAGTTTTTGAATGAAGTTCTTTTCTTTTCATTACTTTTTTTTTCACCGCGGAAAACCAAACCAGAGGTCGCATCCTGTACACATTGTAGGTAGCCAAACCGAAATAAATGTATTTCATCATGACAATCTGATCATGACAAAATCTTATTATAAATTATAATGCACGTGTATTGAAACATGCGCCTAGAGAATATCTAGAAGTGCCGCATGTAGGTGTTTGTTAAACCAATACTTGAGTTTTCTGCGTGGGTGTTTTTCGCAAATTCCAACCTTATAACATCGCACTAAACTTATTTCATTCAATATGTAGGTGCCTACCAAGCGACTTGAACACGGGCTTAAATATTCTATTCAGTTCTCGATATTTGCACGTTCATATTGGTGACTTGGTTATTTCTTCCTTCAAACAATGAAACTGTTATAATCACTACAAAAGATTTTTCGATGATATTTTCAAAATATAGACATTAAATCCAAAAAATGAGAAGTTTCTTTTCTTGCTCAAACTCGACCTATTTAGTTGTTGGCAGTTAAATTGTTTGTTTACGGTTGCGCACCATGAAATTAAAACAGTATTAAAAGCTTTTTGCGGTGGGAGTAGTTGTGTATTAACAGCCAATAACTCATAAAGCCTTCGATCGTGACATTGTAAGCTCAAGTTAGGTGAAGCGGGAACCAAGGGGATGCGGCTCCGTTGTTTTATTTATGAATAAATTAAGGGTAGGTTTGCGAGAGCCCGCTCGTATGGTCGGCCCCGAAATTGAATTATTTCCAGTCGGGCTCGCCCGTTTTGCTGATCGCGGTACGTCCGAACTAGGTATCCTCAATTTACATTACTTTATAGTCCACCACAAAATCAATTGGATTAATGACGATATTGTTTTTGACCTCAACTCGCTTCAGTAATGTCCTTGGTTTCGTTACATTTCCAGTTCATTGAATGTTCTGCAAAATTTTCTGAGCAAATATGTATAGCAGTATTTTCTTGTAACCTCAAGTTTATGGTCTTAAGCTTTCGTGTAGATTCTTAAATTTGTACTATAAGCGGGCCTTACTCGACATAAACATATCCTATCTGGTAATCCGGAACATAGTATCTGTGTGCCAAGTATTTTACAAATTTTCTTTCAGCGGTTTGCTCGTCATTAAATAACAAAATAAATAATCTAGTAGACTTTTGGATGTGCAATATGATTTTAATTGAGATATTTCTTCATCATTGGCTGATGTATCTCACTGTTGAAAACATGCTATCCTGAATGGTAAACACAATATGAGCCTGGATGTATCTAAAGACGTAATACAAACACACTAGCTTATGCAGATTGATGGGTATCAGTAGCAGTGATAACTGGGGCAAATGACTTACGCTTAGGTATGAACACGAGAACATCTTTGATCTGATTTAATTGAGTTTTTGTTTGCTGTCTAAAATAGCGTGTCGAGTATCAGATCATTGAGATTCTCGACCTGTTCTGGTTAGAACAATATTTATTTTTCAGTGACATTAGAATACCATACCCAAATGCTCTATAAATAGAATTTAAATAATCGGGAGTGGCCTCCCCTTGACTCTATCGCATACCGGAAACAACTCAAAAGTTGATAGAAACCTTGTATTTTGATGTCATACATGCATGTTAAATTTTGGTCACCCATCCGAGCACCGACCGCGCACTTGGTTGCTTAACTTTCGTGATCGACTACTCAAAAGTTGATAGAAACCTTATATTTTGATGTCATACATGCATGTTAAATTTGGTTGCAATAAGTTAAAGCATACTCGAGTTATCGTGTTAACGCACAGACACACACACATACATAATTCCAAAAACGGTATTTTTGGACTCAGGGAGGTCCAAAACGTGTAAATCCGTCAAAATCTCGAGGTCCGGAGGAGGCTTCCTCTATACTACTTATACGAGAAAGTAAAAATACGTCGAAGTGTCAATTTCAAAGTTCCGCCGTAATGCAATAAAAACAACTTAGAACGTGCCTTATCTTCGCAAGTTAGCGAATTAGATTGAGGTCAGTCTTTATAGAAGCTTAGGAAAACAGACTCGCCACTAGCGTCTGCTCCAACCCGATGCTTCCAAACTGAAATTGTAGGATATCGAGGGAAATACTGATTGGTTCGGTGTAATAGGATAGCTAAATCAAAGTTTCATTGTTTAATAACTCTCGGTGGGTTCTTCGAACATGATTGGATAAATTATCTTGACCTATTTCCGTTCACCAGATTATTAAACTAAAAGGATTTTCTGAACGCTTTGAATGAATAATTTTACAATTGAAAAAATTTATCGCCTTTGTCTGACTTCACCTCACTTATGGGTACGCAATGCGTAGATGTGCCTTCTGTGCTACTTTAGATAATGTTCAGGTATAGTGTAGCACCACATAAACTCTCTTGGTGTGAGGTGTGAGGATCCTAAAAAATTCTTTGAGTATGTCAGACGGGGAGTAGACAACCATTCCATAAGGTGCGTTTTTTGTCAATACTCCTTTAGTGCCATATTTATGGTACTTCTAGATAATCCTACAAAAGGCTCGAGCCCATTGAGGTTTTGAGCCGATCCTTTCCTTGTTAGTTTGTCAGCATTTTCATTACCTTCAATCCCTACATGTCCCGGTACCCACACTAGTCTGACTTGGTTGTGTTTGCCTAGATTATTTAGTGTGGGTATCGCATTCAAGACTAGTTTTGAATTGACTTTGTAGGTAGTTAAGGCTTGGCATAAATGCCTGCCCCTGTACCTGACTTCATTTTTGATCCGTCAGTGTACCATATGAGACTGTTTTCCTTTGGGGTTTTGAGTCCTCGCTTCCATTCCTCCCGCGTAGGTAGATGGATGCAGAATGTTCTCCTAGATACAGACGATGGTTGGTTTACATAGCTTGTTATCGTTGTGACGATATCTAGGTTTAGATCCTTTTCAAATTTGGTGTGTCGTGTCCTCGGCTGTGAGTCCTTCCATGTTCCATATACTGTAACCTATGGAGAGTGTCTCTTGCTTGTGATTCGTTGAGTATGTGCAGCGGTGTTAATCCAAGGATATTTTCTATGGCTGCCGTTGTTGTGGTCCGGAATGCTCCAGTGATGGCCAAGCACGCCATTCTCTGAAGTATATCATGAGATTAGAATTAGCGCGCATTTGACACTCCGACAGAACGTGTACCTACTTGTTTACAAAAAGAAGATCAGGTGAAACTTGGAGATAAATATTGTTGCGTGAGTTGTAGTACTGACAATGTGCTCCTTTGCAACTCCGGCTAAATAGACAGCTCATGGTTAGTTATTATTAAGGCTGAGCATACTCCTTATTTCTAAAGGGTACGAACTATAAATACTAGAAATTAAAGAAAGTGATTAACAGTAGAGATCATCTAATCTAAAACTGAACTTTAGACTTGATGCTAATCGAAGCGTGCTACCACGGTCTTGTCTAGCCGGCGACTGATTCAACTGAATGACTACAGCTGAGTGTGTTGCATCTGTACACTGATTGTGCATGTAAGAATAAGTCAATGCAGCGGATTTCAGTTTTAGATTAGAAGATCTCTAACTCCTGTATTGTTTTTCTTTATATGACGAGAAACCATCAAAATCACCGTACTTACAGATAATTCCTTCATTATTTCTTAGAACAGACCGGCTTCGTTGGAGCCACCGCGAAAAACAAAAGGGACGGGACTCTTCTCACATCACAACAATGCCACCCTTAATCAAACTCTAAGAAAATCTCTCGTAAGAAAATACGTTCATTTATTTCAAATTATTATAACTATGATACTCTGACGTTGTATGGAACCCAATATCTAACTCTCATGTCTCAAAGTAAATTTTATAAAAAGAAAATGAATTTTGAATGAAAATCGGTAATCGATAGCGCTAATAGATTATGTCGCGTGGTGACAGCACTGGCTCCGTTTCCACCAGAGATGTGCGAGGGAAATGTGTCGTGCGAGGATGTCTAGCTGTGCTGTGAATATGTGTGGGGGTTTCCGCCAAGGCTGTGCGAGGAAAATGTGTCGTACGAGGATGTGTACATAACGAACACTGTACATATTATATGTTGTTTACGAAAGTGTTTTTAATTATAATCATACAATAATTTATATTCTGAGTGTGGGAAATTAATTATTGACAGAGGAAAACACTAGGCATTTGCCATAGTCGTGGAATGTAAGGGTATCCTCCTCAGAAACTACATGAAATGTGATAAAAACATTGTAAATCGATACTTGTTTACGAATTTACTCCATAAACTTTGATATTCTATTTTCAACAACGTATTTAAACTTGTATGCAATATCTCAACCTGCAACCTACCAACTCTTTTCTTACAGGTTTTGTCTAAAAAATCGAAAATAACACTCTATTCGAAACTTCGAAACACAATAAGTACACATTGTAGCATGTTAGATGCTTCAATATGTGCCTATTCTGTTTCGAATAGAGTTCGGCTGAGAGTACTACAAAATATGATACACATATACGTCTATTTCATTTTATACTCAATCTGATACTCAATATTAAATCTCATGCAAATTTCCAGGCCGGTAACAAGAGTGAAGCTTGGAATGGAGCCCTAATTGGTAACTTTTTGGGGTCGGGTGGCTCAATTAGTTGTTACCTTCAATTAAATTTTCAGAGATTGAGCGTACTGTTACTGAAAATCATTATCTGAAAATCTACAATTTTAGGTAATAATCTGTGTTGTCTTTGTGCTGGTCAATAAATGATTTTCTTCATTTTTTCTTTTCTTAATTTCTAATAATATATGTACTTAATATTATTTTTAGCATTGTCGAACTCTCAGAATTGGATAATTGTTATTGTTTAAATGTTAATTTTTATTTTCCTTGCTGATGTATAGATATGATAGTATAGTCACGGTAAATATAACATTACCGTGGTATAGCGCAGATATCAAGCTTTATATCGGTACAAATTGCCAGTAATACTTACTCTGCACTAGACAGTACAGGGAAAATAATATTCATATGTGGACTTATGTAATTTCTTAAAATAACACTTCATTGTCGTCATTTTTCTTAAATCGTTTTTCTGGTTTAAGTTAGGCAATCCTCGACCGTCGTTCAATTCTTAACATTCGTTTATCCTAATACATATCACTATATGCAATCCTCGATTATTTTCTTCCAGCCCCCCTCGGCGCCATTAATTTCAAATCAAGTATGTATTTAACCTTTAACTGCCAATATAGAGTCTCATAAACTCCGGTGAAATAAGGTTTTTTTTTTGGTGAAATGATTTTTATTATTTTAGTGAAAAATAACGTCTAATGATAAAATTATTGAGAAAAAAACATTATAACGAAGAAGAATTCCTAAATAATACAGTGATGTGGATGGGGATAATGGTATCTAATTCGACTCAGAGACCAGAAAGACTGGCAATCCACAGGTACTGTTTATCATGACGGACGTGTGATTGCAATTGCAAACAAATCCTATTTGCCTAGAATGTTCACAAATGATGTGTGGACTTTCTGTCTCTAAAAGTGGTAAAGGGCTTGCAATTTTATATAAATTTAGGAATTTTGATTATAAAACTCTATTCGAAAAGATACAGCATACGTTGATTAATTATTTGATTGTGATTTATTATTTGATTGTTAATTTCTTATAAATTAATAAAGAAAAAATCCTAATTTCGTTTATTTTTTCATAATAAATCACGTTTATCGAAATTCATTAATTTTTAGTTTCTCTAACGTGTTCAACAGATTTAAGATTATTTGATAAATGTCTTAGATTTATTATATTAAAAACTATGATAAAACATATTTTATTTTTCTCCTAATGTCATAATTTAATTATTTTGAGAGCTGAAAAGAGAAGAGTCTAAAATACTCTAGATTGGTAGTTATGTGACAAAAATAAGAGGTAGATAGCTAAGGGTTAAATAGAGCGTATTCTATAGTTGACCCAATCACGATAGCTACTCCAGAATATGTGTCATTGCTTAACAATTCTGCAAAAAAAGTACCTAAATGAATATCTTATTACATTACCAAGAAGAGATAATGAGATTTTTTGCTCTTACTAAAAAATTTAACTAGAAACTTAGTAACATCGGCTAATTTGATCTTACAAAATACACTTCTGTCCCTAAAGTCTTCATAAATACATAGATGATGGCGCATGTAGGAGAAATATACCAATTTTAATACTTTGGGAGACAGGTACAAAAAAAATTAAAAATGACCCTGAGACTTACTGAGTAATTAACATTGCTGTCCGTATCTTATTACTACCCTTTCATATCAAGTTCATTATGCGGAATGAAATGCATATCGCCTCCTTCACGCGGAGCCACAAAAATGTTTCATTATAATAAACGGGAGGTCGCAAAAATATATATTTTGCAAACATTATAAATCCCTTTTCAGCTGATTTCGGTTTGGCAACGCTAACACGTCATGCCCTGTTTTGTGTGAAAAGAGCACAAGCCGCATTAAAAGTCCGGCTGTTTTGAGCTAGGCATCGGTGTGTGTGAATGAAGGCGGGGGTGGTTGGTCCGCGCAGCCTCCGACGCGCCCAGCCTGCCAGTCGACACCGCGCCGAGCGGGAACCGAAACGCGTCCGCTCCTGAGCGAGAAACTAACCAAATAGTGATATCAAACGAGTGTTCATTCTTTGTCGTCGTAAGTAATTCTGACACGGTGTTGAAGTGGCGTGCGGCTTTATAGCTTCGACCTCCCTGGTAACGGCGGCCCGTGAACAACCTTGAACTGCAATGAATGCTACTGGTGTCATTTTTGCGTTGTTAAGGGGCAATTACTGACGGCGATATGATGTAGCGTGTCGGTAGTCACCTGGCTGTCTGGAGGTCGTCTCCTAGACGATGCGGATTATGCCCGTCTTCTCTAAGAGCATTGCACTTGATTGATATTGAACCCATTTTACTTTTTAGCGACTGATTTTCAACAAACAAATTGCCATATTTATGTAAATAAGATGCTAAGTCTATTTCTTTGCCCCTATAATTTTATTATCAACATAATACTTAAGATGGGGTAAAAGTGTCCAAACTTTAATTTAAATTAATTTTGCGTGGGTTTCAGTCAACCCTTAGTCCCTTGTCTTTATTAGTTAATTGGATCGAAAGGTAGTAATTGTGCCGAAAAATGTGATTTTCTTTTAGGGTAACTTGCTATTTGCGAATTGGTAGACTGAGTAATGGAGTCTTAACTCCAGGAATTCCCAATGTTTGACATTCGGTAATCTCTTTGTTAGGGTTTGGTATGCATATAGGCGGACTGAGTTCGTGTTAACTACCTTAATCCCTCTTCTGAGCCTCAAGTCGAGCTGGGCTTAGAAAGACCTAGTTCTAATAGATATATGTATGTACATGCCGCCCTTGTCGTAAAATTTCTGTAACACGTATACCTGTCTGTATTCCGAAACCATCAAGTTTAACAATGTTAATTGAATTGGGTTCTTTGATAATGATTACGGGGGAAGTTGCGAGTCTTGGTTGGAACGAATGAGAAATTTGCTTCGAATGAATAAAGTTTGAATTGTATCATCTGTTAAAACAATAGGTACACCTTCATGTTAAATGTCCTGACGTTTCATTTAATTAGAGACAGTAAAATATCTAAATGAAAATGCTCCTACAGGACTTAATTCGTCTCGTAAATGTATAACTTCATTACGCTACCCTCTTCATGGAAGCTTTGGCTGATATGTTCCCGGGATATAATCTAATGCTGACCCTCGGTCTTCCATTTTCAGAATTCAAATTTCCAACCGACGATATATTCTGTAGTACCTTGGTTCAATTCCAATCCATTCATGGATTTGAATATCGATTTTCGTAATTATAAAGATGGCCATTCATATCGTTTTGTGTGTAACCCCTGTGCCTATACTTTTTTTTCTAAAGTATTTGAAAGCAACACATGAATGCTTTGGACTGCTTAATTCATGCGAATTAATGAAAATGCCTCTTCTAATTAATTTATGTCAGCTGCTGTTTCAAGTTGAACACTATCAGGAATGCGACCTTTAATAATGCGTAGGTAATAATATAACAAGAACGATAAATTTACCTAATGACAATTGAGAGCAATGATGAAGCGCTGTAATCCTACTGTGACTAAACCTGATAGTATAGTTAGTATTATCGCTATACGAGTATTTACGATTTCGTCCAAGACAACGGAGGGGCAGAAATGAGCAGAACCTGATTTGTTCTAGAGGATGGGCATTTTTATTGCAGACAATTCAAAATTCCCTATACCATAATTAATAATTTTGCGTATGGTGTTATAGATAACGATCTCAAAATTTAAGTTAATTAATATGGTATTCGGGAAAAATAAATATTTAGTCTCCCGATTTTCCTCCGTATTGCGGAAACACGATAAATTTGTCCCGACTACTGTCAGAAGATGGCAGCTGTACCAAAAACGTCACGTCAGTGATGTGAAATTGCGACTGCTAAAACCTGAGACTAAAACTCTATCACAAACCTAACCTTTATATATTATGATTTTGTCTTATTGCATTCAAAGTAACACAATTTAAAATTCTTCTTTATCGCAACAATCGCGAGTCTCTTACTAATAGTTCCAGAGTAACCAAAACGACGACTTTACAGAGTATTAAGACTTTACACTTTACATAATTTAAAACTGATTATGCCACAATATTTTATTGACATTTTTTTTTGCAAATAAGATATAAATATTATATAGATACGCTTTTATATATTTTTTTAATTATAATTGTGTCAAACAACTTATTAAAAACAAACGCGGTTTTTAGCAGCATTTTCACAGAAACTACTTTATGTGCTCAGCTACTATTTTGTTAAAGGAAATAAACACTCTAAATCGATTTAAGTATTTGTATAAATGTAAATGTGACCCTTGCAAAAGTTTAAGCACCATAGTTGTTTCTTTCATAACTCACTGCTGTCATGAAACGAATCGCCTTTTTACTGACTACAATGGATATCGGCCATGATAAACATTTACGAGCTACCTACCGTTTTTCAGGTGACAACTCAAGGAATAAAGTGTGTCCACCGTTTAAAATTCAAGAGACATGTATTTTGTGTGTGATATTAGTCACATTTCAACTTCTCAATTGATTAACTTCTTTATGCGAAGATTAAAACGTTTAATATCATTATAAATATGTCCATTGCAGTGATTTTTGACATTCTTCATACTTTATATGTTATCTTATTGATAATGCAAAATTTGAAATTATTTTCATAGAGGAGAATGATTAATTTGGAACCCGAAGAATACTATATGATTTTGTATCTTCCATAGATGTAGGTTGCATAGATGGAGTTCGCTAAAGCACTTTGACACTAAAAATGGGTTAATACATTTAGTATTATTCTATTTGTACTCTGGTATAGAAATCATTAGTATCTGATACAAGAAATACAAGTGACGTAAAGTTATTTTTCCAAAATATCCCATTTATATTCTAAGGCTTGAACAAAGGTACTTCGAGCTATTAAAAGATTCACAAGACCACTTCAATTCACTACAATCGAAAAGATAATCGCCGTTGGCCATTTTTTTAAAAGCTTTCACTGGATACGAAGGCAATCCCTATGTAGAATAATATTATAATAAAGCCGTGAATTAGTCTGCCTTTTAAATAAAAAACTTAGCCAAATTAAGGATAAGTTCAAAAATTCAGGTGTTGTATTTTAGGATCTTTATTATCTAAGCCCTCCTTATTATTTAAGAAACCTTTGAAAAGAACGGTCAAAAGGAGATGTATTGGTAAACATTTCAAATTCTGAGTAGTTGTGGTACTAAAGCTGTTAACAAATACTCGTAGTTCATAATTCACTCTCAACTGTAGATTTAGAGAAAAATCCCTCTTATACGAAGGCTTATCTTAACTAACAGATAAGCTAACTTAATTTTTTTTGCAGTACAGCAGGAAATTGAAATATCTATCACGTACGGCGTTTAGAAGGCTGCCGGCGTGTCGTACCAGAATGTCGCTCTCGGCATTCGTGAATATGAACTGTTATTAAAGTTGAAATACTAATGAAAATAATAACTTATTTTAAGGTAGTCGTGAATGCTTTAGTCAAATTATATTTTTTTTAAAAACGCTGCCTTGACCAGGTCATATCGTAAAATGGCCTGTTATTTCCTGACTAAGAACGTTTAATGATATTGACAGTGCTATTAAGAGGGGGTATAAAGCAAAATTACCAATCTTTGATTTGATTTTTACACCCCAAAATAGGCCACAAGCCACCCCATTTTTTTTTATTTACCATCAGCGAAAAGTATTAAAAATCCACATATCAAAGTATAGGTAATGGATAGATAGTCCGACTCGTGCTTAGCCAATTTTATCTAGTTATTTCGCGTATACTATGTGCGATCACAAAAAAGAAAAATCATGAAGCGAGTGCCACCTTGCGGCTGCGAACTGCGATGTGCAAAAGGGGAAGGGTGAAACGCGCGGGTGAATTCTGATATTTTTCTTGGTTTATGCCCGCTCTTAATGAGAATATACCTAAAATATTCTCCGTGCATGTTTGCAAACTTCCGTATCTGTCTTCTGTCTAATTCTATCCGTATTCATTATTTTGTAAAATCCCTAGTAGGGATGCTTAGTAATATACTTTGATATTATGTATTAAAATATGGACGCAATAATATGCATAGCATTGAAAATAAACTGATTTAAGCTGGAAATTAAAGGTAAGTTCGTGATATTTTTCCATGCTTAAAAATATTTCATTATATGTTTTCGCCCAGACTAAAATCTTTCAAATATAATGTAATATCTATTTTAAAAAAATGGGGTGGCTTGTGGCCTATTTTGGGGTCTAAAAATCAAATCAAAGATTGGTAATTTTGCTTTATACCCCCTCTTAATAAATTCTGCATTTGTCTCGTAATTACTTATTTATTATCTATAATTTTCATGTTCCAATTATATTACAAAAATCTGCTTTCCGTGTAAAGCTTTCAAACCCTGCACCTAGCTGCAACAACCAGCGTAGGGTAAATTGAAAAGGATTCCGTTTGCATGAGGGCCCGTTTGTTGGATTAAATTAGCTTAGTTTCCAATTGTGTAACGAAAATACATAAATCTTAATTCGAGAATCTGAAGTTAAACTAAATTTGTAATGAGAAAATGTCTGTATTGTAATGGTACATAGCACTGTAACCACTCGTAAAGAAGAAAGTCTTAAGAATCACCTTGCCCATAAAGCAGAAATTTATGAGGGGTAATTACATGTTATTACCATAAGTAATGTTTGTCGTACACCTTACACCAAAATAACTCAAATTACAAAAAATTGATTTGTTTCGTTAAAGTTCACGTGTTGTATGTATACTTGAATAAATAGGAATTAATCAGAGTAAGACAGCAATGAAGAGAATTCGATGATAATACTCATCTTTGTCAAAAGAAGTACTGTAGACGTAACTTACAAGTAAATCAAGTTTAGCAAAACAAAGCTTAAGTTTCGCAAAGTACGAATTTTTTACGCTATAAAATTTGAAAAAATAGCAGGACCAAATTAAGTTCATTGGAAAAAATGTTGGTATCTACTATAAGCACCATTTCCTTCACAACCATCATCTTTATCGGATAGAACGTCAACGTGTTTCCGCCGATCCAATCTCATGGTGACCCCGCACGTTAGGTATATTTAATCAAATCCAACAGTGTTTCATTGACCAGCTCACAATTTTCACCTCCTATTTTCCTTTGAGAATGTTGTAAAACAAACTTAACTATAAATCTAATATTTTTTTCCTTGTTTGCTGATATTGGTTTTTTGATTGTGATAATGTCACGACTTGCTTTTATATATTAGACACAAGCCCACGGCTGCTTTGCGAGTACCTACCTTTTTTGCTACGTGTTTGGTCTAACTGCCAGATATCGTACTATATTTTTAGTCGAAATTTGTTTGTTTTGAAATTTTAGTTCGTCCCATTATCCATACCATTGGAAATGTCTTATATGATCTAGGAATTATTTCGTCATGAATTGATGTAAAACAATACATTTTTTTATTATGGAAAAGGGGACAAACGAGCAGACGGTTTTCCAGGTCGTATCGGTTCGGGAACACCGCTGGCGAAAGTTGGTTCCACAGTCTTGTGGTCCGCGGTAGGAATTGGAACACTCCCCGTGATACAGGCGATAAAAGATGCAGAGTGATGCCTCATCTCTACGCAATGCCAAAGTATCAAGCCGATCAGAAAGGGCTGGTTCGTCAACAATTCGAGCTGCTCTCCTTTGTATGCGGTCTAAGGGAAGAAGTTGGTACTGGGGTGCGCACGCCCACAGATGAGAGCAGTATTCCATGTGGGGCCGAATTTGCGCCTTATATAGTTGTAGGCGATGGGCCGACTTGAAATACCGCTTCGATCTATTGAGCACACCAAGTTTCATGGAGGCCAACTTAGCTTTACTCTCCAAATGACCGCGGAACTGAACGTCACTCGATATGTTGACCCCCAGGTTCTGATACTGGCTGAGGCTATTAGGGGAGTGTTTTGGAACTGAGGGGATGCGACAAAAGGATTTTTTTTGGTATAAATTTAAATACACCGTCTGTGTCTTGAACATTTGGCACTTACAAAATATCAAATAACCAGGAGTACACAATAAGTCACATTCTAATTACGGGCAACTAATAATGTTAGCCATTTTGAACAGCCTGAGGCGTCGTCCTGAGGCGTGTCGTCATAATTGGCATCGATCTTACGACGACACGCTGCGTTTTCATCGCGCGATGAGCGAAATATTTCTGTGCTCGCGTAATAACTTGCCAGTTCAATCAGGACACTGTAAAGAAATATTTAATGTAGAACTCATCTTATCATCATACGACCGTTTGCCAATTAGGACGACGCCTAATTGTCGTACGATTACGCGATGCGTTTTCGTCGCGTGGTCGTGGTTTGTTTCAACTGGAGTGGCCTAATAAATCGAACGATAACGATTGCACGATGACGATCGTCAGTTGCTCCCCGTATTGTACTCTTGTGATATCGCGTGACAAATTAGGACTGTTTAAAGAGATTTGTAGCTTTGATTTCATGATCGCACGCCCATTGTACGATAATTATATGATCGTTATTAAGCGATTTCTGTGCTCGTGCGATGACTTGCGGCTTCAATCAGGACACTGATGAAATCTTATATATTGAACTTATCGTGCGATCAGAAAGCATCGTGACATTGTACGTACGATCGTTGCCAGTTAGGACGACGCCTAAGGTCAAAATTAAACAAAAAAAGTCAAATTAAATTCGTTTTCCGTATAAGTTACTGCTATATTTTAATATATAATTATTCTTATTTTCGTTAAAATAAATAGATTTCACTCAATTAATCTGTGTTCAACGGTAAATAAGATAAGTGCGAACGGAACGATTTTGTTCCGTATTGGTCCGATCAAATAATTTTGCGAGTGACGAGCAATTGCAAATGGATTACGAATTCATACTATTAATGAGGTGTCATACAATTCGACATCGGCATTACGATACGCCAATATACAAAATCCCCGGCTACTATTAATAGCGTTAGCTCCAGTTGCTAGGCAATAGAAAACGTGGGCAGAATTTACCCCTCTTGTCAATACTTCAATACGAATCCCGTATTTCACCGAATACCTCGTAATGAGTATGTCAAGTCACAAGTAACATTAATGTCTGGCATACAAACATATCCAATACTACCACAACCTTAGATTATAATAATTTTGACACACCAATTGTGTGAGCCAAAAAGGAGGTTTTATAGATATGGATGTAATAAATTTTCGAAGTAAACTCAAACAACTCAAGACAAAATGATTCTATCACAAGACATTTTCTCTAGCAACAAATCAGATTAAAAATAATTTCTAGTACCTATCCATATTTGTAGGTTTTATCGCGTATTCATAATAGCGATAAATGTAACAAGTTTAGTAGATATTAGGCTGTTATTATAATAGTGAAGATAATATGATATAGCCGCCCAATGAACGAAATATACCTTGTCGCGTTGCGTCGTGGGCGCGCGCTCACTATCCATACATTTCGCGCACGCCCGGGACGCAAA
Source organism: Elophila nymphaeata (assembly GCA_955850985.1). NCBI lineage: Eukaryota > Metazoa > Arthropoda > Insecta > Lepidoptera > Crambidae > Elophila > Elophila nymphaeata. The sequence goes on along the minus strand of OY039076.1, from coordinate 11,592,137 downwards.
CAGCTTTAGTTCTCACTATTACCACGAATTTTCCATAAACTACCATTCATATTAGATTGTCATTTTTCAATTGTAAAGATGCCTTCTTTTTAGAATATCGCTGTGAAGTACTGTAGTACTTTATAAACGTATAAAATATCTTCTCTACCATAAGCTGCTGCAGATTGAAAACATTTTAAAGGAGGTGATTATGGTCTGTTTCCAATTTTCTTTAATATTATATAATTATCCTTCAACAAACAATAAACTTCGTCGATAAAATTAGATGATTAATAACTACCAAAAATATGTTCGTCTTGTAGTTTAAACCTATTGAACATACCTACTGTCTCTTTCCACGAGAAAAATATAATAATAATATAATAATATATTTTCACGCTCACACCAATTATCTAGCCCGAGATAAGTATCATTAAGAACTTGTGTTACGGATACTAGATAACGGACATTTTTTTTTTTTAATATACATAATAATTTTAGATATTTTTATAAATAAACTTAAATAAATATATAAACAACCATGACTCGCAAACAAACATTCGTGTTCGTCACATAAACATTTGCCGCTACCAGGATTCGAACCCGGACCGCTTGATGTGTAGCCAGCTGTACTGACCACTCCACCACGACGGCGTCAAATGACGCATCTACAATTCGTAAGTTGCAAACAATTTTATAACAACCTGCAGCTCTTGTTATAAGGAAACGATTTGAGGTTACGTTCTACAGGAAAGCCGGGACCTAATGTAACCGTGACCTACTTTCCTGAAGCCAAGGTGACATCGCGTTTCAATACTCGGATAAACAGAGTATGCAGAGCTATAAAAATAAAATTATTAGCCAGTACTTGTTACTTAGCGACCTTTTAAGTAATATAATATAATAAACAGATAATTGCTCTAAAAAAAGAAATATTAAGTAAACCTTCGCCGCACACACACACCTGTACCCCTAGTATGAGTTTGTTAGTTTTCGAGCTCGATCAAACGTATCGTCTCTTTTCATATATTGCCCACTAGCGCCACTAGCGTAAACTATCAGAAACAGTGGGCAATGTATGAAAACAGAAGTATGAGTTTGTTAGTTTTCGAGCTCGTTCAAACGTATCGTCTCTTTTCATACTTAAGGGTACTGTGTGCAATATATACGCAATTAATACGTAATAAGCGTCAAGTTATATAAAAGAATATTGTACTTAAAAATATGGATCATTTTCTTCTTTAATGGACTTTGCAATAGATACTGTTTCGAAAGAAAATTCAAATAATTGCTATTACAATTACTTTTCATTCATCACCCTACTGATTAACGCTTTGTTCTCAGGACAATTTTCTATCGAAATTATTTACTGATATATTTATTATTTTAATCAAAACCAAGATGATAAAACTAAGTTAATATTTGTGTAATTTTATTTGTAGGAAATATTTGTGCAAAAGCCTGAACTCTAACCTTTAAGCATTTATTTATTTACTTGGGCAGTGTTAAAAGAATAAAAATAGCCAAGATTAATAATTATAATTGTGACTTCATACTCTAACTCTTCATAAAGAACATTTAAATTTCGCTTCACAAATAGCTACTGAAATCAAGAGAAGGATATTTGATGTTCAAAGTACCTACTCAAATAGTTTAGTTATTAGATCATAATGGGAACTGCCTTTAATTGAAGCTCTTTAATCGTAGGGGCTATTGACTCAATTCCTTTAGATTGGGATCTGTTGGAAATTAAAATAAACAAATGCTGTTTATATTTGATCTCTGTTCAATCTAGTACAGTAGCGTTATATAGAAAAGTCTTTATCGGTACTGATACAACATTCAAGTAACCTTTTCCTTTTTTAGCAGAATATTCTTCGCCTTTCTTGTCTTTGTTTATATTTCCTTTATTGCCAATGACACGTTAGTAGTTACTTATGTAACTTTAAAGAGCTGTACCGCGACAAAATAATACTAAACATAATTAAAGCGCTAGATGTCGTGATGCTTAGCCCCTAAGCTGTTAATCATAAGTCATTTGACCAAGACTTGTCTTTCCATGATCATCGAAGACTAGCAGCGTCAATATACTGCACCAAAATACTATATTCTAAGGGCGATAAAAACCACCTTTTATAACTTTTAAACTTTATTTTTTAAAAAATACGCCCGTAAACCATTTCTATAACAAGTTAAATTCGATAGTAAATGTCCTCGTTTTTCATTCAAAATCTAAACATATTTATTGACCTTTGGATCAAAAAACACTAACCACTCCACTAATAATCCATTGTAATCTTGTTGAAAGTCCCAGTTATGTCTTCATGATTCCTTTTCAAGGAATACAGAACAAATTAGGATTTATTTTTTACACAAGGATGTTCTTCGAATTTGTCTCACTTGATGGTAAATATTATCATAAATTATCGAAGACGTAACATTTAATTTTTAAAACTAGAGGAATATCTGAAAAATCTTGTAACATAGCATAAGAAAGTAAATTGATTCGCGGTAATAATATCCAATGGCTCTTTTTTAATAATTGCATAAGAATTTTGTGAACTGGTCCAAAAAACGTTCAAAGGCTTTGAAAATCCTGAAAGTAATGTGTTCCGAAGCGTGAACGCCGCGAGATATTATCTTCCGGCAAAGAGCTATAAAAATCATATAAATATTCACAAAAATGTCACATAGAAATGTGACGAAGCAAACTTAAAGTGAAACATAGCGAGCCTTTGAAACGTAGAACAAATAAAAGGCCCAACGAAAACCGTCCCGCATTGTTTTGTGACTCGTGACCTATAAATGGAGGTTTCCCTCATCCTCAATGTCGTAATATGTTCCCATTAAAGCTTGTTGATTAAAACCCACGATGAGAAAATTGGCTGCATTCTCGCTGCGGCACGACGTAAGAAGCTTCCTGCATCATCTTCAGTGTCAAAGACATTTAAACAGTTATCGTCATCAGTTGTGCTGTCTAAAATATCTGTGTTTATTTACAATATATCTTAGATACTAAATATTTGAGAAAATCCAAACTGATCGCAAAGTAACGCGGAAGCGGTAACGGATAACCAATGCAACTGCTCAACCCTGCAGAGATATCTCATTGTATGACGGCAGTGGACTGATGACCCAGTGACCCATATCTGGACTGCAGTTAGCGTCCTCTGTACACCTTGCTATTTGTTCCGCTTCTGGCACTGATTTTATGACGAACTTGTGAATATTCACAATGTTGTTATCTCTGTGTAAGGTTGGAAGGCAAAGAAAAATATGGTTAAATTTTGTTTTGGTAATAATTTTACCATGAACATTCAGAGAACAACATTAGCAGCTCAAACAAATAAATTAATATTTACGATTTGATTGTTTTTCTATTAAAGTACAGATTTTATTTCAAGGCAAGCTGCGCTATGACTAGTGAAGGACATGACAATTAAATAATGTATGTAACTTCAGATATACTTGACTGCTCTTTTTGCAATTTATCATATTAGTTCCCCTTGTCCATATAAAGTTGCCATCTAATCATGTCTACTACAAATTCAATTTTCCAAGCCAAACAAACTTCTTGTCATATATCAACTTCACTCTCTCTCTCCATCAGATCTTTTTGCGAACAAAATATTTTTGCATAAACAATAAAGTAGACACTGTATTAGTCTATAGGGAAATCAGTAATAAAACGGAGCCTTTCAATTTACCCTTATGCTAGTAGCGATATTTTTAGATATTTACGTATTAAAATAAATATGAAAAATAAACAAATAAACTGATATAACCCCAACAATACAATAGGTATTCTTTATTGCACACTTAACAAAACATCGAAGTAGTGAAATTTAATGAAATGCACATGGCTTTTTGATGCTGTAAGTGTCGACATACCGAATAATCGCTATGATTTGGATCAAACTATTTCCAAGCAAATTGGAAAAACTTGGCGTATGATTCTATTTGAGGCTTTATTGCCAAACTACTTACTGCAAGCTGTGTAGATCATGTTCATCGGTAAACGGGAACTCGTTATGCGGATAATTATCAAAAGTAGAACCTGCCTATTAGCGAAGATTGGAAAAAATTCAATAAATGCAACTTTTTATTATTTTTCTCTTACTGACAATTGCCTGGGCTTATTCCATCGTCAATTAAGCTAAGCAATTCGAGCCGAGGTAATTTATCTAAAGCTGGAGATTGATCGATAAACCTTATGGATTCCAATTTACTCTCGTTCCAATTAAAAACGCACCATTAATTTTTTCGTTGCACGTCTGAATTAAGCCATAGCAGCACCCTCACGGGAAATTAGTACAAGGTGCAGCTATTTATTGTCCTAGATTCTTGAGATGCCTCGTTAAAATTTTAATAGTTGGTAAGGTACACTGCTTACAAGAAGATTTAATTTTTATTTAGGTTTAGTTCCCTGTAAATCTTGTCCTATTATATTTAAGCAAATGCGAGTAAATCTTTAAAAAACCGAATAGCCCCAATTGGTCCTTAAAATTATTTCTTTAAGGAATTCTGATTATTTGATTGAACAGACAAGAAATAAAATCAGCACCCAAAGAATTTAAATAATTTCATTACTCTGGTTATATCGCAGAAACTAATTTAATAACGTATGTTACAAATAAACAATCCACCAGTTTCATTAAAATTTATAGTAATGTAGTAGTTACATTAACTGGATTGAATTTAATGCAATGAACTGAATTGAAGTGGAATCTGTTTGTGATATGAATTAGTTTTATAACTAGATGCTCGGGTAAAAATTTGTTGTTCCTTGGGACCTTTCGTATTTTAAATTTATTTTGTTTACAGTAATTTTAAATATGAAAAACAGTATAAATTCCGTCGTAAATATAAGTAAAGAAAATACCTTTTATTGTTTGAAAGAAAAAAAACTCTTAACATTTGGATTCAATTCCCAAACATTCCATGAAAAAATCATTCTGATAAAAATTTACGCGCCATCGTTCATTTATCATACGTGATGATAGTTAAAATTTTTGCTTTTTGCGTTGCGATCTACTAAAAATATTTATAGAGTTTGCTTAACGAAGCGACATGATTTACGGTTAATTAATCTCGAAACTAATCTTGATAAATGATAACAGAATGAACTATTTTCATTTAACCTTGTACAGAAGAACTTTGCATGACTGCTATTAGCTTGTAGGTATATAGTATTAGAGTTGTAGGTATATTAACAGGCACAGAGATGAGGGTACCTACTAAGTTCCGTGCTGTGGTTTGCCACAGAGTAACCTTAGTACTAACGGTTTACAGCTCTCTCATTATTCCGAAATTTCTCTTGGCTCGCAGTGTTAGCCTAATTTTTTATTTAGGACAACGAACAATTACATAATCTCCATAACTAATTAAAACTGTTATATATAGATTGGTTTCATTGGGTAACCAGTGGCATTGTCCACGACAGAGGTTTTACAACATGAAATATTGTTCAAGGCAAAATTCTTTTTTCATCTGAAATCTACTTGGTGCACGGTGCAGAACTTTGCTAACCATAACCGTGGTATCAAAGTTGATCTACTTGGTACACGGTACAGAACTTTGCTAACCATATCCGTGGTGTCAAAATTGTTATGCAATAGCATTTTTTGATCGTAACCTACGTGATTTGCCATGTTTCTTTCTCAACCATTAATATTTGAATGTAGCAGTCTCACAGTGTCTACTATCTATACAAATTGTGTTACTTCGCTCTCTTCCTTCACTTCCGAATCCGAAACAGGGCTTGTGACATGATTTTTTAAGCCAAATTTTCTTCGTTCTTCCTTTTTTGTTGCTTTTCTTAGAAAAGTAGGTTTACCACCGTTCATAAATTGATTATTCAATATTGAGACTGCTTTGAAAGAAGCAGGCCGTATAAAATAAAGAACCTCTTTCAGGAAATTAATTTTGTTTACCTGGTATAATAATATATAACTTTTACGATTTTTTCCTATTTCATCCCGCGTGTGTCGCAAAAAGCGACTACTTAATTGTTTTTTCTGAAACCTGTGCACGTCGCACATCGTCGGGATTCACTCGCAGGGAGGCGGCTGGACATTAAATTCAAAATCCAAAATCAAGTGTAGTATGTCGATCAAAACATACTGCACCGAGTACCAATAAACTGAGAGCAGGGTAGGAAGACGGGATCTCACTTTTATAATTTACCCAATTATCTTAAAATCGAATATTCTACCAATATTATTTAACTAACCACAAAAATAGAAGCTCTTATTTTTCTACAATAACGTTTAAAATACTCTTCTTATAAGTTAATGCCATATCAAATATCTTTTCACCTTCGCCTCCTTATATTCCCCATTGAGGTTCGAAGTATTATTAATAACGATCCTTTCACCTACGTATAAATCCGACCTCTTTCTCTCTTGCTAAAATCTCGAATGAACTTTAGCACTCTTCTGGCGTGTTACCTCGAGTATAAATGTTTTATTTCTCGTGCACCTGAGGGCTTCATATAAATAATTATAAATGGTTTCTCCGCTTCGGGGTTAATGATTTTCATTTATTATTACTAAACGATTAATGTTGCTATATTTTTATTTACTTTCGCTTCTTGATTCAACTTTGTAGTTTGTTAAGCTCCAACCATGTGTTACTGGTGACCACAAAATGCTATTGACTCCGTAACACTTGAAAGTTTCAAGTTGAACTAGCACAAACCAAACGTACTGATATTGAATTTGAACGCGACGCGCATTTTAGCTCAAGAGTTTAGAAGCCAACGTATTACTGTTTGCACCGGAATTGGAGTATTTCTCCGTAGTTACTTCACCTAGTCTAAAGACAAACTTAGTCCATTGTGAACATTATACGGAATAGGTACCTTTATTACCTTTCTATTGCTATTCGCAACTACCTTAGAAACGCGAAGCTTTGTTCCTCCTAGTATTTAAGCAGACGTCTAAACTTACACCATTCTCAATTGATTTACGACTTACACTAGCCATGTTATCAATGCCGCCGTTTCCATAGGGGTCGAATTTAATCCGGTCAATAGGTTAAGTGATGGAGTCTTGTGAGTGTTTATCTGCGCAAGCTGCTCTCACCGGCAGAACTCGCGAATAAGCAGATTTAGTGAAAATTCGTGTGTGATACTGACGTGCATGAATAAGGAAGTACGGAGTGTACACTCGTGGGGATGTGGCCGTGGCGGAGACGCTAGCGAGAGCGGTAGCGGCGAGCGGAAAGGGTGTCGGGCCGGGAGCGCGACGATTGGTGCCCGCACGAGGCACGGCGGCATGCGTTGACGTGTGCGCGGCGCTGCGCGTGTTGCGGCGCGGCGCGATGCCCTGACATGGAGGAGGGCGGGTATTGGCGGCCGTCGTGCTCGACACTCTCGCTGGAGCACCATGGGAGCACGACGCACTTGTGCGCGCGACACGCCCAGCCGCCGCGGCTGCCGCACCGCCACTCCGCGCACGCCGCGCACGCCGCGCACGCGCCGCACGCACACCACGCGCACGCACACCAGCACGCGCATGCGCACCATCTGCAGCACGCACAGCACGCCACCTCGTGCCCGGTGCACAGCCCTTTTAGACAGCCAACGCCGGAGTATTGCGCAGCACATTCACAGGTACTTATGATTTTGGTGTAATGATAGATTTTTATTATAGAAACACTGTTTTAGCTTCACAAATATTATATTTTTCCAAAAGACAATAATGGTAAAAAAACGTCATAGAGCAGGTATAAACAATATTATAAATAAGTGTGTATGTGCTGACTAGCTAAATTAACAATAACTATTAAACTCATAAAGCAGCGCAGTAGTCACTGTATTTTTCTTTCCAAAATAATTGCATAGGAATAAGAAAAATTCACTGTTTTTGGTTTTTGTTTACGAGGCATACGATTTTGACAGATATCTCATACAGCATAAATCGAAATTCTACCGCTATAAAGAGTGGGTTTCAATAACCCTGCATAAGTAACTAAAGGTATAATCAACAAGCAAGCCAGGTGTTGTCGCGTCGGTGCCTACACCGAAATACAGATTATAAAAACCTTCCTAATATTGAAAACGCGGGTAGATCCAATAAGCAAATTTAAAAAATGTTTACCAGTAATCTTACATTCCAATTTACTGTACTTGAACTTGTTTATATTGAATATTTTTTCTTGCGAAAAAGTGAAAATGTTTTATAATTTGAGCGCCTTAATCTTTGGTAAATACAGATTAAGGTCCAATTTAATACAACTTATCGTCTCAATTAATCGGATCAAGGATATCTTTAATGAAGTTCTTATTGTTGGTTGATAAGAAGACAGATGCCACAGGAAAACTTTGCGCAAGCATTATTAAAACGTATTTAATTGATCATACTCTTGTATTGCGTTGTTATCGGGCAGTATATTATTTAATAAAAGAACCTTTATAGTACTATTTGGGATAGACTTGCTGCGAACTACCTTCCAAAAAAATACTGCTTAGTGTAACAGATGAAATAGCTCTACAATAAATATCTTAAGGGAACCGGAGGCCTGAATGTATAGAGATTGATATAATGTTTGCTTAGATTTTCACAGTGGGTTTTCCAAATAGACGTAACAGAGCACCTTGCAGGTTGGCAAGTTGAGAGACCTTGTAAAACCTGATTTTAACCAATTTCGTCCCTTTCTTTTTCCGTAGTCGAGTTAATTGTATGATGTTAAAAAAAAATGACATAACACCGACGTCATTAAATGCACCATGATCTTTCTATTTCTTTCACTTCGGCGTAAGATAGAGAGTTCCCGTTTTTTATTTCGGTGATAGGGAAGTATGGCGAGAGCGTATGTAAGATGAGAGGAAAACTTAACATTCCATGGATTCACCGTCCATGTGCCGTTGCAGTGAAGGGAGTCAGAAGCAGAACCTGGGACTTGTGACCCAGGTTCTGCTTCTGGGTTAAGAAGGCCCCCTGATGTGCACCGGCACCCCCCTTCACTACCTTAGCTTCTCTCTCTGTCTAGCCATATTGGAAACGATTCCGTGAGAGCCGCTTTAGAGTCGTCCAGAAATTTTGGAAGTTCCAGACAAACTGAGGTTTTTTAATGTGTCTTCTAATACCTCTCATTCAAACCAACAATATAGCCATTTTTTGTTATTTAGATTGTTAAATCAAAGATGTATTTATTGGTTTTTACAGCGTGATCTTCTCTTCCCAAGGTACAGTCAGCTTGAATAACAATAAATCTTTTAGCTAATTACGTATATTAGACAAAAGATTTATTGTTATTCAAGCTACATAGCTTACATATCGATAAACCTGTTTCAATTCGTTAAAGAACAATTATTCATTCTCTCTTAAGAACTCTCTTCTTAATCATGATCTCTTATTTCTATACTTGTTGTGAATTACCTATTAGTAGGTATACAAGCACTTGACATTAGTTTGATAGTAACAAAAGCAACATTAATATAATTATTTTTAAGATCTAGCAAGCGTAGACAAACTAGATTACTAGACACTAATATCCTTTAAAACCCGAAGTTAAAATCTATTGGATTGTAATAAATAACAGCAGGCCTCTTTCTCGAAACTGAACACTGCTACGGTTTGTCCTTTCTTTAACAGCTAGGTTATAAATTACGGCGTTATTGCTTACGGTAATAGCCTCCTACTAATTAATTTCTAGAGACAAATAACCGTCAAGCACAGCTAAGAATATATTACGGAACTCGCGAACTCTCACGTTGTTACCCCTTTCGCACGTGTCGACTAAGAACTCCATTGCTCACCCTTCAAAACTTTAAATCCCGGAGGAAGAGCAGATGAGTTGTTTTTCTAAAAGGTCCTGAAACTGCTCTCAAAACTTAATACATATCTAAAGTTTATAGAAGATCAGCGTTGAAATGTTTCGTTTCGGTGAAATGAAAAGACCCGGGCATTTTATTTGCGGACTATTTCAGAAGTTTTTCAATCGGATTTCTCGCTTCACCTTTTTGCGAAAACGAATTAAGAATAAGAGTTAGTTTTATTTTTATAAGGATTTGCTGAGCGAATTTCAGCTAGTGTCTTTTCCCAAATATTGCATGAATGACTTTCAAACTTGACCTTTTCCTTTTTATAATTGCCAACGTTTTTTGCGAGAACCCGGTAATTTAATGTAGAATATTATTGGAAGACTTGTGCAATGCATCTATCAGACTTATAACTGTAATTTATTGTCTACTCACGTTTATAGATTCTCCCTCCGCTGAAACATGGATTGTCTATCCTCGCAAACATAGTGTAAAATTTGCATCAAGTGCCCTAGAATAAGTAATAGTTATTAAGGTGACGTGAGAGAAATGTTCGAGCACTTCTTTTGAAACACCTGAAGACGCCTTACATACTTATCTTATTGAATATTTTAGTCTGTAATCAAAAAGAAACTTACAACAGACAGTGGGCGGAATTGGAAATGTCTAGATCGTTGGTCCAATAATTTGGCTCAAATTTTATTCAAGAATTCCACTTTCAGTTAGTTTGGCTATTGTTGATATATTCCGAGGTATTTATTTTAAGTTCCTATTTAATTTATTAGAATTATTGTATTTGAATTTTTTCTCTTATTTATTAGCATGATTATAAATAGATCCATATATGCAGCAGTTGAATAATCTATTTCGACTTTGGCGCAAAACACCATCAGCTCCAGCAGCGCTACGAAAAAAATGTCACCAATAAAGTTTTTAAAAAGGCAATGATATCATTCATTTTTGCATTTCATTGCTTTCATTCAATTTTTATTTAGTATAATTATATCAACACGTCGCTATTTAAGTAAAGGTTGAAGAAGAATCAAAATAAACATAAACGTACCAAGACCATGAATATGACAAAAAAAGTTTTATAACGTAATACTCGCCATATTATTTCTCCTTGTACTTAGAAGAACCCATTTAATTCTTACGAGAACGTTCTAATACTATAGACGCAATATAAGGGCAATATAGCAGCACTTTGTCTTGATTGATGGTCGCTTACATAATGTACGAGATTGATGTAGGCTAAACGCGAACATGCGTGTAAGTGACACTTACTGTTATCTCGGGATCACGATTTTCTGTCTTAGGTTACTAACATAGATAGATATATGATAAACATAGGCCGATCTAAGTGTGTCGTTAGTACTATTTTACACAAATTAATATATGGATGTGCTTAGAAATAGTTGTGGATTTGAAAACGTCCTCGTGGTGCAGTCTGAGGGGCAATTCGAAGTAGAAACATCAGTAGGTCTATAGTTTACCATGTTTGTGAATACTATTCAACTGATATCCCTATTCTTGCGCTATTGCTGTTTATTCTTGGGATTTAGAAACATCTCACTCGGTATCGTCTTCTATTAGTATTCCAGTGGGAGGCGCTATTGCCTCTGTTTCAGTTGTTAACTGAATTTCAACCACGCGAAGTCCACTAGATGTAGTTAAATGATCAGAATAAAAAGTTGTTTAATACCTTCACTATCTCACTTTAATAGTCTTCAAATAAAAAAATACTTTTGGATCTCAATAAAGCGATCGACAAAATATTTTTCAGAGAAATGAACCATCAATCGCATCGTTCAATATCCACCTGAGAAGAATTTTTTACTCCTGAAGTCACAATATTTTAAATATTTCGTGAAAGACTTTGTTTCACCTTTTTTTAATCTCGTATGTATTGTCTTCTTTGCTCAAAAATTTTTCTTTTATAATAATATAATGATACAAATATTTTGATAGAAGACATTGATTCGTCGATAAAAAAGCTTAGTTTCTCAAAATCAATTCCGTAAAGTGTTTTTGTTGAAACTTGAAAGAATCCGCGAAATAATTTGAATTGTTTGACTAAGTTAGATATTAAATATTCCTTCAAAGACTGCCTATTTAAAAAAATAAATTCCCAAAGTAAAACTGTTCAGAAGTTTCGTCATAATACTCGGGTTCAATTCTTCGTGGAAACAATAATAATATTGTTTTCATCTAAGGAACTCACAAACATTTATAACGGATTTTAACTTTTCCTCATTCATTATTGTGACGGTGAATGATAGGAGACTTAATCAACAATAAAATTTGTATGTAAGTTTTATACTGTTGAATAAGCTGTTGTTCACGAAAGTAAAAATGTGTTGACTATAATCAAAATAAGGTTGTAATTTTACGCTAACTTTAACGAGGTATTGTTATTGTTAAATTTGTGACAGACCTTGTCAGCTACTTGTGAAACGTCTAAAAACTTAAAAGTAACAACACATATTCTCGCAAATATACTTAAAATTGCAATACCCACTTTACAACATACAGGGTGTAAAAGACATGAACAGCCAAACGAGAACCATGTATTCTGCTCACCATCATAACATTTTTCTTCCTTTAGACTATACCTGGGAAATTGATAGTTGCGATTTTATTGAAGGTCAAAGTCATAATTTTTTTTTTCATTTTTTTATGAAAACGTATTCTATATGTTATTTCTTAATTATTATCCAAAGAAACATTTTAATTTTTTTTAGTATTTCATAACAAAAAAAGGCTTCAAAACGTTAGCGTTCAATGTAGCTCACTCGATGCGCACGGACACTAACGAACGGGGCCGCCGTCTGGCAAAATTATTGCGGTTATGCGAGTTGCGTGCGAGTTGAGCCCTTTACATTGCGCGGTACAATTTGCAATTTTTTTAACACCAAAAAATATAAATCATTTCCCAGCAATATTTTTTTTGAAATATGTCTTATTTTGATGTATAGAATACGTGGTTCTCGTTTGACTGTTCATGTCTTTTACACCCAGTATATAATTAATAATGCACTTGCGACTTCCTTTTTTTGTTCGACGAATCGACATACATTGCCATTGGTAATTTCAGTCCAGAATGTTACTACTTGAAAGTACATATTTGAGCTGTTTTGTTTGTTTAGTGATAACTTTTGTTCTTGCATGCAATGTAACTTGGTCAAATGTTGCTGAGTTTGTTGATCAAACACAAAACTAATAATTATTCATGAATAACAAATATACGAATACATTCAACACATATCCTACCAAGACTGGATAAGGTTTAAATTGATATCATTTCGAATGTTATTTTATCAAAATCAAGAACAGACCACAAAAAGTTGAAAAGCGCTTCTCATGCAGATTTCAAAGTCTGCCTTTGGAGTCAGCACGGAATATAAAAAGGTCCATTTATCTATCTGAAATAATCCTCCTTAACATTGCCACGAATTCCTTCGGTGCGTTTGACAATGGCAATCGCGAAGCGAAATTGCTTTTTGGGGAATACAAAATAGCAGAGACACGGTGGTTGAGCCACATCCAATACAAGATTGAATCTATTTGAAAATTTGACTGCAGAGAAAATTGAATGTTAACGGTATTCAAATGTAGATCAAATTCAAAATCAGAATTGAAAGTAAGTATAAAGATGTAGATGCATTGGAAATACGTGAAGTCGTGACATTTTAAAGAACGAGTGAAGAATCAGGTGCTGTATTTTGCAATCGATCACACCATCGTTCTATTTTCAGTTATTACTTACTCCGTTTCTGGTGTATAAATACTGGGAGATATTTTAATTACTGCCATTTGCCTACTGGGTGATAACCAAAAAAGTTTATTTTCTTGTAACACACTTTTACAACAAATAGGTACGTTTGTGATGAATTTAGGCGTCTGGTAAACTGATCGAATTTCAGCGCAACAGATCGTACGAAAGGCAAATTAAATAAATATTTTGATGAAATGGCAAAGCAAGAATAGAACATGAAAAGTATTGTAAAAAAAATAGGGGTCATTAATAAGCGGGTGATGATTTTGGTATGGCATATTGCATACCTTGTGTGTTGGTCAGGCGGTTTGCACGCCACCAATAATGTGGTATTAAAATCCTCTTATGTTAGGAACCTGATTAATAATGATACTTGTGAAGAGACAGAAGTATGTTAGTTAATAAACCACGGACACATTAAACACATTTACGAATACGATAATCACGATAAATTTCATCAAGCAAGCTATACTTGGTGACTTCTACACATGATAACCTTACTTTATTAATCAAAACTTTAAAAGGAGTGTTAAAAAGTAATATAAATGTAATGGAAATATTTGATATTATCGTCAAAAAAATCCTGGAACGTACCTACTTTATATTATATTCCGAACATTTTTGCAGTTTTTCCATAGTCCTACCCGTTATTCGAATAGACTCGAAGTGCAAAAATGAAATTTAGGAAGTGCAAGCGAGTTTCCGCAACTCGTTACACAAAAATAAAGCCACTTTAGAATAGTCGCGTAACATGTAGTTAAAAAATGTAATGCCGCGTTGTGCATTCTCAGGGGAAATTAAAAATCTGCCTGCTGTCAACTTTTTCATGCATTACTCACTAGCGGAATACTTTTAATAGAGTTACTGCGTTTTGACCTCACCAGATTTTTAAATACTCAACATCTTTTAAACCCTTTGATGCCCAAGTTTATTTTAAGATTAATGAGTCTCCACAAAGTATCTCAAACGAAAACGAGGTCTAAATCGGCTCAAAATGTAATTAAATCCTTCCTTATTTAAATGTTTCTGATTTTTATGAGAGCAATGTGAATTAAATAATTGTGAATTAGGCAAAGATCCTTAGACCCCTTGTTTGAGTAACCAAGGAGTTAAAGATGTTAAATATACCGCGATTGATAACGTAAGAAATAATCGTTGGAGAAGTGTTAGTTTTTAAGTTGCAACTTGAGAGTTCTATAATATAAACTCATTATTTCGTATTTTACGAGTATGCTCCAGCACAGTGGCCAGCTTGTTGTTGAAAATATATACAATAAATAAATTTATCATCATGATTAGTCTGTTAACGCTGTTCTGACACAGCGATTACTTTTAAGACTTATAATCAAAACTTTGATGACTGCTTATTAGTTTGGTTGATGTAAGGTACAACATTACGTATGAATTAAACGATAGATTTGAATGACCAATGTGCTCACGATTTCCCCTGAATATTAGTACTTAACGATATTAATGTTATATTTTACATTAAATAGAGTAAATAGATTTAGAACTATTATTTAATATTGTAATAAAGCTAGAAATAACAGATTACACTCTCGACCCCATTTCTCAAAAAATCAGTACCGAAAATGAAAATGTAACTGTCTAATAACTAGTACTTGGCAAGGCGGTATAATCAATAATTTAAAATGACGAAGGAATGAAATCTCCTAAATACAATAAAACCGTTTGATATTATATGAGTCGGTACTCTGTGAATAGTTTTCGTAAACAAAATTTCGATTAAACTTGTATTGTGAGTTTTGTTCGTCGCAATTTTATATTTAGTGATTTTTGCAAAGCAAAATCTAATTTGTGAATACAAATTAGATTCTATATAGCAAAATATGATTTGTATTCATCTCCACCAATGTCCACAAGTATTAAAGAATAGTTTTAACACAACTATTAACAACAATTTAATCATAGATGAACTAAAATTTCTTTAGTAGGTAATCGGATTCTAAAAATAATAATAATAAATGTACATCTTTATTAAAGCTTCCATTGGCTCATTTTTGTTAGTATACAATCCCTTAATATCTATATTAGTGTAATGTATAATTATTATTAAACAATTAATTTTACTAATTTATTCATTCATATTTATTATCCGTCGAGAAAGGTGTATCTACTTATCTTAAAACTACAAAATCTGTTTTCACATTATCATCCATCCTAGACTTTCATGTAATCTTTCCTTTTGGATGATTTAAGGCATCTCATTTATTAGGATATCTTTAAAAGATTTCAACGCTTCACTTTTTCGAACGGATAATTATAAAAACTTTAATCATTATGATTCTTTAATTAATAAAATCTCGTTTTTCAATGCCTCTATTAAAAAACGAATATATGACGCACATAACATATTATTCATTAATATGTCCTAGGGCTTAAAAATGCGTATTGATAAATCAATCACAATTTCTTAGACTTCTTTTCTGTATATCAGCTGTTAATTAAACATTTTAAAAAATTATAGAAAGAAAAAATAAAGATTTAAAAAATAGATAAGTATAAGTATATCAAAGTAAGTAACTTATGTAAAATAATATCCGATATATTAAAAGCAGTTCAAACTATTCTTCTGTATAATTTATGATATTCAGCCTGGATTTCACTAACCCTACTTCACTATTAACAAGGATATTTTGTGACGTTAAAGTTGGGCAAAAGGAATACAAATTTATCATTCCATTTCAGTTCCATACAGTTCTCCGGTGTACTCTCGAAAGGATCTTTGTAAGGCCATTATTTTACAATTAAGTTTTATTAGCTAGACCCTCGTCAAAATAGGTAACGTGGAACCTTTGTAATACTTGTAAGTTTTGGTCATATTTCATCCCCTAGAGATTTCGCGCTTCATCAGCATAACCTATATTTTTTTTTACTTTCGCATAATTCAGCTAGTTTCCATACAAGAATCCGTAAAAAGCAATTTTATTTGTTTATCATTGACGTTAAGTAATATTTGACCAAAGTTAACTTATTTATCGCGAATGTACTCAATCAAGTAAAGTGAAATATTTGCGTTCATTTTTTTTTCCTTCAAACTTTTGAGTTTTAGAAACTTAAAACGTTTCCCGCAAATAGGACTTTGAGAGAATAATAGATAAAGATGCTAATTCTTTTAAAACCCCTTGGCTTACGAAAGTGCCTTCAAAAGTATTAAGCATTATTTTTGCGGATTAGTACGAAATATGCTTCAGTATTTTCTTACTGTTCATTCCATGTCTTTTATTATTTCCAAATTGGAATCTTATTGTAACTTGTACTTTCTTACTTAAAAACTAGTACGGGCTTATTTCTTCTTTTTTATTGTGTACCTGTTTGGTACCAATTCGACTGGTGTTAGTTCTTGACCTAACTTTCCTTGTCACCATAGTAGCGATGAAGAATGTTAGTATATACACATTGATTGTTATTACAATTAAATTATTATAATTCTAAAATTATTGTCGTTCCATAAATAACTCAATTTTCTCTTATCTAAATCAAATTTCTTTCGCACCTTATGTTCTTATCGGGATTTTGCGTTTCAGTAAATTTTACCACGTCTGGAATGTTTCGCTTCTGCCCCTAAATAACTATATTTTTTTAATAATTTAACTTTCTCGTGATTCTATTCTCGTATATCGGAATCATTTTAAATTTACAGTCTAAAATCTAGAATACCTTTATTACGCCACGTTTACGAAAGTCGATATTATTATAATTCACAATACATACATACGAATCAAACAGGATTTACTGCTCATAAAATTTTACTGCCTTTTTAATATAAATTATTATGGCGGCTGTTGGTAATATACCTGTTAGCACCAGAAGGGTTAAATAACATTAGTTTACATCATTTTTATTTTTAAATATTTTGTGAAAGTAATTAACAACCAGCAAGGTCAACTGAAAAATATTTCATTTACGACCTCAGCCGCTGTTTAATTTACGCCATGTATTTTTGGGCGGATTGCCCGTTACCGTGGTAACGACATAGGCTGTCTTATTGATTAATTGCTAACACGCTACCTTGATAAACGGTATGGGTGATATTCTACTGTTTTCTTGTTTCTTTTTTTGTACTCTAATGTTATAGGAATTCGTTTGTTTTTCGAGAATCACTCTTTAATGGAAAAATGTTGAAGCTTCCTTTGTGAAGCAAGACATGGCATAAAAGATAATTGGACTGCTGACCGTAAATATCAGGCTTAACTTCTGCGTACACCCATTTTCAAAAACACTCTGAGCTTTCTATTGTCACACTAGAAAAAAAATCGAAACTAAAATAGGTATTCATACCTATCAAAATTGTTATATTTTCGTGCGATGTACCTACTTTCATTAATTCATGAATAAATGAAAGTACTTAGGTATATCGCCGAAAATATTACAATTTTAATTATGTTACGCAACAGTATATCCTCAAGAGTCTCGCTAGGTAAGCTTTGTTACAATTCGTATTGTCTATAACAATTTGTCTCTGTTACTTGATCTGACATCTCTTATTTAGAACTGCCTTCAAGAAATTTTCCAGATCGACACATTCATCTAAATCTTTGTTTCAAAGTAAGAGGTCATTAATAATTTTTATATTGTTAAAATATTGACATCAGCCACAGACGATTTTGCTTCTGACTTTATATTGTATGCAAACCATAAAGATTACCCTGTTTTTAAATTGAATATTTCTCGTTACTCACAAAATTTACACTACAATAATATCATTGTTTTAAATGAAATTTTGAAATTATTTCATTATAATAATTATTATTTAACTATTTTTAATAAATCTAGAAAGTAGTTTTAGGTTAACTAGTTCCTAAAGTAGCTTTAGGTTAACTATGAGATTCATCAGCATTGTTTTTAAATAAATAACTTAAATCTTGTAAGTAAGCCAGAAGAATTGGGCTTCGAATAGTTTTATTAATTTTAGACAGAATAGAAAATCCATGGGCACCTTAAAGCAACTTTGCAAACCGAATTCTGATTATTTGTTTCAATACAACTGAGCAGTTTTCACTTATTTCGAAAGGAATGACATCAGGTTATTGTTTGAAATCTTTAATTAAAATATTGATTTTTTAAATTGAATTTAACCCTTATGTGAGTGACGAGGTACCCGGGTACCTTTTGCAATTTCGATCATGAATAATATATTGGATAGAAATGCTATGCGGCTCTGAGTTTCTAAGAGCTCCTAAATATTGCTAAAATTACTGTTTTTATTAATATACATTTCTTAAACTTAATAAATTTATTAATATTTAACAAACTATTTTTTCACACGTACTTGGGTGACAAGGTACCTGAGTACCTCTATGTATTATTACATACAGACATACATACAAAACGTTCATAATCCTAAAAGGGATCAAGCAGAGCCTCATGTAATATTTGATTACACATAAATCCACATGTGGCAGTATAGGCCATGTGGTTCCCCATAAATAGTGACAGGTTACCAGCCTGTCGCCTCTTTGTATTTTACATACATTTATGGCGCTCATAGTCCCCAAAAGGATGAAGTAGATCTTTAGGTAGCATTTAGTTACACATAAAGTCACATCTGGCAGTATGGGCCATACAATACCTCCAAAATTGACAAGTTGCTAGCCTATCGCCTTTGTATCACTTTGAAAATTATAATCAGATATTACAAAGCTATTCAATGTGGGATTGTCAAGTAAACAAAATAGTATTATTTATTACAATATTGGATTGAAACGAGAAGTAAACATAGCCTTCAATTTCATATTGTGAATATTGGTTGCATATAAATTGAAATATTGACTTCATCACAAATTTGCCTGAGACATCTAACACAACTTTTATTTTTATTTTTCCATACATACATATAATCACGCTTCTAATCCCATAAAGAGTTGCGCAGAGCTTTGGGTAACGTTTGGCTATACATAAAGCCACATCTGGCAGTATGGGCCATACAGTACCCCACAAAATAGTAACAGGTTTGCCAGCCTGTCGCCTACACAAACAGGGATATCAAATCAAAAAGCAACCAAACCTTCAGTAAACCAACAAACAAAAGTCAACAACCAGGACAGATTTTACACTCAAAATTACTGAGAAGTTTGGGCATTCTTAGTAAGTGTCAGCACTGAACTAACTATTTTATTAATACAAATTATTCATCAAATACATTTTTTTCTACTAATTTTTCAATGCTTAAAATAAAACACACTTTCCAGTCAAGTGTCTCAATATGAAAGCTAATATTATTTAAAGACGATATACTTAAAAATAATTTCTTAAATATTATATCTGTATTATTTTCTATGTAGGTACCCGGGTACCTTGTCACACCAAATGCGTTGTTTTGTTTGTCACTCACATAAGGGTTAATAACGTAACTGAATTCTGTTTATTCGTTTGAATACAACTGAGTTTTCACTAAACACGGAATGAGATCAGGTTATTGTTTCAAATCGTTAAGTAAAACATTGATTTTTGTAATAAATTTAACAAAGCGAAAAATTTATAACTGTTGGTTGATGATCATTTTTACATTGCACTACACATAGGTATACCTTTCTAGTTTTTTACTTCGACCTTTCCTCTTTTCTATGACATATCATTTAATATAGTTTATATGTAGTTGTCTACTCTTACGAAGAACTTCGTCAGTAGGTATTATTATGTTCAATATTGCATGTTAAATCTGTATAATCAATTAATTACTGCAAAATTCATATATCCAACAATCCATTCTCTAACATCTCATAGCCAAGTAATAAAACTGTAATCTCTACACTATCTAAAATTCATTCGGACGTATTCAATAAAACGCGCCACGTCAATATAACGCATGATTGTTTTTGATTGCGCCGTTTGATTGGGACGCAATATTGGGTGACCTCGACTCGCACAATGCACGCTCTCTATATACCATTTTGTTTGGCAATCAGCTTGGTGAAAACAAATTTCTTGCCCAACAACTTTTACCATGACTACCTCAAAGAAGGACGTAAGTTTATTAGATCTTACTGAATCATACACGAATCTTCTATTTCTTCTCAGTCATTTTTATGCTTGGTTTGCTTTTGTCACTTTATGTCTTTCTAAATGTTTCAACCATTACACTTCATATGCCCTGTTCAAGTTATTTAAGTGTGAAAATAGTGACGATGATCACTATTTTCACACTTAAATAACTTGAATCAGTCTTCATCACCTGATACTATGCGATGATGAATGTAGAAGCGTGGTTCACTCGGAAACTTCAGCTATTAAGGAACTAATTTTCTTATCACCAACTGTCGGAGACAGTAATGCTTTATCACTACGTTATGGCGATAGGCTTTTATATGACATTTACATTCACTCGCAAATTCGAAGAAGTCAGTGTTGACTCGGTACTAACCTGCAACATGGTACTATAACATTGAGATGGTAATAGCACGTTTTTTCTCATTTACGAATTTACTGGCATAATTTAAAAATTTAAAATCATATTTTTAGCATTTGGGTCGGTTTTCCGCTCATGGCTCATTCTTTTGCTGTGTTTCTTCACGCTTTTATCAAATTACTAGGTTCTCGCTCTCGATGCCCACCAATAGCTAGCTAGGGGTTGATACATTTTATCATATTAACAGTAATATCTACCTAATACATTATCTCAAGGCACTAATTAGTGACGTAATCAGTGCTTTATTTCTTGGACCCTACATAACTTTACAGACCTAAAGTAAAATGATTTGCAGTCAGTACATCACTGTCGCGTGAGCGCTGCCTTCAATAGTCCCACTGACTGCATGTAAACGGTGTGCTCAGTTCTCGGTGCCAGCACTGACGCCCTGTTACTGACTCTTTATTTGCCCTGTGTAAATCAGCCTAGATGCTGGTAGCTAGCCAGGCAGACGTCAAACAAGCCACAAACCGAAAACAAATTCACAATCCCTTTTGGATCGAACCCGGTCTAATTCTGGCGGGCGCTATGGCGTCCGCCCATTACACTACGAAGGTGGTTTTCATAAAATTGACAATTTATAATGAATAAGTATTTTCATAGTTTAAATTTCAGACTTTTAGCCATTGCGATAAACATTAACATCTCAAACGTAAATTTCATAAAATTTGTTTCTCTGTTATTTTAATGATCTCATTAGTGTTCCAATTTGACGGCCCTCAGAGATTTTTTGCTTTATGCCCTGTTCATAATCGTCATTTTGCCTTCTTTCTATTGTGAATTTAATTTTGCTGGGTTGAAGTATTGTATGACCTCGAAAGAGATATTGAATTTCTCTCTGTGCCACTTTGTTTTGGCAAGCGCTCTAGTTGTCACCAGAATATATTCCCTTGATATTTCCTTACTGACATTTTTGTAATACTCGTATGTCTAAAGAATATCTATCTTTTCGAAGGTTTCAATGTGAGTTACCAATTTGAAAGTCACAATTTGATTTAATTGCCGATTAACTTATATTAACATCATCATCATTATTATGTTATTTTGCATCTGCTATTTTTACTTTGATAAACGCTTTGATTATAATAAGAATATTCTAATCATAGGTTCTGATTTCTATTAACGATTGAAATTACACATTCATTTATATCTTAGTTATACCTCTAATATACATTAACATGTTACCCGGACTGCTGTGATGATTTTGAGTGTAACAAAATCTTCTTAAGTTAGTAACAGAAAATTCTGTCCTCGTCGTGGGCTTTTTGTTTGTGTGTTGGTTTCTTGAACGATTGTTACTTTTGGGAATGGTGCTTCTTTTGTGTACGCGACAGACTGGCAAGCTGTCACTATTTTGGGATACAGCTTGGCATATTCTGTCAGATGTGGCTTTATGTGTAAGAAAAATTTTACCTAAGGCTCTGCCAAACCCCTTTTAGGATTATGAGCGTGATTATTATGTAGGTATGTATCGTATAACACGCTGTATTACAAAACGGCGCGGCGTATTGTAATGTATGAGATTGTTAACCAAATAAAGCCGTTTGTTGATAAATCCGTAGTAGATTCTATCAATATTAGTCTGTATAATCGAATGGATATTGTTTATTATTGGTAGTTTCAAGTTTATTTTTATGATCAAGCGGAGTAGAATTAGTTTGTCACTTATCCTTCTCACCTACTACAATCCGCCGCGTCGTATTGTAATACGGTGTGTTTTACTATATGGCTGTGACATAGACATCTATTAAATGTGTTTTATTACATTCAGAATCCATCTTGGTTCTTTTATGTTCTGTTTCCATAATTTATTATTACTTATTTAATCTGAGTTATCCTTAACATTCTGAACGTAATTTCGGTTGGCGCTCGTAAATTGCGCTCGTGTCTTATTAGCATTTCCAATATCCTGTTAAATTTTCTCTTCAGATTACGGCTGATTTAACAATTAGCAGGAGAAATTAAAATATTGACGCGAATTGTTATTGGCACTTTGTAAGAGGGATCTGACTGAATATTATTTATGAAATGACAAAGTAGAAATTGAATTTAGTAATTTGTTGATAATAGAGGTACCTATTGAAGGTCGCCCTTCGCAGATTTGCAAGTACCTAATCAATAATTAATAAACGTTAATTATCCAGTTTTAAGTCTGTTAACGTTGAGTCTTTCAACGTTAACAATTAAGATTTGAGATACCTACTGATAATGAAATAGCCGTTACTACACCTAATAAGCAATACATCCATCAATTTACTCACCGTGGTCTACCATTAAACTGTGGATTTACTTTAGATACAAGTATCTAAGCATAGAGGTTTATTTTTTTTAAAAAAAAGGTATTTAGTATGTAGTAAGTATGTACCTTGTACCCAACCCAATACAAACCTACTCAAAATGCTGAAATGTTTTAGAGTAGGTATAAGGTTTTGCTTGAGGGTCTAGTAATTGTCTTTTTTTTAAACTACTTTTTTTTTACTAGGTGGTAGACCCATATGTAGGGTCGTCTGCGTAGGTACCACCGCCTTTCTTATTTCTGCCGTGTAGCAGTTCGCTGTGCTTCGGATTGAAGGGAAAGGTAGCCAGTGTAATTACTGGGCATGGAAGGCATATCATCTTAGTCCCCAGGATGCCAACGCACTTGTAGTGTTAAGTGATTTACCCTTAACATTTATAAACTTAGGCAACCAACTATAGGCGACGGTAAACCACTTAACACTGGTGAGTCGCAGGCTTGTTTGCCATCTCGTAGTACAAAAAAAACTATTGTTCTATTCTATTCTGTTTCAATTCTATTCTACTCTGTTTAGTTCTGTTCCATTCTGTTCCGCCTTGTTCTATTCTATTCACTATTTAGAGTTTCTTCAGATCCATATAGTCCGATGTGATTTTATGTGTAACCAAATGTTACCAAACACTCTATTGAATGTCATTAGTAATTAAAAACGTGATAGGCATTTATATATAACCAATAATTTGTTTCAGGTCCAAAAGATGGTCCTTTCCCTGCTCTAACCAACGTTCCGTACTACTGTTACCAAACTCCCGAAAAGGGACCTTGTGACAGAATATATATGGTGTGGTTTTACGATGTCGTCAGACGTCAATGTTTGCCTATGTTCTACTCAGGGTGCGGAGGCAACGAGAACCGATTTATGAGCAAAGGCTCTTGTCAAACTCACTGTGATCATAGCAGACGGATTTAGAGACGCCTGTGTAAATAAAGCACGAAATAAGTTAACACGATGTTTTGTTTATAGAAAGTTGGAATATAACCTTCCTTGTTATAAAATGATTTATTATTTATGGGTTAATCTTCAAAATAGCACTTATGAAGGACATAAAATTATTGTAAGTTACATATTAATTTTCTTTATCCATTTTGAAGGAATGAATTAAGAAATACCTTTATCTGTCTTATTATATTAAATTAGTCTTACAATTTTCCTGTTTCTATTTTATTATTACTGACATGACAATAACAAATATTTACTTATCTACATACAAGGTCTTTATTGGTACCCGTGAATATAAATTAATGAAGACGTTTGGATTGAATATATTCTTTTAAACAATAAGCAAATCAACATTAAACCAATAAGCAAATCAACACCTGATAGTAAGCACTTACTGCAGCCGCAGCCAAACGAGAGAGTCTCTAAAGGCATATTACAGATTTACACACAGAAGTAACTGACTCGCAAATTCGAGGAAACTCAGTGTTGACTCGATGCTAACCTAGTGTTAATTAATTTGGAGTCAGTACAGCGCTGTCGCGTGAGTTCTGAGTTCAATATTCCCGCTTACTGACTGCATGTCAAAGGTGTCGTCAGTTCTCGGCGCAAGCACTAACGCTTGTTACTGACTCTTTACTTACCCCTTATAAATCAGATTCAACATCATTATACAATTATCATGGAGTGCCAACACAACAGGCACACTTGTGTTGACAAACCATGCTCCTATCCCTTGCTGGTAGACATCTATCATAATCACTTCACATGCCTTTTATTCGGCACTTCACTACGGCAGTCACTCAACTATCGAAAGGCTAACCTAACTCACTTAGATGTAATTGGTATCAATTATTCGAAAGGACAAAAGAATTCGAAAGGTAAAGTAATCCAATAAACAAGCTTCCAAGGGTTACCATAATGGTTGACTGTTAGAAACGCCGATATCTGCGAGGGTATAAAAACCAATAAATGTAGAAATGTAATGTAAGCACATTCCAAAGTACCTTTTCGAACAGCGTAGGTATAATTTTAGGAGTTTTTAATAAACATGACTGGTTCTTGACTGAATACATTTTTTGAGTACGCCATCGTGATTAACCGTTAGGTATACTCGACCCATATTTCTATAATTTTACATTTAATTTACCTAAATGCTTACCCGGTCCGCTTCAAAAGTTACGTATTAATCACAAAATGGACAAATCTGCTTACTCAAAGAACTTTTACGAATACTAATTTCCTTTTGACAAAATGTAAACAGTTGATTCTAATTGAGGGCATATTTCCTTAATTAGAAGATAGACATTTTACTTTAGCTTATTCACTTTAAACATCATAGTCATTTAACACTAAATAAACATACGATATATATAGGTAGGTATACACGTCGGAGTGCTATGTTCCGAGACCTCTCCGCAGTGCACGCTGGGCAACGTTTGTTTCCTTTTTGAAAAATCTTGAATTAGCTCTGCTACCACAACAACAAAAAATAATTTTAATCGCGCCGTTTTCACTCCCCAATCCCATTGAGAAAGAACGGTAAGAAAACCTCTCCGCATAGAACAGTAGCATTCAGAACCAACGGAATGTTTAGTGCCTCTTTCAACGAATTGTTGCCAAAAACATTTGCTTAGACGTACCATAAAAACTTAAAGCCTCAGGAATTGTCTCACAAAAATGTTTTACGTTTGTCCGCCAGCCTTACTTCGGAAACTTGGGCTCGAATTAACTTTTATTGCGTCCAGTGGGCTCTTTCAGAACGACTGCCGAATGTCCGCTCTTTTCGTTGCAAAACAATTTAGGATTATAAATGGACCATAATAATTTAGCATAATCGGACTCTTGAATAAAATACTTGAATTTTAGGAACGTTACGACTAAGCCTTGTTGAGGTACATCTGTGTTGGGTTCGTTTTCAGAAAGTAATTCAGTTGCCTTTTTAACTCCTCTAATAAACTCTTAAGAATATACACTATAAAGAAACACATTCTGCTTCACGCTTAATTTATTTATAGCATTAAAAACCCTAGGTTTTCAACAATGGACTTTTTAATAGCTCTCTGTCGGCGCTGAACTTAATTGGTTAACTAATTAGGAAGGAGGATTTTTCTTTAGTCGTTCACCTTCAAATTAAAATTCTTTTAATATTGATACACCCCTCTCTCTTAAAACTACACGAAAAAGTACTTACATTAAAAGCGTTATAGGCATTCTTGTGTTCACAGAAAAGATAAAAATGACGAGCTTATAAGATTGGTATTTCAAGTTATTTTAATAATGCCGTATTTACGTGATACCTTCTTGAGCATTCATTTTCAGGCCACAAAAATTGTTTTTGTGAAGAGAGTATCTTTTCAAAAACAAAGTTGCGAAATCTTAACTCTATCTATAGCTGTATAAACAATTCGTGATAATTCTTAATTTACTACACGTCTGATGCGCGTAAAATATACAACGTTTGCATTAACATACGCGACCATATGATGAAATATTTAAGGACTTTATTAATTACCATTATAGCTACCAACTTGTTTGTTGTACAAATACTCGATCTCTCGTTTGGGTACCGGCTTCCATTCGATAACATTGAATCAATTTGTTAAATTCAATTCCCGAGCTTGCAATATTCATTTTGTTGTCATTATTCGTTTGTATCCGAAATTGTTAAGCGATATGCGTGATTTTGAAACACAATTGCACTGTGTTTTGCTTCTATAGGAAGTGTTGTTTTCATCGGTAATTATATTCTGACTGAAAACATTCTCTCCTTCTAAAAATGTTATGGTGGTATCTCGTTTACTATTCAGTTTTGTTTTTTCTTTTAGTATTTTTTTTGTGAGCTAATTGCGCAATAAGTTTAAATTAAATTCTAAGAAAGGATCTGAAAATGGTTCAAATGTGCTAGTGCTAACCGACGTTTACCGGTTTCATATTAACACTTACTGCCATATCCATATAGAATCTTTAAGTCTTTAAGTCATGTGGACTGCCGGCGCCTGTATCTATACTGACCGGTACAAACCTTGCGTATCATCTATACCGACCGGTACAAACCTTGGAAAATAACTTGTAACGCGTTCACTGGCTGTACGAGCAACCGGTGCAAACTCAGGTATTGTTTTTATTAGCAGGCCTTGCGGTCCGCTACTATGTCGCGATCACATATTATTCCCTATTGCGTGCCTTGGCAAACTCACCAAGTCCGGCCGGTCGACCGTATACCTATAAGAGAGGGAGAGAGACAGTAGGTTAAGTTACGCCTGGTGATAAGCTGTTATGTTATCATAGCATAAAAATAAAGACAACAAAGGTATCACTCGCATTCTAGAAAATCTGATCATATCTCATAGAGCTCTGGAAAGGTTACTTGCCAACAAATCTACAACGCTACAAAAAACAGTGCTATTTAAGACGTAGGCATATTTACAAGTCGCATTAAATATTTACTTCGGTATGGTTGATTAGAACCTCATAATTACGCCCGCTTAGTTAAAGTGATCAGGCGAAATTAAAGTGAGAGTTACAATAATTACATTTAACTTTGCAAAGGGACTCGATGGTATTTTGTTTTGGTAAAGTTAGATTTTCATTATTCGTAATTATCAAAACTGATTCTGACTAGGAATTTTATTAACTGTGGTTTCGTGTGCCAAATGACTAACCTAACATAATAGTAATTTGTCATTATATTAATTAATTTTCACACGGAACGTAGAGTTATGACTATTCAACCATATTTCTATCTTAAAGTTGTACTGTCTTTTAGTAGAAAATATAGAACAGTTGTATTGACATTCTATAATTTCAGGAAGCAAACACCTCTTTCTGTGTTCCGTGAAGCAAAGCAACGTTCAACGACAAATAAATGTTAAAGTTTCACAACGAAGTTATCTGCTTCGAACTGACAGATTTATAGGTGACCCAAAATGTGCTCTATGAAATTCTGCTCATGTCTTTCTTAATAGAAACGCTATCGCTCTAGCTCGAGTCACAAAAATCCTAATATTTCAACATTGTGCCTCTGTTCCGCGAAGAAGCTTGACACCTGACACTATTTCTATCTCTGGTTCAGTTTAATGCTATTTTTGAGGCTTCCCCTGTGACCTATTAGCTATTGAATATATTTCTGGCTAACATTATCTCAAATCTGGGCCGCAATACATAATACGTGAACTACTAAAAATGAGAGGTTAACGAATCTTACATAATTAATGTTAAAAGTGTTAAAACAAGTTATTCCTTTTCTTACATACTAGGTACTTGTATTTTATCATTGATATGTTTATTGTTTGTTAATATTTGGTGTAATATGAATAGAGCAAATTCATCTTTTTTCCCAGCTGTGCAGTTATTGGATGAGCAGTCCGTCCGCCCGTCTGTCATTCGATCCTTGTCTCAGTAGGCATATTCACGACATGATTTATTTCTAGTGTATTTGTTTCAAAATTCATAATATAATTTGGTACATTTTTATAACACGAGAAAACTAAAGTTTACGCTTGAAACCGTTTCATGACAAAAATGGATTTTTGAAATTGTCTTTACTTTTTAACCGACTTCCAAAAAAGAAGAGTTTCTATATTCAACTGTACGTATTTTTTTATGTTTGTTCACCGATTTTTTATTTATTTGATAGTGTCCTGAGGTGATCCCATTGTCACCAAGCCAGGTTCTGATGATGTGAAGAAAGCGCCCTCAAATTTTATTAGCATGTATTATGTTATTCATATTTATTCTAAAGTATTAAAATTTAAGTATTTGTGTCTGGAAGTTATCATCTCATATTGATAATGGCGATAGTTGTATTCTTCGGAGTTGGATAATAATTCTCAAGTATTATAGGTACGAATAGACCGATAGTTGTATTTTTTCAGGTTATTCAGGTGAGCTGATGATGGAAGGAAAAACTCCTCGACGGTTTGGAGTTGGATGATAATTCTCTAAATATTATAGGTGCATATAGATAGACTGATAGTTGCATTATTTCAGGGTATTCACGTAAACTAATAATGGGAAGGTAAAACTCCTTAATGTTTTGGAGTTCGATGATACTTTAAATTGTAGATATAGTAACCTGTATTCTGTAGAAATGAAAAGACATGTAAAGCTGTGGATTGGATTCATCAATTGGCTTTGCTTAATGTTGGAGCTTGACACCGAATTCAAACAGTTCAGTAGGTGTCTAGCACACATTATAATCATATTTATGTTTCTTATACATAATGAAGTCGGTTTAACTTTTTTTAAAAGTTGTTTAATAATGTTTTCATTAATTGTAAGTCATACTTTGTATTTTTTTTATCTTTAGTGCCATAAAATTAAATCGAAAAGTTTGTAAATTTCAGCTTACAAAAATTCAAACATTCGATCTTATTCCAATGTTCGATACCTGACACTATTTCAATCTCTGCCGTGTTTGAATTCTATTCAGAGCGTTAACGTCCATTGTTTTGGCCTTTTTTTCTGCGTTTCGATCGAAACTATTTCAGTGTTTGTATCGTCTTTTTTATTGTTTTGTTAAAGCTATCATTATCAACCTCACATCGACACATCATTGACATTATTTTATGAAATATTACATTGGAAAAGTCCAAGCCGCTTGAATTACCACTTTATTCTACCCTAAACTCTCTCTCTCTTTGAATACTTTTAAGTCGTAGACCATAGTTACCTATATATAAGAGAAAATATTAAAAAATTTCATAAAGAGCAAGATGAAAGATATTCAAAGAGAAAAACCTACAATCGCGCAAACATTGACCGAAAATAATAATATATGTATGCGATGAGCATCAAAGAAATATCCATATACGTTGTGATATTTAATCCTATGCCATTATAATATTCTTTGTTTTGAATACAGGTGAAAGTGTCGAAATTTGTAGATATCTTATACAAACCCAACCCAACTAGAACTGATATAAAACTTTTGTTTGTAAGTATAGGCAACACAGCAAAACAAGAAGTTTCGTTAATAAACCACAACGCTAATTGGCACAGGTATACCACATAAAAATAAAATATAACACTCGAGGGATCTTTATATTAAGTTCGTTAGTTTGTTACCAGAGTTACGTTATTGAATCATGTGAACGTGAGATTGTGAACCAAGTGAGTGAATCGAGTTAAGAGCCACTTGATGTGACTCCACCGCGTGCGGATTTCATCAAGGCTTCCAATTTGAATAACAATTAAGCTGCCAAATAATAGGTGCTTAAAATATTTATATTTATGCCATGAATAATGTCGAGCAAAGTTGTGTGAGTGAAGGTTGTCTTAATGTGTAAATAATGCCTGTGAGTTTACATAATAAATGTTAATTCTACAAGGATAATTAAGTAAGTAGCCTCTTGTCTGAACTATCAGTTGGTAACTCTCAATTCTCTCCATTTTACTCACAAAACTCACATGATTGCTAATTTATAATAGCTGCAATAGTAGGTGACATCTACACGATGACAACTCTCACAGAAATTAAGATAGCTATTGAGAGTTAAAATTTTGATAATAATCCTGTTAAGATTTACGCTAGACGTTTGTAATATTCTACGACTGTGATTGGAATTTTATTAAATTATTGATTCTAGTCTACCGGACGTATTAGTCATCGTCATCTTTGACGTATACGTTCTACTTCGTCTTCAGCAGTGGGATCTATTTGGCTTTCTTACATGGCAGACTCTGGCCCAATGTCTAGTAGAGAGTAGAATCAGTTGTAGTGACAATTAACATTTTTTAATCTTATATAATTATATGTATATCTAATAATTAAAACGAGTCTCTGTTTCCCTTGGTCACGCCATAACTTCAGAACGACTTTACTTATTAAATTATTTTTTTTTTAAGTTTTCTATTACTTTGTATGTATTTATATATATCTAATATTTTCTAACGCAACACAAATGTTAACACGTTTGGAATTATTATTATTATATATATTTTCACGCTCACACCACATTATAAGAGTGATTAAATGATGTAGGTACTTATGAAACATTAATATTTGTTTTTCTTAAATTAACCACAACAACGTGTGGCAGTTCAGCTAGTACTTTATAAAAAAAAATGGGTGCGTGTACTTATGTACGCGTGTGAGAAGTTATACTTCCTTGCACACAGCAAAGAAATTTTATTTGATTTTTTATTTTTCAATCTTATAATATTTAGTACAAAATATGTCATAGGTAAGTATATATTTATTTCGAGACTTTGACTTTAACTTCGACATCAACCTTTGTGTCACAGTGATGCACGCGCATCTTAAAATTTCACTCTTATCATGTTTTAATTACGTGCCTAAAGAGTATAACTTCAACAATACTTTTTCTCTGTTACCACGTCTACGAGTATAATGAAGTTAGATTATCTAATAAAAACTCCAGCGCAGCAAAAAGTTGCACCGACTAGAATTATGAGAGAATTATGTAGATTGACTAATTAAATACCGCTGAGCAGAACATTTTATTCCTTAGTTACTTCGGACTGTAAATTATTCCAGAGTTTACGGTGAATATTTTGTCTTAATTGTCTACAAAATAAAGGCTCTTAAAAATAAAAAATAGGTATAAATATTTGGGTTGACTCGCACATACATAAAAACACAGTTTTTAGTTTCAAAAGTTGCCTTCTTGTTATTGTTTTTATTTAAGTATTTAGAGAATATGATGAAGAAATTATGTATGGTTTTCTTTATTCTTTTTCTCTAAATTGCCTCTGTCGAAACCACAGAACACAGAAACCTCTTTCTGTGTTCTGTGGTCGAAACATTAACAATATCATCAACATTATTTTCGCACAAAGAGGATTTGCTTAGTGCGTCAGTTATGTCACACTACATTCTAAGTCGTAACCCCTGCTTCGTCGTCTCTCGAAAAGTTACTCTTCGACTTCTTGGATTATCTACCTACGGCATGAGCAATGCACACCTGCTACATAATTCTTTGGAGTTAAATGCGGATTAAGCCACGACACTAGTTATTCCCGACTCATTCATGCAAATACGCTGAAAATCATCCCAATCAATAGACCTTTGTGTAAATTTTCTCCATAGGAAAATATACCCCATAGTAATTGCGTTTGCCCTATTGTCAATACTTGTTACATTGCCATCAAATTATGGATCATAGCAACTGCAAAGAAGTGTTAACTGCCTACCGTTATGGAAGAAATGCATGACAACTACTCTCTTGTATAACATTTCCTAGGTATAACATTCACAGTATTTCCAAAACAAATCTTGATTCTCAGCAATTAACGTCGAATGACCGTGTAAGCCAATAATAATAACACAAGGCTTATCAGTGTTTTGATATAACCTATAGTTAGGCATCATTTCAAGTAAGCTGATTGTTGAGTACAAAAACCACAAAGGCGTGGTTTAAGTATAACACAACGTATCTAAGGATTTGTTTATTCACACTACCCGTTACGTTCGTGTAAAAGAGGCGATTAGTATTCTAATGCTGGCGTCCAAGATCGTGCCTCGTGTGGTTTTTATTAGGAAAATTTACATGTTTATACCGAGAAAAATGGGGTCAATATGCATACTACAATAGCTAAAGTTGGATGATGCAGTAAACAGTATTGCTTGTATAACTTTTAGTTTGCAAGGAAACTATGTATACCTATGTACTAGCTGACAATGTGTGATTATTACGAAGAAATTGTTACGTAGAATAACAAACTAAACGGCTATTCCCAATAAGAATGACAAAACCAATAAATTTTAAAGACAATAGAAATTGCTGACTGAAACGTTTATCATAATTTCCGAATTTTTTACGTAAGCCTGGTAACCAGACAATTCTGTGGTGGATTAATTTAAATCTTAAATCATTAAAGAGGATTAAAAGACGTTTAATATAAATTACATCAATCAGTTATCTTGCGCCACGGCGACAGCGATTTGTCTTAAATACTCCGCCATTTTAGGACGTAATCGCACAGGATCCAGCTAAACTTTATTCACAGTCAAGCGTGAAATTACGTTCTGTGGACGCCAAATTTTATTTACCCCTTTGGAAGTCCTACGTAAAATATTGTTCAAATTTAACCATACAATGTGTAAATAAAGTTTGCAAATGAACGAGGGACTCTGTGGTAATTTGAGATTAGTGTTTGAAACCTCTTGTTTTACTCCCAATGGGTTGAGTCATAAGGTTTGTTTATACTCGTTACATAGAAGATCTTTATGGGGCGATGTCATTAAAAACTAATAAGAAGTATATTTGATGATAATACCAGAAAGTAGAAGATTTCTAATATTTTGACGATAATAATATCTTGGTGATCTCTGAGAGAGAGCTGAGAAGTGAGCTTCAGCCAAACCTTCAACTACTGAGAGTCTGTCAATCTTATCACGAAATATCGGATCACAACAATGCTGTTAAAACATTTGTTACGGCGACAGAGTTCGATTAGATGATAGCTTGCCAGACAGACAAAGGCTCGTATTATAGAAAGAGTCTCAACAATCAAAGCCGTACTGAGCTTCGTACGCCTCTCTCCTACTCGATAGAAAGTGACAAACGATTTTCAAGACATGATTGATGTGTCATTCTATTAAGGGCCTTAAAACAAGTCCTACCAAGAACCATCTCTCTGTCTCTCTGAAATATAGGTACTGGTGAGTGAACTGCTAGACCACACAGGGGGCTTTTTCTTTGTTCCTTTGTTACATACTGAGAGGCATTTCGTACGTCATACCAATCTTTAAATTCAAACGCACACATTTTACTAGCAACTTGCTTACTCCAATCCGATGAAAAACCTTGTTAGATTACCAGAAACTGAAAATCCAATTTACAGTTAATTAAAACTACGACGTATTTTATTTCTCTATCAAAAGTTAAAATTTTCTATACGAAACAACCTCGTTCAAAGGCTTTAGTAACTGTTCAGCTCTCCGATGAATGGAGCAGCTATTGAGTTTTCTCTTCCAGGTAGAAACTGCAATCCGTAATAAACTGGATCGTTGAGATTCCCGCAAGTTGCTTCCACAAGAAATATTCTATTGATAATCAGCTCTCCAGGAAGTTTCTTGTTCCGAGTTTAATTTAAATTGTATTTGTAAATGTTTCCTGCCTTCTCTACTTCTAAATAGCTGCTTTAGGTAATATGAGATTTGCCATTAAATCTCATTTTAGTTAAAACACGTTTATTTGACTCGACTTGATTTGATTCCTTAGAAGAACAAGATTCTATGGACGAATCTAGTTCGTCTTTAACACGTACGCACTTTGCAATACAGACTCGGAACCTTCCTCTAAGTACTTTTAAGGCAAACCCAAGATAGGCTTCTTGGCTAAGGTAAGTAGGTTTGGTAGGTAATGAGGCACAAATGTTTGCTTATTAAAATTTTACAAAACAATTGTACTATTGAACCTTTGAATGGTTCAGATTCTCTCTTGCTACTTGTGTATTTTTTGAAGAGATATTTTTTTAAATTACTAGATGCCAAACAAGCTTGCGGCCCACCTATTGTTAAGTGGTTACCGTCGCCTATAGACACTTGCAATACTAAGGGTACCCTGCAAGTGCGTTGCCATGCTGGGGACTAGGATTGTATGCCCAGTAATTACACTGCTTTCCCTTTAATCTAAAACACAGCGAACTGCTTCACGGCAGAAATAAGAAAGGATTTTGATACTGCAAAACAAAAATGTTTTTATGTTATTTTTTTAAATCAAAATCTTCTTCTATATCTGTACGTCTGTTGCGCGTTGAATTGTTTTGCGTTCTCTGTGATGTCCTTGCCAAAGGCATGTCAATATTTCATCAAGGTTCCTTTGTTTTTTTTTTCGTATTTTAGTGCCCTGATTTCGGGTTTCACTTTTTCCGAAAAGCTCTGTAGAACGTTTGCTCTGTACTTTAAATCGCATGAAAATTTTAGCAGCGTTCCTGTTAGTAGTGGTGCATTCCTCTGTTGATTTAGCCAGCGTAAAGGTTGACATAAAAGCAGTTTTCAGTTTTTCAAATATACACATGTCTATACCTATAGAAGTATGTGTAGAAGAATGATTTCTTTTGGGGTAAAAAGAACTAAAATTTGTGACCTATTTTATGTTTATAATTCACGGAGGTTCAATTGCAATGGTTGCTTAAAGTCTAACTATAAAGCGTCTTTTTTTCTTGCGAAACAATATAGATTTTATATGAATTTACAAAACTAATTTAGAACTAGAAAATACTCTGATAAAAATCGACCTGCCCCAGGCGGGAATCGAACCCAGCATTTCCCGCAATCCGGGCGGCGGAAGATGACCGATTCCCGCCTGGGGCAGGTGGATTATTTTCAGAGTATATTCTAATTTTAAAAATATTTACGCGTTCGTGTAAACGCAAAAATAATTCCATAATTTAGAACAAATTGCCTAAACCCCTTTACGCCCTGTCCTAACGATGAGAGGGTACATTGATAAATACGAGAGGGGGTCCCGCTGACTGTAGACACATCAAACGTACTAATTAAGAAATAATGATACTAATGCAAGCCTACAAATATAATTACCTACATATATAATTACACTACATTCAAGTAATTCTGGCAACACGATAATTGCCTTTTAATGGACTATGTCTACTGAACTTTACATTGTTGAGTGATTTATTTATTTATTTATTTATTTATTTATTTATGGTACACATACAGATTACAATCTTAAGATTTAACAAAATTATACAAATTACATAGACTGGACTGTAATCCAAAAAAGTGTACACAGCATGCACAGCAAATTATATGCGGATCATTGTAAAAAAAAAAAAAATATACAAATTACAATTAGAAAAAAGTTAATTTAAAATCAAGAATAAATATTAAAATTAAAATAAGTACATTAATAATGAAAATTAAGATTTAAAATTAAGAAAAATCAAATAAAAATTTAAAATTACAATATTAAATTAAAATAAAATCAGCATTATATAAAAAAAAACAATAAAATGTAGATTAAGTATTATACGACTAATTAGGAAGCTGAGGACATTTGGTGTTCCAGAATGTCTGAAATAATCCTTTTGTAATGGGAGAACTTGCCGTTGAAGACGTCTACAGTTTGGTTAGTTCGGTATACATCATTATAATTCCGACACATTCGAACAACGGGGTTAAAAAATGATGTATTATTCAGGTAAGCCCTAATTGCGAATATGTTAGGAGAACGTGATCTATGTATGGTGCTAATACTAAGAGAGGAAAGGAGCTCTGACGAGTCAAGAGAAGAGTGTATAATCTTATGAAGACATAGAAGGTCGTATCTCTTTCGACGGATTTCCAATGTGATCATACCAAATTTAGACAACCTCTGTTTGTAATTGTTTAGTGTACGTCCAAAATTATATTTGCGCGAAACATACTTTAAACAACGCTTCTGAACTCTTTCAATAGCATTAATGTGAACGTTAAAATATGGAGACCAAACGGGGCAGCAGTATTCTAGAATACTTCTGATCATGCTATTGAAAAGACACAATATACTACGTGGCTTCCTAAACTCCTTTGTAGATCTAATTATAAATCCTAGAAGTCTTTGTGCTCTCTTTATGATGTACTCATAATGAGGTCGGAAGGACAGTTGGTCGTCAAAAAGTACACCCAGATCCTTTACTAGGTTTTTCCTACTCAAAGCTTGGTTGCCAATGCTGTAATCTTTCAAAAATTTGTTTTTTTTCCGCGTGAAGGACATAACACAGCATTTGTCTACATTTAAACTCATTTTGTTGCAAGCACGCATTTAAGATCCAGTCCACTCAATTATGCCTGGTGGTAGCGCCTCCGTTACTCTGTTAAAGTACTTACGAATTGTTGTCAACTCTGTGCAGTGGAGCTAATTTCGGTGACACCGCGGTCCATTTATCCTAAATGCACCGTCATTAGGATTCGTATGTGCGAGCTTCGCGCGAAGGTTCAACCGCATACGACAGTATGGGAATCCCTCAAACGACTTCGTAATTGTAGTAAACTTATTTCAACGCATTGTATTCGAGATGGAGTTATGTTTTTATTTTAAAGACTTGTAGACTTCTTATCCAATTCGATGATAACCGAGCATTGTCTTCTGATTGTGAATGTAGCAAACTGACAACAAACAATTACTATAACATATTATAGGTACAACTCTATCTAGTATTTAGTCGGTACATTTTACTTTAGTTCATCGTCTGGTTATACTTATCGGTAATCATTCAAGATTCGGTAGCTTAATGGTACGATTAAGGGTCTGTTTAAACACAGGAGTTCCTCGATTATACCTCCGTTAAAATACCGACGTGAATTCCCTTTTATCCCAAGCGCTTGTAATATAGTCGGATAGGTCATCATGCAGAATAATTAAATTTTCCACCCACCTGTAGATGAGTTATCCCTGTAAATCTTATTCAGTTAATATTCGTACTTTTATTTAAATTAGACAAATAAGTAGCTCATTGTTAAAATATTATAAGTATGTTTTGAAACCAGAGTAGGCACGCGCTGTACAAGCACATTCATCTTCCAAAGACCCCATAAAAGCAATGGGTTCAATTTGGACAACTGGACACGTGCCCACGCGAATATTAAAATTACAAACATCATAAAACTTTTGAATACACGAAGGGAATATTCCAACCAATTTTATAGTTCCAGAGCTTTCATCATGCCTCTTGAATATTCAACCGCAAAAAGAACTTCTATTCCAACTAGAAACGCTCGCTCCAAAGCAATGAGTGTTATGCATAATATCCTATCGACTGTACTTAGTGCTACAGCCTCAATAGCAGGACGCTGACTCCGTGGCTCCATGACCTGTTTCTAGTCTCATTAAAGTGCGGACACGACGCGTCGGAGGTCACAATGTGAAGATTTACTTATTCAGCGGTTCGTGTTTGTGACGGCTTTTTTGGAGTAAGTCCTTACACACATGCTCAAGTACGGACAGTAAAATCAGGGTTTAGGAAGGATAAACTGCTAATATATTTAGTGTGCTGATTGTAGCAATGCATACATAATGAGAACAATTTTTGGAAAGTGAATTGCGAGCGGAATGGAAAGGGGAAGAACTTTCTGGGACATTGTTGTCAATCTATATTACCTTCTTGTAGTTTTGTGTTTGCATAGGGAAGGTACGTATAAGTGTACGAGTTTGAATATTTAGTCTCTTAAATGATTTAAGTGCAAAACCTGGCCTGGAAGTGACAAGTCTTGTAAGTTTAAACTAGTCCATGTCCACCCTCGAGTCGCAATTATCTATGGTAGCGTGCCTGATATCCATCAACTGGACTTAATTGTAGACATTGGTTCTGTATGGCATAGAAATATCTTTCTGACTTCTTCTTAAGTGTAATGTATCTATACTGTACATTATTATATAGGTATTACCTGAATTCCACAATAAGAATTTATTTTTCTCATAATACATTTACGTTAACATTGCGATTATATTTCAAATAACTGCTATTAAAACCCTGAACGTGACTTATATTAAAAGCCATTAAAAGTCAACCGAGTGGACTTAAAATAAGTAACCAGCTTTCGCTAGTTTTGCGCTACATAGGTACTTGACAATTTAAGCGTGGTAAGTGGTCTCCATTGTATACATCTACTACTTTTAATAACGAAACAACAAAGGGAGAAAATTAATTATTTGAGCAGAGGGTGCTGCTTCATTTTCATTTTGTTCGACAGAAAAGAACAAGTATATGACAGCAAAAACTACGAGCAAAGGGAGTATTAATGTGAAAAATAATCCCTTTACCAGAATACAATAACTGTTTGCATACAGCCACTGTCTGTCTGCAAACGAATAGGTAATTTTACTATGAAAAAGTAAGAAAACTTTTTAATTTCAAAGGAAGGTACCTAAATGATGCCTTTGACGTTGCAAAGAACCATTGATTTGATAGCTGGTCATATTAACACTAAATGGCGAGATTTCTAAAAGCACGCGTGCCAGGTTTGTACAAAGCATCGTATGAACTATATAGAAAACTTAGCTATTCATTTCTGTTTTATTAAAACAAATTACTTACATTCATAAAGGCTTATATTTACACTGGTATAAAAGGTATATGAGAAACACGTGACTCGAGTAATATTCCAATGGTCCTAAAGCTGCAGTAAGAATGACAGCGGCGAGAATATCTAACTATCGATGGTTGTGCAACACTACATTGACAAACTGTCTTCGATAATTTAAAACTGCTCTGAAATCAAATACAAACTTGATTACAAAATTTGATTTTATCTATAACGCTTCTTTATCC
Source organism: Elophila nymphaeata (assembly GCA_955850985.1). NCBI lineage: Eukaryota > Metazoa > Arthropoda > Insecta > Lepidoptera > Crambidae > Elophila > Elophila nymphaeata. The sequence continues at coordinate 11,552,712 of OY039076.1, read as the reverse complement.
GAACCCGGATGTTACATTACACAAGTATTGTGTAAACGTTGATATTTAACAAACTGCAGACCACGTAGGTAAATTGCAGTTAATTGAGTATTCGAGTTACACGTTAGGTGATCACATATATTTGTGCTGTTTCATAGACATATAAGAATTCGCGCAACAGTTTAATTTGAAACAAATTAGTCAGTTTGTAAAATAATATTATAAACCTTGCGTTGTATTACTCGTATAGACAAGTACTATGCGCGTCGAAACTCAAACAAATGTCCACGCAAATTAATCAGATTCTCATTTCAATAAACAACATTAAAATTCATTAGTAGCTGTTTAATTTAATAATAATATAATGTGGTACACGCTTTCAGACAGTACTATCACGTACTATAATACAAACCCCAAAATGAACTCTCCGCACGTCAGCGCATCTCAATTATAACTTGTCTTATAGCATGGCTCCTCGCGTCCCTATCCGTAAATTCGCTGTCATTCAGATTGCTGCCTAAACGAGTTCATGTCACGGCAATGGACGGAAAGTACGGAAACCACTCACCCTCATATTAATTACAGTACTTAAGACTTCATAATGTCTTACATATTGCAGAAAAGTTTTTCCTTGCGTGTGAAACTTCTAAGAGAACTTGATAATTTAGTGAATAGGAATTCTTTATGGTTATAAGAATGAATTGCTTGTAATTTTTTTGTTTTAATTTCTATATTGACATAATCCATAATCACATCGTTGTTGCGATGACAACATCACGCGATGTTGTCATCGCAACAATGTATTATTGCTCAGGAATGGCAGATGAAGTGTATAGAGCAAGATGTTGTATTATGACATGATTTTTTTGCCATTTATAGATAATGGTACGGAACCCTTAATGCGCAAGTCCGACTCGCACTTGGCCGGTTTTTATAATCTTGAGATCTATCATATTGAGTATTTCGGTCACGTGGCCTAGCCACTACACGTACATAACAGTACAAACATACCGCTTCATTGAACTCTTTGACGGTTAAAGGCTTAGCTGAAATATGTCCGAAAATAGACTCGATATGGAATGGACCATTTTATCCAAAGTTAATCCCAGCAACTTATAAAAGCATTATGAAGACGACGGAGGATGTATGAGAATAACATGAACAGTTTTATCTAAAACAATTTATACCGTTGCAGCAGCCTATGATGCCGACAGAGTAGAATAGCATCTCCCCATGTTCGCCAATGAGTGTCGTATAAGGCGACTAATGGATCAGCAAAGGGGTATTGATCATATTATACTCCGCCTACCAATCCGCATTGGGCAAGCGTGGTGAACTTCTACCTAAACCTCCTTCGATCACAAAGAGAGCCATTGTGTCCCAGCAACTGTTCGAATTATAAAAGCTGTTATGATGATGATGAATTAGTGCCGTTATATTTTTTTTCTCATTGGGCAGAATTTTAAAATATATTTTAAATTATCTTTATACATGAAGACGAAAACCATAAAACTCCTCTTGGGCATCGCTGCACTCAAGCAAAGAGCAAATATTACTTTCGAGCAATATCCTATCTAAATAGACCTCAGTAGCTCTTCTCTTATCAGTAAGTAAAAGGGTTCGAAGGTTGCGTTGACAATGATTTACGAGTTTGCGGTTCCAATATCTCATTTTCAGATGATTTGTCTCCGTACTTTAGTGATATTGACAATGAAGTATCATTAGGAGCCAATCAATATTTTTCATAGCTGTTATAATGCCCTATCTTTACGTACCAGAAAATATATCAATCCCATGTATGATTATTTGTAAAAATTTTCATCAAGCAAATCTTGATACTCTTTTTCTATTTTACGGTCGAAATGCCGAATAGACGATATTGACAAGAAATCTTTTTCATTTAAACCAAATAGTGTTTCTATCCTCTTTTTAAATATAATATCATGGGTTTCTATGTACTTTTAATTTTTCAGTTTACTTTACACAAAATAGCCAGAGGAACAAAATAAGTTAAACAATTGAACAATGTATTTTCATGATCGTTTTATATTTGCTAGAACATTATTTTTCAAATGATGCAAAATAAGATTGTTTATGATTTGTATTTAAAAATTTGAAGTCTATTTAGATTTAGTGCATATAGCGAAACTCGTGTTTTTGGTTTGTTGACATTAACGTTTTTCATATTACGTCATTTATAAGCTTATAAATTCTATGCTAAAGCGTGGCCTGGCTTAGCTTGATTTTATGAGATTTTCGATTACTTAAGTCATCAAAAAGAGAAACAAATTCAATTTGTAAGTAATACTGATACGTAATGCATACAAATCCTTACGGATGCAAGCGAGACTTGCTCAGGCTTTGTCTCATAACAATAAAAGCGTCTACAGCCTATAAAAGTGCTTACTAATACGGACGGCTTTGTTTTTGGAAACCATATACGTTGTATACGGACTTTTCAGTTTCGCAATTTATTTAATGTTAGATTTTCTATTAAATTTCCTTGTAAATTTTTTATCCAAAACCATATTAATGTAGATTTCGTTATTATTTTACGAAGGCAGTGTTTCTAGATTTATCTGTCTTGGATTGAAATTATATTCTAGTTGTGTAAGTATATACTAGCACAAGAAGCCATGACTTTGTTCATAAACTAACATTGAGCGATCGTTAATTTCATTTTATTGTTTGTTACAGGTAATGGCGCGGAAAAATCTCATCAGTGATTTATGTATGTATTGGTCTTTGAATGCTTGTTAAATCCTTCGGATATGTCATAGCAAGGTTCCTTGTTTATGAGATGAATAAGACAACAAAATTGAACAGTGGGAAATCAGTTTGTATTTAAAGTGTCAATTTATCAATATTAGTAATATGTGTAGCATAATTATTAATATTGATAAATTACTAAAATTGCAAATATAGGACAGATAGTGTCATCTAGAAGTGAATCATGTAAATGCATAAAAGCGTTATAATATACGATGTGTATTTGAAATTGTTACAACGTTACGAATGAAACGAGTGAGCATTAAAAATTCAGTTTTTCAGTTTTTGACAACTTAGGTACACACTGCAGACGCTATCCGAAGGCTGCTAAACTCTTAGGTATTGTTCAAAGGTTTGATTTATCATAAACTACTGACGCTGTTTCAAAACCTTGGCAGAATTTGTAAATTGAGAAAAATATTCAGTACGTCAATAATGTTAGTTACAAGCTACTAGGTGAACTTTCAAGGTTTAATATGGAATAAAGATATCGTCATAAAAGGTAATCCACGGAGGGAAATATAAAATTAATGACACAGTTGTCTTCACAACGGAGAGTGAAATTGCGAAAAAGAAAATTATGAGTAAGTAGCATAACGTAAAGATCGTAAAAATCTTTGTTATACCTACAGCAAGACTGAAAAAAAACATTATAATTAGATTGTGTAAAGATCGACATATCTAACGAAGATAATTATAATCGATAGAGTATATTCTTTCATTTCGCGTTAAGAATCAGAATTAATGGATAAAAATTAAGCCACCTTGATTTCAATCTAGATGAGGAGGAGGAGGACGAAGATGTAAATTTCTTTCACACTACTAAGGCTAGAATGATAATATCTCAATCGTTTGTCGTCTCGGTTTTTGGAGCAAACACTTCGACTTTACAATAAGGGACACGAATTGCAATTCCAACTTTTGCTAAGTAAGTTGTGCAACTCGAAGCAATTAGCAAGAACAATATTCAGTCTTTGAAGAAGTTCTTTGTGTAATTAATTAGCTTCACCTAACGCTAGATCTGATTCATTGTCTTAAGTACCTAAGAAAGTTGTAGAAATTTGGCATTGAAATACGAGATTTCTTGTTCACGCTGACATTTTAACCCCATTATTTTCTTTGCTGAGCGTTTTGCTTTCTTAGTCACTTAAGACTAAGTACGATTTTTCTAAAATTTTATGCTGAGAAGGAATGATCACAAAATTCTTTATGAGCATGGTGACATCACGTTCGATAAATTCGAAGATCATACTCACTAAGATCTCTGTGACTACGTGATAAGTTTCTCGTCTTAGAAGATTAACCTATAAAATATGGGCCTACGAATACTCCGATATTACATAATACTAAATTATTATCTGGACGAATGAAGTTCATTTTTAATATAATTGACGAAATTAGGTATATTTTCATATAGCAGGTATATATTTAATTTTCTTAGAGAAAGATAGAAGACGAAATGATATTGCAAGACTTTCTTGAAACTCCATAAATAGCTAGTAAATTGAATCATTGAATTCAGTATTTCTCAAGAGTAAAATGTTCCTTTTTGCTAAAGCAAAAGTTACTGAAGTTTAAAATGTATGGGGATTATTAGGTCTCGTTAGGTCGGTTATTGTGCACAGAAGTAAAACTCAAAAAGAAGATATTTTAAAACTTCAGTTTTCTTTAAAAAAATATAGACGAACACTTTAACAGTAAAAGAACATCACGCTCGATATCATTAAGAATCGTTGATGATAAATCAACGATTCAATTAACAGGGTCGTAAAATATTACCAATTACTAAACATTGTCAACAATTGCGGCAACATATATAAATTTATTTCTATCGAACGAGTTTTATGAATTATAGAATTAAATTCACGTTTTGTACGTTATGTTATGGTAGTAATGAAATTGTATGACATGGAATTGAAAATGACCTATTTATCAAATTCAACGAAAACTGCATTATTGTCTCTACATCTCGAAACTGTGCATTTTTTATTTATTGATTAACTTTAGCTATTGTAAATAACCTCGATTTAATTGTAAGTTTGAAATTCTATGCGGTACTGAGGCATTTGTTTTGGGGGCAAATTTAATTTTGTTAGTCAGAGCGGTCAGAGTCATCTCTCATATGAGTATATTATCCTCTAATTCATAATTTCCTGAAATAATTGGGGAATTGCAGCAAAATTTGCATGCCTTTGTATTTTTGCGGAAGCTCAGAGCTTTTGTTTGGACTAATTTGAATTTTCCCTTAACATTCATGAGTGGCTATGAAAATATCGTAGGTACTTATGCTTGTTCTTGCAATTTCACTTTTGCTGTACTGCTATATCTATTTTATAATATCCTTATGCAATACTTATTTCCTTTTAATTAAAATCCCAGTAAGATTTTTCTCATTATTTTGTGTTTTATCTCCATATACCTTCGCTCACTTTTAATGATTATTGTTAGATGTAAAAATATGTCTATTTTTTAAATAAGCTCTAGTTATTATCTAAAAATAATCTATTTCGTATTTATTTCTATTATTTGATATTTTTACTGTGCCAGATTAACCACACTATAAATAGAACGTCGAAGAATATATATTGAACAACAGAAACATCTATAACAAAGAACAATTCTACCCCAGATGGGACTTTAAGTTTGAGTGCTAACTACATTTCTTCAACCTACCTATATTGCGTTCATCAGAATGGCCCTTTTAATAGTTTCGGGGCACTGGCTTACCGTCTAAGCCAGATATTCAAATTAAGCTAACCTATAATCGTATCTGGGGTTCATAGTTTAATTATCTAATGCCAATTCACATGGACCGTAGTGTAAGTAAGCCTTTATTAATATTACCTGGAATAGGTTCCTTGTTAATTTAGAATTATTTTAATCATTTAATTATTATTTGAATGTGTTACTATTCTGCTGTTTGTTATGAGGGATCGGAATTCGGGATAGAGAATGGACTTGCGTACGCACACGATGTACTTATATTACGTTGGCGATGCACAGAATGACCTACGTTATCGCACTTCCACGAAAATCAATAGCAGTCAATAAACCTTTGCACATGTTAAAATAATTAGAGGCATCGCTAATACGTTGACATAGGCCGCTGTGTGTATACAGAAACTACATTATCGTTCAGAGACTGCACTTCTGTTGAGCAGTCTCTAAACAAAATGTTGATAGATACAAACACGATTATAAATAACACGCAAAAAGCTTAAAACGCTGCTGTAATCCGACTACGGAAAAAAGAAAGGAATGACATCTGTTAAAATAGGGATTTACAAGGTAAAATTGACTCCTCCTATTGTTAAAGTCAAATGAAAGTTTAGGCGCTACGAACTAACATACGTAAATACATACAAACATACATACTGTTGCCGATTGCAACCTTTTTTATATATTTTTGGTTTTTATAAGATTATTATTTTTGGTAGTTTTGGATTGTCTGGTTCGTTTTTGTTTGCGCTCTTGTTACTCGTCTTTTTACACGTTCTTGGGTCGGTATTTTATTTAATGTGATTTTGCCCACCGTAGCTGAGAACGTGTTTTCATTGAAACCTATAACCAGCACCTCCTATTCTTACTTTCTCCTACACATACAGAGACTGCTAAAATCATAACCCTTCCATTTGGCTTCGCCGTAGTCATGTAAAAAGCAGTACTCAATGAATGGCGTGCTAAGTTTCGCCATTTACTCCTGAACGCCCTTGACACTTAACAACTGACTTCTGCGAGTTTCCGTGGTTGTAGGCGAGATCCAAAAGCATTCGGAAAATTTGTCTGTGTAGAAGTTTTTTCCTATTAGCGGTAAAAACTACAAATATGAAAAATACACCAAGTTCTGTAGCATATCGAAAAGCTTTATAGATTATAGAGATACTAATGGAAATTTAATTTGTTTAATGGCGTAATTAAATTTTTGTTAGTTTTAAACTATAGTTTCCGTGGAACCTCTGGGTATTGGTGTTCATCTCACTTCCTAAAGTGGTAATAATGCCACAGATGCGAAGCGGAGATGATAAGGCGAGCTTTTCCTGGACACGGATCACTGTGAGACCGCAACAATGTTGTTAAAATTATTAATATCGTCACAGAAATTGTTACATAGCCCGGCAGATCTATCGTCAGTTAAGAAGAAAATCTTTTTTATTAATGTGAGCATTAAATTATTTACTGATTTTTACTAAATTGTTCACTTAAGTAAACGGTTCGTTATCTATTTACCGTAGCTTGAAATTACCGATTTCCATTTAGGATGTGACATATAACGTATAAGAGAACCATGTTGATTTCCCTTTGGACGCAGTCGAGAATTCATCAATCAACAAAAACGATGAACGTCAGACGTAATTGTGTACCTAACTGAAGCGTTCGTAGCACGGAAGTGGGATCTCCTTCCTCACAGTCCGATATATTTTATACATTTATTTTGTTTCGAACTGTATTTACTTATTGTAATTAAAAAATAATTCAAGATAGAATCAGAAAACCAATTTTTAAACACTACAAACTTTATCCTTATATAAGGTATTGAGCTAAAGTTAGGCCTTTACTCCCTGATAGAAAGACAACAATACAAAAAGGCAAGACCTTTACTCCCTGATAGAAAGACAACAATACAAAAAGGCAAGACCTTTACTCCCTGATAGAAAGACAACAATACAAAAAGGCAAGACCTTTACTCCCTGATAGAAAGACAACAATACAAAAAGGCAAGTACGACAAACCCGTGCAATTCCTTTCCCTTTTGTTTCTTTGGGGCAAAACACTCTAGATCAGTATGTATATTATCTTGATGAATGTGGGTGAACCATGAATGATTTGACTCGGATGATGCACATGAGACATTGTGCTTATATAACTACACAAACAGCCATCGCGCAAGATAAAAAAAACGCTGTTGATAATTTTGTGCATAGAGACGGATCCTGAATCATTCCTCGACACAAAATTCATCAACAATCATCTACATTTTCTCTCGTAAAGTTAAATCTACATGCGATACTGCGGGCAAAATCTAATAGTGTAAATAAATAAAAAAATATTTACACACAGTAACTTGCACAATGAGCGGTCTTATCGCCTAGTACGATCTCTTCCATCCTTAATTTGAAAGGACAGGAATTACAGAGCCAAAGTAAAGGTACAAGATAAGCTACCAAATTATTATGACGCCGCTTTCTAGACGGGTACCTATTTCAAGTATTAACTTTATAGGGGTAGGTATCTAATTGAAAAGGGTTCCGACCCTTGGTTTTGCGACCAAAATTCTGATTGGAACAAAAAATAGACATTAATTTACCAAGTCACGTAAGACCGAATGTGGTGTTTTTCTAACATGTAATCTTAAGATATATTTTGAAACCCTTGTCCTAGCTTTTAAGTTATGAAATATATTATACAAAACATTACTGAATGTATATCGTGATTTTGACTATGACAAATTTATTCCATTATATCCATTGTTTTAAACTTTTACAAAAAAATTAAAATAAAATTATAAAATTTTATGTCTCTAATTTCGACAGTAATTTTAATCGTTATCACTATAGTGTAGAAGACACTGAAATTGTAACTTACTGGATGTAATTAGTTCCACTCTTTTGCTGTTCGCATTATAAAATGGGTAATCCACAGCATAATGATGGTAATTTAGAAATTTGAAGAAGTAACAGGAAATTTTAACGGAACAGATTATCTTAAGTATTTATGGACATGAAATGATAAGAAATGACATGACTGCGACAAAGAAAGTAATGAGAATATATACAAAGAAGAAAAGATGGATAGACTGCGTGAAAGATGATATAATATAGAAAAGTGTTATTTTTTACACGAATAAAAACAGGAATTGACGCAATTGAATTGTACCTATTATTAAGAACTTGGTTATGGATACTAGATAGCGGACGATTTTTTTATACACATAATAATTTTGAGATATTTTTATAAGTAAATATATAAACAACCAGGACTCGAACCCGGACCGCTTGATGTGTAGGCAGCTGTACTGACCACACCACCACGACGGTGTCTAAATGCCTGACGTGTGCCTGTGACGGTAGCAGAAGAAACATCCTGTTCGTAGACGACTATGAATCTACCACACATACGGAGTGAAGAAATCGCTGTTCCGCCTGTGATCATGGCCAATGTAACCCGGATGAAACGTCAGGCATTTAAAAGGTAATTTAATCGCGGTAATTTACTCGTGTTAATCGTGCAACGCGAAAGTTTAAAAGTGATTATTGTTTACATGACTTCTGATCAAGAATGACCTGTAGAAAAAACATATCCCTCAGATCCCAAATATAATTGGCAAGAGGGCATGCAGAAGAAGTAGGGTGATAATTTAAACTGTGTTTAGTGTCTATAGTGCAATCAATCCATGTTATTGCTTTGCACACTTTTACCATCCAACCCTGACTGATATTTCCATATTATCTAATTATTTAAATCTTCGCGTTGTCTAAATCTTACGCAAGTCTTTTATCCTTCTGTTAAAAGCCGACGTAAGTATAGCTCCGTCTTACCAGCTTCAGTTTTGCTCCAAAAACCGTGACGTGACGAAATTTGTATACATTTTGGTACCACGTCATTATACGTCGCGAGTCTTTATGAATAAGCAACAATACCTATTACCCGTTATTTGTCACGTCCGAACTGAAAACAAATGCGTTTCAAAACCAAACCCGTAGATTGGAAACTAATTGTATGTATACAAGGTAATAATGAACTAACGCATTTGTTTTAATAAAAATAATTTTAACGTATTAACTAAAACTATTACCGAATACTGACGAAAATCATGTATTTTATTTTGAAATTAGTTCTGTTCATTGAATATTCACAGCGCGAACAGCTGTGAGCTAATGTTGCTGTGAAAACGTCAGTAATTTGCTGTAGTTTTTGTTAAATATATAGCTACAGAATTGGACTTTAATACAAGCACTGAAAGGCTATATTAAATCAGCACTGAAACGGGGTGTAGACAACTGTTCATGTTTTGGAATATAGCTGATAAATAAAATAAAAGGAATTAAGTATTAGTGCCCGTAAGAAAATTTTATCCAAACGTATAGTAGAAGGAAACGTTTGTTTTGTTTGTAAAGATTTAAAATGTTTCAGAAATGTACGAAATAAAATTTTGTTTAATGTTGAAACGAATACAAATCCTTGGTTCTTTTAGACGGCTCGTCATATGAAAGAACTTTTTTTTTGTATCCATAATTTTATATAAAAAATCCTTTGTAATCCAGGATAATGATCTAACTAATCAAGTTACCATTTAGCACTTGAAAGAATTAAGTCATTAAATTTGCTTTATGATTCGTCTTGCATAAATTATATTTATTTATTTTAGGACAACAAACAAATCTTACACTATTACAGCTTAAAACTAAGTGCTTAACAATCCTTCTAAGTGCAGACTTAATTATTGGTAAAATATTCGTTTTAGAGGTACTTTTATTGCAAATACTAGTTGAATTTATATTGATTCACAATGTTGTTAATATTTTGAAGTCAGAAACCTAGCTTCATTATTTTCTACGAATCGAAGCTAAAAATAATACAATGTTTTATTCCATTGCTGCGCTATTACGACTTCCAATGCTTCAATTCCGTACCAACAACATTATGGTGATATAACATTGTAACAAAAACTCGAGGCTATAAGTGCTGTAGCGTACCTCCTCCGTATTACGGATCAACTTTGGGTAGTAGTATGTAGCAAATTGAGTTACTCATGCTCTTAATGCTTCCTAGAAGCCTTTGTGTAGTTAAATGCTTTTCAACTTTAAACATCCGCGTGTAACTATAAATTTCGCTTGACACTTTACGAAGGAGTCAAGACGTTAATTCTGTATGTAAAGCACGTGAGGTAAATAAATAGTTTCTATTGTTAACACGTCAACTGTCCCTGCATCACATATGATACAATTATATACCCAATCCCACGTTCATGCATCACATGTGACGCAAATGGTTGTACGAAATCAATGTCTTTTATTTTCATGTACGTCTCAGTTACATTAAAAAATATCACAAGGACGTCTAAGCTAGATATTGAGGTAAATAAATATCAAATGATCCGACAAGTTTTTATTATAAAAAAAAATAAGCACTAATGGACGTCATTAGGAGTTAATTCGATTTGGCCTGAACAGTCAACGTGATAACAGCATACCTGCTTTTTTTTATTATAATCTTGTTATACTCGTAACTAAAGTCGAACAAGACTTGACGGATCATTGTTTGACCAAAAATACCGATTGTGTATTTTAAACAACACATATGTAACTTTTCAGAAAATAACAAATAGCGCACTGTAGACAAAATGTGTGTAATCTTATCGTGCTGCAAGGGAAATTCCTTGTAAAATATTTTATATTTCCGTGTACACACTTTGTATTCTGTGAATAAATTCAATGTCCCCAAAATATAAACTCCTGCAGAGCACACCACTCGCCTTCTGAATTTAAATGCCTATGAAGTCCGACCACTCCCCTACTTGCAATATCACGGAAGATCTAATAAAATACGCCATATGGATTGGAGCCAAGGATTTCTGTCCCCAGCAACTCTACCCGTTGTTTGTATGACTAAAGAAGGTTTATCCGCAACGTATTATGTTACTATACGTTTGTAGGCAAGGCTCAAATCGTTCAGCAAGATTATGTTATTTCTAATGTTTTACATGATAGTTTGACAAACTATATATACGATACGATGTTCTTTCTCATAAACAATTGGAAAACTAAAATTGGGATTCCAAAATATCGTCTCATTTATATTCAAAATGCACAACAAGTGCTATAAATCGGACACTGACGAAAAATAGTTAGGCGAGCAACTACAGACATAGCACTTCCTCCTGACGACCACAACTGCTCGCTATCAAAAGCGATAAAAAGAAGTAGAACATTTAAAATTCAAGAATTTAGTGGTTTTTTCAATTTGTAATTGAATATCAGAACAAGAAGATTAGTACATTGGTGAAGATAAATAAGCGACTGCAAAATTTTTTATTTAAATGTCATGCCTCAAACATTATTCTTTCAGTCGTAGGAAGGAACAAATAGATTTACTCTCCATCAAAATATAAGCTTCCAATTACAACCCCACAAATCAAACAACATCAAAGATGGCTTCAAAACAAACCAGCCCTCACGCATTTTTATTTGTCGTGGAATTATGTATATCCCTTTTGTGGTTCCTAATTAAGCTCTCAATTGTTGTTTACGGTCTGAGCTTTTGTTAATTTTCTATCAGCGTTCGTTGAGCATCAATTAAGTGACTTATTTCCTTAGCCACGAGTTTCGCCTCGGCATAAAAGCGGCAGGCGGGGTCTGGATATCGCTAATTAGACAAACCTAGTAACAAACAAAGCCTTCCAGTTTCCTGTATAATGGAATTTGCGAAATGGCACATCTCGTCGCCATCCTTATAAATAAAAGCTAGGTAGAATGGACCTTTTTATCTTACAGGTATCATGCGGGTATATCTTGCAAGAATTTACCGATTTTTACTCATTGATTTTGAATTCGTTGTATCGAATATTTCTAAAGCTTAATCTTCCCTCGTGCCAAGAAGCTTCATCATGTAAAGTATATTATCCCTTCAGAACTTTCTATAAAACTACTTTTAATACCTTTTTTAAAATATTTTCACATTTTTCACGTGGGAAGTTGCGTTATATGAGCTGTTGATGATGATGATAATGTTATTTTTCATTACGTAGTGTTTTGGAACTATTATCTATACTAATATTATAGTATTATATTATCTGTGTCTATTTGTAATTCTAATCTATGTTATTTCTTGGTTTTGGCCCAAAATTGAATTAACGTATCAAGATCTCTATACATTCTTGAAAGATAACGTACCTAAACCTACAGTCAAATCAAATAAGCAAAATCCCATACATAAAATAAAATTCAATGAACTGAATACTTTTAAAGCATAACCCTTAATAATAATTACTCACTGTTCACTATAACTTGAGTTGATAAATGATCATCAAGCCAAGGAACATTCAAATGCTTATCTACTGTTTCATGGTGGGGAACATAATTTACTGGAGCGTCTATTTAATTAATTAACTACGCTTTCACACTCGTAGCCCTCTTGTGTGATTGTGCGAGGTTCACCTTGAAGTCATTTGTCAAATTATGAACAACATCAGTGTTACATTCAATTTATACTTGTTATTTAGTAAACGAACGCCTTCAAATAGAGTTTATGTTGTAACTTCAAGCTTATGGGTGTTAGTATGATACTATCCTCTTTAAAATGCACATTTCTTTGTTCTCGACAACGATATAATATTCAATAAGCAGGTAATTGTCCAGATAGAGATATCTAGATAAATAGATTGTATAAATAATCTGGATGAATTAAATATTGATCACACGTTTTTGTTATACAAACTAAGATTCTAAAATTGTCACTATCAAATTTTAACTAAATGCTCTACTCCTAAATCTAGCACTGAATTAACATATTGACCCAACTAAGGTAAACGTCCCAGTATCCGTCAGTTTCTGAACTTGGCAGACTTTGCAGTGATGCTGTGCTTAAGGTATATCAGATAATGAAAGGTGTATTGCATGACTAGGTGCAAAATGTATCTTAGTTTTTATTTAAATATTAATTTTAAGTCAAAATAATTAAGAAATATAATAAAACTCCATCAATATGAAAAAAAGACGATTTGTACCAGTACTCGACAGGTTTGTCCCATTAATCGTCAAAATGACCCAGAAGTCGTCAATTTTTTGATACCAAATTGAACTCTACGCCCTTACAGATAAGTTTCATAAACTGTAGAAATTACTTCTCAGCTTTGAACCGAAACATATTATTTTAAAAAATGTGCTAGCTGCAGTTTGGTCAGTGGAACATAAAACAACTAGTTTTAATTAATTCAGACTTTATATGTACCTCTTTATATGGACATCTAATAAACAATCAAAAATATATCTACTGTTAAAAATTTACATTAAGAAAAAAAAAAGATTTTCTGTAATCTACTGAGTACCTACTTAACCAATTCAGGAACTTAGGTAATACGGAACTCTAGTTATACTCTTCATATTTAACATACATCTACCAAACATAAGGCCCAATTGAAGAATTATAGACCCATCACGCTCCTGAGTCATGTTTATAAGCTGTTTTCGAGCGTTGTAACGAATCGTCTCGCACGCAGGTTTGACGACTTCCAGCCTCCCGAACAAGCCGGATTCCGAAAAGGCTTCAGTACCATAGATCACATACATACGCTGCGGCAGGTTATACAGAAGACCGAAGAGTATAATCTGACATTATGCTTAGCGTTTGTGGACTATGAGAAAGCCTTCGATTCTGTCGAGACCTGGGCCGTGCTCCAGTCACTCCAGAGGTGCCACATAGAATATCGATACATCCAAGTGTTGCGGTCACTGTACGAAAACGCCACTATGTCAGTCCGCCTTCAGGACCAGAACTCAAAACCCATACAGCTCCAGCAAGGCGTGAGACAGGGTGATGTTATATCGCCGAAACTGTTCACAGCTGCGTTGGAGGACGCGTTTAAGTTTCTGGACTGGAGAGGACTTGGCATCAACATAAATGGCGAGTACATGACTCACCTTCGCTTTGCCGATGATATATATCGTAGTTATGGCTGAGACCTTGGAAGAGCTGGGCACAATGCTCGACGATCTCTGTAGTGTCTCCCAACAAGTGGGTCTTAAAATGAACATGGATAAGACGAAAATCATGTATAATATCCATGTCGTACCCACTCCTGTAAAGGTTGGAACCTCTACACTGGAAGTTGTCGACCATTATGTTTACCTGAGACAAACAGTCCAACTGGGTAAGTCCAACTTCCAGAAAGAGGTCAATCGACGAATCCAACTCGGCTGGGCAGCGTTCGGGAAGCTACGCGGCATATTCTCGGCCTATCTACCGCAGTGTCTTCAGACGAAAGTCTTTGATTCGTGTGTGTTGCCAGTGATGACCTATGGAACCGAAAAGTGGCCGCTTACAATGGGCCTCATAAGAAGGCTCAAAGTCACCCAAAGGGCAATGGAGAGGGCTATGCTCGGAGTTTCTCTCCGCGATAACATCAGAAATGATGAGATCCGCAGGAGAACCAAGGTCACCGATATAGCCCAAAGAGTTGCGAACCTTAAGTGGCAGTGGGCAGGGCACATTGCGAGGAGGACTGACGGCCGCTGGGGTGGAAAGTTCCTTGAGTGGCGACCACGTACCGGGAAACGCAGCGTTGGTAGGCCTCCCACAAGGTGGACTGACGATCTGGTAAAGGTCGCGGGAAGCCGCTGGATGCGGACAGCGCAGGACCGACCGGTTTGGAGATCCTTGGGGGAGGCCTATGTCCAACAGTGGGCGTCTCTCGGCTGAAATGATGATGATGATGATGATACCATACATTATTATACTCTAACAAACAAAAAATATTAAATTAGGTTCACAACGGTACCACTAAGAATACCATTCTGCGCACGCTGAATGCAGAGTATATTGGTCTTACTAGCAAGGCTCCACATTTGGATGCCGTAGGTCCAAATTGGTTTCAATACGACGTTGTAAATAAGAAGCTTATTATCAACTGATAGTACCGAGTTTCTCCCCATGAGCCAGTGTAAGTTTCGGAACTTGTGATTCATTTGGTCTCTCTTCTGTTTGATAAGTTGCTTCCAGGTCAGTCTCCTATCAAGGTGAAATCCCAGGTACACGCAGTCTCTGTGTGGCAGTATATCATCCCCTAGTCTTACGGCAGGAAGGTCTGAAGTGAAGATGTTATACAGTACTGGACCAAGACCTGAACCCTGCGGAACTCCTGCCTGTATGCTGTATAGATTTGGTCGTGCCTCTCCCTGTTTCACTTGAAATGATAGGTCGTGGCCCTGAAATGGCCGTCCGCAACTAGTTGTGGTGGGGAAACAAAAACAACTCGACGATGGCATGTGACTTCGAATGCCAAGGGGACTTGACATCAAAATCCACACACCCCCGAGAAAGTTTTCCCACCACGCTACCAGGGTCCGCCACGAGGAGGCTTCCGGACGAGGACCAGACCCTTCTTAACCTATGCTTTTCCAGGATAATTTGTTTAATGGCAAGTGAATTGTTAGAGATCATACTTTTTACATTTTGAGTCGGTGTGTTAATCCAGGCCGCAACTTGAATTAGGTTGGTGATATATCTGCAGGCCTCACCCACCTCATTTTGGTCCTTAAGAGGGATTGACAGAGTAATGTTTTCGTCAATGTAGCTTTTAAAACCTTCCCAATCTGTTTTACGATTTGTTAATGTCTCCGAAGTTTCTCGTGTAAATAGGCAAGTGCCCAAGTCCAGAATGACTGGCGTGTGGTCTGAAGATCCATCTAGACTAGACTCAACAGCTGTATTTAAATATTTCCCGATAAAGAAGTCGAGAAGATCGGGTACTCTCCGTTGATCACTTGGCCAGTATGTCGGTTCACCGGTCGAGATCGGCTTAAGATGATTTATGTTAATGCAACGTTTCAGTTCTCGACCTCTGGTATTGGTACAGCGAGAGCCCCAAAAGGTATGTTTGCCATTCCGATCACCACCAGCTACGAATCTTGGGCCCAAGGTTTGAAAGAAGTCACCAAACATTTGGGTTGTTATTCTATGTCTTGGCGGGCAGTATATTGAGGAGAGCGTAATGCTACCAGCACGGTCTTCCAGTTTTATTGAAGTGGCCTGTAGGTGAGATGTAGAGTACGGTTCCATGATTGAGTGTTTGAGGTTAGTAAGGATCGACCGAGATCTCGGTCTCGGTCTCGGCGAGAAATCGCCGAGATTCTTGGCCGTAACCGAGACTGTTGTAAGTAGGTACGGTGTAGGATATTAATGGGATTCACATCTACCGCGCGCGTCCATATTCGTCACGTGGTGTCAGTGCGTGAGAGAGCTGTCAATTCTGATTGGTCGGCTGGCTGCTGGCGGCATGAAGCTATAGAGATTTCTCTATAGCTTCATGGCTGGCGGTTTTTACTTCATCCATTAATTTCACTACTTAGGTACTTTTGTAAACAAACAATTTGTAGTTAAAGGAAGTTTCTTTGAATTTTGTTCGTAATAGAAAATTATGTTATTTTATCTGTTAAATAATAAGTTAGTTCAAGTTACTAGCCAGAATAACTACATAAACTAGTTAAGTGAATATCAAAATCATTACGTATGTTGGAAAGCTGGCAAGTGTACGGATATTTTTTAGATTCAGTGGCCACATTCATCAGAACACATGGAGTCGCTGATTTGTATGTTCGTTTTTCTTAGAACTTAGTTCATAATAAAATAAACTGCGGAAAACGGCAAAATTACTATTACATTCTTAAATATACAAAAAAGAAAATTATATAGGATAATGAAAATTATAAGAATAAAATGAAAATGCGCTATTTTTTTCTCAATTTACCTATTCTCGGTCTCGGCTCTCGGTCTCGGCCGAGATTTTAATTTATTCTCGGTCTCGGTCTCGTTCTCGGCCGAGAACGAAAAACCTGTCTCGGTCGACCCTTAGAGGTTAGTTCTAATTACAAGTGCCGTTCCCGCATGCGCTCTGTTTTAATTAATTAGTGAATTAGTGAGTCATTAATGAATGTGTTACTACACATTATAAATATGTTGCAATCTGATTTACCTAAGTATGCCTAAAAATTAATACAAAAAAACATGCGCAAAGTGGTAGAAAAATAATGTTTTGTCTTAGTCCGGAAAGTTGCTATATGACTCATATCAGATTTAGCAAGCGCACCAACCGGAATTCCTTGGAGCACAACAATACGACTTACAACTACTCAAAATTAAAGAACTGGCATCTACCGACTTCAAAAAAAGAAACGAAATTTTTAATCTCGAAATTATAAGTTAATGCACATAAAACCAAAGCCCGAACCACTTTGTACGACTAATGCTATTATTTAATTTAATTTAGTCCGTATTGCATGGTTATAAAGATTTAAATTCGATATAATGACGGATTTATGTTCAAACTTCCAGATATGTCCCTGTTACCGACAGATTGCAATCAACTTTAGATCGTATTGCCGGCACATTAAATCTAAATTACTTTAATGACGGAAACAGGATCAAATTTTAAAACGTGTCCTGGTAACCGGCAGAATTACAATTAACTTTAGTTTTTATTCCATGGTGATAAGAGCTAAATTCATGTGACGACGGAATTAGGTTCATACTTGAAGCGTGTCCTAATTACCGTCAGATCAATGGGTAAACTGACGGCTATTGGCTCATGTGACGGTTTTTGTGACCCAAAATATGTCACTTACAAAAAACATAATCTAAATATTAAAAATGATTAATTTTATAGGTTATATTGCTAGACAATTTACTTATCTTTTACAAAAAGTATTTGCACTCTCCCTGTAAATAAAAAACACTGCACGACAGAGGAAGAAACATAAGCTGGTAGACGTCAGTTCTAGTACTTAAATTAGCAAAAAAATTAAAAAATCGGCAATGCTTACCTTTGAACGCGTGTGTTGTAGTCGCCATATGTTTTTAAAAAGAATGTTCACATTATAATTATGCTAAATATTTCTAAGAATGTGTTGCCAACAAAAATACAGCTTTGTGTGGTAGGATATCAGTGATATTTGCATTTTTTGGAAAACTGACGAGTACTGGGACACTGTCGACATTACGTACTTCTACCTTACCGTGTGCAACAAAGTGCTTAACTTGCAGTTAGTCCCAGACTAGTAGGTATCTTCCTCCGATGCAAGTTTACTTCTAAGTACTGCTGCTCTTTAAATTGAAATCCATCGTAAACTCGGAGCAGAGCAAATTCGCGAACTGATTCCAAAAGTTTCCAATAGCTCCGTTTTCTTTGTTCTTTTGTGAAAACTTCACGTTAACATGTTTTCGCAGTACGTTCCTAAGGACAACATTTCTGAAATTTATTACTTGACAAATTTGTCTAGGTTAAAGCAACATTGTTCGTACGTACTGCAATAAATATTGTTATGAAATCTGAGCTAGTAGAAACGAAAGTAATAAAGGACTGGAGAAAAAATATTTAATTTGTTTTACTGTTGACACAAACAGCCGGTTATAATTTATTGTACTTGTTGACGCTACAGCAAAACATCTGAAACATTACATCCAATTATGATTACATCAATGAATTTCGGTTTCATACTACTCTTTCAAGAAAGTACCGGGAAAAGATCAATAATACCCGAAATGTTAGTTATTCATCCATATTTATTTTATCACCTTCAAAGTAAGCTCCTTCAGGAACGATACACTTATGCCAACGAAAATGTTTTGATGATTGGATTATCCAATCATCAAAACATTTTTTAAACGCTGTTTCCGGAATTGAGTTCAATTCTCGCCGCAAATTCTGCTATATGTCTTCTACCGATTGAAAACGGGTGCCACGAAGTGTTAATTTGAGTTTATGAAAGAGAAAGAAGTCAGCTGGAACCATATCTGGTGAATATGGTGGTTGTTTCGATGGTATTTGTTGAGTGTTTGGTCAAAAATTCGTTCACAATGATGGCTTTGCGCGAAGGCGCAAAATCCAAGAATTTTCTTTCCACAAATCTGGCCCTTCTCTTCGAATTTGCTCTCTTAAACGCCGCATAGCGCTCAAATAATATTCTTTATTTACCGTTTGATCTTCCGGAAAGAATTCCGAGTGCACAACCCCGCGAGAGTCGGAAGAAAACAGTCAACATGACTTTGACTTTTGATCGATTTTGGTGTGGTTTTTTCGGTTTCGGTTCAGTTGGAAGGCGCTACTCCGAAGCTTGTTAACTAGTTTGCATGTCAAACTCGCAAACCTACGTCTCGTCACCAGTTACAATGCGTTTTATGAATGTTGGGTCACATTTTCAGTGACTCCGAACACGAAATTCCATTGGTGATGCAAAATTCCTTTGTTCGATATATTTGTCCATTATGAAATTCGCAATACCCTCTAGATATAACTAAAACAGCACTGTATTTAACATAAATAACAGATGCAACTCAAACTCCGCGCCAAAAAAAAAAAAAAAAAAAAAAAAAAAAAAAAAAAAAAAAAAATAGAAAACAGTTGTGCCAATCTAACAACAACAAAAAAAGGAAACTGTTTTCGCTTTTTTAGTAAATTTTTACTACTTTACTACCTTTATAGAAATTTTCATGTCTACATAATTATCCGACGTCTCGTAAAATTTTGAAATTGGGTCAAGGCTTAATAAATGCGCCGTCTACCTGCCCGAGAATCCAAAGTAAAGGGTTTCGTACAAATGTCACAGTTTACGCAAATTCATGATTTTACCTTTGCTCCAATAAATGAGTTTCGCTCCGCTTGCGAAGTTGTGTGAGTAACGTGACGATTTAATCAAATAGCTGTAGCTTTTATTTTGAAATTTCAGAACAATGATCGATAAAGAAAAGTTAATAAAGTTGTATGTAAAAAAAAATTTTTTTTGAACAATCGGATATTCTTATTACACTTACATGTATGTGATTGATTGCATATTGTATGCTATTTTTATTCTTTTTATTATTTAATTAATACGTAATATCATTCTATCTAGGTATAGACAGTGTAACATAAACCAGTATAGGATTGTCTGTACACTCCTACTACAAACATTTTATTAAGCAATATTAAAATTTAGCTATGTATTGCCTTTATGCCTCAACAAGGTCTTAATGAATTGGAGCATTGAAACTGGCTCATGAAGTATGCTGCGAAGCTCTCCTGGGTGTTCTACAAATTCTTCACTACACTTCTATCTTTCCAAAATATAATAAACTATAAATACAATTTATTCTATTTGATCCCTTTTTAATTTGCCGTTTCAACATGAATTAAAATACTTACCATGATTTACTCATGTTCTACTACATCGGATATTTACGTTATACTAGATATTTTTATTTAGGTTTCATTGCTGTTAAATGCTATTTACTAAGTACTAAATATCACGATGATATCATATATGGAACTGATCGAGTGTTTTAACTCGTATATAATTTTTATGTTTACCTAATCCACAAAACAAGGAGCGGACATCAATGCAGAATACAAATTCTCTCGGCATGGCGTTTCGCCGTCTCAAATGTGAATTAGGTCAAGGTACGCTACAATACAATCCTCCCCGGTATACAAACAGGAACTTTGCGTTCCTTCAAATTCATGTCTTTCATTCCGTCTCCTTTATTGAGCGTTAACTGCGTTAAATTCTAATGGTTTACTCGTAATAGGTAATAGTTGTTTTTATTGATTGCGATTTTAGGCTAAATGGCGAATTAGGCTTCTACTTTTCTAAGGAATGGTTGTAGTGCTCAACTTAATAATTGCCTGTAATTCCATGTCTTCTTTAATAGATTTGCCTTCAGGGTTTAAACAAATTATATTTTTCTTAAATTTTTTTTTTTACTTTATGACATCATGTATTTGGGATTTCAAGTAATTAGCAACTTGCATTCTAATCGCGGGTTGTCAAATAGTAGCGGACATCATGCGTTCTACTTGCAGTTTGTCAAGTATTAGCGGACTGTCTACTCAGGGATTGTCAAGTAGTGAGTTACAGCAATCAAGAAGAAGCATTATAATAATATAATTATTATGTATATTTAAAAAAAATGTCCGTTATCTAGTATCCGTAACACAAGTTCTTAATGATACTTACTTCGGGCTAGATAATTGGTGTGAGTGTGAAAATATATTATTATTATAATATAGGACTACAAAACAACTGCTCATTACATTATTAAGCATTGTTCTGTCTGCTGTTGGCACTCGCAATTATAAACGTTTGAATTCAAGAACAACTGTAGACAAAGTTAAAATCTTTCAAATCCACTCCTCCTCAAAGCTTCCACGACTTCCGAGAACCTACATCAGAACATTTTAAAATATTGTTATCACAGAATTACAAGTGACGATTCCTGAGTTTCGTAAAAATGATTCGGTCAAAGAAATAGAAAGTTAGCTGAGGTCCCTCCTATTAAATTTATCACTTTCTTATCGCTAAGGAAAATATCCCTTTAGGAGAAACTTCTATTATAAAAAGGCGGGTCCGATAGCACATTTATCAGGCCGACAGTCAACAGAAGCTTGTTTTTGTTTAAAATTATGTTCAAATTTCATAGCGGCTTTGTTGAGCACTGTAATAATAATGCAGTATCAGAATTTATTAGAAATTTTTGAGATATACAAGACGTTAATAATATTCAAGAAGCTTCATTAAAAGTTTACCGGACTGCTGAGTTGATTTTGAGTGTAAAATCTGTGCTGGTTGTTGGTTTGGTTGGTTGGTTGGTTTTTGGCTGTTTGTTTGTTGAAGGATTGCTACTATTTGGGTTAGGTGTCTCCTTTCTATAAGCTGGCAACCTGCATTTGCCTTGCATTTGGAGCCCCTGCATGGCCCATACTGCCTGATGTACCATTAGTAGCTTTATGTGTAACAAAATGTTACCTAAGGCTCTGCTCACCCCCTTTTAGACTACGAGGGTGATCGTATGTATGTATTATAAGGTATGCTTTGTTCCCTGAATATAAGTAGATATGATAAACATCACTTTCACTGTCACGAGGTTCATAATCTCCTTTTCTTTCTACTACCGAGTAAAGAACTCAAGTCAAATAAATTGGAAACAATTTATTCAGAAAAATAAAAGTTACATTCGAACAATTATGAAATGCAAGGTTCACTTTTTCACCAGCACACTTTATCAAAGCTTATTGGTTACATTATCATGGAACTAAGCAAGTATCTAGTTTATAGCTCAACATGGTAGCTAACTTACCAATGAAATTAGTTAAGACAGCAATTTTTAATGTTAATATTTGTCTAGTTCTTTATTGAACAGGTGATTACCTACAACCATTTTTCACGTTAATGGTGATCAAGATATTAGTCATTTTAAATAAAGTAATTAAGTGGCAAAATTACTTTTGTTATAATAAATCAAGTTTATTACTTTAGGATTTAATAGTCTTTTTATAGGGTGATAAACTGGCATCCTACTACTATTTTGAGGCACTGCTTATCACATGCTGCCAGATGTGGCTTTTTGTATAACCAAATATTACCTATGGCTCTGCTCAACCCCTTTTGGGATAATTAGCGTGATAAATGTATGTATGACTTGTTTTGGAGAATAATATTTTACTATACTTTTTTTCCTTAATCTTAAAAACCTTGATCTATCCCAATTAATACTTGATAATACTTTCTCCTGCAGAAAGTAAACTCAATATACCTTGAGACTTGGAGAAATCCAATTTTGTAGCTCCGAAGAAAGTCCTTAGGGAGAGCTTACTCCAAATCCATTGTTCGTAAGGTCCACCGTACCTTAAAATCAATAAACGTATATTGGCTTCTACATCGAATATACATTAGCTTACTCTGGTAGATAATATTTACATAACAAAACAAAGTAAAAGCAAGTGACCAAATAAATTGTATTCTTTAACAAAAATTGTGGTTGGACCCCTACAGTTAACATTATATATTGTTAAGCACTTTTTTAAGCTGTAATAATATAAGAATTGTTAGTTGTCCTAAAATAAATAAATAAATAACTTAAAAATGATGAATCAAAATCTTTTAAACTATATCATTAAAACCCTCCACTGCTAAGAGACCAAAATAATTAAGATTTTTTAAAAAGAATTTAATTTTAAACACTTTAATTGACACATTGCTATTTTTAACTAAAAGTTGGTATTAATACCTTTTAAATAAATTTTTTTATATACAAAGTGCTGGTGTGTACGAAAGTTACTGTAATTATATTTCGACCCACTGCTGTGACACAAGTCCTCTCCTTGTCATCGAAGGAGGTTTAGACAGTAGTCCACCACTTGCCCAATGCGGATTGGTGGACGGAGTATAATGTGATCGATGCCCCATTGCTGATCCATTAGTCGCCTTCTACGACACCCATTGTAGGATATAGGATGATGCTATTCTACTCTGCGGCCATCACACGGCCAATATTTCTATCTATACTATATAAAACTGGATTTATCTTATATAAAAAATTCTCGTGTCACAATGTTCGTTCCCGTACTCCTCCGAAACGGCTTGACCGATTCTCATGAAATTTTGTGAGCATATTGAGTAGGTCTGAGAATCGGCTAACATCTATTTTTCATACCCCTTAGTGATAAGGGTTGTCCACCCTTAATTTTTTTTTTTATTCATAAGGCAAAACAACGTTTGCGGGGTCAACTAGTATAGTATAAAGCTGAAGAGTTTCTTTGGTTGAACGCGCTAATCACCAGAACTACTGATTTAAATTGAAAAAATATTTTTGTGTTGGATAGTCCATTTATCGGGGAAGGCTTTAAGCTACATTTGTTTAAAAAAAACTCCACCCGGGCGAAGTCGTGGGCGGAGCACTAATGTATAATAAAGTGACAACGTTTTAACATTTGCCTGAACTAGTTAAACCAGTGCTTCATACGAAAATAAACATTTGCAAATGATGCTACTATTTCCAGAAAAGTATATGAGTAATAATAACTAGTGAAGTTCCACCAAATAAAATATAATAATATAAACGAAAAACAAGAGAAAAAACAAGCGCGTGTACTTATGGACGTGCGTGAGAAGTTATACCTACTTCTTCGCACCCAGCATAGAGATATTATCTCTTTTTTTTATTCTAAATAATCAATAATAAATATTTAAAATTAAGAATCTTATAACATTTAGTACAAATTATGTCATATATATTAATTTCGAGACTGACTTTGACTTTGACAGGCTGACCTGTGACTTTTGTGTTACAGTCTTAAATTTTACTGTCATCAATTTTTCATACCGCGCCTAAAGAATAATAACTTCATAATCCTGACACGATCAAAGACTGAGACGGTGGTCGAACCTGCGACCTTTCGATATTCGGGCGAGTGCTCTTCCAACTGCACTACATAAGACTGTGAGATCACGACGATTTAAGTCAAGTTTTTCGTCTCTGCGTCACAAGGTTCTTTTCTTGTGGTTGTGGTGAGGGAGGTTACTGTAGTAGGGCATATATTATCTCTCGCAATGGGCTCTATCTTTGAATTGGGATTCTTTTTCTGCTTAGCATCGGGAGCCATTTGTTGTGCCTTCTTTTATGAAAAAAAGACAGAACACAGGCACAAACACAAATCACGATTGCTATTTGCTAGTAGCGTCGGTGGCGTAGTGCGTAAGAACGTTGTCTTCAATGCGGGAGGCACCGGTTCGAACCCACGTACCAATATGTTTTAAAATTTTGAATTCATATGTACGTTTGATCGATGCTTTTACGGTGAAGGAAAACATCGTGACGAAACCTGCACACACTCCTATGAAGAAATTCTTAGGTTGTGTGTGAAGTCGACCAACCAGCACTTGGCCAGCGTGGCTGACTAAGGCCTCATCGCCCCTAATGTGCCCTCGGTGGGGACATTATATGAGCTGTTGATGATGATGATGATCATTTGCTTTGTATTTGTTTGTCTAAAAGTCAAATAATTTTGTGTACATTGTATCAAAACAAATATTTTATCTCTACACGAGTGACATGACTGTAGTTGTCAACTGTAAAACTGTTTCGAATTATATCGAATGCAAAATCTGGAAACTACATCACTTTATCAGGTTTACATCAGAATATAGCAAAACTGTCTGAATGTTGTTCAGCGTGTAAATTAACCCGAATTCATTGCAATTTTGTAAGTAGTAATTTGGGTGAAAATGAAAATTACTTTAAGGATGACAAAATTACTTGAATTTACATTAAAATTTAAAAGCGTGATCATAGTTTGTAACATACAGAACATTCTATAGCCGTGATCTTCGTTCAAGCAATATGACGAAATTTTTTATATTAACAATAGTCTAACTACTTCTTCTTTTAAATAAATGGCGATCGCCACACATAAAGATTACACATTTCGACAATGTCAAATGAAAATGTACATAAAGTAACTAACAATTGTATGGTAAATTGAGTTAAAAATGGAATCTCTCTACACGTGTTATTACAACAAGAACTCTGAGAGAAACTCAAGTCTAACTATCAGATTAATATCGCGTGTTGTATTTACGCTCTAGTAGTTGTATATAATTGGCTGTTATTTTAGTAGTCCTTGTGTTGTTTGCTACATCTTTATTGTAATTTTATATAGATTCCGTTTTAGCATGTTGTTATTGCAGTTTTCTTACAATGACGCTCATAATCTAAACAAGGGTTAAGCAAAGCCTTAGGTAGCATGTTGCTCATGAACATTTTGAAAGCTGTAGCTTCTGGCCTATAGTTAGTGCCTAAAAATAGTGAATGGTTGCTAGCGAGCAATAAACCTCCAGTGAACCAACAAACATACCAACAACTAGGACAGATGTTACACCATCAATCATGTCATCAGTCAGAGTTAAATCGTTCGGATTTGTTTTTTGATTTATTAGAAATTCATTTGACATTTACGGTATAGGCCACCGATTTGCCGATGTTGCAAAAGGGTGACGCAAAAGTACCACATAATAACAAAATGGCATAGAAACACAAACTCCTAAAGTTAATGAAAAATATAACGACAATTGTACAGGCATCTATTAATAGCTTCATGTTCATACTAGAACGAGTAAAGAAACCTTTTTAATATTCAACCAACGGTTTTATTCCTGTTATTGATATTTTCGGGGTTCCCGCGTTTGCATCTACTTTTTCCCCATTTATATTTGTTTAGGAGCGTTCCCCGTTCCCGTGAACCTTCAAAGAAACACAAATGATCACTTAGTAGCTATTTCCGTGATTTAGGGCTAGCTTAAATATATTTGTACGCGTCTCTAAACAATATTTTGCATATTTTTATCTAGTGATACACGGACTGCTTATAATAATGCCTAGTTCGCATACCGGTCTTAGATCCGGAGGTCCCGGATTCGATTTTCAGACTACAGGATTAGTACTCAATTTTGTAGCTGTTAGTTTTCTTTTATTTATTAATTTATCACAAAGTACTTGCTAGCTTACAGATATTTCCAAAGCGCCAGCAAGTTAGTCAATAAAATTTACATTTTTAACACATAGACAATATTTTATAATAATTGGTATATTTGCTCTGAGATAATAATACAATGTCAAACATTACCAAGTCCAAAAGTTAATACATATGAATTGTCATACACGTTTATATAGAATAACTACTACGCCTCTAATAAAGAAAGCAGTCAATAATAAAAACAAGTCTAAAAAAACAGAACGACAAAAACAAAAAGAAAAAAAATACAGCATCAGTCAATAATATATAGTAGATATAACAATGTCAATTCTTATTTAAATTTTAAAATGTCCTGTAAGATTAAATTAATCCTATTGACTAGATGTTCTAAAAGGTCAGCAAATAAATCGAGATCATCATTGTTTTAAGTTCGTCTATCTAACTACCACGATCTTATCTAAGTATGCCGCCGTAATAATTCTGATTGTTGTATTTCGTTCTTTAGGGGAAGATAATCAGTTCCTCCAGATAATAAGAACGCAACTCTCGCCCCCAATTTTGAAATTTTATTCTTCACTTTAAAGACCAAGCTTTTTCCAAGATCTAGGTATATTTAATAGAATTTGATATCTGACTTCAGTTATTATTATATATTCTGACCTATTATATTAA
The DNA here is from genome assembly GCA_955850985.1 of Elophila nymphaeata. Classification (NCBI taxonomy): domain Eukaryota; kingdom Metazoa; phylum Arthropoda; class Insecta; order Lepidoptera; family Crambidae; genus Elophila; species Elophila nymphaeata. The sequence continues at coordinate 11,525,297 of OY039076.1, read as the reverse complement.
TAACAATATTCATACTTATGTCCGAATTGATATTCCTTAACCCATTTAAGGTATCGGGGATCTTAATTAAATTGTTCATTTGACAACAGAAGCCTTGAGAGGCTGTACTTAGAGTTCACATTCGGATGCCCACGCAATGATTATAACTTCGCAGCTGTAGGGGTCTATTTCCTGGCTTGGATTGCCACTTACTCGCCTACGACCCCTAATTTTCCTACTAACGTGTCGACTGGTGCTTAGTAAATTAGACCTGCGAGCTGGTATTGAAAATCAAAATGTAGTTTAAACGTAGTAACTGGTATTATCTATATCGTCTGCTCAGAAAATTTAAAAGCAACATATAAGCCGCATTATTTTTGCCTAAAATTCAATTATGATAGTTAAAAGAATCCTAGGTAGCATTTTCTTTATTGCACATTTGTAAATGTTCAATGCGATTGTTCAAAGCAGTTTAGGTGACAGGCTGGCTGGCTGGAGACTATTTTGAAGATTTTGAATGATTGATTTTGACGGATATTTGAAAGATCTGCCAGATATGGCCTTTTATGTGTTATCAAATGCAATCCTACGTCATTGATCAAATGTTAGATAAAGCTTTGTTCAACTTTTTTGGGATTGTGGACGTGATACAAGAACTTATATAGATTGTGGACTGGTGATACTATGTATGTAAATATTCAATACAAATAAAGACAATATACGAGGAGGGATCTTATTGATACTCAAGCGATCTCTTCCAAACACCTTTAGATTTATTTATAATGTACAACAGACAACAGACAGAAAAATAATATAATTTACAAAACACTTAATTAACACTGCGTTGCGTCCAATTAAATTTGTACACAACACTTATATATAACTCTAAAAACATAAAATATGAAAACAAAAACATACAGTATACTTATTACAGTCATATTCATGCATTGTATAATGGCATGAGTGCATTTATGTAACCACAAATGCTACAGTTAAACAAATCTATGTCAGAGCAAAGTTCAATAGATGGGGGGCAAAGACATCGAATAATAAAAAGCATTTGAATAATTTCCTGCTTACATATTCAAGTAAGGAAGTGTGTAATATCGTCAAACGTTCATAAACTCCCGCGAGGTGGCATGCATATTTGCCTATTATAATAAAACAAGAAGTGATTGATCAATTGTGTCATTAAAATGTCCACTGTAATTGTTAAACTGCTTGTTTGTACACAATATCATTTATATTACACTTCTCTTGTTGAATTGTATTCTTATGTAGTCTTTAAAGAAAATTATTTCGATTCGCTGGATGTAGATTCGACGAGATTGTTACTCGCCAGTACAAGGATCCGAGATTGTTTTGTTTTTCTTAAGTGGAATGAGTTTCCGTTCTGTAGTGTTTACAATTAGAGCGTCTTCAAATAGCTTTGTTGTAACTCTATTTGTATTTATTGTACGTTAACGCTGTTTTAATTTAAAAGTGTTTGTTACTTAAGAGATATATGAATAATATTATTGAAAAAAGACAAAAGAGCACACTTAAGCCCGGTTTAACAGATTATGATTAGTATATATCTGGCAGATAAATTGACATTATGAACTGTCTGAAAATCGCTAGTGGGAACTTATCTGGAATCTGTGAGAGAGGTTTTAAGACTATTATTTCTTTAAGATGAGAAATCGGACTGGTAAGATGTTTTGGTTTAGAGTGTACCAACTGTTCTCGTTCTCATATTTTCTTTGTTAGTTCTTTGAAGGATTAGTTACTTTTTGTGTTTGATGCTCCTTTTATGTTGGCGGCAAGCTCGTAACCCGCTTCTATTTTGAGACAATGCATACAGCCATATCCATACTGCTAAATGTAGCTTTATGTATCACGAACTGTTGATACATAAAGCTACATCTGGTATTATGTATGTGAAAAGAGAACTTAAGACTTTAGTTGTTATTTGGATCTCTTTCGTCAACCTACGTGCCACTGCCGTCATAATATTAAAACTCACGAAGGTCGTTTTGGAACATACATTACAAAATATTAGGATATGCTAATACAACATCAGAGGCTTCCAAGCCATTGCTTATCCATAAGACCAAATTCCGTAATACAAAATGCAATTTTCCCTAAACATTGTACCATATGTCGTTAAGAAATAGGTCACATGAAATATAGGTCAATTGAAACTTATATGAGGTCGTAGTTGCGTTGGTAACACTCCATTTATGAGTAGTTAATGTCTCGTAGTTTTGAAAACAATCGTATCTCCGGCCAAGGGAATACAGGGAAATAATCTCTGACTTTCTACGACAATAGTCACTAGTACGGCTACAAGATTATAGTTTATGTTTTACACAATTTTGACCTCTAATGTAATATTTCGTTCAATGATAATGCTAATTTCTACTTTATCAGTCTGTAATTTTCTTTAATAGGGCAAAAGATACGTCTATTATTACTCTGATCCGGCTCGGAGAACTTAGGTATCTGAGATTAAGGATTTCTAAAATTATTTTGTCTTAATTCTTGTTTTAATGTAAGTTCTTTGAACAGACCAAATTCTTTGAACGAATTAAAAACACTTTTTCTGATCTGATCTGATCCTTTGTAATTCTAGATTTGAAGTTTGACAAAATAGCTTTAGTATTCGTTTACGTCTGGTTATAAACATATTGATGTAATCATACAATCAGTTTGTTGGATAAATACTCGTATATATATTGTGAAAATGAGTTGTTTAGAGCGAGGTTTAGGAGTAGGAAGGAGAAAGTTCTTTTGCTTGACGACGCGGATCCATACGTGGGGGAAGGAGACTACTTCGCACGCCTTTAACAAATAAGGAATGCAGTTGCAAGCATGGGAAGTAATAGAATTTTCGTATTTATAGAAGTATTTTTTCTCTTTAATTTTCCTTTTTGCAATAATATACAATGCATATAGCAATAGTATACGTATGAGTTTCTCTAAAAAAAATTATTTGGAAAATCATTGCCTTTCCCAGCCCGAAATTTATTGTTGCACAACTATCTATTCGTATTTAATAACCCAACAACATTTAACAAGAGCTGTGAGCTCAAATGGTCTATCAATAGCTGAGTAAACAATGAGGACACTTGTATAGATTTTGTTAAGTACATCAGTGGCTTTGGTCATTAGGGAAATACGAGTAGATGTCAAAATTGCTTATACCAAGCTTATCGTATACCGATTTTCTGCAATTGTCATGTATTGCAATACTAATTTTTCATATCATTTTTACTTTCTCGTATACGTAGTATTGAGGAAGTCTTGTAATTGTCAAAAAATTTGACCCCGAGATTTTGACGGATTTACACGTTTTGGACTTCCCTGAGTCCAAAAATACCATTTTTAGAATTATGTCTGTGTCTCTGTGCGTTAGCACGATAACTCGAGTATGCTTTAAGTTATTGCAACCAATGCATGTATGACACATAAATATAAGGTTTCTTTCAACTTTTGAGTCGTCGATCACGAAAGTTGAGCAACCAAGTGCGCGGTCGGTACTCGGATGGGTGACCAAAATTTAACATGCATGTATGGCATCAAAATATAAGCTTTCTATCAACTTTTGAGTCGTTTCTGGTTAACGAGAAAGTCAAGGGGAGACTACTCCCGATTTTTAATATATTTTATACATTCTATTTAATCTTCATATTCTGTGGTGAATACACACAAGCTTATGAACAATATTAGTTTTTTTAATTGCATTCTTAAACAATTAAATTGATATTCATCTTTAAGTTATGTGTATAAAAATGTTACTTGAAATTTTGCATGATTACAAATGGTTGTGGTTTGGAAGAGTTCAAAGACACTGCTATTTTAAAATACCTATTATGTAGGTTGGATTCAATAACGATATACGTATGGTTATTTTGACACACGATAATAATTAGTTTTATTTTTTAAAAGCAAATATTACTGACCTGAATATTACCTGAATATTAATTGACCTTCTGAAGTTTTCATATTAGAACACAACTTCGTAATGAAAAAACAAAACATCGCCACTCCGTACTTGATATCCAGACCTAAAGAATTTCCCAATCGAATTATGCAACAAAATATCCGTTAAAGGAGAGGTCTGGATATGACGTGTAAAAATTGTTTCGTGGTAACGTTCCCAACCGAGCAATAAGCTGTGGAATTTTTACCCCGCCCTTATTTTTAAAGGTCTAATGAAATACATTCTCTGGATTCTTGGAATCATAAATATGTATCTAAGTGAAAAGTATACAATAATTAATTTGAAGGATAAGCAGAATTAGAACCCGAATTAATGTTATTTGATGCTACTAAATAAGATAAGTTTTTAATAATTAGGCGATCAAGTCATCTAGGAAAACACCTATATGATATACTAAACCACTTAATTCACAAAACCTGTCCAAAAATACCAAGAACAGTGCAGCGGAGAGGATTTTTTTATGAGATAGCTAGTCCGTCAGTTGTTGAGGGTTCCCGATAAATCTTCTACCTTATCACTTATTATCGGGTGCAATGTACATCAAATCTTTGCTACGCTAATAAACCTCTAATAACCTTACGATCTCAAGCAAATAGAAATGACTAATTATTTTCGAGGCGACTAACAACTTAAAGGGCGACTAACTATTTTGTTACTGAAAAATAACTTGGCAGCGATTAAATATTTTAGCAATAATTATATTACATGAGCTTCCAAATGCAAACATATTGAACAGGGTCAATGAAATTATTCACGAGGTACTATAAATAATGACATGGCGACTCTAATATTAACAAGTGGGATAAAAAACTTGTATTATTGGCAACTACAGGATTCCATACAAGTAACCTGACTACATATTTGTTTCTGTGATTGCTAGGTTAGGGTTATTTTTTATGACCAAGCAGAGTTCACTGTTTTTGGAAATCAATATCAGTTTAAAATAAATCAAAGCTTACAACTGATTATTAAGCTGCTACATTCTACTTAAAATTATCCTTCACTATAGCTGCCAACCTATTATTTTTGCTACAGGCTTTAATTTTTTTTAAATCACTAATTCAGAATAATTTTGTCGCCGCATTAAATACATGCCAAATAATTTATCTATAGCATATTCTTGGAAGCGGAAGCACAATAAATTGAAATAGAACAGAACCGTGTAAGATAACATAATTATGACGTAATCAATCTGTCTTCTCTGGTTTTGGAAGGCAATAAGCAGTAATGTTTATCTAATAAATAACTTAATGTATTTATATTATAACCGCTCTTTGTGCGGCAAAGGGTTAACTGTTTGTTTGTTATTACGGAGGCTACACTGAAATTATTTCCCGATATTTGTGGAGCATTTCTGTATTTACGCTGACTTAAATAAATCAAGATTGATATTTGATGTATATCAAAAATGTACTAGTTTTGCAATATACAACTAGGCGACAGGCTGGCACCTTTCACTATTTTGAGTACTGGATGGCCCTTTTCGGATTATGAGCGTGCTTGTACGTATGTATTGAAAAGGTTTATTTATATGTATGTACTATTATTAGAGCTCTTGACAACTTGAATTTGGTTATTTTTCAAATAAATGAATTCATTACAATGAAAAATATAATCGATTTTAATGACAGGCAACGCATACGGCCTTATTTTGAAATAAATAAACCAATCCATCAAAATAAAACAATGTTACCCACTTGTACAATAAATTAAAACTCAAGTACCTTATGCTGAATAACGCAAATGCCTAATAGCGTAACGTATGAAAACCAAAGAATGAGCTTTTGTTCTCGTAGTCCGTAGCATTGTAGCTCGTAGCACTCTACGAGACTACGGTTTGAGTTTCGTACGTAGCGTAGCGTAGTTGCTAATGGTATGGTGGAACGAATCTCGTATGCTTAATTTGTTTTGCTGTTAAAGGAGCTGGTTGAAGTTGTCGCCGCCAAATTGTGGCAACCATTCCAACGCGAACTAAATAGTTTGGCGACTCATTTTTATTTCCCAATGTCTTGACATTGAACACATACAAATGAAATTCTCTGCCAGTACACTGTTCCCTCCTTCCAATTATAGGCCATTCAAAAGAGGGGTGAATAAACACCTTACAGCCTCGCACTGGCTACATTTACCTACATTTGGACTGCACTTATACTTACCATCGGGTGGATGGAGTCATTTGCTAGACTGTATTAAAAATAAATAACAATAAATGTACACAAATATAATTTGTTGCTTAACAGATTTTGATTAGTATATATTATAGAATGACGCCGTCGTGGTGGTCAGTATAGCTGCCTACACACACATCAAGCGGTCAGGGTTCGAACCCTGGTAGCGCAAATATTTGTGTGACGAACAAGAATATTTGTTTGCGAGTCATGGCTATTTAAGTTTTAAATAAACTTATCTCGTACTAATATCCACAATTACTACGTATATTAAAAAGGTTCGTTATCAAGGTATTCATAATTTAATTCTTAATGATACTTACTTTGGGCTAGATTGTAGGTGTGAGCGTGGAATATTATAAAAAAATATTGCATCAATTAATCTACATCTGGATATTTTCTACTTTTCTTCTTGCATAAAGAACAGAACATTCAAGCTATTTAGATGAGAAGTTTGATAGATGATGTACATAATATTTCTTAGTTTAATTATTCTGATTTCAAATTCCATGTCCTCTGATTTGATTGGTGTTTTGCATAATCTTCATTGGTCAATACCAACATCTAGGATGCGATGTGACTCGCTGATGAGCTGTTTGAATTATCTGATCTAGAGATGGTAAACACGTATTTATAGGATGATACACAATATAAAACATATTTCAATCATATTATTTAACTAAGTATCGTATTTTTAAAGACAATATTTATCATCTATCAAATTGAATAGAAAACGAAAAATTTTAAGAAATGTTTTCACATCAAAGTCTATAAGAATAGCGTTAACAGAAATATTGTATTCCGAGAAATAATGATACGTAAGGTATCCAGTCCGTTTCCACCATTTTTTTGTTTAATTTTAGTGTTGATTGGCAACTTGATTATATACTGAAAATATATTTTTTTTTCTTTGTAATATCAAAAGATGAACACGATATTTCTTCATTACGTTACTGAATACCGGAATGAAATTGAATTTTCCACCCACATTTAAATAACCACTACATTTAAGTGGCTCAATCTTTGCCAGGAGCCATAAAAAGTAACTATTGGTACAGTAACACAACAACATTAATATGTGCATATCTGAGTTTGTGTGGGCGCAGGGAATGCAATATGTAAATTCAGGAGCCGCCGGCAGTCACGCGCGGTATGCAAACCGCTGGTGGATAAGTTCGATACTGTGATTTAGAATTTTGTACCTACAGACAAAGTTTTTGGGCTTATAATCATTTGCATACAGAAACTTTGTTTGGTATTCAAAAGAAATAATAGACATCGACAGCTACTTGCTACCTTTTACATTGGGACTTATAAGAAAGCTCAAAGTCACTCAAAGAGCAATGGGTAGGGCGAGTTTAGAATTTCTCTCTGCGATCATATTATGATAAATGATGAGATGCGCAGGCGATAAGTTCTCCTGTGCGTCTCACTGACATAGCCTTAAGGATTTCAAACCTCAAGTAGCAGCGGACAGGGCATATTGCGAGGAACACTAACGGCCGTTGGGGTCAAAAGAATTTGAAGTGGCGGCTGCGTACCGGGAGACGTTGGATGAAACCACTGGATACGGCCGATCGGGTTAGAGATTATTAGGGGAGGCTATGTCCAACAGTGGGCATCACTAGCTTTGAGCGCCTTTTGCATCTTTGGGCGCATTCTAATGTCTGTACCACGGCGAGTGCTCTGAGGAGCTTCTTTCCCTAATCCCACCATCTCCCTTCCTTTTAAGGACGACATGTGCTGGTCTACGTTGTCACCGACAAACTGTGGCTACCATTCCAACGCGAACTAAGAAATTTGGCAACTCGTTTCTTTGTCGCACAATCAAGAAATGAAATTCACTGCCAGCGCACGAGTTCCCACCTTCCTACAATCCTGGGTCATTCAAGAGGCGTGAAGAAGCACCTTGCAAGTCGGTAAGGCGAGGGTGGCTAGCGCGGCAGTTGATTTCTCGCACCAGATATTTAAGCACACAAGACCCGTGCGCTTGTGAATGTTGCTATGATTGTGCGTAAGCGTTTTTAGTATATAACATATTTATATCGGTAAATTACCACCACATTTTAATATGCGTGCTTGAAGTTAGGGAATTCCACCAGTTCTTTTTTTCAAGTTTTGATTTAAACGTTTGAAATTGTTATTTAAATCTGAACCTTAAACTACTACCTATCTAATGTACACGAAACGACTATCCGTAGTATTCATGATGTCACGAAGTAACACATGAATCCCAAATGAATCATCAAAACAACGGCAACTTACATATTCAATTGCCGGTGTAGAAACGTAGGTGCTTTCCCCGCGACAAAGTGGAACTGTCTCTTGACACCAAAGGGAGAAACTTGAACCTACAAAGATGCGACACGTCCTTGATTTTGAGGACTCTAGTTTTTCTGATTGCTACGCTTAAAGCAGACACTTTCCTACTTTTCAGATTGTCTGTTTTTAAGTGAGTACTTTGGAAAATAGACCTTAATGCAACTAATACTTTAGGAAACCTATTATCTTTTAATGGAACTATTGTAAGAAACATCGTTACGCACCTTAGTCGCCATACCTAATAAATCTCTTCTTTTTTTAAATTTATGACGAGCATAGCATTTATTTGTGGATTTCCAAATTTTATTGTAGGTACGAGTAAATTTTTATGACCTATATTACATAGGTATCTATAGTTTATAATATCATTCTATCGGACCAATAAAGCATATAAACGTTCATCTGTTTGCTCAAAAAATGTGGTATATGGATTGTCAATCATGCTGTTCGTTTGAAGGCACTTAGTTCCGGATTCTATTTCCGCAACTGACATAACGTAATATACTATTCCGTCAAATGTCAATTTGTTGGTTTTCTCTATCTTTTATACGATACGTCCATGAATGTTACATGATAGTAGGATTATCCTACACACTGATTTGTGGGTAAATATAGATTCCTTGGTTATAATGCGAACTCATGACCTTTCTAGAAGGTGGCATTTCTTCTACCTACTATGTTTTTCTTTTTGTAGCCTACCTTGAATATATCATTATTTTATAGGTCATAAACGATGAAATTTGTTTTAAATTAGATGATTTATATGACAATTACCCGACTGTTCAGATGTTTAAATTAGAATATAAAATCTGTTCTGACGTCGCTTTTTTTTACGACGCGCGTTAATTCAACGTTAGGGCTTCGTGTATTGTTTTTTTTTACTTATACGAGTATATTTTTTCATCTTTAATAATTTGAGCCTCTGCAGGGACACAAGACCTCTCCTTGTCATCGAAGGATAGTTTAAGCAGTAGTCAATCAATACCCCTTTGCTGATCCAATAGTCGCCTTCTACGACACCCATTGGAGGTTATGGGGTGATGCTATTCTACTGTGCCGGCATCGCATGGCGAATAATATTTTTTTATTGACATCTTTATTAGCAGTTCAAGAAAAAGTTGCCTAATTACGATTTTCTAACCAAAAAATTCTTAGCATTCCTTAATCTATGTCTGATGAAATACCAACAAAACGTAATCAGCTTTCCCTGTAGGCGTATACCTGAAACAATTTGCTGAAAATAATTAAGGCTAAATACTTGTGTTCCCTAAGCCGTTACCCGTATGTAACGTATTACGCAATGTTATCTAGTGAAATATTAGATTCACGTGTTTTACTAATTGTGTTACGTTGATAAGTGTTCCTATAGAATGCGCTATCGGAGTTTCAACTCCCATACCACGTTGTATAATTAAAAAGTTAAAACATCTTATTTATTTTTAATTCACAGGTCAATCAACAGTTTATAATTAAATAAGAGCCTATTCACACTGCTGTTTTTAAACGAGTAGACGACACGATGCGAAGTGAGGCACGCTTAATGAATTTGCGCTTGCATTTTTATCGATACAAGCCCGTAGAATCTGCTCGTTTTAAAAATTAAAGTTAGTTTAATTAAAAATAAAAATATTTTAAATGACGTATATATTGATGAAAACCGCATTGAATGAAATCTGTTGCTTAGTATGTATAAATCTTGCATTATTCTTCAACCCCAGGATGGGCGCAATTCTTTAATTTCCGTAAAAGTAAGAGAAAAAAATAACCTACCCGTATTATCTAATTACTTTAAAATATTTTAATAAGAATATGAATTATTCCACTGCACATAAAAAAACGTGTCACCTTTACCAGTATAAATTCAAGTTGCCTTATAGAAAGCGCATTGAGTTCTTGTTAACACTGAAGCAATGTAATTAATTAGCATGCAATTCCAGGTATTCGTTGAAATGGCACTGAAAAGTTTAGGCTAAAAGCGGTCGACCGATAGCCACTGGAATTTCATTAGACCCAACAAGGTTTAGCAGGGCAGGTGCAATACTGACCCAATTATAATATCACGCTAGAAATAGTGATGTTTTGCGATGGAAGTTTAATCGATATTATATCGCACTAGTGTGTCAGGGTTTTGGCGTTTGTTACTTAATAGTCCAAAACTATAGCTGTAGCTAAATTAATATTACTAGTGGTCGATTAGTTGACAAAAAGTGCCAACTCTTTTATTCTATCATACCTATATATTTAAAATATTTACATAAATATTTTTCAACACTTCTTTACATGAATTTAGTCTCACTCCCTTCTGTGCACGTAATATGCTTAGCAAGGTGTAAATAGATATTTCTTCACGTATTATTATTTGATATTAGATATTGAATGTTTAAATTTACTAATCTAAATATAGGATATATTCTTTTTACTGTAGAGAGGGCTGCAGGTCACACTACCTAACTTTGTCAAATTTGTTAATAAAATTTCTAAAACTAGTCTAGGAGTAAGTCCATAGTCAGTGTCCTAAAAAGTTTTTAGTCAAGTCTATGGATGATTTACGTCAGTGTGTAGTCTTCTAACGGATAGCCATTTGTACATCAATTAACAAAGACCGACCGCTTTATTTATTTAACTGAACCAAAATCCACCAGGCTAATATTGCGTCTTCATTTGTCTAAGAAAAGCTAATATAACTTCTCTTCCCCAAAACCTAAGGATGAAATTTGCATCATCCTCTTAATAAATCTATCAGAATTTAAACCTCTGCTGCGTTGCATTATCGTGTTAATACGATAAACATTATTTCATTTTCATAAAAATTTACTTTTTATCGCTATCCCAGCAAAACATTTCCTGTCCTATAATTCCTGGAACCCAATAAGCATGTCCAATTTACGTGGCTATTGAAGCCCGTCAATTCTCCTGGCATAATTTACTGGAATACCCTTCCATTACTGATGAAATTAAGCGTAGTGGGGACAACAGCACAGCTTTAAACGTGTTCGTAATTAAGCCGATTGTGTGAACACAGAAGGTATGCAGGGAATTATTGAAATAAACTTAAAATGTCGCTTGCTTAGTTTTTAAAAACATAACGATAAGGTTCAAAATAAGTCGAGCATATGCGTACTAAATGCGTTACACCAATTTATGTAACACGTAGGTAAATCTTGCTGAAGAAATTAAGCTTATGGGCCGAGTTCCGGGATTAGCGCAGTCATGCATTTAGGCGTAGATAGACTTGACGCTTAAAGCAATTCCTTATCCTTTGTATTGATTTAAGGTCGCAACACACTTATCAGCTCGGAAAGGTAACGCCTCAAAGAAATTGTGAGAAACTCCAGAAATATATTTCAGTCAGTGCCTGAACCGACCTTCCCCGCCAGCTGTTACGTTAACAGCAGCTATTTTGCCGCGTCATTTCTGCGTTAGTTATTTTGTCAAATTAATTGGTGTACGTGTTGGAATATTAATATTAATTACATATCTCATATATTAAGCGATTAATTGGCACAACCTTGCGGTATTCACTCCAGTATAATTAAGGAAGACAAACAACACAAATCGAAATGATTTAGGTGTCACGTGTGTACCTGTTACATCCCAGACAAGATGCAAGAGTTTTGTATATTTTTACTGCTGAATTTAAAATAATTTATCATATTTAACAACAAAACTGAAAAATTTAATATACCTCGAAATTCATTTGAGAATTTCTTCAATTATTTTTCACCTTATTCTATGTATAATTGTAAAGTTTAAAAAGAAAATTGGAAGTTTATGGGAGCCTGATCTGCCATCGTTTGTGCCTAAGTACAGTATTGGTATAGCATTATATTATCTGTGGCCTAAGTTAAATAATTTAAAACTATAATTTAACAATCGAACAACGATATGATGAAATAACAATTAATAGTACGGTATAAATACCGACAGCAGGAAATCAGGGACCTAATCGCAGTATTTACAACGTTTTTCCCTAAACCAAATCATCGTAGTTTTCATACATTTTGGCAACATTTTGACAGCTGTCAGCTGTCAAAGCGTATGAAAACGATAATGATTTGGTTTTGGTTTTAACGTTCGCGAATAGCGCGATTGGGCCATTTATTTTAGCCATTAGGATATTACCCAAAACTGTCTTTTTCCAAACGATTTCAACCTTAAACATATGTGTATAAAGCGCAAAATCTATTGGGAAAATTAGATTGGTTGTGGTAACCTGACGTGCCTTTGACTGTACAGACAATTACTTACATAGATTTTTTTTTATTGTAAAGCAAATGGTAAAGCAAATGGTGATCTCTTATTATAAGGTGATCCGTAAACGAGTGCTCGATGTCCGTAAGCTTATTTATAGATGACGTTAAGTGATCCCCGTCGGCAACGACCAACTACCATTATGACGTTTAGCTGCGTTTTACTTTTACTAAAAAGAGCCTATTCCTTTCTTGAATATTAGTATATTCAAGAAAGGAATAGGCTCTTTTCTTAGAACTCTAGATCCTATCTACTTCTGATAGGCTGCTGGTAAAAGATTTTCAAATACATTCTACGGTGAAAATAATAATGCTTTTGTTTATTTTAATGCCCGTCTTAAATAGCATTAAGAAATACATTTAATTTGAACATAGAACGCCCTAAGGTCGTATGCTTTTACCGAGACAGAGTGGCGTAAACATACTGCCAACACAACAGATTGTACTATCTCACATTAACTGAAATAACAGAGCTGTTTCAATGTATTTAGATCCTAGTTTTGGCTAGGGTTGCCAACTCTGTCACAGCGGATGGTCTGTGGTGAAGTATAAGGTCAATATTATACGTGATAATACAGTGAAACGAGTGAATGACAGAACGAATTTTTGTTAATATTTTTATTCGGTTGTTTAGAAATGTTTGAGTCAAATTAATGTTTCCATTCCTTTTTTCAAGGTGTGAAGATATACTAACACAAGATACCATTCCTTTGTTCATAAACTAACATTTTGCGATCGTTAATTTCATTTTATTGTTCGTTACAGGTAATGGCGCGGAAAAAATCTCATTCGCCGTGATTTATGTACGTATTGATCTTTGAATGCTTGTATATCCTTCGGATATAACATGATCAAGTGTCCTTGTTTTTTTTTTCGGGGTGAAAAGACAAGAAATTTCCAGTGTTAAATAGTTTTGTATTTCATGTAATGTATCAATTTATGAAGATTAGTAACATAATTAATAATTTTGATAAATTGAAACCGTTTATTATTGAGGAGGTCGTTGGCACAGCGGTCATACATTCGTAACGATCATGAAAGCAAAGTTAAAAAGTATGTGGTCGGTACTTGGATGGGTGACCGAAAATTTTTCAACTCGATTTCCTTAATGCTTACGAAGACGGGTGAAAGCTGGTGGTCCCGGCTGCTGTAGATATATAGCAATCGTTTCCAAGGAAGGTTGGTGTCATGCAGGTGACCAGCCCCAAAATTCAAATGCCAGTATATTGATAGCAAGGCATACTGCACCGACACCAAATCAATTGGGAGCATGGTAGCAAAAAGACTATGAATATTATAATAAAAACCTAATTTGACAACCCTAGCCTCGCAAAACCATTTTGATACGCGAATACTTCGGGGAGATAACAAACAAGATTGACAACCTAGTGCGTACTTCGACAATGCGGTACTGAATCTTCATCAATTAAGGTTGGCTTCAGACAGATGGAACAAATGTTAATCAGATTTTATGTATATGTAAAGCTATTAGGTTACGGTAGTGGCAGTAGGATGCTGGTAGAGCGTGTTATATACTTTCTGATAGTAATTTAAGGCCGAAAGTGGAAGCAAGCTTTGCCTTCAAATACTAACGGATTATCTATCTTAGGACAACAATGGGAATACAATAATGCTGTACAGATTATTGGCACTAACTACGCGGATTTAAAACAGTCATATACGACATGTATACGACCAACCAAATGAGCACAAGAACAATTGTAAAATGGTACATACTTGAGCATGTAGGTCAATGATATACACATACATACATAAGATCATGCTCATAGTCCGAAGAGGAGTTGAGTGGAGTCTTAGGTAACATTTCGTTACCAATAAAGCCACATCAGACGGTATGGGCTATAATGCAGTGCCCAAGGGTAACAAACAGACAGGGTAACAAACCCAAAAAGTTAGTAAAAAACACGTGGCGTGAAGAGCGTCGGTGGCGTAGTGCGTAAGAACGTCGTCTCCCACCCGGGAGGCACTGGTTCGATCCCCGTCACGAACCAATGTGTTTTCAACCAACCAACCAACGAACCAATGTGTTTTACCCCTAGTGTGGGGTAGGCTCGAGCCCCTCGGTGGGGACATTATATGAGCTGTTGATGATGATGATGATGAGTAAAAACACAAATAAAAGCCAACGACCAGGACAGATGTTACACTCAAAATTATCCAAAAATATATCACTACTAGGTTAATGATATATCCCAGAAATTGTGTTCATTTTTGTTATTTATATAAATTTTGGTTTATATTTTCTCTAAAACTCTTAGTAAAGTTCCATGTTAGGTGCGTATGTTCACGGTTGAATGAATACCTAGTTATTATTTATATGCTATGTATATCATAGTGATAGGTCTCGTTTTTAAAGAATAATTTACTAGAAATAACTGATAAACGCAGCTTAATCACTGAGCAACAACTCTGTTCCAGTTTGTATGAATTACGAGCAACGTTAATTGTTTCTTGATGATCGAATAAGAACCTCTGAGGGTCTAGCCAAGTGGCAAACGATAAGTTTCTTTTGAACGAAATGTAAATTTTTTACTACTACTTATACATTTGACGCGTCATATTATTTTCGTTGGCGCAATCGATTGGTGACTTGGACCTATGCCCTCTGGATTGATACCGGTAGTTGAATCACTAGACTAGATTAAAGAAGTGATTATTTATTCACTTCTGAGGCACGTTAACTCATTGATCCAGCCGGAAGTTAAAGGAACAGATTGAAGTGATAATCATCCAATGAGCTATTTACTGATTCGTTACTACTTCACTATAAACACTATTGTGATACTTGTCCTGTAAAACAGCAATGGATATGTATAGTAATTAACTGTCAAAAAAGTTACCGAAAAAAATGCTGGTTTGTAAACAACTAACAATTACTTTCTGACCTCCAATTCGGATTTTGCAATATCGTGTTAAGATAACATCTCTATTTGTTCATGTATGTCTCATGTGTATGAACGCCTACAGAAGTTTCCAGACACAATAGGCATGTAGAACTTTTTATTTTTATAAAAAAGGCCTTGCTAATAACTTGTGTGAAAATTGTTACAGCAAGAAACAGTATGCGCGCCGCTCTAGCCTGCAAGGTGCGTTAGTTAAGTTATTGAAAGGAAAGATGTTGGCCCTGCACGAGAATTACGTCGTACAGGCATTTTCAGGCTACACTACCGAGGTTACCCCACCTCTATAGTATAAAATAGACCAACTGCTTAATCCCTCTGCTCAAAACATGATATGTATTCTATGTCCCATCAACGTGATAATAGATGCGAATTCCTTGGCCTTCGTCTACTAAGAATTTCCGATACTTCCCCAACTAAGTCGATTTTGAACAGTACATAGCTGTAAGTAATAAATTCCATCCGAGCTCAACAGGTGGGCGAGATCTCATTTCGTCTGCTTGATGGATAGCTCACCTTTAACAGTATTTCTTACGTTGAATATAGTCCAGACTTTATGAACACTTTCTGATTGTGGCTATCAAAGATTCCGTCCTATATCTCTTTTTATCGGATCGTCTAAGGAGAATTTGTGACTATCTTGACTAATTTTTACTTTTATTCTTACTTTGGTATGCTTTATCACGTTGTTTATTATGTTGATGATGACATGGCTTTTGCGATCAGTATTGTTAGCCATAATAAATTCGAACGACAAAAACCGTTCTCGACTCTTAAGCTATCAACTGTTATTGTTAAGTATATAAAACATCAAACATAATCCTTTCTGTAATTAATCGATCATTTATTTTTTTATTGTTGATCCTTTAATAAAACCAGTGTAATATAAAAAATGAGTACAAAATCTCTAATGAGGAATTCTTACGGAAACCAAACAGATATATTTTATGAACGGGACTGTACTTTAGAAGTACGAAATTCTTAGTAAATTATGACTGGGTGCCGAAATGAGAATTTATATGACTTAAATTTCCCATTTCGGCACCTTCCCAATTCGGCATCCCAAGGGTTCCGAAACCAAACTAAATCAATTTAAAATGGAAGTTAATTTTTTATGTAACTTTTTGCTGAACTTTAAAACGTAAAACTTGGCGAAAATGACCGTATGTGGTTAGCAATCGCATACGGACCGCTTGACGGTAAGCTTTTACCGTGGTCATAGTCAATCGAAGCACTAATCTGAACTGAACTGAACCCCATCTTCTACCTTTGGAGCTATCTGTGGATGAGTACTTTTTCTAGTACTTTACTGGCCGACAAAACATTATGTATTTATATTGCGACTCGACAGGCTAAATATATTACATATATTTAGAAATAGAATAAAAATAGATTTAAGACAAAAGATATTAAGTCTGTAATACGCCGTATATGATTTACGAAATGTGTAAACGCTCGATAAAACCTTGGTAGTATTTTAATGTTATCGCTAATAAAATTAAGTATTGATTCGTTCAAACGTTAATAAATGAAAAAAAAAACTGCGAAAATGTAACTTTATTTGATTGCGGTCTTCAGTAAGGTGGATGTGCTTCATCAGTACAGACGCTCTCGGTATCTCCTTTGGGATTCTTATCATTGTAATTATTATTACAAAATACAACATTGTAGATTCAATTGTTTCAGCTTTCGGGCATTTTTTATCCTCTCATAATTTACAAACTGGTCGTAATAACTGACGTTTACGTGTTATAACTTTGTTAATTAAGTTTGTGTTCTTAGCAGTCATAGTCAACTCTTGCGAAATTGTTTCCGCTGAATTTTGTTCTTTTAGGCAAAACTAAAAATTTATTTCTGAGGAACAGTTGGTTCTTTATTGATGAATGAAATAAAACAAAGCTTTTTCATCACTTTGTTAACAATAAAAAAACGTAAGATCCAAAGGTCTAATATTCGTATTATGGAATGATTTTCAAGAATGAACGCCGACTTGAGCGTCCTACGTCTCTATCACTTTGTGCGTGATAGAAAGTGACAGACGATTCTCAAGACATGTTAGACTTCTGAGTGTCATTCTGTAATACGGGGCTAAGATTCGATCCCCAGAAGAGCACAAATCTTTGCTCAGGTTTGATAGTAAGTATGACTTGTATTAAAAAAGCCATTATTTTCTTCGTCTGAATTTTTTGCGATCGAAATGTCAATCTTCATCAAAATGGGTTTGAGTTTTTAAAAATCATTGAATTGAATAAATGAATTTATTTCGTGATCATTACAAATAACTCACAGCCGCGGCAATATCGAGCTCAAAATTAACCCTCTCTTCTCTTATTTAATCAAAGGAGTTCGCTGTAGGTTAAAAGCAAATGAGCTGTACTTGTCACGCAGTATACATATTCATTTTCATTAGTACAAATACACCATGATGCAAGTGTAAATAGGTGTGACGTCACACAAGATTGTTCTACTAACAGGGTGTCGTTATTATGTATATCAGTTAAGTGTATCTTAGCAGCAGTACCTACATACCTAAGCAGACTGCGGGTTAATGTCATGACGTTGTTGTTTCCTATATTGAATGTAAATTAGGTATGTGTATTATAGCGGTCTTGCGTGCTTGAGCTATCCAAAAACAGTTTTCTTTAACGCGTACATAAAATCAAGCGACTTCGACTCGTCACTACATACATATACTCGTCACGTATATAGCATTTTAATACGTTTTATTTAGATTGAAATTGATACCAAATTAAATAGAAACGAAAAACATGGAAAAAAATTCTGTCATGGATAAGTGCTGAAACGGGACTTGAACCCACGACCTTTCGCTATCCGGGCGACTGCTCTTCCAACTGACCTACACAGGACTGTTTGACCACGACGAATTTAGCCATGTCTTTCGTTTTTTGATTGCGTCATCAAGCTGACGTATGCCTAACAATGTTGCAGATTTACATCTTTAACACCCGATGAGATATTTTTACAAATACCGTCGATCAGTTAAGTTAGACATATGCACTGCATATGTCTATTTACTAGAAGCAAATAACACATAAGAATATAATAGTTATTTATTATACAAGAGTGGAAAGTTTCTTTTTAACCGCGTGCTCGATTTGGATGACCGAGCAAGCGAAGGATTCTAAAGTTGAATCACGAGCGCAGCGAGTGATTCTAAATTAGAATCCTGAGCGTCAGCGAGGGAAACAAACGAGCACAAGGTGAAAAATCTTTCCACTCGAGTGCAATACGTAACTTTTCATCCCACCTCAGCGAGGAAATGACAAAATGAAAAAGAATTTTTTCACAATTTAAAAAGTTCTAATCATAAATTTGGCACCATAGAGGTTACATTAAATAGGTTTAATGACGTTTTGAATTTACAATTATATTGAGTACTCATTATATGTGATGTTCTAAATTCAAATCTACTTTGCCACTCAAGCGAATAAAATAGAATTTTCCAGCCAGATTTCGAAGCGCAAAATTACACTTTCCGAGGTGGTGGGATGAAAAAATACAATTCCTTTTAAATCTAATATCATCATTATATCCGTAACACATCGACTAACTTAGATCAGTTTCCCGACCGAGAGAAGCAAAGAGGAAGGAAATGTTTTGATAGAGTTTCCAACTTATTGTAGTTACAAGATTTTTCTTAACTCGCCAAGTCCGCTCCGCGCTCGAATAGTTTGTAGATATAAATATAGGGACGGTGATTTTTTGGAAGTGAATTTATTTCTCGCCCACGAGACGGACGATCCATCAAATGTAAATTGATTTACTGTGGGTACTTCGAAGTTCTGAGGTAAATTAAGGCGTAAATATTTACCTCGTGCTTATTTTTGAAATTAAATATCGTACCTATTTGATTGGAAATAATTTTACACATTCAGTAAACTGATGACGTCAAGGTCGTTTTTTCTACCTACATATCATGAAAATTAAGCAGCTAATTATGTACTCGGTTAGGACTATGATTGAGGTATGTTTTGCTCAAATTTCTGACATGCTTGGAAAGGAAAAATTAAATTCATTTTAAAACACTGACACAAGTTATAAGGCACTGGCACCTTATTTCTTAGACCACATTAAAAAGTGAAGATGGAGCGCTTTGTAGAACTCACTGGAGACCAGTTTTATACATATGTAGTAGTAATACAGGCTTACGGCTGATGCTTTTATTTAATAGCAAAAGAAATTAGCTTTTACATACCAAAGGGCCAATACTCACGCATCCAAAATATATGAAAGATCTGATTGTTTTTAACGATTTTAAAGTTGCTTCCATAGAAGTTCTTTGTGTTGATGATATCTTCATATAGTTTGTAGGTTGTTAATGACTTACAAATAAATATCACAAGTTGTTACACATAATCGCACCAAAGATTTTGTGTAAATAATTTTATTCCGTAATTCTAATTTATATCTTAATTAAACCTCGGTTCAAATGAGTTTGTTATTTCCAATTAGCTTTCACGTTGGTTTGTTGGGGATTATTGTTGATTACAATCCTGAATTATTTGCTTTGAAAGTAATTTTGCAATTGATATTAAGTGTAAGTAACGTCTCAACATAACTTAAATATGTCTTTGCACATAAATATTAGTTTACCGAAATCTTCAAATTCAAGTCCAAATTCAGAATCATTACTTAAGAACTGCCTAAACCTCCTTCGATGACAAGGAGAGGCTTTTCTTCGCGGCAGTGGGTCGAATTACAAAGGCTGTTATGATGATGACCTAAGGATTAGATACTAGATAGCGGAATGATACATGATATTGTTGTAATTAAACTCAATTATACCTAGACTTTTGAGATGATTTAAGGTGGACGCACATTTAGCCGAGCTGAATGCGCCAATGAATCAAAGTCAAGAAGACCTCTCACACATTCAAAACTTCTGTATAAGGTTTATATTTGGCCTAAGCAAATATGACCTCGTATCTAATTTTCGCACTAAGTTCAAGTAGTTACTAACGTAGTTACCTATTCGCCTTCGCCGGAATGCGCATATTTTCTCCCTCCTATATAATATTCTCTTCAATCCCAATGCCCCGTCCTATGTCAAACAACGTTTTACATTCCTCCAGGACACCCATTCACGATTCACGATTTGTGATCATCTAATTATTTGAGATTGAAAACTCCAATACATTTTACAAAATTCTACAGCAAGTCATTCACAGTGCATGCTGACAGTTTGTGGAATGCATTGCCGGTCGAGATAAGACATGCTAATTCTCAAAAAAATTTCAAGATATTAGTGAAAGATCACTACCTGTCACTGTCTGCAGTACTATAGATTCTATTGGGGGACCTTTAGAGTGTAACATCTGTCCTGGTTGTTGGCTTTTGTGGCTACATGGCCCATATTGCCAGATAAAGCTCTGCAGAACTTATCTTATTATATGTGTTAAACTGTAAGTTGTTTTTTATACTTTCTAGTGCAACAAAGGGTTTGTCTCCACAAATTTATTGATAAATAAACATTGTACTATCAAACCATACAATTGTTGTAGAACTTACTTGTATTCTATACCCAAGTTAGGGAGTAAGGAATACAACCCAGTAAATTTCAAGTATTACAATGTAGGTACTTACTATATTGCTCCTTTAGTAGGTACTGTTGTCGCTCAAATGACATTTTAAACTCATCAAAAACTTGTCACTTTCGAAATGAAAGTGGAAATCCTAACAGAAACCCAATTTAAATGTCAACGGATATGATCGTCATTTGACTTGCGCTCTAGTCGTTCTATTCGATTTTTACAATCTCACTGGCGCTAGTATAGATTACGCTACGCCAGATTTTGATATTTGAAATTCACCTTCCCTTAATACGAAATTCGAATTTCAACGTGTATTTCTGGTATTTACGGTGAATTGCAATTTTGTTTATTACTTAATGGAAACTGCTATGGAATTCTGCAGAAAAAATTTATTTAACTCCGAAATTCAACTTCACCATAGGATCTTTATTTTATTATCAAAACCGCCTCCTTGATTATTCTCTCTGGTCTGTATGCCCACCGCAATAAGATCCAGATGTTTTTCTTTTTAATTAAAATAATTTTCTTTATAAATGAATATAATTTTAACATTACGAAATCTCTAACAGTTACTTAAATACACAAAATTAAAAATTCATTACCGTTTCCTTGGGTAAACTAGGCTTATTTTAGTTGAGGGCCATGAACCTTTTTTGTTAATTAAATTTCCTTAAGGACCGTGTTTTCTAAGCAAAGGTTTTACCTCTATTATTATGTAAATTTTACCACACTAGTCCATGAGCGCTTGTTTTTTTATGTCTGTTACAAAATATTATTGTGAATACCTACATTTCTTAATGAGTGTTAGTGTAGTACATTATGATATTTTTAAACTTCTTAAATGCCTTTAAGAAGGGAGTGAAGAAGTTTAAGGGAAGTATCTGAACATAAAAATTATTGAATAAGCTAAACTACTCATAACTCAATAATTATAAGTAGATCATCTAAATCAATCAATAGATAGGTAAAGGTCCATAGTTTTTGAACTAGAAGTCTTCGGCCCTTCGGAAGGTCCGTTAAGCTGGAGGTCGTAAGTGATGTTTTAAAATACCAGTTGAACAAAAAGATGTATCAACGCCCTGAAATGGCGACCTTGGCTAACCACACGATACTATTACATAAATCGTTCAAAACGCCAAGAACATAGTCACTTGAAAAATGAACTACAGTGCATTTTTCTAGTATTAATATTTACGCGTTTGTAAACACAAAAATAAAATTATTCCATAACATAGTCACTTGTTTCAGGTATTTTAATATCAAAATCTGGATCACTCACATATTTCAGAAGATAAACTTCTGGTCATGACATAGTGCACTTTTCCTCCCCTTTCTCGTTTCTATATAGTTTACCACTAGATGCAACAGAAAAAGGTGACACAACATCTCTCGGTGAAGTTGTTGTTGTATTGTCATATTTATCGATTATATAAAATAGTTGACATATTATTTCCCAGATAACTTCTATAATCAAGCGGAAAATGTATCCCATGTATCATCTATACGTCAAATCATAGTATTAAATTATTTCTGCAATGGGTATGGACAATCATGCTTGTGTTATTTTTTCCAATACGAGTACGTATACGTTCTAATAAAAGAAAATGTGTGTATTTTATGGTTGACTATTTCCAAAGAAAACTGGTCTAGTCATCATCATTAGATTAAGAGTTATATGTATATTATACTTAGTTTTAATATCGTGTATCGTTATATAAAAGCCAATGGGGACAATCGTGGTTATTGATGCGTTACTGTTTCGTGTAGTTCGCATAGATGGATACGAGAGATGAAACTATTGGATGACTGTGAATGCAATAATCGTCCTTTTGTTCAAAACGATAATGATTATGATACTCTTTATTAAATTACCGTCGTACATCATGATAAAAAATTGCAATACCCCGATCCTATTAATAAAATTCAACCCAACCAAAAACGTTTTTAATTGATATCCCTAATCTGAAAAAGCAAAGGAGCTCTTACAACCGTATCTTTGGTAAATATATTTTACCTTTTTTCTTTAATTTTGCATTAATATAAGTTTCATAAATTTCAACACATTTAAGGAATGCTAGTGAGAAATTAATGACTACAGACTTTGTCAGTCGTGCTTAAAATGTCAAATGTTCATTATCATTAAGTATGGTTGCTTTGTTACCAATTTTATGAGGGTTTGAAGAAATTATTAGGTACGCTACCTAATAATTTCTTCTTCCATACTTCTTGTTGAGCTATGCTACATAACCTTTCACGCACCACATCTCTGATCTATACTCATTTACTTTTTTTATGAATGCCCATAAAGCTAATTCTTAACAAGTATCAAAAAGAATTTAGAAAGATGAAATTGGAACTATCCGTCGGGAATACAAAAAACTTGTTTGATATATTTTTTATTTTAGTACCTACGATTAAGGTTGAGTTTTATTAGTGCCGGCCACAAGAATGATAACACATGAACAAAGTGAAGAACATAAGATTAGAGTTCCGAGCAGAAAGTGGCTGCCATTGCCATTGTATTAATATCAACAAATAAAGTTATAGGGAATTATGAAGGGCTTTGTTAGCAAAAAGGAAAAGATAAAAGGTACTGCAGCATTGTCATATTATTTCTAATATTCATGTAGAAAGTTTGTAAAACGTTTATTATTAAAGTAATCCAAGTCCGTCTTTTACTTTAAAACTAAGAAAGTTTATTCTTATATTTGCATAATTTCCCCCAAATCTATTATTTTAAAACAATACAATGACTCGTGAATTCGGGAAGTTTCTTTTGAAGCAGTAATCACTTCGCTTGTCCCATGAAACCGTTCCTTAAAAAGGCTTACTCAAACAATCCCGCCTCGCATTTCAATCAGTCCAAATTTCGAGCCAATTACGTAAATTTACTTTAAAGCACGACAGAAATATATTTTGCAGTTCATGATTAAGCTTCAATGTTGAATTTGACGATAATGGACCTAATTTTGTGCCAGAATATACAATGCAAAACTTTTGTATTGTTTTTACATTCAAAATCAATATTGAATACATATTTAGTATAATGTGTTGTTATGTCGATATTTATACACAGTAAATTAAAAAATATACGAAACAAACAAAATGCTGTATTTTAGTGAAATCTCTGACTGATATAGGTACTCGTACAACATGTGCCCTAGTTTAGGAATTGGGTTAAAGGTGTATATTGAAAAGCCTGATATATACTTTGCACAAAATAATTTATTAAATATTATATTATAACCTCATGGATGGGTATCACGGAACACAGACAGGTGATCTGCTCAAAAACGCAATTAACATGTACCAATTGTGGAGAAGAACTTACGACAGCATTTTTTAAAGTATCTTAACTAAATACATATTAAAAATCATTACATTTGTGCTTCTTGATCGTCTTTTATACTCCTTCCTGTGTAGGTATACTATTAAACATACGTAGTACGTATGTTTAATAGTATACACATAAATTGTCGTACAATATACAAATTTGAACTACGAGGCTTCATAGTAATATATTGTCATAGTTTTGGTCCCGGAAAGGAAAAGGTCCTAGGCGACTGCGAACCGGGAGACGCAGCGTTGATAGCCCCCCACAAGGTGACCGACGGTCTGGTGAAGGTCGTGGAAAGCCGCTGGATGTGGGCAACGCTGCGCCAAGTTTGTGTACGCTAAAGCCACGACCTAGAGGAACACCTTAGTTTTTAGTGGATATGACCTGATAGGGTGAGTCCCACATAACTTTGGGGTAGCCCCACCTGCCCCAAAGTATGCGAAAAGCATTTTCTGACGCAAAAAAGGACCGATCGGATTGGAGATCCTTGGGGGAGGTCTATGTCCAATAGTCTGAAATGATGTTGATGATGATAGTTTTGGTCCAATTGTTTCTTCAAATATTGCGTTGTATTTTCTGGATACTTTATTCCTATCGATTCATATGGAAAGCTTAGCAGCTACCTTAGAAAGTATCAAAACATTTTTTTCATCATTCCTTCCACTCGATTTACCCCCTATTTGCCTTTGACATAAAGCTCACGCTCGGGCGTTGAACACAACTGAATGGCACCGAATAGCGTTGAGCTTTACATACACTTTTTTGGCGTCCATTTGTTTAGTTCAACGGTTCGAAAATTATCGGTGGATGAATATTAAAAGTTAATGCAGTTTTTCATTACGATATAATGTAATGGATTCGTGGACGCATAAGGCGGTATATGAATCACATTATTGAAATTAAATGAATATCCGTAACGTAGGTGTAGATGATCTCTTTCATTGCAATTTTGCTTGAAATACATAAAATGATTTAACTTGTATCATAAATGCGTAGTTAGTTATTCATGGAGAAATGTTCTAATAAATGCAAATTAATTTGTGACTATCTATAACAGCATACTCAATCAGAATTACACAAAGACCTTATTGTAAATATAAATACAGTTCACCTTACACCTGCTACAAGGCGTTAAATACTACCAAGGAAAAATTGTCAAGCCATCCAACGTTCACGCGACATCAAAATTCACTCCACGTGCAACAATAAAGTTATTTAAAGTCCCACAAGGTACTCCTGTTTAAAATCATTTTGCACTCGTAACAGAGAGAACACCAACAATTGACTTTGCGTGGAGGAGGCTTTTAAGGAACAATCTTAGGAGGATTAGCTTTTCTGCCACGCCTCGAGAATGCTAATGGCTGCTATGTACCCTCTTGCGATCCTAATGCGTATTGTGAAACACTATTCTTAGCTCTTGTAAGAGATTTTCGCCTTGTTGTGCATCTTAAATTATTTCAGTATTAGCATTCTGTTTTCCTTGATTGTTCGTTCGTTTATTTAGTGGTTACTAGTGTTATTGGCTCATTTGTATCAACTTTTAATACAAACCATAATTTTAGCAAGGAAGCGTAATTTTTTTGTGATAATGAAGTTTATTTTTGTGATAATGAAGTCTTATGTATATTTAATACGTCATGTGTTGATATTTACTTCTGTGATATTTGCTTTGGTATGTTAATCTAACGACTGGCGGTTGGCTACTACGTAAGTAAAAAGTTCTTTAAATGTTATTGAGAATTTTAAAGTAAGA
This sequence comes from Elophila nymphaeata, assembly GCA_955850985.1. Classification (NCBI taxonomy): domain Eukaryota; kingdom Metazoa; phylum Arthropoda; class Insecta; order Lepidoptera; family Crambidae; genus Elophila; species Elophila nymphaeata. The sequence continues at coordinate 11,499,030 of OY039076.1, read as the reverse complement.
ATGAGTTACATTTACTTATCTACAAATTTATTTTTGATAAATTTCAATTTCTATAAATAGCTCAAACGCTATCTCTTACTAAAATTTTGCACCGGTCTAGATTGACAACTATTTTAACTACTTATACATATAATGTCCGTTAGTAAGACTGTTACTATACTTAACGGAAGCTGAGGTACATCTACACACGTAAGCTTAATGGAAGTTCCTACAAGAAGTATTACAACACATACGGTATCGGGTTGAACCACGTTGTAAGTAGAATTATTCTTAACGATGATTATGTCCTTAGAAGCAATGCATTTTACGAACAGTTACAGTTATAGTTTACTGTTATATTCGCTGACTTTTAATTTGTTAATAACACAGCAATAAATACTCCTTTTGGGAGGCCTGTATCAAACAGTGAGCGTCACTAGGCTAAAAGATAATGATGACAGCAATGACAATATCAGAAGATTCGACTTCGTGTTATATTTCGAATAAAAAGTTGTTTGATAAACATTGTTGCAATAACATGTGGTTCATTTGTCCAATCTCTAAATATGAGCGGGATATTCACTGAAAGGAAATTCCGTCCTCCCACAATATTCACTTCCACGATGTATATATTTAAGGTCTGGAGTCGAGTAACACGCGCTACGATATAAAACGTCTAGACCGTCTAAATCATACGGTCTTATTTCTCCGGAGAAAACCAGGCCAGAATGATTTAAATGGTCGCCACATCGACATATTGGCCAATTTTCTAGAATACTACTACCTCTTAAATGAATATTCAGGGTAGACAATTCAACTCTCAATACGGAATACTTTTCTTTATTTCATTGAGCTGCAGAAATCCTAATCGAAAAGCCGGTGACGCGGAAGGTTTCGTCCATCAGCTGCTCGTCAGAGCAAAAATTTTAATTATTCGGCCATTTTCTTTAGCCAAATATACGTTTATACCTATACCGTCTCAGTTCGTGTTATGGGAATGGATAGTAATTTTATATTATTGATCTGAATTTCAATGTTCACTATTTTTAGAATAATTTCGTACTTATTGGAAATATGTACTGCACCTATGTTTTGGTGTCTTTTATCTTGTTCTTATTATATTGTCTATGAATAATATGATACATATAACATAAGTATTTCTGCTTTCCTCGACTGATATAAGATATATTTATGATTTACAAATCTCTTGATAATTTAGGTATTATGTTCTCAATAATTATTTGTCTACAACATTCTGAAGGAATTCAACGGGGACAAATCTAAATTACACCTACTTCAATTTTAAATTAAACAGAAGCGTAGACTTGGCAACTCTATAAATTACTTTGAAATTCATTACTTATTGTCCGATGCCCTCATTGATCGAACTACTGACAATTTAACGACGGTAATTGTGTCGTAACTAATGTTATTACTGTAATTTCGAACAAGATATTAGGTCCTAGTTGGTCCAATCAAATATTATAATGAAAGTATATTTTTAATAAAATTTAATCGCTTTTTTTTAGTATGCTACTTCGTCTACCGGTCTTAGACCTAGAGGTCCGGGGATTGAATAACGAGGAAGTAGTGAGAGAGTGCCTAGTTAGATTATTTTTAGTCCTATAACAACCAACTAATTCAAGCATACATAGCTATAAAAAAATCAAAAAAAGATTGCGGGTTCGAGGACCGTCTTTTATTTTATTTACTAAAGTTTAATAGAAAATAAATTTAGTGATTACGTACATTTTCAAATATGTCAGTAATATTCAAAATAATCGTAAAATATTTTTTCAATTCTCTTTAAACAACCACAGGCAGCAACAGAAATGCTCTAACGCCTTTATTCAACATATTTATTAACGATCAAATAGGAAATGAAACCATTCAATGTCTAAACAAAATGTACCTTAAAAATATTATAATAGGTACTTTCTCTCATTCATGCCTACGCATCGCATTCATTCATTCACAGAAATTCTTTTGTTCATTTAGTCTGTAAGATTTACGAGAACAATGTAGGGTTTTTTTATTTTGCTCGCTCTTTTAGTGCCTATGTTTTCAATTTTACAGGATACAGTACAGGGCCTATAAATGATGGAGAACTAATAAAAAAGTTGCACCTTGTTTAAACACCAACCCCCGTGGGGTGTAAAATAAAAAGCGAGGTATGACTGCAAAACACTGCAGGAACTACTCCACCCGACTATTGCCCGATTTTATCGGTTTCCAATACCATAAAATAACATCCAAGATCATGGACACGCCTCCCTCGTTCGTTAAATGTATTGTTGACCAGTTCAGAAGTTAATCCTGAAACTAGCAACTTCAAATAGAATTCTTTCCCTTCAACAAGTTGGAATAAGCCATTATTAAGTTTTGAGGCGGCCCAGGAAACTTTGTTTATGAATCACCCTCCGAAGGGAGTGGTTAATTTGGGATAATCGTAACTTTAATTATTGCTTCTTATGAAAAAGCTTGTGGGCGTCGCGGGATAACAGGCGTTGGTTGAACGTAAGGTGATTTAAAAGTTTTATTTATTGTACCTCTTCGCTCTAATGTTCTTTTATAGTTTATTTTTTTATTTTATGATGGTGTGTTTATCGATAATTCACACCCGACGACAACCAAGTATCGTAGGTGAGAGCGCACGCAAAAAATAAACAAAAACAAAACATCCCAGTGAATGTAAACCAAGTCCCATCACCAACAACACATTTTGTATCTTGGGGATCGCACCAGGGACCTCTGCGTCTGTCTGAGACCAATATGCGAAGTATTTTACAACAGAGTTTTTTTATACAACTAAATGACAAACAAGCTGACGGCCCACCTGGTGTTTAGTGGATACCATCGCCTATAAACCTGCAAAAACAAAGAAAAAAATCACTTGGTATTGCGGGTCCGTTGTCATCCTGAGGCATAAAATGAAATAACATCCATGCTCAGTAATTACACTGGCTGCATTTCCCTGCAACCCAAAACACAGTGAAATGTCTCAAGGCTGAAATAGGAAAGGCGGTGGTATCTACCCAGATGACTCTACCTATAGGCCTACCACCTAGTAGAATCGTTTAACAAAAAGTTAATGTAGAATCATTTCCATTGAGCACTCACGGCTTAAGTTTTCTAAAGATCTCAGACAATCGGTCTACAAAACTTTCGTACATTTCTTAAAAGATTTCGAGACTTTTTAAAGAATTAATTTTGAAAATTTGACATAATATATTAACTAACTGAAATTTGACTTAATGTACTAACTTACTACTAACTTTAACTAACTGTACTAACTAGTCAAAAAATATGTCTTCATAATATATCCACCAAAAAGTTCATTCTCTATATAATAGAAACTTGTACAAAGTTTCTAAAATAAAAAAAAAATAAAAAAATAAAATAAACGGTTCAAAAATAAAGCACATGCTAAACTTGATTTAACCCAGAAATCACGCTGCTTAAATGGCTAAAACAAAGAAAACGTCGCCTCTTCAAAAAAGTGCCTATACTACTTTCATAAAGTTTCTGACAGAGCTGTACTGCTTGCCAGGAAACGAATACGTTTATGGGCTCAAAAACTTCGCCATTTTAAACGCGTGCTCATATGCTGTGTCATAATTTTTTCCCGAATGGGATCAAAATACAATTGCGAAAATCACCAACATTGACATTTGTAAAGTAAATATTTTGTAAACTAACATTTTCCCGGCGTACGGTTGAGCGCTAGAGCCAACAGCTTAATTGGGCCATCACAAGGAAATATTCCAGTAATTTGTAACAAACACTGGGTGCATATTTAAAGGCCTGGCATGGCGAAATAAAAATACACGGTGTCGAGAAACAATGAGGCAATTTCTTACTGTAATAAAAAATAATGCAAAATTTCGATGATGAAATGTTTTTAATCACACGTTGTTACGATTCGTAACGCTGTGGTGACTTATGATAATAGGGCGAGAAATCAGGTTTTTGGAGTTACGTGACTATTTTCAAAATAATCTTTGTTCGTACGTTGAGGCAAAATATGTGTTGTACTTCTGTCGATGAATTTCTCAAAGAAAGTTCCTCTATTTATGACAAGCAAAGAGTTAATCAAGTGCATATAGGATAAGGCTACAGTGATCGCGTATTATCAGGTGGGTTTTATGTTAAGCTATACGTGCTGTATAAAAAAGGACAAAATAATTTTAAAACGAAACCTTGTAAAATGGGTAGGTTAAAAGTAGGTACTCGAAATCGCAGAGCATGTATGATAACTGTGATGAGAGTGGATGAAAAAAAAAAATGAAATATGTAAGGATTCTAGAAACTTGAAACAAGTGATCTAACAAGTCTTGACTATGTATGTATGAATCTTACAATCACTTCAGATACGATGTGTTTTTGTCTTTTAATAAGAATTAACTTCTGCTTTACTAATACTAGAAATACGGCTCACGTTCGGAGATTCTGTTCAATTAGGAGGAATAATAATGATCTCTTATTAAAATTTTACCGACTATTTGAAACCGAACGTTCCCAATCTTTCATCATGCACCGACTATTACGTAGAATAGTTTTAATAATGAAATTCCTGCTGGCCGTTCCGTCAGGGAAGGTAGCTTGGCACTGAGCCACTTCCGTCAGTTTGGCGCACTCCCGTCTCCCTAGGAAATTAAACTGCGCAAAAACTAAGTCCACCGAAATATATCACACTGCGACTTGTATCACTGCATCGCTGGCCAACTGAACTCACTGACGCATCAGATGGGCCATTTCCAATTCGCTGTAATGAACTCTTTGTTGGAATGAAATGTAAATCAAGCTGTTTACTGCATTTTAATTACGAGACGCTTTCGGGAGAACCGAGTTTGTGCGAGCGCTCGCACTCACACAGCCACGAGCACATAATATGTACCTAATTTTAAAATTTCTATATTTTTCTTAAGTACTGGAAAGTGATCTTTACAACGTGAACGGTTCTTCTAAATAGGCAAAGACTAACGTCTCTTATAGTCTTAAAGATGAACCACAGCTGGAAGATTTACCGACCTTCATCTCCCATTTAAAATCAGTCTCGGCAATAAGGATTTCGACAACAAAGTAACTTCAGCGTTCTTATGGGATGTTACTATATCCACTAACCCGCATCAGCGTGGTGGTGTTATTGACCCAAAACTTTTTATGTGTCACTGAAGTCTGATCACGTTTTAGCGGGACTTATAAATATAGACGTGTCACATTATTCCGTTACTTTTATTGTTTCTGGAAAGTTATGGTGTCTCAATTATCGGTTACGCAAGTTTGATCCAATTTATACTGAACGGTGTTATGTTTAAATAGACAAAGTTTTCTTTGTCTGATCTTATTACAGGTATAGTCACGATCAACGAAGCTTACTCAACAGGCTTAACTCCCTGTTTACCATAAAAGACGTTGAATGATATTACCTCTAAAATCTTTGTTAATTTGGAGAACGGGACTAATACCTCGCGCCTTTTATTTTCACGTCGGCAGAGAATACTAATAAATGCAAATTACTCTTGATCTTTTTATCGCCGAATTATTTAGATTTCCTTCAAAGAAATATGTTTTTATTTTAGAGTTTACAAAATGTTTAATATTAATTGAAGTTACCTTATTAGACTACGTCAGATTGTTTAGATTAAAGAGAACAGTTAGAAGGAGTTATTAACGAATATTAGATACCGTGTGATGCCTAGCCGTGTGATGCTGGCAGAGTAGAATAGCATCACCCCATATCCTCCAATGGGTGTCGTAGAAGGCGACTAATGGTAATCAGCAAAGGGGTAGTGATCACCTTATACTCCGTTCACCAATCCGCATTAGGCAAGCGTGACGGACTACTGCCTAAACCTCCTTCGATGACAAGGAGAGGCCTTGTGTCCCAGCAGTGGGTCGAATTATAAAGGCTGTTACGATGAACGAATAAGTGTGAAAGATTTAAATCGTGTGTTTAAAATACGTTTATTGTATTCCAATCCAACACACAATTAATGTGAACAGAGACACGTTTTTGTAAAAAGTCATTCGTTATATGACTAGGGAACTGCGCTAGAAAAAACGCATTTTTTTTCGCTAGACGAAAATAAGTTGCTGACGTGTAAACTATTGATGTATAATTATTCGCCATATACAGTAGGAATCACAGAGAACTAAAGAACGGTGTATTATTTACTCTTGACAGGCTTGTCATGCTCCTATAATATAACTAGTAGAGGTGGATCATTATCGTTATCAGTATCACTGCATCCATCGCAATGATTTTGATAAACGGAAAATTTCATTATACTTTTAATTGTGTATGCTCAAGATGCTTTTGATGATGGGACACAAGTCTGCTGTATCCCCGCCGTTTTCGCAATGAGTTTCGCGAAAGAAGCGAGTAGTCCATTCCTTATAGAAGACTATAAGTTAATTGTATCAGTCCAGCGCGTGGATGATTTTGATGTTAATCGATATACACACCGTTAAACTTAACTTGAGCAGTATTATTTGTTAAGTCACTAAATACGCATATTCTCCGGCTCCTGTATCCTTCGAAAGATACGTTAGGGCGCTGTTCTCGATTGGGACTGCAAACGTTTCTAGCCAGTCTACATTGGCGCGAGATTCTTACATTCCTAAACTCCTTATTTATCTGTATCACAAAAACATGTTACGTTTTAAACTAAATATATTTATTTCTAAATATTGTGTGTTAGACACAATACTCACAAATTGTTTCTGCAGTATCAAAACAAGTGTCTTCAATAATTGTTTCTCTTAAAACAGGCTATGCCGAAATAGTTCGGGACGCATTGCGGCTGGCGACTGACCCTTTTCCTTGGTTTCTGGGTCAGTTTATATAATTTACTATGCCAAGAACAACCATAATTTAATAACAGTGGTTGTCTTTCTTATCAAACTAAAGTTGACATTGTTAAGTTTGAATTAGTATGACTTTTAGCCCAGCTTTGTCGCTTTCAACTCCGACTCCGCAGCGGTCAGTCCGAAAATCTTCAATAGAAGTGCATTTACACTAGCAATAATTGCCAGTGTTCCCTCAGGTAGAGGAGTAATTAGTGGAAATCCTGGAACAATACCTGCCTCCTATGCTAAACTGGAATTGTTAAGAACTCTACAGTTTAGTTAGCTAAAAGACAATTTTCTTTGATAGGAATTGTCAGCGTTTTTTACTTGTTTTTTTACACTACAAGTCTGTACAATATTGTTTTAAGTAAAGTCGAATGCAATATTATTCGTATTATTCACCATATTTCTTTACACGTTCTCTTTAGGAATATTCTTAATTGTGTTATATACCTGTTTGCTATTAATGTTAATTGAATAATAAGTTACCTAAGTATGCTTGGACTGCAGAGATGCTTTACATTGGAATGTCTGTCCTGGTTATTGGTATCTGTTTGTTGGAATACTGAAGGATTGCTACTTTTTTGAGTTAGGTGACTTATTTATGTAGGCGGCAGGCTGGCAACCTGTCAATATTGACCCAGTCTGTTTATGTATGTATAAATAATAAGTTTCTCTGATTGGAACTCAAAAATAGAAGAGATAAATCAGTTCACATGTCGTTCGCTGATATACCAAACGCGACTGAAAATCAGTCGAAAGTTTAGCTTGAAAATTAGCAGTCTACGGTACGGAAACGAGATGTTTCCGTACCGTAGACTGCTAATTTTCAAGCTACAAGGTACAAATTTTAAAATCATAATTATTAATTAATTCTCTTTCCTAGAGATCCTTGTAACACTCTTATACTGGGTGTTTGGCACATGGTATAACAAGCTGGCACATACCCTTGCTAACATGGCCCTGTGAATAATTTATCTAGTGTTATCAGAAACATAAAATTATCTACCTCTTAATTCCAAGAACATAACATCTTCTAATCCATCGAAAATTCCATCGAAAATTCCTTCGAAATTTCCCTGAATTCGACTTAATCAACTCCGTGAACTGTAACAATTTTAGAGGAAACCTTTCCTACAACTAACGTTCTATGTAAAAATTTCAAGAGCTTAATGCGACGTGAAGATTCGACGAATCGATAACCGATTTACTGAGAACGCTCCCGACAAAAGTGAACTTTGCCAACTTTCTAAATTGCTTTGGAAATCAAAATTAATCTAAAACGTCTCTTCTGACGACAAGAACTTCAATTTGTTTAGTTCCCCCGCAACTTTCGTTGTTATTTGTTGTTAGAAAACGTTTGCGGACCCAGAAAAAATTACTTTGTTTGCAAGATAGTAATGTCGAATATTATTTTCTTTAGAATGGACATTTAACCTCTTCTGTAGTCTAGTGGTTCGAACACTGGTATCAGACTCAGAGGTTTCGCATTCTACCTCCAGAATTAATAGGGTGGCTCATTTTAAGTCTATTTGAATATCTAGCATCGTCGTATCACAGTCCATCGCCATAACAGCATTGTCGTGCCCCGACAGTTCGTGATAAGATTGTCTTTCCATTAGTGGTTAAAATTCCGAGTGAATCTTCCTTCCGCCGTTACGGTGGATCACATCACTTTCCAATAGATGAGATGAAGGGCATGGATTTCACAGTTAGTCAAAAACATATGTTATTTTTGAAGCAAGGTATTATGGTTAATACCTTCTGAAACTGTATTTTCTGAGGAACTCCATGCGTAAGTATTATGATCCTTCTGCAACTTCCCATAATCATCTTCTTCCGTCGACACTGCTGGGCATTGACAGTGCATTCATGCTCAAACCGAATAGATTCCCATATCGCGGTTTCCTAAAGGGCTATCAAATGGGTTTTATAAGGAAGGCTTGGTAATGTTCCTGTGTGTCAGAAACGCGTACATGATGATCATAGTTAAGCTTGATTGCCTTGATTATAAAAGGATTGTTTATTTTTCTTAGAATTCGTAACAACTTAGCCTCTTTCAATTTGTTCTCAAAACTAATTTGTAAACGCCCAGAACTTTTATGAAAAGGCTTAGTAGTAATTTCGACTGTAATAATCCCGGGATATGAGCTACTAAAATAACCTAGTAACCTAATTTTACTTGAAACTTTAATCGCCACGTGGTGCCAACTTCATAATTACATTTAACACTCATGCTCATTGTGAGAAGACTACGTTAAGCGTATTATGTAGTAGAGGCTGCAGTAGGACGGTAATGCGATTGAAGACTGTTAGACGCTGTCTAAGTTACTTATCAAATTAACTTCTAACATTTATGCAAAAGCCGCAGGATAATAGACGTATATTTACATATATCATAATAGATAGCTTGGGATGCTATATTCCGAGACCACCGGTGCACCCTGGGCAACGTCTGAGGCAAAAGACGACTGACGTCGGAACACGGAAAATCTTTTGAGGGTCAAAGGACCTTTAAGTCGTGGGTCGATCCGCCGATAGGCTGTTGGGCTGCCTTGAGCGGAACTAGATGATCGGTCGAAAGGGCGAGCTGACTGCTCGGCGAAAGTTCGCGGTCCCGGGTCGCTGTTGTAGTAGGTATGCCTTGGCAGAATGCCCAAAGACGATGTCTAGTGGGTTGTGGATAGAACGCCTTTACTCCTGAGTCCCACATACCTCTGCAGTTGCATCGTAGCGCAGGGATGATGCGTAAATGCATTAGACCTCTCCTCCTCTCCTCACCTCTCCGTAAAAATGGTATACCTACTTACATAGCCATTTAAGCCCAAGAGTAAGCAGAACTCACAAAATGCGCTACTGCCAGAACCTTTTTGTGTGTAAACAGAACGAAAAGTGCTTGTACTTCGCCTAAACGTAAGCCATAACCTAAAAGGATTAGTGATATTATTATTTTTACGAAACAATAGGCCGCTATATTGTTGCTAGTTACAAGACTATATTTTACGTCACTGTGAACTGTATTATAGGCGAGAGGCTGGTCACATGTTTTAAACCACTTCTCAACCAATACAACCTGATGTGGTTTTATGATCCCCTTTTGGAAATATGAGAGTGATATTATGTATGAGAAATGTATAAACTGAATTAAATTGAATTCTACTGAATCATCTTAACTGCAGTCACTTCGGACTTCGTAGATGGTCACTGTACCTAAGCAGTCAAGCGCATCAGCATCTGACAGAACTAGAAAAATATCGTAGACCCATACAAATCGTACAAATCTGCTTAAATAACTAACGTATATCGCAATTTCTGTTTTAGCACAGATATAATATATTATTATATAGATAAAATAGATAGATATTGTGATCCATGATCATTTGTTTACAGATTTTCTTTCAAATAATGTACCTATAGCATGATAGCTGTGACCTATCAAAACACATTTTGGTTACATTGTGACTTACTACCAAGTGCATATCTGTGTAAGCGAAGGCTGTTGTGCTACTGGCTACATCTTAGATATTTTATTACCGACTAGAACTTCGTTACGATTGCCTGAAGAATGCTCAATACCTTAATCTAAAAATAGTTTTAGGAAACCGATTAAGGTGTTAACTTTAATTAAATAAACTTTTACAGGCTTCATTTAATAATCTTCCTTCGCTTCATTTTTGTTGCTACGTTCCCATCGCAAATAAGAATGAATTAAAAAATATACTACGTTTACGTGAGTTTACTTATATAAAATATTTATCTATTATGTGATCCGTCACCCATTTGGACCCCGATCGGTAGATATCTACCGCAATTAAAATCAATTGTGTCTGGATATTATTAATCATCCACAGATTACCATAATTATTTTCATTTTGATATACGAGTATATGGACTGAGCTGAGACATACTGATTTTACTTTAACGTCAACTACATACTTAAATGTGTTAATGCTGAGTACAGATTTGTCCTCATTGTTCATTTATTGCCCGATTTTGTGACTCGCACAAGTCATTCATGGAAACAGCTTTTCAGTCCGAAAAGCCTTTCAATCTGCATAGATAGAATTTTGTCACCTTTTTTATGTTACCAGATGGCAAACAAGCTTGCGGCCCAATATTAAGTGTAAATCACTTAACACCGCAAGTGCGTTTGCCATCCTAGGGACTAAGATGATATGCCCTCCATGCCCAGTAATTACACTGGCTACCTTTCCCTTCAATCCGAAACACAGCGAACTGCTTCACGGCAGAAATAAGAAAGGCGGTTGTACCTACCCAGACGACCCTACATATGGGTCTACCACCAGTACCTTTGAGAAAAGGGGCTATTTCTTTCCTAAAATTAAGAAAGGTTGGCAGTTCGTGTTGTTCTCTCAGTGCCAACTAGCGAGGCATTATAGTTAGCGTTCAAGCGTCACCTAAACCACATATTTAAAGTTGATGAATAAATAACAAAATAATATTGAGTAACCTATGATTTACCCATGTGATGCCGGCAGAGTAGAATAGCATCACCCCACATCCGCCAATGGGTGTCGGTAAAGGCGATTAATGTATCAAAAAAATGGTATTGATCAACTTATACTCCGTCCAACAATCCGCATTGGGCAAGCATGATGGACTACTGCCTAAACCTCCTTCGATGACAAGGAGAGGCCTTGTGTCCCAGCAGTGGGTCGAATTATAAAGGCTGTTATGATAAGGATGATGACTCGTTACCTAACATATGTTTAAAGGGTAAAACCAGCTAATCTACGCAACTCATTATAATAGTACACAACCTAATAATTTATCTTGATAAAGGAAATTGCAACATGTACCTTATTCACATGAGATATTGCGCAACAATATTATGCAGATCTGATCTCACTCAAGTACAGCAGTATGTCTGGGAGCGTTCTTGCGACAAATGGGAACGTGTTTTCATCTCTCTGACACCATCTCAAAGCCCTTTGACTATAAAATATTTCTTATTGCGCGTATTTTAGCGCGAATCTGTATACTGCCTTTGTGTGTCGAGCGCATCTTGGCTTTATGTAGTCTTGATTGTCTGTACTTAATTCATTGTGCTTAAATTTCTTCATCTATACTAATATTATAAAGAGCAAGTATAATAGGCTCAAAAACTGATGGACTAATATTAAAAATTCTTTCACGGTTAGAATGTTACTTTTTCTCTGAGTAATGTATGGTATATTTTATTGCCAAATTTTTTTAACATTCTGGGTATTTCTTTTTTTATCTACTATGTGTGTATTTTTCTTCATTGTCAAATGCTTATACCGCCCATTGTGCATTATAGTTAAAATGTTATAAAATGTACTATCTTTATGTCGATGTGCAATAAAGTTTATTTCTATTCTATTCTATTTCTTATAGATGCTCCAGTCGTGTAAATTTTGCAAGTACCGCCTACCGAATTTTCTATTTTAAAAAAGCCCACGGCTAAATCGATATTAGATACAACAGAATTTTTGGATTACTTGATTGAATTCGCAGCCTGTATAAAAATAGGACGATTCGCAAATATTGTGCCCTAATTTCATGAATGCAAATATCTTCCACTTTATTTTCAAATAACACCTTACTTTTGGTGATTATTAAGAAAAGCACAATATATTAGAATTACGGACTACCTTTACTATATACGTAACACACTTATTAGCTCGGAACCGCATCGCCTCTTTTTACTATGAAAAAAAGGCGATGCACTACGGTCTGTAGCCGTTTCGTAACTGTCTTCCCGTAGCGTTCATAGTAGAAAAATAGTTAAAAAAAATAGTTTAAAAAAAACTATTATACTTTTCGTTCATTGTTTAGTTAAAATACTAAAAAGTTATTTTTCACTTTATAGTCCGATTAAACGTAAAAACGTGTTTTGTTTAGTTTTTTTTAAAACTATTATTTAATTTTCCACTTTTTAGTGCGAATTATAACCGCCGATGAAAGAACTTATACTAAGAAACTCTTAACACCACCAACTTAACAATGACAACGCCATCTAGAGACGTATAACTGAACTAAAATTCCAAACTTTTACTTTATTAGACCTGGCGATTCTAATCAGTATAATGGGATATTCTTATCGAATTATTGTAATGTCATCGGTCTTTGATGAGTCTATAAAGCTTAAATGAAATCTGACCGTTTAAAGTGGGTCAAAATTGCGTACAAAAGAGTCTGTTACATATAGGTGAAGCTTCTTATTCTTATTCTTATGCAAGGGGCTGAGGCTGTCTCAGAGCACTTCGACCCTATGGGATCTTTTGTGCTTCCCCTTTCCTTATCACCCATCCCCGCCAACATCGAAAACATTAGAATGAGTTTTACGATGTTGGCGGGAATAAGGTCTATAAAGTCCTCTGGTGAAGCTTATATAAGCCTGTTAAAAAAGAGGCGTTCCCTTTCCAAACTGATGATTGTGACCTTAAAGCTACTTAACGGAAAATCTTATGCTTATAATACCGTCAAAAATAAAGGATTTTTTGTTTCCTATTTATCTCAAACGCAAAAATGTTTATATTGAAGAGCTAATTCCGAATTTTACGTAGGTGTACCGCCCACGGTTCTATAATCTCTTGATCATACTGTATTGTTTAGATATAAACTAAGCGCTTTATCCGTTTAATAAAAAAATGTTCAAACAAATGCTGATTTCGCGAGTAGCGATTCATTTTTGGGACAATCAATATTACAAAAGGTGGGCAAGAATACTATATATAAAGTATGTTGTCGTTATATGGTCTCTGTTGAGTTCATAATGATATAACACAAGAATAAACACCAAAGTATTCAATATTTCAACCATTCGCAATCTTTTGTTTGCCCGGGTTTAAATACAAGTAGGTACTCGCGTCAAAAAAGAGCTTTGCAGCTTTGCATAAAATATAACTATTATTTTGTCCGAAGCGGTGGTATGGTTTTTATCGAATAATAAAATTACTGAATAATAAAAGTACATAACAAAATTCATTTAAATAAGGAATTTTTTGAATTACGTTACTGCAATAATCTGTCTCTGGGACGCAGCACTATCGTAAACAGTAGGTACCTAAACATGGCATATTTCAATAATCCGTAAGCGTCATCAAAATTAATCATTGCCTTATTATAAAATTAATGGAAAAGGTACAGCTGCTCGAGTTATACAAGAAATTTAAAACTGATACTTTTACAGAATACTGGAGTTTGTATAGTCGCCGTCAGATATTTTGGAGCAGTCAAAATGACCAAATACTTCTGAACAGTCTAAAATGTCAATAAGTTCCATACACTACAAGTTACCAATAATATCTGAACATTCATTACTTCAATAATATCTGAGCAGATGCGACTCAATAACTTCTATATGCACAACTAACGAATAATATCTGAACACATTCATAACGTCAAGTGTATCTAATCAGATGGTCTTATATATCTGAGCATTACATTCTATAAATCATCTATTAATTGAAAAGTTTTACCCTGCATGAGCTCACTCTATAAGTGTGTGTGTGTCACGCACGTCATGTGTCAACAAAAACCCCATCAGAACCATCATATTTATGAAAACGTTCTCTTTTCCCCAGCTGCGTAGATACACTTGACGTTATGAATGTGTTCAGATAATAATGGTTAGTTGTGTGTATAGAAGTTATTGAGCCGCATCTGCTCAGATATTATTGAAGTAATGAATGTTCAGATATTATTGGTAATTAGTAGTGTATGGAACTTATTGAAATTTTAAACTGTTCAGAAGTATTTGGTCACTTTGACTGCTCCAATATATCTGATGGCGACTGTACAATGAATGAACCAAAAGAAATCTGGAATTATTATTTATTTAATAATAATTTTGGAATTATCTATCGTAGAGACAATGAACGGCCATAAAAATCGACAACATTTTGGACATTGCCCTTTACAAGTATGGAGTATTTATAATATTAAGTTTTGGTTGTTCAATAAAATAGAGCAAGTTCAATTCGTTAATGCTTCTGAATATAATATTAGTGGCCTTATTCATAGAAGTTCAAAACCTATTTTAGTTATTCGGCTGTTCAAACATGTTCGCTCTTCTATGTTTTGTATAGTAGGGAAGGATACACTTCATGGCCCGAAACATAGAAAGCTACTTAAATCGAGGTTATTCTTGAGGAATACATTGAATCAAATTGTGTTACATATTTGAATATCGGTAAATACCTGACATGCGATCTGAAATAATTAAACTGAGGTCCGTAGTAATGAACGTCACTCAGATATTTCGCTATCTCAAAACCACTTTATATTTATGAGTGGAATCAAGATAATTTTCGTAATTGCTGTAGGTACATAGCTGAACGATATCTATTCTCTAGAATAGTCTTTTATAAATAAAAAAATTACGTGTGGCACTCGGGGACTGCCGCGGTAAAGCTATTGCATGGCATTCATCACAAGTATTTAATTTTTGTACAAAATTAAATACTTGTGATGAATAATGTATTGATTTTGATAAGGAATAATAACATGTTTACAAAAATACCTTCGCATCTAAAGCATTATTTTAGAACAAAATTTATTAACGAAAATAGGTTATAGCGATTCAACCTTAAGAGATAGATAAATGCGGTCTGTAACTTGTTTTTATAACTTTTAAAGGAGAATAATTCCGTCCTACATAATTTTTGTGTAACTTTAACCGTTTACGCAGCGCACGCAAAGAAATCTCTGAAAAGCAAAATTTATTATTTTCCGTTTATTTTAAACTATGATATTTCTTAAGATATTCATTGAAATCAAAAGAAGTCATGAACAATTTTGTGCAAAATTAAATACTTGTGATAAATAATGTATTTATTTTGATAAGGAATAATATCATGCATACAAAAACACCATCGCAGATAATACATTATTTTAAAACAAATTTGATTACCAAAAAGAAAGGATATAGTGAGCCAACCATAAAAGATAGACATATGCTGTCGCGAACTTTTTTTTAGATAATTTAATGGAGACCAATTCCGTCATACATGATTTTTACGTAACTTTAACCGTTTACGCAGCGCACGCAGTGAAAGCTTTGAAAAGAAATATTTTTCTCCCGTTTTTGCAACATTATTCATTGATGCTCAGCTCCTATTGGACGTATCGTGATGTTATATAGCCTATAGCCTTCCTAGATAAATGGACTATCCAACGAAAAAATAATTTTTCAATTTGAGTCAGTAGTTGCTGAGATCTTAGGGTTCAACCAAACAAACAAACAAAGAGTGGGGAGCATAAGGTTTTTTGCGTTACGGAATTTCTGGATTCGGTCCCCGCGCTCAAGGCCCGCGATAGAAGCTATGCAATAGCTTAAAAAACTTTACTTAAAAAATACAGCTCACGGGTGACTATTGTGCTTTAATATCTACGTGGACCTCTCCGATAATTTCATTTGGATATAGATATAAAGAAATTTATTTTATTCTGACTGACGTAACTGACTGTATAAAAATCTAAATACATCAATGCATTAATCTAAAATATGTATCAATGTAGGTACTACGTAATATTTTATTCTTTTACCTGACTATTTTTATTTATTTTTTATTTCAAAAGATCTTTATTGATTTAATAACAATGGTAAGTACTAATACTTGTGTATAAAAACTAAAAAAAAAGTTTTTCTCGGCCTTTTAACTTCGTTAAAATAACCTATTAATATTTTTAAAATGAACGTCACCGCATTGGGGACCGATCCATACTTCAGCATAATCAATATTCTTTTTGATTGAATTTTGGTTTCATTTTCACTCAGCGGTCTCCAGCGCAGCGACGTTCATCTTAAAAGTATTAATAAATTATTTTAATGATGTTTAAAGGCTGAGTAAGATTTATTATTTTTTTCTTTTTAGTTTTCTGTGTTACTTAAAATTTATAATTTTATTTATATTTCATTATTTTTTAATTACTCGCGGTCCCTAATTCCGATAGATAGCTAGGTACTTAAATTACATTTTTACTTTTTTGTTTACGTAGTACAGAGGAAGTCTTGTAATCGTCAAAAAATTCAACCTCGAGATTTGGACGGATTTACACGTTTTGGACCTCCCCGAGTTCAAAAATACCGTTTTTGCAATTATGTCTGGGCGTGTGTCTGTGCGTTTGCACGATAACTCGAGTATGCTTTAACTTATTGCAACCAAATTTAACATGCATGTTTCTATCAACTTTTGTACTCGGATGGGTGACTAAAATTTAACATACATGCATGACAACAAAATATAAGGTTTCCATCAACTTTTGAGTTGATTCCGGTATACGAGAAAGTCAAGGGGAGACCACTCCCGATTTTTTATGGTTACTTATAAAATAACAAAGCTAAGCCATGTGATGCTAGCAGTGGCGTAGCGTGGGTATCGGCCGCCCGGGGCGGAAGATAATTTTGCCGCCCTCTTATTTAGGTATTTTAATTTAATGTATACTATGCATTACACACTAAGAAGTTCAAAAAGTATAGATGCGTTGCACTCGCTCGAAAATGGCAACGAAAAAGTCGGGCAATTGCCGGATTTACATTCAGTTTGGAACTAATGAAAAAAGAATCGGGAACGCTCTCACATTTCGACTCGTCGACTGCACTTCATTGCAACGCTTTAAGTAGGTAATCGCTCGAAAAATTGTCTTCCTATATTGTTAAAAAGTGTATAAATTAGGTAGGTATTATCACTGTTAGAGACATGAAAAGGTGTCATTTTATTTGTCAAATACATTTTTCTTATCAAAACAATTTCATATGGAACATTTTTTTTTGTTTTACAAACGCGTAAATATTTTTAACACTAGAAACCCCTCCGCCTGTCCGAAAAAAGGGCAGGTCGATTTGTATTTCGTCGATCAGTGTATTTTTCCAGTCTCAAAAATATTTACCCGTTTGTAAACGCAAAAAATTATTCTCCACTATAAGTTAGTTTCATCTTAACTCGATGTCAAATATTTGCAATAATATTTCATTCGGATCGTATTAGAAGTGCAAATTTCAATGATTTGATGAAAAAATTTTTACCATAAAAACATAAGCACCAAGCACTGACAAATTTCGTCGAAAGCAGTGCCCTGGTAGCGTACAGTGGTTAACGCAGCCGCCTGGATTGCGGAGGATGCTGGGTTCGTTTCCCGCCTGGGACAGGTCGATTTTTTCAGTGTATTTTTTCTTGTCTTAAAAACAATTTCAATTTCATTTTGTTATTCAATTTGACTGTCATTGACAAAAAGTTCGCGTATGTAGATATATCCTCTGTTGCGGTATTGGTGCGCGCTCTCGCCAATGAGCGCTAAGCAACAATCAACACGTAACCCATGGGGTATATAAATTTATCTCTTTCTAATAACGGGTTTGCCTAATCATTAAGTGATCTATGCATTAAACTTTCTTTGAATAGTCAAAGTCATTATCGCTGATTATTAGTCATAAACAATTTAAGCACAAAATATTCCTCGTGAACACAAAATAAACTACGGGGAATCGCCGCAAGTCAGAATAGACAGTGTTGCCAGCAGTAGCTACAAAATATCATTCAAAGAAAGGGAATTCGTCACAGAATAACTAATGAAAAATTCCATACTCTTTTCAATTGGTCCGAATCTGTAGTTGCAATAAAAATATGAAATGGTTTAATTTTTTTTTTAATAATTGTGAAATTTTGCCGCCCCTTCAAATGTGCCGCCCGGGGCGGACCGCCCCCCCTGCCCCCCCTACGCTACGCCACTGGATGCTAGCAGAGTAGAATAGCATCACCCCATATCTTCCAATAGGTGTCGTAGAAGGCGGCTAATGGATCAGCAAAGGGGTTGATCACCTTATACTCCGTCTACCAATCTGCATTGGGCAAGCCTGGTAGACTACTGTCTAAACCTCCTTCGATGACAAGGATAGGCCTTGTGTCCCAGTAGTGGTTCGAATTAAAAAGGCTGTTATGAGGTTGATGAAAATAACAAAGTCGCTGATTGTAATAACACAGCAAGTTAAGCTTCGCATTCTTTTTTTTGCTATTTAACTATAATGTGAGCAATGATAATGATACGATATGAATAGTACTTTTAATTAAAAATATTGATAGCCTCGATGCTAGAATGATGAAGCTTCCAAGCTCTACGGTTATGAAACAAGGGAAAATTGACGTTCTTAAGTGGCCTCCGTTCGACGAGAATCGCGAAATAGTTGAGAGGGTTTGTTCTTAATGAAAATAAATGAAAGCCTTTGGAACGTTGTACTTTCTATTCTGGCTCAGATATTTTGGAAGCAGCATCGAAAGTATGCTCTACAAAATGTCTTACTTGCTGTTCAATTATTGACTCGAAATTTTGCAGGCTACTGTAAATTCGTTTAAGGCGCTCAATTTTATTAGCATTTATCGACGTCGATGTTTTGATGTAATTAAAATAGTACTAGTCATCGAAATTACAATGATAAAATAATCCTAAAGTATTTCAATAGCAAATGAGTAATAATTTCCAATTTCTGTAGCCATAATTAGTGATTGATCTACCTGGACTTCTGAGATAATTGATTAGAGTGTAATTAATATTTGTAAGCCTATTCGCTAACTTTTTGACCACAGAAATAATAATAAAGAATATAGAAGTGCCTTAGTCGCGTGACCTTGGTGTCGCACTTGTGTCTTGTAGTACACAAGCAACTTGTGGCTCAGTGCTGCTCGAACCGTCCTCATCGAAAGGAAAATAAGACTTCCAAACGAACATGTTGATATTAAGTAATAATCTGATTTCAGTCTAGTTAGCGTTGAGTTGGCGTATTATGTGAACTCCCTAATTGGTTCCCTTGTTATTTTTAAAGATACCATTTCGCGTGAAATATGTGTGCTGGTGATAATTAATAATCTTTAATGTTAGGGTATGAATAACAAAAGCAAAACGTCACAGCAGTTTCTTAAAATTAACAATAACATAATAATTTAAACATTGTATTATTGAAACACGTGGCATAAAGAAAGAAATTGCTCAACCATTCCATTTCAACTAATGCTTCTATTAAGAAATCCCAAAAATAAGGATAAACACCATCAATAACATAAAGGTCAATCAAATAAATTTATTCGGCATTTGAAATTAGTTTTTTTTAAATACAATGTGTCTGGTGGGTATGAGACCTTGGGTGCCCCAAGATACAGGATCTACCTAGTTTTGGAACCATTCTCTCATATGTTTATATTTTAAAGTTTTTTAATCAAAAATCACAATACATTGCTGCGTATACTTTAGAACGCACTGCGTTTTTAAAGGCATGCGCAGCAATGGGTATGTAGTTTTGTGTTAATAACGTATAAACCAATATATCATAATGAAAGACTTTCTCGAGGTGTATTTTGATAAAATACATTCCAATGAAATCTGATCGTCTTTTAAGTGTAATTACACACTTTGGATGAGTTTCCGCAATTACCAATGCTGCAAAACACCATTTTAAGGCATTTTTATCACACCGAGACGATTCGTTGGTTATTTTTATAAAACTTTATATTACCTACGTATATTAATCATATCAACTCCTAATTTCATTTAAATATATTCACCATATTAACTGTTCAACTTACTTGAATAAGAAATGTTGGAAGCAAACCAACTGGTGACCAGCCTTGATTAATGTTGCTTCCCTGTTAGAACTCTTAAATAAACTTCAGACTGCTAGAGTACCAATGAACTCCTCGAGTACGTAACGAATGCTTACAGGTGATGTCATACAGGTGACACAGCTTTATACAACCTAACTATAAAAAGTCGATATTTTATATTGATTCGCTAGAATTCCATACAAAAATATTATCATTAACATTTTGTTGGCAATACCTTGACGTGTTCGGAAATTGCGCGGCGTCAACTGCAATCCCCAGAACAGTAGTGTGGTGAGCCAAAACACGTGGCAGGCATGATAAGGGCTTGACAGCGACGATTATATTAATGCGCGAGCCAGATTTTCAGCCACAAACTTAATTTGTTGAAAGACTCAGTTATTACCTTTCCTTGAGCAATCTTGAAGGCTTTTATGGATCACCGTTTATGAAATATCATAGAAATCGGAAGCAATAAGTATTGCTTATTGTACATATTTCTGATGCGCTATTGACACTGTCATGCGATCATTTGGATTCACCAAATTCTGTTTGGTTTATTTAAGTACTTTGCTCAAATTAATTAATGTGTACCCTTAGTTTGTCTTATTTTGTGATTTCATGTATTGGATTACATTTTTTCCAATTAAAATATTGAAGGGAATGAAATTATATTCGTACATATCATTATCCCTAGTATTAACCCACGCAACGTTAGGTTTAAAAACATCGTCATTAGATGTTCTTGAGTCATATTTTATCTAACGACCTCCTCATTACCATAACGAACTAAACAGAGTCTGAGGCCTTAGTACGAGTTTGTTAGTTTTCGAGCTCGATCAAACGTATCGTCTCTTTTCATACATTGCCCACTAGCGCCCCTAGCGTAAACTATCAAAAACAGTGGCCAATGTATGAAGAAAGACGATACGTTTGATCGAGCTCGAAAACTATCAAAACTCATACTAAGGCCTCTGAATATGTTCAGTTATTAATAACGATTACTACGTTTCTCTTCATAGCGTTAAAATTTTTGGCCATTTCGTATTGATCTGGGCGATAAAATCTGCTTGAATAATATGGAAATAACTTCCGTCTACGACAGACAGAACGATTATGTTCGTCAACTTATTCATACGTAATTCACCATAGTTAATTTCAGTGACATGCCATCATTTATTGCTAAAGGGAGAGCAATCACACGTTTCTATTCTATAAAATTGAACAATGAAAATGTGTGATTAATATGATGAATGGTAAACCTTTTGGTTTGTGAATCTTTTTTGTTATGGCATAACAAAAAAGGTTCGCGTTTAAAATGAAAACAAAGACAAATTCGAGAGCAGTAAAAAAACTGGTGTCCATAACTTCTTTATGAAACAATTAATGAATTTCGCGAAACAGCCGAACGACCGACGAACCGTCTAAAACAAGAACATTTAGTGGGATATATATTTTGAGAGCAGTTTTATACAACCGTCGTCGTGGCTACAAATTTTCATTAAAATCTTTCAAATGGGACATTTTCATCCTCTTTATTGGATCGTATGATAAATTATTTTACTTAATTATTTTTTGGAACAGTTTGTCTTTGTTGTCGACTTGACTTTTTGCTAATATCTTTCTATTTCTTAATGCTTTTCGTCACTTATTGGACGTGGAATATTTAAATACTTTCTATTTTCGTTTTAAATGGAATCGCCCACAGTTTGTATGTTTTTCTCAAGTTGGGAGAGAAGGTTCATTCATTCATCTCAAATATTCCTTTTGTAAAAATCTATCGAATTCGGTACATTTAGTTCTATCATGATAAATGAAAAATTCAATTGATTTTATCTCTGTTACAGGTAAGGCGTTCGAGTTATTAAAAGTCTGCCACAGGTGTTTAATGGGAAGGTCAGTTTCGCTTTGTAAGAAGTATTTTTAATTTAAGAATAAATTACAGAATGCGATCTTTTATATCGTCTTGAGTGAAAATTATTAATACAAATTTCCAAGAAAAGTTTTGACCACTTCTTGGAAACTTTCAAAACCTAAATATCCTTTTATTAAGAATTTCGTTCAGGATTCATTTTCACTATTTTGATTAATGATTGAACCTGTATTATAGTTGTCTGAGCAGTATTACTATAATGAAGAACACTTATTAACAAATTTTTGCGCTTCAAGCTAGAAATTAGTATTGACAGCTAGCTAGCATGAAATAGCTCTATTGAAATGATAGAAATAGTAAAGGCTTAATCGTTTTAATTATTTGTAAAAAATAAAATGACAAGCCATGGTTGTAGGACGCAGTAGACTACGTAGCCCTCTTGAATTCAATTCCTTGCCTTCACTCATCTATGACAGCTGCAGCACTCGTATTATTTACACTGATAAAGTAAAAAATCTTGGCATGACCATGGACTTAATCACAATCAATGATGCGGCGTATGTACTATTCATATCAATATCTCAAGAGTCTTCAACACTTTCTGCCTTTTAAAACCAAAATTACGCTGGTATTTGCTACTTCAATGTAGCCGAAGAATTGCTTAAAAATTTTGAGCGGCTGCAAAATCTGGCTATCCGGTTCATTTTAGGTCTGCGCAAGTACGATCACTTATCCGATTTTCGCACTGACCTTAAATAGCTTCCGATTAGGGACCGCCGTAATGTGCACAATACACATCCATTCCTCTCTGTACAAAATCTACACGATCCTAATGCCCTTTCGTACCTCCTTTCCCGATTCCTCCTGTGTCCACCACCCATACGTTCTAGGCCCCTACTAAAACTTTTGAGCTGCCTAAAAGCAACACCAACTTTCTCCTACACTGAATTTCCTTTCGTGCTGGACCCTTGGAACAGGCTCCCAACGATCATCTAAGATCATAGATGTAATCTATGTCTAAGGTAGTCTGTCCATCACCTGTTTTAAGGCACTACTTCTCACAAGTTCTCTAATAACATTTGCAAGGTTATAATCTCATATTTATTTTATTTATATGTGTATACCTATATTATTTTTTTATATTATGTATACTGTTTATTTACAGATATATGTATGTTTTTGACGTGACAACGTCTTATAATTCGATAGAGCCGGCTGCACGCACGAAAAAACATGACGTCATGCGGCGTTACCTCGCTTTGAATCTAATTCTCTAATTTGAATTTGGAATTATGTTCTTTAAAATTTAAACTTTCAATGATACCAAAACCAGCCAGATAAAAATAGTATAGCCAAAGAGATTTTATTACAAGTTTATTCATACTATAATGCGAAATCTATTAAATAAATGAAATTAATTTTTTCTTTTGAAAAATGCTACCATTCCATCAGTATTTTCTTAAGACGTTGTCACGTTCAACTATCGTCAGTAAACCGACTTTACAGACAACCAATTTTTTTAAATTTAATATTTGAATATAAATTATTATGTTTATTTCGTTATGTCGCCGTTTTCTTTCTTTTTATGTCGTTTTCTAATTACTAAAGCAATTTTATTACTCTTTTAAATTGCCACCAGTGAAGTAATTACTTCGACAGTTTCGTTCCCACGGAGATGGTGGATAAAATTAGCCACAATTAGAGCTAGGTAACAAAAAACTTCCCTCCGGGATTTATGCGTTGAAAAACCTTCGCGTCGTCGCAAGAATGTTGACGGCAAAAACTTTTCAGTGAATTCCTGTCTATAGTTTATTTTCTCGCTTTAACAGGTTTTATTTTACAGGCAAATAAATTGGAACTCTGGGAATCCTGTAACAAAAATTTTGAATTCAAATCGAAGGAATTTATTATTATATTCTGACGCGAAACAATAAAACCATTGTAATGCATAGCTAGGTGTTAAATCATAAGGAGAGAAAATGGACCGAGATTTAAGAAAACGTATAGCTACATTTACACGAGAGCAAAACTATGCTTGTGCAAAAACTACATGCAATCCATGCAATGTTCTAGCACCAGGGTTGCTAAAGTCAACGTGCAATAAGGCCCTTATTACTGTAATTACGTTTTTGAAAGAGCATAGAGAGCTATAAGTTGTATTAGTGGCGAGAGCCCGATTGGTGGATTTGAAACAAACTAAATGTCATACCTACATATTGTATTCCATCTTATGTAATTCTTCACTTTATTTAAAAAACAATCCATGCAATACCGCTTTGATACAGATGTTTATTCTATTAATCTAGTTATGTCGTGCTTTACGAATTAATAAAATATTATACTGGGTGTAAAAGACATGAACAGTCAAACGAGAACCATGTATTCTATACATCAAAATAAGACATATTATTTCAAAAAAATTATTGCTGGGAAATGATTTTTATTTTTTGGTGTTAAAAAAAATTGCAAATTGTACCGCGCAATGTAAAGGCCTCAACTCGCACGCAACTCGCAAAACCGCGATAATTTTGCCAGACGGCGCGGCGGCCCCGTTCGTTAGTGTCCGTGCGCATCGAGTGAGCTACATTGAACGCTAACGTTTTGAAGCCATTTTTTGTTATGAAATACTAAAAAAAATGATAATGTTTCTTTGGACAATAATTAAGAAATAACGTATAGAATACGTTTTCATAAAAAAAGAAAAAAATATATGACTTTGACCTTCAATAAAATCGTAACTATCTATTTCCCAGGTATAGTTTGAAGGAAAAAAAATGTTATTATGGCGAGCAGAATACATGGTTCTCGTTTGACTGTTGGTCTTTTACACCCTGTATATCCTAATAAGCAGTATATTCTACACTTCTCAAAAAATATTTATCGCTTTCTTAAATGACAAGCGGGGTATCTCCATCAGGCAAGAAGCTTATATCTTCGTGCCATCAGGTGACTTACTTTTCATAAATGTCACTTAAAAAAATCGGGAGTGGTCTCTCCTTGACTATCTCGTATACCGGAAACGACTTAAAACTTTATAAAAAAAAATATATTTTGATGTCATAGATGCATGTTAAATTTTCGGTCACCCATCCGAGTGCCGACCGCGCACTTCGTTACTTAACTTTCGTGATCAACGACTCAAAAGTTGATAGAAACCTTATATTTTGATGGCATATATGCATGTTAAATTTGATTGCAATAAGTTAAAGCATACTCGAGTTATCGTGCTAAACACACACAGACATAATTTCCAAAACGGTATTTTTGGACTCAGGGAGATCTAAAACGTTTAAATCCGTCAAAATCTCGAGGTCGAATTTTTTGACGATTACAAGACTTCCTCTATACCTAAGAGAATGTAAAAATGCGAAATGCTAATGTACTAACGGACTTTAAATTAGGAAATGAGTTTCATCATCAAAAATTTATTAATACACTTTTTTTCAGGAACGATGCTTCGCAAGTTTGAAAGATAATTTGAAACTCATTAGAGCACAGAGTGGCCTTGAATCCCTTTTGAAAACTGATAAATATTCCTATACAAAATGTAATATCTCTACATATAGATCTCATATATAGATGACAAAACTAAATACTATATATGTAAGTAAATAATTTGTGTAATTCATTTCCCACATCAATCTTCAGATCTTTGTCTAAGCATAATGTAATTTTAATAATGCAATGTCGATCAGCTATATGAAAACCAATTCTATAAAATTGACAGAGTTTATGAAACGTATTATATTATCTGTGATGAAACTAAGGTTTTGGATTGCGGTTTAGTTTCAAACTTTCAAAATATGCAAATCGTAGTCGAAATTTTACGTCGCTTTAGATGTGGATAAACCACGTTCTAGTTAAGCAAATGTAAACTTTGGATGACCTTAATGTGTATGTAATAAATAATATTACGCTATAACTATGCTATTCCGATCCTGAATTCATTGACTCCTTTATATTTCCCATCTATAAAGACTACTGAAGTGATATTACCGAGAAATGAGAAGCAATTTCTCGTATTTTCTCTCGGAAGCTTCCAGGATATTCTGTATATAGTTAAAATCTTAAAATAAGAAATCAAAGTTCCTTATTGATATTTATATGTTGTCTGAGATCTGGGCCTTTTACAAACGTAACTTTCCAAATAATTATTGTAACCTGAAATGTCAGTTAAAGTATACTGAGTGATGTGGCGTAGTTAGGTATGTAGACAAGCATCTTTTGTCTTAATATAAATAATGCATAGGATCATAACAAATAAAATGGGTACGGAGTTCGAATTAAATGGGATAGGAACCGTTTTGCAAAAACTTGCTTTAATTGAAGCATCTTTTTGTACCACGAAACAAAACACAAATTTCGTCTCCATTTTCTTGACTTGACATTGCACGAAAACTTTGTTAATGCTGCTATTATCATGCGGCAGTAATAAAAAAGTCGATTATGTTTTCTTTGATAAAGTGTTGAGTAGCGAATGTTGTAGCATAGAGACAAGGAAACGAACGAGTCGAAAGAAAAATAAAGCATTTATTGGTTAATGTGACAGCTTATATTCAGGCACTATAAAAGTGGTATACAAGCAGCCGTCTGAAGCTCTTTAAACAATGTGTGTTCTTCTGTGAGGCGGTGATACATCTCCTAAACGGGCGCTTCAATTTCGAGCGGCTAAAAAGCTGTGATGTACCGCTTTTGTTATATGAAATAGCCCATTTAGTTGAATCGGTTAATATATGACACCGTTTTCTATTTGGGTAATCACATGGCAAAGGTTGGAGTGTTCTTATTAATTAATTCCTTTCCTTTTATTAATTCTTAGTTGAGTTCATTCTTCATACATGAGTTCTTATTAATTTATTCATTTCCTTAGCCTTTATTTTCGAACACACCCAAGATATTACACACACAGTCGTCAAAATCTCGCTTTGATTTGCAGGGCTGCTTGACGATATTTCTTATGAAGTAACCTCAGTACAATTCTTTGCCTAATATTTGTGCCCTTATTAACCGACTTCAAAAAAGGAAGAGGTTCTCAATTCGATTGTATGTTTCTTTTGTCTATGTTAGATACCATAGCAAGAAATTGTTAAAAATTACGCTTATTGTGATAATGAAAAAGAGATCCTATTTCTTAATAGAAATTTTATTTCTAAATCGTTTACTTTTTCTGTCTCGTCCAACCCGATTTCATCAAAACATATTTTTAAAACTCAGCCCGATTATTCACGAGTAATTCAAAACTTCTCGCCAACCGCTTGAAGCTCAACACCAGTTAGCCAACTGCGGGCAAACGCTTTGTTTGACCCTAACGTTTCCAATTAACTTGTGTTTACTGGTGTATTTATTTACGAACTGTCTAGCGAGCTTTTTTTAGTGATAAATACAGTTAGAAACATGAATGTGGTTGAATATTAATGAAAAATTCTATATTCAGTGAATCAATGAAAGATTTGCGATTGAAATTTATCTTTTTGTAAACAAATTCTACATTCAATTTTGTCTATATAATTGTTTCTGTGGTTCGAGCCACTCTAGGTGTACCTATATTTTTGTACTCTGTTTGGTTTGTCTACCAAAAACATATTTTTTTCTTTGTCTTCCGATAGTTATGAATTAAATTTATGTCGGTACTTTCAATGCCTAACTCTCATTATATTCCGGCGAAAATATGGTGTCTTCGTAGCAAATTTCTACGTCTAAAAGAACCCTGTGAATTCTTTTGTAAGCCAAAGGCCAAACGCTGTCACATTGAATTTGCAATATAGTATTACTCACGGTAATTCTCGTGCTTTTTCAATGAATACTCAGAAATCTCTTTCGCAGAGTGCAATTTCTAACATCTCCTAGCAACCAGATCGTATTTCATTAGTCAATATTGCCTTCTTGCAACTGCAAATGCTTTGCGACTTATTACTGTCGTTTTTTTCTTATCTTTGACAGGGAAGTTCTTTGCCTTGATCACAAATGTTGGAATTTTGGTAAGTGATGATCTGGCCGCATGTTGAAGCAAGGTTCACCCGTAATGAGGAACTGCTAATTACGAACTGTCGGAACATTTTGATGAGATGGTAGTAGCTTGCCATGCCAGACGGTCCTAAAATAAGTCCTACCACCAAACAAACTGACCATATATTTGTACTCCCCTAAGGGTCGATCCAGGAACCACTTGATCTAATCCCGATTGGCGAACCACTGTCAGCTATAAATTGTCAGCATTTAAGTACATTTCAGCTTCTGATCTAATAATATCATTTCATATGAGGGCCTATTCTATTGAAGTTCCCTAATGCTATACTATCAGGAGTTCTAGTTGCTTGCTTCTCGTGATATATAATTAGCTTGCTTTTTGCTGATTCATTCTTTCACAGGTCTCTTTTATAACTTATGAATTTAAAAAACATAAAGCGTGAGTGGTCTTATTTTCATAACGACACGTCTTCAGCCAGAATATCTTCGTCCGTGTAAATGTCAGTGAAGGTCAATCGGCTTATTTATATTAAACCCTGTTCATGGTTATAAATAAAACACACCCCACCATGGAGCACATGAGCGGAAACTAGTGAATTTTAATATCAGAAAACCGAAGACAGATTTAATAGTGGATGTTTCCTGTATATATTTGCTGCTACCGCCACACAGTATGACGAATGGTACCTGAAGCATCGATTTATCGGCTCTCGTCGGTCCGGTCGTACGCTTATCGATCATCCGTGTATCGGAACTAAATCATGTTGCATTAAGATGTTTGAATGGTGCAATAACGGTGGGTCCGAGAACTACTTCACATTTCTCAAGCGCCAACGTTTTCAATGGATTTTCAAGTACACTATTATTCTTCGGCACGTTCGATTTCTTCTTGTTTCCTCTGATATCCCTGGGATTAGTTTTAGTCTCTATTCCAGGGGAATTTCTACAGCTCAATTTATCACGATACCGTTTTAAATTTTTGTCTATTTCTATTAGCTGCTAATGCCATTTAGTTTGGCTTTTTAAAGTTTAAAAAATATTTTTGCTTTAAACGTTTTGTCTACGTGACTCGTTTACCGATACATTTTGTTCTTTGTGCTCTAATTTATAGCAGTGGTATTGATTCTGGCACACTTTATGTCTAATTTTTAACTAGGTCTCTCTACAAGGTGGAAAGTTCTGCTGCTGTTGCAGGTTTCAAATAAGTTTTCTAAATTGCTATACCTACTCGTATGCGGCAAAAAAATATAATCACTAATTACTCTTTTTATTGGATTGTGAAAATTTTTTTTAAAACATTTAACGCTCTGAGGATTAATAGCATAGTATTAATTCGTGGAATATAGCTTCTCTGAGCGAATATTACCAAAATGTTGACTACGACATTTGCAAATTAGACTTGACTACTGGGAATGCATTTCATGGCGCAATGCAGTCTCAAGTGTTTTTATGGTTATTAATGATTAAACAACTTGCAATTATTTGATTAATATTAACATCGACTTTATCTTACATATACAGCACTAGAACTTATTTCGTTTAAGTTTATGTTTTGTCGTTTGTTTGTCGTGGACAATGCTGGCTTACCATCTTTGTCAATTTTAATTCCGCTGATGAGGAAGACTCCTAATAAAGTATATAAAGACGATAACATCTGATCTGGTGATAATTACACAATTGTTATTAAGTTTTATTTTTTTAACTCTATTCACTTGTCAATTTATACTTGGGGTGGGGCAAGGGTGGGGGGACTATTTATTAGCGAGCATTGTTCAACCAATACTGATTTTTGGTCAGAAAATTTAGCCATTCATTAGGCAGCATCCCTTCAGACTCGACACTTAAAGCCAATTAATTTAGCAACGAACCCACAAAAGTAGAACAGACCTACTTGAATGAGTATCTAGAAAAAATATGAAATTGGATGCACACAATAGAGCTCGAGTTTTCAAGATTTAATTTTGTGTTTTTCTAAATAGTTTTAATTTCAAAATGATTATTAAGTATTTTCTTAAATTTACGATTCCTTACATACTTATTTCCAGATACCCATCAATGATCATCTTAACTAATTATGATTCCGGTTCCCAATGAGTGGTGAAACTGAAGAGACGGTGAATGTAGCTACCCTCTGTCTTCGTGTGATAAACGGGAATATTTTGCCAATACTTCTTGGCAGGCAATACGCTGATCTCCACGCAAAACCCGAGCGTTATTGAATATCGCAAAACACTTTTATTTTCCTTGTGATTTACGGCTGCTCTAAAGTGTTTATTGAAAATCAAGGGGAAATTTGTGATTTAATTTCTATATTATGAGACGTATTTTAAGAGCCTGATACGGTATTTAAGTAAATCGATAATGCTGGTCCTTAGCTGTGCTGTATTTTATTGAAATTTATTTTAAATCATTTGCCTATTTCATCAAGTTCGCGTCCAAAGTTTACTGCAAACTATATAAAAATCCCGCGTTGCTATTCAAAATTCAGACCATTAAGATACAAAAGCCATTTAGAACTCTTGAGTACAAAAGCATTCAACATAGTTGGCCTAAGTTCAATGAATGCAGCATTTTCGCAAGAGTATCAAAGCTCTCAAAGTGTCACTATCTATCAAACAATAAAACTTATCTGCCGTTTTGAATGGCACTTAGATAAGACAAAATGGCGCATATAATGCTCACATTAAAAGTTTCGAACGCATTTATGGCTAATTTTTATCCTGAATTCCCATCTGATTTAATGATATTGTTGCTTATTATCTCTGGAGTTTTACCGTTCCAATGTTCTCTAGTTTTAAAATTACATCTTCTTTGTCCAATATTATTAGAAACGCCTCAATGATGTCGATGTAAAAGACAGGAGTATCGGGAGGACGTCTTATGAATTGCTGATTAGATTTATGTAATAAAAAGTGCCTTACAAAAGTATATTTAGAAAATGAATGAAAAAGCTCTTTATTCAAATGGACTTTGCTAAGTACTTTTAAATTGTTCAAAGCCCTACCATCCACCCAGGTTATAAGATCAGTTAATTAGAACTCGCTGTAAGATTTAACGCTTCAACTAAATATAATATCTACTATCAACATCATTATCGAAATCGTTATAAAAAGTTGTAATTCATCATAGTACATATGTAATTATTATCAGGCTTTTATTACCACTGGAAGGTCCTTAATTTCAACTCGTAATCATGAGTATGATAATTGAAAACTAACTTACGACAAACAATAGGTCTGTTTCAGACAGACATGAATAGATTGGAGTCGTAAGATATTGAGCATTTCTAGCTCACGAGAGTGAACGGAAATGAGTTAGAATGCCCAATATCTTACTACTCTTTCCCGCCCCTTTCTTTAAATCGGCGCTCTACACTCTACAGTCCTACCCGTAGTCTTCCATCTAAAGACTGTTCGTGCGTACACGTGTCCAGCACACTGCCTCTTCTTTCTTGTAACGGAACCAACTATGTGAGGATTTACGGATTTCGGTATTCCGGAATGGTATCCTTACTTAATCATCATCACCAAAGTGGTAAATAGGTGATCAGTTGCTCGCTAATGAAGTCCCGCACTGCAGTAGTTACTGTGACCTTACAGAACCACAACAAAAGCAGATAATATGGCCTTTTCCGAATATTGTCATTGTTTGCGAGATTTTTAGAGAAACATGTAGCTTTTGTTTAGGTAATGACAATTTATTTAGTGGTAAGGACAGTTGCCGGGACAACCGGAACCAATGGTTTAAGGCTATCAAAACACTAATACCTTCAAGTCTTCGAAGGGAATTCACCAGCTCAATATATTACATGACCTCAATACCGGTGACAAGGAAGACGTATAGTGACATGTCAAACGCATCCAATAGAATACGGACAATAATTTAAGGCCGGCCTATTCTGTCTCTCCTTATATTGTCGGTGAATGTAGGCTATCTCGAAGTTTGACGCGCATTCATGTCTATTTTAAGTTACAATAGGCGGGTACCGGTTGATAACGTTAGTGACAGGAGGTCAAAATTTATTTTCTATCCCTGAAAAAGTACCAAAATTTATTTCGGGTATTTATTTATCTTTGACAGGGAAACTCTTAGCCTTCATCTTACCTGAGGTTAAGTGATTATAAGCCTGAAAGCGAGCTTCACCCGGAGCAGTCAACCACTTAGGAATTGGCTGTCTTATCACTTACTGTTGGAATACTGCATTTGAGACGGTAACTCAGATGTTGGTCCGTATTAGAGAATGACACTCAGAAGTCAAACATGTCTTGAGAATCGTTTGTCACTTTCTGTGACGCACAAAGTGATAAAGACGTAGGACGCTCAAGTCGGCGTTCATTCTTAAAACTCATTCTATAATACGAAAATTAGAGTGGTACATCTAAGTTTTGGGTTTGATGCCCTTCTTATGTCATCAACAGGCTTGCAATCTGAAGCTCTGTATGGCTCAAACTAATTTAGCTTTACATGTAACCAAATGTTGCCTAATGCTCTGCTCTTCCTACTTGGCATTATTAGCGTGATTGTGTATATGTTTGTGTGGTTGTAGCCTAGATATAGCGGCGAACTTAAAACAACCCTTACCACTAAGCTAATTTGGACTTAATTTTGTATCTACGTGGGGATATAATCCGGTACCTTCAAATCTGAGGAGGGTGATTTACTAGACCACAGAGTTGGTTAAAAAATTATAAACTCCAGTGACTGTTATGTAAATACAGTTCGAGTTAGGGAAATATTTTTCATATTTTCATGTCAGCACTTTAAAAAAATATACAATACCTTACCAGCGGTGTTATTCATATGATGGGAGTGTATCATACGTCATAACGTGGACGTAGAGGTCCAATGTAATACCATCGCTCTTGGGCACGCGTAGAGTACAAATTGCCTTTTTATCCTTCACTGTTATATGTAAATTCCTTTTTAGACAGTTAAATTTATTTTACTCTATGTTATTTACTTAGTATTAGTACAAATACTATTAATTGTTATTTTTTTTGGAAATAAATCTGTTTTTCTTTCTTTTCTGTCATAGTTACAACAATTTTGTTTTAAAAATGGTCATCTCAATTATCGCAATGAATCAATGGTTTGTCTGTGTAACTAGGTAGGTATTAACTTCGAATCAAAACTAGTTCATTTTATCAAATTCAACTCAAATCTTAATTAAGGTAGCTGTAGAATGACATGCCCATCTCCTTATTGAACAGGAAGACATACTATTCGTTATGGTAATATAATATTACAAGATTTTCAGACCTATTTTCGTCTAGGATTTTTTTCTCTTTGAAATAGCACTTATAAAGAGTCACATAATCTAAGATTGAGTATTTCTCATATAAAGTAACATACGGTTCAACACGGACGAGAAGGAAATGCACTATTAAATTGTGCAGGCGATAATATCGCCTGCACAATTGCGGCATAAAAGAGTCTTATAGAAATATATTGTAATGTTAAAAGTCTAATTCTTTTACAAATAAACATACGCATATATAATTGTCTCATCGATTACTTAAGCCTTGCAATAAACGGTACTTATAGAGAAACATTCGCTGTTCAAATATGACTTGCATTGCGGAAGAGTTACACCAAGAAGGCATTAATTAAACAGAGCTACTAAAGCAAATTTATGATAATCATTTCAACATTCAGATCAAAATTTCATTTGTGTATTTTGCTCGAGGTTACGAATTCCTCCAGTGAGTTCCTTAAAAGATAAAAAGAACAACATACTAACCGCAGTGCCTATAGATAATTAACCTTTGTTGATTACTTCCATTGCGTGTTGAGACACCACAGAAATGAGTAGATACCTAATATTCTCGGCGTTCTCTCTAACAATTAATCTTCCTTCCACCTCAGGGATCGGTGGCGATTAAGATGCCTCGGAAGAATATGTGGTGAGAAAGCAAATGGAAATATTTATGAGGAAGGCGATAAATTACAAAGGCATCTTCCTGAGGTTCGTGTGAGGGCTTGGAGTCATGTAGAAAAAGTCTGGAGAATGACATACGACTCACGGGCACGTGAAGTGGGATCAATTTGTTACGCGGTTGATGTCAAAAAATAGTTTCATTCTCTATTGGCTTCTAGATTTAAGATGAAAAAAACATCAAGTTTGAAGTATAAATCAAAACACGTATCTCCTTTACATTTTTTCTTTGAAAAAATTCTCGTTATGGCGGCAGACATAGGTGGGTATGATAGTGGTAACCAGCAAGGCCGATATAAAATAGGCCTCAAAAATTTGTACTCCCTTTCCTATAGAACCCGAACTACTTGCTCGGAGACCACTGGGTAAAACATTAAACCAGAAAGCCGCTTAAATTACTATTACCTACACCGAGTTATTCTTTGTGTGAATAAGGATTCAATCAAACAGTTCAACGATGGTATAATCGCTGAAACTTGAACTACGAATATTAAATCTGAGTGGAGAGCACGTGCGATCTGCAATTGAATGTGAATTTAGGTTCAACGCAAGTAAGGCGCAAATCGAATGGACCTATCGCGAAAAAAATAATTTTGATACTTTCCAACGGAGACTGTTCACGTTCTCATAAGATACTGGTATTTGTCAGCAGCTTCTCGCGATAACATAGATTTGTCAAAAAGCTGCTTTTTCTATCCCTCGAGAAGCTGAAAGATATGTTTTCATGTGGTATTTACCAGTAAAAGTTACATTTAGCTATTAAAATATTAATGTAATTTAGTTAATAATATTTAAAATATACAATAACCTCTCTCATTCCGTGCGTGTTGTAAAAGCCAACTGAGCGAGTTTCTATACCCCGTGCACACCATCGCACCAAAGAGTCACTCGCATGATGTCAAGTAAATCACTCACAATACCATTGCCAAGGAGGGTTAGAGTCAGGCCGGTCATTAAAAGCGGCCGTTCATCGGCTAATATGTTGATACTGCTAAATATGTTGATTTAGCAGTACGGTGACATATTTAACCGACGCTCCCAGACCAGACGGACCATGGTCGGAAGGTAGGGGCGGACTTTATGGTAAGTCTCAGACCTTACCTTTGCTGCGGGATGACGGATGATTGGTGACATGTAAAGATGCTCACTAGATCAGTTTCAACTGTCATCTGCCGCTGCTGGCCTATCCCGAAAGTTACATTTCAATAAAATTTTACTAACTTATATTTGCTGTTGGCAGCGTCAATTAATTCTAGATGGTATATTACACAACTGCCGATGAAACGAATAATTTGTTTCAGGCTGCATCGAAGCACCAATGCAGCCAAAACTGAATAAAAAAAGTTATCGGCATCACTGAGCGCTGAAATTATTCATTTTATTTTTTGGCATCGCTTATATTTCGCTTTTTTAAAACACAAAAAAAGAAAAATCATTTAACGAGCAATACTCGTTAGAGCTCTAAGTATTAGCGCCACGGACAAATGTTTTAAGAAAATTTAAGCATCTAACTATGTGATTTGTATTGGAATGGGAGACCAACATACTTTAAGAATAGCGACTTATTTATAAAAGATATTTTATAATAATATTTCCTCGCTTACACACATTATCTAGCCCAAATTAGGTATCGATTTAAAATTGATAGGTAAGGCACGTATTATAGTATGAATCTCAAGAATCAACGCCGACTTGAACATCGTACGTCTCTATCACTTTGTGTTTTATAGAAAGTGATAAGCGATTCTCAAGACATGATTGATTTCTATAAGTGTCAATCTGTAATACGGGTCTTAGGCCCGTATTGCAGAATGACACTCAGAAGTCAAACATGTCTTGAGAATCGTTTGTCACTTTCTATCACGCACAAAGTGATAGAGACTGTAATACTTGATTTGAACTGGTTGTATTTTCCTTTCCTAAATGGGTATATATGAAGTGAAACAACAATTTGATGGTTTGGCAGTACAATGTTTATTTAGGGTGGACAATATTCTGTTTGTTGCACTAGAAAAGTTATTTACTTACAATTTACATATTCCAAACAATATACCTTTGTGAGAATTCTCTTCCTTGAAAATACCTAGTTTACACAAGTTAGATTTTACACAATTTAGACCTTCTAACTTATATATCTAATAGTAAAATACAACCATAAAAATAATGAAAGGTAGGGTCCTGGAGTCTGCTCTGATCGTTAACGAGTGGAATTTGGGTATTACTATGTATAAATTATTAGTAAACGCGTTATGAGACAACCTTCTGCAGAGTATTTGTAGAACTCTTCGACAGTCAGCCGCTACCGTTTGGTTAGTGTAGTGTACCTGGATCAGTGCGTTGTGTCTTGGCTCTGATAGATCAGCCACTAGTTAGCTCTCTCTATATATTGTAGTTCACCGGTCACTTTTCCAAATTGATCTCACAACTCCAAACTCTGGTTCTGCGCAGGTTTCTATACCCGCCGACTATATTTGTAACGGAAATTTGGGTCTCTAAACCCGTACCGACGACCCTGAAGATGTGTCATAATAAAACAACATCAATAAATGTTACACTACTCATTATAAAACCCCAAGAGGGAGTTGGAACCACAACTTGTCCAAAAACTAATATAAAACAACGGCAAATCTTTGAGCAATTACGAAACCCGACCAACAGTACTTAGAATATGATATCTCGAGATGTGAATTATTCATAATTTAAACAAATAGATCATTCATTGCCTAAAATTTCGAACCTGACAAAATATAATTACCTTAGTAGGTAGTCAGGCAATTTTTACAAGATGAGGCGGTTTTTTACAACCGAATTTACTAATTTACTGTAACACAAAATCAAGGCAATCACAGAATTTACTTTTAACTTTCAGAATAATTGAAAAACGATAAGAGTTTTATAGTTACCTTTCGGGTGAATTATTAACTCCTTAACGGTTATTTATCCGTTCCAGGATATTATGTAAATACGGAATTATCTTCCTTCCAAATTAGAAAATAGTTCTCCTTCGTTAATATAATCCTCGCATATGTTAATATGACGAAGATTTATAATATCTCTCCAAAATAAATTCAGCCTTGAATTTGAAATTCGAAATGCGAATGAATAATCTGACAAGCAAAAACAAACGTCCCTGATTGGTCGGCCTACCTATGGTTTTTTTTTAACGTCTGAGGCAAAGGAAAGTGAGTCCATACATCCGAATGAACGAAAAATTCTTGTCAATACGAATCTTTGCGAATAACTACTTTGAATGAATTTTGAACAACTAATATGATCCCCGTAAGCCTAACGTCACCTAAATAATGACGAGACTATAGAAAACGCTCTAACGCGCCCCAATTCAAAAACAAAGTGTAAAAATTCCATAAAGACGACCATAATCTCTAATATCGAACTGAAACATGATACAACTTACCAAGACAAGAAACTTTCGTCTGAACTATTTCTTTTTTTTTTTTTTTTTTTTTTTTTTTTTTTTTATAAGTCGCTGGGTATAGAATTTATCACTTTGCCTAAATGTCAAACTTAATGCGAAACGGAACGTAATGTCACTTGTCAGATGACGATGTTGACTTTGAAAAATTGATAAATAAACAATGCTACAAGACGTAGGACGCTCAAGTTGGCATTCATTCTTGAAACTCATTCTATAATACGAACATTAGAGTGTTGAGTAGGTCGATGTTAAGGAGACGCTGCAGACGTGCGTTCTCCGTACAATCACGATAGCAAGGCTAAGCGGTCGGTACTCGGATGGATAACCAAATATTTTTAAACTCGATTTTTGCAGCAGGGTAGGCGAAAGAAGATATTTAAAATTGTCTTGTATAGCGAAACTCACTTAAAAATTCTGCTTACCATCAAGTGGAATCCTTGATCTTTTATTAAAATATTTTTTTTTTTCAAATACCATTTATAAAAACAAGCTTTTATTTAAATGCTTGAATAAGAAGTAATTAAATTAAACTTTAAATTTAAATGACATAAAAGCTCCGAAAATACAGAAACTGAGCGCACCCGCACTGAGGCACACAGAGTCAGTGTGCATCAGTCCCCACGTTCGCAAGATAAAAATGCTGTACCAATTTATGATTGGTTTTACCGGACAAAATAATGATTCATAGTTATACTGCAGAACTCACTTGTGTTGCGATATTTGCATGGTATTAACGACTGTGGCGCCATTGATCTTCTTTACTAATTAATGCACAATTCTCGTAATTTCCCTTACTCCGAAGAAGCTTTTTTCCCCAATCCCATCTTCCTTCCTTTTAAGGACTATGCGTGCTGGCTTATGTTGCCTCCGACAAACTGTGACTACCATTCCACACGAAGTAATACAAGCATTGGGATATGGTATCCCATGGTGGTGAAAACTACTAGATGCGGCGGTCCTTATTCGTTGAGACTGGTCGTGAGACTGGACGTGAGACTGGTTCTCATGATGCAGTAAACTACCAAAACAGTTTGCATACCAAACGAACCCTGCAAAATTGCCTCACAGAAAAACTCACGATACAAAAATCGTCCCAAGCAACGATAATATGTGGACAGTTTTTTCTTTCTTAGATATTAGGCTTATAAATGCCGACGTATCTGTTTTTACAACATTCCCGGGAAAAGTGGTGTTTATATCATCTTCTTACGTCTAATATGGGACTCGTGAAGTTGACAGAAATATAGGAATATGAAAAAATGCGAGCGAGATTTAATCTCCGCGCACCTTTCGTGACACTGGGATTTATAGTTACGAAAAAACGTATGATACAATTTTACTGAAACTCTTCATACTAAACAGCTGAGCAACATTTTCGTCGTTATTTGCCTGCCCTGCTCCTGCTTTTGTTTGGAGTCGGCGTAGTCTCTTGTATCTAATTATAAAAATAAAAATAAAAACCGCCTTCAAAACTAAAACCTCAATATTTGGAATCGTTGGCGTAATCCGGTCAGTGGTATGATCTGTGTGTGTGTCAGTACCGTTTTTTTTATACAGCCTTTTATATGTATAAAAAGATTTGCTTTCATTTGTAATGAAATCGGTTTATCTTGAATCGTTACCGCTGGTGGTAGGATAAATGTCGATTTTGACTGAAAAACATGTTAAAGTCAGTTAAAATGAAGGACATGTTGACGTGATTCTGTTTGGATTACTTACTAAATAAACATACGCTCCGATCTAAACCAAACAACCCTAAATTGCTCTTAATTACAGTTGTAATAAATTACTGAAAGTATGGGCTTCCGGAAGGTAACACAGCTATTATCATTATCTACGGTTCTTCAAACAGGCTTCCCTTTTGTGTACCGGCTAATTAAAGTTCCCTTTCGGCTAATTATCTGTTAAATTATTAAAACTTTCTAATTGAAATCTCAAAGACGCCTCTGTCTTTTACAAATTCAATAAACTTTTTAATTTAAAGACGTGATAACTTTACGTAGCTTGCTTGGTCAACTTAATTTTATCTTCTCACTTTAAATTGGATGTAAAATAATTGTTATTTGAAATTGGACTGCCTGGCCTGGAGAAATATCTTTACCTTTCAGAAGATAACAGCCAAAAATTTACACTGTAGGCGAAGTCAAAATTTGGGCATATTTCAGTTGATTCCATTGAAATGCATTTGGAAGATACTTCGAATTTCAAATTAGAACACGAATACCACATTAAAGCAATGGGACACTCAAATTCATTTTTGTCCTTGGCCCTACGAACATTTTGTATAAATTACGCAGGAATTTCCCAACATTTCGTCTTGCTACTTAAAGCTATAAATCTTGTATATGATGCCATCCGTCACGTCATATTCTAGTGTAACAGGCCCTTCAAACAAACGGGCTTTGCGATAAAACGTGAACAGATAGTGGACCATCCTTCTTGATTAACTTGCGCAGTAATTAGATATAACGTAGGAGTAGAGTTTTACCGTACCAAAATTGATAAGATTATTCTACCTCTATTCGTATTACTTTATTGGGATTTTGATAAAGATCACACTTATCTTTGTTGTTGGGTTCATAAGAGACTTCAGTGATTGAAAAGTGCATTCGAAGTGTGTTCTTTACACGGCAAGTTGGTCTAGTGTCAAAAAGTCCCAATTTCGCACCTCTGACCTGACGTATTACCAGTATAATATGCATTCAAAAGCAGAAAAATCGAGTGAAAAATTGTTGAGTTAGAGTTATACCGCACTACCCACGCTATGGACATTCTTAGCAAAAGTAGTCTACCAAATATAGTGTTCTTGTCGTAAAAAAAAACATTTTCAAATTAGAGTTTGACGTGAAAAATTTCTAATGTACTAGTTCATATTTCATTATGTTACTTATCTTTTTCTCAAATTCTAATAACAAGATTATCCTTATTGTGAATTTTCGTCATTTCATTTATCCTAATAATACACGTTGTACTTGGATGAAAATTTATGATCTACTAAATTAAAAGTTATGAAACGGTATAAATTGGATTAATATTATTTTGGAAGACACAAATGCTCTTTCGCATAGGATCTCATATCTTTCTTTATCTTCTAAAAATATACATACATACGCTTATAAAAAACTATAAAGCAACTCTTTTTTAGAATGATTGATTTGTCGTCTATTTCATGTTTTGACTTTTGGGGACCTTTAAATTCGTTTAACCACATATCACACAACTCACATCTATGCAGTGTCTCTGACTAAACCTTCAGTAAACAAAACTACAAACAATTGCCAACAACAAGGACAGTTGTTGCTACACTCGAAAACAGCTCAGCGGCCAAAACTATACGCGAAATAAATACATAAATAAGAACGCGCAAATAAATAGAGCTTCGTCCTTGATTATTCGTGATTGATATTCAAGATTTAAAAGTTATTTTCTCAACTAGAATTTGTACTTATATGAACTGACTTGTACGAGTCAGTTCATATACATAAGTACAAGTTTTAGTATATACATCAAAGTATCCTTATTATTAAACATTGTTTGTGTTTGAATTTTACCAAACTACAACAACTTCAATGACAAACTAATCTCATTTTTCCCAAGATGCATAATCTTCTGTCTAAGATTTATGAATAATTCAGAGCAACATCTATTATTTTCATAGTGACCTACATTTTCAAGGTGCATCCCAGTTTTTTGCTAGCAGACTGTACCAGCATTTACATTTTACAGAAAATGGGGCATAAACAAGTTATAGCTCCAAGCGAGCGATTAATGGCTCTTTTTTAAATCCATTTGGGAACATTAAAGCGAAATCTACTCCTATGACACTACTAGTCAGTGCACGAAAATTTCGGTGAATGTTATTTGCTTTGATTTGTTACTTTGACTGATAGTTAATTAACACTTTAAAATTTTTAGTAAATAATGTTGGACAAGTCAATTTTTACTTTAGATTAATAAAGTCCAAAATTACACATAGTAAAAATTAAAATATAATGTAATTTTCACGACTCTTTGTGTTTTTTCATATAGCTTTAATTAAATACATATTTAATTAATGTTTACACTCAGATAAAACCTGGAGCGGCCATCCTTATGAGCACAACGGCTAGACCGGTTTTTTTGATTAATTTTTTTGTATATTTGGTTGGTATGAGATTAGATCGTAAACTATGTTTCATACCGCTAAAATAAATATAATATATATGCCAGAACAACATTTGCCGTATAAGCTAGTTTAAATATGTATATATTTTTATTCATATGCAATTCTGTTACTGTTAATATCATAATTGAATTGTGTAATGTTTATGTTCATTACAAAAGTTCTGTAAAATCAATAGAATTAATCAAACTTATTTGCGAATTCTGTTTAAAAAGTAATTCTTCAAGTAGACTTCAAGTAATCTGTTACTGTAGCTGCTTGGCGATCAACTTTTATTAACTTGGTTCTAGATAGTCTATAAATTAATACCAGCTGAAGATAAATAGTTTAGCCCCGAGCTACTATTGTTTTATGGTTTTATTTATGTGATTTACGAGTAGAAACTCCATCAGTGGTCGGGGTTTGCTGTTTCACAGCCAATATTGGTTTTCACAGTTTTATGTCTGCTTTGAATATCTCACCTTTATTTTCATTGTGAATACGAACCGGATTATTTGTTTTGTTCTTAGTTTCCTGCACATAAATCGAATATTATTTTACCTGTTATTACGTTACCTCTTTTCATGCGAGTGTTACTTGTCAAAGGTATTTCAGTACGGAATAATAAAGTAATTAAAGGAGAATGGTAAACTTTCTAAGAACTCTGGGCCTAAGCGTTACACTGATGATTTTTGGACTGTTTTGTAGAGCGAGAAATACACGTTCTTTTAGTATTAATATTGTAATGTTTTTCTATGGGGTTAGCAAGATATGTAGATATTAAAAGTTAAGATACCAAAAATATAAACAGGCACTATCACCTTATTTATAGGCTTTTATTTATTAAATCTCGATAGGCATATTGCGAGAAAATGACCCACAACCTCCGACTCCTTCCTTATTTGTGAAAAATATATTTTTAAATAAAACACTAACAGATAATGGAATAGTAAAGATACTATACCTACCTCCAAATGAATCAAACCATACAATCATAAAGGGCTCATAAATTAGTAGCGAGAATCGTCGAAGATAATAATTAAAAATCATAATAAAATCACGTAAAAGCGTAAAACTCACAAATAAACAACCCGAAAAGTGAACCGAATGTCATACTTAAATCATAAATAAATGACAAAATGACGCTTCCGCTTGTTTTATTGTTGCCAGCTTAAAAAGTAGTTTATGAAGATTATCGATTATTCGATACTTTCGATTAATTTTTAATCTTTCGCTAAGATTATTAACTTCAGGTTTTTTTTTGATTCAGGAAAAATAAAAGACTTTACGTCGTAATACATTATTCTTTTTTCAATAATTCAATAATATATAAGCTAATATTTTAATTTAAAAAAAAAACTTAAAATATAATAGAGTAATCGATTAAAAATTATACACTTTTACTGTTGGCAATATTTTTCCTTGTTCCTTGATGGCGGAAGTAGAATAAATATCGTGCAAACACTTATTGTTTGTTACATTAATCTCCCATAGAACGAAATGTTGATATTTTACAGTAAATTCTAAAAAAATACATAATAATTTTTGATCACTATCCCGTTATTGTAACAGTTAGGCCCAATTTTACCAATCTCCTTTAAACAAGCTATTTTCGCCTATTGTTTTCCTCTTGATTAATTTCCTGTAATTCCTGGGATGGGGCATCTCATAACCTTTCTTTCAATAGCATCGCGTTTCACTGTAGGTTTTCTAATCACCTTTGTTACTTTAATAACAATTGGCAGCCGTGTCTTGCACGGCAGGCCATGATTGTGTTTCATTGGGGGTTCGAGCTTGCCTTGGTCTGGATTGTGTCCAATCCAGCTCCACTTGCAACATTTTGTTTATTTTCTAATAAAGAAATACTAAGTTTATATTTTATGGACAGTAGCTAATCACACAGTTAACTCGATAAAGTTTGAAAAATCTCTTAAAACGTAAAAAACGAACACATTAAAAAATAGAACAAACCATTCCTATGAATTAAGTTAACTATTATGTTAGTTTTTGCAAATTTTTAAAACGTAAATATTGTTGCAACTGGCCATTAGTTGGTTTATCATATAACATTTAAATCGTAACGATGTGTGAAGTGTTTGATTTGGTCTAGTCCCATTAGATATAAGGAAGCACTGTTGCCATGCCATTAACTGGATTGTGGGGTCATAAGAGAGCTTCATAAAACGTGAATGACTAAACAAATGGTCGTCGAACCGCCGCAGTGGCCTGGAGGGAATGCCTTGTGACAAATTGCCGCAAATAGGATAAAGGGACGAAAAATAAACGAGGGACAAACAATTTTAGGAGAAGGAAGGGAGTACCGTAGCCTATTAACGAATATTACAGCATATTAGCCGCGCAGATTTGAATCGTTCACGTGCAGAAGTTACTTCACCTTACAGAAGACAACAAACAAATAACATTCTTTGTGGTATGTTTCGCGGGGAAAGATTTCCAGACCACCTCCTTGTAGAAGATAATTTCAGTACAGATAGAAAAGAAGACTACGGTTGGCAGCGCGCGAGGAAAGAATAGAGATCTCAATGTTGCAAGTTTGCAAGCGTCTATAAGCTACGGTGGCTGCTTTTCAACCACCCATATATCATAAATAAACGCGCTATAAGATAACCGCTTATAATCTTAGATTGCAGAAAGGCCGTATGCTTTTTTGCTTGCCATTCGCATAAAGAACGTTAATGCACATTTTCCCTTAGTGGCCTAAATTATAGTCTATGTCGCTAATATATTGTGCACTATAAACTGTAGAACTTTTATCCATTTCGTGGATATCTTATGGTGGCCATTTACATATTTTCGTGTTGCTCTTGTCCTTCTATTGTCTATTTAACAAATCGCTTGTTATCAGCTTTACTCTTTGGAAACGTTTTGGCAGCAATAGATTATGATTGAACAGAGCCCACGAAATATTACATTATTCTAATCAACATCGGAAGTAAGTAAACATAATACTGCTTTGATCCAATTTCATAATATGATTATTTTCGTTGGTTTTACCTACATTCAATTAGTGACTTACATTTTAGTGTATGATAAACAATTCGAACATGATGACGAGACGCCGCTTCAGTCTTATCGATACAGTTATGTGTAATTGTATTTCACATGGTCTATCAGATCTTTAAGATACAAAAAATATAACATTTCACTAACCGTCGATCTTATCTCAAAGAAA
Source organism: Elophila nymphaeata (assembly GCA_955850985.1). Taxonomy (NCBI): domain Eukaryota; kingdom Metazoa; phylum Arthropoda; class Insecta; order Lepidoptera; family Crambidae; genus Elophila; species Elophila nymphaeata. The sequence continues at coordinate 11,454,077 of OY039076.1, read as the reverse complement.
TCAGAAATTGTGTTACAAATTATTCGCTCCATCACAACAATCCATATTTATTACGTTCTCCGTTTCTTTCAATTATATTTTCACTTTGTTACTTCCAAGATTCGCTGTAGAGTACATATTCTCTCGCTTGATTACTTCTCTATGTCACAAGAAGGTCAAATTTATGAGACATATTTATTTAAAATAAAGTATTTTTATTAACAACCCAAGAACCCCCAATACATCTGATCATTTTGCCATTTCTCCTAGGCTCAAAGGAAACTACAAATAATCCTGCGGAATTGAAAACCGTTTGTGAGTTATATATCACCCGAATAGAAAGTTTATCGAGGGCTCTTCAGAACGTTTTATTTCATTTCTTTTCATTTATAAAGATGAAGTAATATATTTCCTTGGAATAGTCATTTATTTCAATCCTAAGAATATATAAAGTGTAAAGAATTACACTACAAAGTATTGTTAAATATTCTATTAATTTCCATCAGGCAGCAATTTAAAAGAACTTATATAATTACTTTTTACATTGACCTTTTTATAGTATACTCGCACATTTGTATTATAATAAAATAAACAAAAAACCGTTTAAAGACTGTGTATTCTTGGAAAACGTAATATTTTAAGTATAAAAAATTTTCGCCTTATAATTTTATCGCATTATGTACTTCCATTTTTCCTCATTATAATAAACAAAAGCCAATCATAATTATTGAATCAATTTAAAGCTTCAATATTATGTCGATTTATGAGGGTTATGTATCAAAGAACTTTCAATGACCTGACCTCTCGACTGGCAATAAAAATAAATATTATCAAGGTGAATGTTTCGAATCTACCTTGCCAGATCTTGGTTTTACGTCATGTATCATACACAGGCAGTTCAATTTGACGAAATATATTGATAATAGTACGAGCTGAAGCACTATATAGAAGGTCAAGAACTAAGTGGAATCCGAACAAGGAGGCAGTTTGTTGCAGATGTCGAGTAGATAACTGGTCCAAGCCATGCCTCGGGAGTCATTAAAGCTGTATGCGGAAAAATATTGTTGTTTCATGTAGACTTTCTTGAGGAAGTAATACAAGCTAGATAAGATTGCGCGATGGTTTTTGGAACAGAACTGCAAGATTAGGGAATGTTTGGTCCGCTATTATAGCTTGAATCAGATTTTATTTCGGCAGTTCAAAAATTGTGCCTCAGCGGATATGTGCGGTGAATGTGGTGTTATTTTGATAATATTTTAAACTTTAGCGGTGCATTATTCGCTTTTGTAATTATTTTGGGTACTGTATAAACATAGTAAGCACACCTTTCGAAATAGGTACTTGGCATGCCTTAATTACTCGACGTATCAGTCGCCTTGTTGCGGCCGTTGCGTGGTCACGAGCAAACCAGACGGGGCGTATACTTAGGTATGTATGTATAAACAATCCTGGTCTTAACTCGCTATAAATGTCGAGTCTTAATTTTGATGGCCAAATATCCATGTTTTAACAACGTCAACTAATCAAAAGTTAATACATGTTTATAATAAACTATTTAATACCTAGTTGCTCTCCTCTCACATTTTTCTCATAAAATGAGACCTATAAGTACGTCAAAACCTGATGGAATTGTCAATGTGAAAACTTTGGTACTACTGTTATAGAAGTAGTAATGGTGTGTCATTATTATTACGAGTAATTTTATTAGATATACGCTATGAAAGCTCTTATATATGAAAGGGGGAAAGAGACAAGCGGTTTATAACGATCTATATACTACTACCCAAGAGGTTGTCGAGGAAATTACATACTGCTTTATATTGTGAGCTGACGTCGGTGTAGGAATTGCTGAGACGTGACTGAGAGGCCGACTGGATACTACAGCACTCGACGGCGCAATTTGGTACGAATCGAGACCGATTTTGATAGGGTTAGCAGCTCTTTCATTGGTACACTTGGCTTTAGCTTCGTAATTGTACTCATTAAGTATTTGTCGGTGAATAGACCTTTAAATGACTGTTTTTAATGGGTATCTCTTGGGTGACGAGATGCTAGTCATAATGTATTCTGAGGCTTTAAGTATCGTCTTTACTTTAGTTTTATTGTCTCTTTTTTCTGGTTTATTTATTAAGAACTTGGGTGTGCCGTGTGATGCTGGTAATAAAAATATTTGTCCTTTTCCAAATCGAATGATTGCTTTTATCAGTAATGTCCAATAAATTACTGAAATATCTATGTTGAACACATTCTGGTATATCATTAGTTAGATTTTTTAGCATTGTAACTAGACACTTCTAAATTAAAAAATATTTTTAATAAAATAGGTAATGTAAGTGATTTTAATCAGTTTTATTGCCAGATGTATCTCTAAATAATGTTAAGCTATTGCAAATACTTTTAGCGTTTCTAAACGGCTTAATTAGGTATTCTAAAAATTTTTTCTTATTCCATCACTAGGTCGACAAATATCACCGTAATGTTATTTACGAAGTTTGTAGCCAGATCTCGATTTTCAGAATGTTATTCAAAGTAAATATAAATGGACAGCCCATACCTTACAAAATCGGAAGTTTTGATCGCATCAGAAGCCACATGATCTACAGTTCTTAGAATGACAATCACTTGAATAAAGCCGGTGTCCTTACACTAACAACGCATTTATATCAGTGTAGTTTTTGCGGTCATTTTTAGGGATCACGTGAGATTTGCGTGAAAGAAGTTTGTTGTCAAGGTTGCCAGCCCTATATTTATGATTCTATCCATTTTGCATTTTATTTTAAGTTATGTAGGGAACTGTCGATTTTCGTGGTGACCTATTTTAAAGAACTTAAAGCTATATTTTTACAACATTTTCATTATTATCACGTTTAAACAGAAGGGCGCACTTTTGAAACTCATTTCTATTTTAAGCATGTTACCAAAGTTTCCATCCAAAATACAAACGTACTGTTTACTACCTCTGACGAAGATAGAATACAAGAACAATTTGTAAAACAATATTCCACAATTTGTATTCGAATTTTTCCTAAAGCCTGCCACTTCGAACATTACAGTGGCGAAGTGGCTCCATCCATCATCGTGTCAAAAATGGTTTTGTTTAGAATGTCCATGGGCACTGTTTCTCTCAGTCAACGAGAATTGATGGCATAAAACACCCATTTGCTAGAAAAACTTCCCTGCTATGGCAACATTTGTTGGAATATGATAATTGAGCGGGAAAAGTATTGTGTTTTCTGGGTAAAACATTTCGTGTTTTGTGCGAAAAGTTCACTGCACCTCATTGTTTTCAGACTACTACTGTACAGAGTATTGTCCCAGTAAGCTTCAATGAAGTAAGAAACATTTATTACTCGATGCGTTTCGACCACATTGTATTATCTTTACCATCTGATTTATTAATTATTCTATAGATCTTCCAGCTCTTCCAGGCTGGAAGGGATCTCTTTTAGAAATAATCTCACCTTTGTACATGTTTTTTCTTGCACAATATTGTATCTATTTTTTGAGTGTACAATAAAAAATATAAACTGAAGAATATATTTTTATCGCATGTACTAACTACAAAGTGTCTAATAATTTCAGTTTCGTTAGCTAAAATATTACGCTGTGTCCATTACTAATAAATTTATAAGTAACTGCTATAAAGATCAACTTCAGGTAAAGTAAACAAAATTACGAAGTCTCTAATTGCGATCATTGACGACCAACCAAGTAGAACTTTCGATCACTTAATTAAAAATATTTTTCCTTCGCGAAATATAACAATTTAATTGCTTCCCGAAGATTTGGGGAATTTATTCGGAAAATATTACATAGAGACATTGAACTTGTATAACATTTTAATAAGATACTTTCAGGATACTTTATGTTACTTTGCTGAATTTTATTATGATAAACATTAGCAATGTTTTCATCATTTTTATGTTCGATAAGAAGGTGTATTACGTCGTCTAAGAAGTCACCATCAATCATGATTGTGTCAAAACTAGCAACGTACGAAGTATTTTGCTAAGCTTACTTTCTCAAGAATTTCACACAAAAAATTATCTTGTAAGCAAGCTATCGAGAATTGTGTATAAGTTACAATTTTAAAGGAAGAATGCCTTTATAAAATCCTGCTCCGAAAATTTGTCACATTCCATTGATCTTAGCTTTGATGTCATCAATACCGCCATTTACACCATTTACCCTAAATCGCCTTTCTTTCTTCCGTCCTTGAGTCCTGAGGGAAGCAGTAATTGGATAGCTCCTTCATATTTTCCCGGATTCCCCGAATTCTTTGTGGGTGCTAACATTTGGCATTGTTCCATTATAGTTAGGAAGTATCGAAATACCCTATTGTAACTTAGCCAGACTTCTCTGATAAAACCATTTTATCTTTGATCTGAATGTACAACTTCCAAATTTAGGACCACTTTTAGTATAAATGTTTTATTGTATTATAGATTTGATACAAAGGATCAGGCAATTTACGTCGAACTTAAATGTGTACTAACTAATAAATCGAGCCGCAAGCGATGTTCTGATACAGCACGTTTTTATTGTGATATATTGGTACAATAACAAGCCATTATAGGTACGTGTATTTTCTTCTCTCTTTCACAAAAACTTACAATATCCTTTGACATGGCTTTTAATTATACTTATTATAATGAAATTGAATGTGAAATTCAAGATACGTAAAAATATTTTAATTAGAAACAGACTGAACTGGCGATATTATAATAAGAATATACTTGATTCGAAGCATATATTTTTTTGTTTAAAATTTTTCTCTAACTAATGAAACCTGTTTAGGTCATCTACCATATAATATGATGTACAGAAAGAGTTGTGCTTGTTTTTTGCTTTGAAAACTTGAAGTCAGTCGATCGCAGAAAATAAACAATTTAAAAAAAATGTTAAACCGACTGCAAAAAGTATAAAAATAAAATGTGATTATAATGTGTGCTAGGTATCAATCCTAATTCATTGGTGCTAGGTACCTACCTACTGAACTGTTTGAAGTCGGTGCCAAGCCGTATCAATCGTTCAGTACAACGAGCCCCCCACTCGAGCACGCGCATACGGTCCCAATCGTGGGATGTTGTGAAGAATGAATGTAATGTGGCAGGCGGGGCCGAGACGTACGTAACATATCGAATACCTAGTGGGCTTGGGTTGGCACCGAATTCTATTCTAATCGAAGATTCTAGAACCATATCTTAATTGACAATTAGTTGCACTGCAATATTGTATTGCTCGTTGTGTAGTTTAAGTAAGACCGTTAGTATATTATCAGCATATGCGCAGATATTTCCTCGTAAGCAGTAATATTGTTTAATGAGCGCTCCGTAACAAAAAGCCAACTAGACTGAACTCGGTTTGCTGTCACTCATATCATATCCATACGAAGCATGATGCGCGCCCAACCTATTGTTGTTGGATCAACACTTGTTGCGGCTTTATACCGAACAAATGGTGAAGCCTATTGTGTCTACCAATCTGCGCTAAACACGGAACTTTGTGGAGTAGAGGTTCCTAGCAGATTAAATCTGCAGTTGTATACCTGTAATCAGAGCAATATTATTTGCAATATTGTAAACGGATGCATTCTTGCATGTATTAAAATATGATGAATAGTGGAATATGCGAGTTTGTTTCTCCTAGTTTTCATTGTCATCATTTTACTCTTCACAAACATTACCTCGTCATTAGGGTTGTTTTCAACATTTACTATTACAATGATCATTCAAATTAGTGCTCATATTAAGCGGTGATGAACTATTACGGTGACGTACCGTATGAAATGCGGCTTTTACCAGTTGAATTCTATAAACCGTTCACTTTTGAAGTAATTATCCAGTTCATATATAGACTTCTTTAATAACACACCACTGAGCATTGGTATCAGCTCTCATCCAGTTCTACACCGTTGCTTTTTGTTAAATGCGACTGTATAGAAAATGTTACCGAGGTGCAAATGGTTCCCATGTGGGTAATAGGTCTCCATTGCGTGAAATTCTAGCGTGTCATTCTAACATTTTAAATGCTGGTCCCATCCCGAGAAGTTCTGAAAATTAGGCGTCTGTTTACACTGAGACGTGACGCAACGCGACCCGGCGCAGCACCATACTAAATATAACTTTATTTGCGATACAAAAATATGCATAATTATCATAAGGTGTATTGTGAATGGTCTTTTTAATCCCAAGTAAATTAATATTTCATTGAGTGAATCTGAAAATGCCCCGAGACAGTGTGCATCATTTATTTATTTATTAAGGAACACCGTATCTGTTTACACCAATACATATTTGACACACAAAAACTAAACAATGGCTAGGTGTAACAAACAATACACAAAATGTTAGATAATCATCCAAATTTATTTTATTATCTTCAAAGTATGCTCCTTCTGGAACGCCTACGAATAATCCAATCATCAAAAGATTTTTCAAACGCTGTTTCCGGAATTGAGATCAGTACTCGCCGCGGATTTTCCTTTATGTCTTTTACCGATTGAAAACGGGTGCCACGAAGTGGTAATTTGAGTTTAGGAAAAAGAAAGAAGTCGGCAGGAGCTAGGTATAATGTAGGTGAATATGGTGCTTAATGGCATTTGTTGAGCGTTTGGTCAAAAATTTGTTCAGAATGATGGTCTTGTGCGAAGGCGCGGTGGTGAAAAATCCAAGAAATCCAAGAATTGGGTCGTAATTGGCTCGTTCTAGCTAGCATGTCCTCAGCGACTCTCTTTCGAGAAAATTCAGGTCTTTTGGGACTAGCCAAGCGGCAACATGTTTCATACCCAAGTGATTAATTAAAATGATACGAATCGACTCGTGAGATACAGAAAGTTCGGCGGCTATTTCACTCAAAGTTGAATGAGGATTTTCAGTCACTATTTCCTCCACTTTTGCGATGCTAACTTCAGTTGCAGACGTTGATGGCCTAGCAGAGCGAGGCAAATCTTCCATCACATCTCGACCGCTTTTGAACGCTTTGTACCACTTCTAAGCACGCGTTTTTGATAAAGTCAATTCACCGTAAGCCTTCTGTAACATTTTCAGTTGACTCCGAACGCGAAATTCCATTGGAGATGCAAAATTGAAGACAAAGTCTTTGTTCGATGTTTTTGTCCATTATGAAATTCGCAATACACACTAGATTATGATATAACTAAAAACAGCACTGTATTTAATATAACTAACAGATGCAACTCCAACTTCGCGCCAAAATGGAGTACAGTTGCGACAATCTAACAACAACAACAAAAAACAACCATAAACAAAACATCCATTCCTGATACTTTTTTGACTGAATGTATTTATCGATAACCGACTGCGATTTGCGACTTGCGGTTCGGCAGTCATTCATTTCATCGGTGATCGAGTATGCGCTGAAAAAATAATCAATTTTGATGATGAGATGAGATAGATATTTGATAATTTTAATTATTTCGAGTAGTCTCGAAAAGTCTCTCTATGTTCTGTGAAAGCGCTCATAACTTTCTAATTATTTTTCACAATTACGTTTCTTTCGTCGGGCAAGAATAACATAATGTAAAATCTACACGCGTCAAAGTTGTTTTATTTATAATACGTTTCTTTGTTCACAGGTAAAAATTTGTAAGGGCCAGATTTTGATGCAGTGTTAAAGTTGTGAGTAATTGAGCATTCTTAAATGATAATAATAAAATAATCAAATCTTAATTTAGAAAAGTTAAATGAAAAAATGTATAAAGCGCCCTCTACTGAATGTGTTAGAAACTATTTACTGACGTACCTCTTTCAGCGCCATCTGTAGACATTCCAGGGAAGCTTTTCACTCCAAGTTCCAAACCGCACGGGGTTGAAAGCACAAGGGTTGTTTGTGCAAAATATATTGCTGTCACGCCATTCGACTTGTAGTTCAGTAATACAAAAAGAGATGGCGCTGTATAATGAAAGTGGAATAAACTTAGTTTTATTATTTATTTTCGTTTTTTAACGTTTATGCTTTTAATAAAGGAAAGGGGAAGGTCATCAATATGTTATAATCGAAATAAATAAGGAAAAACAGTACCTTTTTAAAATCGTATATTGTTATACAAATATTTACCTCCACCCCCCACGAAGGAGGTGGTTGGCGCACTTTCATTGCGTCAGCAAAATATTTTTCACTTCTCATTATGCTCACAAAGTTCGTCATGTCGTTTGGCTGCATAAAATATCTTTTTGAGTTCTAGACTAGAGCATAAAGTAAAATTTTATTTTAGACAAAGATTCTTAGGCCCAACAGCCAACAATGCTCAATAAAACATCACAGAATAACTTGCGATAATTTACTTATTTGCTTTAATTTATTTTTCTTGTGTTTTCTTGTGTTGAAACGAGATAAAAATAGTACCGGTTATCATTAAAACGCATCGAATTATTTTTATTACAATTCGCAGAATGAAATATCTAAGTAGGTACCTACCTACTTACCTAAGTTAAATATCACCATGTAAATATAAAAAAGCTTAGGTTTACTTTGCTTAGGTACTGGCGGGAATTTGCTATTATTTAAGTTCTTTAAGTAGCGGCTGTAACATTTTTAGGCTGCATATACCTACTGTACAAATGAAACAATTAAAATTGTTAAATTAAACAATTAGGTACATATCTACTTCAAAACAATTAAAATTGTTAAATTAAACAATTACATACCTACTTCAAAATATAATCGATTTAATTAAAATTTGTACAGTTATGCAACCTAATAATGTGTCTCGCAGCGCAATCGAGGTGAAAATCAGAATGTAAAACACTGGCATAAACAAGCCATTGTATACCCTTGTTGTACAGTCCACTATTTATTTCAATTTCTCCCGAGTTCTTGACGTGTCGAGAAACTCCATGATTATAACTTTCGAAACATATTCTACTCACCACCGGACAAACCTTCGTTTGCGCGGTACCAAAAGACGTGGCGCTTGACCGCTACCTGTGGCCACTGGTGGCCCATATGAGCGGACTCATAGGTATAGATAGATACTTAGATCGGCTTCACACAACTGCAGCCTAATGTTACCTACCACCAAATGCATAAATCGAACTGCCTGCTTTTGGAAATATCAACTGCTTGCAGACGCTGTAATGTAGTCCGTCTTATATCAACCTTAGACTCTATATTACACTTATAGATTTATAATTACTGACATTTCCATTTATTTTCATTATGATTACACTAGGTAGGTATAACTATAGTAGTAGGTATGACAAGCTGACCTGGCCACGCATTGCTGTGGTAATTCCATACTATTGTCCTGGAATACCTTTTAATTTTGCAATAAAAATAATTTCGTCAATAATCGAGATAAAAAAACGGGAGTAGTCTCCCCTTGACTTTCTCGTATACCGGAAACGACTCAAAGGTTGATAGAAACCTTATATTTTGATGTCATACATGCATGCGCACTTGGCTGCTTAACTTTCGTTATCGACGGCTCAAAATTTGATAGAAACCTTAGGTATATTTTGATGTCATATAGGTACGTATGTCAAATTTGGATGCAATAAGTTAAAGCATGCTCGAGTTATCGTGCTAACGCACAGACACACACACAGAGACAAAATACCAAAAAAAAATTTTTGGACTCAGGGAGGGCCAATACGTGTAAACCCGTCAAAATCTCGAGGTCGAATTTTTTGACGATCACAAGATTTCCTCTATTATACCTATACTACGTACCTACTTATACGAGAAAGTAAAAAACTATCCTACAGTTTAAATTGAAATAAAAAAAAAGAATCATATTATTACAAAATTTATTAAAATCTGTTCAATAGTTTCGGAGTATACCTAGCGTGGATGAACATCGTAACACGTGACTTTTATTAAATAAAGATTTATGTGAGTAATCGAGTCATGTCAAAGGTCACACGTAACAAACAAACCCAATCTCCAAGGACCTCCAATCCAAATCGTAGCGGTTAATCCCTTTCCAATGTTCCGATGCTAATAAAACTTTGCGTTCGAGTGGAGGCATTGAGCTCGAAGAGTAAATTTTGTGAGACAATTCCATTTAGGCCCGGCCGATAGAGGTATATGGGCATGTCTGGTAGAATGGAAAAGTTAATTAGGTATTCGGGTGGAGATTATCTTTGAACAACGATAGTATTTGGGGGCTTAAAGGTAATGGCTTTTTCGTTATTACAAAGACAAAAGCGCCGCATTTTTGGATGAGTAATTGGAAACAACCCACCTTGATGTAGAGTAATAGACAGTTCGAAGAAAAAATTTACCTACAGCTGTACAAGTATTGAAATACACGATGGAAGATAATTGATTGGATCAGGTGACCCATGGTTGCCATTAAACCGCCGTTTCAATATTCTATGCGCTAGTAAAAGTAAGTTTAAGTTCCGATCATCATCATCAACACCATTTCAGCCGAGAGACGCCCACAAGGTGGAGTGACGATGTGGGAAAGGTCGCGGGACGCCGCTGGATGCGGCCAGCGCAGGACAGATCAGTCTGCGTCTCTCGCTTGAAGTTTGGTTGCCTAGCAATTATTGTTAAATTAAAAATTAAAAATTGCAGCGGTCGCTCAGCAACCAAACTCTGATATGGCGATCTGTAACTGTTCTATTGAAACCGGCCATAAGTTAGTGACAAAATAGTGTTAGGCTTAGTTATCCGTTTATTACCACCCATTTATTAGTCTGTCCCGTAAAAACAATATAGAGAGCAATTGTTTATTCTGACATTTTGTGATACGATCAACAGTCCCTCAGTATACCTATAGAGTTCCAGGTATGTTGCTGCTAGGTATGATCTTCATTTGACAATTAGGTGTTGAGTTGAAGGCCTCTAAATTTTTCTGTTAAGTAAAAAGAAAATATGAGTGCCTATATCAAAGGTTCTGGGTTGATAGCAATGTTGCCATTGCAAGACTTGCAGTCCTGTGTAAGCTTATTGAACAATTTTTATGCAAAGTGAATGAAATAATAATCCAGCTAATTGACGTAAGTACCAACTTAATATTAGGTAGGGTCATCATAACAGCCTTTATAATTCGACCCACACTGGGACATAATGTCTCTCCTTGTCATCGAAGGAGGTTTAGGCAGTAGTCTACCACGCTTGCCCAATGCGGATTGGTGTACAGAGTATAAGGTGATGAATACCACTTTCCTGATCCATTAGACACCTTCTATGACATTCATTGAATAATAAGGGATGATGCTATTCTTCTCTGCCGGCATCACACGGCTGCCAGCAGTCCGTAGGGTAAAATAAATATATAGCTTTAATTTATTATAGTATTCAATTAATGAAATACCAAACTAAAACCTTTAATGATTATTGACATGTAAAATCGAATATCAATTTCATACACTTTTCCGTTGAGTCAGCGCCGATCAAACTAACGATTTGAACTAAAGTGACGCATCATTCTTTCCGTTTCCAACTAATATAACCCAGTTTTCGCCCAGTAACCCTGGAACTTCAAACGATTCTGCATTTTCATAATTGATTTTGGGTAGTTCAAATTTATCCTCAATCAATGGCGTTACTTATTTAGAAGATCACTTCTGACTGTTTTTATAGCAACCATTTATTAATCCGCCAATAATTAATCTTCTTATCGTTTGTTTACTCTTCTTGTGTACATTAGCCAGTGTCAAATGGTTTAACCAAGCTATCTACTCTTCTCCGAAAAATCTATGATAGTTGCTTATATTAATATTAGTCTGGATAGTTGAATGAAGATGTCTGTTAGTATGATTATCATGCTCATAATCCTTAAAGGCCTAAGCAGTTGTTATGGTCATAAAATGTGATTACTCATAGAGCCAAATCTGGCTAAATGGGCAAATACATAAAAGGAGCAACAAACTAAAAAATAACTATTACTTCAGTGAACCAACAAACAATAGCTGGCAACCAGGCAAACGGAAAAATCATATGTTACACTATCAAAGATGTTACACTCTAAAAAATCCCAGTAGTCCGCCCAATGATTGGTTTTATTACCGGTGTAATAAAACCCAATTATTGGGCGGACTGCGAGTCGGTACTCGGGACTTCTCGGCGAGCATAATTCGATAACCATACCAACTGAAATCTAGATTACCCTTGTAGCAATTTCAGGAAGAGATTTTTCAAACCTTTGTTATGACTTCTTTTTTGGCTGGCATTTTCCGAGGTCCGACAGCATCCTGGATTACCCACAGCGGCTTAACGTGACTATTGATTTCAATCATTTTTGTCCAACAGTCTGCGTATGCGGGGCAGATCGCATATCCCGGATTAGTAGACGTGGTGGTAAGATACCCCGCTTCGAGGTTTAATTGAACTTCCATGTAAGAGGCATGTTCAACAGTAGTTAAAAAGTCAAATGTCAAAACTTATTTATTCATTGAGGTCTAAGATTGAGGTACAATTTCTTCGATCATCGGTTGTAGATGATCGAAGTACAATTTGTACAGTTATAATCGTCAAATTTGATGCAATCGATTCAAGAGTCAATAGTAGTGGACACAATGTACTAAAAAGAAGAAAGAAAGAAAACATATGCGTAGATACCATCCGTGTACTTGACTGTCTGTACGCCATCGGTTTTATCTATTATTATATCATAAACAAATATATTACTAATCACAACAAAGACAAAGTTGATCTATTTTACCTAAATTCAAAACGTGATTAATCTTCCCCGAGTTGGATAAGCTGAACGATTATCGTCTTATTACGTGAATGATAATAAATGCGATGTAATGCTTAAGTGATACTATTTTAAACACTTCAGAATAATAACACTGGGTTCTAATGATTATGCAATATGATTGACGTTACTTTTGTCGTATATCAGGCACTTAAAATAAACATTTTAACAGAGTAAGAAATAGTGCTAAGGTCATTAATTGTTATCATCCATAAATATTCCACTGGCGAAGGATGATCAAAGAAGCTGCAGTGTTACAGAAAATAGAACATTTCTCTGTAATGACTCAGTAACTGGGCGGAAAGGTAGTGGCGACCACGTACTGGAAAACACAGCGTTCGTACTGTAGGCCCCCCCACAAGGTGGACTGAAGATCTGGTAAAGGTCGTGGGAAGCCGCTGGATGCGGGCAGCGCAGAACCGTCCAGTTGAGAGATCCTTGGGTCTATGTCTAACAGTGGGCGTCTCTCGGCTGAAATGATGGTGATGATGAAGATGAACTCGGTATAGGAGTAACTAGATTATCTGTGATCAGTTTATAAGCTCGTGAATCAAACATATCTAATATTTAAAAGCTTATTAGACATCAATAGTTCTAAGTATTCTCGAGTAACCAGTTTTGTTGTCGATTTCTATTGCAACGGACTTTTGTACCAATTTCCATTGCTTTGTACAATCGTTTAACTGCCTGCTGCGCATCACGCCTTTTATTACCCTGTCAGTAACAGATACATAATATTATGCATACCTCTTCTACATTGGCATTAAGTCTCTGTAAACTCGAAATTGGTGTAGATTTATGAAATGTGTTGGTTGATAATAACATAACAGATTTTCCATTATTAATATACCCAGAACATTAAATACTTAATTTATTTTCTTAATAGCAGCTATTGCATGATGCTTCATTAGGACGCGCTCATTGTTGCCTTGGGATAACTCAAAAGTATCTGATTTTCTTTGTCTATACGAATTTCTTAATTCTAATAAGCTTGTCAAAACTTTAAACATGTATTTTCTTTGCGAACGATATTTTAATTAACACTGTTCTTTTTATAAATCTCCTTCTGAAAAAGGGGAAATATTTTACATTGCTTTTAATAAATCTACTCTTGTATTCCCTGAAGTACGTTTAAGAGAAATTTTATGATTTTAGACGTCCTGATGCGTGAACTCTGTTATGGTGCATACACAGAAATAATAATAAAGAAGATTCTTTATTATTATTATTCTGTGGGTGCATACGATACGAGACAATCTGAAGCGCTCTTTGTGTGTAGTTTCTAGTTAATGAACAACACTTTTTGCTTAGTATATAGTCAACTTTTTATTATGACGCCGCCGTCGTGGTGGAGGGGTCAGTAACGCTGCCTACACATCGGGCGGTCCGGGTTCGAGTCTTGGTAGTGGCAAATGTTAGTATGGTGAACACGAATATTTGTTCACGAGTCATGGTTGTTTATACATTTATTTAAGTTTATTTATGAAATATCTAGATTATTATGTATACATATTTGTCCGTTATCTAGTATCCATAGCACAAGTTCTTAATGATAGGTAGGTACTTAATTTGGGCTAGATAATATATAATATAATTAGATATAATTGAAAGTTGCGTTCTTTTTCTTGACACATTTAAAATCGCTCCATCTGCTTTGAAATTAAAACCATATAAACGTTCATTAATATCGATAGCTAAGCATGACAATTTCTATTACCTACGAAAATGTTATTCACGTACATGTTATTCACGTATTAATTTTTATAACTGTTTTATGTGTGTACAATAAAGAATATATAAAATAGGTGTATAACTAAACTTTTCAACTCCATCATATCTATAATTAAAATAAAATACCGACCAGATTTTCGTAATTATACAAAAGCTATTTTATGCCACCAACAATTTTGAATGAGCTGTACTAATTTTAACCGTGTGACACGAAGTTTAAGAGCATCTTCATCATTCACTATGCAAAAGCCGTTTGTGCCTTTAGCTCTTCCGTCTTGCCTCAGCTCGTTCGAACTCTAACTTGAGCACGTCTTCTTGCTCAATAAAGTCACTATAGAGCACTCCACTCTGATACATTATGCACTCTTCATTATCGATTTCTAGTTCGAGCGATGTCAGTTTAATCGGAGCTGATATTCGGAATGCAATTGCTATTTTCAGATTGGCTAAGCCATTTTGATTGTAGCCAGTGCAATTACTGGGCATGGAAGGAATTTCATCTTAGTTTTCAAGATGACAACGTACTTGCAGTGTAAAGTGTATATTACCCTTAATAGTCTATAGGCGACGTTAACCACTTAACACCAGGTGGGCCGCAAGCTTGTTTGCCATCTCGTAGTATAAAAAAAAACAAATATCTGCCTGTGCGAAAAGGCAACTTAAAGTACCTATAACAAATATACCGAATTTAATTTTATACTTCTCAACAATGCAAATGAAAATTTATGTCTCACTGAGTATTAAATCACGTTTGGAATTTTTCGTTTCAAATTGTTATTAAATTTTATTTCATTCTTTTTATTACTCAGTAAAAATTTGATAAATACCTATAATGTTTATAGATATAAGAATTGAAGCTGTAATGTCTTCGACATCGTTAGGCATTAGTTAGCTTGTGATTTTAATAAAATAGGATACGATATACTAGAGCCAATTCATCGTATTCTTACAATAATTGTAAGAATACGATGAATTCTATGAAGCTCATTTAGAAGAGCAGTTGCCTGGTACGCGAAAGATTGCGTGATCCATTTCAGTCTCATTTCTTAATTACAGCAGGAGTTTAATTTAGCTTTTTCTGATTTTTATCATTTTAGAATGTTTTTGTCATCCGTTTCAAATCTTGTTAATCAATTAAATTTTTTAATATTAACAAAAACATTCAGTCTTCAAAGTTATAACCGTTATAACCATACAATTTTCCAAGGCCGTTAAAAATCACTTCATCGTTCGATAAGTACTTCAGAACTGTCTTATCAACTCGTACCTACAAACAGCAGCTTAAGCACGTTTCCTAACTGGAGCTGCTCCACTACACGACTTGTGGGCTCTTGTCTGTCGTCCACTTAACAACACTCTATCAATGCTTTGGTTCTTATTGTCTTAGAAAATCGATGCTTTTGATTTCTCACTGGCCATCATTTGGGTCACAATTTAGTCATGTAACTACTGAAATTTATTTTTTTATATCAACACGAGCAAATACTATTACACCAGGATTTTTATATATACTTAAACATATATCCTTGTAAAATATGGTAGTCACAAACAGGTGCTTAATTTGCTTCAGTCTAAGCCTTTAAGCATATTAAAATTTACGGTAAATAATTTACTCAAATTAATTACTCAAACGTGTTTCGTACAGTTGATTTGATTGGAGCTTGCTTTCGTTAACTTTTAAGTATCCAGACATGTACAGAAAACGAAATTCTCTTATAAGTAAAACCATTTAATATCAAAATTTTGCCGTAAATAAAATATGTTCCTCGTCTTGAAGTATAAATTTGGCGTTCCCAATTGTTGCTTTAAATGTCCCAAGTTACTTTGAGTGTTCAACAAAGACTCTCGTCGTTTGTTTCAAAAATAATTTCACTGAAACAATTACAAGTGAAACCACGACTTCCAGACGTTTTCGAAAGTTTTAAACAAAATTTAAGCTGACTTATTAGTATTTCTGAAATAATTGCACTTACCTATACATTAAAATTCATTTTAGGATTCAAGAACAATATGTACTGCGACTTTATTATTCCGATTTTAAGTTGTTATTCTAGTTGTTATATTTTACTGAATGGCAACAGATGTGACGAGGATAACGCAATAAATTATTATTTATCATCATCATCATCATTTCATCCGAGAGACGCCAACTGTTGGACATACGCCTCCCCCAAGAATCTCCAACCCGATCGGTTTTGCGCTGCCCGCATTTAGCGGCTTTCCGCGACCTTTACCTGATCGTCGTCGGTCCACCTTGTGGGAGCCTCCCAACGCTGCGTCTCCCGGTACGCGGTCGCCACTCGAGCACCTTTCCGCCCCAACGGCCATCAGTCCTCCTTGCAATGTGCCCTTAAGGTTCGCAGTTCTTTGGGCTATGCACCTACATAGCCCTTGGTTCTCCTGCGGATCTCATCATTTCTAATATGATCACGCAGAGAAACTCTAAGCATAGCCCTTTCCATTGCTTATTTGACCGACCTTGAGCCTTCTTATGAGTCCCATTGTAAGTTTCGGTTCCGTATGTCATCAATCGCAACACACACGTATTGAAGACTTTCGTCTTGAGACACTGCGGTAGATGGGCCGAGAATATGCTGCGTAGCTTTCCGAATGCTGCCCAGCCGAGTTAGATTTGCCGATTGATATCTTTCTTGAAGTTGGACTACCCAAGATGGACTGTTTTCGTTGTTGACTCGCCATTTATGTTGATGCAAAAGCCTCTAAAATCCAGAAGCTTAAATGCGCCCTCCAACGCAGCTGTGAACAGTTTCTGCGATATAATGTCCCCACGCTGGAGCTGTATGGGAAACATTCCTTTTCTTAAAACAGTTTACTAATCGATGCAGTGGATATTAAATATAATTTTTCACTGAGAAACACAGGACTTCCCCACCAGTGCCCATATTTTTTTCCAACCTTTGTATGTATTATAATCAGTCAAATGGCCGTACGAGTTATCTGATGTATGCAATCACTGTGGCTTATAATCACCTACAATACCACTGGTAATTTCATTAAAGTTTGATGAAGTGGAAGTACCTTGAACCAGCAGTCTTTCTGAGAAGAACAGTTTACGGAAGGTCCATAGGAAATAGCTTCCTTTCTTTCGGTTGCATTGTCCCCAAAGAGAGACAATGCAACCGAAAGAAAGGAAGCTATTTCCTATGGACCTTCCGTAAACTGTTCTTCTCAGAAAGACTGCTGGTTCAAGGTATTTCCACTTCATCAAACTTTAATGAAATTTCATAATAGCTGCCTTTTTCATTTACTAAAGCTAGACAAACCTCACTGAGACCTTCTTGAACAGCTTGCATTTCTTATTCATTTAAAAATTTCTCATGGAAATGTAACACTTAGTTTCTCAGTCACGTAACCTACTTCTCTAAATTCCACAATGGCGTCGGCAAGTAACTACTGTCAATATAAGTATACAGACGATACCAATTGTTGAAGACGAGGAACATTTGCGTTTAAAATATCTATTGCAAAGTTTCTGGAAAACTGATTTATTACTAAACAGAAAATTGTTGCGATTTCGCTAGAGCCCAATATTTTAAATATTCAAATTTCAAACCAAATAAACATGTTTAATTCGATAAAAGGCTTAATTGTTAATCATTTAACCTAAACAAGGTTACTCAGACGAAACGCCAGAAAATCAACTTCTCGTAAATTACACATTGCTAATTAATATTAGTCAACACTTGCTGAACAACCCTACACTGGAGATTAAATTGTTTTTCTCTCCATCAAGATCTACTCAGTTTGGTTATAAAAAAAATTAACAATGAACCTATTGTTGATTTTTGACAAAGGCTTTCGATATTTTATCGTTATTGTGTGTTCTAGGAAGCGTCGGTGGCGTACTGTGTAAGAGCATCATCGTCTCCTACCCGGGAGGCACCGACCGGTTCGAACTTCGCCACGTACCAATGTGTTTTAAAATTTTGAATTCATATGTACGTTTAATCGATGCTTTACGGTGAAGGAACACATCGTGAGGAAACCTGCACACATCTATGAAGAAATTCTTAGGTTGTGTGTGAAGTCGACCAACCCGCACTTGGCCAGCGTGGTTGACTAAGGCCTAATGGCCCCTAATATGGGGTAGGCTCGAGCCCCTCGGTGGGGACATTATATGAGCTGTTGATGATGATGATGATGGTGTGTTCAAGGGAATTCTATGTTTACCGAATCGATTTTTAACATTTGGTCACCATAGAATTTAAAGATTTTATTCCTAAGATTCTTGGTCTATTAAATTTTACTTTCCAGTGAGAAAATCACATTAATCATTTAAATATTCTTAATTCATTAGTCAAACGTACCTTAATCTCCATACTGAATAAATTACTATCGACTTTCATTTTTGGTTTATATTTAAACAAACCGAGTAGAGTTAAATTTAAAATACTGTCTGTACAATTCAGGGCGTTTTATAAGGGTTACATACAGTTGAATAAATTATCCTTTTGTTTGTCGCACCAATAAGTATGTAGGGTGCGTGGCGACCTTCGGTAGAGCATATATGGGTTGGACATTCTTTTAGTAGTGTCCTAGCTAAGATCTGGGATCTAGCATTTCACAAGACATTTGAATATATGCAAGGTCACAGAGGGTTGACACAAAACAATAACCTATTTTATACTCAAAGTTTTGTCGTAAAAGTAATACAGTGAAACCAGCGTAATACGATCACGTTTAATACGATTTCCCGCATAATACGCCATATTACGTCGGTCCCTGCAACTTGAGGCAAGTTTTCGTACATTGTATCATAATTAATACAATTCCTCATGCCGTTTAATACGCCATCTGAAGAAAGAGAACCCGCGATACTGCAGAGTTTTTTGGAAACCCTTTGAATTGAAGATCATATTGAAGATGTGAATAACACACAAAAAGAGGCCCTAAGTGCTCATAATGAAAAAGAAGAGGAGTGAACTGCGATTTTGTCTAACACCCAGGGGGCTTAGATAAGTGGCAATCGTTTCATAACGAATTCATATCGAAATTCGGCATCATCGACCATATTGCATTGTTATCTACAGCGTCTTAGCTTTCGCTACTCACTTAGAGATTACGATTTGCCACGTGATTTAACGACGACCGGAGTCAACCCCATACATTTTGTGCTTGAGTGATTAGACAAGTGGCAATTGCTTCAAATCGTTTCTACGAATAACAACGCCAACTCTAACATTTTACACGACGGTCGAATGTTGCTAGTTTGTATTTAATACGTTTTATTTCCCTCAGAATCCCACTTAAAAAGCTTTCCCGCCTATGACGCGTTTTTGGCGGGGTCCCGAAGAAATCGTATTAAACGGGTTTTACGTAAAATATTTTATTTTGAAACGAACAACCTGTTTCATTAGTAAATCTGCTACTGTAATACTTCAGACCAGAATTGTTCTCTTTTCTTTTTCCTACCCTGCTCCTAATTTTATTTTGGGTTGATTCAGTCGTTTATATGTCTTGATATCGACATACTCATACTGATATAGAATTCGGCATTTGATTTTTACGGCCGGCCGCCTGCCTGAACCTCCTTGGGAATTGTTATTGTAGAAAATATGCTATGGTCTATATCTACTTCTGTGTTACCCATTGGAACAATAGCAGTTATATGTTAATACATTTTTAATAGTCCATAGATGGCTTTATAAGAACTTGTCTCAGCAGGCTTAATACTCGTATATAAAGTAAAACTAATTCAGTATAAAGAAGCTTAAAGATCAGAGCCACCAAAGATAAATACACCACTTCGTGGTCGTAATAAATATTCGCAGCACTTCCAACCTTCATGAGAGTTTGCCATTGTGTACAGCTACTTTAACTAGGTTCTAAGTTGCCTTTCTATTAATTAGGTACCTAACTTTAGCATTTAGGAAATCTTTTGTTCACTCACTTAAAACGATATAGTGAAATTATTTTAACTGCATTGTAAAAAAAATTAGTGGAACAAACTTAATAGCTTTTAACGTTAGAGTATTGGAATTCTGTTCCCGGACTGCTGAGATGATTTAGAATTAAGAATCTGTCCTGGTTGTTGGCTTTTGTTTGTTAAACCTTCATCAGAGTTTGCCATTGTGTACAGCTACTTTAACTAGGTTCTAAGTTGCCTTTCTATTAATTAGGTACTGTGACGACCGCCGGGATCGTCTAGGGCGTAGCTCAACAAATGAAATACTTCGATACTTTTAGACTTATATTCTTTTATAGTGAATCTCAAATAAATACAATGGTACAGCGCGGCGGTCGTGCATCTAATGTGAAACTGTCAACTCCTATTCTCTGACGTCACCCCGCGGATCGCGTTCGCAAATCAAATATCTGCGATTTATTCATTATAAATCGGCAAACAACGTGCCAGTGGCGAAGGAGTATCGACTCCGCCACATTCCCCCCGTACAACTAAAATTTATTTATTCGACAAGTCGAATGAATAAATTTTCCTACCTAACTAACGACACGACCTTCTACACATTCTACTACTTAAAACTACCCTACCTGACGAAGGGCATCGCTTACAATTCATGACGGTCTTTAAGATAGACTGGCTCCTACCACCTTATCCATCCATCATGGGATAATGGTGGGAAAAACCCCATGCAAGCAAAAACCTCCGAAAAAGCTTGCGAACGCCATGTAAGACTCTAACCGAGAAGTAACAATATTCAATAAAAGTAAATTTTGAAAATAAAAATTAATACGTTATGTTCCACAAATAAGACCAAATCTATGATCGGAACAAGAGGTCACTGTCAGTTTATAGCTCCACGATCTTTAAATCAAACCCCCAAAAACGAATACAATACTCGTATAAATGTAAACAACTTAACCCCAAAAGAAAAATTGACACTAGTCCCCAAAATACGAGTTGTCAAACAGTGACTCTCCTTTTTCGACACGTGAGGTGACAGACCTTAGGAATGGAGACATAAGAAAATCTCTTTCGCCGTACAATTACAAGAACCATTTCAAAACATTCCAAATCCGATACACGTCCACAATAATAAATTATTATGTTCGAAAATGTAATTGGATCGTAATAAAATAATTTCTTATTAATTTGCAGGGAGAACATGAATGAGTGAGCCCCGTGAAATATTAAATAGTCAATCGCATTCAATGAAATATAGGACAACATCCGTGTTGCGCAAAAAAAAAATTAGTAAGACAAAAAAAAACAATCACTCATTCATAAAGAGACCGAAATAGACTCGTAAGTATACCAGTCAGACAACCCAATCCGACATCCATCGTTTCCCATAGGAACTAACGGATTTTAGCATACGTTACTAGCCCACGGCACGATGACGGCCTAGCTCCTATCTCCCCGACAATTTGTTGACCTAGCTAATCGTTTTTCTCTCTTGTGGACGTATATCTGGTTCTCTCCAAGAAAATGGTAGGCAGGTCTGGTCATCTCACAGCAACATCATGACAGCTCACAAACAGCAACTCAGGAACCATGTAACAATTTACAAAGCATCAGTAAACCATACAAATTAACAACTATACAACTTACTTCTATTTTCTATAATCATCTTAATCATCACGTGCATTTAAGTTCAATAGGGTAAAAAAACTTATCAACGATTATAAATGCTACGAAAAATTCTAAATAAAGAAATATCTCATCTAACCTATATATAATCTTAATTTATATACATGAGCTCGAGAACATTCTTTTTCCACTCCCGTCATACTTGTGAGACCTGGAAACTAACTTAATCGGCCCCGATCATAACCTAATAGCTTAGACCTTACTTTCCTATAATACAATCGCTTTTGTTTTGAATTAGTCCTACACAAATAATTACTAGTAAAGTTAAGAAAAGGAACAACATTCTTTGAGGCATATTTCAAACCCTCATAATAAGTTTTATGCTTTTTTACAACTTTTTCCTTACCGAGTTTACTTCGTCGTCGGAACATCAAACAAGGGGCACTGTGAACTAAAAGATCGCATTTACCGACACTATCCTTATCATAAGCGCCTTGCGATTTTATTGACAAATCCTTAAAAAATTTCACCACATTATTGCCCCCCACATCTGATGCATATTTTCTATTATCAATCATTTGGTCACGAAAACGTAAGTCTATATCTTTCGATGAACATTTTGTTGCCGACTGTACGACATCGATGGAACTAATCGTAGTCAAAATGTCTGAATTCGAAATAAAATCGCAAAACATATTTTTCGCGCGTATTTGACTATTAACAAAATCTATTATTACGCCCTTAGAAACAAGAAAATCCTGACCTAATATCATGTCGTACTTAATACTATCTAGAATGCAAAAATCATATACAAAAACAACATTTTCAATTAAAATATTCAAATTAACTTTTCCTAAAACATTCAGACCCGTGCCATTGATTGCGTTCAACTGCATACTGCACGAATCGAACTGTTGCACGAATTTATTAGCTAACGACTTCGAAATTACTGAGACTGCAGCACCTGTATCTACAAGGGCAAGAAAACGATTATTGCGACACATAACATCGATAACAGGAACGGACACACCTTTTTTAACGTCCGTTTGTGGTGACGGCATGACGGCATTCAGATCGCCCACGGCCAGTGCTGGCGGACACTGCAGCTGACGCTCGTTCGCTGCTAGCATTTGCGTCCGGTGTTGACGCTCTTGAGGTGCTTCTGCTTGATTGCTTCTCATTCTAAAATCATAAGGGTACTGGGAGTAATTCGTACGGGAAATAGGTTTATGAATAGGATGATCGGTAGGAACGATGTGCTGCTGCTGTGGTGCTTGACAACGGTGATCCCCTGCTTCAGCCTTCCTTACAGATGGAGACACGGGCATAACGCTTTTCACCATCACGGGAAGATTTATTGCTTCACAATTTTTCTCGTCGCCAAACAATTCCTTGATTTGCTTGACAGCCTCCTTCAATTGTTTTCTGCTTACGTACACTTGACATGCCAATTTATCTTTCATAAAATAATTACAATTTTTCAAATAATGCATGACGAAACATTTCTCATCTATGATCGGCCCCGCTTTCGTAGCCAATTCTTCCAAAGAATAAAAAAACGTCAAGGGATCCTCCTTGAAACTCTGCTTGCGCTCGAAAAAAGCAGCTATCGGACTTATAGTGGGCGCAAATTCCTCTTCCATCTTTATTTGCAGATCGGCAAACGTATGCGCGCCCACAAAAGCACACTTATAAAATGCTAGGGCCGGACCCTCTAGGTATGCCCCCAATACAACCTTTTTAGCATCGTCGTCATACCTATTGACGGCGGAGATTATCTCAAATTGTCGAAAAAATTCAAAAACATCACCAGATAGTCCAGAGTAGCGCTCCATTTTTCTTTTCGCGAATCTTCTTAATCAATTTTCCTCAGAAAAATCCGCATAGTTCGCCCTCCACTATGAGCCAACGGCGCCTCCACCATGAGCCAACGGCGCCTCCACCATGTGCCGACCGCCGGGATCGTCTAGGGCGTAGCTCAACAAATGAAATACTTCGATACTTTTAGACTTATATTCTTTTATAGTGAATCTCAAATAAATACAATGGTACAGCGCGGCGGTCGTGCATCTAATGTGAAACTGTCAACTCCTATTCTCTGACGTCACCCCGCGGATCGCGTTCGCAAATCAAATATCTGCGATTTATTCATTATAAATCGGCAAACAACGTGCCAGTGGCGAAGGAGTATCGACTCCGCCACAGTACCTAACTTTAGCATTTAGGAAATGCTTTTGTTCACTGCATTAAAACGATATAGTGAAATTGTTCTGACTGCATTGTAAAAAAAAAATAGTGGAACAAACTTTATAGCTATTAACGTTAGAGTATTGGAATTCTGTTCCCGTACTACTGAGATGATTGAGAATTAAGAATCTGTCCTGGTTTTTGGCTTTTGTTTGTTAATAGACGACAGGGCTGGCAAACTGTCACTACTTTGAGACGCTACGCTTTGTGTGTGACTTGGTGTTGTTTAAGTCTCTGGTTTTAGGATTGTGGGTGTGATTATATGTGTGTGGATTTTTATTATTATTATTATACTTCTTATTTATTAAATCTCTTTTTTTAACTTTATATACCTCACAAAATGTAAACAATGATAGACTAATCAAATTCATCATCATCAACAGCTCATATAATGTCCCCACCGAGGGGCTCGAGCCTACCCCACTTTAGGGGCGGTTAGGCCTTAGTCAACCACGCTGGCCAAGTGCGGGTTGTTCGACTTCACACACAACCTAAGAATTTCTTCATAGGTGTGTGCAGGTTTCCTCACGGTGTTTTCTTTCACCGTAAAAGCGTCGATTAAACGTACATATGAATTCAAAATTATAAAAACACATTGGTTTGAGGCGGGGATCGAACCAGTGCCTCCCGAGTGGGAGACGACGCTTTTACGCACTACGCCACCGACGCTTCTCTAATCAAATTATCAACTCGTAATTACATAATAATATAATTGTAATGGGAATACTAAATGGTTTCGTACGGAACACTTTAAAACTCGTTTTTGGCATTCTTGTGAACATACAAATGCAATATATCAACGCACTCTTTAATTTGACTAAAGAAGCATCATTGCATTTGCAAAGCGAGCGAAAATGAAGGGCGAAAGTACCTGAATGAATTATACAGGTACTTTCTCCCTTGCAAAGACATAATCTCCAACTTAATGAAAGTGCACTTTGTGACATTTTAAGTTTATTTTTTATTTATTAGGTACACATCATGTTACTATTTAAAAATTATGCATAAGCCTACTTCAATAATTATAGTTAAATAATAGAACATATTGATGCAGGCAGCTAAAGCAACTGAATCACTCAATAGATGAAAAAAGTGATTGAGGACAATCAATGTCGGGAACAATATCGCCTTCATCTATAAACCAACAAAGGTAGATAGTTGACTATCCTTTTTCTACTTCATCAGCTTGTCACAGTTCTAAATGAAAAAGCTTGCGAAGTAAAAATGTGAGAAGGATCGGCCAATATTCGTCATTGCTAGCCATAAATTTCGCACTAACAAGAAATGAAATTGGCGTAAAGGGACAGTAATATACCAATTTTCTCATAGCTCACTCCCTCCTCAAACATCTTTCTTCCATCTTTGTTCATTTTTTCACTTGTTTTCGGGTTTACATAATAAATTATTCTCTCTTAATTAATCATTTCCCGTCTCCTTGGGTATCATGAGCCTAACCGGCCGTTTTATATTAACGCTTTTACAAAATTAAAAACCGTAAACATCCTGAAATATTACATGGTTATTTTAAATAACAATAAAAAAGAAATGGGTTTTCATTATCTTTCCAAAACTAATATTTAGATAAACATTAGCCTTAAACATGAGATTAGCAATGGTCTATTAATAAGTCCCAAAAAATTTGATAGACATGGAAATAGTGAAAGGAGAAAACATCGTCAATAATTGTCATTAGAGCTTCACCTTAAACCCTCAACTACTGAGGGACTGACTATCATTAACTGTCGACAAATAATAATTTGTGTGCACCTCCCACTCTCTTTTTTACGGTCACTTAATTATTCAATGCAAAGAAAGGTCCATTTTCCATGTTCCTCCTGTTCTGTTTTGTGCCTTCTTCACTTTCGCCTTTATCTGGAATAGCAATACAAAGAAATATTACTTTTTTAAACGTCTCTGTAGTGGGCCACATTTTTTCTAATTCTGATTCTATGACAAAAATTTTAATGTTCTGGAACACGGCATTTAGAGCCAGGTCCTCAATCTATTCAAAATTCGTAAGAAGTTCGCTACTTATTTGTATCTTAAATTAACATAAGGCCAAAAGCGCCTCCGTCGTAGAACAAAAAATATTATAATTGATTACTACTGGGCTATAATTATTATTCTGCTTTACTGGTAAATGAAAACCATTTACTTGATGAACTTGCTAAATAATCTAATACTCTTAATATCTATTATTATAACGAACAAAATCATATTATTTGGTAACCAGTTAATAAAAAGTGTCCAATCAAAACATAACTCACTTTCAATTACCGTCACAACCCATTTTACGCAAGACCATAAAATCTTTGATCATTAAATCGGCTGTCAAATCTCATTCAATCGGTTGCGATTGGATAATGAACTTTTACAACTCAACGAAAATTTTTCATGACTTTAAATTTTGGAATTAAATTCATAAAAATAGAATCAGTCATTCTGAAATCCAAAACAAAGGGTTCGTTTCAGAGCTGCAATAGTATCTGGTTAATTCGGACTCTTTGTATTCCAGTTGTTTCTGGGCATATGATGGCGACGACGGTTGCGATTACACCAATAAACTGTTGGAGGCGTGCAACGTATGACAAATGACATAGCTTAGTGGCCCGCGCAACACGAGGAATGCAATATTGCTACTGCCGAGAGCTCCTTGCATTGCTTATGTAGACAATGCCTTGTTTTAACTTGAAATGTTTGGTGTTAACTAAACAGTGAGATACTATCCTTCTGTTTTTTATTATTTGTCACGTCTATTTGTAAAAATATATGTAAAGTACCTTACATATACTTTTTATATGTAAATTATATGTAAGGTTTTGCTTAATATACTCATATAAAATCAGAAATAGTTTTAAAAAGGACTAAGGGATTAAATGATATAATGAAACCACACCCAAATCAGAACAATCCAGTTTTAGTCAAGTAAAGTCCCCAATACATTCTCACCATTAACCCTAGGAAGTAAACAATGCCATTCCCAGTTGATTTTAAGATATAATCAAAAACTATGAAAACACTCATTGTATTCCCATGCCAAACTGTCAACTATAGACAAATAAACAACTTTGATAGCTAGGTCTGTTTTATGTCACACAGTGTCTGCCTGTGCCTGGTGGTCGAGATTAAACACACCACCCTTTATGTTCGTCACAAAAGATACGGCGACACGCACGGAAATTGCAATATTGGATAGTTTCTCAACATCCTCGTATATTTTGTAAGAGACTTGAACTCTGCAGAGTGCAGAAAGTTTTTAGATTCTTTCAAGTGGCTTTGGTGCACTGGGGAATTATGCTCTTATTGTAATACAATTTCTATCATCTGGCCAGTAGTAATCCATCCTATTATCTTGTGGCACCAATTAAAGCTTTATAGTGTAGTCTACTTTAAATAAGGAAGAACAACGCATTTGGTTCAATTAATTATATAATATATGGATATAATGGATCTTTGAAATTGAAACGGAAAAATCATCAAAATTTATTTATCTCCTTCTATTCAGCAACGGTTTGTGCTATTTTAGGGAGCTCAAAACTCCGAAAGCAATAAAACTGTGTCTGTTTGTAGCATGTTCTACCCAACTCCTTACCTTCTAAGTCAAGAAACAGATTTCTCGAACTGTCTGAAGGACAATAGGTGTTCCCAAAGGAATTAAGTGTATTTGGACGCGTGTGGTTCAGTTGCAACTTCTGCTGTTAGATCTGTGTTTACTGTTCCGTAAAACAAATTACTTTGGTACGTGTCTTACAAATTTCCGAACCCTACACTAAACCTGATTGGTGATTCTTCTATGATTTGCGGTTGAAATTCCAATTTACAGGTTGATTAGCTAAAAGCACTGAATGGATTTTGAGACTAAAATGGATTTAGTAACAATATCAATTCAAGGGAGGTTTACTATAATAATGATGATACATCAAATGTATTATTTTATTTACTAGAATATCTATTTAGTGGTTATATTGATGTAACAAAAGAAAGTTACCATACTTTTTATTTTCTAGAAGAGTCGAATATTGTTGAACTACGATTATTTCACCAATATTCTAAGAAAAAATTTGAAGTACAAAGAAAGTACTCGAAAGAAGAAACTCGTTGTTTCTTAATTTCATTTATAGGTTCATTTTCCAAACAAAGAAACCAGGAATCTTAAACTGTAGGAAACCTTTTATTGCAAGGATTTTATTTGAACGATTTTGATCTTATATAATAAAAATAATATTTTATAATTTTGCTTTCTTCTAAACGCCGTAAGAAAGCAGATGCGCTTGAAATAATCATGGAAGACAACATCTGGACAAATAAGCGAAATATATCACCGTAATAATACCACTGATGTATTGTAGAAAGAAACACAGCTCTCCTCTGAACGTAATTTATTACAGCTTTTGTATTGGGTATTAGACCACCCTCGCTGTTAGTAAATAATGTTAATAATCACAATAACAACGATATATCAGATATTCTATTCAGCACTCCCATTAATTTCTCGGGATTAATCACAATGCACACGCCTTAATAGATTCTTCTCGTGATACTAGTCACTTCGTTGACAGACATTTAATGAATACTGTGGTGGTTTAAGTATTTTGGATAAATTTCCCTACCGATTAATCTTGTCCATAGGAAAATTTGAATAGAAAGACGGTTAATACTACGATTGTCTTTCAGGAGTTTAATATTCCAATGGTGCTTAGGGAAACAAGTTAGCGTTCACAGTTTGCAACAGAATTTCGCAGTTACGAACATCCTTCACATTTTGGTAATTCAATGTTCAACTGTGTTAACTCTCTCTGCAGGAATTTATACTATATTGTATATTTAAGAGATTTATGTGTTTAATATAAATCAATTATTTTAATTAAACCTTTTACATAAATCAGACGATCAAAGAACGAGATATAGCTTCCAAATGACTGGGTATTTGATAAAGACAATCAGACTAACCTTACCCATTTTGAATTGTAATTGATTTCGTGCCCAACTCTTTTGAACCTTTATTCTCGACTTTAGATTCTCGTTTCTAATCTCGGTATTGCCAATGTAAATTGTGTCTGTCGAAAAGTTGCCGACTACGAAATGGGGCGTGTAAAGTTGATTAATTGCAGCCGTTTCTCCTACCCAACTTTCAGACTGATTTTATAAAATCGAACCAATCAATGTTCTTTATGCACCTGCTTTGCATCCTGAATTTGTTGATTGGATGCAGAAAGGTTGATCTTTCATAATAAACGTCAAATATTGATTCAAGTCATCCTTGCTCGTTGAAACTCTTTGCAATATTATTTTGCTACATATCTATTTATCTATCTTAAAGTAGTTGATACATTTTCAGCGTATATACATATTTCTGTTCAAAATAATTTGCTTATATTACAAATATTAATATATGCTCAAAATATATAAATATGACGACTAGTAGAATGTAATGTAGATACAGACGTATTATTTTCTTTACAAACATTTTTTTAATCTATTATTCTTCTAACAAACACTGCTTCGAAAAGCCATTTTTAAATCAGATCGTTCGTGGAATATTCACATTCTCAGTTGGATGCATTTCAATAAATAGACTTGCCAAGTTGCTTTTGAGCAATGGTGAAAACCAGAAAACTATGTAAATATATCAGTCAGTTTACTCGAGTCTCAGTAGAAAATTGAAATGTTTGCTTAAATATCTCAAGTGAAATGTATTAAGAATTTCACTTCATAATGTGTTATAGTGTATGCATTCTGTATTTAAAAGTTTAAATCAATAAGGGAATATAAATTAAATCATCCCTGTAAAACTATGTATTAATTCGTTGTTTTTTGTACACAGTATTACTTTTTTATAATCTCAAACAACCATAATGAATATCGGTAAAATAATAATTTCCACTTATACTCATTGACTATTTAACATGAACTACTTACAATAATCTGCAGCGAATATGTTACACTTACCTTTTTTTCTTGTCCTTATTGTCATCAGACTAATGCAAGCAAACTCAATTGGGTTATGAGATGAAGCACATTTTGTGTTAAAAGTGGATTCAGTGTCAAAATCTTTCTAACTAGCCCTACTCAAGCTATTACGAGGTTCATTTTGTATATTACTGTGTGAAATAAAACCATTTTCTTCTTTTTCGATATTTATCCAGTAAAAAAGTCATGAGCAATTTTTGCACCTTTACCATATTCTGTTTCATTTTACGTGAGTGATTGTACAGGACTTTTCTTTCATAATTTTACAATTACTTCAATCATGTTTATGAAGATAAAATAAACTTTAATTCTTTGTAAATGATGTTAACGCATAAATGATAAGTGGTTAGGAAACCGTTAGGAACACAATCCGCGTCTTGCTAGGTTTGCATTTTACAAACGCCATTAATATGTTTGGGTTCAAAAGAGCCTTCGTTGTAGAATTTATCTCACATATATTCCTCCACTACGTCCACTCTATTGACGCTATATAGTGTCACATAAAACTTCAGTCAGTCCCTCCACCACTACTGTAGTGTATTTTGATGACCTTGAAATTGGTTTAGGCTCGAGCGAATCCTTTACAGAAAACATCACTGGAGTTCCACAGAATCTTATATAAGGTCTTATATTGGAGATGAAACTTTTTACGATATTTTAAATCCGTGATTCAAATAAAGTGTGTTTTACTGACGGTATATTTGTCTAGAGGCATTTTTAGACCTGCGTCCCACCCATTTAACAATAAGATTTCGCACACCCAAATATACCCACGCCTACGGAGTCAATAGAATTTTGTGTAACGATTTACAGTGAGTGAATGTCCTTTTAACGCAACTTCTTTCAGAATTGAACATTATTTCGTAGGATTTTCAATGGAACACACCTCAAAAGGCGAAACGGAACCCGTATGAGATCAATCACGCGCCCGTCCATTCGCACATCCGTCTGTCACAGCCGATTTTCTTTGAAACCTTAGAACCTTGATATGGGGTTATGGCAGGTAACAAATCATATTGGATTAGTCGTTCAGTTATTTAGGTATAGAAATATTTTTAATGAAACACGAACACTTACAGTACGGTCTTGCGTAAAGTATTGCTCGCATTTCTGGGATGTCTCTGCCAAGTAGTTACTCGCTGCTAGATTAGATAGGGGTACTTATGGATAGTTTGCAGTTGCAGCGTGGCGCGACGCAACAATCAGCCACATAAAGGTGACCCACCATCTTGAGCCTTCGAGAAAACTAATTCACTGCCAACACATGCATTCATACATTATCTATATTATTAGATTCATACATTTAGACTTCACTTCTGCCAGTATAGTATTATATTACCTGTGCTTCTGCTTACCAACACATGGAATGGATCATTATCCTAGACATTTTAACAAAACTAACATTTCTATTTTTCAATGCATATTATCAAATATTTAAATAGTTTCTTTTGGCCGTGTGCGGTCAGCTTCAGAAGTAGATTAACACATTAGTACCATGTCATAGCAATGCTATCATTTGTAGTAATAGATACCCCATTTTATACGAATAACTATTATGACAAGGTATTAAAGCGTTAACCTACTTCTGAGGCCGACGGTCGGCCGCCGACCTTACAAGATAACACCTACGTCACCGATTGCAGAGACGTGTCATCTCTGTCTATTGCTGAGGTCTATTGTTTCGTAATTTAACTTGTTTTTTAATAATCGGAGGTATTGCACTGCCTTTACAGGATCGTTTTTAGGATACGTAGCTACTGGATGTACGAGGGGCGTTCAATAAAAAGTGAGAATAAGTATGTTGCCGGTAACTTTTAAATATTATTTATTTTTTAATATAGTTACCTCCTTCCACATAATAAACTTGGAATAACTTTGTCTAACATTAAAATTCCTGACTTAAAAACTCCTCATCCTGAGCATCTAACAATTCCTGTACTGCAGCGACTACTGCTCCATCATTTTCGAATCTCTGGCCTCAAAGACTCCTTCCACTTTGAAATAGCTAGAAAACACTCGAGGAAAGGTCGGATGAATATAGAGGAACGGTGGACCTGTGAGCTGGGGCATTCATTATCTTGATAGAACAAAACATATCTTCTAGTTTGCCTCGCCGTTTCCGAATAAGCAAAAATACTAATAAAGGTCAAAAATTAATTTATTGTTTCTCAAAATATTCTCCCTTTGCGTAAATGCACTCCTCCGCGGTGACGTGTTTTTCATACTCTTCGACAGCCTCTTTTGGTGATGAAAATCGTTGATGAAGAAATGTTGTAATTACTTCTTAATTATTGTTTATGTAAGTATCCAGTTCCGGATACTTTTAGTGTAACCTATGTACAAAAGACACAATAGTAGATTGTATAACAAGGGAGCAAAATAGTATTTTTATGGCGAGGGATTCAAAGTACATCGCCCGAGGGAAAAATAATTTGCTCTCGAGTTATATACTCCACTTTTCATCCCCTTTCTATGAGAAAATAAATTAATGACGCTGTTATGTAATT
Source organism: Elophila nymphaeata (assembly GCA_955850985.1). Classification (NCBI taxonomy): domain Eukaryota; kingdom Metazoa; phylum Arthropoda; class Insecta; order Lepidoptera; family Crambidae; genus Elophila; species Elophila nymphaeata. Next base: position 11,421,457 of record OY039076.1, on the reverse strand, counting down.
AATGAATATATTTAATTAAAAGAAGACATGTGAAATGAAGTAAAAATAATTACATATTTATATTGGATACGCTAGCTCAATTATTAAAAGTTATTGTCACTGTTTTATTTGGGATCGATATTGTTGTCGATTCATTTACATTTTGAGTATTTGTACGACGTTGTTAGCTTCTATAGTTATTGTTTCAGGAGTTAATGCATTATCACTTTCATAACTCGAGGTAGTAGAACTCATTATTTTTGCAAAATACAATAAAATATGTACCTACTGAGGTAACAAGAACAGAAAAGTAATTCGCGCGCTTTTGTTTTTTTTTTTAGTTAGTGCCGTGCAGCCAACACGTACCAGCCAGTAATTCATACAATTTGCGTTCGATTTCTATGAATGATATATGTTCTAAATTCAAATCACTTTTACGCCCGCTAAAAAGTTCTTATCTGAAAAGAGCTATTTTGTTCCCACTTATACAGGAACAAAGCGACACTTTTCGAATAGAAGGGATGAAAAGTATATTACTTTCACAACGGCGGTGGCGTAAAAAAATAAAATTATTTATTTTACCGTGTACATTACATTAAAACGTACATTAGTAATCATTTAAATTATCCTATGTGTTTGTTAATAAAAATTAATTACGAAAAGTTAAGGATAATTATTTTTTTATTATTTTAAATTTCGAACAATTTAGTATGAAAAATCATGACAATTCGTCAGTTGTACACTTTTACAGAACGTAGCAAACTGTTTATTTTAATTCTAATTATGAATATTTTTAACACTCGAAATATATCATGGCAGATTTTATATACCTAAGTAGCACGTAGCTTAATGATTTTGAATTGAAATCTCAAACTTCAATCCTTGCCACTTGCCCCGAATTTAACGAATTCTTTTTTTACATCTTTTGAAACAAAATGTTGACATTCAACCCTGACAGAAACAAAGAAGAACACTTCTTGTTGTTCTTAACTTTTAAATTAGTTCTTCACACCTTACCTCCTTCGTACAGTGAAAGCCAATATAAAGACAACTTCGAAGAACATGCAAGTTGTGAAAAATGCTCTCTTGGGACCTGTCGTTGTGTACTTTGCTCTCAGCTTCATTCAACATTAAAAACAACAAAAGTAAGTGTATGTTGAGTCGTCATCTTGAGCATTGCAGTCAAATTATTTAATGTATTTAGAAGATAAGCTGCCATGGAGTGCCTCAAAATAGTCCAGACTATAGACACTTAGGTACACTAAGGAAATTCCGGAAAAAATACCTATACGTTATTTGGACTTATACGTTGAACTTTTTTAACCTGAACAGCCTGCTCTGGTCTAGTTTGTTACTCATTTTTGTGTTCAACATCTAAAATTTATATTTAAAATATATTTTAGGTTTCTAGCTTTAATATTCGCATTCAATAATTAGAATGTTTTCTCTTGTTCCAGGTACGCTTCTAATTCTGTTGGTGTTAGTGGTAAAACTTTAGCTATACATTTTTATACATACTAGTCCACAAGTTTAAAATATCGAAGGCATTGTCTCTTTGTAATTTGGAATGAAAGTAAAAAGTCAATAAGACCTAATATTCTCACGTGAAAGCTATGTCGATACAATTGTAGGTACCAGCGTCCATTGTAATGAGATAAGTTATATTGTGGCAGCCATTGCCTATTATTTCGTGATCCCATGAGGAAAGGAACGTGACGATGTTATCATTGGTAGAAATTATGACCGAACCTTTATCGTTATAAATAGGTAGGATTTTTGGCATTTGCGCCACAAAGCCTGGTCTTACTTAGTAAAGCTTTTTAGTTTTCACGATAATATTCTAAAGCAATATAGAACAACATCATACATACATGCAATCTCGATCAGAATCTTAGTTAATAGTTCCTTACATATAAAACAGTACGGTCCATAGATTGTAATTACTGAAACCAAAAAAGATGCACCACTGCGTATGTGTGCGTGAAAAATAGTACTGCAGTCTAACAGTTACACTCGTATACTCTTGGATAAGAAACGAACCAATCACACAGCTCTATTCAATACCATTGCGTTGAATAGAGGTCTGTGATTGGTTCGTTTCTTATCTAAGAGTCGAGAGATCTCATAGTAATGTTTGAATACGGGTGTTAGTGTCTTTTCTACGTGACTGACAGGCCGACATAGGCTGTCTGCGTATACGTGAAATGGTCTCGTAAATCTATTAATATCTCGCTCTGATATACGCGTTAGTATGCTCTTTCTCTTTGACATGGCCAATCTATAGTTTCCCATTATCTATGGTTCGGACGGTCCATGTTGTGTCTCAACCCTCAACATAGGGAGAGGTTGTCAGCCTGTCATGTCACCTACATAATAGCGGCCCCAAACCCGAAAATTAACAAACCTTCAGTAAACCAATGTGAAACCAACAACCAGGACACATATTACACTCTTCGAGCCTTCGCACATGGCTCGTCGCGTCAGCGTACTTGTACACCATGCGGCATGCATACGAGACGATTACGCGACGACTGAGTTCTACACACGACTCGTCACTACGGCACTGTAGAGAATCTTCGTAGGAATAAGTAAAACCGCTGAAGCCACTAACTTATGTCATCCCTACATACTGTCCTGTGACTTTCTATTTAACTAAGTCAAGTTTGTAGAGTCATGCAGGTGCTACGGAAGGGACAAAAGGATCTTAACACCGTCATTCTTTCGCGCTTTGCCCATCCAATTCATTCCTTATAGATTGGACATTCCGGCAGGAATAAACGCTAGTGGATGGGGGGCTACACTTAGAAGTCCTCCAGAGTGCTTAGATAAGTACTTAGCAAACACTACAAAACATTTCTACCAATAAATGAAAGCTTCTAATAGCAACGCCAACTCTAACATTTGACGCGACGGTAGCCATAATATTCTTTTCGTTAAACGGTCGACGCAATCGATTGGACACTTAGGTATCAGGCGCTTTTGTAATCAATATATCTACATAAGCTAGTAAGCTATCTTGTAGTTTGGGCTTGATAAATTGCACGTTATTAAGTTTGGGTGAAAATAACTAAATTATACATGCTACGTTAGCTTCAGTAACTGAAGCAGAAAATTATTGTAGTGATATCGGAATAGGTATATCAAGGCATGGGAAATCTTGCCAATATGTATCGTATACCTACGCTGTAGGTATGGTTTTGGAACAACGTATTATAAATATATAGCTCATAATTTCAAGCTCATAATCCCAAAAGGGATTAAGCAGAGCTTTACTTTAGGTAACATTTGGTTACATATAAAACCACGTCTGGACATATGAGTTATGTATTAGTTCAAAAATGACAAGTTGCCAGCCTGTCGCCTTTGTGTATTAGAAATATCGAAGAAATTAATATTTTAATGGCATTTCGTTACTGTATTAAACAAATGGTATGAGAGGATCTCTAGTCCTTCCGACATCTTTTATAGAACAGACAGTAAACGCACAGTCATCAAATCCTGGATTGAGATTCACTTCAATATATTTCCCCTCAAACAAAACATTGTTTCTTATGTTTTCATATGAATATTCTTTTGTTCCCCGATTAATTATCTTCCTTTTGTCCATTAATGTGTTTTCTTGTATGAAAGCCAAGTACACGAAACCCGTCGGGTTATTATATAAAATGATACATGCTTATTAAACCCACAATTTTAACAAAGCAATTATGCTAAAATTCGCCTAAAAGTAGGGTCAGATCTTTTCAACCCATTTTCGGCATAACTGACGAAAACGAGGCACGAGGCACGTGTAAATTTTCCATGGAGCCTGTCTGACTCAAAAAGTTCTTTTAGTGAGGTAGAAATTATACTAAAAGCTAACTTATTTTAAATCCGCTTTGTGATGTTATAAAGAAATAGATTAGATTTTAGATTAGACTGGAGTTCCCTTTACGATACATCCGACGTTGATTTTGATTATATAGAAATAGACAGATATATACTTATATTTTTAAGATTGGAACAATGTTAAAATTTCAATTGGTTGTATGCACGAAAAAGGCAAGAAAGAAAATATAAGAACAATGTACATAATTAATAATGGACAGATCAAATTAGCGATTGTAAGGATTCAATCTCAGATCTAATTTGCATGCACGCAAATTGAAATCATATAAATAAAAAGTATTATTTATGAATCAAGACATGAAAGTAAAGTGAAATTGTATTAAAAACATGATATATACAATATTTAAGTACATATATTTCCATTAAAATAGCACGTCGTAAATTCTAGTGCTCTCAGTTATTTGTGTTGAATATGTTTATAAAATTTCCTTTACGCCTACACGGTGATGAAATGCCACACTTTCTACAGGAGCTTTGTTGAACTTCTACTTATGTTAAAGGAGGATTTAGATAATAGTGTTCTTGATTGTTGAATTTGATCCATTAATGTATTTACGTCTGATTGTTCTTTGAAACTATAACAACAATATGTCTCATATTTTTAAGTGTGTACATTGTTTGTTAAATAAATAAATAAGGGATTTTCTTTTAAATAGTACTCGCCAGATGGTAATACAAGTACCATTTAATACTGTTGCATAAGATCCATACACTAGTCGTTACTGTTAAGTTTTTTGTAATTACAAAATGCTCAAGTGAAAATGTATTTAATATAACAATAAATTGTATCGTACAATACGTGTTATGAAAACGATGATTTGTTATTTTGGATTTCTTGGATTGTTTATTGATATTATAATTATTGGTAAATTAGTAAACATTCGTTTGCTCTTAAAATTTGTATTTATTTGACGACTATTTATTTTATTCACATTGACGTAAAAAAACAATAAAGTAAGAAAAAGTCTCAATGAAATTGAACTTGGGTGAAATACACAATGTTGTTATCTTGGGGAGGGGCACGTATGACTATTGACTACCATACCACATCGCGCAACAAAAAACAGTCAATGGCGTGAATAGCCTCGCTGCAGCATTTTGTACGTCAAAACAACCACGACTTGTCAATACTTAAATTTGTTCACCTTTCTAGTTGTTTATGTATTTATCAAAGTTTGTGTACTTATACAAAAATAATTATGGAATTTATTATGTATATTTTGTCGGTTATCTAGTATCCGCTACACAAGTTCCCAGTGATATTTAATATTAGTTATGTAACTGGTGTGATCGTAGATTTAGATAGATACATATAGATATTGTTATTATCATTTAAATTAGTTTTGAATCCTACAATTTGATATAGATCCTTAGCACCAAGCACTTTATATGAAACTATGAACTATAAAGTGTCAGGAATGTCGTTTCCTAATTAAATGTAATTTTCACTTCTCACATTTATTTGGTCTAACCGTTTCATCAAACTATGTAACGTAATTCTTTATTAATCCAGTGAATAATAACTACTGCCAATCTTAATGCAAAGCTGCTGCTACTGCCAATCTTAATGTTAAAAAAAATTTGACTATAAAGTAAATGAGTTCATGAAAAGAAATACGGCTAGAGGTGAACAACTTTTATCGAATGAACTTTCTATTTATTAAGAAAATTATTTACTATTTTAATTTCACGATTCCTAATATGGCGAGTAAAAGTCCAATCGTAGAAACTTCAAGAAATTGTAGTTTTTTTTGTTTTTTTTTTAGGTATTGGCAATATTAATTTTCTGAACAATTTCCCTTATACCTAATAATTCCATACGAGTCGCACCCAGCATGTTTTCCTTGGCTATCTTTTTAGTATATACTCGATTTTGCCCTCGACTCCGCTTGCATTAGGTAAATCTTATATTATTGATTAAAGGTTAGTAATCGCGAAAAATCCTACAACGGTCAAAATCAAAATTAATCTGATCATCGCCTTGAGGATGTATCTATACATTTACTAGTGATTTTTGAATCAATGAATTTACTAAGGTCAAGTTTTCGTGTAGGTGTGTCGTTAATTAGTTTCTCAATACCAATCTTTGAGGTAGTAGCTCACCACCTACGCGACGATAAACCACAACTCGTATTTATTTTGCCCCGGCTGAGTTTCCCCCGGACCGCTTTCAAGTCCAAAGTCCCGTTCCCATTCAGTCGCCGCCGAAACGATGAGAGAAACACTCGTACCGTTCCCCGGGATAATTCGCTCGCAACTTCACACGCGGAACAATAATAATTGTTTTCAAGATTATTCACAGCTCTCTTTTAAACTTTTGTGAGTCAGGATCTGTATCAGCACGCGTTTTGTGATTCCTTTACCGTGTAAATAATGTTCTGCTGTTGACTTGTGACATTTATGTATGTATTGCATAGAGTTTATTTTAGTCTGACTGGTTTTTTGCGGACAAAATGAGTGTGAAGGGGTTTGACTGTCAATGTTTATTCGGGAACTAATAATGGGGATGGTTTGAGTGATTAATGCTGATTCCAGTATGCTCTGCTATGTAAGTTTGTGTTTTGTATTATGATTATATTTATTTTAGTTTCTTTTTAATTTAACTCAACTTGCTATTCTAAAATTGATTTTAGAATTTTATTTACAGAATCAGATTCAGAATGTCGTTTATTGCCCTTTCTGTGTATATAAGTATTGCAGGTGATTTGGCATAGAATTTAATACAACATAATGTTTATATCGAGCATGTAATACTTAATTAAAGGTAAAAAACTTAAAATTGTTAAAGCTTAAACAATTACTTAAATACAACCTATACATGTTTTACATTAAAATATTTTCAACCACGATTTCAATTTTGGCTTAAATTTAGGCGTCTGAGATCCAACATTGATCGCTGAAGGCAGATTATTAAAAAAAATATAAATATATAGCTAATTAAGGCGCTCTTATGATAAATGTAGCTTTTTATCTTTGTTACACATAGATCATAGTGATTACAGAGTGACATTGTATAGAAAATTACCTCGGGTTTGCTTCATGGAAAGCAGTAAACTTTATTTATTTATTATCTACTTATTTAAAAAAATTAAGGTGAATAACCATTAGAATTGCTCGTGAGAAAAAGCATCTACCTGATAATCGATTTCATATTTTTATTTATAAGCATAAAAACTTATAAATTAATAAATAAAAAAATAAAACCCGTCGATCCTGCACTGCCCGCATCCAGCGGCTACCCGTGACCTTTACCAGTGGCCCAATTCACCTAAATACATTCGATCTAAAAATCGTTGTAGTTTAGAAATCGTTCGATCGTAGTCCTATCCAATTTTGGTATTCACATGTTACTCAGCTATATTTCGATAGGACGACAACTCAATAGGATCGGAACTAAAGCACATCTGAACGACTTGTCAAGGAAACAAAAAAGATGCCCGTAAAATGATTTGATTTTCTACTAAAAGGTTTATACTTCATACTAAATATACTTCATACTTCAAATACAGTGATTTACGATAAATTAATCAAATTAAATCAATCAATATAGATATTATTTAACATAGAACGTGATACGAGAATATTTTAGCTGAATACCTCTCAGTTGACATTTCAGGTGCGATTTTAAAACGATTTATTAGCTGAATACGGTTCGACGATGGTTCTACGACATTGCGATCGAGCTACTTCAAAATCGGTTCATTTGACGTACATGAATACGAAAAAGTGTTTACACGACTTAATCGCTGCGATATCTCAACGGTTTTAATACGTGAATTGGGCTACTGATCGTCAGTATTTCGATCGCCTATTTTATGTACGAAAATAAAATTTTAATAGGGCTGACAACCTGTCACTATTTCGGATTACTGTTTGGCCTATACTGCTAGATGTGGTTTTATGTGTAACTAAATGTTACCTAAAGCTGTGCTTAACCTCTTTTGGGATAATGAGCGGAATTATATTAGGGGTTTAAGTATGAAATTGCCGTTTTGTATAGAGAATTTAATGAAAATTCATTTTTCCATACAAACATATTTGCCATTTTTTAAGGAACCACAAATCTAAATTTTGTGTAATTTTGTGGATATGTTTAGACAATATTAAGCTATAGGATACTTAGAAAAAATAATTGAGAATTTATACCTGTAAAAAAATATTCATATTTTTATAACGGAGACGGGCACCTCTCAGGACGAGCTGTTTTTGAAGATGTATTTCTAGTGAAAAAAATAAAAATAAGAATAAAATTTTATACATAAATATATGTCCATGTAATGAAGTTTAAAATAGAAAAAGAATAATGGACATAGCTATTGTATTAAAGGAATTATTCACTAATGAATAATGAGTAAAAAAATCGGCAATTTCATACTTTAACCCCTATTATGTATGTATGTAAATATAATTTTCATTATAATTTTTCTCCTGTACCTCTATGTATAATACTCCATTCTTTTTCGGCTGTTAGATAATTTTCTATAACAATAATTCTTCGCATTGCAATTTTTTAGTGCAAGAAAGTTTTTAGATTAGGCAATATTATCTATCATACTTTCTACCAAATTTGAACTTTCTGTCAGTTGTCTGAGAGGCTGCTTTGGTATGAAATAGTAACAATACAAGCTCGCCATACTAAACGTGTAAAACGAAAACAATAAAATGAAGTTTCACGTCTTTTATTGCCACCGGAACTGAGAACGGTTTACGGTTCGGAATAATCTAGCTTCTTGTTTTGGTTTTTTTATTATGTACGTACATTTTATTGGGGCTTCACCATGTATTTATTAAAGCGGAGAGCCTTTCCACTAATACGGGTCGGGTTAATAGATTAATTCCTTAATTAAATGGATAAGACATTTACGAAAACGTGTAAGCGACAAGAATTGGGTAAGTATACTTTTTTACATCGGACAGGGTAACGAGTAGGTAGGGTTCCCAACTATACTGTTAAAAACAGTATTACACTGTTTTTAACTACATTATACTTTTAAGTTTTGAACAAAATAAAGTATACAAAATAATTTTCAGCATTGATTGTGGCGAGGCCTAAGAGGCTTTTAAAAATAATACAAAATGGACAAGTTGTGCGAGAAGTATTAAAACTGTCTATATAACTTTAAAAAAAATTACAAGTTGTGCGAGAAGTACTAAAAAATAATATGTCTTTATAACTTGAAAAAATAAAATACTTATATTACTGTTAATTTTTCTAAAATACTGTTTATTTTCTATTTATTATCAGACCTAAATATACTTTATTTCTAGCAAAAAGGTTGGCAACCCTACAAGTACCCTACAAGTAATATGTTACCCCCGCTGTCGTGTCACTCCCGTGGTTACAAACCTAATACAACACCATCCCCTACCCCGTGAAGCTCTGGTTACCTTGAAACATTCCAAAAATGTTGAGTTATTTGACTAAGGTCTTCTATAAGGCCCTGAGCAGCCAAACTGGGGAATATACCCAGTACTGCCCCAGTTTGGGTGTTCATGGGCTTTTAAACAATGGCAAATTAATGGCTATAATGTCGTATGGAATTTAAAACAGTTTTCGGTAATAAATTAAATTGTCGTATATTTTCAGCGAACATAAGCAATTAGTACTTACTTGTTTTATTTACTTTATCGCTACCTTCGTATACACATATGAAATATCGTGTAAAAATGTAATATTTAAGTTATAGCGCAACATATATTATGTTGTGCAATATATTAATAAATGTCCAAAGCAGAAACGGCTACTGCGATAAATTCACCTCCACAACTGTAATTTCTTTACCGCAACAAAACATTATATTTTCTTCTTAAACTATCAAAGACTATATCTTGATAAAATAGGGTTGGGAAGCATAACAAAGTTGAGCTGATCTGAGTCCCTGGACATGAGGGTATCAGATGTAATGAGTAAGCTGGCAAGGAAGGTATCAGAAAACCCATTTGTAGGTCCTGAACCCTTTATCCCAATTTCTAAAAGCTGCATCAGCAGAGCCATCAAATAATTTGTCCTTAAAAGACATCGTATGGAATGGCAACTGTCGCCTGGTATGAAACATTCCATATCATTCATAGGATACTGTCCTAGAGGATGGAGTAAATTGATATATGATGAGGGCAGCAGACAACAGGCTCGCCTAATCTTGGGTGGGCTTATAGGGCACTATGCCACAAACTACATGCTCAATAACATGCAAATTTCAAGAACATCGAATTGCAGAGCATGTGGAAACCACTGGGAATCCATGGAACACAGCTGTGGGACTGCGATTCCATAGCCAGGACTAGAATGAGTATCCTGGGAGTTGCCTATCCAAGGCCAGAGCACTCTTCAAGCCCATGGACATAGTTAGATTGATGGCCTACATATTCAAGGAGCAACACGAGTAAAAGGAAAGGGTAGACACAAAATATCCCGTTAGGTTGAAGTGCTCCGTGAGGAAACTCATGGCCCCATCATAATATCTTGATATACATAAATATACGAGTGCGAATATTATAACATTTTATTTTACAATTATCACATAGAAATAGACATAATGTTTATTTAATAGGAACTTTATCCATAAAACCTAGACTGTTGACATGCTTGAAAGAATGCGTGCATAAAAGCATAGGTACCTGTCCACATAGATAATACCAAAACAGATAAAGAGATACAAAAACGTCAACCTTCATCAAAATCAACTTAGTAAATGAACCATCGCAACTTTCGTCACATTTTTAGCCTACTATGCCATCCTACTGCTGGGCAAGTCTCTGTAAGCTTCTCGAATGATCCCTATCATGTGCACATTGTAAAATCTCCGTTTGCTAATATGAGACGTTAGTTAAATGCAACAATATTTTCCATAGATCACTTTTTTGTCACACCAAACATGTAACTGAAATTTACGAAGAAAATATTCAGAAAGTCCAAGTAGCCTAAAATTATTTCTGTAACAATTCCCGTAGTTGCCAATTTCCGGAGTCTGCATAGAACAATTGGAACGCGTGTCAGTATGTATCCACAATGCCACCTGTCACTCTTCTGTTTGTCGTCCTCAAAACATTTTTCTTTAGAAATCAGCTGTAAGAAGTCAAACGCGCTCATTCCGCATGATATTAGATAAGAGTAGAGAGACAAAAACATTTTTTTAAATAAAAGGATCAAAAAATGCGAAGATAGCTAGTGCGAGACATAAACGACCGCGCTAGCTACCTAAAAAACAATGAGTACAAGTTTTTAAAGAGCCCCTACCCCACATTAAGGGCGATTAGGCTTTAGTCAACCACGCTGGCCATTTGCGGGTTGGTCGACTTCACACACAACCTCAGAATTTCTTCATAGGTGTGTGCAGGTTTCCTCACGATGTTTTCCTTCACCGTAAAAGCGTCGATTAAATGTACATATGAATTCAAAATTTGAAAACACACTGGTACGCGGCGGGGTTCGAACCTGTGCCTCCCGGGTGGAAGACAACGCTCTTACACACTACGCCACTGACGCTTCTGTCTTTATAACGTATCCTTCATGGTAATTGATAACCCCACAGAAGAACTATAAATATTTAAGTGGGACAAGAAAAACTAATATCGAAATTGTAAACCTACCCATCACTAGCTGAAGAGGAGGATATGTAATGCGCCAAATGCTTGATCATGTCATGACGACATGCGGAGAATATTCACTAAACTTCCTATTACACTACCCAATGTTACTGTCTTAATTTTGGTCCAAATTAGAAACAAAATGTCAGTGGTGCTTCAGTTAAACATTTTCTGAGATTAGAGCAAACAATAATAAAATTTTGTAAGAAATACAACGGCTTTTGAAAGAAATACAACCGAAACAACAGCTTAACGTGCCTTTCGAAGCACAGAAGAGCTCAAGATTAAGTTTTCGTTCGGAGAGAGAGCGTATTTATCATCCAGTGGATATGGCAAGATGGTCATTATCATCAGTTTTGTCTATCCAGCTTGCTCACAATTTTATTTGGGGTTGGCGTAATAGGTATGTTTTCTTCTTCCATCCACGGTATTCATGAGAAAATATCATATCATTTCAGAGGTGGAAATATACACGTCACGAGAGTAACCTACAACAGCTGATCACACTGCATTAAAACAGTCTCTTTGCTCCTTTTGCCTTGTATTATAAATGTCTTTCATTGTCTTCTGTTAATCAGGTTACAGTTTAGCTTCATCTCTTCGCCAATCGGCAAACCAGACTTTTTTCGTGTGCCTTCTTTTCTCAAGTATCTATCACATTACGGTTTGCTAGCTAAAACGTAAGGGACAAAAGTACAGAAAATCGTCTAAGGTGACCAAATGGAACAGATGAAATTACTAATAAATAAATATAAACATTAAGAAAATCAATAAAGTCCTAAATAATGTACCGATAAATCCAAATGCGAAGGTTGCCGTCGCAAAGCGGCCTACGTAGATTGATTTATTAGAAACAAATGCAAATTTTATTAGCTCTCTGCCAGTAGGAACCCGAATTAAAAATAAGACTACGTCACATAATTCACGTCTGTGACCTGCGTGTAGAGGCGGACAAATTGAAAATTATTTCAAAAGTAAGCATTAAAATGATAATAATTCGTTCAATCTAATCATCTGTACAAGTAAATGAACAATAAAACTGACTGAGAGCAAAAATGCATACAATTTAAAAGCTGCAGCTCCGCGCTATGCGACGGATTTGGTGCAGTAGGATAACCGCCTAAGAAGATACTTAAGATAGATTGTAGCATCGCGCGACTCGTATCATCGGCGACGAAGAGGTGACAAAAATCTTGAGCCTGTCCAATTGCGTTGCGATATTGCGCTTTATACCGTCTCTACCATGGCGAGTGCTCTGAGGAGCTTTTTTCCATAATCCCACCATCTATCATCCTGGTGTTAAAGACGAACTGTGGCTACCATTCCAACGCGAACTAAGAAATTTCGCAACTCGTTTTTTTCTCGAACAATTAAGAAATGGAATTCACTGCTAGCACACGTGTTCCTTCCTTCCTACCATCCTGGGTCATTCAAAAGAAGCACGAAGAAACCTTGGAGGTCGGTAAAGCGAGGGTGGCTAGCGCAGCGGTTTATCTCTTGCCAGTCTTGCTACTAACAAGCTTTGCATTTGGACTCCACTTCTGCTTACCATCAGGTAGAATTATTGTTTGACCTTTTTATTACAAAAAAATACCAGCGGCTAATCAGCTCTAGAATCTGGGGCCTTATCGCGCTATTTACAACGTTGTTACCAAAACCAAATCGTTATCGTTTTCAGACTTTTTGACCAAAGTTTGACAGCTGTCAGCTGTCAATACGTATGAAAAAGATAAAGATTTGGTTTTCGTAAAAACGTAAAAAATAGCGCGATAAGGCCCATGGTGTTTACGTAACAATAAATTACCCGTTTCAACACTGTCATTAAATTATTGCAGCACTAGTTCTTAGTTTATTTCAAAGATGTTATTAAAATTTGTATCCTGGATGAAACGTCGCTGCTGTTGGTTCGCTGCACTATTTATCAAGTCACTTTGATAAAATTATCATTGAGCCATTGTCAAACTAAACGCTTTCGGGTAACTCGTCGAATAAACAACTTCGCTTTCCCAACATCCGTTAAAATTAAATAAAGTAGACCTGCCAAAATCAACAGTGGCAGATATCTTTATTCACAGTTTATATTGTACGAACGAACTAGCTACGAACCGGTAGTAAATTTGTCTAGGCCTAAATAAATAAATAATTAAATTGCTGTAATGGAAATTGCCGTACAAAATAACTAAAATATTTTTGTATTTTTAGTAAAGCAAGTAATGTTAATACCTACTTATTATAATAGCAATAATTTTCGTCTTCAATATCTAATGTTGTTCTTATTTTCATATTTTTGGTGTAGAAAATAATTTTGTTTGTAAAAAAATATGCAGAAAAACAGCAAAATTAAAAAGTCTTAGTCCTGTATTAGCAGTAAATATTGCGATCATTTAATATAATGTGCTAAATTTACTTCAAAACCGCAGTTATAATTACAATTTCAAATTCTGAAACAGAATTACAAATGTTGAGAATGAAATATTAATGTTGACTTCTGTCTAGAAATTATTCAAGGAACAGAACAATACGATGTAATTAATGATAAACAAAAAACAACACAATTATTTTTTCAAGTCTTGGAAAGCATTTGACATGAAATATTATTCTTTAAAAGTCAAAACATTGTAATGACAGTTGTATTCTTAATAATTATTGCATATGTTTTAGGATACGATATTAACACATCGAGCTAAAATCACTTTTTTGTTTAGGTCGGACCCAAATGCAACTGACAACGTTTATTCCAAATAAAATCTCTGGTTTTTTTTTGCTTTTTTGTGTTTTAAGTAATAGACATTATTAGGCATTACCTAAAAAGCACTCCTCAGATGTTGATCAAATTTAAATGGGACCACATGACAAACACTAGCTTCCAAACATTAAAAGAATGTTCAAAATCGGTACACCCAGTAAAGAGTTATAAAGGAACAAACATAAAAAATACAGTCAAATTGAGAATCTCCTCCTTTTTTTGAAGTCGGTGAAAAAGAGGCGATGCGCTACGGTCCGTAGTCGTTTCGTAGCCGCCGCTCCGTAGCATTCATAGTAAAAAATAGGCGTTCCCTTTCCGAGCTGATAAGTGTGCTTCGATCGGAAACTTGTCTACAAACCAGATGCAGGTAACTGACTTGGTTTTGTTTAAAGAAACTTAACCCATTTTACATACAATTTATAAAATAGATGTTTTTGCTGTAGTTGGTCCAGGATGATTAAAAAAAAGTAGGTCATAATAATTCTGACCATCCATGTTTCGGAAAGCAAAGTACTACCATGGAAAAGATCAATAATACACAAAATGTTAGTTATTCATCCAAATTTATTTTATCACCTTCAAAGTATGCTCCTTCAGAAACGATACACATACGCCAACGAATAATCCAATCATCAAAACATTTTCTAAACGCTGTTTCCGGAATTGAGTTCATTTCTAGCCGCGTATTCTCCTTTATGTCTTCTAACGAAGTCACTCCGAAGCTTGTTGACTAGTTTGCAAGTCAAGCTGTAAACCCACGTCTCGTCACCAGTAACAATGCGTTTCATGAATGTTGAGTCGGATTGACTCGTTCTAGCATGTCCTCAGTGACTCTCATGCGATTGAGTTTGGAGAAAATTCAGGTCTTTTGGGACTAGCCAAGCGGCATCATATTTCATACCCAAGAGATTATTTCAAATGGAACGGATCGACTAGTGAGATAAAGAAAGTGCGGCGGTTTTCTTTCTCAAAGTTGAATGAGGATTTTCAGTCACTATTTCCTTCACTTTTGCGATGTTAACTTCAGTTGCAGACGTTGATGGCCTACCAGAGCAAGGCAAATCTTCCATCACATCTAAAAACAGGACTGTATTTAATATAAATAACAGATGCAATTTAAACTCCGTGCCAAAATGGAAAACAGTTGTGCCAATATAACAACAATAAAAAAAAAATATTTAGTACCATATACAAAACATCCGTTCCCAATACTTTTTTGACTGAATGTATTTCGTTGGTTATCGCCAAAAAGCCTTTAAGGTTATTGCCTCAGAATTTGCATACATCACATGGGATTATAATATGTAGGAAGGCATGCCCTTTAGTTGAACGTACGTAATTGAAATCGAATTCTATAATAAAAAATTGTAGATAGTTCAGAAGGAAGAAAGTATAGGTATACGAGGGAAACATATTATACAGGCTGACGCAAAATATAATTGGGTATGGGGCCGGCAACTGATGATTTCAGAAGGATAGAAGATTGCTGCTCGCATTTTATAAATTTTGTTATAACGATTTCGCAAAGAGCTGTCAAATGTGGATACATTACATATTATTTCTCGCGACCAAGATTATGTTTATTGTTAGCTATAGTTCTTGTCTCACTTGTTTTAAATGTTGGTGTAAGTGCGTCGTTTGTGTTGTGGTTAGTCAAGTTATTTCTATTCTCTTCTATTATTTGTCTGGTGGAAATATCAACTTCCAATCTTTAGACAAGCAATTATAACTTACGTTTCATCACTTGTGTGCCTGTCCCAATATTATTTGAGTCGGTGAAATATCTTATCTCTCACTATTCTTAATCAGCCATCATCTCAAAATTAAAACCCTTATTAATTGTCTATCCATCTGTTCTTTGATCTTCATCTCCCTCTATATATATTTCATCACATTAATTCACATCACTTTCTTTCAATATAACTTCTTATGAAATCTAAATAAATGCAACTCAATGAATTATCCCAAACAATAATTCATCTTGGTATGATTGATGCAGTACCAAACTAAATTCCAAATTAATTTATTTTACCGAATAACTAGTTACCGTACTTTTCTTATAATTAATAATGTTGCGGACAGCTCAATAGACAGACTTAAATTTCCCCCGAGCATAACGGGAGCTCAGTTGCGGTGTAGACTACCGTAACTGCTTTATTGTTGGGACGAGATACGGAATTTTCAAAATGGTTGACGTCCTGCGGCTTTTGTTTTAGGTCACTCAAAAACTTAGGCGGTAAAGAAGGTAAAAGATGCCTCGGTCTACTAGGAATATGCCTTATATAAATTTGAAAATAATGTTGTCCATAACAATGTGTCTGATCAATACAATGTTAAGGGCGTGCACTCGATTTACGTCAAAATTGTCACATTTTTTGGATTTTTCAGACCTAATTGTGAAGTGATGTGAACAGACTTTGCAAAGAAATTAAATATAATAGGAAAATTAATTATTAATTAAAACCAATAGAAAGATATTTTAATTTACACTTATAGTTTTTTAAAGCAAGGTGAATCCTATAGCGCACTTTTATTAAAATGCAGTTTGGAGCTATCTTTCAGATGAAATACCAGCATTATAATGGCAAAACAATACTTTACGAAAATTGTTTTCCCAGAGACCATATTATACTATTCTAAACTACTATAGAACCCAAATAAGTAAAGAATTGAGATAACAGATCAAAAAGGGATACCAAAATTATTTATAAAATTGGTAAATTTTAATATAGATTTTTACAGTGTATTTGAAATTAAACTCATTTCATGTAATTATTATATTAAAATACATAATTAATGCTTGACATAATGATATCACAACATTGTTATATGCACTCAGATATTTTTAATAATTTAATGAAAAATGGCCTAAATCCGAGCTCGCGGGCATATTTTGATCGTACACATCGGGTCTTCTCAGCTAGTGGACTTATCACTCTGCGAGCAATGTCTATGTGTGTAGGGGTCACATAGACATGTGTATCTAACAACAATACAGTGAAAAAAATATTATTGGTACTTCTTTCTACTTGATGAATGCACGTTCTAAGAAAATAAATCACTAATAGTAAATTCAATTTGCATTCTATGGTTGGTAACTCTTTGTACTTTCTTTCAGTATTCTAATTGACGTAATATTTTTTCATATGATACTATGAGAATGTCATACATAATGTCTCCTTTTTTCCGCACTTCATCATAAGGAGTCACGTTAAGTACCTACTCTTATTTATTGTATCCAAGTTGAAAGAGTATTTAAAGGTACCTCTAAACTAGCCTAAGAGAAATTTAATATTCGGAAAATTAATAATGAAAATGAAGTTATCTTGCTTATGTATTCTCTGGACTGAAACAATTTAGAAAGCGTCGTTAGAAATATACATAACTATGCATTTACTAACGACCCGCCCGACCCGATTTGCTAAGCACAAATCTCAAGAGCAGCTGAACCGATTTCGGTAAGTCTTTTTCTATAATATTCCTTGAAGTTCGACGATGGAGACTTACAGAGAGAAAAATTTTAAAAATTGAAAAAATATATTAATAAATATTTAATTACGTAATGTAATTGTTGACTTATTAACTTTTTTTTCTGCTATTCGGGACACGGGGCCTAGAATAGCAGAATAAGTATTAAAAAAATATAGAATCGACTGTTAAGCGGTACGAATTTCGCCGCGTCAGCTGTTAATTTTTACATCATAAAATCGCTGCAGCGTTATTCTTCAGCACTACGCTAAAATATTACTAGCCGTAACGTATTTTATCTACAGTTGATCAATTTGCATGACTAGATATACCAAGGGAAAAATGGCTTAATTCTTATCTCCTGTTCTGATATTTCTATAAGCAATGAATTACTATTTGTGTTATTATCGTAAATATATAAGAATATTTTCGCTAAATTTGGTTGAAATTCAATATCGGTAAATCAGATTCGGAAAAGGGTCTAAAAGTTACGTTAAGTACGTTCTATCACTGGGTATTCAAGAGGTAAGAAATATTTTCAAACCAGCAAAAGATAAATTTGTTACTTGACGAACAAATCAGTACACGACTGAAATAGTAATCAGAGTAATTTTTCAGTTTACATTTTATCCTTTAAGTCCATATCAGGTCCATATTTCAAATCATATCAATGACAGAATTATGAAAAGTTTAATGGTGAGATAATTATTACTTACTGGCTACCACTACACTAATTACCTATGTGAAGGGCCATAAAACTGAATTTTCATTTTTTATTCTCTCACTGGCACCTCACCTCTTACTACCGTCGACATTTTTCTTTCAATTTAGAATATTATAACAATATGAAGGAGCTCTTAACCATCATTTCTGAACCGAAAATCTACAAATATAATTTCAACTAAAACCAACCGAATATAACATTTCAGAAGGAGCGGCTGTACACAGTGTGCAATGTCACACTTGCCGAATCATTCACTAAGCAGCAAGCTTACCTCGAAAGTACGTCAACACAGGCACTGAACTTACTTGACTTAGCATTCAATTCGCAGCTCAGAATTGCTAGCCATAGTCTTGATCCAAACATGCTTAAAACCAAATAAAACCTATATTAATTCATAGCGATGACCTACCTATGTACTAATAGATTTTGAATTACATAATGTCACTAGTTATAAGTTTTGATATGTCGATGTACAGTAAAGAATATTCTAATTTATTGTATTCTATTCTAATACACTTTTCTAAATAAGCGTAAAAATTATGGAGCTAAAAATAATTTTTCGTTTATACTTGCTTCTATGACAAGCCACTTGGAAAAAACTCAAAGAAATATTTTTATGAGCAAAAAGGAAATTACACAACACATATTATCATAATAAACATGTATGAAAAATTATGCTCAATACGATAGAATATACTGTAATTCAATATCTGTGAATCAGATTGCGAAAAGGGACTAAAAGCTGTTATAAATATTTATTTCTTTGGCCCATGTACTTAGATAACTTTCGTTACCATACGAAAATTTTCAATTAAAGAAAAATCATTTCACTTAGCCACAAACCAGAAAGATCAAATCAACTTGATAAATAGAACAATGATTCACTAAATAAAATGAAATATTTCTTACACATTCGTTTGAGTTGTATTGGTGTGCTTATAAGAGAGTATAAGAGAATATTGGAATTGATTTTATCCTTACATTTCTATCATTGAGTGATTACTACTACTAACTTGGAGTTGTAAGTAAATAATATAATTATTATATAGAATATTTCTTATTGTGTATGATGTTGGCGAAAAGGTCAACATTTTCTTTTAGTGCTGTACTTTTATTATAATGATCTCTATTACTACGATAACGTTTGTTGGTTGTGAAGAGATATCTCTATACTAGTCAACTGCAGCATCGTGGGATATGTTGTATCAAGAATTATTATAGCCATTACACGAACGCAAGATATTATTATTCTGGAGATAAATGTGGTTAATGCTTTTACTACCACAATTGTACAATTTGAATTACATAATGTCACTAGTTATAAGTTTTATATGTCGATGTACAATATATTCTATTCTACCATTATCTTTACCATTCTCTTTGTCGAATTAAAAACCTACATATAAGGTTTAAAGACACAATAATTTAATGGGTTCTTTGTTCATCTAAATTATATGTTTAATAAATAATTAAAAACAATAATTAATATTTATTATTAATCATGTAGCGGCTACATACGTCACAACGCTACATAGAAAGTTATAGCACAGATAATATAATACTATACTAGCTTGACAAGGTGGTCCGTTTACAGTTAGCGGGTACGAAAGTTAGACAAGAACATAACTTACTTTAGTTAAATCAGAAGTACTAATTTTATATTATACTAGCTTTTTCCCGCGACTTCGCCTGCGTGGAATAGTTACTGTGGGTAGCATTTTAATTTTTTTATGGTACTTAATATGCAAATAATACACATACAAACTGTTGTACATTACTGCTAATAGCTTATTTTGATACCTTTTTATGTTTTTCCATCCTTTGCTAACTTTCATACGACCTTTCATTCCCTATTTCATCCCCACACGGGTGTCAAAATTTTAAAAACGCTACAATTTTTTACTTCTTATCACGTGCTTCAATACAAAGTTTCATGGTTTTATCTTCGATAATGAGGAATCCCATAGAAAATTTCATCCCTTATTTCAACCCCTTCATGGACATGAAGAATATAAGCTAAATTTTGTTGTAAGAGGACTCTTACAACAAAATTTAGCTTATATTCTATCTCAATATTCTCAATGTCTAGGCTGCTTTTGGGCCAAATTTCATCAAAATCAGCTCAAGTGTTAAGCGCAAAAACGTGACTTTGTTTAAATACTTTGTCTTCACGACCTTTCATCCCTACATGGACATATTTCAAAAAAGCAAGAACAAATATTTATTTTTCTCGCATTAAGTGCCTAAATTCAGAGTTTTATGGTTTTATCTTTAACAATGACGAACTTCCAAACAAACTTTCAACCCCTATTTCAACCCCTTCAAGTTTTTTTCGCAATAAAAAGTAGTAACTATGTCCTTCCCCGAGTTTAAGTCTAGTTAGATTTTTACCAAATTTCATTAAAAAAGTGGTTTAGACGTGAAAGCTTAACAGACAGACAGACGGAGGTACTTTCGCATTAACAATATTAGTAGCGATTATACGGATTATTAAAAAATAAACATCAGAGTATCCATTGCGTAAGTTTCGTTACTTCAAAATAATTGTTACCTGGGATCTTGGACTATGCGTCAAATTGTACTTATAAACGTTGTTTACCTTAACGTGGTATCAGAAGGTTAATTTTTCGTCCATTTTCGCCTTTCATTCGGTACCTTTCAAAATGAAGTGTCTGAATCCAAAATGAAACAAAAGTGCTGAATGAATTCATTAATGAACCTATCCAACAGTGTTGGATATTTTCATGCGGCAACGTTCACTCGGATTCGGTCATTTTGTTTCAAGTCTTGTAGAAGAAAACGTCCCGGCAATGGTCTTCTTTCGACGACGTACTGAAACAAAAGAGGAGATGATCATGTTCTTTTCTGTTTCATTCCAGTTTGACCGTGTGAACATGGAATCAAATAAAAATGAAGCATTCACTGGAGTATACTCATTCGAGTGGACCGTCTGATATCACATTTACTGACATTGTAGTAGATGTATCACTTACGGCGGGTTTCAGATACATAACTAACTAATAACTACCGACATTTTCCATGGCAACAGTAGAATTTTGACAAATTTTGTATAGGATATCTGTGAAAATCTTATCCCTTATTAAGCAAAAGTATAGATATATAAGTTATTGAAATTGGCCATTAGTGCATTAATGAAGTTAACTTTTACGTCTCTCAAGATATCTTTTTTCATTTCCAGACAAACAGAAAAGTGTTCACTTAAATCTAATTTTTCGCAACGTCTTATTTTATAAGGAAAGGAAAGTTAACCACTCCTGGCAAGTTATCTTTTTACTTGAAAAGCCGACGAACAAAATGTATTTTACTGTTTCAGAACAAAATCTTTTCTTAGATTTCCAAAATGAACAGCTTAGTTGTGGACGTTGTGGCGGATCAATTTCGTACTACTCAAAATGTTTTAGTACAAATTTGGTTTTAGTTTTATTACCGTCGTCTCCGTCCGCAATTTTAGTCATAAAATAATGCAAACTAGCAGAACTAATTGAATTAGTGCTTCATTACAACTGGCACCCGAAACTACTTCTATAACCCAAGTTGATGATAGAAATAACCTCAAAATCCAGATTCCAACCCACGTTCATGCACTGTCGGCAAACACAATATAACCATTCCCTTACATCGTCTAAACCTATTGTCAGATTAAGCCTATGCAGGATTTATGCCCAAATTTGAGCTCAGGCCCTGATCGAGTGGTCTGTAAATAAGGGCTGCGGATTCTCTGACAAATGGTGTCGCAACCGGCGCTCCTACAACTTCGCCGCAAGTTAATTCCGTTGATTGAAACAGGGTTGCTTAGCAAAAATTGTATTTTTGAAGAAAATGCTCTCAAATATAATCTTTTATGTCCAGCACTAATATGATAATGCTATGAATAGGTATTTTTATAAGTACCTTATCAGTTTGAGTTTTTCTCAGAGTTTCGAAAAGTTAGGTCTTAAATTTATATTTTTTCCGCTAATTGATAATCTTCTTATAAAAAAAATTATTGTAGTAATTAGCGTACATGCATTAAACATTCACTTGATAGATGGCGTCTAATTACTCTTCAGTGCTGTAATTAATTATAGTAGCTACTTTCGTCATTTCGACTATATCCCACTTAAAGCAGCCCTAAAGTAAGCAGTTCAAATTTACCACTCTCTCGCATCGTTGGTTTAGTTAGGGGAATATCCTGGCGTTTGGGAGTTTGAGGAAATCAACTCTTAATTGAACGTGATCGTGAACATTCTTGGCCTCAACTATCGAAACCTTTAAAATCGAACTTGGTCTCCACTGAGATTAAATTTGCCGTTAATTCCTAAGTTTAGTAGTTCAGTGATCAATTCGATGACAGCTGCTTGAAATTTAGAGAATATTATTCGCAAACCACAAACGTAATAACAAAGAAAGTTGAATAATTTAAACACGTTAAACACAAGATTTCAAAATGCACAATTTGCGTAATTTGAATTCGTGATCATTTTCTTTTAATAAAATACAGAACGCTTTCACGAAGAAACAAAGCCGAAACTTGCATAAAAGAATTCTTAATAATCCCATAAATTAAAAACTTGGTTTGTTTCTAGCTTCGGTGAGATTCCTCAACTTCAATCTTTGTTTCGAATAATATTTTCATCAACGTATAGTCCCTAAACTTTGGGATGTGCAAATCTTATTTTGCAAGAAGTCTCAGGTGGTGTGCGGAATAAAGGCAGAAACGAGTCCATCACAGCTAATATGGAAGTCGCTAAATGTTCTTTTACTTAGGAACTTCGCAAGGGAATTATTTAAAAAAACTCTAAAAGCACTTCTTGTTCTACGTGATAAAAAGATAAAATTTTCACTTACACCACTCAGATCCTCCAGTATGAACGGAACACAGAAAATTTTACGGCTTGTCGTTGGAACTTAGTGTCTATGTCTCGAAGTTGGCCGACTTAAATACGCTTACTGGTTAATCGAAATTTATGTTTGTCCCAACCTTGCTAGGGATGATGCCAAGATCTCTTATGCCCAGTTAAATAGCTTCGCAGTGTATGATAAATGTCACAATTTGAATTAAATTTAGTGCTAATTTACACTTCTAGTTGGAATGGAAACTGTGAACTTGATTAAAGATTGTATTCGTGAACTTTTCTACTTCAAAATCATACAAAACGGATACAGTAATATAGTTTTTTTATTATTGTAAGCGCACAATGTCATATACAGATTTTTTATAATATTGGAAGCACACAATCTCATATACACATTTTAATGTAAATCAATAATTATTTCAAAATATGATACCTTATAAATTAAAGATGACGGCGTTCCTTAGCCAAATCTTTCTTTACGACCACACTTGTTATAGATAAAGATATAGATAAAATCAGAAAGTAATTTTATGATACATTACTTAGGCTTTCTGAAGACAATTAATGTAAAATGCAAATACTTATCGCATCTTCTGAATAATGCAGGATTGCAGCAGAATAATAAAGGCCTATCTTAATAGTCAGTTTATTATCAACAGTAACTACCTAAGTGATAAGATTAGATAGTTTTACTTGTACTTTTTCTTCTATTTTCAGCAAAACTTATAATTTAAAGCTCTAATCTAATCTTGATTGTAGGTGTATTGCTCGGACTAGACAGTACGACTACGTACCAAAAGAGCACATAACCACTTGATATTATCACCTTTATCTTTATCTGTATAAGGCTCTTTTAACCTTCAAGCAAGTAACCCTTTGACTTCTTCCCCAAAAATAATGGATTTCATTTTCAATAAGTATCTAAAGATACGATGCATACACTGTATTTTAGTATGTCGTTAAAACTTATTGTGTATGGTATGAAGTTTGAGCCACTTAAGCACGTTTACCAATAACTAGGCGCCATCTTAGAATTTATTGTTTGCAGGATCACAACACTGACACTATTCCGCTGGATGTCGAGATTAAGCCTTGTTTTCATTGGGACAGAAAAATTACGAGCATTGTGTTTTTGCTATCGAAGTCTATTGTTTTTTATGAAGAAAGTTTGCTTTGAAAGTTGCTTGCTACTGTTAGCGAAAACCCCATAACAATTACGGATTAGACAACACAGGGGCCGTGTCAACATCAATATTGTGATTGTGAAAGTTTTTCAAATAGTTTGTGTGATTTACTTATAACCTACTGCTAATGATAGCTATAAAACCGTGGTCTAAATGACATTTTCTGTGCGTTTTAGAGAAATCCGAATAGTAGTTACTTATTCTTATATTCCGTAGGGATGTTTTAGGATTTTGTTTATATTAAGGTGTCTCATATAGAAGAAAGAATATCTAATGATATTTATGTATCCATAAAACAAGTTCTTAATGATACTTACTTTGAGCTAGATAATTGGTGTGAGCGTGGAAATATATTATTATTATTATTTTTAAAATATACAACATCATTGTAGTGTTTCAGGAATATTTTTTTGTTGTGTATTCATTAGAAATTTAGAAATATTAATTGACAATTGTTTTCACTGTAGTGTGTATTAAATATTACACTACCTAACCAGAAGTTGTTGTGTAACCCTTGCATATAAAATATATGAGATGAATGATATCGGTAAATAAGACACCTCCTTCAGTCAGACCGCCAGTAATTATATTCGTCCAAGTCTCGAATCACACTGAGCGAATTTGCGTCCAGTTTCCATTGTTATGCTCTAGTGCTTTAGCTCTTATAACTAAGCATTGAAGCTTAGCGAGTTACCAGTAATATCATACATTAGGAAGTTTCTGAGTAATGATGTTTGTTGCTCAAGGAAGCAAAAACGTTTAAACGGATTTAGTTGAAATTTAGGCGCAGATAATCCATAACTTGGATTAAAACTCAAACTCAATTTTCTTTATTCATTTAGGTACAGTTTGTGCAATAGATATAAGTATTAAATAGAATTATAACTATAATTTATGTATCGCACTAGATTACAATCGAGAATCGAGCATATTTCGATGTGTTCACACATTTTTATCGTCTATATCCCTGAACTTTATAATACTCTTTCTTCATTAAAATTTGTTTAATTAAGTGACGGATGTTCAGTTACATGATGTGGGTGTTTGATATATTTATATACATTTCCCCATGAATGAGTGATTAGTGTTATGAAGTCTGAAAGTTGGAACAGCAAGTTTATTTCAAAATAGATCTCATGTTTACTTGTAAGCCAAGAATGAAAGCGTCATCAACCTCTATAAAGTCTCATTAGGACTTACGATCTTTGATAATATTAAAGAGATAATTATGATGATTCAAAGAGTACTTACTTAGAAACAATAGCGTTTTTCGTTATATTTACGCACTTCATACGTATTACAATTTTATTTTTGGTGTTGTAAGAAATTTACTTTGTTTTCTTAATTAAATTTAGAGCATCACAAATTTTGCCATTGCGCTTAACACCGATTAATGAGCCGATTAATTTTAAACTCTTTATTGCACTTCACAGTTAATATTTAACAAATATAAAGTAACAAGGTTTGC
The DNA here is from genome assembly GCA_955850985.1 of Elophila nymphaeata. Lineage (NCBI taxonomy): Eukaryota > Metazoa > Arthropoda > Insecta > Lepidoptera > Crambidae > Elophila > Elophila nymphaeata. The sequence goes on along the minus strand of OY039076.1, from coordinate 11,395,557 downwards.
AAGGGTGAACTTATCTCTAAAATAGATCTCTTCCAGTCAACCCAGAATGTATGTAAAAGACTACAAAAATAATAAACCGGTGACATCAAGTGCACGGTTGTAAGAAAAAGAATTCTAATTTTCCTTTATATTTATTACTTTAGTAAAATCTAAACAACAAACAATTCCAACATTTTGTCTATTCGTTGTTCCCATATAACCTAATTAATATTACGTCAAACAAAAAGGTACATCATAATTACGCATTGCATCGAGACGAATTTAAATCATTAATCAAATTAATTACGCACCCACTGAATAATTAATGATAATGTGGCGAATATAGTCCCGGTACGACGATGTGGAGATTTTAACTGACGGGTATTAAATCGCATGTTTTGTGATGCAATCGTATTTAAAATAGTTGTTAAATTGCAGAGATTGATGGAAGTGAATTTAAAAAAAGGAAATGCATCGATAGCGTTGTACCTACGTTCTGGTTTCTAATTTGAAAACCATTTGTTTTTGCAGAAATAACAAGGCAGTTTTTATATTATAGTAAAATTGAAACTTTTATTGAAAATTAAATTGAAAATGCCCGCTCATAGTCGCGGGTTTTGGAGGAAGGGGAGAATAATAATGTTGCCCTAGGCAAAATATATACAAAAGTATTACAGTTAAATTGGAATTAAATATAAAATCATGGTGTAACAAATTATTATTTCATTACAATAATAAATTAAATAGTTTTAAAGTATTATAAATAAATTAAAATAAATGTTAAGTTCTGTACTGAATACCCTGTACCTGGTGGGGTGTGACATACGCTAGTCCGACGAAAACCGCAATAATTATAAAGCTATGAAAGTGCCGAACTTTGAATTTTCAGTAGCTGGAATTACAGTGCTGCTGCTATTCAGTGTTCCTAACTCAGTCCGGGGGTCACCACCAAGAGAGCAGTAGGACCCTAAGGCGCTCGTAGGCACCATCACACACACCCCTAGCTCGGCGCATTCATAGATTATCTCTGATTTATATTTGAAGGTTTTTATTTAAGTAGATTTATATGTGTTAAGCATTTAAAATCGAATGAAACTCATGACCATTAATATTTTATGTGATTAATGTCTGAAATGACGAAATGTATTACACATTTCGTGAATGTATTTTGTGCCGAAATATATTACACACACAGTAAAAGAGTACGGAACAAATTGTTGTTTTATTTGTTTTAAATTAATAAAAACGTTTAAATACATACTTTCATTTAAAAATTTAAGCTTAACTTAATTATTACTGTGTATTTATAATAACGACATACTTTAATTTCCTCTAAGAAGACAATGGTGCCGATTCCGTTGGCACAAACTAGACTAAACTAAACTAAAATTAGCTTTAGTGCTGTCAGATTGCGATTCCTATTCTGTATTTATTTGAACTAGAAAAATGCACTGAAAAAAATCGACCTGCCTCAGGCGGGACTCGAACCCGCACCTTCCACAATCCGGGTGGACGCGTTGACCAATTTCGCCACCGAGGCACTGCTTTTCGCTGTCGAAATTTGTCAGTGCTTGGTGCTTATGTTTTTATGGTAAACATCGTTTCATCAAATCTTTGAAATTTGCACTTCCAAGACCCGAACGAAATATTTTTGCAAATATTTGACGCCCAGCTAAGATGAAACTACCTTACATTATGGAATAATTTTATTTTTGCGTTTACAAACGCGTAAATATAATACTAGAAAAATGCACTGAAAAAAATCGACCTGCCTCAGGCGGGACTCGAACCCGCACCTTCCACAATCCGGGTGGACGCGTTGACCAATTTCGCCACCGAGGCACTGCTTTTCGCTGTCGAAATTTGTCAGTGCTTGGTGCTTATGTTTTTATGGTAAACATCGTTTCATCAAATCTTTGAAATTTGCACTTCCAAGACCCGAACGAAATATTTTTGCAAATATTTGACGCCCAGCTAAGATGAAACTACCTTACATTATGGAATAATTTTATTTTTGCGTTTACAAACGCGTAAATATAATACTAGAAAAATGCACTGAAAAAAAAAAAAAAAAAAAAAAAAAAAAAATGCACTGAAAAAAAATCGACCTGCCTCAGGCGGGACTCGAAGGTGCGGGTTCGAGTCCCGCCTGAGGCAGGTCGATTTTTTTTTCAGTGCATTTTTCTAGTATTATATTTACGCGTTTGTAAACGCAAAAATAAAATTATTCCATAATGTAAGGTAGTTTCATCTTAGCTGGGCGTCAAATATTTGCAAAAATATTTCGTTCGGGTCTTGGAAGTGCAAATTTCAAAGATTTGATGAAACGATGTTTACCATAAAAACATAAGCACCAAGCACTGACAAATTTCGACAGCGAAAAGCAGTGCCTCGGTGGCGAAATTGGTCAACGCGTCCACCCGGATTGTGGAAGGTGCGGGTTTGAGTCCCGCCTGAGGCAGGTCGATTTTTTTTCAGTGCATTTTTCTAGTATTATATTTACGCGTTTGTAAACGCAAAAATAAAATTATTCCATACTGTATTTATTTATTTATTTAAAAACTTTATTGCACAAAAGAAAGTACAAATGGCGGACTTAATGCTAGACTGTAACGGACTAAAATGACAGAAATAAACTAAATTTTAATCTGACAGGATTAAAGTTGATTTAGTTACTCAATTTAGCTATTCGCTATTCTGTTGTCTAACTTTTATGTCAAAATATCTCTAAATTTAGAAATGTCAAGCTAAATTTAGACTACGTGTAAATTGAAGTCGATTAAAATTAGTTTTTGAGAACACATGTATAGTTCATCACCAACTTTGACGCCGCCGTGGTGGAGTGGTCAGTAACGCTGCCTACACATCGGGCAGTCCGGGTTCGAGTCCTTGTAGAGGCAAATGTTAGTGTGATGAACACGAGCATTTGTTCATGAGTCATGGTTGTTTATATATTTATTTAAGTTTATTTATAAAAATATATAGATTATTAAGTAAGTATATTTGTCCGTTATCTAGTATCCATAACACAAATTCTTAAAGATACTTAATTTGGGCTAGATAATTGATGTGAGCGTAGAAATATATTATTATTATTATTAACTAAGTGATCTATGTTCATCACGCATAATCAGAGAATCAGCTTTAGTGGGATTAATTAGATTTCGAAAATAAGTAGTAGGGTAGCCGTATGAAAGATGGAGAATTTTGTATCAGCAGGTTTGATAAGTTCCGCAGAGAGGTATATGTAGGTCTTAGATTATATAATCCAAGATGTAGGTAGACGGGCTTTTTTTATAAGTAGAAAAGCTATTCACTTTTTTTTTGTTTTCCCTATCACGGGATGGAAAAGGGATATAGCCCATACAGCCATATCTTCAAGCGAGAAAGAAACATTTTATAACACGATGCAAAGCATTACTGAGGGCCTCAACAATATGCATTTCGACACTTCCTCTCGCTATCGCTAAATAAAAAAATGAATGGGATCGACATGATCGAAAAGTCACTTCGATTGCCTATGTCAATCCCATCCATTTTTTTATTTAGCAAGAGCGAATGTGGAAATGCATGTTGTCTAGGCCCTCTGGACCGTCCGGAAACCTCCTCGTGGCGGACCCTGGTAATGTGATAGGGAAACTTTCTCGGCGGGTGAGTAGCTTTTGATGTCAAGTGTGTCCCCTTGATATTCAAATCACGTGCACAAAAATCTATATTTTGATGTCAGTATTTTCCGCTAAACACTTCCAAAATTTTAATTCAAATATATTAGATAAAAATTAAAATAATAGTTTTTATGCTTTCGTTAAACTCACATACCTTTAACTACTTTCAAATTAATTTTAAAAAGTTTATTATTATAAATTTTCTTAAAAATACTCCTTTCATTCATTCTCCATTCGTTTTTTATTTTTATCAATCTACTAAACGGGTAACACTGTTCAATTCAACTAAGACGCGCTAGTCCTGTCAAAAAAGAAAGATTAAATTAGGTTAGACGTGACAACAGAATAGCAAATGATTAAAACTAAATTAAAATTAGATTTTTTTTAGGTTAGTTTAGTTTAGAGAGTGGCACAACAGAATTGGCACCAATGTGCCATTTTTGGCACTTCATATTTTGGGGCATGTCATACCCCCAGCCACCCTAGTATAGGACATGACTTTTAGTCACCATCTAGGGTTTTTAAGAAACGTGCGGTCTTATCTTAGGTAAAACTGACGTAATAAAGAAACCAATTTCATTCCGTTAGATTTTTCGCATTTTTATTAATTCGAGATATTCTTGAAATGTATTTATTTGTTTATTTGATCATTGCAGCATTTAAAACTTTACGCTTGAATAAAACCATAGTTAACCATATCCCAACATTAACCAATGTACCGGATTACTAACTTTAAATGCAGTAGAGCTTAACTCCATGTTCCAAGCCGGATTCCGGGCTTAGATAACGCCGTACGTGCGCTTAATTTCTAGACTTTTAACCAGACAATTTTAACTAAACAGTTTTTTGCTTGAGAGAATGTATTTTAAATGCCACAGTCTGTTCATATTATTCTTGATAATGTCATGTTTGTATTCTTTATACATTTTTTCTTAAGAGTGATGGTATTTTAATCGCCTATGTATAGTAGATACTTTACTATACCGCGACCCAATCGGTACTAGATCCAGACATATCGTTTCGCAGGAGAGTAGAAAGTTTTGCTTTTTTAGATTAGTTGAGTTGTATGGCTTGCAATATATCGGCGTTGAACGCGCCGTACCCTACCAGTCGGATTTACTGATGACTTCGCACATATGTTCGCACGTACCGTACGCTCCGAACGCCCTATCAGCAAAGTATTGCCTTTGTAGTGTTTTGAGTGTCATAACCCGTACGCACCGTCCGCGCCGCATTATATGACGTCATCAGCATGCTTCCTTCAAGGTGAGGGTCCAATGTGCGAGGTTTTATATAATTTCATACAAACCAAAATCCAAAATGTTGCTCATACGGAGCGTGGGGTGTGTGCGATGTCGACAAATGTGCGTTTTGAAAAAATGTACCTTTATATTCTGCCTGTCTTACTATCACCGTTTTATAAAAATATCTAACTAATCTACTCTACTACAGCCCCTGCCCCTCCACGTCAGGAAGCCTTCTCGTGGCGGACCCTGGTAACGTGGTGGCGAAACTTTCTCGGCGGGTGTGTGGCTTTTGATGTCAAGTGTGTCCCCTTGGCATGTGAAGTCACAATGCCATCGTCGAGTTGTTTTTGTTTTCCCACCAAGTTTAGTTCCGGACGGCCCTTTTCAGGGCCACGACCGCGCTCTAAGTCCCCCGGGTGCGGTCCGATGGCTGCTCCCGGTGTCCTCGTCAGGAGGATGCGCCAGGTCGAGCAGCCGTCCGTGGAGGAGTGGCTGCTGGTCACTAATTGGTGCAAGGAGTGGCTAGACGGACAGCGTTGGGATGGTCTCGGTGTAGTTGCGCTCACGTGCGTAGATCCCGAGCCGTCCCGCCCGTAATAGCGCACTGAAGGTCAGGCCGGGGAGGATATTTAGTGGGTATGGAGGGAAAGCCTTTACCTTGAGTCCCACACATCCCCTGCGGTTGGCACCACCCCGAAGGGATGATGCGTAAATGCATTTGACCACTCGGTCAACAAAAAAAAGGTGAAATACAGCCCAACAGCTTTACTGTTACGGCTCAATTGACTTACTGTGATTTATATTATTAGACGTTCAGCATCTGACTTTAGGAAGAAACTGACACTAGTGTACACTCAATTACCCTACGGTATATTATAGTTTCTTATGATCAGTTCTGTATATAATTCTAACTATAAATAACTACCATGTAGTATTAATTTTAACACCAATATAACTACCAAAGTATATTAAAAATAAAAAGTTTGGCACATTACCATGGACGACAAAATATTATCATTGAGTATGTCACGTGATACCGTCCTCAATATTATTTTATTACTCACATGTGATCCTGCTAACAGGAAAAAGCTTTTTCATGTCATAATTCGGCAAAGTAATTTCAAATGTCCAATTTATAGAAGTTGAAGCTTTTACCAGGTTTAGCAATTACACCAAAGTCTATATATGTATATACCCGCTCACTGATAATTTTGAAATATATGTAACTATGAGTTCGTTCTAAATGATAATGCAAAAGTTATACATCTCCCTTATTCGCATTAGGCAGTTCAAGCGATAGTTAAATGGTTAAATTAAATTCCAGTAGTTCAACTACATACAAAAAAAATGTCTTAAGCCTATTGATGAAATAAGAAATATTCAACTGTAGTAAATATCCCACTATGTTTGATCATAAAAAACCATGAACCTTACTGATGATAAACAGTTCAACCATTCATCAGCCTATTCAAGTTAAACCAGTCATTATACGTAGTTGCATTGCTGGTATACAGAAGGTCGGTTATATTAATGGGAATGAAGGAATCAGTGCTCAGTTATTTCAAGTTTTCCAACAAGAAGATCTCATATTATGATTAAGGCTCAGACAATAAGACATCTTCCTCACCCAATTCAACTCGAACTATTTAGATCTTTAACATTGCTTGTACATAAATAAATCAAAGAACTAATTATGAGGTTTAACTAAAAGCTTAAAGTCCCTTCGAGTTCCACGACACTTATTTGGTTACCCATCTGCCCGCGGATAAGCCATTAGGCAAACGGTTCATCGTTATTTAGTTATTTATACATGATACTATATCCATGTATTTGCGAATACCATAAATTCTGTACCCTTTAATTAAATATCTGAAAGCCGCGATAATTTAGAACGAGAATGAAATATAACATGATACTAATTTATATCTAATTTGGGTGATCATTATCATTACTAAACAATTTTAACACAGCGGTACAGTTTCAAATTTACATTAGAGATCATGAAATTTAGGAAATACCTTGCCCATATTTTAGTATAGCTTTTTGTTTTACTTCTCTTTTACTGAATCCTTCAAAACATTAGTAAAAGTGTTTTATATTTTTAGTACCATCTTCATTTAGTTTATCTATTTCGCCAACGTCACCTCCTGCGTATATTTTATTCTTATAAGCCTTAAAACGCTCCATGTAAAGCTTTTTTTCTACTTTTTCTTCCGAGATATCAAATTACGACGCTTTTAGTAAAGTAATCACGACAAATGTTGTCCATTATACACTACGATCCATCAAGGTAATGTGAAGCCGCTTATAAATAGAGCGAAATATCCCGTGGACAGAATAAATCTAACGGTGACCTTAATATTACTATATACAATACCAATTTCATGCTAAGGAATAGGAACTTATCAGTCTAATCAAAATGAACATTTTAAAAAATTTAAAATTTATTTGAATGTATTGTTTGATGGACCAAAGTAATGTATCTTATGTAAGAAAATCTCTTGTCAGGCTGTTTGTAGTCCACTGAAACGGCTCGGCCTATTTTTATATTTGGTAGGTATGACAATAGGTTATAAAGTATATTTAATAACGTTAAAAAGAAATATAGGCAAAACAACGTTTGCCGGGTCCGCCAAATAAGTATACTTAATTCACCTAGGTGAATAAATTTACTGAAATAAAATACAGGTGAATTAAGTGTACTATTAAGTAGACTTAAGTCACCTAGGTGAACAGGTGAAGTAAGTCACCCAAGTAGTATACATAATTCACCTAGGTCAACTAGCTCAGTTGAATAAAGTCTACAGCACCATATTTTTAACATAATATTCGGTATAATCTTCACTATGAAAACATACATCTTGGGTATGAAAGAGTACACAAAGTCCTTATTTCATAATATACATACGTCCTTAATATAGCTGAAGGTTTGGGGGATATGGGAAATGACCTTTTCTAGTAAAGCGGACCAGAAGTAGAGTCTTTTCAAAAGTAAATTAGAACTCATCCTTTTTAATCATATTGGAAATTGGACGCACAAGTAAGTGTTCATAGGATTCATTATATCTTATAATAGGTAACAAATGTGCTGTTTTATTTAATAAATTAACGTACGTATCTTCGTGAATGCATATTTTAGTAAAAGAATATTAATAAATCCGATTTTTCCCATCATCTTTATTTATATTCATTGATACGGGATGACTTAATTTTAAACTCAATTCTCACCAACCTCGGCTTTGTGAATTATAATAAGGTAGACTATTAAAGAGGTTTATTTATAAAACGCAATTTATTGAGCTCGTACTTAATTTGCATAAAAGTTAAAGTATTTTGAATTAAATGTTTGTTGAAAGATTGGAAACCTTAGTTTTGTATAATATAATATTTTTAAACCTCTAGCTGACTCGCCACACGTTGTTGCAGTTAATTTAGAAAAAAGTAGAACTACCCATAAAAATAAAGACAATTCTAAAATCTAAATCGGACCAAGCAAAACACGGGTACATAATTTGTGTTGAGAACTCAACTGCAATCTTGTTGTATAACAACGGGTGTTTGTGTCACTTATCAATATATTTTTGCTTTATAATAATTACAGTAAAATTTCTAATTATCCAATTCCTTGAACTTTCTACAAGGTATTGGAAAACTTAAATAAAGATCAATCAAATAGCTTCGTTCTGAAGTTATGGCGTGACCAAAAGAAACAGGGATTAATTTTTACATATTTATAGTTTTATCTTTTCACAATTTTTGATTACAGAAATAAGAACATGTCTAGTTAATTCATACTAAGAAACAAATATTTTATTTTTCTTTGTTATCTTTCTCACACTAAAAAAGTCATTTCATATCTAATATACAAGTATCTTGAACTTTGAAATTGACTATTGACAGACGTCTTCAAATTCGAGAGGAAATCAAGATGTTATACAGAATAGTCGATATCGAAGGCTACAATATATATAATCTTCGTCTGATTGCTAGTTACATTCCCAATATTTTATCTAATAATAGTAGTGCGTATTATGATATTACAGCTCTAAGGGCCATCTTTTCTCTTATTTTCAATTTACACGTTTAAAATAATCGTTATAATTTGTCATATTACCGTTAAGAAAAGTATGTAAGTATTACGTATTACCAAATTATTTTACAATTACTGCTATCATTATTATCGCTCGCTGTAATTAAGAATTTATCTTATTCCAAAAATATCAAACTAAAGTAATATTTTATATTCATAATTCTGTTTTGTTAATTTAATAACCTAAATCTAAATAAACTTAAATGTCTGACATGACAAATAAAAAAAAGCCGCCTGTGTCCACTGTAATACGGTTGATCGCATTACATCCCTAAATCTAAAACTCTATTTTGTTGTGATGTACATAAAACAGATTTACCCTCACACCTTAGCCAGATTTAAGTTAGGTACTTTCGGGTATTTTAAATATAACATTACTCATTAGGTTTTTAAATATGAAATACATTATTTTCGTAAAGTTAAAATAATTACTCAGTAAAGGTAACTTTGTAATTGACATTTCATTTTAGAGAAAATTTGTAGCTATTCAAGATAGAGCCTAGGTACAGATATATCCTGTGTTGGAGTACCCCGAAAGTTTTATTCATTTCCTATTAATTTCCGATCTACTTAGAAAGCGAAAGATTGACACGCTTGTGAATAAGCAGCACATTGCTGGGACCCTCAAGCCTTGTTCAAACATAATAATGAACCTAGTCAACATATTTGTAATGTAATAATACATTTAAGTACGCCTATAACATTTTTATTTGCTACTAACAGTCTATTACTTCCGATGTTTCCACGTGCGTTTCGTTATCACGAAAACATTTCACTTTGGAAGCCAGTTATTTGTTTACACACTAAAATGCTTCAATGTTCCCAGTCAAAGAGTACTCCGTCTTCCCAGTGAACAGTGCCGAAATAAGAAATTTATCTGTTTCGTTTCGGGTAAAAAAATTTATGGGACGCTTGATGGAAAAAAGTAATTTATTCAATTTAATATAAAAGTAATTAAGTAACTATCTACACTTACATTTTATACTGAAGGATTCGAATGAATTTTAAGGTGATTTTGAGTGAAACGTCTGTCCTGGTTGCCGAATTTTAGTTGTACGCGTACTGGTGAATTGCTACTTTTTGGGCTTGGTGCCCCATTTATGTAGGAGATAGGCTGGCGAAGTATTGCTACTACTACTACTGCATGGCCCATACTAGCAGATGTGGCTTATGTGTAACAAAATATTACCAAAGGCTCTGCTCAACCCCTCTTGGAACTACGAGCGTGATTGTACGTTTGTATGCATTTACTATAAAATCTGTATACATTTTAAGCCAAAACCTCTGAGAAACAATGCGATGCGATTAGAGCGACGTTAGGTCATTTGTATAAGTCCTTGACACTTTATCCGACGTTTTCGCCTAATGAAATCCGCAAATGCTCTAAGTGAGAATATTAATGCTTGCAACACAACATCCGATTCGTCCACTCTGCTGCACAGCAGATAACGTTATGGCTCCGTTTGTGTCTAGTTTTGTCTCAACTCTATAAGATATGGCACTTTGTGAATGCAGATAATGGACATCGAATAAACTGTCTTAGATTCGAATAACTTCTATTTTACTTTATCAGTGTTTTTTCCGCATGTTAAATTTAACATTGAGTATTCAAATATGTACTTTGAATACACGCCTAAAAATATTTACCCTTAGCACAGATAATATAATACTATACTAGTATCCTTAGCTAGGTTTTGCCCAGCAATAAGATTGAATTTATGGATGACAAGATAAGAAAGGATTCAGTGCAGCACGGTGACTAAATAACTTAGAGTTAGAGAAGTCAAGTTGTTTGTTAAGTGTGACTATATTGGCAACGGTCCAACAGGATTAATGCTATCTTTGACGAGTGCTTTAGTACGTAGAAAATAACTAAGTCCAATAAAACGCATTTTTTCATGCTTAGCAGGCTAAAAGCAAATAGAAATCAGATAGAGAAATGACCCTCAACAGTTCAGTCCATTTTTAAGGTCACAAAAATCATTTGTCTTCTTAATCTAACCGTGGTCATTTATTTCACCGAAATGTGTGGGGCATTTTCATGCGATTACTATTTTCACACGGCTCTGCTAAAGAAGGTCTTTTACTATTCATTATTATTTATTGAATTAGGTATTATCCCTTTCTATTGTTTCGCATTGTTTTCTTGAAAAATACGTTGAAGTGTATTTTATTTATATTTTCTGTACTAGGTTGTGGACTGTTGTAGTTGTCATTCAAGAGGTTCTACATCTAAAATTTATTACCTTTAATTGTAATTGGTATATCATTTTACATTAGTATCTTCAAAACTTCAATTTCGGTACCAAGTTGTGGTGAACATCATTAATTGAAAAGTACTTTAAAATATTTACATTTATCAAAACACTTCATTCAGGCAATTCATTTTTGGATTTCTAAATTCAAAGTTCTTTCTTCAAAATTTAATGTTGACTGCAAAATTTCAACTGCCGAGCTTTCATATTCAACCATATATCAAACAAGATGACAAACTCACCTCCGCTTGTTTGTCTCTGCGTCAGCTATGGATGTGACTGGTGTCCTGTCACTAGGTCGTTTATAGTTAGTAAATCAAACTGTAGTACTGTTGTAGCGTTGTCCAGTACGCTGGCTCTTGTGAAATCTACAAATACAGCATTACTTTCTACTTTTGAAATCATTTCGAAGTCTTAATATGTAAGTCCTGTGTCCTCTTGTGTACCCACAAAGGAAATCTTATTAATATCGTTGTCGCCCCTAGGTGGGTAGACCTTTTCCTGTTAAGGAAAATGTACTCTATTTTCGTGAGGGCAATCTTGATTTATAAATAATACGTATTGTACGTGAGCTTCACAAATTATTCGCTGCTAGCCATGTGAATCAACATGATTTATATGTTCAAATTAAATAAATAATCGTATATAAGTAATAACAATAAAATTAAAGGGAATGAGAAAGAAAAGTATGAAAACTAAACACAACAAAACAAAGTAGGCACACACAATTATTATAGTACTTAGAATTATACAAAAATGACCTAAAGTATACATTATCAAATTCCTTATTTATGTTGGACCTGCAATACATGTTGAATATATTCATTGGCAACGACACAATAGTGATATTACCCAGATTTTGAGAACGCAGAACTATGCAGTATAAGGAATGGATAACTTGAAGGATGAAACCTTAGCATCACAATATAAGTACAATACTACGCTACTTGTATTTTCTCTCCTCGTAAAGTTACAGTCTCCATTGCTTGATATTGTGTTCAGTAAGGGTAATTAGAAGTTTTAACCACACCGGTGCGTTTGTAACGACTGTTAGCGAACTCGTGTGGACAACAGATGAAGGGGAATTTCAATGGCCTTTGGTAAAGTTCTAGGTTCTGATCTTGTTAATTAAAGTACATAGTTGTCGTTTGTTTTGTTATTTCTTGGTACTAAATTGCTTAACCCTGTAGCGGTGTGGTGAATTTGAAGTCCTGTAGATATGGATACATTTTGTGTAAACTATATCATCGTCATCTATTATTTGTGTATTATGAGTATGTACATTGTATCGACATTTTTTCTTTGTTTATACACTGTGTCTAACCTCTTTCTGTGTTCTGTGGTGTCTAGCAATATTTTCACGTCTTCCTGTTACCTGACAGAGATTTTGCCAGAATTGCAAAATATATTCCTAATACGAGATCACCAGTAACATAAATAATGTAGCTATTTATAGCTATTCAATAACTCACTTATTTTTGTAGATGCGAATAAAAAAATTCCTAACATTATACCAAGATTATGAAGTAAGTACTATATCCTACTCATTTCTAACGAGATCCTACGCTCTCTTTTAACAAATAGAATCACTTCCATAAAACGTTCACAGAAAAACTGGAACTGGATACGGCGGTGTCTCTTTTTCACCCTTAAGGCAATTTCTCTATGTTCTCTAAAAGCTCCCTAATGGATGGCTGTGTCAGATAGTTCATTACTAAAAAAAGATTTCCAGTAAATTTGTACCAGCTTCATCAATTCAGAATTGTAGTGTCCAAACTTCATTTAAAAATATTTTTTCACTCGACGAATTGAAGAAGTAAAATTATTTTAAAACTCATTTTTTGGCTCCAACAGTTGTTGCTAATTATTAAAAATGCCCAAGGGCGTACAATACAAACCGGTATGCCTTGCGTTTAGTTTGACAAAAAAAACATATAATTTTAATTTTACGTATTTACCGAATCCCATATTCCACATTATCGAGTGGTTAAGATAAATGCGAATAATAATCAATAAACATTAGTTCTTTCTTACACCAATTGAACGCTAAGCCGTATTTTTTTTACTCTGTGGCCGTATTCTTCTTATATTATTTACTAAATCGCCCCATTGCCACTACTTGCAAGTCATTTAATTGCAATTTATCATAGATAGACACGAGACCTTACGTCCTCGGAATATCCATGAAGGTTTCTTGATGGGAGTAATCAATAGAACCTTGAGTTGCAAATACGATAAATCACAAACAGCGTCAAGATAAAAAGATGTATAAAACTGTCTTCAAAGATTAGACATTTTAATATAATCGGAGCAACTAGGCCCAATTGTGGGCGAGGTGTAGTTTTATTTTACTGGCCTCAGTCGTTATTCGCAACTCTTTACTTTTTTATTTGGCCTGAGATTACAATAATAATATTATTATAACAAACTATTGAACTCTGTTATAACAATCTGCGATAGCTTCACCAAAGTTGCATAAGTAATAAAGATCAAGTTAACCACTGGCAACTTCGCGTAAAATCAAACTTTCCTCGAAGGGTCTGAATGAAATAATAAGGTGCGTAGTTGCCTGAAGTGAATTGACGAGGTTTCCCACTAAACATGTATAATAAAGGTTAACTTTTATTTGTATTATGTATTATACCAAAAGGATTTAACCCCGCAAACTCATTGGTCATTTTCCAGTGTGATATTTTAATTTCTTTCCGCCCTCGCATCCTCTGCGAACAGTGATTTATGAGGTGTACATTTCAGATTGCATAAAAGGCTTTCCGCATTTTTATGCCATTTCTTTTTAAGAACGGAATAAAAACTATGCGGCTATCATATTTTTTTTGACTTTGATGTGCCCGTGCACCTGTTACCAGGAAAACCTACACTGGTAGTTGTTTTGAAATATTTCGCTTTGTTTTTGGTTATTCTTTCTGAAGTGTTCATCAGGTTCGAGAATGTTTAGTTTTTAAAATAATTATTGCATTCTACCTTAAAGGTAGAATGCAATAATTATTTTGGAAAGATTAAAGAGGTATGCTTACTATAAATTCGAATAAATTTTGTGCTTTATACCAAATGCATTGAGGATGAAATCGATTGGAGAAATTTTACAGTTTTGTATAGCCTGATGTGCTGTTGACTCATCTAATCGACCTCAATAACAACATCATATAGATTTATATAAATCTAATATATAAAAATCTGATAAAAATCTTTTGTCAAGGTGTTGTAGTCGCATTCCTCCGAAACAGCTCGACCGATTTTTATGTTTTTTTTTATGTAAGTATTTTTGGTTGGAATGAAAAAGGCCGTAAAGTAAAAAAATAAAACATATATGGTAGAACAGTAAGCTAAGTTAATATATACAAATAAATGATAAATATGCTTACTAATAAAAATGTGCAATAGCAAACTGTGTTACATAAGTTTTACAGTTACATAAGTTTTACAGTTATTTGTTCAAGAAGTGAGCAAAGTTATTTTTTGCTGCGAGTGCCAATATTAAATCATGAACCAGCGAAGTAGTCGAGAATTGTAGTCTAGAATATGAATCACTCGCTATGCTCGTGATTCATAAATAGACTACTGAGCGCAGTGAGTGATTTAAGGCACGAGACAAAAAAAAATGCTCTCGTGTGAAACATACAACTTTTCACCTCTCCAGCGAGAAAATTATTATGGGTGAGAAAAACAAGGCAATACCTTAATACTTGTCTATTATCTTAAAAACAATGATTGAAAATTAAAAATAAGATTTCTAAAATAGTTTAGATTGAACATTACAGCCTTGTTCAGAGCTCGCAGCAAAAAGCGTTTTTCCTTCGAGATTTTACGAAGCAAAAGAGGTCGTTTGGTGCTGGAGAGGTGAAAATGAAATTTCAATGCAATAAAGATATATAAAGAAATCCTAGTATCTACATTTGTTATAGTTAAGTAACAAAATCATTTATATAGAACATCTTTGTTATAGGAACCTATTCAGCTTTCGTCGTCATATTGTTTGGGGTAATTTCCTCCTTATTTTGCACTTGACTCTACCATTAAATTGGGAAATATTACTGCTTTGTTTTGAACTTCGTCTTTGAAGGTGTTTAATCAGTATTTTTAAACAAATTATATCAAATATCGACGCGCCTTTTCGTATCTGATTTCCAGAGAAAAGCCGTGTCTTTAAGATCGACCCTAGTAATTAGTTGACCTGCATGAATTTTTTGCATTATTTTCTTGTAGTATTATAATAACTATATACCCGGTTACTTCGGTTTTGAAGGTTCACTGGAGGTTTAGTTATTTTATGGCATGTATATGACAGGCTGCCATGGCAACCTGTCACTATTTTGATGCACTACTTGACCCATACTGTATGTAAATAGTTCTATAACGAATAATATAGTAGTCCCATTAAGTTTCAAAAAGCCAAATATTGGACCTTCGAGAAGCATGAATCTCGGTGAATAAATACCGAGAGTTGCTTAACTTTGTTCATTGTTGAGATTCATAAGTTTCAAGTATAATCAACATTTTAAAGTAAATAGTCTTAACAGGCGGCTCTTTTGGAATTTGTACGCATATTTTTCAATCTAGGGATAGTGAGAAAGAATTATAGACGTAATATAAAGAATAGATTCCGCTGCAAATCTTCCTCACGTGACCCGTGCATTTTTCTATATAATATAACATCCATTTATCCAAACTTTCGCATTTCTAATAATAGTAAGATTTGGAAATGTAATCCAGTTTTATAAATTGCTTATTTGTACATACTGGAAGTTTTTTTTCTACACGAAAGGGCCAATCACAAGTATATAATCAAATTGGTCGAGGAAACGAATTTTGTCTATTCATACAGTTTTCTTTACGTACTTTTTACAACTTCAAATAAAATTACTAGAAGTCAAATTTTCTAAGCAAAAGCTCTTTACAGTTTCAAAATTTTCGTTATTGCCGAAACTTAGTTCCGAGGACTTTGTTCGATGAACTGTCAGAGTGAGAATATTACTTTCCTATGTAGTTTAAGATTGGTAATTTTATTACTAGTTGCCGAAGTAACCTAACTCGTAGCAGTAATATGTTGCCGGAAATTGTAATTCAGTCGTGTAGGTAGTTTTTGCAATGTTTTATACATTACAGATTACTATGGATTGGAAATCCTTTGGTAATCCCTAAATGGTACTTCGCTTTTAATGTGAGAAGAATAAAGTCTGTGGTCTCGTGGTTCGCCCATTGATATCACATCCAGAAGTCCCAGGCTCAATACAAAAGATGAAAATTTGACTCCGCTTGGCTAGCTACCGCCCCATAACAATAGTTTTTACAAAACCGTACCCCTAGTATGAATTTGTTAGTTTTTGAGCTCGATCAAACGTATCGTCTCTTTTCACACATTGCCCACTAGCGTAAACTATCAGAAACAGTGGGCAATGTATGAAAAGAGACGATACGTTTGATCGAGCTCGAAAACTATGAAAACTCATACTAAGGGTACAGGGCCCGTAGGCAAAGTGACAATTAAAAACGATCAAGAAGTTCGATAAGAACAAATTGTATGGGATTGACTTAAGCCGTCGTTAAATCCCGTGGCCAATCGTAGCTCTAAGTAAGTTGGTAGCGAAAGCTAAGACGTAAGAAGATAACCAAGCAATATGGCTTATGATGACGAATTTCGATATCATGCTGTTATGAAACGATTGCCACTTGTGTAAACACCCTGTTGTCCTAATGATAAGGTAGGCACCTCAGTTTTCAAGGATCCTGCATAAGCTCGCTTCCACTTTCGGTCATGCTTACTATCAGATGAAAATAAGGCTGAAAGCTCTCTTGTTAAGATTTCAAGCAAAAGACTCGAAAGTATCCGCTCCTTAAAATACACATATTGTATAAAAGTCAGAACTAAAATTAAGAGATATATACTCTATTCACGCTTAGCTGTTGCATTACCCCTTTATAGATTAGTTGTAGAATAAATGCTTGAAGTACTTGTAAATAGAAAGCATTATACTAACTTATTGCTTCCAATATAAAACTAATGGACATGTAGTTATTCCAATAAACTCATTTTGTATAAGCTCAACCTATTGAAATTATCGAACATCAGTTTTTTTCTAAAAACCTGGCTAGATTAAATCTCATTCCAGCCAGTTCAAACTTTTGCCAAGACATCAGATCATTAGCACTTGTAAGGTTTCAGCCACTCTAATACCGAAATAAAAGAGGTCGTATCGTTAGAATCTTTTACAGTTAATAGCAATTCCGGCGCAATCGAAAAACTATTACAACGAACGGTAATTGCACTGTAGGAGTCATTCGGAAATATCGCCTTTTTGTCGCGATATGCCGTATATCATGAATAGTGTTATTTACGTCTGTGCCCGCTACCCATTCGTTTAGTCCGCTTAAGTGGTTTAGCTCGCTCTAACTACCACTTCGTTCTAGCCAGCAATGTATCTCCAATAGAACCGTGCAAAATCTACCATTTACCATATTGTGACAGAGTTGTTCAATATTATCTGTTACTGATTTGCTTTCGGAAGCTAAGCATTTTTCTCTCTTCCATCGAAAATAATATTCTTTGTAATTTACGTGGATTAGACTCTGTATTTTTTACGTAGGTAAGTAAAAATTGGGGTTGTATCATTCATATTTTGTCCATTTGGAAATGGAGAAAATATGAATCTGAACGCATTTGCGACAACAGATTATCTGGGACAGAAAGTAATTTAATTTTGGTTATAATAATAATATCTCATATTGTAAACCTTATTACGTTACATGCAATTAATGTTTCTATTTATGTATAGGTTTGCTTATAATAATATCAAACACATGAACCAATTCTGTCAGTCTGAATGAAAGTTTACTAGGGAAAGCCACCTATAAAACAAAAGATAAAGCTGTTTGATCACAATGCTTTAGACGGTTGGGTCCGTTTCTCTTGGTCAGGATTTAGTCTGCTGCGTATCTCTGTACAATCTGTCACTGTACGACTACCAGTTCTACTTCTGCTGCCTCTCAATTTATTTGAAGCTTAACTTGCTCTTTCAAAAAATGGAACGTGTGCTCACAGAATAATCCTTAAGAGCAAGGTCTAAGGTAAAATTTGGAATTAGTTCTCGTCATTATATAGATTATTACAATGACAATATGCCAGTGTTACTTGTGATCTCAATAGCCAGTGTAATTTTAAATTAAAGTAACTAGGTATATTCATTCCTCCCTGCCCCGAACAACTCTAGTTTTTCACCTTGGATGACATTCATAAAATACGGTAGAAAAAAGAGCCACATGTAATCACTTACTGCTGCGTTTGAAATAATTCTCGATCACATGCGTGTGATTCAAACCAACCATCAAAATTATCAATATACAGAAGGATTTTATTTGCACGATCTAGTCATAATGTAGGTAGTTGATTTATTTCTTGTTGCCTTGTTTACAGAAATGTAAGTAAGTTTGGGAACCCAACGTTTTTAACATACCTTTGTAAGGATGAGAAACAAAACCTGTTCCTGCAAGTTTCCCTTTAGAGCACGCTTGTGATTTTAACCATCTATAAAAATTATCAATATGAAGAATAATTATATGTGCACGATCTATTCATTATTTAGTTGATTTATTTGTTGTTGCCTTATTTACAGAAATGTAACTAAGTTTGGGAACCCAACGTTCTGAACAAACTTTTGTCCGCTTTTTAGGAGGAATCCCAAGTGGCTGAAAAACAAAACCAGCTACTGCAAGTTTCCCTTTATTTTTATGCTAATCTAATTTCTTTGTATCAACTTGGAGTGCACGTTGAACAAAATTGTAATTAAATTTTGATTTTTGAAAACGGACATGTACTTGTATTTTCTGTCCAAATCATGCATAATTAAATTACGTAAACATATTTCTCTCTGTATTTTTAATATCATGACAAACTAGTCGTAAGCAATTAAGCGTGAAATACTTTTAAATATGTATATTTTTTTAGTCAAAACCAAAAAACGGAAGTAATGATAAATGTTCAAATCTGTAACGTTAATAAGTAAAAAAGCAACAATGATTTAAGGAGAAATATGTTTTAGTACACGATTGTCACTAGTTAACATTAAACATTAAGGCGCTATGCAGACAGAGCAAACTAGATCTCGGTATGGCGGTAACAGGCAACTAGTTATTCACATATAATTTACAGAAACTGCATAGGCATATCATCTCTAGTTGTGAATTTCGGTGATCAACATCCGTTTTCATTTGCTGCACTCGATTCAGAATCAGTTTCAAATTGACGCAACTAGCAACTGTCAAATTTGTAGTAGTTTGACACGTTTGATAGTAACATTTTTTTTTATCAAATTATCACACTGACTGTTGACCATGGATTTGAAAAGTTTATTTAGAATCGTGGCAACAGTAAATTTTATTGCTGCAACTGGCAACCTTTAACGAAAACTATTCAAAAGTTGATAGTTACTTCAACTAAGTTCATAGTTTCTTCAACTAAAGTTGCTCTTTCTATATAGCGCTTAACTGTTAGTTACCTATTTATTACCTTATCATTTGTGTTTCTTTATACATAATAATATACAGGGTGTAAAAGACATGAACAGTCAAACGAGAACCATGTATTCTGCTCACTACCATAACATTTTTTTTCCTTTAGACTATACCTGGGAAATTGATAGTTACGATTTTATTGAAGGTCAAAGTCATAATTTTTTTTTCATATTTTTAAGAAAACGTATTCTATACGTTATTTCTAAATAATTGTCCAAAGAAACATTATCATTTTTTTTAGTATTTCATAACAAAAAATTGCTTCAAAACGTCAGCGTTCAATGTAGCTCACTCGATGCGCACGGACACTAACGAACGGGGCCGCCGTCTGGCAAAATCATCGCGGTTTTGCGAGTTGCGTAAGAGTTGAGCCCTTTACATTGCGCGGTACAACATGCAATTTTTTTTAACAACAAAATTTAAAAATCATTTCCCAGCAATATTTTTTTTGAAATATGTCTTATTTTGATGTATAGAATACATGGTTCTCGTTTGACTGTTCATGTCTTTTACACCCAGTATAATATATTTCCACTCTCACACCAATTATCTAGCCCAAAGTAAGTATAATTGTACCTATATCTTGTCTGCAATGACTAGCTCCAATATTTATATTAAATCATTAAACTTAACAATAAATTCTCTTGCCTATTGGCGCTTGTGTTTAATATCCTTATCTTTATCAATACCATCAGAGAAATTAAGCCAATTTAATTTGCTTAAAATTGCGTTTGATGGTAATCTTGGAACCGATTAGCACATAACAAGAGCGATTTATTTGTGCGCAGATAACCTCTTCAACCGTTAAATGTCGTGAAAAACTGATCTTTTATTTAAATCTAATCGGTATTTTTCGAGAAACGATTTCAGAATGGCATGAGCATCAATTTCAATTTTAGCAAGGCTGTCGTATTTCAGACTGAGGACAGGCCGAATTGAATATCTTATGATCAACCTCGAAAACAGCCGTTGTAGATTTGTAGAGGAAATATATGGATTTTGGCTTCTATACGACATAATAATTGTAAAATATTATGTATATTACAATATATTTGCTATAAAATAGGCATGAATGTTAATTCTTCTGTGTATTTATGGACATTTTAGTTCATAAGTAAAGCTTGTAAATAGTCAATAGCATAGGTATAGTTATATCACGTTTTTATTTTCGGTGATTATTATTAGATTATTATTATTATTCAGGGACTATTGTTGATGGATGTAGATGGCCTGTACAGAGTTACCAGTAATTGTTTAAGCTTTCGAGAACCTTTGTGAGTCATGGCTGTGGTTACCGTACCTGTGGATAGAAACTTCCAAAGGATTTCTAGTCAGCAGCGAGCCTCTCGCGAGGAAGTCTACTATTAGCGATTTGAGTGTCTTGGGCATTTGAGTCGGAAGGGTTTGGTATATATGAAAATTAATTTTAACTCTCCAAATAAAGTGCCAAAGCTGTGATATAATCTGCAAGAAAAACTGAAGCAGTCATCAATGCCATGATTTGAACAAACGTGTGATTTTGAATTTGTAATGAGTTTCTAAATTTACTTGCTAATTAAAAGGACATAAAACCAAAATTTATGCAAAAGTGAATAAAAGGTAATAGTGAAATACTCGCACTAAAATTCGGGAAGTTTCGAAATTTACAGACAGTTTATTTCATTTCTTATTGGATTCTT
The DNA here is from genome assembly GCA_955850985.1 of Elophila nymphaeata. Classification (NCBI taxonomy): domain Eukaryota; kingdom Metazoa; phylum Arthropoda; class Insecta; order Lepidoptera; family Crambidae; genus Elophila; species Elophila nymphaeata. The sequence goes on along the minus strand of OY039076.1, from coordinate 11,374,116 downwards.
TTAGACTACGTTTAATTACGATCTTGGCAATACTTACCTGCTCCAACGTTATAGGACAGGCTTTCATGTATCGTTCTCCTGAAATAGGAAGCGTAGGAGTTAGCTTGAAATTTTACGACTTGACGCCTACCTGATCTCATCACACCTTGGGAATGCGTATAGGCGTGTGAGCGAGTTTCATGTACTCCTTGTCGCTATAAATCCGCTATGCGACAATCTTATTTATTTATTCTGAGGTTACTATTTTTCTCTGTTTTTAATGAGTTTTTTTCATTTTCTTAATTACAAGTAACTAAAAGGAAAGTAAAACACTCCAATATTTAAGTCTGAACCCCTTACTCCATTTTCCAGCGTAAATTGAATCATGTTCCGCGCCTCCAAATCGTAAATAGCCTCATTTAGATGGCCTCTCCTTGTTTCCTTGTATATTTCGAAGGCCTTATTTCATTTCCTCGTGACAGTCGTTTCATTTTTGTTGCTCTCGTACCTTATAATACAGTGAGATATATATTTGTGTGAACTTGTTTGATTTTTGTAGATGATAAGCATTTGCCAACAATATTTGCTATTTATACGTATAAGAATGACAAAGAGAGAGAGAATAAGTAAAGCTATTTATTTCCTTTGTCGTGATAAAGCTCATTATTCATGACAGTTGTGTATATGCAAAGATATTAAGCTCGTTACCTACTATAGCTCTTCTTAGAAATTTTCATAGAACCGCATTTATAAAAGTACTCCTTAAATTTTATGAATATATAATTTTATTATCTACCAACATATTTTGTTTATATCAGTATCGTTTAGTTTGTTTATGCTACTAGATAAAAAATAAGCTGACGTCCCACCTGGTAGGTGGAAGTGGAAGTGTATACCGTCGCCTATAAACACCTGCAAAAACCAAGAAAATCACATGGTATTGCAGGTGCGTTGTCATCCTGAGGCCTAAGATGAAATGCCTTCCATGCCCAGTATTTTACACTTTCAATTCACTACCTTTCAATTCGGCTACCTTTTAATTCACTCCAAAACACAGAAACTATTTCACCGCTGAAATAGGAAAGGCGGTGGTACCTACCCAGATGACCCTACACACAGACCTACCACCTAGTTACATAATTCTGACGGCATTACTTCATTTTATTTTTAATAAATAAAAATGTCCAAGCGTTTAGTTAACTACTTACGGCGGCAGGTCAGACCCAAATTAATTACTTTCACCATCCATATTCTATAGCAATTCCATAGTCATAGAGTTTAAAGACATATTTAAAAAAAAAGTTTGTAGTAACCAAACGCGCACCTAACTGCAAAAAAAATCTCTCCTGACAATCTCGGTCGTCTGATTACACAATTGATACTATTGGTTTCTATTTAAAAAGAGTAATAATTATTTTGTTAGTGGGTATATCTTACTGTAACTTCAATACATATTTGGAATACTAGACATTTAGCTTATACGAATGCAGCATTCGCGTTATTTATAGAAACTCCATTTAGGTGCATGCATTTAATTGGCATAGATCCAGCCAAAATGTCCGAATACCGCATCTTAGGTGCCCACGTCGTTATATTTATACATATAGATCAGTGTACCTTCTATGTGATTTCTAAATTGAATACAACCTAGCACGAAATATCTGAGTATAAATTCTCAGAATAAATCATGCATGCTATGATATGAAAAACATCCCGACTGGATTCGACACCCTACAGTGAGTAAGTAATGAAGCTGACCTATAAATACAAAGATAGAATGTTTAATTCAGAGGCTAAACATATCTTAGCATATTTAAAATATTCATCATTACCTTGGATTTGCAAACCCAACCAAAAGCCTGGTAAGGAAGGAGGGTAAGGAATGTAATAAACGCCTATATGAACATTCACATTTGCTGGCGCATTTTATCTATTCTCGTGTATGGATCATACTACACTTGTCCTGATAAGATTTCTAGTGACCATTAAGATAGGCCAGATTTTGTTAAACTGATAAAACGTTTAACAGTGTTTTGTTTAACGCAAGATTTCACGAAACTAATTAGTCGGAGCCGGACTAGCAAAGTGACCAAATGTGAATTCAGTCACTGACGGCGCTCTTTATTTTGCTCGTAAAAGTTAGATTTGCGGTACACTACTGTGTTTTCTCCGTTAAGTTGAATTAGTTTGCTTTGAAATATAACACTATCAAAATTATTAAAATTCTAGTTTTCAAGACTTCAAAAATGCTAGTTTTTATTCATGCTCGTATTTGTTATTTCTTTCAAATGAATGTTTTAATCTTTGTTATCTTCCCCAGGGGTTGAGACAATACTTGCAATTTCTGCAATCTATATTTTCCTTGCTGGTATATATACCATTTTAAGAAGGAGCTCATTTGAATAACTCACATTTGAATAATACCCACTGACTACGTGATACTTACTATATAGTACACTAAAAACGGAATAAATAAAGTAAGTGCCAAATTTCAATTAATCTCCTACTTCAAATTTACGATTAAATTTAGTAAACTTCCACGATCATTAATCTTAGTACCCACCTGCTCTTTGTTGATTGAAAAAGGGTAATGAGACCTCATCAAACCGAAAGAAAACGCATTAATTTAAAAGCCATTATAATGAAAGGATATATTAGATACTGATTAAATGTCTTACCTTTGTTATTGTTGAGAAAATCACAAATCTTTATAAAAGGCAATAATTTTAAGTAGTTCTGGTTTAATTTTGATCAAGCAAGATCAATGCATACTTCGTGAAAATTAGAATTATACCAAAGACTTGAAAAAAGTAATTGGGATATTATAAAAAAGAACTACAAGAAAGACAGTATAAAAAGAAGAATATAATAAAACATATTATACTCGTAGGTATACATTGTAACTACAACTTTTTTAAACTGCAGAATCCAGTCGTATTAGATCTACTTTAAGCAAATGTTCGGACTTAGTACAACATATCCTCTTGAAATATAAAATGTTTAAACCCTTACATTAATCCGAATTCATTTACAGGGTGTAAAAGACATGAACAGTCAAACGAAAACCATGTATTCTGCTCACCATCATAACATTTTTTTTCCTTGAAACTATACCTGGGAAATTGGTAGTTACGATTTTATTGAAGGTCAAAGTCATAATTTATTTTTCATTTTTTTATGAAAACGTATTCTATACGTTATTTCTTAATTAATGTCCTAAGAAACATTATATTTTTTTTTAGTATTTCATAACAAAAAATGGCTTCAAAACGTTAGCGTTCAATGTAGCTCACTCGATGGGCACGGACACTAACGAACGGGGTCGCCGTCAAGCAAAAATATCGCGGTTTTGCGAGTTGCGTGCGAGTTGAGCCCTTTACATTGCGCGGTACAATTTGCAATTTTTTTTAACACCAAAAAATAAAAATCATTTCCCAGCAATATTTTTTTGAAATATGTCTTATTTTGATGTATAGAATACATGGTTCTCGTTTGACTGTTCATGTCTTTTACACCCAGTATCTAGTGGAAGATTTATTTTTGTTTGTAACATCACACAAATTCGGGGTCCGCATCAACAATCCATTCTAAACCCTAAACCTTTATAATCCACTTATCAGATATATTATTGTGGGATAAATTTATTTCCTTTCATAAAGCTATTGTAATTCATTCGGTGAATTAGTTTTTATCTAGATTGGAGTAATATTTCTAATTTTATTGGTTTCCAATGTTTCTGGGGAGAAGAATCGATCCGACTTATTAGATGTCATGTAACAATACTATAAGAATGTTTAGTAGGCATATCCCTACCAAGATAGCTAACTTTATTTCTCTAATGACGGGAAGATTATATTATAATATTCAATAACATAACTACCAACAGTTACCCTTGGTAACGGTAGAATTTTGATATATTTTGTATAGGATATTTGTCAAATCTTTGGCATAGTGAGCAAAAGTGTAGATAAATAAGTTATTGAAATCTAGCATAAGTCTTTGGAAGTTCCCACTTAACTGTTGTAATAAACGTTACATGTTTGCTTTTCGGTCACTAAGTAAGCTTTGCAATAGGGTTGGACTGACAGCACTCGAAAGACTCTCTGGTGTTAGCTGCATACCGTAAGATAAGAAAATAAAGAAAAAACACAAACAGTTATCCTAATTCGGTATACAATGTAGCCCGAGATACTAGAATGGCCAATTACCAATAAGATCAACACTGTCGCCAAATATACAACGTTAATGAAGAATTCTGGAACTTTCGAAATGCGATGCATTCACAAGTTTCCCTACATCTGTTCTTGGAAGTTTCACATTTTAAGTGCCCCATATGTGGACCGCAAGCAATCTCGCAAGCGGAGTCACCACACATTCTAATTTCGCTTGGACTGTCCTATTTCAGCGCCACTTGAAGTTCCTTCACACATTGGTGCCAATTCCTTAGAAGAGCTTGCTTGAACACTGATTAATGGTTGTAGATTTGTAACGTGTTTGTCAGCAAATGCAAGTTTATTTGTTTACGTGTTTCCAAATTTTTGCAACTTCTGTCTACAAAATAATAAACTTCTGTCTACAATACAAATTATTTTGTCTCCGTTACATCTACTGAACTCCATTTTCCTGAAGTAAAAAACAATCTCATTACTTTTGAATACCTCATCCATATATGCGATTGCTTTATGATCTAACTACTTACAGATTTAATCAAAAAGTCTTAAAGAAGTTTTATATTACGAGCTTCCAATATGAAGAGTTTTTGTGGTACTTCTCCAAAATTGGCTTTTGTTTTCAATTACATTAAGTATTATATGAAAGTTTAAACTTTCATGACTATCTTTTAGAATACGTAATTAATTTTGAAGTTTTAAAATATTCTGCTCGATTATAATTCGTCTTGCCTGGGCGACACAAACCGCGAAAGATAAAACTTCTTCTGCAATTCATTGAACATTTTTATTTATTTGTCCTTAATCTTTTACAAAAATATGTCAGCATAAATCTTCCATTTTTGGAACAAGAGCCAAGAGTTTCAAGTACACCTATTGTGTGGGGCCCTTTGCTTAGGGAGGCGAGAACAAATGCTCCCACGGGCTGTTTGAGAGGAAAACATGTTTTGGTTACTTAAGGTAACACTACTTACTGTTGCTTTAGTACTATTTTAGCTTGGCACACCGGCTTAAGTTACATCTGCTACTTCACACTTTATTTATATTTTCCGGATCCGAAATAAGGTGATTAACTTACATTTTCAAAAAAAAAAGTCAATTTCATTCGCTATGTAATATCGGCAGAGTAGAATAGCATCACCCCATATCCTCCAATGTCTGTCGTAAAAGGCGACTAATGGATCAGCAAAGGGGTATTGTATTGATCACCTTATACTCCGTCCATCAATACGCAAACTCCTTCGATGACAAGGAGAGGCCTTGTGTCCCAGCAGTGGGTCGAATTATGAAGGCTGTTGTGGTGATGTCAATTTCATATAGGCAATGCAAATATCAATGTATTTAATACTTACGCGTAGGATAATTCATATTGGAATTCTCCAACTACAGTAGACTTCGCAATCCTCTTTTTTGTTCTTTATAATGCTACTAATCTCATTATAAGAGAATAATAAATCCCTAGTTTTCGCAATAAATGTTTGTAACGTTGTTATATTAGTAATTCCATTAATTATTTCCAAATTCCAGAAATTCAACCAATTGGACATGAAAATGTATATTTCCCCACTTCAACTTAATATTACAAAGTGAACTTCTGACTGGATGTAACTATAATTAATGATGTGCCATTCAACACCGTTTTATTAAATATCAAAATGACAGATGATAAAACAGTGTTCGGTAATGTCTGATGCCAGTGTCATTTATTTTCTTTCTCGGTACCCACTTAATGATATTTCTTCTTAATGATTTCTCATATATTCTAAATGAAACATAAAACTATATTCATTTGCTAATATTAGGTTGTGGGTTTTGAATAAAAGTTAAGAATCTAAATACCGAGGAACTGTTGAAAAATTATAAATCTTCATTTTAAATTTATTGAAAATAATAAAAATACTTTGACTAGTCGAAAGGGCAATCTTAAATTAATCCTATATCTTTTGACGTCTTTTTTTTCTATAAAGTTCCCTAGAAAAACACTATTTTATTGCGATAATATTATTTTAAGTAACTTTGTATTAGCATAAGAATCATACATAACTAATTGACTCTAACTTACTAGGAAGCGAGTACTCCTCATATACGGAAACATAAACTAACCTTATGGAGAAGTTCGACATTACTTTCAGTTACTCAAACTTTATGATAAATTAAGTGTTCATATTCAATATACAATACAGTATATGTTGTTTTGTTATCATCTTCATCAGCCTTTATAGTGCCTTTATACCTTCCACTGGTCATGGTAGAAACATACTTGGCAAGTCGAAGTTTTAACTAGGCCGAATAGCTGAACGTGCCTTTCAAAACACGATAGTGGCTTTTTATGTTATACATTTTTATGATACCTATACCTAACGATTGTTTAGTTCTCGAAACAGTGCGATAGCACTATGTTTAGTCAGCTCTAAATTTAAGGGAGAAAATGCCGTTAAGCCTCCATTCTTTCTCCACCAAAACTAATGAAACTATACCGTAACTCGCGAGGACTTACGATCTCTGAATTTCCATGAGTTATGCTTTCACTTCTGACATTCTCATTGAGAAAGTTTCAGATAGAGTCGTTATCGATTTGCGGGTAAAACACTGGATGTTTCTGTGAAGTTTTAATGTTTGCCATTATATTCGTTCTTTAATTTATTATTATGACAATGTGTTTATTTATTTGTATATGAAACTGTTTAATTTACTTTGCTGATTCGAATTTCATTATAACAGGGCTATGTAAATATCGGTATGCATGAACGCAAACTTGTAATATAATCTAATCTCAAGTCAATTTATATTTACGTACAACTTTGAGGGTCTTGCTTTGCATAACCAGAAGCCATGATAGCAAAATGTGATACGTATAATTTAAAATATAACAAGTATAATTAACAAAAGACAGTGCTAAAGAAAATGTGACTACTTTACATTTAAATACTAAAATAGCTTTAAGAAGTAATAAAAAGTTAACGATTCCTTTTTGCTCGTGATCCAAGGGAGACATTTGTGAAATAAAAGATATAAGGAGTCTTATAGATATTCCTGAACTTTGATAATTAAAGAGTTTAATAGCTTATTCCAAACCCTGTTAACTTTTTGAACTGTTTCGAGAAGTTACAATTTTAAACTAAAACCATTATATCATTTAAAATATAATATCTTACTTTATATATTACAATAATTTTATTGTGGATTTCTAATCTGATCTACGAGTACCTAATCCATTTTACAGTTTTTTTTTAATATTATAGTATCAAAGATTTTATAATCCTGTTTCTAGAAATATTGTTAAGTAAGAGTCGACTTTCGGACCTCTTGATTTCTGAGTCTGAAAATCAATATCTAAAATCTTTTTCTTGAATCAACTAAAAAATTACTTTTAAATCATCACACTTCGTTTCCCTGTCACCGCTTCGTGATAAATTTGAATTAGAGTAAAAAAAAAACTATTTTTAATATGTCGCACGCTTAATAATAAACCGGAATAAGTCAAAAAATCAGGATTTCCACTTTTGTTAATAAAACGAACTAACTCCGAATAAAGAATGTGTCTTGGGGAATAAACGGGGTATAATTTTATATGCGTTCACTGGGTGCAATAGACTCAGTACTCTATTCCTACTATATTTATATTAAATAATAATAATAATAATATATGAACACATGTTCATGCCAATTATCTAGCCCAAAGTATATGTTATGGATACTAGATACCGGACATTTTTTACACATAATAATTTTAGATATTTTTATAAATGAACTTAAATAAATATATATATAATCAACAATGACTCGTCAACAAATCTTCGTGTCCGTAACACAAATATTTGCCGCTATTAGGATTCGAACCCGGACCTTTTGATGTGTAGGCAGCTATACTGACCACTCCACCAAGACGGCGTTAACGCTTATATAATTAATTACTTTATGCTATTTTCAGCACGATCAATGAAAATTTGAAAAAAAATACTACTAAATTAAGGGAGATATACACTTCGTGTGTTAGTTTTATGTTTAAAATTGAGAACATCCATATTTTTAACACTTATTCATGGAATTAATCCCTAAACATAAATTGTAAGTACCATGAAAAAAGCAAATACTAAATGTCAACCTTCAATAATTAAACTTTTTTTATAATAATAAAGAATCTTTATGAAAACCAGAATTCAGCGGACTTTGAATAAAAAAGAAAATTGTGTAACTTTGTGCATAGTAATTAATCCCTTAACTTTGTTTCAGTCTAATTTTGAGTCTGCCATTTACTTTGTGTCACAGTTAATATCACCTTCCTTACTTTCTTCATCTTGTTTATAAACAGTGATTAATACTAACGACAATACCCAGAGATGATTTTTGGCGTTAACTTGTCTGTAATGAGTTGTTCTTACAATGGAATTCTCCTTTTTTTGTTGTCTTACCTACTTTGCTTAAAATATTGTATTGTAGTTGGCATTGGCATTTGTTAAATTATGACAATAATTTTAAATTTATTTATTGCCTATTTACTATATGGATACTTTACTTTCATAGAGTTTACTATATGGATACTTTACTTTCAAATTTAGATATTATTGAAACGATTGCGAAAATCTTCTTTTCTCTTTGTCTCGACTCTGTATTAATTAAATCAACCAAGATATTTAATATCACCCTTTTAATTGTTGTTTGTTTTACAACAGTATTTTTATAGCTAAGTATTAGGTACTATAATAATGAGGTCAGTTGTACATTTGCACCTAGATGGTATACGAATGCATTTTTTCGACTTCTAGAAGCATTGTTCTAGAATGGTGCCGCATTTGCATAGAAACAATTGGCCTCATTTGCAAAATTTCCAAAATGCAGAATGGCGACTTTAAATCGACCTCTATGTGGAAATCCCGAGAGTTTCACATTAGAGCTTCGTGGATTCGGGTCTTATTTATACGTTTATACCCTACACGACATTGTTTCCCGCCTGCTTATTTTTTCCACAAACCGACGTGAAAATATCACAGGCTTTTGTCACAACTCGCAAACACATTAATAAATCTCAAGAATTGACTATTACTACGTCTTCTGTGATCTGAGAGCTAATCTTTTTGGTGTAAGTTGTTATAGGAGTTGTTTGTGTACCATTTGTCAGAAAGATTGCATTCCGAGAATTGCTTTTGAGTATGTTTAATGTGGATCGTAATAGCAAATCATTGCACTCCTCAAATGTATTAGTATATTTTTTTAGAGATAAGTCTTAATATATTTTTTTTACACTTCACAAATATGTATAAAGGAGGCTTTGATTATGTCAGAAAATCGCCTTTGTTCCGAAATAAATCTAGGATTATATTTTTAAGCGGATCAAAATCATGAATAATTTAGTTACTCGTAATTCAAAACTTTGGACTTCACATATTATCATTGCCATACAAAATCTAATAGGAAGAATTATAATTTGACTTGAATTATAATTTGTTCAATGAGCTTGGATAACCATCTTTTGTACGGCCCACTGCATATTGAGTATTTTTTATTTTATTGGGAATAGCAAACGGTTATATTTACATTAAATGTTTATAATGAAAAGCAGTGTTAGTACTTAAATTAATAAATGCATAAGCAACTGCATTACCTCTTCACGGATTAATATTAGGTTCATATAGAAACATATTTTCATAGTAGTATTTAAAGTAATTGGGCCGAGAAGTATCATGTTCAACGAAAACTGTAATCACTGAAGACTTGAGTGAAAAACGCAAAGCCAAACCATAAAAAGAAGTAATAAATTTTAACGCCTTCAGAATTTCGGGTGATATAACACGGGTCATCCTTAGAAATTTTTATGATTTATCATTTCAAATTAATGAGCCACTCGGTATTTTCTACAACGAAACTTTGCTCTGTTAATAGGAGCATATGTGAGTAATAATATTTTCTATTAAGGTTATCGTATTTGCTTTTTTATTTATCGTATTAAACTGGACTAATAGGTACTCCACTTCTTAAGCGGCTAATCCGTTATGCAAAACGTTTCCTTAAAAATATCTAGACTGGAACTAAAAAATAATAGAGTCCAATTCTTATCTCAATATTCGATATGTCATCAATTAAATCTTTAAACTACTGGGATCAAAAACAAGTCACATACATGTATTTGCCCTAACCCTAACTTCGTAGTTCTGGTCATAAAAAATACGCTAACGTGCTTCTCTTGTACATCCAAAGCTCTGGTTATCTCTCGAATATTCCGGAAATTTATCGTAACATTTCTGTGACTTTCACACATTATGCTCAAGTGGTGCAGTTTAGTTCGCTCCGTTTAGTTTTTATAGCTTAAATGCCGAAAGGTAACGTTTGCCAAAATCGTTATAAAACCTATTCAATTACATCATGACGTGTTGAAGATTCTACATCAGTAGGTATATTTACATTCATCACGTAAATGAATAAAAATAATTACTGATAATCATAATGTATTTTCTCGAACAATGTTATGTCACCATACAATTTATTAAAAACGGACATTTTTACAATTTTGCTCTGTCTTTGCTCTACTTACTAGTGTTGCTCATATAAAGAATGATTGATAATGACAAGGAAAGAATATTGGAATAACTATATAAGAGAAGAAGAAAAAAAATAATAATATCTACTAGACAGTGAAAATTTGATAATTTTCAAATAAATTTTCAATGCGTCAAATGCTTGCTTGGTTTTTGTTAAAATAAAGAACGTTTGATCATTCCTTTTTAATTTAATAAAAATATGTCATACGAATCACGAAAGTTAAGCAATAGTTTTAAATCATCTTCTTACAACATGTAGGCAAGCCTTTTCTTCCTGAGTGTGACAACTTGTTACATTCATAATTGAATTTTGTTGGTAATGCTCTCAGAAAGCGATTTAACAGGAATTTCAATCGAAATTGCTTTGTCATGATAAATTGTTCAGCTTTTTAAAGGCTGACTAGATCTAACAATGAATGACTAATGGAATCAATTGTTGACAAAACCTAGGTAGGTATCCAATTCGATTAATCTGTACTTTGTAATAGAATACCTTTAAGGTCTTAATGGCTTGACAACTATCTCAGCGAAGATCCAATTCACACTTTCGCTTTACAAATCAAAGGTTACAGTTATTTCATAGCTAAGTCTACTTGACCTTCACCTTTCTAACTTACAAGCAATTCATATAATTTCTGATTAAGTATTGTATTTCGATTTTGAATTCCAAGACTCTGATCTTAATTTAAGGTTTATAACTTTCTGATTGTGTTCTGGATAACAGTAATCTTTTTCAAATTCGTTTTCAATGGCAAAGTAAATAATTAATCCTTTAGCGGCATGTCAAGCCAGACTACCCAAAGCTGACCAATTTGTTCAGTTTTTCAGATTCCAAAGATTAGATCTATGCTGGAAATCAGACATTTGGTGGTAACACTGGCAACCTATCGTGCAGTACTTAATTGTTTTATACAGGGTGACTGGTAATTAGTAGCGGACCCGTTAAGGGGAGATAGAAGAGGAAAATACTAGTCGATTTCACTATGGGATGAAGGTACTGCCCAAAATCGAACCGTTTCTGAGATATTAATTTTTAAGAATTTTATAAAAATCCGAAAAACACATCCGAACGCATTAAATTGCAGAAGCGGAATGAGAGTGATTTGCCAGCCTCTCGTTGCTGCTAACTCTTGCTATAGCGGGCTCGCTCACACCTCTAGTTGGTATGAGATTGATGATGTTATTAAATTCTAAAATAATTAATATCTCAGAAACGGTTCGCTTTCGGATAGTACATCCTATAGTGAAATCGACTAGTATTGCCCTCTTCTATCTCCCTTTAACGGGTCAGCTCTTAATTACCAGTCACACTGTATACTGTAACTAACAGATATTCTTAAAGTGAGAAAAGGACAGATGCGTTTGTTGTTCGCTATCCGTCGACAACTTAATCTTTGCACTGCAGTTAGCATATTGTTTAAATTCCCAATATCACTACAATTGTCCAGTACGATATAGAGATTAATAATTAATTATGTCACTATGATAAGTCATCATAAGTGCTCAGCATAGAGAGAATGAAATCATTTTCTTTATCTCTATGCTAAGCACTATTGCCACAGTATCTGGTCTCATTAGAACGTTGATTTGAGAAATTTATTGGTCCCCTGAATTTGGAACCGAACCACTCTGGAGTTAGCCATCCGATGCCGACAGATTAGAGTAGCATCACCCCATATCCTCCAATGCGTGTCGTAGAAGGCGACTAATGGATCAGCAAAGGAGTAGGCATTGATCACCTTATACTCCGTCTACCAATTCGCATTGGGCAAGCGTGGTGGACTACTGCCTAAACCTTCTACGATGACAAGGAGAGGCCTTGTGTCCCAGCAGTGGGTCGAATTATAAAGATTGTTATGGTGATGATGATGGCTCTGGAGTATTTCTAATAGACTGGCATTTATTATTGGCTCCTGTAAGAATATCTATGTATAACTATGTCGCAAAGAAAATGCATAAAAACATAAAAAATAGGCATCATTTAGCGGTACGTGTATTTTTGACGTGTTCTATTTACATTATAATTAATTATAATCCCTAGATCGTCCCAGCTGTTAAATACTAGCACTAAATAGTACTAATAACAATTAATATCATCTTTCTAACATGTGACATGCAATAAAGATATTTGAATTGAAATTAGTGACGTTATCGCATGCACGATTTAATTTAAATTTTTACCTGTGTTAAACTTGGGGTCATTTATTTACTGAAAGAATTTATTATTAATAATTGAGTGATTATACAACACGAGAAACTGAAAATGAAATCTTGGTCCTTATATGTACGAGTATAATACCTTTTCTCGATATACTCGTATGTGGCAATTTTAACTTTAATAGTTAACGTGGGTAAAATAAGCTACCCACAGTCGTCATTAATAGTTAAACATCATTATTATCAACGAGGCTGGTGCTGTTATTGCATTAGTGCAAATTGGACGTAATCGCCATTTAATACCTCTGAAATTATATTCATAATTATGTTGTTGTGAGGCCTGAACGTTCAAAAGTATTTTTTTTATATTCAAATGTATGTACATGTCTGATAATCCAAATAATTGATGTTTTTATATTCCGCTTTTCTCAACATACATAATCTCTCAAAACAAGAACATTTGCTGTAACTTTGTGTCGGTAGTACGCAGTATCAATGTTTGCACTTTGTACAAGGTTAAGCAAGTATTCTCTAAATAGCTGCTTTACGGCCACTATTACTTATTTTGATAGCGTCCCCGCAGACTCATTTATTCGCAAAACTTTTGGAACAGCTTTTCTATCCGATATATCTATCGGAATTACTTCTAAGTCCTTAAGAGTGGGCAGAATATACCAAAGTTTGAGTCCTTCAAGATTAGAGGAAGATACCACAATTGCTTTGAATCGATACCGAAACAAAACTGTAATTAAATCAGTAGAAAATTAATCAATTGAAAATTTCAACAATAGGGCTTCGTTATTATCTCTTTGTTCTTATTTGCATAGCTTGAAGACACAAATCAAAATGACTTCATAAATCAATTGTGGCAATGCCTAAGTATATATTATATCATTCGTGGTAATACAATGTTGGGCCTCAGAAAGCCTATTATAATGATGCTTTAGGATAATTATTTCATTTGGTTCATAATAAAATGTGTCCAACAGATAAAACGTCTGAAATGCCATGGCACACTCCACTGAAAAGGCTTTAAATGAATAGCTGACGCAATTAGCTGCTGTGAGATAGAGCCGATTGCATTTACAAAATATAAAGAAATTGAATTGTAAATAATTTTAGAAATATTCATTTATATTAAAATCATCGGCTTTTGACAACAGAAGCAATGTTATGTGTTCTTTTAGTATTACTATGCCAGACGTCTTCAAAACTAGCAACTTTTCCACAATTTTAACACAAATGGAAGTACTCTCTTAACTTAAGAAGACAACTACAAATTGTTGTTGTGTTTCGTAGGTTATCTAGTTGAACAACTGGAGACCGTTTATTCTGTTTACATTCTACTGGCTCATTCCCCATGACTTCCAAGGATTTGTAGTTTAATTTCTTCAACTCAAACATTTCTCTTGCCTATAATAAAATTATGTCTAATGTAATTAAAATTTTTCAGCTGCGAAACCATTAAGCTAGGGATTCGAAACTAAATCCCTACCTTAATGGTTTCGCAGCTAAAAAATTTTAATTACATTTTTACAGGTCTACAATTTGGTGAAACTATAACATCTTTAGTCTTTACAAAAATAAAATACACCAGCGTACATTATTAGTGACAATACAAAATTAAGCACGAATATATTTCTGAAAATAAATGTAACTTATGGTACTTAAAAATGATGTAAATGTAACTGCATATTATTACCATTACTAAGATGCTTTGGACTGCGTTCTTTATAAGAGAGGTGTTATTAAAATTAGATATAAATATTTTTTAAAAATTACATATTGAAAAGCATCGATGTAATTGAATTAGCAAGATTTGCTGTGATTTGGCAATAATATATTGTAAATTTTTAGGACTCCTTAGTAAATATCATTTTATTAAAGGAAACTATTAAATGGACTTGGAAGGCGAAAACATTGTTGAACGAAAAGTAATTTTAATGTAAATTTGATTTTTTATTTAGTAAGGACACCTGACTTTGTATTATTACGCAACTGCAATATATTCCTGTTTGGTAAAGGTATCCATAAGGTCAGTAACAACACCGCAGAGAATCGTAGTCCGCAGCAAATTAGACTATTCTATCTCGGCCACGGTGCGGTCAATATTGTTATTTTTTGGTGAGACAAAACATCGAATGTTCAAAATATTTCGTTCGGAAAAGGCGGTTCCTTAAGTACTTTGGCGGTCGTTCCAACGTTATTTATCGCTAATGATTCAGTAGATGTCCTACGGAAAGCTACGTTTTTGTACTGATAGAAAGAAAAGGGACCAATGTTACCTATCTGACGAGACGTAACGTAAACAAACTTATGTAGGACCTTAAGTCCTCTTCTCTTCTAGGATTTCAATAGCCACAACATTGCATGTTTTATCTTCGACGCGAAAAAAACAAGTTTATTTATGTCTCTATCCCAAGGCTTTGTATAGCAATAAATTGTTTTTGGATCTTTCTTTTTAGCCACGCTAAAATATGTTTGAAAAAAATGGTCATGGCAAGTGTGGGCACGTATTACCATAAAGTTTTCTAGTCAAATACTATCAGACAAATCTTCCTCTATAATAAAATGTAAGGAGCACCGCACATCGCACGCGCCGCGTTCTATGTGCGCTGCTCTGCAGAGATGCGGTGCGGCGCGGTTTATCGGCAATGCATGCTGACGTTTCGTGTTGACCTTAGTACTACCGACGAGGTGCGGTGCGAATGGCAACCGCCCCGCGCCGCGTCTGGCAACCGCACCACGCTGCGTTCGATGTGTGGTGCTCCTTACTCCTTAATGCAAATGTTTTGATCCCTTGTTGCATAAAATATAATTATAGGAATAGTAATTATTACTTTTTGTAGTAATTGTTTAAATTTCAAACTTCAAAAATACTCTCTATTGCCATTTTATCCTATACACAAGTTGTTATTGTATGCGTTTCATGAAAGTAGTCTTGTAATAACTATTTAGCATTGCTTGGCGACAGATATTTTAATACTTCTGATGAGGTGGCGAAATCTGATATAAAATTTTCAATATATCACGTTGAGAATCTTGAAACCTTGATAGTATATAATAATGACCATTGATAGGAATCCTTTTGCATCAAAATAACACCACTTTCACTGCACAGATCTACTTGGGCACAGTACACTGAAAAAGAAACACTAACCAAAAGGTTAGTCACTGTACTGAGATCAACATTCTCGTTTTCAGAATCTTTTATATCTGAGGCAAGAATTGACTATCCACGGTGTAATCTGTAATAGATCTTTGCAGTTCGTTCATTTTAAAAATTGTATTCGGAAGCGGAAGATTTTCATTTTCCGATGGTCCGTAATATCTTTTTAAGGGCCATTTCACAAAGTTATCGACAACAATTTATCATGTCAAATCTTGAATTAGATTTGATGCATCATGCTAGAAAAACGGTAAAGCGACATTGTGTTATATTGAAATTTTGTATGTAACATAATGGAGCTTGTGTTTTTTTAATTTAAATACTTAGTTAATCAAGTGATTTTTATAAATATATAGTTTTGTTTTTCTTGAATTAAATTTCACTGGTTGAAAAGAAATTGAACTCTTTGCTTTGAGGAAAAAGTAACTTTCACTTTCATCAGTCTAAGTTAAGTTATGGCATCATAATAGTCTCCCGCTCCATGCTTCCAAGTTATCGAGGTAGGAGCAGAATCAGCCATAGATAATAATATAGTTATTGCTGCAACTGTTACTGTCTATCAATCAGTTGGGCCTTGATGATGACGTCAAGCTACTAAACTCTTCATGTAATTCAAACTATCACACCCTTGTTTCGCAGACAAAGATCTCATAGAATTTCGTCTAGCAGAAAATGTTTCATAGAATATTTGGGTCTTGTATTTTTATTTAGTTAGAATGTTATTGTATCAATGATATTTACTGAAATGAAACATATGTCACAGAACCATGTGGTGTGTACAGACGACGCACATAAGGCTACCATCAATTATCAAATTTTCACTAAGTAATTTTCAACCTTATTTCGTATCATAGAGTTCACAGTCCATTGAAGAAGTTTGACAGTTTGAGGTAGCGTGATCTGCCATCATCTGTACCTACATGGCTGAGAGTTCGGTAGATGCAGGGTTATTTTTTATGACTATACCGTTTTTGAGAGGTAGGTACAATGACCAGTTGGAGTGTACTGTTTTTAAGAGATTCTTGTGTGTTATGTAACCTACATGGTTGAGCGATAGGTTGGTTCGGGGTTAGTTTTAAAATTGAGTATTTTGCGTTTTAATTATTCTATAAAATGATAATATGAGAAAACTTTAATGTGAAACGAAATTCCGTAAATCTATTATCTATGAAACAACGTACAACCTTGTCGCACACGTACCACGTACCGCAGAGGGCCGAGCAGCCCATGCCCAACAGTGATAAGTACGTAGACTGATGTTGATGATTACAATTTATATTCTGTTTATCAATACTAATGTTTGTACAACTATTTTGTTACAAGGAATTTGTTATGCTTTACAGTATAATTATACTAAAAGCATTTTAATTCAATTAACTACCTACAGTAATTATTAAAATGCGCAATAACAAATTAGTCTTGAGACTCTTCATTTTAAATGTCTCAGACTAATTACTATTAACGAATTAATTGAAAGTCACGTTAATACTATTCCAGAATTTTCTTAGGAGCGAGTTTGCTTAAATTCTGTGCGATAGAATGAAAATTATAAAAGCTAGTATTTATTTTGTAGTGAATTATTTACATGTTAAAATGTACAACCGGGAGCCTGTCTCTAATTAGCGTTGTATGAATTGACTAGCAATCTTTTAATTAATCACCTGAAATATAGACTAGGTAAAGTCCAAAGTCCATACTTTGGACTATATCTAGTAAAGTTTAAAATATTTTCATTATAGCAGGTGTTGCAAAAAACAGCTTTGCAAGCATCTGGCGAAGTAAAATAACCGCCTAAATGAACTGGCTTATTTATTTATTTGCTATTTAAATATTCAATATTAAGCTATAACAGTTTCACATTGCCTCAAAGACATTTTTGGGGAAAAAATTGCAACTTTTGAGCTATAACAGCTGGCTTAGCCCCACTACTTCCAAGTCTGTGTTAGGGTTCGAGAGTTGTTTGACAGGTTTTTAGCTTACCTCAAGTACCTACTCAAATATGTCTATCAGGCCTTGGGCTACAAAAGGGTTCAACCTTAGAATGGTAAATAAATTTTTTGGCGTACTGTACTTCTACTAAGATCTAAGTGTCAAGTATAATTGATTCTCTTGCTAGCGGTAATAAAAAGGTGTGCCTAAATAATCATATTCAAACCAGTTGATTATTCTAGAGTTTATACTTGTCCTAAAATCTGTTGTCACATAAATATAAAATTGCGCTAGACAGGTAAGAATTTCAAATCGTATAGTAGAACTGGCAGGTATTATAAAAGCTCCCAGTTTAAAATTTTGCTCCTTGATTCAGTTACTGAACAAACATACTTTACTCGGAATCCCTCGTGTCAAACTATCTGCTGAATCGTTCGTGAGTCCGGCTTTATTTATAACTTAGTCTGACATTAAAAAGCCCACTGTTTTATGTGTTTCAGAATCAAATATCATTGTTTCAATTGCTCGCCTTATATTTATGACGTCCAATTGGAATATATTTTCTTTGATTGTTCCCATCACTTAATCACTATTGTTGCGTAGGCATCACTCTGGTTGAGTTGGAAGTTTTATAATAAGATTCCAGCTTATTTAAATTGTGTAAAGAAAAATAGCTTTATACATACCTGCTTGACATCATCATTCACAACTTGCGTTACAAAGTAGAAGTCAACTTCACCTTGCAGGAGATTCTAATGCCACTAAATATGTATAAAATAAACTCGTGTCTTGTGTTTGTGATCACTCTCCTCCGAAACGGCTCTACTGATTATCATAATAATCAGTAGAGCCGTTTGGTTTTTTTTAATTTTCTTAAATTATATTTGGTACCTGTATGAGAATAGATCGTAAAGTGTATTTCATACCGCTAAAAAGAAAATATACACATATAGCAGAACAACCTTTGCGGGGTCAGCTAGTATTCTATATGTTTCTGTCAGTAATTTGCCGAAGCTCCATGAGATATGGGATATAGTCAGCGCTGGCAGAGTGTGAGTGATAAAATTGTTGTAAAATAATAATTATCTACCCTTTAGGTACCAGCTTTAAGCGATAAAGTTTTTTTTCGCATTCGACGCTAAATTGATGTAAACACTGAACAGTTGTGCCTAAAATACTTACATACTTATTCCATGCTTGTAAGTGCATATAATTCTATTATACTAGCGAGCAACGTGCCCTTACCCTGCCCCTTTACACGCTTAACCTTTCTCTGTTCTGTGCGCCTAACACATGTGCGAAGACAGATAACGGTACAAGTCACGTTTTTATTGTTGTGGAGACTACTTTATGAAAAAGTTCATCTCAAACTCCACGTAGAGGTCAAAATTGCTGGAAACAACGATACACAAAACTGCAAAGTTTCCTAGCTTTGAAAATATTTTCCTGGAAACAAATTCAGTACTCGTAGCTTATTTCATCCAAAGCCGCTTTTACCGCTTAAGAGCCGAAGCTGCGTTGAGCGGACGCACGCTCGGTTCCATACAAAATTCCTCCTCCGCGGAACCCCGCGGAACGCAGTTTCAAGCCTTAACTTTTATTATTTGCGTTAAGATTCCAACGTGACGGTGGACCTAGACATGTAGACAGCAGTGTTATTTCGTTAAATATAGACCTAAATAACGGAAAGGAAAGATACCTTATAGTATAAGAATGTGTCTTTGAAGCAGGTAATTAAATTAAAATGTTAATTTTTACCGTGAGCAATACGTGAATTTCTACCATGTCATTTTTGGCAGTCGCTTTACAATATAGTTTCATGACAGGTTCTCTCTCGGCTTTATTTATTATTCGGGGCATCAAATTCAGTAACAAATATCCAAAGAGCTATGAAGCATCGATAGACCGTAATCCATCACTTGTGTAATATCAGATGGCCTAGTGTCTGTCATCAGACAAAAAATAACATTGAACGATCGATTTTCAACTTAAGAGATAGGAGGATTGTTTAAATTCAACTATATATAAATATATGCAGTAAGTATTTGAAGGCTATAGAAGCTTGCAACTTGATGTCACTGTCCAGTTGTGACAACCAGGTTAAGGGAGGTTACTCTCTTGGGGATTTGAAAACCTTACTTACCAACATAAATACACCAAGTGGCGTTCTATCCTGTATTTTTCCCTTAGACTTTTCTAAAGTATATGATTTGAAAACTTAAGTGTTCGGTACGATGTTTCCTACCTTTTTTAATAACGCTATTAGGTAAACCATTATTAAACACTGTCCTTGTTGCCGAGCCATCCTAGGTCTACCTTTTTATACGATTATTATACCTTTTTATAGTTTACTTTTAATATTGATTAACGTTGACACAATTCATTGTATTGCTCGACTTTTCTGTTTTATGTAAAATATCTAAATTAAAACCCATATTTTTTACGCAATTCTTCGCTCTTTCATTTCATTAGGAGATACCATTACCCATCCACCAGCTCTCCGCTTCAGTCCAGTTGCTTGGTTAAGCAGCTTTATACCATTCAATGATATTAATTTTTTTAAAATATAATATCATTGATACCATTCATTTTATTAACAACGTGTCTGATAATCTGAGTAAGTTAGATATGAGGAAGTTTGCGTCGAGCTTAGGGCGATTTTCATTTGTGTCATTCATTTGTACAATAGGTGCCAGTCACCGAAACTGATCAAAGTATTTTGCTTGGACAGCGGGCGTAAGCAACCAAATCATGCCAATCGTTGCAAATTTGTGAATTACTTTGAAGAACGCGTTTAGGTATATTATTGACCCGTCACTTCTCTCTAAGATTACCTAATCTGTCTAAATGTGCCCAACACCTTGTATATACCTATATACAAGGTGTTGGGCACATGGGGCACCTACCCATGCTAACATAGTCATATAAATACTATGGTGATATTAAAAATTCAAAATTGTAAAATATTTTTTTTTAATTTTCCATACATTTTGTTTTTTTGACCAATTCAATTTTTTTTACAACAAAGTTTTTGGTGTCACCATAGTATTTATATGACTATGTTAGCATAGGTCGGTGCCGGCTGCATACCCCATGTACCAAACACCTTGAATATAGACACACTGCACCTTAGTCGTTATTTAAGGATCTGGTTGTTTTTTTTTTTCAAAGAAAATATTTCATGTACAGTCAACTGCACGTCGGGCTATACAAAACTGTCAAATTTCTCCAAACGATTTTCAACCTAAGACTATTCAATATAAAGTGCATAATCAATTGGGAAAATTTGACAGTTTGTGGTAACCCAACGTGCTGTTGTCTGTACATTAATTTTTCCCCTTCTAAATTTTAATGAGAAATTGTAATAATAGGTATTGTTTTAATATTCTCTCTGGGAATTTTACTATTTTTAAGTATTCCTCTGCCCTCTTCACTAACTCAAGAAGGCTTTGGATTAATTTTAACTCCAAACGGAAACATGTGGAATGTATTCGGTAACAACAATGACGAAATTATCATACCTATATCACCATATTAACACCGCTCGTCAGGATTATATTCTAGCCACTAAAACTTAATTGATAAAAATAAGATGACAGTATTAACAGAATGAAAAACCTGGCATTAAAATTTGATTTCATAAATGCATTAATAATTTTAGCAAGCGGGAAACAGTACTATTTACATACTCACTCCAATTTAAAGCATACATACCTACATAAAATTACACACGTAATCCCATGAGGGGTTGAGTAGAGCCTTAGTTAATCATTTTCATTACACATAAAGTACATCTGGCAGTATGGTGTCTTCTAACACATGTGACAGGTTGCCAGCCTGTAAAAGGGGCACTAAACCTAAAAAGTAGCAATCCTTCAGTAAACAATATAACGCAAAAGGCACCAGAAACCAATTTAAAGCAAATTAGCGAAATATGCAAAGAAGTAAAATTATGAATGTCTACTACAAATAGCGGGCTTTTTGCGCGCTTAAAATTGCAGTAAACACTAGACATTCATAGCTTACTAAAATTTCTATCGCAATCTTAATTCTGCGAAACATTTCACTTTAAGAGCCTCTAAAACTGCAAATCTTAGAACAATAAAGAAACGCCTTGCATTCATTTCAACGTTCCGTTTATCTGTCGTATTAGTGCGTTATTGCCCCGATTCGGCCGAGCGAGTGCCGCTCACTGTAAACGCCACTACTGCGAGTTGGCAAACAACTATACCGCCGTAGTTTCAGCTGGACTCCTATATTGAGTTTCAGTGAGATTATCAGGGGTTTCGCTGAAGCCTTTATTGCTTATGACTCTGCAGCTGAGATGCCCATAGCAGCGTTTCATGAATGATGTCAAGACCTTTGTTTTTTAAACGAATTTCAGCAAATAAAAAATATTTTTAGCAAAAAAATAGGAAAACCGACTTCAATGCGTACAAATTTAAACTAAAAAGTAAGAAATAAATAATATTTTTATGAAGTAGTTGAAAAGAGCGTCATAGAAAACCAAGGAAAGTATTGATACACATTTATATTTCTTTATTTATAATTCATACTCCGATATATTTGGAGCCGGTGCCAGCTAGCCAAGGAGGATAGTGTTTGCAATTTTCGAACTTCACGGAGCGGCGGATTATTTCTCATCTTTATTATGCACTCATTATTATGTATAGTTAATGGATTAATCAAGTACGTATCTATTAGGTAAGTTTATTTTGCTTAGGCTGGCACCGACTCCAAATATATCGGAGTATGAATTATAAATAAAGAAATATAAATGTGTATCAATACTTTCCTTGGTTTTCTATGACGCTCTTTTCAACTACTTCATAAAAATATTATTTATTTCTTACTTTTTAGTTTAAATTTGTACGCATTGAAGTCGGTTTTCCTATTTTTTTGCTAAAAATATTTTATGGAATAATTTTATTTTTGCGTTTACAAACGCGTAAATATAATATTAGGAAAATGCACTGAAAAAATCGACTTGCCTCAGGCGGGACTCGAACCCGCACCTTCCACAATCCGGGTGGAATTGGTCAACGCGTCCACCCGGATTGTGGAAGGTGCGGGTTCGAGTCCCGCCTGAGGCAAGTCGATTTTTTTCAGTGCATTTTTCTAATAAAAGTATTTTATTTTATTATTTTTAGTGGAAATCACTACATAGTATAAAACAAAGTCAGTATCCGCCGTCTGTCTGTCCCTATGTATGCTTAGATCTTTAAAACTTCGCAACGGAGTTTGATGCGGTTTTTTTTAATAGATAGAGTGATTCTTAAGGAAGGTTTATATGTATAATACATGCATATTCACATAAGCATTGCACCCGTGCGAAGCCGGGGCAGGTCGCTAGTCAAGTATATTTTATTGAAAATGGATAGGCCTACTGGATAGGCGCTCATTAAAACTTAACGGAAACGTAAACAAAATTTTTTTATGTTAATAATGATTTGTTCATAAAGGGTCGAATTTATATCGATACAATTTATACGGGCCATCTCTGATCTTGACAAACCTAAAAAAAGAATCACTAAAATCGAGTCGTAATACTCATAATTGACGGAGTATCAGGTAACAAACACAAAAAAGAGTCGGATAGAGAACTTCCTCTTTTTTTTAAGTCGGTTAACAAATTATATCACGTCTCAGACCTATAGCTCATTACAAATGCCTACCATTCATTCAGAATGAATGGTATAGTTTGAAACTTGAAGAGAAACTAGTTATTTAACTTAAATTCATATAAAATAATTTGTCATAGTTTATGTGTTGACTATTGGACCTACTAACCAAAATTTCAATATCGCATATTAGGTTTTAGCAAGTTCAAAAAAAATATTGACATTATTTTTGTGTTCGTGGACGATATCATTGTTTCATCCCCAATGAAATTTTCATTTCAACAAAAAAGTACTGAACCGATTTCGGTATAATTTATACGGGACCATCTTTGAAGTATGACCTTCCTAACGAAAAAAGAATCATCAAAATCGATTCATTATTGACGGAGTAATCGCGGAACATACATACAAAAAAAAAAAAAAAAAAAAAAAAACATACAGTCGAATAGAGAACCTCCTACTTTTTTTGTTTGAAGTCGGTTAAAAAAGGGATAGGCACAGCAATAGTTAAATAGCGAAAATATATCATATTTCGTTATTTATGGAAACGAAATAAATACGGCCGATTCTCTGTAACTTCAGTGTCACATAAATCTATTCTATTTTAGTTAACCTGATGCAAGTATCTGGTTAACCATTGCAATAATTAAGTAATTGATTTAAAAGGACGGTGACGAATTTAAAGTTTAAGCAACTGAGAATGACTACGAAGGAACCAGGCAAAATAAAACCTTTAAAAAAACAATTTTGTTCAAAAACATCTAAATGTTTTTTGAGGACGGTCCCAAACACAAGTGTCAACGTTTATTCCAAATATTGAAGTTGGCACCGACCTCAAAATAACATTAAAATTTTTATAAACAAAATGTTTGTTTCTCCGTTTTTAGTTGTGAAGGCAGTTTTTTTATTTATTTAATAATAATTTATTTTTTGCCTTTTGTATAGAGATTTTCGGGAAACTATCTCGAGATCTTTTTTAAACACACCAGTGATAAGATTACGATATAATCGATGTCAATTAAATAGGCATTATTATTATAACTCAAAAAACTACTCGTCAGATCTCGATCAAATTTAAATGGGACCATACGACAAGCAGCAGCTTCCAAAGCTCGAAAGAATCTTCAAAATCGGTACACCCAGTAAAGAGTTATAAGGTAACAAACATAAAAAACAGTGGAATTGAGAACCTCCTTTTTTGAATTCGGTTAAAAAGTAAACATTATAGTAAAATATTATTAAGTAGGTACGAAAATTGTATTAACATAATCAACTTCTTCAGATTCTTATTATGAAGCCTTATTACTTAAGGACTTTACGCGCAAATGTAGAAGGAATTTATGTACAAAGGTTAGGCCCATCTCCAATTGCCAATATATCATATAATATGAATCTCCCTTGAGAAAAATTTGCTCGCATATTTGGTCCAGTTACAAGCATAAAAGCTGAATTTATGTTATGTTGTAGGTACTTTAGCCCCCAGTACAGAGCTTATATGCCTCCATGAAACAGCCCTTTTGGTTAGGATTTACGAGGTGTTCTTTGGTTTAGCTGAAGTGCAACATAAGCTGGTCGCAAGCTTTATTGGCATCAAGATTTTTCAATAATAACTCATTGAACAAAGTTAGATCAAACTGATCGAAACCTAGAGCTAAGGGTGTTTGGAGCAAATTCGGTTGCTGCAAAAAAAAAGTATACCATTATGTTAACAACTGTTGACTCCTCATAGAGTAGTCCATTTTAAATCAGTGCGTAATATATTATATTAAATTTCTTCTTTTAAATTAATAGCGATCGCGACACATAAAGATTACGCATTGCGCCAATATCAAGTGAAAAATGTAATGAAAGTAACCGACAAGTGTACGGTAGATAGACTTTAAAATGGAGTCTCTCAACACGTGTTCTTGCAACAAGAACTCGGGAAAAACTATATTAAATATCAATTTACGCTATTGTATAACAGTTAATACCCACATCTTTTTTAAATGATAGCATGCGACAAATTTTCTAGTCATTTTTCTATCAGTAATAATAAAGGCTTATCTTACGTGACAGATTTCAATCACGAACACTGATATTTGTAACATGCAACAAAAACGTCTGCACGTAGCGTACGGATACAGATAAATATCCAAAATAATTTAATCCAAAAATATAGTTAACATGCATTACATAAGATTTTTACCCGACTATAGCAAAGTCAAAGAAAGGGTTAATAGTTTAGCAGTTTATGTGTGTAGGTATGTATGTTTGTATTTACATATGACCTAAACCAGTCATCCGATTTTGATAAATTAGGTGTCAATCTATTCGTTATTATCGTCCGGGTAACATAGGCTACATTCTAACCATGTTTAACAATACGATGAATCGATTTTACCCGGTTTTACTCATTTGTTTTTTTTTCGTAGTCGGGTTACAGTTTCTTAAACTTTTTGCTTGTAATACAAATATAACTTATTTTTTTTATTTATTAACTGCGCAAAAACCTTCACAACTTCACATGCGGTTTGTATTGTATAAAGAAAAGCTGCAAAAAATGGAACCACAAAATTGAATAAATATTTACGCCTCAATAAATCTTATCGCTTCCTACGTGCATGCCATAACTAGTAGTTTGATGCGATCCCTAGGTAGTACCGATCACTTGATACTTATTTACTACCAGGCGTAAATTTTCTAATCTCGCGCGATACATAAACGTGTATCCAATATCCCTCTTTTCTCGCATCGACCGATTATTGAGTATCGAAAGAGCATCGACGTGTTACGGGACAAATATGGGACGAGCTCGGAATTACTTTATCTTGTAATCGAATAGCCTCTCCGATGACACAGCGTACTGGTGAACAAAAACATTCCAGTGCATTTCAATCATCATTAATTTCTTTATTCTTATGAACTCTTTTGATGTCATTAATAACATTAAAGTAATCTGCGTCGCACAACTGCAGGTATTTTAACTTCATTACTATTATTAGATGTTAACAAACTTTTTACATAAGACTTACTACTACCCTACTACTGAAATTTTATTGGTCAGCAGATTTCGTGGTGATCTTACTTAAGAGCTCGTTTATTATTCATGTCCATAAGCCTAAGTTGAAAAGTGACGAATGGTGATGTTTTTCGAGGCCTAAACTTTTTAAGTCGCAATATGACTTGCAAGTTGTATAAAGTGTTCTAACATCAAAACATTTTTAATACGTTTTATTATAGTAACGTTTTTGGAACATTTTATCCGCTTCATTAGGACGATTTCGTACACAGAACACAGTGATTTCGTAAGTGTAAAATGACAGTAATAGTGTGGTAATAGTCAATAACATTACCGTGTAATAGTAATTTCTTCAATTTTCTTTTAACAATTTAGTCTCGAGTATGGGCTTGAGACTAAATTTGCCCATAGTCGCTTTCACTGGCGCGATACTCTGTATTGGCGGAGAATGAGAAAAGATAAAGATGAAGGAAAGATTCCTATCCCTATTTTGATGAAATTGAGCTAAAGAAGACAAATACGACACTACTAACTTTAAAGTATCTTAGACAAAGTCGAGTTAGCTTGGGAATCCGGAGTCATTCCCCGAATACAGAGAAGTGGAAAAAAGTTATCTCTGCCTACCCCATCAGGACAGACGTAACTCTATGTATGTTTACTTCCCGGTAGAAATAGACTTAATTATCAAGTTCACTGGGCACAGTTTTCAGTCAGACACAGTTTTGCCCATTGTTTCCATGCCATCGCACAATGTGCGAATGCCATTTAGCTTGTGTCATATTAGCCCGCATATGATAATTTGAAATGACTAACGGTTGAACAACTACGTATTTACGACCACCGTTGACTATGGAAGTTATATTGGAGGAATAAAAATCATTTCAGATGTAATTGGTGTTTTAGCTACCAAAATATTCGTATTCTCTGAATTAACACTCTTCGAATAGATGATGTCGCGTGAAAAGTAACTCGCCTATGTTATTTTTAGAAGATACTGCTGGTTTTAATGTTAAATATTCTATTATCAATATTTTTGACAAAGCATTTCCCAACATTGTTTATTTCACGTGGTTAATAAAAATATGTTACATTTCTTTGTTTGTGATTAGGAGAGCCGTGTAAAATGTTACTAATGCAATATACTATCAAAATATTGTAAGAGGTAATATAGTCATCTTTGTCAGATTAAGAAAAAAATTTAAACAATGTAAAAATCACAATAATAACACAATAACAACTAGTGATCTGAGTATTTTTTTATCTTAACTGGGAATGGTGAGTGAGTATATTTAGATTATTTAGAAGAATATAAAAGACACTTTAAAATATGGTGCCTCAAGTAACCTTAATCATTAGCCACCATGCAAATTGCCTAGTAATATCTTGTTTAATCCACCTGATTTTATCGCAGGTAATAAATCTGTCGATGCGGCTTATTCCATTATCAAATTAACGGATTGATGTCAAAGCGCATAGCTACGAAGACAGACTGATTGAATTAAACGCCCAACAGGATTTCAAACAGGCAATCCCGATAACTCGGTAACAGCAGAGTGTTCATTCGATTGCTATTTGGCAATAACAATTCATAATTGATACATGCGCTGGTGATTATATTAACACTGAACTGAAATTGACAGTTACAACTATATGTGATAGAACGCCAGTAGGTATAATGCAATACGAGAGGCGCTACTTTACTTATAGCTGTATATGCACTTGTAACCGGACCAGTTGGTCAATATATCAGGAAATTATAAGAGATTTGCGAGATCAGACACGCTGCACCTATGCAAATCTTCAACTACAAACGTTAGACTTTAAGAGTTCAACGAAATGAAATACGTAACAATAATTGTTTTTTAGATAATGCTAAGATTTAAAATCAATTATATCTTAAGATACTAATATTTCTATTAGTTAATGACGCTCTGTAATCAGTAGCAGGCGTTATTTACATAGATTGCCATGCACAAACAGCAGCTCCAACATTCACTATTTTTTCTGATAAGAATTTCTTCTAACTTATTAAATTACGTTGACATTGAAACTGAACGTAAAGGTATTTGTTAGGATTATTAATAATTAATACTTTGGTTTAAAGTGTTCTAGTAGTTTGCCCACTTGTCGACACACAGGAACAGGTACATATTTGTGCTGGATTTATGAATGCCATTGACACTTGGACAGGAAGGTTTCATTGTCTGCGAGAGAGATAGCTCATTGTCTGCTAGATATCTCCATCTCTTCGAAGACGCCATAACAACACTGGCATTTATGTGTTTTTGATGATAAGATGGCCATGCAGGCCTCCTACTGCTTGAGGATTCCGCTTAAAGTTTTCTTATATCTTCGGTCTTACGATCACTTACAACCAGCTGAGAGAGTTCGTCAGAATATTTTTTGTTTGTTTACATAGTTATGTAAATATTATTGAATTATTTTCTTAATTTGTTTACATACTTATGTAAATATTATTGAATTATTTTCTTAATTAAATTATTTCTGTATCTCTCTCACAAGCTTACATCCTCCAATTATATACCTATTATTACTGATACACGGTACGCGGGCAAAATAAAGTAGGAAATCTTGAGAAAACTGTGTATTTTCGGAACAACAATTAGGCACTTTACAATATTAGAGCGACGTGAGGCGTCGCTGGAGTATGGTCGCGGACTGACCTGGTGACGTGCGCAACGCAGGCGCACCGTTAACAAAAGGCTAACAAACATATAGCGGGTACATCTTAAAAATTTAGAAACATTTCGTAAATACCTTATAACTAATTAAACTAAGTAATGAGCGCGTCGTTTACACTCCCCACCCCAGTGCTGCTTCAGCACTAATCTACCAAAGAGATGGGCGCGACGCGCGACGCAGACCGCCGGCGAAGGGTATCGGTCTTGGTTTTTACATCTACCACTCGAACCCGTCCGTCCTTGCCAGGATACACTTGAACGACAAGTCCCTTTTGCCATAAATTGCGTGGCGCATTAGGGTCGACAACTAAAACTAGATCACCCACCTGTAATGGCTTCTGCTCCTCGTTCCACTTTCGCCTTGGGAGTAGCTCTGGCAAAATCTCCTTCACCCATCGCTGCCAGTACATATCGGCTAATCTCTGAGACTTACGCCAAAGCTTTCGAAGGTAAAAGTCAGATTCGTCGAATTTACCTAAAGAGGGTAAGCTTGAGGAGCCGCCCAAGAGAAAGTGGTTTGGGGTTAATGTTTCTACATCGTCTGAATCAACTGAAACGTGCATCAAGGGACGGCTATTAACTATATTTTCAACCTCAGCCATCAATGTGCTGAGAACCTCCTCTCTTGGTGCACGCTCGTTGAGTATCACCCGGAGGGATACCTTGACGCTACGTATAAGCCGCTCCCATGCCCCACCCCAATGGGGACTGACAGGCGGAATAAAATTCCACTGGACGGCATTATTTGTTGCTTCATTTTTCAAAGGCTCATAATCGAGTTCTTTAATTGACTTGCGCAATTCCGTAGCCGAACCTCGTAGGTTAGTTCCATTGTCCGAGTATAAATGTCCTGGCCATCCACGCCGGGCCGCCATGCGACGTAACGCCATAATGAGTGAGTCAGAACTAAGCGAGCTCACTAATTCGATATGAACGGCGCGAACGGTAAGACACGTAAATAAGACACCATACCTCTTGGCCCTTCGCCTACCAATAGTCACTTCCATTGGGCCGAACAGATCCAACCCGCAGTAGGTAAAAGGCCGTTGGTGGTGAGCCATACGAGCCGTAGGTAGGTCACCCATTCTCGGCACTTGCGGCTTACTCTTCCTTATTCGGCACAACATACACTGAGACACGACTGACTTGACAGTTGGCCTCAACTTCAGTATCCAGTACCGTTGTTTAATTTCGTTAACAACGGTTTCTTGATTGCCGTGAGCAGCTTTGATATGATAATGCCGCACAAGTAGTCGCGCAACTGGATGCCGGCCATCTAATATTATAGGTCGCTTCACCTCCGCACTGACATCGGTAGCAGCGTCAATTCGGCCGCCAACACGGAGAAGCCCATGTTCATCTACGTATGGAGATAAAGTAAGTAGCCTACTGGAGTTCGGTAAGTATTTACCTTTTTTTATTATGGTAATATCCTCCAAAAAAGCATCGACCTGTGTGCGTGCCAGCAGAAGCCGCTCGGCGCGTTCCATCATGGCGCGATCCAGATCAGCTGTAAGCCTCTTACACTTGTCTATAAATCTCAACATCATTGCTGTAGCTCTCTGCAACCGCAGCCATGATGAAAACCGTTCAGGATCAGGTACAGGTAAGGTAACAGATTTATTATAATCTACTACCGCAACACACTCTGTACTTAACTCGCTCACCTTAGGTACAAAGTCACCTGGCCACGACTGTTCATCGCTAAATAAAAATTTAGGTCCATGAAGCCACTCACCATAAAACAACAAACTATCAAATGTTTCCCTTGTAGCTAGGTCGGCCACGTTAAGTGTGGTAGGAATATACTTCCACTCACACATTTGTGTTAAATCGTCAATCTCACCTAATCTATTCGCTACGAACGTTTTATATGTACGCGTATTATTTCTAATCCACTGTAGAACAGTAGTTGAATCGCACCAAAAGCAACGCCGCACGATTTTTATTTTATGTTCCCTCATAACAGTGTCGGCCAATCTTGCGGCCAACAACGCCGCCTGCAGCTCTGCTCGAGGGACAGTTGTAGGCTTGACGGGTAAAACTCGACACTTACTAGCTACAAAGGCGACATTAACAATGCCATCAGAAATCCAGCGCCAGTATGCCACTGCACACATTGCCTTTGATGACGCATCACAGAAAACGTGTAATTGGGCATCGTTATAAATACCTTTCGCGGCCGTAGCTTCCAATACTTCCGTAGTCGCGTAGCTAGTCGTAGAAGGCTGCGTAGACGCGGACGGGGGGAGAGGGGCGAGCGGAGGTAAGGCCGCGGCGGGGGGTGCCCCCTCTGCCGCCGCGCCGTCGCAGCTGCCGCTGACCAGTGCTCGCTCCGTCTCCTTCGCACTCACGGTAGACATATAGCACCTAGGTATATGCACGTTATTTATTATTTTAAGTAAATCAATCCAATCGCACCATTTTTTTAAATATCGTCAGGAATAATATCATCCCAACCGATATTTAACCTCCATGCATCCTGCAGCATTATCCTACCCTGGATTGTGAATGGCGCTAAAAAACCGAATATATCATAAATTGACATAATTACTCGAAGCATTAATCTTTTAGTAGGCCTTTCTTTCCCCTGTACTATGGTGTCGGGAATACGTTTCAAAGACAAATCGAATCCAAGTTCGTCTTTCATTGGATACCATATAAGACCGAGCGTGCGTTCGCCCTCGTACTGCTGATCAATTTTAAACCTTACGGCAGCAGTACCCAAGGTCTCATTTGGCACGCTGTCTAGTACAGCGACACTGTTGCTGGTCCAATTTCGCATTTCAAACCCACCAGCTTTGTAAATACTGCTAATATTTTTCACCATTTCGATTGCAGTATTTTCGTCCGGTAAGCTTTGTATATAATCATCACAATAATGTGAATTATATATAGCGTCGACCGCGTCCGGTAGTGATGACTGAAAACGTTCTGCGTTCTTATTTTTGACGAACTGGGCTACAAAAGGGGAACAGTTAGCGCCAAATATAAGTGAAGTCATCGCATATACTTTTACCGGTTCCCTATGTGTCCTACTGCTTCTCCATACAAACCGAAAGGCATTTTGATCCTCCGGTCGAATCTTTACGCGAAGAAACATATCCCTAATGTCGCCCGTTACTGCAATTTTATGTTCTCTGAAGCGCAGCATAATACCTAAAAGTGACGACAGTAGATCCGGTCCCTTGAGTAAATAATCATTCAAGCACTTACCATCAGTTTTATCGGCCGCGTCAAAGACGAGACGAAGTTTCTTTTTGTTTGGGTTGTCTACACCAAAGTGGGGTAGATACCATGTTCGTGGGGTGACACTAGTGTCCTGGAGCACCCTGGCAAAATCATTTAAAAATAAATGGTTGACCCTTTCCTCGTACCTTTCGGCGTACCCTTTGTCCTTTGCCATTTTCCTTTCCACTCCTTTCAGTCTTTTTAGAGCGTTTGGAAACGTGTTAGGCATCGAACAGCTGACGTCACGCCATGGCAACCCTACCTGCCAACGACCATCTACGAGTTTAGCAGACTGTTCCAACAGAGCGACAGCGCGCTCGTCTTCGGCATTCTTCCGAGGGTTCCCAGACACACCCATAGCATCCAGAGAAAAAGACCTTTTTACCATTTCATGCAGATAGTCTAGCCTTTGTGTGTCATCATTGTTGTCGTCAAATGTTGCCGTGACAAGCGCGGAATGTGTGGGCGTGGGGCATTGATGACGACGGCCTACCGATTGTTCCAGACGAACACTACCATGTAAACACCAGCCTAGAGGGGTTAGTGTAGCGGACGGCTCATTTTGTTTACCTAATTGTATCTTAATCGGTAACAAAAGGTGATAATCGTCTTGACCTATTAATATTTCAGGTTTGGTATCGAAATTACACAAATATTTTTTTATACTTCTTAAGTTTTCATAATTACTATAATTTACAATAGACAAACATTGTGTAGGTAAGTTTAACTCGGGCACGCTGCGCGCTCGTATAGAATAAATCTTATCGTCCTTACCTGAGACATTCACCGTAGTAACCATTACGTCACAAACCAGTTTGTTATCGGGCCACGCGCCGCAGACGCGCATCGTCTCACGGTGGCCGCAGAGCCCGGCGCGTTCCGCCAGACTCGAACTTATTAACGTTACGGTCGACCCATCGTCAAGCAACGCACTTGTATTAATAACACCATTAGCACTATGTATACGTATAGGTACAACCTTTAATAGCACTTTGCACTCATTCGCGTTTATATTAGACACAATTTCAGATTGCACGGCTGAGAATGCGGTGGAGGGGGCGGCAGGCGCGGGCGGCGGCGGCGGCGCCAGCGCGAGCCCCGCGGGCTGCGCGGCCTCGGCGCGCGCCTGCCGCGCCGGCTGCTGCTGTCTGCTGTTCCCGCCATCGTTGTTACTCGCGTAGTGAAGGAGCTTGTGATGCGCCTCGCCGCAATTATCCTTATCACACGGCGGAGCGGTGCATGTTTGTCGATCATGGCGTGAAAGTAAACATTTATAGCATAGACCACTGCGCTTGATAAATTGCCATCGAACCTTGCGTAGTGACTTTTTGAATTTTTTACATTCCGTCAAGGCGTGCTTGGACTCTTTACAAAACTGGCAGTTAGCATCATTTTTCTCAGCTTGCAATAACACAGTCTGTAACCGAGGTGCGCATTCTGGCTGTTTTTTATAGTCACTTCTTGTATTCGTAAAATAAATATTCGAAGTAGTTGACACCTTTAAGGCCTCTTCGCTCAGGAAGTCAGCCAAAATTAACATTCTAGAATTCTGTCCTTTTGTGATCAATGGGAAACTATAATCCGTCCATTTTGATAATAGTACCGGTGGAAGTTTGGATAGAATTATGGCGACTATGCTCATACCTTGGATATACTCCTCTCGTCCAATAGACCGTACAGCTTCAATAAAGTTTTGGACCTTTACTGAAAACGGTATGATATCCTTTTGGTAGTCCTGTGATAGTGGCTGTAATTTCTTTATATCTTGGACTATTCTATAAACTATGCAATCAGGATTACCAAATCTTAGTTCTAGTGTTTTAATTATTTTTTCCGGTGACGTTGCACTGATCAACATAGCGGCGACTGCCTCCTTAGCGGGACCGCGCAGACACTTTCTTAATCTCCATAAGTTTTCCTGGGCGCTAAACTTACAAACTTCTGTAGATTCCTCGTACGCTTTTTTGAATTGAAGCCACTCCATAGGTTCGCCGGAGAAGTCGGGTAGGTCTCGGGGCGTAGAAATGCGACTCAATAGGTGAGCGTTAGGTCCATTATTGGCAGAAGCTGTTGTAAGATTTTTCAGAGCGCTGGCAAGAAGCTGAATAGTATCGTCGCCGTTGGCTGGCGCTGGCGGAGCCTGCGCAAATGGCGCTGCGTGGCTCGGGCCGGGCGCGGGAACCGATGGTTCGATCGTATCAGGATCGGGGGGCACTTGCCCTGGCTGACTGCGGTCCAACCATTGCTGAACGTTGCAGTGGAGACTGTCATTATCATCTTCTGTGTGTGAACTGTATTCCATATCTTGGAGATCCGCAATATCCGTTTGTAACTTTTTATTAATAAGTTCCATTTGTATTTTGCCTGTTTGTATCGCAGCTTCTAATTCCAACTTTCGTTTTTGGGCATTTATTGAACGCGTTGATGAGCGTTGCGATTTTCCGTTGCTCTTTACGGAAGCGGGTAGTGACGATCGTGCTGCAGGTTTTAGTTGCAGCTGCGGTTGTGGCGTCTCCAGCTTAACACTGCTTCCGGGTAAATCTTGCGCTGCCATAGTGCTGGGCACGACATTATCTTGCTGGTCACGCTCTTTACGCAACGTGCTCCGTGTATGAACCATTTTTTGCGGCGTGTGGAACATAGATCCGCTCGAATGACCACTTATTACTGATACACGGTACGCGGGCAAAATAAAGTAGGAAATCTTGAGAAAACTGTGTATTTTCGGAACAACAATTAGGCACTTTACAATATTAGAGCGACGTGAGGCGTCGCTGGAGTATGGTCGCGGACTGACCTGGTGACGTGCGCAACGCAGGCGCACCGTTAACAAAAGGCTAACAAACATATAGCGGGTACATCTTAAAAATTTAGAAACATTTCGTAAATACCTTATAACTAATTAAACTAAGTAATGAGCGCGTCGTTTACACCTATATTGATATTGACCATGCTAAATTCATCGCTATAAACTAAACAAGGTATAAAAAATAATTACTTATATCATTTCAAATAAGCGTAACAGAAAATACAATAATAATAAACGCTCGAGCTTACCAGTCAGGTAAGATAGATGTAAATTAAAAATTAAGTAATATTTTTGCTGCGTATTTTTATCTGTTTTAGAGAAGAGAGAAATTAGCCGCTCTAATTTGGAGCGTCTGCCCTGAGCCGGTCCCTTTATGAAGTACAGCAATAAAATAACCTAACATTACCATTTAGTAAATATCTCGGGTTGATAAAGACCAGACAGAAGAGGAGACGTGCCAAGCAGAAAAGAGAGGAGATACTTTATAGCTGGGTGTATCCACCTATCGGAGGCATTTCGGAGACGCAGTTACCGAGCTTCGTCGTTATAGATAAAAAAAGTGACTTCTTTGGCATTATTAGACATACCACACCACATAGGTCATGAAGGAATAATGTAATCGTCTACTGACCCGCACCGGCCGCAACGCAGGTACGGCAAGCAATTTCGGATGCATAGATTTTTCTTTAGATTTTTATGATTAAGTACACCACTGCATTTTAAATCTATACAATATGGTGCGTGCCGTGCGTGCGGAGCGACCAGTGCGGAGCGTGGAACAGATAAGAAAAGAACATGGCCACAAATACGGTAGTAACAGAAACGTATAAAAAGCTCAATATAAATAGAATTAATCGAGAAATGAAGAATTTTATTTTCCACAATCCCATCCTCACAAACAGCTATATTCAAGTTCATTCAAGCGGAATGTTATATTCAATCAAGTAACAGAAGTTTCAGTTTCCGAACCCTTTTCACAGCATGTCACAAGCATTCAGTCTGGTTAACGCACTTCTGTGACGGGACCTTGTTCAGAGATCTTGTCAGATTCGTTGATATTGTTTGCGGTAATATGTTTTCGTGTTTTTAATTCATCATTGGACTTCATATAAAATGTAACTTTACATCAGTAAATATTTCCAAAAAAGCCTATACATCGCCTTATAAGAATGAAGGTGGAAGCGAGATTCACACGAATCTTCAAGCACTGAGGCTATCACTAACTTTCGGAACAGGAAAATGCTAGTATTATTGTCTGACAAAAAGTTTGATGTTATAGTAGCAAACCAGGTCTTTAAACAAGCCCTTTCACCAACCAAACCGATCATACATCATTGTACCCCGCTGGGGATAGATCTTGAAGATACGATAGAGAGTGGGCGAATCACAAGACTGTTAATTTAAATAAATTTATACAAAAAAAAAATTGAATTAAGATTTTGCATGCTTACTATAAAGTACAAGAATACATATTTTAGTCAGTTTGATTTGCATGGAACACGTTCGACAGAATATTCCCCACGATATTTGCGTTGCACTTTCCAAACAAAAATTCATCTGCCTCACGCCTACGGCCTACACGATTACGCAATAAGATTTGATAACTCGCTAAAAAAGCGATAAATTACGATTCATAACATAAAAGGAAGGAAGGAGGAAGGATTGTTAAGCATTTAGTTTTAAGCTGTAATCGTGTAAGATTTGTTGGTTGTCTTAAAGTAAATAAATAAATATTTGTCTACCCTGTTAGAACAATAGTTCTCATCCTCAAACGCTTTCTCAATTATGACATTAATATCCGTTATTTTGTACGGCATTTGATAGCGTCTATGAATTCTAAATATTTAAATTATTACAGCCATTTACATCAATATGAATACTGTCCTTACATTTTATATTACGAAAGACGTGGGCGCTCTTTATATCTAAACCCAAGGGAAATATCCAGCGCAAATCACCGCCAGGTCAGACTAGGACGCTTCTCGGCTTAATTATTCAAAATGTCTGTTTACCTTCAGCCTGTTCAGGCTAGACATACTTTTTTGTTTTACGAGGCGCCCGACCAACCCGACGAATAGGAACAAAAACCTACGACCTAGCTAGTCATTAAAAATTTGCACGACATGTAATGTTAACGCTACAAAGTGTTATTATTCACTACAAATGTTTAATAATATCACAATAACTTTGGTAATTTAACAACAACTACATAGGTACTAGAAAACTAATAAAGATTTCTCGTTTTTAAACATTACGCAGGGGCCTTTACACTCTTTATAAAAGCGATTCAAATTCCACACGGTTGAGTATAGGTTCGTAAACTGAATCGTATTATTTCGTACCATAATCTTCATATTACTGATTCGCGTCCGCATCGAAAGAATCAAGAAGCTTAAAATGTACGAAAGAATGAATGAAATTTGTCGCTGTGATGGAGTGAAAGAGAAAGCGCTATTTAAACATGACTTAATGTTGTCTCAGTCTACCTACAAATTTGAACTGCATCGCTGTCGAAAGTAACTATTCTATTCAGTTTTGGCGTTAAATTGGATCGCGATAAAAGATGGTGGTAAGGTAGCAGGACTTGTTCGCAAAGACCATATATTGTCCCCATGTCACATGACTCATACGACCTTTAATGAAATAGAAAAATCAATAGCATATTTTTCGACCACAATAAAAGTTAAACAATATTACATTAACTTTGATAAGTCAACTACAACTACCTACTAGAAAACTAATGAACATTTCACCTTTATAAACATTATACCCAGACATGGTTCGGATCGGAATGACCATATATTGTCCAAATAGAAACATAAATAGATCAATAGAATATAGCTCAGAATGTCTTATAGCGAAACTAATCTCCGCTGCTTCATATCCTACTCATCTCTGACTGCCTAAAGAATCTCCTAAGACACGGTAATGATCACAGAACATAGATATATTATCTATGTTCTGTGGTAATGATAATATTACCGTGCCATAGACGAACAAAATAAAGATCATAATTATGCGTAATTACATCGCCAAACATATGTTGAATTCGATAAAGAAATCTATTTTCTAATGCACATAATTTGGGTCCAAGATAAACGCACGTAAAGCGTATAACCATAGATAAAATATAATGCTAGGTATAACCTGCCAACCATAGCATTACTGTGTTTATAAAAAAATATAAATGGATTCCAAATTTTTAAGATACCTAATGTAATTTCGGCGAAATTCAAATTAAATTAGGAACAAACTGGGATAACGATGATGATAACATCTATTATCTAAAAGATCTTAAAACTCTTTTATAAACGAAAATTCAAAGTGACTCCGGTTTCAAATTACCAACCGTGAAGCGAGATCACAAAATTCATCGGATATAAATGGAACAAAAGGTACTATAACATTTTGCTGAAAGCTGCCTATAAACGTAGACATATATGAATTTTCCTCTTATTCATCGCAGATTGAAATTAAAACGGTAAATGGTGCCCGGTAATCACTTTATTGAACCGGTGAACTTAATTTGCTTTTCATTGGAATATCAATTAACAACGTATGTTTTATCTTGTTGAACAAACGTGGGAAAAGGTAATACAAATTATTTTTAATTGGACAAAATCAATTGATGAACCGTTCACTGTTTGGCAATTAATGAAATTAATGATATCAAAAATTAGGTACGTTAGTATTATTTTGATGATTTGCTCTGAACCACTAAACCACCACTAACTCACGCTGACCACCTTCTAATCTGTTTTACGGAAACAGCGACTGTAAAATACATTGTTCCATTGAATTGAATTGTGTGCTGATAGACAGAGGATCTAAATTAGAATTTAAGACGTCACTTTGAACTACTATTCATTGTTCAAGTCTGATTCATTGTTTTAGTGTCATGTCACATTACACCACTCGCATCTTTGCGCAAACCACGAAGTGTCTAGTGACTAGCACAGCTACTGTTATAGATTATTATGACTAGCACCCTAGTATCTGTCTATAATTTCAACAATACTATTTTGAGTGTTGGTATTTACTTAGTATCAATTAACTCTTAAGTATGTTTTGTGTACGTAATTCTATATATCTAATGTATGGATATCACTGTCTTGTCTGAAGATAACAAGCCTACTTTTATATAACTAAACTAGTTAAGGAGGCATAGGATATGACTGGGTTCGCCACATCTTCAGCGAAAAGGGAAGATCTTCTGCCGAGCT
The DNA here is from genome assembly GCA_955850985.1 of Elophila nymphaeata. Lineage (NCBI taxonomy): Eukaryota > Metazoa > Arthropoda > Insecta > Lepidoptera > Crambidae > Elophila > Elophila nymphaeata. The sequence continues at coordinate 11,334,590 of OY039076.1, read as the reverse complement.
AGGTGTTCACTCGGGGACCACGACCCGACTGTACATCGTTGGAAGTTGTATATAAATTGATTTAGGCTTGCATTACGTATTGTGACTGTCGTATCTGCCAACATACGACACAGAAACTCCAAGGAGCCATCCTTGGAGTTTACATTCGTACGTTTCGCTGATGAACCATTTCTCGGTTACTCGATATTAACTGTCTATGTAGAGCTGTGACGTAGCCACTACAGAGGTTTAGGCAGTAGTCCACCACCTCCTGCGATGACAAGGAGACGCCTTATGTCCCAGCAGTGGGTCGAATTATAAAGGCTTTTATGATGATTCTGGGAATCCGACGATTTTCGTATACTTTAACCATCTACTACCTACTCGATTATAAGCATGCAACTGCAACGGATTGAATGTGACATTAAATTTGGGAAATCCTATTATGCCTGCAGTATTACCGAATGAATGCACATCGCTAGGCAGAAAACGCTTTCATTGCCCAAATTAGTAGTATGCTACATTTGTAAATGGTAAAATTATGTGTTGTTAACATAATTTTCAACATAATGACGGATAACCGATAGGTACTTTGAATGTATAAGATTTACTCGTTCTTCTCTGTTTTTACTTCAATCAAGTGACTTTCTTGTACTAACCATAGTATTTCCAGAATGTGATAAATTTATCATTTTTTTTAGAAGTATCTAATGCGCATTCTACTCTTTCAAGATAAGAAAGTGCAAGTCACATTGACAAATATTTCGTTTTTATAGGCAATTTATCATGGAAATGTTGTTCGCAGAACTTTTTGACCCCTTGGGAACAATTTACATCGTATAGGCGTTTTACGACCGTTACATTAGGTTATGCGTCGTTGCTTTTAAAAAGATGAGCTTACTTAGTTAAGTTTATTTGCTACCCTGAATTGTATTACTTTTCTTGGATGTTACCTAACTTTTGTTCTCGTCTTTATGTTAAAGAAAGTTAAATAGGTTAGCATTCTACTTTATATCATTAGACCCAGTCTACTTAGTACTAATTCAATATAATAAGTCAGTCAAATTACCTATCATAAACAAAGCGATCGTATTTAAATATAGCAAAGATACTTCAATTTCAAGCGAAGTAAACAATACGAGTCGAATCCAACAATTCGAATTCTGAGGTAGTAATAACTAGCTGATGTTAACCAAATAAGTCTTTGAATTGCATATTCTTGTGCTTTAAACAAAGAGCATTAAATCTCTGGTTCGTGCACAAATGGCATCTGAAAGTGACATTAATTTTAATATTAGATATTGTTATATGTATAATTGCCTTCTTACGACATCTGTCGACCCATGTTTCTGGGGAAAGTTCTTCCAATTTTATGATTAAAACACCTAAGTTAGTCCAACATTTTTCGTCTTACGCTGTATTTTAGAAGAGTTAATTAAAATTTGTGAAAACCCACCTTTCGCACTGCTTTTCGGGCTTTACAAGTCTTGCTTTACGAACTTTATCATTTAGAAATATTTCACGACTTTATTTGATTTTGACTTGTTATTTACATTAATTAACATTATAAACTGAAATTTATAGATAGATTTTAGATTGACGGTAATATATTTACATTAGGAACTACGACTACCTAGTACCTTAACTACCTATTAATATACAATACAATACAATATACAATAATATTTCCACGCTCACACCAATTATCTAGCCCGAAGTAAGTATCATGAGGAACTTGTGTTACGGATACTAGATAACGGACATTTTTTTTTTATTTTTTAATATACATAATAATTTTAGATATTTTTATAAATAAACTTAAATAAATGTATAAACAACCATGACTCGCAAACAAACATTCGTGTTCGTCACACAAACATTTGCCGCTACCAGGATTCGAACCCGGACCGCTTGATGTGAAGCCAGCTATACTGACCACTCCACCACGACGGCGTCGTGGTGGAGTGGTCAGTATAGCTGGTTAATAGCTGGATTAATGGAATAAAATACCGAAGCAAATGGATACAAATATCTACGGGTTTAAGTATACTTTGTGAGTATTTTTATTCCCATTATATTGTAAATTGACAACTACTTTTAGACACGAGTCCCGAAACATAATGCGAACTATCAAAAGACGCAAAGTCGAGTACCTCGGCCACGTGCTCAGACACGATAGATATAGACTGCTTCAGTTGATAATGATGGGCAGGGTGGAGGGAAAGAGACGCGCTGGGAGACGACGAAAATCGTGGCTGCGAAACATTAGGGAGTGGACCGGCATTACCTCTGTTGAACAACTGTTTCGGCTTGCGACTAACAGAGAAGAATACCAGAAGCTGACTGCCAACCTTCAGGATTGAAGAGGCACTAGAAGAAGAAGAACTACTTTTGTTTGTTCCAAAAGTCCGTGAAAATCACAGATAACATAATACTATATAGAGAAAATATCCAAATATACATAGAAAGAAGCCATATTAAATTAAGAAAGAAAAACTATCTTAAGCTGGCTGATAAATCATAAAATTTCCTATGATTTATCTGCCCCACTTGTAGCGTGTATGGTAACGAAAATAACAAGATATAACTCTTTAATATCACTGCAATGTCCCACTTTTTTTTAGTTGGAAGTTTCTCTCGTATAGTTCAAAACTGTCGTTATGTTAATGTGTTCTTCTGCTACATATTTAGCATTATTGATGTAAGTGAATTTATTTTATGCAGTCAGTGGATTTTATAAGAATATAAATTTGAAAAGTAATTGGTACTCGAATAAAAATGAAACCAGAATTTATCTTGTCAAGCTACGAACGTGTTTGCGAAATTTTGAAGAGCCACTTCTAATTTACAATTTCATTACAATTTAATCTACTTGATAATTCTCTATGTTCTAATCTAAATTCTTTTACGTGTGCTGCAAGGTCGATTTCCAAAATTTTCGTAGTAATTGTAAATGTGTTTTCTATGAGCCGATGGTCCCTATTTTTACTAAAATTTTCTCTAGTCAGACATTAGGATAAGGGTTATATTCTAATTATTATAATTGTTCTTCTTTGTATCTTACAAATATCGTATTGTATCTTGATAATCAATGTTATTGATCAATCAAGCTTCATCTTTACACTGAAGTTGTAGGTATTAATTAAAATTTGTTCGGAAGCTGATATCGATATCAGCGGTTGCTGTTAAAAAAGATTAACAATATGGGTATAGTACTTAGGTAGTGTTAACTACTAAACAAGTACTGCTATTAACAGGTACAGGTAGTGTTAACTAGAAAACACTGCTAAAACAAATGAAATCTTAATCAGTCAAATCAATGATATCAGATACTTATTTGGAATATATCACTTATTACCTTTGCATCAGACAGTACTAGTTTACCTGTTAACTTGCTAGCGCATCATTTTGTTCTTATTACCAATTGAATAGTTTTCGAATTAGGTTCAGTAATTTGGCATGTAACCTTACCGCTATTAGCAATGCGGTTATTAGCGCGGAAGCCTTTGTGCTGCGAGAGCTTATGGCTCTATGATTAATAATTTAATTAATATCACAGCGTACAGCTTCCTCTTTGGAATGTATCATCGGAGTCCTCAGACCAATAAAAAAGTTATTGGTCTGAGTCGGAGTCATACTCTTAAAACTCTCTTTGAAAGAGTGTCTCCAAACTCTTTTCAAATGATGAATAGACAGGAATTCATCCGGCCGGCAAATACCTCATTCATGGTGAGCAAGTTGGTTGTCATAAGGAATCGATGTGTGAAGAAAACCGCAAACACTAAACCATTGCATACTCTCATTACCTAATACTTTAATTTAAAAATACTTATCTGTAACTTATTATTATTATTATGACTCTACCATAATTATAGAAGTAACGTAATCTCTATCTATCTAGAAGGTAACTCTATCTCTACCTATCTAGGATGGCACAGCGGTCGTGTGTTCTTAATAACGACCACAAAAGTTAAGTAACCAAGTGCGCAGTCAGTACTCGGATGGGTGACCGATTTTTTTTCAAATCTATTTTCCTCCGTGCTTCGGAAGACACGTCAAGCTAGCAGCCGTTCCCAAGGGGTGGTGTAAGTCAGGCGGCCAGCCGTAAAAACCTACTGCCAATTACTTAAGGCATACTGCACCGACCCCAAATAAATTGAGAGCAGGGTAGAAAAATTATGATAAAAATAACTCTAACTTGTCGATCTAGTGCAGGGTTTCCCAAACTGTGCGTCGCGGCGGCCCCACGGCGTCGCGGCACTATCCCAGGAGCGTCGTGAGGCCATCTACATAGAGTGAATGTCTATGTGATGCGACCGAAAATAAATGTAGAGAAAGAAATAAGAGTAGTGATTTCAAAACTTGAGCTCCGTTTTGTGAACTAAGCTCAGAAAAGCAAGCACAATATTTCTCATTAGTAGCCAGGCAACAGAGAAAAATAGATAACTCTCATATTTATTGTTTTTATTTTTTTCTGTAGGTCTGAAGTCGCAAAAATGGCAAATCCCTAAACGGGCGTCACAATAAAAATTTGGGAAGTTTGGGAAGCCCTAATCTAGTGGGTAATACCTACGCTCTTTTGTTTTAGGCTACCTTTGCCTATGTAGGTAGGTATTGCAATATGGTAAATAATAAAACCGCTACTTTACATAACGAGCATTTTTATTCTCTTTCTGGTTTTCCTCAATATTTTAATGATATTATTTACATAGACATCTCCTTATTATCGTAATGTTTTTAACATAACATGATACGATATGACAGAAAAAGGAAAACTTTATGAACAGAAAAGATTTTCCTCAATTGAATTTTATTTGAATGGGGTAATTTCATAAAATCGTCTGTTCCCGTTCTAAGTTCATGCTTATTACAACGATGTAAGGTCGTTGAATAATTTAAGGGTATTAAGGTGCTTTAAAAGCTTAATAAAAGATAACGCATGGAAGTCAATTTACTTCATATTTACGAGTGGTGGAAGCGTGCTTCATTTATATTTGGCATGTTTTCATCTGGTATCAATTTCAATAACTGAAACACTGTCTAATTATCCAAATCAAAACACAATATTGCTGGTTGTTATCACTAGTGTTAATCTCGCTCTAATATTCGTGTTAGTGTTCTTTTTCTCTTTCACATTGGCGATCTGCAGAGTCCTATATCCTATGGTTTTGGGTAATCTGATCTATAGTTTTGGGTAATCTGATCTATGGTTTTGGGTAATATGATCTGCTGTCCCCCATACTATGGTGTTAATCTACTTCTGATGCCGACCGAACCTACCGCCACACATCAAGCACTCTGGGTTCAAATAGGGACAAATGTTTATAAGCGATGAACTCGAATGTTGTCATGGTTGTTTATTTATTTATTAAAATACATACTTAACTTATTGTGTTATTTTTTCGTTTCTTTATACATCCAATGCATCCAAGAACTTATGTTAGTTTTTTAGTTATACTCCACTTTGGCTAGACAGTTACTGTGAGTATGAGCATAGAAAATTGATGGAAAACACAATATACCTACATATTAGTCCGCAGCGTTGAATATCAGTCATTAGTTTGGACAGGTCTTTATATCTGGATTAGGTTTACGTCAACAATCAATTATTATTGACAGTATGAGCGGTAACCTGTGACACGTTAGTGCCTAGGTACTATTACTCGTAGTATAATCTCTGTGGAATCACAGCGGGCATATTTAGCAGTGTCCACAGCGTGATGTAAATAGAAATACACATTTTTGCAAATGAAATTTCGCAGATTCCCAAATGGAAATACACATTTTGAAACTACGTACACACATTTTTAGAAAGGCTTGTATTTCAAACCTGAGACAAAAGTTATCATTCGGTTAAGATCCTACCAACCAGAAACAAAAATCACTGAAATTACATAATTCAGTGATGTTTGCTGACAATGTAATTTTTACTTTCTCGTAGGTATACGTAGTACCTATAGTCTACTCTTGTAATCGTCAAAAAATTCGAACTTGAGATTTTGACGGATTTACACGTTTTGGACCTCCCTGAGTCTCAAACTATCGTTTTTGGAATTATGTCTGTGTGTGTGTCTGTGCGTTAGCACAATAACTCGAGTATGCTTTAACTTATTGCAACCAAATTTAACATGCATGTATAACATCAAAATATAAAGTTTCTATAAACTTTTGAGACGTCAATCATGAAAGTTAAGCAACCAAGTGCGCGGTTGGTACTCGGACGGGTGACCAAAATTTAACATGCATGACATCAAAATGTGACATCAAAATATAAGGTTTTTATCATCTTTTGAGTCGTTTCCGGGATACGAGATAATTAAGGGGAGACCACTCCCAATTTTTTTTAAATAGTGTATAATATCTGACGATTACGAAACATAATTGAAAATTCTATTCTAATAAATGAAACACTTAATTCAAAGAACTCTTTAATTTTTTTTTATTATTATAATAAAAACATTTTTTTATTTATTATAATAAAGATTCATTCACATTAAGTACAAAAGAATGAGTATGTAGTCCTATACACATTCAATTGAAATAGACAACTTGAAAACATTCGATCCTGAAGTTAAACACACTCAACCAAATCACAGTTACATGATCGCATAATTTTTCATAAAATGATTTTGATCTGTCATAACGACGAGAAAAGCTGACTGGTGTTGAAGACGCGTTGAATGAAATAGTCCTTTTTGCGGTATTTGAACAGATATTCCGGGCGTTAAAGGGATTTGAAAGGATTTTTATTCTATTCCTTAATGAAATGTCATGAAATTGGTAGAATAATGTGACAAGTGGAGAGGTGTTCGGAGTAGCCTCTTGATAACAAAAAGTATAAAAAAGCAATCATACGTAAATATTAGACTCATAATAACTGATTATCTGTTAAGATCCTTCTTCTTTCTTACCTTTTTGCTGAGCCCCCCACATTACTATTGCTCTTGTTTCACTTACAGAGTGCAATAAAAATATGAACACGTTATGTATGTACATACCTACATAAAATATTGATAAATGAGAAAATGTACTCGTCAAATCCCGAAATTCCACACGAACCTATCGGACTAGTAGGTATTTCTTTAAAATTCAGCCCTGCATATTGACTTCAGTTTGGAACGTATTCCGTGGATACCAATTGAAAACCGACGCTACTGTGGCAACAGCTTATTGGGCCAGCATCGGCCCTGGATATTCTGATCACGGCGTATGCCAAAAGCAGTCAAGCGCAAAATGAAAGGGAGCCCGCAGAGCAAAACATTCGCAATGGACGCACGGTGGAGTGAATAAATTGAATTTACATATCTCCTTGGTTATAGTGGCATAGTTCTTGTATTATGCTTTATTGATATAGTGTTTCTACGCTTCGACGGCAAGGGAATTGCTGATATATATCCATTAATAAATACGATATTATGACTATGAAGTGTCAAATGAACTACGGAATAGGTACCTACAATAACGGTAGTCTGCGTGTAATAGCAGCGTAATTGTTTTTCCGCAGTCAGTAATAAGATAACCAGACCCTCAGTGGTTGAAAGTTCTGGGTGTAGCTTCCACCTTGGGTCTTATGAGCACTTATCATGAGATGAGATGAAGTCCAAAAAAAATCCCCATAATTGATAAACCAGAAAAAAGTCTCCTAATTCTTCTGTACGAAAGAATAGCACCTATGCCTGACAACCTTTATCGAGCAAAATCCTAACTAATATTAGATATAAATGCGAAAGTGAGTTTGTTTGTTACGCTTTCATGCCTTTTTATTACGGACCGTAGAGCACTATGGGCTAGACAGTGCGGCGTGTGTGGGACTCGCCCGGGAGTTCATAACAGTCTTTATAATTCGACCCACTGCTGTGGCACAACGCCTCTACTTGTCAACGAAGGATGTTTAAGCAGTAGTCCACCACGCTTGCTCAATGCAAATTGGTGGAGTATACGGTGACCAACATTCGGTGCTCAACATGCGGTTCAGCCAAGGGATAACCCTTTGCTGATCCATTAGTTGCCTTCTACGACACCCATTGGAGGATATGGGGTGATCCTATTCTACTCTGCCGGCATCACACGGCTAGTTCCCAGGTATTCCCACTAAAAACCATCGGTACCCTCGCAACCCTTTGTGAGGGCACTCCGGGATACGCTTTCACGCTTAAAACACAACTGATTTTGACGAATGTTAGTATGAGGATGGCCATAAGATACTTTGTGGCGCGATCACCGACATTAACGCAAGTGAAGCCGCAGGCTACCACTAGTAATATATAAATTACTAGTATAGTATTTTATTATCTGTAATATAAATATTACTTTATAAGTGTACATTACAGTGACCAATCAACATTGAGCCATGCTGCGCTGTATGTGATATGCTATGATGTATTTGCTCTCCGTTCCTCTTAGTTAGATTATAATGAAGAAAGAAACAAATCTTGATATGCTGCGGTTTGTTTAAAATTTTATTGAGCGCAGCACAGCGTAGCATCCTTTAATGTTGATTGTTCACTTCTGAACTCGGGTAATTTTATTCTTCTTGTTCGTCGTTACACTCTTGACAGAGTGGTCGTGGTCATCACTCTGGCGTGGAGGCAAGCTTCACAATCCGTCGCCATTTCTCCCGCAATGCAGCTCTTCTCATACATTCGTGGACTGTAATTTTATAGTAGAATCCAATCTGCCCCCTAATCATATATCGTTCTTAATGAAGCTCCTTTTGTCACCAGGCCCTACTGCAGGCGCACGATGTGGTTGCTCGCGAGGTGTACGGCGAGGAGTCTTTGCGCGCCTCCCCGCCGCCAGTCAACGGACGCACCACCGCACCTCCACCAGAGGATGAGGAAGACACCGAACCAGAATTCGAGAACGTGACCAGGGTGCGCCTCGTGCAGTTCCAGAAGAATACCGATGAGCCGATGGTGAGTGCATTCCTTGATAACGATTATGTTCAAAGATTTAAATCGTTAGGTACGTCCTAATGCCTCACTCAAAAGTACGTATGTTACAAGTTACTGTGAGAATACCAATAGCAGCGAGTGTGCAATGCGCGATAGTTCTCACGCAATCATAATATTTCTTTTGCATTAAATAAGACCATTTTGAAGCATATAAAATTTATAGTCTGCCCAACTTATTTAAAAGTACTTAGCAAAGTCCATTTAAATAAAGAGATTCTTCATTTTAATTTTCATATTGAAAATATTTAGAACTATACCTAATATAAAAAAAACATGGCGATGGTGCGAATTCAGTGGGACATCTGTGATTGCCATTCAAGCTGAACTGTAATCAATCTACTAACAATTGGATAACTATATACGAATTACTAGTCTTTGGGCATAACTGATTCCAAAAAATTGCGACCTAATGAGTTCTTCAAGCTCAAGAACTTAGTAAGACTTATCTTTGGCAAAGTATCCCACACTGGTTCAAAGTGACTCCATAATGGACATACGCGTTGCGCGCCGTGCCTACATTTTTCATCAAATAACGTTATTTAAACAAAGTTTCTAATTCTCTCATCATTTCATTGTATTTTGTGCAAAAATTAACATTAAAATTTTAAGTAACCTCCGACAAAAAAAACTAAAAAATAAAAAAAATTAACATTTCTCAGCCTTTTAACTTCATTAAATAAATAATTTATATTTTTACGTCCACGCGTCGTGGGACCTAAAGTAATGCGATCCACAGATAAGAGGCATTGACACGCGTCTCTGCACCACTACCTTATTTTACTGGATTACCGATCACCGAACAGTTCTCATCCATTTCTCCAAAAACCAATCATAATGCCACTTTGCTTTTTCATAAAAAATAACCGTGAATCTAAAATCTATTTGTACTGATATTGGTCGAACCCAATTTTTGGCAATTGGGTCGTTCATATCGCCGAATAATAATTCGGTATTCAGTCGAACTCTCTCTGCATATATTTTTGGTACTATGTACAGTAAAGTGGAGAAAAAGTGAAAAACATATAATTTGAACTACATTCGCACCGTCTTTATGGCGACGTAGAGGATTTAAAATTAAACACCAATGCAAATATAGATTGGCACATGAATTAGTTGCGTCACAGTCTGATGCTTACAATGGGCCCCATAAGAAAGCTCAGAGGGCAATGTTCGGTATATCTCTGCTTGATCATACTAGAAATGATGAGATCCGCAGGAGACCTAAGATCACCGACATAGCCAAAAGCATTGCAAACATTAAGGTTGCAGTATGCAACGCCTTTCGTTTTCATCAAAAGCAGTAAAGATAAAGGTGATCGCACAAGGCTTGTGCGATCACCTGGCTGAAACATTGGAGCGCCATCTATTGAACGACGACGAAAATAGCTCGAAAATGGTTCGCTTTCAAAACTCTTTCAACAATTTCAACCCCTGTGTCTGCTGTACAAATTCCTCCAATAACGACCACTAGAGAGCGCTTAAATACAGTCTTCAAAAAGCAAAACATAAATGTTATTATGAAATTAGAATAAGGAAAATAAAAGAAAATTATAGGTAAATATTTACTTTTGTCATATTTAAAAAAACATTAGTTGTGTTATTATTTTTAATTTAAATGTTTGAATATTGCATCAAATTATTTTTATATTAATTTTAAAAACCAATAAGCTACAAAAAGATTCCGCGTTTCCCTTCCCATGACTTGAACTGAGTCAGTCACATCAACATTTAAAAAAATTTTATTTTAAACATTTACCCTCGGGACAGTCACCCCTATGTTGATCAGTCGAAAGTCAAAGGAATATGAACAACAAACCAAAGTAATAAAGCTAGTTTTTAAATGTATACTTCCCCATGTAGAGTCTATTCGTAGCGGACAGCCGTTACGACTCGACTCGTAGTCGATTATTATAAACTAGATAACTGAGGGATTTATATTGTGCCGAGGGTGTGCGATTTATTTACTTCTTGTATATTACATTACATCCGGACTGCTGAGGGTGTATTGTATAATAGTTTAATATCTATGTTTGTTATATCAGTGAAAGCTTAGCTACTTTTTGGATTTATTGCCCCCTCTTCTATAAAAAAAAGCTTTTTTAGAATAATACCTTTTGGTATTAAGAGTACTTATTTGGTATTTACCAAAAGCAAAATACCAAATCAAGAGATCAAAGTAATTTTATTATCAAATAAAAAAACCTAATAACTTGTTTGTTTAAATGAAATGGTTTTCGAATGACTGCAGTACAGCGACGCGGCCTAGGTTAGGTACCTAATTTCCCTCTAGCTTATTGAATAGTTATAAAAATTATTTTTATTTGACCTGATTATCTGTAATGGAATAAAAACGAGGTCGATCCCTACTAGTAGATTTCTATTTTTTGTAATACATGACCATCAATCTTCTATTATTTGTCGGTAATATTTGTCCTTCAGTACCTATCCATAATTTCGGCTAGAATCTAGCCTATTGTTATTTTAATGCACCTAATTAATATAGTATAATCATATATTTCCACGCTCACACCACATTAGATGCACTACGTACGACGCTGTAATCGTCCTAGTGCGTAAGGACGTTGAGATAGACCTCCACAAAGAGGGCTATACCTAGATGTAAATCTTTACGTTATAGCTGCCGTCTGTGGAGTCTTTGAGCTGCACGCGGTTGGCAACGTGCCAGTGACACTCTTGTGTTAGGTTATTCTGTGTTAGTCTCATCTGTACGCTACGGTTACTGCTTACCAATTAGGCGTGCTTTGTCCCTATTACGAGCGCTTGACTTATATTCTACCAATATACTTATTTTCCAGGTTTTGACCAAAAATATTTGAAATTGGAATAGCGCCATCTCGGCTCGTTCGGCTGAATTTCATTAGAGGTGGCGAAAAAATACTCTTTCCTCGAAATGAAGCCAAAAAAATAACCCTCCCAAACATAATAATATAGAACACCCACGCCCTTTTAATTACGGATGTGAATTCGAAAGTTCTGGAAGCTTTATTTAGCCCCAACCTACTCGTCCTGAGATAGATTTATAACTCTGTGCTACTCAGGACGTCTAGACTGATGCGTCGAGCGGGATTGCAGCGAATCGTTGCACAGGACATTGCGTCTGCGGGGTGCAAAGTAATTGCTTATTGATTTTAGTATTCCCAGACATCTTATTCATCTCCCGCCCGACCTCACCTCAGTGTGTTAACGGAGACCATTGAAATCACACGTTTGTTGTGGTAGACCCGTCAATGGTCCTTTAGATAAGGTAGTACTGAAACATGTACTACCTTATCTAGTTTAGCTTCAACATCCAGCTACTATTCCGTTAACACACTAACCCTTAGGCCAATGACACCTGGCCTGTTATTGTAAGACGCAATAACGCAGGGTTCGGACTGACAACCCCCCGGCGATGACTCAGCGGCCCCTAGGTAAGTTATATTAAACCATGTTTTTGTTGGAGGAAAGTAAACTTTTGAGGCTTTTTTTGCTAATTATAAAAATGTGTTCTATTTCATTTCAGGGCATCACGCTGAAGTTAGCTGACGATGGCAGATGTATCGTGGCCCGCATCATGCATGGGGGCATGATACATCGTCAAGCAACTCTCCACGTCGGCGATGAGATTCGGGAGATCAATGGAACACCAGTCGCCAACCAGTCTGTTGCGCAGTTGCAGCGTATGCTGGTGAGCAAACTCCCCTATCTCATTTTACATTCTATATAATTCTTCTTCTCCCTTATACTCCTGCCAGGCCCTTTTGTACTCGACCGCCGAATGTTCTCACATATGCACCCTTTGTTCTTTCTTTCTGAAGAAACGATACGGTAGTAGGAAATCCCTGCTGGTATGCTGTTTTAGCGAATTGTACCTTATTTCTTTGAAAATATACAAACATAATTTCACAATAGGACATGCCCCAGATATTTGCGCCGCCATTTTGTGACCTTTGTTGATTCTCGTTATTAGTTTAAGTGGTGTTGTTTTTGGGAATAATTTAATTTTGTTCTGTAAATGCAATCGCAAGTTTTAGTTTCAAATACAAATTAGATTGAAAGGAAATATTTTGCTCCTCGTTAACGTAGTCATCAATTTTATAACAAAATTGCGACGCCATTTTGTGATGATATACCTATTGTGTGTGTAGGTACTCTATATTTAGTTCTCGCTCATGCGCTGTCGAATGCTGTGGTTTATTTTTTGTTACTTTCTTATTTATTATGTTGTATAGTTTGGATTTTTGATTATCATCATTTTGAAAATATGTTTTCTCTTATAGTTACATTTATTAAAATAAATCCACTAAATATCACATCTAATACAAACCGGGAGCTGATTAGGCCTATATTTTGTTCCTTTTGACGAGTAGGCAGTTTATTTTTAGATCGTTCTAACAGCAAGGAATCGATATGAAATATTTGAATAAAATGCTCAATTTAGCAGCCATCTTGTTCCCGTAAATAGCTTTTCTGCGCATGTCTTCTTCTAATTAAACAATTTCAGCCATTTTATATTGTTTGGAGGTACCTACCTGCCTAGGCACAGTGTCTTTTGTAGCTGTCTAATCAAAGTCAATTAAATTATATAATTATGTTACGTATTTTACTTAACTTATTATGATGGCCAATCGATCAAATTAATTATGTTCAAAAGCATTTCCGTCGTATATTCCACCATTTTAGATAGGATCGGCCATTTTGAACGGTCCGATTCAAATAGAACCTGCATTACTGAGCATGTCCGTCCACCATTTCAGAAAATCTACCGCCATTTTAAATTCTCATACAGCACAGTCTAGTTTGTTGGTACTAAAAATTAAATTGAATTTTTCTTTAGGTAGACTTTGAAAGAAAAAAATATAAGTAGGTGGATTGATGTGCTAGTGTGCACATCAACAGCACACCGGGTTACCACCAACTGTAAAATTTTCATAATCACTTTTGTACCTAAGTACTTTATATCAAATACAGCTTGATTGAAAAATTATTAAAGAAATTTGACAGTTTTGTACACTGATGTACTGTTGATCCACGGTGGTTTATATTTATGATGTTTCTACTTATTTGTTTGCGTAGTAGATAGGTAGGTATATAAAAGCAGCTATTTTTAGATCGTTATGAAAAATCGATAAATTGTTATGAAATATTTGAAACAGGCACTCAATTTGGCAGCCATCTTGTTCAGCTTTTCTGCGCATGCCTTCTGAGTTAAACATTTTGTCCCATTTTGAATTGTTTTGTAGGTACACAGTGTACCTATAATGCCACCTTATAATCAAATTCAAGGAAATTATATCATAATTTTTAATTTATTTTAATCAACATCGTTTTTTAGGGTATTTCCGTCGTATAGTCCAACATTTTAGAAACGAATGTATAATGTGCAATATTTGGTCTGAGTGTGCAATATAGACAGATTGTTGAATACAACTGCGCATGACCGACCGTCCACCATTTTAGAAAATCAACCACCATTTTGAACTCTTACACCGCAGGCTTTTGGTTATGTATAAATAGTAATCCCTACATAGATATAGGTATTAGTATAGTACATTTGCTCTGTCAGTTTTACCTACTGATGAGTATGCTTCGAACAAACCCACCACCAACTCATGATCCTTCCTGCCTCACGGCGTACGGACAGGGTTGCCGTTCGGTATTTTAGCACCGTGTTCGGTGTTCGGTATGACAAAATACCGAAGTATGAGAGGTTCGGTATTTTTTTCTGATTTTTTTTCTCCCTAATATATGAATCGACTGTCAAATTCTACGCATCGATGTTGAGTAGAATCCCTACTCATGGGTCAGCCACACACTCGACGAGTGAAGAAGACAAGAGAATAGAAGAAAAAGGAGGCAGAGACGTAGCATGGCAACCTTACGCGTTATGCCGAGCGTCATGCTCCTCGTCCTGCCCAGCGCTCCCTATTTTGTCGGCTTTTTGGGCGCGAGTGAAAGGATTGGCAATACGACAAGTAAGGAGCTGTTTTTGTTTTTTTGCTCACTGTTCGGTATTTTTTGGAAAAGACCTGGCAACCCTGCGTACCGACCGAAAACGTTGGGAGAGTGCAACGGTACTTGCATTGCTCTTTCCCCTCCGCACTGTCTTGACTCCCTACAAATGTATAGACTTCGTCCTTTGTCCCTTTGTTACCAACTCTCCCCCTTCTGGTATTTTTCGAACAGCTAGGTATACCAACTGTTGTTTTTCAGCGGGAGGCGCGTGGTTCGGTGACATTTAAGATCGTTCCATCCTACCGGTCGGCACCGCCGCCTTGTGAGGTAATTTACATTAAATGTTTTAATAGTAGTAACAATTTACATTATAATATTTACATAGTAGTGTGTGATGTTTATTGACTTTACGTAGAGTTATTTTAGTTTGTTTCGTAAATATTGCTAGAATAGTAGGTACTTAAAGCATCTGAAAGTTTTCTAGCTTGATTAACCATTCAATAATAAAGTTTTTAACACTTAATGAACAAGCTTAAGTCTTAAACAGTAACAACAACATTAAAATATAAGTCGACAAGCGCACACAAATACACCTTATTGCTTGTCCATAAAGCATAAACTGATTGGATATAACTAATGCAAACGACTTTTAAAAATTTTGTATTTTTGTTTTAAATAGCTTTTCCGGATTAAGCCTTCGCCCGTGCTAGTAAGTAGCGAACCAGACCTATGCTACTATGTCGTCATGTTACCCAATTTTTGTTGTGTTTATGTTGTTTCACTCGGGCATGGCTACGCGTCCCCGTGTTCTCCTGTTTCTGTGCGCTTGTTGTTCTTTACCATCGCTCCACACTTTCTTCAACATAATTTCATCCATCATCTGTATCATTTCCATTACTACCCACTCTATCCATTGCATCTAAAGTGCTGTAACATGGCATCGTCTCATGGATTTCATTCACAATTAATATCATACCATTTTCAATCCCAAAATCATGAGCCTTCGTCTTGTCGCATCATTATAAATTGAATCCTAATCGGAATGTGTAGAACGTCTGCTTGGTCAACATATGATTCAGTTTTATGGTAATCTATAATATAAATGTAAGCCAGTTGACCAAAATCGCGTGCCAATTTTCAGATCTTCGTGAGAGCCCAATTTGATTATGATCCGCTGGAAGATGAACTCATACCATGCGCTCAGGCTGGTATCGCCTTCAACACCGGCGACATCCTCCAGGTAAACAAAATGACACTGCAATCAGTTCAATCTTCATGATTTCAAAAAAAAATATTATGCCCGTTCTGTACTCTCAGGCTAAGAACTCATGGAGTGGTTTCTAACCGCACCCGTAGCGATTGCGGGACCGCTGTTTTGTTAGCAGCAGCAGCAGCTATTAAACATGGTTATAAGTTTTCGATAAAGTTTTCCTAAATTAAATTAAATTTCAACTCGCAGATCATAAGCAAAGATGACTCTCACTGGTGGCAAGCACGGAAAGACGCATCTGGTGGTTCGGCTGGGCTCATACCAAGCCCCGAGTTACAGGAGTGGCGCGCTGCGTGTGCCGCTGCTGAACGATCGACCACCGATCAAGGTGAGTAAGCATTCTGCCAGAGTTCTGCTCCATGAGCGCTTTGAATGCTGCGATTGCATCTAATGTGATTTGCGTCGTATTAGGACTTACGGCTGATTATTTCTGGTGGTACTACTATCCCAAAATCTAACAAATTTGGGCAGGAAAATATTAATCACGCAAGGTTTAACTATTATTATAGAGTAGTTTGAAATCAAAAGCGATTGAATAATAAAAGTATTTCATATTGTGATCCCAATCGCGGCTTTACAAAACGCTCGTGACATCGTGCGTTTCTATGTGCAGAGTTAGCTGATCATTGGCTAAGTGAGGATGTGTAATGTTCTTTATGTGCAAGTTGGAGAGATTCTTTATATTCGACTCCACTAACTTTCGACAAGAATCTCTGTCTTTGGTACATATAGTATTTTTTTAGTTGATTTATGTTATCCGTTATGTGTGTAGTAGCTGTGTGTACCTTTGTTTTTCTTTTGGTTTTATCTAGATCGATGTTAGAGGTTGAAACATTAATGAGTTTTAAACCTTTGTCATTCAATGAAGATTGTTATTTTTCGTTTAATCTCATCTTGTTTTTTATTTTGCCACTTTTTTATAATCGGCGATACTGTTATCTTCTTTTTCTAAATTGAACTTTGAAATAATATTTTTTGGAAATCTGTTTCTTTAACATTAACATTACCAATTTTGCTTTCAAACATTGTCATTGGATGAACCTGCAGTCGGTATGTAAAATTGCTTTTTATCTGTTATCCTGAGTAATACAAGCTCCCATGTGTATTATATAAACTGTATATCCAATGCAACTTCTTTGCATGGTGTTACACCATTATTGAAAGTATTCAATAAAATAATTATACATAATTCCTGAACCTTTGAGTACATTCTATCTACCCGCACATCGCCAGTACCTGTTTTCTATAGTGGAACTTATGAGTAAATATTTAGCATATCCAATAGATGTAATATCAAAGGGAGTTTGTGTAACCCTAGTAATTGTAATGTTTGTGGTAGAAACGTTTTGTCAAATGAAAGATTTGTAATTGAAAACTTACTACTTTTGAACCTATGATTTTATTTATTTATTTAACGTTAAAATATTATGCGAAGTTTATGAATTATACATGTTAATAACAATTATTATTATCTATAATCACACCAAGTATTTCTTACTAGTATAGAAACCTTTCTTTTTAAATATACTTACACTAGTAATTTTAAAAAAAGGAGTCAACTCCAAAAATCTAATTCTCTTCCATTCCTAATTTCTCAAAGTTGAAAATATTATGATAATGATTGCTGGCAAAATTAGCGCTTATTAGAAAATATATAAAAACAAAACTGACAAAACGTTTCTTTGCTACCTGTGCCCCAGATTATTACTAGTAGTGATGAAACCATACCATTCCATTGCGTTGCATGAACTGTGTTGTAATGTTGTGCCGCTAGGAGCTGAAGGGTGCGTCTCTCATACCGATGGATGTGAAAACACAGGTAACAGATGTAATCAAATATTATAGAAACATTAATATGATCAAACAAAATGAACTTGATGTCGAAATGAACAATGTTAATGGTAAATGCATTTTTTCTGACTTTATTAAATCTAGTGACCTATTTTTGAGATAACAAACAATCAAGATAAATTAATGGTTTATGATTTAATAAAGCCAGATACTAATTAAGAAGTGTAAAAATTGAAATTGCATTTTTATATCAGAAACTATTCAATAGACAGACTTCCCAGAAAATAAAGTAAAAATGTTTATGGAAAAAACTGTGTACTATAGTCTTGAATTTGATCAATCGAAAGAAAATAGATTTATGGAAACCCCTAGTAAGTTTAATGACTAAGAGCTATTGAACAAAACGATATACGATAATATGAATACGTTATTAGAAACTTTTTTTTTACTTTATAGGAATTTTTAGTTTAAAATATTACTTATTTGTTCCAGTCAACTGTTCCATATTCGGACGTAAGAAGAAGCAGCCCAAAGACAAATACTTGGCTAAGCACAATGCGGTCTTCGATCAACTCGATGTGGTCACATACGAAGAGGTCGTTAAACTACCATGTTAGTACATTTGTTGCTTTATTTCTAGTAGAAACAAATAAGTATATTAACAATTCCTTAAATGTTGAATACATTGAACAAAGAGACCTAGATAAGTCGGAAGGGATAATTCTAAACAC
Organism: Elophila nymphaeata; assembly: GCA_955850985.1. NCBI lineage: Eukaryota > Metazoa > Arthropoda > Insecta > Lepidoptera > Crambidae > Elophila > Elophila nymphaeata. Next base: position 11,315,910 of record OY039076.1, on the reverse strand, counting down.
GTAATTGATTTAAAACTTCCTTAACCTGCCTGAGTAAACAGAACCTTAACTTGTCTTTCGGGTCTTAATCCGTAACATATGCAAGAGTAATAGGTCTATCGCATCGACTATACAATTCTCTAATTAACTTCTACTTTGCTACATAGTCATCTATTTATACTTGGTTACGAATTTCAAACGAGACAGACTGTAAAAGACCGAGAAACAAAATTGGATTACTCCAAACCCGCGTTTGGTTCTTTTCCTAAATAATATGTTTATTAGCTGAACACTCATGATGTTTATTTTTTATTAGAAAACGGAGATCTTTGTGGGAGAGTTGAATTAAGCATACCTATGCAGGTGGACATTACTGGAATACATCATAAAATCGAATGACGACCTTATAGGAATAGTCTATGATGTTTTAGTGTAAATACTATGTACATACATTATGATCGTACAGTTTAGCGCCACGCCAATGTGAAGTGTGCTAAACCAACGACCTCAGCATTTCTAGATTCCCAGTGAACCAAAATTTTTGTTGATCACGTTTTTTTATGATTGCTTTGTTTAATTATACCTACATTGTTCTTATCTTCCTATCTTAATTTATAGACGAACCTAAATTAAACTGTTTCATTACTTTTAGCTTTCCAGCGTAAAACGATTGTGCTTCTCGGCGCTCATGGCGTCGGCCGCCGTCACATCAAGAACACTCTTATAGCGCGTCATCCAGACCAGTACGCGTATCCTATACCACGTTAGTAAATTTTTTTATAGTGACATTTTTTACCCCAAATGGCTTCGTTTAATCATCGTGAGTCTTTTTAAATACGTTTTTGCTACGTTTTTAGTTTGATAAAAACATCCGTTCAAATCATATGATATGCCTTAGTGAGTTCGATTAAGAAAATTACCTATCAGAACTTGGCGTTTCAAATACTTACAACTTTCAAAGAACCTTATTTCGTAAATATCAATATTAAGGTTATCTTGATTATTTCAGATACGACGAGACCACCCAGGCCTGATGAAGAGAACGGGAGACACTACTACTTCGTATCCCACGAGGAGATGATGGCTGATATTGCTGCTAACGAGTATTTGGAGTATGGTAAGATAAAAGCTGAAGATACGATTGAAAGTCATAATTAATATTATTATTTATAGAATGTTTTTGGGCAGGTTTTTAGAGCAGTATAGGGTAGGGACAGGGCCAGTCCGTATGTTGTCAACTGTTTGTAAAGTGGACGTGATCAGTAAAATAAATTTCATCAATTGTTCCCTTAACGATGTTCCCGGTCACGAATATCTATCCCTTCTCATAGGTACTGTGGTTATCGTATAAGCCTACAGCATGAAGACCCATCGCACCAAGGCGTTACTCGCGCGATGGCGAGTGTTATGTCCTATTAGAAATCAATTGGAATTGGAGTATTACATATGAACTCACCGCTGATGAAGAGAACGGGAGACACTACTACTTCGTATCCCACGAGGAGATGATGGCTGATATTGCTGCTAACGAGTATTTGGAGTATGGTAAGATAAAAGCTGAAGATACGATTGAAAGTCATAATTAATATTATTATTTATAGAATGTTTTTGGGCAGGTTTTTAGAGCAGTATAGGGTAGGGACAGGGCCAGTCCGTATGTTGTCAACTGTTTGTAAAGTGGACGTGATCAGTAAAATAAATTTCATCAATTGTTCCCTTAACGATGTTCCCGGTCACGAATATCTATCCCTTCTCATAGGTACTGTGGTTATCGTATAAGCCTACAGCATGAAGACCCATCGCACCAAGGCGTTACTCGCGCGATGGCGAGTGTTATGTCCTATTAGAAATCAATTGGAATTGGAGTATTACATATGAACTCACCGCATCCCAATTCAATGCAACTCTGGAGTCCTTACTCACCAACATACCACTAGGAAGAGTGATATTTGACTACTTAAATAGATAGAGAAAGAACTCATTTTTATATTTACTTTAGAACATTCGTTTTTGGAATTACAATGAACCGTGATAACAAAAATCAAGTAATGTGACAGATTTTCTGGACGAGAAAAAAGTATAAATGCGATGTATATGATATATCATTATATCGATCGATGGACAATGGACAACTTTATGCTTACACTGCTGAAATCATATTACATTCAAATTAATATTGATTGTTAACTTTTCTTTTTATGACAGGAACACATGAAGACGCTATGTACGGGACTAAACTTGAGACGATCCGGCGTATCCACTCGGAACGTCGTATCGCTATTCTGGACGTTGAACCTCAGGCCCTTAAGATACTACGGACTGCCGAATTTGCGCCTTATGTTGTGTTTATAGCCGCACCACCGCTCAACAATGTCGCTGATGTGAGTATTCCAATAATTCCGTTAATTATAACAACATTAACTTGCATTAATAAAGTTTATGTTTATCATTCAAACCCTAATGAAATATCCTATCATCAGGGAAATTTTGTCGTCAGATTTATAATAAATCTTAATTTCTGATTTAATCTTATTTATTTAATGTGATGACTGAATAATAGATATACTGAACTTAATTAATAGCCAACTTAAATAACTAAACTTTCCATATTACCAAATTTGACTTATGTGTAGCCAAATGTTATCTATTGCTCCGCTCAACCCCTTTTGGGATTATGGGCGTGAATATAAATGTATGTTAAAATGGTCACGTTTTTCTATTACATAAATAGATTTTTGATGAATTAAATATTTTTGAGGCTTTTTACTGAGCAAGTTTGAATGTGTCTTGTGGAGGTACGTCTTTAATTAGTTCTTCTAGGAGCTAGAGACCCAGATCATGTCAAATTTCTGAGATTTATATAAATCTAAGGGCCTGTTTCACAGATAGCCCATACAAAACTGTCAACTTAACTGCTAGATATGTCCTATCCAGAACCTGTGTAATCAGCCCTAAGTCTCATATTTTATACTATTTAATGGCATGTGATATTTGGATTCCAATTAATATGAACCTTCTATTCCAGTACGACGGTTCGCTCGAAGTGCTGGTCCGTGAATCAGAGCAACTACGCCGGACTTACGGGCACTGCTTCGACCTTACCATCGTCAACAACGACATTGACGACACGCTAGCGCAACTAGAGGCTGCACTGGCGCGCCTCCGTTCTACCCCACAGTGGGTGCCTGTCTGCTGGGTCTATTGACAAACTGACTACTATCTGTAACCGGTTCGCCTTAAACCGGCTCCAAATATAGTCTGAACAACTGATGTCTTTCAAATTGTCCGTTGACTAAGTTAGACGTGACCACTGGGGCTCTGAACCACGCCTAATTTGGCACGTACAGTTTGGTTGGCTCGTAGCTTAAAATCTTGATAATGTGAAACGTTGTCAAGTATCGCATCAAGCTGTTACTGGAGGATACTTCAGTATTGGCGGTTGTCTTTCAATGTTTACTTTAAACATATTGTCATTGTTTACAGTATTTCTATCTCGCGAACGCGGGTAAACCATGGCTGTTAAGTAGATAGACATAGACACTCTCTCTATGTGCGTCAATGCTGTTAGTGAGCGCTCCCGCACTGGCGCACACTCAGAAAATGTGCATGTTTATCCACCCAAACAAACATAGCTCACCTTCGTGCATTCGATAAAAATACTATGTTTATCATGTTGAAATACAATCGGTTCTACTGATTTCGACTCATTTGAGAGACAAGAGTCCCAAATTGAGTCAGCGTAAAGTTATCAAATACTTGACTAGCCCACAATTATATGATAATTTTACTTTTTAGTTTTTATAGTGCCGAATTCTATTTTTGAATGTTCCTTTGTTAATGTATGGCAGGTTAACAATGTAACAAATTTTATTTGAATATTAATTTCGAAGTTCCATTTGTTTTTCTTACGCAATTATCAAATTAGTTGGAATTCGGCAGTTTATTTCCAATTAGTTTTTTTTAACTAACCTACCTACTAATTTTACTTTAAATTATCTTTATATCTATTGCTTCTTGTACGTATTATAAATAAAAATGTGGCTCTGTATTTATATTTCAATGTATGTTGTTAACAGTGGGATGCTTTTCAACTAAGTATACAGGTATGGGCACATTCTGTAGGACTTTTCTTTTCGAAGACGTCTTGGGACGTCTCTCGTCACCTGCCGTGATCACATCGGACTATATCCTTTGTGGTGACCAGCATTTGATGAGAGGAAACATAAGCCTTACCTTGCCCACGCCTGTATAAAAGGGGCATAGTTGAAAAGTATCTTGGTATAATTACTTCATTTTATTTATATAATTTAGTCCTTGTAAATAGTTGTAAATATTACTTAGACGGGTCAACCAATATGGATGGTGAGAAACTTACATTATAATTTTATTTTAGGTTTTGTCGGGTATACTGAAGTGCTTATAACGACAACAATGAGCACTTGAGTACTTTTATTTTCAAGCTTCTCAGCATCTTTCTTAAAAATGCAATCCACTACCAATATAAAAAAATACCTAACATAATTAGGGACTAAGATTACTCAGATCTTGAGTATGTAGTTAAATAGATTGGACAATTCATTAAAGTACCTACTTTGGAATTTACTATGTAATTAAACTAATTTTGGCGTCAGGTTAAATTCCGTAACGTCTGGTAGTTGTATCTACAATTAAAATATGGTCGTGTGAGTGTGACTAACGACTTATGACTAGACTTACATAAGAAAATGGTCACTTAGTAGAATTTATTAATCTAACTATCACAAAGTCACAATAAAAATGAAGCTCTCACTCCCAATTACGAAGCAAAAATCATTTTTAAGAATCAGTAGTTATTCTTTGTAATAGAATGAGACGAGTGATCGAAATACATGTTTAATCCAAGCCTTTTCTGCTAGGTATTATATATATGATTGGGAGATCTTCATATTTATTCTAACTTTCTGACTATACTATTGAATTTAATAACATACATAGTGAAGTAAGTAATGAACATGAAATGGAACGGTATGAGAGTAGCACTTTTTAAGTTTCTTTAAAAAATATTTTTTACCGATGTTGCTACATAAGAAATTTTAAAAACTACTATACTATTTAATTAATACCTAAACATAAATTTAATAGGCAATTTTGTTGCTGTAATTAAAAATTCTATTGCTCTTATTTGTAATCTATTCATTCCCATTTGTGAGATATATAAAATTATTTAAAAATTAGAGTTAAATATTGTTAGTACATACATAATTTAAATTAGAGAGCAATGTATTATTTTACATTTTTTATTTGATTTTACAACTTCTATATTTGATGTTAATTTAGTCATAAATAAATATATAGTGAATTTGTGAACGTGAATAAATAATAATATTTAATTAGTGCAATTGTTTTTAAACATTTTTGTGCGTTAGTGCTGCTCCTAAAAGGACGGGAAATGCGAGAGTCTATCATATTATACTAATATTAATTTTATTATTATAATTAACAAGAGTATTTAATGTTATATGCATCACAACAAGAGCCTAGCCAAAAACATTCCATTTTTTAAATTTTAAATTAAGTTTAAACAACCTTTTTTATATTTAATTTGTGATGTACCGATGTAGGTAACAATTATTTATGAATTGTGATTTTGTTGAGGATTTTTATTCATCATGAATTGTTTCTTATTATTTAGCAATTATTTAAATGATTTGTACTTATAGACCATGTTTTAAAGTACCTATTAAGTAAATTTATTGTTTTCTTGTGGTTTTATGTTCAAACTAATATAGATAAAAGATATTATTGGAATCTAATAAAGTAATAAGAATAAAAAAATAAAAACTGGAATTACATGAAAAAAATCCGTAGAAATTGTATTACACGTTACTTAATAGTTTAAATGTAAAATCACATGAAATATGAACGAACTATAAACACTATAGTTATTATATAAAACTAACCTACCTACTAATTTTACTCTAAATTATGTTGATTGTTGTATGTTGAAATAAAAATGAGAGTCTGAATTTATATTTCAATATATAACAGTATATACACATGGATAAATGGTAAGGACTAGGACTATCAGATGATTGTAAAATGGCAGTTGTGTTCTAACAAAAACAAGTGAAAAATAAAGTTGACTGAGCGAAGGTAAATCTTATTATAACTGTTAAAATTGAATAAATCGCACAAAATAATATAAATTTGTTTTATTTAAAACTACCAGAAAAAGCATTTTAGCCAAACATAAAACAACAACAACAAACAAAGGCAAAACTCTTAGGTACCTACAACCAAGAAGCTTATATTTTGTACAACACAATTAGGGATGATGACGTCAGACATATGGAATACGAAAAAATATTGGACTGGACACTTAGGTACCTACTTTTTCTTTTATCACGTTAGTGGCAGCGTATGGCATCTCAAAGAACCAGGCCATGAAATACTTAAAAACCCACCTCCTCCTAGAGGCAAAAGCAGACTGGCAAAGAACGCCTGGGTTAACACACTCAAAAGCACTAATCGCACCATACTCTCGTAAGCGCACTGACGACCTACTGAAGCTTAACAGGGGCAACCTGACCGTGTTGATTAGGGCTTTGACTGGCCACTGCAAGTTGAACAGACATCTCTACAATATGAGACTAAAAGATACTGATGCCAATACACCTCCTTGCCTTGTGAATGTCTTATTCACAAAAGAAGCCGACATTTGGGAAGACATATTCTCGACCCAGACGACATTAAAACAATCCAAGCTAGGAATATCTTATAATTTTTAGATAGTGCCCAGCTAAAGAAGTACCTACATGTAAGGCCTCAATAGGATTTACTTGGAGGCTAGTCGCTATAAGTAGATCTTTATAGGCCCAAATTGTCTAAATAATAATAATAAAAATAGTGGCAGCGTAATAGAGGTAACCATAATATCGTCTGCAAAGCGAAGGTCGAAGGTGAGTCGTGTAGGTACTCGCCATTAATGTTGATGCCAAGTAGGTACTCTCCAGTGCAGAAGCTTAATCACGTCCTCCAACCTAGCTGTGAACAGTTTCAGCGATATAACATCACCTTTACTCACAGATTTAATAATACAAGGAGATAGGCCAAGCCGGCGTTTAACTTGTGACAAGTGTATGCCCAGTGGGCATACCTACATTGTCGCCAGTTCGCCGTCCGATAAAGTCGAGTTACTTAATACGTTCGTACGTATGCCAGAAAGAAATATCCGTTTTTCTTTCAAAATGCCGTCTTGTTCAACTGTAACATGCAATCATTGTGTTGTGAATCAGTAATGGAATAACTTTTCACACATATGAACCGAAAAACTTAGATTTATATTCAAACAACATTCAAACAAATAGTTCGACTTTTATTCAAAAAAACACAATCTAATTAAATTATGTGTTACTAATTATCTTACTTGAGGCCCATTGTAGTAATCGGCCACCTCCACGTTTCGTTTCTATAGGTAGGTACCTATACTTACAATCAAATCTAACCGTATCTATATTAAGAGACAAGGAACGATAAGAGATGATCTGTTATGAGGAATCTCTGAAATAAAGGTTTTGTTGTGTGTATTATGATGACGTCCAGAATTTCATAGTGGGATTTCCAGCTTATCAGTCGCCATCATGAGGTGTGGTTGCCAAGCATTTCTCGCCAAGCACTCCCTAGATGCAGTAAAATGTGTGACATCAAAAAAGGAAACTCTTTTTTATTGGTATGAGATAGAAAACCAAAGTCTTCGCTGGGCTAGATCCCTTTGCCGTCCCGTAAAGGCTCTTTTCCACTAAAGGCTCACCGAGTAGAGTCGAATCGAATCACAGAAAGTCGCTGTTCTTTTCCCATATAAGCTGTTTCTACATCTGTCAAACATTTACGCATATAAAACTGTAAAAAATAGTTAGGTACTATGAAACTGCGTCCTTAGCTACGAGCCGAGTCGAATCGACCGAGCTCCGGGCGAATTTCTTCGCTCGCTTCGACTCGGCGCGCCTCAGTCGACGTGAGGAAGAGAATTCGCCCCATTGTATTTTTACAATTAAAAATATGTATACACCCTGTATACACAGTAGGTATTAGGTACATATTTTAAAGTTTTTCAGATAGGTATGTACACAAAGACATAAAAAAACGGCCAAGTGTGAGTCTGACTCGCGCACGAAGACCATTATGGCTCAATAAAAGAATTGAATTTTATAGTGGGATTTCTAGGATTTCTCGCTCACCAGTCACCATCAAGAGGTCTGTGTTGCCATGTGTTGCTCACCAAGCACTCCTTAGATGCATTAAAAAATGTAACATTTACAAACATTTTAATGCGAACATCAAAAAATAAGATAGAAAACCTTAGAAAACCCAATGACTAAGTCATTGAGAAATCCTTATAAGCCCTCCAGACTCACCCGAGAAGTCTCGGCGAGGAAGAGACTTCTCGCCGAGACTTGACCCGAGAAACGAGAAGGTATCTACACTCACGCGACCTTCTCACTTGCGTTCTCGACCGTCATGCGAAATGGACGACTGACAGAGCAACGGCTTTGGTATTTACAGTAAACCACAGCGGTTTGTAGGATCGAAAAAGCGAAGGAGTGATATTATAAAAATTAGTACAACATAACATTATAATTATATCATCCGTTTTTACTAGGATATTGGTTGTTTTAATGTTAGTAATGAGCTGTTTTAGAATATTTTAGAGAGGATACCAAATTAAATAGAATAGAAAAAATACCTGGGATGGAATGGATAAGTGCTGAGACGGGACTTAAACCTGAACGAATTGCTATGAATTTCGATCTTAACTAAATACCAAAAAAAAAATTAGAAGCAAAATCAATGTTTTAAAAAGAAGATTTTAAGCATGAGTGTAGATAAAATTTTTTATTTAGACATGCCCTATTTCAAAGCTCAGATGAATAAAATAATAAATGCAAAGCACACACATGCGATGGAAATCACTTCCTACATCACAGTGAGGCCGAACGAGAACAAACGAGAATGTGATACGGGTCTCTTTTCTCGCCCGAGAAACCCTTTGAAGCGGGCCAAAAAACCGACACCGAGCCGAGAACATGCGAGCCCGAGAACGAGAACGCGAGAAACTAATCACCTAATCACATTCACGCTTCTCGGGTGTTCTCGGGGGTTCTCGGCGTGAGTCGGGAGGGCGCAGTAGACAAATCCTTTGTCATCCCAAAGACTTGGCTGTATAGGCTAGATTCCTTTGCCTTCCCATAGTAAGGAAAATTTAAGAAAAAAAAAGAGTGTTTGGCGGGAAACCATGGCGTCTAGATGTCGATCTTTATTTCGATAATTCAAAATTGCTTCGGAGTGGATTTTGTGCAGTGAAAGTGGTGTCGTTACGTTGCATAAGCATCCGTGTTGACGAACAGTTATGAGAAATCATTGAAATAAAGGTTTTGTGGATGTGGCGTTGAGAATTGTATAGTGGTTGGAAATCCCACTATACATTTTTCATCAGTCACAATCATGAGGTCTGTTGCCATGCATTTCTTTCCAAGCACTCCCTAGATGCATTAAAAAGTGTGGCACCCACATTTTAATGCAAAAATCAAGAAAGAAAATGAAACTAAAGACTTGGCTGTATGGGCTAGATCCCTTTGCCGTCCCGTAACAGGGAAAATTTAACCAAAAAAAAAGGAGTGTTTGGCGGGTAATCATGGCGTCTGGATGTCGATCTTTATTTCGATAATTCAAAATTGCTTCGGAGTGGATTTTGTGCAGTGAAAGTGGTGTCGTTTTGTTGCATAAGCATCCGTGTTGACGAACAGTTATGAGGAATCATTGAAATAAAAGTTTTGTGTATGTGGCGTTGAGAATTGCATAGTGGTTGGAAATTCCACTATACAATTCTCATCAGTCACAATCATGAGGTCTGTTGCCATGAATTTCTTTCCAAGCACTCCCTAGATGCATTAAAATGTGTGACGCCCATATTTTAATGCAAACATCAAGAAAGAAGATAATAAAACTGATGACTTGGCTGTATGCTGTATGGGCTAGATCCCTTTGCCGTTCCGTAACAGGAAAAAAAAAAAAAAAAAAGCAGCATTATTTGTTTTTTTTGCAAAATTTACTGCAAAAACTAAAAACAACGAGCTAATCAAGCATTTATTCATTTATATTTATTGTACAGCATATTCGAAAGTAAATTCTGTGAAGTGGACTAAGTAAATTGGCTCTGCAATGTCTCAAAGAGAACGACGTTCTAATGCCGGGAATCGGATGGCTAAAATTTTGGATGAGGAGGAAGAGGATGATTTTTATAAAACCACGTATGGTGGCTTTCAGGACGTAGAAGAGGATAATGACTATGTGTAAGTGTAATAATCTATAGATAGATAGACATTAGTTACGTAGTCCTAGTGCGAGTTCATTCTGCAAGATTAGTTTCATTGGTGGTAAATTCTTCATTTTTACTGTAGATATAAGTACACACTTTATGAGAAATCAAGCACAGTAAAAGTACAATACATTTGATAGAACCTACATCCTTTGAAAGAAATTCAGTAAATAATGACTAAGTCTTACTAATTATTTTCATCCATTACTTCAATTAAAATGCCTTAAATAATATCATTATTTTTTATAATAAATCATAAGATAAGTTAGAAATCTATTCCTTAAATAATTATAAACATGAAGGAATGAAAATCTGAATCATCTTGAGAGCTTACTTTTTTACAAGAATAAAATAATATAAGTATCATGTGTTTGTCTGATAATTTAGTGAAGAAAAAGAAGCAGATGATGTCGTCGATTCTGACTTTGATATTGATGAGAATGATGATCCTGTCTCGGATCAGGAAACCGAAGATAAACAGAAAAGAAAAGTTGGGACTAAGGCATATAAGGTTTGTATAATAACTACTTTTAGTTGTTGGTAGGACTTTTTTTAAGTCCACCCTGCTACCACCATCTTATCAGAATCTGTCACCACAATAATAATGAATCTTTTAGTTCCCGGTAAACAAATGAATTCCTTAATGATAAGATAGCCAGTGTCTTTGTTGTGAAGGGTTCCAGGTGAAGCTCAATTCCATCTTGGGCCTTATCATCACTTGCCATCAAGTGAGCCTCCCTGTCTAGCAGAAAAAAACTACTTTTGTATTATTCTTACTATATTTATTTAAATATCCAGTTGAATATTTTCATTTGGTGCATTACAAGAAGTGGGTTTGCATAGAATGCACCATAATCTAGTGGGTGGACTTGGTTGAATTTCGGTCTATTCATTCATGAGTAAGTTGGTAATTATTTATTTTGAATTGATTGCAAAATTATTAAAGGTTATTAAACTCAATTCATCATTTAAATTTGCTCTTAGTGCAGTAAGATTACAAATGGTTTACCACCTCTGTGATCTAGTGGTTCGTCCCCCAGACTTAGATCCAGAGGGGATCAGATGGATCCCCAATAGAGATCAAATTTTTACTTGGTTTGGTAGGTGGTAGGACTTTCTTCTAGTCTGCCTGGCAACTTGGTACTTTGATAAGAAGGTGGTCCATCTTATCAAAATCTGTCGCCATAATGACAAGTTTAAGGGTGTGGACTCGATGTACATCAAAATTGTCACTTTTTTTTTGTGATTTTTCAGTCCTAATTTTGGAGCGATGTGAGCAGACCTTGCAAAGAAATTATATATGTATTATAGGGAGATTAATTCTTAATTAAAACCGCTATAGAGAGATATTTTAATTTACACTTATAGTTTTAAGTTTTGTAAAGCAAGGAGAATCTTATAGCGCAGTTTTACAAAATGCAGTTTGGAGTTATCCTTCAGATGAAACAAGCATTATAATGGCAAATAATACTTTGCAAAAATTGTTATTCCAATAGAAAATATCCATTTATAAACCGCTATAGAGCCTAAATACATAAAAAATTTAGATAATGTCATATTAAAAAGGTATACAATTTTTAATAATTATTGAAAAATAGTCCAAATCTGAGTTTGCAGCCATTTTTCGACCATTGTACACCCAGGGTCTTCACAGCTAGTAGACCTATCACTTTGCAAGCAATTTCTATTTGTGTGTGGGGTCACATGGACATGTGTATCTAACAACAATACTGCAAAAAAATACATGTTATTGGTACTTTGATTAATGCACACTCTTAAGAGGATTATTGTGTTCCAACAATTCATGATAGATTACATATTAGCTAGTCTCTCCTTGGTTGAGGGTTCCAGGTGGAGCTCAATTAAATTTTCGGCCTTATTGCCACTTACCATTAGGTAAGTTCGTTAACTTACCAATATTATTAGTTATCTTTTGATATTATCTGGTATCTAGCCAGATCAGCGCTTGCTATCTGGTATTTGGCCAGATAGTAATTTTTGGTTGGATAAGCTAGATACCGGAATGTCACTGGATATCTATTTCATCTCTAGTCCTAATATTCAAAACAAAATTTTCATTAAATATAATGTTACAATGTTTTGGTTTGCCAGGATCCAAATAGACAGAAGAAAATAGAGAAGGTTAAAAAGACTGTTGCGAAGAAACCTAAAGAACCAAAACCCAAAGAAGAGAAGAATGAAAAGACTGATAAATTAGACCAAACTGTTGATTTATCTAGAGGCAAGTATAAACTAGATTTGATTTAGTTGACAATGTCTTGTGGACGGAGGTTACATTAGGGATTACAGCATGAATACTATAATCTAATCCAACCAAATCTAAAGCTAAATTGAACACTAGACTACGCAAAGGTTTTAAACTAATCTGTATCACAATTTTTTTATTAGCCACCAGGAGGATACTGTAGCAAAAACTACAGTATGATTTTCATCAAATAGTGTTCTTTGAAATTCCATTGTAGTTACCAAGATACATAGTAAATTTTTATTCACCTACCTTAAAATGATTTTACACTTTTCTACCTTTTTTATCGAAGATAATTTTAAAAACTTCGCCAAGGTAATTCAATTGCGAACTACGTAAAACATTTTTATTGTACTTAATATGGCAATAATAGAATTTACAGTAGGGATCCCCTAAGGATCAGTGCCGGTTTTAGACCTACCAGCGTCCTAGGCGAGTTTTCTTCGGCGACGCTATAGATTACATAAATTGTGGATAACTAGATAAAAATAGTGAATGAGGCGCTTCTTTATATGGCCAACGCCCCTTTGTATCAGTGGCGCTGGCCACTTCGCCCTATCCTAACGCCACTACTGCCAAGGATATGCAAACCGATCGTTCCTGTGCTGCACGCATCCAGCGGCTTCCCTCCGTCCTCCTTCCGAGGGGCCTACTAACGCTGCGTCTCTCGGTACGTGGTCCCTCTTCCGCCCCAAAACCTTTCAGGCCAGTTCGTAGTTTGCCCTGTCCGCCCATTGCCACTAAGTAATTGAACGGAATGTATTAATTCACATCAAAATGTTTTCATATTGCAGAACGTAAATCTATCAGACAAAGCACTGCTGTGAAATCAGCTGAAACACGACAGCGAATTAAAATCAGATCGGAACTAAAGAAGAAAAAAGTTAAGAGGGTAGAAGAGAAAATGCCAAGCCAGGAGGAACTCCTTGAGGAAGCTTTGATCACAGAAAAGGAAAATCTTAAAAGCTTAGGTAGGTGCATAGAAAAAACTCAAAATTTCAAAAAAAAATATATTTTTTGTATTTTCTAATACCTTTTGTGTTACTAAGAGAGAAGCTTATATAGCTCCGTTTGTTCAACAATATAATTGGAACTAATACACATAGAGTTATAATGTGATTTCATCTTATTATTTTTCCATGCAACGTTTTTACGGGTGGAGACAAACGCAGGACAGCATTTTAAAATTAAATTTTACAATGTCATCCATCATGCGACAAGAGCAAAAGAGTGATTAATTACGTCAATGTAATAACGGTTTAACTCTCGCACTGGCTACCTTCGCATTTGGATTCCACTTCTGCTTACGATCAGATGAAAATGATATACCTACTATTAAAACTAGAAAAAATACACTTGAAAAAATCGACCTGCCCCAGGCGGGAATGGAATAAGTGATACTACTCATATTTGAGTAGTATTTACTCCTACACCTTTAAGCGCGCTAAGGGATTTCGGTTTGTTATGAGTTCGATGATGAAACATTGAATTAACAATTTTATTTTTTATTTTACAGAGAGATATGAACTAATAGAGCTAGAAAGAAAAAAAGTACGGCCCACAAAGAAGACCATTACAGGACCAGTTATTAGGTAATAATTAGCATTTTTGTCATATCGCGTTTGCAGAATTACTAACCGGCGACCCGTATTTATAAAGAAGTATTTATTTATTGCTAACTAAACTAAGTTATCTATAGAATACTGGTTTAAGAGTCGTATAGTGTGTTGAAAAGCATCTAAGTGTACTTGCTTGAATTTGGAGAGCTCACAAACAGTATTTTTAATTTACTCTATCTACACTATACAAATCTTTTCTTAAGTATATTAAATATACTTAAGAAAAGATTTGTATATTTGTAAAAAAATGCTCCAAATTAGCGAGAGTTTAAAAAAAATATTTCAACAGTGGAATGCTACATTATTATACATTTTAAATGACTTCTGTCTCAACTTTGATGATTTTTGGTATAGAGGTAGATAGGACCGCCTGGTGTTAAGTGGGTGCCGTCGCCTATAGGCACTTGCAATATTAAGAGTCAGTCAGCCCTTAACACTGCAATTGCGTTGCCATCCTGGGGACTAAGATGATATGCATTCCAAGCCCAGTAATTACACTGGCTACCTTTCCCTTCCGTACGAAACACAGCGAACTACTTCACGGCAGAAATAAGAAAGGCGGTGGTACTTACCCAGACGAACCTACATATGGGTCTACCACCTAGTAAAAAAAATTAAAGTAGATTAGCATTTATAGAGATCTATTACATAAAAAAACTAATTTGCAGATACCACTCGTATGCTGTGCCTGTTCCTAAACAAAATTCTGACAACGAGAGCCTAACACCTATAGCTGATATATCGCTCAGCGATATTATAAAGAGCGAAGAAGGTTTGTATTTTCTGTAATGCCTAACCTAAATTAAACATTTAGTAATGCCATAGTAATAGGAAAGAATGAAATTGCCGATTTTTTCCTCATTATTCATTAGTGTATAATTCCTTTAATACTATAGCTATGTCCATTATTCTTTTTTTATTTTAAACTTCATTACAATGACTTATATTTATGTATAAAATTTTATTCTTATTCTTATTTTTTTCACTAGAAATACATCTTCAAAAACAGCCCGGCCTAAGAGGTGCCCGTCTCCGTTATAAAAATATGAATATTTTTTTTACAGATATCAATTCTCAAATTTTTTCTCTATGTATCCTATAGCTTAATGTTGTCTAAATATATCCAAAAAATTACACAAAATTTAGATTTGTGGTTCCTTAAAAAATCGCAAATATATTTTTTATGGAGAAATGAATTTTCGATACATTCTCCATATAAAACGGCAATTTCATACTTAAACCCCTAATATAAGTAAACAAGTAAGTTGTCATAGAAACGCAACGAGCGCGGTTTTTTTCCTAATCATGCCATCTCCCTTCCTATTAAGGAGTACGCGTGCTGGTTTTCGGTGTCACCGACAAGCGGTGGCTACCATTCCAACGCGAACTACGCAACTCATGTCTATGTTGCACAATCCATTCCATTTTAATTTTTAAATGGAATCCACTGCCCGCCCTTCCTACAATCCAAAAGAGGCGTGAAGCACCTTAGACCTTATAAATAAAACAACTTTTACGGATTTAACTCGCGTGTAATTAGATTTTACATGTTATTATTATTGCCCGACGTTTCGTAACACTTTTCAGAGTTCGTGGTCACGGGATGACTAAAGATGTAGGTTGTCATATTTTATGAAATAGTTAAATCTACCGTCACTTTAATTATTAATTTGGAGTGTTCCGTTTCACGCAAACGGAGCTTACAGTGTCATTAGGTCTTGCTGTGTGGTAGTTTGCGTGAGTTTTAATAATTTTAATTACTGGATCCCAAGCAGGCGCCCTAGACGATCCCGGCGGGGGTGACGACCGCCGGGATCGTCTAGGGCGTAGCTCAAATAAAATACTTGGTTTCCTAATATACTTATATTCTTTTATAGCAAACTCAAATATTACAAAGGTACAGCGCGGCGGTCGTGCATCTAATGTGTAAACTGTCAACTCCTATTCTCTGACGTCACCCCGCGGATCGCGTTCCCAAATCAAATATATACGATTTATTAATTATAAATCGGCAAACAACGTGCCAGTGGCGAAGGAGTATCGACTCCGCCACATTCCCCCCGTACAACTAAAATTTATTTATTCGACAAGTCGAATGAATAAATTTTCCTACCTAACTAACGACACGACCTTCTACACATTCTACTACTTAAAACTACCCTACCTGACGAAGGGCATCGTTTACAATTCATGACGGTCTTTAAGATAGACTGGCTCCTACCACCTTATCCATCCATCATGGGATAATGGTGGGAAAAACCCCATGCAAGCAAAAACCTCCGAAAAAGCTTGCGAACGCCATGTAAGACTCTAACCGAGAAGTAACAATATTCAAAAAAGTAAATTTTGAAAATAATAAATTAATACGTTATGTTCCACAAATAAGACCAAATCTATGATCGGTACAAGAGGTCACTGTCAGTTTATAGCTCCGCGATCTTTAAATCAAACCCCCAAAACGAATACAATACTCGTATAAACAACTTAATCTCAAAATAAAACTTGACACGAGTCCCCAAAATACGAGTTGTCAAACAGTGACTCTCCCTTCCCGACACGTGAGGTGACAGACCATAGGAATGGAGACATAAGAAAATCTCTTTCACCGTACAATTACAAGAACCATTTCAAAACATTCCAAATCCGATACACGTCCACAATAATAAATTATTATGTTCGAATATGTAATTGGATCGTAATAAAATAATTTCTTATTAATTTGCAGCGAGAACATGAATGAGTGAGGTCTGCGAAATATTAAATAGTCAATGGCATTAAATGACATATAGGACAACAACCGTGTTGCGCAAAAAAAAAAAAATTAGTAAGACAAAAAAAAAACACTCATTCATAAAGAGACCGAAATAGACTCGTAAGTATACCAGTCAGACACCCCAATCCGACATCCATCGTTTCCCATAGGAACTAACGGATTTTAGCATACGTTACTAGCCCACGGCACGATGACGGCCTAGCTCCTATCTCCCCGACAATTTGTTGACCTAGCTAATCGTTTTTCTCTCTTGTGGACGTATATCTGGTTGTCTCCAAGAAAGTGGTAGGCAGGTCTGGTCATCTCACAGCAACATCATGACAGCTCACAAACCGCAACTCAGGAATCATGTAACAATTTACAAAGCATCAATGAACCGTTCAAAGTCCTAATCTAAAGTCATCCTATCTCTATAATAATGTTCACAAGAAATCCTTACCACTTTTCTACAACCTTACAACCTAACATGACAAAATTTAAGTAAAAATTACATAAAAAAAAACATAAGGAATTATAAGAACAATAAAAACAAAAATCCAATTAACCTACCCCGAATAACTTCAATTCGTTTAAATAATCATGGGAAACAATCGTTTTGAGTCTAGCTATATTATTATAAGAATTAGTTTTAGAAAAGTTATTACTCCATTTTACTATCCCGTTATCATAAAACTGTCGGATATCGTGACGCTTCCCATGCAAATTAAAACAACATATAGGAGATTGTTTAAAGCAATTATAATAACCATACCGCTTCACCACCCGTCTGTTATTTTTGCGTTTTTCACGGAACACTAAACAAAACGTTCTATGAACTAACAAACTACATCTATACAACCTGCCTTCGTTACATAAATTATTAAAATTCTTGCATTGCTTTTGTGGCAACTCTTTACGCCAGTTAGATTCTATGTAACTGTTCTCAGTGACCACCCCATACTCATCATTAACATTTGTTTGCAAATGTAAATCATCATTCATTGATAATTTTTTTAAGACTTTTGTCGTCGACTGTACGACATCCAATGAGCAAATTACATTTACCTCATCAGGCTCTAAAACAAAATTACAGAACATATTCCTTGTACGTATTTGTCGATTCGTAAAATCTACAATAATGCCTTTGGAAAACAAAAAATCTTGACCTAAAATCATATCTTTACCAACATCATCGACAATATAAAAAACATGCGTAAAAACAACATTTTCTATCAAAATATTTAAACTAATCTTTCCTACAACAGTTAAACTCGAGCCATTGATCGCGTTCAACTGCAAATCACATGCATTGAACTGTTGACTGAACCCATCGGCCATCGATTTTGAAATTATTGAAATAGCAGCACCGGTATCTACTAGAGCACAAATCTTTTTATCGCGACACGTAACGCTTATATATGGAACGGGCACACCTCTTTGAAAGTCCTCCTGTTGTGGTGTCGGCGTGATAGCGTTCAGCTCGTTGACTGCTGGCGTTGGTGTTCGCTGCCGATGCTCGTTGACTGCTGGCGTTGGTGCCCGCTGCTGGCGATCTAATGGTGCTTCTGCTTGACTGTTTCTTTGTCTAAAATTATAAGGACACTGCGAGTAATTTGATCGGGATGGAAGACTGGGTTTATGAATGAGAAAATTGTTGTGAACAGGCCCCCGCTGCGGTGCTGTTTGGAAACCGTGATCTTCGACTCCAACCTCCATCCTTACAGACGGAGCCTCGGGCATAACGTTTTTCACACACACGGGAAGATTCATTTCCGTATTTCTATCACCATCAAAAAATAATTTTCCGATTTCTTTGACAACATCCTTCAAATGTTTCTTGTTGACATAAATCTGCGAACACAATTTATTTTTCACAAATGTATTACAATTTTTTAGATAATGATGAATGAAACATTTTTCGTCAATAACAGGCCCCGCCTTGGTGGCCAATTCTTCTAACGCATAGAAGAACGTCACGGGGTCCTCCCCGTGATTCTGCTTCCGTGCAAAGAAAGCGGCGATCGGATTCTCCGTAGGCGCAAACTCCTCCATTATCTTCGCTTGTAGGTCGGCAAACGTATGCGCGCCCACAAAAACACATTTGTAGTATGCCAGGGCTGGACCCTCCAGGTATGCCCCCAATACAAACTTTTTGGCTTCTTCGTCATACTTATTGACGGCGGCTATTATCTGAAACTGTCTGAAAAATTCCGATACATCACCATACAATCCGTTGTAGCGCTCCATTTTGTTTTTTCTTCTATTTCTATCAAAAATCCTTCACACTTTTCCCTAAAAACTCCGCTCAGTTCGCGCCTCCACTATGTGAGAACGGCGCCCTGTGGGAACAGCCTCCACAATGAGCCAACGGAGTCTCCAACATGAGCCAACGGCGCCTCCACCATGTGACGACCGCCGGGATCGTCTAGGGCGTAGCTCAAATAAAATACTTGGTTTCCTAATATACTTATATTCTTTTATAGCAAACTCAAATATTACAAAGGTACAGCGCGGCGGTCGTGCATCTAATGTGTAAACTGTCAACTCCTATTCTCTGACGTCACCCCGCGGATCGCGTTCCCAAATCAAATATATACGATTTATTAATTATAAATCGGCAAACAACGTGCCAGTGGCGAAGGAGTATCGACTCCGCCACAGTACGGCCCAACCATCTTTTCTATTGAAATTTGGGTGTTTCTTTATTTCAATAGCCTCGCGCAACATATTTGGGATATATCGACGTTCCTTGGCGAGAATGTGTGGTTTATCGAACCTTATACTGGGTGTAAAAGACATGAGCAGTCAAACAAAAACCACGTATTCTATACATCAAAATAAGACATATTTCAAAAAAAATATTGCTGGGAAATGATTTTTATTTTTTGGTGTTACAAAAAATTGCAAATTGTACCGCGCAATGTAAAGGGCTCAACTCGCACGTAACTCGCAAAACCGCGATATTTTTGCTTGACGGCGGCCCCGTTCGTTAGTGTCCGTGCGCTTCGAGTGAGCTACATTGAACGCTAACGTTTTGAAGCCATTTTTTGTTATGAAATACTAAAAAAATTATAATGTTTCTTTGAACAATAATTAAGAAATAACGTATAGAATACGTTTTCATAAAAAAATGAAAAAAAAAATTATGACTTTGACCTTCAATAAAATCGTAACTATCAATTTCCCAGGTATAGTCTAAAGGAAGAAAAATGTTATGACGGTGAGCAGAATACATGGTTCTCGTTTGACTGCTCATGTCTTTTACAGCCTGTATAATGATTGGGCCCTTCTTGCGTATGTTCACACACTGCAGACTTTGTTTCGCGCCTATGTTTTATGTCAGCTATATGCTCCTTCACACGGGTGCCTATGCTTCTCTTTGTTTGTCCTATACACGCCAGTTAAATCCGTAAAAGTTGTTATACTGGGTGTAAAAGACATGAGCAGTCAAACGAAAACCACGTATTCTATACATCAAAGTAAGACATATTGCAAAAAAAATATTGCTGGGAAATGATTTTTATTTTTTGGTATTACAAAAAATTGCAAATTGTACCGCGCAATGTAAAGGGCTCAACTCGCACGCAACTCGCAAAACCGCGATAATTTTGCTTGACGGCGGCCCCGTTCGTTAGTGTCCGTGCGCATCGAGTGAGCTACATTGAACGCTAACGTTTTGAAGCCATTTTTTGTTATGAAATACTAAAAAAAATGATAATGTTTCTTTGGACAATAATTAAGAAATAACGTATAGAATACGTTTTCATAAAAAAATGAAAAAAAAAATTATGACTTTGACCTTCAATAAAATCGTAACTATCAATTTCCCAGGTATAGTCTAAAGGAAGAAAAATGTTATGACGGTGAGCAGAATACATGGTTCTCGTTTGACTGCTCATGTCTTTTACACCCTGTATTTATAATGTGTATAGTGCTCGCGCAAATCTAAGAGAACATCACCTTAGACCTTGTCCAGAAGAGCGAATTCGCCGTGAATCAACCCGAGTTGGCGAGTTACTGGGGCTCAACACATTGCGTCCACAAACTTCGCGCGAATAAGATGCTCGCTCGTTGAGATTCAGTATGTGTTCGCGCGTAAAGATTCGCGGCGAATTCGCTCTTCTGGACAAGGTCTTACAGGTCGACAAGGCGAGAGTGGCTAGCGCGGCAGTTTATCTCGCGCACTAGCCATCTTCGCATTTGAACACCACTTCTGCTTACACCGTAAACCAGCTAGTACTAGACGCGTGGCCATTTTTAACCGACTTCAAAAAGGAGGAGGTTCTCAATTCGTAATTTTTTATTTTCATGGATGTTATGTCCTCATAATTCTTTACTTGGTGTACCGATTTTTAAGATTCTTTTAACGGTTGGAAGCTGGTGCGTGTCAATTGGGCCCATTTAAATTTGATCGTCATCGTACTTTTTGAGTTATCCCTACTAATGCCTATTTATTTGACATCGATGATATCGTAATCTTATCACTTGTTTGTCTTAAAGATCTCGAGATAATTTCCTGATAATATCTATACTTAAAACAATAAAAAGCAAAAAAAAAAAAATAATAAAAATAATCCGCCTTTAAAATTTAAAACAGAAAGAAAAATTATGTTTAAAATAATCTAAATTCTTTTTTGAGTTCGATACCAACCTCAATATTTAGAATAAACTTTGGCACTTGTATTTGGGGGCCCGATCTCAAAAAACATTTAGATTTTTTTTAAACGAAATTTATTTCTGTTTTTAGTTTTAAATGCGGTTTTTTTATTTTTGAATTTTTTTAATACTAAAAATGAGTTTATTTAAAGCCTTCCTCGCTGCAAACTTCAACAACGACGTCTCCATGACTGAACCTAAACCAGAGATTGTCGAAGACACTGAGAACGAAGAAAAGGAAGAAAAAGAAGAACAGGAAGAAAAAGAGGAAAGGGAAGAAAAAGAAGAAACTGTACCCAACTATATGCCTATGGAAGTTGACGTCATCGGTCCGGACGACGATTTAGATATCGTGAAAGTGACGTGAGTTCTTCTTTTATTCAATGGCAATTAGTCGTTTTATTAGGGGAACAACATTTCTGCCTATCTCAAGTTAGGAAAAACACTACATTTTGATATTTTCCCGCTGTCGCAGAGTTTTTATGTTTGCATTAAAATATGGGCGTCACACATTTTAATGCATCTAGGGAGTGCTTGGAAAGAAATGCATAGCAACAGACTACGAAACCTTTATTTCAATGATTCCTCATAACTGTTCGTCAACACGGATGCTTATGCAACAAAACGACACCAAAGATCGACATCCAGTCGCTATGGTTTCCCGCCAAACACTCTCGTGTCGTGAGTTGTTTATTTATATTGATTATTTATATAAAAAAAACAAAATTTCTTTGCTGTGTGTATAATAACTTCTCACGCGCGTACATAAGTGTACACGCCCATTTTTACTTTCTCGTATAAGTATTAGTCTAAGATCCGAACCTAAAACGACCTTCACCGAGCTGATAATAGAATGAAACATATTTTATTATTAATTTGGTATATTAGAAAATATATTAAAAATGGGTTGTCTAAAAAAATCCTGGACAGACTATTTTTAATTATTTTTTGAAAAATGATTTTTAATAAAATATTGCAACATCAAGATAATAAGAAAATTTTGTCCTGACTGATAGTAGAAACCGTATAGAATGTGCAGCCATTGGGTTGTCTATTATTTACCTGCGCGAACTACTGGGTTGTCAGGTATGAACAGGTATGTCGATATCAGTTACTTTCACTCGATTGGATAATAGAAAAAAAATTATATCATCATAAGCGCTGTATTATTGCGAATACGTGGATATAGGGTTGTCTGCCAAAAATTTGGTCCTAGTAAGGGTTTGCGAATTTTAAAGATTTAAATTTTAACGCGCGTGGACATGTGTGACAGAGAGATCCGAGGTAAGCATACTGTGTAATAATAAAGGACACAACATTATAGTCGCCTGTGATGAGTTTACAGCAAAAATGTATGGCGTGAATCACTGCCAATCAGTTAATGATGCGAGAATTCGTATTTTTATGAAGAAGTACGGCGCAAAAGAAGATAGCGAACAATTTTTAAAGAAGATTAAAAGTTTTGACTCCAACTTTATACCGCCATGTTGGATTTCCCTACTACAAAAAAATTTAAGAACAATATATGTAAATTCTATGTGGCTTAATGCAACTAATTCTATATGTGCAAAGTCAAACCCTGAAAACTATGGTTGGCATTTGGATGATTTTTTAAAACCAACAGGTTTTATCGGAGATCAAACTCCTTTGAAAATCCAGGACGTTGTTGAAATGGAAGAAAATGAAAAGGAATCTAATGAATTAGAAGAATTCGAGAATCAGAATAATACTTCTGACGAATCATATATTGAATAAAAAATATTTGTTAGAATTTATTTTCCATTAATATTATTTTTGTATTTATGCTGTTCTGTAATAAATTTTTAAACGTAATACAAAATGTTTAGGCTAAAATGTTTAGGCTATCTTTTTTGTTATTTTTTAATTTGAATTTTCGGCTGTCCACTTTGTTTCTTTTTAATTTTTTCCAAAAAGAGCAAAAAACTGTCAAAGTAAGTAATGGATGTGTTATCATATTTTGAGTTACAAAAAATTTTGAGTTATATATACTGGGTGTAAAAGACATGAACAGTCAAACGAAAACCACGTATTCTATACATCAAAATAAGACATATTTCAAAAAAAATATTGCTGGGAAATGATTTTTATTTTTTGGTGTTACAAAAAATTGCAAATTATACCGCGCAATGTAAAGGGCTCAACTCGCACGCAACTCGCAATACCGCGATAATTTTGCTTGACGGCTGCCCCGTTCGTTAGTGTCCGTGCGCATCGAGTGAGCTACATTGAACGCTAACGTTTTGAAGCCATTTTTTGTTATGAAATACTAAAAAAAATTATAATGTTTCTTTGGACAATAATTAAGAAATAACGTATAGAATACGTTTTTATAAAAAAATGAAAAAAAAAAATTATGACTTTGACCTTCAATAAAATCGTAACTATCAATTTCCCAGGTATAGTTTAAAGGAAGAAAAATGTTATGACGGTGAGCAGAATACATGGTTTTCGTTTGACTGCTCATGTCTTTTACACCTATTTTTTTTTTTTATATATTTATTTATTTATTTAATTGATAACATATTGTTTTATATTTTAGTATTATATAAAATATATTTCATTAGTATGCAATTAATTAATTATTTTTGTTGCAACTCAAATGTCAGTTGCTCCAAAATAACGGGTAGGGTTTACTAAATGGGTAGTAGCGGTACCTCTACCCCATATTCAAGGGTCCCATCACAGGCGACTATAATGTTGTGTCCTTTATTATTACACAGTATACTTACCTCGGATCTCTCTGTCACACATGTCCACGCGCGTTAAAATTTAAATCTTTAAAATTCGCAAACCCTTACTAGGACCAAATTTTTGGCAGACAACCCTATATCCACGTATTCGCAATAATACAGCGCTTATGATGATATAATTTTTTTTCTATTATCCAATCGAGTGAAAGTAACTGATATCGACATACCTGTTCATACCTGACAACCCAGTAGTTCGCGCAGGTAAATAATAGACAACCCAATGGCTGCACATTCTATACGGTTTCTACTATCAGTCAGGACAAAATTTTCTTATTATCTTGATGTTGCAATATTTTATTAAAAATCATTTTTCAAAAAATAATTAAAAATAGTCTGTCCAGGATTCTTTTAGACAACCCATTTTTAATATATTTTCTAATATACTAAATTAATAATAAAATATGTTTCATTCTATTATCAGCTCGGTGAAGGTCGATTTAGGTTCGGATCTTCTACTATATGTAGAATAGAGGAAGTCTTGTAATCGTCAAAAAATTTGACCTCGAGATTTTGACGGATTTACACGTTTTGGACCTCCCTGAGTCCAAAAATACAGTTTATGGAATTATGTATGTGTGTGTCTGTGCGTTAGCACGATAACTCGAGTATGCTATGACTTATTGCGACCAAATTTAGCATGCATGTATAACATAAAAATATAAGGTTTCTATTAACTTTTGAGTCGTCGATCACGAAAGTTAAGCAACCAAGTGCGTGGTCGGTACTCGGATGGGTGACCAAAATTAACATGCATTTTCACTCATCATTACTTTTGAGTCTTTTCCGGTATAGGAAAAAGTCAAGGGGAGACCACTCCTGATGTTTTATTTTATTATTCTGTGCCAAACCGCTACCAAGCGCGCGGTCGGGTGCTCACGGGCAGCTGCGACCACCAGCTTAACGTGTCTTCCGAAGCACGGAGGAAAATTGTTTTTGAAAAATTTACGGCCACCCATCCGGGCACCGACCGCGCACTTTTGGATCGTTACTATGAACGCACGACTGCGAAGCCATCGACCTCCTCCCTGTCCTCCCAGTCACCCTGTATAAAGTGCGAAATTGATTGGGAGTAATACATATGTTGACACCATTCACCTAATAATTTTAAGGTGCTTGGTACTTATGTTTTTATGGTAAACATTGTTTCATCAGATTTTTGAAATTTAACGCTGCCGCCGGATTGCGGAAGATGCTGGGTTCGGATTCCCGCCTGGGGCAGGTCGATTTTTAACAGTGCATTTTTCTAGTTTAAAAAAAATATATTTACTCGTTTCTAAACGCAAAGATTATTCCATAATTTCAAGGTGTTAAAAACATTAAAATTAACTTTAGAATTTGAGTTTTAAGCGTACCAAAATCATTTACTATTCAGTCAGATGACTACAAGAATTTTATTTCGTCACAAACTCGTAATGCCATACAAAATCATACAAAATATACATACGCCCTTGCCCTAGTGACCCTAGTCGATTCATTGCCAATAAAATTTGTGTGTGTATTGGTGTGCCATACAAAATCTAAGCAAGAATTAAGTTTTGACAGATAATAGAAAGTATCCCAACTGATTTGACAGGCAACACGCCTATTGACAGATTGTAGTAACTTGATGTGTGTTTGTATACTTCTGCAGGAAAGAAGAAAAGCCTTCCACAAAAGTGAAGAAGGACAACAATATTACGTACTACGAAAGGTCTCTGCTTTCCTTTGAGAACGATATTAAGAATGAAGCTTTCAACGCTTGTTTCCCGCAGAAGCGACCGAAGAGGAGACGTGAGATGCTATGCGCTGTTACTAAGTAAGTTCTATTCAACATCGTATTAATATTATAAATGTGAAAGTTTGTATGTATGTTTGTTATTCTTTCACGCAAAAACTACTGAAGGGATTTTAATGAAATTTTACAGTAATATAGCTCATATATCAGAATAACATACAGGCTATAATTTAACCGATATTGATGCAAGCAAAGCCACGGGCGATCACTAGTATCTTTAATATCCAAAGTCAAAGTCCAAAATTTCTTTATTCATTTAGGTACAATTTGTACACTTATGAAAGTCAATTTTGATCGGTTCAAGAGTCTACCAGGAGGCCTTGTTTTGAGAAAAACCGGCAAGAAACTCAACAAGTTTTATCCTCATTTTACAGTTTTTATAGTTTTGATTTGGAAAGAGTCATAATTCTCATGTTGAAGTCATAAAAATAATTAATTATAATACCTTTTCACCTCTCCAGCACCGAAAGACCTCTTTTGCTTCGTAAAATCTCGAAGGAAAAACGCTTTTTGCTGCGAGCTCTGAACAAGACTGTAATGTTCAATCTAAATTATTTTACTAATCTTACTTTTAATTTTCAATAATTATTTTTAAGATAGTAAACATGTATTGCCTTGTTTTTCTCACCTTTAACAATTTCCTCGCTGGAGAGGTGAAAAGTTGTATGTTTCACACGAGAGCAAATTTTTTTTTGTCTCGTGCCTTTAAGTCACACACTGCGCTCAGTAGTTTATTTTTGAATCACTCGCTAGCTCGTAATTCAATTCTAGATTACTTTGCTGGTCCGTGATTAACTATCGGCACTCGCACCAAAACCAACTTTGTTCACTTGTTGAAAAAATAACTATTTCCTCCGTAAGTAAATATCCGACCATAAGCCAAGCTATCTAACGACGTGCAAAATTTATAACTATTATCATAGGGTTGATTGATATCTGATGCATGTTTAAAAAAGTTGCCATGACTGTTTGACATTACATACAGACTGGCTCTGTTAGCCCGTGAGTTGATAGCTATATTTGAGTAGGTAGTTAAGGAAAGCTGAAAACCTGCCATATAACACTCCTATAATACCCTAACACACAACTGTAGATCTGGCTGGGAAGTAGTGACAGCCCTTGTAGCTCTAAAGTTGCAATTTTTTTTGCCAAAAATTTTCTTGAAGCAATCTGAAACTTTTATAGCTTAAAATTGAATATTTAAATCCTAAGAAGTCACGGGGCGAATTGCAACCGCGCCCGCAGCGATTACGAAACCAGAACACATGTGAAAAATATGCCCAATTTAGTATGGGACTTGGGCCATGATTGCACTTTAATACTTACCAAAGACTAGTGTTAACTATTTACTGTCTTTTTACAGGAGGCCTGCCCGCTACATAGATCCGGTCACAAAACTGCCTTACCGAAGTGTGGACGCGTTCAGAATAATAAGAGAGGCGTATTACCAACAATTGGAGGCTCGCGGAGATAAGAATGACCCACAAACCGCCGCTTGGCTTCAGTGGCGAAGAGCCGACGCTTCTTCGACGTACGTCCAGATACATATCAAGTGAATATAGACTTTAAATGTATGTGAGTAGAGAGTAGTTTAACTTGTGAATTTGGTAGTTCCTGGAGAGCTTTAGTTATATAGGACGACTGGGAACACATTGGCATCCTTTTAAAATAAGACTCTACTCATGATTTTTCCCCTTTTATGAGGCAAAACAATGAGGTTGGGAAAAATAAAATAAGTATATTTGTCTATGTCATAAAATTTATCAGAATAGTTTGAGTATTGGTAAGTTAAGATTTTCATTAGCCAGTGCGTTGGAGCACATTTTATATTGTGTATACTAAATTTCATATTCGTCGTTACTCAAAATAAATTGTAATAAAAAGAAATATCTGCCACAAAGCACACATAGTTTCAGTGTCTCTTAAATTGTTATATTAGCTTAATTGTTTACTAATTTATTATTTTCTACTCTAGAATGATTTTGTAGAAGCAATTATTCTCTAAGAACAACTTTTACAACCTATGAAAACAATGTCATCTTGTAGTCGAATCACAGAACATATAATTAGATTGGATACTACACCACCAATCAAACAAATCCTCACCCGTCTAACGTTTCTGTTTGTACACTTCTTAATTTAATACATTCATTACAATTCTAATACCTCATGTAAGAAAGCCTAAAATTTCTATAGATTAATTATTGTAAATATAGGTATGTAGGTAGTAAAACATTTAAAATAAAATATTGATTATTATCGAACACGTTTTTAAATTCTAATTACCTTATATTTCCTGAAATGGAACGTGCACAATGAAAGTGCTGCCACATAAATAGTTTCTGCACGTTTCCCTATAGGTGAACGCAGAGCTGTACCCACAGATTTGATAATACAAGGAGATAGGCCAAGCCGGTACATTTCCGCTACTTCGCCTTCCGATAAGGTCAAGTGAATACGTAACTCAGCGATTCGACCGATCTCCTTTGCGTCTGTGCTTAACTTTCATCGCTTCTCAGTCCTTAAGACGCGCGCAATGAATAGTGTATATTACGGCATGCTCAACTAGAACCATGTATGTAGTACGGCCGCTGATCGCGACACTGGGTCTTCCTATGAACTCGGCGATTCGATCTCCTTAGATTGATATATCTTTGCCTGTACACCTAGTATGAGTTTTGATAGTTTTCGAGCTCGATCAAACGTATCGTCTCTCTTCATACATTGGCCACTAGCGCCTCTAGCGTAAACTATCAGAAACAGTGGGCAATGTATGAAAAGAGTTAGTTTTCGAGTGCGGTGCAGGCGGGGCGGGTTGGTGACGTCATCAGCTGCCGTTAGGGAGTTCAGCCGCGTAAGGTACTGCGGCGATTACGGTGCGAGGTTGTATAGAACTTCATAAAAAGATTTCGAATGCGGGAATGAGGTCAGGTCTGCGTTCAGACCGTATATCGTAATTTTATTCATTCAACGTTCATCGAGCTGTCTACTAAATCACATGAACTGCTGGAAATATCAACACTACATTTTTGTGGTGTTCTGAGTAAAAGCTCCTTCACACTAGCGTTTGTCCAGCATAGGATTTCGATGAATGTTAGCACGGCGGTTTTTCTGCAGTAAATAGAACACTGCGCTTGCGTCGTGGATACGCGATGCATAAGCCGTTACGCGTTATTGCGGCGTAATTTACCGCGTTATCGCGGCGTCTACGCTGCGCCAACGTTCATCGAACGCCTACGCTCGACAAATGCTAGTGAAAAGGCTCTTAAGGTCGCCGAAACTCCACACAGGCAGGGTAGGGAAGGGGACTAGGCTTGGCAGCCGCGAGTCAGTGCTGTAAGCGTCTATAGTCTAAGGTGGCTGAGGCCTTAGTACGAGTTTTGATAGTTTTCGAGCTCGATCAAACGTATCGTCTTTCTTCATACATTGGCCACTGTTTCTGATAGTTTACGCTAGGGGCGCTAGTGGGCAATGTATGAAAAGAGACGATACGTTTGATCGAGCTCGAAAACTAACAAACTCGTACTAAGGCCTCTGTTTACCACCACTCAGGCCGTATGCATGTCTGGCAACCATTAACAAAAAAAAATATTTAGGTTATTTTTAAAATATTTACATATCCTTATTATTTACATATTCCGTATGCACCGAAATTAAGTCACCTAAAGTAGGCCTTATCATTCATCTAATCAAACAGTATCGTATTAATATTATAAATGCGAAAGTTTGTATGGATGTATGTTTGTTACTAGTTCACGCAAAAATAATGAATGGATTTTAATGAAACTACAATAATATAGCTCATACATCAGAATAACATATAGGCTATAATTTATACTAATCCTGCGCAGACTGAGCTGCGGGCAGAAGCTAGTTTTATAATAATTATAGCTAGTTTTCTATATTTAATATTATTATTCCATTATATTTTTTCTCTACGGTCGACAGAGATCCACGACGATGGTGTCAGGGGTTAGTTGAGACCGCGTTATTAGAGTCGGTTGCAATCGTATATTACAGAAGATGCGTGCGGCAATCGCCATACATTTTAGCCGATGATTGCAGCTGCGTCAAACATAAAAAGCATTCAACGATAATTGCTGTAATGTGCAATAAATTAGCGTGCGTCAATCGCAATCCATTTTTCGCAGCGTTTGTCACGAGTCCAGTTTTTGAAGCGCGAACTGTAGCGCGCGTGTTAGCGCGTACCTATGCCAAAACGAAAACGACCGTATGCTATTGAAAAATACACCGTTTTTTAATCGTTTTAATGCCAAAAACTACTTTATTTGCCAGTCAATACAAACATTTCTTGCTATGGTGCCAATATCGAAATCGCGAAAAAAACAAAACAAAAAGTTGCACTTTAACTACGCAACCAAAAGAACAACCCTATTTTAGTAATCGGTAGGTACCATTCCATGAATCCAGTGATTAGATATAAGTACTTTAAACTACCAACTACTAGAAACACTACACTACTTTGTTCAGATTGTTCGGCATTTATGTACCCAACAAAGAGATCAATCTGTTTAGAAGAATCTTACAACATGTTATAACGGTTAGAGACAATTACTTGATGACGGCTTATTACTGCACTTTTATTCAGTGGCAATAAACACGCATAGCGTGTTCGTATTTTATCTTGGAGCTATTTTAACACGCATAGTAAGTACGGTGTTTTTATGTATGGCCTTAGTAATATACACATTCATAAAGCTTAACTTAGTTACCCATTGAAGACAAAAATTGTGTTCTCATATTATATGGGGTAATTGTTGAATAGATATTTTCTATTTATAGAGCCATAAACTTGTTTGCCATACTTGTAAAAATAAATAAAAATGCATTGTGTCAAGACAGGTACTTAATTTATTAACATTAAAATAAATAATTACAATAAAAATCTTTCTTACAAATATAATTAGATTCAATTTCTGTACAATTGTACAAGAACTTAAGTTATAAATTATCTTTATTCGAAGAGAACGAGCACGACAAAACTAAGCTTTATCTATGACGTCACATCTAGCTATATTTTATTCCTCATTACAATCCTTTTCTTAAATTTAATTGCAGGCTCTATATCCTATACCACATTGAGTATTAATAGAAGAAATATTATTAAAGTTACGATTTAAAGATTAACAGTAAATGTAGGATTCAATCGAAGATCTGGCACACTATTCCTTCTTGGTCTCTGATTCAAAAGTTCTTTAAGTGTAATAAGCCCTGAGGCTTTAGTATCAACCCTTGAATGATATTTGGACGGATCTGTCGTAGGCAAATAAGGATATTCGCTCAAATAAGTTTGAGCATTCTTTATTTCTTTGTCCTTGACAAAATCGTTTATTTCTGACACTACTGTGTCATAAGGACTCATTTTATTATCTGTCAGATTTTCCATTGACTTGAAGGTCTCAAGTACTGCTTTTTTATGTGGGATTCCACGTAAGCTACCTTGCCGACTCAATTTTCCTTCAGTAACATCTGTGAATAAATCATCAACATTAAATTTTTCAGATATTTTCACAAGTTTTGATGCGCTTGCTGATTCGCTTTCCGTTTTTTCCTGATACTGCTTCCATATTTTAGATATTTCAGATGAGGGCAATGAATGGGACTTAATTTTTCGTTTTACCCTTTTCGGTGGACGAGGTTCTTGAGATTCTATTGTTTCTGTTGGCTTGTTTTCTAGAAGGAGCTCACATTCGTTCAATTTACGAGATTTCTTAGTATCTCTCAATTCCTCCAACGATTGAAAATATTCCTTTGCCATTTTAAAGCGAGATTTATAATCTTTTTTAACGTTTTCAATTTCTCTTTCTGGCGTTGATTCCAATGAGGATTTATCTGTATTTTTTTCAACAATCTCCAGTTCGATATCTGATAGACTTAAGAAAGTGGTTTCTTTATCCTGACTTTGAACAATTTCAATGTCTATCGAATCTGTATTTGTTTTGGTATCGGTACCAGAACTGCTAATGCTATCAAAGCTTTTGTTAATCCAATTTCTTTTTGATGGCAATGATGGTGGAACTGACCTTGCAACTTTAAGGTCTGTTGTTGAATATTGATTTACAGCATTTTGTTTATTGACAGCTCCTGTAAGTAGAAACCAGAAATATACGGTTACTTACGATGTCTATTACTTAATTTAGAAGAAAGTAGAAAATGGTTTTTAAATTAATTTATTTGGCAACATATAATAATTATTATAACTTTCCTACTAATATTATTTTTATCAGGTTAGGATATTTACGTTAAGAAGTTCTAATTCTGTGTAAAATAGAGAAAAATTACGGATTATTTGGTCGTTAGTATTAAAGTCTAGCCTTAACTAAGTTTGAATCTATAATAATCTAACATTGTAAATAATTATTCTAATTAGAGGTACTTAACTGAGTATAAAAATTTATGTATCTTACCTAAACGTGAACTGCTAGATGTTACGTTCTGTGGACCTATACTTATTGTTCTTGGTCGATCTGATTTCTGTGATTCAACTGAACTCTTCGATACATCTTCATACAAAGTTATAAAGTTTCGCACATTTATCTTTGGAAGTTCATCACATGACTTATATTTGTCAATCTCATCGCTAGATTCTTTATTTGTAGTTTTGTTAAATATATCCATTTCAGATTTACTGAAGGATTTGCGACGAAGTTCATGGGTACTTTTGGGTTTCTGAATACGCTGATCTGGTTTATTAAAGCACTTTATTGTATTTTTAACATAAGTATTTTCTGGCTTAAAAGTTTCTGAAAGTTTTTGATTTGATTTATTATATGTAGTTTCGTCAAAACTTTTATTGAATGTATTATATGCTATTCTACTTCTTTTCTCTTTGATCGTTTGTTTTGAAGTTTCTTCCAACCTATAATCATCTGTTTTTGTGACTTCGTCTACTGTACTCTTGATCGTTTCCTTTGGTAATTCGTCAATAAGTTGCTCATCTAAGGAATTGGTGTCCCCCATGCTTGCATTCTTGACAAAATTATTATGCATTGATTTTGGTGTATATTGATTCCACGCTAATTCTTCGGTATTTGTGATACTGTGAAATAAGGATATACGACTAGAGACTAAGCCACTGTCGGGATTAGCACTGGTGACATTGGTCGTTGAACTATCTTCGGTGCTTGGTTTTCCTAAAAAAGTGTCTATTTTATTAAGGATCTGTTTTCTAGATGTACCGAAAAATCTTTTAGGACTTGTTTCAAAAGCTTTATAAACTTCTTCGGACAATTCTTGTTTTACAGGCGGTACGTTTTGTATTATATCAAGATGACTTTCCTCTAAAGAGATGCTGCCATGTGTCACGTGTTGAGAGGGACTAGTTTGTAATTTACATTTTGTTGATTTTATTTTGGTTGGTACATCTGGCTCATTGTTTTCTGATTCTAATTTGTCATCCCAATATTTTTTCCATTTCCCGACAAGTTTAAAATTTTCTTTTCTTTCACCGAACTCCGGTTGTGATGTTAATATTGTTTCTTGACTATTAACATTTTCATGGTTATTCTTTATTATCTTAACGGGTGATTTGTCAATGTCTCCCGTGCTTAAGAAATTCTTTACAATCTGTTTTCCGCGTCTTTTTGTTAGCGAGTCGTTTTGTCGTAAATATTTTAAGGACATCTTTCTTTTCTTTTGGAGTGTTGTAGTTTCTTGTGATTTTGCTTCTATTTGTCTAATACGATCATCCCAGTATTTTTTTCTTTCGAGAACTATATTAGTGCGACTGTCACCAAACTGCACATCGTGATGGTTGTCTGCAGTACTATTTTTTTCAGAGTTTTCAAGGCCAAGAAGGAGTGGACTTACTGATACTGATTCAGTAACATTTTGCTGAACCTCAGAAATCTTTCCTTCGAAATTGTTCGTTTGTCTTTTCACATCTGTTATTGTCTCAGATGCTGAATCGACAGTATCGTTCGTATTAAATGTGAAGTCCACTTCTAAGCTGTGAAGCTTATTGTTTTCGTTTATTGTCGTTGTGGACTCAGTTTCTAAAT
The DNA here is from genome assembly GCA_955850985.1 of Elophila nymphaeata. Classification (NCBI taxonomy): domain Eukaryota; kingdom Metazoa; phylum Arthropoda; class Insecta; order Lepidoptera; family Crambidae; genus Elophila; species Elophila nymphaeata. The sequence goes on along the minus strand of OY039076.1, from coordinate 11,281,718 downwards.
TGGGAAAGAAGTCGTGGTATATGTTATTGAGTTCAGCAAATGCCACAGTAACAGGATCAGAATCACTAATTTTTGATGAAAATAGTTCGTTTTTACTAGTGTCCTTCATGCCAGCTGAAATACTGCGATCGCTTTCTTCTATTATTGGTGTAAAAATAGGTCTTTTTACATCCCATTTTATATGCTTCGATTCGTCAATTGTAAATACGTCGCTTAGTTCATTACATGTTTGCCATAGTTCTCTTTCCGCAGGACCCATATTATACAGCTCCTCGCGTTTTATTCCAAAAGTGACGTCACTAGGAGAAAACTTCTGTTTACTAAGTGTTTCAGACAACTGTGTATTATCATTATTGTTACTGTCGGGTGAACTATTATTGTCATCAATACTTACATATGCTGAATCCCATATTTCTTTTTTCGGCTTTATATTAGATAGATCTTTGTCCAATCCTTCAATTTGGGATGGTTCAAGTTGGTTGTCTGACACACTAATGATTTCCACGTCTTCTGTCAAGTTTGAATCTAAACTGTGAAAAGGTGAAGAGGCTGTTGAATTTATATTAATTTTACTATCCCGAGCTCTCAACAAATTTGTATGCAATGGCGTGGAAAATACCGAGCTAGATTCATCGTGTGGCGTCACTTTTGTTTCGTAATGTTGTTCATCGTGACCTTCAATCGTTTTCGTTTCTTTACCATCACCAGTTATTATAAAAGATTCCATATGTGGAACTGGAGATGAAGCTCTTATTAAAGGTGGTAAAGAAACTGGTGCTCCAATTATAAAATCAGTTATGGGAAGAGATGCCTTGATTTGATTTGATTGTTGATGTTGATGTATGAAAAATGGATTTATAAATTCATTGGCCATCATTTCTTCATTTAATTGTTCAGTTTTCTTATCTACATATACTGAGTCGTTTCTATCTCTTACGTCTCCGGAAATTATTTTGTAAACAGGCGTTTTGGGTCTCTCTAATTGTATAAAGTCAGCCTCAATAAAGGGATTGTTATTTATTATTTCTAATGGTGTAAGATTTTCTTCGATTATTATTTTAATCGGCGAGTCTGGTGTTTCTTCGCTCTGGGAATTATTTGTTTCATATTCAGTGGTAACGTAAGTACCCAAATCCTTTATTCTAGAATAATTTTCATCATAGGTGTCGTCCAAAAAAGGATTTTTTGGTGATGAAGATATAACCATCAAGATATCATCATCTACATTGTCATATACAATCAAGTTACTCTCCGGACAAGTTTCTTCTGTGATTTCATTTAATGATGTTTCTTTAGGAATCAAGTTTATTGCGAATTCATTGTCTCTGATGACTTCTGATTGGTAAGATTTTTCTGTTCTAATAGATACAGAAATGTTTTCTGGTATAATGTATTTGTTTTTAACATTTGTCAAAACAAAAGGATTGAGATTGTTTTCACTTAACGTTGAGTTGACTATATCAGGAATATCTTGCTGACTCCTCTGTTGATTAAGACTTTGGTCACTTTTCATTGTTTTATTTTTATGAGTAATTTCATTAAATATTTTACATACCCGATTCATCACCATTACTTTGTTAGCAATATTATAAAATTTTGTATTTCTGTACTCTATTTTATTGTCTTCTGACAATAAGTTAGTACTCGTTTCACTGTGGACACATTCGCACTCATTTTCAGTATTGTCAGTTACCATTAATATTTTAGCTTCATCATCGCTTATTTTCTCCAAAGAGCCATTCTCTTTTAGCAACATTTTTTCAGTCACAAAGTCGACTATTCGCAGCACAACTTTTCTATCTGTTTTAATATCGACAATATCAATCTCCTCACCGTCTTCTAAACAGAAACTATCATTTTCTAAAACTCTTAATATATTTCTTGAAGCAGTTGCAGTAAAAGGTGAGCCGACTATGCCCTGTCCTCTACTGGTTATAGAGATATCATACTTCCCTTCGAGCTTCACAATATAACTAACTTTTGTATGATCTCGTCGTGCTTCTGACTCGATTTCTATATCGTATGTCGTTTTAGGAATGTGGTATGTTTTGTTCATATCGTTTTTGCCATAAGACCTTAAGTAAGTCGCGCCCTGTGTTATTGGAAGGACATTCTCCGTGTAATTTGGCTTAGAATCTAGACCCAGTAGTTTTTGGCGTATCAATTGTGCTTTGCCCAATATAGGTGGAAGTATAGACATCCCATACGTATCTTTCGGGCCGCGTATTAATATTGTAATTTCCCCTGGATCTAGAGATTGTTGAGTCGTGGGATAGATTTTAAAACAAGCTTTATTATTGACTTGAGCTGCTGCTAATCCTGAGCCTTTAGCTGCATAGTCAAGAGTAAACTGTGTTGTTTCTGGGGACGTTCTCTGGGAAGTAGGCTTCGATACTGGTGGAGTTAGTTTGGATAAAGATTGCCGAATTCGATCCAAGTAAGTTGCGAGTTTCCATTCTTGGTGTTTGCTTAGTGGACCATTCGATTCCAGCTCCTGTCTGGAAAATACCTGCAAAAGGACAAAAATGCTTTGTCAAATATATCTCAAAATTTTTATTTGTAAGTAAGTATACTATAGGTGGGGCTAATTCACTTTACATATTATCTAATCTTTATAGAGCAGACGAAGTGTATTTGCTTAGTTTATCGATTGAATGCATAAAAGATAGTGACAATCAGTCATCTATATTGTTAAACGAGATATTGACATTTCTAGAAAGTGATACTGTCATCCATCGATAGTTGAATTAACCCTACCATCAATTGATAATTGAAAAAAAAATAAACAATTATCCGTTTATAAACGCCAAATTGCAGGAAAGCCTGCCTCCTACATGCTGTACATATAAGATAATGTTGAAAGTTACGCGCACATTCTAGACATGTTTGACAGCTAAAATACATGTCGTGCGACGCTGATAAACAATATTTGCAATACAATTGAACGCAATATGGATAGATGACAGCATTTCAGTTTTTACAACCTGTAAATAGTATGTTTGGGTTGAAAATCGATTGGAGAAGTGTTCCAGTGTGTAGTTGGCTGGGGCCTAATCGTTAATGTACGATTGTAAAAACCAAAACAAAGTCGTTAACGTTCCCATAAGTTCCCACATGTTTTGTCCTCGAAACGCTGTCAAACTGTTAAATCACTCACTGCGCTCAGTAGGTAGTCTACTTACGAATCAATTCTGGACTACTTCGTTGGTTTGTGATTTAATGTTGGCACTCGCAGCAAAAAATAACTTTGCTCACTTGTTGAACAAATAACTAATTCTTTGCTATGTTGGTATTGCTTACCGGTTCAACACCAAGGTAATGGTCAGCGATAGACTGGGCGTGCTTCAACGATAGTTTAGTCGGTGGGTGACCGGCGCACGCGCCCGGCAGCGCCGCGTCGAGCACCCCGCACACTATCCAGCCGTGGCGCCATACTGTCTCCAAGTTTTCCACTCTCACGGACCCCGCTTCTCCTAACCATTTTATTACGGCTAGCTTCTGTTCTTCGCTTGAGAATACGACTGAAAATTTTAAAATAATACGCTTAACAAGTACCTAGACGTTTTTTATATTACAAAAACTGTAACCCGACTACGGGAAAGTTGGGGTTTACAAGGCGCCTCCTATTTTTAAAGTCGGTTAAAATGTACCCTATGTTACCCGGACCATAATCGATTGACGGAGGAACATACTTAATACAAACATACGTAGGTAGGTACATACATAGACTGCAAAAATCATAACCCTTTAGGCTTCGCTGTTAGTCGGGTAGAAAGAAATTAACACTTGGGACTGGTAATTTGAAGACGCGGTTGCTTCATGCGTGAGCGGAAGAAGTTCGTAATTCGAAACATTCTCAAGGTAACGAGGCTAGTAGCGAATACAAATTGTCATGGTTATACCATTACAATACCAATTTGTAATAATTAATAAGATACAAATTGTAATGATATAACATCATTACAATTTGTATCTTATTAATCTCATTAGGTGTAATAAATTTCATGAAAGTTAAAATACAATAAGTAATTTACACAATCATTGAGATCAAAATCGCCATTGTTTCAACTTTGAAAACAGATGGCATCGCGTTCGAAAGAATGGGCTCAACAATATTTAGTACAACATTATTCGAGAAAAGGTTGTGATTTTGGGTTGCGATAAATGAGAAGTGAATACTAAAGCGTAAAATGAATTGCCCGAACAGCTTTGTTTGTCATTATGAATACCTTAATCAAACAGTGGGAAACTGTCTAAATATTTTTATCTTACTTCGTCGTGAGATAGGTGTAGGTAGGTACGGTCTACAAATGGTCGAGCATAATTAATTAATGAGAACTTGCTATTCAAATGAATTCAATTCTTAAATTTTCATTGTTCCGGCTCTATACCGTTAGTCTGGGAAAGTTTAGAAGGATACCAACCTAACTTAAAAATTATCTAATAAAATTAAGTCACTAATTCTGCAAACGAATCATCTTGATGTATTGCAATGAAAGTTTATGACGTACAAGAAAATAAGAGCCTTACAACCCAGAGGCTAAAAAGTAGGAAAAATCTCCACATAAAAGTTATCAGCCAAGGTTTATCTCGTGCAAAAGTCTTTGCCATCTAATGGTTCAAGTTTCAATGCGCGTCGAATATTAACGATTCTATGATGGTATCTATAGAATATAATAGCATCACCCTCCAATGGATGTGGTAGAAGACTAATGGATCAGCAAAGGGGTATTGTATTGATCACCCTATACTCCGTCCACCAATCCGCATTGTGTGGACTACTGCCTAAACCTTTGATGACATGGAGCGGCTTTGTGTCCCAGCAGTGGGTCGAACTATAGAGACTGTTATGGTTACGAAGCAAAGAGCAATCAAAATGGAACCCTCGATCTCTTTTATTAAGTTTATTAGTATGATCGCTAAAAAAGTTAATGCTTTCAACTTCAATGAAACAATTGGATTTTTCGGAATTGATTGTACATAAGTACGACTATTGTCGCTAAAAAGCGATTTGTCACACAAGAGTTACCTATATTTTGACAGCAAATATAATTTTTAGGTACTAAGCGACGGACGATCAAGATTAATAATAAGTCTGCGGATCCATGGTATGCGTCATCTTGAAATATCCAAGCTTAATCTCAAATGGTCCCCCAGTTTATCCGTAATGATCAACAAACACCCAAATATTGTAATTTTTTATAAACTTGTTAATATTGCATACTGAATTAGTCATATCAAATTCACATTCATGAACGAAATAAACGAAAACTAAGATTACTTACTAGCTCTAAACGCGGAGTCAATATGCTTCAGTAGTTTGAACAGGAAACTCTGTTGACCCCAGAACAATGTCAGCAGCGTCGCCGGTGCCAAGTATCGTAGGGTTGTAAGGATGGCTTCGAGGGCCGACGACCACATGCCTCGCTTCGGCTCCAGCTCAGGGTACTCGGGGATGGTGAACAACCCTGGAAAGATAAATTACAAAACGTTAGGACGCTGTCTTAGGATTAGATTCCACTCTCAACACCCATGCTATACAACTTTCGGAAAGCTAAAGACTTTCAGAAACATTATTCCTGCCAGTCTTTACACTGAGTCCAAATGGGACAGAATAGGATTTTCTAAGTGATATATGAACGTTTATGATTACTGACCAGATAGGGTGGAATAATGATCAAATTGGTATAAATAGCAATACTCTAAAGAAAGACAAATTAACATTGACACAATTTGGTGGAAAGTGCGAAATCAGAAGTGAAACAGTTAAATGTCTGCTGGACTGATTAAAAATTTGATCAAACATTCCTTAGGCATTTTTTATGTTAAGTGGTTAGCAGACAACCATCGTACGGCCTGCCTGGTGGTAAGCCAGCAGCCACCGAAGCCTATAGACGCTGGCAAGACTGGCGTGACAGTCGCGCGCTGCCAACCTAAACCCCTTCCCTGCCCCGTGAACTTTACAAAGAATGGTGAATGGTTAAAAATGCTGCCGGACTTATTTGAACATACTTTCGTAGGAAATTTATGTCCTATTTTATATTTTACTAATAAAGATGCTTTGTAAGCTAATTGTTTACCTAATTATTACTAATAATTATTATAATTATCACTAGCTTTAAAACCAGGGAAATCCTCGCGAAAGAAGTCGCGGGCACGACTTCTTTCGCGAGGATTTCCCTGGGTTTCCCACGTTTTTCATTGATGCTCAGCTCATATTGGTCGTAGCGTGATGTTATATAGCCTTATGGAATATTTTTTGCGTTTACAAACGCGTAAATAGTTTTAAAAGTAGAAAAAATACACTGAAAAAAAATCGACCTGCCTCAGGCGAGAATCGAACCCAGCATCTTCTGCAATCCGGGCGGCTGCGTTAACCACTACCCCACCAGGGCATTGCTGTCGAAATTTGTCAGTGCTTGGTGCTTATGTTTATATTGTTATATGGCCTTCCTCTATAAATGGACTATCCAACAAGAAAATATTTTTTTTATTTGAGTTACTGAGATTAGCACTTTCAACCAAACAAACTCTTCAACTTCATAATATTAGTGTAGATTCTGTTGGATTTAGCATTCATATGAGAATGTTATTTTATTAACAATTCTTATTACTTGCAAATTGATGATTTCTTTCTTTGCAATGTAAATTTCATTTGGCGGAAAGCCATAAAATATTATCTTCCTAAATCAACACCATTCTTATGATAGTTTTGTTGGAATAGAGTGATACAAAACAGTCATAAACGCTTAAATTAGTGACTAACAGTAATACAAACAGTTTTTTCAACTTTTAGTTAATATCGTTGCCATTATCTAACACTTAAGCCAACTAATTTAATAAGGCAGGAACATCCTCAAATTGTATTTTCCGGCATACTTTGCAAGTTTTTGCGACCGAACAGAAATATTACTCAAAACTACCGAACAGAAATATTACTCTTTAAAAAATGCCACTTATTAGTTTTTAGAATTCCACTTATGCATAAGATTTGTTTTAGATGAAGCACCTGGTCAATTAATGTTCTTAAGACTTTTAGTGGCGCTTTTAATGTTTGAGTAATACTTCTGCACTCAGTTGTAACACAAACTTATGCGTACGTAATATACTAACCAATGCTTCGCGGGTGCTTTGCAATGAATACATTTTTGTCGTACTCCTTTGCCAAGTCCTTTATACTGTCCGACATTTTATATTGTTTAATTCACTATCGTTCATCAAGCCATGTTCTCTGACGCCAAATTTTTCAGTTAGAAAAAAGGGTCTAGGAGAAAGTTCTAACTCTGAATTTCAAATGTAGGTAATTTCAGGTTAAGAATTTCATCCTTCGTTTTGGTTTTGGTGTTTATACTCGTATACCTATAGGGAACATTATTATCTAAAAATCGTAGGAAACCGTTTCCAGCCAAGTACCTAAATTAAATATTTGGTCTTATGAATTATCAGATGCATAATATAAGAACTGGGTACCTAAGTATAATGGATAATAAAATACTTCAAGTAAAAAAAAACATTAGGTACAGAGAGATGTATAAAACAAAAAATAAAGTGAGCGAGAAAGAGAGGCACTGAAGGCAATGAAAAAGATTAGGATACTTGGTACACGATAATTAAAAAAGCATAGCTACATATTTTGGTACTGGGATAGAAAGATCTTTAGTATAATAAGAAATAAATGCGATTTTGGTTAAAGCTTCGTAAACTAAAGACTCCTTCTATTTTCAAATATAATTTTCAGGTCTAATAATTGACTCAAATAATAATCCTTACTAATATTATAAATGCGAAAGTAACTCTGTCTGTCTGTCTGTCTTTCTGTCTGTCTGTCTGTCTGTCTGTCTGTCTGTCTGTTAAGCTTTCACGTCTAAACCACTGAACCGATTTTGATGAAAATTGGTACAAATATAGATTAGATCTCGGGGAAGGACATAGGCTACTTTTTATCGCGAAAAAAAGGTTGTATGGGTTGAAATAGGGGATGAAAATTTGTATGGAAGTTCGTCATTTTTGAAGATAGAACCATGAAACTTTGAATTTAGGCACTTAATAAGACAAAAAGAAATATTTGTTCTAAGATTTTTGAAATTTTGACCTGTATGGGGGTGAAATAGTGGATTAAAGTTTGTATGGGACTTCGTCATTGTTAAAGATAAAACCATGATACTTTGAAATTAGGGACTTAATAAGAAAGAAAGAAATATTAGTTTTAGGATTTTTGAAATTTAGACCCGCGTGGGGATGAAATTGGGGATGAAAATTTGTATGGAAGTTCGTCATGGTTAAAGATAAAACCATGAAACTTTGAATTTAGACACTTGATAAGAAATAAAGATCCAATCCAAGATGGCGGTTGTGACTTTTTAATATAATATCGATATGGGTATCACTTTTGTGGTTTTCGGAGGTCCCGATTAGATCCAAGATGGTGGATGCAACTTTTTGACAAAATGTCAATATGGGTATCATTTTCGTGGTTTTCGGGGGTCCCGATTTCGAATACGACGTCTATTTCTAGATCCAATATGGCGGTTGCGACTTTTTAATATAAATTCGATAAGGGTATAATTTTCGTGGTTTTCGGAGGTCCCGATTCCCAATACAACAACCATTTTTAAAAAGACCCAAGATGGCGGACGCGACTTTTTAACATAATGTCAATATGGGTATCGTTTTCGTGGTTTTTGGGGGTCCGGATTACGAATAAAGCATCTAATCCAGATCCAATATGGCGGACGTGACTTTTTGACAAGATGTCAATACGGGTATCATTTTCGTGGTTTTCGGAGGTACCGATTCCGAATACGACATCTATTTCGAGATCCAAGATGGCGGTCGCACTCTTTAATATAAAATCGATATGGGTATCATTTTTGTGGTTTTCTGAGGTCCCGATTCCTAATACACCATCCATTTTGAGATCCAAGATGGCAGACGCGAATTTTTAACATAATGTCAATATGGGTATCGTTTCCGTGGTTTTTGGGGGTCCGGATTACGAATAAAACATCTATTTAGAGATTCAAGATGGCGGACGCGACTTTTTGACAAAATGTCAATATGGGTGTTATTTTCGTGGTTTTGGGGGGTCCCGATTCCGAATACGACATCTATTTCGAGATCCAAGATGGCGGTTGCGACTATTTAATGAAAAATCGATATGAGTATCATTTTCGAGATTTTTTGGGGTTCTGACTCCGAATAAAACATCGATTTTGAGATCCAAGATGGCGGACGTGACTTTTTAACTTAATAGGAATATGGGTATCATTTTCGAGGTTTTCGGGGGTCCTGATTCCAAATACATCATCTACGTCGAGATCCAAGATGGCAGATGGGACTTTTTATCATCTACGTCGAGGTCCAAGATGGCAGATGGGACTTTTTAACATAAAAGCGATTTGGGTATCAATTTCGTAGTTTTCGGGGGTCGCGATTCCAAATACGTCATCAATTTCTAGATCCAAGATGGTGGACGCTACTTAACTTATTATTAATATAGATATCATTTACGTGGTTTACAGGGTTCCATTTTGAGATCCAAGATGGCTGACGCGAATTTTAAACTTGATATGGGTATCAGTTTTGTAGTTTTCGGAGGTCTCAAAATGGATGCTGTATTCGGAGTCAGGATTCAGAAAACAGCATCCATTTTGAGATCCAAGATGGTGGACGTGACTTTTTAGCTTAATCGCTTTCACGCCTAACACCTGAACCGAATTTATTGAAATTTGGTACAAAAATAGACTAAACCTCGAAATGGAATAAAAGCTACTTACCTTTTTTGTGAAAAAGGGAATGAAGGGGTTGAAATATGAGATGAAAATTTTTATGCGATTCCTCATTACCGAAGATAAAACCATGAAACGCAAATATTGTTCTAGCGTTTTTGAAATATTGACCCATGTGGGGATGAAAGGTTGCGTGTAAGTAGCAAAGGATGGAAAAACATAAAATGGTAGATTGTAAAAATGCCATTTACTGTAGTGCACTGCAGTTTGTATGTGTGCTTTTTGCATAATAAGTACCTACACAAAAAAAATGCTGCCTAAAGTAATTATTCCACGCGGACGAAGTCGCGGGCAAAAGCTAGTCGTACATAACTCCAAAATATATTGAGTTATGTATTCAGCTGTTTGACAAATGCAGTGTCATCATTTTTTTGTTTCAATACATATTTGGCCGTGCTTTAAAGCTTTTTCTTCGGATTCCGTTCAATGTTTAAATTAATAATCTTTACCGTTGAAATTTTAATTTCAATACTTGTCTGCAACAGACAAGGCGTTAATTATATTTTTCCTTTTTTTAAATTTGTAATCAAATAAGTACCTACATTAGTGTTTTTTTTATGTTACGAGATGGCAAACAGGCTTGCGGCCCACCTGATGTTAAGTGGTCACCGCCGCCTATAGACACTTGCAATATTAAGTGTAAATCACTTAACACCGCAAGTGCGTTTGCCATCCTGGGGACTAAGATGATATGCCCTCCATGCCCCCTAATTACACTGGCTACCTTTCCCTTCAATTCGAAACACAGCGAACTGCTTTACGGCAGAAATAAGAAAGGCGGTAGTTTACATAATAATCGGTAAAAATATTCTTAAGAATTTTATGATATTTTACTTGTATTTGGAATAATTCACAAAAGATATATTACCAAAAAACATTTACCTGTATAGTATACAGGTATTTTATACGTTTAGTGGGGGGCTTGTGTGTGCCCTTCGGTAAAAAGTGTACGACAGCGTGATGTCACACGACATTTCAACGCACGCAAGCGTCGATATTATTTACTAGCTGTGCCCGCGCGACTTCGTCCGCGTGGATTTCCCGTTTTTGCAACATTTTTCATTGATGCTCAACTCCTATTAGTCGTAGAGTGATGTTATGGAGTTATATAAGCCTATATCATGGTTTCCTAAACTGTGCGTCGCGACGCCCTGGGGTGTCGCGGTTCTATCCCGGGGGCGGGCGTCGTGAGACGATCCACATAGAATGGCTGTCTAGCTAGCTTAGCGACCTAGGCGAACGAAAATAAATGTAGACAAAGAAATGTAAGTCGCGATTGCTAAACTTGAACCCGGTTTTGAGATGCTCTGTTTTCAAAATAAGAAAATACACTGAAAAAAATCGACCGTCCAGCGCGGGCGAAAAAATCGAATAAGCATCTTTACGCTACCGGGACATTGCTTTCGCCGTCGAAATTTGTCGGTGCTACTTATTTTTTTTTCAGTCTTTCTAATTTTAAAATATTTGCGCATTCGTTAACGCCTAAATAATTCCAAAAAAGCTATGTTTTTGTTTTTGTAGGTATGTACTTAACTTTGCTGTTACTATAACAGGGGGAGGGCTCGTAAAAATTGGAAAATTCCTAAGGGCGTTACTATGAAAATAAGTTTGGGAAACTCTGGCCTATAGTGTTCCTCGATAAATAGACAATCATAGAATTTTTCAATTTGAATCAGTAGTTCCCCTTTGTAGGATTCTGTACCCAAAGGGTAAAACGGGATCCTATTACTAAGACTCCGCTGTCCGGCTGTTCTGGTGCCGCTGTAACAACAAATACTAATAAATAGAATATAATAAATATTGAAGCGGCTCCCATAAAATAAGCATGACTTTTTTGGTCGATTTTGATAACGGCAACAGATAGACGCTTGAAGTATTCACAGAATATTTAGTTATATTATTCACTTTTAAAATAGGTAATTAAATCAAAATGAAATTAATATTTAAGGGGGCTCAACAACAAACGTGTTTTATTTCTCGGTCTTATTAACGATAACAGGTAGAAACTTGAAATATTAACATAATATTTAATTTAAATTTCAAATAATTTTTGAAAATTTTTGTTAAAATCTATGGCACGGAACCCTTCGTTCGCGCGTTCAACTCCCTCTAGGCGGTTTTTTTTGCATTCTATCTTTGATTACCTTCTTGAAGTCACCAGGGCTTTTAGTAAAGGAGAGGACCTCGATGGGTCCTCAAGCATTAAGGTCGAATCACTCCAAAGAGGATTCCTGACCGGTGAGCATCTCCCTCGGAGGAGTCTCTGAACCTATTAGTCTCTAATGCGTCCGAATCTGACGGGATCAGTTGTTCCTAAGATAAGCGCGTTCAACCAAACAAAAAAACAACTCAGTATAGATGCGTGCGTAGTACTTGATCATTATTTAGCTGCGGAGTTATGGTAAAACTGTAATATCTCTGAAGATATTCATTGAAATCTAATGATGTAAAGAACAATTTTGTACAAAATTAAATACTTGTGATGAATAAAGTATAAATTTTGATAAGGAATAATATGATTTTTACCAAAATACCTTCGCATCTAATGCATTATTTTAGAACAAATTTTATTAACTAAAATAGGTTATAGCGAGTCATCCTTAAGAGATAGATAAATGCTGTCTGACACTTTTTTTTAGAACTTTTAAAGGAAAATAATTCCGTTATACATGATTTTTGCGTAACTTTAACCGTTTACCCAGCGCACGCAACAAAAGCTCTGAAAATCAAAATTTATTATTTTCCGTTTATTTCAAACTATGATATCTCTTAAGATATTCATTGAAATCAAATGAAGTCATTAACAATTTTGTTCAAAATTAAATGCTTGTCATAAATAATGTATTTATTTTGATAAGGAATAATATCATGCATACAAAAACACCATCGCAGATAAAGCATTATTTTAAAACAAATTTGATTACCAAAAAGAAAGGTTATAGTGAGCTAACCATAAAAGATAAACATATGCTATCGCGGACTTTTTTTTAGAAAATTTAATGGAGAATAATTCTGTCATACATAATTTTTCCGTAACTTTAACCGTTTACGCAGCGCACGCAGGGAAAGCTTTGAAAAGAAATATTTTTCTCCCGTTTTTGCAACATTCTTCATTAATGCTCAGATCCTATTGGACGTACCTTGATGCGATATAGCCTATAGCCTTCCTAGATAAATGGACTATCCAACAGAAAAAGAATTTTTCAATTTGAGTCAGTAGTTGCTGAGATCTTAGGGTTCAACCAAACAAACAAACAAACAAACAAACAAACAAACAAACAAACAAACAAACAAACAAACAAACAAACAAACTCTTCAGCTTTATTATTAGTATAGATTTATGAATGAAACGTGTATAATATTATATTTTGTTGCTAAACTAACTAAACATATTTTTTTCGTCGTCATCCCTATTGTAAGCCTCAGTGACGAAAATCAATAACTGAAGGTTTATCAGTCCTTGATAGTACCTTATCAGTTGATGTTATCACTATCAATTAATTACTATGTTATCTATAAAGTTCACGTAGATAACAAAAAATGCATACAATGTAAACAAACCTAACTAATTATAGCTTCTTTTTAACCGACTTCAAAAAAGGAGGAAGTTCTCAATTCGACTGCTTTTTTGTGTGTTACATCATAACCTGATAACCTTTTACTGAGTGTACCGATTTTGATGATTCTTTTTATATTCGGAAGCTGGCGCTTGTCATGTGGTCGCATTTAAATTTGAGCAACACCTGACGAGTAGTTTTTGAGTTATCTAATCTCATTTTTTATTACTTGTTTGTCTAAAAGATCGAGATAGTTCTATACTAACAACACTAAAAAGCAAAAATAAATAATATTTGAATAAAAAAGATCGGCCATCAAAAGTATAAGTGCAGAAATAAACATTTTATGTTCAATTTTTTTTTATTGTTTTTGTGGCATTGCGATTATTAAGATATTATATTTAGTATTGTAAAGATGAAATGAATTTTGAGGCAGCAAGCTGCGACGTGGACATAAAAATTTTTAGCTATAAAACTTAAGCGGGATGCTCCACTCACACTCAAACAGGTTCTGTTCTGAATAGTCGCAGGTACACGTAAGTACATAAGTATATTTATTTATTTATTGTATGAATGACTATTGCTGCTTACTCGCAAATGGTCTTCACAGCGTCGAAGTCGGACTTTGGTGAGTTCTTTAGCCTGTAAGGCGAACATCGGTAGAAAAACTCGACTAGAAATTCGTCAGGCATCTCCATTGATACATACAGGAGGCTCATTGATGTCATGTTATAGTATTTCCGCAGGGTTTGAATCGAAAGGTTTACCGTGGCGTGGAGTAACGGCGCACATAATATATTATGTACCTACAGCACACTACAGCAGATTATTCGCCATAAATATAAGTAGGTATGTACATATATCAAACGTATTCAGATTTATAAAAATTTGAGCAGAATAATATAATGCAGATTAATAATTGTTAGTGGTAGGTTCATGATTTTTTTTCTGACCGTATGTGGCGGTGTCTCATAACAAATAATTTTGGTACATAGGTAAGTAGGTATATAATTATTCCGAGTTAATTACGGACGGCTTGAAAACTCATTATCATTATAGCACACAACCTTACTTCATACGGTTTTTACCTATTACTTTTTTTAAATTGACAATTTAAATCGAAAATAATTAATATATTCCATTATTCTATTCTTTTTACCATTTAAATACCAATTGTTATTGAATAGACAGAGGTCGTATATCATTAATTTAAGTGAATCGTCAAGTCAGTTACCGTTTGAAAACTTAGAAAGCTTCAGAATTTCTATTAGAGAAAATTGCTTAGTAAACTCACAAAATTTTGGTCCACGCGCACAAGTGTTGCTGTAGAACTGACGTTCGGGGGAGATTTGAAAACAGATTATCTCGATCTTATCGTTTAGCAAACATTGACTTTACAATGTAGGTGTTATGATAAAAATGATAGCGGTGATTCATTGTAATTTTCTTATTGACTGAACCTTTAAAAACTCTGACACGAGATCAATCGTACGAATTTTTTATAAGCCATTACCTACTGACATCTGATTTGCATCTGATGTGATCGGTAACTTCAAGCAGAAGCAATACTGGCAAAATACTTTAATCGAATACCTAGCTTTTATACTGTGACTCAATCAGGTAATAAAAAACAGTAGATTTCATTTGTGCAAAACACAATTGTGCGAAGACCTTTATACAAGCATTTATTTATTGTTATCAAAAAATTAGAGTGATAGTTCCCAGATTAATTTACCGTTTCGAATTGTTGTTTATTTGTTTTATTATGCTGCGTGCGCTCATGCCGCTCATCCGTTGCATCAAATTGGTAATTATTTTACATTGATCAGGAAACATCGACAAAAATTATGTGGAATTCCCATGTCGTACCCATTTCTGTGGAGGTTCTACACTGGGAGTTGTCGACGATTATGTTTACCAAGGACAAACAGTCCAACTTCCAGAGTTTAATTTTCGAATCCAACACGGCTGGGCAGCGTTCGGAAAGCTACGTGGCATATTCTCAGCCTATCTACCGCAGTGCGAAAGTTTTAATACGTATGTGTTGCCATTGTCAGTGATGACCTACGCAACCGAAACTTACAAATGGACCTCATAAGAAGACTCAATCTCACTCAAAGAGCCATGGAAAGGGCTGTGTTCATAGTTGCTCTGCATGATCATATCAGAAATGATAAGATCCTCAGGAGAACCAGTGTCACCGGCAGCCCAAGTAATTGCGAACCTTAATTGGCAGTGGGCAGGGCACATTGTGAGAAGGACTGACGGCCGCTGGGGCGGCTGCGTACTGGCAGACACAGCGTTGGTAGACCGACGATCTGGTAAAGGTTGTGGGAAGCCGCTGGATGCGGGCAGCGCAGAACCGATCGTGTTGCAGATCCTTGGGGGAGGCCCATGTCCAACAGTGAACGTCCGTCGGCCAATATGATGATGATCAGGAAACAATTAGGTAGATACCCTTCCTTATCTTCTCAGACGATTTATTAAAATATGTAGGCATGTAACATTATTTATGTTACCATATCTCCTGATAAGCCTCGGGTATTAATAAAATACGATATATTGGTTTTGACCTTGTTATTTGAGAGAGATGGATAGGTGTATCGACGTGGAAACGAGGTACTGGCAACAGTATACCAACGTGACGCTTTTGAGAATGTATATTATACCTTAAATCTATGACAATAGAAGCGTATTTGGAAAAGGCTTCATAACGTTTTCAGGCTGACCCATGTAGGCTTCAGGTCCAATTAAAGTTCAGTTTGGCTTCGACAATGGAATTTTAGTTAGAATTCAGTCAACATATCTAATAGCTACCCGAAGTTGAGTGAATCTATTGTCAAAGATTTTTTATGCTATGTAGCTGGCAAAAGTTTTATCAACCTCAGCTTTGTTGACGAGTCATGATTGTTTATATGTTATGGTAAATGTGATACACCGTGATTTTTTAACAATGACAAATATTTTAAGGTGTGAAAGTGAAGATGATTGGTGTGAGCCGTGAAATATATAGGTGATAGGTACCTACACCTACATATTTATTATCAGCATAAATGAGTACGGTAAAAAAAAAAAATTTTTAGATATACAGAATAGCTCTCTTCATCTCTTCTAAGCGATGGTAAGCGATAGATAAGACTGAAGTCCTAATTAAAGAGTACAGACGAAGCGCTGCGAAGAAATAACTGAGGCTAGTCTTATATTTTTTTTAGTAAAAGGCTTAGTTTCGTTACATGTACCTACCTATTATATAATTATGCGTGTAAACTGTGTTCGTAAACGGGAGACGGGCTAGGCTAAACTATTTTATATGTAATTGTTGAACTTTTTTCAAGATTAGAGACTTATTTAGTGATTAGTCGTTGTTTTTGATAAAGTTAAGTATATTTTTATGTCTTATTTAAGAGGATTTACGTTAAATAAATTATATAAAGTTGGGTTTTTATTATTTGTAATCTCATGAATAAAGACTGATACCTATATCCCATCCTATACCCCCTTTGGATGCTGTTTATTTTTATAATTTCAATAAAAGTTTTAAAATGTTTTTATGTGTTTCAATACTAAGATAAATTCTTATTTTTATAATTTCAATAAAAGTTTTAAAATGTTTTTATGTGTTTCAATACTAAGATAAATTTTCATTTAATCAGTAAAGTCAAACCCTCAATAAATCATTAAATTTTACGGTATGCATCAAAACATTTATAAAGCACACACACGTTATTCTCTAAAACCAACAATTTTTAGTTCCGTCGCTATTCTCGCAAACCAGCGATTTATTAAAATGCCTTGTAGCTAAATCAAAAATAAAAAATCACGAAAAAAATAAACTGTTTTCATACATTTTGGTTGCCTAGTGTTGCACTTTTGTATGGTCCCATAACAAGAGTTGTTTGTATTGACCTAGGTATCTATTAAAATGAGTTTCGGCTCGGCAGTCACTAAAAATTCGCCATGTATGTACCCATGAATGAAAAAAATTCTTGTAGTAACCTTACCTACGTAACCCTAAATCGTCTATGCTCACCAGAGATTGCTACGAAGATAATTACATACAATCTTTGTAGCGGGTTTGCGTCTAAGAAAAAATGTTGTGTAACCGATAGAGATTAATGACCAACAGTTACGTTGAAGGTCATCGTGTGTTCAAATTATGATGTTGTACATAATTAACATTATAATTAGTGATAGAATCGTGAAAATATCTGAGTTCTGACATTAAAAGCAGAATTGTTTTGATGCTTTTAACGAGTTTTCAAAATTTTTTGCTAAATTTAAATTAGAAAATCAAAACATCTATATGGATGGGGGTGTATTTATTTGTAGCCCTAATGTAGCTACTTAATGGTATTGATCGATCTTATTGAACGTAGTAAGTACCAGGTTTCATAGGCTTAGGTATATTTTTTTATGGGAAAACGGCCTACATAAAGGGTACCGTGAAAGAATTATTTTTGGAGCAGAGCTGTGAAAGAAGTTAAATTTTTTATAATGCTGAAAAGCATAAATGTAGTACATTATCTATCACTATCAAGGTAGCGCGAGAGTTTACTTCCCCTTTACCAGGATAAACCGCTTTAGTGCCATGTCAAATTACGGTATACTGACGGAATCGTGAAGCCTATGCGTTGCAATGAAAACGTACCAAAGTGTGAATCAACTTTTGAGGCCGAAGTTATCTCAGCCAGGAAAAAACAATTGACGCTCCCCTTTATAATTGTGTCAGACAGAACAATCTGCGAAGTTGGCATGCATAACTATGTATATCAAAATATATTCTACTGTACTGTAATCAATGAATACAGTAGAACGAATTAAATGAATGAATGGAAATGAAACTGAATGACAGGTTGGTGTTTGTAGATGGAAAATAATGGAAAGAATATGAGCATCACGGCGAAGACGAATAGGCAACCACTTCAGTTTAATGCCAAAGGCGTAGACATGATTTAATTTTAAATGGTCTCACTAAAGCTAGGTTTGGCTGGAAGAGATCTCTGTTAGAGATAGAAGCTCACCTTCGTACATGTCTTTCTTACTGTTCTACAATTGTTATTTTATGTGTGCAATAAAGGATTTATAGATCAAAAATGAACTTTAGAAAGACATTTTGATGGCGCTAAGTTTCATTAGTTGCTTTTCAGAATGTAAGGTCAGTATAACTGGAATAAATTATTCAATTTTTAATTAAAATATGAATGAAAAAAAGAACCAAAATTATGGGTAAGTACTTACAACATTTTCATGTCTGTCGGTTAATATTGGGCTAAATATTAAGTCTGTTCAGATAAAATATGTTAATTATTAGTTAATCGTGATCAAAACCCATATTCTATCGTAGAGCATCGCAAAACTTATCCACTGACAGACACAACACAACTATTAAAGTAATTACTTATTTGCTTTCTATAACGTAGATAGAGGTACTTAGAACAAGTACTGCAAATTAACGGACGGCTAATCTGTGCCATATCGCTAAACAATGCCACAGTCTGAGAAAAAAACCGTACAAACTATTGTATTTGCGTCTTTATGATAATTAAGTACAAGTATCTTGATGCCGTCGTGGTAGAGTGGTCAGTGACGCTGTGCATCAAGTGGTCCGGGTTCGAATCCCCGTAGGAGCAAGTATTTGTGTAATGGACGCAACCATTTATTTTTTCACGAGTGACGATCGTTTATGTATTCATGTTTATTTGTATTGAAATATCTAATTTTATCGTTTACTGATATTTGTGGAAACCAATTTTATACCTAATAGGTATAAGTTCTTATTTTTAATAAAACTCAATTCAGGCTAAATATGTTGAGTATACAATAAACTCAATGGTGTGTGTCATAGACACAGTGTTAATATAATGTAAGAAAAGTAAATAAATTGACACTAGACTCTCTAGCAGATGTTCTCCAAGCATGGCCGTTTTATTTTCTACGAAATCTATTTTAATAATTTCCCAACAAATTATTTGCCATCGTGGAAATATGTTAATTATGTTATGTTATAAAATATGTTAGTTTGCGGGTTGGTATGTATACTTATATAAAGTAAGACGGCAATATAAAAACTGCACTTTATTTTACTGTGCAAATAGATAAATATGATGTGTAACAAAACCAACGAATTAGGAATATCATTCCTAATTCGTTGAACAAAACTAACAAGTCAAGCTTCTTGTTTGACCGTAAACATTAATAAGTACCTAGTGTGTATTATCTGAATTGTTTTGGCTTGGTAGAGATATATCGTATGTCTTGTATCTTAGGAGCCTTGAAAATGAATGCTCAAGGTAGGGTTTGTGTTACATGGTGTTCGTTTAGACTAAATAAAAAAAGTGAAGACGGAGTGCTACGGTGAATGCTCTGACTACGTTTTTATGTCTTAGCGTATAACACGCTGTATTACAAAACGGCGGGGCGGATTGTAGATTGTAGTGTGTGAGTGTTGAGTGATAATAATTCCACTCCGCTTGGATATAAAAAAAACCTGAACCTACCAATAGTAAGCGATCTCCATTCGATTATACAGGCTAATATTGATAGAGTCTACTACGGATTTGTCAACAAACGGTTTTATTTGCTTAACGATTCTCTTTCTATTATTTTATTTTATTAATAATTCCACTCCGCTTGGCTATAAAACAATAACCTGAACCTACCAATAGTAAGCGATCTCCATTCGATTATACAGGCTAATATTGATAGAGTCTACTACGGATTTGTCAACAAACGGTTCTACTTGCTTAACAATTCTCTTTATATTATTTTATTTTATTAATAATTCCACTCCGCTTGGTTATAAAAAATAACTTGAACCTACCAATAATAAGCGATCTCCATGCGATTACACAGTCTATTATTGATAGAGTCTACTGTGGATTTGTCAACAAACGGTTTTATTTGCTTAACGATTCTCTTTCTATTATTTTATTTTATTAATAATTCCACTCCGCTTGGCTATAAAACAATAACCTGAACCTACCAATAGTAAGCGATCTCCATTCGATTATACAGGCTAATATTGATAGAGTCTACTACGGATTTGTCAACAAACGGTTCTACTTGCTTAACAATTCTCTTTATATTATTTTATTTTATTAATAATTCCACTCCGCTTGGTTATAAAAAAAACCTGAACCTACCAATAGTAAGCGATCTCCATTCGATTATACAGGCTAATATTGATAGAGTCTACTACGGATTTGTCAACAAACGGTTTTATTTGCTTAACGATTCTCTTTCTATTATTTTATTTTATTAATAATTCCACTCCGCTTGGCTATAAAAAAATAACCTGAACCTACCAATAGTAAGCGATCTCCATTCGATTATACAGGCTAATATTGATAGAGTCTACTACGGATTTTAAATACATATTGAAGTTTTGTTTTGTAAATAAATACTTTGGGTGGTTCCATTGTTGTAAAAAATTAAAAATGTTGATTATTTTGTAAATAAATACTTTGGTTGGTTCCATTGTTGTAAAAAATTAAAAATGTTGATTATTTTACTCGATTTTGCTTTATTATTACTCATAAATAGACGAAAAACAATTTTTTTAAATAAAATAAACAAACAATCACTAATTTCCCTGTCCTTTCCATGATTATTCTTGGGGTCTAAGAAGACCCACACGGTTTGCGGTGTAGCTTTTATGCACGTGGTGCACGGAGAACATAACTATATAGATAATCACGGCTACAAACGAAGATGTGACCTTAACATAATCACTGAAGATTTACCTTCAACATTCAACTAATGACGCATTAACTGAGTACGAGAAGATTCGTTTATTACTTAAGTACTTACTTACTAAGCATAACTGTCAAAGTACTGAATGAATGTAGATAGATTATTCTAAAGATGGCTACATCCACCGCACTGTATTGTCGCGCTACGACTCATAAAGGTGACAAATGGATTATTTGACGACCTTAGCCGAGCCGTATAATACATAGTACCTACCTACTGCCACGGCCTACGAAATAGTTAGGTGTCGAGTTTTCTAGACAGCAACGCTTTCTATACGTACATTATGCGCCAGGCTAACTAGACTAAAGCCAAATTTACACTAATACCTAATTTACCAAGTGTACCAGCCGTGTGAGGCCGGCACAGTAGAAAAGCATCACCCATATCCTCCAATGGGTGTCTTAGAAGGCTACTAATGGATCAGCAAAGGGGTATTGATCACCTTATACTCCGTCCACCAATCCGCATTGGGCAAGCGTGGTGGACTACCTACTGCCTAAACCTCCTTCGATGAAGTAGAGGCCGTGTGTCCCAGCAGTGGTCAGTAACATGCGCCAGTGCAGGCGCCAAGAACTGACTACGCAGTTTACATGCAGTCAATATTGGAGGCAGCGCTCACGCGAGAGCGCTTCCTGACTTCAAATCAATTTACACTAAGTCAGTGCCGAGCACAGATTTAATAATACAAGATGCCGAGCCAACACTGACTTCCCCGATTTTCAGTCTGTGGTCTGTGTAGATAAATCAGCGTTAACTGTAAAAATCTTTTAATCGACATTGAACTCTATTTACAACTTTCGAATAATGAAGAAAGTTCATTGAAGAACTGGGTAGATATGTTTAGAAATGTATCGTATGAAATTTTGATGAAATTTTAATTATTTGAGAATGAAAAAACTACATTTTCATAAGGGACCGCAGCCCTTAGTACTGTGAATCGATATGAATAGTTTTTTTGTTTTGGATATACTTATTTTTGACTGTGGAACTTTTGTCCCTTGTTCCATAAATTGGTAGTGGTGAAAAAACCAAATATACACCATATTTTTTGGTATCCCATAACTTTAGAGTTTTGATCAGACAATGCAAAAGATTCAAATTGCATATATAATAAATTATTTGTCAAATCAAAAGTTTTTATTTCTCTTTTCCGTACAAATTCATTCGGCAAAACTGCGTTTTTGTATGGAAAAGAGAAAAAAACTTTTGATTTGACAAAGAATTTATATGCAATTTGAATCTTTTACATGGTCTGATCAAAACCCTAAAGTTATGGGATTATGGTGTAGAAGGGGGTTTTACCGATGGTTCAGATTGAAGATCGCTACCACCCTCACGTTTTTTATCTCTTACTCATAAGATGAGATGAAAGAGAAGTGATTCCCCGTCAAAATTACAGATTGAAAAAAAAAAAACTATTTACAGAGTTAGTCACAAAAAAGAACAACCTGTATCTATACATATTTTTTATGTAACAGATAGTCGGATACAAGAGCGATGTAAGATAATGTCGGGAAATGAATGATTGGTTTTGGAAGAGAAAAATCACATGCTTCGCGTCCATAGCGATTTTTTCACGTGATGTTTTATGAACTTATTTATAATAAGTATGAACAAACTTGTTAATAAAACATTTTTGTTATATAACAGGGAAGGTATACGTATGGTTAGCGGGCCCAGACCCAAAACCCTATGCGAGAATAGTATTTCGCACCTGTTCTTGTGCAAACAGACAAAATAATATTTTTTATCGTATTATAAAATAATACGCTTGGCGATTAAAAATAGTGTAAAAAAGGCAAAACGATCGTGTTATTTCATTAAAGTATAATTCATTCATTATTTTTATATACGACTCTATCTTACGTCTATTTACGTTCTAGATTAATAAAATAATACATGGCCTACAATCACAGAGATAACAATTACGGAAGAAACAGAATTCGTTACGGGCGAACAGATTTTCTCACACTACTGTGCTAGAAGGAATTTTAAAATGTATGTATCTTAATAACTGTTCAGTCTTATCAAAAACTTTAAGTGTTACTTATGGCTTGTTAATCATAATATAAATACCAGCTTACCATATGATGTCCTATGTTCTCATAAGATGTTACGCTCATATAAAGATAAGTACTAACAATATTTTTAGAGATGAGATATTTTTTTTAATGACGTTTTGTAATACCTGTATCTTCCAGTTTAGAAAGACTTTATGTTATAAAGTCCAGACCATAGAGTGCTTTAACCTTACGTCCAGACAGAGAAAGTACTTCTTTTCGTGTTTTTAAATTTTATGTGCTATTTTCACGATTTTATTTCATGTGTATTTTGTGGTTAATTATTAAATAGGTAAATATTTTTGTTTTAACTTGTTATTATTACTTAAATACACAAATTGAAAAGAAAAAATGTCAACCTTCCTATCCTTTTTTACAAATACATTTATTAGGTACTTACTCTTTTTACCTATTTAAAATCCTAATATTTGAAATATTTTAATAAAAAGGTTAATTACTCACCGCTTTCGTCGCGAATATTTTTGAATTATTTCACTCTTAAATTTTGCTATTCTATTATATATTCTTACATACTTAAGAATTGTATATATCCTACCAATTTAAAAAAAATATATATTTAGGTAAGTAAGAAGGTATGCACATTACAATATTTACATAGGTTGAGAACTACATTCGCTCCTAAATTTATTTTTTTATGTAAGTACCTAAGTATTATATTTCCACAGACCAAATATGTATCACAAATTTGATGACCCTTAATATTTTGACCACTTTCACTTTTTTTAAATACACACACAGCTTATTAAATACAATAGTATCAATTTCGACACTAAATACAACGCAGGCGAGTTCCCAAACCAATAAAGATGAAATTCTTTTACGATAATACGTTGATAATGTAGCGAAGTATGTGTCACACTATTACACGGAGTGTCTGAAGTGCGGCTCTAACTTTGTTTTTACTTTTTATCACAAGACTTCAACGTAATCTGATTATTTTAAATGTACCTATATTTTAGGGATACGCTCACATTAGGTACTAATGTAGGTAATAATAAAGATCCTACTTACTTTAATTCAAATTATCTTGTTATTTTTTTTATACTTCTGGAGGTGCAGTGGATGATGAAGTGGATACCACAGAACAAATAAAAGAGGTTAGAAGTCGTAAGTAGACGCGGCGCGCGCGCTGCTGGTTATGAGTAAACACTCATATTTGATCCTTTTGGAGGAGGAATAATATTTAAAAAGTAAATTTAAAACACCGTCTTGTGCTATTTTAACTGGCAATAAGCAAAGTAAGACTCATAATTTTACTAATGGAGACATTTCTTTTCACCGGTAAGTACAAATATACTGTTAAATTGAAAAAATATTATGTCGCGTGTGGCGACACTGGCTCTGGTATTAACATCGCTTGATACGACTTCTAACCTCTTTTATCTGTTCTGTGGTAGATAGGTACCGTCGCCTATAAACACCTGTAATAACAAGGAAAAAAACACTTGGTATTGCATGTGCGTTGTCATCTTGAGGCCTAATATGAAATGCCTTCTATGCCCGGTAATTACACTGGCTACCTTTCCCTTCAATACGAAACTCAGCAAACTGTTTCTAGGCTGAAATAGGAAAGGCGGTGGTACCCGATAATAATAACAATTGGTAAGAAAAAAAATACTTAATTTTGGAACTCTGGTTTCTAAGCTAAGACCGTACGCATAACTTGATCCAGATTGACGTTTAGCCGAAAAGTCCATAGTCGGTTTTACAAAAACTAACTACCAATAATTAGTTATCTATCACCATTCGCTTATTCATACTATTATTTATAAAACCGACTATGGGTTTGTCGGTGAACCTTTCATCGGCGAAATGTAATTCTGGATCAAGTTATTCGCTGCTTAACTAGGAGGGAGTGTAGAAAATGAAATAAAATAAAAAAAATTAGAGGAAAAATACAATCCAATACGAGCTCAGATTAAAGCAAAAAAGAATACGAGTACCTACTAATACGCGCGTGTGTGTAATTTTACGGTTATAAGCATTTTGTTTCAAGTGACATCATCTAAAAAAACACTAGCGTTATCTATACCATATTTTTAATTTTATATGTTTGTAATGAATAGGCTCATCACTACTGGACCAATGTTAAAAATTTCACCGTTAGAATGCTACTTTTTTACTGAGTAACATAGACTATATTTATTGAAAAAAAATACGCAAAAATTATAGCGGGCGGAGCGATAGTCTTAATGTACCAAAAACAAATTATGTAAATGGCTAATATTTAATTTTATAAAGAACCACCTAGTTAGTCTTTACTTAGAAATATAACAACACTCAAGATTTCATTGTAAGGAAAATTCTCAACGACCTTGTTTCAAGATAAGAAGGAAATGCGGTATGTACAGTCGACGCAAAACTAACGTATCACTTGTTTTTCTTTATGGGCTTTATGTTTACGTAATAAGATCGGTTTTCAAACACCGTTCGATACTTGTACCTATCGCAGTGGTGGCCTGCAATGTTATAAAAATCAATATTGTTTATAGAAAATCATGATACATAGAGATACAAGACATAGATAAAGATATTTGGATCATTTGTCTAAGGTAGTAGGAACACTAGCCACTGGGAACGATGACACTAAATCGTATCTCAAACTGGAAGGTTCCTACTAACCTACATCGAACCGGGATTCTGTTCTTATTTCCGAAAGTTCCGAAAGAACTGGGAATAAGCATTGTTTTTCGATAGATATTTATTTTTAACAGAGAATTCCTCATTTTCGTCCTCTAAGGCCGTGTGCTGCGTTAAGCGGGTGTCCGCGACGGTCACCCGCGCGGCGGTTGTTCATGCCATCTCCATAGAGCATCGCTGCGTCACCCGTCGCACGAGACGCGGGCATCTCTATGCAGATGTCATAAATCAGCCCGCCGCGCGGATGTCCGTCGCGGACACCCGCTTCCCTTAAGGCAGCGCAGGCCCTAATAGTGCCCTAATGGATGTAAAACAAACATGCTGCCAACTTAGACCAATAAAAAATTGCTATCGTGGTTGTAAATCATTAATGAAAAAGAAAATAATATTTTTTTACTAGACAAATGCACTGAAAAAAATCGACTTGCCTCAGGCGGCACAAGTCGATCTTTTTCAGTGCATTTTTCTAGTATTAATATTTACGCGTTTGTAAACGCAAAAATAAAATTATTCCATAATATTTTATGACATGATTTTCCTAGATGCTTCGAAAGGAACGTTAAGCTGGTGGCGACGGGTGATATTGATAGATAGATACCTATATAAGACATTTAACAAACGTCATGCATCAAAATATACCCAAAAAGTCTCGAGAGTTTCCTGTGCCCGATAAAAAATTATAACTTGAAAACTCAAAACAATCTTTGTGCCTACAATTATACCTAAATGCGAAAGTTTGGATGAATGTTTGTTACTCAATCACGCCAGAATGACTAAGCGGATCAGCGTATCATTTGGCACAAATATAGATTATAGTCTGGAATAGAACATAGGCTACTTTTTATCTCGGGGAAAAATTACGGTTCCCGTGGAACTTCAAGCATCATAATTTCCACGCAAACGAGGTCGCAGTGCTGCATCATCATCAGCTCATATAATGTCCCCACCGAGGGGCTCGAGCCTACCCCACATTAGGGGCGATTAGGCCTTAGTCAACCACGCTGGCCAAGTGCGGGTTGGTCGACTTCACACACAACCTAAGAATTTCTTCATAGGTGTGTGCAGGTTTCCTCACGATGTTTTCCTTCACCGTAAAAGCGTCGATTAAACGTACATATGCATTCAAAATTTGAAAACACATTGGTACGTGGCGGGGATCGAACCAGTGTCTCTCGGATAGGAGACCACGTTCTTACGCACTACGCCACCGACGCTGTCAATTTTGCTGTCAATTGTGGTTACTTATTATTACTCATGTCATGACTAAATTTATATGAGACACCCATTCCAATGTAACTTACGTGTAAATTCTGTTATTAAATCAAAGAGAGCCTAATCATTTCCGTTACCGGATATCAGTCTCACTTCAAAATTAAAGATAATTATAATTGCATGACGTATAATAATACCATCGCTTTAAAATTATAACACCACATATTTTCTTTTCTAAACGGTGATATATAATCTCCGACACTTTCTTTCTCGAGTAAGCACGACCACAAAATAAAATGAGTACAGAAGGAAATCTTATTATTTTAAAACAGGTTTTTTAAAATTTAGTCTCCGTTATGTTGGTGGTGGGGCTTGTTGTTGAGTGTTTTAAGTACATCGGGCTAACTACTACCATATTATCAAAGTTGGTCGCAATAACAATAACTTAACTGTGTTAACTGCATTTTGTATTACGCCTGTTAGTGATAACTTGATGAGATAGTCAGTCTCTTAGTGGCTGAAAATTTTCCCTTTTACTATTATCGGCCTAATCATCATTTAGCATCAGGTGAGATGAAGTTTTAAAGCCCTTCTGACATTGTAAAAGCTAAATAAGTAGTGCTAAATTGGTGTAACTATTTGACCGCATCTGAAGTTGATTCCCCTAGAATTACTAAGAATATAATTTAAAACTTCTCAAAATGGTGCGCGAGATTTGCACTGTAGACGTTCGCTTTCTAATACAGAGTTTAAAAATAATTCTTCGGTCTTAAAAGGCATTAAAAGTTAAGCATAAATGCTAGAACTTGCTTCTGCTTTCTCATTATGTTGTGGCGCAACATTTTGTTCGCTACGTAGCTAGTAATTTTAGGAATATATAAATATTTATGACGAATGTATTTCGAAATGGAATGTTACTATGGATTTAACTCATTTTGTTATGAATAACATATACTTTAGTGTTACTTAATATTAAGACAACTTGGTATTAAATAAACGTATAATTTTTTCGTTAAAGTTTGCCTTAAAGATGTAATATACATTTTCATATAATCTGGTCTCTAGTCCTTACTGTCTGAACAAGAAGATATACGAACAAGAAGAATACCAATATTCGTTCGACAATTATTTCGGGTACGCCACAGATTTAATAATACAAGGAGATAGGCCAAGCCGGCGTTTAACTTGCGACAAGTGTATGCCCTGTGTGCATACATTTCCGCCACTTCGCCTTCCGATAAAGTCAAGTGAATACGTAATTCGGCGATTCGACCGATCTCCTTAGATTGATATATCTGTGGGGTACACGCACAGTATCATCAATATAGTATCGAAATACTATCATCTTAATTACTCGGCGTTTCGGTTATCTTGTTAGCGTATTATAAAACTACTAACTACTGCCTGAAAGCAGGGTCTTATCGTGATAATGAGAAAATGAGAGTTAAGGCTGAACATCAGTAACAATAGGTAACAGTTATAGTAACAATTCTTACTGATGTGCCTTCCATAGCACGTGCTCTATGTTTTTCTAATCCAATTTATGTATACCACACATTGTATTCTTATAACATTGTTATCTTAAATGTATGCTTACCACTTAAATTGAAACGAATATCTGTAAGTACCTATCTAACAATAACATAAAATGGTGGTGGGTATCAAAATTGAAATTGCTTAGTTCAATAATATGATTAATTAAATTATATAGAAAAGCTTTTCACAAGATGAATAATCCAAATGCGTGGGAGTAATAACTACCCAAAATTTACGCATGTTAAAATGTAACTTAAATTATATTAATAATTATTTATTTACTTATATTGATGTTTTGAAATCATTACGAAATTGTAAGCTGTGGAGTTTCTTTCGCCATTTCTTCTCCATCTCAGCATAATAATAATTATTCGTCCCGAAATGGTGGTAGGGTTTTTGACGATTTAAAAGTACTTAGCAAAGTCCATTTAAATAAAGAGCTTTTTCATTTAATATTTACAACGTTACGTTTCTATTCTGTTTATTGATGAATTCAAATGAATACTGTTCAGATTATTAACATCTGTCTGTACATCTATGCAGCGCTGGGGCCATAAATCCGGATTAAATGCCCCTGTGGCCACATTACGGATACACAGACAGGAGGTCTAAGTCAATTATGCTCTATGTATATGAGGGGATGCAAATAGCGCCTTTGTTTAAAAAACAATAGAGTTTGTTTTTGTGTTTGATTATGGGCTGACGTATGCAGGTCTAGAATATTTTTTTCTACGGGACCAGCACGTAACGTTCTACAAAACTGACAAAATTCTCTAATTGAACCTCCAACCTCCACCTTATAGAAGACTACATTTTCGTATTGCTGTGTTTCTGTTATTCTCTCTAGAATAGGGATTGATGTTTGCTTTATAGAGATTTGCAAAGTATGCCATGACGACGTCAGTGAAGGCCCCGTTAAACCTTCCAAATAAGTTAATGCTTGTTTTACACAATCTAACGGAGGTTTGACCTCGGTATTTTCTGCTCCAAAAGAGTTCAGTATTTAATCCATTGGGCTACCGACGACTACCGACGACTTCAAAATAATAGAAAATAGATCTCATTTCTATTATTGTATTTTTTTAAAATATATCTCTATGTTTCAATGCGAAGTAAATAATGACTATAAAAACGAACTAGTAGATAAAATGGCATTTTTGAGGAATTCAAAATTTGATATTAATGAAGTTTGATGCTTTGAATATTGTAAGAAGTACAGTGGCTTTTAAATGTTATCCAGGCCGCAAATTTTATTTGTATAAAATGAATAAGATTTTTCAAGAATAATATTTATTAACTGGTAACATTAATATTTAATCTTAACCCCCCAACTAAGCTAATGCGTTTGTTCTAGGTGGGTTCATTTGGTAGTCTAACGGCGGCGTTCACACAAAATCCGACTCTACCTGCCTTCGCGTTCGGCTACCGACGGTTCCAAATTTTTACTAATAAAAACATACGATACTAATAAAGAGAAAATTAATTTAAATTTTTAAACAACAGACTTGACTTGACGTAAGTAAATTTTGCCAACAATAATACGTATTCTTTCACACATCAATTTCTTTTAACTCATACGGAAAAAGTAATCCAATGACCAACAGGTTTTAATAGACGCATGCAATTACTCTCAGCTGTCGGTCGGAAATAGAGGAGAGTACAAAGGTATTAGAAAGAATGCCTTAACAGTTCCATTGCACCGTTCAAGCATGAACTGACTTCTTTCATCGATTTTGAAATTGAATCTGATACTTTCTCCGGCCCGTGCCGTCAGTTGAACAAGACACAAAATAAACAGATAAGAGAAGTCAAGCTCTTGTTTGTATGCACTATAATCAGCGCCATATGCTTAGTGATAAGACAATTAAATTTTATCACGTATCATATTGTGTTTTTCGTTAAGTTCGCAATTCTGAAATTGTGTTTTTAAATTTGTTATACTCGTTAATTCATTTAGCGACTCTGTCAATGATAATTTGTATCTTTCGTACAAAATACATACTTTTATGGAAAAAGGAAAGATGTTACATTAAGTTACTGTATCTATGACAACTGTGGGTACTGACTATAAAATACATATGTCATATACTTATTTTAATAAATTATTTTAATATATGGTGAGCAACCATATCTTTTAATAACATATTACAGACGACAGGCTGGAAAACTGTCAATATATTGAGGTACTATATGGCCATAGAGTACCGCCACCGAAAAGTAAATTTGTAATACTTACAAACTATTGGCATGATTATATTATTATTTTTTTTGATGTGCATTTTCCGTAATGTATGAATCTTACCTTCTGATTGCCTCTATTTTGTGACCAAGACGAGCAAAACAAAGATGGCATTGTTTTTATCTTATCTGTAAATTGAATTGGCAAGATGGAATAATCAGAGAGAACGTTATCGAGACTATTAAGATTGGTAAGTTTCGTATAGTTTTTTGCTTGCTTGCCTTATATAGTGTTATTTGAAAACTTGTTACAGAGATTCTTGGGTGCTGAAAATATACACTGCTTTTTTATAGGTACCATATTTGTCATGAAATTGACTTTTTATCTAGAATACGTAAATTCAATTTCCCGTGGAGAAAAGTTTCTTGTAACATAGATTACCTGTATAAATATTTGTTACAACGTAGTGTTGTGGCAATGTCTATTTAAAAGATTTTAATACAAAATTCCCTAAATAGCTCTACGCGACTGTAGACACAGATAGCAGGTATTAAGACTATGAATAGTTACCGCCTACCACAGTGCTGTAAAACTTCATAGAAGTAAGGTATACATTACGGTATCCATTGACCCCCAACAATACCGCACACACAAAATTGATTGACATCCAACTGTTACGTACATACAAAATAATGAAATATGCACCAAAACGCACAACCAGATAATTGATGTGTCAGCAGCAGTAGGAAATGCATCGTGAAAACGCTCCATGTGTGGACGGAGGGTTTATAGTTAAGCAAATGGAGAATACACTGGTGGCCATTGCAAGGGCTTAAGAGATAGTTCGGAGAGCACTGTCTTCATACAAAATAACGCAAACGGAGAAAATGTTTTCCTATTCCTAATTCTTACCCGATCTTTATGATATTTTCGAATGTTTTTAAAATACTAAAAAACAATGTCTGTTGGTTTTCCTTCTTTTTTAGTCTGTAACTTTAAATGTAGGTCTATAGAGATATTAGTCTTAGCGTTGTTTAGGAATACAGTGATTCGAAATAGCGTGCATTCGGTCAAGAGATATTAGGTTGAGTGTTAATTATTAATACAATGATTCAGTGTTCCGGTTTTCTATTTTTAAAAAGTAAAGTCCTAATTTAGGAAAAAGAAAAAAGTACAGACATCGATTTTTTCTTTTTATTAAAACATTCTAATACATCTTATAGATCAGACAGATACTTACATCATAAAAATTTCAATAATATCATTGAAAGTATTAAGAGTTATATGAAATGCGTGCAATGTTCTATGCTTTTCAAAGCTGTCAATTTGAATGATCCGTCAGCGCTGTGCGGAAGGGGCGTCCGAGAGTGCCCTGCTACCGTACTGCAACCTGACAATTTTTTTGTGATACTTGAACCGTCGCTGGATGTGTTCTGACCTCTTGGCTATGGATAGTAAGAACATGGATAGCGAATCGATCTTTTTATATTAACTATTAAGATAATATTAAGGTTTGTTATCTACAAGTCACATTATCGAGGTTAATTTATGGAGGTGCGACATTCCATACACAAAATGCAAATAAAAAATAAAACTGTTCTTATTTAAATACACAAGTAACTCTATTCAAAGAGATTTAAATCGTCAATCTTCCATTTCATATTATGTACTATTAATCTCGAATTTTGTTTCTGCAACTTTTAAGGTTACCTCAGGTCATAACAGTACCAATGAAATCATCATCGACAGACGTGGGCAGCTCAATCAAGCATACCCAGTAGGTACATACGTAGAAAAGATTCATCTATTAAGAAATAAAAAATATCATTAATTGTTAGCAAAACTTTACTATGTAATATTTTTATGAAACGCAATAAAATTAGTAAAATATTATTATTGTCTCTTGCTGATCTCAATTGATAATTCTACCGATTTTAAAATATAGCAAATCGTTAATATGTCAACGCTTCTTAGTAAATAACAGACTTTTGTGTTAAACAACGGAAAGCATATTTACTGTAATTTCTATACATTTTAAATAAACAAGTTCGACGCATTTTAATGTTTATTAATTATGTTTATTAGTAATTAGTAAAAATTGTGCTTATTATTAGTCATGGTGATAATTAATCCTAGTAATTCAAGATGACCTATGCGCATCTGATAGAAGACTTGTTTGTATAGGCTATGTTTTAGTATGCTATTCACGTGTATTCTTCTTTCTTATACATAGTTCTTGATATTGACTGTTTATTTAAGAACGCAAAATGTGCCTATCTGGGAATACGTATGAAGAGAAAGAAATCGAGATCTATTTAACGACTATTAAGCCGAAAACGATTTAGTAGGATATGTAAGTACGTGATTATGATCAATTACAAATGAGATTTACAGTTTAATTGGATAATACCACTGCGTGATCTATGTGATAGTTCGATTGCGTGTATTTTTATTGTTTTCATTTTTTTTTATTACAGTCCCCTTAATGTTCTCTAATGATCGTAATACTGTTTTGCGTTCGATAATTAAGTGGAATTACCTTTTTATGGTCTATTTCAAGGTTTTCACTTGGTTTATTGGTTTTAAATTGCTGAACTAAGTTTTTTGTCAGGTTTAAATGATTAACCCTTTTTACAAAATAAAGAAAAGTTTCATTTCATATCGAAGCAACTTAATATTAAATCTTGAGAGACGTATTTTACTTTTATATCAATTTACAACGCGATAGAACCTAGCTAAAAAGACTGCACTGACTTGTTAGAGCGTTTACACATTACGCTTCAGAGCAGCGGCACCGCCCCGGCCACCGCTCCCCGCTGTGTTAGTCACCCTTAGATTTGTATCGACCATTACACTGTACAGTACAGTGTGGGTCAGACAGTACCCGAAAATAGTGACAGGTTACAAGCCTATCGCCTACGCAGGGTTTGATTGGTTGGGTTGATTTGTATACTAAAGGATTGTTGTCAAACCCAAAAGACAACAATCCTTTAGTATACAAATCAACTAAAGCCAACGTACAGTACCCAGGACTAGGGTTGAAACGATACCTCCGAGGTATCGATACTATTACTCGATACAGTATCGGTCGTGAAGTATCGATACTTACTGGAAAACGGTGAAAAGTATCGATACTTACTCATATCGATACATAATAGTAAAATTTCGAAAAATCAAATAAATGCAGTAATTAACATTCATATTATTTATTCTTATAGCAATACAATACAAGTAATTAAGTTGTTTGAATTTAACACGTGTTCGCGGTTTGTACTTCTTAAAAAACCTCGTATTATCCATATATAAGATGCAACGCGAAAACTTGAAATCTTACATCAAAAAGAAATTGTTGCTGAGCTTCGACAAAGAATTTGTCTAAGTTGCTGAGTTATACCCGTATTCACAAACATTACTATGAAATCTCTCGACTCTTGGATAAGAAACGAACCAATCACAGAGCTCTATTCAACGCAATGGCATTGAATACAGCTCTGTGATTGGTTCGTTTCTTATCCAAGAGTCGAGTGATCCTATAGTAATGTTTGTGAATAGGGGTGTCAATGTAATGGAGTCCAATCACAGAATGACAAGAAAACAAGACTGCCAACAGCACGATAAGAAAGGTTACCCCAAGAGGTTACCCATTATTTCAATGACGAAGAATGACGAGCAAGAAAGGTTGCTAACATAACAAACATATAGAAAAATACGTTCAAAAACTAGTATAAGTAAACGATACGATACGAGTATTTCTGACCGATACCTACTCGGTATTTAATTGTAAAGTATCGATACCAAAAGTACTCAGTATCGAAAGAAAAGTATCGAGTAAGTACTTGTATTTACTCGTATCGTTTCATCCCTACCCAGGACAGATGTTACACTCAAAATCATCACGGTTGTCCGGGTGATTATTCTGCATCTATAAAACACGTACTTCATGTTTTATTATTTGAGTAAGATAATTAATTTTATCTCAATTAGTTTATACTCAACTTTGGCCGCCATTGCACATCAATACCGCGATTTGCAGGGAGTTAAACAGAGCTCGTATCGGACGTCCGTACTAGTTAGGTTAATGTCGTTGTTCATCCTATTTTCAGTGTGAAATGAATCATTGTTATGGTATAAAGAGATGATATTGTATTTTTCACCTACCGTGAGGAAACAGGGTTATCACTGGGAAAGTAAAATCTATAGGTACCTACTAATATTATAAAAATGAAGAGTTTGTTTGGTTGAACGTAGCGCGTTTATCTCAGGACTACTGATTCAAATTGAAAATTTATTTTGTGTTGGATAGTCCATTTGTCGAAGGCTATAGGCTATATAATAACCGACATTAACCTGAGCGAAGCCGCTGGCAACTGCTAGTCTATTATAAGCAACCGTGACCCTTGAATACAGAAACTCAAATGATGTTGTTATTTTCTTGATTTGACGACACAACAACAGTTACAAAATGTCTACCTTTCAAATTGATTCACAATCCACTTACAATTTTGCAATTGTAATTTTTTAATTTATCGGGTTCAGTTATCTTATGTGCGGTGTTACTACGAAACTCGCGATAAATATTGAACAACAACTACTTTCGGATTCGCTCGCGTGTGTTAGAAGTGTTTGCGGTTTAAAAAAAACACTTACGTTAATCGGCTGTTGTTTTGCTTTTTTAATCGTGAAAAAAGTGGTCTTGAGCAAGCGTTGTGTAATTTAATATGGGAAAAGGAGCGTGATAGCACAATACGTACGACGTAGAAGTTAGCTCGAAGAATGTACAGTCAACAGCACGTCGGGCTATACAAAACTGTCAAATTTCTCCAAACCATTTTTAACCTAAGGCTATTCTATATAATGCATAATCGATTGGGAAAAATTGACAGTTTGTGGTAATCCAACGTGCTGTTACATAATAAAATGGAATCGATACACTAGAAAAAATCCTATCGAACCCGCGTCCGCGATCGCGAAGCTTTCGCGATCCGGCGACTGCTCCAGCATGAGAACACGTCGACTACTTATGTTCCAATTTTTCGTTTCTTGTTACGACACATGCTGAGTTGCTGACATATGCCTTTTTACGGGAGGTCTAATGCATTTACGCATCATCCCTGCTGATATGTGGGACTCAGAGGTAGAGGCGTTCTCCCCACTAACCACTAAGCATACTATCTGGGCATCCTGCCAAGACACACTACGACGGCAATCCGGGATCGCGAACTTTTGCTACTTTCACCGGGAAGAAGTTGATGATGATATTATGTCTAACAATGTCGAAGAAATTCGATACAGAAAGGAACTAAATCAAAATCATATTGTTAAATAAAAAATATTAAACCAATTCAATGTTTAAAAAAATCGTATACATATATTATTTGCATGGGTATTATTTGTTGTATAACCTTTACAGCATCACCGGAGACTTAAAAAAAACGGTCTTCTAGCCTGAAGAGCGTACTTCATCTCCCGAAAGGGCGAAGATACCTGTCGTCTAGAAAGTAGAGTCTGAAAACGTTTAATTTGTACTCCCTTAGGGATCGAAGCCTCTGAAGGGACCTCTGAATCTAATTCCGGTGAGCGAACCACTTAACTATTGCCCCCTTATTATAAAACATGGTTTGAAATTGATGCTGTAACTTTTATTTGCTAAATGAAAGACAGAGTTAGCATCAGTTTTAAACCACGAGTAACTTTAGTACATGTTTTATAATAAAGGGGTTAGTGTTTATTCCTGCCGGAATGTCCAATCTATACGAAATGAACCTAGTCGATGGGCAAAGCGCGAAAGCATGACGGTATTAAAATGTATTTGTCCCTTCCGCTTGCATGACGCGACAATCTTGACTTAGAAAGTCGCAGAAAAGCATGTAGAGATTACATTAGTC
Organism: Elophila nymphaeata; assembly: GCA_955850985.1. Classification (NCBI taxonomy): domain Eukaryota; kingdom Metazoa; phylum Arthropoda; class Insecta; order Lepidoptera; family Crambidae; genus Elophila; species Elophila nymphaeata. The sequence continues at coordinate 11,245,088 of OY039076.1, read as the reverse complement.
AGTTGCCACAACGGTTTTATTAATCCCTACGATGATTCCCTACATTTTATCTATGAGGACAAGGTCATACGGAATAAGCGATTGTGAACTATTGAGATGGTTAATGTTCGTCGTAGTAGAATTATTCGCTTAGCTAAAAATAGCTAGATAAGTAATAAAATATAATGATTACATCACATAAGAGTAACGAATGTTAATCTAATCTATATCTTATCACCAGTGCATAATGCATAAGACTGCTTAAACTACATTATCACAAGGTGAAATTAAGATCTTTTATATAGACCTTATTACCACCACCTAAGGCGATGCTCAGCTCGCTCCTGTATCTAATTCCGAAGATCAATACAAGCCTACTTCTGATCCAATTTACAGCTCACAGGTACGAGATATACGAGGACAAGTATTGTTTACGGATACTCGACCTTTGGTGAAAGAAGGAAAAGTTTGCCTGAATAACCGAACTGACGTTTTGGAAGCGATAAAAGTTAAGCGAGCAAAGAAGAATATGAAGAAAACAATAAAGCTAACGGATTTGTAATACATAATTTTAATTGCTATCAAACGGAAAGATACGAAGAGCCAATTAGTATTACTTTAAAACACATTATTGATGTACTGTTAAAACATTAAAGTAGTCCCGTTTGTGCGTTAAACTAACTTGTTTGTGCTAGTTATGGCTTAGCGCAATCTTCAGGCAATGCACTTAAAAGTATACGCAATATTTTCATGATTTTTATGTGTGATCTTAGTTAATTATTTTATTCTATTCTTATCAATGTCGTCGCGACACATACCTAAGGGTTACCTACGCATTTTGCTAATTTGACGGCCAAATATCCAAACACAATTACCTACCTGCTTTCACATTTATATTACGACAATTACAATATAAAATAGAATAATTATTGTGTATCTTTTTATTACCACTCATTTAATAAAACAATTAATATGAAAGTAAATTTTAGCAGTTACAGATTACTTTGAAACCTATTATCTCATTATAAAGCTCTATTAACACTTAAAATTAGACATTCCCAAGTTTTATGTGTAACGGTAATTGCTTGTCCTTAATCCGGAGGTTGTAAAATAGACGTTAAAACAGTATTAGAAGACCCGTACAATTAAATTACAAAAGGGACGTGAAAACCTTTCCAAATATTTATATAAAAATCGGAGGAATTACATGGACTGTATTATGAAGTAGCTACAGTTTTTTTTAATATTGCGGTGCGGGAGTGCTAGTCAGAATCTACCCCGGCCAGGGTTTGAAGAATAAGATTATTAAATGCAAGATTAATTAAAGAATAGAACATTAAGTGATTACTTGAATTTGATGCCCCTTTCAAGTAGGTGGCAGGTTGGCAACCTGTCACTATTTAAAGGCACTACATGACCCATTATGCCAGATGTAATTTTATAATTATGTAACCATAAGCTTCATAAAGCTCTGTTCAACCCCTTTTGTGATTATAAGCGCGACTGTCTGTATCTTTTATAAAAATGTGTAGCAAATGACTCCATTCCACCTGATAGTAAGGAGAAGTGGAGACCAAATACGAAGATACTCGTAGCTAGCCACCCTCGCTTTACTGACCTGCAAGGTACTTGTTCACGCCTTTTAATGACCCAGGATTGTATGCTGACAGTGAATTCATTTCTTGATAATGTGCATAAAATTTCTTACTTCGCGTTGGAATGGTAGGCACAGTTTTTCGATGGCACTGTAAGCCAGAACGAGAAGGGATATGCTGGGATTAGGGAAAAAAGCTCCTCACTCGCCGTGGTATAGACGCTAGAATTGTTCAACCCGCTCTCCTTTCTTAAGTTAAACCCCTATGAAAGCCGTACCGTGTGACAAACTACGACAAACATTGAACGTTCGTGATAGATGAACATCCGTTATTCATCTCATTTTACAATCAAGTTTTTATTACCTCTGTCAACAATGCATCATAGTAACGCTCTTCGCATCATATTCATATTATTTATCGTTTTTAAATGGACAGTTTTTCTTTATTATTTTTTGTATGTAATTTTTATTGTCATGCAATGAATATTCCTCTCAATAAGTACTTCTTTTAATCGAATGGAAAAATAAACGAACTTTTATTTTTTATGCTTGAGATCTTCCAAATAAGTTCCAAAAAAGTTAAACATGAACATAAATTTAAAATTGGAACAAACCGTTCCTACGAATTAAGTAGACTTTTTGTCATTTTTAGCAAAATTGTAAAAAGTAAAACTTTGTGCAACTTGGTATTAAGTTGACTTTAAAGTTCAATTTGTATGAGAATTAATGCACGAAGCAGGGATTTCTCTCTAAGCTTCTAAATATTTTTATTTGCTTGTTAAATTTTGCTTTCTTCCTATATAGTATTTATAAAGATTCCTCACACACACTACCGCACAAAATAATACCACATCGTTTCGTTTAGTACTCTACATTTTCAACGAAGCACGTTTCCTTCAGGCTGCTTAGTCTAAAGTATTTCTCACTGACAAATTAGTTATACTAAGCTAATCGAAGTTAGTAACTACAGTAAAAAATGTGGACATGGATATACAATTTCATTACATCTCACAATAGAACGCGCAAGAATGCCGCTCGTTGCAACTAGTTTTGTTGGGTTAATTTTGATCGGGAACAAATTAAGTGCCCACCAACAAAATAGTACAGTGCTCAACAAAATGGATATTTTTTCCACCAAAAACAACTTTTGGTGAAAATTTACACTTTTTTGGTGGGCATTTATCCTTTTTTGTAGGCTAGGTTAGGTTTGTATGGTGTTAATTTAAATACAAGCCATTTTGATCTTGAGGCAGTCCATGTGGTATTTATTACGCATGGTACCTTTAAACTGAACGTGCTGAACTTGAGTAATAATAAAAGGATATTATAAATAAGACCACCATAACTTTCCAGATTAGTCAGGAGACTGTCATATATTTTATTTTCTATTTTTGACAAGAGTAAAAAACACAATTAATAAAAAAAAGTTTCGATTCCTAACAGTACCTAAGCATAAGTTTTTAGCGCAAAAAAACTTCACTATTTCAGTTGCGTTATGAGCTCAATTTGTATGGAAATCGTGATTAGCACCTCTAGGGGACAGAAGCGCAAATCATGTTTCCCATGATACATACATACATAATCACGCTCATAATCCCAAAAGGGGTTGAGCAGAGCTTAAGGTAATATTTGGTTATGCATAAAGCCACATCTAGCAGTATGGGTCATACAGTACCCCCAAAATAGTTACAGGTTGCCAGCTTGTCACCTTCACAAAAAGGGACGTCAAACCCTCAGTGTCAATCAAAACCTACAAGGACGTCAACAACCAGGACAGATGTACCACTTTAAAGTACTTATTAATACAGTAACATACAAAAAATTAATTATAGTATTCTTAATTAATGGCGTCGCGTCGCATTAAACGTACGCATTTTGCCAATGTCAAGTGGAAATGTAACTAAAGTAACAAAAATTGTACGCTTGATTTAGGTTAAAAATGGAGTCTCTCAACACGTGTTTTTACAACAGGAACTCGGGAGAAACTCCAAAACAAATTAATATCTAAGTGGTAAATTCAAACGTCCTTTGATGTTATATAAAATTCAACTAAGTATAGGTATTTTCATTGAGATACAATATACTAATTGGTATTTTAAATTTAAAAATGACGACTGAATACGTAAGATTACGTCATAAATTGGAATTCTCCTTCACAGATAACTTGCCATGTATTATGCGACTATATGAGAAAACTTGAACGAGTGAAGTACCGTTTGTACGGCTTATTGTGTTTGATTTGAGGTAAAGTGAGAGCCAATAACGCGGTAAGTTTGCAACATAATAACTGTAGTCTTATTTTGCCGCAATTGAAGAGCAATATTTAAAATGTATTTAGAATTTATACTCTAATATTGTTTTTATTCAAAATTTTAATTTTAAGGATATAGCCCATATTTCCTTTTGACGTTTGCATCGGTGGTGTGGTTGGCGTAGAGCGTAGGAGCGTTGTCTTCCACCCGGGAGGCACCGGTTCGAACCCCGCCACGTACCAATGTGTTTTCAAATTTTGAATTCATATGTACGTTTAATCGACGCTTTTACGGTGAAGGAAAACATCGTGAGGAAACCAGCAAACACCTATGAAGAAATTCTTAGATGTGTATGAAGTCGACCAACCCGCACTTGGCACTTGGCCCTCGGTGGGGACATTATATGAGCTGTTGATGTTATGTGATGTTATTATTATAGCAGCAGGGTGTTCGAATTATAATTAAAACAAATAAGGTTTTTAAACCTGAGGTTTCAACACTTTTTAAAAACAAAGTGACACTGAGAAGGTCATCTGAAGCCATAGATAAGTAAAAAAAAATCCTTTCCTAGATTAGTGTAAGGTATGTCGTCTTTCAAACCAACGAGCGAGCGTGTAAATATAAAAAAAAAACTACTACTAGGTACTAAATTGTCGTGTTTTGTCGAGAATAAAATGGGACATAAATATAGTAATTTATAAGTTGTAAATTTTTTAGTGCACCTTCGCGTGTCTTAATATACTTTGTAGTTTTTTATGTTATTGTTTCCAATCGATTTTAATTTGGAATTGACAATATCCGTTACAATAAAAATGCAGTGTTACTTTGAAGCCAAATTGAGTTTTTAAGTTACGTAGCAATAAAACTTTACCGTTTTACATGAAATAAAAGTTAAATGGAGTTATTTACAAGGTTTTTTAAAAGGTAAGAGGATACCAACCAACGATTAATCAATGAGGTTTGTAACGAGTTTGTAAAATTTGGAGAGTCCGTGCCCGAACTGGGGTATCTCCACCATACGGAAGACCACAATCAAATAACACTACATTTTTCTAATTTTGAGTTTCTATTGGTAAGTAAAGTTGCAGAGGTCCAAGAGGTAGGGAAGGGGACTAAGGCCCGTATTACAGAATGACACTCAGAAGTTTGACTTCTTGAGAATCGTCTGTCACTTTCTATAACTCACAAAGCGATAGACGTAGGACGCTCAAGTCGGCGTTCATTCTTGAAACTTATTCTATGATACGAACATAAGAGACTTTTTGTAGTGATGCGCTCGTGCGTTCGCATCGATACAGTCACGATGCAAACGCGATACTGTCGCGAATCTTTCGTAGAGTCCCATATTACAGGACGGTTTTGAATTGCCTTAATAAATGTTTCTGTGTCGAACGACTGGATTTTGCGCACGTGACGGGCAACAGCACTGTCGACCTGTCTGTGTTGACTGATGCTCGGTTCTCCACCCACGCGCCACCCTTACCCCGATGTCGCCCGACACGTTCGCTCGTTTGCATCTATACAGTACTACCGCGCGTTAGTAGCGATGCTGTCGCACGTTTACGAAACGCGCGACAGTATCGCTACAAAAAGTCGCTGTGAGCAAGGTCTCTAAGGTTGCTGGCACCGCGCGAGTATCATACCAGTTTTGTAAGCGTATATATTCTACGGTTCCACGGTGACTGCTTACGACCTTGTCTGCCAAACAAACAAGAATATAAGACGGTTGAAAAATAACTTTTTCGAAGTTAATATCCAATCCACCTCTAGTGGCTTAAATGACGGGTTTCAATGACATAACTACTGACAATTTCCCTTATAGAGGTGGTTTAGAGTAGTGGGCTAGACTCCGCGGAAGATCACCAATGTTATGGACCGATCAAATAAAAGCTGCAGTGGGTTATTTGCACGAATGTACCTACCAGACATACAACAAATAGAGAAAGATTGAGGGAAATCGTGAGGCTCTTACAAGACTATTACGAAGGACAAGAAGAATCCATTCCACAAATAAGTCTCGAAAAATAATTAAAGCAATCCAATTGAAGGAATCAAAACAAGTTATCTTAATAGGAAATTACACATCAAATTATCTGAGAGATTGTTTCGTTATATTTATAGACAAAGCTAATAAGATGCAGCTAAAAAATCCTTGTTGTGACTTAGAACGCATTGTAAGATAATTACAAAAAAGTTGCCCCATTATACTGTGATAAGTATAAAAACCGCGAATGACTTCTTCGGCACGACTATGCAGAGAGAAGTAACTATCATGTTTTCATTTTAAAATTAGTTAGTATTCATTGCTTACTCAAACCGGCCACGTTTGTTTAAAATCCATTTTGGTGTTTCAATTGAAATAAAATTTATATAATCTTATCAAAAATGGGTGGACAGAGAGAAGACAGGGTAGTGGAGATGACTGTTGCAGTTTAGGTTAATGCATAATAAAACCCATAAACTTATACATATACTCATAAACCTACACTTGGGTCAAAGATATCAGGTACTCCTCCTGGCTCTCTGCAAAAACACGATGAACCTGGCACCCGCATGGTGAATCCATGAAGTTAATCGTGTCTTGTGCGTTCTATTTCTATAACCTGAATCAGGGAAGGAATGCTAAGAATCTTCTTCTCGTGTTCTTGTGTCATTATAAAGACTTCAAGGTAATTTGTTAACTATTTTTGGAGATTTGCAGGTACAAATATAGCAGCAGAATTTTAATCGCGGATCACTAACATTTTTCACTATAAAAAGTAGTTACCCTATATCCTTTTCGAAGGTCAAGTATCACTATATCATAAACAACAATACAATGAATTCTATATATAGCTCAAAATTAATGGACTCGTATTCCGGGTCACCAGGGCCTCCTCATCTACCCAGTGGACCCGGGTACGGGTATGTCCCGTCTTTGACGCACACAGTGATAGTGCCAGCCAAGTACCCTGTGTGCGCTAAAGCCACGACCTAGAGGAACACGTCAGTTTTTAGTGGGTATGCCCTGACAGGGTGAGTCGCACATAACTTCGGGGTGGCCCCAGCTGCCCCAAAATATGTGTTAAGTATTTTCTGACGCAAAAAAGGGCTTCCTCATCTTCACAAAAACTTTGATTGAGAGTGACGTGCTGGTTATGATAGTAAAATACCACAAAGGCTCGTTTTCTGCGTAAGTTTCTTCTGATTATAGATAACTTACTAGTGACCCACCCCGGCTTCGCCCGGATAGTCCTTAGAGGAAGTAGGTACTTATTTTAAAGAATTATACTTTTAAACCTTCCTCTTGAATCACTCTATCAATTGATGAAAACCGCATTAAAATACTTTTCGTAGTTTTAAAGTTCTAAGTGTACATACAGATTGTTCATTTAATTGTAAATTCACTTATGATCGAGATCTAAATAACATATTACTCTGCAATCTAAATATGTAATCGGACATTTAATACAAAAACGTACTTCAATTTATATAAAACCTCAGATTCCTTCGTAACGAGAGCTAATTGAACATAATAAATTAAATAGAAATCTAACCTTCTATATATTAACTTGGAAGCAATTTCGCGTAACGACCCAGACGAAACTTTCTTCGTAGATTTCAATAATAAAACCGCAATCGGACTAAAATCGTGACATTTCTTGCGCTACACAAACAGTTTGTCTACGTAAAAAACACGATAAAAACCAATGTCTGATTTGTAAACAAGCGAGGCGACACAAAAAACTATTCGATAGAAAGTAAATATAAACAAAACCATTAACTTAGATGTAATGGAGTTTTGACAGGAAAACTAATCAAAGGCAGAAAATAAAAACGAACATTTTCTAAGCCATTGATACTCAAAATGTTTTTTATGGATCCCCTGAGGTAGTCGGCTTTACATTTAGATACTTAAATCTTACAACGTAGTAACGCTATACAGATATTACATAACAAGAAACTCTCGTATGTACCAGTGGCCAAGGCAAACAATATTGAATCATATGTAAGTAATAAAAATAAAGAATTCGAAATTGATAAATGGTAAAAAATTCAATGTTATAATCTACCTCCTCTAAACTGAAACCCATGGAAATGTAATAATTACTATGCACATGGAAATATGAACTACGATATATGTGTGTGTGAGGATTGAGGGCCACTTTGTCATATTCTCTTAAAAATGTACCTATGATTTAGTGTGCGTTCTAAAAGAAATGTGAAAGCCTGAAACGACTTTGTGAAACCTTTGAAAGGCGAGTTATAGGCTGAAAGGTTGGGCCCTCAATCCTCTATGTGAGGATTGAGGGCCCACCTGTAACTAGTAAACTAAACACTCTACAGAAAAACTTTTTATATCAAAATCTAACGCTACGTTAAAAAAAAATTGTGAAGTTAAAGATATCAGCGCATAACGCTATAGTATTTGGTATACTGCAATTCAAAGTGGGCCCTCAATCCTCACACTTGCAAAAATTTGTTACCAAACATAAACAAAATTGGTTTACTTTCAGACATTGTCTGCTTATCCAATGCGTTAGTTAAAAAATGTGAAATTTTGTGGAACCGAGAGCTTGCTCCAACTCCTCCTGGTTTTATAGAAATGACCTTGATAATGTTTGGGCCCTCAATCCTCCATCTGTTTCTTGTTTTTCTTTATTATGTATTGTGTAGGCATAATTTGACAAAGCTAATGTATTCTGTTTTTGTGAAAAAAAATGTGAAATAAATTGACATTAAGAGTAATTTGAAAGACTCATTTATTATTGCAGAAAACAATATTTTAATTTTTATTGTATAAATAATTTTTCACTAAGTAAGATTTGACAGCAGGGTGGCCACAAATTCTAATTATGTCAAAAACGACCGTTGTTGGCACAGACTAGTTAGGATTTTCGAATAAACATTTTTAAATTTTCCCTATTACGGGACGGCAAAGGCTTCTAGCCCATACATCCATGGCTTAAGTTTTCTGTCTTCTTTTTGTTGATTTTCACATTAAAATGTGGGTGTCACACATCGTAATACATCTAGGAAGTGTTTGGCGAGAAATGCATGGCAACAGGCCGCATCAGCTGGAAATGCAGTCACACCACAAAACCCTTACGATTCAATGACAGCACACTAATTTACCACCAACTGTCTTTCCCCAATGGATAATAAACTCTAATGATAGGGCATTATATTGAAAATCGATTGAAGAAATATGACAGTTTAGGATACTATTTTGTTCTGTTGACTCTAAATAGAGTCACAATCACCTGTAGAAAATTCTATTTTCTCTTGTTTGGTAAGCGCGCTAACAAACTACAATGCCGAAACGTACTCATGTTAAAATGTCTATACCTACAATAACGTGTGCAAAACTCAACGATAAGCGGTCACCAAAAGCAAAAAATATAACTCCACTTTCATTTTAATAAAAAAAAAACATTGACATAGGCTTCGAAAACTGCCACACCTTGGGATTTTATCTGCTACTACACTTTTTCTAACATTTCTGATTTTTTATTTGAATATGCTAATCAACAAAACATCACAAAAACCATTAAAATCCCAGAATATCTGTCGTTTTTAAACAAAACTCAATAAAGATTATAAATTTTCCCTAAAATTTTTAAAGATTTTTACTTTGTCTTCACTTTCACGCATCGTGGTGTAAAAAAAAAGTTTGAGAACTTGTATACTACTTACTCTAGGAAAATTATCTACAAAAAAATCATAAATTATAATTTTTGATGCCATTAATTTTTGTAATGGGCTCAAAATAGGTTTTTATCATTGAAAAATACCGAATGAAACAAAAAAATAAAATGTAGAAACAGTTCTATTCTCTTTATTGCATTATTAATATTACAGTAAATGTTCGAATTGTTTGCCACTGGCATACAGGGACAACATCGCATTAAAAAATATCCTTTTATGCTACGTGCTTTTTTGACGTGATTTTTGACGAAGCTCGAAGCTCATCTAATGTTGCCATGGTTTTTATTAGATGCAGTTGAAACAAACCAAATAGAAAAAGTCCAGTCTAGATGAGTGAACGTGGTGGCCTTAAGTAAGGACCAAGTTGCCCGATTCGCCAGATCCAAGGCGCGTGGCGTGTGGCGCTCGGTGTCCGTAAGACCACTGCGGCCGTGTGCACACCCTGCACCATAGGTAAAGTCGCCTCTGGACCAGCAGTCGTTGACACTTTTTAACGCGCGGAATGGCGTGATTATAAATAAAATATATTTACCTTTTTGCACGAAAATTGTAATTTGTTTATTAGGTTATCGCGATTTTATAAAGAAATGATAACTTCAAGGAGCAAAGACGAATAAAATAGTGTTTACATCTTGACATCCTAAAACAGGCCAATCTTGCTAATAAAAGTCTACTCTCGCCAAAATAAAAAAAAAATACATTTACCGTCCTCTCAGTATTTTGAAAACACTATATTATTCATGAGCTCTGCTCAATACACAGTCAGCTGAGTTATCGCACTGTTGTAGCGTCAGGTTCGGGTGTTGTTGTGGAAAATATGTGACAGTTACATTTGAATGTAAACTTCAAGAATAAAGTACTGAAAATAAGGCTGTATGGGCTAGATCCTTTTTCCTTCCCAAGGCAAAATTTAATTTAAAAAAACATTTAAAAAAAACTGTAGCATAAAATATATTACTATTATACTACGACTTATTCAGTTGTGTTTAGTAGGAAACCACGGCGTCTGGATGTCGATCTTTGTTTTGATAATTCAAAATTGCTTCGGTGTGGATTTTGTGCAGTGAAATTGGTGTTGTTTCGATGCATAAGCTTGACGATCAGGTCTTGACTTGAGGAATCATTGATATAAGGGTTTTGTGGTGTGACTGGTGTGTATGACGTTGAGTATTTTATAGTGGGATTTCCAGCTCATGAGTCGTCATCATGAGGTCTGTTGCCATGCATTTCTCGCCAAGCACTCCCTAGATGATGGTGATGAGATGCATTAAGATGTGTGACACCCACATTTTAATGTGAAAATCAACAAAAAGAAGACAGAAAACTTAAGCCATGGATGTATGGGCTAGATGACTTTGCCGTCCCGTAATAGGGAAAATTTAAAAATTTTTATTCGAAAATCCTAATTAGTCTGTGCCAACAACGGTAGTTTTTGACATAATTAGAATTTGTGGCCACCCTGCTGTCAAATCTTACTTAGTGAAAAATTATTTATACAATAAAAATTAAAATATTGTTTTCTGCAATAATAAATGAGTCTTTCAAATTACTCTTAGTGTCAATTTATTTCACATTTTTTTTCACAAAAACAGAATAGGTACCTTAGCTTTGTCAAATTATGCCTACACAATACATAATAAAGAAAAACAAGAAACAGATGGAGGATTGAGGGCCCAAACATTATTAAGGTCATTTCTATAAAACCAGGAGGAGTTGGAGCAAGATCTCGGTTCCACAAAATTTCACATTTTTTAACTAACGCATTGGATAAGTGGACAATATCTGAAAATAAACCAATTTTGTTTATTTTTGGTAACAAGGTGGGCCCTCAATCTTCACATAGAGGATTGAGGGCCCAACCTTTCAGCTTATAACTCGCCTTTCAAAGGTTTCACAAAGTCGTTTCAGGCTTTCACATTTCTTTTAGAACGCACACTAAATCATAGGTACATTTTTAAGAGAATATGACAAAGTGGCCCTCAATCCTCACACACACACGATATATTATGTTTGGGATCTTGCGTTTCAAGCTAAAATAAAGAAGGCTGTGAAAATATGTTGATATTATGATAGATGTAAGTGATTTGTTGCGTTGAAATCTGTGCCGCGCAATCTAAAACTGTCAATTTTTTTCTTGATGGTTTAACACGTTTGATTCAAACCATAAACTGATAGCAACGTCCTAATTGGGACATTTTCTAGGATCCCAACATGAGTGCCTATGATAGTGCTTTTTAAATATAATATCATTGATTGGGATATAATATCTTATTTTTTATATACTCTTTATTGCACTTAAACAAAACAACAAAATTACGGTAATAAACTTTTGCAAGGGCGAACTTATCTCTATAAGAGATCTCTTCCAGCCAACCCAAAACGTCAGTGAGGTATTATGTCAGTAGGTGGGAGACAAGAAAGTGCATTATAAGATCAAATAAAAATAATAAGTAGTAAGTAGTCAAAAACATAGAAAACTTATTAAATTAAATACATACACACTATAATACAATATAAATACGCTAATATAATACATACAATTATTTACATATAAAAATATAATAGACTACATTACAGATTGTGATAAACTGACTGAGACTTAATATCACTTTGTTCGAATTGTCACTATTGGCACAGTATACCAAGAACAGTAATACGTCTTCATACAAACTAGCCGCTATCCATTAGAATGTGTGCGTGCGTACTCGGCGCCGTGTACGCACGCACTGTGACGCACACATTGACATAATATATGGGGGTATAAGGTGGTCTCGCCGTTTCGGTGTGATCGTGCGTTTTCATCATTGCACATTCGCTCGCCGCTCGTTCCCGCCCGGCACATTTACGATGGCCCTAGCGTCAACGCAGAGTAAGATAATAATTCGCCGACAGCCCGCAGATAACCTACTGTTCTTGGTATACTGTGCTATCGGTTTGTTCACTCCCCAGTTTTTTGTCCTCAGCAAAGATGTCAAGCAAGCATCTCCATATGCTCATAACTTCATGGGTCATGCTCATAAAGATAAATTGTTACGGTTTATTATACCCTGGTATCACACGCTGTTAATCCTAAGACTATCCTTGTGGAGCTCCCGAATCTATATTGAATATAAAGAGTTGTATGGTTACATAGATAGACGTTAGATGTAGTACCACTAGTACAGTGTTTTTTCGATTTCATATTTTATCTTTAGTAAAGTGCTCATTAAAATACAAGCTTATCGCTTTTATTACAAACGCTATTTTACGGCTTTATTTATTAACGCTAAAAACCTATTTTTGAGATATCACTGTGTTAAAACATTTTCTGAAAATATTCGCAACTATAATTACCTATCTAAAATTTCTAACATATTTATTTATTTATTAGCAACACAAACAGACAGTTATCATGACATAATATTGTATAGTATGGTAAAATGGTTTTGTTTTAGATACTGTCCTAAAATAGTGTTGACATCATGTAAGTATACAGAGTTAGGGCAAAAAATGATTAAGAAATTACAAAACTAATATTATAGAGTAGGTGTGCAAAAAAATATACAATAAAAAAAACAAACAAAACTTTGTGACATGGTCATCACCCGGCCCAACCGAAGAGATAATAATAAAAAAAGAAAATAAAAACACTGATACTTAAATATTAACATAATAAAACATTTTGCAGCTCTTTCCTAAACAAACCAAGACTATTAAAACGTCCAAATTACGACTTTCATTGCTCAAATCGTTATATGCGCGGCATATGCGGTACAGCGGTCTGTGGAAATCTTTTTGAGTTCTACACACGGTCAGTGCAAACGTGATCTCTTTTCTGACATGTCTCTGTAATTTATTGGGAATATTTAATTTAATAATCGAAAGCAAAGACGTTTTCGTCATACTGTGCAAGATCTTATACAGAGTCAGCAAATTCAGGAAGCATCTTCATTTTATCTTTGACATGGAAGCTCTATGTTTACGATGGTATAAACTAATGGTAAGTGATCATAATGCAATTGATGGAAACGAATAAACAACGGTAATGGTGAAGGTCGTTTCCATCAATTTTAAGGAACCACCTGAGGGTCTGGGGCCTTATCGCGCTATTCACAACGTTTTTACCAAAACCAAATCGTTATCGTTTTCAAAGATTTTGACAACTGTTTGACACCTGTCAGCTGCCAAAACGTATGAAAACGATAACGATTTGGTTTTGAGTTTCTCCCGAGTTGTTGTTGTAAAAACACGTGTTGAGAGACTCCATTTTTAACCTCAATCAACCGTACAATTTTTATTACTTTAGTTACATTTTCACTTGACATTGTCAAAATGGGTACGCTTAATGCGACGCGACGCCATTAATTAAGAATAGAATAGAAAGATTTGGTTTTGGTAAAAACGTTGTAAATAGCGCGATAAGGCCCCAGACCCTCAGTGGTTCCTTAACATTGATGGAAACGACCTTCACCATCCGTTGTTATTATCTATCTTATCAGTAACTGTCAGGATGTAATAATGTCGTTATCATATTATTGTGGCCACATACTTTGATAAGATGGCGGTCAGCCAGGTGGAATTAAAACAAGGACTGCCACGAACCAATCCGAGTATATCCTCTTTGGATCGAACCCGGGACCTTCGTATCTAATTTCAGTACAATACTAGACCACGGAGGTAGTAGAAAAGTAGGTACAGTCTAGTACCCACAAACCAAAGACTCCGTGCTACCCACTAACATTGGGACTAGAAGCGTAATCGTATGTATGTACTAAAGTCAATCATATTACATGGTCATAAGAGCGGTACAGAATCCACAGTAGGTAATAGATAGAGCTTAGTGTACGTTTCTACTATGACACTAAACTCTATCTATACCTACTGTCGATTCTGTACCAATTAGGTATTACATAACTTTAATTAACTAATTACATGGACTTATTCCATGTAATTTGATTGATTACAATTACGCTCATAGTCCCAGAATCTGCAAAATGGGATATGCAGTGCCTCCAAATAGTGACAGGTTGCCAGCCTGTTGCCTACAGAAAACACAAAAAAGTAACACTCCTTCAGTATAGAATCACGAATTTCCCATCGTCACAAAAAAAAAGGTGTTAGACCAGGGTGCTTATTTTCTTACATAACTTTTCAATTCCTATCATTGGAGGTCCGAAACTATTTCTCATACCATTTAAAACCATAATGATCATTCTTCATAACTTCATAAAACATAATCATTGAAATTATGTATTACTCATACATTTTTGGGCGTGTGTTTTATGCACCTACATGGCTAGGTGATGGGTAGGTTAGGGTTATTTTTTGTGACCAGGCGGAGTGCACTGTTTTTGTAAGCAACAAGGTGTAACAGTATTAATAAAAAAATATGATCAATAACTGATATGAGCTCCGTTGTTAGTAATAAAAATGTATGAATAAAAAAAGTATGAAAAATAAAATTAAAGAATGATTATTATGAACACAAATCGGCAGTAAGACAAAGAATAGGATTTAGAACATTATGTGAGCTAATATGGACCCGGTAGACCCATATGTAGGGTCGTCGGGGTAAGTACCACCGCCTTTCTTATTATGCCGTGAAGCTGTTCGCTGTTTCGGATTGAAGGGAAAGGTAGCCAGTATAATTACTGGGCATGGAAGGCATATCATCTTAGTCACCAGGATGGCAATACACTTGCAGTGTTAGATAAGTGATTTACCCTCAATATTGCAAGTGTCTACAGGCGACGGTAATCATTTAACACCAGGTGGGCCGTAAGCTTGTTTGCCATCTCGTAGTGTGTATAAAAAAAACACCTTGATAATGTCAATGCAAACGCTAGGTAGGTACATTCTAGCTAGACGAATGTATAAAGTATGGAAGCGGAAAGCTACATCATAGCCTTCATTATAATCGGATGATCGTCAGATGCGGCGTGTTTACCAGCCCGTCATCTAGTATTCATAACACAAATTGTCTTTGAAGAATTTGAGCAAGATAATAATAGGTGTGAGCGTGGGAACACATTCTCCAATCATTGGACGTCATAATAATTGCGTTCAATAATTTTATTGTTTTTTTTAATAAGGTGGTTGTTGTTTTGTTGACAGACGAGGATATCTTTTTGGTTTAAGAATGCTTTAATAAATGCAATTTTGGTTAATGAATGCTTTGGTAAGTGCTCTTATCTTATCTTATGATGGGGCCGTGAGTTTCCTCACAGAGCGAGATCAAGCGGGATCTTTTGTGTCTCCACTTTCCGCTTACTCTTGGTTCTCCTTGAATATGTAGCCCATCAACCTAACTACGGCTTTAAGAGCCTGTAGTGCTGTGGCCTTGGATAAGCGTTATGGGGTCCGGAGTCCTCTAGCCAGACCAGACCTCTAGAGGACTCGGGTCCTCTAGCTTGACCACCTCGCCTTTTCGAAAACCTGGTGACGCTAAGCAGACAGACTGCGGCCTTTAGAATTAGTTAGTCAAAAAAAGTTATACAGAATAAAATTTGATCTGTACCTGTAGCGAAAACATCTTTTTTCCAAAAATACGGTTTTCACTCCAAGAATATAACTATCAAAGCAGATTCGGTAGGGTCTGTCAATGATCAGAAGAATCAAATCTGTCTAAAGAACCCGGCTACGGAAATAAAGAAAAAATTTAATTGGTTAAAATCGGGGTTCACAAGGTAAAATCGACTCCTACTATTATTCAAGTTGGTTGAAATGTAGCCTTTTTACTTGGACTATAATAACAAATCGATTATCTTATCCATCAAAATCGGTTGAATAATTTAGGCGCCGCGGATGAACATAGGTACGTAAATAAATACAAACATAAATAGATTGCTAAAATCATAACCTTTCCTTTAAACTTCGCCTTAGTGGCGTAAAAGAAGAAATTTGCAACAAACATGGTACCTAATTGTTAGTGTAATGAGATGCGATATTGTCAACACATTAACAATTGAAATGACTGATTTAACTAGGTACTCATTAATATTTATTAATATCTTATTTAAAATAATTTATGAACATATTAGATAAAACTCATAATATGTAATATCTACTTTCATGCTAAATATTGATTACGCAAATATGTATATTGATAATGTATAAGATATTAAAAGCATAAATTTATTGAACGCTGTGGTGGAGAGGTCAGTAAGGATGTCTACCTGTCTACTCAGTACACACCAAGCGGTTCGGGTTCGAATCTCTAGTAGAGTCAAATGATTGTGCGATAAACATGAACGTTTGTTCACGGGTCGTGATAGCTTCACGTTTATCTATTATGTTAATGTTCATCATCATCATCATCAACAGCTCATAATAATGTCCCCACCGAGGGGCTCGAGCCTACCCCACATAAGGGGCGATTAGGCCTTAGTCAACCACGCTGGCCAAGTGCGGGTTGGTCGACTTCACACACAACCTAAGAATTTCTTCATAGGCGTGTGCAGGTTTCCTCACGATGTTTTCCTTCACCGTAAAAGCGTCGATTGTCGCTTTTACGACGCTGTACATATGAATTCAAAATTTGAAAACACATTGGTACGTGGCGGAGATCGAACCAGTGCCTCCCGGGTGGGAGATGACGTTCTTACGCACTACGCCACCGCGCTAGCTCATGATTGATTAAATTTAATTTATGACATCTGATTTATTTTGAACGTTTATTCGTTGTTTAGTTATTATAAAACAAGCTCTCAATGATTCTGAATTTAGGCTGTTTGATTGGTGTGAGCCTGGAAATATTTGTTACTACAATGTGTAATTTGTCTTTCTTCTATTTTACAAAATATGTTCATGCATCAAAACCAAAATGTATATCATGTTCTAAAGCAGTGCTCCAAACTTTTCCTCGTTTAAAATAAAACAAAAGCCGTGTTTACTAATCGTCTGCCTGTGTCATAAATTTTAATAAGCCTCTTAGCTCTATATACGAATGTATACCTAAATACTAAAATGGCAATGTTCTACGCGGAGTAGCCATTAGGCGCAATTAAACAAAAGTGTACTTTTATGTTTCGAAACAAACACTGGATTGCCTTATTTCGCTAAAAATACTCACGTGTATACTAATGACACTCCATTTCTCGACCACACAGTCACGTCACTTATAGAGTAAAAACAATTCTTATCAATTCTCCGTCAGTGAAAACGATAACTTTTCTCCGTACGTTTGTGAGTCAAATGCGGTCTATTCGAGCGTTCGACGCGCGCGCGTTCTACTCATGTTGGGCCGTAAATGACTGTTGTCCGCCCGAAGCACTACAATCACTGTGACGTCAGCGAAAATGAAATTAAAAAGGAAAAAAAAGTCCGAAGAAGCTCTAATAGACGGTGGATCTATAATATTGGTACTGACAGTTACAGGTGAAAGTACTGTTAATCTAGGATTTGAAAGTGCAAGTTCATTTACTGTTTAGTTGCATCTGGTAAATCACTTGTTTAAATTGTAATGGCCGTTTCGAAGTTTTACGATTTGTTCTTGTACGTAATGGTCATATCACTCAACGTGGTTGTTAAGTTCGTTTCGTAGCGAGAACATTAAATTGGATTATTCTTACACTAAGTACAACATGTGTAAGCAATTATCTTCTCTACATTACCAAATACCTCGATCGTTAGAAAATGAAAATATACACAAACATGACTGGTATATTTTCCTTTTTTGTCTTTGTAAAGTCATCAGGAATGCTTACAAAATTTGTTTCAATTGAAATGTTCACGCGCTAGTGGAAAACAAAAAATATGATCGATTGAAATTGACCGCTGATTCGACCTGGAAAATCATCATAGCTTGTTCCAAATAGACATTGTTTTGTTTTTACTGTCGTCTATTGTTGGCCAGCTCGGCATTCACTTCTATCTCATTCATCAAACACTGTCTCTACATCATGAATGTCCATTATGTCTACACCTACATCCTATCACTCGTGTCTTTATATTATCGATTTTATTGTTAAAGTCTTTGTAATAAATATGATATTAAACATCCACGGCGATAGTATAGGTATTGTTCGCTGTGATTTCTATTTCGACAGTTAAGCTATTTTGGCATAAGTTGGTAACGTAAAGTCGTTTGCCTAAGTTCTTACTGCAACTGTTTTGTTCTAATAAGTTGTTTTGGTCCACGTAAATTCGTTAGCTCCAGTTCTTACTGCAACTTTTTTGGTCCAGCGTGAAGGTGTTATGTCCCTAGACTCCTCGTATTTCAGCAATATAAAAGATCTGTGCACTAGTAATAGAAAGCAAATCTTTATGACGAGTACATTAGAGTGCGCTTTATTAATCGACATTCATATGTGTTACAACAGCATTATGTTTTTGTAATAAAACAAGTTTATAGATACCTAATTTAACTAAAGTTAAATCACTATTCATGCGCTCGCCGCTTAGGAAGCTACATTTCTCTATGGAGCAAAATTTCTCACCATTTTCATTTCCTAAGACGACTTCTTTGAACATTTGAGTAAGTATTTCAATATTATAGAAAATAATTTCAAAAATTATTTTTGACAATGAAATCTATTTAATTTTTTATTCACCATCTCGACACGTCTTTTGTCATAAATTGCATAAGATTTTCTGTGTCATGAAATAAATTCTACATTGCGTTTTCCGCTTAACTATTTTTTGTTAAATTAATAAGGTGTCTTACGATAGTCGTGTGCTTGGCCAGATAGCTTAGTGGCGTAAGATGAATTCAGCGAAAAATCTATTGACCTGACAAAATTTCTTCATTATTGTCCTTCCTGTACGTTCTACTGAACCTTGTACGTACATTAATATGCCTTTCTCCTAAAGAGTAGTATTTTGACGGGCATCATACATGACCACGTATTTGTTTTACTCTTGCGCTGCTCCTTTGTTAAATGGTTTTATATTTAGTCAACTGACGTTCCCTTGTGTCTCTTTGGTTACTCATAAGTTATCTTCACTCATTTCCTATTTATAATTTTTTGTGTTTTCGTCAATATCTATCTTTTTTTCTGTTTACTTATGGTCATACCACATTATGTAACGTCATATAAGTTTCACGCACGTTTATACAGGGCACTCGTGACGAAGGGGGCACGGTGGTCAACAAACTACCATACACTCATTTGGTAGACGCTGGTCCACTATTTGGCTACTGCACGCTGTAATACCGTGACGCTGTCTAGACAAAATCGGCATTTTCCTCATCTTCAAAGGCGTTGAACCGCTGCATGTTTTTACGCTGTAGTCATACTATGTGTGCAGTGTTGTGCACTGTTAATCCCATACTTGTATTCTTTAAAACCACACCTCTTTCTTATATCATATCGTTATTAGAATGTATTGTGGCTTTCAATTTTACACCAGCCCTGGTATTTAGCACTCACGTTTATTTTTATTTAGTTTAGTTAATACCACATTTTTATTAGTAACAATATAGTATCATCGACAACACCTATTATTTCTCAGCTTCGGGAAGTGTCGTAAACTTTAATAACTTCTCTATTATATTCGAGTTCAATAACTTTTAATTTCATTTGTTCTTTCAAACTGTTACGCTAAGTAAAATATTTTGGATGCAAGTTAAGTCAGTAAATCGTTTTGAATCTGTTTAAGATCTATTTATAAGCAAAACGTGAATGCTGAATAATTATGCATGTCATTATGAATAATTCCGACTAATTAGATAATTTTAAAACATGTCCAAGTATAAAGTCTTACTTAAAAAAAAAATAGTTATTCATAAACAACATTTATCTGTATTATATTAATTATTTTCATCTTATTATAATAAGGCTACTTTTAAATTTGAAGAAGTTCGATTTGCACAAAATTGCAATATCAATACGATTGTGACTTTAGTAATGTTTGTTTCTTTATGATTTTATTTATCAATTTCGAAAATTAGTGTTTAATATTTCCTTAGTCAATTTAACAACCCTAAAAATGTAAGTGCTATAAGATTTAAAGATACATGGAGTGACAAAGAAGCATACGGCTTCCTTGATAGTAAGCGATCTTTGTAGCCTATAGACGCATGCAATACGTTGACATTCGCTGTCAACTTACTAACGTGGTGTTAAGATCCTTATCCCAACTAACCTTAAAGGTATCATCTAGTACCGGGACACACACAGCAGCTACGTAACGTTAGAGTATGTTGCATAAATGTTGTATAACTTTTTTAAGCAAACTAATATAACAAATATTATAAATTGTTACTATTATCATCTTGTTGTATAACTTCTTTTAATAGAATGTCACTCAACGAATTATAATAGAAATTAAATAGCGTTATATGATCGGCGATCGGCGACACATTAAAAGAGTGTATTTCTTCCTTAGATGCCGGCAACGATACATCTGGTGCTGCAGTGTCAATAAATAAATAAATAAAAATAAAATGTTTTTATTTTCAGACATCAGGGGTCCATAGATTGTTAGTATACACTGCGGTAATCACTTATCATTAGGTGAACCGTCTGCTCATTTGTCTGCTTACTCATAAAAAGGTCCAATAATAAAATAAACCATCTAAGTTTAACGCATAGATAGCTTATTAATGTTTGGTTGGAAAATTAACACAAATTTGCGAACACTAATTTGTTATTCGAGTTGGTGGTAGATTAGTGAACTCTAAAGATTTTTCATATCAAAAGAAATATCCGGCTCGAAGGACCAATTTCAGCAAAGTTAAAGACGAGAAGGACTGATTGGCAGCCTCCCTCACTGCACCAATATTGTTAATACTTTTCGGACAAGATTGGCTTTCCGATTGCGAAAAATTATTAAATTTACACTTGCACCTATGTAACTTTTTTTGAATACATTAATTTTTCATCCAAGTCAAAATAAACCAGTCATTGAATATCCTTCAGTAGCAAGTTCCTCCCAATTTATTCAACAAAGTCAAAGACGAGAAGGACTGATTGGCAGCCTCCCTCACTGCACCAACAAATCTAATAGCTAAATGAAGTGCCGCCACAATAATTGTTTGTTTACAAAATAACTATTCTAGGCATTAGAACGGTATTGATAAATTGTTGTGTGTGTTGACACAACAATTTATCAATACCGTGATGCAGAATAGATCGTGTTGGATTGAATGTTAATTAGCGAAAGAATGCACATGGTAGAGAAACAGATGATACATGCAACCATAGAGCTAATGGTTTTATGTAAAACAAAGAAGTCTCAAATAAACGCTAAGTATTTCAATGAAAAGGAACCTATTGCATGAATAATTCTTTATTTTTATTTTTATAATACTATTTAAATAGTAGTCAGAGTACCGAATAGATAAATAATAATTGAATTTGTCCTATTTTCTGTGTCAAGTGCTAAATAGAAAAGCTATTTAATTTGATAAAACTTTCAAATAAGTAATTCATGTAAAGAATCGCTAGTAAAAGGCAATAACAGAACTTAATTTTTTGAAGTTTATTAGGCAATATAATACTCAGGTTATCGTGTTTCAGTCCCTGTTGTTACTAGGATCGTTCCAACTTAACAATCTTAAGAATCAAGTCCTCGTGAGTTTTTACCACAGAATGCAGACTGTGGTTTTTACGTTGCAGGAAGGTCTAGCAGAATTTCGCATATGTTGGTATCAGTTCCTCATCCAAGTAAACGTAATTCTCACTCAACAATATATTCATTTACTTTAAATAGAGCTACGACATTTTTACAATCATGCAGAAATAATTTCTTCATTTGCTATCTTTGTCATAAACAAATATTACCACAGTATATAGTCTGATAATTGATAGACACAACGAAGAACAAGATTTAAGAGAATAATTTGCTAAACGAAATCTGGTTCTGAAAACAAAAAGCGACCATAACTTCTTTGTAATAGCGCTCCGTTTTCAAAATGTAACAGGCCCACGTGCGTATGTTCTATATTAGCATGTCGCCGTATTATTATCGCAATAACTTCACTTTTGTGTAAAGCATCTCGCCGTGAATGTTGATCGTCGTATTACTCGGCTCACTTCACGTGCTAATCACCTTTACTTAGTAATATGTCAGTAAGAACACGTTACTACTGTTTCTCGAACGGTTTCTTTTGTATTTCTTGTGTCTAATTTTCGTACGTAATACTTAGATTACCCTGAAAGCTGAAATTATTAGTGTAATATCTGTCCAGAGTACCTAGCTAAAACGGCCCATCTATTTCACTCTTTATGAACCCCGCCATAGTGCCAATGTGTTTTCAAATTTTGAATTAATAATATGTACGTTTACGGTGAAAGAAAACATCGTGAGAAAACCTGCACACACCTATGTTGAATAGAATTTCAGGTTGTGTGTGAAGTCGACCAAGCCGCACTTGGCCAGCCTGGTAGACTAAGGCCTAATCGCCCCTAATGTGGGGTAGGTTCGAGCCCCTCAATGGGGACATTATATGAACTATTGATGATGATGATGAATTAACATTGGGCTATCTTTTACTTACAAAAATTATTTTACTAACAAAACTAGAAAATTTGTTTGGCTGGAATACAACGATAGAAAATACTCCTTAGTAAGGGTCATCATGCATACAATAACTCTCTTGAAAAATAAAAAAATCGCATTGTTCTCTCTACTTTTCCCGTCGGTTTGCAATAAGACTTTAATTGTAACTAATCGTTTGTAACGGAAGGTGCGCACGATATATGCAGATGACTGCGTGATTTGGTGCAATGGAAGAAAACAGTATCGATATCCGTACGATTCGATACAGTCATGTATGTATTAATCGAATTGGTACCGCTGAGTATATTCGCGAACGCGAAAAGTATTAAATAGCTCTTTGAGTCTCCGAGTTTCCCATCTAAACATTGAAGTAAATTTGAAAAGTTGGCCGAGGAACTTTGGCTCCGTGGCAAAATGGCGACTAAACGCAGTTTTTAATGTCTTCTTTCCGACTCAATTTACATAAACGTTTATATATTTTACACAAAATAAGTCCAGAGAAAATTTCCTACCATTATGTACTTAATAGCTGTCTTTTTCGTGAAATCAATAACTATTGGAACAGAAGTTAGCTCTTGGTCTGAGGTAGATGTACTAAATTATGAAAATAATTCTTTTTTAAAAATATTTCTTTTTTGTGAAATATTCGTTAGCGTTGGGCAGGCAAAGTCAAAGTCAAAATTTCTTTATTCATTTAGGTACAATTTGTACACTTATGAATGTCAATTTTGATGCCATCGGTTGAAGAGTCTACCAGGAGGCCAAATGAAGGAAGCGTCGAAGTGAGAACTGAGTTTTTCATAGAATAGCTCGGTTGATTACATTTGTGTAATCGTGTAATAATTGTGTTGAGTTCGAATAATAGGTAAAATAGGTACGTATGTCTAATCTGTATCCCTTTCTGAAGAACCTTCATATTACATAATATGAGAAGCAACTATGTGTCATTCATGTGTAATGTGGTACAGAGATGCTGTCATTAGAGACATTCGTCACATTTTGACAGTGACCACCAGATCTGAGATGACCACTTATTATAAGGGCAAATTCATACATCAAGCAGATGACGCTCGTCTTTTTTTCCCTCCTAAACCCCCTCAGTCACTCGTCCCTCTTCCTTCCCCCTTATGGGGAGTGGAAGGGCGAGGGACCGAGAAAGCTAAGAGAACCTTTCGGACAAGCGAGGGAAGGGGGGATTTCAAAGATGTACCCTCCTCTAGATATAAGTATAATATGTTTTCCTGTGCCCGATAGGGTCCATAATGATGTCTGCCTAGCTTTAAGACCTTAAATTGCTTGTAACATTATGGATTGCAATAAATGATTGAGTATTGAGTCGTCTGCGCGTTTATTTGCGTTTGTTTCGCTACTAATACCATTAATACAAGCACTAATTTATGCAGCGCGTTATCACCGCTACCTTGCTCATATAAAAAAAACGTCTTGTGTACAGGCTCTTAGACTAGCGCTACACTTGTCTGCCGTTTGTTATAAAATATAAGTGTTACGTAACATTGAGTATCTACCTATTAATAAGTAAGGTTTTAAATTTAGCACGCGTAGATAATTTGATAATTGGCTTATACGTGAATTGTAAATAATAGGATATAAGTAAGTAACTCACAAAATGTTCGTTGTGCTGTTAAATCTTTTTGAGCCTAATTACGAGAAATGTATTTTTGTGTACGAATAAAATAAAAATACTCTAACCTACGTGTAATGCTGTATAATAGTGTATAGACATGATATTTATTAGGTACCTAATTACCCATGATAGGGAAAGTCTCTGAAAGATTATGATTAAACAATAGATATTTCATATTATGACGTTTCTAATAAAACACTCAGCTGTTCTTTGCTAATCTCTTAGCAAAGTTTTAGATATTGCAGAGTTCTTATTAGAGTCATAGCCTGTTAGCTCATTGGCCTTTTAATGTCAGCTTACACA
This sequence comes from Elophila nymphaeata, assembly GCA_955850985.1. NCBI lineage: Eukaryota > Metazoa > Arthropoda > Insecta > Lepidoptera > Crambidae > Elophila > Elophila nymphaeata. Next base: position 11,220,205 of record OY039076.1, on the reverse strand, counting down.
CATCAGTATCAACACATAATTATGTGCCTTACGTCTGGTTGTGTAGTGCCCGCTCCTGAATAGGACTCCTTTTCATCCCGTGAGAAATAAAAATTTTGTTTATAAAAATCTAAATCATTACAAATATTAATCATTTTTATAGTAAAATCCATACATATTGGTATATAATAATAATAATAAAACTTTATTTAAGGTTATTTATTATTATTATATGGCTTATCGACTAAAAATTAAGATTGATGTATTACGATATTTCAAGTTTTAACCCCACGGGGACGAAGACGCAAGCAAAAGCTAGTGATATCATATATCTTACATGATTTTAGTGTTCATAAACTACCATGTCAATAAAAAAAACAATATTGCCTATGCATAGACGTGTTGTATAATGGAATACATGCCCGAGTTAGCCGTAAATAGCCTTCAATGCTAGGTAAAAGCAATGAAACCTTGTCCTAGAATGACCTTTGGATGTCACCTTATGGAATTTCGACAAATTATTAGTTCCAAATTATATGAGTACGAAGTAGATAACTAGGTACTACATAGGAAGTATTCATAGTGTAGGTAGTATGTACAAATGGATGAATGAATCTGTTTCTCTTGGGAGAAAAACTTTGGTTGAAATAAATATGTTAGTAGGTAAATACTATTTTTTAGTAGAATGAGAATGTTCTATTAGTGAACTTTGGACCTTAAAGACAATTTCATAAGTTTCGAAATAGTTAGGTAAGTTTTCCTGTACTTCCTCTTATAATAATCTTAATCTTTGATTACAGTTTTAATCATTAGTCTAAAATTTCTTAAACTCTTTACGTAAGTAACAGATACAAATCTTCCGTGCTCCGTTTTTACATAATTATTTAGTATTTACAAGCTATCTCTATTGTTAGGAAGTATATATTAGTACAGAGTTATCTGCAAACGAGATCACGAGTAATAGACAAGTAACGTTGTGTCATAGGCACTGTTCAAGTCATAAGCGGCAGGTGTCTATCCCATTTGATTATGAGTAAAGATATTAATTGAAGCAAAAGTTTGCTGTTTTTAGTCGAATTACGGCACGCACAGCAGATGAACCTTACAGAAGACTATTGTAAAAGAGCACTACATTATGGAATAATTTTTATTTTTACGTTTACAAACGCGTAAACACAATTTTGTGTGTATAGCACTACAATTTTGTGCTGTTGTATTTCTGTTGCTGAATAAGGCTGCTAGAGATACTATTGTTGCTAATTAAAGCGACGCCTATAACAAAATTGTAAGTCAATACAAAATGCATAGAAATTTGTGCGCATCTGATGGTGCTTCGCAAACAGCCTGGCGGATTTGCTTGTGCTCAGGCCGCCGAGATATGCGGATGGACCATAAGAGACGATTCACGCAGAGATGTAGCGACGCGACATGGATGCCGAGATGGTATGGCAGTTGCGCGCGGCTTCGCGATCTTCCGTGTTTTACAAGCGATAGTGGTATTTTATGTATATAGAGATATTTTAAAATAATTTCACACTAAAAGTGCTCGCCGCGTCAATGCGGGCCACTGCCATTCCAGTATGAATGAGATCGTGTGGAGTGTTCATTTTGACCGCGAAGCAGAAAAGACAGGTAGCGAAGTTAGCTCAATGCGGCCATAGGAGGCAAAGCGACCAGACTTATTTTTTTGGAAACTAAAAGCATGATGTTGCCTTACTGCCATATAGCCAACACCCTGCATCGCACTGAACAGTTGTTTGGTGAAGATCGCAGCGAACGCGCGAGGTAGTGAATGGGACTAGGGCTGGCAGTACGCGAGTGTCACGTCAGTTTTGCAAGCGTCTATAGGCTTCGGTGAGTGCTTACTACCGCAGGCCCTATGCTTGTGTACCAACTAATTAACATAAAAAATCCCATTGACAAAATGGTTTAACATAACATACATACATACGATCAGGCTCGTAGTCCCAACTGTGATGGAGCAGAGCCTAAAGTAAAATTTTGTTACACATAAAGTCACACCTGGCAGTACGGGCCATGCAGTGCGTCCAAATAGTAAACTAATACATAAAAGGGGCACCAAATCCAAAAAGTAACAATGCTCTAGTCAGCAAACAAACAAAAATCAACTACTTACTCACGGTAATATTATCTATAGATAATATTACCGTGACTTACTGGACAGACTTTACATTCAAAATCATCTCAGCATTCCTTCAACATTTGAAAGAAAGAAAGAAAGAAAGAAAGAAAGAAAACATTTATTGGCCACGACAGAACATCAGAAAAATAACATAACAAAGTACACATTAAAATAAATACCTACACAATGTCCTGTGCGAGGCCAAAAGGTACCTGCCTCAGCATGTGCTCCTACAACATAGTGCAGCAGGAACGCTGTTTTTCTGGCAGGGCCTTTTTTTTGCTGTGACATACGGGTATCATGCTGTCCACAAAAATAAATAACATAGATACATATATGTAAATAAAATACTACGAATATATTTATAAAATAGGGATAAATATAAAATACTTAAGTAAACATTTGAGTTTTGAATTATTTAAGACTCGTTATGGCTACTTTATTTACTACAATAATTATCTTATAATCTATTTTTAATCTTAGAGTGCTATTTTAGTATTTAAATAGTTTTTACATAACCTCTTCTTGGACATTTGACATTTACACACAAAGCGTGGATCAAATTGATTGCACGCGAACTTATCAATGATTTTTATTTGTTATATCAATAAAAATATCAATTATCGATACTAGTAAGAAAACATACAATACCTAACAAAACACAGAGATCCCTTAGATATGTAGACACGAGTTGTTTGTTACGGAGATCCATTATGGAAGCCTTGGAAATCGCCTTGTTGTGTCGTTATGAAACTGACGGCTTAAAATAGCTTTTATTTTCTTATTAAATAAGGGAAGGTTGTATAACGAGGTTTTAATGTACTGTCAGGAACAAAAGTTAGAAAGTATATCATGTTACGTTATCAAAATTTGATGTCAAGAGTTCAATGTAAACACTTAGAAGAGAGATGTCGAAATTAAACCTTCTGCTAAATAATACCAGCTTTGTAATTCTTTTTTGTAATCATTTTTAAACTCCGGAGAAACAAAATGGCGAAGCGTGAATGACTTTGCAGTATATTTGCTGCCATAATTTGTCGTTTTGGTAGGAAATACAAAAGATATATTGGCTACTGGCCCCTATCATATTAATTGTTTTATCTACACTCATGTCATAATATTCGAATTACGATATCAAAGGTGAACATAAAATGACATACTTTTTAATACAGATAATCAAAATTAAAATTAAAAAAAACAACCTGTATCATAATGACCATTATAACACCGGTTCGACTCATTATGATACAGTTATTTTTCTTAAATACTCGGGAAGGCAAAGGGATCTAACCCATACATTTGTCTTTTCTGTTGTTTTATTTGAATTTATGTATGAGTGTAGATAAAGTAGTGTATGCAACTGCATATAACACGGGTATTAAAACACTCGTTACTATTATGAAACTCGCTGCGCTCGTTTCATAAACTCACACTCGTGTTTTAATACCCTTCATTATATGACAGTTGCATAAACTACTAATATTTAATTGCGAGGTCAGTGGATAAGTGGCTTTAAATTGACGCTCTTGTTCTCGGGAAATACCTCCACCTTACAGAAAACTGTATCTTAATAGATTTTTATCCATTCCCTATTATATAAAGAAAATAAACAAGTCTTTTTTATTTAAAGTAGGTATTGATTTTCATAGATACTTAGATAATGATATCGATAAAAACCAGAATAAAGCGTAGTGATCGTTGCACTGATTTGGCGGAATTATTTTCGTATAAAATAAGTGACATTTTCTCCCCTATTAGATGTAGGTACTTGATGGTTGCAAACTGTACCGTGCTTCCAATCTTTAACCAGACTATACTTTGTACACCCGTACCTGTGGTTTACTGCGTTGAACTGTGTAGGCCAGTCCATGGATGTGTTTGTGAGGTCCTCCGTGTATCGTAGCCGTCGACGAATTTTATTATCTAGTAGTGGAAACGTCGAGCCACGTAGGTTTTCAAACACACAGACACATGCAGCTAACGTTTTGGTGGAAATCGTGCGCCGCAATGGGCAATGGAGTAGCAGTTTGATTCTAGATGACAAGTTTAATTTTGACATTATAATTTTAAAAATTCAAGACCCCCTCTTTAGTTATGCCTTCCGCAAGCTATGGAACTCGCTAAAATCTTCTCACTTGCACCAATCACCACCTTTCTGTGTTCTCATTAATCAGAACGTTCCGGCTAATTGTGTTTTATCTTTTCATGTTACTGATTCGATTTCGCTGAGTTAGCGCCAAGAACGGACTTCCTAAGATTTACTTAGCTCAGCACAAACTCTTGAACATCTGAGAAGCTTCGTAAGAAAGCAGCAAATATATTTATTATTCGCTGCGCTGTCACTAATTGGCCATTTAAATACATTGCTAAAATAATAGTAAAAACGAATAGGGATTTTTTTCGCTCAATACTTAGTCAATAAGTTCTTGGTGTATTCACACGGAGAGCTAATATATAAATCTCACAAAATAGAGTCATCCCTTACCTAATATTATCTGCAAGCTTGATATACATTATATGGCATTTTGTAAGCATGGAGAAAAGAAAATTATAATATAATCTTATTTGTAACTATAATTATTGGCCTCCACTCCTTCCTTAACCCAGGGATACACGCCTCCAAAATCTGGCCCTGGCAGTCTTGATATCGACAATATTGCTATACTTTTTTTATTTATTTAAAATGGGTTCACTCTTGGCAACACTCTGTGCAGGAGAACTAAGAGGAAGCCGAAGTTGGAGCGAGTTTACCCAGAAGATGCCTATTCACTCTAACCTTAAGTAGAGCAGATTTTAACTTTTCGGGAATATGGAGACCGGCAGGAAATTCCACTCATTAGCGGTGCGCATAATGAATGATGTTAAAAACTGCTTTGTACGCATAGGCGGAATTTGTACAAGGTAGGGATGGTAACCTGTCGTCCGTCTAGACCCCTGATGGTAAAAAGGAGATGGTGGAATAAGCTTAAGTAGCTCAAGAGCACACTCGCCAAATTACAATCTATAAAATACTGACAGGCAGGCCACTCTGCTACGATGAGTAAAACTTTGCAGTTTAGCATGCACCAGCCTATCATTACATTTAAGTTTCCTGGCTCTGCGGTCAACCGAGTCAAGAGCGGCAAGTTGATATTTTGCTGAACCGTCCCAAAGATGTCAACAATACTCCATGCAGGATCGAACCTGAGCCTTATATAAGGTCAAAAGTTGTTGCGGCGTGAAGCATCGTTTAACCTTGTTAAGAATACCCAGTTTTTTGGCCGCAATTTGAGCTATTGAAAAGATAGTTTCGCCGAAGTTAAAGTTGGCTGTGAACTTCATGCCAAGGAGCTCAAGGTTGTCGGAAACTAGAATAGTTGTACCTCGGAAAGTAGGAGTCAGATTAAAAGGCCTCTTTTTTGCGGATAACAGTCATGCCTGTTTGGTAGCATTAAAACTAACTAGATTTCGGTCACCCCACTGGGATACACGACACAAACTTGAGTCAGTCTGCTCCACCATGCTTAGATTTTGAGATTTGATCTTTATGTCCCGCCGCCTGCCTGACAACCCTCTTTGGAAATGACTGCTATCTCAACAGCAGCCGTCCGCAGCCAGGATGATCGTCCGAAGTATGGCGGAAAATTGATTTGAACATTTTCCGGTCACCCATCCGAATTCTGAGTACCGACCGAGCTTAGCTTTCGTAATCGTTACGAAGAAGGACACGAGACGGCACGAGCGCACCGCCAACTAACTCCTCAATTACATAACATTTTGACCTTTATGTCGGAATACAGAGATTGACAATTGACTGTAGATAATTTACTGCATTGGAAGTCTTGCTGATGATACAATACAAAAAACGCACTGTCAGCTTCATATTAAATAAGCATATAACGTTAAGTCTAGTCATTGCTCACTTTCTTTAAGCGTAATTCGCGTACAAAGACTGACGCATGTTTTTAAAAGTCATTGTAACTTTCTTCGTCGTTAATGTTTATTCGCATTTTAACTGGCGACGGTAAGTGATTTCACGGTGGCGTAAAGTTCATTCGGTTCTTTTACGATTCAATTAAGAGTATTTTTTCACGCTCACGCCAATTATCTTGCCTAAACTTAGTATCATTAGAACATGAATCTGGATAATGGATAAAAATGTTTAAGAATTTATGCATTTTAGCTCGGGAGGAGATCGTTGGCCTACTAAGCAACTTTCGCCATGGTTGGACGTGGGGGTCAATTAAGATTTATAATCTTGAGCTCCTCCGTGCTTCAGATGTCATGTTAAACCGTTGGTCTTGATTGTTAATACAACGGTTATCACCCACCAACCCGCATTGGGCCAGCGCCTTATGGCCCAAAACTCCTCATGTGTTTCCCTTAGGCATGTGCCTACCACTGTATTTAGGCTATTGATGATGACTTATAAACTTTACCACCTCGTGCTCTAATGTATCGCTTATCACCAGTATCCAGAGTTCCCGCGGGAAATCTCTGAGGGTACAATAATTTCTTTTGATTTAATGCTTGTTTTAGGAATCTACCACAGAATAGGCGGACATTCGTTTATGAGTTCCTCATTCACGTTATTGTGCTTTGCTTATTCAGGTTGATCGACCTGGTCTGTTTGGTATATTTAACTGTGATTTAACTAATGCTTTATCGAACTGTTTGAACACTTGATCGTGTTCTGTCTGGTAGATATCTTAGGCCTTTCTGGCTAGGTAAAACCATCTTATTAAAGTCTATCACCCCATCAAGAGTGTTAGACGGCATTGTTTTTTCCGATAGGTACTTATTGATATAACACAACTCACACTCACCCTCCACACATACTCACATTAACACACACACACACAAAAATTGATTACCTTTGTTGCGGACTGGCTGGATACTTTTATATTTTTTTTATATTTAGAATTTGATACTTATTATTTGTCATATTTTTTATTGATTGATTATACGCCCTAGCAACCGCGGTGCCTTTTTATTCCCTACACCCTTTTTATATTGCAAAGTATTAATAGCGAAGTGAAATTCTGTCTTTTTAATATCTACGTTAGCAAAATTTGTAAGTAATTTAATTTCACAAATTTTATAATTGTTTATTCAAGATTTTCTATATAGTATGATTTTAATTTAAAATGATATTCTGTTAAGTTTTCTTATAAATAAATAATAGCATCCCTTACTGATTAAGTGTTAAAGGTCGCAACACACTTATCAACCAGAAAGGGAACGTAACTTTATCGCTCCTTTTTCATAGGAAAAAGAGGTGCATAGGTTACGGAACAGAAGTTTATCACCTCTCTAGATGACATCTAGCCACTAGTTATTTGGTGTGAGCTTGGAAATTTATTATATTACTCGTATATATTTTATGAATATTATCAAATATCACACCATAGTATGTTAAAATCTACACTTTTCATAGAACCAAACCTAAATGACACACATTCTTTTTCTACGCGTAATGTATGTACGAAAAATAGAACCATTATTTCGTAACCGTTCTAGAGAGTATGGTCGGACAATTACATTGCCTAAAAGTAACAGGCATACGGGCAAGTTATTAAGAAGTTTTTGCATTGTCTATGGTCATTATTTAATCTAGCAGTTAGAAATAAATTTGTTACAATTATTTTTGTAGATAGGTTGCTGTTGAAATTTGCAACCGCACCTAACCTTAATTTAGTTAAGGTGTTATTTCTTTTTGTTTTCCAGTAGGAATGTAGGTAATATAAGTTATATACCTAAGTTTTTTTAAAATATATGTTTGACGTAACTATTGTACAGCAATATTCAAAATTTGTGATATTAATGATATTTTTAGAATCTCAGTAAGTACGTGATGCGCAATTCATGTGTTTTAAATAATTATGTTGTTTCCGAGATACGATCAAGTAAGCTTTCGATTTACTAAAGATAAAAATTGTAGTAACAGACATACTTAGGTATATACGATCACGCTCATAGTCCAAAGAGGGTCCAAAGAGGGATTGAGCAGTGTCTTAGATTAGATTTCGTTACACATAACGCCACATCAAAATAAAATGCATTTACGCGTCGTCCCTGCGGGGTGGTGCCAACCGCAGGGGACATGTGGGACTCGAGGTAAAGGCGTTCCTTCATTACCCACTAAACATCCTCCCCGGTCTGACCTCCAGTGCGCTATTGCGGGACAGCTCAGGATCTGCGCACGTGAGTGCAACTACACCGAGATCGTCCCAACGCTGCCCGTCTAGGCACTCCCTGTGCACCAACTGGTGGCCAGCAGCCCACAGGGGCTACCGACTAACGCCAGCCCCTGTGGGCCGCTTGCCGACGCCGTCCTTATAGGCCGCGTCCTCACCGACGGCTGCTCGACCTAGCGCGTCCTCCTGACGAGGACACCGGGAGCAGCCATCGGACCGCACCCGGGGGACTTCGGGCGTGGTCGTGGCCCTGAAAAGGAACTAGCCGTGGTGGGAAAACAAAAACAACTCGACAATGGCATGTGACTTCGAATGCCAGGACACACTTGAGATCAAAAGCGACACACCCGCCGAGAAAGTTTCCCCACCACGTTATCAGGGTCCGCCACGAGGAGGCTTCCGGACGTGGACACCACTAATGATAAACATAGTCCAAGTTTTAAAAGTTTTAGCTTTTGTAATTAAAAACGAGTTCAAAAAAGAGGTTTAAATTTACATACCCTTTACCAAAAGCTTATGTGAATGGATCACCACGACTTAGTCTGTAATGGATTGTGCAGAATATACCTATTGTTTTTCAAATCAAATCAAATCAAAATAAATTATTATTACAGTTTTGGACAAATAATTAAACAAGTCAAATAGAACTTTATTTATTTCACTGATTAACAGATTCTTAGAAAACCCTCAACATAAAACAGTGGTCTGAGACACCAATGTTTATGAATAAGGTTATTCTAGCATATTTTTATGAGTCGAGGGTTAAATACTTTAAAGCACGAAATTAAGTAAGAAATTTTACTATGAAAAACCTGGCGTCCGCGGTGCCTCACCTCTTTTATCTCATTAAACTTAGAGAATACCTACCGGATTACCTTTGTATGGTTAACACCGCTCGTTTCTGTATACCTAGTACCATAAATATACCATTTGAAAGTCTAGCCATTAGTTTTTGTCATTAGAGTGAAAACAACCTACTTTTAATGCATGGTCTTTCTAAAAATAGGTACCTATGTCTTCACACTAATGAGTTAATCATTACACTCGGCTAATGTTAGAACTACGAGCATCCGCGCCTCTATTAGATACCTAAATGAGTTGTTTATTAAGCGTACATTCTTTATTATAGTTTTTTATAAGATTATCAGATCGTTTGTGAAAAGAAAAGTTCCTAGACTTACTGAGGTTCTCCTCGGAGATAATAAAAAATATAATAATATCTAATAATTTATTTATTTCTCCGCACATAGAACACATTGGGACAGTTTATAAAAGATTAACATATTATGTACTAGCTGTGCCCGCGCGACTTTGTCCGCGTGGATTTCCCGTTTTTGCAACAATTAGCATTGATGCTCAACTCCTATTAGTCGTAGAGTGATGTTATGGAGGTATATAGGCCTATATCACGGTTTCCTAAACTGTTCGTCGCGATGCCCTGGATGTCGAGGTTCTATCCCGGAGGCGGGCGTCGTGAAACGATCTACATAGAATGGCTGTCTAGCTAGCTATGCGTGCTAGTCGAACGAAAATAAATGTAGATAAAGAAATGAAAGTTGTGATTTCAAAACTTGAGCCCGGTTTTGAGAAGCTCTGTTTTTAAAATAAGAAAATACACTGAAAAAAATCGACTGTCCAGCGCGGGCGAAAAAATCGAATAGAGCATCTTCCGCAATCCGGGCGGCTGCGTCAACCACTACGCTACCGGGACATTTCTGTCGCCGTCGAAATTTGTCGATTTTAATAACGGCAACAGATAGACGCTAAAAATATTCACAGAATATTTAGTTATATGATTCACTTTTAAAATAAAATTAATATTTAAGGGGGCTCAACAACAAACGTGATTTATTTCTCGGTCTTATTAACGATAACAGGTAGTAACTTGAAATATTAACAAATTTTTAATTTAAAATTCAAATAATTTTCAGAGAGTTTTGATAAAGTCTATGGCACGGAACCCTTCGTTCACGCGTCCGACTCCTTCTAGGCGGTTTTTTTTACTATTTTTGCAGGATGTCTCTGATGACCTTCTTGGAGTCACCAGGGCTTTTAGTAAAAGGATGGGTCCTCAAGCATTAAGGTCGAATCACTCCAGAGAGGATTCCTGACCGGTGAGCATCTCCTCGGAGGAGTCTCTGAACCTATTAGGGGGCCATCCATAAATTACGTCACACGAATTTTAGGACTTTTTAACCCCTCCCCCCGTCCTTGTCACAGGTTGTCACATTTTTAGAACCCCTCCCCCCTGATGTGACGTCACACATTTTTTAATTTTATGCATGTATTTAAAAATAATCAAAAGAAAACAGTTATTTTATTTTTTTTTATTTTATTTCTTAAACCTACTCAAACCCTTACCAGAACTCTCGTGAATTTTCTGTCTAACTTGCATTACAACGCCGCTCTAGAAGTTGATTGTTATGGCAAGAGAGATAATCTCATAGCGAGAGTGCTAAAGTATTAAAAATATAGATCGAGTTCGAAATTTTTTAGATTTTTTTATACACATATAAATTTCGCAATTTTAGTACTTTAAATTTTAACATGTAACGTCACAAAGCTTTTGACCCCCCCCTGCCCCGTGTCACACAATGTCACATTATGGTGATACCCTCCCCCCCCTTTAACGTGTGACGTAATTTATGGATGACCCCTAGTCTCTAAGGCGTCCGAATCTGACGGGATCAATAGTTCCTAAGATCAGCGCGTTCCACGAAACAAAAAAAAACAACTCAGTATAGATGCGTGCGTAGTACTTGATCATTATTTAGCTGCGGAGTTATGTTAAAACTATGATATCTCCGAAGATATTCATTGAAATCTAATGATTTAAAGAACAATTTTGTACAAAATTAAATACTTGAGATGAATAACGTATTAATTTTGATAAGGAATAATATTATATTTACAAAAATACCTTCGCATCTAATGCATTATTTTAGAACAAATTTTATTAACAAAAATAGGTTATAGCGAGTCAACCTTAAGAGATAGATAAATGCTGTCTGAAGCTTTTTTTTAGAACTTTTAAAGTAGAATAATTCCGTCATACATGATTTTTGCGTAACTTTAACCGTTTACGCAGCGCACGCAACAAAAGCTCTGAAAATCAAGATTTATTATTTTCTGTTTATTTCAAACTATGATATCTCTTCAGATATTCATTGAAATCAAATGACGTCATAAACAATTTTGTTCAAAATTTAATGCTTGTGATAAATAATGTATTTATTTTGATAAGGAATAATATCATGCATACAAAAACACCATCGCAGATAATGCATTATTTTAAAACAAATTTGATTACCAAAAAGAAAGGTTATAGTGAGCCAACCATAAAAGATAGACATATGCTATCGCGGACTTTTCTTTAGAAAATTTAATGGAGGTCAATTTCGTCATACATGATTTTTTATTAACTTTAACCGTTTAAGCAGCGCACGCAGTGAAAGCTTTGAAAATAAATATTTTTCTCCCGTTTTTGCAACATTCTTCATTGATGCTCAGCTCCTATTGGACGTACCGTGATGTTATATAGCCTATAACCTTCCTATATAAATGGACTATCCAACGGAAAAAGAATTTTTCAATTTGAGTCAGTAGTTGCTGAGATCTTAGGGTTCAACCAAACAAACAAACAAACAAACAAACAAACAATCAAACAAACAAACAAACTCTTCAGCTTTATTATTAGTATAGATGTGAGGAGCTGGTGTTTGATGTGCGATTAACCTGTATTTCAAATCACCAGGTCCCCTTAATACAATACTAAATCTTTCATGTATTGTAAAATATAATACTTGCCTATAATTTTTTTGCTTTAATCTAAGCCTATAACGGGCTTTTTTCATAATTGACTGAAGCTAAAACGACTCGACGATAATAGTTGATAGTGCAAAAATCGTAATTATTTTCATTGCGTAGAGATATTTTTTTAAGGGAAACGTGCTTTGCCCATTTTCCTCTAGGGGCGGTAATGTTTCCCATACAAATTGAGGTCGTATTGCCACTAGAACAGTTACGTTTTACACTAAGGGTAGATACTAATATTGATAGAAAAGACTGTGGATATTTCGTATTGTCAGGAACAAAAAAGAAAATAAAATTCTCTAATAATACAATGTTATTTTTTTTTCAAATACCTCAACGTTTTATAAATAAAATATTAATACTCTTATTTCTCTTTCAGAATAAGTAATCTGAACGTTATGCTAACTTTGTTGAAGCCGCTCTGACAGCAATTTGCTTTGTATAATTAGTGTAGCTCTTGAACATTCAAATGGAAATAAATACGTATTGTTATTACTCAGGTTAGCAGCTTAATTGTTATGCTGTGGTTATGATATTTCTTATTAATGTCATGTGTTTTATTTTTAAGAAACATGACGTAAGGAATTGAATTGTTTTAAAGCGAAATTTGCACAGGTAGGGTTCTCAATGTCTTTTGTTTAGAAATTGAATCGGAGTTAATATTCAAATTTGACATTTATTTTCTAGTTCTAAAAGTAATTGACCGACCGTTTAACGATTGTTAAAAATTGACTGTAAAAGACGGAACAATAATTTATTGAATATAATTTTGTTTATTTAAGACAACGATAATTATCTCCCTTGATTACACTAAAGGAAACTATAGTTTTTGCTTGATTACTATACTTATTTTATCAGATTTAAAAGTTACTTGCACGTAAAGATTATTGTATCGATAATTCCACATAAAAAAAAATGTTTGCAATCTGAACAGCCCTTCTTATTTCTAATCTACATGTCTCTGTCACACTTGCCCTAATTCTTTTAGGACAATTTTAAGACAACTAGCTCTTTTCCTTAGTAAATTTCATTATAGTCACTTATTATTCAGAAATAAAAATGGCGTTACATGCTCACGTGCTGTCGCTATATAATTTCTGCGTAATAAATTATTTCCGATCAAAAAACATTCCACACACCAGCCTCTGCAATTAGCCAACAAGCGTAAGGTATCCGAACTCATGTATTATTTACATCTACTCAAGGTGGTCATTAATCTCAAGATGCTCTTAATCTGAGTTCACAAATGAGACAGTATTATTCATAGAGAGTGAAACGTCTGATTCAACGATGCCGAACTGAATCATCATGTTTTTGTTGTAATTATCTTAAGATTGGTTCATTAGGTTTTTAGTGAGCTGCTTATGATTGCTCTCGTGGGAGAAATGGATAAGATGTTCTTTATGTTGCTGAGTTACGTCTGATGTTGTCATACGGTCGACCGTGATCGACTTCATCAGAGAAAAAAATATTGTCATCCATATAATCGGTTTCGACGAAATGGTGTTACTGCTTTTCTCTGCATAATGTATGAAATGTAATTCGAGATTTGTAATTTTTTACGTTCGTAACATTGCTACCAAGTTATTTCATAGTCTGTGACAATCCCGTTATTGGACTGCCTTACATCGCAGCTTATGGGAATTTATTGCGAAAACTTATATGCGTCAACTGCTACTGTTTAGCTTCTTTTTCCTCTTGCTTGGTGCCAGAATTTTAAGATTTAGGGCTTCCGTGACTTGGTTGTTTTTATGACTGCCATTTTCCGAGTCTGACACCCAGAAAAGTCCGCAAAAATTTAAGGCAAAATTCACTTTAGTGGAAATTTCTCCGTGCAGGTTGTAACATTGTATGTCTGGTACTAATACAAAAGCAGTGTAGAAAGACCAAGTTATGGTTTAATAGTATACTACTCAGGTAGATTCTTCTTCTTGTTGTGTGGTTAACCTTGTACAGGTTAGTCTGATATCAAAGTTTTTACAAGTTGCCATGTCAAGCCTCTGACGTGATTTTTTTCGGGCGCAATATTGCGACAGTAGCCGGGATTATCAGCTTCTTCCGAAGCACAGAGAAAAATCGAGTAGAAACCACGGGTCGAATACCACCCACGCACGTTAGCTTCAGCAATCATTCTGAACAAAGGACAACCTTGGATCTTATGCTTATTGGATCACTGTTGCCTGAGGGTGATTGCAATATTAGGAATGTTATAGCTGTTTAGTTATCTTCACCGCCTCCGTGGTCTAGTGTTTCCTGAGGTAGGAGTACAAAAATGGGATTGTTTTTACGTGTACAAGCGCGTAAATATTTTTAAAAGTACAATATACACTGAAAGAAATCGACCTGCTCCGGGCGGGAATCGAACCCAGCATCTTCCGCAATCCGGGCACTGCTTTCGCCGTCAAAATGTGTCCAAATAAAATAAAAGATACAGAAAAATTGGTTAAGTGTCGCTTTAAAAAATTGCAGTGCCACGTGTCACGTGCTCAATGTTATGAACTAATCTTTTTACACCTATGTATCCATGTGACAAGCAACAAATAAATAAATAAATTTAATTCAATGCTTGGTGCTTATATTACAAATACGCGATTTGGTTGGTGGTAGGTCTTTTTTCAAGTCAGCCTGCCTAGTTGCCACCAACTTGTCTCAGTCAGTCGCCATTATAATAATGTTTATAACACATTTGCTCGTAAAGGGTCTCTTATTTCACCAATTTCAATATCGTATTGTATCTCATTACGTACTTGTGCGTTATCGTAAAGTAAAACGCACGGTTTTTATAGAAGCTCCGTCTAAAAACGAACGGTACTTTTTTAAATCTTAGCAAGACTTTTTATGTCAGAAAAGTGGTCAACATTTTATGCGTAAAATTAACTTTGGGAGAAGTAAATATAATAAATAAACATTTAATTCTTTAATTTTGACAATAAATTACAAACATTTTTCTGTAACAAAAACACAAAAATATTAATTTACTTTATTAGTAATACTGGCTGTTTTTTGTGCCTTTGCCTAAAAAAAGCGCTGAAGCGCGCATCACCAATTTGTGAACAAGTAAAAATTATTCCGCGCGCTTTTTCTCTTCGCTGTATTGTTTTTATTTGAAGATGTCGTCAAGTAGTGATGAATTTATTAATTATTTCCTCGCAAATATTTTATAATACGATGCTATGAATACAACATACGCGCGCTTTGATAATTACAGCCTCTGCTTTCTTGTAGCCCTCGCCTACGGCTCAGGCTAGCAATATCGCCTCGGCTGTAATTTTCAACTTACCGCACTTATATCATAATGTACTATAACAACATTATTGTGTTTTTACAATTAATGATAAGATAGCCAGCCCCTCTGTAGTTGCGGGTTCAGGTGAAGCTTGATTCGTCGCTTACAATCTGATGAGATGAAGGTTAGGAGAAAAAAAAGTTATAGTCTGTCCATGTCCAGCCATCCGCCAGAGTAATTGCAATAAAATATAATAATCCTCATATTATTTTTAACCACATCCAATCAGAAACACAAATTAGTATCCAGCAATTAAGTAAGGTGATTCAACAAGTCCGTAACTTAAGTTAATGTTGCATAAAAGTTCGTGCCTGCAATATTTTACCGCTTGCCCGAACCGTTTATTGCCTCGCTGCAATTTACTTTGTTACCGTAATAATAATTTGAAAATAACAATTCTTTTAAATCGAAATACCTTCATGGGTATGCAGTAACACCGGTGATTACTTATTTATGTAATGTCAGACGTGTTACCGCTTTCCCCATTGGTGATTTGAACAGAAATTTAATTCAGAATCAGATAGATTCTTTATTGTAGATACACACAGAAAAAAGTTTTATTTTAATTTACATTTATAGGAAAAACATGTAAAAAGGTGAGTTTTGACAAACATCTCTTCCAGCCAACTTTGGCATTAGTTTTGATTGTATGTGTGTATATAATCCATATTTATGTGTGTGCATGTATGCATATTTATGTGTGTGCATGTATGGACATGTGCGTGTGTGTATGTGTGTGTGCACGTATGTATATGTGGGTCTATATTTAATCTTTTTAATAATTTATATTTTTGTCTTCATTATGAAACTTTATATAGTTGGAAACTGTTTTGGCTTAATTTTTGTCTTCATTATGAAACTTTATATAGTTGGAAACTGTTTTGGCTTATGAAATACTCTTTGTTAACCAAACAATTTTGTAATATTGATGCTGTATGTTTCTTAAAGTATAATAAAATAAATATAAGTCTTTGAAAATTATCTTTTCCAGCCAACCACTGAGATACAAGTGTATACTTATTTCAGGCACCAGTCTCTATTAGTTTTTATACGTTAATATATTTCATTTTTTCATACCTAGATATGATTTATTAGTATTTTAAAAGTGGGGGAAAAAATAAATGCTATTCTATTATAGTTTGAACTTCTATAGGTATGCGGACAGTTGGAAATTGTTTTCTTGTTTGGACAAATATGACTGTTGGTAGCTAAAACGTCTTCAGCGTCAGAATTTTTTTAAAGAAGCGACATAACGTATCATTCGTCGCCCAGTATAAGTTATTGATAGATCGTCGTTGTTCCGCGACGGGTGAGTTCCACACACGCCTTACGCCTGCGTGCGGTATGGTTCGTCAATGAATTTTCCATCGTAATAAAAAATAAAGATTATCAGCATGATGTGAGTGATATCTTGCTAACTATAGAATACGGTAATCGGCTATCATCAGGCGGGCCGTATTCTTTTTTGAATTCTTATAGTATCTACAAAACAAGTAGTTTGGCATCGCAGCGTCGCATTTGGCTAGATAGCATTTTTTCGAGTGGCAACAACCCGTTGACCTGTAAAGGTCGTGGCACATAAGCACGTAAAGAAATTGGATCAGCAGCGACTCGTCTACGGCGAGGCGACCGACGCCGCGCTGACGGCTCGCTGTAAGCGCAGCGTAACTTTTCAATCAGTTTCAAACCCACAAATTCAATAAAACGCGCGCAACACTGTAAGTTGCCTTGTGAACGTAAGTACGTTCGGCAACAGTAGTATGCTGCAGGCAGACCGCGGGATAGGTGAGAATACCTATAATAGAATAGAAAGATTTATTTGTGAAATGTAGGTGCTAGTATTGAAATAATGAAAGTTGTCAAGCTTGTTTGTATCACTACATTTCCACCTTGGATTGAAAGGTATACAAATAATAATTACAGAATAATTATAGTACCTATATCAAAAGAATTATATAAAGGCAAACACAACATGAAAACACATGTGTCATACCTACTTGTTACAAATTATTATCGCATTAAAATTCAATTAATATAATAATGTCAGATAAATGTCAGTTTAAGAATATCACTATTGGCATTAATAATAAGAATAAGTGGAGAGAGCGGCAAGCGTGGATCAAAAGACGCAGGCTTGCATACGGAGAGAATTAAGCGCGATATTCTACGTTGCGGCTATACGGAAAGACGCAACGTAGAGTTGATAATGTGTGCTGCAACCTTAATGCTGCAATAAACCCGTTGAGGTGGACTTGCCGTGTCGCGAACTTAATGGGGAGACATCTAAAGACCATGATTATCGGTATTATCTGGCGACGCAGACCCATTTTTGGTGACTACGTGAACACACTATTCACTAAGTAACGATTGGTTTATTTTCCGTCTTCATAAAATGCATTTAAATTAATGCCGAGTGTAAGAATCTGAAACAACTTTGTAACTATATCTTAGTAAGTGCATTGCGTAGATAATAAGTGAAATGAATATTCAATACGTATTAGAGATGATTCCTATCGGCTAAAAGGATAAAAAACTTGTAATACAAATCACATGGGACGCAATTACGTAGTCATAAAGTATTAATTCATTTAGCACGCATTATCTTAATGCATGAACACCTTCATTAGACAATAAGCATAAATTAATAAACATTTGGAATATTTGAATACATTTTCTACATTACATGTAATTGGCATACGACGACTGAGAGTAGGCGCGCAAGGAATTAGGTGTTCCGTTTTAAGTAACCATCACCATAATTACTTAACTTTACTTATTCTCATAATACATCACATAAAGATCTTCTTGGGACTCAACTCAACAACTGAATCTACAGGGGTCCAAGCATAAATTAGGTACTGGAAATTTTCACCCAGATTTCAACAATTACATAAAACAAGTTTTTGATAACATTTTTTTTAGTCGTCATTAGGTCAGCCGAGAGACGCCCATTTTTGGACATAGGCCTCCCCCAAGGATCTATAAACCAATCGGTTATGTACTGTCCGCATCCAGCGGTTTACCGTTTACCAGATCGTCAGTCCACCTTGTGGCGGGCCCACCAACACTGCGTTTCCCGGAACGTGGTCGCCACACGAGGACCAATGACCGACAGTGACTGCCACTTAACGTTTTCAATTCTTTGGGCTATGTCGGTGACCTGTTTCTTATAGGGATCTCGTCATTTCTGAATTATGATTACGCAGAGAAACTCCGATCATAGCCTTCTCCATTGCCCTTTGGGTAACCTTGAGCCTTCTTATGATTCCCATTTTGTAAGCAAATATTTGTATTTTTTTTGTTGTCAGCTGCAAACGCTTGTTCCTGCTTTCTTACAATCCTGGGTTATTTAAAAGAGGCATGAAGAAGTAGAAGTAAGATCGGCAATGCGAAGGTAGCCAGTGCGGTATTCTTCTATCTCTCGCACTCCAGCTGAGGAAAAATAAGGCCAAGGTTAAACCCTACAAATAAGATGCAAAACAAGGTCAATAAACTGTAAGAAAATAACTTCAATTTGCATTTAATGAAGCTATAGTGGTATTAACTTTGACCTTTATGCTCATGATTTTAAGTGACAAATCACATTAAAATTTCTCTACACTCAATACATCCGTAATGATCCAGCTCGTCATTACTGGAGAAAACAATTTTATTGGCCAAGTTGTTCGGTAATGCAAAGATTACGAGCTTAATAAATGTCAGGGTGAAACTTTTGCATAGATTTAATGATTTCTTCGTGAGTTGAAGCGCCTATATCGTAACATTTTATTCAAATAATATTTTGATTATAATCCTAAGTTTGACCGGAGAAGATTAAGTTTTGTACATCTGTTTTAAATCTATAAAACAGATGAACTTACCTAATATAATTTAATGTCTAAATAGAAAACGAAAAACAAGAAAAATGATCCTTCGTTTAAAACATTTCAAAACATGCCAAGAGATTATAAACAAATTCAGTGTTTCAAAAAACAATTGAAAATAAGTCTTGACTTGGCTATTGTAGAGCTAGGATTTCGATCCTCAGATTCGATTATCAGTGGTGCTAGCTAGGTAGTCAAGGTAGGCTAGCACAGTGGACTCGCTGGTGACGGTTGTGTAAATACGCAGAGCCCGAGCCGTCCCGTTATAGCGCACTGATGCGATGGTCAGGTCAGGGAGGATGTTAAAGTGGATAGGGTAGGAACTACTTTACCTCGAGTCCTAATATCGCCTGCGGTTGACACCACTCCTTAGGGACAATGCGTGAATGCATTTGACCTCCTCGCAAAAAAGTGCACAGTGGACTAGCCGCTTCAATTAGGACCCGAACTACCGTTCGGTAACCCCACCTTACAGCAGGCCTATTTGCTAACTTTTTTGACAGTTGAAAGTGATGATCACCGAGTGAATTACATATCCATTCCTGTTTTACACGACACGCTATTATGACACTTGTCGTGTAAAAATTGCAATGGTTATGTAATTCACATAGTCAAATAAAACTAAATTTTTGTGGTGTTTCTGTTGTTAGTAAGGTTGCCAGAGCTCCACGGGGTAAGGAAAGGGGCTAGGGTTGGCAGCGCGAGAGTGTTTCTTCATCATCATAACAGCCTTTATTATTAGACCCACTGCTGGAGCACAAGAATGAACGTCTTCTTGTCATCGAAGAAGGTTTAGGCAGTAGTCCACCACGCTTGCCCAATGCCGATTGGTGGACGGAGAATAAGGTGATCAATACCCACAGAAATAATAATAAAGTAATATTTATGTGTCAATGCCCCTTTGCTGATCCATTAATCGCCTTTTACGACACCCATTGAAGGATATGGGGTGATGTGTATTCTCTGTTGACTGTAGGTACAGAAGAAACTGATGTCAGTCAAAGTTTATACAAGTCGTGATTTCCCTATGAAGCGACCTGTTTTTTTATGTTAGTCAATCAGCTTAAAATGTGCTTTCCGAAGCACGAAGGAACGTTGTGTTGAAAAATTTTCGGTTATTCAGACGACCATCCACGCACTTAGCTGCTTAACTTTAGTGATTGTTAGGTGGAATGCACATTTACCGTGCTATTATCTTCATCAAGGTAAGACAAATAAATTATTTTAACTTTAATTTGAATTGTAATTTGAAGAACTTATTTTTATTTTAAAATATAACTTTATACAAAGATAATTTAATACCCAGTTTATTTAGTCAGGGCGTCGCCAGTTCTTTTTAACACGCTTACATTAGTTTCACCCACAGAACATAGATAAACTCTTATATCTATGTTCTGTGGTTTCACCCACAGAACATAGAACCTCACAGAACATCTATGTTCTGTGAGGTTTCACCTGTATGTTTGTATGTAACTCCTGTATGTATTTTTAATTTTTGTCGATATCTAATTGACAAAAATTAAAAATAAATGAAACATTATATTTTCAGAAAGAAATTAGGTAAGTAGGTCTTTATAAATAATCATGATTTATCAAGATTCTAAACAGGGTAAACGACCGCTTCATTTGTTGGCAGCGTTACCGACTCCATCACAACGGCGTTGAAGCTATAACAATTATGTTTACTAATAGTTAATAATATACAAAGTACCGAATTACTAAGGCTTGCAGCGTTTGACTCGTAACGTGCGAGCTAATGTAATTATACGTACAATCTCTACAGCGACGTTTAGAAGCCTTAGTAACGAGACTGCAGCGCCATATTTAGCGCAAATGCAGAAGGAGTCACGTTTGAGGAAATTCAATAAGAGTACTGTTATTAATTGAATTCCATTTACGTAAGTTAAGATCTCATTTAAATCTTTCCATTTGGCAGGGAAGGTTTGGTTTTCCAGGTAATGATAGCCTGGTAAAGTTGGAAACGTGCATAACTCGGAGCTCTTAATTACATACATTTTAATATAAAAAGCTTGGATAGTTTTTCTTTATTAAGAAATTATAATAACATTCACGATCATCATTGAAATACGATACCCTCTTTTAGTATGACTTTCACGTAGGTACAAAAAGCGAAATAAACATTCCTAATTAAAATTTCGCCTATAACCGGCTACAATGTTGGAGGAAAAATAAGTTTGCATTTTATTATTTTTTTCTGTCAGTACGACGGCAGAATAGAGTTAATTCTTTTGCCCGGCGAAGCTGGGTCGAGAAGTGGCGCCCAAATTACAACGTTCCTTTTTTAAATTTTGAAATAAGAATTTCGAGGGCCGTCCTGTGTGATTGCAACTGCTCAAATAAAATTGGAAATATTTTCTTTTGTATTTTACTCTTATACTTTAACCTTTTGGTGTTCAAAATAAGAACAGAAATTCGTAATTTATTTAAAATTACATTTTTATCCGTTCACGGCCGAACGACTGAAACTGAAACACACGTCAAATGAAATAATTTGATGAGGTCTTGCTTATACACAATAGACGACAAACGAGACGGCGCCGGCGGCGTAAACTACATATAACCGCGTACCTACTATCACAGGTCCTATGTTGTCAGCATCGAGCACATGTTGTCAGTCACGATCAATAATGTAGTAATTTTAGTAATTTAAACACATTTGACAGTTTTTTAAACATTTTCACTTGACATTGACAAAATGGGTAATCTTTGTGTCGCGAGGTAATACTCTGTTGGAGTTTCTCCCGAGTTCTTGTTGCAAAAACACTCCATTTTAAACTCAATCTATCGTACAAGTGTCGGTTACTTTAATAAAATTTTCACTTGATATTGGCGCAATGCGTAATCTTTGTGTCGCGATCGCCATTCATTTCAAAGAACGATCGCCATTCATTTCAAAGAACGATCTCCATTCATTTCAAAGAAGAAGAAGACGCAGTGGTACATGTCATCTAAGCTCCTTGATGTCATCTGATTCATCATATTAAAGGTCGTACCTCACTTATCACCTCTTTTTACCCGTCTGCAAGGAAAGAGTTATGTTTTTCACAAGTATCTTGTATGTTTGTTAGTAATATTCTTTATTACCTCATATCTTTCAAACGGCTAAACGGATTACTATAATTAAGGTATCGTTAGATTTGTCTTTACAGCCCAAGTGGTCTTAGGTAAGTGATGTTAAATAGGAGTTTCTCCCGAGTATTGTTGCAAAAACACGTGCTGAGAGAATTAATTAATTTACAAGAAGAAGATTTTAAATAGATAACGACATAGCGGCTGTGAGGTGCTATTAATAGACGTGATATTTTATTTATTTAGAATTCATCAATAGGTATGGTTTTAAAATTGAATGGCTTATCATAAGGATTTAGAAAAAGGCATATCATGACCATATATAAAACTATATATAAAAATAAAACAACTTTTACGGATTTAACTCGCGTGTTATTAGATTTTACATAATGTTATTATTGCCCGACGTTTCGTAACACTTTTCAGCGTTCGTGGTCACGGGATGGGAAACGTCGGGCAATAATAACATCATGTAAAATCTAATTACACGCGAGTTAATTCCGTAAAAGTTGTTTTATTTATAATATATATATAAAACTAAAAATATATATAAATAATAATAACTATGTTTAATAAACTTAAAAACCATTCTGCATAAAAAGACAATAAGTCTACTTAAAAGATGGAAACAAGATCAAATGTTAAAGGCAACGGAAAAGGCGAACTTAAAACATATTGATGGTAATTTGAAGAACTCATGTTCAACATAGTAACACGAAGCAGGAGGCATAGAAATTAATAATAAGTCAAATCCACGTTAGTCTTTGGTCAAATCATTCATAATGTCATGTCTCCGACTGCATGTTACTATGGTGAACAAAAGTTCTAAAAACTACCATCTATATGTTTTAAGTTTGCCTTTCATATTTGATCTTGTTTCCATATTTTCATGCAGGCGGGTTTTATAGTTTTTACTCTGAATGCTATGGAATAGCGGCTACGAACCGTAGCGCATCGCCCCATCGCATTTTTATTGTAAAAGGTAGCGATACGGTTCCGAGCTGATAAGTGTTCTACAACCTTTAAAATGAACTAAAAATCACGTGTATAGTGTTTGAAAGTGATGAGCTTCGAAATTACTCAACCGATTTTTATGACTTTTTTTAAATTCCTGGCTTTGTTCCTACTGAGGATATAGGCTATGTTTAATTTTTATCATACTAATACTATAAGCATGAACTGGACGGATTTTAATGAAACTTTATAGCAATATAGCTCATACATCAGAATAACATTATAGGCTATAATTTAATCGACATTAACGTGAGCACTATGTTTTAATACAAAAAATAAGAAAGACATAATTTTTATTTTCCCATACAAATTGTTCCTACCTGTCAAACATTTAATGGCCGTCCGTCGGTCATCAGTCATTATTCAGGCAATAACCACATGTGGCGGGTCAGCTAGTTTAATTTAGACAAACCGTTTAACCGATTTTGATGTTTTTTTTTGTATTGTGATAGACTGCTTTTTCTTCTTTATGTTGCTACATTTTTGTCCATCCTAAGGTTGCCTGGAAGAGGTCGCTCTCAGCGATAAGGCCGCCCATTGTACAATTTTATGTAAAGATTTGAGAAAATCTTCCAAAGGTACTACGACGGTGTGTAACAATAAGATTTGTTTTTGTTCTATTACACATTATACATTAACTTAAGTGGTGCTGGTGCCTTAAAATGCCCGAAATGTATCGAAAATGGAATCATCCTAAACTGCCATTAAAAAGTCTGAAATTCTAACTCAATAACTGCCCTCGCGTATTTTGATACAAAGTTTACTTGAATGCATTCGATAGAAAGTAAATTAGAGATAAAATTTTGCAATCATTCCAAGATTCACGTTTCATTTGACTTCAATTACCTCCGCTGCGCTCTTGGCAACAATTTTCATGATTCTTTTCTCCAAGCTGGGACCTTTGTGTTCTAAATTCGAATATTGTGTTCGAATTTTAATTTCCTTTTGGATCGGCTAGCAGCAGTTTTGCACTAGATCAGCTGGGAAAATAGTAAATTGTTTTTGGTGGGAGAATTTAAACGGCGGCGTAGGTACAGTTTGTCCGTTAAATTTTAAAAAAAGTTTCGTTGGCATCAGACTAATTCTCTTACATTTAGCAGTTACAATCAAGATCGAATTCTTGATAATAGATACTGTCATAGTTCTTTTCCATTTTTTATTCATAAGTAAACATGTTACTTCGGCGAACAGAACGCGAACGGCCGAAAAGTTATTTTACAAAGCCGAAAAGATTTGATTTGAATCTCGGTAGGGTGAAGTGCTTTGATATATCTGTCTTATCTAAGTATATATTTATATTTACCAAATATAAATAACGATCTATTTAGATTGAGCTATTTATTGGCTTCACTGACTTTTGCCACCGGCTTCGTTAACGTGTGTAATTAATTATGGATAATACTAGTAATCCCCATTAAAATTTAACCACCTTTATATGAATGAAAATATCAAAATGATTATTTTTGGTTATTGTACATATATGATGATTTTGTACTATGTGATATTTTAAAAACCTGTCTTAGTATAATATTGATAATGCGATTTTTCAATAATTCTGAAATGCTAAATGATTATTGGTATACTTGTCTAATTATTTCTAGACAGTTGCTAGGATGGCTTAACTGAACTGAATTAAGTCTTAAATGTAATTACGGACCCACTCTATAATTTTAAATTTTGTACAGGTGTAAAAGAAACACTCAAATCTCAGAGTGATTACAACAACTTGGAGGTTAACAAAAACATGGAGTTTCTTTGAATAAATATACAAAACTTTCCGTGTTCATATTTTATAACATTATTAAATCCACTGGATATATTTTCATACAGTTCGATCTCCACTTGACCGGGTTTTTATTAAAAACTTGCCCCTCGATTTACTGCTGAAGTTTTAGAAGTGCCACCCGCTGGCTTTTGTAGACGGGCATATTCTGTTCGTTAAGTATTTGCATGTGACTGATAGTTAGGTACCAATATTAATAATATAAAAAATTCATTATTAGGATATTTAATTATTTTTAAAGAGTTCCGCACCTATAAATCAATAAAATATAGCTATACGCTTATTGTCTCCTTATTTTATTACTAACGCCTGTCCGCGACTTCGTCAGGATTAGTACATACAAATTATAGCCTATCTATATGTATTATGATGTATGGCCTAATATTTTTGTAAAAAAATCATGAAAATCCATTCAGTAGTTTTTGCGTGGGGCGGCTTCTTTCGATAGCATTATAGCCACTCTGGCACTAGGCAAAAGGGGGTGCTTAGTCGCCAGGAGCCCGACATAACCCGTAGGCCATCCTTCAGGTATCCATTATGGTTTACATCTCCTCTTTCTCTCGGGTTCTATAAGGTCTTCTTAGCTTTTCGTTCCTCTGTTTTGTTCCTCCATGTGGGGGAAGGAAAGAGAGAGAAACAGACGGGTTAGGGGGAATATACCTATCTACAAAAGACACCTTCTTAAAAAACAGACGTCTGAAATATTATCATCTACTTTCAAGTCAGTATCCCAGCTATCTTCTCATCATAACGTCAGAATTATAACTAGCGTTTTTCCATTCTAACTAAAGTAGAGTTCGTTGATATTATTGAAGTTGTAGAATAGGGCCGCAGCTTCAATGTTATGAGTTTGGTTGCGACGCATTACTGTGTCGGTTGTAAATCTCAGTGGCTCATTAACTTAATTGAAATTTAGATTTTTAATTTAGATTGACCTGCGAATGGTACTGTCGCGTGCAGTAACTTCTAATTTCTGTCATGTTTTTATCCAAATAAAGCTTTTTTAGTTGAGTCCATAGTTTATAAACTCTTGAGGAACTAAGTATTCAGGGAATAATTTCGGTGAGCTTCAGTAAACTGCAATCAATTTATTTGTAATCTATAATATTTTACGGACCTAAAATAACTATTTCCTATTACGATACCTACCTTAAGTAAATATAAATTTCTGATAAACATATGAAAAATGCATACATACTATATAGCTCATAAACGCAGAAGGGTTGAGCAGAGCTTTAGGTTATATTTGGTTACACATATAGCTGTATCTGGCAATATGGTCCATGCATTGCCATTAAACTGTAACAGGACGCCAGCCTCTCGTGTCTATAAAAGAAGAATCAAACCCAGTTTGGATTCGTTGAACAACCAAAGCCGACAATCAGTAGGCACTCGTAATATTTTTTCGTTTAAAAACTATTTTAGTTGCGTCAAGACCTCAATTTTTATGGGAAACCTAAATAGCGCCATAACGCAAAGAATCGCAAATCATATTTAACATACAAATTGAGCACTTAATGCAACTAGGTTTTTTAATTAGAATATCATCTGAGCTAAACAGTCCTTCAGTAGCTAAGTATAGTATTATATACCCACATACACTACGCAGGCGACTAGAATATGGGGCGATCATTTGGGCTCATGAGACTAAATACAGTATAATGCTTGAAAGACTACAAAGAAAGTTCGCGCGTTGGCTCTACAAGAGACATTACGGTTACTATCCCTACTTATTCCCCTCCATGTTCGTATACGGCATGATGGGTCTTGATACTCTCGTCTCGAGAAGGAAATTCCTACTTATGGTGCACTACCTCTCGGTACTGTATCACAAGACAGATTGCCCGTGCGTACCTACTCAAGCGAAAACAGGCAGAAGAACCTTCCGGATAAGCGAGGGAAGGAGAGGGTGAATCCTTATGGATACCCTAAGGGCCGGCCCCTAGGGTTCTGTCAGACTTTTACTGACTAAATACCTCCTTATTACCTATTGCCAAAGTGGTTATAAGGCTATCAGAAGCAGCCGCCCCCTGAGGAGAGAGGGAGGTGCACACGCTGCCCTAGACATATAGACTAGGGCATATGCGTGGAAGCACGAACGGACACCATAGCGGGGCCGAACGCATGTGTGTGAGGGGACTGTTTAAGCAGTGGCGGAGAGCCACGCGACAAACCTGGATTGCCAGAAGGGGTGGGAAGTTAATATGACCGCGCTGTACGTCTGATCAGGGATATGCTCGCTCAATATAAGGATTCTGATTTCTTTGCCGATGGCCCTGCGTCTTTGGTGGCATCAACTACCCAATTACTAATTTTTCAATAAGTGACATAATTTTATTATTTATTTAGCATCCATATATGTGATCTATATCACAAATTCTAAATGATACTTAATTTTAGCTACATATGTACAGTCAGCGGTGTAAATGTGGAAATACAATTACTATTATTTTGTGTACCTACTTATCTTAAGATGAATTAAGTAATTATTTTTTGCCTAAGATAAAAGTAAGTATACATAGATAAATTACGACTGATTTTTGCTTGTGCAGTGATCCAGTGAATTTCAATCAACCTAAAAATCGTTTGCTTTTTTGTTTAAAAATACAGCAAACAAAGTATTTTGTTTTACGACGTAAAGAATCACACGTAAAAATGACTAAACATATATTCTAAATTAGTTACAAACAGCTGTGTAATTTAAATTCGCAACAAACAACTATGTAATTGTTTTGAAAGTAAAATATGGTAAAATAGTCTGCTATGGATTGACGAAGGAGAAACACAGCAAACTCATTTCTAATGCCTCGGGACAAGGTCTAATATTAATTTAACACAGAACCTACGTATTATAAATAACACATTCAAGACAAATGAGTAGGATTACCAGTGTTTTATAAAATTACTTAATTCTATAATTAGTTTTATGCTCGGGCCGCACTTGCGCCTATCGTCACGAAGCATCGTGCTAGGACACGATACACGCAGATGTGACCGGCCGTTATCGGCTATCGTCACGAATATTCGGGTTGCTTGTGCGTTATCGGCCGGGAGGCGGTACGTCAGGGTTTTAGCGCGCTAACCTATCGCGCTGCGCGGTCAGACATGCGTTGTTCATTTCGAAGGTTGTTCTCCATTAGTTCAGACGCGTACGGGTGACTAAGTATACGATACAGCTGAGTTATTTTTTATAATAAATGCATTACGTAATTATTAGCACACAATTTAGAAGTAAAGAAAGTGATTATGCATAGTTATACGCAAAGAAGGATAATAATACTACGCAATTTACACGTCTGGAAATGATTTCGGACATCTTGGATTATTGCACGATAGTTCGTGCAAATAAAGAAATGCCACATGCTTTATCGCGATAACTTTGCTCGGGCCGCACTTGCGTGTATCGTACGAAGTATCGCCACGCATTACTTCGGGACGATAGGCGCAAGTGCGGCCCCAGCATTAGAGATTTTATAATACAATAATAATGTAGGTAGAGTAAAAACATTAACAAGTGTTGAAAAAAGTACTCACTGAGAAAGTTCAAAATTAAATCAATTTTTATTCTATCACGGATTCAGTTATAATAGTCAATATGATTATACTTTTTAGGGTTCCGTACCTCAAAAGGAAAAAACGGAACCCTTATAGGATCACTTTGTCGTCCGTCTATCTGTCTGTCTGTCTGTCTGTCAAGACCCTTTATCTCAAGAACGCGTGGACGTATCAAGCTGAAATTCACATGAAATACTCAGGTCTATTGTCCCTTTAAGCAGTGAAAATATCAAACTTCTAAGTTAACGCGATCAAAAGATACAGCAGTTTATACCGACACCTTAGACAAATTTCCGACACTCGCAAAGGAATCAAAACCTACTAGGATACTTTCCGTAAACTCAGAATCTTGAAATTTGGCATGAAGCATTGTCATATAATGCAAATATAGGAAAAATTGTAAAAATCACATTTTTTTAGTTATATAATATAATAAAAATATTTTAATAAAATAAAACTTACTACCTTATTTCTCACGAACGAATAAAGGTATCGAATTGAAATTTATACCAAATATCTAGGTCTATTGTCCCTTTAAGCTGTGAAAATATCAAACTTCTAAGTTAACGCGATCAAAAGATACAGCAGTTTATACCGACACCTTAGACAAATTTCCGACACTCGCAAAGGAATCAAAACCTACAGGATACTTTCCGTAAACTCAGAATCTTGAAATTTGGCATGAAGCATTGTCATATAATGCAAATATAGGAAAAATTGTAAAAATCACATTTTTTTAGTTATATAATATAATAAAAATATTTTAATAAAATGAAACTTACTACCTTATTTCTCACGAACGAATAAAGGTATCAAATTAAAATTTATACCAAATACCTAGGTCTATTGTCCCTTTAAGCTGTGAAAATATCAAACTTCTAAGTTAACGCGATCAAAAGATACAGCAGTTTATACCGACACCTTAGACAAATTTCCGACACTCGCAAAGGAATCAAAACCTACAGGATACTTCCCGTAAACTCAGAATCTTGAAATTTGGCATGAAGCATTGTCATATAATGCAAATATAGGAAAAATTGCGAAAATCACATTTTTTTAGTTATATATTATAATATAATAAAAATATTTTAATAAAATGAAACTTACTACCTTATTGCTCACGAACGAATAAAGGTATCAAATTGAAATTTATACCAAATACCTAGGTCTAATGTCCCTTTAAGCTGTGAAAATATCAAACTTCTAAGCCAAGCCAATCAAAAGATACAGCCGATTATGTCGATATTTTCAACAAATTTCCGACACTCGCAAAGGAATCAAAACCTACAGGATACTTCCCGTAAACTCAGAATCTTGAAATTTGGCATGAATCATTGTCATATAATGCAAATATAGGAAAAATTGCGAAAATCACATTTTTTTAGTTATATAATATAATAAAAATATTTTAATAAAATGAAACTTACTACCTTATTTCTCACGAACGAATAAAGGTATCAAATTGAAATTTATACCAAATACCTAGGTCTATTGTCCCTTTAAGCAGTGAAAAAATCAAACTTCTAAGTTAACGCGATCAAAAGATACAGCAGTTTATACCGACACCTTAGACGAATTTCCGTCACACGCTAGGGAATCAAAACCTACAAGGTACTTCCCGTGAACTCAGAATTTGATTTAATACGTCATAAATTGTAAACCGCTACGTTTGTACGGCGGAACCCTCGGTGTGCGAGTCCAACTCGCACTTGGCCGGTTTTTTTTTAAATTCCGATGCACCAATTCGATGTGAAATCAACGAGTGTGCTCTAGTCCTTATTAAAAAAGTCCGCCTCATTTGGAATTCTGGAGTGTCCCGTGAAAAATAAACTAGGTCGAGGCACAGAATAACGAGAGTCCAGAAGTTAAGTTCTGGCATGCACTTGAAATGAGAAAATTGTTCGTAGATTATGACGAATTGATTTTAGTCTAACAGATATGATTGCGTCAAGTCAACGTATGCTTAACAACGTCGAACGTCGAACATCTTCAACAACGGTTGAGACGTTTTTCCAAATACCCTCGATAAGATAAGTTAAACATTTGAATTTTATC
Source organism: Elophila nymphaeata (assembly GCA_955850985.1). Taxonomy (NCBI): domain Eukaryota; kingdom Metazoa; phylum Arthropoda; class Insecta; order Lepidoptera; family Crambidae; genus Elophila; species Elophila nymphaeata. The sequence goes on along the minus strand of OY039076.1, from coordinate 11,189,448 downwards.
TCGCATGATTTGAAATGTTTGTTAATCTTAACAAATTAAATAATAAAAGAAAAACAAAAAACCTGTCATAATCACTGTATGTACTCGGAGTTTTTCCCGAGTTTTTGTTGTAATAATAGGTGTTGAGAGATAAGAGTGGCTCCATTTTTAACTCAATCTACCGTACAATTTATTGTTATTTTAGATACATATTCATTTGACATTGGCAGTGTGTAATTATTATATGTTTATTAAGAATATAATAGAATGCAAAGGACTCGTTGGGAACTTGTAAAACTTTGACACTAGACTAACCTAGGTCTTGGTAACCTGGTCTGCCGTACCAAAGGAAGAACCACGCATAGCATAATATAATGGTTTGGTTATCAACAATAAAGTAAAGTTCGTGTAATACACCTATCCTTATTCCTTAATATTATAAATGAAAAGGTGAGCTTATTTGTTTGTTTCGCTTTCACGCCTAAACCATTAAACCTATTTTGATGAAAATTGCTATAAAGATAGTTTGAGACCCCGGAAATGACATAGAATACGTTTTGGCACGATAACCGACATTAACGCGAGTGAAGCCGTGGGCGGCAGCAAGTTGTATAATATTTAGAATCTGCACTTTATTAACATGACAGGCTGGTAGCCGCAGATGGCGTTTTCAGGTTTCGAGACGGTGAGGACCTTGATGTGGCCTCTAGTCTATAACGCAAACCTTCCTAGAGGATTTCTAGTCGGTGAGCATTTCACGCTGGGAAGTCTTTACATAGATTAGAGACTCTAGCGCAGGGGTTCTTAAAGTGGACTCCGTAGCAGCTCAGTAAACCCTTAACATTTGATTAGCATTTTTTACAATCTTTCAGTAAACAACTAAACAAACAAATGTTACACTTTGAATCATCTCAAAAGAACAGGCAGATTTATGATTAAGTATTTGTTTATTATTCAAATTCATAGCCATGCGATGCTGGTAGAGTAGAATAGCATCACCCCATATCCTCCAATGGGTGCCGTAGAAGGCGACTAATGGATCAGCAAAGGGGTATTTATCCACCTTATACTCCGTCTAGCAATCCGCATTGGGAAAGCGTGGTGGACTACTGCCTAAACCTCCTTAGATGACAAGGAGAGGCCTTGTGTCCCAGCAATGGGTTGAATGTTATGGACCACTTCCAGAATTTATACTTTATAAATTCTGGAAGTGGTCCTTTTTAAGAAACCCTGCTCTAGGGCGTTCGAGCCGAAACAGGAGCGGCATGCTTTAGAAAAGCTTTCCTTCTGTTTAATCTTCACTTTGTGGTTGAAGCTGCAGAATATGTCCGCGAGACATATTTGTCGGAATTAAACTGGTGTTTCGAATGCAATGAGTTGGTGCATGTAAATAAGCTTGCAATCGGATTAGCACGAACTTTGTAGTGTGAAACGATGAATGTACTTTAATTTAGAAGTAGGTTGTGAATGCCTGTGGCCTGTTGGTTTTTAAAGCAGGGTTGCAAACAATTTTCTGCACTATTTTAACGTAATCTGAGTTGATAATAGTTTGATAGTGCACAATGCTAAATAAACGTTTCGTGGATCGTGTCGCTACGACGATTTCAAATATTCGGACATCAAAAAGAATAATGTATATCAAATATTTAGATAAATAATTATTATGGCCGTGTGATGCCGGCAGAGTAGAACAGCATCACCCCGTATCCTCCAGTAGGTGTAGTAGAAGGTGACTTGTCACGGTCTAAACCGTCTTTCAACATACTTACGTTGATTTTTAATAAAAAAAATCCATACAAAACAAAGCATCACATAACTATCAACTATAATAATTAAATATTCTAGACTAATATTAACTTTTACTTGTTTTTAAAACAAATATAAACACAGCAATTGTTATTGTGATTATACTTGTTTTCATCTGTCTACTAATGACAGTTCTCATGTCGGCTGACGACGATACCCGCTTCTAAATTCTATTATTTATAATAATGATTCTGACTACCCTCCATTTTAAAAATATCTCGAACGTTGTATACAAGCCTTTTGGCCCATCTAATTTGTGCCATAAATTAATTAAATAACTAATATATTTTAACTTGTATTTTCAGGGCATAGAAAATCTGATAAACATCTTAAATTATTTTGTTTACATGTTTTACTGCAGTAACCATAGATACAGGTACTCTGTATAAACTATCCTTTGGTTATGGTTGCATTATTCATTAAAACGGAACTCCCACTACAAATTTTGGGAAGTTTCTAGAAATTTTTGGGTATTTAAGGCGTAGCTCGGAGAAACTGGGGCTCTTCTTCCATTTTCTCCAGCTATAGTTTTCTAATCATTAGTTACGTACTTACGCGATCCCCGAACTAGGGTGAGTGTGTGTTATTAACCTATCATTTTAACGTTTTGCATCTAGCTTTTTAATAATTTAGTAAACCTAGTGTTAAATCGCAATTTCATTTAATTAACGTATTAATTATTATTTCAATTCCTTGCACTAATAGATAAGGTAACCTTAAATTGTATAGGTACTTTTTAGTAGTAAATTTGCAAAACGTTATTTATGATTATTTTGATATTTAATTCTTATACATTGTACTGAGTTTGTAATCATGTGAAACGTTCCACTAAATGGGCCGTGGACAGATTACAATCCACAGCTATATTCTTTTAACAATTAATCTCTGTAAAACTATTTTCTATGAGACCGCTAAGAAGGGTGCGTTTAGAAATCTATAACTATTTTAATTTAATATGTTGCTAAAAAGTAAATACTAATTTCTACTTGAAATTAACTGTTCTTTCTTTAAATAGTATATAGTGACCACATGTTGACCTTTGCTCAACCTTTACCCCCTATAATTTTTGATCACTTTATCATCCTTGTAGTTCTTTTATTAATTATTTTATTAAAACATTTCAATTGTAGCTTCGTCCCTTTATACCCTAACCTTAGTCGGTCGACTTTAGCGAACACCTGTTCATATCTTTTTAAATAACGTTTCAGGGATCCTGTCTACGGGCAGCCGCCTACCCTGCTGCTCCGCTGCTGTGCTTCGTGCCACCCTACCGGCCGAAGCTGAACCCACGCCGACCACGCTGGTAGTCGACGTGCCTGGTTCCTGCCGCTTCCTGCGCTAACCGCTGAAGCTAAGTCTCGTCTCCTTAAGTACGAGAACCTCAGAGCGTGTCAGTGGCGCCCAACTCGCTCAGGGTTCTTCGCTCTGTGGTTCTCATTTTTTTCTCTTTTTTTATTTTAATTTTTGTTTTAGGTGGGTACCTATTTTTTTTTATTTTTAATCTTTAGTATAATTATTCTATATAATTATATTATAAAGTGCGAATAATTTTCATTCGGTGATAGCCCTAAGCTATTACTATTCTTTTTACTAAAAAAAAGTTTAATTTTTGCCGGTTGTTAATTTTTTAGTAGCTACCCACTTAATTTTTTTTTTTCTTCTCTAACGCTGCAATTGAATTGTTTCGCACACACTCGCCTTAGTCCCTTTTGTAAACTATAGTGTTGTACTTTACTATGGCGGAAAATACAAGTATTAATTTTCTTTCATTACACAAATCCGAGCTCGAATATGAGGTTGCTTTGCGCGGGCAAACTCCGGCTGACACTGTGTTCGAATTAAGAAAGCAGATAGTGAAATTGAATAAGGAGTTTCCAACTGAAACGATTTCACTTTCGCATTTGCCTCCTTCTGAGGATTTAGACGGAGTTGTGGCTTGTCTGGATGAATCTTTTAAAAATATAAAATCTCTAAATAAAAAATTCGAAAAAATTTTATTTTTGAAAACGGAAGTCTTACTCAACCATATTTATCACCGGTTGAATAGGATCGAGGTTGACGAGGATGATTTGGATGCGGTTCTTTCAGACTGCAAACAAAATTTTGAGTCGCAAATGACCGAGCTTAGAACAATGTCACCCTCTAGTAAGACTACCTTATCTGTTGACGATTTCCAAAGGGCAATCTTTGGTCTAACTGTTGATAAAAACCGTGCTCCGGATTTATCGAAACTAAAATTTAATGGCAAGTCGTGTGTGCGTGCGTTCGTTCAAAAAGTGGACGAATTTGTTGAGGCAAGAGGCCTTGATTATGATAAGTTGCTGTCTTTTGGCTATGAAATTTTCACGGACGATGCTCTTCATTGGTTCCGGTGCATTAAGCCCAAGGTGGATAGTTGGTCTCAGGTCGTTGATGCTTTAAAATCGGATTTTAGTCCACATGATTTTGATTACCAATTTTTGTCAGAAATTAGGTGTCGTTTTCAAGGCGAAGGCGAAAATATTAGTATTTACCTATCTATAATGGATGGCATGTTCTCTCGTCTTACTAAGCCCTTGCCTGAGGTTGAAAAATTGGAGATCATTACACATAACATCCGACCTTGTTATGCTAACGCATTAGCTTCTGTTTGGCCAATATTAAATATTGACACGCTTAAGGCTGTATGCCAAAATTTCGAAAAGGTACAATGCCAGTTTAAAAAATTTAATGAGCCTTCTGCTCCTAGTTCTTCAACTCTAGCTCCTGAATTCGCTTATAAGGGCAAATCCAGCGCTTCTGTTAGTGTTGAAAAACCTACTTATAAATCTTATAACGGTACTATAAAACCGAAGTCTTTTGTTACTGCTGTAGCTTCAGCAACTCTATACTGCCCGAGGTGTCGTACTAACTCGCATAGTCTAAAGGCTTGTACACAACCAAGAACAATAATATGTTTTAAGTGTGGGAAAAAGGGTGTACGTACTCCGGATTGCACTAAATGCAACCCAAAAAACTAGTTTGCCAGGATTGGAGAAATGGCGACTCCCATCGCCCCAAATTTAATAATCTCTGCAGTGAGACCGAGTGGAATCAGTGGTTAGCCTTTGTTTCGGACGTCTTTTCTAACCACTCTGTGTCTCCAATCCTGGAATCGCAAAATGTATTTTCACGTCCTTATACAAACGTGTATGTTAATGATAAGAAACTCGTTGGTCTGTTGGATACTGGTTCAGATGTATCTTTATTGGGCAATAGTTCTAATGAATATTTCAAAAAATATAAAATTTATTCTTGTAATCCGTTACAGCTTTCTGCAGCTGGCGGTCAAAGATTTTACGCTACTAAATACCTTATTTTACCTTTAACTTTTAATACCAAAACCTATAATATAAAACTTTATATTGTACCAGAAATACAAAACAATCTAATCTTAGGTATGGATTTCTGGAGAACTTTTGGGTTGTTTCCTAGCGAACTCGATAGCCTAGTAGTCAATGCATCTCAGGAGACTAATATTACTAGCATAGCTCTTGACGAACCTAAACATGTTTTTTCATACGATCAACTAGATGAGATGCTTAAAGAGGACGTGGTCGAACCATGCGAAAGCCCCTGGTCTAATCCTATTCTTACACCTAAGAAAAACGGTAAATATGGGTTCTGTTTGGACAGTAGAAAACTAAACTCTGTCACTCGTAATTGTGGTCCTTATAATCTTCGTCGCAAAAACTTTGACTTCAACGTTAATGATATTGTCTGGCGAAAAACTTACTATCAAAGCGACAAAGATAAGCAATTTTCTAAAAAACTTGCTCCTAAATATATTAAATGTCGTATTAAATCTAAACTATCGCCCTTGGTCTATGAATTGGTTGATATGAAAGGTAAAAATCTAGGATCCTGGCATATCAAAGATTTTAAACTAAATAAATACTCTTAACTAATGTTAAATATTAAAAATTACTAACATAAAAACAATCTTAAAAAATTATTGTATTTATAGTCTAAAACTATAAATATAATAATTTCAAAAACTATAACTAACATTTAAAATACAACAAAACATACATTCTGATGTATTGTTTCTTTTTGAATAATTTAAAACAAAATATAATTATTGTTAAAATAAGGAAACAGTTCCTTATCTTATAAAGCTGTCTTGTTTTTTTGTTCACAAATGAATTTGGTTCTAACCAAATGAAATTTTTGTTGAATTCTTTTACTGGTCGTGATTTTATTGCTTTGTTTTTTTACAAAATTTTCGGCAATTAAAAATAAAATTGCTAAACAATTTTTCAAAAAAAAAATCCCTTCCATTTTTTTTTCCATTTTTAACTGGAGAATGCTGTACCTAAACTGCGCTCTTATTCTTTTATAGAATACTTTGAAGTATCTCTTGATTTTACTTTCACAGCTGTGACCTTATTGTTTTTCGGTTGCTAAACAACTGGATTACTCTCTTTTGCCTCGCATCTGTAGTCCTAGGTACTACCAAGACTCTAAATCTTGTATTGTCGATACCTCTCGTCAATGTTGCAGGGTACTCTTTTGCAGTTGTGTTGTATCTTGAGTGTCTGAATGTTCTATATAACTATTACTCTGAAGTTTTAGTTTCTTTTTGAGAGTGTAGACTTCTTTAGGGGATTTTTGTCAAGCAAAATCCTACACTAAAGGGGGGGATATGTCACGGTCTAAACCGTCTTTCAACATACTTACGTTGATTTTTAATAAAAAAAATCCATACAAAACAAAGCATCACATAACTATCAACTATAATAATTAAATATTCTAGACTAATATTAACTTTTACTTGTTTTTAAAACAAATATAAACACAGCAATTGTTATTGTGATTATACTTGTTTTCATCTGTCTACTAATGACAGTTCTCATGTCGGCTGACGACGATACCCGCTTCTAAATTCTATTATTTATAATAATGATTCTGACTACCCTCCATTTTAAAAATATCTCGAACGTTGTATACAAGCCTTTTGGCCCATCTAATTTGTGCCATAAATTAATTAAATAACTAATATATTTTAACTTGTATTTTCAGGGCATAGAAAATCTGATAAACATCTTAAATTATTTTGTTTACATGTTTTACTGCAGTAACCATAGATACAGGTACTCTGTATAAACTATCCTTTGGTTATGGTTGCATTATTCATTAAAACGGAACTCCCACTACAAATTTTGGGAAGTTTCTAGAAATTTTTGGGTATTTAAGGCGTAGCTCGGAGAAACTGGGGCTCTTCTTCCATTTTCTCCAGCTATAGTTTTCTAATCATTAGTTACGTACTTACGCGATCCCCGAACTAGGGTGAGTGTGTGTTATTAACCTATCATTTTAACGTTTTGCATCTAGCTTTTTAATAATTTAGTAAACCTAGTGTTAAATCGCAATTTCATTTAATTAACGTATTAATTATTATTTCAATTCCTTGCACTAATAGATAAGGTAACCTTAAATTGTATAGGTACTTTTTAGTAGTAAATTTTCAAAACGTTATTTATGATTATTTTGATATTTAATTCTTATACATTGTACTGAGTTTGTAATCATGTGAAACGTTCCACTAAATGGGCCGTGGACAGATTACAATCCACAGCTATATTCTTTTAACAATTAATCTCTGTAAAACTATTTTCTATGAGACCGCTAAGAAGGGTGCGTTTAGAAATCTATAACTATTTTAATTTAATATGTTGCTAAAAAGTAAATACTAATTTCTACTTGAAATTAACTGTTCTTTCTTTAAATAGTATATAGTGACCACATGTTGACCTTTGCTCAACCTTTACCCCCTATAATTTTTGATCACTTTATCATCCTTGTAGTTCTTTTATTAATTATTTTATTAAAACATTTCAATTGTAGCTTCGTCCCTTTATACCCTAACCTTAGTCGGTCGACTTTAGCGAACACCTGTTCATATCTTTTTAAATAACGTTTCAGGGATCCTATCTACGGGCAGCCGCCTACCCTGCTGCTCCGCTGCTGTGCTTCGTGCCACCCTACCGGCCGAAGCTGAACCCACGCCGACCACGCTGGTAGTCGACGTGCCTGGTTCCTGCCGCTTCCTGCGCTAACCGCTGAAGCTAAGTCTCTCTTTCTAAAGTGCGAGAACCCCAGGGCGAAAGCCCACTCACACCCTGAGCTAATAAATAGTGTTAAATTTAACCTATCTTTTATTTCTCTCTTTTCTGCACATCTGGCCGTGCTTCCCACGGTCAGAGCGTGTCAACTAATGGATCAGCAAAGGGGTATTATACCAACCGGCATGGGCAATAGTGGTGTACTACTGCCTAAACCTCCTTCGATGACAGGAGGAGAGACCTTGTATCCCAGCAGTGGGTGGAATTATAAAGGCTGTTATGACAATGATGATGATGAATCTTGAAAAATAAAAATATTTGTTTATTACAAAAATTCATTAGAATATGTCGCAAAGGTAAATTCACATCAAGCACAATATTTTGAAAGAAGACATGTTTTGAAATTGGGGGCATTCTTAATGTAATGTCTCGTCGAATAAGGGATGTCACTAAAAAAATTACAATCCATCGTCTTTATTATGATTATCAGAAACAATGTGGAATTGTGCATGTGTACCATACAGAAATAGTCTTGGCTCGCCTGTGTTCGTGAGATAAAAACTTTTTTTATATGACGAGATCGCAAACAAGCTGGCGGCCTACTTGGTGATAAGTGTTTGCCGTCGCCTATAGACACTAGAACGGTAAATCATTTAACACTGCAAGTGCGTTGCCATCCTGGGGACTATGCCTTCCATATCCAGTAATTACAATGGCTACCTTTCCCTTCAATCCTAAACACAGCGAACTGCTTCACGGCAGAAATAAGAAAGGCAGTGGTACCTACCCAGACGACCCTGCATTGGGTCTATCATATTGTAGTTGTATAGATGTACAGTAGGTATCGCTTTTCAATTTTGTTCTATAGAACGTTTTTTTCTGTTAAACTTAAAACTACAATAGGATACTCCGAATTTAATTTGATACGGTAAATTAAGTATACTAATAACAATAAAAACTAATGTCCAAAGAACCATTAAGAAAAACTTCCCGTTTTTACGCAACTATGCTCTAATTTAAATAAAAAGTAGGCAGGTAGACATATTAATTGAATCATTTGAATATTATTCTCGTTGTGAACAATAGCGTGATTATAATAGTGAACAAAAAAGAACGGTATGATACTCGTACGGTACACATTAAAGATACAACAATTATTTAAAAATATTAGAATTTACCTATTGCTTTTTTATTATTGTTTTGCGGAGTAGCTGTTTGTAACGGCTGTAACGATGTAGTAACTATCTCGGGTTCGAATCCTGGAAGTGGTAAGTATAGATTAATAATATAACATAACATATTTCCACTCTGAATTTTATCTAGCCAAAATTGAATATCATTTGGAACTTGTGTTATGGATAGGAAATATATAAACATCCATGACTCCTCTCAGGATTCGAAAACAGGTCCGCTTGATTTATGTTTGGCACTGCACCTATAACGACTATTGTAAGTAGGTAAATAAAGTTAAAACAAGTAGCCAGTAGTTTCCTGTATTTGTCTACTGAAAAATGTTAAAAAATGTAAAGGAGGGGTGAATGCTCATGGATACCCTGAGGGCCGGCCCCTAGCCCCCCCCCCCCCCAAGATTTGAAGTCCGGAGATTCGAAACGAGACTACTAACGCTTGTTCCTCCCCCTAGATCGGGCCCTGATGAGAATGATCAACTATTTTTATGCGCTTGTATGCCGCTGTCTGCAATTTTTAAATATACTTTCGCCTTGTAATTAAACCTTCTCAGTAGAATGTTTTGCCCACCAGAATTGGATTCAGAGGTCTTGGGTTCTATGCCCAGGCCAGGGAAGTACAAATTGGTCGGTTTGTTTGGTGGCTAAGACTTATAAAAAAGTGAAGACGAAGCGCTGCGGAGAACTGGGGCCGGATTTTTTTTTATTGTAATTTTGTTATTAGTCTTTATTTTATTATATTATTTTGATTAATTATTAAGGACTTGGTAATGACTCTGTCCAAATCAATACTAGGGAGAATAAAACTTGCTGAGTTTCTTGCCGATTCCTCCTGGTAGACTCTTGAACCGATGGCATCAAACTTGACTTTCATAAGTGTACAAATTGTATCTAAATGAATAAAAAAGTTTGAGTTTATGCCTGGCCTGCCGCCCATGCACTTACAAAGTTACACACATGTAACGAAGGCGTACTTTCGTTATATGCGTGTAACTATGTAAGTAACACGGGCGACTGAGACTGGTGGTATGACTCCATTTAAACTTACCTGGCTCACTACCACTCTAATGCCCATAGCAGACGATATTATTTTTGGGAAATCTAGTTCATAACATGATCTAATTTTGTGAAATTTACGCGACTTTATTTACTTAGTGAAGATCATGGTCGCAGACTGGCACAGACAAAAACACGTCACACGCCGGATAACAGTTTTAATAGCACTATTGTATTCCGACAGTTCACGATCAAATGGCAAGTCTCTCAGTGGTTGAAGGCTTCAGGTTAAGCTTGCTTCCAACTTCGGCCGTGCCATAACATACCATCTGGTGACAATGAGGACCAATAACTTTCCCATAATTGCTATTACACTATCCAGTAATATTTCCGGACTGCTGAGTAATTTAGAGAGTAACATCTGTCCGGCAGAGTAGAATAGCATCATCCCATATCCCCTTGGGTGTCGCGCGACCTCCTGGAGGTCGCTGTCAAAAACGCCTGTGTGTCGGCCGACCTCCTGGAGGTCGATCCCCCCTCCACTGTTTTGAAATGTTACAAAATGGCGGCCGACACAATAGGGGATATCCTCCAATGGGTGTCGTAGAAGACGACTAACGGATCAGCAAAGGGGTATTGATCTCCTTGTACTCCGTCCAGCAATCCGCATTGGGCAAGCGTGGTGGACTACTGCCTACACCTCCTTCGAAGGCAAGGAGAGGCCTTGTGTCCCAACAGTGGGTCGAATTACAAAGGCTTTTATGATATGATGATGATCTGTCCTCGTTGCTAGTTTTTAGGGTTCCGTACCCAAAGGGTAAAACGGGACCCTATTACTAAGACTCCGCTGTCCGTCTGTCATTAGGCTGTATCTCATGAGCCGTGATAGTCAGACAGTTGAAATTTTCACAGATGATGTATTTCCGTTACCGCTATGATAAAAAAATACTAATAAACAGAATAAAATAAACATTTAAGGGGACATCTATATAACAAATTCGGGCACATTGCGAGGAGGACTGACGGCCAATGAGGCGGAAAGGTCCTTGAGTGGCGACCACGTACCGGGAAACGCAGCGTTGGTAGGCCCCCCACAAGGTGGACTGACGATCTGGTAAAGGTCGCGGGAAGCCGCTGGATGCGGGCAGCGCAGAACCGACCGGTTTGGATCATATGTCCAACAGTGGGCGTCTCTCGGCTGAAATGATGATATAATTATATATCCAGTAATGGTTAACTAAATGGGAACATAATTTTTCTGCAACCAAGTTAATACATACTCAATTTCTTTCTCATTAATCACATATCTTAGGTTGAGTGCAGGCTGTGCCAAGTAAGTATTAATTGACTTTCGTCAGAAGGTGCGGAGAACAATAAATAATTATAATATACATATAAAGCATGGTGTATGTATATAATTATATATAATAGTTTATATTGTTTCATCTATTGCCTATCTATTAAGTTGCTTAATTGGATTATATATGCTGTTTACACATATTTGTGGAGTTCCAGCCTATAATTGTTACTTAATTTGTCGAGTCCTCCACCTAATGTCTGTTGTAAATCTGTATTGTGTGACAAATAAAATAAATAAAAAATAAATAAATTCGGTATTGTATAAACTTTCAATGGTGGGAGTTTTTCGCAATAGTTGAAGACGCGTGACCGAGAATTAACAGTAGGTACTGAAACTTCGTGTTCAGCTGTAATTAATTAGGCAACTTGGTTAAGCCAGAATTCTGCTTACGGATTGCGATCACAAAAAGCTAAGCGGAGTATTGAGGGCGGTTTAGGGATGGGTGATAAAATATTGAAATGTTTTAAGATTTTAAGTTCGATATTGGCGTGTATTCCCAGTAGTTCTAGTGGAGTAATCCCATGATGGAACTACTGGTATTTTTTGCCCCAGAGGTTCAGGAACAAATTAGCCTACGTTGTCGGTTTTTGAAAAAAAAAATGTTTATGTCTACTTACGGACTACGAAATGAAACACATAGGTACAGTCAACAGCACGTCGGGCTATACAAAACTGTCAATTTCTCCGAACGATTTTCAACCTAAGACCACTCAATATAATGTGCATAATCTATTGGGAAAATTTAACAGTTTGTGGCAACCCAACGTGCTGTTGTCTGTACTTACTAATAATTACAACACAAATACTATTACAACACAATTTTTGATGTTTCATGTTCTGATGACTGTTATCAATTACTTATTTGATGTTTTGTTGAGTTACTTATTATAATAGTGTGACATGTTACCATGACGTTTTTATTATTGAAATTATATTATAAATAACTTAAATAACTGTATATAAACTATACGTTTTATGCGTTTGAGCATGGAACTACTGGGAAATTGAAATCCCAATAGTCCAGTAAGTGGAACCTCTGGGAAAAAAATACCAGTAGTCCCATGATGGGACTAGTGGGAATACACGGATATTGGAGCCCTCGTCTTAGGAAAACATCGTCTTATAGAAGAAGAAGAAGAAAAACTGTTTATTTGGCACTAAAACTATAAATACATTTTTATGACATTCAAAAGGTCTAATCATTTCCCAACCCTGCATCCAATTTTATTTTGGGGTCGGTAGGTACACTATGTATAAATAATTGTATTTTTAATACTAACCACGCAAACACGGTTATTATCTATAACGCAAACGTCTGGGCGAGTATTGTTGCCTAAAAATTTTGGCGCTTGCAACTAATGTACACAAGTATAGAATCTAATTTTTAAAACAATATAGTTAACAACAGTTTCTAATATACTGATGCGCAAAAATAACTTGTCACTAATTTCATTGAGCTCAGTACCAAAGAAATTGCGCTACACCCTGAGGCAACACCATTTAATTTCGTATATTAATATGAAACAGTTTACTTTCGGAAACAAAATCATTTACGGCTGTCCGCTGCCGACAGACAAAAGCTGGTAATAGTCTCCTGATTCCTGCATTGTTCCTTTTTCATTGCCATTGCATTTTCAAGCTTAACTATCAGCATTAAAGTCCTTATAGGATGCACAAATTCAATCGGTAATTTGTGAAATATTCTCTTACCGTTAAAGTAGGTCTTGCATTCCCACCCTTATCGAGAAGGAAATAGAGATGAGATTTCGAGTCTGCTTTGCTGCCAACCACAGACCGCAGACATCTGCTAAGCTTGACACCTAAGTTGTATGAGGAATTGTTGTTATATAAGATTTTGTATGCTCTCATCATCTATGCGGTTGTAATCTGCAGGTTCGCCGCGACAAATATTGTTTTAATTAATTATTTTGCTCGAAAATGCTTGCGCACTGTGCGGTTATTGTTCATCTGAGCTTATGAATATTTATGGCCGTGAGCTTACTTTTAGTTTTTGGATACAATAGATCAAGACTAATATTTTTAATTGTTGGATTATAGCCATTTTTGTCTGTCTTAAATGTGGGTAAGTACTTACATCGATATATCTACGTATAGAAAGTGCGGTTAGCCTTGGATAATACTTTAACCAGTAGATAACTTTGGTGCCTTATCTTAAGTAGATATTACGTCGAAACAATACTAAAGTGTGACTACTAAACTTGCCGACGGTGCATGATGATTTGCGGAATTTGGTTGTTGCCTCGCTGCTGACCACGCAGCCGAATGTCCAATGTTCAGCTCTGTGGCTCAGCTGGTAGCTCGAACCCATACTCTGTTAACTTAAGTTTTATAATTTGCTGATGAGTTCACTTTAAAATGTAGTTTAACTAGCAATAAACACCACTACATATACATACATACATAGCGTCCTCGCTTCATGCATAAATTAAATAGACAAAGGCGGTTTGGCGTTGGCTGTTGCCAACACTGTCGCTATTCAGAATGAATGTTGTTTCGGTCATGTCAAAGAGATTTTTTTTGTAAAAATGTCACATCAATCGGCCTTTGAAACTTTCCATCGTAACGTGTAATCTAAAGGCAAATATTTTTTTTTAACGAAAGTTGATAAAAAATATTTCCAAGGAGGGTTGGTATATGGAAAGAATTCACTGCTTGCGGCGAAGCCGTTGACAAAAAGCTAGTATAATGATAAGTAAAGAGTAAAAGTCGTTTTTCTGACGTGACATTAGTTCACAGTGTTCGCTGCCGTAAACTGCATAGGTGTACTTACCGCTATGCAGTTTTTGCAGTGAGAACCAACGACGTTATGGCCCGGAGACCGTTACGATGTCTTAAGAGGAAGTCACCGTTAAAAAATTGGTTTTGTTATGGCAACAAAACATTTAGGTATATTGTACCTAACATATTTCTCTTATTTAAATTTGTATATTAGTACGGTGATACATAGGTACCTATATCATATTTTAGCAAAAACATTTCAACTAAATTTTGCCTTATGTAAAAATTTTATTTTTGCGTTTACAAACGCGTAAATATTAATACTAGAAAAATGCACTATAAAAACATAAGCACCAAGCACTGACAAATTTCGACAGCGAAAAGCAGTGTAATTGGTCGTAATCGGCGTAATTGGTCAACGCAGCTGCCCGGATTGCGGAAGATGCGGCTTCGAGTCGATTTTTTTCAGTGCATTTTTCTAGTATTAAAATTTTACCTGTAATCATTAGCATTTCGTACAGGTACAAACAGCTGCCAGTAAAACTACGAATTTCAATAAGTTTTTAACATAATTCTAATGCAATAGAGTAAAGAATTTTGAGAAATTTTGACAGTTTCTAATAGCCTGGAGCCGTCTGTGATTTAAGAAGTCTTTGAAAAACATCATCATTTTCCGTCAGGTGAAATAAGGCTAGCCATGTGATGCCGGCAGAGAAGAATATCATCACCCATATCCTCCAATGGGTGTCGTGGAAGGCGTCTATTGGATCAGCAAAGGGGTACTACAGCCTAAAACTCCTTCGATGACAAGGAGAGGCCTTGTGTCCTTGCAGTGGGTCGTATTATATAAGGTTGTTATGATAAGGCAAATAATAAAGGCAAATTTGCTTTCGCTTTCTCAGGCAAAAACAGCTACATCGTCAAGATCGAAGACTGAGCCTAAAACTCAGCAGTTCAGCACTAAATTAGGTGACAAGGCGTATGCACGCAGATCCCGAAACGCCCCCATAAAGGTCTTAGGAGTACCGGTCGTTTTTTGTGGGTAGAACCGGGGTCAATGTCTAAGCGTCGGAGAGTCCCACACATATCGTATCGTCTAGGCAACGTCATAAGTCTCGATTTTTAAAAAGGTACCAATAACTGTCCATGACCAGCCATTACAATATACGTAATAGTAACTAACAAAATACTAAGCCCTACTTTGAACGCTGGCGACAAGTTCCACGCGAAACTAGGCCAAAATACGACCCTTCGCCGAAACTAATAGCGTTACAAAAGTTTTTCTACCACAAATGGGATTTACAGCTATTTGACTATTGTTCCTCGAACTAGTCCCGTTGGTGTACTTAATGGAACGTTTTAGGGTTACACATGACAAAATGGTTTTTTTTCTTCAAAATGACGGTGAAACTCTTCATCTCCCGTTCCCGATAAAGCTGAAAGTGGAAACAAACTTCACCTGGGTACTTCATCCAGAGTGACTAGCTTCTTGCTTCCCGACGGAACTTGTACGAAACGAAAATTTTGATTGAGATTATCTAAACTGCAAACGAGTGTACTACATGAGTTCGACAAACGGATATGCGAATAACGTTTGTACGACATAACTTTACTTCGATTAAATATAAGTCGAATGACGCTAGTGCGACATACTGAAGGTCGACATCACCCTCGTGCGACACCGAAGACACTACATAGGCAATAATGATAATTATCTTGATCTGACGACCATCATAGTTCAGCTACTTACCATCTGTCACGAATTGAAAACGGCTATAAACACGATTATATGAGGCCGTCGAGGTGATTAGTATAGCTGCCTACACATCAAGCGGTCCGGGTTCGACTCCTGGTAGCGGCAAATATTTGTGTGATGAACACGAATATTTGTTTGCTAGTCTTGGTTGTTTATATATTTAAGTTCATACATAAAATATCTCGAATCTATCAAAGAGGAAGAATATCAAAGAGCTAGAATCTATCAACATTACCCAATAAGTTTTGACATTTGAATTAGGAAGGAACTGGCTTCTTTACCACAAATTTACTTTTACAGAAGTCAGGGCTACATTAAACATGTACATCGGTGATTGTTGCAATAAAGACATTTTCATTCATTTTCATCTAAAATTATTATGTAATTATATTAAGAATGTCCGTCATCTATCACATACACAACACAAGTTCATAAAGAGAGAAGAGATATGATCTCCTCTGTCTACACAAAATTATCCATTCAACCATTGATTCATCAAGCTTGAATTCCTCAATCGATATCAATACCAGGCATAAATCGCGTTACTCAAATACTTTCAACATCCAGGTATACAAAAATAATACGTCCTTTTACAACCCTATTGTGAGAATGTGTCGCACTTACAATGAAATGCAACGTGTTTATAAGCAAATACACATATTTAATAACAGTTTTTCTAAGTTCAAAAGAACAATATCGGATATACTCAAACCCTAAGCATCCTCAACTATATTTTTTTACTCTATTTTTGCACTTGTTTTTTTTTCTTTTTAGTTTAGATATATACAATATAGGTTACCAGTAGTTAAGTTATATTAATGTGCATGTTGTGTACACTCAATCTGGATTATTGTCTTGTATAATTTTTTAGTCCATATTTCTGAGCTTATGTAATGACCATAATCTGTCAGTGTACCTATCTCAAATAAATAAATAAATAAATAATGATACTTACTTTGGGCTAGATAATTGGTGTGAGCGTGAAATATATTATTTATTATTATCTCAATGCCCTTTAATTTTGTCTGGGTCGTCTATATAGGTACTGTCCCCTTGACAGTCTCTAACGCCCACAAGGGGGAGTTATTGTCCACTTTGAGAACCCATGTCCTAGGTGAAGTTAGGGCGAGCATTTCCGGGAGCTGTAGGCATATTAATGGTGGAATACGGAGGGCATGAAAAACAAAAGAGGCCCTTTTCAGGGCCAGCGGAGCCTTGTGCTTGGTGGGGGCTAGTCTCCAAGACCGTCAACGCGAATGATGCAACAGTTGGGCTTAAAAGGGCGGGCACAGATGGTTTCCCAGTGACAACGAAAGCTTCGCGATCGTATGCCTCGGCAGAATGCCCGGAGAGGATGCTTATTATAGTGGGGGAAACGCCTCTACCTCTGAGTCCCACATACCCTAAGTAAATGAATTAGATCTTTCCGTTAATAATAAAGAATGTATGGGTAATTGTTTTAAAATTTAATTCAGTGCCAACTTTAAAAAAAACCCTATCGAATTATTTCTAATCGTGTATTTATTTTTTGCACTCACTAGGTAAATAGCTGCTACTTTATTGTTTATGTTATAATAATAAAAATACAAACGTTCTTCTCCTAATTTGGGAGATTCTCGCCTTAAAATAAGCCCTACCTCGCCTTAAAACAATTAATGGTTCTTAAGATTTTATATCATACAAAATTTTATATCAGAGAATCAGGTAGCCATAGCCACTTAAGTATCGTGATACGGACGGCGAGATGTATTTTTTGTTTTAATTTAGCACTTTCAAGAGAATTTATGATGAAATGATAAAATATTCCTTACTTTGCTTATTTATGCCATATTTATGTTCAAGCATAACCCTAGAGCTCATGCAAAATAAATTGAGGGGATATTTGCATAATGCGTCTAAGTAATGTCAAAAGAAGCTGAATCGTACAATTATTTATTGAATTTGCCTTTTGCCGTCAGATTTGTTTATTTTCGAAGTGTGCTGTCGATCGTGTGTATCATATTAGTGCTTAAAGAATCAACGAAAATCGAACTTCTTTTATTTCTTTTTTTCGTACGCTATTTAATTGATTTAGAGACAGTTTAATAATACCCTGCCTAATGCAGTCATAAAGATGAGTATCATCATCGTAATATCAGCCAAGAGATGCCCACGTTTGGACATAGGCCTCCACAAAGGCTCTCAAAGCTGATCGGTCCTGCGCTGCCCTCATCCAGCGGCTTCCCGGGACCTTTACCAGATCGTCGATCCACCTTGTGGGGACGCTGCGTCTCCCGTTGGGAGTTAAACCGTACCATCCCGTTCAAAGTTATTTTTTTTGACCAAGCGGAGTGGACTATTTGTGGGAGAGTCTAATCTACGTATCTGTGTGATCGGTAGGTAGACGATATGCACAAGTATTTCATGATCTGGCCAATTATACGATCGGGCCACGACATATACGACGATGTATCGTACAGTTTCAACCTAGCTACCTATTGTATTTTAAGTTATGTGTAATGTAAGTAATTCTAGTTCTCCTAATTGGCCTCATTTGCTAGTTATATGTCTATTTGGGATCCACGTCCGGAAGCTTCCTCGTGGAGGACCCTGGTAACGTGGTGCGGAAACTTTCTCTTCGGGTGTGTGGCTTTTGATATCAAGTGTCCTTGGCATTCGAGGTCACATGCCATCGTCAAGTTGTTTTTGTTTTCCCACCTCGGCTAGTTCCGGACGGCCCCTTTCAGGGTCGCGATCGCGCCCGAAGTCCCCGGATGCGGTCCGATGGCTGCTCCTGGTGTCCTCGTCAGGAGGACGCGCCAGGTCGAGGAGCCGTCGGTGAGGAGGCGGCCTATAAGGCCAGCGTCGGCCAGCGGCCCACAGGGGCTGGCCTCAGTCGGTAGTCTCTGTGGGCTAAAGGCCACCAATTGGTGCACAAGGAGTGCCTAGACGGGCAGCGTTGGAACGGTCTCGGTGTAGTTGCGCTCACGTGCGCAGATCCCGAGCCGTCCCGCAATAGCGCACTGGAGGTCAGGCCGGGGAGGATGTTTAGTGGGTATGGAGGGAACGCCTTTACCTCGAGTCCCACATAACCCCTGCGGTTAGCACCACCCCGCAGGGATGATGCGTAAAATGCATTTGACCTCCTCGACAAAAAAAAATAAAAACAAAAGCTATATGTCTATTTAGTTGATAAGCTAGCTGTTGGTCTTCCTAGACATAAATAAATATATATAAAATAATAAATTTGAGGGTAATTTACTTACCCTGTGTAAACACAGCCTTTGCAGACTCAGCACACGGCTTTTATAGACGTTAGTAAACAACTGCATTAAGCGCTAGCGCATGCCAGCTGTTGGAAATTGTGAAAAGCTGAAAATGAAACTTTCTTCTTCTTTGCTCTCAGTGACAATGTAATAAGAAAAAGTAACAAAATACAATCAATAAAAACATAGAAAAACAATAGACAATATAAAAGAGTATATACTGTATGTTGCCAGCTTTGCATAGTCAACATGGTCCCCCCGGTGTGGCAACACAAAAACTTAGGAGTGACTATGCTAAGTTGGTAGGAAGAATTAAACGTATCAAGTATCTATAATTAAATTACCTAAGATAGGTAAGATAAACGTAATAAAGCTGTTTAACTGGACTCCTTACTGTGGGTTGAAGGGGAGTATAAAAAGAGAAAAAAGAACCCAGAGCGAGGATGGCGGGAGTAGAATAGAACCCGGAGGATGGCAGTAGTAGTCCTTGTAGAGTCGAAGCTTGGCTGAAGATTCTCAAATTTGTGCATGTGCATGCATGATGGTAGCTTGACCGCAGATATTCAAAATCGTACGTGTGCCAGTGTTTGTAGAGGGAAATGTCTTTGGGTTGTGCGGTAAATATCGAAACTCGTAGAAAAACTTCGACGCGCAGACTCAGGAAAGCCGTACCCACCAATTGAAATTCCAAATGGAAGTCATCAGGCATCGGCAGGTCCTCCACGTCCAGTGTTAATGGGCTGACGTCAGTCATTCGTAGAGTAAGAACGACTAGAAGTAGTCCCGTCGCAGTTTATTTGTAGAAAGCCAGACGTCATAATTACGCCTGGCGGTGGCGAACAGTGACTTTTCTTCATAGCCGGACGAAGACCAACGTAGTGGAAACCCCCGAAGAAAAATGTAGCCGGTGACCTCGTCGTGGGCAAAGTAGGCGTCGTCTTGCACACCGAAGAAAGAGCAACCGCACAATAGTCCCTCGGTCCATCACGTATCATCAAGCAGCCTCGCAGGTAGCCATCTTCAAATACGATGAGTTCTTGAAAGTAATTCTCCCGCATGTAGTAAAGCTGGATAATCGTACTCGTCCCCATATGAGCCCAGTTACAAACTAAACAATCTTCTATAAAATAATAAAAACCACAATTATATAAAAAACAACATTAATTTTAGTTATGCAAACGAAACAATCTGTCTACCTAAAAAACAAATTCACAACTGAACTCAAGGTTTAAAAGTAGTAGGTAGGAGGCTTGACAACTCTTGTGACCGTTGTAAAAAAGTTAAAGCAAAAGCGGTAAGGAACCACAAAAATCGCCAAGAAAAATTTTGATAATTATCTATCTTCCTACGCATTATACGCATAGCGTCGTCGCTCACAACAGTTAAAGGACATACAATCACAAAAAAAAAACAAGTTTAAATGAGCCGACGTCGCTATGCTGTACCAAAGAACAGTCGAAAAGACAGTAGACTGAAACGTCAAAAGCTTGTGCTTTGATATTGCAAAACGCAGCGCCAAAAGCCTACGTTCTCATAATGCAAAAATATTTGGCGATAGCCGCGGTAAAGCGAAAGGAAAACAGCGTGAGTTGTGAGGCTCACCGGTGGGGTATAAGCGAGAACATCATACTTTGGTCAGGGCAATAATCTAATGAGCGATGTAAGGTGAAAGCCAAAGCATGACGCTCATGCATCTAAAATAATACCCAACAAAAAAAACAGTAAACGTTATCAAAGGCAAAAAAACAGCCATTGGTGCCAGTAAATGCACTTGTTGAAAACTAAACTACGAAAATGAAATGAACAAACTGAACCGACACTAGCTAAATCGTGAAAAAACCCAAATAAAATCATTCAAACTAACTGTGAAGATGTATGAAAGAAAAATAAACTAAACAACTAAGTGACACCTGTTGCCATGGTAACCAGAGAGTTGTTGTCGGCGTGAACCGAAACCTCTGGTAGCCTAGGTAAACTACGAATTAAGGCGAGTTCCGTCAAAATAATTCGCTCTGGACGGGCGAACGCATCCTTGAGAGCTCGAATTACTTCAGCCGAGTCGCGAGCGACTGCAATGAGAACACTCACGCATTCGCGCGCGGCCCCGCGTTAAGCAACACTAATTCTAGCTAAATTTTCGGAAGCCGAATACGACGAGCCCGTGGCGTCATAAAGCCTTTTAAAAATGAGCCAGTCGGTCGGGTATCCGCTAAAGATAGGCAACGAAATTGTATGATTACCACCTACCTTTTTACTAGATGCTCCAGCAGCCACCTCGGCGATGGCAGAGGCCAATTTTAGTATATTTTGTGAAGTATGAAATTCTATATTATCTTTATTGATGTTATAATTTTGCTGTAGAGTGCCTAATGTAGAGTGTAAATGTGTAGGAGCCCCGTTGACATGTGCGTTGCACTGCCTTGTAGGAGCGTGACAGGGGGGCGCCAACGGGGTGTGGCATGAGGCCACAGATGCGTGGCAAGAGCAGCCATGAAAAGCTACTACGCAGGGAGGAACCTGCTGCACGGCAGTCGGCGCGGGAACCGCGGGGCCCTCGAAAAGCGCGGTATGCGCTAGGGCCTCCGTAGGCAAACCCCCAAAAGGCGCCGTATGGGCCAGGGGTTCCACGGGCGGGTCCTCAAAAAGCGCCTCATGCGCAGAGGGCCCGACCTGCGAGCTGCCGTGATCTTCAACCCACGCTTGCGTTCGACTACCATGACTGCGTGAATACTGGGAGGCGGTACGGCTACCGGAACTTATATTAGCAAGTTGGGCGAGGCGTTCCGCTTCAGCGGCGGCGCGCTCCGCTGCGACCACCCGGACAGCGGCGGCAAGCTGGGCTTCAGCCACGCGAGCAGCACGGTCGGCCTCAGCCACGCGAGCAGCGCGGTCGGCCTCAGCCACGCGAGCAGCGCGGTCGGCCTCAGCTACAGCAGCGGCGACCTCAGCGGCAGCTAGCTCCCGCTCCGCTTTAGCCGTGCGCTCGGCATACGCTGCTTCTATTTGAAGCCGTACCGAAGAAGAAAGTTTATTTGAGGACTTACCACTACCTTTGCTTAAACCGGCATTCTGAGCCTCCATAGCTTTTTTAGATCTCGTGAGCATCTTTTATCCCGCTTCAGACACCACTTTGTTGGAAATTGTGAAAAGCTGAAAATTAAACTTTCTTCTTCTTTGCTCTCAGTGACAATGTAATAAGAAAAAGTAACAAAATACAATCAATAAAAACATAGAAAAACAATAGACAATATAAAAGAGTATATACTGTATGTTGCCAGCTTTGCATAGTCAACACCAGCTTTTAAAGACCCTTAAAAATGGACGCTAACTTAATGCGGACTACGCAGTTGGTATACTGTGCTGTACCTAAATTTACTGCGTCTAAACCGCAATTATGCAACTGGATTGCCGTTCATTTGCAGACTCTATACATTATTTTCTTAAAAGATTATTCAACGTTTTATATTTTTCATGTAATATATTAAGGCGGGAGAAATAAAACAGTTCGTAAATCTCTAACTTTATGAATAAAGAGCATTTGTCTGAAAATATGATTAGACTTCGTCTAGAAGGATCTAATATTGGATATTGCACCGTCATTCATAACCTGAGGTGTGTCTGCTGGGTGCGGGCGACGCCCCTTGCTGATTAGTTTTAAATTGGAGGCAGATGGATTCATATTTCCCGAACGTTCACATTAATCTAATGAATTTGTGTGTCTGGTGTTGCAAGTGTAATTTTGTTTGTTTCTCTTAGTAAATGAATTCCTTAGCTTATAATACAGCATTGGTTTATACTACATCTCTGAAAATTACGTGATCTAATAGGCAACTGCGTCACACACACGTTGACGCCAAAAAGTATATGTCTGCCCCTCAGCATATCAGAATATGATCTGAAGAAAATATGCTCTACGAAAGAAAAGAAAACAGCATTATCAAGTCATCACTCATCAAAACTGTCAAATTTCCTAAATAAATTTTCAACCATATTCCACAGTAGGTATCATTAATAGAGTTCATATAAGTCTATTGAACTAGAAGTAGACTATTCAGTTTAAAATTGGAGGCACAAGAGACACAACGCCCAGGGAAATATTTGAGGATCTAGAAGTGACAACTTTCAGGACGACTATCAGGGTGAGAAACACATCCTGAAAGTAGTTTAACACGTTAATCATACTCCTAAAGTGACTTTCAAAAATATGTTTTTCTTCTTTTAAACTATTATTGCAGCTTACTTCGTAATTTCATTTTGACGAGATATTGATACATAATAGTTATGTAAAAGGAAAATAATTTAGTATTGAAATGTATGCAAATTTATACAATTTGTGGAGCGGGCGTCCCGGTATAAATTAGGGTAAGTTAAAACAAAACATTTTAAGAACTTTTTAATAAAAAAGGTTTTAATCACGATCATTAGTGTTTTCCGACATTTACATGAATTAATCCCGGATGACTTTATTCATGAGGGCTTTGAATTGAATAAGGGAATTAAAATAATTTCATTATTTTTTACATTTACGGTGCTTTAACGGGAAGCAGAAATCAGCGTCTCATAAAACCAATAGTCCTCTTAATGATATCCTTTTCAATAAAAAAAAATACTATATTTCAAAATAAAATGTGTATCGCTTGTATAGCTTTTATTTTGATGTCATAACGCATGTTAAATTTGGTTGCAATAAGTTAAAGCATTTCCTTTATAAGAAATATCTATTAAATTTGAAAAAGTATGCTTTTGTTATATTTATATAATACAATAATCTACAATAAAATTTTAAAAAAAGTTCGTAATTTATGATTCATATTCTGACTGATTGTATAATTTGCAAGTTTTCTGTATTAGTCAACTAATAAATACTATTAATAAAAGGTTTTTATGATTATTATTTGAACTAATTGTATAATTTGCAAGTGTTTTGTGTTTGTCAACTAATAAAGTCGATTACTAAAATTTTTTTTTTTACTTATTAATTTTATACATAATTAGATATACTAATTTACGTACTCGTACGAGGACACGATCCGGGTGTACTCGTCTGGGGACGTAAAGAAAATCTATAAGGAAAATTCGTATAATTTTTTAAATATTTTTTGTGAACTTATATATATATATATATATATATGTCTAATCCAAAGGAAAAATTACAAAAAACAACGTTTATTCGCTTAAAAAATTCTCCGGACTCAGGAGGATAAGTACAAAAGATACCCAATACTTGGTTCATAATAAAAGTAAACCAAATCCTCCTAAGAATCAAGAACCTCTCACACGCCTATGATAAGATAATTAGCGACTTTTATAGAGATAACTAGGCACACAACTCATATTTCTCATTTCAACATTTCTATAGAAGTCAGAGAAAGCTATAAGCAATAAAAAAATCCCCCTAAATTCGGTAAAATCACAGTTTTAGTTTTAAGCAACATTAAATCAAACTCATGAACGGTAATGTCAAGGGAATGACAATAATAAAAGAAACTTTATGAGCTCCGAGGAAGACCTTCGAGCAATAAAACCTAAGGAGTATTACATAAATCATCGGCCTCCCGTCCTAATAAATGAAAAAGGGAATCTGGCATATTTGGACGCTGATGTGGGCGAATAGGTACTTGCCTTTTCTTAATTTTTTCCTGAGTAGCCTTGAAGACAAGCAATAGCGTCTTATTAGATAGACAGGGGCGGACATTTTGTACGCGAGCTTGTGAATTGCAGCATTAAAGTCGACAAAGATCCAACATCCTCGAAATTAGAATATTAAAGGTACGTTCCAACATATGGCGCCCATAACACCTAGTTTGTCTCTAATAGAAAACTCCTAAAACTACTTTACAAATTATGATTTATTCCTGAAAAGTATGTACCTAAGCTTACTCGCAATATTAGTGTCCGTAGTATCAAAATTATGAAAAGAAGATTATATGATTTTAATGCTCTCCCCACAGTCGCATTTCACCGGTAGATATGGCGAAATCAGACGCGTTATTGCGATAATGCGAAGATAGTAATATAATTAAACTTACTATGTACAATATAGTGCTAAGCTTTTTTTTTTATATTTGATAGGCTGAGCGTTTGGCCACAATCTCACCTGATGTGAAGCGAAGATGTGGCCTAAGATGGTACACGCTCGCCTAGAAGATGCTTGTTCACTCTGGCCTTAAAGATATCCAGATTATATTGATTCGGGAAAACAGACCTTGGCAACGAGTTCCACTCCTTAGCTGTGCGCATAATGAAAGAGGAAGCAAAGCGCTTCGTGCGGATGGGAGGTATATCAACAACGTAAGGGTGAAAACCTTCACCGCGTCTGGTCGTCCGGTGGTGAAAAGGGGCTGGGGGGATCAAATTATGAAGAACCTCCGCACACTCTCCGAAATGCAACCGATAAAAGACCGAGAGGCAAGCTACACGCCTTCGGTGGTCAAGGCTCTGGAGATTAGCCTCAGCGAGTGCCTCACTACCGATGAGTCGCCTCGCTCGGTGCTCCACCGAATCCAGTGCATCCAACTGATAACGTGCAGATCCGTCCCAAAGGTGACAACAGTACTCCATGCAGGAGCGTACTTGGGCTCGATAAAGACGTAGGAGCTGCTCAGATGTAAAATATCGTTTCACCTTTGAAAGAATGCCAAGTTTTTTGGCTGCAGTTTCAGCAATGGATTCGATGTAGCGACCGAAATTGAGATTGGCAGAGATATCTACACCCAAGAGGTCCAGATGGTCGTTAACCGGAACGGAGACATTTCGGAAAGTCGGACTCAGATGGGAGTCCGTTTCGCCGAGAACAGACATGCCTGCGTTTTGGACGGAATGAACCCAACCAAGTTGGCCTCACCCCAGAGGGAAACAGCTTCCTGAATACCTGAAATCAGTTTGGGATAGGTAAACTGAATTCAGGCGTTCAGGAGTTATTTCACAAAACTGAAACAGCTTATTTTGTAGACAATTATGCGATGATGCTAATTAAAAAAGTTAAACGTAAGTTTTTATTCTTGTTTTGCGTTCTAGAATCAGACAAAGGCCTAAAAGCCGCTAATCTAAAGTGCTACCATTATTGTTCTCCTTAAGAATTTGATGTCGCAAATTGTCGATCCAAGGCATTGTTAAGATAATTCATAAAGGAGTAGTGGATTGCTCAATGTAAGAAATATCGCGTAAATGTTATTTTGTAGCAGTGTTAATTACGGTTTCAATAATAAATTATAAATATTATCTATACTAGTATTATGAAGCTGAAGAGTTTGTTTGTTTGTTTTAACGCGCTAATCTCAGCAACTACTGGTGCGAATTGAAAAATTCTTTTTGTGTTGGATAGTCCATTTATCGAGGAAGGCTACATAATAACAGACATTAACGCGAGCGAAGCCGCTGGCGAGCACTAGTATAATATATTAAGGTAAAAGAAAGGTATTTATATTATCATTAAACAAGGTTTGACAAAAAGAAGCTACCCACAGATATTTTGAGATTCGAAATTTATCTACTAGTTAATTAGATTTTTGATATTTTAATACACAATGAATAGGAATATACCTAATTAACATACTATATCTATACATAAGAATTAATGCCAACCGATAAATTATCTTAGCGTTATATGCATAAAGTTGAAACAAACGCCACCCTTCCAGCAATTCTCCTAAACGCAATTACAGTCTGATTGTAAATTTTGCGCAGCGCCAATTCGCACGAACAACTTCATTAGCCACGTAAGCATAACAGAGTCTCCAAAAAATACTCCCAATATGGCTCCTGTGCAGATATTATGAAAACGTATTTCCCCCTTCGAGAATAAAACAACGCCTGAAGGAGGTGGAAGGCAATTTACCATAAATCTAGTAGAAGATGGAAATCGTTGCGAGTCGTTTTTTAACTACCTACGCCGTTGTTTTCCGAAAATATTATGATATCATTCGCTTTGTTCTATTGTGAGATGTTTTGGTTAACGGAGAGTTTTACTGTCGCCAGTCTTTTGATTCTTTATGTTGTTAATTATTGAATGTAAGTAATTGAAAAACATTTATATAATAATATATATTTTTTTTAAATTAAACACATGTTTGATTATGATACACAAAGACTAATACATAACGCAAAAAACTATGCTACCCAAACTGATGTACCTACGTTCAATAAATAAAATCAGAAACCTAGGTTCGACTAACCACGACCTAAAGGAACACGTTAATTTTAGGGTAAGCCCCACTAACTTTGGGGTGGCCCCACCTGTGTAGCATTGTTTATTTATCAATTTTTCAAAGTCAACATCGTCATCTGACAAGTGACATTACGTTCCGTTTCGCATTAAGTTTGACATTTAGGCAAAGTGATAAATTCTATACCCAGCGACATATAAAAAAAAAAAAAAAAAAAAAAAGAAATAGTTCAGACGAAAGTTTCTTGTCTTGGTAAGTGGTATCATGTTTCAGTTCGGTATTAGAGATTGTGGTCGTCTTTATGGAATTTTTACACTTTGTTTTTGAATTGGGGCGCGTTAGAGCGTTTTCTATAGTCTCGTCATTATTTAGGTGACGTTAGGCTTACGGGGATCATATTAGTTGTTCAAAATTCATTCAAAGTAGTTATTCGCAAAGATTCGTATTGACAAGAATTTTTCGTTCATTCGGATGTATGGACTCACTTTCCTTTGCCTCAGACGTTAAAAAAAAACCATAGGTAGGCCGACCAATCAGGGACGTTTGTTTTTGCTTGTCAGATTATTCATTCGCATTTCAAATTTCAAATTCAAGGCTGAATTTATTTTTGAGGAACGTTAAACATCTTCGTGATAATAACATATGCGAGGATTATATTAACGAAGGAGAACTATTTTCTAATTTGGAAGGAAGATAATTCCGTATTTTCATAATATCCTGGAACGGATAAATAACCGTTAAGGAGTTAATAATTCACCCGAAAGGTAACTATAAAACTCTTATCGTTTTTCAATTATTCTGAAAGTTAAAAGTAAATTCTGTGATTGCCTTGATTTTGTGTTACAGTAAATTAGTAAATTCGGTTGTAAAAAACCGCCTCATCTTGTAAAAATTGCCTGACTACCTACTAAGGTAATTATATTTTGTCAGGTTCGAAATTTTAGGCAATGAATGATCTATTTGTTTAAATTATGAATAATTCACATCTCGAGAGATCATATTCTAAGTACTGTTGGTCGGGTTTCGTAATTGCTCAAAGATTTGCCGTTGTTTTATATTAGTTTTTGGACAAGTTGTGGTTCCAACTCCCTCTTGGGGTTTTATAATGAGTAGTGTAACATTTATTGATGTTGTTTTATTATGACACATCTTCAGGGTCGTCGGTACGGGTTTAGAGACCCAAATTTCCATTACAAATATAGTCGCCTGGTAGAGAGACCTGCGCAAAACCAGAGTTTGGAGGTGTGAGATCAATTTGGAAAAGTGACCGGTGAACTACAATATATAGAGAGAGCTAACTAGTGGCTGATCTATCAGAGCCAAGACACAACGCACTGATCCAGGTACACTACACTAACCAAACGGTAGCGGCTGACTGTCGAAGAGTTCTACAAATACTCTGCAGAAGGTTGTCTCATAACGCGTTTACTAATAATTTATACATAGTAATACCCAAATTCCACTCGTTAACGATCAGAGCAGACTCCAGGACCCTACCTTTCATTATTTTTATGGTTGTATTTTACTATTAGATATATAAGTTAGAAGGTCTAAATTGTGTAAAATCTAACTTGTGTAAACTAGGTATTTTCAAGGAAGAGAATTCTCACAAAGGTGTATTATTTGGAATATGTAAATTGTAAGTAAATAACTTTTCTAGTGCAACAAACAGAATATTGTCCACCCTAAATAAACATTGTACTGCCAAACCATCAAATTGTTGTTTCACTTCATATATACCCATTTAGGAAAGGAAAATACAACCAGTTGAAATCGAGTATTACATGGCGCCCGAACATTAAGAGAGGAGGTTCTGTTATTTTTTTTTAATTCTTGTCTGGTCAAAATTGCTCAGAGAAGGCTGATCGTTGACGGTGAGGATTTGAGGTTTTTTTTTTCTTGTTTTAATTTGTGCCAAAAGGTGGCAATATATAAACTTTAATATTGTTTGTTCTCCAGTTAACTATTGTATATTTAGGTATTTTTGCATTCATGTACATGGAGTTTTGTAAGCTCTGATCGATTTTGGAGTGGTTTTTTTTAATTTTATGGGTTTTTTTTTACATTTTTGAATGCTAATAAGCTAATATTTTCATACCACTCACAAAGTGTTTGAAAATATAAATATATGTGAAATTGCAGTTTATTTTTTGAGCTTGAACCAAATATTACACTTATTTTTTTATTTTTTTAACTCTAATCTTTGCAAATACATACCTATATCATTTTTTATTCTCCAAATTACTACATTACATACATTAGGTAACATAAACCTTCTCTTACTATACACATTTTTAGGAAAAGTCATACTACCTATTTGTTTTCATAAAGTTGAAACATGGAACAACGACCTATTACATTTAATTTACTACTTAAAGATGAACTTGAATATGAAGTTAGAATTAGGGGTGCAAAACCTGCAGATACAGTAACTGCTTTGAAGGCACAGATTCGTTCTCTCAATAAGGACTTACCCTCTGATGAGATATTGGAGTGTGATTTGGATGTAGTTTCTGAGCTAAGAATTGTTCATAAAAAATTTGAGGATTTGGACAGACTTATTTCAATATCTTCATCAAAGGCAGGTTCCCTCAAGTCTTTGAATAGAATTCAGACATTGGCTCACCACTTGTTTCACAGAATTGGTCGGCTTGATGTAGAGGAGGAAGTTGACAGCGACTTCTCCACTATGCTTGATACCTACCAAAAGCGTTTGGAAAGCGTTTTGGTAAGGATTGATAATATAATGCACACATTCAAAAGTAGCTTAGCACAGGAGAAAGTTGGAGAACATTCCATTAGCAAGCCACAAGATATTGCTAGCCAAAACTTGGTAGGGGACGCGGCAGTCCATAAGCTTGGTTTGAAATTCGATGGCAAATCATGCGTTAAGGCTTTCTTACAACGCTTGGAAGAGCTTTGTTTATCTAGGGGTGTATCTGAAACAAAACTTTTCTATTCAGCCTCTGAGTTGTTTTCCAATGAAGCTCTATTTTGGTATAGGGGTGTCAAATCGGATGTTCATGATTGGGTAGGATTAAAATCTTTGTTACTACAGGAATACTTACCTTCTGATTATGACCATAGGTTATTGCAGGAGATTCGTTCTAGAACTCAAGGATCTGATGAGAGTATTATTAATTATCTCAGTATTATGCAAAATTATTTCAGTCGCTTGGCAAGACCTATGTCTGAGGAAGAAAGGTTGAATATTGTTTTATTTAATATAAGGCCATTTTACACAGCCCAGTTAGCATTGAGTCCTGTAGAATCTTGGGCAGAGCTGAAAATGAAGTGTAGGTTGCTGGAGGGGGCACAGGAGAGATGTAAACACTTCAGTGAGCCCGCTAGCTTATCATCTTTAGCACCGGACTTGTGCTATAGAAATAAACAAAAAGTTACACCACAGCAGAGGGTCTCTGCGGTTCAGCCCATACGGGGTGATTTCTGTGTCCGTTGTAGGGTAAATGGTCACAGTTTAAGGAATTGCAGGGCACCTTTTGTTGTAATTTGTTATAGGTGTGGTAGGAAGGATGTCACTGCTAGGAACTGTCCAAATTGTAATTCTAATAAACCTACTTTTAACAATGTTTCAAAAAACTTGGAACAGTGAACTGGCGAAACTCTAATAATAATAATAAAAATTGGTCTAAATATGATACTAGAATATTTTATTCTAAGAATAAACACAACTATAATAGTAATACAATAAAGTCTAAATGTCTTTCGCCAGTTCACTCTATGCATAAGGATGTGCGTCCATATTTGAAAGTGAATATTTATGATTTGGGATTCAGAGGGTTATTGGATTCCGGTTCTGAAATATCAATTATAGGCAGAGATGCAGTAAAGCATTTTATTAATTTTGCCAATTTACATACTTCACATAACCTGCAATTTATTAAAACTGCTAATGGCTCATCGTCTCCTGTAACTGGTTACATGTATTTGCCGGTAACAGTTGATGAGAAAACGTGTGTAGTTAAATTCTTTGTAGTACCTGGAGTCTCCACAGAGTTGCTTTTCGGTTTAAACTTCTGGAGGGAGTTTAACATTGCTCCCGACGTATTGTCACTCTTGAAAGGTAGCGAATTTTTACATGTAAATGATCAGGTACACACGGTCATAACAGCTGATAGGGCTTTGCATGACTTTGACTCTCTATCTGAAGAAGAGCGTAGCCAGGCCAGTGTTGTCATCTCTCAGTTGGAAGAAATTTCCGCGGAGGTGAAGGGTTTGGGCAGGACACATTTAGTTAGTCACAAAATAGACACTGGTGACCATGCTCCAATAAAGCAGCGCTATTATGTTGTTTCTCCAGCAAAGCTGACATTGATGAATGAGCACTTAGATCAAATGCTGAAGGATGATGTGGTGGAGCCTAGCAGCAGTGCTTGGAATAACCCGGTCACATTAGCAATGAAAGCAGATGGTTCTTCTCGCTTCTGCTTGGATAGTCGTAAGCTGAATGCCATATCAAAGCATGACGCATATCCAATGCCTTACATAAGCCATATTTTGGATCAGCTTGGAGAGGCGAAGTACCTCTCTTCGATCGATTTAAAATCAGCATACTTTCAGGTTCCCCTCGATGTAGAATCCAGGGAAAAGACAGCTTTCACCATTCCGGGGAGAGGTCTCTATCATTTTAAGGTTATGAGCTTTGGTCTTGCTTCGGCGCCAGCTACACAACAGCGTTTGATGGATCGTTTGTTCGGTCCTGAGTTTACTGGTCCTGGTAATGATCCAAATGGTGGCAATAGTGGTAAAGTGTTCATATACCTTGATGACCTAATTATTTGCAGTAGCAATTTCCAGGCACATCTGGAGTTGCTGAAGAAGGTGAAGGACCGATTGAGTCAAGCTAACCTCACCATAAACATGGGAAAGTGTCAGTTCTTCAGAAAACAGCTCAAATATCTAGGCCATGTAATTGACGAACATGGTCTGCGCACGGATCCTGATAAGGTGAAGGCCATAGTAGATTTTCCCACCCCCACATGTAGAAAAGAGGTGAAACGCTTCTTAGGAACCGCCTCATATTATAGAAGGTTTGTGGTGAACTTCAGTGCTAGGGCAGGGCCGTTGAACGCTCTTACGTCGACTCGTAAGGGTGCTCCGCCGTTCAAATGGTCAGTTGAGGCAGACAGGGCGTTCAACGATTTAAAAATAGCGTTGACCACTGCTCCCGTGTTGGCATGTCCCGATTTTTCTAAGGAATTTACTGTGCACTGCGACGCATCTGATTTTGGCGTGGGTGGTTCTTTGACACAGACCATAGATAATGTAGAGCATCCGATAGCATATTGTAGTCGTTCATTAACAGCGTCGGAACGTAATTATTCTGCCACTGAACGAGAGGCTTTAGCAGTGGTTCATGTGGTGGAGCATTTTCGTGCGTATTTGGATAATGGCCGTCCGTTTCGTATTATTACGGACCACGCTAGCTTGAAATGGTTTCTAAATCTTAAAAATCCAACTGGCCGTCTGGCTCGTTGGGGTTGCAAGCTACCACTTTTATTAGTATTTTTATTGTTATTTTCCCTTGCAATTCCAGTGGCATCCATACACATGATCTCCGATAATTATTCTTGGCATAATAATATTATAAAAAGTTGTACGGATAGGCCACGAGTGTGTCCGAATTTTCATATGGTAGATGGTAGATTAATACGTTTCACGAAAAGCATTTTTAAACTCTGTGATGATACCCAATGGAACGAGGTACGAGTACCGTTAGAATTTAGGGAATATGAACTTTTACAAAATAATTCTATACTTACTGTTGCACACGGTAGTGTGACAACAACCTTACATTTAAAGTTACTTTATTTTTTTATCCCGGTGTGTATAAAGATACCGTGTAGTTTACTGAGATATTGTAATATGAAACACCCGGCTGTATGGGTGAATATCATTTTCTTTATTCTAACTTTTAACTTTTATTTTAATTAATGGTTTAGTTTGCTTTATTTTGCTTCACCGTGGGTTGACGGTCGAAGAATATCCACCCCGCCGTACTTCCTGGCGTGTCGTAGAAGCCGACTGTAGGGGTTGCTCTATTAAGATCAGATGGGGCCGGTGGTGCCTGCCTGTTGCCTCAGTTTTTCGTTTTTTCCCTTTCTCCTTAGTTTGACGTTTGTA
This sequence comes from Elophila nymphaeata, assembly GCA_955850985.1. NCBI lineage: Eukaryota > Metazoa > Arthropoda > Insecta > Lepidoptera > Crambidae > Elophila > Elophila nymphaeata. The sequence continues at coordinate 11,155,988 of OY039076.1, read as the reverse complement.
GCGATGATGTGCTTGGTAAAACTAAAGTAATGGAGTTTAGTTTACTTAAGCATATAATATTATTTAAATCTGATCATTTATTTAAATACAAGGGGAAAAAATTTAAGAGGGGCTGAGGTATTAGGGCAGGCATTGTCGTAATTGAGTGTGAAATGTTGGTAAGCTAACAACACCATCTAGTAAGCGCATTTCATTCATCACTATCGGAGCAGGGGGAAGGGTTATTGGGTAGCTATTGCCATCTAGCGACATAGTTACACATTTTATCGTGCCAAGAAGCATTGAGTAGATAGATAGCACATTATCATTTTTTTTTTTTCTATTTTTTTTTACTTTGATGATTTTACTTAAGTGAAGATGCTTAATTTTTTGTTTTAAGGTACTTTTTTATTTAAACTAGAGCATAACTTGATTAAACTCAATTAAAAGTAGGTTTAATTTTTTTTTAAATAAAATCAAGAATCTATACGTGTCTATGATTTTGTTTTTTGATAACTGTGAAAGCAAAGAAGTTTCACGGTTGCATCCATGATGTCCCATTAGACTTGATATATTTTTCACTAACATGAAATACCTTGAGTTAGTTATTTCAATAAAATGGGAAGGAATTGTGCGTTGGAAGATCTTTCTTTATGTTTGTTTTAATTTAGTATTTTGTGCAGAGGTAACTTAGTTTTTTTGTGTGGTTTGGTTTGGTCAGTTGTCTGAGTAGGTATTGTGTTGGGTGTTGACGTGGGCGTCAAACGCGAATTCACTACGTGAATTCTTACCCGGGTAGGGGGATATTGTAGCATTGTTTATTTATCAATTTTTCAAAGTCAACATCGTCATCTGACAAGTGACATTACGTTCCGTTTCGCATTAAGTTTGACATTTAGGCAAAGTGATAAATTCTATACCCAGCGACATATAAAAAAAAAAAAAAAAAAAAAAGAAATAGTTCAGACGAAAGTTTCTTGTCTTGGTAAGTGGTATCATGTTTCAGTTCGGTATTAGAGATTGTGGTCGTCTTTATGGAATTTTTACACTTTGTTTTTGAATTGGGGCGCGTTAGAGCGTTTTCTATAGTCTCGTCATTATTTAGGTGACGTTAGGCTTACGGGGATCATATTAGTTGTTCAAAATTCATTCAAAGTAGTTATTCGCAAAGATTCGTATTGACAAGAATTTTTCGTTCATTCGGATGTATGGACTCACTTTCCTTTGCCTCAGACGTTAAAAAAAAACCATAGGTAGGCCGACCAATCAGGGACGTTTGTTTTTGCTTGTCAGATTATTCATTCGCATTTCAAATTTCAAATTCAAGGCTGAATTTATTTTTGAGGAACGTTAAACATCTTCGTGATAATAACATATGCGAGGATTATATTAACGAAGGAGAACTATTTTCTAATTTGGAAGGAAGATAATTCCGTATTTTCATAATATCCTGGAACGGATAAATAACCGTTAAGGAGTTAATAATTCACCCGAAAGGTAACTATAAAACTCTTATCGTTTTTCAATTATTCTGAAAGTTAAAAGTAAATTCTGTGATTGCCTTGATTTTGTGTTACAGTAAATTAGTAAATTCGGTTGTAAAAAACCGCCTCATCTTGTAAAAATTGCCTGACTACCTACTAAGGTAATTATATTTTGTCAGGTTCGAAATTTTAGGCAATGAATGATCTATTTGTTTAAATTATGAATAATTCACATCTCGAGAGATCATATTCTAAGTACTGTTGGTCGGGTTTCGTAATTGCTCAAAGATTTGCCGTTGTTTTATATTAGTTTTTGGACAAGTTGTGGTTCCAACTCCCTCTTGGGGTTTTATAATGAGTAGTGTAACATTTATTGATGTTGTTTTATTATGACACATCTTCAGGGTCGTCGGTACGGGTTTAGAGACCCAAATTTCCATTACAAATATAGTCGCCTGGTAGAGAGACCTGCGCAAAACCAGAGTTTGGAGGTGTGAGATCAATTTGGAAAAGTGACCGGTGAACTACAATATATAGAGAGAGCTAACTAGTGGCTGATCTATCAGAGCCAAGACACAACGCACTGATCCAGGTACACTACACTAACCAAACGGTAGCGGCTGACTGTCGAAGAGTTCTACAAATACTCTGCAGAAGGTTGTCTCATAACGCGTTTACTAATAATTTATACATAGTAATACCCAAATTCCACTCGTTAACGATCAGAGCAGACTCCAGGACCCTACCTTTCATTATTTTTATGGTTGTATTTTACTATTAGATATATAAGTTAGAAGGTCTAAATTGTGTAAAATCTAACTTGTGTAAACTAGGTATTTTCAAGGAAGAGAATTCTCACAAAGGTGTATTATTTGGAATATGTAAATTGTAAGTAAATAACTTTTCTAGTGCAACAAACAGAATATTGTCCACCCTAAATAAACATTGTACTGCCAAACCATCAAATTGTTGTTTCACTTCATATATACCCATTTAGGAAAGGAAAATACAACCAGTTGAAATCGAGTATTACACCTGCCCCAATGTATGCCATTAATGCTAATAAAGCATTTTATGACGCAAAAAAGGTTTCTGCAATTTGACAATCAGTAGAACATAGATGGCGTTAATCAACCCTAGCCATATTACCCTATTGACTATTGATTAATCCATTACAGGCTGAAATCACACTAAAGCTTAAACAAAGCTTAAAACGGGATTTACGCCATATTTTTAAAGTTATGTTTTGAACATTAAAATAATTCAAGTCCACAATTTGGCGACCGACAGCTGTGTTGGTCAGTGTAAACCGCAGTACCCTCTATATATTTCGGACAGCGAGCAAACCGGAATGTTGTTCTAAGAGAAATATACGTTTTAATTAAATACGCGTAAGGCCAAGGGTCACTGTCATTGGCACGTGGCAAAGCCTTAATTTGGATTTTGTTTAAATGAATTATAAGGGTACCGAGCTGCTATATACTTAAATTAATTATTTTTATTGCGTATTATTGTAAAGCGGTAGACCCCGCCTTTCATAAAGCATGTGCTAATTTATTATTGAAAAGGGAACGCTAGCCAGTACTTTTATCGGATAAACCGGGGTTACTTTGAATCTCGGGGCTTCGAGATCGAAAATCTTCTGATCGGAATTCCTATTCCGATAAAAATGCGAATTACAGAAACTGTGTAGTGTAGTTTATATCCATGCCGAAAACAAGCTGATTAAAACAATATTTTTTTCCCTAAATTCTAATTTTTTTTTGTAACACTTTACCCCACCTTACCCTAAATATGATTCGTGTATGGGTGTAATTTGTAGTTTAATTAAAATAAAATACTGATTCCTTTTTAGAATGTTTTAGTAGATCAAAGTCACCCCAGGTCAATAACTTCTTTCTTGTTGGGTCTTATTTCAAATTAAAAGGTATCAAAGTCACGCCGAAATCATTATAACTTTGATCACAGTCTCATTATTTTTTTCGCGATGTCTATCAGTATTTTCTTTTTTTATTAATACATGCTGCTAAAAGAACTGTAAATTAATCCTAAAAAAACCTATATTATTAGATATTTTTTTACTATTTTCAGAGCAACCGATTCGAAAAGTTTCAGACAATTTGTTATGATGATGATGAGGCTGTTGTGATGATGATAAGTTATAGATATTTTATAGTGGAATTTTATACTGTAAAAGGTACTTAGAAAATATGTGATGGCCGCAGCCCAAATGGCGAAAGGTCGCGGTTTCGAGTTATTTTTTTTATTTTTCATTTAGGAATTTTTGTTTAGTAAGCCATAATAATATGTTACAACGAGTAAAGCAGCCGAAAGAGAGCCATTTTGTGGAACACGCTTCCCCAACATTGTTTACATAAGTTTACTCAACCTAACATAACTGAACTTTCATTACCAAAATTGTTTTACTTTCTCTTTTTAATCCCAGTAATAAACCTTCGTAATACTCTGTATGTTTGCTTAGTTTGTGGCCTATAACTTCGTAATCAATATAAGTACCGTATGCTTATAGTTTGAAAACGGGATTACGGAATTTGAACGTAAATCCCATAGATCCTGTTACTGTAACTATTTTGTTCATGCTAAGTTTGAACATACGCGAGGTGGGAATAATGATATATACGTGCATAAAGTTTATTTAGCCCTTAAGCTAGAGTGAACAGAACACAGGGAAATAAGGAAAGTAAATTGTGGATTTGCCATATTGCCAAATACGATCAAACTAAATATTTGCTGAAGTCCCATAATCCCCATAGGCCAGACTGGTTCTTTGTAAAAACCACAGAAATAATATTATTATTTCATTCATTTCATTTAATCAGAATTCCAATCTTAAAACTTGACTATTTTTATCGATGGATAAACCACCACATTGCCGAGGCAGTTGGAGACGGATTTTAAAAGTAAAGTACTGGCTGTGCCTACACTACTTCGGGCTTCGGAAGGAAAGTTCAACCTTTGTTTGTGATATAATACAAGCTTAGTAAACATTATACATTTATAATGGTTTCAAACATATACAGGCTGACGGTAGCACTTAGGTGGCCTATAGGCGCTTGCAAACATTCGTGGGTCGCTTGTGCGAAACTTTAGTGTCTGGCAGAAATATGGCCTAACGTAGACGCTACATTATGAAAGTGGTCTTCTGCAAAGTACTTACCCAAGACGGCTGCTCCAATTTCGAGCAACCTCACTTAAATTCAATTGTTGGATTGAACTAGGATTTTGCTTTTTTTAGTCTGAAGTTTACAAATGCCTTCACATCGGTGAAGCGATCGGAAGAACTTCGTCACGCAGCAAAACACAGATTGACTTGAAAACTGATTTTATTTATTCACAATCACTGATTCACCGCACTTCTCAGCAGCGACCGCACTCGACGGGCGCTCGAACTCGAATGGCCGACGGAACGAAACCGATCAATTGAGTGACTAATCATTTTAAATGAACGTACTTTGAAAATATTCTAGTATAAACAGTATTGTATTAATTATAATTAAATTGACAATAATAAATAACGACTGCTGTAAATAGTTAAAGTAATATTGATTGTTACAGTCGGCCATCCGTCACATAAACGAGTCCCTTCGTTTAAAACTAACTACAAAAATAATTTCAGCAACAAGAAAAATCATTTATCTTAGTTATAGCTAGACAAAACTGAGGCTACTTCGCATCTTTCCCCAACAGTTTGTCTTGGCTGCGTGTTATATCATATCACTCATGCTTGGCTCAAATCTGCCTTGCTCTGTGCTATGAGAACACCCTCACTGTTTTAGCACTCATGCTCCACTCACGTCTGTTCAAAGCTCTGTGCTATAGAAATATAACTCTGATACATAAAACTCATGCTTGGCTCGACTCTGCTCAAGCTCTGTACTACCAAAATATTCTCTAGCAATTAGTCTCTAGTATTTTCGAATTATAATGCACTTAAAATGTAATTACAAAACATTAAAAATTTATATTATGTTCTTATATTACCACATCTATCAATTTTCTATTATTTATCATCATCATCATCTATCGTTCCAGTTGAAGTTTATCTTCGATTTATTCGTAATTTAACATAACAAACATAACTAGATCGCTGACATGATTCATTTAATGAAATCTGGCAATCAATAGAATCATATAAAGTATATACATATAGAACAGAGAACTGCATAATTAAGAGTGTATATAAAAATAAAATAAATGTTTGATTTGCTACACAGATTCGCTTAATTCATTATCACTACTTTCATCACTAGAAGAATATGTAGGCGCGTTAAAACTCATCCAAGGATGAATCTTATCAATCGAAATAACATTTTCGTAAGGCTTACCTCTTCGTGTAAGCGGGGTATCCACTATCAGAAATCTGTCATTGGGGAGAATCTTTTTGATCCTATAGGGGCCTTGACATTTAGACTCTAATTTTTTTGATTTTCCCGAACCCACTACTATAGCTCTAACAACCCTAACTAAATCTCCCTCTTTATATTTTGTGGGAGTTTTCCGATGTCTGTCAAATCGTTGTTTGTTTTTCTTTTGATTGTCTTTTATGCGATCGCTAGCGTCAGACCTAATTTCTTCGATCGATTTATTGATTTCACTTTGCGCAACTTCATCAGAAATATTATTTAAAACGCCCTGTGACGGATTGCCTAACTTTCGTCCGAATAGTAGTTCAGTCGGCGTTCTTTTTGTAACGTCGTGTATTGTGGTATTAATACCTAATTGAACTTCTGGTAGGAAGGAGTCCCAAGTATCACTACTTTTCCCGTGAGTCATGCTACCCAAGGAAGCTAAAATTGTCCGGTTGTATCGCTCAACCTGCCCATTAGCCCGTGGAGTCGCGACCGAATTAAGGATGTGTTTAATGCCTACAGAATGCATAAATGTTTTAAACCTTTTACTGGTAAAGCTAGTACCTCTATCGGTAATTAATCGTGATGGGGACCCAAAGAGACTGAAAAATGTCTTAAAAACTTTGATGCTCGCCTTGGACTTCGTACTACGCACTGCAGCTAAATACATATATTTAGTAAAAGAGTCTACAATAACTAAAATATATATGTTACCGTGTTTACTGCGTGGAAATGGTCCAAGATGGTCGGCATGGACCGTATGTAATGGCACATCTACCTTTGGTATTGGATGTAACATTCCTTCTTTGGCTCCAGATGGAACCTTGTGATGCGCACACTCTAAACATGCCAACACATACTTTCGGATGAATTTTCGCATCTTCGGGAACCAGAACTGGGACTTAATCCGCTGTAATGTTTTCTCAAAGCCAAAGTGACCTACATCGTCATGATTGGTTTTCAAAACCTGCCAGCGTACGCCCCTAGGTACAAGCCACCTCAGTGCTCCATCCTGCATTATCCTGAACACGCGTCCATTTTTGACTTGATACTCCTTGTGAATAGCTGCTATTTTTGCAGTCTCTGGATCTTCTATGACATCTTTAATACGCCTAACTTCTTCATCAGAGGACTGCACTGTGGAAATCCAGTCATCCACTTTAACACTTAGAATATCGAGTACATGCGTTGGGTCTTGCTCCTCTATAACGGTCCCTCTACTGAGAGCGTCCACATGTGCCATTTTCTCGCCTGGCCGATATTCAATGTTGCAGTCGTATTCTAAAAATTGGATCCACCATCGCGATATACGGGGGATCAAATCTCGTTTAGTGAATGTTGACCGTAAAGCGTTGCAGTCAGATACTATTGTGAATTTTAAGCCTAGTAAATAAGGGCGGAACTTATTTAGTGCGCTTATAACCGCAAGCGTCTCCAATTCAAATGAGTGGAGTTTTTGTTCATCAGGGGTGGTCTGGCGGCTAAAGTAAGAAACAGGCCGCCACGGGTTGCTTCCGACCCTTTGCATTAAGATGCCTCCCAAGCCAAACTTACTAGCATCTGTATGCAACTGTGTTTCAGCACTGTGATCGTATAGTGCTAACACAGGCCTCTCAACAAGCGCCTGTTTTAAGGTTTTGAAAGCGTTTTGTTGTGCATCTGCCCATTGCCATGTAGTGTCTTTTCTTAGTAGATTTGTCAAGGGTTTCGCCATTAATGAAAAATCTTTGACAAATCTACGGAAAAATCCTGCTAGACCTAGAAATCTCCTAACATCACTTTGTTTGTTAGGTACAGGGAATTTTGATACAGCTTGCGTCTTTTGATCTCCGGGGCGTATACTAAATTTATCGATTTCGAAACCTAGGAAAACAATGTTTTCTTGGAAAAAGTTGCATTTCTCCATTTTGAGGGTCAACCCAGCCCCTCGCAATAAACAAAGGACGTCTTCAAGGCGCTGTAACCCTTCATTAAAAGTTCTAGACGGGATTAAAATGTCATCCATGTAAATTATTACAAATGGTACTTTTGACTTACATAAAATTTTATGAATGACTCTCTGGAATACGGCAGGCGCGTTTGCTAATCCGAAAGGCATACGATTGTACTCGTATTGCCCCTCGGGTGTGACAAACGCGGTTTTCTCTTTAGACTCCTCCGAAATGGCGATCTGATGATAACCAGACGCCAAATCAAGAGTAGTGAAAAGCTTCTGACCCGAAAGCTGATCTAAGAGATCCTCTATTCGCGGGAGCGGGTAATGATCGCGTTTTGTGCGTCGATTAAGGGCACGATAATCCACACACAAGCGCTTTTCACCAGACTTTTTCTGTACCAACACGATCGGACTCGCGTACGGGGAACTGGACTCGCGTATTATGCCGTTTTCTAACATTTCCCCAACCATCCCTTGGACGTATTCACGTTCGGAGTGTGACAGCCTATAAGGTCTGTATACAACTGGTGTTGTATCTGTTAAGTGGATTTCCATCTCTGCAATAGAAGTGTAACCTAAGTCATGAAGCCCAGTGGAGAAACAATCCTTATACTTTGATAACAGTGCTAGACATTCTAGTTTTTCGTTTTCAGAAAGGCAATTACCTAAGTTGATTGATTCCTCAATCGCAGTTTTATCAACTAGCTCCATGTTTACACTTAACACATCTATGATGCGTTCCTGGGACATTATAATCCTAGCCCGAGAAATTAGTGTACCCCTTTTAAAGCTTAGTGACTGCAAGCCAAGATTCTGCATCAAAACACGACATATGCCTTTATCCATTTGATACTCACCAGGCAATAGGTAGTATTCCATTCCTGGTTTACCCCTGACTGACCCTCCTACGTAAATGTTACCACTGTAATTATTTTCCGAATTAACTAGAACTACACTTAACTTTCCTATATCTAAATCGATATCATCATTAGCGACAAGTATAAGTTTATCTTCGTCGCTTAGATGTGTCCTCTCAATTTGTAATTCTGTAGCAGTTTTCACTATACGTAAATTAGGCCGTTCAGTAAAACTGTGCCCAAGCAACACCGGAATGTTTAGGAGTGAATCATCAACGATAAGAGCCTCCACCATCTCTTCCTTAACATTCTGCACTTCTATCGTTACTAAAGCTCTACCAATGGGTAAATAAGGAATATTTCCCAACCCTCTCAACATGGGGCCTTCCACCGTATCCCAACTAAGTCCTATTTTATATGCGTCTGTTATACGAATAAGAGTAGCTTGACTACCCAAGTCGAGCTGACAGAGAATGCTTGTTCCATTTATTTTCATAACTAATCTATATTTATCGTTCGTGTCGTTATCAACAGAAACTTCAAGAACATTTTTAGATTTATCCTGTGTGCTATTGTTATTGCTGTTGCTCTTATTAGTATTACTATTGATATTAGAATTATAGCGGTTCTTTTTGGGACAGACGCTTGAGTTATGGCCTAAGAAGTTGCATTCAGTACACTTATTTATCGGTTTACGACATTGATAGCTCATGTGTCCACTTTCGTTGCAATTGAAACAGAGAGCACTCCCCTTATTATGGTTTTTCATATTTTCGCTATTCTTTAAAGGTACGGCGGTAGACGAGGCTGAGGGGTTTGGAAAACGCCTGTCCTTGAAATTGCTATCTTTCCTAAACTCATTGCTATCCCTAGGTTGAGTCTTAACAGTTTTGAAAAACTCCAGGGTTTCCTCTGGCCTATCAAACTTCCCTGCTTGTGCGCTTAAGCGGACCCCTTTGTCTTCAATGCCATAAATGAGACAGTCAACTGCCTGTTTGCCGAATATTTTACAGCGATTTAGTAAATTTATCTTTGAGAAATAGTATAACTCTAAGGAATCACCAGGGCGTGCCTTTCTATTAAGCATTTCAGTCAATAACTCTGCATAATTTTCGGTAGATGGGAATGAGGCCCGTAATAAATGTTTCCATTCTTCCCATGAATGCCTAATAGATGGCAGACCCTGGAACCAGGTTTTGGCGTGTCCTGTTAGTTTAGGCAGGGCATAATGAACCGTTTGCTTGTCGTTCCAACTATATATATCCGCGCATTCGTCTACTTTGCTTATCCACATATCTATAGTTTGCTCACGTGAGAGTGGATCAAATTCTGCGAGAACGTTATTTGACGAAGAAAACAATTCACGATCCCTGCCTTTAAAAATATTAACAAATTGTTCGAAAAAATTGTCGGGTTCTTGACCCCTCGGTTTTTCTGGTACAGAGTTCGCAAGTTCTATTCTAGGGGGGCTCGGCAGTTGTTGTTGGCTATCACAAGTTTTACGCAAGACTTCATTGTAATTACGTTGCCTCGATAGTTCATGCTCTAGTAGACGTAACCTTTCGTATAGTTCATCACGGTCGTGAATCCTCTTACGACTGTCGCTGCGACTGCGACGATCGCTTCCCCTATGGCTGTAGCTGCGGCTACGTCTACTGTTCCTTGGTCTACTGCGACTATGGCTACGCTGCTTAGTCATATCACCTAAATTACGTCTACGACTAGGTACAGGTATATTATTATTATCACGACTTCTACGACTATGGCTCCGGCTGTGACGATGACTACGAACCCAATGTCGGCTTCGACTTCTATCACGTCCTCGGCTGCTACGTCTCGTACGGCTCCTACTACGTCGCTCACCACCGTTGTCCCTGGTAGTCCGCTCGAACCCAGTCGTCGGCAGTATGGGACTTCCAGGCGGCACCGGTGTCTCTAGTCTTCGATTCCGCTTCCTCTCGAAATTGTCACCTTCCATTGTCTGAAACTCAAATTAATTCTTTGTAATTGTCGCATAAAACAGTGTTAGTTTTTTTTTTTTTTTTTTATGATCGACGGGTGTAAAGTTAAATCCATAATCATCGCTTTGAATATTTAACTAATTTGTCATTGAGCATATTTAATGTCGTCATAGATAAGTATAATTATAGAAAAAATGTATATTTTTGGTAAATCATACTTAGAAATTAATTAAAAATAAAGAAAAGATTATTCAAAAATCCTCCTCCTTCGAGCGTAATTTTGTCAATGTATTTAATTATTAACTGGATTATGTTAAAATATTTTCCTTTTTTTGACTTTATTAATACTCGGTCCGAATAAAAAGCATCGAATGCACGTGGAAACAAATATTAATCACTCTTTATCCACGCAATCCATGAAGAAAAAGGCACTTTTAAAAGTTTCGTATCTTAACGGGTTTTAACCAAGATGAAATTGTATTTATTTCTGCTCTAACATTAAAAATACAAAAATATTTCTTTTCTGTTCACATTTGTGGTTTTTGCATCTTCATACCTTATTTCTTAATAAATGGCTTCAATCACGCCGTTAGCCAATGTCAAGTGAAAATATATTCAAGAAAAGAAGAAAGAAAAAAAAAATGTACGGTAGATTAATTCAAAATGGAGTCTCACAAAAACTCGGTTGAAAAACTTCGTAGTTTTAGATAGCTTTCTTCATTCAAATTAACACTAGAGAAGAAAAACAAAAAAAAAAAATCACCGCTAACACGTACCTTACAGTTGATCCGTAGGCGTTGCAAAAACAATAAGTTTTTGTGGTGATCCCACTTCTGAACTGAAGCGATCGGAAGAACTTCGTCACGCAGCAAAACACAGATTGACTTGAAAACTGATTTTATTTATTCACAATCACTGATTCACCGCACTTCTCAGCAGCGACCGCACTCGACGGGCGCTCGAACTCGAATAGCCGACGGAACGAAACCGATCAATTGAGTGACTAATCATTTTAAATGAACGTACTTTGAAAATATTCTAGTATAAACAGTATTGTATTAATTATAATTAAATTGACAATAATAAATAACGACTGCTGTAAATAGTTAAAGTAATATTGATTGTTACATCGGTAAACTTGGTAAGCTTCCTTGTTAACAATTGAATGACATCGCGCGTCATGTTCGGCTTGACTTGAAAAAAAGAAAATCATGCGAACATTTCAACAAGGTGTGTAGGATTTGTGTTGATTAATTGAGGTAGTTTAGGTTTTATGGCTGCTGATGATATTATGAGCCTTGCTGAGATGAAATACATGCGCTGTCACTACTATGATTCATGGTGGCAATGATTTCTTCGTACCTGGCCTTTGTTTTAAAGAAATACTTACGACATTCAAAAATAGCTTCAAATATTGGATCATCGTCGTCGATATCCTCCGGAAGGCTACTAGTGATTTGAGACAGTGCTAGGTTGAGTTCTTTGATATGATCCAGTCTTACCGTAAGCTCGAAGAATGTTGGATGAGTGTTTGTAAATTCCAATAGTTGTTTCAATTCACGGTTTTGTTGCCTTATTTTGCGTAACATTGCTTGATTTGCTATGTCCATTATTGAAGGACCAATCTAGGATTTGTGTTGATTAATTGAGGTAAATAAGTACCTTATTGAAAATTAAAGTTTATAACAGGATGTTGCTTAGTAACATAAAGCATAGATCATGCACAAGGTGTTCATAAGTAAAATAAGTTTGGAGTAAAAGTTATACATTTATATTACAATATTTGTTGGTCTTGAAATATTCTCCAAGTGTTATTAGTATCTGAGCGTTGTTGTTTCACCGATGTTTGATATTTAGAATCCATGTTTGCTTGTCTACAGCTGTTATGTTAGGGAAGGGGGATGGGTGTTTTTGTCGCTTCTCGTGACACGTTGAAGGAATTATTACTTAGAATAATGGAGCTTTCTATATTATTGTTGTAAATGTGTATATCAGCACTTTCAAAATGGAGTGATCCTATATTTTGTTTCTTGAAGATTAGTTTTACTATGTTTCGAATAATTGAAAATTGATTTTCTACTTATGGGATTCTCGCCAAAATAAGACAAATATCTTATTATAATTAAGAACGAAAAATTCTGTAAATTGTTCATTTACTTATAATTTTCATACTTGGACGTAGTTATGCAAAAACGTTCCAACCCACGCATAGGTCAAACTGAGAAAAACGCATTTATGTGTTTTAGTGGTACGCTTTTTTGTTGTAACGAGTTGAGCTGAGTAGTATGGACAACTTAAACTATTGATTTAAATATTATTTTATTACATATATTTCATTAACATTTAATAATAATAATCATACAATTTTTCGGAAATTGTACTTGGAACGTTTTAAAAAAAAGCTTTTTTGTATGAAGGTGTCTCATATCTTAATTTGCAGAAACGATCCACAATGTCAAAGTTGGTGTATTTTGAGAAATTGTAACATTTATTTTAAAAATACGTATATTAAAAAATGAAACAATATTACCAAAAAGAATTGTAACATATTTTTTAATCAAAATATGTTTTAACCTGGCGTCATTGTGGAGGAAAAAAGGTACATACATGATCGTTGAGGAGGGTCATTACGACCATGTAATGATTTTACCTGATATAACAGAAAATATTTATTTCATATGAATAATTGTTTAGGACTTTTAAAACTTCGAATAGAATAGTTTGAAATTAAAACAATGTATTTCATATTTAATCAGTTTTATTCAAATCTAAACGAAGTTTAAGTTAGTAACAACAATTTGTCATATTCTTAAACTTAAAAAAAACGTCAATGCAATTTAATTTTTTAAATCTAAGATATGCTAATTTTATACTTTAATAAGGAACTTTTGAAATTAAATAATAGCAACATTATGTAAAATAACAACTTTCTTATAATCAGTTGTTTTTTTAGGGTTTTCACTACAGTTATTACAATAGGAAATTAGATGTTCGCTACATACAAACTTATGACAAGCCTTAAAAATATGAATAATATTCCTGTCTTTTAGGTATAAGGACAGTCTTGGATCTTTTTTGCCTTCCAGATATGTTTAGGTAACAGAGGGTTTCTAGATGTTTCTCCCGTAAATTCAATAGATCTGCATAAGCAGCCATTTTACATCTCACTAGGTCATTCAAATAACTAAAAACACCTAAGTAATAAAAATAATTTGTGGCACAAACTAGCAACGGCGTCGTTGAGCAGGATTATATTGACCCTGTTGCAGGTTTGCGCAAGTTTTACTTGTTACACGAGTATCGGGCAACTCAAGCCAGGTGTGCAATGAGGTGGGGTGATCCTTACCTCCATCTACTGAGATTCACGACAGTGTGCAATAATTGTTTCATAAAAATATTTCAAATCCAAAACGTGCAGGGTCATATTGACCCTGCCTCAATTACGCCGGGTTATGCTTGAATATCGTCATAGTTCATTATCCTGAACGAAATACATCCCCCCACAAAATCCATCAGCTTCGTAATTGTAACTTCTTCAGACGCTTTCATTTTTTTATAAAAACTAAGGCAATCAGCTGGGATAAATTTATAGATGGATTATAAATCAGCCAATTTAGCTGGAGCAATTGGTTTTCCGTTACGCCACAAGTGCTGAAAATCAGATTTATTTATTGGTAAAATTACTCCTTTTCTTATCCTTTTAAAGTTAACTTCCATAAAATCCTCATCAAAAGATGTTCTCATAAAAATCAAATATAACTTAGCTTTTTCAAACTTTATATTTTACTTACCGATAAAATAGTTCAAAGGAACTTGGAGCACATAAGAGAAATAATAATCACTAAATTTTTTTTTTTTAATAATGTTCCACAAGTCATGAGTCACAAGGTAAGCTGTATAATCTTTATTCGTTAATCTTTTCAAATGTAATGGAACATTTACTACATTAACACAAGGACATTATTTTTACTACATTATTGTTGTTAGAACGTTCCAGACTTCATAACATTATACATTTTTATAAGTTTGTTATTCAATAATCGGCTCAAATATAATTGGAACATTGAAAAGAAGTTACATTAAACCAAACAAAGTGTATTATTGTTTTCTGACCACACATGTGTATGATGATAATAATATTTTTGTGAATCTTTTGGTACTATCAGTGTCTATATTTAGTAATTTATTTCATTAACATTAACTAAGATAGTATAATTTCTTATGCAAAAAGACATTTCCTCGAATTTTGTAAGTAGATTTATTTATACTGGCTCTAATATTAGCTTAAAGGTGATAGCTAGCTAATAAATTATTTATTTCAAGATGCCTAAGCATTTTGTTACCTATTAAATTAAATAATATGTTGTATTGATGTCAAATCTTACCTTGTTGAGAACAAAAAAAAAGTGATGGATCGTTTCAGGAATAGATAAATTTATATTCCGGCAACTATATGCGATTTGAATCATTTATATTTGCCGCTATGACCTATCTTAAACATTACAAATAACATGGAACGTTTTAAAGAAATAGATATTTCAAATGACAGTTTTTTTTCAAAATGTTCCAAGATGATTGAGTCATTATTATGATTTTTTTGGGTAAAGGACAGTTTTTTTCAAAATGTTCCAAGATGACTGAGCCATTCTTTTCATTTTTTTGGGTATAAAATGAATTAAAACAGTACGATCCAAGATAATTGGCACTGTATTAAAATATGATTAGGTTGTTTGGTTCGTTTCATCACTTGGACCTATTTATTATTTCGAAGATTTTTGTCTTAAGAGAGTCAATGTCTTGAGCACTTGATAGAACAACCCAAAATACCTAGCTTGGGCACAGAAACTCAATTTTGACAACTTTGTGGATTGGAACGTTTTTGCATAACTACGTCCACTTTATATTAGACCAGCCTCAAAAAGTGAAAACGTTGCTATAATAATGCGTCGTCTGTTTGGTATTTAGTTTATTATGATTATTTGTATTTATAATTGGAAAATGAGTAGAGACCTCAGATAATTTTTACTTATATGATCTGAGGTAGAGATTCATTTAACTCTCTAACTCCTACGTAAAAGTACTTACATTAATCTATGCTCCTACGTTTGGTTTTAGATAGGATCTTAGGATCCTTTGTCTAAGGTATTTATTGACAAATCTTACTATTTACATCAAAATTGATCTAAACAAAAAGAACTATAAATTTAAAAAAGGTTGAAATAAAATTAAACAAAAGGCATATACGAGAGGCATATCCATGTTTAGCTAGTTTATTGACATGGATGATACCAGAAACCGAACAGTATTAAAAGTATTTATTATGTTTCTTAAATCATTTGTGTTCTTGATTTTAAGTTGTGTCTATTGTATCTGTCATCACAAAGTCTTCTTATTTACACTAATTGCTATTAACAATTCTACCGTTTGTATTTACAATTTCAATGGTGCAACGTAGTTATTTTAAATTCACAATGTAATAGATAACAACGAAAATGTTCCTAACTTTAAGCAAAATCGTACGAACGCATTGTCCCGGTGGCGTTCCACAATTTATTTCGACTGGACATAATTTTGGGAGCAAATTTTCGTGCACTACATCGTTCAGCTAAACTAAAGTTTAGACTAGAATTTGAAATTACTGGAATTTTGCCACAAGGGGGATAAATTCCTCGAATGTGTTTAAAAATGGATTTATGTAAGTAAAGTTTATTAAGATATAACGAGTACTTGTTTTATTTATTGCCACTTTAAATAAATACGATGACAATTTATTAGTAGCACGGTTGACTCGCGGGTAGGTGTTCAAAATATTTTTAATATTATGAAGATTTCATGGAATGGAAATCATAATAATAGCCAAGTTTTGTTTTATTTGCATCTATGTTAGAATGTTTATGTGTAGATAAAAAATTGGGAGTGGTCTCCCCTTGACTTTCTCGTATACCGGAAACGACTCAAAGGTTGATTTAAACCTTATATTTAGATGTCATACATGCATGTTAAATTTTGGTCACCCATTGTATCGACCGCGCACTTGGTTGCTTAACTTTCGTGATCGACGGCTCAAAATTTGATAGATACCTTATATTTTGATGTTACACACGTATGTTAAATTTGGTTGCAATAAGTTAAAGCATGCTCGAGTTATCGTGCTAACGCACAGACACACACACACAGACATAATTCCAAAACTCAGAGAGGTCCAAAACGTGTATATCCGCCAAAATCTCGAGGTCAAATTTTTTTACGATTACAAGACTTCCTCTATACTACGTACGAGAAAGTAAAAAGTGCATGTGCAAATGCACATAACATGGTATAAGAATACTAGATAGATAGATAAAACGTTTATTTGTACCAAATAACACATACACAGGTTTCAGTTACACAGCAATGAAAATAAGAAAAACAAGGGAAAATCTCGTTTTTAAAACAACCGCTCATGATTTAATAATTTCTATTATGTGACAGTTACATTTACTACTATTTTGATTTGTTCGTGAGCTTTTGCAATACTTTATTACTAGTCCTTTGAACAATTCTTGGAACTTTAAATAATTGTTACAAATAATGTTTTTACGAAGAAGAAACTTTTGAACACTCCCATTATTAAATTTCGTCTAGAAAATGTTTATGGCTGAAATGTTTTGTTCACCGTGAACACGAGCCCGTTTAGCAACTTCCCTGGCACCGTACGTTGCTACTTAAACAACTAAATTATGTTTCACCGTGACATATTTTGTACGGAAACACAGATTTGTAGTTCTGAATTCTTGCTTTGAATACTATATGTATTGAAATACACATTAAAGTAAGTGGCAGTATTTTTGAAATGAGTTTTTTAACTGAATTATTGACTGTCAATGTTTCGACTAGAAATTTAATTAAATACCCGACAGACGTTGTCCTGTTCAAACACCTTGAATCCGACAAATAATCTAATCTAAATTATATCGGATCTAACTGTGAATCTAAACCATTCTCGGATAGGTAAAAATCTCGCACTAACAAGTTTTAGTCATCGATGTAATGAGTTTCGGTGTATAATGTTTCGAAGTCACGTAGGAGACCCATCGCAGATTCGTTGGAACTTAAGAAAAAAAATCATCAAAATAGGTCCAATCTTTTAAGAGGACTTCAGTGACAAACATGCGAATAGTACAATTTTGTATATTACGTTATTTTTTTATCGTTTTTGTTATAGATACCTACTCCCTTCTCATAAATACCCTTATAACGTACTTGTTATCAAAATGTTACTACTCTGTAAATGATTTCTTAAATGAGAAATAAACATTTGTAATTAATAGGCTGGGGAAAAAGTTTCTTCGCATTTTTTAAGAAAATTCAAAACATTTTTTAATATAGTTTATTTACATTTAACTAAAGTATGTAGGTACCATTTTGTTCGATAACTTTTTGCCATCTTGTAGGTAGGGACATGATCCCATTGCTATAGAAATTTTGGGACTTCTGGTCAAAATACCGCGACAAGTGGTTTTGGCAGTCCTCTCGTGATGTTAACCTGACACTGCCTAAAGAATTCTGAAGAGACCGAAACAAGTGGAAATCTGAAGGTGCAAGGTCAGGACTATACGGCGGATGCATTAACACCTCCCAGCCAAACTCTCTTAATTTTTGCTGAGTGGCTAAAGATGTGTGAGGTCTAGCGTTATCATGATGAAAAACCACACCCCTTCTGTTGATTAATTCCGGCCGCTTTCTCTCAACTTCTTGCTTTAATCTCATCAGTTGTTCGCAGTAGAGTTCAGAATCGATGGTCCTGCCTGGTGGTAACAGCTCATAATGAATAATGCCCTTCCAATCCCACCACACACACAGCATCACCTTGTTGCGAGTTAACCCGGGTTTCGCCACAGTCTGTGAAGCCTGACCGGACTTTGACCACGACCTTTTTCGCACGTTCTTGTCGTACGTGATCCACTTTTCATCACCAGTTATCAGCTTCTTCAAAAATGGTTCGGTTTCAGTACGTCGTTATAAAGAATCAGAAATGAGTACACGGTTCATTAGGTTTCTTTCAGTGAGCTCGTGAGGTACCCAAATGTCGAGCTTTTTTGTGTACCCAGTTTTTTTCACATGCGCCAAAACTGTTTTGTGGTCAATTCCCAGTTCTTCAGCTACGTCGTAACTACTGACATGCCGATCTTGCTCCACTTTTTCAAAAATGGCATCCATTTTATCTGTAATAGGGCGACCAGAGCGACGTGCATCTTTGACATCAAAATTTCCGGATTGAAAACGCTTAAACCAAATTTGTGCTACTCTCACAGACACTGCACTAGGCCCATAAACATCGAAATTTTTTTTCGCAGCTTGCGTTGCATTTTTACCTTTTTTGTAGTAAAATTTTAAAATGTATCGAATTTCTTCATTAGATTCACTCATCTTGGCGGTACGAAAAACAAATGAAAATCACACATTTTCCTAATTTGAATTTGGAATTATGTTCTTTAAAATTTAAACTTTCAATGATACCAAAACCAGCCAGATACAAATAGTATAGCCAAAGAGATTTTATTACAAGTTTATACATACTATAATGCGAAAAGACTTTTTCCCCAACCTAATACATATAATAACTAGCTGCCCCGGCAAACGTTATTTTGCCTTACAAAAATGATTAAATTACTAAAATGGCTATAAAAAATAGGGGTTGGTGATAAAAAAGTAAAAATTTAGGGTTGTATGCGTTTTTTAATGCCACATAATAAAAAAATAAGAACAAAAAATTTCGTCCAATAATTAAAAAAAGGGTGAACAACCCTTATCACTTAGGGGTATGGAAAATAGATAGTAGCCGATTCGCAGACCTACTGAATACGCATACAAAGTTTCATGAAAATCGGTCAAGCCGTTTCGGAGGAGTACGGTAACTAACATTGTGACATGGAAATTTTATATATAAGATGAATAGACCAAAAGGTCGGCCAGTATAATCCTAGTACCTACATCAATTTTAAATTAAATTGCCCTCAATTTGCAGCACCACCTCCTAGTTAACTAAGTTTTAAGTACTTTTGTCATTTACCATCAATGTTAACATGTACGTACACTTAGTATGCAATCAAGTTTTTAATTTGAATTTCTTTTAACGGGAATGAAAGGGAGCAAATCGAGAGAAGAAAAAATCCTATATAATTTTAGTAGCAAACAAAACGTCCTACAAATCAATCTATTAAAAGCAGTGATCAATAGTAAAGATAATACAAAGGAGGCCGATTCGCAAAAGTTTTAATGCCAAAACAGGCCGAAACCTACTTTATGTGCCACTCAATATAAAAATCTAGTCAACAAGTTAAAAATGGTCTGAAATAACTGCTTTTAAAATTTTATGTGCTGATTGGATAAATGACGCCTACAAAAATGTGATGAAAGCTAATACCTTTACTTTCATCACATAAAAAATTGCAAAAGTTATAAATAATTGCAAAAACCATAAATAATTGCCTCAGTCGGGACTCGAACCCGCATCTTCCGCAATCCGGGCGGCTGCGTTGACCACTTACGCCACCGAGATTGGTCAACGCAGCCGCCCGGCTTGCGGAGGCAAGTCGATTTTTTTCAGTGCATTTTTCTAGTATTAATATTTACGCGTTTGTAAACGCAAAAATAAAATTATTCCATAATTAAATATGATATTTTTTATGGAATAATTTTATTTTTGCGTTTACAAACGCGTAAATATAATACTAGAAAAATGCACTGAAAAAAAAAATCGACTTGCCTCAGGCGGGACTCGTTAACGCGTCCACCCGGATTGTGGAAGGTGCGGGTTCGAGTCCCGCCTGAGGCAAGTCGATTTTTTTCAGTGCATTTTTCTAGTATTATATTTACGCGTTTCTAAACGCAAAAATAAAATTATTCCATAATGTAAGGTAGTTTCATCTTAGCTGGGCGTCAAATATTTGCAAAAATATTTCGTTCGGGTCTTGGAAATGCAAATTTCAAAGATTTGATGAAACGATGTTTACCATAAAAACATAAGCACCAAGCACTGACAAATTTCGACAGCGAAAAGCAGTGCCTCGGTGGCGAAATTGGTTAACGCGTCCACCCGGATTGTGGAAGGTGCGGGTTCGAGTCCCGCCTGAGGCAAGTCGATTTTTTTCAGTGCATTTTTCTTCTATGATATTTTTTTCTAGTATTAAAAATATTAACGCGCTTGTAAACGCTAAAATTATTCCATTAACTATTAATATTTAAGAAATAAAAAAAAGTTTCCTAAAGAGAAGGAAATTTTTAATTAAAACATCCCGACTCCCGGAACTCTATTTCCATTTATGGTGTATTCTGGAACACTTTAATGAATTTATTCCCGTTGGAAAAAGTTAAAGTTATTTTTTTTTTATGTAGTGGATCGAGAAAATTTTGTTATCAAACAAAATTTTCTCGATCTTCCTTCTTCTTTATTGCAAATGTTTTATTTTTAATTTGTCGTAAACTTTTTTCACTGAGTAGAGCTTTTCAGATGATGGAGATTTCATACTCAACAAGAAACAACCCCGTAAAGCCATTTATAATTGTTAACTAGACCAATAAAAAACTTTTACTATATCTAAATCGCGAAAAATATAGTACAAGTTGTACCTATGTATTGAATGGCAAATAAAGTAAGTTTCGGCCTCAGATCATATAAATGATCTGAGGTTACGGCATAACGGTGTGTATGTCGCATCCGGATAGTAAAACACGCCGTTTAACTAAACGGCTAGGCAGATTGTAGTCTATGAGAATTGTTAACCAAATAAAACCATTTGTTGATAAATCCGTATTAGATTCTATCAATAATGTGTCCGTACATCGAATGGAGATCGCTTGTTCATTGGTAGGTTCAGATTATTTTTTAACCGACTTCAAAAAAGGAGGAGGTTATCAATTCGACTGTATGTTTTTTTTTTTAATGTTTGTTACCTCATAACTCGTTACTGGGTGGACCGATTTTTAAAATTCTTTTGATCTTTGGAAGCTACTGCTTGTCATGTGGTCCCATTTAAAATTTTATCGACATCTGACAAGTAGTTTTTGAGTTATCCCTAATAATGCCTATTAATTCACATTGATGATATCGTAATTTTGTCACTTGTGTGTCTAAAAGATCTTGAGGTAGTTTCCGGTAAATATCATTACTTAAAACACTAAAAAGCAGAAAAAAAAAATTAAATAAAAAAAAACCGCCTTCAAAAAACGGGAGAAATAAAAATTTTGTTTATAAAAATCTAAATGTTTTTTGAGGTCGGTCCCAACCTCAATATTTGTAATAAACGTTGTCACTTGTATTTGGGACCGACCTCAAAAAACATTTAGATTTTTATAAACAAAATTTTTATTTCTCCCGTTTTTTGAAGGCGGTTTTTTTTTATTTTTTCTATGACCAAGCGGAGTGGAATTTTTGTCACTCGTCACTCTCATAGACTACAATTCGACTAGCCGTTTAGTTAAACGACGTGTTTCACTATCCGCCTGCGACATATATATTTATGATAGATTTACAGTCTAATAGATTAATTAACGTGACTTTTTGCGATAGTAGCATCAGTACAGGTAAAATTATAGTCATTTATTGAAGAAAGTACAAGAATAAAAATATTTCCACGCACACACCAATTATCTAGCCCAAATTAAAGGCCCATCATTAAGAACTTGTGTTACTTACTCTTTAGTTAAGAACCTGTGATACTAGATAACAGACAAACATATCGTCACCTCCACGGCAAACTTACGAATCTGCAGTTTTTGTAAATTTGACATATCTAAAAAAAATTGCACCTTATGTTGTACTACATAGGTGTGATCCATTCATTGTATTTAAAAACAGCAGGATTTTGAAAATCAAATGTATCTAAGAATTTATTACATCTGCATCATAACAAAAGTTATTATCAATTTAATGTTTCAAAACGCTCTCCTGTAAAATTTGTTTTTTGCAGTTTCGTAAGTTTACCATAAAGGTGACGATATCTACATAAAACACAGATATTTTATAAATAAACTTAAATAATATATAAACAACCATGACCCATGAACGAATTTCCGCGTTCATCACACACGCAATTGCCACTACCATGATTTGAACCCAGACCGTCCGAAGTGCAGGCAGCGTTACCGCACCACACCACCAGAAACTGTGTCAAAATAAGGTTCAATAGAAAAAACCATTTTGTTTTGAAGAAA
The DNA here is from genome assembly GCA_955850985.1 of Elophila nymphaeata. Classification (NCBI taxonomy): domain Eukaryota; kingdom Metazoa; phylum Arthropoda; class Insecta; order Lepidoptera; family Crambidae; genus Elophila; species Elophila nymphaeata. The sequence continues at coordinate 11,133,206 of OY039076.1, read as the reverse complement.
ACATTTTTCAGTTACCTCAAATTAAAGATAATATGATATACTGACTGTGATAGGAACGTTCTTCGAATACATATTGTTCGGAATAATTTACGACGTGTTTTGTGTGCTATTTCTCGGACGTGTTTGCAACAGAAGCTAAACCAAAAACATTGTCTTGTAAGAAATATAAGGAAAACTGGTAAATATACTAAAATCTGTAAAGTAAGAGCTATTGCGACAGTAAAATATTGCATAGTAATAGCATGCCGGTTAAGTAGTATTATAGTACTTTTTAATTAAATTTATTAAGTTTTTCATAACAATCCCAATAGTTAATCTAGTTAGTTAAGTCGAACTTGGATTTAAGAAATGCATCGCTAGACGGAGCTCAAAATATTGCAGCGTCAACTAAATTACTTCAATAACGTTCGTTTAAAAATAATTTGCGAAAAGCTGGAATAAAGGAAAGTTACAGAACGTGAGTCGACAACCTCAAAAAGGTAAAAGACAGACTGGAAAATTCTCATCCCCTTTTACGCATCAAGTGACCACATTTAACAGTGAATCCCATAGGCCTTGCCTTTCAGAAAGAATTTTGTGTCACCCCTGCATTTGCGGTTGAAAGCACATTGTTGTTACCATGACACTTAGATGCTGTGACACGCACTGTGAATAGTGATAGAACATGCTTTGTCCAGTACATTGACAGTAGATTCTTTACCTTGATTTTCAACGACAGCATCAAACCCGCAGTGTATTAGAATAAAGCGATGTAGCTGAGATATTTAATGGTGAGGGATGTGAAGAAAAAGGGGAATAGATGGTGTAAGATAACGTGGCTTAGGGTGCATATTTGATCGTTATAAATGTGTTTTGGCTTCGAAGCTGATGTTGTTTTTGTGAGAAAATTTCGAACACATACGTTTTACAGGGTTGTTTCTTGACTTCCATTTGTGAAGAAATGTGTTTAATTTGGCGAATAACGATTTGTCAGTTAAATTGTTCTTGTATTCCCAAATAAATCATGGAAATTTCAGCTTTTGGCTATAAAGTGGAATATAAAGAATAATATGCTTTTGTTCTAAATCCATGTGGCAAAGAGCTACATTAGCCGTTATATTAGAGTGGTGTCTTTTTAGACTATAGGTGTAGTTGCCGTTATACATTTTTTGTTAAGTCCTTATTACTCATTAAAAATTATGCGTGAATATATTTAGTGTGATTAGAGGAAAATACCTCCAAGATTATAAGGGATAAACTTGATAAAAATAAAACTTAAATTTTTGTAAAATTTTCATTTACCTATTAAATATTTGTATCAAATTGACCCATTCACTTCGGTAGGGTGGAAAATGATTCATTAAGATTCTTCTGACAATTTGATTTTTTCACTTGAATTTAATTTATTGAACGCATATTTGACTACCTTTAATGAGTTAATACGATACATTCATAGATATAAAAAAACACTTTGCTAAGTACTGTTAAATTTATCTTTCTTTTTCGACCCCACTGCTGGGACATACGGCATCTCCTTGTTGTAGAAGCAGGCTTAGGCAGTAGGTAGTCCACCACGCTTGCACAATGCGGATTAGTGGACGGAGTTAAAAGGTGATCCATTAGTCGCCTTCTAGACACCAATTGGAGGATATGGGGTTTTTTATATTACGAGATGGCAAACAAGCTTGCGGCCCACCTGGTGATAAGTGGTTACCGTCGCCTAGACACTTGCAATATTAAGGGTATATCACTTAACACTGCAAGTGCGTTGTCATCCTGGGGACTAAGATGATTTGCCTTCCATGCCCAGTAATTACACCGGCTACCTTTACCTTCAATCCGAAACACAGCGAACTGCTTCACGGCAGAAATAAGAAAGGCGGTGGTACCTACCCAGATGACCCTACATATGGGTCTACCACATAGTAAAAAAGGGGTGATGCTATTCTACTCTGCCGCTATGACACGGCCACAATAATTAATAATTAAAATTGTTAATTAAAAGGTAATGCTTAAGTTGCGGAATGGGCCCTTATTCTTTCCGAGTGACATTTCGCATAATCAGTATTTTTTAATTACGGGAAGGGAAATAGGTTATGCGGAGCTCCGACCAATCAATAGGGGTTCAACCAATTAGCCCTCGAATTAATTAGAAAACTAATGAGCCGCCTGTAATGAGAAGGTCTCTAAGTGCCTAATTATTGGAAGTTCTTCAAAAATTATTGCGACAAAGTTTCCTTTAGGTACATTTTGGAAAATTTTATGAAGTTAAAATGTAATTTATAATACAAAATATGTTAGCTAACACACGGGCTGAAATTTAGCTAAATTTTTCGGAAATTGACAAACGAATAGACAATTAGTTTTATGAATTATCGTAATATTTTACTAACTTATTTTATGTTATTTTTAAAGATATAGTGACTGATATTATAAAGTTGATAGGTACATCGTTTTAAATAGCAAGTTTTTTCAAATAAGCACGGAGATACCTTTTTAGTTTTCACTGAATTTATTAGATTCTTATCACAAAATATGAGACTGGTTTACTAATTTCTTAACTATCTTGTTGTAACTACTTAAAAATAATATTTAAAATTAAGAAAATTGAGACATTACACTTGTTGCTTTCTTTTGTCACGTAAATAGGTACAAAAACAGGATATGCCTTAAAATATGACTTAAGGTAGTGGCACACTTGTCAATTCGGAAAGGGATCATAACTGTACTGACTTTCGACTCGCCGTCAACCTTGCGTCAACTTGACGTGAGCACGTAAAATAATTGGACCTTGGCTAGGCGAGCCGTAAATACCACGGAATAGAGGATTATCTATTCGGTGGTAAGCACAGCGTAGTTTGAAACTACGCTGTGCTTACCTACAAATTCAATAAAACACGAGCGCAACACGACTGTAAGGTGCCTTGTGAATGAAAGCATGTTTAGCGTAGTGTGCTGCATGCAGACCGCGGGAGGGGTGAATGGGTCAAGCGTGGACAAAGCGACGTGGGCACGCGTTCGGAGAGACGTAAGCACGGCTATGGAAAGACGTAAGGCCGCGGCCTCGAAGTCGGCGACGAGTGGGGCGGCGCGACGGCAACGGCGGCGGAGTCGCGACAGCGGCGAGGCGGACGCCGACCTGGCCTCGAAAGCAGCGAGTAGACTAGAGCGGCGTAGTGTTGTGTTATGAGAAATTAGTGTCTTTATCCTATTAAAAATAACTGGTAAAAAGGTTTCAGACGTCTTTAGCGGGCATTTTGAAAAGTCGGTCGATAAAAAGCAATAAATATAATGCCTCACGCTACGTTAATACAGACGTGCGGGCACCGTTTGACTGGAGTGCATCGTCTGCGCGTTGTTCCCCGCGCCGCTACCTGCGAGGCCAGTTACATGTAAATCTATGCATTGAATCGCGCCGCTCTCGCACCGCCGCCGACTTCCGAGTCCGTGGCCTAAGCGCGTGACTACGAGCCGTAAGCGCGGGAACTGCAGGGTGACCACTCACCGCACCGCCGTTCGTGAACTTGTCCCGAGGCGAGGCGATGTCGTTACGGTGCTGATTAGTGTGCGTTCAATATGGAAGAATACTTAACGGCTCTAGTCAAGGCAATATTGATCTGTTTCAGAGATGATAATTTTATATAAATTAAATATGTACATGTTATTACCAATTAATTTAGAAAAATCTTCTTCCAACCCTGCACGCAATTTTGGGTCGGTGCAGTAGGCATATCTTGGTATCCCGTTCTTGATAAGTAGTTCTAAATCTTACTATTAGTCCTTAGAGCCAGCGGTAGGTAATACTAACGGCCTTTTCTTATTTACAAGTTATGTTACAAACAATTGTACCAAAATACCGGGTGCGCCAATAAAGAATGGTTCATTATGCGGACGGCGCAGGTGGTGAGCGTCCAGCAATTACTTACGGACATATTAGACGCCGCAAGGAGACGTGTAAATGGGAACCTTTTACTGCCACAATACTTAAAGGTTGCAGGGAAAGAGTTTTCAGGTCAGGTCTCATTGACGGTGGAAGTGACTACTCGGCTTATAGCGATTTTGCTATTGTTCCACAAAGATCTGTTCTGCTGAAACAGCAGTGAAGTATTTTACAGAAGACAGCCATATAGCAATGAAATATTTTTGCTAAACCTTAACCTGTTGTATGGAACTTTTAAATTTGGCTGATCTTATGACTTAACTCACAATTGTCGTCCAACGGTACGATAACAAGCTTGTCAAGTCTTGCCTAATCACAATAAATTAATGTGATTTCTGAGGAAAATTGGAATGACAAATTTATGGTCACCATCTCAGTGATCTGAGTCATCCAGTGGTTGAGGGTTCCGGTTGCAGCTCGCTTCCAGTTTTGGGCTTATAATAGCTTAAGATCATGTCAGATAAAAGCCATGAGATACCCTAACAAAGATAAAACATAGCATCAGCCGCGGCTGATACTAATTTTATCGCGTATCTTTTACCTTCATTATAAATATATAGCGTTATTCTTATCTACTTTATTATTACCTTTAATTCGACTACGACTGTTACCAGAGTATAAAGGTGGTATCAGACGGTTAATTTTTCGTTCATTTTCGCCATTCATTCGGTACCTTTCCCTCAAAATGAAGTGTCTGAACCCAAAATGAAAAACAAGTGCTGAATGAATTCATTAATGAAATCCAATCCGATCCAAAGGATCCAACAGTGTTGGATATTGGCATTCGGCATCATTCACTCCAACTCAGAATAAACGATAAATGTCACTGTCACTGTCACAAGCAGTCTGAACCTCAGTCTCTCAGTCTGAACTTGGTCTAAACTGAGGTCTGAACACTGAGAGAACGTTCACTCGGATTCGGTCATTTTGTTTAGAGTCATGTAGAAGAAAACGTCGCGGCCAAATGGTCTTCTTTCGACGACGTACTTAAACAGAAGAGGAGATGAATGTTCTTTTCTGGTTGATTTCAGTTCGACCGTGTGAGCATGGAGTGCAATAAAAATGAAGAATTAACTGTAGTGAACATTAATTCGAGTGAACCGTCTGATATCATCTTAATAGAATTCTGTGAATAGAATAATGGTATCGAAGGACTCGACAACTAAACTGAATTATCCCTTTTTATTTTGTATTTTACACCGGCGGAGTTAAGGTAAAGGCGAAGGTGAAAACGCACTCACTATCTCTCCTCGACCAACTGAGGAACTGCCTATCTTATAGTAATAGATAATAGCAATTATTTGTATTTGAAAGGGGTACACTGTAGTTCTTAAACATATAATTTAGTTCAGTCTAGTCAGTCATATAATTTAATTCTTCCAGTAGTAATCCAGCGCTGGATTTGATCGCTAGACTGGAATACCTAAAATGATATGTATATAGTCACTGTTATTATACAAAATGTCAAATTAAATTATAGAATATTCAATTTATAATCTGATAATGATAAAGCTCAGACAGACTTCGGCAGAATGATAGTAGCTAGGCGGATTTGGACAGTTCACGATAATATAATTATCAAGTACCGTATCTATAGTGGTTGAAGATTCCAGATGCAGCTCGCTATATGCATTGGTCTTATCGTCTTTTATCATAAGTTTAATCGGAAATCGTCGACTTGATGATTTTAATTTAACTTATGGTAAAAGACGCTAAGCAGATACATAGTACGCATTAGGAATTTTCAAATCGCTCTCGCTGACAGTAGCACCCCACTGAGTTGCGGCGACAACACAGAAGCCCTAGTAATTTACTGGCCCGTAGTTTGTTGCGCCTAAGGAAACACTTTATTATGGCGTCGGAATGCGAGTTCGCGGAACAGCTAACTTTATGTGGACTACTTTTAGTTTATTTATTTTAAGCAAGTATTGCACCCAGGGTTCGCTGGGAGCACTAGCAGCTAATTTGAGTTATTAAGAAGAATGTACAGCGTAGGAAGGGTAATATAATAAATTGTGCAGGTTGTTTAAAGTTCCCTAGAGATAGGAGGAGTGGATGCTTCTTTAAACGTTATTAAAATTAAAATTTCGCAAGTTTTTAATTTTGGAATAAATTGTACTTAAAAATGCTGAGGTGGTTAACTAAGATTTTATTAGTTGTAAAGTTTATTACATTACAAAAGCGTCGGTGGCGTAGTGCGTAAGAGCGTCGTCTCCCAACCGGGAGGCACTAGTTCGATACCCGCCACGTACCAATGTGTTTTCTAATTTTGAAATTATATATACGTTTAATCGACGCTTTTAAGGTGAAGGAAAACATCGTGAGGAAACCTGCACACACCTATGAAGAAATTCTTAGGTTGTGTGTGAATGCGACCAACCCGCACTTGACCAGCGTGGTTGACTAAGGCCTAATCGCCTCTTTTTTTTCTTTTTTTTTTCGGGGAGGTCAAATGCATTTAAACATCGTCCCTGCGGGGTGGTGCCAACCGCAGGGGATATGTGGGACTCGAGGTAAAGGCGTTCCGTCCACACCCACTAAACATCCTCCCCGGCCTTACCTCGAGTGCGCTATTACGGGACGGCTCGGGGTCTGCGCACGTGAGCGCAACTACACCGAGACCTTCCCAACGCTGCCCGTCTAGGCACTCCTTGTGCACCAATTGATGGTCAGCAGCCCACAGGGGCTACCGACTAACGCCAGCCCCTGTGGGCCGCTGGCCGACGTCGGCCTTATAGGCCGCCACCTCACCGACGGCTGCTCGATCTGGTGCGTCCTCCTGACGAGGACACCGGGAGCAGCCATCGGACCGCACCCGGGGGACTTCGGGCGCGGTCGTGGCCCTGAAAAGGGCCGTCCGGCACTAGCCGTGGTGGGAAAACAAAAACAACTCGACGATGGCATGTGACTTCGAATGCCAAGGGGACTTGACATCAAAAGCCACACACCCGCCGAGAAAGTTTCCCCACCACGTTACCAGGGTCCGCCACGAGGAGGCTTCCGGACGTGGACACCAGGCCCAATCGCCCCTAATGTGGGGTAGGCTCGAGCCCCTCGGTGGGGACATTATATGAGCTGTTCATGATGATGATGATGATGAAAGTTTATTACATCATTAATAGATAACTGGATTCAGAAATATATTTAAAGGCATGTAAATGACTATCAGATAGTTCTGAATCTTTTTTATGAATGTGGTGATGATTTTCAGTCTATGTTACTGAGAAAACTTGTATTAGCGCATTATATCCGTGTTTCGAAATATTCTTTGCAACCAAATTTTGCAGTCAAAATCAAGGTCGGTCAAAATAATTAAAAGACACTGATACCGATACAAAAAGTAAGTGCCATGTAGCTTACTAACAAGCTATAAGAAGCTAGTATTAAACTTTTTCTTTCTTAAGAAAAAAAATTGCGATGCAATCCGAAGAGTTCGTATCTTCTTACTTAACTCGATACTACACTGGCCTGCAAAACTAAGTACTACATTTTTAATACTACAATTGAAAGAAAAGGGTTTTTTTTTTGTTTTTAAAGTTTATTTTAGCCAGTTCTTAAACTTCCTCGATCCTTGACTATTAAAAGTCTCTCTTTTTCGAGTCCTTTTTATTTCAAAAGTATATCTTGTATCTTATAAAGTTATTGCAATTGTAAAAATGTGATACTTATTTTGCAGGCCAGTGTAGGATGTGCAATTGTGCATCGCTTCTACAATCTGTACTACGATTGGCCTCACTAACTTAGTTAACTAAATAAGAGTTTGAAAGTTCTTTACATTTAAGTTCACTCAAAAGGAAAATAAGAACAGATTTTTAAACAGTAGCGTAAGCTTCCCGTAGAAACTCCTTGTTAGAAAACTTTCTTGCAAAGAATATTTGAGACACATAACTACATGTTACCCATAGATGTAGCATTACATTACTGCATTTTATGCATATTAGGAAAGTGGACATCTATATGTAATATTTACATAATGTTTTCTCAGATTATAGTTTGTCCCATAATCGAGAAATAAAAATTCAAATATTAATGTTTGTTAAAAAAATGTTTTACTGAACATTGCTTAAGTCGCAGCGGACGGGAAATGTAGAATCTACCAATGGTTGCGAACAATGTTTTGTTAAAATTTTGGCGCAGCGGACGCAGCTTTACGGACTAGACTTTTAGTAGACATGTGATACGCAATAGCGTTAATTTCAAATACATACATACCTACCAGGGAAAACACGATGTTTTTTGTACTCGTACACAAAATGTAACACAAAAGTCACAGGTTGACCTGTGATTTGTATTACAGTCTTAAAATTTCACTCTCATATTTTTTTCTTATCGCGCCTAAAGTATAGCTTCAAAATGTAAAGAATTAAAATTTTCTCTTGATCTTTTAACTTATAAGAAGAACTGCACTTAACGGTAACGTTTTAAAGTCAAAGCTAGTAAAAGACTGTGTGGAAAAACTAAATGACCTGGGGCAACAAAACAAGATCACCCTCAAATGGGTACCGGGTCATTTTGGAATCATCGGTAACGAAAAGGCCGATGAGCTAGCAAGGGTTGGGGCTCAAGGTCTACAGTTTGGTGCAGAACCTTTCTGTGGTATCTCAAAGAACCAGGCCATGCAATACTTAAAAACCCACCTCCTCCAAGAGGCAAAAGCGGACTGGCAAAGAACGCCTGGGTTAACACACTCAAAAGCACTAATCGAACCATACTCTCGTAAGCGCACTGACGAGCTAATGAAGCTTAACAGGGGAAACCTGAGCATATTGATTAGGGCTTTGACTGGACACTGCAAGCTGAACAGACATCTCTACAATATGAGGCTAAAAGATACTGATGCTTGCAGATTCTGTGAACAGGAGCGTGAAACACCAATGCACCTCCTGTGCTCTTGTGAAAGTCTCATTCACAAAAGAAGCCGACATTTGGGAAGACACATTCTCGACTCAGACTATATCAAAACAATCTAAGCTGTGAATATCTTATCATTTTTAGCATTTTTAGCTTATCATTTTAGCTAAAGGAGTACATGTAAGGCCTCAATAGGACTAGAGGCTAGTCACAATAGATATTTATAGGTCGCAGTGACGCAAAAAGCCCCGAATTGTCTAAATAATAAGTATATACTAATATCATGCAAGTACATACATTCTCATTGGAGTGCTACGTTTTCTAAACATCTCTTTATCTGTTATTGAATGGTTCAGAAGTTACCTGTTCGGACGACGGCAACGTATTCGCATAGAAGACAATTTGTCTAAATGGTGCGACCTATCTGCTCGAGTTCCACAGGGTGGCGTCTTATTTCCTCTTCTTTTTTCAATTTTAATTAATTCCATAACCTATTACCTTTCAAGTTAACTTGTACGCCGATGATCTTCAAATCTACACGCAAGCCCCCATAGCTGATATTGCTCATGCAATTCATATTACTAATGCTGATCTCACAGCAATTTGTAAGTGGAGTAAATCCTTTGGTCTGCATTTAAATACTGCAAAAAGTCAGACTATAATTATTGGCAGTCCTTAATTTATAACCAGACTAGATGCAGACCATTTGCCTCCTATTTACCTGGCTGACTCCATAATACCCTACGCCAAAACTGTTAGGAATCTTAAAGTTATTTTTGACTGACCAATGTATGCCGCATATTGACAACGTCAGAAGAAAATTTTTTGGATCCTACAACTCTCTCCGTCGTTTGCGTAAGTTTCTGCCAACTTTTACCAAAGTAATGCTGGCACAATGCAGAATCTGTGTATCAGATTCATTTTCAATCTGAGGAAGTTTGACCATGTTTCATGCTTCCGCTCCAAACTTAATTGGCTCTCTATTCGCCGGCGCAGAGATTTACACGTTCTTTCTCTTCTGTACACTATTCTTTTCTTACCTACTTCTCCTACCTATTTAAATAATACTTTTTCCTTTCGGTCGTATTCGTTATGTCGTGCGTTACGATCATCTTCTGCTCTCACTTTAGATATTCCTACCCTACTCACTCCACTGATTTCCTTTCATATTCCTTCGCTGTGCATGCTGTCCGTTTGTGAATTTTTTTACCTGAGCATATAAGGATATATATTTCATTATTACCTGAGCTCGGACATTGGATGCCTTCAAAAACCAAGTCAGGAGTCATTATCTTCAAGTCTCTCCTTAGTTTCTCCTCTTTTACTGCAGGTTGCCTGGAAGAGATTGCTGCATAGCAATAAGGCCGCCTATTGTACTGTCCTGTGTGTAAACTTGTTTTGCAATGTTATGTAAAATTGTGCAATAAAGAATATTTGTACTGTATTGTAAAGACTCTGGCCTCCAACGTCGTCCGTACATTAATATCAAACTTGAGATCTTAGATTAAATCAGATGCTTTAATCTAACCTTAAAATGATAACTTGATAACATGACGTCATGTATGCGTTTATGTGTCAATCGAATGATTCATATCAAACTTAAAATTTTAGATTAAATCAAGCTAATAAGCTTAAAATGATAACTTGATAATATTACGTCATGCTTGCGATTATGTGCCAAACGAATTTATACATTGCTAGAGGGAAATACGAGCGATTTTTATATCGAATTATAAAACTCATCCAACTGTTTTTACTGCAGATAAGATTGCTGACCGTTTTTTTTTTTGATAGAATACTATAAAGCCGGTTAGTATGTCAGTGTTGATTCAGATTGGTTTGAGTTCTGTCATTTTGTGTGTTCATTTGTTGCGCGTACGCCAGTGAGTACGCAGCCGTTATTACGTGCTAACATAAAAGTCAGTGTCAGGGCCATCCATTTTCTCATTCACAGTTTTCCTTGTGATCGGTGCTCTCAAAATGGCAAAGAAACTACAATATTTCCAATTGAATGGGCTTGCTGAGTCGATCAGATATATGCTTCACTACGGAGGGCAGAAGTTCGAGGACATAAGACACAATCTCGCCGATTGGCCTATTAAGAGCGTTAAAGATTGTAAGTAATTTTGTGATTGTTCTTAATTTTATTCAATATCATCGCGAAGTGTTGATGATGGTCAATCAATGATATTATAATATAAAATATTATCATTATAGAGACTATTCACCTTATAAAGTGTTTAATAATTAAATAAACAATGAACTCAACATGCTAACAAAACTATTTAACTATTTTATAATAGTTAAATAGTTCTGTTAGCATGTTTAGCAGAAAAATATAACCAAAGTTTTACAAATTATTAACTAGGGTGGGTTCCCTCTATTAAGTGCTTGACACCTGTACCAGAAGGAACCAGAACCGGAACAAAAATATATATTATAGGAAGATTAATTCTTTATTAAAACTGCTTTAAAGAGATATTTTAATTAACACTTATAGTTTCGTAAAGCAAGGAGAACCTTAAGGCGCAGTTTTACGAAAATGCAGTTTGGATCTATATTTTTTGAGATAAAATACAAGCATTACATTATAATGCTTGTACATTGTTTTGCCAAAATTGTGATTGCGAAAATTGTATTTCCAAAGAAAATCGTCTATTTTAAGCCGCTATAGAGCCTAAATAAGTAAAAAATTGAGATAACATATTAAAATGGGATACCAAAAAAATATTAAAAATTGGTAAATTTTAAAGACGACTTTTACAATATAATCGGAATTTAACTCATTTAACCATTATATTAAAATACATAATATAATGCTAGACATCATTATGATACTATAACATTGTTAAATGCACTCAGCTATTTTTAATAATTAGCTATTTGTAGAATGGTCTAAATCTAAGCTCGCGGCCATTTCTCGATCATACAACCCGGGTCTTCCCAGCTAGTGGACCGGTCGCTCTGCGAGCAATGTCTATGTGTGTATGGGATCACATAGACATATGCATCTAACAACGTACATCGAAAAAAAACATGATTGATACTCAACGTTAATACTTCGATGAATGCACGCTCTTAAAAGATTCATAATAAATTACCAAACCTTACTGAACAGAAATGTGGACACAGTTTGTTGTTCTTAACTGTCGAACCCCGCCATAGAATTTTATAGGTACTATTTACAGATAAATAAAGCATTTTGCTCCATATGGTATTAAAATTATGGCAACAATCACAAACAACAAAATTTGTGAGGAGATGGTAGATACCATTATTATTTTGTTTTACTTTTTATTCGTGCTTTGTAAACACACACGAAATTCTTTTATAATTTTTTATATAAATTAAGAATTTTTTTATATAAATATTTTATAAAAAAATGGTATAAGGACATGATATAGCAATATCAATGTCGTGTACAAATGTGGCATTGAGTTCAATGATGACGGTGCCCCTTCAGAAAGTATACTACATAGGACCTTTGAACTCTTATTACCTAGTTATAACTCAATTAGGTACTAAGACTCTAAAGACCTCTAAATGGATACGAATACCAACGAATAACAATTACATTGGAGCTATTTTTGCTCGTGATATTTTTAAATGATTTAATGATGATGATTTGACAACGTTGTGGTCAGGGCCGTCTTTAAACTATTTGAGGCCCTGGGCACATTAGGATCATGGGGCCCCTATGACCTTGAGAAAACACTATTTAGTTTTAATAGATAATGAAAGTAGACAAACAAGGTTCTAAATTTATTTTTATTTAGTTACTAACTATAAAAAAATTGGAAATATAAAAAATATTCTACAAAAGTAACTCGCGTAGCATAAATTCCTTAGATTAATTCTATGTTGATTGCAAAGGTACCCTTTTAGATTTAAGATGAGCAAAATCGTTAATCACTTCTTCAAAATCTATGGTATTGAGAATATCATATCTATGGACATCAGCGACAAACTAGTTAATCTCTCTTGAAGCATTGTACTTCTTAATTCATTTTTTATTCGTTTCAATTTGGAGGAGCGTTCTCCGCTGCAGTTAGTTACCATCATGCTTAAAAATATTCTCAATGCAATTTCTACGTTAGGAAATGTGTCTTCAATTTTGTTTTGCTTTAATAGATTATATACTTCCTGTACACCGTTAGGTGCTTCATTTTCACTCTGAACATTTTTTAAGTATTCTTTTAAATGTTGACATTCTATTTCTAACTCTTTTTCATTTACATCTTCGTGATAGATTTCAGAAAATTCTTTGCATCCTTGTCGTATGTCTTCGGAATTCAGAGTTTTTAAGTGAAAAAATAAACTAAAACGTTGACTAACGGTCTCATATGAACTTAGTCGCTGTTTTAGATGAACACTCAAGGTATCGATTATTGGGAGAAAGGTTTCTACGTTGAATCGCTCTTTTCCATTCAATTGGACTGATGGCGCAGAGCCATCAAAAAAACTCTGCCGTGAGCTTCTACGTCTTGTTCTTTGAGATAGATCCTTGTAGTCAGATTCCGGGTTCTTTTCTTTGGCAGATGATTCGAAGTTATCAAATTTATCCCTGAGGTTAGTAATAAAATCATGAAGTGAAGTGAACAAATTGGTTGCAACGTCCAGTGTTATTGTCTCTTTCTGAAGATAATTACTTGTTTTGTCTATTCTTTCCAATATAGAGCTCCAGATTTCCGTCAGTATAATAAATTCTAGATTTTTATTTTTCTAGACAGACTAAGGGCTTCGTTTCTAGTTTCTCGTGCCTGTTCAGTATCGTTTGCGATGGTGATTAAAGCTTCTATTATTCGTTTATAACCCCCATGCAAAGCGCTTACTGCATCAGCTCGGGCTGACGTATGACGTTAGAATTAGGTTTCTTTATGACATAAACCACACCGCATCAAATTGTAAACTTTTAATTGTATTCTTATACCTACATATAGGTATTTAAATTAACCTAAACATCGGAAAACCTCATTTTTGACGTATGACGCTAGAATCAGGTTTCTTTATGACATAAACCACACCGCATCAAATTGTAAACTTTTAATTGTATTCTTATACCTACATATAGGTATTTAAATTAACCTAAACATACTAATATCGGAAAACCTCATTTTTGAGCGAGAGTGGAGTACTTATACCAAGGAGCTTATATTAAAGCTCCTTGACGTATACCCTGTTTATAGTTGCATTTAATAGTTTGATCTTTTTGACGGATGTCAAATCTGAAATCGATGTAACTTTGCAACGACGAACAATATTTTCTTATTTTAATAATTTTAAAAATTGTTAATAATCATAAGAATAGACACAACACAAAAGTACCCTTAAGTGGTTTTTATTGCTTGAAAGTAAAATTTAAATAGAAAAACTGAAAACAATGGTCTCTTACCTACCCAATGTTTATATGTCTAGTGCAATAAAATTGATTGATGAATGAATTAATTTATTTTGAATAGTTTAAAACATACATACAGCCACATATTTAGCCAACATATTTTTTACACCAATAGATATTTTCTGTTTCCCATCACTGACCCATCTGGCAAAAAGTTCAAGCTATGTTGTACAAGGTATAGCTATGCGCATGCGGCAAACTAAAGCTAATAAGCGTAGGTATTGTAGTTAGTCATTATCATCAGATTTTTCAAAATTAATGTTTTTCGGTAATACCTAAATATCGGTTATCATTCGGTAATCTGGCAGGAACTAGGGGGCCCCATTCGATCGCGGGGCCCTGGGCACGTGCCCATAGTGCCCAGTGGGGAAGAGGGGCCTGGTTGTGGTGTAGTGGTCAGTAATGCTGCCTACACATTGGGCGGTCCGGGTTTGAGTCCAGGTTGTTTGATGAACACGAAAATTTATTCACGAGTAATGATTGTATATATATTTATTAAAGGTTATTTATGAAATATCTAGATTTATATTTGTCCGTTATCTAGTATCCATTACAAAAGTTCTTAATGATACTTACTTTGGGCTAGCTAATTGGTGTGAGCGTGGAAATATATTAAACATTTCATTGTTATTTTAAGTCAGATATTTTGAAAAAAAAGAAATCCTATATGGATATTTTTATAAATGTCTAATATCAAATCAAAAAAATACATTTTGCTTTTATACTGCATTAATCAACATGATTCAATATGGTTTTATTTAAAATCAACAAATTATGAGATTTAGCTAGCCAACTGGTTTTGTAATTTGGACCACCGGGCTGCTAAAATGAACTTGGAAATATTTTGTCTGTTAAAATTTATTATTTTAAAACTTAATTCTAAATGTCTTTAAGAGATTTTGGTAATACATGAACATTCATATAAGTTTAATGAAACTACAATTTTAAACCTTAGAAATAGTTAGATTTGTTAATAGATTGAAATAAAGTAATAATTGTGGTAAAACGGGTTTTTTTATTTTTAAACCCACTCACCACATTTGGAATTTGTCCCTTTACAAGAACAAGTCCTCAATTCAGTTAGAAAATTAGTTCCTTTGAAGGCAAAAGTAATAATAAGATATGTCCACTCTCATACCAATTATCGAGCCCAAAGTAAGTATCATAAGAACTTGTAATATGGATAGAGATTGTCTAATCTTAACCTGGACGCCCCTCCATTGTCTTACTCTTACATGCACAATCAGTGTACAGATGCAATACACTCAAATTAGCTGTAGTCATTGGTCATTCAGTTGATTCAGTCACCGGCTAGACACAAACAAGGCAGCACGGTTCGATCACTCATAAAAGGACCGTCAGCATCCAGTTTAAAGTTCAGTTTTAGATTAGACGATCTCTACTTGATAACAGACATTTTTAATATACATAATAATTTCAGATATTTTTATTAACAAAGTTAACTTAATATAATACAACCATGACTTGTAAACAAATATTCGTGTTCGCCACGCAAATATTTACAAATAAACAACAGTTGCATTCAGACCAATAAAAAGTCGTTGCATGAATAACTATTATCTTACACCTCTCAGTTGGTTAAAATAATTATACTTAAATTGATAATGTTATCAGATTCAATGGTGGCAGTAAACAAAAAAATAAACTTAAGTAAATAGGTAGATAATACTTACATACATAGCAGGACACAATGATAATTATTTTGTTTGTAATGTTGACATGATCATGATCATGATAAATATCTTATATTGATAACTTGTATTGATAAATGTCTTGTATATATTGATAACGATTAAAATATCAATGCCTACCAATTCGATCCTGAGATTGTGATGATGGGGAGAGAGAGATAAATTAGTAAGGCATTATTCCTCATTTACATAATAAAGGATATCCCATTTTTAGGGTTCCGTACCTCAAAAGGAAAAAACAGAACCTTTATAGGATCAATTTGTTGTCCGTCTTTCTGTCTGTCTGTCAAGACTCTTTATCTCGGGAACGAGTGGAGGTGTAGAGTTGAAATTAAAACCATATACTCAAATCTACGGTCCCTTGAAGCAGCGAAAAAATCAAATTTCTTAGTTAACGCAAAAAAAAGATACGGCCGTTTATGCCGCAAAAAACTTATATTTCGACACTCTCAAGGTGTTAGGTTCGCAACGTCGCTAATAGATGGCGCTGAACCAAACCCGAGAATTCTACATGGGACTTTGATGTACACAATGCGTTAATATTCATTATGTTTTCAGTCATCACTTACAAGATACCTAACTAATTTAGGTATGAACTGTTAGTATAACTACAATTATAAAACACAATAAGGTGAGAAAAACTGCGAAGCTCGATTCCTGAAATATTTATAATATGTTGTAACTACAAATTTCTACGGAACCCTGGGTGGGCGAGTGCGACTCACACTTGTCCGGTTTTTGAAATGCAATTTTCAATACATGTAAATATTACAATAAAATTCAGGCCAAAACAATAATAAAGATGGAATGACGTAATGATACAGCTGTTAAGTTGGCGATCGATATGATTTATTAACCTACTTACTTGGCTTAGCATTTTGCTATTGTCTTGTCTTCCTATCAATTTACTTGGAGTCGGCGCAATATGTCTCCATATTGCTATAGATTTTGATATAATTTTACCGTCGGCCGCCTGTCTTACACGATGCTAGTCGTCGAACCAAAGCGATTTTAAAAGGTAGGTCTATTGACCTTCTAAAATAGCTTCGGTTCGACTATATATCACGAAAAGAAAACAGTTGTTCCATACATTTTGGTTGCGTTGGTGCTGTAGTTTTGTATGTTTTCTCGCGATTTTGATGTTGGTCTAATAACAAGAGTTGTTTGTATTTACCTACCTATTTAAATGACTTCGGCTCGACAGCTCCTAAAAATACACCGTGTACCTGTATTCAATAAAATGTGAGAAAACGAGATGATTACGTACCTCGGTTTTCTTATTACCTATTCTCGTATTTCGGCACTATTGCATGCGCCATGGTCACCTCACGCACGAATGGTGCGAACAACAAACGCCCGTGAACAGCTCGCAAAACCTAGTTTATTTCTTTATTTGGGATGATAAACAGCATTCACAATACATCTTAATATCTAGGTGTTAGTAAAATAAATTGTTTATTGCGAAGCCCACACTACCCTCGGTTTTTAGGTAATATTTGTGTTACTTTGAGTTGCGTGTTAGTCCCATTCTCTCACATTTTAATGTTAGTATTCACGTAAGTTTAAAACAATACACGTATATAATATTCATCTGTTCAAAAGTTTGGGGGGTTTATCAGATAAAAGGGAAATAAATAAACAGAGGGGTGTGCAGAATCACAGACCTATCAATTTCATAGGTTGCAAGGAATCAAGTTAACGTTTGCGAAAGAGTTGCGGGTTGGTATGGAACAATAAAGTAAAAGAAAAATAGTAGGGTATATAATTGATTTTTATTTAGTAGTTTACATGGGTTATTACAGTATAAAAGTATTCAACGTCGAAAAAATAGTATAACGTGTTTAAAAAAATACCCATTATAATTAGCCACCCCGCATAGGTATAATAGTACCATCAAAAAACCAACAATATTATTTAAAATTATGTTGCTTTATATGTGATTTATTTCAGTTACCTAAATTAATTAAGATTAAATGGTTAGAGAGTATTGTCAAAAATTAAGTTAAAGCTTTCACACCTTTGATTTCGACATTGACACATGCTGTTTATTAGATTTTACACAACAGCTCTCATCGCGATACAAATATTTGAATTTCACAGTTTTTCGCACTTTTAATAATTGATTTCTTGCTAAAAAGAAATTTTATTAAAAATTTGAGGGATGGAGGGACAATTCTAAAGTAATAGGGTTTATATAACAAATTATTTGAGCCATTAATTACATGCATGTTCCCGTAGGTGTTGCAAGCTTACTAAGCTGTCGATACTGCTTGCCAGTAGACGGGTCGTATGTTTCTTTGCCAACTTAGATTTTTTTAATGAGTGTCTTCTGGAATCAAAGTTAAATGCAACTATTCTCTTTTACAGCTCTTCCCTACGGACAACTGCCTCTCTACGAAGAAGGAGACAAGTCTCTTAACCAATCGTTCGCCATCGCCCGGTACGTGGCCAGCCAATATGGACTCTTACCATCAAGTCCTTGGGAACAGGCTGTCCTGGATGCAATGGTCCTCTCCATGTACGATTTCTGGTCAAAGAACAGTAAGTTGGTTAAATTAGTCTACTAACTTTGACTTGTGACTTCACTAACTTTAATTAATTTACAAAATAGATGCCGTATTTTCGAGAAAAAGTAGCAAATATAAGTCTAAAACCTCCCGCAGCTCAGCTATCTCTGCAACTAAATTTAATATTTCTAGTTGATAACATCGACAGTGAATATAAAGTTAATCCTTTAAATTATTTGTAATTATTATAATGTTCTGTGCCAAAAAGATATTCATAAAAAATAAAAAATCATTAATATAAAAGTAAATCATTAAAATAATTTGTAATTGCAAAGAGGAGAGTGACATACTTATGGATCATAAGAATATTAAATATGAAGTAATTAAATTAAATTATAACGTACCTACAAAATTACTTTTAACGTGTGCGTTTTTTTTTTCAAAGTTCTTCAATACCTGTGGTTTTGGCTGGGTTATTTCACATAAAGCAAATAAGTTGTGACTTAATCATGACTGGCAGATTTGCAGACGCTTTGTACAATAATTATTATTGAGGGTCGCTACTATATGCTGCCAAGGTCGTAATCTACTCGAAGATGTATTTAATTTTTTAACTCCAACTAAATGAGTAGATGAATGGATTCCCATTGGTCATTTGTCCGAGCTTAAGGATGTTTTGAACAATGCACTAGTAATATTTTTTACTGTCACATTAAATTACAAAGACAACAACTTCTGCAGTATTCTCGCAGTCGCTAGCACAGTAGTTATCAATACTAATAATCATAACTACTGATTTCAAAAATTCTTTCACCTTTCTACTTTATGCTATTTATTTATTCTTGCGTTACATAGGCTATATTTGATTAAAAAACTCCACGAGGACGCAGTCGTGGGCGGATCGCTAGTTCATCATGATTTCAGTTGCGAGACGTCCACTGTTTTACAGACAACATCAGACCAGACTACCACAATTTGTCAAGTAATCAACATTTCTTCTAAGTATAGACTTTGAACTTGGAATAAGAATGTGTACTTATGCCAATTAAAGGAAAAAAATACTTAGGAACTTTGACAGTTTTGGGTTACTTGGTCTGCTGTCAATAATGCTGCTCATTTTGTGTCGTGTGGGAGCGATGCAAGAATGCATTCTTTATAGACTGCGGCCCTTACTCTTATGTCGTGTATCGAAAACTTTCTTCACATATTTAACAATTGCAATGTTTGCTAACTTCCAGAAATATCGGATTATTTGTACGAGAAGGATCCAGTAAAGAAGGCTGCTCTCAAGAAGTATGTCGCTGAAGAAAATGTCCCTTACTATTTCGCCAGATTTGAGAGAGACCTCAAGAAGAATAATGGACATGTAAACGGAAAGGTAATTATTGGAACTGTTGATAAATATAAATAAATATGAAAACTTTACATTTATCCCCTATATCTCCGTAAATAAGAGTACCTCTTAGCTCTTTATTTTTTTTCTATTCATTTTACTGGACAACAGCGATCGACACCCGTGGTAGTTGGGAGGTTAATGTGTCTAATTTTAAATACGTGATTATGTGTGTACTCAAAGTTTAGTTAAGAATCAAAGTTATAGTTATAGAGTTTCTCGTTTTTTTGCTTGACTATTGCTGTAGGCCCTTATTGTGCCACGGGAGGTTTTTTCACTAAGGGAGTTGACTTCGGAGATTTCACCAAAGAAGACCTTATATAGTCAGCCAGCCAGTACAGGTTGATCACAAAAAAGTCCGACGGTAAACGTTCACGAGAGCGGTTGCTATCACAGCCGTTTTCACAAACAATACTTGTATGAGTAAAAAAAAATCGGGAGTGGTCTCTCCTTAACTTTCTCGTATACCGAAAATGACTGAAAGGTTGATGAAAACCTTATATTTTGATGTCATACATGCATGATGAATTTTGGACTCTTGGTTAAGTAAATGCATTAATTAATTAATTTATTTGTTAAAGTATAACTTTACAATATAAAATTAAAGTAATACTTTACAATGTGGAAAATTTCTGATGCATGCCACAATAACGGCGTAGATTTTCAAAATAATTACGGTAATACTTAGCTAACGATAGTTTGAATTAATCAGAATTACAGTTCTAAATTAAGAGTAATGTTTTAAATAGAGTTCTGTGATTGGTTCGTTTATGTTGCGTAGTTCACTTCGTTGAATTGACTAACGTTTTATTGCTTCAAATTTTAAACTTTGACACCTGGACGTTGCTTTTGACTAGTATTCCATATTCTTAAGTAGTTGTTTTAAAGTTGTTTTGGCATCACGACATGTGCGTTGCCTAGCTACCTAAGCGTTCATTTTAAAGTAAGCATAGTGCCGATTCCCACTCAAGTATTGTCTTAGGTTTATACGAACCTGTGCGTCCATGCCATGCGCGTACTGCGAACTCATTGTAGTGCTTGTGAATATTGTAATTGGCAGCATTAAAAAAAAATTTATAATAATTTTGGAGTTTTGGTTATTTAGAACTATATAATATATTTTTCAGAATTTATTACCTGCCTTTTTCAGAATACACAAAATGTCTTTGCCATCCATCTTTATTATGACCAACATAATCAAACTTAACCTCAAAGATTTCACAGTTGCGATTTTTTTTTAAAGTTTTATGGTAATGAAACGATTGCCACTTGTCTAAGTCCCCAATACGCTTTGTGCGCAGGTCTGGACAGAACTTTAGAAAGAAGAACATTTTTTTCTAATTTGCACTGGTTTTTTTTTCAGTTGTCATGGGCTGACTTCGTACTCGTATCTATTGTAGAAGCCGCCAATCTGTTCTTCGATGACGTCTTCGAGAAGGACTATCCGACTATAACCAACCTGATGAAAACCATTCATAACCTACCAAAAGTTAAAGAATATATTGCTACTAGAGAACCATACTCTCTGTAAAGAAAGACTTTAGAGTTCACATTATAATTGGTTATTTTGATTTATTTTAATTCTGTATGATATGGAAGAAATTGCAGTCAGAAAACATAGGTACTGTTTGTATATGTAAACTAAGATTTTAATATAATATTATACACATGATTTTGTTTGCTATTATATTTCTTGATATTTAAATTTATTTAGGTTTATTTATGAAACATCTAGATTATTATGTATATTTGTCCGTAATCTAGTATCCATAACACAAGTTCTTAATGATATCTCATATGGGCTAGATCACAGAACACAGCTTTCTGTGTTCTGTGGGCTAGATAATTGGTGTGAGCGTAGAGATATGTTATTATTATTTTAAAATTGTTATACTGCAAGATGGAAACCAAACAAGATATAAAGTCAAACGTTTGTGCTCCACGTGTGTTTCCAAACACGAATGTTTGGAAAATATGGCCATGTGAAGTGTCAGCATAAAACAAAACTTTTTATTGTCATATAAAATTGCACTAATAAAAATTTAGCGAGCCAACTGGCGCCGCCAATACATTTAATTTTATAACTCTTAATTAGTTATTATAAATCTATGCCTAAATCAGCTAAATTTGGAAAATTCGGAATCGGCCACGATCTTCTTACATGCGAGCTAAAAATGTTAAAAGTAATACCACAACTCTTTATTGTTGTGTATAGTTTTAAAATAGGTTATTGCGTTTCGTACTTGGCCACTTTTGACTTCATGGACGAACGTAAACATTAATTCAATAAAAAAGTAACTTTAATAAATGTTAGACGAGTAAAGTGATCGTGACTGTTTGGCATTTTTGAAAATTGATCTAGTTTAGAAGAAAATTAAATGTAGTGGTGGTGTTCACGTGGCTTTAGTTGGGTCGAGTCAGCCCCTTAAGCAGTTTTGTCGATATCAAGGCAGCCTTTCTCAATAATAGCACTATCCAAAACACAAAGATTTAAAAAAATTTAATCAGTAGTTCCTGTGATTAGCGCTTTTAACCAAACAAACAAATTATTCAGCTTTATAATGTTATGTAGATTTAGGAGACTATTTCAAAACTATATACAACTAGCCAGACATATCCATTAACTGTTGATTGGCCGTCTGAACAACTTGACAACTATGCATGTGTGATCAACAAGAAGCTTATATTTTACTTAATCTATCATAGTGGTGATCAACGTAGATACATGGAAAAACTTATTTATAACACACATTACACACATTTCGTCTCTAACAGAATATTGTCTGGTAGCTGTGGCAAATCTTGGACGACTACACATTACAGTAAAGTACTTTAGTACTTCATTTCAATAAAGCTTAAACCTTTTCCCATAACAATAAAGATAAAAAAATGACAGTTTATAGTAGCCTGATCGGCCTTTGTATGTAGAATCTCGTCGGTTTCAGACCACGAAAAGCCTCAACAAACAGCAAGGCAGATAGAACTCTTCGAAGATGAGGAAGGGCTAGCATTGCGAAAATTTTTAGGCAAGGCGATATTTAATGTTATACAGAGGGTTTCGTCTGGGGTCTCTTTTCTAAAACAAATACTATTAGAATGTATGAATGTGGTAGTGATTTACAGTCTATGTTGCTGAGAAAACTTGTAACAGCGCATTATATCCGTCTGTCAAAATATTCTTTACCTCCAAATTTGGGCGTCAAACGCAACCGTGTGGTCCATCGACAAGGTAGCAATCATGACAAGCCCAAAGAAAGCATCAGCGACACGACGTAAAAGACAAGTAACCTCATCGATATTTTGTACTATGAATACCCACGCAGGCTCCAATGATAATATATATTTTCTCTAATAACAAATATTTTTAATACTCATGCAAAATTAAAATATATTTTCTGTAAGTGGCAATCTAAGGCTCCGCGCAAATAGACTGCCGATCACCGCCACTCCGGAGCCTTAGGCTCAAGTTCATCAACACGTAAAACAAACGATTAAAACTTAACCATTAGTATTTGACATTTCTTCCATACGATAAAATGTCAAAAACAGTCGGTTAAAAAATAATCGCCTGTTTAAATGTTGGTAAACTCCAGCCTTAGGTTGCCACTGTTATTACAGAAAATATATTTTCATTTTGATGAGTATAAAAAAATATTTGTTAACAAAACGTGGCATACGTTTATCAACCCCAGAGGCATATAGATCAGGCGTATTAGGTGCTACTCAATGAATTAGGAATGATATCACAAATCAAATTGACACGGACGTCTGTCGGGGGTCGGAGTAATTTAGGACGAGTTGAAGAAAACCAAAAATAATAAAAAATCGGTTCTGCAATTCGTCCCAAGCTAATTTATGTATAGAATATTCACCTTTATCAACACATTGTACAGTGACTAAGAAATACTACATAAAATACTACATAAAATATAATTCTTAAATTGTTTTATTTCTTATAGAAAGACTTTATTTTTTTTAATTAAAATTATCGAATTCAATTTTTTTCTAGGACTATTTCATTCACATACAATATTATTTAACTATTTTCAGAAGGTAGATGAAATATTTTTATTTTGGTATGCACACATTGTATTCTTAGATATCTCTTTGGTTAATAAATATATCTATAGATATATTTATTAACCAAAGGATCATAAATGTATGCTTAGCACCTAAATTGAGCAAAATCTATCTAACAATAACAAAAAATGGTGGTGGGTATCAAGACTTAAATTAATTAGTTCATTAATGTGATTAGTTGAATTATATAGAAAAGCTTTTACAACATAAATTATTATTATAAATGAACCAAATGCGTGGGAGTAATAACTGCCCAAAATTTACGCATGTAAAACTGTAATTTTAATTATATTATTATTATCTATTGACCTGTAATGATGTTTTGAAATCATTACCAAATTGTAAGCTGTGGAGTTTCTTTCGCCATTTCTTCTCCATCTCAGCATAATAATATTATCGTCCCGAAATGGTGGTAGGGTTTTGACGATTTAAAAGTACTTAGCAAAGTCCATTTAAATAAAGAGCTTTTCATTTCATTTCATTACATTTCAATATTAGATAAATAACTCAACAAATTATTTATCATACAACTACATCTATTAGATCTTTATATGAAATGTCGCAAAGGGAACCTTGTTTCTGTGAATAGTGTTTCGATATGGCGTAGGAAACCCTAGTATAAAGGAGTTAACAATCCATGTTTAGTTATTATTTAGGTACCTATGACCAAAGGTAAATATTTATGGATTTCGGTTGACGAAATTAAACAATGGTCATGTCGGTTACTTTTGAAGTAAAAAGTCTGTGAAGAAAAGAAAAAATAAATAAATTGCATCTCGTGAAAAAATATATCCGAAAATGTACTGCTTTAGCACATTAACCCCGTTATTTAGTGGCCGATGGTTTCCTGCATGGCCTTTACTAGAAATACGAGACACGATTGTCTCGTAGTCCTAGCAAAGGACAGGTTACGAAATTCAACAATTATTTTGTTGAGACGTGGCTTCCTGAAAAATATTTTTTTGAAGAGTAACCCAAGAAATTGATAGTTATATTGTGAAAATATTAAAAGATTTCATGAATTCTGAAATTACTGTAGTAATGTGTGTAGAATTATTGTATTTTTAAGATTAAGTAAATAGTAAGACTGACAAAAAATATTATAAATCTTAGCAACTTCTAATAATTATTTTCAATTTTAAATTACATTACTCTGTGGTACCTACATCTTAGAAAGACTAAATTTTAGTTGTAGTTGTGAAATTTATCTTTTACAATTTGTTGATTACTACCTTCTATGACAGTTAGAAATTAATCAAGTAGAATTTGAAATTTTTTTTTAAGTAGGTAAGTAAATTGTATGACTGATTTTAGAAACGAGATTTTAGTTATATCTAATGTAGGTACTTATAAGAACTCCTAAGAATTACTTATTAGATACCTACATGATTAAAACTTTTCCGGTTATATTTTTTAATTATTAAACAGTTTAAAATTTTATGAGTTTTGATCATTAAAAATGTTCTAAAATAAACCCGTTTTTATTTTTTCCACGCTAACACTTGTCCTATTTGTATCTTTCCTCATTTTAATATTAACATGGGAAGAGTTGCATAGTAAAAATATTATTTATTTTGATTTTGTTCAACTCGTCCTAAATGGACCATAGGTATGTGGGACGAGTTGATGAATTTCTCGCGGGTGGCTAC
The DNA here is from genome assembly GCA_955850985.1 of Elophila nymphaeata. Lineage (NCBI taxonomy): Eukaryota > Metazoa > Arthropoda > Insecta > Lepidoptera > Crambidae > Elophila > Elophila nymphaeata. Next base: position 11,107,697 of record OY039076.1, on the reverse strand, counting down.
AGACTGATCGACGCGTTGATTGTACTTTTTTGGCCCCGCCCTCTTGATTGAGGTTTGCGTGGAACCATTTTTTTACTAACTTAACCCAAGAAACAGAAATATATTTTAAGCCATGTAAAAGACTATCAGATAGTTGTGAATCTTTTTTGTGAATGTGTTGGTGATTTTTAGTTTATATTACTGAGAAAACTTGTATTAGCGCATTATATCCGTGTCTCAAAATATTTTTTGCAACCAAGTTTTGCCGTCAAACCCAACAATGTGGTCAGTCAAAATAATAAAAACACACTGATACCGATACGAAAAGTAAGTGCCATGTAGCTTACAAACAAGCTATAAGAAGCAAGTATTAAACTTTTTCTTTCTGAAGAAAAAAATCCGAAGAGACCTCTTCGGATTCCATAGCATTTTTTTTCGGAAACAAGGTCTATCTTCTTAATACTTAGCTCGATTCTAGTACATGTATTTACACTGTAATACTAGTATGTACCACTTCTACAAACTGCTCTACAATTGGCCTCACTAACTTTAAATAATAAGAGTTTGAACAAAGTTCTTTACATTTTGGTTCACTCAAAAGGAAAATAAGAAAAGTTTTTTAAACAGTAGCGTTAGCTTCCCGCAGAAACTCCTTGTTAACAATTGCAAAGAATATTTGAAACACTTAACTACATGTTACACATTATGTGCACCTTAAAAAAATGGACATCTAATGTCGTATTTTTAATTAGACGAAGTCAAGTGACGTTTACTGGGTTGTCAGGTTTTGATAAAACAAAAATAGTGTTGTGAAAAAGTGAATGAATGAAAAAATCGCAACTCGGTATAAAATTGTTCTCATAATGACTAATATTTATAACTATTAACGATTTTAATTATAATACTATATTTTATCCTTTGCTATGCCCTAACAGGGTACATGTGTAGGTGTATGTTTTGTAAAACATAGCATTAAGACATATGTACGCAATTATGCATTATGCAAGTAAAGAAATAATAACATGTATGTTTGTATAATTAGAAATAAAACAACTTTTACGGATTTAACTCGCACGTAATTAGATTTTACATTTTGTTATTATTGCCCGACGTTTCGTAACACTTTTCAGCGTTCGTGGTCACGGGATGACGGTCATCCCTTGACCACGAACGCTGAAAAGTGTTACGAAACGTCGGACAATAATTTTATTTATAATGTGTAGTGCTCGCGCAAATCTAAGAGAACATTATGTATGTACAAAGTAGCCTAGTGAGTGGTTAGAACGCCGTGCTGCCGATATCGGGTACCGGGTTCCAATCCTAGTCGTGCCATGTAAGTAGGTACGAAAGAGTTTTCGTTCTTTTCGACGACTGCGTATAGTAGGTACCTACATTTACCATTGCCGAGTGCTCTAATGCTACATTAACACGCTTGCCAAAGCTTCGCAAGCCTCCACAAGTGCCAGGGATGTTTGGCTGTGGTTGGCTCGGCTTGCGCCGATCTGGACTAGTGTCGGTTTCTTAACACAGATCAAAGGAAGCGTGCGGTAAGCGCTTGGGACGTGTTCACACGCTGGTGCATTTATAGCCAAAAAAACTTAACAAAAACAACAAGTAAACACCGTATGCGCAGAGAAAATATTCGAGCAGTCAGACCAGAGGTTAGAAGACGCATGACACAGACAAAATGGCGACCGACGCGTCCGAATTTGTCTTATTTTTAAGAAGGTAGTAAAAAAGTGATTATAATCAAATACTAGCAGATATCGACCTACTTTTATACAGTAACATAGAAATACTTTCTTTTTTTCGTAGAGTAAGATTACATTAACAATGTACTCATTCATATCATCATTCATTCCTGAGAGTGAACGAAAACTGAACCCATCACTATTACATAGAAGATGGCAACATTATTTCACAAAGTGACATTAGCTGCTGTCAGTTTACTTCGTCTAATTAAAAATTCGACTTTATGTGTAATATTCATATAATGTTTTCTCAGAGAAATGGAAATTTCTTCCAGCACAAGTGTTTTCCTGTAAAAAATGTTTTTGGTCATTCAGGAGAGGTGTGAACTGCTTGCAAGCTTCAGTAGAACAAATTTCCAATGGATAAAGTTTCTGAACTGGCCTTACCTTTTCACACTTGCTGTTTTCACCCTTGCTACTCGACAAACGCCATCAGCACTATCGAAAATTTTTACAACAAGACCCAACGGCCAACTGATTCGTTTGCCAAAGATTGCAGGTTCGTGTCCTGTCACGGTCGCCACGATGTCAACTGATTGATGGAGTACGAACGAATATAAGATTCAGAGGATTTTGTTAATAAAATACCGAAGAAACTGCTTTATTAAACTATAATTAAAATTCACAATATCTGTTCTTTTTTTCACTGTTATCCCAGTAACTAAGCAACCATTACAAAACAAAAGGATGACAACTTCAATTTTAAAAAATATCAGAAACCGATAGCCTCATACAAAAAGGTTTTGTAACAAGAGGTGTAAAAAAGCACATTGTAGGTCAGCGCGTTTCACGCAGTTGCGTTTCGACTTCTCTTACACTTACCATCAATAAAGAAAAATGTTTTATAATTTTCTGGGACTTTTAGTAGATATGTGATACACAATAGCGAAAATAAGTACATAACTGCAAGGGAAAACACGATGTTTTTTGTCCACGTACATACAAATCGTCTCCACAAAATATGGCATTTCTCTCTGGGCTTTGACACTTCAAGAGTACTTAGCAAAATCTGTAGAAATATTTTTATTTTTCTAGTAACGTTCTGTGTACAGACAACAGCACATTGGGTTACCACAAACTGTCAAATTTTCCCAATCGATTATGCACTTTATACTGATTAGTCTTAGGTTGAAAATCTTGGAGAAATTGAATGACAGTTTTGTATAGCCCGACGTGCTGTTGACTGTACATACTTTATTCTTTCTCATAGTTTTAGTAACCATATCTTAGTATGGAAACTAAACAATGCTCTTTTCGTCCACTGGCTGGAGCCAATTTCAAACATGTCATGTATTTTTTTCCATTTTTTATCAACCATTTGACCCACGCAGCGTTCTCGATTTAAACTAACTTCACAATTTTATTAACATTGTGAAATTATTAAGGTGTAATCTCATCATGACTCTGCAGTTTGCATATGTCCATGAAGGTTAAATCTGTGTCATGAGGGGCATGCATGACTTGCAAAAAACCACAACTAGTCTTTATACCGCAGAATTTTGTGCAGTTTTAATGTCGCCGTTCGTCGTGGAGTGGTCAGTATAGCTGCCCACACGGTCCGGGTTTGAATCCTGGTAGCGGCAAATATTTGTGTGGCGATTTAAGTTTATTTATAAAAAATATATCTAAAATTAATATGTATACATATTAAATAAATCGGGCGTGGTCTCCCCTTGACTTTCTCGTACACCAGAAACGACTCAAAGGTTGATAGGATTCAAAGGACAACAATGGTTACCTTAAAAACATTAGCTGAACACATAGGACAAACAAAGAGAAGCATAGGTACCCGGGTGAAGGAGCATATAGCTGACATAAAACATAGGCGCAAAACGAAGTCTGCAGTGTGTAAACATACGCTAGAAGGGCCCAATCATTATATAAGGTTCGGTAAACCACACATTCTCGGCAAGGAATGTCGATACATCCAAAAGATGTTGCGCGAGGCTATTGAAATAAAGAAACACTCAAATTTCAATAGAGAAGATGGTTGGGCCGTACCACCTGCTTGGGATCCAGTAATTAAAACTCAAGCAAACCACCACACAGCAAGACCTAATGACACCGTAAGCTTCGTTTGCGTAAAACGGAACACTCCAAATTAATACTTAGTGACGGTAGATTTAACTATTTCATAAAATATGACAACCTACGTTTTTAATCATCTAGTGACCACGAACGCTGCAAAGTGTTACGAAAAGTCGGGCAGTAATAACAACATGTAAAATCGAAGTACACGCGAGTTAAATCCGTTAAAGTTGTTTTATTTACAATGTGTAGTGCTCGCGTATACGAGTATACTGCGCTTTCGTAGACCTGGAAAAGGCTTATGATCGAGTGGTGAGAAGTGAATTGTGGTCAGCTTTGTCTATGCATGGGGTGAGCAGCAGCCTGATCCGAGCATTGAAAGCTCTTTATGAGGGTTCCAATGCTTGTGTTAGGATAAACGGCGCATACACGGAATCGTTTCACATTGGAAAAGGTGTGAGACAGGGATGTGTGGCGTCTCCATGGCTGTTTAACTTATTCATGGATAAATGTCTGACAAGATTGAAAGAGAGTGATTGCGGTTTACGAATGAATGACTTACTTGTCAAATGCCTACTGTACGCTGATGATCAGGTCTTATTAGCATCATCGGCCAGTGAATTGCAGGAGATGGTAAGTGTAATGAATGAAGCTTTATATGATAAGGGAATGAAAGTGAACGTAAGCAAGACCAAGATAATGGTTTTTGAAAGAGACGAGGACATGACTGAGTGTGATATTATGATAGGGAGCGAAAAATTGGAGCAAGTACGTGAGTTTGTATATTTGGGATCTGTATTCACGAGAGATGGGAAGTGTGAAAGTGATATAGAAAAACGAGTGAAAGCGGGAAACGCAGTTAATGGAGCTTTGCACGCTTTTATGAGCAGTCAGACGCTGTCTGACAAGGCACGACTGGCAGTACATAACGGTGTGCTGGTTCCAACACTAATGTATGGAAGTGAAAGTTGGGTATGGGAGAAAAGGCATGAAAGTAGAATAAATGCAGTAGAAATGAGAGCCTTGAGGAGCATGGCAGGTGTAAAATTGAGTGACAGGTTGTATAATAGCGTGATAAGAGAGATGTGTGGTGTGAAAGAAGACATAGTGACAAGAATTGAAAAAGGGATGCTCATATGGTTCGGACAAGTGGAGAGGATGAATGAAAGTAGATTGACTAAAAGGATTTCGAATCAGAAGTGAATGGAGAGGCGGGGCGAGGTAGACCTAGGCGAACGTTTAACGATCAAATCGAAGACGTTTTGAAAAAGGGCCAGGTGAGAAGTACGCGTAACCGCCGAGCATGCATGAAGAATGTGATGAAAGTAGATGAAGCGAAAGAGGTATGCAAGGATCGTAGCAAGTGGAAACAAGTAATCTCTGCCTACCCCTGTGGGAGAAAGGCGTGACTCTATGTATGTATGTAGTGCTCGCGCAAATCTAAGAGAACATTACTAAATTTATGTCGATAACGAAGTTCTTACATAAATCAGTCAGTCTGTTTGAGCTAGATCTATAATGTACTAGCGGACCCGACAGACTTCGTCCTGTCATAAAGAAATTATTCCAATTTTTCTCGCCGTAAAAACCATCCTTGAACTTCAACGAACATTTTAAAAAAAGAATTGGCCAAATTGGTCTAGGCGTTGTTGAGTTATGCGCTTACCAACACATTTTGCGATTCATTTTTATGTTATAGATTATAAAACAAAGCTTTTTAGCAGAAATAGCCTTATCTTTCAATGAATGGTCTCTTGTAGCTCAAAAGTACGTAAACAAGGTCACTTTGTACCAAACAGTGTGATATTATGAAAATGATTATTAAAGTAAATGCAAAACTTATAAGACAATAATATTGTTAGAACATTATTTAAGCGCCGTTTCTTCTTCAAAAGCATGTACAAATAGACATTTAACTTAAATAATCATTTTTACAGAGAAACCGTTAGGGGTTTTTGACGATTTAAAATAAATTAGCGAAATCCATTTAATTTTGATATTGAATATTTGATTTGACTGAAACACTTAACCACCGAGGAAATGGTTATAATTACCAAAACCTGTCGGAATACATGCAATCATGTTAATGACTTAACAAGTCAATTTTTATGTCGGCAGCCTTATGTAAATAGTGGAAGCTAGCAAGGCGGACTTAACACAGTTTGAACAATACACGTATCTACATTGGGTTATAAAGGAGTGACTCAATTACCTACTAAATTGTGATACAATAGCACGATAAGCTGGAGGTCATGGAGTGATACAGTGTGTGTACGAGCAGGTCGCGGCGGTTGTAAGGCGCCGGTTCCCACAAGTACATGGAAAGGATGCTGAGCCAGATTGTAAGTCTGGCCAGCAAGGATTTGGTTTGGTATTAGGAACTGCCCCAGGGAGTAGCCCTGGCAGGCAGCATGGATATGGTAAAGGAACTGCCCCAGGGAGTAGCCCTGGCAGGCAGCAGCGGGGAGGTAGTGAGATACACCGCGGACGGTTGTAATTGGATCCGGCTCGAAGGACCATTATGTACGAGCAGGTCGCGGCGGTTGTAAGGCGCCGGTTCCCACAAGTACATGGAAAGGATGCTGAGCCAGATTGTAAGTCTGGCCAGCAAGGATTTGGTTTGGTATTAGGAACTGCCCCAGGGAGTAGCCCTGGCAGGCAGCATGGATATGGTAAAGGAACTGCCCCAGGGAGTAGCCCTGGCAGGCAGCAGCGGGGAGGTAGTGAGATACACCGCGGACGGTTGTAATCTGATTTATTGGTAGTTTGGTTGGTGTTTATATATTACATTATTGGTATATACACATCGAAAGGTTTTTGCATGTCTCTCATAGGTGTAACTTGCCGACGGTGCACGTAGCTGTTGACCCGCGGAATGTGATTGTGTCTCGCTGCTGACCACGCAGCCGCAGAGTTCAATGTTCAGCTGGTAGCTCGAACATACTCCCGACCGCGAAGAGTAGTGTGGTGGTGGTCTTCGTCTGGATGCTGCTCACGCAGCCGCAGTGTTTAATGTTCGACAGGTAGCTCGAACATACTTCCGACCGCGAAAGGTGGTGTGGTATTGGTGGTATTCCTCTGGTTGCTGTTGAGGTAGATGTCATTGTCCTGCTCGTTGTTGTTGCACGTTGTGGTTCGTGGATTCTCCACAGTCAACGGCGACTTCTCAGTTCACTGGTGGAACCCGCTGGTGGGAAGCCAGTGACCGATTCGCTTCGCAGTGACATTGGTGATAATCTTGTTTGACTCTTGGTGGTTTGTAATGAGCGCAGACGAAGCCTCTTGAAAATGATGTTTGCAGCGAGATGATGTTGCTTGTTGGTGGTTTACTTGTTACCCTATGAGAGACAGAATGATCGGTAGGGAAGAAATGGTAAGAAGGGGATTGTATGATAAGTTACATGATAAATAAAGTCCTATAATATAATATATTAAATGTAAAAATGTTAATGTGGTAATGGCTATGTTAGTTAAATGGTGAAGATTAGCTCTACTTAGTGCATGCCTGATTGGTTTGCAGCACAAGAGCGGGTTTGATGATGGTCAGTTGGTTGCCCTGCCTGCTATTGGTTTGCAGTGCAAGGGCGCGTATGGTAATGGTGAATGAATGGTAAAATTATTACCCTGCCTGCTTATTGGTCTCGCAGCGCAAGGGCGAGTTTGGTGATGGTTAGATGAATGGTTGATGATTGCTCTTGTACTGCTAATTGGTATGCAGTGCAAGGGTGAGTTGGTAGATGGTAAATGTTTGATAATGGTAAAGAATATATAAGTATGAGACTAGGGACCTACCCCGCTATATGATGAGTGGTATGCTGATATAAATACGTAAAAATATTGAATTATAAGTGACTAAAACAATATCAAAAATATGAAATGTGTAATATTACTTCAATATTTCTTGTTTGTAATAACAATTGGTAATTAGTTTGCATTTAAGTAACTACAATCGCTCGGTGTCTGGTAACCGAGCGCGAGTGAATTGCAGACGATGCATTTTGCATTGTTATATCTGCATTGTTAATGGTTTGATATTGATAAATTCTAATATTTTTAACTAATGTCGGTAAATAAATAACGTTTATAAATAGAATAAACTAATAATTTTAAGTTTTATGTTAAAATGGTTGAGTGTGTGGTTGGTATATGGTAGATTGGTATAGGTATGTGGAGTAAGATGAAACGACTATAAGTCGTTGCTTCCTACTTGCAAGGAAAGGACGCTGGTCCAGGGTACCTAACCTGGGTTACAGTAGGAATGGTAGGGAGCTCGAAGGACCATTATGCACGAGCAGGACGCGGCAGTTGTAAGGCGCCGGTTCCCACAAGTACATGGAAAGGATGCTGAGCCAGGGTGTAAGGCTGGCCAGCAAGGATTTGGTTTGGTATTAGGAACTGCCCCAGGGAGTAGCCCTGGCAGGCAGCATGGATATGGTAAAGGAACTGCCCCAGGGAGTAGCCCTGGCAGGCAGCAGCGGGGAGGTAGTGAGATACACCGCGGACGGTTGTAATCGGATCCGGCTCGAAGGACCATTATGTACGAGCAGGTCGCGGCGGTTGTAAGGCGCCGGTTCCCACAAGTACATGGAAAGGATGCTGAGCCAGATTGTAAGTCTGGCCAGCAAGGATTTGGTTTGGTATTAGGAACTGCCCCAGGGAGTAGCCCTGGCAGGCAGCATGGATATGGTAAAGGAACTGCCCCAGGGAGTAGCCCTGGCAGGCAGCAGCGGGGAGGTAGTGAGATACACCGCGGACGGTTGTAATTGGATCCGGCTCGAAAGACCATTATGTACGAGCAGGTCGCGGCGGTTGTAAGGCGCCGGTTCCCACAAGTACATGGAAAGGATGCTGAGCCAGATTGTAAGTCTGGCCAGCAAGGATTTGGTTTGGTATTAGGAACTGCCCCAGGGAGTAGCCCTGGCAGGCAGCATGGATATGGTAAAGGAACTGCCCCAGGGAGTAGCCCTGGCAGGCAGCAGCGGGGAGGTAGTGAGATACACCGCGGACGGTTGTAATCTGATTTATTGGTAGTTTGGTTGGTGTTTATATATTACATTATTGGTATATACACATCGAAAGGTTTTTGCATGTCTCTCATAGGTGTAACTTGCCGACGGTGCACGTAGCTGTTGACCCGCGGAATGTGATTGTGTCTCGCTGCTGACCACGCAGCCGCAGAGTTCAATGTTCAGCTGGTAGCTCGAACAGTGTGCACACAATATATTTAAAATACCGTTGGTTTTAAATATAATTGGGGCTTTGAAATTGACATAGCCACCTAATATATTTATTAGATTCCAAGAACTCATCAAGAGAGTTCTAATTTCTTGTGGAAGTTACATGAGTGAAGTTACACATGCTCTGAAAAGTGGTTTTGCATAATTTCTACTGAGAATAAGAGGTCACGCTTCACACACACATATGTACTAGTAAAAGCTCGGGAGATTCATGTTATATCTAACTAAGCTATGAGAATAAAAAATCACGTGAGTATAATCAATATGTAGTATGATAATGACACTCATCTCTAGATAGCTTTATTGTCTCCTTATAAAAATTAGAATACGCTTAAGTGGTAATCAAGTTGATCACTTAATTCTAATTAGATGCAAATATGCGCCGAATTATTCTTACCTCATTTTTATAAGTCAAACTATTAGTATACATTAAACATTTTGAATTAAATCCCGCTTGAATTGAATTGATGAAATCGTCAGAAGTCAAATTTCCAAAAATTAAATTATACTTTTGGAATAAAGACTCCTGGTCTCCCAACGCCCCTTCATTCGTAACACATTCTTAAAATGACCATTTGATAACGTTACGTCATGCTTGCGCTTACTTATGTGCCAAACGAATTTGTACATTGCTAGAATGAAATACGAGCGATTTTTATATCGATTTATGAAACTCAATAGACTGTTTTTACTGCAGACAAGATTGCCGGCCGGTTTTTTGATGGAATATTATAAATAGCCGGTTTCTTCTATAGTCCGTGTTGATTCAGTGTTGTGTTTTGTATGTTCATTCGTTGCGCGTACGCCAGTGAGTACGCAGCCGTTGTTACTTGCTAACATAAAAGCCAGTGTCAGGGCCATCCGTTTTCTCATTCACTGTTTTGCGTGTGATCGGTGCTCTCAAAATGGCAAAGAAACTGCATTATTTCCAATTGAATGGGCTTGCTGAGTCGATCAGATATATACTTCACTACGGAGGACACAAGTTTGAGGACATAAGACACAATCACGCCGACTGGCCCATTAAGAGCGTTAAAGATTGTAAGTACTTTTGTGATTGTTCTTAATTTTATTCAATATCAACGCGAAGTGTTGTTGATGGTCAATCAATGATATTCTAATATAAAATATTATCGTTATAGTCAATGGAATAATTAAATAGTTTCAATGGCATGTTTAGTTTATTGTTTAAGGTACTTTATAACTGTATGTTTAAAATAAATAAAATAATGGTTCTATAATGTCTCACACACAATTCATTAGCAAATTACCATTTCACAAGCAACATTTGTTAAAACTAATGCTTTAACAAGGTCATCAAAATGCAAACATGCATATGAAAAAAATGCATTATTAATTAAATTTTTAAAAGACATAGATACTGACATGTCGACAAGTTACAAAAACCAAAAATTATATTTTATAAATAATTTATTTGACTAAATTTCAATTACAAACTTTTTGTTTACTAAAATTTCAATTTGCTATTTTCAAATTAAATACAGTGAAAACTCCTTAATGTCGCTTCTGACAATCGCCGACCGCGCTATCCGTTTAGATGATATAATAAACATTATATCATCTAAACGGATGATATAATGTTGTATTAAATTTCGTGATAATATTACTCCTTCGCTTTTTCGATCCCTGGTTTCCTTGGATCCCTGGGTTCGATCTCCGGGGTTTACTCATCAGACAGCCACATTCTTACTGCTCGATGCGTGGTATTGGTATCTGTACAGATTTCAAAAAAGCACATTCTCACTCACGAACGTTTCACTACCATAGTGAAGTAATAAAAAAAAGTTGTGGGCTATTCGAATTCGTTTTTTAAAAAAAAAATTACTTTCTTATATTGTTAATAAGAATGAGCGATTCAGATTTTGATAACACACCACCAGATATTTCTAATGCATCAAAGGACATTTTCCAACCAACCAAACTACCGGAAAAATAGACAATAAAAACAGTAAAGTGAATATAAATATTTCGTCGAGTACATCAACATCGGGATCTGCCATCGCTAAAGAACTTATTCAAGTGAATTTTAATAATTGCGCGATATAAAATGTAAATTATTACTACAATAAATAATTATTTTATTATACTCAGTAATTAAACTTTCCATTAATTTTAAGTTCTTAGAACGTCCCATGGTTTCGGAACCTTTTATAGAGGATTCATACTATGGGTGTAGATAAAGTCTTGTATACAACTGTTTATAATTAGGCATTAAAACACTCATGTGATGCTATTATCTCTAAGATAAACCCACATTCGTGTTTTATTTCAGCATTATACAACATTTGCATAAACAACTATTATCATACACCTTTCAGTTGGTTAAAATAATTATACTTAAATTGATAATGATATCAGAGGTCAATGGTGACAGTAAACAAAATGTTAACTTAAATAATACAATTTTTTCGACACAACAGCTCTCGTCGCGTTTCAAATATTTTAATTACCCCACAGTTTTTCGCACTTTTCAATAATTAATTACTTGTTTCATTTTTTTTTACTAAAAAACATTGATGGTGGGACAATTCTAAACTAATAGAGTTTACTTAAAAAAAATGTGCCACTAATTATATGCATATTCCCTTTGGTGTTCTTCTTCTTCTAAATAAATGGCAATCGCGACACATAGATTACGCATTGCGCCAATATCAAGTGAAAATGTACTTCTGTAACCGACAATTTTACGGTAGATTGAGTCTGTCACCACATATTTTTGCAAAAAGAACTCGGGAGAAACTCTTCTTCAACTCCCTTTGGTGATGCAAGCTTAGTAAGCTATCGATACTACTTACCAGTTGACAGGTCGTACGTTTGTTTGGTCGTAAGTTAGAATCATACAAAAAAAAAACTTTTAAAATGAGTGTCTTCTGGTTACAAAGTTAAACACAACTATTCTATATTACAGCTCTTCCCTACGGTCAACTGCCTTTTTACGAAGAAGGAGATAAGTCTCTTAACCAATCGATCGCCATCGCCCGGTACGTGGCCAGCCAATCCGGACTCTTACCATCAAGTCCTTGGGAACAGGCTGTCCTTGACGCAATAGTCCTCACCATATACGATTTCTGGTCAAAGAACAGTAAGTTGGTTAAATTAATCTGCTAACTTTGACTCGCGGCTTCACTGGCGTCAATTAATTAATACGATTGATGCTGGTTTTTGCGAGAAAAAGAAGCATGTTTAAGTCTATAACCTCGGAGTCCTTTTATCTCTGTACCAAAACTTGAAATTTCAAGTTAATAACATCTACAGTGAATATAAAATATTCCTTTAAATAATTTGTAATTACAAAGTGAAAAATGACACACTTATGATCATAAGAATATTAAATGTGAAGTAATTAAATTATAAAGTACCTACAAAATTACTTTTAACTTGTGCGAAATTATTATAAAAGTTCTTCAAAAGATACATGTGGTTTTTTCACATATAGCAAATTAAAGTTGTTACGTAATCATGACTGGCAGATGTGTAGACGCTTTGTACAATAATTATTATTGAAGGTCATAATCACAACTACATATTACGCAGAAGTACACGCTACCATAGTTGAAACAGAAACGCTACTATATGCTACCAAGGTCGTAATCTACTCATAGATGCATTTTATTTTTTAACTCCTATTAAATGATTGGATGATTGGATTCCCATTGGTCATTTATCTGAAGGATATTTTGAACAATGAGCTAGTCATATTTTTACTGTCACACAAAATTACAAAGGCAACAGCTTCTGTAGTGGGCTCGAAGCCACTATCACAGTAGTTATCTATACTAAAATGTATTTTAAAGAGGAAAGATTTGTATGTTTGTAACGAATAAACTCAAAAACTACCTGATTTCTTAAATTCTTTCACCTTTAGAATGTAATTATATTATTCTTGACTGACATAGGTTAAATTTGTTTTAAAAAAACTTCGAGCAGACGCTGTCGCGGGCGGAGCACTAGTTCATCATAAAAGTACAGACAACGTGTGACCACAATTTGTCAAATTATCAATATTTCTTCAATATACTTTAAATTCTATGGAATAAGAATCTGTCATTATGCAAATAAAGGAAAAATTTACTTAAGAACTTTGACAGTTTTGGGTTACTCGGTGTAATGTCGGCAATGGGTTAAATGGTCGTCAGCGGCTTTATTTTATATATAGATGATTAGTATGAAAAGGTCCTAAAGTGTAAATCTACTTCTGATGCTGACCGTACGGTAATGCGCATCCAAGTTATAGACTTTTGGCCGCTCATTTATTGTCTTGCGGGGGCGATGCAGTCTAAAAGGACTGAGATCTTTACTCTTATGTCGTGTATCGAAGATTTTCTTCGAATATTTAACAATTGCAATGTTTAACCAAAATAAATGTTAACTTCCAGAAATATCGGATTATTTCCAAGAGCAAGATCCAGTAAAGAAGGCTGCACTCAAGAAGTATGTCGTTGAAGAAAATGTCCCTTACTATTTCGCCAGATTTGAGAGAGACCTAAAAAAGAATAATGGATATTTTGGCGGAAAGGTAATCATTGGAACTTTTGATAAATGTGTCTAATCTTAATTATAAATATGATCAGTATGTGAATATTGCTGTTGGCCCTTATTGAGTCACGGGAGATTTTTTCACTAAGGGATTTGTCTTCGGAGATTTCTTTTTCTTTCTCCCCTAACCCCCTCCGCTGATTTCCCTTTCCTTCCACCGAAGAAGACCTTATATAGTCAGCCAGTAGGGCAAATTTCCCGTGGATCACAAACAAGTCCGATGGTAAACATTCTTCAGTCCGCTTGCTATCAGACTAACACCCGTATACCGTGTTGGTTATTAAGTTTACATGTTGTATATTCACAAACAATAGTTTATTATATTTAAAAGTTACAGTACGGTTAGTGCACGTGCAAAGGTCTGGAGAGAACTATAGAAAGAAGAACATTTTTACTTTCTCGTATACGTAGTATAGAGGAAGTCTTATAATTGTCAAAAAATTGAACCTCGAGATTTTGACGGATTTACACGTTTTGGGCCTCCCTGAGTCCAAAATTTTTTTTTGGAACTATGTCTGTGTCCATATCCCATATTATTTATTTAATTTTAAAATTATTTTAATGTAAAATAGCTTTCAGAAGAAGTTGTGTGTGTGTGTGTGTGTGTGTGTGTGTGTGTGTGTGTATGTGTGTGTGTGTGTGTGTGTCTGTGCGTTAGCATGATAACTCAAGTATGCTTTAACTTATTGCAACCAAATTTAACATGCATGTATGACATCAAAATATAAGAATCCTATCAACTTTTGAGATGTCGATCACGAAAGTTAAGCAACCAAGTGCGTGGTCGGTACTCGGATGGGTGATCAAAATTTAACATGCATGTATTACATGAAAATGTAATATTTAGAGCCGTTTCCGGAATTCAAGGGGAGACCCGATATTTTTCTAACTTGCACTGTTTTTTTTCAGTTGTCATGGGCTGACTTCATTCTCGTAGCTATTGTAGAAGCTGCCAATCTGATCTTCAGTGAAGTCTTCGAGAAGGACTATCCGACTATAGCCAACCTGATGAAAACCATTCGTAACCTACCAAAAGTTAAAGAATATATTGCTTCTAGAAAACCATACTCTATGTAATAAAGACTAGATTTTACATAATATTGGTTATTTTTGTTTAAACATGATTCAGAGCCAGAAAAACATAGGTACTCTTTGTCCTTATAAAAGCACATGATTTTGTTTGCTATATTTATTTAGTTTTTATGTAAAATATCTATCTTATTATGTATATTTATCTAAATATATAATATATTTTAAAGTTGTAATACTACCTACAAGTAAGAAACCGATAGCTACAAACAGTGAATTATTCTCTAGACACGACTTCGATCTATAAACGTAACGTGGTCGCTTGCAATGGCCCTCATAAGAAGGCTCAAGGTCACCCAAAGGGCAATGGAGAGGGCTTTGCTCGGAGTTTCAGCTCATCATATCAGAAATGATGAGATCCGCAGGAGAACCAAGGTCACCGACATAGCCCAAAGAATTGCGAACCATAAGTGACAGCGGGCAGGGCACATTGCGAGGAGGACTGACGGCCGTTGGGGCCGAAAGGTCCTCGAGTGGCGACCACGTACCGGAAAATGAAGCGTTTGTAGGCCCCCATAAGGTGGACTGGCGATCTGGTAAAGGTCACGGGAAGCCGCTGGATGCGGGCAGCGCAGGATCGACCTGTTTGGAGATCCTTGGGGAGGCCTATGTCTAACAGTGGGCGTCTCTCGGCTGAAATGATGATCATGATGACGATATCGGTAACCTTGACGCTATGCTACGCTTTATTATGCCGGCACTTCACATGGCCGTATTTAGAAAGAAAGAAAGAAAAAACTTTTATTCGGCGTACTAATTCAAATAATAAAGCTACGTACATATACAAAAAGAACAGGAAAAAAACACATGCACTATATGTCGCCGAATCGGACTACAACTCGGCTTTATGTCTCGATCGATAGTCTGAGACGCTGATTTTCAGTGGCAGCCTTTGATGTTATTTAAATGGCCCTGACATCGAGCAACACTTTAGTGTGCAGATAGGTACCTACTACAAACATGTATAAATATTCCATATTTAATATTTGAAACAATCCTTATACGCTGCTGTGTTATGTGTTGGTATCCTAAGGTAAGCAAGTCGAATACGGGAGGACCAGACTAGTTTCTCGTATAAATAGAAAAGACGGCTTCTGGCTCTTAATTATCCCGAATAAAAGCGTAGCAAAATGATGGTGTAGACGTGACTGCATGTTAAATAAATTAGCTTGATTTAAAAATGGTGACACATGACTCCTTGGTGGTATATTAAAACAAAACCTTTGGCAAATTTAATTTTTTAAATATTTGTGCTGCATCTCTATCATAGTACATACAGAATTAAAGAGATTCAACACAAATGTTTGGAAAATATGGCCATGTGAAGTGCCAGCATAAAAAAAAACTTCTTACTGTCATATAAAATGACACAAGTAAGAATCTAACGTACCAACTAGCACCTTTTTAATTTTATAACTCCTAAATCAGATAAATTTGGAAAATTCGGAATTGGCCACGATCTTCTTACATGGGAGCTAAATTTATTAAATGACATACCACAACTTTTTATTGTTCCGTTTATATAAATGGGTTTTGCGATAAGTGGCCGTTTTTGACATCTAACGTAATGGAAGAACGTAAACAGTAATTTAATAAATAATTAACAGTAGTTCAATAAATATTTTTAATTTTGAAAAATCTGGTTTAGGAGAAAATTTATTGCAGTGCTGGCGCTAGTTGACTCGAGTCAGCCCTTAAGCAGTATTGTCGATATCAACGCATACTTTACCTACCCAAAAAAAATGGGAGCAGGGTAGAAAAATGATGGATTTACTATATGGCCTTCTTCGATACATGGACTATCTAAAACAAAAAAAAAAAAATCGAATCAGTAGGTACCTAGTTCCTGTGCTTAGCGCCTCCAACCAAACTCTTCAGTTTTATAAAATTAGTAGGTATAGATTTAGGGGGCTATTTCAAAACTATAAACAATCAGCCAGACAAATCCTAAAGGCAAAAATCCTCCCAGACACAAAAAAACATTGTTAATTCACAACTCCTGCACAAATCAGACTAGCAATGTCGTTAAAAAACAGCAGTTTGTGTGTAGAAATTTGATAATTATTTGTGTCATTTAAATTAATATTCCATCTGGGAGAATTTATCAGTGTGGGTTTGTCGATGTGATCTATTGTATATCGTTTTGAAATAGCCCTTTGAGTAACATATATAAAAAGCAGCCTTCAGAATTTACCTGGACTATAAAAATCTCGACCACTGTTCGAGTACCTAGCCTAAAAATGGTAGTGGTCAGGCAGGAGTGATTAGTAGGTTCAAGGTTATTTTTTATGACTAAGTGGAGTGGACTGTTTGTGCGTTGACGCGAGCGATGTCGCGGGCAGGGCTAGTATTAATATAAAAAATAGGTTTTTGGTTTGATTAAATTGCATAAATATGAATGATAAAATTGATCATGCTCATTGCTGCATATGCATCAACCCTGTTCAACCTCCAATGTAGTGTTTAATGGCGCGTTGTACCGTAAGTGCAGCCAAAGCACATTTTAATGCGTTACGTAATGCGTAGTAGGACGTTGACATTAACACTAATACAATAAAGACGTGGAGCAGGGCCCTGTTTCTCGAAACTTATTAGCCTAATAATATTACTCCATGAAGTAATATTTTTTACAAGAATATTAGTGTGCGTTTCTCGAAGCTACAGTAATAAAATATTAGTTACTAGTTACCGACTAATAAATATTAGCTAATATTATAAGTGTCAATTGGATCTTTGTTTCACGAATATAAAGGAAGAAAAATACACTAGTAAAATTTACTAATAAAGCTATTAGTCTCGAAAGGCTTGTAAAAAATATTAGTTGCAACTATTATTGACATATTTTATCAAACAAATTTATAAAATGTGGACCGATTCGGACGCTTCTGACGGTGAAGGAGATTTAATAATAATTCGCCGTCGTCGATTCTTTTTGAACAGAAATACGTACGCTTTTTTTTAATGTCGGCCAATAGGCATTCCTTAAGTATTTATAATCTTTAGCGGCAGAAATCGCCCCAAGAGAACGACAGAGATTTGTGATTTCTTCCCATTTTTTCCGTTTGTCTTGTTTTGTGAAAACGTCTGAAAAGCTTCCGAACATTAATAATATGACTATTATTTAGAGAAATTTAATTCGCTATTACCGCCAATCTACAAACGTCAGCAGAAAACGAATATAAAAGTGGCGGGAACTTTTCCCGTTTTTTTATTAGATGTAAAGGCATAGGTAAGTAGGTGCATTCAGCTAAGCCAGACTAATATTTTTTATTAGTCTACCGGTATTAGTTACCAGTCTAATATTTTTTTTGAGAAACAGAAAATATTAGCACTGATCATATTTTCACTAATAACTACTAACTAATATACTAGTAAACTATTAGTTTCGAGAAACAGGGCCCTGTAATTTATAAGCGTGTCTATATTTTGTGTGGAAGGAAACCCTGAAGGAAGGGAGGGAAACTAAACGAGCGTTCTTTAAATATTTCTGACTCTAGAGCCATTTTAAGACTTCTTATTAATCTATATTAATATAATTATACCTTATTTTATCCACCTGTTACGCCACGCATCCATTTCATAACAAATTACATAACAAAGTTCTCGATTTTAATCAACTTTACATTTTAGGTAACATCGTGAAATAGATAAGGTGCATATTATCATCGTGACTCCACAGTTTGCAGTACACGAAGGTAAAATCTGTGTCGTGGTGTTCGTATATAGACATCGAGCACATAACCAATAGAGGAGAAATCATACTTCTTCTTTTTCTTTTTTTAATTAAATGGCATTCGCGGCATGTAACGCATTTCACCAATATCAAGTGAAAATGTGCTTTTAAGTAACAGACAATTGTACGATAGATTGAGGTTAAAAGTGGAGTCTCTCAACACGTGTTTTTACAGTAAGAACTCGGGAGAAGCTCTGAAATGACACTTATTTTGTACTAAAATAATTCCGACAAACAATTGCAACTACGCGTCATACTAGAGATACACAGGCATGCAAATGTTTTTATCGATATCGTTATCTAGCTATGAAAATAAATACTTAATAAAACAAATACTAAATAAAAAATAAACTTATCTATTTTCTTTATAAATTTTACAGTAAATCACAAAAATCAAAATAAAGAATTAATGACAAACAAAGTTTGACATTGTCAGTCAAATAAGTAGACTTAAAATTAAGAAATCATAGCGAGTTAAAGTTTAAAATAATACAAAATATAAAACTTAAAATATCAGTAAAAAGTGATAAAATATTAGTGGAAGTGCAAAAAAGTGAATTAGTTACATAAAACGCGAATTAACTTTCAAACAGTTTTCATAAAATTTTTAACAAAGAAATTACAACCCATAAAATAAAGCAATTTCGAAATAATAGTGTGTTATTGCACTGCAAATATCGATACATGTTTAGATTTATGACAATGCAACACTAGTAATAGTGTGATTGACAGTTTGACGTTAGTAAAAAAAACACTAACCTGTTTCGGAGACGGAGGGCGCGTATTACCACTCTATTGGTTATGTGCTCGATGTATATGGATGACTTGCAAAAACCAAAGGAAATATTTATATCGCAGTTGTTTATATAGTTTTGACGTTTGACTATTTTTTTATATTATTAACTGGTTTTTGCTGCTGGTTTAGAACTTAAGAGCTTTGGAAACATATTGCATCGTTTGAATATCTGCTGTGGAGAGTAACTAAGGCTCTTCTTTTTTTTAATTAATTTCGTGGCTCAGCTTTAGAAAGAGGTACCTTATAGAATAGCTTCATACTTATTGTGTAGATAGACGCACTATAGACTAACACTTTAATTGCAATTTCATTTATATAAATGATTAGATAAAATATTCCAAAGTTACATACTTACTCGATAAACTTCTTTCTAAAGTGCTTCCAATTTCGTTCGCGAGACATAAAGCGCATTTTGCCAATGTCGAGTGAAAATTAACTTAAAGATACGTACGGTAAGTTAAAAATGGAGTGTCACCTGTTGAGTTTTTACAACAATAACTCCTAACAAAAGTTATAAAATGTGGGTTGCTGAGCTGTTAGTTGCTACTTCAGATCGTATAAGTAAACGTTGCTAGTGTATTTGTATTGCCACAAAGCAGTGGTATTTCACTCGTCTCGCCTATTCGAATGTATTACTAAATTTCGACGTGCAAATTTTTTATTAGAAACCCTACCATTTTACGCAATATGTATTGATGTTTTGCAATGAAGACTGTTAGAATTTTTTTATATAAAATGTACTGATGTTTTGGAAAGTAGACTTATGGCTAATAATGATCTTCCCGCAGAACTCTAAACTCTAAACTAATCATACTTATTCAGCACTACTCAGCTTCACTACATAGTATAAAACAAAGTCGCTATCCGCCGTCTGTCTGTCCCTATGTATGCTTAGATGTTTAAAACTACGCAACGGATTTTGATGCGGTTTTTTTTAATAGATAGAGTGATTCTTAAGGAAGGTTTATATTTATAATACATGCATATTTACATAAGCATTGCACCCGTGCGAAGCCAGGGCGGGTCGCTAGTTTATCTATAGAAAACGACGATGTTGTATGTTGATGACAAAAGTAGAACATAGCTGAATAAGTGTGGTTAGTCCCTAAAATGACAATTCGAATATTAAACAGCTATTATCGAATAATAATACAGCAGATAAGATAGTCGGCCGGTTTTGGAAGGAATGTTATATATAGCCGGTTACTACAGCCCGTGTTGATTCAGAGTGGTTTGTGTATTCATTCGGTGCTCGTACGCTGGTTACGAGCTAATATAAAAATCAGTGTCAGGGCCCAGCTGTCTCTCTCAAAATGGCAAAGAAACTACATTATTTCCAATTCAACGGGCTTGCTGAGTCGATTAGATATATACTTCACTACGGTGGGCACAAGTTCGAGGACATGAGATACAATCACGCTGATTGGCCTATTCAGAGCGTTAAAGATAGTAAGTACTTTTGTGATTTTTAGTATTCTTCAATATCCTCGCGAAGTGTTATTCTTAGAGGATTTGTAGAATAGTTTTCGAGATTTAATTAAAATTTCACAGAATTACGAGACGGCTAGTTTGAATAGCGTGTTGTGTTTATGACAAATGTAAAGATGATATGCCAACTACGGTTTCTTGGATGGTTTATTAATTTTGAATATTTTATACATAAGTATTATAATTCCATACTATAATGACCATACATATGACAGTGTTAACGTCGCATAGCTAGCATGGGTTAGATGCTTGCTTGTTTTAACGTACCAAACATCTTGTATATTTCACGCTCACACCAATTATCTATTCTGAATAAAGAACCATTAAGAATTTAATTTATTCGGACTAAGACGACTAGACCGATATAGAAATTCATTTTATTGTTAGAAAGGGTATAGATAATTTCCAAATTTTCCCATGAAAAATTAACATAACTCGAAAAAATACACTGAAAAATATCGACCTGCCTCAAGCGGTAATCGAACCCAGCATCTTCCGCAATCCGGAGAGGTTCTGCTTTCGCTGTCGCAATTTGTCAGTGGTTGGTGCTAATGTTTTTATGGTAAACATTGTTTCATCAAATCTTTGAAATTTGCATTTCTAAGATCCGAACAAAGCAACTAAGTATTTGACGCCCAGTTAAGATAATAATTTTTGCGTTTACATTCGCGTAAATATTTTTAATACTAAAAAAATATACAACAATATTTACCATAAAAACATAAGCACCAAGCACTGACAAATTTCGACAGCCAAAGCAGAGCCTCGGTGGCGTAGTGGTTAACGCAGCCGCCTGGATTGCGGAAGATGCTGGGTTCGATTCCCTGAGACAGGTCGATTTTTTTAGTGTATTTTTTTAGTATTAAAAATATTTACGCGTTTGTAAACGAAAAAATTATTCCATTACATAACTCGGTTTACATGATTTTTTTAAATGGTTAAAATACGCAGTCGCAATATGGATTTTTTCGATAATTATTATTGGTGTATGTTTTGATTGCATTACAAACGAGAGTACCTATTGATAATACACTTATAAGTTACATAGTAATGATAAAATTAACTTTAATAAATAGGTAGACAATACCTACCTACATACATATCAGCAATAATAATTATGTTGTTGGTAATATTGACAGTCATTGTGAATGACTTGTCTTTTTTATATACTAGATAACGGATAAAATTTAATATCTGTTTACCAGAATTCGACCCTGAGAAAGATGTTTAGTTTAGTCGTTAAGGCTAACAAGATAGACTAGTAATTTTGACGCCCGCCGTTCGTGGTGGATTGGTCAATATTGTTCAATTTCATTGAAAACTTTTCTATTTGTTTATGTTTTTTTTTATATGTGTCAATGTAACAAATTTGGTGATTGTCAACATATGCCAATTCTAAGAGCAAGACGAATGTTTCACTCAATCTCCAATTAATAATAAAAATAACTGAGAAACCAATCCAAGCCACCCGAATACAAACAGACGTCGCATCAACGGTAGCGACGTTTTCAAGTATCTAACCTGGTAGCGGCAAATATTTGTGTGACGAACACGAATATTTGTTTGCGAATCATGGCTGTACATGTAAATTAAATAACCAACACCCTGAATACAGGTGGTTTGGGATCGGCTTCTGAGTTGATTACAATTTTTTTTTTTGAAAATACGTTTTAAAAATTGTTTAAAAAAATATATTGAAATCAACTCAGAAGCCGATTCCAAACCACCTGTATTCAGGGTGTTGGTTATTTAATTTACATGTTGTATATTTATTTAGAAGAATATCTAAAATTATTCTGTATATTAAAATATCTGTTATCTAGTATCCTTAACACAAGTTCTTTATGACACTTACTTTGGGCTGGATGGTGTGAGCGTGGAAAAAGATTCTTATTATTAATTAGTTAGTAGGCGCCACTCTTCATTTACATATACAGGGTGTAAAAGACATGAACAGTCAGACGAGAACCATGTATTCTGCTCACCATCATAACATTATTTTCCTTTAGATTATACTTACCTGGGAAATTGATAGTTACGATTTTATTGAAAATCAAAATGTGTTTTTTATTAAAAAAAAATAAAAAAAGTATAATATTTTAATTTTTTTTTATGTAAACACATTTTAAACATTATTTCTTAATTATTCTCCAAAGAAACATTATCTTTTTTTTACAACAATTATTATTATTTTTCGGCCACCCATATAAGTATCGACCGCGCACTTGGTAGCTTAATTTACGTGATCGTTACTAAGAACGCACTACTGCGGCGCTATAGACGTCTTAGTGTATTTATCGTAGTTCAATATGCCTAGCTATTCATGTGTTCAAAAACTACGTATAACTACTTAAATAAAAGAAAAAGAAATAAAACAATAATAGAGGGGTCTGCAGAATCATAGACCCATCAATTTTTAAGTTGGGACCGAGTCAACTTTTGCGAAAGAGTTATGGGTTGCTTTCGAAGAATAAAGTAAAAAAAAAAGCCAACTAGAAAAACGAATATAATAGATTTAAATAGTGGTGATCACTATGTTCTGTGGTGGTGATACCTTCATGTTGCAAGCGGGGTAATCTATCGATACTGCGTACCAGTAGACGGGCTGTATGTTTAATTGAACTTATAAACATACATAAACACAATATTTTTTAAATTAGCGTCTTCTGGATATAAGTTAATAACAACTATTCTCTTACACAGCTCTTCCCTACGGACAACTGCCTCTATACGAAGAAGGAGACAAGTCCCTTAACCAATCGCTCGCCATCGCCCGGTACGTGGGCAGCCAGTCAGGACTCTTACCATCAAGTCCTTGGGAACAGGCTGTTTTGGATGCAATAGTCTTCTCCATCTATGATTTCTGGTCGAAAAATAGTGAGTTGGTTAAATTACTTTGATAAGTTTGACCCGCGGCTTTGCTAGTTGTACTTACATTATGGCACGAATAAAGCCAGAAGTTTTATTTTTAAGTGAAAAAGTAGGCTCTAAACTATAATTTTCAGACATGCTATACTTTATAAACAACTCAATTCCCACTTCGCTTTGTCAAACTTTAACAAATATTACACCAAAAAGTAAATATTTTTAATCAACATGATTCTCCAAATTAGATCTATCGTCCTTGTAAAGATAATACCATGACGAGCATCATTTTCAATTCTGCCGAGAAAAACAAGTGAGTCTCCGTAAAATGAAACAAGTAAAATTGATGTGAGTTCTTTACATACCTCACAAAAACACAACCTCAAAAGACAGAAATCAAGATGCAACTTTTTCTTATATAAATTTATTTTAAATAATTAAATTATCTACAAGATGAATTAACTTTTATGAAAATAGCTCTAGTAGTTTCCAAGCTATGTCATTTTTTATTTAAGTAAGCCCTATTTTCAATTTTTTAATACACTAAAATATACAAACATTAGTAAGTTCTCATATTTATTTGTTCGTTCGCAAATAGCGTTCCTATTTGCGTTGTTCTGCAGAGAATGTATGACGTAAGTAATACCAACACGTTGTGGGCAACAAAGCGGTTGGCAACCGCCCCGCTCCGTCTTCGTTTAGTGCTCCATAGACACGCATACAAAATTCGCCAGCCGCGGTCGCCGCGGTCGCCGCGGTCGCCGCGTCACGCCACACCGCGTGCGATGTGCGGTGCTCCTAAGTAGTATAGATTAATAAATATATATTTTCAAAATTTACGGTCTTATTGTTAACTTGTGATGACCGTTAGAAAATTGGATGTCGTAACTGAACGCATCATTAATATTGTTCTCTGAATTTCATATAGATATACGAATAGTTTATTTATGTAACTTAACATTTTGGGTACGATAGGACTGACATGTCGGTTTCGGACAAAAATTATGAATATTGAAATCTGTAATTGAGGCAACAACTATAAATACTATTAAGTAATAAAGTAATAAGACAGTAATAATTTTAGCCCTCCTTAAACAAGCATGTTATGTATGCAACGCTCTGTCGCGATGCTACGCGCTCTAAATACTTAAACGTTCTGTTTATTATACTTCACCAGTTTTGCCACCAGTTTTGCCCAACAAAAAAGTGCTTTACTGACAGTACTTACATAGAGACTATCGACTCTAGCAGTATGCCACGCTCTGTCGTGATGACGGTACTTGTACCTACATTGGATCCTCATATTCTGGCAATGCAATATAAAAGGGCAATCGAATATTTTCTTCAAATGCGTATGCACTGAAATGTTTAACTAAAATTAATGGTAATTTACAGGAGTATTGGATTATTCACGAGAGCAAGATCCAGTAAAGAAGGCTGCGCTCAAGAAGCATGTCGTTGAGGAAAATGTCCCTTACTACTTTACCAGATTTGAGAGAGATCTCAAGAAGAATAATGGATATTTTGGCGGAAAGGTAATTATTGGACCTTTAAATTATTATGTGTCTAATTTATAATACATGATGATGTGGGTGAAGATTCCACCTCTACAAAGTTACAGTTTATAAAGCTGCTTGGTTTTTTTGCTTGACTTACTGCTGGCTGTATATGATCCTTATAGCGTTACGGGAGTTTTTTCACTGAGAAAATAGTCTTGGGAGATTTCAAAGAAAAAGACAAAAACCTTAGTGAGTCATTTAGCCAGTAGGATGAATTTCCCATACAGAAAGGGTCCCAAACAAGTCTGATGGTAAGCGGTCACCAAACAGTATGCAATCAGACAGTTTTCACACTATTATTTAAAAAAAAAATCCTTAATAGTCAAGTGTCATGGCGAGTAAATCACCTAAATTCAAATTCAAATGGTTTATTGCA
Source organism: Elophila nymphaeata (assembly GCA_955850985.1). NCBI lineage: Eukaryota > Metazoa > Arthropoda > Insecta > Lepidoptera > Crambidae > Elophila > Elophila nymphaeata. The sequence goes on along the minus strand of OY039076.1, from coordinate 11,082,239 downwards.
TTCCATAAGTACAGAAGGTGTTATAGAAATTGTTGGTCCTGTATGGGCCCTGTCGGACATAATAATACAATTCTATGGATATTTTACTTAATTTTCATATTAATACCTAGAACATCATTTCAACGAGGGTTGGTCTCAGACAGGTGACCGGCCATAAAAATGCCCTAACCAGAATAGTATGGTAACAATTTGCACCAACCCTAATTATATTAAGGTTATGAGAAAAAAGTCTTTTTTTGCTAACTTGCACTGTTCTTTTTTCAGTTGTCATGGGCTGAATTCGTTTTCGTCGCTATTATAGAAGTTTCCGATATGTCCTTTGGTGAAGTCTTCGAGAAGGACTATCCGACTATAGCCAACTTGGTGAAAACTGTTCATAACCTACCAAGGGTAAAAGAATATATTGCTTCTAAAAAATATTAACCCAAACAAATAAATACTAGATTTTACATACAATTGTTTTTGTTCATCATGATTCTGTATGGTATAGAATAAATTATGGACAGAAAACCGTACTTTTTGTCTATGCAAATGAAGGGTTTTGACTATATATTGTACACATGTTTTGTTTGATATTCGTTCTCGATGTAATTGTAATACTACAGGAGACAAGCGACAAACAATAAATATTATCTGATAACACGACTTTTGGCGGTCGTTTGTCTTTTAGTTGATCCAAGTGCATAATATTATTTACTATCGTAAACAATATAAAAGTTATGACTACAACTGCTCTAGGCACGCAGAATATATCACAGTATGTAGTTTAGATAATAGTCGATATCTTTCAGCTGAGAGACGGGCACTGTTGGAGGTGGACCTCCTCCAAGGATCTCCAAATCGGTCCTGCGCCTGCCCGCGAATTATCTTTGAAATAATACCGTGTTTTTACAGTTTTATGGTAACCGGTAGATACATAAAATTATTCCATGAATGAAATGAAAATTAATAGGTTTCACTTCATTTGCAGCATCAGTCGCAGATTTGAATTATCAAGGTTGTATGTAGCAAGATTCTATTTATAAATGTACTGCGTCATATACATTTAAAACTTCAAATATGATTTGTTTAAAATGACCCACGCGGCACCAGTCAGACTTGTAAAGATAAAGTTCTCCTCACAAACATTAGGAACTCTTTGTTGGTACGACAAGCGGTGAAGTCGCGAAAATTAGTTTTGTTCTAATTACTTCCTGAAAGTTCCGTCGTTTGCTTTGAGTTCCCAAAGGTTCGACTGAACCGGGAGTATTGCTTACAAATCCTCATAGTAAAGGCCGGATAATCCATACTAATGTATACGGAAAACTTTTAATTGCGCATGAAATTTTGATGCCCCTTTGATTTGGTTCCATTGATTTGTGTTGGAGTTTTATTGAGATTTCTTTTAATGAGGCACTTTACAAAAAGAGGTTCGTGATTGGACTTGAAGTGCATTATGATGTGTTGTTATTTTTAAGAGGAAAAATAGAAGCTGATTCATTTGCTTCGCAAGTAAAAACATAGAGAGCCAACAATAGCGAGTACCGGCCAGGTAATCCAACCACAATCCAACCCTCACTCCCCCGCGCAAGTGCGGTCTTTCCTTTAGCTTTCGTTGTCACTGTGCGCCCTTTTGTTTGTCATCACAACAGCCTTTTTAATTCGACCCACTGCTGGGACACAACACCCATTGGCGGATATCTTAACAGCGTTTATAATTAGACCCACTGCTGCAGGCAGTAGTCCACCACGCTAGCCCAATGCGGATTGGTGGACAGAGTATAAGGTAGTCAATACCCCTTTGCTGATCTATTAGTCGCCTTCTACGACACCCATTGTAGGATATGGGGTGATGCTATTCTACTCTAACGACATCACCCGGCCTTTTGTTTGTGATTAGCCTTTATATCACGGTCGGTGTACTTTGGGAAGCTGTGCGCACATAATTTATTTAGTTATTTAACCTGAGCTAGATTTGACTCTTTGATGATCTCGATGATCTGACGGTAAGAGATCATAACATGACTTGACTTCACCAGAACCTTCAACCACCAATGGCTCTTATTTCTAACTCTTGGAATATTTTAAGATTTGCTATGGCAAAAGACTTTGATAAGATTGTTATAGCTAGTATTAATAATAGGTTTTATCAGTTATATCGAATCCTGCCTTGGTGCCGAACAAAGGTTTTGGTCCCTCTGGAGATCGAACCGTAGACCTTTGGATATGATATCCGGCGAACCACTAGTATAAAACACTGGGTAGTAAAATGTGGGATAAAAAAATTAACGTCAACTTCGAAATTTCGTATTTCACGAAAATCTTTCTTACCAGTGGGTATTTCCTATTTGATACTAATTAATTACGTAAAGTCTGTTGAATTTTCTGAAGCAACTTGTAGAAATAAAATTCCATTTTTATTCTGCAGCTCTGTTTTAATGCATCCAGTCAATTTAGCTTAAAAGCAGTTTTGCCTTTATGAAAAACAATTTCTTCTAAGATGTCTGTTTTAATAAGTTTCTTCGTTAAGGCGGCTGCTCTGCTCTGTGACGGAGTAATGTAAAATTTAACGGACTTTATAAGTTTAAAACGCAATCAAAATCTTGAGAATGTTTTTCTTAGTTAGTACGAGGTGAAAAATCTCATTGGTTGATGAGGATCGCATTAAAATAAAATAAATAATTTTGCTATTGCAAATATTTATAAGCTATTTATTATCAAAAGAGAACATAACTCGTCACGTCAGATTACCACAAATTGTCCATAACCTCAATATACTTTGTACATACCTATATAGGAACAATCACGCCTACAATCCCATAAGTTGGTTACACAAAGCCACATCTCACAGTATGCAGCAGATATGCGTTGCCTGAAAAACACTCTAAACCAAATTGGTAACAGAGGAACTCAATAAGGATAGACAAGTAGTTACGATTTGTGCGCATTATTATAATTAAAACAGAAAAAAAAAACAGATTTTAAAGGAAAATTCAATTATTGTGCATTCAACAAATTCTGCAGTACTACAGTCTTTTGCGTTTATCTGATAAAAAAGAAGGAGAAAAGACTTCTTAGATTCAACACCAGTATAAAATTGTGTAGCTTGACCTTAACGAAGCTCCTTATTAAAGAACGACGGTCTACGTAAGGGATGCAATATTTCAGTCCCCCGCTAAGATTATCAACAGGTGTGCTCTTTTAGCTTATACTTTTAACTAGTGAAAAGCAACAAAATTTGATTTACGACGAATACGAATAACAAAATATTTTATTGAAGATATAGGTAATATAAGCTCTTTGTTGAAGATCGACTATTATGTCAAAAAGAATTAATTAAATAGTTTTCAAAGGTTTTCAACTTGTCATAGCGGAAATGACAATAAATATGACAGGAAGGAAAATGTTTTCATAAATTCCATTAAGGCAATGGAGTCAATATCGTCATATTGTAAGCATTAAGATTTTGATAATTTTTATTTTAAGATCAATTATCAAATAATTTAAAAAAGGATATTTTCATCGGACTTATAGGCCACCTCCTCACCGACGGCTGCTCGACTTGGTGCGTCCTCCTGACGAGAACACCGGGAGCTGCCATCGTACCGCACCCGGGGGACTTCGGGCGCGGGGTTGAAACTGAAAAGGGCCGTCCGGAAATAGCCGTGGAGGGAAAACAAAAACAACTCGACGATGGCATGTGACTTCGAATGCCAAGGGACACTTGACATCAAAAGCCACACACCCGCCGAGAAAGTTTCTCAACCACGTTACCAGGGTCCGCAACGAGGAGGCTTCCGGATGTAGACCCGGTTCACCCTTGTATGGTATAACAACGTTTAGTCGAAAATCACTTCTTCGAACAACGTTTAAAAAAATAATCACTCTGTATAATATCGATTAACACAATTTTCATTTCATCGAATGTTCATTTGCGAAAACAACATTTGCGCTATTGATCAAAAAGTATAATGTTCAATTGATGTATTCATCAGGTGGTATAATTTTCATTTCATCGAATGTTTAATTGAACAATAGGTTAGCGAGGAGCGAAGCGACGAGCGAGTTAGGTCGATATGAACACGGCGCACGAACCAAGCGAGCGAAGCGAGCGTGCCGCGGGAGCGGCCGGCGAGTGCTAGAAGAGACTTTAGGGCGTTTTCATTGAATTATTACTGAACTGAATATTCGATACGATCTTGCGACCAAATAAATATTAGTCTAGTTAAACATTAGGTTAAATAAAATAAGTGCATTTGAAAATTCGGTGAAATGACATAATGTCAAACAAATAATTATGCTAAATAAAATTCTACCAATTAAATATTCGGTCAAATGAATAATTATGCGAAATGACTTTATTGTAACTAAAATTAGCTGACACGATTTTCGACTAAATGTTGTTATACCAATCGAGGGTAAACCTGTGGACCCCACCGCCGCGATCCCTGCCTTGTGTTCAATGATAACACAGGAACTATAGACGTAGAGTAATAAAATTACCGTTACCGATACCGTTTTGTAGATCTGCTCAAATTACTATTAATATAAAGAAATACAACATATCTTAAGGGCTTTGTTTTTAAGAAAATTTCAAGTAACCGATAATAAACTTGAAAAATTTACACTTCTTTATATAAGCTCAAGCCTACCTCACATTAGGGGCGATTAGGCCTTAGTCAACCACGCTGGCGAAGTGCAGGTTGGTCGACTTGACACAACCTAAGAATTTCTTAATAGGAGTGTGGTGTGCAGGTTTCGTAACGATGTTTCTCTTCACCGTAAAAGCGTCCAATAAACGTACATTATGAATTCAATATTTGAAAACACATTGGTACGTGGCGGGGTTTGAACCGGTGCCTCCCGGATAGGAGACAACGCCCTTACGTACTACGCCACCGATGCTTCCACACTACGCCAGTTCAAATTCTAATCAAATTCTATCAGGAATTTAAAAATTATCATCTATGCTAGCTTCACATTTTATAACTTTGATTATAGCAGCTACTAAGCGTCTGAGGAACTATTAAAAACTTTTCAGAGCTAAAACTTCTCGTGATCAGCGGTCCCAGTTGGCCTGCAAAAAATTTTCGAGGAATGTTAATTCTGAGGTCCAGTGAACTACATAGTTCGGAACTTCTGCAACAGTTTACAGGGAGTTCATTAAGAACGTCGTTATTTTGTCGCATGGTCATAGTGAGGAGCGAAAGCGTAATAAAAGATATTTATTTGTTGAAACGTCTAAGTGAAAGGTAGTACATAACATAATCTATTACAGTAATAAATTTATGATTTCAATATATATTATTATTCATCATCACTCTTCTACCTTCCTAACTTGTTTGGAGTTTAGAGCCACCACCACGTTGACTTAATGGCGAGAAAATCAGGACTAATATGTAGGTAAAGTAGAGTAATAGGAGGTAATACTGATTTAGTAAATTTTATTTATAGTAGAGAAAGAACTGTGTCATGATTAATATTGTTTACAATAATTGGGCTTTCAATTAAGGTAATATAAGTTTCTGAAACTTAGCTAGCCCGTCCAGGCCTGATACAAAACAAAGCAAGAATCACCGTAGGTGTTACAATGTTCGCAAAGTATACAATTTCCAGTACGTCCATTCTTCTTCAAGTCCAGTCAAAAGGCATGTTAAGAGTTTTTTGCTGTCCAACTATTTATACCGTTTCTACCCACCAATCTACTATCGTGGTGATGCTATAACCAGGGACTCTAACCTATCAATAATTTTTATTAAGGGAAGAATGGGGAAAGACAGTGACAGCAAGAAACAATAGCTTATAGTTTTAAAATAACATCGACGTCAAAAATAATGTATCAAAAAGGTTAACCATAGTATAAAATGGCCCAATTGGTAACCCGTTAAATTATTGAAAGTCTTCAATCATTTGGAATTGTTTCGCCCAGCAGTGACGTGGAATAGGCTATTCAATATAGCGTTATATCTTGTATTGCTACCCGCTTCTCACTTCTCTTTGTACCTGCTAAAGAGCGGAAGAAATACTTCACTTTCTATAAGTAAGGAAATGAAGTTCTACCCACTCGGGACTCGTTTAGACTTTGCTGTAATTGGACTTAACTCGGCATTGTTTGACGCCAGTTTTGAGCATACTCTTAGATTTAAATTGGGACAGTTTGTTTGCAACCTATTCGAACTTTGCACCGTTGTGCTAATTGAGCGCAGTAAGTCTGGCTTGATTTGTTGAAGACATTGAAAAGGAAAAACGGACTTATAGTTCTACTCTGTTATTTTATCGACGCTAATGACGCGGGAACTTTTTTATGGCGTTAAATCGCTTAGAGATCTCATAAAATGGCGAACCTTTTTCAGCAGATTAGCTTGCAACTCACGCATATTGATCTTGCCCGCAAAACTGTTTTTTCTAGTGGTTACATTCTGGATGCCTTAAATAAAATGCTCTTATTTTAGAAGCTCACTTGTAAGCCCACTTATGGTAAAATACTAACCAAATATTCAGAGAAAATTGCTATCATTAAAAAGTCCTGACATAGTCTGGTGATCTTTAAACTTACTAGTATAATGTGCCATGTGGGAATAATTTCTAATATTACCCGCTGTTCAAGTTACGGCTGCAGCAAATTGTAATGTGAGCTGCAGTTCGAGGATAGTACGGCACGCAAGTCTTCCACGCTATTTCTTATTCGATCTTTATGAGGTACCTATTAGGATGTAATAAGAAGAAAAAATCGATTGTTTTCTCATTTTTTTTATTTAAAGTTATTTTGAAAAAAAAAAAATCTGGAGTGGTCTCCCCTTGACTTTCTCTTATACTGGAAACGACTCAAAAGTCGATAGAAACCTTATATTTTGATGTCTATGCATGTTAAATTTTGGTCACCCATCCGAGTACCGACCACACACTTGGTTGTTTAACTTTCGTGATCGACGACTCAAAAGTTGATAGAAACCTTATATTTTGATGTCATACACGTATGTTAAATCTGATTGCAACAAATTAAAGCATACTCCAGTTATCGTGCTAACGCACAGACACAGATACAAACATAATTTCAAAAACGGTATTTTTTATTTGGACTCAGGGAGGTCCAAAACGTGTAAATCTGTCAAAATCTCGAGGTCGAATTTTTTTACGATTACAATACTTCCTCTATACTACGTATGCGAGAAAGTAAAAAGTGCTGCCGCAAATCTGATAGTAGTAATGTAAAGAAGCATAGGGGACAATTAAACTTTAAATAATTATTATCAGACATTTATTAATCATCATTAACAGCCCAAGTTGATTGACAATTAATGTCTCAAAGCGAGTTTACCGTTTTATCTTCACTTCTATAAGCGAAATCATTAATTACCTCTATAACCTCGAAACTCATGTAATTATTTAAGTTTTATTATAATTGCGTTGTTGATAAACCAATAATATATTACTGTCATTCAAACAACGACAGTAACTTATTATTAGTTTATCAACAATCACAAAATATAGACAATAACTAATTACGATCTTAGAAACGAATATTTTATTAATAATGTCGAACCAAAACAATATCAACGTAAAATTTAAAGTGACGCAACATTTCAAGTTGAATACAAAACTTTGAACAATTCCTTTGGGAGTGTAACAACTATTTCTTGAGATGGTAGTTAATTTTCAACTTTATTATCGATAAAATAATAACTAGCGAATTTATTGAAGTTGTATACTAAAACTACTAGTGGAGTTTCGTGTCACGTTCAGGTTTCTTTGAAAACAGCCGCTTTTGTCTTCGTACTCGGGTTACCAAATATTTCCAATTTCGATCTTTGTTCGAAAGCTACGTTATTCCTGGTTGTAATTAAAATTGTTTCTGCTTTCTACCCATCAATCAGCGTTGACCAACGTATTGATGCTGCTGAAGTTGCAGTTGCAAAACACTGGTGACTTTTTTAAACTGCCTAATTGCTGTTGCCCGCAGATGGACTTCAAGACGTCACTTGGTTTTCAACCCGGAGCTAGTCGCTACCGGGTAAAAAAATCAATGAGTGTTAAAACACTATTTTTTTTTTCTTCGTAATCTTGTGACTTGCTATTTTTCTTCGTAATCTTGTGACTTGTCGCTTCAAGCACTTTTATGCATAGCAACAAAGAGATGCACTAGTTAGCACCACGCGCTAGACTGCTGGAGATGTTAGAAGTCAGAATGGGCGAAAAATACCCGATAGCTACCATTTGTGCAACTACTTTTTTGCAATACTTAAGGCGTTTCTTTTTGTATTTGCACTTCCAAAACGATTAGTTTTGCATTCCGGTTTTGCACCTTATGTCCGCAAATTGCATGTCATAACGCCACAGACTACAATAATTAAAATCAAGTTCATTCTCGGATTAGATGAAAACAATGAACACGAATATGTCAAGTTTCTCTACTACTAGACCAATATCATGCAGAAACCGAAACCGAAAACACTTTTAGGCGCTTTACAAACACTCGAGCACTCAATAAAAATATGTAATATCTGAAAATAGGTGTTGACTGTTTGAAGTATTATCATCTATTACTTGATAATATGGCTCTTCCATAATGTTTTGCCCTCATCAAAAAATATGCAACTCGATGTTAGAACAGGCGAAAATGCGTGAGATCTATTGCTTATTGTTTGAGATGTTATTGTAAGATGAGCTCCGTGCTTATTTCCACGTCTGATTAAAATATCTAGTAATAGAGAAGCGATCGAATATCTGCTGTAAAATTAATTTCATATTAAAATCTGTCTCAACACTTCTTCATACAAATCGCTGTCAAAACTCTTAAGTAATATATAATTATGAATTTTCTCCCGAGTTGTAAAAACACGTGTTGAGAGACTCCATTTTTAACCAAAACCTACCGTACAATTTTCAATAACTATAATTAAGTTTTCACTTGATATTGGCAAAATGCATAATCTGTAAGATTTGAGAATGCCATTAATTAAGAATCGAATAGAATATAATTATACATAAAATAAGCCGGAAATTTCAATAATCATTCAAAATTCTGTATCCGTCTATTGCAATATGCTTTTGTGCAATCAAAATAGCTATCTGGCTCCGAGAAATGGATTATCTCGGTTCGATTGTTTGCTGTCGTTAAAATTGATTAAAACCTCATTTGGCCTACACCGTACTACGATGTTCAATTGTTACGTTTTTCAGAATGGCGCAGCAGCAGTTTGGTTTGGTTTTCGTTTATTGTTGGATGTTGGCATCTGTTCTGTGTAGGAGTAAGTTGCGAAATCATATTTTCAGAGTTTTTTTTACTTTATTTGTTTAGATACAATCAAGTCTATATTTACAGTCTGGAATTTGCACCATCTTCTTGCCTTTGAGACATAAATAAAATAAAAACGGAGAAATAAAAATTTTGTTTCTAAAAATGTAAATGCTTTTTTTTGAGGTTGTTCCCAAATACAAGTGACAACGTTTATTTCAAATATTGAGGTTGGCACCGACCTCAAAAAACATTTAGATTTATATAAACAAAATATTAATTTCTCCGTTTTTATTTTTGAAGGTTGTTTTTTATTTAAAAATAATAAAAATTTTGCTTTTTAGTGTTTTAAGTATATGAAGTATCAAGTAGAGTTGGATAGTTATAAAATTCGGTTCACAAGTCAAAGTAATCATTAATTAAAGTTAAGACCGCATTTTTGCCGTTATTTTTCAGAATAACAAAAAACCTCAAAGTCTAACGCAAAAAAAAATTCAGGAAACTAATAAGAGACTTTGCTCTTTAAGAAAAAAAAGGATCATTGAAATTGATTAACAACTTTCAAAGATATCGACGCATAAAATTGGTACAGTTGGAAAAAATCATATTGTCACTGCGTATTTTCAAGATTCTAAAAAAAACCGATTCTGATTTTTTTTTATTGAACCAAATGGAAAATATTCGGCATCTAATAAAAAAATAATCATTTAAATCGATCAGAAATCTCGGCATAATCGGTGTACATACGTAAAAAAACCATACCAACCGAACTGAGAACCTCCTCCTTTTTGAAGTCGGTTAAAAATTGGTATATTTTTCTTTTGATTTGACGGTTCATCTTTAAACACAGGGTTATTATCATAGTTTTTTGTCTGTGGTATTTTGCAAGGAGGAAGTTCTTCCTATTGGGACTCTCCAATTTTTGCACAGATAACTCTTATTATTAAGATTTCTCCAATACGGAAACTATTAATACGGATAATAAAAACCTTTTTAGCTAGGTACTTCATAGACTTGGTAGAACCCAAACTGGCGCATTCGGTCGCAATCATGGGATGGTTTTAGCAATGAGTGTGACGTGACAGGCGGGGCGAACGTACGTAACCAATAGAACACCTAGTTGGGTTGGCACAGACTTCAAACTGTACACAGTTAAAAAAACTATTTTTGTGTTGGATAATCCATTCATAATAGAGGAAAGCTATAAGCTAATTTTGTTTTAAAAAATCTCCACGGGGACGAAGGCACGGGCGGAGCGCTAGTTTTTTTAAATTAAGGAAAGATAGTGTTCTTTTTGTTATAATTAGTGAAAATGACCAAATTTCACGTACCGCCGGTACACGCGTATTGTATAAAATTTCCACGTTCCACAGGAATAGACGCCGACTACTTCTTTGGCTCCGCTCTGAGATCAGTGAAGAAAGTTGGCACAGAAAAAGGTCCGTCGGAGAAAGAGCAATGTACGAAAGATATACCTCGGTATATATGCCAGATGGGTTGTTACGAAAACCACATATGTTTAAAGGGGAAATGTTGGTGCATTGATCGCCACACCTTGAGTCTAACAAATGGTATGTTACTATAAAACATAACAGTTGCCAATGAATGTAATAAGACGGAGTGCACAGTAGACTAATTACTGTGCTTCACTTTTATTACCTATGCTCAGCCTGTCCGACTGCCTAAAAATCAAACGGAAAGAAGCAAATATGGTAACGGAAACAAAGGGACAAGAACGGAGAGTAAAAAAATAGTCGTGAGCTAAAGAAAAGTGCGCGGGGGAAAGAGCCTATACAAGGTACTCCCGCACTCTTTCAGGATACGGTCAGTATGCTTTAAGGCAGATAGAACTATGTATGGGTTTGTCGCAAATTCAGCGATAATTCGGCAAAGAAAACAACTGCAGCTCATTCGCTGGAGATGTTCTGAGATTTCGTGTCTGTTAAAGGTCTCTTTGTATGCGTAGTTCGAGTGCGTAGTGTATGAAGTCTAGCTTCTGTACACACTGTAGGTGTAGATGATGGTACCTACTGGGAATATCCACAAAAACACCTCAGTGTCATCATATCCTTGAGTAACTCTCTCGGGATTTGTCTAAGTATTACTTTGAGCTACTTCCTAGTACAAGGTTTATTCAAGGCTACCAAACCCCAGGTGTCTCTGGGCTTATGCAATGCACATATGGGGAAGGTCACGTCTAGAATATAACATAGTCAAATAGAAATTGACATATTGACGTTATTTAGGTGACTGGTCTCAACAATAAACTTTCTGACTGAGTGATTATTTAAGTATTTTTTTTGTTTTGCAGATATTAAAGCAACTTCATTGCGTACTAAAGTCGGAGGAATCGGTTTGATAGATCTCACCAGACAAGATCCGCAAGGTAGATAAATAAATATTACTAGGCATTGGTTTGAAAAAGAGCGACTAAGCGATGCGAAAATTAACACAGATTTGTGGATTAGAAAAGTTATAATTTTTTGTAGTAATAGTAAATGCTTCTAAACATGATTATGTAATGAAACGATTATGTATGATTATTAAAAATGGTTATGACCTAACAAATTCACCACAGATTTATTAATATGGTAATTTGGCATAGTATTAGTAAAATAACTGACGTCTGACGATGATGACTTTAAATAAAATTGCACACCATTACTAGTTTTAAAAAAAACGAATACCTCGATGAGTCCACTAGAGGAAAGCTCCATAGAGGAAAAATCATACGTAATCCCAAACGAGGTTGAGGAGAGCTTTGGCAGTATGGGCCATGCAGTGCTTCCGATAGTGACAGGTTGCCAGCCTGTCGCATGCACAAATGGGAACCCAAAAAGTAGCAATCCTTTAGTAATCCAAAAAACGAATACATGCATGTGTGCAGTCTATATGCAGTATATATAGAGGAAAATAGCTCAAGCAAAATATGTAAACAACGAAATCATAATTATTTGTAGACGTAAATTAAGTAAAGAATTAGTGGTTATTGACTTTCGCCGTTGAAAATTGTCAGTGCTTGGTTTTCATGTTTTTATGGTAAACATTGTTTCATCAAATCTTTGAAATTTGCAGTTCTAAAAAGCCGAACGAAATATTTTTGCAAATATCTGACGTCGAGTTAATATGAAACTACCTTTATATTAAATAATTAATATTTTTTAAACTAGAAAAAACACTTAAAAAAACCAACCTGCCCCAGGCGGGAATCGAACCCAGCATCCTCCACAATACGGGCGGCTGCGTTAACCACTACGCTACCGGGACACTGCTTTCGCCGTCGAAATTTGTCAGTGCTTGGTGCTTAATTATGTTTTGCGCACTTGGTTGCTTAACTTTCGTGATCGACGGCTCAAAAGTTGATAGAAACCTTATATTTTGATGTCGTACACGCATGTTCAATTTGGTTGCAATAAGTTAAAGCAAGCTCGAGTTATCGTGCTAGCGCACAGACACACAGACATAATTCCAAAAAAAATATTTCGGACTCAGGGAGGTCCAAAACGTGTAAATCCGTCATTATCTCGAGGTCGAATTTTTTGATGATTACAAGACTTCCTTTATACTACGTACGAGAAAGTAATAAAAAATATGGAATACTAGCTTTTGCCCGCGACTTCATCCGCGTGAAATAGTTAAATCAAATCAAATATCTTTATTGCGAATCACTTGCTTTCTTGCGAATACTTTTGGCAGCATTTTATTTCTTTGTATACGTACTTATTTTGCAAAAAATACACATAAAAACTGCCGTGTACTATACTGTATATGGCATTTTTACAATCTATCATTTTATGTTTTCCCATCCTTTGCTAACTTACATGCAACCTTTCATCCCCACATGGGTCAATATTTCAAAACCGCTAGAACAAATATTTGCTTATTTCTTATCCCGTGCTATTAAAAATTTCATGGTTTTATCTTTGGTAATGAGGAATCTCATAAAAAATCATCTCATATTTCAAGCCCTTCATTCCCTCTTTTACAAAAAAGCTTTTATTCCATTTCGACGTTTAGTCTATTTTTGTACCAAACATCAAAATCGGTTCAGGTATGGGCGTGAAAGTCATTAAGTTAAAAAGTCGCGTCCGCCATCTTGGATCTCAAAATGGATAATCCGTACCCTATAAACCACGAAAATGATATCCTTTTTAATAATAAGTTAAAAAGTAGCGTCCGCAATCTTGGATCTAGAAATTGATGATGTATTTGGAATCGACTCCCGAAAACTATGAAAATGATACCCATTTCGATTTTATGTTCAAAAGTGGCATCTGCCATCTTGGATCTCGACATAGATGATGTATTTGGAATCAGGACCCCCGAAAACCTCGAAAATTATACCCATATTCCTATTAAGTTAAATAGTCACGTCACGCCATCTTGGATCTCAAAGTCGATGTTTTATTCGGAGTCAGAACCCCCCAAAAACCACGAAAACGATACCCATATTATATTTTGTTAAAAAGTCGCGTCCGCCATCTTGGATCTGAAAATGGATCGTGTATTAGTAATCGGGACGTCCCAAAACCACGAAAATGATATCCATATCGAGTTTATATTAAGAAGTCCCAACCGCCATCTTGGATCTCGAAATAGATGTCGTATTCGGAATCGGGACCCCAGAAAACCACGAAAATGATACCCATATTGACATTTTGTCAAAAAGTCGCGTCCGCCATCTTGGATCTAGAAAAAGATGTTTTATTCGTAATCCGGACCCCCAAAAACCACGAAAACGATACCTATATTGACATTATGTTAAAAAGTCACGTCCGCCATCTTGGATCTCAAAATGGATAATGTATTCGGAATTAGGACCCCTAAAAACCACAAAAACGATATCCATATTGACATTTTGTCAAAAAGTCGCGTCCGCCATCTTGGATCTAGAAAAAGATGTTTTATTCGTAATCCGGACCCCCAAAAACTACGAAAACGATACCCATATTGACATTATGTTAAAAAGTCGCGTCCGCCATCTTGGATCTCAAAATGGATGGTGTATTAGTAATCGGGACCTCCAAAAGCCAAGAAAATGATAACCATATCGATTTTATATTAAGAAGTCCCAACCGCCATCTTGGATCTCGAAATAGATGTCGTATTCGGAATCGGAACCCCCGAAAACCACGAAAATGATACCCATATTGACATTATGTTAAAAAGTCACGTCCGCCATCTTGGATCTCAAAATAGATGGTGTATTCGGAATCGGGACCCCCGATAACCACGAAAATGATACCCGTATTGACATTTTCTCAAAACGTCACGTCCGCCATCTTGGATCTCGATATAGATGTTTTATTCGTAATCTGGACCCCCAAAAACCACGAAAACGATACCCATATTGACAATATGTTAAAAGTCGCGTCCGCCATCTTGGATGTATTTTTGTACTGGGGGTTCTTACGACCTTTCATCCCCTATTTCATCCCCACGTGGGTCAATATTTCAAAAACGCTAGATAAAATATTTCTTTCTTTCTTATTAAGTCCCTAATTTCAAAGTATCATGGTTTTATCTTTAACAATGACGAAGTCCCATACAAACTTTCATCCACTATTTCACCCCCATACAGGTCTAAATTTCAAAAATCTTAGAACAAATATTTCTTTCTGTCTTATTTAGTGCCTAAATTCAAAGTTTCATGGTTCTATCTTCAAAAATGGCGAATTTCCATACAAACTTTCATCATTTCATTTCAACCCATACAACCTTTTTTTCGCGATAAAAAGTAGCCTATGTCCTTCCCCGAGATCTAATCTATAGTTGTACCAATTTTCATCAAAATCAGTTCAGTGGTTTAGACGTGAAAGCTTAACAGACAGACAGACAGACAGACAGAGTTACTTTCGCATTTATAATATTAGTAAGGATAAGGATAAGGATATAGCCTCCATGCTAACATTATATACTCATGTAAATAGGTACTATGGTGTTACCTAAAAATGTAAACTAAATTTTAAGTTTAATTAATACAATTTCTAAAATTTACGTCATTTTAGTCAGTTAAATAAAATGTATTGGAACTTTGAAATAAATTTAATTATTTCTAATTTTTGATAATATCACGCATTTATTACACACACACTTCTTTAAATCTTGTTTCGCAGGCCTTTTAACTTTTCTTTTATTTTTGTCTTTTCTACAGTTGAATCCGAGGAATCAGAAAATTATCCTGCTCGACCTGCCTTACGGCACCACATCGCCCATTTTTGTCCCAACCTGGACATCGCCAGAGCTTGTATCAGAAAATGCATGACTGAAGGAAAACCAGCTTTTTGCGGGAAAGACCACAAATGTTATTGCGGCCATAAATATGCAGAGCCCAGCACAAACAAAAAACAGGATGTGAAGGCAATGTACGCCGAATTCCACGATTTGTACAAAAAATATTTTGGGGAAGGTTACAAGGATTGAAGCAGTGAGACGTGGTAGTATAAGAAACGTTCGCTTATTATTTTCTTATTCTGACATAAATTTGTATTTATCTCGGCTTGCGTTGCATTTTAATCCTTATCCTTATCCTTATCCTTACTAATATTATAAATGCGAAAGTAACTCTGTCTGTCTGTCTGTCTGTCTGTCTGTCTGTCTGTCTGTCTGTCTGTCTGTCTGTTAAGCTTTCACGTCTAAACAACTGAACCGATTTTGATGAAAATTGGTACAAATATAGATTAGATCTCGGGGAAGGACATAGGCTACTTTTTATCGCGAAAAAAAGGTTGTATGGGTTGAAAAAGGGGATGAAAGTTTGTATGGAAGTTCGTCATTTTTGAAGATAGAACCATGAAACTTTGAATTTAGGCACTTAATAAGACAAAAAGAAATATTTGTTCTAAGATTTTTTAAATTTTGACCTGTATGGGGGTGAAATAGTGGATGAAAGTTTGTATGGGACTTCGTCATTGTTAAAGATAAAACTATGATACTTTGAAATTAGGGACTTCATAAGAAAGAAAGAAATATTAGTTCTAGGATTTTTGAAATTTAGACCCGTGTGGGGATGAAATTGGGGATGAAAATTTGTATGGAAGTTCGTCATGGTTAAAGATAAAACCATGAAACTTTGAATTTAGACACTTGATAAGAAATAAAGATCCAATCCAAGATGACGGTTGTGACTTTTTAATATAATACCGATATGGGTATCACTTTTGTGGTTTTCGGAGGTCCCGATTAGATCCAAGATGGCGGACGTGACTTTTTGACAAAATGTCAATATGGGTATCGTTTTCGTGGTTTTTGGGGGTCCGGATTACGAATAAAGCATCTATAACGAGATCCAATATGGCGGACATGACTTTTTGACAAGATGTCAATACGGGTGTCATTTTTGTGGTTTTCGGGGGTCCCGATTCCGAATACGACATCGATTTTGAAATCCAAGATGGCGGATGCGAATTTTTAACATGATGTCAATATGGGTATCGTTTTCGTGGTTTTTGGGGGTCCGGATTACGAATAAAACATCTATTTCGAGATCCAAGATGGCGGACGCGACTTTTTGACAAAATGTCAATATGGGTGTAATTTTCGTGGTTTTCGGGGGTCCCGATTCCGAATACGACATCGATTTTGAGATCCAAGATGGCGGACGCTAATTTTTAACATAATGTCAATATGGGTATCGTTTTCGTGGTTTTTGGGGGTCCGGATTACGAATAAAACATCTATTTCGAGATCCAAGATGACGGACGCAACTTTTTGACAAAATGTCAATATGGGTGTAATTTTCGTGGGTTTCGGGGTCCCGATTCCGAATACGACATCGATTTTGAGATCCAAGATGGCGGACATGACTTTTTAACTTAATAGGAATATGGTTATCATTTTCGAGGTTTTCAGGGGTCCTGATTCCAAATACATCATCTACGTCAAGATCCAAGATGGCAGATGGGATTTTTTATCATCTTCGTCGAGGTCCAAGATGGCAGATGGGACTTTTTAACATAAAAGCGATTTGGGTATCAATTTCGTAGTTTTCGGGGGTCGCGATTCCAAATACGTCATCAATTTCTAGATCCAAGATGGTGGACGCTACTTAACGTATTATTAATATGGATATCATTTTCGTGGTTTACAGGGTTCCATTTTGATATCCAAGATGGCGGACGCGAATTTTAAACTTGACATGGGTATCAGTTTTGTAGTTTTCGGAGGTCTCAAAATGGATGCTGTATTCGGAGTCAGGATTCAGAATACAGCATCCATTTTGAGTTCCAAGATGGTGGACGTGACTTTTTAGCTTAATCGCTTTCACGCCTAACACCTGAACCGAATTTATTGAAATTTGGTACAAAAATAGACGGAACCTAGAAATGGAATAAAAGCTACTTACCTTTTTTGTGAAAAAAATGAAGGGGTTGAAATATGAGATGAAAATTTTTATGCGATTCCTCATTACCGAAGATAAAACCATGAAACGCAAATATTGTTCTAGCGTTTTTGAAATATTGACCCATGTGGGGATGAAAGGTTGCGAGTAAGTAGCAAAGGATGGAGAAACATAAAATGGTAGATTGTAAAAATGCCATTTACTGTAGTGCACTGCAGTTTGTATGTGTGTTTTTTACATAATAAGTACCTACACAAAAAAACGCTGCCTAAAGTAATTATTCCACGCGGACGAAGTCGCGGGCAAAAGCTAGTTTCTTATAATTAGTTGTTTATATTGCTATTTTAAGCGTCGGTGGCGTAGCGTTAGAGCGTCGTCTCCCACCCGGGAGGCACTGGTTCGATCCCCGCCCTTACCGATGTGTTTTCAAATTTTGAATGTATATGTATGTTTAATCGACGCTTTTACGGTGAAGGAAAACATCGTGAGGAAACCTGCACACACCTATAATAGAAATTTTTAGGTTGTGTCGACCAACCCACACTTGGCCAGCGTGGTTGACTTAGGCCTAATGGCCCACTCCTGTGGAACATCGGTTACGACTGGGTACTACGAGGCGCTCTGTTGCCGGGTGTACGCGTATTCTGTTACGCTGACGATACGCTTGTTACGGCTCGCGCGGAAAATTTTCCCATCGCCGCACGACTCAGTAAGGTCGGGACTATTCAGGTGGTTCACAGGATAGAACAGCTCGGTCTGAGGGTGGCTCTCAACAAAACAGAAGCTCTACTATTTCATGGGCCTCGTAAGGGTCCGCCTGTGGGAGCCACTCTTGAGCTTAAAGATGTCCGAGTCCATATCGGCCCCACGATGAAGTACTTAGGGCTCGTGCTAGACCCACAATGGCGCTTCACAGAGCATTTTCGGCAACTGAGCCCTAAACTAACAAGAACGACGGCCGGTCTAAGTAGGCTACTGCCTAATTTGGCTGGGCCCAGCGACTTATGCCGCCGCCTCTTCACAGGGGTGGTGCGCTCTATGGCGCTGTATGGTGCTCCAGTCTGGGCGCACGCACTGTCGACGCAAAACAAAACCCTCTTGCGAAGGCCACAGCGGGTTATGGCCATTAGGGCAATTCGGGGATACCGCACCGTCTCATTTGAAGCTGCGTGTTTGCTGGCCGGGACTCCACCATGGGATATAGACGCGCAAGCATTGGCGGAGATTTATCAGCGCGGCGCGATTGTTCGCGCCGAAGGCTGTCAACTTATTATGCCGGAAGTGGTTCGGCGTTGGAGGGAGCGTGCCCAACAAACCACGTTGGAGGAGTGGCGTCTCCGCCTGGAAGAGCCCACTGCTGGTCACAAGACCATAGAGGCAATCCGCCCCATCCTGAGGGAGTGGGTAAATCGGCGCCACGGGGTTCTGACATTCCGGATGGTGCAGATCCTAAGCGGACATGGTTGCTTTGGCAGGTACCTACATCACGTGGCCAGAAGAGAGTCCTCACCACGATGCCATCATTGTGGCAGCGACGAGGACACGGCGCAGCACACACTTGAGCACTGTCCAGCTTGGAATCTGCAGCGCCAAATCCTCGTCGACAACATAGGTAGTGACCTCTCACTGCCGACTGTCGTTGTGAAGATGGTCGGCAGTGAGTCGTCCTGGGAGGCAGTTGCCGCCTTCTGTGAAGAGGTCATATCACAGAAGGAGGCCGCGGAGCGGGTGCGCGAGGAAGATGAACACGCGGACCTGATTCGCCGAAGGCGACCTGGTCGGAGAAGACGGTTACACGGTCAACTTCATCCACCATAGTAGGGACGGCGGGCGACAGGTTGGGGCCCTGTCAACTGCAGCAATGTACCCTGCGTGGGGGAACACCTTGCTGTTCCGCGGGTGTTCCCAACCCCCGATGGGCCCAGACATGGGCGCTATACGTCGTCTAGTCTTTGACGCATGGCAGTGATTGCGAAAAGTACCCTGCCGTGCGTAGAAGCCTCGACTAGAGCGGAACACGTTGGTTTTTAGTGGGTAATGTTGTCGACTCCCACATAACCTACGGGAGCCCCACTGGCCTGTAGGTACCCATAAAGGGTTTTCCAACGAAAAAAAAAAAAAAAAAAAAAGGCCTAATCGCCCCTAATGTGGGGTAGGCTCGAGCCCCTTGGTGGGGACATTATATGAGCTGTTGATGATAATAATTTTTATTTGGTTGACAGGCAATCATACGGCTTGCCTGGTGTTTGAGACTTTGCTCATCTGATTTAGGAGTATTATGGTGGTTCGTTTTATTAATGTCGGTAAATATAAGAAAAAATTAAGTATCTGTGTCACGGCGTTTAAAGGTCGCAGCACACTTATTGGCTAGGAATGGGAATGCCTTTTTATCATAGTATTGGAGGCGATACGGTTCTGAGTTAAGAATAAGCTCTAAGGGTTAGAATAATAAAAAATAATTAGAAATTATACATACCTACATACTTTACTACTTACATACGTACTTTATACTTTATAAGCTTCAAATATCTAACTTTGTAAACCACTCGGTACAATACTACTAGAAATCGCTCATTTTATTCATGTGAGAGCACTGTTCGCTGAAATACAGGTTTTGTTTAAAACCTACTTTAGCGATAGTACGCGCATACATTGGTTGATGTAAGCTAGTAATTTATAATTTAAGCACATATTTGTAAAAGTTTATTTGCAATAAAGTTATTATTATTATTCTGTAAAAGGTAGTCTTTACAAAATTAATTTTTATTATTCTTCAACCACTGTTCTAAATATTCGAAAATTAAGTGATTTTATCGGTATGACAGAAATACCGATTCTGTTTCATGTACAAAACCTTTATTTTTAATGCTTAACGGGGCAATTCTTGGTCTTCATCTCATCTAGAAATCTCAGTCACCAAGGGGCTGGCTAGGTATCTATGTTTATAATTGCATGTTCGATTTTGGGTAGAATAACGCTCGCATCTCTGGAATGGCTCCATAGTCTTTGGGCTCCACCTAGTACTTAGTGAATGCTTTGAATAGGTGTGGCAGTAACGTATGACTCGTATATACAACCAGGGCAAGTGTTTTGAAGAGCTTTTTCTCTAATTGTACATTCCCTTTTTTTATTAAGATCACGCATTCTTGTTTACGTTATCTCGAGCAGATTGTGGTCACCACTCCACAGCGAACAAAGCAGCCTAGCAAACTTCAATTCATTATTGCACAATCAGGGAGCAAAGTTCTCTGCACATAAATGTCTTCTTCTCCTTACAACCGCAAACCACTGGTTTTTCAAAAGAAGCATGAAGAAGCACCTTCGTCAGCAAGACGATATTGTCTAGTGCGTTGGTTGTCTTTGCATTTGGACTCCAAATACAAATATAGCTAATACAAGGAGACTTCCGTTTATTGTCTGGTAGGATGGATTCATTTGCTAGCTTGGCACACTGGTGGAGTGGATTTCCCATCGTCATAAAAAAAGTACAGGGAAGGTGTATTATTCACTCAATCATATTTATGGTATGAGGATGTTGATGGTGCCGCGGTCATGTGTTCTAAGTAACGATCACATAAGTTAAGCTACCAAGTGCGCGGTCGGTACTCGGATGGTTGACCGATTATTTTAAAATTGATTTTCCTGCGTGCTTTGGTGGGCACGTTAAACTGGTGGTCCCGGGTGCTGTCCAGAGATGGCAGTCATTCTCAAGGAGACTAAAAATCTAATACCAAATTAAGTAATATTGTCGATATCAAGACACACTGCACCAACCCCAAATAAATTGGAAGCAGGGTAGGAAAATGATGATAGGAAGAGTACTCTTAAATATAACGGGTGAATAAAAGACATGAACAGTCAAACAACAACCATGTATTCTGCTCACCATCGTAACATTTTTCTTCCTTTAGACTATACGTGGGAAATTGATAGTTACGATTTTATTGAAGGTCAAAGTCATAATTTATTTTTTTCATATTTTTATGAAAACATTTTAAACATTATTTGTTAATTATTGTCCAAAGAAACATTATATTTTTTTTTTAGGATTTCATAACAAAAAATGGCTTCAAAACGTTAGCGTTCAATGTAGCTCACTTGATGCGCACGGACACAAACGAACGGGGCCGCCGTCTGGCGGTAAAAATATCACGGTTTTGCGAGTTGCCTGCGAGTTGAGCGCTTTACGTTGCGCAGTACAGTTTTCAATATTTTTTAACACCAAAAAATAAAAATCATTTCCCAGCAATTATTTTTTGAAATGTCTCTTATTTTGATGTATAGAATAGATGGTTCTCGTTTGACTGTTCATGTCTTTTACACCCAGTATAAATGTGTTTTATACATTTAAGTAGTACCGGCCTTTTAACTCTAAGCCCTGGCTTCCGTACTGTATCAAAACCTTTTACAGCAAAAACCGCTTCAGTTCATCCCACTAAGTGCAAATATTAGAATCAAAGTCCTTCCTTTGTGTTTAGTTCTTTGTGCGTATTGACCAAAATATACCAACTGATTTCAAAGCGTTAGAGGATCCTTCATGTAATTCAAAGTAAAAACTTAGATGCTTAGGTAATAATATTTTAATGAGATACAGGAACATTGTGGTATCAATAATTTAATAGTATGCTATTTATTTAGCCATTGTTTAGGTTAAACTGTTGTGAGAATTATGGTAGTTGATTTTTATGCCAACTGTTTTCTTAATAGCAATTCATTGTATATTTGTATATAATCTATTCTCTTATCATTTTTATAGATTTATTATTATGCGCCCTTTTTGGGAGCAGTCAAATTTTATTGAAGAAATTAATTCAACATCGGAATGTCGAAACCAATAATATTATATGTACCAAATATTTCATCTCGGTTTCTCTATAAAAGAAACTTTTGATATATCTAGGATCAAGTATTTCGCAGAACTCTGACGAAAGAATTTTCATGACTGCTTCCAATTTATATAATAAAATATTACATAATAACTTAGCTACAATAATTCGTCGTAAGAAAATTAAAAGTTAGGACATTAAAGAACTTTTATGTAAATATTTATGTATGTAGGTAGGTACTACTAAATAGCTTATAAAAGAGGCGTGGAACACTGAGTTAGGCGCTTAATATTTACTTACAAAAAGCTACTGAAACTAGCTCTCAAAAACGTTACCTACGTTTTTATTGGTAATATTACTACAGTTACACGGTTAGTAGTGCGCAATCGGGAGCTAGATACACAAGCCCTTTCCGTCAGCGTATGACAGACGGGCAGACGAAGACGTAGCGACCACTTATATTCACTCGCCTTAATATAAGTAGCCTATATAGCCCACATGCTAGCGGAGACCGGCACCCCGAAGACGTTTCAGTGAGTTGATCCATTTCTTTTATCGAAGAGGTCAAATGCATTTATGCTTCATCCCTGCATCACGATGCAACTACAGAGATATGTGGGACTCAGCGTACAAGCATTCTACCCTACCCACTAAACGTTCTCTCCGGGCATTCTGCCAAGGCACTCTACGACAGCCATCTGTGCCCGGGCGGTTCGGGCGCAAACAGTGCTCCTGTATATTCCGAAACGTCACCGATGGACAGTAAGATGTCAAGAGTCATGGCTAAAATCATGGTTTCTGTTCTGCCATGATATTATTCAGCAAAATAAAAACGCATTTTGATTTTACCCGTCAATCCTTACAAACCTGCGAACACAAATACCCACCATTTTTCGCATTAATGATTTTTGGTTGTCATTTCACGTAACTACGACTCTAGTGATAACGTGAGATATAAAGTGGCAGTTAAATTTGATATTTTAATTGTTACGAAAAATTCCCATTGACTCATGTATTCGAAGTTAAATTTGTTTCGTTACAGAATAGCAGGGCCTTTATCCAATTAACAGATCACAATTAAATCTACCAAGAGGCCTGAGTTTTAATTACACAGTCCCCTTTGGAAGCCTTCATGTTGCGTTCATGTAACATGTTAATTTAATGTATATACCCTAATGTATAGATGGTACACACCGGGGGTATCACTTGTTATGCGGTTTATGTGCATTTTTAAGTCTTTGCTTTCCTTGCAGTCAGAGGAAAAAAAATGAGATGGTATTCTAAAGGGATAGCTTCGAAGCCATGAATCTTTCATGTCTTCGAAGTATGATGACCACGGATATGAACTTCATACCGGTGATACAACTGCCTTAATTATAATGCAGTCATAATTATCGTATTACTTGTAGTAAGCAGGAGTGAGACCCAACACCGACGTTTAAAAAATGTTTTATACAATACCTGACCAGAAAGTTGCATTTTCAGGGGGTGACATGAAAATTTGTACTTGTTTTTGCCTTGGGCGGTAAAAAAGAAAGCTTTAGATGGCATATTAATCGCCCTCACCTTCAACTATCGGGTGTGAAATGCTTGTGATCTCAGAGATTCTTTGTTTTAGCGCCCACTTTAGTAAATGTAATGTTTATCGTTCTGTTAGTGTGCCATTGAGAACATAGTGCTAATGCTAATTCTTCATTGTTGGTGTGTAAGTGCTCATTTTGATTCAGCCTTTCTTTAAGTTTTTTTTTGCATAAGTAAACCAAATGAAAGAAGAAGTTAATAATAATGCACCACATCCAAAACATTACGATGCATTAAAATAGCCAGCTTTTGAGTAAGGATGAATATGAAGCTTGAAAACATTAACAAAATTTTAATGTAATTTACTTCTAAGTATTTTTCATTTCATCAAATATTTCAACTAAAAAATATATTTTTAACTTTTTACTCAATAATATTAACAAAAAACACCAAGAACTATTAGGCAGTATATTTACAACAGCTTGTCTAAGGATATTTCTAAATAAGCAAACATTGGAAAATTCCCGCATCACTGAAATATTACCTAATTTAATACGTACGTAAAAGGAAATTTTTTATAGCTCGGTTACTCTCATCTTGGGACGCAGATGTGTCTACGAGTGAGGAATGTTGCGGTGTTAAATTAATCTCAGAGGGCTGATGACTGATTGGTGCTATCACTTTGCTTCCGTATATAGACGGGGCTAATTTTAAAGTTGTTGTAGGTTTTTGACTTTAATGTGTGTGGTTTTAAGGTTGAGATTTATTCATATTGATACTGCCAGTTGATAAAGAAATGTCTACAATTTTAGTGGTAGCTTTAAATTAAGGTATCAAATTTTCAAATTTAAGAGATGCATCATACATGTTTTGTTCATAGTCACCACTATTCTCTAAATTTATTTGGGGGTTCTCCATTACTACGATACTTTTAATTTTGGATATTTTATGGTAACCAACGAACATACGGTCCGTCTAATGATAAGTAATTACTGTAGCCTACAGAAGATTACAACACATAGAGATGTTAGTTGCACATTGCAAATCCTGGTCCTATCCCCATATAGCTCAATATTCTCAGAAGGTTCCAGGAGTAAACTACAAAAAAACTGGGATATTTGTCTGCAGTCTTCTATAAGGTGAAGGTGGAGGCTAGTGTGCTGTGCCCTACCTAACTTGGTTACAGATCATTAGGTAGAAACTTAGAGTGATTAAAACATGATATCATAACTTTGAAACTATATTTTTTATCAAAGACAATGGAACCTTAGTTGAAGCAAAGTGCATAGTACTTCACAAAGCTATTTTTCAATGGAAAACAAGTTAATATGATGAGCAATCACAATGAAACTTTAGAGTTTCCTAAAATTGAAGATCTGAAAGAGATCAGATCTTCTGTGCAGAGTTCTTGATTTTCAAAATTGTGGTATTATTTTTGACTGACTCTGTATTTTCAAATAGAGCCAACTATAAATACTCGCAATGGAAAATTAATTCTCAAAGTATTCATAGAGTCCATTCTATTGGTGTTTCTGAATCTAGTATTCGTACTGATGAAACCCACATTAGCATTAACATTGTGTTTGGAAAACTACGTGCCTATTGTTCCAGAAAACACGTGAGCATTAATTGTTTTACAATATAGTTATTCCTTATGATTAGTTCGATAAGGTCCATTGTCGTTCGCTTCTAGGCTATTATTTGCTTTCCCAAACAGTGAAAGCAAGTTTGTTCGATTGAACATTCTATTTGAATTCAGGAATCTATTGTTCTTTGGAAGCGTAGTATCATACACAAGTACTCATAATTATTCTACGATTCCTCGCTTTACAACGTTAACTATTTTTTCAAGGAGCAAAGCGAAAATAATATGTATGTCACTTTGTGGTGACACGTAACATAATACTGATGGGTTAAAAGACGACAAGATAAGTGATGGACTTATTTCCATTGATGTAGGTCTCTTTGGAATATAAAATCCAGTAGCTATTGTAAAGTCGCCGGCGACGATGAAAGGTCATTAGCGGCAATCAGCACTAGTTATTTAAAAAATAGTTGTAGTAAGTGACATAATTGGGTGGCTGAATTTAAACCATTGACTTCAACTACTTGTAGAGTAATCTTTGTTTTATTTTAAGACATGAAGAAATATAAAATCAAATCAAAACCAAACGACAAACCAAAAACTGACTAAAAGAAACTATTTAGTACACAATGAATTTGATACTCTTAGCGCTGAATTTACGTTGAAATTTTTGTACAGAAAGAAATAACATGATATTAATTTCTCCATTTGCTACAGTTCGTAAAATCACGAAGTCCGTTTTTTATGTTTGAGTTTTGGGCACTTAACGGATTTAAAAAATCTGATTTTTTTCTGTTGCCTTTGAGAAATAAAAAAACAACTGTAATAATAACGTCAACTAAAATAATCTTCTATGAACCAAAACAACAAATTTATACTATTATTTATATAAAACTAAGTATTCTCAAATTTTTGGTCTTATCTCTAATTTTAGTTAGTAGGTATCTTTTGCATTAGCCTAAAAACAAGAAAAAAAAATATAAATATATACCGCATATATATTTTTTTTTAATTTATATGTGGACTCAGGGATTTTTAGGAATCAGGGAGTTTTAGAACTGAAAGTGAAGCAAAAGTTTTATTTTTTTATGTCATAAAAACTGTCTTAGCGATTTTAATAAAATTACATTTTAACACAGAAAAATCTACAAAAATAAGGTTTTTTCTACGGTGTTGTAAGTTAAAAGATAAATAGATGCCCCAGTTCCTAAAATCACTAAGTCTACTTAGTGATTTTAGGAACTGGGGCATCTATTTAGTTATGGCCCTAAATTTTAAATCGTAACAACATTTAAAATGTTTACCCGCGAGAGAAAAATTCTAATATTGTACTTTATCTTAGACAGTAAACCCTTTAGTACTTAACTCATATCATCACATAGCCCGTGTTATAATTCGAAATGGTCTTGTTCCATATTCCTTCACAGATTATGTGTTGTTTATGACTTTGTTTATGTATGTATTTTCTTATGTTCATCCAGTTTATTATCTACCACTACAATGTAAACAGAATCATAAAGTAAGAAAATATAGAACCTGAATTTTACGATTCCTTGATCCTTGTGTTACAAATTCATTTCAATTTTATATGAATATTCAAATAAAAACAAATTCGATCCAAAGGTTTCCTTTAAGAAATGGCTTTTTAGTGATTAGGCCTACCAGTGTACTTGTTGAAGTATGTCAGTATTTTTTCTATTTTTGGTGTACAATAAAGCTCATTCATTAATAGTCTGAATGTATTAAAAAGCTTTATAATATTGCTTTTGACGTATGGGTTACAATTTTATTTAAACTAACTTGCGGTGTCGATTAAGGTGGTTCTTAAGTTCTCCTAAATACATACTTGTGCAATGGGTTCTATCGTACACTGCGGTAGCAAAAAATCATTTGCAATATTATGTAGCAGTGAATTTCGGAATTATTATAAGCCGTTTTGGAAAAATATCGAAAAACGTAATTCTAGTTTTTAATTATTGTATATTTTATGAAATAAAAACAGAAATATTGTTTTATTAAAAAAATATTAACCGAGCTACTTCTTTGAAATTCAACAAGTGTTGTTGCGTTTCGAATCATTGTAGTAGGTAAGTAGGTGTAAAAGTTTTAGTAGAACAAATATACAATCGACAGCGAACCATAAAGATTCCTAATGGTTGGATCGATTCGTACTATCGATTGTATCAAATTCCCTGTTCTTCCAATCTATCATTATCGGCTATCATTCTTATCACCCTACCATCGCGAACCATTGTTTTCTTTCAAGAATTTCTGAAAGCTGTAGAAAAGAAATAGCTGTTTTTTTTTGCAATAATGCAGACACATGTGCGGTAGAAGTAAACAACTATCCTCCGCGCGCCTCTAACACAAATACAAAATGTAGTGAGAAAATTAAAAAGTTTTTCAGATTCATAGAGATTATTTTAGATGAAATTAATATTATCTACGCTATCCAAGCACTTTAGAATAAAAAGTAAATCGTTTTCGTATAGCTTCTATATTTTTTCTATTACAAATTGTGGTTTTAAAGTTTAATTAAGTGACAACTCTTTCATGTTTTTTCTACAAAGTAAATTGTTTCTGATCGTGTTTCCATATTGCATATTTCAATAAAAGTCAAAACGTTCTAAAATCTTATATCTGGGAAATGCGTACTGAATGAGCAGAAACTAAGCAGTTATTAATAAATAACAGTATTCAAGGACGTCACTTCCACGTGCATTTAAGCGGCTATTCAAAGGCTCACCATTAATTGTTTTGAAGTCCCCTCCTACGTTGAAAGCTGTAATACCACACTATGCATCATAGAGAATGAACAAAAATAATAGTTGACAAGCCCCTAACCTTAAACCCTGGGGGTTGGCTGTCAGACGCATTCCCTTTTCTTTTGGGGTTGTACAAATCGACGATTGAGTTGTGACTTGTAGCTGTACAAGAAGAGAATAGCAAAATATACATAAAAGTTAAATTGTAAGAATGTTTTGTGATACCTACCGTGTCAATTTCGATGAAAATAAAAACAGCATTATTGGAAAAATAATGATCATCGCTTCAACCAAGGTGGAATAAGAAATATTTTATTAAAATTTAACATTTTCCATTGGTTTCCCGTATATAATTTCTTTCCAGAAATTGATCCTTAGTAACAACACTACCGAATGGTGTTAAAATACAGGCCAAGTTTTTTTTTCAAAATCATTGGGTTCGATTCCTGGCTAAAATTATTGATTTTTCAAAAATCCAAGAGGGCTGGTGAAAGTTTGCCTTTGGGGGGGGGGGGGGGGGGGGGGATTTTATTTCACCAACTCCAAATATATCGGAGTATGAATTATAAATAAAGAATTATAAATGTGTATCAATACTTTCCTTGGTTTTCTATGACGCTATTTTCAACTAATTCATAAAAATATTATTTATTTCTTACTTTTTAGTTTAAACTTGTACGCATTGAAGTCGGTTGTCCTATTTTTTTGCTAAAAATATTTTATTTTATTATTTTTAGTGGAAGTAAAGTATATTTTATTGAAAACGGGTAGGCCTACTAGGCGCTCATTAAAACTTAATGGAAACTAACTAAAACGTTTTTTTTGCTATTACTGATTTGTTCAAAAAGGGTCGAATTTATATAGATAAAATTTATACGGGCCATCTCTGATCTTGACGTACCTAAAAAAGAATCATTAAAATCGAGTCGTAATACTCATAATTGACGAAGTAATCAGGTAACAAACACAAAAAAGCAGTGGGATAGAGAACTTCCTCTTTTTTTAAGTCGGTTAACAAATAACATCACGTCTCAGACCTATATCTCATTAAAAATGCCTGCCATTCATTCAAAATGAATGGTAAGTTAATGAACTATGAACCTAGTTATTTAACTTAAGTTCATAAAATAATTTGTCATAGTTTATGTGTTGACTATTGGACCTACTAACCAAAATTTCACTACTGCATATTAGGTAATGGCAAGTTCAAAAAAAAATTGACATTATTTTTGTGTTCGTGGACGATATTATTATTTCATCCCCAATGAAATTATAATTTTAACAAAAAAGTACTGAACCAATTTCGGTATAATTTATACGGGACCACCTTTGGAGTATGTCCTTCCTAACGAAAAAAGAATCTTCAAAATCGATTCATAATTGACGGAGTAATCGCGGAACATACATACAAAAAAAAAACATACAGTCGAATAGAGAACCTCCTCCTTTTTTGAAGTCGGTTGAAAAATTAACCTTGACTACAGCTTCACTACTGAAGTACGGGTCGACTCGAGGTGACCAAGGCCATCAAAAACGACCAGGCGATCAATACCTTCTGCTGTTCGGAAAGATAATATTGGACATATTTCACTATGTACCTACCTAAGCAAAGAAGACTTCGATGTGTTGTTTGTAAGAACAAAACCAACAAAATGTGCAAAATTGAGCAGTAAGTCTCCACGATTTTCACGAAGAAAAAAATATCTTTGTGGTAAGAATTAAAGGTGTCCTCACATCGCGGACGGGACGGGAAGCCGACAGAACGTGACTCTGAGAGTTGTCATACAAGAACCTATATGAAACACGTCACACCGTGCCGTCCCATTCGATAGGAAGTCTCGGTGTGACGTCTTTAAATAGTTCTACAACTGTCAGCGTCACGAAGATGTTCCGTCGACGTCCCGTCCGCGGTGTATCAAGAGTTTTAATCACCTAAGCCAAACCACCCAGATCAACAAAGTGTAAGCAATAGTATTATCATTTGGTTCACAAAGTGGAATAAACCCTTTGTTTACTCAACTGTATCTTTCCTACTTTTATAACTTTTTAAATAGTGACATGAAATTAAAATAAAATTTAAGGGTACTCGATAGCAACACCCGTTTTGGTTTTGGTCACGAGTTTTCCCACGATTTTTAAAGTCATCGCCCACTCTTATACAGAACCAACACCATATCAGATTAAGCATTTCAAATAACGTTACTACTAGGCATTTTACTGTGACCACCGTCGCTCACCGCGCAACATCTGCTGCTTGGTCGGCGAAGCACACCGATCTGGCAACGCGGCGCGGACATCATAGAAATACCATACTAAATACACGGTGATAAGGTCACTAATGAAACACATTCAACGGTCCTCATCGGATTCGCTACAGCACGCCATTTCGGCGTTGAATTTGTTCAATTAGGGACCTTATTGCCATGTGTTTGGTACCGTATATTAATGAAACAGATCGGTGTGCTTCGCGCCTTATAGGAAAATGTATCATCATGTTTTCATTTTAACTCATTTTTCAATATAACTTTTGTTATTGGTTCGCGACGGAGCTGTGTGAGTGTCGACCTTCTTAATAAAGTACCTATAAACAGAATCCATTGCTGAATCTCAATTGAAGAGGCCTTATAATGTTATTACGGTTGATAAATAAATAAAAAGACTCACTCAATTCGCAACTAAGATATTATTGGTTATTGATGTTTTAATACGAAAAAGGAATTCCAAGTAGAAATAACTTATCGCAACCGAATATCGCGTTTTTATTTTGTCAAAATTATTCAACAAAACTCTTGTAAAGCTTATATAAAATTTATTACACGGAAGCCTAAGCTTTTTGTTACCTCCTTTCCAATTTGCTTTCAATAAGGTTCAAATATTCGCCCCTTCCATTAATTATTAGCATAATTTACACAATCGGGAATCGGGATCTGGTTTATTTCTGCGATCTTAGCACTTCCATTAGCTTCTGAAGCGGGAGTAACTTAATTAATGTGTCCGAAATTTAGAATGAATTATCAGGTGGAAGTAGGTACGCACCGCTTCAGGAGAGTCAATTAGTAAAATAAAACATAATTCATTTCAATAATTCACAGAAGAAACTTTGCCCTTTTGCGTCATCCTTGTCTGATCTATTGGCGTCTCCCTCGCGTGGGTACGGAACGCAGCAGTGTTGCTATCTCGCTCCAACGCACGAGCGAAATTGCCCAAGTTCGAATGTTATCTCCTTTTCGAGCGTCAACAGTGATTCCAAACAGAATGCTGCTCTGCTTTCAAAAACATTTTTTTATCTTGCTCGGATCCTCTTTAAAATATTATTGTGGAATAACGATTTAAATTTTTCATGGCCATATAATACTTTTAATCTGAAACATTCACTTATTTCAATTTTAGTTAATATAGTATAAATCCTTTTTAATTTTTGTTTATTTCATTTTCAGTGTTAAAAAATTAGTTGTTACAAAAAGTGATTCTCATAAAAATATCATTATCTGCATTTTTTTAATTATGTCACAATGCAGCAAAACTAATGTATCCTGAATTTTATGAAAAAGTAAAATACTTTTTTGAAACGCCACTAAATGTAATAACACGGTGTATAAATAATTTAAGTATGTCTTCATTTTTTGGCATTTGACTAAAAAATACCGTTGAAAAATTATGTAGAGCAACCTTCTAGATCGCGCAGCCTCACTTCGATTGGCTACGGCTCTCCCTCGTAGCTCGTAGCAACGCGAGGCTGTCGTGCGGGTTATCCGCTACGGGACGCACGTCTGCAGTACCGCGCTACGGTTCGGGACCTTGACACGATTCGACTCGATTCGGCCCCGCCTGAAGCCGAAAATATTCGGCTTTAGTTTCTCGCGTACGCAAATCTGTGCATTGTGCATTTGGACGGTAATAACTTTTGTGTTATTGTTTGTGTTGTGTGATCAAGTCACGTGTTGACGTCAGGTAAGTTATTTTGCATGTACCAGTTTCGTGTTTTTGACAAACCAATTTCGCTTTTCAAACTCAATGTCCTAATATTATTTGACCTGTTTTTGATACATCATTTTGTTTGAATTGAAAAATTATCACGTATGACGTAGTATGTATCAACGTCGTCATCGTTTCAGAGCGTCTACGGTACTGTGTTCAAGGTTACCTATTATAAAAATGAAAAGCACTACTGGTCATGGTAATGAAAATAATAAACGCCGAAAAAAAATCGCCTTCAGGTATAACAAAATTCGTTTAGCTAATGTCTCGTTGTCAACACTATTGATAAATGTTGTTTTATAAATTTAGTAAATAAACAAGAAATCCTCCGCGACAGATAATATACAAAAAACTAATGCATGTGGACAACGTGTTTTGATAATTTGATTATTGCTCAGTACGGTAGGACAGCAGTTGGAAAAAATATTATGAAGGGTCAATAACGTAATTAATGCTGGATTTTGACAATAGACGGTTTTGAAAGCGAGACTTAACAATTTTTAGGTTTATTTTATACCTGAATTAAGAATACCTTATGGTTAGCGCAAACATTACGTATTTTGAGACAGTAAATTTTAGCAGCACACGTGAGTCTTGCCTCCCATAGCGAAGTGAGAAGAAGCAGGGTTGCTGTATAATGATGTCTTCATTTCGATATTTTTCTCTATAACATAACATGTTGAAGAAAATAACTTTGTCACCAGCAACAGCAGTCCCAATCATTATGAGTTAAATTATGATGCATTTTCGTCACAGACAAACGGGTTTCCTTCAAAATACAATAGCACAACGCTTTTTTTATCTAAGCTCTTGGCCTGATGATAAGAAATGATAAGAAGGCAATCTTCACTCGGAATGTTTGTCCATGGTGCAACTGGCTATCTTCTCATTAACTGTGGGAAGACGATAATGTGTTGACACTATTATCATAGCGACAGCCTTTGGAATCGAAACAAGGCTTGTCACCAACTGAACACCAAAGTGTATTGCTTATATCCTAATACCAAATTATTCGTGGATGGTTTTTTTTATAAAAAGGTCGAGCAAATAATTCCATTCCATTTGATGGTTAGCAGAAGTTTACTCCAAATGCGAAGATCGAGAGCAAGAGATAAATCGCCGCGCTAGCTACCCTCGTCAACTGGCAAGGTGCTTCTTCACGTCTCTTTTAAATCAGTGGAAATCAGTGGCTCTGATAGTTATTAATTCTAAGAAATAAGATTAATTTGAGGTTAAGTTTATAAAAGATCCTTTATTAGTCACTTACATAAATAGTTCACTTTTATTTATTCACCATTTCAGCCAAGAGACGCCCACTCTTGGACATAGGACTCCCCCAAGGATCTCCAAACCGGTCGGTCTTGCGCTGCCCGCATCCAGCGGCTTACTGCGACTTTTACCAGATCGTCAGTCCATCTTGTGGAGGGCCTACCAGCAACGCTGCGTTTTTTGGTACGTGGTCTCCACTCGAGGACCTCCCCGCGCCAGCAGCTGTCAGTCCTTCTCGCAGTGTGCCCTGCTCACTGCCACTTAAAGATCTTTGGGCTATTTTTGTTACCTTAGTTCTCCTGCGGATTCTATCACTTCTGATGTGACTCCGAGCATAACCCTCTCGATTGCCCTTTGGGTGATCTTGAGTCTTCTTATGATCCATATCCATAGGTCACTGGCAACACACACCAATTAAAGACTTTTACTTGAGAGACTGCTGTAGAAGGGCCGAGAATATGCTGCGTAGCTTCCCGGCGGAGTTGGATTCGCCGATTGACCTCTTTCTAGAAGTTGGACTGTTTATCCCAGGTAAACATAATTGTCGACAACTTCCAGTGTGGAACTTCCAACCTTTACAGAAAGAAGTGGGTGTGAAATGGAAATTAGACATGACTTTCGTCTCATCCATGTTCATTTTAACACCCACTTGTTGAGAGACTCTACAGAGATCGTCAAGCATTGTGCTCAGGTCTTCTAATGTCTCAGCCATAACTGCGATATTATCGGCAAAGCGAAGGTAAGTCATGTACTCGCCATTTATGTTGATTATTGAGGCAGCTGTGAACACTTTCGGCAATATAACATCACCCTGACTTACGCCTCGCTAGAGCTGTATGGGTATGAGTTCTGGTCCTGAAGGCGGACTCACATAGTGGCATTTTCGTACAGTAACCGCAACACTTGGATGTATCGATAGTCTATGGGGGAACTCTGGAGTGACTGGAGCATGGCTCAGGTCTAGACAGAATAAAAAGCTTTCTCATAGTCCACAAACGCTGGCAATTATACTCTTCGGTCTTCTATATAACCTGCAAAGCATATGTATGTGATCTATGAAACTGAAGCCAACGTCCGTCACCGCTGGCATGGCCTCCGGTCCCGCAGGCACTTGGGGCCTTGGGTTTTGCTGATAATTCATGAGGGGATTTGGGTATTCTCCCACCACGCTCGCTCAGTATGGGTTGGTGGGGAGCCCTAGAGCCTCGTCTGTTGTTAGGTCCGTGTACCCCGTGCCGGTGAGGTTGACTTGGGTTCCATAAGATGTCGTTCCCAAAAGTTGATATTTTCGTGAATGATTTTATAGTATTTTCGGTTGATATACGGTATCTTCGTTGGTTAAAAAGTAAAAAAGCAACAAAATTGCGGAGTTTCTTGCCTGTTCTCCACCGAACAAGATCATTTGGTAGGCTCATATCTTCTAAATTATTGTTCAACAAATTTTGAATTTGAGTTCGGTCTTTCATCATTAAGAGACAATTACAAATACTACGACTAATTCTTAAAAATACCTTCTTCGAATTCCAGCAAAGTGGGCAGTTGATTAGACATTGTTTCAAGACAGTAATTTATTCATTATTATTAGACTGTTTACAACGCGGTAACCGTTTTCCTCGATCACTTCGGAATTCTTGTAACTTAAAGAGCAGAAATGTAATTCGGGTTAAACATTGATTTATTACAATGTAATTAAATTGTAGTCTTTAATTTAAAGTAATAATTGTTTTATTAGTATTCTTCGAATAAAAAAATATTTAGAATGACAAAAATTTTGGGCAGTGTCATTATTATCAAAATTGTGATCTAAGCTACATATTCTATCTCTCTTTTTTGAGCTAACGTGTAATAAAACCATGGCTACTTTTGACGGAACATGCATGGCGTTGTTCTGGTACAGAAAAAAATAATATTATTAAACAATAATATTTGAAATAAAATTTGCCGATGTTCCAATATGTCGAGCGTATTGGAATGACTACATAAATTTGTCTGATAAACAGGCAAAGGGGCTCTACCATTCACCTCTCAGAGCAGTAGGTATTACTATAGTCTTGTCTGACAATTACTTACTACGAATTTGAGTGGATTTTTTATCTTATTTCGGTAGACATACATACGGACTGCCTGTTGGTAATCCATCACCCATCGTATCCTATAGACGTTGTCAAGCGTAATCCACTCCTATTGCCAGTGGTACTCTGGCAACCTTACTACCCAACAAAAACACAACACCACAAAAATGTTGTGTTATTTGACTGCGGTCTTCTGTAAGGTGGAGGTACTACCCCAGTTGGTGCGCTCCATACCGAGCGGCTAGTTTACTGTGCCCTTTTTTTTTGTCGAGGAGGTCAAATGCATAAACGCATCGTCCCTGCGGGGTGGTGCCAACCGCAGGGGATGTGTGGGACTCGAGGTAAAGGCGTTCCCTCCATACTCCCGAAACATCCGCCCCGGCCTGACCTCCAGTGCGCTATTACGGGACGGCTCGGGATCTGCGCACGTGAGCGCAACTACACGAAGACCGTCCCAACACTGCCCGTCTAGGCACTCCTTGTGCACCAATTGGTGGCCAGCAGCCCACAGGGGCTACCGACTGACGCCAGCCCCTGTGGGCCGACGCCGGCCTTATAGGCCGCCGCCTTACCGACGGCTGCTCGACCTGGTGCGTCCTCCTGACGAGGACACCGAGAGCAGCCATCGGACCTCACCCGGAGGACTTCGGGCGCGGTTGTGGCCGCTCGTTTGACATGAAAAGCCACACACCCGCCGAGAAAATTTCCCCACCACGTTACCAGGGTCCCCAACAAGGAGGCTTCCGGATGTGGGCCCCAGTCTACTGAGCCCTACTCTTTCGCAATACGAAATCATTATAAAGGTAATATTACCAATAGGTATAATGCTTTAAGATGTGATGGTATGCCCTTAGGAAAGCATTGATGCACGAAACGGTTTTTCAGTCTTCAGCTATATACGAGGGCAATTCAGAAACTAACCTCCGTTTGGTCACAGTGCGGGTAGTGGGGGGAGTAGCGCGCCATCTGTGCATTCACACGCTCAGCAGGTCAGTCGGCATCAAGCCGTAGTCGAGTGAACATCGTACCTGCGCTAGTTTAGTTTTTGTGGCAGTTTGAAATGTGTGCTGCAATAGAAAATCCCGCCAAATGTGAAGTGCGTGCTGTTATAAGGTTTTTTACAGCCAAAGGATACTCTGCAGCAGCTATTCATCGTGAGCTTTGTGCCGTGTACGGACCAAAAGTTATGAGTGATGGAGTTGTCCGTGAATGGGTACGTTTATTTAAAAGTGGACTAGAAAACGTTCATGATGAAGAGAGGAGTGGTAGACCATCCTTGGTGACTGACGAACTCGTTCAGACAGTTGATGCAAAAGTTCGTGAAAATCGACGTTTCACAATGGCGGAGTTGTCTACTGATTTTCCACAGATTTCTAAGACTCTTTTGTACGAGATAGTGACAGCAAGATTGGGTTACCGTAAGTTCTGTGCACGATGGGTGCCCAAAATTCTTACCGACCACCACAAAAGTCAAAGAATGGCCTCTGCATTAGACTTTCTGTCACGTTATGAGGACGAAGGAGAACCATTGTTAAACAGAATCGTGACCGGTGACGAAACCTGGATTAAGTACGTGAACCCTGAGACAAAAGAACAATCAAAGATGTGGGCACATTCAGATTCGCCTACCAAACCAAAAAAAGCCCGGCAAGATTTTTCTGCCAGAAAACTGATGGCAACGGTGTTTTGGGATGCCAAAGGGGTGTTGTTGGTTGAATTCATGGAACGTGGGACGACCATTAATCAAGACGTGTACTGTGAAACACTAAAAACATTACGACGGGCTATACAGAACAAACGCCGTGGTATGCTGACTTCCGGTATCGTTTTTTTGCACGGTAACGCCCGTCCTCACTCTGCTCGCAGAACAACAGTCCTTCTTGAGTCCTTCAAGTGGGACGTTTTCAACCATCCACCTTACAGCCCAGATCTGGCGCCAAGCGATTATCACCTCTTCATGCATATGAAGAAATGGCTCGGGTCCCAGCGGTTTGATGATGACGAAGAGCTCAAAGATGCGGTCACAGGCTGGCTCAAGGCACAAGCGGGTGATTTTTATGCAGAAGGAATTTCAAAGCTTGTGAAGAGATACGATAAGTGCCTCAATCGTTATGGAGACTATGTCGAAAAATAGTGCAAAGATGTAGTTGTAAGATGTATATATTAAAATATTTTTACTTAACTTGGTGTATTTTTTTCAATCAACTGGAGGTTAGTTTCTGAATTGCCCTCGTACATAATAATAAAAGTAGCATCAGCTATCATGACCTTCCTATTGGGCTTTCGTACCAACTGAGTGGAAAAGCTCTTAAACAAGATTCACATTGAGTTTGTCGTGACGTCCACCGACACTGTCGGTTGATGCTAAATTGCACGTAATCTTACATTACACGTCACACCCGTCTGGACCCGGCTTTAGTAACAGAATTTTCAAGTTACCATTTCAGGTCTCTGGCTTGAGTTGCGCTTTACAAATGCAATGAATCCGACTAAGTTCCATTCCTTCTGAAGCAAGGTGGCAAATCGTTTTTAGAGAGACATAAATTTATGATCACACTTGGGAATACTAATCATACATTTAAACTTTTAAATTTAAAATTTTTATGTCAAACAAGATCGCGGTACTAGAGATGTCTTCATTAGGCACGTACAATAATCTGCGGTGACCATTCCCTTCTAGGTGCATTCACTCCAAACCGTGTTATGTAGTTTCTGCATTTTCCGTCATGTCAAATTTTTCGTCCACACCAAACCGACAATATAGCATGCATTAGTCTTTACAATGCTTTTTCATTATAATAAAATGGCGATACAGATACGTTACCTTGCTGAGTTGTTAAATGTGCTACGATCTCACTATGCTACGGATAATGATTGGATACGCGGCTGAATATTCTCGTATTGCCAGCATTGTAAAAATGAAATACCAGCACTCTTACTAAGGCTCATAGAGAGCAAGCATAGCTTGCAATTGGTGTATGTGGCACGTTGACTACAGCTACATAGTTTACTGCTTTTTCATATCTCATAATTTTTGTACGGATCGTAATGACAGGACGTTGTTATTTTGCGCTATGTCGCTATCTCTTGGCAAAGGATTAGTTCACGTTCACCGCACACGTATTACTAGCCATTGATTTTTTTTAGCAATAATGATTTCAAACTAACATACGATTCACCTAATGGTACGGTGACTGATCACCGTAGGCTGCAGAGGCTTTTAGCATGTATCCTCTCGCGCATTGGCAGCACCAGAGCTCAACAACTACACACTAGAGAAAATACAACGAGCAACTCATACTGCGTTAGTTATAAATTTGGCCTTGGTATTGTAAGAAAAGTTTGACTTCACGTTAACGCTGTGGTTCATAAAATGTACTCAAATCCCTCGCGAACAGTTTTAGTGTGATCGCGGTAGGAAAATAAATGCAGGTTTAAAACGCTAGTTAATTTTTCATTAGTATGCACTTACTGGTGTGTGCACAATTCAGGTTTAGCGCTAGTCTCTTCAGCGTGAATCAGCTGGAAGTGCTTTATTGCCTTTATGTTGTTTTATATAGCCGTTTGATTATAATAATCATTATCCTCTTTAAACGCTGTTCATTCCAATACCTGAATAGTTTCAGCATAGCATCTTTATTACTTCTAGCGGCTATATTATACGGCGGAACTTTAACCAAATGTATACCTATTTGTAAAAAGTTATAAGGCTTCAGAATAATGTAATAAATTTGGTACGTAGGTGCCTTATGAGGTCCAGGGGTGCACTAAGAAAGGATTTTTGGAAATTCACCCTCTAAAGTGGTGAAACGGGGGTGGAAAGTTTGTATGGGGAAACGAGATTAGTTAGACTATTTTAGTCGAAACTTCGCAGGAGTACTCCTATCGATAAATAAGTAAACACGTATATCATGTTTCATTCAGAATTCAGCCCCTCAAAGGGATAATGGGGTGACATTACAAAGTCTGAAAATCAACATGGATATTTTTTCCTCTTGGGAACTCTCACCTCTTAGGCGATATGAAATAAATACCATAAAAAATTAAAATGCTGCCCAAAATAACTATTTCACGCGGACAAAGTCGCGGCCTTTGCTAGTTTAACTTATGAAATAATATCATGGTATAGGAAAAAGGGTCTGATGTTAACTGAGTAATGCTTTAGTGTCAACATGTTTTCTTTCACTTACAGAACCTTCCAGAAACAGATGAAATCGAGAAGTACCTTCTCGATTTCATTATCCTTGAGGTACGCAAGATAATGTGTCCTTTGTATTTAGGTACAATTTGTGTATTATGTATTGTATATACTGTTTTTGGATTGTTTGCTGAAGAAAGATATATATATATATACAGAATTTTAGTATCGCAAACAAACATGGTTCTTACACAAACAAGGTAGCTAGGTATTAAACAACAAACTATTCAAACTTAGGTAGGTATCTACATTATAATTAAAGAATAAAAATCAAAAACACAACACACATACTCATTTGCTCAGGACCGATTGGGCTGGAGATTCAGGCAGGTACACATTCAACAGAGGGTGTCTCTCAGCTAAAATTTTGATACTTACTAATGCTAACTAATAAATGCCATCGTGAGTTTGTTTGTTTGTTACGCCTTCACGCCTAAACCACTCAACCAATTTTAATAATTCTTTCATCAAAGAAAGCTATTTTGTCAGGAAGTAAAATTGACTCTATTTATTTATTTTTAATTGGATATCCCTACGAAAATTACAATAATGTAATTATTTGAATTGGGCTGACATTTTGTTATTTGTTATACAATTTAGGTTAATATGGAAATCTCTTTGCTTTGACACTTTAAGCGGTTCCCTCATTAACCGATCAGGTATCGGAAGCTAATGTATGAAATTTGACCGTCCGATATCCGATATCGGGCTGGACAATGTGAAAGGCGGGTACACATTACATACTTACATTTTAGTTGCTTCCGATATCGTATCGACTGCCGATACCGATATCGGAACGGATAGTGAGGAATCGCTCTTGAAATTTTAATATTTTAAAGAGAAATGGCATTTAAATATATACCAAATTAGATACAAAACGAAATACAAAAAAATCAATGCATGATAAGTGATGAGACTGGATTTGAAACTTAGAAATAAAATAAAAAGAAATGTTTGTGTCTAGACAATAAGCTAAAATACTATAGAACCGATTTATTATTATTCTAATGGTGAAAGATTTTAATCTTTCACCATTAGAATCCTAATCCAAGAATAATTCTTGAGTGACATATTATGCTATGTTTGATTAAAAAAAGACCACGCAGACGCTCTAAGTATCTAATAAAGTCGTATCTCCCATCGTGGTGGAGTAGTCAGTAACGCTGAGAACACATTAAGCTATCCGGGATCGACTCCCAGTAGTGCCGAATGTTTTTCTGATGAACACGAAAATTTGTTCACGTGTCATGGTTGTTTACATATTTATTTAATTTTACAAAAATATGTAAATTATTATTAGCTACTGAAGCTCAACAGGGCAACCTGAGCGTGATGATTAGGACTCTGGCTGGCTACTACACGCTGAATAGGCATCTCTATAACACGAGACTAAAAGATAGAGCTTGCATTTGGGGAGACACATTCTCGGCCTAGACGACATCAAAGCAATCGAAGCAGGGATTGCCAAAAGATTCTTCGACGCATGTACTAGTGTAATTTTCTCTGTAGTGTATATTTTTATGTCCTGTTTCCGATTATAAGTAGGGGTTGGCGTGATATGTTTTCCACTTACATACATCTCGGTCTTCTTAGCATTGACATCTTTGCCTTTATCATCTCTCACACCGTCTATCCATCTTTTCTTCGGTCTTCCTGTGCCTATATACCCGTCCACATTCATGTTCATCACAGACGTCAATTGATTAACATCGCTTCTCAGTAGTTCCTGTATTTTCGGTACAACACTTTTCGAAGAATTCGTGATTATATTTCCACGCTCACACCAATTATCTAGCCCAAATTAAGTATCATTAAGAACTTGTGCTATGGATACCAGATAAAGGACAAAAATACATAATAATCTAGATATTTCATAGATAAACTTAAATAAATATATAAACAACCATGACTTGTGAACAAATATTCGTGTTGATCACACTAACTTTTGCCACTACCAGGACTCGAACCCGGACCGCCCGATGTGTAGGCAGCGTCATTGACCACTCCACCACGACGGCGTCACATGACAAATGCAATAGTTAAGCAACTAGGCTCGTGGATACTACTTGTATGGCTGACCAAATTTTTTCAACTTTATTTACCTTTATGGCACAGAACCTGGTAGTTATGGCGTTTTGTCGGAAGACGGAAGTCGTAAATAAAGTTAAGGGTTTGTAACGACAGAAACCATAAATAGCAAAGCGGGTTTTGATCGTCAACTTTCTCATTATAATCCGTAATTCCATTGTTGCCGTTACTAATCTCATTAAATCCATTTTGAAATTAATGCTTACAATTACCCCTGAGTGTTCTATTGTGTAGTTGAATAGAAACAAATTTTATGAAAAGCTCCACGAACAAATTGGTTACAAGTGCGATCTTTCTAATTAGTTTTGTGAAATCAAAGGCCGCCACGACTTCAGTGCTTATAAAATTTTGTTGAATTGTTGTTTGTAATTAATTATAATAACCAAAAACCACTCAGTTACGATGCCCCTTTTAATTGATTAATTTAGTTTTGTTCCTTATTGTTGCGGTTAGAATATTACTTAGAGGATTGGCTTTTTTTTAAATATTCTTGAAATTCCGTTGTTTAAGGTTCTAATTAGTTGTATTTTCTATTTGAGGTTTTGCATTAAAATATGGTTGCACATTTTGATGCGTCTTGAGTGCTTGGTCAGTAATTTACCACACCAAACTTCATAATGATTGATGAGGTGGAGAATAAAAATGAAATTCATAAAATAACTCTCATAATATAGGGTCAGTTTTGTCAAACTACAAGAAATATAATGATAATAATTTCCGTCCACTCATACATACAAAATACTTACTATAGGTATTTGTACAATTGTACATGTGTGTACCTGTACTTTTATCAGAAGCGTCGGTGGCGTAGTGCGTAAGAGCGTCGTCTCCCATCCGGGAGGCACTGGTTCGAACCCCGCCACGTACCAATGTGTTTTCCAATTTTGAATTCATAATTCTGTACGTTTAATCGACGCTTTTACGGTGAAGGAAAACATCGCGAGGAAACCTGCACTCACTATGAAAAAATTCTTAGGTTGTGTGTGAAGTCGACCAACCCGCACTTGCCCAGCGTGGTTGACTAAGGCCTAATCACCCCTAATGTAAGGTGGGCTTGATCCCCTCGGTGGGAAGACTATACGAGCTGGCGATGATGATATAGTCAAATAGAAAAAAAACAGTATTTACAGCTCTGATCAATCTTGTTGACATTATGAACGTTATAGTATATTATGTAGAAACAAATTACAGGTAGGTACTGGGATTACCCATTCTCCATGTAGATATGGAAACCTTATTCACTGATAGAAACGCAATAGAAAATTGTTTTTTCAATACAATGTTTTTTAAGGAAGGTACAGCTTCAATTTCGACAGCTATTTGGAGCTTTTCGGGTTATTATTGAAATTTCATGGGATAATGATGTAGGTGATGGGATGTCATGAAATAACATCTCGCAAGGCTGTAGAGTATACCTGTGGGTTTCAATGAGTATGCCGTGTCTAATTGGAGTCTGATAGATTGAGTGTGATATAACCTTGCCAGCGAATTCCTATCGCGGCAAGATAGCGATTAAATATTTTCAACTGTAAAATAAGAGCTGATTGTAAAGCTCATTCTTAAATACGAATGAACATTGTTTATACAAGAGACATTTTGAATTTTACCGGAAAACTCTTCATGAAAGAAAGTGACTGAAGGATTGACAACATATTACGCCTTACTGTGATTCCTGTTCAGTTGTTATAAGATTGGTTTTGGAATAAACCTTGTCTGTGTAGGCAAGGAAAGACCCTCGGTGCTTAGTACGCAGTTTACATTGGAGGGCGGGACCCTATTCTTCTGTGAATCGCAGCCGTAATTGTTTAGTTTTATGAAAGAAAGTACTCTCAAAAGTTCCACTTGGCTTTCAAGTGGAGTTTTAGTTGAAGAATGAGCCTTGTGTCGGCGCAGCAAAACTTACTTCTGCTTAGTAACTTCTCGAGAGGTTTGTTAATTAAACGTAGGTACATTAAATAATAATTTAACTTTTAACAAATTATTAAGCACGAATTGAGTTTCATTAAGACCTTCTGTTAAAGATATTACCTATACATTCGTAATGTTTACTACCTACTGTTAGGAATTTTAACATACATACATACGGTCATGATTTGAGACCCAGAAGGCGTTGAGCCTAAAATAAGATTTCACACACATAAAGCCACATCCAGCAGTATGGGCCATGCAATGCTTCCAAATAGTGACAGGTTGCCACCCTATCGCCTCCATAAAATGGGCACCAAAAACCCAAACAGTAATAATCCATCAGTAAACAACAAGAAAAGCCAGCAACCAGGACAAGTGCTACGCTCAAATTCATATCAGCAGTCCGGGTAAATTAGAACTTTTAGAAAAAATTAGATGTTCCAATATTCGTCTTCATGAATGAATGATGTCTTTTTAATTTACCGAGTAATATTCTCATTCACACAATAATTTATAAATAAACCTTCTTCATCACAGTAATTCGAGTAATTAAGGTCTAAGGAAGTAGGTTGTTTAGAATGAAGTAGCCAGGTTATGTTGTCCCACCTCGTATCAAAAGTGGATTGATCCCTCTTCGACCATTACACAGTTCATTGATTCTCTACTTCATTTAAGGTTTTCAAGGTTAGTTGGAAGATT
Organism: Elophila nymphaeata; assembly: GCA_955850985.1. Classification (NCBI taxonomy): domain Eukaryota; kingdom Metazoa; phylum Arthropoda; class Insecta; order Lepidoptera; family Crambidae; genus Elophila; species Elophila nymphaeata. The sequence continues at coordinate 11,037,775 of OY039076.1, read as the reverse complement.
TATGTACATGAGCATTTTGTTTTACGTACTGACCGAAGTATATAAAGGAGAAATTTAAAAAAAATATTTTGTATTTTTGATTTCATAATGATACCATAGTGCTCGTATTTATATGAGTATGTCGCATAGGTAGGACTCGCTATACGCATTGTATGCAGATAACTCTTTTTCTCAACAGCATAATTTGAACAAATTTAATATTCACAATCAATTTCAAGTCGCAATAAAACACCAAATAATGTTTTTGTACGTTGTGTAGTTAATGATAAAGGGTTAGATAAACGCAACAAGAGGGGCAGAAAAACAAGTTAACCCTAATACGTCTTAAGGTCCTTACAGAGGCTATTGTTAGAATGGGGTCAAGTCTTATCCATGTATTCTCTTTGAGGGTCACAAGGATTTAGACTTGATTATTAGTAAATAATAATACTTCCTAGTATTGAAGACTTACGTTACGAAACTTTATGTTTGATAGCATAGAAAATTACTGGTTGTGTTGGTTGTACATACACATGATAGAATCAACACACAAAGAAGCAATGTTTGTAGACGACTGTAAAATTAAATTCACAGGGTTATATGTAAATCAACAACCTTCAAACCATTTGAAGATCTCATCTCACTCAGCTGCAATGCTGCAATTAGTTTTAAGAGTCTCAAAATAATGTCATCATTACTTTTATACCAAGTGTGCAATCAAATCAATTATACCAAACAAGAAACCACCATATCACCGAGGAAACAAATGACACAGTCATCCGCTATAATTTTAATTGCTGTACAAACAAAACCAATTTCAAATTAGTTTTAAATGAATAAATAGAACGTATTACAAATAACCATGTGGAACGAAGATTTAAATTTCCTCCAGATTGACACTAGATAATCTGTTTATCACTATTTTGATCATCGTTACTTTTTAGCAACAAAAGTGGTAGACAAACTATGTACTCTGTGTTTAATATATCGTGACCTATAGACATACAGTCACAATGAATATAGATAGAATATTCTTTATTGTACATCAGCATAAACACACAGTCATAAAAATACCAAAAATAATTAAATATACAATGGGCGGTTTTATTGCTATTATATGAGCAAATTCTTGGAAACAAGCTTTGGATATATAGAAAACACATGGAATTATAAATGAGGGAAGTCGTTCATGTAAAAGTATTTAGCAAAGTCCATTTAAATAAAGAGCTTTTTCATTTCAAATCATTTATTCATTGCAATTTAATTTATGAGTACCCTCTAATATCTAAAACCTACATTATATATTAATTAAAGTTACATTTATAAAACATATTTTCAATATCCTCAATAGTAGGCGGTTCTAACTATTTCCTCACATTACATGCTTACTAGCACATTAGAGTCACAAGATTGGAAATTTGTCAATCAACTTTAAATTCCAATACTATATATTAACTTAGCTTGAAATGTGAATGAACAAATTTGGCTGTTTATTTTTTTATACATACGCGGAGCATAATTAATATTACCCAACAAACTTATTCTTGCGGGCCCTGTCCAGGTCAATTATTAAAACAGACCTTTCATCGTGTTTATGTAGTACTATATATATACATTACTCTACATATAGTATATAAGAAAGATAGAACGACTCAATCCCCAAAATAAAGCAGTCCATCAAATTTACAAGGCAATCGCCTCGGCCCGGCAGTAATTTTATCTTAACCCTAAACTGCAAACGGTTCATCAAACAAGGAAACTTTGATCGCCGGTCCTAACCGACCTCAGGTCGACACGACCCGACACGTGAAAAATTCAAAAGCTACCATGAATATAAACTTGGAGGCAGAACCATAAAACTGGGCGTGTTTGGGTCGAAGGGCTTTATTGACACCTCGACCTGAAAGGGAGCGATAGCGACATACAAAAGAATCTCCAGAATTTTCCAAGCGGATTGCACTTTTCGTTATAAATCAATGTTATTTTGACTGCAAAAGGTTCAGTGTACTGATGTGGAATATTTATTATGGTTTTAAGGCTGGCGATATTGACGGAGTGGCCAGTAGGTAACGGTGAGTAACATACACGAATATATTTTCACGACTTATGATTGTTTGTTTACTTATTAAACGTTTTTAAAAATATAGGTCTATGTAATTTTTATTTATAGGTCAAGCTATACTGAGTTCTGTAGTAAAAAAATTACTTTTGTACATCGAACTTTAAGTCTACCTATTAAACATAACGGTATTTTACTGTTTAGCTTCATACTAGAAAAATGCTTAGCTTTAAAAAGTGTAGCTTCACTTATTAAAAGTGTAATACCCTAGTATTATGAGTCACGATCATGCTCCGGTCAATTAAAGCACGCGAAATAGAGCAATCGATTTTAATGTCCTATAATTTATGAGAAAAAACTGATAAATAATAAACTCTTTTTATCGTCGTGTCGAGAATTAAGAATCACCATTTTTATGACGTGAGTTTTTTTATACGTCTGCGACCATCCAACAGCATTTGGTTACCAAATTACGAAGAAAAATCGAATAAGAACATTTTTGGTCACTTATTCAAGTAGGTCACCTTTGCATAGAAGTATATTGATTCTACTGTAAGATTATACAAAAAAAAACTTTTAAATAATAGGTATTTATCACCCAATCGTTACACGCTGTCACTTAACACCTGGACCACAATTATATTCCTCAGGGACAAAAGGCCCATGTGGTCGTTAGATTTTCCGAATCACCACAGGGGTGAAGTAAGGGTTATTATCGAACGGAAGGTCGATGTAACTAGGGGTTATGTTTCATTTTGGTATTGCCAAAGATTTCTTTAAATATTCCTCAGCTTGCTTGCGTTTTATTACGCAGCATCATAAGGATTGTTCATTGTTTTGTTTCTCTTAGATCAAACATAATTGGAATTGTTGAATATGAATTAAATATTACCAAGAGGAACGGATTTTGGTAGAACTACTTTTGAAGACAGCTTTTATCAATATAATATTTTGGTTAATGAAAATGAAAAATAATAAAAAAATAATAGTTTTATCCTTTGTACATATAACATTAAAATTATATTATATAGAAGCTAAAGTTTGGCTTAGGACAATATTTTTTGTCCTATAATCTAGTTTGGACAGTAAGGTATAATGCATAACCTTGAGCGAGTTTCGTGGTATCAGCATGCTGTACCATGAATATAATTTTTCTTATATGCTGTGAGATATATTTATCTCCAAATACATTTTTTTTAGATTTTTATTATTATTTACCATGACCTATAAATCAAAACTGTCACGTACGTCACGCGTAAAAAAGGCGCAAATATACCAACAAAAACATCCTCTCATCGCACCACGACAGCAACGGTGAGTGATATGTCACGTTTAGCTATGAATATTTTTGGTATTAAACAGGAATGCGAGTTTTATGTTTTCGGAAAATCTCGAAAAATAAAAACATTTGGCTTTATCGTTGGTTTGTATTCGGATGAGTTAGGCGTGAGGGATATACCCAAAATAAATCCCTATTACATTATTAAATGACCTCAAACTGAGGTCATTTAATAATGTGTATAGGGGTCTAGAGCTTCCGTTAGTATTGTACTGGAACGCGTATCTAAAGTGGCTCTAGCGGAATCGTACCAAATATGACTAAAGAGAGAAACCAGGGTAGTGAAGCAGTGTAGGGTAGTGTCGATGCGTCATAAGTCATATGCATCCCAGCAGTCACTCCAAACCCTACCTTCTATCACTCAAGTGTGACTTAAGTGATAGGAGGTAGGGTTTGGAGGGGTAAAAAGGCGTAGTAGGTCTGATAAGAACCCATAATAGCACTTGTATTTACGCGCTTTTTAGCGCGCAGCTAAAAACACAACACCGAGAGAGCTACGATCTTCGCGCCAAAGCGAACAAATTACTTTTCTATTTATATAATTTTCTCAAGCAGTTTGCATTACAAAAACTATTTTTTATATTGTTTTAATTAAGATGATATCGTGGTTATGGCTGAGACCTTGGAAGACCTGGGCACAATACTCGCTATTCCTTTAAAATGTTTGAAGGAGCTAATGAACCAATGTGTGAGAGAGCTAATGAACCGACTGACTATAAATTATTTGAAAAACTATGAAATCTGTACCCTCAGTGAAAACTGATATAAGTCTGAAATGATAGTTTTGAGAAAAATGGCTTTAAAAAAATTGCACTTTTATATGCGTATTACTCTTTTATTATCAATTTTATTCAACATGTAATAAATGACTCCGATAGATATTTTTAGCCTCTAAACCATGTTATATGAATAATAGCACTATATTTAATACATTTGGAGCAATATAGAAAAAATAATAATTGTATTATCCGTCACATCAGACTTAGTATGTGTAAAATAATTTATGTCAAATAATATTATTTTACACTACAACTACTGGGGTAATTGATATTGGTGAAAAATAATACACCAACAAATTGAAATAGCATTTAAATACATTAATAATAATAACTAACACTAGATCCAAAACAAAAGTATCGTAAAACAGAAGCATCTTTACTTTGAAGTTGTTTAAGTACAAAATTGTTATATTTATACTAAATATATCATTTGACACAAAAAAATATAAAAAAATATATATGTGCTTAGTAATGCATTTCAACTTGTTTTGAGCGCTGGGTCGTGTCAAATGATATAGTTCGTTAAGCCAGTATAATAATAGTATTTTTTTTTAAGTTTTAAGGCAAAATTTTAGGTTGATGGTTTGATGGTAGTTTCTATTGTAGGCTAAAAATCTTACAGTAATTTCATCATACCAGCTTTTATAACTCGACCCCTGCTGGGACACAAGGCCACTCCTTGTCATCGAAGGAGGCGGTAGTCCAACAGGCTTGCCCAAAACGGGTTGGTGAACCGAGTATAAGGTGATCAATACCCGTTTTTCTGGTCCATTAGTCGCCTTCTACGACACCCATTGGAGGATATGGGGCGATGCTATTCTACTCTGCCAGCATCACACGGCCGCAAAATAATTTGATAAATATTTAATTAAAAGATTCACCTAGATTCACCTAATGTTTTAAGAAAACAACCCTTGCAAATATTGTACTCAATACCTAAGTGAGTAAGTTTGTATTTATTGGCATATTCCTTGATGATGATTCCATGATATAGCCATTTATCGCTTGAACTGTCAAGTCTTTGGATAAAACCGCCATCTTGAACGTTTATTCGATGCTTTTGCGGTAAAGGAAAACATCGTGAGGAAACCTGCACACACCTATGAATAAATTCTTATGTTGTGTGTGAAGTCGACCAAGCCGCACTTGGCCAGCGTGGTTGACTAAGGCCTAATCGCCCCTGATGCGGGGTAGGCTCGAGTTCTCGGTGGGGACATTATATGAGCTGTTGATGATGATGATGATGATTAAACACGTTAAATTCTGAGCAGCTTTCACTTTCAGGAATTATAATTGGTTTAATGGACCTTTTTTACGTTTACGTTTTTTTTTTCTGACTAAACCCCTCACCCTTATCGCTTAACTCCGAACTGTTTGCAATATAGTTATCACTACTGCCATCATTGAAATCAAAAATGTCTGAAGAGAATTGCTTGGTGGTATGGAGTCAGAAATAACATCATTAATACCGTCGCGGTCATTATCACTGCCATTCTTTTCTTATCTTCTCTGCTACTCCGCTCTTGTTATGAGCATCTTTCTCTTTGTTATTTTTCGGTGTTTCACAGCGTGTTTACTCTGTTGTACCTAATTTTAGGTTCTATCTCCGATGTCATATCCATGAAATTAGTTTCTGCCTCTGCGTATTTTTTCTGTTTTTCGTAGCTTCTTTCCTCTACTGTACTATTAGGTTCTATATCCGATATCACTTCCATGTAATTAGTCCCCGTCTCTTTGTTATTGTTCTGTATTTCATAGTTTCGTTCCTTTTCTTTCTTTCTCTGTTTTACTATAGGGTCCTATATCAGACGTCACGTTCATAGAATTAGCCTCTTCCTCTGCATTATTGTTTTGTTTTCATAGCTTCTTTCCTTGGCTGTACTACGCTCTACTAGCTCCGATATCCGATGTAATTAGTACATTGTTCCTCTTTATTATTCTTGCGTGTTTTCTTTGGCATACTTCGGATCCTAGTTACGTGCAGCTTGTAAGAACTATAGATAAAAATAAAAACACTCACTGAGTTAAGACGATGATACTACATATAGACGTTATTAATATTGGTAGAGAGAGCCATGGAATGAATGATGCCTCACATACATGATGTCGGTGGTTCCAATCGCACCCGTGGCTTTGGATTTTTTCTAAGTATGGATTAGCCACTCGCTCGGGCGGGCGGCAGCTGCAACACTTCATATTTGAAACACTACAAACACATATTTTAGAATATTGTTAATCAATCCTGAAATGAAATGAAATGAAAACCTCTTTATTTAGATGGCCTTTGCTAAGTACTTTTAAATAATTTGTACTCACTTGATGATCAAGCTATTATATTAAATTACCAATTATTACTAAGAGAATCGTAATAAATATTGTGTATAATAATACAACTCTGTTGTGATTATCACGTTTTATTAATAATAATGACAGATCACGTTGAACAAATGTCGTGTCTAATGATTTAAGTGAATGCCATCACCATTGTCACAGCGGCGGGCGCACCGTGAAGTGCGCTATTTGCCTCTTTCGCGCCGGAATGACGCCCGATTAGAAAATTGAAGACTCAAATTGTATATCACTTGACACCGACAGACTTTTTGCAATGCTTGTAAGGAGCTGGTAATTTTTTTGATATAAGTGAGTGGTATAAATAGACACAAGCATAAAAGTTTATAAGCAGTCTCGTGAAAAATAATGTATTTTGAAATATATATTATTTGAATACAGCAAATTTTACCAATATTTATTAAGTGTCAAATGTAATATATCGAATTAAATCATTATTCATATTAGAGCTATTTAAAGATGGAGTCGTGAACAGTAATACATTTTTAATTGTATCATAACACACAATCCTATATGAATGAACTGTTTATGGGTAAGATGATTTAACTGAATTTGTATTATTTTACACTCATTTTTTACATGAGTTATACTCAATTTGATTAGTGGATGTCAAGTTATAGCATAACACACAAAGCTTTAATGACTTTCGCAGATATAACTCGACTTGTATTATTGCGAACGAAAAATATATCCGTAACCAGAAGAGATACGGCTACGTGAATTAGACAGAAAAATAGAGCATTTTACACTGATTATATATGTCTAAAAATATAAGAAGTGCTCTAACTCGACTTGTATCAGTTTTCACCGAGGGTACAGAAATAATCTCACAAAGTAATAATATTAATCATATTATATAAGAACTACAAGCTCTACGTGGTAGAAGATAACTGCGTGGTAATTCAACATCAGTATTACAATTTATGTATCGGCTACATACGGTGAACGCTTACCAGTAGGGAGCTAATATACACAGTGATTACGTCAAGTACCCTGCCACAACATAGAGGTATACGTCAGTTTTTAGAGTGGGTATGCGCCCTGATTAGCAGGAGCCCCACATTACTTTTGGGTGGCCCCATCTGCCCCAAAGTAATCTTATAGCATTTTCTGACGCAAAAAGGCAGGCTAATTTATACTGCTTGTCAAAAACATCACATAAAAAAATCATACGTTTCAAAGTCACGTTGATATTAGGATTTTGACCTCAATTTTAACACATTTTAAGGTAAGGTTTAAGTTAAACATTTTGTGCTACTTAATATTATATTTAAATTATTAAGGGCTTGTTCTCTGACCCCAGTCATCAATATTCATCATCACATCCCTTTAGACTTCTATAATTGGACGTAGTTATGCAAAAACGTTCCAACCCACAAAGTTGTCAAAATTGAGTTTCTGTGCCCAAGCTAGGTAATTTGGGTCGTTCTATCAAGTGCTCAAGACATTGACTCTCTTAAGACAAAAATCTTCGAAATAATAAATAGGTCCAAGTGATGAAACGAACCAAACAACCTAATCATATTTTAATACAGTGCCAATTATCTTGGATCGTACTGTTTTAATTCATTTTATACCCAAAAAATGAAAAGAATGGCTCAGTCATCTTGGAACATTTTGAAAAAAAACTGTCCTTTAGCCAAAAAAATCAAAATAATGACTCAATCATCTTGGAACATTTTGAAAAAAAACTGTCATTTGAAATATCTATTTCTTTAAAACGTTCCATGTTATTTGTAATGTTTAAGATAGGTCATAGCGGGAAATATAAATGATTCAAATCGCATATAGTTGCGGGAATATAAATTTATCTATTCCTGAAACGATCCATCACGTTTTTTTTTGTTCTCAACAAGGTAAGATTTGACTTCAATACAACATATTATTTAATTTAGTAGGTAACAAAATGCTTAGGCATCTTGAAATAAATAATTAATTAGCTAGCTATCACCTTTAAGCTAATATTAGAGCCAGTATAAATAAATCTACTTGCAAAATTCGAGGAAATGTCTTTTTGCATAAGAAATTATACTATCTTAGTTAATGTTAATGAAATAAATTACTAAATATAGACACTGATAGTACCAAAACATTCACAAAAATATTATTATCATCATACACATGTGTGGTCAGAAAACAATATTACACTTTGTTTGGTTTAATGTAACTTCTTTTCAATGTTCCAATTATATTTGAGCCGATTATTGAATAACATACTTATTAAAATGTATAATGTTATGAAGTTTGGAACGTTCTAACAAAAATGATGTAGTAAAAATAATGTCCTTTTGTATATGTAGTAAATGTTCCATTACATTTGAAACGATTAACGAATAAAGATTATACAGCTTACCTTGTGACTCATGACTAGTGGAACATTATTAAAAAATAAATTTAGTGATTCTTATTTCTCTTATGTGCTCCAAGTTCCTTTGAACTATTTTATCGGTAAGTAAAATATAAAGTTTGAAAAAGCTAAGTTATATTTGATTTTTATGAGAACATCTTTTGATGAGGATTTTATGGAAGTTAACATTAAAAGATAAAAAAAGAATTAATTTTACCAATAAATAAATCTGATTTTCAGCACCTGTGGCGTAACGGAAAACCAATTGCTCCAGCTAAATTGGCTGATTTATAATCCATCTATAAATTTATTATAAAAAAATGAAAGCGTCTGAAGAAGTTACAATTACGAAGCTGATGGATTTTGTGGGGGGATGTATTTCGTTCAGGATTATGAACTATGACGATATTTAAGCATAACCCGGCGTCATTGAGGCAGGGTCAATATGACCCTGCACGTTTTGGATTTGAAATATTTTTATGAAACAATTATTGCACACTGTCGTGAATCTCAGTAGATGGAGGTAAGAATCACCCCGCCTCATTGCACACCTGGCTTGAGTTGCCCGATACTCGTGTAACAAGTAAAACTTGCGCAAACCTGCAACAGGGTCAATATAATCCTGCTCAACGACGCCGTTGCTAGTTTGTGCCACAAATTATTTTTATTACTTAAGTGTTTTTAGTTATTTGAATGACCTAGTAAGATATAAAATGGCTGCTTATGCAGATCTATTGAATTTACGGGAGAAACATCTAGAAACCCTCTGTTACCTAAACATATCTGGAAAGCAACAAAAGATCCAAGACGGTCCTTATACCTAAAAGACAGGAAGATTAGTCATATTTTTAAGGCTTGTCATAAGTTTGTATGTAGCGAACATCTAATTTCCTACTGTAATAACTGTAGTGAAAACCCTAAAAAAACAATTGATTATAAGAAAGTTGCTATTTTACATAATGTTGCCATTATTTAATTTCAAATGTTCCTTATTAAAGATTAAAATTAGCATATCTTAGATTTAAAAAATTAAATTGCATTGACGTTTTTTTAAGTTTAAGATTATAACAAATTGTTGTTACTAACTTCAACTTCGTTTAGATTTGAATAAAACTGATTAAATATGAAATACATTGTTTTAATTTCAAACTATTCTATTGGTAGGTTTAAAAATACTAAACAATTATTCATATGAAATAAATATTTTCTGTTATATCAGGTAAAATCATTACATGGTCGTAATGACCCTCCTCAACGATCATGTATGTACCTTTTTTCCGCCACAATGACGCCGGGTTAAAACATGTTTTGATTAAAAAATATGTTACAATTCTTTTTGGTAATACTGTTTCATTTTTTAATATACGTATTTTTAAAATAAATGTTACAATTTCTCAAAATACACCAACTTTGACATTGTGGATCGTTTTTGCAAATTAAGATATGAGACACCTTCGTACAAAAAAGCTTTTTTTTAAAACGTTCCAAGTACAATTTCCGAAAAATTGTATGATTATTATTATTAAATGTTAATGAAATATATGTAAAAAATAATATTTAAATCAATAGTTTAAGTTGTCCATACTACTCAGCTCAACTCGTTACAACAAAAAAGCGTACCGCTAAAACACATAAATGCGTTTTTCTCAGCTTGACCTATGCGTGGGTTGGAACGTTTTTGCATAACTACGTCCAATTGTTCAAGTGAAGTTGATCGGCTTAAACTCCTTAATGTATTTGAAATCACGTTTCTGAATTTCTAGTGATTCGTCCGAATTGAAATAAGAATCAAAGGATTTCACAACGTTTGCTTTACATTAAGTAACTATATAATGTATTATAAGATATTTGATTCAAAGAAGTGACGAGAATATTATAAGCGAGAAAACAAAACGATGTACATTTAATGTTTAATTAAATATTTAGCAGTTCTTTTTAGCAGTATGTTTATCGTCATACTGCTATAATTGTTTTGACATTGGATTTTTTTTTGTCGTCTTGTTTTCGTCTGTTTTTCGTCGTTTATCGTCTGCATTTCCTTTACGTTGTGAACTTGATTTGAAGATAGAAGAATCCGCAGCTTCCAAAAAGCTATTCAAAGGAACAAAGGCACTTAATTAATTTTCTTTCATGTTATAAAGAGGACAGTTCTAAGCAAATAGAAGAAAGCGGATTTTAATCTCTCATTTTTATGATAAATTGACTTTCGTGCTCGAGAATAGAGCAAAGTGGTAGGACAACTTAATTAAGGATGGAATGTACGAGAGCAACTTTGGATTACTGGTTTATTACAAAGTTAAGTTGATTTCGTTTTAGCTAAATGTTACAGTTTTAGTATTATTTCTCTATAATAAGACCTTTTTTATTGTACGAATCTGAAAGTTGGGCGATAAAACAGACGGATTAGAGTTGGTTGCACGTGACCGAGATGAGTATGCTAAGACGGATGTGTGGAGTAAGAATGGAGAAGGTGAAGAATGACTATATTACAGGCAGTCAGAAAGTAGTACCAGTGGTAGAAAATTTGATAGGGAAATGACTAGCATGGTACGGGCATGTAATGAGAAGAGATGATCTTCTTGTGATAAAGAAGGTTAAGAATATGAATGTGAATAGATATAGAGGATAAATTGTGTGAGAGATGATATGACAAAGAAAGGAGTTAATGCGAAAAACATATTACGCCAACCCCAAATAAGATGGCAGGCAAATGTTGATGAACGTCAATATTACATTTTCTTTCAAATATTTTGTTGAAGATTATAATTACCAGTAACATGGATTAATGTCAATATCTATACTAATATTATAAAAGCTGAAGAGTTTGTTTGAACGCGCTAATCTCAGAACTACTGATCCAAATTGTAAAAATATTTTTTTCTTGAATAGTCCATTTACCGAGCAAGACTTTAGGCTAAAAAATCCGACGTTAAAAGCCGCGGGCATTCACTAGTTAATAATATTTCTTTATTTTTTAACGACGAGGAAGAAATTTGTTTTTATAACACCTGGAGATATCAATACTCGGCAGATTGAGGAACTGGCTATCTTACATGTAAATTTATAAAATCAGCGTCAAAAATAAGCAAGATGACGGTAGCAAACCCGATCGCTAAATAAACAAAAAATAAGATAGTTTTGAAATAAAATACAGCTTTTGTTGTATAAAACACAAATCAAAGATTTGAACTTCTATAGCCAGTGGCGCAGTCCGTAACAAATGCTAGAAGTTAGGTACAGTTGAGAGTGACACGGTTTCATTTCAAAAGTAACTTGCTCTGGTGACCCGTTCAGTGTTTCCTACTGGACTTGCTTGAAAGGAAATATTTCTAGAAGTTTCTTTTATAAGTAGGTATTTGTTTGCTATTCAAAATCTGCCAGACGCTACATAATTTCTGAAAGATTTTATTCATAGAATAGAATTGTGTTTTTATATAAGTTGAACGCACGCATACTCGCTAAGTTTTTTATACGACCAATCGACAGGTGCTAGAGAATTAATAATGTTAATTTTAGTCTGAAGTATAAATAAACTCGAGTTTAGTCCGATATATAAATACACTTAAGTTTAGCACTAAGCTTATATTATTACTTGATGAATAAGTAATAAATAACCCAAGTTTAGCGCTAAAGTTAAATGTATTTATACATCGGACTAAACTCAAGTTTATTTGTACTTTGGACTAAACTTAACCTTTAGCTAGTCGCACCTAAATACTTACACTATTAGTCCCAAGCTTCTCCGTACAACACTTGTGATGAACGCTGCTACTAGCGGAACACACAGAAAGAAGGTCGGGTGAACTAGGAAGCTACTAGAACGTTTAGACGCGTAAGTTCAATATTTGCCGAAATATGTTACAAACTAACTCGTTTGGGGTCCAATGGATCTCACACGACTAATTAAAGGCTAAGTTTATTTATTCTCTAGCATCTGATACCTGTCGATTGGTCGTCTACTTACTCCCTGATAAGAAGAAATCGGTTAAAATGGGGTTTACAAGGTAAATCGACTCCTCCTATTGTTAAATGGGTTAAAATGTAGCCGATGGTACCCGGGCCATAACAATGAATCGATTGACACCTGATTCATAAAAAAATGTATGAATAGATAAGGCGCTACAGAGGAACATATGTAAATACAAACATTACATAGACTCCTAAAATTATTAATTAACTTCGCCGTAGTTACGTAAAAACAGTGAACCTATTATTCTATGACGTAGAGGTACTTTGTAAGGAAATACGTACATAGTATTACGCTCATAATCCCAAAGAGGCCTGAGCAAAGCTTTAGGTAAGATTGGAATACACATGTAAAGCCAAATTTGGCATGATTGGCCACACAGTACCCTAAAATAGTGACAGATTGACGGCCTGTCGCCTACACAAGAAGGGGGCATCAAACTCAAAAGCAGCTAAACCAAAAAACAAAAGCCAACAAGCAGACAGTTATACTCTAAATTACTCAGCAGTGCGGGTATCCTCTATACTCCCTTTTTAACTTATCACGATAACTGTCCACTTATATTTTCAAAATCGGCTCATACGTCTAATTTTTTTGCTAATGAAAACACATGTATTTATGCTAGTAAACGTCAATAAAGTTCAATACAGGGACGGCAGTAGTTTCTACCCCCTATATTATGAATGACCCACATGTTTGTCATGGACGTGTAGGCCCGTAATTGCGTCGTTTTGGTGTAATGGCGCACACTGGTGCGCCGATCCCAAAACGCCCCTCACAAGGGCTTAGGAGGATACCGGTGGGTTTTAGCGGAGTAGAACCGGCGCTGTTCCGCGACGGTGAGTCCCACACACGTCGTACGCCTAGCCAGTGTGCGGTATTGGTCCGTTAGTGCATTTCCCATCATTACATAATAATGGTCATGTATACCATCCATACATGGTCATACTATACAAAAAATTAAGTGACACAGTTCGACCGCCCATTTTACTATTTCGGAGCAGTGACCCACATAAATGTCATGGACGTCTTGTTCGACCCCAAAATGACCCACACATGGGTCATGTACAGTGAACGTGTTACTATTATTACCTACATCTCATCTTGTTTCCTCCATTTTATCCTATAGGACGCCGTTTTAGTTCCTAATCCTCACGATCAAGTGACTCGCATCGCTTGAACAATCTCCACAGGATCAAGAATTTAAGTTCGAAATGTTGAAGTTTGGACTGCGAGATGCGGTGCTGTAGTACCAACCACTTTAGTCGATTGTTTCCAGAACTGAAATTTATTTTTGCATTCGAAAATTTATAAGTGCGTTGGCATTGAAATCTTAGCTTTTCAAATTCTTTACAAGAGATGACTGTCTTGTTGTGGAGTGGTCAGTAACGCTGTCTTTAAAACGAATACTATGCGATAATGATTTATATGTTGTTAAGGGCAAATATTGGGTCAACCAATACGGTATTTATTATTGACAGTGTCTTCCCTTTGACATGATTATAGTAGTCGTGCCCAGTTACATGTCTCCTTTTTACCAATTTCACCTTGGTAATGTAACTTTTTCTTAAATGCTGAGTAGGTTTAACTAGTATAGTGTAGAACTCTCATTTTAGTTTAGATACACGGGGTTTATGAACGTCTATCATAACAGCCTTTATAATTCGTCCCACTGCTGGGACACAAAGCCTCTCCTTGTCATCGAAGGAGGTTTAGGCAGTAGTCCACCACGCTTGCCCAACGCGGATTGGTGGACCATCTTATCAATATGAACGTCTAATTAATATATACAACAAATATGTCAATAATAGTAATTTAACCACTAATTCACGCGTTGAGAGATTTAATTTTTAAATTTCTTGTTAGTTTATGTACCACATTTTCACTTCATCATCATCATCATCAACAGCTCATATAATGTCCCCACCGAGGGGCTCGAGCCTACCCCACATTAGGAGCGATCAGGCCTTAGTCAACCACGCTGGCCAAGTGCGGGTTGGTCGACTTAACACCCAACCTAAGAATTTCATCATATGTGTGTGCAGGTTTCCTCACGATGTTTTCCTTCACCGTACAAGCGTCGATTAAACGTACATATGAATTCAAAATTTGAAAACACATTGGTACGTGGCGGGGATCGAACCAGTGCCTCCCGGGTGGGAGACGACGCTTTTACGCACTACGCCACCGACGCTTCGAATGCCATTTTCACTTGACATTGGCAAAATGTGTAATCTTTATCTATCGCGAATGAATGCATTAATTTAAAAGAAGAAGAACCACTAATTAATTTAGGGTTAAAATTATAGAAGTGGTTTGTATAATTTTAACATTATTACAAAATTATACTCTGTAAATGTCGTAGGTCAGATAATTCTTAATGGTATCAAAGTACAAATAAGTTCTTAATGTGTCACTAGTTGCTGCATCATAACGCTAGTCTTCAGAGTCTTTTTTGAAACAACTTGATTCAATTTCTAGAGATTCTTTCTCATAATATAAAATTTGTAATGTAAGAAAAAAATGTTTTTCTAGTTTTGAGAAGTACCTACGTTAAACAGTTCATAATAGACTTTTAAGAAATTAAGCTCTGTGATAAAATCCCTATTCAATAAATTGAGTATACTTGTTTTGCGGCTCGTCGGAAGTACTCGAGTCGAGAGAGATAAGTGAGGATTTATTTTACTCGAAGTATTGTAAATGCTGTCATAATAAATCCAGTCCTTAAGATTGGGTAGTTGGTAGATAAAGTACTCAAATCCTGACACCCTAACTAACACCAATGATGACCGTATACTATGAAGCTCGTAAGTTAAGATGAAGTAAGAATGCTAATGACTTTATTTAAAACTTTATCTGTTGCATGAAATGTTAATACCGACTATAAATCCCTAAGAATTAAAGGCAGCTTCACAACGTCAGCAAATTCAATTTACTACCAAAACCATCCGGACATGTTCCATAAAACTGAGCACTGTGTGTCTTACAATTTGACAGCGGTTTCCAACAATGTAGCCTTGTTTATCTCAAATATTGGGCCAAAGTGAACTCTATCGCGGTAAGATAAGATCTAAAGATTGTTTCTGTGATAAAATGTGAAGCGTTCCGCGCTGTGTCAATTGTTTACATTGTTGTTTTATAGAACCGTGTGCTGACAAAGACACTTCGTGCTACAATTAAGCTTTACATTTCGTCTATTGTAAGAAACACTTGATTTTTACGGACACAAAAAGAAGGAACGAAAAATTTAAAATGTTTTCCAGAAGCTTCGTTATCGTTATTACTTTTGTAGCGGAGTCTTTTACAAAAACAAAGGCGAAGGAAGGAAAAGTAGAAAAATAACTTGTTATTTTACTTGTTAGTCTTGTTTAATAATTAAAGTACTATAGAACATACTATAGATACATACAGCATCAACGTGTCACACGAACATACACTTACACACATCTTCTAACCCTGTGAAGTTCTAGAGACGAAAAGGTAGGATTATTTGGAAAAAAACATATGTCCTAATTATGACATATGTACATAATGTTTAAGACGCTATCGAAACTTCAACCTTTTTGTCTCTCACGATTGATGTTTCGTTACATTTTTAATGTTATTTTCATGATTTGAAATGTCAGAAAAATTTACCAAATTTAATATTATAAAATAAGGTACATCAATTCCCTCAGTTAGTACTTGTTCATAACACAGGAACTTTTCTCGTTTTCTTCGTTTTATTGTAACATTTAAATCACCACCAAAGAAAATTTTAACAAAAATAATGTTTTTACATAGGATCAACTTGTTCTGAATGTCAGATTATGTTATGACGATATAAGAAATACTAGATGAAATTTCTTTGTGGTTTCCCAGCGAAGTCTAGGTCAGTAAGAAGAGCAAACGCTGGAATAGCGAAAGGTCACAGATTAAGTCCATGTCATGACAGGATTACTACTATTATTACTACAGTACTTGAAACGATACTGAATTCTGAAAGCGACTTTGGTTTCAGAATTCAGTATCAAGTACTTTCGTAAAGAATAATCATAACAGTCTTTATAATTCGACCCACTGGCGACACGACACACTGGGACACAAGGCCTCTCCTTGTTATCGAAGGAGGCTTAGGCATAGTCCACTACACTTGCCCAATGCGGATTGGTGAACAGAGTATTAGGTGATCAATACAAGGGGTATTTGATCACTTAGTCGCCTGCTGATCGATTAGTCGCCTTCTACTATACCCATTGGACAATATGAGGTGATGGTATTCTACTCTGCTGACATCACACGGCCATTACTTTGGCAAATAATAAAACTTAAGAAATAAAATTTCTGTTTCTAAAAATTTTTCGTTTCAATAGTACCCGTAAATACTTTTAACCATCTCTAGCTCACTCACCGGAATTAGATCTTAGGTATCGAATTACACCCACAGGAGAGTGCTCGGTTAGGATGTAATGAAAAACTTGTATCAATTGCGGCTGCAACCATCATTTCAAATTCTGACGCCGTAATAAATAGAGTCAGCAACATTTTTGAGTGACAACATAAAGGCTAAGCAAACCCCATTCCACCTAATGGCAAGCAGAAGAAAAGCCCAAATCAAGATCCAAAGATAGATAAAGCTAAAGATAAGAGATAAACTGCCGCACTGGCCACCCGCCTAGCTGACCTGCAAGGTGCTTCTTCAGGCCTCTTTTGAATGAACCCAGACTGTAAGAAGCAGGGAACACGTGTGTTGGCAGCGAATTCCATTTGTCGATTGTGTGACCTAGAAAGGAGCTGCCAAAATTCTCACGTTCACGTTGGAAAAGTATATAGCCACAGTTTGTCGTTGGTACCTTAACCCAGCACGCGCAGTCCTTGAAAGGAAGGGAGATGGTGGGATTATGGAAAAAAAGCTTCTCAGAGCACTCGCCATGGCTTAAACGGTAGAACGCACTCAGTGACGCAACATCGCGACGCAATTGAAGAGGCTCAAGACTTAATTGTGTTCTGAAATAATAAAGATAGGCAGTGGTTTGGGTTTGCGTGGAACGCTTCCATCTTTGGCCAAATCATTACTTACCATCAGGTTAGGAGGAAGCTTAAAGCTCTGTTAATTTCAAAATTGCAAACTTACCAAAACTGTCACAAATGTTTGACTTAAACTTAGGTGATTAATTTAGTGAGAAACTTTCTCTTAATTTTTGTAGCATACATATAAAACGTTGAAAGGGTTCGGAGTAAAAAGACGATAGCATTAGCATGAAAACATCTGTCTAGCAATTCATCATCCGAGGATTTACTTTCACCGTCGCTCCAGAAACATCATGCGGGGTTTCTGTTAGACCAAACCTTTTTTAATTTATAATACAACATCCTGGCAGCTATGTCCATCTGACAAATGTTTGATTTTATAACATACCTACTGTTTTTACTGTCACATTAACTTAACAAAAATATTGAATTATACCATCGCTTATACTCTGGATTTATTATTTTCTTCAATAGGTTATGGGCCCAGAGTGCTATAATATGGATAGTTCAACCACCCCTGTCCCGTCTTTGTCTGTGAGTTATCATAATAGTCAAAATTCTATTAGTAAATTGAACGGGAGAGTCAACTACAATTCATGGAGCTTCGCAATGCAAATGACGCTCATTGAAGCGGACCTATGGGAGTTTGTCTCACAGCCATCTTCATGTGCTGAGAAGTTTACGCAAGACGAGTTCCATCGCCGAGATCAAAAGGCAAGATCGAAAATTTGTCTTAATGTGATAGATAGCATTTTTCCTGTTGTGATGAACTGCGGTACAGCAGAACAAACATGGCAAGCTCTTAAGAAGGAGTACGCAGATAACAGTCTCAGCAGACGCCTCTCGTTGCTCAAGAAAATGTTTAATGCCAAACTAGATTCCTATCCTAATATAGAAGCGTTTATAAATGATATTCGGGAAACGCAACAAAAACTCGCAGCTATCGGGAAGGCCGTTGAAGATGAATTTGTCGGTGTAGTGATGCTCGCCGGTTTGACTGAAGAATATTTACCTATGGTCATGGCAATTGAACATTCGGGAGCTGTTATTACGTCTGATTTCATTGCCACAACTCTTCTAAAAGAAGATCAACGACGCGAAATCTCTACAGTTGGCAATAATGCTCTTACCACCTCTTCAAAAAGAGTATGTGCTTATTGTAAGAAACCTGGTCACCACATCTCTAAGTGCAGGAAGCGTAACAATAGCTCAAATAAAAATAATGAGGGCATCGGTGAAAATATTGCTAATTATACGTCAGACCTAACACTTTTATCATCGTTTCATTCATTCACAGACCACCATTCTCCTTCTGTATCCCAGGATTGGTTCATTGACTCAGGAGCCACGAGTCATATGAGTTGCTATAAAGATTGGTTTGTCGATTACATACCACTCCGTAAGCCAATTACTGTCGCTAATAAAAACGTGATATATAGTGAAGGTAAGGGTTCTGTTTATGTAAATATCTGTGAAAATTTAGTTAAGGTTTCTGATGTTCTTTATGTACCGCAACTTTCTACAAATTTACTGTCTGTGAGAGATTTAATTAATAAAGGTTTTGTAGTCGTATTTTCTCCTAAAGGAGCAACTATTATCAGGAAAGAAGGGTGTAAGGTGTCAGGTTATACAGTGGCCACTGCTTCTAACTGCAATGGCATGTATAAGTTAGATTCTTCCCGCCCCTGCCAAGCATACATAACTCAAAATAACGAAACGTCGCTGTTATGGCACAGACGTCTTGGCCATTTAAATAATAAAACTTTAGACATACTTAAAAATAGACATGTTGGTATCAACTATTGTGACAGGTTAAGTCAAATAATATGTGAGCCATGTCTACAAGGCAAGCTGTCAAAGAAACCTTTTGAAAATTCTGCAAGTAGGTCCAATAATAAACTAGAATTAATACACACTGATCTGTGTGGACCTATGAGCACGCAATCGTGGGGAGGTTCTCTCTACCTTCTTACCTTTACAGATGATTACACTCGAAAAACTTTTGGTTACTTATTAAAAACTAAAAGTGAAGTATTTTCTAAGTTTGTCGAGTTTAAGCATCTCGTTGAGAACCAGACAGCTTTAAAAATTAAAGCAATACGATCAGACAATGGCACTGAATTCGTAAATTATAAAATGTCTAATTTTTTAAAGGAAAATGGCATCATTCACCAGCTGACAGTACCTTACAACCCGCAACAAAATGGTGTAGCTGAGCGTGTCAATAGAACAATTATAGAGAAAGCACGCTCCATGCTTCATGATAGTAAACTCTCTAAAGCCTATTGGGGTGAAGCCGTAAGTACTGCCATCTATCTTAAAAACCATTCTCCAACTCAATCTTTAAATAATAAAATTCCCGAGGAACTTTGGTCAGACAAACCAGTAGATCTATCACATTTAAGGGTATTTGGGTGTCTGGCACATGTTTTAATTCCCAAAGAAAAGCGCTCTAAATTAGACGCTAAAACTCAACTATGCATATTTGTTGGTTACCCTAATGACTGCAAAGGTTACCGCTTAGTTGATCCTAATAAACCTAGGAGTGTTATTGTTGCCAGAGACGTAGTTTTCTTGGAAGATAAGATATTTGAGGGCTATAAGTCTGAATCTACAGACCTCGCTGATCCTTTGTCTACAACCACAATAGAGGTGTCCATTGTTCCTCCTACTACTTCTTCATCTAGCACCCCGGAGCTTCTTGCTACTGACGAATCTCAAGATTCTCAGTGTACTGATGAACCTCAATTACGCGCGGTGTCTCAGCCAATACATACAGAGGAACCAAATTCGATTGTTTCCAATAATGAACATCGATACCCACGTCGAGAACATAAACCTCCAAAAAGGTACGAAGCTGGTGCCTTCCACGTTTGTCATGGCATAGAGCCTGAAACCTATAAACAGGCACAAGAAAGCATAGATAAGGAAGACTGGATTAACGCAATGCAAGCAGAATATGATTCCCTTATTAAACATGGCACGTGGATTTTGGTTGACAGGCCGGAGGATAGAAAGCCAATAAAATGCAAATGGGTATATAAAATTAAAAAAAATACCAACGGTGACATCGTTAAGTACAAAGCAAGACTTGTAGCGAAAGGTTTCACTCAAGTGTACGGTGTTGACTACGGTGAAACATTTTCACCTGTTGCAAGACTGTCTTCTATCAGACTTCTTCTAGCGTATGCTGCCAAATTTAACCTAGAAATTGAGCATTTAGATGTAGAAACAGCCTTCTTGAACGGTGATCTGGAAGAAGAAATTTATATGGAACAACCAGAAGGTTTTAATACTGAAAAAAATAAAGTATGTCTATTGAAAAAATCTCTGTATGGCCTGAAACAAGCCCCTAGACAATGGAATAAAAAAGTGTGTGAGGCCATGAACAAGCTTTCTCTTAATCGTGCAGAGACAGAACATAGTGTCTATTACAGAAGAGATGATGACAAGCTTCTAATTGTAGCCGTTTTTGTAGATGACTTTTTTATTTTGAGTAATTCTCTTGAAATGAAAAATTTACTTAAAAATGACTTGAAACGATCTTTCATAATTAAAGACTTGGGACCCGTTAAAGACTGTCTCGGGATGAGAGTGCTACGTGATTTGGATGGGAGTATCAGCCTTGACCAAACGAATTATATAGAAAATCTTATTGAAAAATTTAATATGAGCAACGCTATTCCAGTGGCAACTCCGTTAGAACCTGGTATGAAATTACTGATACCAGAGAAAGAAGACGAACGCTTAGAGTTACCGTATCAACAGCTCATAGGGTCTCTAATGTACATTTCCATTGGTACTAGACCTGATATAGCGCACGCTGTATCAGTTCTCAGCCAATTTAATGCACATTACGGGGAGGTACATTGGAGAGCCGCTAAGCGAGTGTTACGGTATCTCAAAGCGACAAAAGATAAAAAACTTAAATATTTTAAATCTAACGATGACATAGTGGGGTATGCTGACTCGGATTATGGCTCAAATCCGATTGATAGGCGATCCTATACTGGATATGCATTTATTTTAAGTGGCTCAGCCATATCCTGGGAGTCACGGAAGCAACGAACGGTGGCTTTGTCAACGACCGAAGCAGAATATATGGCACTTTGTGAAGCAACCAAAGAGGCCATATATCTAAAGTCGCTCGTGACCGAAATCTTTCAGTATAATAAGACTATCACAGTGTTTTGTGACAACCAAAGCGCGTTACAGCTCACGAGAAATAACACACATCACTCACGAACGAAACATATAGACGTCAGATATCACTTTATTCGCAACTCCATCACCAGTAATGAACTTATTTTAAACTACATTCCGACTGGTAATATGATTGCCGATGTCCTCACTAAGTCTCTACCAAATATTAAGCATGTGAGATGTGTAAAGAACTTGGGCTTAGTGTAAAGGATAAAGTTATCGGTTTAGTGTTAACTTAGTGATTGTGTTATGGCGTGTGTATATTTAACTAATTTAGATTAATGTTTTATAATTAATTTTTATGTAAAGGGAAGTGTGTGTATACTGTATATAGATATGTACGATTTTAATTAATGTTCTTTAGTCTAGTTTGTTGTAAAGTGAATTCTTATACAGGATGCTTGTATTACGGGGAGGTGTTAGACCAAACCTTTTTTAATTTATAATACAACATCCTGGCAGCTATGTCCATCTGACAAATGTTTGATTTTATAACATACCTACTGTTTTTACTGTCACATTAACTTAACAAAAATATTGAATTATACCATCGCTTATACTCTGGATTTATTATTTTCTTCAATAGTTTCGCCAATTTGTCTCTTCGGAATCGACACGCAAGGTCAAAATTATAGCATCCATTACTTTGATGTTCAGATCCAAAGAGACCCTCGGAGATTCCGCTAATGCACGGTAATTTACCGTTACATCCGTTTCCTGAGCGTTGCGTGATAGCCCCGTTTGAAACGTCAGTTGTTTACCCCTTGGCTAATAGGAACGATGGTTAATCTACTTTGGTCATTGTTCGTCCTTTGAAAGGATATGGTGTTGAAAATTAATTAATGAAGGTAGTTGTGTTTTAGGTACGAAATCATTTTTTTTTTCAATACTTCAAAATTGTTTCGGAGTGCCTTTTGTGGAGTGAAAATGGTGTTATTTTATGCACAAGAATCCGTGTTGACGATTAGTAATGAGGAATCATTGTAGTAAAGGATTTATGGTGCGTATGGCGTTGAGAATTTTTCGTCACCATCATGAGGTTTGTTATGACAACAACACTGCTGCTTCAGCACTCCCTAGGTGCATTAAAAGGAGTGACACCCACATTTTATTGCTAACATCAAGAAAGAATAAATGGGCTATAGCCAAGCTAGATAAATTTGCCTTTTCTTAATAAGTCGAGTTTAAAAAACAAAAATCAAACAGTTTTGCATTATATTAAGCATCAGCTGAACAAAAAGAACATTCTCGTGCTTGAAGTGCTCGGCAAAAATATAACATTATTTTGTTGATTAGTCGTAGAAATCTGTGTTAGAGAGGTCCCGTGTGAGTAGCGTAAGAATAGAAATATATAATAATTTTACTATATAAGACTTACATTTTATGACACTTTAAAGCATCGTATGTGACAAACATTTACTTATCTTAAATTGTTAGAAAAACACGTAAGTATTAAACATAAATAGCAAGGAAGAAAAAATCAATGGATCTCAGATCTTAAGTCCTAGGCACTTAAGGTCTAACCTTTCTAACCTTTAAGAGATTTTGTTACTTAAATAGTAGAATGAGTAGGCTTGTTTGTTTTTTATAATTCTGGACAGTACCAACATGCATCACAATCACGTTTAGTTCATTGCTAAACACGCTTGTGGTGTTAAATTCGCTAGTGATTCACCAAACCAATGACCACGTTAAATTTATTTCAGAGATTGTAATAAAATATGTATAAGCGAATTTAAAATACATTTCAAATTAACTCGCCGACAAATCATTTCGTAATTAATTTTCAACATTCAAGTAATTATAATTACCATTTAATACCCGTGTAACGTAGTAGTATTACTTAATTAAATAAAAATAGAACCATCTTTTTAATATAGGGAGCAATTTATTTTATATATAACTTTTTATTTTTTATATTGAACACGACATTAAATTAATAACTTTTTTAAAGTAAAGATACAAATCTGACAAACGTAGTCGTTAGAGGAAGTTAGAGCTTTCTTTTACTAGAAGAATCTACAGAAGTAAAGTTTGTTAGTTTATAAACTCTGGCAATACAGAACCGATTAAGAAAATTCTTTCAGCAATATTTAGAATGGATTTTGGACAGTGGACATAGGATACTTTTTAACCTGGTGTACAAATGGGAACGGAATACATGCGAGTGAAACCACGTTCAGGTCGATAGTAAGTAATATAGTTAATACTACATTACTTCTACTATGTTTTTGGTAAATCGTACTTAAAGAATATGCATTAATTATTTCCTAACTGACCTTATATGGTAAATAAGATGAGTTTTGATTATAAAATTATATAGGTTAGGATTAAATTACTTACTTATGTAATTTAATCCTTACCTAAAAATTATATTTGATGTTTACATACAGTAAAACAATAAAAGAGTATTTGCTTAATAATTTGCGATGTTGAATGTAAGTATAATAAACCATAACTTAAACAGATAAGTATGACACCGACGGTTGTAATATATTTCTTAGATCTTAATAATAGTGATAAGATCTAAGAAATATATTACACCCATCGGCTTATCGCAAAAGCACAAATTGGACAAAACCTCATTAGCAGCGAGTATATGGACCTTGAGCAAGTAATTGGAAAATATTTCAACAAAAACACATGATACCTACCGATACCTGTACAAATACTCTCTACGCGATACGCGTTGTAATTTGACGCGAGGAAAAGAAATGATATAAAATGTATTTTTAAATGTTGAGGGGAAAATGTTATTTTAGGACTAACAGGTAATAGGCAGTGACGTGAACAAACTAAAATATTGCATAGCAATATCGGATAGTAATTGTATTAGGTGTAACATACTTGCATCGAACTTACGTTTCATTATCCATTATTCACCTGTGCTAACGTGTAAATACTTGAAATTAGATTTCTGCATCGTATCTTTATTAATTGTCATCTTCCGATAGTGTTAACAAGTTACCAGCCTTTCTTTGAAAGCAATGACGCCACCCCACCTGATAAAAAGTGAAGGGAATTGCAAAGATTACTAGTGCAGTAGACCTTCATAATAAATTATGTCTATGTACTAATTTGGTTTAGAATGACCTAATATGTGCCCGGCATGACAGGACGTTCGCATCATACAAACTTTGATAAGGACAAGCAACGCTCTTTAAAGCGGCCATGCTTCGGCAAAAAGTGAGAACGGATGCTAGTATCATGATCATTGACGGCAATGTAGGAAAGGTCTTTGCCATCGATTGTGTTATGTCAACTAATCAAGTCACAGCATTCTATACCCTATTCCATATTTTTTATGGAGTTGTATCCAATTTTCATCTATATGACTTTTAATTGGAAATAATATTAACGATTTACTCAACACATAATGTATTTCTAATATAATTACATTGTTCCACCATTCTTTGAAACTTAATACTTATCCATTGTAATTCTTTTCTGATGTTTCGTTTTTGTTTCAAAGCATTTCCTTTTCCCCTACGTAATGCCCCTCAATGGACTCATTACTGGGTTTCTGTAGATTGCCGATTCAAAAACGGTCTCTTATTATGAATTATAAATACTTATGCTATATAAGGTTCTTCAATATATATAAGTTATTGTATTTAAATGTAAAGAAAATAATACTTTATACAGGACAGTTAATAATAATGTTTTGCTATTTTAGTGAATAACAACGGTAATTCAAATAGTATTAAGTAATAATTTTTCTTTTACGTAAATACTTTAAAGTAAATAAAAAAATATGAACTTCTGGATTACTTTGAAATAATAAAAAAAGGAAAATTTTCAATAGTTATTCCTAAATTTTTCCAGTGACGACTAAAGAATCTTTTAAAAACTCAAATCAAACTTATTTCTCCTAATTAATTACTATCAGTATATCAGAAGCGTCGGTGGCGTAGCGTGTAAGGGCGTTGTCTCCCACCCGGGAGACACCGGTTCGAACCCCGCCTACTACCAATGTGTTTTCAAATTTTGAATTCATATGTACGTTTAAGCGACGCTTTTACGATGGAATGAAAACATCGTGAGGAAACCTGTGCACACACCTATGAAGAAATTCTTAGATTGTGTGTGAAGTCGACCAATCCACCCTTGGCAGCGTGGTTGATGAAGGCCTAATCGCCCCTAATTTGGGGTAGGCTCGAGCCCCTCGGTGGGTTCATTAGTATGTGCTATTGATGAGTATATGCGTCTACAGGTGTAAGACAATACCGGATAATGTGCTCTGGGCACATGAAGTTGTGGCGTATTTAAAAGTTGCTTGTAGTTCCTTGTCTTTTTGACTATGGAAATGCTTAGTCGTTTTCGACCACCAATATATTCACTACAATCTCTTGCCCAACCATCGAGGTCAGCACTTGAACACTTCCTAAGTGGTATTAAACTTTGCAAGTGCTCAAGTGATTACTAAGATAAAATATTTTTAGCAAAAAAATAGGAAAACCGACTTCAATTTATAATTCTTTATTTATAATTCATACTCCGATATATTTGGAGCCGGTGCCAGCTAGCCAAGGAGGATAGTGTTTGCAATTTTCGAACTTCACGGAGCGGCGGATTATTTCTCATCTTCATCATTCATTATTATGTGTAGTTAATGAATTAATCAAGTTCGTATCTATTAGGTAAGTTTATTTTGCTTAGGCTGGCACCGACTCCAAATATATCGGAGTATGAATTATAAATGTGTATCAATACTTTCCTTGGTTTTCTATGACGCTCTTTTCAACTACTTCATAAAAATATTATTTATTTCTTACTTTTTAGTTTAAATTTGTACGCATTGAAGTCGGTTTTCCTATTTTTTTGCTAAAAATATTTTATTTTATTATTTTTAGTGGAAATCACTACATAGTATAAAACAAAGTCGCTATCCGCCGTCTGTCTGTCCCTATGTATGCTCAGATCTTTAAAACTACACATAAGCATTGCACCCGTGCGAAGCCGGGACGGGTCGCTAGTTAAGTATATTTTATTGAAAATGGATAGGCCTACTGGATAAATGGATAGGCGCTCATTAAAACTTAACGGAAACGTAAACAATTTTTTTTTTGTTATTAATGTTCTGTTCATAAAGGTCGAATTTATATCGATACAATTTTTACGGGCCATCTCTGATTTTGACGTAGCTAAATAAAGAATCACTAAAATCGAGTCGTAATACTCATAATTGACGGAGTATCAGGTAACAAACACAAAAAAACAGTCGGATAGAGAACTTCCTCTTTTTTTTAAGTCAGTTAACAAATAATATCACGTCTCAGACCTATAGCTCATCACAAATGCCTACCATTCATTCAGAATGAATGGTATAGTTTTAATGGTAAGTTAATGAACTATGAAACTTGAAGAGAAACTAGTTATTTAACTTAAGTTCATAAAATAATTTGTCATAGTTTATGTGTTGACTATTGGACCTACTAACCAAAATTTCACTATTGCATATTAGGTAATAGCAAGTTCAAAAAAAAAATTGTCATTATTTTTGTGTTCGTGGACGATATTATTGTTTCATCCCCAATGAAATTATCATTTCAACAAAAAAGTACTGAACCAATTTCAGTATAATTTATACGGGACCACTTTTGAAGTATGACCTTCTTAACGAAAAAAGAATCATCAAAATCGATTCATTATTGGCGGAGTAATCGCGGAACATACATACAAAAAAAAACATACAGTCGAATAGAGAACCTCCTCCTTTTTTTGTTTGAAGTCGGCTAAAAATCGAGGGTTAAGTTTTCCAAAACTACAAACCGTATTGTTTGATATTTAATCAAATAGAAGTAATAAAAACGTAATATTCATTTATTTGTACACTGTGTTGTAACTTCAAGTGCAAGCGCTCACCGACTAAACATACACTAGAAACGGGGTGGGGCCTTAAAGGAGCTGCGGAGAAGCGTGCAACCGTCGCACTATTAATGTTTGAAATAGACGCGCTTCAAAAAATCACGGATCATTATGACCCAACCTGTGACAGTCGCCGTGTTAAAAAATTTTTATTAGTGCACGTACCATCTACGTTCCTCTACAAAGACTTAATAAAAATAGTGACTTCACGGTTCAAACTAAAGAGACGAGCATAGTTATCATATTTCAGACATAAAACATTATCATACATGCATATAATCACACTCATCATTCCAAAAGAGGTGGACCCGAACTTTAGATAATATTTTGTAACACATAAAGCCACATCTGGCAGTATGGGCCATATTACAGTTCCGCAGAATAGTAATAAACTACTTTGATTCCTGTCCAAATTAAAAAGCCATCAGCAATTCGGCATTTGCAGAAGAAAATTATAGAACCGTCCGATTTATTTGCTTCATCACTTAAATTTGAAAGAACAAGTTACTAACGAAGTCAATTATGTAACCTGCGTAAAGAGCCCCGAAACCCCTTTCATAAAAACGGAGCATTAAACCTCTGTAAAGCTTATAGAAGTCACCCAGCTTCCTTTTCACATGTTTTTATGTTATACACGGATTGTGCACCCACCTGTCGCGAGCTAATTGGATTCTTTGCAAGAACATGTTGTCCCTTTAGGCTTCTAAAAGGACTAATAACGTTTGATCTCCCCTTCCTCCCGTAGCAGGGACAATAACAAGTTGCGGTAGCGTTATTCAATGAAATCACTGGTCCAGATTACAGTGGACGGTTCCATTGTGACCCTTCCCTTGATTAACGTTTCCTAGCTTTTGTGAAAGCAACCTTTTAATAAGAATTAATGCGATTTCCCGTGTTCATTAGCAAATTGGTAATGTGGATAATTATATGTGACAAAGCACAAACTGTTTTGTAATGGGGTGCAAATGTGACGTAATTTAATTACGCGAATGTGAGCTTACATGTGTTATGGAGTTAAGTTTATGTTTTTGACGAGTAAAATAAATAAATTTTGAATCATTTATTATCGTCATCGGGAAAGCTTATAAATTATGTTACTGTAAGTTCATCATTACGTAAGCTCGTTGTTCTTTTGTTTTGATTCGGCTATATTTTTTGTAAATGCCGGAACACAATAATTATATTTGTTGTTATAGCGGCAGAGTTAGGGTGTATAATAAAGAAATGGAATAATCTGTTTTTCAGGCTACTATAAACAGGCAGCCCCTGTCTATATCATCTTGCTTGATGTAACGGTTATCGGATAAGCATCGATGAACGCAGGTGGATGTACACTGGCAAGGAGCTTTCTATATGTATACGCCTCTACATACAACAGGGAATAAAACATCCTGTGTGTACGCGCGCGATGACGGCAAGCAAACTGACGGACCTACCGCGCAAATAATATGTACGGACAAAGAACATCTACTTATATTATTCCACGACTCATTAACGAACTACTGCCAGAAGTGCGAGACAAATTAGATAAAAAAAACATTAGGAATTAATTAAAATCATACTTTTTAAGCACCTGACAAGATTAACAAAAATTTATTCCGTAAAAAAAAAGTTTTATCTTCATTTACTCTTTTCCTCTATCGTACTAATAGTTAAGTACTGTGACGACCGCCGGGATCGTCTAGGGCGTAGCTCAACAAATGAAATACTTCGATACTTTTAGACTTATATTCTTTTATAGTGAATCTCAAATAAATACAATGGTACAGCGCGGCGGTCGTGCATCTAATGTATCTGTCAACTCCTATTCTCTGACGTCACCCCGCGGATCGCGTTCCTAAATCAAACATCTACGATTTATTAATTATAAATCGGCAAACAACGTGCCAGTGGCGAAGGAGTATCGACTCCGCCACATTCCCCCCGTACAACTAAAATTTATTTATTCGACAAGTCGAATGAATAAATTTTCCTACCTAACTAACGACACGACCTTCTACACATTCTACTACTTAAAACTACTCTACCTGACGAAGGGCATCGTTTACAATTCATGACGGTCTTTAAGATAGACTGGCTCCTACCACCTTATCCATCCATCATGGGATAATGGTGGGAAAAACCCCATGCAAGCAAAAACCTCCGAAAAAGCTTGCGAACGCCATGTAAGACTCTAACCGAGAAGTAACAATATTCAATAAAAGTAAATTTTGAAAATAAAAATTAATACATTATGTTCCACAAATAAGACCAAATCTATAATCGGTACAAGAGGTCACTGTCAATTTAAAACTCCACGATCTTTAAAACAAATCCTCAAAAAGACTACCATACTTGTATAAATGTAAACAACTTAACCCCAAAATAAAACTTGACACTAGTCCCCAAAATACGAGTTGTCAAACAGTGACTCTCCCTTCCCGACACGTGAGGTGACAGACCTTAGGAATGGAGACATAAGAAAATCTCTTTCACCGTACAATTACAAGAACCATTTCAAAACATTCCAAATCCGATACACGTCCACAATAATAAATTATTATGTTCGAATATGTAATTGGATCGTAATAAAATAATTTCTTATTAATTTGCAGGGAGAACATGAATGAGTGAGCCCCGCAAAATATTAAATAGTCAATCGCATTCAATGAAATATAGGGCAACAACCGTGTTGCGCAAAAAAAAAAAATTAGTAAGACAAAAAAAAACAATCACTCATTCATAAAGAGACCGAAATAGACTCGTAAGTATACCAGTCAGACAACCCAATCCGACATCCATCGTTTCCCATAGGAACTAACGGATTTTAGCATACGTTACTAGCCCACGGCACGGTGACGGCCTAGCTCCTATCTCCCCGACAATTTGTTGACCTAGCTAATCGTTTTTCTCTCTTGTGGACGTATATCTGGTTGTCTCCAAGAAAGTGGTAGGCAGGTCTGGTCATCTCACAGCAACATCATGACAGCTCACAAACCGCAACTCAGGAATCATGTAACAATTTACAAAGCATCAATGAACCGTTCAAAGTCCTAATCTAAAGTCATCCTATCTCTAGTAATTGCCAACAAAACGAACATATTTACAAGAAATCCTAACCACTACTCTAAAACCTTACAACCTAACATAACAAAATTTAAGTGAAAAATTACATAAAAAACAACAAGAATTATCATAACAATACAACCAAACCCACATAACCTACCCCATACATGCATTTCAATTACCCCTTTCTACAGCTATTATTACCTAAGCCTAAACAGCTTTAACCTATTTACATGTACTAGTACTCTTCTTGAGTTACTAATACTCTTTATTAGATAATTATTATCAAAACGCCTAATAATTCGATATGGGCCTTTGAAAGGGCGGGCTAATTTCTTACTCACTCCTGTTATCCTTTTGGGACTATGCAACAAAACTAATTGCCCAGGGCTATAAACTATAGGTGACGCCTTCCTATCATACAATCTCTTTTGCTTCATTCGAGCTCTGTACAAATTACGTCTTACCTTCCTCACACAGTAAGTGTGTAAGCGTCGCCTCTCTACGTTACTCACCGATTGAATATTGCGACTCAATCCCAAGTCAGACGGTATCTGCGGTTCCTTAGTAAACATAATAAAATATGGAGAAAACTTCGTAGAGGCTTGCTTCGAACAATTATAGGCAAACGTAACCAGTGGCAGCTGCGCACACCAATCACGCTGAGTACGCCGTACATATTTAGACAACATCCGCAATAACGTCTGATTAAAGCGTTCTACTAACCCTACCGTTTGAGGATGCATAGTGGTCGCAAAACTTTGACTACTACCAAAACGTCTAACTGTATTTCTTACCAACGTAGAAGTAAAAACAGATCCCTTGTCGGATATGACCTTACGGACCACTCCGAATCTACAAAACACATCCTCTATTAGAAAATTCCCTACGATCTCCGCCGTAACCCTAGGAACAGCTTTACAAATCGCATACTTTGAAAAACAATCTATACATGTAATAATATACCTATTCCCCGCCGATGATCGATTCAACGGACCGACTATGTCAATCTCTACCGCTTCAAATAAATTACCGACCACTATAGGCTGTAGCGGGACGATCCTATTGTTTTCCTTCTTTTCCTGACATCGCACACAACTTTTAATATAACGCTCGATCTCTACGTCAGCATTCAACATACATCGGGCAACTGTAGCGTTAATCTAGATCGAAATAAATATTGGAAACGACCATGAAATGAGTATTGGGAAATACGCCGAAGACGATGGATGAAGAGAATGGCATTTCAAAAGGTTTTTGTTAATAGGTTATTTGCTTTTAAAAATCTTCCTCGTAAGGTCTATGTGTGGTGGTTCGCCCACCAAATCAAGCCAAAAATGCCCAGCTGTACAAAGTGCTTAGTTTGGTTGGTTATAGTGCTTGTTCTGAGTGCACCTGGCTACCATCTCTAACTCTAAATATTTGCTACCAGCTTCATATATTTTTTTTATTTATTTACCATTTAAAATCTTTTGTATACAGTCGCACACTAAAACCACAAGGTTTGCGCTGGAACGACCTAAGAGGATAAAATTTTGTTACAAAATAAATCAATATATTCTATATTAAAATTAGGTAGGTACTGTGGCGGAGTCGATACTCCTTCGCCACTGGCACGTTGTTTGCCGATTTATAATTAATAAATCGTAGATGTTTGATTTAGGAACGCGATCCGCGGGGTGACGTCAGAGAATAGGAGTTGACAGATACATTAGATGCACGACCGCCGCGCTGTACCATTGTATTTATTTGAGATTCACTATAAAAGAATATAAGTCTAAAAGTATCGAAGTATTTCATTTGTTGAGCTACGCCCTAGACGATCCCGGCGGTCGTCACATGGTGGAGGCGCCGACGGACCGTCAAGCTGCCGCCTCGAGAAGAAAATTCCCAAAAGTGTGAGTCCGTTCCGTTTCTTAGTATTACGTGCGGTGATGAGAAAATTCTGACTCTTATAGATACGGGTGCATCGGTTTCTGTGATTTCGAAATCATTGGCCAATAAGTTGGAAAAGCAGTTCGATTCATGCAACGTCCATGTGAAAGCCGTCAACGGTGCGAGATTGGCAGTCATCGGGACGATGAAGTTGAATATTTTGATCGAGAGTGTGGTATTTGTCCAGAATTTTTATGTGATAGACAGTATTGGTCAAGATATGATACTGGGTCAGGATTTTTTGTTTTGCAATGGTGCAATTGTAGATTTTACAAATGGACAGTTACGTGTAAAAAATATGTATTGTAACTTTGTTTCAAAGTCGGACATGTTGAATGTAAATAATTCTATAGAATGTGTACGGTCAGACACAGAAGTTTTATCGAAATGTGATTATTTATATTTTTTAAAACAAATAACGGATAATGATAAGTATTTGTACGAGTCATGCATAGCGGTCGCAAACATGAACGTAGAGTTTAATTTGTTTAAAGGTTTGCAACAAAACGAGTGCAGCGATTTGAATCGGTTACTATTAAGTCATCGGTCGCGATTTGCTTTCAATAATGACGAATTAGGGGAATGTGAACTCGTAGAGGTGAAAATAGATACGGTCGATGAGATCCCAGTTCATAGAGCTCCTTATAGGGTATCTCGCGAACAGCACAACATTATTTTGGAACAAGTTGCGGAAATGTTAAAAAATGGCGTAATCCGGGAATCTAGAAGTCCGTATGCGTCACCGGTGGTATTAGTTAGGAAGCCAGATGATACGTGGCGGTTTTGTGTTGATTTTCGTAAGCTGAATAAAAAGGTTGTTACAGATTCTTATCCTTTACCGATAATAGATGATTTGATTTCACATTTAAATGGTGCAAAATATTTCGCTGATCGAACGAACTACTGCCAGAAGTGCGAGACAAATTAGATAAAAAAAACATTAGGAATTAATTAAAATCATACTTTTTAAGCACCTGACAAGATTAACAAAAATTTATTCCGTAAAAAAAAAGTTTTATCTTCATTTACTCTTTTCCTCTATCGTACTAATAGTTAAGTACTGTGACGACCGCCGGGATCGTCTAGGGCGTAGCTCAACAAATGAAATACTTCGATACTTTTAGACTTATATTCTTTTATAGTGAATCTCAAATAAATACAATGGTACAGCGCGGCGGTCGTGCATCTAATGTATCTGTCAACTCCTATTCTCTGACGTCACCCCGCGGATCGCGTTCCTAAATCAAACATCTACGATTTATTAATTATAAATCGGCAAACAACGTGCCAGTGGCGAAGGAGTATCGACTCCGCCACAGTACCTACCTAATTTTAATATAGAATATATTGATTTATTTTGTAACAAAATTTTATCCTCTTAGGTCGTTCCAGCGCAAACCTTGTGGTTTTAGTGTGCGACTGTATACAAAAGATTTTAAATGGTAAATAAATAAAAAAAATATATGAAGCTGGTAGCAAATATTTAGAGTTAGAGATGGTAGCCAGGTGCACTCAGAACAAGCACTTGTGATGTAAAAAATAAAAAAATAATAAAAATTTTAAATTGCAATGGAATGTGATATGATGTAGATGTTGAGTAACCTTTGATCAGGTGGGCCAAAAATAAGGGTTTGTTATACAAAAAAATCTAAGTTCGGGCGCCAGGCTCACCTGTTATAAATGCACGGATTCTGCGGTAAAGATAATTAGTCTTTTAATCATAAGGGCAGGTTTATGTTTAATAAAAAAAACTATGTACTCTTGTTGTGTTTATTGTTTATGTCAAATAGAGCCTTAAGGGCGTTTACAAAATGCTTTTTAATACCAATTTTTAAATGAACTTATAATAATCTTACATGCTGATAACAATTTAGAACCTATGATTTTAAAAGTTGTTGCTACTTGTGAGAATAAAAATTTTAGAAAATGAGTGAGGATTCAGATACCTGGCTGGCCATTGTGTGATAGGTGTTAAGGGCAGATGTTGTTACCTCTGTTTTGTCATCACTCACATGGGTGGCGTGGAAATTTGTCTCCCAAAATCTCACATGCAGTCAGTCAAACAATATCGTCTCAAGACGACTAAAGATTACGTGCTGAAGCCGTAGCTACAGTGGTAATAAAAGTAAATGTGAAAATAGAAATGTGGAAATGTAAAAAGTGAACGTAGAAAGTATGGAAATGTGGCATATTCCCAATGTTCGTGTTAATACAGTATAATTGTAGGCTTCATGCCTTTTTATTAAAAGGGGCTCAGGGCCTAAGATCCTGGCCGATTAAATTATCGTTTCCAAAAATGCATCTTCCTGTTTGAAGATAGGTCGTCAAGTGAAGTTTGACAGGTGACAGTTGTCAAAGACACTTTTTTTTTTAATTTTCCCATTGATAGGGAAGGCAAAGGGGGATAAAGCCGTACAGCCATTTTGTCCGAGCCTCATGGTGAGGAGTTATGAATCATGATTCACAAAAACTCATGTGACATGCAAATCATGTTACATTTCCCCCTTCCCCACGAAAAGCATCGAGAATCGAGGCTGACGTTCGAAACCCAAAACAAACAAAAATAAAAACAAAACCAACACAACAAAAGGTCAAAAATATCTAAACAAACCACCAAAACCAAAATACCCCAAACCTAAGTTTGTAAAAGAACTTAGATAATACCCTACACCAACAAAAACAAATAACGAAACCAATAAAAACTAAATCCTGTTTATAGAGATCAGTTGGACACCCTAGTCACTGACTCAAAACAACATCCTATCTATCCGTCCTTCCATTTGTTGAGATCAGTTGGACACCCTGGTCACTGACTCTAAACATCTTCCTAACAATCCTTCTATTTTTATTGAGATCAGTTGGACACCCTCGTCACTGACTCATCGTCTCTACTCGTCTTTTTTTTTAATGGTGAGATCTGAAAACAAAATGTTTAACAGACTCCATAAGCACTATCATGGTCGGCACAACTCCACCAACTTTCCGAACATGAAGCGAAAAAGGCGTAATGTGACCAACAATACGGGTACACAAAACAAAAAACACAATCACGGCCGGCACAACACCACCAACTTTCCGTACATGACGTGGAAAAAGAATGTGAATGATCCAACAATACGGGATCACACATCAAAAAGCAACACAATCATGGCCGGCGCAACACTACCAACATTCCGTACATGATGTGGAAAGAAAAAAATGTATGTGGGTTCCAACAATCCGGGAACACGCACATAACAAAAAACAACACAATCATGGCCGGCACAACACTACCAACTTTCCGTACATGATGTGGGAAAAAATGTGTATGAATCCAACAATTCGGGACCATACAAAAAGAACCACCAGACACAAGTCTGAGGAAAAAGTGAAAATAGGAAAATCCGGTATTTGCTCAAGCAATAAATTGTCCAATCCGAGTTAACCTAATAACTAAGACTAACAAAAATATGTCTACAAAAGGACAAAAAAAAACACAAAAAGAATGTCTAATAAAAAGACAAAACAAATTATACAAAAATGTACAGAATAATTTGTACAAGAGATTTGTTACAACAAAAGGCAACAATAATATATACAAAAAATATTAAAATCTTATGATGCTAATGGAAATATGTTGTCTGGAGACTAATTCAGATATAAGTTAAGCTGAGTCATTATAATTATGTATTATTGTTAAGATATACTGGTGAAATTACTTAATTAAAATTTTTAAAAGCTAAGTCATTATTTATTAAATAAATTTTAATTTTGAAAATCTGTATTTTATTTTAACAACACTAATTTAACTAATTTTTAATTGTCATTAATTGCAAATTGAATTACTTCCTTTCATTCTTCCACATTCATAGACCCAAACCAAACATTCATCACACTACATATATCTCTCAGAGGGTCATAAATAAGTCAAATTACAAAAAAAACAAGGTCAAAAATAAATTTTAAACTTTAATAATATCCTTAACATGATATCTACCAGTAGTATTTTTATCTAAGTCTTTAAGTAAATAAACATTATTGGAAATTTTCTCTATGACTTTACATTTAACAAATTTTGGAGCAAATTTAGCTGAAAAATAATGAGCAGCATTAGACTGAACGAAATTTCGCCTCCAAACCACATCGTTAACCCCATAAGAAGTGACAAGACGACCTCTATTATAATAAGAAGCATTACGCTTATAAGCTTTAAATAAAGAAAGAACAACTTTCTTAAAAATTTCTTCAAGTGAAGAAAGAGATTTTGCAAAACCAGAACGATCTACAACATCGATCTGTGTTAAATTATCAAAAGAATTACTAAAACGGTGTAAAGAAGCATCAAAAATTAATTCTCTCCCAAACATGAGAAAATTAGGAGTAAATTCAGTAGCTAAATTAACACTACTATTCAAGGCTAATTGAACATGAGGTAAGAATTTTGACCATGTTCTGTGATCATCACGAACAAAACAAGAAATACAAGTCTCAATTGACTTGTTATAACGTTCCACAGGATTATTCTGCGGGGTATAAAGTGTATTATAAAATATTTTATTAATATTATATCCCTGAAGGAATTCTACAAAATTTTTAGAAGTAAATTGTGTACCATTGTCACAAATCAAAACTTTAGGACAACCAAACTTAAGAAAAACATCTTTCTCTAAAAATTTACAAATTGATTTGGTAGTAGCATTGGCTAAAGGAAATAACCAGCAATATTTAGTAAAAACATCTACAATAGATAATATAAATTTATGACCAGAATAAGTTTTTGTTTTCTAGTACGTAAAAGGAATTCAAGTTGGTAATCCAAATCAAGTTTATCAAAATGTTTAAGCGAAGCTACTTTAATTTCAAACCATGACTTAACATGAGAACGAACAACACGATACCATTTTTTAGCTAAATCTGTAAGAAAATCTGAAAAAGAAGTCACAACAAAGTGTTCATCAACATCTCTTGAAACTATATATTCTTCAACGTTTGAAATAAATTCTCTAACACAAGACTTACCGTCAAAAGTTATTTTACTTTTAGAAAAATCAGGACGCTTAAAATATCCATGTTTAGCAGAACTACGAGCAAATAAATCATTAGGCAACTGTGATCCACTAGGCAAGCAAGAATCCAGCAAAAAAGATTGTGCAACATTATGAGTATGATCCAAGCGAGGAGGTTCTTCAGAAATTGTAATTAATTGTGATTCCAAGTCACGCGGAAATACAGTAGAAATTAAGTCAGAAGTGTCAGTAGCAACAGTAATGTATTTGTGTGATGGACCAGCAGAAGCAGGCTTATCAGTGTCCATAGTGACAAAGTTTTACTAATAGTATGATATGGTAACGCTATTTCAATATCAATTTAATCAAAGTAAATAGTTGTAAGCGGAAATCTATTCTAAATCTAATGTGTAAATGTATTACTATTAATTTGCAAAGCAAACAAATGCAACAACTTTTCACAAATGTACCTCTTATATCCAAAACATTATTATAAAAAATGTTATTACAAAAAACTTTCAATATAAAATAAATTTCTCAAAAATTTAACTACTTAATACAAAAATCAATATTTTATAAGTTACATTTTGTAAGTTATATTATAATAAGCAAAAGTCAAATTTATTATTGACAACAAAATGATAAGTTAAAATTAAACTTGAAAATAACCTCAAAACTTTAACTGAATAACTTGTTATAAGTTTACATAAAAAATTCAATAAAAACTCTCAAATGTTTGGCAGAATATGAAAATTCTTAAACAATAGCTTCTTCACATCAATATCTAAATGATATCTCAAAATACAGTTAATGTTTAATTATCAAAACACATGGAAAAATGAAAGTCATTCTTACACAAAAATATGGGAAAAATAAATAAGTATACACAGAACATTTTTTATTGGGAAATATACCACTATATAATGCAAATAATTGAATCTAATATTGAAACAAACAATTGTTTTGTATAATGAAAAATTATAGCAAAAAATTAGGTCAAATGCAACAACTTTAAAATCCACACAACAAAGTTACATAGGTAAACAATATTCAACGTCCCTGTTCTAAGGCGACAATTGTGATGTAAAAAATAAAAAAATAAAAAAATTTCAATTCCAATGGAATGTGATATGATGTAGATGTTGAGTAACCTTTGATCAGGTGGGCCAAAAATAAGGGTTTGTTATACAAAAAAATCTAAGTTCGGGCGCCAGGCTCACCTGTTATAAATGCACGGATTCTGCGGTAAAGATAATTAGTCTTTTAATCATAAGGGCAGGTTTATGTTTAATAAAAAAAACTATGTACTCTTGTTGTGTTTATTGTTTATGTCAAATAGAGCCTTAAGGGCGTTTACAAAATGCTTTTTAATACCAATTTTTAAATGAACTTATAATAATCTTACATGCTGATAACAATTTAGAACCTATGATTTTAAAAGTTGTTGCTACTTGTGAGAATAAAAATTTTAGAAAATGAGTGAGGATTCAGATACCTGGCTGGCCATTGTGTGATAGGTGTTAAGGGCAGATGTTGTTACCTCTGTTTTGTCATCACTCACATGGGTGGCGTGGAAATTTGTCTCCCAAAATCTCACATGCAGTCAGTCAAACAATATCGTCTCAAGACGACTAAAGATTACGTGCTGAAGCCGTAGCTACAGTGGTAATAAAAGTAAATGTGAAAATAGAAATGTGGAAATGTAAAAAGTGAACGTAGAAAGTATGGAAATGTGGCATATTCCCAATGTTCGTGTTAATACAGTATAATTGTAGGCTTCATGCCTTTTTATTAAAAGGGGCTCAGGGCCTAAGATCCTGGCCGATTAAATTATCGTTTCCAAAAATGCATCTTCCTGTTTGAAGATAGGTCGTCAAGTGAAGTTTGACAGGTGACAGTTGTCAAAGACACTTTTTTTTTTAATTTTCCCATTGATAGGGAAGGCAAAGGGGGATAA
The DNA here is from genome assembly GCA_955850985.1 of Elophila nymphaeata. Taxonomy (NCBI): domain Eukaryota; kingdom Metazoa; phylum Arthropoda; class Insecta; order Lepidoptera; family Crambidae; genus Elophila; species Elophila nymphaeata. The sequence goes on along the minus strand of OY039076.1, from coordinate 10,997,953 downwards.
AGCCGTACAGCCATTTTGTCCGAGCCTCATGGTGAGGAGTTATGAATCATGATTCACAAAAACTCATGTGACATGCAAATCATGTTACACACTATAACCAACCAAACTAAGCACTTTGTACAGCTGGGCATTTTTGGCTTGATTTGGTGGGCGAACCACCACACATAGACCTTACGAGGAAGATTTTTAAAAGCAAATAACCTATTAACAAAAACCTTTTGAAATGCCATTCTCTTCATCCATCGTCTTCGGCGTATTTCCCAATACTCATTTCATGGTCGTTTCCAATATTTATTTCGATCTAGATTAACGCTACAGTTGCCTTTATTAGAAAATGCTTGAAAAATAAAGACAGGAAAGAATTCGATTTGTTCCGGAGCCTTTCAAAATGACTAGGCATTAAGTGTTCAGCCCAATACTACGGTTGAACGGTTTTTGCTATCATTAGCTTCGCTACTTCTTTGTAGAGGCAAAGGGGAAAGAAATAAAGATCGACTTGTTATTTCCTTATTCCAACATTATCTGGTGTCGGTGAGGTGCTTAATGCGTTCTGTTGCAAATGTAAACCTATAGCTTGTGGTCAGTAACTGCATACAAAATTTTTCATCTCGATTTACGAACATTTAAGCCTTTAATAACTTTTTGAAATTGAAATATAAAGAGAACAAAATATGATCATAAAAACAAACTATATTTATGTACCTATACTCCAACCTGGGAGTTCGATTAGTATTCAATAACCATAAAAAGCCTGTCCTCTTCGAAACTCGCGGTTTTTCATTCGTAGCATAACCTAAGGTGGACGGTATGCGTGTTTGCCATAATTGTCTAATGAATAAATTATCAGATCTCATTGTAAGCTTCGTCGTAGCAACCACAATTTGAAACTTTTTAATTAACTTAATCACCAAACACCTCTATAACTTTTGAGTCACAGCCTCTACTCAAAATTCATTAAAATAATTGTGTTGAATATTAATAATTACCATCTCAGACGACTAGCATTGCTTCACTTAACCCGACACTGCTTCACTTGAGTATTTTTGACCAAATAGAAAAGCACTGAAAGCATTACAGTAGTTTTCTATTGAAGCCCAATTTAATTTAAATTGAATTATCCACCTTTTCATGATATGAAAGGGATATCATGAAAAGGTTGAAAATTAAATTTAAATTAAAATGCTATTAATTCAAAATAAAACTTTGTACCGTAACAGAAATTGGGTTTTTGTTTTCAAAACATATTATAGTGCACAAACACGTTATCCGAATGAAAACTTCAGTTCCTGAAATGTAAGCCTCGTGACAGCTGTCTGGTCAAATCTCAGTTAGCTTACGTAAAATCGCCCATTCCAATGGGCTGAACTGCCAGTCGAAACAAGGCATTGTAATCCTGTTGTGTTAATCAGGATTTCGCATAATTATGACATTTTCAGTTCAGTCCTTATAAAGAGTTTCCTTTACCATGGGAAACGAACATAGCCAAAGAACATTTTATAAAAACCCATAAATACTTTGAGAAACCATTAAAAGAAAACTACATTGTTAGTTTGTATGCAGTTGGCGTAGGCGCTAGGGTTAATATAGGGTATACATTATTAAAAGATCTCGCCTTATCTAGAAATTCCGTAATTTTGTACTGAAATGTGTATCTGAAGCGGTTCCGCTAGAATTTTACCAAATAGGACTGACTAGACACGGTAGTGGAGGTGAGGGTAGATGCATTACCCAGCCATTGTTCCTGCAACACTATGGATTTGTCTCCTCTTAACAGGTTTACAAGTTTCTGAATGGAGAGTAAAATTACCGAACAATTATATATTATATATAATTATATTAATATATATATATATATATGAAACTATCGTTTCATATATCAAGTAAAATCGAAATGCATCTTGCATCCTATACGTGTGTACAAACGTTAAGTTTGTCACTAAATAACAGCGTGTAAACTTAAAAACTCAACAAGTTAAATCAGATAGTTACATTCGTCTCAAATGTAGGTAGACAAAATATTTCATTTACTGATATTAAAACGGATCTTTCTTAATTTTGATCGATGTTGACCAACGGCATAGAGACAATTTAAGAGTCTATAATATCACTCTTATAGGAAAAATAATAGGTTAACAGGTAAACATTTCGTAGTAATAGACATAAGCCATTATACCAGAGGCATTTCTTGATTAGTGACAAGATAATAATTAAGATAATTCGATATCACCCTGAACACATTCTCATAACTTATTATTTTATTTTATTTCTTCTGATCGAAGACTCTGGTGACGGAATGCAGAAGATGATGATGATAGCAATAGTGATGATAATAATGATGATGGCAAATATATGATTTCTTCGATCACGATGTCGAGTACGTACATATATTGCACAAGTTGTAATTACAAAACGCTCCATAATAATTTTAATGCTATAACTGGCCTCAATTTGAAATAGCTAATTGCATTAGTGAATCCATAATGAGATTATTAAATAGGCCCTGGGTTTCCAATATCGGCTTAAAGTGCGATTGAATTTTTAATATCGTGTCAATGTAGCGATTGGCTATTGCGTTAAAGCTGACCCTGTTAAAATTGTAGCCGCTACACATATAGAATTCGTAAAATCCATCAATAGTTTTAGTTTATAATGCGCTAAATGTATTTAACATTCAGCGCATTATCAACTAAAATTATTGATAAGGGCAAAATGCAAAACTTGTTTAATGGAATTGTTATTTAGAGAAGGACAATGTAAGGTACATAGTATTAACATAAAAGAGATAAGACCGCTTGTAAAAATTGATATATAAAAAGTAGTTTCATTAAAATTACAATAAAATTATTACATGTCTCATAATACAATCAATTAAATGTAATACCAACTTTACTCGGTAACTCGTGTAGTTACCAAGTAAAGATAAAAATAATTATCTATTATAATAATTTTGATAAAGCTTAATGTCCAGTAATAGAGCTTTTTTTCGTTAAATTAGGTATCCAATATAATTAAACATTTTAGTAAAATACCTTATGTAGTGTACGATAAATAATGTATAGGTATTAGTTTGGTCAAATACATTTCATATATTTAACACACACGGAACACAATATAAACCTATTTTATTAAGGCCCAATATTCGACTATGTTCTAACCCAAGCACACATTATCAGAAACCGCAACATCTCTGGAACGGACGCTTTGGCATAACATTCCCCGGGGACTCCGTGGATAAAACTAAAGTGGTATTTAAGCGTAGCGAAATTCAAAGAAACCTTTAAGAATAATGAGCTTAGGAATGAGCTCAGCTTAGGAAGAATGACGTAAATAAAATTGCTATTGTAATGTAAAATATTTTCTTTGTAATAATTATTTATTATTTTGATTTGATGGTTTATTCCATTGAATAGGTAAATTCAATTAGAATATAAAAATCATTAAAACCTTGTATGTTGTGTTGTGGCTAGTATTATTACATAAAGTTGTCCAGGAAAATGTAATTTCATTGGTAATGATCTTTTAAATCCGTTCAGTGAAGAAGATTCACACGTATGTAATTAATTTTAGAGTGTTAGTTCATTGTTTGAAATTTAAACTTGAAAGAGTCTAATTAAGAACATTTAGTCAGTGTCAGATTAGTATTAAAACTACGCAAATACAAAAACAAGCAGGAAACATTGACGCAACTACGGAATAAATGAACCAAGCGATACTCAGCAACGTAAATGATCACAAGAAAATGCTTGACTTCATTCCATTTCTGAATCCGACCAACGAAGTGGAGGAATTTAATCGTTTAAGTCGAAGGATTAACTTTTTCGACAAATGAAATTATCCTCTAGTGACAGACAGTGGAATGAACTGGACATACGTTATAATTATTCCGCAAAAGTTTTGACTTTCTCACCAAGAGTTAATTCTTTGAGAAAATTTTCATCAGTCCATTGGTTTATAATTATTAGTAATGTTAGTGTAAATCATAAATTCGTAAGCATTCGTATTAGAATAACGAATTTATGACATACACTAACAATACTAATTCTATCCTAATGTTGTTGTATTTTTTTTTCTCCTTTTTCATTTGACCAAAGTTTTTTTATGCACTATGCGGTTGCAAAAATTTACGTGAGCCACAGATAAAATCGCAATTACCAATTATAAAAGAGTATTTCAGAGCAATAATAAGTATGTGTACTATTAAATTTTCTAAACAGTAGTGTTAATAGTTCACCAAATACCTCTAAGCTGTTGGCCTAATATTTAAGTAACATTATAATCAAGTATTCTGTTTGTGCTTCTTTAAGTACACACGCTGGTAAAAGGTTAGAAAGCACGAACATTTCACTCATTAAAATGAAAGCAAATTTTTATGCATGGAAAAATATTTCTTCAAACTCTCGCTCCGAACCGAAGCTCTTTAAATGTGAATACAAAATGACAGCACTAATGCGGCGCGATAAACTAATTTCCTTTTCCATTTGAAGCGGCCTGGATGCAGCCATCAAAGTTGATGCGCGCAAATTAGTTGATGCATGGGAAGCGACTCGGAGAAATGGGATGATTTACGGAGGGATTATTTTTTCACGTGCTTTTAGGCTTTCGAATGTAATGGATAGCTTAGGTTAAAGGTCTTCAGGAGAACTGATATCGACAAAATATTTATTTTTAGTACCTAATAGAAAATATTGAAAATTTATTTGGAAAGTGCAGCCATTGCGGATAGCCTGAAATGTTTTATGAAGTAGGTTGAGTAGTACTTATTAAATCTCACCATAAGTGAAGTGGTTTTTAAGTATTTGCAGTTTTTAAAGGTGATGGTATTGGAGGAGGGATGGAGAAGTTCGTGCGTTCTTCTTAACGATCACGAAAGTTAAGCTATCAAGTGCGCGGTCGGTACTCGGATGGGTGACCGGTTTCCTCGGTGCTTCGGAAGGCACGTTAGCTAGTGGTACTGGGTGCTGTCGAAAGTTAGCAGTCGTTCCCAAAGAGGGTTTGTGACAGACAGGCGGCAACGAAGCAGAGTAGGAGAAAGGGTGATGGTATTAAGTAGAATATAAATAGTAATTTGTTTAACAATGAGAAAATTTTACTTTAGCTGCTAGTGCTGACTTTAAATCAGGAACCAGCGGAGTAGTCTAGTATTGAATCACGAGCGTGTAGTACCACTAGTACTGAGCACAGTGAGTGATTTATAGGCACGAGACTGAAAACGAGACCGAAAAATTTTCTCTCGTGTGAAACATACAATGTTTCACCTCCCCCAGCGAGAAAATTATAATAGAAAAACAAGGCAAATATTACGCTAAAATTTTTCATTAGAAATTTTAAGTAATATTACTGCCATTATTTAAATTGAACGTTAGCGTCTTGTTTGGAACTCGAAGCAAAAAGCGTTTTTGCTTCGAGATTTTACAAACCAAATGAGCTCTTTTCGTGCTGGTGAGGTAAAAACTATAACACTGCGTGTTGTCTTTGAACAATTAAAAAATAATCAACCTATTATAACGTCAATTGAAAGGAAGGACTTGTCTACGATACTATTTATATTTAAGTAAGTAATTTTCATATCACTGTTTATTATGAATTCTGCTTTCAGGTAAGCGTAATTGAACAAGCGACATCATGCATGATTCAGTCAGCTCTTAAGGTAAATAAAACATATTGCGTAACCAAGATTTCATTCGGAAGTGCCTCATACATTTATAATGTGAACGAACGTTATTTTATAGATTATTCTTCTGACGCGAAACATGACATGGCTGCAAAATTTATGTTGGATGAATATAATTGACAGCGGCAAGTTAAGAAGTCTGTGAACAAATGTGGCACTTATTCTTTTAATTGATTCGTATTTTACTTATGCGCTGCTCTCAAATTATTTTGAGTCATGGTTCATGGTTTTTAATACGGTGAAGTACAAATTTGGACGATTCGACGCGGGCAGGTGTCTGGGATTTCATAGGACTTCATATAAAGAATTCTAAAATTCATTTCATTCGATTCGCTTGGCGTGTTCAGCTCGGCTAAATGTGCGTATGTGGGCGACAGTTTGCAACCTGTCACTAATTTTAGGCACTACATGACCCATAATGCCAGATTTAGTTTTATGTGTATGTATAACCAGATATTAACTAGAGCTCTGCCGGACCCTTTTTCAGATTAGAAGCGTGACTGTCTGTATGTATTCACAATACAAAATAGTTAGCACAAAATCCGTCCTCGTCAAAAAGGCATAGCGGGAGAACAGGAAACGTCTATCCCATAATATGTCACAGAGTTATTGTGAGTGTAAGATTTTTGTTATTTCCTTTTACAAGTAATCTTTGTTGGTTTACCAGACTTTCTCATTTCTGAATAAACTCAAGGAAATCCTACGTATCCAGTTAGTCATTGGAGCCCAATATTACGATCACGACCTCTATAAACCAACATTCACAGGGGTCGAATCACAAGAGAATCGTAAATTGTTTATAGTCACTGAAATTTAAATTGATTTTTTATTTTATACTCTGCTCATTCACAGCCTACGGGGAGCACAGACCAAATAATGAAAGTACAGACGGAGCTGCGAGGAAAAACCTGAGGCCGGTTTTATATCTATGTTTCGTTTTCTAAGTTTCGTTACACACCTATGTGTGCATGTAGCTGTATACGTACTCTAGCGACGGGTTGGGTCTAGTTTTATTTTGCTGGCCTCAGTTTTTCTATACTCTTTAATTTGGTTTGAGACGGAAAAAAGAGAGATTGAAATAGTTATTTATTATACAAGAGTGGAAAGTTCCTTTTTAACCGCGTGCTCGATTTGGATGACCGAGCAAGCGAAGGATTCTAAAGTTGAATCACGAGCGCAGCGAGTGATTCTAAATTAGAATCCTGAGCGTCAGCGAGGGAAACAAACGAGCACAAGGTGAAAAATCTTTCCACTCGAGTGCAATACGTAACTTTTCATCCCACCTCAGCGAGGAAATGACAAAATGAATAGTTATTTATTATACAAGAGTGGAAAGTTCCTTTTTAACCGCGTGCTCGATTTGGATGACCGAGCAAGCGAAGGATTCTAAAGTTGAATCACGAGCGCAGCGAGTGATTCTAAATTAGAATCCTGAGCGTCAGCGAGGGAAACAAACGAGCACAAGGTGAAAAATCTTTCCACTCGAGTGCAATACGTAACTTTTCATCCCACCTCAGCGAGGAAATGACAAAATAATCTTCATTCTAATCATAAATTTGGCACCATAGAGGTTACATTAAATAGGTTTAATGACGTTTTGAATTTACAATTATATTGAGTACTCATTATATGTGATGTTCTAAATTCAAATCTACTTTGCCGCTCAAGCGAATAAAATAGAATTTTCCAGCCAGATTTCGAAGCGCAAAATTACACTTTCCGAGGTGGTGGGATGAAAAAAGAATTTTTTCACAATTTAAAAAGTTCTAATCATAAATTTGGCACCATAGAGGTTACATTAAATAGGTTTAATGACGTTTTGAATTTACAATTATATTGAGTACTCATTATATGTGATGTTCTAAATTCAAATCTACTTTCTTTTATGAAGTAGGAAGCACTTTCCGAGGTGGTGGGATGAAAAAGATATTAAAATTTGATTATCCGAAAAAAAAAAATGTTTTATACTCTACTTTGAAATGAGTCTACAAAATTCAAAATTTAGAATTATTCGTAACCTTTCCAAAGAACTTTGACATTCCCCTATCAACTAATTGTGACAAATAGTACTTACGATCATCATCAATAGCTCCTAATATAATGCCCCCACCGAGGGGCCCGAGCCCACAGAACACAGACTCGAGCCTACTCCACATTATGGGCGATTAGGCCTTAGTCAACCACGTTGGCCAAGAGCGGGTTGGTCAACTTTACACACAGCCTAAGAATTTCTTCATAGGTTGTGTGCAAGTTTCCTCGACATTTTCCTACGATATTTTCCTTCACCGTAAAAGCCTCAATTAGACGTACATTGAATTCAAAATTTGAAAACACATTGGTATGTGGCGGGGTTCGAACCGGTGGCCCCCGGGTGGAAGACAACGCTCTTACGCACTACGCCCTCGACGCTTCTACTTACTGGCTCGCTGTTACTTACGATAGATGATATAACATTTAAAAAGAATGAAGTAGATTTCTTCATACACCTCTTTGGATATTTCACTATATGAAGTAATAGTCACAAAATAGATTAAATAAATATTTTGTTTTTGTAGTAGTTGTAAAGATTTATAGGTTTATTTGACTTTGATTTTGAATGCGAGATAAGTTTACGTCTACACATCCACTTCGCGATATATTTTTTATTCTCAGCCATAGCGGTCACAGCAATCTATTCGGTGAGTTCGTTCACTTGCATTAACATAACTAAAGGGTCCGATATATAAAAGTCTCTGGAAGGTCACTTGATAAAAACGACAGCTTGGGAATATAGTATTGACTATACTTGCAATTTTTATACAGTAGAGAGCAGACTAGCCTTTCTTAGCGAGAAGAATAATATTAGATGTAATTTGCGTTGGATTTCAATTTAACGTTTCAGTTTTGGGGTAAATATTTTGTAAGTGAATCTGCAAAAGATCTTTGAGGAGGTCAATGACTTCGTGGTCGTGTATTCTTCGTAACAATCACGAAAGCTAAGCTACCCAGTGCGCGGTCGGGACTCAGATGGGTGACCGAAATTTTTTATCTCAATTTTCCTCCTTGCTTCGGAATTTGTTTACACATATAGCTACATTTAGGTCATACAGTATCCCAGAATACTTACAGGTTACCATCCTGTAGCCTATATTGTTTGATAGTAGATGACAAATCACCTTTTAGTACTTTTACTTCACGAATGCGGGTAAGTTATAACTGTTTGTGTAAACATCATACAGATAAAATAAAATACTAATATTTGGACGACAAATTAGATCATATAACATTAGGTGCATTTAAATCTATTAATAAGTGACCTCAGTCGAATCGAATACGGAATCTCAAGACGGAGGTCAAAATTTCAATTTCCTACCGGAAAAGATAAATTTCTCCGCAGTTATTGAAGTTTCTTTACCTCGCACAGACGCTTGCCACTCCACGATTGATTACACTGTCTGTTGGATAAATAAAATAAGCCACCCCTTTTGAGGGATTCTTCCACTTCTTGTCGTATTTTCCTCATTTTCGTTACGCAGGATAGTTGAGTTGGGCTGCCTTTAATATGACGGTGAAGTAATGAAGCTGTTGTATAAGATACTGGTGGAATTCGTATCTTTCTGCTTTCATTTTTATCACTTTCGTATCAAGTATATTATCTTTAGGTTCTTCAATAAATATATTTCCAATTTCTTTATTTTAACATTGATTGAATGATATTCATCAGAATGTCTGAGCGATATAAGACTTTGTTCTGAATGTTTCCGGAAAGAAATCGATGAAAAAACGTTGTATAGTAATGTTGTTTATACATTTCAGTTCAATGTACTTAAAAATTCTTTTACTCATTTTTGCTTAGGTACATTTCAGGACTGCGCTAAGAATTCAGCTTTTATGTAAATGAGTTCATGCTTTAGTAGCCTCATCGAAGTGCAAACTATCGTGCTATAAAGCGTAACTGGAGAACATCAATATAATTCATATTTCCATTAGAGAAGCTATGAATATAACTTGAATGAGTTCACGAAAGCACCTTGGAAGTTTGGGCTGTAAGGAAATTTCTGGCTGCAGTAATAACTTCGGTAGTAAATGGATCATCATCGTGAAATTGGGATGTCATTATAAACGTCATATTTTCGCAATCTTATATTAAATTATGATATAAAATTTTTAGGTTTTATAGTATAGAATTTTTTCTCCACCACTATTTAAACAATAAAAATGAAATAGATGTAACTATTTATAGCAGCCTAACACAGGAGCGATTCCATCCAGAACTTTTGAATAGACAGAAGATACCAAATCAGATGAGAGAAGTTAAATATCACCTATATACATAAATATGGCATTTCAATAATAGACATAAATAGTCAGAAAAGTTTAGTTTCTAGCAGTAGCAATAAAAATGAAAAATAAGTAGGTTACAAAATATCATTTTGAATTTACTATAGCTATTCTCAGTTAAGAGGATATCAGTGCGCACGTCTTCACACAAACGGATAAAATGTTTTCATACTCCTATTTCTTATCCGATCTTTATGATTTACTAGCTTCTGCCCGCGACTCCGTCTGCGTAGTGTCAATATAAATTATAACCTATATGTTATTCTGACGTATGAGGTATATTATTGTAAAGTTTCATTCAGTAGTTTTTACGTGAAAGTGTAACAAACACATTAGATATACATCCATACAATTTTTTGCGTTTATAATATTAGTAGCATTAGAATGTTTTTAAGAAAAAGAAAAATATATGTCTGTACGGTTTCTTTTTTTTTCAAAATTCGACACACATTTGATTTTGAATAAAAATCGAATATCGAATAAAGGAAAACTTACAGACGTAGTATTTTAGTACATTAAAAGTATTCTAAAATATCATGAACATCGGATATGAATTAGGGGTAAGAATGCGTTTTCTACTTTTATGTTATTTTGTATGAAGATGCTGCTCGCCGTACTCCTTATAATCTTGTTTATAAGAACTTTTATATGCTAAGCAAAATGTGTTTTCCTAAACTAAAATAAGCTGATTGCTATGAGAAACATTTTTCTCATAACTATCTTCATATTCAACATTGTATCTTATTTTATGAAAAGAATTTTCATCGAATAGCAGAAAAACATTAGCTTTATCCTTGTATAACACTTTCTACAACTATATTTTATAGGAAAACATTACATTTTAGTGTTAACGCAAATTAAAGTGAGATTCAGGAGTATTTGCAGTGGTGAGAAAATTGCAGGAACATTTTATTGCTTTAATCTTTGGTTTAATCTAAGCCCACTACCAACTGGTTCAACTTATTGCGCTGTAAATAAGGGCTTGCTTAAGATAAAATTAATTTTTAACCGACTTCAAAAAAGGAGGAGGTTTGACTGTATGTTTTTTTTATGTTTGTTACCTCATAACTCGTTATTGGTTGGGTGGACCGATTTTGAAGATTCTTTCGACCTTTGGAAGCTAGAGATTGTCATGTGGTGCCATTTAAATTTGATCGACATCTGACGAGTAGCTATCTTCATTTTTTTCACTTTCACCTCTAGGTAGTTTCCTGAAAATTTCTATACTTCAAACACTAAAAAGCAAAAAAATACGAAAAAATAAAAAAAGAGGTCGGTTCCAACCTCAATATTTGGATTTACGTTGTCACTTGTAATTGGCACCGCTCTCAAAAAAATAGTTAGTTTTTATAAACTTTTTTTTATTCCTCCGTTTTTAGTTTTTTTTATTTAGATTGAGTCTATAAGTCTGAATATTTCATTGAGTAGTTAAATTATTATTATACTTATGTATCTTTGCGTTTAGGATTTTGTTAAATTGGTCCTCCGTCAACAGTTTAAAGCTAGTTGTTGATGCAATAGCTCCGCTTTAATTATCAATTAATAGGTATCCTTAAAACAACGGTTTGATGGTGAGTTGACGATAAGGCTGACAATCTTATAATGTTTTTCACTGCCTCACCAGTCGCCATCATGGGGTCTGATGCCATACATTTCTCGCCAAGCACCTCTCTAGATGCATTAGATTGTGTGAATTTCATAATCGAAAGCAAATTTTTAAGAAAAAGAAAATCAACTGAGGACATGGCTATATAGACAAGATTCTTTTCTAATAGGTAAGTAAAAAAATAAAGCAAAATGCTAGTTGCTCTGTCTATGCGTCTTCTACTAAAACATTTGCAGAGATCTTAAAGCAATGTACTAACTAAGTTCAGGAGTGCGCTATTTCGCGACGTTAAATCATTTCAACGGTTTGTTTAAACTTCCAACAACAACAACATCTCGTTTACTTGTCTCGTCGCCGTCTCGTATGGTCTAAATAGCCCCTGGGTGTGCTATTACTGGCAAGAGGCGAACGAGATTACCTGTCTGCTTACATTTCGTTTCTTCTATTTGGTTTTGTTCAGCTGCCTGTTCACATGAGGCCAGTCTTTTTATTCGCGTTCTTCCTTGGTTATCCTTTTATTTTACGCTAACGACTTTACGTCAAAAGTCGTATGAGAAAAAAGTATATAGGGTCTATATTCATTTGTCGAACAAAGCAATAAAGACAAGAAGGAGGTACGTGATGTAATTTTAAATGTCAAGAGACGAGTTATAAGTCATTTCAAACAACAGAATGTGTTCACTATGCCTAAGGCGAAAAACGTGTCGCTTGCTATCAGATTCGTAGCGTTAGATGTTTACGGGTCGTTATTGGACTGTAAGCAATAAAAGCCTTGCTATTATTTTTATGGGGAAAGTGTTTTTGGATGGTAGCAGTCAAGACAATAAAAACAGATCATTTGTTTTTTTTAACTGCCTTAAAAGGCTATCAGAAGAGTTTGATGGTGTGCTTATCCGTGACTCAATGTATAACATGTGCCTAAGCTTTGTGTGTAGTCGAATTATAGTACAAATTAAAACATAGACACATACAGACATCACGCTCATAATTCTAAAAGGGGTGAAGCAGAACCTTTGGTTACACATAAAGCCACATCAGTTCCACATCACAAAGTAGTGTCAGGTTACATACTAGCCTTTATAATTTGACCCACTGCTGGGACTCAAGGCCTCACCTTGTCATCGGAGGTTAAGGAAGTAGTCCACCACGCTTGCCCAATGCGGATTGGTGAACGGAGTATAAGGTGATCAATACCCCTTAGCTAATCCATTACTCGTCCCTTTACACGATATAGGGTGATGCTATTCTACTGTGTCGGCAATACACGGCTAGGACCATGAATGCTGGCTCGCGCAACGTGAACAAAGAATTTTGTATACTCATTTCTCTGTGGCACAATGAAGAAATGTATTTATCCAGCAGACAAATTCCTTCGTTGTTGCCTGTACGGCACCAGGTTGCTAGCCAAACTTTCAATGAGCAACCAAAATGCCACAAACCAGGACAGATGTTACACTCTAAATCATTCTTAGTAAGTAAGTAAGTCGATATACTGTAGATGTTAAAAAATCGGGAGTGGTCTCGTCTTAACTTTCTCGTATACCGGAAACGACTCAAAAGTTAATAGAAACCTTATATTTTAATATCATACATGCATGTTAAATTTTGGTCACCCATCCGAGTACCGACCGCGCACTTGGTTGCTTAACTTTCGTGATCGACGACTCAAAAGTTGATAAAAACTTTATATTTTGATGGCATACATGCATGTTAAATTTGGTTGCAATAAGTTAAAGCATACTCGATTTATCGTGCTAACACACATATACACACACAGACATAATTCTAAAAACGTGTTTTTTGGACTCAGGGAGGTCCGAAACGTGTAAATCCGTCAAAATCTCGAGGTCAAATTTTTTGACGATTACAAGACTTCCTCTATACTACTATACGTATACGAGAAAGTAAAAAAGAGTAACATAAATATAAGAACAAGGAAACTAATACACTAGGTCAACCTTAAATTGAGTTGTAATTACAAGTTTTATGGAATGTATTCGATTTCCAACCGAATCTGGCTGAGGTAGGCAACTTAAATCACTCTGAAAAGGATGCGAATACCCTAAAATTCGTACATACATTTGGCACGGGATATAAGGCTGGCATCATCCAGGCTTAGCACAAACGTTACGTGGGAATCCGGTACTGCGCGCACGGTACATTAGGCCGGGTGCAGACGTACAGGGAAACATGTCGATTTGAATGTGGAATATCGCAAGAACGCAGTTAAAGGATACTGTTATATGAGTTATTTCAATAGCGATGAATTTGCATTGAATTTGTTACTTCAATTGTTATAAGACTTTTTTGAACTTACAAATTATGTTTGAAACACGTGTTAATAATTTTCTTTATAGCGAAATGTTTCAAGCTTGTATACTAGATTAGATTTTTTGTTTAATATAAATCTGTCAGTATCAACTATCATACCGTAACTGGGCGATCATTATGCCTGGTGGTTCTGGTGCCGTACGAGATAGTTCTTCACACCTTTTTGAAGGGTCCTTGGGTGAAAGAATGAGGGAATATGTGTGCTGGATAATTATATTTCTTGATGTGCCACAGACAAAAGAGTAAACATTTTTTTTTGTTCACGTTGGAACCTGCCACAGTAAGACAATGACTACGCAAGCCAGCATGCATGGTCCTCAAATTACTCCAACTTTGTCCTTTTAAAATTATATTCAGTGACAAAATTGACATCCAAATAAATATCGCCTGTAAAGAACACAAATAGAATTCATGCCACAGTCCGTAAATAAAATGAACGTGATTCGACTTTGAGCTATAATTTGTATCTACAAATAAATTCTCCTACACCGCCCTTTACGTTCCCACATGTTATAGCTAACATTGCTAATGTTCCCGAATATTCTAATGGATATATGAAAGTTTCTGCATGCCCCAACTGCGTACACAAGTTGGATTGAAATGGAGTTGTTTGAGCTTACGTAGGCTTCAGCCGTTCACTGTTTTCCGTTCAGCGGTGAAGTGCTAATTGTGTACTTTAAACTTTGTAAAAGGACGGCTAACTGCCAAACGGATGCCTGGTGATGAACATGAACAGTCACCGAAACTCGCAAACGCTCACTACCTTGAACATTCTCATAGAACGTGGAACTTTGTTAACCTTACTCAGAAACGAAGCCCAAAAGTTATAAAAGGTAAGGTTATGGTGGAAAAACCCACTTAACACAACTTAAGCAAACGAAATTATTTATAGTTAAATTGTTCTGTAGTTAACTTGAAAGATAAATCCTACTAATATTATAAAGGCAAAAGTTTGTATGGATGTTTGTTTGTTTCAAGCAAAAACTACTAAATGTATTCTAATGTGTTTTTTTTCTATTCTTAATAATTTCCCTAATAACAACCATTAAACATTTTCAATAAGTTTCAAAACTATTAATAAATGTCACTCTGTCTTATTTACTACTCAAGTCGTACAAAAAGATGATCCTACTTTATAAGACAATCCTCGTATTTCAATACCAAGCACGTGTAACGCAATGTGAGAGAATTTTCATTAATGCATTAAATCTTCCAAAACCATTCAATCTGTATCTTATCTCGGGCTTCGTACAAAGTACTTTTGTTTGAGAATCATTCGAAATTCAGTGGGAAACGTTGCTCAAAGTAAATAATAAAAGTGGCCGACGAGTCGTGCCTGCGCGAATGTTTGAGTCCGCCTCTGGAATATAAATTGGACTAATTTAAAAGCACATAAAACGGTACGCGGTTTATACGAGGGCGAGACAAGAAATTGCCGAGTCAAGAATACAATGCGAAAGATTAGAGTGAATTGAAAAACTGCGGACGAGCATGTTACCAGGCTGCCCAATTTTTATAGACGAAAAATGTATAGAGATTTTATAAAATGTCAAATGAATTTAAAATATAAGCTATTACTTAGGTACTTATTTCACTAGATGCACTTTATTTTGCTCAGAGTTGCAGAATGACGACTGAATTCTTCTGACTTAAAAATGAAAAATTTTACTGTTCTTTCTTCTATCCTGCTACCTAATGCTAATTTTTTTGGGGTAGGTACATGTGCAGTATGACTTGCCATCGACATACTGCTATAGATTTTACAGTTGGCCGCCTGTCTAAAGTGCATATAATATTTATTAATTCGATTCAATGATTCCTTTAAAAGTTTATTATTATTATTAAAGGTTGGTTTTATAGTCATGCTTTCGCCAGCGCGTGTGGCAAGCGTCACGATCCATGAGCTTCGAGGGTTTTACATCGTTACATGGAAACCAACACGCGCGGGCGCCCCAGCGCTATGGAAAGTCCGCCGCGCTTTCCGCCCGCGTGGACGGTAAGCGTCACTGTAAAACCAGCGAAGGAAAGCTGGTTAGCGCAGGTATTTTTTACCATTTTAGGTACCCAACTTCCAGTGCCGATAAGTGCTGGTTGATCGGTGCTGGTAACTTTCTTTATGTATACGCACTTATACCAACTCTCCTTCAACCAAGAGTGTTTTACTGTGAGCAAACACTATATACGTACAGTATAATTAATTCTACTAAATATTGGTACGTTAGTTATTTTTATCTTAAAATTTATACCTATTTTCTTCTTTTAAATTAATGACGATCGCGACACATAAGATTACGCATTTCGCCAATATCAAGTGAAAATGTTATTAAGGTAATCGACAATCATACGGGAGATTGAGTTTAAAATGAAGTCTCTCAACACATGTTTTTACAACTATATATATCCCAAATTATATACCTAAACCTTTCTTATCAATCACTGTGTCTATTGTTGAATGTTGCATGAACATTCATTCAGTAGCTTTTGAGCTTATCGAGACCAAACAGATAGACAAACGGGACGGAGGACTTTGTTTTAATGTAGAGAAGACAGTCTTTAGATACAAAATGAATAATATATTATTTGATTTTAAAAATTATTACTTTTTTAAGATTGCTTATTTAGATTTCCATATGTAGTGGTGTCTCGAGTACCTGAAAATGAAAATGAAAATGAAAAAGCTCTTTATTTAAATGGACTTTGCTAAGTACTTTTAAATCGTCAAAACCCTACCACCATTTCGAGACGAATAATTATTATTATGCTGAGATGGAGAAGAAATGGCGAAAGAAACTCCACAGCTTACAATTTCGTAATGATTTCAAAACATCAATACAAGTCAATAAATAATTATCAATATAATTTAAGTTACATTTTAACATGCGTAAAGTTTGGGTAGTTATTACTCCCACGCATTTGAATTATCTATCTTGTGAAAAGCTTTTCTATATAATTTAAATAATTATATTATTGAACTAAGCAATTTAAATTTTGATACCCACCACCATTTTATGTTATTATTAGATAGGTACTTACAGACATTCCTTTCAATATAAGTGGTAAGCATACATTTAAGATCCTCCGGTTAACAATGTTATAAGAATACAATGTGTGGTATACATAAAAAAAAACAATTATTACATATTATTATTGCATGTGTCATACAATTGTCCATCTAAAGATAACAACTAATTATAAGACCTACGTTTACATCAATCAAGAAAACATGAGATGACCAGGCCCCGCTGGCGGCACCTGTTCACAGGCATGACGCAAGAATCAGCCATCGCTTCCTATTTTATCTTTGCTAGTATTGATGATGAAAACCAAAAATGGTGACTCGTTATAATATTTCACAAAAGCCATTAACTTGTATAAAAAGGTTTTCATTGATTGTCGTAGCGTAAACAATTAATTTCAATTGATGATAAATTAATTAACCAATTTGCTGTTTACAATTTACTTAATGTGTTCATTCGTTCATTTGCTCTGTACTGCCCCAAGCGAAACAATTATATAATTATAAGATTTTGTAAATAAATATTATAGTAAAACTTTATATAAATGTCATTACTTGTACAATTTCTTTTTCGTCCATGATTGTAGTAAGTATGGTCTTTACTTTAGCATCATAGCACAACAAAAATATTTAGTGTCATACACGACGTGTGTCTGGTCGTGTATGACACTAAATATTTTTGTTCTAAGTAGTCATGAGGTCAGGTTAGTGAAAAAGTCAGGTCAGTCAAATGAAATATGCCATAGGAATGCACAAAACCGATTTATGGATTGTGAACTTGCATAAAGATCTCGAAGTTTTCAAAAAAGAACGTATTATGTCCTTAAAGCCCGAAAGCGCATTTGCGACTCCTGGTGTTGCAAATATCCACGGGCTGCAGTGATCCTTACCTTCAGGGGAACTGTTTACCTGTGTGTCTATTTTTTCATAAACAAAAAATTTTTTTAATTAATCTATTTCCCTGTTCAGTGGTAAATCATTTTATATACTTGTAATTTAGATGCGAGTAGGTTTACAATACTATGTTTGATGTAACTATTAGTGTCATGTCAAAACAAAAGTAAATATTTTTGCAGCTAAAAAAATATAGGCTTTTTTCATCGGCTGCAATTTGATCGGTGACTAAAATGACAATATTTAATGGCGTAAAATTATCTGTAGCCTCTGTAGCGGATATAGTGTTATTGGTTCATTGTCATAGATGATGGATGGGATAAAATCAGATAGGCGATCCGTTTTCTTCCTCCAAACTTCCTAATTCGTTGCTCCAAACACGTCATATTTTTCTACTATAGAAGAATGGAAAAAGAATATAGCACATTGTTCACCACGGGAAGATAGTGACAGATTACTAACAAGGGAGCACAATACTCCCGAGTTGGGAATTGACCTTTCTCCCAAGTGCTACACAGTGCTTTATACTACACCTGTGAGGAGCATTCAAAGACATGTATAAATTAAATAAGCAGTTTATTAGAATTATAAAAGAGATTATTACATTTGTATGGGTTATGCAAAAATTTAAGGCGCCGCATTGTTGGAGCATGTTATAACTAAAATAATTAAAGATTATGGTACAATTTGTACAGTTACTTAAATTAAATGATAAAGTTTTGTTAGGAAGATTTAAATTAGAATTCGACATTTGAAACAATACGGGAAAAGAAGGCGGTGGCGCACTCGTGTTAAGTTGTTCTAACACTTCTGGTTTTCGTATTGGGACCATATATTTATAATTACTAGTGCGACAGAGCCCATAACCGCCACGCTCGTAAAACGTTGAGGGTCTTCATAATTAATTGGCTCTGTAATTTGGTCACATATGCGCCTCTTGTTCTCAATGGAATCCTCAACATAACCTTCTACGAAGATGCACGATTTCCAACCACCATGGCATTTGATTGTTGTTAAGTCTACATCGGAGTCTGCAAGACTAGTTGCAGATGTTCTGCGAAAGCAATGGCCTGTATTTTCCTCCCGCTAAAACACTTTTTCTCATACAACTTTTCCTTCCGCATATTTAGGTCGAAGAAAAGATCAACTTTCTCATTTCAATTTGAGGGAATAATAGCTACTGTTCCGATCAGGTGTAGTATAAAATATATATCTCAATCACCCCAAAATAAAATATAGACAAAAGATTTAAAAAAGAAGTAAGCCTAGAATTATTTGTTTATCTTGCCATTTCAACATTTATACCTCCGATAATACCACGCTAAACGAGGCCCGCATCAAATTTATAGGCAGACTGATAACCCATATCGGACGATCTCGAAAGCGGGATTTAGTAATGTCCCATAAATAGGGGCGAATGTCCAGTTACAAGTGAGGCGTGACACATTAATCCTCTGAGACCTACATTATGATGATACGGAAGGTAAATTAGATACTAAATAAGGCATGCTCGCATATAACCTCTTCATGGACCATTTATATCAGTAGATGCAAATTCCATGATGCGAGAGATGTCCGCGTGGCTAATATATGCGGCTACCCACTCTCTGTATAATTCAAACCATTATTCATCTCTTTCTCAATTGAATAAGAAAAGAAATATAATTGAAAAGCCCTCTTTGTCAATGGAATATAAAGAATAAAAAATACTATTGCTATAACAGACAACCGTTGGGAATTTTTTAGTAGGTACTTTACAAAAATTATGGGATAACAACAGATTTAGTTAGACATTTAAGAGACGTAGGTGAACAGAACACGTCGTTGATAAAATAAGGTACTTACATAGTTTTCGATCCTTACCATATTTATAAAGTCCGCATTTTAAACGAAATTAATTGTCTATTTGAATTCGCATAACAGGAAAGCTTACAAGCAGAAATATTGTGTCGAAAAACTGTAACCCAACTACGGAATAAAGAAAGGAATGAAATCAGTTAAAATCGGGTTTACAAGGTAAAATTGAGTTCTTCTATTGTTCAACTCGGGTTTAATGGAACCTATCTTATTTGAGCTAAAATAGCGAATCAATTGACACCTTATTCATCAAAATCGGATGAGTAGTTTAGGCGCTACGGAAGGACAAACGTAAACACAATCATACATACATAGACTGCTAAAATCATAATACCCTTCATTTTGTCTTCAACGTAGTCGGGTAGAAAATTTTAAAAAGAATTGTGAATTATGGCTGCATTTATCAAAATTACAAGATACAAAATGTTGTCTTTTTAAACAAAAATTATGCCGATGCTAATTGCAAGTGCTAAAACTTAAGTGAGTAACAAGAATATTTTTGTTAAAGTATTAGTTACGTTAACGGTTACAGGAAAAAGCATGTTATCATTACAAGCAATTTAGGGAAACCATGTTCGTCAGCACGGCATATTATTATCGATCAAAGATCTTCCCTCCCATTGGGTCCTGCAATAATTTTATTGACGATTGAAGTGTAACAAGCAAATCTATTGGAAGAAATCCCGCGTACATGGTCTGACCCAAATTCGCCGCTAAGCCTTAGAGCTTGGAGTAATAGAAGAGCATTGGCGTGTGCAATAACAATATTTAAGCTTGCTATACCTTCTTCGGGGTCGATATCGTTACTTTTGATGCCGTTATGGTGGAGTGGTCAGTAACACGTGGTAATGCTGCTTACATATCAAGCGGTCAGGGTTTGAGTTCATGATAAATATTTCTATGATGAACACAAACATTTGTTCACGAATCGCAGGTTATTTAACCCTTAACTGGTATCGGGGGTCAAAGTTCACCCCAGTGCAACATCTTTTGTAACATAAATTTGCAGTTTTATAACCTACACTCCAGCGCATCGAGCTAATCTCATTACGTCGCGGGGAGAGTCGGGCGACGAACGTTGGTCATTCTAATATTACTGGGAACAGAGGTACGTACACTGCTGGGGTCAAAAATCACCCCCGACACCAAGAATAGCTATTTACGTAGACACTATATTTATGACGTATTTTATTTTTTTAGCAAATATCCATAGTCATGGGCGATTTTTCCAATGAGGATCAAATTGAACAATTATTGGAAGACGAGAATCATGAATCTGATCCAGATACCTTTCGTGGAACCACAACAACAGCTGTTTGTGACAACGAAAAAATTGATTGAGAATAACCAGAAGTAGCTAGCTGTTCTGATGAGAGTGTATTAGAAACCGACTCAGATTCAGTGTAAAAAAAAGTGTAGCAAATGTTCTCTTTTTTATATGTAAAGTACATACTGCAAAAGCCATCACATGCACCAAGTGCTAAGTGTTTTGTAGTGCACAATTTTTTCGCTTCGTAGTAATTTCATTCATGTTGTCATTTTTTTATTATTTCATTGATCTCATATAATGTTCCTATATTTGTTATAACGATTATATAAGAAAATAGTACCTAGCGTTATTTATCCATAATTGTTAGATTTTTATGGAATTTAGGTCTACTAAACTTGACTCTTAAAAATATTGTTAAAAAATGAGAGGTTATGAAAGGTTTAAAAATTAGTTATTTTTTTGTTTAAAAATATAATAAAAGTTGTTTAATTAAATAAAATTATAATTAGCAGGGACGTAAGGGGTCCCACATAACATCTTTCGGGTCCCAAGCCAACCTCCCCTGCAAGCGGTGCGTCCTGCTGTCTAACAGACGAGGCCCTGGCGAAACCACCCACCAACCCGCACTGGACCAGCGTGGTGGGTTATGGTCCAAACCCCCCCTACATGATAAACACAACATTGCCTCGGCCCCCAGTTCCCGGTAGCCCTGCTATTCCAGGCCAAGGCGGCGGTCTCGGTTACGGCAGGGCAGGGGGTGCTAAGAATCTCCGGGCTACGGTAGGCCGCCAGACAACATTAAACTTGTCGACATATAATGGTCGCACGCTACGGCTCGACTCGCATTTGGCTCAGCTTGAGGAGGAGCTGAAGCACATAAGATGGCACGTGCTCGGGCTGAGCGAAATCCGCAGAGAGGGCGAGGACACGCTGACCCTAGAGTCAGGCCATCTTATGTACTTCAGAGAGGGAGATAATCCGTCACAGGGCGGCGTCGGGTTCCTGGTCAACAAAGTCCTCATTGACAACGTTATTGAAATCTCCAGTGTGTCGACGAGGGTTGCGTACCTCATTATAAAATTAACCAGAAGGTACAGCCTAAAGGTTATACAAGTGTACGCTCCAACGTCGACATACTCGGATGATATCGTAGAAGAGATGTACGAAGACATCTCTCGAGCATTACACACCACCACCAAGGCTCACTTTAACGTTGT
This sequence comes from Elophila nymphaeata, assembly GCA_955850985.1. NCBI lineage: Eukaryota > Metazoa > Arthropoda > Insecta > Lepidoptera > Crambidae > Elophila > Elophila nymphaeata. Next base: position 10,975,771 of record OY039076.1, on the reverse strand, counting down.
CATGGGGGACTTCAACGCTAAAGTGGGAGTACAGACTTGCAGCGAATCGATGTTGGGATCAAACGGCTACGGGAGTCGGAATCATAGGGGGCAAATGCTCGTCAATTTCTTAGAACGCGAGGGGCTTTTCTTAATGAATTCGTTCTTTAAGAAACAGCCTCAGAGGAAATGGACGTGGCGGAGCCCCGATACTATGACCAAGAATGAGATTGACTTCATCATATCGGACAAGAAGCGCATATTCAGAGATGTCTCAGTGATCAATAGGTTTAAAACCGGAAGTGATCACCGACTTCTAAGAGGCACTCTGAATATCGATTTTAAGCTCGAACGGTCTCGATTGATGAAGTCCACGCTCCGGCCAAATCTACTCCAATCGGTCGTTGGTTCTGACGAATTCCAACTGAAACTGGAAAATCGATTTGCTGCCTTGGAAACCACAATTGACGTTGACATCAACGAGGAACTCGACCAAGTGGTAGATATCCTTCGGGACGAGGGTAAAAAACTCTGTGAGCTGCGACGTACGGGCAAGCGGTCTAAACTTTCGAAAGAGACTCTGGATCTAATGGACAAGCGGCGAAACGATCCACTAGTCACTTCGTCAGAACAACGGGCTCTGAATAAGTCCATCACCAAGCTGATAAGACGTGACCTCCGACGCTCCAATACACTTTCGATACAGAAAGCAATTGAGCAGAACCGGGGGTCCAAAGTCTTCGTACAACAGCTTGGAAGGAGCCACCTGACGAAGTTGACCAAAACAAATGGAGAAGTCGTCACGTCGAAACCGGAGATTCTTTCGGAAGTTTTTAGCTACTATAGCCAGTTGTACGCGTCGCACTCGCCCCACCCCACGCCGGATGAGGTAGATTCAAGAGCCACATTAACCCGCCATTTGACGGAGGATCTTCCCGACATCGGCCTAGAGGAGATCGAGGCGGCTCTTGGGCAACTTAAAAATGGAAAAGCCCCGGGGGAGGATGGAGTCACAACTGAGCTTCTGAAAGCTGCCGGCAAACCGGTGCTGAAGGAGCTCCGGCGTATATTTAACTCTGTTCTTTTCTCCGGGAGAACTCCAAGGGCGTGGCACCGGAGCTTGGTCGTATTGTTCTTCAAGAAAGGCGACAAGACCTTACTGAAGAACTATCGACCAATTTCACTCCTGAGTCACATTTATAAGTTGTTTTCGAGAGTCATCTCAAATCGCCTTGCACGAAGACTTGACGAAGCTCAACCTGCAGAGCAGGCCGGGTTTCGACGGAGTTATAGCACCATAGACCACATTCACACAGTGAGGCAGGTTATACAGAAGACCAAAGAGTATAACCAGCCCCTGTGCATGGCGTTTGTGGACTATGAGAAAGCTTTTGACTCCGTCGAGACCTGGTCTGTTCTCGAAGCCTTGCAGAGGTGCCAAGTTGATTGGCGATATATCGAGGTGCTGAGATGTCTGTATTACGCCGCTAATATGTCCGTCGTACTCCAGAATGGCCAGACCGAGCCTGTCCTGCTGCGCCGTGGTGTGAGGCAAGGGGATATAATATCCCCGAAACTCTTCTCCGCTGCGCTGCAGGACATGTTCGGAACTCTCAACTGGAAAAAACGTGGAATAAATATTAATGGCGAGTACATCTCACACCTTCGATTCGCAGACGACATCGTCATCCTGGCTGAAACCCTGCAAGACCTACAGGAGATGGTGAGCAGCCTGGCTGAATCTTCCAAACGCATCGGTCTCCGGATGAATTTGGATAAAACCAAGGTCATGTTCAACGAGCTCGTTGATCCGGGACCGGTCGCTGTTAATGGAGTACCTCTCGAAGTTGTTCAGGAATATGTCTATCTAGGACAAACGCTCCGATTAGGCAGAAACAACTTCGAGAGAGAAGCCAACAGAAGAATTCAGTTAGGCTGGGCAGCATTTCATAAGCTCCGTCAAGTCTTCTCATCGCCCATCCCTCAATGTCTCAAGTCGAAAGTCTTCGACCAGTGCGTCCTCCCAGTTATGACATACGGCGCCGAGACGTGGACACTCACGGCTGGACTAGTCCACCAGTTTAAAGTCGCTCAGAGAGCTATGGAAAGGGCTATGCTCGGAGTATCTCTGAAGGACCGCATCAGAAATGATGTAATCCGCCAGAGAACCAGAGTCACCGACATAGCCCATCGAATCAGCAAACTGAAGTGGCAGTGGGCTGGTCACATTAGCCGCAGAACTGACGGCCGTTGGAGCCGTAAAGTTCTTGAGTGGAGACCGCGACTCGGTAAACGTAGTGTAGGACGACCTGCGACAAGATGGGATGATGATATGCGTAGGCTGGCTGGAGTGGGCTGGATGAGAGTGGCCGAAAATCGGGAGCAGTGGCGTGCATTAGGGGAGACCTATGTCCAGCAGTGGACGAACACGGGTTGATGATGATGATGATAATTAGCAAAAAAAATTAACTATTCATAGTTTGATAACTTAATTCATATGGGGTCACATTTCACCCCCGATACCAACTAAGTTGCCCTTTTTTGCGAATCCAGTTAAGGGTTAAGTTTATGAAGAAATTGTGTATGTTTATGAAGAAGAAGTGTATTAAAAAGATGCAAAGTGTATCTAGTATATATAAATTAGGGCTAGATAATTTGTAAGCGCTGTAGTATTATTTTTTGGCGTAATAATAAATATTGAAAGCAGTTTTTTTTAGAATATTGTACGAGTATATCTATACTAATAATAAAGCTGAAGAGTTTGTTTGTTTGTTTGTTTGTTTGGTTGAACCCTAGGATCTCAGCAACTACTGACTCAAATTGAAAAATTCTTTTTTCGTTGGATAGTCCATTTATCTAGGAAGGCTATAGGCTATATAACATCATGGTACGTCCAATAGGAGCTGAGCATTAATGAAGAATGTTGCAAAAACGGGAGAAAAATATTTCATTTCAAAGCTTTCCCTGCGTGCGCTGCGTAAACGGTTAAAGTTACGGAAAAATTATGTATGACAGAATTATTCTCCATTAAATTTTCTAAAAAAAAGTCCGCGATAGCATATGTTTATCTTTTATGGTTGGCTCACTATAACCTTTCTTTTTGGTAATCAAATTTTTTTTTAGTCAAAAGTTTATCTGCGATGGTGTTTTTGTATGCATGATATTATTCCTTATCAAAATAAATACATTATTTATCACAAGCATTTAATTTTGAACAAAATTGTTAATGACCTCATTTGATTTCAATGAATATCTTAAGAAATATCATAGTTTGAAATAAACGGAAAATAATAATAAATTTTGATTTTCAGAGCTTTTGTTGCGTGCGCTGGGTAAACGGTTAAAGTTACGCAAAAATCATGTATCACGGAATTATTTTCCTTTAAAAGTTCTAAAAAAAAAGTTCCAACAGCATTTATCTATCTCTTAAGGTTGACTCGCTATAACCTATTTTAGTTAATAAAATTTGTTATAAAATAATGCATTAGATGCGAAGGTATTTTTGTAAAAATCATATTATTCCTTATCAAAATTTATACTTTATTCATCACAAGTATTTAATTTTGTACAAAATTGTTCTTTACATCATTAGATTTCAATGAATATCTTCAGAGATATTACAGTTTTAACATAACTCCGCAGCTAAATAATGATCAAGTACTATATTGAGTTGTTTTTTTGTTTAGTTGAACGCGCTTATCTTAGGAACTACTGATCGCGTCAGATTCGGACGCATTAGAGACTAATAGTTTCAGAGACTCCTCCGAGGGAGATGCTCATCGGTCAGGAATCCTCTTTGGAGTGATTCGACCTTAAAGCTTGAGGACCCATCGAGGTCCTCTCCTTTACTAAAAGCCCTGGTGACTTCAAGAAGGTCATCAGAGATAGCCTGCAAAAAAAAACACCTAGGAGTTGAACGCGCGAACGAAGGGTTCCGTGCCATAGATTTTATCAAAAATCTCCAAAAATTATTTGAAATTTTAATTAAATATTTTTTTAATATTTCAAGTTCCTACCTGTTATTATCGTTAATAAGACCGAGAAATAAAACAAGTTTGTTGTTGTATTTTAAAAGTGAATAATATAACTAAATATTCTGTGAATACTTCAAGCGTCTATCTGTTGCCGTTATCAAAACTTATTTTCATAGTGACGCCCTTAGGAATTTCCTAATTTTTACGAGGCCTCCCCCCGTTATAGTAACAGCCAAGTTAAGTACATACCTACAAAAACAAAAACATAGCTTTTTTTGAATTATTTAGGCGTTAACGAATGCGCTAATATTTTAAAATTAGAAAGATTGAAAAAAAAATACCATAAAAATATAAAGTAGCACAGACAAATTTCGACGGCGAAAGCAATGTCCCGGTAGCGTAAAGATGCTTATTCGATTTTTTCGCCCGCGCTGGACGGTCGATTTTTTTCAGTTATTTTAAAAACAGAGCATCTCAAAACCGGGTTCAAGTTTAGAAATCGCGACTTACATTTCTATGTCTACATTTATTTTAGTTCGACTAGCTCGCTAAGCTAGCTAGACAGCCATTCTATGTGGATCGTCTCACGACGCCCGCCCCCGGGATAGAACCGCGACACCCCAGGGCGTCGCGACGCACAGTTTAGGAAACCGTGATATAGGCTTATATACCTCCATAACATCACTCTACGACTAATAGGAGTTGAGCATCAATGAAAAATGTTGCAAAAACGGGAAATCCACGCGGACGAAGTCGCGCGGGCACAGCTAGTTACTAATATGTATAAAATAAATCTTCGTAAGATCACTAAAAAAAAGCTACCATGTGCACTCGGATGGGTTACCGAAAAATTTTCACTCAGATTTTTTTCAGTGATTCGGAAGGCACGTTAAGCTGGGCGTCTATTACCAAACGTAAAAAACGATACCCGCAATTGCGGCCGGCTTTCGGACGATTAACGTTTTAGCAACCTATTCCCAAAACAAGCTTCCCAACTTCGTTGACCATAAACAACATCAGACAGCATCGGACCGATTAAAGTGAATGGAAGAGTGAACGGAATTAGCTTGGCCTAAAGACTTTTGAGCCATGTTTTCATTTAACAATAGCCACGACGAAAGATTTTGAAATTCTCTTTAGTAGTGTACGTATACATTTACTATATACGAAAAAATATTTATTTCGGTACTAAACTAATGTTTAACTTAGTTTGAAAGACATTTTCCAATATTTTTTCAATAATGCGCGAAAACAGCTCACAGTGTAATGGCGTCGGGTTTGACGGGCGTGACGTACGCCTAGGTAAAGGTCAAGTTGTGTCTACAAACATAATGCGCAGTAATGCGCCCTCCAGACTCACGCCGAGAACCCCCGAGACATCTGAGAAGCGTGAATGTGATTAGTTTCTCGCGTTCTCGTTCTCGGGCTCGCATGTTCTCGGCTCGGTGTCGGTTTTTTGGCCCGCTTCAAAGGTTTCTCGGGCGAGAAAAGAGAACCGTATCACTTGCGTATCACATTCTCGTTCACTGTACCATACCAAAGCCGCTGCACTGTCAAAGTCATCCATTTCGCATCGGTCGAGAATGCAAGTGAGAAGTTCGCGTGAGTATATATATCGTGTGTTTTTCTAGGTCACTTTTTAAATTTATTAAATTCTGGTGTGCAGTGCCTCAGTGTAAAAACACATCAATAACAACACCCAAAAAGGTGTTTGTAGGTATATGTAGGTACCATAACAAATAAGAAAATAATAAGGGTCATAATGCGTAATAGTATTTCAATATTTGCGTATTAGTATTTCATTTCGTGACCAAACACGAAAAAAGGGGTAAGTCAAGAAATTTATAGGTAAAACTGGAATCCACACTCAAATAAAAAAGTGAAGTTCAAAAATTGGTCCTTGAAACCGCTTACTTTCCTTTCTAACCTACCTCAGCACACGTATTAGACGGTCACGTGACTGTCTAATACGTTATACGTAGAGTAGTTATAAAGAAGTTAGAAAGGGACAAATAGGAATTAAGTGGTTTTAAGGACATATTTTTCAATCTCCCAGTTTTTACCTATAAAATTATTGGAGTAAGTGTGCCAAACCTCCATACAAGCCTGCTATCCCCTTAAAATTGTAAAATTAAAAAAAAATTATGTCCCGTCTCAGCAATTTATCATGACAGGGTTTTATTTTGTTTTCTATCCGGGCAGCGCAGGAGATCCTTGGGGAGACCAATGTCCAACAGAGGACGTCTCACGGCTGATACCTACGATGATGATGAAGTTTTTTGATATCACCCATAAGCATTTATATATCTATAATACAATACATATAAATATAGGCAAATGATTATGGTGATGTCAAAAAACTTCAGCAAGCCTTTTGCTTTGGACCGTCTCATTATAAGGCGCTGCATACACCGTTTTGTGTAACTGTGTGCGTAGAGACCCTGTAAACTTGGTCTGAGCTGTAAACGATAACTAAGAAATGTCAAGACTGTTTGGCGGGAAACCAGTGCGTCTGGATGCCAATCTTTGTTTCGATATTTCACAATTATGTCGGAGTGGAATTTGTGCAGAGAAAGTGATGTCGTTTCATTGCCTATGCATCCGTGTTTACAATCAGTTGTGAGGAATCATTGAAGTAAAGGTTTTGTGGTGTATATTGAGAATTACATAGTGGGATTTCCACCTCATCCGTTACCATCACGAGGTCTCCCTAGATGCATTAAAATGTGTGAAACCCACATTTTATTGCGAAAATCAAGAAAGAAGATATAAAACTGAAAACTTGGCTGTATGAGCTAGATCCCTTTGCCGTCCCGTAATAGGGAAAATTAAAAAATAACTAAACATAGTCTTTCTAATCTGTGCATGAGTGTTTAGCGGGAAACCATGGCGTCTGGGGTCTATTTCATAAACGCGACAATCCGACAATTTTGTCAGTTTTTGACAAATAAGTCGGATTCTGCGCCAATGAGCCACACCATGAAGATAGAATTAAGAATGGAGTCATTAGTCAAATGAAAAAAGTGAGGGCAAAAATTTTGACAACCCTTGACATTTCATGACATTTCTTGACATTGCTAGAGAGGCCCTGTCTCTTTCTAGTAGGGTGCCTGTAGCATAAATTAATCACGGACAGTCTTGTGCCACGGGTAAGGTCTCACGTGCTCCCACGGTCCTAAGATATAGGGAGTTAAATGAGACACGAGAGATCCGTGCAGAACAATTTATTAAATGGTGGTATAATGCCCAATAGCGTGTACTCCCCTGGTGGTAGCCGGAGATGGTCTCGGTGAGGGTCGCTCAGTGGGACGAGTTAGGGCGGCTTGTACTGCTGCTCACTGTAAGTCCAGCCCTGAGCGGAAGTGAAGTAGCGGAGGCGAAAGCGGCTACCTTAGCCTAATCTTGGACCCCAATTAGGGGTTAAACACATTAAATAAATAACTATTATTGCACACGATTATCAAATTAGTTAATTAGTATTAGGTAGATCTTGTCGGTGCTCAATTTACTTAGCGAACCACGCAAGCGCAAGACCGAATCACCAAGCCTTTGTATGCGATTCCTGACATGATCGAGACTGCCCGGCTACGCAGGTGCAATCTATCGGTGATTGCCCGCAACAGTCGTACGGTCACTAAAATGTAGCTTATTAACGTTGATATGGAGCGCTAAAACCTGTTGATAAATTTAGGAGGCGAACTCTAAAGAAATATTTCAATTAGATGAGCTTCCTTTATATCTTAATTTATGTAATATTTATAAATAGTGTAATCTGATTTAATTAAAAAAAAAAATATGTATGTAGGTCGGTAAAATATGTATGTGTAACGTTACACTTGAACTTCGTTACGTTAATAAACACGAATATTTGTTTGCGAGTCACGGTTATTACATATTTATTTAAGTTTATTTATAAAAATATGTAAAGCTATTAATTTATATTGATAAAAATGACCGTTATCTACACTTACGTGCAATAAAATCGACCCAACTCGTCGGTTTCGATTCGACATATATCGGTATATAAAAAGAAGATTAGGCAAACAAAACTTGTAAATATAATTCAAATCAAATCAAATAATTTATTGCATTCATGAATGTAAATAACAGATGTTCACAAACAACACCAGCACATCATGTTGCCCATTTGGGCATAGCATAATCAAGATAAAAGTGTAACGGACTAGATTAGAAATTATTCATACTATATTAACTTAATTCGAATGTATATTTCTTACGCTTTATTTAACCTACTCTAAACATCGATAAATAAAGTGTTGGTGACAATAGACTAATTACTTCGGAAATCCTGGTTTCTCATTTTTGCGTAATACGCCATTTTTGTGACTATGCATAATGTTAAAATTCAATTGAGTCATTGTATATTCAATAATTGATGATGCCTGATGCCCTTAAAATTATTTCCCCAAACATTTTAGCTCTCTGTATTAACTGTATACTATCAAGAAAAATTTTACTAACCAATTCAAGGGTTGCCTTTGAAAAGTGATTGAGTAGTGGTTTTATTGAAAAAAGGACTTGAAGTTTGACATAAGCAGTTGCCTTGAAAGTGTCGGTGTCTTGAAAGTGGAAGCTACATAGTGGTCCGTCGCTTCGGAAATCTAAAAAGAAATGAAAATTTGATGTATACAAGTTAAAAGTCGTCAGTACAGCTGGCTACACATCAAGCGGTCCGGGTTCGAATCCTGGTAGCGGCAAATGTTTGTGTGACGAACACGAATGTTTGTTTGCGAGTCATGTTTGTTTATATATTTATTTAAGTTTATTTATAAAAATATGTAAAATTATTATGTATATTAAAAAAAAATGTCCGTTATCTAGTATCCGTAACACAAGTTCTTAATGATACTTACTTCGGGCTAGATAAATGGTGTGAGCGTGGAAAAAAAAAGTGTATATAAATATTTATATACACTTTTAACTTGTAATCAAATAGCATATTAAAAACTATCATTTGATAGATTTTAATATGCTATTTGATAACAAGTGCAGAAGAGCGCAGCCACAATTTTATTAATACTGTCTGTCTGTGTGCAATGTATCTGCGTTGCATGTTAGTACATGCAAATGTGAATGATAAACATTATTACACTAGTACAATCCAATCAATACTCTCATTATCTTTTTCTCAAATAAAATAATTTACATTACACAAATTACATATTTTATTTGTAAATAAACATTTCGAACTAAAAATGGGTAAAACTATTTATGTATTTTATCTATGTAACAGTTATTTCAAAGAATTAAATAAAATAATCTACCAATTTTGATTGCCATTTATAAAAGGAATGGACAGAAAGGGATATTATTTCCTTATAATTCCGGAAATCCTAGTCACCCTAGTCATTTGTTTACAAATATTTGAATAAGTAAATTATGTACAAAAATTCATTAAATTCTAAGATAGGATTAAATGCGAGTATCAGAAATTTCTCCCTCTTAAGGAGTTTTGCAAAATAACGCTAATAATCTGGAATTACGGGTGAAAAATGAAATTTATAGATTGAACAATACTATATGCAATTATGACACTTACAAGTGAATTTCACACTGCATCCTGGATACCACTCACTTCTGCAACCACGAACTATACAGCGATGCACCATTTTGCACTATTTATAGTTATTAAAATGTAAAAAGCCGTACCAAAATCGCGAGTCGATATTTATGAATACGTCAATTACGACAATTTATGTCATGTTGAGATTTCGGGACATTGACACATGAAGAGAGTGCTGCCATTATATAAATCCTTTCATTTCCCATAAGTTATAGAAAGAATCACAATGATGATTTTCAAAATAAAATACAAACCTAAACATTAAAAGTAAATATATTATATTTATTTCTTTCATTGATAATAAATACTGATAATTGAATACAATATGTTAAGTTTTTAGCTACTTTTCTACTTTTGTTTTAGAAAGATGGCGAAATACTGGGGAAATCTTGTTTCTATGTAGTCGTGTTTAGAAAGAGATGACGACAATTTCTAGAAAGAGAAATGTGTAATTTGAAATGTCAAGTATTGTCAAAATTTTTGCCCTCACTTTGTTATTTTGACTAATGACTCCATTCTTAGTATAAGCTCCTTGGAGCCACACCGACACATCAAAACTTTACTATAAATAATAGGGGTTAAAGTATGAAATTGCCGATTTTTTCCTCATTATTCATTAGTGTATAATTCCTTTAATACTATAGCTATGTCCATTATTCTTTTTCTATTTTAAACTTCATTACAAGGACATATATTTATATATAAAATTTTATTCTTATTTTATTTTTTTTTCACTAGAAATGCATCTTCAAAAACAGCTCGTCCTAAGAGGTGCCTGTCTCCGTTATAAAAATATGAATATTTTTTTACAGGTATAAATTCTCAATTTTTTTCTCTAAGTATCCTACAGCTTAATGTTGTCTAAACATATCCACAAAAGTACACAAAATTTAGATTTGTGGTTCCTTAAAAAATTGCAAATATGTTTGTATGGAAAAATTAATTTTCGTTAAATTCTATATACAAAACGGCAATTTCATACTTAAACCCCTATTATTACTGCATTTAATGCGCGTACTCGTGGCAATAATAATAGTTTTTGTTTCATCGAAATCGGGCCAGGATTTCCAAAATTAAGGGTTGTAAAGTTTCACCGGTTTATTAAAATTGCCTTCCTTCGCGCGCTCGTAAGATGACGTCACGGTGCGACAGCCATGTCCGATTGTGGGTGATGCAGAGTGTTTACACGAGGTTTACACTCTTTTAATTTGATTTGTAAAGTGGTTTGCACTTATTATTTTAAAGTGTTTGTGTTAGCAGTTACTTTAAATATTATTGTTATTAAATTTTTATATACAGAGGCTTTAGACAACATGCATTTCGACAATCGCTCTCGCTATCGCTAAGTAAAAAATGTATGGGATTGACATAAGCAATCGAAAAGTGATCGATTGCTTATGTCAATCCCATACATTTTTTTTAATTAGCGATAGCGAGAGCGATTGTCGAAATGCATGTTGTCTAAAGCCTCTGGGTGGAAAAAAAAACCTTGGTTGGAGGAAAAGTACCCTTAATATTTATGATGGCAGATTTTACTGAAAGGAAACATTCCTTTATCCCTGATGCGGCGGCTGCCCTAATAATGATCCGATTGTCATGCGCTAATCGGGCGGCTAGCCATAATATGGCATGCTGTCATACATATTGAAAACCATTTTTTCGATAATTTGTTAAGTCTTAACTCTACGATTGATGTTTGTACCGTGTGATTTTACAATTAGGATGGGACTTTAAGTTACCTTTGCCTCAATAAAATATAACTCCATTTAAGAAAAATTAAAAATGTGACGTGTCATAATATGACACACTGCCCGACTTCGAGTTTGCAACTCGATTTTAATGCCGTTTATGTCAAATCAAACGCTATTTAATCAAATTTAGTTTGTCAATGTGCTATATTTATCAGATTCTAGGTATGTTTCGTTAATTTGTTAAATTTAAAGTGTAGTTTGTGATGTATTGGCTGTTATTTAATAAATTTAGGACATATTAAAGTCGGAAATACCCTTATGCCTGGTTTCAAATGTTTGTAAATTAATCATTATACAATGTTCTTTATTCAAAGTAGTCTTAGATTTTAGTTAGTTTATCTAGGAATCTAAAGATATACCACAAGCGTGGTATTTATAAACAAAGGAAGTTACACAAAGCAAAAAAGCCAACATGCTACCCCTCGGCGGGTGATGACGTCATCGCCTGCCGATTGTTCTTGACAGCTCTTTTGATAGCCGCCGAGTGAGTGGCCGTTATTTTCAAAAATAATTAAAACTGCATTTAAAGATTTTTGAAAAATCACCTGCTGGAGCCGGGTATCTCACCGGTGAAATGTGAGAAAAAAAACAAAACATCCTGTATTTTATGATACCAACCGAAAGAGTCATTCATAAGGATCAATTTCTTTAAAACAACATAGTATCTTAAAGTAAAGAAAGACCAAGAAAAATTATATTTTTTTACATGACGCCGTGACGTCATGCGCTGGAGCGGACGCTTAGTCGGAGTTTCCCGCGGAAGCCGTACGTTAACGTTTAATATCTCAGTCAGTTTTGAAGATAGGAAAAAAATAAAAACAGATTCTATTTTCTCAAGTTATCTACTTTTTAGATATGCTGATCACAAAAAACGTTGGTGTGACTCATTGTCGTTTAATAAAAACTGACAAATATGTCCAAATGTGACATGTAAAAGTTGACATATTTGTAAGACTAAATCCTGTTTAATAAAGACGACAATTGGCAGATTTCACCAGTCGCATTTTGACATAATTGTCAGTTTTATTAAACGAACAAATGTCATATTCTTTGACATAATTGTCGCGGCAATTGACAAGATTGTCACTTTTGACATATTTGTCATATCATGATTTCGAATTATGCGTATGATGAATATCAGGGTAATTTTATAAATATAATAATCTTGCTTTTGTGTGTGCTGTCCAATTTTGTTTATTAAGTATTTAACGGGAGTTTTAAATACTCGAAACCGTTCTAGAAATATGCTATCATTACATCTAAAGAAAAGTTAATTCTTAGTTTAAATGTATGTCGTTTGCATCAAATATGTAACATCACTACTACTACTATCCGTCGATGATGTTAAAACCATTTTTTCAAATTATTAGGTCACTGTCGAATTTCCTTGACATTGGGTATGGGTGCCTGTCGCAAATTTCTGACAATTCGACAAATATGTCCACCTGTCATGACAATTTAGTGTTTAATAAAACAAATTTTACAAGTTTTTCCTGACAAATTGTCACCTGTCGCCTGTCAAGCGAAATTGTTTATTAAACAGAAATTTACAAATATGTCACGACAAGTCGACATATTTGTAGATTTTCCACTGTGACACATTTGTCAGTAATAATCTTTATTAAACAACAAATTGTCAAATTGTCACCTGTCGCCTATCATTGTCGCGTTTATTAAACAGGCCCGACGTCGGAGTTTCTCCCGAGTTCGTGTTGCAAAAACACGTGTTGAGAGACTCCAGTTTTAACCAAAATCTACCGTACAATTTTTTAAAACTATACATACTTAAGTTTTCACTTGACATTGGCAAAATGCATAATCTTTTAGATTTGCGAATGCCATTAATTAAGAATAGAATAGAATAGGCCCGACGTCGATCAGTGCTGCCAATGCTACGGCAATTATCGTGATTTACGGCTTTCAGCGCAAAAAAACTCAAGATCCACGGCCTACGGCTGCAACCCTGTGGCCGTAGCAAATTCTATGGCTTTTCACAAATTCTGAGGTAATTAATTCATTCTTTTTTATCAAATTTACTTTTAGAATGTTTGACTGATACTTTTAAGTACATGGTTTGAGTATGTATCCGATTCCGAACCTTTCGCCAGAGGAAGCTATAAAAATAGCGCAAGGGATCAACTACACCCTCACTTCTTCCAATAGTATTAAAAATTATTGTTTTTATTGAAGCCGTCGTGGTGGAGTGGTCAGTACCTATAGCTGGCTACACATCAAGCGGTCCGGGTTCGAATCCTGGTAGCGGCAAATGTTTGTGTGACGAACACGAATGTTTGTTTGCGAGTCATGGTTGTTTATATATTTATTTAAGTTTATTTATAAAAATATCTAAAATTAAAGTATATTAAAAAAATGTCCGTTATCTAGTATCCGTAACACAAGTTCTTAATGATACTTACCTCGGGCTAGATAATTGGTGTGAGCGTGAAAATATATTATTATTATTTATTCCAAAAAATAAGCAAAATTTGCAAACATTTAATTAATGCTAAAAACATTACAACAGTTCTATTTGGCTAAGAAATTTATAGGTAAAAGAAGCCACACTATCGATAAAGAAGTGAAGATAACTTTTTTGACTCCAAGTAACCTTTGAATGTTTCCGTTTCCTACCTGCACTTTCTAACTCTCCACACAAGTAATACCAATGCTTACGTACGACTATGTATGACGTATTAGACTGCCACGTGACCGTCTAACTAATACGTGTACTGGTAGTGGTTAGAAAGAGACAAAAAGTTTCAAGGACACATTTTTTGTCTTCACTTTTTATTGGTAGTGTGGCTTCCAGTTTTCCCTATTAAGTTATTGCATTTGGCTTATTTTAAAAATTGTTTGCTTTTAGCAGTAAAACGGCCCACCATTGATCCATTTTCATATAAACACGGCTTTTTTACTGTACATACATACACAGCCGCCTAAAAATTTGCATTGGCAACACTGATGTCGATCTTTATTTCGATAATTCTAAATTGCTTCGGAGTGGATTTTGTGCAGTGAAAGTGGTGTCGTTTCGTTGCTTATGCATCCAGTGTTGACGAACAGTTATGAGGAGTCATTGAAAAAAAGGTTTTGTGTATATGACGTTGAGAATTGTATTGTCGTTGTAAATCCCAATATACAATTCTCATCAGTCATCATTATTAGGTCTGTACCATGCATTTCTCGCCAAGCACTCCCTAGATGCATTAATATGTGTGGCACCCACATGTTATTGCAAGAAATCAAGAAAGAAAATATGAAACTGAAGACTTGGTTGTATGGGCTAGATCTCTTTGCCGTACATGGAAATTTAAGAAAAAAAAATATTAATTTGTGCTTTAACTGCAATTTAAAGTCAAATAGTAAAAACAAGGAGATATACAAATATAATAAACTTAAAAACAGGTAACTAATCTGCGGAAGTTACGAAACTAATCTTAAATTAACTGGGAGATGGGTTAACTTTATATTTCATCAATAAATATAGGTTATGTTTGTCAACAAATTACAATAAACCAATATCATTGTAATAAACTTTATTTTTTTTACAGATTACAAGTATCCGTTTAAAGACGATGGCGCTGATAACTTCGTGTAATATGTTGGGCATCTAACATCTGTTATTCAAGTGTAAAAGAACTAAACTAAATAGTGTGGTGCATCAACTTATTATATGATTAATTATATCTGAATTGTCCGTTGGGATTATCGTCATCGTCATATAGAATAAAGCAAAAAAAGGGTTTATAAGTTCATATATCATCACTGACAGCTCATAACAATGCAATTAAACTACATTCTGTCCAAAATAAACCATTGAAGATAGAGGTAGGTATACACAGAAGATTTATTATGTGCCTGTCGGAAAACACAGCATCGCATTATGAAGAAGCAGTGTGTACTCACCCTTATAGTTTACTTACTCTATGGGTCCAAGGCCTTGGCGAAGCCTTGGCGTCTTTGCCACTGCCATAGACTTCTATAATTTTTGGTTGTAGTCTATGGTCTGTCACCGCAAGGCGGGAACCGACTTCTCACAGTCATTGCGTGTGTAACTCGCTACCGCGAAACATCTAGTTTTGTACCTTGTGAAAATTTGTGAGTTCGTTTTGTGAAAGTGATGAATAGTGACACGGAAACCGCCCCTAATACGGGGGATAGCAACCCAAAAGTTCCTGCAAGCGAGAGCGAATCGGACTCGGATTCGTCGACTTCGTCAGAACGATCGGAAAGTGGCAGGCCACCCTTTAAAAGAAGGGGTGGCAAAGAAGATCCGCGTCTAGAAGCTCTTATTAATCAGGTAGGATTTCTGTCTAATTTATATATGCAGAATGTGGGTAATTTGCAAAATCAAAGTGAACTGAATATCAATGTACCCTCATTAAATTTTTTAACCATACCGTCGCAACCGCATGTATCTACCCTTGATTTAGGTCAATTTGCAATAAATATAGACCAAACCAAATTAATCAAGCCTGCCCTTCCGGAGAGGGTGAACAAAATAAAATCCCTTCAAAATTTCGGTTTACCCACGTGGCAAAATGTCAGATATTCTAAGACCCTGCAGTCATTTGTTGCCTCACCTGGTTTTACAGAATTGAGGGTAAATGACGAACTTTGTCATCTTAGCAAATCAAAAGATTATTTAGCGGGTACTGAAAATATTATGGCAGCTTTATCTAATGCAATTTTTGAGGGTAATGATTTGCTTCGTACTGGCTTACAGTCAGTGGTAGACTGGGCTTTTAGTTCTCCGGAGGAATTAAAAGCATCTACCTTGTTAGAGAAAATTAGTTCTGCTGTTGGGACGGGGTCAGCTTTTAATAGGAACACTGAGAATATTTTACAGGTGTTATGTGGCAAAAGGTCCGAATGTATTGAAACTAGAAGGGAACGGCTTGTCAAAGAAATACCAAATAAATGCATTCAAATGGCTCTTAGGAACATTCCTCCTTCTGAGGTATTTTTGTTTGAGCAAGCACGGCTTGGTGCCTTAATTCAAAACTTTGGTGGCCCTCAACAGTGGATTAGCTCACTAGGTAATAGTGAGTTTAGAAAGTTAGGTACTTCTAACAAAAGGAGAGGACCGGATCCTTCTTCTTACCCTTCCACTAGCTCGGCCCCGAAGAAAGCTAGGAATGAATATCCTCAGAGGAACTTTGCTCAGGCAAACACTCATTCTAAGATGAAGGGTAAGGGCAAGGGTGTGGGGAAAAGATCTTCCTTTCGCCCCCCCGACAAATACAGACAATGACTGCAGGCAGGAGTTCAGGGGTGGTCAATTAAAAAATTTCAAGGAGAAATGGGAGGAGCTCGGAGCAACTCCATTTGTACTAAAGGCGATTGCAGGGTCTCGGATACCCTTTGCTCGCAGACCACCTTTGGTGTACCCTTCCCCAGCAGTAGCTCGGAGCTACAGAACAAAGCCATCGGTTCAAATGACCATCCAAATCGAAGAACTGAAAAAACTCGGAGTTTTAGAGCGACCAACTTCTTTGACCCCCGGTTTCTTCTCCCGATAAAGAAGATTATTGATAAAGAAGAGCGATGGTGGTGTCAGACCCATTTTCGACCTTCGGGAATTAAACAAATTCGTCATAACGAAACATTTTCGCCTTATAAATCATGCGACAGTCCCGGAGTTCCTACAGCACAACGACTGGTTGGTAAAGGTAGATATTTCCCAGGCTTACTTCCACCTGCCTGTAGCAACACCTCATCGGCCCTTTCTGAGGCTATTCTACAAACAAGAGATGCTTCAGATGACCTCTCTTCCATTTGGCCTATCATCGGCACCAAGACTTTTTTCAGCGGTTACTTGCTGGGTCGCGGAGATTCTACGCAAGAGAGGGATGCGGGTCCTGGTTTACCTGGACGATTTCCTTCTAGTAAACCAAGACCTATCAAAACTGACATCTCAGGCCTCGGAGGCCGTGAGCATTCTGGAGTCCCTTGGATGGCAGATCAACCGGAAAAAGTCGATATTGTCTCCAACAAAATCATTGGAGTTCCTAGGCATCACTTGGGATACGGAAAGAAATATAATGTCTCTACCCACCAAAAAGCAAATGTCAATCTTTATTGCCCTAAGGAGGATCTTAGCCACAGAAGGTTGCAATGTTCGTCAACTGCAGTGTCTACTGGGGCGACTAAATTTTGCAAGTTTCGTGATTCCACGAGGACGACTTCATTGTCGTCACTTGCAGATTCTTCTAGGGCAATTTCCCTGAAACAGGCCAAGAACAAAGATATCAATCCCGCGGAGGGCAGTGATAGACATGAAATGGTGGCACGGAGCTCTCACATTGACAACATCGATTCACCCAGTAAGCATATCTCACTTTCTTACAACAGACGCCTCGGATATCGGATGGGGCGCTGTGCTAGACAGGAGAACGATGGCAGGTTCTTGGGCGCCTCATCAAAGACATTGGCATTGCAACAAGAAGGAAATGTTTGCAGTACTCTCCGCTATAAAGAGTCAGGCAAGAAGTCTCGGAGACTCTCATGTACTATTGCAGACGGACAACAAAACTGTCATGGCCTACATTCGCAAAGAGGGTGGCACTCGTTCCATAGGACTGTTGTCTCTGACGTCTCAGCTTCTCAAGTTACTGGACAAATGGAACATCACGCTCTCAGCCCAGTATCTTCCAGGGAGATACAATGCCATAGCAGATCGCCTGTCGCGGAGACGTCCAGTACCGGAATGGCACTTGTTACCACAGGCTACCACAAAGATATTCAAACAATGGGGCAGGCCAGACATAGATCTTTTCGCTTCAAAAAGATCCGCTGTGGTGCCAGATTATGTAACAATAGATTTAGAAGACGATTCCGCAAGGTTCGTAGACGCCTTCTCAAGAGACTGGAATTATCGTCTGGCATGGATTTTCCCCCCTCCAAATTTAATACCAAGAGTTCTCTCTCATTTAAACAGGGCCAAGGGAACTTACCTGTTGGTAACACCCGATTGGGAACAGCCATTTTGGAGAGCGGATCTCCAGGCCAGAACATTAGGCAACCCAATAGACGTGTTCAACCTGCCGAGAGTATTGGTGGATCTGACAACAGGTTGTCCACCGTCGCAGATAGACCAATTGACCTTGAAAGTTTGGAAGGTTGGGGGTGGGGGGACAAGATAGCCTTATGGTCTCAGGCTGAAAAAGACCTTCTTAAACAGAGTTGGCGTCAGTCTACATTAAAAACTTATGCACCAGCATTAAAAAGGTGGATAGCTTGGTGCGGAGCTAAGCATACTAATCCTCAATCACCTAAGTCTGAAGAAGTAGCACAATTTCTTGCGGACACATTTTTAAGAGAAGGTTTTTCATATAGCACCATGTTGGTTCATAAGTCTGCTGTATCTACCTTCTGTGGACAAGGAAGTGAGATTTCCTCAAACTTTATGGTAAAACAAGTTTTAAAGTCCATACATAATTCTAAAGCACCAAAATTCAAGTCGCCAATTTGGGATGTAAGACATGTAGTTGACTGGCTCAAGCGAGGACCAATAGAAAATTCAGTATTTGAAATTACTAGGAGAACAGCAATAATTTTACTCTTGGTATCGGGCCGTCGGTTGCATGATTTGACCTTGTTAAGGGTATCTCAACCGCATTTTTATGACAATGGAGAAGAGATTATTTTACGGCCAGTATTTGGAGCCAAAACCGATAATGGTAAGAGACGTCAGTCTGGTTGGAAGCTTCTCCCTAATCAGGATAATAGTTTGTGTCCAGTGAGATGGGTAAGGCTACTCATTGAGGTTACCAAGAGCAGACGGCTTGGAGAAGTGGGTAAACATTTGTTCATCTCTATCAAAGGAACCCCGAAGCCAGCCTCTAGGACCCTCATAGGCGGATGGGTTCGCTCGGTATTAAAAGAGGCTGGTATAGACGCTTCTCCAGGTTCATGTCGCTCTGCAGTTGCATCCTTAGCTTGGCTTGAAAATAGACCTATGGAGGAAATCTTAGAACGAGGAAATTGGACAGCAGCCCAAACGATGATGAAATATTATTGCCGAGAGATAAATAATACACAGAATTGCGCCAATGAAAATCATTTACTAGATAATTTTCAATCAATTTAAGATAGGTATCAAAATCTATCAGAAGTTATTTTGTAAAAATGATTTTGAATTTTTCTATTATTATTATTTTTTATTTCATTTTTTCTCACGTTGGTAATAAGTGCGTTAAATCGAAGAGTATTCTGTGCTAATAATGTACAATAATTATAATAGTTTCATTCTTAAAAGAATATTAAATTGCCAATTGATAACAATATTATTATTTCGTTTCATTTCACTTCAGGTTTCTGAAACAAAATCTACTCATTAGCCCTATTCTATTTCAACATTGCGTGTGTTTTGTAATTTTGTAGTCACCAGCAGATAACAAACACGTCTTCATAATGCGATGCTGTGTTTTCCGACAGGCACATAATATAAACGTTTTACATACCAATAAAACGATTATTATGTGCCGAAAGAAAACACAGCATCGCAGGAAGGCTCTTCCTGGTGAAGACGCTAATGACTGTGAGAAGTCGGTTCCCGCCTTGCGGTGACAGACCATAGACTACAACCAAAAATTATAGAAGTCTATGGCAGTGGCAAAGACGCCAAGGCTTCGCCAAGGCCTTGGACCCATAGAGTAAGTAAACTATAAGGGTGAGTACACACTGCTTCTTCATAATGCGATGCTGTGTTTTCTTTCGGCACATAATAATCGTTTTATTGGTATGTAAAACGTTTATATTAAAGTTCAATAAAGTTTAAACATCTACATGTCTTGCAAAAATAATATATAAGGCTGTTTACTATCAAAGCAAAATTTGCTTTAAATTATATCAGTTGGTGGATTATGAGATTCGTTTTCATAAAAAATTGTAATGAAAGTTTGCAATAGTAAAGAAACATAAAATCAATCGAGTGCAATTAAACTGTCTAGTGTATTGTCAATAAATGGAAATCTCACTTCTCACCACTCAAATGCCGAGGTATTTATTATTTTCAGTCGTTAAAATTGAGTTATAATGTCAAGCAAATTATACATCAAATTTCTATGTAAAGTTCACATTAAGTTTTTCTCAAACTTGAATAAGAATGTGGAATTCATTTATCATATAAGCGATGAATAAAATTGTAATGTTATCCAGTTACAGATAAAGTATATATATATAGTACAAATAGTTTACAATTAACACTTATTTTATTTATTGCTATAATCTAATATCTCATTAATTTATCTATAAATGGGTGTTTTTTGTACATTGTACATTTTAGTAAGTTTAATATATAAATGTGAATAAAATTACTTTAATGGCCATCTTTTCTTATTATTTACCTACTACAGCACTCAATATATGCTATCAAGTTTGATTACAATATACATATATTGTGTGAATAATAATAATATGTATTTTGACACACACACACACCAATTATCTACACGAAATGATGTATCATTAAGAACTTTATTGTAAATGTATGAACAATCGTAATTCAAAAGCAAATCATTGTTTTGATCATGCAAACAATTGCCTCTGCCGGAAATCAAAGCTGTACCTCTTGACATGTATCCAACATTCATTACCACTCAACGACAATGGAGTCAAAACAGTTTATAGGTATATAGATATGCATACATACAATCACGCTCAATAATCCCAAGAGTGGTTGAGCAGAGCCTTAGGCAACATTTCGTAACACAAAGCCACATCTGGCAGTATAACCATGCAGTGCCTCCACATAGTGATAGATTGCCAGCCTGTCGCCTGCATAAAAGGGTCACCAAACCAAACACCCAAAAATTAAGAACCCTTTAGTAAACAAACATGAGACGTCCGTGTGGTATAGAAATAATGGTTTGTATAGCCTATAAGTTTATATTTGTTCAGATGCCGTATTGGTGGAGTGGTCAATATACATACCTACACATCAGGCGGTCCGGGTTTTTAGTCCTGGTAACTGCAAATATTTGTGTGACAAACACAAATATTTGTTGGCAAGTCATAATTGTATATAGGTATATAGATACATTTATTTAAGTTTATTTATATAAATATCTAAAAATTATTATGTATATTAAAATGGTCTTGGTACTTAATTTGAGCTACTATTTACTTAATTGGTGTGAGCATGGAAGTATATATAAAATGTAATTTATTTTATTATTTGCCATAAATGCCTACATACTTTTAGTTTCTGGAGCTATGTAAAGTTGAGAAATCTTTAGATACTGACAATTTATGATTAAGTAAATGGAAGTATTAACAGATACTATAGGTAGCAGTGGCAGACCTACACAGGGGCAAACTGGTGCAGTGAAACGGGGCTCCCAAGCTCAGAGGGGCCCCACAGACCCTAACCAGCAAACCTTGTACAAAAAAATTAAATTTTGAAACGGCTCCCAAGCCATAATTAGATGTTTTGAATGCTCACTCTCCAGCAAGAGTACCACAATTAATTATTACTACATACTAAAATTAGCTTCTGGTATCAAGTTAAGTAATTGTCTACTAGTGGGGACCTCTAATTGGCTTCAGTTGTTACTAATATGTCTTTTTAGTTTATAAGCTGTTGGTCTTCCTAAGATAAAATGTTTGAGCAATAAGAAATTTCCTTGCCTGCTGATTACTATAACTCACTAGCCTTTGATTGCATCATAATATTATTATTGTATATGAAATCTAATGTAAATTGTCTGAATAAAGGCTATTCTATTCTATTCATAAACCAAGAGTTTATTGTTGATTGATATCGGTAGGTTTGTATCGATTAGCCGAATAAAAGTTTTAAGCTTTAGATTTGCTTCTGTTCGCTTTGTTTTAATGTGGTGTGACCAGGTAAATCTTCAAGTTTGCAAAGTAAATTATGCAAGCAATGTATTATCACAGTTTGTTTTCTATACTACCTATAAAAAGGCAGGATTTGTGTTTGTAAATAATAAACTCAAAAGCTACTAGACATATTGCAAAAATTCTTTCACCATTAGAATACTATTAAGGTAATACATATTACTTATAATATGTTATTTATATAGGTAAGTAGATAGGTCTATTACCATAAGCATTTATTTATATCTATAATACAATACATAGGCACATGCTTATACGGTGATGTCTTAAACTTCAGCAGGCCTTTATTATATGACCAGATATACTAGATGCATATTACTTACCTGCCAAGTTAGCATGCATACCTACAGATAGTAAAGGTAAGTAATATGTACCTAAATTATAGTAGGGCATATAGATAATATCTACTTACCTATATGCCCTACTATAATTTAGGTCTATCTAAGTTCTCACTTAAATGCCCATTTTTTTTCTCCAACATTTTTTTTCTTTTTGCGCATTTCGTTGAAGATCCTTGTATATTTAGTATCTATTACTCAGGTACAGGAAAAAATAAGATGTAGTTACAAAAGCCCATGCCGTTATTCACAAGTAAAATAATGACTAGGTTTCACTAACTCCATATCTAATCACCCTATCACATATCTATTTGACTTTATATCCCTAAAACGAAAGCAAACGAAAGCCAACGAAGTTGGAAAAGGTACCGTGGATTTGACAGGAGTTGTATCGTATTTACGATAGCAAATAACGATATCGTTGCTGTCAAACGGCGTTTCGTAATAGCAATTAACATCCGTCACCGAAATCGGTTATATTTCATTCCGAAACCGGAATTTCAAAATAGGAATTAAACCAAACGATAGCGTACGCAATTGCGTGTCTCGAATTTTACTTTGCAAAATAGACCTTATAGCACACTTCCATTCACTCTTCCATTCACGATATCGGTCTGAAATTGTTTATGGTCACCGACAGCGGTTTGACTGTCCAACTTCAGACGACTCGCGTTCCGACTTCGGAATAAGCAGTTGCGTATGAAGTCATGTTTCGTAATCGACGCCCTGGTGGTCCCGGATAGAGAAAGATCTAAAAGTAGTAATCTTTCATATTTTGAAGATCTATTATCATAACCTACTTTCTGATGAATTTTTCCACGATTGATTTATGCTCATGCACCTTTTTTTTCGACGGAGAGGTCAATTTCATTTACGCATCGTCCCTGCGGGGCGCTGCCAACCGCAGGGGATATGTGGGAGTCGAGGTAAAGGCGTTTCCTCTATACCCACTAAACATCCTCCCCGGCCTGACCTTCAGTGCGCTATTACATGGCGGCTCGGGATCTGCGCACGTGAGCGCAACTACAGCGAGAGCGTCCCAACGCTGCCCCTCTAGGCACTCCTTGCACCAATTGGTGGCCAGCAGCCACTCCACCACCGACGGCTGCTTGACCTGGCGCGTCCTCCTGACGGGGACACCGGGAGCAGTCATCGGACTGCACCCGGGGGACTTCCGGGGTGGTGGCTCAGAAAAAGGCCGTCCGGAACTAGCAGTGGTGCGAAAACAAAACCAATTCGACGATGGCATGTGACTTCGAATTCCAAGCGGACACACTTGACATCAAAAGCCACACACCCGCCGAGAAAGTTTCCCCACCACGTTACCAGGGTCCGCCACGAGGAGGCTTCCGGACGTGGACCCCAATGCTCATGCACCTGGGTTAGCATAGCATGTCATTGAAAGTAATGGCAATGGTGAATGAATGATCATTAAAGGTGTTTCCAGCTCACCACTAGTTACTAGAGAAAATGTTATTAAAGATAGCATGAAGTTCGGGGTGCAAACGAAATTTCACCGCTCAGATGCTAAGACACTGGGGAGTTTGCGTGTTTCCCTCGCTAATGTTCGTCGCTTAGACTAACACGTCGAGTGTATTGTTTGGTACGATACAAATCCGCTGGGAGTAGGCTTACAAGCGGTGCATTGTGCATTCGAGACGTAGCGAACAAATCTATCGGAACTAAACTGGAAGTGTACGCTCCGCCTATTTCAGAGCGAGTCACATACTAAAGGAGATAGAAAATTTTGTATCCATAAATTGTGAACTACCGAGTGTACAACTCACGTGATAAAGCTTCGGTCATTGATATGTATGGATCTATAATTTGAGGGCACTGTTCCCAATTTTATTTGGAGTACATAGGTACATAATTAGAAAATTATTCTTTGTGATTATTCTATATTATCCTGCCATGCTCCCAATCTTATTGGAGTTCGTCGTAATTAGTATTCTCTCTTATTCCGTATCTGAAGATTCATTTCATCGTCTGATGTATTTCATCATATTTCTATGAAATTATGTTGCCTTATCCTAAAGGCAGCTATGTTCCAAAGTTGAAGTACTAGAGTCTGCGCCACCATTGAAGTCCGATAGACGCAGCGCTAGTGTCACATAATAAATGCTGCCAGGAATAATTGTGCCTAATTATCTCTTTGTAGGTTACCACCGTTCAGTTGATAGGTATTTCTATAATACCTATCAACTGAACGGTGGTAACCTCAAATAATCTTGAGAATATATGAAATGATTGTTCTTTCTCACACTACGAGACTCGGGGAACTTAGTTTCCAGTATTTATCCGCAAGACTTGAGTGGTGGCGCGTGCTTTTATCCACTTGAGCACGATTACATCAATTTGTAACAGAATTAAATAATCATACGTGAGCTTGAGGACGTAATCAGAAATGAAAGACATGGCTAAATTCGTCGTGGTTAAACAGTCCTGTGTAGCTCTGTTGGAAGAGACAGATTTTTTCCATGTTTTTCAAAAGCAGAATTAAATACATATCAGAATTAAATTGTTCATTAACTAAACAGGCAATTAATTATCAACATCTTGAAACATTAGTGTTTTACGTAATCTAATATTCCTGTAATACTTGCTAACAGAAATATAATGGAAATAAGTTATTAATGTTCCTAATTTTTCACTTTCATGTTGGAAACTATCTCCTGTGAAAAAATATAACAATTAGTATTTAGGGTGATTTTGTTTTCACATTTATTCTGCAAAGAAAATAGATCATAATCTGCAAAGACTATTTTTCCACTTTATTAATAATTGGGTATACACGATGGGTAAATAACCAATAGAGTGACGAACAAAAGCATCAACCGGTAGACCGTTCTATATTTTAATATTACCTACCTCTTGAATATTGTCCGAACAAAATTGGGGTCATTGAGAAAACTCCGCTCCTTGGAAAATAGGACAAGGAATATTGATGTTGGAATTGAAATTTTGGCATAATAATCATTTTACGTAGGTATTCGCGGAATCCATCAGAATGAAGTTCTAGAAATGACCCTTAAATATTTGATAACGTAGTTCGTTGTAGTTCACGATTAATGATATGGGAAATTATTCAAACCGTAGGGTATTTGGAACAGGCTTGTTATTTATATAAATAGCTAAAGCATATTTTTGTTGTTTCCAGGGATCACTATTAGAAGTAGAATCATCTAAGCTCAAGAGATCCTTCCTTAATCTCCTGATTTTGAAGTTTACGCTGTTAAGTGTAACTTAGAAAATAAAACTATATTGACAATTGATTGTAAAGGCTATTTGGAATAAGAATAAGTCAAAGGAAAGGCATAAACCCATTTAACATTGTTAGTTGAGGAACTATGTAAATTATATTATGCATTATTTAATTTGACACAATGTTATCATATAAAGTTAAACGAAAAAATATAATAAGGTACATTACACACATCCGAATAACTTGTATTACCTTTTTACCCTTAAAATTATTCGATCTAAATTGTAATAAAACTGATATGCTTTTCAGTGGTAATGGAACGAGCATTGAAGTTCAAAGTTAGAATCAAACTTACATCACTAAATTGCGACGCAGTGTTTCCATTCAATCTTGTCACACGACCTTTGTCAAATTTAACAAGCTCGTCAATATCGCCTTTGGGAAAGACAGTATTTGCTTTTAGAGGTTGATCTATAGCATGCTAAACACCTCAATAAATTGTCTGTACGTATTATCATCCGATCTAACATTCTTGTGTCTTGTTTCAATTGGCTATTAGCAGTCTTTAGCAGTCTTTAGTGGTTTATTAATTCGTTTCATATTTTTATCAACGAAGGCACACTTAAAACTAATATTACTAATATACTAGTTTGAGTTGAGAACTGGTATTAAAGACTGCGAAGATCTTTCACTATTATGATGCCACATGGCAACATTAATCTCATCATTTTCAAACCAATCTTATTATAGTGAGTATATCCTTGATGTCGTGGTATATTAATATCGTGATATACTTAGAATTTCTGAAGATACTTATTATAATAATTACAGTTTACAAAACACCGACATATTTTTTAAATCATGTTACTGAACATTACTATTACGTTTTCAACAAATATTCCAAAAGTCAAAAACATGTCTTTTCTACCAACATCCTTTGCAGTAAATTCAAGGAATTTTAGACTCAGCCGTTTGGACATACGAGTCAGGCTGGAGGGCATTTGGGATTGACTCATAAATATACGTTTGTTAACATAAGAGGCAGAGATAGGGAAGATTTACCGGGGTCGAGTTGATCCCTTTAAACAAGGGGTTACGTAAAAAGAACGGATCGAGTGTTGCGTGATATAAATTTCATCAATAAGAGATAATATGGTTTCACCCGATGTTGTCTGTTCTAAATGGCAGTTCGATAAAATAAACATCATTGTACAATTTTGTGCTTGTGACATGCACATATTAAAATTTATGACATCTTTCTTGTCCGCTGTATACGGGCAATACAGCATGAACTTTCACCAGTTATATAGTTATGAAGTAACTGAGTATTTAGTCCTTAGAAACCCACATGAGGTTCTCAGAGTACTAAAATATAAATACATATCTATACTAATATTATAAACCTGAAACGTTTGTTTGTTCTAACGCGCTAATCTCAGGAACTACTAATTAAAATTGAATAATTATTTTTGTGTTGGATAGTCCATTTATCGCGAAAGGCTATATAACATCATAACACGCGAACAAAGTAAATAAAACCAATATTAATTGAAGCAGTCTCTCGGGAAATTAGTCAAGCTAAAAACCCCAAATTGAATTAATCAGACAGAAGAACTCAGATCGTTTTGCAAATAGAGAATGTAGGGCCAGATGAACACAGTAACTTTGCAAGCAATTTCATCGTAATATTACTTAATTATAATCGTTTTATCTAGTGAGCAAAATGTAGTATCAAAAGTAATTTGAAAAACTTATTATTCGTTGAATCTTTATTAAGGTTCGCGGCATTATAAAATTTACTTTTCTCATAATGGTTATTATGTTTATTTCATGTTTTCAACCTCATAAGATTTATTGCTGAATTCTTGATGTGTAGGTAATATTATATAACATTAATTTGTCCATTAACTATTATACGCTTGCTTTAACATGTTAGTTTTTAGAAAATAATCAGTACAACCTGTTAGCAATATAGTATTAAAACTAGTGTCGCATAGCTATCTTACACATTTCCAAATAAATCATGTCCTTGAAATCGTATGATATGGTCAGAAGCATTTCTAACTAGAATTTATTGGTTCTTGCTACCGAGTTTAGACAGGCCTATTGATTAGAGTTCACTGTATTGAAGCCATAGTTATTTGTGGTTGTATCCAAAGGAATCTTTATAACATGTCAATTTAAGAGCAATATATTCGCCATCGAGTCTATTCATCTTTAGTAAAGACTAGCTGACTCACAATACTTTGCTGTGGTTAAACTAATTTGCAAAAAAAATCAGAACTACTTATCAAAATAAAAAGATTGTAATATAGTCTGAGTTGGATCAAGC
Organism: Elophila nymphaeata; assembly: GCA_955850985.1. Taxonomy (NCBI): domain Eukaryota; kingdom Metazoa; phylum Arthropoda; class Insecta; order Lepidoptera; family Crambidae; genus Elophila; species Elophila nymphaeata. Next base: position 10,947,745 of record OY039076.1, on the reverse strand, counting down.
AAATCACATTTACAACATTTTCTTTAAAATCGATCTGGACAAAATAGAAAACGGACAAAAAATTCAAACATGCGATTTGAAAGCAGTTATTTAGAAATTACAGACAGACACTTTTACTTATACTTACTTTACAATTTTATTTATATGTATAGATGTAATAGATAAAGATGCGTGGGTCAATTAGTTTGTATAAAACTTTTCCTTGGTGAAATACATCCATGATTTAGTCCTTAAGCTACTTAAAAAAACCATAAATCGTTACTTCATCGTAGTAAGAATAATTGAAAACATCCTTAATGTAGGCTTTACGAAAACATTAACAAGGAGCTCATTCCAAGGACTTTGATGGACCATCCTATATAATTAATCTTTACATGAAGAAACCCAATACTGGCTACCAAAAATCTCATTGACGAAGATTGGTATCAGTGAGATTAATTGGAAGCCCGGTCCAAGGTTACCCGTGCCTTTATGTAACTATTACAAAAGAACAAGGTTTTGTACTACTCGGTCAATGCTCGTTGTATTAGTAAAAAAATAGAATTGTTCACTGAGTAATTTTTACATTCAAAAATGAGTTCTCTGTATTTTGAATTTGAATATTTTCAACCTTTCTTTTCTTAGAAAATAGTAGATGAAAAAAAATCACATTTGCATAATTCCCTTACTTGTTTTCCTATGGATTTGGTAGCGTATGTCTCTAACTTAGAATTGACTCATAATCGAAACATTACCAATAAAAATAATAATTTTACATGAGATTAATATGACGAATAAAAGGAAACGTTTCTGATAATCTCCACACTCCATCTCAGCGGCTTGACAATATTCTAGTCACGTCTGCGCCAGGAGACAGCGACTGACAGTACTCTTTGCAATTGGTACAGTTAATGAAGTCGGGTCTTCTTTGAATTAGGATCAAATATACCGAATAGAGGTTTTTATATTAAATCAGTAATAATAGAGACCCTTTTATAGGAAACAGATGAAAGACGTCTATCTATCTTAACCCAAAATTTATTTTATGTAATCTCCGAAACTTTTATCAATTGTGATATTGAAGTCAAAACGACGAGAAGACCCATGCATGAAACGAAATCTATGTATTTCATTGTTCCACTTATAAAAATAAGTATATACATTAAGTATTGCATTTAAACGCTAGGTAGCGTTGTAAAGTCTAAATTTTTTACTTTTTGAATCGTTAGTATGCTCATAAAATGAGATGTAAAATTTAAAGTCGTTACTTTAAATTTTCGTATGTACCAACTTGTTATAATTTTATGAGATACGTTTATCTCATAAAATTATAACAAGTTGGTATATTAACAATTTACAAACCATTAGGAAATGTAAAGTGTTTTCTTTAGTTAGATTTAACCATTGAACATAAATTCTAAGTTCCTAATTTCCTCGATCGGCCAACCTCAGGTAGCTGTGGATATAGAATTGATAAATATGTCAAAACGTTTCCTTTAAGCGGGTCTCTTAGAGCTCTAACTATAACGGAATATTTATAGGACATATTTTGCGTCTTTGCCAATCCTAGAAGCTTTACTTTGTTAAGTAAACCTTAAAAAAGAGAAAGCGATCTTTGACAATATACTTTGTTACAATCAAAATAACACTAGCTTTCCGTAGTTTCAGATTCAGTCAGTAAGTAGGAAAAGTTTCTCCAGTTCTATGGAATAGAAGGGGATGGGATATGTATTTTATTATATTATGTATCGTTATGTGTGATATATATGTGACTATTCTATTCTATACTTAATTAATGGCGTCGCGTACATTATACGTACTCATTTTGCCAATGTCAAGTAAAAATGAAACTAAAGTAACAAAAATTGTACGGTTGATTGGAGTTAAAAATGGAGTCTCTCAACACGTGTTTTTACAACAAGAACTCGGGAGATACTCCTCGTATAATATTAAGTGCACCTTGATTAACCTGTCAACGCATTTATTAGTTATTCAGTACTGTCCATCCAAATATTGTCTTTAAGTGTCTCTTGGCGATAAGATCGCCAATTGTACAAGTATGTAGCTAATAATGTAAATTGCATTTCATCTTTTTGTTGTACAATGAAGAGTATAATATATGTTAGTGTGTATGCTTTTTTGCTACCGTGTGTACTGATAAAAATCCAGAGTATACTTACTACGCACTTTTTGTAGATTTACTATAAATAACCATGCTATTTATTTCGGTGATATGAATTAATTTATTTCCTGTTCTTAGCCTTATGTAGGAAGTAAAAACGACAAACATGAAATTTAATGCTTGTTTTATTAAATTGGAATGAAAGACAGATAGAATATATTAGGAAATTTTAGATTTGGATCTGACACATACATTAATAACTTTATTGACGGTATACGTAAAGTTTACTAGGTGGTATATGGTAAATATGTAGGGTCGTCTGGGTAGGTACCACCGCCTTTCTTATTTCTGCCGTGAAGCAGTTTGCTGTGTTTCGGATTGAAGGGAAAGGTAGCCAGTGTAATTACTGGGCAAGGAAGGAATATCATATTAGTTCCCAGGATAGCAACGCACTTGCAGTGTTAAGTGATTTACCATTAATATTGCAAGTGTCTGTAGGCGACGGTCACTACTTTAAACCAGGTGATCCCGAAGCTTGTTTGCCATCTCTTAGTATATAAAAAAAGTTACTATTGATTTAGCTACTAACAAAAAATGTTTCTTATTCTATCGAAGTGTACGCTACTAGTTTACCCGTTTCTACAAAAACTGCACTAGTTTAAAACGGAAATTGTTGATTGCCCGTTTTCCGTAACGACAAAAAATAAACCAAAATTCTCACCCGGTGCTAACTCGGAAAGTCCGTTGCACTTTTTTGTGGAGCTTCACAAACTTCGTCTATAAACCTGCTTTTTGCCAAACGTATTTCTACCTGAGTTTTCTTATTCGAAACGTTTTTATCGTTTCTTTCTTGTACAACTAAAATCGTAAACTGGAAATGGGTTTTTGGGTGAACACCTTTTCTGAAATGGAATTGAGGGGATGAATGCGTACTCGATTAATGTCATTGAAAGAAAAGCAATGGTTGTACTAGCAATAATGAAAGGCAAAGAAACCGATTATAGCTTTTTTAACCGACTTCAAAAAAGGAGGAGGTTATCAATTCGACTGTATGTTTTTTTTTTTTTTTTTTTTTTTTTTAATGTTTGTTACCTCATAACTCGTTACTGGGTGGACCGATTTTTTAAATTCTTTTGACCTTTGGAAGCTACTGCTTGTCATGGGGTCCCATTTAAATTTTATCGACATCTGACAAGTAGTTTTTGAGTTATCCCTATTAATTCACATTGATGATATCGTAATTTTGTCACTTGTGTGTCTAAAAGATCTTGAGGTAGTTTCCGGTAAATATCATTACTTAAAACACTAAAAAGCAGAAAAAAAAATTTTAAATAAAAAAAAACCGCCTTCAAAAAACGGGAGAAATAAAAATTTTGTTTATAAAAATCTAAATGTTTTTTGAGGTCGGTCCCAACCTCAATATTTGTAATAAACGTTGGCACTTGTATTTGGGACCGACCTCAAAAAACATTTAGATTTTTATAAACAAAATTTTTATTTCTCCCGTTTTTTGAAGGCGGTTTTTTTTTATTTAAAATTTTTTTTTTAGATCGTATTTTCAGTTGCCTCCGTGGCTTATATTGTAGTCAACTTAATATTGCAATGAATATATAAATGTATGATAATGTACATTATCAGAATTATTGTTATTATCACCATCACAAAAATCAAGATTTCCAAATTATCATATTTTTATTCTTTCTGTGACAAAAGAGTGTAAGGCCCTTTGAATCCATTTAAGAAATCCTGATGGTTTTTAACCGACTTCAAAAAAGGAGGAGGTTATCAATTCGACTGTATGTTTTTTTTTTTTTTTTTTTTTTTTTTTTAATGTTTGTTACCTCATAACTCGTTACTGGGTGGACCGATTTTTTAAATTCTTTTGACCTTTGGAAGCTACTGCTTGTCATGGGGTCCCATTTAAATTTTATCGACATCTGACAAGTAGTTTTTGAGTTATCCCTATTAATTCACATTGATGATATCGTAATTTTGTCACTTGTGTGTCTAAAAGATCTTGAGGTAGTTTCCGGTAAATATCATTACTTAAAACACTAAAAAGCAGAAAAAAAAATTTTAAATAAAAAAAAACCGCCTTCAAAAAACGGGAGAAATAAAAATTTTGTTTATAAAAATCTAAATGTTTTTTGAGGTCGGTCCCAACCTCAATATTTGTAATAAACGTTGGCACTTGTATTTGGGACCGACCTCAAAAAACATTTAGATTTTTATAAACAAAATTTTTATTTCTCCCGTTTTTTGAAGGCGGTTTTTTTTTATTTAAAATTTTTTTTTTAGATCGTATTTTCAGTTGCCTCCGTGGCTTATATTGTAGTCAACTTAATATTGCAATGAATATATAAATGTATGATAATGTACATTATCAGAATTATTGTTATTATCACCATCACAAAAATCAAGATTTCCAAATTATCATATTTTTATTCTTTCTGTGACAAAAGAGTGTAAGGCCCTTTGAATCCATTTAAGAAATCCTGATGGTTTTTTTATATATAGAGGTCAACCACATGACTCCATTCCACCTGATGGTAAGCAGAAGTGGAGTCTAAATGCGAAGATAGCTGGTGCGAGAGATAAACTGCCGCGGTAGGCATCCTCGCCTTGCCGACCTGCAAGGTGCTTCTTCACGCCTCTTTTGAATGACCCAGAATTGTACGAAGGAGGGAACGCGTGTGCTGGCAGTGAATTCCATTTCTTGATTGTGCGACAAAGAAATGAGTTGCCATATTTCTTAGTTCGAGTTGGAATGGTAGTCACAGTTTATCGGTGACAACGTAGACCAGCACGCGTAGTCTCTAAAAGGAAGGGAGATGGTGGGATTAGGGAAAAAAGTTCCTCAGAGCACTCGCCGTGGCACAAACGGTAGAAACCGCTCAATGACGCAATATTCGACGCAATTGGAGAAGCTCAGAATGTTTAGTCACCTCTTAGTCGCTGATTATGCTAGCCACGACGCTGTAACCTATCTAAAGTATCGAGTGAGTATTTGGCAGAGCCATCCCAAAAGTGCGAGCGATACTCCACGCAGGACCTTACTTGCGTCTTGTATAGCAAGCATGAAAAAACGCCGCACCTTGCTCAGGACTCCGAGTTTCCGTGAATCTTTCTTAGTGTTGTGCCCTGGAGAGAGGGAAGGGAAAGGAATGGCAACGTTCAAAATGTGTCCCATTGCTGGTTTTCCTCTGAGAAGCTTTTTATCACGCTTTCGATGTAGTTCTTCGGATTGAAATCGACGTGAACCTCCATAACGAGCATGGTGATACTTCCTGTTTAGCGTTAGTGTTGTGCACTGGAGAGAGGGAAGGGAAAGAAATGGCGACGTTTAAAATGTGTCCCCTTGCTGGTTTTCCTAGGTTTTATAAAAACAAACTACTACTAATTTTGTCTAGAAATAATTTCAGTAATACGTGGAATCAATGACTTAGCGTTATGACTTAGGGCAAAACTCCAGCTCATCCATGCTTCAAGCATGGATGAGCTGGAGTTTTGGCCTGATGATGGCGTAACTAGCTTAGATTTTGAAATCGTAACCTACGTGTGAGACACAGAATACAAGAGCTACTTCATTATCTATGTATGAAGTAGTACCATGTACAAAACTCTGACATCTTCGGTAAATCTCTTTATCTTGGCGAAAGATTACAAAATTTTAAAAATCTAGATTTCTAAGCAAAGGCACAGAACATTTATCAATACTATGTACTACCAAAACATAGTATTCTATAAATGTCGTTGAAAGTTCCAAATATATTTTATCAGTAAATAAACCATATTAGTGTATAATATGATTTATTTACTGATACCGATTTCCGATTTAAGCAGCGTATTTCTTGGATACATTTTCTTATTGCGCTTTCTTTACGAAATATAAAACATTCGTTTCGATTAGTGGATTATCCATAAGCTATTCTGCAACAATAGAAGGCTTTAAGCTTGTCAATAGAGGTTTGTTCATCGGCTGAAAATTTAAATTCAACCGATATTGCCTCCGGGAAAAATCCAAAATAGAATATCCGGATTTGATTGTGCAAACTGCCAAAATATTTTGGCTCTTTTCTCCTAAAGCCTTTTCTAATTTGAACCTTTTCCAACGGTAACAAGGTTTCGGGGAAATGAACCCTTGTTTTTGACTGATTGAGGCAAGTTTGCTCAAATATATTGACATTATAGGGCGAGATGCTTCAAGGATCCGTATTGTGGAATATGAAACACCCTTCCAGAGATTTCATTTAGTCTCTTTTATTCTATTTATAAGAAAAGGGCGAAGCTTGTACATTTCCGTTTAAATGTTCCTTAGATACCTCGCGACACATTTTGTTGTTCTGAATAGTACAGTCGTAGTATTTAAGGTTATCAACGGCTTTATTTTCATGTGACCCAGCTCAACATTAACAGACAAATACCTTCTATTCTACAGAAGTTCTTTCACGTGGTTAAGGTTATTCTTCTGTTACCTACACACAGACTGTTTTTAATTTTATTTTGTAAGGTCCTTTTATCATGAAATTAATTAAACTATAATAAATTACGTTGCTATGTATGTATAATGCTGACGTTCATAGTATGTTAACTTACCTATACTCAATAACAGACTTTACTAATTAATGGAGTCCAGAGTTAAATCACGTGCGTGCAATAATTAGATTAGGATCCAAGGCAATGGAGTCTACCTGCATATTGAGTCGACATCGAATGTGATGATGATCAGTAAACCAGTTCTACCTGGTTGTTCTATTACCGATAAGTACAAAATATTTACGCCACAAATACATGGAAATGTTATTATACTTCTAATAAAGAAAACTCGTCACGTTCGCATAGACAATTTTATGATTACATTCAGTTTATGACCATGCTTTCTTGGATATTAGAACGGAGCACCTACCTCCTTATTTATTACTGAACCTCCATGTTGAGTTATGGCCATACCTTATAAAGGATAATAATTTTTATTATGTAATGAATCATTCTTTGATGTACGTTTTCCCTTTTTGTCTTTTGTTTCAGATGTTTTTGGGGCTTTTATATGTATAGCCTGGTTGAGTGAATGTTTACCAGTGTAGTTCACTTGTAGGGCTGCTTCTATATATTATGTCGATTGAAATAGAGTGCTTTTGCTACTAATGTCAAGGCTTAATCCTTGAACGAAGAAAAGGACTTCTTATGCATACAGTCAACATGATGGTTGGGTGTTAAATATCCTTAGATCATTAGAGTATATCAAATGAGCACTACTTTTTTAAAATTTAATTTATAAGTTTTTGAATCTCTAAAGGTGACTGGTGGATGGTCTAACGATATGTGGGCATCTCACTAATAAGGTAGGCGGGTATTCACACTTAAATGTTATGGTGTCAATGTGTTCAGTGATATTATAGCTTCGACGTAATCAAGAAACATGGCAAAACGCAATGACTAAGTGGCGTTGAGGTGAATACGACAATGTCCACTACTGGCTCCGCTTGGCGAAGGAATGTCTACGAGATTCAAAAAGATCAAATCAAAAATCTTTATTTCTTACTAGTTAAGACTTAAATCTAGTTGATGGTGCATCCTTTTAGGCAAAAATATGCCTGTGCCAGGAGGCAACGCTCTGCATCTAATTGCTTGGTAATTTAAGATATCGATTTTATATAATGATTCTATTTATTTATTACTATAGTATTGGATGGTGTATATATATGTGTGTGTAAATGGGTGTATATACGTATGTACTGTGAGTGTGTTAGAATTAATTATGTGTTGCTCTATGTATAATTATTTATTTCGTTATTTATTAAATATACTGAACTAAGGTCTCAATTTCAGCGTAGGTCATTTCTTGTATCCAGTTTACCATTGCCGATTTACACTCGTACGATGATTTTTTATGTATATCTAGTTCTTTGTTAATTTTATTATATATGTGGGAAGACCGAAATTCAAACTGTACTCTACCAAAGCCTGTCCTATCCTTGGGAATAGTTGCTACTTTGAACTTTCGAGCATTTCTCTTAACTTCAATCCGTAGGTGGTGAGATTCTCCATTAGAATGGAGTCCTACTTCGTCATCTGCTTCAACTGCTGTAGTTGAATGACTCTGGAGATGTTTTATTCATCGAGGTGGCTTTATAGATAAGTTATTTTATTTGGATGCTAAAATGGAGACAATTTCCAAGAAGGGATGCTTAAAGCTCAAATAGCTATTCGATTATTTTGCCCATTTCTTGAGAATTTATACACCAAATCATAATAATTTATTTGATTTAATACCTTTGTTACTCGACACTTATAAGTTACTTTTATACCTAGGAAAAATAGCATCACAAAGTCAGAGAGGAATGCACAAAAACGTAATGTAAAACGAATTCACCGAATAAATTATCTGGGAACCAATTTCACACAATGACAAGGTGCCTAATTTGGACAATTTCAGTTTTCTACTGGAAAACTCTCTGATAAATTCAAAATTAATAGGGAGGGTGTGCAATAAAGGTGGGGAGGCCTTTAATCAGGCAGGTCACCCCGCTTCGGGGGCATGAATGCATAATTCATAATACAACGTCGGCATCGCCATTCGCTTACGCTCTTTGGGATAATGTGACTGGCAATGAATATAGCGATTTTTGGGAAGACCAATTGTGTTATATTCTTGACGAGTTGCTTGTTGTTGTGAAATCATTGCTTAGGTATTTATGTACTTTCTTCACTCTTCTTTGAGTGAGGGGAGGCCAGTGGAGCGGTTGTGCGTTATACGAACCGATTGCAAAAGTTCAACGTCTGTATATGTCATCGGCTGATCGTATAGTAAGGCTGATCGTGATATGCCCGGGCGCATCATGATACGCCGGGATATTTTACACCATGAAAGAAAAAAGAAAAAATTGCATTTAATGATAGATATTGCAAAATAAACGAGAAACCTTGATATATTCATAAATATTCAATTTAAATTTTTTAATTAAATTTTAAAAATCGACTAACCTATTAATCTGTCCCCTTTGTCTGTCCATATTGGAATGCGACGTGACGTCACTCCGTTAGTAAACAAAGTAGATTTGTATCGTGCTTTGTGTTCATTTTGAAATCGCAGTTGTTTTGTTTACTAACGGAGTGACGACACGGGTCGAAAAAGCATGGCGGCTAGCGTTTTCGAAAATTCAAATTCGATAAGTTATTAAGGCATTTTTAGTTTTATAAAATTGAAATAAAAATTATAATGGTTAATTACGACCTCAGGATTGATTTAAAACAGTTTTTGAAAAATGGTGTAGGTAATAAAAATATCGTGTTGTAGGCTAATAAAATCTCCCACAAACAGTCCACCCCGCTTGTTTATAAAAAAATAACCCTGAACTGATCACTCTCTTAACCACAATGATTTTTGGAAAATAGGTTACTTGACCAGTGGTCGAGAATTTTATGGTCCAGTAGCGTTTCACGATATGACAGGCATATCTCGCACTGCCCTAATTAACGATTGGCCTTAGACATATTATATTATGTTTTGTACACCAAATGGCCAGTATTATAACTCAGACACTCATTTGTACCGTCTTAACTAATTAAGAAAACAGAAGATAATTTTTGGTCACTCATTTATGAACTAGGTACAATAAATCAATATCCATTTTATTGTAATAATCTTCCATGTTTAGTCAACATCCGAAGTATGATAATTAATGTGAATATGCTGTACTAATAAATGATCGGTGACCACTCACTATTTTCCAGGTTGACTCCCATATTCTTCAACTATAACCCGGATTGAATACTGCTAGCGAATTTTACGTCTGTATTTCATGTGCACATTCTTCATTTATCATGGTAGTATTATTTTAGGAACATAATAAACATTATTAAACTGAGTCTGCTACAAATTTGCTGATGTAAAGTGGGATTTAACGATATCTGCGGCTTTGGCAACAATTACACAAATAATACGTTGGCGCTAGCACGTGACTTTGAGCTGTATGCTTCTAGACTCAGAGATTAATTTACGCTGGTAGTAGTTTGCTCTCATTATTACTAAGCATAATGAGTTCATTAGTTGATCAGTTTTGTTACCAGTTTATTTGAGTAATACAAAGATTATAACAATGAATATTAAGCTAGAAAAAAATAATTAATTAACAAAAAACCATTAACATTTTTTTAAGATTTTCCGTTTCATAATGTAAATGAAATTTTAAAACATTATGCTTTTAATATGTAGGTAATTTAATTACATATGAAGTAGTTTTCAGATACATTTTTATTAATACTTAATTGAAAATTCATGTTTCTGTAGGTATTAACTTTTTTTCTGTACACCGATTTCAACGAGCATTGATAAATTGTAATAATTCCGTTTATTTGTTTCAGGTAAAATTAAGCAGATACGTGGAAAATTTCAACGAAAACTATATTATAGTAATCATATTTTGAAGCAGCACGAGCCTGAACTCCTTTCGTCATGTTATTAAATTGCATAGAGACATAATATTACTCGTACATTCAGCATACTCGCAGGTAGGAACGTATTTTAGCATATTACTTCACATTCGAATACAAATGTGGCCGAAATAAGTGTGCATTAAAAATAATGTATTTATTTATCGCGCCTGAAAAAGATCTTAATAATTCACAAATGGATTGCTCTGATTCATAAATCTTACGTATGTGTAATTTCAATAACAATATCTCTCTCTTCCCTTAGATTAAGAACATACAGATACCGTATCCGGGCACTCAATTTGGTGCAACCAATATTAGGCCTTATTTGGCACCATACGGAAACTCTATGCGTAGTCCTCGAGGTCAACGCACTCCGTACGCATCTCCAACAAATTATTAAAAAATGACGATTTGTGCTATTATATGGTGTAATAATCGAACTGAAAAAAATAAAAAGAGTGAGAACATTACTTTTCACACGTAAGTTTTTAATATTTTATTGTATTTTCACTTTATAAGCAATAAAAACCAAATATTTTATTTTGTATTTTTTAAATACTGAGTGCTGCCAGTTACAGAAATTATTTTACCTATTTTAGTTGTTTAGAATTTAGTCGAATGCAATAATTTAATCATATTAATTGTACTATAAAAAATACTAAGGACATAAAAAAAATTTTTTTTGATGATTAGATTGTTTTGACTTAACGTATGGACATTTTTAACCGCCTTAAGAAAAGGAGGAGGTTTTCAAGTCGCCTTAATCTTCTTTTTTATGTATGTTTCTACGCCTAGACCGGTTTTAAATAGTAGATTGTATGATAAGGGAGCTATTTTGCTCCCTTATCATACAATCTACTTTTACGGCGAGGGCGCTACTTTGATTCAAGAGCGAAGCAAAGGAATTCAAAGTAAATAATAACACAAGTTCTTAATGATACTTAATTTGGGCTAGATAATTGGTGTGAGCGTAGAAATAATTATCCCTACTAATATTATAAAAAGCTTTCACGTCTAAAGCACTGAACCGATTTTGATGAAATTTGGTACAAATATAGATCTCGGGGTGGGACATAGGCTACTTTTTATCGCGAATAAAAGGTTGAATGGGTTGAAATAGGGGATGAAAGTTTGTATGGAAGTTCGACATGGCGTACGCGACTTTTTGATATAATATCAATATGGGTATCATTTTCGTGGTTTTCGGGGGTCCTGATTACGAATACAACATCTTTTTTGAAATCCAAGATGGCGGACGTGACTTTTTGATATAATATCAATATGGGTATCATTTTCGTGGTTTTCGGAGGTCCCGATTCCGAATTCAACATCCATTTTGAGATCCAAGATGGCGGACACAACTTTTTAATAAAATATCAATATGGGTATAATTTTCGTGGTTTTCGGCGGCCCAGATTCCAAATACAACATCTATTTTGAGATCCAAGATAGCGGACACAACTTTTTAATATAATATCAATATGGGTATCATTTTCGTGGTTTTCGGAGGTCCCGATTCCTAATACAACATCCATTTTGAGATCCAAGATGGCGGACGCGACTGCAAAGAGGCTCGTCGTAGTCCGAACGGAGTAGACGTGTTGTTGGTTTTTGCAAAGTTATTTATTCTCCAGATCAAAGTATTTAAACCCTAAAGCGTAGCCACTCTGAAGTCAAAATCGAACGACATCCTTTTCTTTCTACACACCGAAGATCAAAGAGTGCGCAGAAGCGACAGCTAATTATGCTACGGTCACCAAATAAACACTACAGTTCCGATTCCGACCTAAGAAGAGCTGCTGAACCGGAAAATGTTACTCATCGAAAACGCAAGCATGGTGAGGACTTCTCCGAAGCATTCTCGGATTTTTCTTCTAAAATCATAGATACCCTGAATAGTTGGAAGATTGAAATGCATAAAGATATCTCGCAGTTAAAGAGTGACGTGGAATCTGTGTTGAAAATTGATCTCGAAAAATTGAATGAGTCTGTTGCTGAAATTAAGTCGGAAATAGATAATGTTCGCCAAGAGTATCAGGATATTAAAAAATCTGTGCAATCACTGGACTCCAAGTATAAAAAAACCCAGGACAAATTTAATGATCTGGAAAAATCGATGCAATTCTGTAGCGATCAGCAAGACGATCACAGCGAGAAAATTAGGATATTAACACAGGCAAGTAATAAAATTGATTCTTTAGAAACCCAAATTACTGCATTAACAAAGGACAACGATCAGTTGAAATTAGACATTAACTTAAATAACCAACGAGATCGACTGTTAAATTTGGAAATAGTGGGAGTTACTGAGGGCAAAGATGAAAACTTAATTGATATTATAATGTCCATTGCAAGACATGCCAATGTAATAATTTCACCGGAAGAGGTCGTGGAAGTAAATCGTATCTCCCCTAAATTAAGGCAACCGGGACGTCCTAAGAACATCATTGTAAAATTAAAATCCAGATTGTTAAAAGATAATATTATCTCTGGTGTACGGAGGAATCGCCTAACAACGAAGGATCTTTGTCTTGCCGGCGACGTTCGTCCAGTATATGTGAACGAGCATCTCACTCAATATAACAAGTTTTTATTAAAGAAATGCAGAGACACCGCAAAACAAAAACTATATCAATACGTGTGGACAAAGAATGGAAGGATCTACGTAAGAAGGAACGACACTTCGCCGCCATTGCAAGTAATACAAGATTCCGATATTTCAAAAATTGTCTGAACATTTCTCAAATTATCTTTAATCACGTTATTTTCATGCATGTAAACTCTCGTAATTTTTACCTACAAAAAAATATTGTAAAAGCAATCGTTGGAAACACAATATTTATACTGACCGATCTATTACTCATTTACTCTTTGAATACGGTCATAAACAACTCATTCAACACAATGACTTGCGAATTGTCGGTACACGCCATACGCACAAAACATGTGCAACACTTCGCTGTTTATGATTCTTTACCTCATCTTGAACCATACATAAGGAATAAACAGATATTCAGTTTTCCAATTAATTTTTATTATTTTTGGGTACCTCGTCTATATAATAAATTATATTATACTGTAGTGTATATTTTATATAAATGTATATTTATAAATATAATTATCATATTTTTAATTTTACTCAATATATGTAAAAGACTATTTTCATTAGCAAGCGCATACACACCCATCATTTTTTATTTTTTGCGAATACTGATAGTACATGTTTACGGAAATATTCCACAGCGTACTAAGCTCTCACCTCATTTTAGTGTGCGTAGTATGATGCTAGCATCGTTGAGGACTTGCTGTGGCCACTTATGCCGGACTATTGTATTGGTAATATTTTTTAGAATATACCCGCCAAATAGAATATTTTGTGATAAGATCGAAATCGTTTATTATATTAATTGTGAGATGACAATACAATTGCGAGTGTATGTAATTGTACTCAGTATGAACAATAATTGTCAGTTCTGTGTGCCGTGTTTACAACTGTTATTAAGTATAACTTTTTTTAGCGTTCTGTTTCATATAGTGTACGTATTATTATATTACCCGCTAAATTATACGACCGATAACACCGTTCAAACAGTTTTAATAAAACGAATGTTGTCTTCACTGGCAAGAGAAACAAAGGATAAACAAAAGGATATGCTGTTGATCAATATAGTTTGCATGTTTTTATTTACTAGTGGTTTAATTATTCTATATAACTCGCTTATACTTTATAACTTTAAGATTATTTACTTTTGGAGTTCTTGCATTTACGGTGGTTAGAAAACACCTAAACATTTATTATCAAAATGTTCGCGGTCTTCGTACTAAATGTATTGATCTACAGCAGAGTATTCTTAGGAATAGTTATGACGTGATAATATTGACCGAATCCTGGCTTCACGACGGCATTTTCGATTGTGAATTGTGTGATAACAGGTACGATGTGTTTCGGGCCGACCGGGATTTGACTGCTAGCGGTAAAAGTACTGGAGGTGGCGTTTTGATAATGATACGACGCACGCTCGGGGCCACAAGACGTGATCTCGGCGCTTGTGCACCAACTGAGATCCTGTGGGTTACAGTGCCGTCACGAGCTTGTTCTGCTGACGTCGACCTGCATCTTTGTGTAGTATACGTTCCCCCTGATCCTCGCCGGATACCGTGTGACTTAAATTTTATCTCACAAAAATGTAGAAATAGCTTGGAATCTCATCCAAATGATAATTTTATATTAATAGGAGACTTTAATTTGCCCTTTATTTTATGGAACTCTGATAGTTACAGAACGCTAAGAAAAGGATCAACTGATGTTCAAGATGCCGGTGTGCAGTTGATTGAGGAGCTTGCATTTTTTGGATTGAAGCAGTATAATTACTTAAAAATTTTTGCTGGTAACACGCTGGACCTCGCGTTTTCTAACCTTGCTTTGTATATCACTCCTTGTTCATTGCCGCTCCTCAATGAAGATCGTGCACACCCAACATTTTATATAAAAATCCCCGATTTGTCCGTTATGCCGCTAAGAGAGCTTGTAGCACCAAAACGTAACTTTAGAAAAGCAGATTATTATTACATAAACTCACACTTCAAAGAGGTAGATTGGCATTCACTGCTATCTAAGGGCACAGTTGATGACGCTGTTGATGTTATGTATAATGTCATACATATCGCCGTCGACTCGTACGTTCCTCTGAGTAATATAACTGGTAAAAAATCTTACCCAAAATGGTACACGCCAGCCTTAATTAATATAATTAAAGAAAAATGGAAAGCCCACTCACGGTGGAAAAAGTTTGGGAATCGACTGGATTATGATGAATTTTCTCTCTTGCGATCAAGAGAACATCGGGTTCAGAAAGAATGTTTCAAAAAATTTACCTCTATCTGCGAATCTAACATCAAAAGTAATCCAAAGACATTCTGGACCTTTGTAAAAGCTTTGCGAGGTGGATCAGCTTATCCACAGTGCATGAGTTTGAACAACGTTGAGTATACAAAGGGGAAAGACATCTGTGATGCTTTCAGCTCATTCTTTCAAAGCGTATTTGGAATTCCTTGTAATTCTGTTAGTTACACTCCAGAACAACGTAACTCATTTAACATAGACGTGGTCTCTAACCTACAAACAACTATTTCTGAAGTAAAAAAAAGGCTAAAAAATTTAGATAAGGATAAAGGTGCCGGTAGTGATGGATTGCCTTCTCTGTTCTGGACTCATTGCGCTGAAACTCTAGCTGTTCCTCTGACAATCTTATTTAATCGATCCCTCCGTGAAGGTGTCTTTCCTCAGAAATGGAAACTAGCCCATATAGTCCCGATACATAAAAAGGGGTCACGGTCAGATATTACAAATTACAGAGGTATATCCATTCTGAACACAGTATCAAAGATACTTGAACTTATAGTTTATAACAAAATCTATTCAGCACTGTCTCGATCGATTCCTGAACAACAGAATGGATTTCTTAAGGGGAGGTCCACTACCACTAATCTAGCGTGTTTCACTAGTTTTATTTTTGAAAACATGGAGCGCGGCGGACAGGTTGACGTGATCTACACCGATTTTGAGAAAGCTTTTGATCGTGTGGATCACGTCATCCTGTTGAGTAAGCTACAATCACTTGGTATCCATGGAGACTTGCTGCGGTGGACGGAATCATACCTATCAAACCGTTCCCAGGCCGTTGTAATGGGTGGATATCGCTCAGATTTTGTTTCCGTGCCCACCGGCGTCCCTCAGGGCTCCCATCTTGGTCCACTCTTTTACAACGCGTACTTGCACGATATCGGCTCTTGTTTTAGCAGTTCAAATTTTCTAATGTATGCAGACGATAAGAAAATATATTGTAAAATCAGAACTGAAAAAGATTGTTACTCCATGCAAAGAGATCTGGACTGTTTAATGGAATATTACATTAAAAACAGAATAACTGTTAATACAGGAAAATGTGAATGTATAACATTCACACGCAAATTACAACCTATCAATTACAGATACAACTTTAACGGTGAGCAAATAAACAGAGCACAGTTTATTAGAGATCTCGGAGTATACTTCGACCAAAAAATGACATTGTCTGACCATATTGATCATATATCAAACAAAGGGTTTAAAAATTTGGGATTTGTCTTGCGCGTATGTAGGCCTTTCAAAGACGTATCAACTATTAAGACAGTTTACTTTGCATATGTGAGAAGTGTCCTAGAGTATGCATGTAGTATATGGTCACCACAATACACTGTTTACAGAAATCGGATTGAGAAATGTCAAAAGATCTTTATAAAGCACCTTAATTATCGCTGCCGTAAAAGTTTCCAGTCTTATGAAGAGGGTTGCATGGAACACAAACTTATGACTCTCGAACAACGACGTACACTGATGGATATGTGCCTTCTTTACGATATTGTGCATTGTAATTTGGATTGCACAGCATTGGTGTCTGGAATCATGTTTCGCACACCAAGGTACCGCACTCGCAACACATCTCTGTTCAATGTCCCACCGCACCATTGCAATTATTCCGCGAATTCAGTACTTACACGTATTGTGGGAACATATAACAAAAAATTCGACGACATTGACATTTTTGCGTGCACTAGGATAGGATTCAAGGCTAAGGTTAGGGAAATGCTAAATGAGGGATAGGGTGATGATTATAGTGTGTATGTATATGTGGGTGAGTGTATATATGTATAGTGTATTTTATGTATATGTATATATATATATATATATATGTCTTTGTATATGTGTAGTGTATTCATTTCTTTGATATTTTATAGTTTTTTTTATGTTGTTTATATGACGAGGTAACGATTGTCTGTAGTTCTCGGTATTACCATAGTAAATATACAACGATTGCTTTAGAGTGTCTTTGCACAGACCACCACCACGGTATAAGTATATTTGTCAATTGAGGAAAACCTGTAATTGGCCTTACTTTTGGAATTGTGCACAACATAATGTAATCTCAGTAAAACGCTGTTGGTTTTCTAAGAAAATAAAATAAAAATAAAAATAAATAGATGTTGTATTTGGAATCGGGACCTCCGAAAACCACGAAAATGATACCCATATTGATATTATATCAAAAAGTCACGTCCGCCATCTTGGATTAAAAAAAGGATGTTGTATTCGTAATCGGGACCCCCGAAAACCATGAAATTGATACCCATATTGATTTTTTGTCAAAAAGTCACGTCCGCCATCTTGGATTTCAAAAAAGATGTTGTATTCGTAATCAGGACCCCCGAAAACTACGAAAATGATACCCATATTGATATTATATCAAAAAGTCGCGTCCGCCATCTTGGATCTCAAAAAAGATGTTGTTTTCGTAATCGGGACCCCCGAAAACCACGAAAATGATACCCATATTGATATTTTATTAAAAAGTTGTGTCCGCCATCTTGGATTTTAAAATGGATGTTGAATTCGGAATTGGGACCCCCGAAACCCACGAAAATGATACCCATATTGATATTATATTAAAAAGTCACGTCCGCCATCTTGGATCTCAATATATATTTTTTTTTAATCGGGACCCCCGAAAACCACCAAAATGGTACCCTGATATTTTATTTAAAACTATCCGTCAAAAACTTTGGTGTGGCTTTTCCGTTTCATCGAATTTACAAATTACGATGTATCTATCGTATAAAAAGAAGTTTCACTTCAAAATCAGAAGTAGTATTCATGTTTTATTTAAATTACCTGGTTTTGGGGTGACGAGGTTTTAGTGACCACACCAATTTTTAGTAGTGTGCGTGTATCTGTGTGTAAGCGTTAGCACACATAACAAATTTTTTGCGTCAGTTTTGAAGCGGCATATTGTATGGAACTATCCTTCTAGTATGTTCTTATTCTAAGCTCTCTTCCATTCTATTTTACAAGCAAATCTCCTTTGTATATCTCAATGGTAGTTATGGACCTCTACTTTATTTTTTATTAATTGCTTTGCGACACACAAGAACAAACTCTAAGTTCGATGGCGACCTCAGATCATGGCAACACAGATAGATTACGTATTTAGCCATTGTCAACCAAAAGAGTAACAATAAATACGGTAAATTGAGTTAAAAAATAAGATCTGTCAACACGTGTGAAATGTACGTGTGCGATGTGGAGAGCAGGGATGATTTTTCTACTAAATGAGAAGCAACGTGAAATTATAATAATTTATTGTGATATTAAAATATCCACAATTCTTAGCAAAAGTAAAAGGTAACCAGAAGAAGACAATAATAGAGAATGGGAAATGATAAACCGAGCAACTAAAAAATCCAGAATAAGCGACTAAAATACAAAATGGAGTCGATTTATAATTTTTCCTACCTTACAGAACTTTGAGTCGATTTATGATTTTTTGTCGCCCACTTAGTATTTTCATAGGTTTAGGTTAGGTTAACCTGCTGTCTAGTTAAATACTATCCTAATAGAATCTAATAAAATCTAGAGTGCAGTGATCGCTCGACCGACAGCGAATGGCAGCATGTTTTTTCCCATATAACATCATGATGGCAAAATAGCACTTAAAATGCATTTACACTCATGGTATTTTAGGGTGAATGTTCCTTCAATTGATCCACGACAGATTTTGGGTACCAATGACTTTATTCAAATAGTCCAAGATCCGAGACGTTACTTATTTTTGAAGAAACGAAACTTACGCAATGTATACTCTAATATGTGTTTAAGAGTGTATGCGTATTAGCTACCTTTGCGAGGCGGTCAGTTTGCAGTTAGCTGGTAGGAAATGTAGACAGGGACATAACTTACATTTGTTAAATTTGAAGTACTGTTTTTTATACTTATTATACGGAATATTATCAAACTTTTAATTGTTTCGCGTGATCTATGAAAGATACTTTAAAAAAGTTCGTTCGGAATATGTTTTCTTGTTTTATATCCTTTTCTTGAAACTTTAACAACCACCAATTCTAAACTTTAAAATATTTTATAAAGACGTATACAACTTTTATTGGCCTGCACTGTACTATTACGGGCGCATCGGGCAATACGCCAAACGGACATAAAGTTAGTAATTGCTTAGAAAGCCGTTACCGGAGTATGCTTTTTTATTAAAAGCATACTCATATTATTATTGTTCCACTTTAGCTTACAGGTATAACATAGTGAGAGTGTAATAACATAACTTTGAACGGCAGATATTTTCGGTTATTCTTCTTTTTCCTATTCTGCTCCCAATCCATTTGGGATTGGTGCAGTATGTCCTGACATCGACAATACTGCTAAAGGATTTGGTATGAGATTTTCCAATCCTTGGGAATGACTGCTGTCTTTCGTTCGTAAAGATAAGTGAAGCTCAATCGTCCCTTAAAAGAGTCCATCGGTTATTACTTAGTAAGTTAGCACATAGTGATTATCCAAAAACTCGCTGAAGCACATCTAAACGCACACCCACATACACTCAGTAATTCATTCTCATACACACTTACACATACACTTCACACAATTATCTGTAAATCTTTTAATTTCAATCTTGTAATGATAATTTTATTAAGTACCTCTAAATATTATCTCTTGGTTACAAAAATACTAACTTTTAGTTTCTACTACTTTGTATAGTGCGATCTGAGGGTGTGGCCTGGTCACCTGTAGCACAGGTTTCACTTGGAAAAAAATTTCAGGCGCCAGCCCCACACTATTTTGTCTACAAACATATCTGTGTACACTAAATGTAATATTAATTATAACTTGCTTGTGATGGGAGAATAAATAGATTTGATTTCAATTTGATTTGAGGAAAACAAGAAATCCGAAGGAGAAAAGGGTAACTTAGCAAAAAAAAATAGCCTTGAAATTACGCTCCTTATCTTAACCGGCTTTATATTGTCTTAATCTCAGATGTTGATAAAGCAGACGACTTTTTCAGATAAGTAAATACTTTTTTAAAGTTCCGCCTCTCCGCTGCAGATAAGAAATTCCGAACACCGTTATAAATCTTCGACAAGGCGATAATCTTACATCATTAAGGCTTCGTAAACGCAAACTCTGTTCAATATTCTTTAATTTTCTTAAACCATTTCACACGTTTTCCAACAAATCGGGGTCGATCCAACTTTTATATTTTAAATAAAGAGGCAATCGTTCTGATATCCTTCGGAGAATAGCCTATTGGGACGGAGGAACGTTATTACGATTGCAATGCCTTTGGGATTTAAGGCCGCGTACTTTGAGATACAGTGGGATTTTATTCTTGACTTATAATCATGTTCTAAAGTCGCTGTGGGGTTTGGAAGTAAGGTCTTAATAATATTTCTGCTTCTTTGATGTTAATTTTGACCTTTCTTGACTTCAATAATTTTCTTTAACCTTTAAGTACTGGCGTGGTTAAGTCATATCATAAACGGTGACGTGACGTATCTCAGACGGCGTAGTCAATAATCGAAATGGATTATTTCTATTTACTGATTTCCACATTATTTACCTGTACTATGATTCGTTTATTACTATTTTACTAAGAATGTTCAAAAACAACAACATTTTCATATGAGATCAATATTTATTTGGTACAAAATTATCCTACATTTTGCTCACCTAGAAAAATCTGAGCTCTACAATAAAATTATTTTGAAGATTTTTGGCAAATTTCTAATATTTTGAACATCAATCTAAATTTTAACAATCACTACAGCAAGTGATTGGTTTTAAAATCACGTAAATATTTTCGAATATATCTCTTATGTCTAGACGAATCCATGTATACTGTTTTTGAATACCCTCGACACTGCACAGCTCCACAGCCGCACGTGTTGTCGCACCGCTAGTGAGTGCTCGACTATTGAATTGACGTGTTTGATCCCGAAGCTACAGAAAAGGCCGCGGGGGTATCTTCAAAGGCTTCGAAATAAGACTCATATTTGTTAACTCGCCGTCTGCGAGACACCCATGTCAGTACTTAAAGGTTAAACTTGATAAAGAACTCTTACAAGCTAACACACAATAGGTACTCAACTGTGCGAGGCTTAATTTTATTACAATGAATTTTCTTTTTTGGTCGTGCCTAATGCCTAAATTTTGTTTCAATATGCTTCAATCTATACCGAAACATGCTGTAATTTTGCCTAAATTATTTAAATCTATACTAATATTATAAAGCTGAAGAGTTTGTTTGGTTGAACACGCTAACCTCAGAAGCTGTTGATTCAAACTGAAAGAATATTTTTGTGTTTGATATTCCATTTATCGATGAAAGCTAAAATATAAGGTATATTTGTTAAAAAAAAACCTCGATGCGGACGAATTCGCAGGCGGAGCGCTAGTTGTACCTAGTTGGTAGTATTCAGAGATAATTTTAACGTAACGGCAACAACATTTTCCGCGCTGGTATCCTGTCACCGATTAGTTTTATGAGGTTTTAGTAGTATACGCACTTAGCGATGCGGTGATTTGTTGCTCTAAACGACCGCTTGCAAATCGCAGAATTCACGGTCAGTCAATGCATTGTTCTCGTATTTTTTGATATTATTTTCTAATTTATTCTTAACCATCATCATTATCAATTTCAACTTCATTAAATATTTGCTTTTTAATTTATATTTGTGAGTATTGCTTGTAGTAAATTTAAGCCACAATTTTTCGGCTCTCTAATATACCTCCCAAAGAAGATCGTAATCTCGTCTTACTACCGTTCTATTTATGGTGTTGTATTTCTGTGACGAGTAAGATAACCGAAGCTCTTTGATTAAGCGTCCTCCCATTGTCTGCCCCTGTATTTTGTAATCTGGAAGAGAGCGATGTCAAAATCAGAAACGATGTTATCACGTTTGCGTTAAGTCTAAAATCGTGTGACAACTTTATTGTTGACTTTTTTAAGGAAAGATTCAAACATTATTATTTATTGATTGACAAATCTTCATTTGCGCAGTATTTGTTTGCGTTGTAAAGAGAGTGAAAATTTTCACTTGTCTTAACTATCTAGCCCAAATTAAGTATCATTAAGAAATTATGATATAGACACTATTTAACGGTCAATTCTTAACATAATAATTCTTAGATATTTTTATAAATAAACATAATAAATATTTATACAACTATGACTAGTTCATAAATATTCGTGTTTGTCACACAAACATTTGCCACTACCAGGACTCGAACCCGGTCTCCTTGATGTGTAGGTAGCTATACTGACCACTGCACCAAGATGGTGTCAAATACAAAATTAAAAAAATGTATAATCATACGGTAGACATTCGGTTTCATAATGATAATAATAAAATAAAATTATGGGAGTACCACACATTCAAATTTAGTTCTAAACTAATATGCGATTAATACACTTTACAATGACTACCAACAGCCGTGCGTCATCCGTTACTTGATCTTGTTAGGGTTAAATCACGGTAATGTTAGCTATATATTACCGTGGTTAAATGTATCTTCAAGGTATACAATAAGGTACCTAAATATTTTACGAAAAAAACTGTCGTCGTGTCACGACACATACACAATAATGCACGTTGTTTATGTGAGTGACAGCTTTTATTTAAAAATTTGTTTATGTATTTTTTTAGAAAAGAAGCTAATAACTTGACTTGAACAAAATATATTTAATGATCCACGTTTATCGCCGTTTAATTCAATTTCCTACAATTCCTAACTTGTTTCCCGGTAGCGTTAAATTTCTTCATTGCGGCGTTTGCAGTTTGACAAATTAGTGGGGCTCTCGGCATTCTACCTGCAACCATTAAACATCAGATATCCGACGCACATGCAGGATAAGTCTTATAACTAAAACACAAACTAGGGACTGCTAGCTTGTATATGATAATAATTCGCAGAGGGATGATGTCTGATTTTCATTTAAAAGTTATAAAATACATGATATTATAACGCGTCTCTAGTAATATAGGTTTGGAATTTGCTTGAATAGATATTTGCTTATTCCTTGATGAGCCCATCTTGTCAGTCAGAAGATATCTAATTCTCTCCCAGGTAACGCCATAAAGATCGTGCCAATTCTGTCCGTATCCAGGCGCATCCAGCAAATTATCAGGTCATCGGTGCACCTTGTAGGACGGATTAACTCTGGATCTAATTCTAATGGGCGAACTCTGGACCAAGATAGTGGTTAAACTCTTTATTCACATTGACCATCTATAGGTAACCCTTTAAAACTTTTGGAATTTTTGAGCATCTTTACGAGGTCCGTTATAAGCAATTACGTCTCAGTAGCGTACATACGTTATCACTATCTAATATATATAGATAAATAAACATTTTCTTTTTTAGAAGGGTTCTTTATGCATCACTTATTTAATGTTTTCTTTATATGTAACAACAACTAGAAAGAAGTCCAAACAATTATCGACGAATCCACACAAAATTCTTTTGGACATCGTACTAAAAAGGGTATTGGATAACAAGGCCCGCATGTCTGGTAATTAATTGAGATACATTGTATACGGCCTCCATCATTGACATAATAATCTGTAAATGAAACTTATTTAGGACTCCGGTACACGATACATTAGTCGCAAATGTAAAAGTAGTAACCACTTTTATGTACGAAGCCATTTATATCAATTAGATAGATCGAGCCTATCGTAGACTATTACGTCTTCATTTAGGATATAGGTCAGCGAAATAATAAACGATAGAAATAATAATGGAATTCGGAAAGTGATTTTCGACGTGTTTTCGACGCAAAGACAAAAGGTGCTCGATGTGATATTGTGGTCTGTACTCTATTCTGAGTTTGGAAACAAAGTGGCTGGTTTAGGAGGTTCACCCTTGTTTGGTATAACAACATTTAGTCTAAAATCACTCCTTCGAACAACTAATTATATAAAGAATTTTATAAACAAAATCCGAAAAACTCACCCGTTCTCAGTAGATTCTTGCTAGTCCCTCGTTTTTGCTAACTCTTACTATAGCGCGCTCGCTCACACCTCTTCTAGTTGGTATGAGCGAGATATATTTCGGAGAGTGCATCCCATAGTGAAATCGACTAGTATTGTCCTGTCACCTTGTGTATTATGCTCATTCTGAGTATTGTTTCTCCTTTTTACATGCATAAACTCCAAATTCGTCAAACGCGCGTAGTAGTGCTCTATTACTTACTTTACACTTTTTTCTGTTGTTCATGGAAGATCAGCGTCGAGGAGTTTTACGGTCGTCCCGATATTGTGCTGAGTGAATACCATTTCACAACTGCTTTTAAAGTTGTTGTTCAATACAACCTGTAATACTAGATTCAAGTGGTGTGTATAAATATTTCCTATTCTGATTTCCTATTGAAATTTAAATTACTTCATTGATTAATATGATTGAGCTTTCACAAGATAAATAATCCAAATGCGTGGGAGTAATAACTACCCAAAAATTTACGCATATAAAACTGTAACTTAAATTATATTGATAATTATTTATTGACTTGTATTGATGTTATGAAATCATTACGAAATTGTAAGCTGTGGAGTTTATTTCGCCATTTCTTCTCCATCTCAGCATAATAATTATTATTTCGTCCCGAAATGGTGGTAGGGTTTTGCCGATTTAAAAGTACCTACTTTGCAAAGTCCTTTTTAATTTTCATTCTATTCTCTACTGTATAGCTTTAAGCAAAGTTTTATGGGCTGGTCATACCTCACACTGACTCACGTTGGGAATACTTGTGGCTGGTTTATTCGTCACCACGCGAGTTATATGCAAGGGCTTCACAATCTCCCTCAGTTGGCTTTTACGACACCCACAGGATGGGAAGGGGTAGTTCTATTCGTTACGTTGAGTTTTTTATGTATTTACTAGCTGACCCGGCGAACTTCGTCCCGCCTAACAGTCGATTCTTTATTTTTTTTTAATACTTATTCTGCTATTCTGAACCCGGTGTCCCAAATAACAGAAAAAAGAAAGTTAATAGGTCAACAATTACATTATGTATTTAAATTTTTTTGCATTCTTTTTTTCACTTTTTTTAAATTTTCTGTCCGTAAGAACCATCCTCGTACTTCAAGGAATATTATAAAAAAAGAATTAGCAAAATCGGTTCAGCTGCTCTCGAGATTTGCGCTTAGAAACACATTCAGCGATTCATTATTATATTATAGATAGATACAGGCTGTAAAAGACATGAACAGTCAAACGAGAACTATGTATTCTATACATCAAAATAAGAAACATTTCAAAAAATAGTTGCTGGGAAATGATTTTTATTTTTTGGTGTTAAAAAAACATTGCAAAACGTACCGCGCAATGTAAAGCGCTCAACTCGCACGCAACTCGTAAAACCGCGATATTTTTTCCAGACAGGCGGCACCCTTCGTTTATGTCCGTGCGCATCAATTGCTACATTGAACACTAACGTTTTGAAGCCATTTTTTGTATAAAAAAATTGGTAATGTTTCTTTGGTCAATAATTGAGAAATAATGTTTAGAATATGTTATCATCAATAAATTAAAAAAAATATATAGCTTTGACCTTCTATAAAATCGTAACTATCAATTTCCCAGGTATGGCCTAAAGACAAAAAATGCCATGATGGTGAATACATGGTTTTCGTTTGACTGTTCATGTCTTTGACACCCTGTATATTTATTGTAAAAATAAGTAGTAAATTAATTTATCTCTAATTTTGTTTGTACAAATTCAAAGAAATACGGTCGACCGTGTATAGGGAACCTGTCACCTTCCGCTGATAAATATGTATGTAACGGGACAGTTGGTACGTCGACGGGGCCTAGGTAATTGCTATGGCGTCCCAAATTATAAATATTTATTTATCCCTGATCTTATTATCTGCCTTTGCACAGTTTTTGTTGATTTATCGACAACCCTATTTCAGCGAGTTAAGGTAGACTTTGGCTATGCTATTGGCGTTTCTACATCTCATGTTTTATTTCAGGCGAGAAGAATTCTGTTTATGTTTGCTCTGGTCCCTTTGGTGGGCCTTATTGTTTCTTGTTATTGTGATGTGGATCTTATTATGTTTCCAACATATTCTGTTTTATAGCAAGCCCGTATATTTTCTTCGTATTGTAAATTATTGTAGCGCCATTTGCCTTTTACTAAACCAATATGTATAGTCGTATAATAGACGGCATCCCATGCAGCAATGGTTAGAAAGTCATTGAGTTTATAACTAACAAGAGACGGAAAAAATAACTATTCCTTAATACTCTGGGGTTAACTTAACCATGTACAGAGGCGGATTAAACGTTGAAAGCGCCGTAGGCAAGCATCTCATCGGCGCCCCTAGGTATATTAAAAACTAGCTTTTGCCCGCGACTTCGTCTGCATGGCATAAGTAGTTACTTTGGGTAGCATTTTTATTTTTTTAGGGTCAGTACTTATTTGATTACTATAAATAGCTTATTTTAATACCTTTTTATTAAGTAAGTTTTTTGTTTTTTCATCTTATGCTAACTTCCATACGACCTTTCATTCCCTAGTTCATCCCTACACGTGTCAAAATGCCAAAAACGCCACAACATTTTTTTTACTGCTTATCACGTGCTTAAATAAAAAAAGTTTATTGGTTTTATCTTCGATGAGGAATTCCAAACAAAGTTTCATCCCTTCCTTCAACCATTTTTACAAGTAAGTAGTAAGAAAGAAATAAATATTAAATAAATTCAAAGTTTCATGGTTATATCTTCAACAATGACCAACTTCCATACAAACTTCAATCCCCTATTTTAACCCATTCATGCCTATTTTTCGCAATAAAAAGTATCCTATGTCCTTCCCCGAGCTCAAGTCTATATTTATACCAAATTTCATCAAAATCGGTTCAGTGGCTTAGACGTGAAAGCTTAACAGAGAGACAGACAGAGTTACTTTCGCATTTATAATATTAATTAGTAGGGTCAAATCTTACCATAGTATGACCGAAACCGCTGTACCGCGCCTTACAAAAAAGGGGTGACATGGGGCCAAGGAAAAATGAGCATGAGTTTACATGAGATCGATATTGTCGGACAGCTCTTACGATTTCGGTTTACAATATTTTTAAGCTTTAAGCTACTGAAATCCGGGTCCAGATATGTATCATTTGCCTGATCCGATCAGCGTATCCGTATCGCCGACGCGTATCATGATACGCGATCTTGATACGGCTCGTCCCATGTCATGTCGGTTTCATACAAGGAGCTTATATTTCGTTTCATACGATTGTCATACGGAGCAAATCTAGGCGTCCACAACTTGATACGGGGCTTGATACATGATACCCTGATACGGATACGCTGATCGGATATCGGGCAAATCATCATTATCTGGACCCGCCTGTACACCCCAGTGGTATGAATTAAGTTATTGAACAGAATAAAACAAATTAAATCAGTGTATCTAATATTTAATTTATATAATTAACTAACTTTAATATATTATAGTTACTTAATTCGACCTCGATATAGATAGTGGCCTAGGTGTCTGCTGTAAGCGCGGAAGGTCCCGGATATCTTTCTCGGTCCGGCAAATGTGAGAAACGAACGCCGTCGTGAATTGTCTAGCGTTTTTATTTTAATAATTTATTAATACTCGGTTACTAAAAAAAATTAAGCGCCCTACCCTCATCCCCGCAATTTTAGAAGCAGGAACATCCGATAGTCGATACTCACTCGCGGTCGACGCGGTCGACGCGACGAAGCATTGCAGTCGTATCTTTCCAACTTCAATCAGAGATCATGTACCATTGGCAAGGTTCTTTGTAGGCGTGTTTTAGTGTAATGGCGCACACTATGTGCGACTGCGACGATCCCAAAACGGCCCCTTATGGGCATAAGAGGGTACCGGTGGGTTTTAGCGGAGTAGGACCGGCGCTGTTTCGCGCCGGTGAGTCCCGCAACTCCCGCACACGCCCGCTGTACGCCCAGCCAGTGCGTGCGGTATGGTCCGTAAATGGATTTCCCATCGTCACAAAAAAGGTTCTTTGTAGGCGTAAGTTTTAGTCAGTCATCTTTTGTTATATTATTATATTATATGTCAAATTGAGGTTGTAAGCAAAAATTTGTGTTTTGTATTTGTGTAATTTATGCTATAATTTTTTTTTTCTAACAATTCCGCCCGCGCGCCCCTTTCTATCCTCGCGCCCCTAGGCAGATGCCTCTTTTGCCTTTAGGATAATCCGCCTCTGACCATGTATATCATCTTCATCAAAGGCACAGTCCGTCCCATACTTCCAGTTGTTGCTTTATGTATCAACAAGTAATCCAATGTACCTTTGTCCAATCTACTTACAGTATTTTAAGATGTAGTTTTGTAGCGTAGACACATAAGGATGTAAATAAAGAATTACCACAAAAAAACCGCATAAATTGGTATTATACACGACGTTCTAAGTAACTAAGAAACACTGCCTTGAAATTATATTTAACACTAGCTGTGCCCGCGACTTCGTCCGCGTGGATTTCCCATTTTTGCAACATTTTTCATTGATGTTCAATTCCTATTAGTCGTAGAGTGATGCTATGGAGGTATATATGCCTATATCAGGGTTTCCCATACTGCGCGTCGCGATGTCCTGGCATCCCAGGGTTCGCGGTTCTATCCCGGGGGCGGGCGTAGTGAGACGATCCACATAGAATGGCTGTCTAGCTGCTATGCGAGCTAGTAGAACGAAAATAAATGTAGAGAAAGAAATGAAAGTCTTAATTTCAAAACTTGAGCCCGGATCGACTGTCTAGGGCGGGCGAAAAAATCGAACACAGCATCTTTCGCAATCCGGGCGGCTGCGTCCGTTTTTTTTGTTTTTGTAGGTATGTACTTAACTTTGCTGTTACTATAACGGGGGGAGGGCTCGTAAAAATTGGAAAATTCCTAAGGGCGTCACTATGAAAATAAGTTTGGGAAGTCCTTGCCTATAGTCTTCCTCGATAAATAGACAATCAAAGAATTTTTCAATTTGAATCAGTAGTTCCCCTTTTTAGGGTTCTGTACCCAAAGGGTAAAACGGGATCCTATTACTAAGACTCCGCCGTCCGCCTGTCCATCTGTCACCAGGCTGTATATCATTAACCATTATAGTTAGACAGTTGAAATTTTCTCAGATGACGTTGTTCTGGTGCCGCTATAACAACAAATACTAATAAATAGAATAAATAAATATTGAAGGGGCTCCCATAAAATAAACGTGACTTTTTTTGGTCGATTTTGATAACGGCAACAGATAGACGCTTGAAATATTCACAGAATATTTAGTTATATTATTCACTTTAAAAATAAATAATTAAATAAAAATAAAATTAATATTTAAGTTGGCTCAACAACAAACGTGATTTATTTCTCGGTTTCAATAACGATAACAGGTAGAAACTTGAAATATTAACAAAATATTTAATTTTAAATTCAAATCATTTTGGGACAGTTTTGATAAAATCTATGGCACGGAACCCTTCGTTCACGCATCCGAATCCTTCAGACCAGGATGTCTCTGATGACCTTCTTTGAGTCACCAGGTGTTTTAGTAAAGGAGAGGACCTCGGTGGGTCCTCAAGCTTTAAGGTCGAATCACTCCAGAGAGGATTCCTGACCGGTGAGCTAAGGCGTCTGAATCTGACGGGATCAGTAGTTCCTAAGATAAGCGCGATCAACCAAAAAAAAACAACTCAGTATAGATGCGTGCGTAGTACTTGATCATTATTTAGCTGCGGAGTTATGTTAAAACTATGATATCTCTGAAGATATTCATTGAAATTTAATGATGTAAAGAACAATTTTGTACAAAATTAAATACTTGTGATGGATAATGTATTCATTTTGATAAGGAATAATATCATGTTTACAAAAATACCTTCGCATCTTAAGCATTATTTTAGAACAAAATTTATTAACAAAAATAGGTTATACTGAGTCAACCTTAAGAGATAGATAAATGCTGTCTGTAACTTGTTTTTAGAACTCTTAAAGGAGAATAATTCCGTAATACATAATTTTTGTGTAACTTTAACCGTTTACGCAGCGCAAGCAAAGAAATCTCTGAAAATCATTTTTTTTTATTTTTCGTTTATTTGAAACTATGATAGTTCTTAAGATATTCATTGAAATCAAATGAAGTCATGAACAATTTTGTGCAAAATTAAATACTTGTGATAAATAATGTATTTTTTTTGATAAGGAATAATATCATGCATACAAAAACACCATCGCAGATAATGCATTATTTTAAAACAAATTTGATTACCAAAAAGAAAGGTTATAGTGAGCCAACCATAAAAGATAGATATGTGCTGTCGCGGATTTTTTTTTAGAAAATTTAATGGAGAACAATTCTGTCATACATAATTTTTACATAACTTTAACCGTTTACGCAGCGCACACAGTGAAAGCTTTGAAAAGAATTATTTTTCTCCCGTTTTTGCAACATTCTTCATTGATGCTCAGCTCCTATAGGACGTATCGTGATGTTATATAGCCTGTAGCCTTCCTAGATAAATGGACTATCCAACCAAAAAAGAATTTTTCAATTTGAGCCAGTAGTTGCTGAGATCTTAGGGTTCAACCAAACAAACAAACAAACAAACAAACAATCAAACAAACAAACAAATTCTTCAGCTTTATTATTAGTAATAGATATAGATAATAATAATAATGTAATATATATTTCCACGTTCACAGCAATTATTTAGCCCAAAGTAAGTATCATTAAGAACTTGTGATATGGATACTAGATAACGGACATTTTTAATAGACTTACATAATAATTTTAGATGTTTTTATAAATAAACTTCAATAAATATGCAAACGACCATGACTCGCAAACAAATATTTGTGTTCGTGATACAAATATTTGCCGCTACCAGGATTCGAACCCGAACCGCTTGATGTGTAGGCAGCTATACTGACGACTCCACCACGGCGGCGTTTAATTACGTATTTCGTACAATTTAATTTCGAAGTTTGAAGACTGTCTTATACAGACGAGCACCTTTCTTACTTCAGACATTTGGCCAACTTTAATAAATGCTTAAAACTTGTTATTGCAATCATAACAGATTAATATTGATATCAGGTACACAATTAAATTAGTCTGGAATATAATGATCTATAAGTATAGCCGCCCTGAACAATCACGAACTTAAACCATAATATTGCCAAAAATAAGTAAAATTTAACATTATGTCGCTACTTTCCTTTACTACACAAGGACATTGAAGTTTAAATAAATAAATAAACAATCCGTAAAAGTATATCCATTAATTCCACCAGTTTCATAACGATATTTTAATTTAGTGGAAACTTTACTCGCCAGTTAATCTTGACCAGTATACGATTGAACCAACTCAGCATTCCCGTACGAAGTGGGAAGGACCAATAAATATGACAGTCGGGAAATTGGACCGAATTTCTGCTTATTCGACGTGGGACGCCGAAAGCTTGCAGTTATTGCCGAATCATAATAAAGTATGTTGGATATCGAGCCACGTTTCCCGATGTGACATTTTGTGGGCATTAAATCGTAATCGCCCTATAAAGTTTAGGGCTATTAAAAATGTTTGTTTTATCGTGGATAAAAGATAACCTTATTACACCATACATGGACAGCAAATCTTTAAGGTTTATATATTTAATACTGCCACATTCAAACTGTAGGGTACCTTCATTAGAGAAAGTTTGGAAGTGCTACCAGAAAGATCGAGAGTGCAAATCTTTCACTCTGCGTAAAAGAAATATGGCAAAGAAAAGCGTTGATGTTGAGACGACAGCTGATCGAAAAGAATCGAAGAAGAAAATTTTACGCCTACCCCGAATAGAATAAAATTGGTAACCGGGCAGCCAAGGAAGAATATTTTGTTTGAGATGGTGTCGCTTTTATGGCACCACTTTTTTGATTTATAACATTGATTGTAAGTCAAAAAAGCAATGCAATAAACGGTGGTGCGAATGAAGCCCGGCACTTTTCAAATTATTAATAATAGTAAATAATTTAAAAATAAATTATTTATTTTATCTCTACAAACAATATAAAATACCATTAAGAACAGTTTTATTATATATCTCAGTCTGTGGGAGACTGGAGTATAAAGTTGACAGTATTCTGCTTGTATTTTAGAACTCCAGGCCTCCAAACCTCAAGGAACTTAATCAAAAGATTACCAAACTGGTTATTGTGTAATTCAAGTAGGTTTTCAGACATCGTATATTTATTTATGGCAGAGGTCATTTATAGTACCTTTATAACAAACAATTTGTGTGGCGGCGGGCATATTTATTATGTAGGTGTGACTGTATATGACCCATGTCTTTTTTGATCACACTGGTCAAAAGTTCAATTTTTATTATGGAATATTATAAAAATGTGAGACATTATTGACACAAACACAATAGGTAAACAAATTGAACACAGCATTATGGCGTGATAGTGAAATATCATTATACTCCAGTCGAGCCCGGTCCTTCGACATGGATTACAATGCACGCGAATGTAAATGTTCGCAGAGAAATTAATTTCGGTCATGTAAAATTATTATAATTAACATCGCTTTATGAATTTTCTTGTTCATTTACATAGGCATGACGGTGTGTTTTATAATGGTGCCATTATTATTATTCTAGAATATCTACTTCTACCGTCTAAGCTCGCTTATAACATACTGACCTTTTTGTGGTTGCAAGACATCATTTTTGTTAGAAAATAAATAAGTGTTCATAAGAAGAATGATATTCTAACAAAACTAATTAAATCTTCTTCTTCCTTCTTTCCTGCTTCCAATTTATTAGGAGTCGGCACAGTATGTTTTGGTCAACATACTGCAATAGATTAATTTAATTGGTATTAGATTTTATTGTCGATGAATTTATTGATTTATGGGAAAACGACAGACACGCTGGCGAAGCCGCTTACAAGATCTAGTGAAGAAAAAGTGTTCATAAATGTAGACGAGTGGTTCGCTGACGGTATCAGAATCAAAGATTTGTTGAGGGAGTAAAAATCTCTGCTAAGATTGTGTGTTAGTAGATCCTGTGTTCGTCTTATTAGCTAATACCATCTTATCAGTCTGTCATCAAAACAATAATGTTGTTCTTAACAATTAGTGCTATAAGGTAACAAGGTATGTTTAGTGGTTGTGGATTCAGCCTGATAGTCATTTCCGACTTCGCCTTTATGTGTGCCTGGTACAAAGTGCAAGATTTTCACCTTCAAGATAAAATAAAAATAGTCATAGGCATATGGACAACAAATATTTTGCTAATACAAATATAATTATTGCTAGTTACCTAAACAATTTTGTTGAAATTTCCAATCTTTATCGATTTACAGCAACAATTAATCAATCTATGAAACGAAATTATATTTGTTCGATAAAAGTAAACAATTTTTTTTATACTTAATTCTTTTCTCAGTAGTACGGGTTGGACCTAATGTAAATTATAAATGAATTCTAAAAAAATACCATTTTGTGAGTTATTGACAAGTCATATAAAAGGTGGTAAAAACCTAATTGTATTTAATTTAGAAGCAGTAAGTTAAATGTCTTTAATGTGTCACTATTAGTCTATTTGCATCAGTTATTAGGTCTATTAAGCTTTTTCTCGTTCTGGTTTTGTATAATATATACTTATATACCACTGTGAGTCTTTAACTACATTTAAGATACTTACATACATATTATCATATTTTGGACGAAGAACCAAGCTTAACGTTCAAAATATATTTTACAGATAGCTTTATACTTAAGCCAAGCTTTTGTGACCCGAGTACGCAATTTATTTGATGGTACAAGTGATAAACTTAATAGCCGTGGGCGTCTAAAATTGCTCAGATTATGTTTTTTAATTAATACTAAATGGAAGAAGTCAGAGTTTCTTTGTTGAATCATTTTTGAAATAGGCAGCCATTTTGAGAAAAATTTCAGAACCCACTGTTTTTAAATTAGATACAATTATCACGATAGTGTGTTAGAAAAAGATCTCATCGTGAATAAATAATTAGAATATAATAATGCAAGTCTTGGTGGAGTGGCCAGTAACGCATTAGAGACAAATTTTTATACCTATAAGTCTTTTATCTAGCATCCATAGCACAATACTTATTTTGGTTAGATTTCTTCAACGAATCGAATTGAATTAAATTTGGTAAAGAAGCTCATGACCTGGATTGAAACAAAGGATACTTTTATCATGGTAATATAATTGTTGTGAGATGAATTTACTGCTTTACGGGAAACCGAAATCTACGCGTTCGAAGTAGCTAGTACAGTTTGTACTACAAATATCAATGGCATGTATATCTCGAATCTGGAGTTGCCATAGTGGAAGGACTTTCACCCTACAAAAGAAAAAAACACTACCATTTCGTAATTTTTGAAAAATCAATAATCCTAGACAGGAATCGATCGCAATCATTTTGAAAAGAAAAAAACAGCCTGTATTTTTAACACACCATTCGATGGTGTTGTAAATAAGGATCGATTTCTGAAACTAATGGAAAATGTTAAATTTTAATAAAATATTTCTTGTTCCACTGGTTGAAGCGATAATCAAAGCGATGATCATTATTTTTTCACAAATCCAATGATGCAGTTTTTGTTTTCATCAAAATTTGGGCTCGCGATTTCTTTGAGCATTTTTAGATATTCCTTATAGTTTTGGATTTAGCCCTGAATGCCCACTTGAAAAATTCACCCAGTATACCTACTGAAAATCGTCCAATTGAAAGACTAGAATCTAATACCTACCAGTTTCTAGGTGAGCAGAACGAACAACGCTGCCTGTTTTGCCTTAGCCCCATATACCATAGAGGCGAGGATTTAGCCTGAAGCTATTGGCAATTATGGCAGACTATCATACTTCAAAGAGATGAACGCGTTGAGATCAGACGCTTTCACCCGGCTGCTGCATTCTGACGTAGGTGTTAATGGACTCCTATTAAAGGGTTGACAAAATGCGTAAAAAGGCTATTCGTAAAGGATACTTACATACATTTCTCTATCATTAATCAAGCTATGTGGAACATCTTAAACTGAAGTTTGAATCTTTTTTTTATTAAAAAGGTTTAGCAAATGACTCCATCCAACCTGAGAGTAAGCCGAAGTACTCCAAATGCGAATATAGCTAAAGCGAAAGATAAACCGCCTCGCTAGCTACCCTCACCTTGTCGTCCTGCAAGCTGCTTCTTCACGCCTCTTTTGAATGACCCAAGATTAGGATTTCTTAATTAGTGTTGGAATGGTACCCACAGTTTTTTAGTGAAAACGTAAACCAGCACGCGTAGACGTTAAAAATAAATTATTTTTAAATAAAAAAAACCGCCTTCAAAACTAAAACCAGAGAAATAAAAATTCTGTTTATAAAAATCGGAAATTTTTTTGAGGTCAGTGAACCCAAAACTTGCAGTCGAATTGATAACCTCCTCCTTTTTGAAGTCGCTTGAAAAAGGGAGATGAATGTGTTAGTTGGACCTTATTTGGATACTTTTCAATTATAGAGCGTAAGGTATTTACCAAAGACGAGTTTCAAATAATCAATCAATCAATTATTAAATATTTTCCATTAGAGTGTTAGATCTGAAACATCAATTAGTATTTGTATCCTAATTTGATACTTCAAGGTCTTGATCAAAGGTCTGTTAGAAGTTTTGATATATTCAATTAGTTCTTGTAACCTGTCACGTGTGCCTATTAAAGACATTGTTTCTTGAAGCAGGTTGTGTTAAATCCATCACAGAACCTGATTAAGTTTGAGATTAATAACAATAATAGAAAATAACATAAATCGTGATATTACAGTGTGATGTCAAGATAGCTCGACCGACCATTAAACTTATCATTATATCAAAATACGATTGTGCTATTAATAGAAATAGAAGTTCATAGCAATATATTTTGTGCCTGTATCATTGCGGAGTAATATCTAGTATTGCAGTCCTCTATATTCTTGTAAAGGCTGGCAGTGTCCACATGAGAATGTATAAAATGGTTATTATCAAACTTACATTACAAATTGACATTCGTTCAATCTGAACTTTGGTCTATATACTCTCAGCTATATTATCATAATAACGAGAATTCCACGATTAACTAGTGGTAAATTTGTATTTATAAAATGTGTATCTATATTTCAGTCTTAAAAAGGAATTAATCTCGTTTTAATTCTAACGAATAATTAAGTAATAACAATTTCATGACTTTCGCATAGGTCGCAGACGGCCATCTCTGAAATTGTAAGTAATTACACAATACTCAAAAGATTCTTTGACGCTTTTATGGGCTTTTTTACTAACCGTTAATAAGAAATTTGCTTTTAGAGTAATTGTTTGAAGTATGAGAAAATAAATTCTCAGATTTCGATTTCGAGTGTAACGGTGTGGTAACGGTTAAGTACTTTTATGAAACTTTTTTATTGTTTTATTTTAAGAATTAACTTTTTTCGCATATAATTGTATCGATAAAGAGTTCCTTTAGTGTTTTGTAGTAGGTAGTTCTTACTCTTTATACCGTGAAATTTGTATTTGATACCACATTGTGGTTTGTTTGAATATATTAAGAGCTTCAAATGGAGTAAACCTAGGAGTACCTATTAGCTTCAAATCAGATTCGTCGGATGGAGTATAGTATCGAATTGAATCGGGGAAGGATGTTAGTATGAGTTTAGAGTCTATTGTAGGTAGAAAGGTCGAATAGATTGTTCTATCGAGTATGTTATTGAGTTTTGGAGTACCAAAACAAGAGCTTTAATTTTGAATGTCAAATCAAACATCGCATCGAGTGTATTACCAAGTGTACTTAGCAATGTACAAGGATATTTTGTGCATTCATTTACTCATACACACGCACATGTCACATAGTCATTTCTACCTATACGATATAAAACGTACCTACCTAATCTCGTCGATACGAAGAGAACTATTTTCAAAGCATTCAAATTAGCAATACAGGTATTATGCAAAGCGAATTAACCTCTAGCCAGGCAACTAACGCCACAAGACTGTCTGTCTAGCTGCTATGCGAGCTAGTAGAACGAAAATAAATGTAGAGAAAGAAATGAAAGTCTTAATTTCAAAACTTGAGCCCGGATCGACTGTCTAGGGCGGGCGAAAAAATCGAACACAGCATCTTTCGCAATCCGGGCGGCTGCGTCCGTTTTTTTTGTTTTTGTAGGTATGTACTTAACTTTGCTGTTACTATAACGGGGGGAGGGCTCGTAAAAATTGGAAAATTCCTAAGGGCGTCACTATGAAAATAAGTTTGGGAAGTCCTTGCCTATAGTCTTCCTCGATAAATAGACAATCAAAGAATTTTTCAATTTGAATCAGTAGTTCCCCTTTTTAGGGTTCTGTACCCAAAGGGTAAAACGGGATCCTATTACTAAGACTCCGCCGTCCGCCTGTCCATCTGTCACCAGGCTGTATATCATTAACCATTATAGTTAGACAGTTGAAATTTTCTCAGATGACGTTGTTCTGGTGCCGCTATAACAACAAATACTAATAAATAGAATAAATAAATATTGAAGGGGCTCCCATAAAATAAACGTGACTTTTTTTGGTCGATTTTGATAACGGCAACAGATAGACGCTTGAAATATTCACAGAATATTTAGTTATATTATTCACTTTAAAAATAAATAATTAAATAAAAATAAAATTAATATTTAAGTTGGCTCAACAACAAACGTGATTTATTTCTCGGTTTCAATAACGATAACAGGTAGAAACTTGAAATATTAACAAAATATTTAATTTTAAATTCAAATCATTTTGGGACAGTTTTGATAAAATCTATGGCACGGAACCCTTCGTTCACGCATCCGAATCCTTCAGACCAGGATGTCTCTGATGACCTTCTTTGAGTCACCAGGTGTTTTAGTAAAGGAGAGGACCTCGGTGGGTCCTCAAGCTTTAAGGTCGAATCACTCCAGAGAGGATTCCTGACCGGTGAGCTAAGGCGTCTGAATCTGACGGGATCAGTAGTTCCTAAGATAAGCGCGATCAACCAAAAAAAAACAACTCAGTATAGATGCGTGCGTAGTACTTGATCATTATTTAGCTGCGGAGTTATGTTAAAACTATGATATCTCTGAAGATATTCATTGAAATTTAATGATGTAAAGAACAATTTTGTACAAAATTAAATACTTGTGATGGATAATGTATTCATTTTGATAAGGAATAATATCATGTTTACAAAAATACCTTCGCATCTTAAGCATTATTTTAGAACAAAATTTATTAACAAAAATAGGTTATACTGAGTCAACCTTAAGAGATAGATAAATGCTGTCTGTAACTTGTTTTTAGAACTCTTAAAGGAGAATAATTCCGTAATACATAATTTTTGTGTAACTTTAACCGTTTACGCAGCGCAAGCAAAGAAATCTCTGAAAATCATTTTTTTTTATTTTTCGTTTATTTGAAACTATGATAGTTCTTAAGATATTCATTGAAATCAAATGAAGTCATGAACAATTTTGTGCAAAATTAAATACTTGTGATAAATAATGTATTTTTTTTGATAAGGAATAATATCATGCATACAAAAACACCATCGCAGATAATGCATTATTTTAAAACAAATTTGATTACCAAAAAGAAAGGTTATAGTGAGCCAACCATAAAAGATAGATATGTGCTGTCGCGGATTTTTTTTTAGAAAATTTAATGGAGAACAATTCTGTCATACATAATTTTTACATAACTTTAACCGTTTACGCAGCGCACACAGTGAAAGCTTTGAAAAGAATTATTTTTCTCCCGTTTTTGCAACATTCTTCATTGATGCTCAGCTCCTATAGGACGTATCGTGATGTTATATAGCCTGTAGCCTTCCTAGATAAATGGACTATCCAACCAAAAAAGAATTTTTCAATTTGAGCCAGTAGTTGCTGAGATCTTAGGGTTCAACCAAACAAACAAACAAACAAACAAACAATCAAACAAACAAACAAATTCTTCAGCTTTATTATTAGTAATAGATATAGATAATAATAATAATGTAATATATATTTCCACGTTCACAGCAATTATTTAGCCCAAAGTAAGTATCATTAAGAACTTGTGATATGGATACTAGATAACGGACATTTTTAATAGACTTACATAATAATTTTAGATGTTTTTATAAATAAACTTCAATAAATATGCAAACGACCATGACTCGCAAACAAATATTTGTGTTCGTGATACAAATATTTGCCGCTACCAGGATTCGAACCCGAACCGCTTGATGTGTAGGCAGCTATACTGACGACTCCACCACGGCGGCGTTTAATTACGTATTTCGTACAATTTAATTTCGAAGTTTGAAGACTGTCTTATACAGACGAGCACCTTTCTTACTTCAGACATTTGGCCAACTTTAATAAATGCTTAAAACTTGTTATTGCAATCATAACAGATTAATATTGATATCAGGTACACAATTAAATTAGTCTGGAATATAATGATCTATAAGTATAGCCGCCCTGAACAATCACGAACTTAAACCATAATATTGCCAAAAATAAGTAAAATTTAACATTATGTCGCTACTTTCCTTTACTACACAAGGACATTGAAGTTTAAATAAATAAATAAACAATCCGTAAAAGTATATCCATTAATTCCACCAGTTTCATAACGATATTTTAATTTAGTGGAAACTTTACTCGCCAGTTAATCTTGACCAGTATACGATTGAACCAACTCAGCATTCCCGTACGAAGTGGGAAGGACCAATAAATATGACAGTCGGGAAATTGGACCGAATTTCTGCTTATTCGACGTGGGACGCCGAAAGCTTGCAGTTATTGCCGAATCATAATAAAGTATGTTGGATATCGAGCCACGTTTCCCGATGTGACATTTTGTGGGCATTAAATCGTAATCGCCCTATAAAGTTTAGGGCTATTAAAAATGTTTGTTTTATCGTGGATAAAAGATAACCTTATTACACCATACATGGACAGCAAATCTTTAAGGTTTATATATTTAATACTGCCACATTCAAACTGTAGGGTACCTTCATTAGAGAAAGTTTGGAAGTGCTACCAGAAAGATCGAGAGTGCAAATCTTTCACTCTGCGTAAAAGAAATATGGCAAAGAAAAGCGTTGATGTTGAGACGACAGCTGATCGAAAAGAATCGAAGAAGAAAATTTTACGCCTACCCCGAATAGAATAAAATTGGTAACCGGGCAGCCAAGGAAGAATATTTTGTTTGAGATGGTGTCGCTTTTATGGCACCACTTTTTTGATTTATAACATTGATTGTAAGTCAAAAAAGCAATGCAATAAACGGTGGTGCGAATGAAGCCCGGCACTTTTCAAATTATTAATAATAGTAAATAATTTAAAAATAAATTATTTATTTTATCTCTACAAACAATATAAAATACCATTAAGAACAGTTTTATTATATATCTCAGTCTGTGGGAGACTGGAGTATAAAGTTGACAGTATTCTGCTTGTATTTTAGAACTCCAGGCCTCCAAACCTCAAGGAACTTAATCAAAAGATTACCAAACTGGTTATTGTGTAATTCAAGTAGGTTTTCAGACATCGTATATTTATTTATGGCAGAGGTCATTTATAGTACCTTTATAACAAACAATTTGTGTGGCGGCGGGCATATTTATTATGTAGGTGTGACTGTATATGACCCATGTCTTTTTTGATCACACTGGTCAAAAGTTCAATTTTTATTATGGAATATTATAAAAATGTGAGACATTATTGACACAAACACAATAGGTAAACAAATTGAACACAGCATTATGGCGTGATAGTGAAATATCATTATACTCCAGTCGAGCCCGGTCCTTCGACATGGATTACAATGCACGCGAATGTAAATGTTCGCAGAGAAATTAATTTCGGTCATGTAAAATTATTATAATTAACATCGCTTTATGAATTTTCTTGTTCATTTACATAGGCATGACGGTGTGTTTTATAATGGTGCCATTATTATTATTCTAGAATATCTACTTCTACCGTCTAAGCTCGCTTATAACATACTGACCTTTTTGTGGTTGCAAGACATCATTTTTGTTAGAAAATAAATAAGTGTTCATAAGAAGAATGATATTCTAACAAAACTAATTAAATCTTCTTCTTCCTTCTTTCCTGCTTCCAATTTATTAGGAGTCGGCACAGTATGTTTTGGTCAACATACTGCAATAGATTAATTTAATTGGTATTAGATTTTATTGTCGATGAATTTATTGATTTATGGGAAAACGACAGACACGCTGGCGAAGCCGCTTACAAGATCTAGTGAAGAAAAAGTGTTCATAAATGTAGACGAGTGGTTCGCTGACGGTATCAGAATCAAAGATTTGTTGAGGGAGTAAAAATCTCTGCTAAGATTGTGTGTTAGTAGATCCTGTGTTCGTCTTATTAGCTAATACCATCTTATCAGTCTGTCATCAAAACAATAATGTTGTTCTTAACAATTAGTGCTATAAGGTAACAAGGTATGTTTAGTGGTTGTGGATTCAGCCTGATAGTCATTTCCGACTTCGCCTTTATGTGTGCCTGGTACAAAGTGCAAGATTTTCACCTTCAAGATAAAATAAAAATAGTCATAGGCATATGGACAACAAATATTTTGCTAATACAAATATAATTATTGCTAGTTACCTAAACAATTTTGTTGAAATTTCCAATCTTTATCGATTTACAGCAACAATTAATCAATCTATGAAACGAAATTATATTTGTTCGATAAAAGTAAACAATTTTTTTTATACTTAATTCTTTTCTCAGTAGTACGGGTTGGACCTAATGTAAATTATAAATGAATTCTAAAAAAATACCATTTTGTGAGTTATTGACAAGTCATATAAAAGGTGGTAAAAACCTAATTGTATTTAATTTAGAAGCAGTAAGTTAAATGTCTTTAATGTGTCACTATTAGTCTATTTGCATCAGTTATTAGGTCTATTAAGCTTTTTCTCGTTCTGGTTTTGTATAATATATACTTATATACCACTGTGAGTCTTTAACTACATTTAAGATACTTACATACATATTATCATATTTTGGACGAAGAACCAAGCTTAACGTTCAAAATATATTTTACAGATAGCTTTATACTTAAGCCAAGCTTTTGTGACCCGAGTACGCAATTTATTTGATGGTACAAGTGATAAACTTAATAGCCGTGGGCGTCTAAAATTGCTCAGATTATGTTTTTTAATTAATACTAAATGGAAGAAGTCAGAGTTTCTTTGTTGAATCATTTTTGAAATAGGCAGCCATTTTGAGAAAAATTTCAGAACCCACTGTTTTTAAATTAGATACAATTATCACGATAGTGTGTTAGAAAAAGATCTCATCGTGAATAAATAATTAGAATATAATAATGCAAGTCTTGGTGGAGTGGCCAGTAACGCATTAGAGACAAATTTTTATACCTATAAGTCTTTTATCTAGCATCCATAGCACAATACTTATTTTGGTTAGATTTCTTCAACGAATCGAATTGAATTAAATTTGGTAAAGAAGCTCATGACCTGGATTGAAACAAAGGATACTTTTATCATGGTAATATAATTGTTGTGAGATGAATTTACTGCTTTACGGGAAACCGAAATCTACGCGTTCGAAGTAGCTAGTACAGTTTGTACTACAAATATCAATGGCATGTATATCTCGAATCTGGAGTTGCCATAGTGGAAGGACTTTCACCCTACAAAAGAAAAAAACACTACCATTTCGTAATTTTTGAAAAATCAATAATCCTAGACAGGAATCGATCGCAATCATTTTGAAAAGAAAAAAACAGCCTGTATTTTTAACACACCATTCGATGGTGTTGTAAATAAGGATCGATTTCTGAAACTAATGGAAAATGTTAAATTTTAATAAAATATTTCTTGTTCCACTGGTTGAAGCGATAATCAAAGCGATGATCATTATTTTTTCACAAATCCAATGATGCAGTTTTTGTTTTCATCAAAATTTGGGCTCGCGATTTCTTTGAGCATTTTTAGATATTCCTTATAGTTTTGGATTTAGCCCTGAATGCCCACTTGAAAAATTCACCCAGTATACCTACTGAAAATCGTCCAATTGAAAGACTAGAATCTAATACCTACCAGTTTCTAGGTGAGCAGAACGAACAACGCTGCCTGTTTTGCCTTAGCCCCATATACCATAGAGGCGAGGATTTAGCCTGAAGCTATTGGCAATTATGGCAGACTATCATACTTCAAAGAGATGAACGCGTTGAGATCAGACGCTTTCACCCGGCTGCTGCATTCTGACGTAGGTGTTAATGGACTCCTATTAAAGGGTTGACAAAATGCGTAAAAAGGCTATTCGTAAAGGATACTTACATACATTTCTCTATCATTAATCAAGCTATGTGGAACATCTTAAACTGAAGTTTGAATCTTTTTTTTATTAAAAAGGTTTAGCAAATGACTCCATCCAACCTGAGAGTAAGCCGAAGTACTCCAAATGCGAATATAGCTAAAGCGAAAGATAAACCGCCTCGCTAGCTACCCTCACCTTGTCGTCCTGCAAGCTGCTTCTTCACGCCTCTTTTGAATGACCCAAGATTAGGAT
The DNA here is from genome assembly GCA_955850985.1 of Elophila nymphaeata. Classification (NCBI taxonomy): domain Eukaryota; kingdom Metazoa; phylum Arthropoda; class Insecta; order Lepidoptera; family Crambidae; genus Elophila; species Elophila nymphaeata. The sequence continues at coordinate 10,903,762 of OY039076.1, read as the reverse complement.
TTCTTAATTAGTGTTGGAATGGTACCCACAGTTTTTTAGTGAAAACGTAAACCAGCACGCGTAGACGTTAAAAATAAATTATTTTTAAATAAAAAAAACCGCCTTCAAAACTAAAACCAGAGAAATAAAAATTCTGTTTATAAAAATCGGAAATTTTTTTGAGGTCAGTGAACCCAAAACTTGCAGTCGAATTGATAACCTCCTCCTTTTTGAAGTCGCTTGAAAAAGGGAGATGAATGTGTTAGTTGGACCTTATTTGGATACTTTTCAATTATAGAGCGTAAGGTATTTACCAAAGACGAGTTTCAAATAATCAATCAATCAATTATTAAATATTTTCCATTAGAGTGTTAGATCTGAAACATCAATTAGTATTTGTATCCTAATTTGATACTTCAAGGTCTTGATCAAAGGTCTGTTAGAAGTTTTGATATATTCAATTAGTTCTTGTAACCTGTCACGTGTGCCTATTAAAGACATTGTTTCTTGAAGCAGGTTGTGTTAAATCCATCACAGAACCTGATTAAGTTTGAGATTAATAACAATAATAGAAAATAACATAAATCGTGATATTACAGTGTGATGTCAAGATAGCTCGACCGACCATTAAACTTATCATTATATCAAAATACGATTGTGCTATTAATAGAAATAGAAGTTCATAGCAATATATTTTGTGCCTGTATCATTGCGGAGTAATATCTAGTATTGCAGTCCTCTATATTCTTGTAAAGGCTGGCAGTGTCCACATGAGAATGTATAAAATGGTTATTATCAAACTTACATTACAAATTGACATTCGTTCAATCTGAACTTTGGTCTATATACTCTCAGCTATATTATCATAATAACGAGAATTCCACGATTAACTAGTGGTAAATTTGTATTTATAAAATGTGTATCTATATTTCAGTCTTAAAAAGGAATTAATCTCGTTTTAATTCTAACGAATAATTAAGTAATAACAATTTCATGACTTTCGCATAGGTCGCAGACGGCCATCTCTGAAATTGTAAGTAATTACACAATACTCAAAAGATTCTTTGACGCTTTTATGGGCTTTTTTACTAACCGTTAATAAGAAATTTGCTTTTAGAGTAATTGTTTGAAGTATGAGAAAATAAATTCTCAGATTTCGATTTCGAGTGTAACGGTGTGGTAACGGTTAAGTACTTTTATGAAACTTTTTTATTGTTTTATTTTAAGAATTAACTTTTTTCGCATATAATTGTATCGATAAAGAGTTCCTTTAGTGTTTTGTAGTAGGTAGTTCTTACTCTTTATACCGTGAAATTTGTATTTGATACCACATTGTGGTTTGTTTGAATATATTAAGAGCTTCAAATGGAGTAAACCTAGGAGTACCTATTAGCTTCAAATCAGATTCGTCGGATGGAGTATAGTATCGAATTGAATCGGGGAAGGATGTTAGTATGAGTTTAGAGTCTATTGTAGGTAGAAAGGTCGAATAGATTGTTCTATCGAGTATGTTATTGAGTTTTGGAGTACCAAAACAAGAGCTTTAATTTTGAATGTCAAATCAAACATCGCATCGAGTGTATTACCAAGTGTACTTAGCAATGTACAAGGATATTTTGTGCATTCATTTACTCATACACACGCACATGTCACATAGTCATTTCTACCTATACGATATAAAACGTACCTACCTAATCTCGTCGATACGAAGAGAACTATTTTCAAAGCATTCAAATTAGCAATACAGGTATTATGCAAAGCGAATTAACCTCTAGCCAGGCAACTAACGCCACAAGACTCGGGATTTAAATCCATTGATCCCGGTGGACCCAATCAAAAGTCAGGATTCGAGTTAGCTAATGTTTCCGAACAGAATCTGCTGATCTCCGGTGGGAACGCAGCACAGAAAGTTGATCTGGTCGATTTTGTACTATTTCTAATCCTTATTTTGCTCGATTTAGAATAGCTTTGCAATGTGTTGCTAAGAACAAAGCACTGAAATCCTAGAGTTGTTTGGACAATCGTGCAATGTTCAATTCACTTTTTTCTAAGTACTTTAACATTGTTATCTACTATTTAATACAGGTGGTAGAAAAATATATTTCATAGAGGAACTTAAAAATCTCCCATTGAGCTTTTCAAATATTCATTACATCATAAATTAAGCTTCTTAAAATGAAGATTAGGTAAATATTCAATGAGTTTTCAACAATTTGTCTCTTTAAAATAATTAATGATAGTTATCTTAAAGAGCCAAATTGTTGAAATGGTATCGTTTTAATCCACTGAGACTAAACTATTGAAAACATAAATCACAAACCTATTTGAAAATCAATATTTGATTTATAGACTGTGTTACCACCAAAGACATAAGATAGAATATCTACTGCAATGTACTGTACACACAGATCTTGTCTTAAATGTCTCTACGGGTATAGGTGCCAATTACTCACTTGGTAAACAAGCAATGGTCTCACAAAGCAATTAACCGTATCAAAACGGATCAGTAAAGGTTTAAACATAAGATCGGTTTAGCTAAATACATGTACCTATACTTACTCTAAAATTAATAGGTTCTTGTGACGATATTCTTAATCATTTTTTTTTAATGTTGATAACCATATACCTACACAATACACATAGTAGGACAAGAGTCCATAGTACATAAAATCAGACTTAATCAAAAAGTTCAAGTTTGTTAATAAAAAGAATATATAGTCAAGTGACATCAATAGGTACCCAATAATTCCAAATTACATTATCTTCCTTTTCCTTTGCCTACTTTAATAGCTAACTCAATATTCACTTCTGTTTTATCAAGTGATCGACAACAGAGCTTTCATCCAAAAATTCCGTCCCAAAATATTCAGTTTAAAATCTTATGTTCATTTACCGCTCGCAATTCCAGCTGATCCTATCTGATGTCTGTTTGTGTATCTCCAGAACGGTCGGCAGCCATTACTCGCAGAACAAACAAACAATCAGGGCCTAACGAACCCCAATTAGTCTGCCACGATCCTCGCTAGCAGTTTCTATCGAATCATGTGCACATTTGCCGATTTGTCATATTAATAAGTTCTGTATGATGAACTTGCTTTGCCGACGGCAGAGGTTAGAACATCGAATCAGTTAAATGCTTATGTAAGTATTTTACTTTATCCGATATTTTGATGATACAAACGAAAAGGAAATTTGTGGAGTTAGTGTACTCTGCTGGTTTCCCATTTCCTTTGGGTATTCTTCTATGAGAGTGACAATCATGCATAATTATTTTATTTTATTTTATTTGGGGGGCTTACAGTTTACTTAGAGAAATATACACTGCAATACATTACAAGAAGCCAGTAACAAGCTTCCACAGGTAGCTTTGCAAGATAAGGTAAGGCAAGTGTCTAGTGTAGCGTTTACCTTATCATCTTTGTATTTGCACTTAACTTCTGATTCGCATGAAGTATGGACACATTTGATCATCAACAGCTCATATGTCCCGAGGGGCTCGAGCGTACCCCATATTAGGGGCGATTAGGCCTTTAGTCAACCACGCTGCCCAAGTGCGAGTTGGTCGACTTCACACACAACCTAAGAATTTCTTCATGTGTGCGTGTAGGATTCCTCACGAACTTTTCCTTCACCGTAAAAGCGTCGATTACGTACATATGAATCCGGAATTTAAAAACACATTGATCGACGCTTTTTTGACGCGGTATAGACACACTTGATAGACGTTTTTATAAAATAAAAATAGAGGGACTGGCTTTTACTTTCGGAACACAATTGCTGATAACGCTATTATCATCAGCCTAGCGAAACTAGGAACAAAAAATATTTCTATGGACTTTACGTGGCAAATAATGGTGGATATTGCTATCTCACTCCCTCAGTGCTGTTTCTCTTTCTTTCAATACTTTCGTCAATCAAGTGTCAGCCATCAGTCAAAACAATTATATTGTAAATGCTTTTTTGTTAAATTAGTTTCAATTTAAAACGTAGTGATTACCTTCTCTGTGATTATCATGGCAGCAGACTTTAATAAGATGGTAGTACTTCTTCATTAGCATTAATGAAAAAAAAGTGTAACAGTTTTGGGAAATAAATTAATTGTTTTTGTTCCAATACTGTGATAGTTTAAGGTTGTATATTGTGATATTCTGGAAGTCATAAGGGAAATACTTCCGTCGAGCAAGGTGTTGTATGCCCGGGGACCGCAGTCCAATTGTGTGTAGTTGGAACTTCTAAACAACATGTAATTTAAATAACCAACACCCTGAATACAGGTGAGTTGGGATCGGCTTCTGAGTTGATTTAAAAAAAAAAACTGTTTTTTTTTTCATCAACTCAGAAGCCGATCCCAACCCACCTGTATGCAGGATGTTGGTTATTTAAATTGCATGTTGTAAACATAGAGATTCTTTTAAAACTTTGTTTGCGCAAGTCAGGTTCCCGTACTAATTGTCGCGCTTGTATGAGCACTGTTGTATTGCTCCACACAGCTACGTGGCTGCTACAATATAAATTTTGACGGTTTAAGAATAGTAAGCAATGTTTATTTAGAATAATATGTTTCTAATTTTATTATTTTTAAAAGATTTAATGAAAGGAGGTTTATAATATGAGATTTGAGTAGCATTGCCAAAATCAAACTTTAACGCTTAGAGACACCAGAACTAGCGTTGGTCATTCTTATCAATACTTTCAAATAGCCATAAGTTGCAACACAAGCTTGTTAGCAAATCCCCACTCCATAATAAAAGAATACTCCGCAAACTAGAGATAAGTATCAAATGAATATTCAACTTTGTTATCACAAATCCAAGGCTTCCTTTTTTAAGACACAAAAGGTATTTGCGTTCTCTTTCCAATAACCATACGTGTTGCTATCTGTGTCCCCTTCCCTCACTCGAACTAAACAAACGCAAACACCGCTCTAGTGAACTAATCAAACAAGAGAGGTTCGTACAGCCGTGTTACTGTTCGTTTCACGGCTTCCACTATTTCAGGATCAGTAAAGTGGAATGTGCTCTTTATGGCTTTGAGGTAAAAGGCTCTTTTGCTTTAACTGATATAACTGATAGATATTATGGAAATATATATTTATGTGTCCATTAATTCTTGGCGGAAGTTCACTGAATCGATTTGTATTTGTTGTTTTAATAACGTTGCGAAATCATTGGAACGATTTTATTTTCCTTCAAATGGTAATAAAGGTAGAATAAAATAAAGTTTCTTGTACATCGACTTAAAGATATTACTAGTAAGTGTATCGTATTGTGATACCTTTTCACTAAAAGCGACTTCTTTCAGGCAACCTTAGGATGGATAGGAATTTGACACAAAATATACAGGGAAAATGGCGGTGTAGCAGTAACCTATAGTCAATTCAATAATAAATTAGTTTTATTCTATAAATAACATGTTACAATTTTATAATTTTGTAGCAGAAACAAAATTATAAAATAAATGGAATTCGCCAACACTAGTACAGGGTGAATAATTTCGTGATATAAAAATATTCATCAACAGCTCATATAATATCCCCAGCGAGGGGCTCGAGCCTACCCCACATTAGGGGCGATTAGGCCTTAGTCAACCACGCTGGCCAAGTCGACTTTACACACAACCTAAGAATTTCTTCATAGGTGTGTGCAGGTTTTACTCACGATGTTTTCCTTCACCGTGACACGTCCTTCACATGAAAAAAAGTATTGCTTAATTATTATGACGAATCATACTTAAGTTACTTTGCGTGTCCTCGTGATTTTTAGTGAACAATAAAGGGTATAAATGGTGTCTTGGAAAGGGGGACGACAATTTTGACAATGTGAAGAAATGTCAATTTCATCCACCGGTCTTTCGATGTCTGCCTCGGGAGGTATTTACACTGGGCGTTCTTTCATCGATAAGGCATTATATGGTGGACTGCTGACATATACTACCTATATGAAATGTGTGCAATGTGGACAATAGCAATTGGAAGATCCTATGTTCAACCATATTGGCTCTAGGGGCTTCTTTCTCAGCACACTTTCGGGTTAAAGAATATTTATTTCTCAAAAAGAATTATACATTCACTTGCATGAGAAACTTAAAATAATTAAAACTAAGCACTTATTTACCTTAATAAGTTGTTGCACAACATACACACTAACAAACGATAACAACAATACTTAGGTAGGTAACACTGCACATAATAAAATATTTTTGGCATTATTTAACGATACTAACTGCAAGGCAAGAAATATTCATTACAAAAAATAACAATTAAAGAGTGGGTAGTTTCATTTCAAACCATAATACCAGAGCAACCACAAAAACATCTATTGTGCGTATCTACACAGATCGACAGTAACTAGATGCGACAGTGCGTATAACGGAGATACTTGTACACAAAACAATAAATCTTGTAAAGTTTAACGTTTATTACCATTTAATGGTACTTAGTGTTTTTCTGTAGATAATTAAGTAATACAATTGGCAAAGAAAGCAGTTAATGCTGAAATGACAGCTGACCGACTCCTTATTTTGAGGACATCGATGGCGCCGTGATAGTGTTTCTTCATAACAATCGCGGAAGTTTAGCTACTACGTGTTCGAATGGATGACTAAAGGTGTTAGCACACTTATCAGCTCGGAAAGGGAACGCCTCTTTTTTATATGAACGCTAAGTAACAGCGGCTACGAAGCGAATGCGGACCGCAGCGACCTTAAAATTATTCAACTCAAACTTTCTTCGTGCTACAGAAGGCACGTTAAGCTGGTGGTAGCAGCTATAGTCGAAAGAAAGCAGCCGTAGACAAGTCACATCAAAGGCCAGAAGTCGTAACTTGTAAAAATCTGACAACGGGCTAACCTGAACGCGATAAGAATGGAAATAACAGAAGAAATCAATTGAATGTTGCGTGAAAATGCTTAATAATTAACTATGCATTCCCGCCTTCCTCCTTCTAATCTACGCCAAAACTTGCTCAAGCAACACAGCTGGTGCGGTTGCTTGCAACGGACAAATTTTTAATTAGTTGTCACGTATTGTACAACACGAATAGTTTCAATATAATTTATAGCCGGAACGCTTCAAATGACGTCACATTGTACTCACGCTAACAGCCGTAACAGCAACAACAAAATTAATAACACGACAAACTTTGAACAATAATAATAATATCTCCGAGCTACTGCGAAACTTATACGGACTTCCTGCATCATATTGTTGCCAAAATGGTAATTAGTGTGTTAATGTCAGGAGAGCTTCCCTCATGAATAGGCATTGCCTACTTCCCTTATATGTCGGCTAGACGTGTTCTTCTATAGTCTTAATGAGGTAGTATGGTAATCAGAACACGTTTTAATATATTAAATGAGTATTATATGGGCAATCAATAAAAGAACCAGTCCCGATTGAAATAAAAAAAGACTGGATTTTCAGTTGTTTTTTTCATAGAGATTCGTAGAGCGAAGTGCATCACGTTACTTGAAAGTAATAGCTCTATCTTGGGGAAGTATCAACTAATAGAGGCTCATCCTTTATAGAAGACCGAAAGCTAACATTGAGGCCGTCATTACTAAGACTAAGGTCGGGGTAAGGTACGGGTTTTGCTAAGGTATGTATTTATAGAGTAATAATTTTTATAAACATAGACTTATTTCATAGTGAGGACATTAATTATAATAATTCATGTGTCATAGATTTTTCCATATAACGCTTTCATGTGGAACTAAGAAAATAAATTCGTGGAAAAATCGTGTTTTAGCGTGTCCTCTATACAGAAATATGACATTTTCCTTGTACTTTTATCTATCACACTGAAAATGACGTCCACGAAAATAGACAGCAATTTTATAAGCAGATCTCCACACGTAAACAGCTCCTATAAACTCAATCATATGTGTCTAATGTTCATAAAGCGAACAGATGCGACAGCGTACGGTGCGTAGTTTCACACGTAATCAGTTTAGAGACGCATCCGCTCTGAAATGTTCTTAGGATGGGAATCATGAGGAAGTATCGATGTTTATTTCTTTTGGGTAATATTTTATTATTTACATACCTACAAATGTAGTATGACTGTCAATTGCCAATGACTACTAGTACAGTTTCAGCAATTGCCAATGACTACTAGTACAGTTTTGTATATTTTTTAAACTTAGTTTTCATAAGAAACTCTTTAAAAGTCACTATTAGACCCACCTTATAACTGTACAGGATTAATCTTTACCAAACCTTTATTAACAATCAAGGAAAATAATAAATACTTCTTAAAATATTCTTATTTTTTTATAATATAGTCTCTTCATCCTATAATCATCTCTGTGCTGGATTTAATGAAATTTAAAAATGGTCTCAGTAGAAAATGTTTCAAACCTATTATATTATTATAATAGACACATTTTAAAATATCATCCTCACTGCCTTTTTGGTGTCGATTCATTCTTGTTTTAAACACCTAGAAGCTGCAAAGGGATGTCGTTGACATTTCCCGTAACTTACCAAAAACACTTCGACGAGTACCTCTTCAATTTCATTAGAACGCTAAGCCAAACAACCGAAGTGAATTTCCATGTTTAAACACCAGTGTAATGGCCGACCTCTAACTTTTAGGGCCGGCTTGTTGACAGAGTTATCGTTGAAATCGATAACTGAATTATCGATAAGCCGCCCCGCCCTAAGCTTGGTTCAGGTGAGTGGTCGTAAACACGCCTCTCATAAGTAATATTAGCTGCACAGTGGAGCGTCCCATGATTTTCTGTAAAAGAGATTACGAGGAGAAAATTATTGGGTGAATATGGATATTCGCTGGATTGGAAATTTCTGCTTCGGAATACTTTATATTAAAGGATTATCGATTATTCCTTTGACTTGGGTTATCTATTTACGACCGGTTTGAATATTCAATCCTCAGATAGAGCTCTACTAGAGTTTTATTACACTGCTATTTTTAAGTAATTTAACTACAATACAAGCTATTAAAATGTCAACAGTAAATTAAGATGTCATTTAACAATATTTTAGAAGTGTTTAATAAAGCCTAACTAAAGCAAGCAAGAGTATTTTAGAAAAATCTACTAAATTATTTTTATTACATTTTGTAACTAAAAAAGCTATACCAAATTCCTGTCGTGGTCAAGTAACGCTGCCGCGCTCGAAGAAGCTGTCCGCGGTCAAATCTTGGTAGGGACAAATGTTTCTGTGATGAACATGAACAATAAAAATGAAATGTTTACAAGTCATTGATGTTTAATTTCATCAATCATTATCATCAATAGCTCACATAATGGTCCCCACCGAGGGGCTACCCCACTACCCCACATTAGAGGCGATTAGGTCTTAGGCACGTTAGAAAGAGTCTCAAGGATCAACGCCGACTTGGGCGTCATACATCACTTTCACTTTGTGCTTGACAGAAAGTGACAAACGATTTTCAAGACATGATCGATCTCTGAGTGTCATTCTGTAATACGGGCTTTAGTCACGAAGATAAAATAGGTAAAATATAAGCTTCTTGACCTTAGTCAACCACGCTGGCCAAGTGCGGGTTGGTCGACTTCACACACAACATAAGGATGTCTTAATGGGTGTGTGCAGGTTTCCTCACGATGGTTTTCCTTAAGCGTAAAAGCGTCGATTACGTAATGAATTCGAAATTTGAAAACACATTGATGGGGTACGAAGCGGTGCCTCCCGGGTGAGAGACAATGCCCTTACGCACTGCGACACCGACGCTTCATGCTTAATTTATTTCATTTTATTTATAAAAAATATCTTACTTATTACCTACGTAGAGTTGCCCGTTAAAGTATCCCAACAAAAGATTTTAATGATTTAGATGACAATGACGTAAGAATTCCTTCGTCATTGGATTTAGCCTCAGAGGAAGGCCTAAAGCCTTCCTCTCAGGAAAAAAGTGTACGGTGCTCATCGCAAGCACGACTGATTACTATATATTTGTCTCTTTCCTTTGCTAATGATTTAGCGTATTGTGTGAAAAGTACAAATATATGAAGTTCTAACGCTCTCTCTATGCTTTAGTCCTTCCTCTGAAGATTTAGCCCAGTTGAAGACGTCAAAAGGTTTGCTGTTACTATAAATAAGCACTATATTTTGTCTCAAAAATAAGTCTCAGGCGTGTCATATAGCAAAATACAGTATACAGTGTATGATGTATTAAGAAGTAGATAAAGGAATATTATTTTCTTTTATTCGTCTTAGGCGCTGCTCTATCGAATGTATAATACCCGAATTATCCCCATGCGTTCTCTCATCCATCTTTTCTTTGTTTAGCTTACGTACTCGAGTAAAGTTGTAATGATGATAAAATAAGTCCCTAGTGAATATTAAATGGCATAGAACTAACTAATACTCGTGATATATCGTGTAATTAAAGATAAGAAAAATGTGCCATCTGTCTTTTGGACTCAATTTCATCAAGAAGGGTCAACCGAAACCTACAATAGAATATGTGGGTACCAAACTAAAGCAAGAAAGAAAGGAATGTTTGCCTACTATAATATAAAAAAAGAGAAAAGATTTATATTATGTTTGTAAAATCAAAAATCGATCGATTATTTATTTAAAAACTTTATTGCACAAAGACGCTATTATATTGCGATAATATTCGATCGATTCGACTAGATCGAATCTAAAAATTCTTTTAACGATAGAATGCTACATTTTCACTGAGTAACATCACGGGCGGTATAATATAATAAAAAAGATGTTCTAAATAATCTTCTTTCTCCTGCGCTGTTCCCAATTTATTTACGGTCGGTTCAGTAAATCTTCATATCGACAATACTGTTATATGGTTTGGTATTATTTTTTAGACCCCCTTTTTTTTGACGGGGTAGTCAAATGCATTTACGCATCGTCCCTGCGGGGTGGTGCCAACCGCAGGGGATATTTGGGACTCGAGGTTAAAGCGTTCCATACCCACTAAACATCTTTCCTGGCCTGACCTCCAGTGCGCTATTGCGGGACGGCTCGGGATCTGCGCACGTGAGCGCAACTTCACCGAGACCGTCCCAACGCTACCCGTCTAGGCACTCCTTGTGCACCAATTGGTGGCCAGCAGCCCACAGGAGCTACCGACTAACGCCAGCCCACAGGGGCTACCGACTAACGCCAGCCCCTGTGGACGTGTGTGTGAGGATTGAGGGCCACTTTGTCATATTCTCTTAAAAATGTACCTATGATTTAGTGTGCGTTCTAAAAGAAATGTGAAAGCCTGAAACGACTTTGTGAAACCTTTGAAAGGCGAGTTATAGGCTGAAAGGTTGGGCCCTCAATCCTCTATGTGAGGATTGAGGGCCCACCTTGTTACCAAAAATAAACAAAATTGGTTTATTTTCGGATATTGTCCACTTATCCAACGCGTTAGTTAAAAAATGTGAAATTTTGTGGAACCGAGAGCTTGCTCCAACTCCTCCTGGTTTTATAGAAATGACCTTAATAATGTTTGGGCCCTCAATCCTCCATCTGTTTCTTGTTTTTCTTTATTATGTATTGTGTAGGCAAAATTTGACAAAGCTAAGGTATTCTGTTTTTGTGAAAAAAAATGTGAAATAAATTGACACTAAGAGTAATTTGAAAGACTCATTTATTATTGCAGAAAACAATATTTTAATTTTTATTGTATAAATAATTTTGCACTAAGTAAGATTTGACAGCAGGGTGGCCACAAATTCTAATTATGTCAAAAACTACCGTTGTTGGCAGACTAATTAGGATTTTCGAATATTTTTTTTTAAATTTTCCCTATTACGGGACGGCAAAGGCATCTAGCCCATACATCCAATGGCTTAAGTTTTCTGTCTTCTTTTTGTTGATTTTTACATTAAAATGTAGGTGTCACACATCTTAATGCATCTCTTCACCATCATCTAGGGAGTGCTTGGCGAGAAATGCATGGCAACATGTAACAATTTTTGTTACCTCCGGTTAGGTCAGGGCTTCGCACAAGCCCGTGGGGGTTTTCTGTCCCCTATCGGGCGCGTCCCTAGGTGGCGGATAAGGGAACGCCCCCCAGATATGGGGGGTACCGGCTTCGGCCGGCGCGGACCAAAACAGTACAACCCGTAGCCTCACACTGAGTGGGGTCGGGGGCTGGGCGTATGGGGCTAGGGCCTGCTCTGTGCGTCTGGCTGCGAGGAAGACAACCTCTATAAAAAATTACCCTGGAGAGGGCCCTTTTCAGGGCCGGTGGACCTTCGGGTCGTGGGATGGCGGGCCTTCAAGGCCTGCGGCTCCGCCTGTGCGGATGTTGGTGGGGGCGTCTCAGCCCACGGCGCATTCGCGCTTTTTTGTGGGGGCTCTTTTTAGGGCCAGTGGCCATTTGGCGCAGGATGGCGAACGGTGGTTCGCGTGGACTTTTTTGTCCTTTTCGTGGCGCTGTTGGTATCCCGAACTCCGGGGTCCAGCTGGGCAACCCGTTACCCCCCTTGGTTGAGGGGGCCGGGGGCCGTCGGGGCGTTTGTCCGGGTCAAGTGGAGTAAACCACAATAAAAATCCCCTAACCCAAAGGTTCGAAGGGTGCCGAGTGGGTGAATGTCCGGCGGGGTTACGCCGGTGCCAAGCCCTAAGTGTGTGGTGGGGTGGCCGCGCCCGTAAGCGGCAAAAACAAAATGAGTAGTACGGATAAAAACAAACTACCCCAGGGGGGTACCAGTATGCCTTGCGCTGCTGGAGAATCCCCTCCTGCCGTCGTTCCGGCGGTAGGCTGCCCCATCGTTTCTGGGGGGGGCACCTGCTATTCTGGGCCTAGCCCGCTAAGTGAGGAGAGGTCAGTTACACCTTCGGCAGTGGATCCCAGGCTGTCGGAGTGCACAAATGCTACTGGACAACAGAAAAAGAAGGGAGATGTGGACATGCAGCCATATGTGGTGCTGCACGACTGCTTGTCGGATTCGGCAACCAGCATGGTGACGGTTAGGTCGGATAGTGATGGAGACCGATTCTGGCTGAAGAGAGTTCACCGTACTGAATCCTCGGACGAAGACGTAGAAAGCACACGTTCGGCTAACACAGGGCGCCCTACAAAGAGAGGAAGAGGGCGGCCGCAAACAACGAGCCAATATGAGAGTCTGGCTAGCGCAAAAGCCCTTTACTTAAAGGCGCAAAAAGACGAGTTGGAGCTGATGGCCGAAAAGGAGATGCTCAACGAGATCACCGAGGCTCGAGCTACTCGCTCTCGAGCCCTCTCTCAAGCTGGCATAGAGATGGATGACGCGGAGACTTCAGCCCACGTTGTGTCTAGGGTAATGTCCAGCGTCGCCTTGGTCGAGAAAGTGGCCGCAAAATCCGGCAATTTGAAGGGCACCTTTGTCAAGGCCCTGAAAGAGGCGGCAGATGCGCTAAAAGTGGACGCTCGTGTTTTAGCGACTCGAAGTACTAGTGAGGAGACGCAAGCGCTGCAGCGCCAAAATGACCAGCTTCGCGCTGAGGTGGCTGAGCTGCGAAAGGAGCTCGCCGAAATAAAGAGCACTCTGCAGGCGCCCAAACCAGCCACAGAAAGCAGGCAAGAGAGCATCATAACGTCTAAAACGCTGGAGGAGTTGGAGGCGCGGCTTCTTAGCCGTGTTAGTGACCGGCTAAATGCGCGGATTGAGGGCCTGGAACCTCGACTAAATCCAGCGCCAAGTTTCCGCCTGCCGCTGGCGCAGGGGAGGCGGGTGGAGGCTGCGCCGGCCGTAAGTGCTCCTGCCCTGAAGGGGCGAGACACAGAGAGGACAGTTCCAACTTCTGTAGGGGCTAAGCAACGGTCAGAGGCGGGCAGCGCTGTGGCGCAAACTAAAGCCAAGCGTTCCAACACCAGGCGCAAAAAGAAACGCGGCAGAATGGCACAGGCTGAACAGCCTGAGGAAAGGGAGCCACGCGCGCCTCTTCCTGCTCCAACTGTCGTGAGTGAGCAGTGGAGCGTTGTGGCCAGAGGGGGCAAACACAAGTCAGCGGTACCCGCGGAGGCAAAACGAGCGGCAAGGCCTAAGCAGCAGCAAGCTCAACAGCTGAAGGTGAAGCCGCCAAAGACTGCGGCGGTCGTAATAACGCTGCAACCTGAGTCGGGTGACAGCGGAGCCACGTACAGCTCAGTCATTGCAGAGGCCAAGAGCAAAATAGATATCGCCACTCTCGGGATAGATTTCGTGCGCTTTAAACGCGCAATCACGGGAGCGGCGATTATAGAGGTACCTGGGCCCGAGAGCGAGGCCAAAGCGGATGCCCTGGCGGCCAAAATGAGAGAAGTGCTCAACCCGGAGACCGCACGAATTGCGAGGCCCGTTAAGGCAACTGAGCTCCTAGTGATGGACCTCGATGATTCGGCCACCCCCGAGGAGGTTGCCGCTGCGATAGCGAGATTGGGTGACTGTTCCCCACAGTCAGTCAAAGTGGGAACAATACGTCGCACATACCGCGGTTTGGGCTCAGTATGGGCGAGTTGCCCAGTTGCTGCGGCAAAAAAGGTCCTCGAGGGTAGACTGCTGGTGGCCTGGACGGCAACTAGGGTCAAGTTGCTGGAACGGCGCGAGATGCGGTGTTTCAAGTGCCTAAACACTGGGCACGTCAAAGAGCACTGCACCGAGGAAGTAGACCGCAGCTGTCAATGCTACAACTGCGGCCAGCCAGGACATCGTGCAGCAGAGTGCCAGAACGAGCCTCACTGTACCCTATGCGATGAGGCCAAGAAATCGGCCAATCACCGTTTGGGCAGCAAAAAATGCTTGGCGCCCAAAGGAAAGGTGAACAAGAGAAGGCCGGTCGCCAAGGGGCCTATACCCCAAAACAAACCATCGGGCCCACCAAGCGGGCAAATTGAGGAGGTAGATATGGACACCCAAATTTAAATGGACCTCAAGTGTCTACAGGCGAACATTAACCGCTGCGCCAGGGCCCAGGACTTGTTCGTCCAGGTCTTGGCGCAGTGGCTAATAAGGGTCGCTGTGGTAGCAGAGCCGTATTGGATCCCGCCCCACAACAACTGGGTGGGAGACCTGGATGGAGATGTGGTGATCGTCGTACCAAACGGTGAAGGTGCTCCGTCGATTTCAAAAACCTCCAAGGGGCATGGGTTCGTAGCGGCCTTGTGTGGGGACATCATGGTTGTCGGGGTCTATTTCTCGCCAAACCGTCCGCTCGTGGACTTTGAGCGATTTCTGGCGGAAATGGACACCCTTATTGGTTGGAGTCACCCACACCAGATACTAGTCGCTGGGGACCTGAACGCAAAGTCGTCGCAATGGGGCTGTCCAAGCACGAACCATAGAGGTGCCGCTCTGGAAGACTGGCTAGCGACCCACAACCTGGTGGTGCTAAACCGTGGCGCGGTCGACACGTGCATAAGGCATAACGGCGGGTCCATTATAGACGTTTCGTTTGCAAGTCCCGCCCTAGCCCGCCGTGTCCAGGACTGGGAAGTGATGGCGGAGGAAGAGACGTTATCGGATCACCGATATGTTCGGTTTGGGATCTCTCCTCGCCATCCAAACCCGAACGGCCCAAACCGCGCTGCGACGGAGCAAGGGCCCAGGTGGGCGCTGAAGCAGTTCAACAAGGAGTGCCTGGCAAGTGCGGCTCAGGTTGAAAGCTGGGCTAATGGCCCAGAGGTGCCAAACTCCGAGGAGGAAGCGCGATGGTTCCGAGAGGCAATGACCCGCATATGCGACGCGGCAATGCCGAGAGTCGGATACGGGCGTCCTAACCGACAGGTGTATTGGTGGTCAGCCGAGCTCGCTCAGCTTCGTGCGGCCTGTGTAATGGCGCGCCGCCGGTACACCCGATCCCGTCGGCGGAGACGTGATGCTACGGAATCAGCCAGCCTCTACACTGCCTACCAGGAGGCGAAGAAGGCGCTGAGGTCTGAGATAGGGGCGGCTAAAGAACGTGCATGGCTGGAACTTCTGGAGTCGCTGGAGCGTGACCCATGGGGCAGACCATATAAGCTGGTTATGAACAAGCTGCGACCCTGGTCACCGCCCCTGACAACATCCATGGAGCCCAATATACTCACACGAGTAGTGCAAGGGCTTTTCCCAGACCGGACGCGAATGGTGGTTCCGAATTTGATGGCGCCCGCTGCAACCGCCTCCGCTGATGATGGTGCTGTTTCTGATGCCGCAGTTTTGGAGACGGATGTCACAGATGCAGAGCTAGATGAGGCTGTGCTCCGCATGCAGGCAAAAAATACGGCCCCTGGCTTGGATGGCATACCGGGGAAAGCTTGGGCGGTCGCTTTGCGCAATGGTCTGGAACACAGGTTTAGAGCTTTGATGTCCGAGTGCCTCCGAAATGGTACCTTTCCCAACTTGTGGAAGCAAGGAAAGCTCGTCCTGCTGCGGAAGGAGGGCCGGCCTGTCGACTCACCGAGTGCGTATCGTCCCATAGTGCTGCTGAGCGAGGAAGGCAAGCTATTCGAGCGCATCTTGGCCTCTCGCCTCAACAGGCACCTTGAGCAGACGGGACCAAATCTGGCGAGTACACAGTTTGGATTCCGACGTGGCCGGTCCACAATTGACGCAATCCTCCGCGTAAAAAACATTGCGGACGAAGAGGTGCTCAGGGGCGGGGTCGTCTTGGCGGTGTCGCTAGACATCGCCAATGCCTTTAACACCCTGCCTCATGCCTGCATCGAGGAGGGGCTGAGGTACCACAAAGTGCCACAATACTTGCGCAATATCATTGGCGCATACCTTAGGGGAAGGTCGGTGATGTTCCCTTCAGGGAACGGATGGGGCCAGAAAGATGTATCATCCGGTGTTCCACAGGGGTCGGTTCTGGGCCCGCTCCTGTGGAACATCGGATACGACTGGGTCATACGTGGCGCTAACATCAGCGGAGTGGAGGTTACGTGCTACGCCGACGACACACTGGTGACGGCGCGTGGTCAGACATTCAGAGAGGCGAAATTAAAGGCCACGGGAGGCGTAGCGCACGTCATTGGCCGAATAAGGCGGTTGGGACTAACGGTAGCCCTGGAGAAGTCGGAGGCCATTTGTTTCCACGGCCCACGCAAGGCGCCGGCACCGGGTTCGGAGTTAATAGTCTGTGGGACCTCCATCGTAATCGGGCCGACGATGAAGTACCTGGGACTCGTCCTCGACAGTAGATGGGGTTTCCGACAACACTTCGACAGGCTGGGGATGAAACTGTCGCGCACGACAATGGCACTCGCCAGGTTGATGCCCAATATAGGTGGTGCGAACGCTGCATGCCGCCGACTTTATGCGGGAACAGTGCGATCAATAGCCCTCTACGGGGCGCCCATATGGGTGGACTCTCTGTCGGCCCGAAACAAGGCCCTATTACGCCGCGCGCAGCGGGCCATGGCCGGCAGAATTACCCGGGCATATCGCACTGTTTCCTGCGAAGCGGCATGCGTCCTGGCTGGGACCCTCCCCTGGGAGCTGGACGCACTGGTTCTCGCGTCTGTGTACCGCAGAACAGCGGACGCGAAGGCCTCTGCTAATAGTGTTCTCATCCCTCAGGGGGAGGTTGAGGGTTGGAGAAAGGAGGCGATTGAGGCGGCGACCGATATATGGCGCGAAAGCCTACATGTGCCAACGGCTGGACACCGTACCATAAGCGCCATTCTGCCGGTGTTTGATGAGTGGCTCGAGAGACGAAGCGGCTCTTTGTCCTACCATGTTGTGCAGATCCTCACAGGGCACGGTTGCTTTGGGCGGTATCTGCACAACATCGCTGGGAGAGAGCGAACGCCAGTATGCCACGACTGCGGAGCACTGCAGGATACAGCACAACACGTGCTAGAGGAGTGCCCACAATGGGCCCAAGAAAGGGCTGTGCTCGCCGCTACCATAGGCAGCGACCTTTCCCTGCCAACAGTTGTGCGGGAGATGGTCGCAAGTCCAGATGCGTGGCGAGCCATGAAAGTGTTCTGCAAAACAGTGATGGCGGGTAAAGAGGCCGGGGAGAGGACCCGAGAAGAGGACCCCCAGGCAGACCTCATAAGAAGAAAGCGTGCCGGCAGGCGGCGCCGAGCTTTTGCGGGAGCTATGGTGCCGTAATGCACGTAGAGTGTGGCTCTAGTGCCGCGGGAGGGGACCCCGCAGTACTGAACAGAAAGAGCCAAAGAGTGGGTGGCGACGCGACGCGTTCCGCCACATAGAGGGAGATTAGGACGCAGAAATGCGTTGGAGATTGGGTCCGGATGCGGACGAAGCGACGGTTATGGGACAGTCAGAGACATGGGTTGCTGTTACTCTGCTCTTGTAACCGAAGCCGAAGAAGGAACGCGGTGGTTATTTTAGTGGGTAGGACCCGTTAAATAGGGTGAGTCCCACACACCCCCCGTGCAGTGTCCCTTCTGCTGCATGGGGATAGTGCGTAAAAGCATTTTTTCCAGCTTAAAAAAAAAAAAAAAAAGGGCTTCGCACAAGACTCAAACTATTAAGTTACTTTTACCCAGGGCGCCTTTATTTTTATTTTGATTCAGTATTCTAGGGATGTCTAAAGAAAACTACTTATGACACACTATATACTAGATGTTTTATTCAATTTACAATATATCTATATAAAGAAACCTTAAAAATCTAACACATAATATTAATCTATGTAAATTACTAAAGTTAAAATACACTGTTTGAATATTAATACTATAAAAAAACTTGGATAAACATTATAATTACTGATACGACTTTTATCTACTGCTTTATACATTATTTTGCTTATTCAAGGTTACATTCAGATCACTTGTATCTTAGTAAACATTTGTGATTAAGAAGTAACATTAATAAAGATACATTCTCTAGACTTTGTATTGTCTTTTTAAAAGTTTTATTAAGAAATAATTTAATTCTCAATTCAAATTACCACAAGAATATTTAGGGAATGCAATGAGTAAGCAGGGGCATAAATTTATGGGAGGATTACTTAACTTCAAGACTTGGTAGCAGAAAGTCTTCCTTGCTATCTTTGTCCTGGTGACCTCGGAAGTTTTCCTTCTGACTTTCCTTATTGATTCCTCAAGATCAGAAGGGATGACACTTCAAGATGTCTTCACATTCAACCATACTCCCCTAGCTTCTCAGTCTTACAACAGGTATATAACTATTGTCTAGTAAAGAACCGACAACAATGGGACCACAGTCCAAGGAACCCTAGAAATGCAATACATAACCTAAGAATTTGTAAACTTTATACAACATCTATACCTATCCAACTGATTAAAATCTACTTTACTTACCCTTTTAAAGCAGGGCAACTCACTTTTTATTAACTTTTTATTTTAACAACTTAGTTAATGGTTGGAGCCATTTCCTTATCAATATATTTTCAAGAAATACATCAATACCTAGATGGTATTCAAGAAGTTAAGTACACAAATGCATGATCTCCACGCCTCAAGTACTGATATTTATAGGCTCCCTCCCTACTTCTAAGCTTGCGATCAGAACTCCAAATCACTACCATATTTGGTAATAAATTTGCTAACGGAAGTTTTGATTATTAATTACACTTTTGGAATATTCTAGAATAAGGAATAAAGCGACAAAACAATTGGGTGGTGAGTAGCCAAACTAACTGAATCGACCACTTCTATATAACTAGCGACCTCTATCCTACTTCCATGAATCTTCATTATTTATGTCACCCGTGCCCATGTTATAATAAGCAATATCTATTTAGCAACAACCATCCTACTTGGTGTGACATATTAACGATAGATGGCTCCACCCCTCTATTATCAATCTTATAGATGATAATTTTGATTTATTTTTACTACACAAAAAAATGATGTTACACAACACCCCCCTTAAGTCAAAAAAATTTTTTGTTACCTAGAACAAAACATTTTTTTTTTATTTTAATTTCACAAGTATCCCTATCGATTTGATATCTAACGATTTCCTAATTATTGTCTTTTCTACCTAAACTAGTATACACTAAGTTATCTTAAACAATAAAGAATATGAAACAAAGTTATTCTCAGTGCAATCTTAGGGGATGTGAAGTTTACTTATCTATACGTTAAAAAAATATAAAAGTTTAAAACAAAGTTATTTTACATGATGTATTTTAATCTTAACTTAACGTAAAGTTTTCTAAACTAAAACAATATTGAAAGTTAAATATTTTCAAATATACAGGGTGTAAAAGACATGAGCAGTCAAACGAGAACCATGTATTCTGCTCACCGTCATAACATTTTCCTTCCTTTAGACTATACCTGGGAAATTGATAGTTACGATTTTATTGAAGGTCAAAGTCATAATTTGTTTTTTAATTTTTTTATGAAAACGTTTTCTATACGTTATTTCTTAATTATTGTCAAAATAAACATTATCATTTTTTTTAGTATTTCATAACAAAAAATGGCTTCGAAACGTTAGCGTTCAATGTAGCTCACTCGGTGCGCACGGACACTAACGAACGGGGCCGCCGTCAAGCAAAATTATCGCGGTTTTGCGAGTTGCGTGCAAGTTGAGCCCTTTACATTGCGCGGTACACTTTGCAATTTTTTGTAACACCAAAAAATAAAAATCATTTCCCAGCAATATTTTTTTTGAAATATGTCTTATTTTGATGTATAGAATACGTGGTTTTCGTTTGACTGCTCATGTCTTTTACACCCAGTATACACTACTTGTATCCAAATTACAACATGTAAATACCTTGTTTGGATTCAATGTCCATTGGTATCACATTGTTTACCCTAACAGGGTAGCACAAAATAAAAGTTATGATAACTTCACTATCGGCGGATATAAGTTAAAACAAAGTGCAAAAACATCACTTACCAAATACTAAGTGTCAATTGTTATTTAGTAAGTAAATACTGACACACAAAGTCAAGTTAAAAATTAAGTTTAATTTAAGTAGAAAATACTATCCAAGTATTACTTAAGTGATCAAGTTAAGTGCTTTAATCAAGTCAATATGAAAATTGTTGATTAAAGAAATTATTTTTAATCAATAAACCGATCTTTATTGTTTAACTAAATGTACACCAACACCTATCTATACATATCTCTTTCATACTTCATGCGCTATCATACTTGTTTATTTTTAAGAACAAAGATTACGCACGTTGAATTTGGAAAATACCATTCATACATCTCGCATTCTATATACCTTCCATGCGTATACGCATACCAGTGAGTATGGCACATCAGTTATCCAAGGTCAAATATTGTTAAGGTTTATTAATTTTAATTTTAATTAATATAGTTAAGAATATCTTTAATATGATAATTACCAAGACATTTACTATTAATTTCATACAAAGTATACACCAGCAGTGATAGCTTGGCTGTAACTATGTATTCAAGACATTTAGGTGCTAATTAAGAGGAAAAGTTCTTTTGATTTATTTTTTAAATAGAAAGTATGTTTGTATACTATCTGACCTACTTTTTAATTCAATGTGTCTTTTTCTAAGATTAATTGTTTTTCATTCCTAGGATGAGCAGCGATTAAATGTCTTCTCATCTTTTGGAAGATAACATCAAGTTCAAAGTTTATCATTCCTTGGGTGAGCAGCGATTAAGTGTCTCCTCCCCTTTTCGGAAGATAATATTAAGTTCAAAGTTTATTATTCCATTGGGTGAGCAGCGATTAAATGTCTCCTCCCCTTTTTGGAAGATAATGATTAAGTTAACGTTTTTTCGTTCCTTGGGTAAGCAGCGATTAAATGTCTCCTCCCCTTATGGAAGAAAATAATAAATTAAAAGTCTTTTTAATCCTTAGGTGAGCAGCGATTAAATGTCTCCTCGCCTTTTGGGAAGAAAAGATCAAGTTAAAAGTCCTTTTATTCCTTGGGTGGGTAGCGATTAAATGTCTCCACACCTTTTGGAAGCAAAGATCAAGTTAAAAATGTTTAAGTAATTAGCTACAGACATGCCTGTTGCTGACCGTATAGGGTGCAACATAACATATTAACTGAAGTAATCAGACACAGAAATTTGGAATGTACTTATAATTTTAGTATTCTAATAAAAGTTCCTCTAAATCATAACCAATAGTATCAAACGGTTTTGTCAACTAATCAAAATATTAATTTTTTTTTTGTTCAAGTGTTAAGTTTTTATAATCCTCTAATGCGTTTTTCACAGACAAATAATTGATTGGATAAACTAAGTTCAAAAAGTCACCTTTAAATATTGATTTATATTCAATTGGCAATGACATATAACCTATACAAGACAGTTCTTTCATGTTTGTCAAATTCTCAAAATAACTAATTAAATTGACTCATTAAGATATCTAGTTAAAATCAAAAATAAAATAAATAAATTAATTCATCTTTTTTAAATACTCAAAATAAATAATTCAAATGATCAATTAAGATTACTAATTAAAATTCAAAACAAAACAAAGCAAATCAATTAATTTATCTAAACTACTTTCAACTTCTATTTGAGCAAAAACATTCGAATGAGACTGTGGCGTAAATCCACTAGAGAAGAATTCTCAACACCCAAACGAGCTAGTCTATCGATAAGATAATTTGCCCTACTCGCTATCCGTAAGAACAAATTTTTCTCCCTAACGACTTCACCTGAGTTAAGTAATTCCTCCAGCTCGGTCACCTTTGGCGTGCAAATCGCAATCTCGTTTGCCGGGCGTGCAGACAGTACCGGTGCGCTCTTTATGCTACCACGTCTCGATAACTTGAAGACCTGCCGCAACTGCTTCCTTAATGCATCCACCGATGTTTCAGGAGCTGTGGAAATGCCAAGAATATCCAGTTCATATATGATCTCATCCTTTCATAAGTAGTTTACTTATGAATAGAGGCCAATTTAAACAAAATTAAAACAAAACTAAGTTAAAGTATCAAATTATTAAATGATATAGTTACCCTATTAGGTAAATATTAATTATTTTATCAAACTAAATTACTCAAAAGTTAAGACTATTAATAAAAATTTATAAATAAAGTGAGGGTACTTTTATATTAAACAGTTTTTACTTACTATTTTCTTTAAATTGAATACAAGATCTTATCAAAGTTTTAATTCTAGTGTGTCTTTCAGATTAGTTGGGGAAATAAACCTTACGGTTACCACCAAACTACTTTTTCATCATGTGGACACACCAGAAAATCCTACGAATACCGAATGCTTGAAATTTTTTGTCGAGCCCTTAAGTTGGTCGCCAATTTGTAACAATTTTTGTTACCTCCGGTTAGGTCAGGGCTTCGCACAAGACTCAAACTATTAAGTTACTTTTACCCAGGGCGCCTTTATTTTTATTTTGATTCAGTATTCTAGGGATGTCTAAAGAAAACTACTTATGACACACTATATACTAGATGTTTTATTCAATTTACAATATATCTATATAAAGAAACCTTAAAAATCTAACACATAATATTAATCTATGTAAATTACTAAAGTTAAAATACACTGTTTGAATATTAATACTATAAAAAAACTTGGATAAACATTATAATTACTGATACGACTTTTATCTACTGTTTTATACATTAGTTTGCTTATTCAAGGTTACATTCAGATCACTTGTATCTTAGTAAACATTTGTGATTAAGAAGTAACATTAATAAAGATACATTCTCTAGACTTTGTATTGTCTTTTTAAAAGTTTTATTAAGAAATAATTTAATTCTCAATTCAAATTACCACAAGAATATTTAGGGAATGCAATGAGTAAGCAGGGGCATAAATTTATGGGAGGATTACTTAACTTCAAGACTTGGTAGCAGAAAGTCTCCCTTGCTATCTTTTGTCCTGGTGACCTCGGAAGTTTTCCTTCTGACTTTCCTTATTGATTCCTCAAGATCAGAAGGGATGACACTTCAAGATGTCTTCACATTCAATCATACTCCCCTAGCTTCTCAGTCTTACAACAGGTATATAACTATTGTCTAGTGAAGAACCGACAACAATGGGACCACAGTCCAAGGAACCCTAGAAATGCAATACATAACCTAAGAATTTGTAAACTTTATACAACATCTATACCTATCCAACTGATTAAAATCTACTTTACTTACCCTTTTAAAGCAGGGCAACTCACTTTTTATTAACTTTTTATTTTAACAACTTAGTTAATGGTTGGAGCCATTTCCTTATCAATATATTTTCAAGAAATACATCAATACCTAGATGGTATTCAAGAAGTTAAGTACACAAATGCATGATCTCCACGCCTCAAGTACTGATATTTATAGGCTCCCTCCCTACTTCTAAGCTTGCGATCAGAACTCCAAATCACTACCATATTTGGTAATAAATTTGCTAACGGAAGTTTTGATTATTAATTACACTTTTGGAATATTCTAGAATAAGGAATAAAGCGACAAAACAATTGGGTGGTGAGTAGCCAAACTAACTGAATCGACCACTTCTATATAACTAGCGACCTCTATCCTACTTCCATGAATCTTCATTATTTATGTCACCCGTGCCCATGCTACAATAAGCAATATCTATTTAGCAACAACCATCCTACTTGGTGTGACATATTAACGATAGATGGCTCCACCCCTCTATTATCAATCTTATAGATGATAATTTTGATTTATTTTTACTACACAAAAAAATGATGTTACCTCATGATGACGACTCATGAGCTGGAAATCCCACTATAAAATACTCAACGTCATACACACCAGTCACACCACGAAACCCTTATATCAATGATTCCTCAAGCCAAGACCTGATCGTCAAGCTTATGCATCGAAACAACACCAATTTCACTGCACAAAATCCACACCGAAGCAATTTTGAATTATCAAAACAAAGATCGACATCCAGACGCCGTGGTTTCCTACTAAACACAACTGAATAAGTCGTAGTATAATCCTTACTAATATTATAAATGCGAAAGTAACTCTGTCTGTCTGTCTGTTAAGCTTTCACGTCTAAACCACTGAACCGATTTTGATGAAAATTCGTACAACTATAGATTAGATCTCGGGGAAGGACATAAGCTACTTTTTATCGCGAAAAAAAGTTTGTATGGGTTGAAATAGGGGATGAAAGTTTGTATGGAAGTTCGTCATTTTTGAAGATAGAACCATGAAACTTTGAATTTAGGCACTTAATAAGACAGAAAGAAATATTTGTTCTAAGATTTTTGAAATTTTGACCTGTATGGGGGTGAAATAGTGGATGAAAGTTTGTATGGGACTTCGTCATTGTTAAAGATAAAACCATGATACTTTGAAATTAGGGACTTAATAATAAAGAAAGAAATATTAGTTCTAGAATTTTTAAAATTTAGACCCGTGTGGGGATGAAATTGGGGATGAAAATTTGTATGGAAGTTCTTCATGGTTAAAGATAAAACCATGAAACTTTGAATTTAGACACTTGAAAAGAAATAAAAATCCAATCCAAGATGGCGGTTGTGACTTTTTAATATAATATCGATATGGGTATCATTTTCGTGGTTTTCGGAGGTCCCGATTCCTAATACACCATCCATTTTTGAGATCCAAGATGGCGGACGCAACTTTTTAACATAATGTCAATATGGGTATCGTTTTCGTGGTTTTTGGGGGTCTGGATTACGAATAAAATATCTATTTCGAGATCCAAGATGGCGGACGCGACTTTGTGACAAAATGTCAATATGGGTGTCATTTTCGTGGTTTTCGGGGGTCCCGATTTCGAATATGACATCTATTTCGAGATCCAAGATGGCGGTTGCGACTTTTAAATATAAATTCGATAAGGGTAAATTTTCGTGGTTTTCGGAGGTCCCGATTCCCAATACAACAACCATTTTTAAAAAGACCCAAGATTCCAAATATATCATCTACGTCGGGATCCAAGATGGCAGATGGGACTTTTTAACATAAAAGCGATTTGAGTATCAATTTCGTAGTTTTCGGGGGTCGCGATTCCAAGTACGTCATCAATTTCTAGATCCAAGATGGTGGACACTACTTAACTTATTATTAATATGGATATCATTTTCGTGGTTTACAGGGTTCCATTTTGAGATCCAAGATGGCGGACGCGAATTTTAAACTTGATATGGGTATCAGTTTTGTAGTTTTCGGAGGTCTCAAAATGGCTGTATTCGGAGTCAGGATTCAGAATACAGCATCCATTTTGAGATTCAAGATGGTGGACGTGACTTTTTAGCTTAATCGCTTTCACGCCTAACACCTTAACCGAATTTATTGAAATTTGGTACAAAAATAGACTAAACCTCGAAATGGAATAAAAGCTACCTTTTTGTGACAAAGCGAATGAAGGGGCTGAAATATGAGATGAATATTTTTATGCGATTCTTGATTACCGAAGATAAAACCATGAAACGGTAATATTGTTCTAGCGTTATTGAAATATTGACCCATGTGGGGATGAAAGGTTGCGTGTAAGTAGCAAAGGAAGGAAAAACTTAAAATGGTAGATTGTAAAAATGCCATTTACTGTAGTGCACTGCAGTTTGTATGTGTGTTTTTTGCATAATAAGTACCTACACAAAAAATGCTGCCTAAAGTAACTATTCCACGCGGACGAAGTCGCGGGCAAAAGCTAGTAGTAATATATTTTATGCTGCATTTTTTTAAAATATGTTTTTTTAAATTAAATTTTGCCTTGGGAAGGAAAAAGGATCTAGCTCATACACCCTTGTTTTCAGTACTTTATTCTTGAAGTTTACATTCAAATGTAACTGTCACATATTTTCCACAACAACACCCGAACCTGACGCTACAACAGTGCGATAACTCAGCTGACTGTGTATTGAGCAGAGCTCATGAATAATATTGTGTTTTCAAAATACTGAGAGGACGGTAAATTTAATTTATTTTTATTTTGGCGAGAGTAGACTTTTATTAGCAAGATTTGCCTCTTTTAGGATGTCCAGTGATGTAAACACTATTTTATTCGTCTTTGCTCCTTGAAGTTATCATTTCTTTATAAAATCACGATAACCTAATAAACAAATTACAATTTTCGTGCAAAAAGGTAAATATATTTTATTTATAATCACGCCATTCCGCGCGTTAAAAAGTGTCAACGACTGCTGGTCCAGATGCGACTTTACCTATGGTGCAGGGTGTGCACACGGCCGCAGTGGTCTTACGGACACCGAGCGCCACACGCCACGAGCCTTGGATCTGGCGAATCGGGCAACTTGGTCCTAACTTAAGGCCACCACTCATCTTGACTGGACTTTTTCTATTGGGTTTGTTTCAACTGCATCTAATAAAAACCATGGCAACATTAGATGAGCTTCGAGCTTCGTCAAAAATCACGTCAAAAAAGCACGTAGAATAAAAGGATATTTTTTAATGCGATGTTGTCCCTGTATGCCAGTGGCAAACAATTCGAACATTTACTGTAATATTAATAATGCAATAAAGAGAATAGAATTGTTTCTACATTTTTTTTTGTTTCATTCAGTATTTTTCAATGATAAAAACCTATTTTGAGCCCATGACAAAAATTAATGGCATTAAAAATTATAATTTATGAATTTTTTGTAGATAATTTTCCTAGAGTAAGTAGTATACGTAAGCGTCGGTGGCGTAGTGCGTAAGAGCGTCGTCTCCCATCCGGGAGGCACTGGTTCGATCCCCGCCACGTACCAATGTGTTTTCAAATTTTGAATTCATATGTACGTTTAATCGACGCTTCTACGGTGAAGGAAAACATCGTGAGGAAACCTGCACACACCTATGAAGAAATTCTTAGGTTGTGTGTG
This sequence comes from Elophila nymphaeata, assembly GCA_955850985.1. Classification (NCBI taxonomy): domain Eukaryota; kingdom Metazoa; phylum Arthropoda; class Insecta; order Lepidoptera; family Crambidae; genus Elophila; species Elophila nymphaeata. Next base: position 10,876,155 of record OY039076.1, on the reverse strand, counting down.
AAGTCGACCAATCCGCACTTGGCCAGCGTGGTTGACTAAGGCCTAATCGTCCCTAATGTGGGGTAGGCTCGAGCCCCTCGGTGGGGACATTATATGAGCTGATGATGAAGTAGTATACAAGTTCTCAAACTTAGTGGCGCCAAGTTTTTTTACACCACGATGCGTGAAAGTGAAAGTAAAGTAAAAATCTTTAAAAATTTTAGGGAAAATTTATAATCTTAATTGAGTTTTGTTTAAAAACGACAGATATTCTGGGATTTTAATGGTTTTAGTGATGTTTTGTTGATTAGCATATTCAAATAAAAAAATCAGAAATGTTAGAAAAAGTGTAGTAGCAGATAAAATCCCAAGGTGTGGCAGTTTTCGAAACCTATGTCAATGTTTTTTTTATTAAAATGAAAGTGGAGTTATATTTTTTGCTTTTGGTGCCCGCTTATCGTTGAGTTTTGCACACGTTATTGTAGGTATAGACATTTTAACATGAGTACGTTTCGGCATTTTAGTTTGTTAGCGCGCTTACCAAACAAGAGAAAATAGAATTTTCTACAGGTGATTGTGACTCTATTCAGAGTCAACAGAACAAAATAGTATCCTAAACTGTCATATTTCTTCAATCGATTTTCAATATAATGCCCTATCATTAGAGTTTATTATCCATTGGGGAAAGACAGTTGGTGGTAAATTAGTGTGCTGTCATTGAATCGTAAGGGTTTTGTGGTGTGACTGCATTTCTAGCTGATGCGGTCTGTTGCCATGCATTTCTCGCCAAACACTTCCTAGATGTATTACGATGTGTGACACCCACATTTTAATGTGAAAATCAACAAAAAGAAGACAGAAAACTTAAGCCATGGATGTATGGGCTAGATGCCTTTGCCGTCCCGTAATAGGGAAAATTTAAAAATGTTTATTCGAAAATCCTAACTAGTCTGTGCCAACAACGGTAGTTTTTGACATAATTAGAATTTGTGGCCACCCTGCTGTCAAATCTTACTTAGTGAAAAATTATTTATACAATAAAAATGAAAATATTGTTTTCTGCAATAATAAATGAGTCTTTCAAATTACTCTTAATGTCAATTTATTTCACATTTTTTTTCACAAAAACAGAATACATTAGCTTTGTCAAATTATGCCTACACAATACATAATAAAGAAAAACAAGAAACAGATGGAGGATTGAGGGCCCAAACATTATCAAGGTCATTTCTATAAAACCAGGAGGAGTTGGAGCAAGCTCTCGGTTCCACAAAATTTCACATTTTTTAACTAACGCATTGAATAAGCAGACAATGTCTGAAAGTAAACCAATTTTGTTTATTTTTGGTAACAAATTTTTGCAAGCGTGAGGATTGAGGGCCCACTTTGAATTGCAGTATACCAAATACTATAGCGTTATGCGCTGATGTCTTTAACTTCACAGTTTTTTTTAACGTAGCGTTAGATTTTGATATAAAAAGTTTTTCTGTAGAGTGTTTAGTTTACTAGTTACAGGTGGGCCCTCAATCCTCACATAGAGGATTAGAGGCCCAACCTTTCAGCCTATAACTCGCCTTTCAAAGGTTTCACAAAGTCGTTTCAGGCTTTCACATGTCTTTTAGAACGCACACTAAATCATAGGTACATTTTTAAGAGAATATGACAAAGTGGCCCTCAATCCTCACACACACCTGTGGACCGCTGGCCGACGCCGGCCCTGAAAAGGGCCGTCCGGAACTAGCCGTGGTAGGAAAACAAAAGCAACTCGATGATGGCATGTGACTTCGAATGCCAGGGGGACACACTTGATATCAAAAGACACACACCCGCCAAGAAATTTTTCCCACCATATTACCAGGGTTCGCCTCGAGAACCACAGTTCGTTCGAGGAGGCTTCCAGACGTCGACCCCACGGCCGACCGCCTACCTGACACCTACCCTCGATTGGAACGACAGCTATCTTTCAACAGATCCTCTCCTTGTCATCTAAGGAGGTTGAGGCTGTAGTCCACCACGCTTGCCCAATGCAGATTGGTGGACGGAGTACAAGGTGATCAATACCCTTTTGCTGATCCGTTAATCGCCTTCTACGACACCCAATGGAGGATATGGGGCGATGCTATTCTGCTCTGCCGGCATCACGTGGTTGGGCATAAGGATGAGTGATAAAACAGTAAATTCAATTTTACTCTGTGCTTCGTAAGGCACATTTTTCTCATCTTTGGGGGTTTGATGTTCTTCTCACTTGATAGTATTTGAATATGGAAGCGAGCTTCACTCGGACCTCTCAATCACTAAAGCCCTTATTATAAAACATAGACTAAAGTTAGTCATTGTTTAAAACTGATGCTGTCCCTTTTATTTGCTGAATGAAAGACAGAGTTAGAATCAGTGTAAAACCACGACTAACTTTAGTCCACGTTTTGTAATAAGAGGTAAGGGACTAGCCATCATAACATTATTGTATTTATAGTGTTAATAGCATTATTAACGCCATTATTATGGCAACAGACGTTAATAATCGTGGTAGCTGGCAAGGCAGATTTAAAGCAAACCCTTTCAACTAATAAAAAAAGAATTTCGAAAATCGGTCCATAAATGACGGAGATATCGGTGTACATACATAAAAAAATACATACAGACGAATACAGAACCTCCTCCTTGTTGGAAGTCGTACCTATATGAAAATATTTTACAGGTTGTGGTAAAACATTGTACCGTTCAAAAATACAATATCTCACAAAAAGAAACCACAATTTACATTGTTTCAGAGATCCTCGTCCAAGTTTTAGGTCAAGCCCTAAAGCCCTCCAGCACATAGGGACCGTTGTAATGTAAGACGGTCGTATAACAAGCCGCTTCCGACTTATTCATTCACATCCCACGCCATATTTAAGTGACGGTAGAAAAATATAAATCGTCCAAATGCTGGGAAGAAAATTTTAAAACAATAGTATCTTTATGTTGCGTTTTCGTAAGGTTAATTGAGGCTGTGTAAATATTTTAATGTTTTGTTTTTCGTCTAAACAGATTCCGACATTTAGTACCTTTTCTGTAATACAATTAATTAGCAGTAGGGATTTTTTAGCTTAGTACAATTTATCTCACAAACACAGGTGAGCCGCACGACTGTTTCTGTCGATATAGGTACACATTGTCTTTTAGTGTGTCACTGCCGGCACAGAGCACTCCCGCAAACACAGGCAATGTGACACTACACACAATCTTGTCTCTCTATCCATGTTCGTGAGATAAAGATTACTGTATGTCATGAAGCTGTTTTTGATATAAATTTAGAATTAAAATATTTAAAGAGTAGTAGTAGCGAATAAAAGAGAGTAAGTCAATATTTTTATTATTTAGGTTTAAAAATTCATTCCGCCATCGTTCCTCGCGACTTCAAATCCATCTCCACAGTCTGGATACCTGCTTATCCACAACCGTGCGTTTTTCGCGCAATTTTCTCTCGCAAACCACAAGACTTTGAACCAACTGTCGCCAGCGGTGTTCCCAAACCGATACGACCTCCAAATCTTCACAGAAAGTTTGCGATTCCTCTGGTGTTGCAAATGTCCATGCAAATTAACAAACGTGTAAATATTTGTAAATATTATAATTCGAAAACACATTGAAGAAAAAACGAATTGTTCCCGCCCTGGACAATCGATTTTTTCATGTATTTTCTAATTCGTCCAAAATTAACTCTTCTCCGAAATCGTTCTTCACAACCTATCATTTTCGTATGTGCTCAGGACATAATGACTTCATCTCACTATCTATACTAACGCTACTCCCTGTGGTGTGGACGTATTTGTGGTACCATCGTAATCAACGACCTACACTTCATTAATATAAATCAGCGAATAACCAAATAGTCTTATTACACATTGCAAATTGATTTAAATATTTAATCTAAGTCAATTCAATTTAACGAGAAAATTAAAGCTAACATTGAGTGCCTTGCCAAATTCTAGTGCAAATATCCCATCCAGACTGTCGGCAAATAGCCGTGCACTTACTTAATAGAAGAACACTCTCCACAATGAAGATTTTAAAAGAATGATGGCGGATGAAATTGACAAAATGAAATTGGAAGCTATAAGTTTAATGGAATTTGCCGAAGATGTTTTCCTATCGTTATCTTTTGCTACAATCACAATTTTCAACGTTCTTCTGTAGCCTTGAGAGGTAGTTCAAATATTTTGAGAATTGTTCAACGAACACAATCAAACCAATAAAAGATTAAAGCGTATTATCGGTGGTAATAAAGCGTATATTCGCTTTTATTTAAAAAGTTACATTTTGTTCGTCGGATGAATCGTTTATTTTTATTCATTACTAAGCTTTTAAAACCTTGTATAGATAAAGCTTAGGGTGAAAAGTTTAAGTTCATGAAAAAATACATTTTCACAGAATTGTTAAAGCGTTATATGCGGGAAACTACATTATTTATTAACAGACAACGAAATGTGAGTAGAAAAACAGACGAAATACTTACTTTGCTGTCGTATAATCTCTAATCCAGGATACCAAATAATAATTATGGCGCATGCATAGTTCAAGGGTTACTTTAGTAGCGTCTAGCGTCAATTTTATGATTAGAAATAAACCGTAGTGTAGAACGAATTTGATGTGCTCTTCGAAGCTCAATCGCATAGATCTCTGAGCTCGGAGGTATCGATCGTATCTCAGGTTATGTTCGCCAAGTTTTAAATGGTCTCAGGCTTAAAGAACAACAGAAGTATGATTTAGATTTTTTTACTTTAGTTATTTACTCTTAGTGGTTCTTTGCCCTCATCTCATTTGACGGTAAGTGATGTTAAGAAGCAAGGAAGTGAGATTCGCCCGGAACGCTCTAACACTTCTTTTTGGTGTGGTTACCTGGTGTCTGGTGTCAGAATTTCACAAGTCATCTTTCTGGCTATTGAATTGACCTCTATTTTACGACTGCTATCTCTCAACACCAGTTGAGGCCACCAACTTGACGTGTTTTCCGAAGCAAGGAGCAAAATCGAGTTGAATATTTTTCGTCAGCTGTCAAAACGTATGAAAACGATTACTATTTGGTTTTGGTAAAAAAGTTGTATATAGCGCCAATTGGGGCTGGTGGACTTGTAGCGAGATTGTCGTACATTGATGACGCAACAGGGAGCGATCGCATTGGATTGCCTTCGAGTAGTCTGCCCTCGGCCCGCGTCCCGTTTGCCCGTGCACTAATTAACTATTATATTGCGTGTAAAATAAACACATAATACACACAATACAATAGTTAATTAGTGCACGGGCACTCCTTACCGTCGACCTAGTAAAGTGATAACCCTAGTGGACTCAGTGAAAAATAACATTATAGACATTTATGAGACCGTAAAAACTTAACTAACGAGCTAAAACCAAATCACAGAATACAATACACCCTTGGTGATTGACGCCAAGACTTCTGGATCTGATAAGCTGTCGAACCGCTAGAGAATTTTAATGAAATCTTCATTTTGTGTAAAATGATCCATTTATTTTTACATCCACTTAAAAACGCCTGTAAAATTTATCGTTAATGCAATTACTTCATAGAAATTCATAAAAATGGAAAGTGTTTACCCCTGTAAATTGAGTAACTCGTAGATACTTTAGCGCGAGCTTGATTTTCGAAGCTTTGCGAAATTTCTTATCAATATTCTGTCTTCTGTTTATTATAACAGATTGTTCGAGGTGCTTTATTTCTAGATAAGAGGATTACGTTATAGACACCTTGTTATCAAAAACCGTAACATTCCACAAACATTATTTAATATTCTATTACAATTCTCTGGCGTCTTCCTATCGTTGATAAATTTCAAATATTTCTAGAATAATCGTTACAACGTCGAGTTTTGCTTACTGTCAGTACCATACTTAGTTTTCCATAATACTAATTACGTCGTGTTAATAGTACCTCATTGTTTTATTGTTATTTATGTGATTCCTTCAGTAATAATGAATAAAATCTATCAAATAACTGTAATTAACAATAAAAGAGTTTCAATTGTCTACCAGTCTTGTCTATCTTAAAAGCACAAAAAAATAAATTAACAAGAAAAAAATATTTCTAAAAAGCTTTTATTTTAAATTAAATGAACTTAAATGATAAAAATAAATTTTAAATGGCAATAAAAGCTTGTAGCGAGATTTACTTGTGATTAAGATAAACGATAGTTAAGTTTTTGCGATAGAAGAAAATCTCGCGACAAGCTTTATATTGCTATTTAAAATTATTTTTTATTATTTTATTGCATTTAATTTAAAATAAAACTTTTTAGAAATATTTTATTTATTTTTTACTTTCCAGTCAACATTCGTATTCTTCTCAGTAAACCCTTTCATTTGATACCCATATTGTAGAAATGCGTTAAAAATAACTATTCCGCCATCTTGGATGGTCCGCCATATTGGATTTATAATGACATCCCACAGCTTAAAAATCGAGTTGCAAGATTCCACCCGAACAAACATACATTGCAAGTTAACTAAAAGCTTTTAATAAAACGCAGTGATCTAAATACTGTCTATTTTATTGATGAGTAACCGATTTTTTATGTTCATCTTCTTCCTTTTCTTTGTAAGACTATTTAACATTAAAATATTACGCAGATCAAACCCCTGCCAAGATTTGTTTTCAACCAAAATTTCGTGCTAACCGTCCGGCGGTTTGACGTTTCGCTAGATACCCGTTGAAATTTACGACCTGATAAAACGTCGCCAAGCTATCTTGAGCTCACACAACAAACCGATTTCCCTGTATCACTGTTCAAAGTTCAACCAATGCAGGAGAAAGAAGGGTCCACTTAATTTGGCTGATGTATAAAAGTTGCCTGCCAAATGGATTACCCCGATTAAGTATGAGCGACCTCTAAACCGTATAGGTTGACGCGTTATTACGTTGAACCGGGGATTTTAAAGCGATTGCAACGGAATTTTTCACTAGCGCAGTCCCATAGTGTATGAGCTGGTTTTTGCCCTGCATGTTTTATTTATTCCATTTAGTGAATTGGCTCCGATATTTTTCTATATCGCTTTTATCCCAAGCTATGTGCGGAATTACTATTCCATGTTCAGTCGCTTGTTCAGAAGTTCTAGAACCAAACTGTTATTTACTTCTATAACTAGACATTCAATATAATAATAAAGATTTCTTTTATGTTTCCAGGTTTCAATATCATAAACAAAATGTGAAAAATATTATGTTTCCTAATTTGTCTGCTACAATAATTACTGTGGACCTTTGATATTTCAAACACATTTGTAAATGAAAAACAAATTCTCAAAAGAGTTGATTTCGTAGAAACCTTTTACGCCTGTTATAATATATGTCTAAAATGGGCCGCTGTACTCAATGAAAATAAATATTCGGTTAACGAGCGCTCCATTAATTTGGTTTAAAAAAATAGGGACTCGGAGACCTCGGCCTCGTCAAATATCAGAGCATAAATTTTTCAGTTGGGCCATTTGGAGCACAGCCCCCGTTTTTTGCATATCTGAATGTGTCCAATTACAGAGTGGGCTCATGTGTTTGACGCAAGACATAAGCGATGGCTAGGTAATAATTCTCTATCTATTCATTAGATCAGTGGTCTGTGACACTGACTAATAAGACTAGACTTCCCGAGTTCGAATTCCAGATGTCTGAGTGACGAACGGCACAATTTATTCACGGGTAATTGTTTGTGTCGTGTTTTCTTTTATTTACGTTTATGGGACATCCAATTTGTCTCAAACTCTTCATAACTAAGCACGTTGATTTCAATTATGTCAATTCAATTGCTCATTATGAGGGATGATGATAAGTCCAGTCACAAACATCTACTTAATTTGATTAATAGTACATTAAAAGCTTTTCTTTATTTTGTTTTAATATTAAATAGGTTTTACTAATTTGTTATATAATATTTTGTTGACGACTAGGCTATTTGAAATACAATCTCACCTGCAATATCAATTTTTACTTTGTCATTGTCGTCATTAATTTAGAATCAAATGTCATACACACTAGGTTTCAGACGATAATAATTCTTTTACGATCTGTTAAGTGCCGCATAATATTTTTCCAATATTAAGTGACTGACAGCGCGAAATCTAATAAAATCCCAAATTGTTCTCAATTGAGGACTATTGCTGTTTTGTGATGTTAAGTAAGTTATCAAGTTTCAGTTTTATTCATACTCTCAAAGTCTACTCTCGATAGCTGCTATTTCTTAGTACAATCTATTTTAATACATAAGTGTGATTTTTCCATTTTGTTTCTCATCTCTTTGAGCAATGATGGACTGTAGAAGTAGATGCAATTGCATTGCAAATTGAGTAATCAAATATAAAACATGATTACGTGTAATTGCATCTACTTGCGTTCCATTGCGTTATTCTGTAACTAAACACCTTAAAATATGCGTTGCATATTATTGAAATTTAATCAAATATGTTCTAATTAATAAGTTTTCTACTGGTTGGCTTCGAATTATTATTGCATTAGCAGTGTAATGAATTGTCAGTACGCTCTTAGCTTTTAACTTAATTCCCAGTTATGCGGTTGAAGTTATATGCGCATAAACCCAAGAGCTTTACGTGATACCTCGCGATATTATTGTTACGAGTGATGTCGTTAACTTACTTTCCTCGTTGTCGTGATTTAATAGCTGGTACACGTGCTGGATGGCGCCGGTTCTGCTTTATACAATCGTTATTTTAATAACTTTGTACATCGTCTAGCTAAAGACAGATATCCGCTTTATTACAGGCGTCCTCATAAAATGTTATACCTTCATTATTAGTATAAATTTCTGTTATTAAATAAAGCCTGCTTAATACGTGCCTGATTTCAACTTTGTCATCATTAGGCGTCAGGTAATGTACTCTTGGAATTTACGCAATATGTGAGTATCCTAATTCTTCAATGTCTGTCTCGATATCAATCAATTTCTCTCGGCTACTAATTAAAAACAAAGTACTTAAACCAATTAAGTAGTTCCTCGATAATGAACGCTTACGCCCATTTCAATTTCAATTCATTTGTAAGTACTAGTTAAGTAAAATGTATTGAACCATAAATCCCTATCATTTGTCAATGATAAAATACAACGGAGGAAATTAACGCAATTGTTGTCGAATTTATGTTGCTGACCCTAATTTAGGGCAAATAGCTCACAAATCGGAGGAAACTAATGAATTGGACAGCGAGGTCTAAGGCTATTAACACAAGTATTTCGACCAATATAGATTGGAGTAGCAGCAGTTTACCTACTTAGACATGATAAAGTATTGCAGACAGCCTGACAAGCTAGGAAGATGGGGGTAGGTACGTTTCTATGTTCTCAGACGACAATATTTTTTGGAACAACAGAAAATCATCACAACGAAAGCCAAGAATTCACATCAACACACCATAGTGACACTTGGTGCATAATATTTGTGTTCTACTTGTATATTTTGATTGGCCGGTTCAGATAATTTAAAAATAAACATCTATTGAGTGAAAATGCTATGGTGAGATACATTTAAAAAAACAAGAAATACTGTTAGTATTGAACCGATCAGTATCGACGATTATTGTAGGAAAATTATTCGAAGTATGAATATAATTACGTATATTTTTCAAAAGGAACATTATGTAGGTATTGTAGGTAACATTTTCCATAATAGGGTTGGACAGGATTGTGGTGACCGTTTGCCGTGAGGAGGCCCAGAAGGTTTTTGAATTTACATATCGAGATTAATGAAGAATTACATTAAAAACATTAGGCTGGCCATATATACTTATCTTTAAATCCATCATATAATATTAAAACCACGAAACAAAGCTTACAAATAAAATAGGGCCATAAAACATTTGATACGATACTGAAGCATTTATTATTATGATGTACGTATGTAGAAAAGTGAAATGTTCTTATTTCTTCAATAGGACGTCAGAAAGAAATAGAGGTCTCATTCTGACACTCGGCTGGCTCATTGAATAAACATGACGTACAAGTGATGTTCATAAATATTTTATTATTTGTTTTCATGTACATCCGTAGAATTTGATTGATTTCGATTGAGGATAAGTCGGTGTACACTTTCGGTGTACACATATAACGGATAATATTTATTGTATGTAACTATGTTTTTTGAACACGTTATGTTATTTATGAGCTCTACATCGATATAAAAAATTTGTTTACAAATATTGCTATTTTATTGTTAGTAGTTTATTTAAAAATTATTTTATTTCGTTCAGTTATTTTTGTACCGCAGCCTTCTATGTCATTTCCTATTCGTGATTCTGGTTGCAATAGCTGGGTGCTTAATTCTTCTTAAATCGAAATTTCTTATTCCAAATAATGTTTTTTTTTTACTTTTTAGACATAACAACACTTATAAATCTACACTCCCATCCTAATAATCTCGTTTATTAAATATGAAATATTGAATGATGACAGTGATGGAAGTTTATAATAATTAAAATAAATTTAAATTATATAAATGTAAATTTATTCACAAAGGCAATATGATGTTTAATACCAGTGTTCAAATTACATTATTAATTATTAACAACAATTGATGCAATACTTAATACAACCAATTTGTGTTACAGCCACGTATTACAAAGTTTCAAAAACAGGTTTTTTCCTCACGGGGCACCACGTAGATACTTAGTTTAAGCCGTTCAATAAAAAAAAATGTTAACAATGAAAGATAATACAATCCCACAAAGAGAACGTTCTCTCAATAATAACACGGAGCTAGCTTAAGAACAAAAGTTAAAAAACTCTTAGTTGGATAGTCTCCAAGTTCTTTGATTTAATTAATAACAATGTTCGAACGTTTGATTCATACAATAAACGTGATTCTGATATTTAAAGGAAGATCTACTGCAATTCAGTAATTAGGTAATTGCAGATGATTGTGGCTTTGCGGTTTCTGAGGTGGTGCAAGCATGTTGCTTACAGATGCTATGCAGTTTTGATCTCTAATATTTGTTTACGTTATTGCGATAGATGAAGCATCTAAGAACCTTTTGAGATAATGTTCTCTTAGATTTGCGCGAGCACTACACACTATAAATAAAACAACTTTTACGGATTTAACTCGCGTGTAATTAGATTTTACATGTGAAATCTAATTACACGCGAGTTAAATCCGTAAAAGATGTTTTATTTATAACCTTTTGAGATGTTTGCAAAATCCATAAAATTATGTACAAGAGAGGTATTTTTTTTGTTTCCAAAGTACAGAAACAAAAAAATACCTACCTATTTCCATCATCACTATTTCTGGACAGAGACCTTCCTATCTTAAATAAATAATTACAGTGACAACCTAGATCAACATTTTAACATGGCTTTCTCAAACAAAAGGTTCCCAGATTAATAGATTAAAGATTTGATAGAAAGTTTTTTTTGACGCACCTTGGACAAAATGGAAAGTTACTTTGTTTTAGAGATGGAAACCAGACGGCCAAAGAAATTACGCCTACGTACTCCTCAATGTATACCTCCACATCCTATTGACAAGAAACCCAACACGAGGACGACACCCCACTAAGTTCTCAAAAGGCCCTATTTAACCATCTTTTCATAACTTCACCGACATTACCCGCCCCACTGTATGTCGTTAATACGCTCCTATGAGGACCACTTTGGTAATTTGTGCCCTAAAAGGGTTCTACAATTTATGTTTTTACCTGTCTTACGCAGCTGAGCGTGTACCCTAATTCAAATCCATATAACAGGGCCGTACTCCGAATTCACACATTAGTGTAGTGGGGTGTACCAATAAAATTTAAATGGTCAAGCAGGATGCTGTGAGTATTTTTTTATTTTATTTTCTTTAGTATTTTCTTCAGTATGTGAAAATTAGTATAGGGTGTTTGAAGGGGTTGTGATGCTGCCTTATGACTGCTCGAAACCACATTATCCACTGACAACTTAAAAGACTGGATGTCTTTTTGTGAACTTTCTTAATACATTAATGCCTCAATAACGACAAGAAAATTAAAACCAGCCTCAGTACAAACCTAAAACGGGATGGAGAGAGATCGAACCAGTGACCTCTAGATCTAATTCCGGTCAGCGACCACTACACTATAGAGGTGGTTAAAGACAGAAAAACGGAAGGTTTGTGAAACCCTAGGCGTAGGTGGTGCAGTGTAGTTCCAGAAAAATAAAAGCCCAGATTCAGGGAAAAACATTGTGCCAGCTTTGTATTTCTTAACCAAACTCCAGTATTATTATTTACATGCCGCATAAAGCTAATGGGCAGCAAACACAAATTACGATGCTTGTTTCTTTTGACGGATTTACACGTTTTGGACCTCCCTGAGTCCAAAAATACTGTTTTTGGAATTATGTCTGTGTGTCTGTGCGTTATCACGATAACTCGAGTATGCTTTATTGCAACCAAATTTAACATGCATGTTTGACATCAAAATATAAGGTTTCTATTAACTTTTGAGTCGTCGATCACTAAAGTTAAGCAACCAAGTGCGTGGTCAGTACTCGGTACCCTCCTAAGCCCTTCTGGGAGCGTTTTGGGATCGTACTTTATGTAAGCCACTATCTACACTAAAACGCATAAGAAATTTAGCTTAGAATTAAAGGCTGCTTGTCCCAGTCCTGACAAAAGCTTCCTGGTGTTCTATGGTACATTCTCCAATATTTCAGAGAAACTACCAAAGCGAGAATTTTTAACATCAATAAAGAAGCACCGAAAAACTAGAAATGCTTTTCACAACATGAAAGGCTAATTCTGTACATTCCCACTGCTCTTCGTGGGTCACTTGTCCACCCTTTATACGTGCCTGCCCATAAAGAGGTACCATCAAACTGTTAGCACCTTTGTACGCCAGAATTTGTATAAGAGTGCTTTAGTTGAGGGTCGCTTTGTACCCAAGAGTAGGTTTTCGTTTAAAATCCTCTGATACTGCTTGAAAACATCGTGCTAGATTCTCTTAGGGGATGAAAGCTAACTATGATACGAGTATGTGGGGATGTGGTTTGATTTTTAGGCAATAAAGTAGGCTTGCTTTACTGAAAAGTGATTGATAATAGTCCTTGACGCATAAAAATATATAAACGATTATCGCCATCAGCACCTTTATTAATTTGTATTCCTCTATTATTTATTTGTGTGGATAATTTTATATTACTTTGTTTCATAGCTTATTGGCAGTTGCAAAAATGTATCGTTTAGGGTTCAGTCGTTGTGGTTATACCTTATATTGAACCGCCAGTTGATTAAAATTTAAAATTTATGAAAAGAAGAGCTAGAAAATATTTATTCTTGTCTATTCTGAACGGAATTGGTGAGTTCTCTCTCTAAGCAGGCGACTGTTTCCAAGTGATTTATCCAGGACTTCTTTTTGATTTCTTCAAACCTTTAATTGTGTTTCTTTTGTGCATTTATGGGGTGGGGTGGGTTTGGGGCGTACGCCCCGAGCCGGGTCGCACGTGCATGGTTAAGTGACTTAATCATGACGAGTTCTTGTCGTTTCTTGTGGGTAGACTCTACAAGCGTTTGCGCTTCTCTCCCGGTCTACCGTCTATTGTTTAGTAATTAATTAGTATTAGGGGTTAAAGTATGAAATTGCCGATTTGTACAGAAAAATTTAAATTCGTTTTTTTTTTAATTTAACATATTTATTTAATCAAAATATCTACCATTATTATCTATACATTGCTGCCATCTAATAGGAAGGTCATTTATGCCTTTGCGATAGAACTCTGGTGATCTAGATTCTACAAACTCGGTAAAAGCATTTTGTACTGCCTCTTGGGAAGAAAACTTTTTATCACGTAAAAAATTGTCCAAATCACGAAAAAAATGGTAGTCCGTTGGAGCAAGGTCTGGCGAATACGGAGGGTGACGAATGGTTTCTAATTGCAGTTCCTGTAGAGTTAAAACGGTTTCTCGTGCTGTATGAGGTCTCGCGTTATCATGGAGCAATAATGGTGAAGATCGATTCATGAGTCGGGGCTGTTTCACTGCAAGTTTTGCTATCATTGTTCGGAGTTCAGCACAGTAGACATCTGCCGTTATTGCTTGACCAGATCGGAGAAAGCTATAGTGAATAACACCATGCTGAGACCACTAAACAGTTACCATTGCCTTTTTATTGGTAAGCTTTGCTTTAGGACACTGTTGCGGCGTTTGACCTGGGGTCAGCCATTACATTTTTCGCTTACGGTTATCGTAAAGAATCCACTTTTCATCACATGTCACTATTCGATCCAATATTCCTTCATTTCTGTGTCGATTCAACAAGGCAACACAAGTTTCAACACGCGCATTTTTCTGCAGATCAGTCAAATCATGAGGCACCCATTTTTCATATTTTTTTATTTTATTGATTTGACGCAAATGAGTCAATATTGTTGGTAAGGTAACGTTAAACCATGCCGCTAATTCCTGGGTAGTTTGGCTCGGATCGGCTTCCACCATCATTGTTATTCACCTGTGTGGGCGGTTTTCCACGTGGTCTGTTCTTCAAATCAAAATTTCCATCACGAAAGCATTTAAACCAAAATCGTACGGTGCGCTTATTAGCAGTCCCCTCTCCAAACGCAACATTCATATTGCGAGCTGTTTCTGCCGCGTTACTTCCGCGTTGGAACTCGTATTCAAAAATCACTCGAATTTTCGAAGTATCCATCTTTCTTGTCTAAGCTGAATAAAAAAAACAACTGAAAGTTGAGAACCAAATGTTGCATAATTTTTAAAAGAAGAACCTCATAGGTACCATTTGAAAATAGTTTCATTTAAAAATCTCAAACCATGAAGATTCTATGTCCATTCAAAGTACCTATTACAATACAACGGCAACTTCATACTTTAACCCCTATTATATACAGTCACGAGCAATACCATGTATCCACTTTTGCCATTTCAGCACCTTTATGTCCTACGCCATAAGGGTCCAATGTGGATACTTGTTAGTGCTATTATTGACTGCACTACCGCCCTCCACACTCTCTTTGATGCTCACCCAGATCTGGATATATTCCATGATCAGTGGAAATCACTTTTGTCTGCATGTTTATCCTTTTGTGAGAATGTTTAAAATTTTATTATTAATTTTTAATGTTAATTTTTAATTGATAATTGCTATGATGTATGAATAATTCTAATTCTATGTATATAATTATTTGTATTTATATAAAGTTCAAGTGTATTCCTATATAATTATAAAGTTAAAAGTTTTATATGTGCCTGCGACCTCGTCAACGTCACATACTTCCATTTAATGTAATTACTGGAATATTGTATGTACGCTAGTATTAGTACCATATTTTGTATAAAATCAAAATAAAGATCTTTTCAAATTGAATTGAATTATGTGCATTTCTATCTTGGTTCTAGTAGATTATAGACTTGTAGGAGTATATGTTTATTTTTTTTATTTCCTGTTACCACTTCATGGGTAAAAATAAATGGCACAAGCTGCATATCATTTATGTTATATCTCTATGATCAATTATAGCAGTAGGTACAATAAGACATCACCTATGTATCAATAATAAATTCTAGCAGAAACCATCTATGTATCAATCATGTTCAGTATATTTTCTTGCATTTGCTTTTAAACAATGCTACCTTTATGTCGTTTCAGTCCAAATTGCTTTCGTGCCAATAATTTGCCACTTGAAGCCTATTCGAACCGTGCAGCGGTCACTTTGAAAACGGCTCTTAACGGCTCTTATATGTAATATAAGACATTGTTTTACACAATAGACGCAGAATTCAGTTCACTGGAATCAACTCAATGGACACAAGCCTGTGTGGTCCTGCCCAGGCGTACACAAAATCTATTACCGTACGCTTCATTGGAAATACAATAGCCAACGTTTGTGCTCGAACAAATCTATTGTTTTCATGTTTAATTGGACTTATTAGCTTTGTTTTGTATCTTGATCACAGCAGCTCTTTGCGTTCGATTTGAAGTGGAATCCAATTATATCGTAACCCTTTGACTATCGAAACAAGTTAATAATAAATGGTTTTCAAGAGAAATATAAACAATCAGTCATATTCAGCATAAATAGCACAGTCATCATCAATCTAAAGCAATATCTTTCGCGATTTCGATTTTTGAATTAAAGAAAGGTAACAGATCATTTCGTTCGAATTCTCAACACCTAATTGACACTTTATTTTAGAAACTAAAAATGTGTTGATATGACAGTATCCACACACTATCTGTGGAATCGTAGTAGAATACCTATATCTGATTATGAGTAAATATACCAGAGTTCGGCGGGGCGAATTATAGCTAACTAAGTGTTATACGCAAAATGGCATATTGGATTTTTCAGAGCTCCAACCTGACTTGTTTTTTTAAGACTTCAGGCTTCAAATGTCGGGATCAGAAGAAAGTCCAGTTGAAAAAGTTTGGTTTCCCACCCAAGTTCTTAGATACTAGTAGACTTTGGCAAAGACTCGCACGACTGCTTCGCTATTGACGTCCTTTGTGTTTACAATTGTAGTTACATAAAAACGCGTCACTTATTAATGTTTTCGGTACAAATTCGAAGCGAATTATCCCTGTCATTAATTATACACAATTCTCATTAACCGGCACACTATCCGTGCTATAATGTTTTATTTATGACAATACATTTCTTTTCTTCGCCGCATGTTTCATATACGCATCACGTACGGGACTCGTAGCGAAATAAAGTAGGGTCAGCAAATTGTGAGGGTTGCTACAGATGGGCGTTCTTTTTCGCCTACCTCGTTTGTTGATACGAGTAGTTTGGTGTTAAGTCGGATCCTTGTTTGGGAGATATCGGTAGAAGGTGAAGTGAATAACGTGATAATTAATAGTCTACGTGAGGGTGTGCGGGGCGTATTTTCATTTATATTTTTGGTACAACGATCTTTCTTGTTTCTTCACGTGGCTGGGCTGGACCGATCCTAAGGCGGACATCGGTGGACGCTTAGTTCTATGAAATGCCGACACCAGCATGTCGGTATCAAGAAGTACCAATGATACAGCGTACTAATACGATTTAATAGAATTGTGCGTCCACCGATGTGCAAGGCGGGTGTTGGCGCCGGGCCGGCCATTGAAGCAATGGTAGATCATGGGAAGGAATCTTTCAACCCGCACGGTAAACAGTCAACGTATCTTGAAGGAGCTAAGGCTTAGGTAGGTTTATATTTTGTGCGATGGCAACCCTATACCTTAGACCTTACTCATCAACAGCAACATTTCATTACGAAAAGGTAGTATTGTTTGTCTACGAATTTCCACTGGGCGTGATATGCCCCAAGAACTTCGAAGACTCCAAATCCCCCAATCCACTATCCGCAGGTTTCAATATTCTATTCGCTAGTAAAATTAAGTTTACTGAAGTTCGGTTGCCTAGCAAATTGTTTAATTACTAAAAATAACAGCGGTCGCTTAGCAACCAAACCCTGGTAGGATCTGTATCTGCGAATTGATTACTGAAACCGGCCATATGATATACCTCTGCTGCCATATGCATTCATTTCCCTCTATACTATACTCATTTGAATGTGGCCATCATCATCCAGACTGCACCGCCAGCTAGCGAGACAACGAGTGAGCTTGCCGGACAAGCATCATTTTACGTCTAATGATATTTTATATAGCTTATCTCTTTAGTTCGCGGTGTGAAGCTGTCGTTGTAGTTCGCGGTAATTTTTTTGCGATAATGCTCGCGAGAATGCTCGCCCGGCTCACTCGCGGTGTGGCCGTCGCTTAAACACAAGAACCTTTAAGTATACTGGTAAAGTAATACATAGTGGGGTGTCAACCCTGTTAGTAATTTAGCATAATTATCCTCTCATCTGTCCCACCCCTTTTATCAAATATGGCGTATCTGTCCCGCCATTTCCGGAGTACTTCCGGTTTACTTCCGGCCCTAATTAAAAATTATGATATGTAAAGAAATTTGTATGGAGGTTCTATACAAATTATACATTATTGTAATCGTTAGGTTCTATACAAATTATACATTATTGTAATTGGTATTAAATAAGCTCTCAGATGATGTATAATTTATTATAGTTTTATAGTGAATAAAATAAGTAAATTGAAGGTAAAACTAAGAAAAGTCACTTTTTTCCTCGATTTAATTCAAAAATTGTTATAATTATAAATAAAACCTTTATTACAAGTAATAGTTGTTTTATATGGAGCTATATATAAAGTATTTACTTTTAAAAACAAGAATTTATTGAAAAACAAGCAAATACATTCAAATTTCGCGCGTAAACTTAGAGTAACTCAGACACAGAATGACTGTTCGCCGAATGAAAGGGGCTCACAATGTTGACAGGTTTAATTTAATATTATGGTCGCGTTATATTGCATCTCTGTTCTACTCTTTAAGTTGTAGTAAAGTTTGAGAGAGATAGAAACAATATAACCCGGCCAAATTGAGTTTCAAAAGTTGAACGACAATTTTGGAAAACAGACGCCATATTCAGGTGTCTGACAGACAGGCACTTTTTGACAGACGCCTGATTATGGCGTCGGGACAGACGAGAGGTTATGCATCGTTATTTTAGATGAAAACTCACGAATAACATACCAACTAACCTTAATAAATCAGCGGAACGTTCGTTTAAAGTAAAAGAACACTAAAATCGTAATCCAAAATAAATTCGTGCCAATTATTACTGATACATTATTTAAAAGCAATCCTAACCCTTTTCACGTATTTAAAAATGCATGTAGGCATAGCTTCTGTACAAGTATATGTCCGGGATTTTCGCCCCACACCGAATCCCGACACTTTGACCTGCATTATTGGGTCAGCCGACATTGGAGTTGTAAAACTGCTTTATGTATCATAAATACAGCTATGCCAACTTTAAGTGCCCTGAGACTGGCTGTAGTAATCGAAAACGTTGTACACATACGCAATGAGGCTGAGTGTGTCTTATTTTATTAACTTGGGATTGCTGATATAACAGAACCGTAATGTATTACTGACTTCAAAAGTTTATTGGATAAAGCAATCATATTTATTTATGGTTCTTTATAAGTTGAGTAAATTGTGTTTTTTTAGTATAGTTATACTGGAGTAAGCTACTCATGTGCAACTAAATTACCCGAGAGTAGGCAAATACAGAAAATTAATTGAGATAACTGTTATTGTTAAAGTAAGGCATACAATTATTTATGCTGATTTTAACAATTCTTAATAACAATTATTTTTGAAAAATGTACCAAGTAGAATTTTATAACATATAGAAACTAGATAACTATTAAAAAATCATACAATGATCAAGCACTGAGAAGGAAATTGAACCCAAGACTGGTCGTCTACTCTTCCAACTGTGAGAAAAATACAGGACTGTTGAGAACACGATATAAGAATCGTGACAAATAAAAAATAAATAAAAAAGTAATGAATGAATAATAAAGAATGTGTTTAAAAAACAGAGGTTTTCCTTAAAATTAATTTCACTTTTTTTTACAGGTCCAATATCTTAATATCCGGTTTGAGGAAATGCAGTGACGTCACCAGAGCAAGATGGCGGCCATCGCCGCTCTTCTATTGGCGCTTCAGCTGGCATTTGCCAGTGCCGGAAAGTGCACCACGTGAGTTTGTTATTATTTCTTGTAGAGTTTCCTTTTAAGTTTGCCTTCGTAGTTTCATTTCAGTAATATTTCGAAGCACTGTAAGCACTTGACTGTAGCTTATACTGTACAATAATATAATTCAATGCTGGTTGATTCTGAACTCCAATATTTAATGAACAAGATAATATTAGTTAATTTCTTCTCATAAATAAACCAATCTATCGTATAAATGTTATGCTATTTTTAATGGTAGTGATGCAACTACAGGGATATGTGGGACTCAGGGGTAGAGGCTATCCCCTATCGCCCACTAAAAATCCTCTCCAGGCATCCTGCCAAGTACACTACGACAGCGACCTGGAGTCGTGAAGCTCACGCTGCTTCATTTTACGTAAATAATGCTCTTAATGTTTATAGCAATATCTTCGTCATCAAATAATTTAGCTAATTAATCAATAATAAACTGGCCAGCGCTGAGATTAAGAGTGACATTAAGCACATCTCAAATACTCAGCAGAACACAGTTCTTTGTAGCTTCATTAAGAGCGACATTTCAATTTTATTTCTTCTTCTTTTGTCAAATAGTTCGTTTTACCAAACTGTATAAGCGTTTGGCACTAGACAAAGTAATTTAGTCCAACAAAAGTGTATGACAAAAAAAATTTAAGTTCACAGGTTAGGTCAGTGTGAACGAAATACAAGCGAATTTTAAATGAGTTCAATGCAAAGGTTGAAAAAATACATCCTCCCTTGACCTTTCCCCGGCAGCAAGTTAAGTAAAAAGCATTTTCCACGTACATGAAAGCGGTCGGAACTTTGATATTGACATGAGTGGGGTGGAAGGGAAAACCAGGGAACGCATGTAGTTGTGCGAATTGCATGAAATATGTATTTAGCGCAGGCGATGTTTTAATATTTTTACTATGTTAGGTAGCATTTTCAGCCAACTGGAAATTTAAGTACAGCACAGTATGGCTCCATAATATACACAAGTCATTACTTAGATGACCGAAAAGTATATTGGCCGTTTGATGGTAGGTGGTCCAAATAGCATAAGCAACACCAGAGTGTGACTTAATTTCTGACCCTGACTGCATCCTTTACCATGTACAGTGGAAAACTTCCTCATGGAAACAGAACACGACGAAATTTTAGCATTATTTAACCGCGGTAGCTTTTTCAATTCGATCGGTTAATCTGCTACGCCCTGGGTACCTCTTTTACTAAGTATAGTATTTCTGTCTAAGAACTAGATTGCTATCAATGATATAAGGGACGAAGGAGGTGTCCAAGTGTCAATTTAGTCGCGGAAAGGCTGCTTGGTTTGGTTTGGGGTCTAACTTTGTATGACCTACTTTAAGTCGGTTAATAATATTTTCTCAATCTTACCCTACTATCCCCTATCCTGTTCTTAATTTACTAGGGTTCTTGCAGTAGCTTGCAGATCTTAATAAAGACACTGTTTTACCTTAAATCTTCAAATTGTAAGTCAATTTTTTTTCGACTTTTTTATTGTTTGACACCGTCAACTAAGAAATTTGGCCTTCTCCCAATAGGAAAAATAATGTCAGACATTTATTAATTATTTTCTAGGTATTAGCAATACGAATAGAATATATTTTACTGACTAATTTGCGAGCGGAAAATTTATGAAAATGTATTTATGAGATGAAGGTCAAGAGGTTCTCCGTCAAGATAAAAAAAATTGCGAAATACCCAATTTACTAAATATATTTTGCTAAAGTATTTCCCTGTTCAATTATTACATTTGTAGGCATTTTGCGAATTAGACATTCTGCGACTGAGCTGATTATGCAAGGCAGAGGTTACCCTAATGGAGGCTGGCGTTTACCACCCGCATTATTACAATAACAATGAAGATTTCGTATTGAAATAGTTTATATCAGACAGTGGCCAGCGTTGTGATGATATGGCCCACAAAAGCTAGATACAAAGTTAGATGAAATGAGTATATGGATCTAGATTAATGAACAAAATTATTCCACTGTAATCAAATTAATAATTTAGAATAGGTAATAAAAGGATCTTAACTTATATCACCAGGTATGATGAAGGACAAAGTCGTGGAAGCGGGTTTCATAATAAAGTTCTTTAAAATACACATAACCATGATCGAACACACAGCCCAAACATACACAAACTACACACGTGCACGCGTACATTTTTATTATTTGTAGCATTTCAATGTTTGAAAAATGTAAATATAAGATGATATCTAGTAAAATTTTGAAAGGGATCGGGTTGAACCCGCAAATTTATTAATCTTATAACATATCATACAGGGTATCATATAACATACCCCAGTCTTTCACATTATTATATCAACTAAGTAGGTATTATGAAATAAGATACATGTGCAGTGCACACAATACCTACTATACTATTCATATGTTTCCTTGGCGTGTAAAAAGACATATTTTCAGAAGTTTTGAATTTCTTCGTAGTTTTTTGTTTCACTTTATTATATTTTTATTTTACAAAGACTTTAAGCTCATAAAATCGTTAAAACTCTTCAGATTTCCTTTGACTTTTTCATGTGAACTCTCGTAGAAAATAAAGTTTATGAAGGCTTTTTCCTGACACTCTTTTTAAACTTAATATTATTTGAATTCACGTTTCTCGACTTCAACCCTAAACTCTGTCTTGTTTTATATCTTATATTTTTTTAAACGTTTCTTTCAATTACGACGAATTGTAAATGTATACATTTGACGTAACTTGTAACGATTGTTAAAATAAATCAACTATCAAAATAATTAATGATTAGTAGAATCGACCATGGACTTTTCAGTAAATATTAGATCAGCAAAGCTTTTGGCAGTAAATCCGTCCCACCCTACGTTCGTAGACATTTTTTTACTCCGTTCACAGATATTATCAGAATACAATATTAGCTCGAGTGTTAAATGTACAAAATACAAAATGCCGTAAGAATTACACAATTTTTAAAACCAAAAACCTCAAGCGTGATTCATGTCACACTCGCAGTCCTCTAGCGAAATTAGTTCGGTTTTATTTTAACTGCAAAGTGAGTTAAAAGTGAAAGTGTGTCAAGTGTCATAGCTGTGAGAGCTGGCCCGGTAAATGAGCGAGTGGAACGCATTTGCTTTTGGTCGAGGTGTGCTTAATTGAATTTGTACACTAAAATAAACAAGAGATTTTACGTTCCATGTTACTCGTAGCATGCATCTAGGATTTAGAGATCATAAGAGAGTTTAAACTTATTTTATTTTTTAAGATGGTAATCTCTTCACGAATTCCATTTTTTTTCCATGCTCACACTTGTGTTATGGATACTAGTTAACGGACAAATATACAAAATAATCTATCTACGCCCGATGTTTAGGCAGCATTACTCACTACTCCACCATGACAGCGATAAATTATATTATTATATTTGATTACGTTATTTGCTTGGCAGACTAGCATACAGCCTGCCTGGTGGTACTGCCACTGCCAACCTTCCAAAGGGAAGGTGACTAGTACCTTTCCCTACCCCGTGGATCTACCACAGCTTGTAACCCTATTTTTCTTACACCCAATTATCTGTGGAGTTTCACACACTTTGCAAACCGATTGACCAAATTTTAAGTTCTGTTTACGAAATAGTTTCACTCTGACTTTGAACTGTCAATATCACAGATCCATTCCGAGCACGAAGATAGATTAAGATAAGCTTCTTGGTTCCGAGTCATCAAAATGTTTTGATGTACTCATTGTAATATTTTTTTACTGGACAAATAAATAAGTCCCTTTTAGTTGTAAAAAAAA
Organism: Elophila nymphaeata; assembly: GCA_955850985.1. NCBI lineage: Eukaryota > Metazoa > Arthropoda > Insecta > Lepidoptera > Crambidae > Elophila > Elophila nymphaeata. Next base: position 10,852,823 of record OY039076.1, on the reverse strand, counting down.
ATGTCTTTAATTATAAAATATTAGAGTAAATCAATAGTGCTATTACACTGTAGTCTTCTGGAAGTACCAGAAGAACTCGGGTGCTCCAATATCTGTGCTTTGTGCACAATCTCAAGTAAAACTTCATCTTCTAATAAATACATAAAAAACTCGTGTCGCTCAACAAACATCACAAAAGGCTCGACCGATTTTTGTAGTATATTTGGTAGGTTTGAAAATAGGTAGGAAAGTATACTTCATACCACTAAAAAAAAAAAGAAAATTATATGGCACAACATCATTTGCGGGTCAGCTAGTAGAACATAAAGTTCATGTCATGTTCATTTACTTTTGTAATTCACCTAACAGAAAAAAATGTGGGTTAAAGCAGACAGCAGGTATGGGTTGTATTCCTACTCAATATTTATATTAATAAGATCGCCCATTGTACATTATAATATTATTTTTGTTTTCTTACTGTTCCCATTTGATTTTTTTATTCTATTCTAAGCAATGACAGTGAAAAGGTAATATTTTATCGAGAATGTTAGGCTCGGCAACATAGGTAGCATATTATAGAAGACAGTCTATACAAAATGTAATGAACGAACGCTACGTGAAAAACATTTGTGTTCACACACAACATAAAAACCTTTCAACAAAATGCTTTCCTTTTAATTTCGCAGTATTTTTAAAACATCAATAGGAACGAATTCACGAGAGCTCACAATTGAGAACAATATGCCAAAACATCAACATTTTAAGCTTATATATATTGAGTACAGAAAAGTCTAGAAACGCAATCATACTTATTTTTAGTTCTAAAAATATGGCATGAAAGAAAACCATTCACATTTCGCTTTATAGATGAATAGTACTGAGACGTAGATACTTTCAAAACTCATTGTTATATTTTTATCTTTGCGGTTGCTACATGAAATTGAATGTGTTCGTTTTTATAGAGCAACGGTGTCAAAGCGGTAAGCCGTTACGAAAATACAAAGAAAGTGACTATTACAATACTGTACATGGCGTTATATTGGCTAAATTCAAAACTCATAAATCCGTCATAACTCATTTTGATCGGTCAATTTTTCACAAACCTCGTGGATTTCGGGGTTTTAGTGTGCGACTGTAAAAAAACTTTGTTTAAATTAAGGCCTTTTTGGGAATTAAATAAAAAATAATTATTACGATATCGCCTGATATCTAATTAATAACACTTTATCAATAATAATTATTTTTGAAATATGAAGTGGGACGATGAAAATACACTTGTGATGACTGAATTATACTAAATACTTATAATAAGCATCGCCTCTATATATGCGACAATTACTAAGTATGTAACGCTGGCTCTTAATTTTAGTCGATAATTTCCACGTGTTTTAATTTTAGTCGATAATTTCCAAGGAAGGACCTTCTTACAATACAGGAATTTAAAAGAGGCGTAAAGAAGCACCTTGCCAGTAGGCTAGAGTAGAATACTTCCTTCAAATTTGAACTCCATTTCTGATAACCATCGGGTCTACTAGACGTAATGAAAAGATATTATTATATTTCTTTTTGATAATATCAGAGAATTTTAAAAATACATTAAACACTTTTATTAAACAGTCCAGTACTTTCTCTATGATAGTGAGGTGAATGGAAAAGTGAAACTATGTCAAGCTTCACAAGTGGTGCAGAAGGACTGCCTCTTAAATGAGTGACGTCGTACAACATTTGTGGAAAGGTGGAAAATGTTTTATTTGAACCATACACGCGATGGATGAATAATAATATATGCTTTAACGGAAAGATACCGGTAATGGTTTAAACTTGAATATCTATTTAAAAAAAAATCAAGGTCCTGACTGATTTCAACGCACAGCCCAAACCACGAAACCTAGAGACTTGAAATTTTGCACATAGATACGTTAGACAGTGTGCCTACACTGTCTAACGTATCTATGTGCAAAATTTCAAGTCTCTAGGTTTCGTGGTTTGGGCTGTGCGTTGAAATCAGTCAGGACCTTGATTTTTTTTTAATACACTAATAAAGAACTTTTGGAAATTCCACTCCTAAGGGGGTAAAATTTCTACGCGGGCAATGTCGCGGACGGAAACAAGTTAAATACGAAAATTTAAAACAAAATGTTTTAAATATGAAAAATTTACATATATCCCCTATGTCTCCGTAAATAACTCCAACTTCTTTATTTTTATTTATATTTTATTTTGTATTTTTTTGTCTATTTATTTTACCGGACGGCAGCGATTGACGCCCGTGGCAGTTAAGGTACTTCCTTCTTCTGCTGAAAGTTTTTACCCTGTATAGTTCACCGCACTTATTTGATTAATCCCTGACTTACGGATGTCCGCCATAGGATCTTTTAAAATTCTGTGATAATTTTATGTGGCATTGATGACCTCACAAAAATAACAGGTAAACTATTATTATTTTATTATTATTTAACATTTAATGTACACACAAAGACAGTTACAAAAGAAGACATTATATTACACAGAGAATTGTACAAAGGTACTGCTTATTTCTATAAGAAATCTCTTCCAGCAGCCCCATATATGGGAGAGAGATTTTAATAGGTAGACGTGTGTACCCGTTTCATAAAATATTATAAAATACATACCTATTACAAAAATACATACCTATATTTAAATACACATAAATACATTATAAAGAAACAATATGACATCAAAAAACAAATACGATAATAAAATACATATCAACAATAGTAAAATAAATAATAAACATATTTAAGAAGAATTTAAAGAAAAATAATGCGCTCTTACTCGCGCCTTAAACTGCGATATTGTTTGAGAATCGCGAATCGAGGATGGTAATGAGTTCCACAGCCGGACTGCATGGACAGTGAAGGAGTAGGAATAGAAATCGGATTTGTGAGGTGGGATGTAAAGAAGTGTGCGAAGATGTGATCGACAGGGAACTTCGGGAGACCTGGAGAAAGAGAAACGCTCGCGAAGGTAGACAGGATAGGATGGATTGTAAAGGATATTGAAGAGGAGACAAAGGATACGAGTGTTCCTGCGATCCCTGATAGGAAGCCAGTTGAGTTTCTTCCGGAAATCAGAGACGTGATCAAATTTTTTGAGGCCGAATATAAATCTAATGCAGAGGTTTTGAAGACGCTCTAATTTGTTCAAGATCTCTTCAGTAGCATCAAGGTAACAGGCGTCGGCATAGTCGAAAATGGGTTGGATAAGGGATTGGGCAAGGTAAGTTTTAGTAGGTAAGGGTAAATAGGTTTGGAGACACTTTAGGGAATGAAAAGAAAAATGGACCTTTCTACTCACTTCGCTCACGTGCGACTTCCATGAGAGGTTTCCGTCAAGTATAACACCCAAATTCTTCACGGTGTCGCAATAAGGAATTGGGGCATTCTCAAAGATTATACGGGAAAGGGAAGAAAAATCGAGGGAATTCCTAATAATTCGACTACCAATAATAATGGCCTGAGACTTGCTGGGATTAATGAGCAAACCGTGGCACCTAGCCCACACACCAATGCGCTGAAGGTCATTGTTCAACAAGGAAATGTTAAGGTTAGCGTCAGAAGCAGGAAAATGTCTGTAGAGCTGCAAACTATTTTAATAAGGTTCATTTTAAAACAGTTGCTTGAGTAGTAACCAATCATTGTTATCCTAGTCAAGTAGGTACATGTATCGTATGCAGGTATACGTACATCTATTCATGATTAAATCTTTATTCAAAACCTTTGGTATCCTTAAAATAACATTTATCTTATGTTGCCAAAGAAATGAGTAACAACGTGAAAAAGAAAATGGCTCTCACAAAATTTGTTTTCACCAAAACGAGTAATCGATCGACTTAAAATCGGAGTTACTAAACTTTGACGAAAATATATTTTTCAGATTGTGTCTAAAAGCGTTTTCAGTAATGAGATTTCGAAGGTTAACCGGGGCTTATTTAGAATTCTATTTGTTTCTAACGTCTAAATAATGACACGTAAAGAGATAAAAAACATTGGAAAATTTGGTTCAATATAGAATGACGATGTACATTTGGGGAATTGAAGTACGATGTTTTTTTTTTCAGTATCAAATTATTGTCAGTGCCTTGCCTGTGCTGAAGTTGTATTGAATATTGCTAGCGCATATTAACGCATCCCCACGCTTACCTTACTCCCATGTTATTACTTCTATAATAATCAATGTTGTTAAAATAAGCTGAAAATATGTGAAGCTCTCGTAGGCTTGCCGAATATTGGAATGATAGAAATAATCCCGTCTCATTTGGTACACATATTTATTGCAGCCATAAATATAAACAAATGACTTAAGTTGAGGTATAAAATAAATATGGTATTATAAGAAGTTATTTCAACACAAACAATGTTGATAATATTTTGACACTGAAAATACCTCAGACTGAAAATACGCTTCTCCAAATGAACGCCGATCTATCATTAACTCATTTCTAGCTCTAGAATTTTGACATATTTTGTATGGGATATCGGTCAAAGTTTATAACTAGTAAGTAAAAGTGTTGGTACATAAGTTACTGAAATTCAGAATTAGATAGAAAGGTACCCAAACAGTTTTACTTTATTTTCAAAAGCATTATCGACCACCTGAGAGTTAACGACCTTCTAGTCTTTCAGCCTGGACTCCTGTAATGCTTTTTTGTTTTAAGGTTTAATTACTGAACCAAAAGGGTTTGATCCCCCTTTTATGTCATGTTTAATTCATAAATCCTCATCTGCTAACTTTATGACTTTTGTAGAGCGAGAATTTCGTATGTTTTTGTCTGAGTAGCGCCCTTTAGTTCCTCAGACACCCTTTATAAGTTTGTTGTCTCTGAGTGTCGATAGGTAAATATATTTTTACAAGTAATTCTTTTACAAAAAATAAATTGGAAAATGTCACGTCAAACACCATTACTTATTCCAAGATGTCGTCAACATAATTTATCTTGTTAAGTAGTCATAACATCATTACGTTTTTTCACGAATCGAGAGGTATACTTTTATTCTGTAGTCCCTTTGTCCTTAATTATCTTGAGATAGTCAGCGGTTCCGTCTGATTAATGGACTAGCTCGTGATTACAACAGGATGATTTTTATATTCTCGTTTTGTTCGCATGGAGTTTTTGGTGATTATTATATAAGCCAGCTCTGAGTCGGGAATTAGTCTGCGCGGATTCGTTAGTTTGGATAAGAGTATTCAACATGCTACATCAGAACATTACTACATGTACCTTTTAAGTAATTTGGTTTGGTGTAATTTTGAGTGCCTGCTTTATCCAATATCTGCACCATTATTCTTAACCAAATTTTAACTTAATATGTTTTTAGAGAGTTACTTAGTTTTACTTACTTTCTGACGAGAATTTAATGTAGCTAATGCCATATTATATGCCATCTCAATTCCCTTTGATATACTTCTGCGGCCCTCCTGTAAGTCTCAAATGCCATAAGGTGTCGTTATGACGTTATGACCGACGTTGAAAACCAATGATTAACAACCTATGATCAATCTACAACTTACAGACGACTGCAGTCCAACTGTTCTACTGTTTTGTTTCTATCAATAAATGATTAAGTTACGCGGTGTGATCGCTTACAGATGGACCGTCGAGTAGTAAAAATGAAATTAATATTTTCGAGTACTATTTATGCTATGATATTAACAATGAAATTTATAGAATAACCTTTATAATCAAATTAATTCAATCCCACATGTTAAAATAAAATGAATTCTACGTATTTTGATTTGAGCTTTCAAAAAATTATAACGCACTTCAATTATGGAATTGAAATTTTTATTTAATGACAAATTACTATATTGAATGTTGCGAGAACAGATTTGAATTATTCAAAAATTAACTCTTACATCGTTCTTGATACATACGACTAAAACTGTTATTGTCTGAGCGCAATCTGTGTAAGTACAGTAACTGGGTGATGATCTTCACAAGTTTTTGCTTTAGAAAACTCTGCTAAAATAAAATAGAGATGTAGGGAAGAATTTAAATATGATATAATTATTTTCCCCGTTAGTTGAACACCTGACGTAAGAAAAACAACGTTGAATGGGCTGGTATGACGCACGCAATTTTATTCTGCCTACAGTTTTGTGTTAAGGCGTCCACTTAAGATTTTAATTCGTATTGTTTTATTCGCTCAAAACACGCTATGTATACTTTTGGAAACCATGATGAGCTTACTTGAGTTGAAGAAAGCATAGAGATATTTTCAGTTATTACGTATGATCATTCTAGTATGACTTAACATGAACTTATTGTTTTGTCGACAAAACCTGTTGTTAGTATTATATAGTATTATTTTGCTCCTACAGTTATAGGTCGGATAGTAGATACTCGGACTGCAAATGCAAAGAATAGTAATAATTTTTATTGCACACAAAACATAAAATAATATACAGGGTAAGTATACTAGGTGGTAGACCCATATGTAGGGTCGTCTGGGTAGGTACCACCGCCTTTCTTATTTCGGCCTTGAAGCAGTTCGCTGTGTTTCGGATTGAAGGGAAAGGTAGCCAGTGTAATTACTGGGCATGGAGGGCATATCATTTTAGTCCCCAGGATGGCAAATGCACTTGCGGTCTTAAGTGATTTTCACTTTATATTGCAAGTGTCTATAGGCGGCGGTGACCACTTAACACCAGGTGGGCCGCAAGCTTGTTTGCCATCTCGTAACATAAAAAAAACATGAAGAAATAGCACAAAGTAGGCGGCCTTATTGCTAACAAGTAATTTCTTCCAGGAAACTTTGAGAGAAAGGACAATACCAATAATTGAAACTGATGGTAGGTGCAGGAACGAACTAAGAATCATCTTATAAGCTAATTAAAATAAGAATAAAAACATATGATTACAAAGATATCAATTAAATACCTTGTACAAGCAGCTAGGGACATCGACAGGAAATTACTCCAGACTTGACTTTTAAAGGAGCTTAATGTGCGAATGCTAGAGTGGAATGTCTTTCCTGGTTGTTGGCATCCGATTGTTGCATTACATAGATACTAAATACGTGCTACTGTTTTGGGCTAGGTTTCACTTACAGAAATGGGTTGTGTAGGCGACAGACTGGCACCTGTTACTATTGAAGACACTGCATGACCTATACTGCCAATTGCGGCTTTACGTGTAGATAAATTTTACACCTATAGCTCTGCTCAACCCCTTTCAGGATTAAGAGTGTAATTGTATGCAGTTAGTCCGCAGTGGTTGAAGATTCATGGTGAAGGTCGCTTCCATTTTTGACCTTATCATAACGTACTTGGAATGAGATGAAGGTTAAAAAGCTTCTCCGTAGTCAGTAGACTGAAATGTCCAAAAAGTTTTTGAACAAGTAATCACTGAGTTTTTCTTTGTTCAGGAACATTCTTTTATTTTCTAGTTGACAGTTTGCGACTTTTTTCATATATGTTTTTGTAACTTTACTCAAATATGTTGCTCCACCCGGATCTCCGCGTTGATATGATAAATCAAAATTTTTGATTCTGTATTGTCGAGTTGTATCTTCAATAACTAATAAGATTTTTATCTTCTTGAACGTACTAGTGACATGTATAAATACAATAATTATAAATATATTATGTCGATTCTAATAATTAACAATACTTCAATAGAAAGTAACTTTAAATTCCACACACCATTGTATATCATTCAACCGTTATTGTGCAAAATCTCTATTGAAATATATCAAGTCAGTATATGAAGATTTTTCATCTGGCGGTTCGCTCTTTGGGAATATAGTCATATCACAGATCTAAAGAGACAGAGAGAAAGAGAGAGAGGAAACATTATAACCACTACGTTATTCATACGATAGTACACAATCTCTTCTCATTGTGCCACAAGTTAGCCAGAATATGTAGTATCTTTTTATATTTCATTACGAAAGTTCATTTAAAATGTTATTTAAATTTTTCTTGACACCGCTGTTCGCGAGAACACCTTCGATAGCAGGTTTGGTCGCTGATCATATCGCTTGGTAAAATTCAGGCACAGGATTCCCTACTACGAAGTAAACCACTCACCTTGACATCGCCAGTATGAGCTCGTGCTGGAAGCGTTACGTGTCCACGTGGTCGCCCTCTCAAGTCCTTATTGTGCACTAATTTCACTACCACAGCTGTTCCATTCCACACCGATATAAATATTTTATATACGAGACAAATTAAGCAGTTCACTTATAACTATTGATGATAATCCACCGAAAACCGATAGCCCGAAGTATATTCAAGCACCTTATGTGTTAGTCTAAGATCCGAACCTAAATCGACCTTCACCGAGCTGATAATAGAATGAAACATATTTTATTATTAATTTAGTATATTAGAAAATATATTAAAAATGGGTTGTCTGAAAAAATCCTGGACAGACAATTTTTAATTATTTTTTGAAAAATGATTTTTAATAAAATATTGCAACATCAAGATAATAAGAAAATTTTGTCGCGCGCTTATGATGATATAAATTTTTTTCTATTATCCAATCGAGTGAAAGTAACTGATATCGACATACCTGTTCATACCTGACAACCCAGTAGTTCGCGCAGGTAAATAATAGATAACCCAATGGCTGCACATTCTATACGGTTTCTACTATCAGTCAGGACAAAATTTTCTTATTATCTTGATGTTGCAATATTTTATTCATTATTTTTTAAAAATCATTTTTCAAAAAATAATTAAAAATAGTCCGTCCAGGATTTTTTTAGACAACCCATTTTTAATATATTTTCTAATATACTAAATTAATAATAAAATATGTTTCATTCTATTATCAGCTCGGTGAAGGTCGATATAGGTTCGGATCTTCTACTATGTGCGCTCGCGCCGCCGAGAGAGGTAATGCGGGGATGACAGCAGCGCTCGTCACCGTTGAGTCGTGGATTTGCAGCTTACCCACATAATAAGAAAAACTATGCCTGAACAACCACCGTGGTAGTGTTTTAGTAACGCTATGTACATATCAACCGTCCAGGTTCGAAGTCTTATTTGAGCAACTGCCTGCTATTCATGGTATTTTATGTATTTATTTAAGTTTATTTATAAAAAATATCCCAATTTATCATGTATAGATACCTATTTGTCCATTGTCTTTTTTCCATAATGCAATAAGGTTAGATTGTTGAGGTATGAGCAACTTGTTGTTATTATCAAGTATAAAATGCGAAGAAGATTTGATTCTATATATATATATATATATAACAACCGAGCTTAAATAACGCGTCGATCTGCACCAAATTTGTTTGTCATCCTTTATGCGACAGCGCCGACGAAAATCAATTAATCATTTTCCCTTCGCTAATAAAATTTACTACTTGACGTCACTCCAGCTTAGGGCTGAGAAAACTCGATTTATTTTAGAAAGTCATCTATTTAATTGAAGCAACTTCGTGACTCTGGAGGGCGCTTTTCAAACTAAGAAGGGTTTCAAATTATGTATTCAAAACAAAGTCGTACTGTTACTTACATACCCAATTTCAACAGTTAAATTTTAGCATGCAACCGCTCTTGAAGCGTTAACTTTCTTGCATCAACGATAAAAAACGAAACTTTCATTGGAGTTCAGTTTTACTGGATGTAAAAGTTTTACAATTAATTTATTTGTACTTTACATGTAAACGTGAAGTTTTCTATTTATTTCTGCAGCGTGACCACGGAACTAACAATAAATAAAATAAGACAGTTTAATCAACTAATTTGACAGAAATAATATCTATCGCCGAGTCCATGTTCGCACGGTGGATGCATAGATTACGCTAGATGAGAGGACATCTTTAATAAAATAAGGATGGTATGCAAGATTTTTTTACTAAGAATTCGTTTGCTGACTAAAATATTTCCAATTAGTCATATTAATAAGACAAAAATCGCTTAAAGGATATAGCCCAAATAACTATAAAATATTAATTATTCTTCTTACGACTTACTGTATCACAGAAAAAAACGAATTAAAAAGTTTTGGTCATCAGAGTACCAACTCCGGACTTGTTATAGAATATTTAATGCGTTTACAAACGCGTAAATATTTTTAATACTAGAACAAATACACCGAAAAGAATTGACCTGCGTTAACGCAGCCGCCCGGATTGCGGAAGATGCTGGGTTCGATTCTCGCCTGAGGCAGGTCGATTTTTTTCAGTGTATTTTTTCCGGACTTGTGGTTTAACTTTTGCGATTATTACAAATGACAGTGGCGTAACGACCTCTTCATATCGAATACTCATATGACAACATTTTTAAGTACATCAATTGAAAATCAGACATCTCTAAATAACTACAACGGATCGTGGGAAAATTCCGGTCTCGCAAAGCATTCCTAGAACTTCCGTTGTTTTATTTGTGTCAGTCCAACTATATGTTGGGAATAGTGGCCTCAAAAGATAAACAAAACTTCGTAACTTAGCACAAAGAAGGTTCCTTCTCTTTAAGCGCTAAGTTTTTTAGTTTGACGAGAAAAGGCTTAACGTGGTTATTGGAATAGTCTTGTCAAAGGAGACGGAATCCTTTGCGGCGAATCAAAACGAGTTTTCTACGCTTGTGTTTATTACTCGTACGAAGTGGATTTCAGAGCGAATATCGATAACTTTAAACCATACATATAATCCATACATACATACACCATACAGAGCAGAGTTTTAGCTAGCATGTAGTTACACATAATATTTTTAACATTCAGTTGGCTAATTCACTATGCGCTATCTCTTTAACTGTTAACTTTATGACCAGCGAACCAAGTAAAGTATATCGAATCGAGTATTTTATTCGACACTCGACGAACCTAGTCTGAACAGGGTTTAAGCTCCAAGTATGAGGTCGAAGCTTCTGCTGTTTATTTCTTTCTGTGAAGTCCTAATGCCACTCGATCCCCGAGTGTGAACATTTTATATTTGTTTACTGCCGCTGCCGGGTGTGCTTTGAGTTTCCAACTATATTGGATGTCGAAGGCCGTAATATGAAGCTTTAAATTCCAAATGAATTTTAACAATTGTAAATCATAGAAAAGATTTCGAGCTTTCAAAGTGAAGAGCAAGATAGCGTTAAGTGTTGATTTTCCCCAAATGGGTCACCAATAAGCAATACTATCCATAACCAGTATAATTTCGAACCAGATTTGGTAATTTGTAGTGTTGTTGCTCGAATAAAAACGCTATTTTTTTACGCATAGTATCACAATAAGGTACTCGAATATATATTTAGAGCATTTACAAAATTTGCAACAAATTTAATTAAAAGTCACATCCTCCGTATTGTTATTTAACTTCTTATATCGAACGTTCTATAATAAATATCTCTACCTCCATTTAATTCTGGAATCAGAAGGAATGATAAAAGAATACCAAATGGCCACTTGCCAAGTCCACCGGATCGATGTTGGCCGAGAGGTCATCATGAAGAAAGTTACCACAAAATAAAGAGGTTACAGAAAGCAAGGTGGTTAACAGATTGTATTTTCACAACGCGTTTTACCCCCGCGGTGGGCACCGGTTGCTTGAGTTGCAGCGTCAAGTGGAACCACTCGGGACGTCCCGCATCGCCTGCGCACATTGCCGCTAAATTTGCGGACCGTTCCGCAATCTCGGCGGAAAATCTATGGCGTCATACGTTTTGAAATAAAACAGCTGCTCCGCTTTTGGAAGCGTACGCGGAGTAGAATCGCATCACGAGTTATCGCGCCACTAAATAACTCATTTTATAAATTACTAGTAATATTTAATCTAAGGCTGATAAAGCCAATCCAAACAGTTTAGATGAGATATTGTCCATGTGTGCGATGCTCTTGCGTGTATCGTGTAAGGCTGATCTTCTGTCCCCACTGTTTTGTGTGGCAAAGGCTTTGGCAGGAACGTCTTTGGGAATTAAATTGCTATTTTTTGCACCAAATTTTATTGGTAGACGAGGTCCTAATAACTCGTCAATATTGAAATTGGATTAAAAACCTTACTTGCCATTTCCATTTAATACAGAAACGTTTGAACTTTTTAATACTTGTAATAGAAAAATGGTTTTAATTTTTTTTCTGCTTGAGACGCAAATATAAAAATTATTGTTTCAGATTCAATTTAAAAATAAGGAAATTTGTGTTTCTTTACTCATTTCGTAATGTAATATACGAAAGAATAAAGATATAACGTTTATGGAATAAATAAAAAAATATATTTGTAGCTCAATAATATCGTTCAAAATTCTGTTGAAAATCGTCTGTCATGTCAGAAAGTAGGTATAGCATAATTTAGAGTAGGCATCGAGCAAAATGAGAGTAGGTAATAGTTTTCATTATATTTATACAACACTAGCGGTTACCCACGGTTTCACTTGCGTTAAGTCGGTTATCGCGCCTAAAAGTGTCATATTATTATGTCCTTCCCAGGATCTCGAAACATCTCCATACCAAATTTCTTATCTTATTAATTCTTATAATAGTTGGAAGCTGGTCCTTGTCATATAGTCCCATTTAACTTGGAGCCAAATCAGACGAATAGTTTTTGAGCTAGCGTAATAATGCTTATTTAATTGACATCTTTTTTTATATTACGAGATGGTAAAACAGCCTGCGGCCCACCTGATTTTAAGTGGTTACCGTCGCATATAGACACTTGCAATGTTAAGGGTAAATCACATAACACTGTAAGAGCGTTGCCATCATGGGGACTAAGATGATAATATGCCTTCCATGCCAAGTAATTACATTGGCTACCTTTACCTGCATTCCGAAACACAGCGAACTGCTTCACGGCAGAAATAAGAATGGCGGTGGTACCCACCCAGACGACCCTACATAATGGGTCTACCGCCCAGTAAAAGCGATGTTATCGTTATTATTTTATTTCTTGTCAGATCTCGAAATAGTTGCCTGAAAATTTCTATGCTTACAACACTAAAAATAATAATACAAGTTCGAAAATAATAATACAAAAATAATACAAGTTCACTTACTTTGGGCTAGATAATTGATGTGAGCGTAGAAATATATTACTATTATTAATTTCGACGGCGAAAGCAATATCCCGGTAGCGTAGTGGTTGACGCAGCCGCCCGGATTGCGGAAGATGGTGTGTTCGATTCCCTCGACTGGACAGTCAATTTTTTCAGTTTATTTTCTTATTTTGAAAACATAGCTTCTCAAAACCTGGCTCATGTTTTGAAATCATGACTTCCACTTCTTTCTCTACATTTATTTTCGTTCGACTAGCTCGCATAGCTAGCTAGACAGTCATTCAATGTGGATCGTCTCACGACGCCCCCGGGATAGAGCCGCGACATCCCAGGGCGTCGCGACGCACAGTTTGGGAAACCCTGATATTGGCTATACATCACGACTAGTAGGAGTTGAACATCAATGAAAAATTTAGCAAAAACGGGATTCCACGGGGCCTAAGTCGCGGGCACAGCTAGTAAAAAAATAAAGTTCAAAATATTTCGATAAAGAAAAGAGTCGATTTTTTCAGTGTATTTTTTCTAGTCATAAAATTATTATATTTACTAAAAACATATTAATACAGCTATGTTGAGATATTTATATAATATATTTTATCACATATTAATTATATGCTACATTCACACATGCCTTGTATTTTATTGTGATGAACCCAAATATATATCATCTGCATGAGCCGATAGAACTATTTAAATAAAACCCAAAAAAAGGCGCTAGGGAAAAATATACCCGATATAGTCCCATTTCGGCGCCCAGATACGAAAAAATGGAGCCTCGTAGATGCCTACTCAACGCGGAAAACGAAACATAAAATATTCCCGAGTTAACCCGTTCGCCACTGTGTACAAAACGTTAGTATATTTTTTATTCGACGCCGCCAGGGCTGGTAAAGTGGCTTACGCGCGTGCTTCCATTGTTATAGACCTATGCTTGACGGGGTCGAAACGACCCGCCCGTCAATAAATAGGTATAACCTAAAGGGTATAACGTTTTTACGTGACTTTAAAAGGGTGGTTTTCTATCACTATTAATAGGAATCTTATGAAATTGCCGTTTGATATGAACCATTTTATAGAAGCCTAATTTTGTATACTAAGATTCTTGGAAGATTTCGATCCCAAGTGATACTGACATGAAACTAGTTTGTAAATCTAAAAATATATTTTGAGTTAAATTATCCTACAATCAGCCCAACAAAACCATTTAGCAAATTGCTATTTATAAAATTTAAGCAACCGATAAGTAAGCTATTACTGCTCATTGATTGCTTAAGGAAGTTAATCAATGTAATGCTCTAAGGCTGCAATAAGCGATGGCTTAAAAAATTAAAATGATCAATTGCTTCAATAAAGTTTCAAACTTATTCCATAGTCGCAGAGTCTACATCCAAGGACATTTATCACTCTGTGATGCCTTTAATATAGTCTCCGTCCAACAATAAAAGCATGTAAGCAACCGAAGCTAAGTATAAAAATAACGCAAGAGATAAAAAAATAATAAAAACAAATGGCTAAAAAAACGTTGCTATAAAACAAAAAAAAAGCAGTTTAAACTGATATAGAGTCATTTATAAATTTGACATCTGTTCATGCGAGTGATGCATGTGGCAATCATAATTTGCAGGCGCGAAAGTGAATGTAAATATTAAGCCCTTTATTGTCTATTTATTCAATGTACGACGGCAAAATTGTTTCGTTTTTATACACTTATTAAATATTGTGACAATATCGTGTTTAATTTATGTCAGTTAACTATGTAGATAGGGGTAGCCGGACGTGGTCAGCGTGCAAATTGAAAATTCTTTTGTTTGTAAGTGAAATAATAATATTCCTGAAAGCTTTAGCAAATAAAATTTGGTTTTTATTGTGCGCGGAGTAAATTTTATTTTTTCAAAGCAGGCAAGCGTATAAAATGTGTTGAAATTGCGGTTCTACTTTGTATTGGGTGAGGCATATGTTCAACAGTAACGATTCTCTCCGCTGACATGATGATTATGACGTTGTATTTAATTCGTTTCATCAGTGATCCTTTACTACATGTCACTCAAAATGAAGTTCTCAGGATGTTTCAGTTATTTTAACGTTAAATTCAGTTCCGACAGAAATCTTCTCTTCTTTTGCTGGCACAAGGTCGGCCTGGTGGTCCCCGATGGTGTTTAAGTGTGTGCGTGTGTTTCGTTCCGTAGGCATAGCGATACTGAGCCCGTAGAAAAAGTACAAATGAAAACTATAACGATATAAAACCTTTCGGATTTACTTATGCCGTCTTTAAATCACGTGATCAATAGTCATCTCTACGTAAATTGGTAGCCTAAGTTAAGACGCTGTAGATAAACAAGCAATGTGGCTTATGATGACGAATTTAGATATCTTTTCGTAATTACGCGATTGCCATTTGTCTAAGCCCCCTGTTTAGTTAATATTAAATCATACATTGCGGTTGCTTTGTTATTCTATTATATTTTAGTCGTAGAGTGCTGTTATGAGGTGTATAGTATAGGTCTAAATCAGGGTTTCCCAAACTGTGCATCGCGACGCCCTGGGACGAATTCTCGACTCTGGCTTTTGTTGGTGACTTCACTTTCGTTTATTTCCGCAACAAAATGAAGCATTTCCATGGCCCCATTTCTTTATATCAAAATTCATCAAAATCGGATTAGGGTTGAAAACGTAGTAAGATATTAGTAAGGATGGTTGTTAAAATACGTCGCACCATACCTTCTTCCGTTTTATAGTAAATTCTCTCCACCCAATTAAGACATATGGCAACACATGAGTATCAAAATAAAGAACTCAATGGATCGCGGACAAAACTGCTGACTCAGCTAATTAAGGTTCCTACAAGCAGCGTGCTCCTCAAACATCGTCTAAATTATCATCAACAACGCTCGTCAATGGGCCCTCGATGCTAGGTCACCGTGCCTGGAAGCGCTGCCACATGAATTATTCATGGCAGCGTAATGAGCTGAGGGTTTTCTGAAACTTCGCTGGAATCTTAGGCGGCATCTTCAGCGGCCTTGATTTGAGGTGTTGGGGCTTCGCTAAATTTTTCAGAGGAAATAATATATAGTGTTGTTTTTGAGGTGGTCTGAATGTTAACTTTATTTCAACATGTTATATTATTGTTATGTTTTGGCTGTAGACATGCTGTATAAATATATAAAATTATGATAGTATCATCGAATTTTCACTAGTGAAAAGTTCGAATTATTAAAATCAACGTCATCATCGTTATTGTCACTTACCTCAAATTTGTATTGGCATTTTTTACCTTTTAAAGTTATATCTAACAATACCTTTATTCTTTATTTCTGCGTATAACAGTGTTGTCTTGGTACGAATCTATAACTCTGTAGGTAAGAATCAAATTGTGGAGACCGAAAAGTCAATATCGCTAAGAGAAAAAATGCAATAGCACAAAGACAGCCCTAAACCAGACAAATTACAAATAAGCAGTAAAGAAACCTCAATAGTCCCGTAGAATCATTGGTCTGAGAGTCCCGTTGACGCGAACCGCTTTGGTCACTAGTAGGTGGCGCCACCACATAAATTATGTAACGTGGCAAAATAAGCCGCCGCCGGTAAGACTGCCGGTTTAACACTTATAATCTTCAGCTGTGACTTGCTGGGGAATTTGGAAATTGCTAACTTAGATATGAACTATAAATCTCTAGAATATTTCAACTCGATGCATTGGAGAATGATTAGTGGATAAAGGAGACGGTTCATCGTGGGCCAAAATGTAACAACATGAAATATACTTTATTTAACTTCTTATTGCATGGTAGTTATATGTTAAAAAAATCAGCCTTATCGGCAATCTGAGAAAAGAGAAAATCAGGTTTAAAGTTAATGATAACGAATGAATCGAATAACATGCAGTAATCGATTACATTTTTTTCCCGTGATAATAGTTTTACGTCAGGTAAACTATAAATAATCTTTTTGCCACACTCTCACGCACATTAAACATCAATAATTATAATATATCTTGTCCTAAACAATTAAGAAGAGTTTCATAAAATGAATAACTATCTGTAATCGATTATTCATATCTGTTTTCTTAAATACTTTGGGGTGAGCGCTGTAAAAAAAAAAGAAAATGTCAGATGTCACTAGACTCATTTGCTTCGTTTTATTCTAAGAGCAAATAGGTTTTATTCGCTACGTTTTGAGTGTGCTCTTATTGTTTTTCGATTTTTCTACGATCTTTGCAATTCAATACGCACATCAGTGACCTTATTTTTGGAGGATTAGGATTGTTACTTTTTGGATTTGACGCCTCTTTTATGCAGGAGACAGGCTGGCAACCTGTCACTATTTCAAGGCACTGCATGGCCCATACTGCTAGATGTGGCTCTGCTCAACCCCTCTCGGTACTATGAGCATGATCGTATGTATGTATTATTTGTGTATGTCCGGTTTACCACAAGCAGCTCAGATCAACTCTAATAGATTTAAAGTCTATTACATTAATCTAAAAAGTGAGTAGGTAGGTACCGAACACTAAATCTCCAGTACCTAATATAAACTCAATAATCTTTAGTAACATAAAAATGCTTTAATATGATAAAAATATAGGACTCTATAATGTTATTCCCTGAAAAAGCGCTCTGTTTCAACATCCGATTTTCATAACCCCACTTTTTATAATCTTTAATTTCTCAGATCTCAGATTGCCAATTTTGGTCAAATTTTCAGAAACCGTTTAGTGTCCTACTACCTTTCAAATAATACCACTTTCACTGTGTTACACCCCAGGCCCAAGGTTCTATGGAGGGTGATCCGTCTCCTTTATTTAATATCGGGCTCTCTGATCAATAAAATATATCTTTGTTTTTTATTTATCAAGGGTGACGTAAACATAAACAGCGCACCTATTTGTAAGCGATCATCGATCGCAGCGTATAGACGATAGCAAACCGCTAAAGTCTCTTTCGCTATGCGCGCGTTCACTATACCATACTCTGTGCATACTGGGCACTTAATTTCAAGAAAGGATAGTATTTATCGTTTTCGGTCTTCTGCTGCTAATAAATCTGCTATATCTTACCTCTCTAAGGATCACCATAATCCTTTAAGCCGAGAGACAGCCGCTGTTGAACATAGGCCTCCCCAAGGGTCTCCAACCGGACCAGTCTTGCGCTGTCTGCATCCAGCGGCTTGCCACGACCTTTAACAGATCGTCAGTCCACCTTAACAATGCTGCGTCTCCAGTTACGCGGCAGCCAATCGAGAAATTTTTCGAGTCCTTCACTACATTAGAATAAATAAATCGGGATATTTGAAATAGTAGTACTTTTAACTTTTACTATGTGGTGCCGGCGGAGTAGAATAGCATCACCCCATAATCCTCCAATGGATTTTGTAGAAGCCGACTAACGGATCAGCAAAGGGGTATTGATCACCTTATACTCCATCCACCAATTCGCATTGGGCAAGCGTGGTGGACCTCCTTCGATGACAAGGAGAGGCCTTGTGTCCCAGCAGTGGGTCGAATTACAAAGGCTGTTAAGAAGAACTTTTACTATAATTTTTACTAGTTTTTAAGATTCCAATATACGAAGATCACACACTCGGGTAGTTTATTCAATAAAATTCAAAATCATCTATTTTGATGGAAATAAATTAGGGTTTGTGGAAATAAATGTCCTTTCGTTGTTAAACAAACAGCAAATGCACAGTCTGTTGTGGGTAACATGAAATACAAAATGTGGAATATAAATTTGCAGCAATTAATTTTGGATTTCGCTATTAATAAGCTTTCCCAATAATTTATTCCAAAGTCAACACTATTTATAAATTTCAGTATCATATTTGCAGTGAGCATTAAAATGGTTGTTTTTAACGTTGTAATTAAATTTATAATTAATGGCTCCAATGCTTTTATTTGTCGTTGATGTATTTTATCATTAACAAAGAGACAAAATAATTTAAAGTCTTTATAAATGTAGTCATTATAAATATTTGTGTATAAACTTTTACCATAGGAAATTGTTTTATCATTGTCTTTGTTTTATCAGTTTTATCATGGGATCAACGTAATATGTTTTCCTCTTACATTTGTTTATGACGATAGAAAATCCATTCCAGGGACTCCCCGACGCTGAACAGTGCCAGTTCTATCTACTAAAAACCACCGGTACCTACCTAAGACCTTGGTAAGGGCGTTTTAGAATCGGCTTACATAAATACGCCTAATCACCGAAACGACCCCGGGCTATGTTTTCCTCTTCCACGCATCTCGAGCAGCCGTCGTCTCAGAATTAACTCGTTTCTTTGCCATAATCATCCCTCGCACAATATAGCCATATTTTCTTCGGGCTTTCTCTTGCTCTATCCACATTCATATTCATCACTAAACAATTCTTCAATAAACTGATTAACGTCTTTTCTGAATTGTGTTGTTCACCGACCATTTTCAGAATATACTTCTTTCTAGAGCCCCCATCTCAATTATACTAACCTCTTTCTTTATCCTACTCTGCTCCTTATTTATTTGGAGTTGGTCCAGCATATCGTGATATCAACAAATATTGCTTTGGAAATAGATTTTAACCGCCAGCCACCTTCCTGACACGAGCCCTCCTTGGGAACTATCTTTTGACAACAGGCGGGTCCATCAGCTTAACGTGCCTTCGGAAACACGAAAAAAAATTAGTAGAAAAAAATTTCGGTCGCCCATTCGAATATTGAGCCCTTGGTAGCTTAGCTTCTGATGTCCTGTTTACTCTGAGCTTCTGATCTAATCCTTACCGATCTAATCCTTCATTTTACTAATTATCGGTCGCAATTTTTTTAACAATTATTTGTATAAATTAGGCGTGTAATATTATATTTTTCTATGGGTCCATTACTGACCCTCTGAACACTCACGTTGAGAACCTATGATCTAGCTAGGCGATCAGTAACCAATAATGGCTCTTGAGCTCCGCGAATAAGTCTGTTTCTAAATAAAAAAGTATTTCAATACAATCTAGAAGTTTATCGAAAGTTCTCACGACCAAGAACTGCACTGCGACAAATGGGAGACACGTTCGAGTTATTGTGTTTGCCGCATGTGCGCCGAATGCCGAATTTTATTTGACATTCACGATTGTGCCTGTTCCTGTTTGAGCAGGATTTGGGGCCGTTATAGGGTGTTGGCAGTGTTAATAATTAAGTATTTTTAGGTACTAATGATTTGTGAAGCGGGGTCTGGATGTGCCTTTCTTATAAATACATACAATCACGCTCATTATCCTAAAAGGGGTTTAGCAGAGCTTTCTCGAAATAATGATAGGTATATCGTCTACTTAAAGGGAGTATTCAAGCCTAAAAGTAACTTAACTTTCAGTGAACTCTAGAGTGTCTCTGCAATGCACTTTCGCAAGTCTTTTTGTGTTGTTGCCAAATGTATTTAAATTTTTCAGAATTCATCTATGATTTTATGTATACTTTCACAGTTAGTAATCTGAAAATCCGGAATGAAATCGTGATTTATGTTTAAATTGCACAAATTTACCTTTCTCCATTTTATGTCTGTTGTGCTTGAAAATTAACATGATTTGTATTTTGTTTACAGCACAAGTCTTTCTATTGGAAAATTGTTTCGGGCAATAGATAAATTTGGTTGGCAAATAATAAACATAAATATTTTATTTATACATATTACCTACAGATTATCATAATCCTTCCTAATAATATAAATACGAATGTCAATTTGTTTAATATACATCCACTGCTCCATTGCGGCACACGGAGAGGCTACGCACGTGTGTCAAGCTTCGCTTTGTGTAAAAAAGGTAGTGATAACATCCACTGCAAACCACGGACACTCTACGTATGAAATAACGTCATTGTTATACACGTGTAGAGATCGTCTAATCTAAAACTGAACTTTAAACTTGATGCTGACGGTCCTTTTATGAATGATCGAAGCGTGCTACCACGTTTGTGTCTAGTCGGCGACTGAATCAACTGAATGACCAATGACTACAGATAATTTGAGTGGGTTGCATCTGTAGGTACACTGATTGTGCATGTAAGAGTAAGACAAGGGCGTTCAGTTTTAGATTAGACGGTCTTTACTGGATATGTCTCCCATACAGCTCAACGCCTCACACGCTACACAGGCAACATACACAGATGCTATGTACGGTAGCTGCATATGTCCATAGGGCTATGAATGTTAATGTATGTAAAAACACACCCACGGCTTCGTGGAGTGCACAGCGCTATCGTGTGCCGCGTATACTTATAGCATGTGCTGCGTTGAACTGCGTGGGTCAGTCCATGCATGTGTTCGCAACGTTTTTCGTGTATCATATTGCCGTGGGTGGCTACGAATTTTATTAGTAGTGCAAACGTCGACTCACGTGGGCTGACCAGCGGACATATGCAACAAACGTGAGCGTGGATATCGTGCACCGCGTGCGTAGTTGAGCAGTGGCATGGGACACATTGCCACGTTCATTCGTTTCACTAACGGTTATGAACTCCATAAACTCGTAAGCTAGAACATATTTTTACTTTAGATACAATATTTAGTTTTTTATCTTTTGTAGAATTAAAAAGGTTTTTTGAGAAGAAGTAATTGTTGTGTCAAGAAAATGGACAACTTCGTATTTGATTTTGTAAAAAGCTTACTGAATTTATTATTATCCGAAATTTCATTATTTAGACGAGACGCGACGTCAAATAATAATTTCCCGAGTTCCACGAAGAACAAAACAATATAAAAACTCAAATTTAACATAAAAACTGGTACCTAGCTATTGACCCAAAGAGTGACTGTTTAGTTAGAAATAAAGAAAATTACTTTTTAAATCTCGGAATCGGTGGTACCTACCTTACTTTCCAAATATAATTGTTAGTAATGTCGTTACATCGAAGTCCCGTAGCAGCGTAGACCGTAGCACCGTAGAAACTGTATTCTACGTCGTAGTTTGTTTTGTCAGCTGACAATATTAATAAAATCAATTAAAATAAAAAATATAGGTAACAACTGTATAATTTCTAAGATTTTCTTTTGATAGTTGCGTTGAGAAATAAATAGTGATTGTAGGTTTAAATGAGTTGCAACAGATTTTGAAACTCATAAATAAAATATGATTAAAACGCCATAAGCACATGATAGTTTTTGCATGCAGTACACTTTTAAGTTTAGAGTCGATTGTTATTTAAAAGTCTATTTCAATAAAAATTACACATAAAACGTCTTTAATAAGTCGCAACGACGAGATGACCTTCACAGCCTCGGCGGGGGTACCATCTAAACGCGCGGTTTAGCTTCTTATGTGTAGCTTCCTCGAGGATCAAGTCTCGCCGCTGTGTTCCAGTCTCTCTGTTAGAGTCTGCTGGAAGAAATTTCCCTCGTAGTACATAACGTAAGCTCTTGCTATAGAAATATACCAGTAGAGATTTTCATCTTCCTACCCATGTTCTAATTTATTTGGCGTCGGTACAATATGTCACCATGCTTCTATAAGTTTTGTCATATTTGTATGGTCGGCCGCCTACCTGACACCAACCCTACTGGGGAGTACTGTTTTTTGGGTGGTTTACTCGCCACCGCGCGAATAACCCCTTGGTGCAGGGTCGTAATCTTCCTCAGTCATCTTTAGCGACATCAACGAGATGTGAAGAGTCTTATTTCGAAACTGGGTAGAGATTCATTATTCTATTCTGAATTCAAACTATTAAGAAATATCTAATTTCTTGTAGGTAGGCATGTAGATTTGTCCGATACTTAGTCCATGGCACTAGTTCTTATGCTGCGGCCGCACACATGGCGATGTCGCGAATATTCGCGTTATCGCGATGTGTCTAGCCAAGTATTCGCGAATACTTCGGCACTTCGTGCGAAGTCGCAAGGACATCGCGCCGTTGTCGTTAACTGTCGCACATCAAAGCGTTTTTATCACGATGTCCTTCGCTTGCGTGGCCACACTTCGTGGTCTTCAGTTTGCGCACAGACATCGTGCGCATCGGATGTATTGGTTTAAATTAGTTTTCTACCATGGATTGGAATAACGACAGGATTTTAGAACTTATTAGCAAATAGGAGTGTGAGTCAATATTGTTTAGCCTTGTTTTTTCTTAAACAATAATTCCTGACAGAATGAAAAAGAATTGCCCTAAAATATAGGCCAACCGCGGCGTCCATTTTGTTTTTTGCGTAACATCGCGATCACATCGCGACAGACTTTACAACGCGCAATGTGTGGCCATGCACATTCGCGGTAGGCCGAAGGCGAAGATTATCGCACGAATGTTATCGCGAGGTAATTAGTATGACCGTGGAAATGCATTATACATATATAAAATCATAGGACAGGTATGCCGTACCAATGAGACCTACTTGTGACGCTGGCGAGAAAATAATTCAGACAATTCACATCCATTTATATATTACATGTCTATAAGTAAAAATGTTAATTATTTACGGGGAAAAATCTATACCAATATTATAAAGCCGAAGAGTTTGTTTGTGTAGTTGAACGTGCTTATTAGGAACTAATGATTAAAATTTAATATTTATTTTTGTGTTGAGTAGTCCGTTTATCGAAGAAGGCTTTATAACATCACGCTTCGACCAATAGGAGCTGAGCATCAATGAAAAATATTGCAAAAACGGAAAATCCACGCAAACGAAGTCGTGGGCACACCTAGTAAGTGGTATCTACCATTAATATGCACCTAAATGGCTTTTTGTTTGTAAAAGTATATCATAATAGGACTATGTTAAGATACAGACTTTAATAATTGTAAGTGAAGGTTTAGTATTTATATTAAAGATAAAAGCGGACGTAACTTCGGGCCAGTGTACTGTGTACTCAGATAACAATGTTCAGCTCACTGTGGAAGTGATCTTCATTTGAATTTCCATTTCAATGTCATTGTTCGGTTACACAGAGACTTTGTTAGGGTTAATTTAGAGACTAATTAATTATTGTGTTATAATAGGCCACAAATTCCGGTTTGGTAACGAGATCCGGTTTTAATTTTAGTGTCTTGGGACTTGTAAGTTATTGACATTTAACTTTGTTGTTATTCAGTATCGCATTTACTTAAATTTTATGAATGAATATGCCTTCTTGTTTATTAGAAGTAGAAAAAGCGGAACTGACGATATTCTTTACTATACACATAGTATGGTAAAAAGAAACCATTATTAATGTTAACAAACCTACGCTTATCTAAGTTAGATCTGTTCCAGCCAACCCAACAGCAGTGAGTACAAGTAGTTAATTGATAAATAAATAATACATCAATAAAATACTAAGTACGTAGGTAATAATAAAAAATGTGACTATAACTATATTATATTTATAGTGACTTTGTATTTTATTTATAAGTAAAGAATTTTTACTTCATAATTGCGTGACGGACGTTTCGATCGGGTTGCACGTTGCACGGGGTGTTTTTTATTTACTGATGAGTTATGAATCTTGCAGCATGAAAGAGTTAATGTAACTACCTCTATATTTTATTTTAAATAATTCTTTAAAATATATTTGACGTCCAATGGGATTATATTAACAAATTAAGTTGTTATTTAATGAGCCTTAAGGTCGAAAATTTCAATTTGATAACAGATCATAATACCCACCTAGAGTCACCCATTAGAGAATGAGTTGTCCTTGTCACCGAGTTAATTCAGGAACTAATTAGATTGTCTTGATTACGTTATTACTCAGAAAAGCCTAGCGTACATAATGGGGTTCATAACATTGTCTCCAGGGAAGTTATAGAGTTTGTGATAGTTTACGGTTAATTGCTTTCCGTTAATTTGTTGTGAAACGATAATATTTGATTATGTATGGTCCCATGCTGCTGTATTAATAATCTCGGATGATTAATTCTTGGAATTGGTACTGCTTTCACGTATTACGTTTTTCCTTCGCTCTATGTATGATTTGTTTTTTCATAAATACCAAGTAATTCCCTTCTATTATCGTGAAACCAATTGGTAAAAAAAAAATCTTTCACCTTATTTGTAATGTTCTTATCAACAGCCGTAAAACAACTTCGCAATATATTTATTATGACAGATTCTTATCGTGTTAACGCCGTAAATCTAGTAGCTGATAGGAAAGCTCAGACTTTCAAATACCTTTGCCGACTCTTGCGAAAATAACAGAGTAAAACCTAAAAACGCAGATATAAATACTGAATATTAAACATGAGTAGTAATTTCGAATTCCATTTGTTAAAGACTAATTCTAAAGTTGATATTAGAATTTTTATTTCTATACCTTTGAATATACAAATATAAAACTAACTATTTACTTACTAGCTCAAATAGTTTTCAATCGGGTGTCAATTTGACTTACAAGAGTAAATTACATACAAGGATTAAGTACCTACCTAATAATGAAACAAAGTTTATAGGGACCGTTTTAACATAATTATGCACATTATTATCGCAATTTAAAATTTAATTGTTTCTGTATAATGTAATTTTTTGTGAAATTAAAATTATTATTAGATAATCAGTCCGGCATTAGTTGAGGGTTACTGGTGATGTTCGCTTACTCACTTAGCCTTATCATTGCTTACCAACAGATGAGAAGAAATCGAAGTTCCACTCAAGAAGAACAATAAACAAAAAAGTATCAAAGTTTCTAGTACATTTATTCGTACATACATAAATAAATATCGCGCTTATAATCCTAATAAGGTTAAGCAGAGCTTTAGGAACCATTTGGTTACACATAAACCCACATCTGACAGTATTGATCTTGTTAAGCCTGTCCTAAAAAACCGAGACAGGTTGCAAACTCTGTCGATTACAAAAAAGGGGAACCAATCTCAGAAATGCCTAAACCTTCAATGAACGAACAATTGAGAAGCAACAACCATGATAGTTGTTACACTCTAACATTCTGCAGTGCAGATAACACTTCACGGGACAGTTCTATTACCTACATAAAAATGGTAATTTAAAATTTCAGATCATAATATTTTGCAGTGAGAAACACTCGTTAACGGATACTTGCAAAGTTTTTCCGTATACCCCCTTTCGGCACTATAAAGCGGTGAAGATATACCGTTAAAAGGAAAGAGAATTTTCGATAGCTTTGCGGTTCTATTGCCCTGTGAGTTTTGGAGCTTTCGTGGCAATAATGATGTTTTGGAAGCCAACGATTGTTTTCCAAATTGCCTGCTCGTGTTTAGTACTTGCAGTTACAGAAAGCTATTTGAAAGCAATTTTTAAAAACGATACCTATTGTGAAACACATAAAAGTGTAATTCCAGTGCAATTTACAACTCAAATCGAGCTTATACAGCTATTTATACTCGACTACGCGAAGCCAAAAGGATGAAATGAAAATGATAATGAAAAATGAATGTGTTTCTTCCTAACCATTCCTAATCTATTCATTAGTTTTGAATAAGGTCTCAATCAAGTTTTATCCGAGCATAGGCTAAATTATAAACGAATTTAATAAAAGGAAGTGTCGATTTAACTTGTAAGCCCCGATTTTAACCGATCTCATTCTTTTCTTTTTTTCCGTAGTCGGGGAGTGTTTTCACATTTTGCTTGAGAACTTGAAGTTAATGAGATATATTTGCGCGTAAGACAACCACTATAATAATTTATTAGTAAAAATTAAAACGCAGATTTTAAATGATCTGTGATAAATTGAATAAAAAATTTCTTAAAACCTAACCACCTCCGTGTTTTAGTAGTTTGGCCACCGGAATTTATTCCAGAGATCCCAGGTTTGAACCCCAGGGGAGTACAAACTTGTACTCTGATTGGTTGATTGTAGGACTATTTTCCGCGTGACTAGCTGCTACCACCTTATCGAAATCTAACGCCAGAATAATAATGTTAATAGCATTATTGTGTTCTCACAATATAAAATTCAAAGTCTTGACTCACTGACTGAGATATCAACGCACAGCCGTATTTCCACCCCAGGGGTGGAAATACGGAATGAATGTTTGTATGAAAGTCCGTCAGTTTTGAAGTCATACAGGATCTTCAAAATTACATGTATCAGCGTTTTTGACAATTCCACTCCCGAAACCCCTTTCGGCCGTAAAGGGGGATGAAATTTTGTATCTGGAAAGTCCTTCATTAAATTTACTATTTAAGCTTATGGTTGGAAAGTAAAACAAATAAGCAAACATATATTTCGTATTTTTTTCGAAAATCTACCCCTTAGAGGTTAAATGGGATAAATAAACAGTAGCTATCATAATGATAAATATGTCAATTCATCTTAAGTACCTAAAAGTTACCTAACAAGTTCTTGGTACCTAAGCTACCCAGAACTAACTTTTTAATTGTGAAGCAGACACTTATTATTTATTACTTACTAGCTTCCGCCCGCGACTTCGTCTGCGTGAACATTCAAGAAAATCCTTAGGGGACCAATTACCAGAATAAAAAGTATTCTATGTTTTAATTTCGACAAAATCCGATTAGCCGTTTTTACGTGATGAGGCATGAGGCGTGATTATTTTCCCTCTTAAAAAAATAATGGAATAATGAATTTTAGATTTAAATAATTTTTATTTTTATTCGAAATTAATTTAAAATTATGTTATTTGTTTTGTGTCTTACCCATGTCAAATACAGATTCTTCTATATCTAATCTAGTATTATTTTAGACAATTGAAGATGATTTCATTTGTTTCAGGGGTTTCTCCGTAGTCGCGCCAGAAGTGGCAGTGCCGGGAAAGACCACAGCTATCCTTGTCACGCTCCATGGTCGCGCTGGCGATGACACGATTGATCCTCTGAATGTCACCGTAAGACTTGAGACACAAGATGCAGAGAATGACGTGAAACTGTTGACTACGGCCAGCCAAATGGTTACAGGTTAGTTAAGAAACCTCGTCGATAATCTCAATCCCCGAAGTCTATCTGTTATAGTATAGACTTCGGGGAGTATGCAATCGAATTGCATGAATTAATTCCGCTAGCCCCTTTTCAGTAACGAGACACAAGACTCAGGATAAGTTACCCGTGTGTTGATGATATTTAAACATAGGCATAAAATTTACTAGGTCTTTTATAATGCGAACAATTAAGGAGTGGAACTCGTTACTGCTAATTATTATTGTACTCCGTAAACGGTATATTTTGAGCGCCTTTAAGGCAAAAGTGTATAGTCTACTTCCGGCGTTTAACACCGTAGTCCGTATCTTCGCTTTATATGAGATTTCAGACGAGAGAGTGGGCAAACTCTTTCCTATAATAATAATAACAAAATGATAATCATATTAAAATACCATATATTAGGTCGGGGAAAAAGTCTTTTCATAGTATGTATAAACTTGTAATAAAATCTCTTTGGCTATACTATTTGTATCTGGCTGGTTTTGGTATCATTGAAAGTTTAAATTTTAAAGAACATAATTCCAAATTCAAATTAGGAAAATGTGTGATTTTCATTTGTTTTTCGTACCGCCAAGATGAGTGAATCTAATGAAGAAATTCGATACATTTTAAAATTTTACTACAAAAAAGGTAAAAACGCAACGCAAGCCGCGAAATAATTTGCGATGTTTATGGACCTAGTGCAGTGTCTGTGAGAGTAGCACAAATATGGTTTAAGCGTTTTCAATCTGGAAATTTTGATGTCAAAGATGCACGTCGCTCTGGTCGCCCTATTACAGATAAAATGGATGCCATTTTTGAAAAAGTGGAGCAAGATCGGCATGTCAGTAGTTACGACGTAGCTGAAGAACTGGGAATTGACCACAAAACAGTTTTGGCGCATTTGAAAAAAACTGGGTACACAAAAAAGCTCGACATTTGGGTACCTCACGAGCTCACTGAAAGAAACCTAATGAACCGTGTACTCATTTGTGATTCTTTATTACGACGTAATGAAACCGAACCATTTTTGAAGAAGCTGATAACTGGTGATGAAAAGTGGATCACGTACGACAAGAACGTGCGAAAAAGGTCGTGGTCAAAGGCCGGTCAGGCTTCACAGACTGTGGCGAAACCCGGGCTAACTCGCAACAACGTGATGCTGTGTGTGTGGTGGGATTGGAAGGGCATTATTCATTATGAGCTGTTACCACCAGGCAGGACCATCGATTCTGAACTCTATTGCGAACAACTGATGAGATTAAAGCAAGAAGTTGAGAGAAAGCGGCCGGAATTATTCAACAGAAGGGGTGTGGTTTTTCATCATGATAATGCTAGACCTCACACATCTTTAGCCACTCAGCAAAAATTAAGAGAGTTTGGCTAGGAGGTGTTAATGCATCCGCCGTATAGTCCTGACCTTGCACCTTCAGATTTCCACCTGTTTCGGTCTCTTCAGAATTCTTTAGGCAGTGTCAGGTTAACATCACGAGAGGACTGCCAAAACCACTTGTCGCGGTATTTTGACCAGAAGTCCCAAAATTTCTATAGCAATGGGATCATGTCCCTACCTACAAGATGGCAAAAAGTTATCGAACAAAATGGTACCTACATACTTTAGTTAAATGTAAATAAACTATATTAAAAAATGTTTTGAATTTTCTTAAAAAATGCGAAGAAACTTTTTCCCCAACCTATTATGTATATACTGCATGGTTCGTATACGGTTAGTCATGCGTTTGGTTATTAAATTAATATCGTTTTTTGTAGCTCCCAAACGTAATTCGGACATGGAGTATTTTCATTATTCGTTCCGGTTTGCACGTGACCTATCGCCGCGCATTTTTACTAACTTCGATGACTTATGTTAGATCTTCTCTCAAATCTGA
The DNA here is from genome assembly GCA_955850985.1 of Elophila nymphaeata. Lineage (NCBI taxonomy): Eukaryota > Metazoa > Arthropoda > Insecta > Lepidoptera > Crambidae > Elophila > Elophila nymphaeata. The sequence goes on along the minus strand of OY039076.1, from coordinate 10,823,177 downwards.
TGAAGCTACAATAAAATTACAATATTATAGTCCTTAAAGTACATATTAACAAAATATAATAACTTTATAAATATTTAGAAACATTCAATATACAAAAACTTCATTGTAAAACACTATTTGCCTATTTTTAAAAATATTCATAGTGCAGAAGAATATTTATTTGGACCATATTTCATTCAAAAAATTTAAAACTCGTTTGTACAGTCACACACAAATGAGTGCAAAATATTCACATTCAAAAAAAGAAGCAGCACTTATCTTTTTAAGCAAAAAGGGACAAATACCTATCTAAATTGAATTCTAAAACTTATTTTTAAATTGACACAAAATCGGAACCCTGCTATTCATTCTCATACGACATCTACAAAAGAAGCAATTGAAACTACTTAATTTTTTATAGCTTTGAAAAAAGATAATAATTTTTATAGAAAAAGCTAACGTGATATTTTAAATCTTTTTGTACTAAGTCGTAAGTTATATTTCAAAGCCACTACTTTTTATTAAAAATCTTATTTAATTTGCCAGCTCCTCATTTAAGACTAGAATCACCGTTAGATGGAAGCTTAAACTTTGACACGAGGTTAATACATTATTTATCTTTTCATTTTGAAGTAACAACCTCGGTAATACATGATCCAGGAGCTTTGTAAAATAAACTCAGCGTAGTAACAGAATTTCGTTTTGTAATATTTATCATGCATTTTTCAAACCAGATTTACTTAGCTCTAAATTAAATTTGAGTTTTTCAGAATATCATACTAGTTATTTTGTACTCAACACAAAGTGATATTAATGAAGTAACGTAATTGAAAGTCATGTTGTATAAACACGTGAAATGAAATGAAAATGAAATGAAAACGCTTTTTTTATTTAACTATTTAAATAAAAAAAGCGTTTGCTAACTACTTTTAAATCGTCAAAAGCCTTACGTGTTAAGAAACTCCATTTTTAACTCCAATCAAGTGTACAATTTTTGTTACTTTAGTTACATTTTCACTTGACATTGACAAAATGCGTAAGTATAAGTATTACGACGCTATTAATTAAAAAAAAATAATGGCGTCGCAATACTTATATTTACGTGGCTAATCAGCCACGATTGGTCAACATAATATACTAATTATATTATGAGCTTTTGCTCGCGGACTCTTAGGATATCGTATTCTTATAAGCCAGTGAACTCTCACATGAGAATTTAACACAATTAAAAAGTATCCTAGGTTTTCATCCAGGCTATGATTTACCTGTGTATCAAATTTGATCGAAAACAACCAAAGATCATTTCATATGAAAAGAGATATTTTTGATGACGGACCTACGCTTAGTTTACATTTAAGCTTATACAAATATTGCATACTGATACCGAATCGGATGGGTGACCGAAAATGTTTCTACTTCATTTTCTTCCGTGCTTCGGAAGCACAATAAACTGCTGGTCCCCGCTGCTGTTGAAAGATAGCAATTGTTCCCAATGAGGGTTGGTGTCAGGCAAGCAAACGGCCGTTAAAATCTAATGCCATATCTTTTAGCAGTATTGTCGATATCAAGCCATACCACACTGACCCACTAAACATCCTCCCCGGCCTGACCTCCAGTGCGCTATTGCGGGATGGCTCGGGATTTGTGTACGTGAGCGCGACTACACCGAAACCGTCCTAACGCTGCCCATCTAGGCACTCCTTGTGCACCAATTGGTGGCCAGCAGCTCACAGGGGCTACCGACTAACGTCAGCCCCTGTGGGCCGCTGGCCGACGCCAGCCTTATAGGCCGCCTCCTCACCGGCGGCTGCTCGACCTGGCGCGTCCTCCTGACGAGGACACCGGAAGCAGCCATCGGACCGCACCGGGGACTTCGGGCACGGTCGTGGCCCTGAAAAGGGCCGTCCGGAACTAGCCGTGGTGGGAAAACAAAAACAACTCGACGATTGCATGTGACTTCGAATGCCAAGCGGACATACTTGACATCAAAATCCACACACCCGCCGAGAAAGTTGTCCCACCACGTTACCAGGGTCCGCCACGAGGAGGCTTCCGGACGTGGACCCCATACTAAATAAGGAGCAGGGTAGGAGAAAGGACGACTTTAGAAAAGAACGCTACTTTAAAATAAATATCAATTTACGAGAAGCCCGGGTATCATAAAGACATTTTGAAACGTCTTCGAAACTTCAACAATTCCAACGCGAGATCCACTTCGCTCGTGCTTCGAAACTTTCGACTTGTAACGATAATCTATTTTATATTTCTGCTGTGACTTGCAATCACTTCAGCGCCACCGGTGACTTAGCTATTGGGGAATACGAAAGTTATTTTGGCTGCTGTCTTTATTAAACTTAAAGTGGGACTGATGAATACAGATAAATGGATTGATTCGTACTAAAAGTTCTCAGCTTTTTGCTATTTTGTTTATTGTTGAAGTTTGTTGTTTGTTGACTAAATTGGAGAATTTTCCGAAATTAGAGTGAAAGTGGTGATTATCACTATCATTAGATTTTTTTTTAAATTTATTTAGGACTATCAACAAGACAAAAATCAAAACTTGATACCAATATACATTAAGCTCATAAGCTTTGTCAGAGTTTTAAAGGTTACCATCTCTACCTCTACTTTTTCTCATTGCATATGGGACCATCGGCTTCTCGTGCATTCCCAAGCACGGAGGACATTGAGTTGATTTTTTTACAACCTATCCTGTTAGAAACCGCGCATTTTGTTGCTTTACTTTTACCGTACGATCGTGGTACCATCGATCCTCTGCTGATTTTTGCATACACGTTTTTGCCAAAGCTCGTGTTTCATCATTATTGGAACTGGGTGCTTCTAAAAAGGCGCTAAGAAGCACTTTGCAGGTCGGCAATGTGCGAGTGCTAATGTGGAGCGTATTTTCGCTTTTATATCTTCTCATTTAGACTTCACTTCCGCTGAACCCTATAGTTCAATGGGGTCATTTGCTTCAAGTCTTTAACACGGCGCTACTCACTACGGGTAAATTTCACCCAGGTCTGTAGATTTTTTGCCATATTTTTTGTTTCGTCAATAACAGCGTGCTATGCTTCCAAGTACCCTTGGGTTGTGTCTTTGGCTATGCACATACCAATCAGCAGTCAAATGGTACGATACAGTCGAGAATTTTGGATTTAAAAAGTGAGTATGGGTATTTTTCCCCCATAGCAACTATTCCTGTTACTTATTTTTTAAGTCACTCTGACATTATTATGTGTTTTAGATAACATAATGACGTGCCTCGGAGTTTCTTATGAAGACATAGAACCATTTTAACCGGGACACGGTACCAGTTGATTCGATAATGAAGATTGTGAAGATGATAGTAACGCTTAACTAGAATTTGAGAATATTCCGATACAATCCGGTAGACGACCGAATGCCTGTACAATCAACGTCATTCTCACCTGGTCCGTGCCTGAATATTTAGGGTAACGCTTCAATGAGTAGGTAATTTGCATCGAGGTGTTTCATAAATTGTTAAATATTGCGGGGCCTAATACGTATGTCATTCTGAAAAAAAAAAACGAACACGAACAGAATGGACTATGCCAAGGCCTTGGCACTAGCTCTGATCAACCCCGAAATAAAAAGGCAATGTATGTCTTATTTGCGCCGTTACCTCAAAGAAGGTATCAGATTCACATTTTGGAATGATAATCGGGAGGAGGAGCAGCCTAACAACGAAGTCATGCCATCAACCATGCCCTGCTTCTGGATGCCAAGTGTGTCCTCTTAAAAAGAATCGTAAGACCAACTCTTACTGCCAAATTGGTAAAAAAATTTATCATATTTTATTTGTTTATTTTGATGGCGTTCAAAAAAGATAATAATTATTGCTTAGATACTAAACACAGAATACTGGTTATTCGTGTTCTTCAAATAGTTATTTACTTATGTTTATTAGTTGATTTACAAAAAAAAATAGTAAGCGCATTGTTTTTATTCGTAACCAATTATCTAAGTATTATTGAAGGGAAATGACGTTATTTTTTCTTACTTACAAAAAAAAACTTATTATTTCTTGTGATTAATGGTAAAATAATAATTAGATAAAACTTTGTGATCTTTTGAAATATGTTTTCTGTTTTAATTAAATCTTTACTAAGTCCTACTTACTTAAGGTATAACATATTTTTGAAACATGTTGAGCAATTATAGCACTCAAATTTCAGATTTCACACCTTAGTATTTTACCCACTGCGATCATACGTGTAGGTGAAGGGCACGAAAAATAAAATAGAGCCTGTAGGCATATTCACATTGTATGAAGCTTGTTAGATGCTGTATTTAACTTTATATCATCAGCGGAAAATCGATAAATTTCACGCTACCCTATTCATTGTCAGAGTACAAGTTTTCACCGCGAGCCTTTTATTTTACGGTTTATGATTCTGTCGAGTCACATACGAGAACGTGATTGTCATGCCCGGGGTATTAGCGGCCATTTTTGCCTTGTGATTAAACATTAGTAAGGTAATTTGTTGGTGACTGGATTTTTGTAATACCAATTTGTTACAACCATATTTTACTCTTATCCGGGGATAAAAACAACTCAAACTCAATATAAATTTCTTTATCTATTTAGGTAAAAATTGTAGGTACACTTATGAAACCAAAATTGGATGCTATCAGGTCACAGTCCACCAGTAAGCCTTGTTCAAATAAAGAACCGGCAAGAAACTCTGCAATGCCACAGAAGCCCCATTGAATATGAGTATTTAATTTCATTAACCAAGTCAGAATACAGTTTTGGTTAACCAAGATCATGAAAAAGAAATAAAAAGTAAGACTTTTACCAGTACAGACTTATAAAGATAGACTAAATAGAGAGAAACGTTTGGATGCTTTAATATATGGGAAGAGTTGGTATCTCCTGTAGGTATTTCCTGTAGGATCTAAAGACGCATAATTAATTTTGTTACGCTCATAGTTAATATATTTAAGAACAATTTCGTGGTGAAATAGAAGAAAAAGAATCGATTGTGACTCCCCGTGACCGGTTGTGGACGCAAGTGCTACTCTGAAGACCCACGAGAACATCGTAAGGGCGCGCCGTACCTGAAGCACTGATCGAGCAACATTATCAAGTAATAAGCGATTCAAATACTTGAAATTGTGGGTTTTATAGGGTCATGTTGCGAACGGTTGCTTTCCTACTCTTAGCCTTGATATTAGTCACAGATACTCCTTTTTTTCTTTTTCTCAATTGCTCCCGAGGGATGTAAAAATAAAGCGTTACAAGGGGGGCTTACAGTCTTACACACCTTTTTAAGCGTTACAGGCAAGATGTAAAGTTAACGATATAACGTTAAATTGGATCGTTTACGTAATATGTACAATTTTGTGCAAAAATTTCACTGTGATAATAGTTTTGTATTGTAACTTTTTAGTGATAAATCTTGGATCAAGACAAGTGTTTTTTTTTCAAAATACTTTGTAAGAACTTCTCAGGGATAGGCGTTTTTTTGGAACATTGATAATCGTTCTAACAAACTCGGAAGTAAAGCTTGAGTTCGTAGTAGTAGAAGAGGAATAGAATGCTCCTGGAAATTTTCATTGCCAAACAACCATATGGCTTACCTGATGATTGTCCCACACCCAGTAGACAACCCAGTTATCATCCCTAACCTAATCCCTATAATAATATACACCTTCTTTTACGAATAAGAATTTACTTTGTAAACTGCTTTGACTAAACATATCCTGGCAGGGTCGCCATGAAATAGGACGAAGTAGATATGCTTGGGGTTGTGATAATAAAACCCAGTAGTTTGTGGTAACATGTTGTATTGTCAGAGGTTACAACACAACAGAGCGATTATAATTAATTACAGTAAATATATATTACTTAACTAATTGTATTTCATATGCTATGTTGCAGAGCGAAACGTTAAGTTACAGTGCAAGTATAAATACGGGTATACCACACTTACAACATTATCTTAGTTTTTCAGTTATGTCTGATTTCATTTTATTCAAATTAATTAGATTGTATGTAGAGTGTAAAAGTGTATTTATCTGTGATGTATTACTGTTGAGCGCAATCAAATTATTCAACGTACTTACTTATTGCATTTTGTTAAGGGGTAAAGAGTAATCATCATCACAGCCTTTATTTTTCAACCCACTGCTGAGACACAAGGTCTCTCCTTTTCAAAGAAGGAAGTAGGCAATAGTCCGCCACGCTTGCCTAATGCGGATTGGTGGATGGAGTATAAGGTGATCAATACCCCTTTGCTGATCCATTACGTTTAAGACACGTTAAGTAAACAGTAATACATATAAGGTAATTAACATTTAAGCATTTAGTTTGTCTGAAAATAAAAGTGATAATAAAACTTCACAGGTACCTACATAGTTAAAAATTACAAAATTAATGGTCTGTCAAAAATAATATGTGTATAACGGCGCGTGGTATTGTCTATCGTAAATGTTTTATTATAGCGGGTATCCCCGAATGGAGTTGTGACTGTCATGACAGTTGGACATTATGGTATATGTCAACGGTGAGCAGACACAAAACCATTGGCTCTAATCCAACATAATTTCAGAAGTATTCAGGTATTTTGTATTGAAAAGGAACTTCAGCATCATACTAGCGTGTACCCAATGCGCCGGAGCTATTATTTTATTCCTGTGTGGTTTGGCACAACGTAAGCGCAACGTAGGCAAGACGTCCCTTCCTCGGCGATCCGACATGTATAATATTTGAATTTTCACACTAATTACCTAGCCCAAATTAAGTATCATTAAGAACTTGTGTTATGAAGGTATACTAGATAATGTAAAAATATTTCCATAAAAGAACATATATGATGGAGAGTTGAATTAAAATAGCTGCACGGCCATAAATACCGCACGCTTTCAGGAAAGGACAATCACCTGGGAACATTTATCTTCGTCGAGGGCCTGTCGTGACGTGAACAAGCATGCAGTTCTACTGCGGTAGCTGTTTTCCACATTATCTGCTGTAAACATCGTATATTTTCTACCCACAAATAGTTACGTGCGTTTTAGCAATCGTAAATATTATAGAACTAAGTACGCGGCTAATAATAAGAAAATATATACTTAATATTCTTCCATGCTTTGGAAGACACGTTAAGATTATCGAGAGGTTTCTAGAGTAAGTTGGAAAAAAAAACAACTTGCATCAGAGGCCAGAATGGATTTTTTTTTGTTTTTGTTTTGTTTTACGAGATGGCAAACAATCTTGCAGCCCACCTGATGTTAAGGGGTCACCGCCGCCTATAGACACTTGCAATATTAAGTGTAAATGACTTAACACCGCAAGTGCGTTTGCCATCCTGGGGACTAAGATGATAGGTATGCCCTCCAGTAATTACACTCATTATTGATTAAACTCTGACATTCGCTTATATAAGTAGGTTAATAACAAACAAGATAAAAACTAAAATTAATGTCTTTTTTTATGTAAAACTATCACCTCAAAAGAATCACGTCGCACAGTGATCAATTATGAGATATTAGGTGGATAATATTCAAATTTGACATTGTGAGGTTAGTTAAAACAAATTATCTCTATGCGATTAGGGGTACTTACTTCGTATTCTTGTTTAATATGAACGGTTGAAGGTAAGTCATAACTGAGATATCAGCTAGTGAATGCAGTGTTCTTGCTTATTGTATTGATTTGTTTAATTTACTTCATGTTTTCACGCACAGTTATCTAATTGTTGTGACTTAACAGTGCATTATTGCGCATTAATAAATATGGTACACATTAATAAAGGTATGTGCTTCATTTCGTATAACACTTAGTAACTGTTAATTGTTATATTAATTTAGAAAAAATATTTAAAAACTAGCTTAAAATTTAGCATTTTTTTATATTTTAAAGCCTGCATCTTACGAGGAACATATTAGAACATAGACATTTTTACACTATTAGATAATTGGAAGTCTATATTATAGTATTCAAGTAAAAAAAGTACCCCTGCCTGAACAAACTTCATTTTTACAGGAAACGGTGGTACAGTTAAAAATTCCGATTTGTTTAATTACCTCAAAAAACACCCACCAATTAAACCTGCAACTAAGAAATGTAAAGATATGTTGTTGAACTATATTTATGAGGTCATTGGAGTATCAGATTTGACAACACAGCAACAAAATGAGTTACGAAATTCAGTACATAGCTTTTGTTTATCAGCTTCCATAAATTGGATTAAAATCCGCAAAGATGTTTCCAAATTCGAAAAAAAATATCAGGATTGGTTGTGTAAATGCAGAATAACATCTGGAGATTATAATATTGAACAGCCTTTAACTAGGTCTGTAGGTAGAGGACGCCTAAAAAAGGATTTCGTGGATTTGGGTGAGAGAACTAAGCGTAGAAGGTTAAAAGACGAAGTATCGTCCAGAGGTGAAGAAGAGTTGCGCCTAGCAGCTGAGATAAAACTTCATTCAGTCGGAAAACGTAGGGCTTCTTCAGCACTTCATAATATTTCATCATCTCCTGAATGTACTGTTAAATACACGAGACAGTCTACAAAATGATATTTCTTATTCGGCAAAAGAAGCACTAGCACCTTTTACTCAATTAAAATTAACGCGTCTTCAGTAAGTATATTGAGCTAAGGGCATCAGCAATACGAAAAACATTTACAGAAATTGTATTTATCCTGCAGAAGTCGTTAAATTATTAGAACAAACTAAATTGGATACAAACGAGAAAGGACTTTCACACTATTTTTTTTGTATGTTAGATTCTCAAATACTGAATTTAATAAAGATTTTTTTATTTTATTATTAATATTTTCAATAACAGTATAAGATCATTGTAATTCCAAGTTAAAATATTTTTGTCATCCTAAATTGTAATTATTGATCACTGTGCGTCGGGAGCTTAAGAAGCGTCCATATGATAGCGCTTAGTCGAAGTGTTGGGTTCTAAACCCATATCATACTTTTCAGTTCACTTCGAGAACTGAAAAGAACTTACATACTTAGCCTTGTTTTAGTTGGAAAGAATAACAGGGTCTTAAATTCATGTACGAAAGCAAACCGTATACGAAATTAGTTTCGATTGCTCCCAATTTTACGTATTTTTGAAACATTAGAAATGTTAAAACTCGAATCTTATATAACATTCTTCATTTCATGCAGAAAAAATAAAAACCGGAAGGCCATAACTCGTTGATTTCAGAAACCGGTAATGAGTTACGGGGAAACGGAACGTAAATTAAAAGTTATAATATCACTGTCAGTGGTTTGATTTTCTACTGGTAGAATATCGGCAACGAGTGGGTCAGACCACTCATTGCAATATTCAGGAGTATGAATATTCAAGAAAAACGATTTTAGGTAGTCTCATATGAATCTTGCGATTTCATACACGATTTGGAATTCTAATGATTCAAAAATGCGTCTCCTGGTCTCTTTAAAATTTAATTTAATTGTATCTGTATATTTTAATCACAGAACTAAAAAAATCGGGAGTGGTCTCCCCTTGACTTTCTCGTATACCGGAAACGACTCAAAGATTGATAGAAACCTTATATTTTGATGTCAAACATGCATGTTAAATTTTGGTCACCCATCCGAGTACCGACCGCGCACTTTGTTGCTTAACTTTCGTGATCGACGACTCAAAAGTTGATAGAAACGTTATATTTTGATGTCATATATGCATGTTAAATTTGGTTGCAATAAGTTAAAGCATACTCGAGTTATCGTGCAGACACAGACATAATTCCAAAAAGGGTATTTTTGGACTCAGGGAGGTCCAAAACGTGTAAATCCGTCAAAATCTCTGTTACAAGGCTTTGTCTATACTACGTATATGAGAAAGTAAATATATTTTATATTGCTTGTTCAAAGTAATTCATTACAGGATCTATCAATAAACATCCCGAAAATCTGCCTCAAACCAACGGATCTTACTTCTCAAGTACTATTGGCACAATTCAAAAGTCAGATTGGAATTTAATTATCACTAACTTCCGAATAATTTAACAGACCCAAATAATTACGTTGAAGCAATTATTGATAGGACTTCGTAAATCAGAGTGTTAATAGCTCAAAGCGATTGCCAATCCCCTTCAAAGATATCCGTGCTAGCTTAATGAATCATGATTGCAGTACCGATAGTGGAGTGAACGAATGGCTGTGTGATGTCGATAAACCGGCGTTTGAGAGCCGTGAAGTGTGTGATCTGTGTGACACACTCCCGGCAAAATGTTTAGGGGAATAAATCATGTTTGTCACAATAGCCATTGCTTTGTATGTTCTTAATGAAAATTAAGTACTACTACTTGTTTTTTATAACTATTTACTAACAAACTTCATCGCTTCTATCCTGATACCTGTTTCAAATAAGTTCCCATATATATGTCGGAATATGGCCGACATGATTAATAAAATGACCCAGAAATATCAAGACTCCTGTTATTCCGAACAAAAGGAGCCTGTCTCTCGTAACACAGGGCAACCTTATACGAGAGCGGTTCAATATTTGTAATATGCAAGTGCTACCAAATAAATAACATTTCATTTCATTTCAAAATTCCAATTTGAGCTTCACTTATTTGTAGCAAAACACTTTTACTACAAATAAAAATCAATTGGTTAATTATAAATCGTCAGAAATTAATAATAATAATTAATTCGATTAACAAATTAATTATCCAAAAGCGTCTAGGATAAGCTAAGAGCAAGGTACAACAAATGCACCGTGTCGCGCCAGAGTCAAAACTGACTTGTCGTTTTTTTTTTGAATTCTATTGCAGATTGTCTCTGATGACATTTTCTGCGTCACCGGGTTTTTAAGAAGGGGGGGGGGGTCCTCAAGCCTGTAGGTCGAACGTTCCTAGGGGATTACTGGGCGACCGAGCATCTCCCCCGTGGGGAGTCTCTCGACCACCTAGCGTCTCTACGGCGTCCGTGTCGGAAGGGGCTGACTCGTCGCGCCGCCGTCCGTTATGTTATACCGTAGCGGAACAAGTTTGAGTGGTAGGAAAACTCGAACGACAAAACGCGCGCTGCGCGCTGATTGGTTTGCGCCTGGTGGCGCGACATTACGTCATTTAGAATGACGGGTCTATCGGAAATATAAAGATATTCATAAGGCCCGCCTAAACGGCCACGTATTATAAGGCGAAGCAAATGTTAAAGCTGTATATTTTCTGTTCATAGTATTCATAACATTCTGAATAAACGCTTCTTAATTTAATACTCAAGAGTTCATCCTCAATACTTAACAAAGTTATTCTGTTAAAGTTCAAATAAAACATCCAAACGCAATTCCATTTGTAAATGCAAAAGTACTTCAATGCTAAACGTGTAATCAGCAAACATTTTCGGTTTAGCATCCGAAACGACGTAGCGAGGTGATAATGGTTCAAAGTGATTGCTAATTTCATCTCGAAGAAATCCTATTTGCCTTGCGCCTGTCTAACGAACCGTGATGGTGTCAGCTGCCTCATCAGACGGCTCGGAAAAAAGATCTGCACGTAAAAGGAAGGCGTTCGACGCATTACGTCGGCGCTGATAAATGCGGTGGAACGTAAAAGAGAAATGGCATATAGGCTTAGGAACACAGTGCTGCAGAACTTGGCAGTCAGAAACATTTTTCGTTTATTACACACGAAGGTATTTGATGTGCTTGAGAGTAGTACACACTAGAGCATTTTCTCGAACATTCCCATGTTAATGTTTGTTATGAACGGTATAATACTTCAAAGTATTTTTACACTGAGCCTGACAAACAACTACGCTGCCAGCATCGTTATATTATGTCAGAAATAGGTAAGATTGTTATCGTGGAATACGCCATAAATTTCTTGTGAATAAATTAGGGTTCTGATAAATATATACATCATATTATTTTATATACATTATAATTAGAAATTATAATAGTATTACGTTTATGAAAATATTTAAATAGGATGTCTCAAGGTGACCGCTAGTATAAAGCAAACATTGGACCAATACTGTGGACGGTGTGTGTTGTTGTAAAGAAAAATTTAAAACCAGTGCAATTATTCATATGCACATTAGTAACAATCGACTTTGAGGTTGTCGGTTATTTAAATTACATGTTGTATAAGAGTAGCATACCTATCTATTTGTGAATGCTGGATTTTGCCAAGCCTTGCCAATCATTCAGCACAACGAGCCCTCGCCCAAGGTGGCACGTTCGGTCGTAATTGTGTGAACAAAGAATATGATGTTTCGGACGTACTTAGGTAACCTATCGAAGTTGGCTTGGCAACGACTTCAAAACTACAGTAGGTAACAACCTAAAATTGTAATAACATTTTATTTTTACACTTTTTGAAGCCATTTTAACTTATTTTTATGTTGTTTATTTTTACGATGCATAAACTCCAGAGAACATCCTTAACAAAGCCTTAATTGATTTAGGCACAAATTTTTTTTTTTTTTTTTTCACGCTCACTCCAATTAATTATCTAGCCCGAAGTAAGTATCAACGAATTGTGTTACGGATAGATAACGGACATTTTTTTTTATATATACATATTACATAATTTTTTTTTAAATATTTTTATGAATAAACTTAAATAAATATATAAACAACCATGACTTGCAAACAAATGTTCGTGTTCATCACACAAATATTTGCCGCTACCAGGATTCGAATCCGCCAAAGGTAAAGTTTGTAGACTAGATGGCATTTCTCTTTACGACTTAAGGTCGTAGCACACCTATATCGCCTCTTTACACTATGAAAAAAAGGCGATGCGCTACTAACCGTAGCAGTTTCGTAGCCGCTATTTCATAGCGTTCATACAAAAAGAGGCGAGGTGAGAGCTATGACCTTTAGAGCCCAATAAATTACATAAAACCGCATGATGAAAAAGATATCCCTAGCTTCCCATCATCAGGAACTAACTTGGTTACAATAGAACCACCTCAGGAGTATACACAACCTATCGAATAAAAATAGAATTTTGAAAATCGCTTTACAACTGACAGAGGTATCGATAATAATATAATAATAATAATTTTTAAATCTTTAAATGTTATATTTTTAATGTAATATAATTTTGTATATGTTTCAAATGAAATAAAGGAGATAATAATCATAATAATAATCTTTATTGACAGAAATGGTACAAACATAACGTAAAGTCACTGATCTCTGAACTAGGTATAAAAATACCTGTATCTCAGGAGATCATCACTGATCTCTGAACTAGGTATAAAAATACCTGTATCTCAGGAGATCAGCGCCCTCTTCCACAGATGAACATTCATAAAAAAATACATACAATGGAAAATAGAATCCGCTCCTTTTTGTAAGTTGGTTCGAGCTTCATAAGATCTGCTCAGAGTTTTGCTACAAGTAAATGATTTAGTGTATACACAGCTTGATACATAGGGATGCTTTTACCGTGTTAAAACTCGGCCTAGCGTGGAGTAGCTATTTCAGCTTTGGGAAATGTCCATTTTAGCATTTAATGTTCAGCTCTATGTTTTTAAGTGAGGCTTTAAAATTGGAAATTCGAATTAACTTTCGAATTTTATTGAATTTTTAAATCTATAATAAATCTAATCTACTTTAAAAAAAATCCCTTTCAATCACTTTATATGTTAAAACTTAAACTCCTGATCATTCTTTTATGTAAATAAAAATGGGAATGAACGTGATTAGATTACCTTGTAAAATGCCTGACGTTTTAGCTGGGTTACACCGACCGTGGTTAAAGGAGTTGTGACCCAGCTGAAACGTCAGGTGTTTTGCAAGGTAATTTTACATATGATAATCATCCAACGCGAAGGTTTAAAAGTGATCATTATTTTATGTATAACTACCTATCATTATTTTAAATGGAATTCAGTTATTTAAAATCGCTAAAGAGTCTATTTTATTTAAAGTTATACTTATTTAATAGACTGCTAATTCAGACAAATTTTATTATAATTCAATATATGTATTATATTTTCAATATATGTTTTCCATTTTGCTGTGCAATAAAAGATTTCTCTAACTTTAACACATTATGAAACAATGTAAAAAAGATAGCTTGACATAAAATGTCAGTGCCCTATTTATCGGAGCTGGTTATCTCCGCAATCAGTAGTGCAATACGGGCTTGATTGAGTCGAAACATCAGGGGAGTGCCGCGGTCAGATTAACATATAAACGGCGCAATGTTTCGCTCGAAATATTACGATATCAGACCCAGGAAAAACAGAAATTGAAACCAGGCATATAGAATACTGATGATGTCAATGTAACAGAGATAAGGCACAGTAGAGTCAGATATTAACTAGTTCTGACGTGTAGTTTTTCGTCGGGTATCCAAAGTCCCAGATTCGATTAGGGTACAAAGTGCTCGTTTGGTAGATGCGATTCGCATGATCAAGTATTCTGAAAAGTTTTTATTCTCCTTATCACCCTTTTTCCTCCCATCCATAATAGAAACATGTATGCCAGACTGAGTCACTGATTGTAGCTGAAATTTAAACGCAAACATTTAGGCAACTCAATATATCGCACAGTTTAGAAACATAACTCTTAGCTAGTATATGTGTACTATCCTTCTTACAACCCGTCCTTCAAAAGAGATGTCAAAAAATACTTTGCGAATCGGAAAATCCTGTCTTCATCTGCATTCCTCTTACCATCGAGTCATTTGTTAGAGTTCTTATTTTAAAATATATTTAAATAATTTTTATAATATTTGTTGTGTTATGTTTTTAATATTTTTTAAACGTACTACAATAATCGGTGTACTTTATTATTTTCTGTGTATAAAACACTGTTTCAATTCTCATTCCATGTCACCCCTCGCGAATCGATATCTCAAAACCACGACTGAATTTCCCCTCACAATTGCAATATTAAAAACGTGAATAGCCCGGAAAAATTGCAGCGAGAAATTAATCTTTCGAGGTACAAAGCATAGAAACCGTCAATTATTTATTCATCCAATCATTTTCCTCGACTGGCTTTGAATGCCGGTTTCGCTTGTTTGTATGTCTGAACAAAGCCAAGTTGCCCATATTTTAATGCAAAGGATTTCTCACAACAAAATATTATGTCGTATATTTCGTCTGTGTTTATAATGACGTCGCCATTACTGTACTACGCAACCATAGAACATTATATTTTTTTTAAACAATATTAGTGGTCAGTGCCTTGTCTGTGTGGTTAACATTGTCGTTTGAGACTTTTTACGGGTTAATTTAATACCATGCTACCGGTTGGCTTGGCTTTTCATTTGGGTCAAACTAAGGTCATGTTATTGCGTTATCAATTACTGATTTTGGAACGATAAAAATTTATAGGCTCACCGCTGACGAAGTACCTGGCGGAAGTACCGGAGGTTACGGCTTACGCGCGCACACTATCAACGTTCCATTATGGTAGAGGAGAGGAGAGAGTAGGAGAGAGAGAGAGAGAGAGAGAGAGATGTAGGAAGGTATTCATAATAATGTTTTACGAAACGATTATTTACTATTTTATTGGTTTTTATTTGTTTTTAACTAACTTTATTTACGTGGTAGAACATTCATCATCAACATTTTATGTCATCTATTTCGAAACTAACATATTTCCTTCCAAGAAACTCTATATGAGTTTTTTATGCTCATCTTTTATTAAATCGCTATCAAAAATCCATAAGAAATATTAAATCTTATTTGACCGAATGCAGCAAATAAAATTCGAGTCACAGTCCCCAATTTACTGAAGCACAGACAGATTTGCTTGGAAGCAGTTGTACAAAGAAACTTGGCAAGCGCACTACTGTACAATATTTTTCATCGAAATAGTGCGATGGCGTCACTCCAATGTCAATACAACTAGAAGTGCTTCACTCACAGAATTTCATATCTAAATGCGATAACTGAAAAATTGCAAGGAAAACTTTCTCATTGAAGGAAATATATGGACTCGGATGCGACGTGGTGTTCTAGAGAAATGCAATGAGAAATGTATATTCAAATTGAAAGTGTTTCTTATTCGCCTCGGAGACGCTTTTTGATAAATTACCTATGCGATACCAGTCGCAAATTTTTCGTTTACACTTTTCAGAAAAACAAACGAATATATTGAGTCGATGTGTATGTGCGACTGTATGGCACCTTCATTGAACTGCAAACATCAAAATTAATCAAGTGATTATAAGAGCGTATAGCCTGAGGTATAGCCTATCTGCGCCGATCGGTGCGTTCGCTAAAAGTATAAAAATTGGGAGTGGTCTCCCTTTGACTTTCTCGTATACCGGAAACGACTCAAAAGTTGATAGAAACCTGATATTTTGATATCATACATGCATGAAAATTTTGGTTGCAATAAGTTAAAGCATACTTGAGTTATCGTGCTAACGCACAGACACTTTGATATAAAAAATAAATAACAAGGAACCATAATTGGTTAGATTATTTTTGAAGTTAAATTGGCTGTTGCGCATTGTGGGCAGGTTTGAACATTCTTCTTTTAATTGAAATGTACGTTTTTTCGACGCTTTTATGGTAAAGGAAACCTGCACACACCTATGAAAAAATTCTTAGGTTGTGTGTGAAGTCGACCAATCCGAACTTGGGCAGCGTGGTTGACTAAGGCCTATTCGCCTCTAATGTGGGGTAGGCTCGAGTCCGTCGGTGGGGACATCACCTATAATATGAGCTGTTGGAAAATGAATGAATGTGATACTCAATTAAAACGCGAGTTAAATCCGTTAAATTTGTTTTTTTTACAATTTGTAGTGCACGCACAAACCTAAGAGAAAGTTATGTAAAAAAATGTGCAGGTAAGACAATTTTCAGATCTGAAAGGGTTAAAAAGAGATAAAAAAAATATATAGATACTTCTCTTTTCGTTTCCATTATTAAAAGCAATATCAAAATATTACAAAACTTTTATTGCGAACCGCTCGTTCAAACTCTAAGTATAAAGTCCGGGAAGGAAAATTACTGTATAAAATAGATTAAAACATCATCTCTCTCCTAACCCTTTTGTCTCTTTCAAATAAATCTTCATTTTTACAGAATTCAATATAGAACAGCGCGCTTGTTATCGAGTTGATGTATTTTTTTATTTTCCTTTTCAAAAAAGAGTTAAACCGGATCCCGGCTCGCTGCCAGACGGACTATGGTTTGTTTTAGTATCTCCTGTTCTTTTTTCCCTGTGATCAAGTGCGGTTTCCAAACGTGTAATTTGTCAATACACCGAAGTGCGCATACAGAGTTTGCTAGTTTTGGAAGTAACGGGGTTACTTTTTCAAGTTACTTGATATTGAAATTGCTGGTGAGTTGGAATGTTCTAGAGAAATTTTCGTACTTAGGCATTCGAAAGTAATCTAATTAAATAAGAATGTATCCAGAATATTTTATTAAAAATAGATAATTTTTTTACGTAGCTTTGTTCGATACTAGTTGTTATTATAAGCTACTAACGCCTACATCTCTTTTGGTGAAATATGTGCACGATGAATTAAGTGAACTCGCTGATCTTGCGCCGCGGTTAGAGAAAAGGAAACATTATGACCATGAGAAAGGGATGGATCGATCTCGGGCATCGGCATTCTCTTGTGGTTCATATTTTTGGTAGTCAGGAGAAAAATCTTTGATTTTAAAATAAAAATGTTTTGGGGTTTTCAACATATGTAATTTTACACTTATTACCAGAATGTTTGTTCGAAACTTTTGCTAGCTATAATTTTATACCGAAAATCAACCTAAGCGTCCAAAATAAAACCTTTGTTTATTCGTTAAATAGGCAATGCTTACTAAAATTTATTATAATAAGATTTTATTTGTTTGTCAAAAAGTTCGTCGTAATAGACCCGCACTTTAAAATTATATTGCACCTGAAGTGTCGGTAACGGTTTTATTGTTCGCTTTTAATTTTCCTTCGTATGTGAAAAAGAATTCTGCTGTACCTATTGTTCCATTTAATTTTTTTTTATCTGTCATTATTGTTCAAAATTTTAAAATGGCAACATTAGAAGGAAGTTAAAAATTAGTAACATTTACAGAGACATTGAGAGGTAGGTAACTGACAGCGAGCATGTATTGAGAATTTAGGAAGAAAGGAAGGTCAATGGAAAATTTTTAAGACTGTGTGAAAGGTACAAGGAAAGAAGCTAACATTGAGATTCTTTTTTTCTATAAAAAAGTAATATTAATGTTTTACTAACATATTACTCGTGTTAACCTCTCGGTGGTTCAGGTCAGTAGTCTAATGGCGGCCGGGGATCGATCTTCGTTCACACAGAAACCGATTCCACCGCCCTACTGACACTTCTCGTCAAAGACGATAACAGCTGATTGAGGAGTGGGTATGGAAGAGGAACACAATATCGCACCTTAGGAAACATAGGGTCACTTCTGCATGTTTTCCAACTTTACAGGAAGAGCATAATTAGATTTCTTTTGACGTATTTTTTAAATAACTCTGAACTGATTTAGAGCACTAATGTCGTTTTCACAGTCTTACATTGATCAATTCTTGACGGATAATGGGCACTATTAAAATAGAATACTTAAAGACGTTTCTGAGAAACATGCCCTAAACTGCGGAGAGGGACACCAAAAGTGACTTTTTGTTGCAAATCGCTAAAATATTTTATTTCAGAAATGGCCCTTTAAAAAGAAAAGCGACGTTATGTCAATCTATTTATTTAAGTCGTAACTTGCCGTAGTGCCTCTATATTAAAAATACAGAATATTACACTTCAGCTGTTAAGACACTACTCACTAAAGGAGACGTTACATTTCAAGCAAACCAACCAAAAATTACATAACATCTCTTTCGCTCTCAAAACGATGTTGTTTAAGCGATTGTCATCTTTTTTTACTGTGTAGTCGATTATCGTGGTGTTTTCTGCAATAAGTCGTTTTTGTAAAAAAAATGCATAAGTGATCCTTTGTTCCTAAAGGTGCCATATATCATAGCTGAAATAAAATTAAGAAGAGACCAGAAAAATGCTCGTAAAACTCTGAGAAGGTTGATTTGTTTTAGTGTTTGAAATAATTAAATAGTTGGATTATTATTTACTACAACGTAACTTCATATGTCCCATTTGACTCACCCAGCCGTAAAACAGAAATCTAATTAAAATCAGTGCATTCCGTTGGCGCTTGCGAGCGTGCAGTCCATCTGTTAAACAAACCGGGGACTGTAAATCAAATGTTGGTAAATCGGTCTATCAGTCCCGTTGGAAGCAATTATACGGAAAGAAGCTGAAGCAATGAAACTTATGTGGTACAGTCGCTTTGATTAAACTTAGAATGGTCTCATCAAGTGTGAGTCTTGTAGTAAATCATTCTTTAGTGTGTTTGAAATGAGAGCATGGTGAAAAGTTGATTGTACTAGGAGAAACGTGGGTTTTCCAAGAAGACGTAGAAATATTTTATAAAGTGATGTTCACATTATGATTATATAGCAACTGTCATCGTGATCTAGTAGTTTGCCCTATCGATATCAGATTCACCTGACTGCCTGATTTCTAAACTGCCACCATCATGTAAAAGTCTGTTAGCATAAGCAATATAATTCGATAGTTAATGGGGAGATAGTCAGTCCATCAGTGGTTGCTTCGGTTGAAGATAAAATAGGATGACTGAAAGAAGATTGATGTACAGAATATATGAATCGAATGAAGGTCGACACCACCTAAAAAGAAATTCTTAGGTTGTGTGTGAAGTCGACCAATCCGCACTTGGCCAGCGTGGTTGACTAAGGCCTAATCGCCCCTAATGTGGGGTAGGCTCGAGCCCCTTGGTGGGGACATTATATGAGCTGTATATGATGAATGAAGGTTGAGATGCGTTACGGCGAAAACTGAGCAAACTTTTGGAACAAAATTTTACAGATGGGTTAATAGGTACCCGAAATATGAGGGCATGTGAGGACCGTGACGAGAGTATATGAAGCGAAATTAATATAAATTAAGGAGTGATCACTTTGGTGATATGGGATTTTTTGTAGAATTGCACCTCAAAACAGTTCAGAGCGAGTGACGTTGCTGGGGTTCGTTTCGTGAGGTTATTGTTGATCTTGAGCCTTATGGATGACGGGACTTACAGACTTTTGAGTAAGCTAGAGTTTTAGGAACTTCAGTGCCTATTACAGTAAAACGTAGATATTACTCACTATTTTATATTGAACACACGCTTTCCGAGTTAGTTTAAATGAAAAGGTAATTAAATTTATTGTAATAGAAGCAAAATATGCTCGAACCGAAGACATTGCCGTTATCAATTATACCGGAAAAGTCACACTTGATTCACGAAATAGTGACGGAGCGAAAGCGAATTTAACTCGTTAAGCTCAAGTTTTAATTGAATCTACCTCCGAAGCTTCGATGGATACTTTTCTAATTACTCAAGGCAAACAGATTTTGGGCGAATATAGATTACGACGATTATGGAAAACTTACTTTAGGTAGCTAGTAAAATTGAATTTAATTATTGGTGGTAAAGGTACTTTGGGAAACGCCTTTTGCATAATGGTAGTATTATTCAAAAAATCGGGAATGGTCTCCCCTTGACTCTCTCGTATACCAGAAACGACTCGAAGGTTGATAGAAACCTTATATTTTGATGTCACACATACATGTTAAATTTTGGTCACCCATCCGAGTACAGACCACGAACTTGGTTGCTTAACTTTGGTGATCGACGGCTCAAAATTTGATAGAAACCTTATACTTTGATGTCATACAAGCATAAGCACACGGGGCGATCGTGAAACGCGTTTAAAGCGCGTATACGCGCAGATACAGCGATACAGACGCACTGTAGTCGCTTATAGTTTCCGCGTTTTGATCAGATATTCCTCGTCAGTTGTGCAATTTTGTGACGCGTTTGTATCAAATTCAAAGCGCTTCAAACTAGTTTCTAACACGTGTTCCTGATCCCGCATCGTCTGTGCATTTAAAATACGCCCTATGCTTATGAGGCGCATGCTCGCGTTTCCTACAAACTAGCTCTATAGAAACTTGGTAAGGTAATGTGGATCTTATTTGATTCGATTAGCAAACAATATCCAGAGAAACATAAAAACACAACACTACCAAAAGAGATTTTTTTATTGAGATTGCTACCTACTTACACTACCCTTAGGCAGGCACTTCAAATTTCAATGAACTACTGCTAATTCGCTAAACTTTCATCCTCCATAAAATCTTAAAACTAATTTACTAGAAATTTTCGTGTTTGGTATGTTATGGTACTAGCTGCTTTGAGATCTCCATATTGATAGACGATTGGAAATAACGTTTGATAAAGCTTCTTGTAAAATGAAGATATTAATAGGTACGAGTATAACCCTAATTATAACTTCTTTGGTATCAAGTACCTACATATGAAGAGTAAATTAATATATAAGCCTTTTACCACAGTGGAGTAAAATGTTAACGTTTTCCGAAACTTACTCAAAAATTACGTCTGTAGCAGATTACGCTTCCTACCATTTTAGTATCGACTTGAATAATGGATTCTCTAATACAAACAATTTTACTCGAAAGCGCCCACAAGCCTACTAATCTTCTATTCACCGTGCGCGAATCCTATTTGCCAACTTTCGATTGGGTTCCATTGTTCTGGAGGATGACCTACATAATTAATTTGGTCGAAAAGCCTTTGCTCCAAACTCAAATAAATTAAACAGCAATACTTGGGAGGAATTTGATTTTATTTGATCGTCTAGCAACCTTAGGGCTTTAGAATAGATGCTATATTACTATGCATAATCTTAAAATACTAAGCACAACGACCCTTAATACTACACACATGTAAACGTCTATCACAGTGATTGAGTCGGTTATAATGGAAACTTGTTACAGCTGCTGATTACTTTATATTGGGTTAATTTTATAGATATCGATGCAAAGTTTCTAAATTCTGGAATTGAAATTGAATGCGGCGAAACTAAATGAATAAAAGATGTAGTCGCAGTTCCTATATCCAAATGTATAGAAAAACCTAAAAAAACTAATACGCGAAGCATCATAGTCGAGTCAGAAAGCCACACGAAAGACAAGAACAACGTTCTCATCAGGGTTTGGTACTTGCGTCGATCCCACACCATGTCATGATGTAGGATCGACGCAAGTACCAAACCCTGCTATTCCAATAGCGAATCTAAATGGGTCCATATTGGCTCACATAATATTCTAAATCCTACTCTTTGTCTTACTACCGATTTGTGTTCATAATAATCACTCTTCATAATTTTATTTTTCATACTATTTTTATTCATACATTTTTATTACTACCAACGGAGCTCATAACAGTTAGTGATCATATTTTTTTTATTAATACTGTTGCTACCAAGAACCCTTTTAAATACATATATTTTTTTTTTAGATCTTTTTTCTTCATAACTTTCAATCAAAATAAATCAATTATTTCTTTATTTATGACAACTATTAAAACGCCCTAAAGTCGCTTTTGGCACTCACTGTGTCTGTGTCGCTGTGTTTATGTCAACCTAACTCGCTCGTCGCTTCGCTCCTCGCTAACCTATTGTTCTTTTATAATAATAATTTTCGATACTAAATGATTATGAGTTTCAATCATTAGCATAGAAAAATATATGAAAATAAATATTAGTAAATACTAAGTGTATGATTAATGATATAAGAATTTCAATGATTATGTTTTTAAATATGTAGTTTTTAATTTTTTTATGAAGAATGATCATTATGGTTTTAAATGGTATGAGAAATATTTTCGGACCTCCAATGATAGGAATTGAAAAGTTATGTAAGAAAATGCGCACCCAATCTAAATATGGAGAATCCAGTCAGCAAATCGTTATACTTACGTTGGTGTTTAAAGTAGCGTGTCTCCTGTGGCCCTTAACTGTAACTTATTGGATCATTCAGGGTGAAATTGAAAATGTTTTCTCATTGAAACAAGTTGATTGGATTATTTTGTACGCCATGTTCACATTTTGATTGGACTCGATACGTAAACTTTCCAATTTATTATAAATGGTTTCCTCTTCTGTATTTATTTCGTGGACTTGAGATGAAGTGGATCTCATGGGAGACATTATGCCCTGTAACTGTGTTCTCAAATTAGCTTTTTTAAATTATTTTAATTCAACCACTTAAGAGTACCAGTCATCCAAAAATACAGATATTCTCATCAGCAACATTACTAACCTATCATAGTCCTATCCCGATAACGTATTTATAAAAGCATCTTATATTATTTATTACAATAAAGTTAAAATACGCACGGCATCAGTAGAGTTAATTTTCATGAAAATCATCTTTAGCAATTTATAATGCAAACTCATTAAAATTTTACCTAAATATGTATTTGAATTCTAAACTACGTTCTGTTTATAAAACAATGCAAACAAAACTTTCCTAATATATTACATTTTCCATACCTAATTGTAGGTACTACAAGAATAGTGATGGCTACTCTAATTAACTCTCGTAACGCATGTCACACGAATATGATCTCTATTCGTTGACATTTAAGCTTGTTAGCCCGACAGATTGAAAATTGAATTATTTTAGACCACGTTTGCCGTATATAGAGCTGATTTCAGCACAAACGGGTGGAATATTCCAGGTAATAAAGTTTTCCTTGTTTTCTTAAACAGGGTTAGCGCAATATTGATAAAATATTTTTTTCACAAATAATACAAACACAAATTGATTAAAATAGATACAAAACGTTGGTTTTGT
The DNA here is from genome assembly GCA_955850985.1 of Elophila nymphaeata. Taxonomy (NCBI): domain Eukaryota; kingdom Metazoa; phylum Arthropoda; class Insecta; order Lepidoptera; family Crambidae; genus Elophila; species Elophila nymphaeata. Next base: position 10,799,523 of record OY039076.1, on the reverse strand, counting down.
GCTCCAATACTTTACTGTCAGCCATAGTCATTTAAGCTTTCAGAGACATATATTTGCTGGAAAAGCACGAGCAATTCATTCCCAAGTTTGGTTGTTTATATATTCATAGTTTGACTATAAAATATGTAATGTAATTTATACAATACCTATGTTTGTTCGGAATCTAATATTCATAGCATAAATTCCACATAGTATCATGTATCATATTTACGTTTAAAATCCCATAAGGCTGCTTGCATACTCATGTTTCTTCCTTGTTTCTTCCTTCTTACAATCCCGGGTCATTCAAAAGAGATGTGAAGAAGCACCTTACAGATTGGCAACGCGAGGGAAGCTTACTGTTATATGTCTCATCTTTGCATTTGTCTTACACTAGCGGTCTCCCGCGGTTTCGCTCGCGTCGTTGTTAAAAAAATGTCCGTTATCTAGTATACTTAACACAAGTTCTTAATGATACTTACTTTGGGCTAGATAATTGGTGTGAGCGTGGAAGTATATAGTACAGTATTAGTATATTATTATCGGTTATCGCACTAAAAAGTCTTTTCCCAGGGTGTCAAACTATCTCCATACCAAAAGTCATAATCAGTTTAGTGGTTTAGGTGAATTAGGCAATCGTCCACTATGGGGATCGCTGACAGGAATCATGGAAATATATTTATTTATTTATTTTACTTTATTTAGGAAACAAACTATTATTAAACAACTTAAAAAAAATTAAACAATGAAATGTAGTATAGAAGTCAGTAAAGTTTCCACAGATATTTAACACATAGTAATTAACACATAACATAAACTATAAATAAATTATGCTTCGACAATAATGTTATTTTTGTTGTTATTTATGGATCTCCACATGAATAATATGTCATTAGTTCTTGAAAGCTAACATAATGATTCTGTTGGCTTTAGTGTGCTGTACAACCGAAAGCCTTCAAACAAGAAAATAAAACTAAGTAGAGGAACCGATTCAAAGCAGCATGAAGATTCCCGGTAGAAGTCATGAATCTCCTTGCTCGGTATCAGTTCAAGCCTCAGTGAGTTCAAGGCAGGTTCTTGGAAGTCGCTTCACCTGGCACAGCTGAGCAAATATCGACCTTATTCCAACGACATCGCTTGAAGTTTTAATTTACAACCAGTGGTGCATTGCTTCTTTGGTTAGACGCTGTGTTCCTTTTATTTGTTAAGACTCTTGACTGAAGTTTTGCTGTTTTATTAAATATATTTTTTTAAATGGGAATTTGTGCATCTTCCGTTCTTTGACTGCAATAAAGACACACCCACATCGTCTTTAATTCTTAATTACAGTCTTTACATTCCACTCAGTATTTTACATGGTCCCTCAAGCCGGATATGAACCAGTAAGCTATATAAAAAAGGTCTGTCTTGCTTTGAAACGTATCTGACGTCTATTTTTCAAGAAACAACTCTATGTAAATAGTTCCATTTTTTGAAAAACAAGATGATATTATACCTGCCTACCACACCACGTTAAAATTTAAATTGACTGTGTTTATTAAGTTTAATTTAATATAAGTTTCAACGAAGTGACAGATTTACGAGTAGAATTTTAAGTAATACCCACTAGATATACCTAAATGGTTTTATTTCAAATAAAATCTTTCTAAAAATAAAATGTGTTAATTAGTTACCAAATCAAAAGTATATTTCCGAGCAAAGCTTTTGTGAATTTTTAAATAATTGATTGATTCAATCCATTCCATTGATTCAAAATCGAATCTATAAAAGCATTGCCCATTAGTGAGTAGGTATACATCTTATTATTTTGCATAATTGAATTTTAAAGCACGATTCAAAGTTTCACACGATTTTGCACGATTCACGATTCAAAGTAAGCTAAAATAGAAGTTTGTTCTAAATATTGACGAAAAATTTATAGCTAACTCGAATAATCCATGTACTTTCCTATGCAGTCACGTTTCGACAAAGCCAAGGATTACAGTCAGTATTTTTAAGTCAATCTTAAATGTATTAAAAGCTGAATTGGTAATAATTTTCTAAGCATTTGATGGTTGTAAAGACTTTAAAAATAGGCTTGTTGTGAAAGTAAAAGTTAAATTACAATACATTTTTTTTTCGGCGTTTAGTTACAATAATTTACCCGAACCGCTGAGATGATTTTAAGTTGGTTTTAGTTAGTTTGTTTACTGAAGGATTGTTAATTTTTGGGTTTGTAGACTTTATCTCTTGTATTATATACCAACCAAATGTTTATTTTTGTAAGTAATGAAACAAGAAAACTGAACAGCTAATTATTGCCATTACGACAACCATCATAAAGAAAGCTTTCCTAATTATTGTTCTTAATTGATTGACATATTATTAATAGTCCCCTCCAAGTAAATCCGTCTAAATAATCTAATCGTAACTTAATCCCCTACTTGAGGTGCTCTGCCTCGCTCACCAACAGCAAAAACACAATACTACGAAAAGGTTAACTGTGATCTTTTGGACCGTCTAACCTGCTTTATAATATATTTATTAATTATGACAACGTTGGTTACATTTTGTTAGTAAAGGAACTTAAAATTAGATAAGCACCTTAGATTAAAGCTCAAAAGGGAAGATCGGTTACCCGAGTAACGCGCGTGTGCCTACAAAACTGAGACCATACTACGTCTCAGTCTCCAATAGACCGGGGAATCGTTTGAACGTGCATGGTCCGTGCTATATTGTGAAAGAAATATTACTAATAGCTAAAAAAATGCCTTCCTGTGTATTTACACAGTGCACAAATCACTCAATGAATAACGTTTCACGTATACGTACACGAAACAGTATTTTTTTAAGAACATTTTGAGTAAAGAAAATAAAAAATACGCTGATTTTACTTTATAATGTAGTGACGTCTCGAGACTCGCTGACTCGCTCGCGCTCACGTAGCAAGTGATCACTCTATCTCGCTTTCTCGATCGGCACTCTTCGGCACCCTAACGATGCTGTTCGTAACCTTCATTGACAGAGTGTGAGTAATAGTGTTTCTATGTAGTTGACGAGGCCTACTTTTTGATAAATGCGATAAGGAGGATTTTTTGCATTAATCTAAGATAAGTACGTAATAATCAACTAATAAAGCTTAAAGCATTGTCTATACTGCACCGATCCCAAATAAATTGAGAGTAGGGTAGGAAAAAGAGGACTAAAGAAAAAAAACATTTTTCATGTAATTCCCTACATTAAGGCGCAGACACGATGCCTTCTGGCTATACGCGCTGCCCCTTTTAAATCAAAAGTACCAATATAAATTAAAAGGGGACTCGAAAAGAAACTAAAGACATTTTAAGCAACTTTAATGGAACAGGAATGACTAAAATTTTTAAGTTCAAAATATCCCGGGTCCGGCGGTCTGAGTCGAGATTGATGGTCACAGTCGCAGGACTTTCGCCCCCTGACATCTGTTACGTAAGGGCTATTTGCGAGAGCCACTCGGCTCGGAAACTTTTAGAAGTCGAATTTTTCAAAAGAATATCGTTGCTTTAACAAAGTGAATTGAAAAGAGAATTGGGCGAAATTTCGAAAACAGGTTCTTACTCTTTGGAGGTAAGAGAAAATCGATAGACGGATTTTCTTGTTTTACACAACACAAGAAAATGTTTTATAATGCAATTATAAAGTACTGCCGTTTTTATTTTAAAGCAAATTGTTGATGAATTCGCGTATTATACTTTAAGATTACTTCTTTTGGCTTTCCTTTCCGTTTTTGTTTCTAAGTAAAATCCTCAATGGATTTCACGTCTAATGATATGTTTATTAATATATATGACGTAACAAAATTGTCTTATTTTTGTATGAAGTTTATAGTATAAAATTTCCGTTGTCTAGTATCTATAACATAAGCATGATGCTTCAATTGGGCAAGATGATTGATGTGAGCGTAAAAAAAAATATAATTTGTGGTTACCTATCGTACCGCAGACGAGAAACGATTAAAACTAGAATGTTGCTTATAAAGCGTCCGTCAATCGCCTGCATGGCAAGAAAATATCCCACGCAACTACAGACTTCTTACTAAAGTGGGAACAAAATGTCAATATTCAATGAATTCAAATTGATACGTTATGAAACAGTCGTAGGGAATAAAATGATTGAAAAGTACTGATTAGAGTTTATTTAATTAAATCACATAATGATTTCGACAGAAATTAAGTAAATTCTTAATCGGAGTATAGTAATATCATTGTATTTTTACACCTACAGTTAACTCAAGTTCATTTTCTTGTTAACCTGTCGTTACATGTCTTTAAGTCGTTACCAAAATTCTAAGCTGTGGGATTTTTTGCGCCGGTTTTTATCCACCAGCACCTAATTATCATTCAACTAGATTGATTACTATTTCGTCTGAAACCGTGGCAAGATTTTTGATGGGAGTGAAACTCATAGAACTTTTTGATTTTGAAACTGTGAAATCAATTGAAATTTATGTTTATCTCAAGTTACTACATAACCACAGGAATCAGTATTTGGCACCAAATATCCCATACGATTGTAAACCTAATGGAATTGCATGGAACTTTTCCAAATATGTAAAACCGTAGTCCGTTACAGCGTAGCCCGTAGCGTCGTAGCACCGTAGAATCTGGCATGAATTACGATGAACTTTAGTGACTACGGCGTACCGTAGCTACTAAAGTTTGTATTACAAAAAGTAACAAATACACGAATAAAGGAGCGCTCAATGCTGGCTGGAACGCACACAAGGACAATCTGCATGTATATCGACACGAACAGTTTTAACTCGCTTACATGCGTGGGATACCATGGCACGGTGAAAAATATGCATGCCCACTTAAGGGCGTATACATAAGGATTTTTTTTATTTTTTATTTTATTGGTGAAGGGTTTTCGATTAATCTTCCTTTCACTTTCAGCCTTAGAATGCCTGCCCACCGGAGCAGAGCAAGGATGCGGAGCGGAGAAACGGGGAAATATTATCCCATGGGATTGCACAAAATCTCCGCTCCTTTTCAGTGGACAGGGGTTTGTGAGCAAGATTCAAAATTCATACAAAACCAGGGCGGGGAAACAGAGCGGGGAAGTAGAGAGGGGAAGTGGAGAGGAAAAATTAGTGCAAGCCCCGGGCGCGGGTTGCAGCCGCAGTGTGCGGCCGAAGTCAATTTATACTTTTTCAACAACATGTCTGCTGTCAGTGAAATTTTGCGTATAACTGAACCAATCGCCCGTCACCCAGGAGCACGAAATGACTCGTCGCGTGCTCGCGTCCCAGCTCTGCACACTGGGAAACAGTCTGCAACTCCGCCCCGCATTACTACCTTGCTTCTCTCCGCAGCCTCGCTCCGCTCAGGTGAACCGACAAACTATGGCTACCATTCCAGCGCGAACTAAAAAATTTGGCAACTCGTTTCTTTGTCGCACAATCAAGAAATGGAATTCACTGCCAGTACACGTGTTCCCTCCTTCCTATAATCCTGGATCATTCAAAAGAGGCGTGAAGAAGCACCTTGCAGGTCAGCAAGGCGTGGGTGGCTAGCGCGGCAGTTTATTTCTCGCGTCAGCTATCTTCACATTTGGACTCTACTTCTGCTTACCATCAGGTGGAATAGAGTCATTTGAATATAAAAAAAAAACAGGCATCCTTATCATCACTTAGCATCAGATGATATGAAGGCCAAGAACTTCGATATAAAAACTGTCAGTGACAGGAACACAATAAAGATCTTAGTACATTTATCAACTCAGAAAGGAAACGTAACCGTATTGAAACCTTTTAGTATGAAAGTTACTAAAGAAATAATTTTATGGAACTGCCATTTACTGCAAGGCCCCTACTTTTTACACTAATTAAATTATTGGCAATTTATATAAAAAATACATCTCAAATTGTTTTTAAAACCAGAGTCGAGTGCCCCTCTGTAATACGGGCCTTAGAGTATCATTTCTGAATAAGGAACGCGGTTAATACTCCATTTAGAAAGTACTCAAGGCTAGCTTATTACAAAACTTTCGCAATTTATTCTTAAGGCAGCGGAATTAATAAGAACTTAATTTAAATATTTTAAGAATAATCGTAAACATCCATGCCAATCTCAGTATCAGCAAAGAGAAAAATAAAGCAATTTCATTTCATTTATTTCCCATCGTTACTTTTTTAATTTTATTACAAATTAAGTGCAAAACAATATTATAAACGAAAATAAACTTGTACGTTATTAATTGCGATTCCGTGGCGTTTGTAAAAATAAAATATAATTAATGATATTATAATGATCAAAACTAGCTAGTTAGCTAATTAGCTGTGTGATGCCGGCAGAGTAGCATCACCCCATATCCCCCAATAGGTGTCGTAGAAGGCGACTAATGGATCAGCAAAGGGGTATTGAACACCTTATACTCCGTCCACTAACACGGATTGGGCAAGCGTGGTGGACTACTGCCTAAGCCTCCTTCGATGACAAGGAGAGGCCTTGTGTCCCAGCAGTGGGTCGAATTATAAAAGCTATTTGATAATGAATAATCAAAATGATATCAATAATACCTAAATGGACTTCATGTGGACGAGTTGTCATAATATTGGACTGGCTAATTAAGTTCAAAGGTACGTTTAAACATACTGAAAATGGCGAAACAATAAAGCTATTTCTTACATGAATCAGGTAGGAACAATTGTATGTCAATAAGAAATAATTTTTATTACATTTCCTGACAATACATTTTCCAATATCAATCCAATAGAAAAGTAATTTCCTCAACATATCAAATACCTAGTTACTTTTTTATGACAGCACTCGAATGTGCCCGTTAAAAGATTTTTTCTGTGAAAAGGATGTCATAACTCTTTATTGTTATAAATCCGATCGTTTAATATTTATTTACTATGGTGTCAGCTGGAATTATAATTTAGTTATTACTTTTATTTTTTTATTGTTTATATTTACTGTTTTTATTTATTATACGGATATAATAAATATCATTAGTGGTCGCTTCCTCGTTAAATGGACTATCCAGCACAAAAAAGATTGCTCCTGAGATTAGCGTGTTCAACCAAACAAACAAACTCTTCAGCTTTATAATAATTATAGTATGGATTCATTAATTTAACCGGTTCCTCTATCGTCCCGTAGGTGTAAAAGCCGACTGAGCGAGTTTCGCCTCGTGCAGACAATCGCACCAAGGAGGTAACTCGCGAGTTTTGGTGAACGCACCTTTGTCAGCACCGCACGTGCCGTACGAAATTCGTTGGATGAAACTATTTGATACTTCGCACATTTGCCCCCAAAGTACGCGCCGAATTTCAAAAATGCGGTAGGTATCCGAATATTGAAGGAAGCATGCTCATGACTGCGTGCGCTCGTATAGTACTTCAAACATATTACGCGCTCGGCCGTTGTTCGAAAGTTTGAATGAATATGAATTGGGCAGTGGCTATTTTTTAATGATTAATGCCCGCACCACATATAATTATATAGCTCCATGCTGATTTCCTGACCTATCAAACTATCGGTCAACTAAAACATCATAAGTGCGCGAGATTTGCTGACAGTGCGTTCGGCGCGTACGGCGCGTGATGTTAAAAGTGCGTTCGCCTTAATCACTCACTATAAAACCAAAAACACCAGTTTAGCGTTACCAGCTCACTTTCTCATAGGCAAATACATAAGTAAGGACTTATTACGAAGGCCAAGTTTTGTGTCCTCTACGTGACTTCGAAACTCATTACATCGATAGCTTTAAAACAGTTGCTTGATAGTGCGAGATCTTCTTTTAACAACGTTTCTTACATCGAAGATTTATTTCTTCGATGTCACGTTACTTCGAAAATTTTATTCCGTTCCCATATTATTTAATTTGTAATTAAGGCAAATGTAAATGTGTTTAATTTGTAATTAACACAAACAACATTTTATTGTCGTATGGGACGATGTCAATGGATACCTCTTCACAGAACTAAAAAAATAGTTGATAAGCCTCATTTAGATTGAGACAATTGTCACTGTTCTTGGAGGTCTGGTGGATGTGGTGGTGAAGATATATGCCTAAAATACATAACATTTAAACTTAAATAATCTCATGAGCAATCGCCTGACACTACTAACTGAGAATTAAGTTTCGTTCGTTTTTCTCGTTAAAATCATAGAAATATGTCTTCAAAACTAGCGTAATATTATGCTTAATGAAACAACTGTAGATAGATACAATAACTGTACGAAGAGCATTTACGCGTCTCAGACCTATCCCAAACGCATTCATGTAATTTTCAATTCTATTTCCCCTAAAATACGTACACATTTACCGCGCAATAACACATCTTACCTCTAATGCTGGCTGCCTCATAAGTGCTCGTTCAGACGAATAGGGATTTCTTTAACGTCTTCCCATTTGGAGGTGATCCAAACGCTTTTATTATCGACGTCGAAGAGTTGGCTCCATCCATTAAGTGAGGTGCGCTATATTATTTTATAATTGAATTTCTTTCTTGTTTTAATTTGACTTATGTGTGTACTAATATAACTACTATTGTATTTTATGTAACTGTCAAATAATAGGGTTTATTAAAACACGAGTGGGAGTTTAAGAAACGAACCTTGGCGAGTTTTTAGTAGTATCAACGAGTGTTTTAATACCAAGTTATGTGCAGTACTTATACTATTTTATCTCCACTCATAAATAAATTCAAATAAAACCATAAAAAGACTAATATTACGTTTTTAAGAGCAATTGCTTTTCTATTTTCTATTCGAATATTGTTGTCCGCGTATTGGAAACACAGATACGTGCATTTTTACAAACAACCAAGTGCTCCGCCAGACCTGTCGGGGCGCTTGGTGATGGGGGCAAAAAGTCTTGATGGGAACAAAATTTTAACACCGTCGTTCTGTCGTGCTTTGCCCATCTACAAGAGTTCATTCCTTATAGATTGGATATTCCGGCAGTAATAAACGCTAGTGGATGGGGGGCTAATCTGCATGTATATCTAAGCTTAGTCAGGGCTATCCCGCATCCGTTAGATTACAACACTGCAATGTTTTAAATAAATAAATATTATCAATGAAATAAACATTACATTTATTTATTTTTTGTTTCAGGATATGGAATCATTACACTCAAGATTCCTTCGTCGCCAGCCACGCACTGCACCCTACACACTACAGTGGGCTGCATCGGTAACGACGATTGTACAACCAAGAGCCACAGCGTCATCAGACTCCTCGGTCCTGTTAGGGATGTCATCGTACGCCCAGCGAGGCACCACTACAGACCTGGGGAGACAAGTGAGTTTGATTATATTTATATTTCTTACTCGATCATCTAATAACCTTGATATTTTTTATTCGTCCGATATCGTACCGTATAGATAGGTAATTAAAATTACATTGTCAATTGTCAGTTCGTGTCTTGTAATTGATTTCACGTGATATTTGCTTGTTTGGGTAATAATTTAACTGCCTGTTAACTTTTATCTCACGACTAAAAACCAGTTTACTAAACAAAAGGCAATGGACGTTCGGAACGTGACGTAGTGTCCCGTATTTGGAATATTTGAACGAAATAAAGAATAGAACAGTTTGCATACGCTTTTCATTTTGTATTTGATTGCCGACCACACTAAGTTGCCAAGTGATGTCCATCTGGTCTTTTATTTAGTAGTCTGAAAAATTACCACATTAAATGTAAGTTATCTCTGATGAGGGACTAGCCAAGTGGCCAATCGATTGCTTCTAACGCTTAGCGAAAAGAATATGTTGTTTATAACTGACGTATCACTGAGAAAGCTCCATGGCGACAATCCCTGTCAAATGTATGAGTAGTAGTCAATAATTGTCATTCGTTCGATTGAAACGTTGTCGGATTCACATGGATTCACACGCAACACTATCAATATTATGTCGAACACAATAAAGAATTGTCAATTATTCGCATCACTTTAAATTTATTAAAAAACTAAAAGCTGAATAAAATAAAAGACCAGATCAGGAGATTGGTGGTAATTCAAGTAACGTTTACCAGATATGCAAAATGGAAGATTTTCTTTTGATTAGCATTTGTCTTATCTGAGGGCCTAGACAAGTGGCAAACGATTACAACGTTTCTTTCGAACGAAATAAAATTTTTGACTACTAATACATTTGGCATGACTGTCGCCATAGAGCTTTCTCCGTCATACTCCAGTTTCATACATTATATGGCCAATCGATTGGCCACTTGACTAGGCCCTCTATTGTTAGGAAAGATAAGACTGATTATGGAAACGAGGGTCACTCAGAGTTCTCAATAAACAAAAATGCAAATAACACACAATGCACAATAATGCTTTAGTACTGCTGTTATGGCGACAGACTTTGTAAGCAAAGTATTATCTAGCCAGACAGACTTAAAACTAACTTTACTGAGCGAGTGTTTGGCGGGAAACCATGGCGTCTGGATGTCGATCTTTATTTCGATAATTCAAAAATGATTTGGAGTGGATTTTGTGCAGTGAAAGTTGTGTCGTTTCGTTGCATAAGCATACGTGCTGACGAACAGTTATGAGGAATCATTGAAATAAGGGTTTTGTGTATTTATGACGTTGAGAATTGTATCGTGGGTGGAAAACCCACTATACAATTCTCACCAGTCACCATCATGAGGTCTGTTGCCATGCATTTCTTTCCAAACACACCCTAGATGCAAGATGAACCTAGATGAAACATGAATAAATAAAACATTAAAAAATGAAGATATGGCTCAAAGGTCTTAATTAGATACCAAGTCAAAACTCCTAACAAACAAACAAATTTTACTGACCCTATTGATCACTAATATCAAACTATACTTTCCAGAATCTTCTTTCTCCTATCCTCCTCCCATTTATTTAAGACCTTCCGATTTATTTGGGGTCACTTGCTACGATTCTTACATTATTTATTTTGCTTCATGTTATTTCATCACCGTCCACATACATGCCTGACAACAGTCCTCCTATACTTTCCAGAATCTTCTTAGGTAAAATAATTTCATCCATTTTTAAATCTCAATTAAATACTTGATATCGCCAATGGATCGTGAAATCAAATTAAATCTTAATTTTAATACGTAATTTAGGTAGGAACGTCTTACAAAGTGCTTATAAACCTCTTTACATTGCACTAGCGGCACGTCCCGGCTTCGCACGGTTGGAAATTTTATTTTTTATACGTTTTGGGATAAGCGTAGAGTAAATATATTTTTATGTTTTCCTAAATTCAAAGTTTAATGGTTCTCTCTTCGATAATGACGAACTCCCATATAAACTTACATCCCATAATTCAACCCCTACGTGCCTTTTTTCCAGAAAAATATAATATTTTGTATCAAATTTCATCAAAATCAGAGGCGTGAGGACGGAAATTCCATTGTGGAATTCCATGGTACGTTTCGTGTGTGGGGATGAAATAGAGGATCTATTTCATCCCCACACAGGTCAAAATTTCAAAAAAAAAAAATATAACAAATATTTATTTTTAGGTATCTTATCAAGTGTCTAAATTCAAAGTTTCATGATTTTATTTCATTGATTAAATTTGTTTCGTGGTTTAATCTTCACTAATGAAGAACAAATCATCATCCCTTATTTCAAGTTCAACCACTTCAAGCCATTTTTTTTTGCAACAAAAGGTTTCGCAGTAACCTTGTCATTTTTCAACGTCTAATCAATATTTGTACCATATTTGTATGGAGGTTCGTCATTTGTGAAGATAAAACTATCAAACATAGAATTCAGGCACTTGTTAATAAATAAATATTAATTTATTTTTGAAATTTTTACCTGTGTGGAGATGAAATAGGGGATGAAAGGTAGCCTATATGGTTTCCCAACATCTAATTTATATTTTTACCAAATTACATCAAAATTGGTTTTGTAGTCTTTGAGTCTATTCGCAACACACATACAAATCTTTCCTCTTTGTAATATTATTAAAGAAGTATAGATAAGATTAGGCTCTTTTAATAAATCTCCAACCTTATTGCCTACTAGTACGGCAAGAATAAGAACACACCCGCTGGAGATAATTATTATTACTGTATTAATCTTCGCTCCAAGAGAGACTTTTCGACTTTAGAGCTCATCTATATTTACTGCGCATTAGGTGCGAGCTTTATGGACGGGTAATATAGACGTTACACTTTTACCAAATTTTATGGGATTTGCTGATGGGTATTTTTGATAAAATACTTTTCTGTATATATTCTAAGAGAAAACAAAACAAAGATTTATTGTTCATCTCAATCATCTTGATCATTTTGGTGCTCTGAATTAATTAAAAAATACAACTGCACAGATATCGGTACATAGCTGCAAGTTCACAAATCTTGCGTTGACCACTGACGCGGCAAAACTGATCCACAAGTGGACATTTTAAGAACTGACTCGATGCAGAATTGCACATCCTTTTGTTGGCATTTGTTTTTCAAATCCTCTTGTGAGAATCCAAGTGAAATAGGTAGGTATGAATATTCCACACTCCTTAGAAGTTTATCCTCTTTTCTGATTATCTACTCGCCTAGTGTAGTGTATTTTGTCCCTTTCACAGTCTCTGTCTGTTACACTCTATTAACAACTTATTATGTTCCACTTAAGGCTTTAATCAGTCTACGTATAAATGATATACACTGATTTGCAAAAACACGGGCGCTCACCTCAGGAAGTGCAGTTTAAATCATTGGGGTAACTTAATTTCTCCCGTACATTGACACAATCATCAATTCAAAACTTCATTTCCTTCTTAAACTGGAACCTAGGCAAAGTGAGGTACTTTGTATGACATTAGTAGGGGTGACCGTTTTTTTTTGTATCAGGTAGGGCTTTTGACGATTTAAAAGTACTTAGCAAAGTCCATTTAAATAAAGAGATTTTTCACTTCATTTCATTTGTAAGTCAGTGTAGTTGCATCTGTAGTAATTATGCAGGTATTAAAAGGTAACTTTATTTTTGTGATCTCAGAGTATAGTCTGACGAGGTAATAATTATACGTTTCTTGTCTCTTATGTAATACACTAAAATATCAGCAGTGGGTAAATATTATGTAGATGCATCGCCAATTATGGCCTGATTCCAAATGTATTTGTGGATGACATAATAACTACTTTACCGCCAATCGCCAGCCTGACGTCTGTTCTTCTGTAGCGCCTTAACATTTAATCCGATTTCAATGAATAAGGTGTCAATCGATTCGTTATTATAGTCCGGGAAACATAGACTAAATTTTAATCAACTTTAACAGTAGGAGGTGTCAATTTCACCCTGTAAACCCCGGTTTGAATCGGTTTCATTCTTTTCTTTTTTATCCGAAGTCAGGTTACAGTTTTTAAAACTTTTACTTGTTATATAATATATTGTAAGTAGTGTACTTAAAGCTCATCTTGTTTTCATCTTGTGTTGCATTTATTTTCACTCCACCATTATTGCGATTGTAATTTTCATTAAAAAGTACGTACCATTAATCCCCACTGTCAATAGTAAGCTGAAAAAATTATGGATTTTTTTTCCTCCATACATATTTTTTCTTACAACGTGCCTCTTCTATTCAACTTTGCCTATCATATTTTACATATTCTTTTGTAGATATATTTTAACTAAGCACCCCCAATCCAAAATTGTTCTTGAATAAATTTTTATTTAACGAAAAATGCTTGTCTATGAAGTTTATTGCAATTATTCATAATTGCTAATCACTATTCTAGACTTATGATTGTCTTATTTAAATTTCTAACCAACGTTACAACTCCAAAAATACTTTTAAGTGGCAAAGTTTTGTACATCACTCATGAATATTTTAAGAAGATAGTCCACAAACCGTGATTTATATTCAAATAAATTCACGAATTACTAAAACATCTTATAGGTGTTTCTGTAATGTACTTACTTTCAACGCTTGGAAAATCGTTGGCGCGAAAACATCGATGCTGCCAAAGTCGCTCCGGACAACCTACGAAACTTGGTGCCAACTTTCTCTTTATTGTCCAAGTTCGGGCTCCGGGTGTTATTCCCAGTAATTAATTACAAAACACTGCCATACATTTCTACGGCAACTGGCTTAGCCACTGTTGAGGTATTTGCTTGCTTTCAAATGTTCCTAATGACTGGAAACTTGTACAGATGGGAGCTAAGTGGGCTAACATTCTTACAATGAGTAAGGAAGATAATATAACTTTAATTTACTGTATAAAATATATGTTAATAATGTACTTCAAGGTGACTCGCTCCTGTGTTCTTAAAAAGTGCTATTTCTATTAAGCATTGAAAAAATTAAAAAACACAATGGTAGACTGCAACTCCACAGACATGTTCTTATTAAAATACTTCAAGGTGGTTCGCCCCTGTGTTCTTGATAAGTCTTATTTTTATTTAATTTCAACTTATCTGTTCCATTCTTGGACCACGCGTGGTGATCTGCGTTGCCTCTGATTTACTATAAATCCAACACCAACTCATTCTTGACTGATTTATCTGTCGCACAATGAGGAAATTGAATTCTTTGCCACACAATATAAGTAGAATTCTCTGACAGCAAACGTGGTCGGTCATTCCTTCTTAGAACCCTGGGGCTATGAGGCAGGAAGATAAATAGAATGTTACTTTTTTAAGGTTGGTAAGGGCACTAGGTTATCTCTGCATTTGGACTCCAGCATGCCATCAGTCTGGACAGAACATTTGCTAGGCTTTTTAAGAAAATGAATAATAATCAACATAATTTATCGCTATCTCTTGTTACAGTAACATTCTGGATACTGGCGCTGGATCATGACTTGCGGTTAGTACGCGAGGAGTTAGCGTACGTGGCACTTAGTGACCCAGCTGGCACGAAGGTCGCTATATGGGATCAGCTTTCCTTGGATGAAGGTATGTTTAATTAATAGTCTTTCTAATTTTCTCCGAAGCAGGTTTATCTGGTGGTATCAGTTGGTATTATATTAGTCCTTGTACTAGTCATATAAAAGTGGGTGAACGACCATTATACATTTTTTTGACGACACAAACATTACTTGGTGATGCTTGAAGCATCGAATCTCCTAGGGTGGATGATACGGCAAAAGTTTCCGGAAATTTTGTGTAACTAAAAGAGTCTTATTCCCTTAAAAAATATGATTATAAAGAGTCCATTTACAAATTATTCCCTAAGATTATAGTTATCAATTCAACAAAAAGAGCAAATATAAACTCGAATAATTAGCGTAAAAAGTATTAATGGAACTAAAATAAATAAAAAAGGAAACAAGTGTGTATTTAAGGCAAACCCGACGCCAGTTTTTGGGAGAAAATCTTTCTGGGGAATCGACGAAAATTCGCTTCGAAGTTTTTGCAGAGTCGATTTTTCATTATTAAGCGACCGGCGTTACCGCCCACACCTTTGTTGGCTTTACTTGAACGTTTGGCTGTGTTGTGTGTGTTTATGTGTGTGTTTTGTGGTATACCAAAACAACGAACTTTTCTTAGTGGTAACATATTCATATTCAGCACAAAGTTAGTTCATATTTTAAATCTGTGTAATTATATAGTGACGGGTTTTTATTAGGCGGCAGTTTTTGACAAAAATAATGTAAAATTGGGTAATCTCGTAATGGATATCTGTCAAAATCTTATGCCTATATAGTAATCAGAAGTCTAGGTAATAGATAATAATAACTTATCTATTACCTAGACTTCTGATTAAACGTACATAGGACAGATATTTTCAGCTTGATTTCTATTAGGTTTGTGGTTGAATAAATACTTGAAGTCTTCACTTTATATGATCTTTATTTCTATTTTAAGTACAGACATATTATAGGTAATGTGTTAAGACATGTGCTCGTCTATCTAGCCGGGAACGGAAGAGACAACCTCCCAAGTGTTGCCATATTACACTGTTTCAATAATACTACCTAACATCTTTCCTTTTACAAAACAAAGAATAATTGCTTACAATTTTTAATTTAATGACAACTGACTAACTAACATCTTTCTTTTCTTTCCTTTACAAAACAAAGACTGATTGCTTATAATTTTAAACATCTTTCATTTTACTAAACAAAGACTGATTGCTTATAATTTTAAACATCTTTCATTTTACAAAACAAAGAATGATTGGTTTACAATTTTATGCAACTGACAAATGTAACCTTTACTAATCAATATTTTAACTATCTAATCATAAACAACAAAACGTTGCAAATGACAATAATTTTAAACAAAGTATGTTCATTAAGGCTCAATGTGCTTAATCTAGGCTTAAAAAAAACATATTGACATTTCTTCAAACTTATCTGTGAATCGACATTTTAACATTTCCATTTAAATAACTAAGTTACTTTTACATAGCATATTAAATGCAACTTATTTACTTACTGAAAACATAAAAATATTGTTTCCTAACAATTAGATAAAATATCTCTATAAATATATATTTGATACAATACCTACACTTTGTATGTAAATAGGTACCAATAATATCACAAGGTTTTTTCAAACATATTTTACACAGAATGACTATTGGACAAATTTATTCAAACATTACTCTTTTATTTTTATGAACTTAGAATCAACAAAAACTATTTACTTAAATGAGAATGACTTTACTAATGTAAGTATAACTTTAACTCAATGACAAAGTTTACAGATTGATCTGCTTATGTATACTTGTAATAATACACATAGCAAATGCAAACTATAATATCATATGACTGTAATAATTATTGTTAAATATTTAGTCTTTCAGGTATTTTATAAGTACGCCCATATCTAGATTTTGACTTATCACTAACAATAGGTAAATCAGATGTGGCTTTTGGTTCTGCTGGTGACACATTTACATTATTATGTGGCTCTAAATTATCAAAAGTGTCAATGGAATAAGATGGTTTCAAAATATGTTGCCTATTTCTACGGAATGTTCCTTCTGGACTGTTAATAACAAAACTACGTGGCTCTGGACCTACTTGTGAAATGATGCCTGGAACCCAACAACTGTTTGGCTTATGTTTAAACATGATATGATCACCTACAGACAACGGTTTCAAGTGTTTACTATTTTTATTATAATAAATGGATGATTTTAATTTTTGTTTTTTAATTGTATCCTTTAATTTATCATTATTTATTACCTTAAACTGCAAGTTATTTTCACTAATGGGGACTAAAGTTCTTAAGCTTCTCGACATACATAATTCTGAAGGTGAATATTTACTGTACTTAGGTGTATTTCTATAAGATAGAAGTGCTAAATATGGATCTGAATTATCAGCATGACATTTTTTAACATATTTTTTATAGTTCCAACTGTTCTTTCTACCATCCCATTTGAACGACTTAAATAAGGACTGGATGTTATGTGTTCAATGTCCCAAATCTTTACAAAATTACTGAACTCTTTGCTACTAAATGGTGGACCATTATCAGAGATTAGAATATTTGGAATACCGTGACGGGCAAAAATTGATTTTAATTGAGTAATGACACTACTTGCAGTAAAATTTGACTTTAAAATAGCAATTTCAACATATTTTGACATGTAATCCACTACAATAAGATACTTATTATTGTTGAAATCAAAAAAATCAATACCAACCTTATGCCATGGCAATAACTTATAATCATGATGTAGTATCGGTTCTTTACTATTATTTCTTCTATAAGATAAACAAACTCTGCACTTACCTATATATTTCTCAATATCAGTATACATGTGTGGCCAGTATACTGCTGACTTAGCTAAGCGAATACAGCTATTAATGCCTTGATGACCATTATGTATGAGCTCAAGAATGGACTGTCTTAATGACCCAGGAATTATAATATTATTACCCTTAAAAAGAATATTATCTAGGACATGAATTTCAGTTCTAATTGCAAAATAAGGTTTAGTATCTTGACTAAGCAATCTCTTGTGCTCTGGCCATCCGTTTTGACAGAATTCAATTAATTTACATAATGACTTATCTTTTAAAGTTAATTCTTGTATTTCTTTTAATTTTTTAGGACTGACTGACAGACTAGACATAAGTAAATTAACATGTAGATCCAAATCTTGGTCAATATCGACTAATGATTGCTCAGGCAAGGCACTCCTCGACAAAGTATCAGCTATATATAGAAAACGACCTGGTTTATACATAATATTGATATCATAAGGTTGTAATCTCAACATAATTCGTTGTAACCTAGGTGGTACATCCTGTAATGCTTTCTTAAACAGAGTTATTAATGGCTTATGATCTGTTTCTATAGAGAATTGCTTACCATAAACATATTGGTGAAATTTGGTACAGCCATATAGTACTGCTAACAGCTCTTTTTCTATTTGAGAATAGTTTTGTTGACATTTACTGAGAGATGCTGATGCATAAGCTATTGGCTGTTTACCATGTGACAAAACTGCTCCCATTGCATCTTTGGATGCATCTACTGATAAAATAATATCTTTATTAGGATCATAATATGTAAGAACTGGTGCAGAACAGATTAATTTTTTTATGACTTGAAATTCAGACTCATGCTGTTCTGTCCAATTCCAAATTACATTTTTTGAGAGTAGAGACCGCATATTAGTTGACTCTTGTGACAAATTCTTAATAAATGGACTTAAATAGTTCACCATACCCATGAACCGCTGCAATTCTGTAATATTAGTGGGGCTACGCATTTTACAAATAGCTTCTACTTTGGCTTTATCAACTTTGACTCCATTAGAACTGAAAACATGACCCAGGTACCTAACCTGTTGCTGGCAAATCTTTGACTTTTCTTTATTGAATTTAATGTTACACTCACGCGCTCTGTTTAAAACATTTTCTAAGCGTTCATTATGCTCATCAAGTGTACGACCATAACACAGAAAATCGTCACTCATTATTTCAACTCCGTCTAAGTCTTTAAACCGTTTTACCATCTCACTATGAAATATCTCCGGCGCTGCATTGATGCCAAAGGGGAGACGGGTGAACCTAAACCTACCGAAAGGTGTAATAAAAGTACATAGTTTTGAAGATGTTTCAGACAAGCGAAGCATCCAGTAGCCTTTATTGGCATCTAAAGTTGAAAAGTACTTTGCACCTTGAAGTTTTGACTTGATTTCATCTAAGGTAGGAAATTGATAATGAGGTCTCATTATAGCCTTGTTTAACTTTCTAGTATCCATACAGACGCGCATTTGACCATTCTTTTTTGAAACTATTACTAATGGACTTACCCATGGAGTTGGCTCTGCTATGGGACATATCACACCACTTTTTTCCATGTTACCAATTTCTTTTTTCAGTGCATTTTGCAGGTTAAATGGGACTCTTCTACAAACATCAACAGAAGGTGAGACATCTGGCTTCAAAGTAAAATTGCATTCAAAATCTGTCAAACAACCCAAACCATCAAAAAGATCACTATATTTAGACATAATGTTTTGACTACAGCTTTCCAAATTATCATTGTTGTTGTCACTGCTGAAAGACACAGAATTAATTTTCTTTATTAAGTTCAAAAGCTTACCAGATTCTCGACCAATAATATTTTGACAATTCAGCTCAACTATGTGGAAATAAATATAATAATCTTTATTTTTGTGATTGACCAAAACTTTACATTGACCTATTGTTTGTATGATTTCACCACTAAAAGTTGAAATGGTATGATTACTTTTCTTTATTTCTAAGTTTGAAATACCTAATTTTTTGAATGTGTCATATGATATTATGTTTGTATCCGCACCTGAATCCAAGAGAAACTTTACACTGACATTATTAATTTTTAACTCCATTGTCCATGGTTGATCTTGTTTAGAAGCTACATTGTTTATACAGTAAATTGCACCTAAGAATAACTTTTCAGAAGACCCATCATTATTACTATTTGACTCAATTACTTTTACAGACTTAAAACGACAATGTGATGCAAAATGATTAAATTTCTTACACTTATGGCACTGAACACCCATTGCAGGACACTTATACTTATGTGTTTGACCACAACGACCACATTTTGACTGTGACTGAAAGGACTGTGAGTTTGAGCGGCTCCGGCTTCTGCTGGTTGAACGACTGTTGGGACGACTATTATATGATGACTTTGACTTGTTGAATGACTTGTTAACCTGACCAACAAAATTGTTACTCGACTGCTCTAAAACTTTGGCCTGACGTTTTGTTTCTTCATATGTTTTTGCCAAGTTTATCGCCTGATCTAAGGTTTTTGGAGACTCGTTCAATATTTTTTCTTTTGTGTACTGGTTATCTTTGTTCAGATTTAGACTAAAGATATCTCTTAGGAGATTTTCACGGAGATTTCCAAATTCACATTGGTGACTTATGTTTTTTATATCAGTGACATAGTCATCTATGGATTCATTTAATCCTTGATGCCTGTTAAACAGCTTATGGCGCTCCATGGTGACATTTATTTTAGGCAAGAAATACGCTTCAAACTTTTCAAGAAGGGCACTGTAGCTTATTGTATCCAAATCAACATCAAATGAATAGAATATGTTAAGCGCTTCGACACCGATGAATTGTAATAAAATGGCGACCTTTCTTTGGTCTGGCTCATTTTCTAATTTGTTCGCCCTTAAATATATTTTAAGTCTATTTGCCCAATTCCTCCACGTAAGCGGCATGTTTCCACTTTTAAGATCTAATTTTTCCATTATTGCGGTACTTACTAATGGCGGCGATGATGACGAAACCGACGCTTGACTTTGCTTCGCTTTTAATTCTTTTTGTTCCATAATTTTGATACTTCTGACACCATATTAGGTTTGTGGTTGAATAAATACTTGAAGTCTTCACTTTATATGATCTTTATTTCTATTTTAAGTACAGACATATTATAGGTAATGTGTTAAGACATGTGCTCGTCTATCTAGCCGGGAACGGAAGAGACAACCTCCCAAGTGTTGCCATATTACACTGTTTCAATAATACTACCTAACAATTTCAATACTAAAATTCGGTTTTGATGTAATTTGTGGTTTTGTTGATGACAGACCTTGGTAGACCTTTTTTTTGACGATGGGAAATCCATTGATGGACCATACCGCACGCTGGCAGCGCGGCCGAATAATGCCAGTCCTACCCACTAAAAACCACCGGTACCTTCCTAAGCCCTTCTGGTCGCCGGGCTGGCCCGGCTCTACAGTGAACCGGGCGACACGTCACTGGAGGATTGCGCTAGGGTATTAGGCAATCCCCAGACGAGGGAACCTGTGCACTGTGCAAGCGCTGCGGCCATAGCTGCCTGCCTGCGCCGACCCGTTCGTCTACGCTGGATAGGAGCAGCTCGAGGATCGTTCTTCAGCTTCCTGTCCGTGGCCTTTCTCTGCACTATCACAGATTCGTAGAAGGAGACGACAGTCTTCCAGCTTCTCTGATTACCAAGCATAGCTCTGATCATGCTTGGCAGTGTGATGTCTAGACCTTGGCTTTTAAGTCCACCTGTCTAACTACCACATAACCATCATCATCATACAGCCTTTATGATTCGACTCACTGCTGGGACACAAAGGCCTCTCCTTGTCATCGAAGGAGGTTTTGGCAGGATTGGTGGACGGAGTATAGGGTGATCAATACCCCTTTGCTGTTCCATAAGTCGCCTTCTACGAAACCCATTGCAGGATATGGGGTGATGCTCTTCTACTCTGCCGGAATCACATATGTGATTGCCTCTCAACTACTACCATCGTATCAAATTATCGCTGTAGCAATAATTCAACAGTATTGTTGTGTTCTGATAGCTAGTGATCATGTAAATGGTTCAGGGTACCTAAAAAACTCCTCTCTTCTTTCTCCTATACTGCTCCCAATTTATTTGGGGTCGGTGCAGATGTCTTGGGCAGAATACTCCATAGGTTTAGGCATTAGGTTTTTACGGCTGGCCGACTCCCTCCTTGAGAAAGACTGCTATCTTTCGTCAGAAGCTGGGCCCAGCAGTATAACAAGTCTTCGGAAAAATTTTCGGTCACCCATCCGAGTACCGACCGCACATTTGGTAGCTTAACTTTTGTGATCGTTGCTCTAAAAGGGAATCCGCAAAGTTAAACAAGTGTATTATGTACACCTTAATTGTATTGTTACACAATAAGTCTCCGTATTGATTCTTCAGCTTGACCGATATCCAATTAATTTCATAAAAGTACAACCGGAAATTCGTGGAAAAGGTTCTTTAAGGAAATATCTAATGAATAGTAAACGCTTTTGGGATAGAAAATAAAGGTCAAAATTATTTATTCAACAATAAACTTTATTATAATGGACCTTTTTCTTCAATAAGTAATATTACCGACTTGAGATATAGAAAGTACTTTTACTGCGAAGGGCTTTTGTTTTTTCCGCCTCCAAAATAATGTACAGTACCCTTTTCCTTATACGTTTGTTATAAAAGAAAAATGAAATACGTTTATGGCTCAAAAGAGTGCACTGCATCTTGATATTGTTATATAAAGAACAAAGATTCCCCGGTTTGGCAAGATGGGACTGTAAGTGGATGACATAGAGTCGGTTTTTGTTTAATTGTGTTCAGTGAAGTTTTTTTTAGCAAAAGTTTATGTTGCTTAAGTTCTAGCCATCAACACAAAGCATTTTGCTATCAGTTTGATGAAGTACACAGTTAAAGAGTAGGAGGAAAGGAGGAAGTCTACTAACTTGCAAATATTATATTGCCAGTAGGTATATAAAAATGGCCGAGTCAAACCTTGAGCTTGAATTACATCCCGAGTGAACACAGAACTTGGGACCCATATACTACTCTGTCAAGAAAGTACCGGGAAAAGATCAAAATGTAAGTTATTCATCCTTTATTTTATCACCTTCAAAGTATGCTCGCTCCTTTAGAAACGATATACATATGCCATCCAAACATGAAAACGTTTTTTAAACGCTGTTTCCAGAATTGAGTTCAGTTCTCGCCGCTAATTCTCCTTTATGTCTTCTACCGAAGCCACTCCGAAGCTTGATGACTAGTTTGCATGTCAAACTCTGCGAAACAATGCGATTCATAAATGTTGGGTCGAATTTGACTCGTTCTAGCATGTCCTCAGCGACTCTCATGCGATTAAGTTTTTGAAGAAAATTCAAGTCTTTTGGGACTAGCCGAGCGGCAACATATTGTTTCATACCCGAGTGATTATTAAAATCGTACGGATCGACTCGTGAGATACCTACAGAAAGTTCGGCGACTATCTATCTCAATGTTGAATGAGGATTTTTAGTCACTATTTCCTTCACTTTTGTGATGTTAACTTCAGTTGCAGACGTTGATTGCCTACCAGAGCGAGGCAAATCTTCCATCACATCTTGGCCGCTTTTAAACGCTCTGTACGACTCATAAGCACGTGTATTTGCATTTGCACGATTCACCGTAAGCCTTCTATAACATTTTCAGTGACTCCGAACACGAAATTCTATTGGCTGCTCAAACTCTTTGTTCGATGTTTTGTCCATTATGAAATTCGCAATACATACTAGATATGATATAACTAAAAACAGCACTGTATTTAATATAAATAACAGATGCAACTGAAACTCCGCGCCAAAATGGAAAACAGTTGTGCTAATCTAACACCAAAAAAAAAAAACAACAAAAAAGGACCATAAACAAATCATCCATTCCCGATACTTTTTTGACTGAATGTAGATCTTGATTCTTTTGTCGGTGAAGTCGAGAAAGACGCGTGGCATGTTCCGGTATCCCGAAGCCTAGACTCAAGATCGTTCGAGCTGAAATTAATGTTTAGTCAAGACCTTGCACAGCGGACTAGCCCCTCAAAAGACCACAGTCAAATAATACTTAATTTTTGTAGTGTATAGTTGCTGTTGATGAGTAAGATTGCCAGAGTTCCACGGAGTAGAGAAGGGTACTGGGAATGGCAGCCCGTGAGTGTCACGTCAATTGCAAGCGTCTATAGGTAACGGTGAGTGCTTACGACCAGGCAGGCCATATGCTTGTCCACTAACCAAATTATACTAAAAAATACCAAAGCGGTCATACCTGAGGATGTCTCTAAGGGCTCAGGTGTCAGTTCAAGTAATAGGACCCGGGAACCGCTGACGAAAAGCTCAACAGTCTAATCTAATTTATTATGTATCTACATAATATATTGCGCCAGTTTGTAAGCATCGGAAAGAACAAAGCAGAAAAGAGGTGTTGCCCCTGGGACTACCTTAGCACTAAGCAGATTGGTGATAGGGGGCTGCCCATGGGAATAGCCTTAACAGAAATTAGGTTGAAATAGGATTGACGATTGAATTTAGTACTAGTCTGATTTAGCTGAATACCCGGTTTCAATACAAATATTGAGTGAGCTTCTAGCACAAGTGTGTTAGCCCGAGAACTTAACGAAACTAGTACAATTGGTGTTATTTAGGAAGGTTTTAAATACCGTAAGATAATATGCATAATCCGTCTGAAGCGATGTTAGGATTTGTGACGATTTAAGCGAACTTACAAAGAACTTTTTGATTTTAATTTTACAGATATGGTAAAAAAACATGTTATATTGAGTTTTATTACATTATATGGGTGGTTCCTGGGGAGCTTAATTTTTCGTGTCACAGGCCAATATAATCTATATTATTTAGATTATAATATTAAAATTATTGTCAAAACCTTGAAGAACTACTACTCTCTTGAGGCATCATAAATAAAACTGCTTAATTGTTGTTTTAATATAATAAAATCACATTTGAAACCTCAAATCGGGGGTATTTTACCGATTTTCGACGTGTCACACGCATCTCGCTTGAAGCATTATCGTTAATATTATTATAACTATACGTGATATGACCATAATTTATATATCATTAAAAAATACAGAAATGCCTCTATTCTTACATAAAATTTTGTTTAAAAACCTATCAATTTAGAGAAGTTGAGCCGTTGTAAAGATTTGTCACGCGGCGGGCTTAAATTGCACCCCACGACAAGATGGGAGTATTTCAGTGGTGTAAATATGAGATAAACCTTCAGTCATTGGTTGTCGAGGGTCTCTAGCTGTGTCCTGAACTTTTGATATAGGAGTTGTGTCATTCGAGTACAAGCATAACTTTACAGGTCAGTTCTTATTTTAACTTTAATTTTGGTACAGCTGGGTAGGTAAGATCTGTGGGTCGATTAAAAAATAGAAATGTGAACCTATGGTTAAAACTGTTTCTAGAATATGATTTCCTTGCCATCTGAGTTTACTATGAGTTAAAAATATCTCCGATATTATTGCAAGTTTTTGAGTAGTTAATCAAAAACAAAATTGTCACGATCAGATCCATGGTCAAAAACAGATCCATGGTCTCAAATCCATGGATATTTTCCCATGGATCTGATGTTGCGTCATCGTCACCAGTCCACAAGGCATTCCAAAAGTTGTTGGACGCTGTTCTTTTATTATGTGTATTACCCCACAGGCATGGAACAAGAATATAAGGTGATATTGTTCCATAAAAAAAGAGACAACGCTTCTTAAGAGCTCTGAAATGCTGAAAAGCCTTAATGATGCCACTCGACGTGTTGCGAGGAATTTGGATAAGACGAAAGTCATGTTCAATGCACAAGTTAGTTATCCTAGAGCCTCTGTTAGTCGAAAATTTGGTCTTCAAAGTTGTTTAGGAATACATCTACCTGGGACAGATAGTCCAGTTGGGTAGAAGCCAGTAGGACGATCCAGTTCTGCTGCATCAGCATTTGGAAAGCTTAGACATATCTTTACTTCTTCCCTGCTATATAGCCCTAAGAATTAGTGCGCTCAAGTGGCAATAGGCTGTACATGTCTGCCGAAGAACCGATAACCGTTAGAGCTGATGAATGCTGGAGTGGCGACAAGCATAGTATTAGACGCCTTACAAACAACCCGTTCTTGGTCTGATGACCTTAGAAGGACTGCTGGCAGCAACACAGGTTGTTTTGACTTAATTTGTTGACAAATCACGCTAACACAGTTCAAGTTTTATTAAAAAGAGGACTTTAGACCCACTTTAAATCGATGGTCCCTCTACGTATAAATAATCCCATAAAACCTGTTTTCGAGACAAAGAGTACTCCGTGCTTCGAGATATATAATAGACCGTCTCGCATGACAGGGATGACAACTTCCAGCCTACTGAACAAATCGGATTCCTTAAAGGTTTCGTATGCATGTGGTAATTCCATAGACCATATGCATACGCTGCGGCAAGTCATACAGAATACCAAAGAATACAATCTGCCATTATGCTGACCGTTTGTGAACTATGAGAAAACCTTCAACTGTGTCAAGATTTGGGCTATGCTCTAGTCACTCCAGAGGTGCCTTTCCTTTCCCTCTCTCCAGAGCACAACACTAACGCTACAGAGCAGTATCACCTTGCTCGGTATGGAGGTTCGCAGCGACTTGAATCCGAAGGACTACATCGAAAGCGTGATAAAAACAGCTTCACGGAAACTCGGAGTCCTGAACAAGGTGCGGCGTTTCTTCACGCCAAATCAACTTTGCTTGCTATACAAGACGCAAGTACGGTCCTGCGTGGAGTATTGCTCGCACCTGTGGGATGGCTCCGCCAAGTACTTACTCGATGCTTTGGATAGGTTGCAGCGTCGCGCGGCCCGCATCATCGGCGACGAAGAGGTGACTAAAAACCTTGAGCCTCTCCAATTGCGTCGCAATGTTGCGTCATTGAGCGCTTTCTACCGTCTGTACCACGGCGAGTGCTCTGAGGAACTTTTTTCCCTGATCCCACCATCTCCCTTCCTTTTAAGGACTACGCGTGCTGGTCTACGTTGTCACCGACAAACTGTGGCTACCATTCCAACGCGAACTAAGAAATTTGGCAACTCGTTTCTTTGTCGCACAATCAAAAAATAGAATTCACTGCCAGCACACGTGTTCCCTCCTTCCTATAATCCTGGGTCATTCAAAAGAGGCGTGAAGAAGCACCTTGCAGGTCAGCAAGGCGTGGGTGGCTAGCGCGGCAGTTTATCTCTCGCGCCAGCTATCTTCGCATTTGGACTCTACTTCTGCTTACCATCAGGTGGAATGGAGTCATTTGCTTGACCTTTTTATAAAAAAAAAAAAAAAAAGGTGCCAAATAGACTATCGGTACATCCAAGTGAACGCCAAATGCATGGCACGACGGCGTGGTGTGACTCTTCTTCCAAAAGGGCGAAAGTGCCCAATTGAAGAACTATTAGTTCCATCACGCTCCTGAGTCATGTTTATAAGCTGTTTTTGAGGGTTAATAACGAATCATTTTGCGCGCAGGTTTGATGACTTACAGTCTCCCGAACAAGCCAGATTCCGAAAAGACTTCAGTACCATCTCCCGAACAAGCCAGATTCCGAAAAGACTTCAGTACCATAGATCACATACATACCCTGAGGCAGGTAATACAGAAGACCGAAGAATATAATCTGCCACTATGCTTAGCATTTGTGGACTATGAGAAAAACCTTCGATTCTGTCGAGACCTGGGCCGTGCTCCAGTCACTCCAGAGGTGCCACATAGACTATCGATACATCCAAGTGTTGCGGTCACTGTAAGAAAACGCCACTATGTCTGTCCACCTTCAGGACTAGAACTCAAAAACGATATAGCTCCGCGTGAGACAGGGTGATATTATATCGCCGAAAATGTTCACAGCTGCGTTGGAGGACGCGTTTAAGCTTTTGGACTGGAGAGCACTTGGCATCATAAATGACGAGTACATGGTTCACGTTCGCTTTGCCAATGATATCGTAGTTATGGCTGAGACCTTGGAAGACCTGGGCACAATGCTCGACGATCTCTGTAGGGTCTCCCAACAAGGGGGTCTTAAAATGAATACGGTTTAAGACAAAAATTATGCCTTATTATCATGTCGCACCCACTCCTGTAAAGGTTGAAAGCTCTGCACTGGAAGTTGTCGACCATTATGTTTACCTGGGACAAACAGTCCAACTGAGTAAGTCCAACTTCCAGAAAGAGGTGAAGCGACGAACCCAACTCGGCTAGGCAGCGTTCGGGCAGCTACGCGGCATATTCTCGGCTCATCTACAGCCGAAAAGACGAAACTCAAGACGAAAGTCTTTAATTTGTGTGTGTTGCCAGTGATGACCTATGGAACCGAAACGTGGCCGATTACAATGGGATCTCACAAGAAGGCTCAAGGTCACCCAAAAGGCAATGGAGAGGGCTATTCTCGGAGTTTCTCTGCGTGATAACATCAGTAATGATGAGATCCGCAGGAGAACCAAGGTCACCGACATAGTCCAAAGAATTGCGAACCTTAAGTGGCAGTGGGCAGCTAGGGGCGGTAAAGTCCTCGAGTGGCAGCCACATACCGGGAAACGCAACGTTGGTAAGCTCCCCAGAAGGTGGCCCCACAAGGTCGATCTGGTAAATGCCGCGGGAATCCGCTGGATGTGGGCAGCGCAGGACCGACCGGTATGGAGAACCTTGGAGAGGCCTTTGTTCAACAGCGGGCGTCTCTCGGCTGAAATGATGATGATGATGACATCAAAGTGTTGCAGGAACTGTAATAAAACGCCACGGTGTCAGTCCACTTCCATGACCAGGACTCGAAGCCAATACGGCTCCAGCGAGGTGTAAGGTAGAGCGATGCTATCCAAAACTATTCAGAGTTAATTTGGAGGACGTGTTTAAGCTTCTTGCCTGGAGATGACTTCCCATCAACATAAATGGCAAGCAATCCTTCACTTTGCAGAAGTAAAATGAACATTGATAAAACAAAAATCATTCGTACTTAGGCACTCCTGTAAAGGTTGGAAGCTCTACAATTAAGTTGTTGAATATTGGGTTTACCGGGGGCTTTACAATGGCCTACGGAACTGAAGCGTGGTTAGTTACAATAGGCCTCAAAAGATCGGTCAAGATGACTCAAAGACCCTCTAGTAGCGGTGGCATACCAGGAGACGAAGGTCGCGAGAAGTAGCTGGACATATTTTCCTTGTTTCTGATTATAAAACTTAAATAAACATATTTAAGAAGTGAACTTCAACATAAGAAGTAAGTTAGAGAACGAGAAAGGTTGTAGTTAAGAGAGAACATAAAACTTAAGAATGTATAAGCTAAGGATAGACAGAGAGAGAGAGAGAGAGAGAGACGTGAAAAACTGAAAAATAATTCCAATTAATGTTAAAATAAAGAGACTATAAACCTTTTACATATATTGTTTTTCCTTTATTCTATCCATTTTAGTATTGTTTACACTCTAATCAAATCCGTGGATTCTATAATCAGATCCATGGCTCCAAAAATTTCATTATTTTTTTCAAGACGATCTATAAACTTTGAATGTGTGCCTCATGGATAGATATATTACTTTTTTGATTGTTTATTCAGTTGTAATTTTAGTTAGCACCTGTGATGAGAAAAAAAAACTGCCACGGATTTGACGATCAGAACACTTTTCTCAGGAATCAACCATATTACAGTTATACCTACCCTGATTGTCACTTAACAGAACGAACGTTACGGAGCCAATGAGAAAAGCTAAAATAAAATAAAATAGGTATTAACGATGAACTCGTATTAAGATCGTACAGCGTGTCTGGGTTAACAATAAAGAAAGCACTTATCGAGCCCAATAATGACGCACGTCTCTAATCACATTAAACTTTGGATATAATAAAAAAATAAGATACCATCATTTACTTTATAATAAAGAATACGTTCCAGGTGACACCGGCACACCTTCACGATGTGATCCTAAAAGCATTTTCTTGTAGAATCGATTTCGGTCAAATACGGCCTCTGCTTCTGACAGATTCAATTTCCTATTATACAACTTTTTGTTGTTGATCCTTAAATGCTGAAGGTAGAGAAAAACCAAACGTAAATACTTCCTGACGGGAAAAGGTTATCAACACAGTGTTTCCGTCTTTCTCAAATACAGTACGTATGAAAGAGAAACAAAAAATGTTAACTTATCACAGTACTTAGTATTATAATAGGTAATGTGTGCGTTTTGTTATACTTTTAAATATTAAAAAAAAATAGACAATAATACATCACTATTCTAAATCGGCTAAGAATATAAAACGGACAATTGGATAAAGTTGTTAGAAATATTACTTTCATGTCATGTTCACGGTACGAATCCACGTATGGGCAAATGTTATAATCAACACGAGCATTATCGTTCACGGGTCATGCTTCAATTTCTTAATGAATTTAATAAGTATGAGATTGTTAAATAAACCTGATATTTATTTACTCTTATTTAAATAAATGTAACTACTACGTTACAGGGTCAGAAAAAAATACCATGAACCTTCTGATAATTCACAGGAAAAAATAACAACCAAAGCGGATAGTGATTAGAGCTCAAGCCCAAGCTCATGAAACGCTTGTTGCAGATACACCGATAAAGACGCACTGTAGTCGTAGCTTTCGCGTTTTGATCACGGACTCCTTCTCAGTTGTAGTTGTACATTTATGCTGCATGTTGGTCTCGATTAAAACGCACGTATACGCGCTTCACGTGCGATTGATTCGATATGAACACAAAAATCGGCATCTACGGCGCCGAAAATTGCGCGTTTAAAATCCGCCGCATGATTAGGCTCAAAGGATGATCTGTTATTTTTTAGAGCAAGGCGTGCGGCAAACACAATAACGGCGGAGTTAGGTATTACGTTTGCTTCTTCTAGCAAAGCTCTAAACCGCAGTCCAAGATCATTCTGTTTGCATTGCAGAAGTGATATCTTCCTTATGTACCCCAATGCCCGGACTGCTAAATAACTGTCCTGGTTGTCGGCTTTTGACTGTTAGTTCACGATTGGTTTGGCTCTTTAGTTCCTTATTGGGTTTCATATCGCTTTAATGTAGGCAACAAGTTGGTAACCGGTATTGTGACCCATACTATCATATCTGTAACCAAATAGTTCTACTGAACCCTTTGGGAATTATCAGCGTGGCAGTTTGTATCTTGTATTCGTCAAAGCGGGGCTTACAAAACAAGGCCGTTTGTCCATTCAAGCGGAGACGAGTGGAGCCGTGTTTTTAATCAGAAAAATATGAGTCTTTTATCTCGTTCAAGTTATGATCCTTTCAGAGCTAGCGATAATGTGTCATACTAAAGTGTTGCTGCCTTGACAAAGTTACGCTAAATAGCGTACTACTACAATCTTCATAATGTTGATTATTATTTGATAAGAAAATGGCCACTCCATTCGTCTCCGCTTGAACGGAAATGGACGGGGTGGACTTTAGGGTATCATGAACACGATACCTTAAAGAGTTATTATTTACAGTTCCAATGGAAATTAATTTCGAAAAAATGTGATTGTGATGACGAAAAATGGTTTTATTATGAGACAATATTTCAATTTCTTTCGCTTTAGTGAAATTCGTGAAATCTTTTTTACATTTATCGTTTCATATTTAACGGTAATTGTACGTAATATGTATTACAAACGATTTTATTTCAGAAACGCTACATTAGAGATCAAAGGGAATTAAACTTGGAAATTGATAACGTTACTTCGAGCAGAAAGACGATTACGATGTCATTAATTCTCTGTCGTAATTAGATACGCTAGTGTTTGAAGTTTAAGGAGAAAGAATATTTGAAACGCATGAAAAAACTTGAAAACTCATTTTATTTTAAGATTTCTAAGGCGCTATTCAGACAGAGCAACTTTAGTTGAAGAGACTATCAACTTGGTTGACGTATTATCAACTTTTTAAATTTTTCGTTCAAGGTTACCAGTAACAGCAACAAAAAGTTTTTTACTTGATGAACTTAGTACCTACCATGGTCACTACGAGTACGGCTTGCCTTCCAAATGGGTCGTAGTCTTGTTTACCACTCATAAGATATAAAAATATTTTTCCCGTAGTTTCAAAGATTAACGCAGGCATATATTTCCCTTATTACATCCCTGCTAGTTTTTCTTAAAGGTTTTTAATCTGCAAACAGTTTTAGGTTAGTACAGGTTAATATTTGCATAGCGTTGGTATCAAATGTATCAAAAATAATTATAAACATAGCTTTAACTTGAAATACAATTTGTATACTAACTTTTTAAGTAGCTTAACTGCTGTAGATATATTTCTGCATAATCCAAAGTACCTCGTAAGGCTGTGATATTAAATTACGTATTCCTTTGTTAAAATTTACTCACTGTTGCGCGGTCGCGAACATATTTTGATGGACTCGTTCCTACAATTTTAGAACCTGCGTTAGTATGATAACGTTTCATTATTAGATAAATAGTAATTGCGACAAATGTGAAAATAAACTCTTAAGTACATGCATACATAAAGTCTCGATTATTCTCGCTTAGGGGTAGGCAGAGATCACTTCATCCCACTTGCTCCGATCCCCACTTATTTCTCTCGCTTCATCAACTCTCATCACAGTATTTAGGTATATATGCTCGGCGATTTTGAATATTTTGGACCAGCCGGCCTTTTCGCTAACTTTTTTGACACATGAAAGTATCAATTTCGTGCTATTTTACTTATCCATTGCTGTTTTTACATGACATTGACAATATGCATTATAGTAAAATAGTCAGCATCATCATCATCATTTCAGCCAAGAGACGCCCACTGTTGGACATAGGCCTCACCCAAGGATCTCCAAACCGGTCGGTCCTGCGCTGCCCGCATCCAGCGGCTTCCCGCGACCCTTACTAGATCGTCAGTCCACCTTGTGGGGGGCCTACCAACGCTGCGTTTCCCGGTACGTGGTCGCCACTCGAGGACCTTTCCGCCCCAACGACCGTCCTCCTCGCAATGTGCCCTGCCCACTGCCACTTAAGGTTCGGAATTCTTTGGCCTATGTCGGTGACCTTGGTTCTCCAGCGGATCTCATCATTTCTGGTATGATCACGCAGAGAAACTCCGAGCATAGCCCTCTCCATTGCCCTTTGGGTGACCTCGAGCCTTCTTATGAGGCACATTGTAAGCAAAGTAGTAGTGGATCAGTAAATAGTTCGGTAATTATACTTTCATGTGTCAAAAAAAGTTATCGAATATCCATGCAGAGGGCCTAGCCAAGTGACCAGTCGATTGCGTTGAACGCCTAACGAAAAAAACAATAATGTATGAAGCTGACGTTTTATTTAGAAAGCTCTATGGCGACCGTAGTCAAAAATTAGCCTCCCATCCACTAGCACTTATTTCGTATGACTTGTCCTCATAGAGTAACTGTAGAAAAACATCGTAGGGATAACTAAAACCGTTGAGGCCACTAACTAAATATCATCTCTACATGTTTTCCTGCGACTTTATCATTCCTCGCCAGTTTGAGAGGAAAATTAATCCTTTTGTCACCATACGCACGAATTGATACTAGTGGATGGGGGGCTATTATAATTTCGTTAGATAGAAACGTTGTATCGTTTGCCACTTGTCTAGGCCCCCAGGTCTTTCTTTAGGAGGTTTTTGATATGATCGACAAACGTTTTCCAGTTCTTTTCATCAATCTACTTTCACTCATCCTGTCTTACGGCCAAACCATTTGAGTACCCCTTTCTCTATTCTTCTCACTCTGTCTTATTTCAAACCGCACCTCTCTCTTATCACGTCCCTGTATTAACTGTTATTCAATTTTATCCCAGCCATGCATTTCAGTAGAAATGAGAGATACATGGCGGAAAGTTTGCGTAGGTATATTAAATAGTGGTCATCCGCGGCTTTGCAAAGGTTAATAATGGCTATCGCGCCAAAAAATATCGTATATCCTTTCCAGGTTCTCAAAATATCTCCATACCAAATTTTATCAAAATTGGGTCAATAGTTTCGGAGCCACTTCAATGCAAACAAACAATCAAATATTTGAATTTTATAATATTAGTATTACATTAATAGAAATATTTTTATTCTATATAAATATTGACAATTCTTTATTTTCTAGCACTTTGTCTCCTCCATAGGGACTTCCAGTACTAAAACATAAAAATTACGTGACTATTTATCTTTTGTTATTTTAAAGTGTATCTTCAATTGTCAGAGCTAAAGTCCAAATTTGAATGTCCTTTCGCTGTACCAGATCAGTGCCGTGTAATTGTAATAGCCTTAAGATATTGAACTGCCTTCACAGATTTAAACCGCAACTTTGTTACACCATTCTACTTCCTACTTAATTAACGTACACGCTGATTAACTTTGAAGTCTTGAAATTAACTCGAATAGTTTGAGCAACTTTTGATGTAAAATAGTTGGGTTCATAGTTAAGGCGGATTTATTCTGTAATTTATGGTTAAGAATCTTGGGAAATCTTACAAGAATGAGGTGTTGTAAAAAACACAAAAAAAGTGAGTGAATGAGTCAGCATTAACTAAGAAGCTACAGTGAAGTTTGTTAGTGTTAAAGATCGCTTTAGCCTAAGGATCAAATGTTTTTTTTAAATTCTGATTATCCTATTAAAATTAAATCAAAATATACATTTAAACCATTCAAATAAATCTAGATCAATGAAGTTCGCTCTGCTTTTGTTTGAATGTGTTACAAACAATGGCTTGAAAAACCTGATACCTGAGAAGGTAACTGGCGAATATCCTCTTGAGAAATCTGAATTCTGTATGTGCTAATAAAGGTATTACCTTTGCTAAATTCAAATATTTAAACGTAACTTAAAGTAACTGAATTCATATTGCGAGAAAGAAGCCAGTAGGTACGCTATAAGCAAGAGAGGATAATGAGAGTCAATGTCACTTTAAATAAATACGTAATCATACTGCACAAAAAAAAGAAGTGTTAGGTTTTCCCTAAAACAAGAGAAAGTCACGGTAACTGCGATTAAGAAGCATATTCCGTGCTAATTTTGATTTTCCAGTCCATCGCTTGTATAAAATTTTGCTCTCCAATAAATGTTCGTAATACCTAGAACTATAAATGCATATCGACTATGGTACCTGTTTATCTAACTATCCCGCTGGTTGATCTATTCAATGTCAGATAGATAGTATTTGTCTAGGATTTATTTATTTGGAACTTCTCAGATCTAAATACATACTCGTCTAGCGTATTTAAAAGAGAAATAGGTCAGACTCGATCTGTCGCTCTGGTATCTTATATGTTATTTTCGTAGAGAACGATATGCTACTTTCCTTTACAAAACGTTTTCCTCATTCGTAGGAGTAAAAATAAGACCTTTATTTATGATGTCACCAATGGGAATTGTAACGCAGCGCTTGCCATTATAATCACAACGGTAATGAATCGCTCAACTTAATTCAGAAAATATCGGACGTAAACGCTTAGTCCTCCATTAACCCTTTACTGGTATTGGTGTCAAAATTGACCCCAGCGTCTCATATTTTTTCCTATAGCTTTGTAGTTTCAGCACCTTTACTTTCTCGCGCCTAGGTAATCTCATTACGTCGCGATATACGACGAATGGGGAACTTTCGTCACTCTGCTGTTAACAAAACAGAGGTAAACTACACTGCTGGGGTCAAAAATGACCCCAATACCAGAAGTGTGCATTTAATAGTAAGAGTTATTTTGTAAATTTTATTTTTTTCTAGTATTAAAAATACTCAATACGTAAACAGAATAATATTAAAGTCTTTTAAATTTGACTGACCAATCGTTCAGGAATATTCTTACACAAGAAACCATTAAAAGCTAGAGCTATTGAAACTTCCAAAGTGGAATTCGCTAAGACAACATTTAAGTTAGATAGCGCTATCAATTTGTTTTTCCATTTTATCTGCTTTAGCGAAAGAACTTCGTTTCTAGTAAATCTGTTCCAATATATTCACGAGTGTTTGGCTGGGTGCCTACTGGCATATAGAACTACTATACGCCGCGTAAGAATTGCTACGACTTAATAATCTTCCCTGAGAAAATGCTGTGTTGTGATGTTGTAACGCGGATATCAATATCGTTCAAAGCTTTTCTTTGCACTTATTTATAGATCAAGAACAAGAGATAGCTAAATCTAAAGCTCTGTCCAGACCTGCGCAGATGCGATTCACGTGCCTCTAACATAGTTTAGATACTTTTGGACATGTTCGCAAGCATTTCCGTTGCAAGTAATTTCCGCTAAGAACACGACCTGTAGACCTAGACGAAGTGAATTCCTATTGGCAGTTTCAATGGAAACTACACTTGGTACTATGGAACTGACACTTGCGCTGAATATGTCACGTGATCTCATCAAGCGAATAAACAATACGTAGCCAAGATGCTGTACTTATTTCCATCGTTGATTCATTAGTTTCTTATAAGCGAACCTTTAAAATCAAGGTA
This sequence comes from Elophila nymphaeata, assembly GCA_955850985.1. Lineage (NCBI taxonomy): Eukaryota > Metazoa > Arthropoda > Insecta > Lepidoptera > Crambidae > Elophila > Elophila nymphaeata. The sequence continues at coordinate 10,763,397 of OY039076.1, read as the reverse complement.
CAGTTCGTAAAATATACCTTTTTTGCACCGGAAATAATCTACAAAGTTTCTGGCATATTACTGATTTTTTTTCTAGTGCCCTACGATTAATAACTCGCGTCCTTCGTCTAATCCAAATTTTACGCTGTTCACAAAAGCCTTAGCGAATGCATTTCACTTTGTTATTTCAATAAAAACACTCTAAATACGACTATGCTTTTCTGTAGGACGTGAGCAGTCGTTTAATTGACGACTAGTAGAATAGAACCGTTTCTATTTACTACGTCAAAAACCAAATCTTGTCTATGAAAATCTACTGTCAAGATAGAAAACGCCACATTTTCTATTAATAAAAATAAAATCCTAGTAGACATCATCTTGGCTACGACTTTTCCATTCGCTTAACAGAGTCACGTGACATATCCAGCGCAAGTGTCAGTTGCATACATTTTCATGTTTTCTATTCAATTTCTGATATAGAAACCGCCAATAGAAAATTACTTCGTCTAGGCCCATCGATGGTTCGCATGGGAGCGGTTCGCGTGCCAGAGAGTTTGCTGCTCCTGTGATCCTAGCACGCGAAATGCGTATTCATGGCACGCGAACTGCTCGCAAGAAGCACGTGAATAGTTCGTGAGAAACACGCTGCATTTGATTCGTCCATTAGCCATTCGAGGCGCGTAGTGTGCACGGTTTGTTAAGTTATTTTAATGTAATAACTGTCTTATGTATGATAAATATTACGCTAGAGACACCACAGGCGCGTTGCCGATTATAGAAATAAAGAAATAAAATTAATACAAGAAAGAATACACTGAAAAAAATCGACATGCCTCAAGCACAACGAATTAGGAAATCGAACCCAGCATTTGCCGCAATCCGTCGAAATTTGTCAGTGCTTGGTGCTTATGTTTTTATAATAAACATTGTTTCATGAGTTTCTCCCGAGTTCTTGTTGTAAAAACACGTGTTAAGAGACTCCATTTTTAACCTCAATCAACCGTACAATTTTTATTACCTACTTTAGTTACATTTTCACTTGACATTGGCAAAATGCGTACGCTTAATGCGACGCGATGCCATTAATTAAGAATAGAATAGAACATTGTTTCATCAAATCTTTGAAATTTGCACTTCTAAGATCCGAACGAAATATTTTTGCAAATATTTGACGCCCAGTTAAGATAAAAACTTAAACAAAACAAACGCGTAAATATTTTTAATACTGGAACAATACTTGTGTTTAAGTAGCATCAACTATTGTTCTTTTGTGTATTATTGCTGTTGAAGCATTGTTTAATAAATAAATAAATATTTACGCGTTTGTAAACGGAAAAAAATATTCCATAAGATAAATTTTATTCATAATTTTGAACAGCTCAAAACAAGTATTAACTTAACGTACAGTATAATAACACAAAAATCCTCACAATAGTCACTCCATCATTACAATTTCTTTTTTTTTCGGGGCTATTTCTTGCTAGACGCCTAGAATATTTTATCAAGTGACTACCTCTCTATATTCTTGGTCCCAATCTAGCTGCCAAATTGATTGCTTGAATCCAGTTAGGATTTTCTGAGATTCTGTTTATCTTTATAGCTATGATTTTGTCTCTGCCTCAGCTAGCTCTATTAGAGCATATGCATTGCGTTATATTAGAGTTTTATGTTTTGAAACAACTTAATAACTGTTTAATTTCTAAATAGAAAAACTACACCATTACAATCAAAGGTCCCTTGAATGTTGTTTGTAGAGTATCATGATAATAAACTAACATTAGTAATTTAATTCTTAAACCCTTTGAAATGAAAATTATATCATTTATTACAAATTTGTAGCTCACCGAATTCAGATAGCGTGATAGAATTATTTATATGACAAGGATTTGTGGTTTCTATTCAAATGTTATTATTGAAATTCGCAGCCGATGGAAGCACGAATGTTAATTAACTAGGAATTGCTTATATACACACATACTCGTACATTGTAGTGTAAACTATTGTAAACCTATATTGTTTGTATAATCGATTTTCCGATTTGCTTCTTCCCGTGAATTCTGCGTGGAGATAAGAATTGATTCCTCGGTTGTTGTGCGAAATACAACAATTGTTAATTATTCCTCGGGTATTTCATTGCTTAATCTCGTGTAAGGAGTACGTAACTTGAACGGATTTAGATGAATAAGCTAATAAAAGTGTTTGTTATTATTTATTATTCTGTTTAGTTGATATTTTTTAATTAAATTATTTTAATTAAATAGAAAACGAAGTACATGGAAAAAAAAGCTTGATGACATAATCAAAAAACGAAAGACATGGCTAAATTCATCAAACAGTCCTGTGTAGCTCCGTTGGAAGAGCAGTCGCCCAGATAGCGAAAAGTCGCGGGTTCAAGTCCCGTCTCAGCACTTATCCATGACAGGAATCTTTTCATGTTTTTCGTTTTCTATTTAATTTGGTATCAATTTCAATCATAATTTTAACTACTTATTCTTAATATGTACTTAAGAGTTATACATACTTACTATATTGAAATTTTATTTTAATTTTATAGAGTGCTGTACTCCTGCAGGTTCCATGTATGTCTTTTAAAATGTTACTTCTGAATGTAAGACATGAAAATGCAATAAATAATATTTATACTTATACAGTGTCACAGTTTCTAGAAGTTTGTTTGCAACAAAACAGGGACACTGGAGTGCTACCTAAATGTTACTCCACTCCTTCCTCTGTGGAGCTTTCAGAACTTTATTAGCCTACTGCAAATAACAGCAAAGTTATGTTTCAGTCGGCGAGTAAAGTTGCAATAAAAGACAGTGTTATTTGTGACAGTTTATACGGCGTACGATACAAATTCTAGGCTAAGCCTCATCTCTATTAATTATTTCATTAAAATGTTTTAATCGGTTTTACTTTACGCGTCTTTATGAAAAGAGACAGAAATAGAAAATAGTAAATCTGTTTGTCTCCAAATAGAGATTCGGTTTTAATTTTATAAAAATTGCATAATTACGGAAGCACCAATGGTTAAGAAAAAGTTTTCTTCTTTGCCTAACTTTATGCCGGAGTTTGTAATATTTTTTTCAAATCATGAATGTGTTAAAGTAAATTTTAATACATAATATAACATATTTCATGAGAAATACAAAACGTACGACTATATCCTTGGCCTTTTCATTGCATAATGTTAACCGTACCGTTATGCAGGTCTAATCATGGGAGTTTCAGATCGTTTCACAGTGTACCTTAGTCCTCCTAAGAATTTATTGCCCCGTCTGTCTCGTTTGCTTGTTGTCCTTCTCCCCTTTCGGGGGCGGACGTCACTCGATACGCCTTCGGTACCTTCCAGGTCGTACAAGTCCACACGAAGTGATGATCTAGTTCCGACAGCGAATCCTCTGCCACGTCTTCTGTCTTCACCTCTCTAGCCTAGCACTAATCTTGTGCCAATCATCAGCCTTTATAAAGAGTCTTTGTGTTGTCAAGAACAACCATAACTATGACAAAATATAATCATGAAAACTGCATTTAAATCCATTCTGCTGTTCTCAAGATCACACAAACAGTCGGATGTTAGCTGGATGCTCCTTTTATATTTTTTTTATTTGAGAAACGTATTATAATGATTTCGATTATTATGATACATATTCATAGAATTTATACTAATAATAAACGTTCTCATAAACACGATAAGAAGTATCTACCTATTGTTGAAAATTAATATCACGAGCCTCCATAGCCTCGTTTAAGTAAGATAACCGGCGCAAATGTGTATGAATATCAATTAATATGTCTAATTGTGACATTACCGAGTCTTCGAACTAGATATTTATAAACTAAATTCACATTTGCTCAAACTAGCGTACTCGTTAACACTCCAAAACCATCTCTAATTGACTCCGTAAATGTACGATTTCTCACCGTCCTAGATACAACTAAAGGCTTATAGTGGGACTATGAAAGATCAACTTTCATTGGTCCATTCAAACAATCTCCTTCTAATTGAGAAGTTAGTACGATTATTGGTACTTCTGGGCGAAGTTGGAAGTGAAGCGAAGTCTTTCGCTCTGTTTTCGTATCTGTAACAAGGGGAGGAAAGTTGACTATTTTGATTGTTATTTTTGCAAATGAAAGAGAGCTGGAAACGCCATTGTCAGGATATTACGAACTTGAAACTGTTATTATTTTCTCCCCAATTCGTGTTTCTGCGTCCCTCCGTTGGAGACATCAAAAAGTTGTACTTTGGTTCGGTAGAGCGAAAGTTTGGAATTTATTTTCAAGTTGTTTGAGAAATGCATTCACGATTTTTTTGGGAGTAATCAGCTCGACAGATCCAGCAGTGGCAAATGTTTTAATGCGAATTCTAATAAGTGTTGACGAGTCATTAAGGTACTTATAGCCTAAAATATATAATTTGTGATGTCAGTTATATTCAATTATCTAGTGTCCGTAACTCCTAAATAGCACTTAATTAGTGTTTGATGATTGGTGTAAAAGTAACACCGAAACGAAAATTACAGTCTTGTAATCATTTTCTGTGCGTATGACAGGAACAAAATATTTATGTCAATTAATTTTAGTCGTTAGTAAGAAAAGATAATGATGCTTTTTTATAGTATCAATTTATAATTACCTTATAAGTAGTTGATATAATGTATTATAATAATATATTAAATTACTTCCTAAGACTGAAATAGTCCCATAAGATGCACAATTTATATATTTAAAAAAATAACATTTTTAAAGATGGTTCTATAGAGTTCTCAATTTATCTAAACGATAACATAAAAAGATAATAAATTTCAATCCACCTATATAATCCTCACTTTACAATGATATAACGTGTTTTCTAAGAAATAAGAATCTAACGTGCCCACTGGAATAAATTCATTCGATTTAAAATAGGTCGCAATAAAAATACGAGCTAGCGTCTTGAATACGTGGAGACAAGAAAGTCTAGTCCCTCGAAAATAATCTACCTATACGTGCTTCCATGAAAGCTTTTCCATGTCATCTCAGATGCCAACCCGTGTCAAATTTTGATAGATTGGATTTCCTCTGTGTACGTGATTGACTCGTATTGGACATGTGTTATAGACTTTATGGATTTATCGATGGCTGACTACTAAATGTATATACACAAGCAATCGAAGTGTGGATAAATTTGAAAGCAGTATAAATAGTCAGAAATACTCACAGACTATTTTAGACGGATATGTGATGTTATGTTGTAATACTGAATATATATATCACGGAATGCTTAGGAACGATATTAGTAACATAAATTTATTATTGGTCTATATATTTTCTCTCTATACACTACATATAAATATAATCTGCCTTCTATAACTACGATTGCTATTTTAGTAGAATAAGCACATCCACTCACCACTCAGGTTATTATAATGTTTCTATTAAGTACGCAATCAAAGTCATAAAATTTGTCATATCGCCATACCCAATAAAAGCTTGTTAAAATTTTGTATCATTTTTACTCTCGTATTCTTCACAGCTTTAAATTTTACCTTTGCCAATCTTTTTTCATTATTTTTGCACATATTCCCGGTTCTTCGGCACATTTTTATTTTACGCACTAACAAATTTACAATAATTTAAACTTAAGTTATCGTCCATTTCGAGTAATTAAGTCATTTTTATTTAGAAAAAATAAAATTATTTTTGATAAAATGTCGTGTATCAAAAGTTGTTTAGATCGTGATATAACTAAGATGGACTCAATTCAATAATATGATCATAGACGATTTAATCTTTATACACCCTATTGCAGGTAACATGCAACGTGTAGGTAACACAAATAACACACACCCTGAAAGTAGTTTGCTTGGAATCGGCTTCTGAATCGTTACTATGAAAGTATTTAATTTGGACAAAAAATTAACACAAAATAAGTAAAATTATCCCTACGTTAAATAATTTTACAAATGATATTGTGTTTTATTTAATAGTAATAAAGCTTACTTTACAAAATGGTTCGACATAAACAAAAATCTACAAGGCTATCACACAAAGACCTTTAGTAGGATTACTAATAATATAAACGCGAAAGTTAGTTTGGATGTCTGGATGTGTGTTTGTTAGTCTTACACGCAAGAACTACTGATTGCATTTTAATGAAACTTAAGGTACAATACATAGCTCATACATCAGAATAACAAGGCTATAAATTACACTGATCCTGCGCAGACGAAGTAGTGGGCAGAAGCTAGTTTAAAAAAAAATACTGAAATCGATTAATTTGCATATTAGTAACGAACTACCATCAGGGTGTGTGCTATTTCCGTTACACGCTGGGGCGCTTGAAACCGATTCCACTACATCACAGCACACTTGGGCTGAGTTCTGAACCTCCAGATGCACGCTAAAGTCGTCCGCTCCCCTTTCTATTCGAACCCTTTTTTTTTGCGAAGGAAAATATTTTATATCTACCCTAGCTGCGATAAGGGGCCGCACTGGGGTTATGTGGGACTCTCTGGGACTCCAGCATACCCACTAAAAACCGTCGACGTTTTCTACGCTCCGCTTGTCGGTGTGCCTCACGAGGAACATTGTATACGTCCGCGAGGTCACCTGCGGCTGGCTCCATCAGGCCCCTACGTTTCTATTCGAACCCTGTAGAGACTTTAGACAACAATGAAATTCCCTCGTAGGAGGTGTCTACCTGCCGAAAATCTAAATGGAGTTCGACCTTCAGCCTAGAGATGAAAATATCTGGTGACGCTGTGAACAACTATAGTTAAACTTGTTACCATTAATACAAAAATCACATGTCACAGTGTTTGAACTCGATCAACTCCGAAATTACTCAACAGATTTTGATGTTATTTTTTTAATTTGTTCCAACTTAGGACATAGGATAGGTTTCATTTTAATTTATAATCAAATAAACAACTTTTCAAAATTAAGTCAAATCGACTTAAAACAGTATAAAAATAAAATATTAATGTAAGTTGTGTGCTAAAGAACAGCAGACTCAACACACAAGATATACCTTTACTTATACCTGAGAGATATACCAATACGAAGTGATGAACGTGTAAGGATTTATCACAACAACGTGCGACTGCTGCTTTTGACATATGAATTCTTTTAGTAGGAAAAGGATTAAGCCGGCTTTACCTGGCACTACTCTCTATACGAGTATTATAACAAAAAAACATTATTACTTGTAAACGAAAAATAAAATAGCTTATTGTTTTTTTTTAAATAAGTTACCTAAGTGTTTGGCAGACAAGCCTACGGTCTGACTGGTGATAAGTAGCTAACTGTAGTCTATAGACGCTTAAATATAATATTATTATGTAATAAATTACATATTCGTGTGAGATAGCTTTTTTTCGATTAGAGTTGTCGTACAGTCGGTAAGACGCCATAGGACCAGCTCAGCCCCGGACAAAAATCTTTTCTAATTTTTTGGTGAAAAAAATATAAACATAATAGAAACATGGCTTTGAAACTAAGTTACTTTTCTTTACGTAACTAACCGCATTTATTTAAATTTTTGTAAATAGAATTTTAAAGACAAAAAAAATATATTACAATGGTTTTAACACTACACTGGAATACGAACTGTAAAATTGGATCAATAGACTTTCAACTGTTTGAGAATGAAATAAGGTTAAAAATTTACACACGGATACGTGACCAAAATTATTTATATTGTTATGTTTCATAGTTCGCTCATAGCAAATCAGCATGGCACCAGCCCTACGACTTACCTTCACCGCGAATGGAATTATGTGTAGGATCCAGCCTAGTAAAATTTACGAATTTACGACCAAAAACAATACACTTAATAAACGATTATTGGAACCTTGATCTTATGAATATGATTGACACAATCCCTAAAGCTTGAATCACACACCTTTAGTATGTTTCCACAAAAATAGATCTTGAGAGAAAAAAAATAACTTTGACCATATCATATACTCTACTACATATAATAAATGGAACATGTCGCTAGACATGACATGACAGGCATTTCAGCCATTGAATCGGGATCCAGAGCTGCTCCGCTTTGATTAATTATATCCCTGGACCCTCTTAAAAGTCACACGTCATAACCAGAGGCAAAAACTTTTGTAGTGGACGCTCCACGCACGTCCGCCGGTCCGCTCTGACATTCAACGCTTTGTTAGTTTTTGCCGCCTGAAATAATGGATGTTGAAATGTTTTAGTGGAACGTTCTATCGTTGGTATCAAATTGTTGAATTTGGAACCGCGAGGCTATTTATTATGTGCCATACGCACACGACACCTTATTAATGTTAAAGTGTCTTTATTTTTTTCTTGTTCTTTGTTTACTTTGATGTGATGTGTTTCATTAAAAAAGTTGTTAAGATCTACCTATATCGATACCAAAATACCTTTTATCATATTTAAATTCTGTCGTATCATCATCACCGTAAATCATGAAACTTTCGCACAAAGCAACTCGCTCCTAATATTTCATAATGCAAACAGCACAGGAGTGAAATTCATTGCCTATTAATGTGCGCCTGAACGTTATAATTTGGGTGCCTTCGAGGCTGAGAGTAAATAGTAAACTGGTTTGTCTTGTGCCTGTCACCATACTTTACATCTCCTCGTAGTATTGTGGATTAATATTGTTTGCTTATTCAATATTTATACAAATCTAAAAACTCGTATTCTTACTTATGTCTTACGGCCTATATTTATATTTGAAAAAATCTGTAGATAATGTTTTTTCTAAAAATAAACAATTGACGATTATTCCAAATATTTCATAAAAATCTGTCTCATTTACAAATAATAATAATAATAAATTTATTTCTTCTCTTAGTGTTTACAAAAAAGATAATCCTAATTATTCAGACACAATGAAGATTACAACATTTGAAAAGTGGATGCATTTAAAAAGAATAAGTAGATATCTAAGGTTCGTATTAAAGAATGAGTCTCAAGTATCAAAGCCGTACTGAGCGTCGTACGTCTCTATCTATTTGTGCTTGATAGAAAGTGACAAACGATTCTCAAGAAATGATTGATTTTTAATACGGGCCTAAAACTTTATATCTGTTCTGACAGGTGTTCGCAAGCTGAATGCGGTATTAGCTACGGGTGCTCGTGCTGGGACCTGGCGTATCGAAGCACTATGTGGAGGAGGTTCTGCCAGGGTGGATCTTACTGTTGGAACTGGAGCTAACAGCCCTACATCTGCAGCACCGGCTGCTGAACAGCATTATGTTGAATTAAGATTTGCTGACAGCATGCGGAGGCGATACAAGCCAGGATTACCTTTCGTTGGAAGGGTATGTATAAAACAAAATACTGAATTAATTAGTTCTTAGAAGACTATTCTCTGATTTTTCATAAGGAAAGGAACTGAGGCTATTACCAGCGTCTACCGTACTCCTACTCCTCGTTTCAAACTGACCATTAATAATAATAAATAATAATAATATATTTCTACGCTCACACCAATTAACTAGCCCAAATTAAGTATCATCAAGAACTTGTGTTATGAATACTAGATAACGGGCATTTTTTTTTATAAAGATAATAATTTTTAGATATTTTTATAAAAAAAAAACATAAATAAATATATAAACAACCCATGACTAGTCAACAAATATTCGTGTTCGTCACACTAACATTTGCCGCTACCAGTACTCGAACCCGGACCGCTTGATGTGTAAGCATCAGTATAGCTGCTTCAACAAGACGGCGTCATTGTTAAGTACCTGCAACTGAACGTTGATAGATAATCCTCCTTGTATTCCTGTAGTTTTAATTATATTTAACCGCTTATATGGTAGGCTGTCTTGTGTTTATACGATATATTGGAATATTTTAGAAGAGACACAATGGTTGTGATACTCGATATTTGAAGAACCCATTCTCGGGAAAAATAACTTAAGGTTCATGGTCTTGTAATTATATCGGTGTATTAATAAATAATATAGAGCTACGTACAGAACTACATGGAATTATAAGCAAGCATGTAATAACTTAATGTTGTTCTAAATTTTACTAGCTGTTTTTTTTTCCATAAGACAATGTTTTTTCTTCAGTTAGTAGCTACATAAAACCAATCGACAACAGTATCGTATATTTTTTGTAATTAGATCGTTAATTATGTTTGCACAGTAATGATTTGTTTTAAAGCAATTTAGAAAGCCGATCCAACATTGGCTACTCCCTTGTATTGGGTAAGGGCGGACCGTTATTGCCACCCCTGTATAAAAAAGACAACACTCAATAAACGGGTTTATATCCGTTATCGGCTATTTATTATTCTCTTACTGATTATTATCGCTGGAAAAATTAATGCTTGCAGTACTCACAGTATGACATATTCTCGTGAATGAGACGAATTTTGTTCATGTGGGAATTGAGGTAAAAGCGTGTTCGATTATTGGTGACCTTATTTTAGACGAAAACACTAACCTGAACTCTGGTCCACTCAATCTGTGAGGTACATAAAAGCTTTTAGTCCTGACCTAATTTTGGATAAACAAAGCTTTGTTTCGCTCGAAAATCATAACAAAAGTAATACCATTTTGAATAGTTGTTACTTAGCGACTAAACTTGGCACTCAGCATTTTAAATTGGGAAAGTTCCTTGAGAAAATATTATGAAAACAAGTTTTTTATTAGGTATACAAAATTACATTATACCATTTATTACCATTTATTAACGTACATAACTTCTTCCTCGTTCCCTCATTGCTGAGGATTACGACCACGTACAATTAGTTTCCATATGGTGCGTTCGTGCGCGGCGTGAACTGCACGCTGCATCATCATCATCATATCAGCCAAGGAATGCCCACTGTTGGACATAGGCCTTCCCCAAGGATCTCCAACCCGGTCGGTCCTTTACCAGATCGTCGGACGGTGCCTGCTGCCGCCCATTGCTGTCTTCGCTGTGTCGTACCACCTTACAGGCGTTCTTCCTTCAGCACGTCTGCCATCAATTTTGCCCAATATTCTGCTTCTCCAGATCATGGTTTGGAGACCGCATAATGCGTCCAAAGAAGCTGAGAGCTCTTTGTCGACAGATAACGGAAAGCCGCTGGGTGATTTTAAGCTGCTCCAAAAACGTGCATATTGCGTTATGTATTTGTTTTAGAATAAGCGTTTCTTTGTAAAGACTTTTGCAACACCAGGGTGTCAATGGCACGTTGCCAGCTCTAATCTCAATCTATAACATTATGACGCAAATTGTGTCATAAGTTTTAAACCATGAACAGAAAATATTGAAAATAGCTTTTTAATAATATCAAACACGGACTCAACACTACTCCCCCTCATCTCTGTCACACGACATTAATTCGTCGCAAGATCAACGAAACTTTTCATAATGTATTTATACCCATGAAAATAACATTCACGACATTTTGTATGTGATAGCCCTCTCGTGGTTTACTCATGTTGCTTTGCGAAGTCTTGGCTAGGGTACAGCATAATAAATAACAAGGAGTATACCGTTGCCAACGAAGAAAGCGGAAGCTTTATGACTTTGAAATAAAGTCGACAATCGCATGACAAAATTTTGTCGAGAGTGCAAAAAGTCGTTCAACATCGATGTTATTTTCATTCCTCTATCTTCCCCTTTTTAAATCAATGTTGTATTTTTGCTGGGTCCAAAGTTCTTGATTGGTTATTCGAGGTATTGTGTAAATAATACAATGCGGATAAATGATAAGCAACTTCAGTGAAATATTATAATGATAATTCTGAGACATTATTACATTTTAATAGCGGATTACTAATCTTGTATCATTAATTGATAAATGATGTTTACGAACTTCAGAGTTATAAATAGACATATTAGCTACTTTGGAAGAAGTAATATACATATCTAATTACTAGGTATTTGTAAATTATAACAATATAATTGAGCAAAATATTGGAAATTTTACGTTTAAAGTCAATTTTGACGCTGTAAATGTCCGATATGGTTCACTATATAATCAAATAAAAAAAAATAGTCTAACGGACGATATTCCTAAAAAAATATATGTAATTTTATTTTTTTATGAAATTACGGCTTGTATAATTCTTAGTTCCAGTGATTGATGTAATTTAAGAATGTTAAATTATGTTCTCTAAATTATAGAATAAATGTTTTATTTGAATAATATAGTTATAACAAATTTTAAAAAATCAGTATACATTAGGCCATGGACATCCTTTCAAATCGTTCTACCGTGTGACTTTCTGGAAAGATGTTATAACGCCAGTAATTCTTGGGTTCGTAATATCTCGTAAATGCTCGTACTTATCAATAGTGAAGACTTCGATGCGCTTATGCTTCACATTTAAATATCGATAATCGATAGCGTTAAACGCTCTTAATTTGGGTTTAGAAATTGGTGTGATAAACACAATAAATAATTAGTGAGTATATAATATACATATAATAATTATATATTACGATCTATCTTCCGTAAAACAATAATATAATTATCTTTTAAAATAAGCATTAGAAAAATAAGTCATATTTGAAGTTTAACGAATAACTTTATCAGTTCGTTACCTTAATAAAATGATAACTTTAAGTACCTAAAAAAGTAAGTACCTAACTTCTATTTAGAAATTGAAAATTTTCTACAAGTAATTAAATATGTATAAGTTTACCTAAAGTGTAGACTTTAGAAACACAAACAAGGGAAGGATCACCTCAATGCCTTAACTACCCGGGGCTTAAAACGCTTAAGGTACAAAAGAGCTCAAGCTGAAAACTACCTACAATTAGTTTCTCTGTATTCGCTTTTAAATTACAACGGACCTTATTGCCGCTAATTGGGTTCTGTACAGTCAACGGTAGAAGTTAATTATCAAAATTCATAATATAAAAGATTATTGCAGAAATATTTAAATGATTATTACTCTGGTGTATTGGTGTACATAATTAAAGATGTATTGCATACTTTACATATATTAAGAACTTTTGAAAGAGTAATGGCAGTGGCAATGCTACTACTGTAAAATAAGTGCGGTCATAAATATAAATTTCGCTGGTTTTATTGTTTACTCAAAATCTTCCTCCAGAATGTTCAGCAAGTTTGCAGCAGAAAGCAAAAATCTTTACAATTGATTAATCCTAGACGCTGGTCTTCCCGAGATTCTGTGTATTTTTTAAAGTTTTATGTGAAAGTAATATTAAGTAGGTAGTAGTTGATTTTAGAGCCATATTTCATGCAAATTGGATACATACTAAAACGCTTAATTACTTTTCATTACCTCCGTATTTCATATCGGAATCTCTGTCGGCACAGGTTTTGGAGTTAAGCCAGGTCGGGTTGACAAACTTAATGGCTTAATTAAGACTTAAGTCGCCAACACAATATCGTTTCCATGGCGAGGGTTGAGGATTGCCGTTAAAATGCCAACACGGTTTACGTCCTTTTCTTACAGAAGGTAGACATAACTGAGTTATCTCCCACAGGCAGACGACCGTACTTCCAAGCTTATAGGACCATTCAACATTATTGTTATAATTTTAAAATTGTAATTTTCCGGTGTGTCGGCTCATCTACTTTATGATTCCAGTTTATGGTAACATAAATGAATACTTATCATTTTCTTTGGTAAAACCCTCCTTCAGAAAACAACATTACGAAAGCACCAGTCCCTTTTATAAGAAAAGGTAGCAAATCCTTTCTGAAAACATTAGGATGAAAAAGATTTTTTCATATCGTGATAAGAAGCGAAGTGTTCCATTAAAGATTATTATTGTTTAACAGGTTGAAGCCATGAGTACGGAAAAACGAGTTCGGGTTCGCGTAAAGCTGTACGATGATAATACTGACATATACAGTCAAGATATTGATATGTCTACTGGGGAAGGAGGGTTCATCGTGCCAACCGTTATGGCTGATGCACCATATGTGAACTTGCAGGTAAGTTATTTCTTGTTTGATAATGATAGCTATCTTACCTAAATTGAAAAAAGAATTTACAATGCTACTACAAAAGAAAATGTGATATTGTCAGAATAAAATTAAGTGAAGCCTATTGCATTCAGTTATTGTCACTGTCGAAAATGTATAGTCTAATTTCGGGTAGATCCGCAGATCAGCCATTCAAAATGGTCGTTCGCGCCTCAAACCTAATTTAGTTTAATCGCCTCATTAATTGGGCCTGCAGAAACTTGTGAAACTCCAATACCCTTGGGATAGCTGCCTGAGTGGCGAGGAATACAAATGGTCAAATTACGACCTAGTTGAAGCAAGAATAGTTTGGAGGTTCCATTCGGAAGAGACAAATCTCAATAGATTTGTGAACTTCTACAATTTTAATGAATATTTTGATGCTGTGGCTTGTGAATATTTTAATTTTGTATGATTACAGCCGAACTGGACTGAATTTCCGATGCATACACAAGTATGAATTTTAAGTCGTGTAAAATGCTAGAAATTATCATATCATTTGTCTACTGTGTGAGGGTCTTCAGTCCGTATGTTATTCATTATTATTACATTATTAGACACACAGTGCACAAAACCTCGTCGAATGTAATACCTAATCCGTTTATGTCTAAAATCAAACAAAACAGTATGCGAATGACTGATTTGATTTAATCTATTAAATTTACTCTGTTATTGGCAATGTTGGTTTGAAGGTTGTAGATTCGGTTGTCTAAATCAAATATCTGTTGATGTTTAATCGAATAGACATATCTCCGTCTGCTATGTTTGGACTAACTTTGTTAATAATGTTTGATTATAATAATCGCGTATTTATATTGTAAGTATATGAGTAACAATAGGAACGTTTGAGACGGTGACTTGTGTGTAATAATTATAATAATAATCAATTTCTCGAAACTTGATTGCGGTGCAGGTAGGTATTTCATTAATGTCTCCCAAAAATTTGCCGTCGTGTTAAATATATAAAATCTGTGCTGTGTGAATTTGCTACAAGTAAAATGGTTTATAATTGCGAAGATTTAGCTGACTACAAGCCTGCTAATAAAAATACCTGACAATGCACGGCCCGCTCCATACCAGCGCTCAATTTCACAACTTACTAAACGTAGGGAAGAGATAACTTTTAATGATCTAAATTAATACCAACGAAAACCATATCCATACTATTATGAGCTTGAAACCACTGTAGATGCAAATTTCGGTCTAATGAACGTGAAACAGATTGCATAATTATGCAACAACGACTGTTAATACTTACCCGACTCTAGAAGAGTTGTTGTTAAAGAGGTTTGTAACTTCAATTAGCTTGTACAGTTTACAACATCATTACTAACGGTAAAAAAGTTACACAAAATCATGCAGTAATTAAATTAGTATTAGAAGATATTTTCCCATTGTAACCGTATTAATAAAAAAATCAGGTTATAGTTTCCTAGAATTGAAAGTATCTAGATGACTCTATAAATATAACTTTGTCAGTGTATTACCAATAAGATTTATTAAAGTTACCAAAGTATCGCATCAATGACCAATAATTAAATTGTACTAGCACGAGTGCTTGCGACATTATTAGTACCTATTCCATATACCATTCTAATGGTGACCAAGACTCGAATATCGTCAGAAGATTTTTTTTTTACATATTTCTCATTATCTCTTCTAACCTCTCTTACTTTGTCACTTTGATCAGTTACTAATACGCAGCACATTAATTAAAAAACCATTTCTTGGGTCCAATTGTATTTTAAGTTCTCCATGGCATCTAAACTTTACCTAATGTAATCTAAAAGTACATATTATGCTTTTATTAAGACCAGACATTTTATCTTAAGTAGCTTTGAGAAAGTTTCATAATAAGGTATCACAGAAAATATTTTATATTAACTTGGCGAGTCAATGTTTGAAAGAGAATTACAAGTAAAAATATCTCATTCACCTTGAAGCTCGTCTTCAAAGGAATTATTCTACTTTAATGTCCAGTGAGTAGACAGGGTCTCACATTACACACAAGAACAAGAGTAAAAGCAATCTGTATTAGATTTCACGGTGTTTGTGATGTTTATTGGTTTTATATTACTTGTTGTTATTTGTAAGATCTTTATTTTTGGTGTTGTGAAATGTCTGTATCATTACAAGAGACTGACTCGTTTTTAAATGTCTTTATTTTAATAAACATCTTATTGATTCTACCAAATGAACCTGATCCTTTATTTTTCTACCTTACTACTTTATCCGCCAGTTTTTCAAAAGCAGAAATGACTTCTATTAGCTCTTATTGAAACCTTATTAATCATAACGGATCTTGGAAAATGTAATAAATTAGCTCTTCTTCTATTTAACATCATATTTATAAAACCACTACGTTGCAGTATAAGAAAAACATGATATTAATCTTTTATATACTTAAACGGTTTTATAAATAAATAAGTATTCGTTGAAATTATAAATTCTTCGAATATGATTTTTTCTATTTTCCCATGTCTATAGCAATAATTATATAAGTTACTTTCTATTAACACTGCTTATGAATAATACTTACCGCGCAGATCCATGGAATGCGATACTGCTAAATAAACAGATCAGTCAGCTGTTGGAGTAGTAATCGCTTTAAAAAGGCATACGTTAAAGCCAAAGAGATCGCACTAAATGTGATATATATATATTGTGATGTTGTGTTTCTGTCGAGGAACAACCATGTTCCAGAACTTCACAGCTCAAGGACCAATGCAGATTACACGAATGTCACTATCAGATAGGTTATTTATTGGTTTCTCCCTCTTGTGGCATAACAAGCTAAAAGTTTAAAAAAACTGTAACCCTAATACGAAAAAGAAAACGAAGGAATGAAATAGGTTAAAATTGGGGTTTACGAGGTAAAATCGAATCCTCCGATTGTTAGAGTCGGTTAAAATGTAGCCTGTGTTACCCGGATCATAATAACGAATGGATAGACACCTTATTCATCAAAATCAGATGAATAGTTTAGGCACTACTGAAGAACATACGTGAATACAAACCAACATACATAGACTACTAAAATCATAACCCTTCCTTTTGGTTTTCGTTGGTTAAAAGGGACCAGTTTAAAGGGGATGTCAACTTCATTTCTAATATTAATATTTTATCTTATTTCGCAGCTTATCACTCTGTCTCTAATGGGAGCAATTACACGCGCCAGAGTGGTTATGAGACCTTCATGCAAATAGCAATCTGACTCGGCGGATTGGCACTCGGGCTAAAGTGCTTTTAGGCCTTGATAACTATCTTATGAATTATTATATGAGCGACCGTGATGTGGACAGGACATACGGCTTTAGAGATCAACCATCCAAACTAATTTTAGTCTAACCGTTCATGAGATTTTATATTGCCAGAGATATTTGATAGTTTGCGATAACTTGGCATGCTTCATATTTGAATAACAGGGCTCAGGTACAAGATTCAGGACCCACCAAGGTCTTCGCCTTCTTAATAAACCGATGACTCTTTAAACACTATTTGTGCTAATTGCAGTATTTGTCCAAAAAAGTCGTATTAGCTAGAAGCGATGTCTTTGTATTCATGTTAAAGCTTTTGGTACTTCACAGAGATTAGGATACGAAAGCTGTTTGTAACATTATGTAGATTCTACCACAGACCACAGAAACCTCTTTCTGTGTTTTGTGGATTCTACTATCATAATTTGACGGTCAGTCGACGTCTGGACACTGTAGACAAAATAAAGTTCAGTCATCATACGTTATTTAGTATGGAAAGTGACCAGTAAGTCCGTAACTAATATTATTACGGAATTGAGATGTGCGCCAATATAGCAACATTACAAAATTCCAATCTTCAGTAATTACTTACTTCTTATTCCCCCAAATGTTCTGGCCAAGTCGTAATGAGCAAAGTTACAGTTGCGAACAAGTCGAAATCGTTAAGTGTTTTCTCGTCGCTGCCTCTGTGTGTATCACTGCTCAGTGGCTAATGGCTTTGTGCTCATCTCAAATTAGTTGGTATATTGCCATTAAACCTGTGGCAAATATCAGTCGGAATTCTATTATGACATTAATTTGATGTATTTAGTAATATCGTACATGATCGAATATTAATACAATTTTGTGCGTTCCATTGTTAGCAAATGTAATTGGTTTTCATGATTATGATTTGTGTGATATTGTTTCATCATTGTTAAATACAAAAGTAAATAGTTATTTGTTCAACAAATGAGCAAAGTTATATTTTGCTGCAAGTGCCGATATTAAATCATGAACCAGCGAAGTAGTCTAGAATTGAATTCATATATAGACTACTGAGCGCAGTGAGTGATTTGAAGGCACGAGACAAAAAAAAATTTGCTCTCGTGTAAAACATACAACTTTCACCTCTCCAGTGAGAAAATTGTTAAAGGTGAGAAAAACAAGGAAATATTTTAATACATGTTTGTTATCTTAAAAATAATTATTGAAAATTAAAAGTAGAAGAAGATTACTTACTAAAATAATTTAGATTGAACTTTACAGTCTTGTTCAGAGCTCGCAGCAAAAGCGTTTTTCCTTCGAGATTTTACGAAGCAAAAGAGGTCTTTTGGTGATGGAGAGGTAAAAAATATTTATCTTATCCTATTTCTTCTTTAATTATCAATAAATAACATATTATTCGAAGAAATTATGCTAAGGTGATTCACTTCGGTGCATAGGTAAATTAAATCTTCTAATAAGTATACTTAATTACTTAATTCACCAAGGTGAATTAGCTTAGGTGAATTAAGTTTACGGCTTCATATAACCGTAAAATTATTTATTGTAACATAACATAATAATTTAAGGGAGACAACATGTCTCTTTTGTTTTAGACAAGTCACAGAGAACGAGGCGCTGGAAATAATTTTACTTGCCGCAAGCAGTAATTTGTGTACTTCATGCAGTATTCAACTCATAACCTTTTTTTAAATGTTCCGTGTAAGATTATAATTTGCAATTTATAATAAGCACTATGGCGTTATTGTGAGTTATATAAAGAGTTAATCACGTTTCATCATCGCTTGAAATTTAATACTCCTACGCTCACGCCAATTTAATACAGAATTAACATTAATTAGAGCGTGAATTATGGATATCAGATAATGGATAAACATACAGAATAATTGTTTTCAATGTCTACTGGCAAGGTATTTGAAGCTTTGTATTCGTAGTATTGAGACAAGACGTCCTTTCCTATTATTGAACGCTATGTAATCAGGCTTCAATCACAACAGAGTAGTTACAATATATACCATACTATTAATTTATAAATAGCTAGAAATAATTTGTATCGTGTCGGCGACTATACGATACGATTTCAATTTTTAATATAATTTCTGCTTTCTAAAACCGTATACGGGAAAATATCGTATCGTATAGTTGCCGTAATGTAGCCGCGGTAAGTAACGATCGTTATCGTGCGAACGGCATCGCGTGATCTATGAGGACACTCCTGTTGAAACATCGCACGACCAGTAACATCGCGCGACGATAACGGATCGTGTCGTCGTACGATCGTTGCATGTAACGACGACACCTAACAGCATTGTCGTGTTGGAAAGTTTGTCGTTATTGCCAATTACTCAATTGGTGTGGGTTCCAAGTGAAGCTTTCTCTCACGATGTACTAACTTATGCGTTAAGTTAAAAAAAACACCTCTTAGGTAATAGGTATATCCGATTAAATTACTGTCAAATTTATAGGCGATGAAACCATAGATATAGGAAACTGTAGATCGGCATTGTGTAAGAGAAAGAGCATACTAATGCGTATATTAGAGCGAGATAAATAGACGAGACCATTTCACGTACACGCAGGCGGCCTAAGTCAGCCTGTTAGTCACGTAGATAAGACAGTAACTTACACACAGGTGTATTTTTTAGATTCGCCCTAATCGATTCATTGCCAATCTATGAACGTCAGTAATTAAGAATCTGGATAAAACACACATTTCTCCTGTCTGTCAGTTGTCCAATAAATAACAAGGCAAACATTGTTTTTGCTATGACAAATATTATTTTAGTGCTAAATCAAATCACAGAGACAATGATTACCGTTATTTCGCCCGTCGTTTTTATATTTTCACAATGATTCGCATTATTCATATCTCAACTCCCCTTTGTCGTTTCGTGGGAACATCCCTTTGTTCCGCTTTATCGGTAGACATTTTTTCGACGAGATTTTCCGCTGGGCTTTAATTCGGTCAGATAAATTATGCCCAGATAGAGACAAATAATCCGACACTCCATTAAATCTGTAAAAAGTGAACGCTTTTAAGAAATTAGCTAACTAATCTCGCCTAGAGTTAGAGTGGATTATCTCAGAGGAAAACGTGTACGTGACCTCCCAGATTTTATTTTAATTATTCAAACATTAATAAGGAAGATCCGTGTTGGATTGTGTTAGGCATTTAAATATTAATTTGCTAAAATGAATTTTGCGAAGCGTTATTTTTATTCGCATAATGGCAATCAAACTGAGTGCGGAAATAGCCTCAAATTAAACTGAAGAACGATTAACATGATAAATCTGGTTTTCTAATCTTTATATCTGATGGATAAGATATAGCATTTTTAACTCACGAAGGCGGGTGCACCTTGACTGTTTGTGTAAGTATATAAACATGCACATTGACCTTGTGTGCATCAGTGGGGACACCAAGCGCTCCCTCACTAACTACACGCTTACTCTTTGGTCCGCATTATTAAATAAAATTTAATTTATCAATTGTAATCTCAAGACTTCAAAAGCGAGACAGGTATCATTTTAATACTTACCAAAACAGTATCTTTCCTGCTCTCTCGACTGTTAAGATGGCGCGTGCATTTGAGAGAGCCTTATAGATATGAGGCAGATATGTTTTGATTGATCACGGTTGCTTACAACTGTGTGGGATATCAGAGACATTAAAGGCTTCGCCAAATAGAAGGCGTGCTTAGCGATATATCGTTGAATTGTATACGACGACGGCTCCAATTTATTTATTTATTCATATTTATTATTATTTCATTACGGATTGGGAATATTGCGTTGATCCCAAAGCTTGGGACGCGCGTTGGGAGTAGGCCGTCGCGTGTCACCAGCTCCACACGTTGGCGCCAACGGGTGCCTCAACGCTATTCGTTCAACGTGTGGATCGGGAATAACTCTCACCGCCGGGTGTGTATCAGGAGTGCCAAATGTGTTTAAGGTTTCGCAAAACAAAACGCGTACTTCACACAACTCAAAGCGTCCCAGTGGTCCTAGCGTCGCGTCAGAGCGTTGCATACGACGACGCTCAGTGATGCTCTGTTTGACAGTATAATGCTGGCTCCACGCGCTGGCCCCATCAGTCGTACTGACATTGGCCGGTTATTTCGTGAAGCATGCACATGTTGGCTATAATACTAGTTCTATCCCGGCAGAGTCCACGTGAAGATGTCTGATACGGAAATCGAAATGGCTATAAGCGCTTTCACACTACTTAAAGAAATCCATTTCTTTTTTTTTTGTGAAAAAAATTTCGTTCAATCTCGCCGAGTGTTGCAAAAAGACTTAAGTTGGCGCCATCGTGTGGACGGATCGCTAGCGTTGGTTCGTAATACCGACACGACACGTTGGTCCCAACGCTGGTACAGACGTTGGCCGGTTATTTCGTGAAGCATCCACACGTTGGCTATTATACTAGTTCCAATGCCAATGTGAAGATGTCCCATATGGAAATCGAAATTACTCTAAGCAGTAGTACCTAATGAATATCATTTGTATTTTTATTGAAAAATAACAAGTAAAAGCCATCAAAGAATAACGAAATTTTCGTTCGAACTCGCCGAGTGTTATAAACAGACTGATGTTGGCGCCAACGTGTGGATGGATCGCCAGCGTTGGCGCGTATTCCTTTGATAAAACTGACACGAGACAGCCGACGATGCAGTGCCAATGAAAATCTAAATCAGTGAGGTAATCATTAACCATTATTAATTTTAAAGGGCTAAATAACTTTGGTAGAATTTTGTTTAAAATTCGGCCATTAAAGAAACAACGAATAGTTGGAAACTAATTATGTTAATCAATTCCTCTTCTACTTTGGGAGAAATGGAAACATACAGAAACAAAATTGTAACGAGCTTTTGAAATTTACTTTCTAACTTGTTAGTTATCTTTGACTTTTATAAAGTTGAAATAATATTGAACTTAATAGTTAATAAGACATTATAAAAGTGATTCTTCTGACTGGATTTTTATTGTTGTCTAAATTGTTGTCATGTCAAAAGCTTCATTTTTGTGTATTTTTTATAATATCACTAGTGGTCACCCGTAGCTACGCTTGTGTCAATGTCGATTAAATTATAGTTATATATATGTTTTTCTAATGTATGAGCTATATCATAGTAAAGTCTTATTAAAATCCACATAATAGTTTTTGCGTGAAAGAGTAACAAACACACCCCTGCATACATACATCCATATAAACTTTGACGTTTATAATAATATCAAATCAGATCAAATATATTTTATTCAACGTAGACTTTTACAAGTACTTGTTGACGTCATACATAGTTGTAATTAAATTAAATAACATTTATACTAAACTAAATAAAGTAGGATATCCAAAATATCGATACTATATCGATCAATATGAAACTTTTTATCGATATTGTGCTGTTAATAGTTGTGTTAATTACTCAATTTAAAATACATTTATTATTGTAATTTTATTTTTAAAAAGAGTCTCGTATTTCGTCTTTAAGGACTGATTTCGAGATCATAGTCAAGACAAAAGGGATTAACCCGAAAAATTCGTCCGTTCGCTGAAATCTCAGAATATAGAACAAGCTGAAATATAGCATGTAATGAAGTTAGGTAATGCGGATTATAGATGTACAGTTATCCAACAATTGTTTTTTACTATAGATATTTTTACCTAAACATGAAAATCGTCCATAAATGTCTACCTTAAATTTGTCAACAAAACTAAACACAGTTCTGGTCCAAAGGTCTGCTTTTGGACACAAATAATGTTTTTTTTTTTGTTTTTGTTTTTGTCACATATAATTACTTATTTTGCTTTTTTTATTATTTTATTAAAAGACATTAAAAGTAAAATATAAAATAAAAGAATCGTGAAAGCATCACGTTCAGCGTTTTCCGTGAGCGTATGTTTAGGAAAGTGGTTAGTAAAGCTGAAATTCAGTTCGGAATCAATTCGTTTGCCGGATTTGCAGACTGCGGTCAGGCCTTAAGATCATTAATTGAAGTTGAAGACTCATTCAGGGGAGTGTCTAGAGCCGGTTTGCGGTCTTCATCGCTCCGTTGAGTTGTACATGAAACTTGATGAGATAAGATTTATAAACTATTGTCGGGTATATATTTAGCTACGATAACTATGATTTATGTATTGTGAAACTTTGTTTTGCTTCAATTTATTTGTAATTTGTGTAAGGTCTTCTCAATGTTATAAAATGTTTAACTGAAGTAAGAAAGAAGAAATGACGAATCTTCCCGTGACCACGGACACTAATAGTGTTACGAAAAATCGAGCAATAATAACAACAGGACACACCCAAATACACGCGAGCTAAATTCGTAAAAATCCTTTTATTTAACATCAAATAGAAAAAAAATCGATGATGAAAATATTTTATGATAGTGAGAATCATCATTATCATATCAGTTGAGAGACGTCCACTGTTGGATATAGTGAGAATATCTTACATATAATTAATAGTTATTATTTATTAGTAAGCCGTAGTTATTAATTATTATATTTCATTCCATTATAGTTTTTTTTTCAGCCTGTGCAATCTGAGCATAGGCTGGAAAAACTGTGGCACAGGTTAGATTTTCAAACATTTGTGGGTATTAACATGCATATAATTATGTATCTACATGTATTATTGTACGTGTATACAAAAATATTGTTTGTATGTAGCGATGTTAAGTGTGTACCGACTAGGTAGTAGACCCATATGTAGGGTCGTCTGGGTAGGTATCACCGCCTTTCTTATTTCTGCCGTGAAGCAGTTCGCTGTGTTCCGGATTGAAGGGAAAGGTAGCCAGTGTAAATACTGGGCATGGAGGGCATATCATCTTAGTCCCCAGGATGGCAAACGCACTTGCGGTGTTAAGTGATTTACACTTAATATTGCAAGTCTCTATAGGCGGCGGTGACCACTTAACATCAGGTGGGTGGGCCGCAAGCTTGCTTGCCATCTCGTAACATAAAAAAATGTATCAAAATTATTATTATTAATCAATTAATTAGTCCGCTAGATATTTTACAAGTTAGAAGCTTCGTACTTTAAAAAAAACATATTAAAATACATAAATACATACGATCACGCTCGCAGTCCTAAGAGCGGTTGAATTTAGTGAGAATTAGGTAACATTTCGTTATACATAAAACCACATCTGGCGGTATGGGCCTAGTAGTGTATCCAAATAGTGACAGGTTGCCAGCCTGTCGCCTACATAAAAGGGGCGCCAAACCCAAAAGTAACAATCCCTTAGTAGCCAGGACAGATGTTACACTCAAAATTATCTGAATTGTCAGATGTTACACTAAAAATTATCTGAAAATAGCAACAATTAAATCTATATTTTGAAATTTAAAATTTATTGTCCTTTTTGTATTAGTCATTTTGTGCCATTCTTCTTTTTGATTTTCGTCTTTTCTTTCCTTTCTTCTCTACGTACACAATTTAATTCCATAAAGCTGTCCTTTCCTCTCCACTAAAGATATTATATAGCAAAAACAAAATATTGAATTTTATTTAAGCGTAATCTAAATTCATACTAAGAAGTAAATATTTTTCAAACACATCTACTTTTCAAAATAAAATAGAATGAAATTATTCCTTAACTAGTAGATTACGTTACTTAATATCTTTGAATTAGTCACACTACTCTTGGTTATTAGGCACTTTCATTCCACTTAATTACCTATTGTTTTCCTAGCTGCATTTGAATGTTTAAACACGGAGGGTTGATTTTACGATATCTCTACTAATACCGCTCCCCTACAAACTGAGCGAAATCCAGCTAAAGAGAGATTAATTGAATTAGCTCTAGTTGGAACTCCTTCGAGAACTCAACAGACAGATGTCCATAATTCGTCGCACATAAACTGTGCGACGAATTATGGACATAAATAAAAATAAAATAGTTTATAAGATATAAACAAGCAAACTAATCCATACATCATATCTTTAAACTAATTTATGAATGTAAACATAGTAAATTTTATTATCATATCCCCTTTCTAATTCATCTATTTTCTCTGATCTCACTTCTTATTTTTTATCATAATGGTTAGATACCTATAGATATTTTTTCAAAGTAAAGTGGAGGTACTTCTGTCAGATGAGAGGGACAGCCCCAGATCCAGCGCCCAAATTCGAGAGGCTGGTCCACTGTGCTTTACATTATGTTCTCCCTTATTTCAAAGTAATTACGGTGTAATAAAATACAATTAGTTGTATATGATTTTTATGTTGTAATATAATTATACAATAAACGATTAGTCGTTTATTGTATAATTAATATTAAATATGTGGTAATATTAACCTACATGATATAACTAGAAATAAAATGAGTCCATCAAGACCCTTAGCATGATACGTCCCGAATTATCGGTGTAGTGTAAATTTTCATCCAAAGCGCGATTCGAGCAAGCAAAGCGAGCGTGCATAGGCCAACGAGGTGCCATCTTCTAAAAAAAATGTACCATCAAAATAACTCGTTTTTCCGATATAAGTTACGATATTATGAAAAAAAAAATTAACTGATCTAAATATTAAAATTGACCGTTGAAACTTTGAAGCTTATTGTACTGTACATAGTACTCTTATAATGTTGAAGCTAATAATGGTCGAAATTCCATACGTCGAAATACAAAGATTATTCTAGGACAAAGTTTCGTATGTTTTCAGTAGCATCGGAGGCTATTTAGGGCAAACTCAGGCATGTATCCCATTACGACACGTCTATGCATTGACACCTCGTAATTGACATTAATATTAACAAGGTCTCTTGAATACGCTTTGCATAACACATGCATTTCTTGCTTAATTTTGAGCGTGACATAGTCTAAATTGAGTTTGTGTACATAAGACACCTTCGACCCATTAACATTATAAGAAATCTATGTTTGACTGCGTATGTTTTTCACTATGGTACGCATATAAATCGTGTAATTAGGAAGCTTAATTGATTTTTATGTTGTAATATTAATCAATTTAAGCTTTGAGCAATTGATTTATATCATACCTCTGATGATAATGACATTCTTACAGTTCCAAATTTAAATCTTAGGCAATCTAACCAAATGAAGCATGGCAATTGAGACAAATACGCTTATGAGACTTCTATTTTAAAGGTCCTTATGACAAAACAATAAAATTTATAAACGAATGGTAGTAGCCAAGTACAGTCGAACCAACTGAATCATGACCCACTTGGCCGATCATTCCTTTACAATCTAGATTTAGTAAGGTTTTCTTCGCTATCATGCGTGTTGCACTTAGTACGTTTTAAATATGAATAAAAATGTGTCATTACGGGTCAGAGATCTATGCAATTTTAATCTTTGTTATCACTGCACTAAAGTCTCAATTGGAATTTCAAATAAGATGCCGTTCATAATCTAAACTCTTTTCACTTCTGAGAAAAACGAATAACTAATATATTTTTAAAAATAAAATTACGTTATGTGTCAGATGTCAAGTAGTAGTTGAAAAAATTTTAAAGGGTCGTATTTATAAGACACTGTCAGTGTCTAATAAATTGATAACAGGTTCGTTACCTAAGAAATGCATGTTCAAGCGAATTTCAACCTACTTTGTATTGAGTAACTGTAGGAAAATGATCTTAAGGTGGGTCATGATTCAATTTGGTCGACTGTACATATAAGTTTTTTAATTGTGTTCATATCGTATCCATATACCTCTTTTAGCAAATTAGAAGTAAATACTAATAAAATGCCTGACAGAGACATAAGCGGCTATTAGGAAGAACTGTTTCTTTAGTAAGCTATGGCCTTAATAATACTAACTAAGCGGACCAACAGCCATTACTTGGACCTTTCCTTCTAAATTAAGGTGCGTGTTTTATGGAAGTCGTAAATATACTAGAAGAGAAATAGATACTAGACTACGTCCGAATTTTCTTACGTATTTTTTAACAATGGCACTCGACGAAGTAACCGCTTGGAAATGAAAGTTAAATCTGGTAAATTAATACTCGGAGATGAGCTAATGAAAGAGTATTTTATGCGTTTAATTTTCTTCGGTTGATTGATTAAAAACAAACCTACATAGTAACTCTCTCCTCTTACCCTTCAATTATTTATGGGAAATCAGTGAATAATGTACTTCGGAAAGCTACCTACGCCGTCAGTCCTGGGACTGTCGATAAATTTATATTTGAATATAATGGGGAAAATGAAGCTATGTTGCATCATGTATTAATTATCATATTTAAATAGTGTTATATAATAGTAACAATACTACTTTTTAACTCTGGAACTACTATAAGTTCCAGAGTTAAAAAAGTAGCAACGGCGTGTGGTACAACAATCAGTGTATGTATATACCATTGTTTTATATTGGACGCAACTCTGTTCAGATATTTCTAATTTTAAACAATAAATATTCTTCAAAAATTGGGGCTCTTGGCACGTATTGATTTCCATGCAGAATTTAATGGGACTGATTGAAAAGATTCATAAGCAAATATGGATTACCTACTTCTTCCGAGTAAGAAGTATTATTTTCAGCAATTGACATAAAAGTATCTAGTATAAAACTCATAATAGTATGGATGGCCCTTGTCAGTATGCCAGTCTGTCGCTAAACATATACAACTATAAATATTTTATTAAGGAATTGGAATGTAATTTGAAATCTTTACAGGTTTTCTAATTTAGTACGACTATACATATACTGATAAACAAGTTTTAAGTACTGTCAGCTTCTCTTGCAACTAAGTGTAAAATGTGGAGTCAGAAATCCAATCAATGTGGAGATTAATGAAATTAGTCTGCCGAGACCGCTGACTAACTTGTGGTGATCTTGCGAACTTACGCTTGCGTGGGTAATTTGAGGGATTAAGTCCTGATATTGGGAAGTTCTATCCATTTTCTTTGCTAATAAAGGATTACTTCCTTTAACGAACTACTTTGCAATTCCATTATCATTAAATGGTAATGGAAATACTTACTTCATGATAAGTGACGGTAAATGTTGGAAACGCGATTCAACTATAACTTCATAACCATCCACCACTGAGAGACTTACGCACCATCAACCCATGATCCTATTTGCTTTCTGGCATACGGAACGATATCGTAGGAGGTGAGCGGTACTTGCTTACTCTTCCTTCTGGGACGGGAACAATACTGTACGTCACTTCGCGACTGGCTACTCTCAGCTTTTTTATCTATGTGTAGGGGAATTTCTATTAAATGGTCCCCTGGACAAATGAAAATGACGAACGTTTTGAAAAGTGTATGGGAGCACTCACCGGTGGTCTTTTCTTCGATGTGACGTCATCGGGGCCCCGGTTTTTGGTGGCGTCCAAAAAGAAATTGCGAAGAGAGATTTTTAAAAGGATAGTACGGCGTGCAAGCTGTCATACACACGGAAAAAAACGTTTTCCTACAACAATTTCTTATCCGATCATTATGATGTATTAAAATCTTAAAATTGTGTTAAAGACAACAATTATTTATAGAGTGATATATACTATAGGGTTACTGGTGGAACAAGTTGCTGGAACAACTTTTTTAAAAATTTGAAATACATTTAAAGATTCTTTTGAAAAAATAAAATAAAAAAGCAAAACTATTTTTTGTATATTAAAAAATCGAAATTATCATCTTTTAGATATTTTCTGATAAGAAATCGGGATAGGAAATCATTTTCTCTGTTTATGTTATTTTGAATGAAGACGGTACAATCTCTTAATGAAAATACTGAAACGGGCAATAAAATAATAATTTTAAACGTTCATTAAAACAGCTTTTTTCAACAACATTTTTAAGCTCTTAAGGCATTGACAAAGTTGTTATACCCAATCGAGAATTACCAACTTTTAAGTTATGGTTTCCCAATAATCTTTAACACCAAATTTTATGGCCTTCATAAATAAGATTGTTTCAAGGTTCGTAACCGCTGAATTTTGGTAATGTCTCTTGTGCAAAATTTGGAACACATTAGTGCCAATCGATGTTGCTGACTGAAATTGGTCTGAAACTTCTAGTTATCGACCCACAACTTCGAGAGCTGTTTGCAATAACTTGGACTGCTTATGTGCCTTTAGTTTAACCCTAGATCACTATTCGTCTCACAGTCGACCGGCACGTGCCGCGTTCGATGTTTAGGTATGTTCCCGACACTTTCTCGCCCCGCCCCTCTCAGTACCTTCCTGATTGGCTAATTAGTGACCCGTGTGAAGACGACGCGGACGCACGCTTCCTAGTTCCGGAGTTATAGCGAAATATTCGACTCACAGACGAATGTGTAGTGACTACGTGTGAAAAGTGAACGAAGGTATGTGTTTGAATAATCGTTTTTTTATTATTTTTTTCATACAGATTTATAATAAATGTTTTACAATACTTATTGTAGATAGTTTATCTACCTGTTTTGATAGTAATATTAACTGTTTCCTTATAAAGTCTTTGTGATATACAAAGTAAAAGAAAATAACTTACGTTTTTTTTGTTATAGATGAATTTAGAAAGAGATCAGGACAAGATATTGAGCATTCTTGAAGGATGCGACAGCGACAGTGAAGAAGGCGATACGCTTGAATATCAGATGGATGGTTTTCGTGGTTCAGATTCCGAAATCGAAGACAATTTAGAGAGAGATTTAGCAATCGGTACAGATCAAAGTGAACAAGAATCTGATACGTCTTCTGACGAAGAATTCAATGTCAGCAGGGAGAACCGTTTTGCCAGAAGGATAATGGATTCTGACGAGGATACCAGCACTCAGCCAGAAGGCTGCCGCCAGAACCAAGCTCCTCTCGAAGATTTGGTTATTCAGCCTCAGTCGGATTACATTTATGGAAAAAATAAGCACAAATGGGCGACCCATCCTCGCAGTTCAAACATTCGCACTTCAAGCCGCAATATTGTTCATTTTGTACCTGGGCCTTTAGAAGAAGCAAGAGATTTGGTGGATCCAGTACCTTTATTTCATCTCTTTTTTACGGAAGGCATGATTAATGAGATTTTCGTTTATACGAACGCTGAAATCGACGTGAAGAAGAAGAATTACAAAACAGAAAGCCACACAACATCTCACACGTCATCTACAGAAGTCAAGGTATTACTAGGACTTTTGATTCATTCGGCTGCAATGAAAAGTAACCATTTACCCACCAGAGTTTTGTTTGATCCTAAAAAGAGCGGCACTGTGTTTAGGGCATGCATGAGTGCAGAAAGATTTGACTTTCTCCTGAAATGCTTACGTTTCGATGATAAGAATACGCGAGAACAAAGGAGGGCATTAGATAGATTTGCTCCAATAAGAAAACTTTGGGAGGAGTTTATAAGCAATTGCAAGAAGTGGTATAAACCAAGCTCGTACGTCACTATCGACGAACAATTGGTCGGGTTTAGAGGGCGATGTCCGTTTCGTATGTATATACCTAACAAACCAAACAAATATGGCATCAAGATTGTGATGGTGGCTGACTCGAATACTAGGTATGCATATAATGCAACACCATATCTAGGAAAAGGAACTGACACAGGAAACGAGCCTCTTGGGACATACTTTGTGAAACACTTGTGTGAGCCTCTATACAGAAGCAACAGAAATGTAACAATGGATAACTGGTTTACCTCTTCCTTTGGCTTCGGAACTACTACGTGACCCTTACAGATTGACTATTGTTGGCACATTACGCAGCAACAAGAGAGAGATTCCGACAGAAATGAAAAACTCCAAAAATAGGAAGGTTGGCACCTCAATGTTCTGTTTTGAAGCTGACAAGACATTGGTGTCTTTCAAGCCAAAGTCGAATAAGGTGGTCTATCTTCTGTCTACTGCTCATGACCAGCCCAGCATTAATAGCACCACAAAAAAACCAGAAATTATACATTTCTATAATAGCACCAAAGGCGCCGTCGACACAGTTGACCAAATGTGCTCAGGAATGAGTGCCAATCGGAAGACCAACAGGTGGCCTCAGGCTATATTTTATGATACTATAAACTTATGCATGGTCAATACATATGTCATTTATGTATCTAACATGGTGAGGCTGCGTCAAAAACCACTAAAACGAAGAAGTTTCGTTCAAAAAATGGCAGATGGCCTCATTGAACCATGGTTGCAGGAGCGTAATAATATACCCACTTTGAGGAAGAATATCAAAACATACATACAAGATATTCTCAAAATCGATGATGTTTCTCCTAGTACGTCTCAAGCACAAACAAATAAACGCAAAATATGCCGATTTTGTCCATATAAAAAACGTAGAATGACTAAATACGCATGTCACTCATGCAGAAAGGCAATTTGCGGCGAGCACACAGTTCCTACATGTAATGACTGCAAAGATTGAAAGAAAAAAAACTTCTTATTTCTTATAATAATATTTAGATAATTTACTTGGCTATGTTATTAACTATTTCATTTAAATATAATAAATAAATAAAATACATGCATTTTTATTTGTTCGTCTGTCAGACGAATGTTTAGTGACAGAGTTACACTGAAATATGTTTAGTGATCTAGGGTTAAGTAATATTTTTTTGTTCAATTATATGAAGATATGTGACAAACGGGATTTTCAGTAAGTTAACTTATAGGAGACTAAGTTAGGCCAGCAATTTAATAAAATTTATCAAGACAGAATTATTTCTTGTATTTCGTTTTTTTAATTAATTTGGTATAAATTATAGATTTTAAAATTGAATTTTATTAAAAATAAAACAACTTTTACGGATTTAACTCGCGTGTAATTAGATTTTACAACAACATGTAAAAATAACAACATGTAAAATCTAATTAGACGCGAGTTACACAAATCTAAGAGAACATTATAAATTTTATTACTTCCGTGTTTTTCTATTTTATATGATTTGGGAGCGTTTTGTTTGTGCTTACGAATTCAATATCCTTATAAACTACTATTTATAGTTACTACAAGTAGTAGAATCGTCTAAAGTAGGTAGGTAGTTGAGGCATAGGCACTTGAGGATTGAAAAGGTTTAGGATATCAGAGATTAATAATAATTCAGTGTGTTATTGAAGATGTGATTGAAAAAAAGTCAAGAGAATATGACAGTAATTTGATATGTATTATCGTATTTCATCGCATATGTGACGAGATATAAAGTGTCCTGTCATCATAATGGAATAAATTTATTGAAAGATACGATTTACGAGGAGGAAAATGTAACACAATCAAAAAACCTTTAATACAACGCTCATGAAAAATTGATGAAAAGAATACGACATGCGTCTTATTTTCATAATCTGAAGCTTTTTATATTAAATATTTGAAAGACTGAATTCCCGCTCCCGGTAATAATTGTGAACAAGTGGCAGGCTTCAAAGAAAAAATAAGCCCATTTAAAGTTAAGTCATGTTGAACAATAGGAGGTCGCTCGGAGGGTCGACAAAATGAATATTGAGTAGCCAAAAAACTTTGACATCAGTGAGTCTATCAATCATTGGGTTTGGTTGTGTGTTGGGGACGGAACAACAATACTTGTGTGCTGTGTCGAGAGAGACTTAGATTGATCAGTATTAGATTTGGTTTTATGAATAGCCTTCTTGGCTAATTTAATGACATCAGAGAAATTTTCTTGCAAGATTGGCCAACTTTTTCGTGAAATATTCTTTAAAATATTTTCTTTCTGCGTCACTTCTGCAAATTTCGAGACAGATTGCTTTCACCGATTTACCTCACTAATACTGTTGATATCTTAATAAATTGTTCCTGTAGGTATATTTATTATATTATTCTACGCAGACAATACATTTATCAGTTTTCGTTCAAAAACGTTGCATCAAAAATGTTCTTTTTCTTATACATCATTGCTGTAAATGAGGCACGTAGATAATGCCAACTGCTCACCTTTAGATACTTGTAATACCATGGGCAGATCACACTGGCGTTGCCGATCTCGTACAACCATTTACGTCTTATTTACGTAAAGTATTTTATATCACTAACACGTGTCAACTAATGCGTAGATATACATGAACATGGAGACAATTATGCATGTGCAGCTCACCCGATATAAATAATAAGTGTAAAGATTTTATTATCATTTGTATATCATAATGTTTTAAATAGTTTCAATGTGTTACAACGGCGGTCCATTTCAAATAAAAGTAGCTTAAAATAAGTACTTTAAAAAAATCATAGAAGAAGAACATAACAGCTTTTGTAGAGTTTGCACATATTGCGGAATTATTTATATTTTTCTTCTTTTCAGAAACACAATTTCTTACATCGGATATAAATTCTGATAATAACTTAGTAACATGTCTTGTACGGGTGGTTTATTCATATAGCCCTGCTTAGAACTTATGTTATAACAAGTTTTGCTTGCGGTTTTTAACGCGTTGCCTGCAGTTTCGAAACTCCAATGTTGAGACGTAAAGTTTATAACGTTCGAACATGCCTATATTCATTGGGAGAGGGTTATATAATAAGTAGTTACGAAGAACATTAGCTTCATATCCGTGTAACAAACTTTAGTAATAACTTGTCTTAGTACTGAAGGTATGAACTCAAAACCATCGAAATATAGTAGCAATAGGCACTATTTCATATTGAAATTCGCGTCTTTATCGATGTTCATTTTGACTCGCTGAACAAGATCCGCAAATCTGTTATTAATTAGTTATTATTTATTTTTAATTTATTTACTTAATCAGGTACACAAAACAGAATTACAATCGGAACATGTTAAGCATTGAAAAAGGTAAAAATCACAATGGTTGACTGCAACTCCACAGACATGTGTTACACAACATGTTAAGCGAACATCGAGCATGACATGTATTATCTACACACGCATAAAAAAAACAAGTTCAGCGTATTAATTCCTAAAATTAATAACATATTATGGTAAATGTAGGAAAGTATCCAATTAGTTCTTAGTTTACACCGTATAAACCCACATACATACAATATTATATAATCAATGCAATTATTTATATATCAAAAAATACATATTAAAAATTAACATATTATTGCATTATTAAAATTAACATTATTATATTATTAAAAAAAATACGTATTGTTACTTATGTTATTAAAAATTAAAGTATTATTATTATTTTAAATATTATTGTAATTAACATTGAAACAGTATAATAGTTACTTCACAATTTTAGAGAGATACACAAAAAGCCTATACAAAAAAAAATCCAAATATTAACAATCCTTCAGTTAACAAACTAACTAAAGTTTCTTCAACTAAAATTTTAAAAATACAAGTTAAGAGCTAAATGATTTTTATGACCATTTACGCATTTTCCAAAACTAATTAGGCTACTATAACATTTTGGAGTTATATTTTAGTTATTTTGTTTGTGCATTTAGCCACAGTTTTAGGTCACACCATTGACCGCGACGAACTTGCAGTCGTCACTGTGTCATAATCTGAGGTGTCATCATGTAACTGCGCCTATAAGGACGAGATCCCTTTTCACACGTGCCGGCAACCGGGTATATAGCCAGTGCCGGGTACCAGGCGGCGAAATGTATAGCCATGTATATTAGCTTTCACGCGTACCGGTGTAATTTAGGTATATTTTACGGGTACCTACCTACACTGTGCCTATAGTTGACATTGCTCTGACCAACGTGACTGGCTTTGACTGCTACTTCGTGGTGATCAAAATATTTTTAATCACTTTCATCTCAATCATTATCGATAACTTTGAATAAACTCCGAAATCGTTTCGACTTTTCTACTTTATCCTTTCAGATAAAAGATTTAAGCATAAATAACTTCGCAAATACAATTAATGGCTTCCTAAGTCTCCTTGCCCTTTGTCGTCGGTAATTGGATGTTGGAAAGCTTGTTTTTTTTTCTTAAAGAAAATAGAGGTCCCTTTTAAGTAGTTAGAGAAAATGATTAAAAAATGCTGTGTACAGACTTTAAATAATTAAGTGATTTGAAAAAAATTATGGACTTTTTAGTAACAGTAAACCTATTATGTGTTTACACTGTGCTATTACTTAGAACACAAATAATAGTAAGCCATCACAAATGCCAGGTGTCGATACATAAGTATTTTAGGGAAATGTGTCCTGTTATAACGCGCCTTTTTGCGCTGTTTTATTCCACCAGGAAGGCTCCGTCTTCATGGAAGACTGCCCATGTGCATCCTGTGACCAAAAAGGGCGATAAATCAGATCCGTCAAGTTACAGGCCTATCGCTTTAACCTCCGTTCTCTCTAAGGTGATGAAACGTGTGATTAACACACAACTTCTACACTACCTAGAGGATTACGATCTTATTAGCGACCGCCAATATGGCTTTCGCCACCGTCGCTCAACTGGTGAACTTCTAGTGTATCTAACACACCGGTGGGCTTCTGCTATTGAGAATCAAGAAAAGGCATTGGCTGTTAGCCTAGACGTAGCGAAGGCGTTTGACCGGGTCTGGCATGGCGTCTGCATTGACGGCTATTGCTCTGATAGCATGGACATCGATGCAGGCGTCTCGCAAGGCTCGGTGCTGTCCCCGACATTGTTTTCACTGCATGTCAATGACATGCTATCCTTTGATGGCGTGCATTGTTATACGGATGACAGTACAGGGGACGCTTACTATACGGGTCGACGCCGACATCAAAAAATAGCTTTAAGGCCCGTACAGAATGACACTCAGAAGTCAAACATGTCTTGAGAATCGTCTGTCACTTTCTATCACGCACAAAGTGATAGAGACGTAGGACGCTCAAGTCGGCGTTTATTCTTGAAACTTATTCTATTATACGGATCGTTAAAAACGAAACATTTATTTATCCCTTTTCATCAGTTTTGAAGTCTTTTTTAATTTTCTATTTTTTTTTAGTTGTAATTGAAACAACATGCGTATTATGGAATAATTTTATTTTTGCGTTAACAAACGCGTAAATATAATACTAGAAAAATGCACTGAAAAAAATCGACTTGCCCGCCTGAGGCAAGTCGATTTTTTTTCAGTGCATTTTTCTAACATGCGTATTGTTTTATTTGAATTACATTGCCACAAGTTTATCTGACCTGGCGGCAAAATTAGAACTACAATTTACCCATATATTTTCTATTTTAAAAAATTCTGAATTTGATGAAAGTTACACAGATCCGTAAGTTGAACTAAACATAGTCTAACTAAAAAAACGAATTTTTTTATAGACTAACATATACAAAAACTGTGCAATTCTGACAATATAACATATATACAGGTCGAATTGATAACCTCCTTTTTAATTTTGAAGTCGGTTAATTAACTACGAATCCTAACTGGCGCAAACATGTTACGCTAGCGAATAGTTCGGATATCCAATAAAAAGTATATTATTGTTGTACTTTTAACTTTATTTTAACGTTATTCGAAAAAGTTTTCACTATGAACCTGTACTAGTGTTGGAACATGGTTGGAACAAATAAGCTGCAATGTGCTTATATCAGACGGTAGTATGCTTGCTAGGTACCGACGCGACGTTGTAATAAACAGGGGTTCCTTAAATCTACACCATACAAGAGCCAGGCACTTATCGAATGCTTGCTGTTTTGTGCATATTATTGTGGAGATGCTTAGTAGTGCGTTTTTCTCTCTTGAAGTGTCCTGGACTGAAATATTTTTGCGTAACATCTACCCTGTTTGTTTACGGAAGGATTGTTACTATAGTATTATATTATCTGCGCTTTTATGTAGGCGACAGGCTGGCAACTTATTTGGAAGCAAGCATGGCCCATAGTGCCAGATGTGGTTTTATATGTAACCAAATACTACCTAAGGCTCTGCTCAACCCCTCTTGGAACTAAAAGCATGATCGTAGGTATGTGTGTATGTATGTATGTCAGTATCCCGCGACCAAATTCAATGGGGAAATTCGGGTAGCAAGTCTCGTATGAGTAGGTAATTCTGCAGCCTTGCGCAACTGACAAGGGTGAGATAAAATAACTTTTGTGTGCATCACCATAAGAGCTATGCTCATAAAATATAGCCGTATACCCATAAGCTCGTCCCCTAAATAAGCGCGTTAAAGGACCCCTATGGGGGAACAATAGGAGCAAATGAGCTGTAAATTGCTTAGTGTGTCCCACGTAATGCTCGGAACAACCCAAAGTTTACTAAAAAGAAAATCCCTTGGTCACTCTAGTCTTAGAGACGATTTAGATAACAAACCTTTTTAACTAAGTATTTTGTTTTCCTTATCCCATGTTATTCGGCTGGAGATTTATATGAGGCAGTTCGTATGGATTAGCTTACGCTTATCTGAACATCATATTTGGAAAAATAATAACAAAGTATTGTAAATTAGCAAATTTTTATAGCCGTAATGCCTAAGTGGAATTTTAGATAGACGAAAATTGTATACAATCGGTATAGTTGTACTAATACTTATGATATGAGGTATAATAATGACCCGGTGAAATTAGCTTTAAAAATAGGGGTAAGGTTACATTTGGAACCCCATAATAAGGGCTTAGGTGGCTACTGGACCATAAAAATCTCGACCTCCGGCCGAGTTGCCTATTGCCTAAAAATGGTAGTGGTCAGGTTGGCCTTTTTTATGACCAGGCGGAGTGCACCTTTCTACTCTGCCATGTAGGTTAAATAAAACACTAGAATCTCCCAAAAACAGTGCACTCCGCCTGGTCATAAAAAAAAATAACTCTAGCCTACCCAGTGGCCGACCTGACCACTACCATTTTTAGGCAATAGGCAACTCTTATGGTCCAGTAGCCACCTAAGCCATAATAAGAGACCTAATAAAAATATATATTAATAACAAAGAAATATTAAGAAGGAAAATACCTTCACATCTTTGTAATATTTAATTATGTTAATATCTACAAAGTAATTTATAAACCAAGAACAAATTCAGTTTGTTTGTTACTTCGTCCTAGCGCTATCTACAACGCTGTCTGTCGATTTTCTATTCAAGCATTCAATTTTATGGTTTAAATTTAATTATTTTTCGCTGGCACTTAAAGCGATGTTATTTGAGACTTTTATTTAATATTTTTGTTGCAAGTACAGCTAGAAAAGTGAATGACTTTTTTTAGCATTTTAACACTTAGAGCACAGTTAATATAATACTATAATAAGCAAGTGGTTCTTATTCGTAGACTAGAGGCAACACAATGCACCACGATTCGGTAATGTCAATAGAAAGTATACCTAAACTTGGCCTACTTTTACATGAAGGAACTATGTACGAAAAGGACGCGACACGTGGACCGTGGACACTCACGGCTGGACTAGTCCACCAGTTTAAAGTCGCTCAGAGAGCTATGCTCGAAGTACCTCTAAAGGACCGCATCAAAAATGATATAATCCGACAGAAAACCAGAGTCACTGACATAGCCCACCGAATTAGCAAACTGATGTGGCAGTGGGCTGGTCACATTAGCCGCAGAACTGACGGCCGTTGGAGCCGTAAAGTTCTTGAGTGGAGACCGCGACTCGGTAAACGTGGTGTAGGACGATCTGCGACAAGATGGGATGATGATATGCGTAGGCTGGCTGGAGTGAGCTGGATGAGAGTGGCCGAAAATCGGGAGCAGTGGCGTGTATTAGGGGAGACCTATGTCCAGCAGTGGACGAACACGGGTTGATGATGATGATATATTTCTCACGCACTTTCACTAACACAAAGTAATTTGTATATCCTACTATCCATAACTTTCCTGTTGTCAAAATTGTGCTGAGGTTAGTACCATAAAACAGATTAGTATTAGCCGTATATAAAAGAGAATTTACGGTGAAAACCACAGATTTAATATCGAATTTGCCGCTATCTGAGCAAATATTTTTCTTCATAATTTCCAACAGACTGGCTGTAATTACTGAACAGGAAGGGTTTTGAGTGTTAGGGTTCACGGCTTATGGGATAAGCAGGTAGCGGGTAAAGCTTATTTTTTATTCGTAATAAGAGAGGCTGTGTAATTTAGAATGTAACATCTGTCCTAGTTGGATTTTGATTGTTGATTCACTGAAGGTTCACTTGCTTTTGGGTTTGATTTCCCCTTTTATGTAGGCGACAGCCTTTTGGGATTTTAAACGTAATTACACGTACCCACTCGTATTTATGTAACAAGACAGACAATAGATAAAAAAAAACTTAGGGCCAGTTTGACAGGTGCTGATTAAGAGTTTATATAGCTGGCAGATAACTGAATATTTTAGTATGGACAATCTGTCAGATAAACGTTAGTGGAAACTTTCTTGGATCCTGTGAAACAAGCACT
Source organism: Elophila nymphaeata (assembly GCA_955850985.1). NCBI lineage: Eukaryota > Metazoa > Arthropoda > Insecta > Lepidoptera > Crambidae > Elophila > Elophila nymphaeata. The sequence goes on along the minus strand of OY039076.1, from coordinate 10,724,063 downwards.
TAATTTTGTAAGAGACTGACCAAAGTAAAAACCATTCGTTCTTCTGGTAAGTATACCAGAAAAACGAATGGTTATCTGCAGTTTGAATGTTGTAGATATTAATTATTATTATGTAGGTATATATACATCTGCGTAAGTGAACAAAATAGATGACTCTATAGTATTCTTAATCAATAGCTTTCGCAAGATTACTTATTTAGTCAATGTCAAGTGATAATAGTTATGCGAACAATGCGATGCCGCTACAATACGTGTTATTATAATAAGAACTCGGGTGAAACTCCAAGATAACTCTTGATATTAACGCATAATGCAAAATTTATAAACCTATAGTTGTTCATAACAACATAGTTTGCACACTACAACTGCAACTTTAAATGGCATGGCACTGTCAACTATATAGAGTGTATGTTTAAAACTCAGATCTAGTTATAATATTACTCTCCCTCCGCTAGTTTTTGTGCCAAATAGAGTTGACCATTTTCCCTTAGATATTCGGCCGACGTAATCCCAAACTCGGTTTTTGCTACTCAGCAAACCCAAAACGATATAGGATATTTGGAGTATATTTGGCAAAAACGCCCCTATGAATTGGAATGACTGTAGCTCGATTTTACAAATATGTACATAATAATACTAGAAAAATGCACTGAAAAAAATCGACTTGCCTCAGGCGGGACTCGAACCCGCACCTTCCACAATCCGGGTGGAAGGTGCGGGTTCGAGTCCCGCCTGAGGCAAGTCGATTTTTTTTTTCAGTGCATTTTTCTAGTATTATATTTACGCGTTTGTAAACGCAAAAATAAAATTATTCGATAATGTACATAATAAAATAATTACTGATGGAACTGAAGAGTACTCGAGTGGAGATTGTAGAACATGAGTAAAGCTACAGTTTGTCCTAGGCTTGGGACTGTTGGTGTAGGTTACTATTATGAATTGATCCTGATTTCAATAAGTTTTTCGCGTTTGAAATCTCTCAATTCTATTAAAGTCCGCAATTCTCGTTATCAGAGCGACCATTCGCTTAGAAATGTTATTGCAGAAGCCCCGGACACCGCAGTAATATTGTGCGGCCATATTTTGTGTGTATTTCTAGCTTTTCATTCTTTTCGTGGTCAGTTTGGAGTGCAGCTTGCAGTAGATTAGTTTTACAATTGTGTATTTACAAGTGTGATATTATGTACTAAATGATTATTATTATGACAAGGTACCTACTAAATGTTAATCTACTTGACCGTACTAGGTATAAATATTTTTACGAATTTTTACTTCGTAAGTTATTGGAAATAGTAAAGGTGTATGTATTTTATCACCTCATGTATACCTGTGTAAATGATTGTAAGAACTAAATTCGTGTCTTCAAGTGACGTTCTCAGCCAATACTTATTACACTTATTTACACACTTTCGCTGCCAAGATAATATAAACCCTAAGTTCATAGGATATTGGACACAAATTGTAGGACACTCCAGCAAACATGCCGATACTTCAGAATGAGATTTCAATAAACATGAAAATAGGAAGAGCGTGATAAAATACAGTATCGCATCGTCACACGCTTGAAGACTTGATGTTGCACTAAATATTTAAAAGGTCAAATGTAAAAGTTGTATGCTTCTTACAGATATGTTGTATTTATGGAGCATCCGAATTTAGTAGGGTTGTACTGGTAAGGAGATTTATGATCGGATTACCGCCCGGAAAGTAATACACCGATTGTGTTTCCGACAAGGAAAATATTTTGGATATTAAATTAGGGATGATTTTAAACGTCAGCAGTATTTGTTGTTTTCGTACAACTATGCGTAAAGTAAGAATAAGCTGTGAACAGAATAAATGCCGTACATGTATAATATATATCTATATTATTACTTTAGGAATAATATTGAAACTCTTTTTTGGGAAGAGGCAACTTTGGATTTTTATTCCATCGAGTCAAGTTGAGCTGTTTGTGTTACTGTGAGCGATCATGTATCGATTAGATCCTCAACTATAATATATATTTTTTTCAGAATTATTTGGTGGTTGTGTACCGTTTTAAATAGGTTTTAAAAAAGGTCGGCTCGGTGTTTTTATGAATACCTGCCCTTAATAAAGTATGCGGAAAACTTTAGATGAGAAACTAAATAGTATAAAAATATTATTCATAATAGTAATTTTTACAAATTAATATTAAGAATACCGAACGACATTTATAATTTAATTAAATAAACATTAAAATCTTTACTGAAAAAAATCTCAATATTGATTTCCTCCTTTTAGTGTGATTTTCTTGTTTAAATATTTATTTTATTTATTCCAGTAATAGTTTTAATGATAAGCAGAAGATAATTATAGTTAAGTACATTTTCATTGTTAACAATTGTATTGAAAATAAGAGATAATTTTAGCAATTTTATGTAAATAACTTTTAGTTTAAAGTTATACTTCATTTCTTTTTCATCGTTTCTTTACAGTTATCTTTTCTTTTGGCAATGACTGCGGAAGCTGAACCTTGCTCTGAATATGTAATTGCGCATTTTACGAATATTTGAATTCCCATGATTTACAGTCGCACAATATTATACAAAATTGCTGCGATAAATTGTGAAATGTGTTGCTGTGATGTGAATAGCATTCCGCTTTACAGTTTCAAGAAAACTGCCGAACGAATATTGTTTTTTTTTTTAATATAAAGAACCGAATTCCAAAAGTCGTTGGACATCCACCACCCATGACCGAAGTTACGAAGTTTACAACGGTTTATTAAATTTCGATTAATCAAAACTAACAAATAAATATCATCAATATTAATCTTACTATAATAATCTTTTTTTTATTTATACAAACTTTATAAAGCGTTTGTTTGTTTGGTTGAACGCGCTAATCTCAAGAAGTACTGATTCGACTAATTCAAATTGAAAAAATATTTTGGTGTTAGATAGTCCATTTCTCGAGAAACACTATAGGCTACATAATAACCTACATTAACGCTAGTGAAGCCACTAGTAATACAATAGAGGTAATAAGCAATACAAGCATACATCTCCTTATGGTAAGCAGATACCGTAACCTACAAACGCTTGTTACACCAGAGTACGCAGGTATAGTTCTACTATCGCCAACCTCGACAATAATTTTGTCCCCTACCCTGAAATGCTTTGGAAAACTTAGTCCCAATAATAATCTTATATTATACAGTTACAATAAATACATAATAAAGTGTACAATAGGCAGTCTTATCGCTATGTGAGCGATCTCTTCCAGTGATCCTTTTGATGGACAGGAAAGACATGGTGTTATAAATGTTGTTAATGCTATTATTTGACGGTAATTTCCAGCCAAGTGGAAATTTATCTCCAAAAGAAAAACTCTGAACTAAAACAACTGATCAGCTAGCGCTGCCTCCCATAAAAATCTCGGTCTAATTTTCATTAAAAGTAATATAATTTAATCGTGAGTTTTACAGTATCTCCTCTGGGTTCGGTTTCTCTCAAACATCTATACTAAATTGTTTGTTTATTTACAGGCTGAACTGGTAGCAGTGGAGGGGAAGGAGATAGAGACTCACTACGTGCTCGCTCGTGAAAGGATCCGGCGATGGAACTCTACATCCAAGTGCTATCTTCTAGTAGAAAACTTGCCTACGCCTTTACAGGTACCTATCCGAAATGAATGTAGAATTGCTAGAATTTTATTTATTTATATTAAGACGGGTAAGGTGCAGGGGGAGAATGGGGCAAAATGAGTCACGAAATTTACTACTTTTAGTAGTTAGTGTTTTACAAACTACGTATTATCAACCTCCTAAATATCGAGGGTATCGATCGATGCCCTCCAGTTTGCTCCGTTATAAATAAATAAATAAATATTAAAACTTTACAATATCCCCTATGTATCCGTAAATAAGAGGGCCTCTTACCTCTTTATTTTTATTTATTTTGGATTTTTTTCTATTTATTTTACTGGGCGGTATGTAATGGCGCACCCGGTACCACAAACTGTAACGCGTCTGTTTAGAAAAATAGCTTTTAATAAATTACCTCATTATCAGGGAAGCCACTGCAACGAATTGGTTATAGACTAAGATTTAAATAATAATAATTTGAAAAAGTTGTGTATTGTGGTTGTAATAAGCTTAAAGTTGCTAAGCGCGCTATTGAGAAGATTAATACTAGGTATCTTGTAAATACATACTGAGCCACAAGCAAGCATATTTGTCACATAACGAAAGTTATCGACATACGGCCGGTTTCAACATTCTTCTGTTGGTAATAGCTGGTAATAGTAAGCTTACTGAATTTGGGTTGCACAGAAATTATTGTTTAATTACTAAAATAACTTTAAGCGGTCGCTTAGTAACGAAACGCAGGTAGGGCGATCTGTAACTGTGAATTGAATATTGTACCCGGCCAATAGACCAAACCATTACCCAGCACGGTTTAGCACGAAATGTCTGTCGGACAGAACTGAAGTCACAACCATTGCAGCACACGAGTCCTTGAGTGGACGCTTTGCAACCCATTGAGTAATAAACCTTAGGAAGACTGCTGGCAGTGATTGTATTCGTTCTTTCGTTTATGCTGAAGATGCTAGAGAGACTGTGTGATAGAGAACTTCGAGAGGGAGCTCTTAAGGAACACCCCATTCACTCGAATCAACATGCATACTGCCCAACGACCTAGAGTTCAACATTAGCACAGTTCGAAATCTTAAAAGTATATCAAGATTCCACCCAAACCTACAAGAAATACTTGTTTTGTCTCTCCATTTTGCCCGTCCTTACTCTAAATTGTAAACGATCGTAATGTTTAATTATACCTTTCAGGTAACCTGTCAAACCTTATTAAGTCATGTCAGTTGGCATGATCATCAATCTCAGAGGAAGGACTTTCCTCTGAGTCATCAATAATATTGAATAATATTTTTACCTTTTGCGAACGAAACCACTTTGCTGCCTGTCATTTTCGGCTTGTAATTATGGATAAGTACTTTTTATAATAGTAATAATCCTACAATCCGTGTCTTTTCCAAAACTAAAACAAAAGCTTTCAACCGGTTTAACTGGCACTTTTAATGATTATTGATTCAATAATAATTGCTCTCTCGATACATTTTTCAATGACAAGACAAAATCGTTTACAGACGATGCTCAACGTAAACAGCTATAGGCAACTAACTTTAATGATTCCTTTTGTTGCTACACTATTTTTTACTTAAGAATGCGGGTAGACCATACTCTGTTTGTGTAGATAAAATACTTGTATATATGCGCAGTGTCTCTATGTGCATCAATTCAAGAGCGCTCAGATATTGAGCGCTCTCAGATATTAAGTACTAACCCAAAGACAGATCATATACACACATGTTTATCTACACAACAGTCATGACTCCGCGTTCGTGAAATATAAATACTGTAAACAATAAACAAGTATATAAAGTAAAACCAGATTAAGGTTCGAGTTCACTAACACGTAAAACAAACGATTAAAACTTAACCATTAGTTTTTGACATTTCTTCCATACGATAAAATGTCAAAAACAGTCGGTTAAACAATAATCGCATGTTTAAATGTTGGTGAACTCCAGCCTTACTAAGTGACTAATTAGCCAGAGTAACTAATTCGAGTAAAGCCAGTGTTAACTCGGTACTGACCTAATGTAAATTGATTTGGAGTTAGTAAAGCGCTGTCATATCATGTTCCCGCTTAATAACTGCATGTAAAGAATGTGGTCACCCTGTGTCAATCTGCCTTAAAGCGTAGTGGCTACAATTCTTTGTCATTTCGCAGGCTGGTGGTATAGCGAGCGCCAGTGTTTGGTCTTCTTGTGGCTGCCGTCAAAGACTGCTCGCTGCTGTCACCAGTGGTGGACGGGCAGTCCACTGGGCAGCGGTGCCAGCTCCCAACCCTGCCAACGATAGTGACCTTTGTCGATTCAATTACACGTGAGTATCATTTATTGAACATCAATAAATTTAAAAGTGGGGGATCAAAATCAGAACCAAAGTTTTACAAAACGTTTAGAAAAAGCCATGTAAATTTTGCACAATTATGAAAAAGAAATATTTATGGTATTTTCGTCTGTTTTTCATCATATAGCCTTCCGAAGCACGGAGGAAAATCGAAAATTTCGGTCACCCGACCAAATACCGACCGCGCACTTAGTTGCTTAACTTTCGTGATCGTTAGTAAATCGCACAAACGCGGCGCCATCCTCCAGCGTCCAAACAGACAGCGTCATCTTTTATGAAAATGAAATGAAAAATTAATTAATTAATGACGATTATTATTATACTCGACAGTTATCTTACTATGAGGTCTCACAGTCCGTGCCACAGGGTCGTAAAAACCTATACATATACAATACTGGAGTGAGGATTGGCACTGCATACTTTAAAATGAAGGCACAGCTAAGGTAGCTAAAATATAAGCTTCTTGGTAGCTAGCTAGTTATATTACGCAAAGCACAGGTCGAGATGTCCATGGCAACGTCCATCTCAAAAGTTTACAATTTGAAGTAGAGTGCCACAAAAGGCCATAAACTTATGTGACCCATTGTTGGTGTCGCTAGTGGTGAACAAATAGTGTTATAGAAATGTCAAAATCAGCTATGGGTAAATTGTAGTTCTAATTTTTTCCGTCAGGTCAGATCAGTTTGTGGCACTCTATTAAAAAGTAAGTCAATTCAACGAAGTGAACTACGAAAACCCAATCACAAAGCTCTAATCAACGCAATGCGGTTACCCATCCAAAAGTCGTTTGAACATTGTTTGTGAAAGGCTTGCCATATGGAACGCACTGAGAAATGCCTTACTTAAATTGTTATTTTACTAAGGACTGATTTTTCAATCCTTAGATATTTTTCGACTTAGATTTTTATTCGCCCGATATCGTACTATACGGACGAATTAAAATTACATTGTCAATTGTCATTTCCAATATTTGATTTCCAGTGACACTTGCTTCAGTTTGGGTCTTAAAAATGGGAAACAATTTAACTGTCTGTTAACCAACCCTTAGATCGATATTGTTTGTGAAGACAGTTGTCAGAGTGTTGTCTAGACTCTCTTGCAAAGTTCGTTTCGAAAGGGAACGGCATACCACCCACTAAAGGCTCCACCTGGCGTTACGTATCAACTTTTTTCATATAAAAAGGTCAAACAGATGATTGTATTCTCCCTGATGGTAAGCAGAAGTGGAGTCCAAATGTGAAAATTGCTAGTGCGAGAGATAAACTACGCGCTAGTCACCCTAGCCTTGCCGACCTGCAAGGTGCTTGTTCGTCTCTTTTGAATGACCCAGGATTGTAGGAAGGAGGGATCACTGCTGGCAGTAAATTCCATTTCTTGATTGTTCGACAAAGAAACGAGTTGACAAATTTCTTAGTTCGTGTTGGAATGATAGCCACAGTTTGTCGGTGACAACGTAGATCAGCACGTGTAGTCCTCAAAAGGAACGGAGATGGTGGGATTAGGGAAAAAAGCTCCTCCGAGCACCTACCGTGGTACAGACGGTAGAATGCGGTATTTGGAAAAAAACAGACGGAGTTCCAGCTGTATGACAATACCTATAAATTAGAAATCCCCAAGAGCATTTTTTAACCCGTTGTGTTGTTTAACTTTGAGCAACGGCAAAATTCCGTCATAAAATATTTGTAAATATTTTACAAGTTAGAATATTTCCAGTATTCTGACCACTCGACCGGGCGGATCGTTCAGTGCTGAGAAAGAAAAACAAAAGTTTTATTGGAATAATTTATCTCAGTGTTTATTAATTATGACTTTGGAAATAAATTTCAACTTACTACGAGATATTCGTTTAGACCAAGCGTTATTATTCCCCGTAGTATAATAAGAGAAAGATAATAATTAAATTCGCAATTCTGTGAATAATATTACCTACACGAAGTAATTTAGATAATAATATAATAAATAATTCTCGTCTGGCGATCTTACGGAGTCTTTGGGTGACCTAATGTCATTTAAACCTACTTCAAGTACCTACTTGTTAGTGAATATAATAATAATTGTTTTCAACTATCTGTTAGTTACGAATTACAAAACTATGTAGTCAAACTACATATTTTTGTAATTCGAAACTACTTTTAAAACTAAAACTACTTCCTTTGGTAAATTAATTACCTACGACACTAACCTGTTAGAGTTAAGCAAATTATAATAAAGCTTTTGTTTGTCGATTGGTCCACAGTTTGTAATCAAAAAGTAGAAAGATAAATAAACTGTCCTGAAAATGAATGAATGAAAGGAAATTAAAAAATCTTTCAGAATCCATTCCTAAAAAGAAGCTTTAATAAATTCATTATTTTTGTTAATAATATTTATTATCTTACATAAAGTTAAATAAGTAACTTACTGTTCTTACTCTCGTGGTATGAAAACTGTTAATTTAACAAATTATGTTAATTGTAGATTCGTATTTTAAACATAAAAATATGTCGCTATTATTTTTCAGATTATTTAGAGCGTAAAGATAGCTTTTGATTTTCCTAAGTTATGTATTATCACTAATTTCTAAGGTCAGTAAAGGAATTCTCTCATAGCTACATAATATACACAGCTAGAATGTGAAATGAAACCCTTTGTCTGTTTTCCTAAACGATATACTATGAGTGTGACATACATATAAGCATACTCATAATCACTAAATGGATTTAGCAGAGCTTTTGATAATATTTGGTTACACATCTGGCAGTATGGGCCACGTTGTGCCCCCAAAATACTGATAGGATGCCAGCCTGTCACCCACATAAAAGGCACTTCAAACAAAGGAACAAACCTAGGAATCAACAAACAATTGCCACAACCAGAACAAAATAATGTTACACTTCAAATGGTTTCAGCAGTCCGTAGCGAGAGTAAATAAGTATTTACTGACTATTGATCATCTTCGGCCAAATTGTATTCACCCGGTCGATTTGAGGACACACACTCGTATGTCCTCGAATTCTACTTCTACTTGTATTCTACTACTACTTGTAAAAAATGTACATAGAATAGAATGCTGATGAAATACACCAAGCTCACGTACATATATGCGAAGCTTACGCTAAAGTAACTGAATAATAAAAACGCGAACAAGTTTACACTGAATCCTTGTTTTGCGTTTCGAAGCCTCAACGTCCAGTGTAACGAACGCAACGCAATTAACACGCTTGCTTTTTTTAAAAAAAGTCCGCGTCAATCAGTTTATCCACTGAATTTGGCTAGACTTTAGCTGCTTGTTTTTACGGCTTTAAATTAATTTTTATTTCTAGAAAGTACTTCATGTTATTAAAAAAAACATAGACAAGGATGAATGACTGATGAATTTTAACCGCCATGGTCAGTTACCAGCTAGCTAAGCTGGTTCGTCCCCGGTCTCAGATCCAAATTTCCTGATGTCTTTTTTTTATAAAAAGGTCAAGCAAATGACTCCAATCCACCTGATGGTAAGCATCCAAATGCGAAAATAGCTCGCGCGAGAGATAAACCGCCGCGCTAGCCACCCTCGCCTTGCTGACCTGCAAGATGCTTCTTTACGCCTCTTTTGAATGACCCAGGATTATAGAAAGGAGGGAACACGTGTGCGGGCAGTGAATTCCATTTCATAATTGTGCGACAAAGTAACGAGTTGCCAAATGTCTTAGTTCGCGTTGGAATGGTAGCCACAGTATGTTGGTGACACAGTAAACCAGCACGCGTAGTCCTTAAAAGGAAGGGAGATGGTGGGATTAGGGAAAAAGCGCTCCTCAGAGCACACGCCGTGGTTCTGTACCACGTTACTTATTGTATACGTTATGATATTATTATGGTAGTATGCGCTCAATGACGCAACATCGCGGCGCAATTGTAGAGGCTCAAGATGGTTGGACAACTCTTCTTTTCTTATTGGAACTTTGTGCGTATACATAGTATATTATTCTATTATTTTAAGCGTCTAGATTGATATTTCTATCAAAAATATGGTGTGTATATTAATACTTAAAATAATTGGCTATTATTTTAAGGAACAAATCCACTCGAGACGAGTCGAATACTTCCAACTAATTAATTACAAAAAATAAATCAAGTTAAGAGATACAAAATCTACTCTAACAAATTACCTGTCCACTCTCAAAAGATTTTTACAGTGCTAGTTAATAGTACAATCAATTATTATTAACAAAGTAAAGAGGCGTATCTTAAAAATACTGCTCCTAATTTCTTTGGCTGTGAGTCAAAAGATAAATGGGTCAGTATTTAAATAAACTGCCCGGACAATTCCCAAAATGCATATAAATCACCAGGAATAAACTTAGCTGAGTCGGAAGATTTTTTTATTATTCCTCCTTCGCGGGACACGAAAGTTGGAAACATTCGTCGCGAGTTTGCAAAAAAGAAGATTTCCAAAGTTGATTTTTAGGGAAACGAGGCACTGCGTCGTTTAGATGGAAAACAGTGCCCGTGTCTGTGTTTTGCGGACATTAAAACAGCTTTTAGAGGAAATTAAAAAGAAAAAACAACGCTATCTCAAAGATTTCGAGATTGTAGAGTGACGAATTCTAAAAGTTAATGGCGCTTGAGACAGTAAAATTTACAGCTTCTTCAAGCTTCTCAGATGGTAGATGAAATTTTAGCAGCGTTAGCATAAAGACTGCCATAAGTATATTACACTAGGTTCGTATCTTGGAAAAGACAAAATTAAGTGTTTCTTTGATGAACACGAAAATTTGTTCATGAATCAGAGGTTAATATGAGTAAGAACGGGAAATAACGCGATTAATTTACCTTTTAAATGCCTGACGTTTTAGGTGGTAAAAGGTAAATTAATCGTGTTAATTCCCGTTTTTACTCATATTAATCATGCAACGGGAAAGTTTAAAAGTGATTATGAATCAGAGGGCTTATATATTTATTTAAGTTTATACACAATGACGCTCATCATCCCAGAAGGGGTTGAGTAGAGCCTTAGGCAATATCTGATTACACATAAAGCCACATCCGGCAGTATGAGCCACACAGCACCCCAAAACAGTGACAGGTTGCCAACCTGTCGCCTACACAGAAAGAGAACCAAACGCAAAAACAACTAAACTTTCATTGAATGAACAAATAAAAGCCAAACAGGACAGATGTTTTACTCTAAATGAGTCAGTAGTCCGGATATTTATTAACAATCCACTCCAAGCAATTTGGAATTATCGAAATAAAGATCGACGTCCAGACGCCATGGTTTCCCGCCAAGTATACTTATAAAAATAGCTAAGTTATTATATATTGGATAACATTATGAAGAAGCCAGAATAAAAATTATATGGCATTGTCTTTTTAAGGAAATACGACATTTAGGTTTCCTGGAAAAATGCTAGAAATATTAATACACCTTCACAATTCCTTCCGTATTCCCATTCTTAATTAATACGTGCAAGAGAGAAGATAACAATGTTTGAAAAGATAAAAATTTAATTACTTTTTATCGCTCCCATGATTACAGCGGTAAATTTAGATGGAATAATTAGCGATTCCAAAACAAATGTATTATTCAGAAAGTTCGAGCATTTTTAGCAGAAACCATGAGAAGGGTAAAAAGTTTTAAAGTTTTGGAACAGATAAATTGCTGGAACAGATAATTTCTGTCAAAGCCAATCCAGTAGGAGTGATTATGTTAATTCACTGCGATTTTAATGAGTTCCAATCACTGTTATTTATCGTTAATACTTTACGGCATTTGTTGGCAAATCAGATACTGAATTACCTACCAATTTATTTTAATGGATCGAATAATATATGTGGAATACCTAGTGAAAATTGTTATGACATGAAACAGTTTGTTAACTAGCATCAAATAATAAAGTACACATTCGAAAAATCAAATTTGAATATAATATACGAATATTAGCAGTTTTTAAGGTGCCTATTCACATGGCGTTTTTCAAACTGTTAGGCATCTTGCCATTATTTAGATATCTGAGTCTATTTTTTCATTTAGAATTCTCATCTTAGGACTTTACCAGTTTAATCCAGTTCACTGTCATGGCTTCCAAGAGGAGAACTTGAAATTTAGGCACAAGTAGATACCGGTGTTACAAGGTACTAGGTATGTTTTAGAGTTATTTTTATAGCTATGAGATGAACTTCAGAAATCAGGCGAATTTGGTCAAATATTTAATTTACCTATTTTTAAGAGGACATGCCCCTCTGTCCGATCAAATATAAACAATAAGGTGCACTTTCAATATAAAATAGGTTGATTTTTAGGCATAAAAATGAGGGTCTACTAACCTGTTTTGCCTCACAATAACTTCGAATCATTAGTTTTAACCATATCTATCATTACTTTATATTTTTTCAGCACTTACATAAATTACTAAATGTATGTAAATGACTAATCTTCGAACTTGTACAACTTGACTTCAAGTAATCCTTCAACTTCGGTGCAAAATTACTTAATGCTCCAAATTTGATAGAAACCTTATTTTTGATGTCAAACACCTATGTTAAATTTGGTTGCAATAAGTTAAAGCATGCTAGTTATCGTGCTAACGCACAGACACACACACACAGACATAATACCAAAAACATTTTTGGACTCAGGGAGGTCCAAAACGTGTAAATCCGTCAAAATCTCGAGGTCGATTTTTTTACGATTACAAGACTTCCTCTATACTACGCACTGGAAAGTTAAAAATAGAATACCCCACCGAGATGCTCAATAGGTTCACCACACGTCAAGCAAGAGACTTTACAATGAGATCGCAACATTAAGTTATTCCATTCCCCCACAATTTTCAATCAGCCTATATTTTGTGCTAACCAAATCAGAACACAGCGAGTAAAAACACGTTGCCGTGAATAAAATAGGAATGCCCAAAAAATGCGAATGAATAAATAAAAAATATCGCTCAATGTGTCTGCGTTGGTGCGGGAACAAGATTATGATGGTTTTGATGAATGAGCCACGAGGGCTGTACCGACAATTCAGTCAGGCCAACTCTTGTTTTTCTATATTTTTGTGACCAGAACACGATAACAACGTTGTTGCAATTTAACTGTGTAGTCTGAACGAGATGGTGAATGATTGATTAGGTTTGCTGAGTGGATTAAAATTTACAATACAATATTGAAACGAACCGAGCGCTAATAAATTGGCAAATGTTTCTAAGCTAACAAGTGGAGGTCAAATTGTTAAAATATACGAGTATATCGCATTAACCGCCTCTGTTATTCGACTATCGCTATCAGAAACAGAGGTCCTAGGTTTGATATCTAGGATGATACATTCTTGATTTAACGTAACAGTGTTATAGAGACATCGACTTGTCATCGAAGAAGTAGTCCATGCTTGCCCAATGCGGATTGGTGGACGGAGTATAAGGTGATCATCTTTGCTGATCCATTAGTCGCCTTCTACGATACCCATTGGAGGATATGGGGTGATGCTATTCTAGTCTGCCGGCATCACATGGCCCTACAGGGCCGTATGTTACAGGGACATACTTTGGTAAAATGGTTGTAATTTTATCAAACTCTTTCGCTGTAACTAGTTGAAAAAAAATAGGGAACAGCGGACTAGAATTTGGTGCGCCCAAACTAGGGTAGAACCTTCACCTTACAAATAACACTATTTTTACTTTCTCATATACGTAGTATAGAGGAAGTCTCGCAATCGACAAAAAATTCGACCTCGAGATTTTGACGGTAAATTGACATTTTGGACCAATCCCTGAGTCCAAAAATACCGTTTTTGGAATTATGTCTGTGTGTGTGTCTGTGCGTTAGGACGATAACTCGAGTATGCTTTAACTTATAGCAACCGAATTTTTTGACGATTACAATACTCTCTATACTACGTATACGAGAAAGTAAAAATGGTCTAAATCCGAGCTTGTAGGCATTTTTCGATCGTACACCTAGGGTCTTCCCAGCTAGGGAACTTATCGCTCTGCGAGCAATGTCTATATGTGTATGGGGTAACATAGACATGTGTATCTAAGAACAATACAGCGAAATAAATATTATTGGTGTTTCGATGAATGCACGCTTTTAGGGTTACCAGAGTTCCTCGGGGTAGGAAAAGGGGCTAGGGTTGGCAAGTGTAACGTCGATGTTCTATAGGCAAGCAAGTAGCAGATTTTGATAATAGTGTTGTTCGCTAGCCAGATTTAAAATAAGCCCTACCTTGGTGATAGAGCATTAATTTTAACTCTCCCTGGGGATCTAACCCGGGACCCCTGGTAAGGTTGGTAGCGCATGAGTGATATTTTGGTTATGCAAGTCCACGTAGTCTGTAGTACCTGATATCTGCTTGTCTGCGAACTACATAGCAAAAAGTAATAATAACTTTTATTAATAAAATTTGTTAGTCTTTGTAAGTTAATCTTTGTATTCGATCGGTCATTAAGAAATTAAAACCTTTTTTGTAATTATTTTTTATACTTATAAACTTTTTTTAAAATAACGTGAAGAATATTTTCTCCTTTAAATAAAACTAATCAGTTCTATACCTACTTTCATTCAATTTCAATTTCTTTGACGTGGAGACTACGAAATCTAAAATGAATCCACAATTAAAACATTTTACTTACAAGTATCTAAGAAGTCTTTTGTAGAATAATTTAATTGAAAAGTTATATTTATCCCTACAATGGCATAATATATTTCAATGTTTTCGTTCAATTCAATTGTTTCATCTAGTGTATTATATGTATAAGCGCTATCACTGAACGCTTCAATAAATAAAATAAAGTTCTTGAATTAAAACTCGAATTTCTGTACAGAAAAATCATACAAAATTGCAGCACACATAAATTGAAACGTAACCGAATATCTATGACCTTCGGCTATCTATCTTTATTACACGGACCGGTGTCAAGATATTTTGGAAGTATTGAAACGTTTGGTATGGTATTTTGTTTTCCGGACGCTCGTGAATGCTGGATAAATGGACAAAGTATTCAGTATATATGTATACCACATCGATAGCAGCCGTGTCACGCAAGCTTTATTAATAAAAGTTTCTATTGTATATGTGTGTGTTGACAACTTCTTGTTATTTTGTCAATCGTATTGAATACCTTAACTGTGAATAGATATCGTGGATCAATAACTCCTCAATGGAGCTATATGAAAGCATTCAATAACGAGAAACCTTTTACATATTGGTGAGCATCATTCAACGATAGATCATCGACAAACGTAACATTGTAGGATGTATGCCAATAAAGAGGCCGAATGAAATCAAGTAGAAATAAAAAATGTCCTTTTTCTATGTCCTATTAATGTCGTTGACTATTATTTTGTTCGTGAAATTATTAGAGCCTTGATAAGTGAACGCATTTTAAAAAGCAAGGGTAACTTAATTTTGTTATTTTGGTATTTTCATGTATTTAAGCTTCATAACAGCGTCGGTGATCGTCATTCGAAGCGTCGGTGGCGTAGTGCGTAAGAGTGTCGTCTCCCACCCGGGAGGCACTATTCGATCCCCGCCACGTACCAATGTGTTTTAAAATTTTAAATTCATATGTACATACGTTAAATCGACGCTTTTACGCTGAAGGAAAACATCGTGAGGAAACCTGCATACACCTATGAAGAAATTCTTAGGTTGTGGGGGAAATTTGCCGCCCCCTCAAATCTACCGCGCCAGGCTCCAGGCTACTCAGCCTACTGGTAGATCCGCCACTGCAATCCGCATTGGGCAAGTGTGGTGGACTACTGCCTAAACTTCCTTCGATGACAAGGAGAGGCCTTCTGGCCCAACAGCGGGTCGAATTATAAAGGCTGTTATGATGATAAAAGCCACATCTGGCAATATGGGCCATGCAATGCCTCTAAATAGTCACAGGTTGCTAGCCTACCTACAGCGGCATTATAACAGCGGATTAGTGGGTCTTTTATTCAATATTTTAATAACTACCCCTTTGTAGTAGTGTGTTTATGTCAGTGAGTTAAATTTCCCGAGCTTTACGCGGAAGAGTTCAATTAACACATAGTGTGGCAGGCGTCTATAGGCTTCGGGCTTTATGTATAATTGCTACCCAGCGTGTTTTGGTATCTTAGGCGTTCTTAGTGTTCTCAATGAAAATTAGTGTCGTATGTAACAGCTGGCTGTAAAATGTCAAAATAGCAGCATGTCGATAACAAGAACTGCACCAACGAAATAGTATGAAATAAAAAAGAAAGAAAGAATGCATCGTCAGTTTCGTTTAACTGTTAAGTTTTGACGTGTCTGTGTAACTGTGTGTCTCTCTGTGGCATCGTAGCTCTGAAACCAATGGAACTAATTATGAAATAGTTTTTTTAAAGCTGACGTGATCGAGATAGTTCTTAGCTAAATTCCATGACAATCTACTCGCGGGTTTTAAGGTCATACGAATAAGACATACATTTTTATAAAATTAAGTTTAAAACTACCGATATCTGGGTCCGCGAGTAATTTTAAAAGTAATGCAATAATAATTCCTTAACCCCCGATACAAAAAACTCTGTAAAGTTTTTTTTCCCTCGGCTTTTTAACTTCATTCAATGAACCTCTAAATATTTTTAAAACTACCGATATCTTAGTCCGCGAGTAATTTTAAAAATAATGCAATAATAATTTCTTAACCCCCGATACAAAAAACTCTGTAAAGTTTTTTTTCCCTCGGCTTTTTAACTTCATTAAAAGAACCTCTAAATATTTTTAAGATAAACGGCGTCACGTCGGGGGACAGCTAATCCATCTTTATCTTTATCAATATTATTTTATATTTGTGTTCTGGATTCATCTTATTTATGTAGCCATTATTTATTTTTGTACATTTTAGAGTTATTTTTCGTGTAAAACACACATATCACAAACATAACATCACTTAACGAATGGATGAACAAACAGGAATGGATCCCACATTGGTATGCTTTCTCGTGATATTTTTTACAGGCATTATTATTCAAGACAAATGACTAACTATAAAACAGCTTGCGTCCGCGAACCTTCAAGCGTATGTTGTAGTATTCTCTAATAAAATCGGTATAATTTACAAAATGCGGGAAGTCGAGCTGCCCCGGAGAGCAATACATCAACTACCCTGTCAGCCAAACCTGGATTATAGCGGCTTTTTATCCGATAACCCCCTAAGCGCCATATGCTGTTATAAAAAATTAGACTACCTTTTTTATATTGCTGGCAATAATAAACTACTTTATATACCTATACGCTTTTATATACATAACCATGAAGATATAAGTAGGTAAAAATTTTGTACATAACCGATAAAACACGTCAATCTTTTGGCTGTTTTTTTATCTTCCGGAACGCACTAAGAATACACACTGACAAATTCGGTAAAATATAATATTTCTATTGCCATATAGAATTAAAAATCTTTTGATTTTATCACCATATTCAAATGTATGCTTTCAAATGTGTTTTTCCTGACATTGGAGGCATCTGTAAAGATGGATATAGACTAGAGCATTTTCTCGAGCAACGTCATGTAATATAACGTTCGTTCAAATGCTACTACAATACGGGCAAATGCTCAGTTTCTTGAAGCATTTCCATGTAATGTAACGTTCTTAGGAATGCTCGTTACTGCAGAGTGTTCGACGTAAGATTTTTTTTGTAATGCTCATGGCGAATGCGAGCCACCACTAAGCTAGGGTAAGGAGGCATTTAGGAGGATTAGGAGCATTAGGAGGCTAACAACGCGTTAAACTCCATCAACATTTTCGCAACTTAAAAGAATAAAACATAATTTCTTCTTCGTTCGCCTACCCCGCTCCCAATTTATTTGGAGTCGGTGCAGTAAGTCTTGTTATCGACAATTATACTACTTTTGTCGATAGCAATACATAATACAATTTGGCATTAGATTTTTAAGGCCAGGCGCCTTTCTGACACCAGTCCTCCTTGGGAACGCCAGCTATTTTTCAACAGCAGCCGGGGCCACGAGCTTAACGTTGCCTTTCAAAGCACATAGGAAAATCGAGGTGAAAAATTTTCGACCACCCATCCCAGTACCGACCGCACACTTGGTAGCTTAGCTTTCGTTATCGTTACAATGAATGTACGATAACCCATAGGCCAGACAAAATATATCATACAAATGAAAATTTTAAATTGCTTCAAAGGGGACTGATCATTTATCGTACTTGACTGACAAAATGTATACCTACTATCAATTTTCACTTAAGTATTCAAAGATCTGTTTTGGCTATCTTTGTTGAACCTACACATACATTCCAGAACTTTAAGGTTGTACCCTAAAGATTTATTCAATGACGTGAGTACACATAATAAATGTTTAATGCGTGACCACTCAACTCCATGTTCAAAATTAAGCAATTGTAATTCAAGGCTTGCGCTGACTAAAAGGTTTTATCCAGAAATTATCATATTCAGCCTTTATACAGGAATTAAAGGTCTTTGCTTACTTACATGTGACCAACCGCACCAGTTAAATAAGATAATTGTCCTACAAATGAGTCCATACCTCTTCAAAATTTTGCTCATTTTCTATTTCGCCCTACCCACGGGCTTGTTTTAGAAAGGAAAAAGATAACGCTCTGGAAAAAGATAGACGCTCTGGAAAAAGATAGACGCTCTGAAAAAAAGATAAACGCACTGGAAAAAGACAGACGCTCTAGAAAAAGATAGACGCTATTGAAAAAGATAGACGCTCTTGAAAAAGATAGACGTTCTGGAAAAAGATGACGCTCTGGAAAAAGATAGACACTCTAGTAAAAGATTAGTAGAGAATTACAAAGGATATGTAGTAATGGTATCTTGTAAGTGGTGGTCGTAACAACACCGTTGGATTCGTGGTTAAAAGCTATTTTAAGAACAACTGAGACTAATGGCCTGTTTCCGACCTTTGTAAAGTGAAAATCGTGAATACAGATATTGTATTATGTATTTCAAAATATATATTTATACGCTGACAGCATAATTTACTGCAAATTTTACGAGTCAAATCGTTAACATTGAACGTATGAATCGTTTTCATTAATTGTATCGCAAATATTGGGCATTACAACCGGGTGTTTGTGAAATTAAATTCTTTATTTGACTCATAAAGAGCCCGTCCTTTTAATGGGTACAATTACTGCAGGCGTGTTGTTATCGTGATTAATGGTATCATCAGTGGCATGGAAATCTCAATGGGAGGAATGAGTTCAGCGTAGCTTTAACATAATGAGCAGGCAACCCTTGGTGAAAAATTGTATGGAAACGTTTTTATTAATAACATTTATTATAGGCACGTTAAAAAGTAGGGTCGATAAATATCAGCGGAAAAAGGAAAAAAAATAAGTTTATTCTTACCAGATATAAGAATAATCTTGAAGAAAGTTCGGTACTGATTTCAAAGTGACCAATACATGAATAATAAACACTCACTTAGTTCGATGTCGCTTACGAACGTAGTCTTCGGTTTTTAATGCAGTGTAAAGCCAGCCTATATATATTTGGAGTAGTTGCAATGGAACTAGCTATGGATTTATTTAACATTTTTTATAAAAATGACGGTAGATCCAACTCCACTTCTTAAGCAAAGATTTTTTATCACAATAATATAGTTTATCTGAAGACCTACGCTATAAGATTCTGAAGACCTGAAATTTACGATTATAATATGTATCATTTTATTATTTTTTTTACTATTATATTAAATCAATTTCATACCTACCACTTCATCAGCATTACGATTCGTTATTTGTCGCTATATGAAGAATTTATGAATACCAACGACAAAAGCGTTTAAAATTATATTTGAAAAGCGATACTAATTTGCTTCAATATTCTAGCCGCTAGTAAAATAATCGTAACTGAAGTTTTGGTTGCCTACCAATTATTGTAGAATTACTTAAAAGTGGTCACTTAGCAACTAAACCACGGTAATGTTATAAACCCTGGCTGGGCAATCTTTGACTATTAATTGAATATTGAAACCTGTCTAGGGGTTAACACTTTTGGATTATTTGATATAATTTTTGGAATTATTTTTGCGTTAACAAACGTACATACTCACATATTTTCTAATTTCTAATAAAAAATATTTGATATCATAATTTTTTGGATTTATCAATTAAAACTTTTCTTTTGTCAGGTTCCCTGTGACTGCAGACATGGCTCCGGTCAGTTCCTTGTTGGTCTACTACGTTACTGAGGCAGGAGAGCCAGTCAGCGATGTGGCCAGTTTCCATGTTCGACTGCTCCATAAAGAGGTAAGTGCGGATTTGTTTTTTTATAGTGTCCGATGGAAACAAAACTTTCTACCGAAACCGAATCTTCGGTATCTGCCTTAGGTTTGGTTGAAGACGAATCTTTTTAGACATGCTAAAAATCTTATTTACTGAAATATGGCTTATTTTTTCCGAAATTTGCTGAAACCGACAACGAACATTCGGCTAGTCACAACTATTTTATTTCTTACATAATATACTATATCGCTTATAATCCTAAAACGGTTGAGCAAAGTTTTATTAACATTTAGTTTCACATAGAGCCACATCTAGCTATAAGGACTAGCCAGTCATCTTCAAGTACAAAAACCGCTGTCATTTTGGTATGAGTGATGAGCAAGAAAGGCAGCGAGTGAAAGGGACAAACCGATACAAAATGACATTTGGTTGGTTTAAATTTATTCATTATCGAATTTGGCTTAACTATAACTATTAACCTTCACTGAACTAACAAAGCAAAACCGACAACCGTAAAACTTCATTGGCAGCATTTCTTTGTCAAAGAATTTTTGAAATCGGTCAAATAGTGTTTGAGTTTATTTGTTAATAACATACAAATCTTTTAAATTAAAGAAAACGTACCTCTGATTTTTGGTTAATCCGATATTATTAGATGAGTTTATGTGGAAAAACCGGGGTAAATAAAAGTTTGTCGTTACCTATATGTCCAGATACTATAAGTTTTGTGTGTAGACAGCAGTTTCGAGTGAATAGTGAGACTGAGAACAGTGGTATAGGTGCCAAGCGTAGTATAAGACTTAGAAAGAGGGTAGACAGATTTGTCTACCAATAAACATCAACTCGTATAGGACTTCAGTTAATCCTTCATTTTGGTATATTTACTATAATTCTATGTTTCATCCGTGATCATGGCGCATGTAACTGCACCAAAATATCGAATTAACCAAAAATCAGATGATTGTATTTTAAATCTTCTTTAAAGCTTCTCGGGCAGGTCATTGTCCCAGCAAACATTAATTTCATCACCCGCGCCCGGTCAGACTCCAAAATCAAACCAATCATCGTCGGCTTCACGGGTAGGATTACTAAAGAAAATTTTGTTGCGGCTGCTAAATCGCAAAAGAATATGACTGCCGATGACTTGGGCTTCCAGGGAGAATCAAATAGAATTTTTGTTAATGATCATCTCACCCGAGAAAATAAGCAGCTTTTAACAAAAACTAAGAAAATTGCGCAAGAACTCAACTACCGTTTCATCTGGGTTCAAAATTGCAAGATCATGGTTCGGAAGAATGATACATCTCCTTTTATTCATATTCAGTGTGAAGAGGATCTCAATAAGTTAAAATGACTGTCACACAACCGTATTACCTATATTACTTTGTTACATAACGCATGCCATATTAAATTGTCTTATTTTTTTAATCGTAACACAATAACCTATTGTTTATTAAAGCCGTATTATCGATTAAAGTCATTAATTGTCTACCTAACCCTAACTGGAGTAAGTACCTACATATTATTTACTAAACTCAAACATATTCATACTATTTTCCATATAAACACTTTGTACTCGTCACTATTATATCATAATTTCCACATAACTATATTATACTTACTATACTTACGCGTTTGTTTCATCATACACTCTGAACTTAAATCATACACATATTCTGTACGTTTCGCCCAGCCAAACCAGTACAACATAAAATCAGAAAATTGCATATTAGCCTGCTTTAATGTAACTTTATTAATAATAATTCTTAAACCACTCGTTTATCTGTGTTACAAACAAATTAATTCACAAATTTACACAAATTGTTATTTTACGGGGGGTCTGGTTATGATGACACGACAATCGTTCACTATTCACTATTATAATATTATTCTGGCGTTTCGGTCGCAAGCCTCTAACTTTTATGAAACCATAAAAACACCAACATGTATCGGTGCACTTTCCGGCCAAACCAAGGCTTGGCCGGTAAGTGTTCATGATGTTTAACGTATATTATCAAAACGTTAGGGGCTTGCGAACAAGAACGCTTGAATTTAAAAGAAATTTACAGTTATGTAATTACGATGTCGTCGTGTTAACTGAGACCTGGCTACTCGATGGAATAAGAAGTGAGGAACTGTTTAGTAACGTGTACACGGTTTGGCGGCGCGATCGGGACTACGCGAGTGTCGGCCAGGCGCGCGGTGGCGGCGTCCTTATTGCCGTGCGGCGTGACCTTGTTGTGCGCGCGCGCACCGATCTTCATTCCACAGCAGAGGATATTTGGTTAACTATCAAAATTACTTCTAGTATTAGCAAAACTCCGCTAAATGTCCATCTAGGCTGCATTTATTTATGTCCTCAGAACCTAGGGCTTTCCTTTACGTGTCAACTGAGTAATTTTTGTGAGAAAGTGTTTACTTTAACATCTAATAATCCCGATGATAAAATTATAATTTTGGGCGACTTTAACCTCAGCGATATTAAATGGGCCGCAACAAATGATGCCTCCTATCTAACACCTAGCTATAACATAAATATTATTAACCATTCTGAACTAATAGATCTTCTTAACTTAAATAGTTTGTTTCAATATAATAATGTGTTAAATTTTTATAATAATACTTTGGATTTGGTACTTTCTAATGATGAGGTTTCAGTGGATAAATGCTTAGATCCTCTTGTAGTAGAGGACAAGTATCACCCAGCTCTAATCTGTAAACCTCTTTTTATTCAATCAACCACTCTATTATCTAAGTCTATAACAAAATTTTTATATAATAAAGGTGACTATCCTGCCATATGTAAGGAATTGGACACAAAGGATTGGAACATGCTACTTTCCATGGGCAGCATTGATGAAGCGGTTGATTTATTTACTAAGTTATTATCTGATCTCAGAGATAAGTTTGTTCCATCTAAATGTTTACGTCCGAGTGTCTATCCTCCATGGTACTCGCCAGCCTTATTAAAAATCTTGAAAGAAAAAAACAAATATCATAGAAAGTTTAAAGTATATAATAATGTAGCTGACAGCAATTCTTTTAAGGTATTACGTGACAGAGCTAAAAAAGTGGAGCATGATTGCTATCTAGACTATATTAAGAACGTGGAGGAGTCCATTCGTGATAACCCTAATGCTTTTTGGTCATATATTAAATCTAATAAACAACATAACTCATATCCCTCGACTATGTCCTACAAGAATTCAAGTCTTACATCTGGTGATGCTATATGTAATGCTTTTGCGCAATTTTTTAATGCTAATTACTTACCATCTCCGTCTTCAGTAGAATCAACCGCTACCTCACATTGTGACTCACCTGTTGATATTTGCTCTGTTGAGGTAGTTGAACCAAACATATTTAAGCTTTTAAAATCAGTTGATCTTAAAAAGTCAGCAGGTCCAGATGGGATACACCCCCACATCTTAGCTAATTGTGCGAAAAGCTTGACGGTTCCAGTCAGCTTGCTCTTCAGGAGGTCTATTAATGAAGGAGTTATGCCTAAAATATGGAAAGCGGCTAATATAACGCCAATTCATAAAAAAGGTTCTAAGCGTGATATATGTAACTATAGACCAATATCTAAATTGTGTGTTCTGGCTAAACTTTTTGAAAAAGTGATACATGAACAACTATATGCCACTCTTAAAAATACCTTTCTACCTCAACAGCATGGCTTTTTGAAGGGAAGATCGACCACTACTAATCTCATCACGTTTATAGATAAAGTCACTATGGGCATGGAGGCGGGTGGCCAGGTTGACGCGGTCTATACTGACTACAGCAAAGCATTCGACAGAATAGACCATAATATTCTCCTCACGAAGTTATATGCAGCCGGTATACGAGGAGACCTACTCAGGTGGTTCACTTCGTATGTCGAAGAGCGATGCCAAACTGTGGTCCTTCATGGATATGCGTCCGCTTCGTCGCCCATTCCCTCCGGGGTTCCCCAGGGATCAATACTCGGTCCTCTTCTCTTTGCCCTTTTCGTGAACGATATTGACTCCTGCTTCAAACACTCAGACTTTCTTCTCTTCGCCGACGACTTAAAAATATTTAAAAACGTTAATAATACACTGGATGCTAAAGAGCTTCAATCAGATCTTGATAACCTTTACAATTACTGCACTAAAAACAAATTAGATTTAAATATTCTTAAATGTTTATGTATCACTTTCACTAGATCTCCTACACCTACATTAGTCAATTATAAGATAAGTGATCAAGTTCTACTGAGATCCAACAATGTAACTGATCTCGGAATTATCTTAGATTCGAAGCTACTTTTTGATAAACATATTGCCAATATATCAGCAATAATATCAAAGCTATGAAAAGTTTAGGCTTCCTTATACGTGTCACCAAGGACTTCCAGTCTATTAAAACGCTGAAAATTCTCTATTGTTCCATAGTTCGTAGCCAACTCGAATATGCGTCCCAAGTCTGGAATCCTTGCTACGACAAATACATTGATACCCTTGAAAAGCCTCAAAAAAAGTTTCTACGATTTTTAAACTATAAATTTAAAATCAAATCTACAGAATATCTTCCGAGCTGTAAACACCACCACATGTTGCCGTTATCGTTGAGACGTGAAGCAGCCGATCTGACTTTCCTGCATAACATTATAATTAATATTATCGACTCCTCACCCCTTTTGGCAGAAATTTGTTTAACGGTCCCATTTAGGACAGTCTCGCGTAGAAACTATCTTCAGTTAAACAACTCCCTCTGTTCCACTAAATATCGCCACAACTCGTTCTTAATACGTACAGCGGATTTGTTTAACAAAACCTATTCACAAAATGTAGACATATTTATGATGAAACAAAACGCATTCAAAATTCTAGTAAGTAAAAATTTCTTTATATAACCCTACTTAAATAATAGGAAGTATATATATCTACACATATATTATATATTTACATATATCGATTATCCTGGGCTTTCTTATTTTTATTTTTTATTTCAACTTCCTCTCTCTTAAATCCTTATCTGTAGGTACTTACCCTACTTTCATTAATTTTATAATACCTACTTATTTCTATTATGTTGGTATAATAATATGGCTTTGATTTGTTTATCTTTTCTACTATCTACTGTTATAATTCTTAAAAAAGTAAATGCTATTGTCATTAGAGATGTGTACCAGTTATATACTTATATTACGTCATACTTGTTATTTGTTGTATTAACTTTACGTCATATTTATTAATTTGTTCTTTATCAGTGAAAACTAATTAGGCTAAGTGATTATTTACTCCTGTTTTATATTATATGCAAAAGCTGTTTGTTTTCCAAATAAAATAAAATAAAATAAAAAATAAAATAAATAAATCCCGTTTTATTTTATTTTAATGATAGTGATTACGTTATTTCAAAACGATACAAATCTTTCCTCTTTATGATATTAGTATAGACCAGTGCTCCTAACGCAACTAATTTTTTTTGCACTAAAATATAGCCTAAGTTAAAAGGTACCATTTTAACGGTGAAAGAACTTTTAATATTGTTCCAGTAGTTTTTGAGTCATGAACAACATACAAATCTTTCCTCTATAAAACATTAGTATAATTATGACCAAATCTTTTTCGGTTTTTATTTTATGTAGATAATTTTAATAAGAAATTTTTTATTTTTATTTTTATTGAAAGGCACAATTACAGACAACAGATTACAACACTTATACAAATAGATAACTAGACATACTAAATAAACCTGAGGTCCAATTACAATAGTGCACAGCCTTGGTTTAGTAACTTAGACAGCAAACAGTAAAAGGCAATTAAATTTATGTAAATAGATAAAAAAAAAACTAGAAAATATTGTTCACAAGATAAATTGTTGTTAAATTATTATGTTTAAAAATTAAGGAATGAGCTCACACACTAACCTCTTAAATACGAGTGCACCATCGCCAAATATGTCACACTCAGAACAAATTTCATTATAGTTAGCACACATCCTACGCAGAGGATTGTTTCTTGAAACATTGTTTTTTCATTGTTTAGCTTAATCTGGAACTATGATTTGCCGTCAAAGACGTCCTAAGAAAATCGTTGAGTATTAAATGAAAACGTCATACATATCTTATCTCACCTGTCTCGTTTGAGATGTTGCACAAGCTTCAATTTATTTAAATACAAACTAGGCTAAATTGGATTTTTCATATTCAAATTTTACGATGCCCACGAAAAGGGTTTCCTTGTAATGGTCCTAAATCTTCACGCAAGAATGATAATTTATGAACGATTTGTAGAAATGCCGAAACGGGTAAAAGGTCGCTGGGGAAAACACGCTAGGCTCAGAACTGTAGATCTTCTTGAAAACACAGTGAGACATGTAATAACAATAACAAAACTTTATTTTTGTTTACACATCATGTTCCTTATAATACGATTAACACTTCTGTAATATTAACATAATTATAGCATTAACTTTGGTCTGTTATTTATGAAAATTTTTTTTTTTTTTTGACCTTATATTGATATCAAACGCGATGACAACTGATCTAACAAAATCTATCGGCAAGGAAATATGTATTTATATCAGAGAAATATGACTTTAACCTTCCTTCGGATGCGAATAACGATGATATTTTACTGGACACAGATTTAGAGGACGGCAAATACATGGAACACGATTTTGAAAGTTCAAATATTTTTTACAAGCAAACAATATTTCAACATTGATCAAATTAAAACTAAAAAATATACACTGAAAAAAATCAACCTGCCCCAGTCGAACCCATCTTCCGCAATCCGATTGCGATGCGATTGCGGGGGATGCTGGATTCGATACTCGCCTGGGGCAGGTCGATTTATTCAGTGTATATTTTTCTAGTTTTAAAAATATTTACGCGTTTGTAAACGCAAAAAAGATTCCATAATTGATCAAATTAACCAAGAAATTATTTTTGTTTCATAACTTAGGTACTAAAATCTATAATTCCTATTTTCTAAGACGTTGCTAAGTTCTTCTATAGTAGCGCCGGATTATTTTAATGCATATGATCTCAAAGTAGAATTTATTTTCAAATTCGATGGGTTAATGTGATTATGAGAATAAACATGATTGATTATAAGTAAAGAGTTTAGAGAGAGCTAATTTATGTTAATATTACAGAAGTGTTAATCGTATTCTATTTCTTAAATAATTTCAAAGTGTTTTGGTTTTTGGTGTATTCCTGCTAAAGATGCCAAGTTATATTGATCACTGAAAAGATTTTTTTTTAATCTACGGTAGTGATACCTACTGCACAGAGTAGGTATAGATTAAAAGTTACTATGATTATTAATATAAACAATATTTATCGATTCATTACGATATTGAACATTGCGACATTGACGCAAGCGAAGCTACGGGCGGCCGCTAGTAAAAACGAATTATAAAAGAGTTACCAACAAAAAGTATGTATTCATAGTCTCTTATATACGTAACATACAAGAATCATTTTGGACTGCCTCGCTGCACCTCAAAGATAATATTTTTTTTGTATCATTTCTACACATGATTTGATGATACACTTGCCAGAAAATATAACTTATCAAGAATAATAAGTTAGTCACAGTACAAAACAAGTCATTATATACAAATTCAAACATAAATTTTTGTTTGAATATCAATGTATTTCTTTCTTTCTTTCAATCGACAATTTGGAACGTATTTTGTCAACAATAAAAAAATCAAGATGAAACCTGTGTTACGCCTTGAATGCTCTATCCTAATAGCTACCGGAGTGAGGGTAGCCAAATAATGGTCTCAAATTAAGATGCGGGACGGGTACCAAAAAGTTTTTAAGCAATCGATCTTGGCGCACAACTTGGAATTCCCTTTGCATCCCTTCGTAACGATGTTGTGAACTTATTTCCGTGGAACTTTTGTATTTTTCGTGTAGTACCATTGATCATTTGCATTTGAGTTGGTGGGATCAATCTTCAATCCTCGGCTAGAACTATCCAGTTGGAACGATGAGATATGTTTGATGATATTACAATAAATTAAGAATTATTTTTAATAATGAAATCCGTAACTATCTGGTAAAGAAATGCGCAATCTACTCAATACAATAATATTTATTCAGCAGCAAAGTCTCTTAATGATGGGTCTAGGAGTACTGATGTCTATAGGTTACGGAGATAGCTAACGAGAAGGCGGGCCGTAGCTTTTGCATAAGAAATGAAAATTACAAATAAAAGATCAACTGCACTTGGAAGAAATTTTATCAACGATACCTGGACACTACACCATCCTCCCCGGCCTGACCTCCAGTGCACTATTGCGGGACGGATCGGGATCTGCGGACGTGAGCGGAACTACACCGAGACTCCGCCTCCTCACCGACGGCTGCTCGACCTGGTGCGTCCTCCTGACGAGGACACCGGGAGCAGCCATCGGACCACACCTTGGTTCTTTGGGCACGGTTGTGGCCCTGAAAAGAGCCGTCCGGAACTAGCCGTGGTGGGAAAACAAAAACAACTCGACGATGACATGTGACTTCGAATGCCAAGCTTGAGATCAAAAGCCGGTTATGTACCCGTCGAGAAAGTTTCCCCACCACGTTACCAGGGTCCGCCACAAGGAGGCTTCCGGACGTGGACCCCACCTGGACACTACACTACCCTTTCGTGTCAAATAGAAATATTATTTCAGCGGCGCTCAGACAGATTGTAATTGCCATTATAGCTCCTCACTCTTATTACCTCGCCATTAATTCAACTTAAGTTTGATATAAACGACCTGCTAAGTGCGTATTTACCGCATCAAAAGGGAAATTCGATTGTCCAGATGCGACTTCTAAATAAGCAATACGATGTTGACTCTCCATCAATGCCAAACCCCATTAAGCTAGTCATCAAAACGGATGAAAGATTTATATTCAGAATTAAAGCGTAGAACAATGTTAATGAAAGCTCTGCAGGTGGCGTATTATAACAAAATACGGTGTTGATTATATTTTGTTTTTGAATAATTGATTCTTAATTAGGACATTTTTAGATAATTTCTGAAGGTAAATAATAATAGTCAAATGAAGTAATATTATTAACGTAGTTAAAGTTACTTCCGACAAAATACATATTATAGAGGTTTTGTGAAAAATATTATTAAAATGTTGTAAACATTTATTAGTTATACAGATGCCTGCCAAGCATCTTGTAAGTATACCTAGTAAATATAATATATAAGGGTTGGAACTCTGACAAAAAAATTAAAACAATTTTATTAAAATTATAACGCCAATCTCAAATAGAAATATTTCTTCATAAGTCCTATAAAAACATATAATTAATTATTTCATATTTAAGTAAAATTTATTATTAATGACAGAAGTACTACATCCTAATTTGTAAGTATAGATATGTATAAAATTGCCAGAATGCATGCTACCTTGTGATTTGAATAACACCGCCAAATTGACAATCTCAGCAATGTCTGTTTGCGGAGCCTATTCTAAGAGTAATCATGAAGTTAACAAAGGCTCCGCAAAACTGGTAGCGTGAATTTGAAGTACCGTTTACATTTACAAAGCGAAATTAGTATAGTGTTTATTTTAAACCAGTACTTCGAATGTTTCAATTTCACTAGCTATGTGTTCGTCGTCTCGCTTAGCAATGCCAAGAATTATTTAGCGACGGAAGACAGCGGTGTTGGCCTTAATTAGGCATCCCATTAAGGAGTAGTACCTTCTTCAAACGTTGCGTTAAATTCGTAATTTCAATGAAGTGATTTCTGTGCTTTATTGAAAGTATTGTGCTTACAAGAAAGATGATCGATAATTAAAGTTATTTTTTTACATGTTACTAGTGACCCGTATGCGGTTTCACCAGCACGCAGCTTTGCGAAAGCAAGAGTAGTAACGACACTGCGCCTTGTTGCTGTAGTATGCTACGTTGAAGCGGCCACGTGACGTAAGGAAAATTCAACAAGATTCGATAAATACCTAATATGTCCTCCACTGGTCACGGTCGCCTGCCGCACACTCCGATCGCGCCAACAACGTGGCGCCTTCCGTTCATCTCGTATTATTACTTTTTACTCTAACCGCAGACGCAAAACGCGTCGCGCCAGCGTGGGCAAGGCCTATGTCCACCCTGAAATTCCATTCTAAATATTGCTGAAAGAATTTCCAAATCGGTTCAGTAGTTTCGGAGATTATTTGATACAAACAAACTTCCAAACTTTACCTCTTTATAATATTAGTAAAGGCTAGTTCTATTATAGGCATCAATAGGCATCATTGGAAAGAATATCTAACACCTTAGTAGAAGCGGTTCACCTGGTACAGTATAGACTGGTGCCAAAGTTTCTACCCGTCGAATTTTTCGTCGCTGCCGTGATTCATGTACAAAATGTAATCTTTCGACAGCAACTCAAACACCAACTTAAGGTTCAAACGTAACATGGCCATGCTCGAGAGATATGTTGGTGCATAATTTTATGTGGAAGCGTTCACACACATTCGTAACAGGCCGGGGCGACGTGACGTGGGTTAGATGTCTGCAGATGGACGGCCGTCTCGCCCCGGATGCGTCATGTCCCGGGCACGTCCCCAATATGTGTGGATACACCTTTAACCCCTTTCCGGGGCACGGAGCAAGCAAATCTAGTTGACACATTGTTGGTAATAAATCTGAGTACGCACATTTTAGTTGCTTAACTTTTGTCACAAAGAACTCGTGACGGCATACGTCAAACAAATCCAGTTTTAATTACCTACATGGTTACGTGTTCATCTAAAAGAGACAGAGATGATTCAACAACCAGAGCAGCAGTATTTGCGAAGATTCATTAATGTACTGTTTATTTTGTAAACAGTCTCTAACGCCGGCTTAGACTACCAGCCAATTAGCGGTTGGAGGATCGTCGGTGCTCAAAGCTAGTCTCATTATCATTTCCGTTGGTAAATCTGTAGTGCTACTTACGAGTACGAATAAATATTTAGTAGTGTTGTAGCTAGGTGTTTCAAACGAGTGTATCACGGAATATCGCTGCATAAAATGTCGAATTACTTAGAAGCAAGCATTATCGCGATGCAAAAATACTGCGATTCACGTTACCACGAAAGATCTTCACTTCGATGCACGTTTCCGCGATGTTAAAATAATGAGATGCGTCACTAAGAAAAATATTTTACGCCAAATCACACCCTTTTTTCCCTTCTACCCCTCCCTATCTCAAGGAACGATTTACGTTCGTGAATGATACTCATTCTCGATCATTGAGATCATCGGAGAACCTAAGACTTGCTATCCCGATGCATTCCACCAGATTCTTTGGTAAATCTTTTACTGTTCAAGCAGCTCTGTTGTGGAATGCTTTACCATCTACTATAAGAAAAGCTCAGACGCGGGATGTTTTCATCACTCAAGTTAAAGAACACTATCTTGCAATGTAACTTCTCTATCTTTATTTATTAATTGTGTATACCTAACCTATATATATATATGTATACATTTATATATATGTATATATATTATTATTTATATTGTCATATTTGTATGTATTTTACTGTCGTATTTTGTATATATATAGTATGTATTTATTATTATTTATGTTAGTAAATAATACATATCTATTGATACATATTTGTATTTATCAGCCTGTTTTTGTTTTTTTTTGCCATCGACTTATTTATTGTAAATTAAGTGTTATCATAATATTAATATTATTATGCATTTATAGTACACCTACAACTTCCCTAATTAGTTATAGTCTTTCCTGTCCATCCAAAGGTTGTCTGGAAGAGATCGCTCTTTTTAGCGATAAGACCGCCCTTTGTACATTTTATGTTTTATTGTTTTCATTGTTATAATTTTCTTTTCTGGTGTACAATAAAGAATATTCTATTCTATTCTATTCTATTCTATACTTCGATGCTTTTACCCATAGAAACGATTTCGTGATGATCTTTCGCGGTAATGTGCGTCACAGTAATGTAACATCGCAGTAACGTGCATTGAAGTAAAGCTCGTGGTAGCGTGCATCGCAGTACAGTAACATCTTAACGTGCATCTAAGAAAAGGTCTTTCGCGGTAGCGTGCAACGCAGTATTGTACCATCGCTTTAGCATTCATCGCCATTTTGTACAACAAGATTCTGTTACTTTATTCCGTTACGTTACTCCTATTGTTACACCCATTTCAAACTCATCTAGGAATTGGTTTAGATAACTGCATAATGAAACAAGGCAGTACAATGAATGACTCACTCAGAATAGGAGTGCCTATTCAGAAGACCATAGTCAAATAACCCTACATGTTCTTAGCACGGGGAAAAGGTCGTTCGTGTTAACGGAGGAAAATCCCGTGAAAGTATCAAAAGGAGCCCAAAACTCCACGAGGCAATGCAAACTTTAGCAAGGGTTAGCTGTCAACTGCCCTCCACTCGATATCTGTCATAATCAATTAAATAAATAATCAAAATAGCAATGAGAAGACGGGCCATAATTATCTATCAAAATTCACATCGCAAAGCTTGCCACAGGAAGATACTGCCTTTTTTTATATAATTGTCAACTCTAAATTTTTACACGCAATAAATAATTACGAACACATTGAATAACATTATAAACCTGATTGCTCGAGATTTCCTTCATTTATTACCTTAAAGTTATGTCTTCTTTCCAATAACTTGTGATATTCAAATTAAATTATTGGATGCTTACTTTTAATTATACGTAATTATACTTTCCCCCGCTACCGATCTTTCAGGGGTCTTGAACCGTAATCTTCAGACTTCTTAATTAAATCTATTGAAAGTTCTTTACTTTCCTCCAAGGAACTACTTATATTTAATATTGACAATATTTTATGTAAACAAAATTTAATATTCAACTTCTACAAGTTTTAAATACTTTAGTTCATCATTAAATACTTTTATTTATTCAATTTAATTTTGGCAAAAATAATTAAATAATATCTTGCCACTTTATAGCACCTAAGGTAGGCTAACAAGAGACTACCTGCTGTCATATACTGCACAGTGATCGGCATTAAATGAGAGTAGTCGGAAAATATCGAACGTTTGTTTAACAATTATTTGTTTCATTTTTAGTGTCTGTTTATGTTAAAAGCCTAATTACCACGGATTTCACGTCATAAGACGTCTATCAAGTGTATAAAGTCGTCGAAACGTCTAGAAAGAATGTATCAAAGTAAAAAATAAACGACATACCTACCTATGCCACTCTAATACTCTATTACCTCTCAATTTTCCATCATTAGAGCTAATTTCAAACCACTTCTATGTGAAAATTAAGTTACAAAAATGTCGTCACTGCACGTCACAAAAACCGACTCATCAAAAATTCCGCCGTTCACTATCCACACATAGACCTTAAATCGGGCATATTTATTTCTTCTGTGAAGTTCATTTGTATTTTAAAACACACGTAAATTAAAGCTCCCGACAATGTTACGGCTGCAACATGCGTTGAATATGCCACACTTTGTTTTGTTCTGAATGCCATTGTTATGCTGATTTCTTACATTTACATGGAACAAAACTGAAATAAAAATTCTAAAACCAGATTTAATTTGCGTATATTTTCATCTTGATTTCATTGTTATTAGACTGTTTGGTTTTTGATGTTGAAACGAAAAATGGAGCGGTCTCGTTCTGTTATTTGAGCGTCCCACGTTTTCATATCTCAAACTGAATAGTGATTCGATAGTTATAGTTAAACTCGCAAATCAAAAAATATCCTCTTTGATCTTGCACATCCTTTTCTCTCTGTACAAAATCCTACATGATCCTAATGCCTCTTCGTACCTCGTTTCCTGATTCCAGCTGTGTCCACCTCCCACACATTACAGACGCCCATGTGTCACTAAAACTCTGGAGCTTCATTAGGAAACACCAACTTTCTACTACACTCATTTTTCTTTCGTGCTGCACACCTTTGGGACAGCCTCCCAAGAGTCATCCAAATTAGTCCGTCCATACTTATCACAAGTTTTTGCAAGGTTATCATCTCATATTTATTGGATAATAATTATATTTTTTTATGTCTAAATATGAATTGTTTATATTATATTGTTTATTTTTATTATTTATAATCATCATCATCATAACAGCCTTTCTAATTCGACCCACTGCTGGGACCCAAGGCCTCTTCTTGTCATTGAAGGAGGTTTAGGCAGTAGTCCACCACGCTTGCCCCATCCGGATTGGTGGACGGAGTTTAAGGTGATCAATACCCCTTTTCTGATCCATTAGTCGCCTTCTACGACACCCATTGAAGGATATTGGGTGATGCTATTCTACTCTGCCGGCATCACACGGCTGTGTTCTGATGTATGTGGTGTGGTGGAAGATGACCATCACTTCTTGATGGAGTGTGTCCGGTGCCACGCAGAGAGGCGGGCGCTGTTTGACAGACTGAACATAAACAGGCAACACATAGGCGTGCTCCAAAGTTTATTGGCAGACCCAGTCTCATTTTTATGTTGAGTGAATGCAATGTCCGATAGGACTGACATATCTATATTAGATAAAAAAAAAACCTGAAACAAATAAATAGAAAAAACAGAAACGCTACACTACGAAAGGGTAGTATTTGACTGTTGTCTTCTGTGAGGATTTACTACCCATTTTTCTAACTCCGACTAACTTATCCTGAACTCGCCACGCAGCAAGCGCTTCACCCGAAAATTTTAATAATAGCTGCCCACTCATCACGGAAGACAAAGAGCGCCATAAAATTGAGCCCAATTTTGTTATCCTTATCAATTTGTACATGAAAGATACTGGTCCAGACTTTAATAACGACGCATTTAATCAACGAGCTCGTAATGAAAGGCAATCGTGATGGCTAAAGGCTGCAATTAAGGACGCCTGTAATTCCTCCCAAAATCGGCTCAAAACTGTTTTATTCGACCATTGAATTGAAAGCTTTGAACTGTACTCGGAATTTTCAATCTTGCAATTATCAAATACTTGTTTCGTTCCTATAATAGATGCAAATATAACCACAGAATCATGTTGCTGCACATATGAGATATTGTTTTCTTCATGCTAGGTGTACCTGTTCTTCGCGGTACATAGCGATTACGCATGTTGCCAATGTTTAGTCAAAATTTATCTAGAGTGACAATAAATTTGAGTTTCTCCCAAGTTCTTGTTGTAAAAACACGTGTTAAGAGACTCTATTTTGAACTCAATCTACCTTACAATCGTTTATTACTAAGTACATTTTCATTTGGCATTGGAAAAATGAGTAATCTTTATATGTCGCGAACGCCATAAATTTAAAAGAAGAAGAATAATAAATTTTGCAGTAGATTGAATTTAAAATGTTCTCTCGCAACATGTACATTTTTTTATAAAAAGGTCAATTCCACCTGATGGTAAGCAGAAGTGGAGTCCAAATTCGAAGATATTACAACAAATTTACAAGAGCTCGGGTGAAACTCCTGATAAGCATATAGCCATAGGCTCTCAAATTGGGTGTTGTGGACTTTCTGGGGGGCAGTAGAAGACCAAATAAGGGGCATTAAGAAATAGCCGTTTTAAATTTACGACGGATGGTAAGACAAATTAAGCTAGGGGTTCTAGAAAAAAATATTCTGCAAGTGGGCGGCGCAAAATAAGTTTGAGAAACTATCTATAGACGATTGTATATAATATGATTGATTGTTAGACTAATGTCATTGTGCTGTAAATCTAAACCCACCCTATCTTCTTCGTAAAGCTGGTAGTGTGCTAGCTAGGTAAATATTTTTCCCTCTCTATATTTAAATTAGCGACCAACTCCAGCTTCGCATGGATAGTACTTAGAGTACTTACTTTAACACGAAAGAATTATACTTCTAAACCTTTCTCTTGAATCACTCTATCTATTGATTAAAACCGCATTGAAATCCGTTGTGTAGTTTAAAAGTTCTAAGCGTAGAGACAGAAAGAGCAACTTTGTTTTATGTATAGATAATTTATTATAGTCTTTCTGCATGCTCTTGGTTAAATGTGATTTTATTTTTATGCGTGTCTAGTTGCACTTAGCTAGATAAATAGTTTTTTCATCTCACCAGAACCAAAATATCTCTTTTACTTTGTAAAATCTCGAAGGAAAAACGCTTCTTGCTCCGAGCTCTGAACAAGACTATAACATTCAAGTTAAATTATTTTAGTAATCTTACTTTTAATTTTCAATAATTATTTTTAAGATAATAAACATGTATTAAAGCATTGTCTTGCTTTTTTTTACCTTTAACAATTTTCCTGCTGGAGAGGTGAAAAGTTGTATGTTTCACACGAGAGCAAATTTTTTTAGTCTCGTGCCTTTAAATCACCCACTGCGCTCAGTAGTTTAAATTCTAGACTACTTCGCTGGTTCGTGATTTAATATCAGCACTCGCAGCTAAACATAACTTTGCTCACTTGTTGTATTTATAAAATTAGTAATAATAGAGTTATTTGCCTGCGACGTTTATGAAGTGGCAACATTCTTTTTTAATTGACGAGACAATTTTTGACCTTCATCCTACTCTGTTATTTATTTTCACAAACGCTATAGACGAAGGAAATAGTACGGGAAATATTATAATTACTTAACTAATTTTGATTGACTCAGTAGGTATCAAAGAAAGTAAGTATATCGATGGGTCCTATGTATATAGGCCAAACTAACAATTTGGCCATTTTGACTTTTTTATGGTAAACGCATCTTATGGATATAAATAATTATGTGAGCTATTAAAAAAAGAAGATTTCTGCATAGAAACACGATTTTTTAGTACAGTATAACGGCCTATGTAACATGAATTTAAACGTACAAGGTCCTAAGAGTAGTTAGAGACTTTTACGCGGGGAGTTCCCACGCAAAAGCGTCGGAACTCCCCGCGTAAAAGTCTCTAAAGTTTATAGTTTCGACAAATCATTAACTAATAAGTAGTAAGAATAATTAAAAAAACCGTTCAAGTGCGAGTAGGACTCGCCCACCGAGGGT
Organism: Elophila nymphaeata; assembly: GCA_955850985.1. Classification (NCBI taxonomy): domain Eukaryota; kingdom Metazoa; phylum Arthropoda; class Insecta; order Lepidoptera; family Crambidae; genus Elophila; species Elophila nymphaeata. Next base: position 10,686,969 of record OY039076.1, on the reverse strand, counting down.
TCCGTACAAATTAGTATTTTTTTGCGGCAGAAACGGCTGTATCTTTTTTTTGCGTTAACTTGGAAGTTTGATTTTTTTTCATAGCTTCAAGGGACTGTAGACTTGAGTATATTGTTTTAATTTGAACACTATACCTCCATGTATTCCGGAAATAAAGGCAAACATCAATGATTGATTACGTACTTTAAATTAAGACTATATTTTTTATGATTTAATTACAAATTTATAGTTTTCAGAGTTGTAACTGTGGTATAAGACGATATTACTTGCCAGAAGTTCTAGGTCAACGGGAACGAGTACCCTATGAATTTTAATTCCCTTGAGCGTGTCGAAATATGCGTTTTTTTGCGGCATAAACGGCTATATTATTTTTGCGTCAACTAAAAAGTTTGATTATTTCATAGCTTCAAAGGACCGTAGACCTGAGTATATAGTTTTAATTTCAACTCGATACCTCCACTCGTTCCCGAGATAAAGGGTCTTGACACACAGATGGACAAAGACGAAACTAAGTGGTATGCAAGACGATGTTTTTAAACACCATTCGTTGTGGGGCAAAGATTATAAGAACTGCAATGAGTAAATTTTCTGATACAAGTAGGCTCACTTTAGTTAATAACAGATGTCCACATGATCACCATAAAACATCTGTTGATGCAGAAATGATCAAAATTATGCTGGACTGGACCACGTCAAGTCTTTTGAACCGGTTGATTCACATTATTGTCGCAAAAACAGTACCTAATAAACTTTATTTAGATAGTTCTTTAAGTTTTATCCGAATATGAAAAATTCTTTAATCAGCCAGTACGAACAAGAAGGCAAATTGCCGATAGACCTACAGATATTCCTCTGCAACTATGTTACAATCAGCTGTTATCAACACAATCTTCTAAGAAGAAAAACTTGTTTGATGTAATGTCGAAAAAATATCATCCCACCTGCGTACCACAGTTATTAAGAAAATTTACTAGCATCTAATGACATTGTGTCAATTATTGAAAGTGATAATGAACAAAATTAATGAAGACTTATTAAGAATTGCTAGTAATATTGATTGTGGTAATTTTATTACTTGATTAAACTCCATAGATTTTTTTTATTTCGTTTACACCAGATAGGTTTTGAATTTTGTTATTTTATGTAATTTTATTTAAAAAATAATAATGTGAAGTACATTATTAGTTACCTTATTTTGTTAATCAAACTAAGATCTCCAGCAACAGTTTCCTTATTACACTTTTTTTAGTTATTTTTTTATCATGAAAATACCAAAAAGACTGAGTACGGGTCCATAAGTGTAGTTTTAAGGCTAATTCAATTTTTATTTCAATAAATGAATAAAAATATTGCGAGTTTTTTTTATTATTCAAATGATCTAACTGAAAAGTCAGCCCGTAGGTTAGCAGATTGTAAAAGGTATATTCAATTCAATTCAATTCAATTCTTTATTGCATGTCACAGTACAGTAAAAGATGTAATAATATAAAATGAGGCACAATTGTGACGCCCTGCAAGGGCGTTGCAAACAGTTAAGAGGGCTTAAATTAATTATATAATTCACATTATCTTATTCTAATTCACGATTATCTGTACAGTATTGAAATTATTTGTGGCTAACAATAAATAGTTTAACAATAATTTTTAGGTACAAAACTAATGCTACTAACTAATAATAAACTAATAACAGTAACTTTATTATCCAAACTATACAATATTAACAAATATATATATATATAGAATTCATACCGTCAGTCACTTCTCGAATTAAAACTAAATTTATTATATAAATAAAATAATTCATTGTTAAGATTATGATTAAATAAATAATTAAATTAAATAAAGAGGTCAAAATGTTCCATTGCATGCTAATAACTTATTTATCATCGAAAAATTCTTTTAAATTATAATAACATTTCTGTGTTAGAATTTTTTTTAATTGAATATTAAATGACTTCGAATTCTCTATGTTTTTTATGTGGTTTGGTATATGGTTGAATATTTTTATCATCATAGTAGGGGGGCTGGAAGTAACTAATTTTAATTTAGATAAGGGTACCTTGAGTTTGTTTAAATTTCTATTATTTCGTTTGATACTAGTAATTGGAGAATAAAGCTGGGGATAATTATTGACAAATTTACAAGACTCTAATATATACATACATGAAACCGTTAGTATCTGGTGTTTTTTAAAGTGGGTAAGTATAAGTGCCAATGTGACATAAATAACTAAAATTAAATATCCAAATGGCTTGTAATATTCTAATTAATGAATTATCAACTATTTCAATTGTTACTTGATTTTATAGTTAAAAAATATATACTTTATGCTAGTTAGCGTAATACGCGTATAATGGCCAATATGACACATTGGCCCTTTTAGGCTGTTTTTAAAGAAAAAATATTTTAACAAAAACTAACATAGAAGGGCCAATGTGACATAAAAAAAACCCTGATATATGTATGTATAAAATACTATAGTATAAATGAGGAGGATAGTTGTCTTAGCAAACAAGCAAAAAATCGAAAACTTCGGTTTTATCAATCTGAAGTTAAAGTAAATTTAAACTTTGGAAGCCTCTCCTGTAAAGTTGTAATTTTGCATTTTGGCCCATATACATAGGACCCATCGATATCGTTTTGCATAATACAAACCTAAGTTTCCGAATTCTATTGAAAAATGGCATAAACACACACAAAACAATTCTCGTGTGTGATAAAAAAAACAATTAGGTGTCTTCGCTAATACTTTTGCGTGCAAACCAAAATCCTAAAGTAATAATTTTGCGAAAATCGTTCGTGCATTAAAAAAACAAAAGGTTCCTTCATCCCGTTTCGTTACTTACTCCTGATTGATAACTTTGCTCCACAATCAATTACTCAGCTCTATAGAATTGTACCATTGAATAGACCTCCTTCAATATAGATAATAAAGACACTCCGGTAGCAAGCCTTCATGTTCTATAAGTAGGTACAACAGAAGAAACCTATAATAAATTCTATTTCATCGTAAACTTTCACAGTGAACACGAAATTATTCATTATCCTAATTCCTCGACGAAACTTTTAGTAGTTCGTTAATAGGTTTCCTCCTTTTGGATTAATTTTATTATCACTTAATTTGGCAAGGGAAATGGCAAACTATTATCGTCGTTTAACGTTTTATTAATTATACTAAAGGCTATACAACTATTCTGAAACTTAACTATTAAATTGAAGGTAATTACTTAAATTAAATTATTTCGGGTGTTTTCTTCTTGATCGTCGGTAAAGCAATTGTTTAGCTGACTCAACCCTCCTGATTATACAAGTCTAAATAATAATATTAAAATTATATTTATCGAAAAATGTGTTTTTAAAAATTGACTCACTCAGTCTTATGTTTGTATTATAGAATAAGTTTCAAGAATGAACGCCGACTTGAGCGTCCTACGTCTCTATCACTTTGTGCGTGATAGAAAGTGACAGACGCTTCTCAAGACATGTTTGACTTCTCAGTCTTATTCTGTAATACGGGCCTTAGGAACTTTTCACTAAACTGTATAAAAATTTCGTTTCTGCATGTATTTAACTAGTAATCTCGGGAAATACTCTAATAGAATAGATTCACTACTACTTTCAGGGTGTGCGTTATTCCTTTTACATGTTTTATACTTAATAATTTACTCACGTGATGGGTTTAGAATAAATGTATAAATTCACTCGTACGGTATTAGTTTTATATTCAATAACAAATCATATCAAATTTAAGGTACTTATTATCAAAAAGTCATGTAATAATACCAGGACTGTTTGTCGCCAATAATTTTTGAATGCAAGCTATAAAAAATATTATTAAAAAATTCAGGAATTTCTTTGTACACTTACATATTATTATTATTATTTATGAAGTACATAAGTATTTCGTTACACTTTTACTATTAATTGTAATTTACTGTATAACATTAAATCTGTACAATTCTTCAATATACTTAATCACATCCATTGTAACCTCTTTTGTTATTAAAAATATCTCTTTACGTAAGTATGTATAATCTGGATCACTTGAATGTTTCCCGCGCGTTCGTGTCAAAGTTATGCTTTCGCACATGCGCAGAACGTTAAAATAAAAATTGGTCATTTGATTTTTAACTTAACTATAAAGATATAAAAATATACTCTATGACTTTATTTTTAAATTGGTATGTAAGTAACAAGTTTTACCTTAGGTTTGTTTTATTCTAAAGTATATTCATATGATGATTTGTTACTAAGCATAAGTTAACATTAAATAATAATACAAAGGGATTATTAAATAAATAATTTCATTATTACACTAAGTAAAGACGCTTAGTCTTATGTATGCGGCAACCTGACACAATATTGCAGGCATTGCATGGCTCATACAGTAAGATGTGGCATTACGTGTAACTAAATATTACCTAAAGGTCTGCGATTACGATCGTGATAGCACAGTGATTGTATGTATGTCTGTGTAAGAGTTCTTATGTATACGTTCTGTTTTATTGAATTATCTACGTAGAGCTTAGGTATAAAGACATGGTATACAGCCATGGATATCGAAGCTAAAGCAAATTATTTTCTCGTTAAATTACAATAGATATAAATTCATTTTTCTACAAAATCACAATTATCATTTTTGAATTCCAGTTCTAAACTGACTTTCCTCTCAAAACAGGTTGCAGTAGCTGTCGAAGAAAGACGCTGGTGGTACCCTCGGTCGACTCTCCAACTTCGAGTCCTAGCCCCTCCTGACTCCACCATGTGCTTAATCGGCGCTAGAGCACCTCTGGACGCACGCTTTGATCCTCATCAGTCGTAAGTAGAGCTCTGGTCCATCTAAATTAATGTTAAGTTTGGAATAAGTATAGTCCCTACCGAGGGGCTCAAGCTTACCCCACATTAGAGGTGATTAGGCCTTAGTCAACCACGCTGGCCAAGTGCGGGTTGGTCGACTTTACACACAACCTAAGAATTACTTCATGGGTGTGTGCAGGTTTCCTGACGATGTTTTCCTTCACCGTAAAAGCGTAGATTAAACGTACATTTATGAATTCAAAATTTGAAAACAAATTGGTACGTGGCGGGGTTCGAACCGGCGCCTCCCGGGTTAGAGACAACGCCCTCACGCCTTACGCCACCGACGCTTCTCGGAATCAAAGATGTTTGGCAACAATAACGTCATCATATTATAACAACGAATCACACTCAAACAGTCAGGTAGGGTACATAGTGTGCCGTTTTCAAGAAATAAATGACAATCATATAATAATTATACTGAAGCTATCAAATGTGGTACCTTATACATTTATTACTTATCACGCACACTCAAATCTTAGGTACATTAGTTACACGCAGAGCGATGTGATTTCAGCCTTAACAAAGCACGCAAGAGTGTGTTCCGAATATGTCAGTCAAATGCCACTACAATACCGGTTGTCGTTAAGCGAATATACTATTATGATCATACGCTTAGTAAACATACGGGTCATAATTCTGAACGTCTTGCATATATCATATTTTTATGCTCGAATCACCTGCGTTTATTTATACGACTACCTACCCATATTTATTTCTAACTGTTGTTAGAGATGTGTGCAGAGGTATCCATCTCTTGAGTGACATAGTTCAGATTTTAAGTCTTCTTAGTATAGACCTCGAGCCCAAAACTGTAAAGCGCCATCTGTTATACAAGATCTGAAACTATATTTTTAAAGCTCTCACTTATGGCAACTAAACAAAATTAGGAACTTACCGCTGCCCGAAGCCTACTTGACATTTGATTACACAAAGCAACATCTAGCATTATAGGCCAGGCAGAAACTCAAATAGAAATAGGTTACTAGCCTGAGATATACATAAAAGTGGCATCAAACCCGAAAGTAACTGAACCTTCAATAAACCAACAAACAAAAGCCGTATAAAAATATACATGGTAATATAGAGCAATAATTTAGTTCGCCAAAATGAGTACAGCGGCACTCACCACGCTCAACCTTCGCATGAATGGCCAAACACAAAACATAATGCCCGACTTCTCCGTGAAAGCTTATTTCCTAAAGTCAACATGAAAGCCTTTGTTTCTAACTAATTTAGTTGGATCATAGAAGCCACCGAGGCCTGAACAACAGGTTAGCTGACAACAGGCCGTGACAATAGGTTAGCTTACCAGACTAGCCGGCAATTTAAAAATTAAAAATGCTTCGAAAGAAATAAGTAATTTATAATAAGTGTGCTGGTAAACAAACTGATAAATTTTCAATTATCTTGGTTATATTTTTTTTATGTTAGGAGATGGCAAACAAGCTTACGGCCCACCAGATGTTAAGTGGTCACCGCCGCCTATAGACACTTGCAATATTAAGTGTAAATCACTTAACACCGCAAGTGCGTTTGCCATCCTGGGGACTAAGATGATATGCCCTCCATGCCCAGTAATTACACTGGCTACCTATCCCTTCAATCCGAAACACAGCGAACTGCTTCACGGCAGAAATAAGAAAGGCGGTGGTACCTACCCAGACGACCCTACATATGGGTCTACCACCTAGTATATACTACTTTCTTGATTATTGACTATAGAGGAGGTCGATGGCGCTGCAGTTTTGCATTCTTCATAACAATCATGAAAGCTAAGCAACAAGTGCGTGGTCGGTACTCGGATGGATCTCCGAAAAAATTTCAGTTCGATTTTCCTCCATGTTCGGGAAGGCACTTTAAACTGGTGGTCCCGACTACTATTGAAAGATATTAGAAGCGTGGGAGGCATTTAAAAAGCAAGGTAATAAACTAAAAACATTTCGGCAATTGAAGCTGAATATTCAGAAAGAAATGGAACCCATTTATAATGAAACTTTTTGAAAGGTTTGTCAAAATCTCCTTGCATCACAATTTATTTTTAAAAAGCTAAAATTACATTTAATATTTTTTTATCCATTTTATGTAATTCCCGTGTCACGCTGTTTTTCCGGGATGACCCCCAAAATTAAAAATCTGATTTTAGCTTTTTTTAAATAATGTGTTTTGTTTCAACTTGAGACATAGGATATTTTTCATCTTGATAAGTAGTGCTCATTTTATTTACTGCAAATTCAATGCAGCAATAGAAAAGCAGTATGAAATTACCACAGCAACGCGTGGCCAGTATTTTAAAAGATTAAATATAAAAATTTGGTTTTCATTCTGTTTTCAAAAGTAAATTTCTTTCTGCAGCAATCAATATTGCCAGAAACTTTCCAGCGATGCGGCAGTAACTTATGGCACACTATATAAGCTTCCCAAAAAAGTTGCGAAATATGATCGAGACAATGTTATTATAATAATATGAAACCTAATTTATAATTTTCGAATGAAAAAGCTAAATTAAGTGTTATTTTAGACAGTGTATAAAAACCAAGACTATAATTAGGTAGTAATCGTTTCCTGGTGACCTTTATTTTCTCTATGGTCAAAATGGAGTTCACAAAGTGTTATCTAGTATTCATATATTTTTACTCTGACGATGTGTGAAGCCGTGATTATATTACAGGTTTGTCGACATATCAAACAGGCTTGCCTGACTATTGCTAAAGTTTTGTCACAATTCATCGTTTCAAAATATAATATAACGGGAACAAATAGGTAAGTACATTAACTTCACAAAATTTGAAAATGCGTAATAAAAACGCGTCAACCGTAAAAATGAAATGGTCCCGTATGTTTTATTTTCAGTAGCTCATAGCCAAAGATATGTCACGCTACGTGGAAGCGATTCCTCTTACGGTCGGTTTACTGAAGGAAATTCACTAGAAATATTCGCTGGTCTTTCATATGTCTCAAAGAGGGTACGTGTGAGTAGACGCGTTGTCATTCGGTTGAAATGGTCCGTTTTGTGACTTTTTATACCCCTTTAATGGCTACGAATGATTGATTGTGTTATATCGGGAAAGGTGGAAGCGTTGAGCAATTGTTTTTCATTGTGTATTATTTACCTTAGCTGACAGAAAGTGGTGACCGAAAACGATATATCATAGAATTGCAGTCCTTTTTTGTATTTGTCATTTGCTGTATCGTACCAACTTCGATCCCCAGACAGTTAACGTAGCCTTTAGATACTTGCAACACAACAGCATTGTGTTCTATTGAGTAAGGTTTTCGAGCTATGGGATATAGGTTTATGTTTGAAAGGACTATACTCTTGTAAGCATCCATTTACTTTACTGTTTAACATCAGATTTTAAAACAACATTCAATGTTCGCAATTGTTAACCGAGACCGGGACATAAATATGGAATAAAAATGTCTCTATGTTCATCGGTGCGAAAACGCTCAGTGGCGGAACTGACACACATAGATAGATAAAAATTCTATACATACTACATTTACATTACTACTAGTATAGTATTATATTATCTGTGACATTACTATACACACTTGTTTGTAGTATATTGCTGTGTAAGAAATACAGCGCTTTTTATCTTTATTCTGATCATTATAGAAAGTGCGTTTTTTTTTTCATTTTCCTAGAACAACCCAGCATGAAGAGCAACCTGGTCCAGAGTTTGTCTCAGCAGGAGTCTCTTTGTTCGTCGGTGGCGGAGCTTGCGGTGGAGGAGTGTTGTACCGTCAGCGGACAGCTCCAGCCCCACACACACCGACACACCTCGTGCCTCCAGCCACACATGACCGCCTATGGATGTGGAAGTGCTTCAACTATACGTGAGTCTAGTCAAATAAATTACTTACCTTAGTTAAGCTCATATTTTTGTTGGTTTTCAAGTTAGTAATTTTGTATACATTACTTGTTGAACCGGCCAACACTGTTATGCCATATTTTTTTTAGTGGTATAAAATACTGTACGACGTCTTCTCCTGTTTACCAAATACATATATGAACTCAAAAAAAAATTATAAAAATCGGCTGAACCGATTCGTAGGATTTCGAACACAAACACCGTGACACGAGATTTTTATATAGCTATTATATGTAGAATATGAAGTTTGAGGCTTGTCGCTTGATTACATTCAGAAGCAAATTATAATAATGGCAATTTTATGCAGATACTTTGAAAGGTCTTAAATGAGTTGGGTTTTAAAATGTAATTTTAATATGTATACTCTTTCTCGCTCTTGTTTATACACGAAGTGAGCACAATATATTCCCACTTTTCTTTCTCCTGTCCATCCAAAAGTTTTTTTGGAAAAGGTTGTTCGACAACCCCATTGCACCGCTATCTATAACAGTAAATAAAAATTCATATTGCTTTTTACTGTCTCGTATACGTAGAATAGAGGAAGTCTTGTATTCGTCAAAAAATTCGACCTCGAGATTTTGACGGATTTACACGTTTTGGACCTCCCTGAGTCCAAAAATACCGTTTTTGGAATTATGTCTGTGTGTGTGTGTCTGCGCGTTAGCACGATAACTCGAGTATGCTGTAACTTATTGCAATCAATTTTAACATGCATTTATGACTTAAAAATATAAGGTTTCTATGAACTTTTGAGTCGTCGATCACGAAAGTTAAGCAACCAAATGCGCGATCGGTACTCGGATGGGTGACCGAAAATTTAACATGCATGTATGACATCAAAATATAAGGTTTCTATCAACTTTCCTCGTTTCGTTTCCGGTAAACGAGAAAGTCAAGGGGAGACTACTCCCGATTTTTTATGGTGTAGGTACCTATGTGATGTAAGTCGTATTTTTCTGAAAGAATACCGCATCAGAGCTTAGGTTAACGTAATTGTGATGGTCAGCATACGTCAATTAAAAGATTTAAAAAAAAAACTAAATACTTATACACTAGAAAAACTGTTACTCTGTACAAAGCGGTATAATTATACTAAACATAAAATACGATAAAGTGTCCCCAGTGTCCAGGCTTTGTAAAACTTTGAACTCTTGCAGTGATTTGGTTGACATACACTTCGTCTCTAATACCAAATTCTATAGAACTGTTGTATCGTTTTTAGGTTCCAAGCCCTAAGTTGCACTATTTGTATTTTATCTTAATTTTTTTTTTCTCTTCTTTAGTTTAAGATTGCATGATAGCTATTAAGCACGCGTTGCTAACCTATAATTGTCTGTTGCATTTATTTTAGATTAGTTTTTATTGTTCATTATATTGTATTTGTATTATTGTTAACAGATGTTGGTTAGTCTAGTAAATAAATAAATTAAGGCTTACATTAGTGTATCAAACAAAAGCTACAATCTACTACAGAGTTTAAATGGGAAGGAATATAGCTGCAATTAAAAATAAATATAAATAAAAAAATAAAATAAAGTACTTTGTGATGAAGACTTTTCCCATGACGATTTTTAATTCCCATTGGATAACTAAAGATATACCTACCTATTGTTAAATACTCTACCAAAACTTATAACTTAAAGTGACAGTGACAAATACAGCAAAGCCGCTACGGGTATATTGTCGGAACGCGAATAAAAGGCCAGTGATCTACCCAAAAGAAGATAAAGGAATAGAAATTGAACGATATTCAAAGCCATATGATAATCATTGGGTATTCTTCTATATTTATATTAATATCGTTGAAAATTGGAATTGAAATTCACTTTCGATTACTACAAAAGTGTTTTCTATTACTGACAAATAATATGCCTATATAAACTCAAATAATATCCTTGCCTATACTATAATCAACAAAATACTATATTTTCATAAATATATTATGTTACACATGAGCTTTTCATTATATTTTACTCCGCACTATTTTCTATGTGTTCAAAAAAATTATGAACATCATTCATAATTGTACCCAAGTAGTAATTAATATTCTAGATTCACTTACATTAATCCGGTTAGACTCTTTTAATAGCAAAATTAAGATTAGCTATCAACGAAAAAGAGGCAACTCAGTTTGTCTCTTGGCATGAAAAAATGAATGAAAGTTTTTTCTTAAAAACTAAACCTTTGTTACTTTATGCTAATAAAAGTGTAATCAACTTGAAAAATATGTTACAAAGACTACGCAGACAATTTTCTAGGGAACACATGAAAGTTGTTCCACCTTAACGGATTGTTGTTACTTTAATAATACTTAATGAGACTGAAAATCATGACGGTCTTTGTGTATAAATAAGTTTTGTTTTATTCGAAGTATATAAGAATAATTTTGCGTATTTCATAGGTATAGTCTTTATTGTAATAAAGAGTATACCTTTGAAAGGGATTTCAAATGCAGAAATTTATTTGACTATGATAAGTTTAGATTTTTATGTGTATACGGATAGACAATAAGATCGTGTCCATTCAGTCATGTCATAGTCTTCTTTGAAGTTTTTCTTTACCCACGGTTAGATCAACGTTTAGAGCACACATATTAATATAGCTAGAGTGTCTGGAGGTCTGGCCACTGTGCTAAAAACGAATACAAAATCTTACAAATCGCTTTACATAAATATCGCAAAATCTTTAATGTCAATTATTGCGCGTAGGTAACTAGTAAATCAAATAAATTAACAAGGAAGTTGTGTATTGTAAAAGCAGGCCTTTCGATTTTCGAGTAGATCTAGTATCTACTCCAACGCAATTTTTTAATCCTACTAATATTATAAACGTGATTTGTATGGGTGTATAGATGTATGTGTGTTTGTACTCTTTCACGCAAAAACTACGGAACGGATTTTAATTAAACTTTACAGTAATAGAGCTCATACATCACAATAACATAATACAGGTTGCAATTTTCTTGCCATGTAATAAAAATTTAACTGCCATAAAAGCGAGTTGAAATCTTTGTATTTTCTTTCACTATCACTATGATGATATTTTGAACCAAGTTGTCCTATATCGATTAGGAAGCATACAGAGACCAAGAAACAAGAAGTAATTCAAACATACCGAAGCTAGAACTAAGGCAGGGTCATAAACAAGTCAAACAGGGAACTCGCATAAATCGCGTGTCCGCTGATTCATCTGTCACTAGGCATAACTTACGTCTACGTGGTCCAATGATAAATTGTTTTCAGATAATGCAGTCAATAACGGTGTAGGTAAGCGTGAATCTCTTAGCCGTCTTACGATGCGAAGTGTAAGGTGGAGCTGTGATTGAGACTTTGTCCATTTCACCTATAAACAGATAAGTTAGGTACATTGAACGCTTTAAAATGGCAATTTGCTTAAAACTATTGCCAAAATTATGCAGATTCATATAAGCCACCACAGAGCGGAACAGAATAACACAATGAGCTTCATGTAACTATGTATGTTAATTGGAACACTCAAGATAATAATTATAAATTGGAACCAACAGTAGTATTCGGGAAGTATAAGAACAGGAGAAGGCGGGCGGGAAGGACCCCCGTTCTCCTATCCTAACCCTTTGACTAGTAAAGAAAAAAAATATTTTTCACTGTTTTTCAACCTTATCACATAGACGTAAAGTTCAAAATATGGTGGCAATATATCTGCCACCACCAGACAGAGGGCTAAAGTGAGTTCTGCACACAAGGAGGAGAGAAAAAATAGGGATTGTTATTATAATCAAAGTCAGTAATCATCTATAAATTTAAAAACTGATATAAAAAGTAATTGATGAATAATTAAAATAGAACAACTTTATGTTTTCTTAACGGACCTTTGGGGAAGTTTACTGCAATTCCTTGATCAATGATATTGATTCGCTTGAAATACTCGTACGATGTTACAATTACGGCAACGCTTGTCTACCATAATATATTAATATATTAGATCTCCAAAGTCCTCTTACAGTTCTTTAGTTCAATAACTAAATACAGCAAAGACACTGGAACTCATATGAGCTCACTGACTTGTAAGAATAAAATTACGTAAGTTCATATTGGAGATACTTCAGCGATAATGGATATTATAATATCAATCAAAAAATCTTTATTTCATTAGTAAACCAACGTTACTTCAAGTCTCGGTAACAATATTTGTAAGTATAAAAATACCTGTATTAGGAAGTCCCCGCCCTTCCATTCCGTATTCACATCAATGTAGGATAGGTTACACATTTAAAAAAATATATACATAAAAATAAAATAGAATGAGTGTACCTGACGGCATCCCTGTCATCAGAAGTGGGAGTTCGTACCCACCATGCAAATTACACGTGTGTGTGTGTTTAGTGTGATGAAAATATTTCAGTGTATATTTGTATGAAATGAGATTTTATTACATTAACAAATGATAATAATATTACCTGGAGATGAGATGTGAACCCACTAACTTTTCTGAACGATTTTATGGTCACTGCTCCAACTACGCTATCGACGACTTAGGAGAACCCAACTTTATTCTAGTCAATGGTTAATTTCTTACACTGACTACTGATAAGAATACTGATTTATTTATCCTCTTCACAGAAGCCAGCTATCCACTGACGGCGTCACGATATCAGCGCCATCCGAAGCTGGCAGATGGTCTCTCTGGGCCCTATCCTTATCTAACCGTGGTCTTCGTTTCTCTGCGCCAAGAACCATCAACGTCTTCAGACCTATCCAATTGGACTTCTCACTGCCTCCAGCTCTGAAAGTTGGAGAGACTGTGGAAGTGGATGTGAAGATAACGAACAACATCAACAACTGTATGGATGTGAGTATATTTAATAGCTTAATAGGTACCTACATATGGGTCTACTAGGTGGTAGACCCATATGTAGGGTCGTCTGAGTAGGTACCACCGCCTTTCTTATTTCTGCCGTGATGCAGTTCGTTGTGTTTCCGATTGAAGGGAAAGGTAGCCAGTGTAATTACTGGGCATGGCGGGCATGTCATCTTAGTCCCCAGGATGGCAAACGCACTTGTGGTGTTAAATGATTTACACCTAATATTGCAAGTGTCTATAGGCGGCGGTGACCCCTTAACTTCAGGTGGGCCGCAAGCTTGTTTGCTATCTCGTAACATAAAAAAAAACTATAAGGAAAACGCTACTAGCTTTTAATGAATGAACGAGTAATATCAACTATTACGAAATTTAACTCTCATATCAGATAAGATAATAAAACTAAAATGTACTTAATTTTTTTAAGTTTTTGTATTTTTACTAAGAAATGCGCTTTATTTCAATTACAGATTAATAATTCGTTAAAATGTTTTATGGCTCTTCAGTAAAAAAAGCTTTTTTAAGAGATAAATAAAGTTTATTAAATGAAACGTCATCCTTCTGGATTAAAAATTCAATCTTTCCAATAAAATCTTACAGATTAAGACGAATATAATGTTGATCTCTAAATTTCCTACTCTAAAACAAACAACTAAAGATACACATACTGAAACAAGTTAACAATGTTAAAGCAAACAAATACGTACCTACGACCTGTCGACAAATCAGCCTATTTTCATGTGAAAATAATTGTATTTACTTAGGATAGTGTACTTGATAAACATTATTATCTGTTGTGTAATCATGATCTGTCAACCTTAAACAAACCTTATGTTTTGAGCATCAAGACACACGAGAAACGTTTTCCTTGAATGTAGATGTTACTTAATTCAAATTAGATAGAGACGGGTTGAACAATCTTTGGCAGTATTTGAGTATCTCGTACTAATATATTTTTTTATAGGACAAAAAATGGAATAAATAAACAACACATACTGAACTAATATTACCTATAAAGAAATAAACTTTGTGCGCTTGTAATAAATAGGCTCAAAAATTACTGAGCTGATTTTTAAAATTATCTTTCTGGTTGCTGCAAATGACCTTATTTGACCTGATAGCAAAAAGAAGTGGCAAATCCAAAAATAGATAGTGCGATAAATAATGTAAGCGTCGCCCGCACCGACCACGTTACCTTGTTGCCGATCGGCAGTGTTATTCAACGACTTTTTTGAATAACTCAGAATTGTAAGAAGGAGACACGTGTGGCAGTGAAGAAATGCTAAAGAGAATGCTAATAGTACTACACATCCATACTGATAGTATAAAATGCTAGTAACTCTGTCTGTCTATTACCTGTTGTCTTGTCGCTATTGAACCTATCAACCGATTTAGATTCGTATAAAGACAGTTTGAAACCCTAGAAAGTACACGGGATATTTTTCTGCAGTCAGAGTCGCGGACGGCAACTAAAAGGCTATGGGGGTCCCGTTAATTCATCAAATATTTTATATTTTATACTTAACACGTTTTCACTTTACGACCCACGATTCGCCAGAGTTTCGATTTTTTTTACCTTAACCCTCCAATCCTGCTCATGTTAGCTTAATTTTCTTAACGCAGAATATATGCAGACTTAGACTATGATGCAGAATCATACTAAAAGCAGCCGCCCATAAATACAAAACCTAGTCAGGATCTCTCTCCTTACTATCATTGGTATCTTAGTATTAAATTGTTCTATAAAAGCTTATTGTATCACGTAACACACGCTACAATATCTAACACAAACTCGAAGCCAATTAAAACTTGCTAACTTCCGCCTTTTTGTACTTCAGTCCGTTGTGTCATCTTGCCTCGCTGAGTTGAGCTAATGAAACAAGTTTGCCACCATTTTTTATCAATTAGTTATCTCAAGAGTCTCGTAACAGTTCAAAGATTAAGTTTTTCCCGATATTTCTCAATTAAAATTGCCGTAATTATAGCACCTGCCATCCATAAAAAATTAATACTCAAATTTTTTGATCTTGATTAAATTGCTCTAAGATTGAATTTACTCAGTATTATAACTTTATCGTTTTCTTTACTCCAAATATTTTTACCTAAATTACAAATTACTTTTACGGACAACCTGTCTTCCTGTGACTATAAGCTTTGAAAGCTCTTAAAATAGTTAATAATTCTTTATGTAGGTACCTTCTATTAGCAGCACTACATTGACGACTTTAATCAACATTAAAAAAGGAGCGTGGTGTAGTTTGTCGGCTCAGAATATAAAACTGTCAAAAAAATCTTGAGCCCTAAAATCGATAGAGAACAGTAGACAACTCGTGTCAAATAAACATAGTCTTGCAAGCATCAGGATTACATGTACATACAATTCTTTTGCTTGCAAAACTACCTACATATTTACAGTGACACAGTCATACTGAATCCCTTGAAATCAACTCGCTTAAATAAAATGGCAAAGATGTCGTCTATACACAGAAAACTCGAAAAGCGGCAAAAATTATAAGTGATTTGTTCATTACGCCAAATGCACGGTAATGTTATATGTGACACATGAGAGGCATCGGTGATGTTATAGCATCTGATAGCATAAGTATCGAGATACGGTTTAATATCTATAGCCATAAATACATTTTGCGAAACGATTTGTTTACATTATGGGGTCGTGACTTTCCTCACTGCACACTTCGACCTATAGGCATATTTTGCGCTAACCTGTAAGTTATATACGATCACCGACTACAAAGAAAAGCACTCATGAATTTCGAAAAAGGTCTTCTGCTGCTGATTATGTTATATTTCTTTTGCAACCTTTTTTTTGAGCGGACTGCTGAGATCTTTCCGACTGTAACATTTGCTCTGGTGGTCGGCTTTTGTTTGTAGGTTTTGGTTTTTATCTAGGTGAAAGGCTGGCAACCTGCGTCACTATTTTGAGGTACTGCATTCAAAACTGTTTTCGGACTATGAGGTGCTATGTAGTTTTTAGAACACTTAAATTTATGTTACTCTCAAGCCACGCTTACAGAATTTTTACTTCATCATTACAAAAGACTAATAGTGTCAGACGGTAATTAACTATATTTAGTCACTGGTGCAGCCCGTCTGATGCGAGTTTGAACCGCTTAAACCGGGATAGATTGCCTAATCGGCCCATTTGCCGGGATTCGCGCTGGGATCTCCGGGCTCACCCGGGAATCCCTAATCGGGATTCGATGAGCGCCGCCGATCGCAAACAAATTGCTATCACACGTGTGACTAGTGGCTGAAATGGGTTTGGATTGGATTATTTAACTCTATTGCGATGATCAACTTTCTGGTAGGTACTCTTTATAAAAAGTAAATTACTTTTTCCAATTCGTTGGATTGTTTTGCGATTAGTTTCGGTTTGCTTTTAATGTGTATTAAGTGAGAAATGCAAGGGATCTTTATTCGCTATTCCATTTTCAAACATGTTGCGTGGGCTTAACGGGATTAACAATATGAATGAGTCAACACTTTTTGTAGAGAATTGTTTTTTTTTTTCAGTAAAAGGGTTTTTTATATATTGGAACGTTTTCTTTCAAGCTCATTTGGGAGATAATTCCCGCTCTTAATGCCGCTTAGCTTAGGCTAATTAATCTGTGCAAGTGTTAGTTTACTTACACAGCGCTCAAATCATTGTTCTATCTGAGGCATAGTCCAGTCTGAGAGTACCTTGTAACAATGTATTTTATGCCACACCTGACCAGAAAGTGACATTTTCCACCAGCTACACGTAGGGAAAATCCCAGTTCCTGGTCAGGGGTGACGTAAAATTTTGCAGGCATTTACTTTAAATTAATCACCCTCGCCTTCAGCTCAGGCGTCAAATACCTGCGAACTGAGACATTCTTTGTTTTATCAAACTAGTGTACTTACTATTTTTTTTACGTGAACAAATATTCGAATTAATAATCATCTACAACCGGTTTATTTTATTTTTTATAAAATTTAATTTAATCTTGTGTATTAGTTTAAATTCAAAAACAACTTTGATAGCTTGCATTAGCAAAATATGCGATCCATAATACTCTCCACCTTAATGCTATGCTATCTTTTATAAAGTAAATGACAACGAGAGTCTTGATGGAGAGGTCATATTTCGCTGTCAAAAACCGAGATCTCCAGGGTTCAAGTAGTCCTTAGAAAGAAAAAAATTGTATAATGAAAGCTAACGTTTCATGAACTGTTTATGTGATAGACGAAAAAAATTATGAACCTCATTCAATTTTAGTAGCTATTTCTTAATAGCTTTGTCTAGTTCAAATCCGCTTTATTTAGGCCGTGATTCAGTTCATTGTTATGGGAAATTTCTACTTTGACTAAATAGGGTAAACAAATCCCGTCCCGAAAAGGTGGTAGGATTTTTGACGTACGTACGCAAAATCCATTTCATTAAGTACTTTTTGACTTCGATTTTTTTTTATTATTAATTTGAAACACTTGACTGTAGTGGGCAACGATGAAAGTAATCCCTTTGGTATCACAAATCAATCAAAGAAGCGTACCAGTCCTAATACTTGTTGTCTTTTTATACCCTTGAATCAGCATTAATTTGTCAACGGTAAGAGAGAATATAATCTCTCCGCGTTACAAAGAAACATATGAGAATTTCGTGCAATTACCCAACGCCGTTTTATCTTGTAATAGCGACCGGGATCAACAGCTCACAACGTGTTTCCCAAAGCACGTCAACTAAGAGAGGTATTAACTTACGCTCCCCCGAGATTAAACCCGAGCCTTCTGTTTTGTTGCTTTGATGCTATGTTGATGTATTACAAAAGTTTAAATGAATGTGCTCAGTGTAATCTTTGTTGGAAAAACTTTTTTATTGTTCTTAATGGCTGAGGTTGGTTGAAGTAGTGATTTATTATCAGGTTCCGTCAGATAATTACAGTAGAACAGATTCGATGAACGTCAATGTTGCACTACATGAATTGATAAAATTTTATTTTATTATTCCAGTGAGATTTAAAACGAAATAATAACTATTATTCTCAAATAACGCTCTCGCAGTAGCCCACAGCCTAAAACGTCGCTCAAATGCGTAATGCTTCATACAATATCATATAAGAAATATTTGCCCCATAGCGTAGCACTTCACTTTGCTTTACGTAGCACCATTGCGTATGAACCTTTTCTATATTTCACTGTGACTTACAGCTCACGCCAAACTTCTAGTTCGCTGTGAACACGAGGCGATTACCTGAGCAGTACGAAATTGAACCTTGTTGGTTGGTACTACGGCTATGCGAACGAAGCGGAAACAACTTTAGAGCGAACTACAAGTTTGGCGTCAGCTGTACCAACTATGACGAAGAGACATCAAGTTGGCGCCAGGGGCAATGAAGAGGCGAATACAGAAAGGTTACCGGCGCCTCTGCTAACCCTTTTCTGTGCTGGTCCGTGCTGGTAGTTGGCACAAGTGTTCTCTTTACTTTTGTGGAGAACGCACCGATAAGTTCCAAATATCAGTGGAAAGTCTTCTTCGGCCAGAGCTGTTTTTTCAGTTTGCGTTCCCATTGAGTCCTATGGTCTAAAAATATCACTCTTTATTATTATTTTTCACAAGGTAGAGATTGAATTTACCATCGTTAAAGAACTATAGCTCATTCATACAGAAATTTTAAATATTATTGTGGTTCCCACTTAATATGAACTTATGGCGATCGATTAAGGGACCACCTTCTGCATGCTTCTTCTTTTTATTAAGTGAACAGGAAGGAGTGATATTTAAGAAAACTAGTTTTACTAATGTTTTACTGAGAGTGTTCATTTATAGAAGCTGTAAATTTTACCTAGATTATAAAATATGGATACCTGTCAGGCACGATTGAGGGACCACCTTTGACCGATTATAACTTATAATTGTCTTATTTTACAAATGAAAGGTTGAATTTACAATTGTTTGAGAACTTTTAGTATAGGCTGTCGCATTCAAAAGCTTACAATTCTAATGTGGACCCTCAATGGGAACGCAAACGTTTTTCCAGTTTTCCAGGCTATTATAGACAGCCAGCCCCTGTCTATATCAGTTTGATTAAAGTGGCGGTTACCAGTACAACCGATTAGCGCTGGTAACCAGTTTTCTATATGTATACCTAAGCTTTATTGCGATACTAAAATCATATAGATGTACTAGAAACCCCCCGCGGCTCCGCCAGCGAGGATGTCTAAAAGCAGCCTATCGCAGACTATAATCATCTAAAAATCTATCTTGTGTCAAATTGCATGCGAATCCGCTTCTTAGTCATGGTGTAATTCAGCAGCAAACATACATCGATCAAAACTTTTGCATTTATAATAGTAGTCAAATGCAGTTGTTTTATTCCTTGGGTGGCCTTATACACGAAACATCTAATAAAATAACTATTTTTGTCTACAGGTGACAGCCCTGCTAGCGTTGAGTGCGGGGGCAGCATTCGCGAGCACAGGGGCTCTCTACGTGACTGAGCGATTAAGACTCGGACCTCGAGGCGGGACACAATTAGTCGTGCGGGTAGCAGTCAACACTCCAGGCAGAAAAAATATCACAGGTAAGGGTTTATGCAACACTGCAGCTGAAATAGATAAGACATGCTTACAATATTTTGAATGAATAAACGAACTATCTTGCACAAAAAAAAACTTCAAAAATAAATTCAAACAACTGAGTACCAAATTCGACCCAACTAAAAATATAATCCAATCATTTCATTTGTAAACAGTACTATAGCTGTTAATTGTAAGAAAGAACTTCTCCGTAATTTTCTTTTTTAACTGAAAAATCATAAAGGTTCCGGTTTCTGGAAATCGTAGAACTTAATAATTTAGCTGACGTCGTTTCATTAACGCCCTTAAGAAATAAGGTCTGTAAAAGTAGGAATAGGTATTCAAAATCTCATGACCAAATAATGTTCGTATTCAAGGTACATTTTTACTTACGGTTTGACGACATATATATTTCAAAAGCATACTTGTCCATGACAGCTTTACGGGTATCATTGTTTTTATTTCATCATCATAACAGCCTTTAGATCGACCCACTGCAGGGACACAAGGCCTCTCCATGTCATTGAAGGAGGTTTATGCAGTATTCCACCACGCTTACCCAGTGCGGATTGGTGGACGGAGTGTAAGGTGACCAATATACACCTTTGTTGATCAATTAGTCGCCTTCTACGACATCCATTGGATGGTCCAAGGGGTGATGCTATTCTTCTCTGCAGGCATCGCATGACGATTTTTTTTTATTTGGTCCGAGTATATTTATTTATAAATACTTTCAAGCAGTGTCTCTGGTGTATGTAGGGTTCATTTAAATCCACCATATTCGTTTATAACGGGTGTAAAAAGAACTATGACAAAGCCGAGAACTACGTATCCCGCTCATCATTAGGAGGTTTTCTTCTAAACTATACCTGGGAAATTAATAGTTATGAAGTTATTGAGGGTCAAAGTTAGATTTTTTTTCAAGATTTATATGAAAACAAGTTGATAACATTATTTCTTAATTTTTGTCCAAATAAACATTATCAAAATTTTAAGTATTACCTACCAAAAAATGGCTTTTGAAACGTCAGCGCTCAATGTAACCGCCCAATATCGGGGCCATCTCTTAGTTGCTAACGATCTGGTAAATGTCTCGGGAAGCCGCTGGATGCGGGCAGCGCAGTACGGGTCGGAGATCTTTGGAGTGGCCTATTCCCAGCAATGGCCATCTCTTGGCTGATACGATGATGATGATTTTAAACACAGCCTTTTTAATTCGACTCACTGCTGGGACACAAAGGCCTCCCCTTGTTATTCAAGGAGGTTTAGGCAGTAGTCCACCCAGCTTGCCCAATGCGGATTGGTGGACGGAGTATAAAGTGATCAATACCCCTTTTGCTGATTAATTAGTCGCCTTCACGACACCCTTTGGAGGAAATGGGGTGATGCTATTCTACTGTGCCGGCATCACATGGCCAGATGATAATGTGTAATGTTTGAAACTGACATATTATTGACGAAACATCATGGCGACTTATCATCTGAAATCGTGTCAAATGGTATTTAACTAAACGGCTTAAAATTTAAAAATAAACTCTATCTGGTGAGTATCTAAATAATATAACTCAAAGGTGACTGACTGACTGATATAGTGATCTATCAACGCACAGCCCAAACCACTGAACGGATCTGGCTGAAATTTGGCATGCAGGTAGATGTTATGACGTAAGCATTCGCTAAGAAAGTATTTTTGGAAATTCCACCCTTAAGGGGGTAAAATGTCCACGCGGACAAAGTCGCGGGCGGAAGCTAGTTTGTACATAATTGTAACAAAAAATGTTCCGGTTAGAGTATTGAACTGACTTAAATAAAAGTCATTAACAAAATTTACTTCAAAATCCGCTATTTAGTTCTGCCTCATAGCCAAACAAACTGATTTTTAATTTTAACTTACAATTTTCATGTAAAGAGGTTTACGGGTGAATTTAAATAACCAATCTCTGGACCCTTGTTTGTGATATTCAAATAATATTAGTTCGTCATTCTCCTCCCTCGGTTTCAATTAACATCTAAATTAAACTGATTCTGCGGCTTGGTGTTTGTGAAATAGGACATGCTTATTAGATCTCATTTTTAATACATAAAGTTGTGGATAAAATAGACAAATAACTTCAGATTACAAAAAAGCGCAGAATGTCTTAACGCAAAATAAAACAGATGCGCTTAAAACGGCTATATAAAAGTGTTAAAGGCAGCAAAACTGTAAAAAAATTACGAAATAATAGACGAATAATAAAATAATATCGAACAAACACAATATTCATTGATTCACGACCCACATACAATCCAAATGAAAAAGTGTGAAAAAAGTTGGAAGCGCCCTATTCCAACTAGCAATAAAATATATTACAACGCCTCAATTGCTCTCGAGTGTTTCCTGCGTACGCCCGGTTATACGCGGTAGATTCTATTACCCTACTATACGAGTTGGTAGTATTCTATAAAACCCATTTGGATTCCTCGCGAGGTTGTGTAAGTAATAAGCTCTGAGCGAATTCTTACGGATATCGCTGCCTCGGCTGTATTTTACGCGTTATATAACGTTATGTGCCGTTTCTTTTCGACGTATTGGTAATAAATATACAGATTTATACATAACATTTTTATTCCTGATACTCTATGATGCAAAATGAAGACAGGCGGTGTTAGCAACACAAATAATTACTTACTTTTTGTACGTCATTGATTGCTTATATTTTCTTCAAATACACCAAATTATTATTGTTGTGTAATGGATAAAATTATAAATATACGTGAGCAGAGCTTAGAGTAACGTTTGGTTATTTTCATAAAACTACATCTGTCAGTTAGGTATGGACAATTCAGAAAAATAAATAAACTAGTTAAATATAATAACAGTGTTGTTTTATCTTGCGGTTCACCAATGAGTGGCCATATATTTCTAGCTTCTAATACAATTATAGCCTGAATAAACAATACTCAAGCTACAGAAAAATATGTTCATATGAATCAGTTGGCAGCAGCCAAGTTTTTTATAGTCAAAGTTTCCCACGATTTTACGAGTTTCACACAAGTTTCAACGACAACTATCCAATATGTATTGAAACCTTCGAGGAATAGGTAATATTGGTTTTTCTAAAAACAGTGCCGAAAAAGTCATCGTCGATTCTATCTATCAATATTATAAAATTAATTGAATGGATTAAACTTGTAATAGGGGTGTTGTCGCCATTGGCAAATAATAAAATGGCATTTTAATGCTCATTCATATAATAATGTTATTTATCAAAGTTAAAACTTTTGAAAATGAGAGTAGTGATTTTTACACATATCTAAGTTATTAAGATTTTCAGTTGCTTCATAAATTAATAAACTAGAAGTAATTGAAACCGATCGATAAAAATGTGTTGCAAATTTGGACTTTCAACATATTAACACTAATGTATAAATATCAGATTAAATTTTTAAATAATACAGTAATTCAAAATTGGGTATGGCTTTCACATCGAGCTTAACACTCCTATGAAAACTATTTTGTTCCTATTTCCGACTATTAATCTTTACATTAAGCGCACATTTTAAATAGAGCTACGTTTGAGTGAGTCCTCAATTTATGTATTAGCTGTTCCCGAGCCTAAGGCGTTGTCGTAATTGGCATTGTTCTTACGATGACACGATGCATTAATCGCGCGATGATAGTTATATTTCTGTACTCGCGTTATGACTTGTGAGCTTAATTAGGACACTCTGAAGAAATCTTTTATGTTGAATTTATAGCCATCAATTGCCAATTAGGACGCCGCCTTACACTTATCACCGTGCGTTTATTTCATTCAAGAAAAAAAATTAGGAAAAGTGATCCCGCACGTACAAATAGGATTACAATATCAGACAAACATAACAAGCACCGTTTATTGCCAACAAGCGCTCTTCAATTGTACCAAATCACCCCTCATGCTGTTATAATCGTAAAGAACGGATATAAAAAAGCTGCATCGGAAACAGGGTTGAAAGGAACACTGGAAAAGAAAAAGTAATTTCGTGTTGAATTGCATGGGCAATGTGGTTTGAAATATTATCTATCCCATGTTTGTATAGGGAGGATTACTGGAAATGATTGATTTGCTTAAGCTTGTATATAAATGACCTACACCTAACCTACAAAAAAGGATAAATACTCACCAAAAAGTGTAAAGTCTCACCAAAAGTTGTTTTTGGTGAGCAAAATATCCATTTTGGTGAGCAATGTGCTATTTTTTTGGTGGGCACTATATTTGTTCCCATTTGTTTATAACAATTAAAGTGTTGTAGCGCTCTTTCGTGGCGTCAGTTCGATGTTTATATAATATCAATAATTCAACAACTTTCTGTTAATTTGGATCTTGTGCAGTGAAAGTGGTATATTTCGGCTCAATTATAATGATACAAAATGATACTTATATGTATTCATCATTGGGAATTGTATAGTGGTTTTCGCTGTCTTCAGGCACTTCATATATTAATTCAAATATGTCGCACATATTTTAAACAGAAGAACAATCAAACATATATTAATTAATTATTTAAAAAATCGGTAAAAAATGTTATTTCTACTACGGCCGTGTTACAAGTAACCACGGACAAACTGCTGAGTAGTAAAACAATATTTTATATAAGTACTAATCATCGCATAAATAATATAAGTGGATCGCATAAATATATTTCCGATTAATTGAGTTTATTATATATACAAATAAATATTCGAAAATAATTTTTAATCTTTGTCTGATAATGTTTTCTCTCTTTATTCCAGTTGAAATAACCGGCTACAGCGCGGACAATTGCTCTGTTTCCTACACGTCCTTCAACAACGAGACCTTGGTTGGGTCTGTCATCAGATCTGCCAGTGTTCTGGTGCTGCCAGAGGGATTGCACAGGAGTGACACCCAGAGCGCATATTTCTGTGCCAATGGTAATCCTTTACTATTTCATCATATTAGGACTTCACTGAAAACAGTGAAGGTAGTTTTAGTAATGCAGCATCCACAGACTTTCGCTCATGAAAATAAAATATAAATTTGTTGATAAAATATAAATTAAGTTAAGTTTATAAAACATAAATTTGCTCTCAAGCCTATAAAATATTTTATGAAAAAATTGTCTCGCATATCATTTAAATAGAAGAAGCATAAAATACTTACCACACTTATAAAGGCAAATGATACTGTTTGTTGAAAAAAATTCATAGTTCCACATTACGTGTTAAATTATGAAAAATTATATTCCAATCCAATGACCTGCTTATTTATGAGTTTGTATTTAAAAAAATCGTAATACTTTATATAGGTACCACAGTTTTTAACTATCCATACCCTTTCAACTCCTCTTGATTTGACTCTGTGCACGATTTGGAAGAACTTTTAATTCGTTTTACTATTTCTTCCATTCTTTCGTAGGTACATATCCATTGTTAAATGACATTACATCTTTGACATCCAATGATAATTATTTTCCACCGTAAATAGGAATCACAAATTCCGTTCTCACCTTTTCCAGAGCATTTGGCAGTATCATCACGTGGTTCGTGGGAATGGCAATGGGTGGCCGCTCCTCGGAACAGAGCAGGCTTGGTCTTAGAACTAAAAGCTCAGGGAGCAGCCCATGTAGCACTCTCAGCTATCCGAGAGCCTTCAGATGACATGTACAGAGTCGTCTTCGAAAGGAGTAAGGTGTGGATTGCTAAAGGAAAACACGGTTAGTATGAAGTAACATTATGCCACAATAGTAACTTATTTCTATTCTCTTATCGTAATAAAAACTTTACTAGAGCAGAAGAAGAACTGAGCTTTCGGCTTTTCTTGGGTGTCCTTTTAAATTTTGTGGGTCAATTGTTTATCGAGATTATTATGTTTTATTTTAATTGACCTATGGTCAGTTTCAATATTCTTTCGGCTAGAAAATGTAAGCTTATTGAAGTTTGAATGCCTAGAAATTGTTGTTAAATAACTTAAAATAGCAGCGGTCACTTAGCAACCAAACTCTGGTAGGGCGATCTCTAACTGAGAATTTAATATTGAAACTAGAAGGCATTACCAAACATTACTCTCAAGCTGTGCCTTATTTCTGTTACGCTTTGTATAAGAAGAAGAAAAAGGAATATTATAAAGAATGTCTTTCCATCTTCCAGGTTACGACGTACATCTAGCAAGTGCAGAACAAACAGAGAGCGACGAAGAATGTTCTGGGCCCGGATCTTGGTGCGCCTGGTGGGTTTGGTGGGAGGGAGGCAGGCTATCAGTGGGAAGAGGCGCCGCACCCTCAGAGAGGAGACTGCTGGTCTGGCCGCTGGCACCTGATATGAGGATCAAATACGTTGGCTTCAGCGCTCTGTGGGGAGATAAGGCGGATTTCAGGTAACTATACCAATAAAAATCTTATGTTCGTATTATAAAATTAGTCTCCATGATCAACGCCCCGTACTGAGCGTCGTAGGTCTCTATCTATTTGTTCTTGATAGAAAGTGACAAACAATTCTCTGGACATTTACATTTCTGAGTATCATTCTGTGATACTTAGACACGTGATTGCTACCAAATGCGAAGTGAATATGGACAAATCTCGCAAAAATGTAAAGTTACAGTTTTTACAAATTGTCAGGGTCCATTTCTTCAAATTGTATCAGCTATCTCAGTTGATACAATTTGAAGAAATGGACTCATCTATAGATAATTTTTACTGTAACTCCAAATAACATTCAGCTGATCGCTACATTTTGTTACATCTGTTGGTGGCATCTAAGCAAAAAAATTCCTACACGTCTTTAAACTTACAAAATAATATTAATTAAGAAAATGTTCTCTTACAATTTGTAATTTTCATAAGCCTCGCGCTTAATAACGTAGCTTTTAGCTTCTTAGCCATAGTAAATGACACCTTTAAAAATCTTTTTCAATAATTTGTGACCTCTGTAGTTTAGGATTATATATATTTTCCAGAATATGGAACTTCAACGAAGAGGCCGGATTCTCACAAGTGCTCGAGCTCGGTTTACCTAGAGGCGTCGTTCCTGGCTCCGCAAGTGGTTCTCTTTTAGTCTCTGGTGGACTTCATCTGCCGTTGTACACTTTACAATCTGATACGACTGATCAATGGACCGATGTTTGGAGGGATTCGCAACTTTCCGCAGCGTCGGCAAGTTTAGCTCCGCTTTTGGCTCTAGAGCATATACCTCATTTGGTTGAGGATGCTGAACGGGAAAAGATATTGAAGAGATTGCCGGAACAGGTCAGTATATTAAAGAATATAGTACAAAAGTAGAGAGAGACGAGAGAAGACTTAAGAGAGACAAAGGTTTCACTTTACAAACACATTTGCAAAGGTTATTAATATTAATAACTAGCGCTCCGCCCGCGACTTCACCCGCGTAGAGTTTTTTTATCAAATTAGTATAGCCAGTTTCACTCAGGAATAGTGCAGCATTCATGGTGAAAGAATTTTTTAAATAATTAAAATAGTGCGCGTCAATCGTAAATTATTTATTTGAAATTCGTTTAACTCTAGTTTAACCTTAATTTTTTACACATAAACATAATTGAATGTTAAGTGTCAAAGCAATCAAACCAATAGGTCTGAGCAACCAAATAACAAAATTGCAGAGCACGTATAATAAAGTGTCAAAGGGATCTCCATGGTAACCTGAATTGTCTAACAAATAACAAAATGGCAGCGCGTACGTCTAATTTTAACTAAATTATTGTAATTTTCGTAAGCATATCTTAATAAAAATAAATAACGGCAGGCATTTTACTCCCAGATAATGTAGCTTTTTTTGGTGAAAGGACTTTTAAAATCGCTTTAGTGGTTTCAAATCAAACAAAGTCACTTTCGCATTTATAATATTAATAAGGAATATTAGGATAAGGTTAAGAATATAGAGAAAAATGTAAAAAGTATGATTATTATTATTATTATTATTAAATATCTACCGATTTAAAAGTAGCAAAATAATGCATGCACAGAAATTAGTGGATACAATTTCTGATTTCAAAATCTTATTATTCAGGTCCAAGTACTTCTATCGTTCCGCAAGAGCGACAACTCCTTCAGCGACCACCCAGCGATGAGCAGTCATTTGTCCACCATAAGAATCTTAGAGATTCTCACAAAGATCCAATCTTACTATCCAGTGGACCCCGAACTTTTATTAAACATCAAAAAGTGGATTCAGTCCCGACAAAACGAGGACGGTTCCTTTACACCTTTTGCAGCAGACAAAGAAGTCGATTACTTTCCTGTAGATATGAAGAAGGTTAATGGAACTGAAAAAGACGTTGACGTTAATGAGTATTATTATTACGATAAAGATGGTAACATGACTCAAGAAGAAATTAATTGGGAGAGAACTGTTGAGGTGACTGCGGAAACGTTGGTTGCGTTGCTTGAAGTTGGTGTGGAAAATCAGGTTAGTCATATACCTATCCAATCAGAGAATCACACTAGGGAGTCATATATCGTATTAAACATTAAACCCCCTTATTCATAAAAACAAGTGAATTTATTAGAGATTTATAAATTATATGTCTCTGTCACTCTGGCATGAGATGAATGAGACAAAACACTTTTTAACGAGGTAATAACTAAAATAGGTTTATTGAGTGTTTATGAATAAGGCAGTTTATTTGTTAATATACTTTTTTATAATTAAATGTTTTAAAAATGAAGCAAATTCAATGTACAACATTTCATAACAAAAAAATACTGAAACGATCAGGGTGACTAAATTATTCAACCATTATGTTATATTCTCAACACTTTAGAAAGAAGAAAGAAAGAAAAACATTTATTGGCCACGCCAGGACAAAACAGGATAATAAAATAGCAATATAGATACAACCTAACTAATATACATAAAGTTCTGTGCGAGGCCAAAAGGCTCCTGTCTCAACATCTGCTCCTACGACTTAGGCTCTGGCAGAGCCTCCTTTGCTGTGACATATGATGTCCAACATATATAATAAATAACATACTTTTGAAATAAATATAATCTTACGATTTTATTTGTCTAATGCAGGTTTTAATCTAAAAAAAAATCTTATTACAGATGGATGCCAATACTGTGAAAAAATCCCAAAGCTACCTGGAGAAGAATCTCTACAACCTGACTTCACCAGCAGCTCTTGCAGCTACGGTTCTTGCTCTCGTCCTTGCAAGGTACTGTTTATATAATACCTAGTACAATGTATTCTATAAGTTACCTTTTTTGTGAAACAAACTTATCTTTTACTAATAACTACTTAAGTTGGTCAGACACTCTTCCACAACTTGGCATCCCTAAGAGTTGAGTTATCAATGAGTCGTTTAGCTCTTTTGTCTTTCGAATCTAAAACAGCCAGTTTTTCCAATCTAAAACACACAGGAAAAACTTAATTCTGACACACATCACAATTTACCGACTCTTATAATTCCGAAACACAAATCTGATATAATTATCACAACTCCCATTATAGCCTCTCGTATACCGAAAACGACTCAAAGGTTGATAGAAACCTTATATTTTGATGTCATACATGCATGTTAAATTTTCAGTTACCCATCCGAG
This sequence comes from Elophila nymphaeata, assembly GCA_955850985.1. Lineage (NCBI taxonomy): Eukaryota > Metazoa > Arthropoda > Insecta > Lepidoptera > Crambidae > Elophila > Elophila nymphaeata. The sequence continues at coordinate 10,657,302 of OY039076.1, read as the reverse complement.
TACCGACCGCGCACTTGGTTGCTTAACTTTCGTGATCGACGACTCAAAAGTTGATAGAAATCTTATATTTTGATGTACATGCATGTTAAATTTGGTTGCACTAAGTTAAAGCATACTCGAGTTATCGTGCTAGCGCACAGACACACGCGTACACAGACATAATTCCATAAATGTTTTTTTGGACCCAGGGAGGTCCAAAACGTGTAAATCCGTCAAAATCACGAGGTCTAATTTTTTGACGATTAAAAACCCAACGTTTAATGGATATAATCAAAATACCGAAATCAATACGCATTATAGTAAAATACTAAGAACAATGGCTACTAGGTTATATTTTATTTAACACCAAAAGACGATTATAACGTATCTATTTGTTATTATGAATGCATACTGTGGTAAGTTTATAAATTATACTGCTAACAATTAGTCTCAATATACATTGTTCTAACACAAATTCTGTTATTATTTTCAGGAGTCCCATAGTTCCCGAAGCTTTGGTGATACTGAGAAATGCATCAACAACTGAAGAAGGAGAATTTGGTTGGCCAGCACCGAGGAAAGACGCCGCTGACTGGCTTCTCGAAGAAACCTCTAGAAATATTAAAACCACATCCTATGGTAAGAACAGATTCACAGTCCTGCATTAAAATTTTGTAATACGTATAGCTTGGGTAAGTACAAGGATAGACGGGCAACCGGGGCAACCGACTAAATTTAAATAAAAACCAAAACTATAATTTTGTTGACAAGCCTAGTTAAAAATCTTACCTTGACATTCATTGAACAGATTGCAGTACTATTTTCGCGCGCACGTGCGCATTACTCACACATTGGTTAATTTTTTTGTATTATTAAATCTGTGGGCAGATTTAATAATTAATAACTTGCGACAAGTGTATGCCCTGTGGGCATACATTGCCGCCACCTCGCCTTCCGATAAAATCAAGTGAATACGTAACTAATCGATTTGACCGATCTCCTTTGCGGCTGCGCTTAACTTTCATCGCTTCGCAGTCCTTAAGACGCGCGCAATGAATAGTGTATATTACGGCATGCTTAACTAGAACCACGCTATGTAGTACGGCCGCTGATCGCGACACTCGGTCTTGCTATGAACTCGGTGATTCGACCGATCTCCTTAGATTGATATATCTGTGGTCTCGCCCTAGTCATTTCATTGCCAATCTATAGGAAGCGACTGACGCTTCCTATAGATTGGCAATGAAATGATATGGTATCATCTGACCACCACAATTCCGTCTCATTTCACGAAATTGAGGAAAGCGAGCGGAAAGATATTAACATAATGAATAATGTATCAAATTTATTTTTATTTCCTAATAATTTATTGTAAGCAATAATAAAAATGTACAAAAGATGTGGCGTATTTCTAAAAGAAATCTCTTCCAACCAACCCACTATAGGAGATGTGCTGCGAGACGTGAATGTCGTGTGTACATTCTGGACTCGCAGCACGACAAATTAAATACATAAAACATAAGTAAAAATTAAATAAAATAAATTTTAATACATATTACTTACTGGCCTGCATAACTAAGTATCACACTTTTAAAATTGCAATAACTTTATAAGTATATAAGATATACTTTTGAAATAAAAAGGACTTGAATAAGAGTTTAAATATCTTAAAAATGTTCAATTTACAGAAGCTGTAACAATGGAACAATATGTCGCTGGAGTGAGAGTCCTGCTCGCGGCCTGCGCTCGCGGAGCTCTAGCGGAGGGCGAGGCCGCGGCGAGGTTCTTGTACTACCGGGCGTCCACTCTGCAAAGACATCCCAGTCTAGCTTACAGCGCCACTAAAGCTGCGGCCCAATATGCTGCCTTGGCTCATGATAGGTGACACCAATTTCTTATTTCTTTTTTTAGCTTTTTGTTTTTTAATTTGTTTATTTGTTGTTTTGTACAGGGTTACTTAATTGCCGGCTACTCTTACCAGCTGTCACCCCATGTAATGTGACCTGCATGTGTCTCAGGGCTATACTACACCGTACGACAACATGCAGGCCACAAGTTGGGTATAATTATGTTATATTGGGCAGGCCCTCAATCTGCTAGGGTTGACACCTTATTACATTTTAATTGTAGAGTTAGCTGTGCGGATCTGACTACTCAATTTCTCTAATTGATTTTCAACCCTAAAAGTGTGCATTGTAAAGCGGAAAATCATACATATACTTAATACATTTAATCACGCTCACAATCCCAAAAGGTGTCGAGCAGAGCTTCAGGTAACATTCGGTTACACACAAAGCCACATCTGGGAGTATGGGTCAGACAGTACCCCCAAAATAGTGACAAGTTGCCAGCCTATCGCCTACACTAAAGGGGTACCACAAAGGGGTAAACACAAAAATTAACAATCCTTCAGTAAACAAACCAACTAAAGCCAGCGACCATGTTATACTCAAAATCATCTCAGCAGTCAAGGGCTAGCAAGAGCAAAATCCATTCGGAAAAATTTACAGTTTATGGTAACCTGATGTGCTGTGGACTGTACCAAAGTGTGAGATAAACAAATTTAGTTGTGTTTTTTTTTTAATATGCTCCCATAGTCGACGAAACAGTATCTACACTACCATTGGACATCGTAAAATATTTACAAAAATCCTTACTAGATAAATGAATACTTTCGAGCGGAAATTTTGTTATAGTATTCAGATTTTGTTTACACAGAGGAAATTTCTGGATATTTTTTTGGGTCAATACTCTGCTAAGGGAACGCAAGGAATTCTAGCTAAAACAGCCATGTCTGGTCACCTACACACCATAAAACTTTATTACTCCTCGCGATTAATTGGAATAAAAGTTTTACGATCCTTGATTCAACGGGCATCAGTATTGAGCATGGCGTTAATTCATTCAGGAATGAACGTCATGATCCACAATTCCTGATCTAGTATACCTACCTACTAAAACAACGACTAAATTATTTTCAATGATTGAATGTACAAGTTCCTTGCCATACACTTCTTCAATATTTGATGTTGTGAGTAATATTCAATTTTTATCCGACTAAGTGAAGCCAAAAGGAAGCATTATTATTTTAGCAGTCTATAATGTATATATGTTTGTATTAACCAGAAAGTATTTTACTCCGTAGCGCCTAAGCTATTCATCCGATTTTGATAAATGAGGTGTTAATTGATTCGTTATTAGTCTGGGTAACATAAGCTATATTTTAACCAACCTTCACAACAGGAGGAGGCAATTTTACCTTATAAACACTTGATTTTAAGCAATTTCATTAGTTTCTTTTTTTCCGTAGTCAGGTTACAGTTTTCTAAACTTTTTGCTTGTTGTACAGACATCGAGCCCTCACAGTGTCACTAGCAACAGCTGGAATGGAACTTACTGATACCCTAGAACTCAGAGCCAGAACTCCACCTAGACCACTGCAACTTCCAGGACTTCCAACTAAAGTGTTTGTGTATGCTACTGGAGCGGGCTGTGCCACAGTACAGGTGATTATTAAACTTGTCTGATATAATCTGGTAACTAGATCGGTTTTCATATTAGTTAGGATTAAAAGCTTAAATACTTATTCTATCAAAATTTCAATCTTTTTAATTTTATCAGGGTACAATATCATATTCTACATACTCACCAAAGCCTGAAAATGCATTGCTTAACATCCAAGCCGCGATCATCGAAGAGATCAGACCAGAGAGAAGTAGCATTGAAGATTTGCAAGGCAATTTACCAACTTTAATCATCAAAACATGTTTCAAGTAAGATGCCCAATATTATTAATATTTGATATTTTTTGTATGATTTAAATAGAATATTTCTATAAATTATGAAACGAACAAACCTGAAAAGATTATAAATAATTATCAGACTTGAAATGGGACAACATAAAAAAATAGAACATACAGTACTCAAATTCATTGGCTAGAAAATAACAACCTATGGAAATAACAGCTTGTACCTGTATCTGTAATCTACTTTCATATGAAAATTAAAACCTCAATCAGTGACCGTTGAGTGCTCTTGCGCTAAAGCTTTAGTTTTGCAACTTCAAATTCAAACGATTGTCAATTGTTTTGTAGTTTTATCTTGGAACAATATTGTTGGATTCATTTGGAACCTCGTCTACTAAAAACATTGACATTATTTTTTTCGATTCGTAGCTATTTTAACGATTTAAAATATTTAACAAAGCTTTTTTTTAATACGGGCAGTGCAGCGCAGGTTTGGAGATCTTTGCGGCTCTCTCTCGACTGAAATGATCAGGATGACGATGATTTATATGTTACTTATAGAACTATGATTTCGCAAAATTGTTCCATAAGTTGAAGAAAATACTTACTGGTTCTTATTATTAATTCTCTACTCCTTCTATATTTCAGGTGGAAAGGCAAAGAGCGTTCAGGAATACTTCGACTTGAGTCTTCACTGTTCTCTGGATACGAGCTACACTCCGTTAACCCTGTTGTCCTAGACGGTGCCACTTTTGCTGATCTTCATTATGGATCACGGGGGGAATCAGTTTGGTTCGTGTTTGCAAACGTAAGTGAAAATTAAAGCCACGGCTCATTTCCATATTAATTATTAAAATAGACCTTATAAATATCTTTATATTCTTAAAATAATATGCGTGCGTTACTTGGCACAGTCTTGGTCTTGATTAAAATGGTTCACTTTTTTATTTCCTCTTTCAAAGATATATACATGTTCAGTGGTTTATCGTTGGCAAAACATACTTTATGTGATGGGATATAGTGTATAGCATTGTAAATCAAATTATACAGTTAACCTGGAACCCTTGATTACAGATCAGCTCAACATGTCCAGTGTGTGTAACTTACGAAGCCAGATCTAAATTCATTATTACGAGTCTTCGTCCAGCATTTGCCAAAATATACCCATCTTCCCGCCCCGACTTAGCCGTTGAAACGTTTTTCCATGCAAAACCTGGAAGTCCACTATTAAGAGGCATCACAGACGATGACTTCATTACCTGGTTTGACAAAACAGAACTCGCAAGTCTTCAAAGTACAACAAATATTGATAATATCTGTGAGTGTGGGCGTATTTGCAGCAGAGATTATGAATTCAGAAGATCCGAAACCAAACCTACATATGAATCAACTACAACTAGAATTACTACCGAGTTACCCACAACTGGTAGCAAACTAATAGTTACTACTGAAAACGATCTTTCATCGACAGAAACTATAGAGATCACAACAACAGACCAAATAACTATAACAGATACGCCAACCACTACTGAACTAATAACAACAATTACTGATGCAAATGAAACAATTACAACACCGAAAGAAAATGTGTCAAATAGTACAATACAGAGTAATGATGATCCCATTATAATACCAACAGTAACAAATATCAACATTGCGACAGATAATAAAATTGAAAATAGTATCCCTGTGATACCAAAACACAATGGAGAACTGATTGTCCAGAAAATATTTTTAAATAAATCTTTTCCAAAGAAAGAGGAATTTAAGAAAAAGCCTTTGCCTCGAAGAAAGGGTACATTAAAAGCTACATACGGTGACAAATTATTAGAAAAGTCTAAAAGCTTTATCACTCTTAGCGTTCCTATTATTACAAAAAAAGAACAAGATTTAAGAAATAATACACAATTGAAGGAAATAGTTCAACATAACCAGTCTGAGGCAACTAACAGTACTCAAGATTCAGCACACTTCCTTAAAAAACAAGCTAATTATACAAAATCAGTTACAGTTCAAAAAGAAATAAATGAAAAAATATTGACTACAGAAACAAAACAACCTCTGAAAGAACCGGCAGAATCCTCTACTGTGACGCACACAATTGCTACGATTACTAATCGTAATATAAAAACAATGCATTATAGAACTAAAAAACCAAAAGCCGTCACACAAATTAGGAAACCCCGAATAGAGTCTAATCACACATTAGTAGTCGTCAGTAAAAATGACACCCAAACTTCGCAGGTAACAATGAATAAAACGAAAATAAAAAACATTAACAATGAAAAGCGTACAGCAAAAGCTTTGAAATCTATCAACAAAGAGATACACAAAATACCACCAACGCCCATCTCTGAAACATCTAAAACTCTACTTGAAATAACAAAGTCTGATATAGCACCTGAAAATAAAGATGGATTCGAAATATTAGATAAAAATAGCCTTTGGGAGCTATTGAAAGAAGGTTCTGAATCAGATGCATCGAAAATAGACGATAAGTTACAAGTTCACAACAGACTAAATATACTGACACAGAAACATACAAATGTAACGCAAGAAGAAAAACGTTCTTTATAAACTCTATTGTTAAATAATATGTAAGATAAAAAGACTTCAGTAAATATTTTTGTAACACTGTCATACTACACTACCTGTAATGATTAATGAACTATGATTGTTAAAATCTCGACCTGACACAATATTTCCTGAGCACATAATATTGTTGATCGGTAGAATAATGCAATTGCACTTATTGTTTGTATGATTTAAAAAAATAATGTAATGTGTTTGTAAATAATAAATTAAGGTATATTAAGATTACGCGCTGTGACTACAATGGATGTATGAATGTTGACGCCCAATTGCTCAAAGCCCCATGTAAGTTCCAAAACTATTGTAATTTTTTTTCATAGAATCTATTGATGAAAAACTTAGAGGAGGTAGTAAGTGGCTTCGTAGGTTTGCCAGAGGTTTAGTACGATCCGGAGAGATGAGGCTTGTAGGAAATGCAAGAGTAAATTTAGGAATGGGCTAGAAAATAGTGGCTATTATTAGTAATGGGCTACCAGCGTCTATTATTTCTGAAATTAAAATTAAAGCGTTAGCAGATTTAATGGTAGCCCTTTCATAGTTAAGACAATATTGTTTTGTACTTCTGTATAAATATTATCGAGAGTTGCCAAAATCTAGTCTTGTAATTGATCTCAATTCGTAGTTTCTTTCTTCCTTTCCCTTAGGAATTAATTATTTATCCCCTAGTATACATACAGTTAGGTGAGATCTAGTGTTCTATAGGTGTAATGTAAAGCTAATGCCCCAGAATTTCCATCCGTCTAATCTATCGTCTTCTGTATCTATTATATGTAAATCGTAGTCTCTTACTGTAGCTCTTTAGACTTTTGGTTTTGTAATTGAGAATCAATGACACTGTATTTTTCATTAAATTATACAAACACATAATGATTTTCTAACTCAGAATCCCATGAAGTTATATATAAATAATATGGAGTTTGAATATTTCATCTCGGTCTCAAATATAAAATATAATTAATAAACCAAACTATTTAAAAAAAATCTAAAGACGATGTGGAAATAAATTGTGGTAAGTAATTAAGAAATAACCATACGAAAATTTTATGACATACATTCGAATTTGAAATAGTCTTTGGGAGATACTAAAATTTATGTTTAGAATTGTTTAGAACAATGTTAAGAACAGCATTATCACAATGTTTAGAATGAGAAGGTTGTTATTGGTTGGATTACTTAAAATAAATTAAATGAAATTTCATTTTGATAATATGTGTCATTAATTTTCAATGTCATCTATCTTAGCGAACTTAGAAATTATGCAAGAGTGCGAGGATTTATTGATTAGGCTATTCGCAATCTTATGAATATCGTTATAAAATTATTAAACACTAAACATTTTAGAAAATATTGTTCCGAGTGTCCTTAGAGATGACATCAAAACTTTGCATTATTTAGTAGCAAATAGTATCTACATTTTTCGGAAAATTATTTTATTATTGGTGTTCTAATTCCTAAAATCGAACCCATTTGTAAGGATGTAAAAATGAGCGAATTATTTCTATGTGTAATGTGTGTGATTGGAGAATTTCTTGTATGTGCAAGTGTGTGCGTACGTTCCACGTAAAGTTGAATGAATTTGAAAACTATGAAAATGGTATAATTTCTAAATTTGTACATTCGTGTCTGATAAAAAGTATAGTCTTAATGTAAGTTAGCTCTGATTACATGGAACTTTAGTCTTACCTAAAGTTAATGAGACTACGTATTGAATACCGTTCTATGTAACAGTAGCCAAATTTTTATATCTCCTTAATTTGCCAAAAAGTCTTAAATGAAAGATTTTGTAAATGTTTAATTTTTATCTTGCACATTTTTTGTATATAAATGTTATATTTAAGCACTATTTAAACGTGTAAATGTACGGTTGTATGAAACTAGGTGCTTGTGTGGAGGATCTTGTCAATTTAAAATGTAAAAACATCTCTCTGTGACAGTGTAAGTTGAAGGAAAATCAATGTTTGTGCTTAATGAGCTAGATACTATAAGTAAACCTCGATGTACTGACACAGATCTTATTAATAGAAAAGATAAATATGGTAACAAAATGGTATTTTATTTACAATTAACCTTTTCATTTCTATTGCTTGTCTTATCTTTGCTTATTTTATTTCATTTAAATAATAGGTGTCTAATTTTTTTACGGATAAGTTTCTTTGCCCGTGCTGAAAGTAAATTAATCGCACCTTAATGTTTATCATTCTTCTAAGTAGAGGATGTCAATGTTTAATAAATTATAATGAATAATTTTCATTGCATTTGATTAGCGATAAGCATAGTATCTAACAGACTCTGTCTGACAAGCAAGAGCAGAAATAGTAGGTATATCTAGTTATTGTTACTATTTAATTTTCAATACAACGCTTTATCGTGAAATTACGTTTCGACTGCTTGAGGACCCAGTGTCGTAGAAAAAAAACGACTACGTCAAAATTTTGAAAGAGTTTATAAAACACTAAAATAGAAAATTGTGAATTCGTAGATCCAATATTCAGAATGTTGTACGAATGTAACTATGGCCGCGCTGTGGAAACATAGAAAACCTTGCAGCCAAGCAGTTCTCGTAAAATAAGCTTACTGGAGCTTCTTTTTTTGCTAATTGCTGATACTATTTCGAAGGAAGTGTAGATATGTATGCAGTACTAGCTGTACCCTGCCACGCTTCGCAGTGGCACATTGTGATTGAATGGTTGAGAAATGAGAAACAAAACAAAGAATACATTTCATATAAGTTTAATTTTGCACTGATGCAATAGATAAAAACAATCCTTGATGCGGATTTTACATGTTGGCGACTGGCCACCACATTGTCTATAGTTTTTTGATTGACGTTGATGGCGGTTGCCTAGTTACGGTTGTTACACAGCTGATCGTTAAAAAAACTGTTTTCTCGCGGTCGCAGATATGTGACTGATGCAAAAAATAGATAAAAACAATCCTTGATGCGGATTTTATATCATGTTAAAATTTCAACTCAATCGGTGCAGAACTTTTTGAGTTTTTGAAGCGTACACAAGCCAACATAACATTTTTATATATACAGGGTGTAAAAGACATGAGCAGTCAAACGAGAACCATGTATTCTGCTCACCGTCATAACATTTTTCTTCCTTTAAACTATACCTGGGAAATTGATAGTTACGATTTTATTGAAGGTCAAAGTCATAATTTTTTTTCTCATTTTTTTATGAAAACGTATTCTATACGTTATTTCTTAATTATTGTCCAAAGAAACATCATCATTTTTTTTTAGTATTTCATAACAAAAAATGGCTTCATAACGTTAGCGTTCAATGTAGCTCACTCGATGCGCACGGACACTAACGAACGGGGCCGCCGTCAAGCAAAATTATCGCGGTATTGCGAGTTGCGTGCGAGTTGAGCCCTTTACATTGCGCGGTACAAATTGCAATTTTTTGTAACACCAAAAAATAAAAATCATTTCCCAGCAATATTTTTTTTGAAATATGTCTTATTTTGATGTATAGAATACGTGGTTTTCGTTTGACTGTTCATGTCTTTTACGCCCAGTATAGATAAGGATGAGAGTATGAATAAAGTCATTAGTGGTTGAACTTCACGATAGGTATCTATAACTTAATTGCTTATCGGTCGAATCGTGGAGAACTACGGTTCTCCCAAACGGAGCTTAGTTGAAGTTACATTATTTCTGGCACACTACGACAGCACCCCGAAAACGCGATAATTCGCTTTTCACCGGTGCCTGTCCATTCAGGCACAACCGGTGCACCGTTCAATTATGTACGCTGTCCGGCTGGACAACACACCGCCAGTCTTACAGACACAAGATTCCACCACCCCAAAAAAATGAAGAGGGCCTTTTCATGCGTCCCTAGTGGTGCATAGTGATGCCAAGGGTGGCTTAAACGAAACTCGGCTCAGTCTAAACCCGTGGTCTAGGCCATCTGCCTAGGGAGACAATCGGCGTAGACAACTGGATTAAACTGCGCTAAAGCCTCCATAACGGTCCCACACGAGGGAGCAACTCGATTGGTTTGGCTGTGTCATGTAGGCACCAGACGCTGGTTTTGACAGGGCGGCGCTGCTGCCCATGACATCACCACCGACAATCAGGAATGGAGTCATTTACTTGACCTTTTTATTTAAAAAAAAAAACAAACCAGAGGTCGCATCCATCCGCCACCTCTGAGAGCACAGGCGAGTCAAGAGCGTCTGACATCCCAGTTCCGTTTAAGGCGGTCCATCAGCTTATCGGCCAGCCAATGCACGACCTAAAGGTCCGCTGGCCCTGAAAAGAGCCCTTCCGTGCTCCCACGTCAGCCGTCTGTGGAGGCACCAGATGTTGCCCACCGCAGGAAGGTCTCAAAACAGCAATCAGCAAGGTCTCGAAACAAGTCATAGCTTCTAGACGTCACAACCTACGTAAACCTGAAAAACTGAGGTCAGGAAAATCAGAATCATAGAAAATAATATATCTTTGGGTTAGTGTACATCAACCAATTTAAAGACAAATTCAAAGTAGGTTACAATATTTTACAACTACATTATTTGTACAAAGAGAGAACTTATCCCTAAAAGTGATATCTTCTAAGTACCTTATGATTCTATTAAAAAATAAAATAACTACCTACTCAAGGGAAGATGGAAAAGTATTGCCTAATATCGTAAAAATTACACTAGGTATACGTATATGTGATACTTAGGTCATACGTGATAATTTGTCTTTCGTTCATATATACTACTTAAATATATTACTTACTTAATAAACTATATAACTTAATAAATATCGTTCATTTTTTTATTTCTATAATTATTCTTCATTATAATAAGGGTCTACATTTTTTCCAAATTGTATTAGTGGTTATCAAAAAGAATGGGACCTTTACTAATCTCCGTTACAATTTAAACGCTAAATAGTCACCGTGTATAGGTAAGTACCAATCATAATAAATAAATTCCCTAAAAGGCTTTATTTTTCAAATAATTATTCGTACCTACTGTCCGTAACTATAGTTTCGTTTTTTGTACTTTTATTCATAGTTTTACTTACCACTAGTCAAGCATATATATTCGAAAATTTCAATAGGCCCTGAAGGAAAACCACTTTAAACATTAAGATTTATTAGTTCACTGAAAGGAAACATTCCTTTATTTTTAAAAATAAAGAAAACTACATGTAACGTTTTTCTAAATTTCGCTTGCCTCACTCGGGAATCAAAACAACTAAAAATTCCAATAATAATCACTCGCTATTATGTGATAGGATCAATGTTCAGGATAAAATCTCTCTTAAACATTTTCATTTCAGTTAGAATACGAAGTACACATAAATATGAAAGAAATTTACCTAGTAAGACATTTCTTCTGATTCATTAAAGGAAACTATTGTAGTTGTGTTAAGAACTCAATTTGTATAGAAAATGTGAATTGCACTCCTTGCAGAGAGAAGCGGAAATTATGTTTCCCATAAAATTGAGCTCATAACGCAACTACAATAGTTTTTATACGAAAAATCTAACACTGGGTACAGTTTTATAAGTAATGTTGAGTACTAAGTATTAGAGTTCATGGATATCTTGACAGATGAATGAAACACCTAATGTTCCTTGGAGATGTTTTATCTTTAACACTGATTGTATTGACCAGAGCAGTGGTCGGCAAACTTATTTGCCAAAGAGCCAAATATGACCATTACAACAATTAAAAAATAATTGGGAGCCATACTACTTTAGAACAAGTATGCACGCGCAGTCGCGCATGCTTGTGGTACCTTTGTATCACACTGGAGTGTAATTGTTTTCTTACAAAACTTTTCTTACTCAAGTAATTTATATATTTTCAAAAATATTATTGCGCCTTCCGTGGATATTTGTGCCAGAGCCCCCTTAAAGAGCCAAAGAGCCACTTTGCCGACCACTGGACTAGAGGAATAAATAGCGAGTGTTTATTTTTTCAAATTTTTGTTTTAAGAATTCAGTAAATGTAGTTATTTAAAGGAAAGAAAACATTCCTTTTATTTTTAAAACAAAAATGTTTTAAAAATAAAGGAATGTTTTCTTTATGTAAAAAAGCTATCTTAAGGGTTTAAAGTGGTTTCCCTCTAGGGTTCTCTGAAAATTTCCATCATGTATATACAAGGTGTCACAGGAGAAACGTATACCGGGAAACTAGTTGGCTTGTAATCGGCCCGGCCCGCGCAGTGCGAGTGCGCGTTTGTAATGAGGATAATTGTTTTATAAAGTATCAATGTTAAAATTACATACACATATTAATCACGCTCAAATTCCGAAAAGGGGTTGAGCAGTGCTTTAGGTAACATTCGGTTACATACAAAGCCACATCTGGCAGTATGGGCCATTCAGAACACTCAAAATAGTGACAGGTTGCCAGCCTGTTGTCTATTGTCAAAAATAATTAAATAATAAATAACTGACATAATATTCGTAATAAACTACATTCGAAATCGAACAATTTAGAACATAGTAGAAGACCCCTTCTACTATGTCCTAATCCTAAGTGCCTACATTTTTTTCAAAAATATGACCATAACAATAGGTTGTCATTTTGGAATGGAAATAATTGGGTGTCATTTTATTGCTGATATCCTTGTTTATCCTTACATTGAAAAAAAAATATACTTAAATTGCTAGTTTTTGTGGTATTTTAAAAATAGGTAAAAAAAATTACTAAAACAAGATTCAGAAATTTTATGACTTTTTAAACATTTAATTTACACATTGTTTGTTTTTAATTAAAAGGTAGTATAATTGCCTTTTAAATAACATTTTTTTATTCGTAAGACCTTGAGAGAAATTGAGGTTGAGAGAAATCAATATATTTACAAGTAGTGCCTAAAACTAATTAAAAAATATTCAAAAGATGGTTAATCCAAAATGAATGTGATTTGACCCCATTATCGGTGTTTTGTCGATATTTGGGTATATTTAATGCCTTTAAATTATCGCTAACTAATAACCAGACACACTATACCTCTATATCCATTAATCCCTCTAACTAAAGTGATGTGCGTGTGTAAGAGTGAATCCAAACTAGCGTAATTTTATGACATGTGTGTCGCGCAAATTGGGGTGTCATACAAAATGCAGTTGTGACACAAGCCTACGCAAAATTAGTCGGTTAATTCAGGCAAATACCTGTGATACCGAAAATACACGACTCACAACTCACAAAATTACACTCATTTGGTCTCACCGTAGAGTAGTGATTTCATGTCAATCATGTTAGTTGCTGCAAGGGATATTTGCGAAGGAAATCTCAATGCAGGTCAAAACACAGAACATAGATATATCTATGTTCTGTGGGTCAAAATTATATTTCCTTATTTATTTATTTATGCAAACGATTCATAAGTTTCAACGAAAAAAACTGTTGCGTTTCTATCAACCATTTCTAAAGGTAAAAACTGTTGCGTTTCTGTCAACCATTTCTAAAGGTACTTCCACATTTGCGACATTCTAGTATGACATGGCCCGTGACTGTGTCTGCAACGGATGTCTGTACTGTTAATGTGGACACTATTTTTCCCGCGAACAAATGGCACAACATACAATATCGGTGCGATCCACTCTAAAATTCCGAACATGGTAGTCACAGTGAAATATTTATGGTGCGTGTCGCGAGATAGTGTGGATGGTGCATTTTGTATGTCGCGGACAAATGTTACGTGTCACGAGCCGATCCAATTATAGGTAGTGGATATTTTTCAAAAGATGTCCGCGTACGTCCACGTTTCGTTACACGTACTTACTTGTCACAGCCACGGTCACGGAGTATTTGTGGATTGCATCCCCCACCGGCTCATGAACGAACCGACAATCACGCAGTGTGATGTGATGTTGTGTAGTCCATGCTGTTTCGTCTAAATACAAAATTCTAATACAATAAAATAAGATTTTCTTGGACGTATGATTTGGACCACGACCTTTATATTTTATCTCACAAGCATACGCATATTTTTTAACAATCTTTCTTCTTTTATTCCTTTTATAAAATAGAGAGTAAAATAGGCACCAGCAACGAATTGTTTGTCTACATTTGGTAGAAAGTAATGTAGACATTGTCCGCGAGACATTTGCTCCTCCACATCTCTCAAGTAAATGGTTGCAAGTTTCGAGTACACATCAGGTCGAGTCGCCGTCAAAACCTAGGCATGAACAAAATGATTTGCTGTTTAATTTATTATTTTATATTAAAAGGAATAAAACAAGAAAGGTTGAGAAAAAATATGCGTATTATGTGAGATAAAATATAAAGGTTGTGGTACATAACGTTATTTAGTCTTTGACATTATCGTAGCATGGCCTGTGACAAAGGTCACGCAGACATGTCACAAATGTGGACCCACCTTAAGAATAACGTCAACACACATACAACGTCACCGTCTGCTTTGATGTAGCTCAAATAAAAAATCAAATACATTTTAATTTCACTCTTGAATTCACAGGTTTTGTGAAAGTGAAAGAACAGACCCCGCCCAAAGTCAATATTTATACGACTTTTCCTTGTACGATTACCCGCCTTTGTGTATTACAATCAGTCGTAATGTGTTTGGTGTTTTTTTTTTACAAATGGCCGAGTAGGATGAAAATTACATTTTGAAATTCTACTTATAAAAAAATATTTGTTCACTAATATTTAATATAAATTGCAAAAAAAAAAACAAGCTCAGTGCTTTGTTTACATTCTAAGATTATATTAGTTTTGAAATCCCTACTTAATATTATAAATGCGAAAGTAACTCTGTCTGTCTGTTAAGCTTTCACGTCTAAACCACTAAACCGATTTTGATGAAATTTGGTATAAATATAGACTAAAGCTCGGGGAAGGACATAGGCTACTTTATATTGCGAAAAAGGGTTGAAATATGGGATGAAAGTTTGGAAGTTCGTCATTTTTGAAGATAGAACCATGAAACTTTGAATTTAGGCACTTATAAGAAAGAAAGAAATATTTGTTCTAGGATTTTTGACATTTTGACCTGTCTGGGGGTGAAATAGGGATAAAAGTTTGTATAGGAGTTCGTCATTGTTAAAGATAAAGCCATAAAACTTTGAATTTAGGCACTTGATAAGAAAAAAATAAATATTTGTTCTAGCTTTTTTGAAATATTTACCCATGTGGGGTTGAAATAAGGGATAAAAGTTTGTATGCGATTCCTCAATTTCAAAAATAAAACCATGAAACTTTGTATATAGGCACTTGATAAGAAGTAAATAAATATATGTTGTAGCGTTTTTGAAATTTTGACGAGTGTGGGGATGTAATAGAGGATGAAAGGTCGTAAACAAGTCCAAATAAAATCACGCTTTCACGCTTAACAACCGAACCGATTTATATGTAAGTTAGTACAAAAAAAATAGACCATCCCTTGATATAGGACATAAGCTGTATCTTTTTTTTTGTAAAAAGGGCATGACGGAGTTGAAATAAGGTATGAAAGTTTGTACGGGACTCCTCATTATCGATGATAAATCTATGAAATTTTATATTTAGGCACTTGATAAGCTTGATAAGAAGCAAAAAAAGTATTAAAATAAGCTATTTACAGTAATCTACAGCAGTTTATATGTATTATTTTCAAATTAAGTACCCTAAAAAATAAAAAATGCTATTCAAAGTAACTATTCCACGCAGATGAAGTCGCGGGCATAAGCTAGTTTATTTAATAAAAGAACTGAGATGAAGAATAGCCATCTTTGATACGTAATTCTGTGAATTACAGACAACAGACGACGAGCACTTGCTGCACCGGATGAACTCGCACTGTACCTTGCTCGCTCAAGCAAAATTGAACGAAATAAAATGAAATTAAACGAAATTAAACGCAATTAAACGAAATTAAACTAAATGAAACGAAATTAAACTATATAAAACGAAATGAAATGAAGAAGCTCTTTGTTTAAATGGACTTTGCTAAGTACTCTTAAATCGTCAAAAGCCCTACCATCATTTCGGGAAGTACTAATTATTTTACTGAAATAATTATTATTATCCTGAGATGGAGAAGAAATGGTGAAAGAAACTCTCTAGCTTACAATTTCGTAATGATTTCAAAACATCATTACAGGTCAATAGATATATCAATATGAATAAATTACAATTTCAAATGCGTAAATTTATTAATAGGCAAATCTCTAATATTCTTAGGAAGCTTAATGTGCAAATGTGTACACTGGCTCACAAAAGAATTGTTTATTCCGTGGGGACAAGTTACAACCAGATTACGTTTCTTCCTCAATGTGTGTTTTATTATTATTACATTTTTCAGAAGAATGCATAATATTTTTCTTTACGTACAGTAAGTTTTTTAGTATATTATATTGTGATAACCTTAAAATACACACAGTTAAAATATTTATCTCCTTGAACTTTTCACTGAGAGACTCACGGTCAGCTTGTTGATAGTTGATAAATTGCTCTAACAGCCCGTTTTTGTAGAACAAAGATGGTAATCTGCAACCTTTCTGCAGCACTCCTCGAAAGAAGAATTCCATACTACATTATGCTGTGAAAATAACTAAAATAAATCATTCTAGTCGTATCTACATCATTTAACCGCCTAATAGGTTTAACTGCGCGTGCCGCAGACATCGAGCACATGATGGCCGCAGAACTTAGTTTACCTGAAAGTTTTATAATATGGGGACCACATTGCAATTTAGAGTCTAAGGCCCGTATTACAGAATGACACTCGAAGTCAAACATGTCTTGAGAATCGACGGACGCTCAAGTTCATTCTTAAAACTTATTCTATAATACGAACATAAGATTACTCCTAACAAAAGTTGTTGTTTCTACATGTTTCAATTCTACTCCAATTATTTGTGCATCAGTTTCTAAACGTCTCATGTCTCACATGAAAAAAAAAATTCGGGAGTGTTTGGCGGGAAATCATGGCGTCTGTATGATAAGCATCCGTGTTGACGAACAGTTATGAGGAATCATTGAAATAAAGGTTTTGTGTATGTGGCGTTGAGAATTGTATAGTGGTTGGAAATCCCACTATACATTTCTCATCAGTCACAGTCATGAGGTCTGTTGCCATGCATTTCTTTCCAAGCATTCCCTAGATGCATTAAAATGTGCGACACCCATATTTTAATGCAAACATCAAGAAAGATGACATAAATACAGACAGGGCTGTATGGACTTGATATCCTTTTTATGAACATTTTATCTGTATCAACAACTATGCCGTTTGTAAAGTTGTTGAAAATCTATGCGATGTGCCGCGTCTGTGCCGTATTCGCTCCCTTCCGACACGGACCTAGGGCGTCCGTGTCCGTGGACGCTAGGCGGTCGAGAGACTCCCCACGGGGGAGATGCTCGGTCGCCCAGTAATCCCCTAGGAATGTTCGACCTACAGGCTTGAGGACCCCCCAAGGTCTTGGCGTTCTTAAAAACCCGGTGACGCAGAACATGTCATCAGAGACAATCTGCAAAAAAATATATAAAAAAAACCGTATTCGCCTTAAGCCTTCCCTCTATAATTTACGCCTAACATCTACCTACACAATAATCTCGGAATCGCCTAAATGATGAATACAAAAATATTTTGGGAAGGATTGGGTGAATTATGTGAAATAATACAAAGAGTTTATATTTACGTTTTCTTAATTGCTTGTATTTATTACATTACAATATTTGTTTCGTAGAGGTACAATAATGCTGGCACAAATGCTATGTTCAACAAAATTCAGTACTAATACAGAATAAAAAGGTACGAACGGGGATGCATACCTACTTATTATAAAAACAATATTATTCAAATGCTTTTGTGATCACACTGCCTAATAAATTTTATTTCAGACGTATCAAATTCTTAAGTAATTCATATTCATAGAAAGGGCGATTAAATAATTTATATTATTCTAGGTAACCTTTAGAAGTTTATTAAATTCTGAAACAGTGTCTTTTTATGGGTGTCAACAAAATTATGTAATTATAATTTTGATGCTGATAAAAATTATGCGTCGACAATTGTTAGAAACTTATTAAGCCCAGCCTATTTGAAACTTACACCAATATATACTTTGTCTTAAGTGTTTCGGTATATTTTAAATTACAATAATACTTTTCTATTTGTAGGTGAATAATTGATCTTTTTTGCGGACACGTCGAAAGAGATTTTAGAGTTAGAAAAGGGACCACAGACAACAATAACTTACAGACAAACCTATCATTAAAAGTGTCAACATTGAGACCGGTACTTATGTGTGTGACCATGAACATTGATTAGATTAATAAAGATCCGGAGGCTTTTGCACCCCTCATCTCCTTCGGGCGTACGACAGCCAGGCGGGTAAGTCCGGTTTCTGGAACATAAGAAGAAAAAATTTCAAAATTAATTAAGTTTTAACTAATAATTAAGTCGGTAGGGTACAATCGTTATAAATGTCGCAATTAAAAAATCCGCCATGGGAAACTACCTTCAGCTTTGAAGATAGTCCTTTACTTGGTGGTAGACCCATATGTAGAGTCGTCTGGGTAGGTACAACCGCCTTTCTTAATTCTGCCGTGAAACAGTTCGCTGTGCTTCGGATTGAAGGGAAAGGTAGCCAGTGTAATTACTGGGCATGGAAGGCATATAACCTTAGTCCCCAGGATGGCAACGCACTTGCAGTGTTAAGTGATTTACCCTTAATATTGTAAGTGTATATAGGCGACGGTAACCACTTAACACCAGGTGGGCCTCAAGCTTGTCATCTCGTAGTTGAGAAAAAATAGTAAGTAATAGACGGTAGTAACACTAATTTAATAAATAAACAATACAAACTGTACTCAAATTATTCTCTTGAGATAACAAATCTAGCCAAACAGACAACAAAGAATCATGATAATAATTTAAGTATAGGTACATACATACATACACAATAATATTTGGCACGCCATAAAAAATATATTACGAAGATTTATCTCAGAGCTGTCGCGTTTTGACAAGAATATTATATAGAAGGTTTTAAGGTTGTCGCTTATACTATGACATAAGCTTACGCGAATAAAACTGTTCTATTGCCAAATAATTCTTATTCTTATTATTGTAAATAACCTTGTACGAATTATTCAGAGTTCGCCATTTCAAGTCTCTCACTTTGCTTATTACTTTCTCGTACGTAGTATAGAGGAAGTCTTGTAATCGTAAAAAAATTCGACCTCGAGATTTTGACGGATTTACACGTTTTGGACCTCCCTGAGTCCAAAAATTTTTTTATTATGTTTGTGTGTGTGTCTGTGCGTTAGCACTATAACTCGAGCATGCTTTAACTTATTGCAACCAAATTTAACGTACGTGTATAACATCAAAATATAAGTTTTCTATCAAGTTTTGAGCAGTCGATCACGAAAGTTAAGCAACCAAGTGCGCGGTCGGTACTCGGATGGGTGACCAAAATTTAACATGCATGTATGACATCAAAATATAAGGTGTTTATCAACCTTTGAGTCGTTTCCGGTATACGAGAAGGTCAAGGGGATACCACTCCCGATTTTTTTTAGTACCTATACTCTCTTCATTTATTAGTTTAACTAAAGTTTAGATTTGTGGTTCTAGTAAAAATTTGTGCTCATCGTTCGAGCAACGAGTTGAACGTTGGACTCTGCAGCTGCGTTGCCAGCAGCAAGGCAACAAAAAACATTCCACGGATCACCAGCTCGTGGTCGGCATGATACTCTATGAGAGACATTTGAGAGAGACCTTTCTATGTGTACCTAAGTTATCTCAATTTAACATATTATAAACATAATCAAAAGCAGCAATAAAGAGATTTCAACTATCCGCGTCCTGTATCGTTACCTCCCCGCTGCTGCCTACCAAGGCACCTTCCTGGGGCAGTTCATTATCATCACCAATCACCATACTGCCTGCTAGTTTTTAGTTGGTGATAAACAACATAATTATATACTTTGGGGAAAAAATCATTTGAATTTCTTTTATAATATTACTTTCTTCCAGACTTCACAGCGTCATAATATTTTCTTCAAAAACGCTAAGAAAATATTTAAAACACATCAGTAACAATGAAATTTGTAGACGCTGAGGGATTATTTCAACAACAATCTTGGCATTGTTCTTTAATTTTTAATATTGGTTTCTTAAATTGTATTAATGATATGGACCTGGTCTGAAATAAATGTATTTTGATTTATTTATTCTAAACCTTTATTTAAGTCCGCCTGACTAGCTAATATGTACCAAGAACTTTTCACAGTTTATCGCCATAACAATATTTACAGTGTTATGGTACACTGGCAGTTAATAAAAACATCCCTCAGTGTTTGAGGGTTCCAGGTGAAACTCATCTCCACCTTTGGCCTTTGGCCTTATTGTCATTTACCATCAAGTGAGATGAAAGCCCAAAAAAAGAAATACTAGTCCTCATGAAAACACGAAGATAGATCTCTTCTCTGAGTAGCAAATGAATTTAATGAAATATGAAATCGGTTCTGTAATTAAAAATATTCACTCATAAGCAAATAACACAGTGTAGATTTTCAAAAGATAAAGTAATTAGAAAGCCAAGAACAATTTACAAGATTATTCTGCTTACATAAGAGAAAATTCGCCCTCGGGCGTTTTGTTTTTCACATCAAAAACACGAATAACAAGAATCTTTTGAAAGAACTCAGTGAATATGATCTTTGTAATAACTCCGACATTATTCAATATGATTCTAAAACCAATAGTAGGGCTGCATGAGCCAATAAACGAGGCATAAACCCTGATACTGGTGATACTGTGAGATATTGGAATAATATTCAACTTGATTTCATATTGTGGGTGTAAGAGCTTTATAGGGCGCCGCTGTAGTCTTTATCAAAACCGGCGCTTTGCTTTATTGGACCCGTTTAGGTCTTTCAACTTTGCAATTCAATTTTTTATTGTTGGCCGTTTTCGTCAATATCCTTTTGGGAAGCGCTGTTTCGAGTCGTTTGATGTTCCTGAACCGGTATTTGTTTAACTAGACACGTAATTTCTTGGACTTCATGTCACCAGACGGTAAGTAATGAAGGTGGAAGCTAGCTGAAGGTAGAAATACGATCTAGATATATACTTATTATGGTATACAAACAATACCTTCATACTAAATCTTTCCTTCATTGTAATCGTATGATTCAAATATTTATAAAAGTTTGTTAGCTACAACACACACACACACACACACACACACACACACACACACACACACACACACACACACACACACACACACACACACACACACACACACACACACACATAAAGCGGGTACATCAAATATAAAAAAAACAAGTGGTGGATGCAGTAAAATTTATGAAAATAATAAAACTTTAATATCATTTACCTACATCTTAGTTGTTATTATCATTAATTGGAAGAAAAAGTTAGTAATTTAAATATAATTTTCTTTAATAACAATAATACAGAAGCGATCAACGACCCTTCGCGTAAAGATATGCCTGTTGATTTCTTAATGAATAATCACTGAGCAATGTTTTCGTAATCAAATTTTAAGAATTAACACAACTTAGTACAGTGCTTTCAGTATTACTTAAACAATATCATCTGATGATCCGGCAATAAACTCGCGAGGAATTCACAAGCGCCTTGGTAATTGCGTTTAGAGTTATAATTTATGAGAGTGTGTGATAAAATATACACTTTTCAAGTCAGGGGTACAGTCAACCCGGAATATGATAAAAAAATTATTGAAAATTATTTATTCGATTTTTCAATTTGAAAACGAGCATACGGCACAGCTGATAGTAAGCGGTCAACCGCAATAATAGATGCTAGCAACTACCTACATGTACCACTTGCACTGCCAACCCAAATCCTACCGCCTACTAACCAACAGAAACGCAAGACAACATAATATGTATGTTTTGATTTATTTTAGTTATCGACATACGCTTATTACAATCGTATTATTATATGTGTACCTACGACAATTACATTAGACATACATATATGTAAGTATAATGTCCTTATCCAGACATAGAGACTCTTGTTTGAACGCAATATTCATATACAAGTACTCAATTTAAGAAAAATTGATCTTATAATCTATTACGTTAAAAATAAAACATAATTTATAGTTTATTTCGTATAAATTTCGCATTTCAAATGATGCCGAATACAATTAGAAACAAAATTCAATATTCTTAAAAATATTTAAAATAACTAAATTATCTTCTTTGACACATTCGTTCGTCGTCACATTTTTTAATAAACACTTCAAAATTCTGCAACAAGCTTTTCTAACGTGCAAATTAGTCAAAGCAAAAACCATTTAATCAGCTTAATATAAAGCTCTTTTAATTAGGTAATTATTATTTTAATACCCCTTAATAATTGAGTTATGCGTCAACCATTAGCTTATTTCATTCACGACCCTTTAATATTAAATTAGCGCTTTTAAGTATGTCATGCAAAGCCAGTTTTAAGAGTCTATGGCGTTCCCTAATTTTCCATCAAAGAAAAATACAGTTCGCAATGTTTGCTTACATCATAAAGATTAATGTCATTCTTTTAATGTGAACAGAAAATTTTCCAGGATAGCAAGAAGTGACGTTTAGATCCTTATGATAGGAATTTACTTTTTTATCGCGTATTTTATTAAAATTATTACATTTATGGTATTCCCAAATATAATCTAATAATGAGAAACAAAAGAAATACAACATTACTTAAAGAGTCCATGTGCAGTTAACATCTAGATGTAAAGTTTTGCAATAAAACGCATAAACTATTCTGGGGAATATAGGAAGAAGGTGAAATACCTCCACATTGCAGAAGACAGCAGTTAACTTGTGGTATTATAATTGTATTTGTATGTGTCATAAAGTTTTTTGCGCAAGAAAAAACTATCAGCTAGTGCAGCGACCACACTCGTAGTCCCAACAGGGGTTGAACAGAGCCTTAGGTAACATTTCGTTACACATAAAGCCACATCTGGCAGTATGGGCCATGCAGTTCCTTCAAATAGTGACAGGTTACTAGCCTGTCACCTACATAAAAGGGGCACCAAACCAAAAAAGGAACAATCCTTCAGTAAACAAACCAACTAAAGCCAACTACCAGGACAGATGTTACAGTCAAAATCATTTCAGCAGTCCGGGCAGTAGTCTGACCACTTGTGATCAAATAAATCGTAAAACCGCATCCCACTTGGAATAATTGGTACCTACTTCAATTCAATTTCTAGCTAACTATATAAAAAAGGATATATTGCTTAGGTTAGTATTGCGTTTTTTATAGATAAACTTTTTTGGAAACTGTCTGTACCTTTTCGTTGGCAGTCGAAGGAAAATTCGAATTTAATTTTTTTTTTCTGAATAATTCAATTTAAATTAAAAGAACTTTCAGTGAATAAAATAAAAAAAACCGGCCAAGAGCGAGTCGGACTCGCGCACGAAGGGCTCCGTACTATTGGTAATAATCTATAAAAAAAAACGGCAAATAATCTTGTCTGTTGTATGGGTGTCCCTTAAATATTTGTTTTATTTTAATTTTTTTTTAAAGTAAATATATAAATATTCTGTGAATTTCAAGCGTCTACCTGTTGCCGTTATTAATATCGAGAAAAAAACAAGCAAAAAAAAAATCACGTTTGTTGTATCGGAGCCCTCTTAAATATTTTATTCTGTTTATTCGTACTTTTTGTTTAAACGGCTACAGAAATACATCATCTGTGAAAATTTCAACTATCTAACTATCACGGTTCATAAGATACAGCCTGGTGACAGACGGACGGACGGACAGTGGAGCCTTAGTAATAGGGTCTCGTTTTACCCTTTATGTACGGAACCCTAAAAAGACAGAACAAGCCATTATGGAACTTTTATACAAGGCCAATAATAGCAGAGACAATGCACTGAGCCAAAACATTATTCGAATAAAAAAAAACATACTACTTCACAGGACTGGCTTGATCAAAGGCTTGAGGACAATCCAACTTAGTGGATTGTGTCTATTTTGATGATGCCCTATTGACTCAGTGGATTATTTCTGCTATTGACCTCGTGAATAATTCTCATTAGGAGTATCCTTCTTCCAGAATAATCTAAGCTCAAGGGTCTACTGCTCCTAGGTACGTACCACCACATATAATATCTCCGCAATTACTAAGTACATTACAAAATTTAATTATACTTACTTCCAGGTCCTTTGCCCAATTTGTGAACGCGTCGGACCGCTTGCCGTACCTGAGAACAAAAACCATAATTTTATAAATCACCATACTAATCTAAGCATCAGTCTTTTTCCCTTCCAGTACATAAAGTAAGTATGGGACTGTGCGAAGCCACTCACTGGGTTGCTTCATACGGTCCTATACCTATAAATCAGTTTCTAAAAGTTTTCGGTAAATGTACCATCAATAATTTTTATCTTAAAACTCATTGTAGTTTTAGTTAAAATCTTACGTTTTAAATAACTTGCGTAGGTATTGAATTATTCGACTGTATCGAAGAAATTTCTTTCTGTTTGGTCATAAAAACGATTGCCGTGTGATGCCGGCATAGCATCACCCCATATCCTCCAATGGGTGTCGTAGAAGGCGACTAATGGACCAGCAAAGGGGCATTGATCACCTAATACTCCGTCCACCAATCGTGGTGGACTACTACCTAAACCTCCTTCGATGACAAGGAGAGGCCTTGTGTCCCAGCAGTGGGTCGAATTATAAAGGCTGTTAAGATGATTAAGATGATAAAAAAATTGGTTGTCTGTAAAGTCGGTTTTACGTTACGGACGATAACTTTACTTGATATCGTCCTTCACAAGCCCAACGCTTAGGCAGATCGTGCCTCTCTATTGCTTGTCCCGCACTCTCGCTTGCACGCTCGGCTCAGGCGGAACGTGACAATGAGTCATGCTTATTCGTGCGTGCATGCGGCATTCATCGATTGGGCTCTTCCACATTCGAACGGCGATTTTTGTACCACCGAAATACTTTTGGGTCGGTGCAGTATGTCTTGATATTGGCAATAGATACTGCTTTAGGATTTGGCATTAAATTTTTACGGCTGTATGCCTGCCAGGCACCGACCCACCTTGGGAACGACTGCAATTTTTCGACAGCAGCCGAGACAATCAGTTTGACGTGCTTTTCGATGCACGGAGAAAAATTGAGTTATGGAATAATTTTTGTGTTTATAAATGCGTAAATATTTTTAAAACTAGATATAACACTCGCACTTTTTGGCGCCGAAAGCAGTGTCCTGGTAGCGTAGTGGTTATTGCAACCGGCCGGATTGCGGAGGATGCTGGGTTCGATTCCCACCTGAGCAAGGTCAACTTTTTCAGTGTTTTTTCTAGTTTTAAAATTGAGTTGCAAAATTTTCGGTCACCCATCTAAGTACCGTAATATTAGTAATTAATTTAAGCACGCACACATTCATGGGTTGACTGGATCTCTTTTAGAAATGAGTACGTCCTTGCAAACATTGTATGATATTTAAAATTGTAACATTTCTTATGTTACAATTTTCAATATAATATTACGAAGTAGGAATACCAACTACGGACTTGGTTAGCTTTCGTGATCGTTACGAAGAAGGCACGACCACGGCGCCATCGACCTCCTCCTTTATTAACAGGTATCTACCTAACTCAGATTGGTGGTTAAAAGTGGAATGTATTTTTCTCAAACATGCATGGGAATATTGTCATTATTTTTGAAAAAAGAACACGCGATGTATCGTATTTACGGACAAAGAAAACCAAATCCATTGCTGGAGCGTTTTTTGAATTTGGAACACTACAACGCTCCAGCAATGTTGTATGAAACGGCGTGCAGGAATTATTAAATACTCTTTGATTGGATTTCTTTTATCAAACTTGGCACACTAAAGTCTCTTTGCTTAGTATAAATTGCGTTCACGCTGCGTTCACGTAGCTGTATATGTGTTTGTCTTTAGGCACAGGTGATAAAAAGAAAATGGCAGCCTTAGATTAAGAACATACAGATACCGAATCCGGGCACTCAATTTGGCTCCGCCAATATTAGGCCTTAACTGGCACAATACGGAAAGTCTATGCGTAGTCCTCGAGGTCAACGCACTCCGTACGCATCTCCAACAAATTATTAAAAAATGACGATTTGTGCTATTAAATGGTGTAATAATCGAACTGAAAAAATAAAAAGAGTGAGAACATTACTTTCCACACGTAAGTTTTTAATATTTTATTGTATTTTCACTTTTTAAGCAATAAAAACCAAATATTTTATTTTGTATTTTTTAAATACTGAGTGCTGCCAGTTACAGAAATTATTTTACCTATTTTGGTTGTTTAGAATTTAGTCGAATGCAATAATTTAATCATATTAATTGTTCTATAAAAAATACTAAGGACATAAAAAAAATATTTTCTGATGATTAGATTGTTTTGACTTAACGTATGGACATTTTTAACCGCCTTAAGAAAAGGAGGAGGTTTTCAAGTCGCCTTAACCTTCTTTTTTATGTATGTTTCTACGCCTAGACCGGTTTGGAATAGTAGATTGTATGATAAGGGAGCTATTTTGCTCCCTTATCATACAATCTACTTTTACGGCGAGGGCGCTACTTTGATTCAAGAGCGAAGCAAAGGAATTCAAAGTAAATAATAACACAAGTTCTTATTGATACTTAATTTGGGCTAGATTATTGGTGTGAGCGTAGAAATATTTATCCCTACTAATATTATAAATGCGAAAGTAACTCTGTCTGTCTGTCTGTTAAGCTTTCACGTCTAAAGCACTGAACCGATTTTGATGAAGTTTGGTACAAACATAGGCTACTTTTTATCGCGAATAAAAGGTTGAATGGGTTGAAATAGGGGATGAAAGTTTGTATGGAAGTTCGACATGGCGGACGAGACTTTTTGATATAATATCAATATGGGTATCATTTTCGTGGTTTTCGGGGGTCCTGATTACGAATACAACATCTTTTTTGAAATCCAAGATGGCGGACGTGACTTTTTGACAAAATGTCAATAAGGGTATCAATTTCATGGTTTTCGGGGGTCCCGATTACGAATACAACATCCTTTTTGAAATCCAAGATGGCGGATGTGGCTTTTTGATATAATATCAATATGGGTATCATTTTCGTGGTTTTCGGAGGCCCCGATTCCGAATTCAACATTCATTTTGAGATCTAAGATGGCGGATACAACTTTTTGATAAAATATCAATATGGGTATCATTTTTGTGGTATTCGGGGGTCCTGATTACGAATACGACATCTTTTTTGATATCCAAGATGGCGGACGTGACTTTTTGATATAATATCAATATGGGTATCATTTTCGTGGTTTTCGGAGGTCCCGATTCCGAATTCAACATTCATTTTGAGATCCAAGATGGCGGACACAACTTTTTAATCAAATATTAATACGGGTATCATTTTCGTGGTTTTCGGCGGCCCAGATTCCAAATACAACATCTATTTTGAGATCCAAGATGGCGGACACAACTTTTTAATATAATATCAATATGGATATCATTTTCGTGGTTTTCGGGGGTCCCGATTCCGAATGTGACATCTATTTCGAGATCCAAGATGGTGTTTGCGACTTTTTAATATAAAATCGACATAGGTATCATTTTCGACGTGTTCGTCCACGAAAACCACGAAAATGATACCCATAATGATATTTTATCAAAAAGTCACGTCCGCCATCTTGGATATCAAAAAAGATGTCGTATTCGTAATCAGGACCCCCGAATACGACAAAAATGATACCCATATTGATATTTTATAAAAAAGTTGTGTCCGCCATCTTGGATCTCAAAATGGATGTTGGATTCAGAATTGGGACCCCCGAAAACCACGAAAATGATACCCATATTGATATTATATTAAAAAGTCACGTCCGCCATCTTGGATCTCAAAATGTTTGTTTTATTTGGAATCGGGACCTCCGAAAACCACGAAAATGATACCCATATATCAAAAAGTCACGTCCGCCATCTTGGATTGTATTCGTAATCGGGACCCCGAAAACCATGAAATTGATACCCATATTGATATTTTGTCAAAAAGTCACGTCCGCCATCTTGGATTTCAAAAAAGATGTTGTATTCGTAATCAGGACCCCCGAAAACCACGAAAATGATACCCATATTGATATTATATTAAAAAGTTGTGTCCGCCATCTTGGATCTCAAAATGGATGTTGAATTCGGAATCGGGACCCCCGAAAACCACGAAAATGATACCCATATTGATATTATATTAAAAAGTCACGTCCGCCATCTTGGATCTCAATATATATATATTTTTAATCGGGACCCCCGAAAACCACCAAAATGGTACCCTGATATTCTATTTAAAACTATCCGTCAAAAACTTTGGTGTGGCTTTTCCGTTTCATCGAATTTACAAATTACGATGTATGTACCTATCGTATAAAAAGAAGTTTCACTTCAAAATCAGAAGTAGTATTCATGTTTTATTTAAATTACCTGGTTTTGGGGTGACGAGATTTTAGTGACCACACCAATTTTTAGTAGTGTGCGTGTATCTGTGTGTAAGCGTTAGCACACATAACAAATTTTTTGCGTCAGTTTTGAAGCGGCATATTGTATGGAACTATCCTTCTAGTATGTTCTTATTCTAAGATGGCAGCAAAGCTGAAAATTCGTCTTGATTTGTTATTTAAATACATAATATATTTATAAATTTAATAATTAAAATGATAGTACTCCACCAGATTTAAACAACAATCTACTGGATCCGAAGGCAAAAACATAAAGCAATTTTTAATTAAAGCCCCAGATATATTTAGCGACAAAGGTAAAGTATATTTTATTTCCCTGCATTCTTTTGAGAAAAGCACTATATATGCCTCGGCGGAAATAGCATTTGCCTGTCTCGTAATAGTGAAGTCCTCGCCTGCGACTCGGCTTTCAAACTCATACTCGACCTGCAATTGCCTATTTAGCGGCATTTGCAGTAATGAATATTATTACTATAACCGGTAGAAAGTGGAAAAAATATTCACTGGTTGAATGTAGAAAGACCCCATCGATTTTCAAGACCTTATCAATCTGTCAATAAAACATGAACCTACTCCTAAGTAGTCGGATTATGAGTTTAGACTGTAACATAACTATAATTATTATGACCTCTCAATTCACTAACACTGTAAAATGGCTATAAAACGTTGGAATTTAGTACGAAATCTAAAAACATAGGCGAGTCAACTCTCCAAATATAATTTAATTTCAGATATGCCATGCAAACATAAGAAAGCGTTTAGCGGAGTTAAATTAACTATA
The DNA here is from genome assembly GCA_955850985.1 of Elophila nymphaeata. Lineage (NCBI taxonomy): Eukaryota > Metazoa > Arthropoda > Insecta > Lepidoptera > Crambidae > Elophila > Elophila nymphaeata. The sequence continues at coordinate 10,627,736 of OY039076.1, read as the reverse complement.
TTTTTTTAAAGTTTTCAGTTTGCATTGTTAGCATTACAGCTGTTTAAAGTAGGTACAGTGCAATCTTCAAGAGACATTAAGCTTATTTTAATGCATTTGTAGCAGCAAGAAAATGCAAAGTTTTAACAAACATGCTATTGATTCCTTGAATATTATTTTTTATGCATAAGGTTGTTAGGCTTGCCTGACGATAAATCGTCATCATATATATTATATAAAGCTACAGGGCTGCGCGTTCTCAGTCCTGACTGAGATATCAACACACAGCCCAAACCGCTGAACCTAGATACTTGCTGAATGAAATTTTGCACATAGATACCTTATACAATGTAGGCCTCCGCTAAGAAAGGATTTTTGGAAATTCCACCACTAAGGGGGTAAAATGTCCTTGCGGACCAAGTCGCGGGCGGAAGCTTGTAGCTAATAGAATAAGCAGTTACAGCAGCCTATGGATATTTGCAACACTAAGGTTGGCAAGTTTCACCTTTAATTTTCTAACTCAAACTACTCATAATATCACCTATGACATCAACATAAAAACATACTTACAAACCCATTTTAATTATAAGGACATTTTAAAATATTCATCTATCACTTCACCAGAAGTCACTCGAAAATAATCTCAAAGTAGGGATTTACTTATTTCAAAGACATCAAAGCGAATATTTTAATAAAGAGGAATTGAAACATCAATCAAAGGTTAAGTATTTTAAATAAACATGTGAGAGCTTATCTGACTTCACACGAATTTTGGTATTTCTACACTAAAGTGTTTTATGGACCAAACGAATCTTGAATGAGTTGTTTAGTGTTGGTCATGGCTGGAGTGCTTTAAACAAATTTTGTGTTAAGTAAAATTCGCTTTAACCTTTGAGGTAGAGTTGAAACTGTAGAAAGATATTGAAAAATCAAAACCTTTCAAATAAATTGTATTGTTATATTAAGAGTATTTGCTTTTGATTATTGAAGATACATGTTATTATTTCAGGCCATGCATGGCTCATACTACCAGATGTAGCTGTATGTAAGCATAACCAATTTTCAAAGTTAAGTTATGTTCAAACCTTTAGGATTTATGAGCGTAAGGGTATGTAAGTATGTTTTTTAAATGCACATCAATGAACTTATCATCCATCAATTTATATTAATCAAATATACTGATTGGACATCAAATTTACCCCGGGCGTAAAATAAAAGACCAGATGGATTGCACTGTTTTTGGGAGATTCCAATGTCTTATGTACCTACCTACATGGCTGAGTGATGGGTATGCTAGGGTTAGTAATCCTAACGTGCACTGGGTATTTGCGTCCTTAGTTTTGAAGTCCTTTCGTTTGCTCTTTTCGGTTTTCCAAAAACTCTTGTATTGCAATAGTATTAATGCAAAGGTGGTGATAAATAGCTGTGTTAGTGAATAGCTGAACCTAATATGACATTTTTTTCTGCTCCTCGAATAATGTAATATGGTTTTCCCGTATTTATTATCTTATCACTGAACCTTAATTTGTCAAATCAGCGTATCGTGACACAGGGTTATTTTCTTGATACCTATTTATCTTGGAACAAAGACTTTAAGTATTTGCCGCTTGTCATCTTTTTGTAGAACAGTCATTTGTCTAAACGTCAATTACACTATTAACAGCATACTATCTGCAAATAAAGTTAGTGATATCAAACTGAATTCGCAGACAATTCTTTATTTAAAATAGTTCTGTCGCTTATTTTACTAATATCATTTATTGTTGTCTGTTTGGTAATAAACAATGTGGCATCACACACATTGGATCAAGTTCTCGTGAAGCAGAGCACTTGCCGAGTAACCAAAGGGTTGAGGGTTTACGAATAACGTTGAGGGACAATAACAAATACATGCGAACCTACCTCGGTCTGCTTTCTCCAAATCCTCGCGTCCTGAGCCGGCCGGCTACACGTTATCTGATAACGACAACCGGTTGCTATCGTATATAGGTAATAATAGCGATTTACTGATTGTTTCTTTGAATCACTCGATTGATTATTACGAGTTCACTCACACGCGAATGTCACCACAGGTATAGCACACTGTAGAAAAACATGAAAAAAAAGGATTTGAACTCGGGCCAGATCTTTACTCGTCCGCTACGTATCAGACCCTCCCGCGCGAGTATCGTCTTCACCCGATTCGGTGTTCGTACACCCAATTCTCGTTGCGCGTTTGCTATTAGCTCCTGAACGTTTGTATTATGGTGGCAAATGTTTGAAAGTTAGAAAGGAACTACTATAACGATAGTAGACAAACGATACTTTATATGCTATTTGCTTTTAATGCATAATGAAAAATTCAAGTACTACATAAGGTGATAGTCTTATACCTATATAATAATTATGACACAAAATGAATATATAAGTACTTTAATTAAGTCCCTAACACGACTCACGACAGGAAGATATTAGATTCAGATTTTTCCTCTCTTATTTCAAATAAGTCACATATCGTTATAGATAATGATCTGTACTTCGCCGTTTTGTTCTTTATAGACACATATAAAAGAATGAAGCGTATATCACACATAATAAAATTTACACAAGATAAAGAGTACAGTAGGTAAACTGTACACGTTATACGAATGAGAAACGCACACATGGATGACTCTCATGACAATCAATGGAATATTTGCCGTGTAACTAATTCTATTTTAGAAAAGGCTTATCCACGGCCAGAATACTACAAGCTCTTCAAGCCCATAAATATGATCAGGCTGATGGCTTAAGGAGTAGAAGATACTTTATTAATCTTTTGTATCTCAAATATTAGATACTACCTGTTAGCTCGTGGACTGAATGGACTGTAATTGACAAGGAGATGAGAAAGGGTACGACCCGCTTTGGATAGAAAACCAACGAAAGAAATTGAGTACGACTTTCCTCCACAGCAGCCGGCTTTCCAGGAAAAGGAATAAAGGAAAGGGAGACATAAAAGATCCCGGTGATTCGAAATGCATCTTTGCTCACAGCTACGCGATAAGGTTAAGTGTTTGCTTGCTGTACCCTCTTTATTATGTACTTTTAAAGAGGTGGTAAGAATAAAACAAGCACTAACGAAATACGAATGTAGATATTTGAGTATTTTTATTCGATAAGTGTAGTAAACAAGAAACCGGAATCACCTAAAAGGACCTGAATATTGTACTCTGCAGCTTAATTTTTTAAAGATAATAAAATATGTATAGAAATTCACTAAATAATATAGATTTTTTTTTTACAAAGCGAACGGAGACGGTCTTATTAAAATTGCACTTTCACCACATCTTATACATTCTTAATTTGCCTTCTCTGCTCCCAATTTTTTGGGGTCGGCGTAATATATTTTTGTCTTCCGTACGTCTTGTCCTTTCTCTGCCATATCATCTCTCACACAATCTATTCATCTTTTCTTCGGTCTTCCTCCCCCTCTATATCCGTCCACATTAATGTTGATCACTTTCTTTATCACGATTATCATCTTTCCTCATTACAGGCTCTCCTCATCCATTCGTTTTACCGCCCAACTTTCAGATCCATATAATACCAAATGTATTATTATACTATTATATACATTCAGTCAAAAAAAGAATTGGTAATGGATGATTTGTTTATGGTTCCAAATAAAATTTTTTTTTTTTTTTTGTTGTTAGATTGGCACAACTGTTTTCTATTTTGGCGCGGAGTTTGAGTTGCATCTTTTGTTTACTCCTTCCGACACGGACGCCCTAGCGACGCTAGGTGGTCGAGAGACTCCCCACGGGGGAGATGCTTGGTCGCCCAGTAATCCCCTAGGAACGTTCGACCTACAGGCTTGAGGACCCCCCAAGGTCTTCGCCTTCTTAAAAACCCGGTGACGCAGAAAATGTCATTAGAGACAAACTGCAATGGAATTTAAAAAAAAACTTTTGTTTATATTAATTACAGTGCTGTTGTTAGTTATAAAATATCTAGAGTGTATTGCGAATTTCATAATGGACAAAAACATCGAACAAAGAGTTTGTCTTGAATTTTGCATCGCTAATGGAATTTCGTGTTTGGAGTCACTAAAAATGTGACAGAAGGCTTATGGTGAATCGACTTTATCAAAAACACGTGCTTATGAGTGGCACAAAGCGTTCAAAAGCGGTCGAGATGTGATGGAAGATTTGTCTCGCTCTGGTAGGCTATCAACGTCTGCAACTGAAGTTAACATCGCAAAAGAGAAGGAAATAGTGAATAAAAAGATAGCCGCCGAACTTTCTGTATCTCGCGTTCCTATGCGTACCATTTTAAATAACTTCTTTCATTTAGCAATGAAACATGTTGTCGCTCGGCTAGTCCCAAAAGACCTGAATTTCCTCTAAAACCTTTTTTTATATTTATTTGTGACTTTTATCTAAAATAGATATTATGTCAGTCCTATCGGACCGTACGTTACATTCACACAACATAAATATTTACGTAACAAATTTAAATCAGAGGAGGCGGCCGCAATTTGCGCAGAAGGACATAAAGGCCAGTTGCTCCTTCTGAGGCTAGTTCGGCGAATAAACTTTGGATCACCCCTATGTGTTGCGTGTTTATATTCAGTCTGGCAAACAGCGCCCGCCTCTCTGCGTGGTACCGGACACACTCCATCAGCAAGTGTTGGACATCTTCAACCTCTAAAAACTTAATCGCACGAGAGTCGCTGAGGACATGAGTCAATTCCGACCCAACATTCATGAAACGCAACTAGTTACGAAAACTAGTTACGAGACGTGGATTTACCAGTTTGACATGCAAACTAGTCAACAAGCTTCGGAGTGGCTTCGGTAGAAGACATAAAGAAGAGTTCGCGGCGAGATCTGAATAGTAGTATTTTCCTCTTTAATTTAAGGGGAATTCGGGAATCGCATATGGTTCCCGTAAACTGTCGCCATTTCATCCAGCCTGAGCTGATTCGATGCTTGACATCTAGGTCGATCTCTCCGTTATGCTGTATAAGGGACTACGGTATCGGAATTCCAGAATAACGTTTCTATGACTTACTTATGAAGCTTTTGAGACATACATATTATCAAGAGATTGCGGCAGAATGACGGCGGCTTTCTTCAAGGGGAGGTACCAAAACAATGATAGTCACCCTAGCCTTTTTTGTTGACGGGGAGGTCAAATTCATTTACGCATCGTATATATGTGGGACTCGAGGTAAAGGCGTTCCCTTCATGCCCACTAAACATCCTCCCCGGCCTGATCTTCAGTGCGTTATTACGGGACAGCTCGGGATCTAGCACTTGATCTCGGCACGTGAGCGCAACTACACCGAGATGAGCCAGCCTAGCCTAGAATGGACGCCAAAATTATAGCGGCTTATACGCTGTGTCCTATCATTGCAACAAGAATATTATACAAGCATACGTAGTGCCTGACAGAAAACGGTCACCATAACCTGTTGATGCTTAAACACTCAATTTTTTTTTTACCACAACAGTGAGAAACAAACATAAAGCCCGCCGTTTTTCAAGCAGTTACCGTTGTCTATAGACGCTTTCAAAGTTTCCCCACGCTCCAGATCTGATGATGGCTATTGCTATTAGTCTCAATCGAAACAAGAATCGAGTTAGAAGCAGGTCTGTAAGGGCTAACCACACAGAATTTTGACATCATTTTAATGTGACATAGATTAATTTTATTTAGTGTGTCTTGCATGAAGTCGCGCGCTGTACTTTAATTATTGAGCAATATATAGCAATAATGGTGAAAACAATAAAGCAGTGTACAATGAACCCTCGTTGGGTTCGGTTATTTAGCGCTCTTCGGAGTAATCCCTCTTTAACGTCCCTTAGCGTTAGCATCCCGTGTGTCTGGTTTACCATACAAGGTAAACTATGAAAAACTATGGAAGCCCCATTGCGACAAAGTAGTGAATTTTGTCTGAGATTATCTGTAATTTTGACTTACTTCATCAGCAATACATATATAATTATATGTAAATCTAAAACATATATTGGCATACGTATAGTGACTAAATATAGTCCATCGACTACAGTTCTATTCATGCAAAACATCGATCGCTAGTGATGTGCAGTGCTTATCGACAGCGGGCGCAACATCGACTATCGTACCTTGGTCGGGTGTGGTAGGAGTAAATGCGGTCTAGCTTCTGCAGCTGGATGAGCCGCATCGCGCGATCTAACAATTCTGGGTCGACTCGATCCCCATCCGCGACGTCGCGGCGGTCAATCCTGCCAATATATCGACATCGTTGTAACATAACGCACAGCACTACTGTTATAGATTTGACCAACACGACCAAGATACGATGTTGAATTATCGATAGTTTTCGATTCAAAATCATGTTTTGGGAATATCAGTTTAATATCAATAAAAATCTATAAACATAATTATAGGTAATCGGATGCCTATATAAAGTAGATAGTTCGTACATAAAAAGTGTTTGTGCTGTAGCGCAATCAATGTTTTCTTATCGTATAGAGTCAAACTATAATAATATCCGCTACGCTTTAACCTCTTTTTAACCGATTTCAAAAAAGGAGGAGGTACTCAATTCGACTATGTTTTTTATGTTTGTTACTTCACAACTTTTTACTGGGTGTACCGATTTTGAAGGTTCTTTAAATTTTTGGTAGCTGATGCTTGTCATGTGGTCCCATTTACATTTGATCGACATCTGACGAGTAGTTTTTGAGTTATCCTTAATAATGCCTATTTAATTGACATCGATGATATCGTAATCTTATCACTTGTGTGTCTAAAAGAACTTAACATAGTTTCCTGAAAATTTCTATACTTAAAATAAAACACTAAAAAGCAACAAATAAATTATTTTTAAATATAAAAAACCCGCCTTCAAAACTGAAAACGGAGGAATAAAAATTTTGTTTATAAAAATCTAAATGTTTTTTGAGATCGATGCCAACCTCAACTCTCGTTTGGAATAAACGTTGTCACCTGTATTTGGGTCCGACCTCAATAAAGTATTTACATTTTTATAAACAAATTTTTTATTTCTCCGTTTTTAGTTTTGAATGCGGTTTTTTTTTCTTATTTTTCAAGTTTGTTAAATTTCTTTTGAATTCAACATTTACAGTACAAAATAATTTTACTTTTTTCTTTAAATTTTTATTTGAAAGAACTGTCTCATAATATCGAAGTATACAGCCGGCTGTAACTCAATACATAATATAACTTCAACAAAAACGCAGTATGGAAACTCTATAATTATCGTATATATTCTAAACACGCTGAAAGAGCCTTTGGACGAATAATATTTGAAGGTATAAATGAAAAATTATGATCCAGGAAAAGTAAGCATCGAATAAAGGAACCGCCAGCTGTATTTATACAGAAGTGAAAAACTTTTCTTTTAAAAGGACTTCGTGCTTCAATGGTGCCAAAGAACCTGTGTTCGAATGTGAATTTTATGTCAAATGCATTCTACGTTATTTGTAATATAAAATTATTTTCTAAAATATTTCATGCGATTACAAAGGATAACGCTATATTTCGATGTGTCAAAGCCCGCATTTGAAGCTATCATTGGTGCGTTAATTGGGAGATTAAGTTGAGTGTTTACGAAACTCGACTTTAGCCAAAATAACAGAATATTTCCTTAAAATTTTAACTCCATAGAATAATAGTTTAAGAACATTAGAAATCGAATTCTGCACGAATTGTTTACTAGCTTTTGTCCACCGCTTCGCACATTATAATGTATTTTTATTTTGCAAGAAAAATTAATTATATATAATTGTCTCTACGGTTTTATTAGTTAAGACGTCAAAATACAAACTCAATTTTACATTTTGGTTAATAATCAATAATACGGTTACGTTAGCCTTATCTAAAACTAAGAGAATGCTAATCTAGATACACTTTATAAGCCTACATACTTTTGATAATACATACATACTTTTTTTTTCTTTTCATCATTAAAAACATTAATGTTTTCTTTTTCATAACTTAAAAAGTGGCGAGAATGGCCATGGCCATGCATGAAAATCACAGACTTTTCAAGAAGTTCGAATTTGTTTCGGTTTTTAGCTTTACGATAGTGTCTCATGGTCTAAAAAATTGTTTTTGTGAGTTGTACATTAAGAATTCCACAACACACAATGTTTTTCGTATTCTCTTAATAATTCCTTGTTAAGTCCTTTGTTAAGTTTACATGCAACGCCATTTTTTTCTAAACTCTTTTTTTGTTTAATTGCGGGTCAGATTAGAATAAATAACAGTCGACCAGCTTTTTAGCAAGCTAAAAAGCATAGCACTAAATTATTTGCTAAATGTGTTCTTTTTTGGTTTGCTGTGGAATGACGTAAAATTCTGCTTCTTCTTCTTTAAATAAATGGCGTTCGCGATATTAACGTATTTCGCCAATTTCAAGACAATTGTACGGACAGTACAGATTGAGGATAAAAATGGACTCTCACTCTACGTGTTTTTAAAGCAAGAACTCGGGAGAAACTCCAATGACATAAAATAAAAGTATAAAGAAAGTAAATATAAAATGATGTCGGTATTATTTTGACCGGATAAGCAAGGTACGCAAGGTACAGTGACATATTACTTATCTAGCACGTTGGTGGTGTCACTGAGATGTCAATAGAGTTGAACTGCCACATATCAAAATCTATAAATTGAAGTTCTAATTTTTGTCGCCGGGTCAGATAAGTTTGTGGCACTGTACTGTACATATAAATTAGGTGATCCTATACCACAATTTTTAAGTTTATAATAGTTTCAGGCATTAATAGTGTAATTATATCTAACAATTTAAATCTCTGCTAAGATTTTATTATGTTATTTGGTTGCAGACAAGCATACTCTATAGACTAATTCTGAATATTGTTTGATATTATGATAATTATTCAATTAAATACTACTTTACAATTATTGCTAATCGAAATACTCTTCTGAGAATGAGCTAACGTTAAAGTAGGTATGCGCTACTTTCTATTCATTCGAGAATTTAAATTTTATTCCCCAGACGAAAAGTTTATATCAGCTTTCCCAATAATTCGACCCTTTCTATGAGCACACTTGTTAGGGCTCGGCGTAGTGGTCAATTATTAAACAAATGTTGACGAATTCAAACAATAATCATTATTGAATTTCGTCTATCCTCATGGGTTTTGTATTAATTATTTCGCACTTAATTGTGTGTGGTATCTACGTTTTTAGGCGTACTTATACGACCGGTGTTGACATTTTGTATGGGTTACTTGCCAATTTATATTACAAAAGAAGTCTATTTTTGATATAAATAACTCTTCGGTTAATGTAAGTACCTAACAGAAGCAAATTTCTCTTGCCAAAGTAATTTTAATTTGCCCGTATAGTACGATACTTGAAGAAAAAAGATATAATTATTTTATTTATTTATAAAAACTTGATTGCACAAAAGAAAGTACAAAGGGTGGACTTCTCAGCACAGCACTACTCGGCAGTCTCTACCAGTCAACCAGTAAGGTGCGTGAAAAAGAGTGTAGAACGCAGGACATTTAATAAAAATGTGAATAAATTCTCTCTAATAATGTAAAAAATTCGCTCTAAGTAGTTATTACCATGAAAAAAAATTTAGAGCCACAAAACTTAAACATTGTTTAGAAATCAATTCATGGACCATTTATCTTTTTATTAATGTCTTTTTTCTCCTACCCTACTCCAAATTTATTTGGGATCGGTGCAGTGTGTCTCGGTATCGTCGACAATTAAATATTGGTATGTATAGGATTTCGCATTGAGTTTTTCCGCCGGCCACCTTCCTGACACCAACCCTCCTTGGAAAAGACTGATATCTTTCGAAAACCACCAGCTTAACGTGTCTTCCGAGGCACGGAGGAAAATCGAGTTGAAAAATTTTGCGTGGTCGGTACTCATTTAGGCGCATTACGGCGCATTTAGTAGCTTAGGTTTCGCGATCGTTAAGAAAAACGCACGACCGCGGCGCTATAGATGGACCTCCCCATTAATGTATTTGCAATAATTAGACAACATACAAAAATAAACATAGAATCTTTAATCGACGCCGTCGTGGTGGAGTGGTCAAGTAACGCTGCCTACACATCAAGCAGTCCTGGTAGGAACAAATTTTTGTGTGATGAACACGAACATTTGTTCAGAGTCATGGTTGTTTCTGTAAAGATTATTTATAAAAATATCTCTACTATTATGTATTTTTTTTATGTTACGAGATGGCAAACAAGCTTGCGGCCCACCTGATGTTAATTGGTCACCGCCGCCTATATACCTACACTTGCAATATTAAGTGTAAATCACTTAACACCGCAAGTGCGTTTGCCATCCTGGGGACTAAGATGATATGCCCTCCATGCCCAGTAATTACACTGGCTACCTTTCCCTTCAATCCGAAACACAGCAAACTGCTTCACGGCAGAAATAAGAAAGGCAGTGGTACCTACCCAGACGACCCGACATATGGGTCTACCACCTAGTAAATATGATAATGATGATAATGTATATTCAATTAGTCCGTTATCTAGTAGGTATCCATATCACAAGTTCTGGGCTGATTGGTGTGAGCGTGGAAATAAATTGTTATTTAATCGGCGTAAACGCTTTTAACCGACTTCAAAAAGGAGGAGGTACTCAATTCGGTTGGTATTGCATAACTTATTTTTCCAAAAAAATAACATTAGACATTTTAATATTCTGCCAAACTGTGTACCAGTTTGTCGGCAACCCTTATGACCTACAACTTACAATTTTTCAGTTACATTGTTATTTTTCATTTAGCATTCAAGCTTGCAGTAACGTCAATTGGCAAAGTGGCATAGTTATATTATCTTCAAAGGAAACGGCAAAGCTTTGTAGCAACGGTTATAGGGATAAAAAAGTCCTGAACAACACAAGACGGTGCCATAATTTTCATACTAATCTTCTCTTTTGACGTCTATAATGTTTCCTTCTATTTTAATTAATATTTATTTCTTGTTATAATAACAATGCCAGCTACATTAGGGAAAGAAATATTAATTAATTCTCATTATTGCATCACTTTCATTTGCAAATGAAAATAGAAATGCGTGAAGAATAATCTTAACTGCTTTTATCCAACAATTGAATTTTGTTTTTAAATAGAACTGCTTTACAATTATGTCACAAACAATGTGTAAATTATTATTATGATATAAAAAGTTGATACTTTTCAGTACCTATTGGACAGAATGAGGAGAACCTACCATATTTTATCTTACCTGAGGGTAATGAGAATGGTTTATAGGTATAATATAGGTGTACCTATTAATTTGTGCATAGGAGAGACCCGGGGAGTCGGATAGTTCACTTCATGATTCAATAATTTGTACAAAAAATCATACGTAGCTGTTTTACGCTATGTTGTCATACGATTTGTGCTGAAATTGTCACGCTAAGTAGGGTATAAAATTTAGATTAACCGTCTCTAGCATAGCTATGGGAACTTCTTACCAGCAGTCAAGCCAGCCCACCTATTCGCCTGCCCGCCCGTTCGGTGGTCATGCTAGGCGGGCAGGACAAGTAAAACGAATATTTTAAAAAAAGTTGCGTTTTAAAGCCATAGAAATCAAGACATAGAGCCATCCACATCATAAAACTAAGTCAAGTGTATTCCTCAACTTATATAATAGTTACGTGATATCAATCGATCGTACGAGTATGACAGTTAACTCGCTAATCCAACACTTAGCAGTTTCATTAGCCAGACCAGGGAACCGTTAACGCCAATATAGGTTTAGATAGAAACTAGTTAATCTAGAATGTATTGTCAGATAATATGTAATGTATATAATGTAGATGGAGTTCCACGTTCACCAATTTTATAGCCCAAATTAAGTACGAGTATCATTGGGAACTTGTGGTATGGATACTAGACAACAGACCAATCCATATCTAACTGACTGTTAAGAAAGTAACTGACTGTCTGTTTCCTTTTCACGCTAACCAACAGAGAACCGATGTAAATTAAAGTTAGTATTGGACATGGTTTGAAGTCCTGTACCCTTTTTATGAGTTTTGATAGTTTTCGAGCTCAGTTTACGTTAGAGGCGCTAGTGGGCAATGTACGAAAAGAGACGATATGTTTGATCGAGCTCGAAAACTAATAAAACTCATACTAGGGGTAAGATCTAAGATACTTTTTGACGCCGTCGTGGTGGAGTGGTTAGTATAGCTGCCTACACATCAAGCGGTCCGGGTTCGAATCCTGGTAGGGGCAAATATTTGTGTGACGAACACGAATATTTGTTTGCGAGTCATGGTTGTTTATATATTTATTTCAGTTTATTTATCAAAATATCTTAACGTATGAAATTTGTACTTTATCCAGTATACATAACACAAGTTCTTAATAATACTTAATTTAGGCTAGATAATTGGTGTGAGCGTGGAACATATATTATTATATTATATTATCCTAGACACCATTCGTTAAGGGGGTTGTTACAACCTAAGATTATTGATTCCCCATACAAACTACATAGTTTGTATGGGGAATCAATAATCTATCTTATTACCGACTGCCAGAAGACAATATAGATCTCAACATTATTATTATGACGTCTCTTTGATAAGATGGTAACTAAACCGAACACAAACCAAATTTTATATGTTGTAAGTACACTTATGAACGGCAAAAGAAACACACTAATAAAATATAACCAATTTTTTTAATATCCTGGGGACTGAAACCTGGACATCTGGGTCTGATTCGCGAGCACAAACCACCAGATTACAGAGAAGGCAAGTGACAGAGGATGAGTCACATCAAAAGAGCGCTCTGAGAGTGCTAAAACACGTATTATTAAAATGTTATTACAATATTTTTATCTCACAAACGCGGTTTAGTCACGACTATCAGTGCCGGCACTAACCACTCCCGCACACAACGCATTAGGTTACCATAAGCTATCAAATGTTTTTCAATCAATTTTGCGCTTTATAATACATAATATACGTTTAAATTTGAAAATCAGTTAGATAAATTTTACAGCTTCGGGTAGTCTGATTTGCTATCGCCTGTGCTGCACTCCATGTATATCTAGACCTGATCTAGACACAGACATGGCTCACACGTATCCTGTACAATAAGAACTCTTTAGTTTCGGAATTTCTCCCGAGTTCTTGTTGTAAAAACACGTGTTGAGAGCCTCCATTTTAACTCAAATCGCCCGTACAATTTTTGTTACTTTAGTTACATTTTCACTTGACATTGGCAAAATGCGTACGTTTACTGTATCGCGACGCCATTAATTAAGCATAGAATGAAGAACTCTGTATATGAGTTGCAATAAATTTATTCAACTTTGCCTAAGTGTTTGTCATCTGAAAATATAGGAAATATCAGCTCTATTTTTATCTACAAACTATTTTCTGATATCTGAGACGATATATTAATTAAAGTTGATACGATATGCAATTAATTAACGGCAATGTTGAACACTTAAACAGTTATCAGTTATAGAATACTGCGAGCGTTGGTGGAGGACTAGCACCTCGTTAATCGAGGCATAGAACCGTTAATATCAACACGCCCGTTGGCTAATGTTAGTTAAACTTTGTCGTTTACGTAGCGATATAGATATATAATCAGTATTGATATTATCACTACGCATCTATTATGCCGCTGTAAAAAAAACTTAACTCGTTCGAGCCTTATAAGAAAACTTTTGTCTTTAGAAGTCCGCTAACTTTACGCTAGGTATGCTATTACGGTTGACATTTCATTCTGGTATTAATACTGAAAATTAGTTAGCAAAATATGTTGACAAAAAATTATTTACTTTTACTAAAGTATTTTTATTTTTTTGTTATTATTAAGAGTACCAAATTAAATAGTATTTTGAAAATATTTTTGTATGCTGAAAGCTGAGGATTTTGTAAATTATTATACTCTTTATTGCACTTAAAAAATGTTACAATTTTAAATAAAATACAATGTTTGCAAGGGCGGACCTATCTCTAAAAGAGATCTCTTCCTGTCAACCCATGAATGTGTTGATAAAATTAATTAAGGGGACTATACAGTGCTGCGCAGTTAAAAAAAACACGAAAAACTTGTACATGCATAGATATAATCAATAATATATAAATGTAAATAATACATATTATATATACCATTCATATATATTATAAATATAGATAATGCTTAATTAGTTGTTGATATGTGACAAATTCGTACTATTTAGAACGAGAGAGCAATATTTCAAATGCATATGCGTCAATTTTACGCAGATTACTTTGATAATTGACTTTCTCGTAAACCGGAAACGAAAAAAAAAACGACTCAAAAGTTGATTAGACTCCGTAGTACTTGATATAAAACATTACTAAGCGACTAAAACGAAAAGATAATGTAACATACGGGTCTGCAGTCTTCACTCTTCAGTAAGGTACTGCTAAACTGTTAAGCCGTACTCTTTTAAAACTTTTTTTTTTACAAATAAAAGTAAAGGCATATTCTTAAAGCTACAACAAAATATAAATTCAAAATCTTTAGTTTTCTTTACTCCGGTCATCTCAAAACACAACATCACCTACCTCTACAACATAAAACGCCAATAATCAAACGACAACAGACTTTGTTTTGTTTGCATTACAGTTCATAGTTGGATTACTTCAGCGACAACTTATTCCAAAGCAGGCATATTTATTTTATATTTACATGTTTATTGGCTATTGCTTTAAGGTCACTCGTAAACAGTTTCACACAAAATATGTTTCATGATCTTTCAAGGATTTTGCCTCACGCCTCTTCATATGTGTAGAGCGGTTTACCCTTGTTTTGTTTATTATTAACAACGTTTAGTCGAAAATCGTTTCGGCTAATTTTAGTTACAATAAAGTCATTTCGCATAATTATTCATTTGACCGAATATTTAATTGGTAAAATTTTATTTAGCATAATTATTTCTTTGACATAATGTCATTTCACCGAATTTTCAAATGCACTAATTTTATTTAACCTAATGTTTAACTAGACTAGTAATGATTTAGTCGAAAGATCGTATCGATTATTCAGTTCAGTAATAATTCACTGAAAACGCCCTAAAGGCGCTGTGTTCATGTCAACCTAACTCGCTCGTCGCTTCGCTCCTCGCTAACCTATTGTTTAATTGAACATTCGATGAAATGAAAATTATACCACCTGAACAATTTATACATCAATTGAACATTATACTTTTTGATCAATAGCGCTTTTTGATCAATATAAATGTTGTTATAGCAAATAAACATTCGATGAAATAAAAATTATGTTAATCGATATTATACAATTTCAATATTTTCTTAAACGTGGTTCGAAGGAGCGATTTTCGACTAAACCTTGTTATACCAAACAAGGGTGAACCGTGTAGAGCACGTGTTGGCATTGACTCAACTTTGAACATACCTTCACACTAATTCCAATTGACTTGAGCAGAACTTTAGGTAACATTTTGTTTACATATAAAGCCACATCTGGCAGTATGGTCCAGCCAGTGCCTGAATACAGTAACTACTAGCCTGTCGCATTCATAAAAGGAGCATCAAATCTAAAACAAGTGCGAGTCGGACTCGCACACCGAGGGTTCCGCCGTACAAACGTAGCGGTTTACAATTTATGACGTATTAAATCGAATTACTTACTAGATATCGTTCAAACCAATTGCATGGTAATGCGTAATGCACATCATATATTTTTTTTAGTTATAATAATATCTTATTTTGGAACTTACAGAGAGGGTACCATTTTAATACTTTGGAAGTGACTCTCGCGCAAACCTCTCAAAACTAGCGTTCAGTTTAGAACAATCATAGTTATGGTAATTTCGTGAGAGTCAACAAAGTTAATATTTTTTATTTTATAATATAACTAAAATAGTAGGCCAGTACCTTGTAAAAGTTCCTTTATTAAAGTTATTTATTTACAACATTTTATAGTCATCATTCAGAAATCTGATTGAAAATAACTAATTATGTCTTAAATTTGAACCAAATCTGTAAATGGTGACTGAAAAAGGTGTGAATTGTATGACATTGGACATTAAAGTTCGAAAAAACGTTATCTATAACTAATAAAAGAGAGTTTTACTCAATACGCAGTGTATTCATGTCACAGTAGATGAAGGGAATTGACAGACATTTCTTCATAAGAAAAACAATTCAAAATATATAAAACGTCTATCAAAATACGGCCAGGGTGTTACTATTGAAACCCCATAGAGTTTTAACCCCCCCCCCCCCCCCCCCCGCAATGGGAACACCCTGTATATAAAATTATATACAAGTATAAAAAATAGATATATCAAAGTTCACTGTACAACACTAACATTAACACACACAAGGAAACTATAATAAACATCAAAATATATACACACCTACCTACCTATCACTAACTATTACTTTTACAACTTATGACACAATAATTATAAAGACAAATACAAAATGACTTAATTCTAACCTAACCCTAAACTGTTAGAACACTTGTAGTGTTTCAGTTTCGGCAACGGTTTAGTGAGAATGTCTGCAATCATGTCATTTGTATGAATGTATTTGATGTGTAAGTTGTGGTGTGATAGTGATTCTCGTATGAAGTGGTGTCTGATGTCTATATGTTTGGTGCGCGCATGATATGTGTTGTTTTGACTTAGTTTGATGGAACTTTGATTATCTGAATGAATGATGAGAGTATTAGTGATACCGAAGACTTGTTCGATGAGTGTTTTGAGATAAATGCCCTCCTTGCAAGCTTCGGCCAGTGCCATGTACTCAGCCTCGGTGGTCGATAAAGCTACTGTGCGTTGCTTGCGAGCTTCCCAAGACACAGGTGCTCCGCTCATCTTAAAAGCAAATCCTGTATAGGATCGGCGATCGATTAAATTATTGCCGTAATCGGCATCAGCATACCCATTTGGATAGAACTGGCCTGTCGACAAGAATTGAAGCTTCATATCTTTAGTACCTTTGAGGTACCGAAGTACACGCTTAGCGGCCTTCCAGTGTACGGTCGATTAGCCAGCACTCCATCGCAAATGCCCACGTGCTGTAATTGCGTCCATTCAATTTTGTTACGCCGCTTACCGATGACATTTCCGTCGAAGACTTTTGTGTCGGTTTATTTGCCGATGGGGAAATTTTTGTATTTTTCTCCATAACACTTGTGTCTCGTAACTAAATAAATAAATACACTTTGCGATGAACTTTAAGGCCCATAACCACTAATAAAAGAGAGTTTTACTCAGTACGCAGCTTGGTACGCAGTGTATTCATGTCACAGTAGATGAAAGGAATTGACAGACATTTCTTCATAAGAAAAACAATTCAAAATATATAAAACGTCTATCAAAATACGGCCAGGGTGTTACTATTGAAACCCCATAGAGTTTTAACATCTATAATTGTATTACTTCGTGTAGTGCTAGTGTTTATTAACGGAAACATGTTTATGGATGAAAAATATGTGGAAAATAAATTCTGGGGATTCATTCTAAAATCGATATTGAAGTCTCCCACAACAATCAGACGAGAACATGAATTATACCTATTGAAGTTGCTGCCGTATATTACTGTATTTATGCACTCTATCTTTCAACTGCTGTATCTTTTGATCGCGTTAACTTAGAAGTTTGATTTTTTCAATGCTTAAAGAGACAATAGACCTAGGTATTTGGTATAAATTTCAATTTGATACCTTTATTCTTTCGTGAGAAATAAGGTAGTAAGTTTCATTTTATTAAAATATTTTTATTATATTATATAACTAAATAAATGTGATTTTCGCAATTTTTCCTATATTTGCATTATATGACAATGCTTCATGCCAAATTTTAAGATTCTGAGTTTACGGGAAGTATCCTGTAGGTTTTGATTCCTTTGCGAGTGTCGGAAATTTGTTGAAAATATCGACATAATCGGCTGTATCTTTTGATTGGCTTGGCTTAGAAGTTTGATATTCTCACAGCTTGAAGGGACAATAGACCTGAGTATTTCATGTGAATTTCAGCTTGAACGCGTTCTTGAGATAAAGGTTCTTGACAGACAGACAGACAGACAGACAGACGGACAACAAAGTGATCCTATAAGGGTTCCGTTTTTTCCTTTTGAGGTACGGAACCCTAAAAATAACTTTAGTGAACCAACAAACAAAAGCTCACCACCAAATTGTGTCGTGCACACCATACATGTAAATAAAGCTGTCTCCACACCGCGGACGGGGCGGAACGTCCACGTGATGCTGAGAGTTGTAATACAAAAAATATGTCGCGGTAGACGTCTTTCATATAGTTTCTTGTATCAACAACAACTATCACCGTCAGGCAGACTAAGTCTGGATTAATAAAATTCTGGTCCCAAAAGGGTATTCATCAAACATCAATTGAAGCATGAATTGTTGGAATTGATAAGTTAATTTTTTACACTGTATGACTACATTGCATACCCTACCCGAAAGTGCAGTCTATTGCCACTCATGTGTCAACCCATATCCCATTTTCTCAGTAATGAGGACAACTTTGAAACAAAATTAAATATGTGTTTATTTTTGTACAATAATTGTATGTTTTTATAGAGTATCAGCTCACGATATAATCTTAACAAGATGTAAGTAATTTTCTTGTATTAAGTCTTAGTAGCTTCTGCCCGCGACTTCATCTGCGAAGTATCAGTATAAATTATGGCCTATGTGTTATTCCTTTGTATGAGCTATATTTTTGTCAGGTTTCATTTAAATCTATTCAGTAGTTTTTGCGTGAAAGACATCATCATACATATATATATATATATACATCCATACAAACTTTCTCGTTTATAATATTAGTAGGACTATTTCTACTGGCTACTCTACAGCCTCACATATCGTTTATCCTTAAAGAAATTGCAGCGGAAAATCTACTGAATTAATAATATGTTTAAAGCATGTAGTTTACGCGCCGCTCTAATGTTTCTATTCTATGGCGCGGGCGTGAACGAGCGGTTTAGCACGATCATATTTTATTTCATTTGCTTATGTACCTTTCTAAATTTTCCCAAAATTAATAATGCCGTCAATTTCATTATTCGTTTAAGCAATATTTATTTTTGAAATAAATTGTACAACTTATTTACTATCAAATAATATTGCATTTCGAGAGCTAATACTCTGGATAACTTTTTAAAAATAGAATTGATAAAATGTTAAACTAGTAACACGTGTTACAATACTGACGCTCAATAGGTGTTTAGTTGTACAAACTTTAACAAGTCTGCCTCTACGAGGGAGCAAAGTGATCGTTTACTTGATTTTATAATAAATTGGAAAGTAAACTTTGAGATTGCATTATCTGGAAAGAAACAAACAGAAACTGGTAGAGGTTTCATTATCCTTGAATAGTTATTTATTTGGTTTAATTGGAATAAAGGCGGTGTCTTTATTAACGTGCAAACCATGCATATTTTATAAACCAACCACTGTTGTAATTGAAGATATTGATAGAATTGCTAACGGATTTTTTTAAGGTTGACATATTAAACTTTGTGCACTAAGTACGTGATAAGATGAGTATAAGTTAAAAGCTCTTCTATAGCTGTTGTATGCAGTAATGGTAGTTGTGAAATAATGAGATTTGTAAGCCACGTGTTTTAATATCACACATATCAATTATAGAAAATCTATTAATACGGTAATATATGGTTTGAATATCAAATTAAACATTTTTTTCCATTTCCCAAAATGTCATTAGTTTCAATTAAAATTCATGGTAGCTTTCAAATTCATGGTTTTACGTTTTGTTGGATATCAAATTTTTCATAAACATAATATCTATTATTCTTGATGAACTAGGTACCAAATATCTTACGTCAGTCATGCGTCTCTATCCCTTATTTACATTTAAAAAGGGACAGCGGGTTCACATCGCGTTCTGTTCAAAAACCCCGTTAATACATTGACGCGCCATAGTGGCTGGTATTGACTGTTGGTTGAGGTTTAATTTCCTTATTGCCAATCACCAGATGAAACTAGAAAATAGCTTATTTGCTGGTAACAGTGACTATTGTGAAGCGTAATAAGTCATCTATAAGACTAAAACATAATTATAGAACAGTGCCAATGCATATAGTAGTAGATTTTTTTTACTATGTATGCATCGACATAATGTTTTCGACACACCTGAAACATTGAATGTGATTATAGAATAATAAAATTACATTCTTATTGTCATAAATAATAACTCTACTTGTATACATACTTTGTTTTACCTAAAGTTTGAAAATGGTTTTTAGATAATGTGAAAATTCG